>CM056455.1:4206664-13896664 GCA_029783895.1 Triplophysa bombifrons
AAGAGACTAGTATGTGGTTTTAATATTGTCTGCCTTGCTGGGTGAACAGTTTCTTTAAATGTGACTGCTTGTTGCCTTATGCATATTCTGATTTTCATATTTCCCTCAAGCACTTTACAGAAATAAGCCGTATCCTTATGTTCTCCATCTTTGCATACAACACGTCTTCTGCATTGTCAATAAATAAACATCATTTGAATATTTTGCCACCTGTTACTGTCCGCGGGCTAAGTTGTCACGCCGTGACACGGATGCGGCAGGTCTTCATTCCCCGCAGGAGGCAGCAGAGCGGCACCACTGTTGCGGGGGATGAAGCCCCTTGTGGATTTTTTGCATCATTAACTATTTACATGATGTCACTTCACGTTATTTACAGTGGACTGATGGTAATGCATGTTCACAGGCCGTAAGCGCGTGTGTGGCTCTTTAATGCTGTTGAGAAACACCACCTGCAGATGCAGGGCACCAATAAAAATGAGCTTTGCTGTGGCACACAAGAATGTCTGCTTGGCTTCTTTTATACAAAGAATGTGCAGTCGAAGCAAGAGTCTTATTATGGAAACATTAGTGTGGAGACTAGTCAGAATCAATTTCGTCACTTTCTTAGTGTACGTTTGTACGACATTAAGGTTCAAAAACACATTCCTGTGATCCGCCATTATTGTTTTGGTTGTCCAGTACTCACACATGCTTACAGAATGAAATTGTAAAGTGTGCGCATGGCATCCCCATTTTCACAAATAAGCATTTTTGTAGCTTACACAAAGATGAAAAAAGTATCTTTTTGAAACTCTTGCCCTTGAAATCTGTTTCAGGCCCCCAAAATTCTGTGTGAATGAAAAGCAAAAATCCATTAAAGAAATTTCATTTTTAGTTTAAAACAATGTGTTTAAAACGACCCCTTAGCTGGGTTTTGTGTTGAAAAGTCTGCACTGTTCAAACATCACATGTTCCATGCGCTTCTGTTATATCATTCTACTATTGCACATAGATATTTTTGAACACTTGAAACAATGCGCAACATTGTAAACCTGTTACAGGCAAATAAATGATCCATCACAATACTGTGATTCCCTATAAATAGTACAGATGAGTCATGAGCTTTATTCTGAGTTCAGGATTGCTTTGTGCAAGGAATAAAATTAAAAGTCATTCACTGAAAACGTTATCCTTAAAAAAATAGGTTGAATTCAGCAACCTACTCTGTTCTGAAATATGGTCCAAGATTTACATCTATGCATTTAGGAGATGTTTTTATCCTAAACATCTACATTTTTATCAGCATGTGTGTTTCTTGTCACACACCTGCATTCACATACTTTACTTTAAAGAGGACAAGTTGATTTTGACAGCACCTTCTGGAAATTGTCTTACCCCAAATACAAAAAAGATGTCACACATTGTGTTATTAATAGTACCCCCAATGCACCGCACATCTGTACCTAAAAGAGACCTCAGCTGTTTTGGATGTCACATGCAAGCGTCACAGATGTGGTTATCTTGCAGTTATTCTTCACTGTAAGTGGAGCCGTGTGTCTGATCAGACAGCTGTGACACACACACAATCACACACGTGTACACACTCATTGTTAGATGTTATCATGGGGACATTAGTGAAGCATTAGTAAAGCACGACAGAAGGACTTCTGCACATGTTTCGTGGCATTTGGTCATCTTCTTTTTTGCAGTTTTGGGGAATATGCCCCAGGTACACATCTATTATAAGGGTTGCATTTTAAATGGGTCATACCATACATAATTTTGTCCCCTGTGATCTACTTATAATGTTAGGGAAGTGTTTATGTGCTCAAAATGATTATCATTTTTTATGAGCATTTTCTTTCTGTTTAGATTAAATAGATCATTTGTCTGTAGCCTTACGTTCTGATGAAATACTTGTTTTTGCAAGAATCAGATTTATTTAAATATTTTATTATAGCAGTGAGTTATTAATAGAGCTTGTTCTTTTTGAAAGGCTTTTAAGGGAAATTTAACCCCAAAAATGTAAATTCTGTCATCCATTCACCTTCAAGCTGTTTCCAAGTCTCTATAAATGTCTTTGTTCTGATGATCACAGAAAAATATTTGGAAGAATGCTTGTAACCAAGCAGTTTTTGGTCACCGTTGACAACCATATATCTTTGTTTTGTTCTGTTGCACACAAAATAAGATATTTAGAAAAATGTATAGGCAACAGTTCTGAAGCACTTTTGACTACCATTCTCCATTCCCAATTTTCCTACTATGGTAGTCAATGGTGACCAAAAAGAGTTTGATTACAAGCATTCATCCAAACATTTTTCTCTGTGTTTAACCAAACAAAGAAATGTATGTAGGTTTGGAGTGAGTCATTTGTGACAGTATTTTTATTTGTGGGCGAACCATCCCTTTAAAAGTGTGAAATTGACATATTTGTACTTGACTGCTGTCTCTCACAGGATGGTTGCTGGGAAGGGCCTGGGCTCTGTGCGTTCTCAACCAGTCAGCGTTTTCGTGTGGCTATACCATGGTGAGTCACATGACATTTACGGCTCAGATGATTGGCTCAGCGTCAGTATGCAAACATTTTTTATTGGAGGAGTCCTGCAGCAGGTGAAACAAGTGCTGAGATCATGAAATGTCTTCAGGTACAGTAGACCTGAGTTTAATCAACTTAAACTTAACTTACTCTCATCGTTCACTCTACTGGTGCTAAATAGTCCCTAAAATAAACATTATTTCATAATCTTCTCACTCTCATGACTTTTTAACAAAAGAAAAGTGATTGTATTTCAACGGTTGGCTGCAACAGAACTTTCAGATGTTTGCATGCTTCATTTTCTTCTTCTATATAAGTTAAGAAAATAAATCAAGTTTGTTTTAGCTACCGAGTAGTCAGTAACATTGACTGTTTTTAGCAATTCATTAACTAAATGTTTGAACTCAAAAAACATTGAAACAGGTCAATTTTCAAAGATAGTGTAAATAACTAGCATGATCTTAATTAAGTTACTATATTCTTCTTTTCAAGAAGTGTCTTGCTTTCTTTTTAAATTGTAATTAAACTCTTGATTGAATTGTAATTGTAATTTATAAAGTGAATGACCACGTGACTACTCTTCAAAGAGTCTTATGAGAAGCAGATAACAGCAGCGATCAAGACAGACACAGCAGAGAAATATTGTGATTTTTGTATTTTGTCAAAGCCTTTCTTTCACATGCCGTCTCTTTTAAAGTGCTGTAACCTAAGGGGATGCTGTAATCATGTTTAGATTTGTGATATGAGTTTCAGATTCGAATAGATTTGCATGCATAAAAGAGAACCCAGAATATAATGACGATCTAAAGGCCTATTATTTAGATAAACTAACAGGGATTCTTTATCAGAGCCACATCAGCCATTCAGGTTATGCTACTGTTAATCCAATTCCACGAGCAGATCGGATTCTTAAGTTTTTTTGTGTTGCCACATTCGATCAAGTTCATTTCATGTGAAGTATGCACATGACGGTTGAAAATAAATTGTTCTTTAGGGGATCAAAACAGGAAGTTATTTCAAAGCTTCAGAAAATGTTGATGTTTGCCCTCAGGAGGTCAAACTAAATATAATATAATATATAATATAACATAATATAATATGAGACATTTGATTTGTTGTGAAAATAAATACTGAAATCTCGGATGTCTTGTGAAGGAAAATCCAGCAGCGGATGAAATGCCGAGTGGCTGTTTTAACACTCCTCCTGTTGTGAGCTTTGATTGACAGTTCTGTCAGCCGAATTCTGTAGCATGGCAAATGTTCTCAACCTAAACCCTGTTTTGTTTGCCATCATAATTTATTTAATCATATTTTACCATACCTTCCACCCTCCCCCAGCCCCTCTTACCACAGAAACGCACATTTTTTCTCTTCCACACCGTTTCTCAAGGCGAGACAAACTGAACGTTTTTGAGTCACATTCATCAAAGAAGCGCCCGTCTCGCTGACATGAATTAAGTCAGATTATTGGTCAATAATTCACGACATTCTGAAGATGAACTGGACCCACCAGACCACCTGATGCTGGATTAAAGATAGAGGATGTAAATAAATAATAGCATCTTTTCAGTTGTGGTTTAATAACATAAAATATTTAGATATTTGGATGATTGAATTTACTGTTGAATTACAGGATCCCTGAAGATGCGGAGAGGGAAAGGTGGCCTGTGTGTGTAAACGGGAAGCTGGCCAGACCAGAAACATCACACACACATACACACACCAGCCCCAGGTGACATCTGCTGGAATATTTCAAGAGATAGCAATGGAATAACGGCTCACTGAATACTGCATACACTGACTTCTTTTTAAATGTAGTCTATGAAGCAGTATGCATTTTTCAATAATACACATTTCAAACTTTATTTTGAAAATAAAATGATTATCAGTGTCTTTTGGCAATCAGATCAAATCGTAATGCAGTGAATTTTGGGATTCTGTATACTCAAACGGGTATTCATATGCACATGGGAAATTTGTACTTTATATAATAGAGAATTGGAAGTGTAGTCCATTATGGTATTCTAAACCTAAAATCGACCTAGACAATTGTATGTCCTAAAATAAATGAATTAATAGTAAACTTTCCAAATTTAGTTGAATACTAAATGTAAGCATTCATCTGAATAAATAAAGATCTTTGTTAAATTTAGAACTGTGCTTTACTGCATAGATATTTCTATCCAAAATAATTACACTGTAAACATTTTGGCATCCATTCTCTTATTCCAGCAATGGTAACTACAATGAGAAATTGAGCAATTAGAGAGGTTCACATGCATTATTTAGTCCTCATTAGCTTCCTGTGACATGGCCGGTTATGGACCAATGAAAAGTGTTGGCTGCGCCCAGGCAATTAGTAAAATTAGTGGTGCAGGATTTGGCGTTAGTTCAGGCCACATGGCCTGCGAGATACCAGCCTGGTGTCAGTCCAGTAATTTATAACTTCGTACGTGAAATAATGGGTTTGAAAAATCACAGACCGGCCACCGACTCGTCACCCTCGCGATATCGAATCAAAAACGTTTCGTGGACCGCTGTAAGGTCGTCCCAAGTTTCCAAAGAAGTTGGCCAAGAGGAAGGCCGTGCGCTAACCTCGCAATGATGAGGCGCGGAGACTCCAATGTGCGCGTAATTGGCAAGCCAGGATGTGTTTGTTTTCATCTCTGCGTGTTTGCGCTGATAAAGTTTGACTTGCCAAAAACGTCGGTCCCATGCTGGAGGCAGCTCAAGCTGTTACCCAGCATCCTTTAAGAATGGACTGAAATAGGGCTCTGCCATTGGTCAGCGCGTCGTGCACCTGTTTGAAACGCATCCGCGCCGCGCGCTCTCCAAACCTGTCCGTGCGCTCGAACACAACTTGCACGCAAAATACATGTGCTACAAAGATAATGCGATGCTCGAAACAATTCACGTGGATTTGTTTACTGCGCTTCACTTTTTCCAAAGGGCAGATAAATACGCCTTTCCCCTCTTTGACTTCCAAACACCCACATGCTGGCGCGCATTCCCACTTAACTTATAGCTATACAAAGTATTTGTAATTCAGATGATGACAAGGCTCGACAGGTTCTCATCAGAGCTGTAGGAGGACATGTGAGCAGCCTCTTATTAATATAAGAGAGAATACAGGAGTATAAACAAAGTAAGCAGGTGCTCCGAGCTGTAGAAAAAGCGCAAGTTATCATGTTCCAGAATAGCGGGCCGTAATTATACTTTGCTGGTTTGTGGGGGAAAAAAGAGGCGTTTTGCATTTTAATCGTGCCAGGTAAGTTGGTTGATTTTCTGTGCTAATACTTAAGTTTGACATTAATAATTCATAGCGCTGCCAGTTTTCCATTTTTCCATTTTTCCCACACCTGTGTTATTGTTGGGTGTAATGATGAGGGTTGCATGGGCAGGGTCATCGCAGGTGAGGGCTGCACACTTGATTATGTAAAGCAACATGTCAGCCTTTTTATTTTTATGTAATGTTTAGTGTTATAAATGTTGTGATTAATTGCTTCTTAACCTTTAACGCGTAAAGGGGACTCGAAAAGCGTTGTAGAAACGTCTAATCAAACTGGTGTTTATTATTAAAAAATATGAATATGAACTCAAATGTCCACTAGACAAATGCAGAATGTTTTGCATTCTAATGTATTATAGGCTACTATACTAAATACTATTATACTAAAAAGCATTTTTAAACTAAATCATTATGTATGTGTTCACAATTTTAGTGAACAGTTGAATGAATCATTTATTCACAGCATGTGTTTTTAATGACAGCCTATATTTGAGTCATGAAGTCCACAGGTTTGTGTAAAACCTGATGATTTCTTTTTTGATCCCAGGAGGATTTGGGAATGTTCAAACAAGCAAATCTGACCTGTGTGATGGAGTTAACATCAATTTGCATGTAATATTGACCTAGAAATATTACACAATATTTAATGCATTTTAGCATCATAATTTGTCTTCGTTGAAGTTAAATAACTTAAACTAAACTAAACAACTTAATAAAATCTATTTTGGACTACACTGTATATTTTTACTTTACAAACAGAATATTTCTTAGAGAAAGAAGTGAGTTCAGATTGTATTACATTGTCAAATGAATTGATAATATAATATTGTTATATTGAGTTATTGATTTATCATTTGTAAACCTGTGGAGTCATGACCTCAGTATTTCACTTCACCTGATGTTTTATTTTAGGCCCAGCAGTGTTTTACTTCTGTTAGCCTTCATGTAATGAACTTTAAACCTCCTGCTCAAACAAAAAGTCAATTTTCAAGTTTGTCCTTGAATATTCTACACACCTGTGAGTCAACACATCAATTCCTGAGTTTTCCCTCCCAAAATACATGTTTGTCCAGAGTCAACTGTATTTGTGTTTACTTCATCGCCCTCACAAACGCTGTGTTTGTTTTTTCTCTGTGGCTCTGAAACCCTCAAATTGCATTTCTCAGATGTTGTATCCCGGAGGAGATCCGCGCTCGACGGCAGGTGTCTGGGAGAGTCAAATCTCGTCTCTCCGTTCTTCAGTAATACATCTGCCACGCACACGTCTATGAGCCGTGAAAATCCGGCGCTTCACGTGAGTCTGTGCTTTACCACAACTTTTCTCCACTATGAATTTTTCCTCTGAGAGGGACGGACGTGCTTTCATACTACACATGACCTTATGACTTTTAATGATTTAGAGAATCTTGAAATTAAGGTTTAACACGTATGGCACACCCTGAGGAATAAAATATCTCTTTCATTTCTTCATTATTTCTCCCAGATAACAGTGAGTTTAAATGGAGTAAATGCTTAAGTCTAAAATTTTCAGAACACTTTGCTGAGAATTTTGTAAATGTAGATTGATATGCAAAAGGTATTTTGAAATGAATTCAAACATTTCTCCTGAGAGTAGGAATTTTAAGACAGACTAATCTCAAATAAAACCTGCGAGCATTGAAAGAGCAGCCCCTGACAACCTTTTATTTTACTTGTATAACTTTAAATGTTTCGCTGAGTCAAAATGTTTGTGTACAGCTGCTTTGTAACAATGAAAAATGTAAAAATGCGATATAAATAAAGATGACTTGAATTGAGCAACATTGAGTACATTATTCTCCCTCATTTCTATGATAATAATAATAATACCAAAAATAATTGATTGTTTGGTTTTTAAAACATGAGCAGTCCACCCCCACCAGAGACTTTGACTTGCTTTTAATGGTGGCTGAACTGTAAATCTAAATTGAAAGCCTGGGTCATTGTGCCTCATTGACTTAAAACCACGAAAAGCAAATGATGTCTTAGTTGAGAGAAATATATCAAAGGATATCAACAATTATGAGTCATAAACAGGCTTGGCGCCGCAGCGGTGGGCCTGGAGCAGCGGGAATTAGCATGTTGAGCTAATAAATATGCATGTAAAGATTCTCCCAGAGGAATAACACGTGTGTGATTGATAGCTTCGCAATTGAAGGATGTGTAAATTCTCCCCCCCCCACTCCGTTCTGCGGTTCTGCTGTTGTACCGTCGAAATCCATCTCACTTGTTAAAAGTTTTACCAACTTTATAATCCTTAATGCCACATCTGTTTCTTGCCTTTATAGCGCCTGTAAAACTTCATTAAATTATTACCAGCAGCTGGCCTCATCTCACAATAACCCCACTTATCTCTCATTCTCTGACAATACTTTTGATTTATAGAGCCTATTAGAATAAATGATATTTTATACATATGTATATATGGGTAAACAAGAGGAAATGTGTTCTTTTTTAATTATTCATGAGCTGCGGTTTTGGGGGCACGTCGGTTTTGGGGAAACATTTAGCAAAAATGTGTAGACAGGGGCACAGACAGTTCGTGCTTTATTTTAGAAGTTTGAAAAGACATAAAATTCTTGCAAGAAAAACAAACGTTTTTTCCCCAAAAGATTGAAAGGATCAACACAATCTATGTATGTTTGAATGTAAATTTTGAGGTTAAGAACTGTTGAAATGACAAACAGATTTGAACTTTAATTCACACAGTTTTGATATCTTTTGCAAAACACACCAGTTTACAAAAATACCAAAGAATTTGTTGGTGTGCCTAAACAATGTACACTATTAATGAATAGACGGACTGAAACAAGTTGTCCTTCAATGTCCTTGTTGTATTTTGCAGGCAGATGCTTATCAAGTCAATGTTTTCAGATTGACACACACCAGAAAGAAACTTGGGAGTCTGAATGCTTGCATCCAGAAGAATTCCAGCACCCCCTAATGTCACAACGGAGCTACTGACGCACAAACTCTTCAGCAGACAACATAGCCAAAAGGTTCTTGCATTTCCAAGTCTTGTTGAAGTTGAGAGAAACAATGTTAGAGTAATTGTCAATAGTGCCGTCAAAAGTTTTCAAGTTGAAATGGAGTAGCGAGTAATTTGACTAAATCTGTTTCATTGATGTGGGTGTACACGAGCCTGAAATGTAGCCTTGAGGTGCAATAAGTCATTTCCATGCTTTAAGTTTGTTTGTTAACTGTTCGCACTTAGAACGGAATGATGTCTTATTGCCCCGAGGAAAAGAGACACAACCTCCGGAGAAGTTCATGTTGGGTGAAGAAGAACTTTCTGGGGTTAAAGGCGACATTTCACTAAGGAGTATATGCTTTACCACAATGTTTGATCAATTATTCCGTCCACGTTATTTTTATTTCTTTATTTATCTTAATTCAGCTGCATGTTTGGGGAATTAGTTAGTCATAGTTGCATTTGGCATATCTAGCTTTTCTTTCTGTCCTAATTTGGATATAAACGTGTTTGGCATATTTTTGTGTATAACTAACAGCTTGAGGGACTAGATTTGGAGAACTGTAATGTAATTATGAGCTTGGCCATATTAATATGTGTGTGTGTCTTTGTGTGCGTGTGTGTGTGTGTGTGAGTGTGTGTGTGTGCGGGTGTTGTGAAAAATCTTTCCTTAGACAATGTAGTTTTTTGTCTTCCCCTATGAATCTAGGGTTTTTGGTGTTGACCTGATAGTTGTAACAAATATTAAAGGTGTAAATTAGTAAATGCATGTTCCATGGAAACTGCAAATGAAACAAAGTAGCTGACATGAATATTCAATAGACGTGTTTAATATTTGTGTAAATGGAATTGAAAAGAATACTAATGTATTACAATTATAATTAAGGGTTTTATGAATTTCTCATTTCCTTATTCACACATTATTTATTTATTTTTATACGATTACATTTTTCATCGTTTTTATTTCAATTAATTTTTCATATGTTATATGTTGCATTTTTCTAAACACGTGTGTGTTTAGTTGCGTTTGTCAGCAGGAATTTATTGTATAATGTCAACCCTGTTATACCCTGTAGGTTTTTGTAGTAAAACTGGGTAAACATATTAGTGAAATACTTTTGGTTTAGTGATGACCAAAATAGTTGAATAAATTGTAGAACTCATCCCTGTCAACCCTGTTGCCTATCTGACAGCACACCTACACTGCAAAATAAAGGTTACTAAAAGGTTCTTTGTTGGGCTGTATGGTTCTATAAAGAACCGGTTCTTCTGTAACATCACTGCAAAGAACTATTTAAGCACCTTTCCAAGTCCTTTCCAAACTTTATTGAACTCTTTAAGTATAGGCTATGAGTTAGATGGCACAATGGTTAACCATCCTTTAAATACACAACTTCTTTATCAAATCTACTTAGACTTTTAAATGCAAGGCATCCATCTCAACCTGTGACTTGTTGTTTGTGCATCATTAAATGCATTTGTTGGGCGGTTTCTGTTTTCTCTGGACACGTCAGAAGTCGGCGGTGAAAGCATGCATGATTAGTATGCATTAAAAGGCTCTGTTGTAGTTGTTAAAGCCGGGCCTGTTTGCACGTCCTGTAACGGTGATGCTGATGAGCACGCGGCCTGTTTGTTTTCCCTCGTGCGGTAAACAGACTCATTTGGAGCTCGGGCTTGATTTCCCCTGAGCGAGCGCTGCAGTGTGAACGCTACCTGTCAGCATCAGCATCAGCACACCTGAGCTGCTGAGCATTAAGTGTCAGTGTCGCTGACACAAGCCAGTCGTGTTCAAACGAGCGGAACGATCACTCAGCAAGAAGACAAGGGGTATCATGTGGTCGCCACATCTCTGAATGTCTGAATCCCAGAAGAGGAAGAGACTTCAAAGCAATGGTTTGCCAGGTTAGTCCATGCTGAAATACAATAGGTGGTACAAGTATGATATGAAAACACTATAAAATTGAATCAGTAACGTGTTATCATAAAGAAATCTAGGAAATAAACACTTAAATGAAAATTCTGTCATCATATAGGCTACTCACCCTCGTGTCATTTCAAACCCAAATGCAAAACCCAAAAGAAGATATTTTGAAGAAAGCTGGTAACCGAACAGCGCCGACACCCTTTTACTTCTATTGCATGGACATGAAACCAATGCAAGTGAATCGGTGCCGGCTAATAAAATTTGCCTTTTGTGTTCTGAGGAAGATAAAATAATACAGTTTGAAATTACATGAGGGTGAGTAAATGATGACAGAATTTTCCTTTTTGGGTGAATCATCACTTTTATTTATAGTTTTTTTCTTTTAATATTAATTTTGGCTTAAGAATGTAAAAACTCAAAGCTGTATTCGGGGCCTACTGTAACTTCCTGTTTCAGTGGAAATGACATCAGACAAAGTTGGGCATTTCAAGGCACTTCAGTGGGTCTTTAACTTTTTAGTTTCTGACTTTATCTTTTAAATAAAGTTTCTTCAATATCTCTTTGTCAGGATGTTGGTTCCGTCCACATGGATAGAAGCTTCATGTTGCATGAAAGTTCCACTGTGGAAAAGGTAATAAAAGTGGTTCTTCAAAAATCATTTTGGCACGTTATTTTTTTGAAAGTGTAATTCTGCTCTGAGTTTGTGGATGGTCTGAAACGCAGTGGGTAAATAAGTATGACTTGATATGATTGTGATTATGGAGCGTTTGCATGAGCGCTGGCAGGTTTCAGTGTTTACTGTATGTGTGGGTGGATTCAGCAATATGAAAAGCGCTATATATATACACAAGCCTTTAAGACAGATAAAGAGAGTCTCCCAAAAGTAGGATTGCTATGATTAAATGCAATTAATTATAAATTAAATTAATTAGCATTAAATCAATGTCATCGCTGTGGTAATTGTTTCAGTGCTGTGTGAATAAATGACAACAGTGTTGTTTTCAAAGTGAGTTTATATTTACAAATGATTAGATGTCAAAACTTCAAAAAATATCAAAGAACGGATAAAAGACTGTTAATGATATATTAATGAGTAATGTAATCAAAAAAGAACATTATTAATATAATTCAATGCCGAATATTGTGTGATTTGAGCTCCAGTCATGGCTGGGTGGGTGATGGCTGATTCTGTAATCCTACATGTCATAAAGCCTTTATTATGCTTATCTTAAATACATTTTAAACTAAATCAAGTCTTTATTGTTCATGTCACCTGCTGTTATCTTTATGGCCGAAGAGGCCTGATTCATTAAAGGGCCCGTCATGTGTGGTTTTAAAATCTATGGCTGAACGTTTGGGTCAAAGATCCTGTGACTTGAAGACTAAGGAATCCTAAAAAAGGTAAAGAGGCACCGGACGGCGTAACTCTCCACGTCTGACCTCAAAAAAAGGTAAAAGCAAAATATGATGTCATTGCACTGTCCCACCTTTAGAGGAACTCTGTCCGGCACAAAGCGCGCCCCCGGCATCACTCTCTCCTCCTTTCAAGCCAGGTGAAAACTTGGCGACATCTCTCAACTTTACAAAAGTTTGTTAGCTAAAGTTGAGTTTTCCTGCTTTCTCAGTTGATGAGTAGGTTCAGGGGTGGGGTTTCATTATTGCTTTTTTCTATTCATACATTTTATCATGATTCACGCTGGACAAATTGATTTGAATTAGCCGTCCTGCAATGAGTTTCCTATGAGGTCAGGCTGGAAAGCTAGGTCCTCTGGTCTCTCTTTGCTTTTGTTTTTATGTCTTTAGAACTTTGTATCAAGACAAGATCTACAACTGCAAATTACGATTTGCATTTGGGAGCTTTGTGGGATTATGGTACAAAAACAGGTTTCCAAATCAATGAAAAATTGTCAATTTCAGGTCATACTATATATACTGAATGAGCTGTTTACCTCTACATGTATTATATTTTTGCAACACGTTACTTTCAATATTCTTTTTGTAGGTTTGTAAAGTGTTGAAAATTTTGACTTGACTTTAATTTATATCTTAAATTAATCTGTCACTAGATAAATTTATTTTCACGTATTTCTGTCAAAATTATGACATTACAGGTATAGTTCACCCGAAAATGAAAATTCTGTCATCATATACTGACCCTTTTGTTGTTTTAAACCTGTATACATAAATTCTGTGACATCATCCACTACCATAGTATAAATATTTTTCATATTTTTTTTGTTTAACACAAAATGACATATTTTGAAGAATCTAGGAAAATAAACAGTTCTGGGGCAACATTGACTACCATTGAATTCTTCCTAATATGGTAGACAATGATGTTCTAGAACTGAAAAAAACAAATATCTTTCTCTGTGTTCATCAGAACAACGTCATTGAGACAGGTTTGAAGTAAACGATGACAGAATTTTCGTTTTTGTGTGAACTGTCCCTTTTACTTTTTTAAATGTGAAATAAAGAGCAGAAGGTCAAAACGTGTGACAGGTCAGAATCATTCCCAAGGACATCTTTTATATAAGCAACAGGACATCCAAGCGTCCCTCAACTGTGAGTCCGGTAAAGGCACAGCTTTAAGTTCACGCCGAATTTATGTTAAATAAAGCAAGCCTGATGCGGAAGGCTAATGCAGAAGGCAGCACGCGCGTTTGCCTCATCACAATGAAACAGACCGAACTTCTCGGCATGGAAAACTGGAGCGTGACTGCCGCATTTGAATATGAAATAGCCGAAGATTTCTGTTTCAGACACCTTGTACATTGCGCAAACAAAGGCAGCAATTCCGGGGAAGAAAGACAAGTGAATTTAAAGCAGGTCTTTGTCGTTTGTTTATAACTGTGTTGTCTTTGTTCCCATTTTCCTCTGCAGGCGAAAGAATGGGCTGAAATATTTTTAAACAGTAATTACCTGGCCAGGATCCGACAGAGGGGGATTAATGGAGGAACGCGGAGCATCGGGTTCCAGAGATGTGTGCGCTGGAAGGTACGGCGAGGGAGAGACGCGCTTTTCCATCACACACGGGAAATGAGGAAACATTTCTGATCTACCTCTGTTCTTCTTAACCAGCATCATCATTCAACAGCAAACCCATCGCAGACCTACAGGACACGTTCACTCTTTTAGATTCAGCCTGGGAGATGTTTGCTCTCGTTTAACCCTCCGGCGTTTTTAGTCGTGGGTGCAGGAATGTAATTTGGTGGTAGCTAATGTTCAAAACATACATTTATTTCAATACAGACCTTTGTGTTCAACAGTGAAACTGCAAACAGCAAACTCAAACCTGAGATGTTTGTAGGACCCGATTCAGACCCCTTTAAAGGAACCAAAAAGAGCTCAGAAGGAAAGAGAGTTACGTTTTCTTTACACTGTCCTCGGATCTCATCTTGGTCTTGTAGGGTCTTAAAAATAAAAGATTCTTCACAGTGATGCCATAGAAGAAGCATTTTTTTATTCTACAAAGAACCATTCACCTAAAGGTTCCTTAGAGAACCATCTCTTTCTCACTTTTTTATAATCGGAAGAACCTTTTTTCGTCCCCAAAACCTTTTTTCATCTTTGGCATCAAACAGAACCTTTTGGAACACCGTTTTTAGTACTGTAGTGGATAGTTTACACAAATATGATAATTCTTGCATCATTTGCTCACCCGTATGTCATTCTTAACCTGCATGACTTTCTGTCTTCTGTGGAACACAAAAGAAGATATTTAGAGAAATGTCTTAGTGGTTTTGCGTTCGTACATTGGTTATCAACATTCTTCAAAATATCTTCTTTTGTGTTTTGCAGAAGAAAGAAAAGGGCTTGGAATGACATGAGGTTGAGTAAATAATAATAAAAACATTTTTGTTGAACTATCCCTTTAAATGAGGGCTGCTGAGATGTTCGATTGTATTGATTTGTGTTGAAATACTTAAAGCAGAAAGAAGAGATCACTGATGCTTTAGGCATTGACATGCACACTACAGTAAAAATATTTGGCTAAAGAGTCTCTCCCTCCACAGGTCAAAATGTTCAAGGTTGGTAAACGTTAAAATCCTCTCTATGTGCTAACTATAAGTTGAGGTTTGAATCTTGGTGAAGCACATCAAAACATGCTTTTTACTAATACAGAGGTCTGTAGTTAATTGAGAGCGCTTCATAAATGTGTCTGATTTATAATGGGACATAAAACGATTCCTTCCATAAACCACCAGAGCAATCTACAGTCTAATTACAACACCGCCATAAATCACGAATAAATCTGAGGAAAACACAATATAAACAAACAAAACTTTGCTGGAAAGTAAACAGTGCTACAACTATGAAAATCAGCAGAACGGAGTCATAAAAGCTCATTTAAAGCTGATATAATGCACGATCGTAGAAAATTACAGCTAGTAAACAATCCATTATTTGTGAGTAATGGATACGCGGGAAGCAGTGTTATTACGGCTTGGGTTTATCAGTCGAGTGGACTTTACCTACTTAGAAAATAATTATTGCTTACTTTTTTTCATTGGCCGGTCAAACGGCATCCACACCCCTCAACACTATTGGTTAATCCAGAAACCGAGGCGGGCCCCTTCATTCTCATGAGCAGTGGTTTAGCATCGTTCGTGAATTGTTTTTTAAAGATGAAAAAGATCATCTTATCAGTGACATCATAAAGGCCCTGATTGGCCAACAGCATCACATGAACCCGAGTCATTCACCAATGAGCTGTTACATCATAGGTACACTTAAAAACAAATGTGCTTAAAAGGTTCTTCGATGCAATAGAAGAACCTTTTTCGGGTCCACTAAGAACAATTCAGAAAAAGGTTCTTTAAAGAACCATCTCTTTCTTACTTTTTATAATCTGATGAACCTTTTTTCGCCACAAAGAACCTTTTATAAAACAGAAAGGTTCTTTAGATGTTAAAGGTGTTTAATGGAACCAAACAGTTCTTCTATGGCATCAAAGAACCTTTTGAAGCACCTTTTTATCCTTCAAAAAAAGGTATCAGATCAAATATATCATATGTTTTCATATATATATATATATATATATATATTGTTAAATCTGTCATTTATATGTTATCTGCTGTACGTAAAATGTTAACCCATTATTATTGTTGAAGGCCAGAACGCTTTTTATAAGATTTTAAAGATCAAGGGATCACATTAGTCACTGGTCTTCAGTTCTCCAAAAAACATACACGTTTAATAAGGAGATTACTCCACTTTTCTTACTTTTCACAGTATGTTACTACTCACAACTTGATTTACAGAAAACAGACACAAACACGTTAATTTGGCATGCCATATCTGCACACAGACAAAAACAGCAACAACAGCCGCACAAGAAATGCGAAAACAGCCCAAACCATGAAAGACACAAAAGATATGAAGTCGCATTATTGTGCTGTAATCCTGTTAGAGGAGGAAATACGCCGTCATTGGCTTCCCCTCCGCACAATTCAAACCAAACCCGAGAACGTTCTCCATCTAACACTGCAGGATAATAATAACCCATTAATGATCCATGCTGGGACGAGCTTTTATTATCAAAACAATATCTAATATTAAAGCAGCATGGGAAATCAATGCCCCGCTTATGTCTCGCTCGCTTTGCCTGATAGACCTTCTCTGACCTCGGTAAAGAAAAAGAAAATGTTCTAATAAAAACTACACGATTGCTTCACGTTGTGGAAATAGATGCACATGTCCATCCATTGTTCAAATCACTCCATTATGCAGTCGTTTCTATATGCTTGACCAAATTCAGACGATCCTGCATCTGGAAAGCAGAAAATGACGATGCTCTTGCTTATATGCGCTTCCTATTAGCATTAATACCATCTGTTAGGCTGCCATCAAGAGAAGTCACTCATGCCTTAATAGTCAGTCTTTATGTATCATAAACATTTTAAGCTAAGAGCTCTCATAGATGATTAAACGTTCCATTATCTTCGCATTTCTCCTCCAAGTTCATCGTTTCATGTGAAACTCAATGAGTTCAGGGAGGTGTCTAGTTTGGAGGTTGGTTTTTGAAGGAATCAAAGGTTCATTTGATTTTTACACTTCATTTTAAAATCTGATGTTGTTTGGTTATTTCAAGAGCAAATGTGCACAAATTTCTATTGATGCTCAATCGTGAGGAATTAATGGGCAGTGAAATAGTTAAGTTGTGCTTTCTCAGACAAACGTCACAATTCTAGATTTTACTGCATGGTTACCGGGGTGTTGCTAGGTGGTTGCTGCTGTGTTCTGAATGGTTGTCTATTAGCCCAGGTAGGATATTGTGGTATGTGGGATTTTTGTCCATCTGAATCTGGCATCTGAATATTGTAAGCACAGTCACATACATAAAAAGATAACATCATTCAACTCTGTATGCGCTGTACTTCAAAAATAAGTATACTTCAAGTAGTAGTTAATTTTCATGATAATTTACTCACCCCCATATCATCCAAGATGTTTATGTTTTCTTTTCTTTAGTCGAAAAGAAATTTCGGTTTTTGATGAAAACATTAGAGGATTTTACTCCATATAGTGGACTTTAATGGTTGAAGGTCAAAATGACAGTTTCAGTGCAGCTTCAAAGTGCTTTAAATGATACCAGAGGATGAATAAATGTCTTATCTAGTGAAACGATCGGTCATTTTCAAAAAACAAATTGTATAAACAGAAATGCTCGCCTTGCTCTGTTCTGCGATGCGCATTCAGGACTTCGTGTAATACGTTATTATGTGAAAAGTTGCATGTTCGACTTGTAAACACTGACTCAGTAATTCCGCTTACATTACAGCGTGACCTTTTCAACGTAATTACGTATTTTGTGGAGTCATAAAGGTGCATCGCAGAACAAAGCAAGGCGAGCATTTGTGTTAATAAAGCATATACATTTGTTTTTTTTAAATGACCGATATTTTATATAAAGCACTTTTAAGTACACGTATAAAGTACTAGTTTAAGTACCTTAAGGAGATTCATTTCAATATATTAGCAGCATTCTTGTTGTGTACTATTTCAACACTACTTGGGACTCACTTTTTGGTTTATAAAAGTATACTTTAAGTGTTATTTAAGTGAAACATAGTAAACTTTTGAGTACCTCAAAGTAACCTTTCTTTTTTTACTTCATTTTTTACTCAAGTACACTTTGAAGCATGCTCTATGTAAACTATTAGTTTGGTTTATGTACTGCATGCATTCTTTAAGTAAATATCATAACTATATTATTCATACTGCATATTATTTATATTATATTTATACTATAGAGGGTTTTAAAGTAACAATGTAATCAAACCTTATGCGCATGCATGCTTTTGTGTTCCAAACTTAACTTCCGGTACACATCCAAAATAATAGAGTCCCTGCAGAATTTCTCTTATAACCAGCAAAAGAAATTAGATAATATTAATTGATATAAATAAAATAAAACATAAATAGTTATACTAGATCGATCAGCAAACACAAATTGGAACTTCAGGCCCGGCGTGTGCGTCCAATGAAACTGTCCCTATAAATGTGAACATGTAGGTTTATAAGACTAATTTGTGAAAAAATTGACTACTCAATCAAAAGAGTAAACAACAACAACAAGCTAAGTTTACTTAAAAAACGTCATTATACTTTTGTCACATACCTAAGTGTTAATTTGAGTGCTTTTGCCTAAATATACTGCAAAGAAGATTGAAAGTAGCACACGCTAGCAATTAAATTCACATCAGAAATAGACTTAGCACTGTAGCTAACTACTGTATATAATATAGAAACCAAGAATGTCACAGTCCATGTGGTGAAAACGGAATAATATGTAGAACTGTGTGCGAAGCATGTTGTTGTGTACCGTGAGCACCTGCTCATCAAAAGAGTAATATGAATGCACAGTGGGGTGGTGTGGGTTTAACTTCACCAGCTGCCATCTGCTATCAATACCATTAGCATTCGCCATGACCAATTGTAATATTAGATTATTGAATACCCAGAGGGTGATGCACATGAGTGCAAAAATTCTGCATATCATTAAAACACGTGAAATATAAAGAGGTATTTCTATAAAGAGTGCTGTAGCTTTTTTATGTCATATGTAGAAATGGATCTTTAAATCAACTTTTTAGGTTATTTGTGTCAGTTTTTTTGCAATACATGTGAAAAAAAATAAGTGGGATTATTTTATGTTTTTGAGGAATATACTGTATGTACATTTAAGCCACCACAGACTTAATGAGGTTTTATTGTTTTATTTAAAGGTCCAGTGTTTCATTTTTTTGGAGGATCAATTGACAGAAACGCACAAATTTGTCTTCAGAGAGCTATTTCTATCACCACGGGGCCCCTTGCATGGAATTCACCATGTTGTTTCTACGGTAGCCCTAAACGGACAAACTGAAGTAAATACATTACTTCATTCGACAAAGAAGTGAAAACATGATGACATCTTAATTCTGTGTCAGCCACCGTTGTGCTTTGAAACGGAGGGGTGGAGTGAGCCATTGGTTGTAATTCACAACCTCACCGCTAGATGCCGCTAAATTTCATACACTGTCTCTTTAAGTATCAGATTTATCCAAGCTACTAACATCTCTGAAGTAGAGAAAAAAATGTAGAGTTGCAAATGTCTCTTTTTGTTTTCCATTTAATCTCTCATTGCCATTTTAGGAGATGTATTGGTGGTTACTTAAATAGACATTACGGTAAGATCACATAAAGAAAAGATTGACAGTCTTTTAAAGATTAGGTTTGCCTTAACACTGAATGGAAACTATTTTAGGTTCGACATACATCTATCAGCGAAAACAACTCGACCACATGGTCGTTTCCTATTGCACACTCTGTCCTGTAAATAAAAATCAAACGTTTGACAGCAAGTGACTGAACCTCATCCTGTGGTGTACTGTACAAGAACTCATGTGTTCAAAACATGTCCACACCTCACATCTGCATGTCTCTCTGTTATTTCTAGCGACCTTTAGAGGAAACATTTGACATGCCCACTGCTCAAGATCTTTTTCACCAATTAGAACAGGCCGGGCTTGGCAGGTTATCTCTTATTCAGACATTATTCAGATTTTGCATTAAATATGTACCACTAGCCATCTGCTTCAGTGCTGGACGTTATGTGGCCTAGTGCGCAACCCAATGGTTTTAAAGCATATGAAACTTTTATCAATGCAGGTTTTTACCAAAAGTAATCAAACATTTAACTAGTGGCTCACAACTGAAAGAAGAAAGCTTATTTCTTATGTATAAATATATGCAGGGAGTCTATTTATTACTTGTAAATACGGATCATAACAATAGGCTATTGCAAAAGTGCAATGTTCTTATACATTGCTTTACCATTTTAAACTTTAAACATCCTTCCCTCTCTGTGAACTCAACACAATTGTTCGAGAAGGATCTCCAATTCCCAGCATGCTTTGAGACAGACTGCATTTTTTTAAGTTCAGACTTATTTTTAAGTTCTGTCCACTTAATTTTATGAGAAGAATGTATGAAATATTTAAGTCACACAAGTTA
This sequence comes from Triplophysa bombifrons, assembly GCA_029783895.1. Lineage (NCBI taxonomy): Eukaryota > Metazoa > Chordata > Actinopteri > Cypriniformes > Nemacheilidae > Triplophysa > Triplophysa bombifrons. Next base: position 4,226,886 of record CM056455.1, read on the forward strand.
CACAGTGTAAATATTCCTTGTGTTTTTGAACCATACTATAGTAAATGCTATAGGATACCACAGTATTTACTACAGTGTTTCCATTTACATACTGGTACTAAAGTATATTTATGCTGGCAAAAAAAAACATGTAATGATGGTAGTGTGATCACTTTTCAGATAATTTTACCTGCAATGTGTTAAAATACTTATTTCAACATAGTCGTGTGTCCTCAACAGTTGAACTTTGTCCTTTAAGCGTTTGTTGGTTATGTTACCAGTACAGTCTATTTCAAGGCCACTTTTGTCAAGCTTAGCATTTAGCAGCAAGCCCCTCCAAACCACAAAGGTGTATCTGTCAGATATTGTCAGTTTGAGGGTCTTTTATGTGAGGGGCTGGAAAGCAGTCGCTCTGACGGTTCTCAGGAAATCGTGTGTTTCACGCTTTCTAAACATCAGAGAAAGCTGTTGTGATGGTTGAGCAGTATATGTATGTCGATGTCAACAGGACATACAGTGACCTTTACAGAAAGCAGGTGCTGAAAGGTCTTTTTATTACATTGTAGCTGGTGAAATTTGAGCAATTTGCAGACATGCCCTTTTTTTCTCAACTTTTTAAGTACACACGATTTATGTTTCAGGGAAAAGTGTCTGTCATTTCAGCCAATGCCACCTGAATGTCAATGTGCGAGTTAAAACACACTTTGGCCAAATAGATGTTATTAACGAGCCTTTATCTTCTTTTAATTTTAATGTATAGGAAACATATTTTTCTTTATGGTCAAATCTCAAAAACATATGTACTATATAAACTGTAAGTTAAAGGGTCAGTTCACCCAAAAATGAAAATTCTGTCATCATTTCTCACCCTCAAGCATGTTGCCTGTTACACTCAACATAAACTCTTATAGGGATTTTCATTGTGAGTCATAGCGACTGGCTCTATTTCTCATTGATATAGTGTTTGGCTACTGATTCTGGAGGGAAACCCTGTGGGTGATCCAAATGAGCTCCAGCATTTGCTAGTCAGTGTGGAACAGTAAATAAGCCAATCGCTTTATTGGCAAATCTAAAATCCCAGAAAGAGCATGTGCATTAGCTGGACAACTGAAAAGCAAAAAAATAAAAATTGATAATGCCATCGGTTTGGTGATTTGACATATGTTGTAAAAACTATTAACATTGTTAATAATTGCTGAAATAGAGTTGACTTTCACCCAAATTCCTTCTATTTATGTCTTTCTGTAAATGTGTATGACTCTTTAGTCAGTGGAACACAAAAGATGGTTTTGTGTACATACAATTCGAAGTCAGTGGGGTTCAATGTTGTTTGGTTACCAACTTTCTTCAAAATATCTTCTTTTGTGTTCTGAAGAGGAAAGAAGTCATATAGGTTTGGGATAAACCAAGAATGAGTAAATGATGAAAACATTTTTGGGTGACCTGTCCTTTTAAGTGCATAGTGCTTTAAAAGAATGTTGTTGGCATATGCATACAGTACCTCAAGTACCTGCAATGTGTTTATTAGAAATGTTTAAGTTCATTATCAAATCTTTGACTATTTTATTGCAGATTTTGGCGTCGTGGCTTATGTGTCTTTTGACACATAAGATTTAAAGGAAAATTTTCTAGTTGCTCTTCATGTATTCTCATTGCTGTCTAGTTGAGATGTGAAAGAGATTTTTTGCAATGCAAGCGCTTTTACAGAATGATTTTTTTCAACAACCAAAAAAATGCTACAGTAGGGCATCCAGAAATAATTTAGACCAACGATAAATGACAGTATAAGAATTCAAAACTTCTGTTGTTTTCCAGTCAAGCTTGCATGACATTGAAGCTTGGTAAAGTCATTTTGGCCTTTCTACCGTTATATGAGTAGAGCAGAAGTGGATTGTTATCTCAGCACCTATTCACGTATTTGACAGCGCGTCTGAATCCAAGGGTGAAGGTTTTATTGTTGTCTGGGATTCTCATTGAAATAATTTATGTGGATTGCACAGATGTTGTTCAGATCCTTGTTTTTTCCACTCAATTACAGAATCCATCTTGCTGTTTTAATTATGCTATGAAAAGCTCATCTTCCTCTCCCACTCCTCTTTTTAAGCTCATATTAAGTCCCCATGTATGATCTGGAACTATTTCAATGTGTCGTCTCCATGTTTGTGCCTTTTCCACCATAGTATTGTTCATTGTTCATGTTGGCACCTCAGGTTTGTCGAGGGCTTTGATGGGAAAGCTTTGAGGTTGCGTTTTGGATGACGCTCAGCTGAACCAAAAGCAAATCCATTCCTTATTTTTTTACTTACAGTCAGCATTAAAATTAAACTTGACAACCCAAACCTGCTGTTTTATTCTTGTTTAAGCTTTTCGTTTGGAGGTCTTCTGTATGCTTACATTATGTTTTAGCAGATATACACATTACAAATTTCTGAAAAGCTTAAAAATTTGATTTCTACAAGCCATTTTATGAAGTCTTTAAGCTCTGTAGCACATTTTTAACGTCCGAGCAGCTTGCTTTTCAACCCCGTTTAAACTTTCCGAAAGGTAAAACTTGGCCTCGATGCGTCACGTCTGTCTCCCCATTTCATGTTTTCCTCCCATGCTACTTCTCATCTGGATGTGCACATCTGAAGACCTAATGTTCCATTTCTCCTGTTTTTGTTTACATTCCTCGGAGTCATTCTCCGGCGGCCCGATGTGTCCACGAGACGGTCTCAAGGATCCAGGCGGTTCAGAAGACGCGGATGTCACGATAGGAGATGTATCCTCCGAGCTCCATGTCAATGCTCGTATCTCTGGCCACGTTGCATTTTGGGAAAAAAACATTCGGCCCGCAGCTAAACGCCGCGGTTTGATGGTTCGTTCCAGACAGTACCTGACATTTGTCCCCAGTCCGACCGGAACATGCATGAAAAATTCACTCAGACTAGAGGCTTGAAGAAATCAACATTTCTCCCGTGACTTTTACTTCGGGGAGAGCAAGGTGAGCAGAACTCGCACTTGTCATGGATGCGCGCTCCTGACAAACATAAGTAGATGCTAATGGCGAAATCGTGACAGAGCAGAGTCCCACCACCATATGGCTAATTGCCACAACAATATCTTCAGTGTTATTAATCACGTTTTCATAGTGTGCCATGATAATTGGAATAATTAGAGCGGAAGCAGACACAGACCTTGCTCTCCTTCTCGACTTCTTACCCAAGTCCTTTATTTGTACGTGTTTTCTCTTGCATCTATATGTTGTGCTTTGTTTCTGAACCTATAGAATCTCTCTTCTTCTCTTCTCTTTTTATCTCTTGTGTGCGTGTCAGATAGAGTTGTCCTCTGATAAATGTGGAGGATAATTAATGGATGACTCTTCTATCTCAGGGACCCTGTCTGACAGCTCGGGGTGGGGTCCTCCTCATATAGAGCTAAATGAGGTCATTGCCTGTCCCATGGCTTATTATCAATGGCACGTTCCCTGTTTTCTAAGGGCATGTTTACACGCCGATGTAGGCTACTAAAAGTAGTCAAAATTGTTAACACAATCCTGTCCATGGAACCAACTAAAAACTCTGTTGAATGGATGCCTGGCCAGTAGTTAGCGACATCCCTTTGTAAAGAAACACATTCTTTTCCAAAAGCAGTGAACTATGTCGAAGTACAGGTCTCTGCAGAACACAGAGGGGCAGTTTATCAATTATTTGGCATTTCCAAACTGATATATTCATATTCAACCATCCAATCATAAGACAGAAGCCTAATTCTCAGTTATTGGGCGTTTCCAAATGGTTTTTAAACCGTCCAGTGGATAAAATGAATTGGGAATTGTCCACTTTATTCAATTAAAGAGACCGAAAACGTCCAATAATTGATTTGCTTTAATGTTGTAACAATAAACTCAATAGAGAAAGTATTGCGCAACACTACAGTTGAACCCTTAGAAATATTAACCATGGTTGTACTACAAGAAAAGATAGATCTTCACACCGTCTCAAACTATCCTGTGTTTTCCAGATTTTGTGCTGCCACACCTTTAGTTCTACAGAGAAACACTTCCCGCGTTGTTTCATCTTCAGCATGCAAAAGAATCTCTTGCTCTGAGAAACCAGATGCACAAACAATGAGACCCATCAAGGACAAAGCTTCTAGTTGCTTTTGTTACTCAAAACGGGCATTGAGGTGTATGGTATGAGTGATTTCATATCACAGTAACAGAAACACAGTAAAATGTAGAAAACAGAAATAGGAATTTGTTTTTTTAACCGAATAAGCCTAAATGTATTCCTAGTTTTGGAACATCTATGACGACATGCTTGCATGATCTGGATGGCATGTTTGAATAATATTTGCCTTTCCCAATTTCTACCTGTAAATTAAACCAACACATATGAGTGTGGTACAAAATTTAGAAAACTAAACTTGAGGTTTAATTGACAAAATTTGGAAAAAAATGCCAAACTACATTGTATAAGGGGTATTTTATTCTAATATACAAAACAATGCATGAAGATCACAAAACCCCCAAAAAAGCTCAAAAGAAAAAAGCAAACATGAATATTTTGTTGTTCCTCCTGGGTCTTGACTCGATAAGCTTTGTTGTGTTATTTTTTGCCAAACCTCCTTTAGTTCTTCTCAGAGCCGAGCTTCAGTTTGCACTTCAAGCACAATTCTGTCAGGACCACTGTTGTCAAATATTTAAACAATAGCATCATTTAAGGTTGGCGGAATGAAACTCTTCTGGGCAAACTCTTCGCTTGAACCAGAACAGTTCATGTAACAGGATTCAATTAAAATGATCCGACAGATTCAAGCAAATATGGAGGAGATGGGGATGGAGGTGGGATTTGGGTGCAGCGCGATTAAGCAGTTGATATGGAGCAAAGAAAGGCAACTTCATTGGGACGGAGTCTAGTATGTGTTGGATGACTATTGGCTAACGTTGATTAGCTGCACCTGATAAAAGATTGACTCACGTGACCTGACAGAGCTTGATCTACAAAACAAGTTTGAATAAATGGCAACACATGCCTTTTCCATAGTTGGAAACATCACTTTCTGCATCTCATCTTATTTGCAACCAAAGCAAAACCAAACGATAATTTATAACAAAAGAAAGCTGAATCTCATATCAGTACAAACACAGCTTCACATTATGAAACACTTGAGTTAAAAACAAGACTGTCGACAGCAAAAGTTAGAATTCAGACCGGATTAGTGATACGATATGCACACACCTGTGACAGTTCAGTTCTAAGTTAATGCGCAAGATGTGACGTTCCTGTTCACATTTGCTGACCTGAATTAGATTTATGGATGTTGTACTGATGTCATGAGTCTTAATAGATTTTTTATGCCGTAATATCTTCCCGGTGATCATCTTTCTACAGCTCTTATCTATCACATCACACGAGTCCAGTCAGGCCTTTTGTTTTCGGTGATGACTGTCGGCTTTGACAGGTTATGTTTAGAGCCCAATAAGTAGGCACTTGTGCGACATAAGTAGAAAGCATCTAGATTTAAACAGCTGGCGTCGCGCGCACGGCCTCTCCTCTCCTTCACACTTCCTCAGACAGTAATGTGCCCGGAAACAGAGGAAAGCAGCTGCCGGTCCGACCATAAAGCTGAGAGCAGGGGCGTTAATTGTTTCCCCGCTGAGAAGGAATTAGTTCAGACCAACCACCACCCTCCCCAACACCAGCTGAAATCCGGCGAGGAGCGAGATGCGAGGTGGGCCGCTTTGGCAAAGCTGGAGAGGAGAGTGGGGGCAGGCCCAGCGGTAACTCGATTAGACCGTGCAGGGAGGGAGTGAAGATTTCGTTCCAGGATGTCCACACACATGCCCAATGAAATCTCAGGTTACTCCAACAACAACGGTGAAAGACAAAGCAAGAATGAGAAAGAACAAGAGAGGACAAAGAGACAGAGGTGAAAATAATCCACATACTAAATGAGGCTAGATTAATTTGATTGATGGATCTACGATGGGATTATTTATTAATCACGCTACCTTTTGTTTTGTCTGAATTAGCGAGTCATATATAACTTAAAATTTTACATTTAAAGGGAAATTTAGATCAAATTTTATCACCGTAATGTTCACAGTTGTATTACTTGGAAGATTTTTACTTTTATTGTAACTCCTATTATTTTCTAAGATTCTCAGTATTGTAATATTGCATTATTGTATAATTGTTTCACGTTAATTTTTTAATTTTTTAAATGAATAGCAAGATATGCGCCGATATATACCTAATCGGCCGATAGTTTAAAAACAACCTTTGATCAGGGCCGATCCGGTCAATGGGCTAGTTGCACAAAATGACCCCTGTGAGCTTTTGCGGCGCCAGGGTCGGCAGACTCATTTCTGGCCGTAAAACATCATAGAGTTGTTTTGCCTTAACGAAGTGCTTAGCAATGTAAAGAGGATCTTTTATATTGCTTATATAATACTTTCTTCTTTTTTTTTATAAAAAAACACCCATATGCCGGCCGAAAATCCTCCTTTTCCCATACACTGTTATTCGTCCGGAGATTAGTCTGCCGACCCTGGCGTCCCAAAAGCTCACCGGCGGCATTTTATGAAACTAGCAAAATAAAAGAGGAACGGAAAATGCAATAAATTTGTGCTCAGTGTATAGAAAATGTTGAGAAACATCAGCAGTTTAATATTCAATGTTATATTAATCATTATATGAATCAATAATATTATTTAATCTTCAGAATTTAGCTAATGTGAGTTTATTAAAACCATCAAACTATCAATAGATATCACTTTGAATAATCGGCTGTCGGAGGAGAAAATTTGTATCGGTGCATCTCGAACAACACAATACAATAGAACTTTGATGCCGTATAAAATATTTTTATATAATATTGAGGATTAATACAAAACACAATGCCAAAATCTTAATAGTCCAAAAATAGGCTTTTTTTATACAAGCAAAACCTTCATTCTTAAGTTTTTTTTCTTTTAGGGGGATCTAAATTTCCCAGATCCAATTTCTTGAGAATCACATACTTAAAAGCCACCAACGATCAATAAATAATTTAATCTTCCGATCAGATTCTAGAGCTGCCTGGAACTATTAGATTACTCAACCGGTTTATGCGACTCAACATTGTATTGCTTTTACCAACATTTTATTAAAGCAATAAGCCACTGGAGGTGATTTTATCTCTGTTAAGGGAGTTTTAGACGTTCTGAGTGTCCTGATGGTGCTTCATTAAAAACATCTTACCACGTGCACATCATTGTATGCGTACGGTTTGCGTGTACATCATTTTCTTCATTTGTCCCTTCCCGAGGTAACGGTGGGTGGTCACGAGCATCTGCTCTTCAGAGACGTGTGGATGGACGGCTCGTCTCTAGAGGTGACGGCGAGGTGGCTCTTCATATTAGTTTGCTTTGCACTTAATGAAGCTGCGGGCCGTGAAGGTCCAAGCACTCATAAATGATGTATTCATTAAATCAATGGTGCTAAATGATGACTGTAAAGACACGAGTGACCTGGCTTCTCCTGTTGGGCGGCCATTACCGTAGAGACTGCCAGCTGGGTGACATGGATGCTTTCACCATTTAGACTGTCAATGAGACACTTAAGGCTAATAAATGAGTCCACTTCAGCACCTCTGAGTTTTTACGGAGTGGAGTGGAGGGTTTAAACTGTCTGCAGGTGGAATGACGGCATATTTTTAATATTCATTTATGAGTGAAGTTGTGTTGGTGGCGTTATTGGAGTCTTGTCTGGTTTTGTGTAGTCTTGGCTGTCTATCTGTCTGTATGTTTTCTGTCTGCCTCTCTCTTTAGTCTTGTGTGTCTGTCTATCTGACTGTCTATAGTCTTGTGTTTCTGTCTGTCTGTCTATCCTCATATCTGTCTGTCTATAGTTTTGTCTTTCCTTGCATGTATTGCCCTGTCTGGCTGCTGGTCTGTCTGTCTGTTGTCTTGTCCGCCTGTCTGCTTTTCCATAATCTTGTCTGTCTGTCTGTATATATTCCTGTCTGCCTGTATGTAGTCTTGTCTATCTGTCTGCCTGTCTATTGTCTGCCTACTTCCCTGTCTGTCTATCTACTTGAATTTCCATAGTGCGTCTGTCTGTCTGTCTATCTGCTATTCTATAGTCTTGTTTGTTTGTCTGTCTATATCCCTGTATGTCTGTCTGTCTGTCTGTTTCTCTGTCTGTCTGTCTCTCATTCTGCAGTCTTGTGTGTCTGTCTTTTTTGGCTGTCTGTTGTTTTCTCTATTGTCTTATCTGTCTGTCTGTCTGTCTGACTTTCTATATTGCTGTCTGTTTGTGTGTCTATTGCCCTGTCTGTCTGTCTGTATATAGTTTTGTGTGTCTGTCTGTTTGTCTATAGAATTGTTTGTCTGTCTGTTAGAGACACACGTTAAAGTGACGGTTCACCAAAAAATAATTCATCATTTATTTACCCTCTTGTCATTTCAAACCTGTATGCCTTTCTTTCTTCCGCAGAGCACAAAGAAGATATTTAGAAAAATGTTGTTAACTTGCACAATTCCCTTGCAATGGTTTTGTGTCCATACGATAAATGGGTGCGGGCGCTGTTCGGTAACCAACTTTCTTCAAAATATCTTCTCTTGTGTTCTGCGGAAGAAAGAAAGTCATGCAGGTTTGAAATGACAAGAGAATGAGTAAATGATGACAGAATTTTCATTTTTTGGAGAACTTTCACTTTAAACCTCCTGCTATTGCATCAAACCTAATGCATTTTGATATTTTGCATATTTTAAACATCTTAGAGGTCAAGAAAACCGCAGGAGCCTTTGTGGCACACGAGTGAAGTCAGTTGGCCTGTTACCAGAGCTATTTCAACTGGGGCCGCAGAGAAAAATGACTCCAGCTCATCTTTAAAAACACATATTTCCAACCTCCATAATTCGGACGATTTAAATCATTTGCACCCAGTAATGTTTGAGCGTTTTCTCATCCTGGTGAGGACTTTTGCAGCGTTACCTTTTCTTTCCCACTGGAGTCATCTCTCCCGCAGCAGAGCGCATTAGAGGTAAAATAATGCCTCTCCTCAGTCCTGTCTCTCAGCCCATGAGCATCAGCGAGCAGGTTCGCACGCATAATATCTTAGTTGTCAGGAGCGGTAAATAAGCAGCCTGATATGTATTATCTCTGTAATGGCTCCAGGACTACGCTTTTACTGATATGATGCAGTCGTTAATCGTCGAGGATTTCGATTTGGTACAAATCCCAAAGGTGACACTAATGTATCCAAATATATTTGCAACAGATGTTAGTTTTTATTTTTAATGACGGAACAAGAGTTTAAGATTTTCATTATCGTCAAACAGCAAGTTTTTAAATGAGGCCTTTGCTTGTGCTTTAATGTGAGAAGTGTACCACCTACTGGTCATAAATTGCTTTTCAGCATAATCATCAGGTTTCACTGTATGTGTAAACATTAGTACAGTTCACAAATAAGATGAAATCATCGCGGAAAGGAGCAGAATAATGTAATGATGTCATTTGTGTAAAACCTGCGGTGTTTTTGAAGAGGAAAGAGATGCAGTTTGAATGTGACAGATTAAAATGCTGTTTTTATTATAACCGCACACAAAAAAATGTTTTTTTTAAAAATGTTATTGTTACAGAATATGACACCAGTTTTTTGTCTTTTATATAGAAAGCATTGATCTGGAATATACAGATAACGGCTGTAATGGTGTTTGTTGGTACTGAGTGCACTGGAAGTAAATGAAGCATTGTAGCATTTTATTGATAAAAAAAACATTAGAATTTCACCTCAAGGTTCAGGAAAAACAGCTTTGGCAACTTCCAGGGACAAATCAAGTGTATTTTTAAACCACACCTGCACCAAAGTTTATATCAATAATCCAACCTAATTTCCATATTATTATTTTACACACTTTGACAGGCCTACTACATATTTAAGATATTATGCTGCATTCATTCGAATCTGTATATGGATAGGAGGCGATGCAGTTGTGTTTTAATGTTTTGTAATAAGGGTTCAAAAAAAGACAGAGAAATGGCATTTAAATTAATAGCAGTTACTACCCATTAAAAAACATAATGGACATTCCCAATATTAAGAAAAGTCATTAGAAGTGTGTTCACTTCAATGTGATATGCATTAAACTCTGTTAAGTGAAGAGTCTCATCTTCTGGTGTAGGCTATTGAGCTCGTGCTCACGTTAAACCAATTTCATCTTGTACCCCGCGTGCAACTGACCTTTCATAAATCACGACTCGCGCAAGATCTGTTTTGCAATGGTCCAAATATTCCCCAACGTTTGCATTTTACATAGTTGTGTCTCACCATTAATGTACAAAGCAAGATGTCCTGGAGACTCATAGGTCTCTAAATGTCATTTCATAGTTGAAGGGGGGCGTCCTGAACGTGGGCCGGGGTAAACAAGGACTCTCACCCCGTGAACCGCTCACTGAGGAAGAGAGTGCCGTGGACACCTAAGTGATGACTTTATAAATGAAAGCAGATGTTTAGAATTATGAACTGTCGGTTCGCATATGGAGGACGACGGTGATGAAACGCTTCCCGACCCCGCGCGCGATCAGTCACTTCTGTTGCGCGCGTGCTCCGTGGTACCGACACGACAGCGCTTCAGTGCGCAGGTTAAAGCTCCCCTCAGACTCATGATTAGCGGCGTCACCCTCATCTCTTTCTTCCCCTCGTTTTTCAACGTCGATGCGATATTTCTTTTTGTTGTGCGCGCGAGCATCAAAGTTTGATTGATCTGGTTGTTGTAGCGTCTGTGATTGATGGCGGCGCGCACGCCCGCTAGCACTTCTCCGAGAACGAGAAAAGGAGGTCCTGTCAGTATCATTGATCTTCTTCTAAATGAAATGTTCCGTTTCCCGCTGCATTTTATTGTTAAGTGCAGTTCATTAGCGACAGAAAGATGGATCACCGACGCTCTCGAGTCAAGTGAATCACCGCGTTACAACAGCGCGCGACACGCTGCCTGGTAGGCCGAATCAACCTCAGGGCAAAAGCATCCATAACGCCTGATCTGTGACAGAGAAAGATGCTGACCAGAAGAACACCATCTTGTGTGCCTGCTTGTAGTTTGCATCAAACGATTTTGACAATCTCAACCACAAACAATGAGTTACCATTAGACAGAAAAATGTAAAATGAAATGTATTAACTATTTCTCCTTGACATATGATTAAATGGAGAGCAAATTGAAACTTTGCTCAAGTTTTGTCTGCGTCTCAGGTAATTCACACAATCTTACAAATGTCTCCATTGGAGATGTCTCTGACTGAGCTCAGATTTGTCATGTCTGCAATCAAAAGTCAATATTATTGAAGATCTCGATATGAACTCATACATTTACCCAACTCCACATTATTTTACCTCAATGCATTTTACACCTCGATACTGTTTATGTATTTAAAAATTACAGTCTTGTTTGTTTCTGTTATTTATTCTTCTTAACAATTTTAGAAGAAATATATGAGATTAAGTTGATACTTAAATGAACCACAACTGAGAACTCTCAGCCAATAATGAGCAACCTCTTGAGCAGTAAAATGATCCGTTTCTCTTTGTAGGTCTCTCAGTTTCAGTCATTGTCAGTTCTGCTGCAGCTGCAGTCTACTGTACGTTCTTCACCGTGTGAGAGTCTTTCTAAACTTTGTTTCATCTTCAGAGCAATATTTCCACTACTGTAATAGTGTAATATTTCCACTCGACACCCGAACAATAAAAGCCATCGCGGACAGAGCCATGCCTTTGTTTGCGGCTGTTAAACATATTTTGTGTCTGAGTGTTTAAAGTGCAAACTTTAGAGGACGTGCCCCGAGCATTGCGTGAGATGTCACACCGACGACCTGAATGCAGTAACAAAAGCTGACTCACTGACAAATGACTCGCTGACCACAGCTCATGATGGCTTTGCTGTTTGCACAAAACAGGCCGCAGAATTTTTGTAACAAATATGAAATGACACCCACACATGCTCGTTCTTCACAGAATCTGATAGGTCAATAACCTTAAAGACTTTGTTGGTTTTGTGTGTGCCTGCTAAATTTGAATACTGCAAAATTTCATAACCAGAGTCGAGATTACTGCAATTTTATTGGTAGCTGAAATCTGATTAATTTATTGTAAAAATAATTATTCATGCTGAATAAAAATGTCTGTCAAATAATATTGAAAAAGTTCCCTCACTTCATATGGCTTGATAACTTTAGATAACTGAATGAGATATACATTTAATACATGTTTTACAGCAGCTTTATAAGGAAAAAAACACGTTGAACACACAGAATAAATAAAGATATGACATTAAAAGACTTGTGTCTCAATGCAATCCCAAACAGCTTTCATAATTAAATCTAAATGATCACATTTAATATCAAATCAACGTTATTCATTATTATCGCATTTAATAATTGAATCACATTTAATTATCACATTAAATAATCATTTAGTGTGGACTATTTCAATAATAAATGTAGTTTTGTTTAGAATTTGAGAACATTTTTTTATTTCCGTAGAATTTATTTTATTTATATATTAATTTATGAACGTTAATATCGCTGTTGAATACATTAAACATCCAAAACTCTTTATCATATTGTTTATTCATTCCATAATTTATTACCGCCTGATTCTTGAATTATTGCTTGAAATGTGATGCCTTGTTTACTTATTACTTGAAGGATACATTTCATTAAATTCCCTAATATTTACAAGCATAATAATAGTTTCTAATCTGCAGTATATTTCTTTGTGCAGTGATTTATTTTTCACAATGCTCATTAAGAACAGCCGTCAGACATCATTCCTTCATTCTTTGACTACTGTACACAATGGATTTAACCTCTGTGTTCCTGAACAGTTTGACTGTGAAACAGGGCTAAGGTTATTCCCAGTCCTACAGGTACATTTGGCTTCCATTTGGAGATGTGCGACCGGTTCTGCTCTCATCCATATTCATCCTGTGAAAATGGGGGAACGTGGCATATGGTTGGTTCTGCTGTACACCCCGCAGAATGAGAGAGACACATTCAAAATTGGATTTAACACGCCAATTCCCTAATGACCTTGTGGGCTGACACAGTTACTATCCTGAAGGTGTATCAGGCAGGTCTAATCGTATTACAATAGCGTGATTCTTCCACAGATCTGTCCCAACCTGGACTTTTACAGCCTGAAGAAATACTGGAGTAGCATTAGCAACACCCTCCCCACCCCAACGCTGCAGTGTTTTTTCAAGCCAGCTGATGTTGTTTGATGCCTGCTGCAAATATTAAAAAGAAAAACCTTTCTGTGGTTTTGTAAGTTAACAGTTTGAAGGTGTTTTATGGCTTGTCGAATGTTGTCAGGCCGCATGTTAGCATTGCAGCCTGTATTAATGCTGCAACCCCACTCTATATCGCCATCTCTGTTCGAAACATTACATTGCAGGTTATCTTTGAAAGTGCTTTTTGTAATTTTTGGAGAATCTATTGACGATTATATTCATAAAAATGTGTGCAGAGGTGTATAAAGACCCTACATTTTCAACCGTTGTGGTGTATAATGGGGGTGTTGTATATAACGTGTGCATTGCGTTACATGCATACGTGTCCAACTCGCTAATGCCTTTGCATTGCCTCCATTCACGTTTATAATACGTCCGCCTGTCCACTCCTGGTCGCGACCATAGGTCGTCGGTGGGGCAGCCGTTCTGGAGTTTGACAGAATGTCCTACTGGTCAGTCCATCCCTGCATCGTACTGTGTCAGCCTCCGTAGTGCTTTAAAAGGAGGCAGTGGAGATAGCCATTGGTTGCAATTCGCAACATTACCACTAGATGCCGCTAAATTTCATACCTTTAAGCGGGTTGATTTGAAAATGACATCATACTGAAACTGTACACCACATCTCAATTTAAAAATCATTGTTCTAAGATTACCATTGGGATTCGGGGTACAACGTTTTCAATGCAGATTTTTTTATTTAGTACCTGCTTTTTGTTACTACTGTCATGGCGGAGTAAAAATAAGATAACACATGAGATCACCCCTGCTAGTTTTATTGGAACTCTTTCAATATTATCTCGCCACTTGTTTAAAATAAATAAAACAAGATTTTTTTTCTGTTAATTGAAATAAAATAATCTATTTACCTAAATATTATTTGAAAAACAAAAATTGTTGCAACAAACAAAATTAATTTAAATTGAGGGATTATTAAATGGAAGACTAACCTTAAAAACTAAAAACAAAAAATGTAAAAATAAAAAAATGAAAAGAGGTAAAGCAAATGTAACAGATAAACGAATACAAATAAATAAATTAAATTAACTAAAAGCAATATTAAAAAGATAAAATAAATGCTAAATCAATATATAAAAACTACAATTAACTCTGCATGGTTGCCTGTTCTTTCTTTACATTCTCCTCCTGACTCATCTGTTTAAAACATATAATTCATTTTTTTATTCTAAGGACATTTACATGTAACCACTATGTATACGTCCATCTAAACAAGCATTCAAGTGTACAGTAAGACTTCAGAATAAAAGATGTGAAGATCAATGGAAACATATTCAGTCAATTATCAAAAGTTTTGTAGTTATAGTGAAATATTTCAAGTTCATCTTTGATATTTAACACTCATATGTTGCAGGTCTAGAATTAAATGTTGAAGTACCCTATAACACAGTGCTCTTCAATACTTGATTCTGATTGGTCAGTGGTGGAATTCAAAGGACTCTTATTTTCTACAACCACTGAAACAGATCATTCACAGCTCATTTGGTTACTGCGACTCATCTTGACCAGCACAACCTATATGTCTAATGTATAAACCTGCTGCATGTATTGTTTTCTTGTGCCAGGTTTGAGCTAATGGCTAGTAGCTGTGTAAAACGTTTGATAATGTACATCCGGCCGCTGATCGAGACCTGACACAAAGCTTTATTCCTTACTTCACATTTTAGACCCTAAGTCATGGACATCTAACTACCTTTAGTATCTGATGCACTGAATAATTCTTGGGGTGTGGATTATTCCCGGTTGTGGTGTGTCCCAGCTGGGCAGAGGGTGAGCTCGGGGACGCAGGTAGCACTGCTGACAGATCGCTCTGTTAATTGCTAATTGTGTCTCTCATTAGGCGCAGGGGTGACAGGTGTTGTTAGTGTGTTGTGAGTTTTTCTGCTCTCTCACATGACTTGTGACGGTTCCCCAGCGCTTTAGTGCAGATCGACGCGCTAATGGCTCCCCGGGGATATCCCATCAGCCCCTTGGCACGATGCGCCGAGAGTTCAGCGTTTGATACTGTGTTGCACTCGCTCTGGAATTCCCAGCGGATGGGAATTCGCTGTCTATCACTGCCTACCTGCTCTCAGGTTATAGGGATAAGTCATTTGGAAATAGAGTTTATTTAGGTGAGCCAGGTATCTAATAGCAGGACGTACCGGATCAAATGTTATTCCCTAAAGGTGTTAAAAGGAAAAAGGAGACAGTTTTGTTTTGTGATTTAATAATGTGCTTTTGTTCTGGTTGTTGCACTGGCTTGGATTTCTTGCTTTCGCAGTATTTGTAGTGTGTTTGAATGAAAGCAATAACGTTCACTCTCTACAAAGAATTCTCTAGTTTGCTTTGAATTAAGAAAATTAAAAATGACATTTGATATATTTTGAATATGCTGAGAAAACATGATTCAATAAAATCATGAAATTGAATCATTACAGTATTGTATTTCAATAGGGTAAAGATGTTTATAAAGCCCTTCGCAAGATGTAAACACTGGTCCAGAAGCACTTCCAGTCATTTTTCATTTATTTATTATTATTATTTTAAATCATACATGCATGATTAAATATTGAATTGGTTAGAAATTTTCTTTTAGTTGTATTTTTTTCAAAGGTTTGTGTAGCGTTAAAGATCTGAAACAGGAAGTTCTTCTGGCAGCTGGAGCAATATAATAGTTATTTCCTGGAAAATGACAGGATATAAGGATGTATATTTGTTTTTCTGGTAAATTTGCTGTCTTTTCTAAAATTTTACAGTTTTTAACCGAATTTCAAAAATAAACTGGGGGCACCAGAAATAAACTGTAAAATAAAGTTTTTGCAATATTTCTCGTAAATTTGTGGTCTTTTTCTGCATTTTATTTTACCTTATTTCAAAAATGCATACAAAATTTAGTTTTTTGACGTTTTACATGGAAAATCTGTAAAAGAAAATAACAGAAAATTCAGTATAATTAAGTTTTTTATGCAGTGTTGTTTTACAGCTGTGAAGGTTTGGTCAAGGGGTGATACTTCATTATTGCTATTTTACATCATACATTTGTGTAAGATTCTCATAGTACACATTCATACAATTTAGCCCCCATTAATAAAACATTCACAAATTCCTGAGAGATCAGGCTCAACATTTTGTTTGAGTAGGCCTTAAAAGCACATGCCCTCCGGTCACTCTGTCTTCTGCGTAATAGAAAAGTAAAAGCAATAATGATTGTTTTCCTGATTGATAATTATTATTATTGTGTCTCAAGTGCTGATGTCCCTGTTTACCCTGTTGAAAGTCTCTCTCCGGTGTGTCGTGTTTTCACTGGCTACTAATTACAGCCTGAGGCTTCTCAATTCAGTGTCTCCCCAGACCAACTCGACCCTACGGCTCTGATATTACTCCCTTCTTGCGCTGTGTTTTTTCTCTTCGTCTCCGTGTGTCTCTCTCTGTGGACATTAGCTCTTCTCGCTGCTGAATATTAATGCTGGTATTAAAAGGCTGGCTCACCTGCTATCTAATGTACAGTATATTATCAGACAGTGTGTGATACTAAGGGCCGCTGGTAATAACTCCCCCGTCGCCGGCTGGTTAATGAAGCACTCCCGCTCTGGGACGGGTGCGCTGGCGGAGTCGGCTCAGGGGACAGCCACCTTCCTTCGGTCCTTTGAGTGAACGCTTGAAACTCTCCTCAGGGACGAACTCCATCTCTTGAGTTTTGTTTCGAGTCTGAAAAGAAACAGACACGAGTTGTTATTTTATTATTGGCGTTACTGCTTGTCAATCTGTGATCTTCTTATATTTGCATTCATTTCATTTATGTATATTTTTTACAGATTCTTTTATGCAAGTGCCTTATAAGTGATGCGAAAGAACAAAACCTTTGAGATATTTATTTTAACACAAAGTGCGTGTTTGGAAGAGAGAGACTGCTTGGTCTTCATGCAAATAACAAACAGGTAAAACTACTCGAAAATAAATGTAAGTTTAGGGAATATGTGTGATGGGGCATTACTATGTACATTGGTTGTCAAGTGGTTGCTAGGGTTAGGATGATGGAGTGGTTGCTAGGGTATTCTGGTCTCCACAGTAATTCAAGCCACATCATATATGAGACATATTTGATATTTTTTTAATAACAAAAGGCCTTAATCAAGTTTGTACAATATGAGTGATGCTTTATCAATCCAACATAAAGTCGCAAAGCAGAAATGCTCCTGATGTCAAAACGCATCTGTGTATTTCCCTCAGATGTTGTTGATGCTGCGTGACCGTCTTTCTGAAGAAAATGTTGTGAGGCAGAATATTTCTGTCGCATCCTGTGTCTATTAATGGTGACCGTTGATAAAACAAGAGGTGGGTGTTCGTTTCAGGATGCTTTGACAAGCGTGTGATTTATCCAAAGCCGTCCGTTGAGTTTGCGCCGGTGTGCGCGTGTCAGTCATAATAAACATCATGAGCTTCCTCAGCCAGCGGCTTTTGATCGCGGCATCTTCTGGCGAACTCTATTTAAACAAGCTGGTAAACATGCCTGTCTTCATTCATTATTTCATCCCTCATCATGATCAAACCTCTCAATTTAATGAGGCAAATAGATATTTCTGCAGTGATTGTCTCTCTCCCTCCAAGTATTAAGAATATTAAATGGACACATCTGTTTTTAATTAGCCGCTAAAGTCACCTCGACGCTGCCTTCCATTTTAATGCACTTCTTGGGCTGTGTTTTTTCATCATAGGCCTACCTGATCTGAGTAAACAGAGTAAGCATTTGACTCCAAAGGCTCTTCTTCAATGTCTCTTTCCTGGTTGGTTTTTGAAGCCAAACCTGAGTGGAAACACATAAATGAAGGATACAATTATAAATACAGAAGCTTAAAAAGCAGCTTATCCTGCTGCGTTATAGAAATGTCTTTATATTTCACATTTTCTGTTTTATCTTATGTCTTAACTGCCTTTGTATGTATTAAACAGACGCTATTTTGCAACAATACGTAATTGTCAAAAGTGCTTTAGAAATAAATTCTAAAATTTAAATGGATGCTGTGAAAACTGTAAATCTGTAAATGTAGGACAGAAAAAATAAGACTGAGAGATATGAAATCATGTGAGTTTCTCGGCAATTTTAGTCCAGTTGAAAATTGTTTGCTTTGGTAACTTTTTAAGTTTATTAAGCTATGTTTTATCGACAACGCCATGCGTTCATTAGTAAATGCTTAGCGTTCATTACATTGAAATCGATCTTTACCAATATTGATTTACTTTACCGTAGCCTACATGCTAGGCTTTGAAGTGTCCATCATTTATTGTTCACCTTCTGTACTCTAAAGATTGTTTTAATGTAAATAAAATTGAATAATTGGGATCTTAACCCAAGACTTCTGGCACCCAAAGCAGGAATATGCACTGAGAGGTCAAAGGTCACCATATGCCATTAAATAGGCTGTTTAAAAAGAGATGTCTGTCCTCACCATACTGTTAAACGCTCAGTTGAGCTTTGCACACACACCCTTGTCATGCCCAGGGGAATTATGGGAAAGGTTACTCAATATGGTGAGCTGTTAGTTTTGCAGGCATGGCATGTTAGGGTGCAGTTGACTGGATGTCCGAGCGCTTTTGAGAATACACACAGGCGGGTGTCAGCCCCTCGCTAAAGATCCTTCTGCTGGTCCTCTGGGGACCAGAGACATAATTACATACACACAAACATTTAGAAAGGGCAAAGTGACATGCGTGTTCACACACAAACACACATTGTACTGTGAGCTTCAACTGCCCTCTAGTGGTACAGAAACAAACTGTTTGTTTCATCTTCATACTTCACAATCTCCTGTTCACTAATTCTGATATTCAAAACAAATTAAACAGACAGTGAAATACAGTTTTGATGGACAGTATAAAAGTAACATGCCCAAAAATTGTTTCGCTAAGCCTGGTCAAGCTGATTTTTAGTAAGATGTAGCCACCTGTCTGTCACCTGGTCTGAGGTTTTGACTTTGTGAAAGTTTAGTTAAGTTTGTTGATTAGTTTTAGAGGATAAATTACTGTAAACAAGACAGCCAAGTTGCATGTGTGTGTGAATCAATGTTGTATGATGTAGCATCATTTAGCAAATGTAGCATCATTTTGTCACAGATTTTGAAAATTAGCATTTACACAATACATTTAAATAAACTTATTTATTTTATTATTTATTATAATATAGATTCTGATTCTGTTATTAACTAATATACTTACTTTTTATTTTATTTGAACTCAACTCTACTCTACTTTATTTTATTTTTATATTATTTTAAAAGAGACATGAACATATGTCCATCAGCTAAATATGCATGTTAATTTTCATCAGTAGTACCTGGTATAAAAACATAAATATATTTGTGACACTACTAAAATAATAAAATCATCTATGAGATACTTTGTACCTAATAAAACACCAAAAATAGTACTTTAATTTACAATGACAAATTGTTATATTATTGTATAGGCTACACAAAAAAAACACACATTAACCTGGTATTTATTAAGGAAACATATCTCAATGCTTTATAAATACTATCGCAAATTGTTTTGGAGGACGCGTTTGCTAAATGTAAAATAAATGTTATATTGCACATACTCGGATTAACTTTAATTGTGCATGTTTGCAATTAGATGTGTCCTTGTCGTGTTCATTTCAGGGTTGCAGTACTCTCTTGTACCACCAGAGTGCAGTATAAGCTCAGCTGAGACATGAGAACTGCCACAGGACATTATGTGCTGATCATGTGCCACACTTACTATATTTATACTGTGCATTATTTATGCATTATATATATCTGTGTTGACCTACTATACACATTTTCCACAAAATGTACTACCACATTCCTAAACTGTGTCAGACCATATTTGATACATACTCTTCATGGATGGAATCTTTTCTGTTGTGGTCCTGTTGACAGCGGTGGATGTTCTATCAGTTGTGCAATGCAGACATGTTTCTGAAGCAGATGGAATT
The DNA here is from genome assembly GCA_029783895.1 of Triplophysa bombifrons. Classification (NCBI taxonomy): domain Eukaryota; kingdom Metazoa; phylum Chordata; class Actinopteri; order Cypriniformes; family Nemacheilidae; genus Triplophysa; species Triplophysa bombifrons. The sequence goes on from CM056455.1 coordinate 4,247,090, forward strand.
GCCCGGGCACTTCCTGATCTCAAACATTGAGTCATAACTCTACTTCAGAAATGAAGAATAAGACTCACATCACTGAAAAATGCCTAGTACAGAGGAAAATGGCGGATTCTAGAAAATAATAAACATGGGTTATTTTCTGTGATTCATAGTCATAGATGAGCTCAACCAAATGCACTCATGGTCTTATTAATGGGTTTTGGGTGATCATGAATAGAATTGCTGACACAGTGAAGCTTATTCATGCATTTGTGACCTCAAGACCTCATAACTGTAATTCTCCACTTAGTGGTTGTCCTGCATCATCAATAAACAAACTACAGTTAGTTCGGAATGCAGCTGCAAGAGTTCTAACCAGGTCCAGAAAATAGCATCACATAACCCCAGTTTTATCATCGCTTCACTGATTACCCATTAAGTATCCTATTGACTTAAAAGTTCTTTTAATGACTTATAAAGCCATAAACAGTTTAGCCCCTATCTACATAACAGAGCTTCTATCACATTACAACCCATCACGCTTTCTAAGATCTCAAATCTCTGGACATTTGATAACACCTAGAATATAACTAAGAGCATCACCTACAACTCAACCTCTCAAAGACTGAACTCTTGGTTTTACCGGCCCAGCCATCGATTGAACATCACCTTACCATTCAGCTCGGATCAGTAAATTCTGTGAGGAACCTAGGGGTGATGTTCAACGACCAACTTTTTAAAAAATCACCTCCCACACCGCAGCTACCTCTCGAACTTGCAGGTGTGTGCACATTAACATGCCACAATTATTTGACAAACCATTAACTGTCTGTCTGTCTGTCTGTCTGAAAACCTTGTTGTTCATTCTCTCCTTTGCTTATTCCAGCTTTAATCCTCCTAGTAGCATGGCCTTGTAAACTAACAGTACTGTTTAGTGTGTTGACTAAATGTTTATATGCTCTACTACTTGTAAGAAGCTTTGGATAAAAGCGTCTGCCAAATGAATAAATGTAATGTAAATGTAGACACAAAAGACACAACTTTTCAGCCAAGCATTAACTTACTGCATAATATGCTAAAAGTAAAAAAAGGAACAGCAGCTACACTAGTTATTCTCTTTCTGCCCTCCTCCCCAGCCTCGGATGCCCATCCCTAACTAGAGACTACGCCAGCTACTTCTGAAAATCCAGTGCCATCCTCCTGCGAGAGCCTGCGGACTGTCTGAGCATCCAGGCTCCATCTCAGGCAATTCCATCACCTACCAAGAGCAAAGTGATCATCTGACCATCCCAGCTCAGGCAATTCCAAGAGCAAAGAAGGACTACTTGTCACATTAATGATAAACGTACAATACTTAGTATATCATGATAAACGTACATTAAATGACAGCAGTTTGACGTTATAGCTGCACTCAGTTACATTATGCGATTTCTATTTTCCCTGCTTATATCATTCCTCTGTTGACCAAATTCGACCCAAACAGTTTCAACAAATGGAATTTCCTAAATCACAACTAATAAGCTCTCCATATTTTTCATAAACATTTACTCAGGAACTTTTAATCAAAGTCACTGAGTGCAGCTGTGACATGTCAGAGGAGAACTGGCCCTCCCGGCTGAGACTGGTATCTCCTGAGTTATTTCTTCTCCATTTATTTATCATTGAAGTTTGGGTTCCTCGCAATAGAGACTGCATTTATTTTAATTTACTAGAATAATCTTGCTTGTTCTATAAACACCATGCACTGTTCTGTGTTTTGCCTTTTCTGTGCTTTTCTGTTTTTATTATTTTCTCCTGTAAGGCTGCATTGGAAAAATGCACATTATGAAAAGCGCTATATAAATAACCTTAAATTGAATTGAATCACCGAAGCAAAATGGCATCGCTAGGCCCTTTATAGGTGGGCTTTAGCCACCCTAAATTTCAAGCATAGCCTCCCTAAAATGCTTTGATTGATCATGTCATTTGTACAGGAAATCAAGCTCGCTTTAGTCCTCTAACTCTTATTTTGTAAACATGTGCTGCGTTATTTAGCGTTTATATAACTTGTTGTTTACAGTAGAGAGTGGCTATATAATGGAGACTGAGCCACCCTAATATTGAAAACCCAGAATCGCCCCTGCTGAGGCGTGTTAAAACCTAAAAAGTAAAGATGAAGAGCAATTTATGGATGTGATTAGCAATGTTATGGTGTTTTTGACTACACAAAAAGCTCATTGAAGTGTGCTGTTAGTGTACTTATTTTAAACTAAAAAGGATTTTAAGTCTACTTTCTTATGAAATATAAAAAATACAACATATACATTATTATAAATTGAAAGTAAGTTAACTTAAAGAAAACATACAAGTATACTTATTAAAGAATAAAAACCACTAAACTAGTAGTTTGCTGAGAGTATACTTCATAGGGTACTTTAACAAACTAAACATGTGCTACAAATATTGAACTAGTTAACTTTCAGTATACCAAAAAGTTCACTTGTAGTTTTAGTACAAAAGATAAGCATAGTTGTAAACATGTTGTGTACACAAACTTTAATGTATAACGTCAAAGTAAGGGCCAGTCCCCAATAGTAGACTCACAAGTAAACTATACTAGTACACTGAAATCAATATATTTAAAACATAAATTATAACTTAATATACTTGAACTTTCAAATGTAATAACCTGAGCTCGAAGTATAATTATTTTGTTAGGGTTGTCTTGAAACTAAGACCCTCTATCTCTTATTATGAGTAACAGTAATGGTAATGCTTGCTTTAGCAAACACATGTAATAAAAGATTTGTTAGGCAGTTGGTTTTATTATAATACAGTAGGAGAAAATGACACATCTGTTGCACATCCTGAATGTAAAATACTTTCTCTTCAACTTCAGCAAAAGCATTAAGACTCAAGACACTTCAGAGAGCTTTAAACATTCAGTGTGCACAATAACCGAGAATGTGGAGAGACAAACAATGACTAATGATGTAGTCGTACTCTAGAAATGTACAAAACATCGGTCCTGTGGGGTCGGACGTTTCTATTGATGCAGATCAGAAGCACATCTTTGCTGAGACATGACACAAACCCGCACGCACACTCAGACTCCTTCAAAAAGAAAGAGACACACTGTTGATTGAACTGAACAAGCGCCCATTGTGTTTGCGAATGACAAACGCTGTTCGTTTGGTTAAGGTCTTGTGACTTTGTTAATGGTCGACCAAAAAAATAAATAGGAAGTTGTGCTGATCATATATAGATATATAGATACTGTAACTTTTTCTTGCTATATAGTTTTTGAAACTCATTCTTTATTAACTTAGTAAGCACACACTCAAAACAGTTAATTAAACAGATTTCCCAATAACTAGCTGGATCCATATGGTGGTGTTAATATAAATGATCCTCACTGTGCATGACTGAAGCTGACAAAAGGATTTCTTGTTCCCAGAATGCTTTGTATGGAACTGCATTAGAGAGTAACTTAAAAAAATACATTTTCTGTTGTTCTATGTTTTCTCAATGAAGACAATAACTTTTATTTTTATGTTTAGAAGAGATTAAGAGTTTGACTTTTAGTTACCATTGTTCAGAAGAGTGAAGCTTGTAAACAATGATATGTGATTAAAGAGTATTAATTGAATGACGTTACTGCATGCGAGAAACCAAGCAAATCTCAAACTTCTGTGTAAACGCGGTTTAATGCGTAGCCGGCGGTTTATTACTATGCATGTAAACACGTGAAAACAGGTTTCTTTTTTAGGTTAATTTTTTATGGATATCCGTGTATTTTGTGCATGTAAACGCACTCACTGTCTCATGTGTATGGTCTATATCTGACTGCATTACAGTGAATTTAAAGGGGTCATATGGTGCGAATACTTGTTTTTCTGTGTCTTTGGTGTTTTATAAGTTATCCATGACACGTAAAATTCCAAAAAGTGGGAGAACAAAAGATGCATTCTATCTAAAAGCAAATGGTCACCCAGAATTCCCTGAAACGCCTCGTGTACCACACCCCCACAAATCAACGTCATTTCGAAGTATGAGTTGACTAAGACCACCCAAATGTATACGCAACTAAGGTGGTGTACCTGTCATTACAATTGCTTTGGAACCCAATGTGACAAATATGGTAAGAGGTGTTACATTTCCATCACACGCTTGCAGTATTCAACCAATTATTACGCACTGGTTAACTGACCAATCATAGCACACCTCGCTTTTCAGATCCATAAGCTTTATAAAAAATCTGCGCATTTCAGAGAGGCGGAGCAAAGAGGAGATACAAACATGGACCGTATGTGGAAAATACAGCGTGTTTTAACCTTAAAGGAGACATCATATGAAAACCCCACTTTTTCTGTGTTTAAGTGCTTTAATCGGGCGCCGGGTGCATCCAGCAACCCAGAAAACTTGAAGAATAAGAAACCAGTAAGTTTGTTTTGGTGTGCCTTTCCCTGCAAGCATGTGAGAAATCGAGGCGTTCAGATTTCGTTCCGGTTGTGATGTTCAAAGCGGATTTTATTATAAAGTTACCGCCCCTTCCGCTCTTCCGTTGTTATTTTCACACGCGACATTTGTGACGCCATGGCTAAAGTTCCTGGACAACATGCCATGTAGTCCAGTCCTAGGTGGAGACGGCAGTGGATTTATTTTATTTTTTGTGGAAATCCCTCAGACACCCAAAAGTTAAAACCTGCTTTTTGTGCAAATCACTTCAAAGTGCTTTTTCAACCTGGGACAGTACAAGCAGGATAAGCTTCAAAGTTGTTCCTCAAGAGGGATCGAGACCTACTAAATGAGACAAAACTGCCGATGTGAGTAATATTTATCAACAGTCTGAATAGACGTTAATGAAGCGTATATATAGGAGGATAACGTTAGCATATGATAGTGAAGGGAGCTACGTCAGTCACAGGCTAAATAGGACATTCAAAGCCAGTGTTAAACTTACTGTATATAAGTGCAGATAAACACCTGGAGTTTAGCTGTGTGAATGTTAATACATTATGTGCGTTAATATGTTTAGCTGCGACAAGCTGTTTGTTTTGCTAATGAACAGGGGCGAACACTGCAGGTTAGTTTCATTTAAACGTCTACATCATTCCAGCTGAAAAATCATTCACAGCTTACAAGTTATGCTTTCACGTTGTGTGTGTAACGTTATAAGTTGTCAACGACAAGCACTTAAATCCACGTTATTCCACTGAGATCTGGTATTTAAGGTAAGCATACACGCTGTTTGCTGTGACAGATTTTTTTGTCTCCGGACGAATGATTTGAGACGTTTTAGACAAACTAACCGCAAAGGAACTCAGGAAACATAATTTAGCAAAACCATTGCCATGGCAGTACTATGTGTGTGTTGAAAAGCCGGACGGAAGGGCGGTGGGGTTCACTGTAGCTCATTATCATTTAAAGAGACAACGGGTTGCTGTGAGCAGAGGTGTTTTTTTGACGAGGAAAGAAGGGTTTTGTTTACACAGCCATTGAGTGTTTTTAAGCAAAATATGTCCCAGACATTTCATGAAGACCCTTATAAATCATACCAACGTGTTGAAAGCTGTCGTATGAGGAGACCTTTAAATCGTTTATACATATTACATTACATCTAAAACAAACGATAAGATTCTTTTCAGCCGTGTCGTATCACCCCTTTAATAAGGTGACTTTATACCTACATTCTTTAGCAATAACTATTTGATTTTAGGCTTTGTTAAAAAAATTGTCTGTTTAAATAATGACAGAATCTTCCTTCATTAATGAACTATTATTTAAAGACTCTAGAATAAACAGTGATGCTTAAACTCTGAAAGAAGGCCAGGTGATTCTGACAAATTGTGACTTTTTTGCTGTATCCTGCGTCTCTTCTTGGCTGTATTTTCGATGGCCATTATGTGAGGACAGAATGGAGAAATAGGCAGCATTAGAAGCTCGTACGTGTGTTTATTGAAGCTATTTGCAGGCTGTTAGTGTCCCGCCTCGGGCACCGTGTGCCGGTCATGATCCCAGAATGAGTTCTGCAGGGACACAATTGGCCTCTAAAGTGCGGGAGGTGACGTGCTTGGCCACAACAAAACAGCCCGTCTTAGTTTAGTGGCCCGCCGAGCATAAAACACTGAATGCTCAGCTCAAACACATCAGACGAGGAGAAGGAAAACATGCCAGACCCTCTGGCTGTCAGCCACTAAAACTAAAAAGAAAGGCCACTGACTCACCTCTTCAATATGAATCACTAGAGACCAAGATTGAAGCTGTTTACAAGAAGTCCTTCTAGAGTAAATAGATTTTGGAGAGGTGGAAGATGAAACTGACAGGACCCATAGGGCAGAAAAACACAGAAATATCTTAACGAGTGAGCACAGATCCATTTTTCCCTTATTGTATAACTTACTTCCAGAATTGGGGTGATATTGAAAGAAACATGAATTGTGTGCTGGGAAAAATGCCCATTGTCTTTCAAGTTAATACAAAATCTTTTTTAAATACAATTCTGACATAAATTAATTGAAATAAAGATTGCAAGAATCATTTTGAGGGTCTTAAAGCAGCATTGCTGAAGTAATGGACGTCATGTGCTTTTCCTCAGTGACCCATCACTCTTCACCAGTATAGTAATCTTCTCTAAAAGTGTGCACATAATAGAAACTCTGTGAATAACTGTGAATTTCAATATTACAAACCAATAAACACTTAATAAAAGTGTCCTCTTCTATCATACTGCTAAATGTAGTGTAACACTTTTATTTGAACATTTACTGTCCAAATCCTGTCATCTGAGCAAAGCATGCTGGGAACTCAATCCGCTGTGTGGTTTCATTTAGTCAATGAAAATGATTCATGTCATGTCAGCATTAAACATAACAATTGTGTTTGAACAAGAAATCAAATCAAAAGTGTTGCATCAAACTACACTGCTTATGCACAATGTAAAGAAACATTTTTGAGTGTGATTTTTGTGCCATTAGCATTGCTGATTGTGGACGGAGGATTTCTAGTTCCCAGAATGCTTTGCATGTGAAAGTAAATGTAAAAATAAAATACTTTTATGCAGTTCAAACAAGATAAAGAAAGAGAGAAAATGGTTTACCATTGTGTTAAAGAGTGAAGCAAATGCTTGGGTCAAAAACAGACAAAAGGCTTTTGTGTTTATTTTAACTTTATTGCTATTCTTTTATGTTTTTTATTACTTAGTTTAAGTTTCTTTGCATGAAGTCTATCCTACTTTAATGTCTTAACTCTGTAGGGATAAATGCTCCTTTGAAACTTGACATCCTAATTTCTTTAAATAACATGAAATAACATTTCTTTAAAAAATAATGAGACTATAAATGTAAAATCCAAAAAGAGATTTTTTATGGAAGACGTTCATCAAATTCTCCTAAAAGCAGTGCCTTAGACATTTATTTTATAGCTTCATAAACTCACTGTATGATCTGTCAGCAGTTTTATTTGTTTCTGTTTTTATTTCCCTTAATAAAAGTTAAGACACAGGAACAGAGCAGTCTAAAAAGGAATTCTGGCTCTTGACCAGTCAATACAACACAATGTTTAAAGATTCTGACATTACTTGACAAACCAAAACAGAGCTGAATGATTTTTGTGCTGTTGAAGTAGAGTTGTTGAATAGTTGTGCTGAATAGTAGAGCATTTTCCTTAGTACAGGGCAGCAGAGTTTGAGGTTAATTTTAGTTTGAACTTAAATTTAAGTGTTAGTTTGAATATTTAAAATGAGTTTTTATTTTTAGATGTTTAGTGATTATATACATTCTAGTTAAAGTTTTAGTAATTTTCTTAAATCCTTTCGTCATTTTGTAAATTAATTTGTTTATTTTTTATGTTGCTATTTGAGATTACTACACTTTTAGTCCAATTATATTGTACTTTTTGTTTATTGATATGCTTTTAGTGCTTTAAACTTATTTCAGTCTATTTTTGAGGACACGTTTCAGTTTTTCCTTTAGTTTGGTTTTTCCAATAAATTTTAGGTCAATATTTGATTTGATTTCAATGAACATAAACATTTTCAAAGTCAACTAAAATAAACTTGCCTTGCAGCATCAATGGTTATGGTTGTTGTTTTGTTCTTGAGTGTATGAATTAGGATTAAGGACTTGTTTTACATGTTAGTTTGAACATTTTCTGTATGACATGTTGTACAGCAGCACATCCGGCGACCCAAGTTCGAATCCCGGCTTGTGGTCCTTTCCAGGTTTGCGATTCCCTCTCTCTCATCCCATAATTTCCTGTTTCACTCTCCACTCCCGTCCATATAAAGATGCAAAAGGCCAAAAAAAACAAGACCTTCCAATATCTTAATTGTTTATCCAACACAACGAGATATTAAAAGAAAACTGAGACTTGTTTATATCTCTTTGCCTTTGAGGTTTTCCCTCTTCCCAATGATCTTGTCTTTCTGTGATCTTGAGTTTCAAATCTTAATGATGCTATCATGACATCCGAGCACAGTTTAAAGTCTCAGATCAATTACCAGACATTTTAGTAAAAGCTTTATATACCGCCACACTCTTACTTTACATCAACATGTCTCATATGGAAGGAACAATGATAGTGTTCAAGTGTATCGGTGGTGAATGAGAACCTATTGACCTGTGCTGTTGTTTTGCTGGGAATAGATTGATTGGTTTGCAGTAAATGCTCAGTTGTGTTGATGTCTGTGCACGTATCTAGCGTGATCCCTGTTTCACGGCATCATTTGCTGTATTGTTTTATGCTTCACTGCAACCAGCAGAAAGAAATACAACAATTTTGAAAGGAACGTGTGTTTAATGTGTTTTGAACGAGATTTGAGTCTGTCACTTTGCAGCATCACCTCGACTCTTTGTAAACACACTTGTGTCTGGTATTTTGCTGATGTTCTCTGCTGTGTTTGTATATCATTCTGTGATTGTTGACCGCTTCTGTCCTCTGTCCCACCCGCTCAGTGACACGCTTGATCCAGAACAGATCTTGAAGCCTGTGGTAGGCATCAAGTACAATGACCTTGAATGTAAACTCACCTGACAACTTACCAAAACCAAGTGGTCATTGGAACTCAAGGTTTTTGGCTCATGACAGACAGAGTGTCTCACTATGAGGCAACAAAAATACAATTATATTTTTTGTACATTTTCATTTGGAAATATAAATGACACAGCAGTGTTCTGTGAAATGATCAGTTTTGGCGCGTTGTTGCTTGTGCCGACCGTGAACTCATGTCAAAATAATATTTATGAGATGCACAACACTGGCGTCTTCAGCTCTGCTTTCCAGGTTGAAACATGTTGACATCAAAACCACGATGAAACCAGAAAGCTAATATTCATGATTTTTATAAAGGTTGATAATGTAACACGCAAGAAATTTGTTAATTGTTGATAAAAAATATTAAAGCTTTTCAGAATTTCTTTTGTTCATTTGACTTGTTCTTGGAAAGCAATTTTTGTGAACTAAAACCACTTAGTTTCTCATATGCAAAAATAAATAACCCAGACAAAACTTGCTCGGATGTTCTCAATTGTGTTTCATTGAATTATCTACTTGCTCAGATGAGTCTCTAAAATTACTTTGGAGAAATAATTAAAAAACCAAACGAGACCGTTTCCTTTGAAATCCATGTAAAATGAATGTAAATTTTAGAGGTAGATTAAAAAATTCTCATCAAATTCACCCAAATCCATTATCGAGATCTTCAATAATATTGACTTTTGATTGCCGACATGACAAATCTGAGCTCAGTTTGACACATTGTTAAGATCTCTTGAAACTCTTGACAGAGACGTTTGTTCATTCTTCTCAGAAGAAGCAGTTGAGACATACGTTTTCATTTGCTGTTCATTAATTATCATTGATGTCTAGGAGAAATAATTGAGATAATAAAAAGTTCAAGTTAAACATATGAAGTGTCCCAGATATGCGTCTTGAAAATCTTTAAGATATTTACCTGAAATAGTTCTGCTTCATTACAAATATTTAAAATATGCCTGGTTTTCTGCTGAGCATAAACATGACTTGTGTTTGTGTGTCAGGGTCATAATCCCCAGCGGTTTTACCATCGCTTTTCATCAACTGTCATTTACAATAATCAATAGTAATGCCTTCAGTCAGCCTGATCATGTCATTGAGTGAATAAGGCTCTGTGGGGATGCTTTAGATCTCTGCGGATAAACCCAGCCGTCAGTTAGAGATCTATTGGGTCATAACAGCACAGACTCTCATCTCGATCATTAATACCAGTGATCTTACGCAAGATATGAGCAGGTGCCAAGTGTGATTCATATGATGACTGGAAGGTAAACAGAAGAAGACTTAAAAGTTTATATCACCTCTTTCAAGTGTCATTACTGTGTACTTACTGTGTTTTAATGATCTTTCACATACACGACAGATGCTCATATCGCTGACTCTCATCCCAATGCATGTTTATGCCTCAAAAATCAAATACAATATGTTAAATATAAACTATATTATGTTTTACTCACTATAAAATCATTTATACTGCATAATTATTTTGTGTTTATATGTGTTTTGTAAAATGTACATTGTGAAAAGTGCTATACAATGCAATCTTATATGTTTTATAATTGAATCCAGCAATTTAGTGAATCAGAGATCCCCTGTTCATATTAAACGCCAATACATACGTATTTTTCCTGTTTATACCAAATTTATTTTGCCACATTTTCAGACATTAAGGCTTTTTGCATTGATTTTTATATTTAATGTAATGACTCTGATTTATGCCATTACAAACTTTGTTTTGCTTTGATATTCCATTAAAACCGATTACAGTTATGAGAGTCACAATTAAGAATAGCTGGAATTGACCAAAAACTAACATCCAGATATATTATGATATAGTGTTTGTTTTTGTGACTTTTGTTTAAAGCGTGAGCATTGTAAATATGAGCATCAGGTCACATTTGATGTTTAGTTATTTTTATACGGCACTAGTGGACAGAATAAATTGATTTGAGGTCAAACAAATGACACTGTGACTGGATGAAACCAATCCATTATAATGATAATAATAACTGTACGCATTATGTCAATTATTGCAGCAGCACAAACCGTGTCATTCTCTTTGACAACCAGTGTTTTTATAAACACAAACTGTTCACTGTTTCACCCCCGAATATCACAAACTGAAATCATGAAAACTGCCTGAAGCCAAGCAACCAGATTACATCATTTAGCTTTTGCCATTTGTCTGTCCAATAGGCTTCAGTCTATGACCTCTCGGTGGGCGTGGCTTCTGGATCAAAAGAGAGACTTGAGAACACACTTAAAGAACTTAAACATGGTTTATTTCAGAGTGTTGGGTCTTAACAGAACTGATATTCTCTTTAAGACTATCAAGACAATCCTCACTGATATAAATGACTGACTACAGATATAAATACACAATAACAGCACTGAAATGTATAAACAAAGCACTCATTCAGTCGAATCTCTGCTCACAACTTGTAAAGTCCAATGGTTCACAAAGTCCAACAGTAGATTGGCACACAGAGAAGGCCGACGAAAGGAGCCGGAGACAAATACTTACAAACTCGAAGCAACTCGTTGGGTTAGAAAAAGGCAATGTGAGACGAATAACAAGGCAAAATCGGAACAGTATTCATAAACAGACAAACTACTTTTGTTTCCAGGAATGGTTGAGAAGCTAAACCACAACAATCGACGAACAGTATTCGGTTTGATCTAAAAAGCCACGTACACACTGCAGCTACATTCGATTCGGTTACTTTGCTTCGCAACGCTTGATGTCGTTCTGTTCACACAACAGCGAAATCAAAAGTCAACGAGTCTAATTTCAGTGATTCCCATCCCACCCGAAGCTTTGGTTCACATATAAAAAATCACGTCGTCACAACCACATTTACATAAAATCTGTATAATGTACAGAAATTTTAACTGTTGTTAATGCAGTGATGTCACTCTCTGACTCTGACGGCTCATCTCAGGTTTTAGAAAATCACTGAAACATCGTGACTCGTATGAAAATTTCGTGGCAAATGCTCAAACAGACGCTTGAGGTGCAAAAAACAGGTGCCTTTGTAAACAACAGTTCACTAATACTGTACGTACACTTCTCTGCTGAAAAAACAACAACAAAAACCTATAAGAAACCATCACAGATATTCTAAAGAAAATATGAGCTTTTTCCGTTAAACCGTTACAAATTCCCTTATGTACTTCTAGCCATTATTCCAACATCCCACCAAAAGAATCCATCACATACCAGTAAACACAATTCCAATACAAACGCAATACAATTACCATTATAACCAACCATTAAACGGACGGGGTTGTATTGTTTTTCAGGAGGGCAATGTGGGCATACTAACTGTTATAATCAAAAAAACATCAAATGGGGTAAAAGGCACCCATGCATTCGTAACAGCAGCGAGACACCAAACGGTTGCTATGGTTATCAATATATTGACGGGTACCAGTTCAGGAGTGACTCCAGTGTCCCATCAAGAATGGGCCACAGACATATATACATAAATGCCATATTTGACCGTGGTAGACATCTCAAAGCGTCCAATATTTAATGTAGCATTTATGTATAATACCTCTATAAAATGATTCATTGCCGTGGATGTCACTTCTGAAACTCTGCAGTGTGTATGCGGCCAAAGAGACAACAATCGGCTCAGAGATTCTTACCTATTCACATGTACAGTACAGTACAACAACTGTTGGTAATATCTAAAATGAGACTCTCTCTCCAACCACAGCGTGGCACGTTCCGGGTTTCCCCGCATCTTTACAAAGAAAAAAAATAAACACCCGGAAAAGGGTCCCCGGTTGTGCCACGTCATCCTTTCTGGCCACGTTTTAGGTCTGTACAAGCAAATAAAATATGAAGTCTTTTAAACACCCATTTGTCTTAACAAAATAATTCGATCCATTAAAATTTCACATAGCAAAAAAAGTAACAGATCTCCATATATATCTATATATATTTATACCTTATATGTACACACACTCGCATACAAATTTGGCAGACAGAACATGAATTAGTTCTTTATTGTAAACAGCTCTCGAGTGTTCTTTCTCACGTCCTATTACATTCACCGTTCCAGTTCTAACTTCTCTTAATACTCAAGGTTTGTGCTTGTAGAAAGGCCCCCCTCGCATGAAAACACTTTCTTTTGGAGATATCCTGTGGGATGTGCAGAGCTCATTTGAAACCTTCTCGGCCGGCCGTAGCTCTCGGCACACACCGACCCTGGAGCGGGACACGGGAAGAGGACTTGCAGGATTTGGAGGGAATGTTCCGTGAACTCAGTTCTCTTCATCCGTGATGTACTCCTCCCTGACGGCTTTCTCCGGGATCGCCTCCAGACTGCGACAGCTATTGGATTCGGACGATGGCCCCGGCACCCCCTTCACCAGGTTACACGCGAGGGCGGCGTAGTGGATCTGGCTTAGGTTTTCCAGCACTTCGGCACGGGCGTGTTTCAACAGATCGGTTTGGCCCTGAGAAGACAACCAACAGATGCCCCCAAAAATTACTCAAATTTTCTAAGCCTCGTGTCTTTCAAAACCTGACTTCAAAAAGTTACCAAATTTTCAGTTTGGGTGCTTTGTAGCATAAATGATACACTCCATACAACACTAAATTGATCTTTGATAATACTTGTTTTAACTAATACCAAGTATTAAGCCACAATTGAAGGTCATTTGTGTTCTGAAGGAAATGAGAAAGAATAATGACACAGTTTCCCTTGTAAACACATTTGCTTTGTTTTCAATAATCAATTATCATTTCATTATCACACATAACCATCATGTGTATTTTACTTTTAAGTGACGTCTCTTTCAACATCACACATAGTAAAAAAATCCTTGTTTTTTTCTATCCATTTTGGCCTTCCATCCACACTGAGACACTGTTTTCGTCCATAAGAGCTATGCAGTGTTGACTGTGAAAATAATAATGTGACCCATTCTTATGGTTTACTCATGCACAGTACGGACATAGAGCTCTCACGATATCAGATTTTCACAACAGGGTTGTCGAGACCGAAGAATTCATAATATCTATTGAAACTAAAAAACCTGTGGAACATATTTAAAAGAAAACAGTTAAACAAATGATGTTTTATTGACAAGGTTTAGGAGGAGCACGTGCAGATAACAAACCCGGCTCGCTTCCCATGACCAATCTCACCAATCATCCTTTTAGATTTGGGAAAAAAAACTACAAATAGACAAGACGCCTTACACTCATTCTCTCTACATTTTCGGAGCATCCCTCCTCGACCCCAACTCCTCACCGTCAGCCCGTTTTTAGCGCAGCATAGCGGGGGGGACCGGACAAGGGGCCTCCCCGGATAAGGGGTGGGGGCTCAGAGTTTGGAGGAACTACCAAGCTCGGAGCTCTCTCCCCAGGAGAACAAGCCAAATACAAATACTATCCGTCCCTTTTAATCCGTACTTGTGATCTGCGAGGCGAACTTGTGAAATGAACAAACGTAGTAAAAAAATGTGATGAGTGCAATTACCTTCAAAATGGTGATGTTCCAGGTAAAGCTCTCCACAGATTTATTGAGCTTTCGTCCCTTCAGCCCTTCCTTCACAGCCATGTCATGCAGTTTCTCATGAAACTCCATTGCTGAAATAAAAAGGTAAATATTTTGAGTAGGCCTGAACGATACAGCTAAATATGATCACTCGGTATCATTCTTCATATTTAAATAATGTTTCTGAAGTAGATAAGAATGATGGTGTGTATTTTTACCAACAAGTGGAACTATAAACCAATGTTGCCAGAATCAAAAACTATCATGTTTTCTGCTCGACGTTTTCATCACAGAAACATTTAAATAAAACAATATAGTATTGTCAATAAAACAATACTAAGCAATATTTCTCCGCATCTATTTTCCTATAATTCATAGATCACGAAGCTCGGATTGTCAGCAATCACAGGCAGTCATGCATGTACTGCACTTACAACATGCTTTTGATCCTGCTCACTGACGCTGACAAAGAACAAAGAAACGATGGGAAGTGGGTTCATACAAACACATTCACACATCACCACAAGGTTATTTTGCACCATTGGTTTGGAATGAAGGCCCACAGGAGAGATGAAAACCGGTTCATTGTTCTGGTGTTTAACATCCACATTCGTGCATGTTACGGGAATCAAGCTTAATCACAAGTGTCACCTTTTTCCTGGAGCCGCACAAAACAAATCAGGATACTAAACGCTGGTGACATGATCAGAAATCAGGCATCTAAAACACATGAAAAACAGAGGGAAAGAGACGCGAAAATGCGAGCGTGGGCGCAGCAGAGGGACGCCAGATTCTTTCAAAACGCATTAACATCACGCGGAACAACGAGAAGAGATTTGTCACCGAAAACAAGCTGGAATTCTGTCTGTTTCTTTACTGCATTCACCTGCTGATCGGAAATATGAACGCCGACATGTCAAGTTGTGTTGACAAAGGTTACGAGCGTTAAAGAAATATATTACAAATACAAAAAACAAACATAAAGCAAGGACACTGCATACTAATATAAAAAGTATATTTTTACACAAGAAGCAAAACAGTGTGAGGTAAGAAAAGCTCTCACAAACCTCCTACATTCAATTCACAAAAGTAAAAAATTGCCTGTGGGGTAAACAAATAGTTTATATGTTCTCTGAAAATGATCTAATGCAATCTTTGGAAAATAAATGTAAATAAATGAAATCAATGCATCAGGATCTTTAGATATGATATGAAAACGTTTGCATCAAGATTAACTTTTCCATTTAAGCGCATCAGCAATGGACCAATCAGATGAATCTGGGGGTGGTACAAACATCTCTAGTGTATAACGCGCATCAACATACAACAAACTGTGGGAAATAATGCATCAATAAACACGCTTTATATTCATAGCCGTCACACAGCCCATGTGATTTTATTGCAAGAAAGCTAAATCCTTTCATGTATATAGCTAATACAATGTCACTTCAGTCCTGTTACTCCCCGTCAGCCATTTAAACATGGCTCTCTAGATACAGATCGCTAGCCAATGAGGCAGCACACACGCCCACAGAGACAGCGCTTGACTTCGTACAAATAGAGCAATAATGCTCAAGAGGGTGATGCCATTACAGCGGACAGCATCAGCATATTTCAAGATGATTTGTCTTCATTCTTGACACTGTTTTCACAGTGCGACGGAGGGTCCTCGTGTCTCCAAGCACACCAGATTTGACTGCGGTGAGTACGCAGAGGCGCTGTCGGTTTAGCGATGCGCAAACGTGCCGAGGAAGGTGGCCGGTGGCACTCCGACTGCACTCCATGGCAGCGGTTGCCTAGCAACATACTGTAGAAAAACCCGGGCTGTAATTCCACTCGCACCACTCCCGAGCGGCCTCTCTCTGAATGCATGCTCTGTGGAACGTTCAGACACCATGAAAGAACGACACGGGCCCTGACCGCTCGTGTG
Organism: Triplophysa bombifrons; assembly: GCA_029783895.1. Classification (NCBI taxonomy): domain Eukaryota; kingdom Metazoa; phylum Chordata; class Actinopteri; order Cypriniformes; family Nemacheilidae; genus Triplophysa; species Triplophysa bombifrons. The sequence continues at coordinate 4,263,521 of CM056455.1, forward strand.
GGGGCGGCAGCGTGCTTCTGAGACACCTGCACATCACTTTGTGGGCCTTTAAATCACTTTGTGCTTTAAAATGAGAAATAATGAGGCTTGTGTTGCCTGTCAGCATCAATGATGAGAGCGAGTTCAACTGTAGCTGTTGCAAAACGTTTCTTGCAAACTCAAATTGTGTGCTTTTACTGAAATAACAATTAACCTAAAGATTAGAAAATTTGTTAGAAATTAGTAGTGTTTGCACCAAAATGAAAACTCTGGGCCGAAACCAATAACAAAAATTCAGGATGCACTTGGCCAAAACGTAACCGAAAAAGACAATGAAAAAACTTTTTAAAATAATATAAAAAAAAATCAACCACAAAAATGATAGAGAAAATATTTTAAAACGACACTTAATATGGACAGTATAAAAATATGTGCATCATCTGCACTTGCTGAGCTTGCTTGTGCATCCAAGCACAGAAACGCTTAAACCAATGAACACGTGACATTTTTAGTCATAGGAATAAACTGTTTTTAAGTGTGATGCACAACAGCCAAGTGACCTTCCCCAAATGAAGATGTTTGGGAACCACAGACTGTGAGAGCTGGAGTCAAAAAGCAGAGCAGCCAATGGACGTACCGCCCTCTATATATGATAAATATGCCCAATGAGATATTACAGAAACAATTTATATATTTATTTATTTATATTATTTATTTATACAAGTATTGTTTCTGTCATCTCTGTCCCCACCACTTTTCAAAATTTGAAAGTTACGCCACTGACAAGAAGTTTATACATGGTATACAATCAGTCGGCTCGGCTTTAAACCTGCACGAATCAATGTCCGACAATAAAGAAACATAAACGTGTTCAAACAGAGCTTGCATGTAATTTTTTGTCTGCTGGTTTTGAGCTTTCTTGCTATATTTATTAGTTTTAGCTTTTGTTATGGAGGGCTTACATTATCGTCCTTTGGATAACAGCTAGAGTGGGTTGCACGAGCGAGAGTGAGCGAGGGCACTGAGGAGTGAGGTAAGGCACCAGATATTGCAGCTTTTTCGACCAAAACATTTCGGCAGCTGAAATTTCGGTGCATCACTAGTTGTTAGTAATGTTGTTCACAGAATGAAACAAAAATGAACATTTTCCCTAAAAAAGTCCAAAATTTGCATTAGCATGTGAACACCACAGTGCATAATCTCCTATTGTCAATTTGTAAGGTGATGCTAACATTCACAAACATTTATAAAATGGTTCTTTTTTGTATAGACCTCTGACAAGCATGGATGGTTCTGCACTATTCAAAAAACACCATGTTATTTACACCGTGAAAGTATTGATCTATCGTCAGAGACCAGTTTTGATTATTGAGGACAGGGCATGCCGGAGTTTTCACCGGATCCTATGGGGAAACACCTCCGTATTGACCCACTTTTCCTATTCACAATTAGCTCTCCTGTTAAAAGTCCCACAGGAGTGGCATCAGACCACGGGCCATTAGCACATTTTCTCCTTGCGTTCCGCCACACCTCAAGTGAAGAATGTTTCGCATTTAATGTGTTGAGCAAAGTCAGCGTGGTGTGCCAAGCTGCATATGAAGCGCAAGAGGGATTGATTTATGGTGTTTATAGTGCTTCAGTTCAGATCAGACAAAGCAGTTTCTCTACTATTCTGTTGGAACAAAATAGGATTAATATTTAATATGGCCACAGAGTCTGGTCATCAATAAATGCTTTGAGGTTTAAACTGCATTAAAAGAAGAAAATGTTAAGATCAGTCATGTGGTTAATTGGGTTGTCAGTGCTTGCTATATAAAATGGTTGTTAGCCTGTTGCTATGGTGTTCCGAGTGGTTGCTAGGGTTTGCTGTGAGGATGCTACAGTGTTGTTAGACAGAAAATGATTGAAATTATTTCTTATAATCATAAGCAATGATTGAAAGAGATCATGTTGTATGTGTCCATACTGGTGTTAATTTTGTTAACCAAATCAATGACAAAAAATATTTGTCAACGACTATTTTCCCCGGATGAAGACGAGACAATGACGAGGCGAAAAGTAATTCCCATTAAACGACAACTAAGATTATATCACCACGCAATATCGTTAATAAAATAAAAGGTTACCCAAAAAATTATTTTAGTCTTTGTCGAAATAAATAGAAGATAAATAATAAAGATTTTTGTTCCAGTGGTGTAGCTAGAGTTTTATATATGGGGTGGAAAGGGGGTGGTCACGCTACTTCAGGGGGTCCACAGACCATGACAGAAAATATGTGTAACCCTGACTTGGCATCGAGTTGTAAATAAATAAATCCTAGGACTGCAGATTAGAGGTACTAGTGATTTTTTTGTTTGTCGCAATTGTGACAACCTACCTGGCTAAATCTGACTTGAAATGGCTCGCAAGTGTGTACGTTTTAATATTCCATATGTTTAGCAAATTATTTTATTTTATAAAAAATCTCAGTTATGATTATTATTATTATAGCAGGTTTCCAAGCCACACATTTTTCATTTTAAATATCGCAATAAACACCATAATGTGGATGGTATACCGTACCGTATATTATCGTACTGTGAGATTTTGATATTGTTACATCCCTAGAAACTATGCAAGACCATTAACTACTGTGCATCAACATTCATTTTTTAACAACAGGACGGGAAATGACACCTGTGATATTGGAAAGCAAATATACGGTATTGATTTTGACCTTGGCACGTCCGCTGCTGTTGTGTGTGTTTGGGCGTGTCCGTGATAATTGTTTACTGAGAGAACACACAATGAACTCCAGCAGCCTCCTGTTTCACAATTTCATCAGCCAAGATCAATCAGACAAACTCTGGCAGTCTTCCGCATCGATCACCTGTCAATCACCATCTCCTAGCAACAAAACCTCTTAAAATAATGATTGTCAATTTTTCCACATCACCGAGTGATATGAACACATCTGAACGGAAGGTAAATGCTTAAATCACACAACGAATCGTAGCAGTGGGATGCATGGCATTGAACCGAGGTAGATTTAAATCCGTCTGCTTTTAAAATTAAATTTTGACTCCTGAATTGATTTGTCAGATTGGAACCGAAGCTCAAAACAAGGCCACGTTGCTTGCTGCATACTACACTGCTTTTTCAAAAGAATCGATACCTTTTCAAAGGGACACGAATGCATCTTATGATGACACAAACGCTTGATAGAAGGACGACCGCCTATCACTTCATTCATGCTTTCCTTTCAATTCAGAGCAAATGCAATTGAGGCGGATCTTGTGCGACTGCATCATGCAGCTGTTTGAACCGCCATTGATTCTACGGCTTTGATAAGCCGTAGATGTTTTACTGCCCGTAATAAGAGAAGACACAGAGAGACACCGACACGATTGAGAGTCAAAACCCCACTCGAACCGTGTTTGAAAAGCAGAACATCACACAGGTTAAAAGAAGGCCTCCCTAACAAACCAGCGCATTATTCCTGCATTGTCTTTGAGGCTTTCTCTATGCAGGCGAGCTTGTGTTTGCCTCGCTGTATTTAAGAGTACTCTCAGATCGAAGGGGTCCGTCGATCGGCTGTTTTCTAAGACACGTGTCCCTGCTGGAACACTGTTTTTCTCTTTTTTTCTTACCTGCTTTCTGGACCTGCAGTATTTTCTCGTAAATGCTGTCCGAGTTTTCTAGCAACGTCCGGCTGGTTTGGATCATCTAAAAACACAGAAAAAGAAGCACATTTGATAAGCAACTGTATGTTATAGGGACTATGGATTAAGATACATTGCAAAAAATGAATTTCTTATTAAGCATTATGCATTTTTTTTTGGTACAAATGGACTAAAAAAAACAAAATTTCTTGATTAAAAAATATTTACTTTACAAGAAAAGTGACTTAAGATGTTAAGTCTTGTTTCATAAAAGAAAATATAAGCTCAGTAAGTTTATGTTTAGAAACGAGCAAAAATAAATGGGGTAAAATAAATAATCTTGAATTCAGTTTGACCTTTTTCTTAATTCAAGTTTATTTTTCTTACCCCACTAGCAGTAACTTTCTTGTTTTAGAAGAAAACTAAAAAGCAAGAAAAAAAAGAGTAAGATTTAATAATTTTTAATGCTTGGTAAGAATTCACTTGTCTAAGAGTTTAGTAATCATATTTTCTGGCAAACCGATTACGGTTTCAATGCGTGTGATTATCATAATTTTACAATAGTAAGCCTGTTTTTTTGTTTTATTTGAAGTAAAACACTGGTTAATTTTCGTAATGGTGCAAGCAAATATACAGTATGACAATGTAAATAATAAAATACAAAATTAAGAGATAACTCCAATGTAATTATAAATAAATTGCATATAATTTTAAATCAATATTTTTCTTATTTGCAAGTTAATTTGGCAGGACGTACAGTTACCAATACAAACCCCTTCAGTTTAATACAAGAGCCTGTAATATGCTAATTTTAATCAACCGCAATTATATAATACATAATATGCAACTATAATTATTACAGACATTATAAATGCGTTATGTTAGGTGTAAAAAGGCTGTGCAGGCTTGTGGTTAAAATTATCTTGTAAAAGGAAATGTTTTAAATGATAACAACATTATATCTTGACAGATCCCTGACACAAATAGTATCTTGGCAAACAACAGCAAACTTGTGAAATTGTGTATTGCAAAATGCTACCCTGTATGGATAGTTGTATATAAACGGCTCATCTAGTGTAGAAAGTCATAGCAGGTCAGATTTTGTAAAACTGTAGATCCTGTTTTGCTCATGCTGGTCTTGCACACTTCTGTTAAGGTGAGCCGACTCATACATATAATTAAAACTAATACAGAGAGAGATGTCAGCGTTGGGCCAACGGCTACTATTCCCTCACGTCAACAAAACCACACAAGAAATCCACAGCCCATGTCATCAAATTCTTCTTATGAGTCATCCAACTGCCAAAAGAGGACCAAATTAACCTTAAATTTGATAAAGTACTATATTTTATACGCAGTAGCAGTATATTTTTTAGTAATTAAAGTTATTAAATCGAATTAATTCATCCTTTTAAGGTTCAAACCTGTGCATGACTCTTTTTTTCTGTGGAACACAAAAGAAGATATTTTGAAAAATGGTTGTTATACAGCGGAAGTCAATGGGGGCCAGTGTTCTTTGGTAACCAGAATTCTTCAAAATATCTTCTTTTGTCTTTTTCAAAAGAAAGAAGGTCATGCAGATTTGGAATGACATGAGGGTGAGTAAATGATAACACAATTAAAATTTTTCAGTGAACTGTCCCTTTAAATGAACTTATAATGTCTTGTAACATTTGTTAAGGATTTCTTTTGCACAATTCATAAGTGAAATGAGTTGTTGGGGCGAGACCTTTTCGTTCTCAATGTAATTTACAGAGCACATGCACATGCTCATCTTAACCTTTCAGACTCTTTAAATGTTGGCTCGTATCACAAAATCAGAGACCTCAGGGAAGAGTTTATACACAGAGTTTAAGAGAAGAGTCGAATCACACAGAAAAAAAAAAAGATGATTGGGGTCAATATTTAAAGGATGATTTTGCTGGCGATATAAAATTAAGCAACACTGTAGTAAGATCCATCAATATAATTGAATTAAAGTAATATTGTTTATATTTACATTTTTAATAAATGCATCAATAATTTATAGAATGCATTACTGTTTACTGATAATAATACGTGACCCTGGAAAACAAAACCAGTCTTATGGGTCAATTTTGAAATTGAGATTTTTACATTATCTGAAAGCTGAATAATTAAGACAATATCTGGAGGAGATACAACAGTTGAAAACTCTGGAATCTGAGGAAGCAAAAAAATCTAAATATTGAGAAAATTGCCTTTAAAGTTGTTAATCAGAGGTGCTGTAGAAGGCCATTTATTTAGTTTTTATATTTTTAAGATAGGAAATTTACAAAATATCTTCATGGAACATGATCTCTACTAAATGTTCTAATGATTTTTGGCATAAAAGAAAAATAGATCAATTTGACCAATACAAGGTATTTTTATCTTTTACTAAAAAGGTCCCTTTGCTACTTAAGGTTTTGTGATCCGGGGTCATATATTGTATATAACAAGGTATTAAACTGTATATTATGTTGCTGTTCATGGTTGAATTGGTGCAAATATTTTGTATTCTTGTCTGCCAAGGTTTTGGTTCTATTTATCAGGTTTATTTAATTTAACTCTACATCCTTATAGCAGTTTACAGCGTGCAAGGTCACACACCAGTGCCAGATTATCTTTCAATGGCCATGAAGAGAAAGGAAACAGCTGCCTCACTTTCACTCAAGCATCATTTCCTTACAGAAATCCATCATGGCGCTGTGGCAGCACTGCCGGAGGTAAGGAAGAAGCGCACACTTTCTGATGACCGTCAAGACTAGACACCCCTACAGCTTCACACAATTCTGCTGTGAGACCCATGTGTGGCTTTCCTTCAGCGGCAAATATAATTGCAACCGGGAAAAGAGACATCTCACAGAAAGCTTCTAAAGCCAACCTAGATTTGGGCTTAGTGCCACAAAAGCAAACATTTTAACCTCTTCTGACAATTTTATTATCGGTCATATTTGATGAAATTTCAAAAATGTTCAGTGCATTCCTACTCATCCGGAATGTGAACGCAAGGATCGAATTGTACAGCTTGTTGAGAAGACCTGAACTATTACATTTCTGAGCATTCAGAGACAAATAATTCTTTACATCAGCTTTGAAGAAGGGAATCAAGCTTTATCTAGAAACCGGAAAGAATAATTTAGTAGATAATAGGTTTTCTTTAAATAATCAGTATGCGACCATCAAGTCTCAGAACGCCATAGCAACCCAAACAGCCTAGCAAATTAAAAACACATAGCAACGTCATGGCAACCTCTTACCCGCCTGCACAGGCCAGCACCACTCATCTCTATTAAAAATCTGGTTTAGTATCCTTTCACACTTCAAAGAAATTGTGCAGTACTGTACAATACAATCGTGACAATCCCTTTGGAGTAAACTTGGGGAAACTAGATATAAATAATTGTAAAATAAATACAATGGATAGTTATCCAAAAATACAAATTTTGTCATCATTTATTCACCTTTGTGTTGTTAAAAAGCTATCTTTATTCTGTGGAACACAAGAGAAGATATTTGGAGAAATGTCTCAGTGTTTTGTGTTCATACAAAGGAAGTCTCTGGGGGCCAATGTTGCTTGTTTGGTTTCCAACATTGTTAAAAATATCTTCTCTTGCGTTCTGCAGAAGAAAGAAAGTCATGGAGGTTTGGAATGACGTGAGAATAAGTAAATTATTATTTCATCTTTTAAGTTTAAGATTAAAAAGACGTTACAAATCAAACCGATTCGCTACTGAATCACTGACACTAATTTTCAAAAATAGCTGAAGAATGATCCAGTCACAATGCTGATAATGCAAACAAGAAAAAATGATCTTTATTTAGAAGATATCTAGATTTCCACATGTTCTAAAGTTATGAGAACCCTGGATCTTTGAGCGTGTTAGATGTGGTTCTAACGGTGATCCAGTTGACTGAATCCTGATTTACTCACAGCTGCAGTGGCTGACAGACTCGCTCTCATTACATTACTAATGGCTGAAGAAATTGCAGCCTTGGTGGCAGATGTACCACTGTAAGGGGTATTTATAGAGCAGAGGGGCAGGACGACGACAACAGCATCCCCTCCATAAACAGCTATGCTTTCCCTCCAGTGTACATACATACACGATACTGATCGTTTTAGCACCAATATGATCTGTTTGCATGAACATCACTTTATTTACTTGATTTTATGAAACTTTGCTTTACATATGGAATAAACGTTTTATAAAAGCAATAAGCCCCGTGAAAGACCCCGTGGGTTTCAAGTTTGTTAATAAAAGCTAATGGGGTTTTAGGCACTCCTTAGCTGTTATGCACTGTAGCTGTAAATGCAATGTAACCCACTGCTTCTTGGGGCTTATTGCTTTATAAACTTGTTATATAAAACTTGCTTATAAACTCGTATATGTTTTAACAGCAGTTCTGGGCGGTTTAACCAAAAATATGGATTGCTGTATTTTTATGGATTTGGGTGGTTGGATGCTGCGCAACTGCATATGTATGAAGAAGACGAGTCTGACTTTATAGCTGCGCAGCTGCGTATGTTCAGAGAAGAAGAGTCTGACTTTATAGCTGCGCAGCTGCGTATGCTCAGAGAAGACGAGTCTGACTTTATAGCTGCGCATCTGCGTATGCTCAGAGAAGAAGAGTCTGACTTCACAGCTGCGCAGCTGCGTATGCTCAGAGAAGAAGAGTCTGACTTTACAGCTGCGTATGCTCAGAGAAGAAGAGTCTGACTTTATAGCTGCGCAGCTGCGTATGCTCAGAGAAGAAGAGTCTGACTTCACAGCTGCGCAGCTGCGTATGCTCAGAGAAGAAGAGTCTGACTTTATAGCTGCGCAGCTGCGTATGCTCAGAGAAGAAGAGTCTGACTTTATAGCGGTGCAGCTGTGTATGCTCAGAGAAGACGAGTCTGACTTTATAGCTGCACATCTGCGTATGCTCAGAGAAGAAGAGTCTGACTTTACAGCTGCGCAGCTGCGTATGCTCAGAGAAGAAGAGTCTGACTTTACAGCTGCGCAGCTGCGTATGCTCAGAGAAGAAGAGTCTGACTTTATAGCGGTGCAGCTGCGTATGCTCAGAGAAGACGAGTCTGACTTTATAGCTGCACATCTGCGTATGCTCAGAGAAGAAGAGTCTGACTTTACAGCTGCGCAGCTGCGTATGCTCAGAGAAGAAGAGTCTGACTTTATAGCGGTGCAGCTGCGTATGCTCAGAGAAGACGAGTCTGACTTTATAGCTGCACATCTGCGTATGCTCAGAGAAGAAAAGTCTGACTTTACAGCTGCGCAGCTGCGTATGCTCAGAGAAGAAGAGTCTGACTTTACAGCTGCGCAGCTGCGTATGCTCAGAGAAGACGAGTCTGACTTTATAGCTGCGCAGCTGCGTATGCTCAGAGAAGACGAGTCTGACTTTACAGCTGCGCAGCTGCGTATGCTCAGAGAAGACGAGTCTGACTTTATAGCTGCGCAGCTGCGTATGCTCAGAGAAGAAGAGTCTGACTTTACAGCTGCGCAGCGGAGTATGCTCAGAGAAGAAGAGTCTGACTTTACAGCTGCGTATGCTCAGAGAAGAAGAGTCTGACTTTATAGCTGCGCAGCTGCGTATGCTCAGAGAAGAAGAGTTTGACTTTATAGCTGCGCAGCTGCATATGTTTAGAGAAGACGAGCATGTCTGAATTTTTATAGGCTCTGCTCGCGCTGTACAGAGCAGTCCCGTGTGACTTTGTAACTGCGCAACTCCAGCTGTAAAGACCAAGCGTGCTCCCTACCGGTCTCCTGTTTTTTCTTAAATAACAACCGTGTGCGGTGTACCGGTTCAAACGGTAGGCGTACACCGCCCAGTACTATAAAACAGCAGAGGTTTGTATCAGGAATACTCACCATCTCATAAGCAGCCACAACTTTCTTCAGTACTTCAGGCAACAGTCCTTGGGCCTCCACGGTCAGGTACTCATCTTTGAGGTTAAACAGTAGAACCGGGCTGTTGTCCGGCCCGGTGAGGCGTGGAGAGAGGGCCAGAATACACTGCTTCAGATTGGCCACCGCTGACAGACCGCAGAGCTCTTTAAATGGCACAATGGCATTCTGTGGGGGACATGAAGGGCAGAGAGTGCACATGTGATAACATCAGTGAACATATTTCAAAAATGCAAGAACAGATGAGAATATGTTCTGAATGGGACGTTAACGCTGCTGTAGTTTAGTTTTCTGCTGTACTTCATTTCTTTGAAAAAGTATGCAGTTTGGAACAATGCATCAAAAGCATTAAACAGATCTATATTAATCTAATCACTAATCAAATTTTATGTAAAACAACATTATCAGATAAACAAAATTAGCCTAAAAATAAAAAAGTGCATTGCATTGTGGGATATAGTACCCGGTTCAATTTGCTCCATTGCATCCAGCAACAGGAAAACATAATAGAAATCACAAAACGATTCTATGCATACTAAACATTAACATACTAGGCACAGCATGCTGCATAAAGTGGATGGTAAATAAGAGTAACATATTAAAACAAAGAATAATGTGGTAATACTAATACTTATACTAATACTAATGAATGAAGGCAGTGACCTAGTTGTACGTGTTATGGGAAATCAAAAACCAAGGCAACGCTGCGTCTAGGTGCCGGTTTCCTCGTAATGAACATCTACGAACAAGAAATGCAACAGGAAGTGGTTTTAGCAGGCGTGTCTTTCTTCTACAAGAGCACTGATTGTGGGGGAACATCATTTTTTTTGCGAAAGCATCTCGTAGTGAGTGTGAAACATAAACAATTTCAATATTTAACAAGGCTAACTTTACTCTGTATAAATAGCTGTCAACTGTCAACTGTCATAGGCTCAAAGCCTGGAACTGTTTCCACGGGAAGAATGCAATGTAAACAGAGCAGTTAACATAAACTGTAATGCACAATGTGTTATGAGAAAACATAACAGAACAGCTTATGTTGACATAAAAGCAAACCCTAGAGCTAAAGACCCTGTTGTGTTCCATTCTGTCATTTAAAACCATTCACTGTCCAATAACTGGTGTATAGCGCTATGACTCAAATTATTTTAGAAGAAAATAATACGATTGTGCATTATGATTATTACAATTAACATATAAATTACAATTATATCATCACTCTTGTGGTCAGGTAAGGAAAAAAGTACAATTTGGTTTACGCGTTCATTCAACCTATTTTTGCAGTCACTTTAAAACTTAAAAATACCTGAAATTAAACAAAATAATGAATAATTCCAAAAAGTTTGGTACAATTTTTGTGACTATATCAACCAGTTCTTTACATCATTAAAGCTGCAATCTGTAACTTGTTTCAAATAAAAACACATACAATTAAGTTTTAAAAACTGTACTTGTGGAATTCTAAGCTTAATTATTTAAAGGTTCAATAGCTAAAATTAACCTGCAATTTTACGTTTCAAACAAAGATGGCGATAGAGAGGCAAAAAATGCTCAACCGCGTGTTATGCAACAGATTCTCCCCATCAAATATTAAAAAGGAATTTGGCTGATCTTCTACCTGCAGCCTATTTATGTATTTTTAGTTCTCATGTCTAAATAAGGAACATTACAAATCTCCAGATGATCTTGGAAACGTCGTTTTGCCAGTTTGACTAGTTGTGTTACATACAGGAATTGCAAGTGATTCAAATCAGTCGTTTTTGTTTATCTGTGCAAGAAGACTTCACTTGCTCAATACTCCAGGGCTTCTGATTTCCCCTCTCAGGATGAACCATTTGAGAGAACATTCTCACGCTAATGAAAAGACACCTCCCAAACCAAAATAAAGCAGGCCGGCCACTGTATTCTGCGGATTGAATAATTTTTGACATAAACTACAATTCATTACAAATAATTCATGCTTCCTGCATATGCTTTGTGCATTCACTGGAACTACTGAAACGGCCAAACCTGTTTATTAGATGGGAGTTTCCACATACTCTTGGCTGTTTATATTTATAGAGTTGATAACTGGTTACAGGATGATACTCAGTAAAGTCAACATTCTCACCTGCATGTTCTCTCTGAGATCTGTGGCGTCCCGAAGTGGCTGTGCGGCAGTTTTGAAGACTTCATCCAAGGCTTTGATGAGAAGTATCCTCATGGTGGCATATTCCCGACCCCGTTTACCCTTGCGGACAGAAAGCCCCCTTTTGTGAGGTTTCCCCCCACCGCGGCGGTTGGTAATGGCCACATGGACGAAGAGCCAGGCATGTGGAAGTACTTCACCTGTAAGAGACTGCAGGGGAATGTGTCGGAAACCCGGCTGAATGCACTCGAATGGAATCGTGTGCTGACCAATAAACTCGTCGCCAATGTAGTCGTCATCCAAAACAACAAAGCGCACCATCGCCAGCTCAGGAAGGTTAATTTGAAACTCAAAACTTTCATCGAAAATAGGATTGTCACCGTTCTGATGGACCGTTTTAGTCCTCTGTTCTGCACAATCCGCGGGGATGCCGTGAATTTCCACGTAAACGTAGGGATCCACGACATCGCCTTTGGAGCCTGAGCCCTTGGGTTTGGGGAAATTTTGTCCACTAATAATCTTTATGTGAAGGAGTTGTGGAGACACTCCTGGAACGGAGTCTTTAGTATTGGCACTAAAATAAGACACTTGCTCCCTCATGATTGCTGGACGGAGGACATAACCGCAGTTCCCGTTCTGCCGGAACCAGCCGATGTTAAGGTCCATCATAAGTCCTGGAGTTTGATAGTTCATTGCTACTATTTGACAGCCACATTTCCAAAAGTCCTGTGGGTTCATGTTGCTGGAATCAATTCGCATTGGACTGGGGTAAACTCTCGCCAAAAACTTCTTATTGTAGTTCACAAAGTCTCCAGGATGGTCAGTGGCACACTTACTGGCAAAGACCTCATTGAAGGAGCAAAGCTCCCAGTGCTTCTGATTCTGGAAAGTGGTCTGAAAATCCTTAAATCTAACAGATTTACACAAGGATACCAAATCAGATAAATCCTTGCAGAGCTGAAACTTTTTGGGTTGAGCAACCGTCTGCTGGTCTCCTCCTTGTTCACTGTTCAGTCGCTGTGACATTTCGGCCCCCTCGTCTTCATCGGTCACTTCACCTTCTGTTCCAGTGAAGTTGCTAGCCAATTTCTTTCCCTTCAAAAGAATCTTACCCTTTAGTTCAGAGGGGGACGGAAGGTAGCTGTCATCAAGGTTGGGAGGGTCATAATGTATTTTGTCACCAAGTATTTTTTTCAGATGCTGAAACATTACCTTCTGTTGCTTCAATGAGCAGTGGTTCTCCAAGCACAAGATTAAAGGAAATTCCGATGCCACGAAGGCATATTTGTTGATGGTGTCAATGACGCTTCGGAAAACGATTTGCGAGGTCATCGTGTGGCCGGTGTAAATGACCGGTTCGTTATCTGGCCCATCCCAAATGTCAAGCTCCACACTTCTGCAGCCCATCTTTAAGGCCCGGATGTACCCATTTATGTCCGACGGACCCCTAAACTGGTCCTCAATTAGGTAGGTGTTATGCGAGGAGTTGATGTAATAGTGAGACAGAGGTTGGTTCATGTCTTGGCATATGGTTTTTTGTTCAGGATCAAAAACATGGCAGTCTGGTGACATGAGGTAATTGGTAAATCCATCCAGAGAGAGCCATCCGTTGACCTGTCCCTCCTTTGAGGGTTCGTATTTCTGAATGACCTCCACGCTGATGTCCTCACTGACGTTGGCCATACCCTGTTCTGCCTCCAAGAATTTCTTCAAGTCCTTTGTATCAAGAAATTCCTTGTTGCTGGAGAACTGAACTAACAAAAAGTAAATTTCCGGTCTTGTGCAAAGATCATGAAAGACTTCATTGAACTCCTCCATGGTCACATCGCAACCCGTTTTATCTTTCGCTTTGTGCAACTCTTTGAACTTAAGCTCTATCTTGATATTTTTGAGTCCGGGACTTAACTTCTTGATCATCTGTACGGCCGAAAAAAGACTAAGGGATTTTCCACTGCCGTTCGCACCCCCGTCCTCAAAGAGGTCGCCCAGCCAAGAGGCGCGCATGCTGTCCTGGCTACTTTGAATCATGTTAAGAGTGTGCTTTCCATACGATATGAGGTACCTGAGTCCTGTCACCCATATATTTGCTACATCAGCTGAGTTTGCCACCAAATCAAGCATCTCATAGTTTTCCCCGTAAATGATGGAGAACGCGCAGTCCTCGGAAATCTGATCCGAAATACCGTTGGTCCTGAAGGTTTCTGTGTTCTTGCCTGTTCGCACCTCTTTGATAGATTTGACGTCGATCTTGGCCTTGTCCGATTCTTTTTTTGAAGGCTCCCACCGCAGCGACTGCATGTCGGCATCCAGCAGAAAGTAGCGGTGGTAAACTCTGGAGTTGGAGCGAACTTTCCTCAGTTCTGAGCCTTCTACCATTGAATTAATGCAGTCGCTTGCGCTGCTGATCTTCTTCTCTGTTGGCATGCTACTAAATGACACAGTCTTCTTCCTTTCTTTGCATCGCCTGGAGCCATCCTGGAAAATAAAATGACACAGTCAGTACTGAATCTCTATAATTTGTCACAATTACATATTAAGGGGAGGACATACTCCTTAAAATTAGGATTGGTTTAAACATTTTTCTAAATAAACGGCAGTTTCACATAAAAAAATACAAATACACGTACACGTACATATATTTAGGACATATTTAGATATATTCATTTATATATACCAATAATAAAAAAATTATATAAATGTTTATGCATTTTTGTATTTTATATCTTTCTTAAATATATGCATGTGTATGTTATTGTGTTTATAAATACACAATTAATATGCAAACTACACAGACATACATTATGTAAACACAAACTTTTATTCTGGATGCGATTAATCGTTTGACACCCCAAGTAACTATAAAAAAACTATTATAAAAAGTAAAAAAAGAAAACATATATATATTAAAATACCTTTTTAAATTTAAAGCAACACTTTAGAACTTTTGCTCATGGCTCCCCCATGTGATTGACAAGCACAATTGTCTGTAACCAGTGTCGTAAATAATGTCGCTGTATGAGCTTTTCTGGAGGCGATGCAATACACGTTACTAAGCTGATGAAACCAAGAATGCAGAAACATTGTTTGGAAACCATGTGGCACTCTTCCGCGAGAGGATGGGCTGGGTTGTGTGTACCGAGCCGAACACAGAACTTACTGAGTGTGGTTATAGCTATGAGGCTTCTTAAGTAGCAGCGGCAGTAGAACTTGTCCATGTAAAAGCTGTTCAACCACTATAGTTTAAGTTTAAGAGACATGAAAAACTGAAAAGTGTTGCTTTAAATTTGCACAGTTTTTGTTAGAGGAGGTAGCACCTCTGCTTAAAAGCACAATCGTGTATGGAGGACATTTTTTCACAGCTCGTATTAAAAACACGGGACAGATTTTATGAAGTTACTTCGATGTGTCCTCGCTCGGTTTCATCATCTCTGCTTACATCGGTTTTAATCACTCATGCTGATTTCACCCGACTGGAACATCAATGTGCCACTTTCTTTTATAACACCCAGAGCCCAAAGCCAGGAAAATCTTGAGCTAAACCGGGTTTAATTTAGAAAATAATTACAACACTTTCACAAAGACACAGCAGGTAAAGTCTCGAGTGGGTTAAGCATGGCCTAAGGTACATGTTATATAAACTGAAATATCTCATGCACTATTTCAACATACATATAACAGATGATCTGTTCTGGTTTGTTAAACAAGTTGTATCGAATGCATTAATAATTGCTAAAAGAATAAATAAATAAAAAAGTTCAGAGCCCAAATATTAAAATAAATACCCACTCGAATAACAATCTCTGTGTTGTGCGAAAACCATGTCATATCCAAAGCAAACTGGTGCATTGTAGATAAGTTTAGGAGTGTCTCAACTGGGCAATTTTTAAGGGAATCAATAAAGGATGCCAATGGAGAAAAAAGTACATAAACCTGTAAAACGAAACCTACACATTCAACAGAATGAACTGAACTAAGTAAGTGGTATTTAATGTTGTTCAGATGAAATTGAATCACAACTCGTTCTTTTGGAGTGTATGGATTCCCACAAATGCATTGATTTACCAGTGAGTTTTTATTATTAACATTTCACACACAAATCATTGTGTAGAAGGGCTAGGAAATGTAATCTACAATTATGTGTCAACTGATACGGTCCGTATTTATAATCCTATTTTCTGGTTAGTGTCCATCAAGATCCAAATAAAGGGAGACAATCAAATGAGTATTGAACTCACTGGTTCATCCATCATTGCATCATTGATCTGACATACAAACAATTTTACTTAATATACAGATTTATGAGTATTGTTGTATTTGGATACAGAAATGTCTCCAATGCCAACAAGAAAATCATCACTGTAGTTTTTTTAAACTTGGACAGTTTAAACATGCACATCTATCTTTAACATAGTCCACATTATATTTAGGCTACACTGGAAAGAGATCGAATGTAATTTAAAGATAATGCATCATGAATATGTGAAGCAGTATTTCACTATTAACAACTTTTAACAGCTTCATATGGCAGTTCAAGTTTATGTGCTTTCCGTACACACAGCTCGAGAATTCCTATCGAGAGAATACCTCGCCAACTTTAAGGCCCAAGTACAAACTAGTGTTGTAGTATGGTCTTGGTCGTGTCTTGGTCTCGACTGTCTTTGGTCTAGGTCTCAGACTTGGTGGTCTGTGGATTTTATTTCAAGACCGGTCAAGACACACAACTGTGTGAATTACACTAAATTGCTGGTGCATTGTCTGATTTATGTGTTAACATCATTCATGTGATTGGATATAAAACTTCTGACTTTAAAAGCATTTACTACTTGTTGCTAATTGATTCTTCTGTTACTTCTGTTACTCTTAGTGCTGGTAAGAGATGAATGGGGGATTGTCTTAAAGAAATCTGTCACCAAAATGAATACACACACAAAGGCCCACAATATCCAAGATGTGATTGCAAATAAGGTACTTGTATGAGATCTTGTTAATTTTATTTCATAACATCTGATATGATATTGATTTTTTGTGTAATTATTCAATAAACCTTGGGTTAATAAGTGACTTAAAACACAATTAAACACAAGTTCTTGCTGTATTTTAGCTAGTCCCAAACAAATCTAGAACAAATCTGAACTTTTGTTCATTCATGAGCAACACACACCGATTTTGCTATTGATTAGATAAAAAAGCAATAAACTAATGTCAGTGAATGTTTTGTTTTGTTGAAGGTCACAGACTTAAATGTAACTAGGGTATTTACCTTTTTAATTGTTGGAATTTTTACATGCACAAAAAATTGAATATATTACAGTTGGTGGGTGATAAAACATGGAAAGTTAAACATCCTACACATAAAATTTCTGAACGATAAATCACCCAAGTAACTTCTATTTTAATTTTATTACGATCTATTGAATGAATTTGGGAGTACTGGTCTTGGTCTCGACTCGGTCTAGGCCTGCCTTGGTCTTGGTCTTTTCTTGGTCTCGGTATGGTCTTGGTCTCGGATTTGGTGGTCTCGACTACAACACAAACATGAGTTTATCATTCCACATAAATTATACAACTAAAGTCTTTGGAAACCATACAAGTCAAACAATTTATCAGATAATAAATCTAGAGCTACATCTAAACTACATCTTTTCAAAATTGTATACACAAACAAATAAGACCTTAAAGCCATCCGAGAGTTTGTGTAGCATAAACAGTTTATAATCTCTTTTGGTTTTATCATGTAAAACTTCATTTTTCACAGTTTTTCACCAGTTTGTGTCTCTGGGAATTGAACCCACAATTGTTGTGCTGGTAACGGAAGGCTCTACCATCTAACCGAAAGGATACAAGGACATCTTAAATGCTTTAGCCTGACATGTGATACTGACATTTCACAAGGAATTAAATTTCCTATCCCTTATAAAAAAGAATTCTACCACAAAAACAAACTGTTACTTTCAGAACTTAAAACTTCCTCTGTGTTGAAATAAAACCAAAGCTACAGACTTTCCCAACTTTCTAAAGAAAGAGGCAGTTAAAAACAGACCGATGTAGGTCTCCCTCCTGCTTTGAAGAGAAAGTTCACCAAAAATGAAATTCTGTCATGTCGTTTCAAACCTGTTTGTCTTCTGTGGAACACAAAAAAAGATATTCTGATAAATGTATTAGTGGTTTTTTGAACATACAAGGGCAATTCCAATGTTATGGACATGACATTTTGAGTTATGGACGTGACAAAAATCCTCAGAGAATGTGTTTGTTACGAATATATTGAACCATCTTGTTTAAATTTGACTAAAACTTGTTAAAAGAGTCCAAACATCAGAAAAATGGCAGTCTATAAACAAATTTTCTGCTTTAAAAAAGGCAAATAATCATGCATTATGGATGATGTTTTTGGGAGACGACAAATTTTGTAGGATTACTGTGAATTAAAATGCATGTCCCTGAAGCAATAATACCTTATGAATAGGGAAGGGATAACTCTTTATAGAAAATAAAATAGTAACTATTTAAATTTTCATCTGTCCATTTATAAGGAATTTGTACCATTATGGATGTGGTAATCCTGAAAATGCCGCTTACCTGACTATGAAATATCGTGTACTTAAAATAAAACATATCCTTTAGAAACTTGAAGAGATAATGAACTACTAAATGCTAGGGATAAACCGATACTACTTTTTCCTTGCCGATCCGATTCTTATATCTGGATTCTGGGTATCGGCCGATACCGATCCTGATCCGATCTGATACTAGCACTATTTTTCTTGATCAAAGTAGAGTTGCATATTTTATCTTTTATTGCCAGAGATGGATAGTTCTTAAGCATGTTTACTTTCAAGTACATTTTAAAATATCTGTACTTTATCAGAGTACTTTGGACAAAAAATACTTCCCTACAGTATGAAGCAACTCATACTTATTCCACTACAGTCCATAAATAAATGTTTTTTTATTACTTTAAATCCATGAGTACATTAAAATCCACTTTCCTTCACTTAAGTATTTTTACTTTTAAAAGTAGAAAAGTATGATTTTTTAAATGTAATTAAGTGCTGTATGAAACTTACAAAACAAAAATGTGGTCTCATAAAGCTTAGATACTTACAAAATGTTTAACAAATAAATCCGTGTTTATTACACAAAACTATCACAGTATAAAATTCCTCAAACTCGCTCATGCACATCCTGGACACAAAATAATGCGCTTAATACATTCGCTTCTATGTTATTTGAAGTCATGCGCATTGGACGCAGAATGATGCTCTTAATGCACCCGCTTCCCTCACTAGCATCCCAGATAGTGATGATCCTGATGTCGCGGGGATCTTTGCTTCCCAAGTTCAAAACAGTTATAACACAAAGAGAATATATATGTTATGTGTTTAAATCATAAACATTGCATCCATCCTAAAATAAAAAATAAAGAGTTATTGTGTATGAATGACGCATAACATAGACCGCTTCAAGTGATTGAATCTAAAAACATTACACTCAGCGAGTATAGTCTGCGCAAAATGCATTTTAAACAAAACCACAGTCTATTATCTAGTGATTATGAAAAATATTGAAAACTTTGGAACGAGTAACGTCCTGAATGTTCCCGGACACACGCTTGCTGGATGGAGATTGACAGAGGACCGCACCAGCGGAGGGCAGAGTTTTTTTATTTATGCTTTATTGGTTTATTCCTCGCATAAAACTATCGAAATACATGACATCGAATACAGTGCATGACAGCTTTTATGGTAAGTTCCTGATAGTTAATCCTTTTTGAAGCTGTAGAGTAACATCCACGGGTATCGCAACGGATCGGACTGAAGTGAACCCGTCAGTCCGATACCTGATCCAACAAAAAAGACGCATATCGGCCCCAATTCCGATCCAAAGATCGGATCGGTGCATCCCTACTAAATGCTGATATCTTTGCTGCTAGCACAGTAAAAACTGTTGGTAAAAACAATTTTTTTTTCATGGTGAGGTTGACTTTTCACGGAATTGCCCACAACAGAAGTCTATCTTTGCATCTTACCAGGAAAGTTAAATAGATTTGCTATGAGGCTTCATAAATGATGACATCATTTCCATTTTTGGGTGAACCTTCCCTTCAAGCACACAATATTTCTTAAGCCTTTCTATTTTATAACAGATCCACCGGCACCTTTTTCTGACTCCTAAAAGTACACGGGGGTCCCAGCACATACAGGCTGTCCCACTGTCCTATGACAAATCCCCCCCCCACCCCCACGAGAGTTCAGACCGAAGTTTGGCCTTTATCCACCGACCTGTCTCCTGATATGATGTCGCGCAGGCTCTGGAGCTTTTAGTCAGAGTAATGGCCTCAATGAATGTCAATGGCTTCGGTCCATTGGAAATTTATTGTAGCTGGGTCAAAGGAAATGTGCTTTCCTGTTGGAAAGAACTGAGCTCTGGAGGTTAACCAAATTCTGGTGGTGGGGAATAACCCTTGAGAAATCATTAAATGCCAATATCGTGTGGGACAAATGTATTTTCTAAAATAATTTTACAACTCGCACTGTTCACGTGTATCTGTAGCAGAACATACTGTTGTTAATCTCTTAGGCCGCATTTACACTGCAGATCTTGATGCTCAATTCCGTTTTTGTGACTATTTCCACACATAAAGACAACTTGATAAGGTACTGTAATGTAATGTCATGTGCAGATTTTTAATTCGTGAATGTAGGGCTGTCAAGGTGAAGGAAGTTCCCTTGCTGTGTTTTAGGGCTCAATAGCACCGTTTGCTTTTATTGCCGGTTTCATTTTATATTTAGCCAAGGGCTTATATTATATTATATGTTATATTATGTAGCATATATTGTTGTTTTTTATTTTAGTTAAATACATTTTACTTATATATTTATTGGTAAATGCAGAACAATGACAACAAGAAGGAAGAGAATGAAAGGTCAATACAATTTATAATGGAACGCAGGTAAAAATGAGCTGGCATTTTTGCAACTGCATTATAAAAGGCACAAGATATTACAGCTGCGCCTTTTTCATTTATATGACGTACAAAAAATTGTGAGCTCAAAAATGACTTAATCGTTAATGTTTTTTAAATTCTGAAAAAGTTTTTGATAATTTAGATTTTTTGAACAAGCTCACCCAAACCGAACGAAAGCTGCTTAATAAAGTAGACTGCATGTAATATTACAAAGACAATATAGACACTTATGTCGGTGTATCATCATAATATTCATGTTGTTTATAATGTGAAGTCTGTTAAAAGTAAAGCGGGTGTCTACAGAGAAACCCGAGCTTCTCCGTTGCGTGGAACACATTATTGTTTTAAAGGTTGCTTGGCGATCAAGTTTATTAAAGCGATTTCTATGTTTGTGGTGATATTTTTCTTATTGTGATGCATTTTAATTTTGATTAATTTAAGCAGACAACACTATTCTTCTCGCCCTGTACAACTCACAATGACGGGTGAATATCCGATATGTCTGCTTACATGGCAGACGCAACTGCACGTATCCAATTCATATCAGATTTTTTACATTACATTACATTTAGCAGACGCTTTTATCCAAAGCGACTTACAAAGAGTTTAGGAGCAATGAGCGATAGTTCATACAGGAGCCATAATACGTTAGGTGTCAATACAAAGTTACTGGTTTCAACAAAAGCTAGACCACTACCTGTTGAGAGAAAGGGTTAGTGTATTTTTTTTTTTTTATTTGTTTGTCAAGTATTCACAGAAGAGATGGGTTCTAAGTAGTTTTTTAAATATTGTGAGAGATGTGGTTGAACGGACAGAGTTAGGAAGAATGTTCCACCAGGAAGGAGTTGTGAATGAGAAAGAGCGGGAGAGCGATTTACTGCCCTTATGGGAAGGCAATACAAGACGCCGCTGGTTTGCTGTGCGCAGGGATCTTGATGGGGTGTAGGAGTGCAGGAGAGTGTGGAAGTAAGCCGGTGCAGATCCAGTGATAGTCCTGTAGGCAAGCATTAGTGACTTGAATCTGATAGGGGCTGCAACCGGTAGCCAGTGAAGAGAGATGAAAAGGGGTGTCACATGAGCCCTTTTGGGCTGTTGGAAGACGAGGCGTGCTGCTGCGTTCTGAACCAGCTGAAGTGGTTTGATAGCCTTTGCAGGAAGACCAGCAAGGAGAGCATTGCAGTAGTCCAACCTTGAGATTACCAGGGCCTGGACAAGGAGTTGTGTCGTATGCTCCGTGAGATAGGGTCTGATCTTTCTAATGTTGAATAAGGCATATCGGCATGACCGTGCTGTCTTCGCAATGTGATCATTGAAGGACAGCTGTTCATCAAATATGACTCCGAGGTTCCTGGCTGTTTTGGAATGGGTGATTGTGGTATTGCCAAGATGGATGTTGAAATTGTGTTGGACCATAGGGTGTGCCGGAAACAAGAGTAGTTCGGTCTTGGCAGGGTTCAGCTGGAGGTGATGGTCTTTCATCCAAGCTGAGATGTCCTCGAGGCAGGCTGTAATGCGAGCTGCTACAGTGGTATCGTCTGGGTGAAACGAGATGTAGATCTGGGTGTCGTCGGCATAACAGTGATATGAGAAGCCATGTGCCTGTATAATGGGTCCCAGTGATGTCGTGTAGATGGAAAAAAGCAGCGGTCCAAGCACCGACCCCTGAGGGACCCCAGTGATCATGTTGTGAGCCGTGGACAGCGAGCCCCTCCATGACACCCTGAAGGATCTGTCAGAGCTTTTCCACATATGATTGAGGCCTGAAACCGATCTGAAAATATGGGAATCCATGTGCTTTCTTCGGTCATGGGTCATATCAGATCTGTGCCAAATTGGAGGAAAAAAATCGGAATTGGGTCACTTGATACATGTGGTGTAAATGCGGCCTTAGCTGACAGAAATGCAAATCTAGTGACAGCTTTTCGATTCATCTTTTTCATGCAGCGTTCTTGATAAGTTTAATGTGCTGTAGCATCCTGCGATTTAGTCTAATGGACCATCGCAGAAGATGAACCACTCAGTGGCACAAATTACCCAAAAAGCTTTGCTTTATTAATGCTCAGACAGGCATCTTAGTGAAAATCTGCTGTCTCGCACTTTTTAAAGGATTCATGAATTCAGTCTGAAAATCCATGTGTATACAGATAATTGTTCCACAGTAAGGTCTGCTTTCTGTCAGACCTGAAAGCATTATATACAATGCTTAGGCGATGGATAATGCATGTTCTTCTGAAAACCGTGAAGACTATATAATAGTCAACTTTCTCTCCTCGCTGTTGACTGACGCTTACAGGGGAAAAATAATAATTTAGACAACCATAAAAATAACAATCCTGTCTATAACCAATGAGTGCCTTTGGCAAGATCAGTCATGAGAAACAGACCTCCATCTGGGGTAGGAGCAGCTTAAGGTCTTGTCAAACAGCACTTAAAACAGACCTAAGAATAACTTACACGTTGTCGGCAACTTCAAACTGCGTCTTATTATTTCAACAACCATTTTCCAAGTTCTGTTAGTAATAATTAGGAAAAAATTCACCAATAAATGGAAATTCTGTCATCATCTACTCAAGCTCAAGTTTTTTCCAAACCTGTATGGATTTCTTTGTTCTGTTGAACACGAAGAAAGATATTTAGAAAAATGTTTAGTTTTTGGGGCTCTATTGTCTACCATAGTAGAAAACAATACTATGGTAGTCAAAGGTGATTCAAAACTGTTTGTTTTTCTACATTTTTCAAAGTATTGTCTTTTCTATTCAACATAACAATATAGTCATTTTGAAAATAAAATTTGGAGAGAATACAATAAAATTTGAAAAACACCAAAAAAATTATACTTTGGCAGTCAATGGTGCCCAAGAAATCGCAGTTGCTATCATTCTTCCAGTGATATTTCGCCCAAAAATAAAAAAAACTGACATCCCTTATCAGGTTTCTAGACTGCGACCAAAATATTCGCAAATGCGTTTTTTAAAACCTGCAAGGTCAAATTTCACTGGGTTGGTGCGAGTTGCGCAGACGAAGATTTATTTGAACATTTATTGTGATTTATGAGTGGTGAATGATGAGCTTGTGATAAATCCAAGAAACATC
This sequence comes from Triplophysa bombifrons, assembly GCA_029783895.1. NCBI lineage: Eukaryota > Metazoa > Chordata > Actinopteri > Cypriniformes > Nemacheilidae > Triplophysa > Triplophysa bombifrons. The sequence goes on from CM056455.1 coordinate 4,287,233, forward strand.
TAGCAGAGAACTTGCGTACTCCCTCTGTCTCCAAACTAAAGTGTGCGTTTGACTTCTTTTGGTGTTGCGCAGACTGATAGGCATAAAAGCATTGTGGGACAGACTCTGCTCCATATGCTTTTAAAACGCTCTGACAGAACACTGATGTCATATTCCGATCATTCTGCGGGGCTCTTAATGAAGTCGAACAAGTCGGTTTCTGGCAAATGAAGGCCAGTGGCAAAATTACAGCTTTTTGCAAAGAGGGCAGCAAAGGAGGATTGTGAAGATTGACAGGTTATATTTGTGTCAAATCATTTCATAGGCAATATATAACTTGAAAGAAGTTCATTATGGTATTGTCAAGGTCATTATGATTACTATAAAAACGTGTGCGACCAAATTATAGATTGCGACCAATGCTTATTTACCCTCATGTTATGTAAGCACATGAATCTGAATGAGAAAGACATGTGGATCCAATGGGCTTTTATATAATAAACAATAAAAATACATTAAAGTGGACAAAAATATTTGACCCCTTTAAAGTTGTTGACGTTCAACAAGATGCAATCTGTGTCAGATGACTGTGAAAAAAACTGTTTGACTTTGTACAGGTCTTGAAACAGTCACGTTTCTATGCAACCAGAGTTTGTAAGTGAAACCGGAGGAAACAAAAGACAAGACAGACTGTAGTTTATTGTCGTAAACAAAGTAGGAAAATACTGCAGTAGTCATCAAGTCTAAAAAAAACTTCCACAAGCTCAGAGGAAAAGCCGAGCCACATGACTAAATATAATCGGTTTGATCTGGAGAAAAATGTGGAGGCTCCTGTCTGACCCGGCTGACCTTTAGGTGTGGCCATACATTTTCTGAAGTTGTGTGTTCCAGGCAAGGCGTTTTGAGGCGAGGAGGATTTCCTTACCTAGGGGAAGCCCTAACGTCCCAAGGCTAAAAAACAATGCTGTTAGCCCCGGTGTCTGAACAGCACTTACAATATTCCTGTTCCAATCTATTTCTGGCCTGTTACATAATGGTCTCTGTTAAACCCCGCTGGAGTCGGGTCGGGCCGTTCATTGTTTTAATGCTCATGGGTTACATTAAAGTTCAGATGAACAAAACATTTCTCTTTTAATCTAATAAAAATATCATATGACTTTGAAACTATATAACATTTATTATTGTTCATACAACACTAAGTATTAAACTATATTTACAATATCGTAATCATGTAGTTGAAGGTGTGCTATTACTTTTCTAAGAATTAATTTGCAGTAAAATCCCACGGACTAAAATGTATGAAGGGACCTGAGCCATATCCAGGGAACACTTCGTTGGCAAAGAACTAATATTGTTCATATAAAGGGTGAAAGAAAACTAGCACGTATAACTCATGTCAATAAAAAAGGCAAATATTAAAGAATAGGAAATTCCCATGATAATTGTACGTGCTATTAAATTATGTAGTAATTCGACTACAACGAATACATATGAGTAAATGTTTGCGAAAGATCAAATCGCACAGATGTTAATTGAGGGATTAAAGAGATTTAAGGACAAAGTCATTAAAATAATCCAACAGAGGGATTTCAGCTGACTCTGTGTTTGTCTGATAAGGGTCGCTTCAGAGCCCATTTGAGCGCAAGTCTCTAATGGATTGAAAGTCATTTTTTCTGGTCAACTGCACAGCTCTGAACTCTGTGTCCCTCACAGAAATACACCGGGGAAACACTATTCATCCAATACGCTTCAATATGTCACTTTCTGTGATTACATTGCAGTACAGATTGCAGTGCTTTACTGAAGAAAAGACATCTGCTGACTTTTATTACACTCAAAAAATTCATCTGAATAACACAACAACACCCCTGTAATGAATCATATAAGAAATACGGGTAGAAATCAAATGCCTGAATTTCGATGTCACTTTTAAATCAAGTGGCATCTGCAAAAGAATTATGCAGAAGCTTTTCTCACAATTAAAGTGACAGTTCACCCAAAAATAAACATTCTGTCATCGTTTACTCACCCTCTTGTCATTTCAAACCGGTCTGACTTTCTTCTGCAGAACACAAAAGAAGATATTTTGAAGAATGTTGGTTCAAAATATCTATTTTTTTTTTTTTTGGCGAAAAAGGAAGGAAGTCAACGGGTAGGAAATGACAAGAGGGTGTGTAAACGATGACAGATTTTTTTTTTGGGGGGTGAACTGTCACTTTTACTTCAGGAAATCTGATGTAAAGTACTTCATATATTGAGATTGCTTCATAACTGTGTTCTAAAATCTAGTCCCTACCTGCCTACCTAGCATCGACAAAGGCAGAACTGCATGTAAACATCTATAAGACTATCCCATGATGCATTGCAGCAAAGTCTGTAAAAACCTAAAAAATGTTGAGAAATATTGATTATAAATATCAATTAATAATTATTGATTATAAATTTCTATGCAGTCAATTCAATAACAAATGCAAACTTTTATCAAATATTGCTTTGTACATCATCCATCATCCAGATCTGTTTGGAGATACACAATTTCAATTTTTCTCTAATATTTCCACTTAGTAAAAGAAGAAAAAGAGTTGTTGTGTTTTTTAATAAAAATGATTAAAATTAACCTGTAATAAGCGTTATCCTTTATATCAGCACCTAATAAAACATCAGCCTCAAGACTCTGAGGACATCATCTTTCCCAAGTTGTATAAAAGAAGCTTAAAGAAGCTTCCATCCATCACTCGGGACACGTTCACAACATCAAGATCCAACATCCACCACCTACGCAGAATCACAAAGCAGTAGGGCACTTCTCAAGATGCTTGTGAAACATGTGAAGTGTTCCTCGCGGCTCTATAATAGTGCCATGGATTGCTTATTAAGTCATGCATTACATAGGAAAGAATTGACAGGGAGGCTATTGCACTTCAATCACGTCTGGCCCTTTTCATTCACACACAAGCTCTTTTATTATGAAGAAAGAGTCTAATTAAAATCGGCCCTGATGAATATGAACATCAGCGTGCTGGGCGGCTCCTCGTCAACCACGGAATTGACACAAGCCTTGAAAATGTTTGCTCAAAGCAAACACCTCACAACGCCTTTCAAGTTCCACATGTCCAGTTCGTATTTCACATTTAAAATGAAACAACTTTCTCATAAAATGAACATAAATTGTGCTGATTAACAGAAATTATTTTGGGAAAAGAAAATCTGTTAATAAACAAATACATAAAAAGTCATAGATTGAAACAGTATGCTTATGATAATGATTCCTAAGCAGAAGCTGTCAGGTACAATTTTGTGAGAATTGTCTTGTAAAGATAGTACATAATGTAACCTGCAATTTTAGCTTTCAAACAAAGATGGCAAAATATACGAGAAGTTATGAATTGTAATCTGCAGCTCAGAGCGTCATTGGTTGTAAAAAAAGTCAACTTTTCTGAAAAAAACGCTCCATTTTCACAACTAAACAGAGACCTGTCGTTTCCATGACAACATGCAAGGAAGTTGATTGGTCAAGAAGGCTCAAGCTCAAAAAAATATATAGGAGAAGTTATGGATAGTAGTCTTTAAAACATTATTATTGTTGTGTTGAATTTGATTTTGAAAAGTAATTTCAATATCCAGGTTATTTGTGTTCATCTTAAAACAATACACAATTACATTTGTTTTTCCAAGTATAAAAAAGTATATAAATAAATTAATAATACATCTTTAGATTTAAATTAACATAACATTTGAGTAAAACATTAAGTGCTGAACTTTTAGAAAACTATAAAAAAAAGAACATTTCTATTCACAGAAACACCTATTAGATCTGTGCTGGCATTGACATTATGCTGTGTGAAGATAGAACTGGTTTACCAATCAAGCTTACGTTAGGTTAAGAATAATCTTTACATAAATGTAAAAGGTTTTGCATAATGCTGATCTGGAGCAGTGCAAAAAACATGAATAGGCCACAAACAACGTGGCGGACCCGGAACTGAGCTCACCCATCTAATACAAGCGTCTCATGCTGTTCAACACAAAGTGCACATTGACCTTTTTAACACAGCACACGCCTGTTAACAGACACAGCGGTGCTTTCATTAACAAAACACTACTACAGTGAACTACTGATGTCAACATGTGCTACAACAAATCCAAAACACAACCTTTGTCATTGTAAAAAGACAGAGAGTTAGCAAAGCAACGGAACACGGATGTTTGATCACGACATGAGCATCTATAAATTAAAGCGGGGTGGTTTAATTTCACGACCACATCTGCAAAGTCCTCCGATGAGCCTTTGCACGGCATCGTATTCTCGGACTCTGTGCCATAACATAGAGAAAAGTCAAAGAGGAGATCCCTAATAGCTCCTTTTTTTCTCTTAGACATCAATAAGATTAAATTGAGAGCAAATTGAACCGTCTCATGTGTGTCTCACACATTTCTCCTGAGAAAAGGGGGCAGACATCTCATAAATGTCTGAGAGTTTGAGAAGAGATGTCAACAATGTCTCAAACTGAGCTTAGATTTGTCAAGTGTGCAATCAAAAGTCAATGTTATTGAAGATCTCAATATGAACTCAGACTTGTTTACCCAAATCCAGATTATTTGGAGAACTCCATCAAATCATCTGAGCTACGAAAGTGCAACCACAGAGCAAAGTTTCTTTTTCAGTCTCCTTTTAAAATCTAAAGTGAAACCAGATGGATTTTCAATGTGGTGTGCTGTCAGATTTTGTTGCTTGGCTGATGTGAAACATAACCTTCACAAACAGTTTTGGAGTCTTCATTCCTTCAATATTCCAGTTTAAGAAGCTGTGCTTGCATGCCTGTTGCCTTGATAGAAAAAAAATCCCAGGCACACAGTAGCATATTAAACACACGCTTGATAACAGCTTGATTCTCATTGCATTCATGTCACACACCTCATACGCTTCCATAAATATTTTCATCTGTGGGATGGTGATACAGAAACATCAAAGATCTTAAAGGGACAGTTCACCAAAAAATATCTTTCTGGTCACCATTTATTCACCCTCATGTTGCAAAGTCATCTTCAGTGGAAAACAAAAGATATTTTGAGAAATGTCCATACAATGGCAGACAATGGAGTTCAATGTGTTTGGTTACCAACATTCTTCAAAATAGAGGTCGACCGGTATTCTTTTTTCAAGGCCGATATCAATTATTACAGGTCAAGTAGATTGATAATCGATATTTTGAACCGCTATATGTGTCTGGTGTAAAAAAAGAAAATTACTTGCACTGTATTCTGCCTCTTTCTGTGTTTTTTTTCCTCATGTAAAGCTGCTAGGAAACAAAACGCATTGTAAAACCACTATATAAATAAACATTTATTGAATAGAAGAAATTAATTATTTTCTGACGACTTAAACGTTGCATTCAACAGTAGAACTATTCAATTAATCATCTTGCACATCAATGGATTAACTAGCACAATGTAAATGTATATAATAAGTGTAAATAATTTAATGTAGCTTCATTGTGTATGTTGTTAAAAAGAATGCACATGTTTTTATGGAACTATAGCATTAGTAGCATATTTTTGGCACACTTAGTTAGTTGAATAGCCTATTCATTAAGTGAAAAGTCGCAAAGACAGGCATTAAAGCATTCCCGTGTGTGTGTTGCGAAAAATAACTTAATTTGACACTCTCACCTTTGGAGAGGCGGAGGCCGTGCGCGCGTGCATGAGAGCGCACTGACTGAAGACCGAAGATTCAAGTTCTTTATCCTTTAAAATGGCTTGTACTTTTGAAATGGCATGACTTAAAATGACGTGCAAAATGCCAGCTCGGTCCACTCCCCGAAACGTGTGCTAGGGAATTGTATTGCAGTGTGCAGCTCGCTTTCAGAGCAAAATCATTGTTATATCCTACTATGGATGGGAATTCAATCTACATGCTAATAATGCTTAAATCCTGCGGAACCTGCAGGAAACCCGCAAAGCTGCGCCGAAATTCAGGCACTGATAATATTGCAACTTCAGTGTACTGGACTGTGATTTATTGCAACGTCTGATGCTGCCTTACAGAAGAGAGCATGAAGCCGAAGCAGCTCCAGTTAACAAATGCTTTCGGTGTGAGCGTGCAAAACTTTCATTGCCTCTAGCCTCTCGCTTTGATTGGCCTGACTCGTGACTCGGAAAACAAATCAGGGCGGGCATTACTCAAGGCAACAGACTGGAGTGACTTGTCCCGACGGCTTTCAATAAATCCTTGGCTGCATCAGAGCTAAATAGGGAATTTCAAATGAATGACCGATGTCGATAATCGACAAAATGCTTAATATCGACGTTGATAATCGGTCGAGCCCTACTTCAAAATATCTTCTTTTGCGTGGTGCTGAAGATAGAAAGTCATACAGGTTTAGAACGAAATAAGGATGAGTTAATGATAAAATCATTTGTATTTTTTGGGTGAACCATCCCTTGAACTGCTGATCACAGACTGTCTGGATAAAAGCATTCTGCTGAATTCAGAAGAAAAAGGCTGACAGATAGGCTGGTCTGAATCTTCTATTTCACACCGTCAGCAATAAAAGCTGTTAAAAACTGCTGTTTTGGAAAAAATGTAAGTGGTTTATGCAACAAAAGAGATATTAATAAGACACCATCTTGTGCAACTCAACAAAATTGGGTTTGGTTTGGTTAAACTAAGTCTGGTATTGAATAAGAAATTTAAGTCACTTATTTCTTCATAACCTTGCATAATGCAATGTGATGTTGGTACAGTTTCTTATAATGGTAATGGTTAATGCAGCCAACGCCCTCGAGACATTAACAGATGAACATTTCCGTTAATGTTGAAACCACATCCTATGACAGGAGAGAAGGACTTGGTTTTACCAAACCACAAATTTACACATTTACCCAAATTAACAAGCATCTGTTATAAATATATGCTCGCTGTTGTTTTCTCTGATTGAATAAAAATCACTTAATATCATTATTAAAGAGAAAAACTTGAAGCTAGATTTGAGTTATTTTCATTTTTATTCTTATGACATATTTGAACCTTCTGCTACAATGACTCCATGTTTACACGTGCCAGGGTTCCAGACAAAAAATCTGTTAAGGAGCCATTGGCTCCATAGGGAAAAAAAGCAGGCACCAAATAATTTATTAAAGGCCACATGACATGATCGTATACTTTTATTGCTTATTGTTGTGTGTAAATCTTCCCTCTCATAGGTTTTGCTCACGTAAAGTTTTTCTTTCAAGTTGTTTTTCCCTCATAAGTAAAACGGAATCTGACATTTTTTTGTTAATTCCCCTTAAAGCCGGGAAAAATCTGCAGAATTACACAGAATAGTTTTAAAGATGTTTACATTTGTACACAATGTGTTGAAATAGGCTTCAAATGCTGCCTGTCTATGCATTAAAAGGCAGATGACAGCAGAGTTGGTTCTGCTTATTTAAAAAGAGGCAGAGAAGTGTTATTGATGATTGATTATTGCTAAGACTGATTAAACTCTGAATACGCCAGACCAAATTACTCTGAATTCATTTGAACCAACAGAAAAAGTGCATGACTCAAGACCATATTTATAAATTATACCGTAAGAAAAGTAGGCTATATATTTTGACACTAAATTACAAACACTGGACCTTAAAAGTGATTTTGCAACTTAAAAGCATATTGCATCACATATTACAAACCTAATATAAAACATATGTTTGTCAATACTGACAAAGGTCAGCTGTTTCATACAAGAGAAAGCAGGAAAAGAAGCTCATAAACGGTTAACAGAAACCGCAGAGGAACTTGGAGAGGATTGATAAAGTGTATACTTTGTTCCTTTCATCATGACAGGCTATTGTGCGGCCAAAGATCATTCAGAGCTTTCCTTGACTCTACAAGACACCAATGTCAATAGCGTCACCATATATCTGATGGTGGAGTGAGTATCAAAGTTCAGCACCATCGATGAAACAAGACAACACAAGAAAACTTTCAGTTTGTAATATATATACTGTATATATTTATCCATTAGTGGGTTTAAACATCTCTGCACTGTAAATTTAGTCCAGCACAAGTTGTTGTGAAACAGTGTGGGGTTTGTGGCCACAAGAGTTAGATTCTAATGCACAACTATTCTGGAGATACAACATAATATATGTTTGTTTATGGATAATTTCGATGAGTTGTATTGCAATTACTTTGTCCTCACAACTGAAAAAAAAGAATAAACAACGCAATGTGCTCAATGTAGTTTCTTTTAAATCAGATGAAACGTTTGGCGAATCAAACTGAATCATTCAACAAGTGTCATCAGTTTAAATCACTATCAAACAACTCGATTCAATGAATAAGCTTAGATCATTCGTTTGCTCATTGACGCGAGTTACAACAGTATGACAGACTCTAACTTTGTGAAAGTCATCTTAAAAAGTTGGTAATAGACAAAGACTGGTTATTTACAATAGAGCATGCAGTTGCACAGCCTCAGATATACAGTATAATATTATAAAAAACTGATTTCAACATCTTATAAAAACAAGAGCAGCTATTGTTTAGCATGCTGTTAGTTAATGTAGGGCCCCACGGCAAAGATGGCATGGGAGTTGCTGGTTTGCTGATGCTTAATAAGGTGCTAAAGATGTTCTGTGGTTTGCTCGTCGGTAGACATGTGCCATTAAGAGATTTTGATGATGCGAAAACCTTAAAGGGGTGCTGCAACGGTGTGTCATGCATTCTGACTTTTTTTACAATGTTAAATGTACTGTCTTCTCATGCTTAACATTGTTAACTTGTCAAAATACGAGTTGGGCGTATTACGTAGTATTTCTGTGCTCAATACACTCCCCCCAGTGATCGTACAGGTTTCAGAAAGTTTTTTTCGAACAAATTAAACGGTTTCGTAACAATTTTTCTGAGTTCCTTATTGGACAATTCTCCCGGAAAAGCATGCGGCACACGACACATGTGGCAGCAAGGAGAGCGGGAGAAGGAGCATGTGCAGACATCACTTTCACCAGCACTAAAAGATGCCGGACATGAACCACATGCGGTGTGTGAATCTGATGTCTCTGTTTTGTTGGCAATCGCTGGGTACGTGCCATAGTTCAGCCAACCCCTCCCCCCCGCACACGCCGTATGTTTTCGAAAAGAATCATACAGCTGTATCTATCTTTCATAAATGTGATCAAACTAAATACTCTTCGTAGATATGAAGTATGCAATACTACTCTATAGGTACTCAAGATTAAAATGAGATTGGAAGAAACTGCGTGTGTTAATAAAAAAATTTAATAAAAAAATACCACAGTTTCAACTGAATTACAATTACAACACTAAAACGTTTTCTTTTCAAACGTCTGTGTATACAAACAACAACTTTTTAACTAGACCCAATACATTATTTTTAAGCAACATACAGAACATGTTTGACTGGTAAAAATAAAAAAGCCTTTAAATTATAGTATTCTTTCATTTATATTTAAAGTTAACTTCAAATTAATTACACGACTTAATGATTGCTTTTTTGTAAACACAGCTCATCCCTAAATTTTGGGGGATTTTGAAACCTTGACTCTCTAAAACCTTGATACACCTTAAAACTGGTACCCAGCCCTTGCCTACTCGTGGGAAACCTTCGATCGATATCACCACATCGTCTGACTGAGGTCTGAAAACAAATGATAAATCTTTCCACAGGAAACACTGTAGCAGGTACAGGAACTAAAAGCCACGTTTAGTAAAACACAGCAGAGAGAAAGCGTTTCCTCTTCTCTTCTAAACAAGTCTTACTACATTTGTCACATTTATTCTTCAAGCCTCATTCAACACAGACATTGGATGACATTCTCACAGAGGCAAACGTGATGGAAACAGCCAAACTGAATCATAATCAAGGAACAGGTTGTTTAAAAGCTGCACAATGTGTGTTGGTATGACCGACTGCTTCTTTCAGCAAAAATATGACCAAACATCTTAACGTGATCTGTCCGCCTGACTAAAGATGGTATGACTCAAGTCTGTTCAAATCAGCATCTTCAAATCGAGCTGACAAAATGGCTTTATGTGCCTCAAAAGTCAACAAGGGGAAGTAAAGAAATATTTCCTGTAACAACCTTCCAACGGTTAAAAAAATCAATAAAACTTTAAAATCTCTGAACACTGCACATTTTTTAAATGAATACATGTTGTAAACATAGAAAGATGAACTAAAACGTTGTTCTATCCTTCATACACATTACAATCGTTTTGTCATTTCCTACTGTAACGTTAGTAGCTGCAAAAACACACTGAAAGTGGCCTTAATGAGACTACTGCGTAAAAATGAAACTATTTAAATAATCTCACGTTTGAAAACGACTTTTATTGGTGAAACCTAATAAACCTAAGTCATGTTCAATTTCAAGACACGTTCAGATGTTTAAAAGCACATTTTAGCTGTATGAACATTAGGTTACATCGAAGGGAACATATGCTGAGGTGCAGCACTAGATACCCAATATAATCGCGGTATATAGCCCAGCATACTATATAAGTGTTAGGGAGCATAATTACAGTGAGCTTTAGTCCAATAACAAGATGTTTAGAAGAACTAAAAATGCCTGGAATGGCTGAGTTGTTAACACTGACGTCGAATATACCGTGCAAGAAGGTGCATGTGACTTCAATTCCTCTCTGAAATGTGAGTTATGAAATCATACAATGGTTATGAAGAACACAAGAACCGTGCATTCATAAGACCCAACAAACCTGTGGATATGTGTTCGGGGCGAGGTTTGATACAAAACCAACATTTAAACCTTCATAAGATCATTAACCGTATGATTTACCTTGATAATGCTCGTCTTCCGCGGTATACGAGGTTTTCCATCCTGCACGACCGATGGGATGGCCGTTTCCAGCCCCGGGTTATCAGTTCCGCACGTCCCACAGTCCCCGTTCGAGACCGACACCTCGCACCCGTCTCCGCCGCCCGCCTCGTCGCCAGGGTGGGCTGATTTCCCGCCGCAGTTTGGCGATGATACCCCGCAGTTCTCGGCGACAAACTCCGCCATGAGCCCCGTACGCGCGCACAGCAGCCTGTGCCTGGCAGTATTAGCTGTGGGTTCGAGAATCGAGCGATTGAAGCTCTCGAAGAGACACGAGGGAGAAACTGTGAGCCATCGCAGGTTTAATTCCAGTCAGTTTCGTTATCGCGGCTGCATCTGTCGAACTCGATACATTGTATCTACTCGCGCCGCGAACGATATCAAATGTGCGTGTGATACAATGTTGCAACGATACAATGTTGCAAGTCTCATTGTTGCGCCGCCGAAGCCTTTCTGACAGATACTGCCATCTGCTGAACTCACTTCACATGAAAATAACACACAGTCCATGCACAGTTGCACACTACGTGACTCCAGCCAAACTCAGAGCCGTTTGTGCGGTGTTACATTTTTGCAGGCTTCACATGGCAGTGCATGCATGTCAGGACACATATTTGTTAAGAACCCGCGGGTGTTGCTCAATAGCTGAAATATTTGCAGAAATATCGATTCATGGTGCACTAAATATATTCCAATAACCTTCAGGACTACATTTAAATTAATTTAATTAAAAATATGAGCTTATTAAAAGATGTTGCACTTGACTTAACAACAAACTATGGTCAAAGAAAGTCTCTCAAATTTCATTTGACCCTATTATTTTTCTATTCAATTCTGCTGTAATGTACCCCATGTAATCATTTTAAGCCCACTTTAAAATAAATTACACACCTCTCAGCCACACGATTTATGTCTCCAATATAAATGTGAAAGATGCCAAAATGCAATACTTAGCATAAGGTTTCTTTTATTAACCCTTTGTTAATGTAAGTTATTCAGTATACCAACAAGCATTCCTCATTTAATAAAGTAATCAAAACCACAGCATACATTTTAAAAGCATACTTAAATAATGACAATAAAACCATAGTTTTATACAGTAAAATGGCTGAATTTTAAAATGAGATTTTGTGCATGTCAAGACAGACATCTGTTAGTAAACTGCAGCTCTGGCACACTAGCTGAAAATATCTGCTGAAAAATCAGTTTCTGTATTAAATCACCTGACTTGACTAATAAATCTGACAAATATAAAACTATTAAGCAATCTTTGATATGCTAGCTTAATATGTCAGCTTGGTTAAGTCTGTGACAGAACTGTTTCTTAAACCAAGACGTGCAGTTGTTTCCCCGTAAAACATATTATCATGAATTACAATGATTTTTTGTGCCATACTGTGGACATGAATGTGTCCATTAAGACTATGTTCAGGACTTCAGTCAAGACGTCAGTCAAATAATAATACAAAACTAGACTTTTGTCACATACAAAGGTTGACTTTACCAACAGTCAAGAGTTATTTATGGCCAAAGATAATTGTAGCACATTGCACAATTATGCACTTATAGCATATGCTTTTATTCAAAGCAACACAAAGTGCATTCAATAATTTATCAGTATGTGATGGAACCGTGGAGTGTTGGCTTGTGTTAACATGATTTGCATGCACATAGTAAAGTATTGTATTCCATGCAGAAATGAGGCATCTTACATAAATCTGCAGATATACATATATATGCCAATAATACAGTCATTTTACATTAAATGCAATCGAAACCATTTGTTATCACAGCCCTGAAATGTCAAATCTACCTTTTGTCACTATATTTCAATGTAATGATTTAGATGTTTATAGGTTCATACACGTACAAAATGCAATATTTCAGACAGCTGCAGTTAAATGCTTTAATATTCACAACTCATATTCTCCAGCACAGGAAATATAAAATTTGCATTGCTCATGTAGTATGAAACAGAGCCATCTGCTGAAAACTCTCTGTATGACATACATGTTCACAAATTAGGAAATACTGTATTATATGCTGACTAGTGTATAAATGTGCAATACTTTAAAACTTAATGCATGTATTTCTTTAAAGAATAAATGCATTTATAAATATAATAATGACAATTGTTTGTTGTACATCTTAGCCTTTTGGGATTACAATAATAACATACTCTTTTTTTAAAGCACACGTATTTCTTTATTATTATTATATATAATAATGTTGACATATGCTAGACAAGTTTGTCAAAAAGCTAAATTTTTGGGTAGTAAAACTGTATAAGTATATTTCTTAAAATGTCAGCTTTTACTGCAAAATGGTAAAAAGAGTAAAATTTTTGTTTTTATAGTAACTGTTTCGTGTTTTTTAGTAATTCACCTTGGCTTGTCAAAAACAAAAAGTCTGGACAACCAATTTCATTCCTGACACATAAGATACAAAATATTAAAAAAATGATAAGGGGGCACCTAATTATGTCCATCACGGTTCATTAACAATTATTAATCTATAGACCATAAGAAGTACAAAAAATGTAACACATTTTAGACAATAAAGACTGTAAAGAATGTTTAGTGTCTGAGTATCATCTGTATCTAATTTATTTGAGTTGTTCTTCCTCAATCTGTAGTTTTGCCCTTGAGACTCAAACAAGACTCACAAAACACAATTGGTTTTACTTATATTTGATTGTGTAAGCTTTAATAAAAAACAGAGGATGATTTTTGTTTATTCTATATATAAGAAATCCAGTCATATTTGAGGTCATTAACATAGAAAAATTACAAGATGTATGTGCTGAATTGTCACAAAAAATGATTAAAGAATAAGCAAATTTCACAGTAAGACGGAAACGCTAAAGGCAAATGATCAGATTTGGCAGCCCTTAATGGAAGACCTAAAGAATTTATTTACGTGCAATAGGGATGATTTCAGTTTCACACTGACAGCTAGCAGGACACCATTTATTCACATAGTAGTTGTCACAAGTGGCCTCTTCTTTCAATGCGTCACAATTGATGAATTGGTTGATATACGGACAAGGATTAGCTAAAGAAAACAGACAGAATGAAACGTCAATGAGGCATAGATCAAACATTCTGTTATGCAAACTGTGACCACACTGGTCATGAGAAATGTGTTAGACTGTGCAGCAAACAGATGTGTACTTACTGCAGAGGTTGTCTTCGCAGTTATCTGGGCAGGCGGCACACGGGGCTCCCAGTGAGTATGGTGGTACTCCTTTAAAATTTCCTCTGAAATGAATCAATATATATAGAAATAAATCAATTGTGTTGTCAAACACACTTTCATAAACGACAACTTAATATTTCGATTTTTTTATAATATTGAATATTAAATAAAATTATTGGAAGAACATGCGTAATGTACAGAAATTAAACAAAGGCACCATAGAGTAAAATATAAAAAGTGCAGTCACATACGCGCGGAAATAATGGCATCCATAGAAGTAATAGCTTCCGCATTGAGCCACGGCACAGCCGACTTCATAAGAGCTGTACCACACCACCTTAAATATTCACAGTTTAGTATGAGACCTCTCCATCTTGAACCTCAAAAGCCTGTGTTTTGACCTTTAACTAAACATTCATGGTCTATAAAAAGTCAAATATGTAATACACATGCAAACATATAATTAATTAGCGGTTAAGTGTGTAATTTCTGCATTACTATTGCATTTTATTAAAATACAAATGCAAAAACGGTTAACATTCCCATGTTTCTGTTTGTCTGCTGACAGAGGATTCATGTAGATTTATAGTATAGCTCAAGCGATTAGCTCAGAAAAAAAACTCTGGCTCTCAGACATTCAAGCAAACACACAGGGATTCTGTCTGGTGCTAATGATGCGTAATTTACACACCGCACCTTTATTGTATTTCAGTGTTTTTTTACCTGTGTGTAATGTCCGATCGATTCGCCGTTGGTGGATCCAATAGGATATTCATAATTCTTGACTTCACTGTGCCAAGCAGACACCGCATCGCTCCACTTATAAACCGCAGAGGCCTTGAAGAGATTTTCACCCAACTCGTATCCTGTCAATTAATGAGAGACAGTACAATTAGTAATTCAAAACACACATCATTTACTGTAAAGGGACAGTTCACCCAAAAATAAAAATCTGTCATCGCTTACTCACCCTGTTTCAAATCTGTATCAATTTCTTTGTTCTGATGAACGCAGAGAAAGATATTTAGAAGAATGCTTTTAACCAAACAGTGCATGGCCACCATTGACTACCATGGTTGGAAAAATTACAATAGTAGTCAAAAGTGCCCCAGAACTGTTTGCTTTTCTACATTCTTCAAAATATCTTCTTTTGTGTTCAGCAGTCAATGATGGCAAAGAATTGTTTGGTTGCAAGCATTCTTCCAAATATCTTTCTCTTTGTTTATCAGAACAAATATATTCAAACAGATTTGAAACAACTTGAGGATGAGTAAACAATGACGAAATTATCAATTCTGGGTGAGCTGTTCCTTTAAAGTGATTATTCACCAAAAAATAAAAACTCTGTCATCATTTGCTCACTCTCAAGTTGTTTCAAACCTGTATGACTTTCTTTTTTCCACAGAACACAGAAGATATTTTGAAAAATGTTTTTAACTGGACCCCATTCACTGGCAGTTGTTTTGAGTCCCTGCAATAGAAGTGAATGGGGTCCAGTGCCGTTTGGTTACCAACTTTCGTCAAAATATCTACTTTTGTGTTCTACGAAAGAAAGAAAGTCAGGTTTGACATGTATAAAGGAGCACATCTTTAAAGTGTAGATTCATAATAAAAGTATGATTTAGTCTTGTATTTCTCTGTGGGAAAAAACAGCTTTGAAACTATTGAATTTTGATGGTTTGTAAGTTTGGTACCATCAATCGTGCGGGAGCTTGGAGGTCCGTGTGTCATGTTACACTGACTGATCCAGCCCTCGGCCGACTGAGCTGCTGTGTCACTCCAGCTCTGAAAATTAGACCGAAGATGTGAAACAATGCTGTCCTTTAAACCAGTGCTATTCAACACAAAAAACAGGCACAGGTCTGTTTAAACACGCCAAGGCAAAGGTTCCTTTGCAAGGAGAATTATTCCTTTTAAGTAAATTTGTGTTTAAATTGCAACCATGATTTTTAATTAATTAAAGTAAATGTATCATTTTATATAGTAAAGCAAATATTAAGTAGTTGACCATTTTTAGCATGTTGCTGGCCGTCGGCTCCACGGCTCTTCTAAAGGCATTGTGAACATCCACAATCTCCTGCTGTACAGACGCCAGGCTCGTACTGACATCTGTTATGATACACGACACAACAGTCAGTTTGAGGTTGTGTCTGATGATGTAAACTAACATCTGATCAGATGTATAGCGGGCAGTGTGTCGATGTGTAGCGCTCACCTGACTATAACCGCCACCGCAGGTTTGAGACATGCAAACATGATGAATCAAACAAATATTATGAGTTAGACAATGTCATCCCTGCTTAATCTGTCTAGATAATGTCTTGAAATTGAACTTACCACACTATAGGCAGAGCTCAAGTGGAGCAATGCAATGAAGTAAAGAATCGACACGAGCATTTTACCGAAGGTCCTGCTCGGAGATCTACAATCGATTCAGATTAACAGCATTTCAAAACAAATCATTAGTCTAAAATATTATTTTAAAAACGTTTCGCAATTTAACTGATATAAAAGTTTAATAAATCTCTAGTCTTTCTCGAAGTATTATAAAATATTTGCAAAACAAAGCTCCAGGAGTAGCTCTAATCCTCACCTGCTTATTTGAATGGAGATGTTTCTGTAGTTGTGCTTCTAACCAAGCGTTTCGATCTTGTTTTTATACATGCAGCGTGTCGCACTAAAGAACGAGTTCACATGTAACTCTGTTGACATTCATGTGACGACACTTGAGCAATTCGCTCACGAAACAATACAAACTTGAGAGGTTTACAGTAGAAGCAAACAGGAGATTGTGAGCGGGAGGGTGTTTAATTCACAGAAGAATGGAGAAAGGCCACTAAAGACCTAGCAAACAGAGCAATGAAACAGACAACGTGGCAGTGGATTAGACCATTAACTCAATGAATGCTGATTATACTTCTATTGTGAAGAGCTATTAGTCAAAGTAGGGTTATCTCAAGAAAATAGAAACTAGATTCAGGCTTCTTTCAAACACCCATGGCGTGTTGTGTTCGGACTCCTTTAGCGTAAAGCCTGCCTTTGTGTGTTGTAATTTGTCAGGGAAAATAAAAGGTTTTCTTGACACTATAACAACACATTCAAGTGGATTTGCAACAAAAATAACCTATTGTACAGTTTCACCATGACTAAGATGATTTGTTACAAGTGAGTTTACACGTGTGACTGAATGTATGACCGTGCTCAAATTTGTTGTAGATGAATTTAAACAGCTCAGTTCAAATCACATGTATTTTGATAATGCAAAATACACAGTACAAACAAACAGTACAGACATAAGACATTTTTTACAGAAATGAAGACATCATGAAAAAAGATAAATTATTAAATACATGGTGTTATAGAATATGTGGTATTATTGTTATTATTCATTTTAGTATTAATGTTAAATCCTTTTCTGTGGGATGTAATCTGACTGTTATAGAGGTGTTAAGAAATTTGTTTCAAATTTTCTGTAAAACTAGTGAAGATTCTTTATCAAAAGTTTTTATAAAACTAAACATTATAAGTTGTTTTTCCAAGGAGCGATTACACGGAACTGGTTTATATGTCCCTGTCATTTTCGGACCTTAACAATGAACTCAGTTAAATCTAATTCCGTGTTTTTTTTATAATTTTACGTATTTTCTACTATATCAATCTGACCCAGGAGTGGCGGGTTTATATTCTTTAACTGAATATTTGTTGGTGACCTTTGAAACAACAAAGCCTAAAGCTTATCTGAGTACATTTGATGAATGATAAATGATATTTACAGTACACTTATAAAATCTATCATGTTCTACATGATCACTTGGTTAGTCACGTCACGTACAATATGCTTTTCATGGTTTGAAATAATCCGATTTGGGTTTAAGAATGTCATTCGCATTAAAGTGTGAAAAAGATCACACTCATCTCTTATGCCTCAAGCCGATTATTGACATAACAGCAAAAAAATGAATGTACATTCAATTTGGTTGTACATTTCATTTAACTTTAAATCATTGGTTTAAATCTTAACTACAAACAAATGATTTACTGCCAAAAAAATTAAATATGACTAAATTAACAGATTTTTACATCATTTCAAAAACAACAAGGCCATGAGCAATAGGTCAGGGACGTATAGTTGGTCAAAAAACACTTCCAGTTTTTTTATATTATTTTTGCATCTTACATAAGAAAATCGTAAGATATTCGTTAAAATTTTGATTTGGTTATGAATGTTCTGTTTAAAGTCACCAAGAAAAGGAAGCTGAGTGAAACGGCTTCTGAAATTAGAAAAATGTGGGGCGGGGCTTTATTCTACCCTTCCATTTTTGATTGGTTTGTTGTAAGTTGGGCCTGGAGAAAATGCCTGCATTGGACAGTAAGTAAAGTCCTTCCTGCTTTTTTTTCTTTACATCATGCGATGAAGAGTTGTTGTTAAGAGGGGGAGACGAATGCTAAATGTTTTTAATTAAAGTTTACAAGTGAAATTTTTTTAATTAACGGTGTGCTCAGATAAATCAATTATAATCGTCACTGCAACACTGTATAAAACACTTCTAATTTTCATGTTTGATTTCATGGTGACTTTAAACGTTTATGAAAAAAACTGAAACAGGAAGTTCTTCTGGACCAGCGTTGTTTATGTCTTCCAAAGGGGTCTATATGTTTACCATTAAATGTGTTTTTCCTGTTTGTGGGTACTGTAAATTAGAAACATAGACATTAACTATTTTTAAACATTCAGATATTCATCTTTTTTCCCTATGACGTTTTAAAACCTTTTCGTTTTTTTACGGTTCACGTTGCAGTTGTGAAGTCTGACATTGAAATAATAAAAAGAACAAATAGTCCATGTAGTCACTAAAATAATTTGAGCTCATAAAAACTGCTGGTATGAATTATGAGTTTTAGACTGCGAAGACAGCTGTCATTATAAAATCCCTTATGTTATTTGCAGCCTTTTAACTTGATTTCATTTATTAAACCAGACATAAAATTTACAAAATAAGAAGCATCTGTCCTTCTCACCAAAAGAGCTAATTAAAACATCAGCTTTAATGTTATACTTATTGTAAAAACTGTTTTGAACAGCAGATGGCAGAGTGGCATCAATATTACAATTCAACTGATGTGAAGTTTTAGTATATCTTACCTAAAACCAAGAATTGTGCATGTTTTCATGTTTAGGAAGAAAGATGAATTCACAGGTTTTGACAGCAGTGCACTACATGTGAAATAAAAAGTACAAAATAAAGAGGCATTAAGAGTTATGAAACACATTTCTACTGTGTCTAAAGGAGGTTCACGGAAAACTGATCAAAATGTTTTTTTTCTCTCTAACGTAATACTTGTACAAAATGTTTTGTAAAGTGCTCAAGTAGACTGCAAGTTTAAATAAATCTAGATCTAAGAATGCTCCAAAGAGCATCTGTTGTGCATCCATGGATGCAAGTGCATCTCACCTTTTGTACCAAGAATCTCGCCGATCATTTTCTCATTGTCTCACTTTTTTAAACACTATTTTTTCCAGAATTTAAATGATTGTAAAGTATTGGCCCTTTGGGAAATAACACATTCACACTACCGTATAAAATATACAGGGTTAAAGTGTTGTATTTAAATAATAAATTATGTAATTTGACAGTCTACCTCATAATAATCAGCAAGTACACTTGACATAAATCAGCTGCCACGGGAATTTCCTCTTCCACAAATATCCGAGTGCTTTCATCTCATGTCTGTGATTAATTTGTGTCCTGCGGTCGGTTGTGTACCTCTGCACACAGAATCAGTATCTACAACCTTTGAAATATGAACATCAATCATCACATGTGCCTTATGGCCAATATTCTACATAAAAACCTGATGAAATGGATGTTTATCATCATCACAGAGACGTGATAGTTATGAAGGAAATGCCTGAATATTCTTTTAAACATGCCACGTGGTTCGATCCAGCCGGGACGATGTGTTTTGGTGAAGGGTGACCGTGTGCGTTCCGTGTCAGTGGTCCGCGCGAACTCTTGCAGACTGATCTGAATAATGGATTCATAGCTATAGGGGGCCACGACCAGGGTTCATAAAAAATACATTCCACTGCCAGGGGCCGGCAGACGCAGACCAACTTCTCACCTCTGAACAAGCTACAGTTAAAGAACCCTGTTATTGCTTACTTTATATTTAACCCTCAACTTTGTCTGAGATGTTTCTTATTAAAATTGATGATATGAGACAATTGTTAAACCACAAAGTTACAATACAATGTTTGTTCAAATCTTTGTTAATCTGAGCATAGGTGGTGATTTGCTTAAGATCTCAAATTCACTGTTGTATGGCTTTAAAAGGTGCAATGCCATTTTATTTATTTGCATTTTCTCTCAATACTCAGATGAGTTTTCATCACTGCTTTGTCATACCACAGTTATCTCTAACATTAACTTTTCCTTTCACCTCCTCTTTAACATTTCTGTTTCCACTTTCAGGCATTTCCCTCTCTCTCTCTCTCTCTCTCTCTCTCTCTCTCTCTCTCTCTCTCTCTCTTTCTCTCTCTCTCTCTCTTTCTCTCTCTCCGAGTACCTCCCTCCTCTTCAGCCTTCAGTTGGTGGGCAGGAACTGTGTCGGTTGCTGAAGGAGCTGACAGAGAACGAAAGCGAGCAAGAGAGAGAGAACAGTGTCTCGATCAGCTTGGACTGTCATTTCAGACATTCAGAGAGAGATAGTGAAAGAGAGCGAGAGAGAGAGTGAGCACAGCAGGAGAAGGAGGTATGTCAGAGGATGTGGTTTCTCTGAGCTTGCAGAACATTGCACATACTTTGAGCATGACCTAAACAGCAGCACGCCAAGTGTGTTTTCTGCGCTCCGTTAGCCGCCTGCCGCAGGAGGACCCGTCCGCTTGGCATCTTGGAGAGCACGGATCTTATTGTTGTTTTTGTGCCGACACATCAAAGGAGATTTGAATCCAGTGACCATCCTTCTTGCGGTTCACACGCCGGTCAGTGGAGTCGCTCGACAGCTTGACTTCTGACCAGTGACTTAAACTTGGAGCGTCTGCGTGCCGGCACCTAAGACAGGTAAGATCGCGGTAAATTTTTCTCCCTGCTGCATGTCAAAAAGTCTTAAACCTGGTCAAAACAGAGTAAATTTATATTGCTCTTTTATAGCATTGGTAAATTAATAGAGTTCTAATTCATACATGCGGTCATTTTTTTATTGAATCTCTTCAATCTCTTTCTTCTAATTATAAATTAAAAGATGAAAAACAGTGGAGTATAGAGCTACAGTAGACAGTATAACTCATGTTATTTTGTTGTGAAAGAACTTCATAAGAGATGTTTGTGTTCACTTTAAAATCTTTGACTCAAAAGGAAGATTTGGTATCTTGCAAGTACGGTTGAGAAATCATAAGAAAACTGAGAAACTAGACACGTGAGAGCACTGAGGTGTTTTTCTTAAGAGACAAATGTGAGATCCATGAGGCTCTTCATTTGTGATACACAGATGCACCTGTATCAAATTAGATCTGGATTAAACCGATCTGTATAAAACGGATTTGTCCGTACGTTTTGTTATGAAGGGTAAAGACTTCATAATTCGCTACCGGCTGTCTGTTTATCATTACAGCAGTGAAAAAGATCAATCATGGGATGCCGCAAGCCACAAGTTTGCCACCGTGTGATGCTTTACACCAAAAGTCTTGCCTTGATCTAATAACGCGCACGCACACGGGCGCGCCGCGCCGCGCTCCAGTAGCCGATCACACAGATCAACGGTTTTTATTTTCACGTGTGCGATTCTGACAGGAAACTATCCTCACCTGACTTAACTGCTCGACTGTTGGCTTGTTGTTATTTCACATCTTAAACAAAGTTTGGTGAGATGTCAAAAATAAAAGTAAATCGTGGGAGAATAAAACATCGGGAAAAGCGAGAAAAAACTAACGTTACCTCAAAAACTCTTGAGATGAATTGCGTCAAGCCGCGTCTTCAGTTTACAAACACCGCGGTTTTATTATTAGTTGCTACACAGCTAATCAAGTTGTCTTCAATGCAAAAATGCATGTGCAAACATTATATGCGTTTTGCTGCTTAAATTAAATAACTTCTTACCATTAACGAGCTCGGGGCGTGATGCGCACTGTGCCGTCTCCGCGGTGCACGAAAAAATGTGACGTGACACAGGCACAGCCAATCAGACCACACTTCACGTTCATGCTGTTCATGCAATGTGAAATTATCAAATGAAAATAAAACGTACTAAAGCACCCCACACTTCACACTTAAAAATGTCTACATTAAATAGAAAAAATAATTATTTTTTTTCACGTTGGGGAGGAGCCTAATCATCCCTTCCTATCAATCATTACCTGTCCTCCCTGTCTCTCCCATTCAACTCTACGCATTTCTATTTTAATCAATGTTCTTTGTAGTTCCTATATCTGTAACACTTCGTAGTAAACACACTATTAGTCTACTGTTCAGTTAGGTGGTGCAATTTCCCTTATTGAAATTAACCATTTAAAAAAAATTGTGGTACAAGTGTAGTAACCATGTTTTTTGGTGCATTTATTACTTAATTTTGTGATAACCATTGTAAGCGGTACAGTAAGCGTTTTTTCAATTTTAACTGTAGTAAAACCATGTACATTTTCGTAAGGGTTTACATGATGACGGTTCTGTGCTATTTCTATTAATATTGAAATAAGTTGTGATATTAGTGGACAATTAGATCAAATATAATATTTATATAATAGGACCATCTTTGTTTGTCTGGTCGTTTATTTAAACTTTATGCATTTTTCGACACAATCATTTTTTATACCAATAGATTTCTTTCAAAAGTTAAATTTACGACCACTTGACAGGATCTTTCAGCCGATTATTCTGAGGTAAAAACATCTAGACACAATATAAATGAGCGCTCACACTGACACCGGATTAACACATTCCTGCTCTGCTGTATCCAGCTATTCAGTATAGCTCTCACTGAACATAAATGTCTAGAGATTGCTACAGATCTCTTTCAGTGTAAACGCCTCTTAAGAAAAGAATGTAAAAAATGAAAAGAGAATACAAATCAGTTCCAGACGGCGGTACAGAGGCTGTGAGCGTTCAGTCGTGCTGTTCCGAGCGCCTCAGGAGCAAACACACAGAGCTGCTGTTGTCATGGAGGAATCTGGAGCATCACATCACGGGCTAGTCACCTCTGACCCCAAAGAAAAACTCTTTATAGAAGTTTACTGTTGCATACAGTAGCGAAGAACGCTGACTTCCTCTGTCATACATGTGTATCAGAAGAAATTTATAACAGTTCAGAAATTGCTCTCTTAGTTCTCTAGAAGAGTTCTCAGTTATGCTCCAAATAATAAAATCACTAGTGTGATCACTGAGGAAAATAACAGCACGCTTTCATTATTTATGAGACGGTTCTTGGATAATTCTTGTAAAAATTGAAACGTAAAAATAGTTGACTTTCAGTTGAATAAAATTATACAAGTCTAGTGGAAACTTGAGGAGGAATATTTTATCGTCCACCAGAGAAGAATGTCTTAGAAAAATGTTTTAATGCATCTTTCATGTCACAAAGAGCCTCACAAATGAAATAGAATATAGACATAGTGAAGTTTTTGCCATAGCAAACTCCTAAAGAGAAAACTGTAAGAACATAGAGCTATAACATGAATGTGTGTCATGGCTCAGACCATTTTGACTGTTGCTTTCACATTTGCCTATCTTTGAGAAGCAGGAGACGCAAAGGCAAACGTCTGCATTTTTATCATACTGGATATATTAAAGAGTAACTATTATGTCCTTAAAATTACACTTCATGCAGTGTGTAATGTTGCTGTGTAAGCAGTCTGCCAAGTTGTAAAGCTGAAAGTGAACGAATAAAGGAGTTATTGGCTTGGGAAACAAGGAGTCGACTCTGAATCACGCAACTTTCTGTCGTTCTAATTTTAGTTGCACGCCATATTTGCGTCACTCAGTGTAATGCCCGCCTATTTTCCATTTGCGACACTGCAATGCTGTACGCAGTAGACCAATCACAGCAGACTAGACCATCTGTCCAATCGGATCAGAATAGGCTGACAGAAAGGAGAGGATTAGACAGATAAATCGCCGAACGAATCATTTGAGAGTCATTCAAGAAGTTTGGTAATTATAACTGCCTATTTTTAAGAAAGTGGAAGTGTTTTTGCACCTTGTATGTACGTAAAATTGTTGTTTGACAATCCATAAACCAAACCTTCAAAATCACAAAATATTTACTCTTTAAAGATCTATTTTTTCTTGTTTTGGTTACTGGTAATGGCACCCAGGATTTATTCTAGATGTCTTGCTGTATGACTAGTTTGATTTGCTCTTTTCTATTCAAATGAAAAATGTGTGATTCAGCATCAAAGTTTCACAATGAAAGTTGACTGTTGACACATCAAGTATCTGTTTCCTGGATACAGTTCACTGTGTTTCAGTGTTTATAGATCATGTGCTACTTAAGAAAATGTGTGTCTTTCTTACAACCAATGCCTATGTGTTTGGAAAATTGCATAGCACAATGTCAATTTAATGTGTACGCAACGTTTATACATCAGGTACCAGATCTCTTTTGATAACTGCATCTTTTCATGACAACCGCTTATTCTACCTGTATCCTCCGCAGCAGCTGGCCTGCTGTGTTTAGATCATGATTAATACACGTCGAGCTCCAATATTTTAGTAACCTAATTAGAACAAAAAAATCCTCTCTTGTGCTCAATTAAATCTAATTTAGATAATTGGAGGGCTTTAGTGCATTTGAAACTTAATTACGACTTCCAGGAGACATGACTCGCAAAAGACCGACACACTATTTGTCACTGTCTCTCTCGAACCTCTCCGCCGAAAGCTTTCCTGAGGTCTTTGAAAGGCCCCTCCTCACATTCAATTAGGACCAGCGTTGCGACTCTCCATCCCCAGAACAGAGCACCGGGAGAAAACGCACTCCCTCTCATGTGATTAAACAGCCTACAAATCAGATGTCACACTCACTGTTCTCTGCACCTTCTCCTCCGCTGAGTCAGTCGAGAGGATAGAACGCAGCTTAGCCATGCGTCTTGATGGAAGATGAATAGTCATTTTTGTTCCTCCCCCTCACATGGTGCCACATCGAAGGGATTGCGCTTTCCGGATGTATGCGAAGATTTGATTCTTCCCTCCTGTTGCCGAAATGAGCTTTTACAACAAATATTCAGGGCGCTGGCAAAGCCTCGGCATAACAGAAAATAATCAAAGCAAGAAATATGCGAACACTGCAGGAAAACACACTCTTCTGGTATTCAAAGCGAGAAATTAAATGCCCTTGAATAGTTCTTTAAGACACATTGACTCACTTTGTAATGAGCGACTGGGAAAATTGCTGTGATATTGATTGAGCAATGCTTAAGAAGGACGTGTCGATACTTTGTTTGAATGCAAAAGATATAGGGCTTTGTTTTGTCGTGATACAGAAATGGTTGGAGGCGAATGCAGATCACGCAGCAATTATTTTCTATGGAATGTGCACATGTTGTTTTAAGCCGGGAATGCTCTTTTTTTATAATGCGTATTTACTTACTGACACATTTTCTCACACAAGACCTCCTGTCTCGCTGTATCATGTTGGGTGGAAGGTACCACAATGCTGATATATTTATATTTGCTGAAAATTATGTTTGAAATGGATGACAGAATAATGATAAAAATCAGCCAATGAGAGCTCAGTACATTTCTGACAATTCTAGACAAAGTTTTTTTTCTTATTAGTCTTAGCATTCCTAAAGTTACATTTGTGTTATTCCATAGTTTTGCTGTGCTAAATATTATTTTTAAATGTGGAAAAATTGAGAACAATCAATGACTCCTTACATAGTTCTCCGATGCCAATGAAGAACCCTTTGGTTCTTTAAAGAACATTTAACATCAGATTATGAAAATGTAAGAAAGAGATGGTTCTTTAAAGAACCTGTGGCTGAATGGTTCTTTGTAGAACAAAAAATTGTACTTCTATGGCATCGCTGTGAAGAACCTTTTAAGTACCTTTAATATATATATATTTTTTGTATATGATTATAGACGTTTTCATTGGACGCAAAAGCCTAACCGTAAATTAACTTCCGGTCTCTGTTTGGCTAAGATAACCATTTATTTTATATTTAACTTATATTAATACATATTATTATATAATTGTGCATTAATTGTATGAAATTAAATTAAAACTACGAAACCGTCTATATGGGTAATGTAGCAAATGTTTGGGTGATACAGTCAATTGTAGGTCCTTATAAATGAAAGAAGTCATTTGATTATTTTTTCTTTACCCTGAAATTGAAATTTTTGCACATATTTACATAAGTGCAAAAAATGGTCATAACAGTAAAAAAAGTCATAACATTTTAAAAATACTAAATTGTAAAGAGCTGATCTGACTGCACATCAATTGAATTGTAGACTATATTAATGTGGCTGGTTGTGAGGTTGCTTGGCAACCTCAAACAACTGATTTCTGCTGTGCAATCTGCTTTAATAACAAGCCCTTACTTTTCGTCTAGACTTGTTTGGGACACGTCCTGCATGTGTTTTTACATCACTCCACAATTGTCTCATGTAAATAACATTAAAGGCCATTAGTATTCACACAAGTACAAATAATACACAGGTTTACTTACATAGACATGTGGCTCGTTTAATAAATCACAAACATCCGTACTATGGAACATAATCAAAATTATACCCAGAGAGAATTAAGACAAGAGAGAGAAACAGAACATGACAAAATATCTCATGAAATGTGGATTAAGGGAGAAATACACAGACTGGAGATATTGCTCTCTTTTCTTCTCTTAAGTATGAAATCGTTGTCAAGGGGCTCGTTCCCATGGCAATTCCATCCACTCTGTCTGGGTTTCCAGCTTGGCCGTGCCCAGACCTTGGACGCTGAGAGGATGGGTTTTCTCGGTTCACACTGAACAAAAGAGGAAGTGTCTCGCCCCCCCCCCCCCCCTCTCTCTCTCCTGTCCTATAGGGCTACAGCAAAAGGGGTTTTATTGAGACCATCTCTGAAAAGATTTTCAGTGTGTCTACATACTGCATTTTTTCTATAATCGTGGCTTTTATTATACATGGGTTCCCATTTCTTCTAATTATCTAAACAAGCACTGAGGAAGTCTGGAAGTATGAGGGGGTCTGGAGCGAGTGGGCATATAAAACTGGAACGCTTTCCCAAGACACCAATTAACCCCAGTCTATGTCTAAATTATACTGTGACATCTTGTTTAAGCTTGCCTTTCCTATTTAAAAACATACACATACCGAGAATAAAACATGGTGTTTGTATGTGCAACTTTTATTTAAAAAGAAAAGATTCAGCCATTAAAAGCCATCTCACTACTTTTCTGAAACTTATATAGTAAATTTTAAAAGTCTTTTTTAAAATCTTGCTGAGATGTTTCCCCACAATGTGCAGGTAAGGGGTCTTTGTCAAGGCCTGAGCGTCTAGGAAGGAAGAAGGAAGGAAGCTAAAACAGAGGCATTGCCTCTCACCCCAGGAGAGCATTTCCCTGTTGAATGGCTCAAACACAGTACGGGAAACGGTGACTTGTGCCGCTTCGTCTTATTTACCACATTAAAGAAGGAGGAATTGTGTTTTTGAGTCGGAATGTCTCTCTAAAAGCAGTAAGCAAAAATGTCTTAATATAACCAAGTAAATCTCTTAAAATTACATAAAATGACATATTTCAGAGCATTTAACATACAGTACAGCAACAACATCCATAAACTTAAATCACTATTTTATTAACATAATAAAATCTAAACACTTAAAATTTGCTGTGAGGAACACGTGTTAGCCTTTGCAACTACATTTTTTTAACGTTTGGTCAAAAATAAGAACCAATGGGACATTTAAACAAACAAAAAGCTAGTTGTAGCATTATTGATGTTGTTTTTTTGAACATAATAATTTTGTGTTTAAAAAAATTGTTCGGGGGATTCATCATGAACACATGGACTGTGTTCATCAAATTGTATTTCATTACACAAATGAAGATGCAGTTTTTTGTGTATTTCTGTGGAGAGTGGAGTTTACTCAATGATTCACATAGAGTCAGTCATGAATTCATGTTATGATGCCATTAATACAAGCACAACGTTTTTGTTAACATTAAACATTGAAAACAGGTACCAAAGATCTGAACAACCCACAAAGAATTACAGTTTCTAAGGTTACGTTTTTGGGAGACCAAACTAAACTATATAATTTCAACCGATTCTTTGAATAAAGGAGTTAAACAGTTCACCCAAAAATGAAAGTTCTGATATCATTTACTCAGTCTGAAGTTGTTCCAAACCTGTATAAATTCCTTTGTTCTGGTGAACACAATGAAAGATATTTGGAAGAACGTTATAACCAAACAATATTTTGATATTTTGAAGAATGTAAAAGCAGTTCTGGGACACTTTTGACTACCATTGTAATTTTTCCTGCTATGGTGGCCAAGACGTGGCATGGGCACAGGGAAGCAGGAGCATGCGCAGACGTCACTTTCACTTGTGTGCAGGAGAGAGTGAAGTTCAGGTGTTTGTTTGTTCACTCGTTTGGGTGTTGAATGTTATATAAATGCTAGATATTACGTTGTATTTGGAGATATATGGAGCTGTCCCAGCGCTAAAAGATGCCAGACATGAACCACATGCAGGGAGTGAAACTGATGTCTGTGTTTTGCTGGCAATGGCTGCGCATGTGCTTTAGTTCAGCCTACCCCTCCCCCCCGCACACCCCGTATGTTTTCGGAAAGAATCGTACAGCTGTATATATCTTTTATAAATATGATCAAACTACATACCCTTCGAAGACACGAAGTATGCAATACTACTCTATAGGTACTCAAGATTAATGTGAGATTGGCAGAAACCCTGTGTGTTATGCCCGCTTTAAGTAATGGACCAGCACTTCATTTTACCTGATGAGCAAGTTTACAAAAATTCAAAGAACTAAAAATGATTCCATAACATAATTTAAGTGTCATTGCATTTATGGTGTTTACTTGACATTGAAGTTATGTCCTTTCCTCTCAGACTATTATTAAACTAACCCCTCTGAGCTGTGGCAAATGTGTAAACATCACGTCCGTCGGCTCATCTCTGTAACCGCAAAGGGTCATTGCTGTGAACATCATCCCTACAAACGTTTCCTGTGGCACAAAAGCTCAGAGACAACTGACTTTCTGACAAAATTCAGAGGAGAACCGTTAGCCCCTGAGAACATTTTTTCTTTATTTTATACAAGAGAGTGTGTAAAAGTGTACACTGGAATCGAACTCCTTGGCTGTCAGTCACTACAGTGCACAGGGAACTGTTGCCAGGTTGACTGGGGAGACAGTTCTGCCAAAAGCTTCTAGCGTGAAGCAGAACCTTGCGGTGGGAGTATTCCCTCTGAAATCATAAACATCTCCCACTTCCTCCATCGACTCTAAAAATACCTCACTTCCTCACTTCCTCCCTTCCATCTCTATCAGCTATGCAAATATCAATCCCTCAACCAACTTTGTTTTCCTCGCGAGCGTACATCCCCCAGAAACCCCCCCCTGTGGCGGATGTTGCGCAAGCTTAGCATGTTGTCTCTCGAGGGGCCACGTCTGAGCTCAAAACATGGAGCCGTGTCTGAGAAAGTCACTTGTAACGTCAAAGACGCATATTTCAGGGGAAATCTAATGTCTGACGGATGAATGATTGTGAAGGTTTCGAAAGCTTTTGGACTTTATTAAATCTAGCTGTCCTGCAGTTTAGGATGAATGACTGTTTCCTCAAGCATTCACAAAAGGGCTTTTAAAGGGTAAATATAAATCAAGCATTCAGTGTGGAGATAAAATGTCATGTATGACTACATCAATTATAATGCCTTTCAAGTCAATGTCCAATTAAAAATGGCAATAAGAAAGAAAAATTGCAGATGAGATCTCTTTAGTAACTGACATCAATGAGATTATTTTGAAAGCGAATGGAAACTTTCGCTTAAGTCTCCAGCGATATTTCCCAGAAATCTCACGAATGTCTGTGTCATTAGAGTTTCAGAAGAAATCTGTCAAACTGAGCTCAGATTTGGTAAATCTGCCATCAAAAATCTATATTATTGAGGATCTCAATATGAACTCAACAACCACTTTCCACAATTCAATCAGATCCTGCTAGACAAAAAGTCCCACCCATTTATTTCTTTAACTGAAAAGCCCAAGACGGTTTTCACACAGGCTCCTACATCCTCACATCATTTCATTCAATTGACCAAGTGGGAAAAATCCAATTCCTGGGACATGATTGTGATCTGTGATGTCACGTTACCAATCGGATTGGATTGGATCCAGCCATGGATATCCAAACCCAACCATTTATGTCCGTGTCACAGGGAACAGGGTTTCGTATGACAGCGTCCATAAGTCTGCGTGGCCTCTCATCCCGGCACTAATTAAAGTCTGGAATCGCCGGCACGCTGTGTATTATCCCGCCTCCTAATGAACAATCTGCTCCTTGATTTTGCCTGATTGATTGTCACCCTTTCATTCGAGTGGCTCACCTCATTAACTGTGTATTCTCTAGAACCCTCGGCAGCCTTTCACATTATCCGGCCGCCACATGCCTGACCGCTGTAATTAGACGGGAACATAATAGAGAGTATTCTTCATCAGCTGGACACAATGAGATCTCACCTGCTCCCTTCTGATCAGCACGCCAGCGTCGCCGCCTGTCACTGTGGATTTAGAGAAGAGAGTTGAATGAAAGAGCGACCGCGGTTGAACGTGTTAATTCTCTGCCTGCCAGTTGAGAGATTGGCTTCTCATGATGAGATGAAGCCCATTAATGTCTTTTATTTATTTATTTATTTCTGAGCAGAAGTAATCTACTGCGCTCTTAATTGGGTCTTTTTCTACTTTCTGCCAAACAACTGCGGAATGATGAAGTGTGCGAATGAGAGGGACATTAAAACAGCAGTTGTCGAATCCAGAGTATTGTCTTCAGGTGCACATGAGAAAAAAAACTAAGATACTCATAATGAAGTAGAACGTGTGGCCTCAAAATTGGGGTTTTGTGACTTTTAGGTCATACGTGTTGCTTGAATTCCACATGAATCATATTGCACAACAGTAGGCCTACATAGAACATTCAGCATTCTGAAGATCATTTAGCAGATGCTTTTATCTAAGGCTACATAGAAAAGTTTTTACAATTGTCTTAGGCTTACACACAGCAAGAGAGAGAGAGAGAGAGAGAGAGAGAGAGAACAAAGGAGGGGGTTTATTTTATTTTAAATTAAATATAAAATAAGAGCAAATAGTAAGCTATGTGAAACAGAGCACGGTATGCAAACAAATTTTTTTTAAAAAAAGTCTTGTTTTTGCATTTTAAATTAAAATTGAATAATGATACTAGACCTGCATGAAAAAATACTGTATCAATTAGTATTTACTATGGACGGTTTTAGAGGCAATAAGTAAATCGAATTTCTAAACTTACAATTAATATACGATGAAATATTAATGTGAAAAATTTTCATTAATATAAATTGTATATTAAATAAATAGTTATACATAACCAAACACAGACTGGAAGTTAACGTCCGGTTAGGCGTGTGCGTCCGATCAAACCATTTAGTAAACTGTTGAAAAATTCATAGATACTACAGTAAATATTCAAGTTTACTACAGTATATAATTGACTACAGGTTACTATGTAAATACTGTAGTATACGCCTAGTGAAATATTTTTCATGTAAGGATATAAACAAAATTGGCTAATTTTACTTTGGCTCCTTTGTGTCACTTAACAATTCAAATTCATTGCATTGTGTGATTATATTATATTAGTGGCCAATATTTCACTATATATTCGATGGAATATGTTCAATTATTTGAAGGGCTCCTGACATCATGAAGCAGACATTAGTGATTGTTATTAAAGCTGTTTCTGCATCAGTGACTATAATGCAAAGATGAAGCATGCAAGGGCTTCTGAGCATCTCTCATTAACATAAATAACTTATAGAGCTATGTACTTTAAAAGAAAGGTATATTAGACCTCTGTGGCACTGGTGTATACTGCACACGGGCAAGGATGAGTACTTTCTGTTTCAGAAGGAATACATCAACACAAGAATGAAATCTGATGTTTCTGCAGTGTTGTGCAGAACACTCTTCACCTCTGTTTCTGATCATGCGTCTCTCATCCCAGGTTTCAGTGAGCACTCGTTCAGCAGAAATGGGCTGCGGGTTGAGGAAGTTCCGTCAGACAGAAGACAACAGTCCGGGAAAGATCTACTCCACCCTCAAAAGGCCGCAGGTGGAGACCAAGAATGGGGTCGCACACACGTACCAGCACTTGGACTTCCTGGTGGGGAAACATGGTAAGATACCTTTAATTCTAATGTCTCAGTGTGAATTTGCATTGAAAGTTTTTCAGAAACAAAAGTTTTTTACCCTTTTTACCAAACAGTTTACCATTAAATAAATATTTGTTGTTTTTTGGAGGAAAAACTTTTGTTAAGTTTCAACTTTCAAGCTATATTTCAATCCTGTTACCATCTTTCCAGTCTTTTTTTATTTTAAACTTGGTACATATTTATGTGATGTTTATTGTTAGAATCACAAGCCATAAATCAAATTATAAATAAGTGAAAAAATACAAAATCAAATAAATTAGGGTTTTAAATGTACATGACACAAACGGTTGTAACAGAGTTTATATAAAGAAACCTTTATATAAAATATATGTATTTTTGTTTTAGAGTTTTAGGCTCTAAAATGTTTTATCCTCTACATGAAACAAGCCAAAAATGTTAAATTAAACATAATCAGAGAAAAACTTTCAAATTCAGGCAATAGCACAAAGAGATTCTTCAGAAACGTTCCTCCATTCTCAGCTACTAACAAATCCCCAAAGTGATGACACATGCAAATAACAAACCTAAATCCTCCCAGAATTCTCAGTGTGATTCACAGCTGCCTGGTAATACCACAGTCAATGTTTCCAGAGCGTTGTCAGGTGTAGAGGGGGGTGTCTGTGAGACGCTGGAACCTGCAGACTGTGAGGTGGCTAATGGAGGAAGCTCCAGAGGGTCTTGGCTAAATATATCTGTCAGTGTTGTTATTTCTCACGACTTCAACTCGAGTTGAGTCGTCTTGCCTGGTGTTGAGATGCAGTGTGAGCCAGAACTGTCAGGGACATTTTAACCCAGCAGATGAGAATAATCCTGTAATGCTGAGGTGTGTCTGTGAGAACAAACTCACATCTATCTCTATCCTCCTCTTTCCTTCATATGAGGAAGATGACTTTTATTTCCACGGGAATCAAATTTGTGGCGGGATGATTTTCCTATGATCATAAACATATCACTTCAGTTTACTATGTTCTGTTTAATCCACTTGGCTGCTTAATCCGTACGTTAGACTACTGCTTGAAAACTGGGAGATATATCAGATTATGGAGGTAACATGAGTTGAAATCTAGTTGACTCTTTAGTGCCCTGCAGGCTCACATGAACCCATCCCAAAGAATTCTTCAAGATTCAAGATCGAAGTGGGCAATCCCACATTACATAATATCTCATTACTCTTTAATATTTACAATCAAATGCTCAATTAACAAAATAACAGATATAAAAAATCCATCCCCTTACAAAAATAAGTATACTTCAAGTTAATTTAATTAGATATGCTTTTCTTATGTATACCTTACTGTAAGTATGGAATATACAAATATCAATTTAGTAGTATACTTACAAGTGTACCATCTCTGTACTACTTGGGACTAAATTTGGCCCACTTTTAGTTTTTAAAAATATACTTTTAAGCGTACTTCAAGTAATATTAGTAAAGTTGAATTCACTACTAGGTTTCAACTAGTGGGTTGCATTGCAACTATACTACAAGTGAACTTCACTTTGAAGTGTACTCTCAGTGAAACTTTTACTGCAGGAATACTTGTGAATGTAACATTAAACTTACAGAATATATGGTTCTATATTATTGACATTGTTACAAAATAAACTTAAAGATGTAAGATAGTTTAATATGTGTAAGTAGTATTAAATATGCTACTTAGACAAGAGTAATCCAACACAGCAATAACAAGCCAGATATACTTAGAATACTTCATTTTACCTTTGAGTTGATCTTCATCAAGTACAGATAAATATAAACATACTTGTCTGTCAGTACACTTAATTTTCAAGCATACCATTCTGAGAAGTACATAAAATGCAGACTGAAAGTAAACTTTCTTATTTTTAGTTCAAGTATATCATACTTACAAAAGCTTCTCTAGGCTTTGTTTGAGTCACGGCCAGTGCACACCTTAAATAAATGAACAGTAAACAGATATTATAGCAAATCCCTCACAGTGTTTTACAGCAAAACTGTTGATAAATGGCGGCTTTTTTAATGTGTGACCTTCTAATAAATAATTGAGTCATCTGTCTTACAGTGTTCTTGGATCAGGGCCCTTGCAAGTGGCTGATTTTACACTCACAGTATACTGAACTACATCATAGGGGACTATAGAGTAGAATAAGAAAAAAATCCTGATACCACCAATGCCAAATCAATGTCAGGGAAGTATAGACAGGCATTTCAGATGACAGTTTTCATGCAGGTTAAGATCTTAACAGACCAGGGTCGGTATACAGTCGTGGCCAAAAGTTTTGAGAATTACATAAATATTCGTTTTCAAAAAGTTTGCTGCTAAACTGCTTTTAGATCTTTGTTTCAGTTGTTTCTGTGATGTACTGAAATATAATTACAAGCACTTCATACGTTTCAAAGGCTTTTATAGACAATTATATGACATTTATGCAAAGAGTCAGTATTTGCAGTGTTAGCCCTTCTTTTTCAGGACCTCTGCAATTCGACTGGGCATGCTCTCAATCAACTTCTGGGCCAAATCTTGACTGATAGCAACCCATTCTTTCATAATATCTTCTTGGAGTTTGTCAGAATTATTGGGTTTTTGTTTGTCCACCCGCCTCTTGAGGATTGACCACAAATTCTCAATGGGATTAAGATCTGGGGAGTTTCCAGGCCATGGACCCAAAATTTCAACATTCTGGTCCCCGAGCCACTTAGTTATCACTTTTGCCTTATGGCACGGTGCTCCATCGTGCTGGAAAATCCATTGTTCTTCACCAAACTGTTGTTGGATTGTTGGAAGAAGTTGCTGTTGGAGGGTGTTTTGGTACCATTCTTTATTCATGGCTGTGTTTTTGGTCAGAATTGTGAGTGAGCCCACTCCCTTGGATGAGAAGCAACCCCACACATGAATGGTGTTAGGATGCTTTACTGTTGGCATGACACAGGACTGATGGTAGCGCTCACCTTTTCTTCTCCGGACAAGCCTTTTTCCAGATGCCCCAAACAATCGGGAAGGGGCTTCATCGGAGAATGTGACTTTGCCTCAGTCCTCAGCAGTCCATTCACTATACTTTCTGCAGAAGATCAATCTGTCCCTGATGTTTTTTTTGGAGAGAAGTGGCTTCTTTGCTGCCCTTCTTGACACCAGGCCATCTTCCAAAAGTCTTCACCTCACTGTGCGTGCAGATGCGCTCACACCTGCCTGCTGCCATTCCTGAGCAAGCTCTGCACTGGTGGCACTCCGATCCCGCAGCTGAATCCTCTTTAGGAGACGATCCTGGCGCTTGCTGGACTTTCTTGGACGCCCTGAAGCCTTCTTTACAAGAATTGAACCTCTTTCCTTGACGTTCTTGATGAACGTATAAATTGTTGATTTAGGTGCAATCTTAGTAACCACAATATCTTAGTAGCCACAATATCCTTGCCTGTGAAGCCATTTTTTATGCAACGCAATAAAGGCTGCACGGGTTTCTTTGCGGGTCACCATGGTTAACAATGGAAGAACAATGATTTCAAGCATCACCCTCCTTTTAACATGTCAAGTCTGCCATTCTAACCCAATCAGCCTGACATGATCTCCAGCCTTGTGCTTGTAAACATTCTCACCTGAGTTAACAAGATGATTACTGAAATGATCTCAGCAGGTCCTTTAATGACAGCAATGAAGTGCAGTGGAAAGTTTTTTTTGGGATTAAGTTCATTTTTATGGCAAAGAAGGACTATGCAATTCATCTGATCACTCTTCATAACATTCTGGAGTATATGCAAATTGCTATTATAAAAACTTAAGCAGCAACTTTTCCAATTTCCAATATTTATGTAATTCTCAAAACTTTTGGCCACGACTGTAGAAGTGTCCCATATGACCTTGAACTGTGCAGTGTTGATGAATGTGTACACTCAAGTGTGTACTACACATAAGAACTGTTATGTTTAGGAGTATTGGCCCATTTCTCACAGTTTCTTCATTACGCCTCATTTCTCCGAACGGCTTCTACTCTATTATTGCAAATATATTAGCAGGAAACATTTCATCTACAGGAAGAAGACAATAAAGTCCCTCATGCTCGACTGCATCAGATAGCTTAATGTTCCCTGACACTGCGCAACTGGAAACGTTAGATTGCACATTTGTTAATCGCCTTAATCGAATGTATGCTTCAAAACGTTATGAATGTAAGAGCCAGGAATTGTGTTGAGTTCTCAGATATATTAGAGGTCGACCCATCTAACCGTTATAAGATGTTTTGATGAAATTGCGACACGCACCAGATGTTGTAATTACGAAGGAGTCGAGCAGCGAGCGGGCCGAGCTATCCATTTAATTGACTGCTTTGATTGCACAGTTAAGATAAATGACAGACGAGATCTCTTTAACATGTTGGTT
This sequence comes from Triplophysa bombifrons, assembly GCA_029783895.1. Lineage (NCBI taxonomy): Eukaryota > Metazoa > Chordata > Actinopteri > Cypriniformes > Nemacheilidae > Triplophysa > Triplophysa bombifrons. Next base: position 4,324,033 of record CM056455.1, read on the forward strand.
ATTTTTTCTGAATGCCATTAGAATCGAATGGATTTGTATGTAAAGTGCTAATGTGTCATGTAAATGTTTCAGACTGTGCTCACATTTGCCAATATATCAAAGCAAGACGAATGTCAAACAGCGCAATGCAAACTTAAACATTTCATTTTGAATTTAACGAAAATGAAACGGGACTGAAGATTTCATTCCTTGCTTGAAAGACTTAAACCAGCATGTGGTTCAACGGCAAAACTGTTGATACAACACACTCTCATGGCAACAATTTTACGTTTAAGCGAATTACAAAAATTATTTAAAATGTAATTTGTACGTTTTTAGGTTTGGTGTTGGGGAGGACATTTATGCTTGCATTTTACTTGTATTCATACTAAGACTGTCATGATATCATGTTTTTCCGTGGCCAAAACACTTTATGGAAACTATTTAATTGTGATATCTAACATCATTTTTGTAATCAAATGTATGCTGCCAGTCATCTTTCATTTTACGTTTTGTCTTTTATTTGGCCGTTGAATCACAAGCAAAATTCAGATGTATGGAGGCAGAGAAAGACTTTGTAACCACTGTTGTTTGCCTTAAAGGGATAGTTCACCCAAAATGAAATTCTGTCATCATTTACCCACCCGCAGACTTTTGCAGACCTCTTTAAATGTATTTCTTCTGCTGAACATACAGGAAGATATTTGGAAGAATGTCAGTAACCAAACAGATCTCATCTCCCATTTACTGCCAAAGTAGGGAAAATAAATACTATGGGAGTCAATGGGGGATGAGATCTGCTAGGTTACTGACATACTTGCAACTATCTCCGTTGTGTTAACCAGAACAAAGACATTTATACAGGTTTGGAACAACCTGAAGGTGAGTAAATGATGACAGAACTTTCATTTTTGGGTGAACTATCCCTTTAAGACAATTTTATTTTTTACAATATTAAAATGTGTATATAATTAAAACAATATTGTGTTTTTTAATATCTTGTTATCAATACATGTATATTGTGACACCCCTAATATGTACATTTTTATATGATTCGTATTGTACAAATTCATACTTCAAAATGATCTCCTGCATCCAAAACAAAATATAACATTTCAGGTGATTGACATTTGGTATAAAAACAAGCAATATAGTAAGTGTGATGTACTAGAGTAATATAGAATTACACAGAATAATTTCTCTGTGTTAGTTGCGATTTTGCCTAACGCCGTAAACATCCAAACATCCAACTTGGTTTAGTTTTTTCAGTGCTGGAGTACAAAGAAACACCCTGTGAAGCAGGAGAACGGCTCTCATATTAAGTTATGTGACAAAAAACCCATCACACGAAAAACACCAGCGTTGTGCTTAAGATGCCCGGCACGTTTTGTTGCTTCTCTCAAATACGATTTCAAATGCTTAAAATGTCAAGAGGAACAGAAAAAGAAATGCACTTATCCAAGGCTACTCGGCCACACATCGTCCTTGAAGTGTATATGCACAGATGCACACGCCCCTGATAGAATCATCAAGCGGGTCTGGTTATTAAAACACAACACCTCATATCTTCATTCATTCTGTCATTCACTATCTCACGGAGGCCGACGGATGAAGCGGCAGAGCTGCAGGGAGGCTAAAACGGTTCAGCTGAGGTTAAAGGGAGACAGAACGTGTATTTGTGTAGCGGATTTGAGCAGGAGAATCTGCTTTTATCCCGCAGCCAAGCAGCGTGAAAATTGAGACGGCGGGAGTCACATTCAGGAGAATTCACAGTCATTTGCTCCCCTGCATTACCTTTCTTCATTTCATCCCCAACAACTGCCACAGTCCTGATGAGTTCAGGCCCCGGTCCCTCAATCTCACACGAGAGCCACAGTTCAACCGCAGTCTGTGAAATGGAGGTTCTCTGTTGTTAGGTTAAGGGCTCCTGAACAAAGGCAGGTGAACCTCTATTACATTTCTCTCTAATGGCGGAGGAAGAGACTCTTAGCCTATCAGCGAGATTGTCTGCAATAAACATCAAATCGAGCATTTGAGTTCCACATTTAAAGTCTATAAAGACACTGACAATGAGTCTGTTTATAAGCAGTTTTCGTTTTTATAAGTAAACACATTGACACAATAGAATACTTTACTGCTAGTGTGGACACACTTACCTGAATTTGATTCTCATGATCTTAAAGTCGATGCACAAATGCTTAAAATGAGTTCCTTAGAAATTTCCTTTTTATTCTTTATACAAAACATACAAACATCTCATTTCTTTTCCCAGTCTTACACATGCGTTTTTAATGAACGAGTTCAAAAGTGAGGAAGAAATGTTCCAATAACCAATACATTGTACAGGAGACAAGTCACCTGGGGATAAACTCCAATTTGTTAGATTTATACACAAATCTTTATGGACAAAGTAAGTACATTTAACAATAAAGTGCTGCAAACAGCACATGGGTTTGCCTTTAAATCCGACCAGTAACCAGATCTGCTTTAGTGGTTTATCAATATTATTCTAATGTAAAAAACTGCACTTGAAGTGCCCTTTCTGCAAATAATGAACAAAACAAGGCTGAAGTTACTGTTCTTTTGCAACAAATATTCATCGTCATCAACCTCAGAAGAAAAATAAAAACTAAACATTCAACACATGTTCACTTTTTTGTTAAGGATTCTTCAACCCTGTTACCCCTTTATGAAAAATGGGACATTTCAGTCTTATCTCACAGAAATTCTTAACTATTTAACAAGTGGCTAATGCGAATGAAAATGTAGGATTATTTGAAAAGAATCAACAAAGAAACACCACCCATAAACGGTCACTGGCACCAAAGTAAATCATATTAAAACAATTGAGATGCAACATATACATTCAAAGGAAATGCCACTATATGAAATAATTACGAATTGCCATGGGATTGTGTTGGACGTGTAAATGTTTGGAATTTGGTCGTTTTCTTAAAAAAGAAATAGCTTTCCTGTAGCTCAGTGGTAAGAGTATCGCGTTGACAACGCAAGGTTGTGGGTTCAATCCCAGGGGGTTGCCAATACCTATGTAAAATGTATAGAATAAAGCAATGTAAGTCGCTTTGGTAAAAAAAGCGTTGGCTGAATGTAAATGTAAATTCAGAATACTTTTCATCAAAAAAGTTTGAAAGAAGGCTAAAGAAGCATCAACTCTGTACGGGGCAAGCTAGTTTGTGCCAAAATGTGGGTTTAGTGGTGATCTTGCGGTATAGGTGTCATAACAGTATGTAGTCTGTGTGAACGCAAGACATGTTGAGCGTGTGCTGACATCTTCCCCGTCAACAGGAAGTGCAGATCTCTGCAAACTTCCTTCCTCTCTGTCGACAGAGCGAGAGTCAAGCTCTGCTCGCTTTAATATGTTTCACATTACAGACTGCTTGTAAGGCAAGAAATTAATCTTACTCCGCTCCACGTCTTTCTTGTGTCAGGCGCCGGGATCTAAAAAGCATTTACTCCAGTAAAATCTCAGAGTAAAGCACATTTATGGCTAACCATCTTTACTTTTTCCCAGTCTGGGAAATAGGCCGTGTCTGCATTGATCTGCCTGGCGGTGCTTTGATAAAGCTGGTTTGCTTCATGGTGTAAAGGTGGACACGTTTGGCATCGGTTTTCAGCTTCTGCTTTACATCACAGCATCTGTTCTTATGTCACTGCTAGAGAAACACACTGAACTCTCACATGCCTGTTGTCTCAGATCTACATCAGAGTCATCTCAAAGCAGCCGTATTGATTTTTCTGACATGCAATCATCAGGTTTGCAGTGGTGGGCTAAACAAAATAGATGTAACAGAAGACCGCTGTCTCTCGATGTGCTCACGACAGTGTCAAATAAAGATATGAATGCATATTTAGAGGAAATGTTCTGGATTTGTTAACACACCCTCGTGCCATATGAAGATTTTTGATGTCCGGGGAATCCCAAAGCAAATACATTGCAGGATATTTAAGCTCTCCTTCATGCAACAAAAGCAAATTTAAAGAATCAAAGCCAAAGAGGTTGTGTGTAACCATGACAAATTTGTAGTTGTGATTGTTTGTCTTTCGTTTTGTAAACATCCTTTCCCTGTTACAACAGCACTAAGACAAAATATATCAATGTTCAAATATAATATTTATAAAAAAATATGGAATCAAACAGTTCTTCTCATTGGGCAAACTTTTAATGCAGTAATTCATTTTTATTCATTTTTCTTATAATTTTGAGATGCATTCATTTTTCACAAAATGTTGAATAAATGATGACAACATTTACATTTTTGGGTGAACTGTTCCATTAAATTTCGCACCCATTCTTGCAGGTGTCAGTGCTGTTTTGAAACACCTTGTGGTCACATGAATGGAAAGTCATGAATAAAGTTCCTACCGCCCCCGCAACCGGTTTGTGGATTTATAGATCTTCAGCTGTCTAAAGCCGGCTGTTTTTCTTGGGCACTTGAAAGAAATCCAAAAGATTGATAAAAGACAACATTTTAATTCCTCTATATTATTTCAAAGCTTCTTTTTCAAGAGCACCAGTACGGGTTGAACTATCTTCCAACATTTGAGAAGCGTGAGATGATACCAGAAGCTAAAGCAGAAGACATGCCACTTCTGAAGTGACTTCAAATCAAAAGATGTCACAAACAACAACTGCTTTAGAAAAATAACATAAGCATCTATTCATTGTGTTTCCAGGACTCATAAGACATTCATTTATGTCTCTGATTGGACTATAATTAGAGTTTTTACACGCTAGTTTGGACGACGGTGAACCTTTCTGGCAGGGGATTCAGCTGCATTATCATTCAACAATTTTCTCCGCATCTGTGAGCTAGAAAATCGGTTGTCAGATTTGTCGTGATTACATTTGCTTTTTAAGATTTCCCACTGACTGCCAAATATACAGATTTCTCATATTCCCATCCCCTAACTTGCAATTTTTGGACTTGTAACATGTTTCCATGGATTCAGCCTCTTTGTGGAATCATGGAGCTGTTTCCATGACGATGTACCACCTGTTGTTCCGTTCCTTTTCACATGTCTGTCATGAGATGATTGGCAACCGGGAATAGCAAATTATACGGAAGAATTCTTTCATAAGAAGGTGTTGGGTCCATTGTGGCTTATTTTCAGGTCTGCACTGTAGCTACACCAAAAATACAGCGTTAAAGGTTATGCACATATTTAGTCAGACATTTCTGTCCTTTTTAGACCTAACAAGAGTGAAAATGAAGATCCAACGGTATTATCATCGGGTCAATAGCGACCTATTCAGTCTCAGTGATGAGAAGAAAGTTCAGCTTTGAGGCAAAGATGTAGGCGGCTTCATCATTTCCGTTGCAGAACTGAACAAGCTTCCTTGCGCATAAGAAAGAAAAAAAACTTCCTGTAAGTTGTCAGCTATTTTGAGGATGTACCCTATTTAACTCTCTCTCATGAATATTTGAAGTAATCATGCAGGAGTCCTGTCATACAGTCATGCTGAAAGGACGCGCAGATGTTTCATTGCATTTAAAGTGGTTGGTGTTCTGTATTTGACCCCGTTGTGTTCTGGTTTTAATTACACAAGGTTTGTACTGTATGTACGCAGTGCACATTATACAATGATTAAAATACAGATCCTGGAGACAATGTGGGAGTTCCTAAAGCTGTTTATGATCAGGATGAGGGTCTTGTTTCCTCATAGAGTACAGTGCCACAAAGCAAAAATATATATACTGTACTTTCTTGTAGAGGTGGCTCATCTGAAATTTAAGGGTATTTAAAGGCACAGTTAAACCGAATATTCAAAATCTTTGACCTCCAAAATCTCCAAAAGAAAATATTCTGGAGAACGTTGGCCATTGACTTCCATTGTTTTGCACTTCAATATATTGAATATATCTCCATGAAGATGAAAATTATGAACTGCATTTGTAAATAAATTGCCATTATTGACACATCTTATGTCTTCCTTGATAATGAATCTCATGTCTTTCTTTCTTTCTTTCTTTCTTTATCAGATGCATACTACATTTCTCCACCGATACCATAGTCAAATATTCTTTGATATCTGCCGATACAATAGACATTCTGAACATTAAAATAAAATTTCTAAACTTTCTGAATTTTCTTAATTCATATGATGACTATTTATATTGAACATAAAACTGGCAAACTTTCTTAACATTTTCTACATTTTTTATTGCATTTTCCTGTCGTTTTTTGATTGACACTGTAGATGAGCCCTGAACATTGGCTTTTTAGCAATCGACCGATTACCGATCGCTTTTTTCGGCTGATGCCTATTATTGGCCGATATATTGGTGTATCTCTAGTTTAAAATGAACGTCTGGGCGACACTTTTCTGTATAATAAAAGTTACCACAAACAACATTTTCAGGGATTCAATTTGCGCATTAAATAAAAAGTCTTAGTCCCCCTTCAGGCAAAACCCCAGTTCCTTCACGGTATGGAAAAGAACCACACAGACATTAACCAAACGTCTTTGGTGTGAAACGGGAAAAAAAGGCTTGAAACATCACATGACTACTGAACTTTGATTTTTGGATAAACTCCACTTTTCAACGTATTCAACATTTATATTATTATTAAATGTAATGTATTTTAACATTGCATTAACAATGCAATGTCTGAAAAAGAGAAATACAGGTGGATCTTTAAAGTTTAGCACTTTATATTTTGTGTAGCTGCAGAACAGACCTGAAAATGAGCCAGAATGGACCAAACACCTCTTTACGAAATAATTATTCTGTATAATTTGAGTCTGACATTCCCGATGGCCAGATTTGACAGCTCTTACGTCACCTTAGCATTGCATCGAACAAATCGCACCGCATGTCTCATTCCTGCATCAATCACCAGACAATGCAGACACATTTTATTCATAACTTCTAGGGGTAACGCCTTCACAAACCACCGTCCATTTAGCACACAGAATGAGTGACGCCATACGGCACAGCAGCATCAAACAGCCGTACGAAATCCTGAATTAACAGCCCAGCGGTTTCAATATCACGTCAAAAGAGCCACAATCAGACTACATCACATTGATTTCTTCACTTGCAGTGATGATTGTTACGTCGGTTCAATAGCACTTGATTGTCGCATTCAGCGCGACTGAGGCATTGGGCCCATTAAAGCCTGCCGACAATGGCCGTGAAATAATATTCTTTGCTATTCCAGACTCTCATCAATGGATACAGAAATAACACTGATGAACTTACCTCCTCTATTTAACAGAGCTTGTTTCCCAAGAGCTGTCACTTAGCAACAGGGCTGTCAGCGGAATCCAGGCAAAAACCCGCCCGTCAAGCAAACAGGAGACTGAATTGCACTAAAAGGCTATTAATATAAGCGTTTTTACCTGGAAAACAAATCACCTTTAATGCGTCCCATCAGGCTTGCATGCCGCCATCTGATTAACGTCGGAAAAATTCCAGATTCAGGTTAATTTAAAAATGAAAAATCGTCACCGGTTGTTCACCACTGTGGAACACAAAAAGAGAAATCCGGCTAGAAACTGTTTATGGATTTCACATAGAGCCGGGGCAAAAATGAAGAGAGCATCCAAATGTTCATTTAATCAGCATTTCTAGATGTATGGGAGTCATTCCAGTCCGGTGTCTGTTGAATTTCAACAAAACAAACTTCAGAAGTGACAAAGTCATCCAACAGCAATGTGAAAGACTGACAGCATGACAAGACAAATGAAAATTGTGATGAAAATCAACTTATATTTTAAACTTTTTCTAAATACATGAATAAATATGATAGTTGAATAGCTCAAAAAAATTGCAGTTGTTGATGTCTGAACAAATAGACAGCATCTTTTCATTCACTTCTATTGTATGGACACCAAACCAATGCAAGTGATTATGGGCCAGTTACCAACATTCTTCAAAATATCTTCTTTTGTGTTCTAAGGAAGAAAGAAAGTGAAATTTGTTTGACACGATTAAAGGCATGTAGACGAGTAAACGATGACAATTTCTTTATTTTTGGGTGAACTATCCCTTTAACTGTTTCTTCTTTTTGTAATAACTGTGTAGTCAGAATAAAAAGAATATAGGTTTGCAAAAGCAAAATTGGATGAGAAAATGACACAATTCTCATTTTTGGGTGAACTGTCTCTAAAACTACAAGAGACTTTTGATATCCAATATGCCATGACTTTCATATTTTTCCTTTGTTACTTTGTATTGGTTTTATATCAAACAATACGGTTTAAAAACCAATGAGAACAGATATATACGAGTACATGGTCCACTACTGCAAGGTTTATGATGATTTATACTTGGTTTATAGATTGAATGTATATCAAATGAACATTATTTTTCTGTGCTGCGTGACATTGGAGTTTCTGAGTGTTTTCATAGGCTGGTAAAAGTCAGAGCATCTGGTTTGAGCCAGTAGTGAGTAAATATGTCTCTGTAAGAATCGATCTGTCTATGAGAGAATAGGAATTCAGACTTGTGGCTCTGTTTCTAATCATGTGACTTTGGTTAAACAAGGCATTAACAGTCAATCTGCCCTTCGACTGATTATTTCTCTGGGGAGATGTAATCTGCCATGTCTTGTTTGTGTCTTGGTGCTATAGAGCTAATAGTCCTTCAGTATGCCTGTGGGCTACAAAACAGCGGTGGCATTGACAGGAAGAGGAAGACAGCATGTACTATACACTGTATTCCGATGTAATGCTGTCTAGAGAGATTTTAACCAACTGTTGTGTTATGTCTGTCCACTGGGAGTGTGCTGTGCGCCGGAAGAGAAGATGAACTGCATTCTGTTTTAGAGCACAACTAAAAGTGAATTAGCCAATTCTGTGTTTAATAGGATGGAAACTTGGAGCAGTCATGAAATTATAGAAGAGGAGCTGATTAAACAGAAACGAGAGGAGGGCAGGAGATGGGAGAGGCACAGCGAGCGGAGACAATGAGATGATGGAGAGGAGGGAAGATGATGGGAAAGGGAAATAATAGGAGAGAGGTGAAGATGATGGAAGATGACAGGAGTTGATGGAAGATGGGAAGAAAGGATGAGGCGGAGATCATGGGAGAGGAGGAGCGATGATGGAGAAGATGATAGGAGAGATGAGGAGATGATGGGAGATGACAGGAAATGATGTATGAGAAGATGATGAGGAGATGAAAGATCTAGGAAGAGATGACAGAATGAGAGAGGAGATGAGATGATGGAAGAGGAGAAAATATGATGGAGATATGTTGGAAGAGGAGAAAAGATGGCGGAAGAAGAGGTGATGAGAGAGGAGATGATGGGAGATGAAATCATGAAAGATGACAGGAAATGATGTATGAGAAGATGAGGAGATGAAAGATATGTGAAAAGAGATGATGGGATGGAGAAAAGATGATGAAAGAGGAGAAAACATGATGTGGATTTGTTGGAAGAAGAGAAGAGATGGTGGAACATGAAAGAAAATGATGGGGAGAAGAAAATATAATGGATAGATGTTGGAAGAGGAGAAATGATGATGGAATAGGAAAGAAGATGAAGGAACCTCTTCCCATACAGGTGAAGATGACTGGAGAGGAGATGATGGGGACAATAGGAGATGAGCAGAGAAGAGGAGATGATGGGAGAAGCAGTGCGAGAGAAGGATGAAGATAGGAGAGGCGATGATGAAAGAGGAGAAAATATGTTGGGATAGGAGAAGTAGTGTGAGGAAGGAGAGAGGGTGGGAGAGGAGATGGGGAGAGGCAGTGCGAGGGGAGGAGAGTGATTTGGGAACGGCTCCACAGTCACAGCTTGATTCTCTCACAAAGGGTCATTAGTGAAGTAATTAACGCGTGCCGCTGTGCCCTGGGGCTCATGTGCCGACTGTGAGCAATGGCTACTAATGACATACAGTACTCTCACACACTCTTTCCATACAATCCTCCTTTTCCATTAGGACACGGAGACACGTGTGTCATGTTAAAGGTCCTGGGGTGAAAAAACATGTATGTGCTGTTCATCACTGCAAATTCTCACAGACGTCAGGAACGTTCCACTGCTTGATTCAAATGGAGTTATTAACCTGGTTTGAAGACACGCGTGTTGTTAATAGTTATGAGATAAAATGGTGCCGAACCGCCCAATGCACTGTAGAAAATGAAAAGTTCCTTTCCATAGTCAGACAACTCGCTGCTTTTCTCCCAAAGTCTTTGTTTTTTCCTTCTCACGGTTCATGCTGATCGGATTTGAACCGTGTTCTCCAGAGGCAGATCACAGCGTTCTCTTCGCTCCCCGGCTTCCGTCTCTCAGCTAATTCATTTCAAACTTATTCATTTGCTTTTAAACATACCGTCACGTGAACGCAGGCACTCCGCTGCTCTGTTACGCCAGTCCCGGGTCGAAGGGCACAGAGAACAGTTGGATGCTGATTCGCACCCAGCATTGCTGAAGGATCGACAGCTTCAGGGAGGAAACAGACAGAGAGATGTTCTCAGAGCATTCAGAACACAAGCGTGTTTGCCTGAGTAATCATTCACTCCTTCATGAGTAACATGTTAGAGTTAATGTAAAAATAATTACATTTCTTATTAATAGTCTCTGCGGTATTGGCCACCGACTGATGTTGAAATGAGTTTTTTGTGTAATGTCTCTGGGCAAGGGTTACTATTATTACTGTTAATCAGACGGAATAAACTTTTACAGAAGCACACGGCTATGAAAGTTTTTTAACAAAACTAATATTATTAAATCTGAGAATGGCACTTACACTGCACTGCGTAATTTGCAAATAATTGATTCCAGCTGGAATGCCTTCACATTAGTGGATATTACCCAAAGCTGCAATTTTGTGCATGAGACCAAAAAAAGAGCCCAAACAGCAGAGATATAGCAGGAGAATATTATTGCTCAGAGGTGCCAAACTGATCTAATGGGATTTCATTATTTGTGTACATTTGTATGATGCAAATTTGTACGAAAACTAGGGTTGAGTATCGTTTGAATTTTATCGTTTCTGATTCCGCTTATCGATTTAGATTCTTATCGATGTCCAGTTTCCATTCCACAGTTGAAATAAAACATCTAGATATCCACCTCTATGGTCATTTAGCCTGCTTACTGACTGGTTTGCAAAAATATATGTGTATATATACACACATAGCAACCATGTTTTGTTTGATTAATACAATTTGTATTACCATAGTTTAACTACATCATGGTTCAACTTTGTTACTATAATACTGAATATAATGAAACTATGGTAAATTTGTGATTCCTGTGCTTTATCACAAGTTAACACATGCACATTTCTGAAAATATGCACACAGGAATCGATAAGAGGAATCCGATCTGATTCCTATTCTTTTTGATTCCGAATCGATTCCTAACACTTCGTTTTCGATTCCAAATTGGAAATGATTTTTGAGTCCCAGCCCTAACGAAACTTTTATATTATATCGCTGCTGTCCTTCTAAAACCTCATATCTCCATATTTCATGATTTTTGCCATAAATTATTATTTTTAGTCATCCTTTACGTTTGTCAATGGGTTATTCAAAATATCTAACCGATAAAAAGTATTAAAACGTGCTTGTCAACCTAGTCAACACAGCATTCAATCGTTTCAAAAGGACAGTGTTTTTGTTTTAATTTCCTAAAAAACTGTGAATTTGAACGTCCGAGGTTTCAGAAGAACGGTAGCGATATATTATTCGAAAAAAACAATGAAACCCCGCTACTGAATGAAACCGTATGTCATATGTTAGCAGATCAAACTAAAATGTATTAATTCCTCTGAATATCCAGCTCGTAAAAGAAGTACAGATTGCCATGAGATTGTGATTTCATTTCTTTTTCTTTTCATCTGTTTTAAATATTGTGTGAACTCCAACTAGGAGAAATAAATGTATCATACAGTAACTGAACAATAAATGTCAAAAGCACAGCTATGATTATATTGTAATATTTATTTTATAATAGTACTCTTATTTGACAAAACGCTGTCTCTAGGATAGAAGTATTTTAACACTGAAAATAAAAGCACAGGTTGCCTTTAAAGTGATCACCCTCTGGTCATTTCAAACAAGTTTAACTTTGTTTCTTCTGCACAACACAAAATAAGATATTTTGAAAAATGTGGGTAACCAAACAATGGCGGTACCCATTCACTTCTTTTGAATGGACATTGTCTGGTTAAAGACATTCTTCAAAATATCTTCTTTTGTGTTCTGCAGAACAAAGATGGTAATACATGTTTGAAATGTCATGAGGGTCAGTATACATGCTGTCATTTTCATTTTTGGGTGAATTATTACTTCAAAGTCAGATTCACTCTGATACCCGAACCTGAGAAAGACTTTTATAAATCGACGGCCTCGAACTGAAAGTTCAAATATGTGCACTTTACAGAGATAAGACAGTGATTAACTCAAGCAAGACGCCAATATCTACTGGCATGTGATAAAATCCATTGCTTATTTATGTCAACAAGACACAGAAATCGTCTGAACCGGAGTCGTCGACAGTGAGAGTTAATATCATGGGTAAACCCCGCATGTCTTTGCCTCTGGAGAGACTCTCTGTTTACACACACCAAACGCAAAAATCAAATCAAACATAACCAGGATTAATTAAAGCTAAACAGATCCAACCGTGCACATGAATTAGCAAGCTTTTGTATCTGTGCACCGTTTATTTTGTCTTACGGCATGCAGAAATATGACGGAGAAATCCAGGCTTATTTTTAGCCAGCTGAGACTCAGCCTGAAGGGCGCTTTGCTTTTCAGTGCAATTTTACAATGAGGCTGTGGAATTACGCCTGAGAACAGGAGAAAATACATCCTGCCGCAAACAGCTTCTAACATTTTTTCTTGTCTTTGTACTTTTTACCCACAGCAAAAAAACAAAACAATATATTTTGCATGACTTTACAAATGCACTAGAGACTGAAGAATCTGAAGTTGCGATGTGAAATGGTTACATCATTATTTTGCTTAGGTTTGTTTTCTGTTCCAAGCATAGCTAAGGCGCAGTAATGCAAAATATATATATATTTTTTATCAAATTTATTGTCACTCAACCATATACACAGGTGCAACAGACGGTGAAAAACTTAAATATGGCACAAAGAAATGTCAAACTGTAGTGTGAACAGTTTATACAAAAGCTATATCCAAGTAAAATTAAAAGTGTGATATTGTATTAATAAACAGATGACATGAAATGTGTATATAACTCAACTCATTTCATAGCGCTTTTAACAATTTTCAGTGTTGCAAAGCAGCTGTACATGAAACAACTGACTATAAGCAAAACATTCAAGTTGAACAAAAACAGAACACAAAACACACCCACAGAACACAGACACGCGCATACAGGTTCATACACACCCACATCCACACACATACATACAGTACACACATAAAACACACAATCTCACACGCACAGAATAAAATACTCACTCACACACACACACACACACACACACTGCGTGGTTATCCCAGAGAAGCACACATTTACACTAAAGGAGAGAGAAACACAAGACAAATCTTGTGTGGAATATAAATTCCTAAATGTAATAAATAAATAAAGCAGAAAGTTACTTTTAAAGTGATATTAATAAATACAAAAACTTTATATTAGCGAGGAACCCAAAACTGGGAAACCAGTTCCCCTCTGGCAAAAACAGCAGCATCTCTACCAGCTCGACATTGCTTTGCACAACTAGGCTAAAGAAAGCTTTACAGCAACACTTCTGCTGCGAGTCCACAAATGAAGTCTTCATCTCCATGTAAATTTATAGTGTGACTAACTTTAAAAAGCAGAACAAGAGTCTTGAGCTCAGAAAGCTTTCTGCTTGCCTGCAGATTCCAGAATCACTTCAGTATTCCAGTCATGATCTTCCAGCACATGTGACATACAGTATGAGACGGTATAAGACAGCGTCACACCAGGCAGCTGTTTGGACTGCTTTAAATGACAGAGCCCTGTGTAACCAGACAGACAAACTCATGCTCTCTGTGTGTACAACTCTGAAACAACACACTAAATACTGTACACTACATAAAAATGTTTGACAAACAGTAAGGAAAATTTAAACAGTTAAAGAGAAGTTTGTGATTACATTGCATGTGAATGGCATCAAATTATTATGAAAATAAAAAAGTGCATTGTTTATTTCTTTAAGTGAATTTTTTATTTACTTTAAAATAAAAAAGAATGAGATTTCATCCGTGTTGCATCTAATTCATGCAAATAAAATGTATTTTTTGCATATGCTGATTTTTTATTCGCTATAAATTTCAAAACAAATATTTGATAATTTTGTATAAAAATGTAATAGCATTTCATGTGTGTTGCATCAACATGTTAGAAAATAAAAATTCCATTATAGTTTTTTCCCACTATAAAATTAAAAACAATATTTTGAGTACAAATGTAAAAAACAATGTCATATAAGTGGTCAAAGAATGGGATATGGTATTCTTTAATCGGACACTTGATATGAAATCAAAAATGAAAATCATTTATTCACCCTGTTGTCGTTTAAAACCTATGTGATTTTCTTTCTTCTGCAAAACACAAAAGAAGATATTTTGAGAAATGTCGGTAACAGAAAACCGTTGCTTCCCGTTGGCTTGTATTGGTTTTGTATCCATAAAATAGAAGTCAATGTGGACCAACGGTTTTTGGTTCCCAACATTTTTTCAAAATAACTTATTTTTGTGTGTCTCAGAAGAAAGAAAATTATACTGGTTTGAAATGACAAGATTCATGACAGAATTGACGTGAACTATTCCTTTAAATTGTGATCTGCTGATATCCATAAACGCCCCTGAATCATATTATGACATACTTTACAAAACGGTGCTCATAAATATAGATTGTATATATTATTTTGCAAACCAGACAGTAAGCAGGCTACAATACTATACAAGTTGATATCTTTTTATAACCTAAAAATGGAAATACGGAATCGATAGGAAGCAGAATCGATAAGCAGAATCAGAAATTCCAAATCAAAGAGAGATTCTTTTGTATTTTCAGATTCAGAACGGAGTGTTTCACGCAGTCACTATCCACCATATTGTAGTGAAAGTTAAAACCAATTGCCTTTTAGATCTGCTTAATTTCATGCCTAACAACCTTTAAGCACATGGAAGTTCTGTATTTAGTGTTTCACAATCTAGTTAAAAATTGTTAAAAATGCAGAACTGTTGGGATCTGTCAATTTCGAGTAAATTCCCACAAAGCTCTCTCTTCCATTTATTAGCATACGGCCGTCATGGTTTGTGTCGAGACAGGTCTGCCGTGCTGTGGCACAGCTGGGCAGTTCTGAAGGGCTCTTGACACCTACTGTCTGTTGTCTTGCCTGGTCTCTCTCTCTCTCTCTCTCTCATCCTATCATACCCGAGCAAATCTTGAGATTAAAAGGGGAAAATGTTCCTCCCACTTTCAAAGGTCCGGTCACTACATTGAGTGTATCTCATTACAGCAAAAAGCAAGCGTGAGAGCAGGCTGTCAGAGATATCAAAGCTCTCGTGTAAAAGCCTCTCATCTCACGTCGAGCTAAACAATCACATTTAATTGGATTTTTCACCCGGCCCATTAAATCATAGACAAGGTTAGTGAGGCAACAATCGTTAAAACAAAACCTGTTTTTTTTCAGTCGCGTATCACAAACAAACTAGAAAATCCTCCTGGATGGCGAACTTCGGAAACATGACAAAGTGTGTTCAACTGCACTACGCACATTTCCGTGAATCGTTCAAACTGTTCATTCCAATGAATTTGATTTAGGCTAAAAGCTTTTTTAAAGGTCCGGTGTATGAAATATAGAGACATCTAAATACAACACAAAAGAAGATATATTTCCAACACTGATAACCAAACAACATGTCCTCATTGACTTCCATTGTATGACACAAAACAAAGACATTAAAAATATCTGCTTTTGTCAAAACAACCTATGTTTTGAATGTTACGAGAGTGAATAAATGATGAAAGAGTTTGTATTTTTGGGTTATGTATCCCATATTAGAAAAATTATATGTATATTTAATATCATCACATGCCTCATAAATATCAAGATCTAATTGTTTTAAATAGAAATAATGGCTCTGGCCTAATGGCCCTTAATGGGTTTGCGTGTCTCTCCGGGGACTCCACCCGTCCGACCGTGTGCTGTCTTCCAGCATTTGCTTTACTCACCCCGTGTGTCTCTCTGCATCTCTGTCCTCTGGCAGATGGAACGTCCACGCTGTGTCTATCTTCAGTGAGAGAGCTGCCGTCTCAGCTGCAGGATCTTTACCAGCGGGGTTTCATTCTGGCAGCTGTGCACCCGTTCGTGCACCCGTGCAGTCCGGAGCCCGCCAGCATCCAGCGCCAGCTCTATCGGGCTGTGCTCATCAAAATCTCTGACAGGTAGGTCACAGCATCTGCACGGAAAACACGACGACTGCTTTCAACTCCACAGGTGCTGGTGACATTTATTAGAGGGGTCATACCCTACATTTCATTAGTATCAGCATTTAATCATTTTTACCCCCTACGACCTTTAATAACGTATGGATTTCAGCAGCAAAAGAGTTATAATTTAATGTTCATTTGACCTTCTCTCTGACCCAAAGAATGAAACCGGATGGTTTTACTGTAACTTTAAAGGGATAGTTCATCCAAAAGTGAAAAATCTGCCATCATTTACTCAACCTCAGGTTTTTTCCGATGAACACAAAGAAAGATATTTGGAAAAATGTTAGCAATTTTTAGTTTTCTGACATCTTCCACTGCCATTAGATTCTTCCTGCTATGGTAGTCAATGATGTCCCGGAACTGAAACCAAATATCTTTCTCTATGTTCATCGGAATAAAGTCATACAGTAAATGATGACAGAATTTTCATATTTGGGTGAACTATCCCTTTAAGAGGTCCATCTAAAGGGATAGTTAATCCAAAAATAAAAATCTGTAATTTATTTCCCCTTGTTATACCATATATATTCTTTCTTCTGTGGAGCACAAAAGAAGATATTTTGAGATATCTCACTGGTTTTGTGTTCATTCAATGAAAGTCAATTGGGTTCTTAGTTGTTTGGTTATCAACATTCTTCAAAATATCTTCTCTTGTGTTCTGCAGAAGAAAGATAGTCAAACAGATTTGGAATGACACGTGGATGCATAAATGACCATTTTTAGACAAATCCACCTTTACCTGCACATATTAATCAAACTGTGACTGTGATTGATGGCTTTCATGATCTTAAATGGTTCCCAGTCGTAAAACAGACCAGACATTGTGGTCAGCGGCGAAATCCTGACTGTGCCAGACATTCGCTTTTCCGACTCTCACACAAAGAGCGAGAAGTGATGGCTGAAGAGCAGCTCAATAATCCTTTACCCAAACAGTGGAAGTCACTCAAAGTCACATCCATTCCCCGCCCGGAGCACTGCTGGATCGCAGTCACACGTCGTCCAGACTGGCCTGGCGTAAAGGGCAGCGAGCGGGAGAGGGCCGGCGGACACTGAGCTATCGTCCTCCCACACTCAAACGCACCACGGGCAGCTGCCACTCAACAGATCTGCCGTATCTGTGCAGGGTCAGACTGCAGGCCAGTGTCTGGCCCCTTTGACCTCTCAGATGAGATCCACTATCCCTGGAGGAAGGAAGGAGATCTGAGAGTAGCCGTGGCACAGTTTATGCCCTCTTGTATCAATCTAAGGCAATCTAAGGCAATTCCACCACCAGCCAAGAGAAATATGACCATCGGACCATCCCAGCTCAGACCACTACATCCCCAACCAAGAGCAAAGACGGACTATTTGGCTTATTAATGCTGAAGTTACAACATTTGGTATTAAATGCTAAACTTAAATCACATGTCACCAGTTTGAGTGCAGCTATGACACGTCAGAGGGGATCTGGCCCTCCCGGCTGAGCCTGGTTTCTCCCGAGGTTTTTTTCTCCATTAATTAATCATTGGAGTTTGGGTTCCTCGCCACAGCAGGGCAGTGTTGGCCTGCTCACCGGGAGACTGCATTCATTCATTTATTTATTTATTTAGAAATTAGCTATTATTTATTAGTATGGTCTTACTCGTTGTATGAATACCATGCACTGTGCTGTGTTTTTCTGTTTTTCCTGTTTGCCCCTGTAAAGCTGCTTTGAAACAATACACATTGTGAAAAGCGCTATATAAATAAACTTGAATTGAATTGAATTGAATCAGTATGAAATGAAAAAGCGCTGGTGGTTAACCTGGGGATTTGGAAATAAACACTGCATACACTGTCTATGTTTTAGTCTTTTGACAACACGGAGAACATGGTGTGATGTTCATCATTTATATGTAACTACATCAACAAAAAGAACTGTATGGCAAGCCAAATTAGCTTTTAATCATTCTCAGGACATTCATTTTTTATATCAACAATTCAATTTACTACTAGTAAAATTACTATTTTGATATCAGTTATTACATTTTCACTATTCAAAATGTGAATTCTTGATATCAACAATGAGGTCATCACTCGCAGAAATGTGTATTCTTGAATTAAAAAATTGAAAAAAATGAATGCATTTCTGATATCTGAAATAAGACTTTTAACATGTAAGAAATTAATTATTGATATCTAAAATTGAATTTGAATTGCAGTCTATTGTGATATTTAAATAGTAAAAATACAATTACAGATATCAAGAATTAAGTTTTTACTAATTGAAATACATTTTTTGATATAAAAAATACACATTTCTTCGAGTGATGACGTCATTCTTGATATCAAGAACTCACATTTTTACTTATAAAAATTAAATTTTTGATATAAAAAAATCATATTCTGAGAATGATTAAAAGCTAAATCGACTTGCCATAGAACTACAAGTGAAACGATTCTTTGTTATGTTGGTAATTGGCTTTTATACTTGATTAAAGAGAATCAAGTTTTCATAGCGAAATTTTTAGGTGGTTTCCCTGAAACAAATATTTGTTGTTTTTTGTTGGTTCAACTTAAAAATGGTTGCCTTTAAATTTTAAGTTAATTCAATTTAAAATATTAGTTAATTCAATTGATTTCTTGTTGAGTTGACTAAACTCATTGAGTCGACTAGTATTTTCAAGCTAAAATATAAAGAATTAAGGCAACCAGGTAACTTATTGTTTTTAAGATGAAGCAACAATATATTTACAGTATACAGATGGCTTACTTTCAAATGTCACTGAGTGTTAACATAGGATTTAAAAATCAGAAAAAAAACTGTCTCAGATATTTCTCCTGAGAAAGAGTCAGAAATCTCACAAATGTCTCTGTCATTAGAGATTCAGAACAGATCTCAACAATGTGTCAAACTGAGCTCAGATTTGTCAAGTCTGCAATCAAAAGTCAATATTATTGAAGATCTCAATATGAACTCGAACGTTTTTCATCAAATCTACTTAACGACCAGAAGTTAAATAGACAAAACGCAATCCTTAGTAGTCGATTCAGAAAATAAGATGTCTGTCAGATTCAAGCTCCAGGCCTGGACGGTGTTACCAGACCTAAATTCCTAAAATGATTCTGTTCTTATGGACACACTAGGAATCCAGGAGGACGTTGGTGAAGGTTTAATGCGGCACACAATGAAGGAATATTCCTCTATATTGCTGTTGATCTTTCGCCTGCTCTTGCACATAAGAGGTTTAGTTTGCGCTGAGACGCCGAGCTCTGTGAGAGACGGTTTGAGGTTAAGCTGTTAGCTGTAACATATTTCTCAAAGATTGCACAGTTCAATGCATGTCGAGATGAACAACCTCACCTGCCATCATACATTGACAGGCAAAGATGTTTCTTCTCACGCAAAAACTCATTATGAATGGCATAAACACACTCAAGAAGTCATCTTATAGATGAAAACTCACCCTCACGTCAACGCTGAAAACACAACTGCTTTTCTTTTGTTCAACACAAAGTGAGGAAGAATCTTCATGCAGCGCTTTTCCTAAGAAACAGCTCATGTTGACTAGACTGCTGAAAGAACACAGAAATATCAGAAAAGAATTAGGACTGGTGATTCGACAGTACAGACGTTTGTGGCTTTATACTGTGAACTACAAACAATATTTCTATCAAATGAAAATATTGTTTCTTTTTCTATTTAGTTTCAGAAATAAAAAAATGAAGAAACAGTTGAAAATAACAGAAAATATGCTCTGTATTTTTTCAGACCTTAAATATTTCACAAAAAACAAGTTTATAGTCACTTTTAACAGACACTGGACTGGACTGAACACAATACATCTAGAAATCATGAATAAATGAAACTTTGGAATGCCCTCTTCCGTTTTCCCACGACTGTATATTTGCCTGTTATAATTTTTAAACAATGAATTTGAATGTGGCCCATCCATTGAGATTTGAAAGTTGGAATTATCAATTTAACAAAAATTTGTTTTGGCTCAAGAGAACCAGTGAGTTTGAGAAAATCTGATGTCCAACTAGATATCCCTAAATTCATACAAACTACATTTAAGTTTTGTTTTTGTCATTTTGTAGCCTGACAGATGTACTATCAGAGATTTTATCATTCAGAAAAATAAATCAAGCATGTTGGAATATCGTCTCTCATTTCAACGACATTTTGGGGTGGAATATTCTTTTAACAAGCTGTGCAAGAGGTAGACATGATTTCAGGATGAAGGGAAAGCGGCGCTCATAGCCTTCCTCTTCAAGAGAAAGACGATAAGCCAAGAGCAGAGCACGAAGAAAGCAGATCAGAGTGGGATTCAGTCACATGTATGTGGATGAGCATGTTGGGAGGATCGTTGTATGGAAGCCGTTGCCAACCTTTCATAGCTGCCGCAAAAGCTGCCTCGCTTTATCTCTCGCGTCTGTCACCGTGGAGACAGTTGCTCACATCAGCAGAAGCCCTGAGGGATAAACCTGCAAAAAAAGAGAGATATCAAACAGGGCACAGTACTGCTGCTCCCCCACCAATCCCACGAATCAGAGGAGCGCAAGGAAAAGTGCAGATGAAAGACGTCCTTCATGTAGCCATTCTTCCCTCGCTGTAAACAAACAGACCCAAACACATCCAGGTGAGAAGACAAGAGATCAAAAGACGCGAAGAGAAACAGAAACAAAAGATGAGATGAAAACCTGCTGGGAAAACTTCTTATGGTCAAAGCTGGATCTCTTTAAGATGCTTGACCTTGTTTTGAGTCGATAGGATTTCGGTTAAGCTGGGTAGAAATGCTGGAAGATATCCTCAAGAGTTCAATTAAAGGAGTAGTTCACCTTCAAAATGAAAATTCTGTCATCTTTTACATCATTTACATGTCATTCTGTCATCACTTCTTATCAATTCAAACCTGTATGAGTTTCTTCTGCAGAACATTTTGAAAAAAGAACAGCACAGTCCACCATTCACTTCCATTGTAACCAATGCAAGTGAATGGGGGGCAGTTAACAACATTCTTCAAAATATCTTCTTTTGTGTTCTGCGGAAGAAAGAAATGACAAGAGGGTGAGTAAACGATGACATATTTTTTCATTTTAAAAGTGAACTACACCTATGAAGTATGAACTTAGTCTAAAAAAATTGCTTTGTAGAAATAATATGGAAACAAGTGAGACTATTATTGAAATGCATGTGTATGGAGTTGTAAAATGAATGTAGATTGTAGAGAATTAATCTGCATTTGGGTACATTTGATGAGAAATGTTTGATTCATATTGAGATCTTCAATGAGATTGACTTTTGATTCCAGACTTGACAAATCTGAGCTCAGTTTGACACATTGTTGACATTGTGGAGACTTTCATTTCCTTTTCCAATTGCATATAATCTCATTTTTAGGAGAAATAATTGAGATATTAAAGAGATGTCATCTGTGACGTGTCTCTTTTAAAAACAAAAACAAATTCTAAAAATTACAAAAAAGAAGGAAATTAAAAGAACTATGTCGAGAATCATTAGATCTGGACCATCACCAGAATTATTATCATTTTTAAGATTTCCTTTCAGACTCTCTTTTGTCTCGCCGCTATCTACTGTATAAGAAACAAATGAGATTCTAAATAAATTAATAAGATGTGACTTTGTTGTTTTTATGTTGATATTTAGTCTCTACGAACCATCCGTAGGATGATTTTTTTCATGTGTCATGTTTTTTTTTCAAAACATTGATACGTTTATTTTTCATTTATTCAGCGTCTTAGGTCTGTTCCTCACACATTATTGTTGGCTCATTGACAAAATGTTAAATACACTCATTTGAAAGTTACTTCGGATAAAAGTGTCTGCATGCTTAATGAATTAATGTTAAGTAAATACATTCATTCTTGCGTGACATACACAGCACCAACACAAGTTGTGGGTGGGACTTTCTGTTTGGCTGAACAATGGCAGACGTGGGGAGTGTTTGTAAAACAATGATCATTAAATCTTATTCTGTAATGTTGCATTTTTTCAATCAGGGGTGAACAAACTGGTGGGTGAGGATGGTGCAGAGTCTCTCGGTTCCAGCCCTCCCACCTCAGGATTAGTCTCTTTCTAAAGTGTGTGCGCATGAGGATGTCTGCTGCAACAATCCCCCCCTCTAAAACCCACCCTGCCCGTGCGGGACGGTGCAAATATAGGCGCTCTTTCTGACCTCCGGTCCGTTCAGATGTGAACAGCACGAGCGTGAAGGAGTTCTGCACCCGTACGGATTAGCGCTGGCAGGCAGGGCTCCTTCTAAAGCGATTTGCCAGGAATTACTCACAGCCTTGTGGCGAGTCTCGCAGAATAGCCGACTCCCTTTATATTTCCAAATGTCAACTGTCAAGCCCCCCCCGTGTTCAATTTTAGTTACAGTTCCACTTCGGCGACGAGGGTGGCTGATTTATGCATCGTTTTTTTGATAATTGCAAAGCACCTTGCAGGGGTACCGGTACGGACCGAAAGCCATTAGGACCGATATGCTCCAATAACATTATTCATGGCCCGGTAAATAAGCTGACATCAAGAAAGATGTGATACATTATTAATGTGGTGATTAAAGATGGGGAACGCAGGTCTGATGGATATGAAAGAAGGTTGTTGTCATGGCAATGCCACCCTAGATGTGGCACGCAGACACCCAGCTGGATACGGCCTCGGGACCCGGATATATTGTCTGTGTGATGCCGAGCTGACAGTATTAGTGATGTGAGCACTCCTGCGGGCAGGGAGGAACATGTGAAACACACACACAGAGACACGGAATCGTATAAGAAACAGGCTTTTGAGAGAAGTACCACCCAGCTGCGTCTCAGATCTATATCTAAGAAACATCTCGGATGTAAACTATTCAGATTCTGTTCAATTTTAAATGTTCTTTTGAGAGATTATTTCTAAACGAACGGCTTCTGCAAAGAAGAGTCTGGATTGTTTCTCTAGGAGTTTAAAGTCTCCTTGACCCGGATGTTGCGATAGTTTTGATCCGTATTTTGACGCATTTCTGAGTGAAATGGAATTTCGAATGAGAAAAATAGTGGCCGTTGGCATTCGTCTTTCTCTGCGATTTGATTTCATGTATAAAAACAGCCGTCGCATTTTAAAATGTAACCGGCAGCAGACCGACAGTCGAAGGGAAGGAGTCAACGGATGCTCCGCCCAAGCCGTCTAACATACGTCATTTAAGGTGGATAGTCATTACAAGACAGAAGTGCATATTCAGATTTTTACTTAAGATAATGAGGGCACACGATTTAAAAAAAGAGAATGACTCACATTGATAAACTATTTACAATAAACGCTGCAATATTTCATGTAAAAATAGGCATCGTAATTTTTTATTTCACTGGGACTTTTACTCGTAATATAAACATGATCGGGATTCATTTCAGTCAGAAACGAGATCTCTTCAATATCGCAATTCTACATGTACGCATCAATGAGAACAAATGGAGAGCAAATCGACTTCCTTGAGTCTCATCTGCATCTCAGATGTTTCTCCTGAGGAAGAGTCAGAAATCTCCCAAATATCTCTGTCATTCGAGTTTCAGAAGAGATGTCAGCAATGTGTCAAACTGAGCTCAGGCTTGTTAAGTCTGCAATCTAAAGTCAATATTATTGAAGATCTCAATACGAACTCTAACATTTCTCACCAAATGCACCCAGATACAAATTTTACCTCGACAATCTACATTCATTTTAAACCTCCGATTCTCTCATTTGTTTCTTCAAAGTAATTTAAGGAAATACATCCCAGACTAACCTGAGACTTCAATGTAACACAACTCAGAACTTTATCATCTCCTGAGCTATAAAAGACTGCTTGATCAAAACTTCCTTCAAAACATGTGATGTATGCATACGCTCCAATCAAATGTATCTTCATGTTAAACACAGAACACAAGCATGGTTCATGTGAGGAAAATGCGCTGAAGCAGCAGATGGGGTGTGTTGGCGGGAAGTGTGAATTTATGTATGTGTGTGTGTGCGTGTGTGTGACAGAGGTGAGTCAGCGTCCTGCTGCGCTGTGATTCTGTGGCTGGATGAAGCGTTGGGTTAGT
Organism: Triplophysa bombifrons; assembly: GCA_029783895.1. Lineage (NCBI taxonomy): Eukaryota > Metazoa > Chordata > Actinopteri > Cypriniformes > Nemacheilidae > Triplophysa > Triplophysa bombifrons. Next base: position 4,348,480 of record CM056455.1, read on the forward strand.
GGGTTTAATCTCCGTCACACACACAGTGAAATGGGCCGTACTGGGATGAGCTGGAGGGGATGTACAGACCGCCTCACAGGGATGCTTGCGGTTCCCCTCTGCAGCTTTTAAGAGTTGATTATTCATGCTTATAAAACGGATAGTTCCATCTGTGCATTCTGATTGGACGAGGGACATTCAAAGCCGTTACAAAACACAGACCAATGCTGTGACTGCACATTACTGCATCACACTGCTTATTCACTGGGCAGATGTAGAGTAAATAGCCTGTGGTTAGGCTTATGAAGTGTATTTCTTGGCAGTATAACTGTTTATTCTCATTATTATTAATGTTAAATATGGCAGTGTGATGTTTTATGGCACACAGGCTAATATAGGGTCAGCGTGATTTCGCAGAGTAAGAAAGAAAAGTCCTAACCCACATCCTAATAATTAATCTTAACCCTTAAATCAGAGAGAAACAATAGACTGGTATGAATGGTATAGAAGGCCCTAACCTACAAAAAAAATACGGTAAAAAAACGTCAAGAAAAAGACTAGACTAATTTACAAGGAAAACAGGAAACACATATTTTTTTATACATTTTTGTTATTGTAAGAGTGTATTTCTGGCACCGCAAAATTTCCAGGATTTTTTAAATCTTGTATTTACAGTCTAGTTTTGGCACCCCCAGCTGCCAGAAAATTTATGTTTTTAACTGGATTATTTTTTACACTCTCTGAACCTAATATTGACCCTACACCTAATTCTAGAATCTGATTGGTTGATAGAATGTTGTTTCAGGAACATATCCTACTAGGTCATTCTAGGTCTTTACCATACTAAAACCAAGACAAAAAAATGGTTTTGACCTATTAATAAAACAATAATTTGTACAATAAGCTTAGATTTAAGAATGCAATTTAAAATTTAGATCACCTCAAATTGAAAATTCTGTCACCGTATACTCGCCTTCTTAATATTTCAATCCTGTGACTTTCTTCTGCAAAAATAGCTATTTTGAAGAATGTTGCTAAACGAAAACCGTTGGTACCCATTGACTTCTATTGACAGGAAGTCAGATGGTGACCGACGGTACCAACATTGTTCAAAATATCTTCTTTTGTGTTCTGCAGAAGAAAGAAAGTCAACCAAGTTTGAAAAGACAAGAGGTTGAGTCAATGATGACAGAATTTTCTTTTTAAGGTGAACTACTCCTTAACAAAGTCCAGAGAAATCACCACAGAACGAAACAGCAGCAGATTTTATTTGAATGTGTTTTTTTTACATTTACATTACATTTGAGCTTTTATCCTGAGCGACTAACAGTGAATCCATGGCCTGCATTTGTTTCTTAACATGATATGCAAATTTTTAGTACTCGGGCAAATGTTGCATAAGTAAGTTTCACGAACAGATTTTCTCTGTCTGTATAATCAGGTGACTGAAATGAGCTCTTTTGTGTTTATTGGTGATGTATACTGTATCTCTGCTCAGCACATTAAAACACATCATCTCTTGTCTTTTCAGCTGGGAGACGAATCCAGACTTTGAGCCTTACCATCTAAAACTGGAGGAGTGCATGTCTGCCGAGCAGATCCCAACCACAGAACACATTCAGGGCTATGTGAAAAAAGTAAGAATTGTCCGTCAAGCTTAGATGTGCGTAGCTGTTATCCTTTGCAAAATAATTTACCGCTGTCAAAACAAAGATATATTCCAATTCTATATCTGCTTCTCCTCTGAGGTTCTCCTAAAACATTTCAGCATGAAAAATCGTAACGAGCCGTCACGACCACCCCCCTCCCCCCCACATCAAACTCGGAAATTATTCAGTGGCTTCTCACCGAAGGAGGAACCCGGCGAGAAAAATGGCTTCTTATCAACGCAATTTCATTTGCATCATTGTTGCAAATATAATGACAGGACTCCCGGAGTCCACGTTCAATATTCATTAAACAATGCGTCGGGAAAGGACGAGCTCGCTCACGGTTTAATTTGAGAGGAAATAACCCGGGCACCTCGCCGAAACTGATTCCCGTCGTGTGGGCGAAGGCCTCGGACGGAGATAGTGGTGGCGGGCCTGAGGCTGGCCTTTATTAAAGCGCCATAATGGAAAATAGCGTCATTAGCATTCCTTGACAGTTAACGATTCAATTCACTTTGATGAGAATTCAAATATTGGCTTCCATACGCAAACTGACAATAAAGTGTTAGATGCTCGGCTGATTTGGGATGTGCCGGGCGGTCGATGGTGGCCCTCTGCCATCGTGTTCAGCGCTTGCTAATTTCAAATAGCTGACGTGTGGGAGACAGAGAGTGGCTTTTGTTCTTTGTTGTTAAGGGTAATGTGGCACATCACTCGGCGCAAACTCGAAACAAATGAAATGACTTTCTTATCTTGTTCAGACGCAAAACCTTTGGCAGGGTGACGGGTTTATCCAAGTGTCTGTGTTGACAATTCTGCTGTAAGGAGAAAATCAGAAAATATGTTTAAGGTGTCGTCCGTCGACCATGGTCAACATATTTTGTGTCCACACAAAAACAAATAATCTGTCATCCATTCACTCTCATGTCACTCGAAACCTGCATGGAACACAAAAAAAAGATAATTTGAGAAATGTCCCAGTAGTTTGGTTATCAGCATTCTTCAATATATATTTTTTTCTGTTCATGCAGAAGAAAGAAGGTCATTTAGATTTAAAATGACATAAGGGTGAATAAATAATGACAGATTTTCCCCTTCATAATAGCTCAAAATAAATATCTCCATTTCCTCACCCTCATTTAAAACCAGCTGTCATTTTTCTGTCAATACAAATCAAAAGTGTTGTAAGCATCATCACAATAACAACATATAATGACCATGTTTCTCCAAATCCATAAAAACACCCAAAAGCAGTGTAGTCACACGGTGTGTTTGTATCTCATCAGCAGATCCAGGATGCTGCAGATCAAGGCATCATGTTTGTAGGCTTCATCCAGGAGCCAGCTGGCCTACGCCCACACGTGCTCCGGCGCGGAGAACCGGAGGAACCCTCCCTCTCCCTGCACTCCAGCCCCAGCTCGTTGCACAGCTCCGGGCTAACTCCCAGCCCAAGCCCCCTGGAGGAGCCGGAGCTTGAAGATGAGCCTGGAGCGGAGAACGGGGGAGATGAGACTCAAATAGAGGACGTAAAATCTGCTGCAGGTGAAGACGGAGATGATGTATCCAAATCTGGTGAAACACAGCCAGGAGATGCATTCACATACAACAACAACGACACGGCCAAAATCACAGACACCACAGAGAAACCCGGCAGGCTGCTTCTGGCTAAGAGAGGTGGGCTGATCGTTTTAATCCTTTGATGAGACTAAATCTCATCAAGGCTCCTATAAAAATGAAAGCAAAGATGTTTTGATATATGTTGGCTTATGCCATATAAATCTGGCTTTGTTATCTAGATTTAGGATTTAATGTACAAAACAAAGTAGAGTTAAAGGGATAGCTCACCCAAAAATGAATTACTCAATCTGAAATTGTTCCTAAACTGTAGATTTCTTTGTTTGTTGAACACACAGAAGAATTTTTGAAAAACTTTAAGCAACTGAGACCTCTGGGGCACCAATGACTACCATAGTAGAAAAATTTCATATGGTAGTCAAAGGTGCCCCAGCACTGTTTGTTTTCTTAATTTCTCTTTTAATGTTTTTTCTACTATGGTAGTCAATTATGTCCCAGAAATCTCAGCTGTCAACATTTTTGTAGATTTATTTATTTGCGTACAACCAAACAAAGAAATGTATATATATTTGGAACAACCGAGGGTGGGTAATTCCAGTCAAACAACCACTTTTTGTTTGTTGTTTAACTAAGGAAAAACCCACAGAACATACTGTAGTGATTCCTATAGTTAACTGTATTTATACTCTACTTTCAAGGTTCAAAAACTATAGTATTTAGGAATTTTACTAGATATTACTATAATAAACACTTAAGCATACTAAAGTATTTTTTATGTGGGAATAAATTATTATTAATTTCCAATTATATGCACCCATCAGTGTTGGGTGTAATTATTTACTAAATTATTAGTTACTGTAATGTAATTACTTTTCCCTTAAGGGAAAAGTATAAAATTATCAATTACAATTTAATTACAGTTACTTCAAATGTAATTGAACTAAATACCGTGTATTGTATACAATACTTAATAAGAGTACTTTATTTAGTTTTTTATTATTTATTTGAATGAACGTTTTGTGTCTATCCATGAATCACTTAACTAATCAAGGTTGACATTCGATATAGAAAGCGATAAGTAATTATATACTTTTGGGTTGTTTGTAAAATAATCCAATTACTCTACTGAATATGTAATTAGTAACTAGTAATTCATTACTTTTTCAGAATAACTTACCCAACACTAGCACCAATACATTTATACATTTATACAAAAAGCAACGTTTACCTTGTTTACCACACCACGTGTGCACTGAATGCACAGAAAGAGTTTACAATAGATTCATTGAAACAAAGAAATTCTATCTATGGTCAAGTACATTAAAATAATCACCATATTCAGCATGTTGCCAGTAACACATTGTGAATATGCAGTACATCGGACAGCCCTAATGTTCGCTCATGGTGACAGAAAGATGCACCAAATCAATTGTCCTCTGGGTGACACACGCCTCGACACCCTCTCATCGGCCTGCATTCATCTCTTCACGATGAAAAGCATTGTCACTGAGTTTTCTATGCAACGCTTTGACGTATGGTATTGGGCAGACTTGGCATTTACAAAAACACACACAGCGGGCGCTGGATTAGGCTTTGTTCACCCTCTTTTTATTATGCCAGTATCCAGATGGCCTACCTCATTCTCAATATTAGCTCGGGAACCATCTTTTGCTAAAACCATGCACAGTGTTCATCATGCTGGGAATCTTGTGCCGCCAACCCAAGTCTCCATCTGGAGGTGACATCGTCAGCGGCGAAATTATCCTGTAACGCCGGTCTCACGCCGCACCAGCTTTTCCCATTCAGCCACAAAATTGAGGGCTGCCGGTGGTCCCGTCGCACTGCGTCTTCTGAGTTATCACCGCTGCTGATAAATACAGTCATTCCCTCCACGAATCGCTCCGATTCTCCCGGCGAACATCTATAAAACAGAATGATGGTGGTCAGCGGTGTAAAACGCTCAGAGCTCAGATGAGGTGCAGGTTTGTTACTCCCTCGGTGTAGCTGTTGAGCCACGGGGTGAAACATTTATTTAGAAAGGCAGGACGAGGTTAGTTGCATGGCGTGTGCTTGATGTACGTCTATTTTTTTTATTTTTCATCGTGACATTTTCATGTCTCCCATTCAACACGGATTCATTCAGTATGATGCTTTACTAAGTCACCATGGAAAAGTAAAGGGAATTTGAACATCTGCATGTATATTCATTCAGATAATATCAATGCAATAGATCCTAATGGTGCTAAAACAGACTCTCTATAGAGTTTCTTCATGCACAATTTATGTAAATTTAATATAATTAGCATCTTTTCCTCATTCATTTAGAAAAGAATCAAGGATTTCTTTTTTACGACTGTACTTTTAAAAAGTCTGAATTGATGTCTATTGTAACTGGCTCAGCTCCACACTGTCATTCATCAGGCAGTCGGGATGATAAATATTAAATAGCATGATGTTAAAGGCAGAATAGGTGATCCTGTCCAGAAACATGTTTTGTCACGCTGGTTGGAAATCTCTTTACATCCTGATAGCAATCAAGAAATTTAGTGGTCAAATAATATTCTTATAATTATATTTCGTTTGTGAAAGGTGTAGGACAAAAAAACGTTTGCCCAATCAAAACGGTCTGGCCGAACGCTATGACTGGTTATCTGTACATTTTCAGCTAACATACAGTATTTTGCATACCAATGCGCACCCTGTTCACGTAGACATCATAAGTCATCAGCGCTGTAGCGCGCTTACGTCCGCTGTGTCAATGTATTGAAGCATACCTTAAGAAACGTCTAAAAACACATCTCTTCCGTCAACATCTGACTGAACAGTTCTGACTTCTATTTCTTCTCTACTCTTTATGATAATTTTTTTTAAATGTATGTAGCTTTATAATCTTCAGTTAAAATCTGAAAATGCACTTCACCCTGAAATGACAAAAATTAAGACGGTTTGGCCGGAGTATCCGTTAACTCCTCCCCTTCAATTGTCATTCTGCTGCCGGTTTATTTTCAAAATCAATCCAACAGCTGTTTTTACACATTCGCATTGAAAATCGCAAGCCACGGCAACTCATTTTCTCCATGAAATTCCTTTTCACTCGGAAATGTGTCAGAATACGAAAGTAAAAACGGTCGTAACGTCCGGGGACTATGAAACGAAAAAACGAAACTTCCTGAAACAATATTTAGGCTCCATGAATCACGTGACACACGAAAATTTCGAACTTCCGTTGGCGCAACTCTCTCTCAACAATGGCTCTGGCCGTGACATACTTCAGCTTCGAGCTAACAAACGTTTCAATACAGTACAACAAACTATTTAAAAACAAAAAAAAGTAAAAAAGCAAAAGGGAAATTAATGTACTGCATGAAGTGCAATTTAAAGGAGAGAATAGCAGGAGAGAAAACACGAAAAGGGTCCGCTTGAAAGATTAAAACATTTCCACAATTCTCATCAGCTCTTCTCAAGACACAGGTCTGGACCTTTGCAGTGTTTTGTGTAAATGTGATGCAATACCAATGCAAACACTTAATGACTTGTCCCGTTCTGTGGCTTTGTATAACTGCACATATACAGAGTGTTTGACCTTGTCACACAGGTTAACAAAGATGACCGTAATCCTGGAGGGGGAGACAGGGTAGTCATACCTGTTCTGATCACGTGTTGACCCTTTAGAAGTCATTAGACATGTCTGTAGCATGACGCCCATCTCTTCTTTCCCACTGCTGGCAACGGGGGTCTCACTCACGTTATTTGGAGATGGACCCCTTGGACCGTAACGATTAGATGTTTAAAAAACCATTAGCAGGACCAGTGAGATTTTTTGCATAATTATATATTTTTATCATTTTTAGGGTTTGTGTAGTTTAGGGCTTATGTAGATTGAAGAACTACAAAAATCATGTTGTTTTGCAACAAAACCTAGTTAGTCAGAACTGTTTTCACCCTTATGCCATCCCAGATGCAGACCTCCTCTTGTGATTTTGTTATACAAACAACGTTATCTTCTTATCTGGGACGCAAAATATCAAAACCTCAGAAAGTACATTCATCCACAAAAAATAAAACAGTAGGATTTTTTGCATAGTTTTAGTAAATGCATTAGGTTAAATCTTTATTAATATTATTCATGCAAATACAATTGTTCATGTTTCGGTAGCTCACTCTGGATTAACTAATGTTAAAAGAATAGTTCACCCAAAAAATGGTCCCTATTGACTTGAACATAGTCGTTTTTATTCCTACTATGGAAAGTCAATAGGAACCATTTTTGGGTACACTACTCCTTTAAGCATTTCAACTTTTGATAAAAATCTGTTATGTGTGGTAAAAATAGACATTTGAAATACAAGTGATAGAGTAATAAATGCTGTTTCTTTAGCACAATTATTATACTTTAATACTTATGTAATTTTATTTTTAATTCAAATTCTTAATACAATTTTTTACATATCATTGCTGTCCTTCCAAATCCTCGGATGTCCAATTTTACTATTATTTTTAAATTATTCAATACTGTGTTGTCAAAGTTGACAAACTTTTTTACTGTTAGTTGTTCATCCAGCAATAAACAAAAAGGGTGACTAATTATAACGATCTATGGCAAAAAATAGAGAGAATTTTTTTAGAATGATGGTTTCAGAATATCAGGAGTAATACTTTCTTAAGATTGTAATTATTTTAATATATATCCTGTCTCTCCTTATCCATAAAATAAATAAAATGAAAGTAAGTCATTAATAAAGTGCCTTGGAGATTTACAGAAGCACCTGTTGTGCCTCCACCTCATTCAACCCAGAAGAAACAATGAGTGATGTACTCGCCGCACACGCTTCTCCAACGCCCTACGCTCTTTCATTTACTCTGCCCGCTCCCGTCAGGGGCACCTAACGACTCAATGCAGTCAGTCGCAATCTAACTGATCGCTGCCGAAACTAAAGTGCATCCATATTTATCTTTTTGGTCAATTTCCCATTAGTCCTAATATAGATCTCAATAGGAAGGTTTTATGGGGCCGAGTCGGGCACACAAACAAATTCATCTTACACTATCGTAATCCATTAGGTGAGCGCTCCTTCTCTGCGTGGCAGACGTAAGTGCTGTTTTGTTTTTCTACAAAACATAATCTCATTTAGACAAACGGATGGTCAATTCTCCCAGAAGCGAGGCTATTCTGGTGAGAAACGACGGCCTGAATACTCCATCAGGATTGACACTACATTACCTAATTTCCCTAATTACTCGAGTAGGACACAAGCTAATGAGTTCTTAGGCCAAGGTAATGAATGAAGTGTGAAGGACTACAGCAAAACAGCACACACTTCAGAGAGCAACAACAGACCGACAAATCACACTAAGCCAATAAATAAAAACTAGCTTGGTTAGTGCGAGTTTGGGGCTTGTGTAGATTGAAGAACAGCAAAACCTAACTGGTCAGAACTGTTGATGGTTAAAGAAATGGTTCACCCCAAAAATACCTCCTCTTTCTTCAGTAAAACACACATGATTTTGTAATACAAACAATCAAAGGGGCGCAAAATAATGAAGCTTCAAGAAGCCCATACATCCATTTTAAAATAATCCAGATGATTCCAGAGGGGTCAAAAATGAGCCACGGCTTTACTGTAAATAAACAAACTAAAAGGTTACTATATTGTAGTCAAATGGTAAACAAGTTCTAACTATGATATTTATGGTAAAACTCTGGTTACAAGCGGTAATCAACCTGCCAAAAAACATGGTTACTACACTAACAAGATTTACATTAAGTAGCACAGAATTATTGAAAAAACTAAGACATTTTAGACTCAATTATTTGGTACAACTTCTGTGGTTTCTCATGGTTGTTTGCAATATTTGATATTTTTTTTCCATTCTGCTCATCACAATGCATTATGAGATTTCACTGTTTGATACAAATGATTATTTCTTTGAATGTGCCCAAAATAAGACATTACAGAAAGTAGCGTAACAATACCGCCGATATTATGGTGCATTAAGTTGCTTAATTTCGGAATAGCAGAACACACCTACAGTTTCAATGAGTTCAGTGTGTAGTTATTTGGAGGATCCATCCATCCATCCATCCATTTTCTACCGCTTATCCGAACTACCTCGGGTCACGGGGAGCCTGCGCCTATCTCAGGAGTCATCGGGCATCAAGGCAGGATACACCCTGGATGGAGTGCCAACCCATCGCAGGGCACACACACTCACTCATTCACTCACACACTCACACCCTACGGACAATTTTTCCAGAGATGCCAATCAACCTACCATGCATGTCTTTGGACCAGGGGAGGAAACCGGAGTACCCGGAGGAAACCCCCGAGGCACGGGGAGAACATGCAAACTCCACACACACAGGTCGGAAGCGGGAATCGAACCCCCAACCCTGGAGGTGTGAGGCGAACGTGCTAACCACTAAGCCACCGTGCCCCCCCTATTTGGAGGATCTATAGACAAAAATCCAATACAATATACATAACGATAACATCAGATGTGTAAAAAGACTTTACATAATGAAGCTTGATGTTGTTGTTACATTAGAATGAGCTATTTCAATCTACAGTACATACACCGCGGGTCCCCTTACATGGAATTCACCATGTTGTTTCTACAGTAGCCCTAAAGGGACAAACTGCTCTACAGAGCATGCTTCGTAAATACGTTATTTCCTTGAGCTAAAAAAAGTGGAAACATGACGACATCTTAGTTCTGTGTCAGCCATTGTAATGCTTCGAAAGGGAGGTACGAAAGGGATGGAGTGAGCCATTGGTTGCAATTTGCAACCTCACTGCTAGATGTCGCTAAATTTCTAAATTAAACTGGACCTTTAAATTGTCTTAAGCAGCCATAATTTGAAGATTTCATTTTAGCAAGAGAAGCTTATCTACAATTGTAAGCTGATCATTAAATCACTTCCTCCAATACAAATATACGTGTTATACTGATGTATTTTTAATTGAAATGTATATTTAACTTGTGCCCACAGGAGCTGAGCTATTCGGGATGTTTAATTACCCGGGTCGTCGTGAGGGTCAGCTCAAGTACTACACGGTTAAAGTGCCTCTGCGGATACAGCCGATGGGTGAAGGTATAGGCACTTTAGAAGCCAACTGGCTTGATCACATGACCCAGCATTTCAACAGCGGGGCGTCGCTTGTGGACGGATACTTTCAGCTGACCAATGACAATGGTGAGACTTCTTATAGTTCTTACTTTTTGAGACTAGCTGTTGCTTATTTGGTTTTATAAAGACAGACTGTTATTTGTTGCTTTGTGCTTTTGAAGTACAGTGTTGAGAAGAAAGATAATTTCTAACCAAGAAAAAAGTAGTTATTACATACATCGTCTAATTGTCAAAAGATGCTTTTTCTTTTTACAACCAGGGTTGTTTATCTGTAACAGATTTTAAATTACTATACAAACAAGAATACAACATAAATCTGTAATATGAGCTAACCTTCAGAGAGAACCCATTCTTGACTTCTCAATGCTTTGTACAGTATCAGACAAGAGTCACATCTTCCTTGTCCTTATCTGTATCTGCAACATATACAGTGTGATAAACGATTGAGTAGCTCGAGCATCACATCACCTCCAATAAATAAATCATAAAATGGTAAAAATGTAATCAGTTTGATGTGATTTTTCTCATCCTTTATTTACTTTCTGTCTCAGTAATTAAGAATCCTATTAAAATACCTCGCGGGGCTTCGCTCGCTCTAGTGCACGTAGAGTATTTACAGAATGCAATTCGGCGTGCAGGCGAGATCTGCGCACAGGATCTCATTGCTCTGTGTGAAATGCTCTGGTGGTTTGAGTTAAGCTTTTGTGTGTTTGATAGCTAACAGATATAGCTTGTTTTGTGGCTGGGTTATATGATGGGGGACCTTGGGAAAGCAGGGTATCTGCCATCATTTACCGCTCTCTGGAAGAGAGTGTGCGCATTAGTAGCAATGTGGCAAAACCCAAGCCTCTTATTAGCTAATTAATTTTCTATAATGACTCCCTTGCAGACTCTGTAAGCTCCTGCCAAATTTTGTGCAAATCTACAGGGGCAAGTTGTCCCGACGTAGCCCAGACTAATCACCGAGAGGCCGAACTGAACAAATGTTCATCTGGACTGGTGCATGGCCCTAAAATAATCAATGGCACGATGCTAGGGTGCTGCGGCTGGTTGCCAGGGTGTTGCCAAGGCGTTCTGGGTGGTTTTAAAGATGTGGCCTTGCAATTTGCTAGGATGGTCTGGTTGCTAGGGTCTCACTATCTATTGTATATCGTGTTGCTATGCTAGGGTGCAGTTGATGGTTGCCAGGGCATTGCTAGGGCAGTTCTGCTCAGATACTAGGGCATTGGCTCTGAGTAGAATGTTGTGTTTTACTATGCTATGCTATGCTAATGCTATGGGCATCGCTCAACTGTTTGTGTGTGTTTTTATACGTGTTGCTCTGCTATGCTGACTGGTTGCTAGGGCATTGCTATGCGAAGTGTGTGTTTGTGTGAATTGGAGTGTGTTGCTATGCTAGGGTACTACTGATGGTTGCCAGGATGTTGCTATGGTGTTCTGAGTGGTTTTAAACATGAGCATTGCATTTGCTATTGCATTGCACTGCATTGGTCTGATCGGTTTCTAGGGAATCGATAGGCAACATGTTCCGAGTGGATTGCGTTTTACAGATTTACAGGTAAATGTCAAAAGAGTGCTTAATGCATCAATGCAAAATTAGGGTTTATTGGAACAATTATTATAGTGACGCCTTAGCAACTAACCAAAGATGTAACTTAGGTTAACAAAAGTAGATATTCGACAAAAATATGTTTTAAGACTTCAGAACTATAACAGCTAAATGATAGTGTTCATGCCAACTACACGTGCGAAGAGAAATAACAGGAAGTGAGAGCAGTGTTACAGGAGGAGGAAGGTGCGAGGCGAGACGCCCCGTGGATTCCGGGAACAATGTGATATCAAAGCAGCGTGTAGACTTTTCATAAGCGTCTGATTACATGAAAGACTAGAGTCGCATTCATTATCAGTCCTGCGAGCACATGGTCCAGATCTCTCCAAATTTAGCTTCTCTTTGAGCCTGGTCGACGAATGCATAATGAGAACTCCATGGTGATATGCTCACACAGCGCGTTCTCCCAGTAAACATCAACACGTCTGTAATATGCGAGGATGAACTCGCGCACACGCATAAGAGAACCCGAGCCAGACAGATTCCCTGCAAGAGTCTCACAAAAACAAGTCAAGGTCACGTTTCAGCAAAAATCGAACGAAAAAATTATAAAAAAGATTTGCTGTTTTGCATAAGGAAAATACAACATTAAAATGAATTGAATTGTAATGTTTTAATTATCACATTCTCAAAAACTCTCATTACTGAAGAATTTGTGCCATTTGTGCCATAATTGTGTCCGGATGTTTGATATCAAAACATGTTTATGTATTATCTTAATAGGAAAAAAACTGAATATATTAAAGCTATTAAATTAAGCCATTAAAAAGCCATAAAAACATGATATAAAAATCCATGACAAATGAAATAATATATCACTATTTAAATAAATAATATTAATTGTTTTTCTTAATATATTGAGAATTTAAGGGTATTTGGTCGTGTGACAACGCAAAAAATCACGGTCTTAAAAACAGGCTTAATTTTCTTTTAATCAAAATTCGTATTTCTGTCTTTTTGGGGGGTGAAATATGACCTGGATGTGTTCTTGACAGGTTTGCCTCTCAATTTGATAGAAGATCAGAAAGATAGTCTCAGGCGCTCCTCATCACCATCACAATCTGCCCTCCAGGTAGCAGATATGAGTTTATCCACCGGTCCAGGGCTGGATGGGGTTTTGTGTCGGCTCAGAGTCTCCTGATGGATTTTTCTCTTTGTTTGTGTGCCGTTCTGCTCCACTGATTTACTTTTACACTTCGCCTGTGACCTCGTCTGCCTCCGTCTCAGTGACATTGAGGATGTCCAGGACAACGGCCCATGACAAGAATCTTCCTTTCTCCCTCTCTCTCCTCACAGACTGGTTTCCATGGTGAGAAAAAGAAGTGATGGGTGTGGTGTTGATAAAAGCCGGCCGCCCATCAGGCCGACGGTGAATTTTTAGCTCAGAAGCCACCACCGTTTATTCTACATTTAAAGATTCACACGTGTGCAGGAGAGCCATGTGGTCATCCACGAGCTCCAACTTCCGAACCTGCTGAACGAGACAGCAAGATAATCAACACTTCTTTTGTATGTCTTCAGAGCAACCCCGCATCCCCCCCCACCCCCTCAGAGAAAAGCATTTGTGCTCACAGCTGTGTGACATTTATGCACCTGACTATTCATGCTGTTCTGCCCCGAAGGCGGATATTCAGCGTATGAATTTTCAATAAGACATTATCTCGCTATGAAAAGAATGGGGAGATACCTCCGCCGTCGCATTTCTGATGCACAAAAGGATGCGAGTATGAATAGACTCATTTCAGATGAGGATACGTGGACTCCTTTCTTTTCCACGAGAGACGTATAAACACACCTTTTCATTAATTAAAGGTGAAGTGTATTATTTTTTATGCGGTTTATTAATTTTTACATTTTCAATATATTTTTGATCTCATTTGTTGCGTTCACACTGAAGCGTAATATGGTTGACGGTTTTCTTTTGAGTATTTGATAAAGTACTTAAGGGCCGTTCAAGTTATATGATAACTATAAAAAAAGTTTTCAAATTGTTCTCCATTTAGTATTATGGCGGGGTTCACGCCACAACTATAACGATAAAGAGAGCAATATGGTTGGGATCACTTTCAGAACTATTTTTCCAGCTGATGAGCAATGAAACATCCTGTCAAACTTCTGATGGATCATTTTTGATGATCACAACGCAGGATTTAATGTCTGAATTTGTTTACGGGCGGAATATTATATATACATAACGCTTATGAGTCTGAGCAAGCCGACAAAATATATGCTTTACATCCCGGACACGATCGCACCTTCAGAAAGAGCATCCAGCCTTTGCTGTCATATTTTGGAGAAAAGACGTTCAGGAATGAAAACGAAGCATCAGCAGCAGGTCATCTACATTCATTCTATTGTTTGGGAAAACTGCAGGGAGGAGGCTTAAAATAAATATAACGTTCTCGTCTGCTCGTGTAGACCCAAATAGTTACAGTAGTCATTATAGTTATTTGTGAACTGCCCTTTAAAATGGAAGAATCAAGTCTCACTTTAAATTATTTTTCTTGTTAAATATTTAGTTTTATTTGTTTGTATTGCAAACAGCAATTTACCCTAAAATATGTACAAAAAAGACAACTTCTAGATTAATTGATGGCAAGTGGACATGCTTGTTCAACCCACGGCAAAACTATTTATGGAAGACAAATCACATATGAGATCTCTTTAACATCTCAATTATTTCTCCTCGGCATCAATGAGATTAAACGGAGAGCATTTGCCACAGTTTCATGTGCGTCTCAGATATTTCTCTGGAGACAAAGAGTCAGAAATCTGACAGATGTCTCTGTCATTAGAGTTTCAGAAGAGATGTCAACAATGTCTCAAACTGAGCTCAGACTTGTGTCATCTGCGATCAAAGTCAATATTATTGAAGATCTCAATATAAACTCAAACATTTCTCAACAAATTCACGCAAATCCAGATTATTTGACCTCTACATTATACACCTCCATACTCAACATTCTCTTTTGTTTCTGTTTTTTATTTTACCTATTCATTTTCAGAAGAAACATCTGAGACTTGTTGAGTCTTGAACACACAACGGAGACCTCCACTGAGCAATGATATTGTCTGCTGGGGTCACCAAAGTTACACACTTTTTCATACGCAGGCGTGCCAGTTTCACTTAATATGTGCACATCCTCTAATCTCACGTCGTCTCTGAGTATTTCCACCCCGCGCTGTAAAATATACATAAGCAGTCTGAAGCATTAGCGACTCTGTCCTTCACGTTTAAACGCTTTGAGTCACCAGACTAACTCCACATCTGAACTCCATCAATCGGACCGTCTCTCTCTCCTGTCAATCTCCATAAGTGGCCTCCTCACCGAGCCATCGCCATATCGAGTCGACGTTTGCCGTGTCTACAGAAAAAAACTGATTCTCTCTCACTCTCTCACCTGAGACATCACCGCCCGTCCAGACGAGCCGCCCGACTGAGGCAATCTCCCAAGTGGACTTTTCCAATTACGTTCCCAAGTGGGAACATCTGATGTATGGCGGCCAGAACAATGGCCCCGTTTGAAAGGCCGGTGAGATGTCTTCAATTGAGTAAGTGCGGCCCTAAATAGGTTTTTTTGATGAAAGAATGCCGGCGACGGTAAGAACCCCCCATCAGCCGGATCCCCTCTGTCCCTCAGCCCCCCGTAATGTAATCTGGAGTGTCTCCCAGACCCGACAGGGGCAGCACAAACAGCATTAGTGTGTAAATAGAGGCGGGGCAGAGCCGGGAGAGGACGTTTAGCAGGAATAACACGGGACGGTGAGAGGGTCCCAGACGCCTGCGCTTTCGTCTTCTATACTCAACAGAGCTTATTCTCCTTCTGTATATGTAGTTCAGGGTAAATTAGGGCCAAGCGCAGGATCCTCACGGGACGTCGACTTCGGGCCATTAAAATGTGAAATCTAAAACAGCTTATTTCATCAGGAACATTCCAGATTTATTTACAGATATTTTGGTCATTCGTCAGACTCTGTTTGTCTTTCCATCGTTTTTTCTTTACATTCAGGATGTCTTCGCTCAAATTTTACTGGTTCAATGCAGTTTGAAGGAAACATTCATCCTAAAATTGTATTATTATAAATATTTACTCACCATCATGTTGTTCCAAATGCAAAAGATGTTTTTTATTCTATGGAACACAACAAGACATTTTTAAGATGACAGTTTGTATTTATTCATTAACAGACACTTAAACCTACTTACAAATGAAAGAGCATTCAACAAAAACATTCAATAAAGGTATATATTAACATGTATGAATAGACGCTTAGATAAGTAGAACAGCATAAAAGAAGAGAGAAAGATTTTCTGGTCATATAATAAGTTGTGGATAGTTTAGATAAAGTCTGTGTCTTGAGTTGTTTTCATGCTTAATGCTTAGCCTTGTGTACCACAAACTTTTTGCTTAAACAAAATGAACTGAATAACCACGTCTTCTCTCTTTCCAGCAGATCCGCTCACTAAAACGGTGGACAGCGTGTTTGTGTTCCAGGAGGGCGTGGAGGGCGACACAAACGCAGCGGCTGCGTATGACGCTATAGTGGTGGAACAGTGGACGGTCATCGATGTGAGTCAGACACACATTTCTGTTCTGTTTCTTTTTCTCTACAAATCAACAACGTGATCCGATGTTCATGTCACGCAGGTGTTCACAAACATTTTGCCAAAATACCACAAACAAATACTTTTACATTTTCTTCATTAGTAGGGAGTAGCTTTTATTCTCTTCATCATTTTATGAATAAACTATAAGTTTAATTGGGATACAGAAAAATCTTATGGTGTGATATCCAAACCATTGCCAAAACAGTAAATGAAATCAACTTTTTTGTTTCTTGCTTGCAACAGCAAAACGACCAAAACATCACAGTTTCTAACCCCCTGATGTAATGTAGTCTAAAATCAAATGACCTGTACTAATATTTTTTCCATTTATCCCTACTGGAATAACAATAGAACCTTGACCAATGCACAACAGATAATGTTTTTGATCTAATGGTTATTTAATACATTTACATTTAGTCATTTAGCAGACGCTTTTATCCAAAGCCACTTACAAAGTATGAGGAAACAATAAGCAATTTATGCAGCAAAAGAACAGCAATGCTATAGAAACTATTATGGTGTCTACATGTACGTGATGAATTGTATTGGTCCGATGTTGTCTGGCAGATGGGAACTAACAGCCCTGCTGAAAAAAAAACAGAAACCCAACAGAAACCATTAGATGGTTTCCATTAAAACACCATTACGAACGATAAGCTTTAACCATTACAAAGTTGCTTTTGTTGTGTGTTTTGTGCATTATTCCAATAGGATTCAACATCCAACAAGAAGAATATATCACATTCTAGTAGAATCATTACAGTTTCCATTAAAACCAATACAAATCCCTTTAAAACCATTATTACTTCTTAAATGGTTTCTATTGTTTTTTTCAGCAGGGAGAACACTTGAATCCTACTGGAATAATACCCAAAAAGAAATTCTGTAATTGTTTTAATGCATAAGCTAATAATTCATATTGGTTTTAATGGAAACCATTATAATTTCTGTAATGGTTTTTATTGTTCTGTTCCGCTGGGATTAAGTCACTTCTTGATGCTTTATCCACAACAGTGCCACACAACCACCAAATTTCCTGCATGAAAATCTAAAAAACATTAAATCAGACAAAACAACATCAAGTTGCTGTGAAGTTCACTGTTAAATACTCAACGCAGCAGCAGTAAATCCCACGGCACATCAGGAGGGCTGTTTGAGTGACAGTAATGGGTCCTGCTGCTCTGAGACTAAGCCTCACTTGTTGACATCAGATATTGGTCAGTTCAGCATAGATTCCTCTCGGGTTGGTCTCACTTCAGCGTGTGTGTGTTGTGTTAGTTAGCGCTGTGTACTGATGCTATCAACGTAATCGAGTTTTGAGCTTTATTGTATAATCCAACACCTCTCCATCCCACTCACTTCTCTCTCTCTTTTGTGCCGATCCGTGATTCTGTAGCCAGTAAGGACACACTGTTTCTGTCCGACTTCATTCTGCGGCGCTCGCCTGATGGGCTGCATTCAAATAGGAGTAGGCTTGACATTTCCCAGCATTCCTCGCGGCCGTAATTTAAGGGTACCGTAAATAGCATTCCGTAGTAATATTCCGTAAGGGCGTGTTGATGTATATTCCATCAGAACGATACATTCATGCAGAGTTTCAACGGACGGAGGGATCTTTTAACCAATGCATGGAGACGTTTTGAATTGATATGTTCAGCTGCTGTCTGACATTGTCTACGGCAAGGCCATCAATCATTGTCATATTCGCTTGCTGATATTTCAGTCTTCAGCGCGCCCGTGCGTTTATTCCACATGTCTCGTAAATCAGGTTTCTCTTGCGCCGGTCAATTACTGCACAATGTTCATTATACAGACTGATGGTACTCTGAGAAGTGCTTTTTAATATAGTGCCGCAAAGTGTAATTTATGAAGATGGGCATTGTTTGCGTTTGATTGTTTAGTGTTTCTTTGAGATGACCGGGAGGACACAAAAAGGATGCTCAGATGTTGTTATTTTATAGCTCAGGAGATTTAAAGGAGTTATCAGTCGTGTTTCATTAACGCCTATTAATGTTTCTTCTAAAATTGCTTCGGAGAAATAAAAATAGAAACACATGAGATTGGTAAAAAATATGAAGAATATGGAGGTGTGAAATTAATGTAAATTGTGAAAGTAAAACAATCTGGATTTGGATAAATCTGATGAAAAATGCTGGAGATCTTTATAATATTGACTTTTGATTGCAGACTTGTCAAATCTGAGCTTATTTTAATACGCTGTTGACATCTCTTCTGTGATTTTTCTTTTTTATTGAATTTCTCCAACAACATACACTACATAAATAAAAACAGCATTGAAGTAATTAAACTTAACACAACGAGAAGCAAAATGTAATACATAAACGCATAGCAAAATACATCAATCAGATCTAGTATTAAAGATGGAAAACAACAAAGATAGAAAATTATAAAATAACAACAACAACAAAAAGAGATTTTTCTTTCTTAGAGAAAAAACAATACATGCTGATGTTTGAACGTATGCACCAATGTCTAAAGCACTTGTTCTGGGTAAGTGAGCCGCGTTTGTTCAATACAAGTCAAATTGAGTGAGAGCTCTATTCCTGTCGTGAGGAAGAAAATCAATATGAGTGTAACCTTGGACATGTAATGCAATGAGGGCTCTCTGGCACCAGGGCTCAGCCTCTGAACCACCACAACCCAAAAAAACTGCTTTCCATTTTAGATTTCCTTGAGGAATAATCTCTGAAGATTTCCTCTCCAGCAACACTTATTAGTTTTGATGCACTGAGGGGAAACTAGCTTTAACAGGCTTTTATTACACTGACAGTGAACTTCTCATGTTATTAAGAAGTATTTTGAAATACTTCAGGAAGGCACATTGCGTCATGTGCGGAGAAAAAAAAAGTCTGTCCTGTTGTTGCCATGAATGTCATGTGTCAGGCCGACACTGTAATGATCCAAGCAACCATGGGTGGTGACCAAACTGGTGCAACATTCTTTTTTCTTTTTTTACAAAAACGGATGAGATCTCTTTAACATCTTAATTGTTATTTAAAACAATGAGAATAAATGTAAAGCAAATTGAAACTTGCTTAAAGGAATAGTCCACCTTCAACCGGTCATTATTTTCATGCCCCTTTAATCATATAGTTCCTTTATTTCTTTCGTTTTTGTGCAGAACACAAAAGAAGATATTTTGAAAAATGTTGCCAATAGAAAACCATTGGTCCCCATTGACTTGCATTGGTTTTGTGTCTAAAGTCATAGGGGACCAACGGTTTTCAGTTATCAACATTTTTCTAAATATCCTCTTTTGTGTTTTGCAGAAGAATGAAAATGACACAGGTTTAAAATGACAACAGGGTGAGTAAATAATGACAGAATAACTATTTTGAAGGTGAACTATTCCTATATGTGTCGTCTCAGATATTTCTCCTGAGATAAAGAGTAAGAAATCTCACGAATGTCTCTGTCATTAGAGTTTGAGAAGAGACGTCAACAATGAGTCAAACTGAGCTCAGATTTGTCAAGTCTGCGATCAAAAGTCAATTTTATTGAAGATCTCAATATGAACTCAAACATTTCTCATCAAATTCACCCACATCCAGATTATTTGACCTCGACAATCAAAACGTTTAATTTTACACCTGCATACTCTTCATAGATTTCAACAGTTACAATCTCTTTTGATTCTGTTTTTATTTCTCCTAAACAATTCTGGAGGAAACATCTGAGACTAAGAAACGAAACACAACTGAGAACTCCATCAAATCTCAAGAGCTACGAAAGAGCAACATCTGAGCAATAACATTTTCTGCTCGGGTGGAATGATGGAAATTACTGTGATTAACACGGATATAAAAAGATAGTCAAACGTTTCATCCCTGCATCCTATTTAAGAAACAATTTGTGAGTAAACATACTGATACAAATCCACCGAGTGCTGAAACCAATTCATCCCACATGGGCATTGATGTGAAATTAAGTCCCACCCTGTTATGGTTTTTCCATCTAAATCCCTGGATTTCTTACCCTAAATAATATTCATGTCTATTTAATTTCTTGCGTAACTACCTCAAGCTCAAATTATTTTCCCATGTTCTGAAGCATGCCAATGTCTCTACAGTCTCCGCTCTAAACACTTTGGCCTCTACTGTTTTCCTTCAGATGTTTGGATAACGGCAGATTGGATTTGTTGATCTATGAGTGATGAAGGTTTCTGAGATGAGACCAATTTAAGAAAGTCCACCAGGTTGAGATGAAGCTTTATGAAGTAGCTGTTTGAAGCACAGCACAACTCTTGTTAGCAGTTACCAGAAACCCAATTAGAAGAAAAATAAGATTTACTTAACACGATGGTCGCATCAGGATACTCATAATGAATCTTTACAAGGTTTCTGTGCAAAAGAGCATGTTGTTGAGGAGAAAAAAAACATCTCAGATTTGGCTAAATGAAGTCGACAATTAAGAATTTACTATGAACTAAAAACATTCTCATCAAAATTGAACAAGGACTACATAACCTGAACTATTCTAAGCATGTCCTTCTGAAACATTGTATCTTCATATCTCGTCGTTTTAATTATATGCCATAAATCATTATTATTATTTGCCCTTTATGCTTGTCACTGGGTTTTGTTCATATCCAACCAATAAAAAGTGTTAAAAGTCCTTGTCATCTCTGAAAAAACAGTATGCAATCATCGAAAAAGCTCATTATTTTTTCCATTTCCTGAAAAACAGCAAATTTGGACATACAAGGTTTCAGAAGGACAGCGACGATTTGAAACATTTGTATTTCCCACGAAATTACATCTGAAATGTCCATTATAAGAACAGTCGACACAAAAATACAAGTTAAATGTTTATTTACTCACCTTGATGTTGTTTCCAGCACGCATGACGTGACTTTAATATCTGTAAAAGACAAAAGTTGAATTCTCCAGAATTGTTAAGCAGTTCTTGTCATACAAAGACTTTTCATAGACTAACACCATGTTTACAGGACATGAAAACGTTACAATTTTCATCCACAAAACATAAAACACACCTCAGGTTTGTTAAAAGAACAGATCAAGAGTGTTGGCGGCGACAAAAGTTACATAAAGATTTGGAACGACATAACCATAAATCAACGATTACAGCATTAACGTCTGGAACAAACTCGACAGGTTGGGAAACTACAGAGGTTGCGCTGACACACAACCAAGACGCGTTGCTTTTCTGGCGCGATATTTTAAACGCAGTTGGAGCAGAAAATGAATTTTGAAGGTCAGTGTGGTCATCGAAACAGTGTGATATCTAGACAGTAGACGGACCATTAAAACACGTCCGTTGGCGATGTAACCTTTATGGCTCCCGCAGAGGTGAGAAAAATATGCACCCCGCAGATACAAAGAACACCAGGTCGGCATGAATGCGAGATGAACCTGATGAAGCAGAAAAAATCCTCAATTCACAAAAATATATATTTTTTGTTTCAAAGTGACTGCCAGACTGATGTTTTTCCTGAGGATTCTGTGACTTTAGGAAGTCTAAGCGTGATAGATGGTGTCAGATCATGAGGTTATTTATAGCCTAGACGTCAGAACATTTATAACAGACATGATGTTCTGAAGACCCCGGGTAGAAAAGTGTGATATTGGTGTAAAATAAGGTTGGCTTATTTTTAGTTTTCGAGAAGTGAAGTCTGGGTGAGAGTCTGAAATTGGCTTTGAATGTTCTTTGTCATTTACTGACATGAATGCATTTGGCAGATGCTTTTATCGGAAGCGACATGAAGCAAATTCAAGGTCTTACAGTAAACATTTAATCAATTCATGTATTCGATATTGTAACGTTGATTTGCTAACAGCCTTGACAACCAGTTGAATAACAGGAAGTTGAAAGTGTAAGTACAAAATTAGAATACTTTTTCTCTAATTAATATTTTAATGTGCTTTTAATGACACTATGGATGCAACTCTACAAACAGAACAACGTTTTGAAACTGTTTACACTCATCTGGAAGTCATGACATTATAAAATAGTTGCGAAAGGCATTTCTTGACAAAATTTAGAGACTTTCATTCTTAAAGTGTCTCGATTCTGCTCCATTTCACAAGCCCGGCAAAAGCACTTCAACAATGTGTAGATGTTCACACAATCCCACTGCAACGCAAAAGCATTAACAGACCAGATTTTCTCATCTCTGCTTTTATTTCGAGTCCGGGGTCCAGTTTACATGGTCGACTGCTGGGACTGATTCCAACAAAAACCTTTTATCACATTTCTGAACCTCCCCTCCAGGCAGCCGTTTATGTGGTCCTGGCCAATGCAAATACCCAAAACCATTTCAACAGAACCTGAGCGAATGACCCACAACAACTCCACCAATCTGACAAAAGAGCATCAGAACTAGGATGAGGCTGAAACACATTCCTCACAGAGGACTAAACTTAGACTCTGGCTTTGTTCCAATACATAGCAAGCTGAGAAACCAGCACTTTGAGGCATCCGCTAGTTTCAACCTATGGCTGGGTCATACGTATTATAAACATGTTTATCTATTCCTGTAATTCCAATCAAAACATATATTAATGCCGTACCGTTAAGCTGGGTTCAGGTCTGGGCTTTCTGCAGACCAGTCAAGTTCATCCACACTTACCTAAATCAATCATTTCTTTTTAAATCTTTCTTTGTGCACAGGGCCATTGCCATGTTTGAATAGAAAAGGTTCCTGCCCAAACTGTTGCTTTAAAATTAGAACACACAAGTTAATATCTTTACATGCTGCAGCATTGAGACTTAGGCTCACAGATACGACTAAAGAAGTCAAATCTGTTTATTACGTGACTATTTAAAAAAAAAAATAGCATTTGTGACACAAAGACCCCTTACAGTTCAATTTAAGTTCAAGGCAATGTAGGTCATTTCAAATTTTTGACTTTTTTCTGCAGAACACAAAAGAAGATATTTTGAAGAACGTTGGTAACCAAACAACACCGGCTTCCATTGACTTCCATTGTGTGGACACAAAACCACTGAGACATTTCTCGAAATATCTTCTCTTCTGTTCCAAAGAAGAAAAAGTAATTTGCAGGTTTTAAAAGACATGAGAGTAAATAACCGATGACAGAATTATGTTTTTTAGGTAAGGCAGTTGCCAATGTAAACAGTGGACAGGAAGACATATTAGTGTTGTAACGGACGTAGAAAGAGAACAGCTGAATTTGAGCCTTTCACAAGTCGTCATATTGTTAAACGAACAATTCTAAACTTTCCCCAGAGTGACTCACTGCTAATTGCATAGTATGTACTTGCTAGGGTTGTGGCGAACACATGCCATATCGAGTGCGAAGTATTATCATGTAGCGTGCTGTCATGATGAGTGTGCGCGTGTTGTCTTGTGTCTGACACGCGACATCTTTTCCTCCGAGGACAGGTGCCGTTAAACCGCACTGACTTCCCGTGTGCTCGTTCTGAAATGAGAGCACAAGCCTTTTCTTTAAAACCACAGGACAACTTGTGACAGCTCAAAACAACACTGCATCATTCAATTAAACAAACTCTCTCATGATCTCTGCATACAACACAACTTTCATATCAACGGCTGTTCTGAGAACAGAGCGAATTAAACTCTGATATTTATCGCACTGGATTTGTTCTCTCTCTTTGTTTGATGCAGTAGACTGTTATGTGTGAAGTGTGTGACTCTGATGAAGTTTAGTGAAGTGTGTGTTTGTGTTCTTCAGGGTTTACAGGTGAAGAACGACTATATTCCACTGCTGCAGTCACTGGCCTCGTTCGGATGGAAACTCACATGCGTGCTGCCAACACCTATCATTAGGACAAACAGGTACTGTAGAGAAACTCCTCTGCGCCTCATTTCAGATGCTAATGTGAAAATAAAACAGTAGATTTTAAGCAATGATGTATAAACCTTTCAAGATGGGCGTACCATGAGCTCTGAGGTTGTTAGGTTGTATTCTGTAGAAGGTCAAAGTCATTTCAACTTCATTTGAAAAACAAAAGAATTACAACAACCATAATCCTGAGGAGAAGTCGCTGTAACCATGGAAATGGGATCGGCACCAGAATAGATCAGCGGTCCCCATCCACTTCCGTAAACCATTATGAACGACGACTCTACAACTAAAAAGAAAGAACACAGTCAAGTCAATAGAATAGAGTCAACGGCAATACAGTCACAAACACAAAAGCTTGTGAGCAATGAGCCCTGAAAAATGATGCATATTTTAACACAGACTGGACTATACCATTGGCAAATTGTTTACAATATATTAATATACAATCTCATGTACTAAATAGTGACAAAAAGAAAGCATAGTGCATATACTACACAGTGCAGAGATTAGGAGGTAATTGCACATACTGTCCAACAAAGTATGCATACATACGCATGAAGTAGCTTGCATTCTACATACTCATGTACTTCATTGTTCAGAAAGAATGGGAAGTCAAGAGTATGGAAAGTGCACCTACTATATAGTGCAAAAAGTATGCATAATACACTACCACATAGTGAAGAGAGTATGCATAAGTGCACATACTACCTAGTGCAGAATTTGAAAAGAGCACCCACTTAATAGTACAGAGAGTATGTATAGGTACATGTATGACACAGTGAGGAGAGTTTACATAGTACAGAAATTATGCATAGTGCACATGTTACGTAGTGACGCAACGTGCGTGATCAGTGATGCAACAAAGCGATATAACAACTACCAATGAGAACGAAGGTGGTCACATGATACGGTATCTCACATGGGCATCGGAGGAAGGACTGAAAAAAAATACTTTAACCGTTCTATATGATTTGTCCCTGCCCACATCAAGGATATAATTTAAAAGACGAGGAAACTGTGTCAGAAGCTGTAGGCATTCTAAACGAGTTTGATTCATGCATTGATAATTAGTCATCTCCTGCGTGACATGATGTTCCCTACTATTCCATACTACCTCCATACTAATTAGTAGGCGAAAGTCTTGAGTAGTATGTCCGAAACCTCGGTATGTACAAAACAGTTGGCGTAGAGAAATACCCGGATGCTCTACTGCTTCATCTGAGATTTTTGAGTGTGCATCAGATGGACAATCTATCCCATGATGCAACAGGAGCTGAGCAACGGTTAAACTTTCCAAATTTAAATAAATCAAAAAAGCGGAAAACTTCAAAGTGGATGTCTGTTTTTAAATGCAAGTACAGATGTTAACACTTTTACCGCCATTGACGAGTTATCTCGTCATTTAAAAAAAACGGTTCCCTGCCAAAGACAAGTTTTTACGGCAATCAGTGTTAGTACTGTTTTACAGCAGGTGGCGCTATTACACACGTTTGGGAAAAAGTACAGAATCCCAGAACCTAGAACGTATATGTTTTAGCGGTCTTTAATGATTGTTCTGAGTGTAATCTGGGCGGAATCTTTAACAAAAAAACGTTAATTATCTCAGCTGTTTAATCAAAGTGATGCATTTTTGAAGAAACCTACCCACATCTACGGAGTAATAAAAAAACGAACAAATGAAGATAGAAGAATACGGTTTCTTTTGTTTGAAAGCTGAGACTCTGTTCTTTCATTTGACATATTGAAAATTTATTGTGAGCCATTAAAGTTGGGTGAAAATGTCAAAAAACGCTGGCGTAGGCTGGCAATTTTTTTTTAAAGAGTCTGGCGGCGAATGAGTTAATACGTCATAGGTCAAAGAGCATGACAATAAAACATGGCGGATACAGTACGTCCGAAATCTATTCATACTACCCCCACACATACTATATGTTTTTACGGTGGATAGATGGGTACTTCATTTAAATCCCTACGTACTGTCATAGAATATGATGTCGGACGCATTGTAAGAGAATAAAATGAACCGTGTCTTAACATAAAGTGGTAAACTGAATTTCAACATTGGGTTTTGATACCTCAACTATTCCGCCTGCCGAGTATAACAGAACAAATAATAACAGAACATGGCAAAGTTTTCAGGGTATAAGAAACTGCAGCAGTACCTCATTGAGTCAAAATGTCGGGCACAGCCTGTAAAGATACCAAACAACGCGGCTATTTGCCCACCGTAATGGAATGTCAATACCAGCTAACTGATGACTCCCGTAATGGCGGGCGAAAGCTTCCGGCGATGTCGAACAGAAGTTCACCGTATAATCTCCATCTGTCAAACCCACGGCAGCATCGGGCCGATCCCTCAGCGGCCTCTCTTTCAGACGTCAGCGTTCTATCCATCCCACGGACTCCACTGATTAATTACGAGCCTATTTTAAACTTACCAAAACACAAGAGTGGCGATGTAGGTAATTTATCAAAACGTTGTCCTAGATACAACAGAAGCTTCACTCGTCAATGTCTTGGGGCTGATGACCTTGTTTTCTTGGGTGGTAATGGACAAAAAATGGATGTGGTGGTATTATGATATCAGACGGTAATACGGTAGTTTAATATTTTATATTGTACTGAATAATTGCACTTACATGGCAGTCAAAGGTATTTCAAATTGAGTTCTGTGTCGTCACAAAAAACTGCAAAATGAAAGTTAATAAAACATCTTACACAAAAGATGGAAATACATTGTTAGCAGTAAAATATTCCATTACTTTCTGGAAGGGTCATGTTAGTTCATTGAGTAATAATTGGGTGGATACTCCACCCCAAAATGAAAATTCTGTCTTCGTTTACTCAACCTCAAGTAGTTTCAAACCCCGTATGAAGTGTCAATATACAAAATTGTTTTGTACTGTATGGTAGTCAATGGTGCCCCAGAAATCTCAGTTGCTAACATTTTTCCAAATATCTTTCTTTGTGTTTAACGGAACAAAGAAATGTATATAGGTTTGCAACAACTTGGGGGTAATTCATGACAGAATTTTAATTTTGGGATGGACTATCCCTTTAATGAACAATATTGTAAAAAACACAGAATTACCAT
The DNA here is from genome assembly GCA_029783895.1 of Triplophysa bombifrons. Taxonomy (NCBI): domain Eukaryota; kingdom Metazoa; phylum Chordata; class Actinopteri; order Cypriniformes; family Nemacheilidae; genus Triplophysa; species Triplophysa bombifrons. The sequence goes on from CM056455.1 coordinate 4,375,935, forward strand.
GATACGTACCAAAAACCAAAGGACCAGGGTTCCAAAACATGGTATTTCTATTGTATGGCTAAAAATATTTTTTTGTGGGAAGGATCGACTGTATTGTCGTCTCCACACATCTCATTCTTATGCATTACATGGTCCAGTACGCTTGTCTATTCATTACGTTGGCAATTGCTTAAGTTACCATTCAATTAAGTCCTTTATGATGGAGATTGTACGTGGACGCGTGTCGTCTCTATAAAGTGAAGATGACTAGTTTGGATGCTGGCCGGGCTGCGGACAGAGCTGTAATTTTAACCCAGCCACTCGTTAACATTTTAATAGGACTGCAGGAATCCAGTTTTGCCTCTTTGATTTAACGTAGATGCACTGGAATAAATATCCAGCTCCTAGACAAGCCAGAAAATAGGGAGTGCAGAAAACAGGCCGAATTAGACATTTGCTATTGATTGCCAGCTTATGGCAGAAACGCGAAGGCCCATTTGATGAAAGACATGTGTAGCTGAACCGTGCGACACTCTTGTGGGCTGCGAGTCTCGCGTGTGAAGTTAAGGATTAGCTGAACTCGACAAGCGCCGTAACTACTCTGGGAGGCAAACACAGAGGGGCGAGAGAGCACTAAAGCAACAGAGAGAGAGAGAGAGAGGAATGAGGGAGTGTGTGAGTGAGACAGAATGTTTAGAAACACAGCTCTATGTCCTCTGAGGGTTAAAGAGCTTGACTAAAAAAATATCTGTATTATCCACTTCTAAAATGCTTTTGGAGAATCTGGAGAATCTCACTTTCAGAGACAGTAAGATTGTAAGGACACTTCACATCCTGGGGCTGATTTAAATAATACTTAAGATTCGACCTATCTTGTTTTTAATTAAAGATTAAATGAATTATTTATTTTTGCACATATACAGGCACGGTACAATGAAAGACCCCCTCATGTAAAAAGATTATTGCAGTATTGTGTTGTTCAAAAAATGAATATGAATTTGTTATCTTTGATGATCTTTCATCGCATATTTTTGTTATTTCGACACTTTTTCCTATTTCTATTTTCTGAAACGAAAAATGTATATACTTTAATTACAAATTTGGCAGAAATGTAGTCAATAGTTTACAGAATTGAGAATCACAACACATGGGAAGTAGACAAATAAATGTGTAAATATGTCCTATGGTATAACGGTGAAAAGGTCTAAATAAGTCTTATGCTATATTATATTATTAATATTTTTTGTCACACCATATGACACGTGTATATAAAAATGTAAAAAAATCATGTTTTTATTATGTTATCATGCTTTTTGTGTTATTAAGCTATATTTTATGTATGCACACACACACATCTATCCTTTATACAAATTAATCTCAAATATAGTGAAAATAGTGAACTTAATTTAGCCAGAGAAAAAGAACAGTAAAAATTACTATATGTCAAACCATACAGTTTTTTTCTAAAAGAAAAACTTAAAGAAAAAGATGCATAGACAAAAAAACCCCACAATAAATAAAAAAAGCTTCAATAAAGGGAGATGTGCTTATCATTTTGAGAATTTGACAAAAGAAAGTATTTAGTTTGTCCCCCTGAATGCCGCATGTTTTTCAATTACTCTCACAACAAAACAATTTAAACAGATCTCCAGGGTCTGTTTGCCTTATCCAGCATTATTAAAGCTATAAATACAAGATAAGATACTGAATAACTAATATCACTCTGGTAAGCATTGTGCGACCTCCACACAAAGGGGGATCATTTTGTTTAAACATTATTTTCTATTGATTCAAGCTGGTCAGGTTATAAACTGGTCAAAACGAAAACACATGCTGGGACAAATAGATATGTATACATAGAAGCTGTATCTATGAGATGCTATACAGATGTCATCCTCCATATTGGAACCGTCAAAGCAGTAAACACTCAAAAGCAAGTTGACAGTGCATCTGCAATCATTTAAAATGTACAGCGTTTCTCTTCTAGCAAAATATTAAATTTAAAAATATGTTACGCAGAATAATATTCCCCACTATTGACTAGTACCAATAGCAGAAAACCAGGCATTTAATAAGTTCTGACTCAACTTCCTGTTTCTACAGGAAGGGCCATAGCAGGAAAGAAAAGTGTGTTCGTCAACCCAGTCAACATAAAATGCCATTCACAGGCCATTAACGTTTATAATGAGACACGTTGCTGAAAAAGCGAAACAGGATGTTCAAAAATAAATGTTAAGTAATACTTTGCATTGTAGGGTTTGTGAAAAGTGGGTGTTGCATACCATATTTGAGCCAGGTGCTTGAAGTGGACAGGATGAAAAATTCATCGAACAAAGAAGTCATTACATTTTGAATAAAAACCACAAGATATTTTTCTCTGGAAAGCATATAAAGAACATTAAAAGGCATATATTAAAGGGATAATTCATCCAAAAATGAAAAAATCTGTTATCGTTTACTCACCATCAAGTTGCTTCAAACCTGCATACATTTCTTTGTTCCGATGAACACAGAGAAAGATTTTTGGAAGAATGTTGGCAATTTTCCGTTCTGGGACATCGTTCTGTTCTGTTGAACACAAAATGAGATATTTTGAAGAATTGAGGAAAACTAAAATTAAAAAGGCTGTATGGATGTTTCATCATTACTGCCCAAGTGTGATCACTTTTAACCAACCTGTTTGTTAATTCTGCGATTTCTCTTTTCCAGTGATGGAAGTTTGGCAACCAAACAAATCGTTTTCCTTCAGAGACCAATGCTGTCCCGCAAGAAGAAGGAAGCTAAGGTGCGTGACCTCATAGTCCCGCGAACACACAGTACCTAGAGTTAGTATGAAATCCCTCACAGACGTTAATATTCTACCTGGTGGCGGCCGTAAAAATATATGAACTCTATATACAGCCGCAGTCCCACGCAGAGTGATTTTACAGGGTGCAGAGCTGACATTAGGCATTTCCTTAAGACGCCACATGAAATGGAACAGAAGACGGAAGACGCTTGGATTTTCTGACGAAAACAATGCATAATTTAAACAAAGATTTAGCTCCGTTTCACTTCAAAGAAAATAAGGGCCAGTGCGTGCCTGCCTGTTTGGCATTGCCATTGTTATTTATTTATACAGCGCCTCGTTTTTGGAAGAAAGGACCGACCAAGTGAATTCAGTAAAAGTGCTATGCTGAGCTTTATTCAACATTTTTCAGCAGTGTACGAAATTCAAAGCTTTGTGTATTTAACAACACTTATAAATGCACCTTTACTAAATATTAGGAGAGTTTAAATTCATTTAATTTGATGCATTCTTCGTTTAAAACGAAGTTTGTCATTATGTCGCAGCTATTTGTTTTAAAAAGACAGTTTACCCCCCAAGAAATACATATTCTGTCTACTTTTATTTCTTTCTCACATCGTTTGAAACTTGTACATGAATCTTTCTTCTGCGGGTCAACGAGGGCCAATTGGTTGCCAACATTGGATAAAATCATCCAGCATGACAAAACGCATGAAAACATAGAAAAATCTAAACTTTTCATAAATACATATATGTCTGAAAAAGACAGAGCATCAATTCTGTTATTTTTATCTGTTTCTTCAGTTTTAATTTTCTGCAAATACATGCAAAAATAAAAACAATGTTTTTGTTTGAAATTTGGGAGAAATATTTGATCATAGAATAAAACAAATAGTTAATTCAGAAAACTGAAAATGGTCTCTGAAATGGTCCTTAAATATCTATATATTTTTTTATATTTTTCCGCGTGATGGCCTTAAAGGAATAGTTCGTACAAAAACTCAAATTTGCTGTTTATTTACTCCCCCTCAGGCCATCCGAAATGTAGGTGACATTTTTTCTTGAGTAGAACCATAAAGAAGATTGTTTGGTAAATCCGCAGCCCTCTCTGCTTCATATAATGGGAGTCTATGGGGTCCACCTGTCTAAGAGTTCCTAAAGCACATAATTCAAAAAAGCGGCTCCTGGCGACATGTTGACATTTCGTGAAGTGACTCGCTCTATATTTTCATGAATTTGAAGGTCATTTTTAATAATATTAGCCATACTGTACAGCCTCAACACTCCCTTTCTGCAGGTGGCGCTAAACATACCAAACACTGGTATGCCATTCGCCACCAAATACTACAAGAAGAAGATTGCGATTGTGTGCAGAGGCTGCACATTATGGCTAATATTATTAAAAATGATGTTCAGCTTTAGGAAAATATCAAACGATTCACTTCACGAAACGTCAACATGTCACCAGGAGCCTCTTTTTTTAATTATGTGCTTTAGGAACTCTTAGACAGGTGGACCCTATATACTTCCATTATAAGAAGGGCTGAGGATTTACCAAACAATCTTCTTTATGGTTCTACTCAAGAAAAAATGTCACCTACATCTTGGATGGCCTGAGGGTGAATAAATAAACGGCAAATTGGAGATTTGGGCTGAACTATCCCTTTAACTTAAAAACTTTGGGCTTGTGATGCCTGTGAAATGCAACATTTGCAGATGCTTCCATCCATCCAGAGTTTACATGTTCTCTGTAAATATTTCTCTGCTTGTCTGTATTCTGTTTACGACATGATCCAAATGTTTTTAATACAGCTCTTCTGAATTCAGGGCTTAAAGATGTGAGAAGCAGGGGTGAATGGCTCTGGTTTTTTAGGATTTCTTAAAATAGCAAACTTTTGCAGAGTTCTCACCAGATTTTATTGACAGGGGTGGTCCGCGAGGGGCGCAGGCTCAGTCAAGGGTGACTTGACCAAACACAGCTGCCAAGCTGACCAGTCGGTCAATAACTTGACAGCCAGCGCTTTAAATGAATGATTCTCCTAAGGAAACTGTTTACATGACAATCTGAGAGGCCGTTTACACGAGACCGTTTTCAACTGAAAAGGCAAAAACACAAATGCGTTTTGGCTGTCGGTTTACATGGAAGCGGCACTTTAGGGGACTTTTTGAAAGCACTGCCTTTTTTGTAAACTGCAAGACGGAAACAATGACGTTACACGCATGCATATTACATGCTCAGTCGGGAGTATAGCCAAAACAATAGGGTGGCTATCCGTACCGTGAGCTCTCGCTGCTCGACTATGTTTTAACGTTTCCCCAGCAAAATGTGGATTTGCTACACCAGGGGTTTTCAACTGGTTCTGTGCCAGGAACCACCATTCTGACTACCAAGTAATCGGCGGCCCACTATTGTGTGTGTGTGTATGTACCAGGGTTGCCAGGTCCAACCCGCCCAAAAGGAATAAAAACTAGCCCGATTTTTTCCCTGTGTCGAATCAAAGTTAACAACTCCCTAAAAACGTTTCTATTGCCATATTTTTTTATCTGAATGGTTTCCTGGGTATTGTATATATCGTTTTGTTCTGTTGAACACAAAATACGTTTTGGGATATTTAGGTAAGCAAACAATTCTGGATCATGTTTGACTACCTTTCATTTTTTTCCGCTATGTTAGTCAATGATGCCAAAGAATTTTCAGCAGCTAACATTGTACCAAATATCTTTGTGTTCAACCGGACAAATAATTGTATACAGGTTTGAAACAACTAGAGTTATTCATAACAGAATTTACATTTTTGGGTGGAGTGTCCCTTTAAAAATATCCCACATCTGCCACGCACGCAAATGGACGAGCAACATGTTTTCTATTCGTAAGACATACATAAACTTGGTTAAGAAATACACATGGATACATTTATTGCATAAAGTAAAATGTGTACAAGCACGTCAATGATTATGTTGTTTTTAGACTACATATAGCGCTGATCAAACGTGATATTTGGCAGCCGGGAGAATCAAGTGTTGTACACTCATCATGAGTGATTTCTTTCATTGTGCAACGTGACATTCACCTGATGAAACATTGGTTAAAACATAATTCGGATGCACTGTGTCTAATACCACCGCTAATTTCCTCTTTGGTTGAGCTGAGCTCCCGCGTCCCTCCCTGTACTGTAGCCTGTCTGTCAGACTCGTTTTGCACACTTTTAAGAACGGGCCGGTCCTTGAGTTGGCAGGTATTCATTCTTAGTGTGAATATACATTAAGAAACTCATCAATTAACATTTATCCTTAGAATATAAATAAACATTATTGTTTATTTTATGTATAAAAACTCGCAACACGCTGCTCCATAATTTTTTGTGCGGGAAAACCGCGACCCTGGCAACACTGGTATGGACGTATATGTACGTATATGACGTTGGGGAAGCAAAACACAACGTTAGCAAAGCATAAGATAGACCTGATAGGTGCAAAGCAAGCCTATCCTGTGTCAGTTTGAATCTCAACTCAAACTCAAATTATTTTAAATATTTTCATGAAATTTAGTATTCCCACCAATGCGCAAATATTCTGGAAATCTTTGGAAAAATAACTTAAGGAAAAAAAGTGATTTTAATAGTGAAATTAGGTAGGCTGGAATGCATGTCACGGACCACATGCAATGCCGCCGCGGACCACCAGGGGGCCGCGGACCACCGGTTGAAAACCCCTGTGCTACACCAATAAGACCAGCGGAGACACACTATTTACATTCGGCAGACTTTAAACACCAGTGCGGTAGGAAAGCAAACACGTCGACCAATGGTATAAAAAAGCACTTTTGGCTTATAACTGTGCATGTGTATGTGCCAAGGCACATCCTGTTTCTTTACACAACAACATCGCCATCCACTGGCCTGGCATGCATACTACAGCGTTTTTATCCGTTTTCCTGGATCCGTGTAAATACAGACCGTTTTGATAACAATGTCATCCGTATGTGAAATTTCTCAAAAACACAATGGAAAAACTTTTCCCTTTTTTCATTGTGTAAACATGGCCCTTAAACAAATACTGGCGGGTTGAAGAGGAAGCATGTCAATAATTGGCTACACGGCTACAGAAATCATATTAGGTGTAATTGTTAGTCGGTTCTAGATCATCATTATGAAATATTCATCTGTATTTAACATGTCTTGACTCATTATTTCTCCTTATAAACCTCCGTTAACATATTCCGTTTCAGAAAGTCATCTTTAAAGCACGGAACAAGTGCAACAAGAACTCCGTCAAAGACGCACCAAAGGACAAGAAGAAGAAAGAGTGCACGTTCGCCGTAGAGAAGCTGTGTGATCAAAAGATCAGTGACGGAGCGGAGAAGATCACCGAGGAGAGAAACACGAGCGACAATGAACGACAGAAAGAGCAAAATAATGAGGCTGATACTGAAGTGGAAGGAGGAGAGGAAAAGACAAAGGAACTCTATGAGACAGAGGAAGGGATAGCTACAGGAAGTGAGGTAGGGGAAAAACAGGAAGTGCTGTGCGGTAATAAAGAGAGAAAAGGAAATCCCCAAAACGAAAATGAGGTAGAAGTAAAAACACAGGTGGAGATGAGCCACGAAGCCTCGCCAGCAGACCAGCAGACAGCACATCGGTTCAATGAGGTGGACAAACAGGCAGACGGCTCAGTGGAAGAACCGTCACCCGCACATGACGACGTCTCAGCCAATCAGGATTGAAGATGCTCTCCAACTCCCGTGACCAAGAGATGTAGACCTTTATGAATGTTCAAAATAAACATCCTTAAAACAAGACACATTTACAAGATATACAGCACAATATCTTGAAGTTCCCTCACTCCAAATCATTTTCTTGATCGTCATACCACAGACGAGTAATATGAAGTACAGTTCTTTAAATCCAATGAATGTTGTCTTGTATTAAGTATGTTTAAACACTTGAAAATAAAGACAATATAGACTAATACAATGATTTACAGATCCAGATGGCTGCAGACACCTCATTGACAGACACCTGACATTGCGACCTCTTGTAACCAATGCGGCTTGCGAGATTTCATCCCCTCTGACCGAGATCTTTAATCGAGCGATAGGAAAAGAGGAGAAATGGGATGAGATTGTTATCAGTAAATGCACTGGATGGGAAAACCACATTAATATTTACCTTGTGACCCAGAGGGCCGAGAGCCTTCTAAAAGACTTCATCTCTACTGAAGACGACAGGCGTGCCCGGAGCAGACGGTTACTGTTGCGAGAGGCAATCGACTGTGATGTAAGGTGCACATGTGTGTGTATATTTTTGTTTTGATGTTTGTATGAATATTTCACAGTTTAAACAAAACTGTTGTCAATGTAACGGAAGGGCAATGTTAGAAAAGTATCTGATAAAGTTTCCTTACAGCTGAAATCTGTAACTTTTAAAACATTTGTTTCATACATCCAACTTCAGTTTACATCACGAACTGCGTTGGTTCAAATTTGCTTTAAAAAATTGTATCTTTAACCCAAAAAAATCTGATTGCAGCTTTAATTGTGCCGTCTGGACAACTTCTTGTTTATTGAATCCCATCATTCAATAATCTCATCCCCCACTATTTTTAAAGCATAGCAGTTTTAAAGCAAGTTCAGTCATCATTTACACGCCAATGTACCGTTCCAAAAAACGTTAACCTTTCATTATTTGTTGCAAAGGAAAAGAGATTAAATACTATCATTCAAGTAGCCTACGCTATTTGTCAGGTGTATTCCAAGCCTCCAAAACCTACTGAACTACAACTGTAGGCAACATTTCCACAATAGGCTGCATCCTAAAGTGTCTTTTTTTAAACCTTTGTGGGTAGAAGTCTATGTAAAAGCCAAAGTCTGCTAAAGCTCCGTGTGAGGAAAAGGCGGGAGGTTAAATTGCTATTTTCCACCCCACAGCTCTCAAATCTCATTCATACATTCAAATATGGTGTGTTGGGACATGTCATGCACGATTTGAAATTAATTTAGGAGGTTTTTGGAAGTGGTGGGATTTAGTTTTTTACATTGTGACAGTCTGCCCTAGCGTTCAAACAAACCCTTTTAATATCTTTCTCAAAAATAAAAGTCACACAGGTGACCAGGGTCACAAAACCAGTCATACGTAGCACTTATTTGTAGCAATAGCCAACAATACATTGTATCGATTTATCTTTTAAGCCAAAATCATTAGGATATTAAGTTAAGATCATGTTCCATAAAGATATTTTGTAAATTATTTTTGTGAGTGGATGCAGGAAAATGGTGAACAAAAATGGGCAGAAAGAAGACGTCTACAAACTTCCAAGACGATTTTCTCAATATTTCGATTTTCTCGGCCATACATTGTACTATCATAACAAACCATACATCATTTACAAAGCCTATTCATTTAGCTTCCAGATGATGTATAGATCTCAATTTCATAAAATTGACCCTAATGACTGGTTTTGTGGTCCAGGGTCACAAATCTCTAGACCCCAAATGTGCAGAGATTGACTTGGGAAAATGATGGGCATATTCTTTTTCTTTTCCTTATTATACTTAGCAGGTGTTTACACAAGTGGCGTTCACGCATCATAAGCAGCTACACATAGGAATTAAATAAAAGACATTTCATCACATCAACTTCATGAGAGCAAAACCACATCGTCGTCATTTCATGCACCGCCGTCATTTTTCTTATTGGCATAAAAGTGTAAACGGCCACTTGCATAATGCAGACAGAAGGGTGTAATATAGAGGGGTTATTGGAATATGATTTAATCGCCATTATGATCTGGGATGTTTGTGGTTTAAAGTGAACAACAGAAAATGAGCACAGTCCATTGACAGTGTGATGTAGTTAGGCATTTTCTCTAAAGCTTTTATTTATGAAACCAATAGTATTTCAGCCTTTAATCATTGAATGAGTTCCAGTAATCCAGCTGAAGCACAACAGGACTATGATCTCAGACGGAATGTTTTATCCTAACGGAGTCATGGTTTAGATCGGTTTTAGCGAAGTCTATGTTGTATTAAAAAATAAGATGAATGTCATTGCATTAGATAATAAAATATCGAACCAAGTGGCAGATAGATTTTACGAAAACACATGTTTAAATGCGTTTTAATATTTCTAGACACCTTCTGTTTGTTAAATTCCACTAAAATTACCAACGGATTTGGAGCCAAAACTCTAAAAGTGGTGAAGAAGTGTTCTGAATAAAGATCTTTAAGCTTCATTTATTAGCAAGTGCCATTTAGTCATTTAGTCATTTAGTTATTTTTTACACCATAATTTGAAATCCTTTTGGAGTCCATTGTATACCTCACCTGAGCTGTAAATGTGTTTTCCAGTAAGTCAACGTGTTGCGCTGGTGTCTGCCTGTATTTATAATGTGAGTTTGCAGCGTCAGGGGTTTTCCAGCATGTGGTCTTCTGGAAGGGCACACAGGCGGTTCACAGGGGGCCTGCATTAGCTCTAATGGCCGGAGGGGTCACATTTAAAATCATAATAGCTTTTCCACTCACCCCTCCTGCTGGGAAATCCGTCTCCAGCGCTTGCTCTCCTCGCAGAGGGTCACGCCTTCCAACTTCCCAATAAAAGATGCTGTTTCCAATCTGTCAGCAGATGCTTTGATGAAAATTCACTTTGCACTTTCCGAGTATGTTTCCTGGCGTGTCTCTCTGTGTTCTCCTCCCAGCAGTTTCAAACACGTCGTCTTTATAATCGTGTTTTGTCACAGTGTTGTTTGTGAAATGGTGGATGAGGGGGAGATTGCCTGTTTGATTGTTTGACGACGATGACTGAACCAGAGGAAAAAAAAGATTCTCAAACATTACTTGTTGATTATCACTGACAGATATGTACCATATTACAGTATTCCTACTAGCAGATACTGTAGTGTGGGCATATGATAAGCATGGCTTTTTTCTGTTATCCATTGAGGTATCTGGCTGTGTTTGCAATAGTATTGTAGTACTGTGTACTGCACTTTGAATGTTGTATGCCGCCTATTCCTTTTTAATAACATTACAGTTAAGAATGAATCAGTACATTTTAACAAAGGTAAAAAGGGTTGGATACAATTCAGAGTGCTTCAGATGCCTTAACCACGGTAAAAATAATGCCTTTTAGAATTACGCCAAGAAATTGCAGAGCGAATGACAAACAAGGAAGGTCAAGTCAAGCGCATTGCATTGTAATGTGCGCATTGCAATGTGGTCTGTTCCGTTTGCACATTTCGGCAGGGCTGTAAAGTACATATATGTCGCACATTAAATTGTGTAGCACGCGTACGATACGGTTTGGCAGGTGCATTCGACAGACCCGCTTGTTTGTGTGAAGTGCATTTGTAGGTGTGAGGTTAACTAATGCCGCACCACTATTTATTTTCATTTTAATTTCGTTTTTGCAATTAAAACTTGTTTTCCGGCTGCATCTGTGGGATGTGGGAAAACCTGGAATCAATCACGAAAGCAGAATTTTACTATTTACATATATTATCTGCTTGTTCTGCGTATCTATGATTGAATAAATTGTAATCTTAAACATGTTACAAGCGTAACACTCGTGCATTTGTCTGTATTTTACGATACGAGGAGATTACACATGAAATTGTTGATCTAGGTTTTTTCTAGGAGCATTTCACTGTTTGAGCTACTGTCAAACACAATGAAGCTCAAGCGTCTTCGCAATGACCTGTCAAAATAAAAGTCTGCTTAATTTGAACCAGGTGATAAAATAATGGACTCTTGGTAAATTTATAAACTGTGGTAAATGCTACAGTATAGTTAAATATTTACTATAGTAAGGGTCAAATATACTATGGTACACAAGAATTTTACTGCAGTTTACTGTAGCAAATACTATAGTTTACTACGTATTTTTATGGACAAATGTATTTACTGTATAGTAAAGCATCGAAAATACAAAACTAAAAAGGAAAAAACTAAAAATACTATGGCCCTAATGTATCCATTTGTATAACTTTAATGTCCTTTTCAGTTAACTGTCTATCTATGTGATGACCTGGACTTGTGCTGTAACTGTGTGGCCTGTGCTACAAAACATTAAACCTCTGGAGCAAAAAAAGTTAACATACAACCCTGACATTATGCTAAATTTGTTTGATTAAATCTTAGTTTCATGCCTACAGATGCTGTCTTCAACTGGAGCCGGATATTCCATAAGTTTATTATGTATTTTTTTAGAGTTTCAAAACATAAACCAACAAGCAAAGTTGTATTTATAGCGAGAAACTCTGAATTCTAGATGATACACGAGTTGAGATGTTGTACAGGACGTCAATTTAAAAGGAGTGATTTTGAAGTTCCTTGAGTTTAATATGTTGTGTTTGATTTATTATTATTATAAATGTGTGATGTACTGAACAGCTTATGAAAACCATTAATTTTTATTTTTTTAAAGGCCAAAAAATAAGTTCCAATTGCAATGGGCTATCTGTTTGGGCACTTTATCGTTATATAAATTGATGTAACATAAACCAATTATTCATTAAGTCCACAGGAAACAGTCGTTGTTACATTATTCACAGCTTTGTTCGGTTTACAATACTTCTGTGTTATTTTCATATTTTCGAAATGTTACATTGTCTTTATAATGCACTTCAAGGCAACAAGAATATCTGCATACTGTACAAAGTACACATACTGGTAGGATTGAAGGGTAGTATGCTATTCCAAACACAGCCATTGCCCCTCTCTCTAACTCCTGTGCAAGACTCTCCAGAGATGCAAAATATACACACCACCATTCCACGTTTATACCATTGTTACGTAGACACCGCATTTCAGCAGTTTAATAAGCTGGCAGTGATGAACACTTGTGCAAAAAGTAACATACCTGATCTTTACCGCCCACATATACAAAAGCAGGCATGAGCTCATTGAGTTTTGGGTCAGCCCGTGGGTTTGTGCGGTCACGTCCCGTGGCTGTTACAGACAAACTGTTAGGAGAAAAACAAGGATGTAGAGAAGAATGAGTCTCCTGTAGTTAGTTTCTCTTATCGTACATGAAGAAATGTGCTTGTTATATAACATACTCTATATTTGCGAGTACCCTGCACCGGCGGGGGAGATCATTCATTGTTGCTCACACCGTGAACACACAGGCGTGCACCATTTCCTCTCTGTTTTCTGGCTATGCTGAAGTCATTTAAAACTGCTGAAAAGAGTGAAACACGCTGCTGAGGTCTGTGCTCGAGCATCTGAAAACATTCACCGTCTCTGCCTCCATATTTACAGGAAGATTTGAATGTCAGTCACTGTTGTGCTGTTGTCAAAACTGATCAGTGTTCTTTGTTTGCTTCATAACGCCATCTGTACAATTTGTATATTATAATAAATATGATTTATATTTGATTCGTGATGGGTTTTATTTTGCTGTGATATCTGATTGCCACTCTACTGCTGTATTTGTTAAACCTGATTTAAACATCATGGTGGTATCTCCTGTTTTCTTTCATTCAAATCTTTAAAAGCATCAAACTACAGTATTTACCACCAAATTTTGAATAAAAATAAACCATGTTCTGATATATGTCTTTCTGTTTCTAGCGATTAAATAATATTTTACTTCCAAATTGATACACAGAGCCAGCAAACACAATTATTTTCCCCTAAAGTTACTATTTGATTCCTGTTGGGTTATTTATTTATTATACACTAGTAGATGTAAAATGGCCTCTACAAAAATGTCTTTACAAAGGCGGCATAGAAGCACAACATAAATTCATTCCCCCTCATACCACACAAAATCAATGCCGTGTGTCCATAACCAGAAATCCTCTAATGACACTTCAATGAGGGTGGAGACGAGAAAACTGAATAATGTATAATGGCAACATAGAAAACTGAATAACGTTCATCAATGACAACAGAGAAAACTAAATAATGTATAGATGTGATTTTATCAACGACAACAAACGCACAGAAATAGTGCTTGCTGACAGCACTGGCTCAAGTGTCCAACATTTTAATTGTAAATTCTTAAAAGAACTAAAGACAAACCATCTGTGTAAACTTCTACCTATGCTGTGGTGAGAGTGTCATTTCAGGTATGAGAAGCTGGTGAATCTGATTATAGGAACACACTGCCATCTAGTGGCCTGTGCTCGTCAATGCATGTACAATCTTTCTTGGGTTTATTCATCCAAAAATCGACAACTATAATAATTAATTCTGAAAACGCCAAAATGTTGAGAAAATAACTCATTTTGTTTTACATTGCAAGCAGAAAATAAATGATAAACAGCAGAAGATTTGATAAGGGAGTCTGATAAGCCCGGACCTGACATGCTCGAGTCATCATTACAGTGCTGATGGTTTGGTTTCTGATGTCTGTAAATGTGTAAATGTGTCAGTCGGTGTTCAAAACTAGTGATCACAAGACTGCATTGTGATGAATACGATTATAATGAGCTCTTATTTATTAATTTGAACATTTTTATTCTCACCCCACATTGCAACGTCAAATATGTGCAGTGTGAAATGAAGCAGGCTTAGAATGTTACTAATGAGATTTTTTTAGGCTTTCTGTACATTGATGCCAAACATATAAGATACTTTCTAGAGTTATTTTAAACGATGGACTGTTCAAAAAGATTAAATGTTAAAATTTGAAAGATATGATACCATTACCTAAACGGTTGAAGTCTCATCGGAAAGCACAGACGGTATATCTGGGGTCACGGTAAAATCTTCCGTGGCCATAACGTGTATGGTGTCTCTAGTCCATTATCTTCCCAATGAAGACATGTCTCGGTTCTCCAGCAAACTCCTGACAGAGAACAGATCAGTTTTTCTGTCAGTGGGCCTTCCGCTCTACCAGTAGATTCTTCAACAGAAGACACAAAGCCACAAGGTGTGGAGAAATAAACCTGGACATTTATGTCGATAATCGATAGAGGATCATTTGCTTTATCAAAGTTCTCTGTGCCTCGGTCTGAAGAGCCAACACATGATATAATGACCCCCTTTAAAACTTTTTCTTTATGCATTTTTAATGGCTCTGATAATCACTGTACTTTTGTGTTTTAGAACAATGTGCCAAAGAGACATGTGAGAGGACGCTGTTGTCTGTTAAGCCCTCTGATGGTGAGTCCGTCTGTCTTTTTATTATCAGCAGTTTTATTTTAATTTCACCCCAGTAAAACAAACCACAAACATCATTTGACAATCACATGCATTTTCTGCAACATATACAGGAACTTCTTGAGCAATATTGCATTTCCCTGTGAAAAATCAGTCGAGTCAAGTTAAATTCATATAAAAACTGATCACAAGCACTTTTGAGTTAACTCAACGGAGACTGAAATCCACCCAATTTAAAAAAAATACATTCATGTCATCAGTTGTCACAACATTGTCAAGTTTATCTAATGCACAACAGAACAACATATTAATAATAATAATATTTTTGTTGAACGTAAAAAAAGAGGAATAAAGATTGATTATTTAGAAATAAACACATTTATTTGTTATTAACTACAATTGTAAATGTTTTCTGCCTCAGAAGGACCAAAAAAAGCTGTTTAATCAAATTGTGTTGAGTGCATTTATACAAGTTGTGCAATCATGTCATGCAATTACACCTCAACATTGAACAAACAAACCTCAACCATGGTAACATAAAAAACATCATTCACTAAAAAAACTACACACAGCAGATAACTAACAGATACAACATTAAAGCATAAATTAAGCCAGCGAGAACTAAAACTCGAATCTTTAAAAGAAAAAGAAAACACAGAATCGAACATGCAGCAATGCATCTTGGAAACGTTTAAACTCTTGCACTATGAGTGGATAAGAATGAACATTCTTCCAAATTCTTAAACCACCTTAGAGTGAGTAAATAATGACAGAATTTTTATTTAATTCTGTACCCTTTAAGTTGATTACTGAATTTATATAGTATATATAAATAATATCAATATATATTTATATAATATAGAAATGTCATTGTAGTTGGTACAATAAAATGAATATAAACCTAGTTGACAAGAAATTGACATGAAAAAGACAACATAGCATAAGTCCCCACAGAGCTTTGCCTCTTTTGATTGCATCTCCAGAGATAAAATTGATGAAATGCCCATCCAAATATAGTATTTGTAAATACATAACTATAATTAAATATTATAAATCTAAAGAGTTAATAATAGCTAAGTAACCCTTTCGTATGCTCTTCTTTTAGGGCTGGCTATACGCAACATGTGATGACTGAAGTGGCCATTTTGTTTTGCTGCAAAAACCAGCCATAACATTTATAAACTGTACATTGTCACAAAAAATGTTTTATCTGCATTGTGTTTTTTTCATTTACAGGTCGCTGTCAAATACTTAAACAAGATTCATAATGACGCTACTGATGATAATGTAAGTCAATCAATCATAATGAAATTATGTGCAATTATTTAATGGCCTATGACACAATGTAGTTGATATGAACCTGAATGAAATAGACAATATAGAGTCCCTACAGAGATTTGAGCAGGACTTGTTCTTGCGATTGAATCACTACACAGACGAAATTTAATAAACGTTCAGCCAAAATATAATAATGTATGTTTTTTAAATCTAAAGAGTTAACTATACCCAAATAACGCTCTTTAACTCTTTTCTCTATGCTGGTTACAGAGGTGAAAATGATGTCTCGGCTGCAAAAACCTCCCGTAAGCCCCTACGTCATTCAAATGTTTGAGTGGTTTAACTGCCACTGACCACATAAAAATCATCACGGAGTACCCTGGTCCCCGCACAGAACTGCAGCAATTACTTTAACCTGGTAAATTGGACGAAGGAAACATGAGGGTCATTATGCGTCAGGCAGTACAGTCCGTAAAATACTGCCTTGACCACAAAGTCTTTCACAACGACATCCACCCAGACAACATCCTGGTCAACACAGTCACCTTCGATCTCAAATTAATAGACTTTGGCTGTGCCTTGGAATACGAGTGCAAACCCTTCCCCAAAAACAAATATTGAGTTAACCTGGCATTTTGGGTTCTTATGATAAATATGATTCCAGTCTTTGCCACGTGACCCATTTACAGATTCGCTTAACTTTGATAATGTCTTTCTTACGGGAGCGACCGTTGAACACAAAAGAAGATATTTTAATGAATTTAGGAAAATAAACAGTGACATGGCATCTTTGACAACAGTTTTATTTTTTTGGTAGTCAATGTTTCCCCAGAAATCTGACATTTTCTAAATATCTTTCTTGGTGTTTAACATAACAAATACATTTATACAGGTTTGATGCAACTTGAGGTTGAGTAATTTTATTTTTGGGTGAACTATCCCGTAATTCTTTTGAGGGCGAACAGTCGGATCCGCTCAAGGTGCTTGAGTGATAAATGAGGCTTATAAGTCTGTCTGCAGCAGAGTCATTAATTAGCCAACAAACTTCATGTCCTTAAGGAGCCAATAGACGGACACGTATCTATCAAACCATACCTAAGCTGTATATTTGAGTCCAAGGCAGCAGAGCTGAACCACTCTCCAATGGAGGTCTGTGTTTGATGATGTGTGAACTACACCATCTCCTTAACAAATTAATTGAGAGCAAGGCTCCCAGATAATATGGAGTTACTGCAGCACATGTCTTCAATCACTGCGCGGGAGATCTAGATCACAACAAGAGCCTTACAGGCATCGCAAAACTTGCAGACCTGTTAGGATATTGCCAGGCCGCAATTGATAAAACTACTAATCAGTGGAGGTCCGTTCACCTCCAGAAATGGGAGGAAACAACAAACACCTTGGCATTCCGAGCTGAAGTTAAGCAGGATAGAGCTTCAGGAGGCATAAACCCATATGAAGACTTGCCTTCTGTTGCAGCTTCTTTCTTCTCCGTCCCACACTCAAATGCTGAGGTTGAGAGGCTGTCCAGTCAGTCAAACGGGTGTCATTACAAAAGAAACTCGGGAACCCTGTGTCCCTGCAGACCCTCAGCTCTATTCTGTATACAAGATATGGTTTGAGGTTGGCTGGAGATGCGTGTTATAAGCACAAACTTTGGCACTTTAGCTGCTTATCCATTTAAGTCCTGTCCAGGTTGTAACTCATCCTCTGCATCCAGTGTCACACCACAGGAGGAGGGCACTGAGGGTACAGATCCTGTCAATGATGAATTCTGTCTCAGCGTTCTCATGGAGTGCTCTGGAATCCCAATTAAAAAAACATTGCTTTGGTTTTGTGAGGCAGACTGACTTACAAAATATATTGTTTATTTGCTATGTACATATTTGTATATTTTATATTTGCACAGTTGTATATTTCCCAAAATTGCTTAGTTAGATGAATCAGATGAAGTCATGATACTAGAGAAATTCTGAATCCAAAGTTAAGCGACTTAAGAAATGTTACAACTTCCTCTTGATGCCAAGAGATGGCATCTAACTTACTTCTCACTGGAGAGACTGTAGAAGAAGTCATCCATGATATCATATTCTGACATCGCTTTGGATAAAAGCCCCTAAAGAACAGAAGGAAGACATTATTTCAAAATACTGCAATATTGTAAACCATAACAATGACAACACACTACAGTGAGAGCGCTTCTAAACATAAAAAAAATCTTGGGTTAAGACTGATTAAAAGAAAAGTGCTTTTAAACTCCAATCGAGAAATATAAACAGATGATGGGCCATTACTTATGTGGTTCATGTCATTGTCAATATAAATCTACTTTTAGCTTTGAGCTGTTCAAGTTTAAAAGAAGGTTGACTCACATCCTCCCTTTAAAGTAAACTCCGAGTGAGTCTATTAAGCACAGCACTCACACGGGCTCTCCGTGTCTTTACCAGACTTTGCCAAACTGCCTCAATGCTGACAGCAAAGGGTCACATGACAATTGTAAAAAAAATTAAGCTCTATCTGCTTTAGGTTGCTCCAGAACTTGCATGGATATTTATTCTAGAATTTGTCTTGATGTCTGAGTTGCGGAGCTCAAGGTGGCATTTATTTTCATGGGCGTGTGCTTTGAGGGGTATGAAGACTTGTTATAGGGCTAAACTGATGATCGCTCTCAGATTCTTGACTTCAGGTTCACCGAAGCCCACCGACTCCAGCAATAAACAAGTTTTCCAAAACAAACTAAGGAAAGAAAAGAATGTCATTTTATTTTCCTCGTTTTACTTCAGAATACAATTTCAGTGTTTCCTATACGTTCATTTATTATTCACATTATCACCGATGACTTGATTGGTCGATTGGCCACCGCACCCTACCAAAGACAAACTAGTGCCAATTTAGCAACTTAAGCATTACATTTGCGACTTTATGGGAACAAAGAATTGACCGTCTTTTTTCCATAAACCAGGGGAATCCTGGTTGATAAACAATATTCGTAAAGTATTATATATAACACTCTTACCAATAGATTCTAGGGGCAGGTGCAGATGGTCCAGGTCCAGATGGAGCAGAGAGGGCAGGTGACGGTCAAGGAGCCAGTCCCTCAAAAACTCTTTAGGGTCCATGTCAAAGCTCTTCTCATCCATCTCCAGCTTTTACCCTGCATCCATCATCCCTATGTGACAATACATCAGCTGACGCATCAACTGTTTTGCTCCTGAGGTAAAGAACACGACTGGTTAGACATAATGAACGTCAACACGAATAAACCGCAGGTTCAGATGGAGGTTTCAGAGAGAAAAGTGTTACCTTGAGCTCCTGAGAACTTCCACATTTCTCCAAGAGCACAAAACAGAAACAACTTGTGTAGTATTTCGGTGGTAACAGCTGAACGGGAGTCAGCAGGGCATTTACTGCTATATTTACTTCCTCCTTTATTCTTGTGCGAGCTTCCTCGTTCCTTAACAAACTACAGCAATTCATCCCAAGCCAGTTTCTCTATTTAATCAATAAAACAAGGTTGTTTAATGGTCAGATCGTGCTGCTAATGGGTGAACAAAATACATAAAAGCATGTCATTTGAACAAGATCTTGCATGAAAGGTTTATCGTTGTCTCCGTATGCCCATTCATACATTTATCATCAAAAACAAACCTCGTGTTTTGACAAAATTAAACGTAGTCGCCATTTATGTAGCCTAATGTCATTCCAAACCTGTATGACTTTCTTTCTTCTTCAGAACACCAAAGCAGATTAATTTAACATTGATTCCTATTGACTTCCATTGTATGGATGCAAAACCAATAAGACATTTCTCAAAATATCTTCTTTTGTGTTGTGCAGAAGAACGTGCCACCCTTTTTCATTTGCTTTTCGTGACAACTGGACATACACATTGTAATATAATTTGTTTGTTTTATCCATTCTTAATGCTGTTCCAGCATCACAGGCTATATGGCAAGAACCAGTCATTCCGCACACAAGTCTGTTCTATATACAAGTTGATCCTTAGACATATTGGGGGGACAATTTGGAATCCTTAATCGATCTCACCTGCATGTCTTTGGGATGTGGGAGGAAACCGGCGCATATAGATAATCTTTACGATGTTGTGCGACATTTTTCAGGTCTTTAATGACAGTGCCAATTGTAGTATATAAATACCATTTCAGACAGCAAAAACAAAACATTCACACGGTTCACTTGTTGTATTTGTAGTTCCATTCAAATAAAAGCCACTGGATGATTTTGAGTGCATATACTCTCCATTACACTGCAGATATGAAATGTGACAAAACAAACTCATTTTTTCAAAAAGAATAGCTTAGAGCAATGCATTGCAAATAAATACACACAAGAAACATACAGAAGGAAAAACAGGACCTTGGTATACTGGAATGTATATACAATAAAGATTGTTTCATAAATGGGTTTCTATTGCTTAATGTGATCAGCCTCAAGTCTTCCCCTAAAATCAGAAACTTTAGGTTAACCTTCAGTCTATGACCCCTATAGCTTATTCAAAAACATGTAACTCAATCTAGCAGCTTTTCTCTAGGCCTCATGAACAAACAGAGTCCCTCTGTTGTAATCCAATATGACTAAATATTTTGACAGATACTTATAATCCATTAACAAGAGATATTGTATATGTCCCGTCACTACAGTTTCAGATATGACTCATTTATGACACAAGTCATTCAGTTAGATTTCAAAAATAAAAGCGTGTTAAAAGAAATCCGTGTCTTACAGATGGAGGAAACCAGACAACGGTTTCTTTGTGAATATTCGCTCTCTCCAAAACCACTTGACACGCATGAGGCACTGCAAAGCCGTACGGACAGATAGCGAGGGACCAGGTATACATCGCATGAAAAAAAATCCCCAAACCTTACAGGTGCATTGCAGGGCAGAAACAGAAACTCCTTAAAGCCAAGCATTTTCATCATGAGTTTACTCATCAAACCCCGCCTCCTGAAGTCCGTTATAAACCACACTGCAAATTTTGGTTGCTCGAAATGAGAAGCAGGTCCTGATCTCTAAAGCCATACTTGAAGAATATAGAGTGGTTTAGAGTCGTAATGGAATCGAACAAAACAAGGTTTTTCCGTCAACTAAGAAATGTGGTTATGGTTATGTACTCCCACTGGAGTTTCCCATTATGGGCATTTCGGTAAAAGTCTTCTTTATAAAAGAAAAAAAATCCTACGCAATATATACATCTGTACCCAGAAATCAACGACAGAACACAGTGTCCCAGATCAACAGGCTCCTGCAGGCTCCATCTCTTCATCTCGAGTCAGAATCACTGCTGTCTGATGAAGAGGAGGAAGAGGATGATGAGGAAGAGTCTGAACTGGAGCTGCTGGCACTGAGGCGAGACGCTGCGTTGTGAGGTTCCACACTGCTGGCCTTCTCCACTGAAAAGCGAAGAACACAAACAGGTTAAAACGAGAACTGGTTTGGCAGGAGACAGTGAGCGCCGATGTCTGCCATACCTTTGGGTTTCTGGGGCTTCTTGGCAGAGTTAAGCTGTCCACTCACATCTTGCAATCTTCTCTCTAACTCTCTCTTTTTCTCAAGAGCCAGCTCCTCCTGGCTCTTCCCTCCGCCCTTCTTCACGGCTGCAGAGGAGAATTCAATATTACGTTCATTTTGTGCTGTCGTTGGATTTGAAAACAGGTCCCAAAAATATTGTTACTAACCAGCTGCAGATACGGAAGGGTGGCATATATATACCACAGCAATGGAGTAAAATGTCAACAGATTTTTCTATTTTGTGTGTACTAGACCAAATGAGATGAAGAAATATAGAAAAATATCAAAACACAAGGCAAGAGTGTCTTTAGATTTCAATCCGACAGCAATGAAATAAAGTGATGTATATTCAAATTCGGTTTCAAGGACAAAGCAGCTCACCGCAGGGTTTGCGAGGTTTCTTGCGCAGGCAGGTCATGACGTATCGCTCCAGCTCGCGCAGAGTGGACGGCTTTAGCATCTCAAAGTCGATCTCGATCTCCTCTGGGTTTGTGTCACGCAGAGAGGGCTCGCGTGACTGGATGATGTGCACCACGCGGCCCAGCTTCTCCCCGGGCAGCTTGTTGATGTCCAGGCTGAGCTGGCGCTTGTCGTCGTAGCTCATTGGCAGCCCGTCCTCTTCCTCCTCCGAGTCGTAGTGGGGAAGAGAAACAACGGGCTCTGTGAAACGAGGCGATGGGGTCGACTTCTTAGTGTTCCTGCCAGAGTAATAAACACAAGGACTGAAATATGTAATATATTAGGTGTTTGTTATCCGTTTGGGTACTAATACGTTTGCAATGTTCAACTTGATTGGTTGCTCGAAATGTTACATGCTACCTCAATTTTAGGACGCTATAAATGTGATATATTACGATGTTTAGCTAAAAGTAAATTTCCAAAGGGGTACCGAAAAATATCTATTGTACATTAGTCTAATACTGATTAAATGTGAAAGTACACACTTCCTGCCGCTCTTTTTGCTCTGTGGACACGACAGCGAGACTCGGCCGGATTTGCTTTTAGACAGCCTGCCGGGTTTCTCGCGGTCATCGGTCGTCAAGCCCCGGCCACCTCGCCGTTTCTCTGGCTTCTTTTTCTTCTTCTTGTCTTTCTTCTTCTCTCGTTTCCTCTTGGGTTTGGCGATGGGGCCGGAGGACAGAGCCGCCAGCTGCTCATGAACCGCTCGAAGCTGCAGCACAGAGCACATGTAAATGAACATCTGAACATATATATGAAAATAGTATTTATAGAATTTCCGTCTTGCCCATATAAACATTATACATACACAAAGGTTGCTTTAAAGAAACTCAGATGCGTCATGTAACACCTCGTTCTCATTGGATGTATGAATTGACAACAAAAGAACAACACAAGTGAAATGGTTCACACATACACACAGATGTTTGAAGGGAGCGTGTGTACCTGTGTGCACACCTGATCCTGGAGCTGAGCCAGACGTTGAGCTCTCTCCTCCTCGCTGTCAGAACTCGGGCTGCTCTCGCTGCTCGGCTCGCTTTCGCTGCTCGGCTCGCTTTCCGACGATGAGGTAGATGATGATGAAGAAGAAGAAGAGGAGGACGAAGAAGAGGAGTGGTGCATTCCCAGCTTGCCCATGTTCCGCCCCAGTGGCATGGGAGACAATTCCTCCTCCTCCGAAACCTCGTCGGGCATCTTTGCAAAGCGAAACTCAAACACGTCCTGCAGGAGCGACGGAAGAGAAACATTCAACACCTAAACTACACGTAAAGATGCACAGCTATGATTTTTTTTATGCGAGATACACAAATGTATAAACAAGTAATATATCTGTGACAAATGCTATCGGCTAATATCACTAGTCAAAGATTTTTCAACTATAATTCGTTAATAATATTCAGCTAATATACATGTATACGCTGATGATACAGTTATATACAGTAAACAGCAGCATCTTCTGTAAACCAAGCATTAATTGTAATTCCATGCTCACTGTTACAGATGAAGTTGGTTTTAAACTCAAAAAAGACAAAATACATGATCTTTAGCCTAACTAAATATGTGACCCTGGACAACAAAACATTATGGGTAAATTTTTTGAAATTGAGATGTTTACATAATCTAAAAGCTGAATAAATAAACTTTCTATTGATTTATGAGTTGTTAGAATAGGAAAATATCTGGCTGAGATACAACCGTTTAAAACTCAGGAATCTGAGAGTGCAAAAAAAATCTACATATTCAGAAAATTGCCTTTGAAGTTGTTCATCACAGGCACTGTAGCAGGCCATCCACTCACAAAAGTAATGTTTTTATATATTTAATGTAGGAAATTTACTAAATATCTTCATGGAACATGATATTTACTTAATATCCTAATGATTTTTGACATAAAAGAAAAAGCAATAATTTTGTCCCATACAATGTATTTTTGTCTTTTACTAAAAATGTTCCTGTGCTACTTAAGACTGGTTTTGTGATCAAGAGTCACATATAAAGAACCAGATGTGGTAATCTCAACTCCAGATGGTACCCATATTGAAAGAGTTGGCTCCTATAAGTATTAAGGTACAGTATGTGGATGGGCGAGAAATTGGCCTTTAATGTCCAGATTGATAACTTGTTGAGAAAACTCAAACCAAAACTGAGGTTTCTGTATCGTTTGAAAAGCTGCTTTAATTGTGAGGCAAGAAAGAAATTAACAGAGTACATTTTTGTCTTTAATTGATTTTGCGGACATGCAGCCTCTTCTGTATTAAGGAAATAAGTAAATTTTACATAACCTGCCAAGAACGTATACAGGTCTAATTTTATTTCCAATAACAAAAAAAATCTTCATCACCTGCAGTTTGCGCGCCATGGCAACGACATCATGATCTGGCGGGTTGTACTTGTAGCAGTTGGAGAACATCAATCTGACATCAGCGCTGAACTGCTGAGCATCTCTGTATTCGCGCTCGTCCATCTTCCTCTGAACACAAACCAGACTGATGTCACTTATTTAAAAAAAACAGTTTGAGTTGCTAACTGGACAGGTTAGCGCTGTGTTTAAGTAACAACAAAAGCGTTCTCGAGCACACCACATCACATCCTTTCAATGCGCAGGTCTTGTCCATGCGAGTCACCTTGATGGTGCTGAGGTCTATTGGGTGTTTGATGATGTCGTGGTAGTCGAGCAGGCCTAGCGTTGACGCGTCCACGGGTTTGTAGAAGGGCCACGCGTACCCCGCGTGTTTCTTCGAAAGAAGCTCTTTCAGGACGGCGCTGCAGTAGCGCAGATGTTTGCTCAGTTTGCCCCGCCTGGAGGGCAGATGAGGCCGCACCGAGTCCGGCAGGTCCTTGCAGGGGGGTTTGATGGGTCGACGAGACAACGGTCTCCCCAAGACAGGCTGGAGGTGGGTGGGCTCGGCCACACCCCTGACCACGCCCTCACCTGGAGAGCAGTCTACTGACGACAGGGAATGGGACATTTCTACAGCCGACCCATGACCTTTTCCCATGCCTCCCATCCGGCTGGCAGATGTCATGGGGAACCCGAGCGTCGTGGGGGTGGTTGTGTCAGCTTTACGCTTGACGCCTTTTTTCTGCGGAGAGAACAGGGACATCATAACACACGGTGAGTAAAACTTACCAAACCTAAACTAATCCATATATGTCATGGTAGGCGAAACATTGCAAAACGGTATGTTTATTAAATACGAGAACTTATTTATATTTTATATACCCAATGAGTGACGTGATAATAGGAATAGGAAACGATGTGTACCTTTGCGGTGGGTTGAGTGGGTGGTGGTGTCAACAGTGATGGAGGGGGTTCGGAGTTGCTCAACAGGGTCTGAGGAGGGGTGGAAAACCACAGATCCGGCGTGTCGGGAGATGAATGAGAATATACCGACTGAGACACGGCTGGAACCTGGTGAGCACTCGTAATACTTCCTCCTAAACGAAGTAAAGAGGAAGTAAGGAATTGCAAAACAAGTAAACAACAATCAACAGATCATCAAGTCGTTGTAAAATCATTCAGTCGCACATCTATCTAGCATAAATTGTGACTGGTAGATGGTTTTTGATGGTAAGTAGGCGACACAACAGGCTCATGCCGATGGTTAAACCTCTGGCTGTATCTCACCTCTGCCTCGACGTCCTTTCACACTTTTAGCTCCTCTTCCTCTTGGAGCAGGAGGGGGCAACTCAATCTCTTCCTGAGGCATTTGGGCAACTTTCTGTAAGAAGACTTTCTCCAGAGACTGTGCCATCAGAACTATGTCATCCGTCGGCTGTACAAAAAAATGCCACATTTAACACTTGAGTAGCTGTACTTATTCATATTTATTTATGCTTGACACGATTACACAGGAAATGTTATCACTAAAACAACTGACGTTAATCAAAACTATGCACCTTATTGTAGATGTAACAGTTGGTAAACATGGTGTTAAAGTCTTGTAAGCATTCACCAGCGCCACGGTAGTAGTTATTTTCCAGTCGTTTTTTGATAGTGCCCATGTCCATCGGCTGTTTAATAATCTTATGGTAGTCCTGAAAGCACAAGGAAAATGCATTACTGGATGCCAGATCATCAAATTATTATATAAAGCAACTATAATAATATAAATAAATAAATAATAATTAACTCTTTCTTTTCCATTTTTAAAGGGATAGTCATCCAAAAATAAAAATTCTGTCATCTTTTACTAAGGCTCAAGTTATATCATACCTGGGTAAATTACTTTGTTTCCGATGAACACAAAGAAAGATATTTGGAAGAACGTTAGTCATTTTAAGTTCCGGGACGTCATTGACTACCAAAGTAGGAAGAATTAAATGGTAGTCAAGGTGCCCAAGAAGTCTTTGTTTTCTTAAATTATTCAAATTATCTCATTCTGTGTTCAACAGAACAAAAAAAATACAAAATAATGTTGCTACTACTGTAGTGGATGATATCCCAGAACTGAAAATTGTGAACATTCTTCCAAAAATCTATCTCTGTGTTCGATGGAACAAAGAAATGTTTCAAATGAAAAACAACCTGAGGGTGAGTAAACGATGACAGATTTCTCATTTTTGGATGAACTATCCCTCGAGTACTCAACGGCTATTGAAACAATCCAGATTACATATACTCCACAGACTCACAGGTAAACTGAGTCGAACCGGATCCACAGGTTCATGGAAAGGCCACGCAAAGTGATGCCGCCACAGCGCCTTTACCAAGACCTTGTGGAGGAACTGCAGCTGATTGGTCGCGCGTCCCTGACGGCTGGGGTCCTTCACCGGAGGCTGCTGGAGCAGAGGAGGGCCGGGCGGAGGTGCCTGGGGCAGAGACGGACTCTCGAAACCCTCGTAGAGCAGCGACGGCTTCCGGATCCGTTTGCCTGAACTCTGTTCCATCCCACTTATGACAGACCGTCCCACACAGCTGCAGCAGGCAGTCAGACAAACATCAACCAAACACATGAGAAATGCTGCATTTAGAGACAGGGGTTAAAGATGTAACACAACTTTTTACTACTTTTATATTAGATATCAAATAATGCAATGCATCGTTTAATAATGGGATTTACAATCAAACTGTTGTGAAAAATATGACAGATGCAGAATTTGGAAGTTGAATTTTATTGTTTTTCGCAGTCAATAACTCATTGCATTGAATGACATCAACTAAATAGTTTTGATGTTGATTTTACATGTCAATTTATTTAAAAACATTGATTACCAAGATTTTAAATGGAAATAATACTGCTAAATAATTTTACTCCATGTCTTTACACATAGACTTCTGCTGGTAAACAATGGCAAAAATTACCATTATCATTTGCACTATTCATTTTAAGTGATGCTCCCAGGTCTTTCGCAAAACATTCTCTCAATAATTTTTTTTTAATGTGAATTATCCACCTAAATAACATTATACACACGTCAATTCAATATTCCAACTATGTGGAAAAACTCTGTAAGACTTGTTCTGCTTTTAAAAATATCAGCTTTTCATAGACAAGGAGACAAATACAAACACCATATGGGTGCATATGTGAATTAAATAAGTGCTATTTTCCAAATGACATGGGTTTAACATGGATCATGGATACTCATGGAGTATGTTCGCCAAATAGTAATAACATTATTGTACATTTTACGACTTGACCTTTCACTCAATTGATGCAGAAAACATTAGCAATTAAATATTTTGTATATAAGAAATGCAAAACGACACGTTTTTGCTGTGCTGTAACAACTGACAGGCAATGCATCCTGTTGGAAATTGCAATGGACACGCAGCTAGAAGCACAAACTCTGTACAGTACAACTGAAAGTAAAAAGCTTTATTGCAAGTGTCATCCGTCCCAATCCCCGCCTATTCTCTGTTTACAAACAAACGCTGCATGAATATTCCTCATCCCCTGTCCAGGCCTGCAGAAGCCCTCTGCTGCATACATGCATTACAAACTGCAGGCAGTGAACGGATTTTTATGCAATAATAACGGAGCTCAATGTAATTATGCAATTAACATAAATGCGAAAACGGTTTCAAACTGTTACAGTAATGTTTGGTGTGTAAACGATGCCTAAACAATAACATTTCCCTAAAATTAAAAACAATGTAAATGGCAAACATCCGCAACGAATGCCGTAACTTTGGTATTTATAACAGGAACCGTGGTTACCATGTGAACGTGTGTTATAGGGAGCGTAGCCCTTTAAAAGCTGAAGATGGCGGAGGCAAAGGATGCAGTCCAGACTCACAACATAAGGATGCTCACTGCACGCTCTTAATTTCATGACTGAAACTCGTTGTTAAAGAATGAAATGCACCGTCGTATCGCAGCGTTGAGTAAGGTATTAAAAACATCCCGTAAGCAAACGCTTTATTTTTTCGTCAGATGTGATCAAAGATATACAGAGGATTCGTTTTGGGTTCTAAAAGCACGACGATACTACCTGTCAAGAGACGGGTTGACGGCCGCCTCCATACGGATGGATCGCGATTATTTTGCGGCGCTGTATCCTGCGGTTTCGCCTCGGTTTTATTGTCATTCAACTGCTTCGTGAAATACACAGCGCCGTCCAACTAGCAAATGGAGCCTTTCTATTTCCGCTCCTGGGTTTTTATACCGCGCCGTGTTCAACCAATCAGAATTCATCCCGCCTATTTGTCTGGTTTCCTATTGGCTCAATTTGAAGCCGTTCAAGCGATAGACACGCCCGTATAAGGCACAGCGGAAGCGAGGGGGTTTGTGCATGACTCGCGGTTACCATCTAGTGAGGGTTGAACAATTTAAAATATTTAGGACTATCATTTATTATTTGAGAGATAATATTTTATGAAAAAATATATTTTATGACCTATTTGTGACTAACAGTAGCTACTTTTAAATCCAGATTAAAAACACAGTTGTTTATCTGTGCATTCACAACCTGAGCACTATGCTGGTTTACATCAACTGCACTTCTAATTTATTTTTATTTTGCTCTCATTCTTTTTATATATATACACTCACATTTTAAATCAATTTTCTTGCTGTTTTATTTTTTCTTAAAATCTTTAAAAGTATTTGTGATCTAAATTATTTGCATTTTAAAGCTTATTTCTTTCTGTCAATCATTTTATGCAATGCACTTTGAATTGCCCTTGTGTATGAAATGTGCTATATAAATAAACTTGCCTTGCCTATTTATTTTGGTAGGAAAGCAAAAGCGTGTCTACAAATTATATATTTATAATATAAGTATGCATGTTACAATGAATGTCATGTATGAATTATAGAATTAAAGAACATCTATAATGCTCATTGTGAAAGATAATTGGAAGAATGCTTAAAACCAGACAGATTTTGCACCCCCATAATAGGAAAATTACTTCATAATTTGTTTGCTCCGTTGAACACAAAAGAAGATCTTTGGAAGAATGACGGCCAGAAAACAGTTCTGGGTCACTTTTGACTACCATGGTATTTATTCCTACAACGGGAGTCATGAGGTGGCAAAATCTGTTTGGTTCTAAGCATTCTTCCAAATATCTTATTTGTTCATCAGAGCAAAGACATTTATACAGATTTGGAACAACTCGAAGGTGAGTAAACAATGATTTTTGGGTGAAGTATCCCTTTAAATAGATTACAATAATCTAGAATACCAAAGGCACTTGGCCATTTTTGGAAAAAAGATTATAGTGCGTGATCATGACAGACAAGACAAAAAAAATAATTTGGAAAGGATTTATTTATAACACTCTTCTATTAATAAGTCATTAACAAACATTAATAAATAAAACAGTATGTTTAACGGAAAATTCGTTTATGTGTATATAAACATCTGCATGTAGATTTGTATTATATAGTATTCAAATATTTGATGTTTGCTAATGACTAATCAATACAAATAATATTTTGTGATTTACATTATTGAAAGTTTGCATCCACACACAAAAAGTCCAAGTGTAGCGATAAAAATAGACTTAAATAAAGCCATTCCTACGATTTGTGATATTTACACCTAATTTAAAAACACTAGCATTTACAGAAATGAGCAGATAAGAAATATGTTTCAATGGAGAAATAATGCAAGCATGTATAATGTGAATGTGCCGTTATTACAGGGAACCATGTGGAGCATCAGGGCTGTATCAGTGACCGACATCTGTTGAATCATCTGTTTTGCGACTAATAGATGTATTCTGCTGCTTCACAAACTCTGCATAGAATCCATCTCTGTCCAGAAGCTGCTTGTGGTTTCCCTGCTCGGCCACTTCCCCATCTTTAAGGAATACGATGTGATCTGCGTTCTCCACCCCGCTCAGTCTGTGAGTGATGAGCAAAACTGTGCAGTTCTTCAAGTCCTTTTGCAGAGTGCTGTACACCTGCACAAAATTAATGCTGTTTAAGTCCTGTTTACATCACATAACATTCAACTTGAGAGATTGAATCTCTGGCTGGATAATATAACACGTTTAAACATGTTTCAAATGATAACCCTTATTTTAATCCCAGTTAGAGTAAAAAAAAGAAGAGATTACAATGCATAGTGCAAAAACATTCACCTACGTACATTGTTTCAAAACATTGTGGATGAAAATGCAAAGACTTCCATGAACATTTCAAGTTTAACCAATTCCTTAAATAGATAAAACTGAGCATAATGGATTCACAAATAACTAAAATTACAAAAAAAAAAGGTGAGAACTTTGTTTTTTGATGACATTAACTACTTGTATATACTCCTACTTTGTGTTCACTCTCTGTGTCCAATGAGCTCGTAGCATCATCGAGCACCAGGATCTGTGGCTGTCGAATCAGAGCCCTGGCGATGGCGATACGCTGTTTCTGACCACCGGAGACCTGACCGCCTTTCTCTCCTGCATCTGAGAAACACAAAATATCCCATGTCACCATCTCAAACAACTTTAAAACAGAAAACAGTGAATGGAAAATCAATTCTAATGAATGTATTATTATCAACGAGTATTATGTAAGATTAGTTCTAGTGTGAAATTGAGAATGACGAAGGTCTAAAGGACTCACCTGTGTCGTATCCTTTAGGTAAATCAGAAATGAATTCATCTGCATTGGCCAGCTTGGCAGCAGCATACATCTCTTCATCAGTGGCGTTTTCTTTGCTGTATTTGATATTTTCCCGCACGGATCGAGCAAACAGAACCGGCTCCTGTGAAACTACACTAATCTAAAAAAAAAGAGTGCAGATAAGTTACAAAAACTTGCCATCTTCATCTGGGATATAATAAATGAAGCTTTTTGGGAGAAAAAATGTAAAATGCATTTGTGGTTATTCTGTAGTTTTACCTTCTCGTGAAGATACTGGTCCTTGTAGCACAGCAGTGGATTATCGTCCAAGAAAATCTCCCCATTTTGAGGCTGGTAAAATCTCTCCAGCAAATTTACGATCGTGGTTTTACCAGAACCTGACGGGCCCACGAGAGCGCTAATCTGTCCAGGCTTCAGCTCGAGAGACACGTTCTGAAAACACCACAAATATACTTATAAACAATATATAGGCAAAGCTGTTACAATTAGGCACATTGCCATGATATTCCTGTTCTGCGTGGTTGCTTACCAAATCTTAGATATCTACGACTCTTAGTTCTCAACACATTCCTTGTTAAACTATCAAATTCAGCATTTAGGTTTTTTTTTATCCGTACCTTTAGTACATTTGTGTCCGGACGCTTTGGATAGGCAAAAGTAATGTTTTTAAAATGCACGTGTCCTTCAAGTGCTTGAGGAGCATCCAATCCATCAGGAGGGGTGTCGGGCTTTCGTTCCACATACTCGAATATCTTTTCTGATGCACCAACTGCCTTCTTGACTTGCGGCCAGTATGACATCAGGACCTGTAAATGAAGAGCTGTTTTTAAGGGTTCTGAGAGTTTTTTAAGTGCTTATATGCAGTTACTAGAATGTTCTGGGTGATTGCATAGTAACCAGGAAGAACAAATTAGCAATAATTATAAGCAGCGATAGCTATAGACAGCGTGTGAAGCATCACCTCAACAGCCGAAGAAAACTGCAGCTCATAAAGCACAAAGGACACCAGGTCACCACTGCTGACATCACTTCCTGTCACAAGCCGCCCTCCGTAGTACAATATACTGACTTTCAGAGCCAGGCTGGACATCTGTGGAAAAAAACACATTTTAAATGCTCACTACAATATAAACCAAATTATACTGCAATTGTAACTGTACTGCTTATGGTACATCATACAGTAATATAAGTACACAGACTTCTACTTTTTAAATTAGCATGGGTTTGTTTCTAAACGGTTTAAGACAAAAATAACATGTTAAAAATCCGAGTTGACATCACTTCTTATTCATCTGTCACATTGAAAGGATGCAAGCTCGGGTTAAACTTACACTATTGGTCCAGGTAGAGGCGGCGTACGCTGCAGCTTCCACTTTGTTTAGTGCATATGTGTCCTCTAAACATTTCCTGTATCTCTCGGTTTCTCCATCTTCATTAGCAAAGCTCCGCACTGTCTTCATGGAAGAGAACGTTTCCATGGCAACATCATTGGCCTTGGCGAGGGATTTTTGCACTTGTACAGAAAGTTTCTGCGGGGAACATGAGCGGGGTTAAGAGCCCTTTACACATTTGACTATACATTTTTTAAACGATACATAAAATACACCAACAAATTAAAAGAAGGCACATTACAATTTATTTCAATGTTACACTTTGGATCAAAAGGCAAAATACATCCCAATAAAGAGATAAACAATGACTATTTCTGGTGCAAGAAACCTAACCTTATAAAATGGACTTACATTTACATTTATGCATTTGGCAGACGCTTTTATCCAAAGCGACTTACATTGCATGACACTATATTTGTATTTGAGTATGTGATCGAACCCATGACCTTGGTGTTGCTAGTACTATGTTCTAACGACTGAGCTACAGGAAAGACTTATACTGTAATACGTGGAAAAACTGTAATATTTTACCTAAAAATATTTGATAAATCAATATTAACATCTAAGTCTGATTTACCTGGTAGAACTTGCCAGAGTACTCAGGAATGATCCAGATGACGGGGAGGCCGAGGGCTGTGAAGATGCACAGTTTGTAGGACAGCAGCAGCATGGAGCCGAATAAAAAGATTACTCGCATGAAATACCACATTAGCAGACTGAGCTTTTCACTCAGCGTCTCACTCATGGTGTTTGTGTCCGTGGTGATCCGAGACACAATGTCCCCTGAAAAACAGTAGAGTTAACATTACGGCAGGTACTTCGGTATGGATGACGTCGACTTAAGAAAGCAATCTACTGTATAAACCCCATTCGTCAATTTCTAGTTATGGTTCTATCTAAAATGATAGTCTGAAGTGATATGAGGGGATGGGACAATATCATTCTAGAGCATTTTATCGGACGGTAGATATTAAGTGCGTCTCGTTTTTCTGTTAAAATGAGAATCAAAGTTAGCAGATAATAAATGTTTGCCGAAGTTTTACCTGTCGAGGCTTTATCGAAGAATCCTATGTCCTGTTTTAGGACCGACTGGAAGACGAGTCCCTGAATGGACGTGTGGATTCGGCTCATGGTGATGTTGTAGATGAGATCACACACAAATTCACACACAGCGCTGAAGAAACCGAAAGAAATGCACTACTTATGTATCTACTGTTTTGATCATTCCTTGACTCATTTTATGTGTAATTTGGCCCTGGTTTTACCTCATAATTGTCATAAGGGTCATGACCGTAATAGCGTGGTTAAAAGCATCAGGTTCATCTTCATTCATGATCCAATCTGTCATTTTACCGGTGTAATGAGGAATTGCCATTTCACCTGCGTTACAAACAGAGAGAGAGCGAAGATTGGACCAGAATACACACAATTCATCAATCTTGCCGATTACAAATAAACACACAATTAAAAGAGAGGAATGCCATAAATCATTTTCTTTACAGACAAAAATGGTCAAACATTATTCTGCAATGTGAACATCTACACATACATTACATGTTAGGAAACAGATTGAAAATATAAACATTTCATGTTCCTGCAAAGCTGGCCAAGATCTAATGCACTGAGCAAACTTGAAAATTAAAGCAACTTTAAATTACAGTCACCTCTCTTTCATTTTCACTGCATGAGTTTTATCTGACAATGGAAACTGTAGTTCAGGGAAATCATTTACGGATCATGTGAAGTCATAACACACACATCACCATGGGATGATATGCATGACACAAAACGAAAAGACAGTTTTACCTAACGAAGAAACGACCACAAAAAAGAAGACGACTGCAAAGCGGCCCGTAAAGGGCTTCATGTATCCCAGCAGCCTTTGCAGCGAGGCCTTTCCCTTCTTCTCCGTCTTCTTCTTCTCTGTTGACGGGAGGAGAGTGGGCATATAACGTTTCCACAGCAACAGAGATAAAGCCAGCACAGCATACCCCTGCA
The DNA here is from genome assembly GCA_029783895.1 of Triplophysa bombifrons. Lineage (NCBI taxonomy): Eukaryota > Metazoa > Chordata > Actinopteri > Cypriniformes > Nemacheilidae > Triplophysa > Triplophysa bombifrons. The sequence continues at coordinate 4,410,501 of CM056455.1, forward strand.
GGAGCTGAAATATAACCACATTTCATTACAATCCAGTACTGTATTTGAATACAACGTCACAACAATAAATCATTAGAAAAAATCCATTTAAATGTGCACACAGACACATCGTACCCCTTGCCAGGTGTGCCAACCCCACACCAGCTCCACAGTAGGCCTGCCACATGCCCAGAGGAACGTGATGTACACCGGGTAGAGAAGACCGTGACCCGCAGCGGTCAGCACCCCGTCAAAGCCTCTCATCCACTCAGGGCTGCCAGGGTAGGTGTAGATGAGGAGGAGGAGGAGGAAGGACCTCATCAGACCTCCGGTCCAGAGAGTGATGAAGGTGTTATTGATGAGGGAGGAGGACAGCTGGAGTGTTCCGATGAACGCGACCGCACACGCGTCCACACACAATGCCAACACGAAAAACAGAGGGATGGCCATCTTATCCTTCATCTTCAGCACTGTCAATGACAATACAGGTAATACATCTTAATAAACTATTATACAATACATTGATAAAATCACAGGTCAAATCAACTTTGTACTGTTATTAGAAGGTAATACGATGGTGCTTTGATGTATATCGTGATACTATTACTATTTCCATTAATAATAATGCGGTGTTTTAATGTGATACATAATACCAAGTAGCTTCATTTGTATCATATGGCACTAACGTTACATGTAAAATAGTTTATGATTCAAAATAAAAACGATTAAAAACGAAAATATTACCAAGAATATTTAGGGTGAAGTGGGAAGTCCCAAACTTCACCTCAACAGACCCAATGTACACTTTCACTTTCATTCTCGAATCTATTTTCACTTTTGTTCGATATATAATGCTTTGCAATAAATGCGTTTTATATACAAAATAATACATATTTAATAAAAGGTTAAGGGGATGAATGCATGAGGTCTAAGCTAAACAGAATGATGTGTGTCCAGCAACATCAACATGACAAAAATACATAAACGAAACGATACATACCTTGCTAAAATGTTATGAAAATCCCTAAAATCTAAAGCTTTTAGTGTCGATGCCACATCAATTCAACGCATTCTCGTTTATAAATAGACGAAATGGAGGAAAGCAGTTCGTGTCTGTTTCACACTACACAAGTGAACAATGCGCACACAAACACACAGAAACCGAAAGTAAAGAAGCGAAGGGAAATACCGTCATGGCACAACTAATGAATATTAATTACGTAACGGGACGTACAGAAAATACTCAATACCTATTGGCTGAAAGACAAGACGTTGGCGTCGTCTGGCGAATGTAAAACTGTCATGAATAACAATTACGCATCGTCGCTTGAGCGTCAATATGTACTGAGCAACGTCGATACCCATTGGCTGAAAGAAAAGACGTTGGTGTCTTCTGGCGAATGGGAAAGTGTCATGAATAAAAATTATGCATCGTGGCTCGAGCGTCAACATTTACTGAGCAACTTCAGCTTAAATAAATAAATATCTTAAAATGTTGTGTACTTCTACGTAGACCTTTAATACATTCTTAGGTAGAAGAGGATTAAAGCGCAAAAATCCTTGCTACAGTTTATTAGTCATTCTTTTGTAAAATATCAATATAAAAAGATTGTATATCATGTGTTTGTAACGTTAAAAATTTGTCAACAAATGTTTAAAAAACGTACAATAAACGGATGTATTTTTCATAACCCATGACGTGTTTTTGTTATTTTGTCCAACTCTCTTACTATACAATTTTTTGTTCAACCATTACGGGTATGCCAGCTATAGCCTATCTAAATATATAGTATTTTAATTTTAAAACCATGCAAAAACTTTAACTATGCACCGTGTTAACACCATTATGCCAAACCGTAATAAAACAAATAAAGCTGTCAAAGTTTTAATCATATTTTTTTATAATATTTTTTTATACTTATTTTTACCAGTTTGTTATTCGAATTTAAGCCAAATGAGTCACTAGTTAACACCAGTCAATACGAAAGGCCTAAAATTGCGTACTTCATAAGTATGTTACTTCTGCCACCCTACTGCTCTTTTGGATTTTTACCAGATACTGTTTTAGACATAACATGATAAATTCCATATTTCACCAGGAAAAATTGCAAAGAGTAAAGGGAATTTAAACAGGAATATAAACATTTGACACGTCTGGTCTGACCACGAGGAAGGTAATTTTTTTTGTGTGGCATTGTTCAATTGTCTTGTCAAATTTCCTTCAACACAATTCATTTAGCAGTCTTGAATAGGTCAAACTCCTGCGATATTAATGACCTTTCATATTCCCACACACATTTTCTCCTATTCTTTTCCACACAGTGGCAGGAAGTCGTCCAGATATCCGCAGTGCTTCTGAAAAAGAATGAGGGACAAATTTGGGGAGGGAGCTTTTAAGGGTGTAGACATGAACGTTCACACGGGTCACAGAGCATTTCTGATAACGCTGCATCCATCGGGGAAACCGACCAAGAAGAAACGGCCACGAATGAGAAGGCACCTGGTTGTGATTCATATTCAAGAGGATGGTGATGGTGTGTAACATCAAAAGAGGAGGAACAGACTCTCATTTATCCGAGTGGCCTATCATGCAGCTGACTGTGAGATTAACCTTCCTCATATGGTCCCTTGGCAGATTATCTCAAGGTGAGTCAAATGCACTTGCCTGTGCTCGAAGGAAATGCTTCAGATGATTGATTTAATAGATGGACATGGACTATATAATCATAACTCCTGGTGTTCTGAAGACCTTTACTTAAAGGATTTTTTTGTGATTCATGGTTTAGGCATCATACATATAGGGTATATGGATTTAAACCCAAGCCACTGTTTGCATACCTTCAGCAGTGTGTTTAGTAGCATGCTACTCTCCAAAGTGGTCTAAAAAAATATGGCTATTTAAGAAAGCTTTAAAAAGAAGTTTGATTGCTTCGGTGAAAAGAAGGAAATGTGACGTTTTGTAAAAAACAAGTTTTTTTATAAAGCACATTTAGCTTTAGGTCTCACCGACCAAAGTGCTGTACAAAACACGTTATACATGACACTGAATAGCCATAGAATTATGGAATTTAACATTATAAAATGGAATCTTTAACATTCCCTCATTTTAAGTCATAATTTCAATATTTTTCAAAACTCTTGAAACTTCGTTCACAGTATTTTTGGTTTTCATTATTTTTTTTCGATTAAAATGTATTTCTTTATCTACAAAAGCGCAGAATCTTTCATATTTCCTCATTTTGTCATAACTTTTTTATTTTTCAAAAGTCTTAAAACTTTGTTTGCAGGTTTAGGAAAGACCTGGTTTTCCATGTTGTTTCCCATTACGTTTTTACTCAAAGTATATGAATTCCTTCCCAAAACTGAAAAATAACGTGAAACTAAAACATTTAGTAATCCGGACGGATCCTGTTTCATATTGTTTGTCGCCATTTTGTTCGGAATGGTGAAATGTTTTTATTCACAGACCTACAAAACCCATTGTCTCGCTTCATTGCATCTCTCGTTGCTACAGTAAAGCCCTTCAACATTCATCCACTCCATTCTGCTCCATTTCCTGTTGCTGTTCATCTCTCTGGCAACTTCCTGTTTATGTCATTGCCTTAGTATCCTGTTTCTCCTAGAAGGTCAAAGACCCGCCCCCAGCAGGGCAGAATAAAACTGGAAGCTCAAATTGAGCTTCAACACCATCAAATAACTGAAAGAAGTGAACTTAACATTGAAATTAAGTGGATACCCATGATTTTAAAATCATTAAGTGAACAACTGTTCCAAACTTCAGGAATACAACACCAATAGTCAGCATTACCTTTTGGAGAAAACGTCAACGGTGTACAGTTAAATATGTTTAGTAACACATGTCTGCTTGATCATGATCAGATCTGTTTAGCCCAAATGAATCCTGGATTTGAAGAAAGAGAAAATAAAAAGGTTGTGTTTGTGATGAAGTCTACTGCTGGTATAGAGAAACCGTTAAATATTTCAAGTCTGTGGGACTTTACCATCCACATAAGTTACATTTTCTTCTCTAAAATATAAGTTGAAAAGGGGTGAAATCTGACCAAATATTTTTCATTTTTGTTCTTGAGTACCTTATTACTTTCTCTAAAATAGCCTCTCCTAGTGATCCTTACGTCAGCTGCACGGCAGGAAAAGCTTGCCAGGCCAAGTTTGCCAACGGAGCGTGTGACCAGGAATGCTCAAGTTCTGCGTGCTTGAGAGATGGATTTGACTGCCTCAAAGACAAAGGCACCTGCACGTAAGAGATGATCATAATACATACTACATACTAAATATATGTATGTCATATATTTATATGTGAGTGTTTTTTTTACTAAAACTGAATACACTCACTGTGTTGCTTTTTGTCTCAGAAAATATATCTGTTTTTTATATTTCACTCCAATATAAAACTGAACGATGTTGTTGAAAACCTATATATGACTCTTTCTTCTCTGGAACACAAAAGGAGATATTTTGATCAATATTTCAGTGGTTTTGTGTCCACAAAATGAAAACCAATGGTGGGGTCAATATTTTTTAGTATCCAGCAATCTTTAAAACAACTTTTGTGTTCCGCAGAGGAACAAAAGTATTATGTGTTGGAAAAATGGGTGAAACAATAATGACAGAATTTAGATTTTTATGAAATTGCTGTAAAGGAATAATATTCACGGTGCATTTTTGCATGGTGCAGCATGTTCAGTATTGATTTTTTTGAGAACAAAAACAAAACACGTTTTTTCTCTCATACAGTACAGGTTATATTCAGTACTGCCGAGATCACTATGACAACAGCCACTGTGAGCAGGGTTGCAACACCGCCCCCTGTGGATGGGACGGTTCGGACTGCTACAGAAACCAGTATCCTATCTGGGCCAAAGGCAGCTTCATACTGCACACTAAAATTCCATTCCAGAAGGGCCATTTCCAAAACAGCTCTCTATTATGGGCCGTAAGCACGGTCCTTCAGACCAGCGTCAAATATAGAGGAATGGCACCGTTCCAAGTCACCAATGACCTTCTTACAATGGACACTCTACAGCTGGCTGAGCTGTACGCTCAACCTCCATCCTCTGACAGTGATGGGTAGGTGATGTTATTTACTTGCCAGCCATCCTCTCTGACCTAAACCAAGCACCTTCAGTATTTAAAACTCAAGTTTTTGTTTGTGTTGTGTTTTTTTACTGTTATTATTGGAATAAACAATAAAAGTGATTTTTGAAAAATAAAAAAACAGAATTATCCATTTTTGCAAATGAACTCTTCATTGGTCAACCCAAAAGTGTCATGATTTTAAGGTTTCTTAGTCTTGTGGCAGAATCATGGCAGGATCTCTTGTTTTATGTGGAGAGAGACATTTTGATCCAATTGGCCTTCTATATAATCTCTCCTGTCTCGTCTTTGTTCCCGCCCTCTTGTCTTCCTCGTTAGTGATTGTTAATGATTTCATGCCCCGCACCTGTCCCCTCTTGATTTGCTCCCCTTTTAAAAGCCCTCATGTCTATTGTCCTGTGCTCATTTGTTGTGCTTGTACCTCTGTGCTTCTAAACCCCATTGTGGGTCTTTGTTTTATGTTAATATATCCTCTTTGTTAACCCCTCACCGCTGCTTCCTGCAATTGGGTTCTTCTCTCTACGATGCATGACAGAACGAACGAGCCTTACTGAACCCAGCAGGTGGCCTTGCACCTCTAACCCACGAGTGGTGGAAGATGATCTCAAATACACGCTGGTGGTGGCCCGTTCCCGGCCCAGTGCCTTCGTCCTCTGCGGGTCTATGCTAGGGAGGTCAAGGCCAGGAGGGCCTCCATCCCCGACGTGTTAGTTTGTGCCTACCTGTTGGCTGGGATGGACGACCCCCCATCTTTTCCGGAGCGGGAGGAGTTGGTCTATCAGCCTTTCCTACAGCTGGTGGAACGATTGCAGCATCGACCGGACTCCTCTCGTTCCGGTCTGGTGTCCATCCCGGAGGACTGTGTTGTGGGCACCCTCACCTTGGGGGACTCAGCACCATCTGCCTCACCCCCTGCAGTATCTCCACCACCAGTCGCCCTTTGTGGAAAGCGAGGGAGGAGAGAATCCTGGGGGTTGTCGTCAGAGGCTTCCAACTCCTAGACAGCCGCGTCTTTCACCTCATTTCTTCAGCCGAAAACCAATCTGATGGCTCGGCTCAAGAAAAAGATGCAACGGAGATCAGCGCCGGTCTCCCAGCCGCTGCAGCCGACGTCCTGTTCGGTGCTGCCGGCGTCCGGAGCAGCCGGCGTCAAGTCCTGTCCAGCCGGCGATCCAGCCAGGTCCTACCCCTACCAAGTCCCCAGGGACTCCTCGCTCTTGAGCGCCCCCCATGGACTAAGAATGTTCCCCCTGGTCCCAACCCGAATGGACTCCCCCCCATGGACTCATGTGTTTCCCCAACCCCCTTCCATGTTTTTTTTTGCTCTGTCATCCCAACCCCAATGTTATGTTTTCCTGTCTGCCTTTGATTGTAGTCACTACGTTCTGTTGGTTCCTGTCACTGTCTCAGACTGTCTAGTCTTGTAGGTCACCTTAAGGAGTGTCAGGGTGTCGCTCCTTAAGGCGGGGTTCGGTCATGATTCTGCCTCATCATGTCATGTCTTTTTTTGGTCTTGTGGCAGAATAATGGCAGGATTCCTTGTTTTAAGTGGAGAGAAACATTTTGACCCAATTGGCTATCCATAAAATCTGTCCGGTCTCGTCTTTGTTCCCCCTCTCTTATTCCTCATTAGTGATTGCTAATGATTTCATGCCCGCACCTGTCACCTCTTGATTTGCTCCCATTTTAAAAGCCCTCCTGTCTATTGTCCTGTGCTCGTTCGTTGTGCTTGTACCTCTGTGCTTCTGTGCATGTTTCGCTTGTCCACTTTGGATAATGGTTCATATTTCACTGTGGACTTTCCAAGTCAAGTCTAGTAAGTGTTTAGTATAGTTTATGACAAGTGTTGTTTAGTCTAGTGTTGTTTAGTCTAGTGTTAGTTAGTCTACGTCCTGTCTGCTTATCGTTTTACCCTGTTTTCATGTTTAAACCCCATCGTGGATCTTTGTTTTATGTTAATAAATCCTCTTTCTTAACCCTTCACCGCTGCTGCCTGCAATTGGGTTCTTATCTCTACATGATTCGAGACACAAAAGGAACTTATTCGAGTGTTTTATTTGTATGCTTTTCGATTAAATTAATATTTAAGTTGGTTACTTGACCAAAAGACTAAACACAAATACAAGCAGTTGGTATAGTATACTTTATTATACAAATATCTTCACCAAAAGCCACTCAGACTTAAATTTAATCTTAAGTAAACATCCCAAAGAAATCTTTTTGAATTTAGGTTTCTTGCACTGAATCTTTTGATGGAGACATAGGCTGCATCCAAATACCCCCACTTGCGGTCTTGGCCACTTGAGAGTGCGTGCACATGACAGGAAGGAAGAGCGTAAGTGTGTCCAATGTCTTAAAAATGGCAAAGGGCAGTGAGCTTAATGCACACTAAACCCACACTAGCTTGAATACAGCTTCGGAGTATTAAGGCTAAACGTATCCCATCATGCATCATGTTCTGGATATGAATCATGATTTGACAACATAATTCAATATTACATATCATTTCATAATAAAATGTAGTGTTACATATTTTATTGGTGAAAACTCCAGAGTAATGTATTTTGTAAAACTGTTTTTTTTCTCATAATTAAAAACACCACATTAATTAACGTTACATGTATGCACTTGCTAAGTGTGTCCCATCGGGTTAGAAATACCACATGCTCACTTGGGATCTTCACGCCCACTAGAACACTAGGGCGATAAACAGGAAATACGTCATGAAAGTAGCCAATTTGTCAAGTGCAAAGACCGTAAGTGGGGGAATTTGGAAACAGACATACTTAAAAGTATAATGAAGTATTCCATATACTTGGCTGGTTAAATACTCTGTATCTCCGCAGGTGAAAAAGTGCACTATAATAAACTACAGTTCACAAGTGCTCTATTTCAATGCAAATTTGATCTTAATATTTACTAAAAATATAACCCTTTTACCTGGGTAATAAACCTCCATGATCAAGATTTTATTGTAACAACATGTAATAGAAATATATATATAGTACACTGGCGAAATCCTTTTAATTTCATTTAAAGAAAAGTACTCTTGCCATATTAAGACTACTAAACTTAAAAGTAATTCAAATGGAAAGCAGCTGTAATGCAGGTATAACCTATTTCAAGCGTCTGTGTTTCTGCTGACTCCATCTATCTGTCCCGCAGGTCAGTGTTATTCCTGCAGCTGGATAACAGGCCTTGTTCCCGTCTTCCCTCCACCTGTTTCCAATATGCTATTGAGGCTGCACACTTCCTGAGTGCCATAATGACACAGAACCATCCGTTATTTCCCATGATCCCTGAGATCCAGGCGACTGTGATCAGCGTGCGAGGGGTGGATGAGGATATCGGAACCAGAGAGGAGGTGAAACTGCCAGAGGAGCGCAATGGTGTGTTTTGTCATCTTTTGCACATTTGGACACTTGCATGTATGTTAGTAATGTGTTAAATAAAATCAGCATTCATTTGAAAGATAGCACACTTGCACAGCACAAGAATGTATGTTAGGGGTTAAAGAAATACTGAATTTCAGGCCTGTCATGTTTAAGGGAATAGTTCACCGAAATATAAAGAATCTGAAATCATTTATTCACCCTCATGTTATTCAAAACCTGTATTTAACTCTTTTCTTCCATGGAACATAAAAGAAGATATTTTGAGAAATGTCTCGATGGTTTTGTGTTCGTGTGATGGATGTCAACGTTGTTCAATGTGGTTTAGTTACCAACATTCTCCAAAATATCTTCTTTTGTGCTTTGCAGACGAAAGGTAAGGAATACATATGGTAAAAAAAATATTTAGATATGTGATCTTTATGTTTGTAAAGCCTCTCCATCCTGGATGTGGCCGGTGGTTGGTGTGGTGATCGGACTCGTGGGGGCGGTGGCCGTGATTATCGCCGTGGTATTCCTTTGGTTAAAGAGAAGACGTCACAGGCGAGAGGATGGAGAACGTGTGCGACACAGGTCCACCGTGACAGACAGGAACAACGCCGGGAAGGCCTGGACTCGACGTGCTGACCAGCAGGAGAAAAGAGGGAGAAGAGAAAAAGACAGTCTGAAGAAAAAGAAGAAAGGAAATGATTTGGGGAAAAGCCGTAAGGAGCCAGTCGGGGAGGATTCTATTCGCATGCGGTGAGCTTTAAAAAACAGCTTGAGTTGAGAAAAGAATTTGGGTGAGGAAACGGTTTTATTTGACCGTGTCCTGTTTTCTCATTTTAATTTTAGACCCCTTAGGAAGGAACTTGACATTGGAAGTGACACTGACATGACCCAGAGCTCCATGGAAGACATCAACAAGACGATCTGTGACCACAGATCACCAGACCAAAAACATTTCCAGGTCAACCATCAGCAACCACGAATGCTGGGTGAGATCTCAACTGCATCCCAAGTGCATGATATGCCAGTGACAGAAAAAAATAGTGTAAGGAACATATAAATTCATGCAAAAAGATGAAAGGAAGTCATTTACTTAACCACATGCTGTTTTAATCTCTGAACATGAAAAGAGAGTTAGATAATAATAAGACAGTGTGGCAGTATGTGACACTGTAAAAAAACAATCATTTTACTTTTTAATAATAAAAAATTTTTTTACAGACTTTTTCACGTAAAATGTTTAATACAAATTGAACAGAATATTAAAGTTTTTTTAACAGATTTTCATTCAGACTGAAAATTAAAAACATGAAAAACATTTGATTTTAGGTGAATTAAAGAATTTGTTTACAGTTTTTATTGCATTTTAAACAAGGACTAAAGTCGAAGGAACCATCACAAATACCTTCTTTCCCACATAGCCTTACCAAAAAGAAGTATACTTTAAGTACATTATGTCAAGTATAATTTAAATTATAACTTCAAGTTCTTTGCAAATATACTTTATGTAGTGAGTACTAGTACTAGTAAACTCGTAAGTGACTATATTAATACTACTTGTGACTAAATTGGCCAACTTTTTCGTTTAGAAAAAAAAAACTTTTCTGAAAAGTGCTTGAAGTATTCTAATCTATCTTACCTCTTGTAACAATTTCTATCCACATGTAGCTCCCCCTAGAGGATGGGAAAGAAACTCAATTCAGCCACCTCCAAGACCACCAAGAAATGTTAGTTCTTTTTGCAATGTCCCTCTTTTTAATATTCAGTCATTATTTTCCTTAAAAAGTTGTAATGTTGACAATAGGTGTTTGTAAAACCACCTAAACTATATGAAGCTGCATGTGAAACATCATAATTTCCCAGATGGCAAAGATAGTTTAATAATTTAGATAGAAAATTTGAAAAATGTATTTTGTATTAATGTTGAGATAACCAACTTAACATAGATTCAACAATAAAACATTGATCTTGCAACTGATTTTTACAAGCATGCACAGTGTATTGTCATGCATTTGATCAAATAATTATTTGGCATTTAGCTGTATAGCTTGAAGTTCATCACTTTGGATGAATGCGTGTTCCAAATGCATAAATGTAAATGATTTGTTACCTCTGTTGTGATGTGTCAGACGGCTCCGGTGCAGTGGTGCGGACCGGATGGCTCTGTCGTGTTGATCCGAGCTGTCAGGAGTGGTCTTGACCGAGTGGTTCTGGAGCTCCTCAGAGCCGGAGTGCCAGTCAACAACACTGATCACACGGGTGAGAGTCTTATTCAGCCCTGGTCTTCAAAATTGAATAAATCTAGTGCTTCTCAAACTTTACACTATGAGGAACCCCTGGTGTAGGTTGAATCCCTTTTTGACCCCGAAATCCATGACAAAACAATCAAATGTCATTAAACCAAAACAATATTTTACACATTATTATTATGAATTATAAGAATAAATGAAATTGGTTGGTAAAGCAAAAAATAATGACACAACACAATCTCAAAAAATGTAATAAAACCAAAAAAATATTTTATACACTATATTATTATTACTATACAATTATGTATTCTTATTAATAATAATAATAATTATACTTATTATGCTGTTATTAGTATGATAAAAACAAAAATCTAATTATATTGGTTGGTAGCTGTATTTCTATTCTGTTTCATTACACAGAATTATCAGAAATTATACATTTTATAAAATGAGATAAAGGCCAATTTGAGAACCACTGACTTAAAGGATTAGTTCATCCAGAACCTTATTATTTCATTTTTGGATGAACTATCCCATAAAGCATGCACAATCGCTCATCTGGTCCTCCAGAAACATGCGTTGCTTCATTTTAAGACCTGTTTATTCATGTGTCCAGAGGACCGGAGCGGCTTTTAGACATTTTGGTTTCTTCTGCAGTTGGGGAGTAATGTGTCTCTTCTTGTCACCTTTTCTGTTCTTCTGAAACTCCCCACTGCTCTCTCTCACCTCACTTCAGCCCCCCTAATAAACACATCCGATTCAGAACAGAGTTAAAGTACTTCGGCACACATAGAGAGAATGTTATTAACCCTCCACGCTTCTGTTTTACTTTCATCAATGTCATAGTTTCATGATCATACTGTAATCCATTTGGCCTCCTATGGTGTCGACTAAATCCATTGGCTTCACTCGCTTTTATCGGACCCCTCCACACACGTCACGCTGTTTCCCGATCACTCTTTTAACTATGTGTGGTCAACCCCTTCTCGCGCTTTCTTTTTTTCTCTCTTATTCTCTTCATTCAGGGAGATCTGCCCTCCACTGGGCATGTTCAGTAAATCACCTGCCATTGACCCGGACTCTCGTACGCTACGGCGCAGCTGTGGACTTGCAAGATCATAAGGTACATAACGGACATTCTTTGGTATACAGTTACATTCCAGATCTAAAATTAAGGAATGATCATCATCCAACGTGTTATTTTCTAATAGGGCGAAACAGCTTTGTTTCTTTCGGCCCTCCACGGTTGCTACGATACGGCACGATTCCTTCTCCTCAATGGGGCCAATCAGGAGCTGTTGGATTGCAAAGGGCGGCGTCCGCTGGATGTGGCTCGTGAGGGATTACATCATCAGGTCCTCGAGCTTCTTCTGGCTCACAGAGTTCAAAGGGGGCCGGTTCCTCTAGATCCAAACACTGAGGTGCTCTGGGACGATCGCACCTACGTGTATTCGCCGTGGGTAGCGTCGCCAACATGTCTTCCTGGAAGGAGCGCCTCTTTTTCAGGGGTCATAGGTCACCGGGGGATGTCTACACCTCCACCCGAGTAAGTCATGCGGCGTTTAATGCATACTAAACAAAATGTACAGTACGGACAATGTGAAAAATTTCATTTCGTTTTTTTCCCACAGTGATTGGCAGATCAGCCGAGCAGAGTACACTTCACCTCAGAACTGGCGTCCACCTCCCAACCAATCAGCAACAGCTTTGGTCAGCCCTAGGATTCTCGGTCGTCCATCTCGGCCAATCAGTACTCTCCAGGAAGTGACATCAGAGGACGAAGAAAGGGATATAACCCAAGAAGTCATACGAGCAGCGACACCTCACTTCCTGTATCCTCAACCCGCGCCCAGACAACGCTCCTTCTCTTGTACCCAGCATGCACTGAACCGCCGCTCCAGCGCCAACCAACCAGAACTGTACACTGTCACCCCGGTAGAGAAAACCAATGAGCACGTTGAAATCGTGATCGTGCCCCAATCAAAAGAAGCATCCCACCAATCAGAAAATAAAACCGCAGGAAACATCCCAAGTTCAGCTCAGACAGAACCTGTGAGAGACAACTCGAGGAACTCCAATTACAAAATCCAGAATGAGAGAATCAATAATGAGCCAAACATTTCCATCCAAACTACTATGTGAGAGAAAAAGAGAAAACTGTATAAACATTGGTTACATGACCTGTTGTTTACAATGTTTAATGTAAATTATTATTGAGTAAACACCAAGATCATATTTCACTTCTTAAACTAATTGCTTAACGTTTTTACAAAATTGCCATTTTGATGTTTTTAATATAATTACCACATTATATTCTCTCTGAAATTCCCATTACTGTAGTGCACCTAGACAGGTTTTTATTGTGATATTTAAATGTTGTATTAAACAAATTATCACAACGAATGTTACCACAATACACTATTGCAATACAATAATGAGAAGTAAATATGTATAAAGGTGAAAGTTCATCTAAAAAGAAAAAGTCATTTTTTGCTCGCCCTTGAATGTCATTTATAACATGACTCTATCTTCTGAGGAACACAAAAGAGGGTGTCAATGCAAGATATTCTGAGAAATGTCTTCGTGGTTTTGTGTTCATACAATGGAAGTCAATGGGGTTTTATTGTTTTTGGATACCGATATTCTTCAAAATATCTTTTGTTTTCTGTAAATAAATGTAAATATAAATTTAGCTCAAATAACTAAGGAAAACAATCACAATGCAATGAAAATATGTTTGCGTGGGATGTCCCAGCAAGGTAATTAGTTTGATGTGCCATGGGTGCATCATATTTGTATGATTCTTTTATTTTTAAACAATACAACCATTGCAGCTCTCAGAAAAAAATGATTATTCAAATTCCAATTCGGACGTGTTTACGAACTATTCATGCAAAGCAGCGAGGTCAATTTGAGGGGAAGCCCATTACGATTTGTACAGAAAATCAAATCTCATGTATTCAGAAGTGATGAATGTGTACACAGACAGTCTTTATTGTAAAAGAGGTAGAGAATACAGGTGTTTCACTGTACAGAGAAAAGACAGCACTGTTGATATACTCATTCAAACGGTTAATAAAGACACGCAAACACGCCTCATTCATGTATTGGTACATACACAAACTCAGTAAAAAAGAGAAACGCACACACACACACACACGCACACACAAAAACAATCTTTGGATTTTCTCTATTGCCCCCGTCACCCAAGCCAATTCTATCTGAGCGTTTGATAAACAATATAGACCAGTGATAACATTAATAATAGAACTATAATGAAAGCAGTCTTAATACGTCCTTAAAAAGTTCCCCTTTGAACACCCAGATATTGCAGTAACAAATATTGAAAGTGATGTAGTGAGAACTGACAAATAAAACTACAATGAAAAATATGATGGCATATAACTAAAAACCAGTTTTGCACTCAGCTCTTCCTCTCACACAAACGCACTCAGACTCGCTCCGACCACAGAACAGCCTCATCGGTGAATCACAAGCAGAACAAATCTGCGCAAGTCGTCCATAAAAATATTTTTTGCGTAAATTAGTGCTGAACTATTCACACAATGAATTTCGATCCACTCGCAATTAATTAAATGCAAACGTTTACGCAATAAAGATTTGATGAACGATTTGCGCAAGCGATTTCTGCCCGCACTGAATTGAATTAGAACGCTTTTGTAAAAGTGATTCACATAAACTCCTTCTGATGTGTTTCACGAATGAGGCTCGATATTACAAACGATAAAACTGCTATTGGGTAAAAGAGTGACCATCATTCTTCAGTCGTCACTTTTGTTCTCCGGTCTCCGAGCCAGACGTCAGGGTCGAGGGTTAGTTTCATCAGTCCGAGTTGTCGGAGTGATCGCTTCCGGGTGAGGCGGCGGAGGGCGGCGTGTTCTGCTCCTGCCAGTTGCCGTTAGTCTGCAGAGAGAGAGAGTAAAAACAATTCCTCCATCACATATGTAGCCAAACATCATTCCTAATTGTATTTTTTAAGAAATTGAAAGTCGAGTTAGTTTAGCAGGACACAGAAACCAAAACATACACTCATAGAATTTTATTATTATCTGGAAAGACTCTTGTTTTTTTATGTTTACACTACCAGTCAAAAGTTTTCGACACTAACTCACTTATATGTATATTCTTTCCATATTTTAGTATAATAATACTAAACATTTTTTTTTATCGTGTTATATTTTATCATCTTCAGTGTAGTCACCTTGGACTAGAATTTACAGACATTTTCTCAAGCAACTTCTTGAGATCTCACCCTGAGATGCTTTTTAGACAATATTAAAGGATTCCCCATTTGTTCTTTGCTCTAACTAGCTGCTCTTTCTAAATTATTCAAAGTCATCCAATTCAAAAACATTTTTCATTAAACCAAATATTAGTGTTGTCATGTTTGTTTGCAAAATTGTATTTTTATCTACTAAACTAAATTAACAGACATTCAATCATACACTTTCAGATCAACAGTTATTTTCTAATACGAGAAACATTACATTTAAGTGTCCAAAGACTTTTGACCGGTAGAGTATATAAATGTGTATTATTAAAGAATGTTAATTGCAATGCAAAGGCAATTTTTTTAATGTTTGCTTATTATTATAAAATGAATAACAAATAAGTTAAAACAAATAAAATCTGCATTGCAAAGTTATTAATTGCAGAAAATACGGTGCCAAAATGAATATATTTAAAAACACTTTACAACTTAAGCTGCAGATTGCACAGGTGTTATTTTTAAGTGACAGAAGTGCGTGAATCCAAATTTACCTCAGCACCCATGTGATAGGAAGGCTGCTCGCCGTTCATTGGTGGAACACCGAGGAAACAGTCAGCTGACCCCGATAGCGAGAACGATCCGGAGCCTGTCACAAAACAGGCACCTTTTATTTTATTATGATCACAATACATCATGAATATGCAATATTTTAGCCAATTATATTTCACGAGTTCTAGACACAAACTAACCGGTGGAGTTTGGAGTGTGGGGCGACTCCTCGCTCTGTGTTGCTCCTAAGGCGGTCTTCATGGCGTATAGATTGGCCTCCTCCTGGAACTTGCCGATGTTCTTCTTATAGCGAATCCTCTTGTTGCCAAACCAGTTGGACACCTGTTACAAATTCAGAGCTAAAATGAGACTGACATCTTGCTGGTGACTCATGCAGCACATCAAACCCAACCAACTGTAAATGACTCCGGAAGAAACAAGTGTGTTAGAACTAGGGATGACCGAAGTTTATCATTTACCGCGTTTAAAAACAATATGGTTGAAAAATTGTAAAGGCTCCGTTGCACAGACTGTTTATGTTGAACAAAATGAAAACAAAGTTACACCAGTGGTGCACCAGTTTAAGAGCCGTGATTATCAGAGACATGGAGATTACAGCACACACTAGATTAACTATGGCAGAGAGATCAAATAGCCAATCTCACATGTACATTCACAATCAAGGCTGTAGTGGTGACAGTTCAGGGCTCAACGCGAAGGATTTGTTCTACTGGCCCGGTCGGGCAAGTGATTCAAATTTTTACCGGCCCTGCCAAAAAAAATTCTGTCCCCAGCACATAAAAGTATTAAATAAATATTTTCATTTTATTTGTTTTACCTGTCCTATGTTATCTTAATAAATAAGATCATTATACCATAAAAACTATTTGCCTACCTCACAGAAATTTCAAATATTGTTGACAACCAACCAGAAAGTAATAAATAAAAACAAGTTGTAGTGGAGTAGATGGGGCGAGACCGAGGCTCGAATCACGTAGGATATTGGGAGCATATAAAAAGAACGAGTGACCGGACTGTCGAGGAGAGAGGTCCGGGCCCGAAGTGTTTGTATATGTATTTATGTTTTACTCGGTTGTTGTTCGCCGGCGGTCGTCCGTGAGGGGCCGCCGGCTGTTATATTACTTTATTAAATGTTTTAAAATGTCTTCCGGTTCCCGACTCCTTCCTTCCCTACTTGAATCTTGTAACACAAGTAATCAAAGTATTCTGTAGCAAATACACAAATAATCAGTGTTTGGAATGAAATATAGAATAAATCTTACGATACCTTACTATAAGATATAATTCAAGCATTTAAGAGCTGTTCTGACTCAATCATGATTTTGTCTTTGTCCTTTGTTGTGTGATGAACATTAAAAAAGATCTTTATTAAGCTGCTGTCACTTTTAGAGATTGCATGCGTTTTGTTTCCAAACTGTTCATTTAAGACATAATGGATTACTTTTACACAGATGGTTGGTTGCTGATGTGGACATGTTGCAGCATTTTATGTGCAAATTAGTAATGTGCGGGTCGTCACAACCCACAGGTCGAGTTGGGGAGGGTAAAAAAATTGTGTAAACTTGTATGTTGCGTGCAATTCCCTATAACCTTTATTAAATATTTGGGAATATATATTTTCATATTTGATTAGGTTCTTTGATTAGGTAACAAAACCTAGGCCTATGTCGCAATGTAACTTGCATGATGTCCCCAAACCAAACACGTCATTTAATGGTCGTGGGGCGGGTTGTAAAAATAGATACAGTGGTGCGGGAGGGCTGAGGCAGGCCAAATAATTTCATAACAGCTAGACCTGCAGGTTTGAAAAGACCCAGACCTGCACATCACTAGTGCATATGTCTGTTTAAGAGTAAGAAGAAGTGAAAGAGAACTCAATTCAGTATTTTTCAAGATTTGTCTGTGATGCAGCTTTCTGGCCATGTGGACATTTCAAACACCCTGTGAGAACAGAATTAAGTTGTATTTTGCATCTTCTATAGGATATTTAAATAGGCAAGGCATAAAAATGTGAAAATTACAAACTTTCGTTACGATACATGTCTGTCAACTGGCCCAGGGGTCTCTCATGCTGGCCCAAGGCCGTCTTTATAGTTGAACCCTGCTGTTGGGCTTTCAGTGCAGCGTAAACAAACAAAGCGGGATGTAAATGAACATAATCACTGGACAAGAAGTGTTGCGTCGAGGACAGCTCACAGGATTCAAAATTTACTCCTGATGAAAGTTGAACCACTTCTGGTATATTTATTATACAATTACCGAGCTTTGAACGCTATTTAGCGAATGTGCTCTATATCATTTTGAAAAATCCATTATTGTTTGCCTTGAATGAAAACGGTAGGGAAACAAAATACATGATCCATGTGGGCTAGCTCTTAAAGGGACAGCAGCCTAAAAAACATCTCTGTTTTAATGCAAAACACACTCACACGCCTGACTTATTCACTTTAATAACTTTAATATGGCTTCATCTATATTTCATGTATACGGTGAAGACTATGAAGTGTTATTTTACATACTCCTTTATTCAGTTTCTGTACCAGATTTATCTAGGTTACATAGTAAGAAAACAAACTAATAACAGGACATTATTAGTCATTTATTACAGGTAGAAATGTATTAAGTAGAAATTTTGGCAGGGTCTTTAATAATGTAGAAATGAATGATTGCATAATAATAGTCGTAACAGTGATAATTCCTCAGAATATCTATAATTGTTGCATCCCTAGTAAGAAAAGACAGAAGATCTCACCTGAGACACAGTTATACCACACGTCTTGGCCAGCTCTTCTTTGGCTTCTTCACTCGGATAAGGGTTCGATAGATGTGAATAGAAGTACTCGTTCAGCCCTTCTGTGGCCTGTTTGCTAAAGTTACGCCGTTTACGCCTGACGACACAAGTAGAAGATAAACACACGCATCTGGTCGTCCTGAACAATAAAGCAAGCGTTTGTCTGTGTGTACGCACCTGGCATCCAGGAAGCGTGAGCGCAGTATCATGACGGCTTCGCAGGTGCTCTGCTTCAGCTGCGTCTGGATGGAGCTGAATTTACGGTGGATGATTGCCACCATGCGCTCGATCTCGCGGGGAGAGACGGGCCGCGTGCGAGACTGTTCTCTCAGTAGATTCATCACATGGGTGGTGAACTCGCTGCAGGCCTGAAAACAGCGATGACGTTATTAACATCATCGACATTCATGGCTGCAATGTCATCAGCAACCATTCATAAAAAATTCTGAAAGATTAAATTCCCAACGATCTTTAATAAAAGTGAAATATTTTATGCATGACAAAATCAAGCCAATAAGACCATATCTGATTCTTAACGAGCCGCAATGTGTAGCTGGAATTTTTTCAAACATTGACATTTCACACTGGGCGGAGCCACCCGGCAAGATGGCAGCGATATGTACCTGCTCATATTTTTCCAGCTCTGTGTGGTAAATAGTCCGAATTTGGCTCAACTTGCTTTTATAGTCGGAGTGCTCCAATGAGCTGTCAGGAGACATCCCACCGGAGCTAGTCGCCGCAGAGACTGCGGCAGCAGCTCCGCCCCCCTTTTCCGGGCCGGCAACACCTTCGGCTAGCAGCATGTTGTCCAATCGCACGAGCTGCGGGTCCGGAGGTTCCTCTTCATGAGCGTTTCTCATGGAAAGGCCTAAAACAAAAGCAACAAACGGTTCTGCGATGGCACATACTATCTTAATCAAAATGAGATTAATCTGTGATTTGTGTAGCGCCTCACAACAATTCCTAACATCAATATTTTTACTTCGTACTTCAAATGTAAGTTAGTGTTGCAGTAGTGTGCATGAAACAGTGCAGCATGCATTAGTAAGATTAATGATTTTCTCACAGGCTGCCAAACCACGAAAATGAAAAGCTTCCATTAGACACACACCCATTTAATTACGAACAACCCCATTAACATTTCAATTCTTGCTTAATGTTAGTATAAATATTTAATATTCCCAGTTAAAACCCAAGTCAAATCAGTAGCTGTTTATTGCCCCTAACTTGGAAATAACTGATTACATGCTAATTGAAAACGAAAGTTTTTTGGCTTTGTGAACCAGACAAACCAGTAAGCCAGGTCATGTAAAAAAAACGTAATTCTAACTAATAGTAGTTTTGCATATTATGTATAATAAGACAAATGTTTGGGAGAAAGGCTGTATTTATTGATCGTTTTAGAAGCAGTGCAATGCAAACCTGACCTGCAGATCAACCCATTAACCATCATTTCATTGTTGTGCAAATGAGTCTCCATTCAAACACATGCAATGGGCATCACACAGAAATGATGGGGTTTGAACAAAACATTGACAAACAAGAGTTGCTCTTATTATATGTTGTTATTTTGGGGGGATTTTGTGTAAATTGTGAATGTATAATATATCCTATCTGGCTTTGTTCTGGGAAGAACATGGCGCCCTGTGCTGAACCCAATGCCAACTTTTAAACCAATAATAAAGTTAACACTTACAGTTATAACTTAAAGCCCTTTTAAAATGACATGCACGGTCATAACTTACCTGTTTTCTCTTTAATTTCACACAGCACACTGAACAGAGCGGGTTTCATCCGATGACAGTTTAAAGCGTGTTTTCTGTCACCAAATAACAAACAAAAGTCAGTCGGCTAACATTAGCACGCTTTCTCAGTAAGACTGCCTTTACAAACATCTACATTAATAATAAAACACTTTCAAAGCTTTATTTGGACGTAAACGATATTTTTATTTCTATATAATGTATCACATATCCGCTCACATTACTGTTAAATGGTAACTTATGTACCATAGCATTTTATCTTCAAGCTGTGATTTGTCATTTCGTAAAAAGAATAAAAATAACCACGTTTTTTTGGGGGGGGGGCATAATTGGTTAACTTTAATTATCACACATAATCTTGTGACGTTTGTATTTCAACGGTGAACGTGGTAAGTTTAGCAAGTCAAGAAAACGTAAACAATAGCGGCTAACATGCTAACTTTAGCATATAGGCTAATCGTACATTTGAATAAAAACGACCTTATATTTCAGTTACTCGTACTATTATATTGTATTTTTATATGCGTTTAAGATTTAATGTCGTCATTGACAGTACTAGTTTGCACCCGTTCTCTACAAAGTAGACGCCTGTCTAGCGCGACCGTTAGCTCGATCCTTAACTCACAAGTTTTTAAAAACAACAATTTCGAAAAAAAAGTATAAAACTTACTTTGCTTGAGCTTCGTCTAAACTTTGGTCGGTTATGGTCATGATCTGCTGTAGGATATCACCGATGTCCCGCCGGTTGTCGTGTCCATTTTCGGTGCCTTCGAGGCCCCCGGGATCGCCCCCGTCGGGCCGGTGTTGCGAGGGAGGGTGCACCGCGTTGAGAGGATGCATTCCCGGGTGGACGCTCAACCCGAGGCCGCGGCTTGCGCTGGGCCTGTTGCCTGTAATGGGCTGCTGCGGCTGCAACATCCTGAGCAGTGCGTTAATCTAGTGTGTGTGTGCGAGGGTGTGTGTCCATGCATCACCACGCTGGAGTCCCCTAGCGATTGACAGACAAAAATAAAACGTGCCCTTGCGTGGACATCGAAAATGTGCACAAGTGCATGTATTGTGAGCTATGCATGCAGTTTAATCCGCAGCCCTGTTTCATGCAGCTTGCAATGAGAGGTTACAGAGACGTAGAAATAAATCTGATTAAGTGCATGTGTTCATGTGCATTGCTGATCCCTGGAGGATTTCAGTGCATAAATATGATAAAGGCCATTTGAGGTCTTTGAAGAATCTAGATTTACTTCAATATACTATAGTTAACCTTAGTAGTTTTTATCTGGTAAGTTGCTTGTATTGCAACCCAAAATAAATATGAATATTTCAATTATATGTTTGAGCTTCATTTTGGATACATTTACACCTTTAACATTTGACACCTTTGTGCATGGTGACAAAATCTTGTAATTCAAATAAAATAACATAACGCAAAAGAACAATAATTCTTTAAAAATAAATGGCCTTAACAGTGCTATAGAAGAACCTTTTTTGTCTAAACGGTTCCATAAAGAACCTTTAACATCTGAAGAACCTTTCTGTTTCACAAAAATGTCTTTGTGGTGAAAAACGGTTCTTCAGATTATAAAACGGTAAAGGTGGTTCTTTAAAGGACCGTTGACTGAATGGTTCTATGTGGACCCAAAGATGGTTCTTCTATGGCATTGCCGTGAAGAACCTTTCACGCACCTTTGTGTACTGGAAAAACATTGCTAAAGGTTTATTCACCCTTTGTTTGTAACGTTTGAACTGTAACGCTCTTGCATGTAGGTGACTCAACGTACACTACATCTGTATGTGTATAGTTTACATAAGCCTGAGGGCTTCAGGTCTGAGTTTGACAAAAATGCAGGACCTGTTATTTGGTGCTTCTGCATGGAATGTTAATGAAGGATTTAGTTTTGAGCCTATTCAGAAATGCACATACTTGGTTTGTTTCTCCCGTACGCGTTGCCTTACTGTATGTCATCGACTTTAACTTCTCTTTTTGCTGGCAGTCAACAGGAAATCTGCAAAACCACAGATTGTGTCAAACAAACAGGCCGGCAGTTTTGGCACGTCAGAATAGGAAGCTGTTAAAAATATGCAAACATTGCCCATATCTATCATTACAAAAAAGAATCAATAAAACTAAAATGATGAAAGGTCAACCTGATGTGACTGTAAGTGTGTGTTTTAATGCATCAAGTTATTCCACGTGTTCAGCTGACACGAGCTGTATAAATAGGGGTGGATCGGGGCCAAAGAGAAGAACAGGAAGAGAAGTCAGACTGTCGGGTGGTGAAACTGTCGATACATCGTGTCAGTGTTTAGCTCTTTTCAGATGATTCTTGTGAAGTTTGGCTGAGATATGTGGCAGCTATTGCGTGTCCGTACAGGGAGGTGAGACGCATGTGGGCTTCACCTGACATTCCCTTTAGAGGACTTCATTTGTACTCTCCTCGGTTTGAGAAGGTAAGGAGGGCCATAAAATATCAGCCGTCTTCTGTTGGGTCAACACGAGAGTACTCAAATTGAGACTTAACTTACTGAAATAAGGAGAGTTCTGAGCAATTTTACTATGTTGGGCTTTGGTAACAGATTTTATCAACACACCTTGATCAGATTAGCTGTTGCTTCTTCGCATACGGTAGGTTTTATTTTTACAGCAAGATAAAGAAGTTCAGGTTCTATAAATGTCACAGTAATGTACAGCAAGCGTCCGTAAAGACTCCCTCAAGTGTCTTGACTTGTCGGAAGTATGTAAATAAGGATTCTCATATCTTTCTTTTTTTTAGCCTCTCGTGTTTTCTCCATGGGCTATGGAGAGCTCCGTAGAAGCGAATGTGGATTGCCCAGAGATCAAAGTTGAAAGCCCAGAGGACAAGCAGTTGGAACCTCTTCTCATTCTGGAAGAGGGCGATGAACCGGCGGATCTGATAAACAACGGAGAGCGAGCACGGACAGTACTGAGAGTCAAGAAAAGCGATGAGGACGAAAACGATGATACCATTGGAGAAGACCATTCGCGTGACCACAACAATGTGCAACGAGATAAAAATGACAGTGAAGTAACAGAAGCCGAAAGGAACGAAGAGGGAGACGTCAATTCAGGAGGTCAACGAGAGAGAAAGGTGGACGGGGTGGAAAATATTACGAAAATGGATGAGAGATTGTCAGGAGGAACACGAGAGACAGCTGTGACGCGCGAGAAGATGCCTCAAGAAGAAACACAGGAACCAGAAGAGACCAACACAGATATGTCGACTCGAGATAAACCAAGTGCTCAAGTAGATGTTAAGCTACGGCCCAAAGACAGACTGAGCCCTGAAGATGCGAAGCAAACGGTAAGACCACCAAGTGATGATCATTTAACAAATGTGTCATTTTTTACAGACCGAAGAAATGCTTTTTAGTTCCTGTGTTGATAAAAAAATCATCAACCTAAGTTTGGATGAGACATTTCCAAAGGCCCTTTTCAGTTTACAGCACAAGCCACCAACCAGGATTTGTTTCCTACATTTGCTATCCAGTGGAAAATAATATTAGAGGAAGAGACAAAAAATAATTTTACTTCCACAATTTGATAGATTTTTGAGTGAAACAACAGATTCGATGAGAAACTTGATGATTTCACATATTGGGAAATGATCATCATAAATTAAAATGTATATTTTGCAGACACTTTTATCCAAATTCAATGTATACATCATGTGGGATTTGTGGGATTGAACCCATGACCTACGTGTTGCTAACACAACTAAACTACAGGAACAAATATTGACAGTTTTATCACCCTACGAAAAAAAGAGAATACTTCATATTATTTTTATTAAGTAAGTTCATGTACACTTTGTTTAGTAAGTATTCTATTATCAGGGTATCTGTAGCATACTTCTAAGGGTACTGTTTCAGTACTACTTGGAACTAAATTGCCCCACCATACACTATTTAGTCATTTAAGTGTATACCTTGAGTACATAAGTAGTTTCAAACTATGTTTGTTAGTGAACTTCTAGGTATTCTGATAGTTTACTGCTTCAATACTTGCGGCCCCTTTTCGAAGTATACTATCAGTAAACCACTTGTTCATAGTGCAATAAACTTGTTTGTGTATTAAGAAAGAGGTAGAAAGGATGTATACTAATAGCACACTTGAATAAAATCACAGTCTCACAGGAATTCGTGACATTGTCACAAACTATAATCTATTAAAGGGGTCATATGATTCGGCTAAAACAAATACTATGGTTTGTTTTAGATGTAATGCAATGTGTATACACGATTTGAGGTTCAAAAACGCTGTATTTGTATCTCCTCTTTGCCCCGCCTCTCTTAAACGCACCGATTTTTTACAAATCTCACCGATTGGCCAGTTAACCGGTGCGTAGTGATTGGTGGAATACTGCAAGTGTTTGACCGAAGTGTAACACCTCTTACCATATTTGTAACATCAGGTTCCAAAGCAATTGTACTGACAGGCACGACCACCTTACTTGCGTATACATTTGGGGAGTCTTAGTCAACTCATACCAAGAATTTGTGGGAAAGGGGTTACACGAGGCGTTTCAGGGCAGGTCTGGGTGAGCGTTCGCTTTTAGATAGAATGCATCTTTTGTTGAATTTCCCCCATTTTTTCGTGTCAGTCAGCACGACTTTCAGTCTAACTTATTTTAATATGCAGTTTCTTTCATATGTGTAAATATATATCAACGCAATCTGATGGGAATTCATACCTACTCTACGAGGTGGCTCATTGGCCTGAATTCCTTTTTCCCACGATCTCATTTGTATGTTTTGTAATGATTTGACTTTGCCCCTGTGACGTTAGGTTTAGGGGCGGGGTTAGGTGAGCCATTTATCATTGCTTTGTGAAACTCCCGTTTTAGCTAAATTAGCCATTGCGGCTTTGACTTTAGGGTTTGGGGTAAAGTGTTGGTTAGCCATCTCCTAAAACATGCAAACTGCCTTGAGATTATGTTGTTAATAAATGTCTTTTTGTAAGGGTGATCAATGAAAGTTTGAAGAGGCCACCTTCTAAAATAGTTAGGAATTCCCGTGAGATTAGACCATCTCAACATACTTGTCTAATAAAACACAGTTTGCGAGTGAAATATATCAACACGTTTGTAATGTCTTTTGTTTCAGAGAATATCCGATTGTTCTGACGCTCTGTGTGAGCTGCTGTACGCTTTACAAGAGGGCAGAAGATTTAATGACCAGCGCTGTTCTTTTCGACTGGAGGGGCGCAGAAGATGTTACTCTGAACCGAGCACACCACGCCACAGCCAGAGAGGTGAGATACAACCTAGTCCTAAAATATACTGTAGACACATCAATGTGTTTTCAAGTACATAGTGCATGGGTGTGTTTGGTGCATTCAGGACTTTTTATATTTGAACTTTTTTACTTATTCATCCTCATGCTGAAAATATGATTCGATCATCAGATGTAAGACGATATTTTGAGAAATGTCTCAGTGGTTTGTGTTAATACAATAAAGGTCGACAGGCTCAATGTTGATCGGTTACCAATGTCTTTCAAAATATCTTCTTTTGTGTTTTCCAGAATGTAAATGATGTAAATGATGACTGAATTTTAATGCTTAACAACCTGACTCGTGTCATTCCGAACAGTGTTCTTCTCCTCCATGACTTCACTTCAGAAGGATGAGTTCTTCGATTTGCTGGCGACCTCGCAGGGTCGCCGTCTGGATGATCAGCGAGCAGAGCTCCAGGACATTCCTTCCGTCCCCCCGCCCCCCAAGCCCAAACAGAGAAAGAGCAGCTGTAAGGTCACGGAGGTCAGGCGAACGGTTCCCAGACAAACGGCAAATGAGGACTTGTACAACATGATCGTGGTCTCTCAAGTGAGTGTTGAAATCCTGTCGCACAAGATGGAACGTTCAGTCATTTTGTTAATATGTATTTTGGTTCAAACAGTGGAACAAACATATCAAATATAATACATAAACACATTTTAAATTCAAATCTTATAGGCATTTTTTACGTAATTCTTATGGAATTCCTCTTAAAAACAGAAAGTAAAAGTATATCAATGCTAATATTCACAAATATCGGTGGAAATATTTTGTGTTACTTAAAAGGGGTCATATGGTGCCAATACGTGTTTTTCTGTGTCTTTGGTGTGTTATAAGTTGCCCATGCATGTATTAGACATGTAAAATTGCTCAAATTAAAGTGTCGGAACAAAAGATGCATTCTATCTAGAAGCGAATGCTCACCCAGACCTGCCTGAAACACTTCCTGTAACCACACCCCCACAAATCTGCGTCAGTTCTCGGTATGATTTGACTAAGACCACCCAAATGTATACGGAAGTAAGGTGGGCGTTCCTGTCAGTACAATTGCTTTGGAACCTGATGTTGCAAATATGGTAAGAGGTGTTACATTTCCATCACACGCTTGCATTATTCGACCAATCACTACATACTGGTTAACTGGCCAATCATAGCACACCTCGTTTTTCAGAGTGATGAGCTTTGTAAAAAAGTGTCGGGGCAAAGAGGAGATACAACCATGCACAGTATGTGGAAAATACAGCATTTTTGAACCTTAAATCATGTATAAACATTGCATTACATCTAAAACAAACGATAATATTCGTTTTAGCTGTGTCATATGACCCCTTTAAACTCAAATTGTATTGTTTTCACATTCATCATTATTTTTTAAAAGACCACGAAAATTCTCTTCTCCATCGCACCAGCCTCCAGAATGTCTATCTTCATCATTTATTTGTATACTTTCAGGGACAGGGCCGCATCGAGGAGCAGCGCTGCGCAGCTCCGGGGCCGATGGACGATGAAGATTTTTTCTCTTTGCTTTTAAAGGTTCAGGGCGGTCGAATGGATGAACAGAGAACCGATCTCAAACCTGTTCATTAATAGATGATATCAGAATCAAACTAAAGGTTCCTGCTAGTTCTGGGCCTGTTGTCATGTTATGCAATGTGTGAGTTTATGAATCTTTCCTGTCCAAAAATGAATAACTAAGATCAGACTACCGATATAAGAACATTGCACTACTTCTCAAAGTTGCCACATAGATTGCACTTCAAATAGTAGCTCTTGCTCTTGCTTTCAAAGGAAATTTGAAGGATTTCTGCATGTTTCTATAGTATGTGCATGCCCTGCTACAGTATCTAAATAAAACCAAAAGTATAATTGTGGTTAAATAATGTGCATTATGGTCTTTTATATTATGAGAACAAATACAAATTAAAAGGGTCGTTTAAAGATTTTATGAATCTTTTGAAGTAACAAATGTATCGGATATATTTATTAAATATAAACTATTATGTAACCGTAAATGTTCTAGTTGTAACATAGGACACAAACAAGTAAAGTTTTAAAAGTGCTATTGCTAAAAGGACAATATTTAACAGCTCATATTCTCATATTAATATTCTGCAGAAAGTTAATAGTCCTCTATGGATACATAAAGTCAAAAATGGTTCTTCTATTACATCGTTTAGCACCAATATTGTAAAGATTGTGCTGTTTAACTCAATTCTTTTTTATACAATAATCTCCACATTTATTAAATAGATTAAATAGATCTATTCCTAAATAGATCAGATGCATGATAAATGCATGGAACAATTCTTGTTTAGTTTGGTTCTCAGAACTCAGAATAACAGTGTTAAAGAGTAGACAACTTAATTTAATATCCCTCATTTGTTCTAAACCCAAACTTGTTTACATATACATTTTTAATGTAGATATGGAACACATGCTTTTATCTAAAATAATATGACAAAATCTAGAAGACAATTCGAATTGGGCTTTAGTAAAGTACATTATAGTAGATGCCAATTAAACTCTGATGAGTTGCATGTATAGCACGTCATGTTGCAACAATCCATGCTTAAATGTGCTATAAAATGATATCAATTTCTATTTCTACCTGAACTCCAAACTACAGTCAAAGCTGACTTAAGTTGTGTGTTGTGTTCACGGTTTGTTTCATAATCATTAAATCTGACAGAACCAAAAACATCACTGTAAAGATTTTTAGAGATACAAATTTATATTGTCAAGAAAATTATTGTCAAGAAAATTAAGCAAATGCTTACACAATATACCATAACTTCAATATATAAATGTATATTATATGCTACAATTATTTTAACGTAATGAAATGATAATTGATTAAACTGTAAATTATACATCATTATAGCGTTTTTGTCCAATGCTGTTTTAAATCAAACAAAATAAAATTCCACTGTTACTTCTGTTATTTATCCACCAGATGGCGACAGACACTCGCGATTTTATCTGAATTTTAAAACTTTAAGGGTAGAGATTAGACTAGTAGAAGTAGAAAACGACTTGCAAAGACATGTCTGAAAATACACCATTGCCTTTGTGTTGTCTCCATATGGACAAGTAATGTTATTGGTAAGGCATGTTTGTTAAAATCACGTAAATGTCTTAATTTAACCAAGGCCTAGTCCTGGTTTAAAATAATCCCTGTCCAGGAAACTGCCCCAAACGTTATTGCAAAATATCACCCAGTGCAATTTATTTTAAGATATGGTGGCCCAAAGTGATAAATGATAATATTAAACAATAGTTAATATGAAAGATGTTTATTAAAAATATATAATACATATAATCCAAAAATATCAATATTTCTATTTCTTCTAAGAAATTTTAAAAGAAAAATCTTTAGAAGAAACAATTCTATCAAATCTCCTGAGCCATGGACGAGTAATGCCGTTTTCAATGAGTAAAATTATTATATTGAAAAAAAATCTTTGAATGTAACCTTTTCTGTAAATGTAATGGGTTGCTTACAACAACTGTAAACAGCCGTTCATATGAATTAAATTTGCATTTGTGGTAAAGAGTCTGTTGTAAATAACACACATCTGAGTTCATCTCCTTGACCCTCCTTGAACCCTCCGCTCACCTGTGTCTCGCAGGAGTCCAGATTTATTGCCCCATCTCAAACCACAGGGTCACGGTGTGTGAATGAGGTTGAGCTGGGTGAGAAAACAGTCAACGGGGCTTAAAAAACACTCTCAAAATGAGCCATTTAAAAGTGGACGTTTTTATTTATCTTCTCAGATTTAAATGTCACTGCCTCTTCATTTTGTAAGCAGGAACACAGTGACATTACGATTGTAAAGAAGCTTGTTAATCAAGCGCCGGCGGCTCGCTTCTAACATGGAAATGTGGGTGAAATTTATGTGCCTCTATAAATCTGATGATAAAATATGTTTCAGGCCTCTGTGTTCATTCAAGTACATTCTGTGTCACGAAATGTAATTTCGCAGAAGTAGCACATGGAAGGGTGTGCGGACCCTCCTGAATCATGCAAACATATTGGACATCTTTGGTTCACCTCGTGGAGTAAAATCTCTCCTTATATTCAGCTGTTCATCTCAGATCATTCTCTCAGAATAGACAGAAAGATCTGATACAGCCCGTTCTCTAAATAAATAAGTATATGGGCAAAGGAATATATCTCATAAAAAGACAAATGACAGAGCTTTCTGAGGTAAATATGATCATGATTTATGACTCAAGATGCTTTCCTCAAAACAATGTCTTTAGTTTTTGCATTGGGCATTGTGCAGCCACAGGTATATTTAAGATGGATTCATACAAAAGTGCCCAAAACTGATGTCCAACGTTAAAAAATTACACATCTTCAAACTATAGTCAGCTGCTTTATTATTCAAAATGTTGTATTTCTGTTGTGAAGTTGTGTTTGGAGCAAAATTTATTGAGTCAAGACCCAGGAGAAATATTACTGTAGCCAAAAACAAGAGACAATCAATAAAATATTATTATCCAATTAAATTATGTAAACTTTCATTTAATTTTGGAGAGCTTTTTGTTTATCTATGCATTTTTGTACATTAGAATAAATATTATGTATATAGTATGGGTATACAATATACCCATATTCCCATACTTTGCGGCTATACAGTATATATATATATTTATATTTGTATATATATATAGATCCTCCATATTATTATATATGTACCTCCAAACATCCCTTTAAATTAACAACAGTTTTCTTTAATTTTTTTAATATTTTACACAATTTAATAAATGCAAAATCAGCTTGCCATGCAATTATCATTTATCTTGGCTCTTTTTATGTCTTATTTCTGTCTGTGAAACACAAAAACTTCATATAAGACCAATGCATTCAAATATTAATGTGATATTAATGTAGATATAATGGGTTACTTTGTCAGAAGTATTTTGTAATTTCTTTTCTTTCCAACCATATAAAAATGTAATGGCTTTCATACTGAGTTGAAAATAGTCCATCTCAGATAAACAGAAGAACTTTTCGCTCATGCATTCTAATAAAACTTACTTCATTCAAATGAAATCTCCGGCACCATCAGTTTTGTATTTTTTTTCTAAGCACATAACACTACAATAGTCCATTCGACCCTGTTTGACCTGCAGCTAAACTCACAAATATCTGTGCCACCCTTCGTCTAGTCCAATAGAAAACTTAATGGTTATCCTACACATCAGTAATATCATTCACATTTTAAAATGAATATTTCTGTTCTATTACAAAAAATGTAATTCTTTCATTGTTATCTGCCTCTGATATCCCACTGCGGGGTATTTTTTCATGAAAAGCCCCCTGTGTGTTGTGTGGGGTGTGTGGTGTCAATGCGTCTGAATAATTCTGTAGAAATGAAAGGCAGGCGAGATCCTCCATCACTGCATCTGTTATGAGATTTATATAAAAACAGCTGCTGGTTTCAACATGAATGCTTCGGGTATTTCGGTTTGGTTTTCTCTGAAGGCACCAGGACTGTGTCATACTCAGAAATTAATGGTGAATGTCCAATGAAGTCTGAAAATCTTAGAATCTGAATTGAGGTGGATCCAAAACGCCAATTCAGATTTGAATTTAAAGGCGAATTAGGTGATATTGTGTCAGAAACGCTGTTGAATAAATGACATGTTAACATAAAATGTAGAAGTGTTCTTCAAAATACTGACAGGTACCAAAGTGTCTCCAACAATAAAGGTGCATTACATTACATTTACAACTTTTATGTGAATGCTGCAGTTTCTAAAAAACAACGTTGAAGAAAAACTTACTGTACTAAAAAAAAGTTGTGTATTCTCACAAAGCATGTGTTGGATGACTGTAAAGATACATTCTCTCTTTCCATTATTTCACCTCCAACGTTTTTTGATGTGTTGCCAAATTTAACTAAAATTCAGAAAAACTAAACTCTACATTTTTGTTCAAACACACAGTAATCATAACTTGCATTTGAGGGATGAAAACGGTCCAGAACTCGTGGAGGATTTTTACATTTACTTTCACTCGGCTCAGCTGTCGGTGATTTATGAATGAGTTTCATCCTCTCATGAACTGATGTGTCAGATTTGTGCTTCATTGGTGCACATGACAGACTTTGATCAAACCACTGACATCTGAGGATTATTAAGAGATGAAGGGTTTTTATTAATGGTCATGAGAGTTTGTCCAAAAATTAAATTTCTGCCAGGATTTACTCACCTGTATTCATCTTCCATTTAACAGTCAAGAGTTAAGAGTCAATGTGATCTGTGTGATACATTGCACACTTCTATGTACACCAAAGTACAACAGAGACAAGTTATCAAATATCATTTATTTATATTTTTTATTTTAAAAAAGGTCATCTCTTCGAAACCTTATTTCATTGTTCATAATAATGTAAAGTAATGTCTTTACAGGGTCCAAGAAATCACCTACAAATCAGAACCATGAAGTCCTCGTCAGAGGGAAAAACACAAATACAAAGTGAAAGCATGATGTTTGATGTTCCTTGCAAACCGCAGGAATGTCTGTTACCATTCAGAAGAAGAATATAATGGTCCTCATCTCATCTGAGGGCTTATTTTCCACCATTTCATCAAGAACGACAACTCGGATAAAAGGGTGTGTGGTTTTCCTGATTCCTTTATAATCAATGTCATCAAAATCCAGTGTTTGAGAAATAAATCTAAATTCATTTTGCATCAGCATACAAGAACAAAAATATGCCCACATAAAACAGAAGTCACACTGGAGGAAAACTGCATTGAAGACTAATAGAATAATTAAGAGATGTCTAAAATAAAGGCACAATCATTTGAGACAAAAGAACAAGCGTGTGAGCTTTATCAGATCCTGATATATGTGACTAAAACCTCTGATGTATTTCACTCTTACAGATATTTCTCATGTCATGGTATCACTCACACCAACATTTCACATCTATTCTGACGGACAGAAAACGTTCAGTTAACTCTGTACCAGCATCATTGTGCTTTCAAGAATACTAAAATAAGACAGATTTCTCTTTTAATGCAGTCGGATTCATATCTTAACTAAGAAAACAGCAAAAGCGTGACATCCAGTTTCAAATATTTTTCTAATATATAATCATATTTTAACGTAAACCAATAAAAAAAAATGAAATAAAAATGGAAATGTTTATGTAATAGAGGTGGGTGGTATGACTGTAGTCTTACAATCTGAAAGATGTTGATCACATCTGTATTTTTATCATGGAAAGAAAAATGTTCCTCTCTATCGGCATCTCGGTTTAAAACCCAAGACTGCAGATGACTTTATGCACTTCTCTTTATATTTGTGGCAGATCAATCAAATCATACCTGGCGGTAAAGTTTATAAATCATTATTATAAGCTTACTGTTATAATGATACAAACTGTCATACCACCTGAACCAACTGTACAACACTGAATCCTGTTGTGTTTAACAGTGTAAAACGGTTTAACCTGTTGTTGTGAAAACATGAAATGACACAACAGAGTCGTTCAGTCAGGAAGAAACTTTCTTCCCAGAGAAAGTTTAACAAATGTAGCTGTGGAAAACCATAATGATTGTGGCGTACCAGAAGTAGGCCCATGATTTCTTAAGCCAGAATTATTTTCAACTGGAAAAACCTCTTCTATCCATCCAAACTGAAAAGATAATGACTTTCAAGTTCTTAACAACAGTGTATCTTGTGCTTCGACATGAACCGTGTTTTAAACATGTTTAACAAACTGATCACAACTGCATTTAGTGTTGTGTGTGTGTGGAATAAAAGCAACAGTTTGGCATCTTGAGTAAAGGAAAAACACAAGCAACAGTTTAGTTGTTCGTCATTTCTGACTAAAGAAACATTGGAGATTGAAAAAAATATGAACTTGTATTTTAAGGAAAACAAGCGGCACTGAAACAAAACGTCTGTTTACTCAGTATTTTGTCTCTTGTCTCAATATTCTTGAATCTGCAATAATTTTTTTTACTTGCAAAATGACCTAAGATGTTAAGCTTCGTTTTATGAAACAGTGTTCAATCTAAATGTCTGTAAACGAAGTAATAGAAATAAACTTGATTTAATTACGTTATATAAAGAGGTAAAGCTTATCTCAAGTTTATTTTCTTACCATACTGGCAGATATTTTTAAACAACTAACAGAATTAAAAAGAATACAGAAAACAAGACTTTATATCTATGGTCATTTTGCTTCTGAAACTAGAAAAAATACAAAGTCAGAAATTCTTTTTTTGGTATGCATGGGTCTCCAAATGTATCTCCAAATTAGAGGGGCTTTAACAAATATCTGCACAGTTTCTGTAGACACTACGTAGATGTAATGAAGATTCTCTGAAATAAGAAGAGAAGCAGCACTGTGTACATGGCCGCCGAGATGTCACTGCACTTGTAAGACTATGAGAAAACCAGATAAAAACACAAGACATGTTTGTGGCATTGGATCTTGATACCAAAAAATGGTACATCAACAAGGCTTTTATAGAACACAACTGGGCAAATTTAAAAAAAACATTACACTAATCCCAATGTAAGCAGCATGAACAAGGTGTTTTTGCATTTATACAAAACCCTTTTGAACTCTCAGAACTCCATCTGAAAGTTCAGGCACTGTGACGCTTTGATCTGCGTGTGACGTGCACGCACAGATTCTCGGCAGGACGGCACCCTGCGTGAGTAAAAGGGAAGTAACACTTGCGGATCAACGGAAGGCAAACATAATAAATATGCATCGACATCTCGCAAGGCCGCGGTCGGTTCCGGAGGTCAACCGATGTGCAGTACTTCGCATTCCGACTGCGTGTGGATTTGTGCGTGCGGCTTTCCATCTCGGAGTGTGTTGTCATGGTCACCGTTGTCATTGGTATTACAGGAGGGGCTTGGAAGACAGAAAGCTGCCACAAGTGGCTTTTGGTCTTTGTGTTGTGCATCCAAATGCCGAATTCCATCCGCCTTGATCTAAACTTCAGACCTTTTGGACATTTACGATGTCGCACCATCCTAATTTCTTCCAGCTATTTCAAGCACAACAACCCCCCACCTCCATCTGCTCCTCCTGAAGGATTATATTCCCCCATAAACACCCGAAGCGGTGTTCTGGAGCTCTCCGCGTGCCGTTATTCATCCCTGTTTGGAGGGACAGCGGTTTTAGTCTGGCTAGAGTCTCTCGATGTCTCTGTACTTCTTGCGCAGGATGGAGACCTGGTCTTTGAACAGAACGGGATCCAGTCTCATCTGCGAATGCACCAGGGGCATCGTGCCAAACCAGCTGGCAAATGTGTTCATGCAGGTCTGCCGCTGGGCGAAGTGGTCGGGATCCGCCCAGCGTGACGCTCGTGAGGTCTGCGGAGAACAGGGAGGGTCGGTTAACTGACACGCTTTCATTCACACACAATTGCGGGGTATTTTATACATTATTACAAAAAATACACACAAGCACAAATTGCTCCGGGAATTAACCGCACACATTTAATATAACACAATAGAAAAACAGAAACTCAAGTGTTTTAATGAGCCGTTTTTTAAATTAACATCACATCAAACCCTTTCCCAGAATTTCACATTCGACTCTGCAGGAAAATAGTTTGAAAATGGAATCAAACTGATAATCCTGATATCATGTTATATTTATGAATGTATATAGGTTCACCTGTACCATCATCGTCTCTTTGTACTGTTTCTTTTGAGTGACCTTGATAGGTGGCATCTTAGTGACAGAGGACACCAGGAAGTTCATGAGGATGTCTTCACAGTTAGACAGCTGGTCAATCATAGTCTTCAAGCTGGCCGGCAGGTAGTGAGTGAACAAGTAGTTATAATACCTGAAGTGGGAAAAGATGATCAATCAAATCCTTCCACTCTTACTTTGGGTTTTGGTCTGTTTCCCAAAACAAATATCTAAACATTCTTAAATCAAGACACATTCATTACATCTTGTTTTTTGAATTAAAATAAAAATAGCTCATTCTAGGATAATAAGAAACGCTTCATTGTGTTAGGTCTTTATACACCTCTGAACACAGTTATGTATTTTACATTGTATTTCTCTCCATAGACAAACAATTACACACTTCCCCTTTAAGAATGTTAAGATAATTCTGTTTGAGACAATGGCAGTGGATGAATTTTTTTGGATGATAGTAGTAAGAATGACCTGTGGTAGAAAGCTGCTCCTGTAAGCACCATTGAGTAGTCATTGGTCCACTTGGAAGTGTAGCCCCATCGCTCTTTGTTGATGTCCCAGAAATGACTTCGTGCTGGATATCCCACAATCCTATCTGGGAAACTTTGCCAAACAGTAAAGGCAAAATCCACCTGTGGAAACATTTACGGGCAATTTATCTATTAAAAACTCAAATGTGAAAGGTGCAAAAAGTAGATATAACTGATTTATTTATTTATTTTATTTAGATTTTTTCATTTTAATAGTCAAAATATTTATTTTCTGAATCTGATCCTTGGCTCACCTCAGTGGTTGAAAGCACCGTATCTTCATCCAGACTCAAGACTGCATCTGTTTTGATGACCTCATAGGGCAGGAAGCGACTGCTCATCACCTGCACAGGTAATCGACACAAAACCTCTGAATGAAAACTGCACTGACTGAACACGTGAACCTTCATTTCTCATGACGTTAGACATTTGATTTGATAAAAAGAGAAGATGAAGACTCGGTGGAGATTCACCTTGCTTTCACCCTCGATTACGATGACCGGGACAGATGTAGATGGCCAGCGGTGCTTCGCTGGTAAAGGTTTATCACAGTTCCACAGGACAATGATCTAGAAGAACAAGCAGAAAATATCAGATGATATGAACATCTATCAGTCCTACTATAAAGTCATGACTTTAATGTGCCCATCATATAGGTTTTAAAGGAATTTTTTCCCAATTGACAAATAAAAATGACTTTGGTCAAGTCAATGGGGACCATTTTTTGGGGAACTATTCCTTTAAGATATTTTATAAAACATCAAACTCACTTGAAATAAAATGGAAATCGTATACTATTATCTAAAATGTAATCTCAATATTTATTCGAATTTTGACAATGTTTTAAATATAAATTTTAGAATAATTATTTATTATTTTATTCAATCAAATAAATGTTTAGTTATAATAGTTTTTTATTAACTTTTAATGAAAGAAACATCTATAACTGATTGAGAAATCATTCTCATATTACATATTGTGCTTTCTTTTTAGGAAAACTTCATCTGTAAAGCAAACGCAAAATGCTTTACTGATGGTTTTCCAACACTTCGCTTGTTGTCGATATTTTGCGTTTGGTTCACTTCTGCACATTCATCTTCATTTACATCTATTTTCTATATTTACGATATTCTGTAATTTCCCATCTTCAGTACAATTATCTCAATTTGATATAATATAATATCTAATATTTGATATATCGGCTTTGTTGTGGTATGAGTTGGTTTATCCAGGCTCATTCTCAACAGCCTCTCACCGAGCAATGACTCTGTGTCTCTGAGGGTGTCGTTGTTATTTTTCTCTTCCGAACAATAAAGCATATTGAGGGTTATACCTGAGAACAGTACTGTGATTTGGCCACAGCCACTAACAGCTTGAAAATGGGTTGAGATTGAGACACAAGAGGTGTGACGGCATGAATGACAGCTGTGAATTTCTGATGTGGTTTCACACCTGCGGAAAAAACAATCAACACCATTCACACACACAGCCCGAACACATTACACATATAGTCATAATATCCATCGTTTGTAATGGGAGATGTGATCCTGCTGCACTTTACGGTCATACATAAATCTTAGCAAAAAAATACTAGAATATCATGCCACATGACTACTACCATGCACAGTATCTCTCAAGGTATGGGCTAGTAGCACAAGATGGTGCCGGTGTGCTCCTGCGACGTCAGGCTCAGCAAAGAAATTTTCGGTTGTATAACACTTTCGAGTTGTTTTGGCTCAGCAATGTAAAGAGAATCTGTCATATCGCCGATATATTCCTTGATACTTTTTCCCATTCAGTGTTATACGTACGGAAATTAGTGGCGTCCCAAAAGCTCACCGGTGCCATCTTGTGTATCTAGCGAATTATCATTTGATATAGCATACAAAATATCAAACAAATACGTTAATGTAAAGACTATTTCTCCTGCAGCAATCTTAATATTCATGTCTACATGTACATGCACGCATTTATTTAGTATATATTGACATACAGTGGTCACCAAAGGTGATGTCCAACTTTGGACAACTGACGCCTTCGTCATTCAAATTTATCATTAAAGATGCATTAAAATGTTTTTATGCATGACGCTGAATTCACACAAGGCTTTGGCGTCAATGCTTAATGGAGGGCGTGTCTTAAGAATGGCCAACGGCATCATCATTATGACAACAGCCAATCAAATTGTTCTATGGGCTTGCATGAATGCATTTGGCTAAAGCCTGCACTAGGTTATTTGCTGTTTACTGTTTGCTTTATTACACTTGAACCTTTGGTTTTCTATGCATTTGTTGTGTATTGGAATATTCCCTGATACAGTTTGCTGTATTTGCCTTCTGGCAAATAATATTTTTATAAATAAAATAATAATACATATTTTTCAAATATGACCCCTTGACATCACCTTTGGTCCCTTCTGTATAAATTCATGCATATATGTATATTTCTTCTTTATCTGCCCTTTGTTGTATTGTAAATACAATACACACAAACTGTGAGTTTTGCTGGTGGTTTAATAGAGAACACTCACCCAGTGTGGCGTAGAAGAAGGGAAAGTCTCCCAGATATGAGGAAAAGTGCGGATGCGTGAAGAGTCCGCCCGGCTGGCGGTTCCACATGAGCGTACTGCGGCCGTTGTGCTGTAACACCCGATCCTGGATGATCTGAAGAAAAACAAGATTTATACAAACCCATACTATCCAGGCATATCTATGGCATAAAAAGTAGCTTTAGTATAAATACCATCAAATACACTGTCTGTATCACTCAATAAATTATATAATATGATATATTATATATATCCCACATCTAAAATAGAAAACACACGTATGGAGAGATCATGTTCTGACATCTGGACAGACATAATATAATAATATACACAGAAGGTTCAATTGATAATAAATACATTCTCAGA
Organism: Triplophysa bombifrons; assembly: GCA_029783895.1. Taxonomy (NCBI): domain Eukaryota; kingdom Metazoa; phylum Chordata; class Actinopteri; order Cypriniformes; family Nemacheilidae; genus Triplophysa; species Triplophysa bombifrons. Next base: position 4,449,011 of record CM056455.1, read on the forward strand.
GAATGTATATTTTACGTTTCGAAAGCAATTGTCACGTCCATAATGCTGGAATTGCGCATAAACCAACATCAACAAATCTCAAAGATCATTAGTGTTTTAGGAGTCCAATGCTCATAAACGTGTGTCTGGAAGAGTTGGATTTATTCGGACACAGATTCCGGGTGTCACAGATCCCGCTCAAGACATGACCCGGGTGTTTTCTTACACACCAACAGCGATTTAGAAGATCTCCGAGCTCGTCCAGGGAAGAGCGCGTGAAACCAGAGCCTGAGACGGTCCAGCGCAGCTCCGCTTTCATTCAAGAATAGATCTCCACATGATGGATTGACCAGACAAAACCGTGTTTTAAAGAACACCATCTGTCTTTTATTGATTTCAGTCGATGTGGCCGAAAAGTATATGTGCAATATTCTTCAGTGAAGATCACAATACAATTATATGGAATTATATTTTGATAAAAAAATGGAGGACCAATCAAGAAAAAGTGCTATTTTGTTAGTGTTTGCGGTACTTTCCAATAAATTTATACATTACATTTACAAATTATTAATCCTACAACTTCATCATAACTAACTTGCAATATTGTTAAATAAAATCTAGCATACATTTTTATAAAATAAATCATTATAACTCAACAGGATGAATTTCACTCCAGTACTTCAGAAATGAGAGTGAAATGAGAATCATTATGCAGAATAATGATCATTACGGGCAGATTTGTAAAACATTTAAGCCACATTATGGTAATGTATTTGAGTGTAAATGAAAATATATTAAACAATTCGCTTATTTTCGTTAATCTAAAATATAATTCACATTATTCTAGTTTGGAGATGAATTGTGACTCTTTCCTGAGATTCATTCAAACGGCAGTTTTATGTGGATGCAGGCACGTCTTGAAAGCAGCGAGTGATGAAGAAATCGCTCACCTCCAACGTAGTAAGCACGATTTTCTCGACAGAAGAGAAGTAGGCCTCCCACAGGAACTGCGTCTGCTGGCGGAGAGACAGAATGCGATCCTGATGGATAGAACGCACGGTGGATGGGATCTGTGATGAGGAGACAGCTGTGTTATCTACATGACATGTCTTTTTCTCCTTCCATATAGCACTCGACCAAACCAGGCTTATATAGCCATAAGAGATAATGTATTTTAATTACAAGTTTACAGAAACGCTTCAAACGTGTGGTCTGTTACTGCCCTGAAAGTCTTTCTAAACAATTTGAAGTTCACGCAATTCTTTGCAATAACAGAACTTAAGATCTGTCAACATAATCTGTGACAATTTATAGTTTTAATTTATAAAATGCCCTGACAGACATCCATTCATTCTCAGTTAAATTTTCTGGTACCCAAAAGACAGACAGATGCAATCAGAACTACAGCATCAAACCTTGTTGAAATGAGTGGTTGCTAGGCAACCGACAGGGAGACAGACAGATGCCATCATAACACAGCACCAATCCTTGTTGAAACAGCCTCAGGCTTTGTTCCATCCGTCCTGCTTCAGTATTTACCCAACCAGCTCAGAGGACAAATAAGTCACAACAGGTGTACGCATTCATTAAAACATCTAATCACTGTAAACACAAATACCCCTTGAGGTACATTTCCATTACAAACATCTAACCGGCCCACTGGTCTCGCCGTTTGTTAAGCCGGTCAGTGCCACGGGGGCCAGAGAGCATATTAAGTATAGAAATGTGTTACAGCGCCCTCACAGAATCTGTCACGGTTCTGACCCCAGAGTGCCGTTCTGCTGCCGGCTGTTAATAGGTGAGGCCACGAGGTCCCATTTCAATTACAAAGCAACATGCTTCTGCTCTCACCATCCAGTCCCTGGAGCTCTTCAAACGGCACGGGAAGTTATGAGCTCGTGCCCGGAAAATTAGCATGTGACCATTGCACTTGTGAGCGATTGACTTGAAAGCTTTTTTACATGAAAAATACTCTAGCATACTTAAGTATTACTACAGCAAATGTCTAGTAAATTGTAGCGTATATGTATTATAGTAATTAATACACTGTTTTAATGTATACTGCAGTATTCTGTATTTACTACAGTGAATTAATAAACTGTAGTAAATACTGTAATATACTTCAATATGTACTATAGTAAGGTTCAAAACCCCACTAGCATCTAGGAATTTTACTATAGTTTAGTATGATAAATACAAATGTTTTCTACAGTATTCTGTAGTGTTAATTGTAGTGAATTGATAAAGTGATGTGACCAGGTGTTCCATACTCGGAATTTGTGCTCTGCATTTAACCCATCCAACTACACACACACACACAAACACACACACACACACACACACAGCAGTGAGTAACACACACAGACCGTGAACACACACCCAGAGCAGTTTACTAGAGTAGACTGTGGTATACAGCAATATACTTTAATATTTACTATGGTAAGGTTCAAAAACACTTAAGTATCTTGATATTTTACTACGGTTTACTGTAGTAAATACTAATGTATCCTATTGTATTCTGTATTAACTAGAGAGCATTGATAAACTGTAAATACAGTTTGTGTTTACAGTTTATCAGTTTTTTTTTTCAATGTGTTGAATACCAGTATTGTTTACGCAAGTTAGATAGCACAAGGGTGAAGTATATTATGCCACTTATTACAACATAAACAGCGAGCTAACTATATAGGGACCATTTTATAGGCATTACTCTTACATACTGACATCAAATGCTGCGAAATAAACTGTAAATAGAACGTTAGCTGTGCAAAGATTATGGGTTTGATTCATAGGGAACATGCAAAACTAATGAAAAAATGTACAGCTTGAATGTATATGAAAACATCTTGTGTCAGAAGTGTGCTATTAGGTTTCATTTCACTTAGGATGTTTCCTTTTAAAGAAAGACGACTTTGACGCAGGTCAACAGAAGAACGTGAAGATGTTTCTCAGACGTACCTGCAGAAGAAGCCTCTCATCTCCAGTGACTGCTGCTGTTCGCCAGTCGATGATCTCAGAGAAGGGCAGTTCCCATCCGTTACTGAGCATGACGGGCACGCAAGCAGCCTGCAAACACACACACACACACATCATCACATACTGATCAGAACCTTACATCTCAAGATCTCTTCAGAGAATCATCGCGAGGTCCTGTAGCACAACTGGCAGATCATTGTGTGAGAAACTCAAAAGGTCATGTGTTCATATAAGTAACATATATGAACACAAGTAACATATAAACAGACAAAAATATAATTTTGGACGGTAGATTGCCTCGGATAAAAGCACCTGCCAAATGCATATAATTCCAAAAAATCTTTTTGATTCAAGTAAAAATGCATAAAAACAAGAAATATTGTTTGTAAGAAGCAAAATTATAAAATATAATTTTAACAAGATACAGCAGTTTGCCAATGGGGTAAGAAAGACAATCTTGATCTTGATTAGATTATTTTTCTTAGCCCACTGACAAACAGCTTTTTAAAGTTGCATCGCAAAATTTGGTAAGATATACCTGAAACAGATGTAAATTCTCGTGTCATTTATCTTCCCACGTAAACATACTTTATTTAGATTATTTGGAAAACTATGCAAGAAAATAATATTTTGCTCTGTATGTGTAATGTAAATGGCTGCTATTGGTAAAAAATGATTAAACTTTGGTATAAATGTATTAAATTTCCAGTGTAAAAACATATGTGTACATTGGTTGTCATTTGTCAGCAGGAAGAAACAACAGACAGATGGTTCACTGTTTATAATAGCTTATGAATACCTATTCACAAGTTTGCATATCAGTTTCCATTAGCGCTCATTTGTACAGAGTGTGAAACATCTGCTACTGACGGACACGCTCTCCTCCTCTACAGACTGCAAGCTGTTATATGACATCATCACTGAGCCACAGGTGACACTCACAGGTGACACTCACAGGTGACACTCACAGGTGACACTCACAGGTGACACTCACAGGTGACACTCACAGGTGACACTCACAGGTGACACTCACAGGTGACACTCACAGGTGACACTCACAGGTGACACTTAACATGCCACGTCACAGCATCATTTCATAGTTACCATGGAATTATACAATAAATCACAATGTATGACAGGACAGAATCATTTTATTTAAAAAGAAAATAAACACAGAGGTGAGGTTGTGTGTCTGGACATTTACATGAAAAAAAAATTCTTAAGGCCTGTTTACATCAAGGCCCTAATTTACTAACAGCTTGCGGCACAAACGCCTCTTTTGGCGGTACTTATTAAAGTGAAAATTAGGATAAAACATTGACAGCTAATAAATATCCACTCTAATTTAAAGGACCGACTTATTAAATATGAAACTATGGCAGTAAATGTATTTTATGTATAAAACAGAAATTTTCCATCCGTAAGGCCATTTGACCTACCCGTGAAAATATAATTTATTATATATATATAATTATATATATATATATTATATAATTTATTATATTTTCGCTACAAACTGGGTAAAAACACAATACACTTAACCACACCATGTATTTGAGAGATGGTGGTGCCATAGTAATAAAACATTTTTGGACATTGACTAGTTTACATTTTACATTACATTTTAGGCATTTGGCAGACGCTTTTATCCAAAGCGACTTACATTGCTTTATCCTATACATTTTACATAGGTATTTGCAATCCCCTGGGATCGAACCCACAACCTTGCGTTGTTAACGCAATGCTCTTATCACTGAGCTACAGGAAAGTTTAATAATCTTCACCTTAAAGTGCGCTATAAATACCATAGTACATGGATAAAGAAAAATGTCATTCAATTCCATCATATTATCATCTGATCGCTGTACCGTGGTACTCCCACAGTAATGCAATGCGAGGCAATACGATAAAATGTAGCTCATATTGTTAAAATCCGACCTTTAGAAGAGTTCAAGAGTTGGATTTCGGCGTGTCTCTAATCTGTTAAACTGCCCCCCATCACTAATATCATCCCAATACTTTCAGTGCCATTAACTCACACTTCAACCTGCTGAAATACACAGACGGCATCATAAAAGCTTACAAAAAAACAGAGTCAGCCAATGCCGAACACCCACACAACTCAAAACACAATAGGTAATGGACTGAAGCTCTATTCCCACACAAGAGAGGCTTTAAAAGCCGCACAACACCGCTAAAGATAGATCTGTTGACTTGACAATCTTCCTGATCTTTATGCCTGTATGAGTGAAAATTCACTTACGGGATCTCTTTAATAATGTCTGTTTATCCAAGACAGCAATGAAATGATATTAGCCCAAGTCTTCTGTTTCTCGGATATTCCTCCTGAGAAAAACACGCCGGTTCTCTGAAGTGTCTCCTCTAGAACTCAGATGAGATCTCAACATCATCTCTACAGTCTCTAGCATCATGATGACTACACAGAGGAACATCTTATAGCTCTAACGTTGCCCTTTTATCAATCAGTTTTGTATCAACTTAGTCTCTGGTGTTTTTTGTCTGTTTAGGAGAAATATAAATAGGACAAATGTTGAAACACATGAAGAGTATGGAGGTGTAAATTAATGTAGATTGTAGTAGTAAAATAATCTGGATTTGGGTAAATTTGATGAGAAATGTTCAAGTTCATATTGAGATCTTCAAAAATATTGAATTCTGATCGCAGATTTAACAAATCTGAGCTTAGTTTGACCCATTGTTGACTTCTTTTCTGAGTCTAATGACAGACATTTGTGAGATTTCTGACTCTTTATCTCAGGAGAAATGTGTGAAAGGAGACTTTAGCAAAGTATTCAATCATTTGCTGTTATTTTTAAGGTCCTACTTTGGTTTATGTAGTGTCAAACAACAGGTTTTTGTACATAGAAGGTGTAAAAACACAATTATTTCGTAATAATAGGCAGTCATCGTCACCTTACTTCTTGACTGAAACTCAAATGATTCGTTCCGTGCTATGTCTAATCCCCTCCTTTACGCTAGCCTAGTCTGAAGTGATTGGTCAGATGGTCTAGTCTTCTGTGATTGGTCTTGGCGAATGAGGCTCATGAGCTACAGTGTTTGGGAGAGAAATGTGGAGTTTTCGCCGGCAGTCCTAGTAAAACGTAGGCGGGGACTATATGTAGTGACATAAATCTGTGGAGGTTCGCGAATCGGAGTAGGGACGACTCATTTGAGTGATTCAGAGTCGACTCCCTTTTTTCCAATCCAATTACTTTGCTATTCATTCACCTTCGGATTTGCAACTTCGCAGACTGCTTACTTTCAAACACGGCAACATTACACACGGCATGAAATGTCATTTTCATGATCTCATGTTATGTACTCTTTAAAGTTTTCTGAAAAGCGTAACATCAGGTTATCTTCACAATCCTCCTCTCTAATGATTCATGAGAGTGTTAAAACAAAGATGTTTTCATTACTCTAAAAAATATTAAGAGCCATAGGGAATAGTGTAAAAGGGCTAAAAAATACAAAACTATAACAGTTGGAAATGCTTTGAGTGATGGGAATTGAATTGAAGTAAAAATTACCTGCAGAGCCTCTAGAAAGCGGAATGAGCCCAAACGACGTCCTCGAGGAACCAGACAAAACGTGGAGTTGTGCAGCATTTCTTTATAATCGTACCTATGGAGACAGGAAATGACATCATCAGAACCAAAGTCAGTGTGTAAATGCACTGACTCCGCATTCAACCATCATTGAAAAAACGAGAAGTTAGAGATGCGCTCTTGATGCCAAATACCAACGTCTGATGCATAAGGCACACTTTCTTGGAAACACTTCAGCATGTTTGAAGTCGTCTTCTGATTGGTTGAATTCTACAGGATTACAGGGAGACGTGCATGTCGCGTTCTTAAACGGTCCGCCCAAACCACACAAAATCTGTCTGATGGAAGTAGTAAACTGTTGTGTTTACATCGGTTGCAATAAGAATTCATCACCATTGACTAAACGATCGACACCATCTTGGGTGGCCTTGATGAAAGAAAGCGGCTAAGAAGGTCCGGCTACATGTGCATAACTGTTTTATAGCAACGCCGACACACAGTATCACAACAGTAAAGCCATTGTATATCATCACAAATGCTGTGAAAAGAAATTTAGCTCCAGACATTCATGTACAGCAGATATACAGGAAAGCGCTCTTAGAAGTCTATGTTCATAGTTGTGACCTGTCGACCTTCCCTTTGTAGACTGGTACTGCGCTATGATGGAAAAAGCATTACTAAACGCTTCTGGCAGTGATTCAGTCAGCACTTGGATTAAGAGGCTGTTTGGAATTTCAAATGTGACATTCATACGGCCCGTCCGCCATCTCTCATATACAATTTCCACACCTCTCCCACGTCCTCACGATCTTCTTCATCTTTCCGATGAGCAATCGGAGATAGAATTCCTCAGATACATTTAGAATAATCGCTATGGTCAGAGCCTTCTAGAAAGGTTTTGAATGACAAGAGGGTGAATAAATATTGAAATTTTTCCCCCGTGTGAACTATCCCTTAAAACAGGATTTCATTATAGCAGGTGCGAGTCAGGCCCTACAGCCCCCTGTACTAACTGCAGAAACACTGCACCGTCCCTCAACCAGAAGCAGCGGAGCGTAGAGAAAGTTCCTCTCATAACACATTCTGAACTGAGCGGCGGAGCCGTGCTGACTGCAGACAACTGATGGAGTGTGATGTGGGAAAGAAGGTTCTGTTGGAGTAAACACATCCATAATTCAGCTGCTGCTGGGGGCGCGACAACTCCATGCTTATGACCGCATGCAGCGCTGCCACATTAACAAGAAAACACCGGCGTATCAAGCCTTCGTATCGCTGTTGGAAAGAAAGCGTGATTTCCACCTTGATGCTGTGGGTCGGTGTTCGTAGCTCAGTTTACTGAGTATTGAACTAGCACCGCAAGAGTTGTGCGTTCGAGTGATCACACAAATTTACAAAATGTAATGCATGAATGCATTGGAAGTTTGTCAATTATAGTTTTAATACATTTTAATAATCACTATTAATTCTATAATTTTTAGCAAATTTTTAAGTACAGTTAACTTGGCGAATCATTTCAACTTATGCTTTTTTAAATTATGACCAGCGCTGAGTTGCTGCAACTTTAAAATTGAATCTTAGTAATCTTGTACAAACATCTAACATGTAGTAAGTTGAAACGATTTGAAAGTTGATTAAACTTGAAAATACAAAGCAGCAAGAATATTTTGATATGATCAGCTGTACTGTAGCATACTTAATTATTTACTATGGTAAAATTCATAACACTATGTAATTTCGACAGATTTAAATAGAGTTTACAATAAACTGTTTCATCAGACGCGCCTGTACTACGGTTTACTTCCACTCTCTGTTTATTTATCGGTCTGGCAATTTTTGTCTAGTTATTTAATTTAACTATTTATTTAATTTATGTAAATATCAATTTATTTTATAATTTAATTTTATAATAATTGTATTAAATAAACAATTTGTTGAATTTGTTGTATGTTCATTTTATTAAATAAACAATTTCTTCAATGGGTCCTGTAGTTTTGTCACATTTAAAGAAACTGTATTGGACACTAGAGGTTGAGCATGGTATTGCAGTCTAAATTCAAAATATTGGAGAGACAAGTTTAGCCAAGTAATGGCGGTTCTACTCGGTTTCACTCGATTGTTTGCGAATGTCTACTGGAAGTAAAGGGGAGTCCACAAATGCACACTAACGTTTGTTTATGTTATTGCATTGAAACTGTCTTTAGTAAATGTTAAAGTAGACCACAGTATCGTTTTATGTGCGATGGCTCAAAGCACTGCTCACACACCTGCATAGAAATACTGTATCAGATCAAATGATTAAACTCAAGGCATTTTGTTTTGTTATATCTGGCACTGTTGCCATAGTAACAGGTTAACATGGGTGGTACTTGTGCCTTAAATCAGATTAGTGGAAATCAGGCAAAGAGGGCAACTGCTGGTTTTACCATCACTGCCAACAGGCTTGTAATGATGATCCAATTAGAACAAGATTAAACCTGCACTTCTCATCCCAACACACGCACAAACACAAAGAAGTGAAGCTTGACAAGTTCTTCAACATGTAACAACCAATTTACATCCAACGGATCTGTTAAAAAAACACATCACACAAGAATAAAAGCATTTGAAGATGCTGAAAGCAGATCCAGATATAGACGGTTGGTTACAGCATCTGGTGGAGGGTAAATCCATCTGCCATCTGTGAAAAGGCATGAACAAACATAACCTTATCAAACAGATTTATCATTCTTTATTCTGTTTCATTAGAATCCTCTTCTACGTATATAATATTGCAAAGTCATGTGTTCATGATTGTACAAGCATGTTCTGAGCGGTGTCAAATAAACCAAAATTTGGAAATCTGAAGAAAAGCTTCAAGCGGTGGAATCTAATGAAATCCATTTTAGTGTGAATAGAATACCGTGTAAGATGTTTTTAGATTGCAGCGCCACTTTTATAATTGATTTTCAAATGTATGTCAAGAGCAAACATGTAACGCATGCATTCACTCTGCAAAATGAAGAGCTGTTGCAATCTATGGCACAAAACAGGGCACTGAACCGCTGAAAACCTGCAATATAATAAAATTTAGAAACAGGCAAGCTTATGTTTATGAAAATAATGATCTGTTATGGTGAGCGTATCAGTTTTGGCACCAAATAGAAAAACAGCATCATTATGATAAAAGAAAGAAAAACATTGCTGCCATTGTTAATAGCAGCTTGTTCCTAGTGGGGCAGAAAAAAGGAAAGCTAAACCAAAACCTGTTCTGTTAGCATTATACATATACTAAACTGAATTAGGCCGTGTTCAGACTTGACTTTTTTTTAAGGTGATATCGTCTGTTTTACATTTTAATCCTATGGAGTAAACCGTGTTTTAAAAACGTCTTGAGGACTTTTTTAAACACCAGCGCCGGCGTCTTTTCTGTAGCGTCTTTTTAAGTTGAAAAAAGTTCCACTTCTCTGAAAAAAACAAGCTCCCTTTTCACAGCTAACCAATGACAAGCGAGAAGTGTGTCGTTTCCATAACAACATGCGGGGAGGTGATTGGTTGAGCAGGAACAAGCTTGAAAAATGAAATGGCGGCCGAAAAGCTGGATGGAACATAGTTTTGTATAAATGTAAGTTGAACTTTCACTTTCAATAACTTTTGACTGCATTTCTATCGAGAAATGAGTATTATAGTTTTTAATATGTGATAAGTTATTGCAAAGACGCTCTCTGTTTGTAATTCAAAAAGACTTTTGTTACACTGCCTATCTGTTTCTCTGGGCTGCCTTCGTGCACAGACGCTGCCTCATAAGTCATGGAGTTCGGCTGCTGTTTGTAACCAAACGCCGCCAGTGTTTTTATTTACCAAAAAACGCTTTTATCAACTTTTTCTTGTAAGATAAGACGTCAAGTGTGTTCATGGCCTTAGTGACCTCAAAATAAACTAGTATTTAAACACAACATCTGTGAAGAAACTAGGACACACATTTAACTCCTCGCAAGTCATTACTTTCAAATCAGGTGAACCTTTTGTCGCGGAACAGAATGAAAAAACCCTCTTGAAAAGTTAAGCCACACTCCTGTGGCAGATGGTTTGAGTAGATGTCAGCCCGCAAGGGCAAATACGAATGATGAATTATCCACTGCCAAATGTGTCATGAATCATAATAACCATCAGAGTTAATATCACCGGTTCTATAATTACACTAGAAATTTACACTCGAGTACCCACAGAATAAATCTCAAACCAGCTAAGTTTCCATAATTAAAACCATCACGAGTCTCCACAAATCAACAACCCAGACAGCTGCTTGTGTTTATTACAGATGGCATGGCAAATTCAAGAAGAGATCTTTAATCTTAAGAAAGTCCAACGTTTCTTGATTGGAGTCTGATGCCCAACACCAGTGCCGGAGCTATTCATGCTTGTTTGTTTGTGGCAGTACAAGACACGGGTATCAGACAGTGTCGTGGCCCGTTGTGACCCCGGCCATCTGCTTGACCTGTAGATGTTGCTCCTATCCACACGAGAGAGCCGGCAGCCAACTGCACATACTCACAGATTTTGTGTAACAGGTTCTTAATGTGCAACCAGTGCAGGTCTACAAGGTAAATGGTTCAGTTTAATAACAGACAGACTTAAAAAGAAAATAACAAACAAAGAGACAGAATTGTTTGTGGTACCTTACTGTCTGGATGTCAAAATAAAACAAATACAGAAACCGGCTTTTACGTATTAATTTTCTTTAAAACATCACACACTTTCTTACCATTTGAGATAAAGGCCTGTTTTACAACGATAAAGCAGAGAAATGGAATTTGGGATCTTCATCTTTTAACAGAAGCAGGGCCCTTTAGTCGTGACTATTTTTACAACACAGCTTCACCGAAACATGTCAAATTCTGCAGGTTAAAGAGACATCAAACACTATTTCACATAGACTTAAAATGTTTTGTTAAGTTTTCAAAAATTTACATTTGAAACTACTATGTGTGTGTCCTTCAAAACAAGGGTATTATATTTAGTGAAACTATTCAAACAAATATAGTTATAATTTAAATCATATATGGGTCATAATATTATTTGAAAATGTTACCCTTAAAAATAAATTTGTGGCACTAAAAAACGTATTTAGCATTATAAAAAAATTAACAAAAACTACACAATAAATCACCAATAACAATAAAAACATAAAAAATAAATTATTTAATTATTTACACAATAAAGTGACAAAAACAAAATAGTTAAAAATGACACTAAGTCCAAAAATAAAATATACCAAATTAAAAGCTAATTCAAAATAATAAAACTGAATACAAAACTAATTCTGCTTCAGAAATCAATTGGCATCACTTAAAAATGCTAATTTCGTTCAATTATAATGAATGAAAAACTGCAGCAAATCATCTGTAATTAATCGAGGATCCCCTCAGAGAAAATGATTCGATCACACAGGCTGTGGGTGTAACATGATGATAAATCAGAAAAGGGGGCTGAAGGGGTTCAGAGCGATGGTGCTTATCATTTTAAGGATGATTTTAGAAGCTTGTTTTGTGACGCTATCGCTGTATTCCACTGTGTATTAAAAGGCAGTCGGGAAGCTAAAAATACATGACGCGGGAGCTGAAAGACGCTTTCATAAATAAAAGAACACAAGATGAATTTGTGCTTGGAAAAATGTTGCGGTTGTGTCAGACTTCAGCTGTCTTTAATCCTTCGTAGAGAGAGAGTTGTGCGTCGCTAAGCACATGAATTCAAGAAAAAGGAACGACAGTCTATGAGGAGCACACACGTCTCTCATGCTCTAGTTTTAGCTTGCGGGGCCAACACTGTCTGCTGGGAACATCAGCATTTCGAAAGGTCATGAAAGATCATTCCCCAACATGGAATACTTTGAAGATGTGCATTAACAGGCATCTGTCACTGTTCCCAAAAATGTTTTAAGTACTCAAGAAAGCTGAGGTCGCATGGGAAATATGTCCCTTCCAAGCTTGCGAAGAGGTTTCATCTCAACAGACATAAAAAGTGACAAAGTAATATCTGCTCCATCTGTGAATAAATGCCTCTTGCAGCATCATTAAAAATGAAACCAATAGACACAAAATGAATTCTTATTATAAATACGGCATCGGCATCTCCAAATAACCTTCTACCTCGAACTGTAAGAATGCTTTACCTTATATGGTAACATAATAAAGGTTGTAATTGTTAACATTAGTTAGCTTTTCTTCATTTATCAATAATAGTTCATGTCAATACAATTGTTTGTTCATGGTGCATTAACTTATGTTCAACATAAATGTGAAATTAACATCAATGAAGATTAATAAATGCCGTGGACTTATTGTTCATTGACAGTTCATGTTAACAAATACAACCTCATTGTGTTAAAAATAAAGCTCACTTTTAAACAAAACAAATTGCCTAAAACTTTACTGATATTAAGAATGATACATTTTGATAAGCGGCCAAATATGTCGGTCTTACTGTGATTTAATTCCCTTACACTTATCTAATGCAAAGACAGAAATTCCCATTATTTTCATGAGCCTTTGGAAAGTTGTGCTCACTAGTGATGGAAGCACTGAGTTCCTGTTATTCGTTCAAAGATTAGACATCTGTACTCTTCGTTTCTTTCTAAAAATGGGTACAAATGAAAACATGAAGCAGAAATATATTCTACGGTGATGTCACATCTGGATAATTCTTACAGAACAATGTTCCCGGTTCATCCAAATAAATAACAGCATGCACATTTGGAACGTAATGAGGATGAGCCAATATAATGTATTTCTTTCTAGCTTCCGAAAAATCAATTTCACAAAACACAATCAGAGTCTTCCCGCAGCTCGTATACGAGTCCCAGACCTCTCGTTTGCCGGATGAGTTCAAAAGAAGCTTCATGAAACATTTACAGGAGCTCGTCTGCACGTTTCTGCTCTCTCTGACCGAGGTTAGTTTATCTAAATGAGTTTTCCTGAATTTACCATTTATAGGTATTATTTACCATTTTTGTTTCATTCTGTGAACAACTTTTTCAAATATAAAATGGGTGTTTCTGCATTACAGGCACTTTTGACTCTCCAAAATAAACAAAATCAACCTTTGTGAATTGTAATCATCAGAGTCTGAAATACATATTATAAAGTCAACAAAATTGCATGAAGTCATGGAGATTTTAATCTGGAACATGTTTATTTTTATATTTGTAATTTATTATACAGGAAACCTTGAAGATGTGCTGCGGTAAGGACATGTTGCGGAAATTTGAATTTTGCTAATATTGCATCTAGGAAGGTCTCCATTAGTTTTGTCTCTAAGCACATTTACTTCATAAAATTATAAAAATGATCAGTAAAATATACAAAAACATTTACGATGCTGTAAATTAATATGTATATTAAACAATTCCAATTGAAATAATTCAATTAGCTTATTTTACATATCTTAATATTGTGACCACAGTTGACATGAACAAAAACGGTGTTTGGACCTATAAATGCTGTATATTTTATATTAGATCACATTAATCATTAATGATATAATGTTTAAAGGTGTGTGATGACACTGTGAATATATTTATAAAGCGCCATATGACAAATTTTCACATAAATCAAAAATTTCACTGCTGGGACTTAAAAGTGCCCGCAGTTGCAGAAACACCCAAATGTTGTTTGCATTTATTTCCAGAGAATGAAAACTGGATAAACCGATCAAAATACCTGAAAAGATGCTCCGTATATATATATTTTCAGAACTCAAGTACTGCAAAGAATTAATTTAGAAATTCAACAATATTCCTACATGAAGTAAAAAAAAAATGTAATAACACACGTGACTGTCATGCCGTCAGTCTTTCACAATGCTGTTTGATGACTTCATGTCACTCCTGAAGTTTGATTTTGAGCTTGAAATACAACAAGCACCGGACTGGAAGGGCCACAATAAATCTAGAAATGCTGATTAAATGAAAATTTGGAATCCTCTCTTTTTTCTGTTGCTGCATGAAATGTATATGGTGCATAACCTACAATAGGATAACACACCAATAATAAACATTCAATCTTTTAAAGAAAAAGAACCCAAAGAGCTCATAAGGTTAAACAGCAACATTCTGTTCATGAGAGCAAACCTCTTGATAAGAGATTCTGAAGTCACACAGCTGTTTGAAATGTAAGTCACTCCAGCTGTACTGTACCTCCTAAGAGACATTTCACTGCTCTGATAATTATACACGGGGCATTCCTGTGAACTTAAGCCAGCTGGGTATGACACCACCGGTGCTGAATCATCTCATCACGAGGAACGTCAACATCCGAGTCCGGCCACTGTCATTCGTTACATCTGTAGCACACAGTCTTCATACCTTCGTTAAAAATCTCATTAAGACAAAAGAAAGCAAAACAAAGTCTTAGAAGAACCTATACAGTTCATGTTATAAGATATTCTTGTCTGAAGATAAGATTGATTTTCGACTTGAGATTCAGTTCTTCTGAAATCAAAACGGACCTCCAAATTAAAACAGGTGATGTAATAAAACACGCATAATGAATTATGTTTTGTATTGTGCATGATGTAAATTCATTCAGAAAATTTACATTAAAAACATGTAGATTCTGTTTGTTTTACTGGACGGCTGAGAATCGACATGCACCAGCACACGGCAACCTCATCACGATCGATCCGTCAGGACAGAAACACAAGACAGCCGGGTCGGATCTTCTCCGCTCGGCTCATGTGACGCTCAGGGGTCACTGCTGAAGGCTGATGGAGCGATGGAGAAGGTCATTGCTGGGCTAAATCTCATTCTGTCCTCTCTGGTCACCACAACAACTGTTACATCAGTCCCCGAATGATCCACAAACATGCATAATTCATCAAGAGGAAGCCGTGTTGATGGAGAGACAAGCCAAGACATGGAAATATTGATTCTACGCTCCTCTAGTAAACACACCACCATTATACCACTGGTTAACAGCTGTGACAAGCATGCTGAGTTACTGGAATTACAGAAAGCAGGATAAAGAATGAACCAGTGATCCAGACAGAAAAAAATACTTCAAAATTGAGAAAAATGCTAAAGTTGCATTACATATATTTTCAGGTTAAAGGGGCAGTTTGGTCAAAAATCTAAAATCTTGCATCACTTATTTACTCTCATGTCTTTCAAAACCTGTATATAGGAGTCTTTCTTCAGCAGAACACAACAGAAGATATTTTGAGAAATGTCTCAGTGGTTTTGTGTGCATACATTGGAAGTCAATGGTGTTTTTTGATCATCAAGATTCTTCTTTTGGATTCTGCAAAAGAAAGAAACTCATACAGGTTTGGAAATGACATGAGGGTGAGTAAATGATGAAAGAATTTTCTTTTTTGAACGATCCATCACGTTAAAAGCGGTTTACTGATATCTTGCATATGTTTGCAGCTTCTTCTGCATTTCATTGGTAAGCCAGTTGTTTAAATGTTGTAAAAATTATGTGTAAAACTATTATTTAGATTTATATATACTTAAAAGTAAAATTGTAATCCTACTTTAAATTCTAAACACTTGACCAAAAAACATTATTTAGAACTAGGAAAGTTATGTTTTGTTTATTTGTCCAAATGGATTTTTATCCATTATATATATCTTTATAAACCAAAAGCCTCTGGAGAATTTTTGAGCATTTTATAGCTTTACAGTTGCATGAGGTCAATGTTATACTCCAACAAGAAAGGTCTGGGACTGACCTATAATAACGGCAGGTCATTCCAGGAGTTTCTCCCTCACTAAAGTTAAAAAGTGCCATATTAAAGGTGGACAAAGTAATCTGAAGGAAGGCATTCACGGCAGCGTACCATTATCCATACGGGTCAAATAGAGGCCGCTGGGTTTAATGAGGCATGATGGGAAGGACGTGCTGAGTGAAATCTAACGATGACTTGCAGGATCCTAACCAGCTCGACTTCCAGCTCCAGTGGAGAACCAACCGTTCTTACATCCGAAGAGTAAAACTCCAGCAGTCAAACCCAAACATGAGCATCACAACTTAATTGAACTTAATTTCATTTCACTCCTAATGAGTCGACATGTGCAAAACTACATATTTTCAAGTTTATCGTGTTGGTTGCTTGAATGCAGAATCAATTTATATTTTAGTTGGCTGGTTCCCCTGTTCCCTATCGGACATTGTTCTTGGTAAGCGTTCATGTTTATAAGATGCATTGTTTAAAAAATGCTTTACAAAGCCCGACAAGATGGAACAGAATTTGGTTCTTAAATTGGTTTTTAATACAGATCAAATTAAACAATTAGACAATGAGTCATCCTTCACTACTTAATGAGAAAAGCTCATTTGTACCTACAGACCAACACAAAAACAAAATCCGTAAGTTTAAATCATGCTAGTTAATTCTGGCTAACACTTTTTTGGACTGTAACTGTGGGCAGGTCATTATTTTAACAGCGGGTGGGATTGAAAAGCGGGCGTCCAGCCGAGGTCTTTGGTTATAACCTCACACAGGGGAGTCCGCAGAAAGAACATGAGGTTTTTATGACGCATGGCCAGCCTTGCGGATCAGGTAAAAGAGATGTGGGGCTTGATGTATAAACGAGGCGTACGCACTAAATGGGCACAGAAATGTGCGTACACTGTTTTCCACGCACGTATCCGGATTTGTTAAAAAAAATCTTGCCGTAAATATGTGCGCACTGTAAAGATGCTCTTGACTGTGCGCACACACTCTTCTTCCTGGAGCGAAAAAAGTGTTGAAGTTAACAAGGATTTTAAACTCTGCTTACATTTTGATATACACAGCTACATTAAATATTCCACTCTTATAGTAAATACTTACATTTACGTTTACATTCAGTCATTTAGCAGACGCTTTTATCCAAAGAGACTTACAAATGAGGTAAACAATGGGAGCAATTGGAACAAAATAAGGACAACAAAAAACATAAGTGAAATAAAATTGGTCTCATATAGCCTACCACAGTATACAGAGCTAAGGTTTTATATATATATATAGAAAGATTATAAAAGAGATAGACGTCAGAATTAATCTGTGTGTTTTCAGCTGATTCTTAAAGATGGCTACAGAATTCTGGCGTAGGCATTGTTTTATAAATATGAAAACTTTTGTACGTACATACACTTTTAGGATGAAATCTACGGAGAGTTTATTACATGAGGGTAAACCATCAGCTTCAATTCTACAGTACAGAGACAAACATGCTGGATTAAGTGTTTAGAGACACAGAAACGCCTTCATACCAACTCACAGACACATTTACTGTAATGTGTCAACTAGCTTTCGATGGATTATAAATGCAACGATTACAATTCAAATATTTATAGAGTTAAAATGATATAAAAGAGTTAAATCAAATTAACTACTTCACAGAATATGTGTGATTGCTTGCCGATTTTGACACCAATCTTAACTGCGAGTCTCGTGTCGTGCATTAAATCAAAATTAAGCATTTGGTTTTCACCGTCAGAGGATGACAACATAACATGTCTAAAATCTGCAATATAACACAAAACTTTGTGTGATTTTGCTGCTTTAAAAGGTTGAGACGGGTTTTGGAGATGCATCAAGTGGCACAAGTAATAGAAAGGTGAAAAACAATCTGGCAAAAACCAACGTCACCACTGAGAGGACAAAGATGAAGACAAGTCCAGACAGAACTGACAAAACTCCAGAGGTAAGAGGCGAAACAGGTTATCAGAGAAAAGACAGACATCTTGATTGAGAAAAGAAATAAAGAGACTACACGTTATCCAATGTGACGATGGAGTTTAAATGGAACGGCTCACTACGAAATGATAATTCATGTTCTTTTCAAAGAATGAAGTCATGAAGACTATGTTTTTTTTTTATTTTTAGATAAAAGTACGTAATGACGAGTGAAAGATACCATCAGATTTACAAATGACAGAAGCATAGAATATACGACAATAAAAGTACTCTTGCAGTTATTCACCACACATTCTTCCATATATCTTGAAGTTGTGATGCGTCACATTATGATAGACTTCAATGATTGGTTACATGAAAGAATCAAACGTTTGATTCAAATGTGAATGAAATGTTTGGAGTTTTGATAACCAAGCAACTTGAAATATGTGACCCTGGACAACAAAACCTTAAGGGTCAATGTCTCCCAGGGTCACATATAGGGAAAGTTACTTTTCTATATTATTTTAATTTATTTATAACGTAGCTTTATTTGTTATTTAGGGCAACCGTCCTCATTCACTATTACCATGAGTTTGAAGACATGAGCTTACCTAAAACGTTCTTTTTTGGGTGAATTATTAAAACTTTCATATTTAAAAAAGGTTTTCTAAATGCCTCTCTAGTATGATGATAACGTGCAAAAACTCCTCAGTTGTGTGTACGTCAGCGGTCCAGGACGCATCAGCCCTCACAAACATGTGTGACGGGTCGCCCACATGCGCTCGAGCTCAGAGCCATGACAGAACACAGCAGTGTCCGCTCTTATCTCAGATGATGAAGTGAAGCCTGTGTGATAAGCGTCTGTATTTCTTAAGCGTGCAAAAGTGTCTATCTGCAGAACAGTCAGAATCTTTCCCACGCAAGGGTCCTGGCTCTGGCCTGCGGGCGATCACGACACATCGCTCCTCTCTTATCAGAACAAGACAACTCTGTCGTCCACCAAGCCAAAAGCTTCTATCCACAAATCCAATCAAATATATACCAAACATGATTTAAAACCATAAAAACCTCAAGTTAAAGCTTTAGATATGTTTTTGAATTGTTGTTTTCTTAAAGCCGTTCACTAACCTATCTGCCAATCCTGTGTTTTAAAAGCCAGTCATAACTAAAAGAGAGAAAACTAAACAGCAAAACACAGAAAACAAGAAATCTTTAATATTCTCAATGATTAATAAGATCAATTTTGATATGAAACGAGTTAATGACTTTTAATGACATTTCGGAGCAAACTGTTTCATGTCATCTTGGTTTTATAAGCTTCTGTAACTTATTAAATAAAACGTATAATGTCTTCGGGCTCCTCGTTGCCGATTTGTAATTAAATCATATTTTCACCCGTGAAAAGTAAAGTAATTTTTT
This sequence comes from Triplophysa bombifrons, assembly GCA_029783895.1. Taxonomy (NCBI): domain Eukaryota; kingdom Metazoa; phylum Chordata; class Actinopteri; order Cypriniformes; family Nemacheilidae; genus Triplophysa; species Triplophysa bombifrons. The sequence continues at coordinate 4,468,594 of CM056455.1, forward strand.
AACATCAATATATTCACAGGCCCTGATAATGTACCCATTAAAGCTCAAAATTATCTAATTTTATCTCTCGTGATATACTTTCTCAGCTGGAAACAAGAAGGAGCTGGAGGCTAAATCATTATAAAATATTTTTGGGAACAGCGAGGCAGATTTTTTATGCGGCTCTTTCTGCAAAGCAGGTAATGATGAGCCCACCGGACCAGAATGACTTCTACAGACTGAAACGGACAGTAATCTTTAGACCGGCGAGCTGTACTGCAGATTTAAAAGAGCAGGATTTCGTGATCGGCCAGCGTAATTCTCCTTGTAGCTTTCAAAACGCATTTCCAAGTACAAGCGGAAAATTTTCTGAAGTCCCTTCATACAGAGGAAGCGTGTCAAGGCGGTCATGCGCAGGGCGGGTCCGGCACGCACTGGAAAATCTGCTCTCAGCATTCCTTGTCAGATATATCACCTGTACGCAGCTGCCAAGATCTACAAATACATCATCCTGTCAGAACACCTGGAAGTTTTCGTAAACATACGATACACAGCCTGAAAAACAGGAACACAGTCGCCCGTTTTGGTACAGCCTGCACTATAACACTGCTATAAAAATATTCATATTTCCTGCAACTGTTTTCAACCTATAATTCTTCAAACGGTTTTTGGCATTATTAACCTCAGAAAGTATTTTGCACGTTACATCACATACACACACACATCTCCTTGAGTTACTGAAAATGTAACGCATAACTCAATTTCATCGAGAATCATAAATGGAAAATTTGCATTTCTTTACTTGTAAAAAAATGTCCTGGCCCTGAAGGTCATAGATGATTTTGTGAAACAAAATTGGGTCATTGAGCGGCAACTCAACCAGAGGTAAAAATATGTTTTTATCATATTTTTGTTTCAGAAGGTAATACATAAATGAAGAAAAGGGCAAAATGATAAATGTCTTGCATGAATATTAACCGAGTCACCCACTAATTTGTTTTTTAAAAAAATTCTTAAAATACTATTAATGAAGAGTTAAAACATGATAACATAATAAAAAAACATAGATATTTTTCCGTTTGAACTCTTCAAATGTAGTCTGTATGCAAAGTGACATGCATTTTGGTCTTGACCACAGGAAACAACTAAACTTTGGTAGTACAATACTAAATTATACAGGTTATTCTATACTTTGCACATGAAGTCATTGAAATCCCCATATCTCTGGGATTGTACAATTAAATTACTTATAAATATAGATAATGAAATACAAATGTATTATTTTATTTGTAATAATTATAAATAAAAAAAATACACCCCTTGTAATTTGCTTCCAAATATGATGTGAGAATTGTCTTTTTTATCCATCTTTACAAAATAGTGGTTAACCCAAGTATCCAAATTTGGTTTATATGAATTGGAATGACCCGGTTGAAACCTTGCATTTAACAATAATGTGAATATTAAAAGTAAGACTATTACCAATATCATTTAAAAATGATTCTTCTGTCCCCATGCATTTGACAAGAAAATTTGATCAGAGTATAACACCAGACCATCGATCCTGACAATCATGTTTTGACATCTACAGTAAGAAGTAAACCATATGAAGTACAAGAGAGAGAGATACGCAATAAACCACGATAGAGACCTCTTCACCTCTGCTTCAATCAATCATGAGCAGAAATGATTCAGAATCGCACACGTGTGTGTGCTCAGTATGACAGTCTTCAGAATTGACAGAATTAAAAATACAAAATAAAAGAAACATTTAGTCTACCTTCTTTTGTATTTTACAGAGGAAAGAGTCATCCAGAATTTTGACATGAGGTAAATAGTATTAAAATAGTATTTTTGGGTGAACTATGCCTTTAAGTGACCCTAAACTTTTGTATTGCAGTGTATACGGACAAGGCATTCATGTTCAGACTAACTTTTAAAAATAGAACGAACATGAGACAAAACAGCATCCACCATTCATGTCGCCAAGCAACAGACTCCCATCCAGACCGCCTGTGATGTGAGTGATACAAACTGTTGTGCTGAACTTCCAAATCACATTGGACGACCAGAAACAACTTGAAAGGATTAGTATTTGTGCTTCACTTGCAAAACCGCACTAGTTAATGCTCTCTGTTACTTTGAATATAAATATATAATTCAGGCAAAATAATGCAGTAGAATACAGCGATACATCGTGCACACTGCTCGGGGCTGGAAAGCCGACAAACACTTTATCCTGTACTGTTTATTAGTGTACGCCGCTCGCACAACAGGTCCATTAGTCAATGTCAAGAGCCTGTTAATCCACCTTTTTCCTCCCACACATGCATATAGAAAACATCGATATGGCTAAATGTGTTCAAATGAGGTGAAGAGCTCTGAAAACTCAACAGGATTTACTGGCTGAAACTCATGAGAAGACTGAAGTTGATTGACTTCAGCGAACATCTCGATCTTACAGAACTTTTTCCTGTCACGTCACTTTATGAGCTCAAGTATTTCAAAAGGGTTGTGACGCACAGGTGAGTCTCCGGTAACCATGGTGATATCTTGACCCCCTTCCACAGTTATTCGGTTGAGGCTTTTTCAACTAAATGTAAGAAGTGCCATCTCTCTGGCCCTCAAGACTGAAACATATTTTGTATGTTACAAGAAGAAAAATGCAAATGTATGAGTTCGCCGTTTATTTATAATACATCATATCAGCATCTGTGAGCCTGTGAGACTATTTTAAGCTCATCTGAAAATGTCTGTTCAGCTCATTCTGCTCATTCTCAGTCTTTTAACCTTGTCTTGTTTCGTTTCCCATGAGACAACAGAGGAACATCTGCTCTCTCCTATCTCTATCTCTCATTCAGATACAAACACGACCATTTATACATCTGGAAAACACACCTGCTTGATGTGCCAAAAGATAAATAAGGAAGGATAATACAATTTATTTTATAATCAGAACCGTTTTGCATTAGGTGATATATCATCTAACCAGGTGAGATTTGGTCCATTTTTGGGCATCCTTTCTATTGCAATTGTTCCAAATAGTGATGGCGGATTAGTTGTGCCGTTACCATGAGAGCAGATTTGTGAATTTTGAAATTACATCTGGTGATTATAACATCATGGAGATTTAGGGGTTGGCATTTTTTGTGCCAAAAATCACCAAGCTATCACCCAGGACACCACATTCATAACACCTTAGCAACAGCATAGCAACACGTTGGCAACCACCTGAAACACTCTAGTACAACTTACTACATTACTTTCACTAATCATGAAAAGAAACAATGATTTACAATAGTGGTTTTGGACTAACTTCCAAAAACTGAGAATAATGTTCACATTCTCTCCAATAACACAGATTTTGCTATTACTATTTAGACTTCAGTCATGGGGAAAGCCCACACATTTAATATGCCAACAAAAATGTTTGATTTGCAAACATCTGTATGGTCTGCCTGTAATTAGACATGGTGAGTAATATTATTTTTACCCTTCAAACATCAAGAGAAACCACATCATACACAAACATCACAGCTAACATTAAACCAGGTGAAAGGTTGATGTTTAAAATCAACCCATTTTTATAAAAAAATTATAATAAAATATAATATTATATAGTAAAATTACATTTTGGCTGTCCATACACCATAGGACACTTGTGTTTTTTTTTTTGCATACCCATTTGCTGCTGAATCGTATGTCAACAATACCGCCATATTGGATAGGGTAAAACTGAACCATAAAATCAAACACAATCAAGCGTTTTCCCCCGACATAAAGCACCAATTTTTATCTTTATCTATTCATTTTAAAGATTTAAGATCTTAATGGAAAATGCATTGTCTTTAAATTACTTATTGTGGTAAGGAAAGAAAACTCACAGTCGAGCAATGAAATCAGCTGGGAAATATATGAATGAGAAAAAAAGTGGACGTGGCTTTCGTCTTTCTCCGCGATTTGATTGGCTGTATAAAACAGCCATATTGCATTTTAAAATGGAACTGGCAGCAGACTGGCATTTGAAGGGGAGGAGTTAACAGATCCTCCGTTCAAGCCGTCTTACATGCATCATTTAAGATGGATAGTCACTACAGGACGGAAGTGCATTGTCTGATTTTAACTGCAGACTATGAGGACAAAGAATGACCCACATTGATAAAGTATTTACAATAAACGCTGCAATATTTTACAAAAAAATCCACTTGGACTTAAATAAATGGGTGGAAATTTCCTCACAGCACATGCCTAATGAGTACAAATCAAAACTTGTTTTGTATTGTTCCCATTTTGGATATTTGCTTTGCACATTAAAAACAGTCTGGAAAAAACTTGAAAAACCAGGAAAGAGTCCAAATCCACCAAAATTCTGCGATGCAGATTTTACTGCACTACTTCAAACATGACACACATGTGTCAGGTAATATTAAACCATAAGATGAGTATGTGAAAATAATTAATATCCACTTTAAATCACTGCATTAACCTAAAACTATTTAAACATGATTTCAGAAGACCCGTGAAAGTTCTGCATAAAAACAACTAATAAGTATTTAAAGCGAACCTTGAGGTACCTTGAGGTACTGATTGTAAAGTTCATTTTACACAGCCTCTGTATGTTCCCAAGTTATCGCTGTTCATTACATGCAATAACACAGACAGAATTTAACTACAGTATAAAGCAAAGCTCAAAATCCCTAACCACAGACAGCAGTCGGACGGAGAGACTATCTGAAGCATAAACCTCAGAGCTCACGTCAAGCTTGTAATGAAGAAGCGGGGAGAAAAACACACGCTGGCCGTATGACGTGACGGCGAGATGTATTTATAGAGAGGGTTAATCCACCTCTCTGGCTCAGCTGCGGAGACGCAAGCCAACACATTTGTGCTGTTACATATAAACACTACAGACATGAGGAACTGTACATGACAGCATGCAAAACACACAAGAGATAAATACAACACAGTTTGTTGTTTGTCGGTCATACAATAAGACTTTTATCAACATGCACAGATGTGACCACAGAGCCGTGATGGTGATGGATCTTCTGTCCCATTCTGCTCATCCATGGATGAATCTGGAATTATTATATCTAAAGGCATTAGAATGATAAAGCTGTTTTCTGATCATCACTTTGAGCAGGCTGGTTCATGTCTATTCTAAACAGGAAGTTCATGGTCTGAACTTGTGTTTTCCCACACATCCGAATGGATTTTCCCATCTGGTTTGCACATACTGTACATGGTGTAAAGCCCGGTAAACTATCATTACTTCCGAAGGAAACACTAGCTGAACACTTGACTTAAGACACATGGACCTGTGACTACTTCACTCCTGTTACCATGATGAGACCTTTAACTTAAAACATGAATACTGGGAGATGGAGACAGCTAGTTAACATTTCTGCATTTGGCTGATCTTTTTCATCCACGGTGCTGCAGACACAACTGAGTTCTAGAAACAGCCACATTCACAACATCAAGCTCTGATCTCTGACAAAGTCTTTTTTACAAGAGAACAGACATACAGTACAGTATAATTGGATGTTTAAATTGTTTATGCTAAGATGATCTGATGGCTCTGTAACATATCAAAGACACCGTCAAAAAATTACAACCACATTTCAGTTTAAAAGACGCCTTCAGATCATACTCCATCAGACATGTGTGATGTTTTCAGGGGCTGAACTCAGACAATCGGCACTTCCTTGTTATTAGTAACAGAGAAAGGATGGAATTTCCACATAACAGTCTGTGGAAATAAGTCAATGGATTAATCCACCTTATTAACACACAGACAGTGCAGTGCAGTGAACTGTACAGTGTTTGCTTTGAAGTAGGGCTGTCACGATAAACCGACGATAAATACGTGATTTATGGACAGCTTTTGAGTGAAGTACGGGAAAATGCTGCCGCATTCGAAAGCCAGAGGGCGCTCTCATGCGGAAACTCCATATATGCACTGCAGAAGAAGATCGTAACACGTTCTAGAATCAAAGAAATGCCTATGGACATATTTCTTTCACTGTTACTCAAGCTTCGTCAGGTATTTTTATGATAATAAAGTATATTTATAATGATCATGTTTGATGGGTGTTACATTTTCAAATGCACATTATAAGCGACTCAAACTCGCACTGCTTTTAGATCAGGCAGCATTTCCTACTGATCCCAGCGTGTTTCACAGACAAGCTACGCATTAAAAAAAAATATCGACACATTCCATAGCTTAGCCAGCTCAATTACAATATGATTTAGTGGTATCAGGATTAATAATCGTGCAGCCCTAGAAGCATATGAGCTGAATGTTGAACATGGGAAATATTACATGTTATAGTTGAAAACAATACTGAGAACTTAACTGCTACCTTCTCCTTTTCAGAAATTTTCTTTACCATAATTATTTTTAGCGGTGGTCTGTATATTATTTTATCCTTAAAATATTACGAGTAACTATACAGGCCTACTAACATGGGTGACCACTAATGTTGTCATCTCACCAAACGTGAATGAAGCGTCAGCGCAAGTGATTTACATGTTAAGTCAATGCAAAGTTGCGACAGGACATCCTGCGGCGCGATTCGTGCGAATGAGGCGATGCGAATGACGCGATTAACGCAAATGATACGACACGAATTGAGCGTATCGAGCGTGATTCGCGCGAAGTGAAAAATCTGAACTTTGGCTGCGCCGCGTAAACCAATCAGGAGCTTGCTCTAGTAGTGATGTGATTATGACGTGGCGAGCGGACGAAGAAATCCGAAACGACAATGGTGGACAAAATCATCATTGCTTATGTTGATACCTGAAGCTGTACGATACATCTTACTTTTATCGAAACAGGAATAAAAAGGATCTTGCTTGGAAGACAAGGAGAGTGAGGTGGTAGGACAATCTGTTAAGTTGTAAAAAACATTCTTTACTCAATTTGAGCTATATATGTATATACGAGACTGGAGTCGGCTGGCTGAACCCCCCTCCCATGACGCGAATTCGCATATGTTGTCAAGTGAATTCTGCGCGCGAATGAAGAGGGGACTCAAAATGTTTAAAATGTCAAACGGGTAAATCCAGCGTTATCTAACCTAACCAGCAAACCATCATCCATAGGGTTGTAAGCAACCTTGTAACCACTTCAGTTCACACTAACTTGGGTCATTCTGCTTTTGGTTAACAAGATACAGTGAACTACTTTTAACTATTAAAGACGTAGTTCATCCTTAAGATGACCTTTGAATCTAACTTTAAATATATATATATTTTTTTAAGAGTACAACTTGCAATTTGCTAATATTTTAACTTTTTTATTTATTTTAGGGGCTTTTTGCCTTTTTTGGTAGAGGACAGTCTGGAAAGTATTGGGCAGCGAAAGGGGAGCGGACGGGCAAAGCACCGAGACGGTGCACTTAACCACAGGGCAATTGTCGCCGTCACAAATCTTTCAACTTTACGCTTCACCCAGTTTTGGTCATCCAAAACTTTGGCCATTGGCTTATTATCTTTCATTTGCGCATCTGGAATACTAAAAGAATAACGCTGATGATGTCATGCACTCATGAAAAATACATGAACGCACTGAAATTTTCAAGTGACAAAAATAACATGAATAAAACACATTTGATCAATTATTCAGCGCCACAGCCGTCAACGTCGCACATTCACAAGAACGGTCATGTTCAACAACTTCAGCATCCGTCCGTGCCGGCCGTAAGTGGGTGAGAAGGCCTATGGCTACAGCAGAAAATGAGAACAGAAGGAACATCAATCTCAAATGGAAATACAGCACATTTTTCAAAGCTGTCACACAGCACTCCAGGGAAAACGACCCGTACTGGAAGCCATGATGCTGGCGTGCTAACAGTCATAAAATACTGTTTTTGGGAGTGGCCTTGGGTTGTTAAGAGCAGTTTACTGAACTTCAACTTTTGTGATCAAAGCCAAACATGCTGTAAGAAATGCTAAGTTTAAAAACTGGCAGGGGGACTTGAAGGGATAGTTCACCTAAAAGTTAAAAAATTCTGTCATTATTTATTTACCCTCATGTATATGAAACACAAAAGAATATATTTTGAGAAATGTCTCTGTGGTTATGTGTTCGTACAACGGAAGTAAATGGGGGTTGATGTTTGGTTAGCTACGTTCTTCAAAATATCTTCTTTTGTGTTCTGCTTAAGAAAGGAAGTTTCACAGGCTAAGAATGACATGAGGATGAGCAAACTATGACAGAATTTAATTTTAAGGATTATCAAAGGATGCCAAAATTCCTGCCATATTCCGATTGAATCTATAGAAACAATCTGAAAATATGACCCCCCAAGTTTTGTAGTTATCATAAATATAAAATTATATATAATAACCCTATTGTCCAAACTTTTAGAGCCAAGAATTGAAACATTCCCATCAGATATAAACAGTAAAACAAATGCTGCAGCATATGCTGATAACTGCCCATAAAAAAAATATACATATGCTAATACTACTACATATAACCAAGTGTACAGCTGTGTTTCGGTGTGAGTATTTCATTAACCTCATTGATTGGCATGTGAGTATCGTCTTCATTCACCCTGAACAGACAGACAGTAAGCAGGTTGCCAGTGAGGTCACGCTGTGAGAGTCAAGGGGTCACTCAGGACACAGGCGATCTGGTGGCGTGGGGTCTGGGAATCGACTACACAAACAGAGACAAGCCTGCTTCCCCCCCGATGGCACCAGAGGCATTGTTTTCACTAATCCGTCAGAGAGCCCCCAGCCCTGTCTCACCGAGAGCCACCGTCACCAGTAAAAAAACACACACAGCAGGAAACCGGGGCCCGAGGCCCCTGCAACACAGATGGAGCTGACTGTTTGTTCAACAACATTAAAGCCAAAACAATGAGGATGCAAGTGTTTGACTTCTTAACACCCCTATCCCCTATCTAAAAACACAATTTAAGTGGGGGTACAGTGAGACATTTGGCGTTAATATAATTTAAACAAACACAAAGTGTAGAAACGAAGAAGATCTACGTACAAAACATTACCAAGCAATTTAAATTTGTCCTGTGAGCTGGAGACATTCATGATTATGTCATAAACGTTGAAAGCTTTTGCCATCACATCCTGACCCATAAAAGCTAGATCCATTTTTTGTTCATCTGCACTCCACTTCAGATTCGAAATGATGTTATTATGATGAGCATCAGCTTAAGGGTTTTAAAAAATTCATTGCATTAAGAAGCAAGCTTTGTTTCCATCATCTGAAAGCAAGCCGACATGAAATAACCGATATCTTCTGAACGCAAGATATATTCTCTTCATACAACCTCCATGTCAGCCGAAACTATGAGAAACATTTCTCATAACACTTTATAAAACAAATGTTCATTGAAAAAACATAGGCAATAATATAATTTACGCTTGAAAGATTGAAAGGCCACAACATGGGCAGTATTTAATATATATTTAAAACATGATGGAAGTCATTGCATTAGATTTAAAATGTCATAACACTTCACAGAAGAAAGGCAAGCAGAAGCAAACTTTTTTGATTGAAATGTTTACATGAAAATAAATGCCAATACATTTTTATATCTAATGCAATGACATTTCTACATCAAACTGTTACTTATGTAGGCTTTCTGTATTGTCCAATTTGCAAGTATACGGAATACCAAATTCTGATTTAATACGTGCAATAATGTGAGCTGAACTTACTTGTCATATTCTGCGTTATCTCTGTCGCAGCGAGCGTCTTTGTGCTTCTGCCAGTCTTTGCCATGTTTGCATGTGGTGAGCAGAACCACATCTTCAGCGTTATGAACATGATGCAGTGCATTCCTGGTATCAGACCCAATGCCAGTCAGATAGCGCTTGCCTTTGAAAACCAACATATATTTCCTAAAGGGAGGGATGGTGTTGTATTTTAAATACCCCCTTTCACCTCCAGTCCTGGGGTGGTCTTTGGAGAACAAGGGGATGGAGATGTCAAAGTTGGGCCTGAAGTTCTCGGTGCTGATGCTGGCTTTGGCCAACATGGCTTGACCGATATCAAACCCCAGATCCTCCGTATAATCCGGCCAGGTTCCGGAGTACAGGTTAAATATGAGATGGTTCCTCCCGTTGTTCCAAAGGTTCAAGTTCTGGATTTTAGTTCGAAGGTTGTGCACGTATTGTGGGGAAAGCTGGTCTCGATCCAGCGTGTCCAAGTTCAAGACAAAGAGGCAAGCCTGTCCCGGGTCAGAGGTGTACAACCTGGACCCTTCGATGGAGGATAAGATATTCTGGTAGCTTTCCGAGATCTTCTCGCCCTTATGTGTAGGGTAAACGTAAACTTTAAAGCCGTTCCTTTTGCACAGCTTGAAATCGAAGCAAGACTCCATCCTGCACTTGTAAACTTCAGCGCTGTCATCTCTCTTGTGTCTTGGAGATGCGCGGACGTTATAGTCTTTCGTGTCGGTCTGGTGCCAGGGAACGAAGGCTCGTGTAGGATCTGAGTAGTGAGGCCAGCGTGGATGGGGGTCATCCCGTCGGTCTGGACTCCCTCTGGAAGCCGGTCCTTGCAGGTAGAAAATCAGAACGAGACATACGCCTGCTGAGAAGAGAATTAAATAGCGTTTTTTGGCCTGCATGTGTCCTTTGAAGCGGATGGAGCCGTTTGCTGATGAATCCAAAGATCTCAACTCCAGCTGGACAGCATCTTCCGCACACCTGAAGGGATCTGATGCTCTCAACTTCCACCTTCTGATTCCAATCCCAAATCCAGCGCATGTGGGCGATTTAAACTAAACCCCGTGTATGGATCTGCCGCTCTCCTCTGCCGTGCCTGCTTCGATCACGTCAGACATGTAGACCTAAACTGCTGACATGTGAGATCTGAACCCTACCGTCCATGGAAACTACTCTGCGTTTGCATAAACCACCAGAAACTACTTGAAAAGAAATGTTCTTGGAATCAAATCTGGAGAATTTACAACCAAGTCGCTGAGATGGACCGGAGCTCGATGTTTTTTCGCGCTGTCACAAACTTCCCAACGGAAGAAATCCCGACAAATCCCTGTATTCTCACGTATATTGGGTGATAAATCCTCAATGTTGACTCACGAACGCTGACCGCCTGTATAACCCTGCGTTTTAATATCTAGACTTACAAAAATAACAAATCGTTCGTCGCATTACACCGAAAGCGCGTTTCTCACGCGAGTGATACAATGTAACATTCCAGTACTTTAATCCTCGAGCTTCCAGTTCCGATTGTTACATTGTAGCATTCCAATCCCCGCACGACGCCTGCTTACGTCAGACGCGTCCGCCGAACGCCGGGCGCTGTGATTGGTTCGCGTCATTTCCGGGAGGTTTAGACTTCTGTAATCCATTCACAACCGTGACGTGATTTTAAAGCAACAACCGATACAGTGCTCTCACAACACAGTGATACATCGAACTATGTTTGGACACTCATCCAGTGGCCACACTTAAAAGTGTACGAATGCCATTCCTTCAGGGGTATAATCCTAATATAGTAGATATGCGTTATATAATATAAGATTATAAGTGAATTCAAATATAATTATCTTCTCTAAATCTTACATTTTCTTATTTCTTTCTTTTTCTTATTTTATTTTTTTAATCTGTATAATTTTATCGTAGACTGGGGAGAAAGCAGTACCAAGCATTTCACAGACATTTGTACTGTGTAGATAAACCTATAAGATTATAATTGAATTCAAATATAATTGTCTTAATCTTACATTTTTATTTTTATTTCCTTTTAGTAGTACATTTTGTATTTTTAATCTGTATAATTTTATTGTAGACTGGGGAGAAAGCTGTACCAAGCATTTCACAAACATTTGTACTATGGTTGTGTTAGCAATAAACTACAAGTTTGAAACATGTAGTTTACAGATAGATAATAAAAGCACTTGCTTCAAACATAACAATTAACTAAAAATAATGATTTGTGATAAAACAATATGTCTTATTCTGTACATATCATATACAATAACAATTAAATGTATTTTGACTAGTATGTTGATAATTTTTATTGTATTGGCACCTAATGTATTATGGCTCCTGTATGAACTATCGCTTATTGCTCCTAAACTCTTTGTAAGTCGCTTTGGATAAAAGCGCCTTCTAAATGTCTAAATGTAATCTAATGTAAGTGAACTGCATAAGTGGTTTCTCTTCTAGGACACTGTGAACTAATGCAACAACACATACACTGAAATTCCAGAAACCAGATTGTTATAATAAATCAAAGGCTTGAAAAAGTGAAAAAAGTATTGCTGATTCTGAGAAAGAATGAATCAGGTCATGTTCTGTAAGACATAACTTTATGTTTGGGTCCCAAAGAGCAAAATTCTTTATGTTTTAGTTTTTCAGATCAACGCTCCGTGGGTAGATTTCTTAATGTAGTATTGTAGTTTTTAGTAGGGTATTAACTCGTGGAGTTGCTTAGTTGAAAAATACAGGCCTTCAATAATTAATGTAGATTATCCGAATGAAATGTTGTCAGCAGGAGGCCATCGAATGTTCCTTTGAACTATTTGTACCACTGCAGGGGTCTGAGAGTGCAGAAGTGATTTTGCCAGACAGGATCTGAGACGGCCTGAGAGCAAAGGAGGTATTTGAAACCGCATTCCTCAGAAGTTGTGGAGCCGTATCCATACTCGGCTGCTACCATGGGCCAGTGATCAAAGTGGAGGTCCTGCCTCCTCTGTGTTCTGTCCAGCATTCCTTACATCTTCTCTCTCTTTGCTTTGCCTCTAATATTTCATGTCCACATTTATAGTTGTCCTTTAAGATGCGTGATGTGGCGAGCTTCACTGTCTTTATGGAGTCTGCACGGGTTTATTCATATTTTCTTTGCTGAAATTAGAGGGAGATCTGTGGGATAGAATGAAGCATGGGACATTTAGTGATTTTATAGAGTTAATTGAATATTAGTTCAAAATCAAAGAATGTGAGTTCAGGAGATAGCATGTCGTGTTTGTGTAGATGATAGATTAATTGAGAACCAGAGACATCTCAAACATTGACACAATTTCTTCCAGTGCTATATATACACAGATGCACTTAATCTTGTTCAAGTAAGCACGTGTTTCATCGGAATGCTTTTGAAACCTTTTCCCTTCAGGGAAATGTAAAAGTTCATTGAGTTTATTCAGTTTTTTCCAACCTATATTCAGTCAAACACTCAAAAAAATGCTGGGTTGTTTAAAGAGATAGTTCACCTTCGGAATGAAAAGTCCATCATTAATTATTATACCTCTTGTCATTTTAAACCCATATGATTACCTTTCTTCTGCAGAAAACTTAAGATATTTTTTAAAATGTTGGTTACAGAAAAAAGTCTGTTTGCAGAAGAAAGAGGGAGTAAATGATGACAGAATTTACATTTTGAAGGCAAACTATCCCTTTAATTCATGGTTGGGTGAAATACGGGCAATTGCTGGTTTAAATTAACCTTAAATGTCCATTTTGACCATGAAACAACTAAACATTGGATAGTTAAAACCCAGCAGTTGGTGTTGTTCATATTTTACCCCATCATGTGTTGAAATAACCCAGCGTTTTTTCTTTAGAGTGTTCATAGTATTATTTAAGTCAATTAAATTGGCTTGTTCAATCGAAAATCATCATGAAATTTAATGTCTGATATAACATTTCCTGAATCAATTATTCTGGCAATTAAACACGCAGCACTCTGATCTCCAACATATATATTTGATGAACAAAACCACAGGAACACTATATGGCTCAGTGGTTGACAGATGGTTTAAGGTCTGATAATATCGCTGAAGGAAAGAAGCTGACAACTGCTTCATTTTCTGGGCTTCAGTCAAATATTTTTTGACTGAGAGTTGAAGAGTCTGTTAATAATGCAACAAATGAGACGGAATAAAAATATGTGTCAGTCTGTGTCAACCTCAAAATAAATGCTTATTGTTATTGTGATTCAAACTGAGATATGAGTAAATGTCACACTGGGAAATAGGACAAAATATTTTTAAAAACGTTATTCTGTTAAAATATTTTCCCACTATTATATGCAAACACATGCTTCTTACTTTGTCTGATAAAACTGTTTATGCTTTTTGTAGAAGTACATAAGACAACACTGAAATTACATCTAAAACATCTTTCCTTTTTCATGTTTAAAGGGATGGAAAAAAAAATTCTGTCACATTTACTCACCCTCATATACTTTTTCATAAAAAAGAAGATATTTTAAAGTAAGTTGGTAACCAACAGCACCGGCACCCATTCACTTCTATTGTATGGCCAGAAATTCAATTGGTATCGGTTACCAACATTCTTCAAACTACATTCTTTTGTGTTCTGCGAAAGAAAGAAAGTCATGTTTGAAATGACAAGAGGGCGAGTAAATGATGACAATAATATCCTATGTACTTGTACTGCCTGTGTGTATATTATACAAATGGCAAATGAAAACTTAAATTTTGTTGAATGGAGGACTATAATTTAATATAAAAGCATTCTACTGATCGTCTTTAATCAATTTCAAAGCGTGTTAAGTTAATTATGGGACACGTTTTGTCTCGTGTCTCTGTGTTTTGAAAAGCCCAGAAAGTATTGTATTATATAAAAAAGTGGTTCACAATCCCAGGTTCAAACAAAACATGTATACAAACAACTGACAACCCAGGGGACATAATTTCACAGAAGAGTGCAACAGGAAATGAGTATATATTTATATACAGCGCTGACCCCGATGATCTGAGCTATCACAACATGTCTAATCTACACCAGACACAGTAAACAAGCTCAGCTGTGTCCTAATGCTTTTGTTTTGAGTTGACCTGCTGTGAGGAAAATAACCCATGAGGGACTTTTTCCACAAGTGAAATGTTTCTCACAAAGTTGATCTGATATGAAATTTTTATATTTGTCTGTTAGCTTTGATGCTATCTAAAAGTTGACATAAAAACTTTAAGCATATTTAAAACTTTATCTAAAAAGATTTCGTGCTTATGATGATGCTGCCTAAATATATTGCCTACGTATGCAGCACACCTGCCTTTGGAACTAAATTTCAACAGTAAACACATCAACGCAGCCGAGAGCAATGTTGCTCTTCCATTCATTTCACAGGGTCTTTAAGGCTTATGAAATTCATGGAGACATGACAGACATTGTATTATCAACAGGTCACACTGCTTGACAACGAGGCAGATCTGAAGTAAACATCTGCCAAAACATTCGAGATTCACATTCATAGTTATGAATATGGCAATGTTTATTTTACTGCGTGTCATTTAGTGTCAACCAATGTTCATCCTGCTGTGAAACCGCATTATATGGTGCTTTGAGCACATCAAAACAAGATACAATTAGCAAGCAACAACTCGCAATAAAATATACTGTGCAATGTTCTCTATGTAGACATACAATATATGTGCAGGCAACGTGCTTTTGTGTTATAATCCTCTACGATCTGTCACTGTGTAGGTTAAATTGAAGTTTAAATCATCAAGCTGTCAAAAGCACATCAATACCATGTTCACCTGGTGCTTATGCTGATGCTAGAAGAAAGGTCTCGTATCAACAGTGCTGAATTCCTGAAGGCTTTTTGATCTCTCTCTGCTGTTTGCAACAGGCCGATACACGTATACGGTAACTTCAGCGACAGGACGATCAGAGTTTAGATGAGAAGAATCTCAGTTAAGAGTCTGGTACATCTCAGAGAAAAAACCCAGAGGACAGGCTGGTCTTCATGGAGCCTTTTTTATAGCTGGGCAATTCCATGAAAATGTCAACATCACCCAGTTTTTAACTATACCGACAGCAAGTGGATTAACATTTGCTGGTTCTAAAACCACTGTGAGGTCTCTCTTCAAGTTTTTAAAGCATTTGTTTTATTTTTAGTTTCCTGATTTTTCATGGTCAGGTAAGTGCCATTTTCAAGATTGTTACATCCATAACGGTACATAACCTAATGTTCCAAATATGGTAAGAAGCGTTACATTTCCATCACACGTTCGCAATATTTGACCAATCAAATGGCCAATCATAGCACACCTCGCTTTTCAGAGCAATGAGCTTGTAAAAATCTCTGCGTTTCAGAGAGGCAGGGCAAAGACGAGATACAAACATGCACCGTATGTGGAATAGACAGCATTTTTTTTTACCTTAAATCGTGTATACACCTTGCATTACATCTAAAACAAACAATAATATTCGTTTTAGCCGTGTCATATTACCCCTTTAAAAAATATATTTTCTGAACTTTTGACTGAAAGTTTGTTTTTGAAAAACCAAGAAACCAGAAACTGGTGTGACAGGTGAGACAAAGGAAGCTGCCGCCCCTGGGCCTTACCTGGCCTAAATGCATTCAGAACTCCATCAGCTAAGCCACGCACTCTTTTATTTAGCTACTCAATTTACTGACGTCATACACATTGCTGGTCTTCCTAAAAAGAAAGCAAAGAGAAATTTGTTATTAACTTTTAAACAGCACAGCAGAGCCCTCACCATTTCGGGTTTGCAGAAACTTGGGACCATTTATGTGCAAATACATGTGACAGGTTCATAATACAGACGTTTGATCAAAAGTAATTTCATATCAGAGACTTGGGTCTCTTAGTTCTCCAGCTGTGTTCGATCACTCATACGGTTTTGAGCACAATGTGACATTCAGCATATCTCAGTTGTTTTTCTTGAAATAAATGTTTCACCATAAAGTGTATGAAATACAAATCTATGGCAATAAATACATTCAATGCAACATTACTGTGCTCCCTACAAGAGAGATTTTACATTTTAGAATTAACAAGGCAGACGACATGTCAAGGTAATGTCTCGCACCCTTGATAATATGAAATTGTGGTCCCTAGGTGGCTTGCACATATTTCAATTGAACCCAAACCCTGTGCGGATTTTCAATTGGATCAAATTGAATCAATTCACAGGAGTTTTAATTTGCACATTTTGATTAGCCCCATTTCTCAGAGCCGTTCCTGTTGAATACCAGCCGTGTCTGATATGCTAAGCAATGCCATCACCTTTATTCATTATCATGCCAAACAGGCATGAAAAGATGCTAAGGGGATCGCACACGTGGACCTGTGTCACCTCAAGGTTCTAAGGTGTGACCCTGAAGCATTCCAAAGTCAGTTGATGTCTTGGAAACAAATTCAGGCAGCTATTTTATATCTAAAGGCTAATTCACACTCGTCCAACAGAACAGCAATATTCTAATTCACTTTCACATTGAT
This sequence comes from Triplophysa bombifrons, assembly GCA_029783895.1. NCBI lineage: Eukaryota > Metazoa > Chordata > Actinopteri > Cypriniformes > Nemacheilidae > Triplophysa > Triplophysa bombifrons. Next base: position 4,485,795 of record CM056455.1, read on the forward strand.
TCATCAAACTCCCTTTTCATTGGCTTTTGTTGTTGGTTCCTATTGAAACAAACCAAACAGCTAGATGAATCACAACCTTACAAAGCTTCATGTAAAGTGACACCATTTGAAAATCAAATGAATATATGGTAAAGTACAGAAAATCCATTGATGAGACTGCATAAATAATTTATCAGGAGAAGAGAACAAGAGAGAGAGCTGGAGTACTTTATTTTTATCTTATACTGTAGATGCACCTGACATGCATAATTTCTTTGAATTAAATAAATTCTGTGCGATCATTGCATGGTAACATAAAACACCTTGGTGTTCTTTGAATCTGTCCCAGGTGTTGACAGACAAAATATGCCAAGGAAAGTTAACAAAAAATATAGTATAGCATGTAAAAGCTGTGTCATATTTGAAGCTTCTTGCAAACTTATGCTTAACATCTCAAATCCACAATAAAACTGGACAACATGGATAAAATCGATCTTAAAATGTTAAAAACATCTACATTCGCACATTCGTAGAATATATGTCAGTGCTCATTATAGGGATATATAACTAACATGCAGTCTAACATTTCCAGTATAGGGTAAAACAATACATTCCCATTGTGACTCTGACACTGAATCTATTTCCTGTAAAATTCCATCCTGCCACAGCAAGATCTGAATTCATTTAGTCCTGCTATCGAAGGCTCAGTAGATCAATGGCCAAGTATAGCTGCAGGTCTGCACCGTGAACGCCCTTAATCACCTCTACCAGTTTAAATCAACTTAACACCATGAAGGAGACTCGGGACTTTAATGACCTTCCTTCATTAACTGAGTCAATTCCTCTGATAATAGAAGCTAATGAAGGCCCGCAGCAAACTGCACACGAGGAACAAAATCAATTATTCGTGGTATTCCTGACTCTATTTCAGTAGTATGCATCCGTACATGTTTCCTTATGTCCCTACATCCCTCTGTACATCTACTCATCCTTCCTTATCTCCATCCATCAATTCATTCATTCATCCATTATCTACATTTCCATCTCTCACTCTTTCTCTCTCTCTCTCTAGAAATAGTTTTCATGCTGAGAACAAGCGACTAGGTAGTGTGGATGTTAAACAAGCAGGTTTTATAAAATGTTCCATGAACAATACATGGAAATCAACGCAAGCTCGACTTCACACCCGTTCATTAAGTAACACAACACCGCCCTCTGCCAACAGCAAAGCGCCTCCCTTATAGCCATCATTGGGTTCTTCGGCAGCCGCTTCCTGTCATTCACCGTGCAAGCCCCGCCCATCGCCGAATTTTGACTGTAAACATCCCGCCGAGAGCGCCCGCCATCTTTGTCAGATTCAATGAGAGGCAAAGGCTGCTAACTTCTCTCCGCAGGAGGGGAGAAAATAAAGCAGCCGAGTTTCACACGGATACGATTCATTGGATGGTATGTTTTGGAAAACGTGTGTTTTTGTGCTTAGACGTGTTAGTGTGCTGCGATATTCGAGCAGGAGAATTTAATTTGATGCTCGCGCTCTTCGAGCGCCGTTGCTAATCAACAGTTGGCTAATGCTAATGCTATCAAGAAAAAACATTTGGTGTAAATATTTCAACGTTTTTAGTAAGCATTTTTGTCCATTTGCACGTTTGCGACGATCGATGTAAAATAGATTTTATTCTGTGGTGCATAATTGCTGTATTAAATTGCGATTTTAAGCTAGCGTTACATGACGCGGCATGCTAGTCAACTAACGTTACGTTACGGTTCTTATCCAAACGCTTATTTGAAATTAAATGCAGTTTATGCATTTTTTCTTTAATTTACGTGCTTGTTTTAAGTTATACGTTCTAGATAAGCATTGTGTGTTTTAATAGGCCTTAATTGTCTTATAGATTTAGTCTTTTTGTTTTGGTGTGACTGTAAAGGCGCGCAATCCTTTTAACAGGCGCAATGTAATACGTTACATCTTATGAACACAACAAGCAGGCGTGCAGTGCATGCATAGCTAAAGCTGTGTGTTTTCTATATGTAAATTGGGACTTCTATGTTTATATACAATGCATATGTTAGTTGATGGGGTTAGATCACGTGTGATGTCTGTTCTGCAGAGATCATATCAACATCTATGAGGTGTGTCTCAAATCCTCGTGAGCTGCCTACATAGGCAACATTTTTCGGCACTTTCAAATGCATAGATGTTGAGAGACAGCCGTAGTCTGAAGTCTTTAGAATGAATGCTCATGTGTGTTTATTTTGTCCCATTCTAGGTGTAGTAGAAAGGCCTCAGAGCTTGACCACACACCGGGGCAATGTTTTACGCCCACTTCGTCCTCAGCAAACGTGGGCCGCTGGCTAAAATCTGGCTGGCGGCCCACTGGGACAAGAAGCTGACCAAAGCTCATGTCTTTGAATGCAACTTGGAGAGCAGTGTGGAAAGCATCATTTCTCCAAAGGTGTGTATTTATTGCAGCCTGTTTGTTGTTTAAGATGCTTTGTTTTATGGCAAATGTTAATTTGGTTTTGTCACTTGAATAGGTGAAAATGGCCCTTCGTACATCTGGCCATCTCCTCTTGGGTGTGGTGAGGATCTACCACAGAAAAGCCAAATATCTTCTGGCTGATTGTAATGAAGCCTTTATTAAGATCAAAATGGCTTTCCGCCCAGGTAATGGTTGCGTTATATTACCAGCTGTTTCACAAATGCACATTTTTTATGTCTAGTATTAAATGGATCATGTTGTGTGTTTTTAGGTGTTGTGGATCTTCCAGAGGACAATCGTGAGGCTGCTTATAATGCCATCACCTTGCCAGAGGAGTTCCACGATTTTGACCAGCCCCTTCCCGATCTTGAGTAAGCACCTGATGTTGTGTTTTCTGTTGATGTTGTGTTTGTTTAAAAAAGACACCAAAGATTTTAAACAAGCTATCTATACTGATAATTTATTCTGGAGCAGCATCTGCTAGTGAAATACCAAGTGTTTACCATGTGAACCTTAGGAAAACTGTTATGTGAAGTCAAGTAAATCATATTTAGTCTCGGTGATTTTGTGTATAAATTATTAAACTGGAATATTTTGTCTATTACAGCGATATCGATGTGGCGCAGCAGTTCACTCTGAATCAGAGTCGTGTTGAGGAAATCACCATGAGGGAGGAGGTTGGGAACATCAGCCTCATGGCAGACAATGACTTTGGTAAAATAATACAGGCTTTGTTTTCAAACTCATGAAATGAGAGCTACTTTGCTTAAGGCTATCATGTGCGTGTGCCGTTTGTGCAATAAAGTAATGCTGGTACCGTCTTGTCAGGTGACTTTGGCATGGATGATCGTGAGATGATGAGAGAGGAGAATGATTTGGACATCATTCACGGTTCTTCTGCCTCAAACCTGCTTTTGGACCCTGAGCCTGGCCCTGCCCATCTCCCAGACAAATCAACGAACCTCGACTATGATGACTTTGGGGAAAACAACCTGGACAATAGTGATGGTGGAATTCTGGGTAGGTTCTTCTGAACTTGACTGATAAAATGTTAATGTGACGATAGAATGATGCTAAATCAGTGGTTTAATTTCAGTGGATAAGCTTCTGAGCAATGAAGATGGTGGTGGCATATTCGATGATCCTCCTGCCATCCCTGACAGCGTGATGATGCCACAAGACCACGGTGATGACGAAGACGACTTTGATAACTTTTCTCGTAAGTGAATGTCAGCAGTGTCTTTGCTTTGAATAAAAATGTTAGATGAGTGTATATATCTGATCTAAGTAGAACATTTCCTCATTGACAATTGATGCGCTTAATTGTTTTAGCTCCAGGTGGTCCCGACAGTCCAGATTCTGGGCCAGCCGAGCCTCTTCCCAACACCACGGACCAGACAGAACAGACCACTTTGGTTCCCAATGAAGAAGAAGCCTTCGCTCTTGAGCCCATTGATATTACTGGTAAAAATGCTAATTTACATTGAACTGAATTTGTAAAGATATACCTTGTGTAGAGTTCAAACAACATATGCAGAGGTTGTCTCATGTTGCATCTCTTTATTCCAGAATCATGATATGAGACCGTAAACTTATCATTAATTCTTCTGTCCCTAGTGAAAGAAACCAAGGCTAAACGAAAGAGGAAGCTCATCGTCGACAGCTTGAAAGAGTTGGACAGCAAGACCATCCGTGCCCAGTTGAGCGACTACTCGGACATCGTCACCACACTGGATTTGGCTCCTCCCACTAAGAAGCTGATGATGTGGAAGGAGACGGGAGGTGTGGAGAAGCTCTTCTCACTGCCTGCGCAGCCCCTCTGGAACGGCAGGCTCTTGAAGGTGACGGTTTGATTAACTGCTGTATTCTAAAACCTGACAAACCAAAGTGTGCCCCCATAACGAAGCCTTAACACAGTGAATGTAGGATTTCTTGACTTGATTTGAAATGTCTTTTGTAGATGTTTACACGCTGTTTGACCCCACTGGTGCCTGATGATCTGAGGAAGAGGAGAAAGGGAGGAGAGGCTGACAGCTTGGAGGACTTCCTGAAGGAGCTGGAGAATCCAGAGGTGCCAAGAGAGGAGGCACTGGGACACAGGAGTGATGTGATTGGTAAGCTTTTCCTTGATTATAGGTGATCAAATTTGATTGGTATAACTTAACACTTTTTTCAATAGTCCTTTGATGGCAGTATGCAGTTTCCTGCTTAATTTCTAGCCTGTATGATTGCTAATCAAAAGACCGTTGTGACACCTTGCAAGCACAAAAACTATGTGAACTGAAGTTAATTTGGGAATTTTGTTTTATACAGATCAGACCATCATGGAGGAGCCCAGTATGCTGCAGGCTTCTTCTATGGAGGGCAGCAGAACTGCTCTGGACGAGTCCATGATGCCTCCTCCATCTCGCCAGCGTGGAGTGAAGCGCAAGACTCTTGAGAAGGACGCAGCTTTGCCGGTACGTCACGTTACATTTGAGTTCTCTCAGGACAGGTGTTGAATCGCTTTATCAAATTATACTTTCTTTAATGAGTGTTATTGTTCTCATTTTCAGCAAATGAGTGTGTTGGAACCGACGCTTCCCACCATGGATCAGTCAGTTCTTTCCCATCAGTTGGACATGCCTCAGGTGGATCTACCTCCAGAGGATTGTACCAACCTCTCTAGACTGGTCCCTGAGCTGGACCTTCTGGATGAAAAGGGCAAAGACAAGGATGACAGCGAGGAGGAGGTGAGACGGGCTGTCAGTTACAGGACATGCCTAAGCCAATATGCCATAAATTCTGTAATTTAAAAAAATGTTCTACTCCCTCCCTCTAAATAGGGCGAAGAGGGTCAATCAGGAGATCAAGACCAAGAAGAAAGACGGTGGAACAAGAGAACTCAGCAGATGCTTTACGGACTTCAGGTTTGTGTCCTTAGGATTCTAAGAAAACACATAAGTTGACATTTTAAACGCATGAGAGTTTTTCCAACGTATTTGCCTGTATGGCCTGAGATTAATGTTTTCCTTGTTTTAACAGCGTGTGGTGGCTAAAACCGGAGCCCAGTCTATCAGCCTGCTCGAGCTGTGCAGAAACAATAACAAGAAACAGGCTGCTGCAAAGTTCTACAGCTTCCTTGTGCTCAAGAAACAGCAGGCCATTGACCTGACCCAGGTCGAGCCGTACAGTGACATCGTCGCCACGCCAGGACCACGGTTCCATATTGTATAGATGCGTTAAACTCTATTGTTTTAGTAGTGTATTTAACAGTTTTGTTTTGCTACTGTTGCTTGTTTTTTGTATCTGTTTTTCTCCTTTTGGGGCCAATTCTTTTTTTTAAGGTTAAAGCCCAATAGATCATGAAAACATTGTTCCCACTTATAGCAAGGAGTTATATGCAAGTACATATTGGAATTTTACAATGTCAAGACCATTGGGATAATTCAGTCTATTGTTGTCTTTTATTGTTTTTCAGTTTTGTTTTATTTTCCTTCATAATCTTTATTTCAGTACGTTTTACATTGTAGTAGAGTTAGATGTGTACATTTTAACTTTTTAATAATGTCACAATTGAGAGGAAAAGGTTTATTTTTGGAAACCTAAGTGGAAACAATAGCTCAATGTTTTGTATCTCTCTTTTAATGGCAATTACGATTATTAAAGGTTTGTTTAACTCGTTCGTACAATTGGAATTTGATGCACTTGTGATGATTCAATTTTGATATTGATTAAAAACTTTCCTAAAAGTGAAACTCGTTCATAACTTAAGGTCTGCGATTACTGCATGGGATTACCTTTAAGTTAAAATAATGCACGGTTTAGACTACACGTTATTTTCGTTAGTTAGACTTTGAGGTAAAAGATACACGTAGATTGAGTCAGTAAAATTAAATACTTATGAAACTATTAACAAACGGTACAAAATCAGTTTACAACGTAACTGACTATTGCGTATGTAATTTCTATGGCAAGACTGGTTGTTTACCTGGAGGACCATCGTGACAGCACTGTTTCTGTTAACTCTGCTTGATAGTCTCTTAATATATGTGACCCTGGACAACAAAACCAGTCTTATGGGTCAATTGTTCGAAATTGAGATGTTCACATAATCTAAAAGCTGAATAAATAAACTTTCTTTTTTATGTACGAGTTGTTAGAATATATTTAAGGTAGGACATTACAAAATATCTTCATGGTACATGATTTTTACTTAATATCCTAATGATTTTGGGCATAAAAGAAAAATCGATAATTTTGACCAACACAAAGAATTTTTGTCTATTACTAAAATTTTTCCCGTGCTACTCATTTACATTTACATATAGTCATTTAGCAGACGCTTTTATCCAAAGCGACTTACAAGTGGGGTAGATAATGGAAGCAATTAGGACAGCATAAGTACAACAAAAGCATAAGTGCAATCAAAAAGAAGACTAGTCTTATATAGCCTAACACAGTATACGGAACCATTCATTCATTCATACAATTTTTTTTTTTTTTTTTATAGAGTAGAGTAGAGAAGAAAAGCGTCATAACAGATCAGTCAGATGTACTCAAGACTGGTTTTGTGATCCAGGGTCACATATAAATAAAACAATATTTGAAAGCAACTTAACAGTTTTATGTAAAAATTGTGTTCAGAAGCTAAACTTCAGCACTGTCTATTCCAGGTGCTTTCAAAACATTCGTTGTTTATTGTATTGTATGATTGCTTTTTAATGTCCATATAATTATTCTATTCGTTTAAAATCGATAATTTCATTTAGTAGTTAAAATACATCGACGTATCGCGAGAGCTATGCTGTAATGCACATTAAGTACTTTGGTGTCACACACCGATCGGTTTGCGCAGCGCCTTAAAAAGTCGAACCAAACCGAATGACTTTTATTTTGAAATTAGAAACGTAGTTTCCTTCGCAACGGAAGTGGTCGCCGACTCTTGCCGGAAAAGAAGACCTTCACGTGTTTCCTTTCACAATGGCAGCCCGCAAAGAATCCACCGCTTCTGGGTCTACATCACTGGATTCACCGGTGAAACTGATCCAGATCGAGGGGCTGGTGAGTGAAGACTTCCGTTAATTATTATAACATAAATCCGGTTTCAGAGCGATATATTTACTCTTCCGGTGGACTAGACTGTTGAGGGAGGTAAGAGCTAGCGATTACCATCTTAACTTAATACCATGACTTTTACATTATTGCAATTTGCCATAGTTTAAATAACCTGTTTATACGATATTATAATGTTTGGAAGTTGTAAATTGGTAATATCAAGTGTTTTATTGTATATCCAGCGTGGAAGAAAACCCCAGTATAACCAGGGTGCACTCAGAAACATGGATAATAGTTACTTGTTAACATAAATATTTTATGTACCTTATAAATAATCTTACCGTGAATATGTTAGATTATTTTTGTAAATATGTTAGTGTAAATACTTACAATAATGGTCTCTTTCGTACATGGTTTTATGAAACACAGTGCAAATTGCACATTTAACTGAAATTCATGTACTATGCTGTTTACGTACTTGTAAAACACAATGTTACTACTTGAGTTCATGTAAATATGTGGTGAATGTCGCATTTTCTTGTTAGTTTTGGCATTTTTTGTTGTTGTTAGTCTGGACCATCTGGTCAAGATGTTATAGTCACCCCTAATATCCAAATACAAGTTTTAGTGTTTAAAATGGCGGGAAAAGGGTGTTACAGAAATATGATTATAAATTATACTATTTGTTCAAATGCTATAGATTTTTTATCTTTAAAGATCTACCCCCCAAATGAATTCTGCCATGAACTACTCGCCTTCAAGTTGTTCCAAACATGTATAAATATTTTTTTCTTCTGTTCAACGCAAAGAAAAATATATGGATGAACGCAATGGACCTTTCCATGACATCATTGATTACCATAGTAGAAAAACTTAAATGTTAGGGGCCAGAGGGGCCCTAGAACGTTTGCTTTCCTACATTCTTCAAAGTATCTCATTTTGTGTTCAACAGAACCACACAAAACTGTGACAATGGTAATCAATGATGTCCTATAAATGACATTTGCTGACATTTTTCCAAATATCTTTTTTTTATTTCATCCAAACAAAGAAATGTATACAGGTTTGGAACAAATGTTGACAGAAATGTCTTTTTGGAGTGGAGTATCTCTTGAAGTCTTCTTGGGTTTTAAAGTTGTTGTGACTGGTTTGTTATGTGTGTTGATTTTAGCTGATGGCCTCATGTGTCATTGTCATAGTGTTTTCCAGTGGTTGCATTTTCTTGTGTTTGTATACAGAGCAGTGATTTCCATTCTTAAAGCTGATGTTGAAAGACATTTAGACTAAACGACCCAGTTAGTTACGGTCACAGTAATGTATATTGGTGTTCTGGTGTTGGCTCATGGTGCTTTTATAAGTTGAATAGTTTAAAGCTTTTGCATGGCAGAAGTTGGTAAATGCAGTGCATTATAACTCACTGCCAAAAGAGGGCGAAGTTGTTTCTCGAAAAACATTTCTCCTGTCATTATGTAGCAGCAGTTACTGCATTACAGACACGAATTGACCTTGATAGGGCAGATTCTTTCCTCTTTTTAATTAGCTTTTATCTTCAGTCAGAGTTAAAGGATCCATTCACCCCAAAACCAACAGCCTGGCGTTGTTCATTCACCCTTTATATCCCGTAATATTTTCGCTTGGGTGGAATATTCGAGCTGCACTTTGTTCATATAGTGAAAGTGGAAGCTTATACAGCCACGTTTTAAAAGTATATAAAAATAACTGAATAAGAAGATTGAAGAACGCACTATGTTCTTCCAGTCAGACTACAACTTTGGCCTTTTGATTCCTGCATTTCGCATGAGTGATCAGGGTGATGTGTGAAAAACATAAATAATGTTTTTAGTGAATATAAATATTTTGTTTGAGTGAAATGGTCTTTCAAAGCTGCAGTCTGTAAGTTTTGCCTCTCTATCGCCATCTCTGTTTGAAATGTTAACTGCTACTTAACTGGTTACTTTGTGAAAGTCAAAATTTAAACACAGATTTGTTAATGTACTTTTTGTCTAGTCCGTTTTTTAAAAATGCAAACAATAAGCAGTTCTTTTGATTAGATCCATCTTTGGTTTCGCACAAGGTTGTCGAACTTGTCGTCGACTTTCCCGCTCATTTGTATGCATGGCACGCTATTCCGTACTATTACAATGTTGTCAAAAGCTGTTTGTTTTGAGGGCTAGTCATGCGCCAGTGTTAGAAATCCTATTTCGTCATCATCTGTATGAAGATAAATCGTAGGCCTCTTTACACCGTAACGATGTTTATCACGCCGAGACTGCTTGTCTTTTTCTCCATAACTGACAGGGACAGACGTTAACGGTGGCGTGACCCACGGGGAACACGTTAAGGCTTTTACCTGATTGCCTTGGGCGTGCTCATTGCATCATGTGTCTGCCGAGACAAGTTTGAAAGAAAGCGTGCCCGCAAACCTTCGCAATACACTGTGGAGAGACGGCTAGTCATCGCAAAACTAAAGCGCGTCTCAAAAATAGAACTGGCAAGCCTGCAATCCTCCTGAGCTCATGGCGTATCATTAGATGGAGTGTTGAGACTGTGTTGAGATGCTTTGATGGTGCTGTGTAGTCTGTGAGCTACAACTAAAACGTCGCTGCTGTAACGCGTGCCACTCGTTCTGCATTCTGTTATTGTCATGCGGGGTTGATGGAGTGAGAGAACGGGCTGGGGAGCAGAGGTTGAGCTAGACTTTACTCGTAAAAAATCCGTCATAATCTATTATAACCCGTTGCTATGGTGCAAGGTAGCGTTACGTGATAATTAGCATGTTCGTGATGTCATCATGCTGTACTTGCATCTACTCTCAGAACTTACTGTATTTATATACAACTGAATTCCGTTGTTGTTTGTATACATTTTTTTTTATGTTTCTTGTAGAGATAAAATAATAGTTGTTATAGTATAATAGTAGTAATAGATGTACGTGTGTCTAGTCAGTAACAATGACAGGTGCTTGTAAATGGTGTTTTGTTCTCACTCACTCACAAGTAAGCTGCGGTTTGTTCATGAATGTCCTGAAAGGATAAAACTCTTAACAGCGCAGTAAATTTTACTCAACGAACAAAACAGCTTTTGCAAAATTCTGTCACTGTTACTGACTGCCTGGGCATATAAACATGAACGTTCACGGCACGCTATGATGTTGTTATAACACGCATTATCCATTATTATTGATTATCGTCTGGTATCTGTCTGTTGTAAGTGACGTCGGGATATTTGCGAGACATCGGCTATATACAACAACATCGTCATATCACCCAGCCCTAATTGTAAGTAAGTTAATGAATATGAAACGACGTCCCTTCGCGATCATGTTCAGGGCAGGGGTAGTTGGCTACGATCACACTCTAATGGAGGGAAATGACAAAATGGGGGGTTACAAATTTCCCTTATTGCAATCCGTCACTTGTAAAAAAATGACGGATCATTTTCGGTTTACGGGACCTCTGGTGAGTAGCACTACTTTGAACCCCAGGCACTCCTTAGCGATTGGGGCGAGGATCTTATGGAGACTCTTTGGTCTGTTAAACTTGTTAAAGTTAAATAAACATGAAGTCATTGTGTGTCGTTCATATGAAAGTGGGTACGTAAGGCAAACTGTTAATTAAAGGGACAGTTCACCCCAAAATAAAATTTCTGTCATCATTAATTCACCTTCATGTGGTTCAAAACCTGTATATGACTTGTTTCTTCTGTGGAACACAAAAGAAGATATTTTAAGAAATGTTGAAGTGGTTTTGTGTTCATACAATGGAAGTCAATGGGGGTTAGTGTTTGCTTACTAACATTTTTCAAAATACGTCTTTTGTGTTCTGCAGAAGAAAGAAAGTCATACAGGTTTGGAATGACATAATGATGAGTAAACATTCGTTTTTGGGCGAAATTTCCTTTAAAACTAAAATCTAATCTCTCCTTGGTTTTGCGCCGATAGGTCGACTCATCATTCTTTTGTTATACATAGTTGTAACTTAGATTGTGTCCACAAAGTTCCAAATAAAAAGTATACTGCGGAAAGTATTTAATTAGCTGGATAATTATTATGGGGTGTATTATCATTTCTGGGTGGATTGGTGGGAAAAATAGCTAGTTGTATTGTCAATATATCATTAAGCCTGTATACTTACTCCTACTCTTTTCATGATATAATGGTTTGGTCATAATGCCGTGCCACCCACCCCTAATTCTGCCATAATCTTATTTTCTTTTTTAGACACAACATTGGTTCATAAATGCTGTTTTATATTGAATTTAAACTCATGGGGTTGCTCTTTTGAATACAATACTTTTATACAAATATGTATAGATGTATTATTTGTGACCCCATGGACTGAAAAGAGACAAAAACGCCTACACGGCAATGAACAATTGGAGTAGTTTAACACACTTTTTAAATTGGTTTGTTAAAGGTCCAGTGTATAACATTTTGCAGCATTGAGAGGTGGTCTCAATCCATCCCCTCCCTTTCGAAGCACTACGGTGGCTCACTCACGGCTAAGTTGTCGTCACATTTCCGCTTCTTTGCTGAAGGGGATAACATTTACGAAATGCTCTGTAGAGCAGTTTGTCCCTTTAGGGCTACTGTAGAAACAACATGGTGGATTCCATACAAGGGGACCCGCTGTGTATGTAGATAGAAATAGCTCATTCTAATTTAATAAAAACATAACGCTTCATTATGTAAGGTCTTGCTACACCTCTGCACACAATGTATATTATATTGCATTTGTGTCAATAGATCTTCCAAAAAAATTACACACACCTTTAATATTTTCTTTTAAATGGGCGATTATTCCGAAATGGCAGGACATTTCCTGTTCTTTTAAATGTTATGACCGCTCAAGCAATTACTGACACTCGTTTCTCACACCTCTCCCATCTTTCTGTGTAGTTTTAGCCAGCGGCTTAATGTTATGACTGTCACCTGACCGAACGCCGTTCAATTCATTCGAGAAAGCAGGTGTGTGTCTTCCCTCCTAAATGATTTAGGTGAACAGGCTTTTTCACAATTCCTTGAGCCCGCCACCTCGGCTCGAAATGAACAGATTGGCAGGATTCAGATAGGCCGGTATTGACTTTTCCTGCTTGTTTCATCCTGACCTTAAAGCCTGTTTCAAACCCTCAATGAAGCAACAATAAGCTGGTGTTTCTGTATGTGTGCTTTTTAAGAGAGACTAAGGGCATCGCTGTAACTTACTGTTTACTGCGAATCCATTCATAATTAATTGAACACGCCGTTGTGAAATGGTTCATATATCTTTACGGCTGGAATGCTGGGAGCCCACAGCACCTTTGTCAGGTCATTTCAGCTCACCATGTTACGTGTGTCTGGAGAATTGGGAGTAATTTGGGCTGTAGCTCACATTTTATGAACATGATGAAAGATTGTTGGTTTTAGGATACGGATGGGGCGGGATGTATGTTGTTAGGAATGTGAGGATTTCTGGTACAACGTAACTGTTCTGCTTCTTTAATTCAGTTTAACAGTGCGTTACTTATAACAATGATTTATAAATTGAATTGTTAGGTATGAATTCATGGGAAATGTTCTTAAAGGTGTACTCATACGACCACTTTCAACACGTTGGTATGATTTATAAGGGTCTTCATGAAATTTCTGGAAAATATTTTGCTTAAAGAAACTCAATGGCTGTGTAAACAAAACCTTTCTTGCCTAGTCAAAAACAGCTTTGCTCACAGCAACCCGTTTTAGTGCATGTCTCTTTAAATGATAATGAGTTACAGTGAACCCCACCCTCTTCCGTCCGGCTTTTCAACACACGCGTAGTACTGCCATGGCAATGGTTTAGCTAAATTATGTTTCCTGAATTCCTCTGCGGCTCGTTTCGTCTTAAATGTCTCAAATCATTTGTCCGAAGACAAAAATTCTGTCATAGAGAACATCACTCACATCATGCGGTGCACGTTGTCCACAAACTTTAGCCATGGCGTCACGTGCACCACTGTCGCTTGTGAAAACAACAATGGCAGAGCGCGGTGGGTGGAACTGTGTAGAATAAGGGGTGGTAACATTATAATATAATCCGTTTAGATATAACAACCGGAGCAAAATCTGAACGGCTCTATTTTTCTCATGCTTGCAGGGAAAGGAACACCAAAACAAACTTACTGAGTTCTTATTTTTCACGTTTTCTGGGTTGCTAGATGCACCCGGGGCCCGATTAAAGCACTTAAACACAGAAAAAGTGGGGTTTTCATATAATGTCTCCTTTAAAACAGGTATGTATATATTTATATTTATCAAATATTTACACTAAGAGAATGCGAAGATGCATTACAGTTGTGAAAAATATCTGGCTTATTCCATCATAGATTCCTTTTTGGACTCATCCTTAAATGCATTGTGTTTAACACGAATGTAAACTTGATTTCTTTGCAGTATTCAAGATCTCCAAACATTGGAGCTGTTTTATAGTTTGACCAGTTTGTCAAAATAATTTTTTTTAATTAATTTTTAATTCGTGTGAAATGTTGTCACTAGTTCACACAATCATTTGACCTAAACACTTATGTATAAATAGTAAGTTCAGCAAAACTGAAAGTTATTTTGGAGTGTGATCTATCATTGTTAATCGCTGTATGTAAAACATTGTTGTACAAGTTCTATTTGTTAAAACAAACCGTTTCCGGACTGTAGCTGGAAAGAAACCGCTATAAGCGTTTTGTGTGTCATGATGTACCAATGAGGATTCCTTCTATGTGAATCAGATTGAATGGTGTGTGCTTTGTGTGCTTTGTCTTTCTTGTGATTCGTGGTCAGTGCAGTGAATAGTGTTGTATTGTCATTGTATTCTTTCGCTGCACCCGTATCTTTATCTCTTATCGCATTCAATTTAGACTTTCATTCCCTGTGGTGCTGTAGATTCAATAGCGTCATGGGAATCGCACGGGATGGATTTTAGTGCTTTGTCTGTGTCAGCAAAATATGTTCAACAACTGTTAATAGAACCGGATGGAAATCATTCTGCTTTTTACAACAAAAGCTGCTTCTTGATTTGTCTCAGGTTTGGAAATCTGTGTTTGGAAAGCTTATGTTCTGTATTTTCATCAACTGCTAGACTCTCAGACACCTAAATACTGTAATGCCTGCTTTACCACGGTGAAGTTTTCTGTTATTCCCCTTTAGATTTAACAGATATTAAATTCGGTCTCTTTTCCAAGTAAAAGAAACATTATCCCACGATGCCATGCGGCAGTCCTGCTACTGACTGGATGGAAGATGTGCTATTTATCAGTGTATTGTAGTAGGAAAACAAGATTGGATTGATATTTAAAGAGTTGGAGTGTAATTAGACTGAGAGTGAATTTGTTCTTCTATTAACCTCGGGTCTTTCTCTTTCTTTCACTGTTGTGAATGGTCACAGAGTGCCATGTTAAGATGAAAAAGCAATCTTCCATTTAGCTGTGAGTCGGACTTGTTTTTGATTCAGGAGTATGCTTCCTTCCTTTTCTGGTCATTTAAAACCAAAGTGTTTGTTTTTGTCCCCTCAAAGTTCACAGTCGAACAGCTTTATTCTTGCTACAAAGTTATTAACATGTGTGTAGGTGCATCAACCAAATTTTAAAAATGTTTAAAAATATTGTTTTGCTGAAAGAATTTGAGTAAAAATCCACAATATTTTTTGAGAATGTAGGTAACTATGGCAGGGTTCACCCAAAATTCGGAGCCAAGTTGCAGTTAGTAAAAAAGTCCTAAAAAATATGGCAGCATCGTTATTTTATTTTAATACAAACATTGGTAAATCTATTAGACGAATCTGTTCATTCAAACAATTTTTGTTGCATTACATGCCAATGTTAACTGTTCAAAAACTTTTTCCAAAGTTTGGATGGTTTCATCTTAATAAGTATCAAAGAAAAGAAAATATAATGTCCTTTCAGTTTCTGGCCTAAACAACATAGTCTTTGTTTTCCATATTTATAAGGCTCTGTATGGTTTTGGAGGTTTGGGATCTCATTGTGGCTCATGTACATATTGTAGAATGATAAATGTTTTTAATGGTTGAAAACAACATATACAGCTGAATGTCTGAAAAACAAATAATGTTGAAACCAGAAACAAATATTTTATGTCGTTTTAACTTTTTTTATTCTTGATAGCATTAAAATCAATATTTTCATTAAGCATTTTTAATTGTAAAAGTCTAAAAGCATGGATTTTTTATGTTCTAAATACTGTAT
Source organism: Triplophysa bombifrons (assembly GCA_029783895.1). Classification (NCBI taxonomy): domain Eukaryota; kingdom Metazoa; phylum Chordata; class Actinopteri; order Cypriniformes; family Nemacheilidae; genus Triplophysa; species Triplophysa bombifrons. The sequence continues at coordinate 4,501,499 of CM056455.1, forward strand.
TTTTGTGTAACAGAATTTGTGTACATCTTATTTTTTGGAGCATTATGTATGATATTGGCATCGTTATGGTCATTCAACTCAAACATTGTTCAACACTCAACACTCAATCATTGTTGGCCACTAAAGAATTCATATCCTTCAACCACTATCGACAATTTCACAATAATAATTTGGACATACTTTATGTTAAAAGAGTAAATGTGACTTACTTTTGGTCATAAAAACTGCTATCTTAACCGGCCTTTATAAAATCTGTTTAGGTGAAGTAATTGTCTTCATTATTGCATGTGTTTTGTCACCCTGAGATGTGGTTTGAGTAATGTTTCAGTCCACAGGTTGATGATGTGTTTGTGTGTATGCAGGTGGTGTTGAAGATCATTAAGCATTATCAGGAGGAGGGTCAGGGCAGTGAGGTGGTTCAGGGTGTTCTGCTTGGGTTGGTGGTGGAGGATCGTCTGGAGATCACAAACTGCTTCCCTTTTCCCCAGCACACTGAAGAAGATGTCGAATTTGATGAAGGTAAGCTTAATTCTCCATACATCTAAAAGAATAATTCGCCTAAAGCTGAAAAAAGTCACAGCCCATGTGTCACATCAAACCTGTGTGCTGTTACTTTACATGCAAAACACAGTAGAAGACTTTTCACTCAGATGGCTTGTGATGATTGTTTCTGTCAATGAAAATTAAAAAAATACAATTCTTACGTCTAGGGATGTTACGATCCACTCGGCTCACAATCTGATTTATTCACAGATTATTTTTAAAAAATGAGTTCAGATAAATTAGAAATGATCACCTGCCATTTTATTATTTCTAAAATGCTCCACGTTTTTTGTCAAATAACAAAGCTAAACTGCAATTTTAAAACAAACTCCAAATCAAATAAAAAAAATAATAATACGAAAGTCTCTTTAATATAAACAAACTTAGAACTATGTCTGCTTTTTTACATTTAAGAAATATCAGCATATCCACGTTTGTATTAAGCACAGCGTCCCCTGCTGTTTTGAACATGTATTGCGATTCAAATAACATCTCAACCGGCTGGAATCCTCATATATTATAATAGATTTTCAACCGGCTCATCGTTACATCCCCACTTGCATCATTTTGTCCTGTGACCAAAAATCTTTAATACAATGATTTGTATATGATTTGAAAGGTGTAGCGAAGTGAAAATCGGACATTAAAGGTCCAGTGGTTGATTTGGAAAGGTGCTAACTTTAGCCTGCTAGGGCTGAAATTGTAATCCCACCCTCTGTACGATATGCCGTCCAAAACCACGCCTCATCCAAACACATGAAAGTCTTTCATAAATCCATTTAACGAATTACAAACTATATCCATTTAATTCTTCTCAATGCATTTACATACCTGTCCAAAAGAAAGAGAGCAACTATGGTATCGTCTTTCAGACCCTTTGCCTGCAGTAGCTGTCTCCATCGTGTAAAAGATGACCCAATATTAATTTGAGTTTTCCCTCTTTAATGATCCAGAAGTTTTATCATCACTGCTTTTTTAAAAACGGAATTTCGTTTTGTAGATTTACTTGTTGTCGGTTCGGTTTGGAGCTTAACATTGTGTCCAACCAAGAAAAAAATACCAATTTCCTTTTTTCTGTGAACGATTTGTTTAAAGATTGACTATTTTGTTTGGCTTTCAGGAAAGTGAACAGTGAGCTGTTATTGTTTCTCTCGTCTGATTGCCTTTTTGGACCTTATTAAGGCCATACTGTAATGTGGAGGAGCTGGAAATGTTGCCATCCCATAATCATTTCCAGTTCTCAGCGAAACACGCTTATTATAGTTCTAGCGTCTCCGCCCTATAGTGTGGTGTTGTTCTGTCCGTTGGGAGCTGGGTTATTAGTTTCCAGTGGTGGTCTGGTCCAGTAGTGATCGTAATTTGCTCCTGGCCCTCTATCGGCTCGGCGTCAGCCCTCACCAAGAGGTCGGCCCCCATCCCTGGTCCTTTTGACTGAGCCTGTGACCTCGCCGTTAGAAAGCGCTTGTTAGCCGAGTTGAACCGTTTGGCTCTGCTGAGCACTAACAAGCTGAAGGTCCACAGGTTGCAGGACCTGAGACCAAACCGGTGATGTGCAAGGATGACGTGGTTTTATCTCTCCTGATGCAGGTTCAGTACAATATGGGTGCAGTGATAAAAGAAGTCTGGAATAGTGTTTATTTCAAATTAGGAAAAAATTGGCTGTTTTTGAGTGAGATTTAAAGAAAGCTCAATGTAGTGGAACTGCGAGGTCTGACATGTTTCCTTTCAGTTAGAACAAACGATATCTATCCAAAGCAGCTTATAGTATGTTTCGACTTCGACTTTGAAAATCCAGATGCACTGATTTCTTTACTTACTGCAAAGATCATTCTGTAAAAATATAACCTCGTTATCGCTATAATTGTCAAAAATTGAAATCTTTGTTTCAGAAAACAACTTGCGGTTGTTTTTGTGATAAAAAAAATTGTAGTGGTTACGTACAATTAAATACATTTCTTGACCGAATACTGAACACCAAACACGGCTTTTCAAATTTCTTCTACTTATTTAGCCAATTTTTCACTATTTCATAAACTGAATGTTTATAAAAAATATTTAATAAAATAATACAATATAATTTAAAATAAAGTTGAGGAAAACAAGTAGGCTAAATAAAATAAAAATGGATCCCTCTCCCTTCTTAAACAGCCTATTACAGACTGCTGTGCTGAAAGAATGAACTGTACTCTGTACCGCTACAACAAAACACTTCATTAAAAAGTGTCATTCAACATTATAAGAAAAAAATAGGAATAAACCAAAACTGTTGGATTATTATAGGCTACATTGCAAAATGGATTAAATATTGAATGAATTAAAGTTCTGAGTGACAACCATTTCAGTTCACGTCTCTCCTCCAAACTTCGCCCACAAAAGCTGACTGTCAATGTTCTCTCAGAATGTGCACTCGTGGCCGGCATGCACAGAACATACTTTGACAAGTTGTTTAGTAACGTTACATGGAAATGTGTGCACACGGCCACTGTATGATGTCAAAGGATGTTGCAGACGGCAAGACTACTGTCAAGTTACCCACTGGTAAAGACATTTTCTCTCTCTCTAAGAATATTTTCAGTTGCCGAACATTCGGTGCATCCCTATTATATATGCAATTCATATATGTCAGGAAATCTATAGTTTACAGTGATAAACACTCATGACCTATTTTTGTCTTTTTTTGGCTATGATAGGGCGACACAATTAGGACAACAACTATAATCAAGATTATTTTTGGGGAATTTTCAGATCACGATTATTTAACATGATTACTCGCTGACTATTAAATCAACATAATTTAGTTTTTAAATAGTTTTTAACTTGAATTAAAAAAAAAACTAATTTAAAAAAGCTGTACCGCTGTAGATTTTTGGAAATGAAATGCCGCACAAGAATCATTTTACACTGACTATTTTATTTTGTAATTGACAATTCCGATTAATTGTACAGCTCTATTCTATGACTACTTTGATACCTTGAATCTCATTATTAGATAAGACCTAAGCAAGGTAACATTTTATCAGTATGCGTGATCCCTGGAAATCCAACCCATGACTAGAGTTGGTCTGGTGGTCTGACCTGGAAACAGTCAGAGATCAGATTGACCAGAGTAAAGCTCATCTCAGCACCACCATGAGAGCCGTAATGAACGAATGCAGTTCGTTTTATTATTGGTTTGATATCTGCGTGACTAAAAACTTGAGTGAAGTTGTCTGGGATCTCGTGTGCAAGAGACAAAGTTCCTGGCTGAACACTTCAGGTGTTCTGTGGTTATCGATTAAGCTCACGGTACAGAGACCGACACTGGCAGTCATGTGCATTGCTCTGAGATTAGACCCACAATGTGGCCGTTAGATAAGCTTATCTATTCCACCGCTTCCCTCTGCATTAAACCAAACAAACTTTCTATTCCCTCTCCCCGTTTTCACACGTGGGGCCGTGCGGGCATTTTACTAAAATCGGACTTAACATCATCACAAAGCCAAGAGCCAGCATGTGTTATGTCAGCTGAACTCTTCTGATCTGAATTATTAACTCGGGGAGGCTGAACCTATTAGGGATGCATGAAATTACGTGTTTTCAGATCCGTAAAGCTGGTGGGTTCGTCTGAAAAAAGACCAGCGGCTTTTAATGGATGTCGGGGTAATTGCGTTGGTATGGGGTCATGTGCATCAGACACGTTTGAAAGGGGGTTAACACAGGACATGTTCTTGCATTATAAAAGAGATCGAGTTCAATGGCGTGGAACAGAATATTGATGTGTTTTTTTTGTCGGCAGATGCAGAGAAACATCTGGACGTCATGTAGTGTTCATGTTGATAAGCCAGTGACTCTGTAATGGTTTGGTTGCATGACTTCAAGGAGTTTAACCATAAAACATATAAGGTGATTGTTTTAAAGAGTCTGTTTTTATAGAGATCTGTGAAGGTTTTGGAAACTTGATTGGTAGCTTATGAATTATTTATAGTCAGCATGTTGCTCAATGTGTTTTGTAAGAGAGCGTTATGACTTTTTGAGAGTGGAAAAATGTTTTTGATAGGTTTTTTTGGTTCAAATATTTTTGTGATGCAAGCTATAAGAATGATCACGTATGAATTGTCTCGACTATTTCTACCTGAGACCAAAGAGCAAATGGAAACCTTTGCTTGAGTCTCCTCCTGAGAAAAAGAATCTCACAAATATCTGTTTCAGCAGTGATGTCAACAATGTCTAAAACTGAGCGCAAGTCTGCAATCAAAAGTCAATATAATTGAAGATCGCAATATGATCTTCAAACATTGAAACATTTTGAATCAAATGTACTGAAATCCAGATTATTTTACCACTACTATCTACATATATTTGAACAATTGTCTCATTTGTTTCTGTTTTTACTTCTCCTAAACAATAACAAACATCCAAGATCAAGTCGATACGACACAACTAAGAACTCCATCAAATCTCTGAGCAATGCAAGACCTCTGAACACCTGAACTCGGATTCTAATGTGAACCTTAAAGGAAACGTAATCAGCGAGGAATCACAATCCAATCTCCTGTTTGGATTCTCATGAGACGTGGCCCGCCATCGCGACCTTGGCTCTGATCCCATCTGCTACTTAAAAGGCCTGATTTATTAATGCCACTGAATGTGTCCTGTCCAGGGTTTTAGTAGATTGATCTGCACCCTTCTCAAGACATTATTAATCACAGCGGAAGATCAGTCGCCCATCTTCCGAGAATCGTGTCACCTGATGTGTGATGTCACCTTTCGGCTCTTTGCGTGAGGGGGAACAAATGCACTAGTGTTTCAGGATTCCCCCAGATGTTAGAAAAACACATTTTTATAAGTTGCATTTAGTTTAGAAGCACGTTTAAACCAAAGAGTGTTGTGAATTGCCTCTGCAGAATCGTCTCAGATTCAAAAATGAGCATTTCACCTGAATAGCAGCGCAGCAGTTGAAGTTGCACAAGGCACAGACATCATCAGAATTAAACACCATCTGTCAGATTTCGTGAGGTTATGAACTGACGTGTCACAATGTTGCCGCGGCAGATAATTAAACTACAAATTAGAAACTAGAGTGCCATTTTCAGAATGAAATTCTCATGCGTGCAAGACAGAAAAATAAACTCATTTGCAGTAAGCTGTCATTTTTCATGGTAGGATGAGTTTATTTTTTCACTTTCTTAATTGTTGGACTTTGCTATAACATGCTGGATGTTGTTTTGCAGCTTTCTGTTCATTAAACATCATATTTGAGAAATTGTGCCAGAGGTGTTCAAAGTAGTTAATGAAATCATATAAGCAATAGTGTGATGGAGTTTATATTCAGATTGAATTCTATTGTGGCCTGTTTTTATTTTACTGATTCTTCTTTATTTTCCCCCTAAAAAGTTATGGATTGCACTTTTAAAGGTGCAGTGTATAAAATTTAGTGGTCAGATCCCGACATGCAACCAATGGCTAACTTCACCCCTACCCCTCCCTTTCGAAGTGCTAAGGTGGCTGACACAGCACATACATGTTTTCACGTCTTCGCTTCTTTGTTGGATTATTGAAGGACATACTTGACTTTCCGCATCCATCTTGCGCACAAACGTGTCCGGTCAGCTTCCTGCAGATATTAATCACGGATTAGCATGAGTTCAACACATGCGCAGTACAAATAAGTATTTGACCCACTACAAATAAATGATTGAGGAAGTCAATTAACGCCATTATAAACAATCCAAGCAAACGGCAAGACAACAAGAAAAACAACCAAGTGAGAAGGATCATTCTTCTTCAAAAACAGCACACTGCACACTTTCTGTGTGTGTATGTAATGACCCTTAGTGGACTAGTGCACTATTTCGCGCATGCACCGTTGTATTTGGCACGTCCACCAGTACTAAAAAAATAGGCTGCACGCAGACCGGGTGTAGGGACGACCGCTGACCCTTCTGATGACGAAAATTGGACCATACTTCGGCGTTGAGTGTATGTAGATGAAAATAGCTCATTCTAATGTAATAAGAACATAACGCTTCATATTTTAGGCCTTTATACACCTCTGAAAACATAGTTATGTATATTATATTGCTTTTCTGTCAATAGATCCTCCAAAAAATTACACATTGGAGCTTAGATTTGTATCATTTTCTGGTTTGAAACTAATGCTTTGACACAAATCCTTGATATGATTGCAGTTCTACCCAGTGAGCAATTTAATCTCTTTATAGTCTAGATCGTATTTGCTTATATGTATTTTAATAAATGCGTTCAGAGGGAACCTTTTACAAAGCCCAGCTGACTCATTAATGTCTGATTTGCGGGAAGTGGGGGCGACATAATCGAACTGAATTGCTTTCATTATTAGAGGCTTGTTGTACTGCAGCATTTCTGCGCTAGATCTCGTTCAACATGTTTAGCGGCACGATGAAGGCAACATTACTCTGAACGGCTTCTTTAAAAGCATTTTAATTGGATGACCTCCCCGTGATGTCGTTAGGGCACAATGAATCGTCTCGAGTATTTTCAGCGAAATGACAAAATCTGACTGTATTCCACCAGACAGTTTCTAGTAGTGTAGATGCCAGACACTTTCTATTATTAATACTAATAATTGTAGTTTTGAAACATTGATCTACAGGATACAGGCAAAACATTGACAAGAGCTGTTGTTGGCGGATGGAGAATCCTCGTTGGCAAACGTATTTTAATAAGCTGCTCTGAAGAGCCAGATTTCAAGCAGTTGGCTGCCATAAGGCGATACGGCGTAAATAGTTTCCGTGTTTTGTTTCTCTCGAGGGTTTCCTTGTAATTGACTTCTTGAAATATGGAGTTGGAGTTGTATGTGGCGTGGATTAGAGTAATTGAGTCTCATTTGGTAGTAATTGCGTGGTTAAGTTGCATAAATTGTTACTTATGTGTGCAGGAAAGGTTTCTCAATGTCGGACTGCAAAGAAAGCATACACATGTTAATTTGTTCGTGACATTGTTAATGAATCAGTGATTTGCATAAAACACCCAGTAAGTTTGTTATAGGAGTATGAGGGAAATTTTACCACAAAATTGTATTTATTCATCCTCTTATCATCCACTTTTGTGATTTTCTTCTGCGGAACACAAAATATATTTTGAAGAACATTGATAACCAAACATCATTGAATCCTATTGAGTTCCCTTGTATGAACACAAAACCACTGAGACATTTCTCAAAGTATCTTCTTTTGTGTTACACATCATATACAGGTTTTGAAGGATGTTTACGTGAGCTCAAAAGTGGTTGAAGGTTTTCACATGTGTGTGCTCGTGGTTTTACATTTCCCTATATTTGATTTTAAATATTTGTTCTCATCTGTAGTAGATAGCGGAGCGTGCAAGACCTGATGCTTCTATGAAAAAACCTTCATTTGTACCTGTTGAATTCTTGGCATCTGACAACAAGCGAATCGTGAGAACCCCCGTCAGTCGCGTCTCGCCGTCTGAGAAAGCCCCCCGGCTCAGAGCAGGCAGCGCTCACGCCCTTATTATTCTGATATTGTGCCCCTGTAAGTCCTTTTGAATTTTCCTGTCGCTGCACTTGAAATCCTACAGGTAATTAGATGCCCACCGAAGGGGATCTTTCTACAGAAAAAGTGTGAAATATGAAATCATCCACCATTTGCAAACGCGCACGGGACGAGGGAGCCGGCAAATACATTTCCTTCTGTTCTCTTTTCTCATCCAGCCAGCCGCGGGGCGGGGAGAGAGGAGATCTGGAGAAACTCGGAGGGAGGGTCGCGGCGGCACGCGCCCCACGCACGTGTCCTCCCTGACAGATGCGTGTGTGGCGGCGAGTAAACAGCAAACCGGCGTCTCATCCGGCGTCGGCGAGGCGCGCTGGCTAATTTTCTTCTCCTAGCAGCTGCATAATAGGATCTGAGGCTTGCTTTGTTGCGCGTTCCATCGGGCATCGGAGATTAGCTGCAATTAATCTTAGTTAAGAGAGCCCAGCGTGTGCCTGACACCCGTCTACGCCAGAGGGATGCGGCAAAAAAAAAAAAAAACATCAGGCTGGTTTATTCCGGTCAATATCTGTTGTTGTAATGGGACGAGAGGCAGCCGAAGCGGTCCTTCGGTTGACAAATACGGCCCATCATTCAAGCTGTTGTTCTGGTCCTTCCTTTTATTTCTCATGCGCCTCTGTTGGCCCTTGATCTTCTGTTTATAGGGTCTTCAGGGGCGGAAGACACTTTCTTCTGTTTCTTATATATTTACACTGACTATAATAAAATTTGTAGTCATCAGTCAGATGTCATTTTTAATTTCTACGTGAACTAAAACGGGGCACATTTTACGTTTATGTATTTCCGACACTTTTATCTAAGGTCATTTTTAAGTATACGTTTATTTTCAGCATGATACCATGACCGCATGATCAATAGTTTCAGACTTACCTGACATCTAGTCAGTGTTGGGTGTTACTAGTTATGAAGTAGCTAGTTACTGTAATTTAATTACTTTTCCCTTGTAAAGTATTTCTGTAATTGAATAAGTTGCTTCTGATGTAATTCAACTAAATACTGTGTGTAATATATGTGTGTGCAATAGTAGATTTGACATCGAAATACAAAGTCTAACTTTAAAATCAATGCTTTAATGTATAATTCTCACATTTGTAATACTTTGGTCAGTTAATAATACTACTTTATATAGTTTCATATTCTTTATTTGAATGAATTGAAAACGATTTCATGTCTATCCTTGAATATCTTAACTTATCAAGGATGACATAAGATATAGAAGTAATAAGTAATTAAGTACTTTTTGGAGAGAGTAATTTTCACAGTAATCTAATCGCATATGTAATTAGTAACTTGTAATTAATCACTTTTTCTAGTAACTTGCCCAACACTGCAGCTTGTAAACTTATTTTTTTAATGAAAAACGAGGTTTGTTAAGGGACCGTTTTCATAAGATGCATTCTTGTGATTAAAAACAACTAGACCGAGCGCAACATAACAGAAGGCTCCCAGAACAAGCATTAACATCACGGTTGTGTAATGAAGCGGTCGGCCCGTATCTTCAAGTGCTGTTGGGAAGCCTGGCCAGGTGGAGGCAGTGATGCAGTTAGTTGGTGTGGCAGGAGGAACCCTGTTGAATTTAAAATAGTCGTCCGAAATGGTCAGAGTCCATGTTAATATTTGTTTGAGCGTGCTTTCAGATGATTGGCTTCAGTGTTTTAAGGGGTAAAGCTGGTGTTTTTTCAGTTATGTTCTGCAGTATCATCACGCAAGCGGCATGGCCGTATCAAATTAGAGAATTGCAGTTTTGGAGGGCCGAGTCGCATGCATAATGCAAACCCCACCGCTGCAGCACCAAGAAACCGTAGTGCTGTCTCTCTGCACGGGTTCAGTGTAATGAAGTTGAAGTTGAAACGATGATGATGATGATCATCTTTCTGGATTTAACGTGTCGGGCTGGATATGGTTGTAATTCTTCTGATCTTTGCAGTGACTCGGGTTGTTAGATTCATTGAATGAAGCTTTATATGTAGTTTGTTAGATGAGGCTGGTTTTCATGGTTATGTTACAATTAACATGGCTTAATCTTTAGAATAATATTTTATAAATAAATATTGTTTTGACTCATGGTAAAAATTGTGATAATTTCTATTAGTTAAAGGGATAGTTCACCCAAAATAAAAAATCTGTCATCATTAACTCGCCTTCAATTTCTATTACATCTGTATACATTTCTTTGTTCTGAAAAACACAGAGAGAGATATTTGGAAGAATGCTTATAGTTAAACAGTTCTTGGACCCCATTGACTATCCATTGTTGAACACAAAAGGTGTTTTAATAAGCAATGGTGCCCACTACAATTGACATTTTTCCTACTATTTTGCTTTGGGGTCCAAGAACTGTTAAGTTTCAAGCATTCTATGGAATATCTTCTCTGTGTTCAACCAAACAAAGACATTTATACAGGTTTTGAACAACTGAAGAGTGAGTAAATATGACAGAATTTATATTCAAATATATTTGTTTAGGTGTTTTTCAAACTTCACGCCCAAAAATATTTCAAATAAAATACTTAAAGGGACAATGCACCCGAATACAAATATTCTGTCATTTACATTTATATGCACTTTGCAGATGCTTTTGCCCAAGCGACTTTCATTGCATTATCCTATACATTTGTTTTTGACTATATGTGCGATCCCTGGGTTTGGTCCATGATCTTGCTGTTGTCACGCTCCAACCACTTATATTTTTATTCACAATGTGGTTCGACAAGCTGTATATAACTCTTTCTTCTGCAGAACACAAAGGATATTTTGAAAAATGTTTTGGAGGTTTTGTGTTACAGAGGAAGTCAATTGGGGGTCAATGTTGTTTGATTACCAACATTCTTCAAGATATCTTTTTTGTGTTTTGCATAAGAAAGTAAGTCATACATGTTCGGAATGACATGAGGTTAAGTAAATGAAGATAGAATTTGAAGTTTTAGGTGAACTTTAATTGGTGTTATGTTATTAAACCCGAACAGGTTATTGCTGTAAGAGTGCATGTGACTTTGATTTTCCCCAAGAAATAAATAATTCAGTATCTCTAACATAAACGGCAGGATCATCTCGCCGTGGTTCCTGCACTACAGTGAATTGGTTGTAAATCAGATGCGTGTCATGAGGATTTGCAGGAGCGAATTACAGACGTACCTGGGGTGTGGTCCTATGCCGCTGAAAACATGCCCTTGATGTGTGGATTAATGCGCTGCTTCTCTTTGATAACGTGGGCTTGTTAATGGTGAGTTGAATGAATATCATGCTGACATTATACTGGATGTCTCATAGCCCACGGCTCAGTCTATCGGTCCCGCCAGTAATAAGCAATACACTTGTAACTCAGACCCATGATGAATAACAATATGAGGCTGAGCGGTACATGAGCTAATGTTGCGTTCCAGACAGGTGTGAATATTTAAAGGAGTTTTGACCGTGAAGCATTTCGGTCAAACATACTTCACTATACGGCTTGATATCATGGTGTTTAGCTTCGGTTTTCTTTTTTGTAAGCTGCAATGCATAACATTTGCTTTTCTATCAACGTTATCTCTGTTTAGAACATAAAGTTGTAGGTGTCTTTGTGCAATTCCCTTAACCTTTTCATGAAATTGTCCGGCTCAAATTATAAATCATCATTTAGTTTACTGTGGATCATGGTAAGTCAGAAAGAATGTTTTTGTTTAACTTATTTTCAATATACTAGATAAATAAGGGATTTCAATAAATAGTAACATTTTGTTATAACTTTGCTTTATATATATTTAATATACATATTTTCCATTTTTAAAAGAATAACTTTTTTTACTCATTTAATAGCCATTTAAACATTTGAAACATATGCATTTAATTTATAGAAAATGATACATTAAATATTAAAAGCCTAGTTATAGTGCAAATTACTACTATTTTTTTATTTTTACTAAACAAACATTATATATATGATTTTATAGACACAGAATAACAACTTTATTTTGCACATTTAATAGCCGTGTTAACTCTTTCCCCGGCATTGACGAGTTATCTCGTCATTTAAAAATCAACCGTTCCCTGCCAAAGTCGAGTTATTACGGCAATCAGTGTTTGTGCTGTTGTAGAGCAGGTGGCGCTGTTACACACCTTCGGGAAAAGTATAGAATCTCTGAACCTAGAACATATCTATTTTATAGGTTTTTAATGATTGTTATGAGTCTAATCTTGGTGGAGTGTTTGACCAACATTTTTTAATATCTCCACTGTTTAATCAAAGTGATGCATTTTTGAAGAAACTAACTTGGCTTTAAATGTTTAATGTATCATTTCAAATATATTAAATGTATGCTTCTTCTACTTTCAAATATCTTGTTCGAAATAGTGTGCTTTTTTTGTCTAAAAACTTGACACAATTGTCACTGTACATTGCATTACCGGTGGATTTCTGTTCTAGCATTTATTTTCAAACAGGAGGCGTGTGAATCACGTGTTTTCTGGAACGCGGCATAAGAGCGAGTAGATTTGAAAGCATGCAATTGCAGATGCCAGTTTTGCCTTTGTTTTCAGAGCCTGTTTGCTAAACGCAATTCACGGTTAGCCTTGACACTAAGAAATCAGGCCCTGCAAAAAGGCAATAAATTATTCTGGAGTCTGATGTGGACTCTTATTACCCGTGTCACTCTGCTTTGAGGACTGCGTTGCCTAATGGTGAATTTCGCAGGGGGGAGAATTTTCCAGCACAGTCACTGACAAATCAGCTGTCACAGTTTGTCCAGGTAATGACGTCTTTGACTCCCACCCGGCTTGTGTTTCACACGAGGGGTTTGACAGCAGAACCCAATGTATCGTTTAATTAATGATCCACGTGATTTTGACCCTCAAGTGCTTCTCACACACAAAAGCTTTCGAACTCGACAGCCACAATGAGAATCGCAGGATGCAATAGTCTGCAATCCCCGCTGCAAGATTTAAACCAGACTCTTTCTTTGTGAAGATCAAGGTTATGAATTATTGTTGTGAAATACCTGCGTTCAAAACACATTAATGCAGCTGATTTATTTTTCAAAAGGAGCGTTTTAGTTTAAGGGAGCACTGGAATTTTTTCACTTCGGTTTCAGATGTTGGCAGCGCTAAAGGAAAGCCTTGGACGTTTCATGTAATAGTTGTTGCTACGCATCACGCAGATGGAAGCAAAAATAGTTAAAATAATATTTAAGTGTGTTTTTTATATAAATTCTTTTATTGGTGATACTGCAGTTTGTAATGTTTTCTTCTCTAGCGCCATCTCGGTTTGAAACATAAAATTGCAGGTGACTGTACACCGTATCTTTACGTTGGTTGACAGATGAAATTGAAAATGTTTTAAATTCTTTTCGTTGTAAATCTTTATTATTTTAAGCGTACCGTTGCAAATCGTTGGTGCAAACATCTAACGGTTGATTTGGCACCGTGACTGTAGATTTAAAAAGTGTTCCGTTTCATCTCGTGGCGGTTCATTCAACAGCTTTTGAGCACAAAAGCATGTTATACCCCCTCAAATTCATCCATCTGATGTCAGATCAACCGGAATCATCCTCAGACATGCTTCTTCAAGACGAATTAGTTCAGCATTCAGCCAAGCAACGGAATACTTGACTTGAGAATGCAATTTTGTGATGTGAAAACCCTTGTCGAGATACAAAGTATATGTTTCATATCCTTAGCTTGAAGAGTATTGTAAGAATTCCATAAAAGCTTCCACTTGGCATTGCCTCATTTGCCACGAGTATTTTTAGCGGGTTTCGTATCAAGAAAGTGTCATTGCGAGCTTCCGTGGGAATGCAAATTGTATCCCGGACAGAATGTATTGCCCCATAGCGATCAGTTTTTACAGGACTGTAGGGATTGTGTCGACAGAGCTGTCTTTTCTGCTAGAAGTGGGACTGTAAGGAGTTTTTGTGTGTGTGTGCGTGTTTATTCAGAAGATTTGAATCGCTTGTTTGGCTTCCGTTTAGTCCTTTAAGACGTCTCGCTCGTGTTAGGAAACCGACCGAGAGTTTTCCCACAAAATACATCTCCATCTCATTCATATTCAACGTTGCCTGTCACGACCGAGGGATGATGAATTTCGTTGTTATACCTCACCGGCACGCACGGTAATGCCGGTTCTCTCTGAGAGAGAGCGAGAGAAGATGATGACCGAAATGGGCGTGGAATAGCATAAAGAAATGACAGCACAGTGTTTTGCTCGATTGTGAGAAGTGCTTTTTGTCGCAAGAGTATCCTCATCCGGCGGAGAGCGATGAGAGTGATGCTGGAGTATGTTTCAGAGATGGAAAATAACCCTTCTGCTTTTATCAAGGGTCTACAATGCAAGAGAGATGACATGAGGAGCTTCTTGCGCTTACTAGGCTTTCATTTCCACCGGTTTCCATTCTCAATGCGTGTTCGTGATATTGTTGGACACAAACTTGTGAACGTAATTAAAAACAAAACATATTCTTAAATGTTAAAACATGCTTAAAGGGACAGTTTACCCCAAAAAGGTAATTCTGTCATCATTTACTCAGATTGTTCCAAACCGGTATACGTTTCTTAGTTCTGCTAAAACCAAAGGAAGATATTTGGAAGAATGTCAGTTACCAAACCGATCTCATATCCCATTGACTCCAATATTTATTGTTCCTACGATGGGATGAGATCTGTTACTGACATTCTTCCAACTACTGTACAACTATCCCTTTGACCACTTGTAAACAACTATAGGTGACTTCACAATACTGTGAATGTATTTCACATTGACTTCAAAGAAACGCCTGTAGTTTTCCGTCCTGAGTTTGTACACATCAAACATTTCTGAAAATGATGGCCCGGGGCTTTCAAAAGATTTAGTTTTTCAAGACCAGTTCTAGAGTTGAGTACATACACATGCTGTAATAGAGCCATAATGCTTCTGGTATTTTTGGAGATTTTGTTGTTGGTTTGGTGAAATATTGTGTTTTTTATTGTCGCCTCATGATATGACGTAGGTTGATATGATCTCCGGCAGATTCACATGCTGGAGCGTTCACTGGTTTATGGGAAGATTCAGTTCTGAATAAATGTTGTTGTGCCTTGGGATTGTTTATTTGATGGTGATAAAATTGTTATGATAACTATAATGACACAGTTTCAAAAATGGTTCTAATGTGAAACGTTAAAAATGTAAAACATATCGTTATTATTCATTGATGTAGACGTTGTAGTTATCTATAAGGGTCTTAAAGGGGCAGTTCATCCAAAAGTTATCATTTACTCACACTCGGGTCACTTCTAACCAGTATGGCTCTCTTTCTACTGCAGAACACAAAAGAAGATATTTTGAAGAATGTTGGTACCCAAACAACATTGACCCCCAATGACTTCCATCGTTTGGACGTGAGACATTTCTCAAAACACCTTCGGTGTTCCACAGAAGAAAGAGTTATAAACAAGAGTATAAATAAATGACAGAATTTTTATATTTGGTTGATCTTTTGAATTGTTCACCTCCTCGAGCACTGATCTTTGCAACTGCCGCAAGAGTGTTTTAATAGCACGGCACGTTTAAAATGCATTAGGCGTATGTTTACGCCTGTTTACTCGCATAAACTGTTCTTCCGGCTTAACTTTCAGTCATATTGGCACCATTCACTGTTTGCAGAACAAAGTGACGCTCCAACAACTTTGGACAGACGTTCCATTCCTCAAGGCAGTTTCCATGATATTCTCTCTCTCTGTTTTTCATTGTCATCTCCTGGAATTGAGATCCGGTGGGCTGTCACGGTAAACTGACAGCGTGTCGGGATCCTGCGATTCAGCTGTGAGGATTCTCGTCCCATGTTTTTATAGCTGAAACAGAAAATGAATCTTTTCCCCGTGCGTGGATTTGAATGGGTTTTTTTCCCCATGTGACCTGTGGTACGTGTTTGGTCACTTCCCAGTGGGGTTTATTTATAAGCGAGGACATCGCAGTTCTCAGCGAGAGGAGTTGAGGTGTGAAGTTGGCCTTGGTTTGTTCAAAGTGATTCATCTGGTCGTCGGCTCACCTGTAGATGTGATGGTTTTCAACACTAGCTGAAAGTGAACTATTTCTGTGTAAATCCAAGGTAAAGTTGGCTGTTGTCGTCTTTTCACCTGTAGACCTCTCTGCGTTCTTGCTGAGAATCTTGCCCAGACCTGAATTTTATATCATCTTGTATTTCATTTTTGTGGCAATGGATTGTAGTTAGAGAAGCATTGATACTGGTTGCCGTTTTATGTCTGTCGATACCAATAGTTATTAACTTGCATTGACTAAATTCTGAACGTTAAAATAACATTTCATAACTTTTACCGTACGATACTGATTACTGGCCGATATGTCCGTGCATCTCTAATTGTAGTGTTTTTTTGTAGTTGAAGGTGTTAAAAGTGGTGTTTAAAAGAGTATTGGGTAAAATTGGCTCCAAAAATGTCAAATTCATCACCTGCCATCAGAAAATTGTTCTTATTAGATTTGAGGTCAAATAAAAGTGTGCATGAGGATTTCGAAATCCAGACCCTTAAGGACGCTGAATATACCCAACCATCGTTTTCCCCGCATCTCACTCCCACACTCTCCCATGATGCACCAACTGGGCGCCTTTCGCTTTGACTAATGAACAGCCCTGGAAATGTCAAAGTTTTTTTAGCCCTCACAATCTTTCCAAAAAACTTATAGATATGAAACTAATTCTCTCTCGCTCTTTCTGCCTTTTCCAGTTCAATACCAGATGGAGATGATGAGGAGCCTGCGTCATGTTAACATCGACCATCTTCACGTCGGCTGGTATCAGTCTACATTTTACGGCTCTTTTGTCAGCCGAGCGCTGCTGGACTCTCAGTTCAGTTACCAGCATGCCATCGAAGAGTCTGTGGTGCTTATTTATGGTGAGTGGCTTTAACTTATCATTATTCTTTCACAGGCGATGGAAACAGCAGAAGGGACTTGTGGGATGTGACTGTCGCTTTCAGTCGGTTGACTTTTTCTTTACAGCATCACATGCAGATGTTACTGCTGTCTGAGCTTATCGTAGTTTTCACTTTTTGAGGTTTATTTTTGTTTTAATGTGCTTTCTGGGCTATTGCCGTATCCAAATGGGGTTAGATCATGTTTTCAAACGGGTTTCCTGAATCTGCCATTGGTCAATGGGGCAATGTTTTCATAGCTGCTGACATTTTTCAACATATGACAAATGTCCTCATTCTAAAGACAGATAAATATAGACTGTTTATGTTCTTAAAGTCATAAATATAAAGTCATAAAAGACTCATACCGGCCTTTACAACGGAACTGAATTCAATACACACTCACCTTAACGATTTCTATACATTCTGCTCAGAATAAACATCAACATGGGAAAAAAGATCACAAGTAACCATTCATTTTAAGACGCATGTAAACTGAAAACTAATCGTGTGCATGGTACGATACAGAACGCGTTGTTTTAGATCGTTATTTTGACTGTATGTCAATGACACCCACTGTCAGTTGGTCATACCAACATGGTAGCCTAAACACTTCTAGTGGCTTCACCTCCTGCCATTGGTTTAGCGTACTGTGCACAATCCAGTCATTTATACAGATCAGTGGTATTAGCGCAAGTGTGGAAGTTATTTAATAAAGTAATTCAACATTAAAGGATTACACCTGGATTGCAAATATGAAACTGTGAATGTTGTCGATTCTTTAACAAAAAACAATGCTTATGACCAATTCGGAAAACGTAAATAACTCTGGTTCAGAACGTCCTGTTTTAGTTTTTAACACTGCAAAAATGTTTGAACAGAATACAACCAACTGAACATTTATTAAATTAAATTTATGTAAGATTAAAAAAAATGAAACTTGAAGTGCTTTTTGGCCAGTGTTAATATCTTGTGGTCTATAGTATTTTTGTTATTTAAATATGATGCAAGGGTTTTCCATTCGAGCTTTGACATTTTTGCACTAACACCCATTTACATCAAGAATGATAGCTACAACAATAACTATAAATATAACGTCTTAAAAATTGTCCTAAATTTACGAGAATTGCATATTCCGCATAACTATAGATTTTACGCGAATTTCTTGCGTCCTGTCAGCCAATTGCCACCGTTTTCGTGGAGAGCAGCAGGGGACGAACATGAACAGGTAGGTAAGGAGCTGCGGTTTTCATGGAGCACTCTAATAAAATTGTAAAAAAATACACCCCGAGAATTGTCATAAAAATGTCTCATGAACGAAAACTATGTAGATGAGTGACACTTAAAATACTTTTATCCAAGAACTAGACTGTGTTTTTCCAGTGTGAAGTGCTAGATTCCTTCTTTCTTTAGATTTTTGAAAATTTCTAAATGAAAATCTGTAAAAATTACTTGCATTGTTTTATTTTTGACTATTTAAATTCTATTAACAAGCTCACAACACACAGTAATGGTCAGTAACCATTGATTAAATCTTAAATGATTTAAAGATATTTGTTTTCTATAAAAAATTATACCTTGCACACGATGGCACGTTGTGGTAGAATTTGACAGTCAAAAAATCAAAATGTGTGAAAACAGCCTATTTATCTTCAGTTTCCTGAAGGGTTAAGTATTTGTCATTCTTGGTATAAACAGACCTTCAGACTGTTAGAATAGTAAACTCTGTTACTTAAAACTAATCAGAATAAGCAATTTTTCTGTAGATTAATGAATGTTTTTAGACATGAGACTTTATCATAGTGCAGTTGTCAGAGTTTTATATAACCAATAAGCCACAGGAGGCTGTGAGCTAGTGACTGTACCGCGAGAGCCGATAATAACCCCGCTGCCATCTTGAGGAATAGAAGATGATGTGGTTAATGTAAGTGTGTGCGCGGTGTTGAGAGACAGTGTTCGAAGTCTTTATTCCACACACGGCTCTGCAGACACTGCCGTGCCATTCTTTATATTTAATCATGCCCCCTTTAAACCCATCAATAATGCAGGACGATATATTAAAGGCTAAATAAAAATCTGCCAACATCTCTCCGCATACCAAGAAAAGTCTTGAGATCTCAGATTGTTTCTGCGGCAATTCAAGCGGCTTTCTGACTCATAGACGCAGGTGCATTTCCTTTGGAAAACTCATTTCAATACATCACGCTGTCTAGCGGGCCTCTAAAGCTAATACTTATGCTTCTCAAATTTGCTCTAAATCACTGGATTCTGCCCCCTCACATCTGTGCACCGCATCTGTTGCATGCCGTCAATCACCTCTGACAATAACATCACGTCTCAATGTGCGCAAACCAACCGAAAGATTGTTTTAATTGAACAGGAAAGTGTGCTTTACCACAAATTTCTTCTCAGTGTAGCTGTTTGCTCTAATTTTTAAGGTAAGAAACAATGTTCAAATGTCAAGGACAGGCAATTTTGTTTAATCATTTGTAAGTATAATGTAATTAATGTTATTAAAAGAAAAAATATATATTTAATTTGTCAGAAAAACCTGAAATGGTCAAAAAAAAAATATCTTTTGTTTTCTGGTCATAAAAACCTTGCAAATAACGCCACTGGCCAATCAGAATCAAGCATTCCATCGAGCTGTGTAATAAATATTGATATTGATGTCTAAACATTTAAGTATGCTTTAGTAGTTTCTGCAGTCAAATTAAAGTGTAGTGATCTTCACAATAATATAATATAGTATACTACACTAAATACTGAAGTATGCTTACGTTTTTTATGTGGGAAGTTAACTTTTAAGGCTGCATCCTAAGTATATCATTCATATATAACATGATATAAGTGACATGTACTGTATTGGTATATATATAGTATTGTATTTAGACTGTACATTGTACGATTGTATTTATATTATGAATATTTTAATATATATTTTATTGTATATTTATAAGAGACTTATGTATTGCTTGAGATATACTATGTACTTATTTAGTATTATGTTGCTTTATATGTATACATACGTGTATATACATTTACATTTTTACTAACTAATTCATATACTATGCAAATAATTATTTAGAACTGAAAGGTGATTTTTTATTTTGATAATTTTTCACCAGAGCGGATACCACAATGCATTATGGGATTGAGCCTCGTGGTACATAAACATTAGTTTACAAAAACACTGGAAAATATTCCCTCAGCCCTTTAAATCCCAATCCTATATCTTATCGGCACCTATTTATTTCATTCAGACCGTGTCGATCGGTCAGAGAATGGTCCACCGTGACCGCAGATGTTCGTAGCTTCTGCGAAAGAGAAACGTTTCCGAAGAAAACGGGACGCCTCTGCAGGGCGGATGTGAGTGGCAGGCTTGATAAGACGCATGTGAACACTTCTAAAGCCTTTTTGACAACCCACTGACAAGCACATTAATTTTATACAACTCGCTTACTCCAAGCAACTGTGAGCTTTTGTCGGGGCATGATTATGAAACCTGACTGCACCTGCGGTTTATGATTTCTTTATAAAGAGCGGATAAAGGTTTCTTTGCGTGACCTCCCGCATCTCACCCATCAGATTGGTTATCCAGGACAGTAATATGAATGTCTTGAATAATTGTTTTAGCTCAATGATCTATAGGTTATTGACGTTCAGCTTATGATTCGCAATACGATTGAACCTTAAACTGTGAAATACTTGTCAGGGCTTCGTTGTTTGATATGAAGCGGATCTATTTCAGTGGTTTTAGTAAATGTAGTAGCGTAGTAGTCATTAAGGTTCTCTGTTTCATTAAATATATCAAATATTTATGGTTGGGGTGTTATGGTATGCTGCTATTAGACATTATTGTAGACATTGTAATTATTTTACTTTTTTGTTTATTTTTTGTAAATTATTTTTTATTTAAATTTAGTACTTTAGTTTCTAGCCCAATAACTTGTTTTTTTTAAGTGGATTTGGTTTTGTCTATAAAATAAATGTATATACAAGTATATAGTTCAAATCATGTTTTAATATATACTTATATTTCAGATTTACTGGCATTTAAACAGTAGTTATTAGTTAATAAAAACATTAGTTTTGATTAGCTGTATGCACATAAGCATGTTAAAGGCAGTTTTTTTTCTGCAGATCCCATCAAGACTGCGCAAGGTTCTCTGTGTCTGAAGGCTTACAGGTTAACCCCCAAACTGATGGAGATCTGTAAGGAGAAAGATTTCTCACCAGAGGGGTAAGATCACATCTATTTCATTATAAATGTGTTTGTTGTTGAAGGGTTTTTGATTGAACGAATAGGTCATGATTGTTTTAATTCAAAACATCGTTATTGTAAGAATAAGTTGTCAGTAGTCGTGTTAAAGTCACAGTATGATGTTCTCCTCGACCTGCTGTTTACTACCAGTAATATTCATCGTGCGAATGTGAGGAAATAAATTCTTGCAGAACTGTAAATGCTTTAAGGAACATTTTACCAAAAACTGCAAAATTCTTTCATAATTTACTCGTTCTCATGCCATCCCAAATATACATAACTTCCTTTCTTTAGTTAAAAACAACTAACTTTATATTGGTGCTAACTTGTGTTAAACATTAAGAATGTGGACTACACACAAAGGCTGATGGAAATGTTCAATTAAGTGTTTTCATCTTTATATTTGCCGTCATGTGGAACGACCGTAATACAACTTAAAATAAATAAATTTCCTTCACATGCGTAACAAAGTAATGCCAAGTTATTATGTCATATTTCCCCCCATATTTATTCTTAAATTAAATAAACAAATGTTTCCTGAAAATCACATGTTTTACAAATGTTTTAAAAATACCATTCACTTCGAACCAGAGATTCATATTTCAGTCACAAACATTTGTGATGTGTTATCATTTATTTAAAACAATTATTATTCTATTTAAATTAATTGAATACAATTATTGATATTTTCTCACATGAACATGTAGTTTTGCTTCAGATCTACGGAAGTCATTTAAACTACTTCAATGTAAGAAAAGTTATGTATTTTTGATGAAAATGGTTGTGTTCTGCTAAATAAAATCTGGAATGTCAATTTTCATTTTTGGGTGAACTGTTCCTTTAACTTCTCTCTTTTTACGTCCTTCACTTCCGATTCTGCCGCCGTTTATCTTTGTTAATGTGAACCTTCCTCAGCACGTGCTAACAGAATCTCTTCCTCGCTCATGGGTGACAGGATTTTATTTGTCATGCCGTGACGCCTCTGAAGCAGCAGTCGACGGCACGCAAACAAATGCACAAAGTTTACAACCTCGTTGCTTTCCGGCAGATGGTAATTGCTTTTAAACTGCAGTTAGACGTAAGTTTAATGGGTGGATGTATCAGCAAAGCTTGGAGAGATCACAAGTACAAATTCCAACCGCCGGTAGAAAGCAGTCTTTCGCCCTCGGGGACGGAAGCGCTCTAGGGATGGTTGTGGGTTTAAAAGACTTCTCGGATACAGTAAAGGTGTTCCTGTGACCTGTTTTGACCTTGTCAGATGTCAGCGCACCCGGCTGACAGGAGTGTTTATCATTCCACAGCATTTCAAGCAGATGTGGAGTGGAAGGTTTATTGATTATGAAAATGAACCTCTGTTTGTGTTGTTAACTGAGGGGGAGTGGGGCGGTGGTCAGCAGAGATGAATGCAGATCGCATGATGGATTTATACAGAATATCAATTTAATTGCTGTTATTCTATCTGACCGTATCCAAGTCATATATTATGCAAATTGTATTTTGCATAAATAAAATAATGCATTTAGAAGCAATAGAATAGAATACATTGAACTTATGAATTATGAATTATTTCATACTGTGTGAATTTGTAATGAATTTATTATATTAAGGGCCTGTTAGTGTTGTTTGTTTTCATTTGCAGTTTAAGGGCCCTGTGAATGAGATTTTATATGAGCACTTTTCTTTCCACAACTTGAGGAAATAATTTTTCATCCACCCAAAAATAAAAAAGATCTTTCATTTTACTATCCTCATGCCATCTCTGATGAATTTGACTTTCTTTTCCTTCAGTCATAAACAGATTTCTGCTTTTATAAAGGTATTCATCACTTTATAAACGTATATAGGTCACACAATGCTGTAGCTCATCCATCATAAAAGCAATCCCAATGACTCCAGTGGTTTAATAAATGTCTTCTGGAGTTAAAAGATGTATGCTTGTTAGAGAAAATGATTAATACTTTGAGCATATTTACTGAATTTGAAAGCCATAAGAGCACTAGATAAAATGATCGCGACCCGTCTTTGATAACTTTGTATCTTTTTGATTCTTGCATTTCTTGTCGACTAGTTGTCATTAGTTATTCATCACAAGATGTGGAAAACAAATCAATTTGATGTTATCAACATTTACCTACATTTATATCTGAATTTAGCACTCTAATTTGTTTGTTTGGTTTCAGTTTTGCGAAATAAGCCCAAATGATTAAATATAGAGATCCTTTCAGGAGACATTTATTTAGCCTCACGAGTCATTTAAATTGCTTTCAGGATTTATGAATGTGTTTTCTGGAGCTTCAGCATTTTGGGATCTTCATCTGTATATAAAAGTGATGGATTTTTTTTATTTAAATAACTCTTTGTTAGTGTTCGGCTTTGAAAAGAAAGATGTACATCTGGGATGACATGAGAGTGAGTAAATCATGAGAGAATGTTCATATTTAGGTGAACTCTTCCTTTATTTATCAAGGATTCAAATCATCCGGTTATTTTTTTGAACATTGCATCTCCATCTACTCAGTTCAGACAAGTCAAATACATTTCGTTTGTGTCTTTGCTTTCGACAGGTTGAAGAAGGCCGCCGTTGGATTCGAGCACATGTTCGAGGAGGTCCCCATCACCATCAAGAACTCCCATCTCATAAACGTGCTCATGTGGGACCTTCAGGAGAAGAGTACGGTGGCCGACAAACACGAGCTGCTCAGTCTGTCTAGCAGGTCAGTTCAGGTGTCGACCTCGGTCATTTGCTGATTCATCTTGTCAATCCGTGTCTTTTATAAGTGTCTCCAGTCGGTTTCACACAGGACGTTGACCGAGGAAATTCAGAACATGCTGACATGCCCTTACGGCGCTGTTGAATCCAGACGCTTCAAATAGGGCTTCTGTGGTGTCCGGACGAAAAAGCGAAAGCAAAGCCGAATGCCTGCGAGCGAAGAACTCTTCTAAATGCAGTGTTTTTTTAGCATTCATTCTGATCTGTTGCTTGGTTGACTTTATTTAATCCTAACAAATTTCATATCTCAGACTTGAATCTATACCCTCTGGCCCATGTATAAATCTGCGGTTCTTAACTGGAAGTGCTTGAGAATTTAGATTTTACTTTGGCGCTCTAAAAGGTGTCATGAAATTCATGAAATATGCAAATCTGTTAAAATGAAACGGGCTGAACGTGAGAAAATTACTAATTAAATAAAGTTTTGGGTAAAATGTGTGTGTTTGTGAGTAGCAGAAAGCATTTTATTGCAGTTTTAAAGTAAACAACATAAGATAAGATATGCAAGTGTTTTATCTTCACTTTAAAAAGTTGATTTTGTGATCTTACTTATGACGGTTATGGTATTCGTCTGTATTATTTGCGCTAAATGTTTTCTCTATGTGCGTTCTCTATGTGCGTTCTCTATGTGCGTTCTCTATGTGCGTTCTCTATGTGCGTTCTCTATGTGCGTTCTCTACGTGCGTTCTCTATGTGTGTTCTCTGTCTTTTTCTCAGACCGGCTAGGTCTTTCAGACGAGAAAAAGCTCGCCGAATTTTCAAGAGGGTCAGTCCGTGAGGGGTTTAAATGAGGATGAACATTTTATTCCCATGCAAATATTCTCCATATAAATTAATTTGACTAATCCATTTAGATTCCACCAAATGTTATTACAGACTGAGATGAGGGTTTCCAGCAGAACAGATGATCTTTTCCCAGAAATGGACCTCATTATAATCGGAATCAAGTGTTTTTTTATTAATATGACACGTAGGTTGAAGAAAGGTATATTAAACTTGTTTAATGAAAAGTATTCGGAGAAAATGCATTCTTCTGTTAGTCAAGGTTTCTAGTGGATGGAAACATCGTTAAACAAACAGCGTTTATCATCTTTCTCATCCTTAGAATTTAAAGGGATAGTTCACTTAAAAATGGCATTCCTTTCATCATTTATTCACCCTTATGTCATTTCAAAAGAGGAATTTTTTGCATCTGTTCCTTTAAGAAATCTATGTTAATGACCTCTGTGTTTTTGCCATGGACTGGCATCATTCATCAGGTTAGGCCACGAGACTGAATATCGAATAGGTTTATATGTAAATGTGGTCTAGTATTATCTGTATTCGTGTCAATAAATGATGCGGAGGACTGAACAGGGAGGGAGCTCTGTGTTGTAAGTGATAATGTAGGTTTACATTAAAGTATTGAATTTTATTAAACGTTGTGAAACATTGTACGTTGCATGATGCAGAGTTCCCCAGTTACTGCCAATTGATGCATTTTCACCTCACAATGTTAAGAGAATGTTTTATTAATGTCTTAATGATGTGAATTAGTTTAAACTGTTTGTTTTGGTGAATCATTTTTAAAACGGAGTCATTGATTTGTTTATCCCTCAAAAACGTTCCCTAAAAGTATGAGTATTTATTGAATATCATCAAAAGGCTTACGTTTTTTTTGCTTCTCACAGCCTTAGTTTACCTGGTACACCACACACGTTATTCCAAAAGAACATGAAAGTGTACGTTCTTCATTACAGTACATCATCTCTAATGAACGTAGGGAAGCGAGAATTCAATTTTTCCGTCTGTTTGCGCACCTCCCGCAGACGCAGCTGGTCTGGCCGCTCTTTGGAATCAGTCTAATTGACATACTAAATACTGAGGATGTGAGCAGGTGTTGTGCTCTTTATACTTAATGCTTTGTGAGTCGGCACAATCTTTGCCATTTTGAGTAAGTCTTTCATTTGTAATTCCGAGCATCCCAGGAGTTGGTGTGTTTAATAGGGCCTGCTGGTGAAATCATTCAGCGCTCCCATCAGTGAACGGATAATGATAATGTATTCAATGTGTAATTTCCATCTTCCTGTGTACAGAGATGCCCTTTACTTTCTTGGCAAATACCAATAGGTCTGTAGCGCAGATGTGTCACTCTGAAAATAGAGTGAAAACTTGTGGAGATTAACATTTTGGTGTCTTTTTAGTGGGAGGATGTCAGACGTTTCTTTACAGCCGTCCGGCCGGTCAGACTGTTGAAGAGGACGTGCGCTTTTGAATCATTTTTATTTTAAGCATTAGCTTATAAGAACGATTATTGATCATCAAGTTTTCCCGAATTAATTTAACTTTGTCAATGTTAGTTAAAACGAACACAATTTTATAGTGATACAGATTTGTTCATCTGTTTCGCTGGTGTTAATTGAATTGTATTCAATTAAGTAGTCAATGGATTGGTTTCCCCTTAACCTCCAGCAGTGCATTCTGGGATAAAATATGCATGTTGTGTTTTTGAATTATAGCATCCACCTGTTCAAGCAGCCTTTGCATCTAAAATAGGTGCTTTAAAATACAGGATTCATTCACTGCAAATTAGTTTGGTACACGAAACATATGACCGGAAGTCATTAATACTTTTACATATTTGGTGGCCTACAGAATTCGCCACATGCTACAGTCAGAAATTTAGATCAGATAGTCTCTCTTATTAACTCCAATCATGTTTTTTTAATTGAGGAGCAATTATGTTTGATGTGCAGTCGAACGCTCATCGAGCAAACTTTGCTCGACTAAACTCCCTATCTGTCTATCTGTTGCCATAGTAACCACCTGGAAAAGAGCCTCCAGCTCCTCATGGACCGTGTGGACGACATGACCCAAGACATTGTTAAATTCAATACATTCTGCCGCAACAACAGCAAGCAACAACAGCAGAAGCAGCAGGTATATTTTCTCTCTCTCTCTCTCTCTCTCTCTCTCTCTCTCTCTCTCTCTCTCTCTCTCTCTCTCTCTCTCCCTCTCTCCCTCTCTCCCTCTCTCCCTCTCTCTCTTTCTCTCTCTCTCTTTCTCTCTTTCTCTCTCTCTCTCTCTCCCTCTCTCTCCCTCCTCTCTTTCTCTCTCTCTCCAGACTGAATTGGCTTTTTAAGCACTAGTCCTGCATGCAGCAATGCCATTTCAGCCGAGTCGTCATTTAGAGTGACTGAAATATCCAATTACATGCTTGATGACAACAGAGCAGCTCAAGAAGAGCGAGTGCATGCCGCCTCTCCAAGCAAATTCAGAGCCTTAGATATTATTGACTTCCAACCGTTATCAGATTTTTGTGATCAATACATTTCAAGCTAAAAGCAATTGCAATAATACCATGTATTCTATAGACGGTAATATACATTTTTTTTTTGTAGTATATATATACTACCGGTCAAAATCGAGTGAAATGTTTTTCGTTATTTAAATAAAAACTTAGTGTATGCTTAAATGTAAAAAAAATCTTTAATAGACAAAAATATAATTGTAAACATCTAAAACAAATTCATGACACCACTAACATTTAAAAAAGAAAAGTTTACTTAATGACTTTGACTGAATTCTGAACTATACAAATCACTTTATTTATATAGCGCTTTTTACAATTTTCATTGTTACAAAGCAGCTGTACATGAGACACATTGAATACAAGAAAAACAACTAAAGGCATATACCTGTAAAAACAAGAAAAAGGTGAAAACAACAAAAGACAGACATACAAATGCTCCACACACACAATATGCATACACACGCAAACACACTCGCGCACACACGCACAGTGAAAGCACACATTTGAGATAAAGGAGAGAGAACCACAGGTCAAATAATTAAACGGACTATAAATTCTTATATGCAATATTAATTATGTCTAACTTCTAAATTCTAAAGCAGTCCCCCCGGCCAGGCAAATAGTGCAAAACAATATGCAAACGGTGGCGAGGAACCCAAAACTCCAATCGAGAAAAAAAACCTCAGGAGAACCCAGGCCCAACCAGGGGATTCCAGTTCCCCTCTGGCAAAAGCTGCTGCCTCTGCACAAGCTCAACAGTGCTTGCACAACAAGGCTAAATAAAAAATAAATAAATTTACCAATAAGGTAAATTATAGATTTGAGATTATCATTAACTATCTAATAGGATTTGAAGTGTTGTAGAAAAATTGTGTCAAGTTGCCGCGTCCTTTATCCAGCTCTATCATCTCAGCTCTTGTCAGATCGCCGCTTCCCATTCTCAGCTCTGCCATCAGGTCTGGGCATGAACTGCATCCTGCGGTAACCTTGGAACAAAGAGACAAGACTGGCTGAGAGTAGAGTACTGTTCTGCACTCTTTGATGCAACAAGTACATCATTTGTTGTTGGATGTGTTCCTGGTTCCGGTTGATCTAAATAATGCAGCCTAAATCCTTTGAGGATAAATATTATGGAAGTGTAGTGTATGCAAGATTAAAAAGATGCGTCTTTAGTCTAGTCTGAATAAAGAGCAGCCAGTAAGAGCCCTGCATGGATGGGAACTCCTTTTATATTGTTTGAAAGCATCTCCAGGTGAGACCTCAAGATGATGTTTGCAGGCCTCCAGACTGCGACCAAATGGTCTTTTTTTATAAGTACTCGCTCATATGAAACCTGCAAAGTCACTCGCAGGAAACGTTATTTATCTGTGGATTACTTGAGACAGTGCTGGATCATTTCAAATCTGTTCACAGCAAGAACGAACGACTCTTGAGTTTTATTTGACTGTATATTTACATGTGTTTGAACATGAGGAAAGTGTGCTTGATACATGATATAATCATCATAACAAGAACGTTATAATAACACGAGAACTTTAATTTTGCTTTAATGTAATACTGTAAACAATAAAATATATACTGTAGGTTCCAAAGAATTCGGATGACAGTCTCTCTATTAAGCACCAATCATTGACAAAGCTTCTCTTTAGACTCTGCCTCTTTTTCAAAATCAAGTCACTTATTTGTCAATATCAATAATATAGTTATTTTGGGGGGAAATGTGAAATGTTGCAGTGCAGGCTGATTTATTGCTTGCGCTCTTAAAATTTTCAGTCAGTGGCTACAGTGCTCCTAGTAATAAAAAGTTTAAATAATTGATAAAATGACCAGAAAACATGTCTACAAATTCTACTCAAAGGTTGACAACACTAAAGAGGATAAAATAGTTTGTTACATAATACCCATAGTTCCCTTTGTTTTATTTAATTATTTGAGGAGTTTATTAATATTCTTAAATATGGAAAAAAAATATGAACAATGAAGTGAGTAAGTGTCCAAAAACTTAGACTGGTTGTGTATATTTTTTAATAATTTTCTGTCAATAATTTTTCCTTATTCCTATAGAATTTTTTCCTTTGAAGCTTCTTGGCAAAAATGCCAAATTGTGAAAAGTGCTGTAGAATGGCATTTGAATTGAATAAATAAACTTTTAATAATGAAATTAAGTGTTTTAATAAAAGGGAATTGTGAACCTGTAACTTAGATTTCATGCAGCTCATTTTATGAAACCAAACCGAGTGGAAAGAAAGACCCCGTGTTGCTCAGTAAGGGTTTGATAGATAGATTACATGAGCTTGTCAGCGTGAGATTTTTTGATATTCATAGAAATCACTAAATCCGTTTCCATGATTTACCTTAAGGCCGGTATTTCATTTTAATTTAATTTTCTTCACGATCCTGTTTTTCGGTAATGACACGGAATAGACTGAATTGTGAGTGAGAATCTTAGTGAGATTTTTTTATATTCGTTATTCCTACCTGTTTACTTTTTTTTTTTTTTTGGATTGATGCAAAATAAGCTTGACAGAAAAAGATTTTCATAAAGTGTACATCAGCATTATTAACTGTACAAACACAATTACGTATATATTGTGTATAAAAGAAAATGTGATAATCTTTAACATGTTGTGTGTTATATTTAATTCAGTGTATTAAGACCTGTGTGATGGGGCATGAAGATGTATTGCGTAGTCAAAATTAAATGCGTACCATAAACGGCTGCCATTTCTCCGTGCTTGAGATAAAAGCGGTCAATAGATGTTATTTAGAGTTCAGGCGGGTCGTGTAATTTACAGCGCCGGCCCCCCTTCACATTCATATTTTTATCCAATTCTGCAAATCGACAAATGGGCTGAAATGCCCTTGACATTTTCACATTTTTTGCTTTGCTGGCATTTTGTAAGCACGAGGTCTGAAGAGAGCAAATCGCAAGCAGGACAGATGAGCGTGATGGTTCTGGTTTGTTTCTTCCTCCGACCTTGTGTTATGTACAGATTATTTTACCTCAACAATCTACATTTATTTCAAACCTCCATAAACTTCATCAATGGAAGGAATTTGTTTTTTTTATTCAAAGTAACTTTGGGAAACATCTGAGACTAATTTGGTACTTCGATGAAACACATCTTAGATCTCCATCAAATCTTCAGAGCTATGAAAAAGCAACCTCTGAGCAATAAAACTCCTCCTGGGTAATTTGCAGTAAGAAGAACGTTACTTCTAGCGGGACGTCTGTGTTTATGCACTTCCTCTTTGGCAGGAAGTTTGAGGCTTCGCGACAAATTTAAAAGGTGCCTTCAAACGGGACCAGACTCCAGCGGCTCGGTCACGATCAGTTCACCACAACGGCTCTTATATCAAGCACGCTGAAATCTGCCGTAATTACTCTTGTCATCGATCATATCCTTCCCGTCTCCGCCTCCACACGGCAGAGAGCGCGCCGGTTCCCGGGTGCACCATATAAACCAAATGACCCGCATCAATCACCATTTAATATCAAAGAGAACTGCCGCTGTGTTGGCAGTTTGCGTTCCTAAATCATATGCCTAATTTCAACAAAAATGGCCAGTATCCTCACCGGTGATATAAGTCACAACAACTAAAATATGATGTGAATTTCTCCTTTTTTTTTTACTGTGAGTATAGCGTATATTAAAAGTTGATCTACGGCATCATGGAAAAAAATAATGGTCAAGCTTGAAAACGGGAAAATGTAGGACTGGATTTCTATTTCAAATGTGTGTTCAGACCGCCTGAAGGTTGGAGGAATGACTGTTATAATGTCTCTTACCAACCGTATGGATGTGATATGAAGTCAAGATATAAAGATATGTCGATTTAACAGTACATGCCATGCTGTAGGGATGTTTGTAGGAAATTCAACAGAAAATGGTTTATATACTAAACAATAGAGGTGTCTGGAGATTCACAATATTGGCTTTAATTGACCCTGAAGATTCAAATGGCTAGAAAATGGCAAAGTTATGATACAAAACTTTATTAATATTTATAAATTAAAGACCTCGGTTGTTATAGGGTGGACACCACTACATTATATTTAATTAAGTAAATGCTTACTTTTGGATGCTCCGGTGAATTTTATACTTGACAATTGAAAATTACTTTTTATTTTATAAATAACCACAATGTAAGATTATTGTATTTATTATAAAGAAATTCTAGTATATTTCTGAATGGTTGAGCTTGATTTGTAGTTATGGCTGATCACATGTTGATTTCCTAAATGAAGGTTATACAGTTGAAAGAAAAAGTATGTGAACCCTTTGGGCTTACTTGAGCTTCTTCATAAATTGGTCATAAAATGTGTTCTGATCTTCATCTAAGTCACAACAATAGAGAAACACAGTCTGCTTAAACTAATACCAAACAAACATTATATGTTTTCATGTTTTTATTGAACACAACATGTAAACATTCATAGTGCAGGGTTGCAAAAGTATGTGAACCTTTGGGTTTAATAACTGGTTGACCCTCCTTTGGCAGCAATAACCTCAACCAAACGTTTCCTATAGTTGCATATCAGACCTGCACAACGGTCAGGAGATATTTTGGAACATTCCTCTTTACAAAAGTGTTTCAGTTCAGCAATATTCTTGGGATGTCTGGTGTGAATCGCTCTCTTGAGGTCATGCCACAGCATCTCAATCGGGTTGAGGTCAGGACTCTGACTGGGCCACTCCAGAAGGCGTATTTTCTTCTGTTGAAGCCATTCTGTTGTTGATTTACTTCTATGCTTTGGGTCGTTGTCCTGTTGCATCGTCCATCCTCTGTTAAGCTTCAGTTGGCGGACAGATGGTCTTAAGTTTTCCTGCAAAATGTCTTGATAAACTTTGGAATTCATTTTTCCATCGATGACAGTAATCCGTCCAGGGCCTGAGGCAGCAAAGCAGCCCCAAACCATGATGCCCCCTCCACCATATTTCACAGTTGGGATGAGTTTTGGGATGTTTTTAATCTCATCACATTGATTGGACCCCAGGTTGGCTGACTCCTGGCTCCAATTAGCTCTTGGAGAAGTCATTAGCCTAGGGTTTCACATACTTTTTCCACCCTGCACTATGAATGTTTACATGTTGTGTTCAATAAAAACATGAAAACATATAATGTTTGTGCGGTATTAGTTTAAGCAGACTGTGTTTCTCTATTGTTGTGACTTAGATGAAGATCAGAACACATTTTATGACCAATTTATGAAGAAATCCAAGTAAGCCCAAAGGGTTCACATACTTTTTCTTTCAACTGTATATCTTTATAATATAAGTTTATAACTTGTTTTTTTTAGTCGTGTGGTACAGAATGTCATTGGATGCAGTGACCCTGACTCATTCTGATGCTCTTGAAATGCATCTGTATTCTCACAGACGGTCTGCATTTGCCCCTAAATGACACCAAACCCGGCAACTATTCTGCTTTTATTTATTCAAGCTGAGTTGGGATGGGTTTTCCATTAGTCTCAGGTTCTGTCTCTGTCTCGCCCTTTTGGAAACCTTTTGTCTTGTTGTTATTGACCAAGGTGTTCTAGATTCCGTATTAGAAGAGCTGTTGCTTTTCAACCTTGACTCATTTTTTATATCTTCTCTTTTTTTCTAGTATCTCCAGAGGAGACAGCAGGAGAATGCTCAGCGTCAGAGTCGTGGAGAGCCTCCACTTCCAGAAGAAGACATCGTCAAGATGTTTAAACCTCCACCTGCTCCCGCACGCATGGAAACGCTTCTCATCTCAGGTACTTGTGGGGTCACCGGCCGGCGTTTTGGCCCGGTTAAGCATTTAGATTTTCCTCTGACATTCTGCACACTATCAGCTATTAACTGCCGAATTGATCAGTTCAGCGATGAATGGGGCGGTTGAAATGGGAATGAGCTTGAAGCGCGGGCCTTAAATCTTCACGCTGTCCTTTTGCTCAGAAGTGATTCAGACGGAATCCGTTAAACCCGCTGCCTGTTATCTGACAGCCAGCATCTCTGTAGACCATGATTCACTACTGCACATCTTAATACATCACCTCAGCAAAATCTTTCATCCGTTTATTTCTTTTTGTTTACTGTAAAAAATCTGAGATTTTACATTTTAAAACGTGCCGATTTCTTTATTATCTTAATTATTTTTTTCAATATTTTTATTTATGCAGTGTATTATATTTTTATACACTATATACATATACGTATTGAAAATATAGTAAAGCGTACATATTTACACTTTTTATTATTATTAGTTATAGTAGTAGTATAATTATGAGAAATAATACTAGAATATATGTTTGTATAATGATATACAATACGAGATATATTCTGTTATATATTTATATAATTAAAAATATATGTAAAATTTATTTTAAATATATTGTCATATTATAAGCTTATTTAATATACATTTTGTGTATATAACAGTACAGAATACAGTTTAAATTCCAATTGTTAGTTATTATTCTAACTTGCATTACATCATTAACTTACACCAAATTCTATGTACTATAGTTTGTATACTTTAATTATGTAAAAAATCATTTAAAGCTAAGTTTTAACTCTGTCGCCATCTGTTTAAAACATAAAATTGCAGGTTACTTTCTATACTGATTGTAAAGTGGGTTAAATTCAAATGAAGTCAAACTGACATTTCCTCTTAAATCTTAAAAACGTTTCTTACTAACATCATGTTCCAAAGCAATTGTACTGACAGGTACGCCCACCTTACTTGCGTATACATGTGGGTGGTCTTAGTCAACTCATACCACGAACTGATGCAGATTTGTGGGGGTTACACGAGGCGTTTCAGGCAGGTCTGGGTGAGCATTGACTTTTAGATAGAATGCATATTTGTTCCGACACTTTTTATTTGAACAATTTCACGTGTCTAATACATGCACGGGCAACTTGTAACACACCAAAGACATAGAAAATACGTATTCGCGCTATATGACCCCTTTAAAAAAAAGAAAAGGAAAAGAATAACCTACAGTCTTCATCACACTATAGATTTTCATCTGTGTGCAAACAATCACTCCAATTAAATGAACAACATCTCTTGGTCTTGTTATATATCATTTCTGTTCTTTTTCTCTTCACAAGGACAAATCAACAACTACTGTGAGAACATCAAGGAGTTCACCTCACAGAACCTTGGCAAACTGTTCATGGCAGAGGCCCTGCAGGGCCACAACAGCTAAAGAGAGAGTGCCAAGACAGAGAAAGAGACGAGACGAAGCGAGGATACAGCCAAACCATCTGCCTTTTTCATCTCTGAAGAGCAAAAGTATATTCATGAAGAGCTTTGGGGAGAATCATGTACCGTTTTTTTGCCATTTGTACTTGTACGAGGCCAATAAAAGCGGACACATCTCTCGTTGCTGTCTGGTTTTTGAATTTCTTTTCTTGGTTTTTGTCATTATGCAAGTTACTGCACATCTGCCAGAGTCCCGCTGTGAGATGATGGAGATTTTCAGGGCTCAGAATCAGACAGACCGGTAATTACCTTCAAGTTTCTAAATTATGGTGCTTTCAAGTCAGCAACTGTATTGAAATTCTCCGGCGTTCAACATTCTGCTTATGGTTATTTTTCTTCAAGTTCTGTAATAAAATCATCCATTCAAAATGTGTTTTAAAGATAATTTCATCCGTAAGTGTGTTCTGTCTAGTTTTGATTGTCGTAACAACACCAAAGTGGCTTTGACTCCGTGTTTACTTGGAACACTGCCGTTCTTAAAACTTCAACATTAATCTTTTGCTGCATTGCAAACGCTGGTCCGTCCTTAGGGAAACGCAGATGTACCTTCTGTTGTCACCTCCACATAGAGAGTCGTGGGTGATGCTTTCACAGAGCTCCTATGTACCGTACGACTCTGGTTCGCTTGCTTCAGAGAGGCTGTCGAATTGGCTTTAATCACAAATAATAAACGCTCTCTCTGAACGGTGTACAGCAGCATTTCGCTTGCTCATATTTTTCCACAGCGGGTTAACGACAGCGGCCCACTCTGAAGCTGACGCACAAAATGCTTTAAAGTCTTCAATACGTAAAGATTTTCATGCCATTTCTAGCAAAGCAAGAGTGATGATGTGAGCCAAAGGTATCTGAGGGAAAGATGCATTTGTCATTGTTTGGTAATGTCGATCCATAGTTTTAAGGTCAAGTTACGTACACGTCCAACTTCGCACAACAATCCTTCAACTTGTTCCTCAACCTGCATTTTCTGAAAAATCCCATGAAGTTTGGTTAAAGTTAGGTTGTGGCTCTGAACCAGTTTTCTTAATAATAATGATTATTTTTTGTTCAGTTTTATTGTCAATTATAGTTTAGTGTATTGCAATTTTTGTATGTGCTTTTGTCATACTTTTTTCGGTTTATACTTTATTTCTACTTCACTTTTAGTTTTATGTATTTTCCGGTAATTTGGGCCTTCCACCTAAATTTTGGTTTGTTGCAAAGCAACATTTACAATTTTGGTTTAACTTTTTAAATAATATAAAGTCCAATTTTCATTCAAGTTAAATTACCAAAAATGTTAACATTTCTTATAACATTGGTCTTTTGGCTTTTCTAGAAGGGTTTGGATAGGGAAAATAATAAAGCACAATTAATTGTTTTCATTGCACGTTAACATTTCAGCAGGTCTGTTAAATTGAACATTGAAAGTATGTCTGCTACCAGGAATTATCGACGTGTATTTTATTATTAAGTTGAGTTTAGAACCTAACAAATTTCTACACAAACGTGTTAATTTGAAATGTAGAAGACTTGAAAACCACCGAAATGATTTGAGAAGTGCCGCTTTGGTCAACGTGTTGACGTAACAAAGAAAGGGCGGGAAATATTGAGTGGCTCCTCCCCCTGTCCGAATAGCCAATAGCGTTTATTTTACCTCACCAACTGAAATCTGACGAGAAACTGAAGTGCAGGATTATGTCATAGAAATCGCTGTAAATTTTAATTGTTTAATAGATATCCAAAGGATTCATATTAATACTAAAAACCCCAAGATATACAAATTTGATTTCATGAGGACCTTAGATTTTTTTGTCAAACTTTTCTGCTAGGCGATGTTTCCACCTATCCATTTAAAACCGTGCATCATTTTTTTGAGACTTCAAGGCTTTGAGAAGTTTCGGGCATGATTGAGAGTTCGCTTGACGCCCCGCAGCTTCCCATTCATGCTCACTAGAGTTTACAACAGACCGGAGGTTAGTTCATTAGTTTATAGCCAAACACCTGTTTCCCTCTCGGCGCTTAGTCATCAAGATCTAGTTTTCCGGGTGTATTTTATTTTCTGGATGATGAGGATGAGATGTCCTTTAATCCTGGAAACAGGCACTCTGAACAACTCAAAAAAACGAAAAGCTTTCAGGCTCCGCGTGCGCGCTGCGCATTGTGTACGCGCAACAGGAGAGAACTAAGTGTGCGGAGTTTGTCGCGTCTTTAGATGTTGGTCTGCGTTTCTCTCGAATGGTCCCTAATCTCCCTGTCTCTGTATGTGGCGACCCTAGTAACGGGACATATACATTGAAATATCCCACAATTATTAAAAAACGGCTTTTGCTCGAGCTGTGACGTTCAAATAAGTAATGATGGACAATGCGGCGGCTATGAAATGAAAGAAGTTATCTCGCTGTTAAGTCATCACTATCGTGCCTTTTTTCCTTCGCTGAAATTGCCATGGCAACTGCAGATTCCCCGCGCGCAGGCGGTAAGAAGACTGCCCCCCACCACCCTCCTAAAAGTAATCTTGTAAATCCTCAAAACGTAAAGAAAATATTGATTTGGCGAAGGTGTGGGTGGGAAAGATGAATGGAGCAGCGCGCGATGAACAAAAGATGAGAGAAGCGCGAGATGTGCGTTGTGGTCCTTTCACAGCGATGGTTCCACCTGTACAGATGTCGTCTTCCAGATCTGAGATGTTTGGTTTTGTCTTCTTGTGTTCTGCAGAAGAAACTTAGTCGTGCAGGTTTGGCTCGACACGAGGGTGAGCGAATGATAAAACGTTTAGGGTGAACTGTCACTTTAAAAATACACGCGTGTCTTTCTCACCTGCACAGACTTGGAGTATTTAAACACAGTTTCTAAACGAATTGGTTTAGTGGAGAGACCCCCTAAATCTGGCATGCAGCATGAATCCACCACATGGTTTCATCATAAACAGCTGTCATGGGCATATCCTGTTCTGTGACACTTTAAAACAGTCGTCTACGGCCTGTCAGCATCCTTGAGAGAATTGATGCCGGCCTGAAAGAGGATGCGCGTGCGGCCGGACGCGTGGCCATGAAGCGCGAGCTGCTTAATGTAGACTGACCTAAACTGTCTGGGATAATTATGACGGGTGGCGTTTTGTCCGCGTCTCGAGGGATGCGTTGTGTCTGCTGCGAGCGGCTGATAGAGGGGATAAACCCGTGATTGACTTGCTTTATAGCTGACCCCTCTCTCTGCACCTTCTGTGCCCACCATAGCCCACTTTTTCCTCAGTCAGCGTGAAGCAGTTTTACATTTTTTCCAGTGGTTTAGAAAACCGTCTTAGTGGCTCAAAACCCACTCGGATCAGCCGGTGGCAGAGACCAAGGCCCAGGGTTGGTTTTATTATAGTTAAAGTAGCCCCACTAATAACCCCACACAGGCCTACTTCAAAATTGAAGGCAACGTTTGAACTCAAGTTTATTTAAACGTTAAATCATATTGGCTTTACAATTCACTTGAATTATATTAATATTTAACTTGGCCTTAAAATGAAGTTAAAATCGATAAGATTAGTTGGATTAGTCAAAGTGATGGGAAAACAAGTGTTAACACGGATTATTACACGGATCACACTTTTTTATATAACATTTTTTTGGGGGGAGATTGATAAAATTTTGTATAACCATAATTGTACCATAGTCACATTACGGTTAAAATATGGTTATTGTGATCAGACACTAAGAAAATGTGAATTTCGTAGAAAGTTGAAGCATACGATGGAAGTCACTGGGTTATTTTTTCAAAATATGTTTTGTAGGTGAGAGAAATTCATACAGTTTTTGGAATGACATGATGATTAGAAAATGATGAAAACATTTTAGATTTTGGATGAATTGTCCCTTTAATTTTTATATGTAATGTAGGTTGCCTAGATTATGTAAAGTATGTTATAGGATCTATTTAACAGGGTTTCACCCAAAAAACCTGTCATTATTTATTCACCGTCTTGTCATTTCAAACCTGTATGACTTTCTTTCTTCTGCGGAACACAAAAGAAGATATTTTGTTGGTAACCAAATAACATCGTTAACCATTCACATTTATTGTACGACAAAATACAAATACAAAATATATTTTGTGTTGTGAAGAAGCAATTTGTGCAGGTTTAAAATGACATTTTTGGGTGAACTGTCTCGAAGACAGAACTTGTAAATTCTTTCTGACATAAGTAATGGCTATTTTCTCAGAGATATGTTATTCCTTGCCCAGCTTTAAATACTGTATGTTCATTCTGCATTAGCAGATTCTGCCTGTCCTTTCTTTAAGTGGATAAAATCCATCGATGAGTCATAGTTCCCACATTGCATGACAATGAAAGTTGTTTAGCCGTTTGCAGACACAGGTGTGTTAAACACAGAAAATAAGCAGTAATCATACACCTGCAGAACAAATGTTTCCTTTGCATATCATCATTTATTTTCCCTATTTGCAACACAAACAAACACATTTCTGCAAAGCTTACAGTGCCATCGACATCTTGTTCCATTGGTGTAAATAAATGGCAGACAGGGGCATAATGCACCCCAATTTGTATGGAGGCACAGGGTGCACAACACACAGAAACATGTCCTGTATGTACAAATACATACATTTAAAGCAATATGTAAGAGAATATCTCTTTTTAAGATTTTTCAATACATCAATGCGAGAATTAAATTACAACACTATCTGATTGATATATGAATCTTCTTCCCAGTTACATTTTTGAGAACAAATATCTTGTATACACTTTTGTGCTTTATAGTAAAGAGTCACTGTTTGCATAGAAGTGAACATAGAGCACAAAAGTAAAATAAAAAATAAAAATGAAGCAAAGTTTAGCTTTAATGCAGATTTATTACCAATTACAAAATTCCTTCCATTTTGAAACAAAAATATATGCAATTTAATGCATAATATAATAGTTTAAGTGTATCTAATTTTTTAATACTGTATATGAAAAGTGTCAATTCTTTATTAGTTATTTAATATATTGCATATATTATTTTAACTAATATACCACTCTATGTATTTCCAAATCTATATTCAATTTAATATATTTAATACATTATTGATAGTTAATTTAGTGAAAGATATATTTTCTTTAAGAGTATTATCTTTGCTCCCTGAAATTGAACTGTAACAAAGAGCCGTTTTAAAGCATCTCTGCGTTTGGTCGCAGGGTCTAAATGAAAGTGGGTCACAAATGCTTGACCTAATCGAAGGCACATTCTAGCGTAGAACGAGTGTGTAAGGCTTGTTTCGGGGACGCGGGTGTTTTGGTATGCCGAGCTCCTGACCGTGCGCAGATGTTGATTACATCATTAGCCAGCACTTTTGCTTCTGTCGCCGGATTGATAAATGTTAAAGGGGTCATATGAATATGAAACGGCTAAAATGAATATATTTGTTTGTTTTACTTGTAATTTAATGTGTATACGTGATTTATATCCTCTTTGCCCCACCTCTCTGAAAGCACAGATTTTTTACAAAGCTCATAGCTCTGAAAAGCGAGGTGTGCTGTGACTGGCCAGTTAACCAGGGCGTGGTGATTGGTGGAATATTGCAAGCGTGTGATGGAAATGTAACATCAGGTTCCAAAGCAATTGTACTGACAGGTACGCCCACCTTAGTTGCGTATACAAGGGGTGGTCTTAGTCAAATCATACCATCAACTGATGTAGATTTGTGTGGGTGTTTATTCCACGAGGCGTTTCGGGCAGGTCCTGGTGAGCATTCGCTTTTAGATAGAATGCATCTTTTGTTTACGACACTTTAGATTTTGCAACTTTAAGTGTCTAATACATGCATGGGCTACTTATAACACAGAAAAACATGTGTTCGCGCCATATAACCCCTATAAGCTCCTGTATGTGAGCAAAACGGCGTAAATCTCCAAAAGAGAACGAGGGTGCAGCTCATAACTGAAATAGTGTCTTCCTATAGAATCGTGCAACTGATTAATAGATGTCTTACTCGTCATTTGGTGGTCACAGGGTAAACTGACTGTTCCAAAATCTAAGGGGCACGCTGTTTGAATGGGCATGACGCCTCTGATGGCAGCGGTAATACATTGGCCGGTGACAATGTAGAAGAAACCCCATGACTGGCTGTGACATTAAATGCTTGATGTTTTATTAATTCTGAGCAGGATGGAAGATCATCCGAGACCACTGACACATCGTTCCTGACGGAGTTTCAACGCACGACCCAG
The DNA here is from genome assembly GCA_029783895.1 of Triplophysa bombifrons. Classification (NCBI taxonomy): domain Eukaryota; kingdom Metazoa; phylum Chordata; class Actinopteri; order Cypriniformes; family Nemacheilidae; genus Triplophysa; species Triplophysa bombifrons. The sequence goes on from CM056455.1 coordinate 4,542,203, forward strand.
ACTGACTTCTGCAGACGCCTGCAGGTGATTTAAACACATGCTTTCTGTGCTGGTTAACCTTGAGTTTTAAAAAACTCGTTCAGGGTTCGAGGGCCGGTAAATTCTCTGGAAGTGTCAGCGTTTTCACATTGCTTACCTCATGAACGGAGGAATAAATTCTCACCCAATTTTCGCTCCTTTTCCCCTCACACGGCCTTCGGTGACGGCTCTGAACTCGACGTATGTGATTTTGCCATGTGTGCATATTGGACGCAGCGCTGCATCTAGATGCTCTTAAGTATTCATGTATTTTTATTGGACCTCATGAATAAGTTGTTTGCTGAAATACCTTGTCACACCAGGAACAAATTAACTGTCAAAATCTGATGGTGTAGCCAGTAGGAATATTTAGTGCCCGATGAGGGGACCATATGGCTCCCGTTCAGAATTGAGCTGCCAAGCATGAAAGTCTTTATGAGTTCAGCACAAACAGACTAATGACCAGATTACAGAAATACTGTGATTAGGAAGGCAGATCTTCTCAAACTGACACATGTAGTGGACGAACATCAAATCCTTAAACATATGTGGTTAATTTGACACGTAACTCATCCTCTATTGATTTCGCTCATTTAGATCAAGTCAATTACTCATCAATTTGTTTTATTCTTATTGGACGAGAGCTGTGCTATGAGGAAAATATAATTTTAACCAAAATAGTTCTTGGCCACCATTGACTACCATAGTAGGGAAAATCTATCTTCTGTTGAACAAAGAAGATACTTTGAAGAATGTAGGTTCTTGGGCACTTTTGACTACCGTTTTCATTCTTCCTACTTTGGTAGTCATTGAACTGTTTGGTTACAATCATTCTGCCAAATATCTTTCTCTGCATTCATCAGAACAAAGACATTTATACAGATTTGGAGACAACTCAAGAATGAGCTAAATAAAGAAAGAATGTTTTTTGGGGGGTGAACTGTCACTTTAAGAATTCGGCTGTTAAACCATTAGCAGCTATAAATATGTAGCTCTATCCATTTTAGTTTCCTAAACACAATTACAGACAGTATATGGAGATTTTGTTCAGTTTTATATACTATATAACATTATTAGATTTTCTCCCTCTGAAGTGTTTCATAGTAACAGGTTTGACAGGAAAATACTTACAAGTCACACAACTTGATCTCCGGCTTCAGCCACCATTAAGTGTTTTGCACAACATTTACCATATTTTGGTGATAGATTATGCTGTAAAACATTCACCAATTTCAGCTGCCTTAAATTCTAATTTAAATAAAATTAGCTTTATTTGTCAATTTGACTTGATTATATTAAACTTACTTAAAATATAGTGTGGTAAAAAACAACTGGATTTTTAAGTCGGTTCAACATAATTTAAGTTCAATTGGCTCATAAAACTAATTTTATTTTAACCTAACAATTTATGAATATCTGAATGTGGGTATTTGTTGCCAACATTTTTTCTTCTTAGCCTGCAGAGCCTTTTATTATAGTAAATGAAAGAAAAGCTATTCCATATGATCTGCAAAGATACTTCATGATGTAAAAGATGCTCACATCAAATTGTATAAATTGTTTGAAATCATTATGTTGGAAATGTAGTTTGGTAATGCCAGCAGCACTATACCAATGTGATCTAATGCAGAAATTTAGTGGCGGTTTCTTATGAATTTGTCGATAAGAAAAAGTAAGAATGAAGCCCAACCTCTACATAAAACCATCACTGGAGAGAGAGAAGATCATATACTAAAAAATAATGATATTGTATGAATTCATACAATTTGGCCACTTTGTATAAGTTTTACTAATTGTCATGTGATGCAGTACAGTTATGACACACTTTTTCCTAAAATTATTATGACGTGTATTCATTGATGTGTTTGTTGAAGGTCCTGTTTGAACAGACATCTGTGATCAATATCTGACACTGATGTTGTGAAGCATAGCCTGAGCAGACCTGCATCTCACAATAAATAAACACAAGTCTGACAGTCCGGTGAAGTGAAAAGATACAAACCATTAGCGTTAATTATAGAGGCTTTAACAAGCTAATGAAGTGTTGTCTTCTGCTGTTTTACACTGAGATTTTAATTCACCTTTTTGATGATTTGTTTTAGTACAATTAACATTAATGTATGTTATTTTAGTGCTGTGTTGTTTCATAATTGAATGTTCTTAATAATTCATCAATCCTTCCTTTCTGTATAGGCTATCTGTTATATAACGATGTCTCACAGGATTCCGTGGCATTGTCACTAAATTTAATTTAGTGATTCGTGTTCGTGGACACGAATTTCCTCTTTTTACTTGTCACTCGGTATGAATTTCAATCTAAGAAACATCAGTTTTTTCTGTCATCATTGTCTAGCGCTCTTAAATGCTTTCCTGTAGCTCAGTAGTAAGCGCATTGTGTTAACAACGCAAGGTTGTGGGTTCGATCACAGGGGATTGTACGTACCTATGTATAAATGTATAGGATAATTCAATGTAAGTCGCTTTGGATAAAAGCGTCTGCCAAATGCATTAAAATGTAAAAAATGTCAAATGTGCTGCCATGACTCCTGTCACTAATGTTAACCAAAGAACAAAAGAAAAGTAGAAATCTATGTGATTTGGTTGCTTTAATCTGGATTCTTCTGTATTTAATGTATTTTACAGTAAAGACTGTAAAGTGTTAGAGAACTTTTTTTAAATAAAGACATCTGTTGAGAAGCCAACAATATCAGAATGTTGGCTTTCATTCATAAAACGATGCTGTTAAAGAAATGTGTCGTTTCTACATTCATTTGGAGTTAAAATGTGAAATTATTTGAATGTTAAAGTAAAAATAGTTTAATTAATTGACAGCACTAAAATAAACATGTTAAACAAAATAAATTGTGTATGTTTAATTGACTTTACTTGCGCGATTAATCGTGACCAAAAAATGTAATCTATTGACAGCCGCAATTTTGACACAAATTAGCCTTTGCGCTTTTAATCTTAGAGGTGAGGTAAGATGGGGTTTATAGCCAACTCATAAAATATGTCTGACTTCCCCTCATATCAGGTTACAAATATATAAATGTATATACATAAGCTGTATGTGAAATGAAGGTCGTGCTAAGAGACACGAAAAAAAGTGGGGAATTCGTGTCCATGAACATGAATCTATGGATTCTAAACTGTCATGATCTGCCATGAGACTGGGTTGAAAATCATTTATTTTTGTGTTTTTTTTTATAAATTTCTTTTGAAAAAGCTTTATGACTTGAATGTTGATAGCGCAGGTCCCTGTAGGATGACACTGCAGTCCCACAGTCTCAACCATGAGGTGAGTCTTAATTTTACAAATGCATTGCTTTCTCTTGTTCCTGTGAAAGTGCAGTGTTGTGTTCTGCCGTGTCCGGTCTGCAGTGTTTCTTTCTGAATTACATCTGCATTACTTTTTCTCAGTGTCAGCTAACCAAGGGCTCTCTCTTCCAGAACATAAGAGCTTTGCTTGTCTTGCATGTGTTCCTAACAGTGTTTTTTTATTCCATATACTTTTTGTTTTTGTCCCTTGACATAGGCTTTCTTCCAAAATCTAAAGTAAACTTCCTACATAGGCAGCATTTGAAGTCATACACGCTTGACTCCTGAAAGGTGTATGCGGCCACATGAGATACGTCATTACAGTCAAAATCTGAAGCACTAATCTGATCTTAAGTATTTTTATGAGATGGTTAATATGTATGAATTTCTTTGATGTAAATGGTTAAAAAACGTATGATTATCAGAAAAAAATACAGTATGATGTTCATGATTATCACATGTGCTATCAACTACTCCTGCAATGGAGGATGAAGCAAGAGTTTGTTGATTTATAATTCACTCAAGTCTGAACAATACCATCATTTTTTTATTCACGTTATTTCTATGATAAGTTGTATTAACGTGTAAGCAGCACATTTTCTCTTGCAAAAGAGTCGTTGTTTATATGCAGGAACCATATGATCTTATGTCTAAAAAGTACTTTGACTGAGTAGCGTGAGTTTTTTTCTAAGGCTTGGGTGCTGTTGAACAGCGAGCGGTTTATTGCTTGGCCTTTTGTAATAAGTTATGTCGGTCAAAAACGGTCACTGCCTCGGTTTTGATTCTGAATAAAGGATCAAACGATCATAAGCATACGCTGGAACGGCTTGCCCTTTTCCCCGCTCAAGCTGAAAGATTTATGAGCTGTTTAGGGGTCCGAGAATATTAATAACTGCCAGACATGACACAGGGTTCAAAGGCATTGTTTACAGTTTTTTTGTCTGCTTTTGTCGATATAACTTCATTAAGAGGTTGTCATCGCGATCAAATAAATCAACATTGATTGAATATTTTGATCATTTTCAGGTTATAATGTTGAGAGTGTGTTCTGAGTTCTTATGGGGTTGCTGTTATGATCCTTGTTTTTTTATAACGCCGAAGTTCTTATTGCAGCCCAACCTCACAGCAAAAACTGAACTGTTTTACCATCTGGCTAATTTTGGCTAATTCGTATAAATTTGTACGATCTCATTCATACATGTTAGATTAGAGGGGTTAGAGGTGGGGCTTCAGTATTGCTTTTTTCTAGTCATACACTTTTGTACGACGCGCAATGTACAAATTCGCACAAATAAGCCACTTATTAACTAATATACTTGTTACGAATTCCCATGATACCACATTGCTTGTACTTCTACCTTTATGTATACGTCTGTATGACTCGTGCTCAAGTCTGCACAAGTCAGTTTAAATACACACCTTATGGGATTTGGAACAGGCTCCATCACAATTTGCATATACGTCTGCTACGACCTGCTTAAGAATGTACATTTTCTTTTTATTGTGTAGTCCGTATGTCAAGATCGGGATATACCACCTTGCTTTGATATCACAGATGCCTTTATCGCATACTGACTGCACATTAGCGTATACATAATTGCCTGGAAGTTAGTACGTCTTAAAACCTACTGCGGAAGCTTTAAATCTTATTTTATCTTGTTCTTTGCTTTATTTCTACAGCTGGAAAAGTGAGAATAGAGACAAAGAAACTGAGCCTCCTCCATAACAAGATTTCTTTGGTGAATCAACTCCATTGAATCGAACATGAAGGGCAACACCTGCGGTATTTAGCTGCAACTCAAACCTGAATACATCTGCAATGTTTCTATAAAATAGTAAAGGTTCTTTCATTTCTTTCGAATCACTTTGGATAAAAGCGTCTGTTAAATAAATAAATGTAAATGATAAATGTTTGCATTGTAGTTTTAACTATGCTGATAGATGTTTTGGTACCTACATTTACCCTTTAGTTTTATTTTATGTGTTTTATTTTATGTATATATATATATTTTTTTTTTAAACATTTGTTGTTTTCCTTCACATAAAGATCTAAAAAAACACAGTTTCAATAACAATCCAAATGTCTCATTTTCAACATAACCCAGATAGCACACATACATCTGGCTTACATCTATTTGACGTCTGCATTTACATCTCCAAGACATCTACATTACATAGTTTGCTCATTTGCACTACGTCTCGGAGATGTCTGCTGTCAGACGTCACATAGACATCTAGAAGATGTCTGTTAGATGTTTATGATTTAGAATGGATGTAAAGCAGATGTTTTTACGTACCAGATCTCCAGATCTTTATCAGACGTATTACAGACGTTCAGACATCTCCGAGACATATTGCAGATGAGCAAACTATGTATTCCAGATGTAAATGCAGACGTCAAATAGACGTAAGCCAGATGGATTGTGCTATCTGGGAAGTGATATCTGGTTTCCTAGTAAGTGCAAAAGTAATATCATCTCCATGTGCTTTAGAAATGTAAGTCACTTCAGTTGAAGTTTTTGTCTTTCTAATTTAAACCAATTTTACATTATGGAGGAATTCAAAAACAAAAGACCTAAAGCAGGAAAATTAATATCATAAAATGAATACTAACTGACTTTTACGAGCCAATTCAGTTAAAAGTTATTAGTCTAACATACCAGCTGGAATGCACTACTATTTATGTACTTCTAAAATATTTCCATTGTTATATACTTGGGCTGTATTGGGATGCAGTCATCAAATGTGATTTAGGGACCTCGGCTCAGTTACAGACCTCTTAGTCGGACGATGTAAAAAAGGAGGTTGACGAAACGTGATTGATTCGATCAGTTTGCCAGTGCCCGGGTTCAATATAAGCAAGACTGTGGAACAAAACAGATCTGTGAGGTTTTGTGGCATTGATATAGAGCTCAAGGCTCATAAACTCTACAGTAATGTATGGAGCTCTTCTCATGGTTTGACTGATAGTGATGGCGGACCGCCGCAGTCATCCAGCCTCCTGCACGTTTCTGTGGTTTTAAAGCCCACCGCTCGTGTACGATCAGGGCTCCTGCAGTCCGGTGAACAGCTGATGAATAATGAAGAGGTCACACACGGTCACTAGATTCCGTTCTTCACCGCTGGCTCTGTACCAATCGTTCACACATGAGGCCTTACGTGAGCTTTCCATTCGATTGACCTCACCCTCACAGAGAAGTACCATCACACAGGGACTGACTGATGTTAGGACACCTGGAGTTCAACCCAAGGTGAGAGAGTTTTTCAGTTGAATGTATTTTAAAGATCAAGTATTTATCGATGATGATTGAGATGTGCAGAATTTGTGTTTTCATGTATAAATATATCACGCATCAAAGGTATAGTTCATGCAAAAGTAAAAAATCATTTATTCACCATTATGTCGATCAAAACCTGTATATGATTCTTTCTTCTGTGGGACATAAAGGAAGGTATTTTGAAAAATGTCACTTTTTTATTTTTTATTATACAATGGAAATCAATGCTGTTCAGTGTTGTTTGGCTATCGGCGTTCTTCAAAATGTCTTCTTTTGTGTCCTGCAGAAAAAGGAAAGTCAAACATATGAATAGAAAAGACATGATGGAGAGTAAAACAAATATTTATTTTTGAGTAAACTATCCTACATGTCATTTTTAGGGCTTTTGGAAGCCTTACATACGGTGTCACAGAACTTCCCATGTGTATTCTTTTGAGGATCGAATGACAGAAATGCAATATAAATATATAACTATGTGTTTATAGGTGTGTAAAGACTTTACATAATGAAGCGTGATGTTTTTATAACCTTAGAATGAGCTATTTCTATATGCATATACCGCATTCCCCTTACATGGAATGTTGTTTCTACAGTAGCCCTAAAGGGACAAACTGCTCTACAAAGCCCATTTTATAAATACATAATCTCCTTCGGCAAAAAACGATAACGTGACGACATCTTAGTTACAGAATGTGTCGGTCTCCGTAGTGCTTCGAAAGGGAGGGTTGAGGAGTGGATTGAGCCATTGTTTGCAATCCTCAACCTCACCACTAGGTGCCGCTGGACCTTTAAAACCGTAAAAGCTATTTTACAAATTAATCTACAACTATACGTTTGAATGAGACACATTGGATTATAATACGCACACCATCTGAATTTCACCTATCAAGTTCGGTCTTGTCTTAACTTGTCTGGATATCTGTATTTTGAATGAATCCTTTTTTGTTGCAGGTGTAAATAAGGTAAAACAGCCCTGGTCTTACTATTGTTTATGTGCCCGCAGAACAATAGAGATGAATGGAGATACTAACAGATAGATCTCCTCTGGTGCAACCATTACGAATTGTATTGGAAAACTACTTTGCTGTATTCCACTTTAGTAAGTTGAGCTGTGTGTTAAAACTTTGTAAAAGTGTTTGTAGAGTGGAGACGAGCGCTCCTCCTCAATGTCTTATCATGATGCCGACAAGCGGACGGATAGCAGACATGAAAAGAGATGAGATGTCCAGATAAGCACTAAAGCCTGAGATCTGGGCCAGACGCGCCTCACAAAATATATTTCCATATAATAAACAGAGATATTGGCAGCAAAATGAAGAAGTGGTGCAGGACCTTTAATCACTCTATTAAAACTCTTATCGTCGCATCTGTATCATTTCGGTTTTGTATACAGCGCAAGAATCATTTTAGAACCGGGATTAGCTCCCAATCTCCAAAACTATTTAGGCGAGAGCTGATAAAGGCGATTTAACTAGTCGATCATTCACAGAGTTAATTGAAATGAACTGCGTGGGGTTTTTAAATAAAAAAAGGTGCTGGAGAGGGTCTTTCAATCATCTATCTGTCAATGGTATAATACTCTCAAACTTTTCCTCAGTCACTTTTGAAGAGTTGCTGTTGTGATGACCCAAAATGAATCGGATGCAGCTTCTTCTCTGCTTTAAAATTTTCATGTAAGAACATTTTGATTGAAACATTGTTGAGGAGAAGATTGCTCGTCGGTTTCATTTAACTAAAGTTTGATTTGGTTCTCAACGGCAGTCAGTTAACAGGTAATCCGGTGAAAATGAAGATGTTGCTCTTGTAACTGCTATTGTCTTTTTTATTAATCATAAAAGCAGCACAAAGTCAAAGTGTTGCAAGCTTAAATCTCAAGAGAACGTTCCTGTTCTTTTTTATAAAGCAGGGATTTTAACACAAAGTTTTATGTGTGATTCCTCTTGATCCCTTTACCAGCGACTTCAGAAGAGGGTTTTCAACTCCAGTTCTCAGGTCTGCTTGCAGAATGTTTCTGATGTCTTCATAGTCAAGACATTAACAAGCTCATGCTTTAAATACAGAGTTTTAAATAGTGAGATATCAGAAACATTCTTGGAGGAGCCTGAGGTCTGGCTGCTAAAGCGGTCATATCGTGAAGAATCACATTTTCCAAAGTTAATTGAAGTAGGGAAGTCAAGATTCTCCTCAGTCTAAAAGCAGCATTTATTCAAAATAACCCACGGTCAATCTTCTGCCTCTATCAGATGAACATATCGCTGGCCACACATGCTCGGCAAAGTGGGTTAGATGTTATTATTAGTATAAATATGACAGCTAAATTCATCAGCGAATGCTTTTGTGTTTGATCCTAACCGTTTGTGTGGTGTGTTACAGTGTGGATTGCTTTGTGAATTTTACCAATTAAAGGACAATTCATACTTAGGCTTTGTTTAGGTCATTTCCAATATCAAGAAAATTGATCATGGTTTTTATATGGATAAAACTGCAAAACCATGGTTACTATAGTAAGATCAAGGTATGATTGTTCTACAGTAACCATACAATAGTTTATTAAACATATGCATGCAATAAAAAAAAAACACACTTTTAAGACAACTAAAGACCACAAGGTGTAAACATTGGTCCAGCAGCACTTCCAATTTGATTTTATGATGTATTCTTAAATCATATATAGTAAAATCATTTGTATAACATTGCGTCTGAAATGTTTTGTTTGTTGTATTCTGTTTAAACATTTGTCCAGTGTTCAGAAACTGAAACAGGAAGTTACATGTACGTCTTCCAAAATGGTCCATAATAAAACCCAATCAACCAAAAACCAGTTTTTAGGGTTTCAGGGTTACAATGATGTTTCGGTCTAAAGGCTCATTCACATTTTAATGTGTGAGCCCTTCAATGGATTTTTATTGGTTTTCATTGTTTTATAAAAATCACTTTTGAAAGTGGCCCCATACGTAAGTTCATCAGTGTTGTTATTTGTAATATTTGTTGGTGTGGATGTGTTTGTACGGAAATATTCGACTTGTTGTATCTGGTGTTCTTGACCTAAATCACCCCTTAACTATTTTTTAAATTACGCTTTGTGTAATAGTAACGCAAATATATAAGGTGCTTTAGTTCTTTTGGTAGAAAGAAACATTTTGTGCATTAAATGAAACTTAACTGTGTTGTTCAGTATGTATGATTCCAGGATGCTCTTTAATCTTGTCAGTAATGAAGCTGACCAAAGGCTCTTCTAAACATGTGTAACAACAAAACATTTGTGAGTAAAGTGAGTAAAGTATTAGTGAAACTAGATGATGTTTGCATGATAGAAACCAGTGGATTCACACTGTTGTGTGTGTGCGCCGGGGGGCGCTTATGTCCTGAGCTCATCTTAAAACCCACAGCATCCTCAAAGTGGCTCCTTTGCTAGGAAGCACATTTCCACTCTCCATGTTCAACAGGTTTTGCTCTTTTGCTGTTGGCTCCTTTAATATTTTATTGGAAGACAAACAAGTCTTGGTCAGATAGCCTTACCAGAGAGATCTTGTAGCCAAGTTCTGGTACACATTTTTTTTTAGTGTCAAATGCCGTAATCGAATTCAATAAATGAGATGTATGTACACGCGGTTCTGGTGAGAACAAGAGCCCATCTTGAACTCCTGACAAAATGGCCCGTCAGAGACTGGGGAAGCCATGACACAAAACAAGAGGAGAGTAAACAGATGAACAAGTGCAGGCGGCTTTGAGAACAAGAGCTGTCAACATGCGCGCCCAACGCAAACACGCTCGCATCAAAGATGATGAGCTCCGAAGCCGGCAGTGTGATTTCCCAAAAGATTTTGCGGCTTTTTACATCTTCTAAATCTACAGTGGAGGGTAAAACCGCAAATGTGAGGGGTGCAGGTCACACCAGGAGCAACCGACTTTCAAGCACGGGTGGTAGTGGATTGTATAATATCTTAAAGCGAGGGTCAGTAACCTTAAGCAAATATAGAAATAATGTAGGAGTATTATTCATTATAATCAATGTTATTAAGTTTTAGAAATGTTGAAGTCACTGAACACTCTAAATGATAATTAAACTAGGCAGCTTTAGAGAGTAAATAAAAGATCACAAACCTCTTAAAATAGAATAAAACTATAAGAATGACAATTTGACAAGTTCCAGAAAAATTGACCATTTTGTCATCGTTCACTCACTCTAATGTCATCTAGATGTATGACATTCCTTCTTCTGCAGAACACAAAAGAGGATATTTTAAAGAATGTCTCAGTGGTTGTGTGTGTATACAATAGAAGTGAATATGTGTCAATTTTGTTTGGTTACCAACATTCTTCAAAATATATTTTTTGTGTTGCACAGAATTGTCAGTTTTGGCTTTAAAAAGAAAGGTTCCTAATCTGTTCTTTCACATTATTGTTCCAAAGAACCATAACAAGTTATTTGTAGTGGATAAAGTTTCTTCAGACTACCTCAAAAAAGGTTATTTTGATTCTTTGTGCAACAAAAAAAGGTTCCTCTAAGAACCAGAATTCATAGCTGTGACCCTTTGTAAAACCTTCCTTTTAAAGAGTGAATTTATATTACAAATATATTGTTTTGTATAATACTTTTAGATATGTGTGTGTCTGTGAGGTGTGTGGCATTAATAACAAATGAAGAGTTCATTTGGTAAAACAAATAACTGAATAATTAAAATATTCTAAAATGATGTTTTTATTGTGCATTCCAAGTATTAATGAAACTGCAGTTGGGTTGTTTTGATTAAGTAATAATAACTAATACAAAAACAGCTAGCAAACACAATAAAAACATGATGAGTATGTATGTTGTTGCAAATTAACTCTTCAAATATATATTTAAATTGCCAAAAAGTGTAACCATGGTCTAAAACATGCACATTCTCCATTGCATTACTTCCTGCACCGATTCACCGTTATTCCATTTCGGCTGCCAGGTTTTTTCAGTTTGGTCAAGGCATGACTTTATTTTCCTGTCTGAGCAGTGGTTCTTACCGAGGATAGACCCCAGATGAATTACTGTTTTAACTCAAGAACGGACTCCACCGCCAAATGTGATCAGTCAATACCAGCCCTAAAGACAAGCGCCCAAAGGACTCTTGTCAGGAAATATCAATTGTTACAAATCACAAGGCACCTGCTGGAGTGCAGGGTGTAAACTCCACCGGACTGATTCCCTTAGCTAAAGGATTTAATGACTGTTGTGAAATCTTGCTTCTGTAGTCGAGAGAAAACTTATTCTCCCACTCATAGTGCTTCGGTTGCGCAACAGCGTTGTGCTTTGAGGTTGAAATACGAATCGGCGAGCTTGCTGACCTTGCGCTTCTGGATCTGCATCGGGACGTTCTTTTTACACTATCGCATCTTTTATCAGCGCTGGCCAGATGGATGCCGCTAGATTGAAACTTTCAGTTTGTTGTGGGAGTTTTTGTAGATGGAAAGTAAATAACTGAGCAATGATATCTTTGGTCAAATATAGCTGGTCCACTTATCTCGGTCTGAAATCTGTGCCGCTGTGGTTCATCCAGACAGTAGCGAAACTCTTTCTGGTCATGGACCTCAATTTTAAGGGATGTTATAGCTTAGCCTCAGAAAGCTCACTTGCATGGTCCTGAATCACCAATCGTGCTTTTCCGACTTTTCAACCAAGTTTTGTTTTAGGAATACGGGAAGGGATGAGACACGATCACAGTCGCTACATTCATTCTTTTATAAACATTTATATCCTCTTCGAGCGGTTATGAAATGAGTTGGTTTTGCGTAACTTTTTGCCTATGAACAGTTTAACTCTGTGTCCTCATTATTTTATGGGCACGCTTACAGATAAAGAAGTGTTGCTTGTTTAATTGGGTTGGTGGATGTGTGTGTATTTAGTCTGGCGTGACTCACTAATAACAGCTTCAGCTGGACTCATTCTGTTTACTCCTGCGGTTCAATTGGCAATGGCATGTCTCAGGTTTGGAATGAGAAAAGAAGAAATTGTGTCTTGGATCCCTTACTAAATATCTAGATGAAATGTTGCAATAAAAATGTATTGATCAGGTAATATAGCATTACTTTTGACTGCATCGTCTATCATCTTTGACTCTTTAATGCGTATTTTCATCTTGGGGAAACTGTGAAATTTGTTAAATGTGTCTGCTAATGTGAAATGAGTGTACTGTTTACTGAACAGTGTATATAATGTGTCTTATCAACACAATTTAATGGCAGATTGTATGAATTAGTTCTGACCTCATTCATCTCATTCGTATGTTTTAGTATTGTCTTTTTTGTTTTTGTCAGACATTAGGTTTATGTTCTTCGTTCCTGTTTTTTCCAATAGTCATATGTTTTTGTACAATTCATACGAATTCATAGGAATTGGCCCCCTGTAAACAAAAATGAATCCCAATGTTTGTTCAAAAGGGATGAACGAACCCAACGGGTAACGTAACAAATGCTTGGTTATTTCAAACCAATATTCTGTGTTGTTTTAACCCATTTTTGGGTCAAACATTTTCTGGGTTTATACCTTTCTGACCCAACGCTGGGTTCAGGGCTGGACTGGGAGTAAAAATAGGCCAAGAAATCCAGGGCCATGAGCGGCCATCCATATGTCTGTCTTTCCACAACTGCATTCCGGCCTGATCACACTTGTGCTTTGTGCTCCAGGGGTCCCCCTCCATTTGTTCACTCTCCCGCCCATTTGTTTGGGGTCCAACAATAATAGTCCCTATTTGCAGAGGGCCAGTCCACCCCTGGTTCTTGGTGCAAATCTTGTAAGATCAGATTTATTGTGCCTTCTATTACAATCATTGCATTTGTACCATGGTATGAGGTAATTTGGAAGCGTCGTGTTCCGCCCTCCACCAATGCTCTTTGCAGATTTTGGCTATATGCATTCATGCATTTGGCTTTGGAGAGAACACTGCTTTCAAAGCCACGTCAAAACTATCTAAGCTATCTGTAAATGTAAAAAAGACAAAAAATATTATTGCAGGTTACAATGGAAATGTAAAAGGGGACAACATCAATCCATACCGTGTGCTCTGATGTATAATGGACTTGTGGGTAAATGTTGTAGGTATTGCGGGTATTCCATGTGTTGAGTAAATTTACTGCAGGAATAGAAAGTTGTGTTTATAGTGCAGAGGCGCTGAATATACAGAACTAGAATGTCATGAAATCAGATATCTGCATGGCTTTGAGGGATTGTATGACTGATAACAGAGCGCTGTGGACTCAGAAATGCCATATTACAACAGATAGTTCTGGACACTGGTGTACACTTGCAAGTCATTCATGACTACATGATAAAGATGATGTATCTCAATTATTACTGTGCTGGTCAATATACTAGACATCTGTGAGATGAAATGGAGTCTCATCTGCATCTCAGATATTTCTCCTGAGAAAAGTTTCAGAAAAGATCTCAAATATGTCTCAAACTGAGCTCAGATTGATCAAGTCTGCAATTTTATTGAAGATCTTAATATGAACTCAAACATTTCTCATCAAATAAACCCAAATCTAGATGATTGTACTACTACACTCTACATTCATTTTACACATCCGTACTCTTCATGTGTTTCAACAATTGTCTCATTTCTTTATATTTTATTTCTCCATAGCATTTTTATGAAAACATCTAAAAGGTGATACTTAAAAGAAAGACAACTGAGAACTCCATAAAATCTCGCAAAATCTGAGCATTAACACTATTCCATTTGGGACTCGAGTGAATTTGCTCAGACATGATAAGCCTCTTAGTTAACATTCAGTCACGTGAATATTCGGCTCTTTATTCTGGCAATCAAGACAAAGGAGGCCTAAATAATTACACATTGTTATGAATGATCATTCTGACAGCTTTAAGTGGGACCACAAAACAACACGAATGACATACTTAATCACATCAACATCGTGTTATTTGCCACTTACACTTGATTTGCGTGCTTTACTGAAAGCCTACTAACTCTGTAAAGAAGAGGCCAGTGTCCCGGTAAAATGCATACTCTTCTTGTTCTATACGGATCCTTAAAGATAAAGATTAGGCCGTAATATGAAAGTGCACATTAAAACTATAACTAAAGTTTTTATCAATAGACATGTTTTTTCTGATACACAATATAAATAAAAACAATTATTGTCCAGGCACTGGTTATCTCTATGTTGGACTACTGGAATGCTCTCCTTGCTGGTCTTCCTGCAAAAGCTATCAGCTGGTGTAGAACGCAGCAGCACACCTCATCTTCCAACAGCCCAAAACGGCTCATGTGACACCCCTTTTTATCTCTCTCCACTGGCTACCGGTTGAAGCCCATGTCAGCTTCAAGTCACTAATGCTTGCCTACAGGACCATCACTGGATCTACACCAGCTTACTTTCACACCCTCCTGCACTCCTACACCCTATCAAGATCCCTGGGTTCAACAAACCAGCGGTGTCTTGTATTGCCTTCTCATAAGGGCAGTAAATCGCTTACACGTGCCATCTCCCACACCGCTCATTCTCATTCTCATTCACAACTCCTTACTGGTGGAACATTCTTCCTAACTCAGTCCGGTCAACCACATCTCTCACAACATAAAAAACAACTTAAAACCCATCTCTTCTGTGAATACTTGACAGACAAAAAATGAACCCTTTCTCTCAACAGGTATTGGTGTAGCTTTTGTTGAAACCAGTAACTTTGTATTGGCACCCACTGTATTATTGCTCCTGTATGACATATCACTTATTGCTCCCTGAACTCTTTGTAAGTCGCTTTGGATAAAAGCGTCTCCTTAATGACTTAATGTAAATGTTATTATTAAATATGATTAATATTAGTTTACATTAGTTTACATTTTACAGTTCATATGCTCATTGTGCAATCCAATTTTACGTGTTAAAGAGAGTTTCCATTTGAATAATAGCTCTGGACTTTAATTTGTTCTTTGGCAAGCCTCATAGAAAGAAGCGTTGTTTTGATTGGTTTGTTTTGCTCTCTGAATGTATGAGAAATCACGGTGTTGGATCTCTCACCTGTCAGGAGAGTTATGGAGGCTGTAAATGCACACAGTCTGCAGTCTTCCCAGACAAACAAGTGGCGATTTTGTCTCTTTGCATTTACTAAAGGCAGTAGGAAAGTGAAATAAGCCCTAGTATGCAATTCGCTCTCACTGTGTACCTGTCTCTAGTAGTTAGTGCTGTTGTAATGGGACTGTGGGATTTCCCTCCCTCAACTGATTAAAAAAAATCTAAATGTTCTTGAGTCTTTCACTTTGACATTTGCTAACAGCGCCGGGAACTCTCTGAACATGGCAGCACCTTGTTTCTGCTCGGTCCCATTTAGCAAGACTTGTGACAAATGACATACTGCTGTTTATTTCTTGCCAAAACCGGCCAACTTCGACTGGAAGAGTATGTCTGACTGGCACGTAAAACAAACAGTGATTGTTTATGCTCTGCAAATTTTACCAAGTTTTTTTTATTTTTATTACGATGGCCTCAGCACAATAACCATACCTTTACAAAAAAATAAGTATACTTCACATTTATAGTATTTAGTTTGCTTAATGGGGTCATATGGCGCCAATACATGTTTTTCTGTGTCTTTGGTGTGTATAAGTTGCCCGTGCATGTATTAGACACCTAAAATTGCAAAATCTAAAGTGTCGGAACAAAAGATGCATTCTATCTAAAAGTGATTGCTCACCCAGACCTGCCTGAAACGCCTCGTGTAACCACACCCACAAATCTACATCAGTTGGTGCTATGTGTTGACTAAGACCACCCAAATGTATACGCAAGTAAGGTGGGTGTACATGTCAGTACAATTGCTTTCCAAATATGATAAGAGGCGTTACATTTCCGTCACACACTTGCAGTATTCGACCAATCACTATGCGCCGGTTAAATGGCCAATCATAGCACACCTCACTTTTCAGAGTGATGAGCTTTGTAAAAAAACGACCCGTTTCAGAGTACATCTTTAGTACACATATACTGTACATTTATTTTTTTGTACTGCAGCTCTACAACAGCAGACCGTGAGTCATTTATATACTGTAAGTGTACTTACACGTTTTAATTAAGTGGACTTAAGTGAACATTATTATCATAGCTTACTATATATTAGTTATATCATACTGTTGCTATTTATACTTGAACACATAAGTGTTATAAGACGGTATGTCAAGCTTTGTGAAAAACGTGTATCAAAAGGGTAACAAGCCAAGTATTCTAAGTATACCTCATTTATTTTTAGGTATATCTCCATCAAATGATTCAGAACAAGTAGGCCTAATGTACTTGCTGGTCTTTCAAGTCAAAAAGTATACTTATAGCACACTTGAGTAAACTTTTTTGTAAAGGTAGTTTAAACAAGGTATTTACTATGGTATTGGTATTCAGTCTGGCAAAAAACATGCTATAGTAAAACACAGTTAATTTTTGGAGGAGCTGATAAAAGAAAGAAATGGATTATAAACTAAATCAGAATAAATTAAAGTTATAAAGACATGGCAGATATATTCACTTAATCTCAGAGCCTCTTATTCAAGAGTAAACTACCAGGTCTCGTGCTTGTCACCACTTGTTCCTCATCTCAGTGTTTAATTTTGCGTGTGAACCCTCAAAAGTATTTGCTATTAATTTGTTATGTGTTAAACAGCTCAAGTGTTTTGTGATGTGTGCCTGTAAGTACAGTGTTAGTGACAGCAGCGTTCTATAGACTATAATCCATAACTAAACTAACTCTTAGAAATCTTTCAGAATCAAAGATGAATTCTGCTACCCACTTCAGCTGATGTGTTGTGTGAAAGGGACCAGATGACAGC
The DNA here is from genome assembly GCA_029783895.1 of Triplophysa bombifrons. Lineage (NCBI taxonomy): Eukaryota > Metazoa > Chordata > Actinopteri > Cypriniformes > Nemacheilidae > Triplophysa > Triplophysa bombifrons. The sequence continues at coordinate 4,559,628 of CM056455.1, forward strand.
TAGTCATTTCACAGCTATGTACTGTATACACTCCTGTCAACTATACACATTTTGATTCTGTTTTTTTATTTACAACAAATGGCATACAAAAAAGTATACAATGATGATGGTAATGTCATGATAATTTGAATACATTGACATAACAGAATCTAGGTGGGCTTGTAAGTGTTTAGTTGGAGAAATGAATACAAGAAACAAAGGAATTGAAACGGGCAAGAACGGGCCGGGAGAGTTTTCACATAAACACATCACAGAGGATCAAAGCTATGAGAGAATCGCCCGAAATACAGAGCGGTTTGGAATACAAATTGAGATGCAAAACAAAGTCTTGATATTTATCTGTCACTATGGTTACAGGCATTTCTCTGCTTCCAAGTCCTGAAAGTTCACAGTTTCAAGTGCGGAGGTTATAATTTTCTTGCGAGTGGCGTTTAAGTGGTTGAAATAAACTGGACGCATTAGGAAATTTCATAATCCTCTTTTTGACGTCATGACAAATATGAAAAGCTTTTTTTAACAACCAAAGAAAGAGCAACTGATGTGTACTTGGAGCATTTTAAGACTCTCACTGTTGCAGAGATTTGTTGAGATTTCGTTAAAGAGTAAATATTTTGTGATTTTTAATGTCCAACTTTGGTGTATATATGGAGTGTCCAACAATAAGTTTACGTACATAATCGCTATAAAACACTTTAATTTTCTAGTAATATACAGTTATCATTACCTTACTTTTTGGCTGACTCTCAAATGATTTGTTCGGCAATTAATTTTTTTAACCCGCTCATTTCTGTCAGCCTAATCTGATCTGATTGGTCAGATGGTCTAGTCTGCTGTGATTGGTCTACTGTGTGTAGTGTCGCAAATGGAACGTAGGCGGGCATTACATGGAGTGATTCAAATCTGACCCGGAACTAAAATTACAACAACAGACTGTATCGCTTGATTCTGATTCGACTCCTTTTTTCCCAAGCCGATAACTTTGATATTTGTTCACTTTCGGCTTTACAACTTTGCAGACTGCTTACATTCACACACAGCAACATTACACACTGCATGAAATGTAGTTTTAAGGACATTGTAATAGTTAATATTTCAATTACTTTTGACATGACTGACATTAAAAAGAGAGCAAATAGAAATCATCACATCTGCGTCTGAGATGTTTCTCCTGACTTAAAGAGCCAAAAATCTCACAAATGTCTCTGTCATTAGAGTTTGAAAAGAGATATTGACGATGTGTCAAACTGAGCAAAGATTGGTCAAGTCTGCAATCAAAAGTCAATTTTATTAAAGATCTCAATTCGAACATTTCTTATCAAATTTACCCAAATCCAGATTATTCCTTCTCAACAATCTACATTCATTTTACACCTCCAGACTTTTCATGGATTTTAACAATTACAGTCTCATTTGTTTCTATTTTTATTTTCTTTAAGCAGTTCTATTGGAGAAATATATGAGACCAAGTTGCTGTTTGGGAGGCAAAAAATCTTTAATATTTCCATATTAAGTAGAAGTTTTGATGTCAGTTTTTTGTTTTGTTTTGTTTTCCTCCAGGATGTCCCCCTCTTACCAGTGTTCCCATGATGTCCCCTTGACAAGTCCTAGTCAGGTCTTTTTGGTCTTGTCAAAAATGTGCTTCTAAGAAGGCCAGCATCTCCCGAGCAATCATCAATGAGACGAACGGCATCGCTAACAGACAGCTCGCTCCAGGTATTAAAGACCTCCTCAATGCTCATGTAACACGAATCACCCTAAGCAGCAACACGCTGCCTTTAGTCTTAAATAAGTGTGGTGTAAAACAGGCCGTTTAAGAGCGCGGCATTTCTCCTCATGCCCACCGTGACAGGTGAGCCCTGCATTTTGTCACTCATGGTGTGCTCAATCACAGCAGGAACATCTGCTCTTGCCGCGCTGGTAATTGCAGAGTTCAAGGCAGACTGGCTGGATGATTTGACAGTGTTGTCATGGTGGCGGGGCCACTGCCACGTACCTGCCGGATACTTGTCTAATGCCGGTGGTCTTCCGAGATGCACCCGGAGAGGAGGGAGGGGGACAAAAAGAGTGAAAAATCGAATCGGCTTGCCTGGTGTTGCCTGTGGGGCCGCTCGCCGTGCCTTGTGGCGAAGGGACCTCCCGGGGTCTCCATGGAGATGAGTAATAGGATTTTGCCGCCTCATGTTTGAGAATGTGCCTGCGGTCGCGGCCCCTGCGCGCTCACGCCCGAGCACAGATGCCTGCTGTTATTCTGAAATATTCTTTGGAGAGGAGTATGATGAAACGCACACTATCTTTAGTACATTGGTAAAGTAAGTGGGGTCATGCTCTACAGAAAATACCACGGTTTTATGCTCTACGCACAATGTCATTGTGTGAATACCATGGTATTGTTTGGAATACTGTGATGTAAACGCACTGGTATAGGACTTTGATGGACAGTCATGAAAACGTAGAGAAGGTTAGTGGAAGCTTTCTGTTTGTAGATTGAGTAATGCTCATAATATTATTTTAATAAAAATGTCTCATTGGGACAATACAAGAAAAAATAAATGTATTCTATGAATGCACTGTTAGTGGCTTTGAATAGAAGCATCTGTCAAATGCATAAATATATCTCTATATTCCAGGATGACCCTGCGTCTACATGTCCAGGCTAAGCTCTGAATAACAACTAAGCAGTACATAGATGCCCGCTCCAGACTCTATTTCAGAGTTTTCCAACACGCCGCATCATTACACATCTTTAAATGAAATGTGATAACCTTTTACATGTGAGAATGTGTTGGTTTGTTTTTATACACATGTGTGCTAATATTACAGATTTAAAAACTATTTTTAATGCCGTGTTAGCAAACACCTTCATCATTTTGTATTATGGTATTATTAGCAGTTTTAATGTTTGGCTCGACATAAAATGCAGAGTCACAGTTGACTTACTCTTGAATGATCACAGACCGGCTTGGACCACTTTAATATGGTGGACGACTTATGTATAGCAGCCCATTAAAAACGGCCGTTACTGAGGCATCTATGTATGTACAGTACATCTATGACAATACATACTGTCCATATCAGGTACTATATACAGCGGAGTAAAGGATTTAAAGAACATTTCAACATTATTTATTTCTAATATTACTTTTTGTAGGATTGCGATTGTTTAGGTAAAATGCTTATTTATGTTTCATTCTGTGAACTGCTAAGAACATTTCTCCCAAATTTCTAATAAAAATATTGTTTTTATTTGCAGAAAATGAAAACTGAAGAAACGGGTCAAAATGGCTCTGTATTTTTTAAGACCTCAAATACAAAGAAAGCAAGTTCATATTCACTTTTAATTAATACAACAGAAATGTTTCTTCATGTAATTGGAAAAAGTTCAAAAATTACTTTTTTATGTGATAAATTAGATTTTTTTTCACAGTTTTCATGCATCTTGTCATGCTGTCAGTCTTTCACATTAACGTTGGGTGATTCCTGAGGTTCAATTCAACAGACACTGGACTAGAATGACCACAATGCATCTAGAAATGCTGATTAAAATAAAAGATGGTCTTTTCATTTTTCACTATTGTTTTTCCATTTATCGTTATTATTAGTCTCTCTTTATGTTTGTCTCTGGGTTTTTCAAATATCTAACCATTAAAACACTAAAAACGGCGATTATTTTTAATTTAAAGGTGGTTTCCTGGACAGGGTTTAGACTAGTTCAGACCAAGTTATTTTATAGAACTGTCTTAACTCAAAACTGCTTCCACTGAGAGATCCTAAAATATGTCAATGCCATTGTTTTATCTCAAGATGCACACCCTGTATGTTTGTTAGGGAGGCATGTTGGTGAAAACATCCGAATTTAACAAAGGCTTAGTCCTGGCTAAAACTAATCCTTGTCTGGGAAACCGGCCCTTAATGTAGGCTATATATAGGTCCTGGCTGGTTTTAGTCTCTTACAGAGTCTGTTGCATTTCACAACTTGGTGCATAAAGCAATTTCAGCTGTTTTGCAAACTTCCTCTCTTCTTCCACCACCGCTCTCTCTAAAACCATGTCCTCCAGAGAAATGTCAGCTATCCCTAATGTGTAACATGACTGACAGGTAGACAGTGTTTTTGATTGGCTAGTTTTCTGATTGGTTATAAAAGCAGACTGTTTTTTTGCACTACACAGAGCCCAGGGCTGTCACAGAGACTCTGATTCCTCTGAACACCTATTTCACTGATATTTGTCAGCTAGTGGAGACGTTTTATGCATGGCAAGCTTACAGCACCCTTAGTACAGAATGTTCTTGTTTGTGTGGTTGCATCTTACAAACAAATAGTCAACAACCACAATCGCCACAAATTTACCATAATCTCACCAACATATTTTAACCATCTACCAAAAATGTGTTTATATCACTTTTTTCTACACTAATAGGGTTTAAATTGAGCTTATGAGATCACCGGGGGAAACAGTAAAGTTGTTTTCTTTCATGCCCTGTGGCTCAAATGGGCTGGATTTTGTAGCTCTGCTTTTTCACTGTAAACCGGAGTAAATGTGAAATGTTATTGGTTTCTCTGTTTTAGCTCCATCTTGGCAATCTCACATGAAACGCACCTCTCAAGGGTACAAAACCACCATCCGCTATCTTGGGATTGGTTTGGCATTCAGCCAGTTTCCCGCCATCTCGTCCCTCATTGCCACCCAAGAGCGAGCGAGGAATCCTGGAGGTTCTGTGTTAAATCGATTCGATTGTATTGTGATTCATTCCACCCAAAGAAAATTACTTCCCTGTTTCCATAATTAATATGCGGCCGGTGATGTGATGTTGTTATTTATCTAGCAGCTCTTAAAGTAAAATTATTAGCCTGTTGATTTACGCCGTACCACTGTATAGATCATTCGATTATACCTGTTATTTTCACATCTATCCTAATGAATGAAGCTTGTTATGCTTCTCATATATAATCTCACAAGTAGATATAAGACACAGTGGAGTGTATTTCAATTCATTGCTGGATTTGGCCTGAGTGTTTCTCAGGAAGGGGCAGTGCCAAGAATCTGGATGAGAAATATAATTCACCGTAGTAAAAGTAAACCAGTTCCTATACTGGCAGTTAAAAGTGTAAATGTAGTAAATAAAACAACTGGTATGAAATATGAGATGAAATGGTGTAAATTATTTTTAACGTGAACTGTCCAACAACAACACTATCATGTGTACGAGCCTGCAAATCATCTTTAATAAGTCCAAGTGCGTTCCTGGCTCACTTTCAGATTGAAATAAACGTAAAATTGCTGATTTTTTTTACTTGAAATGATAATGTGCGAGTGAGACAGACTTTAATAACCACTTGGACAAATCAAAGCTGTACTTTTGCATCTGTAAAAACAGCAAAAACCTGCCTTTGAAATCTGTATTCAAATATGTGCATATGTACGTAAAGATGCTGTTTAAAGTTTTATAAATAGTAGGCCCTGGGGTTTAAAGTGGCCCTTACACACGCGGGCTCTGCCAATCTTATATTAAAGGAACAATACAGCGTTTTTAGAATGATCTATTGGCAGAAATGCAATATATTATACAAAACTATTTCTTCAGAGGTGTATAAAGACCTTACGTAATGAACCAATATGTTTGTAATACCTTAGAATAAGCGGTTTATATCTACATACAGAGCGGCCCTACATACATTGAATTCGCCGCCATGTTTTGTCTCTACAACGTGCGTTTCCTCTCCCTCTCCCCTGCGGTATGGTGGTGAAACATATCGTGGATGATCTGTGATCTGTACATACTGATTCAAATTAAAGCAACCTCAACGGGGATGATTTTAAGATGATATTTCTCCCAAACTTCTCTCTGCTGCAAAGTATTTCCATAGATATCTGTGAGTTTATCTGCTAAAAGCCTTATTACCGCGGGTCCTAATGCAGGTCCTAGCTGTTTCCTGACTTTTATCCTTCTTTTCATACTTAAAATCCACAGACATTTTATTTTATGTAACAAATAAGACATCGCTCGTTCTACAGTCTTTCTAATGCCGTATGATCTCTTCCCTCCATCAACATGAGAACGACATCTTTTTGTACTATGGTGGCCACCGTCGTGTTTGGACAGTGATTCGTGGCAAACCTATAATACGACACTAGTGGCCGCTGTAAATCAAGAACAGTGCCTTTAATCTTGAGTACCTATAGAGTAGTTTTGCATACTTCATATCTTCCAAGAGTATTTAGTTTGATCACATTTACAAAAGATCGATTATTTCCGAAATCATATGGCGCGTGCGGGGGGAGACTGAACTTAAGCACCTCTGAACTTAACTGAAGCACCTCTTCATATAATGGGAATCTATGGGGTCCACCTGTCTAAGAGTTTGTAAAGCACATCATTCCAAAAAGTGTTGACGTTTCGTGAAGCGCATCGTTAGAAATTTTATTAAAGCTGAACGTCTTTTTTAATAATATTAGCCATAATGTGCAGCCTCTGCACACAATCGCAGTCTTCTTCTTGTAGTATTTGGTGGCGGATGGCATACCAGTGTCTGGTACGTTTAGCGCCACCTGCAGAAAGGGAGTGTTGAGGCTGTACAGTATGGCTAATATTATTAAAAATTCCATTAAATTTATGAAAATATCGAGCGAGACGTCAACATGTTGATAGGAGCCGCTTTTTTGAATTATGTGCTTTAGGAGCTCTTAGACAGGTGGACCCCATAGACTCCCATTATATGAACCAGAGAGGGCTGCGGATTTACCAAACAATCTTCTTTATGGTTCTACTCAAGAAAAAATGTCACCTACATTTCGGATGGCCTGAGGGTGAGTAAATAAACAGCAAATTGGAGTTTTGGGCTGAACTATCCCTTTAAGCATGAGAAGACAGCGTTGTGAAGAAGTCAGAATGCATGACACATCATTGCAGCACCCCATTAACAAGATTATTTTACTTTTGGGCTGAAACAGTTGTAGTAACCCAGCACAAACTCGCATTTTTGAAGCCATCGACGATTGGCCAGAAAAGGTAAAAATATGAAATTGGTCGCCTGCTGATAGTAAGATTAACGCCGCTCCATTAGCCTTTCACCTAGAATCTGTGTAAACATTAAATGAAGGTAAATCGAGTTTGAGAAATCCACCGCACGGCGCTGATTCGAGGCATCAGTGAAGTGAAAATGTGTCGCTGCAGTCTATATTCATAGCAGAGATGGACCATTAGTCCGACAGATGCTCAGTATTGAAGCTCTTTCTAAAGTCACAGCTTTCCGTCTGGACTGGAGTTCTGTCACACTGACTGCACACAGGTAAATTACAGAAGTCCAGCTGATACCTCACTAATGCCAGAGGCCCAGGGGAGACCGGCGCTAGCCTCTTAATTACCTTGCATTAAGTATGCATTTCAGATGCCCCTAAAACACAAGCGTGCCTGCAAAACCAATGGCAGTCCTTTTCCATTAGCCATGAGATTTTAACGATTCTGCTTCCATTTCAGGACCCCTAATGGTGCTTTAGTACTTTCAGAGGAGTGCATTATTGAGCAGGTGGGTGTGTCTAACTGTACACGAAACATGGGCCTACTAAATAAAAAGGTGGAACTGTTTTTGTTCTTTTTGTTCTAATGGAGACCTTTGTGAGAAAGAGAATTATGAGACGTAATTATCAATAGAACAATTTTTTTTTAGTATTTTGCAAATGATTCGGAATAAGAATCTGTTCCTTTATGTCTCAACCCCGGTTTTTGTGTCTGGAGAAGAGAAGGGGCCGTTTCGGTGTCTCTGTCTATGGATGGATATGAAGAAAATAAGGGAGGTCAGATGTGTAATTACAGAAGGGCAGCTGGGCTGCAGTGAGTGACACACTTATCTATCTCCGGAGGAGGATGTTGTGATGAGAACTGATAGTTTCTTCTGGATTGATTGAGACCGCTGTCACCACGACTGTAAGTTGAGGTTAACACGAAACCCTTTCCTCTAGGACACACACTTTTACACACAGATGGGTTTTTTAACAAGCGACTGAGTCAATCAGTGTTTTAATTAGATTGCCATCTGCTTACATCTAGGCCTGTGGAAAACGTACAGTAACTGGTATGTCTTCTTCTTATGTCAGCTGACAAATGTCCAACAGTGGTCACAGTTATTTATTTGTGTTTTTTTTAGGTCATAAACGTTCACATGACAATGTCATTTCTATATGTTAAATCATATATTATAGCAATCAGCCAAAATTAAATATGAAACCTAATAAAACAGACACAATTTTATAGTTAGCAGTTCATGTACCCTAATATGTACAATAAAAACGTTTTGGATAATTTTACATTTATGATTTGATAGAAAATGATGCACAAAACTATTCTGTTCTCATGTCTCATAATGTAGTCTGTTAAGCATATACTGACAGTATTACACAATGGTAAATATAATACAAATATTTAGAAGAAAGTTTGTCCCGCAGTTATGCCATTACTTGCACCACAATCATAATTAAAAAAATATATTGTTTTCACATAAACAAAAATACTGAAATTGTTTCAGTCGTCCAGACCATGATTGTGAACAGTTCTGTATTAAACTTACATTGTATAACATAAAATTTAGTTAATAAAAAGTAACCAAAGTGAGTAAAATAGATGTGGTTTCCGAGACAGTATAACTAGGAAAAGTTTATCTGGTTAAATAAATGACAGTCAATCCGCAAAACAACTTGCCATTTATTTTTTGTTGATGTGCCTTACGGTGTTATTTATGTTGTCAACGATGCCTTGTGTTGTTATTTGTGTTGTTCCCTGTCTTGTTTTGTACTGTTAAACAATCCAATAAAAAAACGCTCACCAACGCATAAACAAGCCGTCAAAGTGAATGACGTCACCACGCCAATGTGAAGGACGTCACCTCGCTAATGTGAAGGACGTCACCTCGCTAATGTGAAGGACGTCACCTCGCTAATGTGACGCCCCTAGCGGCAGCAAAGGGATTCGCACTAATAATGGTTATTTACAAAATGAAAGACTCGCTTAAATCTTAACAGTTGCCTTGTTGGATCTTCCAAACAAACAGAAACAATGTTTATTCAGAAGTCAAGTGCCACACAGGTCTTCAGGAGGTCAAACTACTGCAGAATTTTCTTGTCTTTGCACATTGAGCCGGAACGAGAGTAGGTTAGCAGAAAAAATGACACGCTTCACTTTAAGTGAGATAATTTATCGTCGAGGAAATGATGTTCTTCGATAACGCATGGTCAAGGAGACCGTGTCACCTTGATCTCGTGCCCCAATATGTGAACGATACCTCGAGAGTATCATTAGAACTCTGCTGTATGGATAGTCATCACATAACATCTCATTTTCAAGGAAATTGGGGTCATAATGATCCTTAGCAAAAGGTTAAACTACCTGTCACGAGAAGCGAGAAGGTTATGCGCAACGGCGGTCATAACAGCATCTCATAATGCATCGACTGTCTATTTTCTCTGCGAAACTTGCAAATAAACACTGTTTATATTCTTCCTTCATCCGGTTTATTCAACTCTCAAGTCAAAGTGATGGACGGAGATAAATTTAGCGCGCAAAGCTGCAGTTTAGATCATCCTGCATTTCGACTGATCAATGGCTTGTTTTTCGTTGCAGACTGGCGTTTTGATTCATTTCAAGTCCATCTTTAAACTGCTGTATGGAGGTAAGATTCGCTCTTTCCTTGTGTCTGTGAAGAATGGAAACATTAAATGAAACTTCAGGAATAGCTTTCTTCAAAGACGCGTTTGAATGCGTGGGTAAAAAATAGACGCGTGCGTGTCAGAAGAAAATGAGAAGATCTGTGGAAGATGAAATGTTTTGTCGATAAATTGCAGAGATTTGTTGACTTGAAAGCTTGCGGCTTGGGCATGTGGCTGAGTCGAGTTGAGGGTGAAACTCATATTAATGAAAGCTTGTAAAGAGTACTAGTAATGGGGCTATGCCATCAGTAGTATGTAGAGTCGGCCTGCTGCGTTCCAGACACCTCGGATTTAGGAAAGTTTCTACCTCAAACCCAGAAATATGGATTTAGCAACAGTTAAAGTATTTGGCAACATTCATGTTACTGACAATTTAGTAACATTTGAACATTACAAGTATTTATTAACAAGAGTGCCATTCCAGAAATAATTTTCGGGTTGAGGTGGGAATTATCTTAAATCCGAGGTGATTGGAACTCGTCATAACTGCTAAGTCGACGACAAACAAAAAATAACTGCTCTCATTTCAGCTTTTCTTAACTAATTTCGACTAGTTTTATAAATATATTTTAATAATTTATTAGCACAGTAAAAACTTTTAAATGCAATAATTCAGTTTAGTGTAATACGTTTTGGAGATCTATCATGACTTTTTAGGATGCAATAATCATGCGTTTAATCATGAAACAAAATTTATTTTTATTGAGACACTAAACTGAACATATGAAGAGCTCTTTTCCAAAACGCAATAAACGCCAAATTTAGAGTTTGTAATGCCATTATTATGTGTACAAAACCTATTCACTGCTCCATCAATGTTTCTAATGCCAAATCGCTATATTTACTTGTTTAAAATGTACTGCAAGATGCAGTTTCTTTCCAAAACGCTATAAATCCCGAACCTGTCTTTAGCCTAAATGCGATATGTCCTCTCGACCAATCAGAATTCCCTCGTTAGTGGTATTTGTATGTGTTATTTCTAAATGATTTATTATATGTGGTGTAAGATATTGAAACATGAAATTTTAATTATTTGTTTTATTTTACTATTTAGTTTGTTAGTTATTTATTTCATGCATATGCATTTATTTGATTTATATTAATTTATAATATGAGTCCCTGATGTCATATGTTTCATGTTCTCTTGTTTGTTTGTTTTTAAAAAGAAATAAACCAACATTTGTTTGAAAAAAAGGATGGATTTGTAGCGTTCAAAAATAAATAAAAAGAAATTGAATTTATAATCGACAATATTGTTGTTTCATTTAACAATCATTGTTTAACATGTTCAGACTGAGCCAACAGACCATTTTAACAGAATAAATTGAATATTAACAAAATGTATGGGTCGGTAAAAAATGTCATTTTCATAGCGTTTTGGAAAAGAGCTCTTCATATATAGTATATATATATACAAACAATATATTTTTTTATGTGTGGTTTTACTGCGATTTGAGACATACTAATTCTGAAAATTACTTTGGATGTGTTGTTGACAAATTGCGGCGCAGAGGAGGTTTCTGCTCTGTGTGACTCTGCTGTTATTGTTGCCTTTATTGTAATTTTTGTTACGATACAGATTTGTCAAACCCCTGTCCTTTGATGATATGATGGGGTTCGAGACATGCGATCAGAGTGCAGTCAAGTCCATAGAACTGACGATGAGCATCACGTCTCTGTAATTACCGACTAATCATTGCTAATTATATACCGAACAAGTATTAAGTAATTACACCACAATGGAGATATTTAACCTGTTTTCACAGAGAGTTAAATGGGCCTGCTTGCTTTTGCTGGTATGACTGTCAAGGCGGTGTCTTTATCCCTGCGGGATGTTGGTGCAGAAGGGAGAAAGTGGCTTTCATGAGGTCAGATTTGTTAATGCTTTTTGGCAGCTAAATGACAAGCAAACTGCTCGCGCTCAAGCAAACGCAAAAAAAGGGAATGAATGATTCACCAAATGATCCTCTCTAGAGTCACTGGCCACTAGACGACCTGAATGAAGAGTCATTCAGCGTCAATCCGTGTCCCTGAGGTCTGTAGTTATTATCTGCTGTCTCTGCCCTTCAATGCATATGATGAATTTTAAAAGCTGAGAGCTCATCTGAATAGATAGACGGTGCTGACCTAAACCTATGCTTCTTTTTTGTAGTTAGTAGTCTTGACCGGTCCATTTCCATAACATTTACAGTGCAACTTTATATCCTCCAGGGGCGCTGAACACTTGACTTTACAAAGTTTGATTCTAACAAGGGAAAATGGATTGGAGCAGATCATTATAAATGAGTCTAAAATCAACTCTAGCATGGCAAGGAAAGGCTTAAGGGATTAGACTCGTCTTAAAATGCATTTATGTGGCAGTTTTGCAGCGAGAGTTTCTCTCCTTAATTACAGCGGCTCCTTAAGACATGTTTTGTTCTAACAAACGCTCTGTGAAGTCAATGTCTGATCTTTGCCAGTCCACACAGTTGACACCACATGTGTTTCGTTTTTTTCAAAACATTCATATCCTTTAGAAGTGAATCAAGTGTGTACGTACATTAAATAGACTGTACAAGTCCTTGAATTTGGATTTAATAAGCTAGACTGGTGTTTGTCTCCTGAAGAAGGCTTACAGTAGTACTGCATCTTGTTTTAAGTTCCTAATTAGAGCTGAATTTGTGTTGTACATCAGGGATTTTGTCAGGTTGAGTTAATGGTTATGGTTAATGGTTAATGGCACTTTTTTGGAGCCAAGCAAATTGGAGTTTTTTGTTATAATGCTGAATATTTACAGTACTTTAATTTTAACCGTATTGGTGGCTGAGACAAAGATCACAATTGCTTTTTACTCTTATTTTAACATACATTTATATATAACTGATGAGTTAAATGGAGTGAAATTGCTAAAGGAACTCAAATCACACAGTACCACCAAAGTACATCTTAAAAAACAAATGCAAAAATATCATGTATTCTATATTTTCTTTATATTTCATAATTTCATGAATTTACTCTGTCTGTATTATTATGCATTTACGCAAAAATGTGTCTTTTAAACCCATAATTGAGTCAAAGAGGTGAAACCCAACTATTGTGTTATAAATTAACCGATGCTGGGTTGTTTCGGCCCAAAATGTTGGGTTGTTTCTACCTATTTTGGGGTCACATATGAAAACGTTTGACACACCTTGTTTTGGGTACGTCCCCTTTTTTCCCCAACCATGGGTTTAAAATACCCCAGCTTATTTAGATTGTACTGTAAAAAGATATTTTTCGTCAAAAAGCTGTCGAAATAGATTTTTCTTGTTGTGAAATAAATATAGAAATTTTATTATAGAAATAAAAAATTGAATTGAATATAATAGCTGCTGTTAAAAAGGATTTGGGTGGATATTCATTGATTACGACTTTTGAGAAACCTCATAGCAACATGTTTAAACCACTCAGAACACCTGAGTAACCTTACAGCAACACCCCGGCAACCACCCATAGCGACCCAGCTGTGTGGTGGTGGCCTTTGAATGGGCAAGCGTAGCTCACGTTTTCTTCAGAAAATGCAAAAACTGAGCTGATTTTCAACCGCAATGTCAAGCAAAGGCAAACACACAGGCTGAGTGAGCTGATCAAATGCATGAGAAACTGAGTGTCCTGCTGTGAGAAAAAAACTGGTTAAGGCTTTGATACTAATATTGTACGGATTATACCGCTGTTGTGCCCTTGAGCGAGACACTTAACCCGCGTCTCCTCGGTAAATACCCAGCAGTAAAATCTGTTGAGAATGTGTGATAGTTTCCCCGTATTTCACAAAGACTAATAAAATAAACGGCAGAGTAAAGATGTTGCGGGGAAGAAGCATGACTTCTCTTGTTTGTTCTGAGGGTCTTTCATTCACTTTATCACCTTGTCAAGAGTCGCGCGTCTCTGAAATATCATCACTATAAAAGGAGATGACTCCTAAACATGCGACAACAAATATCTGATGCGGAAGGAGACTTGTGTTTGGTATTAAGTATCTCCTTGAGGCGGTGTTTCAAAATCTTTGCTGCCTACATACAGAAGTGGGTGGCCGTGTTCTGAGATTGCATCTTTACTGAAATGAAACTTAGACTTGAGTTACACAAACACTTGGTATTAGCATGTTGCTATACTGTGTTTCTTTACATAAAATAACATATCAACACAAGCAAGTATGAGGTAAAATAGTCCATTTTCAAAACTACAATCTGTACCTTTTGTTTTAAAAAAAATTTTCTGTATTATCTCGATTTGTCCACTTCTTTTTTCACAGAGCTCATTGAGAAGCATCATGGGATTGACGTCTTTGTAATGCATTTATACATGATTTGGGCTTGACGATGTTGCGTTGTATCTTTTGGAACACAGGTTTTAAAACGTTATCTTTGTGTATTAGAGACTATTTTAAGAAGCTGTGGGCTCCGTATCAGGCAGGAGTCGGTTGGCTCTGCTTCTGTTTTCAATCTCGCCCTTCTGTCGAGTTTTATGTCTATCAGAATAGCGTTGGCCTGAAGTGAAACTTGAAATATATTGTTTCGTATATTTACCTGGCCAGTTAAATGTATACAACTGACCATAACTCTCAAAGTCCGGTGGTTTGTAACGCCGTAACCTCTCCCCTCACCAACTGTAAAATATTCATGTTGAAACTGCAGCAAAGTCAATGAGCGTTCAATCAGTGAATTCCCTTCAGCCCTGAGTGCGCTGCCCTGTGATTTATTGCTGAATTAACACACTGAAGTGTTTCATTTCTCTGTGTTGCTTTCATGCTCTGGGCCGGCACATCATCCCAACACTGGCCGAGGTAACGTGCGTGTTCGGGAGACCGGGCTCTTCCCGGGGGATGTCAGCTTTGAGAAGATGATGGTGTTGACCACATGTAGTGGTGCTCATGATGATATTGTGCTGTCGTTTTTAATCATCCGCAGTACTGCAATCCAAGCAGTTCTCCAGCTGGAGTGAAATTATAGTCATTGTTGTTTACGGTGGAGTGTATCATTTTTGAGCGGTGCATATCGGAGTTGTTGCAATAACTGAATGGTTTTAATACTTTTAAAAATAGATTCTGTATATGGTCAAAGTTTTAGATGGATAGAAATATTTAAAAATTACAAAGAATGTGAAGCGTTGGTTGTATATATAGGTTTTCAATATACTGTATTTTAAAATGGTACAAATTGATTTTACAAATTTAAAACATTAACATACATTCTTAATAGTTTAGGTGCTTCACGATGCCGAGAGAAGCAATTTTGAATATATACTGTATGCTTTAAAAATGTTATTTTCATTATAAATGAACTTATGCTGGATTGTTTAAACCCATTTTTGGGTCAAACATAAACGTTGTCTTCTTTTTTGATGGAGAAGGTTTCTTTAGAGTGTAAAAAGTTTATCAATTTTTTTTCTTCTCAGAGATCGCTGTAAAAAATATTTTGTACTGTAGCACCTTTATTTTTTGAGTGTATTATAAATATTACATTTTTTACCAAGCTATGCTATATCACGCGGTTAATTCCTACTGCTTACAGTTGGTTTGGAAAAACGAATAGACTGCTGCAAAACCATCTTCCAAATTTTGGTAGATATAACGCACAGATGGCTATACGTTTAGTTCTCTTTGCATACTACGTCAACATAAGAAGTATTTTAACACAGAAAAAACTTGACCACCTTGCTATGGAATATTGCTTACATTTCATAAAAGTCTCAAACGATTCTTTTTTCCTCCAAAAGTCCGGATATAGAACATCCTTTGTCAACACTTTGCGGTCAATTATCCATTTCCAGAAATACAATTCTGAAATGAATTTGCCACCTTCGCCTGCATTTTCGAACCGATGGAACCACAAGATCAGTGCTTCCAGTCGGACAAAAGCACCTTGGCTCTTATCACACTAAATTGGGAGGACTGTAAGAGAGACTTGCCTGGAATTTAGAGAGCGGTGCAGATCAGAGGAGGAGAGAGTTGCTAGTTATTAAATTGGCCAGCAGGCAGAACGTGGGGGCAGACGGAAACTCGTAAAGTGCATGGCTAATGAGCTCGAGTAATGCTCGCTCTCATCTCTGAAGCAAACCTTCAGATGGTGGCCGAGAAGCTCATTGTTAGCAGGGAAGCCGATGCGGATTGTTAGCGAGTACAAAACCTCCATCCCGGAGTATCTCTCTCTCTCTGTTAATCTATGTTAATGAAGCGGAAATCAAAGCCTGAAATGTCAAAGCGCTGCTCATCCTATCTCCATCATACTCAACGCTGTATTAGAGATGACAGAAACAAGTCTAGAGGATTCTTTTACGCTATTATGTTGCCTAGAGGGAACCTGTGTTTGGCTCCGTAAACAAGCACGTTCGAGGTGTTATATGAATTGTTTAGAGGTATGATGCCCGCGTGGGCCCTCGCGCCGGCCTTTTGACAAACTGCAGGGGTTGATCATTCGGTTTTCTGGTGCATTTCATGCATTCTTGATATGCGCGCGCATTTATATACCTGGTTTTAGATATCTTGACAGCGGGCCAGTAGAGTAGCAGCTTTGCTGGCCTCGACCGAATCAATGGACAGATGGGTTGCTCCCGAAATAAATCACGGGATAGCGGCATGCTTTGCATTCATGAGCGTGTATCATAGATGTTATTGCAGTGGTTGTGTTTTGCAGTGTGTAGGCTAATCCTTGGCAGGGATGAAAGTTGAACAGGGCATGCCTTCTTCAGCAGAAAGCAGGCTTTCACCGGATCAGAATGAGGCTTTTTCAGCTGATTTACAACCACTGTTACTGAAAAGGTGCTTTTGACCCCCTAAATCCTAAAATTCAGCAACGCTAGACACATAGTGTCCATCTTGAGTTCACTTTCTTATGCACACTACTTTTGGGATGTACTGTAGCACAATGGCAGCGTACTTTGTTTTAACTATTTTGTGCTTTTTCCATACTTTAGTGACTTACCCAGGCATGCTGTTTTAGAGAAACTAACTAGTGATAACATAAATGTTTGAGAAATTACCAACTGTGATGTCTGAGACTGTTACATGATGATTTACTGGATGCTTTTGAATGGGCTACTGTTGTGACCTCCTCATATGGTTATAGTTATTGACAGCCTCTGGTCACCGTGACCTTTTGTTGTTAAAACAATAACATTGTTGAACAAATCAACCTTTGTCTTACATAGAAAGTTATCATTATGCTGGTTTGAACAATAGGGAGAGTTAATGATTCAATTTACGTGGGTCATAAATATACATGCATGAGTTTGTTTTTTTCTTTTTCTTTTAGACAAAGATAGGTTGTGTGCGTGTTTCTATTTGGGGTCTGCAGTCCCCACAATGCAAATAGATTTTCAAACAAACTAAATGTTTAAATGTAAAAAAAAAAAGCTAAAATGTTTGTGTGAGAGTTTGGTTTGAGGGCAGGGTGAAGGTTAAAGGATAGAATGTATTAGCTTAAGCCAAGACTATGCCCTAGTTAAATTATAATAGTTAAATCGCTTATATAAAAATGTCTTCGAAAATACATTACTGGTTTGCATCTTGAGACAAAACAATGACACTGACATGTTTAAAGACAGTTCAATTATTTTCAGCTGAGAGAACTCAAACAATGATTAAAGTCCTAGCCTTATCTCTGACACAAGGCAGTAGGCAATATGTTGTACAGTAAAGACGTTATTATGTCCCCACAATGTATAAAACAAAAGTCTGTGTATTAGAGGGTAAGGGGTGCTGGTGATGTGTGAAACAGAAGTGGTCACATAACCTACAGATGGCAGAAGACTCCCTCTAAAATCTCATATTTGATTAAATGTACCTGAGTGGGTGGGGTCGAGGAGTTCGAGATAAACGCCGGGACCCTCTCCCACCTCTAATGAAGTGCCGAAATGGACCAATAATGATAATGCAACACACACTGAGTTCTGACTGCTGCGTTGCTTTAGTTAAAGCATGGCCAAGGGTTTAAATAGTGGCGCGCGCATACGGCAACAATTAACGAAATGCAGTGTGCATTGCGTAAACTATTCGATAAAAGAACATAGATTTATTAGAGGAAGGCATCGCGTTTGTTAATGGATTGCATACATGTGCAACAGTACCACACATGCATGTGACAAGTCTCTGCGTAATGTGCACTGCATGTGATGTTTTCTGGACGCCTTCGTTTATTCGCAAGTCTGTTTTGGTCGATGTATTGCAAGCATTTGAAATAGTCACGAGCGTGCATTTAGTTAACTATTTGCGAAATCCAATTAAATGCTTTCTGCAGGCGTTTAGTGGTAATCTAATGCACTTGCACGCGCTATTCAAAACAAGACATTCCTTTTTGTAACATTTCAAATACTTACATTAAGTAGCCTTCTCATCCCCAATGCAAAAATGCGTAAATGCGTTTATAACAGTAAAGCATTAAGTTGACGCATTGCAAACATTTCAAATCATAAAACCCTCTCGCATTTGGCACGCTATTATTTGCGAAACCATATTAAATGCGTTGTGCATTCTGCATGTGTTGAATGTATATTAACGTATATTAAAGTAAGCCATTGACCTGAGGCTCGTGCATCGTGCATTAGTTGCGGAATGCACGCGCAGTGCTATTTCTCTAAATGCACGCGTTGAGCCAGCAGCTCTTCTCTGCTCTGTAAGTGAGGAGAAACTGATGAGAGTCATATGAGGAGTACAGAGAATACTTTGTGCCCCTGTTGGCGAGATGGTTGAGTCCTCGCCAAGGTTGCCGATGCTGGTCTCCTAAAACACCTCCTTGTACATCCAGACGCGCTCCAGCGACCGCTTTCCTCTCCAAGCCGAGGAATATCCATTTCTCCCGGACACTTCGAGACAATGAAAGGGACCGAAAACGAGGGATGGCATGGATTTCTAACGTATGCACACAAGGGATGTATGACATGCGGTCGTGCGAACTCTTACCACGCTAAAACAATGACGTTTAAAGCTGGATTTATCATTTGGAATATAGTGTTCGCCTTTTTATTCACGTGTGCGCAAGGTACGTGCTGCCTTCTGATGCTTTGGTGAGGCTGAGGGCTTGCAAGTGTCGGGATGCAAAACGATGCGAGAATATTAGGAGTTTTCAATGCAGGGCATTGCAGGGCATTTCAATTGGCACGAATTTGAAGATGTACATGCGTTCAGATCCAGATATGTGTGTTGGCACGAATGTTTAAGCAGACTAATCTATTGCTTCATCACAGGACGTTTATGAGATAAAACGCATTTTATGTCCTTTGCTTTCACTTTATCCTATTTCAAGACGTTTTGGCTATAGGCTAGAATATAAGGGATTAAAATGACATGATATGTGCGTCTCATGTACCATTCTCTTACGCACTTCACACGCACATCGTCCTGCTACTCAAGTGAGCAAAAGTCTATCTATCTATCTATCTATCTATCTATCTATCTATCTATCTATCTATCTATCTATCTATCTATCTATCTATCTATCTATCTATCTATCTATCTATGCCTTCCAATGAGCGAATGTGCTCGTGTGTTGAGGGATAGAGAAAAAATATTTTTACATTTTTTACTCTACTCATCATTTTATTACATAACTGTTTAAATGTATACAATTGTTGCATGTGCATCTTCATTCGGCGTTTAGAAAGACTAAAATCTACACAATCCAAATGATCTCACATTGCCTGGCTGTTTCTGTATTGCCTACAGTATTTATTAATAATACAATATAGTTTAGCTCTTCTCTTCAGGGCTTTAGTTTGATTAAAAACAATAGGATGCATGGGAAAAACATTTAAACTGCGTAATGAAAGCCCTTTTGTACTTTATTACAGACCATTTCACTTCTGCACTGCAATTCAAATAGTTATTCATGTGCTGATACATAGGATTCATAAGTGGAACTAACACATGCAAACCTCGCAGACAGTCACTTTGATGTCTCGCATAGACTTGTAGAGTAACAGCATCATATTTGATTTTTCATACTTTTCTATAAACTAAGAGTTGCATGTCCACTGTGAGATGTGAATGGAGATTGTTGTGTGTCCGACGTGTATGAAGGAATTCATTTTATTGATCTCCTTATTTATATGGCATGTGTGGTATCGAATGGGATCCATATTTATTGCTGCAGTCTGTTTTGGGCAGAACCGCACGGCTTGAAGCCGACTAGCTGAGTAAAAATTGTCGGCACGTCCGCTTAAAAGCATGACTAAGTTAAACACGCACATAATTGCTACTTTTGCTATCAAACACCTTTAAACTCTCACAGCGTTCCCTCCTGTTTGTTGGGTGCTAAGTGACTCAGTCTAATGGAAATCTGATGGAAATGATGCCAGCACAGCAAGATATTGACCCCCTCACCCGTTCATTTTTTGCTTTTCTGCATGTGCATGTCGGCCAATGGACAGACAGTAGAGCGTACTGCATGCTAAATTCCTCATTACATTTGTCTGGTTACGCAGGTAAATGTCAGATGGTGGTGAGATTGAAATGCTGTAGGAGAACAAGCGT
The DNA here is from genome assembly GCA_029783895.1 of Triplophysa bombifrons. Taxonomy (NCBI): domain Eukaryota; kingdom Metazoa; phylum Chordata; class Actinopteri; order Cypriniformes; family Nemacheilidae; genus Triplophysa; species Triplophysa bombifrons. The sequence goes on from CM056455.1 coordinate 4,579,806, forward strand.
GATTACTGTAGATCAGCTCTGAGATTTGCTCGATTCATCATCTCAGATGGTTAAATAAAGGGCTCGGTTTTCATGAATGCATAGATTTTGTGGCTTTCTTCTATAGCAATGAGATGAGGCCTTGGGCATTGTAGCCGCGGCTTTGAAGTTATTCCTCATACAACGTCCTTGACCAAACAAACAGCTCGGCACTGCCTTCAACGCACTGTTGATACATTTTTAATAAGAGGCGATTGGAAAACTGGACAGTGTGTTGAATAGAAAGGCCAGTGAAATAACTTTACATCTGATTTGAGATTATTGATCTCGGTCGTGCTCGATTGGTCCTGATGTGGATGGCCTATAGTCAGTTTAATGGTATGAGCATTAAAAGCTCGACTGTTAATGAATATTACTGTATGGGGCGCTTTCATTAGATCAGTAAGGATGGAGTTTGACTGAGTTCAGCTTCAATTGGAAATCCAGTCATATCTGTAAAACAAAGGAGGAGGAAATGTGAGAAATCTCTTTTTAAGAACGTAAAATTGTATTACTTTTTTATATAAATTCAATAGCTGTCGAGCTTTGACAAAGACGAAGCTAATGAAAGCACTCCAATTGACTTATTTTCAAGAAAGCATACAAAAGCTTTTTTTAACAATAGCACTGAAGCTTTGAAATCTCTCTCATGACGCGTCGGTGTGGTCACGCCAAGTGAGACGTGATTGACAGAAGCCTTCGTGGCGTAACCAAACGCAACATGCCAGTTTTATTCTGAAATACGGGAAGAGATCTAAGAGCCGCAGTGTCTGAGGATCAAAATCAAATGAACTACTTTTTGTGTTCATTTGGAGTTTGACAGCCGTGGTCACTACGATCAGTCGATGTACTGATAGCTTACAGTGTCCTGCAAAAATGATAACAGCATACGGGTTTGGAATAACATTATGTTTAATGTCAAGTTCAAACAGCCCTATTCCGGTTGAGTGGGACATTGCCAGCTCATATACTGCTTGGATACTGTCATTATTCTCGGTCTAGCCGACGTCTCAAGGACACTTGCTTGTTGAATAGCTCACATCTTGTCACTGTATTTTCTCTTTAACCAATGATTGCCCGCAGGTCAGAGAAGGATGTCGCTGAGATGTATCCTGTGGTGATAATATACTTATTGTTTTAATCGTATATTTCGATGGACACGAGTCATGTGATGTTCCTGTAATTTAGGAATCCATTGCGCAGAATGAATGCTGTCGTGATATCCTCAATAATTGATCCCTTTAGCTATAATCAACCCCTGAAAAACATCGAATTGCTTAGATGTTGTTCTTTTAAAACCCGAGAGACTTTGTTACCTTCTTTTAAAATGTTTTGGGAGCAATACAAGTATAGATTCCTGTAATGAATGTGGATAGCACAGCTCAGAGTTTGGTCACTTTGATGAGAAATCTTTACGTACATGATAAAATCTCTCATGTTTGATTACAGAACACCTTGGCGTGAGACGTTGTTAAAGAGTACATAACATGAGATCATGAAAATGACATTTCATGCAGTGTGTAATGTTGCCATGTTTGAAAAGCCAAAGGTGAATGAAAAACAAAGTTATTGGATTGGAAAAAAGGGAGTTGACTTTGAATCGTCCATAGTCTGATTCGCGAACCAACGCGGACGTACATCACTATATATAGTATAGTCCCCGCCTACGTTTTGCAAGGACTACATTTGAAAACTTCAGTCTTCTCCCCCAAACACTGTAGCTCGTGAGCATCATTCAGGGTAGACCAATCACATCAGACTAGACAATCTGACCAATCACATCAGACTAGACAATCTGACCAATCACATCAGACTAGGCCATCTGACCAATCACATCAGACTAGACAATCTGACCAATCACATCAGACTAGACCATCTGACCAATCACATCAGACTAGGCTAGCGGAAAGGAGAGGATTAGACATATGAATCATGGAATAAATTATTTGAGTGTCAGTAAAGAAGTAAGGTAAGAATAACTGCCTATTATTACGAAAAAATCTGTTTTTACACCTTCTATGTACATAAACCTAGTTATCTGCTCTTTAAGAAAAATCTAGGGTAGACGCGAGATTACAAGTGTCAGGAGAAAAATCTCATAAGTGTGAGCCATTTAATCTACATTTAATCTTATCGACGTCTGGAAGAAACAGTTGATGTATATTAAAGAGATCTCGTTCTCTTCGGAGACGTGTTATTAATCTAATTATTGACATACGGTGAGAGTAGAGAATTATAGCAAGTAATGTGGTCTTTGGAAACTTTGATGAGAAATGTTTTAAAAGTTTATATTGACATTTTTAACTTAAGATCTGTTTTAGATCTCGAGACTGGTGGGGTCTTTTACTAGAAGAAAAATCATTTAACTCTGTTTGGAGAAACATTAGAGCTTTGAAAGTTTCTCTTTCGTTATTTTTTGGGACCTGCATTTAAAGCTACTGTGAGATCTACCGTTAGATTTAAGTTCAGATTTGTGGTTTATCTGTTTGTGTGTTGGAGACTGAGGCCTATGTATGGGATTCCTTTTGTGCCAATAAATACGAACGCGAAATAAGAAAAACCAAACAAAAATAAACAACACGAAAGAAGAAATACACTTTGAAAACGAAAACAATGAACTCCAATTGCAAACTTTTAACATACTTTCAAACCATCTTCATTCATCATCAAATTTTTTCTAAATATCCTTTTCGAAAATCATTCTTTATGAATACGATGCCCGAGATTTCGTTTGCGCTTCATTATTTTTCGTTTACACTGCAAAAAGTTACGTTCGGACTTCTGGCACAAACCTCTCGCGTGGGCGGGAGTTAACAGTGCTTTACTCTCATTGGCTAGTCAGATTTTGATCGACAGGTCCGTGACCTGGAAATTGAAGAAGTCTCAGTGGTATCGCGCAACTTTAGAAAGCGATCTGGAGGTGGACGGTGAAGTTACTTTTCATTAGTTACCTTTGTTATTAAACGTTTTTTTTTGCTACAGTTTGGATTGAAATGTACGGAGCCCGGCCTGTCACACGTCGGAGAAAAAAAAAACAAGACCTGCTAATCCGTGGCCACAGTTTTGTAATTCGTTTCCAAGGTTTAAATATCCGTACGCACAGATTTTTAAACGGTTCCCACAGTGTGCTCTCGGATTGATAAACTATACCCATGAGTATACAATCCGTCCCCTCCGTTTTTGAAATCTGTACCCACAAATTCATAATCTGTACCCACAAATTCATAATCTGTACCCACGCTTTCGCAATCCGGGCGCACGGTTTTGTAAACTGTACTCACGGATTTGTGGCCCCTCCCTCATTTTGGAAACCTGGCGCCTTAAGCAAGGAACAGAACACGCAACATTGTGTGTTTAACAATATTTTACAAAATTGAGAATTTCCTTAATTTTCTTAAAAATGAGTTGGATGACATGACTGTCAGCTTATCGAGGGGAGAAGGTAAACCCCAGTAAAATACGAGCAATGTACCAGGTTATGTCGTAAAACATTTACATTTATTCTCGATAAAAAGTAGAATCATGGATATATTAAAATGTTGCATGAAGCATACAGCCCTTATTTCACTACTGTTTAGAACATGGTTACCGTAGTAAAATCCATGGGTTTGCCAATAATCAATACCCAGAAACAGGTGATAACTTTTATTACAAAAAACTATAAGCTTCGCAAGGGAGCAGGTTACCAGTGAGGAAACATACAGAAAGATCATGTTTTTGTCTCGATACATAAGAGAATTCAAACGGAACATTTACATAATTTAAGTATTTTTGATGCTTTGAAAGCGACGGACATTGCATTATATTATACATATGTTTCTGACTTTGTGCAATATACTGGATCGAACCAATCGCCATGTTCTTACCACTGAGGCACAGGAAATCTTATTAAAGCATAAAAATACTTTTGTGCCAGACAATATGATTAACATGAAAATATCCCTAACGAAGGACAGCATGAATCGAAGTGAAATTATGTTGGTCCTAAAATAAAAAAAAACATGTAGATTGTTTCAAATTTATGTGACCTCCTTCTGCAGAACACAAAATATATTTTGAAGAATGTTGATAACCAGAATACATTGCCCTTATTGTATAATAATAATAATAATTAGAATTATTAATGTGATTATTGATTATTTGTTGTAATAGTAGCCTTCAATGTAATGGACACCACACATTTCTCAAAATATATATTTTTTGTTCAACAGAAATTAAATGACATGAGGGTCTGTATTCCTGTTATACAGAAAACGTTTCAGATTATTTTGGGACATATAAAACATCAGATGAATGACTTCTGTCATATATCCCTAAATTTGGAGACTGCTTTTGCCATAGATGAAGTTCCTCTTTCCAGCAAGTGGGTCAGCATCTCCACGTATCGCTGGATATCCCTAATTGTGCTGTTTTTGTGTTGTCAATAAATCCAAATAGTCCATTTCTACACAGGATTTTTTTTAGTGTCTTTAGACTAATAGTTATCCTGTGTTTGACACTTAAAATATAAAGGATCTCTTTATAATGTAGACTCAAGTCAAAGTAATATTGAATTAAATCAAATCAATCCATACCATATGATAAGGAATAAACAATCTGCGCTCAACAGTTTTAACACATGAGGGTAAACAGAGAGAGAGAGAAAGACAGAGTTACTAGACAGTATTCTGTACAATGTATTTAAACACTGATTCCTTTTACCCATTCACATAATTGACCGCATTTGGGGAAAATAACAGCAGTACTTGTTAAGAATGTAAATGAATAGTAGATGTTTCTAAAAATGTAAGGTTATGCAAAAAGACTAGCCGGGCTCCGTACATTTCAATCCAAACTGTAGCAAAAAAAAACGTTTAATAACAAAGGTAACTAATGACAAGTAACTTCACCGTCCACCTCCAGATCGCTTTCTAAAGTTGCGCGATGCCGCGGAGACTTCTTCCACTTCCGGGTCACGGACCTGTCGATCAAAATCTGACTAGCCAATGAGAGTAAAGCACTGTTAACTCCCGCCCACGCGAGAGGTTTGTGCCAGAAGTCCGAACGTAAGTTTTTGCAGTGTAAACGAAAAATAATGAAGCGCAAACGAAATCTCGGGCATCGTATTCATAAACAATGATTTTCGAAAAGAATAATTAGAAAACATTTGATGATGAATGCAGTTTGTTTGAAAGTATGTTAAAAGTTTGTAATTGGAGTTCATTGTTTTCGCTTTCAAAGTGTATTTCTTCTTTTGTGTTGTTTATTTTTGTTTGGTTTTTCTTATTTCGCGTTCGTATTTATTGGCACAAAAGGAATCCCATACCTATGCACATGCGTTTGTCACATTAGTGTCACTCAGAACTTTGTTTTTTGCAGAAGTGATTTTCTCGCTGCTACTTTCAGAGTTTTTAAAAGAAATCCAACGACGGATTCAGGTTGAGAGCGGGTCGCTCTCAGTATAAAAGCCAATATAAAGTTGTTATCTGCAGATAACCTTTATTCATCATCGCTCTTCAAATGAAAAACTGTGAAGATCATTTCTTAAAGAACAGGGTGACCCCCGCATAAAGCGGGGCAGGATGGTGCGGGGAATTAATTTAATCAGTCAAGCAGATGAAGCCTTAATTGACATTGTGATCCATCATCAACCACGACGTCCTTATCAAAGAAAATTGACTTGAAACATCGCTCAGATGGCAGATTTTTCTTGTAGCTATTGAGTCGACTTTTAATACGTGCTGTTAGTCTCGTGTCGAATCATGTTTCATTGGACAAATGATTCATAGCTTGTGTTAAAACATGTTAATCCACTGTATTCTGATGTGCAAAAGAGGTCTTATTCTGTAAATTAACGTGAACTGGATTTTCTCTGGTAGGACAAGAATTCATTCATTGCTGAGTGACTGCGCATTTTAATTATAAAGCCCCGAGAGGTTGAAATGCATTAAATGAAATTTTAAATGTATGTAATGTGGATAGATGGGATTCGCGAAGCCATTTTTAGGTTTTAATTGAGTAGCATGAATATTAGTTTTCTCTTTTTAAAAAGTGAGTTAATACATTTATTTGAAAGCTACATTTTAATGCTGTATGGAGAGATGCGGATGCTGTCTGATTATGCAAAACTCAGCCAAGTGATGTAGCGGTGTTTTGTTTGGTTGCCAGGGTGTTGCTATGTGGTTGCTTAGGTGTTCTGTAATTGTAAACACGTTGTTAAAAGGGCTGTGCAATGAATCATAATTAATCATTATCGTCAATTTTGCCTTTAAATGATTAGAAAAACTAAATATTTGAGCTAAAACGATTACAAAACAAAACAATTACAAAAACAATAAGGTATTGTGCTACATTCCATTTTGTTAGCATATTCTAATTTATTTTATTATTTCTAGCACAGCAGTCCAGTTTTTATCAGTTTTTGTGTTAAATTTAAGTTATTGAAGTTCTTTATTTTTAGTAGTCATTTTTAATAATCCTGATCTTATATTGATAATTATTTTTGTCATAAATGAGCTGCCGTATTGTTAAGTGTTTGTTAAGATTATCTTATTTCTTTTGTTAAAAGTGTATTTATGTATTTATTTTTACCTTTAACATTTACAGTGTAGTGCTTTGAAAAGTAGCTTTCAACGGCGCTATATAAAATTCAAAGTATTAGTGTTATTAGTATTACTAAGAATTCTCAATGACGTTTGGCACACCTGTAGACAAATAAATCCTACATGTCCTATGATGTGACAGCAAGATGTTTGAAAACAAACATTTTGTAATATATTCTTTTATATATATATAATATTTGAAGAATTCTAATAAATTTTGATTAAATAAAAAAAGCTCCAAAACATTTAACAGCTACCAAAAACATAATAAAAACATGATAGGCCTATCCTAATAAAACACATGATTTCATATATTTTTTTTTTAATAAACTCTTTATTTATATTTATTAGATAAATAGCTTAATAGAGATTTATTGTTATTGTTAGTTTTTGTCAAATTTTGTTCTGTTACACCATTTATAGTTTATTTGTCAACGACCCATATACAGATTTTTTTACCGTTTTACTTTCCAACTGCATGGTCCGCAGAGTCTTTGTGGCGTTATATAGCAGTGCTCCACACCGCTCACCTGAGAATTCCTCGATTGACAAACGCTGCTTAAATTCATGACACTAACTGTGGCTCTGGCTTGTTTTTCTTTAAGGAATCCGTGGTCTTGAAGAACAAGCGTTTTCTGCCCATCTCACAAATTGAATAACAGATGGCAGAGCGGGGCAATCGTAATTATTCACTAGCAATTCAGGAGAACATTCTCATCTATAAACCAGATCAGGGCCACAAGCCTATTATAGATGAACAGGGGCTTGTGTTTATTTGACTCATGACTAATGAAGTTTGATAAGTTGTGTTGAGGCGTGCAGTTTAACGCCCCCTCCAAAGACTGCCCGAGTAAATTGTACGCACATTTTAATAGAAACATTTGTATTGTTAGTGATGTTCTTGAATAATGTAATTAATGTTTTAATAATGTTTAAAGTCGATTATGTAAAGTTTTCCCCGACCAACGATTGCTTTCTGTCGAAATGGATTAGCTTTGATCATCGCCTTAGTGGTTTCCGAACTTTGCATTTAATTGAATCTAGATATATTGCTTTGAATGTTGTTTGAAGTTTATTAGATTTAAAAATTGTTTGGACACTTTACAAGTCAGATAGACATGAGGGATACAGTCATATTAAAAACAACTTTTATTGCGTTAGATAACAACATTTCAAAGCAATTGGCATCCGCAAACAAATGATGCTTGAGCTTTAACCAACTGCTCAATGCGACCTGATCTCACGAGATGACGTAACTATTTTACGAGGTGCTGGTTTTCGTATAAATTTGTATGATGTGACTTGTATTAAATTGCGGAGTTTGGAAAATGCAAAAATGTTGCTTCATCCCTGACTGTCCCTGGAGAGAAAGCAAATTGTACTGAAATGTGAAATGAGATCGTATGAATTCATACGAATTATCCACCTCGTAAAATAGTTACGAATTGCCATTGCCGGAGTAGGATAAATCGCAATTCCCATTCAAATCGCGATCAAATTGATTTGGGTATCACGATTGTGAAATCGCAAAGGCTGCAATTTTTTATGCAGAGCTTGTTCGTAAAGCACCGCTCTGTGATCTGAGGGAAATGCTGCTCCATCTGAACCCACTGCGCGTTTCAATCGCTTTAGACGTGCATTTAAAAAAGCATCACCCAACATCATCATTATAAATATACTTTTTTTATCATGAAAACAAGGAGGCTTGAAAAACAGTGATAAAAAGATGCCAGATGCAGATAGGAAGATGGCATTTCCTGGTTATATGTATGGTACCTCTTCTATGGAGCAATGGGGTTTCTGTGCGAGAGCGCCCTCTGGCTTTTGGGTGCAGCTGCATTTAACAGTATTTCACTGCGCATAAAACATTGCTGCCAACCGCCAAATCGAGTGCGTTTTCTTTTTCGATTAATCATGCAGCCCTATATTGTAGTTCATCACTTTAGGTTTGTTAATAGGTTAAAAATTGTAATTGCGATTAATCACACACGTGTAGTGAATTAAACAAACATTATTTATTTAGTTTAACATGTTTGTGCTGTCAATCTATAAAAAATACTAACTAATCACACACAGCATTTATTATGTTAAATATACTTTTTCATTCTAATAATTTCACATTTTAACTCAAAATTAATGTAGAAACAACTCATTACTTTAACAGCATCATCTTATGTATGAAAGCCAACATTCTAATATTTCTGGCTTTGCAACTGATGTCTTCATTAAATACATATATTTTTTATATATGTCTTACAGGTAGGAAATATACAGAAAATAAATAAAGTTCTTAAACACTTTACATACATTTACTGGTAAATACATGAAAAACAGAAGAAACCTCTGAGTGTGAGACTTTATTTAAGTCGTTGAAGAAAAACTAGTTAAACAAATACTAGACGAAATGTGTTTTCTGTGTTTTTGTCAAACACAAAAGAGAAATTAATACCGGTGCGCTGTCTGACAGATTCTGACGCTGCCTTTAGCCCGTGTGTTCACCAGACAGGTCTGCTGTCGCGTTGCGTTGAGCCATGTTCCACAGCCAGAAGCTGTCAATCTTTTCTGGACGAGTCAATACAACCATTTCAAATCGCACCTAAATAGTTTAAAGGCAGTTATATAAATAATAGCGTGATTATATAATGTAACGCTAGACAACGATGACAGAAAAAACGGATGTTGCGCTTATGGCGTTAAATATTTTAATATTTGACAGCCCTAGTTTCTGTATCGGCCTATACCTTTTTAAAATGTATTGAACATGTGGTCATATTTTTTTATGATTGACAATGTGCCATGTCGTCTTTGTTTAAATGCCAGTTGCTTTGATATTTTGTCAGTTTTTCATTTTCGAGTGTGGCTTAGAAATTCAATTATTTGCGTACTGTTAAGTTTGGTTTGAAGACTAAATAAAATTATAAGCTGAATGTCCGGCCTGTTTTTCAGCTTCAAAAGGCGATTTGCTCGGTTTTGATCAGTTTCACTCATGTTGGGATCCCCATTGCTTCTTCCACTCGTCTTCCCTGTTGAGAATCAATACTGGATTTCGATTGGTAAAGCCCCTAATAGTTTGTTTGATGATACAATGATCAGATTTAAACAACAGAAAGGCGTCCTAACGGGTGACATCCGTCCGGGTGTGACAGGTGTTCAGATGAAAGTGATTGATCCAGGAGTGCGCAGTCATTTGATTGATTTCATTATAATGTCGGTCTCAAGGGCATGTGATCCATGAGCTACCTGATACGATTCTTGAAATCAAGGCTCAGATGCAGTTTTATTTTTAGGTGAACATTTCTTTAATGCATACATTCACATTTTATTTCAATAGTTTAAAATGAGCCTTTACTCACTCTCGTGTCACACAAAGAAGATATTTCGAGACATGTCTTTGTGGCTTTGAGTCCATATTGGTAGTCAGTGTTGTTCGGTGACCAACTTTTTTCAAAATATCTTATTTTGTGTTCTGCAGAAGAAAGAAAGTCCTAACAGGTTTGAAATTCCGTGAGGGTGAGTAAATGATAAAAGGGTTGAAGCTTCACAGGAATTTCTTGCGTTTGTCTATGCACATTATTATGAGGTTAGAAAATATTGAAACATAAAAAATGACACGCATTCAATTCTTCAAGATAAAGTAACTCCGAAACGTCTCATTTTACTTTAGTTGTCATGAATGTGACAAATGGTGGTTTAAAATTAAATTACTGTTTTTAGTGCCAGAAAGTATACTAACATTATAAGTGGACCTCAGGGGTAAAGAGTAAAATGATAAAAGGGGTAAGAAACTTACCTACCGGTAAAAACGAATGAATCAAGCTTGTTCTCTCATAGCGGAGTGTGTTGTGCACCTTAGAGCTTTATGCTATGAATCACAGAGATGCAGTGAACCTTCAGGAGCACGACACCAGCCATGATGTGTCCGCTTATTACAGTACAAGTGACTTTGAGCTGCTTTTCTTATGAACTTTGTCATAAATATGTGTAGTTTTGGAGCTTGTTTTTCAGAAAACAGCACATATAGTGTACAGTACATTTTTATGCATTTGGCAGATGCTTTCATCCAAAGCGACTTACATTGCATTATCCTATACATTTGTTTATAAGTATGTGCTATCCCCTGGGTTCGACCTCGCGTTGTTTACGTGATGCTCTAACCACTGAGCTACAGGAAAGCTAGTATTGACCAAAGGTGATGCACAGAGGGGCTATTTGCACAAATGACCCCTTGGGTTTAGTTTAACCTGGATGGAGAAAAAACTTGGTTAGGGTTTTTGACTCATTTTACACTTTTTTGTATTTTTTCCAGTAGAAATATCTGAAAATTCTTAAATGACACGAATAAACAAAGATATTAAACTTCCGGTTTGTGAAATTTAGTGGCATCTTATGGTGAGGTTACTAATTTCATCCGCTCCACCGCTCACCCATCCCTTTCGAGGCACTACGGTGGCTGACACAGAACTAAGATGTCATCATGTTTTCGCTTCTTTGCAGAAGGAGATAACCTATTTCCGAAACACATTCTTTTTAGAGCAGTTTGTCCATGTAGGGCCACTGTAGAGAAACAACATGGTGAATTCCATGTTAGGGGACCCGCCTTGTATGTAGATAGGAATAGCTCATTCTAAGGCAGGGCTAGTCAACTGGTGGCCGAGAATGGCGTGCTTTAAGAAATGCGCATCCAGAGCCTTTGAAAGTCCAAAACGCTGCTACATTCAATACGAAAGTAGATATTTTTAAGCATAATGACAGCCACAGGCAGTCGGTTCATGCATGCAGGTTGCGTTCAAAAATGCGTCTTGTGCCCTTGAAAGTAACTGCAGGAACAGTACTACTCCACATGACAATGTTGTTTTTATTACTGCATTATTAATGTATGATTTAAACAGCTATGTTTATGAAAACAGCTGTTCATCTTCATCTTCTTCCAGAACTTGCACTTCAAAGGATCTGCCCTTATTTGTTCACGGGGCACATGAATGCGATTGGAATTCACTCGAAGATTTGATAATAGCGTTCAGTTTCTTGCACAGACTGATTGATTCGCTTTACTAGATGCCACTTTAACGTCAAGGGGCAGGGATTACTTTTATGCTGAATGTATAAGCGCTTTTGTAACACAATTTTGTGCACAATTCTTAGTACATTTTTGATAATATGTCTGAATAAAGGGCGAAGATGTAAATTCCCCTGAGCTGGGACGCATACCACTTTTGGCCACTACTGTATTTGGACACATGGGAAAGTTTTGTTTAGTTCATTTTATTCACTTTAAATTTGGCAGACGCTTTAATCCAAAGCGATTTACATTGCATTGTACTTATGTGCAATCCCTGGGATCGAACCCATGACCTTGGGGTTGCAAGCGCCATGCAATAACCTCTGAGCCACAGGATACACATTTGTATAACTCAAACCAGAATTGCTGATATGTAAATGACTACCATTGGCTTCTTTTGGTGATGCAGGCTTGTTTTCTATTTCAGTTTAAAGTCAAACCATGTGTCTTGCACAAAATGACATCCAGATATGCATAACCCTTCAAGAGTACCGTAAAAGATCCGAAAGCGTAAGAAAACGCTGTTATGCTGTTGTTTAGCATTTTTAAGCTTGTCAGTTTTAATTCTCTTCTGGCCATCTGGTTATGCGAGCAGAAATAAGATTGAGGTCTATTGTCATCTCTGCGCTGCTTCTCCAGCGGCAAAACAAATCTTGATTGAGCTCTCGTCCGCCTCATCGGTGGCTGCCGGGTGGAGACGATGTGATAAAATCGCCGTAGGAGCAGCTGGTTCCCATCTCCTCCCCGCATTTCCATTCCAATGAGATTTATGTGTTTAGCTGTTGATTCGTATGACTGACCTATTTTTTCTGCTTCGCAATCGCAGCGTGATGTTAATGCTGTTTCTCGTATCAATTTATAGGGGGCGGCGACGGGCGTGCCACCATTAGGGTGTCAGCGGTCACCCCCGGGAGGGCAGCGTATAATAAGAGTGATGGGTTGATGAGACGAGACGCCCTGCCTTGAAAGTAAAGCAGAAATAAGCAGTGAGGATAAATCTAAATGAATCTGGGGAACATGATTTTCGGGAGTGCTGCTTTTTCGAGGCGTTTTCGGAGCTACGGGAAGCTCTACGCTTGCTATGATCTGTAATGGATTCTCTTCCAGAAAGGTTTCTTTTTACAAATGTCTAATTCTTTATTTCCGTGCCGTTAGCGGGGTTAGAGATTAGAAATAACTTAACCCACCAAATCTAAGAAAATTCAATGCATTTGCAGCACAGGGTGGAAGTTTTTTTATTGGAATTGTGGTTAAGAACTGATTCGCATTGCGGCGCACATATAAACAAATGACAGTATTCACACTTTAAAACTTAGGAGCCTATTTTTGACCCTGGACGACAAAATCTTTTGGGTCAATTTTCCGAAATTGAGATTTTTACATCACATGAAAGCTGAATAAACAAGCTTTCTTTGGATGGATGGTTTGTTATATGACACTATCTGGCGGAGATACATTCGTTTAAAAATCTACATTCTTAGGGTACAAAAAAAGCCTTCTACTACCTTTGGCTTCTACTAAAAATGTTCCTGTGCTACTTAATACTGGTTTTGTGATCCAGGGTCCCATTGTGATCTGCAAAATAGCCTATTTGTAAGTGATAAGTACACAAACACCACTTAATAAATCTGATTTAATCTTAGTTCAAGCTGTTTTTCTGTGCTTTGGAGTTTCAATCGGTTCAGTGCAGATTTATTATCATTTGAAGGTAAATACTGTGCCCATCCTATCATTTACAATACACAATAATTACAAATTAGATTGTACTAATTCTCAGTCTCTGACTCTTGGTAATCATTATGGCCGTTATTAAATGAAGCGCAACGCAGTTACATTGACGCTTCGCTTAACACACTTTCTTGCGTTCCTTAAAGCATGTGTTTATGATGTAATGTAAATTTTTCGCTGGTACACGTTGTGTTTTTCTTAAACGGATTGTTCGCTCAAAAATGACAACTCTTTCACAATTCTGTCATCATTGACCTCATGTCAATCCAATCCCGTGTGACTTTCTTCTGCAGAACACAAAAGATATTTTAAAGAAGTAACGTAGGTAACCAAATAACACTGACCCCCATTGACTTCTATTAGATGGACACAAAACCAACGGTCATTTCTCAAAATATCTTTTGTTTTCCACAGAAGAAAGAGTGACATATAGGTTTTGAACAACATGATGTTTCAATCTTTATTTTTATGGGAACCTATCCCATTATTTGTCTTCCATCAAATCATAAAAACGAAAAAATAAGACCCCAAAAATCACATGCATGTCCTTAGAAGAGATCACAACAATGTCTCAAACTGCGCTCAGAGTTGTTCTATAGATGTTTCTTAGCAGTTTTTCTAGAGAGCGAAGGTTTATGCCATCTCCATTCATGATATCGATGTAATCTTTATGTCAGCAGTGCTCTCATTTGTGTCTATCTTTATATCTCCTAAGTAGGTTTAGGCGAGCCATCTGAAGCAAGTACTTAAATGAAAATATAACTGAGAACTATGTCTTAAAACTTATAGAACTTTATTGTCATTGTGCAAGGACAGCGAAATTGCTAATTCAATTCTCACACGTATTTACAAGACAGATATAGGCAATATAAACATACCCAATACAGAATATAAACAATGTAACATTATAAACAGAATAATGTAAGTAATCTTTATGAGATAATAGCGCATGGGTGCCAATGATGCGTAGGCATCAACAGCAAAGGTGCAGTGAAGATGCTGGCATAAATATAAAATATTGCACTTTATCCAAATATTATATAAAAAATAATTAACTGAGGAAAGAGTTTGTCATACATTTGATTGGTTCATTGAAATCTACCCTTTCTGTCCTGCTTGAGTACCAGTGGTTCGATTTTTTGTTCCAAATGTTGCTCTAATCACTACATTTTATGCAAAACTTCAATAGTCTGTGCAGGTATAATCCACAGCCGTGTCAACAAGATATGAGTAACGGGACCAACCCTTTCAAACACTGAATGTTAAATGAACGTGCTCAGGGCCTGGGTTCTGCCTGTCTGCCTCTAAAAACCATTAAGGACCAAAATCACCTCATGATGTGACACTAATCATGAAGACAAAGGCCGATTTCGTTCATGATTGCCTCCAATTGCAGCTGCCTGAAAAAATTACTGGTTTAGTATTATCCAGACTGAATCAACCTTTTCACCACAGAAACATAGATGTCACAGCTCCCGGCTGAAACGCACAGGAAATAATGAACAGTACGAAACAGGTAGTTTCAGCTCAGTGTTCTAATTGTACGAACATGATGTGACGCTGCCACAATGGCACTCGTAAAGTGGTTCTGATGTTGCTTCAAATACAATGTCGTATCAGTCACAGTTTTATCTTCCATTTTATTTATATTTTTAATTAGCTTTTATTACTATATATGTTTTATTTTGTATTTGTATTTTCTTAATAATTGTTCTTTACTATTACTGTTTGCGTTGCCATAAAGCTGCCATAACACACACAGTTTCTGCCGATGTCATATTAATCTTGAGTACCTATAGAGTAGTAGACCATATCTTCGAAGAGTATTTAGTTTGATCACATCTTTAAAAGATAGATACAGCTTTACAATTGTTTCCGGAAAAATATTACCTCCTGGGTGTGTGCTGGGGGGAACTAATTCACGAGCACACAATACATCGTTGCAATACATTCTCCCTGAATAACTATTGATTCACTAAAAGTTCATGTTGTTTACATTATGCACATACGCGCAAACTAAGTCACAGACATATGACTTAGTTTGACTTACCCTGAACAAACAAACACACCTCGACATCTCTCTCTATCGCAAGAGGAATTTGCTAATTTAGATTAAGATTAAGAAAAGTTTTTACGAAAAGAATTTTCATGTTCCGAAAGGTATACTGCAGGAGTGCTTCGAGCACAGAAATACTACGTCATACATCCAACTCGTTTTTTGAAAAGTTGACCATGTTAAGCATAAGGGAAGTCAGAATGCATAAAACACCGTTGCATTGCCCCTTATTTTTATTTTATTTAATTCATTAGCATTTATAACCTAAACTTATTTAATTTTATTTCTAAGGCAACATTTTAAAGGTTTGGTGTAGTTTTAGTTTCTTAAAGGGTTAGTTTAAGTTTTCAAACAATAGGCCTATATTTGATTTCATTTCAATTAATAGAAATGTTTTAATAGTTTTATTTTACTTAACAATGACCAAAAAAATTAAAAAACTCATCAACCATCTGCAACTTCATACTGTTTACAGTAAATCCAAGAAAAACTGTTCAGGAACTAACATTTCTAAGTAATATTCTAATCAAAAATTTTAACTGGACAGCATATCTTGCTTAAAATATTTGTTTAATTTAGTTTTGGTTTTTAGAATATTGTGACTACAATATAATTATAATGTTTGTGAATTTTTGTAAAGCCATTTTGTTCTTGCTGCGTTTTCTCGTTTATGTATGTGTGTGTTTTGTTAATTTCAACAAAAGGTTTGCGGGGGAAAAAGCATTAGCATATTTTTCAAAGACTTTTTGCTGTTTGTAAATGTTTCTTTGATGTTAGGCTTCAGAGCTTTCAACCAATGAATTCATGGATTTTTGTTTTTTCATGAAGTCATTTTGACAAAAGCAGGCAATGCAATAGAAATGCAATAGACTCTTTTTTCTAATCAACATTATGGAATGGATAGGTTTTGCTTCTGAATGCTTATTGGTCAATGCCACATTCTAGTAGGCTAATGCGAAATGCTAGTTAACTCCAAATATAAATTTTGTCATCATTTATTTACTGTACAACCATGTGGTTCAAAACCTGTATATGGCTCTTTCTTCTGCGGAACACAAAATAAGATATTTAATTTTCATTACAGTAGCATACATATCGGGCTTCCAATAAGCTGAATAATGGGTTAATTTAGATTTGGACTGTACATCAATGGCGCTCTCTGTCAGTTGGGCATACCAAGATGGCGGAGCGATCGCTTCCAGTGGCTTCACCTCCTGCTGTTGGTTAAGCATTCTAAATACAATCCTGTCATTTATTTTGATCAGTACATCTCCATCGCTTAAGTTCTTCTGGATGTTCGCAGTTTGTTATTGAGTCTGGCCAGATCTCACAGTGGTTGTGAGTCAGTGCCGACGTCTTTCACGAGCGATCATTCTTTCTTTTCTCCCGGCCAACAACAGACATGAAAAAAATCAGAGAATATGATCGCGGAAGCTAATTACGCCTTAAGGGAAGCGGAAGGGATGAAATAAAGAGCTCAATTAATGCTAGTTGTCATTGCCCATCTATTTGCTCAGGTTGTCACATAAAAAGGCGCTAATTTGTGTGTAGCAGGAGGTAGACGCACACCCACGATGCTCGGCGGGTTGAAATAGGAGGAACGGTCATTAAATGAAGCCACTATCATCTCCGAGAACAACCATCTGAAGACGGTGACTCAAACATTTGACGGATATAGTAATTCCTGTTACAATCGGACCATTACAAGCATCAGAGCAGATACTGACACGCTTTGACTAATGCCAGAGCGACGTCAGATGTCTCCGGTTGGGGATTTTTCAGACGGGAGACTTGTAATGCGTGTTGTGGAGAGGAATACTAACTAGCTGTACAAGAGATTCCCAGAAGTAATTGCTCAGAGGTTGCTCTTTTAAAGCCTGGAGGAGACGGCTAAATTTGATTCAGAGCAGGCAGCAATGTTGTCAGGAGGCATACTGGGACTCAGAGAAAGTCTTACTGCTCAGATGTTGCTCTTTCATTGTCTCCCAAAAAGTGAAAAACAGAAACAAATGAGAATGTAATTGTTGAATGCAGGAAGAGTATGGATGTGTAAAATAAATGTAGATTGTTGTGTTAAAATAATCTGGATTTCTGTCAATTTGATGAGAAATGTTTGAGTTAATATTGAGATCTTCATTAATGACTTTTGATGGCAGACTTGACAAATCTGAGCTCATTGTTGACATCTCTTCTTTCTACTTTCTCAGGAGAAATATCCAAGATTTTGAAGTTCCCAATTGCTCTCCATTAAGGGCCCTATAGTACACTCGGCGGAATGTGGAGCCATGGTGACGCAAGAGTTTTTTGATAGTTTCAGCCCGACGCAGTTTTCATTTTCACGTCCTGCACCACGTTGTTTACATAGCAAATGCATTTTCGCCCATTTGTGCGTTCATGGGCGTGCTGGTCTAAAAATGAGGTGTGTCCAGGTGCATTGTTTGCGCGTTGCTATTTTGAGGCAGTTGAAATAGACTTCGCCACTGACCAAATGAAACCTGGTCAGACCATGATGGTCTGAAGTCAACGGCGCAATATTTTTTGTTGTTTAAAGAGTGTGTTATTGGTACATGCCCACAGGCGGGTGCACAATGTGCGTACATTCTGCTTATTCCACACAGAGGGAGTCGCAGCAGCCAAATATTATATTAATATTGTGTACAAAGATAAAAATCCGGTTTGTCATGTAGATGCGTTTCCTCCATGGCGAAGTGTGAAGTGTCTGCTCTTGCAGGTTCTGCCATGTAAATAGCGAATCCGCCATGGCGCACGCGCAACTGCCTCTTAAAGGGAATGGGAGATGTGCCTCTGATTGGTTTACTAAATTTTTTCCCAAAACACACCCATTACTCATTAGGAGAATTGGGACGACCTGTATAGACCATTTTTCCTGTCCTTAAACTAGCAAAAGTGGATTCGGCCACGCCCTAAGTGCACTTGTGCCGTGTGCTGTAGACTATTTGCTTAGATCATTAAAATAGTGCCGGTAATCTCATTGCAGTCCAGGAGAAATAATTGAGATATTTAAGAGGTCTCTGTCATTTTTCTTATGATGCAAATTGTAGATATTTATTTCCCAAACTATGATACTGTCTTAAGTTTGAACTGCTGTTATACAGTTTGTTTGTTAACATGTTGTTCATATTTATCTAGTTTTGCCTTTCTGTTTAAATGGAGAATATCAAAGGACATTTTCAAACATTAACAGTAATAATTTTCTAGAAAAAACCCCGCACAACAGACGGCCCACACTGAGTAGTTTCCTGGTGGTTTGTTCCAAGCATCTTTGAGATGTTGCCACAGTTCTTATTGATTTATTTTGTCTCAGTTTTTTGTCTCTTCATGTAATCCCAGACTGACTCGATGATGGATCAGATCTCTGTGTGGGCTATACCTTCTGCTGTTGAAATGCTTGTTTATACAAAATCTGTTACTGTCAAAGAATGTTTGGAAATCTGTATTTATATTTGTACTGGCTATACATACATCTTACAAACATTTTTTTGTAAAATATCTAGTGCGCCTAAGATCTTTACACAATGCTGTATGTACTTATAAGCATTTTTATTTTTAAAATGAAACTGTTCACACAAATATGAAAATTCACTTGATTTACTCACCATCATGCCATCCCAAATATGACGTTCTCTTTTCAGATGAACACAAACAAACAATTCAATGCTGAAGTGCCATGTTATCTTCTTTAATATATTATACGTATTATATATTTTATTATTAAATGGGATTTTAAATAGTAAGTTAGTAACGCTCCAAAAAAGCACATAATTCATCATCATAAAACTAATCCAAATGCCTCCAGTGGGTTAATAAATTGCCTCTGAACTGAATCATGAGATGATTTTCATATGTGGGTGAACCTACAGTAAACAATGTATTATAAACTGTAAGAGAAGTAAATTAACTTGCGAATGCTGTTTGAGGCTAACTTAAACAGATGGTTGCAGTGTGTTTTCTATGGTTTGGCTCAGTGCACTAATATTTCATTCTCTCTTTCTTTTTTCCAGGCTTCATTTATACATGTGGAGGGACATTAAAAGGGAAAAATGGGACCATAGAAAGTCCGGGTTTTCCTCACGGATATCCCAATGGAGCGAACTGTACGTGGGTTGTTGTAGCAGAGGAGAGGAACAGAATTCATATAGTTTTTCAATCCTTTGCTGTGGAGGAAGAATATGACTTTTTATCTTTATACGACGGACATCCTCATCCTGCCAACTTCAGAACGAGGCAAGTCATGTTCACAGGCATTGTGAAAGGGGTTCTGTCGGGGCAACATTAATAAAATCAAAGTTAGATTTTTGTGGCTTTTACATCATATCTTTCCGTTTTGAGTGTGTGCACCTGAAAATTGTAAAAAAAAGGATTGCATTCAATATTTACAGTGTTCTTTAAGAACTTCTCCTGCTGGGAATGTACAGCTTATTTACTCAAGAAAACCAAATTATTTTACGAGGTGACGATTTTTTACATAAACCTTACCATGGGGGGAAGGCAGATCGGATGAGTATACTGTACGAATTCATCCAAATTTGGCTAAAGTGTAATTTTTAATCCCTGTGAGATTGTGTTGGGTTTTTTAAGGTGAGTTTTTGAAAGAGAGTCAGAAGTTTGCGATAATGTTTGTTTTTATGGTGATAGGCTGATCCTTTATCTCATTTCTTATAAATACACATAAATATGACATGACAGAGATGACACAAGGGCAGTTATGTCGAGTATAATTCGCTAAGGACGACGGTCAATTATACAGTATATTTAGTAGTCAATATACAAAAATATCTCTGTCGAACGGCACGTTTGATAATCGTGAGTACTTATTTATAAATGATACACTCGCCGCCAATACATAGAGTCAAAATGCTTTGAAAGGCTTAAAAGAGCACAAAATGAACCTCAAAATCAACGTTTCTCTAATTAAAGGTTAAATCAATTATAACGACACACTCTCCATCAGCCATAGAATCAACAGAAGCAGATCTCTGTTCTCCAGATGAGCCCAAAGACATTCTCACTTCCGCTCATTATAATGACGGAAAGTATTTGTTTTTTGTCAATCTGGCTTTAAAGTTTCTATCCGAACATTATAGCGCTCTTTGAAAGTCATTTCCGTTGTGGAGTGCAGGAAGTAAAACTTACATTCATTTTTATCCTCCATAAAAAAGTAATTTTCAGCGATAATGTATAAAGCTGCTTCCTGCGCTCCCCAACTATTGTTGCAGATTTTCGGTAAACGTCAAATATATTGTATTGTGTACTTAAAAGCGATGGCATGAAGTCAATCGTTTAATATTTTCCGTCTCTGATGATTCGATCATGTCGTTTGTGATGCTTCATGGGATGCGCACTTCATTGCCTCGTAAAAGAATTTCAGTACACCGTTTTGTACCTTTTGTCTATTTTTGTAATGTAGAGATTCATCTTGATATTGACGTGTTTATAACGCCTGTGGGGTGATTGAACAGAACAACGTTTTTATGAACAAAGGATTCCAAAAATGGATGCCATACTTAAAATACATCAGTTTGGAGATACAGCTATAAGTCTTGGTAAGTCATTTTAACCCTTCGATTAGAACTTCTCTCAGCTCCCCAAAAAAACCTGCCATCATTTGTTGATCCTCATGTCTTTTCAAAGCATTTTTTCTGTGAAACACAAAAGAAGATATTTTGAAAAACGTCTCTGTGGATTTGTGTTCCTACAATGGAAGTCAATGGAGGCCAGTGTTGTTTGGTGACCAACATTCTTTAGAATATTTTCTTTTCTGTTCTGCTGAAGAAAAAAAACATACAGGTTTGCAATGACATGAGGATGAATAAATGATGCAAGAATTGTAATTTAAGGGTCAACTATTATAAAGCTCTAGCCAGAACACGTTGCTGTAGTTTGTTTAATTATTATTACATTTAATATAAAACTTCCCAAGCATACTTCCCGCAGTGTTTCTGTTCTCACCAAGACACAATTTCCATTAAACCAAACCTGACATCAAAGTGCAAAGCATGAGTAAATGTTCTCTCTTTTAAAGAATTTAGGAGATATTCATCAGATAATGTCTGGTCACTAGCGGTGTGAAGTTTTCCCATTATACTCTTCAAATTAGAGCGTGTAATGAATACAGCAAATCTTCACAAATACATTGCGGAATTAGAAGCAGATTTTATTATCGAAGCGGCGAGTAAATCAATAGTTATTCCTCTTCTCTGCAGGCACGGCAGTTCATTATACACTTATTAAAGCATTAATCTAACAGCGTGTGAAAGCCTGCCTGTCAGATATACTGTTTTCTTGGGTTTAACAGGTATTACTCGCAAAATTTATTTGGGGTATTTGCTGTTGGAGAGTCTGATATGAGACTGAGGAGGAGTGGAGCAGCCGCTTTCATTAGCATGAAGTAATAGATGCTCGTGTCTTAAAATGCAACAATCCAAAGAGTATAACGGGACTCGAATGGCTTCCCGAAACACGCTGGATCTGTCATTACTGAAGCATGAGAACATTACGTCCTTCTGACTGATCTGTCACATCCTTGAGAAGTTATTGTGTTCCCCGATTATATCTGCTGCGGCTGTATGAGTCCTGCTTCAACTTTCTCTGGAGTTTCTATGGGCCTTTAAAAACTGTCCGGGAATACTCATCAATTCTGAACAAGATGGAAGACCTCAAGAGGAGATACTTTCTGCACGTTGCTTAATAAAGGGTGCTAGCTTTAAGATTACATCATTGCACAAGAAGTCAAATTGTCTTTTATGACCTTACGAAATATTTTTATGAGTTCCTTTTACAGTGTTGATGCATTTTCCCATTGGCCCTTCAACACTTATTGCTTTAATGATAAAGGATGCAATTCATCACTTTTTCTTTAAAATCCGTTAGTAAAACATACATTCTGTGTTACAGCAACAACATATACAAACGTTATGTGGCATAAACTTATTTCTGGTAGTTAAATTGAATACACTTAATATACATTAAAATAATAATAAAACATATATATACAATTATTTGCTATAATATAACCAAACACATACAGGAAGTTAACTTAAGGTCAGGCGTGTGCGTCGGATGAAACTGTATATACAATTTTAAAAAAAAGGTGCTGTGTGATGCCATTTTTAGATGGTTTCATAAAGAACTTTTAACATTAGAAGAACAAAAGTTTTAGTTTCACAAAAGCTAAAAGTCAGAAAATGGTTCATAAAAAGTCAAATAGATATTGATCTTATTGACATTCTTAGAACATTAAAAACATCTTTATTTTAGTAGTCTGATAATTGCTTATAAGTTGAGCTGTTAGCTATGTTTTCATTAAGTTAAGTACTTGAATGACCAAGTTTCAAACAGGATGATAGCGAGATGCAAAAGTTACAGATATCAAATATCACGCTTTGTAGCTTATTTTGCTCAATTTTGTGTCTATAATTATATACGGCCTTATTTCACTAGCAGTGTTTTAATGTGAAGGCTTGGCAGACAACATTTGAGGACAAAACCACTCGTTTGCCATCCAGCAAATAGGGAAATATTTCGCTTTCCTCTGGCAACCCTCGACTTCAACTCGTTCTGCAAAAAAATCCATTAATCAAAGCAATTCAAGCAGATGCCTTTGACACGGTAGTTATCCAACTGCTTCCTGACATTGCAATTTGTCATTTCTCCGTTCGGAACATGCCGCCCCGAAATAGAGTTTCTTCGACATCACACGGTTCTGTTTTCAAAGCATCCTGAACTGAAGCATAAGGACAGAAGTTTGTGGGGCAGATCAACAAATTAAAAGTTGACCTCCCGTTTATTGAATGAGATTAGAGGCATCGAATGATTTTATTAAAGCGTGAGGCTTAGTTAATTGTGTTTTTTCCCCCCAGAGTACCTATATGAAGACGTTGATGGTTTATTTTGGACTGTAAGACTTGAGTTATATCTTAAAGCTGCCGCTCTTTGGCGGTTTCCGAAGCTTTGAGGATGTTTTTGGGGTGTTTAACAGTGGATGTCCATGTTTCTAGTTTCAAAAACTCTTTATATTTCACATATTTCAAGTCTTTTGTTCATCGCTGGTCCTCTTCTCACAAACGATCAGATTTTTCCCTCAGCTGGAATTCTGGAGTGGACTCGGACTGGATTGCCGGCTGTAAGGCCGGCTGGAACACGGACTGGATCGCCGGCTGGATGGCCGGATTGGACACCGGCTGGATGGCCGGACTGGACACCCCAAAAATATTTGGGACCTTGAAGGTTGTCGGCCTGCCTTGCCTGGGCGGCCGGCTGCATTCGAAACGTTGTACTGCACATCGAGCTGGGATGCCGCGGGCTGCTTGAGGTGCTCAGCAGGGATAACCATGGTTTCCATCGGACCTGGAGCGCTGCCTAGACTCACCGAAGGCCTGCTGCGGCGGCTCGAGTGAGAGAGGCTGTACTGAGCTGCAGAGGTAGATTGTCCGTGCCGGGAATGGACGGGACCCTGAGCCTACTGAAGGGGACGTCCATGTTGGCAAGGGTCAGACGAAGGCTCTGGACCGTCCACTTGCGGAATGCTGGTATCTCGGGGAACGCAGAGGCGTATGACGACGGCGATGAAGGAGATGGATATCGGGACGGTAGGAGAGATGATGAAATTTTCCGCTTAGGTGCACGCCGCTCCGAGCTGCGGAGCTGACGGCCCCGAGGCGCAGGGTTGGGAATCTTCCATATAATCCGACCCTGAGCTTGTGTGCTGGGGTGCGCATGGTGGCGCAGAAGGATCTGGAACATCAGGAACTGTAGAAACAATGGGAGTCTCAAACATCGTGATGAAACTCGAACGATGTTGAACTTGCAAGACTGGTATAGCTGTTGCCGTGGCCGATGAAAAGTGAGGGCGTGGCTGCTGCAGAGAGGGGAGGGATGGAATGGCGGCTGTTTAAGCAGCTGATTTTGAGTTGATTATATGCTTAGGCTCCTCCCGAACTTTGTTAATAAAACATCGTAAACTAATGTTTGAAAATTGGCATCTCTGGGAATGGCACGTTTAAAATACTTGCGAATTTGGATAAATAATTGTCCTCATTACAAACTCACTTGTATGAAAATAAATTAGAGCTAAACAATTGTGTCACCGTAACTGTGAAGATACGAATTCTCGAGATTCTGTGTTCACAGTAAATTAACAATAAACTAAAGCTGAACTCCACAACATATTCAAGATAAGAGTGAGAATGATAAATGATGTGCTGTCTTTCTCCGGTACCCACGATTAGAACGTTGTTTTTCAGCACACTCAGAAAACACATGTGAGTGAAATATACCTTTCCAGAGCTGATGAATGAATCCGAAGCGGTCGCGGTTAATGAATTTGGTTTTCGTGGAGCTTTTTGTGAGATTGCAAAAGCATATCTGAAAAATATTTTTCGGCTCAACTGCCGCTTCAGAGATACGGTCAGATACAGATTAACGGCAAACGGCCAAAAACATGTCAGGATCAAGGCAAAGCTTTCTAACAAAGTCTGATTAGTGAGGTGGGGCTCTGTGTGTATGCAAGACTGATCCAAGCACGGTTATTTACTCAACCTTCGGAGAACGCTGGGCTAATTGGATTGCGTGCTCCGGTCAGACGCGAGCGCGGCGTGTTTGAGTAATTGGTCTGTCTTGCTTCTCTTAAATAGTGTCTGCCCAGTCATTTAACTTTGAAGCGGCTCGCGCCACATTCGTAGACGCGCACGCAGCATTTATGATGTTTTGCGCTCCGTGTGGGAAATTGGTCAGCTTGGCCTGATGTACAGTGACATCTTGTAAGCATAATTCCTCTTACAATTCTGGAAGAAGGAGCTGGAGTCTCTGTGGGCAGCAGCAGC
The DNA here is from genome assembly GCA_029783895.1 of Triplophysa bombifrons. Lineage (NCBI taxonomy): Eukaryota > Metazoa > Chordata > Actinopteri > Cypriniformes > Nemacheilidae > Triplophysa > Triplophysa bombifrons. The sequence continues at coordinate 4,605,090 of CM056455.1, forward strand.
GCGCGTGATAGATGACACGTCAGCGATGCGAGTCTGCCGCTGCTGAAGCTGTTTGCAGCAGATTGATGTAAATGTTCACGGAGGTCATAATACTTTTCTTAAAGGATTGGTTCTTCCAAAAATAAAACTTCTGTCATCGTTTACTCTCCCTCATGGCATACTTAACCCGGATGGTGGATCCTGTCCAATGCCTCTTTGCCGTACAAAACAAGTTTATTGTTGAGGCACTGAGAAAAGGTTTTCATTTCATTTTCAAAACATTTTTGGTCTATATTTTATCATTTGAGCCAATAATAAAGCAGTTTCTTTAATCGAAAAACAATTTACCCCCCCCATTTTTTTTGGGTTGGCTCAATATAGACCTAAAATGACCCAAAAATGGTTTAATTGGTTGAATGGAAACCTTTTTCCAGTGTGGCTGTCAAATATTTATTTATTTGTATTTATTAAATAATTGATTTGAATTAATTATCAACTAATTAATTTTATTATTGTGTTGTAATGACAAAAAATATATAATAATAGATAACTATTATTTTCTACTAAAATAATGAAGAAATAGCAGCCAATAAGAGCTCAATGGGAAGTCAATTCTCCTCTCCTCTCCTCTCCTCTCCTCTCCTCTCCTCTCCTCTCCTCTCCTCTCCTCTCCTCTCCTCTCCTCTCCTCTCCTCTCCTCTCCTCTCCTCTCCTCTCCTCTCCTCTCCTCTCCTCTCCTCTCCTCTCCTCTCCTCTCCTCTCCTCTCTGACAGAATTGTGATTTTGGGATGAACAAACTCTTGTTAAGGTGCCAATAACATTTGGAATTAACAGGATATGTTCTCCTTTGACATGAAGTAATTAAAGGGGAAGCTTCTGAATTAATGCCGCACAAATACTCCCTCATCACATCAAATGTAGATCTTCTTCCTTTCATCCATCGGAGACCGGCACAAAGTGAATTAAAGACCAAATACCATTGGCTGGATTCTCTTGTTTTGCTCAGGTCTTCAATCAGTGCTCAATGTTTCATGCCTGAAGAGTTTCCAATTTTAGAGAGTTAAAAAAGGTCATCAGGTCTATCTCCACGGGTTCAGCGCAGGAAATTGTCAGTGTGGGTGTCTGTCACAGTTTCTGACTCAAGACTTGTGAAAAGAGAATATGGTAAAGTTGAGTCTGGAATGTAAGTTATGTGATTTGTTTACAGAACTGATGTGCTGAAAATGCCTGTGACCTTGTATTTACAGACGTGCATCGTAGGTGCTATTATATAATAACAACCGATCCGAGCTGATGTTACCATGGCAACCAGATTTTGGGGAAAGCGACCGAGTCAGACTATTGGCTATTAAATAAATACTTAATAAATAATACTAAATAAAAAAGTCTTGTCTGCTGATTTTAAAGGGGTGGTTTATGCAAAAATCAAAATTCTGGCATCAGTCATTCACCCTCAAAACGTGTACATGACTCTCTATGAAACAATAAAGAAGATATTTTGAGACATGTATAAGTGATTTTGTATACCACGTACGTCAATAAAGGGCCAGTGTTATTTAGTTATCAGCATTCTTCAAAATAATCTTCTTTTGTGTTATGCAGAAGAAAGTCAAACAGTTGTGGAATGACATGATGCTGAGTAAATGATGAACAAATTTTCGTTTCTGGATGAACCGTCCCTTTAAGGTTTCTTAAATCAATCAGCTCTTTGTATCACGTACGGATTTGAATCAAGAAGTTTATATGAAGCCTTATATAGTTTTATTCATCGGTTTATTAACCGATTTTTAGCTTGCATGCAAACATGTTTATAGTGCTGTGTATTTATAAATGTACTGAATGGTCCTTCTGAACAACATGTATGTATTATGTCATTGTTTTCTGGACCTGGATTATACGTTGTCATGGTTACTGCCCTTGTCATTGATTGCATTTGCATGTTCGGGTTATGTAAAAACAAAGCTCTGGTGAGATTCCAAAGATGCATTATTAGAAGGCAGCTGTTGTGTATTTGCCGTGTGTGTGTGTATGTGAATATGGACTCACAGCCAAGAAAAACCAATAAGACGGAGAATAATTGTGCTCTGTTTGGGATAATTCATGTCTTTTCTCGAGCGTTTGGTTGTTGCACAGACACGGTAATGAATCCCTCAGATGCGCTGGCTTCGTGTCTGCAGGATCAAAAGCTTTACTTTTCAATTGCCAAATAATGGCAGGTATATTGCGCTTTCTCAAGTGTGTTTCTTGTCTGTGTGATGGTTTGAAGATTATTTCGGTCACTTTGCACTTTACCAAATGAAAACTTTATCGCTGGATGTTGCTCTTTCATAGTTTGGGAGATTTGATGGAGTTTACAGTTGCGTCATTTACGTATGAATGTCTCGGATGTTTCTCCTGAAAGACATGAAAACAGAAAACAAATGAGACTGTTATTGTTCAGTTTGGATGCTGGAGGTGTAAAATGTAAAATAATCTGGATTTGGGTATATTTGATGAGAAATGTTTGAGTTCATAATGAGATCCTCATGACATTTCATTGCAGACATGACAAATCTGAGCTCAGTTTGAGACATTGTTGAGATCTCTTCTGAAGCTAAAGACATTTGTGAAGGGGAGTCGCTAGATCCCTTTTACTTTGGCACATGACCCAGGATAAATTTCAAGTGTAAGTTTTAACAGTGTACTTTATTTATCAGTGTATTCATTTACATTGATAATAGCGGGAAAAACTGATCTACTATGTGCTACTATAGGCAGTAAAGTTGCAGTGCTCCAGACTTACTTTTTTTACTTGGAGCACTGTAGACTGTGACTGAATTTTTTTGGAGCGCAAAAAAACTGGTGGCGGGCTGGCGTTCTACTCGTCTTTCCACATGAAATAACAACCAGAAGAAATTCCAAATTTGCAGGTCGCACACGCACGAGTACTTGAAAAAAAAGCTTGCGCTGTCTTGAGCATTGCAAAATGCGACCATTTAGTCGCAGCCTGGAGCCCTGAGTTGGTATTAAAAATGAACCAACTTTGTTTGGAATATTGTTTTAAATTTTGTTTAGATAAAATATGTTCTTTATATTAGTTGGAGCCATAAAATGACTGTTTTCTTGAAACATTGTAGGCTAGTTGTAAATTCTTGAAAAGATGAAATGATTGATTGTTATCGTTGTGTAATGAATGCATATGAGCAAGAAAACGTATCTCTGCTTTCATTATTTACATACAGTGCATGCAAACATGTTTATAAAGTTCATGATAAGAATATTTTGAAATACATAAATGTTTACTATCCATAGTGTTGTTGCACTGTTTGAACAGTGGTTTAATCATGGGAAGTTTGTATAGTGCATTGTGTTGCATACTTCTTGCACGGGTTTTTAAGACAACAGTGATAAAAACGTCATGGGGACCTGTGCCCCAGTAGGGCTTTAGGTTAAGCAACGCTCCTGCATTTGTGAGAATTCTGCCTCTTTTTCTCAGGAGATATATCTGAGACACTCATGCGAAATTTCCCTTTGCTGTCCGTTCCTCATTAATGTGTAGGAGAAATACTCATGATATAAAAAGATCTAATTTGTGATTTTTCTTTTTTATGCAGTCCGTGCATTGCCACATTGATAAAGTCCATTCCGGTTTGTCCAATAACAAAATTTCGGCTTGCTTTTCAGATGTCTGCACACATTGTGCTTCATCTTGGTCTTTGAATGGACTGCTTGAGATTACTTTGCACTGTCAGTGACCTTTACTTTACCACACATATGTTTGCATGTGCTTTCTCATAATTTAAATCCCACTGGTTTTGAAAGTACAATTTTTTTCTAATTGCCTTCTGGCCGGTTGAGAGATGAGCTTATGAAATCATTAACCTGAGCTCCAGCGTTACATTGACTTTACAACAATTCAATAATTCTCAGATTTTTAATAATAAGCCATGCATTAAACTTCTGTAATGTGATGTTATTCCCGAGTGAACACGAGTTTTCTGCCAAAACGGACCATTGGCGGCCATTTTGAAATTACACTGATAAAATATTCTTATACATTTCTTTATAATTTAAAAGTAATTATATTGTTCTCTCAATAAAATTGATCAGGCCTCACAGTTCAGCTGATGGTACTTTTATGAAATTATTTTTGCGATCGTTGTTGCCTATCTGCAAAGAGTTATGTGATCTGTTTAAGATTGATATACACAAACATTTATTTGGCTGAGCTGTTATGAAATATAAAAGAATGACTTTCTCTCCATACAATATTTGTTTACCTTAAATAGAGCTGGTGTATAACAGGCACGACTCATGGGAGACACTAAACAAGCTTTGAATAAAATACTTCAAAAAGCTATTGGACACTTGAAATTGTAGAAATGTCATTGCAGCTCAATGTGGAAAACCAACAGGGGTCATTTGTAATAAAAACAACAACTAAGTTATCCCCAGAATCGTTGCACTTGGAATTTAAAAGCAATAAAGACTAGACACACACTTGCATAAAGAACATGGATCATGCAGGTTTTTTGGTCCTGTAAACATTAAGAAATGAAACTTCTTGATATCAAACTTTATAAACTTGAAAAGTTTGTTTCCAGTGGATTTGAAGTTCACCCATCACTGTGATTCTGTCAGTTTTTTGATCCATTGGTTTTCTAAACCAGAAAAATTTCATTTCCATCAGAGCTGCAAATGAATTTAGTTTGATAACATTCTGTGGAATAAATGATGCCGGCGGAAATTAAATCGTAAACCTTTCTGGAATAAAATGGCAGACTATTTTGTCTTGTTAAGGATAATTTCATTGCTATTAGCTGCTACATTTAAACCATTTTATGTAGTCTGTGAAATTACAGCTTGATTGGAAGATAAGCAGAGGTTTTTGGAACATTTAATATTTCATATCAAACATTTTTACTGACACGGTTGTTTCCCTTAAGAAACTTGATTACAAAATTAGAAAATCATAAAAATGATGATTGCCATATTATAAAAAAAACGGAAGGACGGTCATTATTTGTGTAACAAATATTGTTCAAATTGTTTTTACATGGTTTGGTGCGTTGCTAATTTCAGTATTTGATTGAATCATTTTGATGGCGTTTTATAGATGTTTATTTAGCAAAATATAAAATTGGCCATTTAAAAAAAAAAAAGGTTTAAAGATGAATAATTCCTGGCCTATAAAGATGCTGATACATGTTTATTTGCATGGGAATCTTCAACAAACATTTTCTCTTTCTTCACACAGGATAACAGGATTCCAATTGCCAGCGCCGGTCACAAGTACTGGGTCCATCTTTTCTCTGCGTCTCACCAGTGACTTTGCTGTAAGCGCTCATGGATTTAAAATATATTATGAAGGTGAGACACATTACTCAACCTTTCATTTCCTCTGCTGTTTACAAAGGGTTTTAAGTTTGAAGGTGGAAAATCACTGTACTGTAGCAGTCAATTACATTTTTATCACTTAAGTGTGTGTGTATGTGAGTGTGTGTGTGTGCGCGTGTGTGTGGTTTGACAGCATGCAGTTGGCGGAAAGATAGAACAGGAAAAAGCAAAGTATTTATTCCTTAATCCTCTGATAAAAGGACCATATCGTGCACTTTTATTGTATTACTTTTCATGTTCTGTGTACTTGAAAAGGCAAAGAGTGATATCTTTAAAATAACTGGCTAAGTCGCCAGGGTCTTGTTTTCCGTGACATGACCCTGTTAGGAAGAACAAACATTGTTTGTCTGTGCCTCTCAGATCAGCAAACAAACTTTAAATCACTCGTGTCTCTGTAAATAACTCCCCATAAGGGAATCTTTAGTTAGTAAGCAGACGTTGTGTGAGTCTGGATGTCGATTGGTTCCGTTCGCAGGCGTCTGGGTCACACCGTCAATGACCGTCATTTCTCAACCGGTCTCCATCATTCAGTCCACCTGACCGGACCACAGCATGTTAGTCCATCTGCTGCCTCTCTACAGTGTAAATTATTCATAGCCACGGTTCAGGCCTTGTGCTTTTGTGTTAAATGTCCTTTAGATCTTTATGGGTTTTGGAATATTTATCCTGCAGGGTATTACACTCTTGGGGGCATTAGATTGCCATTGAATTTACAATTACTTTGTGTCCTTTCTAGTCATCTTTCTAGTTTAATGTATGTACTGTAAATGAGGAGTTTGAGGACACTCACACTGATATTTAAAAGTTTAGGGTCACCAAAAGTGAAAGGTTTCTCTTCATCGCACAAACCTTTGATCTATGCTTGAATGTCTTAAATATAGAGATGTAACCATTCACCGTGAGGCGGTTGAAAAGCGATTATAATATGTGAGGATTCAAGTCGGTTGAGACGTTGAAAGAATAGCCAGTACAGGTTTTGAACAGCAGGGGCGGCTGTTTTTTCTGCAAACTTGATAAACGTTACTTCATAAAAAGTAAAAAATAGTGAAAGCACATAGTCTTAGTTTGTTTATATAACTGTTATAATTTAGTTTTGTTAATTGACATCAAATATATTTTTTATTTAACAAACCATTGTGCAGCATTAGAGAAATAATAAAAGGGGAGTTGGTTCAATTAATTCTGTAAAAAACAGTAAATAAAGTCACATGGTGAGATCAGAATCGTGAATCACATCGTGAGATGAGTGAATCGCTACATCTCAACTTATATATAATATGTGTTGAAGAAGAATGTTGATAACAGAACAAGCTGTACCAATTCGCTACTATTTGATGGACACAAAGTCAATGGGTACAGCCGTTGTTTGGTTACCAACATTCTTCAAAATATCTTCTTTTGTGTTCTGCGGAAGAAATAAAGTCATACAGGTTTGAAATGACAAGAGGGTAAAATACACTTTTTTTGTCAAAAAAATGCCTCGGCAACCTATTGCTGTTCCTTTTTCATGTGTTGCTATGGTTATCACTTTGCCGACCATTGGCATTTCAGGAGTGACTCCTGTATTCTGTCCACACTAAACGCTTGTCACTCCCGAAGAGCTGTGCGTACGTGGCCTGTGATATTCATCGAGTTCCTCCGTCTCGAGGATTTTGTAGCTGGGTAAAACAGTTCAGCGGTTGAAATTCTGATGGCTTAAAGCAGTAATACCACCTCTCTCCAACAATCCACTCAGTCTGAAGTATCATTCCTGTCCGGCGTAAACAGTTTTGGTTTGAAGCTTTGTTTAAATCTCTAACGTAAGTATAAGCCTCAGCCAGCATCACTAACAAGCGTTTGGTCTGCGTCCAATCTGCGCTGTATTCTGTTAGAAATTCACAGTTTATGAGAGAGATAGACATCGTGCAAGAAGAACACGCGGGGGAGACGAAATCTCATTTTGCTTGCTGTCAGTTTGCCATCACGTGGAAACAACCAAAAGCATGTTTGACAGTCGGTACGTACGCTTTGATTAATGTCTCTATCGCCATCCGCTACAAGTCATCATCTCAGTACAAAGTACAGAGAATCTTCAACCTTTCTGTGTGCGACGCATAGCGTGCCCTTCGGATGAATGCCAATGACTTTGGAAATACCACATGTCACCATCGACATGCTAATGTCCGGTCATCACGATGTGCATTAGATGCCCCCCCTCCCCGAGGTCTCCGGTGATCTGAATGTTAGGAAGACCCCGACTGTCGATTCAGATGCATTTTCAGGACTGACCATGGATAGAAATGTGAGCGAAATATAAACAGTGGCAGGAATGGCATCGACGTTTGAAAATTGCTGCTCGTGGACCGTTGTGTCGTAAGGTTTCGGGAACGCCCGTCGCTCTGCGTTGACCCACAGGATCTGCGTGTGGAGGGTCAGGGAAGGTTTGTGTTTAATGATTGCTCGTACGCCACGGAAATCTCAGTAATTCTGAATGCGTGGAGACTATCGACGGGCTCACGGTGAAAGATTGCTGGGTGTTGAAGTGCGCTCGGTGTCGCAGTGCTCTCTGACAAACTTCCATCATCTTCAAGGGCGGTGGAGTCATTATACGTATGGAGGGATAAATAGCTCATCTCCAGGGATCGGTCTGTGGCTATTACTTCAACGCCTTTCTCATTGTACTCTAAGCCCTTCAGGTCACAGAAGTGATGTATCAGATTTTACCTGAAAATAGATATATGCACGGAGTGATGGAATGTAAAAAGACCAAGTCAATTTTCTCTCATTTTCTCATTATAAAAGAATATGCTTTTGTGTTTTATGTGTATGAAGAAGGCTGTTAGTCTTCGTTTGTTTTATTCATATTAAGAGGGATAATAAATCTGTTAAATATCTCCGTAATTTCACTTCTAATTGAATATTTGCAAGCTTGAGAATTCTGACATTGGTGAACTTTTTTGTAGTTTTTAATGAAATTAAGCTGCTCAAACTGATATTATGACTCTTCCTCCCACTTTATCTTAGTACCTGTCATGTTTTATAGTTTACCGAAGCATTTCTCAGAAGAGAAAGGGATCTCTTAAATATCTCAAATATTTCTCCTAGATATTAAATGAAGAGCAAATGATTGAAATAGCATTTGAATCTCCTCCTAAGAAAGGAAAATGACGGATGAGATCTATTTAATATCTCAGGTGAGATTAAATAGAGAGCCAATGTAAGTCTCATTTGCGTCTCAGATGTTTCTCTTGAGAAAAAGTCAGAAATCTCACGAATGTCTCTGTTATCAGAGTTTCAGAAGAGATGTCAACAATGTCTCAAACTGAGCTCAGATTGGTCAAGTCTACAATCAAAGTCAATATTATTGAAGATCTCACTATGAACTCAAACATTTCTCATCAAAATTATTTTGTCTCTACGAACTACATTCAATTTATACCTCCTTACTCTTCATGTGTTTTACCAATTACACTCTTATTTAATATATTTTTTATTTTTCTTATGTGGAAACATCTGAGATCAAGTTGAAACTCGACTGAAAACGACATCAAATCTCTTGAGCTTTAAAGGACCATTAAAACAAGAGAATTAAAATCTTCATCTGTGTTATCACAAATTATCTTTCAGGTTGACTTTTATGACTCATTTCAATTCATGTCATTTTAAGTTTTTTATCTTGGTAAATGTGACAAATAGAGCAGGTTTATCGTTATGTACAATGATTTGATATTCAAGGTTTCAGATTCTGGAAAGACATAATCTGTCTTCCATTTTTTTAGAAGATTACAAAGAAAAATGTCATTATAGTGTTTCTGGTGGTCTTTTCATGGACACTTTGGGAGCTGCGAAGAACATCTCCAGCAACCACAAGTGGTTTAAAATAGCTCAATTTCTCCTCATAAGAGAGCTGAGGTCAGTGTCAGGACCTCTCTGTGTGTGATCATCTATCGCAACCGTTTATTTCAGCTTCAGTATGACTCGAGCCCTCAGGTGTTTTATTTTTTAAAACAAGCGGAATCTCACTTACAGTGAAAGTCCTTCAATGCGGGAATGTGCAGCTCTTATTTTGTTATATAAAGAATCTTTTTTAATCACATTTTTTTTGTTGATTTTCTTTTCGGAGTTTTTAAAATATGATTTAAAATATTTAAAATGATTTTTACTACAATTATTCAAGTTTTAATAATTATTTAAAGTGTAACTTGTACTTTTAATTATAGATTAATTATATATTAAAGAATATTAATTTATATTTTTTGTGTATATAATTTTTATTTATATAAATATGAATATGTTTTTTTTTATTTTTACTTTTTTTAATATTTTATTTATGTTTAGTTTTTAATTTATTTCAGTTAATATGTTTTGTTCCATTTAAATCTTTTCAGTTTATTGCTAAGGAAACATTTTTATTCAGTTTAATCCATATAATATTTACCTTTTTATTTCAATTGAAGTTTTTATATTTTTAGTTTTAGTTAACATTACAAACCTTTTTTATGGTTGTAATTCTTGTGGAAGGGGGTTTAATCCATGTTACATTGCCAATTACATTTACGCATTTGGCAGACCCTTTTATCCAAAGCGACTTACATTGCAATATCCTATACATTTATACATACAGTAGGTATGTGCAATCCCCATAAAACATGATGACATGACACAGCGGACAGGTTTCACATCCAGATTTCATTAGAATATGTCTTGAATTACATCTTGCTACTTGATTTGTGTCCAGTGCAGATCACCCAACCACATTGATTTTGACAAAACCGCATCAATTGTGGCAGATGGTGGTCTTGTAATCTTCCCTGCGTGCTTATGACAGGTGACATGCTGTGTTTATGGTGTGTTTATGTCTTTGTTTGTGGTATAAATTGTCATGTTAGGTAATTGAAGGTAAGCACTCTCCCATCGTGCTTCATCAGATGTTGTGACAGGCCGCTTCTGTGATTTTCATGTAAATACAGGTGGAATTAACAAATAACATCTTAGAAAAGAAGCTTTGTGTGTTAGACAGATGAAGCTGAAGTGATATTTCAGGAGCGTGCAGAATGAAGAGGAATCACATGAGTGTGTGTTAAGTAAATCGATTTATTTGTATTTCAAGAAAAAAACACAATACAGAAATCTTAGTAAGGAGAGCAAAATAAACAAGCCTCTCAACTTTAACCCATCTGCGCTATGTTGGTGCAAATTCATGTGTTGGTTGTTGACAAAATATTCATGGCTGTATTATTAATATTCTAACTCTGATGGATAGTGTGACACGTCCCACATTAACCAGGAATAAAACTATGCAAGGTTAAATAAAATATGACCCAGACTTGTATAATAAATACACAAAATGGATTATTTTGTGTGGTGAATTAAGTCAGTGACTCATTTTATTAGATCTCTTTGGGTAGTTTTGATACTGTGTGAAATCTGTCTTTAAAGCAACCTGCTGTATTTGTCATAATTGGACTTCTGAGTAATTACAATGTCTCTGCGTAATAAAGATCTCCAGTTTCGCATGCGTGTCTGGCCCGTCACTCAAAAATATCAAACATGGCTTTTGTTTTGTCTGTTTTGTTTGCCTTTAACTTTCCTGAGCCTGCCGAGGGACCAACTTTATGATTGCTTCTTTGTCAAGATTTAAATAAAGAAAATCCTATCTGCAAGGTAATACCTTTCGCACAAAGCCCTGGTCCATTTATTTGACTGCCGTCTGCCATAATACCCAGTGCCAACCTGTAATGAACAGGCGATGCCTCCATTACCCCAGATCAGGGGCGTGAAGCTCTGTGGGACTATCCTGACGCCGGTGGAGATGGACTGACAGATGTGCCATGTTCCCGTGTGGAAAACAGACTTTGGATTGTTGCGGAGAGCATTTGATCAACTTGAATCACAAGCGTTTTAACAGCGGGACTCCTGAACGCAGCCAAATGGAAATTTTGTTTGTTGGAAGTGTTGGTCCCAAAGTGTGCGCTCTGTTGTTAAAGACAGATTAAGAAAAGTAGATTGTGTGTGTTTGAGTGATGTGGAGATATTGTTCTCACCGGTGTTAACTGACAGGGGATTTTAAGACACTTTAAATGGATGACTCTAGTGCTCTTGGTGAGATTAAATGAATGGTTTAGAAAGTACAGTATGTACCAAACACCAAATTCACCTCCAGATCCAAATGCTAAATATGAATCATCTGCTTAGTTATAATTTTGCATGTCCGGTTGATCCAACGCTGGGAACTTCCCATTTCAGTTTTTTAACACTACATGAACATTTGAGCAATTTAGATTTAATTATAGATGTGAGAATAAAAAAGACGAAACCAGACGTGCTTCTGCAACAGTATTTACATTTTGCAAAGTGGTCTCAATAGTGCTATAGACATTCACATGCATGTCTGCCAAATGCATAGATGTAAATAAAAAAGACATTACATCCAACAAATACAGTATATGTACGTGAATGTAAATGTAGTTTGGTACCTTTATTTTGAACAATGTTTGCATTATCTGCATGTAGGTTTTTGAATATTTACATTTCAACCTTGTACATTTTACAAAAATTACTAGTGTAATAATTTACCATTCCCTTAACTATAACCATAACTAAACTACAAAAACTATGGTTTTACTATAAATAAAACAACAATAATATGGTTACTAAAGTTAAAACATGGAAACCACAAATCAACCCAGGTATTTGTTGAGCTGTTTTCCCACATTGTCAAACTTTACCTGTTAAAAGCATCTTTAAAACAACAAATTCTATTCTGTTTAGTAAACCAAAAACATTTTTGCATACTTGCAATGTCTTGGCCTGCAGAATGCAGTATACTCTGACATAGTAGGCGGTATACACTGATATATATTCATATTTATGGCTGATTCATTTAAATTCAGCTGAATGTTGATGGCGGTAGCAGTTTGAAATGGGATGCACATACCCGCTGATTTTCAGCAAAGATCCAAATGGATGTTTTTGATAGCGGTAGCTGCTCGGAGCTGATGCATGATGGTTTAAATCAAAGATAAAGAAGCTTAACGTGTCATATATCCAGACACGTGTCCCTGAACATTAGAAATGTGTCACATCAGGTGCATTAGTCAAACGTCAGATGGCTGACAAGAAAATAAGAACGGTCTACTGGTCTTCACTAATGAAAGAGGCTTTTTCAAGCTGTGTTTCAGTGAAGTTACGTAATTAACCTTCAGTTCATGATGAGTTTACAAACAACAATATGTGAGCTGCTTCATTTCATATTCAAATTATGAAAGTACAATTTAAAATCCTGGCTTGTGCGATTATTCTAGCACAAGAACAGGGAATGTTGCACAATTGTATTTTTTGTAACGGGAGACGATCATTGTTACATTCACCGCATCCTTATACTGTGAAATTGTATATTTTATTATTAATTTCATACGGGTTCTTTTTATATTAATTTATCAAAAAAATATTATTATTTATAATTTATTTACAATTTTCTTTGCTCTTTTTACCTTATAGTATATACTTTATACTATATAATAAATTATATTTATTGTATTGTATCCACCTTTTCTCATGAAGAATAAGCAAAGGAAGAATTTCATTGCATCTGTATGACAATAAAGATCTTGAATCTTAAATCAATTACTCATAAAACAATTGCATCTGATATAAAAGATCATTTAAATATATAACTGAAAATAAATTGTAATGTACCGGATAATTTTGATTGTGATTAGATAATGTGTTTTTCAAACATTTCTACAGTTTTCACAACAAAATCCATGGGATTCATATGTGTGTATCTGATACTTTCCGTCATACTCCACAAATTTGTACATTATAAATGGAACACGTCTAATAAATGTATAGCAAGTCCTCTTAACATGTATCCCTTGTAGATTTTCTATTGTATTAGGATGTTGCCATTTTGTATCCTGCACATATTTCTTATTCATTATTTTCATTATTTTTTGATGAACACAATCTGGGTAAAGTTCTAATTGGCCTCTTACAAGCAAGCGGCTGAAGTCAGTGATGCATTAAGAAAGAAGTTATTCCTCACCGTTTCATTATTATATCTGTATGTTCTCTACAGAGCTACAGAGCAGTTCCTGTGGGAATCCAGGAGTTCCTGCTAAAGGGATTCTGAACGGGACAAGCTTCAATGTAGGAGACAGAATCCGCTACCACTGTGTCTCTGGCTACACCCTGGACGGCCACGCGCAGCTCACCTGTGTCACTAGCACATCTAATGTAGCCGTGTGGGATTTTCCAGTTCCCATCTGTCGAGGTAAGAACACGAGAACTCCACTTCGTTATTTTCAGAAGTTCATTTTGGAAAACGTTCCCTGTTGTTGTTGTGGTGGTGTGTCATGGGATACAACGGCTCCAAAACGCAGTTAAGAATGTATTTTTACAGCAAAATATCACATTAAATGACAACAGGGATGAAATGATGGTAAAGTTTTTCCAGAACTAGCTTTGCTTTCGTAGACGTTTTTGCAATAACTTTTAACAAAGTTGAGCTAAACGATATTGCTGAAATGATTGCAATATTTTTTCAGCCTTTCGGCGATGCATATCTCAAATATTTATGTTTATTCCTTAAAAAAATGCTTAAAATTGGGTCTTTTTGCCACTTTCTTACTTTTTCAGAATTATTATTACAACCCAGCAGTCACAGTGTTGCTTAACTTTAAATTGGCAGCAAAATCTTTGTAATTTTTTTATGTATCGCTCAGCCCATTTGTAGGGTAGTTAAAGTACAGTCGATAAACAAAAGTCAGGAGACTATTTACAAATGATTTTCAGTTTTTCTTAATGTACTATTTATAGGAACGTTTTTAGGTTAAATTTTAATTTTTGTGTCGTTCTGGGAACAACTAATAATATTTTTTCCCAAATTTAGATTTTTTTTTTCTCTTTGCATTTATTAACTGAAAAACAGGTGAAAATAACAGAAAAGATGGTTTGTATTTTTTCAGACCTCAAATACTGCCAAGAAAACAAGTTCATAGTCCCTTTTAAGCAATACAAAAGTCATATTTCTAAATGTATTTAGGAAATGGTAAAAAAATACTTTTTTTATGTGATAACCTGGGTTTTGTCATTCTGTCGGTCTTTCACATTGCTGTTTGGGGACTTAATGTCACTGAGGTGTGATTTTGTTGAAATTCAACAGACGCTGGACTGGAATGGACACAATACATCTAGAAATGATGATAAATGAAATTTTGGAATGGCCCTAATTTATTCTCTCGGCTTTATGTGTGAAAGTGTCAAAATTTTTAGCTCATCATTCTGAACTATATATCTTTTTATTCGTCATTTTACACCCGAAAAACCTATCTTTGTGTAATATTCTGCTTGCGCTATCTTTCCCGGAGGCACTTGGTTCTATATTTTGTTATCTAATGCAATGACATCCAGCCATTTGTGAGAGTGGCTCATTGGTGCTGTAGGTGATGTTTTTATGGAATGGCACACAGAAAATGCATCCATTACCCGACGGATATCATTGAAATAGCTGTCCTGAAGTATCACTCCTGTCTCTCTGACTGTGTAAACAGGCAACATGAGAGTCCCCGGTCATATTCTTTGTTTAGCCAATCAGAGACGCATCTGCCCGTCAATCATTCTGCAAGGTTACAGAGTATGCCCATATATGGAAAACAGGAAGTTGAGAGTTTGTCAAATTGTTACTTTGTTGTGTACGTAGTTGTAATATTTTATTTGCATGGGGGTTTGTGGATGCATGTGTTCAGAGGGCGGGGTTTGAAAGGGGCGGAGTTATGACGAGGTTAAAGTCTAAGGTCTAACCTATGTTCTAAATTAGCATACGTCGCACAGCACCTGCAAGGAGTTGATTTATTTAACTAATGTTGTGTAATGATTATTTTTAAACCCACAATGCTTACGCTGTGGCTCTAATACATGCCTGAGTTGTATTATTCTGTTTTTTTTTGTCAAATGAGCATGTTTTAAAAAATTCTTCCTTTGTCTTTTTCGGGATCACATTAAATATGGTGATTTATGAAGCGTTGTGCGTGCCCGATGTAAATCCGCGCTGTTCTTTTGCATTAGTCTTTTTGGCACGGCTCAATCGATGTTGAGTCAGAAGCGGTCCGCTGGGAAATTCCACTTTTTATCAGATACGCAGATAATAATTGAGGTGTTGCTTTAATTATCAGTAGTAGGATCTTTGATGTGAGCCCTGCTACTGTGCTTCCCGGTTTACATTTTAAAGTGAAAATAAAATACGCTTAATTCCCAGGACATGTCAAACATGAACGCGACAAGGGTTTTAATTTTGTGCTTGATAGCTAAGTACATATCAATTAAAAACAGTGTTTTGGTGCAACAAAGCCTCATTAAGAGCCGTGTTTAATGTAGTAATGTTGTTAGATGTGTAACAGTTGGTTTTTTATTTGCTTTAGTTGTTTTCCATTTATCTGAAACTGAATTTAGGACTTATCGTTTATTCACATTTTTAAAACGGGTTTTATTTATTTATTTGAATAAACACTAATGTTGCTTTTGAAGTTTAGTAGCTCAGTTTCAAAACCACTACTGTAGTGTCAGGGGTTTCTCCCAAAAATGCTTGAAATAAATAATACTGATGAAGTAAACACAGAAACAAATGAGACCGTTATTGTTCAAAAACATGAGAGTTGAGGTATAAAATGACCGTAGACTGAGATGAGGTCTCACTTCTCCAGAAAAACACAACTGAGATTGAGGAGACTTCATGTTTGTCGGGATTGTTCTGGCCAAATTCTGAAGCAGTTTTGCATGTTTCCTTCACAAAGAGGGCAATCCCAAAATGCATTGCGCTTAAGGTTGCTTCCTTGGAAGGCTTTCCTGTGGCTCGGTGGTTAGAGCATGGCGCTAACAACCCCAAGGTCATGGGTTCGATCCACAGGGATTGCACATACTGACAAACAAATGTGTAGTACCATGCAATGTAAGTTGCTTTGGATAAAAGCATCTGCCAAATGCGTAAATGTTAATGAGTTACAAAGAGACAGTTGTGGAAGATAGTTATGGAGCAAAAGGCAACAAGCTTACAAGGTTTTGAAGGTCATCAATGCAATTTTTGATAAAGCTTTGTTTGCAAATGTAATGTTATAACAGAAAGTGTGTTTGTGTGGGTCTACTTTATCAATTTTGGAAAATATTTGTAGGCCAAAATTTGCGAAACCTCCTTTGGGGATGTTCTCATTTGTAAAAACGCTGAACAAATATGGTATTTCTTTTAAGTATAAGTACAAATAAGTATATTTTTTTCGTTGGGTTTAAATGTATATGTGTGTGAATGCGGGCCTGCATATCATTTTTATATACATATAATAATTTGTAAAAAGGACTTTTGTTAAAATTTTATACACATCAAGTCATTAAAAAGCAGGTAAAAATAACAGTTTAAAACAGCTTTAGGTATCCCAGCCAGGACCAGCTGGTTAGGTTGCTGTGTTTTGCTTGTTTTAGGCACATGTCATCTGGTCAGACTGGGAGACCAGCTGGTGGACTAGGTAAACACCAGCTTTGCCAGACTGGGACACCTTAATCTTATGATTCAGTAGCTTCTGCAGCCTGATTCAAGTTTGTTTTACCTACACACGTGATAGTGAGGGATTTGTTTAATTTTAATTCCCAGTCCAACCCTGATTATTGTGTTAATGGTTTCTGACTGTCTTTTCAAATGTTTAATTAATGTTTTATCAAATAGAACATGTGGAAATTGGTCGGGCGTTTGTGTGACTCATGCAGAAGTGATTCTGGATGATTCACAGAGAGGGAAAACTAACCCCAGTTTAGTCTCTTCATCTCAGTTAATGAAACTGAAGAAACTGCCAGCGTCGCAGTCAAACCAGTCAAAGCAATGAGATTAATCAATATTTACGGGATTCCTAACTCTGGGCCTTGTAGCTCATGTGTTTTTTAATCTTCACACAAGGGAAATTCATCCTCTTTGACGGGGATACTGTATCTAAGCCTGGAGGTTTGCCCCTTCTCTCCGCCCCCTCTGGATGTTGTGTAAGCAAACTATATTGGGGAGGAATGATGCTGGGATGAGAGCGGGCTCTTGTGCTGTGGATGGCTTCTTTGTGTGTATGCCATCTGGGAGGAAAAGCTGCGACAAATGCGGCTCTCAGCAAACCAGAACGTTTTAAGATTATTAACTCGTCGGCTGCTCGCATTTTAAAAAAGGCTTGTTCCTCGCTCAAACACAGAGACGCCGGGAGATTGGCTCGGGTTAAAACCCAAACCGTGGTGCAACGCCGTGCATCTTCTGCCCAGTTCTTCGGTCATCCTGAGAATGAAGCCGGACCCTCAGAATGGGCAGATGGTCTTTTGATCTCATGTCCTCTGAGAACCTGCCCATTCTCTTGATGCAGGAGCTCATCCTAGAGTCCTCAGCAGTCTTGTATCACCTCCTCTTTCTTCCTCACAACCGTGCAGCAGATATCTCAGAATCCAGATGGAACCAAGCATACACACTCTCAAAAGCGTTGAGTTCTTGCTGTGCAAGCAGTTTCTGTCGTTTGTCAGGTCGTCCGACAACCGTGTTGTCTGTCCACGTAAAGTTTAGGAAGAGTCTTAGGAGGACTTTTGAATGGCCCCATCACATTTTCAGACAGCTTATTCCAAAACCCCGCAGAACGTGTCAAGATGTTTACCTCGCCATGACAGTTTAGCGTCTCGCGTGGCAAAGCGCACTTATCTTATCTCTCCTCACCTCCTTGCTTGTTTAGCGGCTAATTCCAGAGTCGACTACATCAAAAACATTTTCACAGAGTATCTGTTTGTCTCAGAGCGGCGTTCCAACCGTGAATGTTAAAATCTGGCATAAAAATGTAATGTATCGTGGCGAGAGCATTACCATTTCAAAGGTTCCTCAGGACCCACAGGCTGCCAGTGGCAGTGCCTGTATTTAAATTCACAAAGAAGCTGATGGTGATTCAGAGAATTACTCAGGATATTTTTTAGTAACACTATCAATAAAAACACAAGGGCATAATTTGCTACGAAGATATTTTCTGTTTATTGAGCTCCATTGCATTGTTTTAAGGCTCTTATAAAAATCATTATGTTATTGTGATATAACTTGATATCACGATGGTTTAAGGTCAAAATAAAGTCATTTTAAACCTTTTTTTCTTCTGTAGATATTTTTTATATTTTGAAGAACATTAGTAAACAAACAACATTGTTTTTAGGAAATATTTATCAATAATTTAAAGTATATATAATTGTTTAAGTTTTATATTCTCTTAAATATAGGTATTCATGTGTATGTTTTTACATATACAAAACACAAACACAAACTTTTGTTCTGGATGTGATTAATCCTGATTAATCTTTTGAAAGAACCAGTTTAATCTATTTTAGAAAATATTTTGTCCCACAACTCTGTCGGCTCGTGAACAGATAAATGTGAGATAATTCATCCCTTCCTTCATACAGTCCGTTTCCATCAGCACACAAAATGTGCGCAAACTAAATTGTACAGTGAACCTCACAATTAAAACACAATTATGAACAATACCAATTTTCTTCAGCTTCTTGAATTTCTTGAAGCTGTTAAACCGTACTGGTAATCACCGCATCGTGATGCTATGCTTGTAAATACAATCATTCCGTCATGACTTTATTCAGACGTGTAATTCAAACATTTCCTCCCGTCTCACAGCTGTTTTCCACCGTTGTGTTTTCAATCTCGCCCTGCATCAGACACCGCCGTCCATTGACCATTTCCACCGAAGTTATTCGTCCCCTGCAGTTACAAGATGCCTCATTTGGGGAAGATAAAGTGTCTGGCGACAGAGAATCTCATATATTGTGATTATTGATTTCATTGTGGTGTTGGGTGTAAGTATGACAGAGGTGTTTGATATAGCGCTGGTTTGGGTCTCGATGCCTCTACGTGCAGGTGTGGCACATTCATTAAACTGCATTGTTCCTGTATGTCGAACCTTGTGCGTGAACTCGCCGTTTTGCTAATAATAATGATAATTACCTGACACTATTAAGCGTAGATTAGGTTTGCATAATTGAGAGTGGGAAAGAAAATGGCAGGCGTAAGGGATTTAAACACCCGAGTGGTAATTGCCTACTGAGAAATGCCTTTGTTTAAAGTCAATGTATTCGAAAGCCATTGTGCTTTTGTAATGTGATATACTTCTGAGTAAAAAGGATGTTTAAAGAGAAAATATGTAGGCTGTGCCACTGTCTTTGGAATAAATTAGTAGTAATAAACGCAGAAAGTCGACGTGAAATCCTGAATATCATTTTTTTCTTATTGATCATTGCGCTTTAAACAAAAATACAACATTGTGAACTGGGAAATGTCTCTCTCCCTAACAAAAAAACAAGCAAACACACAGTATGACGTTACCTGTATCGTAAGAGCCGTGTGGTGCAGGTCCAGACCCTCTCGAGGCTGAAACTCATTCGTTCTTTCCTCTTCGCATGAGCTGTCGGGAGTCCTGTGATAAAGCATGAGTTTGCCCAAAATAGCTTTTTAGGCCAGAATTGCAGACGTATAAGGTAATTTGCAGCTTTGGGGACATAAATTGCCAGCAGACATTAATAGATATATAAAGCTGAGGCATTCAGATGCTTTACTAGTGAATGTTCGGCTTTGAAACGTCTCAAAACTGCCGACCAGAGGGAAGGTTCTGAAGAAGATCTGCTACATAACCATTTAACGTTTTATATTTAATGTCATTGACAAATCAGGAAATCAGACAGGTTTTGAATCTGATCAGATGAAAGTGTAGCAGATTCGTTTTGCTCCTGAATTCATACAGTATGCTGCCTTAAAGCCATGTAAAAATACTCCCATCATTCCCGGAGGCGATACATCAAGTGCACCTGGGAAACTCGTATGCCCCGGAGTCAGGCATTTGTTATTATGATATATTGCTTGTTCAAATGGAAAAATAACACAATTTAACAAAAACTATTTTACTTTGGATTAAATAAAAAATTCATTTGTGCATCAGTTAATACAACTACGATGTGTGCAGAGCCATTGAGAGAAAGTTGCGTCAACTTCCTTGACTCCAACGGAAAGGTTCATGGAGGCTCTCAATAGTTCCCAGAAGTTACTAGTAGCGCATGAAGATGCGACTAAACAGACCAACTGAGGTAAACTTTTAACCCTTTTAAAGACGAACTCCATTTAATGAATAAAAAATGAAAGAAATAAAGCATTTAAAGAGAAAACATAACTTCTTGGATCTATCCGAAGGCTCCATGAATCACATGACGCTCCAGCGTTTTGAACTTCCCTTGACAAAACTCTCTCTCTCAATGGCTCTGGATGTGCGCCGACATGTAGCCCTTTACAAAAGTCTTGGGGATTTTTATTTGTGATTTTATTCCGATCACACACATGTTGGTATGGAAAATAAATATTTGGTGTAATAAGCTGTTTTGTATATTGCACATTTAAAATGATGGCAAATCATTTAAAACCAATGACAAAAATGTGGACATATTGTATAAATAAACAGACATAGAATATAAACATAGGAATAATAGTAACAATATAGAAATAGGGAAGGAGAAAATATAGGTAACAATAATGTAAAACATCAAATACACACAGAATGCACAACATTCGTTCTTCGTTGTATTGCATTTGTGCTAAAGTTCGATCTATTGATCGGCCGGTCGATTTTATGAGATGAAGGTGGGGAAAAAAATCAGGCAAACATATCGGCCAAAGTATAAACCGGCCTCATATATTGGCCATCGGCTGGGCTAATTTCTAAAAATAGGCATCGGCCAGAGAAAAACCCATATCGGTTGACCTCTAATTTGTGCTTTCTCCTCTTTGTTTTGAAATAATATGAATATGAAAGTATCAAATTGCATCCAGTGCATCCATTTTCTGAACCAAGTCTGAACTTTCCATGAAGACTTGAAGGTAAAACAATACCTGAAGTGATTAGTATATCTCTTTTCCTTTTGTCATCATTAATTTACCGTCAAATCTGTATAAATGTCTTTGTTCTGAAGAACACAGAGAAAGATATTTGAAAGAATGCTTGTAACCAAACAGTTCTCAGCCCCTGTTGAGTACCATAAGAAAAATGACAATGGTAGTCAAAAGTGCCCCAAGAACTGCTTGCTTCCCTACATTCTTCAAAATATCTTCTTCTGTGTTCATAAGAACAAAGAACATTATACAGATTTGGAACAACTCTAGGGTGAGTTTATGAAGACAGATTTTTATATTATTTTAGGTGAACTGTCTCTTTAAGTCAGTACCATGAAAATCAAGCCATCCTGACATTATAAAACGATTAAAATAAGCGCATTTTGTTGAAGTGTTCGGAACAGACGCACTCTTGTTTTTCTACATGTATTTAATTGAATAAATTTACTGACTCTTTGTCTGTTTCAAGGCTCGGGCTTCTTAATTACCTTCTCATATATTATCATTTGTGTTTTGCTTATATAACCTGTACATAACTCATTACACTAATCATCCTCTTCTGCACAACATAACCGGTAATTACTTGCAGAAACCTCAAGTACAATATACTTCATAATTTTTGTGCTTTGTCTGTGGATTCAGATGAATCTTCACCCTGAATCATAATGCTGTACGACAAGTTCTGCTCTCAACAACTCTTGACAGTAAAGGTGCTGTAAACTTGTTTTATTTTATTTCGTTTTTGGAATAGTAAGCATAAAATGTCCATAACACCTGACAGATATCAATGAAATGAGTGTCTTGAGAAATTCATCCTGTCTCGGTGAGAGCCAGACACTCTGTAAACAGCAGAATCAGAGTCAGGGGAAAAGCCCACGCTGTTTTAGACAGTTAGAAATGATTTTTGCCTGTGAATCATTTTGTGCATTTGAGTTTGTTGATATCCATTGGAGTGAGTGTTGTGATGTGTGTATGTGTGTGTGGGGGGGTCTAATTCAGTGGCAAGTCAAGAGGAAGTTGCAAAAAGTTCTTTTCAGTATTTTTGTCTTGTTTGCCAGTTAAAATGTGATGTATTTACTTGAGGAGAAAATGTCATGGAGAGTTATTGTCACCATTGTCAGTTATTCTTTTTCAAGGTTTAAGGGAAAAATATATTTTTCAAGGTAATTTAATTAAATTAAATTTAAAGGTGCCGATTTTTGGAGGATCTATTGACAGAAATGCTATATTATATACATAACTATGTCTTCAGAGGTGTATTATATAGTTACATAATGAAGCGTTATGTTTTTATTTCCATAGAATGAGCTATTTCTATCTACATACTCAGTGGGTCCCCTTACATGGAATTCACCATGTTGTTTCTACACTAGCCCTAAATGGACAGACTGTTCTACAAAGCACGTTTCAAAAATACGTGATCTCCTTCAGCAAAGAAGCAGAAACGTGACGACATCTTAGTTCTGTGTCTGACGGTATAGTGCTTCGAAAGGGAGGGAGAGCGGTGGAGTGAGCCGTTGGTTACAATTCACAACTTCAACGCTAGATGTCGCTACATTTTATACACCGGGTCTTGAAAGTTTACTTTCCCATTGTCAATTGTTTTTCTTTTTGTAAGTGTAGGCATTACAGAATTAATGATTAATTAATGATTAATGATTTCTTTGAAGACAAAGGACTTGATGTAATGATAGTTCTAAGTATTTTAATATATTATAAAATATATATTATAAATTACTTAGGGCGGTTTCACATTAGCAGTTTTTGTGCACACCCGAGCTCGAGAGTTCGGTTCGTTTTGGATATGTGAACGCTTTATTTCGAACCTGGGTGCCCACACGCGCACTGTACCCGGGTCCACTTAAAAAGGGGTGTGGTTTCATGTGAACTCCAGTTCTCCAAATCACAGAAGTGAAATGCTATTAATGATGTATTGTTTGGTAAAAATGTGTGTTTCACTCACGTTACTGGCGCAATTCAAACAGAGAGCAAGATCTCAATTCTGTCCGCCTACAGCGTTCTTAAGAGTATTTGCAGTACATTCTCAAACGATTCGCGGTTCGGACCCAAAAATAGTAATATGAACGCAGTCCAGCGGGGGCAGGGGGAGGGTAAGCAATCGAACGACAGTAAATGTGAAAAGACCTTACTGGTCGTGTTGTGGTCAAGACCAACACCAGAGACTGTTGAAACCAAGACAAGATCCAGACTTTACAGGATTGAGAGCACAACAATCAAATACTTATCAAATTAATCAGAGCCACATAACCATAAAAGTCATAATCCAACATTAATAAAAAAAATTGTAGAAGTACATTTTTATGTATTGGGATTTTCATTAAAATAGCCTCGTTGAGTTTCATTGCTTCAGTTCATTTTAATGTGCATTTGTTTTCATTTTGTTGACATATTTTACACATTTGCCCATTTATTGCTGACCCGGATCAACAATAACGATAAGTAAATTAGGAATAGATTACTAATTGCATTTAAAGCAGGGATTTGACATCAAATCACATTATTGATGTTTCCATAATTTGGAAAAAAGCACAAAACAAGGAATATCCCCACAGTTTGGGTCTAGAAATTAAATCTTAAATCTTCTTAGTCTGAGAATTAGATTGAGACAAGCCTGATACCTTCAACAAAAAAAGTGGTATAGATCAAATTCAGTCTCGAGCATTGCGACACTGCTTACTGCGAAACTCGACTAGGAAAGTAGCAAAATGCTTTCTTCACACCTAGGTCAAGTCAGGTTCATTTGTAAACTCCTTTCATAAAACATGATGTTTGAAGCTTTTTAACAAATACTGGAGCGCAAACGCAGTCAATAGGCAACCCAAAGGTCAATGTGCCAATGATATGATCCATGAGATGGTTGCAGATGTGCATAGGGGTCATAAATGTATCTGTATGCATCATGTCTGATTTGGTTACTGAATGCTGCCTACTGCACTTTGCTAAGCACAGCAAATAAAGCAAGAAAAGAGCAAGTTCAGCGGATGTCTAGTTTTATTCAATAGGAGGCTGAACATGAAAATGACCTCACTTTAACTTTTGGACCTACCGAAGCAAAACCATTAACTTCTGCAGGCCATACTTTCAACGAATTGAGAAAAAGAGACCCTTATGATTAAAAACATATTCCAAGCTTCTGGTCATTTCATTTTTGTGTCTTTGATTCAAAAACTGCATTTAATCTCACTGTCTCAAGGGCTCTTCCTTACTTTCCTGGCATATAGTTTGTCTTAGTGGGCTTTTCTTGGCTGGACGACGCTGTGATACACAAAGTCAGAAAACAAAGTCATGTTTACAAGGTGCCTGGTTGCTATTATGTGTTGTTAGAGGAAAAAATAAACACTATGTTTGCCAAAGTTTACTAGGATAGGGAAATCAATTCTTGTCAATATTCTCAGAGTTTTGTTCGAGGCACTTGGCTAGATGTCCGTGAGCAGAAAAGCTTTGATTCATGAGTTCTGTAACATGGGGTACTCAGAAAGGCAGGCAGAGATCCAAGTGCAGCAAATATTTATTTATACAAACTAAACAAAACAACATGAAACAATAGATGACACGAAACCTAGAAGAGAACGGAACAATACAAAAGTACAAACAAGATCTGACAAAAGGATGGAAGGACTCACCAAAATAACCAGACACGGGTGAGATCAATGAAGAATGGAAAAGGGAACATGAAACAGAACTAAAAAATAAAAGTCCAGAGGGAAGAACAAGCAGAAATGTTAGTTGTTGTATTTTGTTAAATATTTAACACTTACAAATTTAGGACAGACATTAGTCACAAAATAAATAAATAACTAAAAAGCTATTTACGAGCTTTCCCACCACTCTGGCAACTACATTTCCTACCCTGAAGTCAATGGTTGTTGGAAAGGACGTTTATCTCTCTTGATACCAAATCTATGAAAATAAAAATATGAATTTAAGATGGCACAGTTTTTACACTATTGTATGAACGTTGTATACTCAAGACTCCTAGGAAGTGGGATATTTTCCACCACAAACGCAGACATAATGTCTGGATTTAATAACATTAAAATGTACTATTTGTAGCATTAAAACATTACTGGGTGGTTTCCAGGACCAGGATTAAGCATAGTCCTAGACTAAAATGGCCCCTATAAACCAGATTAAGAAAAATCTGCTTTCTCTGTCGTGGTTATAAATAGGCTTAGTCCAAGTCTAGTCCAGAATTTAAAAGGCTGATGTCCTGGAGGAAGACTAGCGCAACTTCAGGACTAAATTGAGGCTTAAATTAAACCTTCCAGGAGGCCGGTTTAACTTCAGATTAATATCATTCGGAGGGCACATGGATTACTTGGATTTTGTCAATGAAGATCAATGCTTGCCACCCGCCAGACAAGTTCTTGCAGACAGAAGTGACCCATTGTAACATTTTGATGAAATACGTTTTCAAGATAGTTTCCGCATGCATTTCCGCAGCCTGTTCCAGTTTGTCTCCAGGTGCTAACTTTGAGGTTCTTGGCATTTGACACCTTCCATCGAGAAACTGGGGATTTATGTGGTGTCAGTGAACCAGCAGTAAGTAAACTCATTCACGGAGTGTGCAGGGCCATTTGTGAATTAAGAGCACATTACATAAACTTCCCTGATGCTACAACCCAGGCTAACTACAAGGTACTATTCAATGAATATGTAAATTTCCAAGAAGTCATAGGTTGCATAGATGGAACCCATACTGTATTTCCATTCAGAGTCCCTCTACTCCAGATGCTGAGGAATACAGGAACCCAAAGAATTGGTTTTTCCATAAATTTCCAAGGGGTATGCGCTCCCCAGTTACAGTTTTCAAACATTTTTGCACGTTTGAAAGGTGCAACTCACGATTCCCGAATTGTCTCTGTATGCTCAGTTTGAAAGAGGAGATCATAATGGAATATTGCTTAGTGGCAGTGGGGCTGCTCGGAAGGATTTTTTGTTTACACCAGAGGAGAGAAACAAAACCAAAATCTAATCCTGATACTTAATGTACTGTAGGTGCATGTGAGCCACCATCTGAACTATCTAGATGGTCATCATCTGGTATGTTCTCCAAAGGCTGCTGGTTCTCCATTATTCCTGTCAGTTACTCATCCAAATACTGCTGGAATTACAGCACAGTCGTTGTCTCCAACTAACACGTGTGTTGATTGTCGTGGTAAATTAAAAAAAATAGATTTTCGGTGAAGTGGATGTCTGTTTGACTACATGCAGTATTGCCTACATTTTGTAATTGACAGCCATCCATAGGTACATACAAAGCTAGGTTAACAGGAATACAATTTAACAACATAGTGGACTATATCTGTGCTCAATCCTTCAGAAGATGAAGCAAAGACTACCAATAATGCAACACATGAGTAGTTTATTCTATAACAATGGAAATATGTTGAAAATCCCATTTGTTTGTCCAACAGCTGAAGACACCTGTGGAGGAACCTTTCGCGGCTCCAGTGGAACCATCTCCAGTCCAGACTTCCAGAAGGATTATCAGAGCAGTGGGGAATGCACGTGGACCATCCTCGCCGATCCTGGAGACACCATCTCACTGGTGTTCATCGAGTTTCAAATGGACAGCAAGCTGGACTCTTTAGAAGTCGAGGGATCTGATCCACCAACGATATGGTGAGCATGTTATATGATGGTACTTAATATAGTTCCATAATTGGCTGTTGCCCACGGCAACCCATTCATTACGCATTTCGACTGGTTTAATGTCTGTTTGAACTAAAATCTACTAGAAAAGTAGTTAACTTTCAAAATAAAGTGTTATGCTAATTTTCTCACTCCCATGTCATCCAAGATGTTTATGTTTTTATTTCTTAAATCAAAAAGAAATTTAGGTTTTTGATGGAAACATTCCAGGATTTTTCTCCATATAGTATGACTTCAATGGACTCCAAACGCTTGAAGGTCACAATAACAGTTTCACTGCAACTTCAAAGGGCTTTAAATGATACCAGACGACGAATAAAGGTCTTATCTAGTGAAACGATCGGTCATTTTTAAAAGGAAATAAAAATGTATATGCTTTAAAAACAGAAATGCTTGCCTTGCGCTGTTCTTCGATGCACATTCATGACTTCACAAAATTTGTAATTACGTAAGAAACAAATACATAAACATCTTGGATGACATGGGGGTGGGTAAATTATCATGAACATTTATTTTGAAAGTGAACTCCTTTAAGCGAGTTGAGATATGTTTTTGACCTCGATTTGACATTGGAGATCAAGCGGTGACACGGCACGGACACAAATAGTGTTTCTTACATGAGAATCATTTTATTGATTTATTTATTAATATCTTTTTTTTTTCTTTAACTGTGGTTTTGTGTTAGAAAGGTTTTGAGGATGTGTTTATAGCGTCTGGTTTGACTAAGTACAGGCAAAGTCCGTTTATGGATGTCGTGCCCCTCGGTGGCCATGTTTGCAATTCGTCATAGCAGTCCTATCTACTTGAATGGGGGAAGGCAGATATTTCTAAAATTGATTTACAATTAAATAGCATATATCTGGTCAATAATTAAACGTGACATGAAATGTATCATAACATTGGTTTGCAAAGCTTAAATTGTGCTAAAAATGACCTCTTTCGTAGTCGCCTTATCTACTGTGCCTGCGCCTGCCCAGAGAATCGCCTGTATTGATTGACGATTGGCTCGTTTTACTGGAAGGCGGGGCTTCCTTTGCTGGAGCGGCCATATTGAGCTATGCATTTCTCGCCACGGCAGTGGCACATCTTGTTAAAATTAATATATTTGGTAAAGATGTATTTAACAACCCATGACCATTGCGTTGAGAGATTTCGAGAAGAAGTAAAATATCCAAGATATTGTTCAGTCAGCCCTATGTGTTAGTTTAATTTTCTCACACAATGGTGTGTTAGTAAGAGAACAGCGAGCTTTAGGTCTATTCCTCAAAAAACATTTAAAGTTAATGAATGCCCTGATAAGTTGGATAGATTCTTAATTTCACAGTGTGGAAATGGTTTTCGGATGACTATTCAAGCGAAGAGAATGTGTGATTTCTGTGTTCGATTGTCCAAAGAAACTACTCAAAAGGTGCAAAAACTTCCATCAGAGCTCTGAAATGACTTTGTGAGGTTGTGAGAATGGAGCGAAATGCACAACATGTCTGCGGTTTGATTCAATACCGCCGGCATGACTCTGCAAATCCAGTGATTTCAGTTTTGTATTCTCCGGGGCTGTTGAGTATGAAAACTAACACTCCCCATTGTGCTCAACTGTTGAACTTGGAATGGCAGTCAAACACTCTGGCTCACTTCCCAAAATTTTGTGAGCTGCCTACGTAGGCGGCTTTTTAAGGTTACATCGGCACGCTGTGGATGCATAGTCCGTTTGGAAAGGTGGGAAACATAATTATTCTACCCTGATGTGTTGTTTTGGCTAAATTCAAAGGCAATCCCAGAATGCATTGCGACAGGTTTTGTGTAAAAATAATTGCGCATTTTTAGATTCACTTATAAACAAAAAGCAAAATAGTTTATGAAATTAAATTGGGCTTCACATATTTTTGTGATGTGGGTTTGTGCATATTATGTATTGTATTGTTTACTTACAATGTGCTCTTTGTGTGAGAAATGCTAGTTTGCTGCCTATGTAGAGCATTTTCAAGTAGGGTTTCAGTTCAAATGATTTCTGTAGGCAACTAGCTAGGGTCTGTGAATGCATGCTAAGCGTGTCACAATTACACAAGGAACACGATTGTGCGCGCACTATTCTGAAATGATGTTGACTTTGCTTGTTGCTTGCTCCATTGATTCGGTTAAGTCATTTCTGTAAGCGACATGACAAACGAAGCCAAGTTTTGCTCGGCCAGAATGAACTTCTCCTCTGTAATATCGTGCAAACAAACAAATCAATGGTTTCGCTGGAATGACCTTTATAGAAGTCTGCAATCCTTCCTGTGTATGTTAGAAAGGGCAAAAGCAGCATCTTGTAAGTTACAAATCACTCCGAGAAAGGGGCAAACCCAAGCGATTTCTCACGCTCTGATGATGACGGGGTTGGCTGTAGTCGAAAAGGATATTTCCTATATTAGTGTTTTGGTTGGAACATGCAACTCAACTTATATCAGACACCTGGGGCCACAATTTCCAGCATCGTGTTTTGGCTCGAGTGCTGATTGTAAGGCTTTGCGTTATCATATTTGGGTGTTGGGTGGCAAATGGTATGCATTGTGAGGATTAGGAACCATTTAAAGGGTTAGTTCACCAAAAATGAAAATTCTGTCATAATTTACTCACCCTCATGTTGTTTCAAATCTGTGTAAAGTTCTCTGTTCTGTTGAAAACAAAAGAAGATATTTAGAATGAACCAATCCTTTCTGGTGCACCATTGATTACCGTGGTAGTTTCGCTGCCTACTATGAAAGCCAATGGTGCCCCAGAACTGTTAGATTACAAACATTTTTCCCAAAATCTCTTTTGTCTTCAGTCCAATAATAATAATTCATTACATTTATATAACGCTTTTCTGGACACTCAAAGCGCTTTACATGGAAGCGGGAATCTCCTCAACCACCACCAATGTGCAGCATAGCCATATTGTGCCAGAACGCCCATCACACACCAGCTTATTGGTGGAGAGCAGACAGAGTCACAAAGCCAATTAGTACATATGAGGATGATATGATGTGTAGAGGTGAATGGGCAAAGGATGCGGGGTTGCACCCCTACTCTTTTTCGTAGGACAGGGATTTTTAATGACCACAGATAATCAGGACCTCGCTTTAACGTCTCATCTGAAGGACGGTACTTTTTTGACGGTATAGGGTCCCAGTCACAATACTGGTGCATTAGGACCCACATAGACCACAGGGTGAACACCCCCTGCTAGTCTCACTAACACCTCTTCCAGTAGTAACCTTACTTTCGCAGCAGGTCTCCCGTCCAGGCACTGACCATGCTCACCGGGAAAACATTCTTGGGCTATAGGGTGATATAATCAAATGTATACAGGTTACTCATTTGTGCTGCGTTTCAAATGTATTCAAATATGCAGTATTCTACCGAATAAACATATGAGCAATTTTAAATCATACAAATGACACTAAGCGGCATGAACGTCTTGTGTTTGGCAGAGGAAAGTCACACAGTTTTGGGTGAACCGTCCCTTTAAATCCAACCACTCTTATGTGTTTCCTAATATTTCCACACAAGCCGGCACGAGAGAAACAGACGAACGGAGTCTTTTGTAACGGTTAACTCCTCCGAGGTTTTACACGCTGGCGATGATTGCAGCCGCCCTCTGCATACAAGATTTGTCCCACTTCCCTGCACCACATTGCCGAAAAAGAAATAATGAATCGCGCACACGCAGATTATGTTGCATGGTGAGAGAGGTTGAAAGCAGCCGGTGGCAGGCATGTCGTCATTATTTTCTGATGGTTTCTTTGTGAGAACATTACTGTATTTCTTTAACACCACTCGGATGTGAAGCACGCCAGAAATCGGTTATTTGATTTTTAAGGGGATTTAAAAAATGAGCCGCTTGCCAGATTTTCTTGAGCAGCAGCAGAGGTGGAAGCTTTGCTCTTTGATCACATTGATTGGTTTGGCAACAGTGTCACTGGAGTTGTGCTCTGATTTCTGTGGCGTTTGTTAAGACAAACATTAGTGCTGCTGCACATGTATAGGGATTTGAACAAATGGTCAAGAAAGGTCCTTTCATCCATCTCCAATATATCTAGTCATGAGTTTCTCTATTTATTAATCCACGCATCTATTTTTCCATTCAGTGAAATGTCTGTCTTTTAGTTTAACTGTCTGCCCATCTTTCTATATATTCTTCATCTTATTTAACTGCCTGTCTATTAGTTTAATCAGTTTAGTCAGTTTATACCTCCATTTATTTCTCCTTTCATCCAAGTATGTCTATGTTCTATCATTTTATTCCTCCAAATGTCAACTGAGGAGTATATATTTGTCTGTCCTTCTTTCTGTCTGTCTGTCTATTTGTTCTTCTATTAATCCATAATTTAATCTATCTATTCTTTCATTAATTTGTCTGTCTGTCAGTTTATCTCTTCATCCATCAGTTCTACCGTTTATTTTTCTTTCTATTAGCTTCCCTGTCTGTCTATCTGTCTGTCTCTTCGTCCAGTTATTCTTCGTTTATTCATCTGTCTTGTTTATTTATTCATATGTCTATTTTTTTATACTTCCATCTTCTGTCTGTCTGTCTGTCTGTTTATTCATCAGTCCATTCTTCTCTTTATCTCTTATCTCTCTTATTTCTCTTATCTATCTATCTATCTATCCATCCATCCATCCATCCATCCATCCATTCTTCTGTTTTCCTATCTCTCTGTCTGTTACTTTCCCTTCATCTTTACATTTATCTCTGCTTCTGTTTATCTGTCTTTCTGTCTGTTCATCCATCTATTCCTCCATTCATCCATCTGTCTGTCTGTCTGTTCATCTATCTTTTCTGCTATTCATCCATTAGGTTAAATGTATTGTACTGAACTGCACTGTTTTTGATACAAATGTGGTTTTTTTTCACAGCATGTACATCAATATTTTTTTAAGAGAACCCCCTAAACGTATTATGTAATTACAGTTTTTCTCAGTCGCTTTGGTGCATTTCTCACAACACTATTTACATTTGCACAACAGTTAATGCATTTCTCAGAACAATTAGTACAAACTGCAAAACCTATCTGATAACCTGCAAAAGCGTGTCACTTGCTCAAAATGGATAGCTCATTCCTCAAAAGCGAGTATTCATGTCAATGAAAGTGTCAGTGTCATCAAGATGAAAAGTCCTGACACCACTGTTTATGAACAATGTAGTCAAATGGATTAGTCATGTTTTCATTCTGTAACGGTTTTCCAATGCGAAAAAAGTCAGATTTTAGTGACTCTTCCTGAAAATGCTCAAGACAGCACTAAATACTATATGCACAGCCATTTGATAACTACAGTAAAGTTAGACATTACTGTATTTAGTGAGGTATCTGAGCACAAGACACTGAATATGTTTGTTTCACATTTTTAATGCATATGCTCTTTGCAATTCTAATTTGTTCACAGCATTGTGCAAACGAATAAATACACCCTTATTACAGTTTTTCTCAGTCGCTTTGGTGCATTTCTCACAACACTATTTACATTTACACAACAGTTAATGCATTTCTCAGAACAATTAGTACAAACTGCAAAACCTATCTGATAACCTGCAAAAGCGTGTCACTTGCTCAAAATGGATAGCTCATTCCTCAAAAGCAAGTATTCATGTCAATGAAAGTGTCAGTGTCATCAAGATGAAAAGTCCTGACACCACTGTTTATGAACAATGTAGTCAAATGGATTAGTCATGTTTTCATTATGACAGTTTACTCTGTTAAGGTTTTCCAATGCAAAAAAAGTCAGATTTTGGTGACACTTCCTGAAAATGCTCAAGACAGCACTAAATACTATTTGCACAGTCATTTGATAACTACAGTAAAGTTAGACATTACTGTATTTAGTGAGGTATCTGAGTACAAGACACTGAATATGTTTGTTTCACATTTTTAATGCATATGCTCTTTGCAATTCTAATTTGTTCACAGCATTGTGCAAAATAATAAATACACCCTTATTAACAACAAACATAAACTCCCTTTGGGTAGAGCGGTGCACTACTGTAAACAATATTGCAGTACATATTGGAACTGAACATAAAACATACATAGTACTGTAAATCATTCATGCACATCCAGACGTTCCTTTCTGTCTGGCCACATAGCTTCATCTACATCACAGCGAATATCATGTCTTGCAATGCAGCGAGGAAAGTATCTCCTCGAGTGGCGAATCCACCCTCTGCAGGACTCTGCTGTGATGTCATCACATGCTGCATCCATGGCCACTAGCAGGGCCATTTGGGTATGTGGATGCCGGTCATATACCTTCCACTTCCAGGAAGAGAAAAATTCCTCTATTGGATTTAGGAATGGTGAGTAGGGAGGGAGATATTCCACCAGCATCCTATCATGTGCTGCAAACTACTGTCTGACAGCATCTGAGTGGTGAAAACGCACATTATCACAAACAACAACATGTTTTTTCAGATGGTCTCCAGTTAGACCCCTCTCATTCTCAGGGATTATATAGATTTTGACAACTAGTTCAACTTTTTTGTATGTAATGACTCAAGCAATGAAATGAGGACTATTCGTTTAATATGGAATGACTATTCAGCATTCACAAGTTTAGTTAATTTTGACTGACATGACATAAGCAACTGATAATGTTATAAAACAACAGAGAGTTGTATGAAAGCAATTGATGCAACTCCAAAAGCATTTGCAATTTGTTGTAAGGAATGAGAAACTGCTACTATGATGTGCACAAATGACTAAATGTTGTGGAGGTTGAACTAAATGTTGTGCAAATGTTAATAGTGATGTGAGAAATGCACCAAAGCGACTGAGAAAAACTGTAATACAAAAATCTGTCTTGTAGTTTATCCGTCCATGCATCAATCTATTCTTCCATTCATCCATCCATCTATCCGTTTGTTAGTCTGTCTGTTTATCTATCCATCAATCATCCGCAGCACAGCAGCGTACTTGTGACAAGTTTTGCATATGCAAGCACCAGTCTTGCGAATCTAATTTCCTCTTCTTGTTTCCACACCTTTATTCCCTTTTTCCCTGAAAGAGAAATACAGCCTCTATACCCTGCATGTCATTGCTACCTGATTTATTAGTGACGTTTAATTAAAATCTCTGTCTCATGTTGTTTGTGCTGTGGGTCAGTGTACAGTAGACCAGATGTCTTCAGACTCAAACACACGCTGTATTAATTCAGCGCTGCACATTATGTCTGTGTATAGTGATAATGTTATCAGAGCTCAGCTGGTGCTTACTGCGTAATTGGCCTTGATTCTCCCGCAGTCGTACACCTGACGGGGTTTAATGTTCACAATGGGCTGCGCTCCTCACCTTTAGGGCAGAATTTTTAAAAAGTACATGTTTGTGTTTGCACATAAAGAACTCTATGGCATCAGTGCCAGAATCCATCTTGTTTGGTTAATGGTGTTTTCTAAGTCAAGCATCACTTTTAGATTTTCTAAGTATTAAATGTTGTTGTGTCGACTTGTGCCGAGTAGTTTATGCTGCAGAAATGATGCTTTAAATCATGCGGCTTGTTAAGTTATTATAAGCCAAAACGCCTTGAAATAGTTCATCGAAAAAGGAAAATTCTGTCATCGTTTGTATCATTTCCGATGAACATTAAGAAAAATATTTGGAGGAATGTTAGTCATTGAAGAATTACAAAGAATTAAATGGTAGTCAAAGATGCCCGCAAACTCTTTGTTTTCCCAAATTGTTCAAAATATCTCATTATGTGTTCAACAGAACAAAAAAAATCTCCTACTATGCTAGTGGATTTGTCCAAGAACTGAAAATTGCTTACATTCGTCCAGATATCTTTCTCTGTGTTTATTGGAACAAAGACATTTCTACAGGTTTGAAACGACCTCAGGGTGAGTAAATAATGACAGATTTTTCATTTTAAATTTAGGAATGGCCCCGATACAGAGACCAGAATAAAGTTCACACAAAAACGTACCTCTCTGTCATTCCAAACCTGTATGATTCTCTTTCTTTTCCAGAGCAAAGAAAAGGATATTGTGAAGAACGTTGGGAAGCAAACGACACTGGCCCTCATCCACTTCCATTATACGGACATAAAACCACTGAAACATTTCTCATAACATCTTCATCACAACAAAACGTACAGATTTTGGTCTATGATGACAGGTCTTTATTATTGGGTGAACTATCCTTTTATCTCTTATTTGGCTCAAATGGAGGGCTGGATACAGGCATCGCTGTGGGTAGATGAAATCAAACCTCCATTTTTTTCCAGGTCCGTTTTTACAAAGGTACAAAATCTCTCGTTTGCCCTTTTCAACATGACAAACCTCAAACACTGTCTGAGACTCAGATATGAGGTGTTTTTCTTCAGAAAGAGATTTCGCTGGCGGAACTCGCTCGTCTAATTGCAGTTCTGTGTTGTGACTGACAGGTAGCAGGGCAGAGAGGTTTAAATCACCGCCATGAAAGGAGTCGATCTGGAAAGTCTGCGAATACTGGAATTGTTTAGCCTTGAGATAGTTGAGCGTTACCGCCATTGTCGATTAGATCAAAGTTACGAGTCCTTGAGTTTTATGCAGATGGAACAACAGTTCTGTAAGCGGCTAACAGCAGATGGCTGTTTTCATGTCATACATCTCGATAAATGGGACGGTGATTTCTAAAGGTCACATTTTATAGCGTGTTAACCCTCAGATACTTTCTCTTTAAGTACAGCTTTTCAGCGCCTTTACCCACCCGCGTACAAAGACATATTGTGGCTGTATCGTATTACAGTTTTTCTCAGTCGCTTTGGTGCATTTCTCACATCACTATTTACATTTGCACAACATTTAGTTCAACCTCCACAACATTTAGTCATTTGTGCACATCATAGTAGCAGTTTCTCATTCCTTACAACAAATTGCAAATGCTTTTGGAGATGCATCACTTGCTTTCATACAACTCTCTGGTGTTTTACAACATTATCAGTTGCTTATGTCATGTCAGTCAAAATTAACTAAACTTGTGAATGCTGAATAGTCATTCCATATTAAACCAATAGTCCTCATTTCATTGCTTGAGTCATTACATACAAAAAAGTTGAACTAGTTGTCAAAATCTATATAATCCCTGAAAATGAGAGGGGTCTAACTGGAGACCATCTGAAAAAACATGTTGTTGTTTGTGATAATGTGCGTTTTCACCACTCAGATGCTGTCAGACAGTAGTTTGCAGCACATGATAGGATGCTGGTGGAATATCTCCCTCCCTACTCACCATTCCTAAATCCAATAGAGGAATTTTTCTCTTCCTGGAGGTGGAAGGTATATGACCGGCATCCACATACCCAAATGGCCCTGCTAGTGGCCATGGATGCAGCATGTGATGACATCACAGCAGAGTCCTGCAGAGGGTGGATTCGCCACTCGAGGAGATACTTTCCTCGCTGCATTGCAAGAGATGATATTCGCTGTGATGTAGATGAAGCTATGTGCCCAGACAGAGAGGAACGTCTGGATGTACAGGAATGATTTACAGTACTATGTATGTTTTATGTTCAGTTCCAATATGTACTGCAATATTGTTTACAGTTGTGCACCACTCTACCCAAAGGGAGTTTATGTTTGTTGTTAATAAGGGTGTATTTATTCGTTTGCACAATGCTGTGAACAAATTAGAATTGCAAAGAGCATATGCATTGAAAATGTGAAACAAACATATTCAGTGTCTTGTACTCAGATACCTCACTAAATACAGTAATGTCTAACTTTACTGTAGTTATCAAATGACTGTGCAAATAGTATTTAGTGCTGTCTTGAGCATTTTCAGGAAGTGTCACCAAAATCTGACTTTTTTTGCATTGGAAAACCTTAACAGAGTAAACTGTCATAATGAAAACATCACTAATCCATTTGACTATCTTGTTCATAAACAGTGGTGTCAGGACTTTTCATCTTGATGACACTGACACTTTCATTGACATGAATACTTGCTTTTGAGGAATGAGCTATCCATTTTGAGCAAGTGACACGCTTTTGCAGGTTATCAGCTAGGTTTTGCAGTTTGTACTAATTGTTCTGAGAAATGCATTAACTGTTGTGTAAATGTAAATAGTGTTGTGAGAAATGCACCGAAGCGACTGAGAAAAACTGTAATGCTATCTGATGATAAAGTGTATGATTTTCTTTTTCAATGCTATATTTAAAGGTATTGCTGTGGGTATATACTGACAGCAAATCAATACTCGTGTCATATATGAGCAGATGGTTTTGTAGGAGAAACCTGCTTATTGCAGCAAACATTAAGAGATGTTGCACAACACTTACAAAATCTTCACTGATTTATGCATTATTTGCTTTCTACTTTATATTTATTCAGTCCCTCTCAGCAGAAATGTTTAGCAGGTGTCAGTATTATTTTGTTCAGGAGACTCGGTTCTTGGATATGTTTCGTCAGTATAAGCCTAACCTCTCTCCTTATATTCCTTGGGAGGTATAAAAATAGACACACATGACTCAATTGTTGGCACAGTACAGGAGCTATACAATTAATGGGGATAGTGTAATAATGTGGTTTTGGGAGAATCTGATGGGAAAATGTTGAGCTCATTTAAAAAAATGGCACATATACGTTTGTCGAGATCTTATCTGAAACTCTTAAGACAGATTTGGATATGCTGATTTAGACCCCAAAAACCTAAGATCTGGAAAATAAGTTTGAGGGTAAAACTTGTTTAACTGTCTGGACTAAGTCGCTTATAACGTTGAGCGAAATTGAGAAAATAAAAGAAATGCTACATGCCCAATTTTAAGCATTTTACTAATTTATTCGCTACGTGAAATGTAACGTAATCTTGTCTTTTTCCATTTTAGTTTATAGGAGCTGTACTTGTCTGATTGGAAAACAACTGCATGGGGCTGATTTCACGATGGCCACCAAGTGAAGTGATTTGCATTTAAAAGACTTTGATACGTAGTAAAAGTGGTTTGATCGGTCTGCGTCTCTCTCGCAGGTTATCTGGAATTAATATTCCTGTGCCCATAGTCAGCAACAAGAACTGGTTACGACTGCATTTCACTACAGACAACAGTCATCGCCATAAAGGATTTAGTGCTCAATATCAAGGTAGGTTTCATATTGATATTAATCAATATATTGCATGATTCACATTGTTTTCCTTATTTACAGTAAGTCTCATAATTGTTATATCATAATTTTTAATTAGTTTGAAGATTTGACCTGTTGGGTGAAGGTCATGAAAACAGAAAAGATACAGTATGTTTAACAGAAAGAAAAACATCATAAAACAAAGAAAAGGGAACATATAGTCTATATAACTTCAGCATGTTATTGACAGAAAAATAATTTTATTACATTTATATAATCTATATATATATTTTATATTCATCTATTTTTTTATATTTAAATTTTTTTTTTAAAGTGATTCTGGTAAGATGTTAGTGATTTATTTTATAGTTATGGGACTTTGCATAACTGTATAGAAATGGAAATCTTACTGTTTTCACCTTTTTTAAATCATTGTATGTCATTGTGTGTTTTATTTTTTTGTTGCATTGTAAGATTGCTTTATTTTTGTTTTCGTTTTGATTTATTATTATAATTGTAGTTTATTTTTGAGGCAACATTTCCCTTTTTTATTTAGTTTAATTTTTTGGCCAATATTTGATTTGATTTCAATAAACAGAAACGTTTAGTAAACTAAATAACCTTGTTAGGTGTCTAGCATATCTATATCCAGTACATAGTAACTGTTGGATCTCAGCTGTAAAATTTTTGTTTTGTTTTCTTGAGCAGTGAAGCGATCTGGAGATTTCAAATCGAGGGGAGTAAAACTATTACCTGGAAAAGACAACACAAGTAAATTTTCAATAAGTAAGTGTGTCTTTGAAATGTAACTCGCACACATACACACCAAAATTGAATGAATGGTTTTCTGAAATAAAAAGGGGTGGGTGATATGACCAAAATGCTGATTCACAGTAATGTTATATATCACAATAACTTTGTCAGAAAATCAATAGAAAAATGGGTCACACACTCTATCAAATCATCATGTAGCAATGCTTCTTTTTCTTTTTTGAGTGCTTCAGTGTTTTAGTAACTTGACAAATGAAGTGCACTTCATCTCATTTGAATATTTTCCCTTCTCATTTTCAACTTGATTGACTCTAACCCAAATACAAAATTATGCACAACAAATGAACGATGAATCTGGCTTCAGTGCAAAACAGTTGAAATGAAAGACTCAAACTAACAAAAAAGGCACATAACGGGTTGAGTGAATATCCATCCGCACAAAAGCAGAAACCAGTCAAATTTAAGATACGCTCTCCAATTCTACACGCGTCACGCACGATTATAGCTGTTATTGATGTTGCTCTTACTGTATCAAAGCTATTTTCTTCTTTTCGCATTTGCGTCCCAGTTAATTGTTTTAATATTCATCGCATGCTATTCCACCAGCCATGTTGCGTCTACGCCTTCAAAGCCCGTAATTTATAAAACACCAACAATATTTGTAATCCTCCCGCATGCCATGTAGCAAATGGATCAAAGAAAATTAGTGCGTCCATCCAAACCAAAATCAGCATTCTGATTAATGGGGCTTAGCCGAGCCGCGGGTCCCTCGCTCGCCGAAGCCCCCCGGAAAAGAATGTAAAACCCTTCAAGCGTGCGGCTGCCCTTCATAGGGCGCACAGGTGGTTGGATTTCTTTCCAACCGAGTTTTAATTACTCTACTGAGACGTCCGTGCAGCCCAACGGCCCATCGGGGAGAGACGGACCTGGGCCGTGCGTTCCACCAAAGCCAGTGGCAGATGCCGATCGCTATCTATGGAAATGATTTGTACACACCAAGCTCTTTTTTTATGGCTTTGCGTGCCCGCTGTCGTAATGAAGCGGCGAACCCAATGATTCATTTTGCTTCAACAATGTAGCACTCCAAACACTTAATTACAACCAGATAGAATTTTTATTAGCCTCTATTTCACAGTGCCTGCATCACAGATTTGGAAATATGAATTATGGGTGAATTATCGGGACTTAGTCAGGGCTCCTGTACACTGCCAAACACCTCTTTGTAAATGCTCGCCTTAAATTACCAGCATAACAGCATCTCCTTTTAGTCATTATTTCGCTCTAACACCTATTTATGGACGGGATATTGGGCCAGCTTGTTCCTTTGAGTGACTATGAAAACTGGAGATCTGTTAGCAGGGCTGTAAAGAATGTGTTATGTAAAGCATGGTTACAGAGAATGGAACACTGAATGCTGGTTTTCAGGTTGGCTTAGGTCTTCATATGCTCTGTCTTCTCCTGTAGTGAATGAGGGTATGGTCAAACAGGTCTCCAACTTCTGCCCAGATCCTGGGGAACCAGAGAATGGCAAGCGCGTTGGCGCTGATTTCAGGTACGGCCTCTCGCTGTCTTGTTACTTCTATGCTGCACTTTTTCAGCATGTTTCTATGATTGAAATAATTATTTATTTCATTATAATGAGGTAAATTAAGTGAGTGTTATTTAATCGCATTCCTGT
The DNA here is from genome assembly GCA_029783895.1 of Triplophysa bombifrons. Classification (NCBI taxonomy): domain Eukaryota; kingdom Metazoa; phylum Chordata; class Actinopteri; order Cypriniformes; family Nemacheilidae; genus Triplophysa; species Triplophysa bombifrons. The sequence continues at coordinate 4,645,531 of CM056455.1, forward strand.
AGCTCAAAGGTTTGAGCATGGCGCTAGCAACGCCAAGGTCATGGGATCCATCCCAGGGATTGCACATAATTACAAACAAGTCGCTTTGTATAAAAGTGTCTGCCAAATGCATAAATTTCAATATTTAGTTTCAGGGGTGTTGCAATATACCGTTGTTGACAATAACTGTGATATTAATAACTGTGATAATACAGGACTTCACATACAGGATGGTAATAAAATATATTCACTGACAGTATCTGGTTGACATTTGAACATTTCATATTTTACAATTGTTACATTTTTATGCATCAAGAGTCACAATGGTTACAGTCACTCTCTTTTCCATCTTAACTTTGTGTGTGATTCATTGGTGTAAAAGAGAGAAAGACAAAATAAAAGATTGTTTTCTGCCATACATTGTAATGTACTGTCAACTATTCAAGATTAAAGGTTAAGCAGTTTCAGCTTGTTTTTATAAGTTACATCAACTGACCACTGGCAAAAATGTGCAAGATTTGCAAAATAGTAAGATGACTGTTTGGTGTTAAATAATTTAAGGCAGCAAAGAATGTTTTCAGTGTAACATAATCGGTCATCATTTTATAGAGACCTAATTTCACATTCCCGCTTTTCTTGTATGTTATAACCTCACTTTAGCAAGAAACTCTTTACATCAACCTTTAGTAAGTGTAAACTCAACTAAACCATTTTTATATGGAACACTGTGTGTCTCAGGGTTTTTTAGGTTAGTGTAAATGCACTCATCAGCTATGAAACGTTGTTATTTGTTGGTGGAGTGATAGAAGTTTTTCACATTTGTAACCCTTGACCACAAAACCAGTCATAAGCAGCACGGGTATAGTTGTAGCATTAGCCAACAATACATTGTATAGGTCAAAAATCATTAGGATATTAAAGAATTCATATTATGAGATCATGTAAATGACATTTCATGCGGTGTGTTATGGTACCGTGTGTGAATGTAAGGAGTCTGCCAAGTTGTAAAGCCGAAGATGAATGAATAACAAGGGAGTCGACTCTGAATCACTCAAACGAAGTCGTCCCTAGTTCGATTCAGAACCACTGCGGATATACGTCACTACATATAGTCCCCGCCTACGTTTTGCTAGGACTGCCCGCGAAAAGGACAACCTTAAAGACCATTTTCTCAATATTTCGATTTTTTGCACCCTCAGATTCCAGATTTTCAGATAGTCTTATTTTAGCCAAATATTGTCCTATTCTAACAAACCATACATCAATGGAAATATTATTTATTCAGATGATATGCGAATCTCAATTTAAAAAAAATATACCCTCATGACGGGTCCAGATTTGGTCACATTTGGTATGAGCAGTTCTGACCTACAATCTGCCCAAAGTTAGCTTATTATGTTTATCAAACAAAATTACAACACAACAACCGTAGTCAGGCTCACAAAAAATGACTTTCACAAGCACCTTCTTTATTCAGTATATAAAAGACTCACAGAGCAAATGAATATGGTCGGGGGAGAGAAATGCGGTTCAACCACTGCAAGAAACTAATTTTGTAAAAATATTTTCATTTTCTTCAATTGATAACCATCACAATAAGCACACAGCAGAACATTGTTCTCTCACTACTGAACACAAAGAACAGACATCTCTTTCCCTGCCACTAGCTGTCTTATAAAGCGATGGAGACAAAATGGTGCCGAATCTCCTTCCATCCCCACTGTAAATAAATCTCACAGTTATTTCCATAAGTGTGTAAGGCCTGATAATATTCCTCCTCTGACATTTGCTCTGACACGAGACCGTCTGATCAATCCGTGGGCACGCGTGGGAGAATTCCTTCATTGATTCTTGTGTTTGTTCTCGTCTGAACGCGGCAGCATCGGGGCGACGGTTCAGTTCACCTGTGATGGAGACCATGTGCTTCAGGGATCCAAGAGCATCACGTGTCAGAGGGTGGCCGAGGTGTTCGCCGCCTGGACTGACCACAGACCCGTCTGTAAAGGTCAGAATATCACATTCAATAAAGCCTATCATCAGATCCACTGATGTGCTGTAATCACTCCATGAAATGCATTTGGACCATAATTGATGGTATGTGTCCTGAGAGCTTGTTTTTTAGCTTTGTTGTTTGAACAGACAACAGGGAGTGAATGAACGAATGACCAAACTAACGAATGAATCAATGAATGAATGAACACAAATGAACGAACGAGGGAGCTCGCGAATGAACGAGTGGTTACACAAATGAATCAATAACACGGAGATGAATCAAATGAATCAATTAATACATGAAGGAATGAGTGATCACGCCAATGAGTGAACGCACGAACGAATGCCAAAATGAATGAAAGAAACGAGTGGGCACACAAATGAATTGAATGAATAAATGCACGAATGAGCAAACAAGCAAATGACTGAATCAATTAATAAATGAACGAACAACTAAACACATAAACGAAAGACCACACAAACGAATGAACACACGAAGGAGTGCTTCAATGAGTGAATGAACGAGAAAATCTATATAAAATACACAATCCTCAAAAAAAGACGTTTACACAAAAGACAAAAATGAGGGTTTATGGGTATGCAAGCACACATACAAAAGTGTTCTTCATTAATATTTTGTAAGAATTTAATTTCCATAGTATTCCATTCGATGTGTGCTGCATTCTGGGTCCTCTAAATATTAATGAGGACACAAAATTAGATTTGGTATCGGATGTGATACAGTTTTGCAGTACAGTTGTGTAGATTTATAGTATTTACATGGTACTTCAGTGAACACCGTAGTACTACCATGGTAATTTTACAAATGTTCTAGTTTTGTAACTGTCAGATGTTTCTGCCTGCTGACATTTTCTTTCATGCTGTTTTGTAGTAAAAACGTGTGGGATGAACCTCTTGGGCCCTTCAGGAACATTCACGTCACCCAACTTCCCCATTCAGTATGAGAGCAACTCTCAGTGTGTTTGGATCATCACTGCCAGTAACCACAATAAGGTATAAAACTCCAACCAAACGCTTTTATTGACTGTATGACTACACCCGTAAACACGCTGAGCACTTGTCGGTTTAATAACGTTCATCAAATCTTATTTTGTTTCTGCTCCGAGATGTGAACCATCACAAGGTCCTGTTTATCAATGACAGTAAATCCTACTCGCTGCGTCCAGAATTTAAAGAGCCCATATTATGTTCATTGGCAAGTTTAACTATCAAGTTTTAATTTGGCTTCTGCTACAAACTTTTCCGTAATTACTACAGTATATACGTACTATATAAGAATTTGCATCAACAATTACACAACGAAAGGAAAAAATAAAGAAGCGTAATGGGCGCTCTTTAAACGAACTTTCTGGATGCTTCGGTTTCGTTCTTCTCAGTTGAAACGTCCTCACATTGTTAGAAGTTTAAGGAATGATGCGATATCAATATCGCCCGTTATTCTCCTGACTGCGGAGGCGTCTCCCTGTGTGTAAGACACATTACACCACATCTTCTTTCCTCAACTGTTGAAATAAATGCTGTTTGGGGTTTAAACACAGCCTATTCTTTACAGTCTGATATATTTGCAATTTAGATTTTGTATTTCAACCGTTTGTCTTCTCATTATCGCGTTACAGGTGCGGAACAACCTACCTTATGTTTTCGAAAACGTGTTTTTTTTTTTTGCCTGTTTCCTGCCAAGCCATTAGGCGCTTGCAGATAGCTGATTCATGTCTTCAATTGGTGCTAAATATGTGCCCTCCTCCAGTGCGAAATGCAAATGAGCTCTAACAGACATCACATTATTACCTCATTTGTCTTCGCCCGATGGAATTGCAAAGTTCAAATTTTATTGCGGTTTTCGCGTGCCCGTTATTAGAGACCCATGGGCAGCTCATTGGAATTATTATTGTGTTAACACAATAAATGAAGTTAATATATGAACTTAAGGGGACAGAGCAGAACTCTTTTTTTCTTTTACGTTATCCACAATGTGTTCATTAGTTTGCCCATAATAACGTCAGTTAGAAGGGCACAGAGGAGAATTAATAGGATATATAGATCCAGGCCCCTCTCACGAAGGCCAGGGTAACCCACTGGGCGTAGCACAGTTTAATGCGATAGTTCACCCACATATGATTTCTTTTCATGATTTATTCACTCCCCTGTCATTCCAAAACGGTTTGAATGTCTTTCTTCTTTAGAACACAAAAGAAGATATTTTGAGAAATGTCTCAGTGGTTTTGTGTTCGCACAATGGAAGTCAATGGGCTCCCAAATTGTTTGGTTACCAACGCTCTTCAAAATATCTTCTTTTGTGTTCTGCAGTAGAATGTCATACAGATTTGGAATGACATGAGGGTGAATATATGATGGAAGGATTGTCGTTTTTGACTGAGCTGTCCCTTTAAAAATGCAATGGTGCAATATTTCTGTCGTTATCAAACTTAAACGCATGGGGCAGGAGTTCACAATCGTGCGTCTCCACACACACCGGGGGGCGATTATGCAAACAGGACGTTGTTAATGTACAAGTGAGCATTGGAAATAATATGGAACAAGCCGAGCATGCCGTTCGACTGTTTACTTCCAGGCCTGATTGAAAGCACTTTCCCAAATTTGTTTTGTCTCGTAATTGATGCATTGCTTTCTCGGCTCCCAAGTCCCTGGTGAATTTTTCCACTTATAGCTCTGTGGTACAACAAGGCCGTTGAGGGTACATAGAAACAAGGCCAAACGCACAGACGACATATGCTGCAGCCAAGTAGCGACCTCCTTGAGCTCGTGAAGATCCTGTTTATTAAGAATAGTATGTTTCGTTTATATTTGATGGTGGCTGAAGCACTCTGGAATGGAGAAACTTAATTAAAAGGCACAGTTCTCATTCTGTCTGATTGAGACGGCACAGAGAAATCCCCACCGGCCCTGATGCTTCATTGATTCCTGTGGCTTTCCATTAGAAATACTACTAATGCACGGATGCTTTTGTCGCTTTCCCGTTACAGGTTATTCAAATCAATTTCGAAGAGTTCGACTTGGAGCTCGGATACGATACGTTGACCGTCGGAGACGGCGGAGAGGTCGGGGACTCGAAAACCATCATACAAGTGTAAGCTTCAGCGCCATGGGTCGCGAATAAAAATATTTGCTCTGAAAAGTTATTTTTTTATTCGTAACCATGTGCTGGTGTGGACCGAAAAATAAATTAATTACATTTATTTTTATTATTCATAATATATATTTATTTATTGTTTTCACATAAATGCTGGTTTTATAGTAAAATAAATGAATGTGTCGGCAGAATTGTATTTGATTATATTTAAGAGAAATGCATGTCTACTCTCTGCAGCAGACAGGTTTTACACAGATAGCTTTTATGATAATGCGAGTGATTTTGTTTAATTCATAGTTGTTCTCGTAAACTAAAGCTATTCAATTATTTCAATGAATTGAAATCAAATAAAATATTATTAAAAATTTAACTAAACAAAAATTGTTAACTGGACATAAAATAAACTAAACTAAACTTTATAAAATAAAATAAAATAACGTTTATAAAGCCTTCATAGCACTATTAAAAATAATATAAAAAAATATTCATCAATTTGTTAAAACACAACATTTCTATAATTAATTATATATATATTCTCAAAATTTAATGAAGCTGAAATAATAATACAATGAAAACTACATTAACTCTGATTTGATTTGGCATTATAGACAAAGTACAGAATGTTGACAGTAAGTCGAAGTCTAATCTTAATCAAGCAATGTAAATCCTGATTCTGTGATGTTGCCGTATTTAAAACAACCAGCTTTAACAGTCTTGGCTTTAGTTTTTGTATTATTGTTCAGCTGTCAGCTGTTTCAATAGCATGCAAGCAACAAAACCATAACAACTGCCAAGTTTTAAATCCTCTTTTGTACGTCAAGTTTTTCGTCTTTCGGAACACCTTCTGGCAGTCAGGCGGAAATCTCAGGCTGTCTCTTCAGTGAATGTCTGCGGCCGGCTCCTGGTGCATTTACCTGGAGCTGTGCCATACCCCAATCCATTTAACACTCACAGAGCGTTCTTCAAGGACAAAAGCCCTCTCACTGCCAGAGCTCCAATACATACAGTATACTTCAATTAAAGCCTTCTGTCATCTATATACTGCTGACATTTTATGATTTTTATCATATCTGTGTACTTGTAAAGCATCCCGTGTCCATGTCCGTGTGCTTTTTCTATGTGTTATTTCTCCCCGATTCACAACTGTGAGATTATGATAGTAATGAGATGGATATGTTGGGTGTGATTTTGTGAAAAATATAAAAAATATTTACAGTAAGTTTGTAAAGTAACCTGCAATTTTATGGTTCAAACAGAGATGGCGATAGAGAGGCAGTAGTTAACAATAACACACACTTAAAGTCGCAAAACGTAGCATATTTATAAATAGTGTCATGGTACGTCAGTATGCTGCATTCACTCCTCTCTTTTGTTGACTTTGTATCGACAGGTTAACAGGCAGTTTTGTTCCCGATCTAATCGTCAGTATGACCCATCAGATGTGGCTGCACCTGCAGTCGGATGAAAGCGTCGGCTCTATTGGCTTTAAGATCAACTATAAAGGTGAGACTGTTTTCTGCCTGAGAGCGGTCACATAAATCACAGCGCTGAATCAAACGCTCTGCCGCTGCTTTCACAACATCTCTCGTCTTTCACCCTCAATAGAAATTGATAAAGAAAGCTGCGGGGACCCGGGCATCCCCCTGTACGGGCTCCGAGAGGGCGGCGGCTTCTCCAACGGAGACGTACTGCGATTCGAATGCCAGTTTGGATTCGAGCTCATCGGCGAGAGAATGATTTCCTGTCAGAATAACAATCAGTGGTCGGCTAACATCCCCATCTGTATATGTGAGTGCAACATGACCGTTCCTTATGGGGATTCTGTCATTATTTAGTGTAGTTGAGGTCGAAGGCTTGATTCGCACAGAGTGATTAAATGTTCACTCAATTGCACTGTGAGTCACTTTTGATCTGCAAAGTGCATGAATGTTAATGTAATGTTAATTTACTCATCCTTATGTTGTTCCAAAGCCAAGTGTATTTACTCTATTCCATGGAGCTGAAAAGCAGACGCTGAGATTAATATTTATCTGCACTTTTGTTTACAGTTTTGTTTATAGTTTTAGGCCCCCCAAAAAAATGGCAATATCTGGTTAATACTCAGCAATGGTTACCAGCGCTCTCTCCTCCTACCTTAACTTGAATTTTGATTAGTTTTTTACTGGGCTAAAAAACTAGTTCAACCCTTCAAATAAATAATGAATTTGACTGAAAACATATATTTTTTATTTTTTATAAATTCGTCGATATTACTTTTATTTTGTAATCAAGAGTTCTTTACAATAATTGTGTAGTAAAAGTCTGATGTTGTGGCAGTCCTAGCAACATCCACTCATTTATGTACTACGGTATACAATCCTGCAGATATTGTGATCATGTTGTTATCAAGATTTCTTTACAATAATTGTGTAGTAAAAGTCTGATACTGTAGCAGTCCTAGATACACACACACACACACACACACACACACACACACACACACATCCCAGATATTGTGGTAATATTGTTATCAAGATTACGTTACAATTATTGTGTAGTAAAAGTCTGAGGTTATGGCAGTCCTAGCCACATACACACACACACACACCTACCTACACACACACACACACACACACACACACACATACACACTCATGTATAAACCACGGTATACAATAACACAGATATTACGATAATATTGATATCAAGATTTGTTAACCATAATTGTGTAGTAAAAGTCTGATAAACGTTACAATAATTTTGTTGTGAAAGTCTGAAATTGTGGCAGTCCTTTATTAACATACCTTGGTACACAGCTGAAGTCACTTTTATTCTGTCACAGTGGTCTATGCCTTCATTTCACACAGCCCTATATGGTGTCATTGGTTCTCACGTTTATCAAACATTTAAATGTTTTGAGCCTGACGCAATGACAAATTCACTCAAAAACAGCCGTCTTAGGTCATAACCATCATAAACACCGGCCGCTTGTCGTATCTGAGAGTTTCACCATCAGGAAATCTTTATTAATAGGCGAGTTCTTTAACCTGCCTGCGTGAGAGCTCATTATGAAGATAAGTGCTGCCGAACCTTTGAATCTATTGGAGTAGATAAGACACATGTCTAAATGAAATCATGTCACGAGGTCAGACTAATTAAAACCCGCTTTATTACGTCTTGTAAACAAAATGACAGCCGTGCTGTGAAATATATGGCTAACAGTTTCGAGAAGACAGCTGCATGCCGAAAGATAATAAGAGAGTAATTCTTTGGGAACGAGAGCAACGTTGTACCACAGAGAGGTTTTCTTTGGAGGGTTTTAAACTCCCGATACCTTCACAATACAATTTAATAGCATTAAAGCTTTGATGACTACATAATAAACTTTAAGGGAACAGGTGCAGCTTTCAAAAGATTTCAGTCCTTTCTGATGCTCCGCTGTCGAACGTTTATTGTTTATTGGGAGCCGTGAAGAACATTGGCAGAGCTGATACCTTTTAAGTGAATACGAAATGGTGCTTGCACAACATTTTAAGCCAAAATCTGGAATGTTTGTGAATAAAACAAGGTAACTGAATGGACTTCAATCCATCAGAAATGATTGGATTAATTGAGTCGGGGGGGGGGGCTTTGATGGGAGGGGTTAAAAGTATCAGTTCTTTTAAATTAAAGAAGATTTTTTTAAACGGGTATGTTAAAAATGACCAATTATACGAGCAAATGTTTATTTGACGTTAATTTGACTCACGCGCCATCTTCTTCCATCTCTCAGTTCCCTGCATGTCCAACTTCACGGCAGCGATGGGTACTGTTCTGTCCCCGGACTATCCGGAAGGTTACGGCAACAACCTTAACTGCGTGTGGTTAATAATCGCTGAAGCGGGCAGCCGCATTCATCTGGCCTTCAACGATTTTGACCTGGAGCCTCCTTATGATTTTCTGACGGTGAGGGCCGGAGAACTCGCCGATGCTGTGGTGTTGGGACGCTTTTCCGGAGCGGAGGTGCCATCCCACCTCACCAGCAACTCCAACATCCTCCAGCTGGAGTTCCAGGCGGATCACTCCATGTCCGGACGCGGTTTCAACATCACTTACAGCAGTGCGTGTCTCTTTGTTTTTATACCACTTCAAATTACACACATGCACGTGGACGAATAAACGTCAAACAAAAGCATTCTGGATTATAATATTTAAATTATTCACAGCTCTGCATTCAACAAGACTACAAAGCTCATCCTATTTAGCATAAATCTGTAGATCCAAAGGTTTTTAACAAACTGAAATTCAGTGCACAATTTGAAAAGGATTGTTTGAAATGTTTTTAGTTACATAAAGTGCAAGGTACAAAATATCTTTGACTGCATATAGTGTAGTCGTAATGTGACAGTTCATAAGAATATATTTTCAGAATTATTTTTAAACTTAATATACACTTCCATAACATTAGAGTATTATATATTCATTCATTATATATATATATATATATATATATATATTAATAATAGGGCTGTACTGTATTAAAGTAAAATGTGAAATGCCATAGCTTGCTGCATAATTTACACATTTTAAATAATTAATAAATTATTATTGGTTTGTTATATCAGTTCCAGTTATATTAAAACATTTAAAACTTAGAAAAATATAACCAACACAGTTTTTCAGAGAAAAATCATTAATCGCTGTTAATCGCATCCAGAATAAAAGTTTGTGTTTACATAATATTTGTCTGTTTACTGTTCATATTAATTTGTATTTATTAACACATACACATTTAGTAATTATTTACATGTATTCGTTTATATTTAACTATAATTTAAATTATGTATAAATGTTTATAATATTTTATATTTTTCTTAAATATATACATGCGTGTGTATCTGTTTATAAATACAAATCATTATGCACAGACACAGTAAACACTTACTTTTATTCTGGATGCAATAAATCGCAATTAATCGTTACTACAACTTCTGGCTTACTTTGACTATATACTCATTTTTGAGATATTAAAATCATATTTATATGGTTGGCAAAAACGAATATTGCCATATGCAGATGAGCCCTATTATGTGTACATTGTGATTAAATTAAAATAAGATTTTTAAATAATGTTAAGTTTTTTATTAATACAGCACTTAAAAAGATGATCATGTGATTTTAGGCCAAGTTTTTGCTTGGATAACTTTTGGAATACAAGTGTTGTCATGTTGTCTGATTCCAAACAGGCTGTTCATAGGACAAATGGAAGGACATATTTACCCGATTTAAATCATAAGCCATTTATCCACCAGCATCAAACAGTCTAATCCTGTTCACCAAACATCATGCCATCAGATCGGACGAAATAATCCGCAAATGCGCGCTTGACATACGAAACACTTCTGATGATTACCCACAATGCTCTTTTGTTTTAGAAATTCCATTATGTGTTTGCTGTTTTCCTTCCATTTGATTAAATCATGTCACAAGTAAAGGGATCTGTTTTTTGGTTCAGCGTTTGGACACAACGAATGCCCGGATCCTGGAGTGCCCATGAATGCCAAACGCTTTGGTAATAATTTCCAGCTGGGAAGCTCCATATCGGTGGTGTGCGAAGAGGGTTTTATTAAGACGCAGGGTTCGGATACTATAGTGTGTGAACTGGAGGCGGGAAAGGTGATGTGGAGCGGACTTATCCCCAAATGTGAAGGTACGTTTCAAAGTGTTTGTGTAAACGTATATTTTTTAGAAATTCATCTTTTCAGCTTGTAGAAAAGTGGATGAGTTCTTCATGTCAAAACCTGCAGTCGTTTCTAAATGAACCTGTAATTGACCTGAACGTCACATCATTCAGAAGGATTGTTATGAATGTTGAAATGGTTTCTTTATTGCTCTTTCTCTCCTAAAAATAACGTTTCCAATTAGAAGCCAAATTGATTTTCCACAATACCCTTTTGAGAAGGGCCATATCACTCTTTTTTTATCATTCTTTTCTTTCCCCGAGCTCCACTTATAACATTAGGACAAAGATTTTGTACTAAATATGTGGTCATTTGGTTTTATGAAGAGCATTTCTCACCCTCTTGTTGATCATTAAATGCAGATTTTTTTTGCAGCTGCACTTTTAAAACTTCAATGTCGGTTTCTATTTCACACGTCAAATGAGAAAGGCTTCATGCCGCACTGACCTTTGAACTGCTGGTTTGTTATCGGGACCTTAAATAAGAACTTCTTTGCAAAAATGCATTATGTTGTGAAAAATTTCACACAGGCATAACATTAAAGGGCTTGTTCACCCAAAATAAAAAATTCTGACATCATTACTATAAATTTCTTCGTTCTAATAGATACAGTATTTCGAAGAAGGTAAATAACTAAACCATTGACTACCGTAGTAGTTTTTTCCATAATAATAGTAAATTGTGCTCTAGAAATATTTGGTGACATTCTTCCGAATATTTATTCTTATTTACACAGGTTTGGAATAACTTGAGGGTGTGTAAATGATGACAGAATATTTTCATTTTTGGGTGCAGTATGCCTTAAAATCGCATTTATTATCATACAATAAACTCAGCTGAAATAATCCACAAATGCATGTGACATACAGTACAAAACATTTCTGATGATCACACACAATTTAGAGGTCGACCGATATGCGTTTTTCAGGGCCGATACCGATTATCTAGACCGATAGCCGATATTTTGAAATATATGATTATATATATATATATATATATATATGGGTAAAAACGTAAATTTATATAAGAACACAGGCTCTGAAACATTTAAAACATTTTTAATTCTGACTGAGAAATCTTAATCATAACACTTATAGTAATAATAATAAAAGAAAGAAGGGAGAACCCAGCAGAATTCTGTGAACATTTTGTAAACCACCATTGCTTTATTTATTGCACCGCACTTGATTCTGCCTCTTTCTGTGTTTTATTTGTCTTTTGTCATGTAAAGCTGCTTGGAAAGAAACATGCATTGTAATAACCACTAAATAAAAAAAATGAATTGAATGGAATAAATTATATTTATTAATGAAAAAATTATGTTCTGATGACTTAAACATTGCATACAATACTAAACAATTCAATTTATAATTTTGATCATCATTGGATTAACTAGCACAATTTGAATTTATATAATAAGTGTAAATAATTAAATTGCCTTCATAGCTTTATTGTGTATGTTGTTGAAATGACCGCAAATGTTTTCAAGAAGCTGTTACATTAAAAGCATATTTTATGCACACTTAGTTAGTACATTAGCCTATTCCTTGAGTGTATTGTCGGCAAGACGGGCATTTAATCACAGCCATGTGTGTCTCTGAACAATTATGTGTATAAATAAGTTGCGAAAAATAACTCAACCTAACATTTGTCGCGAGCAGCTTGAGATGCGGAGTCTGTGTGTGCGCGTGCATGAGAGCGCTCTGACTGAAGACTGACGATTCAAGTTCTTTATGCTTTAAAATGGCTTGTATTTTTGAAATGCCGTAACTTAAAACGTTGTGCAAAACGCCAGCTCGATCAATTACAAGAAACGCGTGCAGTGTGCTGGTCGCTTGCAGAGCAAAATCATTGTCATACTATGGATGTCAATTATATCTACATGATAATAATGCGTAAATCCTGCGGAACCTGCAGGAAACCCACAAAGCTGCTCCCAAATTCAGGCACTAATTATATTGAAGGGATTTGCATCTTCAGTGTAGTGGATTGTAATTTCATTTCAATGTCTGATGCTGCCTTACCTCAGAGAGCATGAACCCGAAGCAGCTCCAGTTAGTAAGTGCTTTGGGTGTAAGAGTGAAAAACACTTTCTGTTCCTCCCGCGTTGATTGGCCGGACTCGTGACTTAGTCCCAACAAATCAGAGGGGCAGTGGGCGGGCATTACTCTAGGCATCAAACTAGAGTGACGTGTTCCGACTGCTCTCATTAAATCCTTGGCTGCATCAGAGCCAAAAAGCGCATTTCAAAATGAAATGACTTTATCGGCATATCGGCTTTGAAAACGACCGATATCAATTATCGGCTAAATCCTTAATATCGACTCCGATTATCGGCCAGTTCGATAATCGGTCGACCACCACCACAATCCTCCGTTTTTTTTTTAATTCCATTATGTGTCTGCTGTTTCATACTGATCAAATATCTATTGTTTAAAATAAACATCAGGTCTCATTTCTAACATTAAGGGCTTTCAGGTGGAAACACAGACAGTAGAGCATTCTGACGGCACAAAATTTGACAGTTATTCCCACGTTTTTAATTGATAAAGTGTTGCTGGGGTCGTGGCTTCGATTCCTGTAAAGCTTTGTCATAAATCACTTTGGATAGAAGCGTTTGACGAATGCATTAATGTAAACATTTTACTCTGTAATGTCTGATGGCACATTATACCTTTCTTTGCTCAAGTTCTTTCATTTCCAAGTAGGTGTTAAAGTAACAGTTCATCCAAAAATGAAACCCTCATGTCATTTCGAACCTGCATTACTTTCTTTCTTCTGCATAACTCAAAAGAAGATATTTTGAAGAATGTTATAAACTTTCACCCATTCACTTGCATTGGTTTTGTGCCCATACAATAGAAGGGTATGGGTGGCGCAGCTGTTCGGTTACCAACCTTTATATTTTGAGTTCTGGGGGAAAAAAGAAAGTTATACAGGTATGAAATGACACGTGGGTGAGTAAATTAGGACAGAATTTTCATTTTTGGGTGAACTATCCCTTTAAGACATCTCTGAAAGACTATGCAGTGATAAGAATAGGGTGATTTTCTGGACCTGTGAAGAACTGTTGTTTCATAAATAGACATTCTCCTCACATATACATGAAATAACAGAACGGGGTCTGTTTCTCGCAGCACCCTGCGGAGGCCATTTCACCGCGCCAGTGGGAGTCATCTTGTCCCCGGGGTGGCCCGGCTACTACAAAGACTCCCTGAGCTGCGAGTGGGTCATCGAGGCCGAGGTGGGACGTTCCATCAAGATAAGCTTCGACAGGTCTGTTGGAAAGCTAAGAGAACTAAACACAGCACGGCGTTATTCAGATTCATATCTGGGGACGTCTGCCTTGCGGGGGGGGGACTAATCTCTTTCAGCACATATCCCAGTTACACTATCAAAAAATGAAGTTGAGCGAAAATGGCGTCTGTGACAGACATAGCTTGTTGTCATGCTGAAAACGTATTAAACGGGAGGACAGTATCAACATTAGGAATGAAGATAACACAGTGTAACATCGTTAATGATTCATGCCCCAGTGCATTCTGGGAAGATGTGTGACACCCGTTTTGTTCAGTCTAGGCCTATTTGAACTAAACAAATGAAAAGCAGTTTCATCGGACGCACGCACCTGGCACGAAATTAACTTCCGGTCAGTGTTTGTTTATCGGTCTGTCTAGTAGTGGCTGATCAATTTAGGTTAATATTAATATTTAATTGTATAATAAATAAGTAAACAATTTCTTGAATGGGATTTTGTCGCATTTAAATTTAGCCAATTAACGGTTCTTCTACTAGTAACCCCAAAATAATCTTGCTAGCTAATGAAATTTACTTGTTGTTATATCACTTTTTATCAGAAATAATCTACAGGGACTTTCTTCTTTGCGGATGTGTACCGGAAGTTAAGTTTGGGCCACAAAAGCGTGCATGCGCAGTAACGTTTATATCGGTGTTACTTTGAAACCATCTATATGAAAAGTGCCATTAATATACATTATTTCTATTGAAAGTTGTTTAGAAATTCAGAAATGCAAACTGAAATGCGACAGCAATTGAATGTATCCACGGTAAGAAAGTTGTTTTTCAGGGTAGAAACAAGCCACCGCAGCAACATTATTCACAGCTCCACCTCTGTATGTTTTGTAGTATAAGACACATAATCCTTTGGGTTGTGTAGGTTTTTATAGAGTGTTTCTGTAACGGTGTTCCGTGAAAGGCGAGTTAATAAAGTATAATGTCAAATGTAATTGAATCGAAAGCCCAAGCTGATCGAGGCAAAGTTCATGTGTAGAAACCTATGAAGAATGATATTGTTTCAGAGTAGCGTTTGTCACGCCAACATGGGAGACGCTCGCCATTACTGTCTCCATAAATGATTACATAGCGTTATGTCGGCGTGGCCCGATACGTTCGTGCTGTTCTAGCCGTATAAATCTGGCGGGCTGCGTGGCGCCCGTGAAAGGGGAATGGAATTAATCTTTATCAAGTTACAAATGGTGGACTTAATTTTATTAGCATGGCAACGCTTCCCTCGAGTTGAGCAAATGGCATCAGAGATGAAGTCAGATACAGAGACTCCTGGGAGCGAATGCCTGGAGATATAACACAAAAGAGCGTTTGACTAGGATTTCGGATCGCTGAAAGTAAAGCTTGCCAGCTCCTCTTTGGCATCACGCACGGAAAAGAATGGATCATCCGAAAATGACAATTCCCATTCGTCGTGTTGTCACCTAGCTCATGATATCTCAGTTATTTCTCCTTGACATCAATGAGATTAAATGGAGAGGAAACGGAAAGAGCCAGAAGTCACACAGTCTTCATGAGGGGTGCGTTTGAAGCCTGTAGTTTGTGGCGAACGGTTCCTTTAAAAGCCAGTTCACCATTTCAGATCTGCGTTTATTCATCGCATTACCAGTTTGATCCTGTCAGTAAACAGATCCGCCGTCACCGCTCGCATCTGTGACTTCTCATTAACACGCCTGTTCGACGGGAAACAGCGGCCCTGTCCGGAGTAATGAGCCGTGTTTGCGTTTATACTGTATGTGCTGACCGAAACGCAGCTCTTATTATCTCTCTATAATTTCTTTTTTCCGGCAGGTTCCAGACAGAACTCAATTATGACTTTTTGGAGCTTCATGATGGGCCTAATCTCCTCTCGCCCCTAATCGCCTCTCTGAACGGCACCCAGGTCCCTCAGTTCCTGTTCAGCAGCGGCAACTTCCTGTATCTTCTCTTCACCACTGATAACAGTCGCTCCAACAGCGGCTTTAAGCTCTTTTATGAAAGTGAGTCTGCCGTTTCAATACGCCGTGTGCCTTTTGCCCAAGACATGATATTTCCACCTGAATCCTATCAGTCTCTGCACACAAGCAAACAGCTTGAGGATTTCTCTTTGTAACCTCACTCTCTTTATATATATATTTTGTCCTCGCTCTTTCTATTTCAGCTTTAATAGCATTACAAAACTCCTGCTTTTATTGCCAAACCATTTTGCTTACAATGACAAATGCTGCTGTAAAATAACAATAACGGAACTGGAGTCAGTAATGTTAGTTGTACAATAGTATAATCACATAAAAATGTTTAATGAAAGTAAGTCGGTTGAAATGATAAAGTACAGAGTGAACTAAAACGGCAGAAATCTACAGAGTTAATAAAGTTACTCGGTCTTAGTTTTTGTATTAAAGTGTATCATTTTTTTGTCGTGTGATTGTATATTCATATCGCCAAACCTCTCGCAGCACAGCAGCTTACAAAGAGAAATGTTGCACGCTTAATATAAAATTATTTAAAAAAAATACAAACAACTAGATAATATAAATCTTTAATTAAAAAATAATAATAATGGCATGTAGGGAAAGAGTATCGATTAATACATTTGACAAAAAATTTTTATTACAGTGACAAGCAATCACGTGTTCACATCATTGAAACATTTAGAGAAACTGTGATGGGAAATGTGTTTTTCTGTGCTCGGCTGCAGGTGTTACTCTGGACACTCATTCGTGTTTGGATCCTGGCGTGCCGGTTAACGGGATCCGTTACGGTAAGGATCTGGCCATCGGCTCGGTGGTGTGGTTTGGCTGTGAGCCCGGCTATAGACTGAGCCATGAGGAGCAGCTGGTGTGTGAGGAGAATCACTGGTGGAGTCGCCCGCTGCCCACATGTGACGGTGAGCTGCTGTTAAACATTAATCAAACATTAGATTCTTTAAATGGTTTTATTGGTCAAAACAGTGAATGTTGCATTTCTGCGACTGTTACAGACATGAAGCTGGGTTTGTTTTTAACGTATGTTAGTGTCAAATACAGACGTTTTTTAGAATAGTTTAAAGGTCCAGTGTGTAGTTTTTTAGAGGATTTTTTTACGGAAATGCAATATAAAAGACATAACTATATGTTCAGAGGTGTATAAAGACCTCACGTAATGAAGCGTTATGTTTTTATTATCTTAGAATGAGCTATTTCTATCTACATACACCGTGGCTCCCCATACATGGAATTGGTCATGTTGTTTCTACGGTGGCCCTAAATGGACAAACTCAAGCAGAGTGTGTTTTGTTAAGACATGTCCTGTAGCAAAGAAGCGAAAACGTGATGACATCTTAGTCCTGTGTCAGCCACCGTAGTTCTTTGAAAGGGTGGGTGGAGGAGTGAGCCGTTAGTTGCAATTCGCAAAATATCACCGCTAGATGCCGCTAAAATCTCCACATTGCGCCTTTAAGTTAAAAAATTTAATGCAGGTGATGACTTTAAACGATCCATCTAGAGTTGATAATATTTTGTGAATAGTATACCAGAGCCAGCAGCCATATCACCCTGTAGCCCAAGACTGGTTGCCCCCTTAAGCTAAGCAGGGCTGAGCCAGGTCAGTACCTGGATGGGAGACCTTCTGGGAAAGCTAGGTTGCTGCTGGAAGTGGTGTTAGTGAGGTCAGCAGGCGCTCACCCTGTGATCTGTGTGGGTCCTAATGCCCCTGTATAGTGATGGGGACACTATACTGTAAAAAAAGCGCCTTCCTTCGGATGTTAAACTGAGGGCCTGACTCCCTGTGGTCATTAAATATCCTCTTAAAGAGGACGAGGCACTTCTCGTAAAGAGTAGAGGTGTAACCCTGGTGTCCTTGCCAGATACCCACCAATGGCCCTTGTCAATCATGGCCTTCTTATATTCCCCACCCTCTGAATTGGCTATCTATCTCTCTCCTCTCCACCGATAGCTGATGTGTGGTGAGCCCACTGGCGCCGTTTTACTGTGGCTGCCGTCGCATCATCCAAGAGACCCCCCTCATATGACTGTTAAGCGCTTTGGGTGTACAGCAATACAAAATAAAGCGCTATATAAATGCCTCATTCATTCAGAGTCAGAGGCCAGTGGTTAGAAGGAAGGTTTTGGGGGAGAAAAAGACGACGTCGGCTGTTACCAAACCCTCTTAGATTCTTTTAGACAAGATTATTTGACTCAGGTTAGAGCCGATTTGTTAGATGAGTGCCTGAAACAACCTATTTGACAATCAAGTAAGAAAATGCCTCACTGGAACATTATTATTTTACGCAATTGTGATAAGATACAAATATTTTTTTCTTGTTTTATGGGTGCATAAATATACTTGCTGTAAAACAGCAAAACGGCTGCAATTGTTTATGTCAAGACTACAAAAAAAGATTTTCTTACTTCTTTTGTCTTGTTTCTAGTTCAAATCTTTCAAAGTTCTTAAATCAAGATACATTTGCTTGAGGAGCGAAATGACCCTAGATATTAAGTCTTAATGCTGAATTTATGCTTAAAACCAGAAAATTGGTCAAACCTCATTCAAGATCATTTTAGAACCGTGTACAACACCAGAAATGCTAAATGGACTCAATTTTGACTTCAACTGAAGTTTCCAAAAAAATCAATGCCCATTTGGCTGCTTGGATTTGAATGACTTTCATTATGCACGAGCAGAATATGAGCAGGAGATATTTTGGGTTTGTCACAGCGCTGGAGGGTCAACGACACTCAGACAGACTTGGAGACTCGGGCAGATGTGAGCCGGAGGCTGTAGACTCTTTTATCATCTCATGGGGAACACCGTTGACATTCATTATCATTAAAGTCATGGAGGAACTCTACGTTCTTTCCTTAAATTCTCGAGTTCAGGCCTTCGTTTTCATCTTGAGAAACAATAACGGTGGCCAAATGCCAGTTCACATATTGCTGCTGTGTTTCAGATCCTATTCCGAGATTCACTTTATATAGATGTCATGAATACTCTGCCTTCCAAGAGACCTTCTGTTAGTTAAAGCAGTTATTAAAAAGATGTATTTCAGGTAGGATGTTGTTGTAGACTGATAGGTTGGCAGTTGTGTTTTTTTGTAGCTCAGTTGGTAATGCATTGCATTGGAAGCTCAACGGTCATAAAACACACGAATTGATAAAAATGTAGACATTTAATGAGCTTTAAGTCCATTTGTCTGCCAAATGCGTGATAAGAATGGACCATAAATTGACAGGTTTTATAAGGGAGTCAATCTATACTGTATATAGTATTCAAGATTATGAGTAGTGTGTGCTAAAATAGTATGCCAAAGAAGGGGGTGTTACCTTTAGTGGATTTTTGGCATACAAGTGTGCGTCTGTGTGTGTTCTTACCATAATATTACCCATAAGCCCTTGCTGTGTACTATAGTTAGTGACTGTTCTGTTTCAGCAAACTGTAAAGCTAGATAGTAGATCATATGGTCAGTGACGAATTATGACTTCAAAGGTTCCCTCCAAGGGACCCCCTCCCACAATTTTTCCGTTCTTTCCCTTAGCTGCGCATTCACAGTTATAGAAAGTGAAAGTTAAGATGATAATGATTATTAAAACCGTTCTCGCTCTGCATCAAATGCCTGCACTACGTTAAAAATAATCTGTACAGTGTTAATAGAAGTCTGAATCCCATTGCACATTGATTCTGAAATTTGCGTCCGAAATTCCCGCACATTAAAAAATATATACAACCTCACGTAGCGTCAATCACATTCACACACTGCCTCCGATATTATCATCCGTCTTAAAAAAATTCGGACCGGATTTGATTTTCTGCATTTTCACATCCATAGCAAGCATTTTGAGTGGCCTTTTATAACAATTCAGAGACACCGTACAAACGAGAGCCAAATATGAAAAACGCATACAAAATTTCGGACTGTATGTGCAAAGACCTTAATATTAGCTACACGGCCTAAAATCAAGAATGGACCAAATTAAGGCGTATGAAACACATTTCTTTAATTTACTATCAAACATATATTTACAAGTATTTAATGCATCACATAAATAAAAAATATTTTTCACCATATAATGCTCTTTTAACACATGTCTGTAAACATCAAATCGTCAAGATTGCGAAAATGCTATTTAAATGTGCTGTAGTTAAATAATTTGACATAAGTTAAATTTAATTTATCAAGTTAAAGTAACAAAAAAGCATATGTTGCTATGATTTGTTGATCATTTAATTGTTTACAGGGTATCCACAGAGGCCTTGTATATGCCATGGGACCCATATATTAAGCAAATAAAAACATTTGTTTTCATTGTTGATGGGTTCTCTGTACCCAACTGGATGGCGCAAACTTGAAGCTCAGGGCCCCCTCGGGCTCATGGTAGTCATGGGCCCCTGAGCACTGACCCCGTTGGCCCAGTCAGTAATCCATCCCTGCACACAATATCTGTATCATGATGATATAGTAGTTTGTACGAATACCCCTCTAATGACCTGCTGCATACTCAATAGTATGTACTTTCCATCACCAGTGGAGAACACACTTAAAGAGATGTGAATTGGATCGCAGCCTGGTCTCTCTGGGTTCATGTACTAGTCATCTTCAGCATTTTACAGATGAATCTGAAGGGCAATGTTTTTTCTCACAGCTAAAACATAATGTCAAAACACTTCAGCTGCTGTCAAACACATGTGATTTAAAAAAGCTGCACAGGTTCATAGTGGTGTTTGTGATTGTAACTGTTTTATTAGAGCCTTTGTGTTGCTCTTAAAGGGGTCATATGTCTTTGGTGTGTTATAAGTTGCCCATGCATGTATAAGACACGTAAAATTGCTAAAATGTAAGTGTCGTAACAAAAGATGCATTCTATCTAAGCGAATGTAAACCCAGATATGCCTTAAACGCCTCGTGTAACCACATCCCGGCGAATGTACAACACTTCGTAACATGATTTGACTTAAGACCGCCCAAATCTAAACGCAAGTGAGGTGGGCACACTTGTAATTTTCATTGCATCGTCACCTCGCGGCACTTCAGATTCGCAGCCTTTAAGAATATTTTCATTGTAAAAGACTTTGTTTAGGACTAACGCGAGTTGAGTTTGTCGTGTGATTTTGATCTGCAAATGCAGACACGCGTGCAACGTAAAAAAAGACAACATAAGTCTTAATAATAAGTACTAATGTTTCAACTTGAGGCAGCAGATGTCGTGTTTATAATGTCTTTTATTTAGTGTTTATTTGGGTTTATTGTCTTTGTTGAGCAACGAGGCGTGATGTAACACTGGTTGATCCAGAAGGGCAAAAGCGCACGCGTTATTTATTAGCCTATTGTAATAAGGTTCAATAAAAGGAAGGAAGGAGACGGGAACCGGAAGACATTTAAACATTTAATAAAGTAATAACAGCCGGCGGCCCCTCACGGCCGACCGCCGGCGAACAAAACAATAAATACAAATACAAACATGTTCTGGCCCGGTCCTCTCTCTTCGACGGTTCGGTCGCTCGTTCTCTTATATGCTCCTGATCTCCTACGTGATTCTCGAACCACGGTCTCGCCCCGCCTACTCCACTACACCTATGTTACCATTCCCTGCTGTAATGCTAGCTTGTTTCTATCTCACACAAACTCTGTATAATGTATATGGTTGTTGTCTTTATAACGTTGCATATAAAAGGTAAAACTGTAAGATATAGTTTTTAACTATTTAACATAATGTGTTTTTAATAAAACCTTACCAATCCTTTACCTCCTGCTCAAGTCGCACTGGCGAAGTTGATGTATCGGCTTCATCATCTTCATTTTCTGTATCAGATTCGGGCTCGAATTGATATAAGGAAGTACAATTGCTTAGGAACCTGATGTTCCGAATATGTTACCTCACATTCTTGCAGCCCTCGAACAATCACGACCCACTGGTTAAGCGGCCAATCATAGCACACCTTGCTTTTCAGAGCCATGAGCTTTGTACAAAAATCACGTTTCAGAGAGGTGGAGCAAAGAGGAGATACAAACATGCACCGTATGTGAAAAATACAGCATTTTTTAACCTTAAATCGTGTATACACATTACATCTAAAACAAACAATATTTTCGTTTTAGCCGTGTCATATGACCCCTTTAAATGTTGATTCTTTGCTTTGATAATTACTCATGATCTGTATTTCCCCGCTGAACGATCCCGGCTAAAGACTAAGCCCTGCCAAGATTATGCTACAAACCCTTTTCAGTTATCAGTTTGTTGGAAAATACTGTGATAACGTTTCTTCAGACACCTTGAGTCACACTTTAATGTGTGTTCTGAACTTTATATGTGTGTGTTCTGAAATGTTATGTAGGCTACTGTGAGCATTTCAGATTTTCTCTCTGATAACACATACATTTAGCATCATTGCATTATTTTTTATCTTGATTGTGTCTGCCAGATGTCTGTGAAGGTTTTTAGAACATTTATGATTTAGAATTTTTGTGAATTTGCTCTTAAGATACATGTGATATACAAATATAATGTTTAAAATAGACCGATAAACTCCCTTTTGAGAACTTAAAAATTAGGGCTGTCAAACTTTAATTTGACTTTTAAAAAAAATAATTGAAATTAATCGCATCCAGAATAAAAGTTTGTGTTGACATAATAAATATCTGTGTACTGTGCATATTCATTATTGATTTTATAAACACAAACACATACATGCATATATATTAAAGAAAAATATAAAATGAATAAATATTGTATATCATTTTAATTATTGGTAAATCTAAATAAAAGAAAGTAAATATTTCCTATATATATATACATGTATGTTCATGTGTTTATAAATACTAAATTAATATGCACAGAAAACAGACATATATTATGTAAACACACATCTTTTCTTTCTGGATACGATTTATCGTTTGACAGCCCTAGTTAAAATCGGGATATTTTTTAGCGTCTTTTAGATAAATTATTTAAAATGTTTATATCAATAATGGACCACAACTCACAATTTCTACCCAATTAAACAAGCATACGAAGCATACGATTTTCATAAGCTAGGCATATTTAAAAATATACATATTAGTTTTAAAAATGTATATATACTTAAAATATCTCTATTTATTGTTAGCTTGTTTTAATGCCTGTTTTGTATTTTAAATAATAAATAAATAAAAATCTTCTTAATGGCTCCTTGGAAGTTTGCTGAAGCTGTCTGGTTGAGAAACACTGATGTATTTTTTCATATCTTGTTCGGGTCGGGAACAGAATGTTAGTGTATCTAAAATTCAGTGCTATGGGGATGTGTAAATCAATCAGTTTAAGATTTAGGATTTATAATTTATAAACTTGTTACTCATCTCGAAACATTGCTTTACATCATATAGTTTGTTGAGAATGGTGTGCTGTGATTTCTATGTGAACAGATGTATGATTTTCCCTTGTAGACAAAAAATAAAGAAATGCAGTATTACAATATATTATATAGAAATAGGATGTTTAAGAGACTTGGACCTGTATGCAACCACCTAGCAATTTCGTACATCATTGAAACTGCATAGCAACACCCTGACAACAGGCAAGACTATAAAATATATATAAATACTGAAAATATAAAACTTTGGTTCTGCTTAGATAGAAATCGTGACTTAAAAATGATTTAAAAATACAGGAGCCTGCTCATTACTGTCATTAACCTTTCAGTGGTATTTGTGCGTGTGGTGAAGGTGAGTCTGAGTCCCGCCACAGAGTGTCGAATACTATATGAGATCTGTTGCATCTGGACTCTTATTTAGTTCCTCAACTTTGCCAGGTTTTTAAGATTCACCGTGTGTCTCCCTGCAGCTCTGTGTGGAGGTGATGTGCAGGGTCCAGAGGGAATTATCCTCTCTCCCGGGTTTCCAGAGCTCTATCCCAACTCATTAAACTGTACGTGGACAGTGGAGGTCAGTCATGGAAAAGGTACGTAACTGAGAGACTGCACATTAATCTTTATGTGATGTCAATAAAAGATGACGGTGTCCGAGCTGCGGATCAATCGTCATCTTAAATTTATCATCTGCACGTCTCATGAATACATTGAACGTGTGTTCTTAAATACATTTATGCATCTTCCTCCAAATGTTCATAATTTATTTGAAAAACATACTGTATTTAAGGTGAAGAGATGGGCCAGCAATGGAAATGCCGGCCGTTTTCTGTTTTTGCTGTGAGCGTTTGAGTTTTTAGAAGAATGCAAATCATTTACAAACTTTACCGTTAAACATTTTGTATCACTCCTTATTCATGGAGACTGTGGACATTCTTTTACTTTTATTAACAGTTAACATCCTACTTCTAAACAAAATATATAAACAGAAACAGAAATCTGACAATGAAAGTGATGAATAAACTGCCGATCATGTTGTGCAGTTTTTACAGCATTTCTCTCTTGATGTGGTGACGGTTTGTGTCAGTTGTCATCATCTGATGTCCCTCCTCTTCTCAGGAGTGCAGTTCACGTTTCACGCCTTTCACCTGGAGGATCACCATGACTACCTGCTCCTGACCGAGAACAGCAGTTTTGTGCGCCCTCTTGCCCGGCTCACCGGTTCACACCGACCCCCGCCAATCAACGCCGGCCTGTACGGCAACTTCAAGGCGCAGCTTCGGTTCATCTCTGACTTCTCCATCTCCTTCCAGGGATTCAACATCTCTTTTTCAGGTGAAAGAGATAAGCTCTTATCGAATGCTGTCTATGGCTGTTTACTATCCACACTGGTTCTATCAGTATACACTCTATAGTGTGTAGTGTGCACTTTTGCTGTATGCATAGAGCGTACAGATGATTTACATTTGCTGTAGTATTATACAACACTTTCAATGAATCGTATCAAAGTCCGTTTACGGAAGTCGTGCCACTCGGGGGCCATGTTTGATTGACGATTGGCTTGTTTTACTGGAAGGCGGGACTCCCTTGGCTAGAGCGGCCATATTGAGCGTTGCATTCCTCGCCATTCATTGTAATGGCAGCGGCGCATCTTGTAAATATTAATATCTCTGGTCTTATGTATACAGTACTACATAGTATACAGTGTGCACTACACTAGTGTTCCTTTTCTAAAATATAGCCTGTGAAATGTCCGGTGAACCGGATGCTGCAATCATTTTTACTTCTGTATTTTGATGCATTTCCGAGTAAAATGGTCGTGGCTTTCATCTTTCTGTGCGATTTGATTGGATGTATAATTTTTTCCGTTTTCCATTTTGAAATGGAGCTGGCAGCAGACCGACAGTTGAAGGGGAGGAGTTAACGGATGCTCCGCCCAAGCCGTATAGCATACGTCATTTAATGTGCATTTTTTAATGTGGATAGTCATCACAGGACAGAAGTGCATTTTCAGACTTTAACTGAAGATTATGAGGGTACACGTATTTTAAAAAGATAATGGCTCACATTGATAAACTATGTCCAATAAATGCTGTGGTATTTCGTGAAGAAATAGGCATTTTAGGTAAAAGGTATTTTTTATTTCACTGGGACTTTAAAGTTAACCTAAAATCTAAATTCACCTTATTTATTTTGCTACTTTAGTTGTGAACAGTTCATCCGTGCAAGTAATTAATTGTATTTGTAATTTTCTGCAAGCTAATGTAAGAATGAATGAGATTTTTTCCAGTCAGTTTGCATTAAAAACAAGCCACACTCTATTTTTCACCTTTAGGTGTCATTATACTTTGAAATATGTCTCAACACTGAAGCACTGAAGTCGATTGCGACTTCTGGTTCATGCAGACAGATCTGTTTAATATCATTCTTACATAAACCCAATGAGTTTCTTAGACTAAATTTACATAAACAATAAGATTATTTTTTAATTTATGAAAGAATGCAATTAATGTAATAATTTTTTCATGATAAACTAAATGTAAGAAAATAGATGCTTATAAAATTTATGCAAGAATGCTTTTGCCTAAAACTTTCACCAAAACTCCTTTTGCTGGTGTCATGAAGAAGGCCTTCAGTGTTTATCATTTATCGGTGGAAAAATAATGTTGATTTTTAATCAGAGGACAAAATCCGAAGTTATTCTTGGGCGACAACGTCCACCATCCTTCGAATCTTTCTATGAAGAGTCTCTGCAGCCATTAGATATAGATGCCGCCTGGTACATTGATAAAAAAATCGATTGGCAACAGCTTGAGTTGCGTCTCAGTGGTATATTGAAAGTGTGGGATTTATCAGCGATGCCTGCAGTGTCCACGTCATACTTCAGTAGTGAACTGCCGGCTGATATCAGCACTTGCTTCGGGCAGCGTTTTCCATTAGTCACAGATTCCTCACTGGCTCGTCCGCTCCGCACGGTCACCATGGCACGCCCGCCGGGTTCAACCAGCCTGCCGTCTAATGGAATTACTTCATATTTTGATGCCAAACAGGGAAAGAATCCTACATTACTTGACAGCTGAATGCGAGTCAAAAACACCAAGAATTTAATAGTATTTCGGAGCGGATTCACAAGCACGGATTATTTTTACACTGTGTTCGTGACCCTGGTTAACAGCAGGTACTGGTAGAGGACTTTTATTTCAGATGACAGACTTTAAAGGAATAGCTCTAGGTTTTTTATTTATTTTTCATGTTTTATTGTGTTGAATTTTGTTTGTAAGGTACATTTTTTTGGTTATTATTATTAGATTAAAAAAACTGATGGCAGTTTGATTAATATCAATTGGAATACACAATGAAAAAAAACTAGATTTTTGAGCATTTTTTAAACAAAGTTACCCGTTTTTGCAAACAAACTCTTGAAGTATTATTACAGTGCATCCGGAAAGTATTCACAGCGCTTCACTTTTTCCACATTTTGTAATTCATTATTTTCCTCAAAATTCTACAAACTTGAAGATTGTTTGAAATCTTTGCAAATTTATTAAAAATAAAAAAACGAAAAAAGCACTTGTACATAAATATTAACAGCCTTTGCACAATACTTCGTTGAAGCACCTTTGGAACCAAGGGTCATTGTCCTGTTGGAAGTTGAACCTTCGCCCCAGTCTGAGGTCCAGAGCGCTCTGGAGCTGGTTTTCAACGAGGATGTCTCCATACATTGCTGCGTTCATCTTTCCCTCGATCCTGACTAGTCTCCTAGTTCCTGCCACTGAAAAACATCCCCACAGCATGATGCTGCCACCACGCTTCACTGTAGGGATGGTTGGTGATGAGCGGTGCCTGGTTCCCTCCAGACAAAGAGTTCAATCTTTGTTTCATCAGACCAGAGAATTTTGTTTCTCATGGTCTGACAGTCCTTCAGGTGCCTTTCCCAGGCGGGCTGTCATGTGCCTTTTACTTAGGAGTAGGGATGGGTACCGAAACTCGGTACTTTATCGGTCTCGGGGCTAAATTATGAAAGACCGAAGTATCGATAAGCTCTGACGTTAACGGTTCTGCTATCGGTACTTGAGAAATTAAGAAAAACATTTCCTCTTTTTTATTGCTAAATAAACGTTACCTAGCATTTAACTGACCAGCCATTTCTAATTTGAGATAATATTTAAAACATTTACCTGCATTTTCGTTATTCGCAATCTCGCACTGCACGCGAAATGTACGTCCGTCCCACACTACACAGAGCTCGCGCGCACACAACACGAAAGCTCGCGGCGCGCATAATAGAGTGACGATGGCGGAGAGAAACAAACGTTCTAAAGTCTGGCTACATTTCACGCGAGTATACAGATAATGCTCGTTGCAACAAGTGCAACAAGACTTTTGCTTGTAATAGCGGTAACACAAGTAATCTAGCTAAACATATCTCTAAAGTGCATTATGTGCAGACAGAGAAATGGAAAGTTTTCGACTGCCTGCTAGCTAATAGTTCATCATCCACGTCCTCAGGTACGTATGATAGCCTAGCAGTCTTCCTAAATAACACAGACATAAACATTGCATAAGATTTCTTTAAATTAGTATGTAATAATTTAACAAACACACATCGCATAAAAAATTTGCCTACATATAAATCTTTAGAGTGTGTTTTTTTATGCAGTAGCCTAAATAAATCTTAAACATAAAAACTGCTTTCACAGTACTGCGTTTAAAATGGATGAATAATAATAAATTATGCTTAAGAAATTATAAAGCAGAGCTTACCTAAAAAATTCATTTGTAGCGATGAAATACATAAACTTTTTTTGTGTTTGTGTAAATTGCAAGAGGTTACAAACCTGTATAATTATTATTATTATTATTAAACAAAAACAACAAAAAACATAAACAAATTTAGGACCACATGCATTTTATTTTAATTCTCTATGAATAATAGGCGGGTATCAGTCATCTTTTACCTGCATTAAGATATGTTAGGTCAACGAATGTAAAGAATACGAATGTTTTAAAAAGTGAAAAAAACTCCAGCTTTAGTTTTGTCTTTCATAAAAAAAACACAACAAAAACGTACCGATAAGAGTACCGTTAAAGTACCGGACCGATAAGTGGTATCGATAAAAGTAGTAGTACCGTTAAAACCTTAACGATACCCATCCTTAGGAGTGACTTCCGTCTGGCCATTCAGCCATACAGGCCTGATTGGTGGAGTGCTGCAGAGATGGTTGTTCTTCTGGAAGGTTCTCCTCTCTCCAAAGAGACATGCTTGAGTTCTGTCAGAGTGACCGTCAGGTTCTTGGTCACCTTCCTGACTGGGAAGAGTCCTGGTGGTTCCAAACTTCTTCAATTTACAGATGATGGAGGCCACTGTGCTCAATGGGACCTTCAATACTGCAGAAATGTTTCTGTACCCTCCCAGCTCTGACATGCACTGTTAACTGTGGGACCTTATATGGGTGTGTGCCTTTCCAAATCATGTCCAATCAACTGAATTTACCACAGGTGGACTCCAATCAAGTTATAGAAACATCTCAAGGTGGATCAGTGGAAACAGGATGCACCGGAGCTCAATTTTGAGTGTCATGGCAAAGACTGTGTGCTTTTTTTCATTTTATTTTAACAAATTTGCAAAGATTTCAAACAAACTTCTTTCACGTTGTCATCATGGGGTATTGTTTGTAGAATTTTGAGGAAAATACTGGATTGAATCCATTTTGGAATAAGGCTGTAACATAACAAAATGTGGAAAAAGTGAAGTGCTTTGAATACTTTCCGGATGCACTGTATATATAGTAGAATATGAGCATAGCTATGTATACGTAGATGCCACATTTGGCCGCTCCAGGCACGATATGTCAGCCATCTTGGAACAGTCAACATTTCTCTTGCTTTTATCGCAGTGAAAGTCAATGAGTTTTCCAAAATGCCACAAAATTGCACCTGGTTGTGAAAACCGACTAGAAGAAATGTGTTGGTTTGTGTTTTTGAAGTATTGAGGTCAAGTGGTTAGTAATCAGAGTCCCCAAGAAGCAGTGGGTTGCAGTACATTTTTATAACAGCTAAGGGCGTTGTTGAATGACGTGAAGCGGAGTGCCTAAAACCCCTTAAGCTGTTAAAAAATGAACTGTATACCACTGCTTTACAGGGTTTATTGCGTTTATAAACCGTTTATTACTGTTTCATAAAATAAAGTCCATGTTTACATCCTGCAAAATCATATTCTGTTTTGTCACGAATTAAAGTTTCTTTTTAATTTTTTAATCTTCTTTTGTCTTTCATCAAAAAAAGTCCTGGAGTGACTTTGGGTGCTGGCAGGTTTTCATTTTGGCAAACTTTTCCTGTAAAGTCAGAGTTATACCATTTTAGAGGACACGGCATTGTGACAGCGGGCCAAGCGGTAAAGCGAGCCCATGGGTTTGACTGGTGTTTACACAACCATCATATACATTCATTAAGGGCTGAAGTTCTGAATACTCATACAATTATCCACGGTCCCAGCACCTGTATTAGCCTAATAGAAATTCCCTGATGAAAACTAAGCTTGAACTTTAACTGGTATTGAATATTGATGGGTTTGACAGAAGCAGGCATGCATAATGTAAGAAAAATGAGGTGTGAAACCGCAGAAGACGACCTTCTACCATTAGCATTTTTTAGCATTGAGTTGAGAGAAAGTTCAAGAACAGGAATTGATCTTTTTACATAATAAGAAATCTAGTGGTTATCTGTCCTGGTACATGCTGACATGCTGGAGGTGCTTGTATGCTAAACACGTCCATGTTCCCAAAGTTCATTTGAATATGGAGATATGAGATGATTGTTGCTCAGAGGAAGTAAAAAGGGACAAACAAGAGATTTGTGTTCTTTTGCCATTGACCGTCAAACTCTGTGCCGGAATCTCATTTACACCACACCTGCGGTCCTCCGGATAGGATTCCTCGTGTCATTTATGTCTGTAGAAACGATGATGAATTTTTCAATGATAAATCTAATACTTTCAGAGTTTGTGAAAGCCAGGGTTTTTTTCAATCTCTGTGATTTGTCATCCTAAATTATAAACAATTCTCAAGACTAAACTCTGCAGAAACATCAAGGTCATAGGGTTCAATTCCCCAAATTTGTTTTAATCGTATAAATATATTTTGACAAGCTGTATAACTTGAATAAAACTATGGGTTGAAGCAGGGCTTTTCAAACTGGGGTCTCTAGACTCCCAGGAGGCCTCCAGAATGTTTTAAGGGGTCCCCAGAATATAAAAAAACAAATGACAGCAAAAGTTGTACAATTCTAAGGCGAGATTGTAACAGTTTCATTTCTACAGACAATGTTGTCTTTATAATTTCACACTTACTATTTGTCTAATGGTTTAAATGCTTCTTTATACAAGGAAATAGATATGTATTTTAGAAAGGGGGTCCCTCACAAAAGGTTTGTCATATTTGGCAGGAAAAACTCCCCCTGGGTTAAAGCATCTGCCAAATGCAATGCAATAAAAATGAAATGTAATTCCTTTTCATAACTTTTCTATCCCTAAAATTGACCAATTTATTTAGTCTCATTGTGTACATTTATAATACAGTAAAAGATGTGAGGCATAACCTGAGAAACTGATTGCGGTTGTTTGTCTACTAAATGTGTTTCAGAATATGACCTGGAGCCCTGCGATGACCCCAGTGTGCCTCAGTTTGGCAGACACAGCGGCGGAAGTTTTGGCATCGGTGATACCCTGACGTTCTCCTGTGACCCTGGGTACCGGCTGCAGGGGGCTCGTGAGATCTCGTGTCTGGGCGGCGGGCGGCGTATATGGAGTGCACCTCTGCCAAGGTGTGTGGGTACGTGGTCAGCTGCTTCATTCGCTTCAAACTGTCTTCATGGTTGCATTTGAGGCGATAAACGTTTCAAGGGGAAACTCCGCTTCGCGTCGTGCCTAACAACGCCCCTTAGCTGTTATAAAATGCACTGTAACCCACGGCTTCTTGGGGCTTATTGCTTTAATAACATACAGTACATGTGGGTTATTCTACAAGATGGATTGCACTCATGTTTTTCTTTAGGTATCAGTGAAAAATATGAATTTATCAAAACACAGTTTTGTAAATGCATCCAATAACTTTTTCATCATAGTGGTGTTAATGCTCTATTTATTGGCAATATTAAAGCAATGCATACAATAAAAAATATGACAATAAAAAGACTTTTAATCAATCTATTTATTTTGTCTATATTTTTATTTATTTTAATGTCTTAAATGACAATTTATTATTAAAAATGTACTATCAATTCATCAATTGTGGAATAGTTCTAAAATTATTTTAGTGCTACATTAATATACATTTTTATTATTATCTTTAATCATAATGATGATTTTGCTCTGTTTAATGTCCGAGAGCAAATAGTTTAATAGCAAATATGCATACAATAAATAATACGACAAGACATACAACATATGTCAATAAAAAGACTGTTTTTGTCTCTATATAAATTTGTCTTGTTTTCCTTTAATTTTACATCTGAATTAACCTGAAATGGTGGAATAGTTTGAAAAAGCTTTTGATGCTTTTCTGAATTGAAAATTGATATTTTTAGAAATATTATTACATTTTTCATATGCTTCTTTTAGTTTCGTAATCTTGTCAACTTTGTATGTACAGTACGTGCAAAATTAGCTCTCAAAATATATTTATTAAATAGCTAGAGATGGCACTTTAATTTAATGTAATTTGTCAGAATGTTTAAAATGCATAAAAGCGGACTGTGGACAGTATTAGTTCTGGTTCATTTGTCACTCGGGGAATAGAAGGTCGAGTGTGTCGTGTTGTTAGATACACTATTGACTCAAATGCAGCTAATGAGGGACAATATTTTAAGATTTGTTTTAATAACCAGCTGCATGTTGATATGTTCTCTCTGTCAGATTTCTGCCTTTTATGTATAATCTTTAAACTCTTTTTACACGTTCCTGTTCCACTGTGTCCAATTGTTTGTAGCTGAGTGTGGAGCGACCGTGTCTAGGAACGCCGGTGTCCTGCTGTCTCCAAACTTCCCCCGGAATTATGAGAACAACCACGAGTGCATCTATAACATTCAGGTCCAGGCAGGAAAAGGGATCAACATTTCGTCCAGCACATTTAGTCTGGCTAAAGGTGACATGATCAAGGTAAATCTACAAACTGACGTAAGAGATGTTGAGTCATGTCAAAGTTTCCCAGAGAAATCCTATAATGATAAACAAATAGCCTTGACAGAAGAATAATAAGATGAGGTTCACATCTCATAGTTTATTATTGTAACTTCTTTATTATTAAAACATCAGCTCTGCTTTAGATCATTTGCTTTGTAGATTGACCTTCTATATGACTTGTGTGAGAACATAAAAATATATGTTTGAAAACAAAATCATAGAGTAGACTGAATCACTTTTGTGAATCATTCACTGGCACATTTACATAAACTGTGAGTCATCTAAATCCTGATTCAACAGTTTCTTTGCGTCATCATTCAGCATTCAGCATGTCCAAATTCACAGTTTTCTAGGGAATTGAAAAAAACATTGTACTATTTAAATGATTAAATACTGGATTGTCAGTGCTCTTTTTTTTTTTTTTGATAGATTTAGAAAACCCACTGATAATAATGATTTATGGCAAAAAATAAAAATCACAAAATAAGTAGATATGAGGTTTCAAAAGGACAGCAGGGATATGTTTGTCTAACTGTTTTGTTATTTACGATCATTATGATACGATTTATTTCATTTACAGATTACATAGGAATTAGGAATTACATGTACTGTATTCCAGGAAATTAAAATAAACTGTTCTTTTTGAATAAATAAATACTGTGTGTTAAAGTTGACAAGCACTTTTTAATGCTTTTTATTAGTTAGATATTTGCAAAACCCAGCGACAAACATAAAGGGTGACTAATAATGATTTATGGCAAAAAAAATGTAATCACGAAATATGGAGATACAAGGTTTTTTTATATGGACAGCACACTGTAAAAAATATTTGCTTTTTTAACTTAAAATATTAAGTTATCCAGCTGCCTTAAAATATTTAGTTAATTCAAGTTAACACAACAATTTTACATCAAATTAATCTAATAAATATTTTTTTTTTTCACATTGAATTATGGCAAAATTTCAAGGCAGCCAGGTAACTTCATTTTTTAAGTTGAAAGGACAAATACATTTTTAAAGTACAGTGATTATGTTTGTTGAACTATTTTGTTATTTATGGTCACGACATGTTTGGTTGTTGTTGGGTTCCTCTGAAAATCATTTGCGGTCACACTCCTCTTCTGGCAGATTTATGACGGTCCTGACAACACGGCAGAAGTCCTGGGAGCTTTTTCGGGTTCCTCGATGTTGGGTCAGTCTCTGACTAGCACATCTAACCATCTGTGGCTGGAGTTTAACTCTGATCAAGAGGATACGGCTGGAGGATTTAAACTTATTTACAACAGTAAGATTTCACTTGTAAACACTAGCCACTCATCAGTTAAGATTTACTAGCACATGTGTGTTTATCATGTGATAATCTGACCATTTCCTATGACTCAAATCAAAGACATGGAAAGCAGTTATTAGAAAATTCTGTGTTGTAATGACAGACGCAGATTCACAGAGAGATGGAGAGATATAATGTTGCATTACACGTCTCATCCCGTGCGTTTTCTCATTTTTCTCACCGTCAGCAGGTGTGACAGAATGTTATTTTCAATGCTGTGTGTGCTCTACACGTACAAATACCTTCAAATGTGAACGAGATCCTTATGCAATCTCTCCATCTTTCTGTCAGAATCTCTTACCTCTCACACAGCGGAACATATTACCTCAATTAATGTTCATTTCTAGATGAATCTCTTCATTTCATTGTCAGCTTGAACTGTGTAATTTTCCCAGCGCTCCCAAACGCACCTCACACACCCCGTGTATCTTCTATTCACTCTTTCTCTCTCTCTCTCACTCCCACACACGTACATATAAAAGTTTTGAAAATGTAACTCTAGACGATTTCACGGGCAGCAACATAAACGTCACTGCACTTTTTTGGCCCAAACTTCCCGGACCTCCGCAAAGAGTCCCTGCAGATTATTTCTGATAACAATCCGTCTGGAGCGCCGGGAGTTTCCTGTGCAGACGCTGTTCATGGACCCAATCGCATACAGGAACACTATCACAAAGGGGTGGAGGGGGGAACACCACCCAGAACTCTATCGAAAACAGACCAGATGGAGGCAGGACTGGTACAGAGGGGTGTGTGGTGGGCTACTCTTGCTGAAAAAATCCAAGTCTACTTTGTAGTTCCAGTCCGCCCCTGAGAAGAGCTGTTCTCTACCCATTTAACAAATTGTTTATTTAATATAAATGAATGTAAATGTAAATTAATTAGTGCTGTCAATCGATAATTCTTTTTTAATTAATCACACATTTTTTCTGTGATTGATCACGATTAATAACACACCATGTTAATGTTTTTAAATATACTTTTACATTTTAATAATTACACATTTAATCTCTTAATTAATGTAGGAATGAGAGATTTCTTTAACAACATCATTTAATGAATGAAAGCCAACGTTCTGATATTAGTACTGTGACTGATGTCTCCATTAAATTGATAATTTTGTATTTATTTTAACATAAATTATAGTTGTTCAACATTGAAGTACAGTATAATTGAGAGCTATCATGTCTAACAGGTATGAAATATACAGAAATTGAATTAAGTTCTCAAACATGTTACAATGCTAAATTCAAAATTAAATACACAATTTAAGCTAAAAAACACATTGATTTCCTCTTTTCTTTTGTTCTTCGAGTAACACTAGTGACAAGAGTCACAGCAGCAGGTGTAAGAACGCGGCCCCTTTAAGAGTTGACGCCCTTTCCCATTTTCACAACTTTTACGGTAATCTGAAAAAAATGAATCGCATGCGTTGATGCGTTAACAGCCCTTAAATACCGTGGCCGCTAAGTGTCACTGCGCTGCAACAGAAGAAAACACATGCAAACACAAAAAAACAAGCAAATTCAGAAAGCATCACCATTAGTTTGGCGACACATGCCCTGCATATACTCGCAACACAAACAAACGCAGAAACGCGCTGCAAATTCTCGCAACACAAACAAACACAGAAACACGCTGCAAACTGCACGGACGACAATGGAAGTGTTTCCGGGGGACCCCAAAAACTGATGCACCTGATTGGGACGCGCTGCACTTTGACTGTTCAAATTCGTTAGTGGAGTTGTCAGCCACACTGACTATGTCGACTAGAATAAGTTTTTAATCATTTTTTTAAACCTTTAAACTTTTTTATAGTGACACTTGTTTAAGTAAGTCGAGCAGCTACTATGTCTCATCGTTTTTGTTAAACTGTTCAAATCGACAGGCTAATAATATCCTACGGACGTACGTAAAGAAAGTTAAAATAAAGTTATAAAGCAACTACCTTCAATGTGGCTGACAACTCCACTAACGAATTTGAACAGTCAAAGTGAAGCGCGTCCCAATCAGGTGCATCAGTTTTTGGGGTCCCCCGGAAACACTTCCATTGTCGTCCGTGCAGTTTGCAGCGTGTTTCTGTGTTTGTTTGTGTTGCGAGAATTTGCAGCGCGTTTCTGCGTTTGTTTGTGTTGCGAGTATATGCAGGGCATGTGTCGCCAAACTAATGGTGATGCTTTCTGAATTTGCTTGTTTTTTTGTGTTTGCATGTGTTTTCTTCTGTTGCAGCGCAGTGACACCTAGCGGCCACCGTACTAAAATTAATATAAATTAAATCATATTTAAACCGTTATATTTCTAGCTAGACAGATAAACAAACATGGACCGGAAGTTAACTTTGAACCAGGTGCATGTCCGAAAAAAATGTTGATAAATGAACACTACCACAGTGTTGAATAATCTGACCCTGACTTCGCTCTGTGAATTTAACTCATGGTGTCCGTTGTAATGACCCAGCGTGAGATAAACATTATTGTGAGCGTTCTACAGCTTTGACTTTCAAAATAGAGGAATGTCACTGCTCATTTACTTCATGACACTCTCAGAATTTCCTCTCAGCATCTTCTTTATAAATCAGCTGTCGGGTGGAGTAGTGTGTTCAAATTGAATCATGCATTTAGATTTACTGAAGAATTTGTGAACCATTTAGACAAAAATGGCATCGTGAAGCACCTTTATTTTAGGAGTGTACTCTCGGTTACTTGAAAACCATAGCTGTTCTTCATCCAAGAAACGGATGTCCTGGGGTCACGACCGCTTAATTATTTACTCTTTCAATACAAACTTGTGCCCCCCAGTCACGGCAGTATTGGTTTAGCACAAAGAACACAAGGTTCTCTGTGAAGGGTGCCAGCATCCAACATATTGCTTGCTGCTGGAAATGCTTCACAGGTTTAAAGGAACAGTTCTTTCAAAATGTGTGACTTTGTTTCTTTTGCAGAACACAAAAGAAGATATTTTGAAGAATGCTGGGTACCGAACAACATTGACCCCCATTGACATTCATTATATGAAACATTTCTCAAAATATCTTCTTTTGTGTAAAAGGATACGGTGAATAATTGATGACAGATTTTTTATGCGTGGTTGAACTATCCATTTAATCCTAATGTTAATAACTAAGCAACTGTCTGAATGTGAATTCAGTGGCATTGATGTGTTATTAGTAACAATGTGGTTAGTCAGGAAAGAGTTCACACTGTTAGCCGAGCAATTATGTCGTTCCTAACGGCCCAGATTTTCAGTGTCTTAATTAACAGACGCTGTGTCGGCCGCTTTATTGTCTCGTAACATTATCAGTTTGCGTGTTCACATACGTAAATGCGGATATTAATAGAGCTGCGAGTTTGTAATTCTTTCTTGCTTTATGTGCATAACAAGGTTGCATTATGCAAACACAAAATTAAATTCATAATGCCGTTTCCGCCGGGACGGGAACTCCTGGCAGGCCCGGATCGTGTTTCTTTCACCCACACCTAGTTTAATGAATTCATTAGCCGGATCATTCACTGGTTAAGATCTGATGAGGATTAAATGGTTGGTATGATAATATTCGTGCATCTGTTTGGTGTAATTACTTGTGATAGGAAGTACAAAAGAAAGCCTGTTTGCCTGTAAATTGAATTGAAATTGGCAGGGAAAGCCCTGCTTCTAATCTCAGGAATTGTGTTGGAGCACTGTGCCGTTCAAAAGAATTTATTGATATGCTTATGAGTGTTAGCTGCAGGGATAAACAAGGGTTTTGTAGTTTGTTATTTGCTAGATGTGGTGTCAGAAATTAAGTTTTAAAGGGATAGCCCACCAAAAAATGAAAACTTAATTTAATCACAAAGCCTGTATACATTTCTTTGTTCTGATTAACACAAAGTTTTTGATATATGAAATATTGTTTGAAAACAAAATTAGATATTTTCAAGAATCTAGGAAAATAAACAGTTCTGGGGCACTTTTGACTACAATTTTATTTTTCCTACTATGGTAGTCAATGATGTCCTAGAACTGAAAGTTGCTAACATTCTTCCAAATATCTTCCTTTGTGTTCAGCAGAGCATAGAAATGTATACAGGTTTGGAACAACTTGAGAATGACCTTACCATGAAAAAATTATGTTTTTACCAAGGTTTGTACTATACTAACACAACAGATATCAACATTTGGTGGCTCCAATACCAATGTGAAGTTTCTCTTCAAGTTTAAACCATTTGTTTTATTTTAACTGCATAATTTTAAGTATTGTCACATCCATAATGGCACATATTCCTCATAAATGTGCATGTGGAAATTAAAAAAAAGTAACAATTTAATGTTCTATAAAGAGCCATACCTTCTCCATATATTGGGTATCATT
Source organism: Triplophysa bombifrons (assembly GCA_029783895.1). Classification (NCBI taxonomy): domain Eukaryota; kingdom Metazoa; phylum Chordata; class Actinopteri; order Cypriniformes; family Nemacheilidae; genus Triplophysa; species Triplophysa bombifrons. The sequence continues at coordinate 4,683,769 of CM056455.1, forward strand.
GCTTCAGTTTTGTGCATTTTAACTAAGAGAAATCCTACAAAAAAAACTCCCAAAAAACACATTTATTTCTCTTTTTTATTATAGAAAACTTGTGCATAGACTGATATTTTTCTGATGTTTAATCTATCAACAAGGGCTTGGTCATAAACAGATGGTTCAGTATATTGGTAACAAAAACACTATTCAACCATTTTTGGGCTTTATTTCCACGATCTAAGCGCATGGCACAAAAAGCACAAATCCACTTATGCTAGTTTAATGACGGGAAAACGTTCGGCGTGCCCGGGCGCAGGGTCTTAACGGGTTGCCCTTGTTCTCTTAATGAGTAATGGGTGTTTTTTGGGTGTAACATGCAGTAACAAGAGTTTCATCTTTCATTGCCTTTTAAGAGCCAGTTGCGCTCATCCCATGGCGGATTTGCTATGTACACGGCGGACTTGGCAAGATCAAAGACTGGACGCTTCTCCAGAGAGGAAAGGGATCTACAGGACCAGCCAGATTTTTTACTTTGTCCAAAATAATAATCTTTTACATTTGTGAAAGCGCGATGTGGACCTGCCCAAATATCGCATTAATATAATATAATATTTTCAGTTCCTCAAAATAGCAACGCGCCAACAATGCCCCTGAAAACACCTCTTTTTTAGACCATCACTCCCATGGGCGCACAAATGATCGAAAATGCATTTGAGAACTGCGTGGGGCTGAAACTAGCAAAAAACTTGCTTTACGCCGTGTGTATGATAGGGCCCTTTACGTCAAATACAGAATGCTGGAATTGCCCACAGAATTTTCATTTTTTGGTAAACTCACTTTAAGCTGGAAATATTTGCCCCTTGAAATCAAATATAACGGGTGTTTTAATCTTTATATGTGGATATTGATTTGTTTAAACATATACAACACAATTAAATTTATTTAAATCTCATTCAGTAAAATAGACCAAAAAGCTATTATTTTACCTAATAATAATTTATTTATTTTAAAATAAATGAAAGATTGAATCACTAAATCAAATGTTTCATTTATATTCACAGTTTTTAAAGCTTATGATTAATGTCCAACAACACTGACTCAAACATCAAACTGAGACCGATCTTTCATCTCCTTTTCTTCTGTCCCGTAGGCTTTGAACTTTCTCATTGCGACGACCCCGGCATACCTCAGTTCGGATCCAAAGTGAGTGATCAGGGCCACTTCACCGGGAGCATGGTGATGTACCGCTGTGATGCAGGATACAGTCTCCATGGCAGCAGTATCTTGAGATGCATGACGGGGGAGAGACGGGCGTGGGACAACCCTCTTCCATCCTGCATAGGTGATCCACCCAAATTACTGAACAACTGCTTTGATCAAGATTATAACAGGATGAATTATTCATAGAGAATTATGAGGGTGTGTGATAAATGTGGGGAAGGCTGGAGTCCTTCAGGGAGAGAATTGAGACAAGGGAAGTTCAAAATGCTTTGATTTGATTTATAATGTTATTAATAAGTTTTTATATGTAGTTTTGCTGATGGTTTATTTATTAAACTCGTGAAGGCATTGCGTTGTATAATGCCTGTTATATAATCACAATGCTATTCTTTCTGTAAAGTAGTTAAAAATGTACCAAAACAAAAAGAAGTCTGTACAAAGTATACAGTCATCCATGCTATTACAAAGAAGTACAACTTTTAAACTAAAAAATAAGAAAGGGCACTTTCAGAGTAATTATGTTGTCATAAAAGCATAGTTGTATACCAGCTGGATACTGTTAAAGTATAAAAGTATACTTCATAAACAAAAAAATGGGCCGGATTAGTCTCAAGTAGTACTGAAGTAGAAAACTTATACTATATATATTATATAATACTATACTTTAGAAGTGGTTACTATATGAAGGATCCTTAAAAGTATACTTAATAAAAGGAACTTATTTTTTATTTTTTATTACTTGTTTTTTACTTATAAGATATATTGTATTTCTTACATAAAATTTTATGACTTATTTTGACCTATTTATAAGATTATTTTAAATAAAAATGATTTTGCACATTTTTACCTATTTTATAAGGGCACATGATGTGGTCCTCATAACAAAAAAGGGTCAAATTAATGTTACTGATTAATACCTAATATCATCTTAATGACTTTCAATCCTCATGTCATGTTTTTTTGATTTTGTCTTTTGCTATGCAATTATTTACAGCAATGGATTTTATTCTAATTCAATAGTATATAATATTCAATCTGTAGAGTGGTTTAGCATTTTGTTTCGATTCTGCAAAATCCATTTTGTTTTAAACAAGCAGACAGTGTGCAATCCAAACAGTATGCAGTATGCAGGAAGTCAGTATTCTATTCAGAGATTCGTGGCAGGCGTTCGTTCTGTTGATCCAGCGGATTTACCCGTTCATAAATTGCACTTAATTGGACTTGCTTAGAAACGCACGTCTGTCCGTTTGGCGCACGTATGCTAACACCTTGAACAGAATTGATCTGCAGGAGTGTGTCTGTCACGTATCTCGTTTGAACAATAGCTCTGTGGTGAAGTGTTTGCCTACAGCGTGATTTCACCATTCTCACACATTTTAAACAATTTAACTTTCATCTCGACGTGTTTTGGGGTTTGTGTAATTGCACAGTTCGTGTGAATGTGAACACAAGACTCTGGAAGCTCAAGTGTGAGTTTTTGATGGTTATAATTCTTCCATCTTTAATGTTCAGAGAGAAGTATAAAGCATTTGTCAGTTGACTTCTTGAGGAGTGTTAAAACTTGTGTCATTAGAACATTTCTCTATTTTTTTTAGTGGCACGACATGTCAACTTCTGCCTCAACCAGTGTGTTTGGAATTTGACTATTTGTCCGACCAATGGAAGAAGAGCTTGTTTGGAAATGGTTAATATTTTTGCGATACAGATTGTTTTCAGCAGGTTGGAAATCACAATTCTTCAGGAAGCTGTGTTAGATGAGAAGTACAGTACAAAACATTGTGTTCGGAAATGCTGTCTGTGATGTTTCTTGTTGGTGTTCTTCTGTCGGCGTTCTTGCTTTCATTGCATTATGCTAATTAGAGTTTGCTTCAATGCTTAAATCCAGAGTTTAATGTGCTTATAAATGCTTGTAATATTATGAGTAGACAATCTTTACTTCACGTAATCTTGAGTTCACAGCGCGCATACTGAAAATACTTGAGGGAGAAAAACTTTTTCATTTCATTCTCATTATACTTCATTCTCACAGCTTTCCTCTAGCTCAGTGGTAAGAGCATGGTGTTAACAACAACAAAGGAGGTGGGTTCGATCCCATGGGATTGCACAAATGTATAGGATAATGCAATGTAAAGCACTTTGGATAAAAGCGTCTGCCAAATGCATAAATGTAAATGTTAATGCCATTATGAGAGTGCATATGCCTTCATCCTGAATGATGTTGTGAACACTGGTTTGTCTGCGTCAGATGTTTGTGTTCTTATGGGTTCGGTGCCATTTGAGACTCCAAGACATAATATGAAATATTTAATCTAAAAACGGGATTATAATAATTTAGTAAATCTTTTCTTCCATAAATTACCCATCTTCACCACAGAACACTATGATACATACTTAAATTTAACAAAATTCCTCTGATTTTGAGTGCAGGTAGGCTAAACTGTCATGTTTCCAATCATGTATTCTTAACATAAATATAAAATCTACACTATATATATATATATAAATACTATTATATACTGCTGTTGTATAGTCATATACTATTTCTCAGCAGTTTTGTTATTAATATATTTTAAAATCTTTAAATAAATTTGTGTCCTTGAAAATGAATGTCCCCTCTGTTACTTTGATTGTAATCCCTCTGACCATCCCCCTGGTTGCTCTACTAGTCACATAATTCTCAGGAATTAGCATAAAATTTAAGGAAAATCATCTAGAAGAAGCAGAGTAAAGCGCTTGACGTTTGTGCTTATCGTCGACGTTTAACGCCTCGTGGCTAAACAAAGGGCGACAAACACTACTTGGTAGCATTCAAGCACAAAACGGTCTTGCCGAGCACACATTGCCGAAGAGAAAGCAAGATGAATTCTTCTTCTGTGTGACAAGTGATTGTCAGAAGCATATATTTGTGCATTGCCACCTTGTGTAGCGCCATCTATGTCAGGGAGTGAAATTGCACGTTCACTCAGATCATCACCAGTAAAAAACGTTTGGGTATGAACACCAAAAAACATCTTGAAAAACTATGCAGATTAGCGCGTCCCATTATCGTCTTGGTGTGTACAAGCTTTTAGTTTTACTCTTTTATCTGCTTTTTCTTCAACATTTCAGGATAGATCACTGATGTGGTAAAGCTTAACATGGCCTCTGTGTTATGCTCATTTATAGAGGAAACAATAGGAAGGTGTAGGCAAAATGAGGTCACTTAAAAGTAGCCTAAATTAAATTAATTTAGTAAATGAAATGCCTAAAATTGACAATGTGCCATTCTTTATTAATACTTTATTGAAATACTGTTGCAGGGTAAGTGAGGGACATCTTCGCCCTTATAAAATGTAAATATTACATTAACTATTCATTTTTAATGCTTAAAAAATATGAGAACGTCCTGTAACAGGGGGGACATTTGGCCATTGTCATGTGGTAGAAAAACGTTTTTTGAAAGTTACTACTCTGAAATGTCACCAAATAGAAGGAATGACTGCAGCACCTTCACGATAGAACCGCAGTTGCTCTGCGGCTGCCAGTCCAACCATTGGCTTACCATTTACATGACAAGGAGGAGTGTTGGAGGGTGAGAAAAGTTTCTGTTGAGAAAAGTCTTTTGACATTACAAGAAGTCATATTCAGTGTAATCCTTATCTTCACCATTCTACTCATTTTATTCTTGCTCATCTTTTCGTAATTTATAAAAGAAAACAGAATATTGTGCACTCGCCATCGCAGCGTATAAATTAAACTCTCGCTGCAAAAGGTGCAACGCACAACATGTGACATAATTAAACCAATAACTGCAGGGAGCATTGATTGGTCGATCAACAAGAGTACCAAATCAACAATCCCGTACATGGGTGCCGTACATGTGCTGAGATAGATGCAGAATTGCACCGCTGAATTGTGGGTCAATGTCGCCTCCGCCATATTGGAAATTGCAGTTCTCTATAAACACATACAAGTGAACAGAGGGAGCTTTTCTTTCAGAATACATACAAAAAATGACTGGACGATGTTTGTGGAAACCAAAACCATTTCTACAGGTACTTTAATCTTGGAAAATGTTTATTGTCACTGTTTCTTATCTTTGTTGTTGTTGGTGTTTATAGTTGTGGATATATTCCCAATTGTAAAAAAATGGTTGCGAACATTCTTGTGCTTTTATCCCCCCAAAAAACACATTCGCCTTATTCAATTGTATGTGTTTATAGAGAATTCCTGCAACCCATGCACTCCGCAGAGCTTAATGCAGCATGTACTGTATGTTTGATATGATGTCAAAGAATGCAAACTAGAGGAAAACAAATAACTTGAACAGCAGATTTGTACAAAAAAATACATTAATATTTAATATTGATTTGTGTAAATGCTTGTTTTTTAGATTGTTTGTAAGAGATTTCTTTCTTAGCGTGGATGTACAGGAAGATAAAACAATATGGATGAATATTTCATGCCCATGCATTTATGTATCTGGGTAATGTTCACGCCATAAGCAGGATACTGTACAGTAATGTGGTCATTATCTCAAAATAAACCTCTTCAGCGTGATACGTGACCTGCTCGTCCTGTCGGCTTTACTGTGTGTCGTAATGCCCAGTCTGTTCATTATCCGCCTCTTGCTTTCTATGTTTCTCCTTTAGACCTTTGCGCTAACCAAACCAAAGGATCCTTTAAAATAATAATTAGGATGATGATTCGATCGGTCTCAAGCAGTCAGCAGTATTAATGGTGGTCCGGCGTACGTGTGGCTGGTGTATGATGAAACTTGTGAACAACGGAGTGGTTAACAGGAAGCTGAACTCCTCTCTGGTGAGCAGATGCTGGAAGCTCGCCTCTAGGGTCCGCTTGCTCTCATGACAGCACCTTGGGAATTTCCACATCAAAATGGTGTTCTTTGAGGCTGTGCTTAATATTTCATGCAAAGCTAGACTTTAAACGCCTGGTTTTATTACGCCTATTTTCCTCCTTCACAAAATGGATCACGTGAAGTTTTGAGACGTGGTATAAAATATTAACGCCGGATGCCTCCTGACAGAGTTTAAGCTCACGCTTGTGAACAAGTTAAAGTTAGCCGCGCAGGACGGCTTTCTAGGGTTTTCTTAAGAGAATAATTTGGATTTGTTCTACATTCTGTGAACTGTTATCAAACTGTTTCTCAAACTTTCCTCTTGTCTGACATTGATTGTAAGATAATCATGACAAAACTGAGGCAAAGAAAGGATGAGTTAAAAAAACACCTTATGCTGCGAAGGGTTTAAAAATGGCTTACCTCTGGGCATTTTTATTCGGGACAGAAACATTTTTTTTTTGACCGATGGTTTATGGACTTTGTGGAGCTATTGCGTTGTATAATTATAGTACTTGCTATATGAAATAAAAGTACACTTTATGAAATTAACTTTTATCACTTGTTTTTTATTTATTTTTTCTTATTTATAGGATTATTTTTGTTAACTTTTTATTTCAGTATTATTTACAGTATTTGCAAGATTATTTATTACTTGTTTTTTTTTTGCTTTTTTACTTTATTACTTATTTATTGCTTGTGTTTTATTTTTGAAACTTATTTATAGGTTTGTTTTATTACTTTTTTTTTAAATATATATTCATTGACAGCATTTAGAAGATTATTTTGAAACTTTTTTACTCATTTATAGGCTTGTTTTGTGACTTATTTTTTATTTTTGTTACTCATTCATTGGATTATTTTAATTACTTTTTTATAAAAAAAATTCTTATTACTTTTTTGTAAGGGCAAAAAGATAGTGTAAATTAACGCAATAAGCCTCAAGAACCTGTAGTTTACAGTCAATTTAAAACGGCTTTGTTAGACAGAATGTAAATCAGAATAAGCCATAGGTTCTTCATCAACAAAAAGTAAATAACCTTCTGTGTATGCCATTCAGAAGACAATCATCTTCGCTTCACAAGTTGGTTGACCCTTTCACAGAGATATTAAACTTTGAAGTTGCACTGGTAATGCAGCTGGTAATATCAAAGTTGAATAAATACTTGGATCCAAGGGATCGTTGGAAAATTCTCAGATGTAAGAAGTGCCAGGGGCTGACATCATGAATCTGTAGTTTGGATTGTTTGAAAGCCTGTGCATTTGTTTCTTTACTCTTGTAATATGGAGTAGTGTTTTGGGCCGTGTGATTGATGTTTGGACTAATCACGCTGTTATCTGTACTACTGCTTCGGCTTATACATAATGCAGAGTCGAGTCGAGCGAGCTTTGACTGATGTAGTACAGAGAACGCCGCCATAATGAATATGATAATCCTTCCTTTATTTTGTGATATATGCAGCACTCTTCTGGGTTTTTATGCACGGTTGAGCTCATAAATAACGTGGACAGAGTTTTAACATTAATTAATGACATGCACGGGGAACGTACTTAAAAACCTCCGTCTTGTGCATGCATAATTACAGCCGGTTCTTGCAATAGAGCGATAGGATGGTGCGGCTCGCTCCTGTCAAACAGCCTGGATCTCTGCAGGGCCGCTGAATACATCATCATCGTGTGTGGGTGATAACTCCAGTTTATTTCTTCATTGCAGCTGAGTGTGGGGGAAGTTTTAAAGGTGAGTCATCCGGACGGATACTGTCTCCCGGATACCCTTTTCCCTATGACAACAACCTCCGGTGCACCTGGACCATCGAGGTGGACTCAGGAAACACTGTCAGGTGACTGTTTATGAGAGGTTATGTATGGCCACGCAGCTCATTTTTTCATTGGCAGGAGATCACGGGTTGGCACTGATTCGCTGTTTTTACCCAGACACATGCGGTCAGTGATGTTAGCGTTCTGGATGCTGTGTTACATGTGTTTAGACAGCAGATGAAAGGCTTTAATTGCGCTGTTGCATCGGAGACGTTATTTTTAGCAGATCGCATTGACCTTAAACAAAGAAAATCTATCTACATAAATAAATTGAGGTTTCATTACGACTGAGGTCTTTAACCTGCTTAGTTGTGCGCGGTGTGTTTACAGCTTGTTTATTAAATAAAATAAATTAGACATCTGCTTTACAAAAAAGTTTTATTTCATGAGACTCTGAAGTGTTTACTGTGTAGGACTGTAGTGTAGATGTTGAACTTTTTAACAAGGTGCTAAATGCATTGAAAGGCTTGTTTTTTATGGAAGTAAAACTTTTTACCGTGATTTTCCTCGGCTTTTTAAGATCTCAGTATTTGTACTAGATGTCAGTGTGATTAAACGTAGAGCAAATGAAAATTTTCGCTCAAGTCTCATCTACATCTCAGATATTCCTCCTGAGAAAAATAGTCAGAAATATATCATCATCACAAATCCAGTAAAATTTTACCTCTACAATCTACATTCATTCATTCATTACCTCAACAATTCTACATTCACCTCCATACTTTTCATGCATTTCAATTACAATCTCATTTGTTTCCATTTTTTATTTCTCTTTATAAAGCAATTTTTGGAGAAACGTTGGAATGGTTTAATGTTGTTGATCTTTCAGTCTCCAGTTCCTGGCGTTCGACACCGAAGCCTCCCATGACATCCTGAAGGTGTGGGACGGTCATCCTGAGAACGAGATGGCCTTAAAGGAAGTGAGCGGGTCTCTGTTACCCGACGGCATCCACAGCACCCTGAATGTGGTCACCATCCAGTTTGAGACGGACTTCTACATCAGCAAATCTGGATTTGCCATTGACTTCTCAAGTTAGTACATTTTCAACCCTGCGATATACGTTTCACAGTTCTTTTATACCTCACTGTCAGGCTTTACAGTGCAGATGTAAGAAAAAATCTTTCCCTCAGGCGGACTTTCTCATGAAGGGTTAACATCTTGATAGGGTCACTAGACAGGGCAATGCCTCTGCTGTGTGCCATATAAAATTTATGTGCACATGTTATTAATTTCAATTTTGTACGTGCTACCTGTACAAACACGTGTGGGTATTATATTTGTTCTTTGCAGACCTGCATCTGTGTAATTCGGCTTCTAGTGGGTGTGCTACTCTAGCTCAGTTAGTACAGACTTCCCAAAAAGAACGTTTTTATACATTTAAAATAGGAAATTTATAAAATATCTTCATGGAACATGATCTTTACTTAATACCCTAGTGATTTTTTGCGATATGGCGATTACTAAAAATGTTCCTGTGCTTCTTAAGGTTTTGTTGTCCAGGGTCACAATTAAAACTTGGAAAATGTTTTGTTTATTTAAATTAAATGAAATATTAGCTTAAAAATTATAGGAAAAACCTATAAAGCCCTGTTACAATAAACTAAAATAAAACAAAAATATTTATATATATATAATATATATAGCATCATCAAAATTAAACAAATATATAATAAAATTTAAAGAGCATATAATATAATAAAATTGCTAGAAAATTTTACAAGAATTAATTTAAAATTTTAAAAATAGAAGCTAATAAACAAAACTATAATAACTCTGAAATGCATAAATATATATAACATTTTTGTCTGAACTATCCCTTTAAAGGAGTTGTTTACTATAAAATTTAATGTCATGATATGAAATTCATTCACTCACCCACATGTCGTACAAGCTGTCTGTGTGTTTATTTCTTCTGTCGAAAACAAATTGAGGCTTTAGAGGAAATGTTTCCAGGGTTCTTATCCATATAATGCACGTAAACAGGGGGCTGTTGGTTAAGGTCCAAATTTCAGTTTCATCTTAGCTTCAAATGCTCTAAGCAACACTTGTGAATTGTGAGATGTGGGTGAGTGAATTATCATGAAATTTTCATTTTATAGTGAACTCCTCCCTTAATGCACTGTCGTTATCGATGAAAATTTAAATGTGAACATCTGCCAAATGCAGAAATGTAAATGTACGGAGCAGATTTGGTGCAGAGAAACTCCTTAATTCTGTCTGAGGACCTTTTAAACCATTTCAGGGCAAAAACGGAACATAAATAAGGCCGAATACTGCATGCATTGACATATAATTTGTGTAAGTACAGCCCACATCCATTAGCGAGTGATTTCAAGCCCGAACGGGTCTGCTATAACTCAAAAACGAACTTTGTTCCACACCTGTGTTAGACAGTATTCAGCTCAGGCGAGGTTGTAAAGGACCCCATGGAGACATTGAACAGCACAAAGGCCACATAACCTCATTTCCGAGCAGAAAACGCAACCACCCGCCGTGAGTTCCAAGCAAGTGAAAAGTGAGCACAGCCTGTACACTTTTTCGTTTCGCAGGTTCTGTGGCGACAGCCTGCCGAGACCCGGGGACGCCCATGAACGGCAGCCGTAGCGGCGAAGGCAAGGAGCCGGGCGACACCGTGACCTTTACGTGCGATCCGGGCTACGACCTGCAGGGCGAGCCCCAAATCACCTGCATCCAAGTGGACAACAGGTTTTACTGGCAGCCCAGTCCTCCCACTTGCATCGGTGAGATGTTGTTTGCCGCAAAGCCACCTGAGATGTGTAATATACAGGCTCATTTCACACCTGTCAGGGCTGACGAAATGTCTTCCATGACTCCCAGAAACCACTTTCAGTCTTTATATAAAAAAAACGAGGCGTAATAATAAATCTCTTTGATGGAAATATATTATGCGTATACGCAGTCAGCGCTTAAACTTCTGGGCTGTGGGAAATTTGGGGATTTTTTCCCGGGGACGGCCCCGTGATGAATGCTTGGGAGAAAGTACATTTATTTGGTGGGTACCTGCAGTCTGCAAAAATATATTTCCTGGCATTTGCCTCCAAGCGTTATTTATATTATGAGGTTTTAAAGTTCGTGGCAGTTTACCGCGAGATGACGGCGCTCTTATTCACTTCTTTTAAAAAAAATTTTGGAAAGAAGGGCTTTATTTTCATGTCTAGATTTGGATCTGGCATTATTTAGGTATCCATTAGGAGATTTTGGTTGACTCAATACTGTCTAGAAGATTCAGCTGAAGTTTTAGAGGAAAAATACTTTTGTTTTAACATATGATAGTAAGCCTTGTATTTTCATACAATGCCGTGGAAATAATTAACAGAGCATTTCATAAATTAAAATATTGTTTCTATTTGCTTGTATTTCGCAGGAAATAGAATCTGGAGAAACAGGTGAAAATAACAGAAAAGATGCTCTGTAGTTTTTCAGACCTCAAATACTGCAAAGAATACAAGTTCATATGTCACTTTTAAGCAATACAACAGTCATATTCCTACATGTATTTTGGAAAAGTTTTAAAGTTATTTTTTTTATTTGATAACCTGGATTTGATCATAGATTTCACATATCTTGTCACATTGCTGTTGGGTGACTTTATGTCACTCCTGAGGTTTGATTTTGTTAAAATTCTAGAGACACTGGACTGTCATGACCACAATACATCCAGAAATACTGAACAAATATACATTTGGAATGGTCTCTTCATTTCTTTTTGCGGCTGTATATGCCATTTTGTCTAACCAGTAAGTGTCTATATTATAAGGATGCTAAATATGTGTTTCAATGGGCTCTTCTATCATCATTGTTCAAGTGAGTTACAGACAATGAAACGTCAAATGATTTATCTCTGTATGAAGCTGACAGTGTACTGTAATTTTAGACGTATAAACCTGAACATTTATAATAAATAAAGTCTCAAAGCTGTTCTGAGAATACTCCCTCTCAGCCTCCAGTGAGCACGCTGAAGGCAAGTGACAAGATGCTTCCTAAGAAGATACACAACAAATGCTAACTGTTCTTGATAGTACACTACAGAACACTTCACTGAATGAAACGAAATGCTTATTTACAATACTACACGCACATTTATATTTATGTTTCATAACAATTTACACATAAATATACATTTTCAGCTCCTTGCGGCGGAAACATTTCAGGATCTTCTGGATTCATTCTGTCTCCAAACTTTCCCCACCCCTACCCACACAGCAAGGACTGTGATTGGTTCATCGCGGTTCACCCCGATTATGTCATCTCCTTAGCCTTTATCAGGTAAGATCTTTACTTATCTTTATCTTTACTGTCTAGTAATGGTAATACTATGGTATTGGTACAATACAATTCGGTGGAATATTGATATGGTAATACACTGTACATCATTTTTTACCATTCTAAAATTCAGAAATGATTAAAGTGCATTGTCGATGATTACATTTTTCATGACGCCCTGAATGTCAGGTATAGACCGTTTCAGCAGCAACAACAAACATACGTCATGTGGCCAAACTAAAAGGGCTAGTTCACGCAAAAATGAAAATTCTGAAGATTCTACGTGCTCTAGGACCCTGGGCGGAGTAACGTAGAAGAAAAACAATGAATGAGTTAAATATGGTGAAATAAAACAATAAAGTGCAAACATATGATAACAAAATAGTTTTCAGATGCAGTTTACATTATTTACAGCAGTAATATGACTGATTTGATTAAATCGATCCATTAGATTAAGTAGAAGACGGTGTCGGTACACGATCCGTTCTGCGCGTAATTACGTAGTAGAAAATGTCATGGTTTCCCTACACTATTGGTATCATGCATGTGATGAAACACTCGACGGGCAGGCGGCTCAATTGACGGCATATTTTTGTAGGCTAAATTGAGTTTTTCATTTAACAGTTCACGCCGGGTCTATTTTGATGTTTTTTAATGTAGTTTACGCTACATTTACGTGGTTGCCTATCCAAAATAATAAAGGAGTTGTTACAAGAACATACACGATTTTGGTTACATAACTAAAGTCTTTTTGTCCCTACAAACCTTCAGCTTCCTCCATACTCCCCTTTGCGATTAATTGCTGTATGACATTTGGCCGACTTAACTTGCCGTGTTTGGATCTGAGGTCAGTAGTATTGTCAAAGATGGGTTGTGTCGTTTTTTTATTAAAAGCTGCTAATATTAGTCAACTGTAAATTGAGTTATTTTGTACTAGTATGGATCTATATAGACTAATAAGTCTATCAATATACTCTTAATAATCCCTTCAATAATCTAAATAATAATAATAATTGACTTTGATTTAATTTGAGTCATAATTTATACTCTGAATAAGCTGAATGTGTCCAAAATACCCAGCTGAGATATTTATTATAATATCACAAAATAAATAATTAAAAAAGTTTTTCACTTGTTTATTGTGTTAAGAAATCATTATTGATGTTAATTTAATTTTATAGCTATTCTTAACTGTGATGATTATTCATACTAAGATTTGTTCAATGAATTGGTTCGCTTGACATGTATAGGGGGCAATTTGAACCTTTATTAAAGGGCAAACTTTTTCTTCGCTGTGAGTGAATGAAAGTCTCGCGATACAAAGGTGCGCAAGCGTGTTACAGATCGTCACAAAACAGAATTATAATTTGCGGATGCGCGTTTTCTACTACGTCATTATCCGCATGCGCGGACGGATCATGCAGGCATCCCAGATCGTGTACCGACAGACGGTATTACATCACCACCTATGTGACGTCATCAACTATGTTGTTGAAACACGCCTGTTTGGTTACTAACATTCGTTCAAACATCTTCCTTTGAGTTTAGCAAATGTCCAACCGGCTCAAAGCCGTGACAAATGAATGGAGGAAATAATCGGGTTGGTTTAGTTGCAACGAAAAAGTGTTTATTTACATAAATAGAATAATAAATAAAACATGAAACCATTCTGACCATTCTGCCTTACGTCAAGGCGTCAGACAGAACCAAATGTAAATCATGCGAAATGTATAGGTTAAGAACAATCTGAGGGTCAATGACAACAGAATTTAAATTTTGGGCTGAACTGTGACTTTAACCGTAAATAATACACTGTTGAGTAGTTTTTATTGAATTTAAAACAATTAATATACAATAACCGTTCGTTTAAAATAAATGTGAAATAAATTGTTGTGTTATAACCAAACACATACCTATAACTCCGGACCAAGCGTGTGCGTCCAATGGAACCGCCTATTCCGGTGACCTTCACTTTGTTTTTTCAGGTGTCATTGATATTTTTCCAACAAAATTACTTCACTGTTTATTCTTTCAAGAAGTAATAACAGTTTATTCAAATCTATGCGTGTGTTTCACACACATTGCTTTAGGCCAGACGCAAAAACATTTTTTAATTGAAAATGTGTATGATGGTGTTATGGATGCAGAAGGTGTTTTTAAGAACTGCATTTCTAATGGGTTTTGGAATAAATGAATAGATCCAGACATATTAAATAAGTGTCACGTTATTGACCCGTAAATGGTTCTATCTTACCTTAGAAATTGGAATATGACATTAATATCAAATCGTGATCTGTGCACAAAATGCTCAGTTACCAGATTACTTTGTGTCTGGAAATTTGCTCCCGTCACTTGAAAACCGTGTAATTTCACATGTAATTTCAAGTGATGTTGTGAATAAATGTCATGTTGTTGTAATATTTCTGCAGTTCCAGCACAGGTCATATGAGAACGGCCTCCTGCTCTCATTGATGTTCATCATGAATTGCAGTATTTTCTGATTCTGTGTTCCTGAAGCATGTCTGGGATATTTACGCACATTTCTTCTCCCACATCTGTGAATATTTCCTCTTCAAGCACGTTTACTCTACTTGATAATATTACCCCCACCTGAAACATATAATACTGCCTCTTCAAATCATTTTGTACTTCAAATGAAGCAAATGGTCTTTTATGAAGATCACAGGCACTTTTTGAACATCCTCAGCTGTTCGCTGGTGAATCTGCATGGAGCCTGTGACACATTTTTCATCTTTCCTGTTTTATAGCAATCTTTCTTTATAAGCATTTCTTTAGGGATACTTGAAATGGATGGTTGGGAAAAATAGAAATGTACGGTCATTTTTTTCTTCTCACCCTCATGTCATTTCAAACCGTGTGATTTATTTTCTTCTGTGAAACAGAAGACATTTCCATACGATGAAAGAATCTTCAGAAGACTGTAATGGTGGTTTCTTTCCTTCTTTCTTTCTTTCTTTCTTTCTTTCCTTCTTTCTTTCTTTCCTTCTTTCGTTTGTTCATTCTTTTGTTCGTTCTTTGTTATGTTATTTCTTTCGTTTGTTATTTCTTTCTTTCTTTTGTTCGTTCGTTCATTCTTTTGTTCGTTCTTTCTTTCGTTTGTTCGTTCTTTCTTTCTTTTCTATTCTTTGGAGAAAACTGTTCTGTTTCTGTGTCCTCATTTATTTATTTGTTTGTTTGCTTGATTCTTATTTTTTTATATTTTTATAAAATAAATTTGTCTTTCTATCTTTCCTTCGTTCGTACGTTAGTTCTTTTTCTTTCTTTCTTTCTTTTTCTTTCTTTCTTTCATTTGTTCGTTCGTTTGTTCATTCTTCAGTTCATTATTCTGTTGGCTTGCTTGTTGTTTTGTTCTTTCTTTCTTTTGATCGTTCATTCTTTTGATTGTTCTTTCTTTCGTTTGTTCACTCATTTGTTAATAGTTTCTTTCTTTTCTATTCTGTGGAGAAAAGTGTTATGCTTCTGTGTGCTTATTTATTTATTTGTTTGCTAATTTAATTCTTATTTTTTTATATATATATATTTGTTCATATTCTTTCTTTCTTTCTTTCTTTTTTTTTCTTTCATTCTTTTGTTCGTTCTATCGTTGGCTCATTTTTTGTTTCGTTCTTTCTTTCTTTCTTTCTTTCTTTCTTTCTTTTGTTCGGTCATTCACTCATTCATAATCAATTTTCTTTCTTTTTTTTTCTATTCTATTGTGGAGAAAACTGTTCTGTTTTGAATTAAATCTTGTTTTTTGCACTCATTTATTTATTTCTTTGTTTGTTAATTTCTTATTTTTCTAAATATATAACTATATGTATATATTTAACTCTTTTAAATATTTAGGTTTCTAATTTTAAAAAGATCTCTCTCTGTTTCTTTTCTCTGAAATTTTGTGTCTTTATCTCATCTCAGTTTCAGCATCGAGCCCAATTATGACTTCCTTTACATCTACGATGGACCGCACAGCAACAGTCATCTGATCGGCACATTTCAAGACAGCAAGTTGCCTGAGAAGGTGGAGAGCGGTTCTAACATCATGCACATCGCCTTCCGCAGCGACGGCACCGTCAGCTACACAGGCTTCCATCTGGAATACAAAGGTATGTTTCTTTATTGCAGGTGGAGTGGTTCAGACCCGTTAAAGATCTGGGCAGGCAACCAAAATGTTTTTGGTTTGACTCCACAAAAGGAAATTCTGGAACTAGAGGTTTATTCTTTAACTGTGTGCCCTAGAGCAAAGCATTTAACCCTGAATGACTCTATGGGCATTGGCCATTTAACTTTTCCAGAATAGTTCAGCCAGAAATACAAATTGTGTACGCATTAACTCGGACTCAAAAATTCTGTTTTAGTTTTCTTTTCCATACAATGAATGTGAATAGGGACTGGAAGCGTCACACCTTATAAAAGCAGCATAAAGCATCAAAACAATTTTCCAATGGATGTGTGTAATTGTATTTGTGTTGGGAACAGACAAATCACCGTTCTCAAAAATGTGTCACATTAGTTTCGATGTAAGTGATGCCAAGCACTTGGAGAGCACACAGTCCCCATTCACTTTAATCACACGGAAAGGCACCATCGTTTTATTTGATTCTGAAATATTACAAATTTGTACTTTTCTTTTTCACTGTGGAGAAATTCATATGACTGTCACAATAATGTCATATCTGAGCTTTCATTTTTCTTTAAACTTGATACTTCAAGGGAGCAACTCATCGATTGCCTTCTATCCCTTTAAATCCTTTCATCTTCAACATCTTTGTCACATGCCAAGCGTCTGATGCTTCTCTCCCACACAGCTAAACTGCGCGAGGCTTGTTTCGACCCTGGCAGCGTGATGAATGGCACACGGCTGGGCGGAGACTATAAGCTGAGCTCCACCGTGACCTTCCACTGTGATCCAGGCTACGAGCTCCAGGGTTATTCCAGTCTCACCTGCGTGATGGGTGCCACAAACAGACCCGAATGGAACCGAGCTCTGCCCAGCTGTCAAGGTGCTTTTAACGTCCTATTTGTTTTGTACTGGAAAACAGAACATGTACAACCCCGCCTGTAAGACCCAGCGTGACTCACTATTTTTGGACCTGATGTGAGATCAAAGTTTTAGACGGGCAGTTTAGAATAGCTTTGCTTGGGAAAGAAAGGTACATTATAGGTAGTTTGCTTTTAGGATGTTAACATTAAGTACATCGTTCTTTTTTCAAATATCAATGCAAAGAGGCGCTTGCATGTTCATATAGGACACAAGTGGATGCTACATAGAGACATGACAAAGTAGTTTTTGTACGGGACCGCACGAGACGGTCTGAATCGGTTTTACACATATTTAGACCCAAGGCTTCTCTATTGATTTTTTTCCGCCATGTTGTACGCGTGGCCTTGCGAACCCTCTACGGCTGAGATTGAGTTTGAGATTCATCATGTGGAATGAGCCGGCGGTCCGCTGCGACAGAAGCGATGGTCTTTGGTTACAGCTTACAGTGATTCAGTAATGACTCATTGTTGTTCGCTATTTCGCGAATGATTCTCGCGGTGCCACCGGTACAAAGCATTACTCACGTCTCCTAGGAGACAGCGGAAATAAAAGAAAGAATTTTTATTCGCTGTGTTTTGTGATGTTTCACGCAATGCCCGGGAGAGGATGACTGAGGACTTTAGTCTTGCGTTAGTTTTGAAGCTCGTGTTTTTTTGCCGACTAGATAGACGCTGAGCAAATCTATTCAGATCTCTGCGATTTTAAAGGTGAAATGTGCATGTTCGCAATGTTAAAAACGGTCTCCTTTTTTGTGGTTAAGTGCATAGAGATGGTTTTGTAGACCCATTGAAGTGCCTTGAAATGTGCAACTTTGTTTGGTGCCGTGAGGTAAGCACCCCTGAAATAGAAAGTTAGCTGAAGTGCAAAATGAAGTCATAAAAACCGTTGCTTCGTATTGGAGGTGCATAGGGCTGTAAGTTTTAATTTACTAAATGGAAATGTGTCAATGTTTTGAAGCACACTAGTAATTTAGTATCCTTAAAGTAATAGTTCACCTCAAAATAAAAAATCTGTCAAATTCTCACCCTCTTGTCATTCCAAAGATTTTTGACTTACTTCTGCAGAACAAAAACGAAGATCATTTCTCAAAATATCTTCTTTTGTGTTCTGCAGAAGAATGTGTCATAAAGAAGACATGAATGTAAACTAATTATAATCTCTATTTTTTTTTATTTATGCTTGAACCACTGTGTCCCTTCATGGCTAACAAATTCATGCAAAAACCTCTATTTTAATTTCATAGGGAATTAATGCACATGCACCTTTGTGGCATTTTTAGACATTTTTGTGTTCATCTGAGCGTTCCAACCATTGGCTCAACCGATGCTGAGAGCATGAGTTAAAGAGTTCGGCAGTATTTTCTCTACAGTATTTTACACCACCAGTCTGAACTTTCATCCATCTCGTGTCAGTTAGCTCATTGCTGGTCTCTCTCTCTCGCCCTCTCTCTCTTTGTGTTGTTCTAGAGGAAAAGACATCAGTCATAACACTCAACATTCAGGAGTAAATTCATACATTGCAGAACATCCATTAATATTAAATACGTTTGTGTTGCAGTCCCACACATGTGCTGTGACACCTGCGCACGACCTCACGAGGGCTTGACCGGTCTCCTGACAGCTCTCTCTCTCTCTCTCTCTCTCTCCTGTTAAAGCACCCTGTGGAGTGTGAACACATGCACTCTACATTACCTTTGGGAGCTGCCTGTCACACACTGTATACAGTATCTGCATGTGTTCTGGCTGTAAATTGACCCTGAGCTAAGCTCCGCCCCTCTGGCTACCGTTGCTCTGTTGAATGAGCTTTTCAGAATGTCCCTTTGGAATGAGTGATGAAGAGAGCAATTTTCAGGCAGATGTGCTTGTGAAGTGGGAAAAATAGGATGGATGTTGTTGGTACGTGGGCTGGAATGAAGTGTGATATTGCGCGGCATTTTTATCTGCCTTTTTTATTTAAATATATGTAGAAATTGGAGGGTAACATGATGTAAACCAGAGAGACTGTGAATGGTAGTGGGAAACACTTGTCACAGTCAAATTTGCAGCGACAATTCTCATGTGATATATATATACACACATATGTATACACGGACGCCGCCAGGAATTTTGGGCCCCATGACAAAAAATCAAATTGGGCCCCCTCTGCGCAGCTGTTGTCAGCACATCTCTAGGACCCAACTGTCACATCAGAACCTTTACATGACTCTAATTAAAGACTTGCAACTGTCTTGCTTGTAGTTCAATACTAGTATTAGCACAATATTTACTGCTGGTGATTTGTACGTGCATGCAAGTCTATTAAGCAGTTCATTGTTTGATGCAAGATTAAAAGCAACCAAAAATGGAATTTTCACACCAGGGTTATTATTGTAAATGGTGATTAAATGTAGGCTCACACTAGACATTTGCTTTCCTGTAGCTAAGTGATAAGATCATTGCGTTATCAACGTAAGGTTGTGGGTTTGATCCCAGGGGATTGCACATACCTAAGTATAAATGTGTAGGTTAATGCAATGTAAGTTGCTTTGGATAAAAGCGTATGCCAAATGCATAAATGTAAATGTTTTGCTAGCTAGCTTATTTCACTATGGACATTAAGCCAACAGAAAAATTGGGTTACAGTTTGACACCCTTTCCTTTGTCTTTCCTCTCTCTCTTTTCTCTCTTTCATTTATTGAAAAACAGATTTTGATTAGGGAGCATTGTCGTCACTGTAGTTCTGGCGCATCTACTGACTGCAACTAAACACCGTGACTGAGAGCGCTAAGACAGGACCAAACCATTTCATTCAGATACAGGGGGGTGGTCGGTCAATATATTTACTTTTTGATAAATGGGAATTTTTTACTGCCAAAAACAAAGATATTATTAATTGTATTATTATATAAATATACATAATGAATGATGATGGTTTGATAATTTTATATTAGTTTTTAACTATTTTTAGGGCCCCTGTCAGTCATGGGCCCTTGGAATTGTCCTAACTTTTCCCCTGTATGTATATATATATATAGTAGGTGGTACCTGGAATGATTCATGTGATAAAAGGTGAAAAACTTGAGAACTGCTGACTTCAATAATTTGGATACAGGGCTAATACGGTTTACAGCATTCATCTCTTAACATTCATTTCTTAAGATTTATTTTAAAAGTGTAAAACTTATGCCCTGGCAACATCCACATTTGGTTAAAAACAATTCAAATTTATATTTTATTTTTGTTTCTTAGATTACATTTTTTGATGATTTATATTTTAATTATATTATATTGGATTACATTTTTTGTTGTATTTTATTTTTATTATTTTGTTTTATATATATTAGGGCTGTCAAACAAGGGCTGTGTGTGTTTACATAATAGGTGTCCGTGTATTGTGCATATTAATTTTGTATTTATAAATACAAAAACATACACACTAATGCATATATATATATATATATATTTAATACAATTTTGAGATGTATTATTTATATTAAGCATGAATTTAAATTACATATAAATGTTTATTAATTTTTATATAAAAAAATTCTTAAATATATGCATGTTTGTCTGAGTGGTTGTAAACACAATGTTAAAATGCACAGTACACAGACATATATTATGAAAACACAAACTTTTATTCTGGATGTTATTAATCTTAATGAATCGTTTGACAGCCCTTATATATATATATATATACACTCACCTAAAGGATTATAGGAACATCATACTAATACTGTGTTTGACCCCCTTTCACCTTCAGAACTGCCTTAATTCTACGTGGCATTGATTCAACAAGGTGCTGAAAGCATTCTTTAGAAATGTTGGCCCATATTGATAGGATAGCATCTTGCAGTTGATGGAGATTTGTGGGATGCACGAAGCTCCCGTTCCACCATTTTAGTACAGTGAACTCATTGTCATGTTCAAGAAACCAATTTGAAATGATTGGAGCTTTGTGACATGGTGCATTATCCTGCTGGAAGTAGCCATCAGAGGATGGGTACATGGTGGTCATAAAGGGATGGACATGGTCAGAAACAATGCTCAGGTAGGCCGTGGCATTTAAACGATGCCCAATTGGCACTAAGGGGCCTAAAGTGTGCCAAGAAAACATCCCCCACACCATTACACCACCACCATAATTACATTAATGAGAAATTGAACAGGTGTCAATAATAATCCTTAAGGTGAGTGTATATTGTATTAAATCATTTTTAAATTTTGTTAAATTATTTATTTTATGTTTTATTTTATTATGTAAAAAAATATTTTATGGGGTAAAGTCCATTCAAGTATAATTTCACCTGTTCAATGCATGATTTTTGTTCTTTTTTAACCATATGAAGCTACATAGAATGTGTTCGTTATTGTCTTCTGACAATACCCTGATTCACAACAGTAAGCTTATAATAATGATTTATATGTTGAGCTGTCAGGTACAATATTGTTGTAAAAGTCAGATGACGTCAGTGACTGCAACTGACATAAAAATTAGTCCATAAAATAATCCACAATTAAATGTTTCAAACAGAGATGGTGATACAGAGAGCAAAAGTTACATCAGCTTTAAATCTTAAGATAGTCGGGCTTACTGAACTCCTCAGTGAGTCTCAGAAAGTGTGAGAAAGTCTATCGCTGAGATATTCCCATTCTCCACAGAACAATATAAGCACTTTTCTGTCAGCTGTTAATATGAATAATTATAACATTAGTCACAATGAATGATTTTTCTCAAAGCTTGTAGGAACGCTTTTAAAGCTCGTATTGACTGCGTCACAGTCGTTTGTTTGCTAATTCTTGGAAATACTCTTTCAAAACAGAAATTTGTGGAATCAGCAGTGATAAAGCCGTGTACGGACCGCAGGGTTCCCATCGAATAATGCAAATGGAGCGGCGGGTTTCCCATGTGTGCTAGTAAAAGGCTGTAAATGTCACTCTAAAGAAAGATTTATACTTCTCAGAGTCGTGTGACAAGAAGAAAGCTTCTCTCCGCGCCATTAGATCTGAATACGTTTTTATTCCGTAATTGCCGCCGTAATATTTTCCCGTTTCTCTTGCGTTAAGTTAAACTGTATCACTTAGTGTCGACATATAATGTAAATCGCTCCTTAACCAATGAAATCACACAGAGGTCGTTGCTTATCGAGAGTGGGAGTTGTGTTTTAGAGCGTCAGATTGAAATGTATTATTGTCCGGGCTGTTGTACCGCTGGAGACGGTTGATGAATGAGCGTGGTTATAACTCTAATGGTCTCAGAGCTGTCATAAAGTTTCACATTATATAGATTTACACGGTCTGTTGCCTTTGGATAAATCTGGTTTGAGCACAGAACTCCACACAATATCTGTCTACAGGTTTATGAACCTTGAGTTAAAGGAGTAATTTCACCCACTTTCCCGTAAGTAAA
The DNA here is from genome assembly GCA_029783895.1 of Triplophysa bombifrons. Classification (NCBI taxonomy): domain Eukaryota; kingdom Metazoa; phylum Chordata; class Actinopteri; order Cypriniformes; family Nemacheilidae; genus Triplophysa; species Triplophysa bombifrons. The sequence continues at coordinate 4,706,335 of CM056455.1, forward strand.
AGCTTAGAGAACGAAGAGTGTTTAGACAAATGTGCACGCTAATGTAAGAAAAGCCTTTAGGTATATCAGCGGCCTGGAAACCAAAAGCTTTTATTTTGCATACGGTCTGTCCAACCTCATGGTGTCCTCTGTGTTGAGATCACGTGAGCATAAATTGAATAGAGAATATTTTAGACTTCGTTTAGCAATGCTTGGATGCATTCAGACTGAATTTATTTTGTGTTCCCGCAGCTCCATGTGGAAGCCGGTCGACGGGGTCGGAGGGAACCGTGCTGTCTCCAAATTACCCACGCAACTATACCGAGGGCCTGAGCTGCGTCTACGAGATCGCCGTGCCGGGAGAGTTTGGTAAATTCACAGCTTTATTAATAAAACTATATTATGATGTTGAGAAATTATACAAAAAAGATTTTCAGGTACTTTAGAAAACGCCATTTATTGTATTTGTGAGGTCATTATAGTCGCAGATGAAATTGATTTTATTTTATTATTTAAAAAAAATATATGTATTGTATTTATTATTTTTAATTTATAAAAAGTAAATTATAAAACAAAGTGTATTAAATTTTATATTTAATGTTATTTTATTTTATGGGTTACATTGGAAGGATTTGTTTGTGTGGCTGAAAGAATCCCAGCGATCCTTCATTCTTAATGTTTTCTCAAAGGGAAATCCAACTCTGTTTACAGACCAGGTCTTAAATTTTTAGCAGCATCAGGGAGGTTGTCGTATCCCAGCAGGAGCCTGACTTCTGAGTTCTGTTGTGGTCTTTTTCAAAGTCTCTGGGGTGATTTAAGATCACATTCTGAGCTCTCATCAGAGCGGCTTATTTATCAGAGCTTCATATTTTATGCATGTATGCGCTGTATTTATTTAGTCCTGCTTGTAACACAAGGGGCATCGGCTTGGCAGCGCAGCACGATACCGAGCCATCCAGGAACAAATAAAGAAGTGTCTGCGGTGGCTTCGGAGACCTTACGTGAACCGTATAGTAGAAACGTAAGCGCTTGCAGCAGTTCAGAGTCTTTGGTTGTTTCTGTTGTTCACTAAGCGTGTCAATGCTCCACCACAAATGACACTTTATTGCTCTCTCGACTTAACTGATAAAAGTTCAGTGCTGAAATGAAACCAAGCAAACCTTGAGACCAGACGCATTTGCTCTGGACATCAGTCTGACAATTACTGTACCATTTATTGTGTGGCTGTTGAACTGTAGAAATGAGTCTGTAAAACACAAAAGAAGATATTTTGAAGAATGCAGGTGACCAAGCAACAGTAAACCAATTTGACTTCCATTGTTTGGGCACAAAACCAAAGAGATATTTTTTTAAATATCTTCTTTTGTTCATCAGAAGAAAGAGTCACCTACAGGTTTTAGGTTTAATACATTTTAAGGGGACGTGACATGCATACTCTTCACTGGATTCTAAACCATATATCATACTTTTTTCTCCACTATATTTCGTAAATTCATGTATTTATTTACTTTTTATACTTGGGAACATAGGAAATCCAGAACTTTCTTAGTTACATTTACTCAAATATTTGTACTTGAGTGATAGTTAATAGTAATAGATTAAATGGTAAATAAAGGTAAATAAATACACATATTTATGAAATCTAGTGATTTAAAAAGTAGGATATATGCTACGTTATGATGCTTTTAGTTTTAAAGTAACATTTTTCCTAATAAAACACTCTGAGAAAGCCTGTATACTAGTGCTTGAAGAGAAAAATGGACCTGAGGAGAGTACAATATTTTTTATATTACATCTATCTATTTAAATCTGCTAAAATATGTAGAAGACATTAAAATTTTAGACTTTCAAATAAAACATATTGCTGCAGTCCCCCTGAAACCTTGTATCTCCATATTTCATGTTTTTATAATATCTAACCACTAAAAACATTTAAAAGTGTTTTAATCTATTAAAAAGTAGTGTTTTTTCCATTTAAGGAAACCTGAGGTTGGAAGGACACTGACAATGTTGTTTTGCTGAAAAGGAATTTGGTTTCATTTTTCATGTGTTTAATCCATTTTCAGACCTCAGAATATGGCTGTTTTACTCTTGGAAATGTGTTTCTGTAAATACTGAAGAATACTGTTATGATAAAATGCTCACCGTTTATAGAACAGCAGTCACTAAAGGTCTTCTTAAAATATCACCTTACAAAAAAACACACTTCAACACTTCAAGCTTAAGTGTTTCTCAGATGTTGCTCTGTCATAGCTCAGAAGATTTGATGGAGTTCTTATTTGTGTTTCATTTATAAATAAACTTAGAGGTTTCTGTATGGAGTATTCAAATAAATGTAGATTGTAGACGTCAAATAATCTGGATTTGAGTAAATTTGATATGAAATGTTTGAGTTCATATTGAGATCATTAATATTGACTTTTGATTGCAGACTTTTCAAATCCGAGCTCAGTTTGAGATATTGTTGAAATCTCTTCTGAAACTAATTGAGATATTGTGAAATTTCTGACTTTTTATGAGAAATATCTGAGACTTAAGATTCCATACGCTTTCCATTTAATGTCATCGACGTCTAGTAGAAGTAACTGAGAGAATAAAGAGGTCTCAACTGTGATATTTGTTTTCTGTTAACTTCATGTTGTTTTGGATCTTGCTTAGTTACTGTTTTCCAAGGATAAAAGCACCTGGAATATGTCGGATGCTACAGTATATTTCAACACATCTGAAGTCGTACGATAGCTTAGTGTGAAGGATATTTAAGCCGTTATTTGCTAAAAATGATAAATCATGTCAAGCCCTACTGCATGACATCAAATATGGCAAGCACTAGATCACTATCCACTTTCAATGTATAAAAAAGCTCAGATTTTCTGCCTCCTTTGGTGTTTCAGGGTAGACGTTATAGTGCATTTGGAGCAATACAGAGATAACAAACTGTATTTATTCGACCTTTTCTTGTAATGACTAAAAGTTACAAGCCTGAAAGCAAACTCATCAACACAAGTCTCATTAAAGCTCTGTATGAATGGTGTCCTCTCTGAGATCAATAAGAGGTCGGCGAGTCGACGGCAGGATAGTTGAGCGTACAAACAGAGCTGTCAGAAGAATTTATCTTGCGTTTAATCTCATCAATTATACACTAGCGTAGGAACGGAATAATAAGGCAATTCTCAGCTTTTTGGCCAGCCTTTAATGTTTAATTATTCCGTCACAAATAATAAATCACAACACTTTTAAACAGCATCTGTCTTGCGGAGGAAAGCCGCATTACTCACAGCTGCCAAACAAACGCCTTAGGCTCCAGTTTACGCGGTTATAGAAAGTTGTCGACCAACCGTACGCTGTGCATCTGGGAGGGACGGCGGAGAATCTGTTGCTCCGATGTCCCTCAGCCGTTTTGGCGTATGTTAGATGTCGCCGGTGTTAGTACATTAGAGGCTTTATTAGATTGAAGTAAACAGCGGCAGACAGCCTCGTGTTTCATGCGGTTCCAGTGGCGCTGTGTCTTTTTATGCCAATCACAATGTCCTAAAGTAATCTTAGCTGACGCTTCAATAGCCGTTTTGCCAACGCTAATCCCGAACTGCTTCCTGATGGCACTCCAAATGATAACTTCACGCCCCCTTAAACTGGTGGCAGATGTTCCGGAGAGGGTGATGGTGAAAATCCCGCCTCGAGGACAAGACGCTGGGTACGCGGGCCGTTCGCTTGAGTATCACATACACACTTTACTGCGGATTCCACAAATCTGCTGTTTGCTTATTTTCTCTCTTTGAGAGTTCGTAAATGACACATTAGGCCACATGCGATTATTCCACCTTTAACTCTTCTGCTCGAGCCGAACGGCACGTGAACGTGAAACTGTGGGTTGTCAAGTTACAAGCCGCTGATCGTTCAAAGCATTTACGTTATTTTTAGTTGAGTAACTCATCTGAAGAAAACAGACTGCTAAAGAAATGCTTTGATTTAAAGGGACAGTTCATTCAAAAATAAAATTCTGTCATTTATTCACGCTCATGTCATTCCAAAATTGTCTTTACAAAAGATATTTCGAGAAATGTCTCGATGGTTTTGTGTCCATACTGGAGTCAATGTTGTGCGGTTACCAACATTCTTCAAAATATCTTCTTTTGTGTTCTGCGGAAGAAATACAGTCATACAGGTTTGAAATGACATGATGGAAAAAAATGTTGACAGAATTTTCTATTGTAGGTGGACTGTACCTTTTAAGGAAGGTTTTTTCATTTTAGATATGAACTGTAATTTGTTGTTAAAGTCCAAACGGTATTTCTCCAGCACAAAGAATAATTAAATCTGCATTAAAGTGGAACATAGTTACACAACAAAAATAACCAGAAAAACCACAGCACAACTATTGAACAAAAAACATGGTCATGAGCATTAACTTTTAAACTAATTATAGCGTTCGAAAAAGGAGGTAAAATGGGTCTCGCCATCTGCAATCCACCATTGTTTCTTTTGCGGGGAAGGAGACGACGTCTGTTGTACTCACTAGTAAAAAAAATTCAAAAAATATAAAATTATTCTTTTTTTATTTCAAAATGCAATTGTTGTCTTTTTTTAAATAAGATTGGGCTACAAAAAGCACTTGGATCCTTCATTAAAGTGCTGTAAATGACTCCAGTAGATCACAGAGAAAAATAAAAGTCATATTTTGAGCTCATTTAGCTAAAGTAAAATGTAAACAACCAGATCTGGGCAGCGTTTCCCCAAACCTTCTTAACGATGTGTCGTTCTAAAATTATACCTTAATCTGTACCTTATCGTTAATACATCCTTCCTGAAATCGTCTTAGTTAAGTATACCATCTGTAAGTCATACTTTCGAAAGGTTGGTCTGGACCGCTCTTAGCTATACCTTATCGCCTTTGATGGTTCATATTGCAATACAAAAAGCTTTTCTACATCGCAGTTTAATTTCACATATAAAATCTAATATAATAATTTAATATAAAATTCTATTTAGTATAAAATTTACATTTTTACTTTAACTTAGTTTTAATTTTACAAATAAAATACTCGGGTTTACCACACTCAGTGTAGGCTATTGAAGTGTTTTCATGAATAAAATATTCATACACTGATGGTTGTTTGCATTTTAAATAACAGCCTATTATCCCAACGCACAACCATTTGACAGTAAAGGTGTCCCTCAGCCCCGAAAATCAGCTGCTGCATGGCGGCTCTTTGTTTTTATGCCGTTGGGAGTTTTCTAGAGGTGTTTGGGGATGAATATGGACTGAGAAAGATCTCGTGTGGTGGTGCCTTCACTAAGTGAAAAACATTCTGCTCCGTCATGCCACCGATTACACATTTATGCCTTTCGCCAGGCATGACGTGATGGAGGCACATAAAGGCATCCATGCCATTGCGGATGTCCCGGGAGTGACTGGCATTCTGGATGGGACACTTATCCCTATACATAAATGAGTGATTTACGCCAATAATGTTAATCAACACAGATCGAGGTGAACATTTACGCACAATGGCAAACTATGAGAATATAAATGAGTGAGGCCAAACATATCAGTTAATGTAGCTGGTAAATTTCAATAAACCTTGTTTTTTCAATACTTTACCCACTCTATAACGCAAGGTAGAGCGAAAAATCTATTGTCGAGGCATCAATATCATCCTATTCAGCACCACTGCCATGGACAGCTCCTGCTAAAGTGTCACTTGAGAAGGTTTACCTTAAGTAAGCTCAAAAGGTATAGTTCAGGGAACACGCCTAATAAAGGTATAGCTTGAGTTAAGGTGTACCATTAGAGTCTTCATAGCGTGCTAAGAGACAACGTTATCGGGAAACGCAACTCTGAGCGCTAAATTCAAATACGGCAGCTTATCGATGGCTTTAGTTCTCATTAGATCTCAGGTTTTTGTAAAGGGACATGAGACTGTTGTTAAGTAATGACAATATCAAAACAGAATTTAAATTTTTTTGATGAACTTTTAATTTGAAATTCCTCAAGACATATTAAATAGATTTGAATAAAACAACTCTTGATACACTCAACGTGCTGTATAGTAATGTACAGTGCTTAACAAATTGAATAGACCACCTTAAATGATGAAAACTAATATTTTAGGAATCTTTTTTTGCGTTTTTATATTAAATTTTGAGTTTGCCCATTAAACTTGTCTCAGAAATGTAACCATTAAAACACACTTTTCTATTAATGACTGCAAGTAACAAAATAGTCAATGGGCATCTTAATAAATAATAATAAAGTTTAAAAGTTTAAACAAAAATAATGTTTTTGTAAAACAGTAAATTTGTAGATTCACATATAACAATAATATTCCATTCCATTCCATTCCATTCCATTCTCTACCGCTTATCCGAACTACCTCGGGTCACGGGGAGCCTGCGCCTATCTCAGGAGTCATCGGGCATCAAGGCAGGATACACCCTGGATGGAGTGCCAACCCATCGCAGGGCACACTCACTCACTCATTCACTCATTCACTCACTCACTCACACCCTACGGACAATTTTTCCAGAGATGCCAATCAACCTACCATGCATGTCTTTGGACCAGGGGAGGAAACCGGAGTACCCGGAGGAAACCCCCGAGGCACGGGGAGAACATGCAAACTCCACACACACAAGTCGGAAGCGGGAATCGAACCCCCAACCCTGAAGGTGTTAGGTGAACGTGCTAACCACTAAGCCACCGTGCCCCCCTATAACAATAATAATAATATTTAAATCTGTAACAAGATTCAAGATATGGAGGGAAGGAGGCGGGAACCGGCAAACATTTAAACAGATTTTAATTAAATAATAACAACATAAATAAACAGCCAGCAGCCCCTCATGGACAACTGCCGGCAACACAAACATAATTATAAACTTAACATGTGTTCGGGCCCGGTCCTCTCTCTTCGATGGTCCGGTCGCTCGTTCTCTTATATGCTCCCAATCTCCTACGTGATTCGAGCCCGGTGCGATTTATAAGTCCACCGATCGAACACACACATGCAATCACGCAGCACCATAAAATCCTGAAGGTGCAGTTAGATTGGTGAGGACAGGAACAGCTTCTCAACATTATCCTTTCTAGATCAGTCTACTGACCTCCGCTGTAAAGATGTCGACTGGATTCACTTTAATGGTCTTCGTTGAGAAAGAAAAAGGTTGCCCTGCCAACACTCGGTGCTGTTGCCTTCAGATAATAAACCATTAAAAGCCGTGATGTTGTAGAGCCGGATGCTCTCTGCCTGTGTTAATGATGCTTTTGGTTAAAGATCTGGGATCATTTTGATGCATGAAACTTTCCTTTAATTGATCAGTTCCCAGGGGAGAGTGATGTCGAACCAAACGGTATGTGTGACCTCCGTACCGTGCGTACGGAGAATAGCGCTATTTACTCGACATTGTGTGAAGATCACGCAGCACACGGTTGTTGCATGAAAAGAAAGCAGAAGATCCAATTAAGTAGCTTGCTTTTGTGTCGGTCAGAATGAATCATGCGATGAATGCTTGATTTTGACTTTTGACTCATTTCTTGTACCTGTAATATAATACGATTACGTGTGCCCGACGGGGTCTTTGGCGTAGGATCCGCTGAAATATTAATTCCGGCAGTCAGACATACCCCAGGGAGTTCTTTATTATTGACTGCTGATAATTGAGGTGGTTTGAAAAGAGAAGCAGATTAAAGGAAGTTAATGAGTGGTAATTAATGGTGCTTGCTAAGGCAACCATCACTATTATTACTGCTTATACTTACGCTTACTTAGGTTCCAAAATATCATAGAGAGAGAGAAATAAGCTCTTTAAATCAGCCTGAAAGCAATGACCCAGAAGACCCTAGCAACCAGCCGGAGCTCCTTGGCAACTCCACAGAAGTGTTCCTGTAGTTCAGTTGGTAGTAAGAATACAAAAGATGAAAATCATGTATTAAATGCACTAAAAGTGGAGGCAGATTGGTTTATTGCAATACAAATAATATCTGCACTCAAAACTAACATGTCATTTTTACAATCAGGAGTAAAACCCTTATTAGAATCCACTATCCATTAAACATAAAGTCTGATGGATTTTATTACTTCTGCGCCTGTAAGGAACAGTCAATATGTATTTTATGACAATTTTTGAACGATATGTCATCTTTTTAGTTCTTTTGTTTGAGCTGCCAACATGTGACCTGCATCAACAAATGATGTTTCTTTTTTTTACTTTTAATCTTTGAAGTTTTCTCTCAGGATTTTTTTTTTTAATATTGTGATATGTTAAACTATAAGAATGTTATGAAGTTTAGAATTTGATTGTTACAAAGTTTAGAAAATTATTTTTTTTACATATTAACATATTTAACATGAATAAAACTGTCACAGAAAAATTATATTAACAAAAGTAATTTTAAAGTAAATTATATGTTAGCTCAGGGGTAAGAGCATGGCTTTAGCAATGCCAAGGTCATGGGTTTGATCCCAAAGTCAGTTATTTTAGTAATTTTTTTGATACAATTTTGATTAACTTACATTCAGAAGATTCATATTAAACCTTGAATTTTGCAGTTGTTTATAAAAGGTTGTATGTACAACAAAAATGTTATTGTAAATCGGTAATGGTTTTTTAAAAATAAATGTATTATTAAATTTTTTGTTTAAAATACTGATACTATCATTAAACCCAGTGTATTAGAGTATATCGAATCTAGTAGCTATCCAGGTTTTTGGGAAAATATACAAAAAATATTACAGAATACAAGGCAGAGTTTTAGTGCTCAAATTTAATTTATATAATTTAATAAATAAAAAATTTAATTATAATTGGTTTGGTGAAGTATTTATTATAAATTATTTATCTGTGCAAATCATTATTTAAAAAATAAAATTCACTTGTAATATTTAATCAAAAAGTTTACCTCCCCCCTCTCGTAATGACCTCTCTTCACTTCTGGTCACAAGGAATGTGAGGGCGGGGCTTCAATGACTGACAGATTGCAAACTGGCGTTCAAATATTTCATCTTTTAACAATCCAATCAGTTGTTGGTGGATGAAATCAAGTCCTGCCCTACGTTTTTTTTCTTGTCTTGCCATTCCCTTAATGTGCCAGGCTGCTAAAATTGACTTAATATGTGTTGCTTTTTCCAAAGAAACAAATTTGCTCTCCGCTTAATCTTTCTAAATACAGGACATTATAATTCTTTAAAATGGCTAAAAGTGAAACCAAGAAGCAGGTTTTATTGTGAATTATTCATAAGAAATGATACACATATGGTGTTTTTTTTCTCACCTTAAGCATCGCTATAGTCCTTTATCATGTGTCTAATATACTGCAGTTGCCTGAAGGTATACTTTGTTTTCTGGGCCTCGGGCAGACTGGTTTGAGTTACTTGCTATATGGTTTCGTATTTTGTAAAGTAAAGTTTTAAAGAGCATGGACCTCTTTGCTCTTTTATAGCTTTGCTTACAGCTGCGAGATGAATTTATTGTATTTCCTTGCTGATGTTTGGAGCTCCTGTTGGAGCGGTGGCTTTAGTCTCAACTCCTGAATTCAATTAAAGGATGATTGTATTGGGAGCCGTACTGGATAAGAGATGAAATATTGGCCTATATTGTGGAAGGTGTCAGATGGTCTATACAGGAGTTTTTTAATTAACTTTAAGACTTCTTGTTGCTCTTCGGTCCCCTTTTAAAGCATGGTAAAAACATCATGTTCCTCACGACCGGTTAAAGCTCAAAAATTATTATTAAGAAAAAGTAACACACGTTACCCTCTGGGAAACATTCGCACTGTAAAACCTGCTGATATCAGATATAAAAACAGATATAAATAAACCATAATTAGGTCGAGATATACCCAAGCAAATGAATTACGACAGACAGCAGTTTAGTTTTAGTTTGTGCCAATTTTTAGGAAGCCTGACTTTTGTTTGTCCTTCTTCACAGTTCTCTTCGGCCAGTTCGTGTTTTTCCAGACGCCCCCTAATGATGTGGTGGAGATCTTTGATGGACCCTCAGTGGATTCTCCTCTTCTCACGTCAATCTATGGCTCTCACTCGGGTAAAAGGCTTTGTTTACCGTGCCTGTGTGAGAACAACCAAAGTCAGGTCTGATGAGAAGAGACGACGTTACACTGTGTGCAGGAATAAGGCTGTGGAGGATGTGATGTATCATTGATGGGCTTATATATACCTGATATACCATGAGGTCGTAAAGTCTGAGAGTCCTTTAAAAATTTTATTTTGTTTGAACAAATGATGTAGTAAGACTTTACTGTATGATCTAATTTATTAACATAAACTATAAATGAACAATATATTTTCACAGCGCTTATTAATCTTTGTTAATGTTAGTTAATGCAAATGGAATTGTTAATTCCTTCAAATTCATTGTGCATTATCTAATGTTAACAGATACAGTGTTTTATAAAAAAAACGTAAATTAATAAATAAAACATTTGTTCAAATAACATGTACTAAGATTAGTGAATGTTGTGTTAGTATTTTTCTTTCTTTGTTCATGTTAACAAATAGAGCTGTCAAACAATAAATCGCGATTAATCACATCCAGAATAAACGTTTGTGTTAACATAATATATATCTGTGTACTGTGCATATTCATTTTTATTTTATTTAGAAAATATTTACACTTATTTATTTTTTATTACAAATATCTTAAGTTTTTTTTTTTTTTCTATAAATATAATTATGTAAATTGCATTTATGTGTTTGTGCACACAAAATTCAAACGCACATTACGCAGAGATATATTATGTTAGCATAAACTTTTATTCTGGATGCGATTAATCGCAATTAATCGTTTGAAAGCCTTATCAACAAATGCAACCTGGTTTTAAGTATCACTGAAATTCTCTGAATTTAAAACTGCAGTTTTGTGTGTGTTTCAGGGATTTGAGAATGCTTTTGATGTCATCCATATTTTAGTTTTCTACTGTAAAAATTGACTCCTAACATAGCTTGGCTCATACTGTATGTGCATTTAACATTTTTCTTTTCATTTTCCAGGCAAATAGATTAATCACATCGATGTCTCATCCCTGCATGCTTTAAAGCAAAAGGGGAACATGACATGTACAGAATTAAAAATTATACTTTTTATTAATATAGATATATAATTAGTGGTGAAACAGTTTAAATGAAGTTTGGAACGAATGTCAGCGCCAATAGCCTGCGACAACATATTGTAGTGCTTCGGGCTACCCATGTTTGTGTCCCCACTCGTAGTCAATTTTTGGCCACTGTGGTCTCCAAATAAAGCCAAAACTATAACTTTAAAAAAGTCAAATAGAACCTATTTATTTTGGTTTCATTCTTTCGGAGCTCACTGTGTGTGAAGGCGCATCATTTCATCCCTGTTGATGTGCCAGTCCTCTGCGGATGTGTTGATATTGATCTCATTTATGTCGCTGTTGTGACTGTGAACAGATAACAGAACTGTTTTACTTTCCTCCCCAAATATCCGCTCTCACAGGAGAACCGTTGCCACTGAGCTCAGCCAACGAAATCACCATCAAGTTCAAAACAGAAGGTCCGAACACGGCCAAAGGTTTTCATTTCGTCTATCAAGGTAATAAGTTTAGCAGTAAGCTTGCCTTAATATTTACGTTTAAAAGCATTTTGATTAGGTTTTGAATAGTAAACTATTGTTTTGATTGTGTAAATCATATTATATAAATGTTATGTAGACTAAGTAGAATACTGAATTCAAGAGACAGTGTTCCTGATTTCATTTCAAGTGATTTAAACTGAATAACAACTGACGGGGCTGCTTTATATTGAAGAAAAACATGATATACAATCATTGGTAAATAATGCAAAATGCGATACGATGTAAAAACGTTGAATAACTGAAAATAATGTCACCAACATCTTTTCTTTAAAAGAAAGTGTAAATTCTGTCTTTCCCTAAAACGTTGCATATTATTTTCATTTATTGAAATCATGCAGTTATTGCAAACCATTGTGAAATGTACAGTGTGTTGCACTTTTGCAATATCATGCATTCTTTATATATTTTGTTATTGATGATTGCGTCTTGTATGGAGGTGACAACAATATGTATATTTAAATACTCTGCGACAGTGTTTTTCTGCAGTCTTTTACATACTATTTAAAAAAAATCAGTAGTATGCAAGAACTCTTTGTATGCAGTTCTTCCAAACCTTATTGTTTCTCTTGGCTCTTTTGCAGCTGTTCCCAGGACCAGCGCCTCTCAGTGTAGCTCTGTTCCAGAGCCTCGCTATGGCAAACGGATCGGGAATGACTTTGGATTTGGCACCATTGTGCTTTTCGAATGCAACCCTGGTTACACTTTGCATGGAGCAAATGCCATCAGGTGTGAGGCCATTCCCAACTCTCTTGCCCAATGGAATGGGACTGTGCCAACATGTGTCGGTACGTACCTGTCTTCTTTATTAAGGCAACCTATCTCTCAGTGTTTTTGCTTTTGTTAAAAAATTGTTAATAAGAATATTTCAAATTTAGTAGAATTTACAGTACACACATAAATCAAGCGTAGCGTTAGTTCTGGCAGGTCACGTGATTTCAGCTTGCATCAGCTGATCACATCAGGTGCAGTTAATCAACGTTAACCAATAGTCATACAACACACATGAGACTGCGTCCTATTTAAGTTCCTTTCTTTGCTCCTTACCAGCTGCTTAATCGTGTTGCACTTTAAACCCACCTCCATCCCCATCTCCACCTTATCTGCCTGTAACTTCGGATCTTGGGAGAGTTTACCCAGAACAGTTTCATTTCGCCAAACTAAATATATGCTATCGCTAAATAATTGACAGAAAATGTCAGACAGAAATGCTGCTCGAGGTGATGAAAGTGTTTGCCTACCTGTCCCAATTGTTTACTTGCATACCTTGGAAAAAATGTGGATTTTGTTTAACATCCGTTTTTGAAACCAAACTATACCCATAATACAGATTGTGCATGACTGATTCACCAACCACTCCTTTGTCTCTGTCTCTCCTTTCGCCATTTTTATATTGTTATTGTATATTGTTATGTTTTGGACCACTTCATAAAGAGAAGTTAGGTTGGCTGTTGGAGTTATCTCTGGTGCATTAAGCTTAACTTTCGACCGTATTTAATACTCACAAGATTCTGTACTTTTATCTTATATTTAATATAATGCCCAACCCTTGGGAATTTTGTGTCAGCATTCCATGCATGCCCCATGGATTCAGACACAATGTGTTTATAAGCAATTCAGTTATAAGATATATTTTTACAAACAAAGTGATACAAATAGTTGCTATAGTTGTCTAAATTAGTGGAAAATGTACTTGCATTTATTTAATGTTTTATAATCCTTGAGCAACTAGACCATATAGTTTATTGTCAATTCTACTGCATTTCTGGGCATGTGGAATGAGGTGTGCTACTAATAAAACACTCTCTTGTGAGTGTCCATGAAGTTTGCATGTCGCCTTAGAAGACAGCTCTCTACGTAGGTATTGAACAGCAAGGCAGCACGCTATGTTTTGAAACAAAGTTGGCGGAAGATTTAAGTGGGTTTTATTACAAATCAATATGCCGTGAGCTAATGGATACAGAGGCATTCACGCGGTGTGAAGAAAGAACTATGGAACGCAATTTCAAGCAAAATGTGATTCTCAGGTAAATCTCCTGATGCAGCTTGACAGAACACTTTCCTTCTGGCTCTGTCCTACTGCAGTTTAATAGAAACAGTCCTGAGAGAGAATCAACAGGCGCTGGAAGCAACGCAACCATCCACCAACAAATCAATGTGCTATCATTTTCTGTGCACAGAGCGCAAATACTCATGATTTCACATTAAAGGCCTCATTTTTCCCTCGTGTGCCATCGCTTAGTCAAGGTTTCTCACAGCAAAAGCACTCGTAATTTGGTTTTACATGAGCGCTTACCCTTCTGTCTATAAACAATATTTCGGTTCTTTTTAAACAAACTCTTGGCTTTGGTTAGAGCTGCAGGTTCAATATAGTTTTTTTACACCTCCACATTTTAATAATTCTCTTTTTACAATGCCTGGAACAAAAATTCTCAAAGTGATAGTTCAACCAAAAATTTAAATTCTGTCATCATTTATTCGTACTCTTGTCTTTTTAAACCTGTACAACGTTCTTTCTTCCGCAGAAGTTGGTAACCGAACAGCTCCTGCACCCATTCACTTCTATTGTATGGACACAAAACCAATGCAAGTCAATGGGTGCAGTTAACAATATTATTCAAAATATCTTCTGTTGTGTCGTGCGGAAGAAAGAAAGTCATACAAGTTTTAAATGACAAGAAGATGAGTAAATGATGATGGAATTTTTTGGTGGACTTATTATATTTGTTTTGTTTGTTTTTATTCTGTCTTTGTCATTTTTTTGCAGTCAATTTGGTCAGGTCACTCTATGAAAACAGATTTGAATTCCAAGGAGCTAACCTTGTGAAATATGCAAAATAGTTATGCAATTTAATATATTATACAAGATTTCTGGGTCAAATTTTTCTTCTTACAAGATATATTTGTGACTTAAGCAGACGTTTCCATTTGCTCTCCAATCAATCCCATTGATGTCTTTGAGAAACAATTGAGATATTAAGGAGATCTCATTTGCGATTTTTAAATGGGAGGTTTCTGAACACCAGACAGGCATTCTTGATCTTTAGGTGTCATATAGTGAAGTATTGAAGTTTTTGAAGTTCAAAATCCAATATAACCCAAGAAGTTATTAGTCAAGTCACCTTATTTTATAATGCATGTTACAATGCATATGTAAAAAACTTTTTTAAATCGGCTTTAACGTAAAATATATTAGTTATTAAAGTCCCAGTGAAATAAAAAATGATGATGGCTATTTGTTCATGAAATATTGCAGCGTTTATTGTAAATAGTATATCAATGTGGGTCATTCTATTTTTTTAATTCGTGTGTCCTCATTATCTTTAGTTGAATATGCACTTTCCTCCTGTAATGACATTCCATCTTAAATGACGAATGTTAGACGGCTTGGGCGGAGCATCTGTTTACTCCTCCCCTTCAACTGTCAGTCTGCTGCCAGCTCCATTTCAAAATGCGACGGCTGTATTTATACATCCAATCAAATCGCAGGGAAAGACAAAAGCCACGGCCACTATTTTTCTCACTCCAAAATTCAATTTAACCTAGAAATGCTTCAAAATACAGAAGTAAAAACGATAACAACTTCTGGTTCACAGGGACTTTAAAAGTGCCTTCGAAGGAATCGCACTGGAACTGTATGTTTTGTAGTGTGAAGTAAAGTGTTTAAAAGTTGGAAACTATATGCACTTACAAGACAAAAGATGATATAGTCTGTATTCAGCTTGAATCAGTTTCTAAAGCTTTTCTCTTCATAGTATTTTTCAACAGATTAAGGCATAGATATTTTTATGATTTGCATATAATACAACTTTCAGTAATATTTGTCAAACAATAGCAGATCTTTCCGTGCATCCTCATGCTTCACCATCGATTATTTTTACTACAGGAGGAACTTGAGTGAGTTATATTCATTCTTACAGTGTGTGGGCAGCAGTAGTGTTGCTATTGGTAACGGTTTATATAATTCTTCTCTCTTTTGTGGCATTCTCAGTGCTGGTACAGAAGGTCCTTGTGTCCATTACCGCATTCACCTTTGCCATGTTTCTGCCCTCCCTCCCGTCCTAAAAATAACACCACCGTCCAGGGGCGTAGTTTATGGGGGGGGATGGGGGGGAGGTAACCCCCCCAATATTCAAATCCATCAGTTTCAACCCCTCCAATATTTCAACATGAAAATGACAGTAGATCAAATGAAAAATATGTAGAATTACTTTATTTTGTGACATTAATTTTGTTCCTAATCAAATATGAGTTTGTCATAATAAATTAGACAAAAAATACTCCCCCTCCATTGAACCGATTGGTAACGCCAAACCAATGAGTCGCACTTTCACCAAAACAACGCGAGAGGTGTTTGAATGGGAGAGCACACGGGTAATTAAACGGACGCCCAAAAATGAAGAGAAGCGCTGCACAGCGGACTATATTTAACAGCTGGTCAGAGAGGGATGCAGAAAAAAATAAAGCATGTACTGAGAATGAGGTATGAGAATATTGTGTAGTAATAGCTAAGTACACACCATATATGTTAGCTAGCTAATCCATTGCAATGTATTTAGCTATAATTATCAGTATAACAAGTTACCAAAGCAGCCATCTGTTTTGCTAGTTCATTTTTCGATAGTGTCTGTAATTATCAATGACAAAAGTATTCACATTGATGTTTGCTTTCTTCCTAAAATAATCTGACTTTTGAACGAATTGGATGAATGAATAATTTAAGTGGCTCACTCATTAAAACAGTGAATCGCTGCCGCCTACTGTCGCTTTCAATACTTAATTTCTTTCTTTTTATAATCTCTTCTATGTTAGAATTTATGTCAGTTTAACATACATTCTAAATCATTACATCTTAAAAACATCCTCTAACAGGAAACGTCCTATAGACGTATTGCAGATGAGCAAACACTAAAAAATACGTCTTCCAGATGTAAACACACACATCAAATAGACGTCTCCGTGATGTTCGTGTGCTATCTGGGACGTTCAACCCCCCCAATGTTCAAACCAAATCTACGCCCTTGCCACCGTCACAGTCCAGATGAACATTGATTTAAACGAGACGGTTGTCCTCGTGTGTCGTAGCCTCCATCCTCAATCACTTCCGCATCACTGTCTTAAACATGATACAACAGATGGAGGCGCGTTGTTGCGTGCCGCTGTGCACGTATGTTACGTGTGTTTTCAGTGATCTGCTTTGATTGCTACATCTGCTAATGAAGACTTTACATCGTTCTGATTTTACAGAGGCGTAAGAGCACCTCTCTGGAAGTATGCATCAACCACGTACATACAGTTTTTCCTACCAGTCAACAGAGTCTTAGAAAAGAAGAGAAAACAACCACGCCTGGCATTTTTCTCTCAGTCAGGTTGAGAGCGTCAGGCACGGAAGATTAATTTCTGGCTCTCTTTCACTACATTACAGTCTGAGAGGTTTTTTCTTCCGCCGTGTTTGTTCTCAGGCGCTGTATGTATGCTTTGAATGTTTTGAAATGCATTAATGGAAATGGTAAATTAAAGTCATTCTTGATGATAAAGTGTTTGTATTCAAGCGGTGGCTGTGGGTTATTAAAATGAATATGACTGTATTTGCGTCTGTGGACATAAGGAAGAACACATTTGTGTAGTTTGTTATTGATTGACTGGTGGGACGGTTATTCCATTGATGGCATCTTTTCGTTTCATTCTACTCCATGTCAAAGCATCTCTAAATAATTAGAAACATATATCAATGTTGTATACTCTGGGTCAGAGTTTTTATTGACTTTCATTAATCACATTTTAATTAGTTTATTAATTAATATACTTCATTTATATTTGAATCCATGTACTTAGTGATATTCAATGATAATGTTGTCTAATATTCAGTTTCGTGCATATCTGCATTATAAAAAAATGCTGTGTTCATATCCAACTGTTGGTTTATTTAAGGGCTGTTCAACGGTGAGTCTGCAGGTAATTGCATCCAGAATAAATTTTGGTGTTTACATAATACATGTCTGTGCACTGTGTGCATATTAATTTTGTATTTTCAAACACATACATATGCGTATACATTTAAGAATAATATTAAATATAGAAGTGAATACATGTTTATGTATAATTTAATTTACTGTATCTAAATATTATTATATACATGCAAATATTTCCTATATATATATATATATATATATATATATATATATATGTGTGTATTTGTTATGAATACAAAATAAATATGTCACGGATTGCAATGACAGAGAGGCCAAGCACAGACAGGAGTCATGAAAAACAAAGACTAGAATAAATAAACACAAAATATAGACCCACGAGGGGGTAAAACAATACTGACAAAGGGATGATAACACACAGACTCAACAGGTACAATAAACTGACTGGACTAGACTAAAACAACACTTTCACATAAACTAGATTTACTAGACTAGACAAGAAGAAAATCATTTTACAAGATAAAAAATACGTGGGGAAATGTAGCAAAATGAACAGGCACAAAACAGGAAATAGGGAAATTAACAGGAGGATAATTAACAATGGGCAGGTGTAGGGAATCACAGAGGGCGAGATTAACTGGAATAAAGGGGGCGGGGATAAGAGATATGACCGGAGATATAACAAAATAAACAATGCCATGTCTCAACATATGGGACTGTAGTGCTCTGCCACAAGACTAGAAAAGCATGCCATGGTGGGGCAGGATCATGACCAAATATGCACAGTGCAAAGACCTAGAATGTCTAAATTCACGTTTTTTCAGGACATGTAAAAGACACTGACAACATAGCATTTAATAATTTAAAAAAGTACAGCGTTGAAAAGTTCTTTTTAATACTTTTTATTAGGGGTGTCCTAGACGTACATAGTTGAATCAGAATTGTCACGTCTTGCCTGTAGTCGACTGATAGTTGAATCTCACACGTGCGGCGTGTGTGTGTCTGTGGGGATAACACCGGACGGTTAACAAGGGGACAGCGCAACATTGATGCTCCAAAAAACAATCAAACATCAATTTACAGAATTTGTTTAGAACAGAATATACCTTTCTAATAAATAAAAATAAACCAAATATTCCAGATTCAAGCCACAATGTGCAAAATAAACATGTCTAGGCAAAATGTCTGAAATGCAGGGTAACGTATATTGAAAACACCCAAACATTCAGTAAGTGACAAATGTTTGGAAACACTGTACAAATTCATTTGTCATCTGCTGGTGCGTGCGGAACGTGCTGCTTCTCTATAACGGTATCACAGCACAGAAGACGCAATCTTGCCCCGGGTCCGTCTGCTTCGCCACTGCCCATATAACCGAATGGCATGATCCCCATCACATCTGCTAAGATTCGACTGTGAGATTGGTAGTCGAATCAGGCTCGTCCTATCGAAGCATTGAATCTTCGACTATTCGGGTCACCCCTACTTTTTTGTATTGGTTAGTTACATAATAAAGGGTGACTAATAATAATGATTAATGGCAAAAAATGTAAATCAGAAAATATGGAGAGACAAGGTTTCAGAAGGATAGCAGCGATACAGTGAATGTAAACACAAACTTTTATTCTGGATGCGATTAATTGATGAGCAGCTCTGGTGTAAATTAACCTCAAAAATGTCCTTCTTTGACTCAATTGTGTTTTTAATAAAGCGTTTATTTACTATATGATGTAAAGAGTTCAGTTTAACAATGGAGTTTGGATTATATGCAAGCTGCGACCAAAGGAAATAAAGATCAGCGGGATCGCTCTTAAGCGAGACGACGCTTCAAAAGAAGAGAATTTCTCTCAGCTCAAAGGGTTGTCGACGGCGAGCAGAAATGCGAGGGGAAACTTCAAGTAGAAGGAGCGCGAGGTTAAATAATTGAAAGTGATGAATGCATAATGTGTTTTAAGCGGAGTAAGACTGAGCCTGTATTAAAGGTCTTGAAATCCTGCGGTTGCCCCATACTGGACCGTGTTCTGGATGTCATTTCAATTCCCAGAATATGAATAAAATGGGAGGAAAAGACACTTTTATACGTAAGTAGTTCATGCTAGATGAAAGCAGATGGCGCAATGTATGTTAATATTAATGTGTGGCACTTCAAACCTAAACCTGGTTGTGGTAATGACATCCCTGTGGAGTTGAGAAAGATGGACCTGGTTGATCATTGGCTGCTTGCTTGAGGTGTAAGAGTAACCTGGTTCTTTTAAAACATAGTGCTTGTGAATAATGTTGTGTTCAGGTAGGAGAATATTACATCTGTAATGTTTTCTTAGTTGTTATTGTCGAGATCCCCTCATTGTGCTACCATCTTCAATGTCTTTTTATGACATGGTATTAAAATGATAATAAAATGAACTGTGATTTATGATTCACGATTCATGCACAGGGTTTTCCTGTTGAATATATCAATGTAGGATTGTTCGTGTTATTAAAGCTTTAGATTAGATTAGATAAAATCCAAAGCAGTTGCATACAACATTGCAACAAACTGACGATTCAATTTAGACTTTAATTATAATAACATTTGCTTATCCCCTTCCTTCATTTTCTCTCTTGCTTCAGTGTATTGCATTTTTTATGTATATTTTGGCTCTGTAGGTTTGTTTACACTCTCTGTTTGTCATTCCCGTTCTGACAAATTCATTCTGAATTTTTTTCTAAATTTGTCGTTCAGTTCCCTGCGGAGGCGTCCTGACCAAGCGTCGTGGGACCATCCTGTCGCCGGGTTACCCGGATCCCTATGACAACCACCTGAACTGCGTTTGGAAGGTCTTTGTGCCCGAGGGAACCGGAATCCAAGTGAGACCAAACAGTTTTGCTGCATCTTTAAAAACATGTTGAATGATGATCGGTTGAAGTGCGTTTGATTACTCAAAGCTTTCAAGGAGCTTGAAAATGTTATCTAGGGAATTTCAGTGTTTTCTGCTTTGCCGTGGTATTTAAATTGCCTTTCTTTATGGCTTTTAAATTTTAAAGAGGAGAGTCCCTTGTCAATACAGCATCTTCTTTGTAATATAAAAAAGAAAAGTTATGGTGTGATCAAATATTTCATAACCACAACAAGCTGTTCATTATTAACCAGTATATATTTGTTTAGGCTTTTCATTATAAACCAGCAATCAAATATTGATTTTTTACCATATTAATTAGTTTTATGTCTGTAGATTACAGTTGTTACATTTTCCACCGAACACAACTGGGACTCATTGGACTTTTACGATGGTGTCGACAACAACGCTCCACGACTCGGGAGCTATTCAGGTAAGATGGACACTGTCATGTGCAGATAAAGAAAATGTGACCATGTTTCCATATTTGTCAGCATAATATTTAATAAAAACTAAATTGATTAATAAAAAAAATATATAATAGTATAATAATTATTATTATTATTAATATTATTCAGTTTAGATATTTTATTAAATATTATTACTACTACTGACATATTGAAAATTATTATTATCATCATTATTATTTTTATTATATTAATAATAATATTCAGTTTAGATATTTACATAGATATTATAATCACAAATAATGAACTATTGTTATTATTATTATTAAATTAACAGTTACATTTAATAATGCAAAATGTATAGTAAATACTACAGTAAAACCGTTTGTAAAAGGGCACCGTAAATAAAGTGCTACCTAATATTGTTATTATTATTTAGTATTGATATTGTTATCATTACAAATACAGATGAGTTGTAATGCTCAAATGAGTGACCCAAGTTCACATCCCTCTTATTTCCTGATCATTTCCTCAAAACGATCTGCTATTTATAAAAATAAAAATTATTTTCCAAATAAACAGACACCCACAGTAGGTTGGTTATCCCTCTTGTAGTATTTTTTTTACTCTAGTCAACCCAAGAGTCAGAAGAGAATCACGGCTGTCGTATCTGTGAAGACCTCATAAAAATAACCTCACTCTGGTCTGGCTTTCATCTAGAGATTTGTTTTATCAGCCAAAGCGTGTCAATATTTGAGCTGTCACTGGATATCATGGATCAACGGCTTTATAAGCAACGAGAATGAACTCGCAGTCTGGGTTTCCTTCGCTGTAAGTAGAAGACACGGGATGATATCAGCGTAGCTCACGGGATGATATCAGCGTAGGTCACTCTGTAACCTGCTGAAATGAAAGACAGATTTGAATTATTTGGCAGTGTTTCCTCACCGCCAGACGCCGGCTGTCGCGTCAGCAGCACAATGCAAAATAAACACACGCTGACCTTAGTGCTCACCATCACTCTTAGACAAAACCTTAACTATTGTTGACAGGCTGACGTTTAATCTGCTCGGAGGACAAATGAAAGATTAAAGGAATCTATCGGAAGGACCCGAATCCGCTTTAGCAGCGCTCCTGCTCTTTATTTGGAGCGGCAAATAGGATATATGGGACGCTCTCGATCTAAACTCACCCTGAGGTTAAGACAGCGAGTGCGATGCCTGACTCTATCCGTCACAACCTCTTTAGTGCCGAACGTCAGCGCTCGCTCGACAAATAGCCCATCATCGAGATTCCAGAGCCGCTACACAGCATCACTCTTTCCCACGGAGGTCACGGCAGGTTCACAAAACAGCGATAGGTCTGATCCGTCTTATCGTGTGCCCAACTGTAATTTCAGAATGATTAGGTGGACCGGCAGCGAGGTGCGACCAAACTTTAACTTGAGCGGCGCTCCGTCAATAAACCTAGCGACTCGATAAAACCACTGACAGCCATGACAGAGTTGACTGACATCCACACGGCCGAACATCACAATCCTTCACTGTACACCCATTATGCAAAGCAAAAATTATTTCTGATTTCCTCCAGGGACCACCATACCGCCCCTGCTGAACACCACGTCCAACAACTTGTACCTCACCTTTCAGACGGACATGAGCGTCTCCGGAGCAGGTTTTCATCTGGAGTACACAGGTATGATGACTGATGGCTTCTAGAAAGGGACATAACGCAGCATTAACTGTATTGCGACTTTCTTTCTCCCATGGGGCGCTGCTTTGCATCTTTCAGCAAGAGGCATGAAATACATTTTTGCGTCGGGACCTTTCACTTTCTGACAAATAAAGAGTTTCCTTGTATCCGAAGCAATAGGTTTGGACTCCTGCCCGGAACCTCAAACCCCCAGCAATGGATTGAAAGTGGGCGACCGTTACTTGGTGGGTGACGTCGTGTCGTTTCACTGTGAACGGGGCTATACAGTAAAGGTGGGTTGATTTAGAATGCAGCAGTGTTTGGGTTAAAGGTGAGGTGTGTCATTGTTTTTGATGGTTGAAATGGCGTCTGTCCTACAGTAGTTTATATGCAGAAATGACTTAGAAAAGGTGTTTGTAGGTTGAGGTTTAGAAAAGGCGTGAATGATCTGTCTGTTTGAGCGGAGGAACGTGACTTGTGATGTTGGGGGTGGATTATGTGCGGTGGAAAAAAGGGAATTGTTAAGAGAAGTTGGAAGATGATTTTTGACTCGTCTTAACAACCGTCTCTAAGGTTAAGTTCTCACAAAAAGGACATTTTGTTACATAAGCTCAATAATTTGATATAGATAGAGAAAAAATTGGAGAAATAGCCGAGTCCACACCGAAACTATAACCATTATGTAACAGAGGAGAGATATTGTTGAAACCACTTTCAGATTTATGTTTTCCTAAAATATTAACATTTAAATGGCTTTAAAATGTGAAACTTACTTATAATAAATGTAACCTTATCATATTGGTATGGAGGGTCATATAGTTATCATAATGAAGAGTTCATTTGCAAAAACAGATTGTTTTATTCAATGCAAACAGGCTTTTACTCCCCTGACTTTCTTTTATGGACCAACAAACCAGTTCTATAATGTTCTTTTTATTTTTTCAACTCTAAAATTTTCCCTTTCATCAGCGGATGAAAACCGCTCGGTCGATATTGTTCCTCTGTATAGTAATCGTTGGGGTGCTGTTCTTAATTTTAGAACCATATTTGAAACTTTATAGGTGTTGGTGTAAACAGGCTTGTTGTTGTTTTTCACTTTCTTTGTTTGGAAAACAGTAAACACTTTTTTAAAGGCTTTTAAATTAAAAAGGTTTCATTACTGTAAAGAATAGAAAAGTCCTACATCTTTCGAACACAAGGGTAATAAATCAGTGATATGGTTTTAATTTGCGGTGAATAATCTCTCTTGTAATATAATTTTAAATATTAGTGTTTTAGCTCATTCCAAATGGATTGTTCACTCAATTTAAAATGTTTCATGCAGCCGATAAAAATTTTTCAGGGGATGCAAAGTTTTTTTGTTTAACAAATTGTCAAGACAAGTGATTTTATTTGACATTATTGTATTTGTACATTTGGTTTTACATGTGGCTTGCATAACATACTTTTCATTAGATATTATGTGCAGTATTTCCGCACAGACACGCAGAGACTTAACACACAAGCTTCAATAACAATGGCAATCAACAAAGCTCATCAAGTGAAGAGACGAGCACACAACAAAGAGTCAACAACAGCATAAACATAACAAACAGCTATAATGCTTTTACAGTAACTGCATTATTTATTTATACTGCAGTGCATGCTGGGAGCTCACCGATCCTTAAAACAAATCGGCAGTGTTCTTCAATATGATGAGACAATGTCTGTGCAAAAACATGTTTTTATGTAGATGATGGGATTGCTTTTTTACAGTGTGTGTTTTCTGTTGAGCAATGAGGCTGTTTGGTGGAAATGTGTTTGTCTTTTTTTCCTAAATTCTGTTTAGTGCTACTGGAGGACCAGAAATGTCTTTCCTATTTTGGCTTTTTTCATAATTGGCAACACATTCAAGGGACGGTTCACCAAAAAATGAAAACTCATTCTTTCACGTATTACTTTTATTCTTCTGCAGAACACAAGAAAAGACATTTTGAAGAAGGTTGGTGACCAAACAGTTTGGAAGCCCATTGACTTGCACTAAGATGTTTCTCAAAATATCTCCTTTTGTGTTCCACAGAAGAACTAGAACTAGTCACATAGAGGTTTTGATTGACACGAGGATGAACAAATGATGACAGAAGTGTCATTTTTGGGTGAACGTTCCCTTTAACAAATTCAGAATACACAGTGTTGTTATTTTGGTCCCCGGTGATGCCGCGAGACGTTTCTTTGGATTAATGAACATCTTTCTTCATTTTCCTTCATTGTAGGGAAGTGCACATATAACATGCATGCCAGGACCCGTCAGAAGATGGAATTATCCGGCTCCTCTCTGCCTGGGTAAGTGTCGACATCAGTCCCTGCGTTTCTACCACTTTCCTTCCGGGTAATCTCAATTCTACAACTATGCGTGTCGTAATGACCCCCGCGTTCCTGCTATTCCGTGAGTTTGTGCCTTTTTCATCTCATTTGATTTCATTGTAGCAGCTGTTTCATTCTAATGGACCGACTGTGGAGAGATCTGGTGTAGTATGTTGAAACTCTATTTAATCAAATGTACTATGAAAAGACTATCTTCAGGCCATCGTTTAAGGTTTCATTCAGTCCGCTCTTGCTGCCTTTTTATTTTTTCTTGTGTTGAAATCTTTTGGCCTTAAACCTGCGTTCATGTCTCACATTTTCATGATTTTCTGGGTTGTAATGTTAGTCTTTTCATTCAGAAGGTCTTGTAGTTCTCTAGTACAGAGAGACCCTCTGAGGTCAAGTGTCTTTCTCGAGTACAGCACAGTGAAGGCGTTTGATGTCTTAACTGTTAATGTCTTGTGTTTGGTGTCACAGTTGAACTGATAAAGCAAATATTATTGTCTTTGTTTCATTGATATCTTTTATGTATTTAGAGGAAAATAAATGTTTAGAGAAACTGGTCTATCCGCCTGTCTGTATGTCAATGTATCTGTCTATCTGTTCTGTCTTTTATTGTTTCCGTCTTTCTGTTTGGAATTGTCTCTGTCTATCTGTCAGCCTTTCATACTCTCTGTCAATGTGTCTGTCTGTCATATATCTGTCTCTCTTTTATGGTCTCTGTCTGCCTTTTTGGTGTTTGTTTTACTTACTTACCTCACTGTCTGTCTGTCTGTCTATCTTTTGATGTCTGTCTGCCTCACTGTTTCTCTGTCTGTCATTAGATGTCTGTCTCACTGTTTCTCTGTCTGTTTGTGTCTTTAGATGTCTGTCTCACTGTTTCTCTGTCTGTCTGTCAGTCTGTCTTTAGATGTCTGTCTCACTGTTTCTCTGTCTGTCTGTTTGTCTGTCTGTCTTTAGATGTCTGTCTCACTGTTTCTCTGTCTGTCTGTCTGTCTGTCTTTAGATGTCTGTCTCACTGTTTCTCTGTCTGTCTGTCAGTCTGTCTTTAGATGTCTGTCTCACTGTTTCTCTGTCTGTCTGTTTGTCTGTCTGTCTGTCTGTCTTTAGATGTCTGTCTCACTGTTTCTCTGTCTGTCTGTCAGTCTGTCTTTAGATGTCTGTCTCACTGTTTCTCTGTCTGTCTGTCAGTCTGTCTTTAGATGTCTGTCTCACTGTTTCTCTGTCTGTCTGTTTGTCTGTCTGTCTGTCTTTAGATGTCTGTCTCACTGTTTGTCTGTCTGTCTGTCTGTCTGTCTGTCTTTAGATGTCTGTCTCACTGTTTCTCTGTCTGTTTGTGTCTTTAGATGTCTGTCTCACTGTTTCTCTGTCTGTCTGTCAGTCTGTCTTTAGATGTCTGTCTCACTGTTTCTCTGTCTGTCTGTTTGTCTGTCTGTCTTTAGATGTCTGTCTCACTGTTTCTCTGTCTGTCTGTCTGTCTGTCTTTAGATGTCTGTCTCACTGTTTCTCTGTCTGTCTGTCAGTCTGTCTTTAGATGTCTGTCTCACTGTTTCTCTGTCTGTCTGTTTGTCTGTCTGTCTGTCTGTCTTTAGATGTCTGTCTCACTGTTTCTCTGTCTGTCTGTCAGTCTGTCTTTAGATGTCTGTCTCACTGTTTCTCTGTCTGTCTGTTTGTCTGTCTGTCTGTCTTTAGATGTCTGTCTCACTGTTTGTCTGTCTGTCTGTCTGTCTGTCTGTCTTTAGATGTCTGTCTTACTGTTTCTCTGTCTGTTTGTCTGTCTGTCTTTAGATGTCTTTCTCACTGTTTCTCTGTCTGTTTGTCTGTCTGTCTGTCTGTTTGTCTTTAGATGTCTGTCTCACTGTTTCTCTGTCTGTTTGTCTGTCTGTCTGTCTGTTTGTCTTTAGATGTCTGTCTCACTGTTTCTCTGTCTGTTTGTCTGTCTGTCTGTCTGTTTGTCTTTAGATGTCTGTCTCACTGTTTCTCTGTCTGTCTGTTTGTCTGTCTGTCTGTCTGTCTTTAGATGTCTGTCTCACTGTTTCTCTGTCTGTCTGTCAGTCTGTCTTTAGATGTCTGTCTCACTGTTTCTCTGTCTGTCTGTTTGTCTGTCTGTCTGTCTGTCTTTAGATGTCTGTCTCACTGTTTGTCTGTCTGTCTGTCTGTCTGTCTGTCTTTAGATGTCTGTCTTACTGTTTCTCTGTCTGTTTGTCTGTCTGTCTGTCTGTTTGTCTTTAGATGTCTGTCTCACTGTTTCTCTGTCTGTTTGTCTGTCTGTCTGTCTGTTTGTCTTTAGATGTCTGTCTTACTGTTTCTCTGTCTGTATGTCTGTCTTTAGATGTCTGTCTCACTGTTTCTCTGTCTGTCTGTCTGTCTGTCTGTTTGTCTTTAGATGTCTGTCTCACTGTTTCTCTGTCTGTCTGTCTGTCTGTCTGTTTGTCTTTAGATGTCTGTCTCACTGTTTCTCTGTCTGTTTGTCTGTCTGTCTGTCTGTTTGTCTTTAGATGTCTGTCTTACTGTTTCTCTGTCTGTATGTCTGTCTTTAGATGTCTGTCTCACTGTTTCTCTGTCTGTCTGTCTGTCTGTAGATGTCTGTCTCACTGTTTCTCTGTCTGTCTGTCTGTAGATGTCTGTCTCACTGTTACTCTTTTTTTGTCTGTCTGTCTGTTTGTCTTTAGATGTCTGTCTCATTGTTTCTCTGTCTGTTTGTCTGTCTGTCTGTCTCACTGTTTCTCTGTCTGTCTGTTTGTCTTTAGATGTCTGTCTCACTGTTTCTCTGTCTGTCTCTCTGTTTTCATTAGATGTCTGTCTCACTGTTTGTCTGTCTGTCTGTCTGTCTGTCTTTAGATGTCTGTCTCACTGTTTCTCTGTCTCTCTGTCTGTCTGTCTGTCTTTAGATGTCTGTCTCACTGTCTCTCTGTCTGTCTGTCTGTCTTTAGATGTCTGTCTCACTGTTTTTCTGTCTGTTTGTCTGTCTAACTGTCTGTCTTAAGATGTCTGTCTCACTGTTTCTCACAATGTTTCTTAACATCTCTTTCTGTCTGTCAGTGTCTCTGTCTGTTTGTCTGTCTTTTATTCCCCCTGACTTGTCTGTCTTTGAATGTCCCTGTCTGTCTCTCTAGGTTTTTGTGTTTCTGTCTCTCTTTTTATCTGCCATTGTCTCTGGCTGTTCTTCAGTGTCTGTGTCTTGTGTCTGTCAATGTCTCTGTATGTCTGTCTGTCTGTATGTCTGTATGTGCCTTTGATGTGCTGGGGGGCAATTGAATGCTGTTTATAAACTTTTCTGGTATCGTTTTTATTTATTTAACAAATTATAGATGTTCTTTCGGTGCAAACCAGAAAAGTCTAACAGGTCTCAAGACAGAAATCCTTCAAACAAAGATTTACATACTGTACCTACATCAACAATGTTTTGAATGATGGTGACAGAAAGACACTGTACTGGATTTTAATTGCGAGCAGCGTGCAGCTGAAGTGTTTCAGCCAGAGGAAATTATTCATAATTTATCGATTATAAAATATCGGCCTGATTTTATTATCGGGTGATTTCCAATAACATTAAAAATGACCATTAATCGTCCGAGACCATCCCTGCATCCCTAGTGCATCCCTAGTATGTACAGTATGTCTGTGTGTACAGAAATGAAATGCATTGTTATTTAACACACTATCACACACTGAGAGAGGGATGTAAGGGTTCCTGTAAAAATGCTCTGTGTGCTGTTCTCTTTTTAAAGCGCTACCATTTATGTCCAGATCTCAGAGCGGTTGTGTCATTAATGTGAGTACTGCGGTGAGTAGTGACATCTGTTTACTACTGTAGCTGAGAACAACTCCAGAAGATTATTGAAGTATGTGTCTCCTCGGATTTGCCACTGACAGTTTAAACGTAAAGACACTAAATGCACCGCACATCGCTCTCCAAAAGCAATTTACTCTGAATGTAGGAATTAAAAGATTCTTTATGGGTCCTCTGATGCCACGCTGGCAGAATTTCCTGAAGATTCTTGGCACTATTTCAGGTCTCTGAGAAACTTGCTCTTAGGTCCAGTAAGAACTCAAAAAATCTATTGACGGTTCCTCCAGTAACCTAGTGGCAAGGAAAACGTTTCGGGACATCTGAAATTTGAACATTTAAGAACTAGAGGTAATACGAGAGATATTTGATGATCAAATGATATCAGTTATCCTTCAGTATATATCATTTTATATTTTATATAGAATCGTGTTGGGGACAGCTCTGTACCTTCAAAACTTCAATGGAAAAAATAAACATTAGCTTAATTCTCTCTTTAAATTTCTCTGGGAAAATATTTGCAACCCACAGACAAACGTAAAAGATGTACAATAGTAATAAAAATACATAGTTTAATTTTTTTTAATTAAAAATATCAATACATTTTTTTTATGTATTAAGCATACAAATTTGGAATATTGCTAATCGCCATTTTTACAAAAAATTACTGCTAGTCCTTTATTAAACTGATTTTGACTGATTTCGGTGAACTTGTGAGAATATATATAGCTTATAGCATGAACCATTTTTTTATTATCCAAATAACCACCACATTCTGACACTTCTTTTGAGATCATTGATGTTTTTTTCAGCAAGTTGCCGTCGGAGATGAAAGAAGCGTTTTTTTCTCAACCGTATGTTAGTGAACCGGAGTACGTCTGTGGTTTAACTGTCGAGTGACACTTGATGTTTAATTGATCTGAGCTTGTGCACCGTAAACAAAGCTCGCCGCGTGTCTCTATTGACATTTCAATTGCGCTCGTAAACTAGTGTAAATGGATGCAGTCAGTCAGAGGAGGCGTTCATTACATCATTGCCAATAAGACAAACTCGAACACAGGGGGAGACATACACACGCTCGAGGGGATGTACTACACTCCCCCTCGCACCGGTTGCTTCAATATTGACTTTTGGATGCGAGCGAGATTGGACGTTGTTAATTTAAAAAGTCATTAGGAGAAGCCATAACCCATGCATCATTTTCTTCCAAGCTCAAAACAAATGCAGTAAATTCATTCCATTAGCGTTTCTCTTTCTTATTGCACACCATTGCATTAGTATTAATATAAAGAACGCGAGAGTTTCTTATATGTGCAAATTAGTTCATTTTGTGTTTCGCTAGATTCCATAATGGAGTTGAGAAGGTAATCTGCGTGATAATAGTATTGTTGGCTTTTATTGGCTTTCTTCTTCATTTGAAGAGTTGATAAGCCTGTTTATTTTTCTATAGTGATTTCATGGATTTGGTTTATTCGGTGTTGTTGTGATGCTATCAAAAGTATTGATGGAGGATTGTGTACATGATGTTTTCGGTTCACAGCTCAGTGTGGAGGTTTTCTGTCTGAGATGAATGGAGTCATTCTGAGTCCTGGATTTCCTGGAAACTACCCAAGCGGTCTCGACTGCAACTGGACCGTCCAGCTTCCTGTTGGTTTTGGTTTGTATCCTTTAACTTTTCTTTATACTTTTTCTTTATTGTAAATTCTTTTAGTTCATCTATGTAATTGTCATGTGGGTTGGTGTTCGATTTCTTCATGGCATTGAGCGTCATTTAAAAAAGCAAATGGAGATCTGTATTTTGAGGGTGTTTTGTATATTTATAGTTGCTTTTAATGCCCCCTCAGGGTCAGTTAAACCATCAAAATATGTTTTGTATGGTTCAAGGAGGAGAAAGAAAATATATGAAGGAATTTATTGGAAATATAATGTTGTAAATAGGCAAACATCAGCTTATTATTATTATTATACAAAAAATGCATTTAAAGCTCAGAGGAAATAAAGCAAGCGTTGCGTATATAGTTATATAGTTATAGTTATCAGATATTAATATTGTTATTTTTATTTCTCTTGTTTTTGACTCCAGCAGTAATACTCCTGGGTCTTGACTCAATAAACTTTGCTCATGTGTCGTCTAATTCTTGATTTCTCTTCAATTCTTGTAGAGATGTAACAGTATGAAAATTTCATGATTATAGTGAACAAAATTATCAAATTTATCAGATTATTTTTTCAAAATGTGCCGGAAATTTACAAATGTTTTCGTAAACATCAAATAAATAACATTAATCATGGCACAATGGGGCCATCAGGTAAAAGTTTATTTTGTTCAGGTTCAACACAACCTCAAGCAAATCAAATATTGATTTTAACGCAACACAAATCAGAAAATAATCTGTCTTCATGTGTTGAGTAATGGGGGTACTTTAGGACCCAGGAGACATAATAGCAATCGCCAAAGAGAAATCCCTGTGAACCAGAAGTTGCTATCGTTTTTACTTCCGTATTTTGACACATTTCGGAATGAAATGGAATTTATAATGTGAAAGATAGTGGGTGTGGCTTTCGTCTTTTTCTGCCAGTTGTGAGTTGAAGGGGAGGAGTACATGGATGCTCCACCCAAGCCGTCTAACATACGTCATTTAAGATGGATAGTCATTACAGGACAATCGTGCATTATCAGATTTTAACTGAAGATTATGAGGGCACACAAATTTTAAAAAGAAAATAACCCACATTGATAAACTATTTACAAAAAAACGCTTCAATATTTCATGAAAAAATAGGCATTGCCATTTTTTATTTCATTGAGACTTTAAGAAATATGAACTGAACGTGTTTCAGTATATCTATATTTCCCCCATGTACATATTTTTGGACTAAAAGTCCTGTGATCACAAATAAATGAGAGCAGACGAGGATGAAAACTGTATGAATATCTCGGCTCAAAAGGTTATTATTATGCTTGTTTATTTTGCGCCTCTGTTTTACTGGACCGTTTTTACTGTAGATTTAAAAACAATAAGTAGATACGGTTTAATGATAATTAAAATATGACATAATAATAATACTAACCTTTGGACGTTTTTAACATGGTAACATCTCTAAATTCTTGTTAAATTTATGTTTTAATACATATTTAATAACATATTTGAATAAAGTGTAAAGACGTAAATTTTCCCAAGTTAGACAATTTAGTTACTACAATATGTCGCCGCTAGAGTTTCACAAGAGATCTCAACAATGTCTTGAGGTGTGTTGACATTCGAAAAGATCATTAGTCGTTCTCATTTTCTTTTAAAACTTATTTTATGATGGGTGGAAGTAAAAAGACTGTCTGGCCTTTAGTTGCAAAGATCTTATCAAATCTATACACGACTTTAGTAATTTTTTAGATGTCTTCTTCTGAGGCGTATCTTCTGAAGACCCCATGATAGTATCGGTCTGTTTTTCTCTGGAGAAAAGTTCTCCATTTGCTCTGTATCTGTGAGAAACAATTAAAACTTTAAAGACGAGTTTTTCCGTTCCTGCAGGGAAACCTCAAAGTAGATCCTGAGGTATTCTCAAATTGTACTGCGTGTCTCTCTTCATTTTTCATCAGGAATTCACCTGCAATTTCTCAACTTCTCCACGGAGGCCGTGCACGACTACCTTGAAGTTCGTAGCGGGACGCTGGACGCGGGCTCGGTGATCGATAGATTCAGCGGTCCTGTTGTTCCGGAGCCTTTCTTCAGCACGACCCACGAGACCAGCTTCTTCTTTCGCAGCGATTACTCCCAGAACAAACCCGGTTTCCACATCACCTACGAAGGTAAGACAGATGAGACCTGTCTTCAGCCATCGCTTTACCTGCCAATACAGACACTAACAGGAAGAGATATGTAACCAATTGTTCTTTTTGAGTTCAGTCAAACTTTTTGACCTTTTTTCTCACCGCTGCATTGAGCGATATCATTTGTCTTTTTTTATTTCAACTGAGAAACATCTTTGAAAGAACTAGAACTTTGACAGTACAGTCTATTGATCACTTTGTGTTAAGAGAAGGGTTCGGATACAGAAGAGCCATTAAAGGACTTTTTCATTTTTATATTATTCTTGATGTTCTACGTATAAAGATTTGAAGAGCTTTGTTTGTCTATTCAGCGTATGAGCTTCAGAGGTGCCCTGACCCACGACCCTTTCGGAACGGGATGGTTATTGGCAGTGATTTTGGAGTGGGTATGACCATCTCGTTTCAATGCCTGCCGGGGTACACCCTGTTGGGCGAGGCGTCCCTCACGTGCCTGCATGGGGTCAGCCGCAACTGGAACCACCCGGTACCTCGCTGTGAAGGTACCCGACCATCTTGATCTGTTTCTCTATAATCTAACCCATGATGTTTTGCAATCAAATTTAATTGAAAGCTTTTGGGGGAACATATGGACCAAATACCATATATAGCAAACCGTTACAAGCGTTGCGAGACTTTATCACCGTTTTTATTTCCGTCGCATGCAAAATGCACTGCCGTCCTCGGTGAATAGCTCTTTGATTGGATTCTTCTTTCATCAGCACTTTGCGGTGGTAATATCACGGCCCTGAACGGAACCATCTATTCTCCGGGCCACCCGGCCGACTACCCCAATCTGAAAGACTGCATATGGAGCGTCAGAGTTCCTCCGGGCAACGGCATTCACATCAACTTCACCGTGCTCAACACGGAGCCTATCTACGACTACATCACCATCTGGTAAGACTTCTGCAAACGCTTTATAAGAACACGTCACCTAAAGACTAACATCTGTTATGTGCAAACACACCAATGCAGACGTCAGGACAATTTGAAAACATCAAAGAAAATCAGCCTGTGTTTTTTAAAGGGTTAAGTGAATTATTTATTAGAAGTGTTTGATAATTGATAACAGATATTTTTTTTTAACAACAATAATAACAATTATACACATAATAAAAACGTAATTAGGCTATTGATTGGATTGTTTATTGGAACTCAGCGCTATGTAATTCAGTTTGCTGTTCGAAACTATATAAAAAATGCACAACATTATTAATCCAAATGATGGAGAAGAGTGTTGAACGTTCCTTTGCAGCGTTTGCACTTTCTTCTCTCATGATGATTCTGTTTGCTCAGAGTTATGTAATGCTTTATATTTAGTTTAGACGCTGTCTTTTGTTTACAGTATGCTCTTGTGAACCACATCCACACTGCGTGAAAACAAGGGCTACCAATATCACAAATGTGCATATCGCAGTGGTTTGCAACAATTTTTGTAATTTTAATACTTTGAATTGTTGTGTATAGCCGGTTTTTGGTTGATGTACATGGTAAAGAGATGTAAATGTTAGTCAGGATATGCGTTTTCAGAAGTCGATTCAGAAATTAATTTACAAACTGAATTAAAACGTTTTTTAGCCTCTTCAGTATAGTCACCTTTTGCCTTAAATTTGTAAAAATGTTTTTTTGACATGTTTTAAAGAAGCTTTATTATTCAAAGTAATCCATTTCATAAAAATTTTATTAAATGAAATGTTAGTTTTGTAATGAAAAAAGCATTAATGTTGGCAAAATTATGTTTATTTGCCTACGAAACTACTTTGAGACATTTAAGCATTTACCTTCAGATACAGTTTTTAATATTATGAGAAATGTTTCACTCAAGTGTTCTGAACCTTTTGACTTGTAGTGTGTATTTAAAAGCCCTTTGTGTCATTTTTTGGAGGATCTATTGAGAGAAATGCAATATGATATACAATACCGTCTATTCAGAGATATATAAAGACCTTACACAAGTGGTATGTTTTTATTATCTAAGAATGAGCTATTTCTTTCTATATACTAGGGGTTGCTTGAACATTAATGATCTGGCGTGAGATTTAAAGCTTGATGTCGACTAGTCATGGGTTATGTGATTTTAATGACACTGTACCTTTAAGAAGATGGCTGACCCTTCCAAGGACCAGCGGGATTCAGTCACAGTCCCGGGAATAATACATGTTATCTTGTACTGCTTCCGCACGCATCATTCACAATGTGTCTTGTTGCAAAGTCAATGCAAAGACACGTATAGACGCGAACTCCGTAGTGCTTTGAAAGGGAGGGGTGTAGTGAACCTGTGGTTGCAATTCACAACCGCGACGCTAGATGCCGCTAAAATCTCCACATTGCTCCTATAATAGAATTTAAAAGAATTTTACAATAATTGCTAGAGTGAAATTCAAAGGTCATACATACGATATTGTTTTCCTCATTTAAATCCTCTTTTGTGACATCATCGACAGTACATTAACACACAACCTTCATATATTCATGGGTTTAGTGAATTGTGATTCATTTGGCATGTGGAAGGTCATTTACATACAAAGTACAGTAGTAGAAACTGTTTGCTTGAGGTAAAGAAACAGGGTGGAAGATGGTCACGTAAAAACTAAATGAAAGATTAAATGTGGGGGAAGGAGCTTCATTTAATTTTTTCAATGTAGAAACTCTTTTTTCGACTGAATACACTCTTATAAAAGCACAATGACCGATGCAGATTAGAGTACATTGCTGTGCACTTCATAAAGGCGCTTTGCTATACACTGTGTTAGTTATTTCAGATAGTTATTTCAGAACTGTGTTTTTTTTCTTGATGATATGCACCTCTGTCTTATATAAATGTTACTTTCTTATTTAATAAAAGCCATGTACAGATTCTCGAAAGATAAAAAGCGAGGTCAGCATCTAATGGCTTTTTTTCTCTATATAACTCCTTTATTTATGCTGTTCATCGTGCCGCCGTTGGTTTTTACTCTTGTGAAGTCTTTGACGTTTGCTGTTCTGCTTTTATGAACATTCATTACTGTAGCTCCGAGACAGATTGGCCACGAGTGCGAGAAGAAATTAGAGAGAGAGAAAGAGCGTGGCGCATCAATAAACAGAATGAAAAAGGTTTGAAATGTTGATGTGTGTCGAATGCATGGCAATGAACAGAACCGCTCTCTCTCGTAGGGACGGCCCTGACCAAACATCTCCACAGTTGGGTCAGTTCAGCGGCAGCTCGCCCCAGGAGGCCGTCTCCAGCATGTCCAATCACATCCTTCTGAAGTTCCACAGCGACTTCAGCACCAGCGGGTTCTTTGTTCTCCGTTACCATGGTGAGCATCTTTTCTCAGGTCTACGCATTCACGAGGGCTTAATTCTCATATAGCTCACGTGTAACCTATTGTCGGGTCGATTATCCCGCTTTATTCCCTCCCACGAAAACATAACGCTTACACGAATGCTCGTACATTCAACACAAACGGGGCCATGAAATTGCATTAGAAACATTCTGGTGTTTGTGTCTGTTTAAAGCGTCACGTTGCTGCCCTCCAGCCCCTTATTTCTTGTTTTACCGCTCTCAAACACACGAGCCAGGAGCGGTATTACTTATTTCTTGGGAAAATGTCCTGGATTATTACCTCTGCCACATTTCGATGGCGCTGTAATGTGTTTGGAAGCTTCCATCGCGTGTGATAATAAGCGCTTCTCAAGGAGCAGGTGTGGAAAGCTGAGAAACACAGTCTGCCTGATGGTTAAAGCTCTCTTTCAATATATAAAAAAGAATATATCTTTTTAGTAAAGGAAAGGCTCTACAATGGTGGTTTAAACAAAAGGTTTTTAATTTGGTTTTCTGTTTTTTATTCACCGTCATGTTGTGTTTTTTCTGTGGATTAAAAAAGAAGATATTTTGAGAAATGACGGTTTTGCGCTCATATGATGCAAGTCAATGGAGGTCAATGTCGTTTGTTTCATTTGAAATATCTTCTTTTGTGTTCTGCTGATGAAAGAAAGTCATACAGGTTTGGAATGACATGAGGGTGAATAAATGATGGAATAATTTTGGTTGAAGTATATACGTTTTAACAGAACAGCTCGGAGACTCTTCATTGGGATAGCAGAGTAAACGTCTTTCTAGTGTGCATGTGATGCCTTAAAATGCTTTCTAGCTAGACTGCTACCTAAGTTATGGGACGGAACTTGAAAGGGAGAGTTCACCCAAAAATAAAAATCCTGTCATCATGTACTCACCCTCAGGTTGTACTCACCTGTATACATTTCTTTGTTCTGCACAAAGGAGGATATATACAGATCTGTTTGGTGACTGACATTCTTCCAAATATCTTCAAGTTGTATACAGGTTAAGATCTTTATAGGATCTTTATTTTGGGGTGAACTATCCCTAAACTGAGGGAAGGTCAGAGGCGATGCTTGACACACACAGGTTTGCGTTGGTTGTGAAACTTGTTTTGTCCTGATGTTTGGAATAAGCCATTAGAACATAAGGAAGTTATGTCAAGTGTTGTAAAGCTCATTATGATTTTAAAAAGATAATAAAATAAGAGCGCTGGTTCAAGCGTTGCCAAATGACCACCATCAACTTCTATAATACCTTTAATGTGTTAGACAAGTAAATGCAGTGTTGTGCTTCTACAATCCCTGTTTGAATTCTAAATGTTCTTCAGAGGCGGTGTTATTATAGAAGTAATTTATTTTTTATTTGCCTTTCATATTCAATGCATTTGTTTAAGGGGACATCTCACCAGAAAATGAAAATTCTGTCATCGTTTACTCGCCCTTAAATTCAAAATCTGATAAACACAGACAAAGATATTTGGAAATATGCTTTGACCAAACTTTTCTTGGCCACCATTGATTACCATTGTAGGAAAATATGCTTTATAAATTTCTGTTCTGTTATACAAAAAGAAGATATTTTGAAGAATGTAGGAAAGCAAACCGTTCTGGGGCAGTTCTGAGTACCGTTGTCAGTTTTCCTACTATAGTAGTCAATGTTGGCCCATAACTGTTTGGTTCCAAATATCTTATCATCAGAACAAAGAAATGCATAAAGATTTGGAACAACTGGAGGTTGAGTTAATGAGGACAGAATTAGTTTTTTGTTGAACAGTACCTTTAACTGGTAATATTCTGACCCCAGCCTCTTTCCACCTGTATTATAGAAGTGAGTGTTACGTAAAGTATGATATTCATTTTTAGAAACGTAATTAGTGTGAGTTAGACTCTGTGACCCTGATGATGACACGCGTCTTTGTGTAATTCAGCTATACGTCATGCGTGGGTTAATAAGTGTTTTTCTCCAGCGGGTGCTTAACATTACATGTCTTATTTTTTTCCTCAGCCTACCTGCTCCGTGTCTGTCAGCCTCCCCTGCCCATCGCCAACGCTGAGATCCTGGCTGAAGACGACGAATTCCAGATCGGTAAATGAAGGAACGTTTGATCATGTGTTTGTTTACACCTCTCATGTTTGTAATCCTCATTAAAAAGACATTCCCGAGGTTCCCACCTTTGTTTTGTGGGAAAAATAACACGCGTTGCTTGGCATTTGTCATCATTACTGTCACACGTGTAAGCCGTCGGGACTTAATGAAGTGATTTTGTTGTTGAGTGTTAGTTGAACAGGCCGATGCAAACATCCGCGTGTGTGATCACTCAACAGGAGACATCATCAGGTACCGCTGCCTGCCGGGCTTCACGCTGCTCGGGAGCGAGATCTTGACCTGTAGACTGGGTGAGCGACTGCAGATGGATGGTCCTCCGCCGGTCTGCCAAGGTGAGTTTGGCAGAACGTCCCGTACGCTGCCTCATTTGTGTCTTGTGTTGTTTCCGGTTTCACTCGTCATGTTGTCGGCTCTGTCAGCGGCTGTTTGTGTCTTTGATGCTTGATGCTTCAGGTTGTGGATTTTAAAATTGGGTTTCCTTTGTTTAGGTTCATGTGTGGATGTACTCTTGATGTCTCTATGAACCGGAAGTTGCGATCGTTTTTACTTCCATATTTTGATGCATGTCCGAGTGAAATGGAATTTTGAATGAGAAAAACACTGGGCGTGGTTTTCATCTTTCTCTGCGATTTGATTGGATGTCTAAAACAGCTGTTGCATTTTGAAATGGAACTGGCTGCAATCTGACAGTTGAAGAGGGGAGGGGTTAACGGATGCTCCGCCCAAGCCGTCTAACATACATCATTTAAGATGGATAGTCATTTCAGGAAGGAAGTGCATTTTCAGATTTTAATTTAAGATTATGAGAGCACACAAATTTTAATAAGAGAATGAACCACATTGATAAACTATTTAAAATAAACGCTGCAATATTTCATGGAAAAATAGGCATTACAAATTTTAATTTCTCAGGGACTTTAACATTACTGCAAAAAAAGGAAAATCTAACTTTTTTCATGACTTTTTTTGCCCTCCAATAGAAATATTTTAACATTCTTGAATCAAGATTCAATAACTTGAGGAGAAAAATGACCAAAGAAATTAATTGTTGTTTTCTGAAAATAAAGTCTAAATTAAGTGTGTTTACATATACATTTATCATTTATGCATTTGGCAGACGCTTTTATCCTAAGCGACTTACATTGCATTAACCTACAGTATACATTTATACTTAGGTATGTGCAATCCCCTGGGATCAAACCCTCAACCTTGGGTGGTTTATGATTAATACAAAACGGAATATCTACCAATGGGGTACAATAATAAACTAAAGTCAATTTTAGGTAATTTTTCTTAATCTTAATCTTATTTTCTTTCTTTAAGCATAGACTTTTTCTCAAAATATAAGTTTTAATATCGTAGGGTCTAAAACAGGGCTAGTCAACAAATGCGGCCCTGCAATTATCTTTATGTGGCCCGCCTTAACATTTAGAATAAGCGGAGAGACTTTAAGAACGGTGTGCTTTAAGACTTGCACGTCCTGAGAGGCCTCATCAGTAAAAGTCCAAACCTGCAGCTCACAACAATTGACGTCTTTTTAAAGCGATTTGATTGGTCTGTCCAAGAAATGTAATGTTATTTACAACATTATAATCAGCAATTTTGTAAACCAACGTTACTGTTAAGCGTGTTGATAAAATGTTTATATGCTCTCATTCTTGTAGGTCGCTTTGGATAAAAGCGTCTGCCAAATGAATAAATGTAAATCCACAGCCACAGGTAGTCAGTTTGCACTTGTGATAGGTCGCATTCTAAAACGCGTCTTGTGCCCTTGAAAGTACGCTAACTGCAGGAAGGGTACACCAAGTGAACTGTTGTATCATATATTTTTATTACTGCATTCATTATGTATGATTTAAACCGCTATATTTACGAAAAACAGAAGTTCATCTCCCTCCAGAACTCTCACTACAAAGGATCTGCCCTTCTGAGTGTGTGGGGCACATGAATGCGATTGGAATTCACCCGAAGATGTGATAATAATGTTCAGTATCTTTCACAGACCAATTGATTCGCTTTATAAGATGCTAATTTAATGTCACACAGGGCAGGGATTGCTTTTGTGTTTAATGTATTAGCGTTTTTTACATTTATTGATTTAACATTCATTAATTCAACCAAATATATACCACCCACGTATTGGATGTACTGGGGGACTGTGGCTGTGTAAATTAGAAGCAATTTTGGGGTAAAGTAACGCATTAAGGAATATAAAATACAACGAAAAAGTCAAAATCCCTTTTAATTTAATCTCATGAAAAAACACAAATACTGCATGCAATATTTGTGTGCAACAAAAACAGTATAAAATTAACAATGCACAATATATAACAGAAATTCTAAATTACCGAAGAAATTAGGAAATGTTAAAAAACTGGCCTGCATCCTATTTAGACATTCCAATTTTAAAATAAGAATTTATTTTTTGGATGGTTTAATCCATACCAGGGTTATTATTGTTAACTAAAGCTAAATTACTAAAATATAAATAAATATAAAATATATTTTAAATAAAAATTATATTATTTATAAAGTAATATTATTTGA
Organism: Triplophysa bombifrons; assembly: GCA_029783895.1. Taxonomy (NCBI): domain Eukaryota; kingdom Metazoa; phylum Chordata; class Actinopteri; order Cypriniformes; family Nemacheilidae; genus Triplophysa; species Triplophysa bombifrons. The sequence continues at coordinate 4,746,760 of CM056455.1, forward strand.
AAGACCCAGGTTTATTGAAAGTGGGCAATTATTAGAGCAATTATTAAAATCGAGATAAAATAATGAAATATAAACCAGAAGTAAAAAAATTCCAGTGATTTCCAAAGATAGAAAAACAGATAACAAACATAAAAAATTATGTGAAACCTGAAAATAAAAAAATAAATGAAATCTTATTGGAAATGAAAAAAAGCTAATATGAATAAAACTACAATAACCTAAAATGACAAACATTGATGTCTTATTCAGAAATGCCATCACAACCCAGAGCATGTGTCCACGATCGCCCAGGTTTGCGTATCAACCCTTCAGTTTCCTGAACTGCTGTTCCACTCCGTAATCTCTAATATAAAAGCGACACAGCAGAAGGAAATGTATTTTACTGAAGTTTGCTGTCTGAATTGAATGCGATAAGAGTGAAAGAAAATAATAGATAGGCGAGTCATCTTTCTATAGAGTCTCACTGGCTGCACTCAAAATAAACACACTGTACAAAACAAGCAACGTGGAAGATTTATGAGCCTGTTCTTTCCAAAAATCAGTCAAGAAGACTCCGGAAAACTCACCAAATATCAGTTTGAGTCACTCAGAGCGCTTACAGAATGAACTTGAGACTGAGATATTATGTGACTGGATGTTATGAAAATGGTTTAACTATAGTAACCATATTGACCAGAAATAAACCAATGCTTTTACCGTGGAACTAACCGTAGTCCAACCATAATATTTGTAGTTTTAACACAAATGGTAATCAATTAAAAAACATCTAGAAAATATAAATATTGTCTTGCAGATGGTTTGTATGTCCGCTGGTGTATGTTGTATTCAACACGCCATTGTTTTGTAGTTCAGTGTCCAGACAACGAGGTTCTGTTCGACTCCAATGGCGTAATTCTGAGTCCGGGTTACCCAGACAGCTACCCAAACCTTCAGATGTGCTCCTGGATGGTGAACGTGGAGAAGGGCTACAACATCACACTGCACTTTGAACTCTTCCAGACGGAGAAAGAGTTTGATATTCTGGAGATCTTTGATGGTGAGTTTGAATTATTCCTCACATTCAGACCGACAGCGGTACAAGCGCCCGTCTTAGTATTACAGCCATTATTCTTAGCCCCGTCGTAATTCTGACACCCTTTCTTCCTCGGTGGAGAATTTGAAACGTAATTTGGAGCCTCGGAATCTGTTTGAGAAATAACGGAGTTGGTTTTTTATGCCTTGTGATCATTACGGAAAAATATTTCCCGGAATCTCATTTAGGAGCGGCAGACGTGCAAAGCACTTAAAGATGCTGGAGTATTTCTTGATAGCGGTGTAGCGGCCGACACAATCTGAGATACATTCGGTGTGTTATTAGCCGCTAATTATTTAAGTGGTTGCAATCACTAAATGACCCTATAACTCATCAGTGATGGGACGCTCATTAATGCTCGTGCTATCGCCACAGTCTCACTGGAATAGAAAACGAGGAGCCGTATCTATTTTCTTCTCCTCTCAGCAACAGCGTCTCCTGAATGTTTAGCAGTGATACTCAAGTGGGATATGTGGAGCTCTGTTTGCTAACAACCTGGTTTAATCGGAAATGCAGACCTTTGTACACACATGTACATATTGCAACCCGGTATCAAAATTTCCAACAACCATAACGTTAACGACACCATATTATATTATATTATATTGTGGTGTAGTGATTTTGAATTCAATCAGATGTCTTATTATGTGTACGTTACTATTTCGTTCGCACAATTTGGACGTATTTGAGCTCGTAACCTGAGTCCCTAAACCCAACAGTTTGTATATTACACAATGTACCACACAACACGTAACAGGAAGATACGACTTCATTTGCTGTTTATTCAAAATGTGCAATTATTCCAAGGGTTCCGAGGTCAAAGAACAGACCCGAAAGCAATATATTTGTACAATATATCCTTTGGTGAGCACTCTTGCCACTTTCTTTCAGCTCACACTGTCCAATGGGCATGGCTGGACCAATTTCAGGGGTCCATTTTGTCCCAATGTAATTTACTGTTAGGTAAACCCGGTTAACATGTACTTGTTTCCTGCCCTTTTAAATGCAGGACATCTTTGCAAATGTAGGCATGTTTCCCATTTGTTCCTATTGTTTCCATTCCATTGTTACACTGCCATTAGTCTCACCCTGCACTGGCACTGTATTTATGCCAAATGTTTATATCATTTGAAAAGCATTATTATTACTAAATTATAATCATCCCAATAACCGTATAATTTACATTTATGCATTTGGCAGATGCATAAATGTATATTTGTACTATATATTTCATTTATAGTTCCTTTTTTCACACTTAAGTAGAAATACAATTGAACTCTCGGTTCCAAAATGAGATGAATTTGAACACTGACACTTGTTAACTTTCACTTAGAAGTCAACAAAACAATGACTTTGTTTGAAAGTATAACAAAAATATTGCTAATAAAAAATCACACTTTTTGTAGTTTTTTTTTTTAATGTATTGAAGCTTTACCGTCCCATATTGCAACTGTCCCCCGGTCTCCCTTTGTGTATGTATCTAATATTGTATTTTATAAAAAAATTTAAGAGGAAATGGAAGAAAATGTGTCGATGTACCCTGTGAGAACATCCTAAATCTAACCATCGGTGATGATGTCATTGCAATCTAGTTATGTTACTGATTTCCTTTTGTTTTTTGCAGGGCCCAATATTTACAGTCCGTCTCTGGCGGTGTTGAGCGGAGATCTCAGCGTGCCCTTTAATATGTCCACGACGGGTCACCAGTTATTTTTACGCTGGTCCTCCGATCACGGCACCAATAAAAAAGGCTTCCGAATCACTTACGTTGGTGAGTATCAAAGTATGTATCCCCGATCGGTAATTCCTTTAGTTTTCTGTGTGTCTCTCGTCACGTTCTGTCTGTCCTCTCCATGACACCAGCGTCCTCGTGTACGTCCATTTGTCCTCGTGTTTGTGTCCAAATGTTTTTGTATCTATATGTTCCCTTGTATTTCTGAAGAAGTTTATTTGTGTCAGAAGCTGTTTGATCAAAATATTGAGTGTGTTTGAGTTGTTTGAGGCTTGTTTTAAACACTCTGTATCTGCGATTTTCCTATGAAAATTGACAATGTTTTTATTATAGTAAAAGTATAGTAAACATTGCGGTTTGGCAGATTGGTGACCATTTGCATTACCACAGATACATCACATATTTTTTTATTTTTTCATATTCAATAGATTTTTCTCTTATCATTGTTACAATCATTGTCCATAGTTTTATTAAAGTAAAAGTGTGGTAAACATGGTATTTTGGCAGATACATGATGTTTAAAACCGTCATTGTGTTGTGTGCTGAGTTTCTACATGTTGTAGCTGTGATGTGAGTTTTTAATTTTATTTAGAATTAAATGGTGTATTACAACTTTAGAGTAATACAGAAAAAAAGCTATGCAAGCTTTTTATATTTTATCTTTTTTGTTCTGCTGTTTTTTCTGACGTGACCTGAAGAAAGGAGTAGAATAGAAATATTGTGTTGCGCGAATCATGTGTAAGTGTTTAACAGTTTGTGGTTTTATCTATAGCCATGTACTGCAGCACACCTGACTCCCCTCAGCACGGCTTCGTGGTCAGTCAGACGGGCGGTCACGCCAACAGTGTCGTCCGCTGGGCCTGCGACCGCGGCTACAGGCTCATTGGCAAAAATATGGCCGTTTGCAGGAGAACAGACTTGGGTTTTCTGGCCTGGGACTCGTCTGTGCCTGCCTGTCAAGGTGTTGAATTCATTTATTTATTTCCTTTACCTTGAGTTTGAATGAAACACATCCTGTGTCGATTAAAAGAGTCCCTTGCAAAGCGCTGTTGTGGTTTAACCTTGGCTGTAAACAAGCTAAGCTTTGTTTTCTTGTTTTTTACATTGGTGCGGATTGGAGGGCGTTTATTTAAATTTTCTTATTCACAAGTGCTGGAGAGGTTACGACAACAATCCAGAGGGGTTTGTGCAAAGTTCTTCTTCTCGGTGTAACAAGAAAATTGTTTTTGAATCACTAGAATGAACAAATCGAAGAAATGAGTTTGGTCAGAAAACAGGAGTAGTTCATTATAAAATGAAACAATTTATTCACACTTAAGATGTCCCACGACTTCTTTTTTTATCAGACAATTAATTTAATATTAAAAGAGTATCATGTCATTTTTATGTGGGCTTCTAAACTTCCTTTAAAAATGTCTCTAGAAGTAATGATTGTTTATGTATTTTTTATAATATTTTAATAAGCATCTTTTTTTTATTTGTAATTTCTTGTTAATTTTAGGAGTTTTTTTGCAACATGCTTTTGTCATCTTATTTTTTATATTGCTTTATGAGTTTTTTTTTTCAGTTTTACATTGTTTTCTTTTTATTCATTTATTCATCTTATTTATACTTGTTTAATTCATTTTCTCAACATTTCTTAAATTCATTTAGTATTTCAAGTAGACCTAAATATTTTTATATTTCAGATAACAGAAATGTTTAATTAGTTTTAGTAAATGATAGTTACTTTGAATAAAACCTATAACTTGAAAGTATAAAGAAAATAATTTGAATTTATTTAGAGAAGTTTTGAGGGAAAGAAAACAAGCACACGCCAATCTCATTTGTTCTTGCGTGTCTTGTCACTATGCGTGTTGTGTCATGACACACAAGAACCTATGACATTTATCTGTTATCAACCTTAATTTAACTCTGGATCTTATTCGGTACAAATCATCAACAAAACACTTTGTTTAACAGTTCGTCCACATATGTTCTTTCAGCAGTGTGTTGTGTTTAATGTGGTTTCCACATATTTGGAAGGTGTTATTCGGATTGAATTGTTGTTTCTGAAATGCTGTGTCATGTGCCAGCCACATTGACCAACTGGCTCTTTGTTATTGCTAATGAATACCACCGGATGAGCGCCTGCTTTTTGCTTCGCTGTTATTAGCTCTTTATGAAAGCGCCATTGTTTAGTTGGTTTGATTTGATATGATTTTTAGCACTCAATAATTGGACATCCCATTATGTCTCAGCACCATATTGATGTTGCTTTGAGCAAACCGCTGTAACTTTTCCAAATGTTTCATCACACATTTCAGCCATTCTGGCTTAATACAGCACTGCTTGATTATTCAACATGACTTTCTGGTCAGAATGTAGATGGGCTGTTTCAGGTATACAGTACATGTATAACTCTGAACTTGTGTTGTAATTTAATTAGTTTTATTTTACGTAAGAGTATTGCAGACTTTGAGAAATAGGGTTTTGTTTGACCTCAAACATGTAAATTTCTTTGATTTAAAAATAGAAGTCACATTTTTTTATTTGTAGCAAAACTATGGTTAATTTTAGAAAGGAATAATCTGATTATGTCAAATATAAGGCGAGAATTTGGAAAACCTTCACGAATTAAAGTAAAAAACCAAAGTGCATTGTTCCTATTTTTGTAAAATTAGTATGATTTTATTTTTATATTTTCCTGACTTCTATAAATTTCTAAAACTGATTAAAACAAAACAAATCCAAATACTGATGGTAAAGTGGTTTAGTGATGAATGATATCATTAAGAAAACTGCGTTTGTTAGTTAATTTTCTTTAAAGGATTTATAATAACCCATATTATGATATTACGATGTCATCATAACAAAAAGTTGACTTTTTTTAGCTTTAGGGTTTAATATTTTTCCCAGTAAATAATAACTTCTGTGATGGTGATATGATGTACTGCATAAAGAAGACAAGCGGTCTGTAATTTGGAAAAGCATTGCTGGTATTCAGGAACAAAACACGGGGTCTCTGCAGGGAAAGGGTTAATTCCAGGTCCACATGTTGGGAATTGAATCCATGGCATTGACTTGACCTTCCCTGACCTAATGGAAAACTCAGCGAGGTGTGTGTGCATCAATGCCGCGATTCAATTATCGAGTAATTGGCTTATGTGGACAGGTTAACTAGATTCTGATAGTAACAAGCTGCCATTTTTAAAGCAAATCATCAGCATTGAAACTTGGATGAAGACATTTTTCCTTTAAGCCGCCATGACAGTCCTGCCGTTTAAATGACAACTTTTCTTTTATCATTTTATTGTCCTTCATTTTATTTATCTCATAAACATTCTTTTCCCAAAATAAGGTTTACTTACAAAAATACCTCCCAAAAATGTGAATGATGTTGATGTTTATTTACTTTGGTTGAGTGGTGCAGATGTATGCAGTTGTGGTTCTTTAATCATTTTATAAACAATATTACAGGGGGACAGTGTTTGTAAAAAATTCTTGCTGCATTGTTTATTTCAGAAGCTGTCAAACGATCGCTTCAGCTTCCGGCGCAAATCAGAAATTGCATTTTGCAATTCTTGGGGGGAAATCTGATTATCTCCATTCACATTTATTGCATCGAGCTGCGTTTATCTCTTTTGAATTCCTCAGTCTGTGATGCGTGTTCTGCTTGTCATGTTTCCAAAGAAAGTCTACCGCCATCTTTCAGCTATGGCAGGACTGTAGCCTTAGAAGAGGTTTACTTTGACTTATAAATGTGTTAACAGTGTACAACACAAGGTTTGTCAATATTTAAAGTATTTAAGTTTTTAATATTCATGGGCAGTCTTTTTGCCAGTATTTTAAGGAAAATTTAAAGTAAGTATAGGCTTCAAAATATTTAATATTAAGCTCATATGAAAGCTGAATGTGAGGATGTCTTGAATGTCATTTTTTATTCCTTGTTTCGAGTTTGTGGATCTCATCAGCGTGTCTTTTCGCAGCTGTATCCTGCGGCGCACCCGTGGCTCCCGTGAATGGAGGAGTTCTGGCCGCTGATTATTCCTCAGGAACACGAGCCACATATTTCTGTAACGATGGTTTCCGGCTGTCCTCTAAAGAGGTGACCAGCACCGTGTGCCAGGCTGACGGCACGTGGAGTAACCACAATAAAATCCCTCGCTGCACAGGTGAAGGACGAAATCCACAGATCGTGAGGCTGTGTTGGTGGCTGTTTTGAATGATTTCATTGACCATACTGGGGTGCAGTTTGGAAACGTAATGAGCTTTTAAACATGTTAATGCATCATTGACGCGCTGTTTCAGAAGATAAGCGGCGTAATTATGCTGCCTTTTAAAATACTTTGTTTTGGACGAATTCCATTGCATCCCATCCCTACAAAATGGCAAAGCAAAAGAAATGTAATTCTTTTAATTCCAGCAAATGTTGATAAGAGAGGCAGTTGTGCTTTGAAGGGAGAGTATTGCCAAATTGACTTAATCTAAAGACCAAACTTTATTGAAATCGCAATTTATATTGTAATTAATATTATTTTAAATATTGTATTCTATATTATTCTTAATAAATCTATAAAGTTTATTTGAAACAAAAAGCAATTCATCTTGATTGTTCATGAGTACTATATACTGTATATATATAATTTGGACATTTTATTCAATATTATATTTAATATATAATTATTTCATTTAGTTTAGTTTAAATGTTTTTAAATATACATTTATTTAAAGTATTGCATATTTATATTAAATATTGGATTCCATATACTATAGATAGTTTCATCAGACGCACATGCCTGACCCAAAGTCAACTTCTAGTCTGTATGTGGTGACTATAAAAAATAATTTTATATTTAATTTATATTAATATTTAATTGTATATTAATTGTATTACAGTTAATTAAAACTACTTAACAGTTATAGATTTGTTGCAGAGGTCTGCTGGAAGTTAAGTAAATATCATAGTTAGAAAAAATATAATAATTGAATTGTTTTAATATAATTTAATATACAATTATTTAGGTTGATTTATATTACATAGTATACATATGAAGTGAGTATTTTAAGTTCATCCTCACTAGGTTTTAAAACAAAGCCAACAAGGCAATATCACAGCATTTCTCTTGCTTTTTTCAAACATAACTTTCGATCTTATGTCCCCCAGGCCCTAATTCTAAGCTGCTAAAAATGAGTCATACAGTAATGGTTATCATAACGCATTAAAGTATTAAGATACATTTCCGAATTACTATGTAGTGTGTACTACGCTGCATGTCAAATTTTAAGTTCTGACAGAGGAGGCCATGACTCCCCCAGGTCCTCTCATAACGAAGCCTTGCGTTAAATTAAATGATGACTGTTTTGGTTACAAGAAACCTTGGCGAACAGTAGAAGTGTCATTAGAAGTGTTTAACATGTGCCCTGGTTGCTTTTCACAGTTGTGGTGTGTCCCAGTATTGGCTCCTTCACCCTGGATCACGGCAAGTGGAGGATTGTAAATGGCTCTCGTTACGAATTCGGCACCAAGGTGGCCTTTGCCTGTAACCCGGGGTACTACCGGCTGGGCCCCGCCCACATTCACTGCACGGCCAATGGGACGTGGAGCTGGAGAAACGAACGACCTCGCTGCAAGAGTAAGTGATGCGCTTCATTTGTTGCTCGGAGATGAACAGCGTAGGAAAGATGACAGACACAATCCCAATCCTTGTTAAGATGACCTGTTCTTAAGGTCAGCCGGTCCAGACAACAAGACTAATGATTTTGTCAATTGAGCGCTGACGTGTGAAGGATTAGCAGCTCGGCTGCCTCCAGCATCCAGACGCTCGTTGTCGGGTCCAGATGACATCTGGAAACATTTTCTGCTATTTATGTGGGGAAGGTAGATCTAAATATAGCATTCTGATTGGTAGTTGAAAACATTCACATCAGCTTTTATATACAGTAGCATACGTGAACAGGTCAACTTTGTGAGGAAAGTTTAATGCTTAAAAATCGGTGTTGGCTTGTTGCTAAAGAATTACATTACACTTTTTTGGAAGGATATGTTTTTCTACTCGTATGTTGTTGTTGTTTATTTGTGGCTTATATAACCTAGTGGTGAAAGGTCTACGATGAAATAGTGGTATAACGGAATAGTTCACTAAAACATGAAAATCGTTTTAAAGTTTAGTCACACTCGTGCCATCGAAATAATTGTTTATTAAAACCATATTCATGTTGTTTGGCGATTATATGTTTTAATTTTATTGAATCTTTGTGTTTGCTTAGAGAAATGTCATAAATCTGGGATGGCAATAGAACAATAGAAACCATTAAAATACCATTATGAACCATTAGCTTTTTCATTAAAACCATCACAAAAATCCTTTATGTAGTGTGTTTTGGGCATTATTCCAGTTCGATTTAACATCCCACCAATAGAATCCATCACAAACCAGTAGACATCATTACAGTTTCCATTAAACCGTTATAATTTCTTCAATGGTTTCAATGTTTTTTTCCAGGGACAACAAACAGGAATTTTGTAATGGTTCTAATGGAAAAGTTAATGGTAGACACCATTAGAGTTTCCATTAAAAGCAGTACAAATCCTTTTCAAACCATTCAAAAACTTCTTTTATGGTTTCTATAGTTTTTTCAGCAGGGATATTTTGCACAAGGTTCTATTGTTTTTTTTCCACAGGGTTATGAGAGAACTTTTCATGTTTTGGTGAACCATCACCATGGTGTCGATAAAGTCTTGAAAACACATTCACACGTGAAAGTATAACGAACCCTGTTTTATTTTCTTAATACTTGTTCACTTGCATACTGTTCTTATCAAGGAGTTAAAAAGAAAGACATATGGTAGTGTCACAATAACAAATTCCATCTGCTCAAGATGTGTGAAGATAAATAAAGGTTCCCTTTTATTCAGATTCTTTAAAAAGCAGGTTTGTGGCACACGCGTGTCATCATATGTTGTGTATTGGCAGGTGCTGTCCTCAGATGGTTTACTTCCCAATGTTGTGGGGAAAACAGTCTTGTGCTGTAGCTTCAGAGGTGATAAATGTGTAGATGCCATCGAATGAGATACACAATCTAAACATTAGAGGCGTTTTATGACTGATAGCATCTGACAGAATCAATGCGGTGCTGAGGGGGAACTCAGCGCCGTGGCAATTTACAAAAACAACAACAATCAGAGGAGAGATGATGAGCAGCTGGAAACCGCCGTGCATTTTTATACATGGGCAACCCGCTGTGTGCAGCACATAATGTATATAATAATTTTAATAAACAATTTCTGATCTTATATTCCAGATTTTATTTGCTCGTGCCAATATTAGCCATACATAAAAATAGACACCCCTTTGAATGCTTAATCAATGTTGATGCCATATTGGGTAGACTAAGACTGTCCTGTAAACACTTAGACTTAAACACAGGGCAAGTAAATTATTCATGACAATAAATGATAAGGGCTTTTCAATGATTTATTGCAATTAATCGCATCCTTGATAAAAGTTTGTGTTTACATAATATAAATATATATATATATAGAAAAGAATAAAAATGATTAAATATATCAAATTTAAATTGTATATAAATATACATAGAAAATATATACATTTTTCCTACAAAGAAACTTGTACAGGTATGTGTATGTGTTTTTAAATACAAAATAAATATGCAAAGTGCACAGAGTTATATAATTTGTAAAAAATAAATTCTAAATGAATTAGACCTATAAATAATTGTCTGAAGATAAAAAAAATTCTCAGTTTTTTGCACTCCACATACATTGTAAACCTCAAGTGGAGAAATGTAAATGTTTTGTGCTTTTTTCAAAGAAACCCATCCCCCTCATTCACGTGCCCTGCCCAATATGGCCGACAACTTACCAAAAGGGTCAATTCAATGTCTGTGTATGATGAAAACAGTTAAAAGTTACACTACTTATGTTGATTTACTGAAAGTCTTATGGAAGTCTACTTGAAGTAGAGATGCACTGACATATAGGCATAATCATCGGTATCAGTCGATAAAATAATTAACTATCGGCCGATATTTAAAAAAAGCAGATGATCGGGGCCGAATATGAATTAATCACATTCAGAAAATAAAGAAATATGGATTTAATCTTCAAAATCAGCATCGGCAGATATCATTTTCAATAAAATCTATTGTATCAATAGCTTTTCTTTCGCTCAGTGGCAAGAGCACTGCATTAACAACGCAAGGTTATGGGTTCGAGCCCAAGGGATTGCACATACCTATGCATAAATGTATTGAATAATGCAATTAAAGTCGCTTTGGATAAAAGCGTCTGCCAAATGAGTAAATGTAATGTAAATGTAATGTATCAGTGCATCTTTAACCTGAAGTATTAGTTACTTCTCAACATTGGATAAGGAAGCGTTTAAAAGATTGTGGTGTGGATCTTAACCGCAAAAATAGCTGAAATTCAGCATCATGCAGCCATTCGTCTTAGATATTTTCCTCATTGTGGTGTGTGTTTCTTGTGTGTGTTTTTGGGGTGGGGGAACAGGCTCACAAATTGGGGGTAAAACACAGCACATTTCGAGTCTTGCGTGCCGATTCATTCCGCGCTCTCTATTGCCTCTTACTGCAGTTATTTCGTGCGGAGAGCAGCCCACTCCTCCTAATGGAAAGAAAATTGGAACGCAGACGACCTTTGGAGCCACGGCCATTTTCACCTGCAACTCGGGCTACATTCTGGTTGGCTCCACCGTACGGGAATGTCTGGCTTCGGGTCTTTGGAGTGGGACGGAAACGCATTGTCTGGGTAACACAACAAACCTCTTCTCTTTCAGAACATCACACCGTTAGGCATTACCATCAGCGTAACCTTTAAGCAGAGATGAGATCCTTGAACAAGGTCCTAAAAAGATCTCTGGCATTTAATAATCTGTATTGCTATGGCAACAGTGACACACACACACACACACACACACACAAAAGCAGTGTTTCAAAACATACTGGGCTGCCTTTGTAGATATGTGCACACATATTAGGATTACACTGCCTTCTAATACATCATCTTTTGCCAAATTCTAAGGTAGAAGCACATGTTATGTTCATTGAGAAAGCAATCCCACAATGCAATGTGATAGCTCAGGAAAAGGTAGAGACAAAGCCAGCTAAATATTTTAATAGTTTAATTATATTCTCTACTGAAAATCATTAATACATAAAACAGCATTTGCTGACTCAATGAGCAAATATCTGATCTGTACGAATGAAATTTCTAACTTGTTTGTCTTGCTTTCCTGTACATATATTTTTTTAAATCAAGATACATTTACCACTTTATCAAATATCAAGTTTATGCCTAAAACAAGAATAAATATCTCTATATATATATATATAGAGAGAGAGAGAGAGAGAGAGAGAGAGAGAGAGAGAGAGAGAGAGAGAGAGAGAGAGAGAGAGAGAGAGAGAGAGAGAGAGAGAGAGAGAGAGAGAGAGAGAGAGAGAGAGAGAGAGAGAGAGAGAGAGAGAGAGAGAGAGAGAGAGAGAGAGAGAGAGATTTTTTTAAACTAATAAATATTTAAATATTAATATCTGAAGATTTGCAAAAACAGATGTTCTAAATTATGATATTCTCTTTTGTGTTAGTTAGCTGTATTTTTTTTTGGTTATTATTACATATTCAAAACAAACCAAAAGCAGTTTTTTTTAATTAAAAAAATGAATAATTTGCATATAATAATAAATCATTTTTGCAGTGTATTTTTTAAGCTTATATATAAAAGGTAATTGGATAATAGAGATTCTTGTTCCACAAACCCACTCACATTCAAGAGATGATTTTTTTCGTACAGAAGCTTAATGTTCCTCTATCCTCAGAACAATATTCTGGAGGCACTCAAAGTTTTGTGAAAATGATTGTTAATGCTGGTGGTGGCTGACAAAATCACTACAGTCAAAAAAATGCTTATCAGATGTTTACTCTATCCCAATTACAAGCAACATACTGTAGACAGCATTTGTGGGTAATATTTGTCATTCAACCTCTGTATTTATGAAACAAACTATAAAGATATATATATCAAAACATTATTTATGTGAATAAATATAAAGGTTGATTAATATAAAGCGATTAATAGTAATTAAAAAAAAATAACCATCGATAACTCAAACCTTTGTTAAACCATCATATCCTGTCAGTCTCTGAGATCAGCCGAGCACCTCAGGCCGGTTTCAGCAGGCTTTAGCGGCGGGATAGCTTTTGAAACAGAGAAGGAAATCTTTGTGGATCTTCATGTTTCTCCATCATGTTCCCCTGACCGGCAATTGCGCGAGCGTCTTCATGTAATAGAATAATCTCAGCTCCAACTGCTGCAACCGGAAAAGAAGTGAGTTTTCTGGAATAGGAAGGAGGTAAAGAAATGATTTGTGCATTATTTGAGCGGGCGGCGTGCTCTGTGAAGTGTGCAGACTTCTGTTGAGTTTCATCATCAATCAAAACAGAGGAAACCACAGACAGCTTTTGATTTATCGTCTTTCTTTGTCATTCATCACATCATCTCCCAGTCGGACTATATTGTGAATTTCTTTGTCCACATTGATATTCTCCAAAACACTTTTCACATATTTTGTAAATGTTTTTTTTTTGCAGGAGGTTGATCAATGCATCTATACATCATATTGCACCGCATGATAGAAATGTGCAAGACACGTTTGATAAATGAAAAACCATGATTTATTGATTTAGATTCAAGTTGTGTGTTGTTTGTTTTGTCTTTATTCCAAACGCTCACATTGGATTTTGATTGTCTGTGAAGCAAATTGTACCATATCTCTTAAAAGTCTTAATATTAAAAGTTATTAAATAAATTTTGCATAAGAAACGTTTCTCAATTCCCAGTCCTCTACAACAAAAAATAGGAATCTTAATCCAAAGTCGAACTCCACACAATGACCACGTGAACATGCACCCTCAAAATGCGATTATAATAGGATTTTGGCAATATTGCGATACACTTAACTTCATGTAAACGCAATCATTCAATCTTAATAATGCGATTAAGCTTATAATCGCAGTATGTATTATAAAAGTAACATATGTGGCATACGGTAAATTTAATCTCAATAAGAAGGCATGTAAACCCCTTAATCACATGTATGCTGCTCTGACCAAGGTGCGCATGCGCTTCTGTCCCCCGCCTTAGGCCCGATTCACATTTCGCGTCTAAAACGATGCAGAAAACGCGAGCTGCGCACCTTTCTCTCTTCAAATGAATTGTGGCACTATGAAAAGTTTAACTATTTCCATCTCGATGCGCCGCTAACGCGGCCAGAAAAATTTGTGCACCGCGCATGCCACGTCGCCCCCAATTTGGGCGCACCTGCCGTGCATCTACATTTAAAATAACGAATATGCGCATGGAAAAGACGTGAAATGAGAATCGGGCCTTAAGCGCAAATTCATGGTAAACATGACAGTCTAAAGTTTTACCGTCAACACAACTGGCTGCCAGCAGTCTCTGCTCCTTATCTTCATACAGAAAATGCGCAAACGTTAAATATTTCTGTCATATTTCTGTGTATATCACAGCATACCCGGAGGAAGGCGTTTAAAAACGATAGCCAGTAACACACCTGCTGTAGCTGAGAGCATCGTTTCGTTCTGTGTATTATAGAAAATAATCAGAATAATTAAAACTGCATGTAAACCAGTAGCGAACTGTCAGGGCCCTCTAGGCCCCTCTGTGATGACCTAAACTATCGTAAAAATAATATTTTAATAAAGGTCGGCCGTTATGCCCTACTACTATGTATTTTTTACTTTCTGGGTCGATGCGGACTCTGTCCACGTGATATTTCCAATTCTACCGAGGGTAATTCATGATCACAGATGAGTCGCATTTCTATGACATATGCTGTCTGCGCAGCCTGTGCATGCGGGAATGAAGAGGTTTGCTCATGTCATGTGAACAAGATAACTCTTTTACCGCCATTGACGAGTTATCTCGTCATTAAAAAAAAACGGTTCCCCGCCAAAGACGAGTTATTACGGCAATCAGTGTTAGTACTGTTTTACAGCAGGTAGCGCTATTACACACCTTTGGGAAAAAGTACAGAATCCCAGAACCTAGAACGTATATGTTTTAGCGGTCTTTAATGATAGTGTGATCTGGGCGGAATGTTTGACAAAAACGTTAATTATCTCTATTATCTCTATAGCTGTTTAATCAAATGATGCATTTTTGAAGAAACCTACCCACATCTACGGAGTGATAAAAACGATCAAATGAAGATAGATGAATACAGTTTCTTATGTTTGAAAGCTGAGACTCTGTTCTTTCATTTGACATATTGTTTGTCCACATATTCTTTACAGAAAATGTACTGTGAGCCATTAAAGGTGGGTGAAAATGTTAATAATTGCTGGCGTAGGCTGGCAACTTTTTTTTTAAAAGACTGGCGGGGAATGAGTTAATGCGATTAAGTCCTAACTTTGAATATTGAAAATAATCGCATTATTGGTGCACATGTAAACGTAGTCGATCTGATATTTTAGTTCTAGAAGAATATCGATTCAGGAACATGTACTGTAGAAATGTTTTTGAAATCCTGTGTCGATGATTTACGATGAAATTTTCTCATGTTCCTTTATCAGCCGGTCACTGTGGTGTTCCAGAAAAGATTGTGAACGGTCAGGTGATCGGGGAGAACTTCGGCTACAGGGATACGGTGGTTTATCAATGTAATCCTGGTTTCCGGCTCATTGGATCCTCCGTGCGCATCTGCCAACAGGATCACAACTGGTCCGGCCAGCTCCCGTCCTGCGTGTGTAAGTTCATCCTGCCTATGTGGAGGTCAAAGCATTGTGGGGAAAGTTTGGTATTCATCCAAGAGATGAGCCAACGAACAACATGAGACAAACATCATTAGAACTGTAAATCTCATCATTTCCAATGAACTATTTGAGATGAAACAGCAGCATCACTTGACTGTGTGTGTTTACCACAGTGTTAAGCTTCTTAGATATTTGCTAGCGAGTTTTAGTTTTTTTCTCATCCAGAATTGAAGATCAATCTTATACAGGTGAAGGAATAGGTCTTGATACATTTTTTGTCTTACTCCCAGTCAAAGGTTCATACACACTTGACTAAATGAAAAATGTTTATATTTAAAAGACCATGAATAAGTGCTTCAGATACGTTTTAAAAGCAGGAGTTCGCCTTCAAAATTAAAAGTTATAATTTACACGCCCTCTTGTCATTTTAAACCTGTATGACTTTCTTCCTTCCGCAGAACAAAAAAGAAGATATTTTGAAGAATGTCGTTAACAGCCCCGCATTCACTTGCGTTGGTTACATTAAAAGTGAATGGGGGGCTGTGCTGTTCTGTTACCCACATTTTTAAAATATCTTAATTTGTGTTCTGCGGAAGAAAGAAAGTCATACAGGTTAGAAATGACAATGGGGTGTGTAAGGCCGTGTTCAGATTTGACTTCTTTTTTGAAGCTGCCAGCGTCTGTTTTACATAATAATCATATGGATTAAAGCATGTTTTCTTTTTTAAACGCCAGTGTCGGCGTCTTATTCTGTAGCTCAGTGCGTCTTTTAAGGTTGAAAAGAGTTCAACTTTTCAGAAAAAAATGCCCTACGTCAAGCTCCTTTTTCACAGCTAACCAATGACAGGGACCCGTCGTTTCTATAACAACATGCGAGGAACGTAATGGGTTGAGAAGGCTCAGGCTATAAAAAATAAAATGACGACCAAAACACCCAGTGGAGCATATTTTTGTATAACGGTCATTTTCATTTTCACTTTCAACAATTGATTGCCTTCCTAGTGAGAAATGAGTATTGAAGTTTGTAAATATGTCATTAGTTATTGCAAATATGATCTCTGTTTATAATTCAAATAGACATCCATTCCGCTGTGTATCTGTTTTTCTGGGCTGCCTTCGTGCATGGAAGTCATGGTTTTCATCTGCTATTTGTAACCAAACCAAGCTAGCGTTTATGGTCAAAAAAGGAGGCAAGTCTGAACACGGCCTAAATGATGACAGAATTTTCATTTTGAATGTGAACTACTCCTTTAAAGAAATTGTGCCCACTAATATTTCTGAACAGCAAAGGATTCATATTATGAACTTGCTTGTGAGAACAGAAAATGTACAGACCATAGACAAATGTTCTCTCATGTGTAATTTGCTTTGGATAAAACCATTATACGCATTATATAGTAGTATCGGAAATCAAATTATGTTACATTATTTAGCAAGTTATTGTATGGCATCACATTTTCCTTCAATATCATGCAACCCTAGTCCAAACACTTTGACTCTTACTGTAAACATCAGTTATAATATTCATTTTTGGGGGGTTTCAGCCGTGAGTTGCGGTCACCCGGGCAGTCCTATCTACGGCCGTACCACTGGAGATGGCTTCAACCTCAACGACGTGGTGACTTTCACCTGTAATAACGGCTACATCTTGGAAGGTCCGTCTCAAGCGCAGTGTCAGGCCGACCGTCAGTGGAGTCAGCAGCCACCCACATGCAGAGGTAAGAACCCCGAAGAGATCTTTTCTCATTAGAGTTAAAAGTTAAGATCTGTGGCAGTGACGGAAATGAGTTTAAAAAAAAGCCAATGGCCAATTTCAGCTCGGAGCCCTCTGGCCTTTCAGCCAGCAGAAACCCATTCAGTCGTGATCTAGAGAGAACGACAGTTTAGTCCCGAGAATCACAAGATGAGATGTATATTTTGAATCTAATCTCCGATTTGTTAGCGGCGTGATTATAAGGGTCTCTGAGGGACGTCTGTAGTGGCTCATTCTCACGACAAAATAGATGAAGTGATCAACTGTGATGTTCGGCTGATTTGTGATCAGAGTTCTGGTTTTATTTGCCTGTGAGAAAGAAAAATCACAAACGAGACCTCTGTTGTTTCTTCTAGACATCAATGAAATTAATTAGAGACCAAATGGAAACTTTTGCTCAAGTCTCATCTGCGTCTCAGATGTTTCTCCTGAGAAAGAGACGCAGAAATCTTACACATATCAGTCTTAGAAGAAACATATGCGACTAAGTAGATACTTGAATGTAAGTGCTTCAGTAATGTTGTTACCTTCTTAGTTATGTTGATTATGAGCGAGTTATATAGCCTTGCGTCTGGGTCACAATCACCCTGTCTGGGTTTATTTTGCGACTTGAGGACACGTTGTTGTGCTTATTATATGCCTTGATTCAAAATATAAAACGCATATGAAAAATGTACTTGTAAATAATGTGGGAAGAAAAGAGTATGCAGGGATATGAGAGACATGATGGAAATTTGTTATTAGACATTAAATATGTTCCATACGCTGGTTGTGTTCTGCAGAGTTTTGTCTTCAGAACGGACAAACAAATCACTTTCTGGCTGGATACTCGCCGTGTCACACCTGGTTGCCTCGAAAATATCTTAAGACCGGAAATGTAATGTTCCCACATTTTTCAGCATTTTAGTATTATTCATCCATATATCTGAGAGTTTAAAGGAATGGTTCATACATTCTGTTGTCATTTATCCACCCTTATGTGTGACGTTCTTTTTTCCATGAAATGCAAAAGATGTTAGACTGTTCTTTACTGTACAATGAAAGTGAATATCGATCAATTTACTAATATGAAAAATTTCAACGTAAGCATGAGGAGAGGTATGTTTTGTATAGAAGGACTGTAACTCGCTAATAATGTGATGCGTACATTTTGATAAGTGATAAGAGGTGTGAGACGCTCTTAGTGTGTTCAAGTGTGTTGAGCTTCTCAAACAAGAACATATTTTATATTGTAGAAGATATGTCAAATACCACTGATGTTGAATTTTTTTGGTGGCATTTGTCATAAGTTTATACTTTATTAAACTATCAGTGTACTTTGCCAGAGTGGGTAGATGCATATCCATGTCTCACGATTGTCATCAAAAGTATCTCCAAACAGGGTTTTTCTGTTGCCTACAGTCTTGAGCTAATTCAAAAGGTTCTTCAGAGCGATGTCATTGAAGAACCATTTTCTCGAAGGTTCTTAAAAGAACCATTTCATTCTTTCGTTTGATAATCTAAAGTACATTTTTTTCTTTTGTGAAACGTAAATGTTCTTCGGATGTTAAATGGTTCTTTATGATAACATTCACCCAAAAATGGTTCTTTTACCCTCTTAAAAATGAAGGTGCTTAAAAGGTTCTTCACAGCAATTCCATAGAATAACCAATTTTGATTTATTTCCTTTTATCATCTTTTTTCGCCACATAGAACCTTTTGTGAAACAGAAAGTTTCTTCAGATGTTAAAGGTTCTTTATGGAACCAAAATGTTCTTCTATGGCATCGAAGAACCTTTTGAAGTACCGTTTTCTAAGAGTGTAATATTAACGGTACAAATCGAATCACATCAGAAAATATTTTAGTTTAATTTTAGGAAATGTTTGGAGATGGTTTCTAACTATGTGCTTCCACCAAACACGAATGAAGCGTTAAGCGCGAGTGATTTAAATGTTAAGTCAATGTAAAGACGTGTTAGGACATCCTGCTGTGCGATTCGCACAAATAAGGCGGGGCGAAGGACACGGCACGATGTGAGCGTTTCGGGCGATTGATGAAAATTTACGCCGCGTTGGCCAATCAGGAGCTTGCTCTAGTAGAAAAAAGTGAAAAAGTGAAAGAAAGAGTATAAAGAAAGTGAGTGAGGAATCTGGTAAGTTGTTTTACTCAATTTGAGCTATATATATATATATATACATAAATACAAGACTGGAGCCGCCTGGCATAAGCCCCTCCCATTACACGAATATGCGTCTGTTGCGAAGTGAATTTCATGCGCGAATGAAGCGAGTAAACTCAAAATGTTCAAGCGTCTAACTACGCGTAAATAGCCCGATTTATTTGCGCAAGTCGCGTTTGGCTGGAATGCTCTATAAGACATTATACAGTAAAATGACTCCTGTTTTTTATTTTTTTTACAGTCATGAACTGCACTGATCCTGGAATTCCAGCCAACTCCATCAGAAAGAGTAAAATCGAGTACGGTAACTTCACTTTTGGAACTGTGGTGTCCTACGATTGCAATCCCGGCCATTACCTCTTCGGGTCATCGGTTTTAACCTGCCAGCCGGTGGGTTACTGGGACAAGCCGTTACCGGACTGCCTGGGTACGTGTTTCTCTTTATTTGGATTCTGTATGACTGACGTCTTTGAAATGTGAAGGGAAATGTCACAGAGCAGAATAGTTGCGGTGAGTCTTCACTGTCTGTGAACGTCTTCATGGTTTGAGCGGTGGACGGCGGGGAGTTTAACGCACCTTTTCTGTGCTTGGGAAGACCGAAGAGTGTTAAGGCCAAGGTAGACTAATGCTTGGGATTGTCAGGCGGATTCATTAGCGAGACGTGTTCATTTTCCTGTGAGATTGTAATTGCCTCATGTTTCGCTGTTTGTGTAACTGCTTCAAACCCGAGTTTGACTGTTTTCTGTCAGTTTTCTAGATTCTACCTCGAGGGAAAGTGAAGAATCCTGCCGGCTGTTTATTAGTCTTGTTTTAGGTCTCCTCAGGTGTACGCCAGGCGATTCTTTACTTATCCAACGGAGGCCACTTGCTGCTTTTAAACTGGGAATTTTAATAAGTGGCTTGCGGCTCTCTCATCAGCCTTTGAGTCTGATGAATGCCATTAAAGTTTAACCGCCTCTGTGTAATTCAGGTGCATTACCAATTCAAAAGAAAGTAAACATCAAAAAGCGGGCATGCAAAGAAGCTTATCTTAGTTGAATGGAGGCGCTCATGTGTGGTGCACATGAGAGGTGATGTCGCACATCTTAAGATGAATTTGTGTTAAGGTTTAAGGTTCAAAGATGTGCGCAAGACGTTTTCATAATCGAGTACTTTGATTTTAAGAAGGCCTGAATAATTACACTGAAGGTTTAGTATCTGAAATAGAAGATCAGTTTACATTCAGTTTGTTGTGAAATTTAGAAGTGTTTTTTATATCGGGGTGATTGTGTAGTTTTATTTGGCTGTTAAGTTTTTAAGATGTTAATAGAGTCTGATCACAAGTACTGCAGTGCTGTTTTTACAGCCGAGAAAAAGCTTCACTCTCGATGAGCAAATTCAATTTGTTCCAGTGCTTTTTAACTAAAACATGGAGCATTTTTTAAATTGTCATTAAAATACGTTCCATGTTTTAGTTAAAAAAATTAATGTTACTGCATCATCTGCATAATGTCTACAATGCAACGTGCTACTTTATAATGATGCCTTTATAATATATATTAATATTAATTTATGTTCTTTATATTTTACTGTATTACAGTAAATCTATACAGTACATACAAACACACTACCGTTTCAAAGTTTAGGGTCATTTGATTGAAAGTTTAATCTGTAGACCTTTACATGACATTTATTTATTTATTTAGGAGACAATTTTATCCGATGCAATTTGCAAATGAAGGAGCATTCAAAATAACCAAGAAATATAATAATGCCAGCATATTTGTTTCTTTTCTTTTCTTATAAAAGATGTTTTGAATTGCGTGACTGACTGCTAAAATAGATTTTTTGAAAGTATTTAAAGAAATACTATTTTAATGTTTTTAAATGCATGACTGCGAGAGCATTTAAAATAAACAAAGTGTAATTATGGCAGCATATTTACTACTTTATTGTAAAAGTTAAATAGTACTTTTTTAAATATCTTGAATACTAAACTAGTGAAAGAAAGTTATTTAATAATATATCTTACAAGGTAATCGTTGTTTTGATGCATGGTATATGTCCATCAATAATTGTCTTGTTGCAGAAGACAGTGAATTTGTGTGCTAAAGTGAAGTGGTGCTTTAAAGCAGTTGAATGTGTACATACTGTAAATTTACTTTGTACATGTTTCATTGTATGAGGAAGCACCACTCTGATGAAATTCACCCACGTTGCACTTGTGTTGTGTGGAATCTTCAGACCCACACAGAATCTGTGCTTGTACAGGCCCTGAACATTTCCACGTCTATCACATCATCAAATTATATATTAACATACCAATAAGAAAAGGAAATAGGAAAAAGACTAGTTGATCTCAGATCCACTTTGCATGTTAACACAAAACTTGTTGACAAGATAAACATCCTCAGTATGAAATGGTTGTGTTCTCATGTTTTGTTCTGCAGAGGTTGACTGCGGCCACCCTGGATCCCCTCCTAGTGCGGTTGTTATCGGAGAAAAATTCATCTTCGGTTCCACTGTCCACTACAGGTGCTCAGATGACAGAAGTTTGATTGGTGATTCCACCCGCAGTTGTCAGCTGAACGGCCAATGGAGTGGCTCTCAGCCCCACTGCTCAGGTAAAACCAACGTCCAAAATCCCAAAGGTCCCTGGCACACCTGTGACCACGATGATGCTTAAAGCATAAGACAAGACATTTGACATAAAAGGACAATTCAGCCATCTTTTCTTCTTCCTCACTTCAGTCAAAACCTGTGTATGACTCTTTATTCTGTGGAACGCAAAACAAGATATTTGGAGACATGTCTCAGTGGTATTGTGTGTCATGAACTGAGGTGAGCGTGGACAGAGGACCCAAGCGCAGACAGAGGGTAGGGGGTTAACAAGGATTTTAATATGAAATTAAACAAAACATGAGACAAAAACCCAAGATGGAATAAAACAAAAGAACAGCGAGGTAAGAACAGGAAGGGTACAAAGGACCGAATACACTAAACTAGACAAGACTAAAATATAACACTAGACATGACTACAATTAACTAAACTAGACTTACAAGCTATACAGGACAAGGCGGGTGACAAGGACAACATCACAAGGCAAATGATCCAGCACAAGACATAAGACACAGAGGCATTAAATAAGGGAACAAATCAAGAGGGAAACCGGTGCAGGGCATGAGATCATTAACGCGCAATAATGAGGAGACGAGAGGGCGGGAACAGAGAGGAGACCGGACAGAGTTTATGAAAGGCCATAAGGGCCATAATTGCCTCTTTCCACATAAAACACGAGGCTCTTTCATGATCCTGCCACTAGATCAAGAGAAACATGACATTTAGCGGCAGAATCATGACATTGTGTTTATACATTGAAAGTCAATGGGGTTCATTGTTTTTTTGCTGCTAACGTTCTTCAAAATATCTTATTTTGTGTTTTGCAGAGGACAGAGGTATACAGATTTGGAATGAGGATTCATAAATGATGACAGAATTATTATTTTGGGGTGAACTATCCCTTTAAAGATGTTTTAAGCCCTCTGTGCCTGATAAAGAACACTTATGATACAATCATGGTCCTCTGTAAAATAATGCCTTACTGTACATTCAGAACTGTTGCTTTAAGGTATTTTTGTCTACATTTGCTAATAAGGCCCAGTGTGATGTTTGAAAGAGTATTTGTACATTTGAATAAACACAGTGTTGAGTGAAGTTCATCTTATTTAAGTGTCATTATGTGTCAGTCTAATATTAACTTCATTAAGTTCAGATGAATAGTGACTTCTGTGTGTGTGTGTGTGCGTGTGTGTGTGTGTGTATATATATAACACTCAGAGTACATGCTGAGCCATTATTTTCCCTCTGTCTTTTTAATTAAATCACATCGTGCGTAGGTTTTACTTTGAATGAAAGTTCGTGAAAAATGGGAAATATTTCATCATTCGGAACATCATAAGCGGTTCTTTAATATAATCGGTAAAGTCATTTGCAGTACAGTTAAGTACAGGTAATATGCAGAACGAGTTCAACCTTAAGATCACAGACCTACAAAAAGTGTGTGAATTTGTGTTAAAAAAAATAGAAAGTGTTTGAATGTCATCAGTAAGAAACGGTCTGTGCATTTGTGTGCAGCTCCACATTCATGATCAGGGACTTCTCTCTCTCTCTGTCTGATAGTCCATTATTTTCTCTCTCTCTGTAGCTCACTCGCTTTTATCTCTCTCTACAGGCATTTCTCTTTAGCTCGAGCTCTCTCCATGTGTCCCTATATATAGTGTATCTATACATCTGTTTATAGTTCTCTCTTTAGGTCTCTATATAGCTCTATCTATATGTCTCTCTCTATACATGTAGTTCTATCTATAGCTCGGTGTATAGCTCTCTCTCTATAGTTCTATCTACATAACTGTCTATATTTTTCTCTTTAGTTGTCTATAGGTCTCTCTCTATACATGTAGTTCTAGTATATTTATATATCTGTCTATAGTTCTCTATATAGATATGTCTATAAGTCTCTCTCTTTAGTTCTGTCTATCTAACTATCTATATCTGACCATAGGTCTCTCTTTGTAGTTCTTTCTGCAGGGTCTCTCTCTAAAGCTCTGTCTGTAGGTTTATCCATATAACTATATTTTACGTCTCTCTATAGTTATCTCTTTAGCTGTTTCTATAGGTCTCTCTACATAACATAAAGGTCTATCTATATTATCTCTACTGTCAATAAGCCCCTATCTATATCTCTGTCTATATAACTATCTAGAGTTCTATCTATAGCTGTCTATAGGTCTGCTCTGTTGGTCTCTCTATACTTACAGGACTCTTTATATAGCTATATCTAAAGGCCCCTCTCCTTTATCTCCATAGCTGTCTTATGGTTTCTCTCTCTCTCTCTTTATACTCAAAATTTGTATGGCTCTATCTCCCTCCGTGTAGATCTTAAAGATCTTTTTCATTCAATTTTCTTTCTCTTGGTCTCTGCATCTTCCTGTTTTCTCTCTCTCTCTCTCTCTCTCTCTCTCTCTCTCTCTCTCTCTCTCTCTCTCTCTCTCTCTCTCTCTCTCTCTCTCTCTCTCTCTCTCTCTCTCTCTCTCTCTCTCTCTCTCTCTCTCTCTCTCTCTCTGCTTTTGTCTGTCTTTTAGTTCAGAATGCCGCTATTTAATACTACACAATATACAGTTCATAAAATGTGTACTGTGCATCATGCAACAAGAGCGTACATGTTTAAGCAGTAGTGTGGAAGAAGATCTTTAATACATGGAGAAGCACGAGTATTCCCATTCCTTTTAATGTCAGTGACAATTACCCAGAACTTTTAGGAGTAACATCATAGACGAAATGAAATTAAACAGAGAGTTTCATGATGTCTCTGGAGCTTTGAAAGAGTAACCTCTGAGCAATAATGTCCCTCTGAGTCCATCCGTGTCTTTCTAGTGCTGCTTCTGTATTCCGTGTGAACCTGTTCAGTCTTTCTCAGAGGTTTTGATGTGGTGCCTGTGTTCTGGAATCCTGGGAAATTGCTCAGGATACAGTATTTTACCTTGTGAACTGGCTAGGATTTTCAGAAGGTGTGTGGAAAAAAGTAGGCATCTGTAACTGTAGTTGTGGCAGCCTGCAGATTTCACTGCTTGTTTGTGTTAAAGATTGAAAGCGCGTCCCCTGAAGGGCCCGTCTCCGTGGGAGTTTCACGCTTTTTAGCCACCGCTTCACGTTATTTGGCGAGATGAATTTCGCTGCAGACACGAAGCCGATACTACCAGCCCGACGTGACAAATTGTGGATGGAAAACAAAATCAATAGCTCTCGATGCTGCCAGGTGATTCAGACTTTATGTAACGAACTTCGCAGCCTTATTATACGGCGCTAAGCTCCTGGTGGGCGAACTTTAACTCAAATTCACACCTCTCCATAGTGCCAATTACTGAGAACTGTAACGCTTTCATAGCATTCAACACCTTCACCTTTGTAGAAGTATCTAATGAAGCTCATATAATAGTTCGGCGCGTGTACGCCCGAGTCCATTAGGAGCATGATTCTGTTTTTAAAGCCGTTAGAGGTTAAAAACATCTTTTCCACCCTGTCTGTTTGGAACGTGGAGAACAAAGGCAGGACATCGAACCGAAGTGGTTAATAAGCAGAAGCAGCAGGTCTTTTGTCCCGTCTGACACCATTTTATTTGAGGGAGACAGGTGGGGTGAGACTGAGGAAACAGGGTGTTTTTCTCTCGCTCTACGTGCATCTCTTTCTTCTGGAATGATGTCAGACGGACACGATCCTTCCCTCGCTTTGCATAACACAGCGTCAAGAAAGTAATGTCCCAGATTTCTAATGAACTGAGCCGAATGTCTTTTTTTCGTTTATTTTTGAGCACAAAGCATGACGGTGCACTGAAGATGGGAGCGTGTTGCTGGTTTTAATCCCTGGTTAGTCGCCCCCGGGTTCAGGCGGCGTTGCTGAGTCGGGCTTTGTTGATCGGCCTCCGGGTGCTTGTACATATAATTAAAAGGGGTTTGATTTTCGGGTCGTCAGATGATTTTAAAAGGACTGGATCCTCAGAGGAACTGTCTGCGTCCAGCTCTGTTTGATGAATATTTCACCATCATTATTTATGGTAATCCTGCGTGCCGGGGACTGTTAGAGGATAATTGATCGCTTGTTGGGTAAAACGCTGTCATTTGAAAAAGCTTCACGTTTTTCACACCCCTGCAGATTTCTCTTTGCGGCGTTTCACGCCACTAATAAATGTCATTTAGTCTTTAATTGTTTCTCTTGAGAATGTGGACGGGTTATTTGCACTTCAAAAATAGAGTTTTCACAGGTTTATACTTGTGTTTCTATGAGTTATAGCAACCCTCTTGTTCAGTTTAAACACATCTCAACTGTTGGTATAAATTGACCTCGAACATGTCTGTATTTGACCCAACCATGGATTGGAACAATCTAGCATTTTAGGTTGAAACCACAGCATTTATAGTTTTGTTTTTAATGCTTTATTAATACCTTGAGTCTGCTTTGTTATATTTTTAGTTATTTGTCATTTTAGTTAATATTTTTGCCTTTTTTAATGTGATTTTTTTGTTGTTGTTATGAGTGTGTCAACTTGTTTATTTTATATTGCTATAAAACTGTTTAGTTTTTTTATTTACTTATATATTTTATCACATTACATACATACATATATATATATATATATATATATATATATATATATATATACACTCACCTAAAGGATTATTAGGAACACCTGTTCAATTTCTCATTAATGCAATTATGGTGGTGGTGTAATGGTGTGGGGGATGTTTTCTTGGCACACTTTAGGCCCCTTAGTGCCAATTGGGCATCGTTTAAATGCCACGGCCTACCTGAGCATTGTTTCTGACCATGTCCATCCCTTTATGACCACCATGTACCCATCCTCTGATGGCTACTTCCAGCAGGATAATGCACCGTGTCACAAAGCTCATTTCAAATTGGTTTCTTGAACATGACAATGAGTTCACTGCACTAAAATGGCCCCCACAGTCACCAGATCTCAACCCAATAGAGCATCTTTGGGATGTGGTGGAACGGGAGCTTCGTGCATCCCACAAATCTCCATCAACTGCAAGATGCTATCCTATCAATATGGGCCAACATTTCTAAAGAATGCTTTTTCAGCACCTTGTTGAATCAATGCTACGTAGAATTAAGGCAGTTCTGAAGGCGAAAGGGCGTCGAACACAGTATTAGTATGATGTTCCTAATAATCCTTTTTAGTGTATATATGTATTTATGTTTTAGTTTTGGTTTACTTGGAATTAGTTTTTTGTTAATTAATCTGGTTCCTCAAATTCAATTTCAGTTTATTGCTTTGGCAACATTTCTCATTTCTCTTTAGTTTTTTTAATAATTTTTAGGCCAATAATTCATATGATTTAAATTAAATTAGCAACATGTTTTAAAAGTTTGGGTTCTTTAAAAACTATAAGCAAACTATAACAACCTTGGTTAACCCAATGTCTATATTTAACCCAACCATAGATTGAAACAAGCAACTTTAAACCTTTATATAAATTAGTACTATACACAATAATATAAATCCATTGTCGGGTCATTTATGACTTGATTTTAGAAATATAGGGACCAGAAGTTATGTTATGTGTGGTTTTATTTTGCATTGTTTATGAAAAAAACAGCACAACATTCTGCCTGATACCTCTTTTATAATCCATTAAAGAAATAAAAAGTCAGGTTTGACACGACAGTGTTGAGTACACGACGATAGAATTTCCATTTCTATTGTTTCAACAAATCCTCCTGAAACTGACTTGATTTTCCACTGGCTGTGTCATCGTTCAGATACCTGCCTGTACGCTCAAGGCCGGCAAGCAAAGCGTTTTTAGAAGCTCAATGAGGCAGCAGTTTCACACACAAAAAGCCTTTGAAAAGTTCCTCTCCTCAAATCTTCTGAAAGACCATGAAGAGTGACAGCTCGGAGAGCTGGGGAAGTGTTCCTCTGAGACCTCTAACCGGTCTTTATCCAAGCTGTGGTAGTTCAGGGCCGTGAAATTCTCCTTTGTGGCCAAACGGCGCTCCAGTACTGCTCCTGTAGAGGTGGAGTAGCGTTCGGATTTATAATATTGTTAATAGATCACGGAGTATCTCTTTATTGCTCTCGGGCAATAATGATTCCAACTGTTGTCATCCAGATGAAATACTGGTAGTATCCTAATGTTCGCTCCGTTTGCAGGTGATAAAAGGAGCGCCTGTGGGGATCCGGGCACGCCGGCCCACGCCACCCGAGAGGAGAGCAGCTTTCAACAGCACGCAAAAGTTCGATTCACTTGCTCCACGGGTCACACGCTCTACGGCTCGGCGGAAAGGATCTGTTTTCCCAACGGCACCTGGTCGGGCCGACAGCCCACCTGTAAACGTAAGTGACTCCCGCAGACGCCATAAATAATGCATGCGGTATGTAGGCACACGCAGAGACGGAGATATCTATTCTCTCGTCAAACATCAGACTCACGTCGTTCCATTCACGCACTTCGTAACTCACACGAAGGACGACCTTGCAGCCAGGCCCGGAGGCTCCGGGGAGGTGCGCGGATGTTTTTGCAACTCTTTTTAGCTTGACGCATTGTCCGCGCCGTCTCAAGGGTGACAGGTTATTGCAGTCCAGCGCTCAGCTTGGCTATAAAACAGATTTACAGATTGTTAGCGCTCAGGCCCCAGGAGGCGGAAATTTCTCAGGCTTGAATGTTTTTCGTTGCAGCTCTGGTCCAACAGCTTGTCTTGCATTAAATCCCATCATGCCCGTACAAACATCAACACATCCCCCTGTAAATTGACCCGGCTCGACCTGACCGTGTGCCAATTTCATTGGCTGAAAGGGACATGCATAAGTAAACGTAACGGTTTAACAAAGTGTAGCGTGTAGACAAAAACACACGGCAGCAAACTTCGTTGAGTTTCTCGTGTTCAGAATTAAACAACTTCCAGGGCTGTTCAGATTCAATCCACAGCACAGAGACATTACACAAACACATCACTTTGCCAGTCTGATACAACCAGTGTTGGTTACTCTGAAAAGATAATCAATTACTAGTTACTGATTACAAATTCAATAGTGTAGTTAGATTACTGTACAAATTACTCTCTCCAAAAAGTATCTAGTTACTTATTACTAATTACTTTCTATATCCTTAATCAACCTTTTTAACCTGATTAGTTAAGTGATTCAAGGATGGACATGAAACAGCTTATTTAATTAATTCAAAATATTATTATTATGAAACTGTATAACGTAGTATTAAGTGACTTAAGTATTACAAATGTGAGAATTATACATTAAAGCACAGATTTTAAAGTTAGACTTTGAATTTTGATGTCAATTCCAACATTGCACACACATGTTACACAATGTATTTAGTGTAATTACATCAAAAGTAACTGTAATTAAATTACAGCAAAAACAAGAGTAATCCCTGACTTTACTTTTCCAAGGGAAATGTAATAAAATACCAGTAACTAATTACTTGGTAATGTGACGGGTCTCCTGGGTTCTTCCCGCTATTGCCGGTTGGTGGGTGTGGCTAGGAGACTCATCAAGTCAACAATGTCCACCTGGTCTACCCACTATAAAACTGTTTGGTCCTTGTTGGTGTGAGGTTGGCTGGCTCCCGTTTATTTTCGTTTTGATTTACATTTGGTTCTGTCTGACGCGTTGATGTCAGGCGTAATGGTCTTTGATTCTGTTGTTTTCATGTTTTATTTATTATTCTATTATTGTTAATAAACACTTATATTGTTACTAAACCAACTCGAGTATTTCCTCCATTCATTTGTCACGGCTTTTGAGCCGGTCGTGACAAATATGGGGGCTCGTCCGGGATCCTTTTGAGCCGGTCGTGACAGTAACTAGTTACACACAACACTGGATACAACATATGTAAGATTTTAAATTTCAAGCATTGAGGTCGATAAACGGGTTAAGTATATAATGTGTGAGTGCGTGTGAATAAATTATGTAGGAGTGTATAATATACATCCGTGTTTGTGTATATACAGCATATGTGTGTGTTTGAATGCATTAACAGTATTTATTTGTGTGTGTGCGTGTGCGTGTTTTCCTGTGCGCCTGTGTATACATTATGTAGGAGTGTATAATATACGTCTAGGTTGATGTATATATAGCATATGTGTGTGTTTGGATGCATAAACAGTTTATATTTGTGTATGCGTGTGTACAGTGTGCACGTGTGTGTGCGTGCGTGTGTTTGTGCGTGTACTATATATATGTTTATAAGTGTGTGTCCGTGTATACAATATGTTTGTTTGTGTATATGTACAATATACACAAATATATATTTTCCTAGACATTATAGGAAACAAATTGTGGTTTCATTATCATTAGTCTTATAATGTCAAATTCAATATAGTTCCATACATTACATATTAAATAACCCTGCACATGTGTTTGTGTTGGCAGACTACTAATGCGGTTCTCTCTCATCCAATAGCTGTTCAATGTGGGAACCCAGGGACCCCGGCTAATGGGCGCATTTTGCGTGTGGATGGCACCATGTTCTCTCACTCCATCATCTACTCGTGCGTGGACGGATATCGACTCTCCGGTTCACCCACCCGACAGTGCCTGGCAAACGGTACCTGGTCTGGCGCCGAGCCCAACTGCACCTGTACGTACTCGAAACCTTGAGATCCTCAAGCTGTTGTTCCGCATCCAGGCAAAACTCGAACAAATCCATGCAACATTTGGCATTGTTGAAGTCTTCTCTCATCTGTTTAGTGTTATAAGTTTTGCCAATCCAGCAGGACAGATCTTCCATACCAACAAGACGCCCAGTTTATAATTAGCCGAGCATCTTCTAACAGTGTTGTTGTTGAGATGGACCCAGCTCACCTCTCGAGCAATCTCATTAATATAAAGAGATTTATTAGCGCCGCTGTCTAAGTAATAAGAGAATGATCTGACAGGAAGAATCAATCTCGGGCTGACATATAATGCGAGATTGATTTTGGCATAGTCTGCGAATAATGAGCGGGGGAGTGCGGCGGGGCTACAGTGAATATCAATAGGCCACTGGTATGGCATTACTCAAGGCTGTGAAGCGACGTGCGTTGTTGATGGAGTGACCAGATAAACTCACTGGACGCTGGAGGTGAAGTTTGTCATTTCTCAACCATTAGCGCCATCAAACACAATTGCAAAAATAATGAGCGTTGCAAAAATATTGACTTTCTTTGAGCCTGTGTTGTTTTGGCTGATCCGATCGATACACTCAAATTAAATGTGCACCCTTAAAACATATTGTTTTTGTTACAATTCATATAAATTATTGTATTGCATCATGAGAACTATAAATATATATATATATTATGGGTTTTGGATAAGTCTAGTACACTAGTAAATCTAGTTGGTTGTTTTCGAGTAAGTGAAGTAAGTGAATAATTGTACACAAAATATTGATTTGAAATACTTTATGTCCTCATTTTTAACAAATACAAACCTTCAGGGATAAACAGATGCTTAATAACAACTTTAAACCAAAGGACAAAGTTGAAACAAGACAAACCAGATTTGGTGTAATCATTTGTGAATATAATCTTACGTTAATAAAAAGGTATATTTGTATGTAGATTATTAGTATACAGCTGCCCTCTTTAAGATTAGTCGCAATACCCAGATGACCTTTTGTTTTGGGTGACTGTTACTGGGGAATGACGTAGTCTACCTCTGAATGTCGCGACTGACCAATCAGAATTGAGTATTTCACAGAGCCTTGTAAAAAGATGTGATGTTAATGTCACAGTGTTAAAGAGATGCTGTGAGTATAGTGATTCCTCCCGAGTTACTTCAGAAATGACAGTCATACATCACCACTCCCTGCGTCATTAGTTTTCTATTAGACACATGAATTGAAATCTCAATGGCATTTGATTTAAAGTATGTTTTTAATTTAAAGAGAGAAACTTATATAAACTCTCTATATATCTCTCTTTTCTCCAGAGTAAATAAGAAGAGTCTTTTTTGTGGGTTGTTGCTAGGGCTTTGCTCTCTGGTTGCTAAGGTGTTCTGAGCGGTTTTTAGAGCATCGCTATGCAGTTGTGTTTTAGTGGTTTCTAGACAGTGACTTACTGATCCGCTGATCTCTTTCCCCATCATTAGAAAAGATTTTCCATCATTTATGACCGGCTTTCTGTCTTTTCACTGTTATGTGACAGAGGGTGCTGTTTCGTATTTTCTGAATTAAAAATGCTGGGTTATCTTCAGACCAGGATTGGGTCAAAATCAAACTGTTTGTAATTTCACGTATATTGGGTTTATATTTTATCCCAAAATTCTGGGTTGTTACTGGGTCGGAATGCAAAAAAAATGTTTTTGGTTAATTTCACACAGGGTTTGTTCTCTTTTGATCCAATGCTGTGTTGAAATTGCGCAGAAATTTTATATTGTCCAGAATCTTGGGATCCATAAAACAAGCAACTGTGTTTTGATCATCGTTCTGAATCTGATCTAGATAAAGTCTTTGACAAAGACAATAATGACAGTTTTTTGTTCTAAACTTCTCATGAAGTGTTGTGAAATGTTATTTTGTTATTGTTGTTTAAAAGCAGAGGTTGTGTTTCTATTGTAATATATTACATCTTTGCAAATTCATACAACACAACTGTCTTTTGTTGGTGTCTGTTCAATCAATGTGAATTAGTTTTTAAAAGAGTCCTTCTATGCTCTGCTAGTCCATAAATGTGGCTCTGGTATTTTTGATAAATTGTATTTATAATATTATTATTTTATTACCATAAATTATGATTTAGAGTTGGTGATGTGATCTGTTCTTATACCCTATAAATAGTAGTAAAAAAGGTCAAAGTTTTGCTTTAGAAAAAACTATTAATGATATAATTGATTTTTGTTGTTGTTTTTTTTGCTTGTCTGAGTGGAGTTAGAAAATACTTCATGAATGAATGAAACTTCACAACAGTCTAAATGTTGTCGCATAAAATGACCCAGTTTGTCGCTTTGTCATCTCACCTCAAGGCTTGACCATTAGACCATCCAACAGCAGCCCGAATTTTAATAGCAGCGTCCAGAATAAGGCCTTATTTAGTTAAAGTTCCCTTGGAGACAGTCTTGAGACTATAAACCTTTTAATGATGTTCTGCATTTTAGACGCATTATGTACACCCACAGTCTCTTCACTTGCATAGCGGCATCTCCGTTCCAGAGTTTTAAGACGTGAACTTCACAATTTTTTTTGCACAATCTTGAGAACCTCTCTGTCCTCTGATAGTGATCAGCTGTGGAGATCCAGGTGTTCCAGCCAGTGGGTTCAGGAACGGAGACGGCTTCACCATCGGCCAGAACGTGACGTATTCCTGTCAGCCTGGTTATGTGATGGAAAACGGCAGCGTCGCTACTCGCACCTGCACCCACAATGGCACCTGGAGCGGCGTGTTACCCACCTGCCGAGGTACAAGGTTTAAAGCTTTTCTTCCACAAAACTGTGACAGATTTGGATTGTTTGTCTAGGCGGCGAATGCCACAAGCAAACGGATGTCAGAATATAGCCAGACATCTTGAATGGGGCACAATGTTTTTCAAGGAAAGCATCAAATTAAACGTTTTTTTCATTTTTATGCAATCTTCTGTTTTATAACTTTTATAATTTTATAAAGACTTTTACTTTTTACATTTTTTTTATTAGCAACATTTTAGTTTTTAAGAAAACTTTCCTATCCCAATTAGAAAAAGACAATATATATTTTCATATTTTTTATACATCCAAATTTTAATTTAATCAGCGAAGTATTGTAGATGTATTGTGGTCATTTCAGTCCAGTGTCTGTTGAATCAAACCTCAGGAGTGACAAAGTCATCATTTTTGAACTTTTCCTTAAAACATGTATAAATATGGCTGTTGTATTGGCAAAAGTAAATATGAACTTGTTTTCTTTGCAGTATTTGAGGTCTGTCAAAATACAGAGCATCTTTTCTGTTATTTTCACCTGTTTCTGTCAGGATATGCACAGACAGAAAACCCAAACGCAGACAGCCGAAGTAAAAACAAAATACTTTTAATAAACAATAAACCCATGAGGGGGCAAAACTGCGAGAAATAATAATACAAACAGAACACTTCCCACAAGGGGCCAAAACAAAGGTAGTCCAGATGACAAATAATATCCACAAAACACGACTAGGCAAAACAGGAACACAGTATATCTAACAGGGAATACTCCACATGAACGGAGAACTGACAATAACAAACTGGAAAGGGACCGAGAACACAAGGGCCTTAAATGCGGAAAACTAACGAGGGATAATGACAAAGGGCAGGTGTGGGGAACACTAGGGGGAGATTATGGGAAACAAGGGGGCAGGGCCAAGTCACGGGACAAGAGGACACGTGCCTCCATACATAACACAACAAGCACAAAAGACATGGTACTGTCCCGACCCTGTCCACAGAACTAGAAAAGTTCTGACAAGAAGGACAGGATCATGACAGTTTCTACAGTTTTCATTTTCTGCAAATAGAAACAATATTTTTATTTGAAATTCCGAACATATATTTCATTTGTATTTCATTTTTAAATTTTGATATATAGTATCATTTGAATTTAAAAATGTATAAATGAAGAGAGTAATATAATTTACACATTTTACTTGAAATGAGTAGATTGATATTAATTAAGTATTTATTTTACGCTCTCAATAGCAATTTACAATTTGTTCTAACACGTTTAAGAATGTTCCAATAAGTTATAGGCGATACTGTAAAATTTGGTATCAATACTTTTTACTTGTAGAAGCATTCTCTTGATTCCTGTATATGAAATAAATGTAAATGCATCATAAATATGCTAAAACTGAATAAATCACTAAAACATTTTGTGATTTATGCTATTAATGCGCCTGTAGGCTAATTAATCATGTAGATGTTAAAAGAAGGGGACATAATTTAAACCAAATAAATATATTTATTTATTACTGTATTAGAATTTGCAAACATAAACTTTGCACCAAATAAAATAGTAACAATAACATATTGACAGAACAGAAAAATGATATATAAACCAAACAATTTCTCCCTATCCAAGTACTTCTCTAGCTTAAAAAGTGCACAAAATTTTTACTGAAGAAAAAAATGCTTTTCTGCTTTTGTTCAGTGTTAATAACAGACATAATAATAGAACAAATGAAAATGTTTCCCTTTCGTTACACTTTGTTCAGCTAATTTATAAACAAAGTGCACACAGTTGTTTGAGAAACAAAGTAAATAAAGTGCTTAAATAATAAATTACTTTCAATCTTTAGCTACCACAACCATACCGTGGTTTATTCACCGTGGTGAAAATCTCCACACGATGCTCCTCTTCTATTCTATTCTATTCTATTCTTGCCCTTGGCGCTGCTGAGTCATGTGATAGTGGACTACAAAACACAGCAGAGGAGGGAGGAGCAACGTGTGCCAAACTAGGTGTATGGGAAACAGTTTTTCTTCATTATACAATTATTAGCTACATTAGTTAATAAATAAAATCAGTCCTAAAAACACATTAGTATCGATATTTATATGTTAGGATTGATCCTTTTCGAAAGTATGCTTCAGCGCTCAACCCTAGTTTCAATCAATTTCTCACAATTTAGTAGAAAACCTAAAAGTGCGATAACAATCATTTGTCTTTCAGTCTCTTTCAGCCTCTTTCAGCTGTTTTATTCATCCGCTGTCATCTTTTCTATGCCTGCCCACATGCTCGCATCTACTTACAAATCACTGAGAAGAAAATCTACTTCCTCCGGCGTTCTCATTACTGCCTAATGTCTGTTGACAGTTCTTGCTCGATATTTTAGAGGTAGACCCCCTCATCGCCATTCCAGCGTTGGGCCTTCAAGGAAATAAACATGAATATCCAAAATCCATCTCATTAAGACCCTTTTTCCACACTCAAAACCCTTTTGTTTGCTCAAGAAATCTGCATTGTGAGTTTAAAAATGGTGCCCATTAGACGACTCCGACAAACAAAAGAGCGAAATTGCTCCGTGAAATCCTTCTGAGAATCATCAATGCGCCGTCCTAATAGACCCTAATGTAGAGTCATTAGAAAGCCATTTCTATAGCGACGGACGGATGGAGGCATGAGTGATAAGTGCCGTCCGTGAGAGCGGGTCGGACCCCGGGGCAAACTTTCTGTCAGCAGCTTAACCAGTCAACGGTGAAGTGTGTTGCCTGAGGGCTCATCTCTCTCTCGCTTTATCTCTCTGTTTCTCCTTCATCGCTTCTCTCTCGCCGACCGCAGCCAGCGTAGCTGAAGGCTGTCAGTGTCCAGCGAGCTGTTGGAGGTTAGAACTCGAGGCGGCGATTCCTTTACGCATCTGGATACACAAAGGCTTGTTTGTAATGTCGGGGTTTTTCAAGAAAAATAAGGAAAATAGGCAATTGAAAGTTTAACAGGGAATGTGTTTTTGAGGTGTCTCTGAGGTCTGAGCTCTTTTAGCTCAGGAGATTTGATGTAGTTCTCAGTTCTCATTTAAAAATCAGCTTAGTCTCAGGTGCTCCTCTTAAAATTACTTGTTGAAGAGGTAAAATGATCTTGATTTGGGTAAATGTGATGAATTCATATTGAGATCTTCAATAATATTGACTTTTGACTGCAGACTTGACAAATCTGAGCTCCATTTGAGACGCTGTTGACATCCTTTCTCAAACTCTAATGAAAGAGACATTTGAGAGATTTCTGACTCTTCTCAGGGGAAACATAAAAGAGACGCAGAAGAGACTGAAGCGAAGTCTCCATTTGCTCTCCATTTTAATCCTGTTGATGTCTGTGAGAAATAACTGAGATATTAAAGAGATCTCATCTGTGATTTTCTTTCGCTAGTGTTGCTATTTGTAGTTGTAGTTTTAATTTAAAAACATTTTTATTCTTCATCCATATTTTTTCATATGTTTATATAGTTTCATATGTACGGGTCAAGTGTATGAGAACCCTGTACAGCAAAATGAACCAGTCACAAATGAGATCTCTTTATTGTCTCTTCTGTTTCTCGTAGAGAGCTATGATAAAAATGAGCTGTCGGTTTTTTTCTTCTGAGATCAAGACCCTACTAATCTAATATCTCTCATCTTAAAAATCTGAACTGTGTTGTCCACATTATTTATGCAGCTTTATACCTCTACTGTGCTACAGATGGCCTCATTTCTTGTCTTTTGATTTCTTAATTCTTATTCATTCATTTTTAATATTTACGTTATGAAAGAACAACTCTAAGCTATTACGCGTGTCTATACGCTTGCAAATGGACAGTTGACACCATCTTAATGGACAGCAGCTATTTCTTTCTGAAACGTGCGTGCACCGCTGCTTAATTTGTTGACCTGTGAACAGAGTTTCCAGACCAACACAGTTGATATTCTGTCAGAAGTGTAAACAATAGCTTTAAGCTGTTACCGGGGGAAAAGGTTAAGGTTAGTTGGAAAAGGATGTGAAAGTCTTGTCAAACATCTTAAGAAAGGAAAAAGGCGCCGTTTCGGGGAGAACAGTTTATACTTGGCAGGACTGCTGTTCACCTCGGGGTCAGCCGTGCAGATGAGCGCTGGTGACGCAGTGCATCTGTCATCCGCGCGGAGACACAGACGGCCTTAGGGACTCGCTGTGAGAGATGGGCCTTACGTGCTATACATGCCGAGAGAACGTACACCTGCGCTCACACACACAAATACTGCCAGTTGAGACCACACCTGCAAGAGTCTAAAGATCTGTAAAGCTTCAGTGTGACATCTCTAGGGGGTTTGAGGGAACAAAGGGAATCTTGCCTTCTGCCATTGTTTGGACTAACAGACTTTTCTGCTCTAAACCAAAATGCCATAGTTGAACTTTACAATTGTATTATTTTACATTCATACTTTTTGCTTGTGATTAATTTATAAATACATCTAGTTTAAATATTTTAATAAAACAATGGGTCTGCTCAATTGTCACAGATTTAATAAAAGTTTGAATATACTGTAGTTTTTCTTAGTTTTATTAATATTTTAAATTGGCTTTAATTTTTAGTTAAACAATTTTTATGTTAAACATTTTTTTCATGCTTTTATATTTTTTTGTATTGTTCTTGCTGCTTAAGATCAATTTACTTTTCTTTTATTTGTGTTTATTATTATAATTTTAGTGCCTTAAACTTATTTCAGTTTATTTCTGAGGCAACATTTTAACCTTTCCTTTTTTAGTTTTTCCAATAATTTTAAGGACAATGTTTTACTAACAACATAATACACGCGATATATGGCCCAATCTTAACTTTCGATAGACCTCCGAAAAGGATCAATAACGTTCTAAGAGTTTGTATTTTATTTAATACAATAAGTATACAATAAAATATTAATATTAATTAATATGATTTTAAATTAAATATAAAATAAATTGTTATATTGTAACCAAACACAGACCGAAAGTTAACTTCGTGCCAGGTGCGTGCGTCCGATGAAACCGTCTATGAAGAATGTGACAGTGATGGATGACTTAAATGATTGATATTGATTCTTTTTAGTATCAGATGATAGTTTAATGCATAAGCTTACCTTTTTGACAGGATTGTCTTTATTCTCATGTACAATTCGATTGTTATCTCCTTTAATATCCTCAACATTCATGTTTTCCTTTACGTTTAAATTGAAATGCTGAACGTAATATATTTATCTCGTTTTAAGAAAATAAGTTGAACGCTATTCCTTGTCACACAAACAACAGTGGTGACAAACAGGGTAAAGTTTTTTTAAAACTTTGACATTCACAAAGTTTTTGTTTAACATATATATAGCCAATGCCAGGGTTGAATAGTCGAGTACCCTTTAAAGCTGAAGTTTGTCATTTTGTTATAAATAAGCTGTTGGTGGGTTGAATTCCTCTGTGTAAACACTACAGCTTTGTTGTACTACCCAAACATTATTTTATTTGTCGGAAACTCAACCAGACAGACAAAGCAATATTGTCTCTGTGAGTGGCGTGCGAGTTTGAGTCTGGACTGTCTGTTTATCCGACACTTGATAGAACAAGAAGTGTTTGAAAATAATAATTGTTTTTGCAGTTCTGTTTGGCGATGCTAGTGGTGCAGAAATAACCGTTTCGGTCAGATAGTCTTCGGGCTGAAGTATTTGTTGTGTTTGAAAATATGCAATACTTGAAAGGTCCGGTGCATGAAATTTAGCGACATCTAGCGTTGAGGTTGAGAATTGCAACCAACGACTCACTCCACCCCTCCCTTTCGCAGCACTATGGTGGCTAACAGAGGACTAAGATGTCATCACGTTTTTGCTTCTTTGCTGAAGGAGATGATGTATTTAGGAAACACGCTCTGCAGAGCTGTTTGTCCGTTTAGGGGTACTGTAGAAACATTACAAATACATTTACATTTAGGCATTTGGCAGACGCTTTTATCCAAAGCGACTTACATTGCTTTATCCTATACATTTTACATAGGTATTTGCAATCCGCTGGGATCGAACCCACAACCTTGCATTGTTAACGTAATGCTCTTACCACTGAGCTACAGGAAAGCTGAAAAAAAAAAACATTGCGGTTGACCCGCTGTGTATGTAGATAGAAATAGCTCATTCTAAGGTAATAAAACATAATGCTTCATTATGTAAGGTCTTTATACACATCTGAACACATAGTTATGTATATTATATTGCATTTCTGTCATTAGATCCTCCAAAAAAAGACACACTGGACCTTTAAGAATGTGTAGCAAGAGTT
The DNA here is from genome assembly GCA_029783895.1 of Triplophysa bombifrons. Taxonomy (NCBI): domain Eukaryota; kingdom Metazoa; phylum Chordata; class Actinopteri; order Cypriniformes; family Nemacheilidae; genus Triplophysa; species Triplophysa bombifrons. The sequence goes on from CM056455.1 coordinate 4,786,508, forward strand.
CACTAGACGTCTGTTTACCTGTTAACTCAAGTGCACTGGTATGGTTTACTGCATGTGTTGCTTTTATAATTGAGTTTGTTACATTAACCTTTTGCAACTCATTAAACATAAACACCTTTTTTAAGAGATAACGCCTATGAATTCATAACCTTGTTAGCTAACATCTCTCATTAAACCCGAGCCTTGAGCTAAAAGGTCAGAACATTAAATTCTCAAGAGTTGCAGTCTTCACACACCTTGAACGTTCACTCATCTTTTATACATTAAACGTCGTAGAAGTGTGAAGGTTTTAATCATCCAGGTCATTGTAAAACGTCGGCTAAACTTTCGCTGCCATGGTTTTATCCTTGTGCCTTTGAGTCTGATTGGGCCGGACAGCTGGTCCGGGCGCTGGAGTCGCGGTGCGGCTGGTATCCAGCGCCTGATATTTACTGAAGCATCAGCTCGGTAAGTCCAGAAGCTTAAAGCCCATGCGGGGTTCAGTGGAGGGATATTCTGTTCTCTCTTTACACCTAATCTCCAAAGCTACGAGAAGCTCATAGGAGTTTCCAACACCTTCAGATGAGCACGCAGGTGTGCGGGTCTTATTCTTGGACTGAGGTGAAGCACAAAGGTTTTAGCAACAGTTCACCCAAAAGTTACAATTCTATCATCCTTTCAATGCAATTGCAAACCTTTTTGATTTTTCATTTGCAGGAAATTGACGTCTTTTCTCAAATATTTTAAATGCTTGTACTTTTAATGAACACGTGTGTGTGTTTGTGATGAATTATTGGACACGTTATTGACCTTTAGCGTTAATTTATGACTCTGGCACGGGTTTGTAAACACTAACAGGATTTACATGTGTTTACAATAGAAGCTTCACAAAGGAGCGGCGGGACTCCAGAACGTCTTTTTTATCCTTTTTTATTGGAGCACTTGCTTTCCAAAACATCTCATCGTTTATTCATACGCCGTCCAAACCCCAGCTGCTCCCCGACCATCGCTCTCCAACTCTGTCAGAATATCAGTGGACGTGTTTTCCATCTGCTCCCCCCGCAACCTTTTTTTTAATTTGCGATTTGCAATTTAAAACATCTTTTGATTGGCCCCACAGACGTTTGGAGGCTTCTGTTGCTTTCGCCGACATGGGTTTGTTGGATATTTGTAAATAAACGTTGGCTCGTAGAAAGACTTTTCTTGAAAGTCAAATTGAGAATGATGCAAGCATTGCTGCAGTGGGGAAGAGAGAGATAGATGGCGGCCCGGGGGGGGGGGTGATGCCTACGCATATTTTCCTCAACACGTTGTTGAACTTGCTTCTCTCAAACCTCTTAACACTCTGAATACACAGCGAGAGGAGCGAGTGCTGTTAAAGCCTGTATTTCAGTGGCAATACATAAATAACACTCGACACGGCGGGAGTTGCTGTCAGTGACGTACAGTTTGGAATATGATGTTTGTGAAGTGTTAAAGTGGAATACAGTCCTTCACATAAGAAACACTTGATAAACGCCTTCCTTTCTTCAGCGGAGTGTCTGTGAAATATTAAAGTCTGGCCTGAGGGCAGAAGAGCTTAAAAATATAGATCAGTGCTTTAATGTTAGGTACCTGCAGCTCAGCAAAAGGAAGTTTGGTTTTTTGTTTCCTTCCAGAACTTATGGCCAAAAAAGATAATAATGGGAACGGGAAAATGGGAAGGATTTTTCATATATAAAGTATATATATTGATCGATAGACCATGGTCTTTTAGTGTACTAAAATTGACATTTTGAAAATGTTTCTGTTCATTGAAATCAAATATTGACCGAAAATTATAGGAAAAACTTAATCTAAATGGAAAAAGGAAAGTTGCCTCAAAAATGAACTGAAATATGTTTAAAGCACTAAGATTATAATTATAAACAAAAACAAAAATAAAAATGTATTAATCTTATATAGCAACATAAGAAATAAGCAAATCAATTATAAAATGACAAAAGTACACACCATAATTATTACAACTTTAACTGAAATTGACATACTAACAAAATATCTAAAAATAAAAGCTAATTTAAAATATCAATAAAACTGAATGAAACTATAATACTATGCTATAGACCTCTTCAAATGAAGGAAAAAACGCTGGTCCAGAACAACTTCCTGTTTCAGCTTTGCAACGCTACACAAACCCTTGAACAAAATACAACCAACAGAACATTTATAATGGAATTTTAAATAAATATCCTTAAAACAGAATTAACTACTCAAGATTTCAAGTAATTAAAATAAGTAAATAACTCAAACGGGACTGGATCAGTGTTTACAACTTGTGAAATGGTCTATATTCACGTGTATTTTCACAACTATATTAATTTACATATACAGTCTGGCCAAAATTATTGGCGGTAACATAAACGTTATGTTTTCAAAGTATCTGCTTAAGGTGTTCTGGTATTCTGCCGAATAACCATAAAATACGTCCACATATCGATATTTTGCATTTGACGCGAATATATTAAAAAGTAAATTACAATGTCCTTAAAATTACATTTCATGCAGTGTGTAATGTTGCTGTGTGTGAATGTAAGCAGTCTGCCAAGTTGTTAAGCTGAAAGTGAACGAATAACAAATGTTGTTGGCTTGGGAAAAAAGAGTCGACTCTTAATCACATGAACGAGTTGTCTGTCGTTTTAATTTTAGTTCCAGATTTGGGTCGCTCCATGTAATGCCCGCCTACGTTCCATTTGCGACACTGCACGTGGAAGACCAATCACAGAAGACTTGACCATCTGACCAATCAGATAAGAGTAGGAAGACAGAAAGGAGGGGATTAGAAAGATGAATTGCCGAACGAATCATTTGAGAGTCAGTCAAGAAGTGAGGTTATAATAACTGTGTATAATTTGAAAATTAAAGTTTTTTTTTACACCGTGTATGTATGTAAACTTGTTGTTGGACAATCTATAAACCAAATAAGTACCTTAAAAATCACAAAATATTTACTCTTTAAAATTATAGCCAGTTACACACACCTACGGTATCTGAGACCATTGTTTGTGCTGTGTATTATAGCAAATAATCAGACTAATAAAACTTTGATTTAAACGGGAGCAAAGAGGTGTTCTCATGTCAAGTAAATATGTTACTGTGATTAAGTCCTTACTCTGATTATTAGGAATAATCACATTATTGGTGCGCATGTAAACATAGTCATTATCTGATTTACTGTAGATAAATTAGACTTTATTTAATATTATAAAAAAAAATCTCAATATATAGATTTTTTGATTTCCTCATCTTTTTATTCTTACTTTTATTATTATCCCTAAACTATATAATTGAATCTAGTGATTCAGTATATTTATTTGACTGTAAAGCTGCTTAGCAACAGCGTAAACCATGAAAAGTTCTATACAAATAGACCAGAATTTAATTGAATTTATATATTTTATTGTTATGTATGTGACATCAAAACTTCTAATATTGCATATTAAGTTTTTCTGTAATTTAAGAGGATTTTATCTGATCAATAGTGGTAAAATTTAATCACCACATATTTTACCCACGTATACAGTAGATGGTTTCATTGGAAGTAGAGCTCAGCCCAAAGTTGACATCCAGTCTGTGTTTGGTATTTTAAATTAAATGAATTAATATTAATTTATATTTCATTCTATGTTTTTTGTATTAAATTAAATTAAAACTACTCGGTAGTTCTTTAATTTGTGGAGGTTTACTGGAAGTTACGTTTTGGCCACATAACATTTGTTTATATTGTTGTCACTGAAAAAGTCTATAGACACAATATACATGTCCATGTTTACAGTATATGGCATTGTGCCAATTTGCCCTTCAAAACTGCGTCATTTCCAGATTTATAATAAATCATTAGTGAATTTGTTTGCTGGATGCAGACAGTGCGTGTAAATAAAGGATGGTGCAGTTTTTTCACTGTGAATTCATTTCTGTGTTTCTCACCCCTGCAGCGGTGACCTGTCCTGTTCCTCCCAGCATTCCCAGCGGTGAAGTGGAGGGCACTTTGTTCGAGTGGGGCGTCAGCGTGAGCTACCGCTGTCAAACGGGTTATGAATTGTCCTTCCCTGCCGTCCTCACCTGTGTGGCCAGCGGCTCCTGGAGCGGAGAGCTTCCTCTGTGTCTGCGTGAGTCTCAAAACCTGTAGTTTTTCTTTAAGATGGGATTTTAAAGGGTCAGGTTATAAGGAATTCAATTTTGCTTGATGTTTTGGTATTTTAAAGGGATAGTTCAAACAAATATTACTGTCAAGCTAAACACAAAGAAATATATTTGGAAGAATGTTTGTAGCCAAACAGTTCTGGGGCACCATTGACTACCAAAGAAGGAATATCTCCTATGATAGTCAATGGTGCCCCAGAGCTGTTTTGTTTCCCACATTCTTCAAAATATCTTCTTTTGTGTCAAACAACACAAAGAAAATGTATTCAGGTTTAATACAACTTGAGGGTGACAGAGTTTTCATTTTGTGGTGAACTATCCCTTCATAAATAATACGACTTTTTTGTGAATTTTTAACAAAATGTATTAATCCCCTTTTTTGCGAAATGAAATGCACATTTTTGTGGTATGAAATGAGATGACAGAAGTGCACAGAATGTGCTATTTGTGTGCTTTTCAGAGCTGAAGAGCTGTGAGACCGGCTTGCTTATCTGCTTTTATTTGTGAGAGCTTTTTGCACAGTTCTGTCATTCATTAATGGAAAAAAGAGACGCTTTTCATCATCCATAACCAATATTTCAGCATCATCTATAAAGAAAAAGCAATCTCTCTCCAAACAGTACATTGTGAGCCGGGAAAAAGCATAATTAGCATTAGATTTTTCTTTTCTCCACTTTATGGCCTTTCTTTCCATTCAGACGGCAGATATCCGTACATTAATGTTTGCGTTAGAGAGAGAAAAAAATAAATTGCACACAGCAAAAGCTTAGCATCGCTTAATCCATGTTTCATGAAGCTATTCAGAATCTCAAGCAAGCACGGAAAGTAAGCAGCTCATTAATTTCTTCCTCATTAAAAGCCACCGACTTTCCATATGCACTTCCAGCGTTCTTCACGTGAACGTGCCCGCTGCCAGAAGGTAAACGTGACCCGAAGTCGCCCTGTTTCCCACCCGTGTGTCCAGAAGCTACTGTTATATTGACGTTCATGCATTTGCCAGATGCTTCTATCGTGACTTGCAGTGCATTCACAGAAGATTTTTTTATACTTATATGCGTGTTCCCTGGGAATCGAACCCCTGACCTCCGTTCACAAAACTCCGGTTGAGCTACGGGAACCGTAATTCATTCTGGGAGGAATCTGCCAGGACTACAAGTTTAAAGCAATGGGTAACATGTGGTGTGAAGCACACAGAACATGTTTGTGTGTCCAGGTGTCACATCTGTGCCCTCAAGACAAGGTTCATTGAATTTTAAAGGGAATCATCTTTCTTTCTCTTTTCCCATTACGTTCCTCCTTCTCTTTATTTTTACTACCCCATTACACCAAGTAGGACGACTTATTGGATATTTTTAATCACACCAGCACACGTACGTCTGCGGCGAGAAACCCAGTTTTTGTTGTGTGCTGTTTGTTGATTCCCCACAGCTTTGTATTATTCATCAAGGAGTCTCTTTGACACGGCGTCCTACCGGGTCTTCTCTCTCTCTCTCTCTCTCACTTCGCTTCTCATTTTCATGCACAACTTGCTTTCGCCCGGAGCCGAAGTTGTTTTTTTCCTTGGGAAGACTGAAAAATAAAAACACAGAATGAGATCTGTACTGTACGAACATCATAGACCCTTCTCGTCGCCATGGCACAATTGACCTGTCGCTTGTGGAATATATTATAGTTGCGTTCATGGTTTTGTCTGCATCTTTATTCATCACTGGCCCGGCACAATTTATACGGCAGGAATACATCTATTCCCCGACCCTGCCAGCTATTCTCGTGTCATTGAGTCAAAGCGAGATCCATCGATTTAGAAAGTCGTCATTTCGGGGGGAAGTCGCAGTCGGTGGGAGTCTGGTCAAATTGTTGAGAGAAACTCTGCTCCACGCGGTTTGAAACGAATCAGATGTGGTTTTATTGCGGTAAATTGTGATGGCTTCACGCATCAAAGTGCTGCAGAGAAAGCTTGATACCCTTCTTCTCTTATGGAGAGAAAACAAAACAAGTGGCGGGTTATCTCGATGCCATCGAAGTCCTCAAGTGTGGAATTTGTCACTGTGAATGCTCTGTAATATTCTGATGTCTGAAATGTACTAAGGAAACTAAATATAAATAAATATCTCTAAGCAGTAAATAATGCAAAAAACAACAAATATTTAGATCTGTTGAAAATGGTTGGGGGCACAAATTAAAATCTTGTTTTCTTTGTCGGGATTGCATATTGGTGTGATGAGAATATTGAAGTGAGAGTTTGTGTTTCTAGATTTTATTCCCAGAGTGAGGTTCATAAATAATGCGGCACATTAAATCAACTTTATTAACATTAGTAGCACATTTATAGGGATGATTCACCCAAAATAAAGGGAAAAGTTAAGCTTAACTTCAAATGTCAAACTAAAATGGCCAGTTGGTGGTGGCGATTTTTTTACTAAATCAGTGAACCGATTCGTTCAAAACTACTGATTTTGTCAAGAATGAAGCATGTGTCTGGATGAACGACTGAATCATTATATCATCGTTCATAGCTCTGATTCATTTAACAGAGAGACGCCACAAAAAGGCATTGCGGTGCTAGCGCAACACCGGCACATCCCGCAACCCTACTATGGACACAAAACCACTTCTCCAAATATCTTATGTGTTCCACAGAAGAAATGTCTATGGTGATTCTCCAGCCAGAATTTCTCCCTATGTGACGTTTTTTCAGCAGAAATGTTTTCCCACAGCCCTACAGCGGATGTCGTCCAGACGGTCGCACTCAGACCATCTCTGACTTTCCCATCCCACCCCTGTGAATTATACATCAGAGAGGGGGTTAGCCGTCGCGCCCCCTTTGGCATTCGGTTTAGTTTTTTAAAGAGGGATAATTGGTGTGATTCACATTCAGGTGAGTCAACCTCTGTACTCGTGGGGCACTGAAATGCACCGCTTCACTTCTGATCTTTAAATACCAGGTTGCCTGCAGAGCATTGCTGCAATTTATACGCCAAATGCTTTCGCCCCTGCAAATCCTACTATATCAGATGCTGAAATTGATTTATTTGGGTTCTGTCAGACTTTTGGCTCCCAGAAGTGTGTGTTTGGTAAAACCAGAGCATGTTACCTAAAATGCCAAATGCTCGGTAGTTATACCTCTTTAGTATGTCAACAGCCACTGAATAATTGGTATCGGTGGAGAAATTTTGTATCTCTAGAAAAGATATGATGTTTTTAAATGATATATTAGGATTTCCTCCAGAGCTGTGAAATCATGTGCCAGTTGAAAAGTCGATTCTTCTCGTATCGGGTTCACGCCGTCTCTCTCGCAGCGTGCATTTTAAAGCAGTGAATTGCTCTTTTAAGTCTCTGTCAACACTTGGAGTTTGTTTGGGATTGTCAGGACAGATCAATCGTTCAGAATTCATGGTCTTCAGATGAGATGTTCCCTGACAGCAGAGATAGATCGCCTGGGAGGAATCACAGGACCATCTAAACTGATTTAAGAATGAGATTAAAAGAAATAAGCTAAACTTTCTAACCAAATCTTGTGTGTTTGCTTCTCTGTCGCCATCTCTGTTTAAAACGTGACATTGCGGGTAACTTCATAAGTATGGAGGTGTAAAATGAATGTCGAATAATCTGGATTTGGGTCATTTTGATGAGAAATGTTTGAGTTCATATTGAGATCTTCAATCATATTGACTTTTGATTGTAGCCTTGACAAATCTGAGCTCAGTTTGAGACATTGTTAACATCTCTTCTCAAACTTTAATGACATTTATGAGATTTCTCACTCTTGTCCTCAAGAGAAATAGACATGAGCAAAAGTTTCCTTTTACTTAGCATATGATCTCACTGATGGCCAAAAGAAATCATTCAGATTTTAAAGAGATCTCATCTGTGATTTTTCATTTATCTTCGGTGTGTTATTCCGCAGGAAAAAAAACTCGCTTTTAGTAATATTGCTTTCAGACGGCTGACAGCACGCACTCTTCCTATCTCCTCTTATCCAATTCTCCAATATAACTCCCGCTTTTAATCATCTAATCGTGTGGCGTAAGATTAAATCAAATCCCGCTCGGCTCGTTTTCTTGAATACCCTCCCGGTACTGAAATACAGCAAATCACATTAAAAGAGTCAAATGAATTACAAAAGATAGTTCACGTCATAAAAAACATGAATTTTGTAAATGTTTTTACAGCTAAGTTCTGTGGTGACCCCGGCTTGCCGGCCCACGCCCGAAGAGAGGGTCAGAGTTTCATCTTTAAATCTGAGATCACCTACAGCTGCAGCGCCCCCTACGTGTTGGTGGGCTCGTCTACACTCATGTGTCTGACGGACGGGACATGGAGCGACACCCAGCCGCGTTGCATAGGTATTTTATGACACGTACAATCTCATAGAGATATTTTTTCACGCAGGTCTGTTGAGTTTAAGGTTTATTAATCTGTAATGGCGAACACTGTAATATCCGCTCTAGTTTTGATCTATGGGTCATTATTACCCCGCAGTTCACTTCTCTTACATCCGCGGTTATTATTAATGCAATTATATAGATTACAAAGGTGACGCTGATGATAATATCGTCATTATATCACTTTAACCACAGAACCGAGCAGGACGACGTGTGAAAATCCAGGCACCCCGGAGTACGGCTCTCTGAACAGCAGTCTCGGCTTTAAGGTAAGAGACGGTTGAGCTACGACTGATGCTCACAGACTTTCCTGGACTCTTTTATCAAAGCCATTATAATCAGAATAAGTATAAGACAATTTCTGTAAGCCGTATCTGGCTTTTATCTTTCGGCACCCTGTGAAATGGTACAGTGTGACATGTGATGTGCCTATTAAGAATGGAAAGTCTCACTTTCGAGATAAAAAAGGATATTCTCTCTACTCTGGTGACGGGGTCATCTAAAGCGGTGGATGTCACAGATGTGATCAAAGCCACTCATTTGAGTACGTGTCATGCAGGGGGGTTCAACTTTCCACACGGCACTGTTTTTATAAGCACAATTGATTTCTTGTCAAACAGATTCAGGATGTGTGTCCGCCTCTTGCCATCAGCTCTTATTGTCTGGGGAGCGTTTGCTCTTCATTCACTCACTATATCTACCAAAATGACTCCGCCGCCACTTTAGAGACTGCTGGGATGATGATGCTCTTTCCTGGAGGGATGAGAGAAACAATAGATACATTAGACACTCGAGTTAAAGCAATGGACTGCACATATATCTGTTGGAAGCACTGCTGTCCTGTAACATCATGTGAGCTATCGAGGTCCACGGATGCAGATAACTCATACCGGTTACTAGCAACAAGGCTGTCTGATATTATTCTAAATACAAGTTAGGCCTGAATTACATTTATATCAAACTCAAATTAATTATGTCGTAAAATGATAATTGAAAACAAAAATATATATATTTTGTGTGAAAATTTACCTTGTGCCATCCCAGATGACTTTCTTCAGTTGAACACAAACTTATTTTTAAGAATTTATTAAACAATATGAATTGAATTATATGACATGAATAATATTTAAAATGAATAAAACTATTTTAAATGAACTATATTTTATTGACTTTCTTCAGCTGAACACAGTTTCATACAATTTTTTTTAGATTAAAAATGTGTTTAAAAAATATTGTTTAGTAATTAATAATATTATTTTAATTGAATTATCAAATAACATAATTAAAATCGTTTTAAATGAACTTCAGCTGAACGCAAAGTTTAATATTTATTATTTTTATATTCAAAGAACATAAGTTATGATTTATATGAATGACATGGGACTCAAAATGGCACGCTCCATAAAGTGCATGCATCCGTCATTCAAAAGACACCAATGGGTTAATAAAATGACATCTGAAGCAAAACAATACATTTGTCAGACAAAAGATATACTTTAGGCTTAAAAGTGAAATTGAAACGTAAGCAAAGTATCTAGTATTTGAGCGTCTTATCTAAAAAGGCCCTTTTCACATGACGTCACGCATCTTCTGTTCTGCCGCTAAGCAGTATAGCGTAACTTCCGCTAGCGCCTTAGAATGGACTTTACCAAGTCCCTTACATAGATGCCACAAATACGGCTAGATGATGTACAACATCTTGCAGACAAATTTTCGCTTACTGACAAGATCAAGGCTAGATAAAGGATACAATTTCTTCATTGAACAGTACCTATTTGATTATGAAGTGTAACAAAGTGTTTTGTTTTCTTTTTGTGTTAGCGAAGGTGCTAGGATAAGTACTTGAATACGTGTTCTGTCAGGTTTGTTTTCGCTGTTGTTAGATTCCAGCTTGACGGCAAAACAGAAGTTTTTCTTCTTCTTGTTTGTTGCGGGTGTTATGATACACTGCTTTGCGAAAAGGCGAAAGTTAAGTTACTTCATTGTGAAAAGGGCGTTTATGGTGGCGTGTTCTCAAAATTAAATGTATGCAGATTCACTTACATCATTAGCCCCAATGGCACATATTTACTGAAATAATTCTGTTTAGTTATCGCAGATTTTTTAGGCATTAGATTTTAGGCAAACGTCTCCCGCTGCTTGACAGACGTAATGTGAAATATATTTGACCGTTGGCTTTGCATCACTCAAGCCAAGAGGAATTAAAGCTCTTTGAAAGGCAGAAGAAAAGAAAGGTCTTCTCAGTGGGTTGTGTGTGAGCCAGTCTTGTTTGTGTCAGTCGGGTTTCTGTTGTCACTGATTCCTTCAGAAGTGAGCTGCTGTAATGAAAGCTAATGTTCCAGTGTACTGAGGCCTTTCATCTCAGCAGGACCTGACAGCACGCCGCTTCTCCTCCTTATTTACATCTTCTTCTTTAATCCTGACAATTATACTGGACTGCTTTTTACATTTATACTGTACCAGAAAAATAAAATTGATATCTGGTTCTTTAATGTCTTATGGTGTGGAAGCACTTTTGTTTGTTTGTGAGGTCATATGTGAATTCATGGTTTGATAACTTAATAAAGCATTAACCTTACACAATCATACTATAGTATTTTTAAAGGGACGGTTCATCCAAAAATGAAAATGATTTCATTTACTCATCCTAATGTCATTTCAAACCTGTATGACTTTCTTTCTTCTGCAAATCATAAAGAAGATATTTTGAGAAATGTGGTTGTGTGTTTATACAATGGAAGTCAGTGGGGGTCACTGTTGCTAACAGTGTTAGCAATATTGTGACCAATATTCTTCCAAATATCTTCTTTTGTGATTTGCAGAAGAAAGAAAGTCATACAGGTTTGAAATGACATCAGGATGAGTAAATACATAAAATAATTGTGATTTTTGGGTGAACTGTCTCTTAACTAGTTAAAAACTGGGTTATAAAGTGTTTGATCACACATTTAGAAACATTTGTTGTCCTTTGTTCTGTGTTTTATTTATTATCTGGATGTACTCAAATGCTTGTCATTAATCTTCAGGTGGGCAGTACGGTGAAGTTTCACTGTCAGACTGGTCACCTGTTATTGGGTTCCACCACACGCACATGCAGAGAAGATCTGACCTGGAGTGGTACTCAGCCCGAATGCATCCGTAAGTCTTTCTCTTGCTATGTTTCTCTGAATTGCGCTATTTCTTCATGATCACTTGCTGCACTTTTAAAGCAATATTTAAAACCAAAGAGCATATTTCTGTCTTAGTTTGTGAATTAGTTAGTATGTGAGTTAGTATGTGAGTTAGTATGTGAATTTGTAAATATGTGAGTTAGTATGTGAATGTGTTAGTATGCGAGTTAGTATGTGACTGTGTTAATGCGAGTTAATATGTGACTGTGTTAGTATGTGAGTTAGTATGTGAATGTGTTAGTATGCGAGTTAGTATGTGACTGTGTTAATGCGAGTTAATATGTGACTGTGTTAGTATGTGAGTTAGTTTGTGAATGTGTTCGTATGTGAATGTGAGTTAGTATGTGAGTTAGTATGTGAGTTAGTACGTGAGTTAGTACGTGAGTTAGTACGTGAGTTAGTACGTGAGTTAGTACGTGATTGTGCTAGTATATGAGTTAGTATGTGAATGTGCTAGTATGTGAATGTGCTAGTATGTGAATGTGCTAGTACGTGAGTTAGTATGTGAGTTAGTACGTGAGTTAGTACGTGAGTTAATAGTACGTGAGTTAGTACGTGAGTTAGTACGTGAGTTAGTAAGTGAGTTAGTACGTGAGTTAGTACGTGAGTTAGTAAGTGAGTTAGTATGTGAATGTGCTAGTATATGAGTTAGTATGTGAGTAAGTATGTGAGTTAGTATTTGAATGGCTCTGCCCGAAATCGCATACTTTGACAGTACGTAGTGTATTTGAAAAAGCACTTACCTATCGGCCGTATAAACAGTACGTTACATATAGTATGAGTGATTGTGGTTTGAATATATTTTGGACATACTGCGTCCGCCATGTTTTATGGTCATGTGACCCATATGCTCTTTGATCTATGACGTATTAACAACATCTTACACGTGAGCGTTGATACAAACATAATTTAGTCACGAGAAATTCCTTAATTGTCACTTACTGTACATTAGAAATGGAAGTCCGCCTTGAAGTTTTCCACTATATTTATTTGATTTACTTTTGAAATTTGACCGTTGCTTAGCTTCCGGGGCATCATGGGATAGATAAGTGTCCATCCGATCCACACTCACATGTCCTCAGTGTCTCCGTGATGTGCTGGAATGGACTCCAGCGCTCCCTGCGGCACTGCATAGAACAAGCATTATGGAGGAGGCATGGATCATGATTTTACCACTGGTCATGTGTTTCAATGACTTCACATTGGTTAACTGGGTTATTCTGGGAGATGCAGGCATTTGCGAGACATTTTTATTTAAAAAAATTAAAATGTAAAATAATGTAAAATTAAGAGATCCCTTTGCCTTAAAGGAACAGTTCACCCAAATGCGAATGATCTGTCATCATTTACGCAACCTCGAGTTGTTCCAAATCTGTATGAACACAGAGAAAGATATTTGGAGAAATGCTTGAGCGATAATATAGGTTTGAAAACAGCTATTCTGTAAATTGATTTGACCGAGATTTTTACTTTTAAAAGTCAAAAGAATAGTCCATCAAAAAGATACAAATTCTGCCATCATTTATTAAGCCTCATGTTGTTCAAAACCTGTATATGAATCGTTTTATTGTAGAACACAAAAGAAAATATTTAGAGAAATGTCTCGTGGAAGTCAATGGGGGTCCAGTGTTGACTTTCTTCAAAATATCTTCTTTTAGTGTTCTGCAGAAAAGTTATACAGGTTTGGTGAATAAATGATGAAAGAATTTACTTTTTTTTCACTTTTAAACAGTCCCTTTAAGAGACTGTTACTAACCCAGTGAAATCAGTGTAACACACATGACTCAACACAAGGTTTCTTTCTAATGACAGATAGATGAGATGACAGATATGTGGGTGGTTTTTCTCTCGGTGCATTAGTTTGGTTTTGACCCTTGTGCATTATACTTTCTTATAGAACTCAATTATTTTGTTTGTTTGACACAGGCCATCCATTATAGACGTCTCGAGACTTTTTTCTTTTACCCTGGAGAAATTTTCTACTATATTCATATGCATTTCATTTCATGTGCAAAAGAAAACACAGCTTTATACATCATTTGAATGGACTTTATAATGCTCGGCATTAGTTAGGGAATGTGTCTCATGCTGAAAACTGCGATTTCTTTTTTATATATTACCTTGTAATTTTTTTTCTGTGATGTAGAAAACCTTTTTATTACTGTAATGTGAAAAAGATGATTCATTTAGATTGAAAGGTCTTATGTTGTGGTTTATGCTGATTTAAATAAAAAAGAACTGATATTATTATAAGAATGACCTGGGAGAATAATGTATTTTAAATAAAAAAATATAATGTATATATAAGTGTATTTATAAAACCCAGCCACATTACAGTAAAACTGAATTTTTTCATCCTTAACAATCCTATTATAGACTTTGATTTATGATTTTGGGTGAAAATACGACACAGATCTGTTTTTAGGTCAAACAAATTGACGTGAACGTCTGTTATGTGTCTGTCTTCAGCTCACTCCTGTAAGCAACCAAAGACCCCACCGCATGCCAACGTGCTGGGCATGGACCTGCCATCCTTTGGCTACACGCTGCTTTATTCCTGCCAGCCTGGTTTCATTCTCACCGGAGGCTCCGAGCACAGGGTGTGCCGCACAGATGGATCCTGGACCGGGAAGGTGCCCGTCTGTAGAGGTAACCAGTCAAATCCCCAAAAAATTCACATTTATATTTGCTCGAATCATCGTGGCCTGTTACTTTTTTTTCATGCTTTTTGTCTTGTCGAGGCAGAAACGGTCTAATATCATTCCCTCTGCTTGCTGAGAGAAATCATGCGTGTAATGTGTTTCCTTAAACCCATTTCAAATGCGACGGGCATGTGGGTTTTGCCATGATATGCGTTTGGTTGTTTTTCAGCTGGCTCCAAAACGACAGAAAAAGTCATGACGCCTGTTCAAGGAACTTCCAGCCCCAAAGTCAACGGTGAGCATCTTGCAGTGCTGTGTAATATACTGTAATAATTTATTTCATTTATATTAATATTTGATTGTATATCACTTGGATTTAATTAAATGAAAACTACTCAACAGCTATTGGTTCTATGCAAAGTTCTACCGGAGGTTAAGTTTGGGCAACATAATGTCTGCTAACCGTCTATCCTTGAACATATTACCATACATTAGAAGTTACTGCATTTAGTTGCTTAGCAACCATCAACATGATGCTGTTGATCGTATGTGTTTTTGTAAATGCGCAGACAACAGCAATATCATAAACTAATAGGGGGTCCATAGTGGTACAGTATGGGGTCCTCAATGTATTGTTTGATATCAAAATATGCAATTATGCATCAAACAATAATGCAATAGTTATTTGACAGATTACATTTTGCAATGAGGTTTCAATTGATAACATGAAGGAACTGCATTACTCAACATGAACTAACAATGAACAATACCTCTAGAATATTTATTCATCTTAGCCATGTTAATTCCAACAATTACCAAGCAAAAGTTGTATCTTTTAAAATTGCTTAATGCACGATGAATGAACAGTATGCTAATAAATGCTGAAAAAAAATTGCTTCAATATTAAGTCATGTTAGATACTGTAAGAAATCAAAGCCAATATCATTGCTTATCACTGTATAATTATTTGTTTTTTTTCTTGTTTTTTTTTTAATTAGTAAAATAAGTTACTTTAAGTTGATTTAACTTAAAATATGAATTAATTCAATAAATTTGATCCAAACTCGTTGTGTTGACTAATATTTTTAAGTTGAATTAACTCAAAATATATTTTCTTCAGAAGTCAGTAAACGGACTGAACCGTTTTTTATGTCTAAGTTAAGTGACTCTATGTGACCTATTGTATCCCACATTGAGCCCAACGAGTCTGAAATATCAGTTTTTTAAAGTGCTTTATTATAATAGTCAGTGTTATATGGAGAGGTAGTATGGCTCACAGTATCAACCTTTCACACTGAGATCAAGGAAAAGTTGAAGGTGTTAATTTGTACCAAACCCAGTATTGTAAATGGCTTCATAAACTCTGAATCTGACACATTAACCGTTCTTCATTGCAGTCCCTGACGACGTGTTCGCTCCCACTTACGTGTGGAAAGGTTCTTTCGAATATAAAGGATTGAAACAGCCAATGACTCTGACAATCACCAGTTTTAACTCCAGCTCGGGGAAAGTCAACGTGACTTTAACTAACAGACATTCAGAACTGCTGTTGTCAGGTAAGAAGCCGTAATGGCTCTTCTGTGCAGTACAGCTCATGTCATAAACACCTGATGTAAGCAAACATCTGCTCGGTGTCGTGTCAACCGCTCCAGAGAAACGGCTCGTGTCAGAGTCGTGGGGAAAAACTGTCACTTACTGTTTACACGAGATGTGACGTTATAGCTCCATTTTATTCTTCACAGCAACAGTATGAAGTATAAATGTGTTAATATATATATATATATATATATATATGTTGACCTTATTGCTAATTTAATTCAATTTAGATGTGGGAGGTACTGTATGATAGAAATAACATTTCTTGGAATGTTTAATTTGATGTTTTCTTGGAATGAGTAATAATAGTATATTTACATTTATTCATTTGGCCTTTTATACAAAGTGACTTACATTACACTATACATTTTGTTACTATTTGCCTTTCCTGGGATGGAACCAGTGACCTTGGCTATGCTACAGTGGCACCATGATCTAACCACTGAGCTACAGGAAGGCATATTACTGTATTTAAATGCTTTATGTGCTGCCATGTAGTGATGATACTTGATCACATTTAAATTAACTTTCCCTTTTTATTTGATCGACTTGAACCAGAAGATTATTCTTAATAATTGAATGTTGACTCAGTGATTCAACTTCATATTAAATGCTGTTTGAATTTCAATATTATACAACTTCCCGTTTGAAGGAGGCATTAAAAGCTTGTGTATTTAGGCAATTACAGCGTTACGGATGTGATATTTTCACTCAAAAGTTAAAATATATTAATTCTCAGAAAATCTTTTTGTTGGCAATATATTGAACCGTTAGTTTATTTTTTGTTTTCTGTTTTCTAAAGCCCTGATGATAAAGTCCAGACATCTGAAAAATATCAGTCTATGCACAAGTTTTTAAAATGTAAAAAATTAATGCGTTATTACAGAAAGGACACGTTATGGACGGACAATTCACGTACTTGACTATGGAAAACTATGCTTTTAAAACACAACAAGCAAAATTACTATGCACGCAGAGTTTGTATGTATGTGCGAGTGTTTTATAGATGTGTATGCACGCAGAGTTTGTATGTATGTGCGAGTGTTTTATAGATGTGTATGCACGCAGAGTTTGTATGTATGTGCGAGTGTTTTATAGATGTGTATGCACGCAGAGTTTGTATGTATGTGCGAGTGTTTTATAGATGTGTATGAACGCAAAGTTTGTATGTATGCGCGAAAAAGTGTATATGCATGCATTATTAACATAAGATGTATTGGTATGGATTTCACATGTGTTTGCTTGAACATTCAAAAGTATACATGTATATGCGAGCAATGTATATATGTGTATGCACGCTTTTATATATGTATTCATAAGCGCAGTTTGATTTACACCCTAAACGGCGCCTCATAGTTATAAGGATATTCATGACATCATCATGTCATACTTGCATTTACTCTCTGAACTGAATTCCCAGTAAAGCCGCTTACATACAGTGTTTAATATTTCTGTTGTCAGACATAAAATAACAATTACAGACAGACGTTCATATGTCCAGTCAGTAACAATGACAGGTACTTAGAAAGGCTGTTTTGTCATCATTCATTAACAAGTTTTCGGTGACTGCGACCTCTGGCTTATGGTTGACATGTGCATGGAATTGCGCATTTGTGATGTCATTTTAGTTAATTCTGCAATGAATCTGACATGTTGCGACCTTGCAAAGCAACTGTAAACAACAAAACTCCACTTTTCATTGCACCAAACAAGCACTCCTATAATATCAGACCCTTCCTCACCCCGACTCATCTCGCTCTATTTATTCACATTATAGAAAAGAGGAAAAAAAACACATTAAAGTTCATTAGCCTTATCCTTCCAGTCCTCAGAAACATGTCTGCTCATTGAACCGGCTTAATGCTTAATGCCATTGATTCAACGTGTGACCCTGAGGCTTTCGTGAAGTCCGTTTGTGACCGTTTCGCCCTCACGCTGTCACGCAGGTCATGTGTCGGTGCTCAGAGATCAAACAATATCAACTCTGATCCCATTTGCAGCTGACATTTAGGCACTGCCAATGATAACTGGACAGCTCGCTTGACGTGTCATTATGTGGGCGGTGCCTGTGTTAAAGTAACAACTAAACCTGTGTTTATCCAGATACTAAAGTGCAGCAAAACTTTGAAAACTCATCTTCACTCTTGGCGTGGCAATCACAACACAGTCATAATGTGCTAAGAGTTTGGTTCACAGTTTCTAAAAATCATGTTTTTTTATTGTGCATGCCAATGAATATTAATCAAACTGCAGTTGGTTTGTTTTGGTTTGAGCCATAATAACTCAAAACTACAGCTAACTTATACAATAAAACAGAATAAAAGCACAATAAAATAATAGAAAACATGATAAAATAAAGAATACAGAGTTATCTCAATTTGGACTCTTTATTTACAGCCATGGAAAAAAATAAGAGAACATTCAAATTGTTTATTTCAAATCATCATTTCTAGATGTATTGTGGTCATTTCAGTCCAGTGTCTGTTGAATTTCAAACCTCAGGAGTGACATAAAGTCATCCAACAGCAATGTGAAAGACTACTGCAAAAAAAAGATGTATTTTTGAACTTTTCTTGAATACATGCTGAAATACTATGTTGTATAAAATAATAAACTTGTTGTATTGCTTAAAAGTGAATCTTAACTTGTTTTCTATGCCTTATTTGTGGTCTGAACAAATACAGAGCATCTTTTCTTGAAACAAATGCAAATAGAAACAATATTTACATTAGTAATTTGGGAGAAATATTGTTAGCAGCTCACAGAATGAAACAAAAATGATGATTTTATATAAACACATACCTATAAATAGTCAATTCAGAAAAACTGAAAATCATTTTGAAATGGTCGCTTAATTCTTTCACAGGCTGTTTATAAGAACATATTCCCTACATAATACATAAGTTTCAGTTCAACAATATGATGAACATTATAGCCGTGACCTCCAGCAGATGTTGTCGCTCAGATCTCAACAAAACGATCTAGAGGAACGTTCTACAGTTCCTCTTTACAAAAGTTCTCAGGACGAGGTCATGCCATAGGATCTCTATAAGATTGAGGTCATATCCACGCAGAACATTGATCATCTTCTATTAAATCCGTTCAGTTTTCGCGTCGCATCACCAGACTTGTGTTGAGCTTCAGTGTCTGGACAGCTGGCTTTACGCTCTCATGCAGAATGTCGGATAAACTGGGAATTGGTTTCTCATTTGATGACACACTATCAAGCTGTCAGGGGTCCTGATGCAGGAAAGCAGCTCTGTCATACATCACGGCTGTGTATTTCTTTCTCCACACAACAGTGGCTTTCTCAATGTTCAACATCACTCTTGTTTGGTGTTTTGTCATATGTTGACACACACATGTTCCGTCATGTATTATTGAATGTTTTGTGGTTTAAACGCAGGTGTCTATAAGAGCCGAGACGCCCGTATGACCTTGCAGCTGTATCACATGAGAGCTCTGGTGAAGAACACGTACAGCAAGATCACTGAGGAAACCTTCATCATGGACGGCTTTGTAAGTATCGGTTAAGCAAATCTATTAATGCAGGGGTGTTAATGGTGCGTTTGTGTCAAATGCTCAACAAAGATCATCTCTGGCTTTTTTAAAGACCTGTGAGGTCGAGAGATCTTGGTATTCATCTTAGATTTTTGACTCCAGGTCTCCGCTGATCATGAAGGAAACACATACTTGTTCCAAGGCTTCATACAGGGCCGAGATTACGGCCCGTTTGGACTACAGAGACAAGGTGAACTTCATTTTAATACAGTGATCCATTGTGTTTGTAATGGGAGGAGTCAAAAAGTAAGCAATTATACAATATCCAAATATAGAATATATAGAGATTTGTATTTATAGATACAAAAATATCAAACTTCCAGTTATAATAAAGTTAAAATATTAAACTTTATATTAAAGTGAAACTTTCAAAAAAAGTAAAGAAATCCCTGAATTTGTAGTTAACATTTTATAAATGTTTAATATATTTAAAAATTATAAAAATTATATTTTATATACACTAAATAAAAAAATATGTATATTTTAAATATATATTATAAATAATTGTTGTTATAATATTAAATGTCAATTTAATTTAAACATATATTTAAATCTATTTAAAATACTTATTTTTACCTTATTACTAATTACTTAATTATTTAATTAGGAATAACTATTAAAACATAGTATTTTATAACAAATATGCATTCAATTTAAAAAAGTATTTTTTCTTAAATATATGTTTCTATATTAAATATACTATACAATTAAAATATCTCTTAAATTGTATATTTAGATAATTTGTTTCATATTAAATGTACATTTGATTATAAAATGTAATATATTATTAAATTAAAATATTTAATCTATTGTTCTTCATGTTTGGTCTCTGCATATTCATACCAGCAGAGCATATTTTCCAATGTTCTATTATGTTTAATGTAACTAAGGAATTACACAATTATGTTAATGTTTCAGTTTAATCAGGCTCTTATTATCGACGCCTCAATACATTTGTCATCTAATCGTAATCACAAGGTCAATACAATGAATTATATGATGATATATTTACTAATATCTCTCATAACTAATTGATGTGGGAACAAATTTACATATGTGATATGACATATGTAGTCATCTGTTGAAGTTCTACTTGAATGATGGTTTTGTCAAGCCACTTGGGTGAGTGTATCTTTTTTCCCATCATGCATCATTCAGGTCTGAACATAATGGAGGCCACCAAAAGCCCAGAGGTTCCACCCAGAACCAACAGCAGCTCTGTGGCCGTCGCCATCCTCGTGCCTTTCTTTGCCCTGATCGTTGCAGGCTTTGGATTTTATCTTTATAAACAGAGGTGTGTGTGTTAGAACGCCTGTGTGATGTGCACTAGCATACTGCCAAGTATATACTGTATACCAAATACTTTACAAAAAGCTTTAAATGTGCATGTTATTTCTGTAACACAGAGAAATTTTCCAACACAGACCTGCAGTAGAATAGAGCAAAAGATGAACAATTCTTGGATGTAAACTTCTAATGCTTGATAACCTTTTCCTTCATGTTTGACCGCAGGAGGTCTGATAAAACGGGGTACACCGGCTGTTCCGTGCATGAAAACAACAACGGTCAGGCTACATTCGAAAACCCAATGTACAGCACCAACTCCAAATCCATCGAGGGAAAGGTGGTCCGCTTCGATCCCAGCCTCAACACGGTTTGCACAATGGTCTGAGGATTCGCTGTCACTTTTGTGTTGCTATTTCACACGATCTCTGGATCTCTCTTCTAAGCAACTTTCAAGCACAGGTTTGGGGTCTGACACTCACTTAATGTCACAAAGCTTTGAGTGGATTTACAGAAAAACGAAATACTCTTCACCGCCCGAGTGGAGAAATATATATTCTATACATCTCACTCCGAGAGTGTTACAGCTTTTGTATTTAAAAAGAGACAAAAGGTGTATATGTGTACTTTTCAACTCGCTGGACATTTTCATACGACGGAGCAGGTTTTCCTAAAGTGATGCTCACCGAGGGTCGCTCACACGTACAGTGTTTTTTATTTATCAAGAAATTGATCAGTGCCCCCCAGAACGACCAGCGATGGGATTGAAGACAGCAAAGCTGATACGAGAGACTCTAGTTGTTGATGCTGTTATGTAAGTGAGGGATTTTATTCATTTACAGGATTAGTTTCTGCCCAGATACAGGGATATAATAAGGAAAGCATGTCGGGTATTCTGAGTGGGTCCGATTCGTGCATTGATAATCATTCATCTTCTGCGTGATATTGATGCATTATTCCCCGCCGTGATTTACATACAAACACGAACCTCTAAAGAATATTAATGTTTAGCCGCACAGATTCACATTCCCCGTCAGAACAGAAAGACATCTTGTTTTTACTGCTAATACATCTCATTTATAACCAAATTTAGACCCAGCAGGGCATCCGGCAATACACAGCGTCTATTTTGACCAACAATACAGACACTGTATGTGTAAACGGCCCTTGTGTTTACATAATTTATGTCTGTGTACTGTGCATATTTATTTTGTATTAACAAACACATACATTCAAATATTTAAGAAAATATAAAAATAATAAACATTTATATATAATTTAAATGATTGGTAGATATAAATAAAGACATGGAAATATTTCCTAAATATGTATACATATATGTGTAGGTGTTTGTAAATACAAAATGAATGTACATAGCACACAGACATATATTAAGTTTTATTCTAGATGTGAATAAACGTGATTAATCGTTTGACAGTCTGAGTTCTGTCACATCATTCCAGTGTTGCTTTTAACCTTCTGACCTCCCGCTTATCCAGATGATGCTCAACATTGAGATGTGAACTTCAACACACATTTCTTATGAGGAACATAGGTATCGTTGCCATTACATGCGCATGTTTTTGCGTGTATCAAAGGTGAAGTTTGTCATTTTTGTCTTAATATTTTTTCTCATATTCCAGATTAATCTGCAGCTGTATATACTGTAAACTGGAGTGTTAACATTGTGGCTTTGTGACACTTTTAAAACATTCTTCTGCTTTTTTTTGAGGGTCCTGAAGCAAGTTTGTAGCCGTATTGACTCCTGTACGCTGCTTAACAATTTTTTACGTAAACTTTAAATGTGGCGGTTTTGATGCGTGACGCTTCAATTAATTATTTATCGTAATAGAGTCACTTTTGAAAACAGCAATGAATAACTTCTGAACGATTGTGCAAAAATAATTGAAGTGATCTTTGTTTTTGCAGTTCTGTTTGATGCCACTAGTGGCGCAAAATGACACACTTCACCTTTAAAGCTGCAATCTGTAACTTTTGAAGGTATAAAATAAACAAATCTTAGTCATTGAGCCAGTACATAAATATCAATATAATTTGACTTCGCTCCACGTTTAGACACTTTGTTCGGACTTCGGACACACAAGCCTGTCCCGAAGATGCTTTCTGGTGTGTGTTTTGTTATAATTTAACACATTTATTTTATATTTTATTTATATTCATATTCATTTATATTCATATTTTATTGTATATTAATTGTATTAAAGGGATTTAAAACTCCTAAACTATTACTGATTCTTTGCGAAGGTCAACCGGAAGTTAAGTTTGGGCCACATAGCGTTTATTGTCACCGTTAAATCTATAAAAATAAGTAATGTGCAATTTTATGTTTTAAACAGAGATGACGATAGAGAGACAAACGTTGGATTGCAGATTAAAAGAAAAAGAAAATTAACTTGTCAAGTATGTACACCCATTGAGTTATACATTATGATTTAAGATTTATATTGAAAAATGTGTAATTATTCAAGAAAATTTCACATTTTGTTTATTTACTTGGTAATCACATCTGGGTAATCCATTATTATTACATTACCTGCATTTCTTCACTCATAATAGTGCCTTGTATGATATTTCATGGTGTTTTTGGAAGTAAAGGTTTCCGTTTATTTATTTACAAGATCAGCTGCAGTAACTGATGTTTAAATTGTTCTGCGTGACTTTAAAGGGAAAGAGTTCATGTTTGCACATGCCTGCCAAATATAATCAGATATAGCATCATTGCTATGTTTGAAATGTTTGTGTCGCTGCCCATGTTGTCTTTGCGTTAACAACTTGTATATTTATACAGATTTTTGTTTTTATTTAGTTGAGCAGTGTTGTCGTGACGTATATTTGGTTCTCACTATTCTTGTTAGTGATACTGAATTTCGAAACACTGTCAAAGATTTAGGATTGCTTTTAAACATGGACTCCTTCATATGGGTCCACCATTCTTGTAAATACGTTCATAAAAAATGTACATATATTTAACATTTTTGAAAAGAGTTCTATTTTTCTGAGAAATTTGTAAAATAAAAGGTTATGTACATATATTCATTTGTAAATGCCATTTACAAATAAATAGTCATTTGCTTTTCTAAATTTTCTGGATTCTTTCTATTGTTTTTTGTGATGTGTTCAAGTTCAAATGAAAGATGAAGGCTGGGTCTGAATAATAAAAAAAAAGAGAGAAGGCTGTAATAATGGTATAGATTGTCATGAAACTCTATTGTAGAACCCAATTGCAGGCAGAGACAGGACGAGATGGTACGGGGTAACAGGGGTATTTATTTAACAAGGGGTAAACAGGATCAAAACAGGAAAAACAAAACCCACAATGGGGAAAACAAGACCGGGTAAAATTAACAGCAAATAATGAACACTGACTGACTAAACTAAGACTATGAAACAAACACTGGAAAACAAACACTAAACTAACACTTACTTAAGACGATGGAGACAGGAACAAGGCAAGATGAGGGCATGAAACATACGTGAGCAGGTACAGCATACAGAACGACCAGGTATCACATACAATGAACGTGCACCAGACAAAGAAACAAGAGGATGTTTTATAGGGGAGGTAATTAACACAAACTAGGAAACAGGAGGGTAGGGAACAATGACGCCACTCGAGGAGAGTATGGAAGGCCACAAGGGTCAAAAACATCTCTCCCCACATGAAACAAAGGATTCTGTATGATTCCACCTCTAAACCAAGAAATACCTGACTAGGAGAGGTGAAACCATGACAATAGATATCCCATAATCCTGTGTGTGCAGTTTAGTGATTGGTGGAAATAAACAGCAACTAATGGAGAGGTCAAAACAATACACTAAATTAAGATGATTAGTTAAGGAAATTTGGATTCAGTATTTATAAATCAAACAAACTGTGTGACTTCTGTATTTGGAGCTTAAAATTGGCTGTAGGACCAGAGATGTGATCAATTATTGATGGGGGATGGAAGTTTAGCGGTTGAAACTGGCAGTTTACTGTCGGTGATGGGAATATAAACAGTCGAGGTTGATCAAATGGAGCGTGATACACACGAGACTCGGTCAGGCGATTTGCATTGCCCCTTATAGATGCAATTCCCCAAATTAAAAGAGAAAGAGTGTAAATTAAGGCAGAGAGCAGCTTGCAGACGACGTACGTAATGTGCGAGAAAATGGTGTTGGACAAACAATTAAACACAAATGTCTTGACTTCGGTTTCACTCGGCAACCAACAAGCCATAGCTTCATTTAAAAACAGAGCTGTTATGTACAGTCGCATGAAAAATGAAGAGAGCATTCCAAATTTCCATATAATTATCACTTCTAGATGGATTGTGGTCATTTCAGTCGAGTGTCTGTTGAATTTCAACAAAATCAAACCTGAGGAGTGACATAAAGTCATCCAACAGCAATGTGAAAGACTGACAGCATGACCAGACACATGGAAACTGTGGTAAAAATCCAGGTTGTTACATAAGAAAATAGAAATGTATAAATGTGACTGTTGTTTTGCTTAAAAGTGAAAATGAACTTGTTCTCTTTGCAGTATTTGCAATATTTTAAAATATTTTCTGTTATTTTGACCCATTTCTCCAGTTTTCATTTATCTGAAAAGAAATGCAAATAGAAACAATATTTTTTATTAGAATCTCATTCACAAATAATTGCTATACTATATAATACTATACTGTAATAATATTTATACACACATATGGAATTCTCACTTTCCGCCCAATTCACAACACGTAGGTACACAAATGTATTTGTTCTAAATGTCAGTGAATTGCGAGGTGAAAAGTGAGGTGTGCTATGATTGGCGAGTTAACCAGTGCGTAGTGATTGGTCGAATCATGCAAGCGTGTGACGGAAATGTAACACCTCTTACCATATTTGGAACATCAGGTTCCAAAGCAATTAACAGGAACGCCCACCTTACTTGCGTATACATTTGGGGGGTCTTAGTCAACTCATACCACAAACTGACGTAGATTTGTGGGTGTGTGGTTACACGAGGCGTTTCAGGGCAGGTCTGGGTGAGCATTCGCTTTTAGATAGAATGCATCTTTTGTTCCGACACTTTAGTTTTGGAAATTTTAAGTGTCTAATACATGCATTGGCAACACACCAGAGACACAGAAAAACATGTTTTTGCACCATATGACCTTTTTGATACATCTAAGCATAGTTATATACATATATATATATATATATATATATATATATAGACTGGTGATTTTTGTGTTTTACCTGTTTAAATTGTTTTCTTATATTTAGAATACATTTTAGTGTGAAAGTTTTAGTGAGTCATTATTTGTTCGTCAAATGTTTGTACGTAGGTAATTTGTGCACATGCATGCTTAGTGAATAAGACCAAATGTTAGCAGCTCACAGAACGCAACAAAAATGATCATTTTACCTACAGTTAACACCTAAAGACTAAAAAGTTTTTTCTGCGGCTGTAGGTGAGTGACTTACTTGATATCTGAATCGACCGTTAACAGACACCAGAATTGTCAGATTTTTGTTTTCCAGCCTTTTGCTTTTGTTTGGAGATTTCTAGTTTCATCATTTGAAGAGAGGACCGGCGCAGCTGAGACTGACGACTGTTCCATTAAACCAGAGAAGATGAGATCCTGAGCACATGACAAACCCATCACACATTAAAACCTTTCAAAAGCGTCTTCTCTCGCCTCACACACAGATGTGCACCATACACACTTCTTGAACTGGTAATGTGACAGAATCAATGATGGGTTGTCATGGTGACCAACAACCAACTGAGGTGTTCTAGATATACTTTTCTGAATTTTTAAACGATTCTGACAGCACGCTTGTGGGTTGTTAATGGGTCAAGGACAAATATTAAGGATAAGATGTCGGGGAGGATACATTTAAAATGTTGCGAAGTAACCCTGGAGTGCTCTACAATATTGTCGTTGAGTAAAAAGTGAATTTGAAAACAAAATATGCGTTTCAAGGTAAAATAAAGAAATATGGTCTCGGCCTGTAAAAGTGATGCTTAAAGGGACAGTTCACCTAAAATGAAAATTCCAAACTGAACACAAAAGAAGATATTTTGAAGAAAGTTGGTTACCAGACAACACTGACCCCCATTGACTTCCACTGTATGAACGAAAACATTTCTCAAAATATATTCTTTTGTGTTCCACAGAATAAAGATTCATATACAGTTTTGGGACAACAAGAGGGTGAATAAAAGGTGACGGAATTTTTATTTTTGGCTGAACTTTTACTTTGAGAAATACGTCAGTCAGGGTCAGGTGAACCCAAACTATATTCTTGAAAATAAAGGTGCTTAAAAGGTTCTTCACAGCGATGCCATTTTTGGTTCCACACAAAACCATTCAGCCAAAGGTTCTTTGAAGAACCATCTCCTTCTTACTTTTTTATTAAAAAGAAAGGTTGTTCAGATGTTATAGGTTCTTTGTGGGACCAAAAGGTTCTTCAATGGCATCAATGAGTGTAGTCTCATTATAAAATTCTTTCTAGTAATCAAGATATTTTTGCGCATCCCCAGACGTCTTTGGCGCCTTACAAAAGTGCGTCCCTTATGATTTTCGTTTTAAATGATACTATCTTCATAAAATAAACAAGACGGCTGCTATTGAAACAACAACAATAGAGTGAAGGCAGCCGGCAAAAACAGTAATTTCCCAAGCAACCTATTGCATAACAGCAAACACAGCTCCACTCGCTCTGCAATCATACCTCGCAGGGTTATTACTCACGCAGAGAATATCTTTAATCTGATGACGACAATTGCTGTTTTTCATGAGCCATATAATTAAATCCACAACACATTACTGAGTTGAAACTTGGAATCGAAACCTGCAAACTTGAACTTTGTTGTGATCCACTAGAACCCAGAGGACGAATTAGAAACACCCTAATTTCGTCCTAGTGAGCGAATCCAATCATCTTTACACAAATCCTTTGTATGACTTTCTTCTCCGTTCAAGTTTCAATGAGAACGAAGACGGGAAGCAGTTGGAGAAAATTTTCCTGGAGCAGATTGAGGTCTGCTCTCTTCGCATTGCCATCTGTATCGTTCTCTTCACTGCAGTAATTATGAAGGTAATGGTGCTTATCATGCATAAAATATGAATATAATTTACATAAATCGTCCTTGATAAACCAAACCTCTTAAACCGAAACTGTTCTTCGTGTCGGGATGCTTAAATATTTTAGGTATTGGCGCGAGCTGGAGGAAGAGGCGGGTGTTATGAATCTGAAGCTGACATTTTCTCCTGACACAAAATATTACGGGATAACAGACTTTGCGGTCCATCATTCCATACTTGACATTTTGGCAGGGTCGACGCTTTAGATTGTAGCACGAGACAATTAAAAAGCATGATCAAATCTGACGGCAGCAAAAAATAGAGCTGGTGTCAATGCACTGTTTTGAGGTAGCATTTGTCCCGAATGCAGAAAATGTGTCCATCGGAGACTAATGCGCCACATAATGGAGACCCATTACAAATATTCAAAACACAGAGAAATACCCGCACCTACTCGCATAGAAGTTGCCAACCCACGCACACACAAAAAGACAGAAAAACATAGTCTGTTTATATTTATAATCAGGTTTTTGAAGCAGTGAACCTGAAAATTGATATTTTTGCTGAACGTCTGAGCTGCTGGTTTATAAATAATGACGGCGAGCATGCTTCATAAAAGACCGAAAAGTAGTTGATTTACAGTTTTCCTTCACATCTCATGCACATATTGAAAAACACCATCATTGCTTCTCACGTCCGGACGTTCAGAAGAACGAATGCGAGTCGCACAGCCATTGAATAACCGTTTCAATATTCGTTTTTCTCATCCAAAGCTTCTCACGGCTTCAAAAGGTCCCGCAAAACAGTCCTGCCTGGTGTTTTTATGAGATTTTTGGCCTAAAAGAAGCCTGACGGACACAGTCGCTGTCAAATTTTATGTATGGAAAAACAGAATCGGTTTGTTTTGATTTAAGCCATAATAACATAAAAAATACAGCTTACTAACTCAAGAAAACACAAGAAAAACACAATAACATAATAAAAAAACATGATTTTTTGAACGATTTTAAACCATAAACATATTCAGTTATAAAATGCTGGAACATCAATTTGTTTGGTTGATGGTCTTATTTTTCTTACGTTTGATAGCATCTTGGGGCCTCCATCAGTGCATTACGTTCAGAAGAGATGTCAACGGCGTCTCAAACTAAGCTTAGATTTGTCAAGTCTGCAATCGAAAGTCGATATTATTGAAGATAATATCTCAATATGATCTCAAACATTTCTCATCAAATTGACCAAAATCCAGATTATTTGACCTCTACAATCGCCGTTCATTTTACACCTCCATACTCTTCATGCATTTCAACAATTCTACTCTCATTTGTTTTATAAAAGAGTAACATCTGAGTAAAACAATTCTCTTCACGTCATCCAATCATAAGTTTTAGTTTTTGGCGGTATTGTCATTCACATGAGAGATTGTATGCTTTGTGACTGGTTTGGAGAAATGTTTGCTTTATGACAGCTGCTGTTGAATTAGAGCCGTGTTCGGCGGTGCACCCTCAGACTGAAGATTCTGGAGGTTTCTCTCTCTCTTTCTGTCTCGGCTGTCTGTCACGGAGGGATGACTTCTCCTTCTGCTCACTAAATCTGTGGGGTAAAAAGGCAGAGTAGAAATTGGCTTCCTTTGATGGCAGTGTGACACACGAAATGGCTTCTTTTGTAAGATTCCCGGGTGTCAGACGCTGCTACGATTTTTCCCGGCCCACCCTTGTTTGACTGTTTAACTCATGTGGTGTTCAAGTTAAACCGCTGGGATCAAACCTTGACTATGAAATGGCCTCAGAGTGATGCAACTCTACATAAATAGTCTCGCAATTCTTTGAAACTGGAGTGCAAATACACAATGAAACTAATTTTGTAAAAAAATGTTTTATTTTACATACATTTATGCATCCAAAGCGACTTACATTGCATTATTCTATACATTTATAGAATAATTATATTATATTATTATGTTGTTTCACTTCAATTTATACTGTTTCTTTATGAAATTTAAGATGCTGAATATGAAAATCACATACATTTTCTTACATCAACACAAAAAGACGAAAAAATATTTTCACCCATTTATCCATTTCGGTATCATTACTCGTACGCAGAAATGACAAGGTACTGGCATAACACTGCGCTCAAACAAGAGTTTGATGAAACTGTTACTAAAAATGAGTCGTCCGAAACTTCAGAAATATAAATTTGATCTGTTTTATTTTTTATAACTAATACTGTCTTCACACACCAGGTTCCAGACTTAGTCACCCATCATCGTTTCATCCCACCTACCCTGTACCTTATGTCTCTGTTAAGCTAATGCATATAACGCTAACGTTAACTTGTACCGTTATTTCTGGAGTATTACAGTTTGTTTATCTATCTATGAACTGGGCTAATTTAAGTGTTTAATCTATTATCGTCTATCTATTATCTACTATCGTCTTCGGATGTTTCTTCGTCAGACTCGGGCTCAAAGTGGTAAGGTGAATTGAATCTAATTCAAGGAATGGGAAGAAGGAGGCGGAAACTGGCGAATGTTCAACAACTTTTAATAAAAAATAAACAAACCACAAAACGAAAGTAAAATACCCGCACCTCCCGCACCTCCCGCACGGTCGACTGCCGGATGTGATACCCGTGCTACGTGCAGCTGACACTCATTATCATCATTCGCTGTCGTCCCGCCTTGCACGTTACAAACGCGTTTGACTAATCACAGCAGACTACACCATCTGACCAATCAAATGACACTAGGCTAACAGATAGGAGGGGATTAGACGGATGAATCGCGGAACGAATCATTTGAGAGTCAGTCAAGAAGTAATGTAAGAATAATAACCTATTTTTTTACCTTCTATGTACTTAAACTTGTTTTTGGACAATCCATAAACCAAAGTAGGACCTTAAAAATAATTTGCTACTTACTCTTTAAATTATAGTAGTTATGAAATGGATTGTTCAAACTCTCAATGCTTATCGTGTCGTCTTTCTGCCTACCTGTCTGACTGTATTCACCCAAAATAAAGATTCTCCCTCATGTCATTCAAGACCTGTATATGACTTTTTCTTCTGTGCAACACAAAAGAAGATATTCTGAGGAATGTCTCAGTGATTTTGTGCCAATATGATGGAAGTCAATGGGGTCAGATGTTGTTTGGTTACCAACATTCTTCAAAATAGTCATGCAAGTTTTGAATGGCATGCAGAAAGTCAGTATTTTCATTTTTTGGGTGAGCTTTCTCTTTCATAAATGTTCTATGCATCTGGGCAATTCCAGCATTACATGACATAAGGAATTGGTTAATTTTGATTACATTGAACCATCTGTTTATATTTTACTGAACCCTTGTTGATAAGAGTATAAACATCAAAAAATGTCAGTATATGAAAAAAAAAAATATTAAAAAAGGGAAATAAACATGAGTTATGTGACAAAAAAAAGAATAGGTTATTGGGAAACAATAAACTTTGTAGGATTTCTGTAAAATAAAATGCACAATCCTGAAGCAATAATACCCACTGAATGGAGAAGGGATCCTCTTCATAGAGCATAAAATAGTAACTTTATATTAATTTTCATGTGTCAATTTATGAGGAATATGAAGTGTTATGGATGTGACAATCCTGAAAACGCCACTTATCTGACTGAAAAATCATGCACTATAAAATAAGACGAATGCTTAACAAATTTAAAGAAAGATCTAACATGGCTATTTGAACCACAAAATGTTAAAATCCACGAAAAAACTTAATTTTTTCGTGGTAAGGTTGACATTTTCACATAATTGCCCATATGTGATATGTACATTAAATGTAATTGCATTACAGTTAAACATATGAAAGCGACAGTATGTGTCATTTGTCATATTGCCTGGGTGGTTGGGAGCGAAACGCTGCTCAAGGTCGTGCATTATGGGGATTTTTATCACAGCCTCTCACGGCTTATTGTTTTATTTTCCCATCAGAGAAAATCTCCTGCAGCTACGAGTCGTAATTAAGATCCTGGAGAGACTTCATTTCATTTCCAGCTCTAGTCTATTTCTAGCCCGGCTCAGCCAGAGAACATCATCCGGACTGTTCAAAGTCAGAGCGGAGAAACTCATTGAAAGAAGCTGTACGGTCACCACATGACACTGTTGCCCCCCAGTGTGAATCTGAATCTCCATGTCAACATTACTGTACTGATCAAGTCAAAAAGATTGAAATGGTGCCTTTATGACCTCACCATAATACTGTTTTTTCTTGTTTTTCTAAGCTTTACCATGTTTTATTTGTGTGTTTGTGTGTGTGTGTGTGTGTGTGTGTGTTGAAATACCCCCAGTAAAAAAACACGGTTGTATACATTATTATTTACTATAGTTAATTGTAGTATACTAAAGAAAATTATAGCAATCACTACACCCTGTTGATGTACACTACAGTC
This sequence comes from Triplophysa bombifrons, assembly GCA_029783895.1. Taxonomy (NCBI): domain Eukaryota; kingdom Metazoa; phylum Chordata; class Actinopteri; order Cypriniformes; family Nemacheilidae; genus Triplophysa; species Triplophysa bombifrons. The sequence goes on from CM056455.1 coordinate 4,818,806, forward strand.
TTTTGTATTAACTGTATTGAATTGATAAACTGTGGTAAATATTGCAATGTACTTTTAAGGGGTCATATGGTGAAAATAATTTGTGTGTGTCTTTGGTGTGTTAAAAGTTGCCCATGCATGTATTAGACATGTAAAATTGCTCAAATTAAAGTGTCGGAACAAATGATGCATTCTATCTAAAAGCGAATGCTCACCCAGACCTGCCTGAAACACCTCCTGTAACCACACCCCCACAAATCTACATCAGTTCGTGGTATGATTTGACTAAGACCGACCTAATGTATACGCAAGTAAGGTGGGCGTACATGTCATTACAATTGCTTTGGAACCTGATGTTTTAAGTAATGGTAAGAGGCGTTACATTTCCGTCACACGCTTGCAGTATTCCACCAATCACTACGCACTGGTTAGCTGGCCAATCATAGCACACCTCGCTTTTCAGAGCCATGAGCTTTGTAAAAATCTCTGCGTTTCAGAGTGGCGGGACAAAGAGGAGATACAGCATTTTTAAACCTTAAATCGTGTATACACATTGTATTACATCTAAAACAAATGATAATATCTGTTTTAACTGTGTCATATGACCCCTACTATGATGGGTTCATAAACCCCATAGTATCTTGGAATTTTACTGTAGTAAATACTAACTTATACTAGCATATTCGTTTTCACATGGATTCAACTTTTTGTAGCTTGTAGACTTGTTTTTATAGATGGTGGTGATAGGAGTGCTATGAGTGTAGTAAGTATACATTATTGTAAGTATACATTGTCATGGTACGACCACCTGCATCATTCACTTTTGTTAAATTTGTTTGATTTTCTGCCTCTCTCCAAACAATGATATTAAAACAACGCAGACATCAAGGTTTCTTTCTTCCAGCTTCTCTTTTAGGGTTTGCTATCATCTACTAAGTTGGTTACCATGGGGACGGTCCAGCAGTCCATCTCCATCTGCATTCAGTGCATCCGGTGACCCGTGCAGACGGCTGAGAGACACGTTCACCGTGAAACTGATGTATGGTGCACAGTGACGTGCTGTCATAACAGACAATGAAATCTGTCTGGGAAAATACTCAACATTATTCATTCCTGAGTTTAGAAACGACACGAGACTTCAGGACCGCCATCTGCAGTTTGAGTGTTGAACAGTTTTGACGTTTTCGGTTAAAATACATATTTTAGTATGGATTGTACTATTATATTTCAAGTTATATTTTTGAGTTATTAACTAAAAACAACAAAATGAATGAAACGCATTACATTGCATGTTTCTCGATGGGAGTGAAGCGTGGCCAGATTTTTGACTGAAAGAGTTTTTACTGCGCTGGAATAGTTTTGAATTATTTACACAGACATGTGTAGTGTTGGTGTTTTAGTATATTGACCATATCCTGACATTCATTTTTTTTGTACATAATGTCATTAATAGTCTTAGGCCCTGTTTCACATACAAGGCTTAGCTTAAGCCAGGACTATGTCTTAGTTAAATGAGGATATTAAGTCGCTTTTAATAAAATTCCTTAGATAAAGCATTACTGGTGTTCATCTTTGGACAAAACAATGGCACTGATATACTGTATTTTAAGAGATGGCAGGGTCATTTATTTTCAGCTAAGAGAGCTCTAACATTTATTTTAGTCTGGGACTAGTTTTAGGCTAGACTTGGTTTTGCTATTTATGTTCATTTAATTTTAGGTTTACTTTAGTTTGTATTTATCTTCAGTTAATAATTTTGGTTCTTTAATTTCAACTTATTTCTTTTTATGACCAAGGCAACGTTTTTAACTTTTGTTCAGTTTGAAGGAACAGTTCACCCAAAAAGGAAAATTCTGTCTTCATTTACTCACCCTCATGTTCCAAATCTGTATACATTTCTTTGTTATTATAAACACAAAGATATTTGGAAGAATGCTTTTAAACAAATAGTTGTTGGCCACCATTGACTACCATAGTAGGAAAAAATGCTTATCTTTGAATATCTTTTAAATGAATATCTTTATTCTGTTAAACACAGAAGAAGATATTTTGAAGAATGTAGGACAGAAACAGTTCTGGGCACTTTTGACTACCATTGTAATTTTTCCTTCCATGGTAGTCAATGTTGACCTAGAACTGTTTGGTTGCAAGCATTCTGCCAAATATCTTTCTCTGCGTTCATAAGAACAAAGAAATTCTACCGATTTGGAACAACTCGAGGTTGAGTAAATGATGACAGAATTTTCATTTTTGGGTGGACTGTCCCTTTAGGTTTTCCATATGATATTTAGGCCTATAATATTTTATAGTATTTTAATAATATGATTTTAACAATAATATCCCGCCAGTCCTGTGGCACATGACTTATTGATCAAGGTGCACAGATCAGCGCTTGTTGGGTTTAAAGTACAATCTTTCAGTGTCCATGCAGGTCTTTTGCTACTGTATGCTCAGTATATGTAAACCCCAAACAAAAATGAACTATGAACCTCAGAAAATATTATCAGAAGTCTTGTGTTAACATGCAACAGAAGCTGGCAAGTCACAGAGTAGAAAGTTTATTTCTAACTGAAAGCAGCTTACATCTATGATTTAAAGAATATAAACTGTTCATGGGTGTGGTCCCTCGACAGAATTTGATGAATAGAAGACTTTGGCGTTAGGAAAAAGAGCCCATTCAAGCTGAGTGGAAGACCTTCGGTGCAGAGAAACTGTGTTCTGTACAGTTGGCAAATAGATCTTATTCCTCTCCGGCCCTGGGAGGTTGGCAGAGGCCGGCGTTAAAGAAAAATGAATGGAGACGGGAATACTGAAAGGAGCTCTTGTTTTAAACAGAAATCTACAGTATAACGTATGAACACTTGAAGTGGCCGCGATTAGCAGCATCAGCCTGAAAGTTGAATATTATTAAGATATAAAAAGACACATTCTAAGTTTTCTGCTCAAGCATGTAAGCATAGCTAGGAGATCCATTGACATTTTTGCACAAGTGATTATTTTAAGACCAATATCTGCTCATAAAATGAACATTACAAAGTTAATGTTGTGTGCTGTGGAAATATTCATAGATTGAAATCTGCCCTGGGAAAATGAATACTTGATGATTCAAGTAAAAATAATTTTTTTTACATTTGCATAATATGGTGCCACGCCGGTGTACCCAAACCCTGTAATGAAACAAATACGTTACTTAAACGTTATCTTAATTTGTGGCATATATGAAGAGCTTGAGCAACGGAGATCAAACAGATCTGACTGAAAGAACAAATATTGATTCATGTTTTATGTCAGATTACATTCATATTATTACATGTGCAGCAAGATTTCAACGGCAGTCTGGGTGTAATTGGTCCCTGGAGAGGAAACATCCGCTCACGCACTCTCTCTCTCTCTCTACGTCTCTCTTTCTCTCTTTCTCTCTCTCTCTCTCTCTCTACGTCTCTCTCTCTCCTCTCTCTCTACGTCTCTCTCTCTCTCTCTCTCTCTCTCTCTACGTCTCTCTCTCTCTCTCTCTCTCTCTCTCTCTCTCTCTCTCTCTCTCTCTCTCTCTACTTCTCTCTCTTCTCTCTTTTTCTCTCTCTCTCTCTCTCTCTCTCTCTCTCTCTACGTCTCTCTCTCTCTCTCTCTATCTCTCTCTCTCTCTCTCTCTCTCTCTCTCTCTATCTCTCTCTCTCTCCCTCTCTCTCTACGTCTCTCTCTCTCTCTCTCTCTCTCTCTTTCTCTCTCTCTCTCTCTCTCTCTACGTCTCTCTTTCTCTCTCTCTCTCTCTCTCCTCTCTCTCTCTCTCTCTCTCTCTCTCTCTCTCTCTACGTCTCTCTCTCTCTCTCTCTCTCTCTCTTTCTCTCTCTCTCTCTCTACGTCTCTCTCTCTCTCACTTTCTCTCGCTCTGTCTCTCACGACCGACCGACCGACTGTTTTATGAAGTCCCGTCCTGTCCTCTCCTAGCACTCACCTCAGATATGGGACAGCTCAAGCCACAAGTTTTGGTCATATGCTGCTTTTTATTTACATGTTACGCAGCAGAAAAGTTTAAGACCAGAAGTCTGCGGCAGAAGGATGGAGATTACGTGGAGAAAGTAAGACAGACTTTATTAACTTTTCTTTATTCAGACAAAGGACATCATAACGTTTAGTCAATTGTTCAATTGAATTATCCATACAACATGGCATGTTAAAACCAAGTTTATGGTACGGTATAATGTACAGGCACCCGGTTGTTCTCCCAAAAACAAGCCCCGACTGTGTGATCAGGAAGCCTATCTTGTATCGCACTGAAGGGGCTTATTTAGCGATAACAGCCCTAACCCATATTTTATCAGCTGATTTTTACCGAATGCAGACCTTCCACGAGGCAAAGCCGTTACTTTTGATTTTAAGGTAAGGTCGACATTCAAATATAATGTACTTTTAATTTGGTATAATCATTTGTAAATATAATATCATATATGTTATTAAAAGACATATTTGTAATTAATTTTTAAAAAAGTTCTAAATGATTTGCTGCATCCAATAAGAATCAAGCGTTGCAACGTGCCGTGTAATGATTAAAGTGAAAGTACATTAATACTCAGTGGTTTCTCTTTCGTATCTCAAAGTCTTATTTACTGTTTCTGTTAAGTACAGTATCAGTTGTATCTAATATGTTTTTGCTTAAATTATTTAGAAAAAATATAATTACAACTTTTTTTATAACCAAAGATTTATTTTGAGATCCTGTTTGCCTATGTATGATGTTAGTCATTGGTGAGATCTCCTCTATGACTGTAGATGAGACATATGTGAGACATGTGGAAATGTGCAGTTGTTTATTTCTCCCAAAATTGCTTAGACTTAAAATGAGAAATAATAGAGTCATTGTTTTAAACACATGAAGAGCATTATATTTACATTTAAATTAAGTCATTAAGCAGACGCTTTTATCCAAAGCGACTTACAAAGAGTTCAGGGAGCAATAAGTGATATGTCATACAGGACAGGAGCAATAATACAATAGATGCTAATGCAAAGTTACTAGTTTCAACAAAAGCTAGAAAACTACCTGTTGAGAGAAAGAGAGAGGGTTAGTGGTTTTTTTTTGTCTGTCAAGTATTCGCAGAAGAGATGGGTTTTAAGTCGTTTTTTAAATGTTGTGATAGATGTGGTTGACCGGACTGAGCTAGGAAGAATGTTCCACCAGGAAGGAGTTGTGAATGAGAATGAGCGGGAAAGTGATTTAGTGCCCTTATGAGAAGGCAATAGAAGACGCCGTTAGTTTGCTGAACGAAGGGTTCCTGATGGGGTGTATAAGTGTAGAAGGGTGTGAGTCTATGCAGGTGAAGATCCAGTGATGGTCCTGTAGGCAAGCATTAGTGACTTGAATCTGATATGGGCTTCAACCGGTAGCCAGTGGAGAGAGGTGAATAGGAGTGTCACATGAGCCCTTTTGGGCTGTTGGAAGACAAGGTTTGCTGCTGCATTCTGAACCAGCTGAACTGGTTTAATAACCTTTGCAGGAAGACCAGCAAGGACAGCTGTTTTCTTTTCAATGATTTCATTGAAGGACAGCTGTTCATCAAATACTGTATGACTCCGAGGTTCCCGGCTGGAAGGAGCGATTTTGGTATTGCCAAGTTGGATGGTGAGATCGTGCTGCACCGTGGTGTGTGCCGGAACACAAATAGTTCTGTCTTGGCAGGGTTCAGCTGGAGGTGATGCTCTTTATCCAAGCGGAGATGTCTTCTAGGCAGGCTGTAATGCGAGCTGCTACAGTGGTACGTCTGGATGAAACGAGATGTAGATCTGGGTGTCTGGATATGAGAAGACGTGTGCCCATATGAGAATGGAGGTGTTATTTTTGGTAGAGGTAAAATAATCTGGATTTGGTGAGAATGTGATGAGAATTATTTAAGATCATATTGAGATCTGCAATAATATCAACTTTTATTTGCAGACTTGACAAACATGAGCTCAGTTTAGGACATTGTTGACATCTCCTCTGAAACTCTAATGACAGAGACATTTGTGAGATTTATGACTCCGTTGTTTTAAAGAGAAACATCTGAGTTGAGATTTAAGCAAGATTGTCTGTTTGCTCTCCGTTTAATCTCATTTATGTCTAAAAGAAATAACTGAGACATTAAAAAAGATCTCGTCTGTGAGTTTTTGCGTATTTTATTTCTTTTTGTAACTTTTATTACTTTCTCATAAGAGAAATCTGAGACCTTTAAGATAATTTAATCTAACTAAGTCTATGAGCAACAATGGAGAAGTAAACGAGTGCTCATTTGAAATGTTTCTTTACACCACATGGAGAAGTGGACCTTCTGAGTAGAAGTTGTAAAAACTCTGGTTTTATTAGCCACGTTTTTATTTCAACCAGTCTGAAGCAATTCACGAAATGGTCAGATATTTATGAGCGCACAGATATACGAGTGACTGTAAATATAACTTGCTCCTTCAGATATGAGGATCGATTCTGTCTGTTTCACAGATCAATGTCATAACTGTGATTTCCCACAGTTGGTGCAAATTTGCCGTATCGACTAAACTCTTTATATTGAACAATGTCAGGTTCATTTTTGCAGACGCAAGACAAATTTGAGTCACAGGGTCCCCTTAACAAAGCGATGACAGATTGATTCCTTAAAAAGATGTGACCGATTTGTTTAAATTGTTCAAAGTCCACAAAGAGTTCACTGCAGAAAATGAACTAGAATGAAATATTAGATATCAAACAAACACACGTTCAGTATCTACAGTAGTTTTATCCTGAGAATACAGGATAATCTGTTGGCCTTGTTCCATAAAACCTGTTTAGATATTTGCCTTTGTATAAATCTGTCTAAACTTTTAGGCAAAATTTTAAGTATACAATGGAGCGCATTGTGTGATATCCCACAATTCATTGCGCTCAACTAAACCTTCAATTTTTCCTGTAACTGAATGTACGGTATCAACAATGTTCTGGACTATATGGCCCTTATGAAAATGTACTATATATAAAAACCAAGTTAAGTTTCTTAAGGGGTATCAACCATGGTATTCTTATTTTAACGGCTTTTCTTTTGTCTCACTTTTGTCTAACCATTTTTAATAGGATGATAACTGGGTCCCACTTACTTAAACATGCACAGCCGATGAGGTCATCTGAGTGTATCAGTGAGCAGTAGTCAGCGGAGTGTATACGGCACAGTATGCAGTACCCAATGCGCTCATGTTTATTAGTCATCAAAGTCAATTGAATTTACAGCTGTGAGCTGTTAGAAATTCCCCAGCTCATTTCATTTCTTGATAGCTCTGAAGTCTCCTGAGATTCATTGAAAGACGAATTTGATATTTATCGTCTGCATCATTTCAGTCAAAAATCTTGCCAGTGGAACCATCTGCATTCACATTAGTAAGTTTGAATAGTTTAGACACTGAAATCATCTGTATCCTTTATTTCAACACTCTTATTTTTAGTAGGGTTTTGCATTTTTATACCTCAGGAGATTTGATGCCATTCTGAGCACATTTTGAGACATTGTTGAGATCACTATTAAAATGGAAACATTGTTGGGAGATTTCAGGCTATGAAATGAGCTCGTACTGAGGCTAAGAAATGAGAACCATCGGAGATGCAGATGAGACACAAGCAAAAGTTCATTTGTTCTCCATTTAATCTCAATGAAGTTTAGGAAAAATAATTGAGAAGTAAAGAGATCTTATCTGTGATTTTTCACATATTTGTGTCACTATCCTGCAGAAAAAAAAAAACAGAAACCATTAAAGACGGTTTTAAAGAGATTTGTATTGGTTTAATGGTTCTACTGGTATGTAATGGATTTTATTGGTCGGATGTTAAATCCTATTGGAAAAATGCCCACAACACACTACAAAAACAATTTTGTAATGGTTTTATTGGAAAAAGCTAATGGTTCATAATGGTATTTTTATGGAAACTGTTGGAATTTCTTGTTGTCTTTTTAGCAGGGTGTAATGGTTATAATGGGAATTGCATTGGTTTTAATGGAAACTATAATGGTATCTATGTGATGGATTGTATTGGTGGGATGTTATCTTGTAGATGGGAAGCATTAAATCCTATTGGAATAAAGGCAAAAACACTCCACAGCATTTTTTAATGGTTTTACTGGAAACAGCTAATGGTTCATATGATATTTGAATGGAAAACATAATTTCTGTGATGGTTTCTACAGGGTACCATGCTGAAAAAAACAATGTAAACCATTAAATATGTTATAGTGGTTGTAATGGTTTGCTTTAATGGAAACTGTAATGGTTCTACTGGTATGTGATGTATTCTATTGGTGGGATGTTAAATCATATTGGAATAATGCCCAAAACACACTACACATTTGTTTTAATGGTTTTAATGGAAAAGCTAATGATTCATAATGGTATTTTAATGGAATCAATTATAATTTCTGTAATGGTTTCTGTTGGGTTTCTATTGGTTTTTTTTGGCAGTGTCAATGGGTATCTATAAAACTATAAAACCCTGGCCAAAACACAAAAAGATAATGGTATTTTATATTTTTGGCTATGTTAATTGTGTTTATAGCAGGGACTTCATTGGGACTATCCCCAAATATGGGTAATGTGGTTTTGGGTGTTTCTGGTCCAGGTGTTATGAGCATTGCCAACACGTTTAATAAGTTAGCCTACCATAAAAAAACTTACACTGTGCGAAAATAAATTCTTATTGCTCTTAAAACGGTTTTAACATGGTCTCATCACAGTCTTCACATCAGGATGCTTAAACAACTTCATCTCAGGAGAGCCACTTTATTGAAAGTTACAAGCAACCAGGAATTCTGCCATTTTTTTTATTAACTGTACAATGAAACAAATGAAGGCCTCTGTCGCACACAGTCCGGGGAAAATGTCTTTGTTCATGGGTGAGAGATTATTGTTCACCAAACCAGTCGACGTTTATTATAAATGACTGTATCATCTCACCGTCCCGTCATTATAATGAAAAGCAGGAGCTCTAATTCTTTTGAATTTGCTCACAGTGGGTAGAGAACATGCACATTTCTCATTCAGACCGTTCGGGCAGTCCTAACTAATGAAGCCGCTGTGAATAACCGCGGAGGGAAATAGTGCCGTGTGCTCCGCAAGCCTTTCTTTGCAGTACATTCAGGTGTGTCCTGTCAATAAAAAGCATTGAAGCCAAACTCACCGAGGGCTGCGAGTGCAGCCACAGAGCCTCCAGCTTATAAATATGAATACATTTCACTTCCCGGCTCGCCCCTGGCCTGTATCGAGAAGATTTATTGCCTATTTAAGGGCCCTTATTTCCACAGCTCTCTGCTTGTAGGCATGCTGATTAGAAGATGCATTAGTCTTGCGGAAACTGAGTCAGGTGACAGTGGAGCTTACTTAATGTTAAAACCAGACCTCTCACGCAAGGGATTGTTCACTCGGATGAGGTTAGGTGCTGCTTTTTATTCATCCCTGGACATTAAGAAGCACTTTCAGATGAAGATGTAAATGCGTGGCGAATCGCTGCCTCGCTTATTCTCTAAATGTCCCATTATGGATGTGGTTCTTCTGTCGCACCTGCCATTTTGGCTCGGTTTTCCACCTGTGGGATGGTGTCATAAATATACCCCCATCCCCGAGAGTGTTTATTCAAATTCATTTTATTCACACTCTCTGCTGTATTAATATGATGTCCTGTCATACTGGATCAAACGTTTCACGCTGACTGCTGCATCATATTTTGAATGCTGTGGATTACTACTGCTCATACTTGCAGGGAATGTTTTTTAAAGACCACACAGTCTCACGGCAAAAAACGAACTATTTTACGATGTTACAAATAGTCCAACATTTTTCCAAAGTCTGTCCTATAGGAACAGTGTTCTGCACAGTTTAGCTTTAATCTGATCAAACACCCCTGAATGAGTTTATCAAGGTCTCACTACGCAGACTAGAAACTTCCAGACTGGTGTGTTGAGCCAAGTTGAAGCAAACTCTGCAGGACACCGGCCCTCATGGACACCCTTGCTCTAGACTTTTCCACTTCCATTCAGATGCATGCGAATGCGTCATGTAAGACTGGAAACGTAAGCCCGTCTGAAGATAGTCACATTTCGTGAATACATGTTTTTCTGTGTCTTTGGTGTGTAATAAGTTGCCCATGCAAGTATTAGACATGTGCAATTGCAAAAACGAAAGTGTGGGAACAAAAGCTGCATTTTATCATGAAGCGAATGCTCACCTGCCTGAAACGCCTCGTGTAACCACATCCCCGCAAATCTACGTCAGTTCATGGTATGATTTGACCATGACCGCCCAAATGTATACGCAAGTAAGGTGTCAGTACAATCGCTTCGGAACCTGATGTTCCTAATATGGTAAGAGGCATTACATTTCCGTCACACGCTTGCAGTATTCAACCAATCACTTCGCACCAGTTAACTGGCCAATCATTACACACCTCGCTTTTATAAAAAAATCTGCACGTGCAGAGAGGCGGGGCAAAGAGGAGATACAAACATGAATGGTATGTGGAAAATACAGCATTTTTTAACCTTAAATTGTGTATACACATTGAATTACATCTAAAACAAACTATAACATTTTTTTGCCCTGTCGGTTTAATATGACCCCTTTAAGCATGGAAGAACAAAAAAACATTGGATGATATTAACATTAAAATAATTAAAAAATAACATTACTATGTCACATTCATATCAATCGCACATTTTTTGTACGATTTGCTTTGTGACGTAAGGAATAGAGGTGGGGTCAGGGGAGGGGCTTTAGTTGTGCTTTTCTAGTAATCAGAATTTTTTTAACGATTCACAACATACAAATTCATACGAATAAGCCACCTTGAAAAAGTTATGAATTCCTGTGAGATTAATCTTCATGTTTTACAACAATTTGCGTACAGAAATATTTTATCCATGATATAAAACTGTGTTTTGTATATTTATTGTGAGCATCAGTTTAGTTTTAGAAACACGGATTTGAATGCTTTGTGTATCGTTTTGCAAATATAATTGGTGCATTATTCCAACAAGAAACATGTTGAATGTCATATGAAAAGGACTTTTCTGAAATGACTTTTCACTTTGTCTGACATCTTTCAGCTGTTAATGAGGCATTCATTTTTTTTCAATGTCTTGCAGCTGCCTCGATTCACTGAAACATAAAATTGTCCACTTTTCAAGGTTCAATCAGTTATAGATGGAATCCTGCCCGACACTGAATATGCTATAGAATACGTTAGATTGTAGATGCAAAATGAGTTTAAGTATCATGTCACAGCTTTCTTCAAAGTTACAAGTTTCAAACCAGTGAGGGCACTACTAAAATACTATCATATTTTATTAGAGCCGTGTGACCCTGGACGACAAAACGTAAGGATAAATTTTTCGAAAATGAGATTTTTACATCATATGAAAGCTGAGGAAATAAGCTTTCTATTGATATATGCTTTGTTAGGATAGGACACTTATCTGGCAGAACAACTTTTTACAAAGATGGAATATGAGGGTGCAAAAAAATCTAAATATTGAGAAAATCGTCTTTGAAGATGTTAATCTGAGGCACTGTAGCAGGTCATCCACTCACAAAAAGAAAGTTTTTATACATTAACAGTAGGAAATGTATAAAATATCTTCATGGAACATGATCTTTACTTAATATCCTAATGATTTTTTTGCATAAAATAAAAAACAGCAATTTTGACCAATACCTTGTATTTTTGCTGATTACTAAAAATGTTCCTGTGCAATTTAAGACTGGTTTTGTTGTCCAGGGTCACAGCCATAAGAAATAAAAAAACACAAATAAGATCTCTTTAATATCTAAATTATTCATTTTACACTTTAATAAACTTAAATGAAGTCTAAGTCTAATATTGCTTAAAGTCTAATATCGGATATTTCAGATAAAGAGTTTCAGAAGAGATCTCAACAATGTCTCAATCTGAGCTCAGATTTGTCAATTCTGCAATCAAAAGTCTGAAATTTCTCCATTGAGGGACGAATGAAGGGATGTCTAAGCTAAAGGTTGATCTAAAAGTCAATATTATCACTTTTAATACACAAAACATTTTTTAAACTGTATATTAATTGCTATTGTCTTCTTTTAAAAATGATGTAAATATTGTGGATATAAAGTGTGAGGCTTGTGTGAGTTCTGTCATTTAACTGGTTTGTTAAGATAATGAATCTCAATAATAGTGAGCCTGCAGAGCTCTTTACAGTCAAACTGGACAGATGACTCCATCTCAATTCAATGAGGCTTAGCCCCATTATGGGCTACTTTTCCATTTTCATTAGAAACTTTGAACAAAACTGGCTCGACTTGTCCAATTTCACAGTTGTAAATACAGCTGCAGCATGGTATTTCCATCAGAGAGCTGATGGTATAGCTCTTCCCATTACAATGTCTTTCTAAAGTAGTATGAGATTTCTAATATCTATTACAGACACTCAAAGCTGCAAAATATGCCGGTTAACAGAATACTCAAATGTTTCTCAGTATTCCAGCTGCCTTCAGGGTCCCGCAGGACCTCCAGGAAGAGACGGAAATCCAGGAGTGAATGGAATTCCAGGCACTCCGGGCGTCCCGGGCCGTGACGGTGTAAAAGGGGAGAAGGGCGAATGTGTGACGGAGAGGTTTGAAGAGCCGTGGAAACCCAACTATAAGCAGTGTGCCTGGAAATCTCTCAACTATGGCATCGACCTGGGCAAAATAACAGTAAGAGGCTGAAAACTGATTCCAACCCCTCTCAGCATATATAATGTTGAAAATAAATAAAATAAAAATGTTGTTATAATTTATTCATCCTCATGTTGTCCAATACCTGTATAGAACTTTTTTCAGTGCGACACAAAAGAAGATATTTTGAGAAATGTCTATGTGGTTTTGTGTTCAATGAAAGTCAATGGGGCGCAGTGTTATTTGCTTGCCAGTGTTCTTAAGAACATCTTGTGGATGAGGAAACACTGAAAGAATTTTCAGATTTTGGGTTAATTACATTATATGTAGAACACACTATAGATCTTATGGCTTTCTTTATAAAGGAACATAATAGTGAATATGGTGTAAACAAGCATGTCGCATTGTTTTTGTGTACTGTCCTCAGGAGTGCACGTTCACTAAACGGCATGCAGACAGTGCCCTGCGTGTGGTGTTCATCGGCTCTCTCAGACTGAAGTGTAAAAAAGCTTGTTGTCAGCGCTGGTACTTCACTTTTAATGGAGCAGAATGCACATCACCGCTGGCTATAGAGTCCATCATTTACCTGGACCAGGGCAGTCCAGAGTTCAACTCCACCATCAACATCCACCGAACCACATCAGGTGAGATTTTACTTCATTATTATTATTATAAGTAATTCATAAAAAAGAGTGAACAGTATACTGGCCTTGTTAAAATGGTATGGCTGTGTAAAATTAAATAAAATACAATCTTAAAGTAATTTTAATATGCATAATTATTTACTGACAAGTAATTAATGAAGGAATACTGAACAGTATAGTGTCCTAGTTAAAAAGATCTGGCTGTATAAAATGAAATGAACTGAAATCAAATAAATAGGAATTTTAATATGCATAATTATTTACTTTAAGCAATTGATGAAAAATAACCGAACAGTATAGTGGCCTAGTTAAAAGGATCTGGCTGTACATTTAATGAGATTACATTTCCGCTTGTGACTTCGAGCCAACAGCCGTACATTTTTCAATGCCCCCAAACAGATTAGATGAGGTCGCGTTCCGTCTGAACGCTTCTTCATCAAGCGCTGAATGTGTACATTACCACATTGAAAGGTCTAGTTTCAATTGCTGAGCTATTGAACATTTCCCAAAGACTAAATGCTAAATTTGTAGGTGATTCAAAATGCCTTGTTAGACATTGTTGGCATTCAAATTGGGTGTCTTGTATTCCGGATGACCAAACACGGTATTAAAGAGACCCTCAGAGTATTAGTGATCATAAAATAACACAGGCACCTTTACTGCTGAATGGGGGCACTTAACCCAACAACGATTTAAAACAAGTTAAGTTTACCTACGTAAAGTTTAAATATCTTTTTAAGTATAATATTATAAATGTACTAGTATTATACTATTGCAGTAATATCTTGGGGCTAAATTGGTCCACTTTTTAAGTTTATAAAAGTATACTTTTACGTATACTTACTTACTACTACTTCTACACTGAGTGCAAAACTATACAGCTACATTTTTGTTTGTACTGCAAATATACTACAAATAAACTTATAGGGATACTTCGAAATTACTAGTTTAAACTTGTGTATGAATGTACACTTCAAAGAACATTCTCAGTAAACTAGTTTAGTAGTTATCATACTGCATGCACTTAAAAAAGTATTTAAGAGGCTTCTCAATCGAAAAACGAGTAAAACAAATGTCTACAAGAAAAGAAATTGGTTCAAATATAAGTCAAGTAAACTTGAAGTCTAGTGTCATTTTAACTTTATTTCTCTGAAGTTCAAAAGTAGACTGAGAGTTTTTTATATTTAAATTAACAAGTTTACAACACCCTAGAAAAGGTGGGGTTATTTCAATTCAACATTAGGTTAAAAATGGACAAGCCCGAAAGGCTGAGTTATAAATTAACCTAAGGTGGGTTGTTTTATCCCCAAATGCTGGTTTGCTTTAACCCATTGTTGGGTCAAATATAAACATGTCTCAGGTTAATTGAACTCAAAAGTGGAGTTTGTGCATTTTTGTCCCAATGCTGGGAGGAAATAGCCCCAAAAACTTTTTTTGCAAGAGAAGTCGTTTTCTTACATGTCAACGAAGAGAAAAGTCACCTGTCTTTTGTAGAATGACACATGTTTTGTTCTTAATTTTAGATCAGCCTGTCATACAAAGTGCAACCTTTAGTCCATTTACAGTGATGTAAAGTAAATAAAGCACATGCCATGAATCTGTTTTATCGCCGCTTGTGCTACAGGGAAGATCTTTTAAAAGCTTTCCCCTCTAAACGCTACAAATTGTTCTGTATGGATTAATCACAGCAGATACGACTATCTCTGAATTCCTAATTTCCCCTCAGGGTGCATTTAAGCGCATTTGTTTATTTCTGTTCTTCTAATAGTTTTTTGGGGGGGTGTTTGTGGTAAGATGCTCATGATCATCTTACTTTTGTCGGGTTTGTTTCAGTTGAAGGTTTATGTGAAGGTGTGAAGAAAGGCTTGGTGGATGTTGCCGTCTGGGTGGGTGTCTGTGGCGACTATCCCCATGGCGACGCATCCACCGGATGGAACTCTGTCTCCCGGGTGATCATTGAAGAGCTTCCATTGAGCATCTGAGACCCTTGTGTTCTTCAGGGAACATCACAACTTCTCTACAACATTATCTCTGTACTGTTTTACTAAATATTTAGCTTTATGGCGAGTTTTGAAATGTTGAGGATATATTGTACCAGTCATCGTTCTCTTGAATGAATGAATGTATATATATAGTGTCATTTGGACAGCCTTAAAGATGACCCATATATAAAAATCTTGTGATTTATTCACTGTGATGTTATTTGAAACTTCTCTTTCTACTGTGGAACACAAAAGGAGATATTTTGAGAAGTCTATACAGTGAAAGTCAATGTTGTTTGGAAACCAATGCTCTTTAAAATATATATTTTTTGTGTTCTGCAGTCATACAGGTTTGGAATGAGCTTTGTCTAGCTGTCTACCCACAGTTTTATCCAGTACTGTAGTAAAAAACAACTCTCTAACAGGTGCAAAAATAAGTTTTATAGTTCTTTATTCCAGTACGGTCTTGTATTATCCATATTAACCATGTTTTAAAATTTTAAACTTCATTTTTATCAGCTTGAGGCTAGACATATACTGTCAAACTTTGTACATTTTATCGGGTCATTTTTTAAATGTCAATAACGTTTTTCAAAAGAACAAAGTCGCTGTCTCTGGTACATGTTCCTCAAAGAGCATTACTTATTAACCTATAAGCAAAATGCATTTTCAGGCTGCGTATTTCAGCTCGTTAACAGAAATGTCAGCAGTGAGTCAAATGTCAGATTTAGTGAATCTGTGACCTCGATTTAAGAAATAAAGTTTTACCGGGTTTAGCTTTTGCCATGCCAGAGGACACACTTCAGTGCAAAAGTTAAAATAAGATATAAACATGGTACAGGCACTTCTTACAAGCACGTGTACACAGTGCAATAGATTTTTAATCCCTGAATCTCACTGATGAAATACTATTAGGGCTGAACAATACAGATAAAACATATCTTAATATTGTTGATAATCAATGTCTAGCCTTTATTAACGTTACTTGTATTGCTACGCATAAAAAAAAGAGCCACTGTATTTAGCGTTAGGTTTAGTAGTCAAGAACTAAATCGCAGAAAAAATATTCTAAAAAGTTAGAAGTTAAAATTAGAGAAAAAAAATACACAGAAATAAATTACAATATTCACATATTTTATTAAAACACAGAGACCTCTGTAATCTTCACCTTTTTTAAACCGTGTATTCCTATGTTTTTAATTAAATGTCATGAAAATGATTAAAACATACCAACTTTAAAGCTGGATTTGCTACTGAGGTTTCAATCTGAAACGCTTTCTAAACAAACTGAAGATCAAGACAAGGTCTAAAAACTCCACAATAGAACAAATACATCATTGATATTCAACGTATTGCCCAGCCCTATAAGATAAAATATTTAAACATACATCGTTTTTTCTTTTTTATTAAATAAAACAAATTCCCTTTTTTCAGTGTAACTTACAGCCACATTTAAATGTACAGTATAGAGTCACATTACATACATCCATCACTTGTACTGTATTGTGACATCAGTATTCATTTGTGATGTCACCTCTTCTTAAGGGTTTACTTTTAAAGAACCAGTTTCAGGAGTAGTGACTTCTGTTCGACAAGACTCTCTGGCGTCACTACTGTTCCAGGAGATGACCTGCTCGATTTCACTTCTTTCTGTCGACGCAGCCTCCAACAGGACAATCCGTCCCAGCTCCGGTCCCTATGTGCATTTGCGTCCATTCTCACTGATCCAAAAGGTAGCGGGAAACGTTCTCATAGACCACAAAGGTTATGCAGCAGGCTGGTGTGACTCGGATCAGGTTGGGAACCATCCCTTTATAGAACCCTGAGAGGCCCTCGTTTCTGAGGACAATGATAGGCAAGAGACGGATAAATATCATATTGAATCAAATGAATACTAATCATGCAGTAGTACACTTATAATTCTATGGGACCAGGTTTTCAGAAAAGTTTAAAAGCAGATATACTTTTGCTATTTTAATATCGATATATATTGTGATCAATTCTATTTACAAATGATTAAACCAAATTGCATGTTCATCTCGTATGGACTTTGCTTCAAGCCACTAAGAACTTCTTGCATTTATTACACTTATAACAAATGAGCTAATAAAATATTTAAACTCTGAATAAAACATAAACTATTAAAATATTTAAACTGTTTAAAATGATCTATAATTAAAATTATTTCATAATACATATATTGTCTGTTGTATTCGACAGCATATCATGAATGCCGGTCATGGAACATCACTTTTGTTGAAGGCAGATATTTTCCTTTAAAGCTGTTCCAGCCCAAAAAAGCTGTAAATTTGCTCAGGTGTTTGCTTGAGATTACCGTGCGTGCATGTCTCCTGCTTACCTCCATGTTCTCCCAATAACATCTAACGCTCCGTCATATTTATTGTGCTGATCTTGCAGACGGGCCCGGATGACCTGATAGGGGTACGTCGTAGCCACGGCAAATATTTTAGACAAAGCCGCCATAGTAATATATTCTAATGGGTTCTGGGAAGGAGAGAGGGCAACATGTACCGTGAGATATTTCCTGCGAAGCTGAGCTGATAAATGTGATTCTAACAACGTGTCCCAACCAGGTGTGACACCACAAGTAATTCCCCTCTCAACGTTGAACAAAACATGACATATTACAAATACAGCCAATCGTAATCTTTTCACATTTAGCGTATGGGAGATTGGACCAATGAGATTTAACCGTAAATATAAAGTATCCCACAATGCAATGTGCTTATCCGCTCTGAACACAGTCAAACATTTGGTAAATTTAATGAAGAATCAAAGCATGAAGTGTTCATACAAACCAGTTTAGCATCTGATTGCATCTTTCTGTATTTGTTGTAATCTCGCTTCAGTTCTTCATATGCCATGAACTGCAGTGCACCATGGGAGGTTCCAAACAAACCGGGGACGAAGCCCTAGGGAGCACAACAGTTAACTCGGCTAGATAACACAAACAAACCCTGCAGCGCAACAAAAACATGATCAAAAAATCACAAAGCTGCTCATTTCCTTATACAAATGCGCCTCCTACAGGCAAGTTGTGGAAATTCAAGATACACTTTATTATGAAACATCAAGTATTTCCTGTTCAAGCAAATGATTTAGCCTCAAAACAAAAATTAGACACAAACATTTAAAAAAAACACCTACAGATTGCTTAACCCTACCCGATAGAGTCCAGCGATGCCTTCATGGGTGTAGATTTTTACAAGAGCGTCCATCATTCCTTTGTATTGCTTCTGATCTGTGTTATATTGCAGGACGAGGCGAGTTTTGGTCACCCAGATCGGGTTGGTCAGACAAAGCGTCATGGCCCCTAAAAAAGGTAACACATCAAAACCCAGTTAAACTCTCTCTTTCTCCTCCAACGGGTGTTGTGGAAACTTTGAATAGCATTTCTCATGTTGTTGCCTCCCTAAGATGAATCGCTTTTTGTTTTCGTCAGATTGGATAAATGTGTCTGTTAAAAGCTTAAATGGTAACCATCAACAAGCTGTAAATCAAGACACTCAGATAAACAGAATGATTTAATCATTTTAGTGTTCAATTGATCTTTAAATGACACAGATGGGAGTAAAAGATCGGCTGCTGTGACTCATCACATCTTCTGACCAATTCATTTAAAAAAAGAGATAATACTGAAAAAAATAAAAAAATTAGAACTAACATAATTGTTTTACATTGTTTCAGGAAAAGAAAACATCACTCTTTTTGTCCGACTAGTCTGTCTGCTATCTGCCTTGACCTAAAATTTGTTGTTATAAATTATTTATTAAAGTATTAAAAGCATTCAGTTATTGCAAACCACTGCGATTGTGATCATTTTAATATATCTTGCGGCCCAATTTGAAAGTTTCCTGAAATTTCCAGCCGAGGTGTCTTAATAAAAAGGGCCATTATTTCACTTTTAATGGTATCTGGTGAGTAATTCAGGGGAAATGAATGAGGAAATGTAATTAAATTAGTGCATAAGTCACAAGAGATGTCCAGAGAAACCCATATTCTCATGAACATGAGCCCTTTTACGGCCTGTTTCATGTCACAAAAATCTTTTCATAATATTAATCGGAAATTTGAAGAAGTACAATGCCTAAAACGATATATATATATGTTATAAATATATATATATATATATATATATATATATATATATATAATATAACGTTTGTAAAGCATCTTTTATACCAAATGATTGTTGTTAAAAAATAAAGTAGGTTATTCCAGAGTTGCTTCGTGATTAGAGAACATTCGGCACACAGCAGCATCCTAGTCACATAAATTTGTTATCAGGAATATATGAGATTCTTTAATGTTTTCCGGACTTAAAAACAACTGATCAATAGTAGAACACTGCCTCATTCATTATTCTGCAGTTAATCTGTCAGGACTGATTAGAAAGATCTGTACCCAAATCCACTCCGTCAGGCGTCTTTGTGATTGATAGCAGAAAATAAATCAGTAGAAGAGTTTACCCTCTCTGCCTTTTATCTGTTTAGTGGAGGTGGTGAGCTTTTGTGATGGGAAAACTCTGAATACATCAGTGTAACAAGCAAGGCGAGACGAGAGCCGTGAGAGAGAACGATGCGAGACCGCTGCAACATGCATCTGACACTCATTATCACTTGCGTCGTCCCCTCACGGCTCTCGTCCCGCCTTGCTTGTTAAAATCAGTTATTTTACATTTGTTGATTTATTAATTACGTCATTTATTTATTTATTTGTGACAGTTATTAATAATTATTCAAACTTCTTGGGTTTCCTCCACATTCTCTTTACTACATAAGCATTTTAAATGTTAATCTTAAGAACAGGCAACATGTTTGATTTGATTTATGTGCCCACTGTAGTGAGAGATATTCAGTACTGACCTGCTGTAGCGGCCGACATCAGATGTTCTCCCGCGCTCAGCTCCGTCTGTCTGCCCTCTTTATTGTATGCTTTTATTGCATTGTAGCTGTATGAAAATAAGATGTCATTATGCAAGCATGCACATCATTTTTTTATACTACTTGTAAAAATGCATTTAGTTTTGCTTTATTTATAGTTTATGAACACCGATACCAGATGATCAATGTTATGCCAGAAAGATCTGTTTCAAAAGGGTTCAGTTAAAGCAAGAAAATCTGATCTTTTGAACAAATTAGTTAACATGGTCGACTTTTAATTGATTTCATTAAATTGATTTCAATTTCCAGGTTTAAATAATAACCATGAATATTATACACCTCTATACTGTACTGAGTACGAGAAGAAAAATACATACAAGAAAAAATAAAGCCCCCATGAGGCTCCAGCACCCCAGATATTGGGAGTTACGCCTTGGTAAAGTCCTCGCAGACCCTCCTGGTGCCAGACGCTCCTCAGACAGTTTAGAATCCCACTGTATTTAGGTCTCAATTCTAGCCCATCACTTACTGTAACATAGTCAACAATGCAACAGTTGAGCTGAATGCAGCCTGTCCTATATCATAATTTAAAGATTTTTGAAAATGTATTTATGTGGCAGTAATATAGTGTATTTATATATATATATACTCATCAATCTATACTGCATACAGTAAATATAATTCTTCATTTTTGCCACATTTTAGAACAACACAAATCTAACAACAGGAATTATGTGGTTACTAAAAAAAATCCAAAATAAAAACGAAGACCATACAATGTGCAGAATTATTAGCACATTAATGTAAATGGTTTTGTACATCATTACCTGCGAACCTGATTTTGACCATATCCAGGGGATGTAGCACCAGTGTGGACACAACCCCTCCACTGAGTCCAGCCACTAAATTCTCAATTTTCACATGACTGAAGAGTCTCTGCAGGCTGCCGGTGAGAGTCTGGGGTGCAGGAGAGCCCGGGGTGGGACTGGGGTTCATGACTGCTGCTGTCTTACTGCTTGTCAACACACGGGATCACTTACATAAAAAGAAGACAAGTGTCATGTAATAGTCGCTTTTGATAGAATATATCCTCATGGGTTTTACTATTATGCGGCTGGTAAAAGCTAACTTTTATATAAAAGAATTGCTTGACCTTACCAGTAAATGTCAAATCATGTACAGTGACAGGAACGAAGACTCGGAAACATGCTGCAACTGCATGGAGCTTCACACAACATAAACTGCGCATGCGTGACAATGTACTTTCAAAATAAGAGTGTACGGCGAGCAGCAAGGCGAACATAAATACAAACTTTGTTGTTGATTTAGTGAAAATACGTTTCGTTTATTTTTAATTGAGTCAGTTATATTTTTATGTAAATTAAATAACATTCAGTGTTGTAACGACTGCAGTAAAAATGCTTCTTTTTTTTCCGTTATTTTAAAGAGGAAGATTAAAATTGTATATGACAATGTTTAATTTTGTTTATTCTGAAAGTACTTGAAAGCACATAAAATGCTCTTTAAATTAAAAGGCCACTTTAAACATTGATAAGATGTTGTTTTGGCCCACATTTTGCGCTACAGGTACTTGTGTATTATTTGTGTAGTACTTGTCCATAGTTTGACTATAGTGTTAAGTGTTCTGAACTTCTAAAATATTGTAATCATCATGTATATTTTTAAAAAATAATAGGTTTTCATTTGGTTAACGTTTTTTTTATAACCGTTCAGGTATGTAGAGTACGTTCTCACACCCAGGCGGTCTCTACGGTTTAAATGAAATTGTTTTAAACATTATTGACGTATACTGACTTAGGGCCCCAGCCATCAACCCTCTTTTATGCCATAAAGATTTTTTATGATAGCTCTGAGTAATTGAGAATAAAAGACCACAATGATTTATCTCTCTTTCTGATCAGCTCGTGTATAGGCGTGCGTGCAAGCTTAATATCGCGAGATTTATTGATTTTCACGGGCTATTCGCCAAAGTTACGGTACGTACATAGCGTAGTTAAACTCTATTCGAGTGACCTCTCCCTCCGTCGGTGGCGTAGTTGAGTTTTGCGGAAGTGGTATCAAGGGGAATGTAGGGCTGCCAACGGACGATCGGTTTTTGAAGCGGCACTTGAACGTCAATATTATGGGTAAGTTCCTCCTATTTGTATTATTTTAATCTAGCAAGCGTCGCATTTAATTCTCTTTAACGGTAACGTTTGGTTTCACCCGACGCGTTCAAGTGATTTAAATCGACGCCCTCGCGCTGTTTTAAACGTTACTCCAATTTCGGTTAGTGATAGCGCGCGAGGCATTTCCTGTCAGTGTTTTTTTTTTCTCGCGCGACTCATTGAAGATCGAAAAAACGGTTCATCCTCGTTATAAATTCACCAAAATGTACTGAATCAACTTCGTTTTAAACGTCTCCCTTTTTGCTAAATAGCAAATGCTTATGTGTTTTTCAAAAATAATAATTTCTAGTACGTAGGCAAGTTTAGCTACTGTAAGTTAGGTTAGCAGCTAGTTACACAGCTGCTGGAT
This sequence comes from Triplophysa bombifrons, assembly GCA_029783895.1. Classification (NCBI taxonomy): domain Eukaryota; kingdom Metazoa; phylum Chordata; class Actinopteri; order Cypriniformes; family Nemacheilidae; genus Triplophysa; species Triplophysa bombifrons. The sequence continues at coordinate 4,841,516 of CM056455.1, forward strand.
AATACATCGTTTTAATATAAATTTGAACTCACTCGAAAGTCTGTCGTGTTCAAACTGTTAACGTTACACAATATTAACAGCATCGTGTCCTAAGAAAGTTATTTAAAAGCAGTTAGTTTTGATTGGATTCTTTTTATTTTCCCAAATGTCACCCACCCTTGCTGATGTGGGGATGGAGAGAGACAGAAGAGAAGTTTTACTAAAAGCACTAAACTTTTTTAAAGAAGACGAAGAAAAAGTGTTATTTCTTAACTCGGGTCATGTTTATTCGGCCATATAAGACCAGATGTCTCATTTAGAAGCACAGTCTAGTATATTTGGGTCTGCGGTCAGGTTTAAGGCTCACATCCTGTACGTAAGAACGATCTTTTTAAACAACTGAATGATTCACCTCATCTGACAGCATGTTTCTACTTCTCGTTTTTAGGAGTGTGACATTAACCTGCTTTTATATTTGTGTATACCCATAGTCACATACATTCCATTGGATTCTGCATGTGTTATCTTGCATATAGAACTAATTAAAGAAATGTTGGAAGTGGCAGTAATGATGTGATTTATTGCCGAAAGAATCCAAATAATCACGCAGAGTGAATGATGCTTGTGACATTCAAGCATGCAGCAAAGCAGAGCCAAATGACATGCCATGTGACCTTTGATGCTGGTGCTGTCAAGCATTTTACCAGCTCATGTCATATTCTGCACCATCATTTCTTATTTTTCACATTTTGAAAACATCTTTAGACTGTCTATAGTTCTTGAGATTTAGTTACATGTTCGATGTGCCAGTGAATGTCGCAGTTGAATGAACTGATTCCCGTATTTTATACTTATCTTACTGTTACAATGTGCTATGAAATATAAGAATTCTAGGGATTTTTAGGTCCTGTTTTTATGCGTGTTTTGAGAATACTAAATGCCCAGGGAACACTGTACTGATCAAATATAATACTTGAATGCACTGTTCACTTTGGATAAAAGTGTAAATGTTATTAAATTTAAGATTTTACGAATACTTGTTGCCTATTTTCGTGCTGGTCTATTTTACAATTCAATCTAAAATGGTACTTCACCCCAAACTGAAAATTCTGTCATCGTTTGCTTATCGTCTTATCATTTCAAACCTGTTTGACTTGCTTTCTTCTGCAAAATACAAAAGAAGATATTTTGAAGAATGTTGGTAAGCGAACAACAGCAGTGCCCGCTGACTTGCGTTGGTTTTGTGTCCGTACAAAAGAGGTGAATGGGAGTGATGAAAAACTGATGACTTAATTTTCCTTTTTGAGGGAACTATCCCTTTAAATAATGTAATGCTGCAGTTCCTAATAAGACCATTTTCAATTATTCTTAACTAAAACCAATTTGAACCGCTGTTTGATTGCATTATGTATGTCGTTATAACATTCTATCTAAATGTCATGCATTTCTCTGCTTTTTTTTTCTCTCCCTGGACATCTGCAAAATTGCTGTTGTTTCCTCCAACTCTTGGATCTTGATAACGTCACTCTCAACCATCCCTCATGGCCTGGATTTAAGCAGCAGTTACTATTCCAGTAAGTCAGCACAGACCATTTAATGTGCATGTGCACCTCTCCGTTTCAGGAAAACTTCAATTTGTTTGTTTAAGAGTAAAGATGTTGTTTGTTTTGTGTGATGGTTGGATCTGTGAGCTTATGCCTGCAAATCTCTCTAATCTGAAGTATTTGTCTGCCTGTTTTCAGCAGCAAAAGAGTCTGGAGGGATATGTGGGATTTGCAAGCCTCCCCAACCAAGTGTACAGAAAGTCTGTGAAACGAGGCTTCGAGTTCACCCTGATGGTTGTGGGTAAGAAAACAACGATTTTATCTCTTTAAAACCGTTGGTATTTCGTTAACAAATCCTCCATTTGCACAGATAGCAAACTTTAGTAAGTGACAAATAATGGATCCAGTCTTCAGTATGCGCTGTCGTTATTATAACCACTTGAGATGCTTCCTGTCTAGTTTTGAACGTTTGCCAGTTGTTAGTCTACATTCTTGACATTTGGTCTAAATGATGTTTGGATAACCACACAGGAAACAGGGGTTGAATAGCTGTGATTTCACATCCTGTTCATCTTGAAAAATGCGAGGACTTTTCAAGGCGTAGCGCAAAGTTTTATTCTTTAAAACCTAAATCCGTTCACAGAGATATGCACAATCTGTTCCGTATGAAACCTTCTCATGTGGGCTGTGATGCATTTATACTTATTTAGTTTTGAGGGTTACTAGATAGTGATCATAGACAAATAAATTCCTTTTTATGCCAGAAAATGTTATTGCGACTTTCTAGACTGGCGTTTTTACTTAAATGTCCCAATAATAACGTTCTTAAAGTTTTTCTTAAAATGTTTACACTTTTTTTTAGCTTGGGCTTTTTACTCTAACTGATTTGTAATACAGATTGGTTGCATTGTGGGGTGGACTTTACCCTGTTGTTGTAGCATTAGTGTTTGGGTATGGAAGATGGCCAAGTTTGTAATGGTGCCAGCCATTCGGCCTGCCAGAAGCAATTTACTCTAGTTAATGTGCTGACCTCACCGCGTGAGACCCTGCAGATGAATTCTGCACTCTTTTAGATCTCACAGACGTCCAATGCTCAGCCTCTCGCTCTAGTTTGGTAACACTGCTTGTGCTCAGGAACAAATGCATAATGAAGAAGTATTTTCACCTGAAGGCATTTTAACGTTTGGACCAAAAAGTGTATCGTTGATATTTGTCGAAACATACGGTGGATAGAAGAATTTGAAAGGATTAAAATGCTTAGGAACAGGAATAGTTTGCAAACGGTTAAAGGGATACTTCACCCAAAAATGAAAATTCCTTCATCATTTACTCACTTTCGAGTCCAAATCTGTGTAAATTTCGTTGTTCTGATGAACACAGAGAAAGAAATTTGGAAGGATGCTTATAACCAAACAAATTTTCCCCCCCATTGACTACCATAGTGGGAGAAAGTACAATGGTTGTTAAAAGTGCCCCAGAACTGTTTGCTGTCCTACATTCTTCCAAATGTCTTCTTTTGTGTTCCACAGAACCCTATTCCACAGTATTTTTTCGTAATATGGGAGTCAATGGTCGGCAAAATCTGTCTGGCATTCTTCCAAATATCTTTCTATGTGTTCATCAGAACAAAAATATTATTCAGTTTTGGAACAACGGTGTGTTAATGATTTTGTCAGGTATTCAAACTTTGGACCATAAATTGAGAAATTTTGATACACTGATCACTTTTTCTGTATTGAAAGTTTATGGGGGTGGTGGTTGGCATTGACAGCATTAAATAGTTTTCTTGCCTAAATGTCAGGCAGCCAAATATCTGCTGATTATTATTAGGGCTGGGGAACAATTTTATTTAGAACCAAAATTTAAGCTTTTCCAAAACTTCAAAACTGTTTTTATATTTTAGCTACTTTATTATGTTTTAATAGCTCTGTACAATATTGAGATCCCACTTTATCCTCATGTTTCCCTTTGTTTTCTGGCTGGTTTCAGGAGAGTCAGGGTTAGGCAAGTCCACGCTAATAAACTCTTTGGTTCTTACGGATCTGTACTCTGGAGAATATCCTGGACCTTCTCATCGAATCAAGAAAACAGTTCAGGTATGGTCCATTGTTTTTTCTTTCCTTAGAGGCGATTCACAGTTTGAGTCTTTCACCGGTACAACGCTCCCGTCGGCACCGCATCGAGATGAAAATAGTTCAACTTTTAAGAGTGCCGCACGCATTGAGAAAGCAGTGCAGATCACGTTTTCTGGGTGGTTTTAGACGCGAAATGTGAATCGCTCCTTTATATGAATAACTGTTGCTTGTTCCTTTTCAGTATGTTGTAGCACCTTTTTGTTTTGTACTTAACAATAAGGTCTGTAAAGCATTTTAGACAACCTTGAGTAAGACTGACACCTCATAGTCTCATGCAGCTGTCTGTTTCGACGAGCATACTTCAGTAATAGTGTAGTGCTGTTTCCTACATGTTTGTACTTGTAGCCTTTAGTGTTACTGTTAACGTTTTTCATATCTTCACATATAACTGTCATGCAGATCATTCCAGTTCTGTTGCACCCAGAAAGTTTTAAAACCATCCATTCTCCAATGGATGAAATAAATCTTAGTACAATATTTAATTTAAGCAGCATTGTGTTTGTTTTCAAAATTAATGTTTCAAACTTTTTGCGTAATGAAACTTATGTTAGTTTGTCAACTGTGTGTTGGGCAGGTGGAGCAGTCCAAAGTGTTGATGAGGGAGGGAGGCGTCCAGCTTCTTCTCACGATAGTTGACACGCCAGGATTCGGTGACGCTGTGGACAACAGCAACTGGTAAGAAGCATAAACTTTTCTGTGCAGAGTGCCAGAGGTCATATACAACGGTGTCATTTCGTTTGTGAGGTTTCAACACTCTGGTGTTTGGTTGAATTGAGTGCCTGACCTTAATCTGATGTGTTTGTTAATTTTGCTTCAGCTGGCAGCCGGTCATCGATCACATCGACAGTAAGTTTGAGGATTATCTGAACGCGGAGTCACGCGTTAACAGGCGGCAGATGCCGGACAGTAGAGTGCACTGCTGCCTGTATTTCATCGCACCCTCAGGACATGGGTGAGTGATCTCTCTCTTTACACCTGCTCTTAACATACACTTCAAATGAGTTTCCTGTTGTCAGATGTACACACTGTACCATGTTTTTAATGTTCTGCTAAAACACTTAACTTTTGGAAGCTGTGCATTATGGTAATTTACCATGGATGATGTGTGGAGTTAGGCATGTAGTGTTGTTATCACAAAAAATGCTTCTATAAAATAAAAAAGCAAATCGCAAGATATCTTAAATTAAATACATCTATTTTTGATAAAGAATATCACTTCCCTGTATATACCTGCGTTGTCATTGCCGAAGTGTTACAGTGTTGTATTTCATCCTCCAGACTGAAACCTTTGGACATTGAGTTCATGAAACGGTTGCACGAGAAGGTCAACATCATCCCCTTGATTGCCAAGGCGGATACCCTCACCCCCGAAGAGTGCCAACAGTTCAAGAAACAGGTCAGTCAGTTGCAATCTCTCAACTCTATTGTGCAGAGTCCTGTTCGTTTAAAGTCCTGATTAAGTCAAGGGAAGAGGAGACCGCAGGAGTTCAGGGCTCGTGCACCGTGTGTGTCGGAGTGTTTAGCCATCTGTCAGAGTATTATCTCTGCAGGAACCAACACTAGAGAGCAGCTTTACTGCCCTGACAGGAAAGATCAACTGAGCAGAGATTCAAATATATAAACAAAGGATGCTGTGTTGTTCAATCGAAACAAAATCTTGGCCAGGCCAGTGTTTGATGGAATCACGTCGTGTTTGTGTTGTTTTTGTTAACTTGAAGTTTTTCACCTTTTCTCCAGATAATGCGAGAAATCCTGGAGCACAAGATCAAAATCTATGAATTTCCGGAGACTGATGATGAGGAGGAGAACAAGATTGTGAAAACAATCAAAGTAAGAAAATATAGGTGGATAAAGCAACTTTTTTTAATGTAATGCGGTGACAAAGATCAGAATTTTTAAGCATAGACACTGCGTCCAGTATACCAGGTGACTGTATATTGAAGGTCTGCCAGTACGGCTCTGCATGCTGATGCAGCACACATACTCCTTGCACTTAGTCACCCATAAGCTTCTTGCTGTCTCTCTCTCCCTCTCAAGGATCGGTTGCCCCTCGCTGTGGTCGGAAGCAACACTATCATCGAGGTGAATAGCAAGAGGGTTCGAGGAAGGCAGTACCCATGGGGTGTGGCAGAAGGTAGATGCACTAGAAATGTCATCAGCTGTTATAAGTACATGGTGGATCTCACACATCTACATTTAAAAAAAAGATCTCATTTAATGTGTTAGATTAAATTTGGCAGGTGACCTTAAAATAAACAACTAAAAATGGCTGTAGAATTATCTCTGTGTAAAAGATTGAATAGTTTATTTAAAAAACAAATTTGAACAGGAAAACCTGCAAATATCATTTTTTTTTTGTTGCTGAAAACGTATTACAATAGTGAAACTCTAAAAGGTTGTGGAAGAGTCACGAGAAAATCTCTTGTGAATAATTTTTTTTCGATAGATGGACGTCTCTAAAATAGAAATTGCTCTCAGTGGAGTCTTTTACAAAGTCATTTCCAAAATGCTTTTCTGGGAGAATTGCCCAAAAAAAGGAATAAGATCCCTGTTACGAAACAGTGATCTTGACTTATAAAAAACTTTCAGAAACAAGTTGGAGTGCTGGGGGAGTGTATCAAGCACAGAAATGCTATTTAATACAACCAACTCGTTTTTTAACAAGTTGAACATGTAAAGCAGTGCTGTCAAACTCAATTCCTGGAGGGCGGCAGCTCTGCACAGTTTAGCTCCAACCAATTCCAACCCACACCTGTTTAAAGGTTTCTAGTAATCCCAAAACCTTGATTAGATGAATCAGGTGTGTTTGATTAGGGTTGGAGCTAAACTGTGCAGAGCTTGGGCCCTCCAAAGAAGTCAGAATGCATGACATGGCATGTTATCCCGCCTTTAAAATTTGTGTGCCCTCATAACCTTTAATCAAAATCTGAAAATACACTTCTGCCTTCTAGTGACTATATACATCTAAAATGACATAAATTAGACAGCTTGGGCGGGGCATCTGTAAACTCCTCTTCTTCAACTTTCAGTCTGCTCTCAGTTCCATTTTAAAATACCACGGCTGATTTATTCATAAAATCAAATCACTGTGAAAAAAACAAGCCACGCCCACCATTTTATCTCTACAAAATTCTGTTTCACTCTAAAATGCGTCAGAATACGAAAGTAAAAAGCATCGTAACTTCAGCCTCATGTTGACTTTAAATGTGACTGTTTCAAAAGGTGTGGAGACCATTGTGAATATAAACTGTGTTAACACTTGATTTTTTTTCTTTTTCTCCACAGTTGAAAATGGGGAACACTGTGATTTCACACTCTTAAGGAATATGCTCATCAGGTACAAACATGACACTGGAAGTTGCAGTCGTTTATTAAAAGAGAGTTTATCATAGTGATAGTTCAATGTAAACTGCTTGATAACAATACATGGGACAGATACAGATACAGTAACAAATACACCTAAAATTTTCACAAAATGATCGTAATGTGATTTAGTTAAAGGAGTCATACGAATATAATTGGCAGTCATTTGTACAGGTACAGGGGATTTATAATTGCTTGTTTTATGACAGGACCCACATGCAGGACCTTAAGGACGTAACAAATAATGTCCATTATGAGAACTACAGAAGCAGGAAGTTAGCGGCTGTTACCTGTAATGGAATCGACAACAACAAAAACAAAGGCCAGCTCACCAAGTAAGTGAATTTATAGTGTTTACAAGCCGATGTTATACCACAAAACGATTAATGTTTATTTGGCCAAAGAACTGTGAATGTCCTGAAATAGTTTAATAATATAAGTGAGAACAGTCATGTTTGGAAGGATGTAAACAGCAGATAGTGAATAAGGGGTGCCCTTTGGGACGATAATTTATAACAAATATTTAGGCCGATAGATTATAGCCGATCAATTATGAATCATTTTCTCTGGTTAATTCACTTCACACTTCAATTACACTTCAATTAATGTTATTAGCAAAACATTGTTAATATAGGTACAGTATGTAGACATTTATGAATGTGTAAATTATAAGAACAAAAGCATATTGTTTAAAGCCGATTGCTGTCTGAATGCTTTCTGTCTTGACACCTGTAAGACATGTGGCTATTAACACTTTTCTAGGTTGCTCTGAATGAACGTCTACAATTTCTTTATTAAAAAAAGAAAAGTTTAAAAGTCATAGAATCTTTAACTAGTGTAAAGTAGGCTTTTCAGGGGGAAAAGAGAACTAATGGTTACCTTGTTTTCTGCTGTCAATGTTTTCATATAAAAGCAATTGTCGACTTTTTGACTTTTGTTTCAGTCTCATAAAATGTTTGATTAAATATTAATATTAAGATACTGTATATCGGCCAATATATCGATTATCGGCTTCCAGTGTTCAATTATTATTGGTTATCGGCCAAAATGTATATATCGGTGCATCCCTAGTTTAAATAAGATTGGTGTGTGTGTTCGTTATGTTTATATCATTGTTTGTCATTGCATCATTTCCTGTCTAAGAAAAAGTTTAACCAAGCTTAAATTTGTCACCAGTGTACTTCAATATTTAAAGTAAACATGTCCACTACCAGTTTACATCTGTCATGATAATAAATATGTGATTCAACAAGACCGAATAATCAGACTGAAAAATTGTGTAAAAAAAGAGACTAAGAATAAGATCGCCAATATTGAATTGAATATTGTTACTGATGTGAGATATATTTGTCTTTGTGACTTTATATGTGAGGAGGTCTACAGTATATATAGACATTCTTAACAGTTTGCTATAGCAGTGCTCTAACCTAATAAAACACAAAATTCTTAACACAAGCACATATGCACGTACTGAATGCATGAGAACACGCTCACAGGTGCATTTGTGGTCACGCTGCAGTTTTCAAGTTGTCACCAATCATAACAATCCAACCTAAAATTATTTAGCAGGAAGCCAGATGAAAAAAAGTGTTGTCATTCAGCCTATTTCCTCCTACTTAACACATAAGATTGCTCTTAAGTTGCACTGTTTAGCATGCTAAATGTGTGTGTGTGTGTGTGTGTGTGTGTGTGTTTTTGTCTTTTAGAAATGACACGGTTGATGGCATGTAAGTGGTCATTTACCTTATTCCAAAATCCTATGTTGTACAGATCCTTTCTTCCTCTGGGAGCAGTGCCTTTAATGTCAGTTATTGGTGTTTTGTCCAACTTCTTTTCCACCAGTTTCATGTGTCATTTTTCTGGGGAGCAATAAGACCAGTTACATTTGTTGGACTGGGTAGAGACTCACTGTCTAGCCGAACTTCCTTATGTCCCTGATGATCTGGACAAAATCACATCTGCTGTCATTTTTGTTTTAATTTTAAGATTGTTGAATTAAAATTAAGTCACATTTGTCAGATAAAAATTATACCAAGGTATCATTGGATAACGTATTGGATAAAAAAAGAAAATAAGTTTAATTCAGCATACAAATACTAAATATGCAATGAAAATCATGTTCAACTCTGTCTGTAAGAATCAGTCGAATCATAGATTGTCCAAGAGATCCCCACCCTAATTTCTTCCAGACATATGTTGCTTCCTTTCCCGTCACAGCTTTCACGCTCTCTAACTAAACAAAACGCTTTTGCCATTAACACAGTCTGTGTTTAGCCGTCTTCAGCATTCTTCGGGTTCATGTTATACCAGGATATTTATTCTTTCCTAGTTGTATCTACGCTAGCAAGACTGCCTACAGTAAACCATGAGAGATAAGCTTTGTGAACCACAGAGATGTCTGGCCATTGGGATTGGTCAAGGGTGTCACGTTAAGCTCATCTTAATGATGAGGGTTGGGCTATTTCATATCTTTGGCTTGAAGGCTTTGTCGGTTCACCTCTCTGTCTTCTCCTTTGTTTTTAAGACGAATGTGAATGCACGGGAGCATTCATCGAGGGAACAGTGGGAACATGTTGTCATGGTTGTAAATTGTATGTGTCCATATTAGGAGCCCTCTTGCACAGATGGAGGAGGAGAGGAGAGAGCATGTGTCCAAGATGAAGAAGATGGAGATGGAAATGGAGCAGGTCTTCGAGATGAAAGTCAAGGAGAAGATCCAAAAGCTGAAAGATTCAGAAGCAGAGGTACTGGATTTGACACCAAGTTGACATGTGTTTTTTTTCTGGGCTGCATATTCGCATCAGAGGCTTTAGTGTAAGATTTTAAGATGTTTTACAGATGTTGTTTGGTTTGAGATGATGTATTCTTGTATTGCTACATCGTCTGTCGTCTGTACATCTTTTAACTTCTGTTACGTTTTGACATGTTTAGTTGCAGCGACGTCACGAGCAGATGAAGAAGAACCTGGAAGCCCAGCATAAGGAGCTGGAAGAGAGACGACGTCAATTTGAGGAGGAGAGAGCGAACTGGGAGACCCAGCAACGTATACTGGAGCAGCAGAAAATGTACGTCTCACCTAGTGTCTCCTTTTATACATAGTCTAATTAGAAATTGGAGTTTTAAAATGGTAATTTTCTGGCAAATTTACTGGGTGTTTCATTTCTGTATGAATATCAGTATTTGAACTTATCCGCACTCTCCTCCCATAGGACTTTGGAAAAGAATAAGAAGAAAGGGAAGATCTTCTGAAAGCTTTTGTATGACGAGCCGGTCGTGCTCATTGGCCAATCCCCCTGACCTTATATTGTCCTTATGTTGTCCTCGGGCTGACTCGCAACTGTTCTGCTGGAGGCCTTCAAGCTGTTCGTGGAGTTCCACAAAAGAGTTTACCTTCATCGGACTCTGTTTTAGGCAAGCCAACCTCACACCAATCTAAAATGTCTAAGGAATTTTCAAGTGTTTTTTGATTACTTACCAGCTGATGTCCACAGTTACATACGAAAACCCGTCTAGCTGTATTTTTGTAATAAATTGTTTACTCATCAATTGAACCTCAGTAACAGAGGTGTGTTTTCTGAGAAACCTGTGTGATTTTTAACCCCCTTGACCCATGAAACATGGCCAAACTGTACATCTACACATGCACAAATGACATTTGGAGGAGATGGCCAAAACTGTTTGCTCCTAAGGCTTGTGATTTTTTTTTTTTCTCTCATTGCAGAAGTTTTCCCCAAATATGTTATGTCTAGTCAATATCCTTTGACCACCTCCTATAACTTCTTTAATGTTATTATTTCATTTATTTTTATATGTTATATATAAAATATATGCATACACCAAGACAGCTAACGTAATATTTTTGTATTTTTATTAGAATACTCGGCAGACTGGTGTCTTAAAATATCTAGAGAGCATCAGAAATATACTTCGAACGGTCGTGTTTATGCAAGAGTGGTATCTTTTGTTCTTTTGTTATGTTCTTCATATCTGTATTTTTAATTTTATTTTTCATTTGTATTGTACAGTCTCTTAATAAACTTGTGATGATACAAGTAGAGGTCATCCAGATTGTTCAAACATGTGTTGAATAGTAGGGGAAATGCATTGAAATACTTACACTTTGAAAGGTCGAAATTAGATTGAATTTAGTATAAGAAATGTGAACCAGACATCTAAAATGTGTTTTTCTACACTGTTGAATGTGTTAATTGCAGAAGTAATTAATTTGGAACACACAACATATGCTAAACATTTTAATATTGATGAAATTGATATTTCATTTAAAGACATCAAAAAGAAATTGTCCTTTAGACACTAGGTGGCGCTATTGAGACATTTTAATTGTTAAAGAAATGAAATGCATAAAATAAAATTAAACAGTGACTCCAAAATTATTAAGATATTTAAGCCACATTTAAAACGGATACAATTGATTAGTGCCTTTTACACACAAATAGTTAAAAATTAGGGTTGATAAGATTATTGATTACATAACAGGTTGCAAACTCAAGACCAAAACTATCTGGACGTTAATGGTTATTATCTTTTTTATCTTTTATTATAAAGATAATAAAGATAATTATCTTATTATCTTTTTTATCACAACCATGCCTGAAGTTTTGACCTTGAGTTCAATGCAAAGTCACTGTGCTTGATTTCTTCGTAGAAGGAACCTAAAAAAAGTCAGGATTTTTATACAGTACGTACTAGATTATCATTATAAAAATAAATCTTATGTTTTACCAGGATCAGCCACATTCCTTTTTCCCATCAAACCCACAAAGGTCTGGAACTTCTGAAATTTCTGCCCTGCAAGTTATGCATATTAAATATTAGATTTTACAAAATGAAAGGCCCAGGATTTTAATACCATGTCAGTTAAGAAATCAGTGATAGTCGTAAATCAAACTTAGTTATTCAATCAAATATGCAAAACATATTCCGAAGGTCAAAATTGAGCTAACTTACGATTTCGAGATATTTGGGATTTTGCTGCACAAAAAAAGCAACGCATTTTAAACCTAATGTCATCACCAGATGTTAGAAATTGATGATAAAACTGATTAAAACATTATTACCTGATTTTTTACCCATTAGACCATTAAAGCTTTGTAGTCGAGGTGCTCCACTGATACGTTTTAGCAGTTCTGACTCAAGCAAATGTACCTAGAAAAGACAATCATAAAATAATTTAAACAAGTAATGGTATATATTTTGTTCAACATTTCTGTATTCTATAGCTAGCCACAGCAAATAGTTCGATACTTTATTCATCCCAATGGGAAATTCACAGTTTCCAGTAGTTTACTGTACAAACATTAAAACAATACAATAAGAACAAACATATAATTAAAAACCTTTAAAAATATGCAAGTAATTATTCATTTAAAAGTCCTTATAATGTATTCTGTATTTTTAAATGCATAATCAATGTTTCTTCTTGCTGTATATATATAAAACACCAACAGAATATGAATGTTAAAGAACAACAAATAAATTGAAATTGCCTGTTTTGAATACATGTCATTTATCCAATTATCTTCATTGGGATTGAATGTTTGGCACAAAGTTCCTGTAAAAGCAGAAAGCAACAGAAGAATACACAGAGAGATTTTCATGATGAGCTGATGTCTTGGGAAGTAAACCGGATTTGTGTGCAGATGTCTGTCAACCGGTCCTCAAGACTGAAGATGGCTGAACCCAAAGTTTTTTAATATATATGTGGAAAGTGTCCAGGCAATAAATAATCTTGGCATTACATGTGATGATTCCTGTGCGCATTTCTGGTGCAAAGCAAACTTAAGTTCTATTTAAATGGGCATACGATGAATCAGGTGGTGATTATGAATTATTAATATAAAACCCTTCACACTTGATTATCCCTCTGAGATCAGCCCACTAGGGCATCAGTGTCAGCTTTTATGCAAATGACTCTGTATTTGACCTCTAATCAACTCTTGGTTGAAATCCTTGTGAATGAGTCTCAGTGTAAGAGAGCAATGTGACGTCACAGCTCATTTATTTCATTCTCTTCGTATGCTGTTGTGATTGATTTTTGTAAATCATCTGGGTCCTTATGCTGGAAGATCATGTGCTTGAATCACAAAGTGAATCTTCTGCTTTATTTGTGATACATGATATGATTTTTCACCAAATGTCTTCTTCAACCAGCTTGATCATTTTCAACCAACTTCAATGTAAGTCTCTATATAAACAATATAAAATAAAAACATAAATATAATAAACAAAAAGAGAAACATTTTCAATAATTGCATTGTTAATACATTGTTAATATATTATAATAATAATCTTTTTTATTGTATTTATTCATAATTATTGCGTTCTCTTCTGTTATTGGCCATTCGAACGTGTCACTCAAAAACGTCAGGCCACGCCCCCGCGCCATGAGGAACCCCTTAAATGAAAGTGAAACAATGTAGCGAGGAAGTTACTGTCACAATTAACCCGATACTTTACTTTGGGCTTCAGCAACTACGAAATCTCCACATTCAAGTGAAAGTCATGCAGTTTTGTAGGTCCCTGCTGCTTTATTTCCTCGTCTGTGTATGTGCTGCGTCTAATCCGAGAAACGCGAAATCGTCCGATAATCTTATACATTTGGAGCATTTAGATTCACTCAATCGGAACATCCGATTCCAGATGAAACCCCACGGGGGTCTGGGTGGGTTTGAACCGGGTGATATCGCTCCTCCGTTTAGAGTTCAGACTCTGGACGGAGTGTTTGTTTATCCTCCTCAGAACGAGTCGAGATCAGCTCTCATCGTTCACGCGTTCACGAATAAATCCGCTTTTCTCGAGTGTCTGTGGACGTGGAACGAGTCCCTGTCCGATCTGCTGGAGCATCTGCCTCCCGGAGCTCAAGTCCTGTTCCTGTCTCTGGATGAGACCGCAGCACGTGATGCTGTCTGGATGAGAGAGCAGGTGTACAGAGCCACTTTTCACAGGTATACTGTACACAGACACTAGCTATGAATAAAACATCATGTTTACATGTGTAACGTGGTTATAATGTGGGATAACTAGTAGAATTGTGTTATAACAATTCTACTAAATGTTTTTTTTTAATATATATTCTATTTTAATACTATTTTTCTATTTAGTGTGTGTCGTTTTATGATAGTATGGTATTGTATAGTAGTATAATATGTTATTTTATACTAATATGATCATTCTGGATAAGCATAGTATGATATTTTTTTTTATATGGGTTTCTGTCTGAACCTTGTATAGTTGGTTTACTGTAATACTATAGTAGATAATAATAATAACTTTATTTTATATAGCGCCTTTAAAGTAGCTTCTCAAGGCACTTACATAAAAGTAGAAAACCAAATACATAGAAAAAAGTCAATATAAAATATTAAACAATAAGCCATAAAAAAGCTAACCCCCCAAAAAATGTTTAAAGGTATTTATTACTATTTATGTTTTGCATTCTTTATTACCATAGTATAGTTTATCAAAGTCTGGTATATTGTATTAATATATTATGGCATTTCATTCTATTAAATGATTATGCAATAGGTTGTCATGTACTATGTATGTAATGTAGTATGTTATTTTAGTGTATAGTACGTTGTTTTAGTAAAGTATTTTGTGATAGTATAGTATGTTATTGTATGTATGATAGAAGTATTCTATACTAGTTTATCATTTGACGTTATAAGTTTGTTATTCTTTATGTTGCAGTACCATGTTTTGTATTGTATTATTTACTTATTTGTTTTAACTACCTATTAACTATTGTCTTAAACACTACAGCAATGGTTTAACCATGATATTTGTAGTAGAAAACTACGACAATGCAAACAAGATTAAAAACAGTCATAAACATTGTTACTACACTTTTACCATAATTAAAACCATGGTAAATCTTCAACAGGGTGAATCATTGTATCGCCAGAGTATTTTTTGTGGACAGCACAAACGTTGTGGGTGTGATCTCTAGAAACACACACTGATTTATCATATAAGCCAAATGTGTTAATGAAATGTAAATGTAGATTCATATAGACAGACAGACCTCATGAAATAATTGTGTTATTTGTACAGTATGTAAATTAAAGCTGCACTTGTTCTTATTAGGGGTAAAGAGATCTTGTCCAGATTGTATTTCTCTCCTGTACCCGTGTATGCTTTGGGTAACTGGATACCCAGAGTTCTGTACTCGTGGGGTTGCGGCGGCCACAACTGTGGCCTTGCTCAGGTGGTTTTTACCTCTTCGGGTGAGAGTAAACATACACTTCACAATTATTTTATACTTCAGGTGTCATTTCCTAAGTATGACTGATGACGTGTGGCAATTGTTTAATTGTAGACTGGAGCATCCCTTTGATTTCCAAGCGTTTGAATGCAAGATACGACTGGCTGAATGGGCACTGGGGTGCAGATCCGTACATGCTGTTGGATGCAGGTGATGGCTGTAAACCGGACGCCTCCATCAAAGGTGCTGTTGCCTGGATATCTGAAGGTGGCTGCTCGTTCTTTACAAAGGTGAGCTGCAATATAGCAAGGCCACAGTGAAAGTGGCTTCCTACATGCTTCAAGTTCATTTTATTATACCTAAATATTCAAATCTACTTTTCTAGACTTTTCAAGTCAAACGCCCTCAAGTGTAATTTTAAGTATACTCTCTTTATTTTGTCTGATAACAGTAGATTAATAATAAACTATTTTTAGTTAAACTAGTTAACTATTGAAAAGTTTTTTTTTAATGTATAAGATTAAAAACATGGCAGAATCCAATGCTACGGGGGTTCTGGTGTACGCCCTGCCTGGGAATCCCATACAGGACATGAACTGCATCGGGGATGAATGTTCCACCTCCCTCAACATCCCTGCATCTATGGTCCATGTAGAACCCAGTGTCGTACAAGCACTACGGTAAGATCTTTTATTTTTGTGCTAAAAAAGCATAACCTGGGATTAAGATATAGTTCACCCAATAATACAAATACTTTCATCCTTCATTCACCCTTTTGTGATTCTAGACCTGTATATGACTCTTTCTACTGTGGAACACAAAATAAGATATTTTGAGAAATGTCTCAGGGGTTTGTTCTTCATGCAGTAGAAATCAATGGGGGTCAATGTTGTTTGGTTACCAACATTCTTCAAAATAAAGAAATAAATATTTTTCTCAAAAAATATAACTCGAAAGAATGTCATGTTCAGAATTAACGATGGAAGAATTTTCTTTTTTGTCTGAACTCTAAGGATTGTTTTCATAGATTGGGGAAAAAGGTGAATGTGACAATCCAGATTACACCGTCTCCAAACTTCTTCTTTGCGATCAACCAGCAGGGGGCGCTGTCTGGGATGGGCTGGTTTCTCTACCCGACCTTTAGATTCATTGCCTGGCAGGCTCAGTGGTACAACAAACATTTTCTAAAATATCATTAGATTAATCAACCAGTAGTTTAATGTTGCTTCTGTCCTTCTGAAACCTTTCAATATCTCTATATTTCATGTTTTTTATTTCTTGCAATAAATCATTATTATTAGTCGACTGGCTTTTGCTCATTTCTAACCAATAAAAAGTATTAAAAATTGCTTGTCAACTTTCTTAACGCCGTATTTAATGAATTAAAAAGTAAAGTGTTTGCTGTTAAACAGTGAATTTGGACATTTGAGGTTTTGGAAGGACAGCGACGATGTGTAATAATCACGCTTCTGGAAATTATTAACAGTATTTCTAATTTTCAGTTAATGTTTGTTGATTCTCTAGGTTTGATTTTGATGATGGTTTGCAGGAGCGCCTGAAAAGTCCTGCAAGTGTAGTGTCAGTATTTAACCGCAGTCTGATGCAGGGAGACATGGGAGCTCAGGCAGCGGTGGATCTTCCTGCAGGTTTGAGCGTCACATCGAACCATTTTTATTTGTAAAACACT
Organism: Triplophysa bombifrons; assembly: GCA_029783895.1. Taxonomy (NCBI): domain Eukaryota; kingdom Metazoa; phylum Chordata; class Actinopteri; order Cypriniformes; family Nemacheilidae; genus Triplophysa; species Triplophysa bombifrons. The sequence continues at coordinate 4,858,448 of CM056455.1, forward strand.
CAAGAAGTCAGTTTCAGTCAGTAATTTGTGTATTCTTTGGTGTGTTTTTGTATTTAGACCTGTTGGATTATGAAGTTCTGGAGTTGGATGCCTCTCTGTCGTGTCCCGGCCGCAGGGACGAGACGTGTGCTCATTGGGATCACACTGTGCAGTTGCATGTGTGCTGCGATCGAACCAGCCCGTACTGTAACCTGGAGCTCGGCCGCTGGATAACAGCCTTCCGCAGGTGCTTCTTCTTCTCAATTTATTTCGTTTTTATTTCACCATCACCGACTAGCCCCTGCATGTAGACCTGCGAGACTGCTGGAATGTTTTTTTCCTAACAGTTCATGGAATTAATCTGTATAATCTATAATCTTTCCATATTGTATTTTGTCATTTCAGAGGAACAGGTCATTGGCTGACGGATGTGTCCTCTTTGATTCCTCTGTTAAATAACGGTACCTGCATGCTTACCATGAAGACTGTTCCCTGGGCCATGCCGTGGATGGCCTCTCTCAATCTCCGCTTCAGTCGTAGCAACCGGACAGGTCAGAAAAGCATTGCTTTAGTTACTTTTAACCAAATATTCACATTTAACCAAGTATTCAGTGATTATCTTTTTCCTTTTTTGCAGAATTGTCCATTGTTATTGTCATTTAAAACGAACAAAGTTTGTATGTACAGCAGTGGCCAAAAGTGATGTCCATCTGTGGCCAATTTATATATTCTCTCTTTATTTAAAAATGTATTAAAGATCCAAGTGGCACTGATGTGTTTGGAGTATAAACTGAGGTTCAGCTTTGAAAAAATGGCCAAAACTTATACTCAACTTATACTGTGAATTTTATAAAAACATAGTCCTGTAGAATGACTATTTAAAATATTAGCACAAGAGAGCATCAACAAATATTATAATTGATAAAATTGTAATCAATGTATGCTTTATGTAAGGAATAACTGACAACAGTTCGTTGAATTCTTAAAAAAATGCACACCAACATTATTTTCTAAGAAACTCAAATTTTATAATTTTGTCCAAAAAATATCTTAACACGTGTCTACAACGGTCGCGACACACAGCTTGTTCTAATGGGATTGTCAATCCGCATCCAGTGTGGACAAAATTTTAAATCATAATGGTTTTCTAATTAGCAAGGTTATTTTAGTTTAATAAAATTAAAACTTTGAAAATGCTCCTGTTCATTAAAATCAAATAAAATATTGACCTAAATATTATTGGAAAAACTTAACTCAAGAAAAAATTAAAATGTTGCCTTCAAATAAAAAGTAAGTTTCAATAAAAGTATAATAATGAACAAAAACTAAAATAAAAATGAATCTTATATAGCACTGTTGAAAATAAACCAATAAATCATTGAATGACAAAAGCATATACCAAAATTGATCAAAGTTTATAATAACTCTGGTTCTAATGCGTTTTATTGTCTTTTGTCATGCCGCACCGCATTCGGTGAAGACACTGTTTCAAAGTGACCAGGACATTATTTTATATTTTGACATTTGACCATTGTAGAAATGTGTTTGGAACAATGAGGTGTCTCCATCATGCACATTGCCCGAATAGACTCTCTGGGAACCAGTTTTTATCTTTTATATGCACTTAAAATCTCTCTTCCAATAGTTATGAAGTACAGCAGTAACTGTATTATAAATCAATATTTACTGTCAAGTGTTTCATTCTGTTTCATGCATAACTATTTTTATTCCCATGAATGCGTCAACACAAACCAATTTATGAACCAAACTCCTGTTGTTAATATTGACACAATGTGACTTTATCTTCTTAGGAAATCACTCGGAAAGACTCTACCCCTTCCAGGTCATTCCACTCTTCAGTGGAGGAACGTTTGACAAGGATTATAACAACAGATACCATGAAATTAAGTTCAGTCTTCCTGCTTCCACTAAGAAGGTAATCAACCTGTAAAAATACAGATACTATAATTAAAAAATATATATATAACAAATAAATACGAATATTTTAGCATGCAATATTGTAATCATCAAAATAAAATATCGTACATTTACATTTATGCATTTGGCAGACGCTTTTATCCAAAGCGACTTACATTGCATTACCGTATGCATCCCCTGGGATCGAGCCCACAACCTTGCGTTGTTAACACAATGAGCTATAGGAAAAAATATTTCTACAAATAAATTGTTGGTGGTATAAAATGCGGTATTGTAATGTTTTGTTTGTGTTTTTACAAACGGTTACTTAACCTTTTGATTGATTAAATGTGTGTTGTAATGGCAGGTGGAGTTATACGCTGTCATCACAGCTCACGGGTACGACGAGAACTTCTGCGGTGAATTCTGTGTGACGTCACACCACTTTCTGATCAACAGATCTGTGAATAACAGCCTCATATTTGACACCGCGGGTTAGTAGGACCTTTCAATTTAAGTGCGAAATGTTGAAAGTCTGTTTAGGAGTAAAAGAGATGTTCACATGTTGGTAGGATCACCTCTGGGTTGTGCCATGCGGGTAGCTGAAGGGGCGGTGCCAAATGAGCACGGCACCTGGTTATACGGCCGCGGAGGGTGGTGCGATGGGCTCCAGGTGGATCCGTGGAGGACAGACATCACCTCCCAGGTATCATCACTAACAGTGCACTACTACTGCAAACATTTTATATTACACACCGCCTCCACTCATAAAGCGTCAGCATTCAGTTGGGTCTGAAATTTTATTTTGGTCGTTTTGCTCTTGATTAACAACAGTATTTGTTGACAACAAACCCATTGCATGTTCGTAGCCTGTCAACTATCACCCGTTCCGTATACGGGACACCTAATTTTATGTCAATATTGTGCATGTAATTTCTTATCGAATCATGACAAACTATATATCATTGGAAAGGTCTAAGACTCTAGAATACAGATTTCTTAGGTGTTTTCTTAAATAATTTATGTAGGGAAAGTAATTGATTCTTTTTTATAAATAGCGTTATAAAGATTTCATGTTATCCTTTTGCGAACCCGTATTTTTTTGACGGATTTTTATATCAAAGAAAAACATACAATACAATACACACAATAAACCTAACAATACCTTTATTTTTTTTGTGTGTGTTTTTAATTTTTTAGTAATAATCAGCTATTTACTTTTTTCAAACGATACCAACCGTAAGTCTATATTCCAAATAATTCATGAGTTACCGCCATTTTAGTTCCAACATGCGTTTTCATGTGTAGGCTTAAAAAGGGAGTTAACAGGTTAAGAGTCATATTACTGAAAAGAATGTTACTGTATCTCATCATCTTATCTTAATTACAATTTTTGTGTAATAACATCCTTGTTTGAGTGTTTGAATAAGGCCAATTTGATGTAATCGGTTGACTCAGTCTCAAAGATATTTACTCTTCTTGCACTTCCTACTTCCTGAAGTTCCCTACCGTGTCCAAAATTACAGTGTCTGTCTTTTGTTGTGTAACATCTTCATATCCTACAGTACACTATTTTACCCAAAATGCACTATTGTATGTATATTTCTGTGTTTGTCTGAATGTTGCATTGATACAAAGGTTTGCTTTTCCTTAGCTAGTGCACCTTTGAAATACAGCAGTGATTTATGATGATAGAGTTTGTTATAATGCTTCATTTCACTGAAAGACATTTGTTCTCCTCACAGCTGGATTTGGGTGAAACCAATTCGGTTCTTTACTTTGGACTCTTTGAGGGACGCAACCCAAATCCAAAGACAGATCCAGGCTATATTATCATGTACTCCTATCTTGTGTATTATAAATAATCTTACATGCCTCCATGGATGCGCGGAAGGAAAACTTGACAAAAACAGTTCTCAATTCTCAGTTGCATCTTTAAAACAGCATTAGCCGCTCATTTTCGTGCTTGTAGAATCATTCATTTTAGTTTTATGGTTGGTTTTATTATTGCCATTTGCTGCTGTTTTTTGCCTAAAAGAGCTCTTTTATTAAGGTAGAATATGACAATGAATCAATTTAGAAATGTTTGGAGCTTTTTATTGTTTTACAGTGTTTTATTACATTTTTAGAGAAATGAATACAATCTCAGTTTTATTTAATATGTCTTGAGATGCACATAATGTTGAAAATGTTGCAAAAATTGAATCTGCTATCGGCACTTTATGTGCAATTGGACATCTTGCCCCGTCTTCTTCAACTGACGTGGAAGGAGATTACAAACCTGAGATCTTCATCCTTTAGAAAATTACTTTTCATTTTCAAGGATGGAGTCATTATTTTGTGAATTGACCCTTTGTGACAGTCATTGTCTGACTAGTTCAATACTTTAAGAAGTCAGACTTTAGATTGTATGTTAAAATTGTATTTATTTATTGTTAATCTTAAACAATGTATTTTTAAAGCTTGTTGCTTATAATTAGAGATGGAGACACGAGGATGTGGTGTGACAGGTTTGTGTGAAACTGTGACGTATATGTGCGATGTGCAAATAAAATGTTATTTGTCAAGTCATGTACGTAAGGTGTGGGTGGAAAGTAATTACAGGTCACAAAAAGTTTAGCTTGGACCGAGAGAGTCCAGTCACTGTCCCTGATTTGAAATCTGAGAGAATATTATTTTAATATACTGCGAAATAACAAGAAGGTGAACTGAACTGTACTATTTTTGTCGGTAATGGTAAGGGATAATGTTACTGCAACTAAATTTGTGATCAGTTTTTTTAGATGTTCGATTATGTTTGTATATATTTTGCTTCTTTTTCTTCCTCAGATGTTTCGGCTCACAGTGTTGTATGGATTTTTCCTGGGTTTTGTCTTTGCGCTTCAATTTGTGAGTGTTAGATTTGATTTAAGAACACCTGTACTGAGCAGATTTCCTCATGGCCTTTATTCTCGATTCAAGAGCAATGCGTGGGTGAGGAAAGGTACAGGTTCATTATTCAAGTTTCATATCTGCATAGTATTTAAATTGTTTAAATTTAAATACTATAAACACTCATTTATTATTCTTGATTAATCTTTATTACTTGATGTGTTGCTTTTTTATTGCTTGAATAGAAAAGTCATCAAAACTAGCAAGTAGCATAAATTGAAGTATTATGCAGTGACCAAAAATATGAAACCACTTAAAATCTTTAAAGTTGCTACCATTTGATTGGTTTACGGCTATGAACGATTTCAAACTTGGGACGTGTTTTAAACAGTGATGTGTTTGTTACAACTTTTTCTTCATCAGTCATTTCGTTTGTAAATAAAAATATATTCTAATTTTTTTAACAAGATAAATTTACCTGAGAAGCAAAATTTCATTATGCCAAAAATAATTAGGATATTAAGTAAAGATCGTGTTCCATTAAGATATTTTGTCAAATTCCTACCGTAAATATATCAAAGCATAATTTTTGTGAGTATTAAGCTTTGCTCAGATTCCAGAGTTTCATATAGTTGTATCTCGCCTATTGTCCGATCATAACAAACCATACATCAATGGAAGGCGAATTTATCAGATAATATTTAAATCTAAATTTTATATTATATTATGGGTAAGGGTCATATTAGATTACATATTATTCATATAAATATTCATAATGACATAATTGTACAAAGCTGGATGAATATACTAAGATAGTATTGTTTCTGTGGAACAAATTCTGTGTCTTAATGTTTAACTTTTGCATTTTCTAGATGAGGTAGCAAATACCCTGTTTTCTAAGGTACGGGTGCTGTGCTGGATAATGACAAGGCCTGAAAATCTGTTAAAAAAGACCCAACACATCCGGGCCACGTGGACCAAGCACTGTAACCTGGTGTTATACATGAGCTCCCAGACGTCAGATTTCCCCACCGTGGGGCTCAACGTGAGCGAGGGCAGAGATCAACTGTACTGGAAGACCATCCGTGCTTTCCAGTACATCCACGACCATCATCTTCAACAAGCAGACTGGTTTCTCAAGGCTGACGATGACACGTTTGTGGTCGTGGAAAACCTGAGACGCCTGCTTTCAGAGCATGACACCGAAAGGCCGGTTTATTTCGGTCACAGGTTCCGGCCTTTTGTCAAACAAGGTTATATGAGCGGAGGAGCCGGATATGTGTTGAGTCGAGAAGCTCTAAGGAGATTTGTGCAAGGTTTCGACGCGGGACGTTGCAAACATGACACCACGTTGGAGGACGTGGGCTTAGGCAAGTGTATGGAGAGAATGGGAGTCGCGGTCGCGGATTCGAGAGATCCAAACAAGCGGGAAACGTTTAATCCGTTTACTCCTCTACATCATATCGTTCGCCATGAGACCAGAAAACAATCATGGACGTATAGTTACTACCCCACCATACGGGTGAGTGACCCGGGACCTTTATCATTGTATGTCAAGTTACAAGTGGTTTGGCATTTTACAATAACAGATTTTAAAGTAAAACATTGTAAATTGTAATATTATCTTAATGCAGAGTGAAGCTGTAACACACTGTTAGCTTTCAACAACTGTCATCAGGATTGCAGAATGATCTTTTTACAAAATCCCAAATAAGTCTGTACTTTCAGAGTGTGTGTATTTAGTTTTTAAGCTAATTGTCTCTTTTTTTACAGGGCCCTGGATGCTGTTCAGACTTTGCAGTATCTTTTCATTATGTGCATCCTACAGATATGTACACGCTGGAGTATTTAACACATCACCTGCGACCGTTCGGATACAAGTACAGACTTGATCTTCAGCAAAATACTACAAATACTACAAGATAGTAGTAAAACTGGACAGATAAAATAACAAAAAACATTACAAGTGACATTCAAACGTTTGAGGAACATGGATTGTTTCAATAAAAACTATTTTTTATTAGTGTAAGGTCCAACTATTTAAATAAGAATGTGACCCAGTCTGTGAAGACCCAGCTCAAGTCTCTTTTTTTCGCTCTGAATTAGATTTTGAGACTTTAGCCCATTTTTACAAACTGGGTCGAAAATGAATGAATGTACAACACAAAAGCCTCAAAAACCTCATAGTTGTTATTGTAGCACTGTTTAATAATGTTTTGCATGTCAATTATTTGTTTTCTGTTTTTGAACAGGGGGAACCTTATCTGACAGTAACATTCTCAGTTGTCAGAAATAGATAGAAAATAGAACATTTTGAGATATACCCAAAAAGGCCAACAAAAAAAATAACCTCATGATTTGTTGGTTTGAGTCAATGGCTAGCAGGTTTTATTTCCCTTATTAAATAATGTTAAATTGAACAATAAAAGGCTGAATATATCTGTGTAAATTTTAAACATATATTTGAACTTTCTGTATAATGGAACGAGCAGAACAATTGAAAGCGAATCAAAATGTAAAGCGAATATATTCAAGATTTAATTATTTATGTAAGATTTATATAAAATAATGAAACTAGAAGTCCTAGGAGCAGTGTTTACATCTTGAAAAGTGGTCTTTTCACTGATCTTTAGCAAAGGAAATAATACAGCTAATAAAAAGATAAAGTTACTTAACCAAGTGACATTCAAACGTTTAATAAAAATACTTATTTTTACAAATAAATTTCCGCATGAAACCAAATGTGCTCATTGACTTTTAAGAATCATTTTTTTTATAATTTCATAATTCATAATTTTGTGTGTTTCGTAATCAATGCTTTTTTTAAGCGATCATAGCTGCAGTATCAGCAGTGACAGACAACTGATGAATTCCCTCTGAAAACATTTTCTTTTGTGTGACATGACTAAAAATAGGCCATAAACTATACAGTGGACCCCAACAGTGTTTTCATACATTGGATTATTTAAATATAGCAGTACAAAAACCGGTTCACTGGATATGCATAAGATTTTCGTTCCCTTATGATTTTTTCCATTTGAGAATTACAAAAACTTGCTGTGTAGTTACTTCAGACTGTTAATAGTTTATTCTTAAATCCTAAAATATTTTTAAATAACAAAGTGAAGACAAATCTTTCACCTTTGGTGTGGGAAGCTTATATTTTCACTCAGGCTTTTCTGCAGGTCTCTGCGCTATGGAATTGGTTTTTGTTGCCATGGCAACCTCCGAACCAGAACTGAGCACATGAATTGGCTTTCCAGTCATAATACCATTTGACAACATGGTCCCGACACGGACCGGGTTCCAGAGGCTGCTGACATCCCTCATCTGAAAAGATTTTGATGTTATAAATAGTAGATGATATGTCTTTTTACATGTCTATGTTTTTTAGGCTTCTGTCACAACAGTTTGTGTGTTTTATGCATCTTTTACATTTTGAACTTTGGTTGGATGGATATTTACCTGCTTTGAAATCCTCTTGGATGAGCAGCGGAGGATCAGTGGTTCTCTGTGACGTCGAGCCCGGCGTGGGATCGATCCTGTAGGTGTTCTGTCCTGGCTGATTCAAAGACATGCAAGGTTTTTCATCATGGATGGATGTTGAGGTATAAGAGCTTGACCCATCCATATTCTCACAGATCTCTGTGAGCAGTTTACTTTTCAATTCTAGACCACAAGAGACAAACATCATTGATCACTTTATTTTTAAAGGGAAAGTTGTATACATTTTGTAAAATATTTATAATAATAATTTTATAAAATATTCATAATAATATCAAAATATATCAAAAAAGTTTTGAAAATAGGTTAAATCAAGTGTGCTATTAGAATACTTTTTATCTGTTACACAAATATACTTCAACACTTAAAAAGACATTTGTATACTTGTATACTATACAAAAATGATATGCATATATTATAATTGCACTCTCTTCATACTCGCTATATTTCACTATATACTTTGAATGTACTTAAGAGCGTCAAGTATAAAGATAAATACCAATAAAAAACTGAAAAAATTCAATATAAAAGGTAAACTAAAATAATTACTTAAAAAGTATCATTATGAAATAAAGCACAGTAAGTTATGTATAAAAGTATACTTGCAGTATAAAAATAAACAAAACTTGTTGTCCACTGAAAGTATACTTTTAATTATTCTTTGATAAACAAAGAAATCCCCTACAAGTATTGCACTAGTACACTTAGAAGTTCACTTGTATACAGTAGTTGCATCATTACAAAAATCACTTGTACACTAGCTGTGTCCTCAAGTTTACTACTGTTAAACTTGAAGTATGCTTAATAGTGTCGGAGCTTGTGACCGGGTGACCTGAGTTCGAGTCATGGCTTATGGTCCTTTCCCGATCCTACCCTGTGTCCTGCCCATTACTTCCTGTCTGTCTGTACTGCCCCTGTCCTATAAAAAGTGGAAAGCCCCCCCCCACACCCCCAAAGTATACTTCTATAATCATTGATATTAGTATACGTAATTAAAGTATATTTGAACTTTACTTACAAGTGCAGTACACTAAATAAAATGAACTTGAAGTATACTTATTTTTTCTCGCAAGGGTGACATGCTTGTTTGTACTTACAAAACTGTAGTTGCACAGCCATGACATGATAAAATGATCTATCACATGTACCATAAAGTGTTTTGAAGTCTCCTATAAAGAACACGTGCTCTTCATCAGGCTGTGAGGCGATTAATGTTAGCTCCTGCTTAAAATCTTCATGGAGAGGGTCACTTTCATTCAACACCCCTATAACATACATGGTGATATTCGCCGAATGAGCCTCTTTGACAGCGTCCTCTTTCTTCACGATGTCACGATGATCCGTCTGTCCATCGGTAATAACCGCAGCCACTTTCCTCACGCCGGGCGAGCAACACAAAACATCTCAGTAGACTTTCTGATGCCGCTTCCCACGCTCTCAGAACTGTCAATCACACAGACCAGCTCGAGGGGTTCCATGCGGTAAACTTGACCGCAACCTGATGACCGAGAATAAACTCATTGAGACAAATAGTCTGGTTTATCATTAAAGCAGTGCTATTAAGGAACAGAATTGTGACTTACCACAAATAGATTTGATTAAGGTGATTATTTCCTCTCTCTACAAAATACATAATACATTTAAGTATTAAAACTCTGGTAAACATGTATGGCTTCACTTTGGATGGAAAGTCTAGCGAATATGTAAAGGCAGGGGTTTTTGGAAAACTCTTAAATGAATCTCTGCTCTTTACTGTGAGACCCGGCTCTCCTTTTCCACCATGATTTCCCTGCAGAAGAAAATGGTTAGTGTTGTCAGCCATCTTCTATCTGTAACCATTTATTCAACCTCAAATCGTTTAAAACCTGTTGAGACTGTGGAACACAAAAGAAGATATTTAGAGGAACGTCTCAGTGTTTTTTGTGTCCATACAATGAGAGTAAATTGGGTCAGTGTTGCTTGGTTATCGACATTCTTCAAAATATCTTCTTTTGTGTTCTGCAGAAAAAAAGAAAGTCATACAGGTTTGGAATACCACATGACAGTGAGTACGTGATGAAAGTAGTTTCAATTTTGGGTGAACTATTCCTAATGCTCAATGTTTAGCTGTCGCAATTTGTTTCACAAGTTTAATGTTCTGTTCATGGTCTCAAAAGTTAAAGAGATAGTCCCAATCACCTGTCATTATTGACTTTCTTTTGAGTCGTTCCAAACCTGTATACATGTTCTCATTCTGTTGAACACAAAGAAAGATATTTGGACGAATGTTATAGCAAATGACAGTTCTGGGGCACAATTGACCATATTAGAAAACAAATAGAACTGTTTTTCTGCTTTTTCTTGTGTAGAACAAAACAATTGTACAATCATTTTTCCTACTAAGGTAGTCAATGGTGCCCCAGAAAAAGGTGATTTGCTAACATTCTTCCAAATTTCTTCTTTTTTCTTTGTGCTTATCCAAACAAAGAAATGTATACAGGTGCGAACAACTTGAGGGTGAGTAAATTATTACAGAATTGTCCTTTTTGGGTGAACTGTCCCTTTAAAAACAGGCTACGGATAAAAATAGTACAAATGAGAATTTGTTTACTGTTCAAAACACGTGCATAAAACATAAACTATGTACTTAAAATGCAATGAAGTCTTGCTTTCTAAGACTGTAAAATTGTACCCCAACTATAACTAATGATGTAATATTTAAGATGAGTCATGATGTATTGATCTGACACGTCAATATAAAGTACGTCAGGGTTTCTCAGAACATGAATGTTTGAGCGTTTTAAATCTTCTCACCGATTGTCCTGTAGCTCCAGGTTCTCCCAAACCTCCTCTTTCCACATTGCGTCCTGGTGCTCCTGGAAACCCTCGATCCCTCTACAAATAACCCAGTGTTTTTATTGAGTACTTCATTTTTTTAAATCTTGCCAGTATAAATGACCATCTACTTTCATTGTGTGGTTTACAACATTTTAATATCAGACTAAGATCATCTTTACCTTTGGCCCCTGTAGACCCTCTCCAGGAACCCCTCTTTGTCCCTGTACACCCTGATATCCAAGTTCACCCTGTACAAAACACAATACGGAGTAAAATGCATGTATAATTAATTCATTTGTTCATCAGACTGTAATATCAAACAGCATTTAGGTACAGAGATTTGAGAAATACTGTCGAAAAATAAGCAGAAGATTGACGTTACCCTTGATCCTTGTATGCCCTCTCCTGGTAATCCGGGTGGACCAGCAGGTCCAGTCTGACCAACAGAGCCCTGCAGCCCAAAACAAAGCTAGCCTATATATAAACAGTATATCTCAAAATCTCAAAGCCTGTCAAAAACATGTGTGCGTAGTTCTTTACCACAAAAATATAATAATTCATAAAATAAACACCACAAAATAAATTACTATTTAAATTAATTTAATTTTCCTAATTTCAAATGAAGCCTGTTAAAACCATTAACAATAATATACCTTTTGTGACTTGAAGACAATTGAACATCCAAAATTGTGCAATTATTTTTTAATAATTACCTCATGTTTTAACCACCATTTAATATGGTCAATGTTTTTTTATACTCGCTTGAAATATACACCCACCTTTGGGCCCATCAGCCCGAGACCTGGTGGCCCGGCTGGTCCTGGGGGACCTGTTGTGCCTCGATCTCCCTGTGACAGATATATCAAACTGAATAATTGTTTTAAACAACATATTTGTGCTACACAGCATTGGAGATTGCACCTTACCTTTGATCCAGGTAAGCCAATACCTTCTGGTCCAGTCTCTCCTGTAAGACCCGGTAAACCTAGTGGCCCCTACAGATTACCCACGTAACACATATGATTGTATAATGCAAGGTGTGTTTATATGTATATCAGAAGGAATGATGTAAATATTCACAGGTGGTCCAGGATAGCCTTCTCCCTTTAACCCTGGGGGTCCAGTTCGCCCTGGTAATCCTATTTCACCCTTAGAGACATATGGCTAATGTCAATAAAATTACAGTACAGGTTTCTCTCAGTACATGAAACTCACTCTTACCTTTGGACCTGCGATGCCCCTTCCTAGTTCGCCAACAGGTCCTGGTGCACCAGGTTGCCCATCATCACCCTACAGGTAAACAACAAAACAATTATTTATGAAAAATGTATATGATTTAATATTGCTTCAAAGGTGCAGTGTATAAAATATATCTAGCGGCATCTAGTGGTGAGGTTGGGAATTGCAACCAACGGCTCACTCCACCCTTACCCCTCCCTTTTAAAGCACCACGGCTGACACAGATTTAAGATGTCGTCACGTTTTCGCTTATTTGTCGAGGAAGATAAACTGTGTACAAAATAGCTTATTCTAAGATTATAAAAACATAACGCTCACCTCTGAATATATAGTTAAGTACTGTATAATATTGCATTTCCAACAACAATGGAGTTCTGAAATTCTGCCCTTCTATACAGTATTTTATGTCTGATATTGTTTTACTTTGGGCCCCATTGGTCCAGCTGATCCCAATGGTCCTGTTTGGCCTCTGAGTCCCTTGTCCCCTCGATCCCCCTATTGGAATATATATTATTCACTGAAATTTATTTTAGGCTTTCATCTTTACTGTAGGTCCTGCCTTTGATTTTTAATTGTATTTAATATTTAAAATTCATTGGATTTGCTAAATCACTTGATGCCAAATCTTGTTCTGTTTACAGAATCTTTCTGATCATTGAAGTGTTTTTGTTGTCTATCTCTCTTTACATAAGTGATACCTTCTCTCCTGGTAGGCCTCTTCCGGGTGCTCCGTCTTGTCCTCTGGACCTGGTTAGCCTATACCACCCTAAATATCATAAAGTACATTATAATGCATGCCTGGTTCATTTCTGGGGGTGTAGCGCGGTATTCGAAGTATAATAACCTTTGCTCCCCTGGTGATCCTGGCACACCTGGCAAACCTCGAGAGCCAGGTTCACCCTATAGTATAAACCCATGAACATCACTTCAATTTCATTACTTGATAATCTAATTATTGTTCAATGAGATGTTGTGGCTCAGTGTTTAGAACGGTGTTTCGATTCGTATATGTTGCTTTGGATGAAAAATTAGATGGCAATTTACTTTAGGTCCTGGTTGTCCAATTCCTCTTTCCCCACGAGCTCCAGGCTCACCAGAGAAGCCCTGCTCTCCCTGACAGAAAACACATCAGAAAGAGAACAGAAAACACAAAGTGTTTGGCATCATGGAGTTTGGTTTTGTCTATATGCACCTCATTCGGACTGCTTTAAAGTCATGGTGAGTTTTTGGCTACATTACAAGCAATAATCAATAACAATATTATGCAGATTATATGTGGCTTTCTTACCTTTTGACCCATGAGTCCTATCACAGGATTCCCTCTTTGACCAGGAGGACCAATAAGTCCTTGATTCCCCTTTAGGAAAATCAAAAGTTGAAAATCAAAACATACACAAAAGAACGAAAAAATAAAAGCACACCTCTCACCAATAAAAAGTGCAATATGTAGTATCAGTAACCTCCCAAAATGTTATAATTACGATAAGTAAAAGAGGCTTTGAGCCCATCAGAATTTTTAAGAAAATGATTTTTCACATCATATTAAATTTGGCGTCTAATCTTAAAGGAACAGTTCATTGAAAGTGAAAACTGTCTTATAATTTGTAGATAACTCGGTCACATCGGTTTTTACGTTTCTTGTGACACATGCATTTTTTGTCACAAGACACAAAAGAACCAATGAAGTTATTGACATTTATCGTGTGTTTGTTTTGGTTTCAACTTTGCTTGATAAGATTCAAATATTAAATGTTTGCTCTTACAAACATATCTTTCGCTTCAGAAGACATTTATAAACAAATACATTACTTTCATGATGGAAGCATGTGCTTTTTGGAGCTTCAACATTTTGAACACCATTTTAAGATAAAATGATCTGTTTGTGTTCAACTGAAGAAAGAAAGTCAAATACATCTGGGAGGACATAAAGTTGAGTTAATGGTCATATTTCGGTAGAGAAATATAAGCATTTAGAAGGGTGAGGCCTCATCAAGCACCAGCTATACACCAATATTGATGCATTACAACTGTTAGAGAAAACAAAATACTTTTTCTCCTTGAATGCCAATTTTCACATGATATATGACCGTACCTGTCAGCATTTGAGACCCGTGATCCCGAACCGGACCATTTGATCACCGCGATCGCGGATCTCAAATGTTACGAAAGTTTCCACGATAAATAAACTCCCTGTAACATATGGATATCACCCAGCAACCGATATAATACAAAAACACTTTAAAACAGCCTCCATTTTTCGCAAACGGTGGATAAAACCTTGAAAAATTATTTTATAATAAGATTGCTGCACCGTTCCTATCGGATCCAATACTGAAGGCACAGCACTGCTTTAAAATTTTAGTCATTCCACAATTCTCTGCCTTGTTTACGAAGGAATCCTCGGAGAAATGAACGAACAAACCCTTCAATTTTTTCTCACATCAGCTGGAACTTCTTTAAAATTAAATTTTAACCCCGCATTACTAATGTCGGAATCAGAAGGAAGGTAATGCATCGACTGTTTTCTTCCACAACCAGCGATGGCACAATACTTAGCTATCTTTAACGGCATGTTTATTTATTGCTTCCTCGCTCTATCTGGTTCCGCGCCACCTGTGTTACTTCAGAAAATTTTCATGCGTGAACGCATGGGCGGGGCTAGAGAAGAAGTTGTTGATATTCTTCTGTGGAGGCGGTGTTCAACCTATCAATGTCGTCATAGATAGGTTAATTCCAGAACCTGGCATTCGCTAGGCCTGGTGTCAATAACAGATGTAGTCTCAGTAACAAGGGAGTTTTCAGTTCTAACACTTACATGATGTTCGCGTTAATATGATTCGCTTTTATATAACAAAAGCTCGGGTTAAAATTGGAATTCTAATTCATGTCTCCTTTAATTACTTTTCACTGACAAATAAATACAGTACAAGATATTGGCATACTTTAGATCCTGGATGACCCTCGAGTCCCTGGTACCCCGGAGGCCCATTGAAACCCTGGTAAAATACATAAAGTATATGTTAAAATATACAGCCGAAAACAAAAGTTTTTCTGAATTGACCATTTATAGGTATATGTTTAAAGGTACAGTTTGTTAGAATTTTGCAGTGAAATATCCAAAAACCACTATACCAATGTTATATATTTTTTTCAGCTGAGTACTTACAAAATCTCAAATGTTTCCAACTGCTTTTAAATTCTAAACAGTGGACCGGGGCCGTTTAGTCGCCTGTCAATGGCATCATATCCGCGTTACCCTTTGTTACAACCTTTACTGACGTAGCAACCGCGTGACACTTTCGTAGACAGATGCGGAAGTAGTTTGTAACATCGGTCAGTATAGCATTATTGCAAATGATGTGGATACGTTCAAAATAACTTTTACTATGATTTATTTGAACACTTTAAACTATGCAGTGTTATCACACCATCAAATTGGACATTTACCGTAACATCTTTGACTTACAAGTAACAATAATGAAATAAAATGATTTCATCAAAAAACATTTATAAAACTTTATTACTTAACCTCTCACGCTAAAATAATTTCTCGTTCCAAATTTAGAAAGCTCTCTTATTTTTTCTGCGGTGTTATATTTAATATCTTTCATGTCTTTTATTCAAACTTTTAAACCAAATGTATAATATAACATAATACAATACAAATATTATACAAATATACAAATATTATCACTATCACAGATTTGACCATCAAATGTCATTCAAAGAGATCAATGTTTGTACCTGCACTCCTCTGAGACCCCGTGGCCCTAGAGGTCCTTCAATGCCCTATATGAGATCCAACATAAAACAAATTAATGCTTATACGGCCAATTTCTTAACAAGTAGGAATATAGAGAAGACATACCTGATGTCCTTTTTGGCCTGGTGGTCCACAATGGCCTTGAACCCCCTACAACAGGACTGAGGACATTAGATTGAATTGTGGAATACATAAATGGAACAAGATACATGAAAACTGTCGCAAAAAAATGTTCAGATGCCAAATGATACGCACGATCTTATAGACATAATAGAGCAACAAAATTACATGTTTAAATAGTTTTTTTTTGCATTATATCGGGTATGGCATGATGTAATATTTGCAAAGTTAGGGTTGAATCCTGAAAGCTGTTTATTGTTTTCGATTTTTCCCAAGTTAATGCATATTGAGTCTATTCATCTTACTGTATATATATATATATATATAGTATTTAGCACTTAATTGACAGAAAATATCAACAAATTACAATAACCAACAGAGATGCAAAAAAATTAAACGTATATTTCACCTTATCACCTTTGAAGCCAGATCTTCCCTGTGGATGAGAGACCATTCATTGTTTTTTTTAACAGAATAAACACGTCATATTGAATGAGGAATTAATCAAAATGATGAGTCTGACCTCTGCACCATCATTCCCTGGACGACCATCTGTCCCTGTTTCTCCCTTTAAAACCGAACAATAATGTAAAACCAGTGAACTAGCCACATGTTTATAACAGATTCCACAAACGGTAGACATTAATGTGATTTATATTTTCATCAACAGTGCCACACATATAGTAATACATATCAGCCTGATCGTAGAGGAATTTGCAAGTTTGTTGTGAAGTGGCTAATCATATTCATAGAAATTTGTACGATCTAGCGTATGATTACGAGAAAAATTACTAGTCCTTCAAAGAAAGATTATGTACCCTTGAGCCTTTTGGACCAGGGGCGCCTTCTTCACCAGGATCTCCTTCTTTACCCTAAACAAAATACAAAATATTATTCAAATCACTATCATACATTATACAAATGAGCAAAAATTACCACAGTTTCATCTCTGATACTCACAGGACTTCCTGGTGGACCTCGAGCACCTCTCTGACACAAACACACTGTTGGCTCTGGACACTGGCATAAGAAATGACAACAGGTATAATCAGCAAGGCAGTATTTATTCTGTGTTTGTAATAATTGTCATTATATAATGGGTCCTAAAAGTGTTTGGACACTTAAGTCACATTTAAAAATCTAGTTGTTTTACATTAGTGGATCCTAACCTGGAGGGGTGTGAATAATTTTATATAAAAGTAAATAAAAAAATGAAACAATATATATATATATATTTAAAATATGTACATCATTTAAAACATTGTGTTCCACAAATATTTTGTTTGGCCTAAGAGTCCAAACACCTTTTGGGGACACCATATCTCTTTTGCATTGTAAAGTCACATACTTACTTCAGTCTCTACAATTGTTTCCTGGTAATAAATAAAGAGAGAAAAGTGTATAAGACGCATGAAAGGGCACTTTCATAATAGTTTTAAATCAAGTTAAAACAAATAGTGTTTGACAGTAATCTATTGCAAAATCCCATGTGTGGATTTGGAAACCTCTGTGTGCGCGTGTAGGAGAAGACTGTTGTTGTCTGACGTGTGGTCATCGGACTTTTCATAAGTGGCAGAACCCACATAGAAAACCCCTCATACAGAGATTCACCCACTCATGTGTAAACCAGGACAACAGAATGTACTCTTGTTACTGTTTATCCCAAACCCGCATAAATAGAAACAAGCAAAAGTCAAGGCAAACTTTGATGTTGACAAAGCCTTCTCTTGTTTTTTCTATTTAAGTGTTCTATAAGCATGCTTCTTTTTAACTGTGAATAAAAAGGTGTACCCTTCAGTCTACATTTTATATATACTTTTCAGAAAAGGGCCTATTTAAAATTACACTAAAGTATACTGACAGAAATATCGGATTATTTTTGGGCTGTGAGGAAGTTTTCTAGGTTTGTAGTTGTGTTTACTCTTTAGATTGAAACGTCTATTTAATACTTGTTTCCACATAGTTTTATACACTGTTTAATAAACTTTATATTTAAAAATGGAATACGTAATTTAAACAATACATAAATTGTTAACTATAATGTTAAGATCCCTTAAAGAAACTTAGTGTAAATCTCTAAAAACTACAAGTAGTTTAACAAAAATATACTTCAAAGTGTACTTTTATATACTTAAAAATGTGCATAAAGGGAAAATATCATTATGTCTAAATTGAAGTGTAGTTGTAGTACAAACGCACAAAAATTGTTGTAGCAACTATATGTGCAGACTTTGTGCATCCAAGGTTTACTAGATGCTCATATAGAGATGCAACGATATATCAACACAGTCTCATAGGATTTAGTGATATTGTCACAAACTGTAATCTATTCATTCTTCTTCATGGACACAAATTTCCCCCTTTTTCGTATCACCCTGCACGACTTTCAATCTAACGTAATTCTATATTTCATGTCTAAATATATATCGACGCAATCTGATGGGAATTCACATATAGTCTAAAATGTGGCTCATTTGTGTAAATTCCTAATTCCTACGATCTCGTTTGTATGTTTTGCAATGATTTGACTTTGCCCCTGTGACATAAGGTTTAGGGGCGACATTTATCGTTCCCGCGCCACCTCGTGAAACTCATGTTTTAGCTAAGTTATCCTTTGCGGCTGTGATTTTAGGTTTTGGGGTGAGGTAAGACGTTGGTTAACCACCTCCTTAAATATGTACGACTTCTTTTGATATCAGGTTACAAATATATAAATGTACGTATATTGGCTTCACACACGGTCTGTGTATTGAACGTAGTGCTGAATGACACGAAAAAGGGTGGAAATTCGTGTCCAATACGAATATTTAGATTCCAAATTGCATGCCAATGCCACAAATTTCCTTGATAGTGGTTTGGATATATCAGCCAATAATCAGTATCGGCCGATAGTTAAAAAACAGCCGATGATCAGGGCCGATGAATCCTGTCAATCAATAAAGGAAAGGAAAATTCAATGCATTTGTGCTGTGTGTCTAGTAATGTTAAGAAACAATTTCAGTTGTTTAGTCATTATATGAATTAATAACATTCAGAAAGTTAAGAAATATAAAATCTAAGTTAATATAACCATCATAGTATCGGTATTGGTATCGGCATATGCAGATACGACTCTAAATAGTTGGCTATCAGTATCGATGGAGAACTTTAGTATTGGTACAAGTATTATAAACTAAAAAGTGGAGAAATTTTGGCCCCAAGTAATAATGAAATAAAAGAACACTTCCAAGTCTACGTCTAGTACACTGATATTCGTATACTACATAAAGTAGCCTACTTATATGTGAACTTTTGTTATACTTACTCAAATTTGAAGTACAGCATATTTGTTTTCTTTTTATCGTTTTTTACAGATGAATGAATGATTATGTGGTCAGACAGACCAAAAAAATCTCTCACGAGCTGTTGCACGAGTCTTTCCTCCAGCTGGGGGTCAGTGAGGCTGTGGAGATACTGTTGAGTGGGAATGCTCGCCACAGCTCTGAGTTTGGCACTGTTCATGTTATCCTTCGCCAGGTTTGACAGGCCTATTGAGAATGTCTTGATGTTGTGTCTCTTTGCATCGGCACTTGCCATCATGATATCAGGGTTACGTGGATGATCGATGCTGTCGGTCATGAGCAGAGCCACCTTCACGCTTTGATCTTTGGTCTCGGTGGCGAAGAGTTGGGTGGAGTTGGATATGGCATAGGTCGTGTACGTTCCCTGGCTGATTTAGACTGCTTTATTCAGTCGACTCAGGAACATGTCTAGGTCCTGGAAGTCTCGAAAGCGTTGGTCGATGTACACTGCACTGCTGTAGTAGATGAGCGCAAAACGAGTTTTGAGGTGCCAGTCAGACACCTGCATCTGAGCAACCCATTAGCTTAAGGTTCTGACTAATTGTTTCTGACGATCAAACAAAAAGACCTTTGCGCTCTCTGAGCTGTCCAGAATATATGCAATCTCCAATAAACACTCTGATTCAAAAAAATTGTGAGAAAAGATAATTAATTCAATCCTATTAACTTAACATATTAGAAACCATTTCAGACATTCAAATGGGTTAATTATGGGAACTGCTTTGGTTTTAATGGAACTATAATGGTCTCCATGATTCTTTACTGTTTGGAGTTTTATTGGCAGGATGATATCTTGCAGATGGAGCCAAGAGAATACCAATTAATTCTTCTGGATTAAGGTCTAAAAGAGTGTATGCTTCATAATAGGATATATAATGGAAACCAATGTCCGCATTTTTATTTCAATGTAGTTAAAATTCTACAATTTTTAAATAAAATCAAAGATAACAATTTTATGTTAAGCACCACACATGTTAATTCCTTACCATTTTCATATTTGTTGGTGAGGTTGTTTTGTTTTTTCCAGATGTTCTTTCCGTCTGGCATCTGGCCGCAGGTAGAAGCAGCCAAAGTAACATGCACAGAAAAATCACTTTGGCCATGTGCTCATTCATGTTTGGTCTTAAAGAAAGCAAAAGAACATTTTCAGGTCTTCTTTATACTGCATATTCTGCCATCAAAACACTTGATGTGGAGAAGAGAAAGAGAAAATGCCCCTTTATTTGAACACAACGTGAGCAACTACGCACATCATGCTGAACATGAAAGCTAAACACGAGCCACAGACTTTATAAATAAATCAAATTACTTTTCAAATCATGGGGTTATGATTCAGATAACTCATGCGAACAACACAATGACATGCAAGTTGTTTACAGAGCAAAGCAGAACGAATTAAATAAGGAACTTTAGGCAATAACATCATGTAAATTAGTATACATCTTTTATGATAATTGTTATTTTCCTTTTAACACCCCGAGCAGGTCTATTTAAACTGGAATGTTGTTAATCTTTTAACTAACAAAATAATAAAATTCAGTAAACTATAAATAGTTCTTAATTCTATGAAAAATAGAATTAGAACAAAAACATGAAGATGGGCGTACTCACCTTGCCTGTTACATAGACATTTTCCACATGCTTGTGTCTCCCTTCTGTAAAGAACAATTTCTGTGTAGGTTTGACTTTAGTTCTGTGCTGGACGTCATTTCAACAAAAGAGACATCCCACAATCTGATGCATGACTGAGTCTGTGTGTATGCTCAGTCATGCATCAGAGATGCAACAGACAACATGAGATGGATTCATGCAACATGACCATCTAATAAATTGAATAAAAGTTCATCAATAAAAAAACTAGTAAGCAAGTATGTTTTAAATATTAGCATATAGGCCTATGTACAGGGTTGGGAGGGTTACTTTAAAAATGTATTCCGGTACAGCAACAAATAACTTAATAAAAAATGTAATTAGTAACGTAATCCAAGTATCACAATATAAAAATACTGTAGTTCGATTGCTTTTGGATTACTGTAGCGTTACATATGTAATTAAAACAGAAAAGCAAAACGATTTGAAGAAGTCTTTTCATTTACACACAAAACAAAGCAGCATCAGAATTGTCTTAAAGTGGCTTAAAGCCGAATATATAAAGAGGTTATTAAAGAGGACTGCAAGATTAAATTGAAGTCCTTATTGTTGTTTATTGACTTTGATATTGTAATCATGATTATTAATGTCAATTAACACAATACATTATAAATATCATATTTGTATACTCTATGTAGATAAAACAAGCTGAGAAGCATTTGCGATTTTTTTGGGGGGTGTTCTTTATAAAGAAGTATTTGCACAGCATAAAAACACCTTACACTTCCTTATTTCAAAACAATAAATTAAGTTTGAAACAATTGTAATCCTGAAAGTAATACTTTTTTAATAATTGTAACTGTAATCTGATTATTTTGTTTTTTCATGCAACTTTAACAGATAAAGTAACACATTTTTGTATCCTGATTAATGATAACTGTAATCCCGTTACATGTAATCTGTAATTCCCCAACCCTGACTACGTATAGCCGTCTACATTTATGTAATGTTTATTTAGAATTTAATATAACAATTGTGGTTATATCATGTTCATATTTTATTGGTTAAAATATTGGTTAAATACAAACAGATTCTACGCAGTATGATCTCTCAGGTTGATTTTCTTTTGTTTGAAGCTGCTCTGGACATGACTGTAGAACAAATTTTTGGGAGAGTAATAACTTTGTTCCCAAATGCATCTGATTCCATGACCATATAAAGGCTCATAAACATAAAGGTTCTCTCATAAACATCTGGATCATACAACGCTCCCGAGAGTCCGCTGTCCAACCTGTGTGCTGTTGTTTTGGAAGAACTGCAAGACACATTTGCAGAATGTTTTAAAATATTTCTTTACAAGAATAGAGCTGTCACATTAGCTTTGATGTAATTGATGGCAAATGTTAGGTGTTATAAATAAACTGAATGAATTTAGTTTTTTTTCAAAGGATGCATAAAAAGGAACTACATTAAGAATGTAAAACAAAAAGTATTTTATGTTCCACAGATAAAGTTGTATGGCTAAAATATAGAGCAAGACAAATATAACAGATTAACCATTACTTTTTAAAAGAGTATTAAATAAAATTGCACATTGTAAACGAGTAATTTTATGTAGGTAGATATTTATTTTTCAAAAACTAATAGGATGAGAATTTATATTATTACTTGATTCCACTTTCCATGATAATATGTAATAATAATGTAAAGGACAGTAAATAGTAGATACTATACACATTTACAAATGTAATCAAGAAAAAAATTATATTGTCCTTTTCCCACCTCTAGTTTTTAATAACACGAACAACGACTTTTATTTTGTTAGACAAATCCACACGTGGTTGACGATCGACGCTGCTTCCGGCTTCACAGTACCTAAACAAACTTCAGCATGTATTCAAGTCAAATGTGAGTATATACAAAACTTATTGCCAATATATATGTAATTCAATTGCATCTTCATGCATATTTTATTGAGTGTATATATTAATGAAACTGGCGTTATTGGCATCATTCGCTGATGTTGCCGGTTCGAAAAGTTTATATGGTTAGTTTAGCTAGCTATAGTAACGTTAGCTAACTCACCCTTTTAACAGTCTTAAGACTTAACTAAACCACACTGTTATTTCTGTTTATATAAACATATTATATTATCATTAATTATTATTATATTGTATTATGTTCGTATCTGAGTAATGTTGAAACATGAAAATTATAAACCTTTTTATGGCATATTTGATATGAAAGATATTTATTTACTGTGGCTTTTTATTCCGACTTACTTCATTTAAAGTCTATAATGCATGTAAAATTGCAATTAAAAAAAGGATATAATAAGTGTAAATAGATGTTTTGGTGAGGGTCAAATGTTATCAATCACCCAAGGTGGTTGAAATAAAACCTCGCATCCTAAATAGCCTTTTCTTCAATGAAGATGGAGTAAAAGAGAAATAATTAAATTTCTTGTGATATCGTATTCTACAATGTAGTATATCAATAACATGCATTAATTTTCCCAGGTATCTTCACTGAAGCCAGTTTTCTGCCATGTCGAGCGGCTACAAGCCAGATATCCTGTGGTCACCGCATCACGCAGACCGTTACGTGATCTGCGACACTGAACTCAGTCTGTACCGGATTGGACCTGCGGGAAGCTCTGAAACCAAAGCTGGAGCTCTTGCCATATCCGAGGAGACTGCGGCGACGCTGTTGGCCATCAACTCCGATACTCCCTATATGAAATGTGTGGCCTGGTATCCAAAGCACGAACCCGAATGTTTGCTGGCCGTGGGACAGGCCAACGGCCGAGTCGTCTTGACCAGTCTGGGACAGAGTCACAACTCCAAATGTAAAGAGCTGGTGGGTAAAGAGTTTGTGCCCAAGCACGCCCGACAGTGCAACACGCTCGCGTGGAATCCAGTGGACAGTAATTGGCTTGCGGCCGGCTTGGATAAACATCGGGCTGATTTCTCAGTCTTGATATGGGACATAAGTAGTAAGTTCTCCCCCGAGGCTGTACCCACAGAGAAGCTTCGTCTGTCCGGAGACACGGATTCTGGGCTGGTGGTGACCAAGCCGTTGTATGAGCTGGGTCAGAACGACGCGTGTCTATCTCTTTGTTGGCTGCCCCGTGATCATCAAAAGTTACTCTTGGCCGGGATGCACAGAAACCTTGCCATCTTCGACCTGCGCAACACCAGCCAGAAGACGTTTGTTAACACCAAAGCCATTCAGGGCGTCACGGTGGACCCACACTTTCAGGATCGCGTGGCATCCTTCTTCGAAGGTCAGGTTGCCATCTGGGACTTGCGAAAGTTCGAGAAGCCGGTTTTCACGTTGACGGATCAACCCAAACCTTTGATCAAAGTGGCATGGTGTCCCACGCGCATGGGCCTGCTGGCCACGCTCACGAGAGACAGCAACATAATCCGTCTGTATGACATGCAGCACACCCCCATGCCCTTCGGCGACGAGGGGGAACCCACCATCATCGAGCGGGGTGTGCAACCCTGCAGCGAGAGCATCATCAGTAGCCTTGCCTGGCACCCGTCGGCGCAGAATCGCATGGTGGTGGTGTCGCCCAACAGGGTTATGAATGACTTCACGGTGTTTGAGAGGATTTCATTGGCCTGGAGCTCCACCACGTCTCTAATGTGGGCTTGTGGTCGGCACCTTTATGAGTGTGCGGAGGATGCTGGGCCTGGAGCGGCCGCTGTTGAAAAAGACATCGCCACTAAGATGAGGGAGCGAGCGCAGTCGCGCTATGGTCAAGACACTGTCCAGGTGTGGAGAAACCACATGCTGGCTGGAGGAGACGACACTCAGCTGAGGTCAATCTGGTTCACGCTGCACTATATCCTTTACTGCAATTCTGTCTACTGTTTTAATCAAGAAATCAGACCAGTGTACAGAATTTATGATTTTACTTTATAACCAAAGTTCCAGATTGCAGTTTAACTGGTTCATGTTGTCATATGGTTTGGATATTTTAATTATATTTCCTATTGGTTGTCACTTATGAAACAGTACACCGAAAACATGGAGCAGAAGCAACAGGGGAATAAACAATCTCTCATTTATTCAGGCATCAAAAACATTGCAAAGACCAGCTCTGGTAAGTGATCACACAGCTAGATATTCAATAGGCAGATAACTATACAACTGGTGGATTTCCAATAGAATTCCTAAGTTGACTCGGAGGGTATTTATCACTTTTAGGCACCACAGAGACGCGGCGGTGCTGGTCGGGCTCAGACAGACAGACGGATGTACCGCGGTACCACAGCGAGGAGCGCAGTCTGGCCCTACAGTTGTGTGGCTGGATCAGTCAGGGGCCGGACATCGATGTGGAGCCCTTCCTGAAGACTCTGGAGCAAGAGGGCGAGTGGGAGAGAGCCGCTGCTGTCGCCCTCTTTAACCTGGACATCCGCCGGGCCATTCAGATTCTCAATAGAGGAGCATCTTCAGAGAAAGGTACGAGCAAGGAGAAGCCAAGTGACAAAAGTGTGACTAGGGGTGTCGCAGTATAGACTGTGCTGTAGATGTTGTGTTACTACTGATTATATTGTAAATAATTTGGAACCCGTTTAAAAGTTTGCCTAAGGAGCCACGAGGATAACAAACCTTTTCTCTGACCCCTCTAACCCTATTTAAGTTATCTATCAGCTCAGTATTAAATAAAACCTCAAATAACGTACTTGCAAACTAGTCGCTTTTCGGCAAAATTTGCCGTTTTGAAATTCAAAAATAGGTCATTTATGTGAATCTTGTTAATCCGAAGAGTCTAAGGCATCTACTTCTGTCTGAAATGTCTTTGGTCCACCACCTAGAATCGTTTGGCCAACCAGAATCTTTTCTTTTTTGGTCTTTGGGCAAACCAGAATCGCGTTCTAAACGTCATGTTTGAGCCCGTGCTGAAAGGGACGACTGCAAAGTGTCTGTCAAAGAGAAAACGGCGTTGATATTTATTATTCAGGTCACCCGTGTGATGGAAACAGCTATGTTATGAGAGACAGTTGCTATTCTCCCTTTCGAATTTCCACAGTTAGTAAAGCACTTTGGTGCGATTGATTTCCCCCGAAACCTTTAGTCGCAGAAGCTGTAGTTTACAGATGATATTTAAAAATTATTTTAGAGACCGATCAATTCGCTTCATAATACGTTAATATGCCGCGGGAATTACGTTTGTTTAGCTTGTATCTGCTTTCTGACCTTTCTTTTTTATGAAAGCTCTTATAACTCACATCAATTAGGTCCTGCACTTTAGCTCTCTTAATAACTCTCTTAACATCTGTCCCGCAATTTATTTTCTCAATCTTGCATGTTTAAAACTGAAACCAAAACCCCAGACGTGCAAACATGTTGGTTCCGATGGACAAGCATCCAGTTTGTATGAGGAAAGCTGCACCTCTCAGAAAACTTAAAAGATAATATTATTTTAGATGTTTAATGATGACTTGGAGCATTGGGATCGTGAGACGAGGGCAACCTATTTATTTTTACGAAAATCTCAAATTCGAACAAAATCCATATTTTTCCTGTAGCTCAACATTGTTGTCATGTATTTATCTGCTGCTGCTCTATTGTTGTCATGTTTTGCCCTTAAAAAAACGTGTGCAAGCCTAAATCCTGAATAAACTGACAATACAACTACCTTATATCAATCCCCCTCCTCCTTTCACCTCTTCAGAGCTTGCAGGTAGTTATTGTGAATTATTTATCAAAATATAATATCTAATCAATAGAATAATAATAATGATAGTAAAATAATAAAACAATCATGATAAAGAAATAGAAAACGGATAGAAAAACATTAGCCTGATACTGATGATATTTAACTTTTTGCATATTATGATATTCAATTGTGTTGAATTCAAATGTAATTTTATAGCGCGTTTCAAAATTTCAAAGTGTTGAAAAGCAGCTTTACATAAGTATAGAAAGTAGTAACAAAGAGATGAATGTATATATGAAAGAAAACAAAATTATGGAGTTAATTCTAACATGGGATTATATACATTTTTGCATATAGTAATTCTATATGGTATAGTTTATAATATGAATGTTTTATTTATTGTGCAAGCAAGAGTTGTGCATATCAAAGTTTTAATGAGATTTTCCAAGACTAATCGTAATAAAATAACGTCTCTAAGATTATAATCAGTTTCTACTCGGAAAGATGAATGAAATGCAGACAAACACATCAAATATATCTTGTAAAATGTTGCCTCTTCATCACCGAGGTCAGTGAGTTCAGAGTCATTAGAGGGACAGTGAAACAGCAAACACCATCAGCTATCTGTACATACCATCTGAAAACTGTCTCATATTCTTCATAAAATGAGTTGATAGACACAAGCACGGTGCCTACGTTACACAATACCTGTTTGAAAAGAGGTGCCGCTAATACTCGAGAGTAAATACCCCGAGGCCGCGTATGCGTCCAACATATGGGACTGTTTGCGTCTCATTCATAACTGCCTATTCATGGTTGCATCGAAGTACAATTTGTTTTGGCTAAAAGGTTTTTTGTTTATGGAGTATGATGCCTTTCACAGGCTTTTCTGCGTTGTGTCTCATTTGTCTGAAGCGAGGGGTTTCCTGTGTGTTTTGGTTAGGTGACCTGAATCTAAACGTGGTGGCCATGGCTCTGTCGGGCTACACGGATGAGAAGAACTCTCTGTGGAGAGAAATGTGCAGCTCTCTGAGACTACAGCTGAAGAAACCCTACCTGTGTATCATGTTTGCCTTCCTCACCAGTGAACCTGGCACTTATGATGGGGTCTTGGTATGTTAAAAATTGCGATTTTAAGCTAAGGGTTGTTTCTATACGTAGCGTGAACCAGAAATAAACTTGTCATTGTACACAAAATCCTGGATCTTATGATGAGTTGACACTTTTTTTAATAATCAGAATGAGTGATATTACATAGGGTGTGCTGTATGGTTTTATTTACAGTATGAGGGTCGTGTAGCCGTGAGGGACAGGGTGGCCTTCGCATGCATGTTTCTCAACGACGCTCAGGTAAGAATCGCTCGCCCCTCCGTTTTTCGACTCTTTCATTGATGTGCAGTAAATAACACGCTGCCATTGTTTCTCTCTTCTGCTCAGTTGCCACGTTACATAGACAAACTGACCAATGAGATGAAGGAAGCTGGTAACCTGGAGGGCATTCTGCTCACGGGACTGACCAAAGATGGAGTGGATCTGATGGAGAGTTATGTGGACCGTACTGGAGACGTGCAGACGGCTAGTTTCTGCATGTTGAAGGTAAAAAAACAGAAAATCACAAAGATGCTAAATAAACCCCCCCCAAATCAAATTGTTGTTATATTTTCTTATTGCTTCCCGAGTGTAGTCAGCCATTGACTAGGATCTGTGTAAATATTCTCAATTTTATCAGGCAGAATCTGGAAGCCTGAGGTGATTTTGGGGTCCTTATCGCATGCTTATTCTTATTATTAGTCATCCGTTTCAAAAACTGTTTTCAAATAAAGAACGCTATATTGTTGTCATCAAAAGTAATCAAAGCAAATGCCATCAAAGCATATGCCTACACACTGCAAAATGTTACATGATAACTAATTTCACAATATTCACACACCGTATCAAACCAGTAAAACTGATGCATGTTCAGTGTTAGATCACTAAAGGTAGAGATGAGTAGATAAAATACTGTTCGATGTGATGTTTGTTGAAGGGTTCCTCAGGAGAGGTACTGAAGGACCCTCGAGTACAGTGTTGGATCGAGAATTATCGCAACTTGTTGGACGCCTGGAGGTTTTGGCATAAACGAGCTGAATTTGACATTCATAGAAGCAAACTGGATCCCAGCTCGAAACCACTTGCACAGGTTTCAATCATGTTGTTTTTCAACAAGTTACATTTTGAATTTGGGATGAAATGAAAATCTGATGGCAGTATGCCTTTTGTTTGTGGACATAACTCTGTGTCTTCAGGTGTTTGTGAGCTGTAACTTCTGTGGAAAGTCGATATCATACAGCTGTTCAGCGATGCCACACCAGGGCCGTGGGTTCAGCCAGTATGGGGTCAGTGGTTCACCTACAAAGTCAAAGGTCACCAGTTGCCCGGGATGTCGCAAACCACTTCCACGCTGTGCCCTCTGTCTCATGAACATGGGCACGCCTGTGTCCAGCTGCCCAGGTATCGTCCATGTGAATTAATTTCATGAGCTTAATTCTGAAACTTTGTCTTCTAGCTGAGGGTTTTTCGGATCGATTCAGCTGAGCAAGAGTGTGAAATATTCTTAATATCAGTCAAATAAAATAAGGATTTCATGTGTTAAATAGCTATGTGAGCTGTATCTGTGTTCACTGTGACCTTCATCTCATCAGGAAAAGCAGACGAGAAAGCTGATCTCACACGAGACAAAAAACTGGCGCAGTTTAATAACTGGTTTACCTGGTGTCACAACTGCCGTCACGGGGGTCACGCGGGTCACATGCTCAGCTGGTTCAGGTACGCATCGCCATATTCATTCACATATTTGATTTTTACAATGGCAGCACAAAATATTTCAATATTGCAATGGTTTGCCATAACGTTGAGCTTTATTATCGTTAGCGTCATTATATTAGTATACCAAATAAATCGTTACATTATAACTAAAGACAAACCATCTATACAGTTGTGGCTAAATGTGATGTCTAACTTTGGACAATTGACATCTTCACTTTTATTCATATATTATATTAAAGATGCATTAAAATGTTTGAATACATGCTATAAACTGAAGCTTTGTGTTTATAATAATTTAAGGAGGCTTACAGTAAATTACACACAACACATGTGAAAAGTTTATTAAAGACAATGCGAGAAAATTAGTCTGATAACGGCAGTCAAAAGAAAGAAAATCAAATGTACTGTGACTTCCATAGACGCTGTATAGGAAACATCCTCGAATTAGTGTTAACTATATTTTTCTCATTTTTGTAATTTGATGCAAAGGTTATATAATACAAAATTCTGATTACTCCGCTTCACGTCCTGCCACAACGCCCTTAAATGTTATAAAATGCACTGTAACCCACTGCTTCTTGAAGCGTATTGCTTTAGTATAGTATTATAAACATACATACATAGAAAAGAAAAATTGAAAATATATAAAATGCTTTGGAGGATTTAAGATGACCGATGCTTGTGAAAAAGGTCCATACATTTCGAGCCATTAAATGCATTAAAGCGGCCATGCAACGGTGTTTCATGCATTCTGACTTCTTTACAATGTTAAACGTGCTGTCATCTCATGCTTTACATGGTCAACTTAAAACAAGTTTGGTGTATTACAGAGTATATCTGTGCTAGATACACTCCCCCAGCGGTCGTACAGGTTTCTGAAAGTTTTTTTTCAAACATAAAAAGACTTTTCTTAGTCCCTTATTGGACAATTCTCACGGAAAAGCACGCGGCACGGCCACAGGAGAGCAGGAGAAGGGGCATGCGCAGACGTCACTTTCACTTCTGTGCAGGAGAGAGAGAGAGAGCGAGCATACGTTCGCGAAGTTCAGGTGTTTGTTTGTTCACTGCATTTGGGTGATTAATGTTATATAAACGTCGGATATTAAGCTGGATTTGGAGATCGTTTGAAACTGAAATATGGAGCCGTCCCAGCGTTAAAAGATGCCGGACACGAGTGAAACTGATGTCTGTGTTTTGTTGACAATGGGTGTGCACGTGCTTTGGTTCAGCCTACACCTCCCCCCCGCACGTTCCGTATGTATTCGGAAACAATCGTAAAGCTGTATCTATCTTTTATAAATGTGATCAAACTAAATACTCTTCGAAGAATGCAATACTACTCTATAGGTACTCAAGATTAATATGAGATTGGCAGAAACCCCGTGTGTTCGGGTCGCTTTAAATGTCCATTTTGTACCATACAGCTCATATTTGGGTTTAAACTAACCTGAAGGGGCATTAAAAGCAAATATTGTATATAAGGAACAGTTCCACTAGAGTAAAAATAATGGACAAAAAAATCATAAATTAATAAAACTAACATTGACGAATATTAATTAAAGCTGCAAAAATATATCTGTCAAAATGTAAACTTTTGTGTGTAAGTTGCTTTCGATAAAAGCCTCTGCTAAACGAATTGATGTTTTTGTTACTTCATGTTAACTAATGCAATTACTAATGTTAATGAATAACACAATTACAAAAATTTTAGGTGGAGTTATCCTTTAACAACCGTAGATAAACAAAGCTTTAGTAAACGTAAAATACCACAGTGGTTCTATACAGGGCTCGAGACACTCTGTAATCTCAGTGTCAGATATATAAATGATTATGTATTTGTCTTGTTTTTCAGAGATCACAGCGAGTGTCCCGTCTCCGCCTGCACCTGTAAATGCATGCAGCTGGACACCACAGGCAACCTGGTGCCTTCTGATAGTGTATAATGTCTTTACTGCCCTGTGGCTCTTTTAAATCTCCCCACTTTACTAGAAGTCTGACATGAACATATGTGTCTTTCTGACACCTATGATGTGAACTCTGGCAGTAATGACAAGAAAAGCTGTTTGGTTGGTAGGATTATGTAACCTATGGTTAACTCATCCCACCCACAGATCGTTTGTGTTTGCAGAGACTTTCAAGCTGCTTGAGAAAGAATGTATGTGAATGTCTGACACGCCGTCCGTGAAATGTGGTTCTGAAGTGAATACAGAGATTCGCTGTGATAAAAACATTTTAGTATCGCCGTTACAGACGGGGAAAATGCTACAAACTGAGGAGTTTGAATGTATGGGAGCAAAGTTTTGTTCTGTAATTCGTTGCATATTAAAGGGACAGTTCACCCAAAAATGAAAAATCTGTCATCATTTACTCACCTTCGAGTTGTTCCAAATCTGCATCAATTTCGTTTTTCTGATGAACACAAAGAAAGATGTTTGGAAGAATGCTTAATACCAAACAGCTCTAGGACCCCATTGACTACCATATTAGGAAAAATTACTTTGTATATATTTTTTGTGTTGAATGCAAAGGAAATATTTTGAAGAATGTAGGACAGCAAACAGTTCTGGGGCACTTTTGACTCCCATTGTAATTTTTCCTACTATGGTAGTCAGTGGGGGACATTCGTCCAAATATCTTTCTCTCTTTTCATCAGATCAAAGAAATGTATACAGATTTGGAACGACTAGAGTAAATGACATTAGGGTTTTCATTTTTGGGTGAAGCACCCTTTTCAAACACAATGAATCTCAGAGAAAGTTTGTTTGATTTCTTAACGGTCAAAGATCTACATTTAGTCGTTTTTTATATAGAGGAACTACCGTCGTGACAGCAGCAGAAACCCTTCAGTTAACAGACTGCAAAGCACTAAACTTCATTTGAATCGTTTTAAAATGTGTTTTTAACAGCTTCATACACAAAGTATTTTTTCTGATTTCAGTTGTGTAAAATCTGTTGCTTTAACTTTAGTGCCGACCGTTGAGTTTTTTGTTTTTATTATTAATCTAACGGAATTAAAATGCTGTTATGTAGCCCTTACCTTAATTTATTGCACAATCAATGCAACAACATCCTAGTATTTAAATGATTGTGTATTAATTTTTTTGGAATTATAAACTAATGTAATTAAACACATTGTTACTGTATACAACAACAAATGTATCCTGACAACTTCTTGCACTATCTACAGTATTATGTTGGCAGATTCTCCTATAAAAAAATTGATTTCAGAGCTGGATAGATATGTTGTGTATGAACATACGGTAGAAGTTCACAATAAAGTCTCACTCATAAAACTTGGAGTAAAAGTAAACATTTTTTATACATATTGGTTTATTTTGCATCAACTAATGTTAACAGAGTATAACTTTTGATGTAATGTATTGGTTAATGTTGAAATAAACATGTGATACGATTAATAAATTATGTAGAAATGTTGTTTATTGTCACTCCATATTAGTTGACAAATGTTAACAAACACAATGGGTTTTAAAAAATAGGCAACCATGTTCTTTTATATCTCAAACTTGCAATTAAACTTTCTCTGCTCAGACACCAAGACCACGAGCACCATGAAATCACAGCTGATCAAATTCTCAAATGCAGTGTGAGCTCTTTCCTCCACACACTACTAAACTCCACCCCAACAGGAACTTCAACTGGCCCATTGGCTCTTGGTTATAGGAAAGAAGACACGAGCCAATAACGAACAGGCAACATGTCTCGAGCTGAACACTAGACCTGTTTGCTCTCATACTGATCAAGTTTTTGTGGAGTTAAAGCCGTGTAGCAGCTTAAGAGGAAGTAACGTGTCTAACAGCTTTACGCACGAACGCTTTTTCAGTTCTTTTAACTCCGTGCGCATTTACGCAGCAGATGCGACAGTAACGTAAGCTGAACCAAAGAACCTCAGCAGCTGAGATGGAGTGACCGTATGAGATATCCTTCATTCTGCTTTTATAAACATCATTCTTCATCACCATCATATTCATCAGATGCTGTCGATATGAAGCAGCTTCTTAAAGCCACCAGGATGCCAACAGAGTCTCACCTGAAAACAGGAGGGAGAGGTATGAAAAACTAACAATAGCAACTTACCGTGTGTAGTCTTTTGTGTAAGGACGTTAAAGTTACATTTGAACTGGATTCAGCGTGTGTTTAAACTCTCGCATATGTGTCATGCTTAACAAGACACGCATCTGAATCATTTACAGTTTACTTGATTTCTTTAAGTCACTTTTCAGTTCCTTTTCAAGTAGCTTGAAGATTTGACTACAAACCTAATCTATGAGGTTTTAGTCACTGAATCAGTTATTATTTGTTTTGTTTTTAAGTGTTTGCATACGTATGCATACACTTGTTATTGTTGTCTATTCCACACATGTTTATTGTTCACCTAGTTATTTTGCTTTGATCTTTATCAATTTTTAAAAGCAGTTTTCTATATAACTTAAATGCTCTAAAGTTTTATGTTTCTTTTATTACCTCACCTCGTGCTCTCTTTCTTCTCACGCTTAAAAATATAAACTCGAGAATTGTATGTAAACGATAAATACACGTCACTTGCCACGTTGCGTTTGGCATTTTAGTATTTAGCTAAAAATGAATTAAAATTTTATTTTGCGATAACTTGTAGGCTACGTGTGTAACTTCTGCATGTTCTTCTGTTACTTCAACTGCATTTTGCATCAATCACCAGCGCGTGCTGCGCAGAATTCCACATCCCACAATGCAACGCGTTCAACTCGCTTTCTTTCGCGTTAATTGATAAGGACGCCAGAAGTAAAAAATGTGACTCTTTTATTTCCAAACTGTGACATGACAGCTATTTAAAAATATAGGCATCGTTTTTGGTCTGTAATGCATTTTGTTTTTTGTCATTTAGGCCTACTATTTTTAATAATAGTTTTAGTGTTAAGGACACTAGCCCTTGTCTCATCAACTTTTGTTTTGTTTTATTGTGTTAATCTTTTGTGTTGAAGTTCACATCGTTACAAAAGAATTTCAAACAATCTTGACTACGTTTTGACGATAATGTACATTTTGAAGCCCTCTCTTTATATCACTAACCTACTGTTCTGATGTACATATGAACTCCGAAAGCTTTCTGTCCGTGCACAATATGCACATGGAGTGTCTGATGCTTGTGTGGATTTGCATTTGAAACGCTTCTCTTCCACACAAAGGCCTTGCAGCTGCCTTGCAGCAATCTGCAATTGAATGTAGCCGTCCCCCCAACAAATGCCAGAAAAAAAGGTGTGTACACCGAAAATGTTTTTGAGTTGATGGTTCATTCAGGCCTTGTCAGTTTGTCAGGCTGTAGTGTAACCGACGGGGCTAGCTGAGTGACACTTACAATGTGTTTGTTTTTTCAGTCATGTAAAACAATGAGCAAAGGGTACAGACCATACAATGGTATTTCGATGGCTCTTTTGCATACGTTTTGCCGTTTGTGCTTGCACAGGCGTTTGTGTTGCAGATGCATGTGCTGTGGGCAGCGTGCAGGCGGCTTGTTATGATATTCAGCTGTTGCTGCATGTGTGTATATGAATGTGGGTTTGATGAGAAGTTTCATTTTGTTTCATTTCCTGTCACGGAACCCTAATGTAAGAACAGTCATTTAAAGGACACCCGCTGTACCTTATACCATCGTTTTTGGTTTGTGTTTTGTATTTGTGAAGTTCTTTCTGTCTTATGTTGTAGTACATAGTATACTTAACTCCGAATTGGCTCTGTTAAAGGGATAGTTCAACCAAAATTAAAACAATTCTGTCATCATTTACTCTCCCTCAGGTTGTTTCAAACCTGTATTAATGTCTTTGTTAAACACAAAGAAAGATATTTTGAAGAATGTTAGCGATTTTCAGTTCTGGGACATCATTGACTTCTTCCGAATGTCTTTCTCTGTGTTCATCAGAACAAAGTAATATGAAATGACATTAGGGTGAGTAAATGATAACAGAATTTTCATTTTTGAGTGAAAAATTTATTTTGGACATTAGTGTGATTTCTTATTGGTTTCGTGCCTAGGTAATATATTTAAATATTACAGTTTAGCTTAAATCACGCATTAACCTTCCTAAAACATTTGACTGACAGTTTCAGCCTAGTGGATGTTAAATGAAAGAAAAGTAAAAATGTGCACACATTTCACTAAATTCAATTTATTTCTATTCGGTGCATGCACAACATTTATACATCTCGTATCTTTTTGCTTGAATCAGTTAACACAACCTGTTAACCACATTTGTATTGTCCCGTTGGGAAATAATTTACATGAATAACATTTGCTTCTGAAAACGTGAAGTCTAGTTTCTGTTCCATTATCACCTCTGTCTGTTTTTGTATGTGAACTGTCCTTTGACAGAGCAGATACAAGCTCATCACTTTCCATTGACACCCACCCAAACCGACTTCCTCTCTATCACTGCAGTGTCGTCATGTCACTGGCTATTACCTACACAATCACTAACATCCACTCTGTGTCTTCTCAACAGCACGATCAGCCAGTCGACAGCCAATCTCATTGGACGATCTTCCTGAGAAGTACTTGATGGGACAGTGGCCGCGAGAGCCGTACCATCCCCGGCCCTCCTCCATGAGCGATAAAGCCACACAGGTGAGACGATGTAAAACTGTGTGAATTATTGCGTTATATTAAAAATATCAAAGCAAACGAACAAGTGATGCTTTTTTGAACCGTTATTGCAAAATAACTTTGAATGACTGGTGTCAGAGAAATGTATCTATGAAGTCAGTTCAAGTTCACACATTCACAGATGTCATAGAAGAGTAACCATGAGTGTTGTTCATCATCACATGATCTATGAACTAGAAAGGCTCTAATGTCTGTTATTGTATCACA
This sequence comes from Triplophysa bombifrons, assembly GCA_029783895.1. Lineage (NCBI taxonomy): Eukaryota > Metazoa > Chordata > Actinopteri > Cypriniformes > Nemacheilidae > Triplophysa > Triplophysa bombifrons. The sequence goes on from CM056455.1 coordinate 4,894,930, forward strand.
AATTGCCGTATAACAAATGTCCTTTTATGATATGTTTTGCTTGAAAAGCGTGCATGTTATCTTTCTTGATGTTTTTAAAATAATTGTGTACAGTAACATTTACACATTTTTAAATGTGTTGCAACAGCCCATTTTACTTCTGTATTACCGAGTGAAAGAGGATGTGAGACAAGATGTTGGAATGTTCTTTTATGCATCAGGACACAATTAGTTTATGAAAATTTCAAAAAGAAATTAGAAATAGGGCTTGGTAACATCAGCTGAAGAAAAGTCACGTTGGATGCAACAATAATGCAAAGTTTTTTAAAGGTTTACAAAGATTTTAATGCATGAATTAATATCACACGAGGAGAACAAGAATGTGAACTGAGAAAGTTAAAGTGTAAGTACATGCTTACTAAGTAAATGAATCCGGATTTTGGAAAATTTAGAGAAATGTTAGTTCATATTGAGATCTTCAATAATGTTGATGGTTGATTGGATGCTCGGCAAATCTGAGCTCAGTTTGAGACTTTGTTGACAGCTCTTCTGAAACTCAAAGACATGTGTGTGATTTCTGAAGAAATATCTGAGAGGGGGAGAACTTGAATCAATTGAATGAAATTTAGTGGCATCAAGTGGCCAGGTTGCGAGTTGCACCCAATGGCTCACTACACCTCTCCCTTTCAAAGCACTACGGTGGCTGACACAGGATTAAGATGTTGTCACGTTTTCGCTTCTTAACGTATGTACCAAACGCAGTCTGTAGAGCAGTTTGTCCGTTTAGGGCAACTGTAGAAATAACATGGCGGATTCCATGTAAGGGGACCCTCGGTGTATGTAGATAGAAATATCTCATTGATTCTAAGGTAATAACAACATAAAGTTTCATTATGTAAAGCCTTTAAACATCTCTGAAAACATAGTCATGTAGATTATATTGCATTTCTGTCAATATACCCTTCAAAAAGTTACACACTGGACTCCACAATCTCTCTGATGGGAGAAATAACCAATTTTTATTTTGTGATATACAACCAGGGGTTTACTTATTAATTTTTGGCTAAAATAATAATTTGTTTGTGCTGAGGCTTATAGACACAACAGCATTACTAGGTCTATGACTGCTCTGCAGTTTGGCTGTGCCGAGACCTATGGTGCCCCTAAAACAAAACACTCACAAAAGCCCCATGCTTCACGGCGGTCTGCTGCCATACAAAGTTTTTTTTTCTGGTCTTGTGTGCAGTGAATTCTTCCTGGAGGTGCAGCAGTTTGCACCTGTCGCCCTGTGTAGGTGTGTGTGTGTTGGTGTGTGTGTGTGTACACAGTACCTAAGGGTTGAGAGCCCACATGGCTGTGTATCTCCTCACCACCTGGCGCTCTCCGACCGTTCTTTGTGTGCCTGCGCTGAGCTGCCTGCAGCGACCTCCATACATATGCTAATGTACCAACCGGCTCGCGGAGGCCTCGTCATCCCCGAGCGCAGAGAATGTCAAAATAATCCTGTTCCTCTCGACATCTCTTTCTGTGTCACACCACAGGACGGGGTTCTGCGGCCCTTTGTCGACAGTCGCAGCTTTTGTCATGGTTTAACATTATAAATGAATAAATGATTTGTGTTTTAAGAGTCTCGAAGAGATGTCTCGAAGAGAACATGAATTTAAGATTGACCCTAGTTTATTCTTTTAGAGGGGTCATATGGCATGAATAGGTGTTTTTCTGTGGCTTTGGTGTGTTATAAGTTGCCCATGCATGTATTACACACGTAAAATTGCAAAAATCACAGCGGGAACGAAAGATGCATTCTACCTAAAGCGAATGCTCACCCAGATCTGCCTGAAACGCCTCGTGTAACCACACCCACACAAATCTACGTCAGTTCGTGGTATGTAGGGCTGCAACTAACGATCATTTTAATAATCGATTAATCTATTGATTATTTTTTTCGATTAATCGATGAATCGGATAAAAAACAAGAAAAGCAATCATTTTCAACCCTTAATTCAAAAACAGAGCTAAAATCTTCACAAAATTGCACGAACATGTTGCTCCTTGATCATCCCTGCGCTGTTATAATAATAATAAAATAAAATAATAGTGTTGACTAACACAAAAAACAAACACATGTTTGCCAAAAAAAATTTTTTTTTAAATAAACTGCCACCTGAGCTGCCAGAACAATTAATAATTTATAAAAAATAAAGAACAATACAAATCAGAAAATTTAGCAGGATTTGTTTGAATGTCAGAACTTCTGTTAGTTCTCCAAACTACACTGCAGACGCACACACTAGCAGACGCACAAACTCTCACACTCACACACATACTCTCTCTCGCTCGCTCTCTCTCTCTTTCTCTCTCTCTCTCTCTCAAGTTCACTTAAAGCTTATTCATTAAATTATTACCATCATTGTAGTAAGTGTAAGGTTCATTTATACACCACATTTAAACACAGTTTAAGATGACCAAGTGCTATAAAAGAACTTTAAAATTAAATTAAAAAGTACAACACACACACATATATTTGTCAATAATAACCTATATGGGACAAAGCACAGAATATACACTGCAAAAATTGCTTTTCTAATTTAGTAGTTTTGTCCTGTTGTCAGTCCAAATATCAAAAAAATCTTAAATCAAGAAACATTTACTAGACACATGAAATAGCATAAGAAGTTATGTCTTGTTTTCTGAAAAAACACCTCAAAATGAAGTGATTGTTTGCTTCAAACAAGCAAAATTATCTACCAATGGGGTACGAAAAATAATCTTAATGAGATATAATCTCAAACAGAAATTTTAAGCATCACTTAATTTTTCATGGCATTTTTCTTGTCAAGTAATCTTGATTTAAGATTTTTTAGATATTTGGACTGGAAACCAGACAAAATTACTAATTAAGAAAAGCTTTTTTTTTAATAAAAACGTGTCTTAAGTCTTGCAATGCAAAGTGCAAAGTAACTATACCAGCCCTGCTTTACTTCTGTTATTAACGAGCTAACGCTAACTTGTCATGCTTGTCAAACTGGATAACGAGTAAACACCAGCAGCACCAGAGACATTACGTTTCTCACTTCAACACGAAACAAAAGTATGATTCTGTAGTGACTTAACCTGCTGTTGAACTCCCTTCCTCCTCATCAAAGACTACCACATGTTTGCGTTTCAGGTGCTGGATCATTGCCGTGGTGCTCCCGCCATGCCGCTTTTGCATATTTTGCAGTTAACACACTTTTTCTGTTAATTTAGTGTGAAATGCTCCCACACATTGGATGACTTCGGTCGCGCGGATTTCTCTGCCTCAGTCATGTATCTTTCCTCCGCTATTTTTTTTATTTTTGCTCCGCCCTGTCTATGAGTGCCGAACTCTGCTAGCATCAGTGCGCGAGAGAGACCGAGTGTGTTCACTCCGCTCCGCGCTCAAATAAAGTTTTCTTTTTTAATAATCAAACGTCTCCGCGTCGCGCGACACAGTGAATCGATAATGAAATTCGTTGCCAACTCTTTTAGTAATCGATTTTTATAGATTTAATCGATTCGTTGTTGCAGCCCTAGTGGTATGATTTGAGGAAGACCGCACAAATGTATACGCAAGTAAGGTGGGCATACCTGTCAGTACAATTGCTTTGTTACAAATATGGTAAGAGGCGTTACATTTCCGTCACTCACATGCTGTATTCGACCAATCACTACGCACTGGTTAACTGGCCAATCATAGCAAACCTAGCTTTTTTCAATACTTCATGATCTTATCGTCGCAACTGTGCATCCAAGAAGGAAGATTGTATTGCTCCGAGGTTTCATAGCTCATGAAATGTGTTTTTTGTTGTGTAAATTTTCTAGTTAAATTTCTTAAAGCGGCAGTCTGTAGTATCTGCCTCTGTCGCCATCTCAGTTTGTAAATGCTACTGCAGGTGATGTGCGGAGGTATTTCTTTATGCGAGTTGTGATTCGGCACTGCTCAGCTGCTCAACTTCTCGGATGAATCTGTTGTTTGAGTCATGGCCTGTGACAGTGCAGCGGTGAGAATCTTCACTTTACACCAGTAGCGCATAATAAACACGGATAACATGGCAGATGATATAACACGAAACAAATAAGAACATCAGTAGACCCAAATAGAGCAAATGGAGGCTGTGTTGAAGTGTTTTGATATTATTTCTGGTGCTGGGCCATTTCCAAACCTGTCGTTTTGGCCGGGAGTGTCCAGTTTTGTTTTTTTCTCATGGAAACTACAGTAACGTGAACCAGACATGCACGGTCATAAATCATTATACACAATATAACTATATATACTATATGCCAAGCCTTGCCATCATATCTAGGATATAATCACAGTCTTTACTTGTCTGGTGTAAAGTAAAACTAAAACATTTCTTCATTTTTTGGATTCTATCTTTTATTTTTACTTTAATTTAGCTTTGCAAACAGCTTCCATACAATGAAGAAGTTTCTACATTGGACATGTGCTTACTAAAACAGGCTGTAATTCAGTTAGGATGTAACCGAAGAAGGGAGCAGACTGTGTAGACAGCAGGTTTTTGGAGAAGAGCCAACATCTCTCCAGATCAAAAAGAGCTTCAGTTAAACCTTACAGCGACCCGCGATAACAATTAACTTCCTTGCACTTCCAGTTTATCTTCTAGCATACCATAAAATCAAAAACTAGGATGTTCAAGTTGTAACACGACACGACGGGTTCCTTTGAAAAATGAAGAATGGGTGTCAGATGAAAGACTGAAGTTCATGTTTGGGGTCATGAGGTCCATCTTGTGTGGCTCTTTTTGTAGCTCGAGGTTAATCAAGTGTGTACGCCTATCCTTTAGAAAAATAAGTATATTTATTTAATAAACGAATACCGAATTTTGCATAAGGATATTTAATGTAGCAAGTACTAGTATAGTTGTAAGAGTAATATTTTAAGTGTACGTATTTAGTACTTCATTATTTAGAACTAAATTAACCTACTTTTTAGTTTAGAATAGCAGCCTAAGCTTTGAGATCACAAGTATGTTTTTTTGAGCAAGTAAGTAGAAGCAAGTATATTTCTGAGAAGTACACAAAAGTAGCGTTTCTTATTTTTAGTTTAAAGTATAGTACTAGCGCACTTCATAAATGGGACAAATGAGCAAAAAATACACAGCAAATCTTGCGGTTTTGTTTATTTTGGGGGTAAGACTTAATACCTTACATAATTTTCCTTTCAAATAAAAATATGATTTTTTATAAATACTTAGCATTTTTCTTGTTTCCCAGTAGAAATATGTAAGACTTTGATTTTTCACAACATATTTTATCGTATTTGTGATGTTGAAGGCATGCAGGATCAGTAGATGGCCGTGTGGGAAGCAGTGAAAAACATTTTTGGAAATAAATGTAGACCTTTTCTACATGTCGGTTTAAACAAATGTGATCAGTATGAAGGATCTGTATCGCAGAAAGTGGAAATTTAGTTCAAGAGCACTAATAGCCTTAAAACTATTTGTGTATTTCACACATATGATGTCAATAATCTGTAAATCTTTGTCCATTTCTGTGAATAGACTGTGTGCCTGCAGTCTGAGATTACCTCATGTTTTACTGTTCATTGCCATCAAAACAGCGACTTTTGGTTACCAAACCCTGATCTGTAGCCAATGCTTTATGACACAATGTGTGCGTTTGTCTATATGATCTTACCCCCGTCTGATGTTTATTGTAGACGCCTGGCTTCTGGAGTGATGATGGAGAGATGAACATACACAAGCGCTCAGCATCATGGGACAGCGCTGACCATTTTACGGAGGTACTTTTACATATAAAAACACCTGCGTATACACATACCGACTTGATACATACTTGATATATTTAACCTTTATGAAATAATGGCTGATTACGTTTAATGATTTGTGGACATAAAATTGACATGATGCTGGATAAGAATCACATTTCTTTACCGTATGTGCATTTACAAAGCCATCTATTCAAAAAGCTCAAGTAGATGAAATCTTTATGTTAGATGAAGTCACCATTTATACATTTATGTGGATGTTATTTTCTGTTGGAACTTAGTGTAAACAGGCTACAGGCTTTTTTCAGTATGAAGGAATCGAACCGTCAACTTTGATGTTGCTGTAGCGCTTTGCTCTATGAACTGAGCTACAGGAACATAGATTATAAGTACACACGAGTAGTGTAGTGATATCTGGTGAAGTTCAATTTTTGTGCTCCGTGTTCCTTCCTTCCTTCTGTTTCTGATGGTTAATGTGATTTGCAGATCACTAAACTCCGCCAGCAGCTTCAGCGCAGTTTGAAGGGAAGCCGCAGTGTGAAGGAAAAAGAAGACGTAACATCCACACAGCCGACACAAACACAGGTGCGTATTGTGTGTGTTTTTTCTCTTAATTTACTTCCCTATCATCTGTTTTTAAATGAAAGCATATTTATTTGTGTTTTTTTCAGCCAAAGCATCTCTCAGCATCTTCATCTAATCCGGTCTTTTCACGGCCTCTCATATGTAGAATGCCCAGCAATAGTGACTGTATTAACCAAGAGTTAGAAAATGTGTTCGTCTGCGAAAATTGGGGGAGGAAGGAGGAGAAGGTACACACACACACACACACACACACACTCATTCAATAGCCCTAGAGTTTCATACTGTACAAACTAGTGATCGACCGATATTGAGTTTTTATAACCGATACAGATACCAATTATTTGCAGGATTATGTGCCCGGTAGCCGATATGCAGAACCAATATTACTGTTATATGGTTTTAATATATATAGCGGCAAAATAAATGTAGAAAGTCTAATGAACGTAATAGGCAGGAGAGTCTTTTTTTTTTGCATAAATTTTACCATTCATTTTAAATAAGAGTTTTAGTGCTGTTTAATAGGTTGTAAAGACTGAATAATTCGCTGGATTAATACTGGAATAAAACATTGTAAGAAGAGTAACAAACAAAACTGCGAATGCATTTATTTATTGGATTTCTCAACTATATGTTGTGTCAGAATTGTTAATATTTTTTTGTCGGCCTAGATTATGAAATGCCTGCTTGCACAATCAGGTAAAAGTTTCTTGAACACAAAATTTAGTCAATCAGACGTTCATATAAATGCAAGTAGGCAACACAAATAGGCAAATCATCTCTCTGCCTGTGTCGTTAGTAATCCGGTGTGTTTTAGTACCCTGGAGATAACTGCAGTCGTAACAGTGACGGAGTTGAACAGATCACGTCTTTTAATTGAAAAAGCATAGAAAAATCTTGTTCTGTCTCACAAATGTCAAGTAAACTTGTGTCATATATCTTTATTTGGACTTATGTCCTAATGAATACAGTTTAACAAAGCCCTGTGATCACAAAGGTGAGCCGATGTGAACACATTTGTTTGCATAAACTGGCATTTATGTAACACGTCTCATTTGTCCAAAAATGTCTGTAATGTTAAATAAAGTTGATTAATTACAGCAAAGCAAGGAAATTGCAAATAACTTGATGTGTTGTACGCAGACGCTGTGCTGCAAATGGCAGCGTCTATCGGCGAATCCGATATTAGAAAACTGATACCCGATCATGGAAAAATGCTTAAATATGGGAGGAAATATCGGTAAAATAAAATATCGGTCGATCTCTAGTATGTACCCTATATTCTATGCCCTTACCCTTAAACTAATTCTAACCACCATAGGAAACTTTCTGCGTCTTTAATAAAGATCACATTGACATCGGCATGTACTCATAAAATAATAATAAAAAAATTATTAATAATAATCCAAATTAAAATTTACAGTATCTAAGCAATACAGATATTTTTGAAGATATATAATTTTATGTATATCTGCTTTTTTATTTATTGTAAGTCTTCAATCAAATTTTATTTCTGTACACATTTCACATAGTTCCAAAAGTGGAAAATTATAATTATAATCATAATGTGTACAATAGCGATATTAACTGTGAAAAAAATGTTTATATTCACAGTGATATAAAGCAAGTGTGTAATTCGATTTTTTTACATAATATACATCGCCTAATATGTTAGATTGTTACCATTTTCATCCAAATGTTCTTTCGTACCTCAATGCTTTATGAGAAGACATTGTAACAAGAAATATCTTTATGTATCTTTAAACACCTAATCTTCTCAGATTTATGATTTTAGTAACTCCACAGATTGTCTAAAAATGTCATTCTCCATATGTTCTTCTGGTTCAGGCGTTGGAGGTACGAGATGGTGGGCGTGCACCTGTTCCACCTCTGCATCACAGTGACGTTAACCCTCAGGACACAGAGGCGCAGGTCTCCTGCAGTCCGTGCGGCTATTCTTCTCCTTCTCTGGACATAGAGAAAGGTACAACTCAAGCACATACAAAATGTCACGCCATATTAATATAATTATCATTTTTGCGCTTAAGAGACTTCATTTTGCTTTTCAGATTACACAAGAGATTCACCTTTCCCCCAACTCGCCTGCTCACCCAAACCCAACCACAGTTACACGTTTAAACGTGAGCCTCCCGAAGGCTGCGAGAAAGTCAAAGTATTTGAAGATATTGTGTAAGTACCTTCCTGTCCCTCTTGTAATGCGTATGGTCTCATGAACATGTTTTCAGACATTTTCTGAAATCTGAAAATTTGGGCTGAATTGTGGTCTCCACAGCTGAAAGTTCAGATTTAAAAAAGGAAAGAAAGTTTACAGAATATAACATGTTTACACAAAATGCAACATTTTTTTTTTCTACGTTGCCATAAAAACACATTTACAGTTAAAATACCATAGTTTTACCAGTAATGGATGCACATTTTTTTCTGTGTCTTTTCATGAAATTTGGTCTAATAGGATTTTTTTTCTCTTTAGTACTTGTAGGACACAAGGCTTTCCCATCTTCTCCTGTCCAGACAGAAACAAGGTGAACTTCTCTCCAAGCGGTTCAGCGTTCTGTCCCGTCAAGATACTGTGTTCATCATTTTTCCCAGCAGAACGCACCGCTCGGCCCGGTTCTCTGGATCATCAGAACGCAGGACAAATGTCCACCTTATTCACGGAGGCCACGGCACAAAACGGCTTCCATCCAGTGCCTTCTGAACACTGCAGTATTAGAAAGTGCCTGCTGCTTAGTTAGCCTATCAAATCTGATAAACTTGTACATGTAAGCTATCTGAAACAACCCAGAGAAGAGACTTGCTAGGGCACGCTTGAAAAGGGTTGTACAAAAATCTCCTGTGTACTTTTTTAGCCGTTCCACACTGCACAAATCTTTAACTAACCGCACAGCGTCATTTAACTAACCTGGTTATGAAAATTAGATTTATGTACTGTACAAGGATTAGCTGACAAAATACTGCTATCAATAGATCTTAAAGGCAATAGCCAAAAATCTCACATGCCTTAAACGCATAACTCGGGTTAAACCTCCAGAAGGGCTGTCTGACAGTGCCAAACCTTTTCAGCCTTATGATGATATTCAATACATTTCTTGATATTTATTTGAACTTGCTTTGACCTGCTGAAAGCTATTTTTTCCTTTTTTTAATAAATCAGATAAACGTCATTTCAACCAAACAGTCGTTATTAATTAGTAAAGGCAAATACTTTGTGAATGTTAAATATTTCACTCAGCCTTAACTTCAAATCCTATGTACTCAACTGTGATGATAGCTCTGTGGGTTTTATGTGACATTGTTCTTTAACCATCAATGGTTCACTATACTGCTGGATCCTCACATTAAAGTGACCTTAAATGCATAATATTTGCATATATTTACATGTGCTTCCTGTGTTTTTATTACAAACTATCCCAACCTTGACTGACTTTTATTAAAACTGTATACTTGAATACTGTAATAAATAAAGGCAACTTCGAATTTAAGTTTTTACATTCATTGCATTATCAATGAATTTAAAAACTTTAGTCGAAAAGTTGCCCAAATTAAATTGAAAATTTTTGTATAATTTTCCGTGAAATGCAACTGAATGTTTGGAGTCAGTTAAATATAAGTTAAGTTCAAATTACTTCTAAAGGCAATTTGATTTAACTTAAAAATTTAAGTTGAAATGGGTAAAATTTTCTGCATTGTTGTAAGCAGTGTATATTTGTAGACACGGGTGTAGTCATGCATTAATGTATTAGATTCTCTTTTATTTCTAATTCGTTTCATGCCATAAAGTTACAGCATAATAATGCATAAAACATAGGAATTAAATAATGATTTAAAACAGTACAACATATAACTCCGTAAAATATTATCCAAAACAGCATTGATAAGATGGCTGTTTGGTCCCATTGTACGTACTGTATTAGGTGTTCTGTGAATTAATGTTGTTTTAATACTATACGTTACCATTTTATTAAATAATGTTTATATGCAGGTTCAGAATATTTTTTTATTTTAGATTCCACAAATCTGACAAATGAAACTTACCATAACTAGTAGTACATGGGACCCATATTCTCAAGCAAAATTTGGCAAATATGTAACACAAATAAGTGCATAATTCACTTTGATCAACCAGTAACCAACATTTGAAATTGTGTTCCTAACACCAATCGAACAATAGAGCACAACAGTATTCCAAAAGAAAGAATGCATTGCATTTTTTGCAGTTGTTTCCCCAGAAATGTTTAAACTTTTTAATGCAGACCTACAATAGGCTCCTAGTAAGGGATGATATGTGATTTCAACTTACTTACTTAAAAAAACAATTATTAAAGAGTCATAAATCATATTTGATGCTGTTAAGATAAAATAGGGAAATCCCATGATGCAATGCAAATGACAATGGCGTTGAGTCTTCCCACACTCCTAAACACATTTATTTGTGTATTTAAATCTTTTGCAATAAACTTCAAGTACATTCAAATATATTGCATTTTACGACTTTTTATGTTATATTTCTGAGTTCAATTCCCAAGAGAAGCACAAACTCATAAAAATGTATAGATTGAATTTACTGCTAATTGTTTTGGATAAAAGCCTCTGCCCATTGCAATCATGCAAATTGCAAAATGTTATATTCAATAACAGTTTTATATTGCAGCGTCATCTATGATTTATGTTATTTGCAATGACTCATGAGATAAAATGATACATCTCTTGGTTTGCAACTCTCATATTCCTTATGAGCAGTAACTTTCAGAATCAAGACCACAGAAAAGAGTCTGGTTACTGTTGAGCCCTTTGACTTCTCAATAGCTGCATTTCCAATTTCAGCCTGAATGTGTTAACTTTTCTAAAATAGATGAATTAATAAAATTAACCTCTGTCATATTTAAGGCATTTGAAGTACGGCAGTAGTCTAAGTTGATGGCACTAAACTAAGAAATAATGTTAAGTTTTATGTTTATAAATAACATTTGCAAAAACTATTCACCACATCTTTCATTCATTGCTAACCAAGGCTAAATATTTTAAATAAATAATGATAAAAATATGGATACTTGAAATATTACAGTATAAAAAAACCAACATATGATCATATTGTTAATACACAAAAAGTTATGGCAACATGCCTCAATAATACTACCAATGGAAAGAGACATCAAATCAAGGCAGAGCAAATATTGTTGAAGTACTTTGGCAGCAATTTTGTTTTTCATGAAATAGTTAAGGTTCTTCTATTATATAAAAGAGTTGTGTCTCATACAAGTCTAATACAGGCATATGTAGGTCTCCTACACACGTGTAGTGTTGTATATATGTGACCCTGGACCACAAAACCTTGTGGATCACTTTGAATATCACATCTGATAAATAGGCTTTCCATTGATGTATGGTTTGTTAGAATAGGACAAGATTTGGCCGAGATACAACGATTTGAAGATCTGGAATCTGAGGGTGCAAAAAATCTGAATATCGAGAAAACCGTCTTTAAAGTTGTCCATCTGAGCAGGCCGTTGCTAAGAAGAAACAGGTTTGCTATAATGCTCTCTATTGGCTTACCGCTGTAGTGTTAGTGTTAGTGCAGATGAATCTGAAATTCAAAGCTTTACATAGATACCTAACTTGAGTGGGTAATTCCTAAAGAGCGAGCAGCGAAGTGAAGTTTGTAGGCGTGTTTCCGGCCATTTTTGTTTGCGATTTTGCTGCATCCACTCACAAAAATAAAATTTCGATATATTTACGATAGGAAATTTACTTAATATCTTCATTGAACAGGAACTTAACTTAATATTGTATTGATTTTTGTCATAAAAGACAAATCGACCATTTTGACCCATAAAATGTATTGTTGGCTATTGCTATAAATGTTCCTGTGCTACTTTAGACTGGTTTTGTGGTCCATATGACACAAGCATCTGTAACTGATTACGCATTAAGCAGCTCCCGTTCCTCGTCTGTTCGGCCAATCGCATCTGGGTTCGACAGCGGATCCAGATCAGCAAACAGGTTGAACCAAGCGGAGAGATCTTTTGAGCTTTGATCTGTAATTGTGATAACATGCATATTCATATTCATATTCATATTTTAAACAAAACAAACATTTCTGTACATTTCTTTAACAGATACATGGCAATAATAAAAAAATGTATAATGTTGTAAATGTTTAATCAAACTTTTTTAAAGATTCAATTTTGCAATCATAAGTCACAGCATTTTTTTTATAATGAATGAAAATGATCAGGAGCTCATTTATTGGTAAGTACCTCTTGCTGTAGGTCTGGAAGAAATCTGGCCAGCTGTGTTTTCAGATGTATTCTGCGGAGCGGCTGTTGGCCAACCTACATTACAAAACATTATATTTTAATATGGATAACCAAGGGGTTCGACTGATCAGAGTAATGTTTAACACTTTATACTGATAGTCTGGTTTGTGTAAATCAGACTAATGCAGACGTTTAGCTCACCTGAGACAGTGGACTGTAGATCATTCATGTCTTGATCGAGTAGTTTAGAAGGCAGAAAGAACCCTGACTCCTCCTCCGGCTGGACCTCTGCTCTGTTATTACTGGCCGTCTCATTTTCACCAAACACCTCCTGCCACTCCTGTGAGAAACTCCCCTCCTCCAGAGAACTGCTGCCCAGAATGTCATTCAGAAGACTCAACATATCCTTCTCCTGACCCGAAGTGAAACTCTCATCCTCTCCTGTACATACATTAAACACAATGTTTGACAGTTTAGTTAATGTGTATTTCCAGTGCATAAACAAGATTCAAAATTGTAATTGTCACATACACACTTTTACTGTATACATACAACCTGTTGTGAAATGTTATTCTGCTAATCTCTGTAGACATTGCAAAGAAAACGTGAAAAAAAATGCATTCAAAAGAACTATGGCTTAAATATATAATAAATAAAACATTAAACATCTAAGACAGAATTATCCAAAAGTGGATATAAATATTAAAATTAAGGACAAAAATATAAAATTTGTAAAATTAAACGTTAATAATTATACAATTACATTTGAAAATTTTTAATAAAATTAAGGCTGTCAAACAATTAATCGAGTCCAGAATTAAAGTTTTTGTGGACATAATATGTCTGTGTACTGTGCATATTCATTTTGTATTTATAAAAACAAACACCATACACATAAACGCATATATTAAAAAATATATAAAAATGTATATATCATTTCAATTGTTGGTAAATAAAAATATGTAAATACTTCCTAAATATCTATACATGTATATTTGTTTATAAATACAAAATTAATAAGCACAGTACACAGACATATATTATTTAAAGATTTAACTTTTATTCTGAATGTGAATGATCGTTTGACAGCACTAAAATATTTATTAAATACTAACAATATTATATGTTGTATATAAACTGTGGGCGATCCAAGAGACCACAGCTTCACTTTTCAGGAAGTGTAAGGCACACCCGTGTTGTATCTATGTTCAGTTAAGCGTTTTGTTTTACAAAGATGTTTATAGTACATTTACCTGTTTGTGTATATGTCCGGCTGTGATCTTCTTCGATTGAAATGAGCCTAAAATACACAAGACAGGTATAATCGAGTAGAGTTTTGATTGACAGGACTGAATAAAATGAGAAGAGAACATCTCTTACATCTCATCTGTACTCTGTCTCGTCTCTTCATCTTCTGCCTTCGGCTTCGTTTTCTTCTTCAGCTTTTTCTTTGCGCCCTGATCTGAGCCCTGAAGCATCAGGAGACAGATTAGCTGATTTGTTGAAATTAAAGGACAAGGGTCTAATTTTTGTACAACTTTAGGCAAGTAACAAATATGTAAATCTGTTTATTTAAGATGATTAATATCATAATATTATCTCAATAAGCAAGCAAGTAAAATCAAATATTCAGTGCATATTTTTGGACGAGTCAGTAGTACACATGTACACTCACCTAAAGGATTATTAGGAACATCATACTAATACTGTGTTCGACCCCCTTTCGCCTTCAGAACTGCCTTAATTCTACGTGGCATTGATTCAACAAGGTGCTGAAAGCATTCTTTAGAAATGTTGGCCCATATTGATAGGATAGCATCTTGCAGTTGATGGAGATTAGTGGGATGCACGAAGCTCCCGTTCCACCATTTTAGTACAGTGAACTCATTGTCATGTTCAAGAAACCAATTTGAAATGATTGGAGCTTTGTGACATGGTGCATTATCCTGCTGGAAGTAGTCATCAGATGATGGGTACATGGTGGTCATAAAGGGATGGACATGGTCAGAAACAATGCTCAGGTAGGCCGTGGCATTTAAACGATGCCCAATTGGCACTAAGGGGCCTAAAGTGTGCCAAGAAAACATCCCCCACACCATTACACCACCACCATAACTGCATTAATGAGAAATTGAACAGGTGTTCCTAATAATCCTTTAGGTGAGTGTATACAGTTATTGCTCTAATTGGTCTGCCTGTCTGTGCATCTGTCTGCCTTTATAGCCTTTAAACATTTTTTAAACTTTCACTCAGGACAAAACAACACAGTTCGTCTTGATTACCGTTTCATGTCTAGTTTCATTTAAAGCCTCTCACCCCGAGTGTTGAAATGTCATGACAGCCTTTGAAGCTCTCGTGAATGGCAGCCATAGTGTGAGATGTCTTTTCCCAAAAATGTAACAATGTGGTCTGTAATACAGGCAAGAAAACACAGATGTCCTAAATTGTGAGAGAGAAATGATGCTACTGTTCATGATCCAATCAGAAAACTCATTCATGGCTTATGTGTTCTACTTATATAAAACATTTACCATGTCTATAGCAAACGTATATATATATATATATATATATATGCTGTATATACTGTAAATATATCAAATGCATTAAAATTGCATATATATAATACATTTCAAAGGTTAAGGGATCATGTTTGTCATGATCTAAAAAATCTTTGGATTTGAAAGAATATGTATGAAGGATTGAGGACAAAACATATGATTGTAAATAGAAACTTATTATTATTATTTTTTCTTTGACTGAACAATGAATATAAAACAAATTAGATGTGTGCTTTCAAACAATTGTGTGTAAAAAGCAGGGTGAGAGCACAAAAATGCTGCGTGATAAAAATGTCAGCAAATTCCAGACAAAGATATTACTTTTATAAATGTTATTCTTAACCATAACATAATTCCCACAGTTACATTTTTGTTATTCCACAATTGAATTGAGTTTACTTTTATTCTAAAATGTGGATCAAAATATTAATTTAAGTGCGTAAGTGAACTTTCTTGATGTTATTATAGTTACTGTACTAAGGTAAAGAGGATGCAATGCAGATCCGAAGTACACTATGACATATAAATGCCAAACCACTGCATGTACCTGATAGGTTGTCAGGACGTGCGAGAGCAGATTGCAACGACTGGCTCCGAGCAGCTCGACCTTCTGACACACATCATTCTTCAGTTTGTCAAAACTTGTCTTGGTGAGACGCACCTGAGTTTGAACCTAAAAAGTATGAAAAGACTGTAAGAAACTGCTTAATAAAACTAACAAGCATTTAATATTTTCCAATAGACAGATATATTAATAAATTACAAAAGCTTTTTTAGAACAGTGAATTGATCAGAATGTCGCCAAACAGTCTGACGTATTGAGAATATATCGTTTTTCTGGTTAAGGAAGGCAATAATGCCCCTGCGGGTAGATGTTGTTACTACACCCTTTACCCATTAAAGGGATAGTTCAACCATACTGAAAAAAAAAGATCCACTTAATGTCATTCCTTATCTGTTTGGCTTTCTTTCTTCTTCAGAACGCAATAGAAGATATTATGAAGAACGCTGGTGACCAAACAACATTGGCCCTCGACTTCCATTGTATGAACCAAAAACCATTGAGACATTTCTCAACATATCTTCTTTTGTGTTCCACAGATAAAAGTCATATAGAGGTTTTGAACATTATGAGGGTTAATTAAGTTGTTTTATATTTTCATGTAAACTATCCCTTTAAGATACACACAACTCAACTCAGCTCAGCTGTTTTTCAGAGTTAAGCTTCAAGCCTGATCAAACACACCTGAACAAGCACATAAAACTCTTCAGGATTATTTGACAATGACAGGCAGGTGTGTCAGTTAAGGACTGGAAAGCAACTTTTCCATTTTTCACCCCATTGTGGTTGACATCATGTAACGCTCATTGTGAGACTTACAGTACCTTGCGAAATTTTTCCATCTGCTTGTGTGTGTCAGGGTCCAGTTCCTGAGAGACGTCCTTCATCCAGAGCAGAGCTCCTCTGTACTCTGTCCGTGACTGCTCCATGCGGTTCACCGTCAGCCACGTGTCTGAGATCGCTCGGTAACGGAAGGTTTCCACCTCCTGGTACAGGCGACTCAACGGACCCCGTAATGCCAGTCTGGAGAGCAAATGTTTGTCAAAGGAAAAATTGAGTGTCATCTTCAGTAGAAGTTTTTTTTTTTTTGAGGTGCTGTTTGGCAAATTTTTTTTTAAATAATTTTGTTTAAACTTGTTTTTAAAAAATTGCTAGTATTAGTCTACAAATTAGAGAATAACTATGCATAAATGGTCAAAATTAAATTATCCTTTTGAATAATAGTAATTTCTAAAAAAGAACATTAAAGGTACAGTGTATGAAATTTAGAAGCATCTAGCGGTGAAGTTGCGAATTGCAACCGACGGCTCACTCCACCCCTCCACCCTCTCTTTCAAGGCCCCACGATGGCTGACACAGGACTACATTGTCGTCACGTTTTCGCTTTTTGTCGAAATAGATTACATATCTGCAAACCGCGCTCTGTAGAGCAGTTTTTCCCTTTAGGGCTACTGTAGAAACAACATGGTGGATTCCATGTAAGGGGACCCGCGGTGTATGTAGCTAGAAATAGCTCATTCTAAGGTTCTAAAAACATAACGCTTCATTATGTAAGGTCTTTATACACCTCTGAAGACAACGTTATGTATATTATATTACATTTCTGTCAATAGATCCTCCAAAAATTACACAATTTTACATTTCCTTTTTTGTATTACATGCCAAATTTAATAGAGATTATCCCTGTGTCTCGATCAGCTCCCTTGCTCCCGAGGTCGTGACTCAGTTTATGTGTACAGGGGTTCGTGCACTGGTAAGGACCCTGGCTCGCTTCACATTTGGACACTATTCACTAATTTTCCTGTGACGTGACTGCTAAGGACATAGTGATACTTCACAGCTGGTTTTAATCAACAACCGGCAAAAACGACATCTAAGACTCTTTTTTTTTAAATACTGCTTGAAGTACCCACGAGAAACACTTTCATTATTCTCTTACATATCAGTGCACAAATTTAGTCGAAGATTAAATTTAACTGTTAAGTAGATTGTGTTGCCTGCCTGTCTAGCAACATTTGTTTTTACATTACATGAAAAAAGCGTTTGTCTTTTTAAAAGTTCTATCACGTTTCATGACGTTCACTGAGTTGGCTTGTGCGATTTTGATTTAACCTTTTTAAAACGTGGTTTCCGTTAAAAGCAATTTTTGCCGTGCATAATGGGGATTTTTAGGGAACGAACGTTTCTGACTTCTGAATAAGGGAGCTGATTGAGACACAGGGTTTGATTTGAATGGGAACCAATTTTTATTCTAAATTGTGCACAACACTGATATATAGAAGAATATTTCATTCTGAAGCAAAGGACATTTGTTTGTGTTTCTGGAGATCATACAGAAGGTTGGATGTACAGAACTGACCTTTGCTGTGAAGAGAAGCAGAGAGCTTTTCCAGTAGCCTGCATGATCTTTCCAGCTCGACTTTTGTCCTCAGAGCCTTGTGAGCGCAGGAACCGACCCAGTTCATTCTCCTCCTGTGATAAAACTAGACAAAATCCAAACCTTTACTTAACAACAGGCATTTTCTTTTGAAACTAGATTCAAAACTCTTTAACGGTCAAGCCGTATGTAAAGTCAACCACATGAATATTCATAAAAGAATCTCAGGTGTACTTACATGTAATCCTTCTTTGATATTGTTCAATCACCTTCAGGAGCTCCATGCACGTTCGTTGTACCGAATGAAACAGCTGATTGGATGATTTTAAACAAGATATATCTCATGAGCAGATGTAAAATGATTTTGTAGTTTTATCTCTACTTTAAGATAATATTAGGAGACACTAGTGAGACTGGGGCTTTTTAGTAGCTCTCTCTACCGAACAAGATGAGTATTTTGATATTTATTTCTTAAATTTAGATAAATATTATAAATGTATACGCAAAGGTTTATTATTAAACACTTAGGAGTATAAATTGACTTAAAGGAACCAATTTTTTCCCCATGAAGTCTCAGTTTGCTCAATTTAATATCACTGCTAGATAAGGATCAATTTATATACACCATATTTTATTTTTCTAAAGGATAAACTGAACATTTCCACCTCAAGTTTAGCGTCCAGATCCGCGTCTGATGCAACAACATGTTCATCCTCCTTCTTTCCAGTGACTTTGATTAAAGTTTGCTTGGTTTTCCAGTATTTCTGCTGGAACTTGTTCACCACGGATGATTCTTGACTTGACAGAAATTGATCAAAATGAGACATACCACTGCAAAAACACAACAAAGCAATTATAAATGACGTGTAAATGAAATATAAAAGTTTCATTTGAACATAAACATGATTCTGCCTGTGCATCCGTATACTCACTGGTTCCCTTTGTCCATGTTTTCTGTTATCTGAAACAAAATTAGAAAATAAAAAATTACAGATAGATAGATAGATAGATAGATAGATATTTTCACTCAGTATTTTATTAGTTTAGAGAAGATAATTGTCCATTATCAGACATGTATGATTACTGTAATAATGCAAAGAATAATTAACATAACACACAGGCCTGGTCATTATCTTTTCAACCATCAGTTGTCATAAGAGGATTCAGCATCTGTACAAACAAGGATGTGCTTAGAGATGATAGCTCCTATGATCATTTCTCCCTGGTAAGAGATGCTCTTATTATAGAACATGTTTTATAATATCTGATAATATATCACATTCACGCTGCATGTAATTCCAACATCCGCATTTCATTCTGTGCCGCACCAAAACAAATACGTTTTCTCTCTCCTTTTAATATATTCTATCACACAATGCAGTTTCGCCAGGTGTTTTTATAACGATACCCTACATTTGTATGTTTGACTCACCTCAGAGATCTGATCTGCCGGCTGCAGCTGTTCAATACATCCTGTGATAAAAAAATAAAACCATTTACTGTATCACTGCGTGTTCTCAGCTGCGCATACTCACGCAGGGGAGGTGACGTCATCGAGCGCAGTGCTAACCGACGCTAAGGCTAAACAATCGAGTAGAATAGCAATTAGCATGAAACGGCGTGCAAACGTCTATTGGTTTAATAACAATTGAGGTGTTTTAGCTGATCATTTTTATTGTTTATTCATCTCCTAATATCCGTTTAATATTCGGTACATTATTACATTAGTACAGATAGTTGCTAGATCCGTGAGGAGGCGTATTGTCAGGTGGATGGTGTTACTTTTCTCAACGCTGGCCAGAGTGGACCAGTCATAGCCGTTTGCGATTATTGCCGGTGAATTAAAAAATACTTTTTGGGGTTGATTTTGGTTTCCATCTCAGGGACTAGACAGTACAAATGAATACAATTAAACAATCTACACTTTACTGTATTAATATATGCAAAAACAACTAAATTAGTGTGAATATGCAAGCTATGCGATTTTTTGGTGTCATCTATCGCCTCCTCGAGGCCCACATCTTACCCCAGAATATTATGAATCACTACACATTACACTTCATGACGTTATATTTTATAATGTGTTATATATATATGTACTAGATTAACTAGATCAAAATATGCCCTAGTTTAAAAACAACACAACCGGTTAATTCCTAATTCCTAATTGCTGTTTCCTTTTCAGAAACATCAATCAATCAATTTTGTGTTTTTTAATGACACTTATGTTAGTTTTAAATAAAAAACACTGATTTTAGTTACTTTTAATTAAAAAAACAGTATTCAAGCTATGCATTTTATACAAACAAAATGCTCAGTTGCGTATGGATAGTAAGAGAAACTAAGGTTTGTGTGTCAGTTTATGACGTTTACTCCTTTAATGTCTTTGAACTGCCATCATATAGACTTTCTGACATATAGGATTTGAACGAAACATTAACACAAACGTGCATTCTATATTTATTTTCTTTATGCGATAAGTAATTGCCTAACAGCAGTGCGTCTCCTTCAATACATTTATGGGCATTTTCATTAATTGACCAGAAAATATGACAAAATGCTGACACATGATCAAGACAACGCAAAACCAATTACAGGATCCTATTAAGTTTTGTTCTGTCTGTCAGGAGAAATGACACATATTCACCAGCGCCTGCCACAAAGGAGAATTCTTCTGAAGTGTGCATGGAAACAAGCTGCAAATAGTACAAAGACTGATCATCACAATTAAAAAAGTTTGAAAACCATAAAATCACAATACAATAGGTCTACTTAAATTGTTCTTCCAAAACACCCTTATTACAAAAGTAGAATGGTCATGGAGGCTGCAACAAATCACATAACACAAGAGTTGATATATAATAGTATAATATAATCTAAATGAAGTATATATCCTTACACTCTCATGAATGAAGTTCATTTGTGTAGCACTCGTGGTTTACAAATCCGTGTTCTGGTTTGTTGCAGACAAATTGCATCACAAAACACTAACATGAATTGAAACACAATGTAAGACACAAATGTGGATCTCATGACATGAAGATCGGTAAACGATGACAACATTCTCCAGTTCAGCATGAAAACATGTCAAGTAACATTTTTGTTTCATGACGAGATGAAGCTCATCCAGTTGGGAAGTATGGAGATTCACTATGGTAGTTGTAGTCCGGACAGACTTTCTGCACCAGTTTGTAGTCCAGGCTGTAGAAGTAAATATAGACGCAGATGACTTTAAACGGTTTGGAGCAGAGCCATGACACGTGACTGTGTGTATGGTCCTGATCGCAGCTCTGCGATGGGTCGAACCAGCATCGCGTGCTCCTCTGACTTTTCTCCATCCTCTCACGTTCCACTTTACAGTTAAACATTCTGGATTCCACCGAGCGCAGAACAGATTGCTGCGTGGTTACATTGAATTCCACCTCTTTGGTTGGAGGAACCAGACCAACAGAGACGTTTCCTCCGCCGGTCGTGTTGTATTGGAAGTAAACGCTGAATGTCCCGTTCCCGTGATCCACGATCTTCCCTTTGATGAGCAGATTCAGACTCGCCGTCTTCACGGTGCACTGGAAATCTCCCCAGCCAAACATTTTCTTAGCTTTTACGCTTTTCATGGTATGACGACTTCTGGTTTGCTTTGCAGGGGTCCAGACGTCCGGCTCGGGACATTGACGTAGGTTATCGGACGGGGTGGAAGCAGAACTGAGGACTTCCGAGTCAACACACAGATGCTTGCTTGTAGATTTTTGCCCAATAGTCACATGACTATTCTCTCTGGCATATCCAGCCTGGAAGAAACAAAACAAACCAAGAAATGAACTTTCAACATAAAGTTACACAACTCAGAACAATATGACAATAACTGAGGACACTTTTGTGAAACGTTCCCTCCTTGAACCCTCGCAAAATGATCTGAAAGCAAATCTGTCTTACATGACAGGTATTTAAGAAGCCATTCCTTTGATCAATAATCCAAATATTACATTTTGTTACAGTATATCACTCATCAAAGAGCCGTTCACATCCAACACCGTAGGTCAGCATGAGGTCAGTCCTGAAACAGGTACGAATGGAAAATCAAAGCGTGTCGGAGGGGTGCCTGCAATGAATAATAGAATTCGGGCCATCAATATCGAGATCAAAAAGGCCTACAGGTGTAAGGGTAAGATGACTTACGCTGGGATAAAGAAACTGTCAAGGCGACGTTATGACGGCTTTCTGGTACTTTGTACACTTTTGAGGTACTGCTGCTAAAGGAGTGGTTCACCCAAAGACAGACGGCAGAATAATAACATAAAAACGGCCGATTTGCATCCCCCCGCAGCGACGAGCTAATGAGATAATTTACGACGGCATAAAAAACCTCTCTCGTTCTCCTCATTTACATTTCAGAATTAAATTTGACGATACACAATACAGGAGGACACGCGGCTTTGCTGTCAGAAAGCTGTGAAACATAATTAACTTCATCTAGCGGCTGACAGGTTTCCAAAACAGCTCTGGGCAGGATTACGGCTATCTGAAGGCAGATGTACAGGAACCTGGTGTAATGGATCGGTCTCAACACTTCTACATTATCATCACACTCCAGCTATGAATAAAATCAAGGTGTTCGAGGTCATATTCCAAAAGTGTCTTAAATAAAAGCATTAATATGATGCTGTAAACTGGTTATAATGGAATTTCACATCAACCAAAGAGCTGTTTTAATGAATCTTTTTAGAAAGAAGAATGGAAATGAATGAGTAATTTATTCATCAAGTAATGGATTTGTAAATGAGGATTTTAAAATCTCTTGAATCTTAAATGTAAATAAGGCAAGAAAAGCGTTCACCGAATCACAACTTGACAAAAGTCTGTAAATAAGTTCACATTGGAGACATGTTGGAAAGGTATATTTTATATGGAGATGCACCGATATATCGGCCAATAATCTTTATCGGTTGTTAAAAGCAAATGTTCACACTGTCGGTTATCGGCAGATAGTTTAAAAACACGTGATGATCAGGGCCGATATATCCTGTTAATCAAATGGGGACAGAAAAATGCATTGTATTTGTGCTCTGCGTATAGAGAATGTTGAGAAACATCACAAGTTTGATGTTCAGTATTAACATTCATTATATAAATTAACAACTTTCAGAAATATTAATTTAACCTTAAAAATTTATATCGGCAGATATCACTCTGAATATTCGGCTACTGATATTGGTGGAGAAGTTTCTCATTTCATATGGTATATGTTTTTAAAAGACTGCAAATTGTAATGTTACATTATGCATTGAAATTAAACAGAATTGCTTTTTTAAAGCCCATTGCTTATAATAAATGTGTGGTTAGGAAACTTTACAGAAGCCCTTCAGGTGATAAAACATATATACACTATATATATATGATCCGTAGTTATTATAGTTTTGATTTCAGCGTTATTTATTTGTATTAAATTAGCCTTCGTTTTTAGATTTTTAGTTTTTATGTTCATTTTAGTTACGGTTTTAGCAGTTTTGATGTTTTCTTTTGTCGTTTTAATTTATTTGTTTATGTTGCTATACACGATGACTTCTTTATTATTTTAGTTCTTTTTTATTATTATAATTTTAGTTCTTTCAACTTGTTTTAGTTTATTTTACATTCATTTTTTATTGTATTTAGGTCAATATCTTTTACATTAAAAAAAAAAAAAAATATGACCAAATCAACTTATATATATTGTATATTTTTTTAAAGAGCTATCATTTTTAAGGTAAAGGATCTGTACATTTTCGTTCGTCAAAAGAGGAATGAAAGTCAAGCACAAAGATGAAATCCCGACACACTGTAACTGAGCAGAAACATTCCCAGAGTGTGAGAGAGAATCTCCCTTTGAAACCCACTTCAACCTCAAGTTGAAAAAGAATCGATGATTGCATGAAGAACATCAGTAAATACAACAAGTAAGTCGTGATTTACTATTAATTCTATGAATTAAAGGTGATAACATTAACAGCATATCTGTATACAACAATCAGATAAACACTGTCAATACTGTCAATTTTCCAGCTGAAAAACAGAAACTCCCAAAATCGAAACTTATGAAATCAATTCAATAGCTCTTTCACAGAATTCGTATATTGGATCTTTATCTCCAGGGGCCAGACACTTACAGTCACAATTTTATATTTATATAAAAAACCAATAATCCTTTTGAGGCTTGAGCACCGTTGCCTCTTATTTTAATTAGAGACAAATCGATCCTCAGTCTGAGGTGTGAGCTAAACCTCATACAGCCTGAAGATTGGGAGGGGAAATGGATAAGAAGAGGCAGACCTAGAGAGAAAGAGAGACAGACATCAACACCCAACACAACATCTGATTCTACAATAGTGGAATGTTGCATTATTGAAGGTGTTCAGTGAGAAGTCCTGGTTTTCGATGCTAAATAGGACATTTGGCTTCAGAATGAATACAGCAGAACACTAAAACCTCAAGGCTTATTGATCACTAATGGATCTGAAACAAAAGGGCAAATCCTGACTTTTCTTTGCTGTTTTTTATTCTCCGTCCTAGTGTTTTCAAGGCACAAAATAGTATAATGCCCTTTTTATTACACAAAAAGCTCAACTCCCACATTGCATATAATATTTACTATAGTAAACTAGAGTAAATCGTAGTATAATGTATGCTCATGTATTGCACCGTACCTTTAATAACTGCATCTACTCATGTATTGCACCGTACCTTTAATTACTGCATTAACTCATGTACTGCACCGTACCTTTAATAACTGCATTAACTCATCTACTGCACTGTAACTTTAATAGCTAATGTCTGTAACTAATGCACACTCAAGTCACTTGCACTATTGTATAGTCTATATTGTTATCTGTTCATAACCACCTGTACACTAATGTTCACAGTATATAGCCTTCTGTATATATTGTTCATAGTACATACCGACTGCATATTTTCATAGTACATGCCCATCGTAAATTATTTTCCTAATATTGTATTCTGTATTTATTCACACTGTATATCTGCACTTGCTAACTGCACTTCTGGTTAGACCTAAACTACATTTCGTTACACTGTACTTGTATATGTGTAATGACAATAAAGTTGAATCTAATCTAATAATGTTGTATATTAAACCAATAACGTATAACAAGGATTCTGTTTTAATGTATAAACTGTAGTATCTGGGAATTTTACAAGTTTAAAAAAGTAAATAATATACATTAAAGTATTGTTATGGTCCATTTTAAAATTTTAAGTAATTTAAAGTATTGCTGCACAAGACCTGAATTAACCAATTTATATTATGCAAACATTAACACAACTGTACGTGCTTCAGAGAAGCCTCATACGGTCAGAATTTGGTCTCAAAACTGACATTTCATAATTATTTATAGCAGTTTTTATTCAATTTATTTCCTGATCCAAACGACGACTATAAATTCACATAAGAATCCAGTCAACGTTCCTTTGGGAATCTGTCGCTGTCCGCGGTGCTGAAACCTCAAACATATCACGCTCAACTTCAGAATGCGTCCCGCGACACAGACATGTGTTTTAACATCAACCAGTCATAAAAATGCACAATACAAATATACTTACCCCATAAATGGAGACGAGCATCGTAAGAAATGTCCAACTCCGTGAAATCCTCATCATCCAGCAGGTTTGTTACTCTAACTTTTCTAACACAAATCTCACTGCCTTTCCGTTGAAATCTCACTTGTTTTCGATTAAAAACTTCATTGAGGAGGAGGATTTGTTCTTGGAGGATGGCTCATGTCTGAAGAGCTTTTCTGCCACATGGTCATCGAGTCTCATCTAACACTGAAAGATGCTCACGGGCGGGAGGACGAATTTAGAGTGAGCCGATCCAGCTCTACCATAACACTTTATAATAACTTTCATTAATAGTGTCGTTCCCACTGCGCGCTACATTTTCATCTCCCAGTCATCGATGTCTTATTATTCCGGATAAAATATCACATCTGTGTCTTCACATCACTTGAATCCTGTGCTTATCAAAAAGGAAATCAATTTATGGTGATATTTTCATGTAAACCAACTAATCTTGATCTCATGTAACGGGTGACTTTAGCTCTATATGTATAAATGTTCTGCCATTGCTTAAAAATAGATGAAGGTTAGGTGCCTGACTTTAACCAGAGCATAAAGGCTGACATCCCCCTTTAATAATGAAACTTCCTTAATTACAAAAAGGCATGTTCATTTTTTTCAAGTTCAAAAGTCATGAATAGGCATTTTGGTTAAATAATGTACATTTTTTCTATTTGTCAAAGGTCATTTACCATCTTGACTTACAAACAAAAACAAAGGAAAGACAAAGCTTTGAAACATTTCCACTCTTTTTGACCAGGAAGACAACAGTGTTTAAACAAAAAAACATTATGAACTATTAGCTTTTTACCATTAGAACTATTTGGAAATTTATTTTTGTAGTTCGTTTTGTTCATTATTCCAATGGGATTTAAAGGTGTTTTATTGGCTTCTATCTGCCAGACAACATTGTGGAATCCATCACGTGAACACATTATAACCATTAAATCCATTACATTTCTGTGATGGTTTCAATTGATTGGGGTTCTATTGTTTTAGACGATAAATAATAATGAATAAATATGAATACATTGCAATCCAAGCACTGAAAACAACAGGTTTGGTTTTTAGAGTAATTCCACCTACTGTATATACCAGAAGAGCAAACAAAAAAATATCCTTAATACATCATAATACACCAGTATTTATTATCTGAAGGTCATCAAAACATAAACAAGCTGTACAAAAGACCTTAAAACTTGACCTCTGACCATAATCAAACAAAAAACAGTGATATCAATTTGCAATAGATATATACACTAAACAATTCTGTGCACTATATAAAAAACATATAGGAATAAATGAATCATGTTTTACCAACAAAAAAATATCATTTCATCAGCTGCTAGCAGGATGGCCAGATATGAACTGAATAAATGAGGCTATAATGACACATCTTTTATATTACTGGAGCATCTTAATGGACGCTGTCAGTGGGATTCATAAAACATCTCGAGAATACAGAAAAAATGAACATTGCTTTTATCAGTTAAATGTCTTATTTAATGTAAATTCGATAAATTCCATTTTCTAATGTTGAATACACCATGTTTTTTTTTTACATTTATTTTCTAACTTTTAAGGGAATAAACAGCATTGTATAATACAATTAAAATACTTTGGATATACAAATTGAATACTGTTTAATAATCCTCTGAGAAATAATGTCAAGTCCACGTACAGGAATGATTCACGTACGTTTCATCCTTGTGTAATATATACATCAGGTCAGACAAAGTGCTACAAATGTACAGTGGCCCTTAAACATATTTCCATACTTCATTTATCAATTTTATTGTATTAGATACACCAAGTGCCCCTTCTTCGACAGATGGATTTCACAAACACACATTTTAAGAAGAACATTTCAAACAAAATCATTTTTTTGTAAATCATAAAACAAAAGAACAAAAAAGTTTAGTTTATTTGCTTAGATATTTTGTTTAGATATCGAATTTAATTTGACTTGTTATTTAAGCTTTTAAATACATTTTAGGGGCACTGTATTTTGCATGACCGTTGTCGAGTGAGGATTTGCCAACCGTAAGTCACAATACTCAAACACCTTTCATATTTCTTGATCAATAATAAGGCAGAAACTTGTCTTGACACAGTATATATCCCCCCACCAAACATTACAATACCGTCACGCATTAACCACACATCAACCAATTATATTTAGAAATGCATAAATGGAAAACTTTAAACAACAACATAAAATATATTTAACGTCTGTTGAGCATCAGACGCATACAATGCACAAATGAGTAAAAACAGAACGTGTCCCATTCTGAGATTTATTGTACACTTCCTCATTGTCGGGGTTCAGTTACTGTAGAAGTGTTTTTTCTTGAAGAATCGCTGCTTAAGACATTGTTCAATGGCAATTGTCAACTGTGCTGCACTAACATAGTGCGAAATAACCCTGGTATCAGAGCCGAGCTTCCAGGAAAACTGGATTAGTCTTGAAGCGTCCACCTTCCATAGAAAGGCTGCATTCCACACGTTTTGTGAGCAAATGTAAGTGATATTTAAGAATTCGTTCACGTGTTGTAAGTTTTGGCATTGTTTATTCCTTCTCCAAAAAGTCCTAAATACAGAAAAACCTCTCAGCTGGGAAGCACAAGTCGGAAGAAAATTGTGCCGATAAGATCTTAAAGAGACATCTGATCATTCGTATCAGACTGACCAAAGTTGCATAATCAACGAATACGTGTTATGAATTAAGCATGAAGCGAAGGCGTGATCTCACAGCGTGTGGCGATTGTAAAGGCTCTTCCAGAATGACAATGTGAAGCAGAAACAAGCAGAAGGTGTTTTTTATTAACTTCTGTGACCCATAAATGTTTTCTCTTGTACGCAATGAGCATCAGCTTGATCCAGTTCTGATCCGAAGGACTGAGTGTATCTCACAAAACCTGAACAACAGATTGATTTTATGAATTAAGTTATTGTTTATGGTAATTTAATAAAACATTATGATAGTAGGTTTTACTATGATCTAATTGAAATTACATGATAACATCGACAATAGGAATTTTGGTAGGAAATGTGTGTAATTTAACTCAATAGGCTATAACAGGCATTTATCTGTTTTTCTTTCCGAGTTGAAATGTTTATTTTGTGAGATTCACCCGTCTGCAGAAGGTGGATGATGTTTTTGAGGTGTTAGTTCTTCAGGGTGAGCTACATGTCCGCATCGCCGTCATACGCCAGGGTCAGAGGTTTCAGTCTGTTATTGTTTTGTCTTCGCTGAGGTTTCTTTGGCTTTTTGCTGAAAGCAAAAATATATATTTTAGATGTTGACATTTTAGAAGGGACCTGATGGACACACTGCACTTAAATATGAAGTGTACTCCTGAGGGTGAAATTCATTCATGTACATTAAGCATTTATACTATTGCTAATGCATAACTGACATAAAGGTATGAATACAAGAGTCCGATTAATAATGTATGGAAATGATTTTTACAGACAGTATTGATGATATGTCTTTTGGAAGAATTTCAATAACATAATTACTGTATTTATATTACCAAATGATATTGGAATATATTCTATATTCTATATCTATATTCTATATTCTATATATGTACTTTCTCTACATTACTATTATTCCTACTACTATGCTATATTTGTTGCTGTCTTTTCATGTGTTTCTGTACAACTACTTTTCAACAATGCAAAACTGTATAAAGCACTTTATTGAAATAAACTTTAATGCCCGGTTTCACAAGGTTAGTCCCAGACTAAAATACATTTTGTTGTTTTAAGATGCACACCAGTCATGTTTTTTCTTCTAATGCATTTTTATAAAAGTGACCTAAATATCCTAATTCAACTAAGACATAGTCTGTGTTTGAGCTAAACCATCTTAAATATATATGGCAGTTTAAGTCACAACTTTATATGCGGATGTAACTCTCAGAACTTTTAAGTCTGTGCATGGCGGACATATGGCGTGCATCTAAGAAAAATACAATATCATGAAATACAATTTTAAAAAGATGACTGAGAGGATGAAAAATGTAATGATGGATGAAATCTGACAGTTGCCATGATAAATGCAGTAAACTAGTTCTGCGAGATAAAGCAGTTTGAGTTCAGAAACTTGGTCAGATTGGCCTAATTTATAGAGTACCTCTGAGATGAAGTATTTTTGTATGCAATCCCCGGAAGCGAGTATGCATTTTACCACTTCCGGTTCCATCGCCCCAAAAATCTATTACTGTGTCCGAATACAGCCCATATCACCTATATAGTGCACTGCATCAGGTGTCCGCCATTTTGTAGTGTCGTCCAAATTATGTGAGCAACTCATTCCCTACATTCGTTCACTAGTTCTTTCCCACAATGCACTCTGATTTTGAGTGTACATATGATCTTCTGTACATTTTACACTCGCGCTGCATCCTAAATCGAATACTTTGATAGTAGTATAAGTCATTTTTTTAATGGGTTTTTGATAAATCGCCTGAAATACGATCTGCCGTTATACAAAACATTTAAATCTATGACATAAAATGCACAAGTTAGAACCCACCCCTGATCTTTTGAAGCTTTTTGTGTCGTATAACTGGCCGTTGCTAAGAAGTTGCTAAAAGTGTCATCCTTCGGCGGGGAAGTATATATATCTCATAATGATACATGATGGACACAAATCGATAAAATCATTGTTAGGGACTCATTCACAGAGTGATTACTTACTCAGGGAACACGTTTTAAATAAAGTTGGAAAAAGTTGTCGAAGGCTTGGTTGTGGTGACGTTGACATCTAGCGATGGTATGTCTATTTATAGCCTTTGTAATAGTGATTGCATTTAGTTCTCAAAAGTAATAGATGTTGTGTTGGGTTGTAAAGATATCTTGATAGACGAAGCGTGTAAACATCATAATGCTTTGTGAATCACAGATCTCATTCTTTGCCATCTTTATGAAAGGCTGTGGGAAAAATGCATATGCTTTTGGTCGAGGGAACTTCCAGGTTGGTCTACAAAAATGCGTCATCTCTGAGGTACTCCATTTCATGAGTCAGTCACTCTTATCCAAAACTTAGTGAGCTTACTGCACAGGCAGCATCTTTAAGGCATCATGCTCTAAAAGGTTCATGTGTCCAGGACACCTCATTTTGGCCAGATTTTATATACACATCACATGCAGACAGCTGACCAATTGAGAAAAACATTGATTACAAACAATACATTTCATTCAATACAAACTACTATTTATAATGTTTCTTTGTATATTCGTAAATTTATTCTTGTTATTACCTCAGCATGTAATCAAGCTCTTAAGGAAACATATCTGAGGTGATGTGTGTTTTTCAAATAGGATGTTGCCTTTGAAGGCTGTTGCCTATGTAGGCATCTCACTAGGTGACAGTTTAAAAATAAAGCCACAGGCTGCATACCGGGCGGCTCATGCAGAGCTGAGACAGAACATAAGGCAGCGTGAGGCGGAGGCAGCGGGGTTGTGATGGATGGAAATCAGGAGCCTTTAACTGGCTCTAACTCTCGACCGGACTGTTGGCACTCAGGACAGGTGTACGTCAGCTCGTGAGCATCCTGCCCCATCCACACCACAGTACCGTTCGAATCGGGCGTCCCGAGTGACCGACGGATGGCACAATCCCTGCTGCTCGTAATGGATGAGGGAGGCATGTGTGATGGGTTAAATTAAAACATAATCGAATGAATGCGTGGAGCAAATGAAGAATGTAAAGGTGGCGATGAAGCGGATGGAAAGAGATGGTGTTCTTACCATGCGAGGTAAATCATGGACACTACAAAGACCAGGAGGACGAAAACACCCGCCGCCACACCATAAACCCACGTCTTCAGCTTACCGTCTGGAATTTACAGACGTATTATTAGACACAAATAAGATCTCTATAACATCTCTGTTATTTCTCCTAAACATCAATGGTATTAAATGGAGAGCAAGTGGAAACTTCTGCTTAGGTCTCATCTGCATCTCAGATATTTCTCTTGGGAAAAAGAGTCAGACATCTCACAAATGTCTCCATTGGAGTTTAAGACGAAATCCACAAAATGATCTCAGATTTGTCAAATCTCCAGTCAAAAGTCATTATTATTCAAGATATGAACTCAAACATTTCTCATCAAATTTGCCCAAATCCAGATTATTTGATCCCTACAATCTACATTCAGAATTTTTAAGATTTTTAAGATTTAAAACGAAAGACATTCACCTGGTCCGAAGGGTTGCAGGTACCACGTGCGTCCGACACGGCCCGGTTGTTCTGTGGTGGGAAGGGTGGGGTTAATGGCCCGGCTGGTCTTCACATCGCCCTTCTTGTCTTCTGCCGTGGGGATCTCGAGAACTGGGATTGGTGTACACTGCTCCAAAAGCCCCTTCGCAGTCAACACTTCAGTGAAGCCCTCCTCGCACACACACAAACCATCCTGCAGGGGGCAGCAAAGACACAGAAATAAATCTATGCTCTCCTCTCTCTCTCTCTCTCTCTCACTGCTTACTTTCAGAGCGTGGTATAGAAATATGCAGGCTGTTTAATACATTTGGATAAAAGTGCAAATGCCAAGTATACATATAATATAAATACATTATGCTAGCAGAGACCATTGAGTCTTTAAAACTGTAAAAACACATCATAAACATTTTGTTGGCTTAGAATATAAATATGTTCTGGGGAATACATTTCACAGCAGGCATCTTTAATGAACGATGCATTTCAGATAAACATTTAACCAAAGAAACATTCTACTGAAATCACTCATACCTTTAAAGGAAAGACTTGTACATTAAACAGTTCAACTTAAAGACATATTTAGTGTCAGTTCCTTATAACGTAACCAGCCAGTTGTCGAGTTGGATTGACTCAGATGATATTATTAAATAAAAAGTAGATTGTACGACCTTGACATCCTGACCGGCTCCATTATGATAATTGCAATTACAGCCTAGCTCCCAGAATTAAACAAATCCCACAATCCTCTTGTGTTTTACCTCTGAACACAATGACTGCGGCTTGTCACACGGAGGATCACATGACTGATCTGAAGCTGGTGGAAGGGTCGGAGGACATCCACCTGTCATAAAAACGGCTGTGATCATTTCAAGCTTTTGGAAAGTTATTACTAGTGCATTGCATTGTGGGGCACGGTATTGCATGCAGTGTTTTTTGTATTTCAATTGTAAAAAGCGCTATAGAAATATGCTGCACACTTTGGAAAACATAGTACGTCGTTTGAGCATTCAAGTATTCAGAAAAAAGTCTATAATAAAAGAACATGACTTATTATACAGTGTGTAGTAGAGCACCTGTTACGTTTATTCCATCTGAACGTTCACACCAGATGAGTTGAGAACTGCCCATCCATCTGTACTCCAAACACTCTCCATCTAGAAGAATTAACAGGATAAATATAAATACAATACACAGCAGCCCTATGCTACTGAACTGCAAGCTATTAGAGTTGACATCATTTCATGAATGTCAACGAACACAGAGTTAAATTTGAGAATTCAGGGAAAAGTTGAGCTGCTTAATGAAACGATTTAAAAATGTTAAATCCGCAGACTTGGGCGACTATTACATTTACCAAAAAACAAGTATGCTTTTAAGTGAAGGGGCCTCGCTCTGTTGTTATTTAATACACAATACATACCCCACAAATCTCACAAATAATTTTAATATTAATAATGTAATGTACTGTACTGTACTGTCGTTTCATTTAACTTTGGGCCAGGCATGTGTGTCCCATGAATATTTTATTATCAGAATTAAGGAAATACCATTAATACAACTTGGAAGTAAATAAAATGAAAGAAATATATATCAATTTTATAATAAAACATCAAAACTTAATAATAAACATTCATTTTTATATTAAAATAATAAACATATTATTATAAAACAAGAGCATTATAGAATTTACAGAAAATGATGGCTAATGCAAGCTAAGTTAAAAAACATAGTACAAATGACTTAATTTCTTTTGCACAATAAAACACATATAAATATCAGCACAATAAAAAATACAAATAAAAGTTTTATTATAATAAAAAACAGATTAAAGCTGCGTATGCTGTATATAAGTGTGTGAGAGTTTCTCACCACTGCAGGGACGGGACTGCCACTCCTGATCGGGACATTGAGCGATGTTTTCTGGTTCCTGAGCGACGACGGCACGTGACCGGACCTGCGATGCAGTATAATCCAAACGCTGTCCCTTCACGCACACGCTCTGACACGAGCTCCAGTCGGACCACTCCATCAGGTAACAGTCACCTGAAGAGAAAAACAAGAGCTGGTTTATTGACACACCTACAGTAAAAACAAAAGATCCGGCAAAACTGTCTTCTCAAGCTATTTCAAAATTTACAGCAGTTAATGACTAAAACAGAGTAGTTAACTAATTAACTATCTTTCATGAAAAGATAAAATCATATAATTAAAATAAAACATAAGGGGCTATACACCGAATTTAGAAAGACTTGTTTTTAGCGACACCAGTGGCCATTAAGTGAACTGCAGCCGACAAAATAACACATAAACACATGGGCTAAATTAACTAATAGAATTGACGAAACAGAATTAAGTAATGCAACCAGAAGACAAAACGTTACCAGGGCAGGGTAAAGTGCAGGTCTCCTCCAGAACGATGTTTTTATCCCCATCGACGGCCTGTTCCAGTCCAGAACACAGATCCTCCTCTACAGTACTGCTTTTCCCCTCGCTGGATCCATCAGATACAAAGCACGACAGGTTCCGGAAACGAAGGCCCACCCCGCACACCACCTCCTACAACACACGAATGCACAGCGAGGTCTGAAACGGCAGTTATAAACGCTTTCCAAATCCAGAGATCAAAAGGAGGATAGAAACAGGGGAAGATCAAAGAGAAGAGATGAGAGGACGAGGTTGACAGCGAGATTGGAAAACAAGGCATTAGAGAAGCGAGGTGCGTCTGCTCCGGCGGAGGTAGTTAGCGAGTTCGGCTGATGGGCGCTTGAGGTATTTAGCTCTGTTGTATGATGCGATTCAAAAAACACGAAAGTGTTTGAATTTCATAAGCCAGCTCGAAGCTCGGCAGAAAATAGGACAGGCAAGAATGCACAACAGAAAATGACTATATCAGTTGAACTACAGGAACACGTCTAGCATACATCACAGAAGTAAGAAAGAGAGAAAGAAAGAGAGAGAGACCTCAACACGACACTCTGACCAGGGGCCGTACTGCCATCTGTAACAGGGCTGGACAGGACACGGCTTCCACTGCTCCATCTGGGACGGACACGGCCTGCCGTCTCCCTGAGATGCCTGGAGCACCGTCCGTCTGCGCCACATCTTCCCTAATATATATATATATATATATATTGTTATTGTACACTTTGAGAAAATCATGAAGTAAAAATATTTGACAATTCAAACATTATTTTTAAGTTTACATTACAATAATGAAATGACAATGCAACAATTTGAATGGCATCTTATTCAATCTCAGATTTCTTTTGGGAATTTAGGGTGAAATACGGTTTTGTGGCATTCACCTATACACATATCTCTGCACTTTCAGACACACATCTCTGCACACACCTCTACAAACACAGACACGCATATATTCACAAATATCTCTACATACAATACTCTGCATGCGTACCAAAGACTTTGGTACGCATGCAGACGCGCACAGACACACACACACACATTTTATACTGTCCACACTGTATATTTTATCCCCTATCCCAACCCCTTAACCCAAAGACCATAGAAAACATTTTGCAGTTTTAAATTAAAAAATATATATTGTTATGTACAATTTTTAAGCTTTTTTGCCCATGGGGACCTCAATTTTGGTCCCAAAGGTGACATGCGTCCCCACGTGTTGGTGTACATTCAGGTTTATGTCCCCATCGGGATATAAAAACATGTCCACAAACACAGACAAATCTCTTTACACAAACGTCTCTATAGAGACCTATTCTGTTAACACTGCCACTGGCAGGCAGTGACAGCCGGGAGCGAATGTGAAATGAATGGAAGAAGCATGATTATCAAGACAACAGAGTTCACTGTGCACTTTAACTCAAAAGATATAGATCTCTGCATAGCAAAACTTAATAGATTCAACATAACAGATCAATAAAGAAAGGGATATCTTTCCTGACATCTAAAACTACATCATCAACTTATCATCGTCCTACTCCGGAGACCTCTTAAAAGCCTGGAGTGGTAAAAATTAACGGAAATTGTGTAATGAATATTCAACTTTGGAGTCTGCCGGCTTTAACCTCTTTGTGGTCATTGGAAGGGTAACTCAACTGTGTTGTTAGCTAACATAATCGACCCTAGCTGTTTGTAGGTAGCCAGCATAACAGTTAGCTATATCACAGATCTTCCCAAAAAGTAAATGACCCTCCATTGAAGCCATGGATGGTGGTCAGATACAGCTGGACTAGGCGAGTGCTGCTCTCACGTGTCTTGTTTAGGATTTGGCAGGAAAACGACAGAGAGGAAGAGATAGCGGTGACGTGTTGGTTAGCACGTTTTATTGCAGTTAACCATTTAATTGTCTGTCAGGGGTTCGGGATCCTTAGGAATATAATACAACGATTTGCTCTTTGCTTTCCCCCACCTGTTCTAGCACCCCGATGCACAGCAACTGTCCGTCATGTTAACATAGTATGATTTATAAAGTCTATAAAGTCTAAATTACTGTTTGACTACTGTCAATACCAATGTTACAGCCGCTCCAGCGCTCTCCTGAAAGTCTGACAAAATGGTGGAGATCAGATTGCTTGACGTCAACCTCCAGAGCTCTATACACACACATCTCTACACTACACCAAACAGACAGACACACACACACTCATTTTTTAGTTTCTCTCTAAAGGCATGGATGTCTCAGATAACCTGCTAGCTCATCCCACAGGTTTAGCATAAAACTGCACACAATACATCACCCTCTCTCTCTCTCTCTCTCTCTCTCTCTCTCTCATCATCATTGAAGTGTTCAGCAGGCAGACTCTGAGTTTCTGTCTAATGCTGATTCTATCTCTAATCATAAGGCAGAACTGTCTCAAAGTTTAGCATTTCATCTCAGTATTTCTCGTTATCTGTTCTCATACATCATTTCACTCTCCTCATGCACAGACAGTCTTTCAAGCAGGGACGACAATTTTCAACACAATGTACGTTTGCTGTACATACACAGTCTTGCATAGCCAGACTTCTCATTATTGCACAAACACTGAAGAGAACGGTCATGTTTTGTATTACCATCGAGGCCACAGGTCTGGGAGCAGTCCGTCCAAGCTGACCAATCAGAGAGCTGGCAGTTGACTGGACACTCCACCGTACAGGAGGCGTTCATCTGCCATTTCCTCTCCAAGCCCAGCTGTGAGTGAAAACAAGAAACTTTTCAGTCCTGTTGCAGTTTGAGACGATGTTGAGAATTGTTCTGAAACTCGTCGAGACGTGCGAGATATCTGGAGTGACTTCGTCAGACGGGAACATCTTAGAAACATCCTGCTGACTGAGACCGGCTGAGACTGGATTACAGGTTTAATATGCTGTGGAGCAGATTTTTCTCCGCAAACTCCAATTAAAGTGACCGGAGCTGTTTGATATTGACTGATCTCTTGACAGACTCGCATTAACCCATAACTTAAAATGGCAAAAATGAATTTCCTTTCATTTGGATCATTACAACATTCATTAGGTGCAAATAGATATTCTGAAATTCTATTTGAACTTCACGACCTTTGCTCACTTCATTGAGCATCGTTATCGCATCGTTATTTCAATTTAATTCAAAATAATTTCGATAGCACACTTTAGCAGTAAAAACATAAAAGTATAGAACAGTATAGAAAATATTAGAAGAAACACTAAAAATAATAAATCACTATATGTATTATAAAAAATGAATAAAGATACATGGTATTATTGCAAAGTGTATTTTTCAATGTACATCGGCAATACTTACTCTGATAATAATTCTCTATATGACTGTAACTGGTAATTCAAGCGCAATTATGAAATTGTTTTTTATTTAAATGAATCACGAAAACACATACAGTACCAGTCAAATGTACAGACATTGACAAAATTGTTTCTCATGATCTTAAAAATCTTTATCTGAAGGTTCAATGTTTTGTCAAAATTTATAAATGATTAATTTAATTTACACATTTAACAAAAGTACTTTAATCAACATAAAAAAAAATTGATTACTTGGACCAAAAAATGAATTGAAAGTAGCAAAGAAGAGCCCAGCATAGATTGAATTATCTGTCGTTTAAAAAGCTTCCTAGGTTAAGACCTCAAGAAGCTAAATGAGCAAAAACCAAAAGAACAATTTTGTAAATTGAAGACAAAGGGTGACAAGAAAATTCTAAAAAAGACAGTAACAGAGTTAAATTTGTTTAGTCTCAAGTTCAACAAAATCCTAAAGTCACAATCGTGTTGTTCCAGGGTTTTTACTAAAACTCTAAAATGTGGGAAAATCTAAACAAACAATGAGTAAGTGTTTCCAAACTTTTGGTACTGTATACACAGAAAAAGGAAATGGGTTAAAAATACGTCTTAATATATGGTCACATTAGCAGAGTGTCAATAGTAATATAAAAAACCAAAGATCCCATAGTAGCTACATATAATATTTCAAGAAATGGACACGTCAAAAGTCCCTAAATTTCTTCACAAGACCTACCTCATTGCTTACTGCACTCTTAGCATGTGTTAATATCAACAAATTGTTTGCATTATGCTTTTTAACACATTATGTGTTATTGCTACACATTTTGTATTGATTTTGTTTGAAATAAATGAAAGGGACAACACAAGTTTTGTTAAGAATAAACACAAAATGTGTTGTCCCAAGAAAGTCTCATGACAACAAAACAGCAGAACAAGACCAAATGAATATTTGATTTTGAAAACTGTCGCAAATTTAGTTACAATTCTCAGGTACTTAATATACAGTAGTGTGAAGTGCCTGAAGCTCTGAAAACTAATGAACAAACCTTCTGACAGTACTTGAGGTCAACGGATTTGCCGTCACTTCTAACACAGTCGAGCATCCTTGTCTTCAGACCCACTCCACACACAGCGTTGGCACTTAACTGGCATGTGCTCCAGTCTAACAAAAACACACACACACAGATATTATCCATTGGTTTCTCTTAAAAAACTTCTTCACATCTAAGTCAGATAACTCGAATCTTCTAGAGAGGAAAGTTTGAAGACACAGTTTCAGCATCCTGACTGCAGCGCTTCGCTCTGATGCTCTTTGGGAGGTATCGTGAATGATGTCTGGGCAGACGGGAAAAGCATTTCCAGTAACGATTCTAGCTCCTGAATTATGCATACGCCACGTAAAGCGCTTGAATGGCAAAACAGAGAGAAAAAAAATGCTTTTTGAGTTCTGCCCAGACTCCTAGACTGAAAGAAATGCAGGCAGCCACAGAACTAAACATGAAACATCTCACAACCCAGTACATTTGACTTTTTCAATGCAATAGGTTTGTGGATGGAATTAGATTCAATGTTTCGGTCTCGGAATAATATGCACTAATTGAGACCGAGAGTGTGTTTTAGGAAAGAAAATAGTGTCAATTCTGGATTTATGGAGAGGTTAAAACAAAACTGTTTGACAGACTTTGTAAACAGAACAAAATGTGTAAAGAAAGAAAACGAATGCATGATTTCAGTTCAATTCTTTCAAAACATTTTAATCTGCAAAGACAACTATAATGAGACGAGGAAAGCATTTCAATATCAGTTTTTCTGAATTTACTATTTGTAGGTATGAGTTTAGGTAAAATGTTAATTTGTGTTTCATTCTGTGAACTACTAACAATATTCCTCACAAATTTCAAACAAAAGTATTTTTCTATTTGCATTAATTCGCAGAAAATGAAAACTAGAGAAACAGGTCAAAATACCAGAAAAGATGCTCTTTATTTTTTTCTGACCTCAACTACTGCAAAGAAAATACGTTTATATTTACTTTTAAGCAATACTTCGGTCATATTTCTATTAAGGAAAAGTTCAAAAGTTGTTTCTTATGTGAAAATGTGTTATGTGTTTCTATGGGCCACTATATGCAAGTACTATTAAACACATCAACAGGTGTATGCAAACTATTTTCCAAACTATTTTCCCGAAACAATGATTAGACGAAAAGTAAGGCCATTAAACGACAACTGGGACTTTTTCATCACGCAATATCATTGACGCAAAATGATGATACTAAAATGTAGTTATAAAATAAGAACATACCTAACAACTCTTTTTAGAAGAAAGATTATTGTGCGAGCCTCTGCTGTACGAGCGTTCATGTTTGCGGTTGCCAGACAGCAGGAGTTAAGATCCCCCAAACAGGGATTAAAGGGTTAAAAAAGTGAAGGATTTCTGCCAGCGAGTAACTTAATTTCTGCAACCTGGCAACCATACACCGATGCTCTCACTATGGAATGCATACACATTTATGATGAGAACACCCACCTGTGATGTTATAACTGTAGTGAAAACAGTTGCGGTTCAGGAGGCAAGGTTCGGTCTGCATGCTAACTGGACAATCCTCTCCGTCTTTAGGCAGACGCAGGGCGAAGGCGGTCCTCTCACGATCGCCTCTTCCAGTACACGGCTTTAAGAAAGATAGAAAACTGGGTTTTGTTGTGCAGATCTCCAAATCCCTTTACTAGCTGTTGTCAAAACTGACAGCTGAAAGCGTTCCTTATTTCTCCACAAGCTGTTTATT
The DNA here is from genome assembly GCA_029783895.1 of Triplophysa bombifrons. NCBI lineage: Eukaryota > Metazoa > Chordata > Actinopteri > Cypriniformes > Nemacheilidae > Triplophysa > Triplophysa bombifrons. The sequence continues at coordinate 4,935,394 of CM056455.1, forward strand.
TGAACAAGGGCATCAAAACAGTCTGCTGTGATGCTTTAATGGCACCATTGAGGCTTCACGTCTGTTGGCTCTCAGTGAGGGCAAGTAAGCCCAGGATAAAATAATGACCCTGTCGGCATTTCCCAGATGAGGACAGAGAGAGAAAACACTTTTGTTCACCAAAAACAGTAACACATGGGATGACTGTTGACACATACATAAGAGTATAGAGCAATACAATTCAATTGGATAGCATAGTTTGGATAATTCAAATGTTTGGGAGAATTTGGTCTTAATTGAGTCTAATCAGTCTGGATGAAATTGTTGAGATGTTATGCAAGCGTGCCGTGTTCTGGCGCTTTTTCAACATACAGTGAAACACTGAAACAGTGACTGGCTCATCTGGGAGAGATGTAAATAGCAGGATTAAAAATCTGATAAATGTATTAGAGGTTACCTTACCAGGTCACATGGGGTCCAGGGACTCCAGTCTGATAGCACGCAGTCCTCCGGGCAGGGCAGACGGCTTTCCCTCGTGCCCAGCGGCATCTCCTCTGGATCACACAGGTAATCATCCACCCCGTCAGTCGGGCCGTCCGCTGTGTTTAACATACACCTGCAAGACCATCAAAAGTGCACAATGAGTACAATGACCCTCTTTGTGAAGAGGGTAATTCAACAACTATGTAGAAAAATCGTATTGTTATTGTACGTATTCCATATTTTTTCTTCTTATTGACTGTATATTCTCTCGTTTTATGGTGTATTATTCTTATTTTTTCCTAGTTTGTCCAAGATGATAGACCAAACCTGCAGTAGTTAAAAATAAATAAATTAGGGCTGTCAAACGATTAATTGCGATTAATCGCATCCAGAATAAAAGTTTGTGTTAAGTCATCTATGTATGTGAACTGTGCATATTAATTTTGTATTTATAAAAACATATACACATACTGTACATGCTTATATTTAGAAGAAATAGTACTCTAAAAAATGATAAACATTTATATATCAATAACATTATTGATATTAAATATGTTTTATATTATTAATATATATTATTAATATGTTTACGTGCATGTGTATGTTTTTTTTAAGTACAAAATTAATATGCACAGTTCACAGACATATAATATGTAAATACAAACTTTTACTCTGGATGCGATTAACGCGATTAATCGTTTGACAGTCCTAAATAAAATAATAGATAAAATATTTGGAAAAAATAAGAAATAAATTGAAATATGAAATAAAGGACTTGATAAAAAATAAGTACGATTGTTGAAATGAAAATTAATCATGAATTCATTTTTGGATTTCTCTTTGTATTATTTATGTATAACGTTATTACAGTGTAAAACCTTTTTTAAAAAGGTTATTAAATAAAAAATCTATTTTTGTATAAATTTATTCATGCATTAATTTATATTTTTATTTATTTTTGCCATATTCTTAAATTTATTTCATTATTTTTTATTTCCTTTAATCTATTTTACATTTCCCTGTCCCACATGGAAATCAGGGGGCGGTCCTTGAGTAGCTCCAGCGCATCATTGGTCGAAAGCTCATATAAAGCAATGTCCAATCTAAGTAAGCTTAAAACATTCTGGTGCATTTTGTCAAAATTATTTGTAGTAACCATGAAAAACAGACACAGTATTACAGTGTGTGTGTTTTTCCAGGTGTTGACCTCCATAATCCTAATCTGTAAATATGGATTTCATATTTTGACAGTCTTTGTAATTTATTGTTTCTTATGCTCTTCTACTCCATCTGTTCTGAGAGCTAAAGACATAATATGAATTTCATTGTACTAGACAACAAATACCTTGAATATTCACCAATGGATCATTAATATTATGGATGTGATCTCAAGGGACAAAAAAAGATCTGTTTTTGAACAACCTTGACTAACTTTATAAGAACTCTTTAAACTGTAGGAAATCCAGTTGGGTTCTCACCTGACTCTTCTGGTCTGCACGCCCTCACCGCAGTTCTCCTTCAGGTCCACATTACTCACTTTCCACACGCTCCAGGGTTCTGCCACCCAAACATACTGACTGCAGTCGCTGACGCACGGCACCACCTCATAGACCTGAAGAATGAGATGAGCGGTCATTCACTACAGCATCAACACAATTCACATTTACGAGAATGAGAAATTCTAATTAACTCTGCAAAAAACCCCAAGCAAGATTAAGACATGAAAGTGCATTTACCTGCGCCTGTGGCTCGGCAGTTTAAGAGAAAAAGAAATGAGAAAATATGATCAGATAACATCTGCGTCTAGAGACCAACACACCATAAACCATGTTCAGTGCATCACTGCCTGAAGTCAACATAAAACTGCGCATTGTTAATAGTTCTCCAGTATTAATAGACAAAACCGTGTATTAAAGCAAATAGTCAATATTCATTTCATCTGGAAAAGAACCATCGTTGAACAGTTTGGCTATTAAGATAAATGTACTGTAAAAACATATTCTTCAGAAGCACACATTTGTCTCCTAATTTGGGGATTTTTACGTCTAGTCTGAATATTATAATAATAGCACGTTTCCTTTGAATAAGGATGATTGTTTAATGCTGAATGAACAGTGATTCACCTGCATGACATTTATCTTTCACAGAAAGATTTCCCAGAATGCACTGCAGCAAGCCCAGTTAAAATCGTATCCAGCAGAGGACAAACTCCTCTTATAAATATAGCTTATAAATAAATAAATGCATTTGAAATGAAAAACAATGATAAGTAAAAGTTTTTTTAAGAATAATAGCTGGTAAAAAAAATATTCTGTGCATTGCATTAGAGTATTAAATTTAGTAACACATTAAAGCCAAATTACTGTATATTGAATTAAACTATGAGTTGAGACTCCTGAGTATTTAGTATTTAAAGCACAGTACAATACTAGGTTTAAATAAGAGACAATCAATATTTAATTACCTTTATTGGGTATAACATCACACTACGTTGGAAATATGTTCAAATATCATGTGTGTGTGTGTCAGAATGTACCTGGTTGAGGTGGTCTAGTTTCGGACAGGGTCGCCCACAATTGTACGGCTTTTCTCTTAGCCACTTGGAGCGAACTTTGACCCCACTGCCACAGGATTTGCTGCAGCGTGACCAGTTGGACCACTCGCTGAGTTTGCAGTCGGAGGGACAGGGAACGATACAAGCCTCTTCTATATAACCTGAAATCAGAGAAAAGTTATAATGCATCATCTGGACCCAGTTCTCTCAGATCTACTACATCAACTCAGAGCTGAATTTAGCAGCATCTAGTGGCGAGACTGCGAATTGCAACCAACGGCTCACTCCACCCCTCCCCCTTCCTTTCTACGCACTACAGCGGCTGACACAGGACAAAGAGGTCGTCACGTTTTCATTTCTTCGCCGAAACACGGTCTGTAGAGCAGTTTGTCCGTTTAGGGCCACTGTAGAAACAACATGGTCAATTCCATGTAAGGGGACCCGTGGTGTATTTAGATAGAAATAGCTCTTTCCAAGGTAATAAAAACATAACGCTTCATTAAGTAAGGTCCCCATACACCTCTGAACACATAGTTATGTATATTATATTGCATTTCTGTCAATAGACCCTTTAACCCACACTTGAGCTTTAATGACAAATTTACTTCTACTCAGTTTCTATTTGACAAAAATATATATTTTACCTTACATACAGCAATAATGATTTTGAACAAAGAAAGTATGAAAGCAGCTGGTTCAAATGGCAATATTTTCAAATACAGAATTTCTCTGGTGGGTCAGGGAAGAAGATCTGCTGTAGCTGATAATACAGAATTGTATTACTGTTGTTTACACAGTCATAAGATGCCCACACACTTTTTCCAAGAAAAAAATCACACACAAGTGCGCGTTTCAGAGCATCCTTTCAAGAGATGCCAAGTCTTGGCTCTCAACACCCAAATCGTCAAGCCAAATGTGACACTGTGATGAATTATAAAACAGTAGTTGTGGTTCTGGAAGCTGATTGGTCAATTAAGCATTCCAGGCATACTTACAGACACACTTTTGATCTGTTCACCTGCTTCTGTATATAATACTGCATAGCACACAATACAGTATTCCCTAAAAAACATGTTGTTTAAAGTGACAGTTCACCAAAAATAAAAATGCTGTCATCATTTGTTCACTCTCGTATAATATAGAACCAGTATGACTCTTTCTTCAGTGGAACACAAAATAAGATATTTTGAGATTGGTCTACACAATGGAAGTCAACAGGGTCCAATGTTGCCTGGCTACCAACATTCTTTAAAATATCTTCTTTTGTGTTCTTTAGAAGAAAGCAAGTCATACTGATAGTGAGGAAATGAAGAAGGATTTTACATTTTGGCACCTCAGACTTCATTACAGGCTACCGGCCAGATTCTCTGCAATGGCACCTGTTTGAAAAACGTCATAATAAGTTTGTTCCTCAGATGTTTCAATGCCAGGAATGTGCCTCCAGTTGTCTTTTTCATTTTATAAGAAAAGAAAAGTATGGGCATCAGTTGTTCTATCTTATTGTCTTTGTAAATGTGTTGCAGTTACAAAAGTTTTTTCAGCCAAATGGACTGTTTATAATACACCAGAGCCAATTATTACTAGCATTTGGCACATGATGAGGGATAATTTTGGTCCCTGGATGTATGTGAGAAACTGTGAGATAATGACTGATTCAGTATCATGAATCACAAGAGTTATATGTTAGCAGATAGGTACAGATAAAGTACAGTGCACATTTCACATTAAAATAAAAAAACAAACAGAAAAAAATTGGACATAAAATTACTAAAGACACTTAAGGACAATTCGTCATCTTGGAATTATAAGGTTCTGCTTTCTGAGCCGTTTTGAGATATTCAGCTTAGTAGTTTTTGCATTCCATTTGACTTTGCAGACAGAATTCCCGAAACTTTCACAATGTAAAGAAAAATCACATAATGTGAAGAAGTCACAGAAAAATAATATTTGAATAGCACAATATTGACAAAAATGTCAGAAAAAGCCTCTTAAAGTTCCAAGCCAACAAATTGTTTTAAATGGTGACAACACTGCTATAATTGTTAAAAAATGTTAAATTCAATAACATTAAATTAACACGATCACACCTTTCTTTTTTCTTTATTACTGTACATTTGTATTGTATTTAACAATGCAATTAAGCAATTTGTAAAAAGAGCTTTATAAATAAAAGTAAAATGAATTATAAATATTTAAATATATATATTTATCTTTACAGTACTGTCTGCTAATAAATTAATAAAAACGTTATTATGTAAATTATTGACAGTAACACCTTGATAAAAGTCTAATGAGAATCACCATTGAGAATAACATGATTGTCCGGAGACACTCCTGTATTAAGAATCGCAGAGAAAATCTACCTAAATAGCAAATGACAAGTGATTGCATGCAAAATGTTTCAGGCTAATAAAACAGACTTCATCTTTTAATGCTAAACTTAATTTCAAATGCCTTTCTTTCGAATTTAAAGGCTTCCCTGGAGATCGAACTCATGACCGATATCACCATTACCTTCCCGCTGAGCTACAAGAACACTTTAAAAACGAAAAAAGAAGAACATCGCCTCTACCTGACATTCAAAACTTGGCAGAGCTGCTAACAAGCATTTGGAAACCAAGTGGCGTGCCGTGTACCCACAGGGCCTTCTGCATGGAGACGGTGATTGAAAAATCAAAGCAATTAATCATAGAGGTCTGGGGTGAGTTTCACAGCTTCTCCTCCCCTTCCGGAAAGATTAACCAGGATCTGACACGGTGCTGACAGGCTAGAGGAGAGTCGGTCCCCGGGGAGGGAAGCCACAGCCACCCGAAATATCCTTCTGCATTACACCGCTTCTTTATAAAGCTCTCTTATCCCTTCTTACCCCCGGTGTTACGCATTTAAAAAGACATGTCAGCTTGTTGCTTTGCTTAAACAGGGTAAACGCCCTCCAGGAAAAGTAAACAACACCCCGCCACCCGTGTGTTGACCCTTGACCCGACGTGAAGCCGTCTTTATCCTTACAGCCAGTTCAGAGGTGTTAAAGCAGACTTCAGAGCCGACGGCTTTTGCAGAACATGGCGAGCCTTGTGACCTCATTCCTTCAACGCAATCCACAACGTGTCAGAGTTCTGACCCTGGGCGACACCAAAGCGCAATGCACATGCTGCGGCGTGTGACGAAAACCACTTCTGTCATCGTTTACAACTTTCTTCCATTTCTGGAAGAACAAAACACTTCTTTTTAAAAATGTTCATTGTTCAATTACAACAGCGACCAAAATTGTCAGGCTTCAAAATAGTTTAATATTTATTTATTTTTAAATTATTAAAACAAGATCACACCAAGAACGATAAAAAAACGATAACTAAAATTCTTCCTTTATGTATTGAACGTTGCACAACGTGGTGAATCCACTCGTTAAAACTTATTAAAATTTCTACGATAGCATGCAAATGAAACATTCATGTAAAACACAAGCTAATGTCTAATTTATCTGTCACATGCAGTCACGTGTGATTGAAAGTCACATCAAAAACATATCAAAGGAAAAATATGACTGCGGCAGATAGTGCAAAGCAGCATTCAAATTAAATTGCCCTCAATAAATAGCTTCAGAAAACATCGGGGAAAAAACAGGCAGACCCTTTTTCTTGATGTCTTCCAGAGAGGAGAGATAAGAGTTTTTACCGATTTCTCAGTAGCCTACGGCAACATGTCGGACAGAGTTTCCTATTAAGATGAACTGTGATGATTAACCCAGCGAGGGCGAGTGAGAGAGAGAGAGAGACCTAGCGAGATGCCTTTTAAGCGAAATGGAGCCTTAAAGGGATAGTTCACCCAAAAACGACAATACTGTCATCATTTACTATTGTTCCAAACCGTATCAATTTTGTTGTTCTGCTGAACACAAAGTAAGATATTTGGAAGAATGTCACTACCCAAACAGATAACATTCCACATTGACTACAATAGTATTTATTTTCCCTACCATGGCAGTAAATGGGGGATGCGATGTCTTAGGTTACTGACATTTTTCCAAATATCTTTCCTAGTGTAGTAGAACAACGAAATTTGAGTAAACTTTTTGGATTTTAAATTTTTGTGTGAAATATCTCTTTATAACTTGATTTGAAACTGCATCAAGTGTGTATATGTTGCCTTAAAATGCTGTCTTCATAAACAAATCACTAGGTCTGGAACAGAGAGAGTAGAGAAATTGAAAAAATGTGTCAAATAAGATGAAGAGATGGTAAAAAATGGAAAAAGGATAAATAAAAGCAGATGAGAGACCTTCGATTTTAGGCCGCGTCTCTGACTTACTAACTTGTCTCATGAGGTTAGTTTGTCTATTTTAAAATGTTAGAAGTGTTTTCTGATCACATCTATACGTTCACACACTAGATATCATGGACATCCTTCCAGATTTGCTTCAGTTTGATATCCCATCAGTACTCTCGGAAGAGACACGAATAACAGAAGAACAGATCAGATAGTCTGTTCAGGAGTCTGATGTTATTTGGCAAATAACTTGACTTCATTCAATAACAGAGTTAAATTCTCAAGGCTTTGAACTGTCGGGAAATAAAGTGAAGACTATAAATCAATAATAGTGCATCTGAGGGTTTTACAACGATTTTGTTTCCCATAATCACATTTATCGTTGCAACTGTCAGTACAGTCTCTAAACACTACGTTTCACAGTTTTTAGAGGATATTTTTGCAGTAAACGGTGAAGCAAAACTGTTGACATTTGAGCTTTTGCGACTCCAATTTGGTGCCTATAGCTCATGTGATATTAAAGGGATAGTTGACCCAAAAACTGAAAACATACATTTTTTGCCCTCATATCATTCCAAACCTGTAAGACTTTCTATATTGTGCATAACAGAAAGGAAGATTTAAAGAATGTTGGGGACTAAATAACACCGGACCCTATTGACTTCCATTGTGCGAACACAAAACCAGTTCAACATTTCTCAAAATATCTTCTTTTGTGTTCCACAGAAGAAAGAGTCATATAGAGGTTTTGAACAACAAGAGGGTGAATTTTTTTTAATTATGGGTAAACTATCCCTTCAAAGCACCATCTTATACATGCAGCCTCTGTTCAGTTCCTCATCTGACTGTTTGGGCTTTTAAATTCAATATTGCGCCCACACATTCCACTACATGAATAATACTGTGGATAAAACTATGTGGCTTTTTGAGGAGAGGTGTGCTATCACTTCGAAAGGAAGGACGTATACAGCCTGTACTTATCTGCTTTTAGATTTCAGAAAAAGCACATTTATCATATGTTGAGGTGTCTCGTTGAAAACGAACGTGACCCACTCTCTATCTAATAAAACGGGAATATTCCAGACTTTAAATAATTAACCATTTACATGCTTAAGACATTTGCGTTGTAAGAACGTACTGTGAGACTTTAGATATAAAAACGGGGACTGGTAAACTACTATTTCATCATTAATATGAGATAACTCCCTATTAATATAAAAGAACGATTGTGCATACCAAGATGGCGGTGCGGTAGCTTCAGTGTAATGACGTCAAGAGCAATCCAGTCATTTATATGGATCAGTGGCTGCCTAAAACCCATCAAAACAGCTTAAGTGTGGTGGAATATTTTGCACGGACAAACACCCCTCAGATTCTCTCACAATAGATCAAGCGAAAAAAACTGCATGTATCGTCATGACAACAGGAACATATTAGCTGCTCTCATAAGTTTGTACTAGTGTCATTTTCATAGAAAAGATGAACAATTATTCAAGTATCTAAAAAAATACTCATGTGAAGTACACTGGAAAACAGTGATTGAAAGAGAAGGTTATATACTGCCGCGGAAAAAGTAAAATAAGTTTTTAAAAGTATTTTCTGTTTTTCTGAATGTACTATTTATAGGTGTGTGTTTGTGTAAAATGATTGTTTTTGTTTCATGCCGTTAACTGCTAACAATGTTTCTCCAAAATTTCAAATAAAAATATATTTCTTTTTGGATTTATTTTCAGAAAATGAAAACAGGAGAAAAAGATGCTCTGTATTTTTCAGACCTCAAATACTGCAAAAAGAACAAGGTCATATTCACTTTTAAGCAAAAAAACTGAATTAAATCTACATTTTTTATTTGATTACTTTTATGACAGTTTTCATGAGTCATGTCATGCTGTCAGATTTTCACATCGGATGACTTTATGTCACTCCTGAGGTTTGATTTTGTTGAAATTCAACAGACACTGGACTGGAATGACCACAATTGATCTAGAAATGATGATTGGATGAAAATTTGGTATGGTCTGTTGATTTTGCGCAGCTGTATATATCCAGGTCATAATCATAGTCTTAAATCATAAACTAGTTTTACATCACAGGGAAGACATGAGCCTAATGTTATAAAGTTACGTAGAGAGACGTACCGTGACTGTTACAGCGTGACGTCTCCACAAGCCTGTTGTCTTGATCGTAGCACACCATGGCCTGGTATCGGTAGCCCTGCCCGCACTCCTTAACATCTCCCTGGACCTTCATGCCCAGAGCGCTTTCCACGCGGCCCTCGGGCAGAATGCAGTCGGACCAGTTCCCCACCGGTTGGGCGTTGTATTTGTCACACGGGCAGTACTGGGTCTCGCTCAGCGGGTACATCTGGCTGTTCTTACATTTATCCTTCTTCTTGCTTTTTCCTGAAATCAAAGATAGGGTTGGCCAATGAAACTCGCTCCTCTGACCCCCCACCAGTGCAACATCTGCCTCCAGGTGGACACAGTGCCATGGTAATATCTTGTTTTGGACATATATAATTCATTATAGTATATAATTATAACTCTATATTTGGCAATTTTTTTCATTACCGACGAGAACTCTCTTCCGTGTTCGGACCCCGACGCAGTCCGAGCTGCAGGAAGAGAACTTGGACCAGTTGGTGAGCTGGCAGTCGTCTCTGCAGGGTAACTGGCAAGACTGGCTTACAGCGGGCATAGTGTTGGCAAACCTCAGACAGTGTGCGACATCCACCAATGTAACATCCAGCTGCCTACATGAGATAGCTGCAGAACACACGCATACACGATTGCAGCGTTAAGATTCAACAATCCTTCAGATTACAGAGAGGATATGGCACCGTTCCATACGGCACAGGAAAGGTGCACGCTCGGTTATTTATAGGACAGAAACGCAGAAAAAAGTCATGCTCTTCACTTTGATCAGTCAACTGTTTGAAGGGAAACATGTTCTGAATTTCTGTATTTGTATCAGCTTTCACCGTTGACATATTATATGACAATGATGAATCAATAAGAAAAAAACAGAACAATTTGATAAACAACAATGCTATCTGAAAATCTTGAAGATAATATGACACAATATAATGCACATCTATTATCAACATATTTATAAAGAGTGACAAAAGCACCGAGCGGTTTAAAGTGTTCCTGTTTTTGTGAAATAGGCATTTTAAAGGAAAATTTTGTTTACTCATCCTCATGTCATTGTTTGCTCATCCTCGTGTCATTCCAGAGGACTATGACGTTGTTTCCTCAAATGAATGCAACATTTTTTCTTCATAAAAATATCCAACAATTTGTCCATACAGGTGCCAAAATGTTGAAGTTCCATCATTAAAGTAATAAATATGTAATCTAAAGGACATCAGTTGGTTAATAAATGTCCTCTGAAGTGAAAAGATACGTTTTTAAGCGAAAATTATTTATATTTTTGGATTATTTCGCAAAAATTCACACCAAAACAAGCGCATTCGAGCAAATTGGTGACACAACTTTGAATCTCACCGACCATTTTAGTGCATGTAACCATAGTTAAATTTAGTGCTTGTTTTGGTTTCAATATCACTAAATAATCTCAAAAATATAAATGATTTTCTCACACATCCATGTTGTTTTGTTTCAAAAGACATTAATTGAATCATTTGGATTACTTAAATGATGGACATATTTACTTTTTGCAGCTTCAAAGTTTTGAGATCTTAAAATGTAAATAAAGTGAAAAATATTTAATATTCAAAGAACATTTTTTGTGGGCTAAACTCTGAAATGTTTATTTTTAATTTTTGGTTGAACTGTTTCTTTTAGCTGGTGTCATTCCTGTAATGATGTAAAGCATCATGTTGAGGTGACGTGTGACGTAAGGGCAAGTAAACAGAAAGCACGAGGTCAAGCTCTGAGCCACAACTGAGTTCAAGAGAACAGCATCAACACTGATGACAAAACAATGACGTCTGTCCTCAATGTCAAGACCTATCAGATCACGACATTTAGGGATTGCTTCGCTCCTGACACGCACTGAAGGGCAAATGTGAAATCTGTGTGACGGAAGCTTCTGTCAGACCAATGTTTACACCAGTATATGACACAGTCTTCTGAAGAGGCATTGACGATTTAAAATAAACGCATCAAGTAAATAGATACAAAAAGGTATTGAAAACCCAAAACTCCACTTTCAATTCTAAAAAAAAATGTAAATGCTCAAATGAAGGAAAATAAAAAACATTGAGACATTTGTTAGATTTCTTTCTTTCTGTCTGAGAAATGTAGGAGTCTTAAGTTTCATTTGCTCTCTGTTTAATCTCATCGATATCTAAGATATATAATTGACATATGTTTTTCTATCTTCCTACTGTACTGTTCCACACATACCTCGTGTTTGAACTCCAGCCCCACAGTTCTCCTGTGCTCCTCTACTGTCCCTGCGGATGCTCCACGGCACCAGCTGACATTTTCGCCACTTGTGTGTTTTCCATCTGGAATTTCAGGGTAATTACATCATTATGATTAAAAGTGGTTGTTTGCTTATCACAGTAAATCCTCATTAGCCGACTTGAAATAAGAAATTTCAGAAAACAGATTACCGAAGAAAATTAGGCTGTTTTTATTTTTAATCACTGTGCAGAACCCGTAGCGGACTGTTATTTTGTGATGCGTAGCTGCGAGCCGTGCCTAATAACTCTCTTCAGACGTGACTACATTCACAATATAGCACAGCCTCTTACACCCTTCTGCTTTCAAATACTTTTAATCATTTTAATTTGGAGTACCAAGAAATGTTTTCAAGCACAGATTCATCCCTATGCGTTTTACACAGGGCAACAAATTACTATACAGAAGAGTAAAACCGCGGATTGTAGAGATAGTTGGTGTGAGTAGACTATTACCTGTAACCTGGACAGACAGACGGAGTGCTACAGTCTTTCTCTTCATAAAGGACGTCTGGACACTCCTGACCTCCATTAGCAGGCATCTGGATGATCACTCGATAGCGAGTCTGTTTACTATTCTGCCCATTCGCACCTGCTGATTCAAACGCTCAGGTTAATATGTTGAATTAAACTGCATGCATCTCGTGAGGCGCTTGCCAGCATGTGCTTGACTTTTAGCGCAATTTAAGCTTTAAGTTATGATACAGTTCATGTCATGTTTAATTATTGATCGGAAATATGCTGTTTATGCAATGACCTTAACAGCTGCCCAAAGGCATTGCAAACAGATGTTTACATATACTACAGATCAGTTTATGTTTAACCATACAGTATAATATATACATACTATATAAACAGCATACTTAACATCAGTATATGTATAACAGACAGACAGACAGTGTACTATGCTCTCTCTTTAGCTGTTTTTCTAAACATGGGACACATATGGTTTATTTGTCAACCACCCATTTGAGAAACCTTATACTACTTTATATACATTCTATATAGATAAACAGTATACTTTACTGTATATCAGTATATGTACTGCATAGAAGACAGACAAATAGATAAATAGTATCATATACAGACTTAGTACATGTATAACAGATCGACAGTATATTTCAGTATAAGGGGAAAGATATAACAGACGGACCCTTCTATCAGATAGACAGATGGGTAGGTGGGTACCTGCTTCACATGACGTTGGGCACTGTGTCCAGTTACTGAAGGGTGTCACTATACAGTCTTTCTTACAGGGTATCAGACAGGGTCGCACTGTCTCTGGACGAGGGGCATCTGGACATCTGAGAGAAACAACAGAATCACTGAAATACAGCTGGGATGCTTACAAAATTCATTATTTATCGCTCAACGCAGGTCGATCCAGAACCCAAGAACATACTGAATGAGATACATCGTTGGTTTTATTTAGCGCAAGTGTTCAGGACACACCATCACATATTCTCCCTTACACATCCTTGCTTGCACAAATACAACCATTAGACATAACACTGGCAACTAAAACACATGCCAGTAATCACAAAACGAGCGAAACAAGAGATGAAAAGCCATAGCATCATGAATTACAGCAGAAGCCTTGCTGAGCATGACTCGGTTGCATCTGTAGTACTACAATGCCAATTCAATCTTGTTTTCCATGCTCCACGGCTGCATTATGTAGGAGCCAGACGGGGCAGATAAGACCCCGCATTCTGCTACAGCATTCAGTCATCGTGTAATACTCTTCTTTTATTACCGCTACAGCTCCTGACAGTTTGTGATCAGGGGTTAGCTTTAATCCGCTCCTGTATTTTAAGCACTGCTCCTGGATAAGGATAAACAGGGATGCGATGGTCCAGCAGAGGGACATCCGGTAATCTGATCTCTGATCAAATCCTCCAGGTCTGGCATCCTGGAAAGGGAGTTGCCATGTGCTCGGTGTTTCATGAGACGTGAAGTTGCAAAGCAGCTGCGATATAATAAAGCAACGGCTATGTAAGGGAGATTTATTCGTAATGCCGACGGAAGCGGTAAATCCTTCCAGGGAGACAAATCCGGTTTGGGTGTGCAGGGCTCTCCTGGAGATTGGGTACATTTCTGACAGAGCATTAGTTACACTGCAAGGGAGGCAATGGCTCATTTAGATGATTTTCCTCAAGAATTTAAATAAAGGATGACTCATTTGGCTGTTCTTACCTGCTATGACGGGTGCAAAGAAATGGCTATACAGCAATGAATCTCTGCTACGTGACGGAACGGAAGATGGAAATGAAAACTAAAAGGGATTTCTAAATGTGTTACTGTAGCAAACGGAAGTGATTAAACTGGAATAGGGTTAGGAAATGTCCCAAAAGCATCATTAAAAAAAGTTAATACATTTAACCACGACACAGAATAAATGCCCTCTCTAACTTGTCATTATTTTTCAATTAGGATTAAATGTCATAAGGGCCGATGTGAAAGCATCGCATTTTCTTTCACAAAAGCAGTTCATTAGGGTTGAGAAGCTGTTATAAATATAGTTTGTTAATCGCTTCTGATAGGATAATCTGTTAAAGTGAAACTTGTTTGGATAAGAAGTGTGGGAACAATAAAAGGATTCTTAAAAAGGAAAATCATTTACCCCTCACTGGCATTTCTTTCCTATAAAGAACATGTGGAATAATTTAGATTGAGTTTTATTGTCTTCTATCAAGTCACATTTTGTATCAGCATCTTGAAATGATGGCCATCAACAGCCCAAGTACATCAACAGCTCATGTCTTCACGAATCTCAATCTCCAAAACTATTTATAAAAACTATGAAATAATAACAGACATCAAATGAAAGCAATTCAAATCTACTTCAATTCATCGTTCACAAAAAATAAGAAAAGGAGGAGAAACCAGCGACAACAATGTGCCAAAATAGAAACGTCTATGCGTTTCTGAAAGGTTGGATACTGATGACAATGTTGTCAAAACGTTTTCCGTCCACACAGATCCACGAAAATGACTAAAAACACTGAATCTACAGAGCCATGAATTTTAAACTTCACAGCTTTCACAAATTTGTGCATTAAAGAGAAACGTTAACGGTATTGTTTTTAAAAGCTTGCACTTCAGAACCCAAAGTTTGCATTTTCATGCCCCTAAACCTTTAGTCCTCTGCGAATAAACGACAAAAAATGACAATGAAGTTAGCAGTTTTAGTTTGAAACACTTGTGTTTACACCCTCTTCATTCTTAACATTATAAGTGGCATAAAAGTCCTTAAAAGACTCAGAAACTGTCGAGAAGTGTAACAGCAGTTGTCAGTTAGTGTGAGGAACATCACATGTCTTGAGCCTTGAGCTTTAACATCTCGTCTGTATTTTCAGGACTTTTCTTCTCACCCTGACACCATGAGTGACACAAAGTGTCTCAGGGCCTGAAAGCCTGCAAAGACAGCTCTCAGTCATCCCAGAGCCGGTAAGAAGCTTGACACCTAGAAACATTTAGGATTTACTAGAACCAAGATGAGAGGTTTACAATGAAACACAAGTCTTCAAATATAGATTTTTTCGTATTATTTCCAAAAAAAAAAATTTTCTGACCTTCTTCATCAACCTTACATTACACTCGACATACAGCCTTCCTAGCCTGAAACAAACACACATTTGACATGTCTAATCCTTGTGTGATAAAACAAGTAAAAAGTGCAAAATAACACCTCAGTTTTACTCAACTTGAATTTGTCTACTCCCGAAACGTCTCGCTGTTGTTTTCAGAAAAGATGTGTCTGGGGAATAACAGCTCAGTGATGTTTTTTGGGGGGGTTTGTTTATGGTAAGTATGAAGAGGAATTTCATCTCGTGGTGAATAAATTGCATTAAATAATCAAAGGCACTTAATTACCGCCATTATCATCAATAGAAAATAAGTAGGGTCTGAAAATGACAGAGCTAATTACCCTGCGTGTAACTGTGTGTGTGTGTGTGTGTGTTTGTGTTCAGTGTTCAGCCGTCTGGTTTGCCTGCAGTGGAATGATAGGGGGGTGAGCACAATTACCATCTGTCAATCAAACACAAGCACAGCCCATCTTCATCAGAACCATTATCCATCATCCGCTCAACAGAACTCAATTCATATGCGTTAACAGAGTGTATTTATGTACAAGGTCAGTTTATATAAGGGACTTTAAGCAACAGCTGCGGATGGATCGGCAATGGCGTTCTGTCATTGTATTGCACATGCGTGACAGCGCTACTCCGTGTCTACAATGGAAGAATAGAGAGTTTTCCGTAGTGGTTACTATGTGACAAATAAGGGAATCAAAGGTTATGCATTTATGTATTATGTATTGTTTTTTTTAACTGTATATCTTTTAATGTAATCATATGTTGATATGTTTTAAACGCAAGCTAATGCTAACGATTTCCGTTTGCTAATAGGTATGTCTACTGTTGGAATCAACACTTCAGATGAGCTGACCTAGATGTTCGATTTGCTTAGTGATTTGTACGTTCGTGGCTAGGCATGGCCAGGCCAGTTTATTTATATAGCACATTTCATACAAAAGGTAATTCAACGTGCATCAAATTATTGACAAAGGAAAAGTCAAATACATAATGCATAAGACAGCATTGAAATGCAGATGATGTGAAATAAAATGTATCTAAAATGTGTGTATATAAAAAAAGTAGAAAATAAAAATGTTCATCATTTATTCATCCTCATGTCATTCAAAGCCTTTATGACTGCCATCCTTTTGTAAACCACAAAAGATATTCTTTTTTTGATATTCTGAAATACTTTTTTAACTATCCTTTAAACAATAAAAACAGCAAAGATGGTTTTATTGGATGCAGGCACCTGGCCCAAAGTTAACCTCCGGTCTGGGCTTGATTATGGGTCTGGCAATATATTTTATATTTAATTTCTATTAATATTAAGTTATAATAATATTTTATTGTATATCAAATATTCAATTACATGATTCTTTGCGAGGCACTATCGGAGTTATGTTTGGGCCACACAAAGTTAACAAAGACGCTAATGATGTTATGTCATTAACAAAGATACCATTTAAAAGCCATTTACAAAACTGGAAAATTAGACTTACTTTTTGGGCGGCACCTGTCCGACGTTGACTTTAACGCAGATGACCTTGCGTGTCTGCATTCCCATGGCGCAGGTGGCTTTGCCCGCACTAGAGGAGGTGTTGAAGATGGATGTGCTGGTGTCCTCCACACACTGTCCCCATGAACCTGCCTGCCAGTGATACACCACGCAGGGATGTTCGTTACAGTTACGCACCTCTTGCAGGGAGCTGCTGTTCGGACAGCTGGCACCTCCTGCAGGAGTAGAGTGACATGCATCAGGTTTGATAATGCTTTATACAGAATGTGTCAAAGATGCCCGTCACAACCATTATGGACCAATCAGCTGTGATCTTGAGTACACAGCAAATACCAAAACAATGCCCCTCAGGTCTGGTTCCAGTTCCCCTTGGACCCCAATGCGATCTGATTGGCTGAATGACTTTTAACTTATAATAATTACTTGATAAAGTACAGTAAATATATTGTCTTAGATAAATATTCAGTATACATAGATGCCTCATTAGCGCAGGTCTTCTGCCATTTGAAGCAACTGTAGAGGCCGGACACATCGGTGTGTGTTTGAGGTGGTTGACACCGGCACGCACATGACTTCACACAAACAGCACAAGAACCCTGACGATCGAGGGGAAATTAGTCATTTTCGCTTTGATTTTCCTTTCGTGTGTCCCTTTGAGTGAAACAGGTCAAGTGTTAATTTCCCGCCATCTCAACGTAAGCGCGACATCTCCAGCCAGTTAAGCTTGTCGTAAATTGATTGAAACACTCCACATAATTGCCTCCTAATTCCTCATGAGTGGCATACAGTCAATGCAGCTGTTGGAGCAGAGCTCCTGCGACTAAATAATGGATGACTTTTACAGGTTTGTAGATGACAGAGCTGCCCGGCGCACCTGTGAATCAAAGCATTCTCATGCTGAGAGAAGCTTGCACATACATCCACAGCAATACATTTATTTCACCTTATTATTAGGCTTCTATTATTAAAGGGAAACTTGGGTTAGCAGATTTAAAGGGACACCCAAATATTTAAATTCTGTCATCATTAACTCACTCTTGAGTTGTTGCAAATCTGTATATACATTTCTCTGTACTGATGAACACAGAGACATATATTTGGAAGAATGCTGGTAACAAAACAGTTCTTGGCCACCATTAATAATAATAATAATAATAATACATTTTATCTGTAAAGCAAATAACAATTTACATTTCCAAGAAAATCTAGTGCTACAAGGGTAATGCTGTGGTTATGCTGCAAGGCGTAACCACGAGGTAACAACAGTCAGCTAGAGATTAAACATAACTATCAATGGATTGTGGGAACTTCAGATGTAAAGGAAGGTCATTCCAGAGACGGGGGGCTGCAGCGCAGAAAGCTCTGTCCCCAATGTTTCGGGTCTTAGTCAAGGGGGGGGGAGCCGACCGGTATTTATGTAGCGTAAAGAGCAAGATGAGTTCTGTGAGTTGGAGGTTCTTTAAGGTAAGTGGGGGCATTTTCATGGACACACTAGTGCGTGAGAAGGGAATCTTTAACCTCGTTCCGGGCAGAAATGGGAAGTGTAAGGATATAAGAATTGGCATCATATTTTTACGGACTCTCATCAGGATCCTGGCAGCACTGTTCTGCATGTGCTGGAGTTCTGTATACTCTTGCCAGGGATCCCGATGAGAAGAGCATCACAATAATCCAGTCTGGAGGAGACAAAGGCATGGATGAGTTTTTCAACGTCACGTAGAGAGAGTGTGGGACGGAGTCTGGCAATATTCCTGAGGTGGTAAAAGATATTCCGAAATGACTGATGATTTTGCAAAGGGGGAGCATATGGAGGATGAATAAAATAGGTCTAAGGATTGATCCCTGTGGAACCCCGTAACCAACAACATGTGAATGGGACCTTGAATTTCCCAAAGCCACAAATTCTATTGACTAACATAGTAGGAAAAATGACAATGGTAGTAAAAAGTGCCCCTGAACTGTTTGCTTTCCTGCATTCTTCAAAATATCGTCTTTTGTGTTCAACAGAACAAAGATATTTTTAAAGCAATTTTCCCTACTATGGTGGCAAAGAACTGTTTGGTTGCAACTTCTTAGCATCCTTCCAAATATCAGAACAAAGAAAATGATAAGATTTGGAACATCTTGAGGGTGAGTAAATACAATAAGAATTTACATATTGGGGTGAATATGTTCCTTTAAGCCGTGATTTCTTAAGCACTACAATTCAACATCAGTCCTGCCAAAGATACACAGGCAATTCTTCAAACAGGAAAAAAAATCATAACATGAAATTTCTACATTCCAGTCAGGTGAAATGCAGAAGGCAGTTCGAAGCGGCTTTCACATAGGACGCGGAATGCGTTATGAAACCCATTCATTTCAATGGCTTTCGCACACGCCGATGTCAATGTTCAAAATAGTTCAACTTTTGCCGCTGCGCTCTGTGACAATTACACCACGCGGCCAATGGAAACAGGGCATCCAAGCGCGGAAAACAAAATGGATGAATTTTCGGAGCTGTACAATACAAGTTTGCATTGAATAGGGACATCGGGAGGAACACTGTAACATGGAGACATATCTCCATTCAACTTGGCATGTCAGGTGGTTTTTTTTGCCAGGTAGCTTGTTGTAGGTAGGCAATATGCGTGTGCAATAGACACAGGCAGCTGCAGCATTTCGTTTTTCACCCTCCTCTAGCCTCCTCCACTACATTGAAATAAAGCGCAGTTGCGATAGAAATGTATAGAACTGTTTTGATTAACTCCGCCTACTTTGCTCCGGCCAGCGCAGTGCAAATCGAAAGGCTACGCTCAGTGTTTAAATAGTGTCAAATCTCTTGGGGGAACCCCTAACCAGCCCTTAAAAATTGCAATCGATCTTACTTTTAATTTTTTAATTTTTAATTGTAAGTTTTTTAATCTCAAAAACAAATTTCATAGCCTTCTTAGTCTGTCTTGCTGAGATTTAGCTGTTTCCAAAATCTCTTAAATTTATTGTAATGTATAGTAAGATTTACTACTTTATTTACAAAATTTATGATAAAACCTTTCTTACCAATTCAGATTTTCCTTTCTTTTATTTATTTGTTTTCTTGTCCTTTGATTCTTGTTCTTTATCTTACTGTAATGGAGTGCTGCTCCTTTTTGTTATAATACTACAACAATTCATTAGATCGAGTGAGGGAGAGGACACGTAAAAATCAATAGTGGCTGTTTGTACAATGCTGCCAAACCAGCCAGTAAGAAGCATATAAGCATTTTAAACCTAATTCATCTCTTGATAATGTAGATCAAGTATATGAAAATATTCCATGTGGAGTTAATGTTTGTAGAACGGAGCGCCAATCTCTGGGGAATGCAAAAGTTTTCTGAAGGAAGAAAAATATTCTTGGGCATTTTAATTGGCTTCTTATGAAATTTGGACAAATAACGGACAACAGTGTTTTGTTTTAGCGTGATAATTTGACAAAAATAATTTGGGGTTTTTAGAAGTCTAGTTTTGATGAAAAACCAGGTTACCTCCAACTTCATAATTTTAGACCTTATGAAGGGTCCCTTAAGGCTTATGAGGGCTCCGGGACTACCAGAGCCCCCCCTCAATTCGAACCCTGGCTATGCTGAACCTAGTGAAAATATAATTGTTTTTGTACAAGTTTACAGTATGAATTTCATTACTCTCCTGACTTACTCACAAATCGACTGTGATGGATATACATTATGCATGAGGTCTCGCTGTACAAATGGCTGCATTTGGCCTCTGTAACATCAGAAGTCAAGGAGAGACGGATTGAGGAGACAACTAGTCACGGTCAGATGAAAATATCTGCCTATTAGAGGTCTTCTACTTCTGAAGTTAGTGTTTTATTTTGTATCTTCTTTGGGGATGCAACTTGTATATTCAACGTTTTAAAAACAAGGAAATCTGTTAAATCTAAACAAACAAAATCTATTTATTCTAAGTCTACGCACGGCACACAACAGATGGAAATAAAATGAGATGTACCGTAGAGCTCTGGAAACTTTGGGACCCTCGTAAGACCTTAAGATGAAGCAAATGTTACGGGCGTCTTTGCATCCATCTTTACACACCAGTGGCTAGATTGCGAAGATTTCACCAAATACTACACTAGTACTAGAGACGTTTAGATGACAGAACTCACAGCATGTAAAAAAACCCAAAAGGGCTTCTAGAGAAAACTACTCTAAAGGGTGTAAAAAGCGTGAGAGGGTTTCACACGTTACCCTCCATAACTGTTATCCACGCCACTACCATTGATGTCACTGTGAAGAAAGAAAGAAATGGCTAAAGTACAGACTCTACTGAGAGGGTTATGACACAGAAACGACAAGAAATCTCAATTTTATAAAAAAGGTTTTTTGCTTTTCAGATGACATCACAAGGTCCTTTCACTTTAACAACCCCTCTCGTCCAATCACCTGTCTTACTTCTGGTGTGTATCGGCCACTTTTCACTATCCAATCAAGTAACATACTAGATTTTTAAAAGATCCCCTTTGCAAATCAGAAATATGTACTAAATACCTAAAATAGGTTGCGAACAACATTTTCTTGTCTTCAGTGGCTCACTTATGCTTAAACCTTGTTGGAACAGAAGTGTATTTCGGAGACCTGAAACACTCATGATGATTTCACAGAAAATCATTGTGGCCGTGAGCAAATCATCCATCAGCAAACGTTTTACTTTGACAGTTTTCTGTCAGAGTCTAATCTTGTACACAACAAACCGCAGACAATTCCAAGGATTTGAAATGCTCGCTACATTGGGCCCTAAAAGGATTTGGACATTTACGACACTTAAAACGTCTGAATGTAACAAACCATCAAACCATGTGGCTCTAACTTGTAATACATTTCCTTGAAAGAAGGTTGTGAGGTTTTAAATGACCAAATAAAAGATATCTGAAAGAATGCTTGTTACCAAACAGTTCTTGGTCACCATTGACTTCCATAGTTGCAAAAATGACAATGGTAGTCAAATGTGCCCAAGAACTGTCTGATTTCCTACATTCTTCAAAATATCTTCTTTTGTGTTCAACAGAACAAAGACATTTACAAAGAAAATTCCTTGTATTATAGTCATTATTGGTATTATTGGTTATAATCATTCTTCCAAATATCTTTCTCTGTGTTCATCACAAAAAATGAAATTTATACAGATTTGTGAAAACAAATGTTTATTTTTGGGTGAACTGTCCCAAGTACAAAAAAAGTAAAAAAGAGCACTAAAAAGTCATCAGGAAAAGGAAGAAAAGCTTCATACCTCAAAATAAAACAACAATAAAATGGCATCTAGTAATACATGTTTCATGAAAACAAAATGGATACGGATAACTATAGTTTGAATTAATGCGTAAAAAAGTAAAATGATGGATTTGATTTTAGTTCAGCTGAACAAAGCGTTTCAATCAAACCCCATAACAAACCTGAGGTGCCAACACGACAACATTTCAGTAAAGAGAAACACATTGAATGAAAACATGCTAGTACCCGTTGGATGTTTGTTTACCTTCTCCTGCATTGTAAGCCAGTATGGCACGGGTTCTCATCTGTTTGCCCTCTGCGGTTTTGCTGGAGCAGGTTTGGGAACAGGTGGACCACTGGGTCCAGATGCTGAGAGCGCAGTCTTTAGGACACGGGACGATACAGGGCGCAGGTGCAGGATAGACGGCATCAACACACAGCTCCCCTTCCACCTCTTTACCTGAAGCAAAACACAGTATCAACATTACAACACCACACAACATCACAACAAGCACCTTTAAATAATGTTAGACAAAACGAGGAGCTAGCCTCTAGAGGACACTAGCCACAACTTTATTGATAACCCAGACAGCAGGGGACTCCGAGCCGGATCCGTTTTCAAACCGGCAAATCCGCGTTACAGTCGCATCCGTTTCACTGCTGTAGTACAGATCCAGAGTGAGTCCGGTTTCAGTGGGGAGAACGACTGTCGTTAAGCAGATGCGGCCCGTATCTGTGTAGCCGAACGCGCGAAGTTTTCTGAAGTGAAGTGGAGGCGGCCCGCAGCGGTAACGTTATTCCTGATAAACTTCAGTAATGTAAGTCACACAGCGTGTTGTTAAACTGTTCTATTAATGAATTAATTATTCATTTATTACGTTGTATAACGTTACTGCTTAACTTAAAATTGTTGTGAGTTTTTCTGCGTTAGATATGTATATATAACTCGGATGCTAACTGTTATCAGAGCATGCTAACATGAAGATGGCCCAGGTCTGTAAGAATATTATTGCCAATTTAAACAACTTCTATTAAATTTCTCTCCTAAAGTAGATATAACACCGCACTGTAATTGTGTGATGATATAACAGTTCGCGAGTCATTTTCTCAACTAACGGTGATGAGAATATTTAATGCGCTGTTGAATGTGTGTGCATGCTTGAGGGAGAATTTATAATGTGAATAATATGTTGATCATTCAAAGTAACATTAATGAAAAGAGATTTATTTTCGATGTTTTAATTGAAGCGTTGAGTATTACAACACCTGAGAGACAGCGCTTGAGCTAATGACCAATCAGAAGTTTAACAACAGAGTGCAGACAGACCTAAGATGTAAGTATGACTCGTTTCTTATAATGGGATAAAGTCTTTGTAATGAGACAAAACAGATTCAACCTCTGCAGTGTTAAGATTGCTTTTTTGTTGATAATATATTACTGTCTAAACTACTTCATTATTCTTATTTGCTGAATTAATTGATTAAATATACGTATTTGACATAAACTACCGATTTCAATTTACATTTAATAAGGTTATTAACATATTAGCCTCATGAAGATAAGACATGTTTCTAGAAATCCCTTCAAATCGAGAATTTTTGTCCTTCAATAGAAAAGTGAATTTCATTCCACAATTACAGTGTTCTGTTAGATTTAGTTTCATTATTCTTAAAATACAAACTCACAAATGTCTTTTTTCCTGACCACTACTTCAAGTTAATTGAATATATGAATTGAGAAATTGTCTAGGAATATTATATAACATGAATATTTGTCTTCACTTCAGGTTCCACAAGAGAGCCGGCAAAGGGTGAGTTTCTTTGTTGTAGTTGTTTTATTATTCTCTTTTTGTTAGGGCTAATTGTGGCGCTTAGGATTCTGGAGAAATGCATATTCAAAAATGTTCACACTTTTGAGTAGTATGCCTCTTATGCTTATGTGTGTTGGCCTACCCTAAACTCTAAAACAAATACATACATATGGGTGTAATGTAACCATTTAGTTTATGCATTCACACGCCAGCAACTTCGGTTTGTGTCGTTTCTTTCTTTGATGTTGTTAGAAGGTGATAGTGCTGGTTGTCTTTGTTTCATGTCATTTCATATTAACCTTGAATCAGTTTTATATCATTTAAAATGTCATATACAAATAACACTAGTTCATAATAAGTTATGACAAATATGTATGGATGACATGAGCTCCACTGACTTTACTGTCACAGTCTTTGTCGCTGGTTGTGTAATTGCAGGACCACTCTCTTGTACATGCCACTCTTCATTACAAAAGATTTGCATTACACATAGCCAATATGAATCTACTTGTGTTCAATTATTAGTATTTTATCTAGCAAGTTTAGCCTCCAATCTGAGAATGTTTTGCTTTCACACTTTGGTTTAGAACTAGAGGGATTTCTTCAAATTGGGTCTCTTATTTTTAATATTTTTTGGCATTTGAGTGTGTAATAACTTTACCTAATATTTACAGGGGACACAATAGTGCTTTCTCTACTGTATATTACACAATTTAAAACCAGAATCAGTTTGTTTTGGTGATTGTCTAGAAAATATCAAATACTGTAAGGATTTTTTTTTCCTCACAATTTTTTTTTTAGAGACGAGGAATCACCTTTACTGAGTTCTGGAATCAGACGGAGGGTTTGCATTGCACTTGGAAATCAACAACTTGAAATTTCAAAAGACTCAGAACCAACTAAGGCCAACAAAGTTCACACATTTTCCATCACCAATGAAGCAGCAATGATGGTTGACGTAAACACTTTGAGTGTTTTGGAGCTGAGGAGGCCAACACCCGTATTAACATCCATTCTTCAAACTAGTAAGTCAAGACAGTAGAGATGCCCAGACCTCTAGCTGCAGTTTTCTCTGTAGGATTTTAGCTGCCCAACGGTTTTTGGCCTTGTTGGTCAATCTTTGTTTCATAATTCTTTTAAATATACAGTACTGGTTCAAATTTGCAAACGCTTATGTTTTTTCACCTTTTATAGTAATAGTTAACTCATTTAAACCATGGAGTTAAGGATGTGTAGCTATCAATTATGTTGTGGCTAAAAGCATCTCAAATAAATCAACACTACCTTATATTTTAGCATCTATGTGTGTATGTGTATATGTATATAAATACAATTTTTGTTTTCTAATGAAAGAAATTGACGTTGGCACAATTATATTTTTATCTGGAAAAGTTATTTCAAACATTTTTTACAAATTTAAAATCATTTCAGTAATGTGTGTCCAAACTTACAACTGGTACTGTATATTGAAAGTTCTGATTGTTAAAAGATTGTTCTGAGAACTGTTTTTCTTTTTGAAGTACCCAAGAGTTTTTTTATCTCTGTCCCATTTTTTTAAATGTTGCTGGCATCAAAATTAAAATGAGATGTTTAAAATCCTATATACTGTAGAGTTGTGGTAAAAAGTTTGCACATCCCTTGCAGAGAAGATGTTGAAAATTTATGAAAGTAAGATCGTTTTTTGAATTATTACTGCCCTGTTATTTCAGTAACAGTCATTTTCATAAAGTTTTTAACACATAATTATCTACATTTATAAAAGTAAGCCAGTTCAAGACTTAACATACCTGCACGACTGGTTTTTAATACTGTAGGACGTTACCTGAACCATCAGTGAAATTTTTGATGTCTTGTAATAGTTGTTGATAAAACTGTTGTCTGAAGGATATTTCTGAAGACCCGTGGACAGTTTAATGGTGTAACTCCTTCACAATCTTTGCTTTTTCAGCATCTTCTGCATTATTGACCCTTTTTCATCAGTGACTGAATGATGATATTATTCTTTTTATTCTACAAATTTACAAACATTCCATGATACTCAAGAAGTCAGCACTACATTCAAAAGTCGGGTGCATGTAAACCTTTAGGCAGGGTGACCAGTTTCAATTTTATTTTTGTTGAAATAATAAAAAAATATATATATTTAATTACGCCTTCCAAAAGCTATAAAATGTTTGCGGAAGGACAAAATTCATTTGACAAAAAACGTTTGACAAATTATTATTTTCAGAGATTTAGACCCACCTAACTTTAAATATATTGTGTTGACTTCTTGAGAGTCAGTAATGTTTCTATCTTTTGTAATAGTTGTGTATTAGTCTCTCAATATTCCTCAGTGTGCAAAGATTAATCTAAACATCATACAGTCATTAGTGGACAGAGATCAAAAATGTAGAAGACACTGAAAAACAAAGATTGTGGAGGATCTGGAGGATTTCTCAGAAGACCACTAGACAATTGATTAGCGCAGATCAAACAACTCTTCAACAGCTATCACAAAAGCTGTCATTAATTTTAAGATAACATCATACTATATTAAGAATCAGGTGTTTGTAAACTTTTAAACTGGCTTACTTTTATGAATTTAGTTATAATTCATTATAAAATACTTTTTGTAAACATATGTTATCTGAAATAACCGGGCCCATTTTCTTCAATAGATTCAATTTTTAACAGTTTTCAGATTCTGCAAGGTAAATTTAAACTCTGGACCACACGAACAGTATGTATGTATGTTTATATGGGATTTGAATAGTTTGCAAGTCATTGCTTTTGTTTTTAATTTACAGTTTGAACGGCAAGATTTGGGTAAATGGTCCTGTAAATATTGTTTTATGTTTTATTAGAATGAAATATACTGACAATAACATATGATTGAAACATTGCTATACAGTTTCCAAATGTTCTCATTGTAAGCTTAGTAAATAGTAAGGCATGAGTGTTTAATTTATTTGACTTTTTGTGCAGAAACTATCCAATTGAAAGACAACATGGACAATGCCACTGCTTTCTGTATTGTTTTGTGTACTAATTTTATTGTTTTAATATGCTAAATAAATGAAAGAAGGGTCAAAAGACAAAGCCCTTGAATAAATCAATAACTGTAATGTGCAATTTTATTATGAACGTATGTTCACATTAAAGTAGTGGATAACACTGAATTATGATGTGGTGTTTTACTGTGAATATTTTTAAGTATAATCATTTTCTAAACAATTCTTAAGTTCTGGGCCAGATGTGTAGAACGGACCTGGGCTGGTGTCTTTTAGCACAACAGGCCAATAGCGGCACATATCCGTTTTCCTCATCTGAACCAGCACTGGGCCAGCTCCATACCAGCTCTACTCCGCATCTGGACCAGATCCGTCCCGCATTTGGACCGAAATACTATAGAAAAACCAGAGCTGTTCCAGAGTTGGCCCAGTGCTGCCACAGATGAGGAAAACGGATCTGTGCCGGTATTGGCCCGTTGTGCTAAAGGACACCGGCCCAGGTCCGTTTTACACATCTGAACCAGCACTGGGCCAGCTCCATAGCAGCTCTATTCCGCATCTGGACCAGATCTGTCCCGCATTTGGACCGAAATACTATAGAAAAACCAGAGCTGTTCCAGAGTTGGCCCAGTGCTGGCCCAGATGAGGAAAACGGATCTGTGCCGGTATTGGCCCGTTGTGCTAAAGGACACCGGCCCAGGTCCGTTTTACACATCTGGCCCAGAACTTATGAAGGGTCTGGGCCAGATCTGGTCCAGATGATTTTTGCTATCTGGGAATGCACATTGTCTATCAATAAAACACTTGCATTAAAGTGATAGTTAACCCAAAATTATTATTTGATCATCCTCTTGTCATTTCAAACCTGTATGACCTTTTCTTCCGCAAAACACAAAAGAAGATATTTTAAAGAAAGTTGGTTATCGAACGGCACTGGCCCCCATTCACTTCAATTGTATGGACACAAAACTAATGCAAGTGAATGGGGTCCAGTTAACAACAATCTTCGAAATATCTTCTTTTGTGTTCTGTAGAAAAAAAGAAAGTCATAAATGATGAAAATATCACTTTGATAACATTTGCTTAATGATTTTGATATGCTTGAACAAATGATTAGTTGATGGTTTGAACACAAATAAATCATCTTCATTTTAAAAATGAGCTTAAATATTTATATTGATGCAACAAAATGCATATTAAACATTTTATTCAATACACAGTCCCTCAGGGGCTCTCCATTTCCATCAATTTAGACTGAAAGATTCTTACAAACCATGACATGCTGTCATAAAAACAATCCCATAAAAAAAGAATCTAAATGGTCTTATTATCATTATTTTATCTTTAAGCAAAATGCCATTTTATATTTTTGTAAATGTTATGAAATTAAATCTGATCTGGTTGTGTTGTTGTTAGATTCCCCGACATGTTTCTAATGCACTTCACAACACGTCTGTATTCCACATGACTGCTATTTTGAAACGGTGCCATTCTAAATTATTAGCACACAATTACACCGACAGGCACAAATGTGCAAACGTTGTCAGCGCGTCTGCATGTGGCACCATTTGGCATCGAGCGAGACTTCCTCAAAGAGTTCTCTTGATCTCTCACAGTGAGCCAGAAGAGAAGAGCATCAGCTTGGATTTGCCTTAATCATGGGGACATTCGCTAGAAAAATAAATATATGCCTGCGCAGCAAACCACAAACACCCAATAAATATTTCCATCAAACACAGGGACACTCCAAGCTTTCCTTGTAGCAAACAGCGATACAATATTTACATCGATCTGTGTCAGATGCCTGACCATTTGTGAAGCAATATTCTTTTCTCTCTCTCCGTGTTGAAGACAGTCAGAGAAGAGCAGATGTCAAGTCTGCTTGAAAAAAACAACTACCAGATCAATTTTAATCAGAGAATGATGGAATCAATCTGGCACAATATGAGGCCTACAGCAGAGGCAGGTGACGGCGGGACGAAGGCGTTAGATAGCTCGCAGCAGATGCCGGAGAACATTATTCCACGTTTTTTTTTTATAGACGTCATGTCAGAGATTCAGAATGAAGATTGTCATGTGACAGTGACATTTTTTGAAAAGATGCTCGGTTTTTCTTTGGAGAACTGGTGATAGTTTATCTGTTTAGATGCAAAAACATAGAATTAGGTGAGGTCAAAAAACTGTGACCAATTCCGGCAAAATATATCAGAATATTATTATAGTTCCGGTTAGACCTTGACATCACCCACTTGGAACAACTTCAAGGCAATTTTCTCAATATTAACATTTATTTGCAAACTCAGATTCCAGAGTTTTAAACGGATGTATCTCTGCCAGATACTGCAAGTTAAAAGTAAGTCTAACTAGTATTATTTTGGGTTAAAGCAGAAGAGCTGTTACTTGGGTAAACTTAAAGTACCCCTGAACCGGAAGTTGCGATCGTTTTTACCTCCGTATTTTGACGCATTTCTGAGTGAAATGGGATTTCGAATGAGAAACCGAGTGGGTGTGGCTTTTGTCTTTCTCTGCGATTTGATCAGATGTATAAAAACAGCCGTTGTATTTTGAAATGGAACTGGTAGCAGGCTGACATTAGAAGGGGAGGAGTTAACGGATGCTCCGCCCAAGGTGTCTAACGTTTAAAATGGATTGTGAGTTCAGGAAGGAAGTGCATATTCAGACTGAAGATTATGAGCGCACACAAATTTTAAAAAGAGAATGACCCACGTTGATAAACTATTTACAATAAACGCTGCAATATCTCATGAAAAAATCGGCATTGTAAATTTTAATTTCACTGGGACTTTAAATGTTATATATAAACGTTATATGACCTATTCAACAAATAGTTTATTTCAAAAATTAATATAGAATGCAATTCAACAAATTGTTTATTGTTTAAAATATGGTTATAAATCAATATTAATATAATATCAATAAAATAAAAATACTTTTATTATAAGCCACTAGCCAGACTGATCAACAAACACATACTGGAACTAAACTTCGAGCCAGGCGCGTGCATCCGATGAAACTGTCTATAAGCAAGGATGTCATTAACTGTGAATAATTTGAATAACAAATCATCAGTTTATTATATAACTGATCTAATTAAACATTCTCAAATGATATATTAGTGCATTGACCTTGTAGATTCAGCAGCATGCGAGGACACACAGACAGAAGGACACGCTTGTGCCAAGGAGGAGAATTTATGAGAGTAGAGATCAGGTTTAATGGCTGTCTTTAGCCGGTCTAATTTATACGAGTGTCTCTCCAGCAATCGCTAAAATTGTCTTTCCCGAGCAGCTGGAGGACAGGATCACCATTAGCAAGATGTTTACACTCCTCCGTTGAATTACCAACGTAAAGAGCTCCCACAGAGAAGGAAAATGTTCTGGACACAGCACACGAGCTGAGAGATGAGACAGGGACGATACTGTTTCCCGGAGGCTAATTACCGGATGCAAAATCAATCTTACTTTTTAAAAACATCCACCACAGACGCTGACAGAACACTAGTGAGAATCTACCGGCAGTGCAGGGATTTGGCAAGCGCCCCACAAGAGATTATACTTAAACTTTTGGAGCGAGACCAGCTCCGGTTGAAGTTTTCTAAAGGCTTTTAACGCAAACTCATGACAAGCATTCTTTCTTTCTTGTGTTGATATATTGCAGGATGATGACGACATTTCTGCTGTATTTCGTGGAAAACACTTTGAGGTACAATAGCAAACAGATGGCTGCCGCAACATCCTGAGGTCTTCAAACGCTGGAAATAAACTGTGTTTTAAATCAGAGTTAAGCAACATTTCACATCTTTATTTTTCTATTTTGAAAGGTGCTAACACTGAACTGCCAAAACTATGGCAAAAGAGAGCCAATTATAAAGCACCTTAGTGTTTACCCCATTAAATAAAAGTGTGAACAGCTCCTAAGTAAACCTGACTTTCTTTCTTAATAAAAACAGGGATCATAGAGATTTGTTCCTTGACACAGTCTTGCTC
The DNA here is from genome assembly GCA_029783895.1 of Triplophysa bombifrons. NCBI lineage: Eukaryota > Metazoa > Chordata > Actinopteri > Cypriniformes > Nemacheilidae > Triplophysa > Triplophysa bombifrons. The sequence goes on from CM056455.1 coordinate 4,966,259, forward strand.
AGAAGGAGAAATGTTTCCAAATGAGATTTTCTATTGAAACATTCGGTGTAAAGCGGCAATGCCACATAGAAACCAGACAAATTATAACAGTTCTGACTCATATCTGACCCCTAATATCACAGCAAAAAACCTTCAACTTTGATGTTATGATAGGACATACATTTTATGATTTAATTTTTTAAACATTTAAAACATCAGATCATTCATTTTATATTTCTTTTCATTTATACAAACTGTTTCCAAACATTTATGCATTTGGCAGAAAGCGACTTACATTACATTACTTGCATTAACCTATACATTTATACTTAGGTACGTGCAATCCCCTGGGATCGAACCCACAACCTTGCATTGTTAACGCAATGCTCTTACCACTGAGCGACAGGAAAGATATAATATATATAATTTGTTTTATATCATTTATATCATACTCAAGTCCTTATTTCTTTCTATAATAATTATTTTATAATTTAAACATTAAACTCGAAACATTGTGCAACTGTAAAATAATACATTTTACATAAATATTTTTCAATATTTTATCATTTAAACAGTAAACCCATAACATTATGTTACTGTAATTGTCATGTAAATGCATGACACCTCTGAGCAGCATTAAATAATCTGCATAAACATTTACATTAATATTTAGGCATTTAGAAGACGCTCTTGTCCAAAGCAAAACAAAACAATGAAGCAATACACTATCTTGAAAAAGGCGAAAACCCCAAACAGAAAATCCTGATTTAGTATGTTTTGATGTTGGTTTAAGCTGGTCATGTGCTGGTTTAAGATGGTCCGTAGCTGGTCATCAAAACATACCTAACCAACCATATGCTGTTTTTTTCAACAGGGACAATGCAAGAATTTAGCATTTAGCATGTTCCTGTCAAGTATTCATAAAAAATATATTTTTAAACATTTTTTAATTGTTTCTTAAAGAGGGAACCATGATGGAGAATAAGTGGGAAAGAGATTTTTTGCCCCTCTGTGCAGGGGTCACCACAAAAACATCCTTAATCTTTTTACACCCCATTATTTTCTATAAAGCTGCTTTTAAATGATGCGTATTGTGAATTTCACTTGACGTGTTACCTTTACTGTTGATGCAGCGGACCTGTGGATTCTGGGTTCCCTCTCCACAATCCATATCGTCTTCAGGAACACACTCCTCCAGTTTGACCAGCTGCCAGGTAAAACAGCTGGGATCTTCACACGGGACGGCCTCCACCAGGTGAGGACAGCTCCCCTCGCCACCCGTGGGGTTATTAGTAATGTTTCGCCGCCTAAACTTGAATCCTACAAACAAACAAAACAGGAAAAACACAAACGACATAAATCCATAATTTGGTTGACTTTTTGTAAATGTAATTGTGTCCCAGTATCGAAGATGGTTACAGCCATGTTTACCTTTCTTTATGACCGGTTCATCACAATTCTCAAAGGTGCAGGGCCCCCAGGCGCCCCACGGCGACAGCTCACACTCCACAGGACACGGGATGTGGCACATCTGCGTGGTGCTTGGAGTGGATCCCGTGCACAAGCGGCTGTACATAGGCTGTGATGCTAAAATGCAAACAAGCGCATTAAGACATCCAACTGTAAAAAGGCACCCACGTGGGGAGGACACACGGTGAACAATTAGTAATACACTGCAGGAGCCGACAAATAGATGCATTAAACACGCTCCAAAGAATTAACAGGAGGTAAACAGAACCAGGAACGGGCCCACACGGATCTGGCACCCACAGAAGAAAGATTTTTGCAAAACATTTGCACAAACACAATTTGAGTTTTCTTGTTCCTTTGTTAGATAATTGTAATGTCTTACTTAATGCTACAAAGAATGTAAACCATATTTAAAAGGATAGTGCGGCCAAAAATAAACATTCTGCCATCCTTTATTCACCCTTATGTCATCTAAAATCTCTATTTGACTTTTTCTTCTGAAGAATACAAAAGAAGGTGTTTTGGGATATGTCTCAGCGGTTTTGTGTCCATACAATGGAAGTCAATGGGGGCCAATGCTGTTGTCTGCAGAAGAAAGAAATTCATACAGGTTTGGAACAACATGACAAGGGAATAAATAATAGAAGAAATGCATTTTTTTGTGAACTATCCTTTTAAAAACTAATGTCCAGTCATAAGATTGTAGGCTGTCCATTGAAACAACAATAATCAATCTCAAAAACACCCACAACATTGCTGCATTAATGTGCAATAGGATTTTCCTGTGTGTGAAGCTGTCACGTCAAACTGGAGAGTGACACGACTGCCGTTTTTACATCAAAGCGAGGTAAATTCCTCCAGATGAGCGCTGGCGTGCCGAAGTGTGGTGAGAGTTCTGCTCTCTGGAGATATCTACAAATAACTGCCTCCCCTCATACATCCATTCAAAACTCTGAGTCCCTGAAGACTGACACTTCTGCAGACCTTCAGAAAATAATTGATGGAATAACGCTCTTCTCAAGGAGACGGGTGTTGAGAATGACAGCTCACCTCGTAACTGTTACTGCACGGCAGCTTTCCATAATGAACAGAGAGGAGGTTTTCAATGTAATGTACCGTCATTTAAGTTAGAATAACACTGCACAGGTTGTCCTTGTTTACGTGCCAGATGGTCCAGACCTGGCACGCTAACGTTCTGTCTAATGAAAGTCTGTGGTTTTTGCTGGATCGAATAAACTCAGGCAGACAGGTTCCGCTCCAATTCAAGTCAGAGAATGATGGTTCTCAAGTAGGTTCTCCTGCCTGATTTGAGCACTGCGTGTGCACAAAGGTGTCACCGGGTTTTTGGGTAGTTTAGAGTGACAACTCGAACCAGTGTATTTATGGATCGAAATGCTCCCCGCTACGCAAAATGCGTATAGGTTGGCAGGTCTGTAACATGTATATAGCCTATAAGTACTCCAAATTTCTTTGACTTCAAAGTAAATATAATAAATGAAATAAATAAATAATGTACATAAAATAATAAAAAATAAGTAGATAAAATATTGATTAAAATATATTTTTCTTAATCTTATTTATGTATTAAATTTAAATCAATATTTGTTCTACTTATATTTTTCTTAATCTTATTTATGTATTATAAGTAGAACAAATATTGATTTAAATTTGATAAAAAAATAATGAACAGAAAAAAATAAAAAATAAAATAAATAAGTAGTTAGATTAAAAGTTATAAGATTGATTGAGATATAATCAATAAAATAAAAAAATAATGTACATAAAATAATATAAATAAAAAAAATAAGTAGATAAAATATTGATTAAAATGTAATACATAAATAAGAATAAGAAAAATATTATTAGATAAAATATTGATTTAAATACTATAAATAAATAATGAGTATAAAATAAATAAGTAGTTAGATTAAATGTTAGAAGATTGATCAATAATAAATCAATAATGTGCAAAAATACATCAAAAAAAATATTTATGAGCTTACAGTTGAGAATTGGTTTAAGGTAAGGAGGCAGTTTTCAACACTGACTTTTAGGTACTTGATAAATAACAAATTAACCCAAAAAGTTACTGACAGCATTTAAACATTCCTACATGTCAATGACACCCTAACGTCAGGTTACTTTCAAAGACTATTTAAATCAACATATACACTGTAAGTTTTGTTTTGGATGCTTTTTAAGTACAATCAAATTGGCTTTACAAGTCATTTCAACCTTGATATATTAAAGGTTTTTCATGTTTTACACTCATCAAAGTAAGTTGAGCAATTTCAACTTTTTTATAAATTACAGCAATTTATCCCAAATAGTAAGGTGAAGTGACTTGAAAAGATTATTAGATTGTACTTTACACTACAGATTAGTGCTACACGTGAACCATTTTCCACGATTCAATCAAGTCATAACGTATCAAGTTTCCACACAAACTCATTTGATGCGATATTGTAATACATTTCCTGCACTGGCATTCACACAGAACAGCCTGCGGTCCTAGTGTGGACATACTGCACCTGTGTTTAACTCCGTCACCCTTTCTCTACAAATTAATCTATACAACACAATCGTCTTTATCACACCATTTTTGTGGTGTTTCTCAGACACGTACAGCACATTCTTGTAAAGATACAAGATGAAAAACCCAAGCAGGTGCATTTTGTTTAAAAAGGCATTTTGCAACTGCACTTACAAATACATATGAAATGCTTTTCCATTTCATTTGAGACGATGCGTACAGTAGAGATCTGTCATAGGGACCGCCATTACCGATCAATCTCTGTCAGCTACCTGCTGCCCAAAGGAGAACGTCGAGTAAAACACAGACTCTTGCATCACTATACAGTTGTAATGAGCTCTCCATGGACACACACGGTTACAGGAATACAGGAAAACACTCAGGCAAAGAAAACTAAATATGTAAACACGCCTCAGGCACCGGGGATTGATCAAACCAAATGTGCCAGCAACGATATAAAAGAAAAAAAGAATTGGGATTTTAAAAGGAATATTTCAGGATTTTTTAATATGTCACTGAACCACATCTGTGGAACGATTCTGACTAACACAAATATGAGTTCAAAATCATTTAAAACATTGAGATGTTTTGAAATACCTGTCTCTGGATATTTGTTTACCAGGCATCTATGAATAAATGTTTTTACTGTAAAACTTTACGTGTGTTGTGCTGCACAAAGATGCGAGAAAATAACCCCAAATCTCAGTCTCTGGCCATCCCAAATTGTATGACTTTTTTTTTCAGCCTAACACCAACCTTCTTACAAACACATCTGTCACTTTATTCTGGTACCAAAATGTTGAAGCTCTAAAAAAATACAAACATTCATCATAAAAGTAATACAGATGTTGCTTTTCTTGGTTTTGGTTTTCTTGTGCAGCTGCTTTGCAAATTGTAAAAGCGCTACAAAAATATTTAAATATTAAATTGAACAAAGAAATCCAGTGGTTAACAAATCTATTCTGAAGGGAAATGTGAGAGAAAACCCAATATTTTGGGGTTTGTTTTTAGGAAAATAAGCTACAAATATTACACTTTTGTCACAAAACTACTTTTATCACGCAAGTCTGTGCTTGTACGAGCTTCAGTAGTTTTGGTTCTGTATGTGCACATTTGAAGACGGATATTTTTATATATATTAAAAAAACTGTACTCATCTGGTATATGGCGTGACTAAATGATATGAATTTGATGAACTGTCCCTGAAGGGTCACGCGGGGTTAAAGCTCTTACCTGAGATCTCAAAGCTGATGGACAGGAGGGGAGGGGCACTAGGCGTCTGACCGTTTCTAGACTTGCCATCTAAAAAACACACAAATACCAAACTCTAGCAAACTATCACTCCAACACACTACAAACGCACAAACACCATTACTTTAGACTCTGCAACTATTTCTAGAAAAGCCTGTTATAGCTTGAACATGATGAATGTGATCTACTGTGGTGTAACCTGTTCGGCTTTAAAACAAGCTCAGATCTCAAACATATAAAAATAAAGGTTCCTTTTAGCTTGACCGAAAAACTCTCTTCCTATCAATATCCCTTTTTGCAGTATCTTGGGTTTCTAATATGATTCTTCAGAGATTATAAAGTTCCTGCAACTTGATGCTTTAAAAGCTTTAAGTGTTAGTTTTAGGTCTCAAAGTAAAGTGAAGCCCTCCTGGGTTCTCTGAAGCACATTTAAAGTCATATATAGATATTTTATCATTAGATTGAATTTAAAAAAGGCGTCTCCTATGACCCCATAGGAACTTAAAGACGTTCTTCTATGACATCATATAGAGTTATTAAGGCTGTTGCATCCTTATAAAAAAAGATCTAGATTTTTAAGAGATTAACTCTGGTAATTGAAGCGAAATAGCATTCTGTTCCTGGTACGTGTGCAGCGCTGTGTTTTTAACGGGAAATTTAAATGAGCGTCACATCCAGAAAGATCTGATGATGGTTTGATCACATCAAAGAATCTTAAAGCTGAAACCCTCCCCGGGTGAGAGCATCACATCTCCAGCAGCGCGCTGTGGCTAAAGCACATTTTTCCTTGAACTTTCCGTGTTCATGTATCTGCTGTCGGTGGAGTAGATAACCCCCCCCACGGTGAAGCGAAACTCTTCCTGCACCACGCTGATAAGGACACAGATTTCTAACATAAGCAGCTCCACCAGTGGCCCTTTTAATAGAAGTTCTTATATATAACTAGAGCTCAAACGCGCGCCGGTCATCTGCTCTAATGCGCAGGGACATGTGCGTTACGATAAGTCTCAATGTGCAGACGATACGGTTCTGAGAGTCAAAAGAGGAAGCAGAACGGCGGGAGGAAAACAAGGTGTTTGCCTTGAAGAAGCGTGGACTGCTAATGGAGCAATGATGTTTGTGCATGTGGAGCACGCCAGGATTTGCTGATGTTATGTATACAGGAAGAGATTTGTATGCGGGTGGGTGGCACATTTAGAGTTATGAATGATAAATAGTATACAAACATGTCAATTCTGTGCCTTATCCACTGTAAAAATCCAATGTTATTATATTACAGCTAAGGATTTAAATTAAATATATAAAATATTTATATATATATTAATAGAAAATAAATAAATTAATACAAAATGTTATAAAATAATTATTAAATGTTAGATATTATATAACATTTGATTTAATATTGACAATTAATATAACATTTAATTCTTGCATGTGGGTGGGTGGCTCACTGGAAAGAAAGATTTATGAAAGCTCAATATTATACATAGGCTACTGTGTGAAAATCTGTGTCTTATATTATAAAATGAGAACATTTCCTTAGCTTCAATGTAATTTAATTAATAAAAAAAATGGAATTAAAATAAAATGATTTAATTTAATTATTAAATGTAAGATAGTACTTAACATTTATTTAAAATTGACAATGAATATAACATAAAATTCTTGCATTTGGGTGGAAAACTGAGAAGTAAAAATTACATAAGATCGATGTATGTAAATTCTGTGCCTTATATTATAAAATGAGAAAAATTTCCTCAGCTTCAAAGTAACTATATCTTACAGCTGATTTACTAAAATAAACAAATATGATTTCATTTAATTATTTGATTACATTTAATATTGATAATAAACGTAACATTAAATTATCTGAAATAAAAAAGATAATTGTTAAAAACTAAAAATCTAAGAAAATCTAAGGCAAAACTGATAGCACAAACAATTTTTAAACTGATAACTAACCAATCTAAATGATACTAAACACAATAATAACCTTTATTTACATCAATATGAAATAAATAAAAAATCTGCGCAGGAAATCAAAAGGTTGCAGGTTTAAACCCAAGCCACATTCATGAAAGATTGCACCAAAAAACTTCACTGTAAATAATTTTCTTAATACCCTTTTCTTATTAATTTGATTTTACTTTTTGGAAGCTGTTGCAACCAATTTATCATAGTTATCCAAGACCGCCTGTGTCATCCTGACGTCTCTTGTTGTCAATCTATACAAATGACATTGCACTGGCAAATGTACTGTAGCGCTTTACCTTGTTTGTCTTGATTGTTATTGATGTAGTTCAGTAGTTCAGCATTGGCCTGGATGCAGTAGACCTCTCTGTTCTGAACGCCTCCACCGCACAGGCCGGTCTGATTGACCCGTCGCCGGTCCTGCTGCCCGAGCAGCGCATCAACACGACACTCGCTCCATTCTGTGGTCCGCCAGGCATAACTACAATTCATGTGGGGTAAAAAGAAAACAATTACATTCAAAAATTTGGTGTAAACACACTGCAATCAATCTTCAGAATTTTTAAAGGATGACATCAGTGCAGTTGCATTATTTTTCACTGTCCATTGCTCATGATAAACGAATGGCTTCAAAACCATGAATAGGTGAAAAGAACAAAAATTACCTATAATACAACCAAACAATGATTTCAAATGATCTAAAAGGCGTATTTAGGCTTGTGTACTCTCAAAACACCAGGCAGCTGTTTGCCACCGTAGGTATTGAGAACAAGACGCAATTTTTAAAGTGTCATTGAAGTATTTGTCCCTTTGGACTTACCATCAAATATTGAAAATCTCTAAACAGTGTTTGTGTTCGTCTGCTGTTAAAGCTGCTCTTTGAAGGCCAAAGACAAGTTTACAAGAAAGTGACAAATAACCCATAAAATGAGCTGTTATTTCAACATGAAAGCATTGTTAGCTTTCAAAAAGCTCCCAAACCGACTTTTTTATCTTAATCTTAAAGCTCAGATATTGCTCAAACTTTTTACACTGAAACGTAAACTTTGACCCAGATTTTTTTTCAAAACGTTTGTGGAGCAATAAAAGTAAAACAACTGTTGGGATACAGCGAAGACACAGAGGAGCCATAAAATGAATGTGGATAGTACAGACCTCTGACATTTCTTCACATCAACTTCTGAAACTTAAGTGAACACAGAGGTGGTATAATTTGTGAGAAGCAAGTCTCAATTCATTCTTTTTGTTTAAAACATACCCTTTCTCTGGACTACGAGAATTTTTTGCACCGATGGTGGCCCCAAATCAGCAAAAATAAATGTTTCCAAAAGTCTATAAAGAGAAAGTTCACCCAACATAAAAAATCTTAACAATTTATTCACCCCATGCTGTTTAACGCCTGTATATATCTCTTTCTGTGGAACCCCCCAAAAATATATTTTTTGAGAAATGTGGTTTTGTGCCCATATGACTTAAGTCAATGGGGTCCATTCTTCAAAATATCTTCTTTTGTGTTCTGCAGATGAAAGAAAGTCATGCAGGTTTAGAATGACAGGAAGTTGAGTAAATGATGAACAAAAATGTGTTTGCAAACTTCAGAAAGTCAAGGAAAAAATATGACAACTAACTATTATTTTTTTCTCTATGTTTGTAGTTTGTGGGCGGCTCAGAAAGCATTGTGTGTCCTATGACTCCGTGCCAGTACGTGCCATCTGTGAGAGAATAAGATTAGAGCTGCTTGACAGAGCTGCTAAGATCACTTCCATTTGTGCATCCCCTCTTGGCTCTGGACCACAGACCGGCCCGATCCGTTTCTCTCTGCCTCCATATGCTGTTGTTCTGGGAGCGCTGACTCTCACAGCCATCATCGCTCTCGCAGGTCAACCGCCTCCCAGCGGGCCTTACTGATCCACACGGGCACTTCTCCACGATCAGAGCAGAAAGCATTTCAGTTCAACATGCTGAGAAGCCACTTCTGTTCCAAAGTGCCAGTTTTTATGCACATGCCCCCAGGAAAGAAAAATCTCAACTTTTTCTCTAAAACAGCAATGAGATTAAATGAGGAGCAAATAAGCTTAAAAGTGAAACGTGCCAGTTTCGCAAAGTTAAAACACTTTTTTGCCATCCCATTTCAATATGCGGATATTTTAAGTAGGCCATTTGTAGGATGATGCTGCCAAAAAGCGTACACATTTTTACCTTAAAAACATCCCAAAAGTTGAACCAGACACAGCAAACATACAAACAGAGAGAGTCCAACATCCAAGCCAAAACCTTATGTTCAGACCTATGCTATCCGTTTACATTTAACCCCGTAATAGCTTTGCCACTATATCAATCATTGTCACATTTATTTCTCCAAAGCAAATATAAAATAAATATCTGAGATCAAGATGATACATGAAAGCTCTGCTGAATACCCTGAACCTGAGAGCAACAACATCTATCTCTTTGTTGACACATATTGCCGTATGACAAGATTATATGAAATTGTTGGGCAGATATAACAACACCATCGCTCCATCAATTCAATACATTTCCAACGGATACAAAACCATGAAAATGAAATAGTTTGACACCAAAATAAAACTGATGCTGACTGTTATGTCTACATAAGTATATATATATATAAACAATACATCTTTCAGAATGAACCAACCATCAAATGAGAATAAATGGGCTTTTAATTCCTAAAACAACCATGGGTAGGTAATATGATTTAAACATTTTTTGATTTATGGCAAAAGAAGAACAGTCTGACTGGTATTGATGTAAGTGACATGAGAGATGCTTTGCGAATGCCTTAAGACTACAATAACTGTCATGACTGCATTTTCTAACAACCCACAAAAACAGTGATCTTCTGCATTTCTAGATGTATTGTGGCCATTCGAGTCAAGTGTCTGTTTCAACAAAATCAAACATCAGGAGTGAATAAGTCATCCAACAGAATGACAAGAAATGAAAAACTTAGAATTTTAACTGTTCCTAAATACATTTCAGAGACTGTTGTATTGCTAAACAGTCAATATAAACTTGTCTTTGTGATACTTGAGGTCTAAAAAAATACAGAACATCTTTTCTTCATCATTTTAGTTAAACACGTAACTAAATGGCAAATTCAGAAAAACTGAAAGCAATTTTGGAGTGTGCTCTTATGTTTTTCTGCAGCTGTATGTGCAAGAAAACCTCTACACAAACTTACTGCCATAAAAAAATATAAATCTATTTTTAAGAAAACAAAAAGTGGCTAGGTATTTGATGCACACATGTAACATGTCGCTGAACATTTTTTAAATCAGGAATTTTGGTTAACATTTACATGCATGTACATGAAAGTATTGAGTTAGTATGTCCAGTTTATGTTTTAGGTCAAAATTCACTAACCTTGTCACAAGATGAATTTAAACAATCTTGCAGTGAGACAAATGATTTCTTAAATCCTTAATTATCCCACATACGTTCTCAATTAATTCAAGCTCATAAAAGTTGAATGCATAAAATTTATATGCAAAACAATGCAGACGTTTTAGATAGAGGTAACTTTATATATAGTATACCCTGCATGTGAAAGCCCAGCTAATCATTTTTGGGTGATTTGCTGTTTTCTACCTAAAATCATTCCCAAATGTAAAGAATTACAGTCATTCTGTTAAAATATAATTGTGATATCTTTAAAACGGCCTGAATAAGACTATGTAAAAATTAAAATCACAGTGAAAAAAAAAGCTTAAAATCAAAGTTTGATCCTGAACTCAAATGGAAAACACTTTTTAGTGACTTTTTATGTAAAAGTCACTTTCCTGGCAAATTTGTACCTGTATATTAGTGTTTGTAAAACCACATAGTACTTACGTGGCACAGGGTGGCACCCTGGGGCCCTCGGGTTCACAGGCTTGACGTTCCTCTATCTGGGGGCACTCCGTCCCCCCTCCAACCGGAAGCTGCGTAACCTGTCTGCTGCGAGAGCTTGTGCCCTTTGAAACGCTGGGGTCGGCGCAGGTCTTGGAGCAGTTGCCCCATGGGCCCCATTCACTGACGGCACAGTTTTTGGGCATCATGCAGGACTGATACGTTTCCGGAAGGCTCCAGTGGGGACACTGGCTGATACAGATGAGACATAACAAACATACAGTCAACAAAAGCATATTTCAAAACGCGTAACACTAAAGAATAGAGTATTAACAACTTAAGTAGCAACTGTACCATGGTACCACCACAGTATGTTTATCTTTCAACACTTTAATAACATGTTTTTGTGAGTTTAACTCAATTTGCAGTTGCCACAATGAACAACGGCTTTTCTAATTGTTTCAGTGTTCAGTAACTGCAGCAAAAATGCTAAATGTTCTCGGTTATTTTCTCCTCAGGCATCGCGGCTGATGAGCCATTAGAGGTAATTACAGGCTGTTTCCCGCTCAGGACGGCTTCATTTAGCAACCTTCCATTTAGGTGCCGCGGCTGCCAAATGCACCTCAGGGAAGCGTGGACCCTTAAACACATAAACTTTAGAGCTGCCGCTGTTTCCACCCATTTTCGGTCTAGATTAAGATGTCTGGAAAACTCTTAAAAATCTGGCAACACAATGATGCCATATTGTCCCATTATACTGGAAGGCGTTACAGCACAATCGTTCGTTCTGATTCTGAGTTACAACGCCGGCGGTATCCACAGGTATCTGGCAGAAATACATGGTAGAAGTCTGTTGCTGTATCAAATTGTGACGTTAAACTAAAAATGCCATTGTTTAAATTTTACCTGCAAATAGCTGGGCAAAGTATGAAAATTCAATCCTAATTTTTAAGATACGTATATTTGCATATTTGACAATACATTATATAAATCTCAACAAATAATTGATTTGTATTAAAGAAAACAGCCATTAAAAAGAATTACTTCATAAACATTTCATTTATGAACTAGAAAAGTGAAATCTAGTTACATAATATATAAAGTTTCTATATCAAGACCTGTTTTAACAATAATTTAAAAAGCTGAATCATTTGACAGTATATATACACACCATATAACAAACAGCAATATTTACATTACATGTTAATTTAACATTTAGTCTTCTGACATGATCTTTAGGAAATGAAATGGCTTATAAAAGAGTGCATTAAAACTAAAATGAACTATTTATAAAGTTGCTTAAATTTTATATCTGCATCAAAATCATAGTAAACATAATATTGTGAATATTAAATATACTTTAAAAAAAAGCTTGAAGTTCTGCATTGCTGTATCATGAACACCGTTTGTATGTGTTTTAGATGAGTGATTGTTTTAACTTTCTGATGGAATGAGGACACATACATTTCCATTTAAATGAGAATAATGTTTGCAGGTTTCATATAAGAATAATTATATTTGTGGAAATTCAGGACAATTTACAGCAGCGTCTGTATTATGAAGTTCATTAAATCCAAGATTATGTCATGATATACTAAATTAAACATTGCTGTTTTTCATCGCCTGCTTTAATGGAGCCACACACACCAATGGTAAACTCTTGATATGTCTGTACAGGGATAGTTCTAAGAAGAATGAAATTTCAAAATTCTTCATTTACTCACCATCTTGTCTTTCTTTCTTCTGCAGAACACAAAAGTAGATATATTTGATAATGTTGGTAACCAAACAACGGTGGCCCCATTAATTTGCATTGGTTTGGTGTCTCTACAATAGAACTGAATGGGTACCGCCGTTGTTCGGTTACCAATATTCTTCAAAATATCTTCTGTTGTGTTCCACAGAAGAATGAAAGTCATACAGGTTTGAAATGACATGATCGTGAATACATTTGCAATGTTGTGTGAACTTTATAGATATGACACTAAATACTGTCACGTTTATTGTTCTTACGAATCTAACTAATGAGAATATGAATGATTTGATTCAAGGTCTGTCGGTCAATAACAGCATTTGTGTCAGAGAATGTTTGTTGCACTTTTCTGAACTGGCAAAACAACTATAAATATTTCAGAGGTGCAGATAAATACATCAGAGATTAATATTTATGGTCCCGAGGGAATGCAAGTTGATTCAGCAAATTCATTTAAGTATTAAATCCTAACTACAGCCTAACACTGTGCGCTGTTCATCATACAATGACACGTAAATGGATTAAATGAAATGTGGATTCTTAACATGAATTAACTTGCGCATAACACAATTCTTCTAATATTCTTTTACTTTTCTCTTTCTTTTCAACAAAAACAAAAAGCCAGACGCTGACTGTTTGAGATAAATAAGACTACTGCGCTGAAAATTTGACAATTACAAAACTGGTTTCATACTCTGTGGAAAGTTCTGGCATAAACTCCTGCCGTGTCAGTAAATCTGCTGCCGGGGAATATACAGTTGTCATCTCTACAGTTGAAAATAGACATCGGGCGTGGGAGTGTTTGACAGCACAGCAAAGACCCAGACTAGTCACGTATTCTTCATTTCTTACTGTCAACCACTGACAGAGTGTGGAAATGCTGGAATCCCCAAAGTTTTAAGACTCATTTAACTGCTATTAGCCAGAGAACTCTGAGCGCTTCAACATATACATCATCAGAGACATGACCTGTCTTTGTTCAGCTTAATATTAATGGATGTGCTATAGACTGAGAAAGACGTGTAAGCACAGCACATTTCTTTTGTTTACCAGCTTCACCAGAAATGCCATACGGGTACGCTTAACCATCTGAGCATTACTGGTCCATCAGTTTGACAAACAACCAGCATAATTGATAAGAATGGGATTATACTGGTGTTCATGTTGGTGTCTTATAGGAAAACCAACAGGAAAAACTGTTCTTTTGTGTAATATTTAAGCTGCAATCCAATAAAATGTCATTTTCAACACAGCGGTGGGCCAAAAAGGGACGCACCCAACCATGGGGTAAATTTACCCAGAAAATGCGTATTGGACTCTACAATGGCTTAAAACAAGCCAGAATTTTGTCATAGGTTCATTCACAACCCAACGGTAGAGTTTGTCCAATACGTTCTCACAGCAAAAACATAACTATTTGAAGAGGTGGCTATTTCTGGCTAATTCGTATGATCTCATTCGTCTATTTTAGTTAAGGGCGGGGTTACGGGTGGGGCTTCAGGATTTGTACAATTTGCAACATACAAATTTATACAAATAGTAATTTCCGATAGATCTGGATGGTTTATAATAATCAAGCTTTTTTAGGATGTATATTTTTTTGTTAAAATTGAACAAAAACGTTTATTTAGCAAACATATAAAACAAATGAATTACTTTACACCAATTCGCAACATTCAGTTTCTAATAATGATGTATAAGTTGAGCTGTTGGATACAACTTCTTTTCTAATGATTTGACTACAATGTAAAAACAAATAAAATAAAAATTCAAACAGAGATGGGAAGAGAGAAGCAAACGTTATGGATTGCAGCTTTTATCCCTTTTTTCTCAAGATTTTTTTTACCATCCAATTGAATTGAAGATGCTTAATGAAGACTGTAAAGAAAGCAAAATGTAAGCCTATTACAAATTTAAAGATACATTTTTATCCATATATTAGTAAAATGAACAAGAACTATATTTTTCATTGAAACGCAACAAAAGTGGCATCAACTTTAGGTTCTGATAAAATCAATTCACCTGAGTGATACGGTACTTCCATTGCGATGGACGCAAACCACCTGTCGAAACTGATAGCCGACTTCGATGTTCCAGAGATCGGCACCTGGTCGGTTCGACCTGTTGCGGTTCCTCTTGTTCTTGATAAGTTCACGCATCTGTGGGTCTCTGTTTCCTTTCTTTGCTTTGCCTTTCCGGCGTCGTGCCTGGCGGACGGCACGTGGGGGAGCGGGGGAGGATGCAGTCGGTGGCTCCGGAGATTGCGGGGGCAGTTTGCACTCGCTCCATCCACCCACTCTCAGATTGAACACCGTCTCTCTGCCCTCGCAGGCCCTGGGCGCGCACGTCTGGAATTCCGTCAAATTGGGGCAGGGAAGACCGGCGAAAAGCGGCGGCGCCAAAACAGAGCGCACACGGTTTTGTAGACCCAGCCCACAGGTCTTGGAGCAGGTGGTCCATGGGGTAAACTCTGTCAACACGCAGTCCTGAGGGCAGGGGATGAGACAGGCTTGTTCCTGTCGGGGTTTGGGTTCAAAGTACTCACAGATGGCATCGTCGGCCGGCGACCCATCCGCCTTGAGCGTACAGTTTACATCCCGTCTTTGGATGCCCTCTTCGCCTTGCAAACATAGGCCAGCACGCCCGGCACCTGTCCGCAAAGATATGGGAACACACCGGTTCCACGAACCCAGCCTCCAGTCGTACAGATCCTTGTGAAAGTCGCAGACGCGAAAGCAGCTTTGTTGGTTTGCCGGCCTCGTGGACTGAGGGCAGTTGGTGTGAAGGGTGGTCCAGCCCTCCACGTGAGCGCACCACACCGCACGACTCTGACTCCCACCTGGACCGCACTCGCTGCCCATACACCTGCCCCATGGACCTGAGGACAAGCGCACACTATCAGTAATGCATATTTATGTGAAAAATGTTTGTTCATGGCATGGTAATATTGATCCATTTGTAAATAATATAGTAAACGTGAAAAGAATTACAATTTAATCATCGAAAAATTGATGAAACAATCCTTAACCATACAATTCATTAACTGATGTTTGATCCGTTTTTAATTTTTTAAATGGTCATTCACATAATGAATCATAATTCATCAGGAGTGGCCTCTTTCATTATTTAAAGAATAACACAAAAATACATCATCAGGGTAACAAATCTGACAAAAAAATATGTTCTTAACATTAATAAAACAACATTAAATACATTGTAACATAATACAGTTAAATGCTAATAACTTGTAAAATACAGGAAGAAACGTAATTATTAAAATATAGAAATGATCAAACGTGAAGTCACACAGGGAACTATGGAAGTGCGCATTAGCAGTTTTTCACAGTAAATTTGAGGTAACTTGTATTTTTAACATACAAACAATTTACTGTAAAAGTCCATGTCTCATCTTGTTAAATATCATACAGAATTCAGCCTGAAAATATGGCAAATCATAGTTTTTACTTTCCAAAAGTAGTTTTACTGTATTATTTAACAGTAAAATGAAATGGAATGTCTTGTGTAATTTATAAGTTGTTCACTGTAAATGTAAAGGTTGTTCAAATTGAACTGATTACCAAATTTCAATCATTAAAGTGGTAACAATTGTCTTAACCAGATTTGACATGAAAATATATCAGCGACACAAATTGTAACAAAAGCAGTCCTGACCAATCAATATTTATAAAATATACATTTTTGTAAAGTAGTCTTTTGGTTTCAAAAGATTTCTGAGCGGTCGGGGCTTCCCAGCATGACTGACACTTGTTGCTAGCTGTGGCTGGTTAGGATAAAATTCAGATTAATCTAACTAAAGAACGATTGATCCATCTAAATTAACTCAACTTAATCCCAGTTGAGTCCCTGCTGCTTCTTTCTCTCACATGGCAACAGTGATGGACATCACGCTTTAAATAAAAGAACATTAAATCTAACACAGTGATTTGAACAAACTGGGTGACTAACAGAATTTAAGTAGAAACAAACAAAATGAGAAAAAACTTAATCAGGTTTAAAACATTTACGGTATTCGGTCAGTGGGTTTGATGTAGTTTAATAGGTGCTGACTATTGTGTACACTGGTTAGATCCTAGTGTTGTGTGTTTTTACAATAACCACAATTGACCCTGATGAAAGAAAATCTGCCCAGAAATACATCTGCCTTTTTGAAATTACATTTTCTCAATCTAATAAATGTTGCTGAATTTAACTTTTCTGTTTGCACTCACATGCAGATTTTTGTTGTTGGTGAAGTTGCATCAGACTTCATACTAAAATGCTGCAACGCTTGATACCACATTTCTTAGCAGGATGTTCTTGTTTATGTCAATATTTAATGAGCAAAAACATAATAAATGAAAACAGGATCAATACTTGGGTTCAAGGTTATCCATTAAGGGAAGCTGAATATATGTAGCTTAGTCAAAACCTTCAAAAATACCAAAGTACGACAACAGATACAGGCAAAGAAGAAATGTGAAAGTGCTTCCGGAGCTCAATTTTACACCCGCATTACAAAATTAGCATTTACCATAATTAATTATCACTGTATTCCATTAGCCATGTCACTATAACATCTCACATCCTGATATTAAGCATCTATATGATACATTGTTCTCTTTGAGGCACAATAAAACTTCATCTGAGAAGGTTTTGTTTTAAAAGCATCTCATGTTTAACAAAAGCAGGGGAAATGGAGCGCGTGAACTGGATTTGTAAGGCAAAGCTCAACGTAATGCATGAACATGCTGGGCTCTGACGTGGTTATCCAACCACCTATAACCACGAAAATCCAGGTTTTACAATTTTCTAAAGATCTTAGAGTTGACTAGCTGACAACTGCACAATTTGAGGTGTCATTCACAGTGGAAACATACATCATTTTTTATGCATTTGGCAAAAAGTACACTGTTAAACTTTGCTGTTGTTTTGCAGGAGATTTGTCAGTAACTTACTGTAGATTTAATTTACAATAATTTACATAAACTTCCTTATTTCTTATATTTTCTTTTATGAAACAAGACTCAAGATCTTAGGTCACTTTTTTAGTTACTGTGCTAATCCCAGTAATGAGACCAGTCTCACATTTTAAATCTCAAAGGCAAGTGTCAAAAGTGTTTAATTTTGGTTAAGGTAAAGTTGAACTCAAATTGAAAACAGTACATAATATAGGAAATTATTTAAATCTACAGTAAATTACTGGCAAACATGCTGCAAAACTACAGCAAGGTTTTACAGTGTACGTACACAACCTGACTAACCACTAACTCTCAACTTTTCCAATCTAAGGCTATGTTCACATTTAACTTCTTTTTTTTAAGATGACAGCGTCTGCTTTACATGACAAACCAAATTAGTAAACCTTGTTATTAAAAAAGTCCAGGGCGCTTTCTGAAACACCACCGCATCTTTTTCCGCAGCTCAGAGTGTCTTTCGAAGCAGAAAAAAATGAAACTTTTCTGACAAAAAAACATCAAGTGCCTTTTTAGAGCTGACCAATGACAAGCTAGAAAGATCTGTCGTTTCCATGACAACATGCAAGACAGGTTATTCGCGCAGGATCAAGGTCGAAAAAAATAAAATGGTGGCCGAAATTGTTTTGTGTCTGTACAATAGAAGTGAATGGGTACCGCCGCTGTTTGGTTACCAACATTCTTCAAAATATATTCTTAAAAGAATGACAGTTAGAGCCAAAACAAGCCAGCATCGACAAAATCTTCATAACAAATAAAACAACTCAAAGCTTGATTTATTTCCTCTGAGCTTTTTGTTTCTATGTGGATTTGAATAAAACCCATATTCCCAGATGCTGTAGTTTGCCATTTTGCCAAATAGTTTTATTACTCAAAATCCTGAAAAGTGTATTGTTTGTCCATTTTGTGTCACCTCATATTATATGAGACGTAGTAAAAGTGATGCTTCCCTTTGCAAAAACCACAGCAAACATCAGACCAGCTGTAATTTGCACAACATGCACCCACGCCCCCAATTCCACCCTCTTACTATCTGTAATTGATTTTATCAGAGGGAGAGCGTGGGTGAGCGTTCGGCATAATGTGAGTGCTTTATGCACCCTGCAGGTCACTATGTTTCATTATCACAGGAGGACGTTTACCATCGTGAATTTAAAAAGGGAAAAGAACTTCACATTAGATGTCTTCTAAAACCTAGTGAGCTGCCTAGTACCTAGACGGCATATTAAAATGGATTTTAACCCAATTTCTGTGTTTCATTTCTGTGAGGAGCGCTGGCTTGGTAGGTAGCAGACAGGTGGGTGGATCGTTACTCTAGGTATTTGTAGGTGTATCCTCGGTTAAAATGACAAAATCCACTACCATTTATTTGCTTATGGCAAAAGCATGCAAAAATCGCAGTAATATACAACAGAGAGATCTCGCAGCATCCGCTTCTTCATTTATGTCACAGCTGTAACGTGCCTGCCACATCGGTGGGAGGGAGCAGACCCACCACAGCTTTCCTTCAGGCTAATCGTATTTGCGCAAAACAGAAATAAACACAATCTCTGCACATTTCACACGGAGAAAAGAGAAAAAAATTCCCTTTCGTGTCTCAAAAACACCCGCACAAGGTTAGAATGAAGATTTGTAGACAGAGGTGGTTTAAGCAAATGCAGAGGAGAAATATTAAAGCTCTCAGATGTGCAACATTAAAGGTGTTGTAAAGGGATTTTTAGAAACTGCACACATTAAATATCCATAATGTCTGACTGATATCACTTCAATACATTTTTGGGGAAATTTAACACGTCTGTGAGAGCGCTATGAAAGAATGAGGCATTTACTGTATAAAGCACTTTACACCCAAAGCGCTTTACAATCATATGAGGGGGTCTCGCCACCAACAGCGAGGTTCTGCGAATTACTGATGGAAAGAAAGTGTTCTTTTTATTAGACACACCCTCAATGTCGGTCATTGTGCTCTCCTGGCAAGGGGTCATGAGGTTACAGTGATGCGGATGCCATATATTTCCAAAAATATATATTTTTTTCTATTTACAGCGATTGTTTTCTATACTGTGGTAGAAGAATAAATAATTGAGGTTTGCTTTTTGAGACAGTAAACTGTCAACCTTTCTTCAGAAAAATACTTTAGTACCCAGTACATTGATTCGTTCCTTTTCAGGGTCTTCATCATAATTTAGACTCCAATTCAACATTGACGGTTTGACATTCAGAATCACGCGATCCAAAAAATATTTTTAAAGTTAAACATTTACTGATGCTCAAGGAAGCAATAAGTATCATGTGTTTTAAAAGTCTTATATAGGCCTACACTTTAAAAAAAGTGTGGTTCTTGACTCATAACCACTTTAAGTGCTATATAGAACCATATCTTGGTGCTTCAGTGGTTCTTTGGGATGACTGAGGTGCTATATAGAACCGCTAAAGAACTCTATAGCAACGCTTCTGTATAAAGAATCTGTTCAGCCCCTTCTTCAGCGATTCTATATAGCATCACTGAACCATCAAGATTTGGATCTACATAGGACTTCAAGTGGATTCCCAATGATTACAAGCCAAGAACCACTTTTAGTGCTATATAGCACCATTTTTTTTATGAGTGTATTGTTTTGATATTTACAGGTATGATTTTGGTCATACTGTATCACTCATCTCTCAACACCGGACTCAAATTGCTACAGGAGGAGGCCGGCAGCCGGTCAGTTCTGATCAATATTTCACACATCCTTATTTCCGGCATTTGAAGGAGACGCCAGCTGTCATGATAAAAGGTAATTCTGTCTGACAAAGCGCCGGTCCATCAACATCTGACAGGTGTGCGAAAGAACAGAGAGCAGACAATTCCAGCTGTCAGTCAGACGAAGCACAGTTCAGTGCAGAGAAACGAAAACTAGAGAAGAGACATTTGCTGACGGCCATCACACTCCTTTTGCGAATAACAATACAGACGGATAGAGAAATGAATGGCGTTAAAGGTATTTAATGTATAGGATATAAACCTGACAGATATCACAGAAATAGATATTTCTGTCAGTAATGTATCCATTAGAGTTTCAGAAGAGATGTCAACAATGTGTCAAACTGAGCTCATATTTGTCAAGTCTTCAATCCAAAGCCAATATTATTGAAGAATGCAATATGAACTCAAACATTTCTTATCAAGTTTACAATCTACATTTATTTTACACCTCCTTACTCTTCATGCGTTTCAACAATTGTCTTAACTCTCATTTGGAGAAACATTTAAGTCTGATCTTTGAAAGAGCAACCTGTGAGCAATACAATGTTTTTCTGGGTATGGCCCAAGCCATGGAGCCTAGTTTTAATCAAATATCTTAAATTCACATGGGAGGAAGATTGAAGAAAGTTTACTCTATCGCCCCAAAAATATCAATGAAAGTTTGATTATTCATGATACAACAAAAAATATTGCCTATTATATTATATTAGGATATATTGTATCTTAAAAATGACTTTAAATGAATACTTTCCCTGATACTTTACAAAAGGAAACAGCCTATGAAGAGAGTCAATCAAAAGAACCAAAGAACTGATCTCGGGCAAACACAATTAAATGATGTGAGCAATCTGAGAAACTTCATAGGACTTTCTAAAGATAAAACCAGTTAGCTGTGTGCTCTCAACCTTTTAACATCTCTCCTTCTCATTCTTACCATTGTAGTCAGAAAATGACATCCCAAAGGCTAACTTTTCCTAACCAGGCGTGATGCAACGAGTGAAAAAAGATTTCTCTTCCATGTTAATTTGGGTTTAAGCAAGAGGACGTTTCATTGGCCCCCTGGTTTCAATCGGGTCATGCTCCTCCTCTTATAAAATCACAACGGTCTGAAATTTGGCTTTCTGAAGCTGAACATTAAACACACTCGATTTGCTGTGCACTTTTGCTTCCAGAGAGGAGATTGATTCATGTGAAAGAGCTTCTGCGAAATGAATACAAATCACATTTAATGAAAAAATATTTCAAGTGTTTCCTTCCTTTTTTCATCCTCTAATCTTACAAACAAAACATGCTTTAGTTGAAACAATTGGCAACTGATTTATAGCTTTTTTCTTTCCTCAAGATAAATTTCTACAATGGTTTTTGGTAATATCCTCACAAAAATAAAGAAAGGGAGCTTTTTCATCCTCTAATTGAAATCTTACAAACAAAAACAAGCTTTCGTTGAAACAATTGGCAACTGATTTATAGCTTTATTTTGTCCTCAATAAAGGTTTTTAGTAATATCCCAACAACAATAAAGAAAGGGTGCTTAACACAAAAATACATTTTGTATCAAAATGACATCACGGTAACATACAGATCATCATGATCATTTTTAAACATGTTCATATTTAACTTAACTCTTAATCTGTATGTCTAAAATATGAATCATACACAGTTCTTTTAATGACATCATCCTCCTAGAAGTAACACATTTTTTTCAAGCAATTTTTCTACTCTTATGATTCATGAGGTCTTTCCCTAGAGACTGTCACCAAAATATCTGAATTATGGGTAGAACAAAATGTGCTCACTGTACGTGTAACTGTACAAAAAGAAGGAGCATGCTGGTGTGAATGCTGTCCGACAGCGTCTCGGTTCCTGACTTTATTTCACATTCAGCTGAAGTTATCTGGAGAAAATTCATTTATTCAGCGCCGACACAAATCCATACTCAGCAGGTGAAACACGTTTTTTAAGCTTCAACAAGTATAAATGTTCAATAAAAACACACATTAAAACGACATAAAAAAAACACTGTGTTCTCGAGGATGTAGATCGATATGATGGAATGCGAGACGTGAGATTGAAGCGCAATCCGTCGCAGCTTAACTTGTGGAAACCAAATCAGAAACTTCTAAAAGCTCCATTTGGGTAAAAAAGCGAACTTTAAATCACATTAACGCCAAATCGACTGCAAGAGTTTCATTCGTTTCAGGCATAAACATTTTAATGTTGTTTTTCTTCTTCCGCTCCCCTACAGGCATGGATGAGGAGTCACAGCAGGTGTCTGCACCCAGCACTAAATATTAATATGGTGTCTGTGTGCTGGGCTTTGTTGATGGCGATCTGACACGCCACCTTCACGAGAAACCTCCTTTGGGCTGGTGGAAAGCAAAAAGAGTTTTTTTTAACAAGTGCAGAAGAGCCAAAGCCAACCAATGTGCCCTTTAGATAAAGGACATTAGGTCTTGGGTCTGAACTGTGAGTGGATTGGCTGGTAAACAGTGATGCTTCGGGGGGAAATACTGCTTCTAAAAAAGTGGGGCCTGTGGCTACGATACGAGATGGCAGAAGGATTACTGATTGTTGGGATATTGTGAGCTCAAACAGAACACCAGAGGAGAAAAAATATTGATTACTGTATATTGTGATATGCAAAATTGTGTATAATGAGAATCATAATAATTAAACACAAATTAGATTTAATAAACCAAGCTTAATTTATCTAATGGAAATGCCTAGTTGTGTTAAATGGAGAACATTTCTGTTATATTTCTGTAATCATTTTTACCTATCCTGGTACGCCATCACTTTTATTATAGCACAATAAGACATATCTCAGTTATGCAGGCCTTGATGTCCAAATTCACTGTTTTTCAGGATATTGAAAACAACACTGTACTTTTTAAATTATGAAATAGTTTGTTGTCAAAACTGAAAAGCACTTTTAAACACATGTTTATTGGTAAGATATTTGTGAAACCATGTGACAAACAAAGGGTGACTAATAATACTGATTTTATGGCAAAAACTAAAATCACGAAGTATGGAGATACGATGTTGTAAAATAAAAGCGTTTATATTCCTTGGCATTTGCCAATTTTTATAATTCTGCCAATTTTCCTGAAACAACACATAATGCTGCATTGAATTATAAAAATTTTTTTGATCTTAAATATTTAATAATATGAAGTAGGCCAAATAGTTCAAATAGTTTTTTGAAATAATGAAATAATTAAACCAAATTGTATTCAATTATTATGAAGATTTTTTTAAGATATTTCTCATTTGGAAATCTGTGTTTGAATATTTGTTGTTACAATGAAAATCTTTAAGAAAGAGAACATGCACTCAAGTCAACATAAAGCGACTTTAACATATTGTTTCTTTATTTCCCAAACAGTAATTAGCGTATTGTCATTGCGTGTTTCTGTTTATAAAACAAGAATCTGCAGGAAAGCCCTGACAGATAGAGCTCAAGGGGGATATAAAACATGATATACAACATAGAACTTTATAGTAATAAAGCACACGCTTAAACTAAGTGATCACCTCTCGCCTCCAGCAGACCAGTGCAATTCACCTGGTAGGCAGATTTATGAGATCCCGGTTTGCCAACGGGTGGATAAAAAGCAAAGATAAAGACGTCAAGCTCAGGTCATTCACTTCAGACCAAAGCAGCGGGTGAGAGTAGCTTCAGGACAGCTGACTAAATAAAAAAGAGTGGGTTTTCTTGAAAACGTTTTCAATCTCAAAGATCTCTTAAAGGTCCCATGTATTATTTTTTGCCAGATCTATTGAAAGAAATGCAATATGATATACATAACTATATCTTCAGAGGTGTATAAAGACCTTACATAATGAAGCGTTATGTTTTTATACCTGAGAATAAGCTATTTCTGTCTAAATTACACTTTATGTTGTTTCTAAAGTTGCCTTACCACTAGATTATGATAAATTTCATACACCGGACCTTTAAAGACAACATAAAGCAGATACACTCAGAGTATCTAACACGATAACATCTCCCCCGCGCAATTTAAAATTGAAAGTCAAATTCAAGTTAACACAAACTGAAGACAGAAAAGTCTTTATGAATGCAAGACACAACACGCTAATGTGAAATTAAACGTATTAATTGCTTTTTGTATGCATATGCAGTCATCTTCTCAGTGGAAGTCAAATCAAACCCGGTACAGAGTGAGCAATCGAATCAAGTGTGAAAACGGTTTAATAAACAATGCCAGAAAAACAGATAACTCACTCTGACCTGCCTTTAGTAAGACATTTAAAGGTCACACAAAACTTTATTTTTCTCTACAAGACAACACAACTCCCATTTCAGCAGAAAAACAGGAGGCTTTGTTTTAATATATGAAGGCACACACACACCTTGGCATTTGCAAATAATCTTGTTATGCTGCCACTTTTATTACAGCACAATAAAGCGTACCTCTGTAATTTAAGTATAATGTATTCCTTGGCATTTGCAAATATGATAATCCTGACCATTTTATTGGAACAATACAGCGTGCTGCAATGAATTAGAAAATCTACGTAACCCCGGAAAAAGCGCCTGTAAATAGGGCACTGCTGACTAAGAACGAGACTCAGTGGGATTGTGCTGCAGTCTCCCGGCCGGCGGGGGAAATCTGCTCGGCTGCAATGCAGAACAACCGGTAGGGCTGTATAGGGATGGAGAATGAGAAATCTCCCACATATTCCCACACTGAAATAACATGAAGCCAGAGGCGCAATGAGGTCAAGATGAAGAGAATGATCACATCTGATTACACTGAAGCCATCATCGCTCCAGGCTGAACCCTCTGTGATCGGCTGACACATCACATCATCTATTGTTTGAGTTTTATTGCAGATATAATGCGATTTTTCAGTGGAGATCATTCATATACCAACGAAAGTATCAGGGTGAATTTCAAACTCAATTGTAAATTCAATTGTAAGAGACACAGGGGCCTAAAACATTTGGACAGATAGTGATACTTCATGTATGAATCATTGCAGAAGATACAGTACACAATAACAAACCGAGTGGGATCTGCAAACCGATGATACTGCAGAAGAAACTTTCTAAGTCATGTCTGCAATTAAGGCTGCACAAAATATTGAAATTTTCCAAATGTAATTATCGCAATATTCATATCACAAGATTTGTTCTATACACACTTATTTAAAAATGTGATTCATGATGCCATAGAAGAACCCCTTTTGGCTGAAAAGAACCTATAACATCCCAAAAACCTTCTGTTTCAGAAAAAGGTTTTTTGAAATGAATAAATGTTAATTATTAAAAAATAGTTATTCTTGGGGGAAGCAAATATCGGCTGTGTTTTTTCATTTTTAATCATTCTTATCATTTAATTCAAAGCATTTAACAGCACATGTCACATTTTTTTTCAATATTTTGCATAAAAAAATCTCTCATCACATATGTCCTGGCTGTATTACCTCAAGCTGTGTGCATGACATTAACAAAAGACATGTGCTACCCATATATGGCCAGGAAAAAGTGCAAATATATATATTAAACTTTTTTCAGTTTTAAATTTAAAGCTTATTTTTGTTCAATTATGTACATATTTTCCTTTGTAAAAAAAAAGATTAAAAAAAGAACCCACTCTCTTTCTCTCGACAGGTATTGTTTTGGCTTTTGTTGAAACTAGTAACTCGTTATTAGCACCTTTTGTATTATTGCTCCTGTATGACATATTGCTTTATTGCTCCCTGAACTTTCTGTATGTCGCTTTGGATAAAAGCGTCTGCAAAATTACTAAATGTAAATGTTGTTATCTAATGCAATGACATTTAGTAAATTTCAAGATTCGGAGGAGAAAACAGGGACGCAATAATGTGTAAATTTTAGCCGATAACCGATAATTCTTTACCATTGGAAGCCGATGAACGGTATATTGGCCGATATATACAGTATCTAAATATTAATATAAAATTCCCTAAGATTTCCCTGAATATCACGTACTGAGACTACACTACACTAGTTAACGAATACTTAACCTTCAACCTTTTCTGGTATATTTAATAAACAAATTATAGATGATCTTCCAGAAAAATGTTTTCAATAGTCACATGTCTAACAGGTGTCAAGACAGAAAGCATTCAGACAGCAATCTGATTCAAACAAAATGATTTTGTTCCTATAATTTACATATTCATAAATACTGTATCTATGTTTTGATTATAGCAGTAAGTGAATGATCACGGCAGAAAGACAGTACTGTGGTGTATTTTAACTGCGAGCAGTGTGCAGATTAAGTAGTTTTACCAGAGGAAATGATTTAAGAACTATCAGCCTTCATATAGTGGCATACATTTGATTATCGGCCGATACAGATAACATAAAAATGACCGTTTATCGGCCGATACCGATATTGCCGATAATTTATCGTGCATCCGTACCAGAAAAGCTGCGATACTATAAGCGACTGTCTCTCAACTTGGCAGCTACGAAACTTGGGCTGTAACAAATTTCAAGTCTGTTCAAAAAATAAAATACAAATCAGAGTGTGAGAGAGACAAATAAAGACGAAAACATTCTGTGTTGAACAAAAATGGTGTCTGAATCAAGAACCAAGTGTATCAATGTGAAAGTTTGGAGTTTTGCTTGTTAACAGTTTAAATCATGCATGGGAAAACTGGAATAATTTAAGGATTAGCAATCCATCAGAAGCGTCAGATAAAACAACCTTTCCCACTAGTACAGAGACAATCACACCAGCTCTAATGAGACTCTCAGAGATTACAGAAGACAAGCTGTTCCTTTGGGCAATACACTTAAAGGTCATATTTCAGATCTTTTTCTGTAAATAAACAATCACATCTCATAATATTGTCAATGACGTCTCAAACTGTTTTAGATTTACATAAAAACTATCAAATTATCATTTGGACGTACTAGACTCCGTTTAACTCTGGGTTATCTTTTTACCTGGGTGAATGTTTTACATGCGGAGGTTGGCAGTGGCCCCACTTTAAAACGGATTGTGTTCACATCACCAGCTATATGCATCAATGTTGCTGGCCTCATAAATATGTAAAAATAAACGTTTTCAACTCAGTCAGTGTTACGAACCTCATAAATACACAATTAAGAACGGTAACCTAGGGTCTGCAAATGTACTGTCGAGTGAAATCATTAATGTGAATATGAATTTTTTATCCATTGTAAAATATACAGCTTTGTGGAATACAGTACCCAGAGCAGAATGATTTTGTATTATACTGCACATTTCTGGCAAATGTTGTGAAGTAGGTCTTCTGGGTATACATGGTGCATACTGTAGTGTTCCTTTATCTTAATATGTAGAGCATCACACCTACAACGCAAAGATCATAGGTTCTCCAAGGAACACATATTAAAAACACTGTATACATGTAATGGCTGGATGTAATAAAAGCATCTGCCAAATGTATAAATATAAATGTACAGCTAAAGTAGATGGTTTGCTTTACGAAAAAACTTTTTCTTGTATTGTTTTAGTCTGATCTATGTTTAATCCATGTCATACACAAGTGCTTGAGCACAGTGAGTGAATAATTCATACAGTTATTCAATGTTATTGTCTAACTTGCCTTGCTCTAACACCAGACTTCTGGGATTTGGGTATTTAAAGGTCTCATGAACAGTGCCTGTTCATTGTTTTATACTGTTATATGAGGTCTAGTTATGACGTTCGCGTGGTTTTTACATTAAAAAACATCAAAATCAACAAGAAATTGAATATTTTCTTCCCGGGTTTTGAGGCCAGCTCTGCAAACGCTCGGTTTTAATGGGCGTGCCGCATTGAAGACTTTCTAAGTAAACGCCCACTGCTTTGATTGGATAGTAGTTTGCGTAGTTGGAGCCTTCTGTGAATTTGGTTAGAGACGTAACGTTAGGTTACACATATCCAACATTCACAGTTTTCGCACGGTATCAGTATTATCTGGAGACCTCCTGTGATTTATAAATGACCTCCCCACATCAGTATTTCATGTGACGCAATCGCACGGGATGATTTTACTCAAATTTACTGACTTATTTCCTGGATGTGATGGCAAGGCTTTGCATATAGTTTGTATAGCCCATAGTTGTATTGCGTTTAATGATATATGACCGTAACTGTCTGCATCTGAGACCCGTGTTCGCGCACCGGAAAAAAGATCACTGCGATCGCGGATCTCAAATGTTAAGAGAGTTTCCATGATAAATAAACAAATGGGAGACTCCCGGTAATTTATGGATATCATCCAGCACCCAAAATAATACCAAAACACTTCAAAACAGCCTCCATTATTCGCCAACGGTGGATAAAACCTTGAAAAAATATATTTGAGCCCATCTGATCACAGAGATGGCGATTGCACAGACTTAAGATCACAGACAACCTCTGCAATTAATACAAATGACTGAGGTCACCAAGCAATATTAATCTTGTGCGTTGGTGCTCAGGGCACATCAAGTGATCTCTAACAAGGCAATAGTGACAAAATAGTACAAAAATGTTTTACTGGCTGCACCATTCCTATTGGATCCAATATTCGCGACACAGCACTGCTTTTAAATTTTAGTCATTCCACAAATCCAGTTTCGATCTTTGCCTTTTTCACAAAGGAATTCTCGGAGAAATGAAACGAGCAAACGCTTCCCGCATGAGCTGGAACGTCTTTAAAAATTTACTTTAACCATGCATTACTAATATTGGAATCCGAAGGAAGGTTATGCAGCGACTGTATTCTTCCACAACCAGGGGTGGCACAATATTTAGCTATCTTTAACGGCATGTTTGTTTATTGTTTGCAAGGTCTATCTAGTTCCACGCCACATCAGAATTGTCATGCGCAAACCAGTGGGCGGGGCTAGAGAAGAAGTATTTAAAATTTTTCTATGGAGGCAGTGTTCAACCTATCAATGTCGTCATAGATAGGTGCATTCCAGAACCTGGCGTTTGCTGGGCATGGTGTCAATAACAGATGTAATCTCAGTAAAAAGGTAATTTCAGTTCTGACACTTACATGGTGTTCGCGTGAATAGCTCGGGTTAAAATTGTGATTTTAATTCATCACTCCTTTAATCTAATTTACGATTGCAGATGTGGGACATAGCTGTGAAAATAGTTAAGACAACATAAAAAATAATACTCCTGACACATTTCACGCCGGTAAATCAGTTTTGATTTCATATATTCTAAAAAAAGTGCTAGGCGGTCAACCCATAGTCTGGTAAAATATGGACAAATGTAACGGTTGGGTTTTAAATGCTGGATTATTGCAAATCCATTGTTCCATGAAATGTTATATACAGTTTCAAAGCAACAACATAAAGAAAACAATATTGCGCAAGCACGCTTTTGTGGTCCAAACTTCACATACACATCCGCAAAGAATATAGTCCCTGGAGATTATTTCTGACAACAAGCAAAAGAAATAACAAGTAGCCTAAATAACATTAGCTAGCAAATAAAAATTATGTCTAGCCAATATTATTTTATGGTTTCCAGTATAATCATTACTTGGTTAAACTTACAGTAAATGTGAGAAAGTTCCACGACTCATTCAACAAATAGTTTGTTCAATATAATACTAGGGCTGGACAGAGTTGTCCTGTTATTATCGCGTTAACGCATAAATTAATTATTGCAACATTTATTTTATCGTGCAACAGCGTTTTTTTAAGGATTGATTTATTTCGAAAGCATGTTTCTCACTGGCTCTGAAACGTAGAGACAAACCAAGGGTCACAGAAGGGGTTGGATGTTGATCGATACTGGCTTGGGATGGGCGTCACCTCACGTCTTAACCAATGAGAGCAGTTGGGGTTGGCCTAAGACTGCTGAAGCGCACATATGAACCAGGAACACTAGAACCGAATGGAACCGAACTCTAACATTTACATTTCGTTTAAAATCTGTTCCAGACGGCGGAGTTGATAGAACAAACCACTCCATTTCATTTCCCCTCCCTCAGCCAGCCCCCTATCTATCAGTACCCTCGCCCCACAAAGATGTAACATGCGCGCGTGTAAGAGGCATATTTAATGCTATTGATGGTAAAGCAGAAGGAAATCAATAGCCTGCAGAATACAAAAGAATCCCCGGCTAAGGTACAAAACAGCAACGATAACGAATTGTGTATATTGAACACAGTGTAGTGGTGTAGTCCTAACAAAAGAAGTGGTGTACTTTACTATACAACCATTACACAACCTCAAATGACCAAAAGACAGGGGTCAGTGTGTTTGTTTGTTTTTCTAGTAACATTTAACAATTATTTCAGTCAAATATTTATGCATAATTCTTCACTTATGCTTTGAATATGAAGTTATAGAATAGGATAAGTAAGAGGGAGAGCAACCACAAAAGCAGCCTGGAGGAGTTAAGCAGGAGAACGAGTGGGCATATGCTAAACTAAATCTTTAGAAGTCGTTATATGCAAACAGCGCTGTGGAATAAGTAAGCATACGGTGTATGGGTACGTATGGCCCCGACTACACCACTGAAGCAGTGTGAGGTAAATGCAGAAAACATGTTTAACATGCGCGTGTCGAGAGTCAGAGCGCAACTGAGTTCTCTTCCAGATCTTCTTACTCTGAAACAGACAAATAAACACAAAATTACGTAAATATTTCCATATTAGCAAGGGACAATGAGAAAGTAGTCAGTTTTATGAATGTTAACAGCTGGGAAACAAAACGGACGCGTCACAGTTTATTAGATCCGTATGTCTGTTTTGAGCGCTCTTAAAGGGGAGGCAGCATAATAAAGTTCATAATGTTCATCGAACAACAAAGGACGGGCCCAAAACACTCACTCATGTTAAAGGAATTGTGTGCTCCCCTATGAATTATTAAGATAAAGAAAAAAGAAGCATACAATAATTTAGTTGTTAAAGATGTGCTTTAAATATACTTTAAATACAGTACACTGTACACTTTGTGTTGAAAATAGTGTTGTAAAAAAGCGCTTTATTTGTTTAAAGTGTTTGCAAACCAAATCTTATTGCACTTTTGTTCAGATATCAGATCTTTAAAAATAGAAGTGCACAATACACTACTTTTGAATTCATTATTGAATTTTACACTTAAAATTAGAATGTGATAAAAAAAATGTGTTGCCCCTCATTAATTAATGCACAATCAAATTCCACATATTGCTTACATTACATTATACTTTACATTTTATTATACACAAGTATTATACTTGAAAATATTAATATGAATTCATATTAATAAAAATGTATAAAATATAAATAGTTGTTTTATTAGGGAAGGTTAAAACTGTCCGTGCTAATTTAAATCCAGAATGTGTTTTTGTGATAAATAAAACTGAGAAGGCAGCGAGTCTAGATTGTGCTAAATAAGGACAAGCATCTCCTTTAATAAAAACGCGCACAAACACGCAAACACGCACACCTCTTTCATCTCAACAGAAATTAGACTGAAGTGCCCGACAGGCCTGTGATAAGCAGAGCAGATATAAATAACCTCTCAAGAAGGGAGTGGTGAAGATCTGCTGTGTCCTTACACCTCACCTCTCTCTCTCTCTCTCTTCTAATAGGGTTGAAGGGCTGATCACCGTTCCCGGCAGACATTCTTTGGGCTCTTTCAGGTCATACACAAATCAAATAATTCTTCTCCATTCTGCAAGACTAGAAGTTCATGTTTAGGGTCACCTGACCATGTAATGTGGTTTCTAATTGGTTGCTCAACCTAAATCGAATGCCTTGAGGGACTTTTAATGTAAGTTTTCCTCTTGTGAGAAAACTCTTATCTGTATGCAAGTGTTATGAGATTATAACAAGCTCTTGTGCCCTAAACATACTGTAAACATCATGCTATAAAGATAGTAGAGATATTCCATCTCAAGTTGTTGCGTTTAAAAACATGTCAGGCATCAATTTATAAATACTGGGTTACTATCCATGTGTTTTAGGTTTAACAACTGCTAACGAAAAACGTTTTAAAGAAAATCTTCCTGAGCAGGCAAGAGCCAACATTCAACAGAACCCTGCCAATCATTCTGTCTGCATACTTGTAAAATAAGTATATTAAATTCTCATAATTCAGTTAATAATAAATTAAAATAAACACATTAAATATTAATACATACATAAACAAAAATATAGATGTGGATCTTGGTTTCTGCTTAGTCAGGCACTGGAAATGTGATATGAATTATGATATCCATCAAACGTTCTCATAAAAAATAAATGAGGATAACCTAAAATAACTGGTGTTGAACTGGATATTTTCATTCTGAAGACATTTATAAATGTGTTTATAGAGAACACAACGAGTGATTGTCTAGTCTAGGTGCAAAAAATATTAATAAGCATATCTTGTTTTAGATGCAATCTGTAAACACGATTTAAGGTTAAAAAACGCTGTATTTTCCACAAAGCGTGCATGTCTGTATCTCCTCTTTGCCCCGCCTCTCTGATATCCGCAGATTTTTTACGAAGCTCTTCGCTCTGAAAAGCGAGGTGTACTATGATTGGCCAGTTAACCAGTGCGAAGTGATTGGTCGAATACTACAAGCGTGTGACAGAAATGTAATGCTTCATACCATTTTTGGAACTTCAGGTTCCAAAGTAATTGTAGTGAGATGCCCACCTTACTTGCGTATACATTTGGGTGGTCTTAGTCAAATCATACCACAAACAGACGTGGATTTGTGGGGGTGTGGTTACACAGGGTGTTTCAGGCAGGTCTGGGTGAGCATTCGCTTTTAGATAGAATGCATCTTTTGTTCCGACCCTTTCATTTTTGCAATTTTACGTGTCTAATATATGCATGGGCAACTTATAACCAAAGACACGGAAAAACACGTATTCGCGCCATATGACCCTTTAAATATATTTTACATCCTAATTCGCCCAAATAATGTCGTCCAATAAATAACTTCAATACACCTTATAATTTAATGCTTTACTCAAAGCTTATAATGTACAAATATACAAAAATCTTAACATCATTTTTGGGAAGTACTGTACTGTATACTGTAGCTTTCCTGTAGCTCAGTGGTAAGAGCATTGCGTTATCAATGCAAGGTTGTGGGTTCGATCCCAGGGCATTGCGAATACCTATGTAAAATGTATAGGATAAAGCAATGTCAGTCGCTGTGGATAAAAGCGTCTGCCAAATGCCTAAATGTAAATGTATACTAAAGATTTTTCTCATTACAGATATTTCCATGACCTATAAAAACCAAAACATCGATACATTTCCGCTGCATCCTGATTCGAAACTGATCCTCTATATCCTCAAAAAAGAATTGCGCGCTACGTTTACAGAAGGCAGAATGTGAAGCAGCGTCACAAATCAAGCACAACCCAAGTCATTGTAGCTGAAACTAATAGATGCAGCTGGCTTTCAAGTGCAGCGAGGGAACAACTTGAAAGAAAGAACAAACATGTGGTTTATTCTCAAGGTTCTCAAGACACACGCCTTTCAATGTGTTAGTTCACATCAAATGATTTATGAGCCACTTTCAGCTTTTAATAGGCCAGATTTACACATCGGCATCAAACAACAAGACAAAAGTTAATTATTTCGAACAGGCTAGTATGTGTATACTTTAATACGGTCATTACAGGAGGAGTTTCACGGAGTAATAAACAAAAGAACTTTGTGTTTCCTCTTCAGTGAGCTAAAATAAATCTAGGATTAGATAATGAGACCGTTACATCAGAGGGAAGATCATCACATCTTATGCATATATGTAATTTATTATCTTTTGACTGTCTCCTATTCATTACGTCTTGTGACCTCTTTCAAAAAAGAAAAAGTTAGATGACTCATTTGGGGGGGAATCTTGCAAATTTTACCTAAATAATTACACATAAACTATGATAATTCTTTCAGCCACTTGTTTCCAACTCATTATGATGCAATCATATCATGAAATAACTTGCTAAATACTGCAATATATAAAATACAATAAAAAAATGCTTAAAGTTTGTGAAAACATTTGAAACAGTATTAAAGTATATTCAAAAGTAAAGTATATTCATATCATGTTTCATCTTCCATACATCATGCAAACGGACACTCACATTCATTTCTCTCTGCTATCTGTATCTAGCTAAAACCTTTGTGCAGCCCTAATAAAAATACACCAAACACACCCTAGCAACCATCTAAAATACCATAGCAACTACTCAGAATACTCTGGGATCCCATAGCAACTAAGAAACTACACTTTGGCAACCAACAGTACAATACCAGTTTCCTTAAGAGCATGAAAAACTCTTCTCTGTGCAATCAGACATGCTGAGCTTAGAAGAGACTCGCGTTCAGCTCGCCTGGAGAAGGGCAGCTCTCTGCAGAGATGACACGGCCACTACGCTGTGATCTCTGCAGGAAGGGGGACGATCACCACAGTCCTTTTCTATAAGTATAAGGGCAAGAATGATCACACTTCTGTTTCTTCTCTGCCCTGTGATCACTTGACTCACAGAGCCAAAAATGAATAATGGAAAAGAGCATATAAAGAGATGTACAATTGTACAATTATTTATGGCACCAAATAAGCAGCAACAAAATATTACAGGCACACACACACACAGTTCCAATTATTCTGGTTCTGGATATTTTCCTATTTTCATTTCTCTTATACAATTTTCTCATTAAAAAGCCATAAACCAAAGCAACCAGCATCAGTTGAATCCTCCTAGTATAACAAAGTTTAAAGATAAAACCTTTTTGAATATCTGAAAAAACGATAAAGACTTTGTATTTAGCATATTCAAGTTATACCACACTCTGGAAAAATTGTCCGTAGGGTGTGAGTGTGTGAGTGAATGAGTGAGTGTGTGTGCCCTGCGATGGGTTGGCACTCCATCCAGGGTGTATCCTGCCTTGATGCCCGATGACTCCTGAGATAGGCGCAGGCTCCCCGTGACCCGAGGTAGTTCGGATAAGCGGTAGAAAATGGATGGAAGTTATACCACAAGCACTGGCAATGCCAAAATTATAAATAAATAGAAAATAAATTAAATTGTATTTCAAAATTAAAATCAATTTAAAAGAGTAAGCTATACCGCAAAAGATAATGCATGAGTTTAAATGTTATTTTTTTAATATTTAAAACAATTAATTGTGTTGGACAATATGTTATTTTTATGAGGCTACTGTTTATGAAAAGTTGAAAGAATATTTTAAAAGTCATGGAAGCATTTTAAATAGGCCTTTAGTTTTCAGTTCACATCCCTTTGCTCTGGAGTTCGATTCGTTGTGGAACCACGACACAGAATCTGTCTGTAGCACAAATGTTTAATTTATAGTAGCAAAAGTTTCCACAGACTCAAATATAAAAGAAATGGTTATTTTAAGAACGTTCAGAAGGTTGCATCACTGCAACAAAACTATTTAGGAGCACCTTTATTTTTAAGAACATATAACACTTCTAACATGTACAACCCAAACATTTAGCCTTCAATAGACTGATGTGATTTTCATATTTTCACAGATTAAGTTCAATCCAGGAGTCTCATATAAATTCTGGACTGGAATGTTGTGTGTCAGCACCGATCAAACAAGGCAATCTCAGCCAACACAGCGAGTAAACGCAGAGAGAAAAATAGGTGATCAATGAAGCGGACCAGCAGAAAAGCAGGGATTTATCTCAGCAAACAGACCACCACACGCCTCCCTTCTTTCTACAGGCCTCCCAACATCTGGACACTTCCGACATTTTCCCCACTTTAATCACATAACGTCAAGGTTGAATGAGCGTTTGCTGTATCCACCCGGTTGGGATTAAAGTTCTACTCAGAATCGAAGAGGATTCTGGGTCGGTTAAACACTTCTTAGTCAGGTGAAGCAAACGTTCAAGTCAAAGTCAATGCTGTCCGCCTGTACCAAAGAAAAAAACTGTATTGCTTAGTCTTTGCTGTTACTTGGGAGTTTTTAGTTGGGTTTCATTTAAGTTATTAGTCATTATCAGCTGTTTCTTCTAAAAATGCTTAAAAGAAATACAACTGGAAACAAATGAGACAATTGTTAAAATGCATTGAGCATGAAAGTGGAAATGTATGTAGATTATATGTACCGAGATCTTCAATAATATTGACTGTTGACTGCAGACATGGCAAATCTGAGCACAGTTTGTGACATTGTTGAGACTCTTCTGACATTTTCTGGGCTTCTGACTCAATTTTTTCTAGAGAATGAAACTGAAGTGAACAGCAAAAGTTTCCATTTGGTCTCAATTAAATTGTATTCTTGTCTAGAGATATAACTGAGATATTAACCCAATGTTTTGTTTTGTCTTAATATTATCATATGTACCCATATATTGAATTCACATGACCTGGTGCCTATCTGATCATAATCTTTCCGATGATTATGGAATATTGTTAATCGCCAGTATACAGTTTATCTGAAACAGGACATGCTGCTTATCTGAGAATCACTGGAATTGCACAGACATGGTTTGTGGAGTTTATCTCTAAAGCGAGACGGGCTGGTGGATTCTGGCCTTGGCGCTGTTGGGTCAGCAGACTGCTATCAAGAGAGCTGTGTTCAAAGACCACCCCAGCAGGATGAGCATCAAACAGCCGCCTCGGCTCCAAAGAGCACATTTCTCCAGATCAGATGCTTACAGGCCCCACAAGTCATAGAAATGGCATGACTCAAGAAAAACATGAAGCTGATAGTGTTTTATTTCCTGCTCTGATGTTTTCAGTGATGCATCAGTCTCAAACAACAGAGGATGCTTGGATTTGCTCAGACAAACAGCATTGGCCAATACAATAATTTTGGGCGTTTTTTACTCTTAGCAGCACAAAAGAGGTTGCGTCCTTTCAACCTTTCCAGCCCGGTTCTCTCCATATATACTTCAATTTGAAGCATTTCTGATCGAATAATTTTCTCACAAATCCTGACATCGAAACAAATGTATTAGTTGCCATTCATGTATGTTGTGTTGCGCTATACACAGTAGCTGTTATATTAAACTATCAGCAGGATGGAATAATACACTTCACTTTTTGGAAGTACGCCCAACCCCAATTCGAGTCTGTAGGAAGCCTCATCTAATGAACTATTACCCTATAACATCAAACAGAGCCGGAGGAGAAACTTTTCTGCAATGCGATTCATTCATTTCACAGAGAGCTGAATGAAGAAATCAATCCAGTCTCGTCCCTCCACATGGAATCTCCTCGCCAATCTGTGATCATGTAAATACCAGCTGCTTGGGTTCTGTGAGCCATGGCAATACACAATCACATGAACACACACATAAACCCACATATACATGCACAAACCTACACACACATAAGGTATATTCATACGCACAGACACTGACACAAATGTAGTCACACAGACACAAACATACGTACACCTTCACACATATACTCGCGCAAACAGACATACACATGCACACACAAACCAACACACAACACACACAAATATCGACTATAGGCACACATATACGCACATGTAGACAGAATGTATATACACACACATGCACGCATACACGCATACATGAACACACACACACTCCAAAGCAGCCTCATGATGGGAAATGCAAAGCTTTAATGATATTAATCCTTCAAAAACTGTCGCTGGCCAAAGCTAGATTTTTTCTTTTTTACAAATTATACAGGCTACACAGATAGAAAGAGCAGAGTGATTCTGTACACGACTGCTTGATGTACCAGCACGATAGCAAGAGATCCAAATGACCTACATACGAGCATCCGTGCACACACGCGAGCACACACACAAGCACATGGCTGCCCTGCTGCATGACTTTACACACACACACACGTGCATGAATGATGCAGTTCATGCATGAGCTATTGCATGTTAGCTGTTGTCAGGGAAAAATGTGACAGGAATACACACGCAATGCCTTCTGCATGACCGTGCACTTCATGTAAGAAAACTCTGTAACAGAAGGTTGAGTCAGGATAAACAAGGGCGTGTGACGGTAGAAATGTTTATAACACAGAAAATCAATGTGTATATTTGCTTATCAATGGCAGGAAAATGTATCGCTGTACTGCACATGTGAGAGCATGGAACAAGCATTAAGTAATGACGATTATATAATTGTTAAGATGAGGAATAACTCGTTTTTAAGGGTTTGCAAAAGGGGGGTGTATGACTGGTGAATTTCTGAAAACTTATAAACATTTTATGGCAAGTTAAGGTAGGGAATTTTGAAACTAGTGGAAAGAAATTATATGACATCTGGTTGTTTAAACCAATATTATGCTGCAATGTGTTTTAACTGCATTTAAAGGGATAGTTCACCCAAAATAGAAAAATCTGTCACCATTAACTCATCCTCAAGTTGTTTCAAATCTGTATACATTTCTTTGTTCTGTTGAACACAAAATTAGATATTTTGATGAAATTTAAGATTTTTCCAAAAGTCTTTGTTTATCAGAAAAAAAATATTATACAGGTTTGGAACAACTTGAGGATGAGTAAATGAAGACAGAATTTTCATTTTTGGGTGAAATGTCCCTTTAAGATACTTGTAATAGGCTAAACTGCTATTTTGAATTGTCTTTGCTTATTCCTCTTTCCAGTTTATTCCAGTATTCTCACTGTCAGACTGTTAGATTGTCTCTTAAACTTGAAAAAAAAAATGAGATCGGATAATAATCCAAACACCGTGTTGTCAAAGTTCTTTTCAATACTTTAATTTGTTAGATTTGTGCGAACAGACAAACATGAAGGGTGACCAATGGTAATGATTTATGTAAAAAAGTAAGAATAGAAACAATAAAAATACATGGTTTCAGTCCGACAGCAACGTTTCCATTGAAAGTTTCCAACTTAAAAAATAAACATTTTCCAACCGGACTTGACATAAACT
The DNA here is from genome assembly GCA_029783895.1 of Triplophysa bombifrons. NCBI lineage: Eukaryota > Metazoa > Chordata > Actinopteri > Cypriniformes > Nemacheilidae > Triplophysa > Triplophysa bombifrons. The sequence goes on from CM056455.1 coordinate 5,005,623, forward strand.
GTTTAGGTAGCTGAGAAACTTTACATTTAGATGTTACATTCATTATGCATTTAAACACAATGCTTTTATTCAAAGCAATTTAGAGTAAATTAAATCTTGTTTGTTCCCTGGAGCTCTGACGTGTAACCTTTGGGCTCATAACACAATACATGCTAATTCACAGGTAGGTCTCACTCATCCGCAGCTTCTCAAATCAGGACTATTCGTTTTATAATATTAGCTTTACTGTATTACACTGAAACGAATGCAATAACCACCATATTATGATATATAACAGTAATATAAAATGATTCATAGCAATAGTTTAATTTGTCTATGCCACCCACCCCAAATAACAATCTGCTTCCTCATTAGGAAACTCAGTAAGACACTCCTTTAACAGAAACGTATGTCAAGACACACTGTAGTAAAGCGCTCGGAGGCAGAGTATGCAGAATAGAAGAACGATGCTATAAACCTCAAAACGATGCTATGCTTAATATAACTCTGTCGTCACGCCACGGTTGCCATGGCTGCAGTTGTCAGCATGGCACAGGGTTGGTGCCGTGACTGACAGCTGTGACAACATTGTAATCCAATCTCCTCACTGCAAAAACAATCTCTGAGCCCGGCCGCAGTCGCATGCATGGAGCATCTCGACATGAACTGCGTGGGGGGAACGTGTGGGCACCACATTGGAAAGTCGCCCATTGCACGGAATAACATACTGAGAAAAGAGAAATTCACATTCAGGGCCTGTAGCATCTTCAAGGCGATTAGACGTGGAGGAAATAATCTGGCGTAAAAGGGCACAGTATTGAGTTTACTGCTGTCAAACAATGATGGAGAAGGTTGGCAGTGCTGATAAAAATGACAGAAATTGCTAATAAAGACGCTCTGGAAACCTTTGATGCTAATGAGTTAACCTGCAAAATTAAGAGATAAAATAATACATTTGGTCACATTTTGATGACATCATACCTTTGAACCAATGGGTATTTTAGGTCTGGCACAATCTGGTGACAACACTTTCACAGTCAATAAATTATTCATGAATAAAATCTAGAGGTTTTAAAAACCTTTCAAAATCTAGACAAAGTCAACTTTCAGAGTAAGTACAGAATGGTGGTAGCAAAGATATATAAATAAAATGTGACCAACTGAAAAAATAATTTTGTGTTGAATAAAAATAAATACAAACAGCTCATAGTATTAATTTTTTTGGCTGAACTGATCTTAAAATAGCGATGTGTATGGTATAAATTACATACAAAGCAGGAGCCCACCCACATACAGTATGACATATAACCTACAGCCCACAACACTCAAACAATATTAACACAGTTCCTCAGCATAAATTTACCATCTTCTCCTCATGCTTGTTATATTTCTGGAATAATGCAATAAAGTACAGTTATACAGAATAATCAATAAACATAAACAAATGGATTAGAATTAGCCTTGTATCAGACATGTAGTGAACTATAATGAGAAGAGATGAAGATCATGTCCTTAAAAAAGATGTGAAGGCGAACAGAAGAGTGTAATGTGGAGGTGATGCCACAGTGAGAACTGACATAACACCCACATCGCAGAGAGAGAGAAAGAGAGAGAGATTGTATGAATCTTGAGAGAGAATAGACTGACAAGAATCTTGTAAAGTTTTACGAAATGGGAAGAGGAAGGAGCTTGTAAATGGTTATATTTACGACAAATGAAGACTTGACTCCAAGTATGCATTAAACCAGTCATGAACTCACAGACCAAGGATCTGAGCTATATCCACAACCACAAGCTATGTGAACAAATATTTCATTTGAGTGTTTATATTTTGGATGTTTCTTGAGAAAAAGTATACTTAAATGGAACAACAATTTGCTAAAAAAAACCTGTTGGATTGACAAACGAATAGATAAATGGATGTATGGATGAGCACAGAAAGATAAAGCTGAGGTTCAGACCACCCCACAGTAACCTTCATATAGGCTTCCAAGAGCCTGTCAAACTCAATCATCTGTTGTGAGAAACAAACATGACACATTCAGGTTCAGGGCTTCAGAGACGTTGCTCTGTTAAACCTGTTTATGAAAGCCATCTGAACACAAGATTCCAATCATCACCTCTCCAATGGTGACAATTACATCAGTATCATGTGTTTAAACTGCAAAATCTCACAAATCAACCATCTACAGAACCTGTACATCTTAAACAATACTGTTTTACAACGTGGCTAGTTTGTACGAATTTGCATGATCTTTTTCATAAGTTTTAGTAAGATTTGAGCTTGATGGTTAGGTTTGGTTTCATATCTTTTAAAAATATGTCTGCGAAAGCACACAATCTAGGCAAAGTAGAGTCGAGCCCCGGCTCCAGAAAGTCTAAAATCCAACTACTTTTAACCATGAACACACTTTTATTAAAAGAAAAAGTTGACAGAAGCGCTTTTTAGTAAAAAAAAAGCTGCCGCGTTTGGTTACAAATAGCAGCCGAACACCATGACTTCATAGGCTGCGTCTGTGCAAAAAGGCAGCCCAGAGAAACAGATAGTAACGGTTGTCTATTTGAATTATTAACAGAGAGCGTATTTGCAATAACTAATCACATTTTTTTTAACTATAATACAAATTTCTTGATAGAAATGCGATCAAAAGTAATTGAAAGTGAAAGTTCAACTTAAATTTATTCAAAACTATGCTCCAACAGGCGTTTCAGCCGCAACTTATTTTCTCGAGCTTAATCCTGCTCGACCAATCACCTCGCATGTTGTTACGGCAACGACAACATGTTGTCTACAGTCATTGGTTGACTGTAGAAAGGAGCTTGACGTAGGGCGATATTTTCAGAAGAGTTTAACTTTTTTAAATTAAAAAGACGCCCTGAGCTGCTGAAAAAGACACTCGCGTTTAAAAAAAGAGCTCAGGACGTTTTTTGAAAACACCGTTTTTATAACATAAAACAGACGCTAGCAGCTTCCAAAAAGAAGTCAAGTCTGAACACGGCCTAAAACTGTATTTGTTTGATTCTTCGAAACTATACAACACCAGCAGAACTCAATCACCGGGATATTGTCGGCAATCCTTTCTTTCCAGTATCACACTCAGGAAGAAAATGTCACTGCTCACAAAAATGAGTTCAGTTTCATTCTAGCCGAGAGATGAAAGAAGACGTTGTGAATGCCACCGGTGAGGTCTTCTGGACTCATTTGTGCACCGTGGGGCTGACCTCAATACATCCAGAGCAGACTGAATGTGCAGTTATTTGACCTCTAACAATATCTATTGTCCATCTATTGAACTCCTTCATCCTGCAGAGAAGATACTAGAGAAGATTTGGTCATTCGATTCATAAATTTACACTAAACATCATGCAGTATGTATGAACTCAGTCAAACTACGTAGACACCCAAAGAAAAAAATGGATTGCTCAGAGTTTGCTCTTGTATTCTTCACGAGTTTTGATTGAATTCTCAGTTGCGTTTCATTTTGAATTCTTCAATAATATTGACTTTTGATTGCAGAGTCGACAAATCTGAGCTCAGATTGTGACATTCTTCAGATCTCTTCTGAAACGAGACATCTGTGAGATTTCTTGAGAAATACCTGAGATGAAGGGAGATGTAAGCAAGTTTCCAAAAATGTAAATGATGTCATCTGTGATTTTTATTTCTCGTGGCCAGAAATTTCCTCATCAGCCAGAGACACTGTGACTGTCCGATTTTTATTTAACTATCATCTATATCTTGTTACAAAGATAACACATGGTTTTATGTATTATTTTCCACATAATGTCCTTGTGAAAAATGATAATCATGTAGTCTGTCATGGTGTAAAGAGCCAATCCTCTTATGACACACTAAATAAACTTTATGGATCTGGAATAATCTTTAATCCACACATCACAGCCACATTATAGATGTCTTGGTTTTACTGTAAGCCCTGCCATTTAGATTAAACAAACATCATTTTCCCAACTGTACTCAGATCACACATTTGTCTGGAGGGCATGCACGGCCATAAAGGCCAAACTCTTTTATCAAGACATAATTTTTGGAGAAAAAAAATATTATCCTGTAATACATTTGCAGCTCTTGCGGTGAAAAGAACTGAATTATGTAACTTTATAATACAACAACTGTTACAGTCAACAGCGGTTTTTGTTTTTCCTTGACAAAATAGAGTGGATTAAAATGGGATCAACAAAGATGATAAGCATTATTCCTCAAAAGACTTGCTCTCTTATAATTGCCCTGTTACTGGTTTACTACAAAGTAAATGTTGTGGTTGCCAGGCAGTAGTTACTGATTCACAATATACCTTTGATTTTATTCATCATAACAATTTTAACTCACTGTCTGGCTATCAAGGGATGCACAAATATGTTTTTAAAATTCTCATTTGCTCAAATAGCGAGAGAAAGACTCTAAAGAAAAAAATAAAGAGTCTGATAACAGCAGTCAAAAGAGAGAATGATGTAAAATGTACAGTGACTTTCATAAGAAACACCCTTGCATTAGCGTTAACATTTTTTAAATTGGTGCAAAGGTAATATAATACATAGTATAGTGTCATAAACTTACATATTTTTTTCATTGAAAATATAAAAAAACTTTGTAGGATTTACAATGCTGATGACCATTGAGCGCGTCTTTTTCACCGGCTTGTGTAAAAGGTCCATTATCGACACAACATAAAGAACAGTTCTAGTCCAAAGTTCTTTCTATGAAACATTACTTGAATGAGAACACACAAACTGGTTACATATGTGTTTTATTCAGGCCATTTAGATTCAGAAAATAAGTATTTATTTTATGAGGAAAAAAGCTCATTTTTTATGGCAGATTACTGTGTGAAGGCTTTCCTTGTTGCCCATCACTGTAAATACAGCAGTCGTTTACACTAATGCTAAGCTACAGATAAAGCTATTGGCAATAAAACGAGAGATTTCTTTGACCATTTATCAACGATTCTCGATAAGTTTGTATGGAAAACCAAACACTTGTTATCTATTTGTTAAAAAGCTGTTTGATATTTTTCTTTAATGGTTTTTTAGACATTATTACTCTATGCTGTTTTATTGTGATCAAACAGTAAAACCCCATTTACAAACTTCATGAAATTGTGTAAAATTAAAACATTTTACGCAGATATTTAAATGAGTTAAAATAAAACAGAGACACGTAAAATAAATTAACGATTGCTTTTTTACTAACATTTTTGGGTAATATGATGTTTTGGAACAACCTAGTGGCCACTTTAGGAAATGCCATTATAGAAAAAAATGAAGACCTATGAGCTTGCGGTATCGGTATTGGCTATTGGCTAAACTGACTTGGAAAATATCATATATCGGCAAAAATTCTATATCACACTGTACAAATAAACTTAAAGAGGTAAAAGTTCTAAATTCAAAAACTTCAAAAGATGCATAAAAAATTATGTCATTTTAAATTCAATTATAATAAACTGACTTTAAAAATCATGTTATTTGGAAAACTTTATTTCATAAGTTATGCAAAATACAACATGATGTTTAAAGGTCCAGTGTGTAATTTTTTTAAACGCAATATAATATACATAACTATGCATTCAGAAATGTAGAAAGACTTACACAATGAAGCGTTATGTTTTAATTACCTTAGAATGAGCTATTTCTATCTACATACACTGCGGGTCCCTTTGTATATTATTCGCCGTGTTCTGTTATTCGCCGTAGTTTTTCGAACAGGAGTGAGCAATTGGTTGCAATTTTGAAACTTGCCGCTAGATTTCACTTACTGGACCTTTAAATCAGTTTAATATCATTTTAGTTCAAATTCTTTGTAAAGCCAATTGTATTTAACTTATTTTAACCTTAATTTATTTTCAAGTGTAAGGATTTTTTTTCTGTATTTCAAAAACGTAACTATTATACGAAGTGGCAAATTTTGGCAAATTTGTATGAATTTGTTAAATATCATTCGTACATTTTAGTACAATTTGCGTGTGCGCCAGAGATGATAGGTTTAAGGGGGTAGGGGTGGGGCTTCGATAGGAGTTTTTTCTAATAATCTTACGTTTTTGTAGCTACCTTCTGAAATCCCATGAGATCAGGCTGGTATTTCTGATTGAAACAAGATTATTTATTTAATAATACCACCGGGTTCACTGATAATAAATAAATTTACTTTAAATTGTTTTGGATTAAAGCCAAATACTTAAATTTAAATGCAACAGAAACAAAATAAATGTTGCCATCCATTGCATTCAATAAGGTCAGGTGTGATCTATTTGTGTGCAAAGTTCGAGCTGGTTCTAAATTTTATCTTGAAATTAAGAATAAACTACACTACATAATTGGTCTGGAATCTTAATGGCTTTGTGAAAATCCAGTTTGCTACGAGCATACGTCATTCAGTGAAAACACAAAGACATTGTTCCCTGTGGGAAATGATGAGCAATGAGTGAAGAAAATAAAATGTGACAGCTATTGAAAATTAAGTGATAAACATAATGAAAACATTGTCTCTAGTTTCACATTTTCATCTGTCTCACTTAAGAACACACATCCTCGGTCACATTTAATAAATATAATAATTAAATACGTGTTATATTACAACAGGCAAAGTGAATATGAGTTCTGCTTCTGGGACATTTCTTAAGCACAAAATAAATCACAATCGCCATGCATGGCACAATTAAAGGGTACAGCTTTACTAAATTAGAGACAAATTTAGGTGCTTCGAAAAAGACAAAAATCGATGTTACACGAGAAAACAGCAGAAACGCTTTTAAACCATTAGAGAGAATGTTGTGAGGAATTCAGAAGCTCGTTTGTATGCATGTCCTAAATCTAAAGCCCGTCTGGAGTGAATTTCAACCAATTATAGTCAGTGGGTTGGTTTGCCTGTAGGTCTGTATGGAAATCAGGGTCATTCGAGGTGACATTAAAACTCAATCTGTAAAACGAGTTTGGATATTCCTCCTGAATGATGCGGCACATTTTCCTTATCTGGCTCCCGGAACTAACGTGACAATTAAATCACCTAGTTTTCCTCCTTTCAATTTCCTTGAAATAGCATCAGTCCACATTTCTGTGTCTGACACAATCTTACTCCGTTTTCAATAAAGCTCTCTATTTTCTCTTATTTTCAGCTTTCAGACAGGCTTTCGAAAACAGCAATTATTTAGGCTATAAGTGACCTTCGAAACTCCTCTCTTATTTTGAACTCAAACTTCAAAATATTTAGAAAAACAAGGTTGTATATGTGTTGAGCAAAGTACCGAATAGAAAACAATCGGCATGTTCTTCATTAACAAGACTTATTATAGAAGTAGCGTGATATGAAGCGTGAGGAGCTCCAGGACAACTTTACTCACGTGGATAGTTTTTAAAGGTGTGCTGATTATGTAAAGATAAGGCATCTCACATCTTGGAGAGAATTTAAAGCGTAAGGATTAAGCTCAAGGTTCTGATATTAAATTTGTCACAGCTTTAAAGTTAAAACAAAAAGCTCTCTAAGCTTGGCAACGTAATGCACGTCCTAATGTGCACTTTGGCTCTCAAGTGAAAAGCACAGTCAGAGCTCTGAGCAACATCTTCAGTCTGTCTAGAAATGGTGTGCGAGTAACTTATAGCTAAAGGGAAGAGCTGCTCTACTAACAGAAGACACAAAACACTGTAAAACAAAACAGACTGATCTGCAATGAAATGATTGTGTTCTTTTAGCCGGGGATGGTCTGAGAGAGAGAGAGAGAGAGAGAGAGAGAGAGAGAGGCAAGGAAATCAAAGTATCCTATCCTTAAGGTGATTCGGTTCAGCTCAGTTCTCTCACCATCTTGACAACACCCCTAGGTAGTTGTTTTCTATCTGGTCAACAGCTCCTTATAGTACTTAAATAAGGGCAGAGTTTAATTTCCAAAGCTTTAAGTATTACTTTCAGTTTTAATATGAACCTACACAGGTTAATTTGAGTGAAATGTTTCTCTTGAGGTATTAATTTCTGTCATTAGAAAATGATTTTTGTTATTTAAAGGTTTTTGAAATGGATGGCATTCAAAAAGCAGCAAGCAAACGCCCAGTGAAGTGTTTTCCTTGTTAACTATTATATTTTGAGATAAAAAAAGTCTAGAAAAATGGGTCTAGAGTCCTGACACACAACCAATTCAAGTCTGCAAGTCCGGAAAAAGTATGTGATGTCTCTATAAAAGGCCATTGGCTGTTTTAACAGAAAGCAAGGCTTTCATTTTCAAGTGTGTGAATATAGCGAGTCACAACAATGTGACCAGCTGTGCCAAGCATCTTCATCTCAACATGCATCTCTCCACAAGCTGAATAAAACATCATTCCTCTTCATTTCTCTGTATTCAAACAAGAAGTCGACTCAAGGTTACAGTAACCAAAGCAGTCAATTATGTCTGGTAAATACTGCTATTCATTAAGAATCCCTTCATGAGTTGATATTAGCTTGGTAGGGAATAGGGCTGAGATTCGCGATACAGAAGGTCAAAGAAAGCAGCTCCGTTTATCAATTTCTTTCTAATTGGAAGCTGAAGCAATGGGAAGAATTGCTCATCTCCAGGGATGTTTGAAGCATCGAACCTAATTCATAAGTTCATAATGTAAAAGAAAGAGAAAAAAAAAAAGAGTTAAATTTAGCTTGCTTCTGAGAAATATAAGTACATGACAATTCCAAGAATATCGACTGAAAAGAGAATTAACAAGCACTTAAAGAAATGCTTTTAAATGAAGGACTTATGAAGGAACGCTGCTTTATTTGGTGTTTCCAGGTCATCATAACATCTCCATCATGAGGGGATATCAACCGCAGACAGCAGATTTATTGCCCTTCTGCGAAGCCAATAAAAAAGATGCGAGTCAATCCCCCACAGGTTGAAGCTCAAACTCTTCTACGGTCACATTCATTATGCATACAGTGCATCATATGTTCCAACTAAATTTCCCTTCCCTTGAGCGGAATAACATTATCGCATCCAGAACGACGCTTTCGATCGGCCGCAATATCGTCCGGATCCCATTACACTCCAAGTGACAAAGATATCAGACATCTGCCCATTCCAGACAGACGTTTTAGCAGACGTTTGGATGAACACCAGTCGCGTGTAATTATTGTGACCTACAGGAGTAAAATATGTGGGTTAAGTTTGCCTGTCATTCTGCTTCTCCGCATGCATGTCCCCGGGATGTTTTCACAGTATAAATCCCAGCAGCTCCTTTAATCTACTTACACGCTTACATCCTCTTTAAAAACTCACTAACAGGGTGACAACGGCACATTGACTCGGGTCTCTTGCCAATGAGAATCCAATCTGTCTGCTTAGACTTCAATTGATCAGGTGCTTTGAGTTCAAGATTCTCATGGATGTTTTTTTATAATAATAATGTCTCATGCAGGGTGATTTTAAGTACCGTATTGAAGTAAGGGTTTTATTACATTAGAGATTTGTTGCAGTACAGTAATGGGATTTTTTACTTTATAATAAAAAGTAATGAGCATTTTGGTGACTTTAATTATCAGTACAACAATGCAATGTGAATGCAAAATAGTCCCTTACGAAATTAACCATGGTTTTACTACAGTAACTATAGTTGTACTGTAATATTTAGTGAATAACTGGGGAGATAATAATGAAAAATTAAGTAAAATCATTTTACTATAATAAAACCAGGGTTAAATTTCAAATGGGTTGTTTTTCGCTCATGAAATTCAACCCCTAAAATGAATCAGAGTAACTGGTCAAACAGAACCAATTTTGAGTCATGCAAAAAGTCAAAAAGCATCTTTTACAGTAGCTCTTTCCGTTACAGTGTATGATCACGTTTTATTACAATAATAATAAAGTCAGGGATGCTATCCAGCACAACAAATCGAAACGATCAACACCGGGGAAATGAAGACAACCTGCTGTGCAGAAACGGGGACACGTTCAATGCTGTGCCGACTGTGAAATTCACAAATCAGGATGCTGAGAAATGATTCACAAACACTTTTTGAAAAGACATCTGGTTGTCCTTATTTCTCAACCCGGAATAAAACAAACAGCGATATAACTTCAGACATCATAGAGTTAACGTCAATAACCTTCACACTGATCTACATCAGGACACTTGACTGAAACGGCCGTACCTGTCTCCCAGAAGTACAGCGACTTCTCGTCCCCTGACGTTTGGGCTCGAGCGCTCCAGACGCCATAGAGCAGTAAAAATAACCTCCATAAACACAGGAACGCTGTCCTTGCACCCCTGACCCCAAGTCCCATGGCTTCCCCGAATCCGATAAAATCCACTCGTTCAGGAGGACGAGACAACTGGCCGAGAGCAGAGAAAGAACTTCAGCACCACAGACTGAAAGAGTTTGGACGCCTGGAGTCAGTGTTCCCTGGAGGAACGGTACATGTGGGAGATCTCCTGCTCTTCTGCTCCTCTGCTTGACTACAAAGGGAAGAACGTTGTGGCTGAACAATAGAGAACGTCAGCCACCGTTTGGACTGCTACCGCTGTCCTCTGCTTACTGCAGTTGACTGACGCGCTAGCTCCCCTCCCTCTCTCTCTCTCTCTCTCTCTCTTACCCTCTCTAGCGCTCACTCGCTCTCTCCCATGCTTAGGGCACAAGGACGCCCCTTCTCTACGCTTCTGTGATGCTAAAGAAGACGAGATCGGAGCGAAGAGCTGAGGGAGGGAGGGAGAAGACAGAGAGATTTATGAACTGCATATCGTACACTCTCCGTGTCTGTGCATCAGTGAGTTAAAGGATCTGTTATCGGGACTTAAATATGTTGTTAATGAAAGCTTTTTAGATGTTTCAAGACACTCTGAAATCTAAAAGGAATAAAAGCAAATATGAAGTGTTGTTAAAGGGGTCAAATGGCGCCAATATGTGTTTTTGTGTGTCTTTGGTGTGTTATAAGTTGCCCATGCATGTATTAGACACATAAAATTGCAAAAATTAAAGTGTCAGAACAAAAGATGCATTCTATCTAAAAGCGTATGCTTACCCGACATGCCTGAAAAGTCTTGTGTAACCACACCGCCACAAATCTACATCAGTTGGTGGTATGATTTGAATGAGACCACCCAAATGTATACGCAAGTATATGCTTTGGAACCTGATCTGCCAAATATGGTAAGAGGCGTTACATTTCCGTCACGTGCTTGCAGTTTTCGTCAAATCACGACGCACTGGTTAACTGGCCAATCACAGCCCACCTCGCTTCTCACAGCGAAGAGCTTTGTTAAAAATGTTATGCGAATGGGAAAAATACAGCGATTTTTAACCTTAAATCATGTTTAAACATTGCATAACATCAAAAAAAGATAAATTAATTTTTTGTCATGTCATATGACCCCATTAAATGCTCAGAGAACTAAAAGTCAAAGTAAAATTACATTGAACTCCAATTACTTCCCTAAAAAATTCTCCTGGCCTTATTTCGCATAATTTAACAGCACATTATTCCAAAAGGGAAATAAACAGTACATTTTTTTAAATCTTTAATCACTTTTTTTTGTAAATCAATTCCTGATGGATACAAGCAATACCTTCTCTACATTTTTTATCCCTGAATTGGGTTTCTGTCTGAAATATGTAAAAAAATTGAAATGGGTTGCAAACACCATTTCATATTGACTTAAAGGCACATTTCTGTTATTTATATGCATCTAAAACATCAACAATACACCATAAGTAAGGGATAGGTAGCTAGGATTTTAATGCACAACGTATAGGCCAGGAACCTCAGCGAAGTGCATTTAAACCCCTTAAGGCACGGATAGTTTTGGATTATCCCGTTTATAACATGGTCTTTTGGCAAGTTAAAGCTTTTATAGATGTGTAATTTTAGATCAAACAGGTGAAAATGATGTTATTTTAACGTTTTTAGTCAGTTCATTTCAAATTTAATCAAACTGACTGGAGCTACCCGTAAGCTAAAGGGTATTAATGCACACCTTACAGCCAATCAGAATCGACTATTCAAACAGTCCATGGTATAAAGAATAAGAATCCATTTCTTACTGTACTTAACACCATACGAACTAGAGACAAACCAATATATCGGCCAATAATCTGTATGGGCTGATAAAAGCAATTTTTCATACTATCAGCTGATACTACCGATGATCAGGGCCGATATATCCTATCAATCAAAAAAGGACAGGAAAATGCAATGAATTTGTGATCTGTTTACAGAAAATGTAAGGAAAATCCATTACATCATTACATTAATTAATACCATTCAGAAAGTTAAGAAATATTAAATAATCTGCAGAATCGGTATCGGCAGATATCACTCTGAATTACCCGGCTATCGGTATCTGTGAAGAAATTCTCTAATAGTAACCTATTATGTCCATTCTCAGTATATCAACAAAAGCCGTAGTGATGTCATTCTACCGGGAGGGATCAGTAAATCCAACTGTTTTCTTAATCCACTTCTCTAATCTCAATAGTTAAATCCGTGACTTTGAGTGCTAGATGCTTGCATGAGACAGCAAACCACCAGCCAAACAGCAGTGGCCCCTTTGACTTGAATACATCATGACACCATTTTAATTTTTTTTGTGAAAACTATCACTGTTAAATGTAAAAAAAAATGGTATGATGCAATAAGCAAAAACATACGATTTGGTAAGAAACACGAATGTGGCCGACTTCTTACTTTTAGTGGCTTGAGAAAAACATATATTTGTCCAAGTGGCACAAACACACAAGGCCAACGTACATACAGTTTAAAGACATAAAGCTGATTCATTTTAAGGCTGTTGGTAGGCTGTGGTCGTGTGTGTTTATGAATGACACTTCAGATGGGAATGCTGGACCCTGCAGGAAATCGTCTCTTCCACTCCAGTGAGCCGACAGACCCTGGCTCAGGGTTGACAGTCAGTCAAGCAGAAGTTGCCCCGGTCAATGCTAATGTTCACTCAGCAACGCTGTGTTCCTCCCCAAGCGGAGGGAGAACCCACACAGGTAACACAGAGACAGACTTCTGAAATTATTGTTTTTAAAGGGTGAAATGGTCAGCAACAGAAAACATTGTCTGTTCGAAACAGAAAACTGCAGGTCATGGATGAGCTTTAATCAACAGCTCAATTTATAATAATCGTATTAATTAGTGATCTTATTTATCATATATTAAGATTACTGCTGCAAATTGGTGTTCTGCTTGTGCAACCAAGATCTCAATTTTTTTAATGTAGTCAAATATATTTGTAAAAACGAAAACACAGAATCCAGACAAATAGAATGAAAAAAAGGATATGGGAATAAATAAGACGGAATTTAGGGAAAAATAAAATGAATTTCATAGGGCATGGCTGAGGTTAAAGGTCATTCATGTAAAAAATGTATTGAAGACATACATTAAGCTTTAAGCCCCGCTTTTACGTGCAATACAAAACACCACACGTATAGTACGATTTGCACTATGACTATTTGTACACACTTTTCCAATGCAGTGTGAGACTACTTGGCAAATGTGCAAATCTATATTTGCTTTCTGTTTAATCTCACTCTTGTCTACCTGAAACAATTTTCAGTATTAATGAGATCTCCTTTGGGATTTTTCTCTTCCATGGCTTGCCAGAATTTGTGGCTTCAGGCTAAATTTACAGCGCAAGCAGCTAAATCAGTTAATGGCAGTTCCTGAATTTTTAGCCAAGCCTGAAAGAGCAGAACGCTGCCAGAAGAAGATGACAGTTTGTTGGGCGGCAGTGATGGGCCTCCCTGCCGTAGATTAGACCGCAGTCCATGACTCACAACGGCAATGCGATGACAGCCCTGCCAAAGTCGTGCAGGACTGACAGTATATAAGAGTCCAGTGACCCATGCTCACAGATAACAAAGATGAAGAAAGAGTCGAACGGAGACACACACTCAAATGACTGAGCGTTATGAACACAACAGACATTAAACATTGAACAAATCAGAAGCACTGATGTGTACAAATATTCTGTTGAATTCTAAAAGATAATGCAAAAGTTTTACCTTGCATTTGTCAACTATCACATTTTATATCTTTTGAAAAGAGTTTTGATTTGTGTAGACTGTCTGTGCTGGATTATGAGCTTAAATCATCCAGCTACCTCTCACTGCTAATGCACTGTGAGCCCACGGTGGCGGAAAACCAATTAGTCTGATGAGATTCTTTAAACCGTCATCATGCGTGTCATGAGCAAGTTGATGTGACGTTGCTACACGCATCATTACCATTATTTACTTCTACGTCTACAAAATGGAAATCTTCACCATAAACACACTGCCAGGTCTACAGATATACTTTTTAAAACACCTTCAAAAATCTAGATTTAGAGTTCAGATTCACATGTTTGAACTTGATGCACAAATGCTATTTATGCAGGCAATCCTGTGAATTCTCAAACGTACATAATAAAATGCATCCTCCTAGTATTGCGTCCAAGCTGTTTACTGCAAATATGAAAAGAGACAAAATCAGGCAATGTAAATATAAAAACAAAAATATAATAAATGAAACAAAAATATATATAATGTAGAGAAACAAATATATAGTACATATTTATAAATATATGTAAAACAAGGCAAAAATAATTCTTAAAAGTTATGGAAACTTATAGAATGAATATAGGCTACATCTTTTGCAACTCATCTTTTTGGCAATACTAATGAACAGATGAAACTCCAGTATTGTTCCTACGGGTCTAAAATTATCTAAAAAGAAATGCTTCGCTGCTGTATGCCTGAAAGGCTGCAACTAACATAAATTGTAAAATAATTATCTATAAAGCTATCAACCACTTCCGAAGATGCAAACACTGTTCCAGAAGCACTATTGTAATGTCTAGTAATCCTTTCATTTACTCGTGTTTCCGGCACACAACACAGTGCAACACGATCTCACCATCCAACTTGGCAATACAACAATCACTCCTTCCAAAACATCCGGGAACCTCGGAGTCATACAGTATTTGATGAACAGCTGTCCTTCAATCATCATATTGCAAAGAAAACGCGGTCATGCCGATATGCCTTATTCAACAATAGAAAGGTTAGACCCTATCTCCCCAGCATGCGCTACAACTCCTTGTCCAGGCCCTGGTAATCTCAAGGTTGGACTACTGGAATGCTCTCCTTGCTGGTCTTCCTGCAAAGGCTATCAAACCACTCCGGCTGGTTCAGAACGCAGCAGCACACCTCGTCTTCCAACAGTTCAAAATGGCTCATGTGACACCCCTTTTCATTTCTCTCCACTGGCTACCGGTTGAAGCCCGTGTCAGATTCAGGTCACTAATGCTTGCCTACAGGACCATCACTGGATCTACACCAGCATACTTTCAAACCCTCCTGCACTCCTACACACCATCAAGATCCCTGCGTTCAACAAACTAGCGTTGTCTTCTATTGCCTTCTCATAAGGGCAGTTAATCGCTTTCACACTCATTCCTAACTCCTTCCGGGTGGAACATTCTTCCTAATTCAGTCGGGTCAACAACATCTACAACATTCAAAAAACTACTTAAAACCCATCCTTTCTTTGAATACTTGACAGACAAATGAAAAAAAAACACTAACCCTCTCTCTTTCTCTCAACAGGCAGTGGTCTAGCTTTTGTTGAAACTATAACTTTTATTAGCACCTATTGTATTATTGCTCGTGTATGACATTCACTTATTGCTCCATGAACTCTCTGTAAATCGCTGCGGATAAAAGCATCTGCTAAATAATTAAATGTTAATATAATGATTAAAATGAGTTGTGATAAGAAAGCGGTTCAGAATTTCAGGTATTAAAAAGAAAGTTTGATAAGTTGTAAAGCAGCAATGTTGTAAATATGTAAATTCAAACAAAAGCATCTTAAGGGTGGAGGCAGGTCGTGTTCACAATCGGTATCAAAGTAATGTGGGTCAGAAGTATTAAAGCATTCCGAAATCAAAGCCAAGAAAGAAACGGGTCAAATTAAACTCTGCATTCCTTAGGATTAATCTGTCAAATTAATAGCACAAAACCCAGCTGCCAAGCCTTGTTTTAACCACATTTAACACAACATATCAAAGACAACAACAAAAGTGACTTTCAAGGTGCACATTCTGTGATCACTCGAGCCTATGTTTGTCTTTGATTCATGTCGGCCTTCATAGCTATGATGATGAAAGCAAGAAAATAATGCATTGCATTCTAAAATTTGTGTTGTGGTCTGTGTTGTTCTTTTTACCCTTGAATCATTTCAGCAGCAATGTTCACTTGTTCCTGAAAAGACATGCTTTTTGTGTCTGGGGAAATGATGAAATTAAAGAGGACATTCAATTTCTCTGACCTCTACTGTAACTCGCTTATTAGGGGATCTCACCAGCAGCTGACCTGTCATTCATTACCATCACCATGGAAACAAACTCAAGACAGACTGTCAAGAGTTCTTTCTCACGTATAGCAAATAATAGAATCACGTAATATTAAATTAGTACTCAGCAACACCTTAATAACCAGCAGAACACTCTAGCAATGTCCTGGCAACCACCCACATCAGCCTGGCAACTGCATAACAACAACTCAAAACACCTAACCTTTTTCTTAATGGGACAGTTCAAACAAAAAAGAAAATTCTGTCATCATTTACTCACCCTCAGATTGTTCCAAACCTGCATAAATGTATTTTTTTTTCTGCTGAACACAAAGGAAGATATTTGGAAGAATGTCAGTAGCCAAACAAATCTCATCCCCTATTGTCTCCCATAGTAGTTTCTCTATTTTCTCTAGTATTTAGTTTTACTATGGCAATAAATGGTCGATGAGATATATTTTTGGGTTATTAACTTTTCTCCCAAAAACCTTCCTTTCTGTTCATCAGAACTAAGACATTTATACAGATTTGGAACAACCTGAGGGTGAGTAAATGATGACAGAATTTTCATTTTTTGGTAAACTATCCCTTTAAAGGTCTAAAATCCACAACTTTGCCTCTACATCGCCATCTTTGTTTGAAACACATACTGCATAAAAAGTCATTATATGAAAATTGCTCAATAGCTGACCTGGAGATTTAAATGAATGTTAATGGTGTCAGAAGGTCAGTTTAGCAGCCATTTTGATACAGAGCGCATACTGGGAAAATATAAATAAACTGGGCAGACAGTCTGGACCGGGATGCTGGGAGTTCATGGGTTGTCTTATTCCAACAATATGATCTACAAGTGCCACTTTTTATACAAACGTGCCAGTCGAATAACCCTTGCGAAGGTCAAACCACACAGCAATCTAAAAAAATTAAAGGGTTATTTAAGTCATTTGACCATAGTTCAATCCCATTTTTTTCATCCGTTGATCACTGCCATGGGACAACAAGAAAAAATTTGACTTAATAAATAAATTAATTAATTAATAGAACAGATAGTGATACAAAAACACATAGATCTGAAGCTGATGCATGCACGAAACCAGAGTTTTGACAAACTTTAACAGTCTCAGTCTGACTTTATATATTGTATATAAAGTGGAAAGACAACTGTAACCAGACACATTAAATTATTATAATTAAGGTTTATTATAATTAAAGTATTTGCGCTGCAACATATTTCATATTTGACATGTTTTAACATGATTCATATTTTACGTAATCACAACCCAACCCAGTTTATTCGTGAGGGAAACAACATGTACAACAAGAAAAACGCAGGACCCGAATGCAGCTCATTTTTCTTGGGAATTAATAGAAAACGCACAATAATACTATGGATGTGTGTTAGGTTAAACAGGGTCAATTAAGACTGTATGTATATCTGTATAAACTGCCAGACGTTGACATTTACATCCCGACATAATTTCTTTCATCCTGGGAAGAATATTTAATAGAAGCTGACATTTTCAAACAAAGCTTATTATTACAAACTATGCTAGTCATTCTAAGCAAGCTGCTTACTAAAAAAGCCCTTAAAAATCCCAATTGGTATACATACTTCTTTAATAAGAAGTAAAAGCAAGTTGGTATAAAGCACTTATTGAATTATTGCCATATGACAAATCGCTTTATTGTTTCCAATAAGCCATATTTCTAAATATAAATGTACAAATATATCTTATGGCCAACACTCATCTCATCTCATCTCATCTCATCTAAAAACACAGAACACAGCCTGACATGTTACAGATACAGGTGAGCTATGATAATGTCTGAGATATGAGATGTGATGTATCAGTTAAGATTCAGTGCTCATAGTACGAAATGAATCACCGCCGTGCCCTTAAGCAATGCACTTGACCTCAGTTAACCCCAGCAGGATTGTCTCTGTAATCAATTTTTACAAATGACGTCATATTCAAGTAAAAGTGCGCTTATGCTACAGCTTGTGCGATGAATAAAAATGATATTAATAAACGAAGCCTTCTTTCAGTTACCAATACAAACACATACAATTATCCAAAACCCATAAAATACGATATAAACTTTAACACAAGGCAATAAACAAAAAAACAAACGCATAGAATCCAACACAATCGCATACTTATGCCTAACGTTACTGTATATGTAAAACCGGCTTACTATACATTTCTCTTGTGGACATTAAAATAGAGACAGATGACCAAAGAATCGCAACGCTACTAATGTATCGACAAGGCACGAGCTCATTTTGTGCGATAATTATTGCGCATGCGTCACATCTTTCCTCAGGAATGAAATGGGCAGAAATTTAATTCATTTTTGTGGTGATCTACTTACCCTCATGCCGTTTCAATATGACATTCAAACATGGATCAAATGAAAATCTTGAACTCTATCTGTCATTTAAATCTGGCGCTTTCATAACAAACGCCAGCACGTGTTTGTTTACAGCGCAGTGAACGCGCACTGTAATGTGCACGTGGGTTGCCATGTAGGTCTGTTTTGATCTTAATATGTACATGTACTTAATATGTATATATACAGTTAAGTATATATATTAATAGACATGCAGTATCTTTTAGATACAAAGCATGCATCATAAGAGTTTAACTATTGAAGCTTAAACCTGAAAGCAACGTGTTCCACTGAATATTCATACAAAAAGGTTCACACTGGATGGGCTACTGTTAAAATGTATTGTACATTACTTTTCAAAAAAAAAATTTTTTTATCAAGATTGCTCAACACACGTATTACGTTTATTAAAAAACGTTTATGTGCGTATACAAATATACCATTTAGTACAACAGCGTCATCTGTTGGTTGTTCTATATTGTGCAACGTAAACGCACAAAGATAACGTTAGCTTGTGTGGTCAAATCAGATTTTTTTTGTGTATCCTACCTTAAAAGTGAATTGTAACCCAGGTATTTTATAATATAATAGACAGGAAAATTATATATCTTACCATAATATATAATAGTTCTCTCGTGCTTTTGATATTTCCTTTCATCTCTTGGCTGAACAGTCTTTGTAAATTGTGTATTATGGCAGTGCTTATGTTATTCTGGAAGCATAATTGTAGATGAAAGCATCAGTTAAATTATTAAATGTAAGTAAACATAGCATAATGTACTGTAAAAGCCACAACAAAATTCCCATTAACTTTGGACTGAGTGTTTGGTTCAGATGGTTCTTTAATGTTGTGTTCTTGCTTGACACCTATACAAAACATCTGTCTTGTTCTGGCTTAGTCCGTGTAAATATAAGTTCGTACCAAAGAGTGTACTGTACTTTATCATTTTCTGAGTTACTGATTTGAATAAATCAGGACTTTCCAGCAAACTTTCCTTAAGCGTCTCAAGCAATGTAGTAGTTTAGTCACTTTATTTAAGTGCAACTATGAACATAACTTTTCTCAAATCTAGGTCTCAGAGATTTCCTCTTTCTGTCAAACAGCAACACTTTTGTGTATTTTTGCTTGTGTCACTGACAGATGTGCTCTATTGAAATGCAGAGGTGTGGTCATGCATGAAGTCATTAAGCAGGAAATAAAGTTTCTGATTTCTCGAAGGACATTCAGCCTCATCATTCAAGTAACTTACTTATACAGGTAAGAGCATTTAAGTTTTTGCCAGATTGACATTTGTGTAGTTTTATGTTGTTATAACGGTCAGTGTTTACATATTTCATGGCAGTAATCTTAACATAGATGACAACTGCTACAATTTATAGAAGAACCACATCTTTCGCCAGTCAGGCATTTGTTATGAATGCTTGTCATGATTTAGGATATGGGCGGAAACATAGTAAAACTTATTTTAGTGGGGAGATGATTCTATCTAGGCTATAATGAATGTGTCTTGAACAATATGTTTATAGACGACTTGATTTTATTGAGTGTAAGAAAGATATATGGTTTCTTTGGCAATCCAGATCCAGTTTGACAACATTTCTTCCAAGAGCATGTAGAGACTTAACAGAGAGGTTTTGCCAAAGGTGTTACTGCTGCATTCATATCATAAAAGAACATGTGTTAGACTTTAACAAAACTCACAAACTTTGTAATCTAAAAATTAAAAGATCATAATAACACATTTTGTCATCCACATGGCTAAATGTTATGTTCTGGGTTGGGATTTTTTTTCAACATAGAATGGCGTACTGCACACAAACACTGGCTAAGGGCTGCTTTGGGAAAATATATAAGGAGAAGTTTGGAGACTCATGGGCTGCTTTGAAGAGAGTTCCTGTAGGTCTCATCAACAGAATAGAGCTGGAAAGAGAATGCAGAGTATATCAGTATGTATAGATTTAAAAAACATATTTATTGTTATGACCTTTATCTTACTGAATTCATTATAACACCAGATGTTTTAACCCTAGTAATGCTCGGCATCCTAATGTGGTGAAGCTTCTTGGTGACCCTTGGATAAAAGACTCGAAGTGGAACATTCCTTTAGAATTTATCTTCGGGGAAGATCTTGAGACGACCATCTTTAAAACACAAAGCTCCAAAATACAGGTAATTGTGTGTCTGACACAGTCCCATGGAATGTCTCAACAACAACAACAAAAAAACGTTTTGTAATTAATCTCCTGTTTTATTATTAAAACAGGAGTGTGCACTACACCCTTACAAAAAATATGTTTTTTCACGTGTGCTTTTAGTATTCCTTTAAAAAAAATAGAAAGTATACTTTCAGTCTATTTTTATGTACCTCCCAGAAAACACTTGTTCTTCTTGACTTATTTCGACTATATACTGTATATTTGGCCTTATATTTACATTGTTCATTTAGCATATTTAGCTTTTATCCAAGCTTTTATTCTTGTACTCAATCTTCTAGTTGTGTTTAAAATAGTTATACAGTAAACTATCCGAAACATGTGTAGTTGCAGTACAAACAAAGAGATAGTTGTGAACTAGTGTGCTCAAAGTTTACTATTGTTACTCTTAAAATATGCTTGAAAAAAAAACAAAAAAATTGCCCAATTCAGTCCCAAGCAGTATTGAAGTGGTACACTTGAAAGAATTAACTTCATTTGTGTTGCTCTGTCGGTTGCCATGTTCCTTATCCCATTCCAGCTGCTTTAAGATACAAAAGTGCTATTTACGTTTGGGTCTTGTGACGCAGACCAGTAAGAACTATTCCTGTAGCAAAATTAAATAAGAATTATTTCTGTCTATTTTTGCATTTGTGGATATTCAACAAATTCAACAAAACCATATTGTTTGTGTATTTTCAGTTGACTCCAGCAGTGAGAGCCACAATCATCACGGGGATGTGTGAAGGTTTGCTTTATCTGCACAGTAAAGACATCGTCCACCAAGACCTCAAACCAGACAACATCATGGTGAGCCAGACTCTGTATTAGATGTTTCCCTGGATTTCCTGAGAAGAAATAAATTAGAAACATTGTCACACAACAACAGTATTACTGTAACTTGACTTTGAAATCAGTAAAATGATTGGTAGATAATTTTATCCTGGGGATTTTGTGATGAGAAATAATTTAATTAATGTTGAAATGACATACTGTTTGAAACAATTTATTAACTAAATATACCCAATTTGAAATGTAGATTATTTTGGGTCACCATGACAACTTGCTGCTTCCCTCTATTTTAGGTTGAGCATCAAAGCCATCGTGCTGTGATCATTGACTTGGGACTGGCAAAGTTCTCTAAAAATGGACTGAGCTCCGCAGCAAACATGGGCAATGAAGCGTACTCTGCTCCAGAGATCCTGCAGATGAAGGGAGTTCGTGACAAGCGTTCAGATGTTTGGGCTATGGGTAAAATCATTGCTGAACTCTGTGCCCGAATCAGGTTACCCACCCAATACTTGACTGCCAGCAAAATTCAAGAAACCCTTAAAGATCATCCGTACTGTATTCCAGTGTCCAGGATGGTGGGGAACAATCCATTTTACAGAGCTTCAATGCCTGAAGTCATTTTAGACATCCGGAGAGCTGCTTCAGGTTCACAAACGGATATCAAACCAAGAGACGTCTCCGTAACACAGGGAAATGAAATAAGAGGAAATCAAAGGTGGGGTTTGCAAGCAGCCGCACCACCAAGGATGGAGGTCAGGAAATCTCCTGTGTTAAATTATCGAATGGATCAACCACAACAGAGGGAAATGGGAAAGCCAGTAGTCCCATTAAAAGGAGCGGGTTTAAACAATCAGATGTCTTTAATGTCATTTCCATGCCCCCTTCCAGAGACTGGCAAAGTGACGCAGGAACGTTACATTGAGGAGAAAGGAGCTATGGAATATAAAGAGATCGTCACAAAGGGAGGAAGAATCATTAAGTATGAGAAAGTGCAAATATCCAAAAGCTCTTAACTGTCACAGGAACTGAATGTCATTTCCATATGAGTGTCGGCTTGTATATAAAAAAAGGGGATTGTGTTGTGTGGCAGCTGGAAAAGTGCAGAGAACTGAGTTTGTTTGTGGAGCTGGGTCACAAAAGAAAAGAAGCCCATTCTTTGTCAGATCCTGAGGAATGATATCCTGCCCTCCCCTCAGGCGTCGTTGATGCCCAGGAACTGAATCCCTCTTCTTATCACAACTCTCCCCTCCCCTTCATCTCTTCAGGCCCTGATCTCTGGAAAAGTGCTTACGCATTTCATTCTATGTATATCGTTTATTGTCTTGTTAGGAAGATTTGATCATCATGCTTGGTATTGTTTTAAAGGTCAAGGTGTGATGGGTAAAATGGTCTGGTTCCTTCAAACCTATCACAGAGTGTATTAGAACTTTTTAACTTTGGGACATAACCTTCACTTCTCTAAGAGGTGTGACTTTCTCAGGGAATCTTGTTTACAGGTAGATTGTTCAGATAGATCCCATTCACAAGAAAACAAACAAGCTAGGTTTCTCACCGACCATTGAATTCTTTGTTACATCTGGATCTATAAGGTGCATTGGACTCAGGGAAGCTTCTGTAACCAGAACGTCCCACACTGCAACTGTGTGTCTCGATTTTGCCAGGTATGCTTTTATTTAATTATTGTACTATGTTTATACTCTTTGTTTAAATTCAAGTTTGAATTTGCTTTGTATGTGCATTAGTTTAAATTGATGTTGTACCTGCCTGGCATAATAAATTGTTATTGTTGATTTATTAAGAATCCTTCTGGTACATGTATCAGATTTTCCACCAATCACCTGCCTTGGCAAGTTGCATGATTGTGACTAAAATAACTATTGTAATGTTTCTGAGCAAGCATGGGGCGGCCAGACTTGATGATATTAGTTTAAGATCAGACTGAGAGTTTTGTGATCGTCACCACGTCTCAAACGAAAGGATAACTGAGTATGGGATTTACAGATATAATTAAATATGAACAAAGATAAATTGGAAATGTCATATAACTTATATTAAAGTTAGGGTCAGATCAGTCTTAGCCACAGAGTCATGTAAATTAAACCATCTTGTAACAATTCTGTTTTTAAATAACTTCATGTAGAAACGCTGAGGAGAAGCAGAACACAAGATCTCTTCACCCACGCCAATGATTCTGTCGTTGGGCCAGTGGGTGGTCTTTTACATTTCCTTCCTACTGTGAACATTGTTTGGATGTGCACTATTTTTGTATGTATTTAGTAAAGATAGTTTATATTGTCCCCCCAAAAAAAAATTACAATGATGATGTAGACAGTGAAACAATAAAATTCTTCTTCATGTCTCATATGCAGTCAACATCCCTTCGAGTACAAAAATCTTCTTAACATGCCAAAATATTCAAATAAGGACTGTACACCTGCTATTCATTCATTTCTATCATTCGGTATGACATAAACTATTTAATCAGATATGTGTTAACTTTTTTAAAAGTCAGCCTGTTCTTAATAGATATTTACCAAAATCGTGGAAACTTAGATTCTGCAGGACTACAGAAACCCAAACAGTAAACTGATGGTTTAAATTCAGTTGTCACTATAAACGGCAAAATGTGTACAAGTCTAAATCCATGAATGACTGGAAATATTTTTTATTATTGCTTGTTTCTCTGATTTCATTTTTAGGCCTATATTCCAATTAAAGTGCATTAATTAAAGTAAAACATTAATGGAGAATAAATGTATAGCTTACCTTTTACCCATCGGTGGTGGCTAAGCATTTGAAGCCTCCAAGTGAGAATGGTTGAAACATTTGTGAGTATTGTAACTTCCCTTCCTTTTATGAAGGTGCAGCTATAGAAGAAAAAGAGAAAAAAAGTGTCTGGGCGGGCCCTTGTTGACAGTCCGCCCCTGCCAGAATTATAACCAACTCTATACGTGTCAGAAAATTAAAAAAACTCTTTATGATCAACTGCATGCTAGTGTCCAGGATGGTGGACACAGGAAAATTAAATGAGATTTGTACGTACCGGATGGATCTATTACTACTTTAAGGGAATAAAAGCAATTCAAATATAATATATGATTATATAATATAAACATCGCTGTTGGCCAGTATGCCTAAACGCTTTGTGGTAACAAACATAACTTTTAAATGATATACACCAGGTTAATATACTTGCATGCATACAAAAATACTTTTATGAGTAGAATAATGTCATGTGAATGACATTCCAATTGCAATTCTGTTGAAGTTCATTTTAACTTCTGTAGGTGGAGATTCCATGTTAATCTGCCGACAGCCCATTATCTTTCAGGTTTGAAACTTTCCATATCTGTCAACCAGCAACATATTTGTTTCTTGCTTAAGTCATGTGGAGACGTTTTACTGTAAAAATAGGCCTACTTTTGAAAGGGTGCGGTTTTAGGTCAGCAAAAAAAACATTTCCAGTTTCTGGTTGATTTTAGCACCCTGTGTGTCATCAACTCCTTTATAAAGGTAAGCGTTTGTAGGTGAAAAGTCAGCCAAGCTTAATCAATACATGAAAGTATTAGTGCACATACAAGTACATTACATGCCGCTCTCCTGCTTTTACTGGCAACATCAGGTTGACCCTGGGACAACATTTAAATCAACCAATCAGATTTAGTTTAGTCTTACAACAAGGAATGAGTTGCTTCTAGACCATTGTTTAAAATTATAATTTTTCTCAGATTTTAGGATGGTAAGGGTTGGGGATTAGTGTGGGTTTAGGTTTTATTTATAAAAAATTTGCCCTTAGGTCAACAAGACTTGTTGCCCTGAGGACATCATCCACTTGGAGCCATTAAATGCAGGTGTTTACAAACACAATGTATTTTCCACAACAAGAATTTGAAATAATTCGCTTTTTAGTTAAATATAATTCTAACTGAAGCTCAGCTTAAATTAAAGACAAGGTATTCCTCAATAAATTATTTACAATTGGATAAAAAAAAATGATTTTATGCGTTATCCTAGTAACGGCCAAAATAAACATTTTGGGATAATAATAATGAAAAAACATCTACAATAAAAAATAATAAAAAGTGTTAGGGGTTCATTTAAATAAGTTGTATCGGTGGCGGCTATCACCCAAATAAATAATATCATCCATCCCACCAAAAAATCGGAAATGTGAAAGAGGCCAATAACGTCCTATATTGATGTCCTATATTTCCACACACACAAAAAAGGAGCCCACACGTTTTTCACACCCGGTAGTAAGTAGTCCTTAAAAATGGTAGTGAAAAAAATAATTCTGGAAAACCAGCAGTGATTTTTTTACGCCCTTTCCAAAGTTAACCATTGAGAAGATAGAATGCATCTCTGATCATTCGTCCCAGTTTTAGTTTTCGTCGCTCAGTGTGGGTGGATCTTACTTGCCCACCTCGGACTTGAATAGATCCTCGTAGCTCTGGGTTTACTTTCACAAGTTCAGGTGCTCGACGATCATAGACAGTGGTAAGTAGTCCTAAATATAAAATAACTTAATTAAAACCTTTGCTTTATGACATGTTTTATAACAACACAATAGCGTCCTATATGTTTTCATTGAGGAAAACAATCTCTAATGCAATCTCTCGACTTTTTTACATGTGGAAAACATTTAATGAATGGAAAAAATATACGGTTTTGAAACCGTATTGTATTCAATTTTTTTATGTGAACTAACAAACAAACGATTTCAAAAGTATTTTCCTCAAAAAATGTACTTAATTTTCTGTCTCAACACCACTAGATGGCGTACTCCACACAAACACTTGCTGAAGGCTGCTTTGGGAAAGTCTATAAGGAGAAGTATAAGGAGAAATGGGCTGCTCTGAAGAGAGTTCCTGTAGGTCTCATCAACAAATATGAGCTGGAAAGAGAATGCAAAGTATATCAGTACGTATGAATAATAGCATTTATTTATCGTTATGACTTTTATCTTGCTGAACTCAATGCATAACCACATCACATAACCCCAGAAATGCTCGGCACCCTAACGTGGTGAATCTTCTTGGTGACCCTTGGATCAAAGACGCTAAGTGGAACATTCCTTTGGAATTCATCTTTGGGGAAGATCTTGAGACGACCATCTTTAAAACACAAATCTCCAAAATACAGGTAAGAACAGTTCGCCCAAAAAATGTGTTACATTTCAAGTCTAAGTCTATGAAATGTGCTTCTATGTAATGCACTGTATGAGTCACGATTGCAAATTGAAGTTGCTATGTACTTCGAATTCACTGGGTCCCATATGTATTGCAAAAGTTTAAAGATCGGGTAACACACTCAATTTCTGCCAAACTCATATAAATCTTGAGCAATTATTGCATACATTGTATCATCGAAGAGTTTGATCAAATTTATAAAAGAGAGATAAAGCTGTACGATTATTTCCAGAAAAACACGAGGCAGGCAGTGGGACGGAACTACAGCACCAGCACACAACAGCACAAGCACACAACTATGCGCCGATTGTGAACAAAACCCAGACATATGACTTATCAATAACAAGTTTAGGTGCTGGGGGGGTGTGTTGAGCACAGAAATTCTATGTCATACAATCAACTTGTTTTTAAACAAGTTGACCATGTTAAGCATGAGAAGCCTGCATTTTCAACAATGTAAAGAAGTCAGAATGCATGACATAACATGTTACCTCCACTTGAAATATGCGGAACTGAGACAGATGAGACAATTTTGCATGAACCTATCCTTTAAAAAGCAAGTACAGATCAAAAATAACATTCTTGGTCTCTGTCTGTTTTAGGCTACAGAACATGCAGAAACTAGCCTTAACTTGTATTTTATGGTGGATTTGCAATGCAGAAAAATTCTAATAATTGTTTGTGTATTTTCAGTTGACTCCAGCAGTGAGAGCCACAATCATCACGGGGATGTGTGAAGGTTTGCTTTATCTGCACAGTAAAGACATCGTCCACCAAGACCTCAAACCAGACAACATCATGGTGAGCTAAGGAGAGATCAAATGAGAATCGAATTCCTAGATCCGATAGTAGTGATCAGCATTTCAATTATTAGTTTTTTCATTGAAGAAGAAAATCATTCTATACTGTACATCACAATAACAGACATAGAGAAAGACGTTCATTCCGCAAAGATCCATTTTTACAGGGAACAAAAAAATGCCTTGTTTTCTCACACTGATTTAGGTTGAGCATCAAAGCCATCGTGCTGTGATCATTGACTTGGGACTGGCAAAGTTCTCTAAAAATGGACTGAGCTCCGCAGCAAACTTGGGCAATGAAGCGTACTCTGCTCCAGAGATCCTGCGGACGAGGGGAGTTCGTGACAAGCGTTCAGATGTTTGGGCTATGGGTAAAATCATTGCTGAACTCTGTGCCCGAATCAGGTTACCCACCCAATACTTGTCTGCCGACAAAATTCAAGAAACCCTTAAAGATCATCCGTACCGTATTCCAGTGTCCAAGATGGTGGAGACCAATCCATCTTCCAGAGCTTCTATGGCTGAAGTCATTTTAGACATCAGGAGAGCTGCTTCAGGTTCAAAATCAGACATCAAACCAAGAGACGTCACCGTAACACAGGCAAATGAAATAAGAGGAAATCAAAGGGGGGGTTCGCCAGCACCTGTGCCACCAAGGATGGAGGTCAGGAAATCTCCTGTGTTAAATTACAGAGTTCCTATCGACAAACCAAGAGACTTCACTGTAACACAGGGAAATGAAATAAGGGAAAGTCAGAGACGGAGTCCACAACCACCTACACCTCTTTTGCTAAATTATCGGCCGAATCCCCCACAACAGAGAGAAATGGGAAAGGCAGTAGTCCCGATAAGAGGAGCGGGTTTGAACAATCAGATGTCTTTGATGTCATTTCCTTGCCCCCTTCCAGAGACTGGCAAAGTGACTCAGGAACTCTACGATGATAGAGGAGTTATGGAATATAAAGAGATCGTCACAAAGGAAGGGAAAATCACTAAATATGAGAAAGTGCAAATAAGCAAAACATTTTTTAAATAAACGTCTTTTCCTGGAAACGGCCCAGAAGAAAATGTTATTGCTCAGAGGTTGCGCTTTCGTAGCTCAGGAGATTTGATGAAGTTCTCACTTGTGTTTCATTATAAAAAGGGATAAGAGCAATACAAATAGAAAGAAATGAGATGCATTGTGTATGGAGATGTATAATGAATGTAGATTATAGGTAAAATAATCTGGATTGGGTCAATTTGATGAGAAATGCTCGTTGACTTTTGATTGCACACTTGACAAATCAGTGCTCCGTTTGAGACATTGTTGTCATCTGTTCTGAAACTCGGATCGAGACTGAAATCGTGAGATAATTTTTTTTCTTATGTGAAATATCGCAGACACTGAAAACTTGAGCAGATCTAATTTGCTTTCTCATCGATCATTATCCATATGATTAAAATGATTTTGAGTTTCCTTCTTGATGTCATGTCTTTATCAATGTAATGTGTTTTTCTTTTTTGTCATTAAAAAAGCTTTTTAAAAATATTTAGTGCATCCACACAAATTATAAACCAGTTGTACTTACAAATAAGATTTTTTGCGTTTTCTTTTTTTGTCCCAAGCAAACAGTAAATAAATATTTATTTGAATTTAAAGAAATAAATGGATAACTCTGATGGCCACAGTTTGTCTTCTAAAAGTTTTATCATAAAATACGCTTCTCATAAATCTGATCTTGTGATGTACAGTGCAGCATCTGTCATTTCTTTTCATATTCATCTCTGTTATCATGCTGCATGTTTTTATGCATTTGTCACGGGTTCAGGTTTAGGTTGGACAGAAATGACAATGATCTGATAGTGAACCAGCTAGTTTGCCAACATTTTTTAACAGCTTTCAATCAGCGCTATGGAAGCTTTCTTTTTTTACTCACAGCTGAAGCACAGACTTTTGCCTGGTTTTTCATTTGCAATGTCCATTTAGCAGACACTTTTATCCAAAGTGACTTACAAAACGAGAGAGTCTTAACCATGTTGTCCTGGAGAAATGGGAATGGGATGTGAAGTGAGATCAGGAGGGGTGTGATCACATGAGACCAGATGTGAGATCAGATGTGCTGCTGCATTCTCAAACATTAGCAGGAGCAGGATTGCCTTGGCTGGAAGGTCAGCAGAGCATTGCAGTAAACCTGCCTTGGACAATTTTTTATTTTTGTAATCATATGATTTTACAAAGTTAAAACAATGTTTGAACAACGTGTTTATGAACAAAACAATTTTGAGTACTTTGTAGAGAGGATCAATGTTCAGCTAACCATGAGTTCATCTAGAGTATCATAGACATATTTCAATAACACAACACAACAACAATTCATCGCGATTTAGGGGCCAAACACCACTAAGCTCAAAAGGGGTTTTTGGTTCAGATTGTAGCAAGTAACCCTACACAGAGCTCCATGAATGATCTAGAAAGTCACCCACAGAGTGGTGTGATCAGTCGCCAATCCAATAATCAAGTGGAAGGTGTTGAAAAATATGCACTTAAAGTTAAAAAGAATCGAAATATTAATGTGAAGAAGAAATCAACATTACAAAACAAATTAAATTTGAAATTGTCTGTCAACATGAAGAATTACCACCCTATTAACAGTGAAGAAATCCACTTTTAATGATCAAAACTCAGAAAATTCAAAAAGAATTTGATGTCTAATGACACGATGGTACTTTCACACATTATTTATTTTCTATTCTTAAGTTTTAGTTGGTATTTTTTCACCATTTCATTGTTCATATTTAACCTTTAAAAACATATAGATTTTTATTGATTTTTGTGGGGAACTATTCTTCTCTGAGATTAACCACACCAACAATATTCAAGATATGTTTTTTTTTATATTTATACCTGTACCTATCATGTAAAACATAATACCTTGAAATGATAATAACAAAAAAGAAAAATGGACAAACATCAGTAATAAGTGGTGTTATTTAAAAAATGTGATATTTGTACTAAAGTAAGATACATTGTTTTCATAGCTTGTTTTTTTGTGTCATCAGCATTGAAACCTACAAAATACAGAAGAGATGAAAGTTCCTTGTTTGTGAAATATTGCTGTTCTTCAGGTTAAGCAGAGATCAGATAATGGAAAAGCTGGGTCAAATGAACCGTTTAGTTTCGCTTTTAGACTAAAAAGGAAGTTTAAATTCAGCAGAGCATTAATGTGTAATCTGAATTTGGTGAGACTACAGTGTGTAACATTTAAGTTATTAATTACCATTTTTGTAAATACGCTTTCGAATTTACAGTCACTATGTAGACGGTCCCTTCGGACTAGTCGATGTGGCCTGCTCATATAGAGACAAATTTATATTCTTGTTTTGAGGAAGACTAGGTTGGTGATCATTGTCTAAGGAATTATATGTTATTTGTGTTATAACAATGTTTAGCTCACGAATTATTGGTCCAGGAATTTAGTATAAACCGCTCCATTGTTAATGTTAGGAGCGGGATAACAGGACGTTTGAATGTTTTGCATATGACAAATAATACAATCTCTATGAGTTTATAGGTAATTCTCTGGGCAGAGATTCCATGTTAGTCTTCCAATAGCATGAGTCAAGTCTACATGCATAGCTGAATAATAAGCCTAACCCAAGAATGTTTTTTATCCAAACAATGTAGTTGTTCAGTCACTTTGTGTGATTATAATAATGCATTATGATAATAATTTACAGATTAATAAAGCGTACAGAAATAAATTGTAATTGAAACATTTAAATGCACAGAACATGCATTGCAGCATAATGTGGTCTAGGTTTGTGGTTCAGTGTTGGGGTCTATGTGTATAAGAGTGGTGCATTTTAGTGAAAGTACATGCAAAAAAAGATTGTCAGTTATTAGACCAATATTTGGGTCTAATAATATAATTAAATAATATAAAAAGGTAAAATTAAATCCATTTAATGACCAGTTTGCAAGGGTTTTTTCCGTATTCTCTCTTATTGAGAAGTTGCATAAAACTTTTACTTGGTTCAATAAAAACGTTTAAAAAAATTTAACATTCCAGATCTGACTTCCAAGGATGACAGTGTCAGCACACAGAGGGAGGATCTTTCTGTTCTTCAGACTTAAATAGATGTCTGAACTCCAGTTCACTTTCACAGCTTCTGAAGAGGTGCACGAAGATAAGACAAAGACAGTGGTAAGGAAATATAAAACATTTAAATTTTTGGCTTACCTAAAATCGTAGTTTCATTACATCTGTTATAAAACACAGTGTCAATTATGATAAAAAATATTTAAAATAACATCAGTCTTGCTTAAAATATATGTTTTGTGAATGAACGCTAATTAATTGTACCTAATTTTCTGTTGACAGCTGACAGGTATCGCTCACATTACCACTAGATGGCGTACTCCACACAAACACTTGCTGAAGGCTGCTTTGGGAAAGTCTATAAGGAGAAGTATAAGGAGAAATGGGCTGCTCTGAAGAGAGTTCCTGTTGGTCTCATCAACAAAAATGAGCTGGAAAGAGAATGCAAAGTATATCAGTATGAATGAATAATAACATTTCTTTACTGTTATGACTTTTATCTTACTGAACTCACTATAACACTGGATGTTTTATCCCTAGTAATGCTCGGCATCCTAACGTGGTGAACCTTCTTGGTAAACCTCCAAAATACAGGTAATTGCATATGACAATAACTATGGCACATTCCTAAAATATGAGTTGTTGAAGCCTTTCAGAACCATCTGGTTTGTGTGAGTGTGAGACACGGATACCGTTTGAAGATTGTGATGATCATAAAAGTTTAAACTTGAACCTTACTGTATTTTACCCCGTTTACGTCAAACAATGTTTGGAACCACCTATGCTAACACAAACGAGACAGTTAGGCCGAAATAAAATAGAGAGTCTTGGCAGTTTTATATTTGTGGTGATGAAATGCAAGAAAATTCTAATAATTGTTTGTGCATTTTCAGTTGACTCCGGCAGTGAGAGCCACAATCATCACTGGGATGTGTGACGGTTTGCTTCATCTACACAGTAAAGACATCGTCCACCAAGACCTCAAACCAGACAACATCATTGTGAGCCAGACTGAATATAAATAAAAAAACAGAATACCGTATGTCCATATTTATTGATATACTGTTCCATGTTGTATTTAGGGATCAACTTTGTCTCCCTGATTTATGAGGATAGTAACAAATAAATTTTTTGTTTCTCTAATTTAGGTTGAACATCAAACCCATCGTGCTGTGATCATTGACTTGGGACTGGCAAAGTTCTCTAAAAATGGACTGAGATCTGCAGTAAACTTGGGCAATGAAAAGTACTCTGCTCCAGAGATCCTGCGGACGGGGGGAGTTCGTGACAAGTGTTCAGATGTTTGGGCTATGGGTAAAGTCATTGCTGAACTCTGTGCCCGAATCAGGTTACCCACCCAATACTTGTCTGCTGACAAAATTCAAGAAACCCTTAAAGATCATCCGTACCGTATTCCGTTGACCAGGATGGTGGAGACCAATCCATCTTACAGAGCTTCAATGGCTGGAGTCATTTTAGACATCAGGAGAGCTGCTTCAGCTTCAAAAAACCTCCTGTGGTAAATTATCGGAAGAATCCACCACAACTGAGAAATATGGAAAAGGCTGTAGTCTCATTTCAAGGAGCAGGTTTCAGGAGTAAGATGTCTCGGTCCCTTTCACCGTTCTCTTTTACCATTCCCGAACACGGAAAATTTATTCAACAAAGCTACCTGTCCTGGAAACAAAAACGTTTAAAACTTTAAAATTGATTTGAATTGGTGACTGTGCTAAGATCTTAGTGTAAATTTTCATTTTTTATTCTTAGAACTAAAATGGTAACCTTGTTGGTTACAGTGTGTCTTCTAAAAGCTTTACGCTACTACACACAGCCTCTGTTCTTGTCATTACAGTTATATACTGTTCATTTTAATATAAATACTTACTCATGAATAAATATAATTGGTAATACATAAAAATTAAATAGGAAGACATTTTTTTTAATAAAATCTGATAAAATCTGAAGAGTATGAGCATTTACAGGAATGTATAATAGTCTGTTAGTTTTAAATTGTATGTGTCAAAATTTGCTGTAGAGTCAAAATGTCATTGCAATCTTGTTGCATTACTGTATTTATGTTCAATGTCAGGTTAAGCAAATAAATAGACCTTAGACTCATTTCGTTACATTTGTCTGAAAACAAATAATAAATGTACACGCACTAAGTGCAAAAAAAAGTGCAGCTTTAATGTAGCTTATGTCCTATTCACTCACAATTAATTCAAATAAAATCAAATCAATGAAATCGAACCAAACTCATTTACTGTCACTCAACTGCATCAGTAGATGACAACTGTATACTTTAGGTACAATGGGTGCAGACCAGCATTTGTAAAATCACTTTATTTAGCTTCGATTGCAAATACAAACTCAACATTTTTATAACTAAAGCTGTTTAAAATGAAAATTTAAAACCTTAATAAGATGACTATTTAAGCTAAGTGAATAATGTGTGTTGAAAGGTTCAAGGGTTTGAGGAAGAAAGGAGTCGGGGTGGCTGGGAAAACTGTGACAATCTTTATTCAATAATACTTCCGGGTTTCAAACTTCCGGCTTCAAAATAAAAGTTCTACACAATCTTTCTTAATCAAAGATTCTTTCTGGTAATTTCCTTGGACGCAACGTCTCTCGGTTCTGGCGCACACACCCGTCTTCCCAGCCGGTCTCTCTCTGTCCTTCCAGATCCGCCGTTTGGTTTTAAAGCGTCTCCTCGCCAATTACTAGAACGAGAAGCAGGTGTTTTCACTAAGCCGTTGATCTGCCTACTCACCGTCTTTCTCCCGACACTCCCTCTCCGCGCAGACCGTGCTGAACCACGCCCATATCGCCACATACCCCCACCGTCCGCCTCAGGCCGGATGGGACCTCCTGGAGAGGAAGTCAGCCACGGCCATCTGGATCCCCGGTCTGTGGATCACCTGAAATTTGAAGGGTTGTAATGCGAGATACCAACGAGTGATCCGCGCGTTGGTATCCTTCATGCGGTGGAGCCATTGGAGAGGCGCGTGGTCCGAACAGAGCGTAAACTCCCGCCCCAGGAGGTAATAGTGAAGGGTGAAGACCGCCCACCTGATCGCCAGGCATTCCTTCTCAATGGTGCTGTACTTCGTCTCCCTCTGTGAGAGCTTACAACTGATGTACAGCACCGGACGGTCCTCTCCCCTTACCTCCTGGGACAGAACCTCCCCCACGCCCCTGTCCGATGCATCGGTCTGCAAGAGAAAGGGAAGAGAAAAGTCAGGAGAGTGCAATAACAGTCCGCCGCACAGAGCAGCCTTCACCTGGGTAAACCCCTGCTGGCACTGCTCCGTCCATTGGACGGTATCTGGTTCCCCCTTTTTTAGTGAGGTCAGTCAGCGGGCTGGTGGGGTCCGAATAATTGCGTACAAACCGCCTATAATATCCCGCCAGCCCCAGGAACTGCCGAACCTCCTTTTTGGTCTTGGGTCTCGGTGTGGTCGCAATCGCGGCTGTTTTATTAATTTGGGGACGCACCTCCCCTTGACCCAAGTGGAAACCGAGATACCTTACCTCTACCCGCCCAACTGCACACTTCTTCGGGTTAGCCGTTAGCCCCGCACCTCTCAACGAAGCCAGGACCGCTCTCAGGTGTTGCATATGCCGCTCCCAGTCGTTACTATATATGATGATATCATCCAGATACGCGCCGGCATATGCAGCATGCGGTCAGAGTATGCGGTCCATGAGGCGCTGAAAGGTCGCCGGAGCTCCAAATAACCCGAACGGAAGTGTAACGAATTGGTGTAAACCGAACGGAGTGGTAAAAGCTGTCTTTTGGGGAGATAAAGGGAGATAGAGGGATCTGCCAATATCCTTTCGTCAAATCCAATGTCGAATAAAAACGAGCCATACCTAGTCGGTCTAGTAATTCGTCAATTCGTGGCATTGGATATGCATCGAACTTCGATACAGCATTCACCTTTCGATAGTCCACACAGAACCAGACTGAGCCGTCGGTTTTAGGCACTAAGACTATCGGGCTCGCTCAATCACTGCTGGATTCTTCCATTACGCCCATGTCCAGCATCGCTTCTAATTCCTTTTGAACCACCATTTTTTGCGTTCAGGTAGTCTATATGGGCGGCTGCGCACTATCGCACCCGGTTTGGTCTCAATGTGGTGCTCTATGAGATTTGTGCGGCCGGGTAGGGGCGAAAAAACATCCGCAAATTCTGCTTGTAATCTCACAACATCCGTGACCTGGGAGGACGAGAGATGATCTCCCCCCGGAGCCATAGCGAGGGATTGCACCTTGGTGTTCACTTCTGGTCCGAGATCATCTTTTCTACTCACTGTCGTCGCCAGCATCACGGTGTTTGCCTCACTCCACTTTTTGAGGAGGTTGAGGTGATAAATTTGATGTGCTCCGCTCCTATCCGTTCAAACTACCTCATAATTGAAATCTCCTACTCGTCGTGTGACCTCAAATGGTCCTTGCCACTTGGCGAGTTATTTAGAATTGGACGTTGGGAGTAATACAAGTACCTTCTCTCCCGGTGCAAATTTACGTAGTCTGGCACCCCTGTTATATTTTCCGACTCTGTTTGTCCTGGGCCTGTAACAAATTCTCCATTGAGAGCCGCCCCAGTGTATGGAGTTTTGTTCGCAGGTCAAGGACATATTGAATTTGATTTTTGCTCGCTCAAGGTCCGTCCTCCCAAGCCTCTATTAGGACGTCTAAAGCCCCGTGAGGCTGACGACCACCCCGTGGAGGCTTGGGGAACCTCGCGGACCGCAAATAACAGGGGTTCCAGCCACCTATCCCAATTCTTGGCGTCTTCGTGAACAAATTTCCTGATCATGGTTTTTAACGTGCGATTAAAACGTTTGACCAGCCCATCTGTTTGTGGGTGGTAGACGCTGGTCCGAATCATTTTAATCCCCAATAATCTGTAGAGTTCGCGGAATGTCCGTGACATAAACGCCGTGCCTTTATCGGTGAGAACCTCTTTTGGGATTCCCACCCGGGAGATTAATCGTAACAGCGCGTCCGCAACACTTTTTGCTGAGATATTGCGTAACGCCACTGCCTCAGGGTATCGTGTTGCGTAGTCCACAATGACTAAGGCAAATCGATGCCCTTGTGCGGATCGCTCTAACGGCCCAAACAGGTCCATACCAATTCGTTCGAAGGGGACCTGCATAAGCGGAAGCAGGCATAACGGTGCCCGTGGGGTGGCCGATGGGTTTACCAACTGGCATTCAGGATAAGACGCGCACCACCTGCGCACGTTCTCATGAATGCCCGGCCAGAAAAATCAGATCGTTAGTCGATTTACAGTTGCAGCCTGTCCTATGTGCCCTGCCATTTGATTACAGTGATTTTTGGTACGACCAATTGGGTTGTATCCTGTTTTGACTGAGTGTCTTGGGTCACTCGATACAACCGGTCTTTTAAAATAGCAAAATATGGGTAGGATAGCAGCTGTGCAGGGTGGAGAGGTTGCCCGTTGATGGAACGGACCTGATCAAATGCATTTTTGAGCGAGTCGTCCTGAGACTGCTCCAGATGAAAATGATCACCCTGGGAGAGATTTATTTTCTCCACAGCGCTGTTTCCCTCTGAGCCAGTCGTCAGTGGTCCCGGCTCAACCTCTCCCACCTGCGCGACCGCCCCTCCCCATCACTCTTGGTTGCGCCCAGGAACATCCGCGCATAATTGTCCCAGTAATACTGAAAATAATGGCCAATTCGTTCCCAAAATTAGCGGATGTTGGAGGTGCTCGTTAACAGCCACCTCTACACTATGTTTTTGCCCCTTAAATTTGATGGTCAACGGCACCGAAGGGTAATTCACCACATCCCCGTGTACACACCTTACCTTAACCATGCGGCCCGTATCCCTTGCCACCAATTGAATAAGGCTTTGATGTATTGAGGTTTGGTTACATCCTGAATCTACCAAAGCCTGATATGTACCCCCCTAATACTCGTATTTGGTACAGCCCGTCTTGACCGAGGGCAGCCTGTGGGTTGTCAGGCACCCGGATCATCATACCGACCTCCATCATGTGACATCGGTCGATAAAATGTCTGGGGTCCCCACAACGCCAACAGGCCGGCCCAGAAGTTCCCGTCGCCCTAGCGGTAGGAGGCAGACCCCCAAATTGGCGAGGAGAGGCTGACGGGGGGAAGAGACGTTGGGGCCATGGCCCTGTAGGTTCCCGGCTCCCTCAAAGGTCCTGGCGGCTCCTTGTGGCCCCATCTCCGGTGACATCCGGGTACGTGGCGCTGGCCAGGGAAAGAAATTCCCCCTGGACCTAGGAAAGGGCACAGGTCTGGGGGGAAGGGAGGGGGTAATAGGGAGAGAGAGAGAAGATGATGCTAGGGGTACGCCGACCCCGGGGCACGCCACCAACTGATCCTCCGCCACCTGGATGGCCTGGACCAGCGACGACGATCGGTGACACTGGACCCACTGGGCGGTCTTCCTGGGGAGCAGTCCCACGAACAGCTCCAGTGTCACCTTGTCCACGATGTTGTCGACGGTGCTGGCGTCGGCCATCAGCCATTTGCGGCAGGCATCCCGAAGGCGAACGGTTGACCGCGATCCCCAAGTTCCAGTGACCGGAACCGCTGCCGATGTTGCTCCGGACTGAGACCCACCCGCTCTAGGATAGCCTTCTTGAGGTCCCTATACTGGAGTAGGTTCACCACTGGCAGCTGCTGGGCGGCCATCTGGGCTTCGCCTGTCAGAAGGGGAATCAGACGGGCTGCCCAAGCGTCCGGCTGCCACCCGGATAGCTCGGCGGACCTCTCAAACAACTCCAGGAAGGCTTCCGGCTCGTCCTGGGCTCCCATCTTGTGCAGCGGGATGGTTGGGGATGCGGTCGATGATCCAATCGCCTCTCTCTCCTGCCTCACCCAGCTCCAGGACTACTCGCGGTCCTCCTGTTGGGTCTGGATGAGGGCCTGGAACCGTCTCTCTTGATCTTCTCTCAGACCCAACAGGGCCTGGTGGTGTTGTTGGTGAAGACCAGCGAGTGATGAAATAAACTCCACAAATGGCGATCCAGGCGGAGACCGCATGATGGCGGCGGCTGTTTCCTTTCTTCCCGGGTTTCGGCACCAATGTAGAAAGGTTCAAGGGTTTGAGGAAGAAAGGAGTCGGGGTCGGCATGGCTGGGAAAACTGTGACAATCTTTATTCAATAATACTTCCGGGTTCCAAACTTCTGGCTTCAAAATAAAAGTTCTACACGATCTTTCTTGATCGAAGATTCTTTCTGGTAATTTCCTTGGACGCAACGTCTCTCGGTTCTGGCACACACACCCGTCTTCCCAGCCGGTCTCTCTCTGTCCTTCCAGATCCGCCGTTGGGTTTTAAAGCGTCTCCTCGCCAATTACTAGAACGAGAAGCAGGTGTTTTCACTAAGCCGTTGATCTGCCTACTTATCGTCTTTCTCCCGACACTCCCTCTCCGCGCAGACCGTGCTGAACCACGCCCACCTCGCCACAATGTGTTTCTAAGAACTTGAATGAACTTGGTGTTCATAAATACAAGACAAGACACAGAGGAAGAAGACACAGACAAGCGTTCGTGACAAGCGTTTGACTGCCCTATAATACAGTATCCAAATCGATCTATACATAAATGCGTATCAGACACATAAAACAGCATTAAGCTAAGCTTTTTTATGTAAATTATAAAAAATAACTAACTAATACAATAAAATATGATAACATAATAAAAGCATGACTTTTGAAAATCTGTTTTTACAAATGAACTCTTATAAATACTAGTGTCAGCGTAAATAAGCATACAACATACATTACAAATAACACAGATTTAGACAGAGACAATATCATATTTTTAACTGAGAACCTTCTGTTTTTATTTTTTATTAAAATCTTGATTTTCATTGTTTTATGTTCTCAAATGTTGATGTAAATTATCAGTATTTTTACATCTTGCGTGATTGAATGCATCTCTGACCATGTTGATTCTTTCAGT
The DNA here is from genome assembly GCA_029783895.1 of Triplophysa bombifrons. NCBI lineage: Eukaryota > Metazoa > Chordata > Actinopteri > Cypriniformes > Nemacheilidae > Triplophysa > Triplophysa bombifrons. The sequence goes on from CM056455.1 coordinate 5,045,330, forward strand.
TTCAGTTTTCCGTTCCGGTCAACATTCACACTAACTGGATAGATCTTACTGTAACTCAGACTTAAATACCTGTAGATGGAAATCTCTGAACTCTTGTTTATTTTCACAGCATTGAAGCAGTGCTGAAAGATCAGTCTGAGACAGAGGTAAGGAGCACTTTTTACTACTGTTTAAACTTCCAGTTTCTTTCTAAAATCAAATAGGAAAGATTGTTCCTCACATTTCCAAACATTTGAAAGTAAAAAATAATACATATCTGAAAAAGTTTCAGTTTTTAATTTATTACACTTCAGAATATTAAAAAAGTTATTTATCTTTTATTTATGTAATAGAAGCTAACTATTTAAAGTATTGTACATATTTCACTGTATTTTTACTCATTATTAAAATTTTATTACTCTTTAGATGAATGCAGAAGGTAATCCTTTCCAGTGGACCATGGTGCTTCATGAGAAGTGTGTAATGACTCACTATAGCAACAATATCGAGGACAACATTCAAACATCAAAAATCACTGTCAGACAGCACAGACAAATTGTTTCTGAAGAAGAAATCAGCAAGCCAGCAAGTAACCCTACACAGAGCTCCATGAATGATCTAGAAAGTCACCCACAGAATGGTGTGATCCATCGCCAATCCAATAATCAAGTGGAAGGTGTTCAAAAATATGCACTTAAAGTTATAAGGAATCAAAATATTATTTGTGAAGAAGAAATCAACATTTACAAAACAAATTAAATTTGAAATTGTCTGTCAACATGAAGAATTACCACCCTATTAACAGTGAAGAAATCCACTTTTACTTAAGTTATTAAAACTCAGAGGAAACAAAACTCAAAAATGTTTTCGTGTCCAATGACACGATGATACTTTCACACATCATTTATGTTCTATTCTTAAGTTTTAGTTGCTATTCAACCTTTCATTATTTATTTTTAACCTTTAAAAATATATTGATTTTTTATTGATTTTTGTGGGGAACTTTTCATCTGTGAGATCAACCACCCCGATACCTTGAAATGATAATAAAAAAAAAGAAAAAATGGGCAAACATCAGTTATAAGTAGTGTTATTTAAAAAACAAAAAGACGACTTATACTATACTGATATTTGTAATAAAGTAAGATACATTGTTTTCAAAGCTTGTTTTTTGAGTCGTCAGCATTAAAGCCTACAAAATACAGAGGAGATGAAAGTTCCTTGTTTGTGAAATATTGCTGTTCTTCAGGTTAGGCAGAGATCAGATAATGGAAAAGCTATTTCTATGGGTCAAATGAACCATGTAGATTCGCTCTTAGACTAAGAAGGAAGTCGTAACCTTTATATGAAAAATAATATTGTTATTGCTGTTATATGCTTAAAATAATTGGATTAGATTAAACTATGTAATCATTTAGATTAAAATTTAAAATTACAAATAATTTAAAATAATCTCTCACATCCACAATCTATCCTCATATTATGTGTTTTTCTATTTTCTATTATATAATAATGTTTTAAAAACATTTACAGTATCTACACAATTTGTGTCTTTAGGTGCTTGAGATATAAACTTCAAATGACCAACCTTCAAGCTTTTTCTAATTGTCATCTTATTAATATGTTTTATAATTTTGTGTTGCATTAAATATGCTATAATAGCAAGAAAAGTATCCGCTGTTTTGTTTTCAAGCTGAGGCTTTCAGAATGTAATGCCCTTTCTGTAAAGGTTTCATTAATATTTACAGTAGATATGCTATCCTTTGTGTTTAGAGGACCTTAACAGAATAAAAAGGGTATTAAAGGACCAGTATAATGTACATATCTTTCCTTTACTGACACATCTACAGAAAGTTATAACACAAATAATTTATTAAAATGTTTAAAATTAGAGTTTATGTAGTTTTTATGCTTCTTCTATTCATGAAGCCAGGCTGGTTTCAACTATTTTACAAGGTGGCCTATTCATATGAATTGGTATGATGTCAATCAAACAGAAATGTATGATGACATTGATTACTGCAATAAAAAAGCACAGCCTCTAACTCTCCTCAAAACTAGCATGGGGTGAACGCACATTGTACTCAAACATAAAAAAAAAGAAATTCATACGAATTCCATGTGGGATTATGTTGTTTATTGCATACTTCAGGGCTCTCTCCAGGCTGCTTATATCTCTTTCGCTGTTATAATGTTCATGTTCAGGCAAATGTCTGCCTAGACGAAGTCTTCACTTGTAAATAGTGACAAGTTGCTATTGGCATTTAGGCTTGAGCAATTAAGATCAAAAGATGGCAGTTTTAACTTTGAGTTACAATGAACCACTGTTACCATAAACTAGAAAATCCACAAAAAAAAATCGATGTTAGATTTATATTTAAAACAAAATGAACAAACACACAGAGATTGATATCAGTACCAGTTTTAACAATAATCACTCATTAAGTGACACAATATATCAAACTATTAACCTCCCACAACCAATGTTCCAATGCAAGTAACTTGCTCCTGGTAAACAGCATAGCCCTACTTCTTCTGAAACATTTACATTAAACACTAAAAGTGTCCCTATTAAAAAATCACAAATAGAACAATTTATTTACATCTATTTGATCATCTGGAATCTGAGGGTGCAAAAAAATCTAAATATTGAGAAACTTGGCTTTGAAGTTGTCCATCAGAGGCGGTGTATGGAGGTTTGTTTTAATGCTCTCTATTGGCTTAACGCTGTAATGGTGTTGTGGAGAGCAAATGAAGCCCAAAGCAGATGATCTTTACTTAAAATCGCAATGATTTTTGCCATTACAGAAAAATTGATCATTTTGACCCATACAATATATTGTTGGCTATTGCTATAAATATTGCCGTGCTGTGACTGGTTTACTGGCCATTGGTCACGTATTACAAATTATAATAGGCTTTTATAAATGGTAGCCCTGCTGGTCATGGTATGGCTTCGAAAAGCTTTATGGTAACACACACATCTTCCGTCTTTGTCTTATGAATTATGTAACAAATAATAACATTTCTGTAGAAGTTTAGTTAATTCTCTGGGCAGAGATTCCATGTTAGTCTGCAAATACCATGAGTCAAGTCATGCATAGCTAAGAAATTGGCCTAACCCAAGAAAGTTTTCTAACAAATGTAGTTGTTCAGTTGCTTTCTGTGATAGCTTAAATCAAGTTTCAAAACGAATTTTCCCTGTAACACACTTCTTATTGTTTTGGAAAGGCGTGGTTTTCTCATCTTTCAATTAAAAAAAAAATCTAATCGAAGAATTAAACTTCGGACAATTTTCAGTACTCTTTCTACTTTCTTTTTCTACACCAGATTGTCTAAATTAGTAATAAGAATTTACTCACTATGACAATAATAGAGCAGCCACAATAAAAATAGGGAAATTAGGAATAATAAAGCATAAAAATAATAATTTACAGGTTAATGGGAAAAGCGTGTTATTTAAAAATTTAAATGTACAGAATTTGCAGCATAATCTGTGTATAATCTGTGTTTGTGGTTCACTGTCGAGGTTTGTGAGCATAAGTGTGGTGCATATTTAGCGAAAGTCTGAAAAGTTATTAGACCAATATTTTGGTCTTGATGCAGAGTATTAGAAAATAATATAACAAGGTCAAATTAAAACCTTTTAAACCAGTTTGGAAAAGTTTATTTCCTTATTCTTCCTTATTGAGAAGTTGCATTAAGATGCAGTTAAAAAACAGATTTGTATTTTTTTCATGTTCCAGTTTTGACTTCCAAGGAATATCAGTGTCAGCACACAGAGGGAGGATCTTACTGTTCTTCAGACTTAAATAGATGTGTGAACTCCAGTTTACTTTCACAGCTGTACATGTGAAAGTAAACTTCTGAAGAGGTGCTCGAACAATAGACAAAGACAGTGGTAAGAAAATATAAAACATTAAAATATTTGGCTTATCTAAAATCGTAGTTTCAAATATCATCTGCGTCAATTTGGCTTAAAAGCATTTTCTTTGATGTTTTTATTTAATTTATCCTTAAAATAACATCTGTCTTGCTTAAATATATTCTCTGTGTATTATTCAAAATTTTTCGACTGACAATTAATTGTACCTTACTTTCTGTTGACAGCTGACAGCTATCGCTCACATTACCACTATGGCGTACTCCACACAAACACTTGCTGAAGGCTGCTTTGGGAAAGTCTATAAAGTGAAGTATGGGGATAAATGGGCTGCTCTGAAGAGAGTTCCTGTAGAACGCATCAATCAACATGAGCTGGAAAGAGAATGCAAAGTATATGAGTATGTATGGATTACTGGCATTTCTTTATTGTCATGACTTTTATCTTACTGAACTCATTATAACACTGGATGTTTTATCCCTAGAAATGCTCGGCATCCTAACGTGGTGAACCTTCTTGGTAAACCTTGGATCACAGACGCAAAGTGGAACATTCCTTTAGAATTTATCTTTGGGGAAGATCTTGAGACGACCATCTTTAACTCACAAAGCTCCAAAATACAGGTAATTGCATATGACAATAACTATGGCACATTCCTAAAATATGAGTTGTTGAAGCCTTTCAGAACCATCTGGTTTGTGTGAGTGTGAAACAGGAAGACCGTTTGAAGGGGTGCAGAGTTGCATGACTCGAACCTTGACAGATGACCCTGTTTCCGTCTAATAATGTTAGAAACCACCTATGCTACCACAAATGAGACAGCTCAACAGTAATAAAATAGAAAGTATTGTCAGCTTTATATTGGTGGTGATGAAGTGCAAGATAAAGCAACACTTTCCGTGAAGCATATACGGTGAGGATAATAAGTATTTGATCCCCTGCTGATTTTGTAAGTTTGCCTGCTTACAAAGAATTAAAGGGTCTATACATTTTATGGTAGGTTCGTTTTAACTGATAGAGACAGAATATAAAAATAATCAGGGGAAATGTTATATAAAGGTTATAAATTGATTTGCATTTCAGTCAGTGTAATAAGTATTTGATCCCCTACTAACTAGAAAGAATTCTGGCTCCACAGATTGGTTATGTGCCTATATTGACCACAGATTAGTCCTGTCACTTTAAGAAAATACTCCTAAATCAGCTTGTTATGTATATACGAATGCCTGCTAACAGATTCTGTATCTTCCATTTCAACCTCTTCACCACCATTGTCAAGACCAAATAAGTTTTAAAGGATGTCAGGGACAAGATTGTAGACCTGCACAGAACTTGAATAGGCTACAGACTGAAGCTTCGTGAGAAGCAGATAAATGTTGGTACGATTATTTGAAAATAGAAGAAATACAAAATAACTATAAAATGCCCTTGTACTGGAACTCCTTCCAAGATTTCTGTGAAGGAGGCTAAAACTCCAATTTGCTGAGTGACAGCCAAGAAACCTTAACGAATTACAGAGGAGTAAAATGTATCCTGACACTTGTTTAAACCTGGTGAGCAACTATCAGAAATGTTTTACCTCACCATAAAAATTATAGACCCTTCATTTCTTTGTAAGCAGGCAAATTTAGAAAATCAGCAGGGGATCAAATACATATTTCCCTCACTGTATGTATAATGCATTATAAAGAGTTATTAAAGGCTAAAATGCATTATAATTCTTCAAAATGTGTGTTGTGATGCATTATATGTAGTTGTAAAGAAGTTTAACCAATTTAAAATGTGTAGTGTAACAATGAATTGCTAAGTTTTATAATGTAACTGTAATAACAATGATTTATAAGACATTAAAATGTATTAAAAGGTGCATTACAATGTTTTAAAACTACTTTTATTATGCATTGTACATAATTCAAGGAATGTGTTACTCAATAATTTTTTTATAATTGTTTGTGTATTTTCAGTTGACTCCAGCAGTGAGAGCCACAATCATCACTGGGATGTGTGACGGTTTGCTTCATCTACACAGTAAAGACATCGTCCACCAAGACCTCAAACCAGACAACATCATGGTGAGCCAGACTGAATATGAATAAAAAATACAGAAGACTGAATGTGCATATTTATTGCTATACTGGGATCAACTTTGTCTCCTTGATTTAGGAGGAGAAACCAAATTTGTAACAAGTAAAATATTTGTTTTCTCACACCGATTTAGGTTGAGCATCAAAGCCATCGTGCTGTGATCATTGACTTGGGACTGGCAAAGTTCTTTAAAAATGGACTGAGCTCCGCAGCAAACTGGGGCAATGAAGCGTACTCTGCACCAGAGATCCTGCGGAAGAGGGGAGTTCGTGACAAGCGTTCAGATGTTTGGGCTATGGGTAAAGTCATTGCTGAACTCTGTGCCCGAATCAGGTTACCCACCCAATACTTGTCTGCCGACAAAATTCAAGAAACCCTTAAAGATCATCCGTACCGTATTCCAGTGTCCAGGATGGTGGAGACCGATCCATCTTCCAGAGCTTCTATGGCTGTAGTCATTTTAGACATCAAGAGAGCTGCTTCAGCTTCAAAAACAGACAAACCAAGAGACGTCACCGTAACACAGGCAAATGAAATAAGTCAGAGAAGGAGTCCACAACCGCCAACACTTCAGACGGTGATCAGAAAACCTCCTTTGGTAAATTATCGGCAGGATCCACCACAAATGAGAGAAATGGAAAAGGCTGTAGTCTCATTTACAGGAATGGGTTTGAGCAGTCACATGTCTCGAATGCCCCTTTCACCATTCTCTATTTCCATTCCAGACAGCGGAAAATTGATTCACAAACTCTACACTGAGGAGGAAGGATCTATGCAACATAAAGAGATCATCACAAGTGGAGGGAAGATCACTAAATATGAGAGTTACGAATATTCTTTCAAACGTTCTTAAAAATATTGTTTTGTCCTGGAAACAAAAATGTAAAAGTAAAATAATGATTCGAATTGGTAAATTGTTTTTTTTGTATTATTATTTTAATATCTTAGTGTACATTTTCCTATTTTAATCTTAGAACTAAAATGGTAACCCTGTTGGTTACAGTGTGTCTTCTAAAAGCTTTACGCTAATAAACACAGCTTCAGTTCTTGTCATTACAGTTAAATACTGTATATTTTAATATAAATATTTTCTCATGGACACATATATTTGGTAATAAAGAAACATAAAATAGGAAGACATTTTTTTCTGTCAAATCTGATCAAATCTGAAGAGGATTTCCAGGAATGTACACTATAATAGTTTGTTAGTTATTCATTGTATGTTTCAAAATTTGCTGTATTTTGTTGGGTTACTGTATTTATGTTCAATGTCAGGTTAAGCAAATAAAAAGACATTAGACTCATTTCTTTACATTTGTCTGAATACATATAATAAATGGACACACAATGAATGCAAAAAAAAGTGCAGCTATAATGTAGCTTATATCCCATTCACTCAAAAAATATTTTTATCCATATTCAATTAATTAAAATGTAGAATCAAATTAATTAAATCGAACCAAACCAATTTACTGTCACTCAACTGCATCAGTAGATGAAAATGCAAGGAACATACTTAAAAGCCACCACAAAACACATGGCAGTAATGACAAAGGAAACGGTTAACCTAATGCAAGACTTTAATAATACAAAAAACATTTAGCTCTATGACCTTTTCATATTTAAGTATTATCAGTTCAAATTTTTTTGGACCAAGCATAAATAACTGAAACATTTAGGTTCAAGGGCGGGTTACCCTCACAGCATTCTGTACCAATCATTTTAAGTTTTGAACTTGGATATTTCTGGATGTGCATTTTGTAGTTCAACAAGTTAAATCAACTAAGAATGTGTACCCAGCATGCATTGCAGTGTAACTCTATCAGTAAGCATAAGAACGTGGAAATACCTTACCCGTCCTAAGGTATAGCAAAGAAGATGTTGTTGAAAGGAATAGTGCAACCAAAAATGAAAATTCCGTCATCATTCACCCTCTTGTCATTTTAAACCTGCATGACTTCCTTGCTCCTGCAGAACACAAAATGAAAGATTTTTTTAATTCTTGGTAACCAAACAACAGCATCAATTATCATTAGTTTAGTGTTCATAGTCAATAGGTACCGCCGTTATTTGGCTACCAACATAACTTCTCATTTTTTGTTCTGCAGAAGAAAGTAAGACATACATGTTTGAAAAGACAAGAGGGTGTATAAATGACATTTTTGGGTGAACTATCATCACATATTGTTTCGGAATTACCAGGCTCTCACACCACGCTTGCACACCGCCCACCAAGTCTCCCATGTTCTCCACGTCTGCTACATGCTACCATCCTCACCTGCACTCTGCCGGATTCAACAGGCTGCTGTACACGATCTCCTTCAACACAAGGACAGTATTTACCAGTAAACCTCTCAGTCATTCATATATTCATTACTTACCTGTTGTACTCAAATGGCAAATGGAAAACCTTATATCACTAACACCTAAGCATATCAAATATCCCATTTTGAATGGTTTTTGTACCACCGGCTATACATTTGACGAGGCACTTTTCAAAAACTTGAAGCTTCGGTCATTATCATTGCTCCTTGTTAATGTGTTGTCATATAACGTTTAACAAATTATACGGTGTTGCTGAGCTTAAAAATTTAATCAACAGCCACACCATATGCAAACATTTCCTTGACATCTTGTGCTTAAGTCAAGGAAAATCAGCAGATTTCTGTAAAATAAATTTCAGAATGATAAAACAGAGTTTAAGAGCTAGTGCTACATTCAAAGCATCATCACGCAAACGGCTTAGGATTTAAAGAATGTTAGGCATGACGTTACTCGTGCAGTTCTGTAGAAGTTCATGCAGAATTCCATGTAAAGGCAGTGATTCTGTGATAGTCTGCCAATAGCTCTTACTTCAAATAATATTTACAAAACAAAAAAGTGGTATAATGCTTGCCTACAGGACTATCACTGGATCTGTACCAGCATACTTTCACACCCTTCTACACTCCTACACCCCATCAAGAACCCGGCATTCAGCAAACCAGCTGGGTCTTGTATTGCCTTCTCATTCTTGTCTTGTGTGATTATCTACTTACATCTAAGATTACTTAAGAGTAGTGTGATAAAAATATTTTGCATTTTGCTCTTTCTGTACTCTTTTATGTTGTATATTTTGTACGTAATAGACACTAAGATAGCAAATTACTCTTTTCCAGAATCCCAATTCGAGGTTTCAGTGTTTTGAATTGATCTCACCATTGTCCCAGAAGACATGGTAGTGCATATGTTTCTGAGGGCTTGTGTTTCATGTTTTGGGAAAAATGTTTGCATTTTCAGCAAGTTTGAATGGTTTTGAGAGCTTCAATTTGACCTGAAAATACGATGTTGAGGGAATTGAGTGAGAAGTTATGGATTGGTGTTTAGAGTTTCGAGAAAAGGAGCCATAATTTCAAGAAATATGTTTAAATAATAGAGAAAAACTGTTATAATCATGATAACAAAATCAAAGTCAACAATGATTTCATTTTAATCTAATAAATTCCTATTTTATGTATCTATTTCATCTGATATTCTCCTTTGATCCACCTCAAGAAAATTCTGATGCTGCTTTGCCTTTGTGTAAATGAAAAGACCTTTAAAGTCATTTTGTTTTTCTGTTTTATTTACATATGTGATCCATAGTAATCCAAAAACAATCGGACTACATTAATTTTATATTGTGATACTTGGATTACTTTACTGATTAAATTTAATATTATGTATTTTATTTTGTAACTGTACTGGAATACATTTTTAAAGTAACCATTTCAATCTTGTTGTCAGGTCTGGTACTGTCAGCCATACTCAAAATGAGTCCCCTCCATCCACTGTGGTGGTAGTGAACACTCTCGCACTCACACAAAATGATATTTGTATTTATATATAATAAATCCGGAATGACGATCTGTTACTTGTATTTGTTGAATTTACTTAAAAAAGCTGTGTCTAGTGGTTCTACGCAACAATATTAAGTAATTTGAAAGAATAACACTTTGTTTGAATGAACAAAATAAATTGAAGTAATGTTGACAAAACTTTTTTACGTAAATCCAAACCATTCCGGTAATTTGAAGTCCTTAAACTCAATATTTATCCTTCTCAATGGTACTTTTTGTTGACATACATAAATTACATATAGATTTACTACATGTAGGTCAAAACACAATGAGCAAATCAGATGAAAGGTGTTGCAGTACTGTCATTAACACAGTGAAAGCTCATTGAATGGCGCAATAGACATCACAACCTCTCACACCCTAAGCATATGTACCACTCATCTAAATAATGGCAACCCTAAAACTAAAAAATACAACAAACTCTTTTAAACCTCAAAGATAAATGAACATTAAGCACAAAAAAGTATTTTTTATTTACTGTAAAACACTTAATATAACACAAAATTGTGAAATTTACTGCCTAAATGCAGTCTTACGCAAAGCATGCTGGGAACTGAAAATCCACCTCAACCAGTCATGTTGAGTTAACTTGTTAATATTAAGTAAACTCAACAATATGTCCAATATTATAGGTTGTACTTTCTACTCAACAATGTTAAATTTACCAGTCAAAAACTTGTTGAGTAAAGCTGACAGATCTCAATCTTTTGTATAAATAACATAGTTAATTTAAGTTAATTTAGTTACTTGGATTGTTTATGTACTTTGAACAAGGATGGGTTAAGTAAAACTAGCAGCAGCTACAGTTCATTTTTTTCAGTGTTGATGGCTCAAACATTCAGTAAAGGAACTTTGCAAAAGTCTACAAAGTAACCTATGGAAGGTACCCAGCTACTTTGACTTTGTAGACTTTTAAGAAATTAAAAAAGAAAGAAATGTGTATTGCTGAGTATTTGTAGACTTTGTGCAAAAGCGAAAATGTGAAACAAAACATAATACAACTAAAGCCATCAACATGTGTGATCTACTGTAGGTCAGTGCCCAATGTGGTGAAGCTGGGGAAGCCCTGTACAAGTAGTATATCTGTTGTGGTTTCTGTTGCAATGTACAGTTCTGTTTTTTGCAGTTAGTGTACTAAAAGTCAGACCAGGGTTACACACTCAGTTACAAATAAAGTCATAAAAAAGTACACAGTAATTTAATCAAAGCACCAAAATAGCATATACAATTATTGTAATGTATTTTGATAACTTTTGGATTCCTCACATATATAGATACAGTCATCAAGAAGAAATATTTTTAAAAAACTTGTATTTATTAATAACAGTCTATAATAGTCGTCTAGAATAATCCTCTCAATTAGCTGCCATTCAATCTGTGCATGAGATTGTAGACGTGTTATTTTCTTTTACGCCAGCAGGTGGCTCACGTGAGTAATCACTGACAACACAACCAGGTAGCCTACTAATGTATGATCAAGCAGTGCTCAGAAGTAAGTGTTATTATGCCAAAATACTGATTTATTTGGTTTGAATGAAACCTCTATAATCCTGATCTTTTTTTAGTTTTTTACAAAATGTAACCGTAATCTGATTACTATGTTTCTACGTAACCGTAACAAATTACAGTTACTAGTTTTTGTATCCTGTAGGCCGTAACAACGTTACATGCTAATAATCTACTAACAGCATTTTTGAAATTCTGCCCGATTAACCATAACAACCGATATAATCTAATGACACAACAATTGCTGTTGGTTCACTTTCTAAACAAATGGTCAATCCCTTGACAAAATATTGAGACTATAAAGAGTTTATGTAGAATATTTCCCAAATGGTGACGATGTTCTAAATTAATCCATAACTGGTTTTGTCTTAACTCAGTGTAAACTGGATTATGGAACATGTGACATATTCGAAGCGGGTGCATGTGAAGGGATACTGCTAGTGCCTATTAAAATCGCATTTTGGTGTGTTTTGGCATGTGTTTTGTAATTTAGTCCACAGAGGCTGTGCCCGGCTAAGCATTTTAGACACCTTTTCATGCTTTTAGGACTTTATAACCAATAATCTTATGAATGCCGTTTGAGTAAATGCCCCTCCTAGCTGCATTAAACAGTCTGTCATATTTACATGTAAGATTTAGAATTTGAAATGAAGTAAATATTAAAAGGTTTGGTATATGCAGGCACTGTCCAAACCTCATGTCTAAATCTGCTGTTTTTGATAAATGATTTTGATGTGTGTTTGCATGCACAGTGACTCCTGAAGACATAAATACTTTCTGCATATTGGAGGAACATACACACATTAGTCTGACAGGTCTCCAAATGTGACATTTATAGGAACTGACTCATTTGCATATTTCATATTTCATTCATAATAATAAGCCAATTTGCATATTTATGTCCCCTTTTGTTGCCTAGAATTGAAAAAAACATTAAAGTATAACAGACTCAATAACAGGGAAGATTTTTTTTTTTAATATACGGAGTCAAACCACAACAAAGTGATACGTGGTTGCAATGCTGCATTATTGCGATAATAACAGAATTAAACATACACATTGCTCAGATTTCAAAATTATTGGTTTGAAGAAACAGAATCACTGAACTATTTCGCAAGTCAACTCTCAACTCAGAATTAGAACTCAGTTTACTCTGTTTTAAGAAGGTTATTAGTTTCGTTAAGTATTGAGATTGATGACCATCTGAATTAAATCAACACCTGGAAAGTCCATGGCTATGATGCCAAAACTAGGTTTGGGGTTGTCAGTAGACACATTTTTGAGATAAGTATACAGCCAAGGGTTAATTTGCCTTGCTATTTTTTGGGGGGTTAAACCCTTGAATAAACCCTTCAATGAACCGATGCCTGTGCCACTTGAATAGTTCAGAAATAACATATCAGAAGAAACATCTCCACATGATTTTGTAGAATCCTCTAAGTGCTTTGTAATTTTTTCCTTCTTTATTTCAACATCAGTTACTTTATAGTCACCCCTTTCATCCGTTTCAGAAAGAAGGACACCCAGTTTAAAGTTGTCTTTCTGAACATAAACAATCTTTCCTCTTACTTCACCAATTGTTGGCATTGAAGATTTGACCCAGCTATTAGCCTTATTAATCATGTTTTCAACCAAATCTGGAACTTTGTTTTCTGAAAAGAAGACAGGCTTAACAGGACAAGCACAGTCTCAGTTGGGTATTGTGACAAAAAATTCTCGATTGTTTTTTGAACATCAGGAAATTGTATACCTTGGTAAAACATTCCATGTTTAATTTTCAAACCTTCTCCAGACACTCTCAGATCGAAGTAACGTATCCCAGCCTTTAGCTGGTCCTCCAGTGACCATGCCTGACATTTTGCACATGGTCCTCCATGAAGGGCCAAAGCATCATGAGTACCAGGAATAGTGATTTGAGAAATGAACTTGTTATCGTCTAGAGTTGACATCCAGCCAATGTTGAAAGAATCAGGGAGACGGAGAGCTTCCTGATCATTAAATACATCTTGTCCACTACTTTTCTGCAGTCTGGGAAACAAAATAAGAAATTTTAGGTCAGAGTTATAGTTCTTCATACAAACCAAGTGTTAATGCCAGTCATTTGGCCATCATTGTAGATCTTTCAGTCAAAAAAAATTATTTTTTCTTTTGATGTTCATTTTTATAGTGAAACTCTGTGGCAGCAGACAAGCAAAAACGCGAGGAGCCATAATGTGATATTTTTGCATGATTGTATATAGAAAATGTAGAAAGATTCCGATTTTAGAGAAAATAAAAAAGAGAGAAAAACATTCTCAATTGCAAAGTATTCTGAAAACATAACCCGTGGACAAAAAATGAGACCATGAAAATAAAAATGGCATTTTTCTTTGTTTTTATACTCACATAAGCAAGAAGATGCAGAGAAATGTCCCGGTAACTTTCATCTTCTTCACTACCTGTTTTTTATCAAATGAAAATATCTTCAACATACAAATTAATATAAAATGACACTGCAGAAAAACACAAATTCACACAAATTTAGCACAGAAATCACAATTTGCTGAGGTTACATTTTAATTGCACTTAAGCCAACTCTTATGATTTTAAGTTTTGAAAAGTAAATATACAACTATATACTGCAAAAAGTTGACTTATTGATACAAAGAGAAGAGAAAACGATACCTCACACTCGCCGTTGGTCATCCGGACTCCAGCAACTCTTTCAGTTCTGAGAGGGAAATTTATAAGAACTAGACCTATCACAACTTACTGATTAAATAAGATTGGCTTGATGTGTATTTGCATACAATGGCTCCAGAAGACAAGAATACTTTCTAGTTATCAAATTTTATTGGAACATAGTTTGCTAGGTGCCCTGTCCACTGAAAAAAGTAATTAGGCTGCCTTTTTTTCAATTGAATTATTTTAAACATTTGTTTAAACATAATTTAAGTATTACAATATGTTGTCACAAGATATTTTATTTAATGTTCAGTCGTGTAACCTAATCCATTCATATTAAGACTACATGAATGATTTGTGTTGTATTGATCTCTAATTGTTAAAACTGGACAGAAGATAAATATTTCCCAGCATGCTTTAGGTTTGAAGAGTTAATTTCTCAATTAAGTGTTATTTTGTGTGAGAAAATCTTGTTATTGATGAATGTGCATTTTCTTTGAGATTTAGAAGAGTTTGTTATATTTTCGAGTATTGTATTTGCCATTTTTCAGAATGGGGTGAAAAAGGGGTATTTTATCATTTGCTCTGCTTAGGAGGTGTGCGTGTGAGGTGAGTTTCTGTTCAGCTCTGTTAACTATTTATTCTTGTTAAACATATAGGAATATGTCAAATTAACCAAAAATTGTTGTATTGAGAACTGTTAATCAAAATATGAAACCTCAACATATATAAATTACGTTTTTTAACATATAAATGGAGCAACTATTTCACTGAAACAAAATATTTTTTCAGTGTCTAAGTTTGATTTGAACTGTACTAAAACCGATTTGAACCAACTCATTTAAAAGTCATTGAATGAGTCTGTTTTTTATAAGAAAGGGTAACACATTATGTATTTAGTGGATGGAATCGCTGCCCTCAATTAAATTGAGTTGAATCAATGACTTGCCTTTTTTGTGTGAAACTTGTGTTTGAACTTTGAAGGAGCTGAGTTTATTTGCATATTTATTTCTTAAAATGTTAAAACACAGTTGAAATTGCGTTGGTGGATGCCTCACATTAATGTTTTAATATTCAATAGGTACAAGTGTTTGATAGCTGTATAAAAGCTTACATTGTATTAAATTGAAAGTTGCTGTCAGTGAACCTCCACCAGTTGAGCATCAACAAGACAGGCACGCTTTCTTTTTTTATTTCACATGGAATAAAGTCACTTGTAAAAACTTTAAACAGCATTGAGGTGCCTCAATGATAAGACAATTTGCATTTAATGTGAGCTATTATTTTAATTCAACATAGATCTGATTACTGTCGTATGTAAACCAGACTTCATTACATCTAGTCATGGTGAGCAAAAATAGTCCACCGTGACTACATAACTCGTTTAAACAGTTTGTATAGTAAAAACTTAACTGACCACATTTGTTCTTTGATAAGAGCATGCATGAATGAGGGACTCTGCAGTTCATCCACACTTTGACATGCCATCCTCCAATTGCAGTGCAAGCTACAACAGTTGAAATTAACTTTTTAAACCTTTAAAGCATACAATATTTGCATGTTTGTATTCTTTAAGGCAATGTGTACTGTTTAAAATTACATTTTGAGTAACTCAATTACGAATTGAGTTTAAAAGATTTTATAAGCTACAATATCTGGGATGTAGTTGGGGACGTTTTTTAGTTTTAAACCACTAAGACAGAAAGTATGAAACACTGTAAAAAAGCTGTAATACATGGCACAGTATACTGTATTAATATAAATAGTATCTTATTTTACATGTTTTTTAAATTACTTTGTGTTTTAGCATTAACTGAAATGTTAGTTAAATAAAGGGAATTTGTGAACAGTCATTAACTTGCTAAGATATAAAACTTTAACCGTCAATGATCTGTAATATTGATATGGATGGTATCATTGTTTGCTCTATTCCAAAAACTTTGTTAAACACTGCACTTTGTTAAGTGAGGATAAGTTAAATGAAGAAGAAATTATATATATTATAAAAATCACTGGTTAACTTAGGTATACAAAAACTGAAATTGCTCACATTCTACTAACAACACAACTAGATGGCAAGCTCTACATTAACAGTGGGTAAGGACAGCTTCGATAACAAAAAGAAGTAAAACGAAGTTTGGAGATACATGCCCTGCGTTCCATTCCAAAGGTCTCATTCCTTGTGCCCTAAGCCCTTCAAAGCGTTTACACTCCGGAGTGAGAGCTTCGAAGGGTGCTGGGGACCAAACAACTGTTTCTTGAAGGCTTAATTCCCCATGATGCCAATTTCCAAACGTTAGTTAGTGTGTAATGTGGCTGTTAGAGCGTAAAGAATATCTGCAAAACGATAAAGCTCAAACTTCAATGCCAAGCGAGATATACTCTTTAACAGTATTTGCTTTTCAAGGACTACAGAGAACAGCTGAAATCGGATTACAGCCCTTTACTTCACAGGTAAATTATGTCACTATTCCAAGTTTTTGAAAAACCTCCGCCCAAAGGAATACACCAAAAAAAGGGGCAAGCCTTAGAGAAGAGGAAGAGCAGTAGTAGTATTTGGTTATCAGAGATTGTTAACGTTTGACTGAGCTCTGTGCTTAATTACTTTCACTTTCATCACAGTCCTAGAGCTGGTTCAGCTAGACACATTCTAAGATAACCAACGGTCAAATAACAGCTTCCATGACTTTAAGGAACTGTTTTTTCCATGTTTTCGAAGCTTTGATTGTGTTTTTTGGGTGTTTAACAATGGATGTTCATGTGTCTAGTTTAAAAAAATGTCTTTAAAGGTGTCAGAACTGAAAACACCCTTTTTACTGAGATAACATCTGTTATTGACAAAAGGACTAGCGAACGCCAGGTTCTGGAATGCACCTATCTATGACAACATTGATAGGTTTAACACCACCATAACAGAAAAATATCAATGAGTACTTCTCTAGCCCCACCCACTGGTTCGCGCATGACAGAACCAGTGGCGCGGAATCAGATAGAGTGATCAAGCAATAAACAAAACAGCAAACGGCGTTAAATATAGCTAAATTGTGCCATCCCTGGTTGTGGAAGAATACAGTCGCTGCAAAACCGTCTTTCGGATTCCGACATAAATAATGTATTTCTGTATTTTCTCAACTTTGTTTTAGCTAAACAATCCTAACGCTGTCCAGAGGCACCTCTACCTTCCCCAGAATTGTTTAGTGTCTCATTTTCATAGTGAGGGGAATAGACAACATCATAGAGTTCTAAAAAGAATTGATGGCATATGGTATGTTGTTATGGATAGGCATCCATCCATCCATCTTCTTCCGCTTATCCTGGGCCGGGTCGCGGGGGCAGCAGTCTAAGCAGGGATGCCCAGACTTCCCTCTCTCTAGAGACTTCCTCCAGCTCTTCCGGGGGGACACCGAGGCGTTCCCAGGCCGGCCGGGAGACATAGTCCCTCCAGCATGTCCTAGGTCTTCCCTGGGGTCTTCTCCCGGTGGGACATGCCCGGAACACCTTCCCGGGAATGCGTCCAGGGGGCATCCGGAAAAGATGCCCGAGCCACCTCAGCTGGCCCCTCTCGATGTGGAGGAGCAGCGGCTCTACACTGAGCTCCTCCCGAGTGACTGAGCTTCTCACCCTATCTCTAAGGGATCGCCCAGCCACCTTGTGGAGAAAGCTAATTTCGGCCGCCTGTATCCGGGATCTTGTCCTTTCGGTCATGACCCACAGCTCATGACCATAGGTGAGAGTAGGAACGTAGATTGACCGGTAAATCGAGTGCTTCGCTTTGCGGCTCAGCTCCTTCTTCACCACGACAGACCTTTACACCGATCGCATTACTGCAGAAGCTGCACCGATCCGTCTGTCAATCTCCCGTTCCATCCTTCCCTCACTTGTGAACAAGATCCCAAGATACTTGAGGCAGGAACTCTCCACCTACCTGAAGTGGGCAAGCCACCCTTTTCCGACTGAGAACCATGGCCTCAGATTTGGAGGTGCTGATTTTCATCCTAGCCGCTTCACACTCGGCTTCAAACCGTCCCAGTGCATGCTGAAGGTCCCGGTCTGATGGATAGACATATGAACAATTATTAAAAAGGCACTTTTTAATTTGTTCTTGGTCTGAAATGAATGCACCTTGTTTTTGTCAAATTTTAATTTGAAAGCTGTTTCTGTGCTACACTGTCTCACAGCACAAGCTCTCATTCATTATGAATGTTTGACATTGGCAAGTTCTTTTCTATACCTTTAACAAAGAAAATGGTAAGAGCTTTCATGTGAAAAATGTGTGCAATTCGCTTTCATGAAAAAGATTGTTGCTTACACAAAATGTTTTGTATCTGAAAGTATGAAATTATAATAATGGTATTTTGTGACTACTCCTGTGGATCTGAGGTGGGGCATTGTGCTAGCAATGCAAAGATCATGGGTTTGATTACCAGGGAACACACAAACTAATAAAGAATATAATTAGAATTCGCTTTGTATAAAAGCCGCTTTGGATAAAAATGTAAGGCCATGTTCACACTTGACTTCTTTTTTGAAGCTGTCTGAAGTCGTCTGTTTTACATTTTAATCCTATGGAGTAAAAACATATTTTCAAAAACGTCCAGAGTGTTTTTTTAAACGCCAGCACCAGCCTCTTTTTCTGCAGTTCAGAGCGTCTTTTGAGGTTGAAAAAAGTAAAACTTTTCTGGAAAAAATGCCCTATGTCAAGCACCTTTTTAAAGCTAACCAATGACAGAGACGTGTCGTTTCCATAAATACATGCGAGGAACGTGAATGGATCAGAAGTCTCAAGCTTAAAAAAATTAAGTGGCAGCCAAAAAGCCTGTTGGAGCATAGTTTTGTATAAATGTAAGTTTAATTTTCACTTTCAAGAACTTTTGATTACATTTCTAACGAGAAATTAATATTGTAGTTTTTAAATATATGATTGGTTATGGCAAAAGCGCACTCTCTTTAAAATTCAAATAGAATTCCCCAACATTACCAATGAAGCCTGTCTCTCCAAGCTGGATAAATGCTATCTTTGAACATCGCCTGTTATCTTTAAACACACACTTCGAGAGTAATTTTACTAAAAAGTGCCATTGTCAAATTTTTCTTGTCAAAAAAGAAGTCAAATGTGAACACGGCCTAAGGAATCTCTAACTCAACATCCCAATTGCATTAACTCTAAACTGTACAATTCATTTTCTTTTTTATTAAAAATCTCAGGTGAAGGCAAATAGACTATAGACTCATTTGTCTATGATTATTTCAAAAAAAAAAACAATGCTGAGATAATTTTAAATCCATATCTGAACACTAAAATGAATGCAAAAAAAATCTTACTTCTAGTGAACACATACTGCATATGAAAGAATAATATGCAAATGTGTCATATGGTGTTACACAAATAAAAAATAAAAAACGTAACAAAGATAAATCTGATATGCTAAATATGAAAAAATAAAACAATGTAATATTAAAATTTGGTCTTCTTTACATTTTCTTTACTTTTAGTTATTTATCATATTTCAGTATGAATACAACCTGTTGGAATTCCAACCTGTCAGGTCCATAAATTTTGGGACATCGACACAATTTGAATATTTTTGGCTCTATACACCACCACAATGGATTTCATATGAAACGAACAAGATGTGCTTTAACTGCAGACTGTCAGCTAAAATTTGAGGATATTTACTTCGAAATCAGGTGAATGGTGTAGGAATTACAACAGTTTGCATATGTGCCTCCCAATGATTAAGGGACCAAAAGTAATGGGACACTTGGCTTCTCAGCTGTTCCATGGCCAGGTGTGTCTTATTCCCTCACTATCCCAATTACAATGAGCAGTTAAAAGGTCCAGAATTCATTTCAAGTGTGCTATTTGCACTTGGAATCTGTTGCTGTCAACTGTCAAGATGAGATCCAAAGAGCTGTAACTATCAGTGAAGAAAGCCATCATTAGGCTGAAAAAAACAAAACAAACCAATCAGAGATATAGCAAAAACATTAGGTGTGGCCAAAACAACTGTTTGGAACATTCTTAAAAAGAAGGAACGCACCGGTGAGCTCAGCAACACCAAAAGACCTGGAAGACCACGGAAAACAACTGTGGTGGACGACCAAAGAATTCTTTCCCTTGTGAAGAAAACACCCTTTACAACAGTTGACCAGTTCAAGAACACTCTCCAGGAGGAAGGAGTATTTGTGTCAAAGTCAACAATCAAGAGAAGACTCCACCAGAGTGAATACAGAGGGTTCACCACAAGATGTAAACCATTGGTGAGCCTCAAAAACAGGAAGGCCAGATAAGAGTTTGCCAAACGAAATCTAAAAAAACCTTCACAGTTCTGGAACAACATCCTATGGACAGATGAGACCAAGATCAACTTGTACCAGAGTGATGGGAAGAGAAGAGTATGGAGAAGGAAAGGAACTGCTCATGATCCTAAGCATACCACCTCATCAGTGAAGCATGGTGGTGGTAGTGTCATGGCGTGGGCATGTATGGCTGCCAGTGGAACTGGTTCTCTTGTGTTAATTGATGATGTGACTGCTGATAAAAGCAGCAGGATGAATTCTGAAGTTTCATATTCAGCCAAATGCTCCAGAACTCATTGGACAGCGCGTCACAGTGCAGATGGACAATGACCCAAAGCCTACTGCAACAGCAACCAAAGAGTTTTTGAAGGGAAAGAAGTGGACTGTTATGCAATGGCCAAGTCAATCACCTTACCTGAATCCGAATGAGCATGCATTTCACTTGCTGAAGACAAAACTGAGGGGAAAATGCCCCAAGAACAAGCAGGAACTGAAGATGGTTGCAGTAGAGGCCTGGCATAGCATCACCAGAGATGAAACCCAGCGTCTGGTGATGTCTATGCGTTCCAGACTTCAGACTGTAATTGACTGCAAAGGATTTGCAACCAAGTATTAAAAAGTGAAAGTTTGATTTATGATATTATTCTGTCCCATTACTTTTGGTCTCTTAACAAGAGAGAGGCACATATGCAAACTGTTGTAATTCCTACACCGTTCACCTGATTTGGATGTAAATACTCTCAAATTAAAGCTGACAGTCTGCAGTTAAAGCACATCTTGTTTGTTTCATTTGAAATCCATTGTGGTGGTGTATAGAGCCAAAAATATTCAAATTGTGTCGATGTCCCAAAATTTATGGACCTGACTGTAAATGCAATTTAACCATGCTGGCCATTAGTCAACAACTGATAACATTTTGTTCTTCAAACTTTAACAAAGTCATGATTCGTGTTATATTATTAAAATGTGTAAATAAAGTGTGTTATCAGTAGGTTTACATCTCACGTGCTTGATTGCATCTCTGACCGTTTTGATTATTTCAATTTCAGCCTTCCGGATTCAGTACTTTGATTTCTGGATCTCCAGTTTACTTTCACAACTTTAAAGACATACGTGAAGATGATTCAAAGACAGTGGTAATGATTTTACACTTTGTAGTTAAAATCATGCAGAAATCTAACTGTCTTTTACACATTTCCTTACTGTATTGTAAGAGAACCTTAGTTTACTATTACAAACTAAATTATTATTTTTAAATCCAATATGAAATAAAAAGTTAACCTTTGTAGTTTACCTCTCCTCTAGAAAACATCTAAAACTATGAGTTGTGAACACTGTGGAAAGAAATCGTCTTCAAAGACAAACACTGTTTTTGTCACAACAGATTTTGAACAGCCCATGGCTTGTGGGTAAGTACATTCAATAGAATCTTACAGCAATTTCTAACTATTTTGTAAGGTGGCTATTATGATCTCATTCTTATGTTTAGGTACCATTATGTTTTAAGGGTTGGACTTTATTATTGCCTTAATTTGACTTTATTAAGCCTAGTAAACTATTTTCACATTCCTAGAAAATCAGACTGGTGTATTTCACTTGGTTCATAAAGGAAGTTTTTATTAATTGTCTTATATTTGTTTGACTTATTTTCTGAACTAATGAAGTTCATTAACTCATCTCTTCTATAATGGCTCAAGTGGGATGAGACGTCCACAGATTTGGGAGATGGATGATGAAACTGACTGTGACAAACCTACTTCAAAGGTATCAGTGTATGAAATGTGGATATATTTTGTTTTTTTACCTACAGAAGAAATGTTTTAAAATGATATAAACTTTTTGATCTGTGTTTATCTCTAGAAAGCATCTACATCCATGAAAAGTGAAGACTTTGGGAAGAAATCCACTCCACAGATGAAGCCCATTTACACAACAGATTTTGCACAGCCGATGTCACGTGGGTTAGTATATTTCACTTGGATTGGAAAGGATCACTTGTAGAGTCTTAAAATGCCATTTTTGGAATAATGTTTGTTTGACTCACTATCTAAACCACTGATGTCCATTAAATCTAATGACATGAGTCATGTTTCATTAAAGTGGGACGAGACGTCCACAGATTTGGGAGGTGGATGATGAAACTGACTGTGACAAACCTACTTCACAGGTAAAGGTGTGTGGAAATTTGTATACTGTACAAAAGTAAACATTTAAATGGCTTTAAAATATGCTTCCAATATAACCCAGATATAATTATTTTGATGTTACTGTAACGAGTTTCAATAAAAGCAACCAATAAAAATTATCACTATCTTCATGTGCAAGATGTTGATGATCATCAATGTTTACGTTAACGTATGCAATTATATAACTTTTTTTTCTAATCATAACCCATTCGCTGTATATCATCAATGAGTTTGTTTGTCTACAAAAAAAAGGTGAATTAATGGTCTTCTGATTTATTTGAGTGTTTATTTTCCTTGATGAAAGCAGTATAATAAAAACATGAAAGTAATAGAACATAAATTATTAAAACTATACAGCTGTCATTGCAATTATGTTTTTCATCTGGTGTACGTGAGGTGTGAATATTTATATTTATATATAATTACACAAACATAAATATGAATACTGTGTAATATGTAGTCATACTGCCATACATTTTATATTAGAGCAGGGTACACTGGGGGGATTGTGTAAATGCATCTCTTTTAGCACTGAAGTTTAAGAAAACTGAGAAAAATGTTTGTAAAATATAATGTTTATCAACATTGGCAGTGCAAATAAAAAAATATAATAATAAAAAAATCTGCCTGGGGAGCATTTCTCCTGTATTTGTCATTGGGTATATAATAATAAACATTTTGAATAAACAACTTTAAATGATTAAAACCCAATTATTAGAAAGATATAATTATATATAGAGCTATTTATATGTACAGTCCAGTTGAGGTAATGCTTCTTTTAACTAAATCTGAGAATCAATAGAAATCAACTGAATTTGTTAAGCGCAATAAGCAGAAAGAATAACATTAAAAATCATATATATTTTAAAGACTTTGTAGTGTGTGCCCAGCTAACAATTGGTTGTTGGTTCCCAGATGTTATTTTCTAAGGTTCGTTTTTGGTTCTCCAGAAAAGTTTTCTTTACGTTAATGGAATGTTAGTTTCTGGTTCCCATAACGTTCTGGGAAGCAGAAACTAGCGTAATTGAAACGTTACCATTATCTTAAATTGTTTAGTTAAGTCTTTGTTAAATCCACAGAGCAAACAGAGCATAATTAAGATGTGGTTTAGAAATAAAAGATATGCTGATTTTATCTTTATGAAGTGATACACAAAACCAAACCACAATCAACTTGTATAATCTACATATATCATATCTCTGAATAAATGATTCACAAGCACCATAAATGACCAATGCTTGATTCTTTCAAAACGTTTTTATAAAAAAAATTATAATTATCATTAAAATGATTTTGGGGGCACGGTGGCTTAGTGGTTAGCACGTTCGCCTCACACCTCCAGGGTTTGGGGTTCGATTCCCGCTTCCGACTTGTGTGTGTGGAGTTTGCATGTTCTCCCCGTGCCTCGGGGGTTTCCTCCGGGTACTCCGGTTTCCTCCCCTGGTCCAAAGACATGCATGGTAGGTTGATTGGCATCTCTGGAAAAATTGTCCGTAGGGTGTGAGTGTGTGAGTGAATGAGTGAGTGTGTGTGCCCTGCGATGGGTTGGCACTCCATCCAGGGTGTATCCTGCCTTGATGCCCGATGACTCCTGAGATAGGCGCAGACTCCCCGTGACCCGAGGTAGTTCGGATAAGCGGTAGAGAATGGAATGGAATGGAATTAAAATGATTTTCTGCTTTCCGTTTAAATGAATATAAAAAATACAAATGCATATGACTATTGGTCGATATATACATTAAATGCAGTGTGAGCTGTTTAAGATATGCAACCAATAAATGTCATTCATTTCATTTTTAGTCAAAGAACTCTCTCAAAATATTTTTAGAAAAGAAAAAACTTTGAAAAGGCATATTACGTTTTTAAAGCCCAGTTAAGAGACAATCTTTGCACACATTAATGTTAGTTGTTCAACAGGGACCTCTGCTGGTCAAACTGAGAGATGTCGCCTACGTCATTCTGTTGTGAGCACTAGTAAGATGTTATTGTATCATCATGGAGACACAAATAGATTGGCTGGATGTGCACAAAGTATGTGTTTATTCATCTATTAAACGAAACAAAACAACCCAAACTTTAATAATTGAAAATGTAAAAAAACACAATTATTTTAGAGTTATGTCTGTTCTCTTGGGTTTTGGTATTGCATTAGCTTCCCCTTTGTCTTGTTTGCTTGGTTGGACTGTCTCTTGAACCTTCTAAATTCTCCTTGTCTGTTTTACCATCCCTCTGTCTGTTGGTTGGGCTGTCATCTAAATAAATCCAGTAAAAGGATTCTACTCAAACACTCCAATTCCAAGTATTCTACAGTATTTTTTTCTGTGTACTTTTGTCAGATGACCAACTAGACAAGCTTAATATAAGAGTTCAAAAGTAAAGCTGCTTTTAATGGCAGATGAATGCTTTTCAATGCCAATAAGTGGAAGCACGAGCTCACAGGAATGCTAGATAAATGCCCCGTAAAGTGTTGAATCTATACTCGCAAATGACATAAATGTAGGAAACAAGTGAAAGATAATAGGAATAGCCCCCCTTTTACATTCAATAAAAGTTAATGGTGACCACAGCACTGCCTGGTCCCCTTTGTTAAAAAAAATTCTGCTCATGAAAACTTTACATTACACTACTCAGTTTTTGGTAATAGTGCACGTCAAGTTTCATTTTACACCCACCCACCCACTATATTTTGTTGTTATTGCAATACGGTACATTACAGTTTTAGACAACATGGGGATTTTGATTCATATCCATTGAGCAGCACATCTCTCTCTGCTTTACACTTAATGGGATACTTCACCCAAAATCTTTAATTCTGTCATCATTTACTCGTTCTTGAGTTGTTCCAAATCTGCAAAGTGTTCTTTGTTCTGATGAACATCTGAGAAAGATATAAGGAAGAATGCTTGTAACCAAACAGTTATTGGCCACCATTGACTACCATAGTAGGAAAAAAAAGAGTCAAAAAAGGTTGTTTTGTTTCGTTTAGTAGATGAATAAACACATTTGGAACAACTCGAAGGTCAGTAAATGATGAAAGATTTTTCATTTTTGGAAGTATCCCTTTCTGTTTCACTTTAGAAAACTCTACTCATGACTGAAAAGTGGGTGGAAATAATTTTACATCATTGAACGTAAACGATCATGTCACTCTGTAGACGTGTTTGAAACTGGACAACTGCAGAGGTAAGGACAGCAAATTTACATACATACGTTTCATTTGCTTATAGTGGAACATGTTTTTGTTTTAGCCTGTAGCACCCACTGTGTAATATTATAATACAAAGCATTTCTTATCAAATAATTTTGTGCTCTCGTTGCATATTTGTATTTATTCATACAAGAACTTGTTGAATTATTCACTTCTCACAGATTTTTATTGTTTATTTCATTTAATGCATGGTGTAGGTCTCTCTCTATTTAACACTCTGAGACAATTTGTATTTATGATTACAAAATTTAAATACATAAACATTTACATTATACTGTATTTATGCATTTGGTAGACGCTTTATCCAAAGCGACTTACATTGCATTGTACTATACATTTATTTCTAAATTTGTGTAATCACTGAGATCGCACCCATGACCTCAGTGTTTTACTATCTTGTAGATACTAGCTATTGTTGCTCATAGAAACGTAAAGGTTTCCGGTAAAGGAAACTTTAGGAAGGTCTATAAAGTGACCTGTTGAAAAACCCGTGCAGCACTTAAGAAAGTGCCCAGCTTTCTGGTAACAAAAGAAGAAATAGAAAAAGAAAGGAATGTGTACTGGTGAGTATTTGAAATAACTTGTATGAGCAAGTAATGTAAACTTTAAAAAAGTTTGAAGTTAAGTTAACTTACAGCCTTTATAACACGTGTAATGTATTGTGTGGTGAAGCTGCTGGGGGAGCTCCGGCTTGACTCTGAGGGGATGTGGAACATTCCTCTGGAATTAATCTCAGGAAAAACTCTGGAAACCCTTATGTTCGGCTCACAATTATATATAGGGGTACCCTAAAACACCTTAAAAATAAAAAAATGCTCCAACATTAGTCCCTCATCCTGACCTGAGTAAAAACATGATTCATACATAATTTATTTTTTTATTTGACGCGGATCCACATCTAATACACAAAATTGTCTTGAAATTACGTACATACTAACATATATTATTCAGGATATATTTCACCTGTTAATTTATTATCTTTATCAACAAAAGTTTTATTTCCACATCAACCCTACTAAAAGCATACAATGTGGCATGTATAGATATTAATCCTACAAAATAATGTTAGCATCCTTTCGTTTTTATGCTTTCTATTCTATTAGCCATCAAGGTCTGTTAGTGTCACCACTATCAATGGCATGTGCAGTGGGCTCGCTTACATGCACAGCAAGAACATTGTCCACCAGGATCTCAAACCAGACCACATCATGGTGAGATGTTTCATTCTAACAATTAATGTTCCTCTTGTTCAATTAGTAAAGCATTGCATTTGTAGGACAAAAGGTCATATGTGATGGAAATGTATCATTTTTAATGCACTGTTAGTTGCAAATCTTACAAGGTTGCTTTAGACTCCATGATTAACCCAAATTATTTAGCTGTCAAATAACTATGATGTACCTTCTAAAGCGGTAGGAGGACCCCAACCTTGACTTATGAATTTACATTATGATTTTACACGATCTTACACTATAACAATTTGGAAAGGCATAAATAAACCTCTTTTTGAAATTTGAAATGGGTTCCAAATTCGGACTGGTTAAATTCATTTTAACAGACGGAAAATAGTTATTTACACTTTTATGGAAAATGTTATATAGTTCATTAAACAAAGTTTATGACACCATTCAAACATTTGTCCACAGGTGGAACACAACACTTATCGTGCGGTCATAATTGATTTAGGACTGGTCAGATTCCAAAAGTACGGCCTTTGCTTTGGCATGGAAGGAGGCAATCTGTACTACGCAGCTCCTGAGGTTCTCCAAGGAAAATACAGAGATCAGTATTCTGATGTTTGGGCTATGGGAAAAATCATAGCCGAGCTTCTCAATGTGCCCAGAATGAGACTTTCACCAACCTTAACCTCTGCCTATGTCTTTTCAGCAGTCCATTTTAATCCATATAGTTATCAAGTGTCTAGAAGGGTGAGCCCATATGTTTTATGGAGGCCTAAAATGAACCAGGTCTTACCTCTCTTGTAGATGCAGGGCAGAGGTGGATTTGGCACAATGGTTTTCATGTACATGTGGGATTACCACCTTCATTTTAAAACATCGCCTGTTTATTGAAGGTCTGAGAAATGTCCGGCTTGTGACTTTTGTTTATCAGACCTTGTCATAGAAATGTGAACTTTATAGTTGCTGTTTTGCAGTAGCGAAAATAGTATAATCATTCTGATCGAAATTAATTATTATCAGCATTAAAGGGGCTCAGTTTCCCAATGTCACAATAGTATTCCCTAGTGGTTGT
Organism: Triplophysa bombifrons; assembly: GCA_029783895.1. Classification (NCBI taxonomy): domain Eukaryota; kingdom Metazoa; phylum Chordata; class Actinopteri; order Cypriniformes; family Nemacheilidae; genus Triplophysa; species Triplophysa bombifrons. Next base: position 5,073,272 of record CM056455.1, read on the forward strand.
GTGTGTTTGTAAGCATTCTGAAATGCTGAATTTTTTTCAAAATGTAGTGAATTTAACATTAACTGATCTAGAAGTGTTGTTTATTGTTAGTAGTTAACAAATGTAGTTAGGAAACGGAAGCCTATTGTGTTATTTGTTCCACCAGCCAATAAATAAATAAATAAATAATATTACTTACGTAAAACCAGAGGGAGGATTAGTCACATCCCCTATAGTTTTAAAAATGTTTTTGCAAATCATGATACTCGTCCAAAACTGTTAATTTGTAAATCTCAAAACAACTATGCAGTGAATTTTTCAACCACCAGATGGTGCTGTAGGACAAAATGATTTTAATTTCAATAAAAATATCCGGTCGGAAATTCGGGCTACCTGCGGTAATGGTTAAGTTCATTCTAGGAAAACGCGTTGGTATTTATCAGCACATCAACATGTGTAGATATGTCATTATTACTTTTTTGCTACATGAAATTGATCACAAATTACAACAAAACTAAAAATGCCAACTGCTGCACCATGTAACGGAAAGAGCACGTGGTGGCTCTTGTGTAACAATGCCCTTGGTTTCTAGTATACTAATAAACGACTATTTATACACTACATTTACCTATTTAAATTATGTGCATTTGTTAGCAATCAATCTAGGATACACCATGAAGTAGGTTGAGAGGATGCAGAAGGTATAGGCAATGGGTAGCTGCTTTAAAAAATCTACAATATAGCCTAAACCGTTTGGTGAATTATCTTGGGCTATAGATAATATCTATTAATTTTTGTCCACGAGTATTATTCGATAGTTTTTATAATCATTTTCTAGAATGTGGAAAATAACATAAAACGAGTGGGTGTGTCCGAACCGTTGAAAGTAAACCGCATGTTGTGCCCTCTAGGGGACAAAAATAAACACTTAGAAACTCTGCAATGACATTACTGCAATAAGTACAACACAGTTAGGTTAATAATCATTAGGCTAATGGATTTTTTGGGGGGGGGGGGGTTAAAGTATGTTATCAAAGCAATGCATAGATACAGTATGTTCATAGGATTTATGTGCTGATGTAAAAAAAAAACTTTGTTCGGGTAACATGAAAATGTACCTAAATTTAGTTTGCAAGGAAGCTTTCTTAAGAATGGATCATTATGAACTGATGAAAGAGAAGGGTTTGTGCTCTTGGCGATGGTCCATCTGTACAGTGAAATCACCTGAGGGTGTGGGCATCATGTGGCATAGCGAGAATGTGAATCATCACAGGGGTGTGTCATCGGTGAAGCACCTCTGGTGATTGGCTCACAGAGAGATACATTACCTCATAGCAGAGGAAAAAGAGATGAGGTCATACTCACCTGACTCATATTCCCAGTTTACAGAAGCATTTACACTCAATGTAAACCCCCAAGTGTTTATGTGAGCATGTGTGAGTGAGGAAGAGCCATTAGAGTCATTGAGCCCAGAAGATATTAAGACTTCACTCACCATAATGATATTTAATGTATTGTTATTTTTTATATTATTTATTTAAAAATCTACATATTAAAAGTCTAATTGTCTAAATGTGTGTTCACAACCCTCTTACATTATATTGTCTTTTGTACTTATTTAAATTCATTTTTATAATAGCTCCAGTGCACAATAAAATCACACTGGCAAAAATTTGAGTAAAAGTAAAATATGTTTTGACATAGAAATTCAATGTTCTTTATAGGATTGATATTTTTATAAATTAACTTTTTTTATTTTGTTGTGATTCATAATTGTTTAACGGACAAAACATTGTTTAAAAGACTACAATATGCATATTAAAAAAAAAAAGTATCTATATATTTTCTTCTCACATATTCCAGTTTGGTATTAATTAAATTAGGTTTTGGTAATAAGGTCGACAGATTCATCTTACTGTGTGATGTGATATGACACCACATCCCCGTGTGTCTTTTGTGCTGACAAAGACGCTCTGCTGGATGATGTCATATTAGGTCATTATTTGAATGTGGGTAGTGACTCCAATACAATGATATAATATATAAGCACTGTGATGACAGAGACAACCCTCAGCACAAATCCTCAAACATGCTTCCAGTGATCAGACGCGTGTCCCACTAAAACAGATGAATGAAATGAATGAGAAACAGTAAATGAGGGACTTTACAAACAAAAGCCCATAGACAGGCTGGAGCGGCAGGGAAACATGATCCGTTATCCATAGTTGATATTGATTTGGGCCTTGAGCTCCCAGTAGACACCATTAATGGAGGCAGATGACCTTTTGGACATACTGACTGTGACTAAGATGCTGGCAGTGATCCAGATTGTGTGAGAAACACCCTTCCTGTACATCTCATATCAATGTATCCTTGTGATGCTGCGCTTTTATGTGGACAACCTGTTTGACTGATTCCTACATAGTACACAGAAACAGACCCGCGCAATACTTTCCCATGCAAAGACTTGTAATCACTGCTAAGCTAATTTAGAAAGTATCTTTCCTAAAGAATTAGTTATAGCTTGAAAGCAAATATTGCATACTGATCGACTGGTTTAAAATGTAAACGCGAAAGTCAGCGATCGCATTTCAAACTCCACGCAAATGTACTTGAAGATAAAGAAAAAAGTTTAAAAAGACAAGTTGGGATAGATAAATATTTGAAATTCTGCTTTAGTTTTTTTTATTTTGCTTTAAGTCAGCTATGAAAGGTGAAGGTTTGTCACCTAGTTTTGTACAGATCCAGTTTTCGTGCATCCATTGGATCACACTGGTCCTGCACATTCTGAGATGACGGTAGGATGCTGGTGAAATTGGAATTTGTGCCGTCTCAAGCACACTCTGTCATTAAAGCAAAGAGGAACAAATGAAATGTTAAAGATCGCAACACAAATTGTAAATTGATGACTTACCTTTTTGTATAAGAATATATAAAGAATTATAATTGTCTTTGCAGAAATCTGTTACGCTATTTTTAAAGTGCAAAATTGTATAGGACAGATCAGGACTACAAAGCTAATACGCTAGTCTATAGATTTACAAAAATCAAGTTACGAAAATGCTTATTTATATAGCAGTGGTTCGTATGTTGTTTTTAACACCATGTTAAATCTGAATCCAATGTACATATTTTTGTAAAAGGTGAAAAAAATGCGTCTGCTAAATGACTAAATGTGAACAAGTAAATGCAATTAAACCAGTGTGACAGGCCTACATATTCCAGGCTTGAGTAACAATGAAAAGGTAAAGAGTTTAACAGAGATAGAACCGTGTTCTCAGATCAAGGGTATTTTGCCAAAAAGGTGAGCTAAGGCAAGCTATCACACGTTTTAGGTTATTCTATTAATTAATACACGCCCTTAGTACACATGCTCCTGGGGCATGTTGTCACAACAGGCAAGCACGTTTTCACGTGTCTTCTTTCCTCTGAAATAGAGGAAATGTTTATTAGCATTTGGTACACTTACATTCATGCCACTTTAAAAATAGTTATCCTTAAAAATAATTTAAACTGAAATTATTTACTGGATTAAAAGTGTGACAATTTGGCTTTCTCCAACGTAATTGATAAAAATTACATCTCTAAAAAATCAACATGTATTGCGTTTTTGTTTTCATCTGTTGTTGTTTCTTCAGATTTCATCCTTGCCGCCAGGCGTGGCTTCATCAAGACCCTGTCGCGGCTAACGGAACCGAATGGTCTTTGTTAGAGGTGTGGGAGAAATGTGCTCTCTCTCTCTCTCTCTCTCTCTCTCTCTCTCTCTCTCTCTCTCTCCTTCTACCGTAAGAGCAAAGACTGTGCGGTACGGATCACGCAGCGTCTGTCTGATAACTCTAATGTCTCTTACTCTCACAGCCAGTGTCACAGTACTCCATGCGCAACGGTGGTCCAAACAACAACTCCGTGACCCGCTGCAACCAACGGCAAACGGGGTGGGCGGACCCCCAAATTATGTCAGCTTAACTCTTTCTTGTTTAGGCATCTTCCAGGAACAGATATTAAAATTCCTTTAAATAAAATACTTAAGGATATTGCCGTGATGTTTATGTCATGTCGCTAGCGTTTTAACCCAAAAAATCACAACAAAACAATTCCGACGCGTTTTCAAAACCGCATGGACGGCGGATGTTTGCGGGCGCACATGTGGTCTCTTTTTGGTGTCATAACACGCCTCTCCTATAACAAAAGAAAAGCACATATCGATGCGTAATCTACATTAATATTTACTGCATAAGGGTGCTCTGGATGAATAAACATTCGGAGTCAGTTGACACAAAAAGTCTTGAATGCAGCGGGATGGATGGATGTTTGGTGACTCGCTCCGTCTCAGCAAGGCGGAGACGCAGTGAACCAGACGGGGCGGGGCGTCGCGTTGCCCGGCCCCTCTCGGCGCAGACTTCCTTGTGTCCCGTTCGCTCTGTTCCAATCTGAATCGGAGAGGGGGCGGGTCGATGGGCGGGCCCAGCGCGAAGGGGGGACTCGCATCGAGGTGGAGGGGGCGGGGTAGCTACTAGGGTGCTGTTCATCCAGTCTCTTGCCAGTGTCTTTGTCTCATACTCTTTGTTAGCCATGCCTAGCTTGCTGGTTCTAGCAGGGATCATGGAGAAAAATGGGGGCTACGGCGGGGATTTAGCCGGCTCCGGCTTCTGCAGCGAAGGTCTCCTGGTGCCACCCGATGAGGAGGAAGAAGATTCCCGTGCCCTTAGAGTTGCGCTGGGCCAACTGTCGCTGTTGGGTCTTGGAGAGGGCGAGGACAGTGGCGGGGCTCCTGCCGGTGGTGGAGTTCAAGATCGGAGTAACAACAACCATCACAATCACGTCGGAGGAGTCGGATCCGAATCCGGGATGTTACAGGGGAAGAGCAAGTTGTGCGCCCTGTACGAGAGCTCGTCCACCGAAATCAAAGGACGGGGCTGCAACATAACTGAGTGCGTCCCCGTGCCAAGCTCCGAACATGTGGCCGAAATAGTGGGGAGGCAAGGTAAGCGCAAATACTTGTTAAAATGTTTCCCAACTCGTTCCCGAGCGCGTGCCGCTCCGGTTAAGTGTTTAGCCGTTTTAAAAGCCATGTGCTATTTTACTGACAAAGAAAAGGGAGTGGTGAGCGCTTTCCTGCGGGTTTGGGTGGACAATGTGCCCATTTTATTCAAACTGTGTCACAATTCAGTTCCGCAACTTAATGCGTTTGGTGCCACGAACGTAAACGTTTAGACTCTGAAGTTATAAAGCGGTAAGAGAACAAAGTCAGCAGCGCGCACCTCATGGTCGCATTATTCCAGATCCACGCCATCAGTGTCATCATGCAGACGCGCACTTTTCGTTTCCTTTGTCGTCTGAGCGCGCGTAATTCTTTCTTTAAAAGAATGAACGTTGAACGGTTACAGTTCGAACGCACACTGGATACTTTGTAACGCTCGAGCTTCTTTGTTGACAGGAAACATTGAATCATTCCCTCCTTCTGGCGCCTCCGTAGTTTCTCGAGGGCTTCCATGCAGCACCACGTTGTTTTTGTCAGAGCACATCAGACAAAGAGAAGTTGTCGGGTAACTTTAGCTGACCGCTGCTGTTCGGATCTCGACGAAAGCTCGATGAAGTCCAGTCTTATGGAGCTGTGATCGTTAGCTATAGGCTCCAAGTGATGCAATTCTGACTCTGTTGTCAAACAAAAGAATTGAAAGTCCGCGTGCTTGTTGTGGTTGTGCACTCAGAGGAGCGTTAAACATACGAATGGAAAAAGAGAAAAATACTAACGTGACTCAGCTGAAAAGCTTTTATTATGTTTTGATCGTGGGGTCAGATTTTTTAACAAGTTAAAGACGCAGTGGTATGTTTTGGGAGTTTTTTTGTGACACAACAAAATCACAAACCGACACTTAGTCACTTTCCTGCTAATACTTTAAGCAACTTAGGCTTTTAAAAATTATTGGATGGCATATGAAAAATTTCCTGGATAGCTGTGGAGACAGACTGGAAAGCACATTTTAGGAGTCACGCCCCGTCTGCCTGTACAAGAGCTCTGCTCTCTCAAGGCAGGGGGTCAGGAAGCCCCCGACTGTCCGTTCATTAACACTGTGATGTCTTACCCACGTAGTACACTAATAAATATCCCCAGGCAGCGGAGTCCCTGTGTATGATGACTTTGTTGGGCTGTAAAGTAGTCTGCATGTCCCAGAGGGGAACACTTGAATTCAGATGGCGTGAACATCAGTTCATGGCCTGAAATTTGCTGATTAAAAGGATTTGGAACAGGGTCCTTACCATCTTCTCATCATCACATACTGTTTTGCAAAACTTTACATTTTCAAGGATTTCTTGAATTATGTAATGAAATGTTTTTCTGTAAATAATAGAGTCATTGATTTAGGGACTCGGAAAATAATAGACGCATAATTTATCACTTATATTCTATATCTCAGCATTAGTTGGAATTTCAGCCGGATGGTTTCAGCGCTTTGTTCACCTGCTGCGGCTGCCATGCCTGTTTGGAGATGTTCTCCTGCAGCGAGAGGGGCCGATTCAGCGGCGTTTCCTGCTGTCAGTGTTAGACAGTCCATCCAGGTTATTTTTTTGCTTCTGCTGTACACAATGAGGCATGAAACCGGTGTGCAGAGATCTATCCGGTGAACAGGCCTCTAGGCAGACAAAGCCTCCCCACTCTTGATAAGACACCACCAAGGTGCTAATAAAGAACCCAGAGCTGTATATGATACGTCTGATAGATTCTGTGTAGTACAGCATCTTGCACTGTCATGAATTCATATCTCAACAACAACTTTGAAAAGGACTAGCCCTGAGATGATTCAGCTCTCACATCACGTGGACGTGTTTATTTCATTTGTGTCCTCACATCAGTTCTTGAAATGTACGGACGTAATGACAGAGAACAGCGGTGATAATTCTATTATCGGAAAAACCTTTTGTCAGTGCTGCTGAAAATTGTCTGTAGAGTGTTTGTTAGCTGTCAATAATCCACAGAACATCGCATGTTGTTTCCTGCAGAGTAGGCGGGATTGTCTCGTTTCAGATTTTTCATGCTAATAGGAGATATCAAAACAGACTATTTATGTGTTCGTCTAAATGGAATTTATTATGCTAAATACTTAAGATGGGTAAAAGCCTACCGAACTGTTTTTATATCATGAATAAAACAACATATTACAGTATTCAGACAGAATAATGTCTCATTAAAAGCAATTGATCAGTACAGTTAACACAGAGAGAGAGAGAGAGAGAGAGAGAGAGAACAGTAATATCCACAAGTCACCGGACTGTATTCATGAAACATGAACTGAACACATTTCTTTGCGAATCGTTCATTAAACCACTTTTAGCTAAAGCGCCACGTTATGAATTAAACGACAATTTAGTTCAAATGGTTTAATGAATGATTTACACTAATTTTAATGAGGCTCATTGTATAATAAAGTAAAATAAATGTCAAGATAATGATTTTGGTTTCAATGTGGTGTATTTGGCGTACTATAAAAAAAACAGTGGCAGATAATTAGAATTTTCGGCATCAGTTTTGTGCAATGCATTTAAAAACATGGTTAAATGTTTTAATCTCGTTTGGTATTCATCAAATGTCATTAAAATTCCTATTTATATTATAAAACGTTTAAATAAATTCACAGATGTTTAGAGCTTTGAATGTTTTGATTCTGTGCAAATCTGCTGACTGTTTGTGTGGGTATTTGCATAAGTGACCTTATGACCCCCAAAACAAACAAAAAATGTGTTTACAAACAGTGCACCTGATATCAACCATAATCACGATGCTCCTTCTCCACTCAACAGGCTGCAAAATCAAAGCTTTGCGCGCAAAGACAAACACCTACATCAAGACCCCGGTCAGAGGCGAGGAGCCTGTCTTCCTCATCACCGGCCGCAAAGAAGACGTGGCCCTGGCCAGACGAGAGATCATCTCAGCCGCTGAGCACTTCTCCATGCTGCGAGCCTCTAGGAACAAGCTGGGCGTCTCTTTCAGCGGCTCACCCCCTGCACCGCTACCCGGCCAGACCACCATACAGGTGAGGGTTCCCTACCGCGTCGTGGGTTTGGTGGTGGGACCCAAAGGCTCGACCATTAAACGGATCCAGCAGCAAACGTGCACGTACATCGTCACTCCCAGCCGCGACCGCGACCCCGTCTTTGAGATCACAGGCTCCCCGGGGAACGCCGAGCGGGCTCGGGAGGAAATAGAGGCGCACATCGCCTTCCGCACGGGCGGGCTGCACGACCACAACAATGAGAACGACTGCTTGGGCTCCGACGGTGGCAACGGGGGTCTGGAGAGCCGCCTGCAGCAGGTGTGGGGGCTACAGGGGGCCCCGCGCAAGCCGCTCACCAGCAGCTACCGCCAGAATTTCTCCGACGCTGTGGTCGGAAGTAGCGGAGGAGGGGGGATTTACAGTAAAGGTGACTTTACCAGCCCCAGCAACGGGGACAAGCCATGCTCTTTTTTCGGCTCTGAGAACACTCAGAGCTGGGGGGACCCCGACTATCCCAAACAGGTGGCGTACTACACTCAGCAGCGCTCCAAAAGCTTCGGAGGTCTGCCTCTCCCTCTGACCAGACTGTCACCGGGCCTACCCGACCCGTGTGGCACCGGCAACTCTAACGTTGTCGGGTCTCCCCACGCCCAGGCGCGCCGCGCCCACAGCGAGCCGGCTAATGCCACCACGACCTTCACCGGCCGTCTCCCCGTGCCAGATTCGCCACCCGCCATGATCCGGGAATGCATGACCTGCTTCGAGAGCAAAGTGACGGCCGCTCTCGTTCCGTGTGGCCACAACCTCTTCTGCATGGAGTGCGCCATCCGAATTTGTGAGCTGAACCATCCGGAATGCCCCGTCTGCCACACCCTGGTCACACAGGCTATCCGAATATTCTCTTAAGAGTTCTTTGTTTTGATTTGGTGCGTGTATTTTGTTTTACTCTATAGATTCAGTTGACCTTTAACCTTTCTTTATTTTGTCAGTATTCACTCTGTTGTTGTTTTTTTATTATTTTTCAGAAAACATAAAACCTAAACAAGCAGATATTTTAGATGACACTGCTTGCTTTACTAAAAAAAGAAGAAAGTATTTTCAGATTTTTCTTTTGTATGTAAACACATATACATATATATATTTTATAAAAGTTTTTTTTAAACTGAAAGAACGTAGTTCTTAGCATGTTTAATTGTTTTTTTGTTTTGTTCTTTTATTTAATTTTTTACTGGTGCTGTTTTGTCCACGTGCAGTGTGGAGAGTAACAGGAGAAATAATGTGAACATTTGACACTTTTTCCCTTTTCTGGGGAAGTTTCTCGTTACTGTCGTTCTTTTTATTACAATGATGATGATGATGATATCAAGTTTATTTCCTAACATTGGATTATAGTTTTACATCCCAGCGTCTTCTGCAAAAGAGAAAGTATTCTTTAAGGCAAACTAGAATCTTTGCACCTTAAAACTGATTTCAAGTGATTGTCAAAAACAAAAGCATTTGCTAGATGTTATAGATGGTATAGAAATGGCCAACGGGGGCTGATATATACGTTTGGACACGCAACCTGATGTCGGTGTGGCTTTAAATTCGGATCATGTTCTAAATGATAAAATGTGAATTCATACGCAGGGCTGATCTGCTTTTCTAATCAATAATCTGACGGGTAACTGACATGTTAAAACAGGGAGATTCAAATTGTTCTTTTTTAGCCTATCAGAAAAAAAAGTCTTACTGGGTACACTTTTGTTTTATCACAAAAATACATGTTTTTTTCGAATGTTTTGCAGTAAATTGTTTGGTCAGCTCAAATGCCTTGGAATTCATCCAGGAGGTATTTCCCCATTCATTTCAGTAACCTGGTATTCTCATTGAGCTCTTTTGTAATTGCACTCAGTAAATTCACAAATTCTTTTTTTCACATTTTTACTACGTTCAAATGTTAGGCGTGAGATGAAGAAAAATAAGGAAAATGTGGGGGGGCTGCGAGGGGCTCGGTAATCTGATCCTGAATAGACCCGATAGACAAAGAAAAGCAAGACTACAGTACAATGTAAAGCACCCACTCGCTTGTCCTCGTGGCCCTACATTTGAGTTGCAAAGCAAGAGGCAGGTGCTTCATATCATACTTTTTTTTAATGGTTCGAGAAACGTGGCGTCGAGGAGGGGGCCGTGTTCTAATTCTACTCGCCCTTCAACTGTTCCATGCGACTACAGTCACCGAGCTCCTCCCAAAGAGTATATTGTTTTGTCGCAGTGGTGGTACAATCCCCGGAGCGCCCCAACATGGCCTGCCCTAGGAGGAGCTGATAATGAACCATACATCAGAGTCCAGGTGCAAAGCAACTGCTGGGGAGAGGAGGGGCCGCGTACAGTGGCGTGAATGCGAACGGCACCGTCTTGCATTGGTCAAGACGGCAAGCAGGGGGCCGCATCCCTCCCAAACGCTCTCTAGGCGCAGCTGGGGCCCCTCCTGAAGGTCGCTCTCTCTCTCGCTTTTCCCCTGCCCCTCGGAGCAATGGCTATTCCCATTGGGAAAAGGGGCCTCTTTTGTCCTGCCACAGGGGGAAATATTCAAGAGCAGGTTTTATTTCAAAGAGAGAGAGAGGGGGGCAGGCGTAAATACGTCCGTTTGTTTTGATTCAACCGTAGCATTTTCTTCAACTTTTCGTTTAAAAATCTTTCGATTCTCTGTCCCGAAATTTAATCTGCACAAGGCTGTGGAAGTTTCCATGGAGTCTTCCTTGGTAAGCGGGACATCCTGCCGTGACCCCCTCGAGACAGGCTTGCCAGTACATGGTCGCAAGCAGCCAATCGGAGGACAACCTTGAACTCCGCAGTGAAATCAGACAATTGTAATTGACAAGCAAGCAGGGGGAAAACGCCCAATTTGGTGGCCGTTCATGCTGAATCAAATTACACACCCACTGCCTGTCTCATCGCAGGCTGGGGGATTTTGGAATAGGGGATTAGAGCGTTTGGAGGTTGGGAAAGGTTTTTTTTGGTTGCTAGAAGGCCACTATAAAAGAATGGAGCCCTTAAAACCTAGCACGTTTGGGTCGGTTTTCTCTAGCGAGTATGTGTGCGCCACATGTGTGCGGCATTAGAAGACATGCTAGGGTAAGCTTGTGATTGTAATTAACAAACTGTGTAACAATTTACCTTTGAGCCATTAGAATCTTAAATATTCCTTTTGAAGAAGTTTTAATGCTGAGTTGACTGTTATAGCAGGTGGTTTACTTGGTTGTTTTTTGCCTCGTGTGAATCAATGTATTATGGCTGTATTGACAACTGACAGTGTTTTTTTTTGTCTGACGAACAACTACTTTAAATAAGCGTCCGTGTTTTAAGGTACTTTCTTTAAACTTACCTATATTAAGTCCCTTTAAGTAACCTTTACATTTAATAAGAGGCTTAAAGTCTTGTTAAAGCACCTTATTTTTTAGAAAGCAAACAGCATACGCAATCAAAAGGCATGTAGGGTTCCAGACTGCAAACTCGGTATTCCCATGACAACTAATGTTATCTTTATTATTGCACTTATGTTCCATTTTGGATTGTTTGATTCTATTTGCACTGGTAGCATATGTCGGACACGTCGCTCAGTGATTTTTAAATGGCGCTGTTTCACTCAAGCATGTGCTGTTTTAGGGAAAGGAATTAAAAATAATAGGTCAGTAATACGTTACATAAACCAATAGATTTATGAATAGATTTTTTTGTTGTTACCATCACCTTTTACAAACCCCCAGAAGCACCGATCAGAGCCGACATTTATTGTTCACGAGAGGAATGTATCTTTGTGCAAAGCCAAAACCGTTTTGGAATTAGAATGGAATATGCAAACTTAAATGGCTCATGTTTCAGAATTCCGAAACACGTTTGTCTGTCTATGAACCACGTTCTAGGACGTTTTGAAGTCAGTAGGTCATTTTACGCAGGGAAGAGCAATAACTTAAGTCAACAAGATATCATATAGAGTTCAGCTCGAAGATAATTGCCATGTTTATTTGATCCAAAAATGCACTGTCACAAAAATGCTTTGCAGTGGTTGACAACCCTAAGAATTTTTAAAGCCATGAACATTTCATTTACTCAATACAATCCCTTACAAGACGTTTTCGCAAGGAAAACAAAAGCAGCTCACGGTCTGAAATGCATCACTTCATAGTTTGGTTTCTTTACCAAACATCACAACTTCTAATAGATGTAGGAGAATGAAGCCTGGATTCATGAAAAATATGCTGTATGTTTTAACAGGCTTTCAAAGGGATACATTGTTTGAAAGTCTTTATACAGCCAATAACAGCGAGATCTTTTTGAGTATTATTTATTTGATAGTACAAGACTATATTTATCGACATTTAGGGAGATGTATAATAAAGACTGACTACCATAGGCATATCAATACAAATATTTCACTATATAAGCAATTCTGAAAATATTCTAATAGCCTACTTTTAAGTTTTTAATACTAAGGCGCCATCCTAATAGAAAAAGTGTGATGTTGATGAAGCCCCCGTCTTAAACACGATGAAAATATATGACCAAAAAATAAGGTACACTACAATCAGTGGGGGAGGGAACCTCTGTAGTTTAGTTTGTACAGCATTTGCATTCATTAGAGCCTATACTGAACGCATATGGTTATTAAAAAACAAAAGAAATATCTAAACGCCCTAATGGCAGGATACACTGCAGCCCAGATGAAAATATATATATTTAAAATCCTTATCAGAATGGTTTAATGGAGTTCATTGAAATAAAGTCAGCCAGCAAAATGCATCATCATTTCAGGATGCCATGAGCACTGTTGTTATGCCTAATCCAAAATAACATTCTGATAGGGAGGAAATGGGAGTATAGTCAAGATTTAGGAGAGGTGGTCCGGTTTACAATTTAACAGGTTTAAGAATGTGATGTCTAACGTGAAGCTTAATATTAAGAACCACTGTGAATCGTTTCCGTTTGCTATTTTCAGTCATTTCGTGGTGTTGTTAAATAGTTGCAATTCAACTACTTCTTTCTCCTTCTCGTTTTGGTTGTGCATGCTGAGAAATTCTTTTCCAGAGCGTTATTTACATTTGAACAGCTGAGATCTGTGAATGGAAATTTATAAAAGCCACTACAGGATTTTAATGTAACGGTGCAGAACGACACCAGTTTATTTTTCCAGTCCCAACATAAAGTATCTAATGCACAAAAATAACGTTCCACATTTCTATGATGGGTATATTTGCGTTTTTAATTTTTACTATGTTTTTGGTTAGATAAACAGTATACTCTTATACAAGTTCTTACATAACAGATATCAAAGCTGCATGCATTTATCTATAACCACTGCAGCATTCATGTCATAATATCACCAGAGAACATATACTGTACGTCATGCACTTAAGCAATTATAATGCCTTTTCTCAATATAGTTCAAAGGGCAAATAATGTATTTGAATGTAAAAAAGGCCACCCAACCGATGTCTAATTTTGCCTTTTTGTTCATTTCTCAAAAGCAAGCTTTAAGTTGAAATTCCTGGCTAGAGAAATACCACCAGACTTGTTTTGGTTCTTCCTCACAGCATTTATACAAAGCAAAATAAAAGGGAAAAATGTCTTATAGCTCTTTCGTAAGATTCTATTTTGCTAACATGCATTATTATTTCATAGAAAGAGGAAGAGTTCAGTATCTGGATGTTATTTATGAATATCTTTAATGAAGCAAACATATTTATAAGTAACCTCAAGACGTTTTGTTTTTTAAGTAATAAATTAAAAAGTTAATATATTTCTAAAACGCATGGAGTTGAGTTTTTACTAAAATGATTAAAACTATAGAATTTTTATTTATGAAAGGTAGATAATGCTTCATACTTATCCTTGACAGCATCATACAAGCGGGGCGGGGTTTCGAAGGCTTATATTTTAGCGCCGTTTTAAATGCGTGCATTAATGATAGGACAGAAAATATTTTATAGGATTTTGGGGTATTTTACTCACTTCAAGTTTGTGCCTCAATACCGCATTTTTGCATAGCAGAAGCACCCAGTGTTGTGTGCTCAACCTTTAACGCCATATATATCTGAGTGGATAGGTCCCTTTCCTTTTATTTTTTTGCTTTTCTTTGTTCTTAAATGCAATCGTTGTGAAGCAAATGACCGTAACAGGGTGAATAGGAAAATGATTGTGCATTCACACAGTAAAACAAACAAACTCCGTCAAATGTAACATTGTTACAATTTTCAAAAATATGCATGGAACTAAATCTGAAATCACAGATGTTTTTTTATTTCCTCAAATCTGATATTCAGTTATTATATTTGTTTCAGCAGATCTCGAGCACATTCAAAGTAATGCGGTTATTTGCATGTGACTGGTATCATCTCTTAAAAATTGAGGCTTATGTACGAGCCACACTCGAGGGCTAATGATTCCTTTTCATTATGACCCGGGGTGTCTCGAACATGACAGAGCACTCAACTATTGTTTACAAGGTTATACTTAAAAAAATACACACACACACACAGTCTCAATACTTCATGGTGAACGCGCATCTTTGTTTTGGCTCTGTGGTGGCAATGATAGTCGTGTAGTGGTTTCAATTTCAGTCAGACAGGAACAGTGAAGGGGGGTCAGGATGGTCATTTCGGTGACCTCACTTGGGTTGAGTTACTCCAGTCCGACAGTATGTATTTGGTAGCTTCCAGCACAGTAGAAGTGGTTCATACAGCTCTCATAGTGGTCATAGTGTATTAGTTTGGTCAAGCATCTCCTGATGCTAGTGTTCAATTTATTGTTGATATACGAGAGGTTTGCCATATCATAGACAAGGCTAGCCGATACTCCACGAGTGGTTTCATTTCATGATTCAGTATGGTGTCCGCAGGAGGCACACAAATTGCAGGTTTTCTTCTTAGAACATGTTTTTTGTGCGTTTCTTTTTTGATATTTGATCAATGTATCTATGCCATACTAGTTTTGATTTGTTATTTTCGAGAAATTGTATTGTAAATGTTTCTAATAAAACAAACAGAACGATATGTGCTATCTTGATGTCTGTTTTAGTCAAACACTTGGTGATTCTAGAAAACAAATGTTTATTTATGCAGCTTTCTGGTACAAAGAAATGTGTAGAATTAACGTTTTAAAAAATAGGGTGTGAAGTCAGGTCATTTGGGACATTTTGACAGTGAGATGACCATTTTTTTTCCAAATTGACCTCAATTCACCCGTTATATTCCCCAACAAAACCACGAGTAAAACAACCCGAATCAATCACAGGTTAAAATAATGGTTCCTACAGCCACCTGGAAAAGTAATTGAAATAAGTAACATCTTCAAAAGCATTTTCTGTAGTGATAATAAATTATGATTCTTAAATATTTGATCACATATAAGATATTGTTCAAATATGTGCAAAGTATAATTAATGACTTCAGAATCCAGATTTGTTTTGGTAACAACATTTGGGGACCCTTTAACATCCACAACTTTCTTCTACATAGAAAATCCATCCACCCAAGTTAAAAAGTAATTTTCCCCCAAAACAGACCGTCTCGTGCGCCCGAGTGACCCGGCGAACGATAAACATCCATGTTGTTCATTGCAAATGTATTTGCAGTTTCCTTTGTTCAAGGGTCCCACAGGGAAAAGAACAGGCGCGATGACAGCATCTTCCCAAAGCAGTAATTATCAACGACTCCAGCTAAACGGCTGATATCCAGCTTAACAGATTGACGGCATTAGCATAACGCTTACAGGCAAGTCATATTAGGCAAGCACCTCGTGTATTTGTTTAAAATGAAATGGTAAAATAAAATATGGCTGGAAACATAACCCCAGAGACGCGGAGGACATGAATCCTACAGCAAACATTTGTTCGACAATAGACCCACCAAATTTAGACTAGAAAGACAAAAAATAAGACAAAGCTGGGACAGTGAGCAAAGTCTCAGGAGATGATCTTCAAGTTACATGTAGCAGATAACAGGGGTGGGCAGCGAGGAATTCATTTCCAGTAAGAAAACCTCAGCAGGGCCTCAAAAGCCATCAGTTCATCTGCCTTGCAATATAATATGCATTGTGTGTCTACTCAACGATAGACGCTTTCGTAAGACAAATTCATCCCACATTGCATTATCCAAGCTGATAGAAAAACTCAATAAAGCGAAAGTAATCTTGCATCAATGTAAAAAAAGGAGAGAATTTTTTGTATACATTTGTCTGACAGGTGTTTGGTTCTCTAATGTGATTAAGCACGGGAATCATAGGAATTGTAATGATTCTAATACCAGTTTCAGTTCCTTAATTATGTCATTAGCAATTTTAGGTAATTTTAAGAAAGTGAAGATGGTTAAGAAAAGTTTGGTTCCATATACCGCCGTTTTATGATGACATCAAAGAATTATACCATTATAACACAGCAAAATGGGTTTTTTATCATTTATTTTTATAACACGTTTTCTTTCCAACATAGGCAACATATATACCATGCATTGATTGTAAAATTAGGTTGGCGCTGATTTAAATGATGGGAAACTATGAATAATTTTTCTGCACATTTTGTTGGCTTTAATGCATACATATTTTATTCACTCGTGACAAAGGCTGTGAAAACCCAGCTAAAGTCTTTTTTGTGATTTAGTGTTTTTTACATAAAATCATCCTACATTATGTGAAAAACATTCTGTGAAAATATAACCTTGATATCTTTCATATTGACTGGGTAAGACCATGTCAAAGATTGAAATCGTAGTGAAATAAATGGCTAAAATCATACTTTGATGCTCATTATCTCAGAATTACTTTTTGAGAAGATAACAGTCAACAAGAGACAAACAGAACCAAACATCATGAAACTGATTAGTTCCTTTTTTTAATTTGAATTAAGAAAACCGATTCCCAACCCTGAATGTACTCTCCTACAACTATACAGCTGTTTTTTTTTTCAAAGGACACTTCTCGGATCGAAAGAAACATGACTACAAACAGCCACAGCTGAAATGTGAAATGACTGGAGAAGCCCTTGAGAAATCCCAATCAATAATATCGTACATATAAAGGAGGCAAAACAAAACACCACAGAATATCGAGATTATATTTGCATTCAATAAATACAGAAGAGCTGTTACAGGACTAACCGTGTGCACAGGAATGAAATAAATGTGTTTAGGGTGACCCCAGTTTTTAATTCTCCCGGTTCAGAGATGTGCGATACCATGTCATTTTAGTGGCGATTAACTAAACAAAAATACAACTTTTAACAAATTACCCTTTTTTATGAGAACCTTTCAACAATTTAAATTTAAAAGTAGTAATACACATTCTAAAAAAATCTTTGGTGAAGTTGTTTCTGCTCATTTGTAAGCAGACTGAAGTGCAGAAAAATAAGAGCAGTCACGTCTGAGCGCCCCAGCTAACTGCCCAATTCTATTTAGTCTGAAACAAAAAGCAAAGCTCAGCAAAAAAATGCTTGATCCATTCAATTTCAACTTCTATAGCTCTTCAAGTTTGAAGCTTATTGCTCGTTCTGGGCATAATCAAGTATGTTTGTTACATATGCTACCCACGCCACGCAGAGGTCAAACAATAGTCGGTCAGACACAAGCACGGCCCGTCTTTATGCCCATCCCAACAACAGCCTGCTCAAAAATTTTCACATTTCCCCAAACCCTGTGGTGGCGCTCTGGCGGCTTAGTTATTTTGACAGCAGCCCTGTTTGCCGGAATTCTGCGTCGGCTGTACAGTGATGGGTACCACTTTGGAGTTGGGTGAGAAGTCGGAATCACCACGCCCTGACATCTGCCTCTGGGAGACGATACGATGGATTTCTGTGAGAGAGGTGGGCAGAGATTACAGATGGATGTTTCAGGTTTATAACTGACAGTGTTCACCTATGAGTTCTATTGACAAATGAACAATTTAACATTGTGAAGCTGAGAGGTATTTCCTAGGCCAAATGAAGAGTTAAAAAGAGCGCTACTTCTGGATGACAAACTGGAGTTTGACCTCAAAAAACACTTTCATTCATTCATAGTATTGCCTGTCTATGGCATGGAGTTTGATGCCATCTAGTGGCAATACTACATATCATTTTATGTTCTTCCATTTTCATTCACAACTAATGTCAAATAATTCTACTTTGATATATTAAATTGTAATAGTTTTGGGATATAACCAGGTCACATTTTATTACATAGTCAAAAGAAAGACATTTTTTTATACCAAGAAATTAAAAGAACAATTAAAAAAACATTAATAGTCTTTTAGACACTATTTTCATGACAATTTTGCACCTGCCCACAAATTCTCATTACCATAATGTGTCATTTCCATTATTCTCAATGGTGATTCTCATTAGATTCCTATTACTGTAAAACAACAATTAAAACCATTAAGGTAATATGAAGATTTTTTTACAATCTCATGATGGGATTAACTAAAAAAAAAATATATGTATTCATTGGCTTTGATATCTTGTAGCTTTGCCGAGCATGATGCTAGCAATTCCATGGCCATTAGTTTAAATAAATTAAAAACTAGAAAAATAAAAAATGGTTTTAGCATAAAATGTGACTTAAGATGAAATCCTACCCATACAGCCACATAGATAATTAAGAGACCATTTCATTTTCAGTTTTTCTGAATTCACTTTTATATGCGTTTCTGTAAATGTATTATTTTTGTTTTATTCTATGAATTACTAACAATATTTCTTTCAGGACGGATTTCGGTGAGAGAAGTTGGCAGAGATTATGGTTGGTTGATGGATTTTTTAGGTAACTGAGGTTTCAATTATGGGTTCTTATGATAAATGGACAATTTAACATTGTGTATAGCTGAGAGGTATTTCCCGGCTATTTCCTGAGATGTATTTCCAAAATTTCTAACAAAAATATTGTTTCCACTTACAAAAAGAGAAACAGGTCAAAATAACAGAAAAAAATTAATTCCCAGACCTCAAATACTGCAAAGATAACAAGTTCATATTCACTTTTGAGCAATACAACAGTAATATTTCTACATGTATTAAGGACAAGTTTAAAATCAAGGATATCACATGAAATCATAGTTTTAATCACAGATTTCATGTATCATGTCATGCTGTCAGTATTTCACATTGCTTCGATGACTTTATTTCACTCCTGTGGTTTGATTTTGTTGAAATTCAACAGACACTGGACTGGAATGGCCACAAGACATCTAGAAATGCTGATTAAATGAAAATTTGGAATGGTCTCTTTTTATGAAGCTATAAATGTATATGTAAAAATGTAAATGTAAATATATTTTTAAATGTAAATACATTGTTATAATCTGTATTCTGGCAAAATATAACCTAGACGTGTTTTAGCAGGTTTCATACTCCCCAAAAATATCTTGCATGACTTGGGACTTTTCTTTGTAAAATTCACCCATCAAGATGATTTGTGGGACTCACCTGTGAGAATGGTCTGAAAGGCAAGTTCGACATTAGAAGAGTCCAGAGCGGATGTCTCCAGAAAAGAAAGCCCGTGCTTCTCTGTAACGCACACAATCCAACAAAGCGGAGTTACAATCTGACATCTAAGCATGCCAAGATAAGCTGTTTTGACGGCCAACATAAATTCATTAATTAAGCAAATTCTTTTAATAGCCATTGTTTTATCCTTGAAAGTTTGCTATGAATGAAGTTGTATAAACAGATAGTCAGGAACTATATTTTGCTTTCCTCAATAGCTTTAATGTATTGGTAGCATTAACATTTTTACAAAAGTAACTGTAGTTTAACAAAGCTTTTACTGTAGGTACAAGCGGTTTCAATGTACTGCAACTCTCCCAGCACTACACTCTTACCTGCAAACGCTTTGGATTCATCCAATGGCACGGCCCTCAGATGGCGCAGGTCACTCTTATTCCCCACTAACATGATGACAATATTGCTGTCGGCATGATCCTGGAGCTCCTTCAGCCAGCGCTCTGCGTTTTCATAGGTCAGATGCTTGGCGATGTCATACACCAGCAGGGCTCCGACGGCACCTCTGTAATACCTGGAGACACAAACAAACACATGGTGGAAGGTTTACACAGTTTTGTTTTTGTAGGTTTTTAAGGGATCCTACCATCTACTGCCAATGCATTGAAAAGCTGACGCTTAATGAAATAAAGAAAATAAGAGACGGTTGGAACCAATGATGTTAATAAGTTAATGATGTCATGATTTATTTTCCGGTGAACTATTACTTTAAGTGGAAAAATGCTAGCAACGAGTCATCCATCAGATGCTTTAATACAAAGGAACTTACAAAAGAGGAACAATACAAGCGTTTTACCTCACTAGAGCCAAATCAAATAAAGAAATGGGAAACAAAATTTAGCATTATTATAATTTTGCTTGGCAAAGATGTGAAACTTTCACATCTTATACATGTTTCTTGAAGGTTATGATGGTCTTTGCAGAACAAAATACACAACAGGGTTTCTTTGATTAATGTTCCAACAAGACACTTACGCTGATGTAATGGCTCTGTATCTCTCCTGTCCGGCTGTATCCCAGATTTGGGCTTTGATGGTCTTGCCCTCCACATGGATGCTTCGTGTGGCAAACTCCACCCCGATGGTGCTCTTGCTCTCCAGGTTAAACTCATTGCGGGTAAAGCGAGAGAGCAGGTTACTCTTGCCCACACCCGAGTCACCGATCAGCACCACTGCGGAAGAAGAAGATACGGTGAGATCAACTGGTTCGACTTAATGGTTTTCTTCATATGCTATTGTGCGTGCTTTGTCTCAGTTTGTGTTCGTTCCGTGTCAGGAAACCGGCCTCTCTGCACCACACAACAGCAATTACAGTCAGATATTTCACACACACAGGGTGTGTTTCAACTAAAGCCGTTTTAACAATGAGTAAACGAGACTAAAGAACAACTCCCTTTTCACCTACACGGGTAGACTTACGAAATACTAGTGATGTCTGACTCTCACTGAAGGGTTCAAAAATAGAACGGATGTGCCTTTAAATGTTTTTTTAATGTGTAACATTCTCAGAATCATCCAAGAGAATAGTGTATCTGAGCTTAAAGAAACTATTTCAATGCTTTCATTTTTTAACCTCATGTTATTCCAACATAGTTGTTTTTAGTGACACATAAAAGACTTTTAGAATAACCTTCACTTTCGAAACCTTTTAACAGATGTACGTCTCCTTTATTGTGAGGAACCAACTGGACTTCAAAAGACTTGACATATAGCACAGAAGTCATATGGACTTCTTTTGGTCACTTTTAACCTTGCTACATGGTAAAAATGGTAGCTTTTGAACCTTAATGTACCGCAGACAGGAAAACAAATACACAGGTTTTGAATGACATGGGGTTGAATAGATAATGATAGTCATCTTGATTATTTCTATCATTTTCATCGAACCTATTAAAGAAGTGACCAATGGTCTGTATTGCAAACTCAACAAAATGAAGGAATGTTGAATCCATAAACACATTAAAAGGCTCCACAACAATAACCCGTTAATAATTGAAACAGATTTATTTTAAACTTGGTAACCGGTCAAGCTCAGTGTTATTGAAAACCACTTATTTATTCAAACAAATCAACACATTTGTGAACAGATAACTGCGTGATCTAATCTTACAGGTGCATTAGGAGACATGTACATAAACCAGGGCTCAACATATGTACATGACTGGAAAGCCACATCTTGGAGTCGGTCAATGTGCAAAATACTGAATCGAGTTCTCTTTCATGTCTTCTTATCTACACAAAAAATGCCAATATTATGCTATAATTACCATATCATTTTGCATAACTCCAATTATTTGTACAATTGCATGTACTTTGATTAATTGTTCTTATTTTATCACTTATTGTTAGACTATAAATAGTTAGACTATAGTTTAAATTGAAATGCAACCTCATTTATTAAGATTACCTGGGTTAAAAAATAAAATGACTAGACAATATTATCAATATATTTATGTTTGGTGGGGCGAGAATTTTTTTGAAAAGGCCCATAAAAAACAGGTTCACTCGACTGTTAGCATTGGGCCATGTAAAGCATTTATTTAAGGCCATTTAACCCCTCTGAAAGCAAACTCATCCTGAGAAAGTCCTGGTTTTATACAGGTCGTGCCGGTTTAACTGCATTTAAATTTCAGGCACCTATGAAGGATATGAGTTAAGGGTCATCAAAATCAGCTCCTACCCAAATGATTGTTTCACCAAAAGGCATTTCCGATCTACCACTTTTATTTCCGTGTCGTGAAGCTAGAACGACTATTAGGCAATTCAACATCTCACCATGTTTGATAGACAATCAAATGTTGTATATTCGTGTAGGCCTACTCATATTACAATGAATTAAAATGACGTTTGTGCCTTTCATGTCGTGGCAACCTGTAAAGTGTTTTACCAAAGAAATGCATAAAGGAAGAGTTCAATAAGAGAGAGATTAAGCACATCAGGAAATAACTGTATAAGGGAAACAATGTCTTGATCGTCATGGTGGAGTTCAATTGAAAGACTGCAACTCACCTTTAAAGAGATAGTCGTATTCGTCTTCTCGGCCCGACATGACTTTAATCTTCTTACAGGTTCAATAATAAATCCGTGCCGTCAAGTGTGAAGTACTTACAGTGTTCGTACAAATTTATCGCGAAGTAAAAAAAACTTTGCCCATGAGAGGAAGCAGCAGCTGATCACGAGCGCTTCATTACGCGCGTGCTTCGGACGTCAAAAACACGTTCAAACAAACAAAAACTTTATAACAAATTGCGCGTTTGTCGAGCAGTGGATATAGCGCAGACCTCACGCAAAATGAGATTATTGATGATCAACTTTCGCACGGTGTTGATAGGATACGTCATCCAGGTTTCACCCCGTTCTCTCCTTATCTTCAGGCAAACAACACGTCATGTTCCTGGACTGTAAACCCGCCTCCCGTATGATCGGATTGGCTCACGAACGCTTCAATTACATGGCCGTCGAGGGACGGACCAATGAAATGCGTTACGGCGCGGGACTTCCGTACAGGTGCAACGTCACAGGTGTGTAGCTTTTTATAATGGCTAGGGAAATATAACACGAATAACAATGATATAAATATATATCTAATATAAACACAAGGTTTGATAAATACATGATGTGCCACTGCCTGACACGAACAGCTGATAAAAGAGTGCGCAGAGACGCAGGTGTGGGTCAGGTGAGCTCGTCCACATTCCGTAGCAACCCAGCTGTGACGTCATTCGTGCTCCACAAGGAATGGTGGGGCCTGGAAATGCCACGTAGAAGAGATTGATGACTCATTTCCGATTAGAGATTGCAGTAACCTCACTTGAATGAATTGAGAATGTCACCTGTTTATGTGTATACTCTACTATATACTCTACCCTGTAGAATGTCTCTTATATGTTATTATTCCCCATTTTTGGTAAAATAGTCTTTTTTTATATATATGCATATTTTAGAATCTTTTAGACTGTAAATCTTATTATATTTGTATTGTGTTGAATGTCTGTACTAGAAGCTTCCAACAACAAAGACAATTCCTCGTGTGTGCAAGCACACTTAGCAGTAAAGCTCTTCTTATTCTGAATAAATGTCAATTGCATTTTCTTAAGTCATACAATTCATTTTTTTGCAGTTGTCACACAGGACTCCCAAGAAATATATCCCAGCAATTGTGAGGTTTAGAGTGAATGATATACAACTCTTTAAATGTGTTTTTCCAGCAGTAGTTTTGTTTGCTGTTTTCAAACACCTCTTTAGTAAAATGGTGTTTTTCATTAATGTAAGATATGGGGAAGACGTCACATTTTTTTTTTAAATCTGAATATAATTAATTAATAATGAATGAATGTTACTTTATCGAAGTTTCTATTACAAATAATGTTTTGTTATTTTTTAAAATTATTTTTTAACATTTAGCCTACCGTTTTGACTACATTTAGCCAAAAGCCTAAATTCCAAACTTACCCCATATAATGCACCACGGTCTCTATTTAGTGAACTGCATGTTTTCTTGTGTGGGCAATAATTGTGAAAATGTTTAGGAGCGTTTGTGCTTGTTCACCCTAGTCCTAAATCTTAAACAGAAATTGACTACAGTGCTGGACTGATGAAAGTGTCACTGCTTTAATTTGCATGGGAAGATATTCAAATTTTCCTCATACTGCATCAATAAATGACAATACCTTTAGCATCAGAGTTTACCTCATCACAATGGCAAAAACACCCAATCAAAAAGTCAGATGTCCATTGGTTTACAAAAAGTTGCACTTTGCTTAAACATTCAATTTAAAAGTCATTTTCGATTAGTGAAAAGCAAAATTGTGTGCATGAATGTGCATCACACTCATTGATTTAAAAATGATCAATTGATATTAGGAAAGTAGCATGAAATTTTATAAATAAAATCTACAAAAACAAAAATGTCTTAATTTTGCAAAGAAATGACAAACATGGAAAAATATTATCCACAATTGGCGTTTAACCTCGCCAAATTTGACAAACACAAATAAATGCTTTTTAATTATAATGTTTCAGAATACCAATACGGCTATGTCAGCCAATTAAATGGTTTACCTTTCCATTTAACCTTCATTGAACTTTATCAATTCACCATTTATATGAACTTCATCGACACAGGATCCTGTGCTCTGTTCTGCACTCTAAATTTACACTTCCATGAGGACCCGTGTGATGTCCCTCCATCAGGCTGTTCTATTAGATGTTCTTACAGCACGGCTTCTTCTCGTCCAGTCCATCTGCTGCTGGAGATTTCGGTTGAGACAGTGTCACAGCATTTAAAGACCCTCGAGTCACTTCTTTGCTGCTCACTTTTTTATGGATTTCTGAGAAAAACAGACCAAAACAATGAAATTACAAAAATGAATTCAAGTGCTTGTGTACCTATACCAGTCATGTACCAGTTTGTATGTATTATCAGAGCCTAACGTTAGTTATCTCAATGGATATTTCTCAGTGTTAAAAGGTTTTGATTTTTTTTCAAATGTACAATATTAAAATGGGTGTTTTCTCACAAAATTCTTAAGTAACATACTGGAAAGTTTCAACATTTCTATAGGAGCTGTCACAATTCAGTATGTGTCGACCTTGGGTGAGAAAACTACATGTAAATAAACTGTAATGTGTTCATAATAAACATTGACCTGTAAGGACTGTGTTGAATGCTGCTTCAACGTTTGTTGACTCCAAGGCTGACGTTTCCATGAACAGAAGACCATTTTTTTCTAGATTGGGACAAAGAAGGATGGTCATATATCAACCTATAATGCTGCATTCTTTTCAAACAAGTTCTATAGCAAAACCAGTTTATATTGATACTACAAACATAGATATGATGTGCTATATTCCAAATCTTTTGAAGCCAGTTTCTTTTGGAGATAATTGAGAGGCTATCGTACACTTTCTTTGAAAGGTTGAAAAATATGCACTTGCAAATAATGACAACGTTTTTTTCACAAACACAACTAGTCTTACCTGCAAAGTCCTTCGCATCCTCCGTCGGAACAGAACGTTCGGCAGACAGGTCTGTTTTGTTTCCCACGAGCATCACCACGATATGAGGATCTGCGTGGTCGTAAAGTTCCTTCAGCCATCGCTCAGCACTTTCATAGGTCAAGTGCCTTGAAATGTCATAGACCAGAAGAGCTCCAACTGCTCCACGGTAATATCTGAAAGACGGAAAATGATTTACACCTGATAAAATTCTCAATGTCTGCATGACTGTCATAAAACCTTTGTGACAAGCATGGATTTGAAAAGTGTTTACAACATCAAGTAGAGACGAATTGTATAGCAACAGGTGGTGCAACATACTTTGTAGCATTGTTCTCAAATGGGTAAAGAATACATGAATGGCAATTTAATTATAATTAAAAGTGTATTTGCATTTAAGCGTATGTTGAACTTTAGTGAGATGTTTAGCAGCTGACCTTCAGAAAACATTTGTTCAAGCATCAGCAACTGTTGTCAAGTACATCAAGGTTAACTCACGCAGAGGTTATGGCCCGGTACCGCTCCAGCCCGGCTGTGTCCCAGATCTGAGCTTTGATGGTGAGGCCGTTCAGCTGCAGAGTTCTTGTGCTGAATTCCACTCCGATGGTTGTGCGGCTGTCATGATTGAATTCATTTTTGGTAAAGCGTGACAGCAGGTTGCTCTTGCCCACACCAGATTCTCCGATCAGAACCACTGCAATCAAAACAGGTTTGTGCATGTGAGGGGAGTTTACTGAGTGATAACTGGTTTTTAGGTTATTGCTCACTGAGGACATGGCAGACTCATCGAGCTCACTCACAACCTCATTTTAAGGGACGGCTGTTTTTGTGCAACAATCTCTTTGTGTAAAGTCCATGATTAGTTGTGAATTAAAGGAACAACCGCTCACAGACTGATGATTCAGTCAGCTACATTTTACCATTGTTTTGATGGATTTTGTGGGTAAGTTTGAGAAATTCAGAGTTTATCCCAAAACTGGATCAGTCAGGACCATGTTTTAAGCCCACAGGTAGTTTAGGCAACATTTTGAGGTGTAGTAGCTCTATTTATTTGGAATTTCCTATATTGGTCAGTAGTTTAGGGTTAATTTTGGAATGATTATTGATTACTGTATGAGAAGTTCAGGTAGCAACAGGTAGTTTTAATCGAATACATTCCAAAAAATCGAAGGGTTCTTAAAGGTTCATTGTCAGGCTGTATGGTTACAAAAAGGGCCTTTTTATGTACAAATAAAAAATTGGTTCATTCAATGACTTCATACTCCTCTCAGCCATCTACAGATGAGGAAATAAGGTAGGGAATATTATATGTATTCTAAAAACGAAAGAAGGTTAGGCTCAATGGTAGACCATTGCGTTAGCAGCGCAAAAGGTTGTGGGTTCGATACAAAAAAATATATAGGAATTTTGAAATAGTTTCCAACAAGTACAGCTATTTCCACTCATTTGGATAAAAGTGTCTGCTAAATGCGTAGATGTTATGAAACATTGAGACAAAGACCCAACTAACCTTTATGTCAAAACAATTCTTCTATTACATCTAATGAGTTTGTTTAACACTGCCTAATCTAGCTAACAGTGGGTGCAAACTAGGATGACTTCAACATCTCATCAGTAAAATCAACACTCCACCCAGGACAATTATGAAATACTGGAATTGGGGTAGATTTATAATTTCATGTCCAGGCACAGCACTCCTTCTTGTATTTTTATTCAAATCCAATGATTGAAATCATCAGCTTTTTAACAGAGATCCGTGAACTATACTGGGTCTTACGAGACAAAAGAGAAACATAAAAGGCCTGGTTTTACAGACAAGGCTTAGTTTAAGCCTGGGCTATGTCTTAGTTTAATTTGTATATTTAGGTCACTTTTATGAAAATGCATTGGAAAAAATGGTGTGCATCTTTAGAAAAAAACAATTTTAATGATGTTTTAAGATATGTCAGGCCAAGTTATTTTTAGGTAGGACAGCTCAAACATTTCTTTTAGCCTAAAGCCTTGTCTGTAAAACCGTGCAAAAATGTGCACTGTGTTTGGTTCTGGGCCAGAGGTTAAAAAAACACTGTCTGACATAATGAATTAAAAATTGGATTAAATCTTCCTCACCGCCCTGTGGCAAACTGGATTTTTAAGGAAGTTTAATGTCATTTAAACTGAGACAGTTTGATTTAGTCTAAAAAATAATCAAAGTCAGCTTTTTAACTAGTTTTTAAGTTGAAATAGATGAATCTTTTACAGGACTGAAAAGCTCCTAAATTTAAACGATCAAATCACATAATGAAGACACGCATCTACAGTATGTCATGCTCTTGTGTCATGAAAATCCAGAACTCTTCTTGATTAATAATTTTAATATAATGAGATAAAATTGCAATTATGAACATTTGAAAGGTGTATTAATGCTGGTTAACTGTTCTTACAGTTCACTGTTTGAAATACTTTTCAACAAGAACAACTATTTCCACTCCTATACTGAGTAACAACTTAATCTTGTTTAAACAAACCACTGTTGTCATGGAAATCTGATTTTGGACATCAAACCGGCCTGTAGGACTCATTGGTTTTTGCAAAAAACACTCCTCCGTTTGCAAAGTATTGTCAGTTTTTACATTTTTGCATGTTACATTTTTCTCGTAAACTTTTCTTGAACTGCCATGCGAAATCGACAGCAGGCCACAATGCATAAATGGTTCTTTTAACAATAATTACTCCAAAACACTACTGAAATGTTTAATGAAACAAATATCAGATTTGTAAATTACTATTTTAACATGTTAATTATGCTACACGTGACATGGACAAAGTTCCTTTAGTTAACAATGGCTTGAAAGTTCCCTCTACATTTTTCAAGCTGTGAAGGTCTGTAAATCAAACATATACAAAAACATAGGAAAACATACCTTTGAAAACAAAGTTGTAGGCCTCATCAGACCCCATATTCTCACTCCTGTACAACCTTTTCTCTACAAATCTAGATTACTGCTGCATGAGTCACAATTCAACCTACCCCGAAGAAAAATAAAATATCCTCACTATTTTGCGACTGTAGACCAAGAATAGCACAAAAGCAATAAAAACAGAAATCAAACCCAGCCGTGTATGTTGAACAGGTCACTTGTTTGGACAAGGAACTGCTTATGTTATTTAGCCAGCAGTTCCGCTATCAGATGCGCTGTTAGTGGGGGAAGGTAGGCGTGGCTTCAGGTGAGCTGAAGTCAGGTCAAACAGGTAGGGCAGGCGCAGGTGCAGTCACATGAAACTGGATGTAATAGTGCACCTGCTCAGCCAATAACAAGACACACACCACATAGCTCCCCCCTCAGGGTGTTGAAAAAAATACATCTTACCTAAGTTTAAGTTAAACAAAATTTCAATTAACATGATAATAATGTATTCTTAAACAAATGAAAAATATGATTATTCCAAAATGTTTTTTTTTTCTTGAAAACAAATATTGCATAAAGATTAAAACAGGACGAAATACGCATATTTGGATGAATATTTAGTAAGCAATAATGCAGTAATAAAGCATTAATTCTTTTGGTTTTAGGGAAGAAAATACAACAGTTTTTTTCACCAAAAAACAGATTTAATGTTCATTTGCCGAACACTTTATGCAGCCTGATCACAGACTGCAAAAATCTTATTGAAAACAAGAAGTAATAGAACATGAAGAACCTGCAGTTTCCTTAAAGTTATTTACGCTTGTGCAAAGATTACTTGATAGCAAATAAATAAAGCAGTAGAAATATAGTCTCCACATCATCTACAATACAATTTTGCTCAAAACCATTATTCAATGTACACAAATACACATGTATCAATGATTAAAAACACCCTATGATGCTGCCACTTGCGTTAGTGGTTCTTCAAGGTACTGCACTAATGCTTCAGCCTGCAAATACAATAAACATGCAAAATTACTTTCATGAAAACATAACAATTTAGAATTTTTATACAGTTTATATAATTAATAGTTAACCTATACTGCGTCTCACCTTGGCTTTAAGCATCCCAAACCCTACAGTCTCTTTGGCATACATGCAAAGTAACAAGTTTGCAACACGGGTAATGGCCACCCTGCCCTCCTAGAGTGAGGAAGAGAAAAGTTTACACATTGTAAAGAAATAAAAGAAAATATCAATATTGCAGTCCAATAAACCCTAAACTTTCTGTTAGTAAGAAATTTTGTTACATTTTTGGAATAAGCTAGATGAAAAATGCTTATAACATAGGCATAGACATTTTAATTATACTATCTGTTGCTGTGCTGAATTTTTTGCATGTCATGCATACTGTACATTTGATGTATGATGTTTATTGGTAGTTTATAATGTAGATTGATTATTGACTAGATCATCGTGTATAGATGGAAGTTGACCATTAATGTTGGAAAAATAAATGAAAGATTCAAATTTGAATTATAATTATACAACACAATTGCTTTATTTCATCCTTACCATACAGTCCATCAGAATGAATTTCAATTTGTCTTCATTGAAGGCCTGATGGCCGTTCTTGTCATACGCCGCCCAGATGTTGCTGGCAATAGCTGCAGTGACTCTTGCATCTGTGTCTCCATATCCAGAATAGGCCAGCAGAGAGCCTTCATTATTCAACAATCTAAAAACAACAAAACACCACGCAAACCTTTAGACAGCCTGAGTTGTGTTGTCAATGGTATTTAGACACTAAATACACACTTACAAATGCCTCAATGTGATCACATTTGATAATAAAAATAAAACAAAACAAGTGGCATATTCAACAAATGATTCAACAGCTTATATTATGAAATATCCTTCTCAAAAAATGTTTTACCTGGTGGTAAAACAAGGATGTATAAAATCACTTCCCTCATTTTCACATATAAAAACACATTAACAATGGGCATGTTCCCCTATTTTTTTTTTTTTTGTAGCATTTAATGTGGATTGTTTTGGAGCCACTGTATGGATATGAACAACAATATGACGATATAAACGATTTTCCACACGTGCCAACAAGATTAATACATTTCAAGCGATATGTAAAGAGAACCAAGCGCAATATTTTAACATCAAAATAACAAGAACAGCACTTTATTCCCAAGCAGTTTATTTGCAAGCTAAGGCTAAACGCAAGTATTTACTTCCGTATACTGTACTTACAGTGTGCTTTGGACGCCACTTGTATTTGCTTGACTGAGCACTTGAGTTAATGCTTTAGGACGCAACATAGTGTAAAGGAAAAGAATAAACAACAACAACAAACGTTTCGAATTTAAGCGAGATGGTAGCAACCAACTTCTAAATGCAGAAGTCGGCCGTCAGCTGACTTCCACTTCCGGGCTAATGAATTGTGGGAAATGTAGTGCCGCCCGGTTTTCCATATACAAAAACGTAGTGTATAACTAGCATAGAAAGTTGAATTAAATGCATTTAAGCAAGTTTACAGTAATGTCATAGAGCATCTAAAATGAATAATACACAACACATGAGTTTCGCTAGTTCTTATTATTAGTATTTAGGTTTAAGCATACATAGGCTTCCATTAACAGTTAAGTTAGTCTTTCTTCGGACTTGTTAAAGGGTAACAGATTTTTTTGATGATTATGACTAGAAAAATGGAAATACTTGACCATTTCAATTTTAAAAACTTAGCTCTATACACTGTCGTAGGCTTTGTGAGACATGTTTTAGTGCACTTATGCTTTTTGTTTTCCTAATGTTGACCCAATTGCATCCATTGTTTACCCAACTTGTATGTCGCTTTGGATAAAAGCGTCTGCTAAATGACAATGTAATTTGCTAACGTTATGTAACTATACAAGTTACCACGAACTAACAATCAACAATCCTTGTACAGCTTTTATTAAACTTATTTTCAACAAAAAATCAAATCAAATGCTCCATCTGTCAGGCCTAATGCACCCT
This sequence comes from Triplophysa bombifrons, assembly GCA_029783895.1. Taxonomy (NCBI): domain Eukaryota; kingdom Metazoa; phylum Chordata; class Actinopteri; order Cypriniformes; family Nemacheilidae; genus Triplophysa; species Triplophysa bombifrons. The sequence goes on from CM056455.1 coordinate 5,104,665, forward strand.
AAATAAAAAATGATCAAACAACACACTTATTAACTAAACAAAGATTAATAAAAGCTGATATAACACATTGTTAATTGTTAGTTTATGGTTAGTAACGCATTCAATAATGTTATTGATTGTAAACTATTACCAATACAGTTAAACCTTTGACACCTTTTAACTGTAGTAGGATACATTTATTTTTGTCTTTTCCGTACAGAAAATTGTCATTTTAAAATGACCCAATTTTCATGTTTTTCTTGACAGTGGGAACTCTGTTTTTATCGTCAGATCTTACGGAGCATTAAAGTAGATAAGTTAAATGTTGTAATCTAGCTGAAGTAAACATGCTTACCAATATTTTGGTGGTGCCAAGTAAAGACTACACTGTAACAAATGTAAAGATCTGTGAAGAATAAAGAATTTCCTTTGAGCATACAAATTTGTAAATTGTAAGCCTCAAAATCTAATGTCTGAATCGGCACCAAAGGTAGAACCTAGTTTTTATGTTGACCATTAGGCCAATAGTGATTTAAACCCAACAACTTGAGACTGAAGAAAAGTGTATTTGTGAAACTGAAGCGGCAAAAAAGTTCATCACATTTTAATTCACATGAATACTCAGCTGTTAGTTCCATTTGATGGCTGTCGGTTATAACTGAGATTGTTGTACAGTAAAGCTAGCATCACCAATATGCCATAACCAGATTTTTGTATCATTTTTCATAACTTCAGGATGGTGAATCCAGAATACAAGTCTCCCCAGGCACTAATTTCTGTCAGAGCATAAAGACACAGTGGAAACAAATAGTGTCTGCTTTCACCATGGCTCATTAAGCTGAGAAATATTTTATTGATGCTTTGTTACAACCTTACCCACATGACAAGCCTTCACCGTTGATTTATACTCCTCACAAAGGTAAACGACTAGAGATGATGTTTTATTTTGAATATCGCTTCCAAATGCATTCCTTTCTATATAGCTTGAGGTGTAAGCGATCAGAGTCATTGTGTTATAGTGCTCGAACATGTTCATGTCTATTAGATTCCAATTAACAACAAATGTCAAGGAACTCTCAAATCAAAGCGAAATGAGGAGGAGCGGAAAGGGAGTAAAGGGTAAGCTCTACATTTTTGCAATAAATACTGGTTTGATCAGGCATGATTAAGGAGAAAAAGAGAGAAATTAAGAGAAACCAAGCACTCTCACAACAGACAAGAATATCTCTGGCCTAGGAATTCAAGCGTATAGTTTTTACTCCCCTAACCATTGAGTTGTGCCTCATGTGAGTATGTCTTAACTGTTAGGAATGGTATTCTAAACTTGGTTCAGCCAATTTAAGCTTTGTCCCATCGTACTAGTGATGAGGGTTAGTGTGACGTCATTTCACAGCGATTGTGGTTTATTTTTTGTTCAAGGAAACAAATTTGAACCTCATTTGCTTATGATTCAGAGATCAAACGATTTAAGCAACAAAAAAAGAGAAAGTAGTAATTGGACATCTGTCTATGCAGGGTTCATCAGATTTTAAGTGATGAAGGACTATGTTCGTTTCTTGTCTTCCTTTGCGTGCTCTCAGCTGATGGAATTAGGAAGGCTGGGAGCCGAGTAGTCTTTCAATGGCAGCGTTAATGTCACCTCCGGTGGCTATGAGGGCCTGAAGATTGGCTTCTCTGTTGATGAAGCCCATGGCACTCAGCTGCTCCAGTTGTTGCTGGAATCGCACTTCTGGAGTTTGAGTCTGCAAAGCAAAATGAAATGAAAAATTATGTACACTGTTCACACAAAGTCTGAATGCAAAGTTCACAGTACTGTTACCGAAAAAATATAAAAGTACCGAAGCATTCCCTCCAGCAAACATCTGTAACATCTGCTGCATGAGCTGCTGCTGGGTGGGATTAGTCCCCGCAGCAGGAGCAGGGGCGGGGCCCTGGCCAGTGGGTGGAGCAGTCTCAGGGGTCACATTAACACTTGGGACTCCACCTGGGACTCCGCCTGGGACAACGCCTGGTACAACGCCTGGTACAACGCCTGGTACAACGCCTGGTACAACGCCTGGTACAACGCCTGGTACAACGCCTGGTACAACGCCTGGTACAACGCCGGGCAAGCTACCTGGCACCAGACTAGAAATAAAGAAGGCAAGTTTAATAAAGGAGTCCCGATTCATTCGTTAGTTTGGTAAGAGTACTGACTTGAGAGTATTTAAGAAAAATTTTCAGCCCATCCAAAAAAGCACCATACACGCATTTCTAGTTAAAAAAAGTAACTGCACCCAGGCATGATTCCAGGGGCTTCGGTTTGAAGGGTTTGCAGTCCTTCCTGGATCTGCATTAGGGCTCGCATGGCTCGAGGATTTGTCATGACAGAGAGAGCTTCTGGGTTCTGCATCTGAATATCCCATGAAAGTCAATTTAAAAATTAAAACTAAATTTTCCTTGTTATAGTAGACAGAATTAATGGCAATTCACACACACCTGATGTAAGAAAACAGGAAGTTGCTGTCTCATTTGCTCCTGTAGCTGTGGATTTCCAGCAAAGAGAGGGTTGTTCATCAACACCTAAAAAAAACACAAAAGGAAAAATAAGAAAACATACGCTGCTAATACTGACAGAACATCAAAGTTTTTTACAACTTTAACAAAATGTAATTTATTAACCTGTGAGGCGACATCAGGATTTTGGGATAGGGACTGCATCATGGTACGCATGTAAGGAGCAGAAATCATGTTCTGCATCAGCTGAGGGTTCTCCGAGATCTGTTGCATGAGGCTTTGCATGCCGGGACTATTGAACATACCTACTTAAAAAAAAAAATCAGATTCAACAAATTCATGGTAGCTGCTTGAAAACAGAAAGGTTAAATTGACATTACATTTCTTATAAATTTTTTACCACTTTTAGCATACCTGACACTATAGAAAATAAAAATATAAACAATAATTACCGTTGCCAAGATTCGAGGAGCCAACCCCCAGAGGGTTAGACACACTGGGTGTTGTCGAGCTTGTGGTGGAGCTGGTGGTGGTAGCTGTCCCAGAGGAGGGGTTGTCAGGGGAACTCCAGGGATTTGGTAAGGGCTCTCGGTTTTCTGTCCTGGAGGGCGGTGTTCCCGAACTATCATTACCACTCAAGGCTGAGAAGGGGTTATTTCCAAACTGTTGAAAAAAAATTAATTTAACACCAAACTAAATTATAATATTACAGTTGCAACTCATTTCAACGTTTCTAAAAAAAAATATCCACTAAATTAACTTAAGAATAAGTTGAAGTATTGATATATCAATAATAAAAAAGCCATTCAGCAGATGACATTCACAAATATAGCTCAAACCTGTTCACGTGCAGCACTAAACATGGGCTCTTGAATGTCTGTGTACATCCTCCGAAGAGCATTGTAACCACCGGGAATACTCTCTAGGTTGCTAAGCGCCCGATCCTGGTTACGCATCATCTCTTGCATCATCGCTGGGTTCCGTGCCAACTCCATTGTCTTACAGAGCAGGAAGAGATTTAAATTAGCTTATGTATGTCCACTTTAACAGGAGGAAAGGCTTGATATATGGAAAATACAAACTGACTGTAACTATTCTAACATACCTGTCTCATAAGCTCTGGGTTGTTAAGCATGTGTGAAATCTCAGGGTTGCGCTCCATTAGTTGCTGCATTTGTGGATTGGCTACGATCATCTGTCTCATAAGGTCAGGGTTGGACATCATGCTCTGCACAAGCGGGTTCTCCATTATCTGAGACAACATCTCTGGGTTGGACATGAGCTGTCTCTGCATCTGTTGCTGAAGTTCCATGAAGTTAGCGGAGCCCATTCCAAGATTGGACAGGCCTGACAGGTCACCAAACCCAGCTAAAGAAAACCATTAAGCAAATATCACTGCATTAGGGTTCACACCATAACAGTTATACACTAGTTTATGTACAACATTCATCTTGGACTTAAACTGGTATATAGCATTGTAGATGCAACATGTAAAAGCGTACCACTCACTGATACAACAAAGACATTTGCAATCTTCATTCGTATGAGAATAATTTTTTTCACAAGAAAAATAACCTGTAATGGGGACTGCAAATATAAAGTCTAATACTGACGGTCAAGTGATCTTTATAAGTATTATAGTGAACCGCAAAAAAAGCTGTTGTAGGTTTAGTAGTGAATGTAAATTCGCATTCAAACCATTGCTTGCAAACAAAAATATAAAGTAAATTATTAGATATCAGTAAAACGACCCCCGGCCAGGTTTTTTGAAGTATTTACCAAGTATATTGGCTGGCTGTGATGGGTTAGGGGATGGCCCACTGCCCTGTGATGTTCCCAGGTTGCCAGCTGGGTTGGGGTTTGCGGTGCCATCATTGTTCCCCTGTGATGGTCCAGGGTCAGAAGAGGCAGAGGTCTGCGAACTACTACCACCACTTGTAGCCCTAAAAACAAACAAAACACAAACGTGACCTAAAATCACTCCCACATTAATTCACAACGCACCATCATACAATACAAAAAGACTTTGCATACGAAAACAACTGGTTTGTAGCTTGTCTTTACAGCCAGTTCCTCTTACTTTTGTGCGGTTTTGATGACCAGGTGAACCGTGAGTCCGTCCTTAATGCCATGCTGACTGAGCGTGTCTCCATCTTTCAGAATCTTACCAGCAAAAATAAGAACCAACTGGTCCTGCTTCGCCTTAAATCTTTTGGAAATCTCTTCTTTAAACTATTTAACAGAAAAAACATTGTTACGAACTGCGTACTACATTTGATCAAAAACAACAATCCTTCTGAGCACAATCACAAGCTCCAATCTTAAAACCGAAGTCGTAAACGTCAACCTAAAACCGCAACTGTGCCAATGAAACGGAAACAGAAAGACACATAAAGAACTGATACCTCTCACGGCGACAATATGACTCGATACCTTAATTTTATTAATATACTATTGTACCTACAAAGAAATCTACCATTACAAGAGAAAAGGCGCGATCATAAAAGCGACAGACTAGAAGCTTCTCCCTGAGCAGGCCGATTGTTGCACAACGACAGTGCAGAAATTCAAAATCTCGCCCTATAAACCTAAATAAAACCACAAAAAATACGACCAAGAAGCTTACAATAAGCTCATTTTTTAAAACAATACAATTGAAAATCTGTTTATCCGCTTATTGATGAGATTTTCGGCGTGGGTTGTTTGTCGTCGTCAGTAGTTAGCTCGGCGGCTAAAGCTAATAGCCGCTGTGGTAACGGACGCCTGACTGACAGAAACGCCGAAAACGCTCAAACATCACCTGTGCGACGGATGCGTCTTCAGCGATGGCTATTTCTTCTTTATCCTTGGGTGTTTTGACGGTGACTTTGATGATAGTCGCGCTAGCGGCATCATTTTCTTCGGTGTTCGTCTCCACGGCCGGATCTGTGCCGCTGTTCTCCGCCATCTTTACTCCTCTTTTGCTTGATTACATCATCGCGCCAACGAGCAGCGAGGAAAAGAGTCGAAAATCCCCGAACGCGCAACATAGTGTGTGACACAGCGCCCACTGCAGGTGTAGAGTGTTAAACACGCAACATTCATTCCTCGCTGTTTAAAGAAACATGCTAAAACGTGTTATAAAAATTTTAGACTTTTCAGGTTTTTACTTTAATTAAAACACTAATTTTGTTCAAATTTAATATGAGGGATTTTTTTATTTGTTTAATAACAGTTGTAGGGCGTCAAGTCTAATTAGGAAACAAGTACAGAATGTAAAGAGATGCTTTCAGGACGGTTTATGCACACTGGTCGGAATTTAAATGTGGAAATTGTTATCTTATTTCTATAAATATTTTCGACACCTTTTAATTTTAGAGATACTGGGGTTGTGGAAATACAATCATACATCGCTATGTAATACTTTTGATCTTGTCTCAATATTTTATTATTCATGTCTGTATATCTTTTGTGAAGTAAAAATGTTGAATGATGCAATACATCTTTAAAGCTGTAGATGGCAGTAGTTGCATTGATCAGCACAAAGCCGCCAGGCTGCAGGTGATTTCCCATATGAAGGCGTTCAGAGAACAGACGTGGATACACGCGAGTTTTAGAATATTCCCCTTTTAGGTAGATTTTAAACCACACATAAGCCACACGAAGCAGCAAGCAACTTTTCAAAGCCGTTTACAGTTGCGGAAAAAACGCCCGAGAGGTGGGCGGCGCTTGCGTTCATTGCTGCATGTGTCACATTTGATTTGTGGACACGTTCCGTACATCTTATCAACATTGTGGAATTTAGTCTATCGGAGAGGTTTAACTGCTTTGCAGCGGCTGATAAAACGACACCAGGTTAACAAGAAAGTGATATGAACGATTTTTGCTGGGGTGGGATGTCCTACTGGTAGTAATATGTTGGGTTCTGTTAAAGCGAGATGTTTGGCTATGTGAATGAATGGACACTGTTAAGTAAGGGAATGAACACAAAACACACTAGATATTAAACGTATGGCTGTAATGGGACATTTCTGATGGTTTATTTGGTAAGAGGAAACCGTTATAAATCACATTGTGTAAGCAGGAACGACTGTGTTTTTCATTATATTCTAATAAAAGATTGGGTTGTTTCAATGGGTTGACTATCTTTGACCCAACCAGAAATGCCATAGTGCAGTGCCCTTAACGCACACTAAACCCACACTAAACCCACACTAGCTTGAATACCGCTTCGGAGCGGTATAAAGGCGAAAAGTATCCTATCATGTTCTGGATATGAATCATGAAACTTTTGCTCGGGTCTCGCGAGATGTTGTGGAACGCTTTCCAGTGTATGTTATACTACTACTTTTTAAGGTTATATCTTTATTTAATCTATGTTTGGCTAACACGTGTTTTTCTTTTGTTCTTTGGGTAATACAAATACAAATAAAGTACTATAAAAATAAATCTCACTTGACTATATAATAAGCTTATAATTATGTTACATATTTTATTGGTGAAAACTCCAGAGTTATGTATTTAGAAAAACTATTTTTTATCTCATAATTAGAAACACCACATTAATTAGCGTTATGTGTTTGAACTTGCTAAGTGTGTCCCATCGGGTTAGAAATACTACATGCTCACTTGGGATCTTCATGCCCACTAGAACACTAGGGCCAAAAACAGGAAATACGTGAAAAATAGTCAAGTGGTCAAGTGCAAAGACCGCACTTTGGACGCAGCCATTGTCAATGGATCACAGATTTCACGAGTCGCCATGGAAACGACCGCGAAGCTTAAAGTTTTTGACTGTGAAACACAATTATAAATCAAAGTTATTTTCACAGAAGATTTAAATCTGCATCAGTGTATAAAGTACAGGATACAAATCATAAAATTTAATTATTAAGGTTTAGTGTTTATTAAACTATAAACGCTATAATTTTTTTAAATTAAATATATAAGTATTGTTAATAAATATACTATTTTTATCCTATAATATTTGAAACATATACTCATCATGGCTTACTTTAAACGTGTAATGGTAACGTGTTTACATTTTGGTATTTTACCAAAATTGTGTTGTGTATATGTATTTGATCACATTTGTAATCGAAGGCCTATTTTTGGTTCCTTCTCTATATGTTTTAAAAAAAAAAATCCTTTATTTGGTGTTCTGAAAACTCACTTTGCATTGTATCAGTTTTATTTGCAGCAGTTTCTGATGTAGTCATATTAATGGAAACTCTTTTATTCTAAAAACAACTACATTGAATCGAATTGGCAACCTTTCAGTTTTAAATCTGGCTCTCTAACAATGGGCCACAAGTATCTTTGACCCAATGCATCAATTATTGCATAATACGTGGACAAGATGTCATGATTCTATCTCATCATGTCATGTCCTTCTTGAACTTGTCGCAGAATCATTGCAGGATTCCCTGTTTTATGTGGAGAGAGACATTTTTGACCCCTCTGGTCTGCCATATACTCCCGTCTATGTTCCCTCCCTTTCTTCTCGTTGTTGCTTGTTAATTAGTTCATGCCCCACGTCTGTCCCCTCTTGATTTTTTCCCTATATATTGACCTCTTGTCTATTGTCTTGTGCTAGTTTGTTTTGTTGGAACTGCTGTTCCAAGTCCTATTGAGTTTTTCATTGACATTGATCTTCCCTTGTGTGTGTTTAGTCCTGGCTTAGTTTTATAAAGTGTTTTTGTATATCTTGTCCACTTGTTCTGTCCCCCACTTGGGAAGTTTTGGTTTATGTTTTATATGTTGTATATGTCTTCGTTCTCGTTTGTTCCCTCATCTGGGTTGTTTTGCTTTGTGTTTGTTAATAAAGTTATTTTTTCTCCGTCCACCGCTGCCTGCACCTGGGTCCTCATTTGCAACTCATGACACAAGAGTAATGATATGCATTCCTTGGGAGTTAAAATGTTTTACTATAACATCCATTTACTGTTGGAATTGTAGATGTGTATATTTATCCAGCGATATTTGAAGATGTTTTAATACAATATAATATAAATATATTGTTTAACAATAACAGCTTACATTATTTTTATTTAAAGATTATTTCATTTTAAAAGGTTAAATAATAGAGTTAATAATAATATTAATTGTGAATGCTGAATGTTATTGTAATATTGATGTAAAATTATAATATATTATATGTAATATGTGCTTCCACGCCCACTTGACGCTCATCTAGAGTACAAACATGTCTTGCTTAAAACAACCCCTAAATCTTAGTAAAATTTCCTTAAAATGAACTAACCCTGGAACATAACCTGCTCCGGAGCAGGTTATCTTCATAGAGTAAGTTGCTTCGGTTCCTTACAGACCCTAAAATTACCTCAGTTTTTGGAACTGAAAGTTGGGGTTATAAACTAGCTACCCGGGTAGTCACATGACCAGCTTTCTGGAATACATCCCTGGGTTTTTCAAAAGCGAAATATTTAGGAAGTCTGTCATGTGCATTGCTGTACGATCCACAACAGTTCCGCCTTTAGCAGAGCCAGGCAACTTCATTGTTTGCTGCAAGTTACATACAATTACCTAAGGTATGTGTACGTTTACTGTTTTTACTAATGTCCGTAAATTTGACATGCTATTGAAACGCATTAAAGTACAGTTTGCGAAAATGAAGCAGACCTATGTTACCAGAATTTCAACTGCTTAACTCTTGCAAACATAAGCAAGATTTATAAAGCATGTTTTCTTCCTAGAAGAGCTTTGAAGCAGTCAAGAAAACGACAGTCATCAAATACTGTTTAAAAGCAATTTGTTAGAAAAGAAAGAGCAAGAGCTTTTCATAACTATTGTAAAGAAACTTTCCACGGGGTGGAATTTCTTTCATGCGAGCTTCCATTGTTTCTGCCTAACATGATTTCCTTAAAGAATATTGGTCACATGCTTCCTTCATTTGAAATTGTGAAAATACATGTGGACTTCGATCATTTTTATCCGTTCAAATCTTCAGGATGTCCCTGGTAGTATCTCAGGGTGAGGATGAGATGGTTATCACCATCACATTAAACCCCAAAAGCAAATGGCCCATTTGGCTTCAGTTTCTGCGGAGATTCTGCTACAGTCCAGAACATGATATGTCTCAGGATATGAAAGGAAAGCAGACTGACATCCAAACAGCCTTCAGGGTGGGTTAGAGAGACATTAACTGTACATTGATCGATCTTTTGGATATTTGTTCAATATCATCAGTTTGAAAATCATGTTGTTCCCTTGTTTGACAGATTGTACAGATAGTAGTTACAGTCATGAATTTGGCAGTAGGTTGTCTCGGATTAACTTTCTTTTTCTTTGCTTCATCTTGGCTGAGGGACATGGTAAGATTTAGTTATCTCTTCCATCACAAATGAGAACATTTATTTTAAAAGTAGGTATATGCGACAATTTTATATATGGTTTTGTATATTAATGTTTCCTAAATGTATGTAGAAATATGACTGTTGTATTGCTTCAAGTAAATCTGAACTTGTTTTCTTTGCAGTATTTGAGTTCTGAAAAATAAAGAGAATCTTTTCTGTTATTTTGACCTGTTTCTCAGTTCCTTTTCTGCAAATAAGTGCAAATGAAACATTATTTTTATTTGAAATTTGGAAGAAATATTGTTTGTGTTCACAAATTAGAATTTTACCTAAATAGTACATTTTAAAATCATAAAACGATATATTGTATATACCTGCTGGAAATAAATATATAATATTATATAATATTTGTGTACATAAATGTATTAAAATTACATGTAAATTTTAAAATAAATTCTTGTTTGTATATTGTTTATGTGGTTTGACTGGTTTCATGGGCATCATTCTCTGGAAGTTTACGCATGATTTCCCACATCTAGGTGACTTATGGAGAACTAGATACAGCTTCAATAATTTTGTCAGTTCTTCAGTTCTGTGTGGCTATTGCTTTCTGCATTTTGACTCTGAAATCTTTGTGCAAGAGAAGTGGGGGTGCAAAGGTAGCGTGTTATCACCACAATTACATCCAGGAATCACATCCACCGTGATCATGATGTGTTTATGTAAGGCTGTTCTGTGTGTGATTTTGCAGTCAGTGAAGCACACGACATCAGAAGCTGCACCTGGAGAAGAAGTGCAACGTTCAGCGCCAACGTTCTGTTTTCAGCATGCAAAATGGATTCTCAGCCAGATCAGAAGTCTTATACTGCGTGAGGTGAGGTGGTCTGGGGCGGAGGACTGTTATCCCAAGTGAAAAAACTGCACTTTAATACGTAACGTTTAAATGTAATTAATGCGCTCTATTTTCGCACACTAACTTTGTGCGTAATATACAAAAAATGACTTTGTTATTTATTCACCATTATGTCACCTGTATGACTTTCGTTCCTCTGCAGAACACAAAAGAAGATATTTTGAAGAATGTTGGTAACCGAAAACCGCTTGTACCCATTGACTCTAATTGAATGGGCATAAAACCATTTATTCTCGGCCTGATCGGAAGTCTCAGTGTGTGTGAGGTGAGAGGGTCAGGGTGACTGTTATCACCTCATACATTCATATAACCTATAGGTTCTGTTTATTTTGTGCTTCAGTCCAGTGTGTTCTATATCTTAGGATATGAAGGGAACATTTACAGACACTCACACAGCTCTCGGAGTGAGTTTGGCACGTTAAGTATTATTTTGATATTTTATTAGATTATCAAGCTTTACAATGTAATTTTAGACCAGTTATTTTGTATATATAATTGATGCACATATTGTTTTCTCATGTCAAAGGTTGTACAGATAATAATTGGTGTTGTGAACATGGCATCATGGTGTTTAGGCCTTACCTTATACATTTGGTTTGGTCCTATGGTAAGACATTTCTCATTCTGTTCTTCAATTCAATCTTGTTTTTGGGTTTTTATCAGTTTATGCAATTAAATATTTTAATCCGTATAATCAATGAATGGAGTTGAATCAAAGGGAAGTGGCTTTCAGAATGCTTTATTTTTTGTATTTTAGTATGAAAGGTATAGTTCACCCAAAAATTCTTTCCACATTTTTTCATTATAAACTTGAATGACTGTTTTTATAAAGAACACCGAAGATAATAGTTGTTAACCAAACAATACTGAATTCCAATGACCACTAAGACATTTATCAAAATTTCTTCTTTGTGTTCCACAGAATAAAGATTCAATGTGAGGGTGAATAATAGTTTATTTTTGGGTGAACTACCCTTTAAAATGTATTTCCATGTGCTGTTTGGTAGCATTAACAAACCAGTATTGTATGAAAGCAATAAAATAAAAATTTTAATTTGTGGAATGATTGTTAATTTTTTGCCCTCCCTTTAGTTCCTTGTAGCTGGAATCGTGTGTATTTTTGCAGTAAAGTTTCCCAGTCATGTTTTGGTAAGTGCATGTGAAGTATTTTGTGCAATTTCACAAAAGTTTTAAAGGTGTTTAATGCTCTTATTGTATGTGTGTTACAGCTGGTCATCGCAGAGATTCTGAACATAATCGGTGCTGCTCTATCGATCACAGCTGTTGTGCAGCTTTCAGTGGAACTGACAGTAATGAAGAGTTCAAATTATTATGAAGATTGTTATCCTCCTTTTGCCTACGGTCACTTTAGAACGATTTCCCATGAAGAGGAAAATAACATTGACGCTTGTATTCATTACAAGAACTTTAGTAAGGTAATAGTTTTGTTTGTTTTGTGTGGTGTTATGTGTTTGCATTGAGAGCATATTATAAGGTGTATTATTTTTTTTTTTTTACCTAAGATGCTACAGAGAGATATTTCCTTTATCTCTCTCTTCTTTTAGGATTTTCAAGGAGGCATACATATCATGATGACTGTATTAGCAGCTCTTCAGTTCTGCGTAGCCATGAGTTTCTGTGCTTTAACTATGAAAGCTTTGTGCAAAAAGGATGGGAGTGCAAAGGTATTCCATCATCACTCCAAACACAAGAACTCACATACATAGTGATCACATACACTCTCTTAGCTGTCCATCGTGTTCGATGATGACGCTTGCTCCAGGGATGGGGGTGGGGAGTTCAGCAACCTTGCCGCTGGTGCCACTTCTCATGGGCGTAAAGTCCGATCCTTGAGCCGCACAATCGACCGCAGATGGAGCAGGGGAAACCAGATACCACGGAGGTACCAGCCGCCCGTTGGTGTCGCTTGATTCGCCTCATGGATCGTTGCTCTTGGTTGGTTTGGTGTATTTGAGAGACCGCAGTGGCACAGGTGGCCTGCCGGGCTGATCTGTTAAGTGCCAGAGATTCTAGCTGCGTTGGGGGGATGTTTGCTCGCTTTAGGAGGTCCCTGGTATAGTCCTTAAAACGACGCTTTTGCCCTCCAGCAGAGCGTTTAGCACCCACTAGTTGACTGTAGAGGACTTGGCGGGGCAGGCGATGTTCAGGCATGCCTATGGTGTGCCCTATCCAACACAGATGTTTTTTGGCCACAGCTGCTTCCATACAGATTGAGTCAGTGTTGCTGAGGATAACTGTATGGGGGACTCGATCTTTCCAGGACAAGCTAAGGATCTTCTGTAAGCAGCGAATATGGAAGGCCTCTAGGTTGATGATGTGCTGGCGGTATAGGGTCCATGACTCTGCCCCATAAAGCAGAGTGGAGAGACATACCGCGATGTAAACAGTATCCTTGGTACAGACCTTCAAGTTACGATTTTCAAAACCCTGCTGCGTAAGCGTCCAAAAGATGATTTAGCTTTATTTATCCGGGTATGTATTTCTGTGTCAAGGGAGCTGCTTGAAGACAGAGTGGAGCCGAGGTAAGTGAAGTGGTCCACTGATTTAAGTGGAACACCATTTATATGAAAACTGGGGGGTATGGGAACGGGGGTGAAGAGATAAAACATGACCTCGGTTTTTTGAGTGTTAACCTGTAGGCCGAAAGATTGGTACAGACTGGATATTGTGTTAAGGGCGAACTGCATAGAGTCCGGGCTGTGGGCTAAGACTGCACAGTCATCAGCATACTGAAGCTCACAGATCTGCCGGGTCTTTTTCTTTGTGCGGGCTTGACGCCGACGGATGTTGAAAAGGCTTGCGTCAAGTCGGTATTCCACATGGACACCGTCTTCATGTCCCAGGACATGGTGGAAGAGGCAGGTGATGGCAGAGAGGTGGATGTTAAAGAGCATCGGAGCCAAGACACAGCCTTGCTTCACCCCAACGTTTACCCCAAAAGAGTCTGATTGGAGTTCTCCCATGAGCACTCTGGCTTGCATCCCGTCATGTAGCTGCTGTAGGATGCTGAGAAACTTGGGTCGTACCAGATGTTCTCCATAGTCCGAAGGGCTCGCTGGGTTTCTGCTCTTACAGCAGTGAAGATGGTTATATGGGTGGGAGATCCAGGGCAGGACAGGAGAGCTTTATGGGCTTCATGCTTGGTTTTAAGAAGTGACTGTATCTTAGCTGAGTTACAGTCAAACCAGTCCTGGTGATGTTTCCTTGATTGGCCAAGCGCCTCTGAGGCAGCATTATGAATAGCCTGGCGCAGAGCTGGCCAGTCAGCTGATTCCTCCGGGATCATGTTGAGGTTTTCAGCAAGGAGCCGTCGGAGGTTGTCTTTGATGGTGAGGTTGTTCAATGCTGTACAGTTTAGTTTCTTGTTTGGGGCTCTCCTCGGAACACGAGGTTGAATACCCATGAGTAGTTTGGATCTGACCATGAGGTGGTCAGTCCAGCACTCAGCTCCGCGCATAACACGAGTGGTAAGGACATCTCGTCTGTCCTTTTGACGGACAATCACGTAATCAAGGAGATGCCAATGTTTTGAGCGGGGGTGCTGCCAGGTGGTCTTGAGCCTGTTCTTCATCTGGAAAATGGTGTTAGTGATGACCAGCTGGTGCTCTGCACAGAGGGAGAGGAGTCTGAGCCCATTGCGGTTCATTTTCCCCACACCATGCTGGCCGATGACTTTACTCCATACCATATGCTCCGTACCCACTCTAGCATTGAAGTCTCCCATGAGTATGAGTCTATCCGTAGCCGGGGTTTTCTGTAGGATGGCATCAAGAGCTCTGTAGAAATCCTCTTTGATGTTGTTCTCGGCATCAAGAGTTGGAGCGTATGCACTGATAAGAGTGGCGAAGCGTTCCTTTGCCAAGGGAATGCGCCATGTCATCCATCTTTCATTGATGCCGATAGGGGTTTCCGGAATGCGCTGCAGCAGTTTAGACTTCACAGCAAAGGCAACACCATGATTGCGATGAATGCCTTCGGGGACCCCCTTCCAGAAGAAGGTGTACCCAGCACCAACCTCTGTCAAGGAGTCCTCTCCATGTAGTCTGGTCTCGCTGAGAGCTGCAATGTCGATATTATATCTTGCAAGCTCGAGGGCCACCAGTGCTGTCCTGCGGTGGGGCCTGTCCGGAGTTTCGGCCAGGTCCAGCAGTGTACGAACGTTCAACGAAGCAATGCTTAGCTTATTTTTCACTTTGATTTTTGCGACCGCGAAAGGGGGATGCTCCGACGGTTGCGGTCTACCGTCCGGAGTGTGGGGAGCAGACAATTTTTGGACCACCTTTTCCAGGTCCTTCCCCATCACAGGGGTGAGCAGTGTGGGGCTGCTCAGTCGCAGTGGAAGTTGCCGAAAAGACGCGCTGCTCCATCCCGCAGTCCTAGTGACCATCACTCCATTGCCGCCTGTGTGCATGGTTTGGCTAGACACTCCCAGCCACATCCTTGGCATGTGCCCACCACCATTCCACATCCCCACAGGACTTTTATGGGGAGGGGGAGCAAGAAGCTTGCGCGTAGGTGAGGATTAAGGTGAGGGTGTGGGTGCGCAGACCTAAATCCCACCATCTTCACTCCTGCCTTGGTCTGGCAGGAAGTTGCATGGGGCTGCCGGTGGTCCGGTCAGTTGGACTACGCCTATGCCTTTCCCCAATTGCAGATTTGTCTTCGGGGTGTACTCCCCTAGCTGCTGTACTCTTCCGAGTTAACCCACGTGGCTATGAGTTTGCCTTCTTCCGCCCTTCCTAGCCGTTGTGGTGGTTCTTACAGCACCATCTTCCGCCTGCGTCGCCGTTGGGGTCTTTGCTATTTACCCATAGTTGGGACTATTTACCCATAGCTGGGACAGTGGTTGACGGGCAGCAGGGCATTTCCATTCACTGATGGGCCTTCATGCCGCGTCTCTGGGGCCCGCTGCTGCTCCGAGATCCCGTACAACTTAGCCTGGAACCGCAAGGGACCAGTTACCATGTGTGCCACAAGGAGGCGTGAACGAGATCTTGGCAGTGGAGAGGCTATGTACCGGCTTTCGCCCCTGAAAAAACAACAAGGGGCTATCCGGTGGCAGCAGCTGAAAGCAGAAATTGGCGAGCAGAACTACAAGACCTACAAGCACTACTACTGTACTACTACTCCAACACTGCTGCACTGACGCATCACACGCCCTGTGTGCTACACACACATACACACCTCAATAACAACAACAAATCACATCCACTGTCGCTCTGTGATGATGTTTTTCTTTGGTTTTACAGTTTGTTGAGGAGCCACAAGCCCAAAAGCCACTCATTGTTGTTTGAACATACTATTGGAAGTAACTGCTGTTAACTCTCAATGAGGAGGAAAATGGAGTTATTTATTATAAGCAGATTTCCACCAGTTGCAATATCATAATCATATCATTGATGTAAAATTAATGTATGTTTTTTGAAGTTTCTCTGAAATTTTTGTTACTTAAAACCCTACTTTGGGCCTGTTTTATTAATA
Organism: Triplophysa bombifrons; assembly: GCA_029783895.1. NCBI lineage: Eukaryota > Metazoa > Chordata > Actinopteri > Cypriniformes > Nemacheilidae > Triplophysa > Triplophysa bombifrons. Next base: position 5,120,847 of record CM056455.1, read on the forward strand.
AAAGTCTACAGCACTTGGTCACATTTGTGTATTCAGTTATTTATTTTGATCAGATCTTTTTTATTCACACAGTTGTATACAGAGGGTTAGGTACGTCTAGGATAGAGGTCCTCTACTGTTTAAACTGACAGAAATCAAAGTTTGTCTGACTCTGTCTTCAATATAATGCATACTGTATGTGTGTGAGAAGATATTGCATATATTCACCACCAGGAGGCGTCTGCATTCTTTTCACGGTTGTCGACGCGGTGTTTAGAAGGCACTGGTGAAGCTGAGGAGGATTTCCATCTGTCATTTTTCACCTAGAGTGTAAATAAGAGGCAGTAAAATAAAAATGCTTGCTTATAAATATTTAATTCATTTAATTATTGTTTCATATGGTATACCAAGTAAAATGGAAGCATAAGGACAAAACAGGCCTAACGTTATCTGTGGTGCACGAGGAAGACAGGTAGGCTACATCACAGACAAAGCTGTGAGGATTTGAGGACAAATCCAGATTTAGATTGAGACTGAGAGTGCCATCACGATAATTTCAAGATCTTTTGTATCAGAAGTGTATCAAGTAAGTTAGATAATAAGAATGACCTCACCATGCACCTTCTCAGTTGTTGCGATAGTCGAAATAGAAGTCCCCCGGTTTCCTCCAGGGCAAGGCTTATTCGTGTGACACGACAGACAAGGTGCACAAGGTCACAAGGTCTTCTTTTAAATATAACAAAATGTGTATTTATTCCAAAGTGATAAGTCAAATCTAATTTCACAATTCTAGTTATAATTAATAAATTTAAAATAAATAAATGTATTTACATATCGCTTGAGACTTACTTACTGATATAAAATATATTTGGAGTACTATACAATGCATATTTCTTTATATTATGCCTAAAATGTGTTTAATGTCACACTTGATGAGGATTCTTTTGAATAATATTAGTCTTTTAGAGCAAGATATTTAAAGTGTATATACATACTTCAGTGTATCTTCAGCTGGACCTCAGCACTACTACTGAACAATTAATGTGGATTAAGTACAAAAGTAGTTGTTTCAATTTAGTAGACTTTTTAGTATACAAACACCAATAGTACAAATGCAAGGTATTGTTATTAAGTAGCCTAAATAAATATGGATATGGATATGGCTCCATTGCATTAATAAAATTAAATAACTGATCCGTCATTTAATTAATAAACATAAGCACAGAGTTAACATTAATACATAAATACTTAAACGGAAAGAAGAGCTGTATTTTGATGTGTGTATGGCAACAATGTTGTCTGGCAACAATGGCCACTTCCATTTCTTGTTAGTTATCCCAGTGTGTGCATATTCTTTTTCTACACACTAAAATGTATATAATATTCCATAACAAAAAAAGTACATACTATTAGCGCATAGTATAAGTAGGCGAATTGGGAGGCAGCAAAGGTAAACAGCTGCTGGCTTGATGAAGCAAACGAACCGAGCTTCGGACCCAAAAATAATAAGAAGTATGCAGTCCAGCGGGGCCACCCAATCCGTGTGTCAGCCGGCAATCCAGTCCGTGCGTCAGCCTTCCATTCCAGCCGGCGCGGCCGGCCTTTCCAGTCTGTCATCCCCAGTCTTTCCCTTGGACTCTTGTGTTCCCTTCCCCTGGGCTCTTATGCTCCCCCCTTGGACTCTTTTTCCCCCCAATGTTTGACGGGTATTGTTTTATCTTGTTCCCTTGTTTTTTTTTGTTGCTCATGTCACAGTCTGTCTTGTCTTGTTTGTGCCTTGAGGAGCATCAGGTTGCTGCCCCCTAAGGCGTGGGTTCTGCGTCATCTTTTCGTTTGTTTCTTTGTCTTGTGGCAGAACCAGGATAGGCTCCCTTGTTTCTTGTAGAGAGAGGTTTTTGGGCCTCTTTGTACACGATACTCCCTCTCTGAGTCTCGTCTGTGTTTCCCGCCCTTTCGTCTTGTTATTGCCTGTTAATTAGTTATTCCCCACACCTGTCCCCTATTGATTATTCTCCCCTTTTTCTCTTGTTTCTGGTTCATTGTCTGTCGTTCATAGTCATTTGTCACACGTTGCTTGTGTCTTGTGGGTGAGTTCCTGTCATGTTAGTAAGTTTAGTCTGCTGTAGTATGTAAAGTGTATCTAGTCTAGTTCTGTTAGTTTAGTTAGTTTTCGTTCCTGTTCCTGTTCCTGTTCCTGTTGCTGTTAGTACCCTTTATGTTGTTTTACAGCCTTGTGGGTTTTTGTTTCCTATTTTATATTTATTATTAAATGTCTGGGTCTCGGTCCTCTGTCCTCACCTCACCTCGAACCTTGACAATTTTTGATTAGAGGATAAAGAGAAGAGGATGCTTATGGCACGTTTCAATGTCATCATTTGTCATTTAAAAAAATAGCAACAAACACCGTACCGTGGGCGGTATACCCAGGTATTGTCGTACGTTGAGGTTTTGATATTGTTAAATCTCTATAACGTAGTGTTTATTTTGGTTAAATTTCATCAATTAAAAACTGCAATTACTCCATGTATTATAATACCATATATTGTCTCTTATTTTTTTGTATATTTATCAATTTTTATTCACATATTTTTACTACAGAAACCTCTGCCTTTGTAAAGCTGCTTTGTAACACTGCAAAATTTTGAAAAGTGCAAAATAGATAAATATTGAATTGAACTGAATTAATTGAACGGACTAATGTTACTAATGTCTTCAGTGACACGTGAGCTCTTTAAGTTTCAACAGGAACAAGAGATTTGCTGAAAGAAACCAAACAGCTCGACCCTTCGACAGAGCAGGACAGAAATTATCTTCATTCAGGGCTGAAAGTTACCTACAATTACACATAAGGTATGTTTCATACGTTTGTCAAACCTCTTAATATCTGTGAAATTCACAAGCTTTTGAAAACAAAATACAGTGATAAAATTGAAGTAGAGCTGTGTTACCTGAATTATAACATATATGTGGATTTGTAGCATGTTTTCCTCCTACCAGAGCTTTGTTGCAACCTACAAGAATGAGAAAAATATTTTATCATTTGTAAGGATAGAATAAACAAGGTTTTAAAATGTTTCCGTACAATCATAAAGAAACATTAAACTGTGTGGGATTTTCACATATGTGAGCTTTGCTTGTATACCTGCAGAACCTGATTTTCTTAAAGAATGCTGATCATATGCTGTCTTTTGTTTCATGCAATATATTGTCATCATGTCGTGCGTACTTAAAAATCAAGCTATGACTTAAATTTTGGAATTGAATAAAAAATCTAAAAGACTAGTTATGCAATTAATTTGTTTTCCATTTGCATCCAAATGCAATTAACTAATATTATAGTTTCCAAATGCAGGATTACTCGTAAATCCTTGGGGTTTAATATTTTGATAGTGTATGTTTTGGGCAAACAATATTGACTGGTGGAACAATTAAATAATTGTTTATAAAAAGATCCACGTTGTTTTAAAGAAGCCTACAGTTTTCTGTCACACAGGTCACTATTCAGGTGACTTTTGTTTGATAAACATATAGAACCTGTTCAACAGGTTCTTCTTTACACAAGATATTTGTAAAAAATGCATTCAAAGGCAGTGATGTTGTACTTGAGTCCGGACTTGAGGTGTTTCTATTACATTCTTTCAGTATCTGACTTTTTTCTCTGACTCGTTGGTATCTGCACTCTGACTTGGTCATTGGAGTCGCCAAATGTTCTAGTTGGTCTCGGCCGAGTCTAATTTTTTTTTCTCCTCCCAAACAAAACCGTCTGATGAAGCATATATGTTTTTGCTTTAGTTGGTGTCTTGACTTCATTACGTTTCTTCCCTTTGCTCTTGGAGTAGGTTACTTGTTGTGATGGGTGTCTAGCTGTAAAAAAATGATACAAATAAATGAAACTTAGTTTTCCTGACACCAACACTTATCATACAAACCTCAACAATGGTGACAATCATCAAACTAATTCAGATTAACAGATGAACTGCAATGCATGCTGGGAGTCATGAATGAGTTTAGTACTATAGTTGTTGATTGTCTCTATTTTTGAGTTTCATACACTTATTTCTGATGTCTGTTTGATTCTCAATTGATTTTTTTTTGTATGTGTATTTTCTGTCAATTCTAAGTATAATAAGCCATGCCACTGCTTTAATCTCACACAGTACTCATAAATCAATAACACAATGCAATCATGAGTAATTATTTATGTAATTCCGCAAAGATCATTATCACCTGATCCAAATAGATATTTTCATTGCCTCAGCAATTGTTTTTTAGCACACCTTGTCACCTGCCCGTCTCTATCCCTGTGCAATCTTCCCTCGTTAGTATTTCCTTATTTCTAGCCCCAGTTCCCTTTGTCACGTTGTCAGTTCAGTGCTCTACCTTGCGCCTTGACTTCTCTTGTGCCTTGACTTCCCTTGAGAGTGATTTCCTTGTGAGTGATTCCCTTTGTATATTGTGTGGATTGTGTGGTTATTTTGGATTTATTATCTTGAACCTTATTTGGTGTCCCCTTGAGGGAAGTTTTTGTTTGAATCCTTGTTTTAGTTTGCCGTTTTTCCCCATTGTGGGTTTTTGTTTTAGATTTAATAAAAGTCTTTAAGTTAAAACCCATTGCTGTCTGCGCCTGGGTCCTGTCTTGCAACTCCCGACACCCAACTAATGCATATAATGATCGTTTGTTGTATGTTTTTTCAACATTAATTGTGGTTGCAAAAGTGATGTTGCTTCAATGCAGTTAACACTGAAAAGTCAACCAGCTGAGAATGAGAAAATTTTCATTGCCAGCCCAGAATGTGATTGTTACAATAGAGACTAAAAATCTGAAGTTGCACTTTGGTGAAATTGCTATACCTAAAGTAAATATATAACTTAAATTGATCTTCTTTTTGATCATTACAAAGTGTGGTCTTGAAGAGGATTTTTTTTTTTCTGTCTGAACGTCTCATTTGGACTCGGTCTTGACTTGAATTCGAACCTCCAAAGGTGGACTTGAATACAGCCCAATTCAAAGGTTACACTAAATGAATAACTAAATAAGCACGAAGTTGAGTCAGACCTCGATTTTGCAGATTATATCACCCTTGTCGCACAGGCAACAAGATGCACATGCTAAAGCTCGAAGAGCAAGCAGAGAAAGTTAATTTACAAACAAAATAAACAGAAATAAAACCGAAACCATGAGGATTGACAGCCTACAACAGGACCAAATCCAACTACATGGTATGGACATTGGTGATGTTGACATGTTCATTTACTTGGTAGTGTGGTTTGCAAGGGCGGAGGATGACATCAAGAGACGCACAAACAAATCTAGACATGCTTCCAACACTTCACGGCCCATTTGAAACTATAGACTTCTCTCTCTAAGCAGAACAAAGTTCCACAAAGAAAGAGAAGAGTGGGCAGGTCAAGACAGACATGAAGATGGTGCACAAAGCTGAAATGAAGGCAACTGGATAATTGTGGGCCCAGAGTCGCTCAAAACGGAGTTCGCTTGGAAGACTGTTGTTGAGGCCTTATGCTCCCTCGAGGAGTTTGCGGAATAACACGTCAATTTAAAAGTTTGTTCAAACTACATTAGCATCAAGTGAACTTAAATGTAGCAGTTTAGGGAGGCACTGCATTACTCAATTAAATTAGGGTTATGTGTTTACTCAATCGATAAAGTAATAACATCTAAAATGAAAGCATGGTTTCATGTGAAAATATTAGCAATTGTAGTTGTGCAACTGTGTTCATCTGCATTGTTTTTTTTTCCTAGGTAATAAAAAAGATGAAAACTACTGGTACATTACTGTGGATCCTGTTGCTTCAGTGAGTATAAAAACAATAATCAAGGACATGTATTTTATTTTTTATGATATTTCCCACAACCGGGTGAGCAGTTTGGAGTTGGGTCATTTAAAAATACAATTAGGCTAATGTAATAGAAATGTCATTAAACTTTCACTTTGAATACTTATCGACACAATATTGAGGGATTTGATGTGGTCCGTGTTAAGCTTTGCAGTTCTTCCTTCCATTTACACCATCAAATTTTTTATTTATTTTTTCAATTCAGATTGAAATGAAACTGCGAGACAATTATTTATTTGTAAAGTGCTTCTGATAAATAAAAAAATGAACATGCCAAATTTACATTTGATTTTTTTATGCACATTGAAGATGCAAAGCTTTCAAACCAATGTTGTAAAATGTATTTGTTCTGTTTATTCGTTTTTACTTTTATTCGTTTTAAACTTTGGAGCATTAACATACTTTTTATTTTTGTTTCGTTAGCAAACGAAACAGCAAACAGCTGTGTTATAGTTCCATTGACGTCTTTGTTTCAGCAGCCAATGTAATTTGATCAATGTGTCATTTTGCAACTGTTTTCTTTTATTTTTCCTTGTCTGCTGCAAGAAGTTTTAACATAAAAATGAATACCAAAAGAATCAATTAGGATTTTGTAGTCTTTGGCCACATCACTTTCCTTAACAACAGATCTATGACAAAAAAATTTCATTGACATTGTTGACCTGAAATTTAGTTTTATTTCAGACTGCAGAAGAGTCTTGGTCAACTTCAAGTATTTAATGATGAGAAGACACTCCATCTCCCTGATTCTTACAACATTGGCTGGATGCAAACTCTCCATGATGACAAGTCAATTTCTGACATCACCATTCCTGGTTCCCATGACACCATGGCTCTCTATGGAGGACCATTAGCAGAATGTCAGGCATGGTCACTGATGGACCAACTAAAGTCTGGAATACGTTATCTGGATCTTAGAGTTTCTGAGTACAACTTGCATATTATGCATGGAATAACTTACCAACATACATCCTTCCCTGAAGTTCAAAAGACAATCAGAGATTTTTTATCTAATTACCCCACAGAGATAGTGCTTGTCAGCGTAAAGCCTGCTCTTTTCTTTGAAACCAAAGTTACAGATTTGGTTAAAAGAGAGATTGATTCTTCTATTAGCTGGGTCAGTTCATCAGTACCAAGAATTGGTGAAGTAAGAGGAAAGATTGTGTATGTTCAGAATAGCAATTTTAGACTGGGTGTTCCTCTTTCTGAAACGGATGAGGATGGTGACTATAGAGTAAGTCGTGTTGAAGAAAAGGAGGAGAAAATTAAGAATCACTTGAATCATGCTCTAGAGACATGTAGAGATGGATGTGTTGTTCTGAGCTTTTCAAGTGGCACAGGACTTGGTACATGGATGGGTGCATTGAGGGGTTTAACCCCAAAAAGAGTAGCAGAGGAAATAAACCCTTTTCTGTATAATTATTTGAATGAGAATGCTAAACCACAAGAGCCCAAAACTAGTTTCGGGATTATAGCAATGGACTTTCCAGGCACTGATTTGATTCAAAAGATCATTTATCTTAATTAACTCATAAAAATACCTCATTATCAGGAAAGGAGAGCATCAAACAGACATTCAAGTTACATTTAAACTGGTATAACTCCGTGTATAACACAGGGTCTGCAGTTAGAGTCAAATCAAATGTGTTCAGTTGGGTTCAGGACTTTTATCCAGACCAGTCAATTCTTGGTGGATCAGTGGATCAATCACTTGGGACACAGGCATCCCGGCTGGCAGGCTGGAACCACCTTTCGCCAAGTGGAGTGGGTGTAGATAGACAGTGACAGTGGGGACACAAGAACAGGTCACAAAAACCACAAACCTCAACATTACTTATCAGGTCGCAAAAACACACAAACATAACCTTTGTTTGGGACATGGTGATAAGAAGACCGACCCAAAGTCCCAAACACTTTTCATCATTTGTCAGATAGAAGTCAAAACTCGCTCTTGGAAGAAATGTCACATGAATAAACATTCAATTTATCTCGGTTTGAGGGTGGGGGGATGTGTATATGCATATGCTATATGGAAGGTCGGTGTGAAGAGGGTTCACTGTAAAAAAATGGGGCTGGGGCACCAGAAATATACAGTAAAAATAACCGTTGTTTACTATTGTCCTGTTGTGAAAATTACATGTTTTATAAATTTGCTGTCACTTTCGGTAATTTACCAAAACATTACAATTTTTGGACACTACACTTGAAAAATATAAATTTTTGCTCATAATAACACTAAATCAAATGCATGATTTTTAAAATGGCCAATGCAAAATATTTTATGACTCTGGTTATTATGAAAATATCATTTTATCCACCTTATTTTATGATTATATGATTTTTATAGTTTATTCTATTTCGACACACTGCACAATGACTTTCTTGACCTTCACGTCAGTAAGTAGGCCCCCTACTTGTTTGGTTCTGGAATATTTTAAGTTTCAGTATGAGTCTGTTTACCGTAAAATTACATGTGACTAGTAACTAAATGAAGTCTTTCAAAATCCAATCCAGTTAATGTTTATATCAGGATATGTTCATTAGTTATTGATCTGTGTATATAATATATATTTGTTTCCTTATTAAAGTCGAGAATCAGTGGAGTCTCTCTATGGTTCTTCTGGTACTGTAAATGGTGCATTATCACTCATCAAGGGCAGTGCAAAGTATTCGGACTGCACGGTACAAAAAAAAACATTATTATTGTTTGTTTGATTCAATACCATCTACACATTGCCTGAGTGGGTTTCACAGCTGTAGCTGTTTTTTATTTACATTTCAGGTAAGTGGTACTGAATAAACTATTTATTATAGATCACATTTATTGAAGGTATTTTAGTGTGTTACAAGTTATATGTCCAAGGAAACTAGAGATGTTTAATTTAAGGAAACATGGCTTTTTATTCAGTATTTAATTAATAAAACATGTAATGCTAAAAAGCTGTATTGCTATTATGAATTCTTAGATTTCACTTTGGTGCCAGAATGCACTTATTTTCAAATATATGTTAAATTAGCTAATGCAGCTATAATGTTGTATTAAGGTTTTGCTTAACAGGTGAGGACAAAGATGAGAGTGACCAGGACATTTCTGTGCATCCTGCTGCTTCTGCGAGTAAAAAAACAACAAAATGTATTCAATTTATTTTATTTTCCAAAAGCATTTAGAAATATATTAACTATAATTGAAATGTTATTCAGTTTTTACATTAAACACTGATCTGATATTTTCTGATATGTTCTTGAAAAGCCAACTGGTTTTCATTTAAGTTGAATTTGATTTTTGATTTAAAAAATTTGTGCAGCGACAGATGGTAACAATATTATACTTCTCCATTGATGTCAATGCAACAGCAGCCATATATTAAGACGAAACGTGTTTTTGCTAGCAATGCTTAAGCCGTTTTGCAAATATTCAACCATATTACTTTTTATCTTGCTTCCATATGTTTAAATAAAAAATCAGCATACAAGAGAGAAAAAAAGATTTGTTATGTATCCTTGACAGCTGGTTTATATGAATTACTAACCATTAACATTGTTAATCTGATATTCAGATTTTATTTTACAGACTGCAGAAAAGTAGTTGTAAAGAGGAATTTAATGATCAAAAAACTCTACCGCCTCCCTGATTCTTACAACATTGGCTGGATGTCAAATCTAGACAATAACAAGAACATTTCTGAAATCACTATTCCTGGTACTCATGATGCTTTGGGCCTTCATGGAGGACGATTGGCAGAATGTCAGGCATGGTCACTGGAGGACCAGCTAAAGGCTGGGATATGTTACTTCGATCTGAGAGTTTCTGGAGAAGGTTTGAAAATAAAAAATGGAATAATTTACCAACATACAACATTTCCTGAAGTTCAAAAGTGTTATCTGACTACCCAACTGAAACTGTGCTTGTGAGACAAAAGCCTGTCTTACTTGTTAAAAGCAAAGTTCCAGATTTGGTTAAAAACAAGATTAATAAGGCTATTAGCCGGGTCGATTTTTCAAAGCCAAATATTGGTCATGTAAGGAAAGATTGTTTATGTTCAGAAAGACAACTTTAAACTGGGTGTCAAACTTACTGAAATAGATTAAAAGGGTGACTATAAAATAACTGATGTTGAACAGAAGAAAGAAAAAATTAAGAAACACCTGAATCAGGCTAGAGAAACAAATAGAAATGGTTGTGTTATTCTTAACTATTCAAGTGGCACAGGCATCGGTTCATTGAAGGGTTTATTCAAGGGTTTAACCCCCCAAAAAATAGCAAAGCAAGTTAACCCTTGGCTGTATACTTATCTCAAACATGTGAATACTGACAACCCCAAACCTAGTTTTGGCATCATAGCCATCGACTTTCCAGGTGTCGATTTGATTCAAACAATCATCAACCTTAATCGTTGAGGCTTTAAACCATTTGATTCGATCTAAAAACTGTGATTTCTGTTATTATCTCAGTAATAGAGTATGAGCATTCACTTGCCACTCTCTTATTGTTTTATTTTATACGATCAAAATATTTTCATGCCTAAAACTGTGTCTTATTTATTAGTTCTTCTGTCTGGCTGAACAGCAGCCTACAGAACCATATTTATATTTTTGCCTTTCTTCTTCATTAATAATTCTCAACTCAACCTTTATTTACATAGGGCTTTTTACAATTTTCATTGTTACAAGGCTGGGCATGAAAACAAGTTGACTGTAAGCAATACATTAAATTACACACACACACATATTTAGAACGCATTGTCATATATATATTATTTTTTTAACAAAATATTTAAGGTGCGCTCTAAGTGTCACTGTGAATTTTGGGCTTGCAGCACATATGCTCAAAAAACGATTCTTCTTAATAATAATAATAATAATTTAAAATACATAAAATAACTCTAACACAAGTCATGATTTTCAGACAGAACCAAGATGCAGACAGCACTACGAACTGAAAAACTTTATATATAAACAAAAACCCACAAGTGGAGAAAAAACAAGAACAAAACACAACACTACATTAAAACTCAAAATTAGAAACTGCGGGGGGTATAGCTTGACTCAGGGACAGTGATCAGAACAATAATACAGCGGGTAACACATCAAAACAAAACAGCAAACACAAGGGCATTAAATAGGGTGATAAAATGAGGGCCTATTAAAATAGGCAGGTGGGGTGAAACACTGGCGGGAAGCCGGACGAGGAAACAAGGGAACGGGGTCAAGATAAGAAACAGGAGAGCACAGGGCGCATAGAAACAAACAATGGAAATTTCTTTCTGACACAGAAGGTAACAAACACGAAAGACACAAGAAACGAGGCTGCCATGACCCTGTCCACAAGAAACTAGAAAAATCACTTGACTAGAAGGACAGGATCATGACACAACATGAATGTAATGGATCCAAGACATGATCGTAAAATCATCCATATTTTATAGGGATGATCGCGTGCCTCAAGATCTTGCAAGATTAAAGCGTGACAAGATTTTCAGGGTGAAATGAAACATATTTTAATTAATAAGTAAAACGATTAAAAGGTTGATTTCAAAATGCACCATTTTTTTCAATTTGTGATTTTGAGTTGAATAAAAGATTACTTTTTTCATCATAGGGTGTGAAAAATCTTATCTTGTCTCATAAACCCAATCTCATATCTGTCTCACCCCTATACTATTTAATAATTTCAGGTGAGCCGACTGGAAGAACTTTCATTGACTTGTAAATACATTAAATTCCCAGAATAAATGGGAAAAGTAAATGTTGAAATTATTTGGGGATCACCTTTATAATAAAGAGGATGGTACAGAGAGACACAGCAAGCGATAGGGGAGGAAAGAGGCTTTAGGACTGAAAAAAAACAGAGGCTCAAACTCAGGTCATTCAAAACGATTTTGTGCCATAATCTGTGCACAAAGCACAGCTCCAACAATGCTTGTTACTTTTAATCTGATTCTCTGGATCATCCTCAAATTCAAACATGTCCGTCATTGTAGTGTTTGGTCTAATAATTGTGACAAAAGTTAGAGAGGTCAGCAGATTATGTGCATACACTCTACAATCATTATAAAGTCAAGAGTAAATCTCTTTGTTAAGGGTGACCTCTAGATCGAATACTACTCCTTCACCAAACACTGATAAAAGAACAAAATTAATCTGAACACACCCCACAGCCTTTCTCACGGCTATATAAAAGATCCTTTCCTTGTTGGTTGTTCGACCGAGTAAAAGTGGTTGTCCATGAAGTGTGAGGTAACTATTTTGTTTCTTATTCAAAATGTTACAATTAAACAATTTATTTACTGTGATGTATGTTTGTTTTTCTGTTTTATTTACTTCAAGAATTAATTAAAGATTCTTATTTTTTTTTAACTTTCATTAAAAGATAGATATCTAATTCATTGTTTCTGCTATATGCATAAAGGAGCTTAAGATGGCGGTTAATGGAAAGAGTCTGTTTTTCCTGATGCTTCTGTGAGTATAAAGATGATTCTAGATGTAAATTGATCTGGATTTGGGTAAATTTGAATTTTTAATTTTAATACATTTTTGGATTTCTAAATTCAAAACATCTTTGGATTTATTTTATTTTTAGGAGAAATTTCTTAGTTGCATGTAATTTAGCAAAAGTTTTATTTTCTCGCAATTTTATTTTATTGTTGCACAGAAATCGCTGAGATGCAGAGATCTCAGTAACTCTTCTTTTTTTTATGTTTCATATTTTTATAGAAACTACAATAACATCTTTTAACTTGATTTAAAAAATGAATTCATTTCCTTTTGACATTGTGTCCTAGAACAATAATCGAGTGACTTGAGTACAGATAAGGTTGTCAAACACTTTTCATTGTACACCATTGTAGTTTATTTACCCATTAATTGGAAGAATGGCCTTCGTGGCGAGAACATTGTTGATCTTATGCTCTCATTTTACTTCACAGTTTTCTTAAAATCCGAGGTCAAGAACAAGCCTTCAATGACAAGATGACTCTCAGCCTCCCTGATTCCTACAACATTGGGTGGATGCAGACTCTGGATGATCACCAGTTTATTTCTGACATCACCATTCCTGGTACCCATGACACCATGGCTCTTTATGGAGGACCGGCGGCAGAATGCCAGGCATGGTCTCTGGAGGACCAGCTGAAGGCTGGGATACGCTACTTGGATCTGAGAGTGTTTGCTTCTGAAAAAAAGTTGTATGTCATGCATGGAGTGATTTATGAACATTCATCATTCCCCAAGGTTCTTAATACGATCAAGGCATTTCTGTCTGAATTCAGGAGTGAAACGGTGCTCGTCCGAGTAAAACCTGACTTGTTTGATAAAAGCAATGTTCAGGTGCTGATCCAAAACATGATCGAAAATGACAGCGATTTCTGGGTTCAATCTTTGATACCAACTATGGGTGATGTAAGAGGTAAGATTGTTTTTGTTCAGAAAGACAGCTTTAAGACGGGTGTCCCTCTGTTGGAAACGGACACACAAGGAGATTATAAAGTCACTCACATTGAAGACAAGGAGAATGACATTCGAGAGAATCTGAGAAAAGCTAATGAGTATTGTGGAGATGATCTTCAAAGTTCTGTTGTTCTGACCTATTCTAGCGGCACAGGCGTTGGTACACTGGGAGGGATGTTTTAACACCGAAAAGAATAGCTAAGGAAATCAACCCCTGGCTGTATGGATATCTTGATGAGGTGTCGTCTAAAAATCCTAAGATTTGTTTTGGTATCGTAGCCATGGACTTTCCGGGCTTTGATTTAATTCAAATGGTCATTAATTTCAATAACTAAAAAAAATGTTCTCCCTAATTCTGTTTAATTAAGCCGATAACATATTAACATGTATAGAAATCACCCTGAGTGTTCATCACAATGCAAATCTGATTACATTTAGGCTATTACATAAAAAAGTAGTTTTGAGATAAACTTTCATTTGAAAAATATCAACTTTGTAACTATTCTGAGCTTTAAAACCTTAGTTAGAGGCAGCTACTCTATTTTTTTACATTATATAAACTTTGTTGCAAATGTCTTCAATTTAATTTCATGTTTATAGGAGAAAATTCCAGTTAATCTAGAAAAATAAACATAAGTATCCATAAGTATCTCTGATTTGATTCATGTGACGCTGTTTTAACTCCCTCTGGTGTCAAAGAAGGAAATTACGAATTGCTGTCAAACAAGTGGTTGAACAATCAATGTCTTGACGTCGATTACCGTAGCTGAATACCACGTGACTTGCTCGACGGACTTCTGAACAGGGCTTCATTGAGGGTAGCCTACTCTTCTGGATTACCGTACGTTTACCTTAAATGTATTAAAGTATTGATTTTTAATAAACTTGACGGACATCACATGGGAAATTTTAACAAATAACATAGCGTGACCTAGATCTCGACAACTTCCTTGTTCAGCAAACTGTACCTGTGTCCAGTAAAACTTCCTCATACGAAACTTTAACAACATTTTAAAAGGTGTTCAGAAACAAAATGTTACACATTTCCACGTATCATGTTTAATTTATAATTTCACATGCTTTATAAACCAGAGGTTGTGAGTTAACTATAAAAAGTATGTGTTTGAAATGCAATTCATTACAATTTCTGTTTACACAATTGTATATATATTACATTTTACACCAAAACAGTGTCAGTAAACATTTGACACAGCAGTTCCTATTGTGAACGCTAACCAAAACTATATGTCTAATGACAATATGCCCAATTAGGGATGTAACAATATAAAAATCTCACAGTGCGACAATACCTCGGTATAACACCCAATGTACAGTATTTATTGCTATATTTTAAATGAAAAATTATGATTTGGAAACATAAATAATCATACTCTTTTCTTATCCTTAGAGTTATGAGTTATATTGTGAGATGGGTCAAATGACCTAAAAATCACTTTTATAAAATAAAATAAATGCACCAGATGGACCTTGACAAAGGCAACATCTACTTTTTTTATCAGGCCCAGAAGACCTATCGTTCATACACTCGTCATGTAACCACAATAATATTGATCCCATTTTTCTATTGCGATATCAGGGTATCAACAATGTTGTTACATCCCTTTGCCCCATTAATATTTTATTTAGGATAACAATGTTGGACATGTTTAAAAAAATATTGAGCTAGATGATAAATCCCTATTCAGAACTATTTTTACTAAATAATATTTTGTGAAATAAATCATGTGGCACATAATAATACTTTGTTTGTCCTTACTGGTTTTTGTTGTGGCCTATTACTACCCGTGTGAAGGTGAACTCCACTTCTCTCCGTTTAGAGCTTCAGGATGTCTCTGACAATGTCTCAAGGTGACGGTGTGACCGTTATCACTTTCACCCCAAACCCAGAGAGCAAATGGCCACTTATGTGTCAGATTCTGGGTAACTTGTGCTACAGTCCGGTGTGTTCTGTAGCTCAGAAGATGAAAGGAAAGCTGACAGAAACTCAGACAGCTCTTGGGGTGAGTAACTGTTACACAAATATAATTTTGACTTATTATTAATTATAAGATGAATCTTTTCAGTCCTGGATTGGTCAATAGCTGTTCTATTTATTGTTGTATTCTGCAGATTGTACAGATGATAGTGGGAGTCATCTGTATTGTGTTGGGGGCTATTCTTGAAGGCAACAATATATTCAATGACCTCATGGAAACTAAAGCACCTTTTTGGCTTGGTGGTGTGGTAAGAATCATCTTTCTCCTCATCCTTATCTTTTAAAACAGGTCAGTAAAATAAACGTATAAAGTAAATGGTCGATAGTGAGATTGAATTGAACTTGTTGTGAGCATGTTGCTTTCAGAATGGCTCTTAATTTGAAGTATTTTCAAGTTTTTAATTGTTTGCCTTTTAGTTTCTTGCCATTGGAATCGTGTGTATTCTTGCTGCCAAGTTTCCCAGTCCTTGTCTGGTGAGTGTGCATCAAAGCCATAACATAGATTTTTATGAGAGGGTTTTATTGTCCGTTCGGTTTTCTCAGCGTCATCAGTTTATAGTGTTTGTGTGTTTCAGCTGGTCCTCGCCGTGAGTCTGAACATGGCAAGTGCTGCTCTAGCGATCACAGCTGTCGCTCTGTGTTCAGTGGACCTGGCAAGGGGGAGCAATCAGAACTGTGATTATTATGACCATTCACGTTATGAAGATAATCAGAAGCAGCTCACAGAAAACTGTCTGTACTACAAGCATCTCAATCAGGTGATTTACTTTGTTTTCTGAAGATGTTGTAAGATTTTGTTGAATCAGAGGTCCTTATAACCAAGCGTCCAGTAAATAAATTTGTACTACCTACCTGTAATGTTTTATTGAAATGACCACTAAGGGTACGTTTAGATTCACATCCATACATTGTGTGCATACGTAGCGTTAAGTCTATTGACACTGATGGTTTTCCTACTCTAGATGATCCTCGGAGGTCTGGATATAATATTGATAGTTTTGGCAGTTCTTCAGCTCTGTGTAACCATCAGTTTCTGTGTTCTGACTCTGAAAGCTTTGTGTAAGAAGAGTGGGACCACGCAGGTATTGCAATTTTACGACAATTAAAACAACCAAACATATCCAGGGTGATGATGGCAATTCTCAGTTGTGTATGTTTGTTTGTGGTTTTACAGGAACCACAACTTCATGAGCCGCTCCTGAAAGGTGCCGCTGCCAATCCTGTATGATAAAGAGACACATTGTATTCAATTTATTGCAACACATTGACAATATTAAAAGCACTCTCATATGCAAGTCATTTGTGATGCTTATATTACAAATTTTAAAATAATCATTCTTGAATTCTACATAACAATTTAAATTTACTCAATAGATTTTCTGTGGAAACCTTAAGCTTCTTATTGTAAATAAACTTTTATCGCATTTTGTTTGATGCCGTTTTCTATTTTTATTCTTTTGGTGTCAATCAATGGTTGGAGAGTCCCCTGCATCACCACCACTGACCCTGTTGAAGACCCATATAATAGGTTTAAATAATTAATAATCAATTAAATGGTTTAATCAATTAAACCAACTGCTTCACAAAATAAATTTGGTGTTTTGACATTCTCACACATCTGCTGCTCAAAGGTGTCTGCAGAATCGGACTATAAAAGTAATGGCTTGCATTATGGGTTTATTGTATGTTTTGGGGGAGAAATCTAAAAAGTCATTGACCGGCCTAAACCTGATTAAATTGATCAAGCTATGAACGTAGATTTGTACAAATTGACCTGCAAAATAAACAAAAAGCCTAAACAAATGATTAGAAATAATTTTAGAAATCTCCTAAACAACCAGCTGTTTACCATTAAAACTAGCCTATTACAAAATTAGTTTTTTTATGGTTTAATAGTGTTCCATTGGTGTTTATTCACCAGATACTGTGGACATTTACATTTAGTAATTTAGCAGACACTTTTATCCAAAGCGACTTACAGAGAGTTCAGGGAGCAACAAAGCGATATGTCACACTCTAAAAAAAGGCTGGGTTAAAACAACCCAATTTGGGTTATTTTGGTAACCCAACGTTGGGTCAAATATGGACAAACCCAGCGTTGGGTTATTTTAACCCAGCCAGTTGGGTTAAATCTTTGACCCAACATGCTGGGTTGTTTTATTTAAATCAACTTTTGCTTAAAAATTACATTGCTGGTTTAAAACAAACCCGAAATGTTTAAAAATATAATAATAATTTCACAGAGAATTACTTGAGGCATCAGTAAGAATCAAAAGTTTTATTAAGGATCAAAATGCAAGACAAAAGGAATTCATAAAAACATGCAATATGTTATGCTCAATGAACAATAAAACGGCATATAAAACACTTTGATGAAATGTATGTTTATACATATTTAAAGAAAATTAACATCAATAAATTACATTAGTTTGGATTTTAACATATACATTTAACAAGGTTATTAAAGTGGCACAAGTAAATATAAATAGTTCAACAACTTAACAATTCAAAAACTCATATAGGCCTACAGTTAACAAAGTGGCACGTGTAAAATGCTTTAGGGCATTTCCAGCGTTATGGATGCGACATAAAAACACTATAAAAAGTATTTTACTAAATCCTTGTTGATAGAACCGCACTTATATGATAAAATATCAGTCTATGCACAAGTTTTCTATAAACAAAAAGAAATAAACAAGTGTTATGGATGTGAAAAAGGGACACCGTAACTTTCCTCTTCATATAAACTCACAAAACATTTTAAAGAGCGTTAGTTCTTTCGGTTCCAGTACTGCTTAACCTGACACATCCATGGAGCAGTCTTACTGAAGAGGATTCTTTTCCTGGGAGTTTGTAGACAACAGTGTGGCGTGCACTTTTGGAAGTGGATGTCCAGCAGGAGGGTTTCTTTATCAATTTGTTAATCTTTAAAGAGAAAAAGAGACAAGAGAAGAATTTAAGAAAACTGGCCTACCCAGAGCACAGTGGATTATAATAAACATATAAAGAATAAATCAAGTTTACCTTTAAGCCTGTTATGAGAACATCCAAGTTCCAGTCGACTTTCTCCTGAATAGAATGATCCATTAATATTTGCTGTTATTCTGCAACCTGTCAGTGAGGGAAAAGAAGAAGAGTGGGATATAGTACAGAAAGTGAAACACAGTCTCAAAAAAATTAAATTATACACTTTAACACAACACTTAAACTAATTCGACAAACTCGGGAATAAGTAGAAGACTAAAAAGACCAACAATTGTTAGTTTCATATACCCAAAATTAATTATATCGCACGGTTAACCACTGACGTCATAAGAGCCAGCGGTTATTCCCTAAGCACTGGCCGAGATAGAGCTGCTCTAAGCGGAGCCATGACCGCTGACAGCCTGAAGCTCCAACCTCCGACAGCAACTTAACAAAGTCTCAATGAGGCGTTATGTTTATATATAAATCACGTATTTGACTTCTTAACAACTAGATTCTGTTCTAAAAGACTCTTAAAACTACGTTCCGTCACGAACATAAGTGGTATTTATAAAAAAAAATGCTGGATTTTTGCTTTTGACACGACGATCTCTCTTGTTGACCTTTTACTAATGTAAAGATGCGTAAGTTACTGAACTAAATGACTCACACGGGTCAGAAATTTCAAATGGAAATGTTGACCAAAAAGGAAGTTTAAATTATTAAAAAGCTGTAAATTAGAACAACGTGGGCATAACGTTACAGATTAGCTATCCAAAGCTAACGAAGCTAGATTGTAACGTTACTTTCAAACCTAATGCGAACAGCGGAATTTAGCATACGTTTGCATTTTTTTGATGTACAGTAATAGTTTTATACATTAAAAACTCGTAAAACATACCTTTTATTCTCCGAATAACAGCTTTTCGAGATGAGGTGGATCAAAATGCCCGCGAAGGTAGAGTTTGTCTGAGGCGTCGAGGAGTGGGAGGGGTTTACTCTCTCAACTGTCACTCAATTGGACCCGACTGGTAACCCAGCGTTTGGGTTACTCATAAAATGACCCAACACTGAGAAAATAACCCAACAAAATGACCCAACAGGCTCAACCCAGCTGTTGGGTTAAACAAATAACCCAGCATTTTTTAGAGTGCATACAGGAGCAATAATACAATAGGTGTCAATGCCAAGTTACTAGTTTCAGCAAAAGCCATTCCAGTTGAGAGAAAGGGGGTTCATTTTTTTCTCATTTGTCTGTCAAGAATTCAACACAGAACAATAAAAATGGGTAAAACAAAATGATATGGCCCTAATTGATCCATTTGTATATAATATTAACGTCCTGTGTTGTTAACCAGTCTGTGATGATCTGCATTTGTGTTTTTTAAAGATGATCACCCAGCCCAACTTTAATAATTACTATAGTAAGGTTCAAACACACACATTTTACTGCAGTTTACTATAGGCCTAGTAAATACTATAGTATAAGCTACTGTATACACTGTCTTTATGTGGACAAACATTAGTGTCCATTGTTGTTAACCAGTCTATTTATGTGATGGTCTGTGCATTTGTATTTTTTTACAGATGATAACAGACGTTTTATACTTTTGCTACCTGTACAACTGTTTGGCCTGTGCTACAAAACTTCAAACCTCTGAAGCATTGCGTAGTGCTATTTAAAACACGAAATGTACAACCCTGTATTTCAATTCAGATCGTGGCTTGAGATTCTTTGTTATGAAGATCTTGATATGCTTTTTTGGGAAGATCGCCCAGCCCTAGTTTTCAGTCCCCTTAATCACCGTTTCTGTGTAAATGGACAGATAAAAAGGCCTAATTTTTTTGCGTTTTCAGTTGAAAGTATTTAGTATTCAGTATTTAGAAAGTAAACATTGTAATAGTTAGCAGTGAACAATAAATGAAACATCAAATTAATTGTTTTTTATAAGATGAAAAATGTGAACACAAATTCCATTCCATTCCATTTTCTACCGCTTATCCGAACTACCTCGGGTCACGGGGAGCCTGCGCCTATCTCAGGAGTCATCGGGCATCAAGGCAGGATACACCCTGGATGGAGTGCCAACCCATTGTGAACACAAATAATTTATGAATTTTATATTTAAAGCAAAATAACATATAAAACTACTACAGAATTTTTTACAGAATAATTTCCACAAATTAAGTTTTAATGGTTTTGAGTAAAAACACAACTATATTTACAAACACATCAACTGCATGTAACAGTAAATAAAGATCAACGAACGTTCTTCTACTTCTTCTTTTCTTTTAATGACGGGTCGCAACCAACATGTTCAGGTGTACAGTGAGGAAAATATGTATTTGAACACCCTGCTATTTTGCATGTTCTCCCACTTAGAAATCATGGAGGGGTCTGAAATTGTAATCATAGGTGCATGTTCACTGTGAGAGACATAATCTAAAAAAAATCCTGAAATCACAATGTATGAATATTTTAACTATTTATTTGTATGATACAGCTGCAAATAAGTATTTGAACACCTGTCTATCAGCTAGAATTCTGACCCTCAAAGACCTGTTAGTCTGCCTTTAAAATGTCCACCTCCACTCCATTTATTATCCTAAATTAGATGCATCTGATTGAGGTCGTTAGCTGCATAAAGACACCTGTCCAACCCATACAATCAGTAAAAATCCAACTACTAACATGGCCAAGACCAAAGAGCTGTCCAAACACACTAGAGGCAAAATTGTACACATCCACAAGGCTGGAAAGGGCTACGGGGAAATTGCCAAGCAGCTTAGTGAAAAAAGGTCCACTGTTGGAGCAATCATTAGAAAATGGAAGAAGATAAACATGACTGTCAATCTCCCTCCGACTGGGGCTCCATGCAAGATCTCACCTCGTGGAGTCTCAATGATCCTAAGAAAGGTGAGAAATCAGCCCAGAACTACACGGGAGAAGCTGGTCAATGACCTAAAAAGAGCTGGGACCACCGTTTCCAAGGTTACTGTTGGTAATACACTAAGACGTCATGGTTTGAAATCATGCATGGCACGGAAGGTTCCCCTGCTTAAACCAGCACATGTCCAGGCCTGTCTTAAGTTTGCCAATGACCATTTGGATGATCCAGAGGAGTCATGGGAGAAAGTCATGTGGTCAGATGAGACCAAAATAGAACTTTTTAGAATTCTATCTGTTTGGAGGAAGTGAATGATGAGTAACGTCCCAAGAACACCATCCCTACTGTTAAGCATGGGGGTGGTAGCATCATGCTTTGGGGGTTTTCTTCTGCACATGGGACAGGGCGACTGCACTGTATTAAGGAGAGGATGACCGGGGCCATGTATTGTGAGATTTTGGGGAACAACCTCCTTCCCTCAGTTAGAGCATTGAAGATGGGTCGAGGCTGGGTCTTCCAACATGAAAATGACCCGAAGCACACAGCCAGGATAACAAAGGAGTGGCTCTGTAAGAAGCATATCAAGGTTCTGGCGTGGCCTAGCCAGACTCCAGACCTAAACCCAATAGAGAATCTTTGGAGGGAGCTCAAACTCCGTGTTTCTCAGCGACAGGCTAGAAACCTGACTGATCTAGAGAAGATCTGTGTGGAGGAGTGGGCCAAAATCCCTCCTGCAGTGTGTGTAAACCTGGTGAAAAACTACAGGAATCGTTTGACCTCTGTAATTGCAAACAAAGGCTACTGTACCAAATATTAACATTGATTTTATCAGGTGTTCAAATACTTATTTGCAGCTGTATCATGCAAATAAATAGTTAAAATATTCATACATTGTGATTTCTGGATTTTTTTTATAGATTATGTCTCACAGTGAACATGCACCTACGATAACAATTTCAGACCCCTCCATGATTTCTAAGTGGCAGAACATGCAAAATAGCAGGGTGTTCAAATACTTATTTTCCTCACTGTATATCACCACCTATGGTACCATGGTGTGACATCAGTTTTTTCAGTACTTCGTGGATAACATAAGAAAATCTGATTTTCTTAACCTGTATTTTAAAGATATTCATATAGCATCAGCTAACATTGGCAAGGCATCAACATTGATCGTCAAAAATATATAAATCCATCGTGTTTAATCATCCTTTTTGCGTAACTTCACGGAAGCCATATGCGTTGTGCTTGTATTGCAGATTAAGACAGAGTCAGTCTTGAAGTAGTGTAGGGATGCTGTAATAAAAGTACCCAATTTAAAATTCGAATTTCGGAGAGCTCAGCGACGCCATTTTGCCCCTTCTTTATAATTGAGTGTAGGTGACGTATTTCCTTTTCGAGAGTGGAGCTCCATTCGCTCCATCTGCTGCAACTAGGCCCCTCTCACATCTTCACAAACACACTCTCTAAGCCGGAAACCAATCACAACAGACCGGGTCAGCTTTACCAATCAGAGTGTTCTTCTTCTTTTGGTTCAATGGCCGTTCACTCTTTTGGAGTATTACCGCCACCTACTGTATATCTTGCGCACATGGGTGATGAATCTGCAATCAGAGTGTTTAGTAAGGAGGGACTTAATATAGACTGGAAGAAATTCAGTCGTTTTGTTAAAGGAGGGACAGCGGGTGAATAAAAGACATAACAGTGGGCTACTTGATGTCCATTTGACGTCAGATATTAGACAAGATTTGACCAAGATGCTTCATTACATCATTTCAAATTTAGATCATACATCAAGTTCTTCAAGGTGGATAATGGGGTGAAAATATGAGGTTTATCCCATACTGAAATTGGTTAATGTAAATAAAGCCCGATATGTTTGACACTGAAATGACTTAAAATAAACGTTGTATTATAGGCGTTCATTTGATGTTGTATTAACATCACATTGACATCAATGTAAATCCAGTTAGCATGAAGTTTAAATATATATTATATATAATAAATATATAATATATAATATATTAAAAAAAAAAATCTAACTGGCGCCTCAAAATGCATCCATTTGGCACATCTTTTAAAACAGTTGTTGGATTTGTACATGTAAATGAACTTCTGTAACTTCTGTGGTTTTAAAAAATTAACAAAAGATTATTTAAAGTATGTAAATACTCATGCTGAAATAAAAGGTAAACAGTGAATTTTTTATTTTATAAAGAAATATACTGATTTGCTTATAATACATTCAAATGTAATTACAATTTAAAATATTAAAAACAAATGCAGCATTTATTTTTCTTAATTTTAATTATGAAAAATGTTGGGCCTACAATGCCCATTCATTCTCTGTATTTTGAGTTCCCATTTATTATCTTTCTTATATATTTCTTAATACCACCTGTAGACGGCGCCATGACCTTTATCACATTTCCGGGTTTCTTAGCAGCTGAAGTTAGTGAATTGACTATAACAATTAATTTATTTTTTGTGTGTAATTTGATGCAAATGTAGTATAACATATAATTTTATACATACACGTAAAAAATCAAATATATAAAAAATATTTGGAGGATTTACTACGTTGACCGTTGAAACGCACGTCATCACGTCTTGCGTAAAGGCCATTGCTTGCTGTGCGGTTAAGTCGAAGCATTGAAGGAGGTAGTCGCTTTTTATCAGGTGAGTAATAAACATCTCATGAAATAAAACATACGTTATATTGGGTAACTTTGAAAACTTAGAAGATTGTGTTTTGATAAAATATATGACTTTGCAATGAGTATTTTGTTCTTTTTGGTGAATTGAAATTTCCCGCCCGAAGTACCGTTAAGATTTCTGAGGTGATATTAACAGAGTTAACGTTAGATCCATTAAGCATGAAACGTTGAGTTAACGATTTTGAAATGTCAGCAGGTAATGTTAGTTTTTCAGTTAATGTTCGGACAAATATAAATGCCCTCATTTGAATCTCACCGATGCTATGCGACAAAGCTCAACATATCCATTATAATTCATAATTTGATGCACACTGATGCGACCCGACATATACATTATTTTTAATGGGCTACAGTAAACTTCATCATAAACAGTTGCAAATGTCACCTAAAGGGGGAGCACAACGCTTCAAATATGCAAGCACGTAATTTGATAATTGAGAAAGATCCTTATTAGACAAAAACGGACCTCAGAATCAGAATACATCTAATGAATGTAATATTACTCACCTAAGGACAGTTTTAGAAGATGTTAGCCTTTTAAAAGGTGTTCAGTAATATTTGACTGTATAAAATTCTATATCACGATGCGCTGCCACAGCTATAATATTTTATGTGACTAATTACATATTGATAATATAATAACATATTAAAATACTAACAAGGAAGTATCTGGTTTTGACTGAGGTAGAAGCAAAAAGTTCAGTGTATACTTTATTTATTATTTGTTTGTCTGTTAATTAATGATGGTATTCCTTAATGCTGAAATGGATAAAAATTTGTTTTATTGTTTAACAATATATAAAAAAGGCCCATGCATGTCATTTTCCCACAACATCTTTGTAAATATGTGTAAATGTTTTAGAAATGCACATGCCTCATAAGGTGCATATATACTTCTCATATTTTGCAGCTATTTGTGACGCTTAATGATGGTGTACCACAGAAACGGGAGGAAACGTCATGCTGAAGTGCTGTCTCTTGCAGCTGATGATTCAAATAGCAGTGATACAGATGGATTACAGAGGGCTCAGTTCAGTGAGGATGAAACTGCCTCTTTTGCACCTTCAGGAGATGGCAATATTTCAGATTATGACTCTGATACGCGTTAGTGCTATCTTCTGACACTGACTCTGAGGTTGCTGACAATCTGTGTGATGATTCTGCAGAGGAAACTGCTCCTGATCCGGGTAAGGAAATTGCAGCTTGGGCAGCTACCAACAAATGCAAGCTGTCTGCACTAAATGAATTACTAGATATTCTAAGGCGCCAAGGCATCTGGAGTTCTAAAAATTTTAGCCCAGAATCCTGCTTTCCCTGAAGACCGAATAGACATGTGCTTCAACATTGATGGTATTCCACTGTTTAAATCATCAAGTCTGCAAATGTGGCCAATCCTGTACAGTTCCCATGATTTTGAACTCTTCATTGTGCCACTCTATTGTGGAAAAGCAAAACCCAGCCCAGTTCAAGAATACCTTTCTGATTTTCTACAGGAGTTGCAGCAAGATGGCATAGTCCATGGAGAGAAAGCACTGCAAGTAACTGTAAAAGCCTTTGTTTGTGATGCTCCAGCTCGATCATTTCTGAAATGCATAAAGAATCACAATAGCTACTTCGCTTGTGAGCGCTGCATAGTTAAAGGCACCTATGTGGGACGAGTTATTCTTGGTGCTACAGCGTCTGGTTATAACACCCGCAAGACCGGCCTCAACCACGCCCCGGCACAAGCGTCTCCATTACCGTATTTTCTGCACTATAAGGCGCACTCGATTATAAGGGGCACCTTCAATGAATGGCCTATTTTAGAACTGTTTTCATATATAGGGTGCACCGGATTATAAGGGGCATTGAATAGACGGTACTGCAGTCAAACAGGTCATTTACTTGCTTCCTCCACTTCCGTACCATTGATTCATTAATATTGAAGTCTCTCGCTGCTGCTCTATTCCCATGTTCTACTGCGTGACCGACAGCATTGAGCTCGAACTCTGCGTAGTAAGCGTGTCTCTTGAAAGGTGCCATTTTGGGGTCTTTATACACACACAAGTGGTGGGGGACTGTGAATAAGCACAGAACCGGTGTTTACTGACTACGGTTACCGCAATGCTGCAAGCGGTGCGGCTTTGTAGTTTACCAGTCGTACTGAAACATTTTATTATCATAAAATTGTTTTTATTGTTTTTTCATACTGAAAAACATTTTGACCGAGCGCCTTGATCCATATATAAGGTGCTCCGGATTATAAGGCGCACTGTCGTTTTTTGAGAAAATTAAGGGCTTTTAAGTGCGCCTTATAGTACGGAAAATATGGTACATTGTCACACTTTATCCCCTGACTTTTAGTTACACTACACTTCCCAGGACTCTGTGCACTCACTCATCAACAGTGATCATTCGCACCTGCATCCCATCAGTCACACCTGCATTCAATCACGCACACGTTATTTAACCTCCACTTGCACCTGCAGTCACGGTCAGGTCTAGTTGTATTTTACCCAAGTTATACTCACCCCTGGTTACTCTGTTTATGTCTTCTCCGAGTTCCCTTGGATGTTCTATTTTCTCCTTGGATTGTTCAATGTTTCCTGTGGATGTTGGTCATTACCCTGTGTCATATTAAATTTCTTTTACTTACCTCCGGTGTTGGATCGTGTCTGTCTTCAGCGTGTGTGGATTGTTACACTGGTGCTGATGCAAGGTCTGAAGTGGAGTTCTGTAGACTTGCCTGCAAAGACCACCAAACTGGGAAATCACCTCTGACACTAGCTGTAATTCCATGTGTTTGTCCATTTGCATTGGATTACATGCACTTGGTGTGTTTGGGTGCAGTTAGGAGAATGCTTCACTACATGCAGAGAGGACCCCACACATGCAGACTGTCATTTCAGCAAAGGAGTGACATTTCAGATAAACTGAGGCATTGAATGGTGAACAACCTAGTGAGTTTGCACGGCAACCTAGGACTTTGATGGAATTGGACAGGTGGAAGGCTACAGAACTTAGACAGTTTCTCCTTTATACTGGACCAGTGGTTCTAAGAAAAGTGGTTTCACATGTTGTATACAAGCACTTTCTTTCCTTGATGGTTGGGGTGTCAGTCCTGTTGAATTCGGATGATGCAGAGCGTAAGGAACACTTTGACTATGTCCGAGAGCTACTCATGTACTATGTGAAGACGTGTGAGGATACATGTGGAACCACATTCACTGTATACAATGTTCATTCACTAATTCACTTACCCGATGATGTGGAACTCTTCAACTGTTCACTGAATGGGATTTCATGCTTTCCATTTGAGAACTAAACGCAAACTCAAAAAAAAAAAATGGTCAGACAATCTCACAATCCTATAGCCCAAGTTGTCAAGCATTTAGCATAACTAGAACATTCTACAAAATCTAGGTCTTTTACCAAAGAGAGCTTTTCTCGCTTATCCACAAGGCCAAGAGATTGTTGTTTCGTCCTTCAGAACAATGACTGTGTCTTTGTAAAGGAAGTGCATGAAGAAGGCACCTTGGTTTGCGATGTGCTAAGCCAATACAACACGGAGAGTTTCTTCACTGATCCATGTGATTCCAAACTGCTCAACATTGTCTGTTCTAGAGATATCAGTAGAACTACTCGCCGACTGATCAGCAAACAGCAGTTGATTCGTGAAGTTGTCTGTCTGCCAGCCAACCCTGGTAAAGCTGACAGTGGATTCATTTTGTTCCCCATGTTGCTTGAAATGGAACGTAACTGAATAGTAAGTATATCACTGGAACTAATGTTTCTTACTGCTTTTCCATTATCTTTGTGAGGGTGTGGATGTTGTATATGATGCTTGTTTTGAGAGTGAAGAGGAAATTGCTGCCCTTCTATAGATTGCATTCAGCATGTTCAGAGAATGATTAAGCTGCACAAACTTAGTTGTTACAACATTTAAAAAAAAAAACTTTACAAAAATCTAAACAAATCATTAGTTATTGTTTAGGTCTCATGATGTGTTGATGGAAAGAGCCAAATGGAGAGGAGGAGGGATTCATCCCGGAGGTTTGGGTGAAGGACAACATGGTACACTGGCCACCAGGGGCTAATGAAACTAAAGCAGCTAAAGAGATGCGAACGCCAGCAAGTAGCTGGAAAATGTTTCCACTGCTGAAGATCAAATTCAAGTCAAGTGAGTTAACATCCATTTTTAACAGTGAAATTACGTTTTTTCTATTAATCAAATCAATGAAGGTATTAAGAGCTCGTTTATTGTCTATTTACTTCAGATAATCAGGAAGTGCGTGAGGCATTCTACAAAACAAGTACTGCAGAACTTAGTGAGGAAGAATGTGGTTCTGTCAAGAGGGCATCAAAGAAAAATTAATACCCAGGGTTTATCTTAGGTACAGAATAATTGCCCATTTTGAAAGGTTCCTAGTTTCTGGTGTAGGAGGATAATATATGTTGTGATACTATTTATGGTAATTATACTGTTGTTTCTTTTCTTAAATAGATGAGGATGAAAGCACCCCAGATGGTTCTCGAAGTGAAGGTAATGTGGGGAAGCAATATGTTGCGAAAGAATGTTCAGAACACCGTAATCTCCCTTTTAAGCTTCAAAGTTGCTTAACAATATGAATGCACGAACATAAATTAGGGAGCACAGGAGCAGTACTTTTTGTTAAACATGAGCGATACTGAATTCCATATTACTCACACTTAAGGCATCCTATGTGCATACGACGTTTCTTTCCAAATCATGCAGTTGGAGATAAAATAAAACATGTCCTGGATCTTGTGGTCAGTTTTGGTCTAGTGGTTAGTGAGTTGGACTTGTAGCCAGAAGGTTGCTGGTTCAATTCTCAGTGCAACCAGGAAATGACAAAAGTGCCCTTGAGCAAGGCACCTTACCCCTGTTTGCTCTGCAGTGATAGCTGCCCACTGCTCCCTACTTGTAAGTTGCTTTGGATAAAATCATCTGCCAAATGAATAAATGTAAATGTAAATCTTCCAAGCTTTAAAATCGGAGTGAATGCTACGCAAAATTTGGAAGCTCCAAAGAGCACATATATCCATCATTAAAACTAATCCATACAGCTCCAGAGGTTTAACTCGTCCTCATGCGGATCGCGGGGTTTTTGTAACAAAAATATTCATATTTCGAAAGTTACAAACTCAAATCAGCAGCTTCTGGTGACAGCGAGTCTACATTGACCCCCATTGTAAAAAAGCAACTACTATGCAAGTCAATGCAGACTCGCGGGAAGCTAGTGCACTTCTTCCAGCCAATTAGAATAGAGTATTAAGAGAGACCATGGTATTAGTAAGAAATAGTCAATCAATTATACTCGTATAATGCACACTCGAGGTGTTAATGCGGCCACTACATGCATCGAGTTTGCATTTTATGAGCATAATTGAATGGACAGGAGTCAATTATTCCTCTTAATCCACGTGCCACACAACAGGACATTGTTCAGGTGTTTAATTTCAGCATTTGTCCGGTTATCGTTTTTAAAATTTTCTTGAAGGTAGGACTACTTTCTTGCTCGTCTCATCTAAAGGGTCCATAAGAGCGAAACGGACTCTACTTGTGCCATTGATACACGGTGTGAGTGAGATCGAGAGACTGCACACGCTGTTTGCAGTCATGTGACCGAAAGCCAGTGATGATGTTTATTTATTACACGTATTGTTTCTATCTTCTGTGGTAAAAGTATCACGCAACTTTTTTTAAGAGCAGGTCCATCAAAATATATTTGTTATCAGTTGTAATCGGCATAAAGAGGAAAAAGCTAACCAGTAGACTGTTTAATTCATTCTTTTTTTCTATTTGGTTATTTTATAGTAATACATATATTTAAATCTAATGAATATTGTTTTTGAAATCATTTATTTATTTAAAAAAAATTAATTCACGCCTTTCCATTAACAGTGAAGTTTGATGGAAAGTCAGATAAAGCGCAGTGTGCCCTTATGGCCTGTAGGCTACACTATAATCCTTCTGTTATTGAAACTTGTCGAAGTGATATGGAACACTGTAATGGGATCCACATACATGGGACTTGCATCTTAAGCCGTGCATATCCCAGAAATGAATTCCTACCATTAGTGTATATATTTGCTGACAATTCTTCATCTTATTGTTCCATTTGGTTGTCTTTCATCCCTCAGGTCTGTCCTTTCCAAAACCACCAAGGGTTTGAAAAATGTCTAGCCAGGTATCAGGATCAGAAGAAAATAAGTCTAAATCCTGGTCTAGAAGTCTTCTCCATGACTCTCACTTTCTACTCCAAAGTTGTCGCTCTCCACGCCAGCGGTCCCACACATCCACGCAACAGTACTTCACGCCACCGTTCCCAATCTCTGACCCACAGCACCCCACAACAGCAGTTCCACACTCCACTCCAGTTCCACACTCCACAGTACTTCATGCCACCGTTCCCAATCTCTGACCCACAGCACTCCACGCCAGCGGTCCCATACTCTATCCCACAGTACTTCATGGCACCGTTCCCAATCTCTGACCCACAGCAACCCACGCCAGCAGTTCCACACTCCACGCAAGCAGTTCCACACTCCACGCCAGCGCTCGCACACTCCACGCCACAGTACTTCACGACACCGTTCCCAATCTCCGACCCACAGCACCCCACACCAGCTGTCCCACACTCCAAACCACAGCACTTTACACCAGCGGTCCCACACTCCACACCACGGATCCCTGTCTCTACAGCACAGCTCTCAACAACAGCCCTCCCGCTCTACTTATGAGTTGTCCCACAGTCCAGGTATGGGGAACCAGAACAAAGAGGGCTGAGAGCTATTCCCATTGGATAATGGAAGTGAGTTACCACCTTATATTCTTACTGAAAGTGGTGGTTTTGCAAATGGGACCAATTCCTTTTCCAATTCATTCCAATTTGACTTTCAGAATTCCAAAAGCGGGTCCTCTATCTTCTGTCTTATATTCGGGCAAAGCTGTTAGAGGTGGGCCAAAACCTTGAGCCCCCAGAGTCTCCGTTCCACCTTGAGAAGATGAACAGCAGGCGTGAGCTGAAAAATCTGGAAGGGCAACTGGCCGGTGATGAAAAGAGGAATGTGATGGTCAGTATAACTATGGCAAGCCAATACTAATACTGTTTTTTAGGGGTCTATAGATACACCAATTCCATGGTTTGGTTCGTACGACGATACGGTTTGGTTTGATGTGATGGCACAAGCAATGCACATGATCAAATGGTTTAAACTTAATAACAACAAAAACAATTGAACTCATTTACCTGAACTTTATTGACTTTTAACATTAGTTTTATATATTCAAAAATGTCGAAAAATGTAGTACAATTATGTAAATTTCCTTTACCAGCCCTTAATTTGATAGCACCAGAGTCGTGGGGTGAGGCAAGAAAAAAGAATCACTAAAACTTAATTGAAATGTACTTAAAGGTTCTGTGTGTAAGTTTCAGAGGCCACTATTGGCGAAGTTGGAAATTGCAACCTACAGCTCTGCCACCCCCCTCCCCCTCCCATTAGAGAAGTTATGGTTGCCGTCACAGGACAAAAGGGTTCCGTAAATGATAGCGGCCATTATCTGTGGTGTTGATAATTGCAAACTACGTCTCACAGGCAAACAACAGACTGAAGTTAAGGACACAGGACAGAGATGTCGTCATTTGAGACAGCAGAGTAACCTTTGCAAGTCAAATGACGAGGCTTATTTACAAAGAAAAATACATAAATAAAAGTTACTTAATTCATAATTTACTCCAATCGTTATAGTGAATATTATTGTTACTTGTTTAACATGTGTCAGTGATTTATTCACATATTTTGCATAGCATTTTTTGGCACGGTAACTTCGTTCGTAATTTACAGCCTATTGAAACCTCTTGCTAATGCTAAAGGCGTGTAATCTAACCGCGAAAGTCTTGGCAGACCTTTTCTCATCATCAAAGAGTCAATCAGAGGACTTATCACGGGTAGTAAGAGGGAGAGGAAGAGGGCGGAGAAGTAGGGGTGTTGGAGATGCAGGCAGGGCGAGGAGAGGCAGAGGAGCTAACATTACCCGGGAGGACCGCGCAAGAGAGCATGTGGAAGCTAAGCAGTATTATAATAAAACTTACACCCGATTTACGCAAATTATGATTGTAAACATGATTTCTAACTTGATTTGCACATGGCCATGCAACAAGGACATTCAACAAGGACTTATAGTACAATTACAAAGTGCTGAAAATTTACGAGGAAAAACGCTACTTCTCTCGATGATCAGTTTATCTATTAGCTAAAGCTATCAAACAAACAGTCCACTTATATAGCGGAAATTAGACACACTTACAGAAAGCTGGCAACTTAGGCGTCGCTTAGCAAACCCTTTTCCTGCTTCAGTGCCCTCCATTTGGGAAAAGCCACACTGATCTTTATTCGGGTTTTCTGCCGTTTTTTTGTCTCGACTTCGCCTTGCTGCATCGTAATTTCTCTTTTTTTGATGAAACTGATTGACGCTCTATCGGCTCTTGTGCAGAGTATGTGTGTCCGCCATTAGCTCAAATTTCACTTCTTACCGCAACAAAGAACCGTTTCTATTTGTAATAAAAAACTGTTATTGTTCTTCCTCTTCTTCCGCTAATCCTTCTATGAAGTGGCTTTGCAAGCTGTCTCAAAACACAGCCGAAGAAGAATAGTCCCGCGTATCCTTCGTTTTACGAAACGCGCTCAGTTTGTCCGTGTAGTGCTACTATAGAAACATGGCTGTGCAATTTGATAAATTACATGTAAGGGTGTGCCCGCGGTGTATATACACAAAATGGCTCATTGTAAGGTAATATAAACATTTCTGTTCATTTTGTAAGGTATTTCTTCACCACTCACAACATAGTTTTGTATTATATATTACATTTTGGTGAATAAATCCTTCAAAATGCTACACACTGTACCTTTAATACGTTAATAAATCCATTAAAAAATTTGATTTATTTTTATTGTATATGTAAACTTTCTTTAATCACTTTACTATATTTAAAGCACATCTTTCTTAAAGCTACTTTCTCACATTTGAGTCAACCAAATCCTTTTAGTTTTAGTCGACGAAATATGAAAATATTTTAGTCGACTAAATGTACATTATATTTAGTCTACTAAAATCTAAATGGTATATCTTTTCTGTAGCTCAGTTGTAAGAGCATGACATTAACAACGACAGAGTAATGGGTTTGATACCAAAGGATTGCACATACTAAGAAACAAATGTATAGGATAATGCAATGCAATGCAAGTTGCTTTGAATAAAAGCATCTGCTAAATGTAAATCATTTAGTTTGTGTAATTAAATATTCACAACAAAGTTTCAACTGTTTTGATATAATTTACACCACCTTAGAACAAAATTAAACCAGGTCATTACCTTTATTTTTCAGAAAAAATCTGTAAATAGATATGCATTGTTGGAACACAAAACATTAGACCATGTACGACATGTTGAAGTTCATTCAATCTCATTTGACTCACATGACTCTATGTAGGGCGTATTCATTCAGTTCATTCAACCAATGAAACGCTCTCACACTCGAACGCTATTGGCTCATGGCATGCCTTTTTGAAGAAAATAGCTGCCTGCACTGTCTTTGCTTTAGACGGTAGTTAATGAGACCTAGCTTTCAAAAAGACATAAATTGTATTACATTTCTTTAGTCATGTAAACATGTTATATATCTGGTTTGAATGTACAGTTTCATCACTTCTGTAATGAGTGGAGGACAGCGCTGGTTTTATTTTGGCTGACTTTGTTGCATTTCTTGTTGTACGGCAGCTGGTGTTAGCTGATATTTTAACATGGGCATATTTAAACTTTTAGTTTGACTTTGCAAAGTGTTTCGTGGGTGTCTTGCCTGCAGTCGCTCTTCAAGTTTGCGGCATTTTACCGGCGATCGTGAAGGAAAATAAGGCGCTTTGTAAACCGCTTGGAGACAGAATATATGTCTGTGTTTGTTTACCCTTCTCCCAGAGATTTCTCTCTACTTATGAGAGAAGCAGCACATGTGCGCTAACTGATGTCCGCCAGATGGACAAGAATATTTCCTCTTTAATAGTTGACGAAAATGAATACCTTTACCATGTTTCTTGTTAATATGGGAAGTTTGACTTAATTTTGTGTTTATATGTCCGTTTCAGAGTCCGAAGGCGTGTAAGAGAATTCCGTTTAGTATTTTGTGCTCTGACTAGGCGGGTGAATGTCTCAAACAACCCGCGAGACCTGAAGGCTTTTAGAGACTATTCTTCATACACGTTTGGCTTCTATCAATAGCGACTTACAAAACGTTATACATCACGCTAAATACTATTTATTTGTATGCTTTGCAGTATTGTTAGAGCTTTATACAATAGTTTAGTGCATAAATGTTTCCTGCATTAGCTTCATATACATACAATACTCCAGACACATTTCTTATGTTTGTTGTTTTTCTACCTTAGCCAGGGAAGTTCTTGTATCCTGCATATTTATTTCAGTTGCGAGATTGAGCGCTTCACTCGTCTGCTCTTTCAGTCCTTCGCTTTTTACCCGCAAATTATGTCTTTGGGGGCCTGGGACACTGATAGATAAGTGAATCAAGGAGGGAAGACGAAAATGAGTGACGAATGCATCGCTTGCGCATATTACATTTATTTCTGTCAATATATGTGCATTCTGGCCATTAACAATGCACTGTCATTACATTATTGAGCGTGATCAACAGTTGCTTGATCCTAACCTACGCCTGAAAAAGATTGCTTGTCCCGCGCAGCTGACGCATGTGATGGACATGTCCGGGGGGTGGGGGTTTGCGGCATGCCATGGGAGTTTCGTGATTTCGATGATCATTTGGTTGAACAACTACTCGCTTGTTGTAATATCTGAACTTTCTATTAATACATTTCTAAATTTATGAATGAGAGTTAAATCTTTCTATTTTAACCACTTATTTCTCTTACAACTATTTCTCAGCTGTTCTGGTCACTTAGTTGTATTGTTCGATGATTTCAATGATCTTAACTCATCTAAGCACAATAAGTCATTGATTACTGATATGGTTGTCTTTTTTCTTTTGTCAGAGTTCTTACAAACAGATTGATGGCAACAATGAATATGGATGGCTCAGGGCTGATGAAGGACTTTGGAAACACACAGCTCTGCCGTGTTCTAATAGGTACTACCTTACTTTTCTTGTATGATTAGAGGATCTAGTATCTGATCCAGTGTAACCCATTGTGCACCAAGCTTTTAGCCATCACAGATGCACAGTGCCAATTAGGGGAGGGAGTCACAGGGTACCTCATGATACGATACAATATGCGATACCTGGTCACGATACCGATGATATCGTGATGTGGCGATACTACGATAAACAATATTTTGTTTGTCAATTCTGGTTAACTATTAAAACAAAAAGCCCAACTTGCTCAACATTTCAATTCAATTAAACATGTAATGCTTCAATTAAATGCTTATCTTTGTAAACTGACACATTT
This sequence comes from Triplophysa bombifrons, assembly GCA_029783895.1. Lineage (NCBI taxonomy): Eukaryota > Metazoa > Chordata > Actinopteri > Cypriniformes > Nemacheilidae > Triplophysa > Triplophysa bombifrons. Next base: position 5,156,171 of record CM056455.1, read on the forward strand.
AAAACATTTAACAACTCTTAAATATTTAATAATGGCACATTTCTAAATTTAACAGCCACTTATTTAAACCTGGGAACATCTTAAGTGTTAACCAGCTGAAATAAAATAAACATTGAAGTGCAGCGACTTGCATTACAACTATGCACATTAACGTTCATTCACAAATATGCATGGACCACATTTTGTTTTACACACAATCCTAAACTCATCCTCAGACTAGTTTGTTCACGTTTCCCTCATTTGCGTGTTAAGCGTCACCCGGTGTAGCCATGATGGCAAGAATCTCTGAACACCTCTGGAACCGCTGAGACATCCCGGGGGAAGGTCGCTGCAGGATTGGGACGATCCGCTGCTTCACGTCGTAGATCTGCCAATATATAAGCTTAAATTTTAAAGTGTTTATCATGAGCGATGGCTCTGAAGAACAAAAGGTAAATGAATGCTGCACGCCGTCTTCCTTTTATAATAACTCTCCACTGGTCGCACTAGAGGCTGACTGTAGCTCTGGGTCAGACAGTAGTAGGGCTAGGACTGACTCTAGCGCTGGGGCTTCCAAACCACTTGTTTTCTAAGAGTTTCTATATGAATGGCTGTTTTCCTGTCTTGTAGGCTTGCTATGCATTAGAAAGCTTTCTACAATCTATAAAAGTTTAAAGCGAGCTGGTTAGTCCAGGGTAGCATTTATAATGCTACCTTACATGAAATTTAAGGCCAAACCTATGGTGACACTACAAATGATGACATATGTAATCGTATTATATAAGCCCTGGTAATAGATAGGCCTTAAATTAAACCCTCTAGTCATGGTCACCACATGATGCACTATATTAATTCTCTGATGAAAGCAATGGTTTTACTCTGATATTTGCTAGATTTGACATCTCTGCTCTAATAATAATAATAATAATTGACTCTTTCTGTGTGCACTCAGCCGTGCGTTACAGTATTCTTGTCAATTGACTCACCGGTGCTTACTCTTGGCCTACACCCAGGGAACATTTTTTCCAGGAGCTTCCCTAGCTGAAAAACATTCGTCTTCTCGCCTTCAAAATCCTTCATAGCCTTGACCTCAGGTGGCCGGTAATCATATGCTCCTGTAACAAAGATGTTATCAAAGTTCAGCGAATCTGTGTTAGGGTCACATGACAAATACGATTCCAGACTGTGGCACAAAAACTCAAAATGCCAGCTCGCCTCTATATTTATGGTTGGGAAAGAGTTTGCCCTTTTTGTATTCTAGAGCACAGCCAAAGTCTATTAACTTGAGGTTGTAGGTTCTGGTGTTGACCAGGATGTTGCTTGTGTGGATGTCGTTATGAAAGACGCCTCGGTCAAGGCAGTGCTTCACAGCTTGAACTCCCTGACGCATGAGGTTCCTGACGATTTGTTCGGTGAGTGAACAAAGAGATGAATGTCTTCAGTTCCAAGCAGGGGGCAGGATATTTCATACAATGTCTATGTGGTCTGTGTAGTCAAACCACTCAAACATTTCAATGACATAAGGACTTGGGGAAGGTTGTTGCAGCTTAACCATCATTGCCACATCAGTCATCACAGGTTTCGGATAGCCAGCCTAGAGAAAAAGAGAATATAAAGGGTTACTTGTCTATGGTTAACTCTTAAGATTTAAAGCACAATTTTTGTTATATTTGGATGGATGTTTCATCAATTTTATCTATGTAGATACGATCACAAGAGCCAGACCTACTCGAAGCTCTGTGGGGACTCAGGCAATGTTGTCTATTTCATGTCTATGTTTTTAATCTGCAGGTTCATATTAATGATATTGTACCATAGACAATAAAATAATTACATATAAATGCATTAATCAACGTACAACAGTAATAGCAATGTCGTCTATACGCCTTTTTATGGATTTGACAACAATCTGTAAACGAAGAAACACAATGATTATACAAAGATGATTATATGACAATCTGCAGTCTGTAAGGAGCAAAATGTTGCTCAATTCTGTAAAAGGGTGCTGCTACCTCTTGGTCATCAGATTTGCGGATTGCCACGTCGACCACTCCAAAGGAACCACTTCCTAAATAGATTTTTTTTTTATTGACTGACTTAAATATTTCTGAAAACACAGACACGAAGAACATAGTAATGCAATGTCGCCCAAGTAGTTGCTTGATATGGCTCTATATTCTGTATATTATGTTGCCAATTCATGTGATTGTCTTTGTGTTTAGTTTCATTGGGGTGAAATTACAAATATAACTGTAGATGATAATAAACAAAGACAAACTTACTTTCAGACGGCTTAAAAGACAACAACGTTCTTTCGTCCGTCTCATTGGCACGTTGTTCTAAAACGCATAAAAACAAATGTTTTTTATACTGTAATAGTCACTTAAGACACAGAGAACAGTGAAAAGGCAAATTATCTAATATCGGCTTAAATATGCATGGACCATATTTTATTTTGCACACAATTCTAAACTCATCCTCAGACTAGTTTGTTCACGTTTCCCTCATTTGCGTGTTAAGCGTCACCCAGTGAAGCCATGATGCCAAGAATATCTGGACACCTCTGGAACCGCCGAGACGCCCAGGGGAAGGTCACTGCGGGATAGGGACGATCCGCTGCTTCACATCGTAGATCCGCCAATATGTAAGCTTACATTTTAAAGTGTTAATCATGAGCGATGGCTCTGAAGAACAAAAGGTAAATGAATGCTGCGCTCCGTCTTCCTTCCATCTGTCGGATCAACACAACGTCAAGAGACCGACAGAAAGGGAACTGGCTGTTTCTATGGCTCTCTGGAAGCCGAAGTCTATTAACTTGAGGTTGTAGGTTCTGGTGTTGACCAGGATGTTGCTTGTGTGGATGTCGTTATGAAAGACGCCTCGGTCAAGGTAGTGCTTCACAGCTTGAACTCCCTGACGCATGAGGTTCCTGACGATTTGTTCGGTGAGTGAACAAAGAGAAATGAATGTCTTCAGTTCCAAGCAGGGGGCAGGATATTTCATAATGATGTCTATGTGGTCTGGGTAGTAGGGCTGTGCGATATGGACAAAAATAAAGAATCTTGATTTTTAAATCAATTTGGGGAATTCGATTTTAATTTTGATTTTCAGTCAAATTTTAAAGTCGGTCATTAATAAAGTGCACCGTTAAACTTAAGTAAGGCTCTGATGTTCTGCTTGACCACATGTCGGAAGTAGTCGCGTAGTATTTCACTTGATTTAACTCGCATTCCACACTGGCCTTGTATTTGGAATACATTTCAGGGATGGCAACTCTTGAAAAAATACTTAGCGACGGCAGCTGATATCTCTTATCAAGTGCGTGTATCATTTTTTGAACGCCGGCTTTAGTGACAATATTGGCGGGCATCATATCTTTGCATAAATGGTACGTGACGGCGTCGGTTATTTCTTTATGCCTTTTTGAACTTTTTTCGTATGGTGTGCAGCTTGCAAATGCATGTATTATAGATTTTTGTTCACCTAGTTTTTGGGGTGCACTTTTGTTCGTGTCCTGGCTTTTCTTCTCCATGCACTGGTCGTAGAGCTCTTTGTGGCGCTGCCTCAGTTGTTGAAATAGATTAGATGTGTCACCCTGTTTTGCTGCAACGATGGTTTTGCAGGTCCTGCAAATTATGTGGCTCCGTGATGCATCATCTAAGTTAAATCCAAAATATTCCCATATCACAGATGTTAATTTTCCATTTGTTACCAGGTCGTTAATCTGTTCTAAACTCATCTTCGCTGTTTCAGTACAATCCCCTGTTCTGATCAACCGTTCGTTCTGTTAAATTCTCGCGGGCTGTGTAGGCGCGTTTGCTGCGAGGGATTCTGATTGGTTCAGATAGCATACTGCGGGACGTCAGTGGGTGGGAATGGATCGTGTTATCTGCGGTTTAGAAATCGCAGATGCTCACAGAGGTTTTTTAACGATTTCGATTAATCGCACAGCCCTACTGGGTAGTCAAACCACTCAAACATTTCAATGACATAAGGACTTGTGGGAGGTTGTTGCAGCTTAACCGTCATTGCCACATCAGTCATCACAGGATTCGGATAGCCAGCCTAGAGAAAAAGAGAATAAGAAAGGGTTACTTGTCTATGGTTAACTCTTTAGATTTAAAGCACAATTATTGTTATATTTGGACGGACATTTCATCAATTTTATCTATGTAGATACGATCACAAGAGCCAGACCTCCTCAAAGCTCTGTGGGGACTCGGGCATTGTTGTCTATTTCATGTCTATTTTTTTTAAACTGCAGGTTCATATTAATGATATTGTACCATAGACAATTAAATAACTACATATAAATGTATTAATCAACTTGCAACAGTAATAGGAATGTCGTTTTTACGCCTTATTATTGATTTGACTGGAACCTGTAAATGAAGAAACACAATGATTATACAAAGATGATAATATGACAATCTGCAGTCTGTTTAATGCGTAAATTTTTATCAAGATTTGAACATGAATCTTTAGGTACATACGGAGTAAAATGTTGCTCAATTCAGATTTGCGGATTGCCACGTCGACCACTCCAAAGGAATTGATCAATCACAAAGCTAATATGAACATTTTAATACCAAATAAGAGTAACAGTTGCAGTGTAAGTTATCGTACTGATGTTAACCGACACAGAGCTTTCGGTACACTACACACAATCACACAAATACACATGTTTATACGTGTTTGTCATGCATTTGTCGTACGTTTATGGAAATTAAAACATGTTAAACACTTTCTAGTCTTCTTTTTAGACGATGACTTAAAACGTTGCACAAATCTCTAAAAATAAAGTTTAATGGTGTTTGTCTAAAAACGGATAGAGTTTGAAAGATGGTTACATACCGTTTGTAGTCCCTTCGCACAGGATTGTGAACTTAACCGGTTACGTACGTTACCAGGTAGCGGGCAATTGATGTTAAATATAAATCAAATTTACGTCAAACATAGTCTTCAAAGAATTGGTCAAAAATGCAAATCAAATCGATGTCAAAACTTTACATCAAATTGACGTCAACTTTAGACGTTAATTTGATTTACATTTTTTTAACACATTGATGTCCTATTCTAGACCACAAAAATAATGAAACAACAGTACTTAATGTAAGACATGTTTTATTAAATCCAATCAGCTACAATTCAAGAATTTTAAAATGTAATTCAAAGAGGATTTAATATTGATTAGTGTTTTATATAGAGATCATATCCCAAATGAACAGAAACAATGTGGATAAACAATAAGCTAAAGGCCTACTTATTCAGATTCTGAACACCCATCAATCGCCGATTTCCCCTTTTGTCGTCCCATACCCCCGCATCTACCGGGTGCAGACCGGCGATAGCCACCCATGTATTTTTTTATTTCAACCTCTGATGCTGAAGGTTCGGACTGCTGTACTGCACCTAAATGAAGATGAAGACACAATTAGCACTCATTTTAAGACATTAAAATACTGCAAACATTTTTCAGCATCCATGACTTGTACATAGAAATCCACAAAGTAATTAAAACTTTAAAGGCTGTGTGTCCGATTTCTCTTAGCCGTGGTTGATGTTCAAATCACCAAAACGGACATATTCCTACCCTCATCTTTCGCTTTCGTCAGTGCTCAGCAAGACTAATGTATGACTAATGTACGATTGGCTACAAGGTTGTTTTGGTACTCGGGCCGAGTTTGTCTAATCAAGCGTAATTCGGAAATTGGACGCCGCGCCTTTAAATAAGCATGGATAAAAATCTAATAGCTCAGTGATTCTCACCATTCTTTTCAAGTGAATATTATTTTCATTATATAATTATTGAACATTACAATGAATAAACCTAAATGCGGTTCTTTAATCTGCTTTAAATTACAGAATCTTATCTTGGACAAATAATTCTTAAATTGAAGAACTCTGTGACTGTAAATAATAAAATATAACATCACAAATGAAAAAGGTCAATTAAGTGATATTTAGATTTTATTTAGTGTACTCATCGCACAAAAGTCTAACATAACAATAAAATACTTCAACTTTATTCTTGTCTGTTTCTGTTTTTGAAACATCGGTTTATTTTATTCTTTCTAAAATGTAAAATAACTTGTCTTTATCTTCGGTCTGTATTAAAAGAAGTGGGTTTATTTTAGCTGCAACTTCAATAAAAAGTAAAAAATCTTATGAGTGAATTCATGTGTATATGTATTTGCCCTTTCTGTGTTAGTAAAGAACTCATTATCAGATAATATCACAAATATTGGTTGATTTTTTTTTTTTTAAACAAGTAGAAGTCATGTTGAATGTCATTTTACCTGTATGACAATGACAATCGTTTTAACGCAAGACAATCAATGGGGTTGAATGGAATTTACATTTGTTTTACACGTAGTGAACGACTTCAACATGAGTTTAGCATGTGTCAGAGTTAAGCATCACAGTAAGCATGTAGTAAATACCAGAAGTTGACTGAGCAACGTAAGATGAACTACTACTAGACATTCAAAATTGTGCATCTCTCGGTCTGTGCACTCCATGATTTGTGTGCGTCGGTGGTACCACCCAGTCACGAGTGTAAATGAGCCGTGAAAGACAGCTGTCACGAACAGATGTTTACATGTTGACTTGCGTCTTTTTGCGAGTTTAGTATTGAGTGTAGAATAAAATATGTTCCATCCATTTTGTAAATGAACGTTAATGTGCATAAATGTAATGCAATTTGCTGCACTTAAGATGTTCCCAGGTTTAAATAATTGGCTGTTATATTTGGAAATTATGTTTTATTAACAAAGTTCGGGACGAGCATGCGCAAATAATTACGCAGCTGCCCGGATTCAGCAATCACGCAGCTGCCCAGCAATAACAATCACAAAACCTATCCTACAATACCAGAGCGAGCTCTATAAATAGTGAAATCGCCTTTCCTCCTCCACCTACACATTTTCGCAGCATCCCACCTCCACCCCGACTCCTCACCATTAACCCTCTTTTCTACCCGAAAAGGGGGGGGGGGGGGCGCTCGGGGCACGGACAAACAGAGATTATAGCCCTCGCCCCGAACCTAGGGGGTGTGCTCCGGGTCAGGAGAGAATGCCGACCCCGGAGCACTGTCCCCGGACAGTACGCCAAATATGCATTCTAAATTCTCAGCTTAACTACGCTGCCACCCATTTAATTATTTGCTAAGGTGAACTCGTGAAATGTGCCATTATTATATATTTAAGAGTTGTTAAATGTTTTTAATGTGTCTGTTTACAAAGATAAGCTTTTAATTGAAGCATTACATGTTTGATTTACTTGAAATGTTGCACATTTTGGGCATTATTATTCCAGCAACAACTCTTGCCACTCACATGAAGAGCAGATTGATTTATGTGTCAGAGAGCAGATCAGCTCTACGGTGCCAAAAGTCAGTGGTCCCTCTTTTCATAGTTGCGCAGATATCGTGATGTATCGCTATAGAATTGACAGACAAAATATTGAATATCGTAGTATCGTGAGCCGTGTATCGCAAATTGTATCGTATCGTGAGTTTCCCTGTGACTCCGACCCCTAATTGCCACTGTGCATCTGTGATGGCTAAAAGCTTGACACACAAGGGGTTACACTGGATAGATACTAAATCCTCTAATCATACAAGTAAAGTAAAGTAAAGTAGTATCTATTATAACACGACAGCGCTATGACGGGCAGGTGCCAAATCCTGCTTGACACATAGTGGACCTTCTACCAGGATATTTTCGAGCACTTCATGCTTTGTTCTGCTGACAAGCTTTATTGAGATGCTGATTTCATTTTCCAGCAGGACTTGGCACCTGCCCACACTGCCAAAGGTACCAAAAGCTGGTTCAATAACTATGGTGGTATTGTGCTTGATTGGCCAGCAAACTTGCCTGACCTGAACCCCATAGAGAATCTATATAGATAATCTATGGGGTATTGTCAAGAGTAAGATGAGACACCAGACCCAACAATGCAGATGACCTAAAGGCCGCTATCAAAGCAACCTGGGCTTCCATTACACCTGAGCAGTGCCACAGGCTGATTGCCTTCATGCCACGCCACATTGATGAAGTAATTCATGCAAAAGAAGGCCCAACCAAGTATTGAGTGCATTGAAATGAACATAGTTTTCAGAAGCCTTGCATTTTTGTTTAAAACATAAAAGGACCACATTCTTCCTCCCTAAGCTCTGCAGTACTTGTTTTGTCGAATGCCTCACACACTTCCTGACTCTCTGAAGTAAAGTGGTTTCCACCTGCTTGAGAGTCTTCCGAGACCTGTCTCACAGGGGTCTAGAGCAGGGAAACACCAGGTTCTGGGGTGAGTAATTTCTCTGAGAAATCTTTACTTTTTTACGATAATATTAGAAAATAGAGTTGTTCCAATAGAGAACGGATTGGGAAACTTGAAAATCAAGTGGAGCAGAAACGACTTCAACAGATGTTAAAAGGAAAATAAGCTTAAACTAAATGAAATGTAAATTTGCATGCACATTCATTTTTTTCGAAAAGTATGTTTATAAACATTTTAATATATGTCTGGTGTATTTGTAACCTTCTATATGTCTGTTTACACAGAGGTGGAGGTCTCCGAAGACTCTCAGCAGGTGGAAACTGCAGTGCTTGTGGTCGGGATTATTGTAGGATTTCTTGGACTGATGGCTGGAATCATTGTGATCATGATGAGCAAGATGCAACTGTCGGCTTTATGATCTCTCGCGTGTGAAACTGTCGGAGAAACTCCCAACACATTCTGTTCCCGTGATTGAAGCGCACAAGAATTTGAGAGTATAATGTTTAGGCAAATACTGCCGTCAAAAGAAATCCATACGTGGAACAAATTTAGATTGGACTTGAAGATAAGAAACAAATACAGTCAAGAGTTTCAAAATGTAAACTGGTACTGTGTTTGCATATCAGTATATTTAAAAAGCTGTTTAAGTTATATCACATTACAAAACCGTGCCGTTTTTACTCGTCGTAAAAATATTTAAGTGTACAATTTTACTGTAAAGGCAGTCTGAGGTTTCACTGGCTTAGTCGGGTCGGCATCCCCTGTGTTTGGGGGATATATGATTATAGAAATCCATAGCATATTTATACTAACCTTTCCATCTTCAAAGAGGCGTCTCATGAGTTGTGTGTCCGATCCGAGTTTCATCACATCCATTATCCTGGGTGAAACTTGTATTTTGGTGAGGTGCTGCTGTATGATTCCCATCAAAGCGACACATCATCAGTTGTGCACCTCAGACTCATTAGGTGTTTTCGTATCCAGCGTCCTTGATGGGCTTCTGTATGATTACATACAGAAATGGATTTTGCATTGTTCTATACATGTTGTTCCATCTTCACTTATAGAGAACTGCATGGTATCCTGCATTTTAGGAAAACAAAAATAAAACTACCATGTTATGTTGCAGTAGTGTTTTCAACAGGTAATATTCTCAAAGCAGTATTAGAACTAACATTTCTAGCTGGGTAGATTTTAACACCACTTGCAGTGCTGGGGAAGCTTAATTAAATTGCAGATGTATAGCCTTATAAGCATTATACTTATGCGGTGCATGTCATTTTTGCTTGTAGTGTGTTTGGAAAACACTTGCTAATAGAGATAGTTGACATGAACACAAACAGTCCAATAACAAACATCAAACCCACAGTGACCTCTGAAGGACTACAGAAGATTCATATTAAAGTTCTACAAGTAATTAAACAAGTGTATATACAAAATAGGTCAACAACTAACAATTGACAATTCTCAAAGACAGACAGAGTTGCGATTACAATATGTAACAGTGAGTTTTTACGTTATTTGTACAATCACGAAGGGCAATGAAGAACAAACTAAATGGTAATAATAATAACTAAAAATAAAATAAAACCAATATAAAATTAAAGTACAAAAAATAATAAAAGCTTTAATAGAAAGGTTATTACAAGTTAATTATTGGGCACTTAGCTCACTGAAGAAACTGGAAACCGTAGTAGCTTTTTCATTTGAAAGGACATCAAGAGAAGCAGCAAAAATGTGAAGTTCATTAGAAAAGTGAGGAAAGGATGGAGCGTTTTTCAGAAATCTGTATTTATGAAGCATTTAGCAAGATTGTGAACTAAGAAATGTTGTAAACAATCTTACAGGGAAATATAAAACAGAAGACTTTATCGCGTGCTCACGAGAAAGTCTTCTGTTTTTTTATTTTCGCAAATGACCCTTCAACGGTTCCGTACCTTAAGGACGCCGAACTTCATTTGCATTTAAAACGCATAACGTTACAAAGCTATGACGTCACATGTGAGTATAAAACTAGAACAACGAGCGCTTTCTGCTCAGACATCGAGCAGATCTTCAGTGTAGTTGACAGTTTTGATCCAGCGCTCCGAAAGATTTAAGGATATACCGAGGTTAAGTTTAGAATGCAGTCCGAAGTAACTAAAAACGGTATGTAACCATCTTTCAAACTATCCGTTTTTAGACAAACACCATTAAGCTTTATTTTTAGAGATTTGTGCATCGTTTTAAAACGACGGCGTTTTACTGCCACGAGAATAAATTTGAAATGTTTCGAGAATAAACTCGTACGAGGATGAAATTATTTATAATATAATATTATTTTGAGAAAAATCACAGAATCGCTAGGACCAATGGATGTGGAGGATTTGGTTAAATCTTACTTGAGATTAGGATTTAGCAATAAGGATAAGGAAATTATTTTCTCTTTTGGCGGATCATCACGGAGTTATAATTAGTAAAAGGACACTGCAGCGGTTATGTAGGAAACTGAATTTATTCAGAAGAAAAAAATCAGACATGAAGAACTAACTCACTGGTTCATATGACGTGCTTAAACATATTTTAAACTTCAACTTTCACGAAAACAAAATACGTATTACGACGAGTTTATTCTGGTTATATTTCGACTTTGTTCTCGAAATCTTGGAGTTTTTTGGCACTAAAACGCCGTCGTATTTTCAGTCGTCGTCTAAAAAGAAGACCAGAAAGTGTTTTACATGTTTTAATTTCCATAAACGTACGACAGACGCATGACAAACACATATAAACATGTGTATTTGTGTGATTGTGTGTAGTGTACCGAAAGCTCTGTGTCGATTAACATCAGTACGATAACTCACTGCAACTGTTACTCTTATTTGGTATTAAAATCTTCATATTCGTTTTTATGATTGATCAATTATTTAACAAATATTTGTAATTGTAAGAATGTAAACTTCTTATGTCCCCTTGTCTAAACAATATTCTACGGTTGAAGAGTCTAGTCGACGGAACACACAGAGTTTGAAGATCTGGAGACAAAGTTTGACACAGACACAGGTGTCTAGTTCAATCAGAGTCCAAAGTTTATTGTGTTAAGCAGTGGCGGAGCCAGAGGGCTAGCAATTGCCACCCCAGACGAAGTCCTTACCACCCCGCTGAAAACATTACACTGTTAGATTTTTACGAACATTTCCCAAATCTCCCAGCGGACGTGAATGCATCCTTACGCAGCACGCACAAGCGTGCAGCCGCAGCGTGCTGTTGCTGCTACACTTTTCATTGGTTAAGCTGATACGCAGCACCTTCGTGACGTGCTCCAAACGGCTCCAAAACAACGCCGACAGCACACGGGATCGATGAAGAGCATTTTGCCGGTATGTACGGCTTTTATTGGTATTAAATTAAACGAAGTAGTGTTTTAACGGGAAGTAAGGGAGACGTTGTACTTTAGTGCTTAGCATTAATACTTCATGAGCATTACTAGTCGTGAAACTGACTGACTAATACTGTCACGCCGGCGTGAATATGCTTAAAACATGTCGTTAGCAAATGTTCAGCAACAATCACAGACATTAGGTAGTCTTATTCATATTGGCACGTGTAATGCAGCACTAATCTTAGTATAACAGACCGTTGTCATGAAAAACAGAGCGTTGCCATGGACGCAGGATTCTAACCGTAGAGACCGAACGGACTATTTTCTTAAGCGGAAGCAATATAAATAGTTTTTAAATCAATAAACTCCCTTTTAAATCAATATGTTGTGTCAAATTATTTATTTATTTGGTAGGTAGCCATGTAATAAGCGGGATAATGTATAGCTAGGCGGTTGTTATAGCGAATTCAACCCCTTCAGGCTGATTTAAGATCCCTCCGCTTCACGCCGGGCTCCTAAACAGCCTGTGGGTGTTGTATTCGCTATAACAATATACATTTTGTGGAAAATAATTTATTTTTACCTTGACACCCCTTTTCACCCCTGTTTTTAAAGTGTAGCTCCGCCACTGGTGTTAAGGACTAATATTTATAAGCTTGAAACAGGAGGTGTCATATAAAACCACCAGAGTGGAAAATCACCAGACTTTCTGTTTAGTCTTATTCCTCCTGAGAACAATCAGATATGATCACAAAGTACGTATTCAATATACGTACTCAACATTACAGCATCAAAACAATTGTCCCTAGACAACATTAGGAACCTTGAGATGGAGACCAGCAGATACTTATATCAACATAAGACAGCATAAGATACGATACAACTCTCAACGATGTAAAACAACAGGACAGTAAGGCACATATTATGTGAATAGAAGATAATACTAATATGAATGAATACATATATGTGGCAAGGGGGGCGTGGTCTAGCGGAGTCTAGAGAGAGAGACAGACAGGAATTCGACGGGAAGTAGGTCAAAGCCCAAACTAAACACCTGTCTGTAATTTCAGTGATTGGTGAGAAGAGTACTAAAGCCAACACGAAAAGAGATGGCAGAAGGAGAGTCTGGGCGAGAAGCCGAGACGCTCGAGAGAGAATACGGATACGAGGAGTTTAATCGTTTATGTGCCCGGAGGCCATAATTCCATATTATTTACTTTTGCTTTGTGTTTTGTGATACCGCTGAATAAAGTTATCTTATCAGCCACGCCGACCTCATCTCCTTTCCACAACAAAGAACCTGATTACAATATGATATATGAATTTTGTATTGTACACAGATGCAATATTTGTAGAGGACAGGGCGAAATCCAGATTCTCACAGTAATCAATCGATAAATATTCTTGAAAACATACATCTCTAGTAAATGCACATTTCTGCAAGTCAATATAATGAGAAAATTGAACATTAAATATGAAAAATGCTAGATGGAAAAGTTTTTCTATGAAGTTAAGTCTCTAAGCTTACAGTATATGTCTGGATATTTATTAACAACACATCAAATACAAGCATTACCTGTGTTTTATAACATACTGTATCAGGTCACTGTCAAAGTTTTTCTTCTGTCTTATGAGCCAAAGACACAATCCTTTTCTTATGCTGTTTTATTAAGTAACATGTTAATAGCTTATGTTTGGTCTGAGATGTTTTAACAGTTTACTGTTTGTTGTTTTGCGTGTTGTAGATTAACATGCCAGAGGTACATGTAGAAAATGTGGCTTCTTCACGAAAGCATGTGAGGATGCAGAAAAAGTTTGCTGCTGCCACGAGACCAGAGTTGAAAATATTGATCCTACGCTGCTGCCAGACACATGTGTCCCAGGAGTCTCTGATGTCCAGCAAACTCCTGACCGAGAACAGATCCGTTCTCAGCTGTCTCGTGTCAGCGGTCCGTCTGCAATAGCTGCTGATTCGAACGCAAAAGAAACCACGGGAGCCAGCATGGAGGACAATGTGAAGGACGAACCACAAGGTGAGATGAAATAAACCTGGACCAGTATTTATCAAGCTTCTGAGAACTACTCACAAGAACACTGCTAAGAATTGACTTAAGAAAAAGTAAAAAAAAATGTTTGAGTTCTCGGCTCAAAGCTGCGTTTCAAAGTTAGACAAAGAACTCGCAACAGTACTGATGATCCATGGAGCATTAATGATATTTAAATAAGTGCCACCCACAATAACGCCTATGTAGGGGAGCACGGAATTCATGTGTGTATAATGTGGAGTGATACGGTTCCACTGGCCTCTCTATGTCCATCACGTCTCTGTGTCCTCAGTGCCATCACAAGCCCCTTGTGGCAATTCCTTAGCACTTGAAAGACCTCTCGAGTGGTCTTAAATAATTGGGAGAGTATGGATGATTGATAGCTCGCTTTTTTTACCTAGTTTGGAGAAAAGGATTTCATGAATTGTCAGAACTTAAAACTAAAATGGCACTTTGAGATGCTTGATATAAACGGGCTTTGTACATTTAAGCCGATATTAGATTGTAATATGATTCAAGATAGGGAAGGAAGGAGTCGGGAACCGGCAGACATTTAAATAAAGATTTAATATAAATTATAACAGCCGGCGGCCCCTCACAGACGACCGCCCACGAAATAACATAAACATAAACACAAATATAAATTCAAACGTAAAACATGTTCGGGCCCGGTCCTCTCTCTTCGACGGTCCGGTCGGTGGTTCCTTTTATATGCTCCCAATCTCCTACGTGATTCGAGCCCGGTGTGCGCAAAGCTGGCGCTCATTCACAATTACTCACCGGACTCGAACCACGGTCTCACCCCGCCTACTCTACTACATAGATCATTTGCCTTTTCACTGTTCTCTGTGTCTTTATACTGTAATAATACATTTGTTTTTCTGTGTTTTAGAACAACGTGCCAATGAGACAGACGAAAGAACGCTGCTGGCTGTTAAGCCGTCTGATAGTAAGTCTGTCTTTCTGTTAATTATCGCCTGCAGTTATATTTAGGGATGGGAATGATCAATATTGCTTATCGATCCGATTCCTTATCGATTCTCTTATCGATTCTCATTAGGTGAGGGAATAAGTATAAATTTGTTTGTTTGTATTAACTCGCTTTAATATCTGATAAGAACACAGCACATACTCAGAGTATACACAAATTATGTGTAGCAACCTCAGAACAAACCTAAAAGTAGGCTACAAAGTAAAGTCCAGGTACCTATAGCATTTTTCACATTCATCATTGATCCAGACAAAAAAATAAAATAAAACTGCCATTTAAGTGCCATAAAAACTAAAAACACAGACTAAATAGTCAAGGAAGAGCTTGTGCCTTTGGGAATATTCTACCTGAAACATAATTCAACTCAACTGACATAAAAAATACCACAAATAAAGACCACAACTATCAACTTAGGCAAATTATTATTCATATAGTAAAAGTTTACACAATGAAATGGCGCTCACATTAACTAAATAGAGAAGTTACCTTCGCAATTAATAGCAGATGACGTCTCGTTAGCTCCACTGCTGCTTGACTCACTTGTTACAAGTAGTAGTGTATCAAAAACCCGACAGTCCTGCAAATGAATTGCGTGCTTTGTGGCCAAATGTTTCTGCATATTGGAGGTAGTTCCTCCCTGTGCCGAAATTAAACTTTTGCAGTTGTTGCAAATGACCGCATTGGTGACTTTTCTAGTGAAATGTAACCACGCATTAGATCGCTTCTGCCTCGATGACATGTTTGCTGCATAACCAATACAACGCAGTGCGTGTGTGACATCATGATGACACATTTGCAACGAGTAGAACCGATAAGCGGAATCGTTAAGCAGGTTCAGGTAACTTGTACACGCCCCAATCTCTTGTCTCCTCCCCCACGTCAAATCAGGGACACAAAGCGAGGCGCAAAGAAAAGTGAAGCGCAAAGAGAAAACAGTGTCGCAAAGGAGCGATTGACTGAAACGCGGATTTAAAGGAGCGTTGCAAAGGAAAAGATGTGTTGAAAAATTATTGCTGTTGAATTTTTACTTTGCTAAACTTGATTTTTTCTCTCTGTGCTTTACTTTTCTTTTGCAGATTCTTAAGTTTTACTTCCGAAGATGCAATTTTTTGCTTGATACCCTATTTTTTTTGCAAAGATATAGGACCCTATATTGTCTCCATACAGTACTAATGATAACTTGACTCAAAAAACTGATAATTTAAGAATGTATTGGACCCAGAAACTATAAATAAAAGGAAAAAATAATTTGGCACTTTTCTTTTAGAGTGGGACCGTGATATGGCATACTTCCTGCTGCTCCTCCATATTCTATCACCTCAACCTTCTAAAAAAAAAACTAAGAAGATCAGTGCAGCTCATGGCACGGACCATCTAGTTGTATTTCACAAGGTATTTGCCACACCACAGTTTGTTAGTAGGTACCACAGTTTTAAGACGTATTACGATGTAAATTAATGACAATATCTCTATTTTTTCTATGCTTAGAAGAACATTTGGAGAGTCAAGAGGGACAACGCCAGCCATTCCTCCTTGCCTCTGGAACTCTGAAGCAAGCCATCAGCACCTACTACATTGTGATTGACAAGATGCTCATCCCATGCCAGGGAGCCAGATCATTGGCAGCCTTCGATGAACTGATCAAAGCGCACTTCGTTTTTGGTGTAAGCTATGATGATGCTCTCAACAACATGTACACATTCCTGCAGACATCAGTCTATGGTATTGATGTCGATGGCACTAAAGAAAGTCCAAAGGTTAAGGAATTGAGAGCCAAGTTTTTAAACAATGTATAAGTGCTACATTTGAAGATCGTTGCATGGTGCACCTAGTTCGTTAATTCAGCACCTTAAGTTTTTTCACAATTCACTTAGGCGTGAGATTTGAATCAAAGAGAAACAAAGAATCTGGTGTCTATGAGCAGGTACCAGTAAATGACACGTTCACTTATATACCCCTGTTAAAAAAATTTGAATTCATTTTCAGGAATGAAGAAGTGTGTAGTCAAATTAATAGATCCTCTGTTGGCAACTTATACCAAGATTTCATTGATGGAAGGTACTACAGACATCATCCATTGTATTCAAAATGAAAAAATGCATTGCAAATTCAAGTTTATTATGATGACTTTGAAACCACAAACCTACTTGGGTCATAACTAGGTATCCATAAGCTTGGCTGTATATATTTTACACTTTGAAATTTGCCACCACGTTGCAATTCATCTTTCATGAATATCCATCTTGTTTCATTGTTTCATTACCCAGATGCAAATATATGGCGTTGTCAAAATACGTAGTCCGTTTGTAGATGATGTAACGGTTCTATAGGATAAAGGAATGAAAGTGTCATTTACGGAACATCCTCTCTACGGCACAATTGCACAAGTAACGGTGACCATTTAGGTCTTAACTCAATTCTTGCCTCATTCGGAACCTCCCACTAATCTTTGGTGATATTGTCCCAGAGGGTGACAGAAACTGCCATTTACTTTTGTTACATATTATTAACATTGTATTTTCCCCATGTATTACAGAAGGTAAGACTGTATTTTTACACAAAAATAAACATCTTATTGAAGACATCATTTAAAGCTTTGTATCCTCAGAATTATTTGATCCCAAAACATCAGCTCATGATTCATTATCCTGAGTGTATAAGCCATATTGGTCCTTTAGTTCATGTTTGGTGCATGCGATACGAGGCCAAGCACAAATTTTTTAGTCCAGCATGAAAAACTTTAAGAACATAACTAAGTCCCTTGTGAAAAAGCACCAAATAGCTGTTGCTTATCATTGGGAATCGTTGTCTGCCAGAAGGATTGAGTCTGGGCCCGTCAAATCAAAGATACTGAGTGATGTTGAAAATGGTGATTTGATTTCAGAGTATTTTCAAATCAGTATGTCCAGTGAAGGAAGTGTCACAACTTGGGTTAAACATAATGACATTGAATATCACACAGGACGTGTTGTTTGTACAGATGTTGTTCATGAAATGCGGGTATTTAATAAGATTGTGTGTATCTTTATGAGAAATGATTTGTATTTTTGGTTTCAGAAATGGAGACTAAATTTGTAGAGCATCTTCATGCTTTTCATGTTGTTAATAATGTGGATTGTCTTTCAATTGTTAAACTTAATGATTTGAGGTATTTTAAGCCCCTTTGATATGCAAATGTCACATGATACAGACTCGTTTTTCTATGTTGTGCCAGACAGTTGCATTGTATAGAACAACCAACAAAGTTTCCTCATGTTTTGGGCAGTTTTATATTGTACAAGGCATTTCATAAATTCTGACCCTCAAAGACCTGTTAGTCTGCCTTTAAAATGTCCAACTCCACTCCATTTATTATCCTAAATTAGATGCATCTGTTTGAGGTCGTTAGCTGCATAAAGACACCTGTCCACCCCATACAATCAGTAAGAATCCAACTACTAACATGGCCAAGATCAAAGAGCTGTCCAAAGACACTAGAGACAAAATTGTACACATCCACAAGGCTGGAAAGGGCTACGAGGAAATTCCCAAGCAGCTTAGTGAAAAAAGGTCCACTGTTGGAGCAATCATTAGAAAATGGAAGAAGTTAAACATGACAGTCAATCTCCCTCGGACTGGGGCTCCATGCAAGATCTCACCTCGTGGGGTCTCAATGATCCTAAGAAAGGTGAGAAATCAGCCCAGAACTACACGGGAGGAGCTGGTCAATGACCTGAAAAGAGCTGGGACCACCGTTTCCAAGGTTACTGTTGGTAATACACTAAGACGTCATGGTTTGAAATCATGCATGGCACGGAAGGTTCCCCTGCTTAAACCAGCACATGTCCAGGCCTGTCTTAAGTTTGCCAATGACCATTTGGATGATCCAGAGGAGTCATGGGAGAAAGTCATGTGGTCAGATGAGACCAAAATAGAACTTTTTGGTCATAATTCCACTAAACGTGTTTGGAGGAAGAAGAATGATGAGTACCATCCCAAGAACACCATCCCTTCTGTGAAGCATTGGGGTGGTAGCATCATACTTTGGGGGTGTTTTTCTGCACATGGGACAGGGCGACTGCACTGTATTAAGGAGAGGATGACCGGGGCCATGTATTGCGAGATTTTGGGGAACAACCTCCTTCCCTCAGTTAGAGCATTGAAGATGGGTCGAGGCTGGGTCTTCCAACATGAAAATGACCCGAAGCACACAGCCAGGATAACCAAGGAGTGGCTCTGTAAGAAGCATATCAAGGTTCTGGCGTGGCCTAGCCGGTCTCCAGACCAAACCCAATAGAGAATCTTTGGAGGGAGCTCAAACTCCGTGTTTCTCAGCGACAGGCTAGAAAACTGACTGATCTAGAGAAGATCTGTGTGGAGGAGTGGGCCAAAATCCCTCCTGCAGTGTGTGTAAACCTGGTGAAAAACTACAGGAATCGTTTGACCTCTGTAATTGCAAACAAAGGCTACTGTACCAAATATTAACATTGATTTTCTCAGGTGTTCAAATACTTATTTGCAGCTGTATCATGCAAATAAATAGTTAAAATATTCATACATTGTGATTTCTGGATTTTTTTTTTAGATTATGTCTCTCACAGTGAACATGCACCTACGATAACAATTTCAGACCCCTCCATGATTTCTAAGTGGGAGAACATGCAAATAGCAGGGTGTTCAAATACTTATTTTCCTCACTGTATGTGTAAGTTAATGTATTTATTTTGCAGCAGGGTATAACTGATCTCAGGTCAATTAAACATCTATCTTTAATGATGACTATTGAGATTTCTCCCCCATCATTATTTCTATTGTCTGACTCTGCAGACACCTTTGAGCAGCAGATGGTGTGAATGTCAAAACACTACATTTTTTGTGAAGCAGGTAGTTTAATTGATTAAACCAAGGTATTAATTATTAATGAATTAATAACAATTTAAAAGAGTCTTCAACTGGGGCCAGTGGTGATGGTGCAGGAGGCTATCAAATCATTGTTTGACATCAGAAGCTTTAAAAAAAGAAAACAGGCATCAAACAAAACGCGATAAAAATGTATTTAAAATAAGCATAAGCATAAGGTTTCCACTTTTAAATCTATTGAGTAAACTTAAACTGTTGTGTAAAATTCAAGAATGATTATTTGAATAAGCATCACAAATGACTTACAAATGTTAGTGCATTTATCATTGTCAATGTGTTGCAATACATTGAATATATGTGTTTTCATGCAGGTTCATTGTGTCTCTCTACAATGCAGGATTGGCAGCGGCATCTTTCAGGAGCGGACAAGGACTGGGAAACTTGGCAGCAATAACAAACATGATTCCAATGGCCAGACACTACAAGGCAAACAAATAAAAACTTGAAAATTCATTAAAAAAGTCATTCTGAATACCACATGCTCACAACAAGTCCCATTAAATGTCACTGGCAACCTTTTTTTAAGAATTTATGTTCCTACATGACCTC
The DNA here is from genome assembly GCA_029783895.1 of Triplophysa bombifrons. Lineage (NCBI taxonomy): Eukaryota > Metazoa > Chordata > Actinopteri > Cypriniformes > Nemacheilidae > Triplophysa > Triplophysa bombifrons. The sequence continues at coordinate 5,176,272 of CM056455.1, forward strand.
TTTTAAAACACGAGGATAGGAGAATGATGATTCTACCACAGCACAAAGCCAAAAAGGTGCTTTTGTTTGCATGAGGTCATGTTTTTTTAAGAATAGCCCCCATGACAATACTGTTTGTGGTGACAGTGATAACGGTCACATTGTCACCCTGAGACATTGTCAGAGACACCATTAAGCTCTGAATGGAGAGAAGTGATGGAGTTCAACTTTCACAGGTAGTAACAGGCCACAACAAAAATCAGTAAGGACAAACAAAGTATTATTTGACATTATTTATTACACAAAATATGAATACGTTCTAAATAGGAATTCCGCATCTATCCTTGTAGTTCTCAAACTTTTCAGATCAAGTACCATCTTTAATCAAATTAGATGTTCCAAGTACCACCTAATGACCGCCATAGAAAAACACATGAATAAACACTTAAATTAATAGTAGAGCTGTGAATCCAAAGATGGTATTAATAATACAAACACTTTATTTAGCAGCTGTTTTCAAACAAAAGAATGTGTTTTTCCATGTTTCAAGTTAGTCAGCGGTAATAGTTGACACAAAACGCTTTTCTGTTGTGCACTGTTAACAGGTCTCTGTAAACTCTTATAGGGGATTTATCAACTTTGTGGGACTTGCAGAAAGCCTACAATAAACAACATTTTTAAACTTGTGTTGAATATTGAGTAATTATGTCTTATTTCAACGTTTTGGTGAAGCGCGAAGGGCCCTTCAAGGGCGCGTAAATGCCGTTTGGAAAATGCCCAGAATTAAACGAGAGGATGTTCGTAGGACATACTTGCAGAACAGGAAGTACCACGTTGCTATGACAACATGTTTCACTCGCACACCTGTGAAATAAATTATTATTATTTCTACATGATTTCAAGAGATTAAATGTTGGTTATTTTCTACCCTAAACAATGCCAAAAGTCTTGCTGTTTTAAACATTTAGTAATCACTAAACACTTGAAAACCTGTTGACTACATATGGCTGCTAAGATAAAAAAGGTTTTGTAAACTGTTAACATTTAAACACCACATATTTGATTGAATGTGCAGCCGCTGCCATTTATTCAAATAACAGACGTTGGCCTTAGGTTATTAAATGCAATCGGAATAGTGACATCATGTACCTGGGAAGTAGAGGGCTGTAGTCAATTCCAGCCGTTCTCTGTAGTCCTTGAAAAGTGAATTCTGTTAAAGACAATATCTCGCTCGGCATTTAACTTTGAGTTTATCCTTTTGCGGGTGTTATTTATGCAATATTACACACTAAATAATGTTTGAAAAATGTGATCGTACATTTGAAATTGTATTTAAAACACGAAATGTAAATTAATATATAGTTTTAATTTACTGTCGTGTACCACCCAGGGCCAGATTATCCAATGGGCATTATGGGCACAGGCCCAGAGGCCCACGCACGCTTGGGGCCCAGGCAAGTCGAAGACAATTTCACATAACATCATTTCTGCTATATTCATTCTGCCGTGCACATCCCTGGCCCGCGCACATGGAGATGCGCACACAAAACAGTGTTTATTACTTAGGAATTCCCTGAAGCTCTTTAGAGGCTTTTGTTCAGGGGCACATAGCGACTTCTTGGATAAACCTTAGCTTCCATTCAGTGGGAAAATGTCGCCATTGTTGCCCGGTGAGTGCGAGGTGTCTCTTTCCCGGTGCAGGGATCCCTTCTCTTGGCGTCACACTTTATAGTGAGCGGAAGGAAGAAGCAGGACTGTACGACAGGTGACTCGTGAACAAAATGAGTACAGAACATATAGCCAAGAACATATAGCCAAAATCACAGCTGTTCGATGTTGCGCGTCATGAACTGACGTCAGAAACCTAAAATATGTCAATAAGAACAGCTTTCTTGTTTTAATACCCTTGCGGCTGTCTTACATCTTAAAAAGTAAGACATTTAATTGGTGGTGTTTCCTAACAATAATGAATTATTTTATATTGATATAGGCCTAATGTTGATCAGTAACTGCCTTACTATACCATTATAAATACAATATAATATATAATATTATATATAATGTTTAGCCTTCATTATTAGATAATCCAGTGATTTTACATATTTGCAAAATGTTTACATACACACAAATATTATGATATCGTAATATATAGGCTAAAGAAGTATCCCTATAATACTGGTTAATGCAATTAACTGTAACACATTACACTCATACATAATAACAGTCCCGAGGTGCTTGTTCCACAAACAAAGTTTGACAAATGGACATATAACTCTTTTAGTATAATCATTGACAAAGACTGCCCTTTTATTCTTAGAAAAATGAAGATGAAAATATTGGAGAATTGCATTTAAGAATATTTTTAAAAACTTTCTATAATTTATCGTTAGAAAATTGTTTTATTTTGTCTAAAGAACAGTTTTGTTAATCTGGCATGTTTGTGTGTGAATTGTAGAAGAATGTCTTAATATTGTTGCGGCTGGTCCAGGAAAGCATTGTTGCAGTAAATCCTGTAGGATTAAGAATGTGTTTTGAGTGTATTGATATTTTTCTTCAGGTAGTGATCATAGTTTGTAATTTGTCAATGTAATTCTATAAAATGGAGGTGTTTTCTACACTGAGTACCCTATAGGCTAATTTAAAACTTTATGTGTATGGGGGGGGCAACACAAACACTTGTGACCAGGGGCCCCTGAATTCTTAATCAACCCTGCACATACCAACATGGTCTCTTCAAGTACCACTAGTTTTAAACATGTCCTACAATAAAAGTTTTTCTAAATAAAAGATTAACTGAGCTTTCTTATAGCTCAGTTGTAAGAGCATTGGGATAACAACTCAAGGTTGTGGGTTCGATCCCAGGGGATTTCACATACCTATTGTGACGGGTGAAGCACGAAACAAACTCAGGTTAATGCAACAAGTCCCCAGAGGGTAGTTTATTTTACACGCAAAGGGGAAAATAAGTGCAAATGATACACAGCCTCAGGGGTTCCGTTGAAAATCCTGGGTGCGTCCAGTGACGTGAGTCGTGTCAGCTTCTCTGCCGGTCGTCCTGCGCTCGAGCCTGTTCAAAACAGAGATACGGTCAGTAGACATATGGGATAATATGCAAAGTCGTATTTCCCCAGACTCGATCCTCTCTCCCGCCTTTATATGTCCCGGGAACAAGCTGCAGGTGTGTGGGGTTGATTGCACCCGTTACCGTGGCGACGCTGATGACTTAATGGGCGCCTCGCCACACTATGTATAAATGTATAGGATAATATAATGTAAATCGCTTTGGATTAAAGTGTCTGCCAAATGCATAAACGTAAATGGCTCATAGTGATGGATCATAGCTCTAACGTCACCCAAATCCACTTTTAAAGGAGTCATGAATACCTATATATGTTGAACACCGCCTCCAAGAAGAATATCAGAATATCAGCCCCGCCCAGTGGTTCGCTCATGACTGTACTGAAGGAAGACACTAGTTGCGCAGAACCAGATAGAGCGAGCAAGGAACACATATGCCTTTAAAGATTGCAAAATATTGTGTAGTCAGTGTCCGGCTGTGGAAGAACACAGTCGCTGAATAAACTCACTTCGCATTCCGCAATTAGTAATGCGTGGGTGAAGTTAATTTTAAAGACGTTTAAGCTCATGTGGGTAAAACATTGAGCATTTGTCCGCTTCATTTCACTGCGGATTCCTACGTAAACAAGCCACAGGTTGAGGCTGGATAGCAGAGAGACTAAAACTAAAAAACAGTGCTGTGCCGTCAATATTGGATCCGTTACGAAATCTTATGCTCTGATAACCCTATTCGCACAGGATTAGTATTAACTGGGGACATTTGTCAATTGCAATTTTTTTTTTACCAAGTAAGATATGCAAACCAAAACATGTGATCAGAGAGGGACCGAAGATGGTGAGGTAAGATTATGATCATCAAATGTCAGGTATGGCTTTTGATGCTACATTTTTAAATAAATCTTTTTATTGGAGGATCAATGATTTTAGATGGTTACAAAAAAGTTAAACCCCCCAACAAAGAAAAGAAAACCTTGATTAGTGATACACCCTACCGACACAGTTGTCACACCCTTCCCATCCCCCATATTTTGACAACATTCTGGGAAAACAGCTTTTTTGTTTTCACTTTGTTTGTTAAACAGTTCTTCAAAACAGTTTAAGGATCTACACACTGAAAACAAGCATACAACTGCATGCCCACATTTCGACACCGGTTGGTTAACCAGGCTTTAAACTCAGAGTTTAAGTTCCCACTATATTAAGGAAGTCGACCATGGATTTGAATGTGCATACATAAAAAAGATAGAAAAGGAAACAGAGAGAAGAATATGTCACAAAGGGTTTCCATTTTAAGTAAAAATTCTGGATTGATCCTTTCAGCATGAATTTAACTTTTTCTAGTTTGAGAAAAAATAAAACATCCCTTAACCATGCAGCCACCGCTGGTGGAGTAGCGGATTTCCAAACCAGTATAATTCTACGACAGCCATGAAGTGATGTAAAAGCAATAATGTCTGATTGGTTCCGGGTTAAGGTTAAACTCTCCTATGGAATACCAAAGGTTTCTTTGTGATCTTAATCCCGTGCGAATCGGCCATGTCATTAATTCTTAAAGTAAAATTCCCCCATAGATGACTTACCATATTTTGACGAACACTAAGGTCCTGTGATAATATTAGGCCCGTGCGTATCGGCATCTCAGTGTTGTAGCAGGCTCATATGTAAACGGATCTAACTGCACCGCTCTTATCGGGCCTCGAACCGGGTTGGTTCGGCATTGGAGTCGTGCGCTGTAATGAGGAGGCTAAAGACCGCAGTCTCTAGCGTCTGTTGAAAGAGCGTCTGTTAAGGTGGGGAAGTGAGGATTACACACTACACAGCACGTTACTAGCTGCCCTACATTACAATATATTATTTTTCAAAGTCTTTTTTGCACCGTTTGTGAAACTAATGGAGTCTGGTTTGAATTATTTTCTGTCTTTCGTGAAGTATATATTGCAGAACATATAATGAAAAATTAAGCAAGTCCAGCAGCAGTCAAGGATGAGTATCATGAACATAATTAACGTTTGTAGAATCCCATATTAGATTATTATTAAATCTTTGAACTGCTGTGAATTTAGTTATAGATATATTTACAAAGTCTTGGAGTCCATATAAAGAGATTTGAGTTACAACCACTTTCGTTCAATTTAAATTTAGGCCACTTTGGCATTCAGATCGCTTGTCAAAAAAAAGTGAAGTGTGAACACGGCCTTATTCTTCATCTTAAGTCTTCATTCTTTTGCATTTAAACTCATTATTTTCTTCTTGGCCTGCTTTTGTCTAAATGCTGACCCAATGAACATTCTTCAGAAATATGATTTGATATGCGTTGTATTCGCACAATTTTACTAATGATGATGATGATTATTAATATCACCGTTATTGTTGCTGGGTTATTTACAATATTGAAATTTGAGTAGTGTCAACACCATATCCGTATATCAGTACACAATATAATTTGTAAGCTTGTCACTTTACTTACAGTTGGAGATTGAAATACTGATATGAGCACGAGGTTCACAAAGAAGAAAAGGAACCTCAGGAATATAAGGTCCGTAAACCGAAGGAGCTGCCCGAGTTGAAAGGTGTTTATCCCGATGGCACTGTACTCATACTCCAGTAGTAAATCCTCAGATTCTCCATTATTAGACTTGACTGAATCTGTAAAAGGTTCACATGATGAATATGTTTCAATGAATATGTTTCCACACTGCACTACAAGAACATAAAACTCACCTCCAAGTCGATTGTATTTTCAGCCCATGTATGGCATGGAATAGCTGAAGTCAATCAGCTTGATGTCCAAAGTGTTCGTGTTGATCAGGATGTTTTCTTCATCAATGAAGTAATGAAAGACTCCGTGGGCAATACAGTGTTGTGCTGCTTGTACTCCCTGACGCATAATGAACCGTGCTACCTTTTCACCCAACGGATGAAGTTTGACTATTTTCTTCAATACCGTGCAGGAACCAGGGTCCTCCATAACTATAAACATTTTAAAATCTTCTTGAAACCACTCTTTCGTTGTTTCAGCAGAGTCGTAATTGCCACTTCGTTCATTAAACGTTCAGTATGGTCACCCTAAAGAGAAGAGTATAAGAAGGGTTATGTGGCTATGGTTAACTCTTTAGATAAGAACAAATATTGTTATATTTGGGTGGATGTTATATTCATGTGATCTACAGTGAGGGAAATAATGATTTGATCCCCTGCTGATTTTGTAAGTTTGCCTGCTTACAAAGAAATGAAGTGTCTATAATTTTTATGGTAGGTTTATTTTTTGACTGATAGATAACGAATATCAACCAAAAAATCTGAGAGAAGAATGTATATAAAGGTTATAAATTGATTTGCATTTCAGTCAGTGTAATAAGTATTTGATCCCCTACTAACTAGAAATATTCTGGCTCCACAGATTGGTTATGTGCCTATATGGACCGCAGATTAGTCCTGTCACTTTAAGAAAGTACTCCTAAATCAGCTTGTTATGAATATAAAAGATGCCTGCAAACAGAATCTGTATCTTCCATTTCAATCTCTCCACCACCATGGTCCGGACCAAATAGGTTTCAAATGATGTACGGGTCAAGACCTGCAGAGAGAGAAGCTTGGTGAGAAGGAGAAATCTGAAGGTGCGACTATCTGGAAAAAGAAGAAATACAAAAGAACTACCAATCGCCCTCGGTCTGGAGCTCCCTTCAAATTTTCACCAATGGGGTGAAGATGATCATGAGAAAGGTTAAAGAAGACATGAATTAAAATCACAATTTTAACCCGAGCTTTTGTTATTTAAGAGGGAATCGAATTCACGTGAACATCATTTAAGTGTTAGAACTAAAAATGCCCTTGTTACAGTGATTACATCTGGTATTGACACCACGCCACACGAACCCCAGGTTCTGGAATGCACCTATCTATGACGACATTGATAGGTCGAACACCACCTCCACAGAAGAATATCAATGACTACTTCTCTAGCCCCGCCCACTGGTTCGCGCATGACAGAACTGAAGTACCAAAGTGGCGCGGAACCCGATAGAACGAGCAAGCAATAAACAAACATGCCCTTAAAGATACCTGAATATTGTGCCATCCCTGGTTGTGGAAGAATACAGTGGCTGCATAACCTTCCTTCTGATACCGATATTAGGAATTCGGGGTTAAAGTTTTATTTTAAAACGTTCCAGCTCATGTGGGAACATGGAGCGTTTGTTCGTTTCATTTCTCAGAGGATTCCTTCGTGAACAAGGCAGAGGTCGACACTGGAATTGTGGAATGACTTAATTTTAAAAGCAGTGCTGTGTCATGAATATTGGATCCGATAGGAATGGTGCAGCAATCTTATGCGAGTAAAAAAATGTTGTACTAAGCGTCACTATTGCTTTGCTAGAGATCGCTTGATGTGCCCTTAGCACTATTCGCACGAGATTAGTATTACCTTGGGACCTCAGTCATTTGTACTTATTCACAGAGGTTGTCTGTGATCTTAAGCCCTGGCGAATCGCCATCTTTGTGATTTGGTGGGCTCAAATACATGTTTTCAAGGTGTTATCCACCGTTTGCGAATAATGGAGGCTGTTTTGAAGTATTTTGGTATTATTTCGGGTGCTGGATGATATCCATATGTTAACGGGAGTCTCCCATTTGTTTATTTATCATGGAAACTCTCGTAACGCGGTGATCTTTTGTCCTGTTCGGGACCACTGGTCTCAAATGCAGACAGGTAGTCATTTATCATTAAACGCAGTACAACTATAGGCTATACAAACTATACACAAAGCCTTGCCATCACATCCGGAAAATAAGTCAGTAAATTTGAGTAAATTATACCATGTGATTTCGTCACATGAAATACTGATGTGGGGAGGTCATTTAAAAATCACAGGAGGTCTCCAGATAATACTGATGCTGTGCGATAACTATGAATGGTGCTAATGTGTAACCTAACCTTACGTCTCTAACCAAATTCACAGAAGGCTCCAACTATGAAAACTTCTATCCAATCAAAGCGGTGGGCGTATACTTGTAAAGTCTTCAATGCGGCACGCCCATTAAAACCGAGCGTTTGCAGAGCAGGCCACAAAACCCGGGTAGATAATAGCCTATGACTTGTTCATTTTGATGTTTTTTAATGTAAAAATCACCCAGAACTACACATAAGAATCTTGTTAAGGATTTCAAGACAGATGGGACCACAGTTAACAAGCAAACCATTGGTAACACGCTTTGCAACAAAAGATTGAAATCCTGAAGCACCCTCAAGGTCCTCCTGCCCAATTAGGCCTGCCTGACTCATCTGAAGTTTGACAATAAACATCAAAATGATTCAGAAAAGGCTTTGGCGAAAGTGCTGTAAGACCAAAATTGACTCCTGTTTTGGAGGGAGAGAAATGCTGACTATGACCCCAAGAACAACATCTCTACAGAGAAGTACAGTGTTGAAAAAGTTATACTTTAGGGATTTAACATGACAAAGACACAAAACATATATATGTATGATTATTTCATATATTTTTTTTAATTATTTCCAAGTATTATTACAAATGAGATCAATAATATCACAACATAATAGGCCTAATAAGCCAGCCAACAACTACTATTAAGAAAACAAGATACAATATTAATTGAGCACTATTAAACAACCACAAACGTGATAAAACCCACATTTGATGCACATACATTTTAATCCAGATCATTAAGTTAAAATGTCCAATGGAAAATATCAAAGAGGTATATTGCATGTAGGATAGATAATTGGGTCATCTCTTTAACAACTCCAATCAAGATCCATATGAGACTTATGTTTTTAATTTGAGTTTGAACATGTTTGTGGTTGTTGGTGCTCAATTATTGATTTTTTAATAAAAACTTGAATGCTTGTGCAGCTAAACCGAAATGGTTTATATATAATATATAATGCAAGTTAACAGGGTCAGAAGAATATCTTACCAGGAAAGGCCATCTCGCATTGACTACAGAGACAAAATGAGAATAAATTATAAAGAAAATAAATATGAAAATGAGTAAGAGATATCGAGTTGGCATACACGTGGTTAGCTAAGGTTGATCCAGACACAACATTGACCTGGTCGCCAAAAAGTATTTATTGTATTGTCTTTGAGTTTAAATTACACACACACATATCTATATCTATATTATTAAATTAATTCATACCAATATCAATTAATCGTTAAAAAATATGCATGTTGGGCCATTTCTTAGTAACAAAAACGATTATTTACCATATCTCTAACTCGTGATAGACGGCGAAGTTATCTGTTAGGTCTGTGCTGGTGTTTCATAATGAACAGCGACCCCTACTGGAGAAATAAGGAACAACAGGGTCCTAAAACTGCCTCGGGCGTAAAACTCCCCCTTCTCGTTTCAGCCGTTTCGTCATCCCGATTGTGACGTCACCGTGTTTGTTTCATTCTAGCTGAGCTACAACCAAGTGCAGAGATCGAGCGACCGAGCAGCTAATCTATCATATTTCAGTTCAATTCTCACGATCGATTCATTTCTTGTCTGATATCGACAGTTTGAGTGATAGTTTGAGCAAATAGAAAGAGATTCATCGAGCAGTTTATACAGAGAAAGAGCGCGAATTACAGAAACAACAATCAAGTGTTTTATAACTTCAACATGTCTTCAGTGGAAAGAAGTATGGATACAACTTTGCCCGGTATGGTCATGGAAGACCTCACCGTGGATAAACAAGTACCCGTCAACACGACACTGTCCGAGGGGAATAACGTTGCAATTGGTACGTTAAGTTATGTATCCATCTTTCAAACTTCGACCTTCAATGTTATTTTTGTGAATTGTGCGTCGTTTGGAATAATCGTCTCTAAATGAACACCAGAAATGTATTAAACTCTTTATTTACATTTTTATGAGCATGAACGTACGACAAGCACGTAAATGTTTTCCCCCATGCATGACAACATGTATAAACAAACAGTATTGTGTGTAGTTTACTGAAAGTTCCGTGTCTGTTTACATCAGTACGATGCAGTAAACCTTATAAAGAGTCTAAATCATTATCAAAAAGAATATCAACCTTAAGTTGATGTCAAATCATACAAACCATACAAATATTTCCAGAGATTTCTTAAAATTGCATTAAATACTAGCATTACTGCATATTTATAAAATGACAGGTGATAATATCAAATGTCATTGAAACAGAGAATTTTCTGCTGTGGCCCTCCACTGTTTTTTTTTTTTCAATAATCTCTTTCATTACTGCAAAGTTTCACTGCCAAAGCCAAAAAATCATTTCCTATTAAATAACTCTAATGCAAGAATCAGTGTGTGGTCTGTGCTCAGAGATGTTTAAATTGTTTACTGTCTGTTCTTCCGTGTTGTAGAGCAACATGCCAAAGAAAAAAATTGCAAAGGAAAGGGTGGCTTCATAAAGAGAGCATGGAAGGCTGTGAAGCGCCCCTTCCGCCGCAGCAGTCATGAGACCAATGTGGAGGCTATGGTGCCAGACACGGCCATCCCGTGTACTTCTTCTGACGGAGAAGAGATCCGCGCTCAGCTGTCTTCTGTCAGCGGTCCCTGCAAGCTACCGACCGCAGCTTTGCCCCCTAAAGAGGACAGATGTGATGATCTGGATGTAGTGAGCATGACCAGCAGCGACTGGTCTGTTGTCTGCAACAACATCCATCAGAACTCTGAGCCGCCAGCTGATGCCTCATCAGAAGAAGTGGATACCGAGCCACAAGGTGAGATGATATGAATGTGCAAAAACCTGGATATTTAGGCCGACAATAGATAGATCAGTTTCCTTTTCACTGAAATAGTTCTCTGTGCCTCAGTCTGAAGAGCCAAATAGATGTAGAAGACACACTTGTCAACCTTTTCTTGATTTTTTGTACTGTGTTTTAGAGCAACATGTCAAAGAAGAGAGAAGGAATGGAAAAGAGGAGAAAAAGAAAGAAAAGGAAGAGAAGAAGAAAGAAAAAGAAGAGAAAATGAAAAAGAAAGAAAAAGAAAAAGAAGAGAAAAAGGAAGAGAAAAAGAAAGAAGAAGAAGAGAAAAAGAAAGCAAAAGAAGAGAAAAAGAAAAAGAAAGAGAAAGAAAAAGAAGAGAAAAAGAAAGAAAAAGAAGAGAAAAAGAAAGAAGAAGAAGAGAAAAGGAAAAAGAAAGAGAATGAAAAAGAAGAGAAAAAGAAAAAGAAGCACAAAGAAGAAGAAGAGAAAAGGAAAGAAAAAGAAGAGAAAAAGAAAAAGAGAGACAAAGACAAAGAAGAGATAAAGAAAGAAAAAGAAGAGAAAAAGAAAAAGAAAGAGAAAGAAAAAGAAGAGAAAAAGAAAGAAAAAGAAGAGGAAAAGAAAGGAAACGGTCCCTTCATCAAGAGAGCATGGAAGGCTGTGAAGCGTCCCTTCCGCCGCAGCAGTCATGAGACCAATGTGGAGGCTATGGTGCCGGACACGGCCATCCCGTGTACTTCTTCTGACGGAGAAGAGATCCGCGCTCAGCTGTCTTCTGTCAGCGGTCCCTGCAAGCTACCGACCGCAGCTTTGCCCCCTAAAGAGGACAGATGTGATGATCTGGATGTAGTGAGCATTACCAGCAGCGAATGGTCTGTTATCTGCAACAACATCCAGCAGAACTCTGAGCCGCCAGCTGATGCCTCATCAGAAGAAGTGGAAACCGAGCCACAAGGTGAGATGATATGAATGTGCTAAAACCTGGATATATAGGCCGACAATAAATAATCACTGTTTCTTGTTCTGTGTTTTAGAACAACATGTCAAAGAAGAGAAGAAAGATCACATTGACTTCTCGTTGAGAGTAGCGATTTTTTTAGATAACCAACGATGGAAACTGATAAAGCTGAGGATGCACAGAGATCATTGTCGCCGCCGCTGGGAATACTACATGTTCACCCGCCCCTGTCCACACCACAGATGCTGCCGCCACGCTCACCTCTGCTGTTTAAGAGACGATACAATTTTTTTGGGTGCCAGAGAGCAGCTCATGTCTACAGTGCCTTCAGTCACTCGCCCCTTCATGATCTTCCCAAATCAATGTAAGACAAAATAAATGTCAAAACCTGGACATTTATGCTTAGATAGGAAGGTCTTGGCTTTTTGTTGTATTGTTCTTTTCAAATATGTTGGATCTCTGGTTTATAATTATCAGATGATGATGTGTAAATTTGAATTTATAAAATTTCATATATAAATGAAGCAACTGGTATTTCTTTTAATACAGATCGCAATGAACCGCTTAGGGAACACAACCCAGAAGGTGAGTTGACATAAATGTGTAAACATGGACATTTATGTTGATATTAGAAGGTAATTTGCCTTCTTGAAATAGTTCTCTGTGCCCTCTCTGGCACGCTTGTATTTTTGATAACCAATGTTTTTTGTTCTGTGATTTAGAAGATGGCATAAAGAAGGAAGGAATCTTCAAGAGAAAATGGAAGGCTGTAAAGCGTCGCCTCTTTCGTTGGGAGAGCAGAAGGACGCTTTTGAAGAAGGAAATACAAAAGCATCGTTTAGACATTCAGGAACCATTTTACATGGAACGGATCATTTATGAGCGGCGTTCTCTTCATCTTCCCCCAATGTTTCAGCCTTCTAAAGGTGAGTCGGTCTGTCTGTTTATCATCACCTGAGTTTATGTTTGTGGTTAGTTTCATTGGGGTGAAAAAAAAAATTATGTCTCAACAATCACAAGAGTTAGCGACATCATAAACAATATTTCTACATTCTTTGTGTGTTTTTCAGAATCGTTTGACTCTAGCTACTCACTTGAGTATGTTATTCTGGGGATAGAACGCTTCGGACAGGTTTGCTTGGCAACCCGTCTATCCGATGGCCAAAAGGTAGCAACAAACCCTTCACTCATTATGTACCCAGAGATTCATGTCTTAATCAACACATGTGCTCATTAAACGGTGTACAGGTTGTAGCATGTCATATAATCTTGTTTTTGATTTACAGGTTGCTTTCAAGGAATGTAAAAGATATTATTACGGCACTTCTACTTATATCATGGTGAGTTGGTCAGTCATATTGAATGTAATGTGGTTATTTAATGGCCCATGATACGGTACAATTGATATGAACCTGCAGTTAACGAGAACAAAACACAACCTGAGTCCTCACAAAGATTTGAGCAGGTCTGGCTCTTGTAGCCAGACAAAGATCAAATTTATATAATATTCACAGAAATATAACAATCTTTGTTCTTATCTAAAGAGTTAACCGTAGCCACATAATCCTTCTAATACTCTTCTCTTTAGGCTGGCTATACTGAACGTTTGATGAACGAAGTGGCAATGATGACTCTGCTGAAACAACCTCCCATAAGCCCCTACATCATTCAGATGTTAGAGTGGTTTCATGAAGAATATGATACGTTTATAATTTATGAGGACCCTGGTTCCTGGACGGTATTGGAGAAAATAATCGAACTCCATCCGTTGGGTGAAAAGGTAGCACGGGTCATTATGCGTCAGGCAGTACAAGCAGCACAACACTGTATTGCCCACGGAGTCTTTCACTACTTCATCACTGGACAAAACATCCTGATCAACACGAACACTTTGGACATCAAGCTGATTGACTTCGGCTATTCCATGCCATACATGGGCAAAAAATACTATCGACTTGGAGGTGAGTTTTGTGTTCTTGTAGTGCAGTGTGGAAATATATTCATTGAAACATACTTATCATGTGAACCTTTTACAGATACACTCGAGTGCGACGAGAAACAACCTGAGTACTCAGTACCTGGGAATGAGTACAGTGCCATCTCGGTAAACGCCTTTCAACTAGGGTCGCTCCTTCGTCGCATGGTTTACGGAGATGATGATGTGCTTCAAATCTGTTATCAAAACTCCAACGGTAAGTAAAGTGACAAACAAATGTTGTCAATCACATAAAAAGTGCAGAACATTATTAGAGAAGATGTCAGATCTAGCGATTTCCAGTGTTGAACCGTCCTACATGTTTCCAGTTGAAATGTTTATCAGTAAGACCTTAAGCCCATTTACACACTGTCTCCGATATTTTCGTCTGTCGGACCAGGATTGATTCACTTCCGTAACAAGCATTTTGAGTGGTCTTTTTTAGCAATTCAGAGACACTGTACAAACGAGAGCCAAATAAGAAAAAACGCATACAAACCTTTAGACTATGTGCAAATACCTTTAGAGTTCCTTTAGAGATGTCCTCTGATACAGCTCGGGTAATCATGACTTACCAGCTGTCTTTAAACTTTTTCAGATTGCAGAAGCCTTATAGATTGGTGTACACGCTCTGAAATGACTGAACAGCCCACATTGGAGCAGATCTTACAGCACCGCTGGTTTACCAAAGAATGAAGGAGGGGTTTGTATGAAAGCAGCCTATACTGTAATACAGTTCCCTTTCTGTCGGTCTCTCGACGTTGTGTTGAGAACGACAGATGGGGGTTCGCCCTTGAGAGCCAATCAACTCTGACTACTATAGAAAAGGCCAATGAAATTTGCCGAATGAAATTTGCATGCCGGGCTCCGCCCCCAGATATCCGGTATAAAAGGAAGCCTTTTGTTCTTCAGAGCCTTCGCTCTTGACTACGAACAGAACGAATTCAATGAATTATTCTTCTTCTGCCGGATCTACGACGTAGAGATCCCTACCTGCAGCGACCTTCCCCTGGGCGTCTTGGCGGTTCCGGAGTTGTTAAAGATTTTTTCTAAAAAGGTCCTTTTCAGGACTGACTGAGCATTCTCCAGCGCGGCATGTCCTGCTGTTCTCTTGGGTGCGGCACCCTCATCGAGGAGGGGGACGGACACGATCGCTGCGTTAGGTGTCTGGGCGTCCAGCACACTGAAGCAGCGTTCGTTGACACATCTTGCCCGCACTGCAAGCAGATGTGGTTCAGAAGTTGTGGTCACGGGTGACTGTCTTCCTACGGGAACCAGCCACCATTTCGTCTGCTACCCGGGCTGTGACATTGGTGGCTACAGCCCCAAAGTCCGCGACATCGGGGCTACAGCCTCGAAGTCCGCCTGTATTAGCAGCGTTAGTGATGTGGGGTGCATTAGTTACAGACATTTACAGGTGCATTAGTTACAGACATTAGCTATTAAAGTTACAGTGCAGTAGATGAGTTAATGCAGTTATTAAAGGTACGGTGCAGTATATGAGTTAATGGAGTTATTAAAGAGTTATTGAAGGTACGGTGCAATACATGAGTAGATGCAGATATACAGTTACAGTGCAGTAGATGAGTTAATGCAGTTATTAAAGGTACGGTGCAGTATATGAGTTAATGCAGTTATTGAAGAGTTATTGAAGGTACGGTGCAATACATGAGTAGATGCAGATATACAGTTACAGTGCAGTAGATGAGTTAGTGCAGTTATTGAAGCTATAGTGCAATAGATGAGTAGATGCAGTTAGTTATGCGATAGATGCAATGCAATAGATGAGTTAGAGTGCAGTAGGTGAGTTAGTGCAGATATTGAAGTTACAGTGCAGCAGATGAGTTAATGCAGTTATTAAGGTTACAGTGCAGTAGATGAGTTAATGCAGTTATGAAAGTAGTCCATTAGTGCAAATGAGCATTCAGTGTATCTTTCTCCAAGAAAGCTTTGGAACCCCCCGACCACCACACTGGAAGGTTACAGTTTCGCGAAAGCATCTAGCTGACACGCCCAGGCTTGTTACCGTTTCTTCGCTAGAGATTGTGACCCGATACAGCGTTGTGGCGTTTTCCATAGGCAACCCCATCTGTTGTTCTCGACACAACGTCGAGAGACCGACAGAAAGGGAACGTCTTGGTTATGTATGTAACCTCAGTTCCCTGATGGAGGGAACGAGAAGTTGTGTCCCTTATGCCACAAACACGTATCGTTTTCTGCTGCAGTCGTGAGAGGCTCTCAGGCTCTTCAGAACAAGAGGTAAATGAATGCTGCACACCGGCTTTATTTTATACCGGATATCCGGGGGCGGAGCCCGGCATGCAAATTTAATTCGCCAAATTTCAGTGGCCTTTTCTATAGTAGTCAGAGTTGATTGGTTCTCAAGGGCGAACCCCAAAGGGAACTGAGGTTACATACGTAACCAAGACGTTTTGTTTTCATGTCTCATCCACATTTCAACAGCTCCTAACCAAATCAATCTTAATAATTATACTATTAATTGTGATCATAATCTTTAGTAAGTGATATATAATGGTAAACAAAGGCTTGAATGTAAAAACATTTTATATTTAGGTGAGCAGAATTATTAGGCAGGATCTCTTTAACAGATAGAATGAGTCAAAATAAACATTAAGTATACACTGAATAGTTAAAAAATATGAAACACCATTATTACAAAGTAATACTAGTGCAATGCTAGAGATTGCATCATCGTGTCCAATGATGTAGCAGAATGTCCATTGGGTCAGCAGTCAGACAAAAGCAGGCCAAGAAAAAAAAATTAACTGCAAAATAATGAAGAACAAAGCTTTATTCCCACTTGCCTTTCGATTTTGACAAGGAAAAGTTAACATAAGAGGCTTTCTATTAAAAAAATGCTGGCTGCATTTGGTTATAATAAGAAGAAGAATGCAACGACTGAATATAGGCAGCCCAGAGAAACCACAATAGAAACGAATAGGCAATGTAACGGATGTCTATTTGAAATATAAGCGTCTTTGCACTCACTAATCAAATATTTAAAAACGACTAATTTCTTGCTAGAAATGCAATAAAAAGGTTCAATTAATACAAAACTACGCTCCAAAGGGGTGTTTCGGACACCATTTTTTCGAGCTTGACCCTTCTTGAGCAATCTCGTTCCTCGTATATTGTCATTGAAACAACAAGTATCTGTCATTGGTCAGCTTTGAAAAAGGTTCTCGGCGTTTTTTCAGAAAAGTTTACTTTTTTTCATCCTCAAAAGACGCTGAAAACAAGATTAAAATGCAAAACGTCTTAGTTACGGATGTAACCTCAGTTTCCTTATGGAGGGAGTTAACGAGTGGGGGAGTTACAACGTCCGGTAGCACTAAGTCCGGTTATAGCTATATGTTGATAACTCTGAAGGCACCCAGCCTAAGGGGCAGGTCTGCTCTGCCCATCAGCCCGCATGAGGTGGTTGGTAAATGATGGATAGAATACCGGTTCTTCGCCGTGAGGGAAAGATTGAAGGCTAAGTAGCACACTGACCCACCAATGGAAATGGGGGGGAAGGTGCTTTCGCAAGCATACGCCCTACGGGCTGCCGGTCCTACATGTAGCCATGCCAGATGCGGGCTGACACCGATTCTACGCAGAGGTTGCAGAGATGCGGTGTAGCCCAACCCGCAGCTCTGCAGATATCTGCAAGAGAGGCGCCCTGCGCGAGTGCCCACGAGGAGGCTTAACCCCGAGTGGAGTGAGCTCTCACTGATAGCGGTCACAGGCGATTCTGGGATTGGTACGCTGTCATGGCCAGAGTCGTGTTAGCTGCCGTGAGTGCATGCCACCCTGATGTTGTTGTATGCTACGGCAGCTGTGCTGTCTCACCGAAGAACCAAAGGTGAATGAATCCGGGGGCAGAGTCCACCATGCAAATTTCATTCACCAATTACATTGTCCTTCTCTAAACTAGTCAAAGTTGATATGTTCTCATGGGCGAACTCCATCTGTCGGTTCGACACAACGTCGTGAGACCAACAGAAAGCGAACCACATCCTTCCCCCGCACTTCTTGACAAGCTTGCTACACCCCTGGTTGTGTCCTTCTTGCCACAACGCGTGCCGCCGTTGCAGCAGTCGTGAGAGGCTCTCAGGCTCCTCAGAACAAAAGGGGAATGAATGCAGCGCGCTGTCTCCATTTTATTCCCTGATATCCGGGGGCAGAGTCCGGCATGAAAATTTCATTCACCAATTTCATTGGCCTTTTCTAAGCTAGTCGAAGTTGATAGCTTCTCAAGGGCGAACCTTATCTGTCGGTTCAACACAACGTCTCGTTCCCTCCTTCAGGGAACTGAGATTACATCCGTAACCAAGACGTTTTCAATGGTGGTAATTGTAATGAGGTTCATAAAAAGGAAGGAGGCGGGAACCGGCAGACATTTAAACATTTAATCAAATAATAACAGCCGGCGGCCCCTCACGGCTGACCGCCGGCGAACAAAACAAAACAAAAACAAGAACATAAATACAAACGTAAAACATGTCCGGGCCCGGTCCTCTCTCGTCAACAGTCCCGTCGCTTATCCTCTAATGCTCCCAATCTCCCCCGTCACGTCTCCTGACCGCAGCAATGTTGGCCAGTAAAAAAATAAATCGTATAGCATTATTCAGGCTATTGTTATCATACGCTAACACTACCTGTCACTTTTAAAGTTCTTTAAAAAGATTGGGATGTCTGTTTGTGAAATGCTTTGCCAAGCTGATCATTTTAGCTCTTTTGGTCCGCAGATTTTTTACAGACGGACTTCATCTGCACTTTGCCACATGCGTTTACTCGGCTACAATGCCCCTTCGCGCATCTGCTTCACTGACAAGCCGTGAACAGATAGAAAAGGCACTTATGTTTGCCGCCATTACTTATGTCACCCCGAAATCTGCAGCGTAAATATGATAAAAGAAAGTTGTACTCGTCCACAGACTGAAGAGTACACAAACGGCTGTCGCAAATGGACGAATTTCAGGATGCGTTTTAATGAGAAATGAAAGAGAAATTAGTATAGTTTTAACACAAGGGTATCGCGCTACTTTTCTAGTACCGGTGTGTCGTGCAACACTATAATGCAGACTTTATTTTTTTTCAAGAAGCTCATTCCTCTGCTTCTGTTGTTAATATGGTAAGCTCAATGGGGTGACAATATTTATTTTAGTCATGGGTCAAACTCCTCTGCTGGTGCTCTTATTTTAATTCACAAGTTCAAAGGAGATATTGTTAATTTTAACTCTTCCCCTGAATGTAGATGGGCTATACTAACTGTTAAAGTAGACAAATCTGTTTTTATTATTTGTAATATTTATGGATTTAATTCTCACACTTTAAAAAAAAGTTGCTAACATTTCTTTTACATTAACTGAGCTTATTAAAACAATCCCAAATGCCAAGTAAATAGTAGCTGGATATTTTAATGAATTCCTGATGGTATATTATGATGGATTTCCACAGCATCCCCGACCCCTAAATCAAAGCTCTAATATTGATTGATTTGTGGGGTTACTATAATGACAATTCATTTGAGTATACATGGAGTAATGCTAAAGTCTTTAATATCAACACTTGTGTCTTATTTCCCCTTATTTGCTACAACACGTTCAGAATATCTCCCACTATTATGCTCCGTTTCAGATCACTTACTAATTGAATTATCATTACAAACTATTCGTAATTCTAACCATCATCGTGGCTACTGGAAGTTTACTAACTCTCTTTTAAATGATAACATCTTGACAAATAAAATTTAAGCTTTAGCTACCAGTAGCTTTAATTCAGAAATATCAGTGTATCTATCCAAATGGGAGTTTTTCAAATTTAAGTCTAGAGAATTGGCTATTAACACAAGGAAGCAATTAAAAAGGACAGAGATTGTATTAAAACAGTTTTTAAATCAAATCGATACTCTATGTAAATGTCAGATACTTTCTCAGACAAAGGAATGTGAGCTTTAGTTATTACAGTGAAAATTTGATAATTTGTTTGTTTACAAGGCCAATGGAGCATTTTTTGCTTCTTATTTCTTTGCTCTTGAAAATAGGAAGAAAAAAAATAATTATCAGCATTGAGTATTTTCAACACCGTTTGAAAGGATCCTAAGCTGATTTCTGTCTTTCAGGTCCTTTTATGAAAAAATGTATCAGTCTGATTTTAATTATGACATGTGTTAATCATCTACTGATAAGACTAAAGATTTTATTCCTTTGATTAATAATAACTTCAAAAGCTTGTGTGAATCTGTACTTAAGAAAGAAGAATTAAAGTTAACTATTCAATGCATGAAAAATAAAGTTCAGATCCTGAATGATTGTACCAACATTTCTGGGAGATACTAAAAGTTCCACTTTATTTAATGTGGAAATGGGTGATTTAATGAGAAACTTTTTCTATGTTTAAACGCTAAGGTCTCTTGTGCATCTGCCAACTCAGAAACGTGAAAAAAGACAAATCATTAACTTTTTTTATGTGAGTCTATCGCTGCAAGCCTGTGAGAAAACAAGCGCTTCAGAAATCGCTCTCTTAATGACGTAAGCAGCCTATCTTATTATAATGTTTCCGCCCCTTGTTCTGAACGTGTCCACCCGTTGCGCCGTCGCCATTGTTGTTTTCGCATGTGTGAAGTTCCAACACTATTGCAAAAGTAGCAAAGCTTATGAAATGTTCTGTTGTTGGGTGCACAGACCAACACTGAACAATGTTCTCAGACTCACGGGAGACAAGGGAGCAATGGATTTATTTTGTTTCGATGGAAAAACTTTCCACACTAAATGAGGAAAAGCTGCAAATAAAGAGATTGTAAGTACTGGTATTTTTTAAGTAAGACCCCAGGGATCTGTGGCAACTTAAAAGTAAATAAAATGTCACTTTGACACGTTTGTTCGTTCACTATTAGAAAGAAATGTGTGTGGATTGTAAACATGCGATAGGATTCGCCTGTGTAACGTTAATATGACTTATAGAAATAGCGATGCGTTTATCTCGAGTATCTAGCTGTGTTTTCTGTTGAAAAGGGGTCGGAGACTAGCAGCTCCCTTGCACTAAAAGAGACCCACACATAAACAGCGCTTTTCTCCTCACATGCAAAAGTGGGCAAGAAGCGCATGGTATATTAGATCTGGGGTGTTTTTTGAGCTTTGACTTCACAGACACATTATGTGGACCCCTATGATTTATATTACACTTGAGTAAAACCAGAGAAAAATCACCCCTTTACTGAATGCATAGAAAAAGGAGTTATGTACAACTATGAAACAAGGCTTAATCTCTTTGATTCCCAAAGCAGAAAAGTATACCCTTATTATGGATAATTGGATACCTATCACTCTACTAAATATAGATTACAAATAACTTGCTCTAGTTTATGCTAAAAGATTAAATTCAGGTCTAGATCAAATCATCCATGAAACTTTAAACGGGCTTTATGAAGGATAGATATACAAGTTATAACATTGGCCTTATTTTTGACCCTTTAGAGTCTAAGAGGTCAAAAATATGGCCAATGTTATTAATTGTATGTTTATCCTTCATAGTCTAAAATGTAGAGTATTTGGATCAGATTGATTCAGGGGTTTCTTATTTTATTTTTGGATTTTTGGAAAGCCTTCAACACCATTTAACATGGCTTTCTACTCCACTCACTAAAAGTCTTTGGCTTTGGTAATAATTTCATTAATGTGATAGAAATGTTTTACAAAAATATCAACAGCTCTATTATTCTCGGCTTTTGTACCTCTGAAAGGTTTGGAATTCATTGTGGTGTTCGTGAAGGTTGACGAATCTCTCCTTTTTGTTTTTACTTGTAGTTGAACGTCTTTCTATTTAAATCTTAAATAACCAAAGCATTCTTGGTCTGAAAATATTCGATAGAGAAATAAAAAAAATTCAATTGGCATATGATACTACCTTTGTCACGAAAGGGGGAGAAGAACCCAGATGCAGGCACCGGTAAGGAGTAACAACTAAAAATTTCAATAATTACAAACAAAACACCCACAATGGGGGACAGACAAAATAACTAAGAAATACTTCAAACTTGTAAACCAAAAACTTCCCACGTGGGGGCAAAACTAGAGAGAAACAAAAACCTAAACTAGACAGGAATTTAGACAAGGCTAGACTTACTTGAACAGATTACAACAAGAGGTAAATACAAAACGAATCAGCACAGGACAGCAACACAAGGACATTAAATATGGAGACTAACAAAGGATGATAACAATGTGCAGGTGTGGGTAATGACCGACAGTTAGATAGCTAATACGAGAAACGAGAGGGGTGGAGCCAAAGACGAGATCAGAGAGAAGAATAATATGTTTCTCTCCACACAAAACCAAAGGCTTTGTCATGACTCTCCCACAAGACTAAGAAAAATATGACCTGAGGAGGCAGAATCATGACAACCAACAAAGTTTTCCAAATCTTCTGGGCTTATATACAATTTTTATTAGTTCGAAATACTATTTCTTCATCATTCTCTAGACATATCAGTAGAAAATATAACAGTAATGGAATATGTGAAATATCTTGGTATTCCTAGAATTAAGCAAAAAAATTGAAAAAATATATTATGTCTGGCAGAAGGGTTGACGGCGGTTTAGAAATGTTAGACTTTTAGACATCATTAACATTTTCAAAATTAAATGGTTAAAAAAAATCAAAAAGAAAGACCACTCATTATTTTTCTTTATTCCTCAGTGAAATTTTAAAAAGGTTGGAGACTTATCTTTTCTATACGTTGTAATTTTTTGCCTGGGAAATAACCAGTTAAATTATCAAATTTTCCCCAGCAAGTGTTATTTGCTCGGAAGATTTGTTTTTTTTTTACATAATTTTTCCCCACACAAAGTACTTTAATGGAATAACTGTCTTATGACCTCTAGGAATAAGTCTTTATTTTTCCACAATTGGTTTAACAAACTTCGTTATGGACTTATTTGATGGCAATGGCTAAATCTTATCTTATGAAGACTTTCTTTATACTTTTATCTTTCCTGTCCCCTTTAAAGTATTTCTGAAAGTTATGAAAGCCATTCCAAATGGATTAATACAGCTAATGAAAAGACACCTTACTTTTGCGAGTAATGAACGTTTATTTCCTTAATTGTCCATAAATGGTATTAATCTTTTTTCCCTTCAGGTTATATTAGAAAAATAAGCTTTTTTTTTTTTTTCAATCCAAACCTCAAGTTGTCAAGATGGCACCGGGATGTTTCCTTTTTAGCCGTCGCTGCTCATGTTTGTATGTGTTGTACTATTTGCTATTGACTTTTTTTGTCATTTGCGATGGGAATTACCGCTACACTTACTTATGATCGCATTTCCCTGCTGAATTTACGATTTTCACCGAAGGAATGTTGCTGACGCACATCAACAGAAAATCCCTTCTACTCTCGCACGCGTCTCCTCTTTCCTGTGGCTACCCGTTATAAAATCGGTTGCCTTGTTGTGCGAAAGAGGTCTCGGAGGAAAAGAGGACTACGTAGCGGTGTTAGCACTAGGTTGAAGAAATGGAGATCTTCATCGCTCATTTATCACCGTGTTCGATTTAGCTGCCCATCTTCCACCATACTGGTGCAGCGACTAGGGATGAGTCACGAATTTCGAATATTCGAATAGTTTTTTAATTTTCAATAGTGTGTGCGATCCTACAAAAACCGCCGTGTATTCACACGTAACACGTTCATGTAACCAATGGATGGCGCTGCCAATAATGATGCACCTAAAGACTGTCAATCAAGAGACAATCGAGGGAAACATTTTCTCAAAACAATTGTTAACGAAGTTACGCACACTGTAGACCCGCGTGGCATAACGGTTACGATAAATTGAGACAATGTCAAAAATGAGTTCTGTGTGGGGTCCTTTAATAAAATGAATGAGAATAAAGTGCAGTGCAAACTCTGCAATGCAAAGCTGGCTTATCATGGATCAATAACTACGATGCACAATCATTTGAGGGCGAAGCGCCCAGGAGGTCCATCCACTGGTCAGCATTCAGTTGCTAGTTTTATGGTTAGACCAACCAATTTTGATGCCAGACGGGCAGAGCAAATAACGGCTTTAAATACTAAGATGATCGCTAGGGATATGTTTCCGATAGGCTGTCTGAGGAGGGCTGGGTTTTAAAAATCATATGGAGTTTGTACAGCCCGAGTTTACTGTTAGTCTAGAAAAACCATCACTGTCAGACTGGAGAAACTCTTCATGACAATAGAAATGGAACCTTTGAGCTATTAATTTATGAAATCGTTCTGGACTGTTAATAAATGCCCTCATTCGTTTAATATATTTTAAGTCTGGTCTAATCTTTATGGCTTTAATATATTTTCCTGATCAATCACACTGTTTTTTAGTTTGTGTAAATGTGCATGCTCATATTTCACAAGGAAATGTTCTAGCATTATGAGCGGTTGATGCTGATCGACGTGAAGTGCCATCATTCGGTTGTTAATATATTAATGATTCAGCGCGTTATCTTAATTTATAGCTTGATGTAAGATTGCATAATAAATAAAGCAGTGTGACGTCACCGAATGTATCATCACATTAAAGTAAATTTATTTATATTATAATGTTATTAACTAGCATTTTGAATCTTGTCACTAACGGGCGGAGTCCTGTTTTCAGGCTGGGACAACCTCTGAATCTTTTGTGGCAACAGTATGTTAGCTATTCCTGTCATAGCTGTGTTAGATTTGACAACTTTTCAGACATTCCTAGGCAATTATTTAAGAAGACAAATCTAGCTGGTTATTCTACTACCAGGGGAAATGCGAGAAATATACTTCACTTACTGTAATGTAATACTATGCTGGCTGCCCAGAGTGATCTCACACAGCTGCATTATATTAAACAACACTTTTGCTTACAACTCCCCCAAGGGACATGTGTAAAAAAAAAAAAACTTGCAATAAATATTGTGTAGGTTTAAAGAATGTACGTTGAAACTCATTTAATCTGTTCAATGAGTGATGGATACAAACTTTGGTTACACTTTATATTAATGTATACAAATTCATCATTTTGCTTATTAACATCCATATTGGTTGTATATTAGTATTATTTTTTGTAAATGTATACCTATCTCAGACAGTAGTCAATATTCATAAAGTTTATATATGATATATGATAAACCTTATATAAATTCTGACGACTTTTAAGCATGTTTAAACTTATTTTTGAACAAAGCAAATGAATTGAGGCACATACCATGATGGGTATTGGTGAAGGAGCTCCTCCTGAACATACTGTAGCATCACCCACCTTAAGTTGGTCGAAGTTTAATATATTTCATTGTTCAAAGTTGAAATTTAACCATACATGAAAAAATAGAAACAACTAAACCAGTGTTTGTTTATAGATGAAAGTGTTCAACTGTATTGAATAGTAGTCTAAAGTTTCACATTTAAAGGCCCGTCAGGGCAGTTTTAGTTCATTTACTGCACTACACACTGGGAATGTGCAATTAATTGTATGATGTAATGTGTCCGGTAAACTGTCTATCAGTGATGTTTTTTGTCATAAGTTGATGTTACAAATACATTGTTTGTATATACTGTGTGAACTCATTGTCCTGTTAGCTCAGATAGCTTTAATTTCCCTCTTCAATAAGTTTTGTCAATTCTTGTTTTTGTTTTCTCTTTCTAATAAACTCTGCATTGGGTTAGTGACTTAATTTTCTTGTGCTTTGTTCCCACCATTCTGACTTATGTTGAATTGATTATTAGCGATCACAAACTAAGACTGTTTAGTTGTGCCATCTTACAATCATTATATACACTGTAAAAAAATCCTGTAAAATTTACAGTAAATTACTGCCAGCAGGGTTGCCAGCCAGTTACTGTAAATTTTACAGCCACAGTACTGTCATTTAATTTACAGGCATTTTCTCTAATTGCATAATACAGGAAAAAACTGTAATTTTGAATAGCAACAGTATAATGCTGTATTTTTTACAGCCAATTGCTTGATTTTAATTTACTGTATTTAGAAGAAATACATAATTACTGTATATCCAGTATGTTTTGCATACTGGATATACACTGTTTATTTATATTTTAATTGATACAAAAATGCATTACAGACAAATTTTGTACCTTGTTGTACATGAAATATTTTTATTCAGTTACAACTTCATAGTAGCCAACATGGCTCTTTAAACAAGGAATGTTTAAAACAAAGCCCAAGTGAGTCTGTAAAACGGTCCACATCTTGATCCGTCAGAGCACAACAAGTAGCTAGAACTATTGAAAAGAAAAAAGAGAATAATGTTAGATATTTGTAGTCAGAGGAAAAACAGAGGACAACATATACAGTCAGAGACAGAGCATAATAAAATGATGTAATTCAATGATGAGATCTGTGTGTGTGTGTGTGTGTGCTTCTTACTTTTCATCGATTTCACTGATAATTCATCGTGTTTAGAAGAGCGGCAACATGTGGGTTCACTGCAACCTGTTTCTTCTGTAACCTGCCATTTTAGATGACGCTTCTTCTAGATTTATATCTACAAAGAGTCAGGAAAAACAAAATGTTATATTAAATATACAAAATACAGTTGAAAGAAAAAGTATGTGAACCCTTTGGTCTTACTTGGATTTCTTCATAAATTGGTCATAAAATGTGTTCTGATCTTCATCTAAGTCACAACAATAGAGAAACACAGTCTTCTTAAACTAATACCGCACAAACATTTTATGTTTTCATGTTTTTATGCTTTATGTAAGTCAACAATTCTTGATCGTAGGTCTTCTGAGAGCTCTTTTGTGCGAGGCATGGTTCACATCAGACAACGCTTCTTCAGAACAGCAAACTCAAAACTGGTGTGTGTTTTTTATTGGACAGGCCAGCTTTAATCAACACATCCAATCTCATCACATTGATTGGACCCCAGGTTGGCTGACTCCTGGCTCCAATTAGCTCTTGGAGAAGTCATTAGCCTAGGGTTTCACATACTTTTTCCACCCTGCACTATGAATGTTTACATGTTGTGTTCAATAAAAACATGAAAACATATAATGTTTGTGCGGTATTAGTTTAAGCAGACTGTGTTTCTCTATTGTTGTTACTTAGATGATGATCAGAACACATTTTATTATCAATTTATGAAGAAATCCAAGTAAGCCCAAAGGGTTCACATACTTTTTCTTTCAACTGTATGTTATATTAACACATGATTAAAATGATCAGCTTGCTAGTGTTAAATAGGAGAGACTTCTGAATAATTTGCACTAAAAAAATCCATCTCTCGTTGAGTAATATTGTTTTAAAGGTCTTAACAGTTATATAACATTAACATATCTATAAAATATATAAGGAAGTTGTTCAACTAATACCTTTCAGTGGACTCTCTATTTTTTTTCCTAAATAATATTTTGTGAAATAAATCATGTGGCACATAATAATACTTTGTTTGTCCTTACTGGTTTTTGTTGTGGCCTATTACTACCCGTGTGAAGGTGAACTCCACTTCTCTCCGTTTAGAGCTTCAGGATGTCTCTGACAATGTCTCAAGGTGACGGTGTGACCGTTATCACTTTCACCCCAAACCCAGAGAGCAAATGGCCACTTATGTGTCAGATTCTGGGTAACTTGTGCTACAGTCCGGTGTGTTCTGTAGCTCAGAAGATGAAAGGAAAGCTGACAGAAACTCAGACAGCTCTTGGGGTGAGCTACTGTTACACAAATATAATTTTGACTTATTATTAATTATAAGATGAATCTTTTCAGTCCTGGATTGGTCAATAGCTGTGCTATTTATTGTTGTATTCTGCAGATTGTACAGATGATAGTGGGAGTCATCTGTGTAAGGTGGTGAAAAATGTGAGAAAAGAAGAACCACCAACCACCCACTGGCCCAATGGCGGAGTCCAAGTGGCATGGCGAAGGCATGCGCGCGTTCTGTCTTTCAGCGCTCTGGTTTGTTACAGTTAACGATATTTTAACATCGCGTAATTTATCTGACTCCAAAAGATAAAAAGGAAAACCTCGTTGAATGATATTATTTGTATTAGATTATTGTGAGTGATAATAATCCTGCAATTTGGGTCAGTGTTTGATTCTTCTGCCTCATTCTAAATTACACTCCTTCATCCGATTCTCAGTGTCGCTTAGAGTCTCGCGCCGGCCGTTACACGCGGATCTCACGCTCACAAACTCGTCAGTCTTGGTCACTGCCAGAGGTTCTATGACTAGTAACACTCAGAAAGCATTATTTTATCTAGTCCCCTTAGACTATAAAAACTTAATTAAAGTAATGATTACTTCTAACCAGAGGTCATGACCACTCCATAGAGATAAATAGACCAATCTTACTTCCTCTGATGGTAGCTTTGTATAATCATGCCATAGTTTCCTATGTACACTTAGTTAGAATAATATTTCAATAACCAGAGGTTTGAGACTTACCTTATTTAGATTGGTCAGACAACATATGTGCTGTTCTAAACGGAAACATCAGCCCCTACGGTCTAAGTACACTTAAACTAATGCCAAGTAGTTAGCCAGAGCTCTAAAATCTCAGCTGGCGTGCCCCAATGCTCCACCTTATACAGATTTTAGTCCGTCACTAACCTGAACGTAGATTTGCGGTAACAAAGGATATAACGTGATCTACTAAAGTTCATAAACTCAGAATAATGCGGAACAATTCAAACATGACAATTTATTCGTCAGGTAAATGTTTCTTGCCAATTACAATTCAATTCAGATAATACGAAAACAAAACATCAAATCCTCAAAGATTAGTCTACGAGTCTAAGACGCATACCTGACAGTAGAAAAAAGATGCGATCGGAAAAAACACAGTGCTGTGTGTCTGAAGGCTCACACACAGCACCGTGGGGTTCATCATAGTAAGAATTCCCCAGAACATTTTGCCAGCTTCCCTTAAATACCCAGACCAAAATACCCTTCCTCCACACAACAATAATTTACATTGTAAAGGACTCTGTCCTGGATCTGATCAGGCCACAAATGGGCATTTGCATGAAGACACAACCTCAACAGTGAGCAGAATATCTTAAAGCCTCAAACCTATGTTATGATCTGCTCTACTGCTGTGGATATGAGACCATTGTACCAATCGCACTGAGACATTTCAAATGATACCAAATATGCATATTAAGATTCTTTGTTCTTATAAGATATGGTATTTGTCAACTCCAGTTCATGGGTGAGCTTTGAATTGCTCTGAGTTCAGTTGGAGAGAGAGGAGAGGGGGTGAAGAGAACAGATGTAAAGGTGTGAGTTGGTCGTCATCATTCATTGTTGTATGCTGTCTGAGATGGAGATGCAAACCCTGTGGGGAGTTCATTGTATTGGATGAAGTTCTGTGTTTCCCGGGATATGGTGCCCTTTTGGTGCGGACACCTTGGCACCAGCCTTACATCTGTATTGTGTTGGGGACTATTCTCGAAGGCAACAATATATTCAATGACCTCATGGAAACTAAAGCACCTTTTTGGCTTGGTGGTGTGGTAAGAATCATCTTTCTCCTCATCCTTATCTTTTAAAACAGGTCAGTAAAATAAACGTATAAAGTAAATGGTCGATAGTGAGATTTAATTTAACTTGTTGTGAGCATGTTGCTTTCAGAATGGCTCTTAATTTGAAGTATTTTCAAGTTTTTAATTGTTTGCCTTTTAGTTTCTTGCCATTGGAATCGTGTGTATTCTTGCTGCCAAGTTTCCCAGTCCTTGTCTGGTGAGTGTGCATCAAAGCCATAACATAGATTTTTATGAGAGGGTTTTATTGTCCGTTCGGTTTTCTCAGCGTCATCAGTTTATAGTGTTTGTGTGTTTCAGCTGGTCCTCGCCGTGAGTCTGAACATGGCAAGTGATGCTCTAGCGATCACAGCTGTCGCTCTGTGTTCAGTGGACCTGGCAAGGGGGAGCAATCAGAACTGTGATTATTATGACCATTCACGTTATGAAGATAATCAGAAGCAGCTCACAGAAAACTGTCTGTACTACAAGCATCTCAATCAGGTGATTTACTTTGTTTTCTGAAGATGTTGTAAGATTTTGTTGAATCAGAGGTCCTTATAACCAAGCGTCCAGTAAATAAATTTGTACTACCTACCTGTAATGTTTTATTTCGAATGACCACTAAGGGTACGTTTAGATTCACATCCATACATTGTGTGCATACGTAGCGTTAAGTCTATTGACACTGATGGTTTTCCTACTCTAGATGATCCTCGGAGGTCTGGATATAATATTGATAGTTTTGGCAGCTCTTCAGCTCTGTGTAACCATCAGTTTCTGTGTTCTGACTCTGAAAGCTTTGTGTAAGAGGAGTGGGATCTCGCAGGTATTGCATTTTTACGACAATTAAAACAACCAAACATATCCAGTGTGATGATGGCAATTCTCAGTTGTGTATGTTTGTTTGTGGTTTTACAGGAACCACAACTTCATGAGCCGCTCCTGAAAGGTGCCGATGCCAATCCTGTATGATAAAGAGACACATTGTATTCAATGTATTGCAACACATTGACAATATTAAAAGCACTCTCATATGCAAGTCGTTTGTGATGCTTATATCACAAATTTTAAAATAATCATTCTTGAATTCTACATAACAATTTAGATTTACTCAATAGATTTTCTGTGGAAACCTTAAGCTACTAATTTTAAATAAACTTTTATCGGATTTTGTTTGATGCCGGTTTTCTATTTTTATTCTTTTGGTGTCAATCAATGGTTGGAGAGTCCCCTGCATCACCACCACTGACCCTGTTGAAGACCCATATAATAGGTTTAAATAATTAATAATCAATAAACTGGTTTAATCAATTAAACCACCTGCTTCACAAAATAAATTTGGTGTTTTGACATTCTCACACATCTGCTGCTCAAAGGTGTCTGCAGAGTCGGACTATAAAAGTAATGGCTTGCATTTTGGATTTATTGTATGTTTTGGGGGAGAAATCTAAAGAGTCATTGACCAGCCTAAACCTGATTAAATTGATCAAATTATGAACGTAGATGTGTACAAATTGACCTGAAAGCAGTTATACCCTGCTGCAAAATAAACAAAAAGTCTTAACAAATGATTAGAAATATTTTTTGAAATCTCCTAAACCACAAGCTGTTTACCATTAAAACTAGCCCATTACATTTTTTTTATTTTTATGGTTTAATAGTGTTCCATTGGTGTTTATTAACCAGATACTGTGGACATTTACATTTAGTAATTTAGCAGACACTTTTGTCCAAAGCGACTTACAGAGAGTTCAGGGAGCAACAAAGCGATATGTCATACAGGAGCAATAATACAATAGGTGTCAATGCCAAGTTACTAGTTTCAGCAAAAGCCCTAATTGATCCATTTGTATATAATATTAACGTCCTGTGTTGTTAACCAGTCTGTGATGATCTGCATTTGTGTTTTTTTAAAGATTATCACCCAGCCCAACTTAAATAATTACTATAGTAAGGTTCAAACACACACATTTTACTGCAGTTTACTATAGTCCTAGTAAATACTATAGTATAAGCTACTGTAAACACTGTCTTTATGTGGACAAACATTAGTGTCCTTTGTTGTTAACCAGTCTATTTATGTGATGGTCTGTGCATTTGTATTTTTTTACGGATGATAACAGACGTTTTATACTTTTGCTACCTGTACAACTGTTTGGCCTGTGCTACAAAACTTCAAACCTCTGAAGCACTGCGTAGTGCTATTTAAAACACGCAATGTACAACCCTGTATTTCAATTCAGATGGTGGCTTGAGATTCTTTGTTATGAAGATCTTGATATGCTTTTTTGGGAAGATCGCCCAGCCCTAGTTTTCAGTCCCCTTAATCACCGTTTCTGTGTAAATGGACAGATAAAAAGGCCTAATTTTTTTGCGTTTTTAGTTGAAAGCAGGGGCGATTTTAGGTTTTCAATATAAGGGGGGCTGAGCCTCGAATTAGGATACATATAAATATATATAAAAATATGCATATATTTACATGTAGTCATTTAGCAGACGCTTTTATCCAAACAATTTACAGATGAGGCAAACAATGGAAGCAATTGGAAAAACCTAAGGATTCCAAAAGCATAAGTGCTATAAAAAACTGGTCTCATTATAGCCTACCACAGTATACAGAGATAAATTGGAAGTTTTCTTTTTTTGTGTTTTTTGAAAGAGTAAAAGATAGAAGTCAGAACTGATCGGTCAGTTGTTGAAGAAAGAGATGTGTTTTCAGATGACTCTCTAAGCACCACATACTGTATACATTACGAAAATAAATTATTAAGAAAGAATATGCAGAATTGCATATAAGATATCCATTAATCTGCAACATTTATAATTCCAAGTGACAAATCCATATAATAAATGTCACAATCAACTGCTGAATCATTTTTCAGGAGTAGGAATAAATTTATATGTTTCCCTGCCAGATCACTCCGAGTAGTGATCATCTATCACATCCACATTATGTTTTAAATTAATAATAAAATCACTGAAGCGTTCGAAAAACGACAGGGAGGTTCTAGGTAAACTTTTGTTTCATCAGAACATAGAACAATGAAGAACACAGATCCCGCACCAGGCTGAACTAAGGTAACATCTGCCCGTCGTCTTTCTGGGGCTCTCAAAACTACCGTCAGCTTTCTTTAACTATGTGCAGGAAAATTAATGACACATTTCTGTGCACTTCAACATCATCATGGTCCTGTTCTAAAGTATTCCGTCATTGCAGTGAAGTGCTTTTATTTTGCTGGAGGTAAAGTAAACAACTAACATAGTTAAGTGTGAAAGCAGACACAACTTTTTACAGTGGATGGTAAAGGGTCTTGTATCGCTCCTGCATCACATTAAGCGATTTATAACAAAGAATGGCTATGATCCAGATGTCGGGTGCTTCTCAATATCCCTCCTCGTCTCCTCGCTCCTCTATCCTCCATCCTATGACCGAACGAGCTCAGCCATATTGAAGGGCATCTCAATTCTCTAATTGCACCGGGAGGAGTTGAGGATCGAGGAGGCTTCCTGAGGAGTCATGAGCGAGGATACACAGGTGTATCCTATGTGGAAGTTTTTTATTGCCTAAACGTGACGCACCTATAGATTCTCCTCCCACTTCACATCTGCTCCAAGTGCTAACCATGGCAGAACATTCAAACACACATAAATGTGAGTATTAAGCATAAAGTTATTGTAAATGTGTGTTCTTTTTTTGACAGTACCTTTAATTTCGATGTATAAAGTGTACTTTTCAGTACAGTTTTAATTATTTTTATTATAATCATTAGCATTATTGTTTACATGTACAAAACCCAATGTATGTGAAATCACAACAACAATAATTCATTAATAATAACTGGTAAAAAATAAGAACAAATGTGGTATTTTGTGGAGGTTGAAACGGTTACAATATAAATAATTCTGTTTTATGTTCAAGAATCCCGATGTTCAAGCTAAATCCAGCGGTGTAGAGTCATCATTAGTTGACGACGCTTTGAAGTGACGCTAAAGAGCGAGGATATATCATTTCACTTGCTTCGATTCCTCCGTCCTTGCGTCTTTTCCTTGCTTCCTTCACTCGCATCCTGAAGAGGTGGAGCTAAGACACGAGGAAAGGAAGCGAGGAAAGGAAACGAGGACGCACAAATAAGAAATGAGAGGCACCCATAGACATACCAGTGGGCACCTTGATGTCCATTTGACGTCAAATATTAGACAAGATTTGATCAAGATGCTGCACAACATCATTTCAAATTCAGATCATACATCAAATTCTTCAAGGTGGTTAATGGGGTGAAAATATGAGGTTTATCCCATACTGAAATTGGTTAATGTAAGTATAGCCCGTTATGTTTGACATTGAAATGACGTCAAATCAACGTTGTATTATAGGCGTTCATTTGATGTTGTATTAACATCACATTGACATCAATGTAAATCCAGTTAGCATGAAGTTTAAATATATATTATATATAATAAATATATAATATATTAAAAAAAAAAATTCTGGCGCGTCAAAATGCATCCATTTGGCACATCTTTTAAATCAGTTTTGGGATTTGTACATGAAAGTGGACTTCTGTAACTTCTGTGGTTAAAAACAAATGAACAAAAAATTATTTAAAGTATGTAAATTCTCATGCTGAAATAAAAGGTAAACAGTGATTTTTAAATTTAATAAAGAAATATACTGATTTGCTTATAATACATTCAAATGTAACTACAATTTAAAATATTCAAAACAAATGCAGCATTTTTGCTGTTACCCCACATTCTTCCATCCATCCATTTTCTTCCGCTTATACGGGGCCGAGTCGCGGGGGCAGCAGTCTAAGCAGGGATGCCCAGACTTCCCTCTCCCTAGACACTTCCTCCAGCTCTTCCGGGGGGACACCGAGGCATTCCCAGGACAGCCGGGAGACATAGTCCCTCCAGCATGTCCTAGGTCTTCCCCCCGGGTCTTCTCCCGGAAGGCGTCCAGGGGGCATCCGGAAAAGATGCCCGAGTCACCTTAGCTGGCCCCGCTCAATGTGGAGGAGCAGCGGATCTACTCTGAGCTCCTCCCGAGTGACCGAGCTTCTCACCCTATCTCTAAGGGAACGCCCAGCCACCCTGCGGAGAAAGCTCATTTCGGCCGCCTGTATCCGGGATCTTGTCCTTTCGGTCATGACCCTCAGCTCATGACCATAGGGGAAAGTAGGAACGTAGATTGACCGGTAAATCGAGAGCTTCGCCTTGCGGCTCAGCTCCTTCTTCACCACGACAGACCGGTACCGCGACCGCATTACTGCAGAAGCTGCACCGATCCGTCTGTCAATCTTCCGTTCCATCCTTCCCTCACTCGTGAACAAGACCCCCAGATACTTGAACTCACAGAGATGAAATCGTGTGGTCCCCAAACCCGACGCCCTCCGGCCCCTGGCTGCGCCTATAAATTCTGTCCATAAAAATTATGAACAGAACCGGCGACAAAGGGCAGCCCTGCCGGAGTCCAACATGCACCGGAAACAAGTCTGATTTACTGACGGCAATGCAAACCAAGCTCCTGCTCCGGTCGTACAGGGACCAGATAGCCCTTAGCAAAGGGTCCCGAAACCCATACTCCCAGAGCACCCTCCACAAGATGCCGCGAGGGACACAGTCGAATGCCTTCTCCAAATCCACAAAACACATGTGGATTGGTTGTGCAAACTCCCATGAACCCTCCAGCACCCCACATATGTATCCTTATTTTTTATTTATAGTGATATTATATTACTGTAGAATTAGAATAAATTTGCTGTAATTGAAAATAATCATAAAATTGTAATACCATATACTGTATGTACCATTTTTAAAGTATTACACCTTCATGTATTTAATAATGTATAAATTAATCATTTTTTTTACAAATTAATTAATTTTAATTATGAAAAATGTTGGGCCTACAATGTCCATTCATTCTCTGTATTTTGAATGCCCATTTATTATCTTTCTTATATATTTCTTAATACCGCCTGTAGACGGCGCCATGACCTTGTTCACATTTCCGGGTTTTTCAGCAGCTGAAGTTAGTGAATGGACCATAACAATAAAAAAAAATGGGTGTGTAATTTGATGCAAATGTAGTATAACATATAATTTTATACATACACGTAAAAAAATATATATCAAAAATATTTGGAGGATTTACTACGTTGACCGTTGAAAAGCACGTCATCACGTCTTGCGTAAAGGCCAGTGCTTGCTGTGCGGTTCGAAGCATTGGAGAAGGTTGTCGCATTTTATCAGGTGAGTAATAAACATCTCATGAAATAAAACATACGTTATATTGGGTAACTTTGAAAACTTAGAAGATTGTGTTTTGATCAAATATATGACTTTGCAATGAGTATTTTGTTCTTTTTGGTGAATTGAAATTTCCCGCCCGAAGTACCGTTAAGATTTCTGAGGTGATATTAACAGAGTTAACGTTAGATCCATTAAGCATGAAACGTTGAGTTAACGATTTTGAAATGTCAGCAGGTAATGTTAGTTTTGCAGTTAATGTTCGGACAAATATAAATGCCCTCATTTGAATCTCACCGATGCTATGCGACAAAGCTCAACATATCCATTATAATTCATAATTTGATGCGGCCCGACATATACATTATTCTTATTGGGGTACAGCAACTTCATCATAAACAGTTGCAAATGTCACCTAAAGGAGGAGCACAACGCTTCAAATTTGCAAGCACTTAATTTAATAATTAAGAAAGATCCTCATTAGACAAAAACGGACCTGTGCAATATTTCACAAATCAGAATACACCTTAGGAATGTAATATTACTCATATAAGGCCAGTTTTAGAAGATGTTAGCCTTTTAAAAGCCTATCAGTAAAATTTTACTGTATAAAATTTTATATCACGATGCGCTGCCACAGATATAATATTTTATGTGACTAATTACATATTGATAAAATAATAATACAACTACCAAACTAATGCATGAGTCCCGATCTTGACTCGCAGAGCTACAGAGCAGCGCGTTCGGATAAAATTCTAATGTTAATTATTTTTTTGTAAACACCTATAAAAAACCACAACAGCAATATCTAGATGAATGTTGGGCCTACAATGTCCATTCATTCTCTGTATTTTGAATGCCCATTTATTATCTTTCTTATATATTTCTTAATACCGCCTGTAGACGGCGCCATGACCTTTATCACATTTCCTGGTTTCTTAGCAGCTGAAGTTAGTGAATTGACTATAACAATTAATTTATTTTTTGTGTGTAATTTGATGCAAATGTAGTATAACATATAATTGTATACATACATGTAAAAAAATAAAATATATAAAAATATTTGGAGGATTTATTACGTTGACCGTTGAAACGCACGTCATCACGTCTTGCGTAAAGGCCAGTGCTTGCTGTGCGGTTAAGTCGAAGCATTGGGGAAGGTTGTCGCTTTTTATCAGGTGAGTAATAAACATCTCATGAAATAAAACATACGTTATATTGGGTAACTTTGAAAACTTAGAAGATTGTGTTTTGATAAAATATATGACTTTGCAATGAGTATTTTGTTCTTTTTGGTGAATTGAAATTTCCCGCCCGAAGTACCGTTAAGATTTCTGAGGTGATATTAACAGAGTTAACGTTAGATCCATTAAGCATGAAACGTTGAGTTAACGATTTTGAAATGTCAGCAGGTAATGTTAGTTTTTCAGTTAATGTTCGGACAAATATAAATGCCCTCATTTGAATCTCACCGATGCTATGCGACAAAGCTCAACATATCCATTATAATTCATAATTTGATGCACACTGATGCGACCCGACATATTCCTCTTTTTTTAATGGGCTACAGTAAACTTCATCATAAACAGTTGCAAATGTCACCTAAAGGGGGAGCACAACGCTTCAAATATGCAAGCACGTAATTTGATAATTAAGAAAGATCCTTATTAGACAAAAACGGACCTCAGAATCAGAATACATCTAATGAATGTAATATTACTCACCTATGGACAGTTTTAGAAGATGTTAGCCTTTTAAAAGGTGTTCAGTAATATTGACTGTATAAAATTCTATATCACGATGCGCTGCCACAGCTATAATATTTTATGTGACTAATTACATATTGATAATATAATAACAGATTAAAATACTAACAAGGAAGTATCTGGTTTTGACTGAGGTAGAAGCAAAAAGTTCGGTGTATACTTTATTTATTATTTGTTTGTCTGTTAATTAATGATGGTATTCCTTAATGCTGAAATGCATATGTTTTAATGTTTAACAATATATAAAAAAGGCCCATGCATGTCATTTTCCCACAACATCTTTGTAAATATGTGTAAATGTTTTAGAAATGCATATGCTTCATACGCTGCATATATACTTCTCATATTTTGCAGCTATTTGTGACGCTTAATGATGGTGTACCACAGAAACGGGAGGAAACGTCATGCTTAAGTGCTGTCGCTTGCAGCTGATGATTCAAATAGCAGTGATACAGATGGATTACAGAGGGCTCAGTTCAGTAAGGATGAAACTGCCTCTTTTGCACTTTCAGGAGATGGCAATATTTCAGATTATGACTCTGATGCGTTAGTGCTATCTTCTGACACTGACTCTGAGGTTGCTGACAATCTGTGTGATGATTCTGCAGAGGAAACTGGTCCTGATCTGGGTGAGGAAATTGCAGCCTGGGCAGCTACCAACAAATGCAAACTGTCTGCACTAAATCAATTACTAGATATTCTAAGGCGCCAAGGACATCGGCTACTTTGGTATTGCATCTGGAGTTCTAAAAATTTTAGCCCAGAAAATGGGATTTCATGCTTTCCATTTGAGAACTAACCGCAAACTCTTAAGAAAATGGTCAGACAATCTCACAATCCTATAGCCCAAGTTGTCAAGCGTTTAGCAGAACTAGAACATTCTACAAAATCTAGGCCTTTTACCAAAGAGAGCTTTTCTCGCTTATTCGCAAGGCCAATAGATTGTTGTTTCGTCCTTCAGAACAAGGACTTGGTCTTTGTAAAGGAGGTGCATGAAGAAGGCACCTTGGTTTGCGATGTGCTACGCCAATACAACACAGAGCGTTTCTTCACTGATCCATGTGATTCCAAACTGCTGAACATTGTCTGCGCTAGAGATATCAGTAGAACTACTCGCCGACTGATCAGCAAACAGCAGTTGATTCGTGAAGTTGTCTGTCTGCCAGCCAACCCTGGTAAAGCTGACAGTGGATTCATTTTGTTCCCCATGTTGCTTGAAATAGAACGTAACTGAATAGTAAGTATATCACTGGAACTAACGTTTCTTACTGCTTTTCCATTATCTTTGTGAGGGTGTGGATGTTGTATATGATGCTTGTTCTGAGAGTGGAGAGGAAAATGCTGCCCTTCTATAGATTGCATTCAGCATGTTCAGAGAATGATTAAGCTGCACAAACTTAGTTGTTACAACTTTTAAAAAAACACTTTACAAAAATCTAAACCAATCAGTAGTTATTGTTTAGGTCTCATGATGTGTTGATGGAAAGAGCCAAATGGAGAGGAGGAGGGAGTCATCCCGGAGGTTTGGGTGAAGGACAACATGGTACACTAGCCACCAGGGGCTAATGAAACTAAAGCAGCTAAAGAGATGCGAACGCCAGCAAGTAGCTGGAAAATGTTTCCACTGCTGAAGATCAAATTCAAGTCAAGTGAGTTAACATCCATTTTTAAAAGCGAAATTACGTTTTTTCTATTAATCAAATCAATGAAGGTATTAAAAGCTTGTTTATTGTCTATTTACTTCAGATAATCAGGAAGTGTGTGAGGCATTCGACAAAACAAGTACTGCAGAGCTTAGTGAGGAAGAATGTGGTCCTGTCAAGAGGGCATCAAAGAAAAAATACTACCCAGGGTTTTTCTTAGGTACAGAATAATTGCCCATTTTGAAAGGTTCCTAGTTTCTGGTGTAGGAGGATAATATATGTTGTGATACTATGTATGGTAATTATACTGTTGTTTCTTTTCTTACACAGATGAGGATGAAGGCACCCCAGATGGTTCTCGAAGTGAAGGTAATGTGGGGAAGCTGTGTTGTCAAAGAATGTTCAGAACACACTAATCTCGATTTTAAGCTTCATAGTTGCTTAACAATATGAAAGGATGAACAAAAATTAGGGAGCACAGGAGCAGTACTTTTTGTTAAACATGAGCGATACTGAATTCCATATTACTCACACTTAAGGCATCCTATGTGCATATGACTTTTCTTTCCAAATCATGCAGTTGGAGATAAAATAAAACGTATCCTGGATCTTGTGGTCAGTTTTGGTCTAGTGGTTAGTGAGTTGGACTTGTAGCCAGAAGGTCGCTGCTTCAATTCTCAGTGCCACCAGGAAATGACAAAAGTGCCCTTGAGCAAGGCACCTTACCCCTGTTTGCTCTGCAGTGATAGCTGCCCACTGCACCCTACTTGTAAGTCGCTTTGGATAAAAGCATCTGCCAAATGAATAAATGTAAATGTTAATCTTCCAAGCTTTAAAATCGGAGTGAATGCTACGCAAAATTTGGAAGCTCAAAAAAGCACATATATCCATCATAAAACTAATCCATACAGCTCCAGAGGTTTAACACGTCCTCAAGCGGATGGCTGGGTTTTTGTAACAAAAATATTCATATTTCGAAAGTTACAAACTCAAATCAGCAGCTTCTGGTGACAGCGAGTCTACATTGACCCCCATTGAAAAAAGAAACTACTATGCAAGTCAATGCAGACTCGCAGGAAGCTGGTGCACTTCTTCCAGGCAATTAGAATAGAGTATTAAGAGAGACCATGGTATTAGTAAGAAATAGCCATTCAATTATACTCATATAATGCACACTCGGGGTGTTAATGCAGCCACTACATGCATCGAGTGTGCATTTTATGAGCATAATTGAATGGACAGGAGTCAATTATTCCTCTTAATCCACGTGCCACACAACAGGACATTGTTCAGGTGTTTAATTTCAGCATTTGTCCGGTTATCGTCTTTAAAATGCTCTTGACGGTAGGAGTACTTTCTTGCTCATCTCATCTAAAGGGCCCATAAGAGCGAAACGGACTCTACTTGAGCCATTGATACGCGGTGTGAGTGAGAGCGAGAGACCGCACACGCTGTTTGCAGTCATGTGACAGAAAGCCGGTGATAATGTTTATTTATTACTCGTATTGTTTCTATCTTCCGCTGTTAAAGTATCACGCAACTTTTTTTAAGAGCAGGTCCATCAAAATATATTTGTTATCAGTTGTAATCGGCATAAAGAGGAAAAAGCTAACCAGTAGACTGTTTAATTCATTATTTTTTTCTATTTGGTTATTTTATTCATTCGATTTAAATATATGTATTACTATATTGTTTTTGAAATTATTTATTTATTAAAAAAATTAAATTCACGCCTTTCCATTAACAGTGAAGTTTGATAGAAAGTCAGATAAAGCGCAGTGTGCCCTTATGGCCTGTAGGCTACACTATAATCCTTCTGTTATTGAAACTTGCTGAAGTGATATGGAACAGTGTAATGGGGTCCACATACATGGGATTTGCATCTTAAGCCGTGCATATCCCAGAAATGAATTCTTACCATAAGTGTATATTTTTGCTGACAATTCTTAATCTTATTGTTCCATTTGGTTGTCTTTCATCCCTCAGGTCTGTCCTTTCCAAAACCAAAACCACCAAGGGTTTGAGAAATGTCTAGCCAGGTATCAGGATCAGAAGAAAATAAGTCTAAATCCTGGTCTAGAAGTCTTCTCCATGACTCTCAGTTTCTGCTCCAAAGTTGTCGCTTTCCATGCCAGCGGTCCCACACATCCGCGCAACAGTACTTCATGCCACCGTTCCCAATCTCCGACCCACAGCACCCCACGACAGCAGTTCCACACTCCACGCCAGCGCTCCCACATTCAACGCCACAGTACTTCATGCCACCGTTCCCAATCTCCGACCCACAGCACCCCACACCAGCTGTCCCACACTCCAAACCACAGCACTTTACGCCAGCGGTCCCACACTCCACGCCACAGTACTTCACGCCACCGTTCCCAATCTCCGACCCACAGCACCCCACACCAGCTGTCCCACACTCCAAACCACAGCACTTTACGCCAGCGGTCCCACACTCCACGCCACAGTACTTCACGCCACCGTTCCCAATCTCCGACCCACAGCACCCCACGACAGCAGTTCCACACTCCACGCCAGCGCTCCCACACTCAACGCCACAATACTTCATGCCACCGTTCCCAATCTCCGACCCACAGCACCCCACACCAGCTGTCCCACACTCCAAACCACAGCACTTTACGCCAGCGGTCCCACACTCCACGCCACAGTACTTCACGCCACCGTTCCCAATCTCCGACCCACAGCACCCCACACCAGCTGTCCCACACTCCAAACCACAGCACTTTACGCCAGCGGTCCCACACTCCACACCACGGATCCCACTCTACAGCACAGCTCTCAACATCAGCCCTCCCGCTCTACTTATGAGTTGTCCCACAGTCCAGGTATGGGGAACCAGAACAAAGAGGGCTGAGAGCTATTCCCATTGGATAATGGAAGTAAGTTACTACCTTATTTTCTTACTGAAAGTGGTGGTTTTGCAAATGGGACCAATGTTTTCCATTCCAATTTGAATTTCAGAATTCCAAAAGCGGGTCCTCTATCTTCTGTCTGATATTCGGGCAAAGCTGTTAGAGGTGGGCCAAAACCTTGAGCCCCCAGAGTCTCCGTTCCACCTTGAGAAGATGAACAGCAGGCGTGAGCTGAAAAATCTGGAAGGGCAACTGGCCGGTGATGAAAAGAGGAATGTGATGGTCAGTATAACTATGCCAAACCAATCCTTATTCTGTTCTTTAGGGGTTTAAAGATACACCAATTCCATGGTTTGGTTCGTACAACGATACGGTTTGGTTTGATGTGATGGCACAAGCAATGCTACTGATCAAAAGTTTAAACTTAATAACAACAACAACAAAAACAATTGAACTCATTTACTTGAACTTTATTGACTTTAAACATTAGTTTTATATATTCAAAAATGTAGTACAATTATGTAAATTTCCTTTACCAGCCCTTAATTTGATAGCACCAGAGTCGTGGGGTGAGGCAAGAAAAAAGAATCACTAAAACTTAATTGAAATGTACTTAATACGTTAATAAATCCATACATTTTTTTGATTTAATTTTTTTTTTGTATATATAAACGGAAGGGGAGTTTCTTAACTATTTAACTGACCGCCCACTTCACGATGCCGTCATGTTGCCTCGCGCATTTTGTATGTCTTTGAATTGTTTTTACTTTAATACTTGTTAAAGAAAATAAATTAGCACTGTTTTCATTCAACATTGTGCCCATTATCATCTGTGATTAAGTAACTCAGACTTTTAAAATCACATTTTTAATGGATATCGTCTAATTATCGTTATCGTTAAAATCGCCCAAAATATCTAGATATTATTTTTTGTCCATATCGCCCATCCCTAGCGTGTAAGAAAATTTCTGTTAAGTATTTTGTGCTCTGACTAGGCGGGTGAATGTCTCAAACAACCCGCGAGACCTGAAGGCTTTTAGAGACTATTCTTCATACACGTTTGGCTTCTATCAATAGCGACTTACAATAAATAGTATTTAGTGTGATGTATAACGTTTTGTATGCTTCGCAGTATTGTTAGAGCTTTATACAATAGTTTAGTGCATAAAGTTTAAACGCATGTTTCCTGCATTAGCTTCATATACATACAGTACTCCCGACACATTTCTTTTGTTTGCTGTTTTTCTACCTTAGCCAGGGAAGTTCTTGTATCCTGCATATTTATTTCAGTTGCGAGATTGAGCGCTTCACTCATCTGTTCTTTCAGTCCTTCGCTTCTTACCCGCGAATTACGTCTTTGGGGGCCTGGGACACTGATAGATAAGTGAATCAAGGAGGGAAGACGAAAATGAGTGACGAATGCATCGCTTGCGCATATTACATTTATTTCTGTTAATATATGTGCATTCTGGCCATTAACAATGCACTGTCATTACATTATTGAGCGTGATCAACAGTTGCTTGAACCTAACCTACGCCTGAAAAAGATTGCTCGTCCCGTGCAGCTGACGCATGTGATGGACATGTCCGGGGGGCGGGGGTTTGCGGCATGCCATGGGAGTTTCGTGGTTTCGCAGATCATTTGGTTGAACAACTACTCGCTTGTTGTAATATCTGAACTTTCTATTAATACATTTCTAAATTTATGAATGAGAGTTAAATCTTTCTATTTTAACCACTTATTTCTCTTATAACTATTTCTCAGCTGTTCTGGTCACTTAGTTGTTTTGTTCAATGATTTCAATGATCTTAACTCATCTTAGCACAATAAGTCATTGATTACTGATATGGTTGTCTTTTTTCTTTTGTCAGAGTTCTTACAAACAGATTGATGGCAACAATGAATATGGATGGCTCAGGGCTGATGAAGGCCTTTGGAAACACACAGCTCCGCCGTGTTCTAATAGGTACTACCTTACTTTTCTTGTATGATTAGAGGATCTAGTATCTAATCCAGTGTAACCCATTGTGCACCAAGCTTTTAGCCATCACAGATGCACAGTGCCAATTTGGGGTGGGAGTCACAGGGTACCTCATGATACGATACAATATGCGATACCTGCTCACGATACCAATGATATCGTGATGTGGCAATACTACGATAATCAATATTTTGTCTGTCAATTCTGCCCAACTATTATAACAAAAAGCCCAACTTGTTCAACATTTCAATTACATTAAACATGTAATGCTTCAATTAAAAGCTTATCTTTGTAAACTGACACATTTAAAACATTTAAAGGAACAGTATGTAGGAATTTGAAGGATTTATTCACCAAAATGTAATATATAATACAAAACTATGTTGTGAGTGGTGAAGAAATACCTTACAAAAAGAACCGAAATGTTTATGTAGCACCCGTACACTTACATTGATTGTTACTTAAGTGAGAATGATGGGTGCTTGGGTTCGGTGTAGTTAGGGTGGATACCAGGAAGGTGCACCTTAAAAGTTTCTAATAAATTGTGAACACTTTTGACAATAAAATATGTAACAATAATGAGACCCAGAGATAGTTGTTTGTTTAGAAAAAAACAGGTTAACACCCAGGTTTATTTAAACCACCGAATCTGGCAAAAGGAATATAAGAGCTTTCCCCCAAATCAAAATATCAAACAATATACAAAATAACTAACCAAAATATTCCCCAAATACTTAAATGATAACCTCTTTAAAATTACATTTTACCCCAAAATAAATGATCTAAAAGTTCCCCTTCCTTATCTCTTTCTTCACAATTGAAAATATACAGAGAACTTTACAATGACAAAAAAACCATCACCACGTGTACTGAAACAAACCCTAGCAAATGCAGTGGTGGGCCCACTCACACATACGCATTCACACACGTTTCAGTTCACTCACGGTACTGCTTTCAACGGAGGAAAAACCACGGTGCAGGCCTGTGTTGGTCTTGTAAAACATTGAGTTCGCTGAACAAAACTTGCAACACCTTGAGAGCGTGGAAATACTTGGTCCGGATGATCACGGGCAGTGTGATTCATCGACAGGTCCGCCAGCATAGACTCACTGCGGCTAGCTATCGCGGCTACCCCCGATCACACGTCCGGTCCTTTTCGTCCGGTCCTTTTCACCCGCTCCGTCAGACGGGTCTCCGGCTTCGTTTCTCACTCAGTTGCTCGCCCAATAACACCCCGCGTCCGCGATCCC
Source organism: Triplophysa bombifrons (assembly GCA_029783895.1). Classification (NCBI taxonomy): domain Eukaryota; kingdom Metazoa; phylum Chordata; class Actinopteri; order Cypriniformes; family Nemacheilidae; genus Triplophysa; species Triplophysa bombifrons. The sequence continues at coordinate 5,221,225 of CM056455.1, forward strand.
CTTATCTGAACACCCCGCTCAGTTACATCCGCTTTACTCACTCTTTATTGCGTTATATTTGTCTCAAACGCACCAGCGCTATGTGCTTCACACCGGTCCCGCGAGAAGAAGAAGAGTAACCCCGGAAAAACCTCCCCGCACTCACTTCCGGTCACGTGTCTCCGATGTCCTACAGACATCCAAACACTATTAACTATACAGCATTAATACCCAAATGAACAATAAAATAGTAACATGAAATAAAATATTTCCCTCTCTAGAAATCAATGTCTCCTATTATTTATTTAAATTAAATAAACGTTTAATTTATTTAATAGTCAGGTGACTCATTTTTTAGTAAGAGATTAATCATAACCTACCCCGTTTCCATTACATTATAAAACCCAAGTTTACCACTGGGCTACATTTATATTACCTTACAATGAGCCATTTTATGTATATACACCGCGGGCACACCCTTACATGTAATTTATCACACTGCACAGCCATGTTTCTATATTAGCACTACACGGACAAACTGAGCGCGTTTCGTAAAACGAAGGATGCACGGGACTATGTTCTTCTTCGGCTGTGTTTTGAGGCAGCTTGCAAAGCCACTACATAGAAGGATTAGCAGAAGAAGAGGAAGAACAATAACACAATTTACTTGTCGTGTTTTTTATTAGAAATAGAAACGGTTCTTTGTTGCGGTTAGAAGTGAAATTTGCGCTAATGGCGGACCACACATACTCTTCACAAGAGCCGATAGAGCGTCAATCTGTGTCATCAAAAAAGAGAAAATTTCATGCAGCAAGGCGAAGTCGAGACAAAAAACGAAAGAAAACCCGAATAAAGATCAGTGTGGCTTTTCCCAAATGGAGGGCACTGAAGCAGGAAAAGGGTTTGCTAAGTGACGCCGCAGTTGCCAGCTCTTTGCTGGACCGGTAAGTTTTTCTAATTTCCGCTATAAGTGAACTGTTTGTTTGATAGCTTTAGCTAATAGATGAGCTGATCATCAAGAGAAGTCGCGTTTTTCCTTGTATATTTTTATCACTTTGTATTTGTACTAAAAGTCCTTGTTTCATGGCCGTGTGCAAATCAACTTAGAAATCATGTTAACAATCATAATTTGCATAAATAGGGTGTAATTTATATTATAATAATGCTTAGCTTTCACATCCTCTCTTGTGCGGTCCTCCCGGGTAACGTTAGCACCTCTGCCTCTCCTCGCCCTGCCTGCATCTCCAACACCCCTACCTCTCCGTAATCTTCCTCTCCTTACTACCTGTGTTTAGTCCTCTGATGGACTCTGTGATGATGAGAACAACGTCTGCTAAGACTTTCGCGGACACGCCTTTAGCATTAGCAAGCCGTTTCCATAGGCTGTAAGTTACGAACCAAGTTACGGTGCCAAAAAATGCTATGCATAATAAGCGAATAAATCACTGACACAAGGTTCAACAAGGGTACGTAACATGACATCATGAAAATGACGTTTCATGCAGTCTGTTATGTTGCCGTGTCTGAAGTTAAGCAGTCTGCCAAGTTGTAAGTCCGAAGGTGAATAAATAACGAAGTTATTTGCTTGTAAAAATGAGAGTCAACTCTGAATCACACAAACGAGTCGTGGACGCATATCTACATCACTATACATAAACGTGTTGCTGAGACTCCCGGGAAAACGTATGTCTCCTCCCCCAAACACTGTCGCACGTTCGTGATCGTGTCTAGAGTCTGTGTTCTAGGGTGTGAAACTAAGTCCGTCTTATTTCAGCTACCTAAGCAAGAACGTCTGAGGGAAAAATGTTTACAATTCATTTTTCAAAGAATACCGAAGGAGTATAACCCCAGGGTTGTACTGTGTGCGCGTCATTTCACCGATGATTGCTTTGATAATCTTGGCGCGTTCAGTGCAGGATATGTGAAACGACTATCCTTGAGAGAGGGGCAATTCCAACTCTATTTGGACCTGTTAGCTCCACCGAGTCCCAACCTGTAAGTGTGACTTTTGATATTTGTCTGAACTTAAAGAAATATTTTCGTACCTTATGTCTGTGTTTAGCCAATGCATATAACGCTAGCATTAGCATGTAGCGTTATTTCTGGGGTGTTACAGTTTGTTTATCTTGCTATCTTCTTCCTCGTCAGACTCGGCCTCAAATTGGTACGGTAAAATCGCCGCCATCTCTATCTACACATATATATAAAGACATCCAACCACATGTAAACCGTAATCCTGTAATGATGGTAGGCGTTCCATTTGCGACAAATGATGAACGCGTTTGACCAATCACAACAGACTACACCATCTGACCAATCACATGACACAAGGTTACCGGGTAGGAGGTGCCTAGACGGGTGAATCGCGGAACGAATCATTTGAGAGTCAGTCAAGAAGTGGGGTACGAATAACTGCATATAATTACGAGATTAAAGTGTTTTTACACATTGTATGTAGATAAACTTGTTGTTGGACACTCCATTACCCAAAGTAGGGCCTAAAAAAACATATGTTAGGTACACTTTAAGTAACTTTTTTATTTATTTATTTTTCTTTGTAAATAAGCCTCGTCACTTGACTTGCAAAGGTTCCTCTCTGCTGTCTCAGACGACGACATCTCTGTCCTTTGTCCGTAACTTCAGTCTGTTGTTTGCCTATGAGACGTGGATTGCAATTATCAACACCACCGATAATGGCCGCTATCATTTACGGAACCCTTTTGTCCTTTGACGGCAACTGTAGCTTCTCTAATGGGAGGGAGAGGGGGGTGGCGGAGCTTTATGTTGCAATTTCCAACTTCGCCAATAGTGGTCTCTGAAACTCACACACAGAACCTTTAACAACTCTTAAATATTTAATAATGGCACATTTCTAATTTTAACAGCCACTTATTTTAACCTGGGAACATCTTAAGTGTTAACCAGCTTAAATAAAATAAACATTTAAGTGCAGCGACTTGCATTACATCCATGCACATTAACGTCATTCACAAATATGCATGGACCACATTTTATTTTACACACAATCCTAAACTCATCCTCAGACTAGTTTGTTCACGTTTCCCTAATTTGCGTGGCAAGCGCCACCCAGGGTTGCCATGATGCCAAGAATCTCTGAACACCTCTGGAACCGCTGACACGCCCAGGGTAAGTTCGATGCGGGATAGGGACGATCCGCTGCTTCACGTCGTAGATCCGGCAATATATAAGCTTAAATTTTAAAGTGTTAATCATGAGCGATGGCTCTGAAGAACAAAAGGTAAATGAATGCTGCACGCCGTCTTCCTTTTATACTAACTCTCCACTGGTCGCGCTAGAGGCTGACTGTAGCTCTGGGTCAGACAGTAGTAGGGCTGGGACTGACTTCCAAACCACTTGTTTTCTAAGATTTTATATACGAATGGCCGTTTTCCTGTCTTGAAGGTTTGCCATGCATTAGAAAGCATTTTTTCCAGGAGCTTCCCTAGTGGAAAAACATTTGTCTTCTCGCCGTCAAAATCCTTCATAGCCTTGACCTCAGGTGGCCGATAATCATATGCTCCTGTAACAAAGATGTTATCAAAGTTCAGCGAATCTGTGTTAGGGTCACATGACAAATACGATTCCAGACTGTGGCACAAAATCCAAAATGCCAGCTCACCTCTATATTTATGGTTGGGAAAGAGTTTGCCCTTTTTGTATTCAAGAGCACAGTCGAAGACTATTAACTTGAGGTTGTAGCTATGGTGTTGACCAGGATGTTGCTTGTGTGGATGTCGTTATGAAAGACGCCTCGGTCAAGGCAGTGCTTCACAGCTTGAACTGCCTGACGCATGAGGTTCCTGACGATTTGTTCGGTGAGTGAACAAAGAGAAATGAATGTCTTCAGTTCCAAGTAGGGAGAAGGACATTCCATAAAGATGTCTATGTGGTCTGGGTAGTCAAACCACTCAAACATTTCAATGACATATTGACTTGTGGAAGGTTGTTGCAGCTTAACCATCATTGCCACATCAGTGATCACAGGTTTCAGATAGCCAGCCTAGAGAAAAAGAGAATAAGAAAGGGTTACTTGTCTATGGTTAACTCTTTAGATTTAAAGCACAAATATTGTTATATTTGGATGGACGTTTCATCAATTTTATCTATGTAGATACGGTCACAAGAGCCAGACCTACTCAAAGCTCTGTGGGGACTCAGGCAATGTTGTCTACTTCATGTCTATTTTTTTAATCTGCAGGTTCATATTAATGATATTGTACCATAGACAATTAAATAATTACATATAAATGTATTAATCAACTTACAACAGTAATAGGAATGTCGTTTTATGCCTTATGGATTTGACAGCATCCTGTAAATGAAGAAACACAATGATTATACAAAGATGATTATATGACAATCTGCAGTCTGTTAAATGCATACATTTTTATCAAGATTTTAAGATGAATCTTTAGGTACATAAGGAGTAAAATGTTGCTCAATTCTGTAAAAGGGTGCTGTTACCTCTTGGCCATCAGATTTGCGGATTGCCACGTCGACCACTCCATAGGAACCACTTCCTAAAGAGAATTTTCTTTCATAGACTGACTTAAATATTTCTGAAAACACACAGACACGAAGAACATAGTAATGCAATGTCGCCCAAGTAGTCGTGTGATATGGCTCTATATACTGTATATCATGTTGGCAATTCATGTGATTGTCTAGTCATGTTTGTGTTTCGTTTCATTGGGGAGAAATTACAAATATAACTGTAGGCGATAATAAACCGAATTACAAACGTACTACTATACGCCTTAACAGACAACAGCGTTCTTTTGATGAGCGATGGCTCTGAACAAAAGGTAAATGAATGCTGCACGCCGTCTTCCTTTTATACCGGATAAACGGGGGAGGAGACAGGCATACAAATTTCATTAGAAGTAGTCCGAGCTGATAGGTTCTCAAGGGCGAACCCCATCTGTCGGATCGACACAACGTCGAGAGACTGACAGAAAGGGAACTGGCTGTTTCTATGGCTCTCTCACTTACTAACTCTCCACAGGTCGTCCTAGAGGCTGACTGTAGCTCTGGGTCAGATAGTAGTAGGGCTAGGACTGAATCCAGCTCTGGGGCTTCCAAACCACTTGTTCTCTAAGAGCTTCTCAACGAATGGCTGTTTTCCTGGCTTGTAGGCTTGCCATGCATTAGAAAGCTTTCTACAATCTATAAAAGTTTAAAGCGAGCTGGAATAGGCAATCTTGCATCAAGCCATACATTAAGATAATATATTAACAACCGAATGACGGCACTTATTAACAGTACGTCGATCAGCATCGACCGCTCATAATGCTAGAACATTTCCTTGTAAAATATGAGCATGCACATTTATACCAACTTAAAAACAGTAGTAGGGCTAGGACTGGATCCAGCGCTGGGGCTTCCAAACCACTTGTTCTCTAAGAGCTTCTCAACGAATGGCTGTTTTCCTGGCTTGTAGGCTTGCCATGCATTAGAAAGCTTTTTACAATCTATAAAAGTTTAAAGCGAGCTGGTTAGTCCAGGGTAGCAATTATAATGCTACCTTACATAAAATTTAAGGCCAAACCTATGGTGGCACTACAAATGATGACATATGTAATCGTATTATATAAGCCCTGGTAATAGATAGGCCTTAAATTAAACCCTCTAGTTATGGTCACCACATGATGCACTATATAATTTCTCTGATGAAAGCAATGGTTTTACTCTGGTATTTGCTAGATTTGACATCTCTGCTCTAATAATAATAATAATTTATTCTTTCTGTGTGCACTCAGCTGTGGGTTACAGTATTCTTGTCAATTGACTCACCGGTGCTTACTCTTGGCCTACACCCAGGACATTTTTTCCAGGAGCTTCCCTAGCTGAAAAACATTTGTCTTCTCGCCGTCAAAATCCTTCATGGCCTTGACCTCAGGTAGCCGGTAATCATATGCTCCTGTAACAAAGATGTTATCAATGTTCAGCGAATCTGTGTTAGGGTCGCATGACAAATACGATTCCAGACTGTGGCACAAAAACCCAAAATGCCAGCTCACCTCTATATTTATGGTTGGGAAAGAGTTTGCCCTTTTTGTATTCAAGAGCACAGCCGAAGACTATTAACTTGAGGTTGTAGCTATGGTGTTGACCAGGATGTTGCTTGTGTGGATGTCGTTATGAAAGACGCCTCGGTCAAGGCAGTGTTTCACAGCTTGAACTGCCTGACGCATGAGGTTCCTGACGATTTGTTCGGTGAGTGAACAAAGAGAAATGAATGTCTTCAGTTCCAAGTAGGGAGAAGGACATTCCATAAAGATGTCTATGTGGTCTGGGTAGTCAAACCACTCAAACATTTCAATGACATATGGACTTGTGGAAGGTTGTTGCAGCTTAACCATCATTGCCACATCAGTGATCACAGGTTTCAGATAGCCAGCCTAGAGAAAAAGAGAATAAGAAAGGGTTACTTTATGGTTAACTCTTTAGATTTAAAGCACAAATATTGTTATATTTGGATGGACGTTTCATCAATTTTATCTATGTAGATACGGTCACAAGAGCCAGACCTATTCAAAGCTCTGTGGGGACTCAGGCAATGTTGTCTATTTCATGTCTATTTTTTTAATCTGCAGGTTCATATTAATGATATTGTACCATAGACAATTAAATAATTACATATAAATGTATTAATCAACTTACAACAGTAATAGGAATGTCGTTTTATGCCTTATGGATTTGACAGCATCCTGTAAATGAAGAAACACAATGATTATACAAAGATGATTATATGACAATCTGCAGTCTGTTAAATGCATACATTTTTATCAAGATTTTAACATGAATCTTTAGGTACATAAGGAGTAAAATGTTGCTCAATTATGTAAAAGGGTGCTGTTACCTCTTGGCCATCAGATTTGCGGATTGCCACGTCGACCACTCCATAGGAACCACTTCCTAAAGAGAATTTTCTTTCATAGACTGACTTAAATATTTCTGAAAACACACAGACACGTAGAACATAGTAATGCAATGTCGCCCAAGTAGTCGTGTGATATGGCTCTATATACTGTATATCATGTTGGCAATTCATGTGATTGTCTAGTCATGTTTGTGTTTCGTTTCATTGGGGTGAAATTACAAATATAACTGTAGGCGATAATAAACCGAATTACAAACGTACTACTATACGGCTTAACAGACAACAGCGTTCTTGTGATGAGCGATGGCTCTGAACAAAAGGTAAATGAATGCTGCACGCCGTCTTCCTTTTATACCGGATAAACGGGGGCGGAGACCGGCATACAAATTTCATTAGAAGTAGTCCGAGCTGATAGGTTCTCAAGGGCGAACCCCATCTGTTGGATCGACACAACGTCGAGAGACTGACAGAAAGGGAACTGGCTGTTTCTATGGCTCTCTCACTTACTAACTCTCCACAGGTCGTCCTAGAGGCTGACTGTAGCTCTGGGTCAGATAGTAGTAGGGCTAGGACTGAATCCAGCTCTGGGGCTTCCAAACCACTTGTTCTCTAAGAGCTTCTCAACGAATGGCTGTTTTCCTGGCTTGTAGGCTTGCCATGCATTAGAAAGCTTTCTACAATCTATAAAAGTTTAAAGCGAGCTGGAATAGGCAATCTTGCATCAAGCCATACATTAAGATAATATATTAACAACCGAATGACGGCACTTATTAACAGTACGTCGATCAGCATCGACCGCTCATAATGCTAGAACATTTCCTTGTAAAATATGAGCATGCACATTTATACCAACTTAAAAACAGTAGTGTCATAAAGATTAAGGTCATAAAGATTTTAGACCAGACTTAAAACGCATTTAAACGCGAATGACGGCATTTATTAACAACTCAATTAATAGCTCAACAGGCTTGCATTCCTATTGTTATAAAAAAGATTCTCCAGTCTTGCATAGATTGTTTATCTAGACTAACAGTAAACTCGGGCTGTACAATCTCAATAAGATTTTTAAAACCCTCTCCTTCGACAAAGTTGATCGGAAGCATGTCCTTAGCGATCGTCATAATAATTAAAAACGTTATTTGCTCCCCCCCGTTTGGCACCCAGTTTTGTTTGGTCTGACCACAAAACTAGCAACTGATGGCTGACCTGTGGATGGACCTGCTGGGTGTTTCGCCCTCAAATGATTGTACATTGTAGTTGTTGATCCATGATAAGCCAGCTTTGCATTGCACTTGATTCTCATTCATTTTATTAAAGGACCCCCACACAGAACTCATTTTTGACACCTTTTAAATGTATTGTATTCGTTATGCCTGGCGGGTCTACGGTGTGCATAACTTCGTTAACAATTTTTGTGAGAAAATGTTTTCCTCTACTGTCTCTTGATTGACAGCCTTTAGGTGCATCATTATTGGCAGAACTACCCTTTGGTTACATGAACACGTTACGCGTGAAAACACGGCGATATTTTTAAGATCGCAAACAAAATTCTATAATTAAAAAACTATTCGAATATTCGAAATTCGTGACTCATCCCTACTCAATGTATTGTATTCGTTATGCCTGGCGGGTCTACGGTGTGCATAACTTCGTTAACAATTTTTGTGAGAAAATGTTTTCCTCTACTGTCTCTTGATTGACAGCCTTTAGGTGCGTCATTATTGGCAGAACTACCCTTTGGTTACATGAACACGTTACGCGTGAAAACACGGCGATTTTTTTAAGATCGCAAACAAAATTCTATAATTAAAAAACTATTCGAATATTCGAAATTCGTGACTCATCCCTACTCAATGTATTGTATTCGTTATGCCTGGCGGGTCTACGGTGTGCATAACTTCGTTAACAATTTTTGTGAGAAAATGTTTTCCTCTACTGTCTCTTGATTGACAGCCTTTAGGTGCGTCATTATTGGCAGAACTACCCTTTGGTTACATGAACACGTTACGCGTGAAAACACGGCGATTTTTTTAAGATCGCAAACAAAATTCTATAATTAAAAACTATTCGAATATTCGAAATTCGTGACTCATCCCTAGAACCGTATCATTCCACATTATACACACATACATTCGGTGCTCCCCTGCATAGGCGTAATTGCTGGCGGCACTTTTAAAATGTCATTAATGCTCCATGGATTATCAGTACTGTTGCGAGTTCTGACTAACTTTTAAGCGCAGCTTTGAGTCGAGAACTGAAAGTTTTTTTACGTAGGTCAATTCTTAGCAGTGTTCTTGTGAGTAATTCTCAGAAGCTTGATAAATACTGGCCCAGGTTTATTTCATCTCACCTTGTGGTCGGTCCTTCACATTGTCCTGCATGCTGGCGCCCTCGGTTTCTTTTGCGTTAGAATCAGCTGCCAGTGCAAACGGACCGCTGACACAAGACGGCTGAGAACTGATGTGTTCTCTGTCAAAAGTTTGCTAGAGATCACAGACAGATGGGACGGCGTGTCCAGCAGGAGCGGATGCTCCTTAACCTCCACACTCTTAACCCCTGGAAAAATATGAGCCATACATTAAAAAACTTTTCAAACTATTTAAGGGCCCTTGGTCACTCTGTAGTCATGGCCACCATATGATGCAGCCTAAGCTAACTTTATCAAGTCTCTGATGATGTTGAAAATACAAGTGTTTCATTGGGGTGAAATTACAAATATTATGCAGCTAATAATAAACAGACAGACAGACTTGCCATCAGACGGTTTAACAGACAACAGCTTTCCATCAAATGTCCCTTTCGCATGTTGTTTTAAAACACAGAAGAACAAATAGTGATATCACAGTCCAAAATATATATATAATATATACATATGACAAATGTCCAGGTATATTTCATCTCACCTTGTTCTGCCTTGTGCTCCTCATTTTCCCGGAGGATGACGCTCTCTGTCAGCTTTTCGCTGGATGCCGAAAGCACACAGGACAGGCGTGTCCGGCTCAATAGCCTCCATTTTGGTCTCGTAATGACTGAGGGGACGCTTTACAGCTTTCGGTTTTCTCTTGAAGATTCCTTACCTCTTCTTCTCTTCTTTTGCATATTGTTCTAAAAACAGTGAAATATTTACAAACAATTATATTTGTAAGAAGATAATTATAAGCTAAAGGGAAAACTCAAATTAAAGAACACTAAAGCAACAATAAAACGTAAAAACCACACAATCAAGATCTTATATCTTATATCAGTCTCACCTTGTTCTGAACAGTTCGAAGAGGGACCACTGCCTGAAGGCACCGTAGAGCTGATCTGCTCTCTGACACCTAAATCAATCTGCTCTTCGTGTGAGTGGCAAGAGTTGTTGCTGGAGCGATGGTTGTGGGATAGACGATGCCTGCGCCGGATGCGCTCTCTCAAGCGCTGGAAGAAACATCTTAAACGACAATCTTTTTCCTGTTCTCTTCCTGAGATGATTTAGAGCTTTCCTTGTCTGCTTGTTGAAGCCTAAAACACAGAAGAGAACAACAGTGATTATCAAAAAACAAAATCGGGACATAGTGTCATCATCATATCCGAGAATATCGAAAAAGCAAAGGATCCTCTGTCTTTTATCGGCATAATTATCCAGGTTTATTTCTTCTCACCTCGTGGCTCCATGTCCTCAGCTGAAGAATCTGACATTGCAGAGGAACCACTGACAGGAAACGACTGAGAACGGATCTGTTCTCGGTCAGGAGCTTGCTGGACATCAGAGACTCCTGGGACATATGTGTCTTGCCGCAGCGGAGTATCAATATCCTCCACTCTGGTCTCGTGGCAGCAGCAAACTTTTTCTGCATCATCACATGCTTTCGTGAAGAAGCCACATTTTCTACATGTACCTCTGGCATGTTAATCTACAACACACAAAACAACAAACAGTAAACTGTTGAAACATCTTAGACCCAACATAAGCTATTAACATGTTACTTAATAAATCAGCATAAGGAAATTATTCCGTCTTTGGTTCATAAGACAGAAGAGAAACTTTGACAGTGACCTGATACAGTATGTTATAAAACACAGGTAATGCTAGTTTTTGATGTCGTTGGTAATAAATATCCAGACATATACTGTAAGCTTAGAGACTTAACTTCAAAGAAACACTTTTCCATCTAGCATTTTTCATATTAAATGTTCAATTTTCTCATTATATTGACTTGCAGAAATGTGCATTTACTAGAGATGTATATTTTCAGGAATATTTATCGATTATTGATTACAATTATTTGTAAAATAATTGATAAATCACCAAACGAATATGAACATTTTAATACCAAATAAGAGTAACAGTTGCAGTGTACGTTATCGTACTGATGTTAACCGACACAGAGCTTTCGGTACACTACACAAAATCACACAAATACACATGTTTATACGTGTTTGTCATGCGTTTTTTCGTATGTTTATGGAAATTAAAACATATAAAACAATTTCTGGTGTTCTTTTTAGACGATGACTTAAAACGTTGCACAAATCTCTAAAAATAATGTTTAACGGTGTTTGTCTAAAAACGGATGGAGTTTGAAAGATGGTTACATACCGTTTGTAGTCCCTTCGCACAGCATTGTGAAATTAACCGGTACCGTACGTTACCAGGCAGCGGGCAATTGATGTTAAATATAAATCTAATTTACGTTAAACATAGTCTTCAAAGAATTGGTCAAAAATGCAAATCAATTCGATGTAGAAAACTTTACATCAAATTGACGTCAACTTTTGACGTTAATTTGATTTACATTTTTGATGTTGATTTGATGTCCTATTCTAGACCACAAAAATAATGAAACAACAGTACTTAATGTAAGACATGTTTTATTAAATCCAATCAGCTACAATTCAAGAATTTAAAAAAGTTATTCAAAGAGGATTTTAAATTGATTAGTGGTTTATATAGAGATCATATCCCAAATGAACAGAAACAATGTGGATAAACAATAGGCTAAAGGCCTACTTATTCAGATTCTGAACACCCATCAATCGCCGATTTCCCCTTTTGTCGTCCCATACCGGATCTATCGGGAGCAGACCGGAGATAGCTACCCATGTATTCTTTTATTTCAGCCTCTGATGCTGAACGTTTGGACTGCTGCACTGCACCTAAATGAAGATGAAGACACAATTAGCACTAATTTTAAGACATTAAAATACTGCAAACATTTTTCAGCATCCATCACTTGTACATAGAAATCCACAAAGTAATTAAAACTTTAAAGGCTGGGTGTCCGATTTCTCTTAGCCGTGGTTGATGTTCAAATCACCAAAACAGACATATTCCTACCCTCATCTTTCGCTTTCGTCAGCGCTCAGCAAGACTAATGTTTGACTAATGTACGATTGGCTACAAGGTTGTTTTGGTACTCGGCCCGAGTTTGTCTAATCAAGTGTAAATCGGAAATTGGACGCCGCGCCTTTAAATAAGCATGGATAACAATCTAATGGCTCAGTGATTCTCACCATTCTTTTCAAGTGAATATCCTACTTTTAGTTTGTCAGATTAAAAAATAATCTGATAAATGCTTCCCAAGTAGTACAAAATTCACATTTTAAAACCTGTGTTTTTAATATTGTCTGATAATTGTAGAAATAGCTTAAAGTGCATATTGCAGGTTCAAAAAATTTACAACCTGAAAAAATAATTGTGCATATTTGAAGTTTATGCATGAGTGCCCTCTGGCTTTCGGATGAGGCGGCATTTGACCGTAACTCATTGTGAAACAGAGCATTATAATTACAGATGCACCAATAGCAATTTTCTTTGCCCTTTTCGATTTTATTACAAGTGAAACCTGCAAAATTCCGATTTTGTATCCACAAACTATAATGGACAGTATATAAAAAACCATTCACTTTTCTTTAATGCACATTTTTTCATACTTTTATTTTTATTTTCATTATATAATTATTAAACATTACAATTTCCCTGATTAAACCTAAATGTGGTTCTTTAATCTGCTTTAAATTACAGAATCTTATCTTGGCCAAATAACTCTTAAATTGAAGAACTCTGTGACTGTAAATAATAAAATATAACATCACTAAATAAAATCTAAATATCACTTAATTGACCTTTTTCATTTGTGTACTCATCGCACAAAAGTCTAACATAACAATAAAATACTTCAACTTTATTCTTGTCTGTTTCTGTTTATGAAACATTGCTTTATTTTATTCTTTCTGAAATGTAAAATAACTTGTCTTTATCTTCAGTCTGTATTAAAAGAAGTGGGTTGATTTTAGCTGCAACTTCAATAAAAGGTTAAAAATCTTATGAGTGAATTCAGGTGTATATGTATGTGCCCTTTTTGTGTTAGTAAAGAACTCATTATCAGATAATATCACAAATATTGGTTGATTTTTTTCTTTTTTAAAACAAGTAGAAGTCATGTTGAATGTCATTTTACCTCTGTGAAATGACAATCGTTTAAACGTAAGACAATAAATAGGGTTGAATGGAATTTACATTTGTTTTACACATAGTGAACGACTTCAACATGCGTTTAGCATGTGTCATAGTTAAGCATCACAGTAAGCATGTAGTAAATACCAGAAGTAGACTGAGCAACGAAAGATGAACTACTACTAGACATTCAGAATTGTGCATCTCTCTGTCTGTGCACTTCATGATATGTGTGCGTGTGTGTCGGTGGAACCACCCAGTCATGAGTGTAAATGAGCCGTGAAAGACAGCTGTCGCGAACATACGTTTACATGTTGACTTCATGTCTTTTTGCGAGTTTAGGGTTGAGTGTAGAATAAAATATGTTCCATGCATATTTGTAAATGAACGTTAATGTGCATAGATTTAATGCAATTTGCTGCACTTAAACGTTTATTTTATTTAAGCTGGTTAACACTTAAGATGTTCCCAGGTTTAAATAATTGGCTGTTATATTTAGAAATGATGTTTTATTAACAAAGTTTGGGAGGATCATGCACAAATAATTGCGCAGCTGCCCGGCATCACTAATCACGCAGCTGCCCAGCATTGGCAATCACACCGCCTATCCTACCAAACCAGAGCGAGCTCTATAAATAGTTAAATCGCCTTACCTCCTCCACCTACACATTTTCGCAGCATCCCACCTCCACCCCGACTCCTCACCATTAGCCCTCTTTTCTACCCGAAAAGGGGGGGGAAGCGCTCGGGGCACGGACAAACAGAGATCAGAGCCCTCGCCCCGAACCTAGGGGGTGTGCTCCGGGTCAGGAGAGAATGCCGACCCCGGAGCCCTGTCCCCGGACAGCACGCCAAATATGCGTACTAAATTCTCAGCATAACTACGCTGCCACCCATTTAATTATTTTCTAAGGTGAACTCGTGAAATGTGCCATTTTTAAATATTTAAGAGTTGTTAAATGTTTTGAATGTGTCTGTTTACAAAGATAAGCTTTTAATTGAAGCATTACATGTTTAATTTACTTGAAATGTTGCACATATTGAGCATTATTTTTCCAGCAACAACTCTTGCCACTCACATGAAGAGCAGATTAATTTATGTGTCAGAGAGCAGATCAGCTCTACGGTGCCAAAAGTCAGTGGTCCCTCTTTTCATAGTTGCACAGATATCGTGAGGTATCGCTGTAGAATTGACAGACAAAATATTGATTATCGTAGTATCGCCACATCACGATATCATCAGTATCGTGAGCCGTGTATCGCGAATTGTATCGTATCGTGAGGTTCCCTGTGACTCCGACCCCTTATTGCCACTGTGCATCTGTGATGGCTAAAAGCTTGACACACAATGGGTTACACGGGATAGATACTACATCCTCTAATCATACAAGTAAAGTAACGTAGTACCTATTATAACACGACAGAGCTATGACGGGCAGGTGCCAAGTCCTGCTTGACACATAGTGGAACTTCTACCAAGACATTTTCGAGCACTTCATGCTTTGTTCTGCTGACAAGCTTTATGGAGATGCTGATCTCATTTTCCAGCAGGACTTGGCACCTGCCCACACTGCCAAAGGTACCAAAAGCTGGTTCAATAACTATGGTGGTATTGTGCTTGATTGGCCAGCAAACTTGCCTGACCTGAACCCCATAGAGAATCTATATAGATAATCTATGGGGTATTGTCAAGAGTAAGATGAGACACCAGACTCAACAATGCAGATGACCTGAAGGCCGCTATCAAAGCAACCTGGGCTTCCATTACACCTGAGCAGTGCCACAGGCTGATTGCCTTCATGCCACGCCACATTGATGAAGTAATTCATGCAAAAGAAGCTCCAACCAAGTATTGAGTAAATTGAAATGAACATAGTTTTCAGAAGCCTCGCATTTCTGTTTAAAATATAAAAGGACCACATTCTTCCTCCCTAAGCTCTGCAGTACTTGTTTTGTCGAATGCCTCACACACTTCCTGACTCTCTGAAGTAAAGTGGTTTCCACCTGCTTGAGAGTCTTCCGAGACATGTCTCACAGGGGTCTAGAGCAGGGAAACACCAGGTTCTGGGGTGAGTAATTTTTCTGGGAAATCTTTACTTTTTTACGATAATATCAGAAAATAGAGTTGGTCCGATAGAGAACGGATTGGGAAACTTGAAAATCAAAAGTGGTGCAGAAACGACTTCAACTGATGTTAAAACGAAAATAAGCTTAAACTAAATGAAATGTAAATTTCCATGCACATTCATTTTTTTCTAAAAGTATGTTTATAAACATTTTGATATATGTCTAGTGTATTTGTAACCTTCTATATGTCTGTTTACACAGAGGTGGAGGTCTCCGAAGACTCTCAGCAGGTGGAAACCGCAGTGCTTGTGGTCGGGATTATTGTAGGATTTCTTGGACTGATGGCTGGAATCATTGTGATCATGATGAGCAAGATGCAACTGTCGGCTTTATGACCTTTCGCGTGTGAAACTGTCGGAGAAACTCCCAACACATTCTGTTCCCGTGATTGAAACATACAAGAATTTGAGAGTGTAATGTTTAGGCAAATACCGCTGTCAAAAGAAATCCATACGTGGAACAAATTTAGATTGGACTTGAAGATAAGAAACGAATACAGTCAAGAGTTTCAAAATGTAAACTGGTACTGTGTGTGCATATCAGTATATTTGAAACAATGTTTAAGTTATATCACATTACAAAACCAACTCGATTTTACTCTTCGTAAAAATATTTAAGTGTACAATTTTACTGTAAAGGCAGTCTGAGGTTTCACTGGCTTCGTCGGGTAGACATCCCCTGTGTTTGGGGGATATATGATTATAGAAATCCATAGCATATTTATACTAACCTTTCCATCTTCAGAGAGGCGTCTCATGAGTTGTGTGTCCGATCCGAGTTTCATCACATCCGTTATCCTGGGTGAAACTTGTATTTTGGTGAGGTGCTGCTGTATGATTCCCATCAAAGCGACACATCATCAGTTGTGCACCTCAGACTCATTAGGTGTTTTCGTATCCAGCGTCCTTGATGGGCTTCTGTATGATTACATACAGAAATGGATTTTGCATTGTTCTATACATGTTGTTCCATCTTTACTTATAGAGAACTGCATGGTATCCTGCCTTTTAGGAAATCCACAATAAAACTACCATGTTATGTTGCAGTAGTGTTTTCAACAGGTAATGTTCTCAAAGCAGTATTAGAACTAACATTTCTAGCTGGGCAGATTTCAACACCACTTGCAGTGCTTGGAAGCTTAATTAAATTGCAGATGTATAGCCTTATAAGCATTATACTTATGCGGTGCATGTCATTTTTGCTTATAGTGTGTTTGGAAAACACTTGCTAAAAGAGATAGTTGACGTGAACACAAACAGTCCAATAACAAACATCAAACCCACAGTGACCTCTGATGGACTACAGAAGATTCTTATTAAAGTTCTACAAGTATTTGTCATACTTGGAAGTATTTAAGTATAATGTTTAATAGGGTTAGTGAATAAATGTTGCTGTATTCATTTGACACAAGTGGTATTTTAAGTCTTACTACAGGATTATTCATTATACCTTTATTAGGAAGAGTTATCAGAAAAAGTATAATGTGAAGAGTTTTACATGTAACTTAAACACATACACAGGGACACAAGCATAATTTAAGTGTTTTGTTTTGGTTTATTTATTAGATGCATTTGGTGCACAACAGCTTTATCTTGAACATAAATAAAACATAAATGTTTGTACAATTTAATAAAACCATCAAAACCAATGTAATAAAACAAACAAAAACTGGATACTTCTATGCAGCTCTGAGGCAAGTATTTTTTATTAGTAATTAAACAAGTGCATATACAAAATAGGTCATCAACAAACAATATTAACAATTGACAATTCTCAAAGACAGACAGAGTTGCAGTTACAAAATGTAACAGTGAGTTTTTACGTTATTTGTACAATCACGAAGGGCAATGAAGAACAAATAAATAGTAATAATAATAACTAAAAATAAAACCAATACAAAATGAAAGTACAAAAAATAAATAAAAGCTTTAATAGAAAAGTTGTTACAAGGGAATTATTGGGCACTTAGCTCACTGAAGAAACTGGAAACCGTAGTAGCTTTTTCATTTGAAAGGACATCAAGAGAAGCAGCAAAAATGTGAAGTTCATTAGAAAAGTGAGGAAAGGATGGAGCGTTTTTCAGAAATCTGCATTTATGAAGCATTTAGCAACTTCAAAAAGGTTGTGAACTAAGAAATGTTGTAAAAAATCTTTTCGCGTGCTCACGAGAAAGTCTTCTGTTTTTTTATTTTCGCAAATGTCCCTTCAACGGTTCCGTACCTTAAGGACGCCAAACTTCATTTGCATTTAAAACGCATATTTATGTTACAAAGCTATGAAGGCACATGTGAGTATAAAACTAGAACAACGAGCGCTTTCTGCTCAGACATCGAGCAGATCTTCAGTGTAGTTGACAGTTTTGATCCAGCGCTCCGAAAGATTTAAGGATATACCGAGGTTAAGTTTAGAATGCAGTCCGAAGTTACTAAAAACGGTATGTAACCATCTTTCAAACTATCCGTTTTTAGACAAACACCATTAAGCTTTATTTTTAGAGATTTGTGCATCGTTTTAAAACGACGGCGTTTTACTGCCACGAGAATAAAGTCGAAATGTTTCGAGAATAAACTCGTAGTACGAGGATAAAATTATTTATAATATAATAATATTTTGAGAAAAATCACAGAATTGCTAGAACCAATGGATGTGGAGGATTTGGTTAAATCTTACTTGAGATTAGGATTTAGCAATAAGGATAAGGAAATTATTTTCTCTTTTGGCGGATCATCACGGAGTTATAATTAGTAAAAGGACACTGCAGCGGTTATGTAGGAAACTGAATTTATTCAGAAGAAAAAATCAGACACGAACTAAGAACTAACTCACTGGTTCAGATGATGTGCATAAACATATTTTAAACTTCAACTTTCACGAAAACAAAATACGTATTACGACGAGTTTATTCTGGTTACATTTCGTTCTCGAAATCTTGGAGTTTTTTGGCACTAAAAAGAAGACCAGAAAGTGTTTTACATGTTTTAATTTCCATAAACGTACGACAGACGCATGACAAACACGTATAAACATGTGTATTTGTGTGATTTTGTGTAGTGTACCGAAACTCTGTGTCGGTTAACATCAGTACGATAACTCACTGCAACTGTTACTCTTATTTGGTATTAAAATCTTCATATTCGTTTGGTGATTTATCAATTATTTAACAAAAATTTGTAATCAATCGATAAATATTCTCGTAAATATACATCTCTAGTAAATGCACATTTCTGCAAGTCAATATAATGAGAAAATTGAACATTAAATATTAAAAATGCTAGATGGAAAAGTGTTTCTTTGAAGTTAACTCTCTAAGCTTACAGTATATGTCTAGATATTTATTAACAACGACATCAAAAACTAGCATTACCTGTGTTTTATAACATACTGTATCAGGTCACTGTCAAAGTTTCTCTTTTGTCTTATGAGCCAAAGACACAATCATTTTCTTATGCTGTTTTATTAAGTAACATGTTAATAGCTTATGTTTGGTCTGAGATGTTTTAACAGTTTACTGTTTGTTGTTTTGTGTGTTGTAGATTAGCATGCCAGAGGTACATGTAGAAAATGTGGCTTCTTCACGAAAGCATGTGATGATGCAGAAAAAGTTTGCTGCTGCCACGAGACCAGAGTGGAGGATATTGATTCTCCGCTGCGGCAAGACACATGTGTCCCAGGAGTCTCTGATGTCCAGCAAACTCCTGACTGAGAGCAGATCCGTTCTCAGCTGTCTCGTGTCAGCGGTCCGTCTGCACTAGCAGCTGATTCGAACGCAAAAGAAACCGAGGGCGCCAGCATGGAGGACAATGTGAAGGTCGAACCACAAGGTGAGATGAAATAAACCTGGGCCAGTATTTATCAAGCTTCTGAGAACTACTCACAAGAACACTGCTAAGAATTGACTTAAGAAAAAGTAAAAAAAAACGTTTGAGTTCTCGGCTCAAAGCTGCGCTTCAAAGTTGGTCAGAGAACTCGCAACAGTACTGATGATCCATGGAGCATTAATGATATTTAAATAAGTGCCACCCACAATAACGCCTATTTAGGGGAGCACCGAATTTATGTGTGTATAATGTGGAATGATACGGTTCCACTGGCCTCTCTATGTCCATCACGTCTCTGTGTCCTCAGTGCCATTGTGACAGATTGAAAAAGGAACATGTGTATTTTAAAAACGCATAAGTCTGTGTACACTGAAATATATAGTTATATTATATATGAATATATATTGGCTATTTTGAATATTTAGAGAAGTCTATGATATATAAGTTTATTCTGAGTTTATCTGTGATCAGTTAATTGCCACGTTAAATTGGACGATTGATTGTTCTGGATCGATTGTTCTGGTCTACGTGAACACTAGGGGGAGAGCTCGCGGGATTTCTCCATTCTACATAAAGCTTGCAGTGGAGAAACAGCGATTGCGAGTTTTCTGTTGTTTAATCATCTTCCCCTTTTCAGGTATGAAGTATAATAATTAGTTAATACTTTGAAATAATGTTATAATACGTTCAAAGAGTATGCAGACGCTAGTATATTATTGATTGTGTGTTAGAAATGTTGAAACTGTTAGTTTAGAAATACGCGAGCTCAGGACTCCATTTTAAGCACGTTGGTCATGGCGTTAGGCCTATATAATGTGGTGCGAAGCTCGAGTATGTTCAATATTTCAGATATCTGTGTATTTAAGGTGTAATCTTGTTTATTAAGTGTTGATTTGTTAACAAAGGTGCATGTATACAGTATGAAAAGTGAATTGAGAATTTTAGATGCAGTTTCAGATAAAATATCTAGCTGAAACAGTAAATGTACGTGCTTATGACTGATTTGTCATATAGTAAATATTCATTTATAACTAAAAAGAGAAATATGTAAGAGTTGATTCTCAGGTAACTGTAAATGCCTAATGTTTAAATCTTAAATGCTTTTTTTTGTATACTTGAGGTAGAGTATGGTTTTCAAATAGCTTATTATAAAGAAGTGTACTCATTTATTTAAATGTGTACGGTAAAAATTGTTGAATGTATGTTGAGAAAGATGTCAAAGAGGTTGATTTAAAAAAGAACTGTTTAATGTCCATTATTACAAAAGATTCTACATAAAACTTGCAGTGGAGAAACAGCGATTGCGAGTTTTCTGTTGTTTAATCATCTTCCCCTTTTCAGGGGTACAACACCATCACAAGGCCCTAGTGGCAACTCCTTAGCACTTGAAAGACCTCTCGAGTGGTCTTAAATAATTGGGAGAGTATGAATGATTGATAGCTCGCTTTTTTTACCTAGTTTGGAAGTAGGATTTCATGAATTGTCAGCACTTAAAACTAGTGTTGTCAAAAATATAGATATTTCGATAAATATCGATACTGAAATATCTGAACGGTACCAATACTGATTTCCTGAAGTATCGATACACCGATCCTAGCCGAGCTGTCACTTTCACTTATCTCCAAAGGCACGTTGACAAACACCACACGTGACCGCAGTGCCTGTCACGTGACTCGTCTCATTCGCTCTGGTTAAATAGCAAAAGTGAAGTGAATATAAATATGGCGTGTGCGGCGCCTCCGCAACCGGCTTTGGTTGATAAAGAACACAGCAGGAGTGCTATCTGGAAATATTTTGGATATGAAGCAAATGAACATGGAAAGCCGAAGGACACAAACAAGCTAATATGCAAGAGTTGCTACAGAGCGCTGCTAACAAAAGGCGCTAACACCTCTAATATAGCAATATAAGTGTTGTCTCGTTTTTTCACCGTAATTCTTAAAGTTAATATAATCCGACTGAGGAATCTTTAACTGTGAATCTTTAAATACTTTAACTGTGGTCAAATGTAAATTAACTTGTGCTTAATTAACTTAATTCAAAAAATGATTACTTCAATTCTGTAATTTGTCTTCATGTCGATCCAGTGAGCATTGTTTTAGCGTGTGATGCACGCAAGTTTGCGGCTGTGGATCGATGATATGTGAATCCGGCATTAAAATATGTTCATCAAATAATGTTATGTATTAAGCAGCATTTATGAACAATGAGCAATGCATTTGCTACAGTATATTTTAATCTTTGATGACAGTATGTAATAAAATACAACGGATCATGTTGGCTCTGGTCCAATGAAAAAAAATATTAACAGATAGAACTTTGGATTTTAATTAGTACATGTATTAGTAAATGTTACTTTAAATTAACTTTTAACTAATATTAATACATGTTTTGGAAGTATTTTTCATTGTTTATTCATGTTAACAAATATCTATTACCATTAACTTAAGTTCTAAGATTAGTAACATAGTTCAGTTCATTTTAAAAGTGTGGTCAAAAAAAAAAAAAAAAAATATATATATATATATGTTAATTAAAGTTTGGCATTCTCTTGTAGCACCAGAAAGAAGATGAGACTCGACCTGCAACAGTACATAATGCGTTACAACACACATTATTAAGAATTATAATGCATTTTACCCTTTAATAACTCTTTATAATACATTATATATGTTATATTTATCTTTAAATAAAAATAAATAAAAAAATTACCCCCTTAATGTTGTGGCAGTTTTTTCTCTGTGGTATCGAAAATGGTATTGAGTATCGATATTTTTCAAGGTATCGTATCGAAGTTAGAAATTCCAGTATCGTGACAACACTACTTAAAACTAAAATGGCACTTTGAGAAGCTTGATAAATACGGGGTCTGTACATTTAAGCCGATATTAGATCATTTGCCTTTTCCCTGTTCTCTGTGTCTTTATACTGTAATAATCACCATTTGTTTTTCTGTGTTTTAGAACAACATGCCAATGAGACAGACGAAAGAACGCTGCTGACTGTTAAGCCATCTGATAGTAAGTCTGTCTTTCTGTTTATTATCGCCTGCAGTTATATTTAGGGATGGGAATTGATAAGAATTTTCCCATTCCATTATCGACATTGCTTATCGATCCGATTCCTTATCGATTCTCTTATTGATTCTCATTGGGTGAGGGAATAAGTACAAATTTGTTTGTTTGTATTAACTCGCTTTTATATTTGATAAGAACACAGCACATACTCAGAGTATACACAAATTATGTGTAGCAACCTCAGAACAAACCTAAAAGTAGGCTACAAAGTAAAGTCCAGGGACCTATTGAATTTTTCACATTCATCATTGATCCAGACAAAAAATAAAACTGCCATTTAAGTGCCATAAAAACTAAAAGCACAGACTAAACAGTCAAGGAAGATCTTGTGCCTTTGGGAATATTCTACCTGAAACAAAATTCAACTCAACTGACATACAAAATAAAAAGAAGTCTTCTGTAAAGACCACAACTATCAACTTAGGCAAATTATTATTCATATAGTAAAAGTTTACACAATGAAATGGCGCTCACATTAACTAAATAGAGAAGTTACCTTCGCCATTAATAGCAGATGACGTCTCGTTAGCTCTGCTGCTGCTCGACTCACTTGTTGTTGCTGTGTCGCTAAGTAGTAGTGTATCAAACACCCGACAGTCCTGCAAATGAATTGCGTGCTGTGTGGCCAAATGTTTCTGCATATTGGAGGTAGTTCCTCCCTTTGCCAAAATTAAACTTTTACAGTTGTTGCAAATTACCGCATTGGCATCTTTTCTAGTGAAATATAACCACGCATTAGATCGCTTCTGCCTCGATGACATGTTTGCTGCGTAACCAAAACAGCAGTGCGTGTGTGACGTCTTGTTGACACATTTGCAACGAGCAGAACCGATAAGCGGAATCGTTAAGCAGGTACGCTAACGGTTCCAAGGAATCTATTCACTGGGTACCGGTTCTAAAGAAGAACCGGTTCTCGGTTCCCATCCCTAGTTATATTTGTAATTTCACCCAAATGAAACTAAAAACAAACATGACTAGACAATCACATGAATTGGCAACATAATATACAGTGTATAGAGTCATATCATACGACTACTTGGGCGACATTGCATTACTATGTTCTTTGTGTCTGTGTATTTTTAGGAATATTTGAGTCGGCCTATGAAAGAAAATTGGCTTTAGGAAGTGGTTCCTATGGAGACGTCGATGTGGCAATCCCCAAATCTGATGACCAAGAGGTAACAGCACCCTTTTACAGAATTGAGCAACATTTTATTCCTTATGTACCTAAAGATTCATGTCCAAATTTTGATAAAAATGTATGCATTAAACAGACTGCAGATTGTCATATCATCATCTTTGTATAATCATTGTATTTCTTCATTTACAGGTTCCTGTCAAATCCATAAAAAGGCGTAAACACGACATTCCTATTACTGTTGTAAGTTGATTAATACTTTTATATTTAGTCATTTAATTGTCTATGGGACAATATCATTAATATGAACCTTCAGTTAGACATGAAATAGACAACATTGCCTGAGTCCCCACAGAGCTTTGAGTAGGTCTGGCTCTTGTGACCGTATCTACATAGATAAAATTGATGAAACATCCATCCAAATATAACAATATTTGTGCTGTAAATCTAAAGAGTTAACCATAGCCAAGTAACCATTTCCTTTTCTCTTCTTCTCTAGGCTGGCTGTCCGAAACCTGTGATGACTGATGTGGCAATGATGGCTATGCTGCAAAAACCTCCCACATGTCCTTCTGTCATTGAAATGTTTGAGTGGTTTGACTACCCAGACCAGATAGAAATTGTTATGGAATATCCTGCTCCCTGCTTGGAACTGAAGACATTAATTTCTCTTCATTACCTCACCGAACAAAAAGTCAGGAACCTCATTTGTCAGGCAGTTCAAGCTGTGAAGGACTGCCTTGACCGAGGCGTCTTTCATAATGACATCAACAAAAGGAGCAACCTGGTCAACACCAGAACCTACAACCTCAAGTTAATAGACTTCGGCTGTGCTCTAGAATACAAAAAGGGCAAACTCTTTCCGAACCATAAATATAGAGGTGAGCTGGCATTTTGGGTTTTTGTGGCACATTCTGGAATCGCATTTTTCATTTGACCCTTACACAAATTCGCTGAACTTTGATAACGTCTTTGTTACAGGAGCATATGATTACCGGCCACCTGAGGTCAAGGCCATGAAGGATTTTGACGGCGAGAAGAGAAATGTTTTTCAGCTAGGGAAGCTCCTGGAAAAAATGTCCTGAGTGTAGGCCAAGAGTAAGCACCGGTGAGTCAATTGACAAGAATACTGTAACGCACAGCTGAGTGCACACAGAAAGAGTCAATTTTTATTATTATTAGAGCAGAGATGTCAAATCTAGCAAATACCAGAGTAAAACCATTGCTTTCATCAGAGAATTCATATAGTGCATCATGTGGTGACCATGACTAGAGGGTTTAATTTAAGGCCTATCTATTACCAGGGCTTATATAATACGATTACATATGTCATCATCTGTAGTGCCACCATAGGTTTGGCCTTAAATTTCATGTAATGTAGCATTATAATTGCTACCCTTGACTAACCAGCTCGCTTTAAACTGTTATAGATTGTAGAAAGCTGTCAGCTGCATGCAAAGCCTACATTCCAAAAGACCGGCCAGACGTTATCAAGCTCTTAGACCACAAGTGGTTTAGATACGCTTGAGTCAGTCCCAGCCCTACTACTGTCTGACCCAGAGCTACAGTCAGCCTCCAGTGCGACCAGTGGACCGTTAGTACGTGAAAGAGCCGTAGAAACAGCCAGTTTAAGCAACACAAACTAAACCAACAAGGTTGGTAAATAAATAGATAGCAGGTGAAGATAGCATTAGACAGAGAATATCGTATGTGTATTTGGCGTGCTGCCGGAGGCGAGGGCTCCGAACTCTTCACAGTTCTGGAACGACATCCTCTGGACAGATGAGACCAAGATCAACTTGTACCAGAGTGATGGGAAGAGAAGAGTATGGAGAAGGAAAGGAACTGCTCATGATCCTAAGCATACCACCTCATCAGTGAAGCATGGTGGTGGTAGTGTCATGGCGTGGGCATGTATGGCTGCCAGTGGAACTGTTTCTCTTGTATTTATTGATGATGTGACTGCTGACAAAAGCAGCAGGATGAATTCTGAAGTGTTTCGGGCAATATTATCTGCTCGTATTCAGCCAAATGCTTCAGAACTCATTGGACGGCGCGTCACAGTGCAGATGGACAATGACCCAAAGCATACTGCAAAAGCAACCAAAGAGTTTTTGAAGGGAAAGAAGTGGAATGTTATGCAATGGCCAAGTCAATCACCTGACCTGAATCCGATTGAGCATGCATTTCACTTGCTGAAGACAAAACTGAGGGGAAAATGCCCCAAGAACAAGTTGGAACTGAAGACGGTTGCAGTAGAGGCCTGGCATAGCATCACCAGGGATCAAACCCAGCGTTGGTTGCAAATCCTTTGCAGTCAATTACAATCTGAAGTCTGGAACGCATAGACATCACCCAAGTATTAAAAAGTGAAAGTTTGATTTATGATATTATACTGTCCCATTACTTTTGGTCTCTCAACAAGTGGGAGGCACATTTGCAAACTGTTTTAATTCCTATACCATTCACCTGATTTGGATGTAAATATCCTCAAATTAAACCTTGACAGTCTGCAGTTAAAGCACATCTTGTTTGTTTCATTTGAAATCCATTGTGGCGGTGTACAGAGCTAAAATTGTTAGAATTTTGTCGATTTCCCAATATTTATGGACCTGACTGTAGGTTAAAATTATACTTACGTTATCTTAGTTGACCTCAGTTTTATCAGTCTCGACCATTAAAGAAGCCCGAATTTTTATGTTCTTAAAACATTAAAATCATCTTAAAATAAAGAAGGGCTTCTCTGTATTACATGTAGGCGAATGTCTATATTAAATGTGCTCATGTTCAAGTGTTTTTTTTAAGAGGACTATGTGTGAAGCTGAATTGAAGCACGCTTATATACTGTATGACAGGCTGATAGACGCGCCGGTGAGATCACTTGGACTTAAAAAACTCTTTAAAAACTTTCGGTCATACTGACGAGAATAATTTCATAGTTTGAATCTGTTAAGTGTCTAGATTTTTTTATACTCACAATAGCAACAAAACGTTTTGTGCTGTAAAATAATGAAACAAGTTCAAATAGAAAACAAATATTCTCAGATCCTGTATTACATATGAAACGTGCATATTGCGCGTCCACCGGAGGGATGATGATTAAGCATAATAACTTAATCACTGGGCTATATTAACATACCTTTTATTTATATTCTGCCGAAATTAAAAAGATCCGTTCATTTTGATAAACAAGATTTAAGATCTTTATATACAATGTATGTATACAAGTTAATCTTTTCTGTGCAAAAATAAACATGTATCGAAAAAATGTACCTCTGTTTATTTTAGTACTGCGACTTGACTTGACTTGAAACTTATCAGGACTCGACTTGACTTGCTTAGGGTGAACCCATGACTTGACTTGACTTGCTTGATTTGTCTAAACTGTGACTTGTGATTTGACTCGAGACTTGATGGTTAAGACTTGAGACTTGCTTGGACTTGACCGTATGTGACTTGTTCCCATCTCTGCCACATGCTGCTATTTAGATCAGGTTCTGCAAGTCACTTGGTGGGCAGCTCCTCATAATTTAGGAAGATACAATGACAAATATACATATGTGCACCAGGTGCACTTACATAACAGATTTGATTATATCAATAAAATAATAAATGAAAATTACATGTTATATATTTTAGATGAAAAAAACAATAAACAAAAAATATCTAGCTGTCTGCCTAACCAATTATCTGAAACTATCTATGTCCCCATATGAGAGTGTACCATTATACGCTGCCTCCCTTACTATCCAAAAACAGAGCGAACAGTAAAATAAAATGCATTAAAAGAAAACAACAGCCCTTCTATATCCATTCTTAGTGTTAAATGTCACATATAAAGGAATACTTGACTGAACATACAAATAGAAAAAATAATTGTAACTCCGTTTTATTGACCTATTTAAATTAGATAAGATTTGTCAAGTATAAAAATCCCTTTGTTTTCTAATTTCAGCAGTAATCTCAATCAGACACTTTGTTTTCTGCAAATGACCTGTTTTTGTCTGATTCTCCAGCACTGCAAATGCACTAGAGTCACAATTGTTTATTATGATAGTTTAGAGTAAATAGTTAGGTTTTTGGTGTTGTTCTTACAGAAATAACTCTGTACCCGTGACAAACCATAATACTGTAGGCTTAACATCACGGGTTTGAGGATAGCCAACACTTAATGAGCGATGGTTACCATCCGGGCATGTGGGAAGGGGTGTTGAGGAATTCGGAAGCCGCCATTTTCTTTTACTCGCCACAAGTAAGAGCTGGAGAGGTCGGTTAGTTTTTTTAAGCCAATTTCGCTGCTTTAAACTAATTGTTATTATGTTTTTTTTAAGATAGCATAACAAATTGACGTCGTCGGCGTTTGCTTGTTGGTCAATTGTGTAATTTACATTTGCGCAGGTAACGTAACGTTACGCTTGAGGAATATCACAGCCGCCATTTTCTTTCACTCGCCATGAGTAAGAGCTGGAGAGATTGGTTAGTTTTGTTAAGCCAATTTTGCTGCTTTAAACTAATTGTAATTATGTTTTTTTTTTAAGATAGACAAGATAGCATAACAAATTGACGTCGTCGGCGTTTGCTTGTTGGTCAATTGTGTAACTTACATTGAGGAACTTACATTTGCGCAGGTAACGTAACGTTACGCTTGAGGAATACCCCAGCGGCCATTTTCTATCAATCGCTCCGAACACAAGGAGGAACAATCGGTAAGTTAAGTTTTATACGACCAACCCTTGCAGATTTATTTGCTGTTTTATACTAAATGTTATTATGTTGGCTTATTCAAATTTTGGAGACTATGAATATTGTAGCCTTGAGTTGCCGTCGTCGTGTAGTGTAATTTAACGTTAGCTGAGAAGTCAACAGACTAACGTTGAGCTGTAGCTGAACTAATTAAACATTTTAGTTAAGTAAACTTGCATTAGTATTATGGTGTTTGTCAAGTAGGTGTTTATTTACCCATATCCTCTTAACCAATATTGTTTTGCTCCTGTATGACATATCGCTTTATTGCACCCTGACCTCTTTTTAAGTTAATTTGGATAAAATGCTAGATGCTGCTAAATTACCTAAAGTTATTATATCATATGCACGTAAAAAGTAATGAATGGGTATAAATAGCGAGCCAAATACAAACATAAACTCGTACTCTAGATAGACAGTACAAGGAGATCGGGCAAAATATTAAAATAATTAAAGTAAAATGTATGACTAGTCCAATGATTCCAGGCCACCTAGAATTTCTAGGGCTAATAGTGGTGAGCTAAGCTGCCAGTACAAACGTCAATATTCGTTTTCTTGATGATGCATAAGAAGCTATCTATGAGAACAACTAAATTCACTTAATCGAGCAGATGAGTGGACTCCGTGGCAAACATTTAAAGAGTATCTGCATTTCTTGATTTGATCTCCGTCAGAACCGACTTACACCACCTGCTGGTGAAGCGGTCAGGCAGCAGGAAGAGATCATGCATTTGTAGAATCGGCGCTCTATTGCTTTTCCTGGGATTCCCGGATGTGAAACTTTGAATTTCAAGCCGAATTTGAACCGCTGAATTTTTAGAAGCGAATTTTTAATTCGAAATAATATGGACTGAAAATTATCCGTCGAATATAAAAGGTTGTATTTAAAAACAAGTTAAATGTTTTTAATGAAATTTAAAAGGTGAATTTTAATTTTTTAATTTTTAGACAGTGAAACCGAGTGTGAAATTTTTCAATTTGAAATATTCACAGCTTAAATGTACAACCATATTGAATTGCAGAACCTTAAAATGCAAGAACTGTTAATACAATGCATTTTTTTCAGTTAGTGCTATATAGCACGTCTCTTTGCTTCAAACACAAGTCACTATTTTACTTCCATAAAATTATCGTTTATTTGAAAATAAAGAGCAGAA
This sequence comes from Triplophysa bombifrons, assembly GCA_029783895.1. NCBI lineage: Eukaryota > Metazoa > Chordata > Actinopteri > Cypriniformes > Nemacheilidae > Triplophysa > Triplophysa bombifrons. Next base: position 5,250,604 of record CM056455.1, read on the forward strand.
GTTAATTAGCAAAAATCAGCAAACGGGAAATCGTGCGGGCACACTCTAACCACTCATCTTTAATGACCTGTGAGCAGAATAGGGTTGCAGAAATTGAAAAGAAGAAAAAGATAAGAGCCTTAAAGGGCTTTGTTGTACTTTTTTCCATACTTGGACCACTTTATTGGTGCCATTGTTTTCTCAAATTTACATGTTTAATGTATGTCCATCTAAATGTCATCGCTTTGATTAACACGTCACGCGCCTGCACCATGAATTAGATTTTTCTCCAATGAGGGGAGAGGGGGAGGAGGGGGCTGAATGTTTGTTACAGAATTGATATTACTTCATTGATTGGCAATTAGCTGTAATCTGAAAGTGTCAATCAATGCATGCGAGTAAAACGGTGACCATACATTTAAAGAAACTAAGTTGCTTGTCAAATTTTCCTTACAAGCGGCAAATATCTTTTAAATAAGCCCAAAAAAAACACAACTCGCGACTCATGATTTTTTAACACGACTTGATATAAAAACAAGCCCAAAGTCGCGGATTATAAGCGGACTTGGCAACCATGGTGATGGGTCGTTCGTGAACGATTCGTTCATTTTGATCGAATCTTAAATGTGACTAGGGAAGAACGAGTCGTCTTGGGAAGTGATTCGTTCAGTCGCGCATGCGCATTGCACAACACGCTCCGGACGTTTAACAAATGCAATCAGAGCCGGAAAGAGAATTGATTAGTTCACCTCTCGAGTCTTCGGGTTCGAGTCGTTCGTTCATCACGTGACATCCCTGCACGCTAAACAAATGCAGTCAGAGCCGGAAAGAGAATTGATTAATTCACCTCCCGAGTCTTCGGGTTCGAGTCGTTCGGTCTTTTGAAATGTGATGTGACAGCTTTGGACAGAGAAATTAGCTAATTTACAACCTTCCTAACAAACGGGTGAATAGCCTAGTCCTAGTGTTTGTTTATTGATAGACAAAGACAGTGAAATGACAAATTAATCAAGATAAGAGGTGAAGTGAGCTAATCATAGACTAAATACCCATGTAAACAAGTAATTAATCTTTTCTGTTTATTGTAGCATTATAGTTTTGAATTTGTTGTAATGTGATCAACGTTTGCATAAGTAGTAGATTTGTTGGGAAAGTGACATGTAACATTTTAATTATACTTTGCTTCATTGAACGAAAGGAACGATATGACTCGAAAAAAGATTCGTTCATTTTGCTGAACGAGACTCAAAGGTCCGAGTCAATAAAATGATCCGAACTTCCCATCACTAATTTCTGCAGCCATTTACAATAGTGCTAAACTATTCGCTTGTTAAGTCTGACGTCACTTGTGACGTTAGCCTCTTAATCTGAGTCCGTACGCTCTGCTGGATAACAATGGCGGAACCTGTGACTTTATTTAGACACAATTTAAACACTTTTTGAACGCCAAGGGTTTTGACTCAAACAAAGTAGTTAGTGTAAATCATCATTCAGATGGCATTTAGAAGGGTAGAGTCCAGGCATCCATGAAAAAGGTTTATGAAGTTGAGGTGAGAGAGCTGTAATTATACATGTGGCATTTTTTTCAGATTATCTTTTTTCTTTATCTACAGGCTCATTTTGTATTGCAAAATGATAAACAAGAGGCAGTATGAAAACCGCAAGAAATGCATCAAATTACAAGATGCTGATTTTGAAGAATTTGTTTCTCAAAGTAAATTTCGCAAAAAAAAATAACCAGTAACTCCGAATAAGGGGAGACAATTATGTTTAATAATTTTAACAGTGTTGTCTTTTAATGCCATCATTTGGTCAGGGAGACCTTTTTCATCCCTGTGAACAAGATTACCATGGAAGATGATTCTGGAACTGAGGTGGATGTAACAGTGTTTGCAGAATTATCCACAGTGAATGGAATTTGCTTCATTGTCAAAGATGGACATGACAATGGTAAACAAAGAGACACTGAGTGTTTTATATTATATTAACCACGGTACCGCTTTCATATTCATTAACTTGAATTAAATTGATCTTCATCTGATTTTAAAATTGGCTTATGACATAAAGATGCCAAATGTAAATGGCTTAACTATAAACTATTTTAATTAATTATTTCAAATCTTTTAGTCAGGAAACAACATTTTCTACATGAACAAGTTTTATACGTGACTGTGCTCTGTGGATTGATTATATATCTTTTGTTCTTAGATTCAGTCGCATCTCAACCAGGCGCATCTCAATCAACCCAATCACTATCCTCATTCAGTGGCAGTTCCCTCTCTGTCTCCGATGGTAACAGTGACAATGATGTGTCAAGACAACCCAAGCGAATGAAAAGAGATGAAGAGGAATTACAGAACTCTGTAGCCAAAGATGTAAACATATCACTTGTATACAAATAAATAATATTATCGAAATTGTCATTGTATCTGGGAAATATTCTATTTTTTGTTTAATCATTTGATGCAAACGTTTTGCTTTGTACTGATTTTCACGTATTAATTAATAATCAATTTGACTGTTGATAGACTGAGCTGATTCAGGCTAGACTGTCCAGCTTTTTTGAAAGTATACATTGTAACAGTTGACAATGTAAATCAGTGTTGTAATATTATGTTTAGCTGATAAATCTGATCCTGCAGACAAAACCAGGAGGAACAACAGTGGTTGAAGAATATGAAGACTCTGGGACACTGTCTTGACTGTAGAAGGCGGCAAATGGTTAATATTCATGCTTCACACATTGTGGACACAGAACGGTAAGTCCATTGTCAAAGGAAAAGTTCACCTTCAAAATGAAAATTCTGTCATTTACTCGCCCTCTTGTCATTTGAAACCTGTATGAGAACATTTTGCTACCCATTTACTTTTTTGGTTTTGTATCCACATAATAGAAGTGAATGGGGGACACCATTTTTTTGGTAACCCAACATTTTTCAAAATATCATCTTTTGTTTTTTTGCAGAAGAAAATAAATCACACTTAAATATGACAACAGGGTGAGATTTCTGTTTGAGACATTAAACCACTAACCGTAAATTACAGAATGTTATTGTGGACTTTAAGAGAAACTAATACAGGCTTTGGTTTCCAGCCATTGTTTTTTCAGAAAATATCTCATAATGTATGGACTTGAAAACCTTTTAACCTGTATGACTTATTTTGATATTTTGAAGAATATTGGTAACAGAAGACAGTTGGTCCCGGTTGACTTGCATTGTTTTTTTTGCATAAAATAGAAGTCAATGGGTCACAATAGTTTATGTTGTACCAACATTCTTTGACTTTCTTCTGCAGAAGAAGATACTTCAATCATACAGTGCTAAAATGACAAGAGGGTGAGTAAATAATTACAGAATTTTTTTTTTTTTTGGTGAACTATCCCTTTATGTGTGGATGTACTTTAAAATGTACCAGGCCCTTGGGTTTGTTATTTAAGGGGATTTTTGTTTAAATCTGTTTGGCTAGAATCAACCTAGACTGCTTTAACCCCTGACTGGTTTTTAAAACTTTCAACTTTACACCCTTGTAACAATTTGTTCAATCTCATTATGTCTCTTTCTTTGGGAACGTACATTACAATGACAGCCAAAGTGGCTCTGGATTTCTTGCGTGGCAGCTCAAAATAATTCAAAGAAAGACTAAACTTGAGTGGAAAAACGCAGACTGCAGGAGGATGGGGCCCAAGGCAAGAGAGAAAAATGTCTCCGATTAGTGATGAGTTGGATAAAGAGCGTTGCAAAGAGTTGATATCCTTGATGAACAGTGTTGAGCAAGTTACTTCCAACCGTAATGCGTTACAGTTTACTTGTTACTGTTGTTTAAAAGTAATCCCCTACTTTACAATATTAGTGTCTCAGAATTGTAATGTGTTACATGATTCCTGTATTACTTGAGTTACTTTCACCAAAATAACTACAGAAGTAGAACATATCATTCCAAAAAAATGTATTTGTATTTTTGTTTTTTTCAAAATACAAAATACATATTGCCATCAACCTTTTTATTAGATTGCTGATTTTTTTATTAACTAGGCTGTACAAAACATAATAATAATAAGACTAAACGCATTTAAATACAAAATACTATTAATTTGTGACAGTATTTTGTATTTCAAATGGATGTAAGCAAAAAGTATTTTAGTTTGAAAATACAAAAATACTAAGTTTAAACTCGTTTAAATAACACATTTTTTTTAAAGGTATTTATATACAAAATTGTCACATCACTGAACTAGATTATATATAATTCTAGCTAGTCATCATGTAAACGTTATCTTACATTGTCCTTGCTGCTGGTCACAGGATCTTGATAGATAGCTTCCTGAAAGCAGCCCAATGACCCCTCAAAACCCGCCCAGAGGGAATGAAAACTAGCCCAATTATTTTCTGGTGTCAAATCAAAGTTAAGAACTTCTGTTTCTATTGTGTATTTGCTTATCTGAATGGTTTTCTAGGTATTGTATATACTTTTTGTTCTGTTGAACTCAAGATGTTTTGGGGGATTTAGGAAAGCAAAAACGTCTGTGTCACCTTTGTCTACCATTATGATCTTTTCTGCTATGGTAGTCAATTTTGCCAAAGAATTGTCAGTTCCTAACATTCTACCAAATATATTGTGTTCAACCGACATTTATACAGGTTTGGAACAACTAGAGGGTAAGTAATTGTAAGAATCTGGATTTTGTCTGTGCCCTCTTCAACATTGCATCTGTGTTTAGTACAATATTCATATATCATATGTATTCATTCATTTTAGTATTAGCTTCTTTTCTTATAATATGTGCCTTACTGTCCTGTTGTTTAACCTCGTTGAGAGTTGTATTGTATCTTATGCTGATATAAGACTAAACAGAAGGTCTGGTGATCTTCCATTCTGGTGATTTTCCATGACAAATGTTACCTCCTGTTTCAAGCATATAAATATTGGTCCTTAATAATATTAAAATGGGGACTCTGATTGAACTGCACTTCTGTGTCTGTGTCATTCTTGGTCTCCATGATCAATCCTGAAACTTTATGTGTTCCGTCGACTAGACTCTTCAACCGTAGAATAATATTTAGACAAGGGGACAAAGAAATAATATTCTTACAGTAATCCATAACAGAATTTTCATTTTTGGGTTGGGTGTCCCTTTAAAAAAAGATCTCATGTATGCTCGAGACCACACATGTAAATGGACGAGAAATATGTTTTCTGCTAGTAAAACATGCAAAAACTTGCTTAAGAAATAAGCATGGTTAAATTTATTGCATATGTATAATGTGTACAAAATCGTCAATGTTTTAGGTCTTCTAGACTGCGTATAGCGCTGTTCAAACGTGGTATTTGGCAGCCGGAATCATCTGGTGTTACACTCGCGAGTGATTTCTTTCATTGTGCAATGTGACATTCACCTGACGAAACATTGTTAAAAACGTATTTCGGATGCATTGTCTAATACCACCGGTATGTTTTTCTCTTTGGTTAAGCTGAGCTCCCGCGTCCCTCCCTGTACTGTAGCCTAGACAGACTCGTACGCCACACTTTTGAGAACGGGCCGATTCTGAGTTGCCAGAGTATGAATACACATTAAAAATGTCATCAATTAACATTTATCCTTAGAACATAAATAAACATTTTGGCGGCCACAGTACATTATGAAAGTAGCCCAAAAACCCGCAACCTGCGGCTCCATAATAATTGTGCGGGAAATACGTTTTCTTTAAAAATTTAATTTTCTTTAAACACAATTCAAAGCAGTAAACCTGGCACGTGATTATATGTAATAAAAATGTTCTTTTATTTCTCTGTTGCTTCAGATAGCTTAAGATTTTTACCTCCTCTTTGGTCCAGACACATCTTCCAAACTGCTTCAGAAGTGGCACACATTCTATAAAGAATAGATGATCAGAGAAGCAGAGTCTTACTACCACCCCAATGCTCCAAAGTTTGCTGAAGTCTGCCAGAATTCAGTACAATAAGGAATCTTCTGCAGATCACCAAGGTATTCTGTACTTATCCAGATGAGACTATTTTCAGTGCAGTGTATCAGAGGCAGTACTAATGATAACTTGACATAAAAAACTGATAATTTAAGATTGTATTGTATCCAGAAACTATAAAAAAAAATGTAAAATGAACTTGGCACTTTTCCTTTAGAGTGGGACAGTGATATGGCATACTTCCTGCTGCTCCTCCATATTGTACCACCTCAACCTTCTAAAAAAAAAAACTAGGAAGATCATTGCAGCTCATGGCATGGATCATCTAGTTGTGTTTCAGAAGGTTTGTGCCACACCACAGTTCGTAAGTAGGTACCACAGTTTTAAGACGTATTACGAGGTAAATTAATGACAATTTCTCTTTAGTCATTTAGGTGCTTAGAAGAACATTTGGAGAGTCAATAGGGACAACGCCAGCCATTCCTCCTTGCCTCTGGAACTCTGAAGCAAGCCATCAGCATCTACTACATTGTGATTGACAAGATGTTCATCCCATGCCAGGGAGCCACATCATTGGCAGCCTTCGATGAACTGATCGGAGTCTATGGTATTGATGTTGATAGCACTAAAGAAAGTCCAAAGGTTAAGGAATTGAGAGCCAAGTTTGACAATCCTAGTAGAATCGAAGTTAAAGAAGTCTTTAAGTCAATAATGGATTGTAGGTATTGTTAAATACAAACTTTAAATGGACTAAGTATTTTAGTGAGAAATGGGGTATTGTTGAACCCGTCGCAATTCACTTAGGCGTGAGATTTGAATCTAAGAGAAACAAAGAATCTGGTGTCTATGAGCAGGTACCAGTAAATGACACGTTCACTTATATACCCCTGTTAAAAACATTAGAATTCATTTTCAGGAATGAAGAAGCGTGTAGTCAAATTAATAAATCTCCTTCTATTGGCAACTTATACGAAGATTTCAGTCATGGGAGGTACTACAGACATCATCCATTGTATTCAAAATCAAAAAATGCATTGCAAATTCAAGTTTATTATGATGACTTTGAAACCGCAAACCCACTTGGGTCAAAACTAGGTATCCATTAGCTTGGCTGTATATATTTTACACTACGGAATTTGCCACCACGTTGCAAATCATCTTTGATGAATATCCATCTTGTTTCATTGTTTCATTCCCAAGATGCAAAAAAATATGGCGTTGACAAAATACTTAGTCCGTTTGTAGATGATGTAAAGGTTCTAGAGGATAAAGGAATGAAAGTGTCATTTACGGAACTACCTCTCTACGGCACAATTGCACAAGTAACAGGTGACAATTTAGGTCTTAACTCAATTCATGGCAATGTGGAATCTTTCACTTCAAACTACTACTGCCGAAGATGTCTTATTGACAAACCCCTGGCTGTTTTGGCATCAAACGCAATAGTATACAAAATTCCTTGTCACACTTTAGTGTGTCAGAGAATTTTGTCCTAGATATCATGCATGATATCTTAGAAGGCGTATACAGTATGAAATAAAATTGTTATTTGAATCAGAAATGTATTTCTTTTGAAAACATTCTCCAGCGTGTATATGCATTTAACTATGGCTTCATGGATAAAAAAAATCGCCCAACGCGTATAAACGTGGCTTGTACAAGTGGTATTGGACTTAAGGCCAGTTGAACACTATGGCTTATTTGGACCCTCCAACTATTGTCCAAGAAGATGACAGAAACTGGCTTTTATTTTTGTTACATGTCATTAACATTGTATTTTCCCCATGTATTACAGAAGGAAAGACTGTATTTTTACACAAAAATAAACATCTTATTGAAGACATCACAAGTTATTTAAAGCTTTGTATCAAAATAATTTGATCCCGAAACATCAGCTCATGATTAATTATCCTGAGTGTATAAGGCATATTGGTCCTTTAGTTCATGTTTGGTGCATGCGATACGAGGCCAAGCAACAATTTTTTAAGTCCAGCATGAAAAACTTTAAGAACAAAACTAAGTCCCTTGTGAAAAAAATCCAAATACAAAATAAGAAACCCCTGAATCTATCTGATCCGAATAGTCTACATTTTAGACTATGAAGGATAGACATACAAGTAATAACATTGGCCATATTTTTGACCTTTTAGACTCAAAATGTTATTACTTGTATATCTATCCTTCTTAAAGCCCGTTTAAAGTTTCATGGAAGATTTGATCTCCTGATTTTAATCTTTTAGCATAAACTAGAGCAAGTTATTTGTAATCTATATTTAGTAGAGTGATAGGTATCCAATTATCCATAATAAGGAGACACATTGAACATGCATGAAAACACATATATTCAATGTATTGAAACACATTGACAATGGTAAATGTACTCTCATTTGTAAGTCATTTGTGATGTGACAAATATTAAAATAATCATTCTTGTATTTTAAAGAATAGTTTAAGTTTACTCAATAGATTTTAAAGTGGAAACCTTATGCTCCTAATTTTAAATAAACTTTTATCGCGTTTTGATTGATGCCTGTTTTCTTTTTTTAAAGCTTATGATGTCAAACAATGATTTGATAGCCACCTGCATCATCATCACTGACCCCTGTTGAAGACCCTTTTAATAGGTTTATTAATTCATTAATAATCAATACCATGGTTTAATCAATTAAACCACCTGCTTCACAAAATAATTTAGTGTTTTGACATTCACACCATCTGCTGCAAAATAAATACATCAATTTACACATAATTACAAATAATTTTAGAAATCTCACAAACCACCAGCTGCATTAAAACTAGCCTATTACAAAATTCCTCCCTGTATTTGTATTTTATTCTTGTAGGATTTAGAAGTGTTCAATTGGCCTATCATATCAATAGAGAGACCCACAGAGACCAATATAACCATTTTGCTAGTTTCCATTACCAATAGCCTACAATTCCTATTATAATCCATAAAAACATCTTCAGATTCAACTCCATCTGGCGTCAAAGCAAAACATTACATGACGTGTCATAACCATGTTGTTGTCCAACAAATAGTTAAACAGTTCGTACATTGTCGTCTTTTAGCTAAAATCACGTGACTTGGTACACGTCGGAGCACATTTAAACACTTCAAAGCACAAAGTTAACTTAACAAGGACTGAAGTACGCAAGCGGTAAGTTTTTTATTTAAAAAAAATGTTAAGATACGGGAATACCACATATTATTTACAAGTAACAAATCAGTGAGTGAACAAGGTGCGATTTAAATCTTAACTTCCTTGTTCAGCAGACTGTACCTGTGTTAGGTAAAACTTCCTCCTACAAGCAACGATGTTTTAAAATGTGTTGAGAAAGATAAAACGAAATGTTACACATTTTCATGACTCATTTTTATTGAGAGATATTTCTCGGTAATATTAAAGTTAAAAAGTGCTTTAAAAACAATATTGGCGTATTTTTGTAGGCTAATAGCTGGATTGCTCAAAGAACAAACTTAACATCATGCCAAAAATCTACATTAATAATAATGAAAAGTACAATTGTAATTACCAGTGTTTTAAAAAAATCAATACAAATTATACAATCTTAAATAGCTGGATACATAGGTGATACCATCATACTACAATTGTATAGCCTATATAAGCATATTTGAACATAAATGTGTTAATTTAATGGAGATGTGTTTTCGGTGTCCTTCATAAGTATCTGGGATTTTAAAAAAAATCATTAAGACTTCATACCTTGAAATAATGAGAAATTACATAAGTCAGTTTCGACTCTGTTTCTCATTATTATGAGATACTAAGTCACTATTGTGTGAAACCTTCTGATTATTGTGAATTTTCTATTATGAGATTCTAAGTTATATGACTTGTAAAAATAATGGGCTTCCACAAGCTAGGTTTGATATAATTTTGAATGACAGAACTTTGTTTGCTTTTACCTAAAGCCTTTAAGTAGTATTTTATACTAAAACACAGCCTTATTTTCAATAAATAGCTGTTCCTATAATTTACTGTGGGGCCATAAGCCCTTATGTGACAACATGCCCCTTTAAAATGTGTCGTATTTTGGACAATAATAGTACAGGTGCAAAACTCTTTTTTGTTCTCTTTCAGTAGTAGTCTTTCAGATTTAATCATGTTCTCTGTGACTTTCAGTTACTTGCTTGTGTTCCTATTAAGACATGAAATTTACATTAGTCATTTAGCAGTCGCTTTTATCCATGCATCATGATTTATGTATTGATTTAAAAGAATGTATGCACTATTTTGTCCTAACTGATTGAAGGTGTGTGAAGGTTTAACTTCATCACTTTTCTGCATTCAGAGCTTCAGGATGTCTCTGACAATGTCAGATTCTGGGTACCATGTGCTACAGTCCAGTGTGTTCTGTAGCTTAGAAGCTGAAAAGGAAGGCTGACAAAAATGAATGAAGTTACGTGTTTATTCTTGTTAGTTGGATTAACGGGAGCTGCTCTCGTATTGGGAAGTTTATATGGGCTTTCACGTTCCACAACCGACTGAACTGAATAAATTTAGCTTTCGCTTGTGCTAACTTTTTGTTTTGTACAGTTGAAGCTTGCTTAAAGTGATAGTTCACCCCTCTCCCAAAAAAACCTCTGTCATCATTTACTCGCCATCATGTCATTTCAAACCTGTATGATTTTCCTATTGAACACAAAAGAAGATATTTTGAAGAATGTTAACTGGCACCCAACTTGCATTGGTTTTGTGTACATACAATAGAAGTAAAGAGTGCCTGTGCTGTTTGGCTACCAACTTTCTTCAAAATATCTTAATTTGTGTTCTGTAGAAAGTCATACATGTTTGAAATGACATGAGGGTGAATAAATAATGCAAGAATTTTCATTTTTGAATGAACTTAACTTTTAATGTATTCTTAAGTATATAAAGGTTTCATCTTCATCTTACATAAAAATACTATTTTAGAAACAAAAATTGCATTCCTTCGATTTGATTTTATGTGGTTACTATCATTGTACCACTAGGTGGCGATAAAACATTTGTTGTCAAAATATCTAATTGTAGGCTTTGACAAGCCCTTTTTAAAAAACTACACCTGCACGTTGTCTTAAATTTAACCTCAATGTGAAACGCTGATTTTTTGGTGAATATATATTGTTTACCAAATAAATAAAAAGTGTTTGTTATGTATGGACATGAGTTTAAATAATTTCATATGAAAAGAAGTGAAGCATTGTGAGAAACAAAATGCTCAACCTTTTAATTTCTCCATCATCAGCAATTCTTGCTTTATTTTCTGGGTTGTCAATTTTGGCTTAATTGGATGGAGTAAAACATTTTAACCGGTGTGTTAAATTATAATATAGTCTATCAAATGATCCATAATCCAGCTACTTTTAAAAACTATTTTCTGTTTCTCCCCATGCACTTGATTTTGGTGTCACTGACCGCACAACAAATGTCTTCAAGCATCTGCTGAATTTATTGATATTACCGTAAACGTAGTAAGAGCCGTCAAATCTGTTGTTTATGTGAATTTACCGCAATGATGATTATAAGTGCGCACTTGATACGCACTACTCTAACTTTACTGCAACCAGAAGTCCCATTTATACCGGACGCGTTTGCTCCAAATCTGCCTACAGTAAGTAAACAATTGCCAAGCTCAATACGAACTATAAAGCCCCGTTCTGACAGAAGTTAAATCATATGGGCAGTTTATATATAACTTATTTTAGTAGGCCTATCATTTGCGTGAGATTTATTTGGGCATGAGAAATCGCATCATGAGTTGTCAACCTGACATTGAGACGGCGTTCGCGACTGGATTTCATCTCCATCTATAGTCAAAGCAGAACATTGCGAAGCGTTTGGTCTTAAAATCTTGATGTCATACAAATAGTTAAACGTTTTCTGTCGAGTGTCCACATTTACCGGAAATCATGTCGTATGATCGTTTTTATACAATTTGAAGCACACACAAACGAGAGTGTACAATCTTTACTTTGGATTGAAGTGATCTCGTGGTGAGTTTTCATTTAATTTTAAGGAAATATCCGCGAATCTCAGTAACATTTCTGAGAATAAACACGACTTTGACCTAAATCGAAACCATTTTCTCATTCAACTGTGGCAATACAATCTTTCTAACGTTGCGCACTTTCCTGCTGTCAAACTTCTGTTTCAATAAAGACGAAGTGTAGTTTAAAACATGTTTAGAAAGCTGAAATTTGACAAGATTAATGTGATGTCATACTGTATCACATTTAATAAGGCCTGGAGAAGTTGGCATGCTCCACTTATCGGCAGTTTATTTATTTACAAAGGGTCTAAACGCTTGGGGGCGGTTTCCCGTACAAGGACTAGTTTAAATCTGGACTATATACCTTAGTTAAATTAGGAAATTTAAGTAGTTTTGCCTTCCTTAAAACACTACTTGTGTGCATTTTGAGAGAACACAAAGGGACTGATGTGTTTTAAGGTGAGTCATCCTGTTGAAAAAAACAGAATGCTGGGTTAGGTGTATTGTGATAATGGGTTAGGTGTATTGTGATGATGGGTTAGGTGTATTGTGATGATGGGTTAGGTGTATTGTGATGCTGGTTTGACCAGCTGTTGACCAGCTAAGGACCATCTTAAATGTGCACATGACCAGCTCAAACCACCCCATCACCAGCTTAAACCAGCAAACCAGCATCAAAACATACCAAACCAACATGTGCAGTTATTTTCAACAAGGCAGTGCGAGTTGTTTTCAGTTTGGACAAGTCATACTTTTATTTTAGTTTAGGAAGTCTAAAACCTGTCCGGGAAACCGCCCCTTGGTGTTTGGTTTTCTTGGGGGTTTTCTGTAGCAGTGATGTTATCACCCGCTTAAAAACTCTCCTTAAAAAAACAGTGTTATAATTTTTTTGTAATATCTTCTAGATAAATAAATGAATACAATAATACCAAAACAAAATTCAGTTATATATGCTCTTAAGTTTAATTTATCCCAAAGATTGAACTGTGTTGTTTATAAATATTTTGTTAGGGCAAATTCTAACTTAAAGGGGTCATATGGCACGAATACAAGTTTTTCTGTGTCGTTGGTGTGTTATATGTTGCCCATGCATGTATGAGACACGTAAAATTGCAAAAATTAAAGTGCAAAGATGCATTCTATCTAAAAGCGAATGATCACCCAGACCTGCTTGAAACGCCTTGTGTAACCAAACCCCCACAAATCTGCATCAGTTCGTGGTATGATTTGACTAAGATGCACCCAAATGCATAGGCAAGTAAGATGGGCGTACATGTCAGTACAATTGATTTGGAACCTGATGTTCCAAATATGGTAAGAGGCGTTACATTTCCATCACACGCTTGCAGTATTCGACCAATCACTACGCACTTGTTAACTGGCCAATCATAGCTCACCTCGCTTTTCAGAGCAATGAGTTTTAAAAAATGTACACGTTTTAGAGAGGCGGGCAAAGAAGAGACACAAACATGCACGGTATGTGGAAAATACAGCGTTTTTTACCTTAAATCGTGTTTACACATTGCATTACATCTAAAACAAACAATAATATTCAATTTATGTCATATGACCGACCCCTTTAAGCATAAAAATTACAATATGTAATGTTATTCTTTTATTTTTATGCCGAGCTGTTTTATCAGACTGCTTTTTTCAACTGCTTTCATGTTGCTGAAATAATAGGCCTACATTTTTTAAAAGGCTTAACTATTCCCAGACAACAATGAAAGTTTGAGTTGCCTTAACTAAAAATAATGTGCACTGACAAACCTTAAAATACACCCGTGCCATTGCTTTGTCTCAACATGCACACCAGTCATGTTTTTACTGAGGCATTTTTATAAAAGTGACATATATCTCCTAATTCAACTAGGTCAAATTAAGATATTTTGAATAATGTCAGTAACTGAGAAAATCTTGTCCCCCATTTACTGCTTAAGTAGGGAAAATAAATACTAGCCAATGGGGGATGAGATCTGCTCGATTACTGACATTCTTTCAAATATTTTCCTTTGTGTTTAGCAGAACAAAGAAATGCATACAAGTTTGTAACAATCTGAGGGTGAGTAAATGATGACAGAATTTTTATTTTTGGGTGAACTATCTCTTTAAGCTAAGCCTTGTTTGTGAAAGTGGGCTGTAGTATATTAGTATAGCATATTATAGTATATTACTTAAAAGTAACATATATTTGACACCTCACTCAATTAGGCCTAGTGTGACAACATGACCCACATTTTAATTAGGACATAATGGTGGACGTGTTAAGAGCATTTTAGCTATCCCCTATTCTACCATGAGGAATATTCTTTATAATAATAATGTGACAATTAGCCAAACATCCCTTTTTCATTTGGCTTTAACTTGTTCTCTGTGCTGTTCAGGTAAATTCAGGTTCAGGTATGTACCATGCTCGTTTCTCCTGTAAAACGTGTTACGTGTGCACTATGTTCTATAAGAATGGTGATATGTTACTTTTTGCTTTTTTATTTGCCATTTTCACCTGTGTGAAGGTTGAACTCCATCACTTCTCTCAGCCCAGAACTTCAAGATGTCTCTGACAATGTCTCAAGGTGACGGTATGACCGTTATCTCTGTCACCACAAACCCAAACAGCAAATGGCCACTTCTGTGTCAGATTTTGGGTACCTTGTGCTACAGTCCAGTGTGTTCTGTAGCTCAGAAGCCGAAAAGAAAGCTGACAAATACTCAGACAACTCTTGGGGTGAGTTACTATATTTTTAATGTATTTTTAATCTTAATGAAATAGATGGCTTCTGTCCTGGATGCTGACTGTTCAATAGGTTGTGTTATCTTAAAGCACTGCAGGGACCTCTTCACCTACCTTCTATCACTACCCAGAGTCCATAGAGGAATAGTTGTGTTTTTAATATATACATTTTATAAGTCATAAAAAGCTTCCATAGCATTGATTATATTCACAATACAGCAAAAGCACTTGTACGTTAGTGCTCAAAAAAGATGCATTTGTTAGTACACACTAGTACAAATTATTTTACTTATTTTGTAGGTTGTACAGATGATAGTGGGAGTTATCAATATTGTGTTGGGGATTCTACTTGCAAGTTTCGGAATATACAGTGTACTTATGGACTGTCGAGCACCCTTTTGGCTTGGTGGTATGGTAAGCTCAATCTCATTCTTCTCAATAATAAATAATAAAGTTTCCTTAAAGGTCCTTCTGTAAGCTTTCATGAAGAACCTTTGCATCCTGAAATAACCTTTCGGTTGCACCCAAAGTACTAAGAACCTATCACTGAAGGTTTTATCTGAGGACCAAAAAACAACACTTTTTTGTATGTTTATTTTATATAGTCCATATCAGTATATGCTTGAATGTATTCAAGACATGGCTGTCAAACATTTAATTGCACTCATGTGCACATGTACTTTTCACTTTTCTTACTTGTTTGCTTTGTAGTTTCTTGCAGTTGGAATCGTGTGTATTCTTGCTGCTAAGTTTCCCAGTCCTTGTCTTGTAAGTGTGCATCAAAACCATAACTTACATTTTGTTCTTAACTTTTTACTTCCGGTTTTATTTTACAAGGATCATCATTTATATTTGTTTGTTTGTACAGCTTGTCATCACAGTGATTTTAAACATTGTTAGTGCTGGTCTGGCAATCGCCGCTGTTGTGCTGTATTCAGTGGATTTGGCAGTGGGCAGCTACCAGTGGTGTAATGACTATGACAATTATTCAACACCCTCTCCTGAACAGAGAACGGCCACAGAATTATGTCTGTACTACAAGCATCTCAATCAGGTGATTTTCTTTGTTTTCAGAAGATGCTGTAAGACTTTGCTGTGTCAGATTTCACTACAATCAAACATCCAATTAATACATTTTACTCCTGCTAAGTAAGTGTTGTTGTGCTTCTGTCTTATGACACTTATGTTTTTGCTCCTCTAGTTGATCCTCGGAGGTCTGGATATCATGATGATAGTTCTGGCAGTTCTTCAGCTCTGTGTAACCATCAGTTTCTGTGTTGTGACTCTGAAAGCTTTGTGTGAGAAGAGTGGGGCTGCAAAGGTATTATATTATTAACACATTAACAAAACTAAACATATCCTCTGTGATGATGCCGACAATTTCATTCGTGTATGTTTGTGGTTTTACAGTCTTTGGAGGACCCACAACTTTATAAGCCGCTCCTAGAAGATGCCGCTGCCAATCCTCCATGTTAGAGACACAATGAGCATGGAAAAGAAAGCGATGTATTGCAACACAATAATCAAGTTACATGTTAATTCTTGTGGGATAAATTGCAATGGCTTTTAAATAAATCACTAGAGCACTTTGGTCACACCCCTTTTCCTTTTATAGAAAAAAAAAAAAAAATGAAAATATTCATCAAAAAAGTAGATCAATGCTCTCACTTTTCACAGCTGACCTTATATAACCATATATAAATGAAGGTCGTTTTTTGCTTGTGATTTTCTATTAAGCGTGCCTTAATGTATCCTGGTGTGGTATAAATATCTATTTTTAAGTATATGAAAATCAAGCTTTCATCCTATACATGTAAAGATTTATCTTCTATGGTTGCATCATTGTTCCTCTAGGTGGGGCTAAGATCCTCAAATATATCTTGTTGCCACTCAGAAAATTAAAGTTAATTTAAAATTAGTTTTAACGGATTAGCTTTAAATTGTTATTTCATGTCTATATTTTATATCAATTGTTCTCCATGATAAAGTTTATTTGACCATAAATAAGTAAGGAATAAATAACTGACAGCTCCTCAAGCCTCAGCGTGAAGCACTTATTTCTATGTTTTTCGGAAAGCTATGTAATACAAATAAATTGTATGGAAATAAAAAGTGGATGATAATCTCAAAATGAAGTCTGTACAACATACTAGTTTAATGATTGACAAATCAGGATTAAACAGCATGAAAATCTTTTGAAGAAATAGTTTTTTGGGCATCTTAATACATATCACAGTAACAAACCTCCCAATTTATATTTATCAATGTGTTTCGTTAGTATTTTAGATGTCAAAGTAGCAGTGGTTGTGCTTCAGTAAAATGATGATGATTTTTGTTCCTCAGTTTTGTTCCTCACATATCTCTTAAAAACAGCAGTCAGCAGACACCAGCGATTCAGAATCCAGTACTTTCAAATAGAAAATCTAAAGTTTACTACAGTCACAGAAAAAATTAAAACACCATTCCAATTTTTCCTTTAATCAATTTTCTATGATTTGTGGCCATTCCAGTCTTGTGTCTTTTTGAATTTCAAAAAAATCAAACCTCAGAAATGACAGAGTCATCCAACAGCAATGTGAAAGTGACAATGTGCACAATGTGCAATGTGACAAGATGCAATGTGACAAAACAGATGAAAATCCAGGTTAAATCCACATAAAAAAGAACTTTTCTGTTGTATTACTTTAAAGTCAATTTTTTTCTGCAGTATTTTTAAGTCTGAAATAATATTGAATATTTTTTTATTTTCATCTGTTTCTCCTGTTTTTATTTTCTGCAAATAAAAACTATATTTGTATTTGAAATTTAGGAGAAATATTGTTAGTTCTCAGAATGGAACAAAAATTGTAATTTTACCTAAACAAAACCATTTTGTGCATTACATGAAGTATAGTACGACCAGGTAGGAAAGGCATATATTGCTTGGAGTAAGTATAATTCTTTATAAACATGATATCTTATACTGTGCCTACAATTTTGTTTCAATAAATATGCATCCATTATAAAGACTTGGATGTACAACCAGTAACCCTTGAACATTATTGTTTATGATGCTAACTGTTACTATAATTTTACTAGTTTGAACGAGCATTTGCATTCTCTCTGCATGTTCTTCCAGTTAACCGGATGACATGCTTACCACTTTGACTTCATTTACAGCTGTTTTTTATTCACATTTTCTGATGTCGGGATTATATTATGTGATTAATATGGTTTATGTGCTCTGAAATGGTGTTATTTAAACAGTGCAGTGCAGTTTAAGATTTAAATAGTGAAACTATTTGTTGTAGTTTGTTGATTTAAAGTCAATTTGCCTTTCTGTTAATCAGAATCAGGTTTATTGGTCAAGTGTGTTCGTGTTTTGGTAGTGTAGACATGACACTTCAATTTTATTAGCTGTAGTTATCTTAACCTTCGATAAGTTTCTTACTTTATTTGTTTTCATTTCATGTATTTTCTTTTATTTATTTTAAACCAATGACATCACCAGTGAACCAAGAAAACCAGACAGGTACTTTTTGTCTAAGCACATTTACTCATGTTCAGATCTTAAAAAACAAGAGCCTTGGATTCCTGTTGTGAAGAACTCTTAATATCTATGTCTTGGCCTCATTCAGCGTTTTAAACCAGGAAAAACCTCACCCTATGGATGTTTATCTAAATCCTGTTGGATGCGCCAGTCCATCATTGAAGCCACTCACCTTCCTAACATTTATTATATTTTTTTCAGATGAAATTGCTCCAAAATGAAATTATTTCAACAGAGACCGCTTAAGGGAAGAACTAAGGTAAAACTGAGCCGAAAAATGACAACACAATATATTTCTGCATCTCGAGCGAAACCGCCTGATGCACGTGATGTTTTTCTGCGTTCCTAAGGTCACCTGATGGAGCCGGACTCAATGCGAGGCTCTGTGGCCAAATCATATGGAAAAGTAATTTTGGACTGATTAGAATGATCTCTTACGCTATTAACGGGGAGTGTATGTCCATGTATTTCCTAAAGCCGGCCATGCATCTTGAGCACATTTCTCTTATTGGTTGACATGATTTCTAGTGAGAACTCTACCAATAAGTCTATTTTCATTTTAAATGGTAAAAAATGAAGATTACTTATCTTACTTGACAACAAAAAACCTATACATTCTTTCCCTGTTGAAAAAAACTGCATATGCTGAGTTAGGTTGACATGAGCAGGCTAAGGACCAGTTAAAACCACCACGTAACCAGCTTGAACCAGCACATGACCAGATTAAACCAGCACAAACCAGCATATGCTGTTTTTCAACAGGGTTGTCTCTTGCCGTTCTGTTACATTTAACCATCGTCAGAAGTTAGGCCATGTGTCCTCACCAATGAGGCCATTGACAAAACTACGGGACATTGCTTTTTTGTAAAACAATTATGGCTGGAGAACAAGCTTAAGTCACCCATGATAATAAAACGGTATGATACAAGACTGTGCTGAAATAAAACCAGTCCAAAAACCTGTTAGCACTAACTGATGACTCATCTTGCACTAAACACATTTCGTCCTAAAAAGAGCAAGAATATCACGTACCATTAAGGGTTAAATTGGAATTGTTTGGAGGTGGAAAAACCCCAAAATCTGCTTTAGATTACCAGTGATTTGATAGAGAACTACAAGGGGGGCATGGTTCTTTAAAAGAGGAAGCTGTACCATCAAAGTACTACGGGTACATGGAGGTCGTGATTCTAAACATCATGAGCTAATTTGCTGTCCCCTAGGATTTTAACTGCAATAAAACATGAAAAGGGCAATAATTATTTAGACATATATAATGAAACACCTATGTAAAATGTATAGGATAAAGCAATGTAAGTCGCTTTGGATAAAAGCGTCTGCCAAATGCCTAAATGTAAATGTGATATTTAAAGTAGATCTGTGTGCTACACAAATAGCAGACCTGGGTTAAAGGATATTTAATATCAGTGGAGTTTAGCATTAGCATGTTGCTGTTTAACATAACAATACACTAACATTCTACAAGCATAATAATAAATATTACATACAAATATTGTGTGAAATGGTCAATTAAAATTGTATTCACTGTTCAAATGGTTTTTTAAAACATGTATAAGCAAGGCATTAACTTTGTTCATTGAAATCATTCCATTCTGTTGTTTTCTCCTTTATGTATTATAAGAGCCGTGCAGAAAGTTTACAAATGCTCTCCCAAACCCATCATCCTGGAAGCTGTTTGCCCTTCTGTCCACAATAATGTAAAATACCTTGGAACAATTCCTATCTTAAAGCCTTTGTAAAAAGCTGTTAGTTTTAGACCTCTGTGCTCTAGGGTGGATCTTGAGATAATAATAGATCTGTGGCTCTTGGTCAAAATTACAGGGTATGATGGGTGTTTCATCCACAGAACTATTTTTACAGTGAACTGTCTACAGCGATTTAAAAGGTGGATTTACAATGTTATAATTTAGGAAAACTTTAAATCTAATGCCTGTAAAACCTGATATGTTTACCAGATTTACATTTCATGAAGGAAATAACAGTAGCTATACAAAGTAGGACATATGCAAATTGCATATGCAAATACAATGTTAAGTATTTTGTAAGAGTGTGTGTATGTGGTTGATTTTAGTAATTTTAAATTTTAAAAGAATGTTTGGCACACTTTATGGTTTGCTGAAGTTTATTATGAGTCATAAACAAACCCTATAGCAGAATGTTTGAGGAATGTCCATACACTTCTGTGCTAGAGATTATTTATGGAAATGTTTTCTCTGTTTCTGAGAGCTCAGGTTATCAGATTTCACCAGAACCAGTCTGTAACAGGATCTTTGAAGTGTCCAAATCCAATAAAATGATGGGCTTATCCTGTATGTCTAGAGAGTACTTGAAAAACAGACAAATATACACTTCAAAAACATTTTGTTTTATGAAACAAAAGTAGAAGAAGAGGTTGTGTACCTTATCACGAAATGACTGTAAGTACGAACAAGACAAAACGTTACAAATTATAGTTAACATGCAACAAATTCCATTTTACTTCCATATTTGACTTCTGATGTATTTTTGAACAAAGCACGATGATCTTTCAGAATTTCAGATTGTTATACGTGTAACCACATCCAAATAATGTAAAACTTTAATAGTGGGATAACTTGATCTGGAATAACCTCACCAGATACCCACCTCATGTTTGCACGGCTCAACGCATGACAAATAATAATGTGCACAGATAAGTCACTTATGAAAAAACACTTATATATTCTATAAAAATATATGATTTTGATCATGCTGTCTCCTTAAGAGAAAATGTGCGAGCAAGTCCAATTTAACTCCAGCACTTCAAACTAACTTAGATCTTGAAAAAGTAACTTGGCCTTATACCCATAAGCACTTGTATATCAAAGAAAACACTTAACATGTATAGCATGATGCAATGTAAGTCGCTTTGGATAAAGTATATGTCAAATGCCTAAATGTAAATGTCTTCATTATAAGTATGCAGGAAAAATTCACATTATGTGTTTGCGACATCTTTAGTGCTATAATTATTTAAGGGACAAGTCAAGATGTATGCGAATGACAACGATGTTTTAATGAACGATATTTTAATCTCTGACTTTTTATCCAAAGCTGTAAATGATCAGTTTTAATATGTCATACTGAATGTGTGGTTTATATTCTGATATTAGTAAAAATCCAGACCATTATCAATGCACCAAAAAACTACACAATTTTGACTAAGATTCATTTCATAAGAGTCTTCAGAATCAACTGTCCTTGTCTGTTACAGATCAAGGCTTATATCATGAACTGGAAGCCACAACATAAAAATCAATACTAAAATCAATGCAGCCTTTTATAAGGGTCATATTTGTTTTCTCAAAACGAGACCTTAAAAGTAACCTGATATGAACCGTAAACCTAGACCGCGGGTAAAATATCAATGAGCATCACTTGTGCATTTATATGCGCGGGCCATCAAAAAGGTTAACAAGATTTTGGTCTTGTTTGGGCAAATTACACAACAATACAGATCAGTGGGATCAGTGTCAAAATTAAAATTAAACAAACCAAAATGTACCATTGCGAGTAAAGTCCAACAGATGTTTGTAACACTTGACTGAGTGAGTGCATATAAACAAAGTAACAATAAAATGAAGATTTTTGCTAAAATTTTTGATTGACCACGTAAAACACATTATGTTTACATTTCGTATTTAAATGATAGAAAATGGTAAATGAAAATTATTTTATTGACCTCTTCTATTCTTTTTATCACACGCTGTAAATACATTACGAAAAATGCACATTTCAATACAGAAAGGCATTTCTGTTTTACAAACTCCGTTGCCATTTTGCATATCACTTTCTTAATAGAAGATGGCTGCCCATTGCTTCAATAAATAACAGTCATATGCAGTATCATAAAAGCAAACTCATACGTTTTCAAGACCCAATATTTTCAGGCAAGCCATTATTAAACCAAAAAAGGAAAATTTGAAATAATATGTAAACTACCTTATTAATATGATGATGGAAGCCAATGGTTATTATATTATCTAGCCTACCTATAAAGCTGTTTCATTCCTGTTTTAGGTGTTGATGAGCTGCAATCCCCTTCACACCACAGCTATAAAAACAAATAGGACAAAGAACTACAGTCAAAGCTGAAATCTTAAGAAACAGGGAAAGACGGACTACTTGTTACTTTAATGCTAATCAGTATTTTCAGTCCCTAGTATTTTTTTACCATGGGCAGTTTGAAGTTGTAACAGCACTCAGTTACATTACACCTCTACTATTATTCCACCCTAAAACATTCCTCTGTTATTTTATATCGGTCGCAAAAGCAGTCTTAACAAAACCAGACTTAAAGAGCTTCAAACAAATATGAATGTATAAACTACTAAGCTCTTAATATAAACTAATAAGCTAATAAGCACTAATCAAAAGCAATAACTGAGTAACTTTTCATCAAAGTTACTGTACAAATCACACAGTACTGTATTCTACCCTTTTCTGTTTTTGTTTTGTTTTCTTCCCGTTGTAAATTGTAAAAAGCGGCATATAAATAAAATTGAAATGAATATGACATGCAAAAAATATCAAACCACCACAAGATCACAAATATATAGGGAATATGATGTGTATTTATTTATTGCACCAAAGAATAAAAGTAGACGAGTCTTCAGGCAACAGGCTAGCTGGCCACAGTGTGGAAGCAGATCTTTTGGAGCTATGAGAAAATACTATATTTTCGGGACAATGTGCAGGTGATCATGTCAACAATCTCTAGTCTTGGCTTCTGGAAAATATTAAAGGCACAACATGATGTATGTATGATTATACTTGTGCTTTGAAAGAAGACGATAGATAGATAGATAGATAGATAGAAAGATAGATTTATGTTTGTATTGTATTGATTTCTTTGTTTGTCCCTCACATAAATGGTACAAAAAACTCTCAGAACATATGTTTTGGCCCTTACTTTCATAACCACAGAATGGTTTTGTACTGTAATTGTGGTTTACTAAAATATAATGTTGCAAACTCATTCTTTAACATCTGTTTAGCTATTGAATATGGCATTACTGTTTTAGGCTTGCTTTAAGCAGAATGAAGAAAGACATAAAAGTTCTTGAACTCATCATTGTAATGTAGTTCATCAGAGAAGCTGCAGGAGAAGCCCAAATCTTTACACGAGGTCTTGACTGTGTGCACCACACAATGAGGGATCATCTCAAAAAGCTGTTCAGCCATCGCTGTCATCTCAGGCTTCTTCTGTTCAGACACAAAAGTCTGTATCTGGTCTTTATCAACGGGTTCAGGTGAGGCGCTGTAGGAAATCACAACATTTAACTTCTCATCGGACGGCATCACCTGAAACCGACTCATTCCCGTCAATCCCTGGAAGTCTTTCTTGTTGGTGAACAGACCTTTGGGAGAGTTAAAGACACGGACCGACCAGAACACCCAGTCGTACTTATTTTTTAAATGGTCTGTTAACATGTCAGCCAATTGCTGGTTGGTTTTGTCGCTGTGGTCTCTTACGATTCGTTTGGCTTCCAGCTCAGCCTGCGTGGGATAGCTGTTGATGCAGTCTTCGACGACTACGGTTATTTTAGACTGAACCTCTTTCATCTTCTCGCCCCACTCTTGAAGCAGCTTCTCTTCTTCGCCGTATTCTTCCAGGGCTGCGTGTCCCAGTAAAGCGATCAATCCGATGCAAAACAGTTGCTTGAGCATTGCGCAGAATTCCTCCACCGGCCTGCGGCTCTTCTGCTCGTAATTCAGCGTGATCTCCAGCACAGACTCTCCAGAGAAGTTATTCCCTGTTACAGCATTATACAGTTTGTGGAGGTTGTTGTCACCACCTGTCTTCTTGAAGTGTTCCATGAATGTCTTCTTTCTCACCTCCTTGAATTTAGGTTTAGCTGTGAGAACGTCCATAAATTTGCGGAACTGGTTGGTCAGGTTCTCTTCCACGGAGAAGTAGGTAGCATCAATCCCGCTTTTCTTGATCTCATCGTTGATCTGCTGGATTTCTTCGGAAACGACTTCGAGGCGATCTCTTACTCTCTGGAACTGTTCCGCCATGTACACCGCCTCTTTGCTTTCCACGTTATCCAGCGCCAGCTTCACAAGAGGAGCTGCGATGGCGAAAAGGGGGAACAGATCTCCAGCAATGCTGGCCACCACTTCAGCACCCTGCTCGAAGACTTCCATCACGGTCTCCACAACATCCTTCTTTTGTGAAACAAACTTCTGCAGCTGTTCGGCCATGTTTCAAGAGTTGGAGAGCCAAAAGTATCTGTGTGAAGTATGGATATCATTAGATAAAAGATATACAAATAGATATATTTTTTTTTACTTGTGCTGTAAAGGGATAGTTCACCAATTTTTATAAATTCTGTCATTTACTCTCAAGATGTTTCAAACTTACTTATAAGAAATATATATTTTATGAGAATCTTTTAATCAAGGAAGGAATGTTTGTAACCAAACAGTTGTGAGGCACTATTGACTACTAGTATGAAAAACTATGGTAGTGAGTAATCTTGAACCACCTGAAGGTGAGTAAATAATGACATATTTTTCATTTTACTATCCCTTTTACACGAAGACCCTGATTTATTTAGAAAACATGTAAACTGTACTAATTAGTTGTTACACAAATTGGATGTGTACTTAGACATATTGCTAGTGGTTTACAAAGAATAATGGTGCAAATAGCCACACATGCAAAAAGTTGGACACACCCATACTTTAAGGCTTTCGTGCATGGAAATAACAAATGCTGGCCCTCCAGCACAATGTCCAAATACCAAGGGTTTTCTAGTATGACAATACTAGTGCACTACTAGATGTGCATGTACATTCAAACCTTCATAAACCAAAACCATTTTTTGAGGGATGCCTGGAACAAGAACTTACATGTGTCAGCGCTGGTTTCCTCTAAAGGCTGTAGTGGATGATGTGACTCAGGGTGGGCTCGCTGAAAAAGTGCAAAGAAAAGAAATAAGAAACCGCATAACTGCTGTTAGAAAGCAAAAGATCAAAAATAGCCGAACAATACATGCCAGGTCTATGTACACATGGTAAGAGACGTACAGTATAATGTGTATTTCTGACGACCACACCTATAGATACACAACAGAGACAGATGCATTCATTCAAATTCAAACAAACATTGAAAGAAACAGCAAATAGTCTTTTAAACACTCACTTGCTGTAACCACACAACAGAATTGCAATACAAAAAAAAAGCATTTCAACTGGAAATAACCGGACCAAATGGAGACGCTTACATAACATAGCGCAACAAAGCCTCTTTTACAAGGAGCACTAAGTATTTTGTCCCAAAAGTTCTTACCTTTTGATCTAAAAGCTCATGCTTTAAAGCCTCACAGTTGGAAACCTCATTAATTTAGCACCGAGAATGGCCAATGTTCCTGCTGGTTTGGCATAATTATGCTCGTTTAATAACAAATAAATACGCAGGTGTGAACAGACTGGGAGAAAACATTAAACAACTGCTATTCATGAAAACAGTTTATGATAGTAGAGCTACATGTGAATTGTTGTGATGGAATCAAAAATGATCATTTTAACTCTGATTTGGTTTAAAATCCAAATTGGGCTCTTTCTTCTGTGAAACACAATAGAAGATCATTTGAGAATTGTCTCCGTGGTATCGTGTCCATACAATGGAAGTCAATAGAGGCAAGTGCTGTTTGCTTATCGACATTCTTCAAACTATCTCATGTTGTGTTCTACAGAAGATGTGTCATACAGGTTTGGAATGATATGAGGGTGAGTAAATGCTTACAGATGGTTCTTTTTTGGGTGAGCTCGCATCTTACATGAAGACAGAAAAGTCAAAATAAATCTTCACAGTATACCACACATGCTTCACTAACATTCAGGTTCAACTAGCCCAGCATGAACGTTTTCCAAAGCAGTACAGTAACCATGACAACAAGAGCAGAAAAACATCATGTCAGCTTCCGCATTTATAAAATACTGTTATCAGCTTTTTGTATAACGTTTTTTCACGACTAAATCTCTGATTCAAGCAATAATGTTTCCATCACTAAACGTCACATCACGACATTAAATCCTACTCCGTCCGTGCTATAAACTCCCCGTTTAAAGCAACCCAGATGTAGGCCTCTATGCATTTTGTAAACGTTAGCAGCTTCAAAGATGTGTGGACACAAATCACACAATGTGTTAAGTGGCTAACGTTACAGTAAGTGTTAAAAAAAGTGTTATTAAATGAAGAAGGTCTGTTCCCCTAACGAGGAGTGCTTTGTAACTTACACACTGGTAAAATGTCGTTTTTACACTGTTTTGTGAGGTTAATGTAAATTAACTAGCATTAGCATTTAATTCAGTTATCTTATTTGACAAAACACACATAATATAAAGTTGTGATACAGCAGTAGGTTTAGGCCTCCGATATAATAAATCACACGTGCAAGTCAACCCGAAGGAAAGGTCTCTCAAAAACATACTTTAAAGTTTATTATTAACATTATTTCATTTTATTCATCTTAGATTGTAGACTGGAACAGTGAACACTGTTGTCATATGAAACACTTCCTGGTTTAGGGCGCAGCAGAGCGAGCAAACGAGTCATCAGTTTTTGACAACAAATACGATTAAAGCGATGGATTTACAGAGACAGAGATGATTTTGCGTAAATAATTGATCAGATGTGCAACTTAGTCGTGTTTTAAAAAAAGTATCGAAGTCACGAGAAATGTCAGACACTGAGAACAGGGTCTGAAGAGAAACGCCCTAAAACTTCAGCTCCCATGAGAAAGAGTTGAGACAGAGACGAACTACATTATTCACGTTTAGAGAAGATAATATTATTCTCACGAACAAAACTCACCTTGAATCGATCACAAATGTCAATAAAAAAAGAAATAAAAACTAGTTATCGCTGATCTGTGTCGAGCAGTGTTACTTCTGATCATGTGTCGGTTCTCCTGTATAATCTCACGACACACCCATCAGCAGGAATTCGAAGTATTGCGTTTGAACCTTTCTTAACATTCACCATGATAACTATACTATAGCTTCTGCCAAAATACCAGACTGTTTATAATTTCAGGATTTTGTTGATTTTTTTAACCCTGCTGATAAAAACATCCACTAAAATTGTTTAGGTTTCAATGGAAACTTCATATTGGTCTATGGGGGTCTGTGTTGAGTTAGGTCTATATTATTGGGATTTTATCTGGTTGATGGAAACAAAAAGGACACCGTTAAGTTCTACTTGAATGAAGCCCAAACACCACATTTTATAATATCTTTAATGGTAAATGTTATTCTCAGTAACCATGGTATTTGGCGGAAGCTATGGTCACTATATAGTAAATGTATGGTACAAGTCCTCACAAATGTGAAACAACAGCGTGGCTAGAGATGCTTTGAAACGAAATTCTGGATCATATTTGTTTTATTGTGTGATAACATACCATGGATTACACAGGCTATATATGTAAATGTATATTTTCTGTCTATATATATCTTTTGAGTAAAGCCCTCTCCCCTTTTTAATAAATGTTTCTACAATAAAATCTTAAGTGATATGCCTTTTGATTGTAAACACCATGACTAACCATGAATGCCATTAAACCGGCTCCTTTTGTCAGCCACAAATGTGTTAAAATAAGATAAAAAAACAGACTAATGATAATTTTACACAATATCTGTCATATGTATACATTAATATGTGGTCATTTTTAAATGCCAGCAATAATACACTTTCTCAGGTATGCAACAACAGTAGCTTTAGAGAGAATGGCCAGTATTTTTGTCGTATGTAATGCTGTGCAATCAACTACATTGAAGTCTGATTGCCATTTTGATGTTTCCCGTCTTGGCACATCTATTCAGAATGAATGCAGAAATAGGCTTTTTTGTGAATCCCAAAGTAGTAGCATTCTGGCTGAAAGTTGTTTTTCTCCTCAACGTTCTTATAGCGGCTGACGGCATGAACCACAGTGTTGGGAAGAGAGTCGCACAGAGTCTGAGCAACAGACACCATGTTACCCTTCATCTTCTGGCACTCGATCTGATCTAGCAGCTGGCTTTTGTTGATCGGTTTTGGGTCTGAACTGAAAGACACTACGATTCTGATGTCGTTTGTGGTGAGAAGATCGAAAAAGTTGCCACCTCCACCTTTTCCTTGGTACTTTTTGCCTGCAAGCCAATTCCAGAAGAACAGTCCGCCGTGCTTGAACACCCGAACAGACCAAGAGACCCAGTCATATTTCTTGGCAAGGATATCCAGTATAAATGATGTGAACTCTGGGTTGACAGAGCCCTGTCGCTCCACAAGTTGGCCCTCCACATCCATCTTTGCCTGCTGGGGGAAATTTTCGATGCATTCGTCCACCGCGGCCTTCATGCGGTTCTCCACCTCTTCCATACGACCCTGCCATTTCTTGACCATTGCCTCGCCTACCGCTCCATCCTTCAGGGCAGCGTGACCCATGACTGAAATAATTCCCACAACAAACAGCTTCTTTAGCCTGGCACAGAACTCCTCCACCGCTCTTCTGCTCCGCTGCTCTGTGCTCACCACCGTGTCCAGCATGGCATCTCCAGACGTATTCTCGCCGAGTACCGCGTTATACAAGGCATCAATGTTCAGATCTGAATTCGTGTTCTCGTAGTGGCTCAGAAACTTTTCCTTCTTTTTCTCCTTGAACTTGGACTTAGCATTGACAAATTCTTGAAACTTCTCGTACTGGCTGATCATCTGGGCCTCGCTGTCAAAGTTCTGCTTGTTCATGGATGTCCGCTGCATCTCCAAAGCTATTTTGTCTATCTCATCTTGGATGCCTTCGAGTTTCTGGTTGATTATTTCAAACTGCTCGGTGAGGTACTTGGCCTCTTTACCATCTGGGTTGCTGAGGAGCTCGGCTGAGGCCACAAACACAGCCTCCAGGATGGGGTGTAATTGTCCCACGGTGGCTGCTAAAACCTCACAACTTTGCCCCATGATTTCCACTCCTTTCTCGATCTTGCCCTTGTTCTCCAGAACCCATTCTTCCACCCGATTCATTCTGACCCAAAGGAGTGAATCCTTCCTATCCTGTCTGTAACAGATCGAGGCAGATATATCATAAACTGGAAGCCACAACATAAAAATAAATACCAGAATAAATGCAGCCTTTTCTAAGGGTCATATTTGTTTTCTTTAAATGGGACCATTAAAGCAACCTGAGATTAATCGGACAGCTAGACCACAGGGGAAAAATATCCACAAAGGTTACGTGGACATTTTTACAAGTGTTCCATTGACTTGAGCCATCAAAAAAATAAAAATTCTGGTCTTGTTCGGGCATGTTCTGAACCACATAACACCCCGCCCGCAAAGTCTCGGCAAATGATACAACAAAACTCAGATCAGTGGGATCAGGTGTCTGCTAAGTAAGAATTAAAAGCAAACACTCTAATGTCTACAATGGTTCAAAGTACACATTAAAATGTAATGAGTACACAGCCATTGTGAATCAGAGGGAATCATTTATCATTTAAACCCCAGCTGTGTAGCAACGCAGATGTTTTCAGGAAAGCTTCCTGGGAAAATATATTTGAACGCTCTGGCTGTTTAAGCATTACAGGACTTTTCTGGGCACTTTGATTACACAAGGGAGATGATCTCACACTCATATCTAATTTCCCAAGACTCAATATACAGAAAAAAGGCACACCCAGATCTGAGAAAATCTGTAACCAATACACTTGTTTTGTGGTGAAAGCATTATTTCCAGCAAAGAGTAAAATTACTTTTTATAAATAAGAAGAAATATATTGCAAGAGTTAACATTAGATTTGATACATTTTAGTCGTACGTCCATTATCAAAAATCTTGAATGTAATAATGTCTCACATTAGGATTTTGTAGATTAGAATTTCTAATTTATGACTCAACAATACATCTTTCAGACATTTTGATTTGACAGGAATTAGGAGCGAAAAGAATACTTACTGAACAATACAACGATCCTGATTGTTTCAAGTCCTCCTTTGTAAGGATGGTTTTAAAAAGAAATTCCAGGATTTTTCAGATTTGAGAAAAACTGTACTTCATAAAAAAAATGTTTAAGCTAGTAACAGATAAAAGCAACACTGTGCCTTTGATGGTTCCAGTTTGAGAATAAAAAGAACCAAACAACTGGTTCTCAAAAGAGGAAGGGAAACAACCAACTGTTCTGTTTAAGCTCAAAGCCACATCCCTTATTTGTAATCCAGTGCATTTAAACGCAGCTCAGAGATCCATGAAAGCCAATATTGACTCAAGCGCAACATCCTGCTATAAAACAATTCCCCAAAAGTGTCTTCATCAAATGTGCATCAATAAATGTATAGAAAACTGAACAACCTTTTTATTTTATTAACCATTAATATTATCTTTGTAGAATAACTTTGTACCTTGGGTCCTATGCAGTTTTTTTTCAATTGTGAAATATAACAAAAATAAAAAGCTACAAAGAGAACAAATTCATACAAGTATTTAGAGAAAAAAGTCTTACCGTTAATGTTGAAATGTACAGAGGTGTTTTCTTATGTCCATACACAGTCCAACAGTGCGTGAAAGCACCAGCTTCTCAGGGTCCTTTATAGACTCTCCCCTGCGGCCCTCCCACTTTGGATTAACTCCGTCCCCTGCAAGCATTCCTCCGAGCCCACTCGGAGAGATGAGGGACAGGCATGACGGCAGATAACATCCTGTAAACATTCATGCAAGATTTGAAAGCATTTATTTAATGACATGGTTGTGCCTAAAACCAGCAACACTTTCCCAGAAGAAAAAAAAACCCTGGTTGCCATGGGTACAAGCATGTACAATTTTAGTCTTTATTTATGTTATAAGTTCTCTTTTCTTTTCGCTTCTTTAAGGGAACATTTGGGCAACACTTGTCTAATTGAAATTGGCATGAAAACTGGCCTTGGGGGACGGTCATATCAGCCACAGTGCTTTACATCGCAGAGAAAGACTCCTCTGTTTGTGCATCACCAGTGTGGCAGGCAGTCAAACGCAGCTCCTTTGTGCTGCGGCAATCGCTGTGACACGCTGGCATGCAATGACTCATATGAGGAGGAACAGTGGGGCTTGTCATGGACTACACAGACTATGGTGCAGGTGAGCAAATACCTTAGCAGTCTTCTTTATCTCACTGTTACATCTCACACGATGCAAATCTGCAGTGTTGCAAACAAATGAGCATCACACTGAACATGCTCATCAGTAAACAGGGAGCTTTCCATTCACAACACTCCATCTAGCAACACAATGAGAACTACTTGGGACATCCTAACATAGCCCGGGAAAAAAAACATCCCACAACACCCGATGTAGCCTATTGTGGTGCCCTTTCATTTTAATTTACAGAAAAGTAAAAAAAATATAATTAGTTTTCCTGCATGTATAAGATAATCCACATATTGTTGTATTGCCGCAATACATTAGGAAAAACACAAACTTTAAAGATGCTGTGTCTAGCATGCTTAGAATAGTAATGCATACTTTAGTTTGTGGAGTGCATCACTATGGCTGCACACAGTGTGTATGTGTACTCAGCCACAAGAGGTCACTTCAGTTCAAAAAGAGGCCACGAGACAAAAAAAGACATTATAAGAAATCTGTTATTTTTGTAAGCTAATTTTTACGAATCTCTGCATGAAAGTTAGACAGTAAACGTGTTGTGATTTTTTCAAGCGCTGACAGGCAGCTTAGGGAGGTCTAATTGAAATAAATTTGTGTGGGAATTAGCTTTAGGCCTTGTTGAAATGATTCAGACAGGTTTGTCCTCTTAACTGAAATAAACGATGATTTAGGTGGGCCTTACCTGGAATTACATCACTACTAAAGTGCATTTGGCACGATGTTGCAGTGGTGTAAGGTTCAATGCACGCCTCATTCCAAACAACAAGCATTAAATAACAACAAGCGTCAACAAGCAACTTTTGACACGAGAGCATCTAACGTACGTTTAACGAATGAGGAAATGTTGTATTTTTGTTTAACGTTACGTGGCTAAAATCTGCCGCTTCATCGCAACTGATTATTTGTGTTCTTTAATATTAGATAGCGACCCTCACGAAAATTACAATCGTTTACCATAAAGTCTTAATCATTAACATTATTTGTAGCAAAACCATAGTTATCATATAAATCATATAAAAACACTTTTAATAAATAAATGTATGGTTCATTTTCGCAAAGGGGTTGTTATTAAAAGTCCGAATAATAACATTGGAATAATTATTGTTATATAATTACATTTCTGTGAGTAAAACAATTAATACTTTATGTCGTTATATTACCGAAAAAGTTGTTTTCACTTTACCCTAGAACTCCAATAACTGTCTGTGTCAACGTGAAAGCAACCACTCGGAACGCCCACTCTGCGTGGCTGCATAGCAACGTCCTGAGATGTTACGTGAACGTGTATGACACTTTCGACCTTTAAGACACACCGCGTCCGCCATCTTGGAACGGTCGATATTTCATTTGCTATCGTCATTAACAGTAAAAATCAATGTGTTTTCCCTAGGTTCCGCAACATTGTGCAGCCACCGATTTAGGGCTGCAATGATTAGTCGACATTATTGACTAAGTCGACAGTAAAAAAAATTGTGGACAAATAATTTTGTTGTCGAGTAGTCGTTTGATTTCAAACGCAATTACGTGGTTTGACCTGCGGGGCGCTGTACCGCGACTACCCTTCAAGAGGCATCGCTTTATGGCAGGGGTGTCCATTGTCGTTCCTGGAGGGCCACGGTCCTGCAGAGTTTAGCTCCAACTTGGCTCAACACACCTGTTTGGAAGTTTCTAGTCTGTTTTGTGAGACCTTGATTAGCTGTTCAGGTGTGTTTGATTAGGGTTTAAGCTAAACTATGCAGGACAACGGACCTCCAGGACTGACTTTGGACACACATGTTCTCTTAGAAGGTGAAATGTATCATTTAAAATGCTCCATCTGTACCTGCATAAACGTCCCGGCTGAATAAACAATAGAACCCTGGCCAAATACCATAGAAAATGTCATGGATTATGTTAATTGAATTGGTTTTAATGGAAGCTATAATGGTCTAATGTCAATTGGTACGTGATTATATTCTAATAGTGGGAATAATACCCAAAACACACTACAAAAAGGAGTTTAATGATAAATAATAAAAAACGGATTTAATGATTTAGGTTTATGGTTAGTAAATTATAATAATTTTTCAATAGAAACCATTAGAATTTCTTTTCATGGGTTCTTTTGGGTCTCTTCAGTTTTTTTTCAGCTGGCGTAGCCTATATAATTATAGTTAATAAATTATGCAATGGATCAGTCTTTAGAATCATTAGTTATTATTAAATATCATTGTTTTAAAATCTGAAGTATATGCAGCTGAATACAAATAAGTAGTATAATTTTAACGTTTAATGGTATGGTGATACTGACTTGGTTCCCTGTATAGTTTTTACATTACGTTAGTTGAGTTTTTACTTAATAAAAAAATAATTTTAAGTGCATTCAATCGATACATTTTTAATCAGTATGTACTCTTAGAACCTACTTTATATATTCAAATAAATTGATATTGAATCAAACTGAAGTTATGAGGAGTTGAAAGCTTAGAAATCCAACTGTGAAATGTGCCTTATTTAAAACACAGCAGCAGCAGTTTGACCATTTATGACTATTGATGGAAGACCGAAACCTGAAGGAAATTTCTCCATTCAGCTGGATCGAAGTTGTTTATAAGTTTAAATAGGTCAAACTCAATATTAAAAAAATAGCAAGATCTGAATAATCGACCAAAACCTTCAGATTAATCCGAGAAACGAACGGATGATTAGTCGAATAATCGTTATAATAATCGGCAGATTAATCGATTATCAAAATAATCATTTGTTGCATTGTGAAAACAACCAAGTACCAAGTACCATGTTCTTTCCTGAAGAAATAGGAAATTCTTTCACGTGTGAAAATGTGTTAAATTGTGTTTTTATATGTATTAAGTCAGTTTATTTTAAACTATTATGGCTAACTGTCGAGTGTGCACACACTGTTCTAATATGGCGGATGACTATAGTGGCCCTTAGAAACAGCCATTAATGAACCATCTACTCGCAGCACCATGTAGCGGCTAATTTTGCACAGGCAGAAACTGTAAAAATCTAGTTTGATTTACTGCAGTTAAATCCCATTATAGTTTAACCATGGTAAAAATACATAAATTAATAAAAAATAAAAAATTGGAAGTGCACGTTTACTATGTGAAAACCATGCTTTATTTTCTATAAGGGGAAATATCAGTCAAAGTTCTGTGGATGGGTCATTTCCTAATTTATCAGCTATGTCATTGCACATCTGCCTCCGGATCACAGAGGTTAAGTGAACTGTGTAGAAATGTTGTTTTGATAAAGGCTGTTGTACTGACAGGTCAGGGTATCTGTTTCCTTTTCGGTCTGCCTAAGAAATAAAATCACATTATTTTATTATTTCGTTTTTTTTTCTATGTAGGCAAATTTTCTTTTAGTCTATTTAAAACACAATGCTTTCCGAACTATAAAAGCATATATTTGATAATTTCGATGTTTACTGTAAATATAATACGGAACAGTGATATGCTTAAAAAAATCCCAAATAGTCACTGATTAATCGTATTTTAAATGTAAATGAATCGCTGCATGAGAAGGTTGGTGAGTTTGTTTGGCCATATATCTGTATTAATTGCAGTCAGGTCTCTCTCTGCCCTTTAAAAACCTCAACCTTCGTGTCCGATACAAATCGAAAATGTAATTACGACCCAGACAGTGATGAAACTTGAAGGTCACCCCATTTCACTTCTTTACTCATACACGATTGTGTTTGTGAAGGCTGGTAAAGTGAATTTATGATCTGTTGTCATTGAACCTTTTAATGAGTTTGTCATATCTTGTTGTTTGTCCTCACTCCCTCCACCACACATGGAATGTAAAATGAGGAGTCTAAGCAGGTGCACATACTCTTCGCTATCTGTTTACATTCAGCTTTTGTCTGAAGGACATTTTTTCTCATCAGTTTTGTCTGGGTCCCATTGCAGTCCAGGGTCACTTTGGTGATAACATAATGTTTCACCAAGAGCTACAACATGACATTTAGACTATGAGTCGTGCTGCCACTGAGAGATAAAAGCCTGGAGGAAAGGCTTTGTGGTTACTGACGTCTTTTGGGTTTTCTGAAGAACAGCAGCCTTATAGTTTCATTTCAATTATTCGGAAGAAATTTTCTCTTGGTTCAGGTTATACTACTTTATAAAGGTTAAATATAATAATAACAATAACAGGTCCTTCAGGTCTTTACCCGTTTTCCTACCTTGATTGAATGCAACATCAATGCGCACACACACACACACACAAATATATATATATATACATATATGTATGAGGCTATGATGCACAATGGGTAATGATAAGTCACTAACTTTATATATAAAGTTAACCATGAACTTTAAAGGAGCAATGGAATAAATCCGTTTGCTTGGAAAAAAACATTTAAATACCAAAAAACCTGTATAATCCTAAGCAACACAATACTTTGTATAATTTTCTTGAGCTTCATTTAACACATTTTACCATGTTAAAATAAATACTTCTTACATCAGTGCAGAAATGCCAGTGTGACTAATTTATTCTGCACAATTTTAAGTGACCTGTAATAGATGTATTTTTAAAAGCATTAAAATAATTCTTATCTTCAGGTGAATCATCAACTCATCAATCAATTTTTATTGAAACCCAAACTTCTAGCAAGCCTTATAATTGTCTCAGTTAATGAAGTTGGATCTTGTTTTACAACTTTGGGTCTGACTAAGCAAGAAAGCATAATTAGTTGGTATGCAACAAACAATTAAACAATCAATAATAAGCAAGTACTCATTAGGCAAACTGCTTATTTTCCTGTTGAAAGCACATGATGTAATGTTGATGTTGGGTGCTATTGTAGACCCACCAGATGGCGCTAGTTATCATATCATTCAGTTCCAGGGTTTAAAAAATTACGTTTATGATGCAACATTTATTCTACTGAAAATTACTAGAATAATACTATTCTAGTAAACAATAACTTAATAGGTGTAGATAAGATTGTTTTGACCGATTGTTTTGAACATTTTATGTATGTATTTCAGTGGGCTTTCTGCCCCAAGCCCTGGCCTATGTCTTTTTTTGGTTACACTTTATATTAAAGTATACAAATTGGTTGTATATTTTTATGCATAAAGAACATATAAATGCCTTATTTTGTATTGCCTTATACTACATCCCGTAATCCTACCCTATACCTTAACCTAAAATATACCTTATAAGCAGTACTTTGGGGTTTATTGAGGCAAAAGTCTTAGTTAATAGTTAGTAAATAGTGAGAATTGGTCCCTATTCTAAAGTATGACCCTTTTTTCTTTACCTGATAATTAAGAAATAATTTCTGTCTAAAAATAGGTCTACTTCATATCATCACTCCTTTACAATGTGCAGACTTTGGCTAAATTCCCGGAGTTGATAATATTGCGACACTAGAAAGGAAATCCATAATTTCCTGCCAGAGCTGAAAGAATGTTATGGGAATAAATGGAGTAGAGAGCAAGCGGAGGAGAGGCAGATAACCTGACAGTGTGATGTACAGCAGTGCTCAGGACAGCGAGGAGACACTCACACTGTTTAAAGTAAACAGAGGAGAGGAGCTGAGCTTATCACACCACAAGAGAAAACATTGAGATGGAGAGAGATTCCAGAGTGCTGACGTGTCCTAAGATACAGACGTTTAAGGACAGATAGATTTCAGCTTGCAACTATTTGAGCATTTACATGCCCAGATTATAAAGAGAGAAATACATACATACCTACCACGCTATCCATAACCAGTAGTTAAAGTAGAAGCAAAAGGGCATAAATGCTGCCAGTGGGTAGGCTGGTGTGTCACAGTACAAATGTTTTAATGCGGTTTATCAAATCAGGCCACTTAAAGCAGGAGAGAGGTCGATTGTCCACTCTGATGAAAAGGTAATGTCATTAGATCAGCCTGTGATTGGCAGACCCAGCCAGAGTGATGCATTCTGGGATTGATCATCTGTCCTTGGCACTATAAGGCTGGGCTTGAAAAAAACCCTTCCTGGTTTATTAAATATTGATACTGACTTTCCTAATATGCTGACCTTCATACTTTTATTTTCTTCATTTATAAATGAAGTCTATGTCATGTCAAAGTACTGTATTCCAAATAAATTTCTAAATGTGTTTATGGATTAAATAGCAGTAAAGTTGTTTAGTTTAGTTTAGTTCTTGTCCACCACGTGTGTTTTAACATCCTTTTGTTAAAACATGACATTAATAGTATAGGCAAATATATCATTCATTCAACTTCTGCACACACTCAAGTAATGTGTTGTTAGCGCCCCCTGTCAGCAGAATGTAGCCAGCAACTTTTAGACTAATGATAAATAAATTGTCCAAAAGAAGTCAAGATTAATGTCATACTGGAATTGTATACATTTGTTATGGTCCGTTATAGTCAGACTTAAGGTTAAGTCACTTATAAATCTTTATCAGAGATAGAAGCCATATGGATCAATAATGTTCCTGCAAAATATTTGTCTCTAAAACATTTGAAACCCTTAAAATAATTCAGGAGTCCCAGTCATCTTTAATATTTAGGCTTCTTGTTCTGTTAGATACAGTAAATGTCTTTTAATTGATTCAAGTGGATTGTTATGGTTTGTATAGAGCTGTAATGTGTGCTAACCGATTGTATATAAGATTTAGTATTAATTGCAGATTATTTTTACATCTCACCACTTCGTCAGACAGAATGTGCAAGATTTGGACCCATGCACTAATAAAGGCACTGTATTTCACAGAATGTTGCTATATTAAAGCGTTAAAGACCTTTGCTTTTTTGTTTTGCCCACTTTAGTCACTTTGTAATAAAAGGAACATGCATATATCTCACAAAAACAACAGACTTTGACATATGTAAAAGTTTGTATGTAAACTTAGTATACCCCTGTGTATAATATTTTATAATGTTTTATGAAAATATAATTTGTAGAACTCTGCACTTTAATACTATGTACATGTGAGATGAGTGATTGTACTGTATGAATCTTCTCAAGCGATCTGCACTAATCTTATACAGAACTTTATCATTTCAAATTCCAAATATATTTGTTCATGTTAAACTTAACTGATGTGAACATGTGATTTAATTTTTTTTGGCAGTATACATAATTGGGCTTTCAACTTTTTCAAACATTTTGTTGGAAGAACAAAGGAAAAAGTGTGACGAAAATGCTAAGACTAACTGCGATGATTTTCTGATTAAAGAAGTAAAAGATGGTCAAGACTATCCTTTCTATAGATACTGCTAACCATGTTAACTTTTGGGAACATTTTTAGATAATATTCATTCACGCTAAAGTGTAAAAGACATCAACCTGCTGCAAGCAGAAGGTAAATCTCAGATGAAAGCTCCTTCTCTATTATAATTTTTTTATACTTTTGCTTAAATCGCTTGCATCTTAAATATGACCCCAAAAATGTCCCAAATGTCTACAAAAAAATAGAACGTATAAAAAGTATTTAAAAAGTTTTTAATAAAGTTAATTCTTTTTTAAACTCAAAAAGCATTTTGATGCAATGGAACAATACAAAAAGTCTTTGAGCATTGGTTCTTTGTTTGACTCTAACAGTAGATTTAGGTAGATTTTGACTGGACAGTAAGTCACATGTTCTGCATGGGATCGCACGAGTACAATTATGATATGATTCCTCCTAAATTAAAACATATATTATCAGAATTTCTATATTACATCTTTATCAGGATGACTCTTTAATTCATGACGGGCCTTTTAATTCATATAATGTTAAAACCATCGGAACTTGAAATATCAATATTTTCTTAACAAGATGCATGCAGGCATTTTATCAGAACTCATTAATGAATAACACTTTATTTTCACATGAATATTTCTGGATTACAATTACAAGGATTTTCAGAAGCTTAAGCAGTGTTGCTTTCAAATGTACAGAAGGTACTAAAGGTACTTTCTCAGTACTAAAGAAAGTCTACTAAAATGTAATTCCTCAAGTTAAACATTCTAATAGTATGTTTAGATTTCCTTATCCAGTCTGCCTGTAACCTTCTCTGAAGCCTGTAACATATCCCAAATGTGATTTAATACATCACTCCTAAAAAGCTCTCTTCACTAACCAAACACCTCCCTACAGGAGGGAGGAGGTGGCCAGTCTTGTGTCATGGTGTGAAGACAACAACCTCATCCTCAACACTGACAAGACAAAGGAGAAGTTAGTGGACTTAAGGAAGAAGAGGAAATCCCACCGACCACTGTTTATCCGAGAGCTTGAAGTGGAGAGGGTGAGCAGCTTTAAATTCCTGGGGATCCCCATCAGCGAGGACCTCATCTGGACACTCAATACCACCCAGCTGGTTAAGATTGCACAACAGTGGCTGTACTTGCTGAGGAGGCTAAGGAAGTTTGGCATGTCACCTAAGATCCTCAACAACTTCTACAGCTGTGTTGCTGAGAGCGTCTTGACCAGCTGCATCACTGCGTGGTATGACAGCACTATACATTGAGGGACCGCAAACGGCTGCAGAGAATGGTGAAGACTGCTGAGAAGATCATCAGGACTCCACTGCCCT
The DNA here is from genome assembly GCA_029783895.1 of Triplophysa bombifrons. NCBI lineage: Eukaryota > Metazoa > Chordata > Actinopteri > Cypriniformes > Nemacheilidae > Triplophysa > Triplophysa bombifrons. Next base: position 5,290,450 of record CM056455.1, read on the forward strand.
CTCTGCAGTCCATTTACCATCGCAGAGTTCATCAGAAGAGCTGTATCCATCATTAAAGATCCACCCACCTCAATGACACACAGTTACTAGCTCACGTCAGAAGAGTCCTGGCCCACCCAGCTACTGGTTTCTCTCAAGGTGTTTTTCTCCATTTATTTATCATTGGAGCTCCTTGCCACTGGGCCATGTTGGCTTGCTCACCGGGCAACTGCTGAGATATAGATTAGTTAAAGATTCTGTTAACTCCCTTAAAATTGCTTACTAGAATGGTCTTATTCTTTATGTAACATGTACTGTAATGTATTTTATATCTCAGTGTTTTTCTTTTTTGTTTTGTTTATCTTCCTGCAAAGCTGTTCTGAAACAATGCAACATTGTTAAAAGCGCCGTGGCGGGGTAACAGATCCAGGATCAGAGTCGCCTTGGAAAACAACAGCCATATAAGCCGTTTGAGCACAGCAGAAGGGGAGGTTAGTCTCACACGACTAACGCTGTGATTTCTCCTGTTTCACACAGAATCAATAGGTTGAGACACGACACGACACAACATGACACACTCGAGCACAGACAAGGACTGCCTGCACCAGAACATCCCGGAGGTCTTCACTCACCACTTCTAGCACTTGTAAATAAATCTCCCTATGGGGTTGCTTAAAAAAGCTGTCTTGTGTCAGTGCCTTCTCTTACAGTACCACAGCTTATAAATAAACTTGAATTGAACATATGCTGTTGTCTTACAGGTCAAAGTTCATTTGGTGTCAGAATTGTTGACTGTCAGAGAGGATCAACTTTAGGAAACATCAGAAGAACAGAAAGGGGACACACACCATGTTGACCCTCTACTGAAGCGGTTCCCCATCATTTTTAATAAAGGATCCACCTAGACAGGTATAATCTATTTTGTGAACAAATATTTAAAATGTATATATGGGGTAAAAAATACATAGACTGTTCATTCTCTTTAGCTTTTATTTACCGTGTAATTTTGAGTAAATTCAAGTAGATTCAAATCTAGGTTTCTGCAGAACCATAACCAGTGTGGCTTTAAAATTAGTAGGAAATCTTTGTTAAAGACTTATTTGAGAAGAAGAGTAGAAACTGCAAATAAGAGGACGTGGAACACATTTCCCATTTCCCTGCTGCTGAAGACACAAGCATTTTCCCTCATTCATCAAGAGGGGTTGATGCCCCCCAGAGTTAATCTTTCTTTATTTCTTTAAATGATGGATATTTAAGGTTCTGAATATCCTCATTTACTGTACATATCTAACACTAACTAATGTCTGTTATATCAACCCGGCCACAGAAAAAGTGGCCAGATATGTTTGTGAGAGATCAACTTTAATCTGGACTTTATCACTTCCATCTGGAACTGATCACACAAACTAGGTTGAAATAGATGTTACAGAGATGATTGGAGAAGAGGGAAAGTTTGACATTTTGAGGAAGAGTAAGAAGACAAACTTTACTTTTTATTTGGAATACCATGCATCAATGAATCCAGAACAATTATATACATTCTAAAATACTTCCCATTTTTCACAAGGTACTAAGACGCCGCTTGCTCACACTTGCTGGTCATATGTTTTTTTCCCTCCCTACTTTGATTTTAAAAGGGTAAAATTGTATTTCCCATCCCTGCCTTCTCACGCTGTAGGCTATATGCCCTTCACATCCAGACAATAAAACCCCTGTCCTAAAAATGGACCACCAAGAGAAATTTAAAGGTCCAGCCAATTAAGGGAGATCAAGCAGTTGTCAGGGGTTCGTGCAAGAAAGAGCGTAGTCCAACGCATAAATCAAAGTAAGGAACTTTAATACAAAATCAAAAGGAGAAACATGAAACCGGGAACACAACACACCATAACATAAACAATAGCAGACCAGGAATACACATTAGGGGAGAACTTAAATACAACATATAACGAGGGATCAACAGGTGCTGGGGATAAACTAATAATGAATCAGTGAAAACAGGCAAGGGAACAATTAACTAATAACAAAACACAAGTGAATACTAATGAACTAATAATGAAATTAACAATGGGAGGAATAACCAAACAAAACATAGGTTGCGAATTACACAGCCTGAACTCTTTGTTCATACAACCCCCGGCTCACTCCATCCCTCCCTTTCGAAGCACTAGGGAGGCTGACAGTTAAACCATGGTTTTCAAAAAACAGATTTAAACCAATTGCTGCTGTAAGACCATGATTTTAATAATAGTTTTAAAAAAACATGGTTTTACTTTGTTAAAAAAGAAATCCTAATGGATCAGCGTATCTGAAATTATTTTGAAAAACCATACCACTTTGGCTAACTATATACTGTATATATTTTTTTTCTGCAGTGAACAATGAGCCCTGTTACCTGCCAGGCAGCAAGACTGTACCCATTTCAAGAGGAATGGTACATGCATTATTTGTTCGGTCGTTTTTCTAACTGTAAAAAGTAATACCTTAGATCTACACAATAAAATTATGGCAACAAGCATTTTTTTAATTAATACAATTTATTAGAAATGAGTAAATTTCAATAAATTTTATTGCTTCAAAGTTACGAAATAAAATATGAAATGTAAATACATATTGTGACATAATAAAATTGATATAAGGTTCCAAGGTGTCCTTAATTAAATGTGAATCAAAAAGAATAATTAAACTTTAAATATTATTCAGAGAAGGTTGAATTTACCTAAAAATGATCAGACACAATGGTTCTGAGATGAATTTATCTTGGTAGAAACTTTTGAAAGAAAAAGTCAGAAAGACAGAGACATTAATTGAAAGAAGCATACAGAAAAACACAAATATAGCTCCATAAATAACGACCATAACAAATTAATTCCTTCTCTTCTAACACTGTGGCCTAACCAGATGATACAAGAAGGCACAACATTTAAAAAAGCCATTTTTTTTTAGTAATGTAGCATTAAACAGCATGGAAAACATATACCCAGTTAACAAAAGTTTCTTATAAGAAGGTTTTTCATGCTTTTGAAAACGTTTTAGGACATTTAGTGTCCAGTTTCTTATGTTTTAAGAACGTTCCCAGCTGACAAAAGTCACCATCATGGTGATCAGTGTTTTCTTGAGTTGGGCTCTTGACCCGTGACTTTTGATGATTGTTTTTTATGATGTTGAATTCTATTCATCAAGTGGTCAAGACGCTACCTACTCTGCGTCAGCGTGTCACATGTGCTTATCTCACATATGCCATAGAGAGAGAAGAATTTAGGAGAAGGAGAAGCACAAGACACAATCTGTGTCTCCACGTGGTTTACAAAGCTCGTTTAATGTGACTCGTGACCCGAAGGTTGCTGGTTCGAGACTCAGGGCCGGCAGGTAACGACTGAGGCACCCTACACGAGTATCAACTTAGTCCCAGATGTTCCTTCTAAATTTGATGAGAAATGTTTCGAGAAATGAACCGTGACTTTTGACTGCAGAATGTTTTGGAAAATCTGAACTGAGTTTGTCACATTGTTGAGTTCTTCTCATGCAGACATTTTAGAGATTTCTGTTGCATTTTCTGAACAGACCTGAGCAACATTTCTCATTTCCGTTAATTTCAATGTTGTCCTTGTAAAAGACCACCCAATGGCCCAACGACGGAATCCAATGTTGTGGTTGAAGGGATCTCGTATTCTGCTTCTCCTCAGTGATCTCTATACGAAGTTATTTATGAACTTTTACAATTTTGTTCAATTTAGATGACTTAAACCGATCTGACTCCAATTTTGATAAAATAACTTATATGACGTTTCAAATGTATCTGTTGATCATAGTTCATTTATCTGTAAATCTTAATACTTTATTATTTATTATTTATAGTTATTCTTTGATTGGGACCTGAAGTCGTGCAGAGTCTCACGCCGGCCGGGTTCATAGATCTCACGGACACAAAACTGTCAGTTCTGATCTTTAGTCAGAGGTTGACGGGTAAACTAATATGATTAAGTCTGGCCGCTACATGCTTGCTCAGAAACATAACAATAGTTATTTTAGTCACGATTGTGCAACGGGCTTTAGTAATGCCCCATTTATAATTTGAAGTCTGGTATAAACTAGTCCATCCTATCCTGACATATCGATTTTGGGGTAACAAATCAGGCTGCTTCCAATCTACTGGTGATCCTCAGGAACCAGAACATGAAAATATCTTTATACAGGATTTGATTGAAATGTCATGTCAGTGGAGAGTGAGTGAGGTTTTTGGCCTTCAGAAACGCAAGTACATGATTCATGAAAGTTTCTGATAATTATTCAGAAACCATTATAATATTCAATTAACCATTTAAACTCGTTAAAGAGTCAAAAATGCCAGTGATTAGACCAGTCTCTTCTTGCTCATTTTGAATCACAAAAGTCAAAGTGTTTCATTTTTGATTGAATATAAATATAAATATAAAACAAAATAGGATAGTATTAATTAAATCTAAAGTAAGTTACTGGCAAAACTACAGAAAAGTTTTTCAGTTTATCAATACCATATGGGTCAAAAGTGTCCGGAGTATAAGGGGTTAAATACAAATAAACACAGTGTTTTGTACAGTATACACAATTTATAAAACATTGAAAAAAGCAGGGACGTCACTAGACCCCTTTTACGTGCCCCAGTATAAATCTGCTGTACCCCAGTAAAAGTTTCAAGTTTCATTTTTAACAATTTTGTTTAATCTTTTTAACTGCTCCAAAAACACAAACTCGTGCCGTGCTTTCGACAGAAATCCATGTCTGTTTGTTTCTTTGCAAAAACTGCAGCACGCAGCTGCGCAGTGTGCATGGAGGCACGTACCTGACGAAACGCGACTGATGTACTGTAGGCTATGAAAACCAGTGGCGTGTCCACAGGAGTGGTACCGGGTGGAAGTTGCCACAGCATGAAAATTAGCTTTGCCACCCTAACGCTGATCATACAGTCAATACTTTGGATACAATTACAAATACAATTTTGGATTAGGATAATGAATAGCATTATATTTCCTAAAAATCGCAAATTTCTATTCTGATAGAGAAGCTTGTCTGTCGATGTTTGAGCAGCCTGGTCACAGTCTGTATCGTCAGACAGGAGTGGCAGTATAACTCCATTGGAGTCGAAAGGAAAACGTGCATCTCTGTCATGTAGATGAGAATGTAAATCTCTACGCATTATATACCTAAGTAATAGTGGCAGTAAAACCTATTTACTGTTACAATAAAAGATTATGGACCAGTAGACTGGGGTTGTTCTATGATCCGTATGGATCACGCCCGACTGTTCTGATGCTTGTGCCCCGGGAAATAACTTCAAAGTTTATCTGTCATAGAGTGAAAGACAGTTCTAAATGCGATCTCTTTCCTTCTCTCTGTATACCTCGGCGAGTTCGGTATAAAAGCGTATTTTCTCAAAACCTATTTCATTATTTAAATCACTGCGTAAGGTAAAGTGTAAAGTTAAAGCTCTAGTGTTGTGTAGAAAGTTGTTAGCCGCTAATTTGACATACAAATGATGCCACAAACTGTCTGTACTAGCTGTACAAGATAAAATTATCACATCTGTTTAAAGTAAATAAAGTATGCGCTGCTGGACAAGAGAGCAAGAGCAATGCATGATAGGAAGTGTAGACTACATCGCTCAAACTGATTAAGAGAGATCCATCTGTCATAAACGTCTTTACTCGAAGGCACGTTTGTGTGTATATTCATATATATTCTTTATACAAAAAGTGTCTATTTTTAAACATATGATGTAGACTGGAGAATAAATAATACTTTTCTGTCAAGAGTTTAGAAATCCTGTTTAAACTGCTATGTGCACCAATGAACTAAGTAGTTAGGCCTATATCAAGTTCCTTCAGTTGTCTTTCAGAAACAACAATATAAATTAGCACAAGTTTGGAATGAGTTGTACTGGGAAACAGACAGAAGAGTTTCAAAGAGAGTTTTCAAGCTACTGTTTTGTGAACTGCTTTGAAACAACATGTACAAATCCTCTAATGGGAGAATTCAGATTTTCCCTGAAAAATTAATGTGAACTCTGTTTGTTCCTTTACTATTTTAAGAAAGACTTCATCATCATAAACTTGACCTAAAGTCTCTGCATATTTAATGGAGGCAAAAACAGGTCAAAGTTAAATAAAAAAAATCAGAAATGCTAATCAGAAATCTGTTTCTTAGAAAAACATTTGTGTTCTGTATTTTCAGAAATGAAATTAATGTTTAATTTACTAGATCTAGTTAAGGACAAAGTTGGCAGTTGCCTACGGCTGAGATGACTATGTGCTATTATTGGTAGGACAGTTTTATGCAGTAGAGTTGATTAAAAAAATGAACCAACTTTGTTTGGACTTGGCTGTGAAACCAGAAAATATAGAAACATTTAGATTAAATGTGTTCTTTCTAGTAGTCAAAGACATAAAAGGACTGGTTTCTTGAAATATTGTAATTGAAAAATCTTAAACAGATTTAATCGCTACATCATTTCCTTACAGTACCAGGCAACATAATAAAGTTTATGTTAAGTATGTTGAATATTATATTATTAATTATTATTAAATACATACAGTAAATGTTTACCTTCCCCAGTATTGTTTCACTGTAAGAATAGTGGTTTAAGCAAGGGAAGTGTGTATATCACATTGTGTTGCAACAGAATAGTGTTGAAAAGACAAGTGAAAGTGAACGGCATAATGCACATAAAGCAGAAGTTTCTAACTTAAAACCCTACCAACCAGTTCTACAAAGTTCTTTTAAAAAAGAAGGCATCAGGTTAAATAAAGGACATCATGTGCCCACAGTTCTCACATCCCTTGGATTCAAGGAAGTAAAGCTGATTTCTTAGCATATATCAGCGCAAAGCACTTTCTTATGCTTTTAGAAATAGACGACATTTCCCACTTTTGATCTCTTGTATGTACATTTCTCATCCCAAATCATTAAACATAGTATTTCACTTCTGCAGTGGATAGCATGCACCCAATCTGCTCTTCTCACTGCTGTCTGGTCGTCAGCAACACTTCTAATGTTTTCTTGACTAGTCTTTGATGACCACAAAGTCACCTGGCTTGATGTCATGCAATGACCCCATTGCCAATTCTGGCAACATTTCCTTTACCTGTTGGAATATTTATGAGAGAACAGTAGAATTTATTTTACAATAGGCTACTGCAATATTTCATTGTCTCATAAGACAACCGCACTTCTATAGACACTGACCTTCCAAGCAAAATTCAAATGGATGAAGTTTGATCTTGTTATTTTTTAATTTTAAGGTACTTTATTGGCATCATTTAGTGTTCTTACAATATTGCCAAAGCATTGAACGTATAACAAAACACATACAATAGGAACAAAAGTTAAAGTGAAATTAAAACTTTTCTGCCGGAGACGAGTTTGTCATTTGAAATTTTTTTTTTATTTAAAAGTAATTACTGCAACGGGTCAGGATTCAGTGTTGCATAGGGTAAGAGAGGGGAGTGGGGAGAAAGGTCAGGAGGTAGTATGCTGACTGCCTGGTGGATAAAGCTGTCCTTCTGAAGCTCTGTGTCGGGTGGATGGCATCACCTGGAATACAGAGGGCTTTGCGGGTGAGACAGGTTACATAAATGTACTGAAGGGCGGGTAGAGAGAGACACCAATGATCTTCTCAGCTGCTCTCACTATGCGGTGGAGGGGCTTGCGGCAGGACACGTTACAGGCCCCACACTACACAATGATGCAGCTAGTCAGAATGCTCTCGATGGTGCATCTGTAGAAGGTACACATGATGGGGGCTGGGAATCTGGCTCTTCTCAGTTTGTGGAGGAAGTAGAGACGCTGCTGAGCTTGGCATTTGTGTTTTTAGCCCAGGAGAGGTCTTCTATGATTTGCACACCCAGGAACTTAATGTGGCGCACTCTCTAGAAACGCTATCAAATCAAATCAAATCCCTTTATTGTCACTCAACCATATACACAGGTGCAACAGTAGGTGAAAAACTTGAGTGCAGTTCCAACCAACATGGCAGTAAGACAGACATTTCTTGTACACATTTAACATTTCTTTACAAGTTTTACACCAGAATACAACAAATGACAAGTAATATACATAATAATCATACACAGCAGCAAATGTACACAATGTGCGTAGTGTACAAAGGATAATGACACATAATTTACAAATAACTAAATAATTAGCAGCGAATGTACATTTAATGTGCATAGTGTGCAGTGATTGATATGTATTGTGTATTACAGTATGACAATGTATAAATTTGTGCGTGCTAGTGGGTGATAAAGTGCAGTGCTAATGAGTGGATTGTGAAAGTCTAGACTTTAAGAGTCTGATTGCTTTGGGAAAAAAGCTGTCACGTAGTCTGCTGGTGCGGGTTCTGATACTGTGGTATCTCTTTCCTGATGGAAGGATGTAGAACAGACCGTGACTCGGGTGGCTAGTGTCTCTAGTAATCCTCCTCGCTTTTTTACACAACCGTCTCACGTAACGTCCTGGGGGGAGAGAAACTCACTTCCGACGGTGTGCCTGGCAGTTCGTACCACTCTCTGGTCCTGTTACCGTACCAGGGAGTGATGCAGCCAGTTAGGATACTCTCCATTGTGCCGGTGTAGAATCGAGTGAGGATGTGGCGATTCAGACCAAACTTCCTCAGCCGTCTCAGGAAGAAGAGACGTTGTTGAGCCTTCTTCAATACGGCTTCGGTGTGAATGGTCCATGTGAGCTCCTATGTGAGGTTGACACCAAGGAACTTGAAACTGTTGACTCGCTCCACTGGTGCCCCATTGATGGTGATAGGACTGTGATATCTGTCTCTCCTCCTAAAGTCCACCACTAGCTTCTTGGTCTTACTGACATTGAGAGAGAGGTCGTGTTCATCACACAAACGTGACAGAGTCTGCACCTCTTCTCTGTAGGCTGTTTCAATCATTGTTGGTTTGAGGAACATACTGGGTGTGCCCTCCACTGAAGTCAACAACAATCTCCTTCATCTTCTCCACATCGAGAGAGAGATTGTTGTCATTGCACCACCTGGCCGGGCGGCTCACCTCGTTCCTGTAGTTAGTCTCATTTCTTTTGCTCATGAGAACCACTAGGGTCGTCCGCAAACTTTGGAGTTGTGTGATGGTGTGCAGTCATGGGTCAACAGGGTGAAGAGGAGGGGGCTCAGCACACATCCTAGGGGAGCCCCTGTTTCAGTTTGATGGTGCTGGATGTGTTACTGCCTAACTGTACTGCCTGAGGTCTCACAGTTAGAAAGTCTAACAGCCAGTTGCACAGAGTTAAAGTGTTGAGACCCAGCTGGACCAATTTGTGAATGACCTGTTGAGAGATGATTGTGTTGAATGCTTATCTAAAATCTATGAACAGAATTCTGACATAAAAGTATTTTTTGTCCAGATATGTGAGTGCAGCCTGGAGGGCAGGGGTGATGGTGTCATCTGTCGATAGCTTGGACCAATATGCAAACTGGAAGAGGTCCAGGGAGAGAGGGGGCTGTATTGATGTTCTGCATGACTAGCCGTTCATAGCACATCATGAGAATAGGAGTAAGTGCAACCGGGCAGTGGTCATTGAAGGGGAATGGAGATTACTTTTTTGGGACTTGAATGGTGCTGGTATTTTTGAAGCATGTAGGGACAACAGCCTGTCTCAACGTGATGTTGAAAATGTCTGTGAAGACATCAATGAGTTTTCTTTCCAGGAACACAAAAACCAAACAGTCTCTTACTGTATTCAGAGTTGAGCGTAGTGGACAGATGTATTCCAGATGTAGTGGTTTTATCTCAGTTAAGCTCTTTTCTGGCTAATTATGAAGTGATAGATGTTTTTCAATCTAGTTTTAGGGCAGGACACAGCAATAATTCAGCTTTATTGCAAGTTTCAAATGATTTCTTACTCATTGCAGATTCGTAGTCATGGAGCTTTAATTATGCTCAAACTTATTGCAACTTTTGATCTAATAGACAATGATATCCTTATTAAATGTGTGGAGCATGTTGTGGGTCTGAGAGGGATTGTTTTAAAATGTTTTTATTCTTATTTAAAGGGACGATCCTTCTCTGTGAAGGTTGGGAAATAATAAATCTTGGTGTAATTTTTGACACTGCTCTAACATTTGATAAACAGATAAAAGGTGTGCTAAAGGGTCGCTTTTTCAGTTTAGGACTATTTCAAAAGTTTAATCTTTTTTGTCTGTTTGTGATTCATCCATTTTTCTCTTCCCGTTTGGACTACTGATATGCACTTTATTTGTGAGTCTTGGAAAAGCTTACACACGCCATCACTGTGATTTGGTGGCTCATATATAATGTTTTAAGGTTTTATACACCGTTTGCGAATAATGGAAGTGTTTTGGTATTATTTCGGGTGCTGGGGGATATTCATAAGTTACCGGGAGCCTCCATTTGTTTACTTACCATGGAAACTCTCGTAACATTTGTGACCCGCAATCTCAGTGATCTTTTGTCCAGTTCGGGATCACTAGTCTCAAATGCTGACGGCAGAGTAAAATCGGCACAGATAGTTCTGCAATATAAGTTATATCTCTTAGATCTGCACATATGGGCTTTTACCGTCCTCTGTCCAACGTAATGCTTCCTGGCGAGCATCTAGGCAACTCAAAGTAGGATGGAGCCTAACTTGCCGCAGTAATTCACACCAAAGTATATTAAATATTTTTTCAGGACCTTTCAGAAACTGGACGAAACCCAACCTCTGTCCTGGACTCTCCATCCAACAGATCAACATTGTGTGCATAGACAGATGACGTCGGGCCTCCTCAACCCAATCCTCTACAGTCAATGAATCCTGAGACAATTTTCCAGAGAATCTGGGATATTTACTTTCACACGGCACAGGATTTGATGTAACGCCACTCATAGCAATATCATCGACAACAGGGGACTGTGGTTCTCTAGGGCAGCGGTTCTCAATCCTGGTCCTCGCCCCCCCCCCCGCTCTGCATATTTTGTATGCTACTCCTACCACTTCGGAGGTTTGTTCAATAAGAGCCCCGCAAAGTAAACATCACTAGATATTCTGCCATAATTCCAGTTCGAAATGGGCATAATGTTGCACTTCATTTATTAAGTTGGTTCTCTTGGTGTTCAACATCAGTCTGGACTTGGCCAAACCTGGCACATACCATAACATCCAAAAGAAAAGAATAAAACGTACAACTCACTTCAAAGAAAAACAATTATCAAACTTAAGTGCAAAACACCTCAAATCCTACTTCATTACACACGTGCACTTAAGTGACTAATTCCCTCTCTGTTTGGCACCGTGCCAGAGAAAAACTTGCCCATTGTGACGCGGCTCTTGTCATTTATCAAAACTGTTCAGTGAAAAGCAAAGACGTTGTCCCACCTCTGCGCTCAGATACTTGGGAGAGAGAGAGAGTGCGCGTTGGAGCTGAAACTGGAGAGTGAGCAAGAGCGCGTATAATTCTTTTACTCAATGATCAATAAACGTTTAGTTAATCCGCGGTTCCCCCGACTCTCCGAACCGGAGAGCACGATCCATCCAGATCACGAATCATCCCGCGATCCTTTTCACCACTATGCCACAGATAAGAGGAAGAGGAAACCCGCTTAGTAGAGTTGTTAGTCCGTTTAGGGCTGCTGTAAACATGGCGGTAAATTCAATGTATGTAGGGCGGCTCTGTATGTAGATATAAACAGCTTATTCTAAGGCATTACAATCATAATGGTTCATTACGTGAGGTCTTTATACACCTGTGAATTTTTTTTTGTATATTATATTGCTTTTCCGTCAATAGATCCTTCTAAAAACCCAGTATTGTTCCTTTAAGATGTTTCCACAGAATTCAGCATAAAGGGGCCTGTTTATCCTATTTTGGTGTGATCAATCAGACACACTTGACCCCAAAACTTTACAGTCATATAGACCTCTATGTATAATAACACTAAATGATTTTACACCAGACTGTATATGGAATCCTCCGGTGGAGTCAAGAGGTGATCCGCTCCCTGCGGGCCACACACATCCCAGGCAACCTGAACCAGACAGCTGAGACGCTTTCTCGTCAGAATATGCCACCCGGAGAGTGGCGACTCCACCCCCTGTGCAGTCCAGCTCATTTGGATGCTGTTCGGGCAGGCCCAAGTAATACTGTTCGCCTCCCTTGACACAACCCATTTCCCGCTTGGTACTCCCTGTCCGAGATCCCCCTCGACACGGATACCCTTGCGCATAGCTAGCCGCGGGACAAGTGGAAGTACGCCTTCCCCCCAATGAGCCTCATTGTACAAACACTGTGTATGGTCAGGGAAGAGGAGCACCAAGTGTTACTGGTTGCGCCGCTTGGCCCAACCGCACTTGGTTCTCAGAGCTGATGCTCTTGGCAACGACTCCCCCCTGGCCCATCCCACTTATGGAGGACCTGCTTTCTCAAGGGAAGGACACGTTCTGGCATCCCAGACCAGACCTCTGGAACCTCCATGTCTGGCCTCTAGACGGGATGAGGAGATCCTGAGTTTGCTACCCCCCATCTGTGGCGGAGACCATCACCCAGGCTAGGGCCCATCTACTAGGTTTTTTTTGCCTATTAATGGCGTCTCTTCTCGTCCTGGTGTCTCTCTCAATGAGAAGACCCACGGAGGTGCTCGGTCGGGATCGTGTTGTCTTTTCCTACAAGAGACTGGAGACTTAGATCTCCCCCCCATACTGAAGGTGTATGTAGTCCCTATCGCCACTCGTCACGACTCAGTTGATAGAAACTCTTTAAGGCAACACGACCTGGGCACCAGGTTTCCTAAGGGGCGCGAGAAAGCAGAATCCGCCTTGTCTCCGCTCCCAACTTAATGTGGTCCTGGCTGGCCTCTATGGGCCCCCCTTCGAGCCCCTCAGAGGTTCTGATCTTCCTCATTTTCGAGTAAGACGGCCTTCCTGATGGCGCTCGCTCCCTTCAAGAGGGTAGGGGACCTTCTAGCATCCTCCGTGTCCCCGGATTGCCTTGAATTCGGCCCTGGCAACTCTCACGTTATCCAGAGACCCAGCCCCGGATACGTGCCCGAAGTTCACATGACTCCCTTTCGGGACCAAGTGGTGAACTTGCAGGCGCTCCCCATTGGGGAGGAAGACCTAACCCCATCCGTGTTGTGTCCAGTACGCAAACTGCGCCTCTACTTGGACCGCACGCAGAGCTTCAGCTCTGACAAGCTCTTTGTCTGTTTTGGAGGACAGCAGTAGGGGAAAGCTGGCTCCAAACAGAGACTGGCGCACTGGATTGTGGATGCCGCCACAGCGGCATACCGATCACAAGCATACCCATTGACAGTGTGGGCTCACTCCACACAGAGTATAGCCACCTCCTGGGCACTGGCCAGAGGCGCCTCTCTGGCAGACATTTGTGGAGCTGCGGGTTGGGCTATGCCCAATACGTTCGTAAGGTTTTATGACCTTTGCGGAACACGTCCTGCGTGGCGACATACCCCCCAGGGTAGGAAGTGGCCTCTGCAGCGCATCCCTAATTAAGGAAGTCACGCTCACCCGGTGTAAACCCGGTCCGATCGGCCTCTCGCCAGTAGAGAGCTAAGGCCTCCGTCCGTGAAAGGTTACCGCTCAGGGCTGTACCCATCTTTCTCCAAGAAAGCACTGGGACCCCCCAACCATCACACTGGAAGCTAACAGCTTTGCGAAAGCCTCGTGCTGACACACCCAGGCCTGTTACTGTCGCTTCGCTAGAGATTGTGACACGATACAGCGTTCTGGCGTTTTCCATAGGAACTCCATCTGGTGGCTCGACACAACGACGAGAGATCGACAGAAAGGGAGCGTCTCGGTTACATTTGTAACCTCAGTTCCCTGATGGAGGGAACGAAACGTTGTATCCCTTATGCCACAACTCGTATCGTCCTCTGCTGTAATCGTGAGAGGCTCTCAGGCTCTTCAGAACAGAAGGTAAATGCATGCTCCACGCCGTCTTCGTTTTATACAGAATATCAAGGGGCGGAAATTTGCATGCAAATTTCATTAGCCAAATTTCATTGGCCTCTTCTATAGTAGTCAGAGTTGATAGGTTCTCAAGGACGTACCCCAAATTTCATTGGCCTCTTCTATAGTAGTCAGAGTTGATAGGTTCTCAAGGATGAACCCCATCTGTCAGCTCGACACATCGTTCCGTTCTCCACAGTGCATCCGGTTGTTCTTGAGGCCTTGTGTCCAGTACGTGCTCTTCAGACTAACTTTTGATATGCTATGGGGGCCGCAACAAATGGGCGGCTGCCACCAAGCATTGGGCGAGGGATGCTAGTGCTCTGGCCTATGAGGCGCGCGGTCAAGCTTCACCTCTAGGAGTCAGAGCTCATTCCACAAGGGGGGTTTCATCTTCTTTGGCCATAGCAAGAGGTGTCCCCTTGCAGGAAGTGTGTGAAGCGGTGGGGTGGTCCTCTCCGCACACATCTGTCAGATTTTATAGTCTGGATGTCCATGCTACTTCAGGCTCACGTGTCCTGGAGTCTACATCCCAGAGTCATATCTGAGGCCTCAGCTCGGATTGTGCACACTTGTCACACAACCTTGGGGGGTCCAGATACTTCGGCCCTGGCAACTCTCACGTTATCCAGAGACCCAGCCCCGGATACGTGCCCGAAGTTCACATGACTCCCTTTCGGGACCAAGTGGTGAACTTGCAGGCGCTCCCCATTGGGGAGGAAGACCTAACCCCATCCGTGTTGTGTCCAGTACGCAAACTGCGCCTCTACTTGGACCGCACGCAGAGCTTCAGCTCTGACAAGCTCTTTGTCTGTTTTGGAGGACAGCAGTAGGGGAAAGCTGGCTCCAAACAGAGACTGGCGCACTGGATTGTACCAACGCGGCAGCGTTGGTATTCTCGTTCCCATAAAGTTTGAAACGCAGCATGGGGTGTAGCTTATGATAGGGAACGTCTCGGCTTACTTGGCTGTAACCCTGTTCCTTGAAAAAGCAGGAACGAGATGCTGCGCCTAAATGCCGCACTGTAGGCGTGCCCGGACGTCCTTTGAGACAAACTTGGAACCTGCAAAAAAATGCAAGAGAATCAAATGCAGAAGTGATGAAGGTTACTATGAGAGCTTCAGCGCATTTGCTTCCTGTTGACACAAGTTTGCAGCTCTTCGTGTGAGATAGACATTAACAAACAGAGATTGAATTTGGCAGCAAACACTGTTAAATGTACAGTTGTGTTCAAAATTATTCAACCCCCAATGCTGTAAATGGTTTTAGGGAATTTAGTGTACATTTGTAATTGTATTCAGAATGAAATCCTACAAGGACTTCTTAAAGAACCATATGCAACTAAAATGACATCAATTAGTTTTGTAATACAGTACTAAATGTTTCTTTTGTGAATTCTTCATTGACATAATTATTCAACCCCTTTAAGACTACCACTCTTTCAGGTATCGTTGTATCCGACAACGATACCTGAAACTGACTCTTTCCCATCGCTCCCTGAAAGTGTTTCTTTTTTGCGAACAGACCTTTGGGAGAGTTATAGACACGGACTGACCAGCACACCCAGTCGTATTTCTTTTTTAAATGGTCCATTAACATGTCAGCCAATTGCTGGTTGTTTTTGTCGGCGTGCTCTCTCACAATATGTTCAGCATCCTGCTTAGCCTGTGTGGGAAAGCTGTTGATGCATTCTTTGATGACCTCGTCTATTTTAGTCTGGATCACTTTCATTTTCTTGTTCCACTCTTAAAGTAACTCCTCCTCTTCACCGTAGCCTTTCATGGCTGTATATCCCAGTGAGGCAATTAAACCGATGCAAAACAGTTGCTTTAGCATAGCGCATTATTCCTCCACCCGCCTGCGGCTCTTCTGCTCGTAATTTAGAGCCATGTCCAGTATAGACTCTCCAAACCCGTTATCTCCTGTGACAGCATCATACAGAGAGATCAGGTCTTTTCACCATCCATCCTGTGGAAGCTGCTCATGAACATTTCCTTCCTGACCTGTCTGACTCTCTCATCTTTGACTTCGAACATGTCCATTAATTTGCGGAAGTGGTTGGTCAGGTTGTTCTCCTTGGATGACTAGAAGTATCTATTTGGCTCTTCTTGATCTCCTCGTTGATCTGCCTGTTCTCTTCAAAAATAGTTTTAAGGCGATCTCCTAACTTCATAAACTGTTCCTTCATGAATTGGGCTTCTTTGCTTTCCACGCTTTCGACCCCCAGCTTCACAAACGGAGCTACAATGGCGAAAAGTGGGGGAAAATTTATACTGATACAGGCCATCACTTCAGTACCCTGCTCCAAGATTTTCAAAATAGGATCCTTGTTTTCTAGAAAGCAGTTCTTCAGCAGTTCAGCCATCTTTCAAGAATTTGATTGACACAAATTGTCTGTGCAAAATAAGATGACAAGATCATTAGTTATAATACTCAGAACACCAGAGTTTAACTTATAAAATTGTGCTCAAGTCAAATCAAATCAGACAAAGATCAGAAAACAGAGTGAGTTCAGACTATATAATTCAAATGAATCAGGTTTGTTGATTGAACATGATCAAATTAAGACAAATTTATATATTGTGACAAAATTAATAGAAAACCTTAAGTGATATTGACTTCAAGGAGTAGCTCACCCAAAAATTGTCCCCATTGACTTGACCATAGTCATTTTTGTACCTACTAAGGAAAGTCAAAGGGGACCATTTTTGGGGTGAGCTACTTCTTTCAATAATATTGATGTTATTGCAGACATCTGAGCTCAGTTTGTGAGATTGTTGAAAATCTCTAATGTACACATTTGTGAGACTGTAGAAGTGAAAGCTTCTATTTGCAAAATGCATTTAATCTACTTGATGTTTTGGAGAAATAAAGACATTAAAGAGATCCATTTCTTATGGGATTAAATGAACCAGATCAAGGAGAAAAACATAATTTAAATTTAGATTTTGATTTAACTGTAATTGTGAAATAGTTAAGGTTACAATTTTACATTTTAAATGAATTTTATATGTCTGTATGAATGGAAAACAACAAGATGGCTAGTTTCAACCAAAAAGCATTAAAGAATAGGTTTTAAACGGCCGACAATATATATGATAAGAGGCTTACCGATTTTAATCTGATAAAATGTTTCCACCTGTGTCTCACTTATGTGTACTCTAGAGATAAGAGACTTTCACGTTTGATTTGCATTGAGCCTGTAAGCAAACACCCACAACATATTGTTCTACCAACCACTCAGAATGCATTAGGATTCACTTAGCATCACACTGAATTTGCTGAAGGTGTTAACTCAGAACATCAAAGCAACCACACAGCAACACTCTGGCAATAGTTTAAAACAACCTTTAGCATTGTGATATAGTGTAACTCCCATTTCATTTATTTGAGTCCATTTTGTTGGCTTCTTTGTCTAAAGCGTTCATTTATAATATGTGCCATTTTTACCAACTCTGCAGGCAAAATACACAAAATGACCAAAAGTATGGGGCCTACACTCTTTAAATGGTTGTGTTAAAACAAATATTTGTATTGTTGTAAGTCACTTTTATTAAAATGCCGTAGAATAAATCATTACTGATGTGTATCTTGAGACAAAACAATAGCACTGAAATATTTTAAGATATGTCAGTGCAAGTTATTTTCAGTTGAGACAGTATTTTTGCATTTTAGTCTGAGACTAGTCTTCAGCCTTGTCTGTAAAACCTGGGCATATAATGCATTTAAATTAATACAACGCAAACAATAGTTTGATATTAACACATCCTTTTTAAGAGTGTAACGAACAGGTTTGACTTGTCCTTTCCTTGTGTTCAAATCTTAATGCTACAGCATATAACGATATTTAAGGAAATTGGTGCTTCTAATTGTATAGCAAAGTTTGGGCAGCACCCTTTTCTATTCCAGCATAGCAATGCCTCTGTGTATAAGGCAAGGAATCAGTCAGACAGAAATTACTTATTCAGTGAGTGTGGAAGAACATAAAGTCCTGGACCCAGCCGAACACCATTGCTGTGACTTTCAAAGTTTCAATGCAAGCTACGAGCGAGAAACTCTTCACCCAACACCAATGACATGTGCACAGGATTAGGGAGAGAAAAAAAGCGCTTTCAAAACTGTTAAAAATTGCATTTGTACAAATGGCATGGTAAAGGTTAGCATCTCTGTTACAACAGTTTTGGAAGAGCTTTTTTTTGGTCCAAAATGACTGTACCCCAAGTAACCGATGTGTAGTTTTTTCCTCAATATTTTGTATTTTATTGCTTTTTTTGACGAAATCATCATTACTGCAATGAGTACCAGAGTGGATTTATGTTGTTTATTAAACAGAGTAAACTTAAAACATTCTGAAAAAATAATCGGATGTTCTACTAGATGTTCTGAAATGACAAAAAACACAATTGACTGAATATTCATGTATGATAAAAATGAAGAAATAGTGGAAATGAAAAGTGTCCATGACAGATATTCTCATCCTCTGTTACATTTTTAAAGGACACACACAACGATATTTAGATTGTTTGATTTTGTTTGAAGAAACACATCTACCAGGTTAAAAACTTACATTATATTTTTAGTTTAAAAGGAAAATTGGGAATTTGACTAGCAATCAATAGAACAAGGGATTTTTGTATTTTATTCTTGTGATCAGTATATTTTTATACACACTGTAATGGTAGTGATGAATGCTTGTGATGAATGAGTAAGCTCTGGTCAGTGATCAAATTTCACTTGGCCCTTCGTGCTTAGACCTTACATATTAATAACCACAGCTGAACCAATGATATTTGTTGTATAACTATGGTTATCCGAAAGGGGTACAGCAGGGATGACATATTTTTGAATGCAGAGCATGGAATCAAGGTTCGCATTTTGGCAATTCCGGTTCCATCGCTATAGGTTTTTAGAATGGATCTTTGGTGCAATTACTAAAATAAGGTCTGGGGTTAAAAAAAAAATATTTTCAGGTTTTACATGTCCTAAAACACACCAGTTATACCCGCTTGTGATTTTTAAAGCTTTATCGTGTCTTAAAAACGACAGTTGATAAAGCAAATACCTCCTTAGGCGGGACATACAAGGTCATCACAAATAAAGAAGATTCATTCACGGATTGATTACTTGGTCAGGGAGCATGTTTTTAATAAAAAGTCGTCGGAGGCTTGGTGGTGGTGATGTCGATTTCGAGTGACCGTAGTGTAGTCTGTTGTGAGAAATTGATCATATCAGATTTCGCTCCCCTTGTGACATAGGAAGGGGATCTTATTGTAATATTACAGCTAATTGATCTGCATGGTTACACCCAAGACATGCCATGGCATGCACTGCACCTGTGTATCCCAACCCTGGTCGTCAAAGAGGTCACAAATTGTAACCTGAGGACCAGCATTGGAAAACACTGCACTACACATGCGGTATGTCAACATCCCGGATGGAAGAGGGGCGGGGTGTGCGGTAACTCATTAGCACTCTAGGAGACGTTCACCAAAACGGGTTGCTGTGAGCATGGGTGTTTTTGATGACGCACAAAGGTGTCATTTATGCAGTGTTTTTAAGCTAAATATGTTACAGACATTTAACAAAGACCCTATAAATTATGTCAATTGGTTGAAAATGTTCATCCAATGAGCCCTTTAAATAATGAAATGGAATCTTTTGTTACTTATTTGGGCCCAACTCCTAAGCTGTAAGAGCCAGCAGCAAACCCTCAGACCCCTCAAGCCCCTGTATGATGATCTAAACTATTGTAAATAATAATATAAAAAATACTTCAGTTGGTCGATTTTCCCTATATGTATATTTGACTCAAGTAGTGATTTTGTTTTGTTTGTCGCACATAAAAAATTCTTGTTGCTTCAAAAAAAAAATTTGAGCCACTATGAATGGATGGACCAATTTAATGACTTCTTTAGTACTTTTCTGGACTTTGACAACAACTATAACCATGATGTCTATGAGGAGGCCAGGAAATCTCTCAGATGTCATTTAAAATATATTTATTTGCATTTACATAACATTTAAATTTAGTCATTTAGCAGACGCTTTTATCCAAAGCGACTTACAGGTGGGGTAGGCAATGGAAGCAATTGGGACAGTATAAGTACAACAAAAGCATAAGTGCAATCAAAAAAGAAGACTGGTCTCATAAAACCTAACACAGTATACGGAACCATTCCTTTTTTATTTTATTTTTTGGAGTAGATAAGAAAATAGAGTCAGAACAGATCATTCAGATGTTGACGGGAGAGATGTGTTTTCAGACGTTTCTTAAAGATGTCTACTGAATCTGCAGATCTTGTACCAGTGGGGAGATCATTCCACATAGGTGGAACAGATCTGGAAAGGTGCGCGAGAGAGATTTTTTACCTTTTTGGGATGGCACCACAAGACGCCGTTCGTTTGCGGAGCGTAGGGATATGGCGGGTACATATGTCTGCAGTAGCAAGTGAAGATAAGGTGGTGCCGAACCAGTGGTGGTCTTATAGGCCAGGAGCAGAGTCTTGAATTTGATGCGAGCGATTGCCAATGTAGTTTAATGAATAGAGGAGTGACGTGTGCTCTCTTCGGTTCATTAAAGATAACTCTTGCCGCAGCATTCTGGATCATCTGTAGAGGTTTGGTTGTGCAAGCTGGAAGTCCACCCAGTAGTGCATTGCAGTAATCCAGTCTGGACAGGACCAGAGCCTGTACTAGGACTTGCGTAGCATGCTCTGATAGGAAGGGTCTAATTTTCCGAATATTGTAGAGGATGAATCTACAGGACCGGGCGGTGCTGGTAACTTGATCTGTGAAGTTAGGCTGATCATCGATCACCACTCCCATGTTTCTTGCCTTTCTGGAAGATGTGATGGTTGATGAGCCCAGTTGAATGGAGAAGTTGTGATGAGTCTTTGTATCGGCCGGGATTACAAGCAGTTCTGTTTTTGAAAGGTTCAGATGCAGGTGATGGGCATTCATCCAGAGCGAGATGTCTGCTAGGCAAGCTGAGATGCGTGCAGAAACAGTCGGATCATCTTGGCGAAAAGAACGGTAGAGTTGTGCATCATCCGTATTTGTGTTCCGAAGATACCGTGAGGGCTTAAAACGTAGAAAATAACACAATTTTGATTTTGAGCTTAATTTTTCCTTTAAGGGGCCACATTTTTAAATCTTTTCCTCAGACTCCTGTCACTAATGTGTATCTTAGAACAAAAGAAAGAAGAAATTAATGGGTTTTGTCGCATTCTAGAATGTAGTATTCTTCTGTATTTAATTTAGAATTGAGCAGTAAAGACTATTACATGTTTGAGAACTTCATTAAATTTCTGTGTATTTCCTACCTGTTAGACTACATGCTATTTATGATTAAATAGTATAAAGCTTTTGAGACTATTATTTTGTTTGATTTAATTTGAGAAGTGACCAATAAAAAGGGGGTAGGTTGCCCTTATCAGTTTCAGCACATGCCACTCCAAGTTCTGTGCACGGCCCTGACACGGGTAAACCCACCCCCTAGCTGAATAATAAGTTTTTATTGGTTTTTCAACTGAGTCAGACTTGTCTGTTATTAAATTTGTCTTGTCCCGCACACGCTGGCTGATTGCCGTCAAAAGCAGTCAATTATTTAATGGCTGGTGGCCACAATGGGGCCCCCCATGCTTGCGGGACCCTACTCATTTGTGTTGTGGTTAAAATTGCTACTGCACATAACACATCTTAATTTACTTACTAAAGAATTAGTAAATGCTCATTATGCAAGCTGTTTCCGTTCTTGTTAAAAACGCATGCTCTGCGTTATTCTTCAAAGACGTGATCAGAAATATGTTTGTTTTATATATATATATATATATATAATTATTTTCTTTACGTTTTATGATGGCATATTTATTCTACTATAATATAACATTCATAATAAAACAATAACTAGATTCTTCAACATTTTCAATTCACTTTGTATTTTGTGGCCTTTGTCTCCCAAGCCCTGGTAAATGTCTTAATTTCTTTCAGCAAAAAATTCAGTAGGTTTACATCCAAAGGATAAAACCAGTGCAGTGGGTGAGCTGGTGTGTGTCACAGTACAAATGTACAAATGCTGTATATCAGATCAGACCACTTAAAGGCAGGAGAGCGGTCGATGGTCCACTCTGGTGAAAAGGTAATGTCATTAGCTCAGCCTGTGATTGGCAGATCCAGCCAAAGTGAAGCATCCTGGGATTGATCATCTGCCCTTGGCACTTGGGCTTCATAAAATCATGTATTGGTTTATTAAATATTGATACTGAGTTTCCTGGAGTAGGTCAGACTTTTTTGATCTTTCATAACAAACAAAGTCTGTACAGTTTGTCAAAAGAATATTCTGAAAAAAATCCATATGCGTGGATGGACCAAACATGAACATTCTGTTTAGTTAATCCTTGTAAACCCAGTGCTGTGAATTTGTGAAAATATGATGTCACTAAAGGAAAATGTATCAGTCATGTTACAATAATTCCTTTATCTACTTTAATGTGTTGCTAGCGCCCTCTGTCATCAAAATAATATTTTATTTTTTAATATTCAGGAAGTATTGCAGTCAAGAAGAACATATCATACTGGGGTCAAATACGTTTGGTTTGGTTTAATAGCAGTCAGGTTTAAGGTTGAGCCACAAAGAAACCTTTATAAGAGCTGAAAGCCAAATAGATCAATATAGCTCCAGCCAGGACAGAAGCCTCATACTTTAATAAATACAAGAGTCTCTATCGTACAACTATTTATCCCCTGAAACAGGAGAACGAAATGGTTGAGAAACCTAGGGACTTTAGAAGAGCCTTCTTATGTTTTAAATAAGTCAATACCCCATAAACAGTACAGTGTGACTTTTAGCATATATGTTTTCAGACCATCTGAATTGAAGCTAGAATTTGCTGACATCTCTTTATCTTTAACCACAACCCATCATGAGTCCATTTGGATTTAATGCTGACTTGAAGAAGAAAATGGCCCTTTCAAAATCTGTAAAGGAGCTCATTGACTTTTTAAGACCATCTGATGTTTTTGAAGAACTGCATACTGTACTAAGTTAAAGCCATGGTTTGTGTGTAAATGATGGATTGTTCCCTTACTTCAGCGAACTTAAAGACGAGATCTGAAGAGCTGATCACAGCACTCTGGAGCTCGTCAGCTTCACAGAACAAAACTGTTCACCATCTATAACTGCAGTGCCTGGCCAGAAAATGCTGACCTACGTACATATGCAGTAATTTCATTAGACTTTGAGTGGTGTATGTGTCCACTTCAGCGAGTTTAATAGCCATTAATGTCAACAGTGTTAATGTAAAATACTCCTTACAAAACAAGGAACTGAAATTAGATTAGGACTTAAAAAAAAAAAAATCATTCAACCATCCTGAATTGTGTCCATGTAAAAATGGTCTTTGAACGGACAGGGATTTTTAACGGTTTGTTAAAGGGTTTGAGTCTTACATCATGATGGCCTGACTCATGTGCAAGGCGTCTGCATTCGTTTCCTGATGCATCCTGCTTTGAGGCTTTCAGAACAGATTCTATCATGTCAGTTTGAGCTAAAGCAGGATATCACACAGACTAAACGGGGAAGCATTTTTGTTTGCCAGTTTTGTTTTTATTTGTTTATATAGTAACCTATATTTAGTAATATTTTTTTATTGATTTTAAAGGAAATGCAAACATGCCCATTACTATGCCCTTTAATAAACTGCAGTCAACAAAAAGTCAAACAATCTTTTTTAAAAACATGCCAGCAGCTTTAGAAATAAATCACTTCCAAATGAAACTTCTGTCGTTATCTACAGTCCGTCCTGCCATTCAGTTTATATGCTCTGTTTTCATTTAATCAAATTATAATTGATTTCAACTTGAGTTGCTGTAACTTATAAAAATAAGTCGAAAAATGAAAAGTCCAGTGGATGAAATTTAGCGGTACCTGATGGTGAGGTTAGAAACTGCAACCAAAACATTTCAATCCGCTCGCTTTCGACTTGATATGTTCAAATGACTTATAAAGCCAATTTGATTATACTTAATTCAAATCAACAAGAAATTACATAACGCTCACAAATAGAGTGCTTAACTTTGAATTTTACATCTAAAGTCATAAAATAGTTTTATGTGTGGTTTCATAATAGTTGCATTTATGCATTTACTCAGAATGCACACACACATTGACATTCTTATGTTTTCCCCAATAATGGCATTCTTCAGGAAAACTCGACACAGCAAAGCTCTCCTTGTGACGACTAATAGCGTGAACCAAAAACCCGGATAACTGTTTGTCCAGGACCTCAACTACAGTTTTGGCATCTCCTTTCTTGGCAGGACCGTCCATCATCTGCTTTACGCTCTCATCGGGCACGGGCTGCGGGTTGCTGCAGTAGGACACCATTAGATTAGTGTCATTTCCTTGAGACACTTCAAAATATTTCTGTCCGGCCACACACTGAAAGTTTTGTCCAGCTCTCAAGTCTCTATATTTGCTCATGTTAGTAATGACTCTGATGGACCAGCTCACCCAGTCGTACTTCTTCACCAGGAATTCCAGCAGTTCCTCAGCCAAATCTTGGAGGTTTGCATCCTCTCTCTCCTTCAAAAGCCTGTTGATGTCCAGTTCAGCTTGCTCTGGAAATGAATTCACACATCTCTCGATGGTTTCCTTCATCTTCATCTCAATTTCTTGGATCTTCATGTTCCACTCTTGAATCTTCTCTTGCTCTGCCTCCTCGCCCTGAGTAAGAAAGCAATATCCCAGTAAAGGGATTATTCCCAGGCAGAGAAGCTCCTTCAGTCTAACACAGAAGTCTTCCATCATCCTTCTGTTTCTTCCTTCGTAATCTTCCACAACATCCAGAATTGGCTCGCCAAATGTGCCATGTCCCATCAAAGCATCGTAAAGCACAGAGAGGTTTTTCTCTCCTCCTGTTATTAAAAAATGCTCCAAGAACAAGCGTTTTTTGACCTCTTTGTATTCAGGTTTGGCTTCCAGAATGTCAATGTATTTTCTGAAATGGTTCCGCAGATTTTCCTCCACAGAGAAGAATTGAGAATCCAAACGTCTCCTCCTGATCTCACAATCAATGTCTGTTAGCTGAGATGAGATGACATCCAGTTTGCTCCGCACAACTAGAAACTGCTCTTTCACATAAATCACCTCTTTGCTCTCTACATTATCCAGCACCAGCCTTAAAACCGGGGAAGCGACCTCAAAAAGAGGACACAGCTCTCCAACAGCGCTGGCCAGAACCTCGGCTCCCCTCTCAAACATCTCCATCAGTGCTTCAATGGCACTCTTCTTCTGGGCTACCACTCTCTCCAGTTGACTGGACATGTCTTGAAATGGAAAGGTCACACAGAATACACACAAAAAAAATTAGTAATTGTATTTATATGTTTAAAATTTTCATTTTATTCATGTTCCTGGTTTAATTATCTTCTTTTCATCAGCACAATCTTTGCTTTAAAACATTTATTTGTGCTAAATTATTTTAAATAGCTGTTAAGAATGAGATCAAAACATAAAAATCCTCTCTTGAATCTCTCTTGAATCCTCTCTTGTTTAATTTGTTATTTTAAGATTGCACTGCTGTGTCTGGGGCATTATATAGGTTACATCTATTGAAACATGCTGTCAATAAAAACAAATCAGTTTAGGTGAAGAATATTAATGACAAAAAAGATGACGAATTACAGTTTCTTCAGGTCAAATGACAGTAACACGTCATTAAAACATAAATAAGGCCACGGTTGAATATCAATCAAAATGATAAAATGACTCAAGCCCTTGGAGTAATGCAGCTTAAAGGGGTACATACTTTATGTTTACGTGCCAAATATACATCTGTACATTTAGAGACACACCTTGTAAAGGTTTCTAGACGCAGTCAGCATCATTTCAACGTCTTAAATTTGCGCATCCCTGACTCACATCTTTACAAAAAAAGTAAACAGTTTTCTCTCACCTGGCAAGATGAACAGCTGGTGGGTAGATCTTCAAAACCTCCAAAGACCCGAAATTATTTCCACAGTTTCTGGTTTGAGATTGTCGTGATCAGATCCTCAAGGTGAAGTGATTTGAGGGAGAGAGAGAAAGAGAGAGAGAGAGAGAGGGGAGGGAGGGTGAGAGAGAGAGTTGAGCGCATTGAGAATAGGTTCAGGGTGGTTTGGAAAGCGCCTGGCAACTGTCGGATTAATGACTCATAACTGACTGAAATGGATTATTACAGTTAGTATGTAGTTAGAGATGCGATGTGGGTTAAGACAATTCGTTCTACATCAAAATATTTTGTTGCAGGTTTTTTGTGTATGGTGTGCAACATCTCACGATGGACTGGATAGAACTGGACCATGCGCAGGTTTGAATTTGAATTTCTCAGGCGTATGTATTTAGCCTACTGCTATATTTAGGCACACATTTTTATACTTCATATACCAAGACACTTTTTTATGCTTTTCTTTTTTGTACAAATTTGGCACTTAAAACAGGAGATATACATATGTATTTAGTCTACAGAGCCTAATAAACGGCATTTGCAAGTGGTTGCAATTTATTTACTTTCTTATTATCATTCTCAAAATGTGTTAGTGTATGTAACAACTGTATGAGGAAATTCCATTGTTTGTGGCAACATGTCACGCACAATTGCACCTCCCTTCATAATCAATTAAACTGTGTCTCATTTTGTTTGACAATTGTTTAGTCTTTGTCACCTTTTAGAAAAACTTTATTGGATAAGACACATATGTGATTTGCCATAATATGACTGTGGCTATTGACACACTTTTGCCAGACTAAAATAATTAAAATAGCAGATGCTGTATGTGAGTAAGAATTTTTTCACAAGAAAGTAAATTTTGTATCTAACACACTATGACAATTTAGAGAAAAACTGATGAAAGAGGTCCTGAAAGATAGAAACTGTATAATATTTAAGTCATTTCGGCGTTTTTGCATTTAAAATTGACCTTCAAAACCCTTTTGACCAACCAAAATGTATACATGGTTTTAATAATTTCAATTTTCACAGGGGTAAAGAGAATTGATTTTTGTTCATATGTCTTTTTAAATGTATGTATTTGATCTATGCTCTTTATTTAACCTAACAATTATTTTTAATTCTTGTTTTAGCATGCACAATAGAAAAATGCATCCTTACATGTTTTAATAAGGCCTATAAACAAATGAGCTATATGCATGACTTCTGCGTTTCACATTCAGAACCCTCAGCAGCTTCCGGTTGGGGAGACATGAAGCAAAGAGAAATGAAAAAATTTGAAAATAGTAAAATTTTGCATATGCTGTACATTGCGGCACACAGCAGTGGTGTAAGTCCTCTTCTACTGTATTTGAAATGATACTTTCATAAATTAACATTTCGTTATAACATTCAAATATGGTAGAAAAGCACATCTATATATAGCACTGCTGTGTGCTGCAAATGTTTTTAGTTAATAACTACATTTACTGTGCCAGTAAACCCGAGTTCTTGTATGTCTGCAGTGCCGGGTGTGTGTTGCGCTCTCTAGTGTACGAACAGTACATTTTAAGTGTCAATAAAAAATCTTAATGGTCCAGTGTGAACTTTTTTTAGGATCTATTGACAGAAATTCCTTATAATATACATAACTATGTCTTCAGAGGTGTATAAAGAGCTTACATAATGAAGCGTTATGTTTTTATTACCTTTGAATGAGCAATTTCTATTTACATACACCGCGGGTCCCATTACATATAATTCGCCATGTTCTGTCAGCTGTTGTAGTGGTTCGAAAGGGAGTGGGGAGTGAACGGTTGGTTGCAGTTCGCAACCTGTGCCGCTAGATTTCACATACTGGACCTTTAAGTGACAAAGTAATTTTCATGATATGCACATCCAGAAGGGGAAAATCGGTTCTTTGTGTTCTGTCATAGACTGCTGTAGAAAATAATTCAGATAAAAATACAATATTATCAAATACAATCAAACTTTACAGCTAGGAGTCACTTTGTTCTTCACAATAGTGAGTTTTCCTCATTTTATTTTTATTTTTGGGCATTCTCTCTTTTTTACAAATGATAGGCAAAGTGTGTTCAATCTTCACCATTTTATTCCTACTACGGCTGCATAGTACATGATATTATATAAGAATAGCAATGAAAGAAGGTAAGATATACATGAAAAGTATTTTAAGGCTCAAGTAAATAGAATATATAGATTTTGCAACACTACTTGATGACACATTTTTTTTACTTTCAGGTTGTCCTTGGCCGATTGAATTGGGGTGCTAAGCAGTACTAAAGTAAGCATTGCTCTTTTGGTAATTTGATGTCATTTGCCTGGTTGCTATGTTGCTGTGAGGTAGCTAAGATGTTCTGAGTGATTTCTGGACAAAAAAATAGATAGATAGATAGATAGATAGATAGATAGATAGATAGATAGATAGATAGATTAATGAAAGATCACTCAGGACTGCTCAGGACCTCTGACATCCTTTTGGCCACATCTTTCATTTTCTCCTCCCACTCGACACGCAGACTTTCCTCATCATCCCCGACGATGGCAGCATAACTCATCAGAGCAATGAGACCAATGCAGAACAGGTAGATAAGCCGCCTGCAGAGATTCTCCATGACACGCCGGTCCCCCTGCGAGTGCTTCATGTACACCTCCAGAATGGGCTGGCTAAAGACCTTCGATTCGCCCATCACACCATCATAAAGTGAGTGCAGGTTTTGGTCAGACTGATTGATCATAAAGCACATTTCGAATTCTTTCTGCCGCTGCTGGTGTGACGGCGAAGTCTCGACAGTGTCCATGAATTTGTTGAACTGAGTGCGAATGTTCTCTTCCACGCGGGAGTACAGGCCATCCACCGTCTCCTTTCTGATCTGAAGCAGTACGTTCTGGTTCTGCTGTGAAATTTCATCCAGGGCTCGATTCACACTTCCAAACTCACGCTTAAGTTTCTGAATATCCTCATCGTCCACGTGGTGCAGCACCACTCGAATGAGAGAGCCGGCCACGCCAAAGATGGGATTGACCACCGCTGCTGCTGATGAGATGGTGGCCACGCATTCTAGAACCTTCACAAGACCTCTCCTTATCTTCTCATGGTCTTTTAACATGTCACTGTCAGCCATTGCATCTGGAGAAAGGGCTTATTTTGATGTTCACCTGAGTAAGGGAACATAATATGGGAAGTTACATTGAACAAACAAAAATATTTATAATTTTATGATTATTATAATTTTATATTATTTTTACTTTGTTTTTCAAAATGGATGTTGTTGGCTATTCCTATTAAAGCTTTTGGTGGAACTAAAAAAAGCTAATTTCAAATTAATTGTATACATCTTGAGGAGTTTTAGCTAAAAAAAGGTGTTTTGTCTTGTTAGAGGAGAATTTTGGCAATATTGACAAATATTTCACTTCAATGATATAATTTTTGCTAAATGTTTCCCTCACACATGTTCTACTTTGGCAGCGTTTATTTGTAAAATTCAGCCCTTCCTTTGGAAAACAGCCCAAGAAAGAAGAAATGGAGACCAAAACACCTTTTTTTGACCAGTTGATGTTTGTTTGATTATAGCGCCCCCTAGCTACTCCTCCATAGCCACTCCTCCATAAACACTCCTCCATATTTCCTGCTTCGTGCAGTGTTTAGATCCTCTTTCTGCCATATTCAAGCTTTAAAAATGACACCTGAAAAAATCCACCCATTCTCATGGGTTTCAATAACAATCACATTAGCTGTGCGTTTAGCTTACCTTTTCAGTTTGTTATTTATTTCCCTTTTAACTGTATCTCTTCCCAGCAGTCACTGCAGCATGGGCACTTTCATATGAGCTGAAGACAGAGGGGTGTACAGGATGGACTGTACCATTATCTTACAGGGTCCGCTAACTGGAATATAAGGCGTCATTTTTAACACAAGCCTTCGTTTCCTTATCTTATGTTATGTAATATCACCATCTCCATTATAACAGATTTGCTCATCTAATTCAACCTTCATATATTTTTGGATTAACTTTTTAGGGATTCCTTTTTACCAAAGTCCAAAAGAAGAGTACCTTAATATGTAGTTTATAAACAACAATGTTTGGGCAGCTAAAAGATGTCCAGAGTTGTAACATGTTTACTATTAATATTACATCTAATTATATCTTGTTATATCTGTCTGTGTCTTTGATTTTATGATATGTCTTGCTGCTTTTAGCTCATTCATCACACATCATTATATAAATCTTAATGTGTCAATTTAAACCTGTTTTTCAAAAAGCAAATGATATCTTTTTATTGTCATGTGGTTAGTTCCTCATACTCAAATACAGTTCCTTTTTCTTTTCTCATGCCTCAAAACTCAGACGCCATGAGGAAGTGAGTTGCCACAGTCTGGCACATAGAGTTTAGTCACTGTACTGACTGTATTTTGTTTTTCCTCTTGTTATACGGGCAATAATGTGTATAAGAGCTGTTTGACGAGATTTTCCTGAGATTTCATCAGAAAGGAAGACATCTTATGTGAATCTGCTTCTCAAAAGTAAAAGCGGGCCCTGTGCTCGGACGACAAAACAGACATCAACAGCACTAATATGATGAAGTAAGAGTTTTTCCTTAACTTTGTTGTGATAAGTATCTATGATGTGGAATATGAGCAACTCTGCTTGACAATAATCTAAAATGCAGCCAAATCAACATAAATAACTCATAATATGTAATTATAGTCATAGTGAAAAAGATAAAACTGTATATTGTATTGTGTTAAGTTTTTCTATTATTGTATAGATTAAACTATATATTATATTGTTTATAGCGTTTATATTAAAATCTAAAAAAACATAATTATTACAATCATTTGAAAGAAAATAAATAAATAAATGTAATTATTTGAATGAATTTTGTTGTAAAAGCAGGAAAAGGTAAATGTAAATTATTACGTTGCCCTGCTCCAAACAAAGTTAATCTATTTAACCAATGCCTAAAACGTGAAGATTTTAGGTTGTGTTTTTTTAGACAGTGTATCCTAGTGTCATCACTTTGCTCAGAATATTATTGTGTGCACTTTTTGGGATTTGTCACTATGGGTTTTAGGCACAAGATTTCACTTTCGCCCCTAATTAATAGTTTTTGTTGTAATTAAATAGAACGGCATGTTTAAATGTGTGTTATAAAAGCTAATTTTGAGGACATATGAGGTCAGCTCTGTCAAGTAACTGAATGGAGGCCTTGTTTAGCTGTGTTATAAGCTATTTGGCAGGTCAGTCTTTTTTCTTTAAGTAGCATTTGGTTGCCATGGTACATTTTTGGAGAAAGAAGTTCAGCAAATGAAACTTGAATTTTAATCACATTTACCCAAAAAAATGTGTGAATACAACAGACAGTAGATGGCGTTCTGTTGTGTTGCAGTACACCTGGTTTTGTGGTGTATAAAGACTTTAGAGGAAAGGCATGGTTTACAGGCAACCTGCCCCCCCCCCCACCCCGCCAACACACATTAACTCTATCCCTCAGACTGGAGCGATCGATAGACATCTAGAAGATAGGATAAAAGGAAATGTTCAGTGGGTTGTTGGAGGCTTTATATGGATCGCGGTCCATTGCACCTAAGCTTGTCTGTCGATGCTCTTAAGAATGACTGATGAAACCTCAATTCTCAAGCTGTACACCACAAGAAGACACTGATTAACAGAAAACATTGGGGGGAAAATCCTTTATTTCTCCTGTGAGGGATGTTTGAATGATCATCTTTTATTCAAAGTTTATCATTTCACTTTTGCTCTTACCATGTTTAGCATCACATACATTCAAAGACTGTTGTGCAAAGTCTGTGTTTACAAATGAGGTGCAAAAGAATTAGTCAAAAATAGCTTGAAACATAAACTGAGATCGTTTTTGTCTGGTTATAAGTATTATTTGACTTTTACGATATGGGACTATATGATATGGGAAAATATAAGTCTTGCAAATAGCAAGTTTACATTTAAGATGATCTCTTCAATGTTTTTATAAGATTTAATTTTATTGTCTTCAATAAAATGATGACACTCCCTCCCTCTGAAACCTGTTAGGCCCGTAGTCCATACTTTATACAAAGTTCATAGTTCATACTTTAATTCATAAAGAGTTAATATTAATATGTCTTTTTTTAAGGAGACAACACTATAAAATCCTGCCCACACGGCAAACCCATTAATAACAAGGCATTTGTCACACCGCAACCAGTGTGAACAAAATGTATATCATTTTGAAGTATAATAATTATTTTGTGTTTTGTCACGTCGGATCGTGCCACTCTGCATTGGGTTTAATTTTTGTCAGACGGAAAGAGGTGAAATTAAAAGAATTTTGCGATTTTGTAAGGCTTTAGAGTGCTTTAAATAAAAGACAACAAAAACTATTATATCATTAGTTAGTAATGTGAAACATTTCATAAACCAGACTAAGATGCCTTGTAAGTCAGTGTGACACATAGCCCCACATGTGCAGTTTAGACCTGTCGGACCAGTTTAAACTCTGTGCTTCTGTTGAGGGGATATAAGCTTGTTTTGCATCCGATTATATACAAATGTTGTGTTTTTGAAAGATTATTGAGTATTTGTATACTGTATTTTCTGTATAGCACAATTCAGCAATGACTTTTTCTGGTTCTGCATGTTGTAAAGGTGAAATTGCTGTCATCACAATATTATGGCTGAAATGTGCTTTTAATCTTCTCTGTTGACAGCACGCATAATAAATACATGCACAAACATGTTGACCTTCAGAAAGGTCAGCAGAGAAAAACAGAGAACAGCATTACAAGGCTGGAACACATTGTGTGAAATGAGAGGGAGAGAGAGAGAGAGAGAGAGAGAGAGAGAGAGGGGCACAGATGGAGCCAAAACAAGATCAATATACTGATTAGAACTATAATACGCTAATGCTTTGGTGAACATGCTGATAGAAAAAGCCCATGAGTATAGTCAGAGTGTAATTCATCTACCGCTTCCAAAGATTGAAACTGAGACTTAAAGTATATTTTCTTATAGATCACATTCCCTTCATGGAAATTATTTCAATTTAATTCAAACTTGCGGAAAATTGTGCTACATTTTCAAACAAATATTTCAGAAAATCTGCAGCATTTCCAAAACTCCATGTAGACACATGTTATCGGGAAAAATCGTAAGGCAGGAGACCCCATTGGTTGTCTTAAACAAACCCGATTGATTTGGTTTATTTTTGTCTATCTCCAAGACAATAGTTAATAATTGATAAAGAATAAATATTGTTAAATTTCCAATTACTTCAGTATATTTCTTCATGTATCAGCTTGATACAGACGGTAATTCATTAAAAAGATCATTCACATTTATTATATGTGATGAAGATAAGTACCATTTTGTGAATATCTATTAATTGATTGTCATTTTCTTTGAGGGGGGTTTTATTTCTCTAATCGAGACATTAAAGAGATTTTATCTGTGTTTTTTCCTTATTCACTGTAAAAGTAAATGCTATACTGGTATTTATAAAATATGAGGGAAAAAAATATATATTACAGTGTGGGTTATTCAGACAAAATTTTCTGAAAATGTAATACTCTACATTAGGATAAAGCCAGTGCGAAGGGTGAGCTGGTGTGTGTCACAGTACAAATGTTTTAATGCTTTTTATCAGATCAGTCCACTTAAGAGCAGGAGAGCGGTCGATGGTCCAATCTGATGAAAAGGTAATGTCATTAGTTCAGCCTGTGATTGGCAGATCCAGCCCGAGTGAGGCATCCTGGGATTGATAGAGTGACTCTGCTGTTTGCTGTTACGTTGGGCTTCATAACATAACTCATTTGTTTAATAAATATTGATACTGACTGATGCCCTTTCCTGAACACAGTGGATTCATTTAGTTATTCTTGTCCAACAGAACTCAGAAACGCTATCTCATTTTGGACATAGTGTTTGGTATTATAGCAGTCGGGTTTAGGGTTCAGCCACTTGGAAACCTGTATCAGAGATGGAAGCCACACAAATCAATAGCTCCAACCAAGACAGAAGCCTCAACCACTAATAAATTTAGAAAGAACCATGTTTTCTATTTAATCTCTGAAACAACAGAACAAGCTGGTTGAAAAGGGTTGCTTCAAATATTCAACGATATTGGCTTTTTAAATGATATTTTTCCTTACTTATTAATAGAAACTTATAGAAGGTGCAATAAGGATAAAGAATAAATAGAATATCTTTTTCTCTTGAGTGTAAAGTATACTATAATGATGGATTGCTTCCTCAGTTTCAAAAATTTTAGAGACTGGATCTGAAGAGCTGATCAAAGCAAATTTGAAGCTCCTGAGCGTTATATTAACAGAGCAAAACCCCTCTCATTCTATTACTGCAGCCCCAAGCTGAAAACGCTGACTTTAGTAAAAGTGCTGTAATTGAATTAATGCGGCCCTGCGTTGTGTTTCATAACATGTGGTGTCAATGATTTTTTATGCAAAAAATTACATATTGCAAATGCTCTGTGTTCCCATTTTTATAAGTATAGGTTCAATTTGTGTTGTACTGAGTTAAGACAATTGAACTTGCAGCTTGAGAATCATTTTTTACGGGGCACTTTTATTCTATTGGCTCTATGTAGGTCATTCACAAAAGCCTATTGCCAATTTTGGCACCATTACAACAAGTCCAAAAGCAGCAATACCTTTCAACATTCTACACAAACTTCACAGCAATGTTGCATAATACTTCTTTAAAGGGGTAATTTCAGTCATAGAGACATATACATTTATAGCATAGCATGAATACATGAATAATTGAATACATTTGGTTAAAAAAAGTTAAATTACATTAAGTTTTTTATATAATGACAGTTATTTGAATAACTGGAAGATAACTTTGGTACCATCTCTTAATGTGACAATGAAGAGTGTGCAATGAATTACAATAATTTTACTGACAAAAGATTGTAAGCTGACAATGAATAATGCCATATATGTGAATAGCTGCTGTTTAGATGAAGAAATTGCACAAGTACATTTGTCTATATCTAGAATTTTATACATGTTTATATGTTTACTCAGAATGCACACACACGTTGACATTCTTATGTTTCTCCCAGTAATGGCATTCTTCAGGAAAACTCGACACAGCAAAGCTCTCCTTGTGACGACTAATAGCGTGAACCAAAAACCCGGATAACTGTTTGTCCAGGACCTCCACTACAGTTTTGGCATCTCCTTTCTTGGCAGGACCGTCCATCATCTGCTTTACGCTCTCATCGGGCACGGGCTGCGGGTTGCTGCAGTAGGACACCATTAGATTAGTGTCATTTCCTTGAGACACTTCAAAATATTTCTGTCCAGCCACACACTGAAAGTTTTGTCCAGCTCTCAAGTCTCTATATTTGCTCATGTTAGTAATGACTCTGATGGACCAGCTCACCCAGTCGTACTTCTTCACCAGGAATTCCAGCAGTTCCTCAGCCAAATCTTGGAGGTTTGCATCCTCTCTCTCCTTCAAAAGCCTGTTGATGTCCAGTTCAGCTTGCTCTGGAAATGAATTCACACATCTCTCAATGGTTTCCTTCATCTTCATCTCAATTTCTTCGATCTTTGTGGTCCACTCTTGAATCTTCTCTTGCTCCGCCTCCTCGCCCTGAGTGAGAAAGTAATATCCCAGTAAAGGGATTATTCCCAGGCAGAGAAGCTCCTTCAGTCTAACACAGAAGTCTTCCATCATCCTTCTGTTTCTAGCCTCGTATTCCTCCATAACATCCAGAACTGGCTCACCAAATGTGCCGTTTCCCATCAGAGCATCATAAAGCAAAAAGAGATTTTTGTCTCCTCCAGTTTTGGGAAAATGTTGCAAGAACACACGTTTTCTGACCTCTTTGTACTCTGGTTTGGCCTCCAGTATGTCCATATATTTTCTAAACTGGTTGAGTATATTCTCCTCTACAGAGAAGAATTGAGAATCTATCCGTCCTTTTTTTATCTCACAGTTTATGTCTTCCAGTTGCGATGAAAGGACATCCAGTTTGCTCCTCACAGCTAGAAACTGATCTTTGACATAAATGACCTCTTTGCTCTCCACATTGTCCAGAACCAGCCTCAAAACTGGGGCAGCAGCTTCGAAAAGAGGACACAGCTCTCCAACAGCGCTGGCGACCACCTCAGCTCCTTTCTCAAACATCTCCATCACTGCTTCAATGGCCTCTTTCTTCTGGGCTACAACTCTCTCCAGTGGACCGGACATTTTCTAAAAACATTTATCCAAATATGTCTTGATTTAGATATAGTATATTAGAGATTTTTTTATATTCTAGACAAATGAGTGTGTCTTTTTGTCACTTAATTGTGAATTAATACAAAAATGCTTCTGTTCTCGCTGGATACTTTTTTCACACAGTATAGCCATGCAGAAAAGCTCAACTTTAGTCATGGTTCAAGGATTTAGGTTTCCATTATAAACATTTTGTTTAAACTATAATTACGTAAAATGTCATGGCAGCAAATTCTATTCAGTCTAATGTCATTCTGTTTAACTGTGCCATCAGCCTTCTCCATTTCAAACATGCATGCACATTAATGACCAAAACACATTAAAGAGCCTGCTGTACAGGCCTCATGTAAACGTCTAAGACATTCCATTCAGATCAAAACAATGTTAATTAAGTCATACGTATTTAATTTTGCTAAACATCATATGGTGCGTCTCAGTTTGTGATCTACTGCTGCGTAAAGGACACACCTAGAAAACACTTTTAGTCATAGATGTAAAGATGCGCATCATCGCATTTACCCGAACAGAGAAGCTTTAAAACGGGTTCTTCAAGCCTGGCAGGATGGACAGCCGCTGGAGATCTCGACGTGTGTCCGAAATTAAAAAAAATTCCCCCTAGGTTTTGGCTCGAAGATGTTTGTAATGACCAGAGAGAGCGTCAATATAGTGAGAGAGAAAGAGAGGGAGGGAGGGAGAGAAAGAGAGAGTTGCGCGCTTTGAGCATGTTTTGGAAAGCCCTTGGCAACAGTCAGATAAAATATATTTGACGACATTGACTACCTTTTTTTTCGTAATTTGAAGACAGAAAGAACTGTTCTGTGTTGTTTTTGGTAAAACAATAGCATAATGTTTGTTTTTCGAGAGGAACATTGCGCGCAATGCGCAACATGGAGACGCACAACCGGATCACGAGAAACATGCGCAGAC
This sequence comes from Triplophysa bombifrons, assembly GCA_029783895.1. Taxonomy (NCBI): domain Eukaryota; kingdom Metazoa; phylum Chordata; class Actinopteri; order Cypriniformes; family Nemacheilidae; genus Triplophysa; species Triplophysa bombifrons. The sequence continues at coordinate 5,327,540 of CM056455.1, forward strand.
ATTTTCCACACAGGGTTGGCAGGTATTTCACAAGCGATTTATTTATTAAAGCTTTTAAGGAGAGTATATTTTACTATCGTATATGTTTGATGTTGTTATTTATAGTAGAAATATGCTTAATGATATCCATTCAGCCAGACGAACATCTCTGTAAATATACTCTTTGCCTGAATGTTACTTTAACAGGCCGTGTGCTGTAAAATTATTCAAGATAGCTATACATTTTAAAATTGATATGCATTTGTATAATATGCGATTTTCTTGACACTTCATTAACGTTTTCGTCGAGCAAATTTCAGTCTAATTGATGCATGGCATATCTTTCTGGTCGTCCTTAAAATCACATCTGATATGTGCAAAATAAGTGGTCGACTATTTTATTTGCTTTAGGTCTAAAATGAACATTTGGAACTGTCAGGTGTGACCTTGACGTGTGTGTGTGTGTGTGTGTGTGTGTGTGTGTGTGCATCCATCATGCGACGGCGAATTATGACCTGCATGTTCTCCTGGGATCCAACAAAAAGGATTTCACTTTTTGCATTAAGATTAGCATTGTTAACGTTATGCTGTCTGGTACATTACCAACATGTGAACAGTTTTTAAAATGTTTTAGTTTTAATTATAGTTATACATTTTCCTATATATATATATTTATATATATATATATGTATATATATATATATATTATATAGGCGAATAGAAAAATGCCAAAAAAAGAAACTGTATTTCAGCTTATTTTGTTGTAAGGTAATCGTTATAATTGCACCCAGCATAATTTGAAATAGAGGTAAACATAGACATTCGGAATTCAATTCATTTCTTAGACATATTAATGTCTAATATTTTGTTGTTTATAACAGAGTTTCAGTTATGTTGCGGATTTAATGTGTTTACCATGATTCTATAGTTTTTGTAATATTTTGATTGCAACGGAGCTGCACATGATCCCAGAAAAAACGTTCATTTGCCAATAAGCAAACGTTTATGTGATTTATTTATTCTTTTACAGATATGGTTTTTTATATGAGTACCTCTCAGATCTGACTCGGCAATCTATTAAAGATCTTGCAGACCAAGACAAAGAAGCTGCTTTTTCTGTGATGTCACACTGGGTAAAGTACAACTTTTATTAATAGGTTTCTACACTTGAATGATTTTTTTTCTTATAACAAGAAAACGGGAACATACTAGTCTGTTGACAAACCGGTGTTTGTGCTAAAAAAAATGATTTATTTTTGCTATTTGTGGTCATTTAAAAAATAAAATGATACGATGTTTTTAGAACATTTACATGTTTTTTCGTATATTTAAACAGATTTTATTTAAGAGACTTTTACCCAAAAAGGTAGTGTACGGTATAAGGCTACCAGCAGGGGCTATTGTAACCGACCAGAGTGGGCTTAACACTGAACTCAGTTTTTGGTCTTTTACTGACATCTAGCGGTGGAAGAATGAAAAATACACCAATGGCACAATACTGGTTCCCATCTGTAGAAAAATTACATATATTAAATAATTCATATAACATTAAATAATCAAATAAGATTATATATTTGTATAGGGTTGTCTTATAATTTTTAATCATTTAAGGTCAACACTAATATATTCTGTGGTGTACTGTTTAATACCAATTGTAGGTCAAAGATAAAGCAAAAAAATTGTTAAAAAGATAATTGACTGGCAAAATAATGTAAAGCAGCAAATAAGAGCCAAGATTATAGGAAAACTCATAGGGTGGTACCTCAAGAAGTTTTTTTCTGAACTGAATAAAATATTAAAAATAATCTTTACTTTTAAAAAAATTAAATATACTTAATATATAATAATAACAACTTATATAAATCAATATAAACTTTTCACTACAATACTTGATTTAAATGACAGTTTAAAAAAAAAGTCTTATGAAGTGCCTGATTTTCACGTGTATGGAGTTAGTGAGGACGCACTCATTAAAAATATTGAGTTTATATTGTGGATATTTATTGAAAACTGTAACAGCATTTTACAGAGATTATAAGTACTGTATATGACAAAAACATTCCTAAAGATAATTTACAAGAACACATCTGGAAAACATTCATGAACACAGAATCTTATGCTATATAGTATATGTATATATAGTATGCTATACATATGCATTTTTTGATTTATGGTTAAATAAATGTGCAACAAACATAATGATCCAGATGAACCTCAGGCTTGTTAGACACCAAGCTACACTTTACAGTCTATTTTATCATGCTTCAGATATAAAAGGTTTAAAGAAACTTTAAAAAAAACACCTTCAGTGTAGATCTCCGTTCTTACAATATACTGTCAGAAACTTTGTAACTCTACGGGAAAAAATAAGTGCATCTATTATGTGCCATTTAGTGGCGAAAAAAACAAAAACAAAATATCCTTTCAATTAAAAAAATATAAAAACAACCACAATATGCGTTCACAGACAAACAGATTTTCATTCAGTTTTATAATTTTGTATATAAAATATTTGTGTAAAGCTGACTTCAATACAATGTTTATATGACGCATGAGTGAGTTTACTGTGTGCATCTCACTTCTTAGGCGGTTTATCTTTGCTCTTGCAGTAGATTATACTGTACAGTCGTTTATCTTTTAATAGTGTTACATTTTGTCTTATAATGTTAAATTGAGCCAGCATAAACCTGTGATTGGAAAAAGCAGATTACAGAAAAAAGGCCCATCACTATGCGTACAGCGTACGTAAGCAAATCATGCAGTCATCAAGGACAAAATTGCATTAGATGCTTCAGGTTGATGGTGAAAAGGTCTGTTAAAGTGGAAACGGAAAGCAAGACATGCATACAAGAAAGCAACCAAGAGGTTGTTTAAGGCATTGGTTGTGCGTAATAAATCATTTGCACCTTCTCAGCGCTTCCTGCATCTTCTCCTGCACGTTTTTCATCTTCACTTCCCACTCCTCATTACGAGCCTCCACATCATCTTCTATGAAGGCATAGTAGCCCATCATCGCGATGAAACCAATGCAGAACAGGTAGGCGAGTCGGGTGCAGAGGTTCTCCATGACGCTCCGGTCACCCTCAGAATGCTCCATGTACACTTCTAGAATGGGCCGGCTGAAGAGTTTGCGTTTCCCCATCACGCCATCCCAAAGCGTGTGCATGTTTTGGTCTTCGTTGTCATTCATGTAACTCTCTACGAAATCGTCCTTCTTGCGCTGCAGGTGCTCGGGCTTGGCTTCCACGATCTCCATGAATTTGCGGAACTGGTTGCGAAGGTTTTCTTCGATCTGGCCGTACTGTTTGTCAAGCGTCTCCTTTCTGATCTGCTGCAAGGTTTGACGGTTCTGTTGTGAAATATCATCCAGGGCTCGATTCACGCTTCGGAACTCACGTTTGAGTATCTGGAGATCTTCATCGTCCACGTGGTGCAGCACCACACGGATGAGAGACCCGGCCACGCCAAAGATGGGATTGACCACCGCTGCGGCTGATGAGATTGTGGCCACGCATTCTAGAACCTTTATAAGACCTCTCTTCAGCTTCTCCGGGTCATCAAATATCTCATTGTCAGCCATTGTGTCTGGAGGAAGAAGTCTCGAGGATAATTTTTACCTGAAAAGGAAAAGGATTTGAAAATGATTAAGCTGATCAATACAATACATAAGAGTTTTATTAATTTTCTAGATGGCAAAGATTACGTGGACCAACTATAGCAGTTCAGTCTCTGCCAAGTCAACTAAATTTGCATTTTATGCAAATAAGAGTAATTTCCATATTCACCTGGAGACATGCGAAAATCACAGCCCTTCAGTGTGTTCACATTTAACATGACATGAAAAAATACAATGAATGACTTTCATGAATCGAGAGAAAAATATAACCATTTATTGAGCACACAAATCAAAGATGGTCCAAAACACAAGACACTCAATTCTGTTAATAACTGCTCACGATATGCAACTTAAAGATTTAAACGCGTTGCTTCCTTGCATTATTAGTCACACTAAAATGACTGGCTTGAAAATGGCTTTAATGGCTTTAAAGGAAATGGCTTTAAAAAAGGCTTTGGTTGATATATTAAGAGCTTGCATTACACGTACATAAAGAATCTTTCATGAACAGCTGAGAAAGAGTCAACCATTTTACATTTTTCTCGATTCAGTCCTGCTCATGACAATCGACAGTTCAGCATAAAATGGATTTGTCTCAGCAATCTTTCAGTGCATCATCCCACCCTCAGTTCTCCTGTTCACATTGGTCCAGAACTTCCTGCATCTTGGTTTGAATATCAATGACCCTTTTGCCCCATTTGTCTCTCAGTTCATCCTCGTCGTCTTCTGTGACCGAGGTGTAGGCCATCAGCGCTATAAGACCGATGTGGAACAGGTGAGCCATGTGCGAGCACCTGGCCTCCATCACCCTTCTGTTCCTGTTGCAGTCTTCTAGGTAGACCTTCAGCATCTGCCTCCCAAACAGAGCCCCGGTGCCCATCACTCCACGATAAAACACGTCCAAGCTCATGTCGCTTTTATCCCTCTCGTAGATCTTCACAAAGTCATCCATGTGACACTTGGTGTTGTCTGGGTCCTGCTTCACGTTCTCCACCATGGTGTTAAAGGCTCCGTACTGATGCTTGATGAACTCCTCATATTTACCGAAAGTTTCGTTGATTTCATCGATGCGGATCTTTCGAAGGGTTTGCTTGTTCTTCTCCGAGATTGTTTCCAACTTTTGGTGGATCTGCTTAAAGTCCTTGGCCAGCTCATGGTCCTCCTCCTCCACCAGGCCTCTCCTAACCACTCCAACTACAGAAGTCACAATCCCGAAGAGAGGATCTATAGAGGAGGCAAAGGAGGAGACCTTCTCCACATAGCCCAACACTTTGGCCGCGGTCACTCTGATCTCCTGATTTTTTGCCATCGGTGGGTCTGAACGTTGCTCTTTCGGTCCTGTGCGATTCTGAAATGAGAGGAAACACATCTGCTGAAAAATATTTTAAAGCTCCTTGAACATTAAAAATCATGTTCTAGCTTTTTTCACAGTAAAAATACTTTAGTTGAATAATTTCTTTCACTTTTTTGGAAGGTTGCTGTCCAGTCCTGAACCTGCTAGCATTCCGAGTTGTTACATATTTACTATTTAGTCTAAATTTCTTCTTCTAGTATAAACAGTGTTGCAATGTTAGACAAAAGACATTAAGTTTAGTCAGTAAACAGGTGCAGTTCACACAACAGGTTTTTGTGCTTTTAACACTCACAGGATGTAACACTAAAACCCACACAAAAAAAGGGATTTCATTTAACATATTGTAACCTAAGCCGGTTTGTACAGGAAAACACATTCAGAAAACATTATCTACATTGCGTAATGAATGATGCCATACTCGAGTTTCGGTATAAAGTAAACAAAATACAAAACCACCCTTTACTTTCTCTTATAACGTGCGGCTTTCTAGACTGAATGAATGCTGGCAATAGATCAGGCTAACACAGTTAGCTCAAGAGAGAGAGGCTAGATGAAACAGCATATATTTTATTAAATTACTCCAAACTCATGTCACAAGATGCACGCTCTGTAAAACCCGAAAGGGCAGAAAAATGGGCCAAACTACGAATCTTACCTTTAATATGTCTGTAGTTGTGTTCTTCCTAATGGTACAGCTGCTGTTTTGAAGCAGCAGCCACCATTTCACTGTCCGATCTGAGAAACAGCCCCTCCCTCTCTGTCATATAGAGGCAGGATGAGGGAGTGACTCATGCCAAAGCAATGCTCATTGGCTTAGGAGGGGAAAAAACACACATGCAGCCTTTCCGCAGTCTCTTTCTGGTGAACACACGCCCTGCGCGGAAAATGGTTGCAATGCTGTTTGCCAAGTTCAGCAAATGGTTGTCCCATAGAGGCGAGTATGATTAATAATGGAGCTGATGAGCGATTTAAAATACATTTAGTACGTCTGGGTTAAAAAAAGATTAAGCAATTCAGTATTTTAATTGTATTGTCTGAATCTAAAAACGTGAAGAAAAGCACAAAACAGAAGCAGAAGACATTTGAAAGCAACAATTGGGTGTTAACGTCATAATTGACAAATTTATTTATGAACTAGTTTCACCTATTAAAATTCCGATCGTGTTTTATGAATGTGTAAGAAAAATGTTCAAATGTATTTCCTGTTCTGGCCTTTCTGGTTCAGTAAGAAAAATAGGCTACTAATGAACCACAAACAAAAGTAAAAATGTGGAGGAGAGGCCGCTTACTACTGTTCACGTCATATGTCATTTAAACTATTTACAGCGCATAATCACAACTGCATTCCAGTTTCTTGAATCAGGTGCCATGCATAAAAAATATATATAGACTATTTTCTGTTGTGGGTTTTTTGGTTACAGGAAGTTTACCCCAACACCAGAATACTCTCATTATTTACACCTCATAAGAATTTCGATTTTAGGTGAATTAAGTGTGAAAATACCCGCTGAACTATAAACAATAGATGAACAGATGTAAAACTGATAGGAGAGGCTGTCGACAGCTGTTCGCGTCAGCTGTCGCTTGAACACTGTCGTTCATAACAGATGTGATGTTAGACAACCCTTCTAGATTCTGTTTGCAAAGTAAACGGTCATGTTTGTGCTGTTACACATCATCATTACTAACATATACATGTACCTCACATGTACTTCTAACAACATAAAATTGAAAAATTAACTTTTACTTTGCAATGGAAAGATTAATATCCCAAAAGGAGATCTCGATTTTTCTTTGCAAGTACCCGGTAGAACAGAGAAAAAAGTTCAGTCAAATTTAGAAAGTACCACAAGCTTATTCAGGGCTCAATAATAAGGATAATCTGTAGTTGTGTTTACATTATGTTCTGCAATGAATGGAGCAATTGTTGTTCCAAGACAATCACGAAAAGAGGTTTCGTCTAAATGACTTGTGACAGTCTTGAAAGCGTCAGTTGGAAAGAGTTGAAAAATATAAAAAATTATGCAAATTAGTAATACTTTGCATCTTACTACATGGTTTCCCAGCAAATATGTGTTGTTCTATAGCAGTCATATATGACATGAATGATTTTTGGTGAGGCCAATAAATAAACAAATATAAAATAATGAATTTATGGTGTTGTGCTCTGATTTTAGACCAGAAGGAAATGTCTATTAAGGTCATGACTCATTGTAGAATGTGACTTAGGTTTCACGTGAATATTATTGGGTTAAGCTGTAAAACCACCAAGTGGTATGCCTGTAAAACATAAACGTTAATAATTGTTTAAACTTTAAAGGACATTTAGGGAAGGTACAATATTTCACAATATCTATGCGGAGATCTAATAGTATCTTTAGATTTCATCTCTTTTTTTCTCTCTTTGTCACCTATTCTGAAGCCTGTAACAGATATGCAGCTACCTTTCCAGGTCAAATTCACTAAAGGAGTAGCTCACCTTAAAAGAAAATTCTGCCATCTTTTACTTAACTTCTTTTCATTTTAAACCTGTATGAAACTGCAAAGCACAAAAGAATGTTGGTAACCAAAAAACGTTCACTTTTATTGTAGGGACACAAAACCAGTGAAGGTCAATGGGGACCAACAGTTTTCTGTTGACAACATTCTTCAGACTATCTTCTTTTGTGTATTGCATACAAGAAAGTCCTACAGGTTTGAATGTACTGAGACCAACTTATTAAACAGTAGAAGGGCATTATGGTCTATGTAAACTTCTACCTACAATTCAAATGTTTAGGGTCACTTGAAAAAATGAACTTGTCAAAACTTTGGAATGAGACAAATTGAACTATTGAAATTAAGACTATGTCGAGACTTAAAACAATAAAAGAAAAGAACACTATATTATATTTGGCCATCTTCAGTGAAGACACCCTTTGTGTAGAATTCATAGGACATTCAAGGACTAGGAGTAAGTAGAGGAGTTTACATCTATTCCAACATCTTATTGACTTTTCCCCCTCAACATTACGTCATTTCAAAAAAAGTGTTATACACAATGATATGAAAAACTAAAGTCAGACATTTAAGCATACCTCTCAAGTGACCTAAATAGTAGTGTATCTTTTGCCATGGACCCCCTGCTGAAGTCACATGTGTTTTTCCTGAACCTTCCAGAGGGGGCAGTAATTTACATTTTGGATGTTTCATTACAAGCCCTCAGACAGTGACTAAATGTGACAGGGTGCTATTGACTGATGCATCAGAGAGGGTGAATTTTAACCCTTTGATTGCTGGACGTTTTTAGGCTCTTAATATAAGAGCTGCGACAGTCTTCTCTACTCTTATTCTCTAATTATTTAACTTTTTACATTTATTTTCTTTTTCTTTTAAAAGAGATAAAAGAATAGTTAACATAACTTCCATTTGACTTTTTTTGGTATACTGCAACTTTTTTTCTATTAAGTTAGGACTATAAACGATACAGCAGGTAAGATAATTAATAAATTAGAAGTCGAATTGGCTGTTATCCTTATTTAAAGGGTTAATTTGTCACACTAAACCTTGTACCGCCTGCACCGAACGGTGTCTGTGGATGTTGTAAACATTACTACTCAAAAGCTTTGTTGTGCTCTAAACAAGTGCTAGTTTTGGCCAAGTGAAGAGACTAGTCAAAGAAAGAGTCATCTATACTCTGTGCATAACTCGTTTAAAAAAACTGCTTTAGGTAAAATACATCACTAAATTGAAAGGTTTAAACAGTCTAGGTCTAGGATCAACCTTAGGCCAGAGTCTAATTTTTTTCAATTTCAATCCAATAACCTATAACGTATACTTGAACCATTCATTTATAACTAATAATTATTCATTACAGTTTTGTTTGGAAACAGTTTGAAATGCATAAGCTGTTAAGCACAATGCTAAACAATGCCGTATGTCATCTGATTCAGGAAGTGACAGCTCTCACTGCTCCGAGGAGCGGCCATCTTTAAAACACCACATGAATTCACTTAGACAAGTGAATCTGCTAATAATCTCATTAAAAAAACACACAAAACATACAAGAAAGCATATAAAATGCATGATTACAGTACATTTAAATGCTTTTTTATTCTTTATGGACCATTATTAACAGTTTTTTCTCTTTCTTACTCAGAGCCTGTTTGGGCACTTCCCTTGGAGAAACAGCCCATGGTTACAGACAAAACAACAACTGGCCAACTTAATCACGCCAAAACATTAAAATACAACACACTTGTGTGTTTTCTCAAATCATGTGAGTATTTCAAAGAGTTTAAAGCCCAACTAAAGTGGATAACTTGTAGCTAGATGGTGTCTGCCCTGTTATAGCTCCCCCTAGCAGCACCCTGCATATTTCCTTGTTCATGCTAAGCAAGATATCCATTTCCAACCCTACACAGACACAATGTAAGATTTGTAAAAATCTATATACAGACAAATATAAGAGCCAATGTGCATCTAAATGATGCCATCCATCCATAAGTGACCTTCCCATTGGAGAACACAGCTCCTCTTACCTTTTTAGATTGCTACCACCCTCTCCAAAGTCCCAATCCCGACTGCACTTCTTCTTCCCATGAATCTTTGCAATATAGTCTCTACCATTTAGGCTCAATATGGAGGGGTGTTCAGATTGGACTTTGCCATTTTCTGGTTTACAGAGGCCCCTGGTGCATCCAAAAGGGCCCTTAAGACACCATTTGAATGTAAGGCTTCACTTGCTCCATTCCAGTGGCATTTGTGAAGCCCTATTGACAAGCCCCCTCCTCATGCCACAGATGTCCTCCCCCAGTGACATTCAAATATTCCAGCCTTCCAACAGCCAGACTGTCTGATACAGAGAACCAACTGTCATTCTGGAGGCAGCTGAGAGCGCAAAGTGTCTCCAAAGAGGCCAGCTGCCAAGCATTGCCTTTGGTTACAATAGATCAAAACTATTTGTGGATTATATTTAATTTAAATTTAATTTAAAATAAAATAGTGAGTGTTGGATTAAACCAAATTTATGAAAATGGGTAATTTAAATACGAGTCATCCATTGAACGTGCAGGACCAGAGTTGGGAATGAAGCCTCTAAAATGCCTTGGGTATGTGTCCAAATAAGAGACGTGTTTGCAACAGTACATGAATAAGCTGTGATGGCTCTTTTTAGATAAATTAAAAATAAATATTAAGGGTTAATGGCCAACAGGGATAGATGTTCTGATTCGAAATGGATTAGTGTTGAAGCAATGGTTTGTATCGGTATGAAAAGCCTCTTTGTCATGATCATACACACAGACCTCACCGAAGTACTCCTTCTCTAAGGACAATAAACATTCTCCAAAACTGAACTCTTCTATTCTCTCTTTTACGAATAGAGAATCCACAGACAACAAAACATTTAACAATTAAGAAATGCATTTCCATTGCACATATACTGCATGTTTAAGAGGCACAATGAGTGTAATGAGTGGATGATCAACCTGAGCTACTTTGCATATGGTGTTTACCAAAGACAATGAAAACACGTGGAGACACGAAATATATGGTAACTGTAAAGTAATATCGCAACTATTCGCATACGAACATAAGCTCTGAGAAACAACTATAACGTACATAGCTCCAGCAATGACAAAGGGGGGAATAGATGCACACAGATGCGAGTTCACTAAGAATCTTCAAGATTACAGGTTGAGTGAGTGAGATGCGTGTATTTACACCATGTAGCCCACAACATGACTCCTAGCTTTTATATGCTTTGTAACTTCGATTACATGTAAACGTTATTTGCCAACAGAGCACCAAATCCATGCTATATACAGGCCGCGCATTTGGAAATGAAGAGCAGAAGAGCGCTAGACCTGTTTGTACAAAACGCACGTCAATATGACGAAGCAGTTGGAAGTTGCTATATTAGTGTATATATATACTGTACCGTATATTTATGAATACTTGGATGCAAAAGACAAAAGAACAGAAAGGTGCTTACCAGCGTCGCGCAAAAACTGACGGATGCGCAGCGCGCACCTGGAATGCTATTGGGTAGACAAGCTGTTTTGTTTATAAAGTCTGATGTTTGTCTCATATGAAACACACTTAAACCTACAAATAAATCAATGAAATACCACAAGGTGAATATTTATCCGGTTTTCTCAACAATGCGCATTTCTACAGTCCAATAATGATTGTAGTACTATTTTTAGACAGGCACCGCTGGCCGACGCTGTGTTATCATCACAAACGATACGGTGGTGGATCACTAAACAATTTTCCTGCCTGTAAAACATCCGAAACAAACTATAATGTCGTAGTACGCATGTGAGAATTAGGATAACATTGTTTGTAGATTTTTTTGGCTAATATGTTTTTGAGGCAAAATATTTCGCACTCTCGTAATAGCCAGTCAAATGTCGACATTTCATCACAACATTGTTTTATTTGTCTGTAAGAAACGTGCATAATGCATGTACCATATAAATAAGGTAAAAGGCAAAGCAATATTGATGTGAAGTTTTTATTATATATACCATTTTTTATTTTTCATTTATTTCATTTTTTAGAAAAAAATTGGAGTGAAATAAAGTGTAGACTCTCTGGGTATGAAACTGGTTTGTTTGATTTGTCTTTCTGCTGTGTGTCTTATAGCCACTTCTCAAGGTTCCTATAATCAGTTCTGGCTTTTAGAGATGAAGTGCCTTGAAATGTGCATCTTGTTTTAATGGCATTGACACATCCAGTGCTTTCTCTCCTTGGAATATTCATTATTTTACCCAAACGCTTTGAATTTGACTAGAAGTATGTTGTCATAAAGATTGTCCTTCCATATTTTTGGACGTGAGAGCCTGTAAATTTTAAATGTTTATCTTATAATGTTTTAGAGCACACTATAGTTTATAGATATCTTTACATCTACTTAAAGCCAAAAAAACGTTTGATTTCATGGAGACTTTAATAAAAATCGGACAAGTTTAATCTTTCTATCATTTTCCAAATTGTATTATATAGCTGTCATGTTTATTTTTAACCAAAATGTTTATTTTTAACAGAAAATGTATATGAGAATACATATACATACGTATATGGTAAAATTATGTTCTAATTATGTTAAATCTTTTTTTTGATGTTGTTTCAGAATGAAAGTATCTGTCATATGTCCAACGTGTTACTCTTTTTTACAACAGTTTAAGGAAAGAATTGACCCTATAAATTGACACCTTTAATGCTTAGAAACTTAGTGTAATGAACACTATTTAAGAAGAGTAGAAGGCCAGCTAAACCTTTTTTGATAGGCTACATACAGAGTTTATATAATTGTCAGTCATGTGACATCTACGGGAAACAAACTGTCTGTGGGTACTGTCCATGGTGCTGTTGAATTTCTCAGACTGCAGTGTGCCTCATGATGCCTTGAGATATCATTTTCTCTTGCGGTTTAGAAAGAAAAGGAGCTAAAATACATGTCATTTGTTTTATTTGGCCCATTATTTGTCCTCTGATTGTTTTTTCTGTGCTCAAACTTGAAGTGTTTTGACATGGTCGTTGAAAATAAAAACAAGGAACATTTATACAAGTTTCAGCCGTTACCCTGCAACATTCTCTAGTGCAGAGTTCACTTATTTAATATTAATATATGTAGCGCATATCATATTTTATTGCAGTGTGTTATCCTTCTTTTATCAATATGACAAGCATGAACGGACAAAAACACATTGTTAAAATGCCTTTCATAGGAAAAAATCAACTGAAAAGGAAGCTTTGTCTGAAGCTGTTGGACAGGATTTTAGTCTTCAATCAATGTTTAATGTAGTGTTTCTTGAAAATTCATCAGCGTGTTCATGTGTCTTAACAGTTACCATTTTTATATTTGTCTCAAACGCTTCAACAGTTGTTAAAAGCTTCAATGCTTATATTTCTTTACATTTGAATGTTTTTTATGTTTGCATGTGGGTCAGAGACATTGTCAGGTATTATGTGCACATCACAGTGCCTCCATGTGTAGAACATACTGTGTTTAGATTTCTGCGAGGATGTAAAAACATTGGTGAGAACAGCAAGAAGAAATTCATTCCATGATTGATGGTGATTCATTCTTTCAATACCTGGTAAGTACAATGTTAAGTCAACATAAGTTAAGTTCAATCTACATGAGCATCAACCTAAGTGAATTTAAATAAGAACCTATTTAGCCTACTAGAGTTTTCAGCTGTGGCTTTAAACAGGCATATTATTAATGACCAAATCACATAAAAAACTAGGCTATTGTAAAACATTAACTTCAAAAACCCATATGGTGCGGTATACATTAAAATTTACATTAAGTCATTTAGAAGGTGCTTTCATCCAAAGCGACCTTCAAGTTGGGTTAACAATGGAAGCAATTGGGTCAACATTAGGACAACAAAAAGCATAAGTGCAATAAACACCTCTCACAAAGCCTATTACTTTTTTATATAGATAGTAGAAAAGATAAAGAAATCAGGAATGATCGAACAGGTGCTGACGGAAGAGATGTGTTTTCAGCCGATTCTTAGAAATGCCCACAGAATCTGCTGATATAGTTGCAGCAGGCAGATCAGATTCCCATTTGTCACCACTGAAAGACATGAGGTGAAGGTCAATTAAAATGCTACTGATATGCATGTTTCCCAGTATTTGTAGATCAAGAATCAAGAAAAGAAAATGAAAAGACCAAAACATTTGTCAAAATCAGATAAAACTAGGCTAAAAACTAAAACTTTTTAAAAATGGAAACCCTTGCAAATCTATCTCGGTAGCCCTATATGTTTTTTAAACGTTTAAAACCCAATTTACAGCGTTTCACAAAACACTTCATTTTCCTGCACGAAATAGCCATTTTTGGTTTATTTGTACGTTTGTTAGTACTTTAAATCTAGATTTTTACACGCACACAAATTGTCAGATCTGTCTTTAAAAACATAAAAAGCTTTTAACACATACAGGAATATACTGGAGGACGTACCTCTGCACACTTATTGCAGCGCCACTAAATACATTCTAGCAGGTTTATATTTCTACAGTTTTACGACGCGAAAGTCCACTGGGGGCGCTAAAGGGACGACCTCTGTGTGACACATCGAAGACGGTCGACTCGACATAAAACACGATTGACAGTCAGAGGTATGTACGGTATATCACATTATCCTAATGCTGTCTGCGTTAGTTTAGTGAAATAGTAAAGTGTCACGTTGTTTTACTTAAACATGTTTGCTCTAATGGTAACTAAACTGTAACGATAGAATCATGTGACTGCTCGTGACGCCAGTAGGACAGTTAAGTTAAGCTAATGCCTGAGTAATTTAGCTAACGTTAGCCTCCGCCGACAATTAAAGTTTTTTTTACAATTAACATTACGTATTCTGCGGTAGATTTAGTATCTAGGTGGCTTAGATAGATAGATCGCTGTATAATTCAGTGTATTATTCGCTGTGGTGGACAGTAATGACGTTTTTATCGTTTTACTCCGCTATATTAAATAAAGCATATCGTTACTACTTATTTTGAAATAAAGAAATCACGATGTGCCCCTCATGAAAGAATTGATTATTTTTGATGAACCGGGTAAATCGAATCGCAAATCACACCAAATGATTCATTTACGATTGTATGAACCACTGATTCAAATGAGCCGTTCAGAGCGAGTCTTCAGTGAATGAATTCACGAACGTGAGCGCGCGAAAAGTAAGTTACTAATGTCCAGTTTAAGGATAATCTTTGTACCTGAAAATAACACTTAAGTCAAAACTATCAGTTGTTGGTGAAGTCTTAATCTGCTGAAATGCTTGAATGCGGACACATCGAAGTCAATGTGAAATGTTTAGGTGAGAATACGAAAAATTATAGTAACAGAAGTTAAAAGTAATTTAAAACGCATGCATCATTCATCGTTCCAGTTGATGTAGCATTATAATTGTATGCATTTATCCCTGCGTGACCCCTGTTTTTAACTTCTTTTTCAACACATTACATATGTGACAAGCACTAAGTCGAAATAACTTATTTATTTACTTATTTCAAAATGTATCTAACCTGAGATACTACACGATGGAATAAGAATGGACGTGATGCTCATGCTTACATCAGTGATGCCTGCTGGGGTCGTTTTACCCCACAGACTAGGTTTAGTAAATATAACTCAGTATTGAACATGCATTTTATGTAGCAGCCGTACCTGCCACAGAATGAGTGGAGCTTGAGCCAATGATACCTAACCATGGGGCGAGACTTTATAGTAACAACCTAGTTTTAAAAAGTTCATTTATGTTATAATGGTATGTAACATATTTCGGAGGACCTGTCCTGGACCACCAACACCTCATGCCTTTTCAAGAAGGCTCACCAGCGTCTCTTTTTTCTGAGGACACTGAAGAAGAACCGACTGTCTTCAACTATCCTGGTGAACTTCTATCGCTGCACGATAGAGAGCATCCTGACCAACTGTGTCACAGTCTGGTACAGGAACTGTTCTGTGGCTGAGCCCAAGGCACTGCAGCGGGTGGTGAAAACAGCACAGCGCATAACAGGGACTACACTCTCTTCCATTGAGGACATCCAGAAGAAACGCTGTCTGCGTCGAGCTCACAGAATTCTCAAGAACTCCTCTCACCCCGCTCATAGACTGTTTACTCTCCTGCCTTCCGGTAGGCGCTTCAGGTGCCTCCGGGCAAGAACCAGCAGACTAGGAAACAGCTTTTTTCCAAGAACTGTTTCATTATTGAACTCTGCTCCCCACTGATTGCACTAACCTCATAACTTTAACTTTAATGCTGCTACTACATAGTTTACATTCCACTACAGGGCTGCCATGCATGACTGAACTGTACACACCAGTACTTATGCTATCTGCTCTACCGGACTGTTTACACACACATAGCATCATTTGCACTCTATACTGCTCACTTGCACACCAGGAATATTATACTGAATGCTCATTTGCACTAATAGACTACTTTCATAACTGCATTAACTCATCTACTGCACTGTAACTTCAATAACTGCACTAACTCACCTACTGCACTGTAACTCATCTATTGCATTACTGCATCCATTGCATAACTAACTGCATTAACTCATCTACGGCACTGTAACCTTAAAAACCGCATTAACGCATCTACTGCACTGTAACTTCAATAACTGCACTAACTCATCTACTGCACTGTAACTTTAATAACCGCATTAACTCATCTACTGCACTGTAACTTTAATAGCTAATGTCTGTAATTAATGCACACTGAAGTCACTTGCACTATTGTATAGTCTATATTGTTATCTGTTCATAACCACCTGTACATTAATGATCACAGTATATAGCCTTCTGTATATATTGTTCATAGTACATACCGACTGTCATATTTTCATAGTACATGCCCGTTGTAAAGTATTTTCCTAATATTGTATTCTGTATTTTCCTAATATTGTATTCTGTATTTATTCACACTGTATATCCTGCACTTGCTAATTGCACTTCTGGTTAGACCTAAACTACATTTCGTTACACTGTACTTGTATATGTGTAATGACAATAAAGTTGAATCTAATCTAACGTTACAATTTGACCCCTTTTTACTGGATCATATGGTACAAAAACATGTTGTATTGCTTTTTTTCTTCTGTTTAGAGATGCCGGGAAACACACAGAAATTGTGCCCAGGGTGCAACACCCTGATAAGTGTTCCATTCAAGACATGCTCACTCTGCAAACAACTCCAGCCGTACAAAACAAAAGTTGCAACGAAGAGATGCAATCTATAAAATAAGATAGCTGAATGGAAGAAGTCAATCAAGAAAAACAACAACAGGACAGTTGCCATGTGATGGTAAGTTTAGGTCAGGGCTAAGCATACAAATAGGGGGATTCATGAAATCAACTCAGTAAGCATAGTAAAGTTAAACGGTCAATTGTCATGTTTCCATGCAGCTGTCAAGTGAACTTCTGAAATGTGGCAAAAAAAAGGAAATATGAATCAGATGTGTTTCCATCAACTGATTTTGAGTGAATAAATTCCCGCAAAGGGATTCTCCTGCCACGAGGCCGTCCCGTTCACCCCCCCTGGGAAAAATACATTGATGAAAACATGGCTGATGAAGCAGAAATAAATATCACAGTGATAGCATTTTGAGGAATATGTAGTTATAGACCAGTAGTAATTAATTTCTTGATATAAGTAGGCATGGGCCGGTATGAGATTTTGGCGGTATAATAACCTTGCTCAAGGAATACCACAGTTTCACGGTATTGCTATTACAACACTAAAATGTGTTACCTTCAAATGTATGCATATACAAAAAACAACTTTTGGACTGGACACAATACATTTCATTTTGAACCATAAAATGTGTGTCAGGTAAAAATAAAGCCTTAAAATTACAATATTCTTTAAAAAAAAAATATATATATATATACTAAACATAAACATCAAACATTGAATTACATGATTTAATGGTCTATTTTTATGCAAACACAGCTCATAACTTAGAAACTATATTACATAATTTTTTTGTGGTTTTGAAAGCTTAACTCTTTTAAACCTCGGTATACCTTGAAACCGGTATTCGGCCCATGCCTACATATAAGTGGCACATTTTAAGAGTTTCAATAAATATGACCATAAAACTGAAATGAAATAAAATTAATATTTAAGGCAAATTATTGTATTCTATGCATGTTTTTTAATTTTAAGTTTTTATTTCAGCTTGACAAACTTGCTGCCCTTGATTTCTTCCCCATACTACATTTGGGGAAGAAATTTAAGGGAAACTTGGTGGCCGATGCCATCCTTGGAGGGCATTATCTTTTGGATCCCGATTTGCTTCAGAGGGTTAAATTGATGTATGAAGCAGTGCTAAAGACTACGTTTTTTGTACTAATATTAAAGCCTGTAATCTGGAAACACTGATAATCCACATGTTTCGTTCTCTTTATTTTTCAAATAAATGCAAAGGGTGAGCATTACATTTAGCCATAATATGATAAAGCAGCATGTGGTGGCTCTATTGCAAAATAATACTATTGCCTGAAGTCAATAAAATAGATAAACAGTATTAGGCAGACTGTTTTGTGACATTAATTAAACTGATGGGAGAAGACATGTTTTAGGTCTTTGAATTAACCCTGATTTAAATTAAAGTAAGAAATGATCTACCTATTCCTGATAGTGGCAGTATGCTGCACATGTAGTTTATGCTTTCTGGCTTATAGTGTTTGGTATGACTTTATATTCCTGTGGAAACAATGTTCTGAAGCTAGCATTCTTTAAATTCTGGCCATAGGACAGATCTTTGATAGCTCAGGAGACCTGGATGTAATCTCGTTATTGTTTCATTTATGTATCTATTTAATCACAGATGTTGCTCCATTTCCTTAAAACAATCAGTTTGATACAGAAAAGATATGAGGAACTCTATTGTAAACTTTTACCGTAGATGAAAAGAAAGATCTACTACATTTCCCTCTCCACAACAGCTTTGAACAGTCTTCTTCTCATAAATTAGTTAGGAAATTTTCAGCCTTCTTCACAAACACCAATGTTGTCTTGTGGGAGAAACAGAGAAAGTAATATTAATTTTAGTATTAACTCTGCTTGACTATTTATCCTGTTGAAACCTCACCTTAAACACCTTTGGAGAAATTTGGTTCTAAAAAGTCATAGAAGCATGAGAATACATTTAATATTTTGGGGTTGGATACCCTCTCTTTATATACAACTAGTTGCAGCTTCTGTAGCATGATCCCCCTGTCATGATCATGAACATTTAGAATGCCCTGATCAAACGCTTCGATACAGTATTGCCTTGATGACTAGATCTGTTGACATATACTGTAGATCCTTAATGATTCTTTTCAATCATAACATAACTCAACACAACACAAATGTAATGTATAAACCAATTATATTATAAATACTATCCTCTTACACTTGCATTCAGGTCTTTGTGATTTTAATAATTAGTCTCAGGCAAAGTGGGTTTAATTCTTCTTGATTTTGATCTTTGTCTTGTCTGCAAGTTCATTGTCAAAGACAGAAGAAGGTCACAAGTTGCACAGAAACTACTGACCCTCCAGAAGCCACTGCCACCAGCCCTCGAGAAGCTACTGCCACCAGCCCCCCAGAAGCTACTTCCACCAGCCCCCTAGAAGCTACTGCCACCAGCCCCCCAGAAGCTACTACCACCAGCCCTCCAGAAGCTACTGCCACCAGCCCTCCAGAAGCCACTGCCACCAGCCCCCCAAAAGCCACTTGCACCGGCCCCCCAGAAGACACTACAACCAGCCCTCCAGAATCTACTGCCACCAGCCCCCCAGAAGCTACTGCCACCAGCCCCCCAGAAGCTACTACCACCACCACTCCAGAAGCCACTACAACCAGCCCTCCAGAAGCTACTGCCACCAGCCCCCCAGAAGCTACTGCCACCAGCCCCCCAGAAGCTACTACCACCAGCCCTCCAGAAGCTACTGCCACCAGCCCTCCAAAAGCCACTGCCACCAGCCCCCCAGAAGCCACTGCCACCAGCCCTCCAGAAGCCACTGCCACCAGCCCTCCAGAAGCCACTGCCACCAGCCCTCCAGAAGCCACTGCCACCAGCCCCCCAGAAGCTACTGGCATTGATATCACAGGCTCATCAGAAGCCACAAGACCCCAGGCCCAGAAGGCCAAAAATAGACCAAGAAGTGAAGTACAGTCGTGGCTAAAAGTTTTGAGAATTACATAAATATTGGAAATTGGAAAAGTTGCTGCTTAAGTTTTTATAATAGCAATTTGCATATACTCCAGAATGTTATGAAGAGTGATCAGATGAATTGCATAGTCCTTCTTTGCCATGAAAATTAACTTAATCCCAAAAAAACCTTTCCACTGCATTTCATTGCTGTCATTAAAGGACCTGCTGAGATCATTTCAGTAATCATCTTGTTAGCTCAGGTGAGAATGTTGACAAGCACAAGATTGGAGATCATTATGTCAGGCTGATTGGGTTAGAATGGCAGACTTGACATGTTAAAAGGAGGGTTATGCTTGAAATCATTGTTCTTCCATTGTTAACCATGGTGACCTGCAAAGAAACGCGTGCAGCCATCATTGCGTTGCATAAAAATGGCTTCACAGGCAAGGATATTGTGGCTACTAAGATTGCACCTAAATCAACAATTTATAGGTTCGTCAAGAACTTCAAGGAAAGAGGTTCAATTCTTGTAAAGAAGGGTTCAGGGCGTCCAAGAAAGTCCAGCAAGCGCCAGGATCGTCTCCTAAAGAGGATTCAGCTGCGGGATCGGAGTGCCACCAGTGCAGAGCTTGCTCAGGAATGGCAGCAGGCAGGTGTGAGCGCATCTGCATGCACAGTGAGGCGAAGACTTTTGGAAGATGGCCTGGTGTAAAGAAGGGCAGCAAAGAAGCCACTTCTCTCCAAAAAAAACATCAGGGACAGATTGATCTTCTGCGGAAAGTATAGTGAATGGACTGCTGAGGACTGGGGCAAAGTCATATTCTCCGATGAAGCCCCTTTCCGATTGTTTGGGGCATCTGGAAAAAGGCTTGTCCGGAGAAGAAAAGGTGAGCGCTACCATCAGTCCTGTGTCATGCCAACAGTAAAGCATCCTAACACCATTCATGTGTGGGGTTGCTTCTCATCCAAGGGAGTGGGCTCACTCACAATTCTGCCCAAAAACACAGCCATGAATAAAGAATGGTACTAAAACACCCTCCAACACCATCTTCTTCCAACAATCCAACAACAGTTTGGTGAAGAACAATGCATTTTCCAGCACGACGGAGCACCGTGGCATAAGGCAAAAGTGATAACTAAGTGGCTCGGTGACCAGAATGTTGAAATTTTGGGTCCATGGCCTGGAAACTCCCCAGATCTTAATCCCATTGAGAATTTGTGGTCAATCCTCAAGAAGCGGGTGGACAAACAAAAACCCACTAATTCTGACAAACTCAGTTTATTCTGATAAACTTTTTATTATGAAAGAATGGGTTGCTATCAGTCAGGATTTGGCCCAGAAGTTGATTGAGAGCATACCCAGTCGAATTGCAGAGGTCCTGAAAAAGAAGGGCCAACACTGCAAATACTGACTCTTTGCATAAATGTCATGTAATTGTCGATAAAAGCCTTTGAAACGTATGAAGTGCTTATAATTATATTTCAGTACATCACAGAAACAACTGAAACAAAGATCTAAAAGCAGTTTAGCAGCAAACTTTTTGAAAACGAATATTTATGTAATTCTCAAAACTTTTGGCCATGACTGTACACTGTATGTCCTTAATACTCAGTAAAGTGTGTCTGAACCCTTGACATTCTTAATAAGTAATAACTTACTGTATAAAAAAAAGTGTGATATCTTGATACAGATCCAGTCCAACAGATGGAAGCCAGCAAGAAAACAAAAAAGTGTTAAGTACATTTTCTGTATTTACATTTCCATCTGTAGCTTTCCTGTAGCTCAGTGGTAAGAGCATTGCGTTAACAGCTTTGGATAAAAGCGTCTTCCAAATGAATAAATGTAAATGTAAATGTACATTAATATGATTTATTAACTACTTCTTGATTTTGCAGTCATTTTTGGTTTTATTTGTAGCAATATACTTATTTCAAAATAATATTGCCTTTCTTTCAGATGAGTATCCAGAATGCTGTAGGAGAGTGAGCCACAACAACTTTGATTACTCCAAGGTTTTGAAAAAAAGAGTGAGAGAGGTTTGTCTTTCTAAAGCCTTTTCACACAGTCTTGGTTTATATCGATGTACTTGCAGTCATAGACTACTTAAAAAAATCTGCTTAAAATCCTTCCAATCATCTCATCTGACCCAACACTGCATAGCGTCAAATTGTAAAATTGATAACCACACTAAAAATACAACATGAGATGAACCGCTATACCCAGTATTTTCAGATTCGATTAATTTAAGGTTTTTGACAAGAAGCAAAGAAAAACTATTATGTAAAAGATAAGGGTGAAAAGTCCAGCTAAAGCATACACTGATCACCATAATGGTGACTAAATAAAATAAATTCACATTGAGCTTACATATTAATAACATAGTGACATCACTATGATCATCCCATGACCTCACGTGTCGACTGTGTAATTATGTTGCCGTTTATTTAATGCTACTTGTTCTAGGCCTTTGTTGTTTGTCTGACAAGTATGAAACCTACGATTACACACAGTTCTGTAAATTAACATACTTTGATATTCCTTCATAGCCTTCATACCTTTTGCAAGTATTGACGTGAACATTTAATAAATTTTTACATTTATTTAATAATGGTCTCAAAATTGTCTTAAATATCTTGCATTTTACTTGTTGAAACTTGCAGAAGCCCTGAAAACATTAGAGCATAGATAAAAAAGGATAACACTCTGGATATGCTGAATGTGAAGTTAACATGAATTGAAACGGAATCACTTTGAATTCATGTTTGTTTTTTGTTTGTTCTATAGGGAACAGAGGAGGTCCTCATTCGTTGGGTTCCATGCAAGACCTGGTACGTGTACTAATCGACAGTTTATTACATACACACCACATACAACAGTTTAAATATTTGGGTAACTGTAACAATGTCAATAGTTCACAGAACTATTGTTTGTTAACAGTTTGCTTGCCTGACAGAGTTACTCAGCAAATGTACATTTTACTCTTACGTTGTCTCTTCTTTTCTTGAAGAATGAATTAGTGAAAATGTAAATTAATTAAAAAATGGGGCTTGTTGTTCATTGCCTTAAATGTATATACCTTCAGGAATAACTTAATAAAAATCAGTTGTCAGTTTTGTATGCATCATTATTGGATGTTCAGTATGTCTTGCAAATGATATTTTTTATTGCATGTGTTGCCTTTTAAACTTCCAAAATGTTGCTGTTCAATATGAAATTGAGTCCAACAGCTAGAGCAATTTAGCTGTCCTGCCTGCACCCCAGCAATGCTTACATATTGGTTGAAGGAAACAATACTGTTGAAAGTGTACTGCAAGGTATTCTAGAATGTATACATTCACACATGAATGGCAAAATACACAACTATGTATTGCACACCAAGTTACCTTTATCCGTGTCAAATCTGAAATGTTTGTTCCATTTGTTCTTGTTTTTTTTTAGATCTGAAAGTGGTCACGATGTGAATACATTTGAGAATGTATAGTTATTTGAACACAAATTATTCTTTCCATTTTTCATAAACCTATTTGATACAATTGTTACATCATGACATAATGATCATTTGTCAGTTACGATTTTTCGACAATTTAGGTCACTGGAATGCGCATTTGTGTTGGGGCTTGGTTGGCAGCCGGAGAGAATTCCCACAGATCCAGCAAGAAGGTGGATGAGGAGCAACTGGGGTTGGCAGTCTGCAGGCACGGTGAGCAGAGAACATCACAATGCTGCTGGTTCCACCTTAGGGCAGGAAGTGGAAAAGTAGTTGGTATGCAAAGTAGATGTGCAATCATACAGTATATAGTATTTGGATAAAAGACCAGAAGAAGCCATGGCAGTAGTAGTTTTATCTTTTATCTATTATTCATTGGCTGTGCAATAATTATGCCTTCAAAGCATCAAATAGATTTAATATTGGCAAATAATTACATTAAATATAAATACCTAAGAAAGACAAATGTTTCTATTTACAAGAAACATGTTAATGGCTTCCCACAAGGTGGACAGGATTGAACAGAATAAACTGTATTATGGTGATAAAATTATCAGATAACAAATAATGATTCATACTAATAATAATTATTCTCATCATTTTAGACTTCTAAAGCTATACAGATCCCCCTTGGGACCTGGAAACCCTGAAAGCTCACCTTCGCCTGGAAATGAGAGCATGGGCAGATGGTAAGAAAATGAAGAACATCATCTGACATTTGTGTCAATCCCTTTTTTTCAAGAGAGACTGACCATCCAATATTATTGTAAAAAGGAATCATGATATGAGCACCATGTTATTCTGCAGGAGTAATCACAGATGAAATGCTTAACTATCACAGTTTCACAAGCTCTCCATCCACATTTTAGTCACTTGTATGATATCGTGGAATTGGTTACATTGTAAAGAAACAATGCTATCACTAAAAAAATGTGTCTCAAATATAAAAAATTGTCCATGTGGCTATTTGACACAGAAGCATGATAGTTTCTTTAACAGTGGTACCTGAGGGCTCGAAGGTCACACACATTCAGCAGTGGTTTGCTCCAACATTCCATAAACATTTCAAAATAAAACGTACTGTTGATTTTGACATGAACCTCTGCTATGTAGGTTCAGTACAACTTTGAACTTTAGGTCTGATCAGACACTGAAATGTCCAGCTATTCAGCATCAGTGTGCACAATGTTACAGTTACATCTTGTGATAAGTAAAGATAAGGATTAATAGGTTATTTTGATGTTGCAAATGTAGCATTCTAGTAGATATTTGTAATTGTCATGTTTTTTGGGCGTTGTCTGCTGTATGATGATTTTTCTTTCTGTTTTTCTTTACAATTCCTCTACAGGTTTGGGTGACTTGACAAAGGATGCTACATATTCAGTCAACTGTCTTCTCAGTCAGTGGTACCACTCACTCAGTAGTCAACACAAACATTCTGTAAATCCATACAGCAGTATAGCGTTATGGAGGACATTGAGGACAACTCTCCGGTGCTGAAGATGTGCACAAAATAGACTTTCCTTTATATAAAACTGCCGTTTTTTTTAGGTGATTTATAGTAGATAGGGCTCATTACAAACCCAACAATTTGAAAATAGTGCACTTTGATTTTTGCATTTTATACTAAATATACTAAGTGTTGTCACCCATAGTTTACAGACAATCAAAGCTTAGATTATCTATTTATTGTTTTTCTGTGTCCAGCACATATAGAATCGCAATTCTAAGCTATTATTAAGATAAACTCAAAAATTGAAGAAGGAATTTGCAAATACTAAAATTGGACTATTCTTATTAGCTGGTTCTCCTTTTTTGTGACAACAAAGCTGTTGTTACTCCAGACTGGCGTCACCAAGAAGCAAGTTAATCATGCTAATTTCTTAAGTAATTTAGCACGTTATTACAAAGCATTATTTGTTTTTCACACACTTAAATTGTGCAGATTTTTATGGAAATTATTTTGTGTATTGTGTGTGTGTGTGTATGTATGTAGGCTATGCATGAAATATTATGTGGAAATGTCTTCATTTGTCTTGATGCATACATGCTGTTTGTCGTTTAAGCATACTTGTTGATGAACCCCATCAAATGGAATTTAAATCATAGATGTTTTTCTGTAATGCTTTCCATATTGCATTATCTAACTGTACATCAATATAGACATAAATCAAATCCACTTTCACTTACATCCTGTAAAACTGTACAGAGAAATGTGTTCATTTGTCTTGATGCATATGTTCACTGCTGTAATAAACACAATAATAATGTCATTTATGTCTGTTGTGTGAACTTCCTATGAAAATACCATACCATAACATTTGTCTGACTTTTTAGACTACTGCAAATGCTTACAAGTTCATGACTCATGCATAAACACTTAGTCTTGGGGGTGGTACATACATATGTTCACTACTTTTATAAACACATTGTTGATGGCATTGCCTGTGAAGGGTGAGGTTGGGTTCCAAAGGTTCCACTAAAACAATGCCTGGTACCGGGCAGTGTCCATGAAATATTGAAATGAAAGCTTGTAATAAGACCAAACAAAATACATTGTCGCAAAGGTCACGACCCGGAGAGTAACATGTCAGTATGAAGAGTTTAAATGGCGAATGTTGGAAGCGAGAGATTTTGAAATGTCATGCTAAATATGGGCTCATTTTGGATTTCATGAGAGCTACGCATTCCAAAAAAGTTGGGAAGGGTAGCAATAAGAGGCCGGAAAAGTTAAATGTACATATAAGGAACAGCTGGAGGACCAATTTGCAACTTATAAAGTCAATTAGCATGATTGGGTATAAAAAGAGCCTCTCAGAGTGACAGTGTCTCTCAGAAGTCAAGATGGGCAGAGGATCACCAATTCCCCCAATGCTGCGGCGAAAAATAGTGGAGCCATATCAGAAAGGAGATTATCAGAGAAAAATTGCAAAGATTTTGAATTTATCATCATCTACAGCGCATGATATCATCCAAAGATTCAGAGAATCTGGAACAATCTCTGTGCCTAAGGGTCAAGGCCGGGAAACCATACTGGATGCCTGTGATCTTCGGGCCCTTAGACGGCACTGCATCACACACAGGAATGCTACTGTAATGGAAATAACAACATGGGCTCAGGAATACTTCCAGAAAACATTGTCGGTGAACACAATCCACCGTGCCATTCGCCATTCCCGGCTAAAACTCTATAGGTCAAAAAAGAAGCCATATCTAAACATGATTGTGAAGCGCAGGCGTTTTCTCTGGGTCAAGGCTCATTTAAAATGGACTGTGGCAAAGTGGAAAACGTCTTGGTTACGTATGCAACCTCAGCTCCCTGATGGAGGGAACGAGACGTTATGTCGAGAACGACAGATGGGGTTCGCCAATCAACTCTGACTACTATAGAAAAGGCCAATGAAATTTGGCGAACGAAATGTGCAAGCCGGGCTCAGCCCCCGGATATTCGGTATAAAAGGAAGCCGGCGTGCAGCATTCATTTACCTCTTGCTCTGAAGAGCCTGAGAGCCTCTCACGACTGGAGCAGAATACGATACGTGTTTGTGGCATAAGGGACACAACATCTCGTTCCCTCCATCAGGGAACTGAGGTTACATACGTTACCAAGACGTTCCCTTTCTGTCGGTCTCTCGACGTTGTGTCGAGAACGACAGATGGGGTTACCTATGGAAAACGCCACAACGCTGTATCGCGTCACAATCTCAGCGAAGCGATGGTAACAAGCCTGGGCGTGTCAGCTCGAAGCTTCGTAAAACTTGTAACCTTCCAGTGTGGTGGTCGGGGGGTTCCAGAGCTTTCCTGGAGAAAGACGGGTACAGCCCTGACCGGTAACCTTTCACGGACGGGGCCTTAGCTCTCTACAGACGAGAGGCCGTCCGGTTCGGGTTTACACCGGGAAAAGCGCAACCCTTAATCAGAGAAGCGCTGCAGAGGCCCCCTCCTACCCGTGGGGAGGAATATGGTGGAGATATATATATGGCCTCGTCCTTGGAGGAGAACGCATGGAACGTGCGTACTGGGTAGTTAACCGCGAGGTGGAGGTCCACCTGGGGAAGCTCATGGGTTACCATGTGTGGGAACCATTGTCATGTGGGTATAGCATACGGAACGGCCCACAGGGGGGTGTTACTGCGTCTGATAGCACCAGGCCGGTTAGAACTATCTGTGATAGGTCATACGGTATCCCGGCCTAAGGGGGAAGGCTGCTCTGCCTAGCCAACCCCCAGGGGGTGCTTGCGTAGTGACGGATGGAATGCCTGTTCTTAACCAGTGTCTGGGTAAGAAGGAAGGTTGGTGAAGTACCAATTTTCTTAGCCATGTGTTTGGGTAAGAAGAAAAGGGTCGATAGCACACTGACCCAAACTCTTGGAGGGTGGGAAGGTGCTTTCGCAGGCATACGCCCCCCCGGATGCCAGTCCTACATGTCGCCACGCAGGACGTGGGCTGACACCGGGTTTACGCAAAGGCTGTTAACCCTTGCGAAGGTGTTTGGGCGTAGCCCAACCCGCAGCTCTACGGATGTCTGCTAGAGAGGCGCTTCTGCCCGTCCCCAGGAGGTGGCTAAACTCCGTTTGGAGTGATCCCTCACTGCCAATGGGCATGGGAGATTCTGAGATCGGAATGCCGTCGTAACGGTATCCACGACCTAGTGCGCCAGCCTCTGCTTGAAGACAGCCTTCGCCTTCTGCTGTCCTCCAACACAAACAAGGAGCTGGTCAGAGCTACTGAGGCTCTGCGTGCGGTCCAGGACACAACACGGATGGGGTTGGGTCATCCTCCCCGGTGGGGAGCGCCTGCAAGTCCACCACTTGGTCCCCGAAGGGAGAAGTGGGAACTTTTGGCACGTATCCGGGCCTGGGTCTCAAGATAACGTGAGAGTTTGCCAGGGCCGAATTTAAGGCAATCCGGGGACACAGAGAATGCTTGGAGGTCCCCTACCCTCTTGACGGAAGCGAGCGCCAACAGGAGGGCCATCTTACTCAGGTGAGGAAGATCGGAACCTCCGAGGGGCTCTCAAGAGGGTATGAAGCGGAGATGAGGCTCGGTCAGGGAGTACCAAAGCAGACAATGAGTGGTGTCATGTGAGGTAAAGAGGTCTATCTGTGCCTGTCTGAACAGCACCCAAATGAGCTTGACCGGGGGTGGAGTCGCCACCCTCCGCAAGGCGTATACTGATGAGAGAGCGCGTCGGCTGTCTGGTTCAGTTTGCCTGAGATGTGTGTGGCCCGCAGGGAGCGGATCACCTGCTAACTCCACAGGAGGAGGCGTCTGGCAAGTTTTGTTAGCTGCCGTGAGTGTATGCCACCCTGGTGATGTACCCTACGGCTGTCGTGCTGTCCCGGAGGACCAACACGTGCTGGGCCTGCCCTAGAGGCCGGAGCCTACTCAGCGCAAGCAGCACAGCCCACAACTCTAGGCAATTGCATGCCAGCGCAGACGGGGGCCCGTCCAGCATCCTGCTACTGCGTGCCCATTGCACACTGCACCCCACCCCTGCAGCAAGGCGTCTGTCGTCACCACGACGTGCCTCGTAACCTGCCCGTGGGGAACCCCCGCCCGGAGGAAGGTCATGGAAGACCAAGGGGTTAGGGTGCGTTGGCAGCAGGGCGTCATCACCATGCGCCTGCTGCCGGTGTGCCACGCTATGCTCGGAACTCGACTCTGTAGCCAGTGTTGAAGCGGTCTCATGTGCATCAATCCGAGGGGTATTACCCCCGTGGAGGATGCCATGTGTCCCAGGAGCCTCAGAAATTGTTTCAGGGGGACCGCCGACTGCCTGAAGTGTTCCAGGCAGTTCAACACTGACTGGGCGCGTGCTGTGGACAGCTGCGCCGTCATGGTGACAGAGTTTAGTTCCCTACCGAGAAAGAGGATGCCCTGCACTGGTGAGAGTTTGCTCTTTTCTCGGTTGACCTGAAATCCCAATCGATCTAGATGCCGGAGCACCAGCTCCCTCTGTGTACACAACAGATCTCACGTGGTTGCCAGGATAAGCCAGTAGTCGAGATAGTTTAGTATCTGCACACCTTTTTCCCGAAGGGGAGAAAGGGCGGCTTCCACGATCTTCGTGAAGACATGTGGAGACAGGGACAGACCGAAAGGGAGGACTCTCTACTGATATGCCCACCCCTCGAATGCGAACCGTGGGAACGGCCGGTGTCGAGGGGATCGAGACATGAAAGTAAGGGTCCTTCAGGTCGATTGCCACGAACCAATCCTGACACCTGATAGATGTCAGGATGCGCCTCTGCGTGAGCATCTGAACGGCAGCTTGTGAAGGTGCTTGTTCAGGGTACGCAGACCTATGGGGCGCAACCCGCCGTCTTTCTTGGGAATGATGAAGTGCGGGTCGTGACCCACTGACCACCTTGGTTTGAGGGACGAACTCGATGCCTGTTTTGCCAGAAGGGTGGTGACCTCTACCCAAAGTACGGAGGCGTCCCTGCCTCTGACAGAGGGAGAGATGATGCCCTGAAACTTGGGAGAGTCTCTGGCGAACTGGATCGAGTAACCAAGACGGACCGCCCGCATTAGGTAGCGAGACAGTGTGGGCAGCTCTCGAGCTCCCAGGGATTGTGACAGGGTGACTGTAGTAGAGTAGGCGGGGCGAGACCGTGGTTCGAGTCCGGTGAGTAATTGTGGATTAGCGCCAGCTGTGCGCACACCGGGCTCGAATCTCGTAGGAGATGGGAGCATTAAAAGGAACGAGCGACCGGACCGTCGAAGAGAGAGGTACGGGCCCGAACATGTGTTAAGTTTCTTTTATATATT
The DNA here is from genome assembly GCA_029783895.1 of Triplophysa bombifrons. Taxonomy (NCBI): domain Eukaryota; kingdom Metazoa; phylum Chordata; class Actinopteri; order Cypriniformes; family Nemacheilidae; genus Triplophysa; species Triplophysa bombifrons. Next base: position 5,357,412 of record CM056455.1, read on the forward strand.
TGTATTTATGTTTTGTTCGCCGGCGGTCGTCCGTGAGGGGCCGTCGGCTGTTATTATTTATTAAAACTTTAATTTATTGACTTCCGGTTCTCGCCTCCTTCCTTCCGTATCTTGAATCTTGTTACAGTGACCAAGGGGACAGTCTGCTTCATCATTCCCACGGGGGGTGGTTCGTCGGCTGGCAGAGCTAACCATCTGTTCGGGGGGTCCCCGGAGGGAAGGTTGGCTCCGCCTCTTTACCTGCCTGGCGTGACAACGGCACGCACTGTCGGTTTGAGAGTGGTGACAGCTGTCGTATGTGTACGACCTCACACCTCGCCAGGGTGTGAGGTCGGTTCGCCGAGCACAGTCCAGTGGAGTGTGCGATTGGCTGTAAGTACATCCGGGGAGAACGGAAAAACTCTGCGAGTAAGTGGGCACCAGGCCCTGACAAGGGCCCGGCTTTGGTGACGGCCCGTACCGACCGATCAGAGTCGTGGCTGTGAAGGTTCGGGCCCGTTGTTGTCCTCCCTGGGGTCTTCCCGTCAGTGTCCCTTCTCGCAAGAATTTCTGACGGGGTGGAGGTTTCCCCCTCGACCTCTGCTACCGGGATGCCCCTGTGGGGGCACAGGAACCGGAGCCGATGTCGAAGGGGTCCTGGGTTGAAGGGACTCAAAAACTGCTGAGCACAGTCCTCGACGGTGTTACCAACAACCCACCCTGTGAGATGGATGCATCAAGAAAGCGGACTTCCTTGGTGTCACTCTTCTGCACAAGGTATAACCGGGGGTGTCTCTCCTGGACCACTACCGTGGACATCGTCCGACCCAGGGCCCGTGCCGCCGCCTTGGTCGCCCGTAGAGCGCTGTCAGTGGTGCACGGAGATCCTGCATTATACCCAGGTCGGCCTTACCCTCGTGGAGCTCTCTCAACGCCTTGGCCTGGTGGACCTGCAGGATGGCCATGGCGCAGCGAGAGGAGGCAGCCTGGCCCGCGGCATCGCAAGCCCTCGACACCAGTGATGCCGAAGTCTTACGGACCGCAGGCGTGGCCGATTCCTCCCATGTGGTAGCCGTCCGCGATTCCTCCCAGGTGGTAGCCGTCCGCGACACATCGTTCCCGATGTGTGTGCGTGAGAATCCGGACGGTATGCCACCGCCAGTTGGGGAACGTTCAGAAGAGCGAATCGGGGTGCGATCGGCCCGTGAGCACTTAGCTGGTGGGTTTACGTTCGCAGAGTTCCCCATATCACTAACGCTGCTAACGTGGGTGGTCATCGGGGCCGTAGCCGCAGATGTCACAGCCCGGGTAGCAGACGAAATGGTGGCTGGTTCCCGTAGGAAGACAGTCACCCATGACCGCAACTTCTGAATGACAATCTGCCCGCAGTGCGGGCAGATGTGTCAACGAACGCTGCTTCACTGTGCTGGACGCCCAGACACCTAATGCAGCGATCCTGTCCATCCCCTGCCGCACCCAAGAGAACAGCGGGACATGCCGCGCTGGAGAATGCTCAGTCAGTCCTGAAAAGGACCTTTTAGATAAAATCTCACACACCTCCGGAACTGCCGAGACGCCCAGGGGAAGGTCGCTGCAGGTAGGGACGATCCGCTGCTACATGTCGTAGATTCGGCAATCATAGAATATAATGAAAAAGGTCAATATTTTTTGTCACTCATTTCAGAGAGTTAACCCATATATTATAAAACAGGGGAAGGTAACAGATGTTTTTAGGCCTTTACTGTGCATCGTGATATATGGTGACCTGCTGCACCACAGTCACTGTTCTCATCACAGCTAAATGCTCTTCAGGATAAGACACAGAAGGCATTAGATGTCAAAAGAGTGAACATGGAGAACAATAAGGCTATTCTGTGTAAAACAGGGGAAGGTAACAGATTTTTTAGGCCTTTACTGTCCATCGTGAGATATGGTGACCTGCTGTAGGACTACAAGGTTACTCTGTACATTATAAACATATCATTTTATAATATTATGTTCTTATGTACATTTTATAGCCTATAATGCATGTATGTATAACACAAAGCTCATTTATGTTCATGTTTCTTAAATGGACAACGTTTAGATTGTCGTGATTGCTGTTCTATTATTTGGGTAAAAGTGAATATGCACTCACACACACATATATATATAAATATATATATGTGTGTGTGTGTATTCACTTTTTATATATATATATATATATACATACACACACACACACCTACATGTTAGCTATAAAACAATTACCATGGGTATCACAATAATGCCAAACGCAATCAGTAGAGGAATTAAATGATCCTGCTTTGTACAGTTCAATCTGCGTGTTCAGCCACTCACGTCACGTCAGCACTCTTAACAGACTTTCCGAAAAGCCCGCTCACAGTAACGTGCACGAGAACACAGCGCGTTATTGCCCAAGATTAAAAAGCTGCGCACGAGCACAAAGCGCATCCTCGCCCGAATTTACGCTCTTTGCGTAGAGAATTGTCGACAGTGACAACAGCGCCTACTGCGGTCACAAAATATCACGGGTGACATAAAATTTGTAACACCGGCACTGCATCTACTATATGCATATAATACACACCATGGTGTGTGTTTGCGGTTTCATAAAAAGTAGATATTGGCGGATTAAAACACAGCTGACATCAGTCACATGCTTTAATGGTAAAACTGTTACATTTCGCGTGAATCTATAAGCATTTTGGCCATAAGAACCGTAACTTATGTCACGTTAACTCCGTGTAAGCATCGCATCATAAATAGACTCGCGCCAAAATGAGCGCAGCACTGCTGCTTCCACGTGCGCTATGAATGTTCTAACCTGTTCTAACAATTAGTTTCATTTTCTATGATTTGTGTTAGAGAATAGCTGATAACGCGCTGGGTACATGACTAGTGAACAACAGACTATCCTCTCTTCTCCATTGCTCATCTGACACACCTCTGAACATGACGTAAAATGAACTAGCCAATCAGAGAGCTTGTAACATGTCTCTCTACGTAGCCAATTTGCATTGTTTTACCTCGTTTGAGCATGCAAGGCCCCAGAGTGTCACGGAAATGGTAAATAGAGAGGCTAAAAGGAAAAGCTAAATGAATTGGCAAATCGAATAGCAAATCGGATAAGGAAATGCAGAGGGGAAATGGAAATGCAAATGCTAAAAGAAATAGTCTTTTAAATGACGGATTAAAACTTTTATTTCTAGTTTAATTTGTAAATCCAATTATTTATTCCTCTTTTTAAATCGCATTTTGAAATAGATTTTGAAATTTCACTATTTATAAAGGAATTCATTAATGCGCTTTAAAATGATGTATTTATTTCGTGTTTTATGTTGATTTTTAAAAGTCCCTTTTTAAATTGAAGTATTTATTGATGGATTAATATTTAATTTATTAATTATTTTCACAATCACGCTTTTTATTTCACATTAAAAAAAAATAATAAAAAAAATGGATTAATGCCTATTTTTATTGAAGAATTAGTTATTAAACAATTAAATGCTTTATTACTTTACACGTGACTCTCCTGGTCCTCCATAGTGATAGAACATTCAGGGTCAAGGTTTTATTCTTTACAATGGGGAGAAAACATGGCTTCACAAAACAGATACATCAAACTGGCTGAGTAGACCAGAGAAAGTCTGAGTTAAGTTGCTACTTTTACAGGAGAGGAGTAAATTACTGCACCCAGCCAACTTGAGCCACCCAGAGTAAGAAGACCAGTCCAAACTCTAGTCAAATCTATACTTCGTCATCGGTAGAGGCATCTGTGGAGGCATGCTCAAATGGGTCTTCATCTTCTTCTTCAACAACAGGTCCATCATTGCCACCTAACACTATTCGGGAATACGTTTCTTTCACAGTCACCAGGTCTCTCTTGATCTCCTCACGTTTTCGTAGGACAGCACTGTATAGGCCACGGTAAGCTTCAACAGAAAGTCCTGAAGAGTAGCCTAAAATTTTGGATAGAAAATAAGAAAGTGTTTAGAAGTATGCACCAATACATCAATTTGGGACTTTCCAGGTATTATCATCTTTAAAGCAGGTTATTATAACTAGTCTATACTTAGTAAACAGCATTTAGAAATTAGTACTCACTCCGTGTGGCCAGGTCATCTGACACTGCACTAGCTTTGTCCTTCAAGGCCCTGTAGGTACTTGTAAGCTGTGTCCAATGTTGTTTCATTTCCTCTACAAGTACAGCCTCTTCCTCAATCAGTCTCTCCAGCTGCATCACCTTGTCAAAAACTTTCTTCTTCATGCCGAAGGAAGTGTCAGGTTCTACAAAGACAAATAACCAAATTAAATTAACATAATACTACTAATCTTAATGCCTTTTGTTAGTAGTATCCGATGTTAGTGGTACAGTTCTATCTCCCAACAGGCAACAATTGACTGGTGTTGGATCTACAGTGTGGGAAAACAAAAGGACAAACCGACTTGACACATTACTCTGAGGAGTGACCTGTAGTAACTTCCTCTGGAGTGTAGTTTGAGTGAGCTAAAAAAAGTTTAAAGAATGCAATGATGTCTGTGTATTTCTATAGTCTGAAACAAAGGATAAGCACATGGGGCTTTCCTTTGAAAGCCAGAGTTTAATGAAGTTAGTGTTTGAAGAGGATTCACCAAAATGATTCATGTCAAACTTTACATACCTGAATCCCAAGGCCAGACAGGACTTTCTGTTGCCAGAAGGTCTTCAATTGAACCAACAGATTCTGTTGTGGTTTAGAAGACCATTGTATTGGGATATTAAACCGCTTTTTCTTATCCTCTCCAATCCATCTTCGGATCTTGTGTCACTGCTTGTTACGGTCTGCAGCAAAAAAACACGAAAAGAGGTTTCAGGAGGATACGCATTAAGGTCATTGTGCTAATGGCGCCTTACAAACTACGGTATAGAGCTCACAGAACATCAGAGATTAAAAATGCAATTGTAGAATATTTAAACTACAGTAACACAACTGTGGTCATAAAACCATAATAGATAACCTTTAATGTGACCAATTTTCAAGTTATCCAGGGAGTTGGGTGCTGGTTACATTGGACATATAGGCAGAGTTTGGACAGTTCACTCAATGTACACTCACAGTATAAAGGTTAATAATGGTTCTATGTGCACAGTGAACTGTAGATGTGGGACTTCAGTGTTCAGATGTGATAACATTAAAATAACTTATTAATATCAATATACATATCACATTTTAAAATTAACCCCACAAGAACATGAGGGCATGGAAAGGGTTAGGAATTGAAAAATTCGATTCAAATTCGGAAATCGAATAGGAAGCGAAAACTTGAAATTTAAATTACACTTATCAATTCTTGTGCGCATATTTTCAGAAATGTGCATGTGTTAACTTCGGAAAAAGCAAATGAAATACAAATTTACCATACATTTATTATAGTACCTACAGTTTAACCATGATGTAGTTGGTATTAAACTATGGTAATACATTTTTTATAAATCAGACGAAACATGGTTGCTATGTGTATATTACACAGAATGGTGCTCATATACCGATATTTTTGGCAAACCTGTCAATAACCAGGCTTAGATGACCCTACACGTCAAAGTTTTGCTTCAACTGTGGAATCAAAACTGGGAATCGATAAGCAGAATCGGAATTCAAAATCATCAAAATACCCAACCCTAGGCATGGAGCCTACTTACTGGTTACTCGATACAGATCCCTCTTTTTCTGCTGGATGCCCAAGAATAGACCTTCAATCAGATGTTGCAATGCCACTGGATCATCTGTTCGGAGGTCATCTGGAGCTGTAAATATTTTGTAAAGGTATTTAATCAGTATCATGCAGTTTCTGTTCCATCAAAAATAGAACAATTATACTATTTCTATAAAACACATAATATAGACATTTTTATGGATAAGGTGGTTAACATTTAGTGAAAAAATAAGTATTCAATAAGAATGTCGTAAGAATATATGAAAATACTGACAATGGATATCAACAAATGTTCTGCCAAAGAATCTGAGAACATTTGCTCAGTTTGCTAGAATGTTATCACCTGAGTTTACTTAAAAAAGAGAAAGAGTTCATAATTATGTCAATTGTTTTATTGTTTGGTTTGGTCATTCAATGTCACTAGAGGAGTCAGGTGATAAAACACAAACCAGCAAGGAAAAATAATGTATTCAATCATTTTTAAATATAAAGGAGGCAGCAACAAGAACTTACTGTCAACAGCCCACTGTCTCACATCAGTAACCCACTTTTGTAGTTCCTCATCAGACCTTTGTGTGGACTCCTTTATAGCCTCATATGTCCTCTTTGACTTCCTTTTTCTTCTGGATAGTCTAAAAGCATAATTAATGGAAAGTCACACAAAACTGTGGCAATCCTAAATGTATAAGATACTAAGTACGTACAAGTTATCAGTGAACATCAGGCAGATGAAATGTAATCTTCATTGATGAATACTTTTTAGTTTTTACTTACCTTCAAGTACCGTGTAGACAAGTACTTGTGCAGGTTTCATTTTTTTCTCGCTCATTCCATCCTCTGGCATATGCAATGTGATCATATCTACTCGTGCTGTAAAGATGAAAGAATTAAATGAGCTTTTTGAGCAGTGATGGTTAGTCTCCAAGTATGATTCATGAAAAAAGCAAGCTGTTTTAATTGTAATGCTACCAAAGCACAATCCATGAGCAATGAAAAAAAAACACTTACCAGCCTTACTCATGTAATTTGTAGTTAGAACCACACAGGACAAAAAGCTGTTGACTTGTTCAACTTCTTCACCAATGGTAGTGCTTGCCCCTGTTTGGTTTTTGCCACCCCACTGCACCTAGAGCATGCACACCAGATGTCCAAACCACAAATACGGAGTTCAAGAAGGTCAAACAGGTAAAGAACTTACCATATTGTTTGAGAATATATTTACCTCACATTTTGTAGAATGCCCCTTTGCATGCATGACCGAAAGAAATGGCTTCGTCTGAGTCCATTTTTTTTTTTCTGGGAATGCTTGAGCCACCTTTTGCAGATAAGGCCAATATCTACACATGATGTCGGTGCAGAAGAACTTGCAATTTGTTTTTGTGGCCAGATCATTTTGCAAAAACAGAGGGTATGCAAATATCTCCCCCCTAAACATGTTCAGACCTCTAAGCAAAATGCAGTGTCTGCAAACTGCCACATCTAGGCCTTCTTCGTCACATTTGGAGTTTGTCTTCTTAGAGGTCTCCCTGGCTGCAGCCCATGTTGATGTTCCACAGGTGCCTTTTCCATTACCTGTAACACAGAGTGATATCAAATATATACAAAAAGTTAATCCTGATTTACTGACTTCAGTCCTAAGTCTTTTGACAAATATCTTACTGGCTTGATCTTCTCACGAACACAATCAACAAAAATTGTTACATCTTTGTCATTGGCCAGAAAAACTCCATCAAAAAATGGTTGTTCCTCTGCCCTACATAAATAAAATATGTTAATAGCAAAATTGATTCACAAGACATTTTGACAGTGTAATGTTATCCATTATAATATACCCCTTTGTTTTGCTGAATCTATATTATTTTCTGTTTCCATCTGCAGACACAGCAACTATATCTGGGGTGCAAGCTGGGCAAGAGAAGTGGTCAATGCCGCAGAGTTTTTCTCTTTCATGACGACAATATGACTATTCAAGGAAAGCTTTTTGAAAGATGTCTCCACAAATGTAACCTCTCTGGAATTACAAAAAATTGAATACAGTGACAAGCCAGTTAGACTTGCACAAATGAAGAAAAAAAATGGCCTTCCAAATTTTACCCTTCCAAATTGTTGTGAGCGCTGTTCTAACATTTTGACAAATGCTTGTCTTGAAAGACCGAGTGCATTGATCTTCAGGTCCTCAAAAGAGGTGAAAAGGTCTAGCTGGTATATGGTTTGAAATCCCATAGTGCCCGGCCAGTAACCACTACACAGCAGGTCCCTCACATCAGGTGTCCATGACGCAAGACATGTTCTGCAATTCATAACTGCCAGGTACATGTCATAGCGACCTGAAAAAAGTGTAGATTACTAAAAAATTGTATCCATTCCAGATTCCAATTACATGACAAAATTGTAGTTGGAAACCATCACAGTAGTTGGAATCCATTAAATTACACATTTTAGGTAATAAAAAGACAACTTTTAAATAACTTTTGACCTAAATTGTTTAAATGGGATAATCTTATACCATATCATTATAAACAAACAAAGAGTAAGAATATTACATTTGTTGTTACTAACAACACGCATGCGATTTTACCATAACCAATGACAGAGAACCAATGAACATGCAAATGTAATAATTATTCCAAAAAACATTAAAATCTCTGGGGTATAAATGAAATTGTATTGAATTAACTGTAGTCTGATTAAAAGTATTTTAAAATGTAATTTAGCCTAATTACAACTATGCCAATAGACAAATACAATACAAAATATTGCGTGTCATACAGTACCATTTATGCAAATGAGTGCAACTGATCGTCCGGCGACAACAGACAGGTTTTGAGGGTCACAATCACACACTTTTTCAGGTTGTTTGATTGGCAGCAAGCACACTAGATGAAAGGAAAAATATATTAACAAAAAAATAACATGATTTTAAGCTTTCAAGTAATTCCTACCTTGCTCATATATGACATTTTGGCCACTGAGGTCTTGCACAGCAGTTGATGGTGGGATAGGTTTATAGAACCCATCTATAAGAGTCTCTCTGTTGTGAAAAACTAGATGTTGATGAGTAGAAACATCACACTTCCCACAGTAACGGGGTTTCGGCAAACAGTCCTTGCACCTGATGACTGCTTCTTTCAAGCTGCAGTGATCACAAGGACCAAGATGCACACAGTCTGAAGCAAGCAAACTGTCAAGGAGTTTTGGTCTTGCTTCCTGCCAGCGTTCTTCAGACAAGGATTGCCTCAGTGCCCATTCATTAGATGCTGTTGATCTGGGTTCATCACAGTCTATTGCATCTTGGAGTAGATGTACTTGTAAATCTTGCAATAAATTAATTCACATTACAATTCCTTACCATGAACAAGCTTCTAAATAATTTATGTTGTTTAAAAAAACAATCTCTTGAGTTCTATTCCTAAATATTCTTAAGCAAATCTGTACATTTTCATAAAATGCTGGCACTTTTATTAATTCAGAGACAGTTCTGATGGGTAAAAACTTACTACTTAAAACAAATTTAAAGTAAGCATACCAAAAATCAAATGTGCTACTACTTCTGCAAAATGTTTGGTAGTTGAGGCTGCAGATGTGTTTGTAGTTTCTAGAATTTGAATGCAGTAGCATGCATACAAAGAACAGAACAGATGCAATGGGAACTCTTTTCCACTGTTCAGCAGCTAATATGGAAATGTATTTTATCAAATTACCTGTCTGTTAGTATACACAGACTTAAGAGTATAAAGTTGTGTTCAAAATTATTCAACCCCCAATGCTGTAAATGGTTTTAGGGAATTTAGTGTAAATTTGTAATTGTATTCAGAATTAAATCGTACAAGGACTTCTTAAAGAACCATATGCAACTAAAATGACATCAATTAGTTTTGTAATACAGTAGTAAATGTTTCTTTTGTGAATTCTTCATTGACATAATTATTCAACCCCTTAAAGACTACCACTCTGAAGAACAGAAATCCAATGAAGTGTTTTCAATCAGGTATTGAAAACACCTGTGGATATCAGGGAGCAGCAATAAAGCCTAATAAGCACCAATTAGGCAGCTTTAAAATGACTGTGATACTCAGCTCCTTCTAGACATTTACTGGTGTGGTTACAAACATGGTGAGGTCAAGAGAATGGTCCAGGAAGACAAGAGAACAGGTGATTACTCTTCACAGGAAGGGCAATGGCTATAAGAAGATTGCAAAGATGTTAAACATACTAAGAGACACCATAGGAAGCATCATTCGCAAATTCAAGGCAAAGGGCACTGTTGAAACGCTACCTGGTCGTGGCAGAAAGAAGATGCTGACTTCGACTGCTGTGCGCTACCTGAAGCGTAGAGTGGAGAAAAGTTCCCGTGTGACTGCTGAGGAACTGAAAAAAGATTTGTCAGATGTGGGTACTGAAGTTTCTGCTCAGACAATATGGCGCACCCTGCGTAATGAAGGCCTCCATGCCAGAACTCCCAGGCGCACCCCCTTGCTGTCCCCAAAGAATAAGAAGAGTCGACTGCAGTATGCCAAAAGTCATGTGGACAAACCACAGAAGTTTTGGGATAGTGTTCTGTGGACTGATGAAACAAAATTAGAACTGTTTGGGCCCATGGATCAACGCTATGTTTGGAGGAGGAAGAACAAGGCCTATGAAGAAAAGAACACCTTGCCTACTGTGAAGCATGGCGGGGGGTCAATCATGCTTTGGGGCTGTTTTGCTTCTGCAGGTACTGGGAAGCTTCAGCGTGTGCAAGGTACCATGAATTCTCTTCAGTACCAGGAGATATTGGATGACAATGTGATGCAGTCCGTCACAAACCTGAGGCTTGGAAGACGTTGGACCTTTCAACAGGACAATGATCCCAAGCATACCTCCAAGTCCACTAGAGCATGGTTGCAGATTAAAGGCTGGAACATTTTGAAGTGGCCATCGCAGTCACCAGACTTAAATCCGATTGAGAACCTCTGGTGGGACTTAAAGAAAGCAGTTGCAGTGCGCAAGCCTAAGAATGTGACTGAACTGGAGGCTTTTGCCCATGATGAATGGGCGAAGATACCCGTAGATCGCTGCAAGACACTTGTGTCAAGCTATGCTTCACGTTTAAAAGCTGTTATAACTGTAAAAGGATGTTGTACTAAGTACTAAGATTGAATGTCACTTGGGGGTTGAATAAAACTGCCCAAGTGATGTGAGCTCAGAAAAGACATTTGTGGTTATTTTATTATAAATGTTATGTTATATTTGTCTGACCTACACGTGCCTCTTTGATTTAATTGTAAGCAGGATGACTGAATGATCATAATCAATGTCAAACCGACCAAAACAATCAATTTCAGTGGGGGTTGAATAATTTTGAACACAACCGTAAATGTCAAAGATAAACAGTATTTGGTTGAACACATGATTGTACATCGAATCAACAAAAACAAAAATTGCTTACCAAGCTCAACTTCTTGAGGGTTACTTGAAGAGGCAATGGTTGAGGCAACTGGTCTTTCAGAACGGTCTGGAAACTAATTGAATTTATAAAAAACTTTGTTTATGCTTCTCATAGACCAAGAATCCGTTTTGGTGTCTTTGTTTCCACCTGAGTATTATCTTCTTTCTTTTTCGTTTTTTGGTGTTTCTTTTATTGCTTCCTCACTCTGTATTACTAAAACATAAGAGGTAGAACAATGACTTCAAAATATACATATTTAAGAATGTGTAGAACACGTTTCTGAATATCAATTTTTATGAAAGTTGCAAAAAAAACAAACAGTGGAACACACACGCGCACACACATACAGTGAAATACTGCTTTATGCAGAATGCTGGTACATAATTTTATAAAAAATACCTGTATCTCCTCCAAATCAGCAATTATTTCATCGAGATCAGGTTGTAATTCAGACGACCCTCTCTCAGTTATTTATTTTTTATCACCTGAGGGGCACAAAAAAAAAGGTACACATCAAAACAAATGAAAATATGAAAAGATTATCCTTAAACTGGACATTAGTAACTTTCTTATAGCGCGCGCGTGTGACGCTCATGAATTCAGTTCACTGAAGACTCGCTCTGAACTAGTGATGGGTCGTTCGTGAACGATTCGTTCATTTTGAACGAATTTTAAATGTGACTCGGGAAGAACGGGTCGTCTTGGGAAGCGATTCGTTCAGTTGCGCATGCGCATTGCACAACACGCTCCGCATGTTTAACAAATGCAATCAGAGCCGGAAAGAGAATTGATTAGTTCACCTCTCGAGTCTTCGGGTTCGAGTCGTTCGTTCATCACATGACAACCCTGCACGCTAAACAAATGCAGTCAGAGCCGGAAAGAGAATTGATTAGATCATCTCCCGAGTCCTTGGGTTCGAGTCGTTCGGTCTTTTGTAATGTGATGTGACAGCTTTGGACACAGAAATTAGCTAATTTACAACCTTCCTAACGAACGGGTGAATAGCCTAGTCCTAGTGTTTGTTTATGGATATACAAAGACAGTGAAATGACAAAATCAAGATAAGAGGTGAGGTGAGCTAATCATAGACTAAATACCCATGTAAACAAGTAATTCATCTTTTGTTTATTGTAGTGTAGCGAGTGGAGAGACGACACATACAAGAAAAGGTGTTTTTTTAGCCCCGAAGGGGATGCTTTATTCAGTGAGTGAGGGACGTGCTCGACGCAACGTCTTGTGGGTGGATGGATGCCTGGCGTGGGAGTGTCTCTGAAAGAATCCTTTCGTGTTCTGTGATCTCCGTGCCCATGTGCATGTCCGTCCACTGTGTGTGTGTGTCTGTGGCGTGAAGCTTCTCCCATGTGCTGCTTGTCGTCACTCGTCCGTACCTGTGGGACATAAGACACAGTGTTAGGCTCTAGGTTGTCTTGGAGTCGTAGCTCACCATGTCTTCTGTCCCACTGGCTTTTATGCCCAGTTGATTGGAGAGTTGACGATCGGCAGCTGTGTCTCGTCTGTTTCCCTGGCGACGCTGATTGCGTAAGTGACTCGCCACAGTAGCATTATAGTTTTGTATTTGTTGTAATGTGATCAACGTTTGCATAAGTAGTAGATTTGTTAAGAAAGCTACATGTAACATTTTAATTATACTTTGCTTAAATGAACGAACGGAACGATATGACTCGAAAAAAGATTTGTTCATTTTGATGAACGAGACTCAAAGGTCCGAGTCAATAAAATGATCCGAACTTCCCATTATACTCTGAACGGCTCATTTGAATCAGTGGTTCATACAATCGTAAATGAATCATTTGGTGTGATTTGCGAACCGATTTACCCGGTTCATCAAAAATAATCAATTCTTTCATGAGGGGCACATCGTGATTTCTTTATTTCAAAATAAGTAGTAACGATATGCTTTATTTAATATAGCGGAGTAAAACGATAAAAACGTCATTACTGTCCACCACAGCGAATAATACACTGAATTATACAGCGATCTTTCTATATTTTCATAGGTCACCAACAGCTTTATTTAACTAGCCGGATAACAAGCCACCTAGCTACTAAATCTACCACAGAATACGTAATGTTAATTGTAAAAAAAAAAACTTTAATTGTCGGCGGAGGCTAACGTTAGCTAAATTACTCAGGCATTAGCTTAACTTAACTGTCCTACTGGCGTCACGAGCAGTCACATGATTCGAACGTTACAGTTTAGTTACCATTAGAGCAAACATGTTTAAGTAAAACAACGTGACACTTTACTATTTCACTAAACTAACGCAGACAGCATTAGGATAATGTGATATACTGTACATACCTCTGACTGTCAATCGTGTTTTATGTCGAGTCGACCGTCTTCGATGTGTCACACAGAGGTCGTCCCTTTAGTGCCCCCAGTGGTCTTTTGTGTCGTAAAACTGTAGAAATATGAACCTGCTAGAACGTATTTATTGGTGCTGAAAAAGAGTGTGCAGAGGTACGTCTTACCCATGAGACAAGGTTGTCCAAATATGGTAAGAGGTGTTACATTTCCGTCAGGCGCTTGCAGTATTCGACCAATCACTAAGCACTTGTTAACTGGCCAATCATAGCACACCTCGCTTTTAAGAGCGATGAAGTTTGTTAAAAGTTTGCACGTTTTAGAGAGGCGGGCAAAGAAAAGACACAAACATGCACGTTATGTGGAAAATAAAGCGTTTTCAACCTTAAATCGTGTTTACACATTGGATTACATCTAAAACAAACAATAATATTCAATTTATGTCATATGACCAACCCCTTTAAGCATAAAAATTACAATATGTAATGTTATTCTTTTATTTTATGCCGAGCTTTTTTATCAGACTGCTGTTTTCATCTGCTTTCATGTTTCTGAAAAAATAGGCCTTCATTTTTAAAAAGTCTTAAAACTATTCCCAGACAACAATGAAAGTTTGAGTTGCCTTAACTAAAAATAATGTGCACTGACAAACCTTAAAATACACCCGTGCCATTGCTTTGTCTCAACATGCACACCAGTCATGTTTTTACTGAGGCATTTTTATAAAAGTGACATATATCTCCTAATTCAACTAGGGCAAATTAAGATATTTTGAATAATGTCAGTAACTGAGAAAATCTTGTCCCCCATTTACTGCTTAAGTAGGGAAAATAAATACTAGCCAATGGGGGATGAGATCTGCTCGATTACTGACATTCTTTCAAATATCTTCCTTTGTGTTTAGCAGAACAAAGAAATGCATACAAGTTTGTAACAATCTGAGGGTGAGTTAATGATGACAGAATTTTCATTTTTTGGTGAACTAACCCTTTAAGCTAAGCCTTGTCTGTGAAACCGGGCTGTAGTATATTAGTATAGCATATTATAGTATATTATTTTTAGTAACGTGTATTTGACACCTCACTCAGTTAGGCCTAGTGTGACAACATGGCCCACATTTTAATTAGGACATAATGGTGGACGTGTTAAGAGCATTTAAGCTATACTCTACTCTACCATGAGGAATATTCTTTATAATAATAATGTGACAATTAGACCCACACATCCCTTTTTCATTTGGCTTTAACTTGTTCTCTGTGCTGTTCAGGTAAATTCAGGTTCAGGTATGTACCATGCTTGTTTCTCCTGTAAAACGTGTTACGTGTGCACTATGTTCTATAAGAATGGTGATATGTTACTTTTTGCCTTTTTTTTATTTGCCATTTTCACCTGTGTGAAGGTTGAACTCCATCACTTCTCTCAGCCCAGAACTTCAAGATGTCTCTGACAATGTCTCAAGGTGACGGTATGACCGTTATCTCTGTCACCACAAACCCAAAGAGCAAATGGCCACTTCTGTGTCAGATTTTGGGTACCTTGTGCTACAATCCAGTGTGTTCTGTAGCTCAGAAGCTGAAAAGAAAGCTGACAAATACTCAAACAACTCTTGGGGTGAGTTACTATATTTTTAATGTATTTTTAATCTTAATGAAATAGATGGCTTCTGTCCTGGATGCTGACTGTTCAATAGGTGTGTTATCTTAAAGGCACAGCAGGGACCTCTTCACCTACTTTCTATCACTACCCAGAGTCCATAGAGGAATAGTTGTGTTTTTAATATATACATTTTATAAGTCATAAAAAGCTTCCACAGCATTGATTATATTCACAATACAGCAAAAGCACTTGTACGTTAGTGCTCAAAAAAGATGCATTTGTGAGTACACACTAGTACAAATTATTTTACTTATTTTGTAGGTTGTACAGATGATAGTGGGAGTTATCAATATTGTGTTGGGGATTCTACTTGCAAGTTTCAGAATGTATAGTGTACTTACGGACTGTCGAGCACCCTTTTGGCTTGGTGGTATGGTAAACTCAATCTCATTCTTCTCAATAATAAATAATAAAGTTTCCTTAAAGGTCCTTCTGTAAGATTTCATGAAGAACCTTCGCATCCTGAAATAACCTTTCGGTTGCACCCAAAGTACTAAGAACCTATCACTGAAGGTTTTATCTGAGGACCAAAAAACAACACTTTTTTGTATGTTTATTTTATATAGTCCATATCAGTATATGCTTGAATGTATTCAAGTCATGGCTGTCAAACATCTAATTGCACTCATGTGCACATGTACTTTTTACTTTTTTTACTTGTTTGCTTTGTAGTTTCTTGCAGTTGGAATCGTGTGTATTCTTGCTGCTAAGTTTCCCAGTCCTTGTCTCGTAAGTGTGCATCAAAACCGTAACTTTTTACTTTCGATTTAGTTTTTCAAGCATCATCAGTTTATATTTGTTTGTTTGTACAGCTTGTCATCACAGTGATTTTAAACATTGTTAGTGCTGGTCTGGCAATCGGCGCTGTTGTGCTGTATTCAATGGATGTGGCAGTGAGCAGCTACCAGTTGTGTAATGACTATGACAATTATTCAACACCATCTCCTGAACAGAGAACGGCGACAGAATTATGTCAGTACTACAAGCATCTCAATCAGGTGATTTTCTTTGTTTTCAGAAGATGCTGTAAGACTTTGCTGTGTCAGATTTCACTACAATCAAACATCCAATTAATATATTTGTACTCATCCTAATTAAGTGTTGTTGTGCTTTTGTCTTTTGACACTGATGTTTTTGTCCCTCTAGATGATCCTCGGAGGTCTGGATATCATGATAGTTCTGGCAGTTCTTCAGCTCTGTGTAACCATCAGTTTCTGTGTTGTAACTCTGAAAGCTTTGTGTGAGAAGAGTGGGGCTGCAAAGGTATTATATTATTACCACAATAAACTTATCCTCTGTGATGATGGTGACGACAATTTAATTTGTGTGCGTTTGTGATTTTACAGTCTGTGGAGGACCCACAACTTTACAAGCCGCTCCTAGAAGATGCCGCTGCCAATCCTGGATGTTAGAGACACATGAGCATGGAAAAGAAAGCGATGTATTGCAACACAATAATCAAGTTAGATGTTAATTATTGTGGGATAAGTTGCAATGGCTTTTAAAGAAATCACTAGAGCACTTTGGTCACACCCCTTTTCCTTTTATATAACACCTATGTAGAAAAAATATAAATATTCAGTAAAAGAGTAGATCAATGATCTCACTTTTCACAACTGACCTTATATATAAATGAAGGTCGTTTTTTGCTTTTGACTACTTTATTTTCTACTAAGCGTGCCTTAATGTATTTTCCTGGTGTGGTATAAATATCTATTTTATATTTTATATGAAAATCAAGCTTTCATCCATTACATGTAAAGATTGATTTTCTGTGGTTGCATCATTGTTCCTCTAGGTGGGGCTAAGATCCTCAAATATATATTGTTGCCACCGAGAAAGTTTAACAGAGCCACCAGTCAGGTCCCATAAATTATTTTCCATTCCACCATGACATATATGGGTAAATTTAGATTTAACGGAACCTCTTTAAAGGAATAAATAACTGACAGCTCCTTAAGACTCTTTTTTCTATGTTATCCTTATTACACACATGCTTACCAAACAAATAGATTGAGAATAAATGACATTGATGTAAAATCATTTTACATGACAAGAAATTGTATGTGTGTGCAATTGAACAATTTTGGAAGAAAAAACACTTGACAGCATGTTATGACAACAAGGACCAATCAGAATCAAATTTTCCGGAAAGTTATGTTATGCATATATATAAACTGGAAATGGAAAATAAAAAGTGGATGATAACCTCAATAGTCTGTACAACATACTAGTTTAATGATGGACAAGTCAGGATTGAACAGTATGAAAATCAAGAGTTTTTTGGCATGTTAATACATATTACAGTAACAAACCTCCAAACTAATATTTATCAATGTGTTTCGTTAGTATTTCAGATGTCAAGGTAGCTTTTCAGCAAAGCAGTGGTTGTGCTTCAGTAAAATTATGATGATTTTTGTTTCTCACTTTTGTTCCTCACATATCTCTTAAAAACTTCAGTCATCAAACGTCAGCGATTCAGAATCCTTGACTTTCAAATAGAAAATCCAGAGTTTACTACAGTCACAGAAAAAATTTAATCACAATTCCAATTTTTCCTTTGATCAATTTCTTTGATTTGTGACCATTCCAGTCCTGTGTCTGTTGAATTAAAAAAAAAAAAGTCATCCAATAGCACCGTGAAAGTGACAATGTGCAATGCGATCTGCTGATGAAAATCCAGGTTAAATCTACATAAAAAATAACTTTTCTGGAGTGTTACTTTAAAGTAGTGGTGGGCATAGATTCTTTTTTTTCATCTGGATTAATCTTGGAATTAATCTAGATTAAAAGGGCTCATTCACTGTAAAAAAATATTTGTTGGTTCAACATAAAAAAATAAGTTAACTGGTTGCCTTAAAATTTTGAGTTAATTCAACTTAAAAATATTAGTTAACACAATGAGACACACTCTTTGATCCAACTAATAGCTTTTTCAAACAACTAAAGATTATTTGTTACTTTAACAGTGCGTTTAGTTGATCCAAATAATACATTGTTCAAACAACTAAAGATTATTTGTTACCTTAACACAGGGTTTAGTTGATCCAACTAATACATTGTTCAAACAACTAAAGATTATTTGTTACCTTAACACTGCGTTTAGTTGATCCAAATAATACATTGTTCAAACAACTAAAGATTATTTGTTACTTTAACACTGCATTTAGTTGATCCAACTAATACATTGTTCAAACAACTAAAGATTATTTGTTACCTTAACACAGGGTTTAGTTGATCCAACTAATACATTGTTCAAACAACTAAAGATTATTTGTTACTTTAACACTGCATTTAGTTGATCCAAATAATACATTGTTCAAACAACTAAAGATTATTTGTTACCTTAACACTGCGTTTAGTTGATCCAAATAATACATTGTTCAAACAACTAAAGATTATTTGTTACTTTAACACTGCGTTTAGTTGATCCAACTAATACATTGTTCAAACAACTAAAGATTATTTGTTACCTTAACACAGCGTTTAGTTGATCCAAATAATACATTGTTCAAACAACTAAAGATTATTTGTTACCTTAACACTGCGTTTAGTTGATCCAACTAATACATTGTTCAAACAACTAAAGATTTTTTGTTACCTTAACACTGCATTTAGTTGATCCAACGAATACATTGTTCAAACAACTAAAGATTTTTTGTTACCTTAACACTGCATTTAGTTGATCCAACGAATACATTGTTCAAATAACTAAAGATTATTTGTTACCTTAACACTGTATTTAGTTGTCATAACTAAAAAAATTAGTTATTACGATGATCTACAAAGTTGACCTGGTTGACTTCAAATTTTGAGTTAAGACAACAAATAATTCAAAGCTGACATAACAAAAGCATAGTTATTCTGAAATGACTGATGTATACCATACAAAACCTACACAAAACAAAGGCATAACAATTGTAGCGATTTTAGCTGCATGTTAAAATAAGGATGAGTTTAACTCACCAAATGATTCTCCACCAGATCTATCAAGATCAAACATATATGACATGAGTTATTTAAGACGTCAATTTCAGTCAAGGAATTAGTTTAGCTCAAAGGCAAATATGTATAATAATCGTCATTACACATACATATTTTACAATTCTGATTAGCAATATAGTGATACAAATCCCATATGTATTCGTCCAGCAAATACATCAATGATTTTATACACTAACGTTATCTCATGAGTATAAGTAACGTGACTTTACCAAACAGAATTAAGAGCAGAGGTAGCATAGATCGAAACACAGTTTAAGTGACCAAGTTTGTGAGCGTGAACAAAGAGAACCCATCACAAATGCCTTTATAGGTTTTTATTAAACTCTACTCTACATGGTAAAAGAAATTACGACAAACAAATACATGAAACACAAACGCGCTAGGATGCGCAGAGAGAGAGAGAGAGAATGAGAGAGAGAGAGTGAGAGTGAGAGGGCATGGCCGCGAGGCAGGCAAAACATGTCTGAAAACCAATAAAATCATCTTTAACAAAGAGGCACGCTCTTAACGCAGCTAATCTATATTTAGAAACGGATACTTGCAATCTCGTTGTTGGACCAAAATCCGTATGCGCGTGGATGGAAATCTTGAATGGTTTCAGAATGCAGTCCTGTTGAAACGCTGAGTTTGGGTTCTGAGTCCAAAGTTCCATGGCCTAAACGGACTCCCCAGAGGGGAGCCCCAAGTGGGGTTGTCCGTTGGAGTGTCCTTCTCGTCCTCTTCTTTTCCCTTCCGATTCCAAAAGTCAACTTCCAACCTGGTTCGGTGATGGTGTTTTAAATGCATACCTGCCCTGCCCCCAGATGGTCTGCGGGCCAATGACGTGAAAGTGATAACTGGGCCAGAGAAAGTCCCTTTGTTTCTCATGGCCCCTCATTTGCATGGCTCTGGCAGTATGGTCAGTTTGCATTTAATACCTAAACTTAGTTATGGACAAAGTATGATGCATGCTATGTTTTTATAACAAAGCTCATCATGCAGGGAATTCAAAGATGTGTTGTTACATATGAAACATGCAAGGCATTGAACTGTGAACGTATGAATACGTCAAATGAACCCTGAATCAAAACTTGCATATCTAACAGTTACAGAGTATATAAAATAGCACGAGCGGCAACACACAACCTAGACATTTAGATAGATTTACAGAAAGGATAGTTTAAATCACAAAAGTTCCTATTTGTCAGAGAAGTTTCTCTGGTTAGCCTCAGATGTTAAGTTAGAGATGAGACACAGACTTAATCACTTATGCTTTGAAGCCTATGAGTCGTAAACCTCCTACAGGGAAACCAAATGCTTATCACACTATCTTAGAGAGTTTAAACCCTAAAACCAGACCCCATGGAGCTAGGTTTGCTAGGGTCTTTGAAGATGTTATCTTGAAACCAAGACAAAAGGGAGTGAGAGGTTGAATGGCTTGATCCAGACACTACACAATGTTAAAAATCAACATTTATTTTAACATTTACATAAAATCATATTTTCATATCTATTATACATTACGGCATTTGGCAGACGCTTTTATCCAAAGCGACTCACATTGCTTTATCCTATACATTATACATAGGTATTTTATCATAGAGAAAGGAATATATTTAAAAAAATTAAGTGTGTGTGTGTGTAAGAGTAGGATTGCAAAATAATCTTCAATCTTACTGAAGTTCATACATTAGAAGCAGTTAAGTATTAGAACTGACGCAGATATATGTTGTTTCTTACCAGGAGAAACCATATTTTTTCTTTCCACTTAAAACCAAGCAAAAAGATTAAACAGTTTATTTTTTTATCAACTTGTTTTATGAATCTGTAATCTAAACCATTTACATCTGGGTTTTCTTAAGGCTCTTAAGATGAGGATAGTTGTGTACTGTTGGTTTTATTGACAACATACTGCATTAAAGCTGAACTGCAGGCTGAATGTATTATGTACATTGAAGTACAGTGAACCACATTAAACCAGGTTGACAAACACAAACCACAGCTCAACAGATTGTCAGAGTCCTAAGCGACTATTGGGATAGCATGAGAGAATGGAAGAGCATTTACAGCTGTATTGTAAAAAAATGGAACATAGGTATGTGAAATTAAGAATACAATGTACATACAAACTCGAAGAAGATGGGAATATACAACTACAAGAAAAAGCAAAGCACAGTTCTTACAGGTTCTTAAGTAGCAGTTTCTTACGCACTGCATGAACTCTTGAAGAACAAGTGTCCCCACCAATCTTCATGATGACTTTTTGCCCAACCTCAAGCGTGTATTTCAGCTCCTTTGCGTAGCTGATATTTAGTACATAGAGAAGACCCATAAGATGATCAGATCCCTGGAAGACATCCTTTAAATCATAAAGGACTATCTGCTACTCCAGAACAATCGCCACATCAATTATTTCCTTTGGCAGAAGGTCTCCGGGATTTATCTAACAGACTATCAAGAGTCCAATATCCATGCCTTTTACAACTTCATCCTCATCAAGTGGCTAGTAAGAGAAATCAGAGAACAAACATGCACAAGCATTGGTCAGTTATTAATAAATCCTCAGCAAACAGGCTAAAGTAAAAATACCTAATCACAGAAGTGGGACCAAGTCATTGCTTTGCTAGTGACAAGTAAGTCTTGAGTGAGTTTTATTCAAACAATTGTCCTGCCTTGTTATTTCTCACTAATAACTTAACTGAAGCAGCACATAGCAAATGTAAAAGTGATGGTTTGGAATGAGTAGCGGAGGTTGTTTGACTCTTATAATGGCCTGGCGGAAGGAAGTAGTTCCTCATTTCCTTTAAAACCAGAGGGTTTTTAAGACACTCTGATGTTCTTTCTGAATTATCTACACTCTTGTGCGGTCGAACTGTTGTATAAATGCAATATTGCTCGAGTAGGAGTGTATGTAGTGTTTCTATATCTTCATATATCTCCACCGAGTACCTTGGGCCAAAGCGAGCCAGCTGGGGCTTGAGGAGTTGTTAAAGGGATAGTTCATCCCAAAATATCACATTTCCTCTATATTTACTCACACCCAGGCCATCCAAAATGTAGGTGATGTTTTTCCTTGAACAGAACAATTACAGAGAACTTTAAGAAAATGTGTAGCACTCTTTGCTTTATGTAATGGATTTGAATGGCTGCAATCCCTTCAAGAGTATCCAACACAAATGTAATTCTAAAGAACCACTCTTGATTTGGAGGTTACGCTAAATGCACCCGCACCTGGTTGGCCTTCCATCAGGACATGGAGAAGCTTTCATGTGGCTCAGCGGTGCGATCCCAGGGGATTGCACATAGTCAAAATCAAAGCATGTTGGACAATGCAATGTAAGTTGCACTGGATAAAAGCGTCTGCCAAATGCGTAAAAGTAAAGTAACACTAATATTTTTTAAATCAACGTTCAAATTAAAACGATTCACTTCACAAGAGCTCAATATGTCACCAAGAGGTGCAGGGATTATGTTTGTGTTGGATATGTGTGCTTTTAGAACTCTTGAATGCATGGCAGCCATTTACATCCATTATATGAAGCACAGAGGGCTACAGATTTTCCTAAAATTCTCTGTAATTGTTCTGCTCAAGGAAAATGTCACCTACAGTTTGGATGGCCTGGGGGTGAGTAAATAAACAGGAAATTAGATTTTTTTTGGGATGAACTATTCCTTTAAGGTCAAAGGTGGTGATTATCTAAGTCCCTGGAACTGCAGCTGTGGCAAAAGCCACATTTCACTTTTTGAAGACAAGTCACTACATAATAAACTCAAAACAGAAAATTGCCAGCATTTCTGTAATAAGCAAATCACTTTAGAGTATGTTTGTGTAAACAAGTTATGGCAATGAGAAATTCACATACCTCACAATATTTGATGAACTTAGAGGGCTGCTCTAACAATGGGGAAGACCGAGGAGGACTATGTCTCTTCTACGTTGGTTTGAGTTCTGCAATAATGAATCATATTGTTTTCAAACTGAAACAACTGGCTAAACAATGATTAGCACTTATGTATTTAATTGAACATGTCTGGAATATATTATAAGACAGACATATGTATAACGCACAGGTAAGAATATGCAGAGAATACCTCTAAATGACAGACGGATTATTAGAGATCAAATTCTAAATGTGACAGGGAGTGTGTCACCGCTAAAATTAACAAATCTGAAGAGATCATGTAGCGTTGGATAGAGGGTTAGCGATCGCTGTATCAGCTCTTTGCAGGCGAACAATGTGTGCACAGAAATAATCAAACGTTTTGTACAGAATTGAAAACTGGCTGCACTACAACAATTGTTTAACGTTATCCAAATTCACCCTTTTAATTGCAAGAAAGAGCAAAGTTGCACGAAATGTGACGTGCATCCAGCTGACATCGATTTGTGCTAACTTTACCCTTTCATATCTCGCTAACATTACATCCATACAAAGAATAGGACCCCTCCCCCCAGCAGTACAATGCGGCCTCGGCTCATGTCACTGAACTGCTCACAGCCATACTGAGCTAAATCACACTAACTCTTACTCGAGTTCTACAGCAACACGAACACACATAATATTTCAAATGTGGCATGAACATGAGATGTAATGAACATGAGATCTAATCATGGGGTCAATAAAACCATTAACGTTACAAAGTATTAGGTGGATGCACATAACGTTAAGGTACGTTACATTTAGAAACGTGAGCAAAAAAAACGTGCCAAACTCCATACAAAATTGTAAACAAAATATACTTATTATACCTTTATATATAGTATATATATATATATATATATAGTCTTTACTGAAATGGACATTTGGGTGAATGGGAAAAAGTAAATTCCTTTGCCAATCACATCAATTAAACTAACGTTTAATGTGGAAAGTAGTGTGGAGGCTTTAAAATATAATGCTTTGGTTTCCATTTTTGTAAAGAGGACACAATAAAACCGACTCGAAACACGTCGTGCTGTTAGGCCTAACAGCTCTAACTTCGGCTCTACCTCAGAACGGCTCAGGAGCGGCTCTAAAGAACGATTCGCTCAAGAGTCGAACATCACTGCACGTTCACTCATGCGTGTGATAAACAGGTCCCGTCCTCATCCATGAAACAGGAGCTGAACACATTTTTGAGTAAATCGTTCGTAATGAATTGACAATGTGTATAAATCTAAGTTAGGAAAATTTATTTTCACATCCAAAATGTTTTCAAACCAGTTATATCCTTCCCACTCTCACAATGGCTGCAAAGATTATTTTCACTATTAAATCATATATCCCATTTATAATATTACAATAGTTTTCATTCGTTTTACAACCAATATAGACACATAGTTACTTACCACTTTTGAGAAGAGTAAAGTTTAAACATGGTATTGACATGGTCTTCGGTCTGCTGTGCTCTGCACAAAGTCTCACGTATAATGATGCGAATGCGTGATTTGGATAAAACGTTGTCTCAACAGATGTTTTTAAGTTTAGACAACGAACACTCTATTGGGTGTTCGTTGTCTATCAAAACTTAATCAAAACTTAAAATTTTAAGTTGAGTGAACAAACTTAGATAGTGCAAGTTGTGTCAACTTAAAAATATAAGTTGAAACAACTAAATGACAAAATATTTTTTACAGTGTTTGAATTCTGCCGAAGGCATTCAGAATATGTGTGCTACCCAAATAATGACTAAAAGTAAGTCTTTGAGAACGGGTTTCTCAAGCCAGGTGGTGCATTAGACCAGGGGCTCATCTCCTGTTTCCAAAATGTATCACAAACTGCTTGAGAAAGCTGTTCTACTATGATAATTTGTGATGAAAATTAAATTATGTTCAACAAGATGTACTTGTGTTTACTTCCGCATTAGCTAAGGGATGCTTTGCGTTTAGGTGGTCCTTGAGACTGGAAGAGCTCCTACAGTACATTTACATTTAGTCATTTAGCAGATGCTTTTATCCAAAGCAACTTACAAAGAGTTAGGGAGCAACAAGCCATATGTCATACAGGAGCCATAATACATTAGGTGCCAATACAAATTTACTGGTTTCAACTAAAGCTAGACCACTACCTGTTGAGAGAAAGTTTTTTTTTAAACCAATTGTATGTTAAGCAATTCCGTACAATAAACCAATTCCACATTGAACAAGGTGCAAACAACCTTAGTAGCCCGGTACAGTGCTATTCAGCTAGGTATACATCCGCGCTAAAATATCAAGGTGAAAGTCATCATAGCTTGCGTAGTATAGACCCAGCTCCCAACCCAACTTTGAGAATAGATTAACGGCGACATTTTTTTTATCACGCGTTAAGAGTCTAACGTTAACGCAGCACGTTAACGCCGATAACGGCCCACCACTTCTTTAAAGTAAATCTTTCTCTGCAGTATTTGAAGTCTGAATGCCTATGATGTATTGAGTATTAGTGTACCATTATAAACCTGCATATTTTTTTATTTTCACCTCTTACTCCTGTTTTAATTTTCTTTAAATAGAAACTATATTTGTATTTGAAATTTGGGAGAACTATTGTTAGTATCATGGGCGTAGGTTTGGTCTCAGCTTTGGTGGGTACATCCCCCCCTCCCCCTGGAATTCTTTTGTCATAAGATACCAGTGCTTTAATGGCGATTTCGTTTTATATTTCAGAATGTTGGCAAAGTAGAATATCACAATACAGAAGTGAATCTACTTCATCTCATTGTATTGTATCCTGACACTGATACACCATCCTGTATAGTGTCCCTAAAGAGCTAGTATAACTGTATAATCTCAAAAATGCATTCTCAAAAAATAAAAACCTGAGACTGTGTAATGCTGAACAACCAAACGTTTTATTAACAAACAAACATAATTTACTATGTACGTCAGTAGCCTATTTATACTTACAAAAAACACTGTTGCAAGAGGTAGACTTTGAGAACTTTTGGAGCATAATATTAAACCAAAAAACAAAGCAAAAAAACATCTCCATTATGGTTACTTTACTTATGGCCCTGAAGGTCCAGCTACTTCTTCCTCAACATGCTCTATGACATTTTCACAAGATGTCAGAGTTTCCTATATGTAATTAAATGAACAAATTAATAAAATACACACGTATCATAGTATGCATTCAACACATTATGTTTATACCAGATAGTGTTATTTGGATATTATCAATCAAATAATGATTCATTATATTTGATTATAAAACTGCCAGTTCTGGTCCTTGATTCTGATTGGCTGAGCGGAGTTCTAAGCCGTTATAAAATACCCCGATATATACCCCGGACCGCACCACATTATTTACTTTATTTAATGAAACCTTGCGAAGCATATGGAGTAACTATTTTATAAAACCAATAAGCCCCGCGAAGCCGTGGGTTACGGTGCATTTTATAACAGCTAAGGGGCATTGTTAGGCACGACGCGAAGCGGAGTGCCTAAACCCCCTTAGCTGTTATAAAATGCACTGTAACACACGGCTTCGCGGGGCTTATTGCTTTAATAACCAACAGTGTTAACTTTTGCCTTTTTAACATTAACAACACATTTTTCAGCACATGTGTCTAGGAATGACAGTTTTTCATTAAACTGTGGGTGATTTCCCTTTTATTTTTCTGCATGTAGGGTAGGCTACACTCACAAATACATAAACCGAATGTAGAAACGAAAAATGTCTCAGATCCACTGTTCATGTTGACTGCAAGATTCTAAGTTAAGGTACGTTGATTGGGACTAGTACCGCCCCCCCCCTAAACTTACGCCCATGGTTAGTATTTCACAGAATGGAACTAAATTTTTAATTTTACCCAAACAAAACCCTTTTTTTGCAATACATTAAGTATAGTATGACGAGGTAGGAAAGTAATATATTGCTTGGAGTAAGTATAATTCTGTATAAACATGATATCTTATATTGTGCTTACAATTTTGTTTCAATAAATATACATCCATTAGAGAGACTTAGATGTACAACCAGTAAGCCTTGAACATTATTGTATGTAATGCGAAATGTTACTACAGTTTTACATAGTTTGAACGAGAAAAGATTTGCATTCTCCCCTTCTTCCTGTTAACCGGATGACATGCTTACCACATTGACTTCATTTACAGCTGGTTTTCATTTCAAATTTTCTGATGTCGGGATTGTATTTCTGCATCTCGAGCGAAACCGCCCGATGCACGTGATTTTTCACGTTTCATGTTTTTCTGCGTGGTCACCTGATGGGGCCGGACTCAATGTGTGGCTCTGTGGCCAAATCATATATGGAAAAGTAATTTTGGACCGAATAGAATGATCTCTTACGCTATTAACGGGGAGTGTATGTCCATGTGTTTCCTAAAGCCGGGCCATGCATCTTGAGCACCCTTCTCTAAATGGTTGGCCTGATTTCTAGTGAGAACTCTGTCAATAAGTCTATTTTCATTTTAAATGGAAATAAAATCAAGATTACTTATCTTACTTGACAACAATAAACCTAGTTAGGTTAATCAGCTTGACATGAGGATGCTAAGGACCAGATTAAACCATCACATGACAAGCTTGAACCAGCACAAACCAGCATCAAAACATACCAAACCAGCATATGCTGTTTCTGTCTCTTGCCATTCTGTTGAATTTAGCTGTCATCAGAAGTTAGGCCATGTGTCCTCACCAATGAGGCCATCGACAAAACTACGGGACATTGCTTTTTTGGAAAAACAATTATGGCTGGAGAACAAGCTTAAGTCACCCATGATAATAAAACGGTATGATACAAGACTGTGCTGAAATAAAACCAGTCCAAAAACCTGTTAGCACTAACTGATGACTCATCTTGCACTAAACACATTTCGTCCTAAAAAGAGCAAGAATATCACGTACCATTAAGGGTTAAATTGGAATTGTTTGGAGGTGGAAAAACCCCAAAATCTGCTTTAGATTACCAGTGATTTGATAGAGAACTACAAGGGGGGCATGGTTCTTTAAAAGAGGAAGCTGTACCATCAAAGTACTACGGGTACATGGAGGTCGTGATTCTAAACATCATGAGCTAATTTGCTGTCCCCTTGGATTTTAACTGCAATAAAACATGAAAAGGGCAATAATTATTTAGACATATATAATGATATTTAAAGTAGATCTGTATGCTGAACAAATAGCAGACCTGGGTTAAAGAATATTTAATATCAGTGGAGTTTAGCATTAGCATGTTGCTGTTCTAACATATCAATACACTAACATTCTACAAGGCTAATAATAAATATTACAAACAAATATTGTGTGAAATGGTCATTTAAAATTGTATTCATTGTTCAAATGGTTTTTTAAAACATGTATAAGCAAGGCATTAACTTTGTTCATTGAAATCATTCCATTCTGTTGTTTTCTCCTTTATGTATTATAAGAGCCATGCAGAAAGTTAATGAATGTTCTCCCAAACCCATCATTTGCAAGCTGTTTGCCCTTCTGTCCACAATAATTTAAAATACCTTGGAACAATTCCTATCTTAAAGCCTTTGTAAAAAAGCTGTTTGCTTTTGACCTCTGTGCTATAGGGTGGATCTTGAGATAATAATAGATATGTGGCTGTTGGGCAAAATTACAGGGTATGATGGGTGTTTCATCCACAGAACTATTTTTACAGTGAACCGTCTACAGCGATTTAAAAGGTGGACTTACAATGTTATAATTTAGGAAAACTTTAAATCTAATGCCTGTAAAACCTGATAGGTTTACCAGATTTACATTTCATGAATGAAATAACAGTAGCTTCAAAGTAGGACATATGCAAATAGCATATGCCACTTTTGTAAGAGTTTGTGTCTGGTTGATTTAGTAATTTAACATTTTTAAATGTACGGCACACTATATGGTTTGGTGAAGTTCATTACGAGTCAGACACTCAAAAAAGCTGTTCAGCCATCGCCGTCATCTTAGGCTTCTTCTGTTCAGACACAAAAGTCTGTATCCGGTCTTTATCAACGGGTTCAGGTGAGGCGCTGTAGGAAATCACAACATTTAACTTCTCATCCGACGCCATCACCTGAAACCTACTCTTTCCCATCAAAACCTGGAAGTTTTTGTTCTTGGCGAACAGAACTGTGGGAGAGTTAAAGACACGGACCGACCAGAACACCCAGTCGTACTTATTTTTTAAATGGTCAGTTAACATGTCAGCCAGTTGCTGGTTGGTTTGATCGCTGTGGTCTCTTACGATTCGTTTGGCTTCCAGCTCAGCCTGCCTGGGATAGCTGATGATGCAGTCTTCGACGACTACGGTTATTTTAGACTGAACCTCTTTCATCTTCTCGCCCCACTCTTGAAGCAGCTTCTCTTCTTCGCCGTATTCTTCCAGGGCTGCGTGTCCCAGTAAAGCGATCAATCCGATGCAAAACAGTTGCTTGAGCATAGCGCAGAATTCCTCCACCGGCCTGCGGCTCTTCTGCTTGTAATTCAGTGTGATCTCCAGCACAGACTCTCCAGAGAAGTTATTCCCTGTTACAGCATTATACAATTTGTTGTTGTATAGGTTGTTGTCACCACCTGCCTTCTTGAAGTGTTCCATAAACGTCTTCTTTCTCACCTACTTGAATTTAGGTTTAGCTGTGAGAACGTCCATAAATTTGCGGAACTGGTTGGTCAGGTTCTCTTCCACGGAGAAGTAGGTAGCATCAATCCCACTTTTCTTGATCTCATCGTTGATCTGCTGGATTTCTTCGGAAATGGCTTCGAGGCGATCTCGTACTTTCTGGAACTGTTCCGCCATGTACACCGCCTCTTTGCTTTCCACGTTATCCAGCGCCAGCTTCACAAGAGGAGCTGCGATGGCGAAAAGGGGGAACAGATCTCCAGCAAAGCTGGCCACCACTTCAGCACCCTGCTCGAAGACTTCCATCACGGTCTCCACAACATCCTTCTTTTGTGAAACAAACTTCTGCAGCTGTTTGGCCATGTTTCAAGAGTTGGAGAGCCAAAAATATCGGTTTGAAGTATGAACATCATTAGAAAAAAGATATGTAAATAGATAAAATATATATTTTTACTAGTGCTGTAAAGGGATAGTTAATCATTTTTTTAAATAAATTTTGTCATTTACTTTCAAGATGTTTCAAACCTTTTTACATTTTGTTTATATAGATTCTTATGAGAAATATATATTTTATGAGAATCTTTTTGAAAGAATGTTTGTATTCAAAAAGTTGTCAAGCACTATTGACTACTAGTAGGAAAAACTATGGTAGTGAGTAATTTTGAACAACCTGAAGGTGAGTAAAACATTTTAATATCCCTTTTACATGAATACCCTGATTTACTTAGAAAACATGTAAACTGTACTTATTTGTAGTTACGCAACATACAAGTTGGATGTTGCCAGTGGTTTACAAAGAATAATGGTGCAAATAGCCACACATGCAAAAAGTTGGACACACCCATACTTTAAGGTTTTCGTTCCTGGAAATAACAAATGCTTGCCCTCCAGCACAATGTCCAAATACCAAGGGTTTTCTAGCATGTCAATACTAGTGCACTACTAGATGCGCATGTACATTCAAACCTTCATAAACCAAAACCATTTTTTTAGGGATGCCTGGAACAAGAACTTACATGTGTCAGCGCTGGTTTCCTCTTAAGGCCTCTTAAGGCACGTTCACTTCATGAACATGCGTGGAGACAGAGCCAGGCCGAACGGGAGAACCCAATATTGATATGTCTTTCCCCCGAAACTAAACCTTAAGAGCTTTCTGTGACGAGGAAAAATGGAGATATGAAAATACGCGTCCTTTAAATCGATCGTGACAAACCAGTCCTCGGATCTGACTTGTCCTATGATCTGTCTCAACGTCAACATCTTAAATTTGAGTCGCTGCACTGCCCGATTTAGATGTCGCAGATCTGAAATCGGACGTAATCCCCTGTTTTTTTTTTTGGAACAATACAATACGAGCTGTAAAAGCCTGAGTTTCTTTCGTGAATGTAGAAGAAAAGGTTGTGTACTTTATCATGAAATAAATACTGTAAGTATGGACAAGAAAAAACATTACAAATTAAAGTTAACATGAAACAGGAAACACAATCCATTTTACGATGTATTTTTGAACAAAGCACGATGATCTTTCAGAATTTCAGATTGTTATACGTGTAACCACATCCATATAATGTAAAACTTTAATAGTGGGATAACTTGATCTGGAAAAACCTCAACAGATACCCACCTCATGTTTACACGGCCCAACGCATGACAAATAATAATGTGCACAGATAAGTCACTTATGAAAAAACACTTATATTTTCTATAAAAATATATGATTTTGATCATGCAGTCTCTTTAAGAGAAAATGTGCGAGCAAGTCCAATTTAACTCCAGCACTTCAAACCAGTGACATGTCCAGGATTTTTGAGTGGCAGTTGCTCTGACCTGAAAAAAGGGCAACCCCCCCAAAAAACTGAAAATAAACTCCCGGGCTATATGAAGGACTGAGAGAAACTCTGATTAATTAATCAATTCGCCTACACAGTGTCATGTCATCTTTATCACAGTACAAAGTCTCTGTCTCACCTGCTGGTTGGCTTTTTCGCAGCCAACCCTGCAGTGATGTGCTACGACGGCGTTTTAGTGCCACTTAAAAAAAAAAAAAGATTTCGAGAATAAAGTCGAAATGTTACGAGATTAAAGTCGAAATGTTACGAGAATAAACTCGTCGTAAAACGTATTTAGTTTACGTGAATGTTGTATTTTTAGAGTTTAAATTGTGTTTAAGCACGTCTTCTGAACCAGTGAGTTAGTTCGGAAGGCCTTGCAAACACCAGCAGTCATTTTTAAAACCTCTTTAGTTCACATTTGTAAATTTTTTATAAATCCTTAAGGATTGTGGCTTTTATAAACTTGATGCAACCTTGAGGTAACATTTCGACTTTAATCTCGTAACATTTCGACTTTAATCTCGTAACATTTCGATTTTAATCTCGTAACATTTCGACTTTATTCTCGTAACATTTCTACTTTATTCTCGTAACATTTCGACTTTATACTCATAACATTTCGACTTTAATCAAGTAACATTTCGACTTTAATCTCGTAACATTTCGACTTTATTCTCGTAACATTTCGACTTTCTACTCGTAACATTTCGACTTTATACTCGTAACATTTCGACTTTAATCTCGTAACATTTCGACTTTATTCTCGTAACATTTCTACTTTAATCTCGTAACATTTCGACTTTATTCTCGTAACATTTCGACTTTATTCTCGTAACATTTCGACTTTCTACTCGTAACATTTCGATTTTAATCTCGTAACATTTCGACTTTATTCTCGTAACATTTCGATTTTAATCTCGTAACATTTCGACTTTATTCTCGTAACATTTCTACTTTATTTTCGTAACATTTCGACTTTCTACTCGTAACATTTCGACTTTATACTCGTAACATTTCGACTTTATTCTCGTAACATTTCGACTTTCTACTCGTAACATTTCGATTTTAATCTCGTAACATTTCGACTTTATTCTCGTAACATTTCTACTTTATTCTCGTTACATTTCGACTTTCTACTCGTAACATTTCGATTTTAATCTCGTAACATTTCGACTTTATTCTCGTAACATTTCTACTTTATTTTCGTAACATTTCGACTTTCTACTCGTAACATTTCGACTTTATACTCGTAACATTTCGACTTTATTCTCGTAACATTTCAACTTTAATCTCGTAACATTTTGACTTTAATCTCGTAACATTTCGACTTTATTCTCAAAATCTCTTTTTTTTTACGTGGTACTAAAACGCCGTCGTATGTGCTGCTCTTTGCTGCCTCCCTG
Organism: Triplophysa bombifrons; assembly: GCA_029783895.1. NCBI lineage: Eukaryota > Metazoa > Chordata > Actinopteri > Cypriniformes > Nemacheilidae > Triplophysa > Triplophysa bombifrons. Next base: position 5,390,250 of record CM056455.1, read on the forward strand.
AATTTTCTCTCCCTCTCCTGAATCCGGCTCTTTTCAGTGGGCAACTTTGCTTCAAACAATACTCAAAATAGTGATAGCATTTAGGCATTTTACCTTTTTGAATAAAATAATTAATGTGATGCATTACTTCCATCATTCATTCTTCTTGCTAAAACGAAATGTGAGAAACTTACTATCAGCAAAAAAATAGTAGCCTATATCTGTCTTATTATTTAGGCTAAACGTGGCAAACTCAGCGTGGATTTATGAAGATTTTAATTCATTTCATAAAACTTGATGATGATGATCGTTTGTTTGTTATACATCACAAACTCACCTTTTCTGACATCGTTGAGTCGTCTCACCTGACAACCGCGACACTCTCCATAGGACCGCTCATGCAGGCTCAGCTCAAGTGCCGGTCGGATGCAGCGCTGCAGCCATGTAAACAGAGTTTGCCCTTCCCCTACTGACTATCATTTTCGGTAACCGAATATGAAAGTGAATGAGGCTTTGCGTTGTTTTTTTATCAAGGCCTACGTGAAATTCTGCATCCATTGTACGATTTATCTTTTTATTTTTTTCCACCTCGGAAGGGCAACGTGAGTCGAGAAGGGCATATGGGCAGTTGCCCGGGCAACCTGAGCAACCCCCCTGTGCACGTCCCTGCTTCAAACTAACTTAGATCTTGAAAAAGTAACTTGGCCTTATACCCATAAGCACTTGTATGTCAAAGAAAACACTTAACATGTATAGCATGATGCAATGTAAGTCGCTTTGGATAAAAGTGTCTGCCAAATGCCTAAATGTAAATGTAAATGTCTTCATTATAAGTATGCAGGAAAAATTCACATTATGTGTTTGCGCCATCTTTAGTGCTATAATTATTTAAGGGACAAGTCAAGATGTATGTGAATGACAACGATGTTTTAATGATCTATATTTTGATCACTGACTTTTTATCCAATGCTGTAAATGATCAGTTTTAATATGTCATACTGAATGTGTGGTTTATATTCTGATTTTGACTTTTCTTCAACTAAATAACCCAGACCATTATCAAGGCACCAAAACACTACACAACTTTGACTACAGTAAATTTTGCGTCTTAAGAATCAACTGTCCTTGTCTGTTACAGATCAAGGCTTATATCATGAACTGGCAGCCACAACATAAAAACCAATACAAAAATCAATGCAGCCTTTTATAAGGGTCATATTTGTTTTCTCAAAACGAGACCTTAAAAGTAACCTGATATGAACCGGAAACCTAGACCGCGGGTAAAATATCAATGAGCATCACTTGTGCATTTATATGCGCGGGCCATCAAAAAGGTTAACAAGATTTTGGTCTTGTTTGGGCAAATTACACAACAATACAGATCAGTGGGCTGTCAAAAATTAAACAAACCAAAATGTACCATTGTGAGTAAAGTCCAACAGATGTTTGTATCACTTGACTGAGTGAGTGCATATAAACAAAGTAACAATAAAATGAAGATTTTTGCTAAAATTTTTGATTGACCACGTAAAACACATTATGTTTACATTTCGTATTTAAATGATAGAAAATGGTAAATGAAAATTATTTTATTGACCTCTTTTATTCTTTTTATCACACGCTGTAAATACATTACGAAAAATGCACATTTCAATACAGAAAGGCATTTCTGTTTTACAAACTCCGTTGCCATTTTGCATATCACTTTCTTAATAGAAGATGGCTGCCCATTGCTTCAATAAATAACAATCATATGCAGTATCATAAAATCAAACTCATACGTTTTCAAGACCCAATATTTTCAGGCAAGCCATTATTAAACCAAAAAAGGAAAATTTGAAATAATTTGTAAACTACCTTATTAATATGATGATGGAAGCCAATGGTTATTATATTATCTAGCCTACCTATAAAGCTGTTTCATTCCTGTTTTAGATGTTGTTGAGCTGAAATCCCCTTCACACCACAGCTATAAAAACAAATAGGACAAAGAACTACAGTCAAAGCTGAAATCTTAAGAAACAGGGAAAGACGGACTACTTGTTACTTTAATGCTAACCAGTATTTTCAGTCCCTAGTATTTTTATTACTTGGGAGGTTTGAAGTTTTAGCTGCACTCAGTTACATTACACCTCTACTATTATTCCACCCTAAAACATTCCTCTGTTATTTGATATCGGTCCCGAGAGCAGTCTTAACAAAATCAGACAGCTTTAAACAAATATAGATGTATAAACTACTAAGCTCTTAATATAAACTAATAAGCTAATAAGCACTAATCAAAAGCAATTACTCAGCTACTTTTAATCAAAGTTACTGAGTGCAGCTTTAACATGTCACAGGAGACCTGGCTCACCTCTCCCGAGGTTTTCTTCAGGGTTTATTCATCATTGAAGTTTTGGTATGGGGGGCACGGTGCCTCACACCTCCAGGGTTGGGGGTTCGATTCCCGCTTCCGACTTGTGAGTGTGTGGAGTTTGCATGTTCTCCCCGTGCCTCGGGGGTTTCCTCCGGGTACTCCGGTTTCCTCCCCTGGTCCAAAGACATGCATGGTAGGTTGATTGGCATCTCTGGAAAAATTGTCCTGAGTGCGTGAGTGAATGAATGAGTGAGTGAGTGTGTGTGCCCTGCGATGGGTTGGCACTCCATCCAGGGTGTATCCTGCCTTGATGCCCGATGACTCCTGAGATAGGCGCAGGCTCCCGTGACCCGAGGTAGTTTGAATAAGCGGTAGAGAATGGAATGGAATGGAATGAAGTTTTGGTTCCTCGCCAATGGGCCGTGTTGGCTTGCTCACCCGGAGCCTGATATTAGAATAGCTCAGGATTCTGTGAATTTCATCAACGTTGCTTTATTAGAATGGTCTTACTCTTTCTATACATGTAATGTACTGTATTCTACCCATTCCTGTGTTTTTCTATTTGTTTTGTTTTCTTCCCGTTGTAAATTGTAAAAAGCGGCATATAAATAAAATTGAATTGAATATGACATGCAAAAAATATAGAAACACCACAAGTTCACAAATATAGAGGGAATGTGATTTTTATTTATTTATTACATCAAAGAATAAAAGTAGACGAGTCTTCAGGCAACAGGCTAGCTGGCCAAAGTGTGGAAGCAGATCTTTTGGAGCTGCGAGAAAATACTCTATATTCGGGACAATGTGCAGGTGATCATGTCAACAATCTCTAGTCTTGGCTTCTGGAAAATATTAAAGGCACAACATGATGTATGTATGATTATTCTTGTGCTTTGAAAGAAGACGATAGATAGATAGATAGATAGATAGATAGATAGATAGATAGATAGATAGATAGATAGATAGACAGATTTTAGTATTGTATTGATTTCTTTGTTTGTCCCTAACTTCAAAAATAGTGGTACAAAAAAACTCTCAGAACATATGTTTTGGCCCTTACTTTCAAAACCACAGAATGGTTTTGTACTGTAATTGTGGTTTACTAAAATATAATGTTGCAAACTCATTCTTCAACATCTGTGTAGCTGTTGAGTATGGCATTACTGTTTTAGGCTTGCTTTAAGCAGAATGAAGAAAGACATAAAAGTTCTTGAACTCATCATTGTAATGTAGTTCATCAGAGAAGCTGCAGGAGAAGCCCAAATCTTTACACGAGGTCTTGACTGTGTGCACCACACAATGAGGGATCATCTCAAAAAGCTGTTCAGCCTTTGCAGTCATCTTAGGCTTCTTCTGTTCAGACACAAAAGTCTGTATCCGGTCTTTATCAACGGGTTCAGGTGAGGCGCTGTAGGAAATCACAACATTTAACTTCTCATCCGACGCCATCAGCTGAAACCCACTCTTTCCCATCAAAACCTGGAAGTTTTTGTTCTTGGTGAACAGACCTTTGGGAGAGTTAAAGACACGGACCGACCAGAACACCCAGTCATACTTATTTTTTAAATGGTCAGTTAACATGTCAGCCAGTTGCTGGTTGGTTTGATCGCTGTGGTCTCTTACGATGCGTTTGGCTTCCAGCTCAGCCTGCGTGGGATAGCTGATGATGCAGTCTTCGATGACTACGGTTATTTTAGACTGAACCTCTTTCATCTTCTCGCCCCACTCTTGAAGCAGCTTCTCCTCTTCGTCGTATTTATCCAGGGCTGCGTGTCCAAGTAAAGCGATCAATCCGATGCAAAACAGTTGCTTGAGCATTGCGCAGAATTCCTCCACCGGCCTGCGGCTCTTCTGCTCGTAATTCAGGATGATTTCCAGCACAGACTCTCCAGAGAAGTTATTCCCTGTTACAGCATTATACAATTTGTTGTTGTATAGGTTGTTGTCACCACCTGCCTTGAAGTGTTCCATAAGCGTCTTCTTTCTCACCTACTTGAATTTAGGTTTAGCTGTGAGAACGTCCATAAATTTGCGGAACTGGTTGGTCAGGAGAAGTAGCTAGCATCAATCCCACTTTTCTTGATCTCATCGTTGATCTGCTGGATTTCTTCGGAAATGGCTTCGAGGCGATCTCGTACTTTCTGGAACTGTTCCGCCATGTACACCGCCTCTTTGCTTTCCACGTTATCCAGCGCCAGCTTCACAAGAGGAGCTGCGATGGAGAAAAGGGGGAACAGATCTCCAGCAAAGCTGGCCACCACTTCAGCACCCTGCTCGAAGACTTCCATCACGGTCTCCACAACATCCTTCTTTTGTGAAACAAACTTCTGCAGCTGTTCGGCCATGTTTCGAGAGTTGGAGAGCCAAAAATATCTGTGTGAAGTATGAACATCATTAGAAAAAAAGATATATAAATAGATAAAATATATTTTTTTACTAGTGCTGTAAAGGGATAGTTAACCTTTTTTTTTTTTTTTAAATTCTGTCATTTACTCTCAAGATGTTTCAAACCTTTATACATTTTGTTTATATAGATACTTATGAGAAATATATATTTTATGATAATCTTTTAATCAAATTTTCTTTTGAAAGAACGTTTGTAACCAAAAAGTTGTGAAGCACTATTGACAACTAGTAGGAAAAAACTATGGTAGTGAGTAATTTTGAACAACCTGAAGGTGAGTAAATAATTTTACTATCCCTTTTACATGAAGACCCTGATTTACTTAGAAAACATGTAAACTGTACTTATTTGTAGTTAGGCAACATACAAGTTGGATGTTGCCAGTGGTTTACAAAGAATAATGATGCAAATAGCCACACATGCAAAAAGTTGGACACACCCATACTTTAAGGTTTTCGTTCCTGGAAATAACAAATGCTTGCCCTCCAGCACAATGTCCAAGTACCAAGGGTTTTCTAGCATGACAATACTAGTGCGCTACTAGATGTGCATGTACATTCAAACCTTCAGAAATCAAAACCAGGGGCTTTTTGAGGGATGCCTGCAACAAGAACTTACATGTGTCAAGCGGGTTTCCTCTAAAGGCTGTAGTGGATGATGTGACTCAGGGTGGCCTCGCTGAAAAAGTCCAAAGAAAAAAAGTAAGAAACCGCACAAGTGCTGTTAGAAAGCAAAAGATCATCAATAGCCGAACAATACATGCCAGGTCTATGTACACATGGTAAGAGACGTACAGTATAATGTGTATTTCTGACAACCACACCTATAGATACACAACAGAGACGGATGCATTCATTCAAATTCAAACACACATTAAAAGAAACAGCAAATAGTCTTTTAAACACTCACTTGCTGTAACCACACAACAGAATTGCAATACAAGAAAATATCATCGTCTCCACTTGAACTGGTCCGGTTATTTCCAGTTGAAATGTTAGACATAGCCTCTTTTACTAGGAGCACGGGTATTTTGTTCCAAAAGTTCTTACATTTTGATCTAAAGTTCTTACTTTTTGATCTATATATTTTATGATAATCTTTTAATCAAATTTTCTTTTGAAAGAACGTTTGTAACCAAAAAGTTGTGAAGCACTATTGACAACTAGTAGGAAAAACTATGGTAGTGAGTAATTTTGAACAACCTGAAGGTGAGTAAATAATTTTACTATCCCTTTTACATGAAGACCCTGATTTACTTAGAAAACATGTAAACTGTACTTATTTGTAGTTACGCAAAATACAAGTTGGATGTTGCCAGTGGTTTACAAAGAATAATGGTGCAAATAGCCACACATGCAAAAAGTTGGACACACCCATACTTTAAGGTTTTCGTTCTTGGAAATAACAAATGCTTTCCCTCCAGCACAATGTCTAAGTACCAAGGATTTTCTAGCATGACAATACTAGTGCGCTACTAGATGTGCATGTACATTCAAACCTTCAGAAATGAAAACCAGGGGCTTATTGAGGGATGCCTGCAATAAGAACTTACATGTGTCAGCGCTGGTTTCCTCTAAAGGCTGTAGTGGATGATGTGACTCAGGGTGGCCTCGCTGAAATGGTCAAAAGAAAGAAATAAGAAACCGCACAAGTGCTGTTAGAAAGCAAAAGATCATCAATAGCCGAACAATACATGCCAGGTCTATGTACACATGGTAAGAGATGTACAGTATAATGTGTATTTCTGACAACCACAACTATAGATACACAACAGAGACGGATGCATTCATTCAAATTCAAACAAACTTTAAAAGAAACGGCAAATTGTCTTTTAAACACTCACTTGCTGTAACCACACAACAGAATTGCAATAAAAGAAAATAGCATCGTCTCCATTTGAACTGGTCCGGTTATTTCCAGTTGAAATGTTAGACATAGCGCAACAAAGCCTCTTTTACTAGGAGCACGGGTATTTTGTTCCTAAAGTTCTTACCTTTTGATCCAAAAGTTCTTACCTTTTGATCTAAAGTTCTTACCTTTTGATCTATATATTTTATGATAACCTTTTAATCAAATTTTCTTTTGAAAGAACGTTTGTAACCAAAAAGTTGTGAAGCACTATTGACAACTAGTAGGAAAAACTATGGTAGCGAGTAATTTTGAACAACCTGAAGGTGAGTAAATAATTTCACTATCCCTTTTACATGAAGACCCTGATTTACTTAGAAAACATGTAAACTGTACTTATTTGTAGTTAGGCAACATACAAGTTGGATGTTGCCAGTGGTTTACAAAGAATAATGATGCAAATAGCCACACATGCAAAAAGTTGGACACACCCATACTTTAAGGTTTTCGTTCCTGGAAATAACAAATGCTTGCCCTCCAGCACAATGTCCAAGTACCAAGGGTTTTCTAGCATGACAATACTAGTGCGCTACTAGATGTGCATCTACATTCAAACCTTCAGAAATCAAAACCAGGGGCTTTTTGAGGGATGCCTGCAACAAGAACTTACATGTGTCAGCGCTGGTTTCCTCTAAAGGCTGTAGTGGATGATGTGACTCAGGGTGGCCTCCCTGAAAAAGTCCAAAGAAAGAAATAAGAAACCTGTTAGAAAGCAAAAGATCATCAATAGCCGAACAATACATGCCAGGTCTATGTACACATGGTAAGAGACGTACAGTATAATGTGTATTTCTGACGACCACACCTATAGATACACAACAGAGACAGATGCATTCATTCAAATTCAAACAAACATTAAAAGAAACAGCAAATTGTCTTTTAAACACTGAAAGAATGTAAACTTCTCACGTCCCCTTGTCTAAATAAAATTCTACGGTTGAAGAGTCTAGTCGACGGAACACACAGAGTTTCAGGCCTGGAGACAGAGTTTGACACAGACACAAGTGCTTGTTCAATCAGAGTCCAAAGTTTATTGTATTAAGGACTACTACTTATAAGCTTGCATCAGGAGGCGTCATATAAAACCACCAAAGCAGTGGAAAATCACCAGACTTTATGTTTAGTCTTATTCCTCCTGATCAATCAGATATGATTACATATTTAATATTACAATAACAAAACAATTGTCCCTTGACATTATTAGGAACCTTGAGATGGAGAACAACAGATTCTTATATCAACATAAGACAGCATAAGACATGATACTACTTTAGCGAGGTTAAACAACAAGAAAGTAAGGAGCAAAGAATATGAATAGGAGATAATAACTAGAGAATAGAGAATAATAAGATAAAGCTATGAATAGATATGATGAATATTGGAATGAACACAGATGCAGTATTTGTGGGGAACAGGACGAAATCCAGATTCTCACAATGGCCACTTTCAGACCAACGGTCTTACAAGCTGTCCTGTGTCCCTTTAAAGAACAAATATATAGAGTAGTACAAAAGGTTAATACAAAGTCTTTAATAAAAGGCTAATTGCATTTGCGTATTTTTTGTGTGGTTTTCTGGTGTGCAAGCTGATCTTTGAGGTAAAAGATCAATCAGACTGATTTGTAATAAAACATAACAACACCAATCACCCTCAATAAAAACGAAAACATAAAAATAATTATATCTACTCTTCATCATCTACCGTGCCAATCTCAATTACCGAATCGTCAAGCCCATTATCTTCTTCCATTACATTGTCACGTTCATCAACATTTCTTGGTTCTTCTATCACCGGTATTGGTTCTGGTTCTAACTCAGGTGTGTGAACATAATCATTGTCATCCTCGTCCGTATCGCTGCTACGATCAAATATGGATCCCCAAGTTTGATTCTGATCTTTCGGACGATAACTTTTAGATGTGCGTCTAACAAGCATAGCCTGGTTGACGTCAGTCGTTCTTTTTGCTAACATCATTCGATCGGTTCCGGTTATCCAATGTCCCCATCCCCCGGCTAGGCTGTCCAACCATTGAAACCATGTTGCATCTACCGGTGTGGGTTCACGAACTGATTCTCTCATGTGCTTCACAACGTCAGTGACATTGTCTGCATAATCTGGAATTGAAAAACAACAAGATACTCCTAGCATTTTGCACACCCCTCCTTTCTCTGCTGTTAATATATCCAAAGCAAGTCTATGTTGCACGACGGCAACTCTCATTTTCTTTAACTCTTTCTTTTATTTCCCTCATCGCTGGTGGTTCTATTTTAATTTGAACTTCCTGATAACGGTCTTTACCTAATAAGGCCCACACGCAGTAGTAAATTCCTTCATCTTGAAATGTAACCTCTTTTATGGTAACATTCATTACCCCTGCATAACTTTCCTTATGGTCTGGACCAGGAAGCGAAGGAAGAGACCCTATAGGAATGGTCTTTGCCTTACCACAATATACACAACGTTTTCCATCCCACATTACTCTGTGTTGTAACTTTACAATCTTTATTTCAAACCTGGGGTCGGTGCCTAGGGCTTCAGGGCCATGATACGCTATCACCTCTGACCACCTACAAGACCCCTTGCATATATACAGACTCTCTCCGAATTGTTCCCTAACTGCTTCTGTATTGCCAGCTGCTCCCATGGTTAAAGATATTGGGTCACAAAGGAAGCTCGCGCTGCTGCCTGCCCTAAGAGTGACCTTGATCGTCTCTTTATCAGGGAAACTTTCATCTACTTCTCGTTTTGGCCGTGTGGCGAGAGTTTCATTTCTCTCTACTTTTATTTCTTGATTTAGGATTATACCAGTGATTATTATACTTATTAGTGTTAGAATAATCGTTGTTCCACGCAGTCCACGCATACCTGGCTGCCTGAACGGGTGCCACGGCCTGTTAGGTTCTATCATTGTGAATGTGGGCAATCTCTTTTGCTTACAACTAATTCCCCCCCTTCTAGCCTGAAAGCATACAGAATTAGGCTACCTGGTATTGGACGTTGCAGCACCACTCTAGTTGGGTCAGGGGCAATTCCTATGGTCGTTTTTACTGCGTTAAGAAGATCTGGGCCGAACACAATAAGGGCTTCCGCTAGTGTGCACGTAGTGTAGGAATTGATATCTAAGAATTCCATAGGAAACTGTTGGAATAACACCTTTTATTTCAATTTGGCCCTTAATGCACCTCAGGGGATGCGGAGTCAGCACTATTGGCTCAATGGGCCTCCTATCTTCTTGCTTTGGGTGGCCCCCACCTCACAAAAGGTAGTTCTGTCCTCGGCTTAGTCAGTGCTTTCTCTACCCTGAGATGTAGTAAGGTGAATCCCCTGTGGAGATTCTATGTTAAATTGGAGCTTGCCTGCTCTCCTGAAGAACACAACTTCAGTCTGGAAGCGTGTATCCACTGTGGCTGATAGTCCGTCAGAACTCCTGTCCGTGTGACGGCAATCACAGTTGCTGGTCCGTGGTACTTTGGTTCTCCAACCTTTGTTTGCTTCAGACTCCTCACAAGAACTTGTTGTCCTGGAACAAAGTTATGAATAGGGCTTTCTGAGGGAAGAGGAAGGCACAAAGAAACATCAGCACATATCGAATTTAACTTTTCGACTAGGGAGGTCACGTAGTCTTCCTGGATCACCTGAAGATCACCTAAACAAGAAATCCCAGACCGGCCTTTGACCCACGGGGTCGGGAAAGGTCTACCCATTAGTACCTCGAACGGTGAAATTTTTTTTGTCGTGGAAGATGGAGTCATTCTTATTTCTGCCAAGACTGCAGGCAATAAATCAACCCACTTTCTTCCTGTATCGAGTACAGCTTTTGTTAGTCGTGTTTTCAGTGTTCGATTACATCTCTCCACGACTGCTGCACTTTGCGGATGGTACGGAATATTAAAATGCCAATCAATAAACAAGGCTTTTGCTAAGAGCTGTGTTACCTTTGACGTGAAACTCGTCCCGTTGTCCGATTCCAATATGTTCTAGCATCTTCCTTTGCTGGTGTGAGATAACCCATGGTAATGTCTAATTAGGATAATTAACCCTAATTTCGGTAGTGCTATTCTTGACCTTTACTATGGCCACTTCGAGCGGAAGCTGAACTGCTTCAGTTAACTGTCCTATCAGATTTGCATGTGCTATTGGCTTTCCATCAGCAATTTTAAAACTTCTCGCTTCCCACATTCTTGCATAATGGTGAAGAACACTCCACGCATACTTGGAGTCTGTATAAATTGTTACTCTCTTTCCTGTCATCAGCTCACAGGCCCGTATTAATGCTATCAACTCTGCAGCTTGGGCCGAATTGTAATCTAGAGCTAAAGCTTCTTTTACCTCTCCTGACTCGGAAACCACAGCATAGCCACAGAGGTAGACACCGGCTTGAACAAGACCCATCAACATAAATATGTTCTCCCCACTCTAGGGGCGTATCCAACAGATCGAACCTAGAATAGTAAGAGGTGGTCAGTTCAACGATGCAATCATGTTCAACATCAAAATCTGCCATGTCTACCATACCCAAAATACCCAGCAAAGCGGGATTAATGTTTGCTGTTGTTTGAATGCTAAGATTTTTCGTTGCCAACAGAGTAGCCTCGTAACCTGAGCGTCGTTGCGCTGTCATGTGTTGTGTTTGCATGTTGTGCAAGATTACCCCAACCTGATGGGATGCATATAATATTAAAGGGTGTGACAGCACAGTTTTTTCAGCTATCTGTACAATCAGAGCCGCTGCAGCCACCGCACGAAGACATGCTGGCATACCTGTGACTATGTTATCTAACTTTTTAGACAGATATGCTACTGGCCTATATGTTGAGCCATGAATTTGCAATAGGACACCCAGACCTGCACCCTCTGTCTCCCTAACATGCAAGTGAAAAGGTTTTGTGTAGTCCGGTAGGCCCAATGCTGGTGCTTTCGTGATGGCTGCTTTCAAAGCATTGAAATGTTCATCAGCTTCCGCAGTCCACTCCAATGCTGTGTTTGGCGGAGCTTTGTGATCGATCAGACCCCTCAGGTGCCTATCGTGAATCGCACAGTCAGGTATCCATTGTCTACAATAGTTAATTAGTCCCAGAAAGCACTGTTCGTGGGGACTTAACCTTTCTGATCAGCTGGACCCTATCTGTGGATATTGCTCTGAGACCCTGCATCAGCACATGTCCCAAATAGGTTACCTTAGTTTTGACCCATTGCAGTTTCTCTTTCGAAGCTTTGAAACCTGTTTCGGCAAGTACATTGCAAACAATTATAGATGCTTTTTCACAGTCCTCCTCAGTCTCCCCCGTCACGAGTATGTCATCTGCAAACTGAAGCACACACACTGTTGAAGGCATATCATTCATTTTGGCCAAAGTTCTGTGCACTGCTGCAGAAAAGACAGAGGGTGAGTCTACATAGCCCTGAACAAGGCATTTCCACGAATATTGCTGCCCCTTAAATGTAAATGCTAACAAAGGCTGAGTATCTGGGTGTACAGGTACAGAGAAAAAGGCTGCACACAAATCAATTACTGTGAAATACTTGTGCGAATGTGGCACTGAATTCATAACAGTCAAAACATCAGGCACAATCGGTGCGAGTGGTATGATTAACTGGTTAACTGCTCTTAAATCTTGAGTTAATCTCCAAGTTTTCCCATCAGCTTTCATAACAGGATTAATTGGTGTGTTATATGGTGAGTGTGTTTGTTCGAGGACACCCTGCTTGACAAAATTTTCAATCAAATGTTGAATGCCTTGTTCCTTATCTTTAGACAAAGGGTATTGTTTAATGTAGACAGGTTTGTTTGTTTTGAGTTTAGCCCTATAAGGTTCCATATCAATGAAACCAGTTTCATCCCTGAACTGAGACCATAACAAAGGGTTAATCATGGTGTCCCCCCTTGTAGGCATGCTGCTGCCGGAGGCAGATACCCTTTAGTCGCTTATCAGCCCACTTGTAGGCAGAGGATCGACGGATGCCTGTAAACTAGACAGAAAGGAAAAAACAACCTTGTTTTCAGTAAACTTAATATCCACCTAATTTATGCATCATATCACGACCTAAAAGATTTACTGGAGCACCCGTGTTCTCATGTTTGCTCTGTGGTGTGTGCTGTTGTGTATGCGTCTCACCAGAATTCGGCTTGCGCAGCTGTCTGCAATCTCGTTGTAATGGCCCCTCCTTCCGCAATGAAAGCAGATTATTTCTGACTTCTTCCTTTGGCTAGGATGCGGGAATTGCGGATTTACAGACGTTTCTTCAATGTTCCTTTTTCCTGGATAGCCTATAAACATGGCAATCTCTAAAGTCATATCATGCAAGTTTGAAGTCGTTATTCTGATCAATTGCGCTTGCTTATGATTCATGTTATTTAACAGAGTGCTAAAAATCAGAGGCATTATTCAATGGCAATTTAGAATCTTCAATCCATGCTTTCTTAAAACGCACAAAAATTGAGCAGCTGAGTCTCTCTTGCTGCCTGTTTCAAAAGATAAGACCTGTTGACTCCCTAGACATTTATCAAGAAACACTCTTATCTGTCCAGAAAAATATTTCAACATCTTTTAAAGTTTCCAAAACAACGCATGTGGGTATGCAAAATGGACACATATTTACCCGCTTCCTGTGGAGAAGGCAAACTTTTACTGATATCCTCCATATCAGACATTCTTAGAGGTCTCTCATTTAGCATGTTCCCAGCTCTCACTCAAACCATTGAATTTTGAGGGTTTGTAGTTACATTATGTTTATCAATTAACTTTTCCGGTTTCATCTCTTTTGGTTTTATCGGCAGTGATGGTGCAGAGGGAGAAGTCTGTGTCTGGCAAGGGTTTATGTATCCCGGCGGCCTTTCTAATGGCCACCGGTTTTGCTTTGCATACAATAATTTTAGTTTTTTCCGGGCCTTCATCCCAAACTTTTTTCATATCTTTCCATACTGTATAAACTTTATTCATGTATGGATAATCCCATGTTGGGTCTCCTCAACCTCCATTTGACATACCCCCTGCCAGTAACATACACTCATCAGAAAATGAACCTTCCCTCGGATAGGGCATATCAATTTTCGGTTTTATTCCCTCCGACCATCCTGCGATATTGCTAACATATGGATCTGTATAAAATCCCTGATTATTTCTGTACATAAATGCGACTGGCGTTTCGCCCGGCAGTGGCCTTGAAATAGAATTCCCCATCTTACACTTTCAAACCCGGCGGTGATAAAACAGTACAGTACAGACAAAACAAAGATAAACCCTCGTGTTCAATCGACCAACTGTTTCACCAGTATATTGCGATCAGAGGTGGATATTAAATTCACCGTCCTGATAACAATATCTTAATATATCATGCAGTAACCGTGCAGTATATTTTCAATTTTAACTGTAATAATGTTATCTTTTAGAATAACCATTAAACAGATTTTATTTCTTTTTATTTTTTGTGAGTAACAAAGCCTCCTCAAAGCTAACACTTCGATCCTAAATTACAGTGTGATCAAGACTGCATTAACCATTCATATTCAGTGCGTTAATAATTATTTTACTAATTACTGTTGCCAGCCTCATTGGTACAACAATAGGAAGTGAATCCCACTAACTTGAATTGAAACCTATTCATATCCGTTAATGATTATTTTACTAATCACTGTTGCCAGCCTCATTGGTACAACAATAGGAGAATCAACTCCCACTAACATGAATTTAAACCCTATTCATATCCGTTAATGATTATTTTACTAATCACTGTTGCCAGCCTCATTGGTACAACAATGGGAGAATCAACTCCCACTAACATGAATTTAAAACACACAAGAATCCTACAGGGTAAGCGTTAGATTTCTGTAAGTCATAAAGAACTGTATAGAAAAACACTTACCCCTTTTAATGTAGGTCTGTGAACCGATCGTCAGTGCGCCTCAGGCCTTTGTTCTCCTTGGTTCTAAGAGAGAAGAGTCTCCCCCCTTTCGCAGACGAGCCCCCAACTGAAAGAATGTAAACTTCTCACGTCCCCTTGTCTAAATAAAATTCTACGGTTGAAGAGTCTAGTCGACGGAACACACAGAGTTTCAGGCCTGGAGACAGAGTTTGACACAGACACAAGTGCTTGTTCAATCAGAGTCCAAAGTTTATTGTATTAAGGACTACTACTTATAAGCTTGCATCAGGAGGCGTCATATAAAACCACCAAAGCAGTGGAAAATCACCAGACTTTATGTTTAGTCTTATTCCTCCTGATCAATCAGATATGATTACATATTTAATATTACAATAACAAAACAATTGTCCCTTGACATTATTAGGAACCTTGAGATGGAGAACAACAGATTCTTATATCAACATAAGACAGCATAAGACATGATACTACTTTAGCGAGGTTAAACAACAAGAAAGTAAGGAGCAAAGAATATGAATAGGAGATAATAACTAGAGAATAGAGAATAATAAGATAAAGCTATGAATACATATGATGAATATTGGAATGAACACAGATGCAGTATTTGTGGGGAACAGGACGAAATCCAGATTCTCACAAACACTCACTTGCTGTAACCACACAACAGAATTGCAATACAAGAAAAATGCATCGTCTCCATTTGAACTGGTCCGGTTATTTCCAGTTGAAATGTTAGACATAGCGCAACAAAGCCTCTTTTACTAGGAGCACAGGTATTTTGTTCCAAAAGTTCTTACCTTTTGATCCAAAGGTTCTTACCTTTGGATCCAAAGGTTCTTACCTTTGGATCCAAAGGTTCTTACCTTTGGATCCAAAGGTTCTTACCTTTTGATCCAAAGGTTCTTACCTTTTGATCCAAAGGTTCTTACCTTTTGATCCAAAGGTTCTTACCTTTTGATCCAAAGGTTCTTACCTTTTGATCCAAAGGTTCTTACCTTTTGATCCAAAGGTTCTTACCTTTTGATCCAAAGGTTCTTACCTTTTGATCCAAAGGTTCTTACCTTTTGATCCAAAAGTTCTTACCTTTTGATCCAAAGGTTCTTACGAAAGAACGTTTGTAACCAAAAAGTTGTAAAGCACTATTGACAACTAGTAGGAAAAACTATGGTAGTGAGTAATTTTGAACAACCTGAAGGTGAGTAAATAATTTTACTATCCCTTTTACATGAAGACCCTGATTTACTTAGAAAACATGTAAACTGTACTTATTTGTAGTTAGGCAACATACAAGTTGGATGTTGCCAGTGGTTTACAAAGAATAATGATGCAAATAGCCACACATGCAAAAAGTTGGACACACCCATACTTTAAGGTTTTCGTTCCTGGAAATAACAAATGCTTGCCCTCCAGCACAATGTCCAAATACCAAGGGTTTTCTAGCATGTCAATACTAGTGCACTACTAGATGTGCATGTACATTCAAACCTTCAGAAATCAAAACCAGGGGCTTTTTGAGGTATGCCTGCAACAAGAACTTACATGTGTCAGCGCTGGTTTCCTCTAAAGGCTGTAGTGGATGATGTGACTCAGGGTGGCCTCGCTGCAAAAGTCCAAAGAAAGAAATAAGAAACCGCACAAGTGCTGTTAGAAAGCAAAAGATCATCAATAGCCGAACAATACATGCCAGGTCTATGTACACATGGTAAGAGACGTACAGTATAATGTGTATTTCTGACGACCACACCTATAGATACACAACAGAGACGGATGCATTCATTCAAATTCAAACAAACATTAAAAGAAACGGCAAATTGTCTTTTAAACACTCACTTGCTGTAACCACACAACAGAATTGCAATACAAGAAAAATTCATCGTCTCCATTTGAACTGGTCCGGTTATTTCCAGTTGAAATGTTAGACATAGCGCAACAAAGCCTCTTTTACTAGGAGCACAGGTATTTTGTTCCAAAAGTTCTTACCTTTTGATCTAAAGTTCTTACCTTTTGATCTATATATTTTATGATAATCTTTTAATCAAATTTTCTTTTGAAACAACTTTTTTTAACCAAAATGTTGTGAAGCACTATTGACAATTAGTAGGAAAAACTATGGTAGTGAGTAATTGTAAGAATGTAAACTTCTCACGTCCCCTTGTCTAAACAAAATTCTACGGTTGAATAGTCTAATCGACGGAACACACAGAGTTTCTGGATCCAGGAGACAAAGTTTGACACAGACACAAGTGCTTGTTCAATCAGAGTTCAAAGTTTATTGTATTAAGGACTACTACTTATAAGCTTGCATCAGGAGGCGTCATATAAAACCACTAAAACAGTGGAAAATCACCAGACTTTCTGTTTAGTCTTATTCCTCCTGAACAATCAGATATGATTACATATTTAATATTACAATAACAAAACAATTGTCCCTAGGTATCATTAGGAACCTTGAGATGGAGAACAACAGATACTTATATCAACATAAGACAGCATAAGACATGATACAACTTTCAACAAGGTTAAACAACAAGAAAGTAAGGAGCAAATATTATGAATAGAAGATAATAATAGAGAATAGAGAATAATAAGATAAAGGAATGAATACATATGATGAATATTAGAATAAACACAGATGCAGTATTTGTGGAGGACAGGACGAAATCCAGATTCTCACAGTAATTTTGAACAACCTGAAGGTGAGTAAATAATTTTACTATCCCCATTACATGAAGACCCTGATTTACTTAGAAAACATGTAAACTGTACTTATTTGTAGTTACGCAACATACAAGTTGGATGTTGCCAGTGGTTTGCAAAGAATAATGGTGCAAATAGCCACACATTCAAAAAGTTGGACACACCCATACTTTAAGGTTTTCGTTCCCGGAAATAACAAATGCTTGCCCTCCAGCACAATGTCCAAGTACCAAGGGTTTTCTAGCATGACAATACTAGTGCACTACTAGATGTGCATGTACATTCAAACCTTCAGAAATCAAAACCAGGGGCTTATTGAGGGATGCCTGCAACAAGAACTTACATGTGTCAGCGCTGGTTTCCTCTAAAGGCTGTAGTGGATGATGTGACTCAGGGTGGCCTCGCTGAAATGGTCAAAAGAAAGAAATAAGAAACCGCACAAGTGCTGTTAGAAAGCAAAAGATCATCAATAGCCGAACAATACATGCCAGGTCTATGTACACATGGTAAGAGACGTACAGTATAATGTGTATTTCTGACAACCACAACTATAGATACACAACAGAGACAGATGCATTCATTCAAATTCAAACAAACATTAAAAGAAACAGCAAATTGTCTTTTAAACACTCACTTGCTGTAACCACACAACAGAATTGCAATAAAAGAAAATAGCATCGTCTCCATTTGAACTGGTCCGGTTATTTCCAGTGGAAATGTTAGACATAGCGCAACAAAGCCTCTTTTACTAGGAGCACGGGTATTTTGTTCCAAAAGTTCTTACCTTTTGATCTAAAGTTCTTACCTTTTGATCTATATATTTTATGATAATCTTTTAATCAAATTTTCTTTTGAAACAACTTTTTTTAACCAAAATGTTGTGAAGCACTATTGACAATTAGTAGGAAAAACTATGGTAGTGAGTAATTGTAAGAATGTAAACTTCTCACGTCCCCTTGTCTAAACAAAATTCTACGGTTGAATAGTCTAATCGACGGAACACACAGAGTTTCTGGATCCAGGAGACAAAGTTTGACACAGACACAAGTGCTTGTTCAATCAGAGTTCAAAGTTTATTGTATTAAGGACTACTACTTATAAGCTTGCATCAGGAGGCGTCATATAAAACCACTAAAACAGTGGAAAATCACCAGACTTTCTGTTTAGTCTTATTCCTCCTGAACAATCAGATATGATTACATATTTAATATTACAATAACAAAACAATTGTCCCTAGGTATCATTAGGAACCTTGAGATGGAGAACAACAGATACTTATATCAACATAAGACAGCATAAGACATGATACAACTTTCAACAAGGTTAAACAACAAGAAAGTAAGGAGCAAATATTATGAATAGAAGATAATAATAGAGAATAGAGAATAATAAGATAAAGGAATGAATACATATGATGAATATTAGAATAAACACAGATGCAGTATTTGTGGAGGACAGGACGAAATCCAGATTCTCACAGTAATTTTGAACAACCTGAAGGTGAGTAAATAATTTTACTATCCCCATTACATGAAGACCCTGATTTACTTAGAAAACATGTAAACTGTACTTATTTGTAGTTACGCAACATACAAGTTGGATGTTGCCAGTGGTTTGCAAAGAATAATGGTGCAAATAGCCACACATTCAAAAAGTTGGACACACCCATACTTTAAGGTTTTCGTTCCCGGAAATAACAAATGCTTGCCCTCCAGCACAATGTCCAAGTACCAAGGGTTTTCTAGCATGACAATACTAGTGCACTACTAGATGTGCATGTACATTCAAACCTTCAGAAATCAAAACCAGGGGCTTATTGAGGGATGCCTGCAACAAGAACTTACATGTGTCAGCGCTGGTTTCCTCTAAAGGCTGTAGTGGATGATGTGACTCAGGGTGGCCTCGCTGAAATGGTCAAAAGAAAGAAATAAGAAACCGCACAAGTGCTGTTAGAAAGCAAAAGATCATCAATAGCCGAACAATACATGCCAGGTCTATGTACACATGGTAAGAGACGTACAGTATAATGTGTATTTCTGACAACCACAACTATAGATACACAACAGAGACAGATGCATTCATTCAAATTCAAACAAACATTAAAAGAAACAGCAAATTGTCTTTTAAACACTCACTTGCTGTAACCACACAACAGAATTGCAATAAAAGAAAATAGCATCGTCTCCATTTGAACTGGTCCGGTTATTTCCAGTTGAAATGTTAGACATAGCGCAACAAAGCCTCTTTTACTAGGAGCACGGGTATTTTGTTCCAAAAGTTCTTACCTTTTGATCCAAAAGTTCTTACCTTTTGATCTAAAGTTCTTACCTTTTGATCTATATATTTTATGATAACCTTTTAATCAAATTTTCTTTTGAAAGAACGTTTGTAACCAAAAAGTTGTGAAGCACTATTGACAACTAGTAGGAAAAACTATGGTAGCGAGTAATTTTGAACAACCTGAAGGTGAGTAAATAATTTTACTATCCCTTTTACATGAAGACCCTGATTTACTTAGAAAACATGTAAACTGTACTTATTTGTAGTTAGGCAACATACAAGTTGGATGTTGCCAGTGGTTTACAAAGAATAATGATGCAAATAGCCACACATGCAAAAAGTTGGACACACCCATACTTTAAGGTTTTCGTTCCTGGAAATAACAAATGCTTGCCCTCCAGCACAATGTCCAAGTACCAAGGGTTTTCTAGCATGACAATACTAGTGCGCTACTAGATGTGCATCTACATTCAAACCTTCAGAAATCAAAACCAGGGGCTTTTTGAGGGATGCCTGCAACAAGAACTTACATGTGTCAGCGCTGGTTTCCTCTAAAGGCTGTAGTGGATGATGTGACTCAGGGTGGCCTCGCTGAAAAAGTCCAAAGAAAGAAATAAGAAACCTGTTAGAAAGCAAAAGATCATCAATAGCCGAACAATACATGCCAGGTCTATGTACACATGGTAAGAGACGTGCAGTATAATGTGTATTTCTGACGACAACACCTATAGATACACAACAGAGACAGATGCATTCATTCAAATTCAAACAAACATTAAAAGAAACAGCTAATTGTCTTTTAAACACTCACTTGCTGTAACCACACAACAGAATTGCAATACAAGAAAAATGCATCGTCTCCATTTGAACTGGTCCGGTTATTTCCAGTTGAAATGTTAGACATAGCGCAACAAAGCCTCTTTTACTAGGAGCACAGGTATTTTGTTCCAAAAGTTCTTACCTTTTGATCCAAAGGTTCTTACCTTTTGATCCAAAGGTTCTTACCTTTGGATCCAAAGGTTCTTACCTTTGGATCCAAAGGTTCTTACCTTTGGATCCAAAGGTTCTTACCTTTGGATCCAAAGGTTCTTACCTTTTGATCCAAAGGTTCTTACCTTTGGATCCAAAGGTTCTTACCTTTTGATCCAAAGGTTCTTACCTTTTGATCCAAAGGTTCTTACCTTTGGATCCAAAGGTTCTTACCTTTTGATCCAAAGGTTCTTACCTTTTGGTCCAAAGGTTCTTACCTTTTGACCCAAAGGTTCTTACCTTTTGATCCAAAGGTTCTTACCTTTTGATCCAAAGGTTCTTACCTTTTGATCCAAAGGTTCTTACGAAAGAACGTTTGTAACCAAAAAGTTGTAAAGCACTATTGACAACTAGTAGGAAAAACTATGGTAGTGAGTAATTTTGAACAACCTGAAGGTGAGTAAATAATTTTACTATCCCTTTTACACGAAGACCCTGATTTACTTAGAAAACATGTAAACTGTACTTATTTGTAGTTAGGCAACATACAAGTTGGATGTTGCCAGTGGTTTACAAAGAATGATGCAAATAGCCACACATGCAAAAAGTTGGACACACCCATACTTTAAGGTTTTCGTTCCTGGAAATAACAAATGCTTGCCCTCCAGCACAATGTCCAAATACCAAGGGTTTTTTAGCATGTCAATACTAGTGCACTACTAGATGTGCATGTACATTCAAACCTTCAGAAATCAAAACCAGGGGCTTTTTGAGGTATGCCTGCAACAAGAACTTACATGTGTCAGCGCTGGTTTCCTCTAAAGGCTGTAGTGGATGATGTGACTCAGGGTGGCCTCGCTGAAAAAGTCCAAAGAAAGAAATAAGAAACCGCACAAGTGCTGTTAGAAAGCAAAAGATCATCAATAGCCGAACAATACATGCCAGGTCTATGTACACATGGTAAGAGACGTACAGTATAATGTGTATTTCTGACGACCACACCTATAGATACACAACAGAGACGGATGCATTCATTCAAATTCAAACAAACTTTAAAAGAAACGGCAAATTGTCTTTTAAACACTCACTTGCTGTAACCACACAACAGAATTGCAATACAAGAAAAATGCATCGTCTCCATTTGAACTGGTCCGGTTATTTCCAGTTGAAATGTTAGACATAGCGCAACAAAGCCTCTTTTACTAGGAGCACAGGTATTTTGTTCCAAAAGTTCTTACCTTTTGATCTAAAGTTCTTACCTTTTGATCTATATATTTTATGATAATCTTTTAATCAAATTTTCTTTTGAAACAACTTTTTTTAACCAAAATGTTGTGAAGCACTATTGACAACTAGTAGGAAAAACTATGGTAGTGAGTAATTGTAAGAATGTAAACTTCTCACGTCCCCTTGTCTAAACAAAATTCTACGTTTGAATAGTCTAATCGACGGAACACAAAGAGTTTCTGGATCCAGGAGACAAAGTTTGACACAGACACAAGTGCTTGTTCAATCAGAGTTCAAAGTTTATTGTATTAAGGACTACTACTTATAAGCTTGCATCAGGAGGCGTCATATAAAACCACTAAAACAGTGGAAAATCACCAGACTTTCTGTTTAGTCTTATTCCTCCTGAACAATCAGATATGATTACATATTTAATATTACAATAACAAAACAATTGTCCCTAGGTATCATTAGGAACCTTGAGATGGAGAACAACAGATACTTATATCAACATAAGACAGCATAAGACATGATACAACTTTCAACGAGGTTAAACAACAAGAAAGTAAGGAGCAAATATTATGAATAGAAGATAATAATAGAGAATAGAGAATAATAAGATAAAGGAATGAATACATATGATGAATATTGGAATAAACACAGATGCAGTATTTGTGGAGGACAGGACGAAATCCAGATTCTCACAGTAATTTTGAACAACCTGAAGGTGAGTAAATAATTTTACTATCCCCATTACATGAAGACCCTGATTTACTTAGAAAACATGTAAACTGTACTTATTTGTAGTTACGCAACATACAAGTTGGATGTTGCCAGTGGTTTACAAAGAATAATGGTGCAAATAGCCACACATTCAAAAAGTTGGACACACCCATACTTTAAGGTTTTCGTTCCCGGAAAT
Organism: Triplophysa bombifrons; assembly: GCA_029783895.1. Lineage (NCBI taxonomy): Eukaryota > Metazoa > Chordata > Actinopteri > Cypriniformes > Nemacheilidae > Triplophysa > Triplophysa bombifrons. Next base: position 5,412,876 of record CM056455.1, read on the forward strand.
AACAAATGCTTGCCCTCCAGCACAATGTCCAAGTACCAAGGGTTTTCTAGCATGACAATACTAGTGCACTACTAGATGTGCATGTACATTCAAACCTTCAGAAATCAAAACCAGGGGCTTATTGAGGGATGCCTGCAACAAGAACTTACATGTGTCAGCGCTGGTTTCCTCTAAAGGCTGTAGTGGATGATGTGACTCAGGGTGGCCTCGCTGAAAAAGAAAAGAAAAAAAAAACCGCACAACTGCTGTAAGTAAGCAAAAGATCATCAATAGCCGAACAATACATGCCAGGTCTATGTACACATGGTAAGAGACGTACAGTATAATGTGTATTTCTGACAACCACACCTATAGATACACAACATAGACGGATGCATTCATTCAAATTCAAACAAACATTAAAAGAAACAGCAAATAGTCTTTTAAACACTCACTTTCTGTAACCACACAACAGAATTGCAATACAAGAAAAAAGCATCGTCTCCATTTGAACTGGTCCGGTTATTTCCAGTTGAAATGTTAGACATAGCGCAACAAAGCCTCTTTTACTAGGAGCACAGGTATTTTGTTCCAAAAGTTCTTACCTTTTGATCTAAAAGCTCATGCTTTAAAGCCTCACAGTTGGAAACCTCATTAATTTAGCACCGAGAATGGCCAACGTTCCTGCTGATTTGGCATAGTTTTGCTCGTTTAATAACAAATAAATACGCAGGTGTGAACAGACTGGGAGAAAACATTAAACAACTGAATATTCATGAAAATAGTTGATGATAGTAGAGCTACATGTGAATCGTTGTGATGGAATTTTAAATGATCATTTTAACTTCCGTCATCATTTATTCACTCTGATTTGGTTTAAAACCCAAATTGGGCTCTTTCTTCTGTGAAACACAAACGAAGATCATTTGAGAAATGTCTCTGTGGTTTTGTGTCCATACAATGGAAGTCAATATAGAGGAAAGACATTGACATTCTTCAAAATATCTCATTTTGAGTTCTACAGAAGAAAGTCATACAGGTTTGGCATGATATGAGGGTGAGTAAATGCTTGAAGATGTTTCTTTTTCGGGTGAGCTAAAAACATGACACAGTAGCATCTAACATGAGGACAGAAAAGTCAAAAAAAATCTTCACAATATACCACACATGCTTCACTAACATTCAGGTTCAACTAGCCCATCAAGAAGGTTTTCCAAAGCACTACAGTTACCATGACAACAAGAGCAGAAAAACATCATGTCAGCTTCTCTCTGTACACCCGCATTTATAAACGTCTTGGTTACGTCTGTAACCTCAGTTCCCTGATGGAGGGAGCGAGACGTTGTGTCGAGAACGACAGATGGGGTTCGTCCTTGAGAACCAATCAACTCTGACTACTATAGAAAAGGCCAATGAAATTTGGCGAATGAAATTTGCATGCCAGACTCCGCCCCCGGATATCCGGTATAAAAGGAAGCCGGCGTGCAGCATTCATTTACCTCTTGTTCTGAAGAGCCTGAGAGCCTCTCAAACTGCAACAGAAACGATACGGGTTTGTGGCATAAGGGACACAACTCTGTGTCGAGAACGACAGATGGGGTTAACTATGGAAAACGCCAGAAACGCTGTATCGCGTCACAATCTCAGCGAAGCAACGGTTACAAGCCTGGGCGTGTTAGCTCGAAGCTTTCGTGAAACTTGTAACCTTCCAGTGTGGTGGTCGGGGGGTTCCAGAGCTTTCCTGGAGAAAGATGGGTACAGCCCTGACTGGAAACTTTCACGGACGGGGCCTTAGCTCTCTACAGGCGAGAGGCCGTCCGGTTCGGTTTACACCGGGAAAGCGCAACTCTTAATCAGAGAAGCGCTGCAGAGGCCACCTCCTACCCGTGGGGAGGAATATGGTGGAGATATAAGTATGGTCTCGTCCTTGGAGGAGAATGCATGGAACGTGCGGACAGGGTAGTTAACCGCGAGATGGAGGTCCACCTGAGGAAGCTCATTGGTTACCAAGTGTGGGAACCATTGTCATGAGGGTATAACAGACGGAACAGCCCACGGTGGGGGTGTTACTGCGTCTGATAGCACAGGTCCGGTAAGAACTATGTGTGATAGGTCATAAGGTATCCCGGCCTAAGGGGGAAGGCTGCTCTGCCCAGTCAACCCCCAGGATGTGCTTGCTTAGTGATGGATGGAATGCCTGTTCTTAACCAGGGTCTGGGTAAGAAGGAAGGTTGGTGAGGTATCAATTCTCTTAGCCATGTGGTTGGGTAAGAAGAAAAGGTAGATAGCACACTGACCCAACCTCTTGGAGGGTGGGATGGTGCTTTCGCAGGCATACGCCCCCCCGGATGCCAGTCCTACATGTCGCCACGCAGGACGTGGGCTGACACCGGGTTTACGCGAAAGCTGTTAACCCTTGCGAAGGTGTTTGGGCGTAGCCCAACCCGCAGCTCTACAGATGTCTGCTAGAGAGGCGCTTCTGCCAGTGCCCAGGAGAGGCTAAACTCCGTGTGGAGTGAGCCCAGCTGCCAATGGGCATGGGAGAGTCTGAGATCGGAATGCCGTCGTAACGGCATCCATGACCCAGTGCGCCAGCCTCTGCTTGGAGACAGCCTTCCCCTTCTGCTGTCCTCCAACAGACACGGAGCTGGTCAGAGCTTAAGAGCTCTGCGTGCGGTCCAGCGTACTGGACACAACACTGATCGGGTTGGGTCTTCCTCCCCTATGGAGAGAGCCTGCAAGTTCACCACTTGGCCCCGGAGGGAGTAGTGGGAACTTCTTGGGCACGCATCCGGGCCTGGGTCTCAAGATAACGTGAGAGTTACCAGGGCCGAATTTAAGGCAAGCCGGGGACACGGAGGATGCTCGGTGGTCCCCTACCCTCTTGAAGGAAGTGAGCGCCATCAGGAGGGCCGTCTTACTCAGTGAGGAAGATCGGAACCTCCAAGGGGCTCTTTGGGGGCCCTGAGGCTCCCCAGGAACACTTAAGGTCCCAAGAGGGTATGGAGCGGAGATGAGGCGGATTCCGCCCTCTCGCGCCCCTTAGGAACCTGGTGACCAGGTCGTGTTGCCCTAGAAACTTTCCACCGACTGAGTCGTGATGAGTGGCAGTAGCGACTACATACACTTTCAGTGTGGAGGGGAGATGTTAGTCTCCAGTCTCGTGAGAAGAACAACACAATCCTGATCACGCACCTCAGTGGGTCTTTCTCGTTGAGAAAGACACCAGGAAGAGAAGAGGGCCCCGTCTAGAGGCGTGTAACCACCTAGTAGATGTGGCCCTAGCCTGGGTGATGGTCTCAGCCGAATAGGGGGAGTAGCCATCTCAGGATCTTCTCGTCCCGTCTAGAGACCAGACATGGTGTTCCAGAGGTCTGATCTGGGATGCCAGAACGTGTCCTTCCCCTGAGAGAGCAGGTCCTCTCTCAGGGGAATGGTTCAGGGGGAGTCACTGTCCAGAGCATCAACTCTGAAGCCAAGTGTGGTTAAACCAGAGCGGTGTAACCAATAAACTTGGTGCTCCTCTTCCCTGACCTTGCACAGAGTCTGTGCAAGGAGGCTCCTTGGGGGGGGGGAAGGTGTGCTTCCGCCCGTCCCGTGGTCAGCTGTGCGCCAGGGCATCCGTGCCGAGGGGGGGGCCTCGGTCAGGGAGTACCAAAGCAGACAATGGGTGGTGTTGTGGGAGGCAAAGAGGTCTATCTGTGCCTGTCCGAACAGCACCCAAATGAGCTGGACCGGGGGTGGAGTCGCTACTCTCCGCAAGGCGTATACTGACGACAGAGCGCGTCGGCTGTCTGGTTCAGTGTGCCTGGGATGTGTGTGGCCCGCAGGGAGCGGATCACCTGCTAACTCCACAGGAGGAGGCGTCGGGCAAGTTGTGTTAGCTGCCGTGAGCGTACGCCACCCTAGCGATGTACGATACGACTGTCGTGCTGTCCCGGAGGACCAACACGTGCTGGCCCTGCACTAGAGGCCGGAGCCTTCTAGCGCAGGCAGCACAGCCCACAACTCTAGGCAATTGCATGCCAGCGCAGACGGGGGCCCGTCCAGCGCCCCGTTACTGCGTGCCCGTTGCACAGTGCACCCCACCCCTGCAGCGAGGCGACCGTCGTCACCACGACGTGTCTCGTAACCTGCGCGAGGGGAACCCCTGCCCGGAGAAAGGTCATGGAAGACCAAGGGGTTAGGGTGCGTCGGCAGCAGGGCGTCATCACCATGTGCCTGCTACCGGTGTGCCACGCTGTCCTCGGAACTCGACTCTGTAGCCAGTGTTGAAGCGGTCTCACGTGCATCAATCCGAGGGGTATTATCCCCGCGGAGGACGCCATGTGTCCCAGGAGCCTCTGAAATGTTTCAGGGGAACCGCCGACTGCCTGAAGAGTACCAGGCAGTTCAACACTGACTGGGCGCGTGCTGCGGACAGCTGCGCCATCATGGTGACAGAGTTTTGTTCCATACCGAGGAAGAGGAAGCTCCGCACTGGGGAGAGTTTGCTCTTTTCTCGGTTGACCTGAAATCCCAATCGATCTAGATGCCGGAGCACCAGGTCCCTCTGTGTACACAACAGATCTCACGAGTGTGCCAGGATAAGCCAGTCGTTGAGAAAGTTGACAGGGACGGACCGAAAGGGAGGACTCTGTACTGATATGCCCACCCCTCGCACGCGAACCGTGGGAACGGCCGGTGTCGAGGGGATCGAGACATGAAAGTAAGTGTTCTTCAGGTCGAATTGCCACGAACCAATCCCGACACCTGATAGATGTCAGGATGCGCCTCTGTGTGAGCATCTGAACGGGTGCTTGTTCAGGGTACGCAGACCCATGGGGCGCACCCGCCGTCTTTCTTGGGAATGATGAAGTGTGGGTCGTGACCCACTGAACATCTTGGTTTGAGGGACGGACTCGATGCCTGTTTTGCCAGAAGGGTGGTGACCTCTACCCGAAGTACAGAGGCATCCCTGCCTCTGAGAGAGGGAGAGATGATACCCTGAAACTTGGGAGAGTCTCTGGCGAACTGGATCGAGTAACCAAGACGGACCGCCCGCAAGGCCAGCGAGACAGTGTGGGCAGCTCTCGGGCTCCCAGGGACTGTGACAGGGTGACCAAGGGGACGGTCTGCTTCATCATTCCCACAGGGGGTAGTTCGTCGGCTGGCGGAGCCAACCATCTGTCGCGGGGGGTCCCCGGAGGGAAGGTTGGCTCCGCCTTTTTACCTGCCTGGCGGGACAACGGCACGCACTGTCGGTTGAGAGTGGTGACAGCTGTCGTATGTGTACGACCTCACACCTTGCCAGGGTGTGAGGTCGGTTCGCCGAGCACAGTCCAGTGGAGTGTGCGATCGGCTGTAAGTACACCCGGGGAGAACGGAAAAACTCTGAGTAAGTGGGCGCCAGGCCCTGACAAGGCAGGAGTCGTCCCGTACCGACCGATCAGAGCCGTGGCTGTGAAGGTTCGGGCCCGAAGTTGTCCTCCCTGGGGTCTTCCCGTCAGTGTCCCTTCTCGTGAGAAGGTTGCTGACGGGGTGGAGGTTTCCCCCTCGACCTCTGCTTCCGGGGTGCCGCCTGTGGGGGCACAGGAACCGGAATCGATGTCGAAGGGGTCCTGGGTTGCAGGGAAGCAGACGTCACGCGGGATCTCGGAGGCCTTCTGGCGGCCGAGTCACGGCATGTAAAAATGTCTGCTTCACCGTCAAAAACTGCTGAGCGCAGTCCTCGACGGTGTTTACCAACAACCCACCCTGCGAGATGAGTGCATCAAGAAAGCGGACTTCCTTGGTGTCACTCCTCTGCACAAGGTATAGCCGGGGGTGTCTCTCCTGGACCACTACAGTGGACATCGTCCGACCCAGGGCCCGTGCCGCCGCCTTGGTCGCCCGTAGAGCGCTGTCAGCGGCGGCACGGAGGTCCTGCTTTTATACCCAGGTCGGCCTTACCCTCGTGGAGCTCTCTCAACGCCCTGGCCTGGCGGACCTGCAGGATGGCCATGGCGCAGAGAGAGGAGGCAGCCTGGGCCGCGGCATAGCAAGACCTCGACACCAGTGATGCCGAAGTTCTACGTGCTTTGGACCGTAGGCGTGGCCGATTCCCCCCAGGTGGTAGCCGTCCGCGGCACAGGTGCACCGCGGGCGGACGTTCCACCCGGGGGGTCACGACGCAGTCCTTGGCTGCCCCACCATCGAGGGAAGTAAGGGAGGCGGAGCTGGTTTTCACTGGAGCGGCCCGTGGAGCGCTCCAAGTTTTACACAGCTCCTCATGCACCTCCGGGAAAAAAATGGCACCCGGGGTGGGCGCGGTTTGCACAACGCTCCGACCTCAGGAACCACGTTTCCCCGGGTTAGCATAATGACATCACTTCTGCTTCCTCCTAACTCGACCGCTGGGGGTGGAGCTCGGATTCGTCAGAGTCGGATGCCAGTCTCCCTCCGATGCTGCGAGCGACATCTCATCCAAGTCACACATCGTTCCCAATGTGTGTCGTGAGAATCTGGACGGTATGCCACCGCCGGTTGGGGAACGTTCAGAAGAGCGAATCGGGGTGCGATTTGCCCGTGAGCACTTAGCTGGCGGGTTTACGTTCGCAGAGTTCCCCATATCAATAACAATACTAACGTGGGTGGTCATCGGGGCTATAGCAGTGCAGTGCGGGCAGATGTGTCAACGAACGCTGCTTCAGTGTGCTGGACGCCCAGACACCTATTGCAGCGATCGTGTCCATCCCCCTCCTCGATGAGGGTGCCGCACCCAAGAGAACAGCGGGACATGCTCAGTCAGTCCTGAAAAGGACTTTTTAGAAAAAATCTCAAACACCTCCGGAACTGCCGAGACGCCCAGGGGAAGATCACTGCAGGTAGGGACGTTCCGCTGCAACACGTCGTAGCACCAGCAGTGTAGTTTGTAGAGGATTTTGAATCCTAAGTTGTACTCAAGAGTGAAGGCTCTGAAGAACAAAAGGTAAATGAATGCTGCATGCCGGCTTCCTTCTATACCGAATATCCGGGGGCAGAGTCTGGCATGCAAATTTCATTCGCCAAATTTCATTGGCCTTTTCTATAGTAGTCAGAGTTGATTGGTTCTCAAGGACGAACCCCATCTGTCGTTCTCGACACAACGTCGAGAGACCGACAGAAAGGGAAATACTGTTATCAGCTTTTTGTATAACTTTTTTTCACGACTAAATGTCTGATTCAAGCAATAATGTTTCCAAAATGTCACACCACGACATTAAATCCCACTCCGTCAACAAGTTTCCCATTTATAGCAAGCACAATGTAGGTCTCTATGCATTTTGATAAACGTTACCAGTTTCAAAGATGTGTGGACACAAATCACACAATGTGTTAAGTGGCTAACGTTACAGTAAGTGTTAAAAAAGTGTTATTAAATGAAGAGGGTCTGTTCCTCTAACCAAGAGGGCTTTGTTTTACAGCATGTAACTTAACGTTGCGCGTTTTAATTACAGCAACACACTGATAAAATGTCGTGTTTACACAGTTCTGAGAGGTTAATGTAAATTAGCATACGCATTTAATTCAGTTACCTTATTTGACAAAACACACATAATATAAAGTTGTGATACAGCAGTAGGTATAGGCCTCGGATATAATCAATCACACGTGCAAGTCAAGCCGAAGGAAAGGTCTCTCAAAAACATACGTTAACGTTTATTATTTACATTATTTCATTTTATTCATCTTAGATTGTAGACTGGAACAGTGAAGACTGTTGTCATATGAAACACTTCCTGGTTTAGGGCGCAGCAGAGCAAGCAAACGAGTCATCAGTTTTTGACAACAAATACAATTAAAGCGACAGATTTACAGAGACAGAGATGATTTTGCGTAAATAATTGATAAGATGTGCAACTTAGTCGTGTTTTAAGAAAAGTATTGAAGTCACGAGAAATGTCAGACACTGAGAACAGGGTCTGAAGAGAAACGCCCTAAAACTTCAGCTCCCATGAGAAAGAGTTGAGACAGAGACGAACTATATTATTCACGTTTAAAGAAGATAATATTATTCTCACGAACAAAACTCACCTTGAATCGATCACAAATGGCAAAAAAAGAAAGAAATAAAAACTAGTTTGCGCTGATCTGTGTCGAGTAGTGTTACTTCTGATCATGTGTCGGTTCTCCTGTATAATCTCTCGACACACCCATCAGCAGGAATTCGAAGTATTGCGTTTGAACCTTAACATTGACCATGATAACTATACTATAGCTTCTGCCAAAATACCAGACTAAACATCCACTAAAATTGTATAGGTTTCAATGGAAACTTCATATTGGTCTATGGGGGTCTGTGTTGAGTTAGGTCTATATTATTGGAATTTTATCTGGTTGATGGAAACAAAAAGAACGCCATTAAGTTATACTTGAATGAAGCCCAAACACCACATGAAGACATTTTATAATATCTTTAATGGTAAATGTTATTCTCAGTAACTATAGCATTTGGCAGAAGCTATGGTCACTACGGTAAATTTATGGTACAAGTCCTTACAAATGTGAAACAACAGCGTGGCTAGAGATACTTTGAAACGAAATTCTGGATCATATTTGTTTTATTTTGTGATTACATACCATGGATTACACAGGCTATATATGTAAATGTATATTTTCTGTCTATATATATATCTTTTGAATTAAAGCTTTCTGCCCATTTTAATAAATGTTTATACAATTTAAATCTTAAGAGATATGCATTTGGATTGTAAACACCATGACTAACAATAAATGCCATTAATCCGCCTCCTTTTGTCAGCCACAAATGTGTTAAAAGAAAGATTAAAAAACAGACTAATGATAATTTTTCACAATATTTGACATATGTATCATTAATATTTGGTCATTTTTAAATGCCAGCAATAATACACTTTCTCAGGTATGCAACAACAGTAGCTTTAGAGAGAATGGCCAGTATTTTTGTTGTATGTTATGCTTAGCAATCAACTACATTGAAGTCTGATTGCCATTTTGATGTTTCCCGTCTTGGCACATCTATTCAGAATGAATGCAGAAATAGGTTTTTTTCTGAATCTCAAAGTAGTAGCATTCTGGCTGGAAGTTGTTTTTCTCCTCAACGTTCTTATAGCGGCTGACGGCATGAACCACAGTGTTGGGAAGAGAGTCGCACAGAGTCTGAGCAACAGACACCATGTCACGCTTCATCTTCTGGCACTCAATCTGATCTAGCAGCTGGCTTTTGTTGAGTGGTTTTGGGTCTGAACTGAAAGACACCACAATTCTGATGTTGTTTGTGGTGAGAAGATCGAAAAAGTTGCCACCTCCACCTATTCCTTGGTACTTTTGGCCAGCGAGCCAATTCCAGAGGAACAGTCCGCCGTGGTTTAACACCCGAACAGACCAAGAGACCCAGTCATATTTCTGTGCAAGGATATCCAGTATAAATGACGTGAACTCTGGGTTGACAGAGCCCTGTCGCTCCACAAGTTGGAGCTCCACATCCATCTTAGCCTGCTGGGGGAAATTTTCGATGCATTCATCCACCGCGGCCTTCATGCGGTTCTCCACCTCTTCCATACGATCCTGCCATTTCTTGACCATGGCCTCGCCTACCGCTCCATCCTTCAGGGCAGCGTGACCCATGACTGAAATAATTCCCACAACAAACAGCTTCTTTAGCCTGGCACAGAACTCCTCCACCGCTCTTCTGCTCCGCTGCTCTGTGCTCACCACCGTGTCCAGCATGGCATCTCCAGACGTATTCTCGCCGAGTACCGCGTTATACAAGGCATCAATGTTCAGATCTGCATTCGTGTTCTCGTAGTGGCTCAGAAACTTTTCCTTCTTTTTCTCCTTGAACTTGGATTTAGCATTGACAAATTCTTGAAACTTCTCGTACTGGCTGATCATCTGGGCCTCGCTGTCAAAGTTCTGCTTGTTCATGGATGTCCGCTGCATCTCCAAAGCTATTTTGTCTATCTCATATTGGATGCCTTCGAGTTTCTGGTTGATTATTTCAAACTGCTCGGTGAGGTACTTGGCCTCTTTACCATCTGGGTTGCTGAGGAGCTCGGCTGAGGCCACAAACACAGCCTCCAGGATGGGGTGTAATTGTCCCACGGTGGCTGCTAAAACCTCACAACTTTGCCCCATGATTTCCACTCCTTTCTCGATCTTGCCCTTGTTCTCCAGAACCCATTCTTCCACCCGATTCATTCTGACCCAAAGGAGTGAATCCTTCCTATCCTGTCTGTAACAGATCGAGGCAGATATATCATAAACTGGAAGCCACAACATAAAAATCAATACCAGAATAAATGCAGCCTTTTCTAAGGGTCATATTTGTTTTCTTTAAATGGGACCATTAAAGCAACCTGAGATTAATCGGACAGCTAGACCACAGGGGAAAAATATCCACAAAGGTTACGTGGACATTTTTACATGTTTTCCATTGACTTGAGCCATCAAAAAAAAGAAAAATTCTGGTCTTGTTCGGGCATGTTCTGAACCACATAATACCCCGCCGGCAAAGTCTCGGCAAATGATACAACAATAGTCAGATGAGTGGGATCAGGTGTCTGCTAAGTAAGGATTAAAAACAAACACTCTAATGTCTACAATGGTTCAAAGTACACATTAAAATGTAATGAGTACACAGCCATTGTGAATCAGAGGGAATCATTTATCATTTAAACCCCAGCTGTGTAGCAAGGCAGATGTTTTCAGGAGAGCTTCCTGGGAAAATATATTTTGAACGCTCTGGCTGTTTAAGCATTACAGGACTTTTCTGGGCACTTTGATTACACAAGGGAGATGATCTCACACTCATATCTAATTTCCCAAGACTCAATATACAGAAAAATGGCACACCCAGATCTGAGAAAATCTGTAACCAATACACTTGTTTTGTGGTGAAAGCATTATTTCCAGCAAAGAGTAAAATTACTTTTTGTAAATAAGAAGAAATACAATTCAAGAGTTAACATAATATTTGATGCATTTTAGTCGTACGTCCATTATCAAAAATCTTGAATGTAATAATGTCTCACATTAGGATTTTGTAGATTAGAATTTGTAATTTATGACTCAACAATACATCTTTCAGACATTTTGACTTTACAGGAATTCTTAGCAAAAAGAATACTTACAGAACAATACAACAATCCTGATTGTTTCAAGTCCTCCTTTGTAAAGATGGTTTTAAAAAGAAATTCCAGGATTTTTTAGATTTGAGAAAAACTGTACTTCATAAAAAATAAATTCAAGCTAGTAACAGATATAAGCAACACTGTGCCTTTGATGGTTCCAGTTTGAGAATAAAAAGAACCAAACAACTGGTTCTGAAAAGAGGAAGGGAAACAACCAACTGTTCTGTTTAAGCTCAAAGCCACATCCCTTATATGTAATCCTGTGCATTTAAATGCAGCTCAGAGATCCATGAAAGCCAATATTGACTCAAGCGCAACATCCTGCTATAAAACGATTCCCAAAAAGTGTCCTCATCAAATGTGCATCAATAAATGTATAGAAAACTGAACAACCTTTTTATTTTATGAACTATTAATATTTTCTTTGTAGAATAACTTTGTAACTTGGGTCCTATGCAGTTTTTGTTCAATTGTGAAATATAACAAAAATAAAAAGCTACAAAGAGAACAAATTCATACAAGTATTTAGAGAAAAAAGTCTTACCGTTAATGTTGAAATGTACAGAGGTGTTTTCTTATGTCCAAACACAGTCCAACAGTGCGTGAAAGCAGCAGCTTCTCAGGGTCCTTTATAGACTCTCCCCTGCGGCCCTCCGACTTTGGATTAACTCCGTCCCCTGCAAGCATTCCTCAGAGCCCACTCGGAGAGATGAGGGACAGGCATGACGGCAGATAACATCCTGTAAACATTCATGCAAGATTTGAAAGCATTTATTTAATGACATGGTTGTGCTTAAAACCAGCAACAATTTCCCAGAAGAAAAAAAAACACTGGTTGCCATGGGTACAAGCATGTACAATTTTAGTCTTTATTTATGTTATAAATTCTCTTTTCTTTTCGCTTCTTTAAGGGAACATTTGGGCAACACTTGTCTAATTGAAATTGGCATGAAAACTGGCCTTGGGGGACGGTCATATCAGTCACAGTGCTTTACATCGCAGAGAAAGACTCCTCTGTTTGTGCATCCCCAGTGTGGCAGGCAGTCAAACGCAGCTCCTTTGTGCTGCGGCAATCGCTGTGACACGCTGGCATGCAATGACTCATATGAGGAGGAACAGTGGGGCTTGTCATGGACTACACAGACTATGGTGCAGGTGAGCAAATACCTTAGCAGTTTTCTTTATCTCACTGTTACATCTCACACGATTCAAATCAGCAGTGTTGCAAACAAATGAGCATCACACTGAACATGCTCATCAGTAAACAGGGAGCTTTCCATTCACAACACTCCATCTAGCAACACAATGAGAACTACTTGGGACATCCTAACATAGCCCTGGAAACATCCCACAACACCCGATGTAGCCTATTGTGGTGCCCTTTCATTTTAATTTACAGAAAAGTAAAAAAAATATAATTAGTTTTCCTGCATGTATAAGATAATCCACATATTGTTGTATTGCCGCAATACATTAGGAAAAACACAAACTTTAAAGATGCTGTGTCTAGCATGCCTAGAATAGTAATGCATACTTTAGTTTGTGGACTGCATCACTATGGCTGCACACAGTTTGTGTGTATGTGTACTCAGCCACAAGAGGTCACTTCAGTTAAAAAAGAGGCCACAAGACAAAATATGACATTATTAGAAGTCTGATATTTTTGTAAGCTAATTTTTACGAATCTCTGCTAGAAAGTTAGACAGTCAACGTGTTGTGATTTTTTCAAGCGCTGGCAGGCAGCTTAGGGAGGTCTAATGGAAATAAATTTGTGTGGGAATTAGCTTTAGGCCTTGTTGAAATGATTCAGACAGGTTTGTCCTCTTAACTGAAATAAACGACGATTTAGGTGGGCCTTACCTGGAATTACATCACTACTAAAGTGCATTTGGCACGATGATGCAGTGGTGTAAGGTTCAATGCACGACTTATTCCAAACAACAAGCATTAAATAACAACAAGCGTCAACAAGCAACTTTTGACACGAGAGCATCTAACGTACGTTTAACGAATGAGGAAATGTTGTAATTTTGTTTAACGTTACGTGGCTAAAATCTGCCGCTTCATCGCAACTGATTATATGTGAACTTTAGTATAAGATAGTGACCCTCACGAAACTAAACCATGGTTTTACCATAAAATCTTAATCATTAGCACTATGTGTAGCAAAACAGCCTTTAATGAACCATCTACTCGCAGCACCATGTAGCGGCTAATTTTGCACAGGCAGAAACTGTAAAAATCTAGTTTGATTTACTGCAGTTAAATCCCATTATAGTTTAACCATGGTAAAAATACATAAATTAATAAAAAACATAAAATTGGAAGTGCACGTTTACTATGTGAAAACCATGCTTTATTTTCTATAAGGGGAAATGTCAGTCAAAGTTCTGTGGATGGGTCATTTCCTAATTTATCAGCTATGTCATTGCACATCTGCCTCCGGATCACAGAGGTTAAGTGAACTGTGTAGAAATGTTGTTTTGATAAAGGCTGTTGTACTGACAGGTCAGGGTATCTGTTTCCTTTTCGGTCTGCCTAAGAAATAAAATCACATTATTTTATTATTTCGTTTTTTTTTCTATGTAGGCAAATTTTCGTTTAGTCTATTTAAAACACAATGCTTTCCGAACTATAAAAGCATATATTTGATAATTTCGATGTTTACTGTAAATATAACACGGAACAAAATGAATGGTACGGTAAAATGAATGCAGGTGCACATACTCTTCGCTATCTGTTTACATTCAGCTTTTGTCTCAAGGACATTTTTACTCATCAGTCTTGTTTGGGTCCCATTGCAGTCCAGGGTCACTTTGGTGATAACATAATGTTTCACCAAGAGCTACAACATGACATTTAGACTATGAGTCGTGCTGCCACTGAGAGATAAAAGCCTGGAGGAAAGGCTTTGTGGTTACTGACGTCTTTTGGGTTTTCTGAAGAACAGCAGCCTTATAGTTTCATTTCAATTATTCGGAAGAAATTTTCTCTTGGTTCAGGTTATAATACTTTATAAAGGTTAAATATAATAATAACAATAACAGGTCCTTCAGGTCTTTACCCGTTTTCCTACCTTGATTGAATGCAACATCAGTGCGCACACACACAAACACACACACGCACACACACACAAATATATATATATACATATATGTATGAGGCTATGATGCACAATGGGTAATGATAAGTCACTAACTTTATATATAAAGTTAACCATGAACTTTAAAGGAACAATGGAATAAATCCGTTTACTTGGAAAAAACATTAAAATACCAAAAAACCTGTATAATCCTAAGCAACACAATACTTTGTATAATTTTCTTGAGCTTCATTTAACACATTTTACCATGTTAAAATAAATACTTCTTACATCAGTGCAGAAATGCCAGTGTGATTTATTTATTCTGCACAATTTTAACTGACCTGTAATAGACGTATTTTTAAAAGCATTAAAATAATTCTTATCTTCAGGTGAATCATCAACTCATCAATCAATTTTTATTGAAACCCAAACTTCTAGCAAGCCTTATAATTGTCTCAGTTAATGAAGCTGGATCTTGTTTTACAACTTTGGGTCTGACTAAGCAAGAAAGCATAATTAGTTGTTATGCAACAAACAATTAATGCCTTATTTTGTATTGCCTTATACTACATCCCGTAATCCTACCCTATACCTTAACCTAAAATATACCTTATAAGCAGTACTTTGGGGTTTATTGAGGCAAAAGTCTTAGTTAATAGTTAGTAAATAGTGAGAATTGGTCCCTATTCTAAAGTATGACCCTTTTTTATTTACCTGATAATTAAGAAATAATCTCTGACTAAAAATAGTTCTACTTCATATCATCACTCCTTTACAATGTGCAGACTTTGGCTAAATTCACGGAGTTGATAATATTGCGACACTAGAAAGGAAATCCATAATTTCCTGCCAGAGCTGAAAGAATGTTATGGGAATAAATGGAGTAGAGAGCAAGCGGAGGAGAGGCAGATAACCTGACAGTGTGATGTACAGCAGTGCTCAGGACAGCGAGGAGACACTCACACTGTTTAAAGTAAACAGAGGAGAGGAGCTGAGCTTATCACACCACAAGAGAAAACATTGAGATGGAGAGAGATTCCAGAGTGCTGACGTGTCCTAAGATACAGACGTTTAAGGACAGATAGATTTCAGTTTGCAACTATTGGAGCATTTACATGCCCAGATTATAAAGAGAGAAATACATACATACCTACCCTTACCCGGCTATCCATAACCAGTAGTTAAAGTAGAAGCAAAAGGGCATAAATGCTGCCAGTGGGTAGGCTGGTGTGTCACAGTACAAATGTTTTAATGCGGTTTATCAAATCAGGCCACTTAAAGCAGGAGAGAGGTCGATTGTCCACTCTGATGAAAAGGTAATGTCATTAGATCAGCCTGTGATTGGCAGACCCAGCCAGAGTGATGCATTCTGGGATTGATCATCTGTCCTTGGCACTATAAGGCTGGGCTTGAAAAAACACTTGCTGGTTTATTAAATATTGATACTGACTTTCCTAATATGCTGACCTTCATACTTTTATTTTCTTCAGTTATAAATAAACTCTATGTCATATCAAAGTACTGTATTTCAAATACTATTTCTAAATGTGTTAATGGATTAAATAGCAGTAAAGTTGTTTAGTTTAGTTTAGTTCTTGTCCACCACGTGTGTTTTAACATCCTTTTGTTAAAACATGACATTAATAGTATAGGAAAATATATCAGTCATTATCCAACAACTTTCACCCACTCAAGCGATGTGTTGTTAGCGCCCCCTGCCAGCAAAATGTATGCAGCAACTTTTAGACTAATGATAAATAAATTGTCCAAAAGAAGTCAAGATTAATGTCATACTGGAATTGTATACATTTGTTATGGTCCGTTATAGTCAGACTTAAGGTTAAGTCACTTATAAATATTTATCAGAGATAGAAGCCATATGGATCAATAATGTTCCTGCAAAATATTTGTTTCTAAAACATTTGAAACCCTTAAAATAATTCAGGAGTCCCAGTCATCTTTAATATTTATGCTTCTTGTTCTGTCAGATACAGTAAATGTCTTTTAATTGATTCAAGAGGATTGTTATGGTTTGTATATAGATCTGTAATGTGTGCTAACCGATTGTATATAAGATTTAGTATTAATTGCAGATTATTTTTACATCTCACCACTTCGTCAGACAGAATGTTGCTATATTAAAGTGTTAAAGACCTTTGCTTTTTTGTTTCGCCCACTTTAGTCACTTTGTAATAAAAGGAACATGCATATATCTCACAAAAACAACAGACTTTGACAGATGTAAAAGTTTGTATGTAAACTTAGTATATCCCTGCGTGTAATATTTTATAATGTTTTATGAATATATAATCTGTAGAACTCTTGCACTTAATACAATGTACATGTGAGATGAGTGATTATACTATATGAATCTTCTCAAGCGATCTGCACTAATCTTATACAGAACTTTATCATTTCAAATTCAAAATATATTTGTTCATGTTAAACTTAACTGATGTGAACATGTGATTTAATTTTTTTTGGCAGTATACATAATTGGGCTTTCAACTTTTTCAAACATTTTGTTGGAAGAACAAAGGAAAAAGTGTGACGAAAATGCTAAGACTAACTGCGATGATTTTCTGATTAAAGAAGTAAAAGATGGTCAAGACTACCCTTTCTATAGATACTGCTAATCAATTTAACTTTTTGGAACATTTTTAGATAATATTCATTCACGCTAAAGTGTAAAAGACATCGGCCTGCTGCAAGCAGAAGGTAAATCTCAGATGAAAGCTCCTTCTCTATTATACATTTTTTATACTTTTGCTTAAATCGTTTGCATCTTAAATATGACCCCAAAAATGTCCCAAATGTCTACAAAAAAATATAACAAGTATCTAAAAAGTTTTTAATAAAGACAAGTTAATCTTTTTTAAACTCAAAAAGCATTTTGATGCAATGGAACAATACAAAAAGTCTTTGAGCATTGGTTCTTTGTTTGACTCTAACAGTAGATTTAGATAGATTTTGACTGGACAGTAGGTCACATGTTCTGCATGGGATCGCACAAGTACAATTATGATATGATTCCTTCTAAATTAAAACATATATTATCAGAATTTCTATATTACATCTTTATCAGGATGACTCTTTAATTCATGACGGGCCTTTAATTCATCCATCCATCCATCCATTTTCTTCCGCTTATCCGGGGCCGGGTCGCGGGGGCAGCAGTCTAAGCAGGGATGCCCAGACTTCCCTCTCCCTAGACACTTTCACCAGCTCTTCCGGGGGGACACCGAGGCGTTCCCAGGCCAGCCGGAAGACATAGTCCCTCCAGCGTGTCCTAGGTCTTCCCCGGGGTCTTCTCCCGGTGGGACATGCCCGGAACACCTTCCCGGGAAGGCGTCCAGGGGGCATCCGGAAAAGATGCCGGAGCCATCTCAGCTGGCCCCTCTCGATGTGGAGGAGCAGCGGATCTACTCTGAGCTCCTCCCGAGTGACCGAGCTTCTCACCCTATCTCTATGGGATCACCCGGCCACCCTGCGGAGAAAGCTAATTTCGGCCGCCTGTATCCGCGATCTTGTCCTTTCGGTCATGACCAACAGCTCATGACCATAGGTGAGAGTAGGAACGTAGATTGACTGGTAAATCGAGAGCTTCACCTTGCCGCTCAGCTCCTTCTTCACCACGACAGACCGGTACAGCGACTACATTACTTCAGAAGCTGCAATCTCCCGTTCCATCCTTCCCTCACTCGTGAACAAGACCCCCAGATACTTGAACTCCTCCACTTGAGGCAGGAACTCTCCACCTACCTGAAGTGAGCAAGCCACCCTTTTCCGACTGAGAACCATGGCCTCAGATTGGGAGGTGCTGATTCTCATCCCAGCCGCTTCACACTCGGCTGCAAACCGTCCCAGTGCATGCTGGAGGTCCTGGTCTGATGTGGCCAGCACGATGACATCATCTGCAAAGAGCAGAGATGAAATCGTGTGATCCCCAAACCCCACACCCTCCGGCCCCTGGCTGCGCCTAGAAATTCTGTCCATAAAAATTATGAACAGAACCGGCGACAAAGGGTAGCCCTGCCGGAGTCCAACATGCACCGGGAACAAGTCTGACTTACTGCCGGCAATGCGAACCAAGCTCCTGCTCCGGTCGTACAGGGACCGGATAGCCCTTAGCAAAGGGTCCCGAATCCCATACTCCCAGAGCACCCTCCACAAGATGCCGCGAGGGACAAAGTCGAATGCCTTCTCCAAATCCACAAAACACATGTGGGTTGGTTGGGCAAATTCCCATGAACCCTTCAGCACCCTGGAGAGGGTATAGAGCTGGTCCAGAGTTCCACGACCGGGACGGAAACCACACTGTTCCTCCTGAATCCGAGGTTCTACCATCGGCTGGATTCTCCTCTCCAGTACCCTGGCATAGACTTTCCCGGGGAGGCTGAGAAGTGTGATCCCCGATAGTTGGAGCACACCCTCCGGTCCCCCTTCTTAAAAATAGGGACCACCACCCCGGTCTGCCAGTCCAAGGGCACTGTCCCCGACCGCCACGCGATGCTGCAGAGGCGTGTCAGCCAAGACAGCCCCACAACATCCAGAGACTTTAGGTACTCAGGGCGGATCTCATCCACCCTCGGTGCCCTTCCACCGAGGAGTTTCTTGACTACCTCGATGACTTCAGCCCGGGTGATGGGTGAGTCCGCCTCCGAGCCCTCGGCCTCTGCTTCCTCAATGGAAGAACTGACGGCGGGATTGAGGAGATCCTCGAGTATTCCTTCCACCGCCCGATGATATCCCCTGTCGAGGTCAACAGCTGCCCCCCTCCACTGTAAACAGCGTTGGTAGGGCACTGCTTCCCCCTCCTGATGCGCCGGACGTTTTGCCAGAATCTCTTCGAGGCCGACCAATAGTCTTTCTCCATGGCCTCACCGAACTCCTCCCAGGCCTACGAGTTTTTGCGTCCCCAACCACCCGGGCTGCAGTCCGCTTGGCCTGTCGGTACCTGTCAGCTGCCTCGGAAGTCCCACAAGCCAGCCAGGCCCGATAGGACTCCTTCTTAAGCTTGACGGCATCCCTTACTTCCGGTGTCCACCACCGCGTTCGGGGATTGCCGCCTCGACAGGCACCGGAGACCTTACAGCCACAGCTCCGAGTGCCTGCGTTGACAATGGAGGTGGAGAACATGGTCCACTTGGACTCAATTACTCCAGACTCCCTCAGGATCTGGTCGAAGCTCTGCCGGAGGAGGAAGTTGAAGATCTCTCTGACAGGCGATTCGGCCAAACGTTCCCAACAGACCCTCACAGTACGTTTGGTTCTGCCGAGTCTGTCCAGCTTCCTCCCCCGCCATCGGATCCAACTCACCACCAGGTGGTAATCGGTTGACAGCTCCGCCCCTCTCTTCACCTGAGTGTCCAAGACATTCGGCCGTAGGTCAGATGAAACAACCACAAAGTCGATCATCGACCTCCGGCCAAGGGTGTCCTGGTGCCATGTGCACTGATGGACACCCTTATGCTTGAACATGGTGTTCGTTATGGCCAAACTGTAACTAGCACAGAAGTCCAACAACAGAACACCACTCGGGTTCAGATCAGGGGGGCCGTTCCTCGCAATCACGCCCCTCCAGGTGTCACTGTCGTTACCCACGCGGGCGTTGAAGTCCCCCAGCAGAACGACGGAGTCCCCAGTCGGGGCGCTTTCCAGCACCCCTCCCAGAGTCTCCAAGAAGGCCGGGTACTCTACACTGCCATTTAGCCCATAGGCGCAAACGACAGTGAGAGACCTATCACCGACCCGAAGACGCAGGGAAGCGACACTCTCGTTCACCGGGGTAAACTCCAACACATGGCGGCTGAGCTGGGGGGTTATAAGAAAACCCACACCAGCCCGCCGCCTCTCACCCTGGGCAACTCCAGAGTAGTGAAGAGTCCATCCTCCCTTGAGGAGTGTGGTTCCAGAGCCCAAGCTGTGCGTAGAGGTGATCCCGACTATCTCTAGTCGAAATCTCTGAAACTCACGCACAATCTCCGGCTCCTTCCCAGTCAGAGAGGTGACGTTCAATGTCCCTAGAGCTAGATTCCGCGTCCATGGATCGGGTTGTCGAGGCCCCCGCCTTCGACTACCACCCGATCCACTTTGCACCGGCCCCTTACGGTCCCTCCTGTATGTGGTGGGTCCACGGGAGGGTGGCCCCACGTCGCTCATTCGGGCTGAGCCCGGCCGGACCCCATGGGGGAAGGCCCGACCACCAGGCGGTCGCATACGAGCCCCAACCCCGGGCCTGGCTCAAGGGTGGGGCCCCGGCTGCGCCATGCCGGGCGAAGTCACGGTCCTCGAATTTGTCGTCATCATAAGGGTTTTTTGAACCGCTCTTGGTCTGACCCGTCGCCTAGGACCTGTTTTCCTTGGGAGACCCTACCAGGGGCATATAGCCCCAGACAACATAGCTCCTAGGGTCTTTCGGGTACTCAAACCCCTCCACCACGGTAAGGTGGCAGTTCAAGGAGAGGCTTTTAATTCATATAAATTTAAAACCATCGGAACTTGACATATCAATATTTTCTTAACAAGATGCATGCAGGCATTTTATCAGAACTCATTAATGAATATCACTTTATTTTCACAAGAATATTTCTGGATTAAAATTACAAGGATTTTCAGAAGCTTAAGCAGTGTTGCTTTCAAATGTACAGAAGGTACTAAAGGTACTTTCTCAGTACTAAAGAAAGTCAACTAAAATGTAATTCCTCAAGTTAAACATTCTAATAGTATGTTTAGATTTCCTTATCCAGTCTGCCTGTAACCTTCTCTGAAGCCTGTAACATATCCCAAATGTGATTTAATACATCACTCCTAAAAAGCTCTCTTCACTAACCAAACACCTCCCTACAGGAGGGAGGTGGCCAGTCTTGTGTCATGGTGTGAAGACAACAACCTCATCCTCAACACTGACAAGACAAAGGAGAAGTTAGTGGACTTAAGGAAGAAGAGGAAATCTCACCAACCACTGTTTATCCGACAGCTTGAAGTGAAGAGGGTGAGCAGCTTTAAATTCCTGGGGATCCCCATCAGCGAGGACCTCACCTGGACACTCAACATAACCCAGCTGGTTAAGATTGCACAACAGTGGCTGTACTTCCTGAGGAGGCTGAGGAAGTTTGGCATGTCACCTAAGATCCTCAACAACTTCTACAGCTGTGTTGTTGAGAGCGTCTAGACCAGCTGCATCACTGCGTGGTATGGCAGCACTATACATTGAGGGACCGCAAACGGCTGCAGATAATGGTGAAGACTGCTGAGAAGATCATCAGGACTCCACTGCCCTCTCTGCAGTCCATTTACCATCGCAGAGTTCATCAGAAGAGCTGCATCCATCATTAAAGACCCCACCCATCTCCAACACACACAGTTACTGAGTGTAGCTCAAGTCAGAAGAGTCGTGGCCCACCAAGCTACTGGTTACTCTCAAGGTGTTTTTCTCCATTTATTTATCATTGGAGTTCCTTGCCACTGGGCCATGTTGGTTTGCTCACCGGGCAACTGCTGAGATATAGATTCGTTAAAGATTCTGTTAACTACCTTAAAATTGCTTACTATAATGGTCTTATTCTTTCTGTAACATGTACTGTATTGTATTTTACATCTCAGTGTTTTTCTTTCTTGTTTTGTTTACCATGTAATTTTTAGTAAATTCAAGTAGATTCAAATCTAGGTTTCTGCAGAACCATAACCAGTGTGGCTTTAAAATTTGTAGGAAATCTTTGTTAAAGACTTATTTGAGAAGAAGAGTAGAAACTGTAAATCAGAGGACGCGGAACACATTTCACATTTTCCCTGCTGCTGAAGACACAAGCATTTTCCCTCATTCATCAAGAGGGGTTGATGCCCCACAGAGTTAATCTTTTTTATTTCTTTAAATGATGGATATTTTAGGCTCTGAATATCCGCATGTAATGTACATATCTAACACTAACTATTGTCTGTTATATCAACCCGGCCACAGAAAAAGTGGCCAGATATGTTTGTGAGAGATCAAGTTTAATCTGATGAAAATGTATGGACTTTATCACTTCCATCTGGAACTGATCACAAAAACTAGGTTAAAATAGATGTTACAGAGATGATTGGAGAAGAGGGAAAGTTTGACATTTTGAGGAAGAGTAAGAAGACAAACTTTACTTTTTATTTGGAATACCATGTATCAATGAATCCAGAACAATTATATACATTCTAAAATACTTTCTGCTTTTCACAAGGTATGTGAAAATGTAAATACATATTGTGACATAATAAAATGATATAAGGTTCCAAGGTGTCCTTAATTAAATATGAATCAAAAATAATAATTAAACTTTAAATATTATTCAGAGAAGGTTGAATTTACCTAAAAATGATCAGACACAATGGTTCTGAGATTAATTTATCTTGGTAAAAACTTTTGAAAGAAAAAGTCAGAAAGACAGAGACATTAATTGAAAGAAAAACACAGAAAAACACAAATATAGCTCCATAAATAACGACCATAACAAATTAATTCCTTCCCTTCTAACACTGTGGCCTAACCAGATGATACAAGAAGGCACAACATTTAAAAAAGCCATTTTTTTTAGTAATGTAGCATTAAACAGCATGGAAAACATATACACAGTCCAGTTTCTTATGTTTTAAGAACGTTCATAGCTGACAAAAGTCACCATCATGGTGATCAGTGTTTTCTTGAGTTGGGCTCTTGACCCGTGACTTTTGATGATTGTTTTTTATGATGTTGAATTCTATTCATCAAGTGGTCACGACTCTACCTACTCTGAGTCAGCGTGTCACATGTGCTTATCTCACATATGCCATAGAGAGAGAAGAATTTAGGAGAAGGAGAAGCACAAGACAATGTGACTCGTGACCCGAAGGTTGCTAGATCGAGACTCAGGGCCGGCAGGTAACGACTGAGGCACCCTCCACGAGTATCAATTTAGTCCCAGATGTTCCTTCTAAATTTGATGAGAAATGTTTCGAGAAATGAATCTTGACTTTTGACTGCAGACTTTTTTGGCAAATCTGAACTCAGTTTGTCACATTGTTGAGTTCTTCTCATGCAGACATTTTAGAGGTTTCTGTTGGATTTTCTGAACAGACCTGAGCAACATTTCTCATTTCCGTTAATTTCATTGTTGTCCTTGTAAATGACCACCCAATGGCCCAACGACGGAATCCAATGTTGTGGTTGAAGGGATCTCGTATTCGTAATCTCCATACAAAGTTATTTAAGAACTGTTACAATTTTGTTAAATTTACATGACTCTGTGGTTAAAACCGATCTGACTCCAATTTTGATATTATAATGTAAAATAACTTATATGACGTTTAAAATGTATCTGTTGATTATAGTTAATTTATCTATAAATCTTCATACTTCATTATTTATAGTTATTCTTTCGATGGGACCTGGAGTCGCACAGAGTCTCACGCCGGCCGGGTTCATGGATGTCACGGACTCAAAACTGTCAGTTTTGACTTTTAGTCAGAGGTTGGCGGGTAAACTAATATCATTTAGTCTGGCCGCTACATGCTTGCTCAGAAACATAACAATAGCTATTTTAGTCACAATCATGCAACGGGCTAAGCCAGATGATAGGTGAAAATTTGTAACATGTGAGCTCTAGTAATGCCTCATTTATAATTTAGATAATATCAACAATAACAATTTATTATACCAGGCAGGTACAACATTAATTAAAATCATTACATTTACACTTTGCAGACGCTTTTATCCAAAGCGACTTACAGTGCACTTATTACAGGGACAATCCCCCAAGAGCAACATGCAGTAAAGTGTCTTGCTCAAGGACACACTGGTGGTAGCTGCTGGAATCGAACCAGCAACCTTTTGATTTACTTGTTCAGTGGTTTAACCCACTCGACCACCATCTCTTCACATAGAATGCACATACAAAGAAAATCCTAATTTAATAAGCAAAGATTAGCAAAATAAATTAAAACCACAAAGTTGATCACACCTGGTAAAATCGAGACACACTTGCAGTGTGGAAAGTTCTGGTTACAGAGTCTTTTGCCAATGCACTTTATATACCCAGAACAAAGCCAATGGTCAGCGAGAAACTATTTTTTTTGTTTCCTCGTGATTGAAGAGAGCATCAAATGAGATCTCAATCTATCTGTAAACAGGAATTTCCGAGGAAGCCACACCTCTATGAGGAGTGCAGGTTATGTCCTAAAGTTAAAAAACTCTAATACACTCTTTATTAGGTTTGAAGGAAAATGGACCCTTATACCCATCGCAGCATGACCTTTAAAACAATAACAAACGTGATGATCAACACTTTATATATGACAATAAATGATATATACAGTATGAGCATTATCCCTGTGATCAGAGCCGGAAGAGATGAAGGGGAGGGGAGAAGTGTGATAAGAAGGGTTCAATTCCTGGACATCAACAACCTCTGAGGGGAGGGCAGGATATCATTCCTCAGGATCTAGAAACAAATGGGGTTTTATTGTTTTGTGTATCAACATAAAAAACAAACTCAGTTCTTAGTCGTTTCCAGCTTTCTTACATCGTATAGTTTTGTTTGGTTCCTATAGGAGAAACCAAAACTCGAAGAGTGACCAACTGGAGGAAACGGTGGCACAACTTGACAGAAGATTAATACTGTAAGCCAAACTGTGAATTATACAGAAAGCAGTCTATTATGCAGGGAAATTATTACAATTTTTAATAGAAGATTATAGAAGTGCATCTCATTTTGTTTGTTGTATCAAGAATCACAGCTAGTGTCGCAGCAAACAATGTTCTTTATTGTGTGGTTATGATGTTTAGTTTTTGTCTGAATATAGGGTCTGGCCATGATCATCACACAATCCGGCCTCAGCGTTCATCTCCTCACAAATGTATCTGGCAGTACCTTGTGAAGAAGCAAATCCTGTCTTTCTGTAGCTCTGGAGGAAGGCCTCAGTTTTTGTCAGTAGATGGACAGCAACTTCCAGCTGCATAGACTCTCATCCAGTAAGTAAAGTATATAAACAAATAAATGCTTATTTATGTTATTATTATTTTTTATTATTATATGAAAGCATCACTAATTAGTAAAAATACAGAAAACATAAAATTTTATTTATCAAGAAACAACAACATTCACAAAGAAAGATTTTATTATAATTTTGCATACGATCACTTTAATACAATGAATTAGTGAGATGAGTGATCATATTAATCTTCTTTAGCAATCTGCATGCATCTTATTGTTAAAAAAAAGACAAGTGAAAACAGATTCAAGGAAATGAAATTGTTTTGTGTACGCAGTAGAAGGGTAGCTCTGCTTTTCTCTTGATTACAGTGCAGAACATGCAGAACATGCTGGAATATATCACATCCATTCTCCCATCACTTTCTTCACTTTCTTCATTTTTTCCTCCCACTTCTCCTCCCGAGTTTTCATGTCATCATTTTTGAATTCATAATAGGTTATCATAGTAATACAGCCAATGGAGAACAGTTAGGCGAGATCCATGCAGAGCTTTTTCATGACTTCCTTGTCACGCATTGAACAATAGCAGCTCACTGCGAGAACGGGCTTGCTAGAGAGCTTAGGTTTCCCCACCACAGAATCATAAAGGTTGTTTATGTTATGGTCATCTTTGCCACTCTCATATCTGCTTATGAAATCATTCTTCTTGCATTCCAGATGCTCTGGCTTTGCCTTTACAATCTCCATATATGAGCTGAACTGGCTGCGAAGGTTTTCTTCTATTTTTGTGTACTGTGCGTCCACCTCTGTCTTCTTGATGTTCAGCAGGATTTGAGAGGTACAGTCTAATATTACATTCATGGCTTTGTTTATGTCTTCGAACTCACGTTCAAGGTTTTTAAAACATTCATCGTCCACAGATTTCTGCACAACCTTGATGAGTGCGGCAGCCACACTGAAGAGGGGATTGAACACCCCCGCTCCTGAGGCACAGGTGGATGCCCATTTTAGAACGTTCACTAGTCATTGTGTCTGGAGAAAGATGAAACAATGATAATACTGACCTGAAGAAATAACAACATGGTATCAAAGGGAATATGTACCTCTGTACACTTTTTGCAGTGCCACAAAATATGTACCATCAGGTACATTTTGCATACCCGTTATCACAATTTCCAACAACAATAACGTTAACAACCCCATATTATATTATATTGTGTGTAATGATTTAGAAGATAATTTATGTACTTTTACTATTTAGTCTGCACAATTAAGATGTTTTTGAGCATGTAACCCGATCCCACCTCTTAACCTTACAGTTTGTATATTATGCAATATAAAACACAACCTATAACAGGAAGATATGGTGATAGAAATTCACAAGATTCAAAAATTTCTGCAGGAACATCAGCTTGGACAGTAAAATGGCATTGGCTCTTGTGACTTGTTTCGTCATTAAGTTAGCAAGGTTATGAAACGACATTGGCTGTCCCACTATGATAGCGTCACAGTCTAAACTTGCGAGAGTCATGCAGAGGTTTGTCATGACTTTCCCGTTACTTTTTGAATGATCGAAGTACACTTTGAGAATGTTCTGGCTAAATACCTTCCATTTCCCCACCACAGCCTCATAAAGGTTGTTTATGTTTTGGTCTAAGGAAGTGAGGAAGCAGCCACTATTTAACTGTCCAGTCTGAAAAGCCGCCCCTCCCTCTGTGCCCATTAAATTTCTGATATGTTTCTATAGCACTTTATAAAATTTTGCATTGTTGCAAAGTACCTTTACAGAAAACATATTTTGCTCAAGCAGCCAATCTGAACTCAGATTGTCACATTGTTGAGATCTTCTAAAACTCTCATTAAGACATTTTAGAGATTTCCGTTGCATTTTCTTAACAGACTTGAGTAACATTTCTCATTTCCGTTAATTTCATTGTTGTCCTTGTAAAATAATTCAATGTCGTGGTTGAAGGGATCTCGTATTCTGCTTCTCCTCAGTGATATCTATATGAAGTTATTTAAGAACTGTTACAATTTTGTTCAATGTCATATCAGTGGAGAGTGAGTGAGGTTTTTGGCCTTCAGAAACGCAAGTACATGATTCAGGAAAGTTTCTGATAATTATTCAGAAACCATTATAATATTCAATTAACCATTTAAACTCGTTAAAGGGTCAAAAATGCATGATTAGACCAGTCTCTTCTTGCTCATTTTGAATCTCAAAAGTCAAAGTGTTTCAATTTTGATTGAATATGAATATAAATATAAAACAAAATAGGATAGTATTAATTAAATCTAAAGTAAGTTACTGGCAAAACTACAGAAAAGTTTTACAGTTTATCAATACCATATGGGTCAAAAGTGTCCAGAGTATAAGGGGTTAAATACAAATAAACAGTGTTTTGTACATGTTACGGCCACTGCTATAACATTAAGAGGGAGACAACACATAGCTCGGTCTAGGGTTTTATTTAAATAACATAAGGTAGGAACAAAACATTGAATGGGAAGAAATGAATCAGGTAACACAAAAAATATCCAAAGGAGCCCAAACCCGGACAATCGCTCCAGTCTCGCCCCTGAGTGTAACGAAGCGGCTTCCTTTAAGCACACCCTAAAGGGTCCACAGCTGTAAGGAATAATTAATCGCTGTAGGAATTAATTAACAGGTAAACGCCATGCCGGCCCCTAAGGGCAGACAGAGTGTTACAACAAAAATAAACATTAAATGTAACACACGTAACAGTACAGTATACACAATTTATAAAACAATGAAAAAAGCAGGGACGTCACTAGACCCCTTTTACGTACCCAGTATAAATCTGCTGTACCCCAGTAGAAGTTTCAAGTTTCCGTTTTAACAATTTTGTTTAATCTTTTTAACCGCTCCAAAAACACAAACTCGTGCCGTGCTTTCGGCAGAAATCCATGTCTGTTTGTTTCTTTGCAAAAACTGCAGCACGCAGCTGCGCAGTGTGCATGGAGGCACGTACCTGACGAAACGCGACTGATGTACTGTAGGCTATGAAAACCAGTGGCGTGTCCACATGAGTGGTACCGGGTGGAAGTTGCCACAGCATGAAAATTAGCTTTGCCCCCCTAACGCTGATCATACAGTCAATACTTTGGATACAATTACAAATACAATTTTGGATTAGGATAATGAATAGCATTATATTTCCTAAAAATCGCAAATTTCTATTCTGATAGAGATGCTTGTCTGTCGATGTTTGACTGGAGTCACGCCATCTGCGGTTCGGATAAATGCGGTCACGCTATCTACGCTTTAAAATAAAGTGCGCTTCTACACGGGGTTTAACGGTAACGATCGGTTAGGATCCTGGATTTACAGTAAAGATTATGTGAATTAATATGAAGTTTTCAGGCTGTAAACCTGTTTCATTGTGTAATAATTGCACCCCAAAGTCACGACTTATACTAACAGACATATTAATTTTTTTTATAAAAATATTAAATCAAATTGTTTTCTGCAAACTCCACCAGATTATTTTTCCACATCTCCCTTAGTACCACTGTGGTGATTTTTGTGTTATTTTACTGTTTCATTGTGTAATAATTGCACATCAAAGTCAAAACCAATATTAACTTACAGACATATTTTAAAAATTCATAATAATATAAAATCAAATTGTTTTCTACAAACTCCACCACATTCTTGTTCTACATGTCCCATAGTACCACTGTGGTGATTTTTGTGTTATTTTACTGTTTCATTGTGTAATAATTGCACATCAAAGTCACAACCAATATTAACTTACAGACATATTTTAAAAATTCATAAAAATATCAAATCAAATTGTTTTCTGCAAACTCCACCAGATTATTTTTCCACATCTCCCTTAGTACCACTGTGGTGATTTTTGTGTTATTTTACTGTTTCATTGTGTAACAATTGCACATCAAAGTCAAAACCAATTTTAGCTTACAGACATATTTAAAAAATTCATAAAAATATTAAATCAAATTGTTTTCTGCAAACTCCACCTGATTATTTTTCCACATGTCCCATAGTACCACTGTGGTGATTTTTGTGTTATTTTACTGTGTCATTGTGTAATAATTGCACACCAAAGTCACAACAAGTACTATCGTACGGCATATTTAAAAAAATTCATAAAAATATAAAATCAAATTGTTTTCTACAAACTCCATCACATTCTTGTTCTACATCTCCCTTAGTACCACTGTGGTGATTTTTGCGTTATTTTACTGTTTCATTGTGTAATAATTGCACATCAAATTCAAAACCAATATTAACTTACAGACATATTTTAAAAATTCATAATAATATAAAATCAAATTGTTTTCTACAAACTCCACCACATTCTTGTTCTACATGTCCCATAGTACCACTGTGGTTATTTTTGTGTTATTTTACTGTGTCATTGTGTAATAATTGCACACCAAAGTCACACCCAATATTAACTTACAGACATATTTTAAAAATTCATAAAAATATTAAATCAAATTGTTTTCTGCAAACTCCACCTGATTATTTTTCCACATGTCCCATAGTACCACTGTGGTGATTTTTGTGTTATTTTACTGTGTCATTGTGTAATAATTGCACACCAAAGTCACAACAAGTACTATCGTACGGCATATTTAAAAAAATTCATAAAAATATAAAATCAAATTGTTTTCTACAAACTCCATCACATTCTTGTTCTACATCTCCCATAGTACCACTGTGGTGATTTTTGTGTTATTTTACTGTTTCATTGTGTAATAATTGCACACCAAAGTCACAACAAGTACTATCGTACGGCATATTTAAAAAAATTCATAAAAATATAAAATCAAATTGTTTTCTACAAACTCCATCACATTCTTGTTCTACATCTCCCATAGTACCACTGTGGTGATTTTTGTGTTATTTTACTGTTTCATTGTGTAATAATTGCACACCAAAGTCACAACAAGTACTATCGTACGGCATATTTAAAAAAATTCATAAAAATATAAAATCAAATTGTTTTCTACAAACTCCATCACATTCTTGTTCTACATCTCCCATAGTACCACTGTGGTGATTTTTGTGTTATTTTACTGTGTCATTGTGTAATAATTGCACACCAAAGTCACAACAAGTACTATCGTACGGCATATTTAAAAAAATTCATAAAAATATAAAATCAAATTGTTTTCTACAAACTCCATCACATTCTTGTTCTACATCTCCCTTAGTACCACTGTGGTGATTTTTGCGTTATTTTACTGTTTCATTGTGTAATAATTGCACATCAAATTCAAAACCAATATTAACTTACAGACATATTTTAAAAATTCATAAAAATATTAAATCAAATTGTTTTCTGCAAACTCCACCTGATTATTTTTCCACATGTCCCTTAGTACCACTGTGGTGATTTTTGCGTTATTTTACTGTTTCATTGTGTAATAATTGCACATCAAATTCAAAACCAATATTAATTTACAGACATATTTTAAAAATTCATAATAATATAAAATCAAATTGTTTTCTACAAACTCCACCACATTCTTGTTCTACATGTCCCATAGTACCACTGTGGTGATTTTTGTGTTATTTTTCTGTTTCATTGTGTAATAATTGCACATCAAAGTCACAACCAATATTAACTTACAGACATATTTAAAAAATTCATAATAATCCATCCATCCATCTTCTTCCGCTTATCTGGGGCCGGGTCGCCGGGGAAGCAATCTAAGCAGGGATGCCAAGACTTCCCTCTTCCTAGACACTTCCTCCAGCTCTTCCGGGGGGACACCGAGGCGTTCCCAGGCCAGCCGGGAGACATAGTTCCTCCAGCGTGTCCTAGGTCTTCCCCGGGGTCTTCTCCCGGTGGGAAGGCGTCCAGGGGGCATCCGGAAAAGATGCCCGAGCCACCTCAGCTGGCCCCTCTCGATGTGGAGGAGCAGCGGATCTACTCTGAGCTCCTTCCGAGTGACCGAGCTTCTCACCCTATCTCTAAGGGATCGCCCGGCCACCCTGCGGAGAAAGCTCATTTCGGCCGCCTGTATCCGGGATCTTGTCCTTTCGGTCATGACCCACAGCTCATGACCATAGGTGAGAGTAGGAACATAGATTGACCGGTAAATCGAGAGCTTCGCCTTGCGTCTCAGCTCCTTCTTCACCACGACAGACCGGTACAGCGTCTGCATTACTGCAGAAGCTGCACCGATCCGTCTATCAATCTCGCGTTCCATCCATCCCTCACTCGTGAACAAGACCCCCAGATACTTGAACTCCTCCACTTGAGGCAGGAACTCTCCACCTACCTGAAGTGAGCAAGCCACCCTTTTCCGACTGAGAACCATGGCCTCAGATTTGGAGGTGCTGATTCTCATCCCAGCCGCTTCACACTCAGCTGCAAACCGTCCCAGTGCATGCTGAAAGTCCTGGTCTGATGTGGCCAGCACGATGACATCATCCGCAAAGAGCAGAGATGAAATCGCGTGGTCCCCAAACCTGACGCCCTCCGGCCCCTGGCTGCGCCTAGAAATTCTGTCCATAAAAATTAGGAACAGAACCGGCGACAAAGGGCAGCCCTGCCGGAGTCCAACATGCACCGGGAACAAGTCTGACTTACTGCCGGCAATGCGAACCAAACTCCTGCTCCGGTCGTACAGGGACCGGATAGCCCTTAGCAAAGGGTCCCGAATCCCATACTCCCGGAGCACCCCCCACAAGAAGTCGCGAGGGACACAGTCGAATGCCTTCTCCAAATCCACAAAACACATGTGGATTGGTTGGGCAAACTCCCATGAACCCTCCAGCACCCTGGAGAGGGTATAGAGCTGGTCCAGTGTTCCACGACCGGGACGGAAACCACACTGTTCCTCCTGGATCCGAGGTTCTACCATCGGCCGGATTCTCCCCTCCAGTACCCTGGCATAGACTTTCCCGGGGAGGCTGAGAAGTGTGATCCCCGATAGTTGGAGCACACCCTCCGGTCCCCCTTCTTAAAAAGAGGGACCACCACCCCGGTCTGCCAGTCCAAGGGCACTGTCCCCGACCGCCACGCGATGCTGCAGAGGCGTGTCAGCCAAGACAGCCCCACAACATCCAGAGACTTGAGGTACTCAGGGCGGATCTCATCCACCCCCGGTGCCCTGCCACCAAGGAGTTTCCTGACTACCTCTGTGACTTCAGCCCGGGTGATGGGCGAATCAGCCTCCGAGCCCTCGGGCTCTGCTTCCTCAATGGAAGGCGTGACGCCGGGATTGAGGAGATCCTCGAAGTATTCCTTCCACCGCCCGATGATATCCCCGGTCGAGGTCAACAGCTGGCCCCCACCACTGTAAACAGCGTTGGTAGGGCACTGCTTCCCCCTCCTGAGGCGCCGGACGGTTTGCCAGAATCTCTTCGAGGCCGACCGATAGTCTTTCTCCATGGCCTCACCGAACTCCTCCCAGGCCCGAGTTTTTGCCTCCCCAACCACCCGGGCTGCAGTCCGCTTGGCCTGTCGGTACCTGTCAGCTGCCTTGGGAGTCCCACAAGCCAGCCAGGCCCGATAGGACTCCTTCTTCAGCTTGACGGCATCCCTTACTTCCGGTGTCCACCACCGGGTTCGGGGATTGCCGCCTCGACAGGCACCGGAGACCTTACGGCCACAGCTCCGAGTGGCTGCGCTGACAATGGAGGTGGAGAACATGGTCCACTCGGACTCAATGTCTCCAGACTCCCTCGGGATCTGGTCGACGCTCTGCCGGAGGTGGAAGTTGAAGATCTCTGTGACAGGCGATTCGGCCAAACGTTCCCAACAGACCCTCACAGTACGTTTGGGTCTGCCGAGTCTGTCCAGCTTCCTTCCCCGCCATCGGATCCAACTCATCACCAGGTGGTGATCGGTTGACAGCTCCGCCCCTCTCTTCACCCGAGTGTCCAAGACATACGGCCGTAGGTCCGATGAAACAACCACAAAGTCGATCATCGACCTCCGGCCAAGGGTGTCCTGGTGCCATGTGCACTGATGGACACCATTATGCTTGAACATGGTGTTCGTTATGGCCAAGCTGTAACTAGCACAGTAAAGTCCAATAACAGAACACCACTCGGGTTCAGATCAGGGGGGCCGTTCCTCCCAATCACGCCCCTCCAGGTGTCACTGTCGTTGCCCACGTGGGCGTTGAAGTCCCCCAGCAGAACGACGGAGTCCCCAGTCGGGGCGCTTTCCAGCACCCCTCCCAGAGTCTCCAAGAAGGCCGGGTACTCTACACTGCCATTTGGCCCATAGGCGCAAACGACAGTGAGAGACCTGTCCCCGACCCGAAGGCGCAGGGAAGCGACCCTCTCGTTCACCGGGGTAAACTCCAACACATGGCGGCTGAGCTGGGGGGCTATAAGCAAACCCACACCAGACTGCCGCCTCTCACCCTGGGCAACTCCAGAGTGGTGAAGAGTCC
Organism: Triplophysa bombifrons; assembly: GCA_029783895.1. Taxonomy (NCBI): domain Eukaryota; kingdom Metazoa; phylum Chordata; class Actinopteri; order Cypriniformes; family Nemacheilidae; genus Triplophysa; species Triplophysa bombifrons. Next base: position 5,446,400 of record CM056455.1, read on the forward strand.
ATCCTCCCTCGAGGAGTGTGGTTCCAGAGCCCAAGCTGTGCGTAGAGGTGATCCCGACTATCTCTAGTCGGAATCTCTGAACCTCACGCACAATCTCAGGCTCCTTCCCCGTCAGAGAGGTGACGTTCCATGTCCCTAGAGCTAGATTCCGCGTCCAGGGATCGGGTTGTCGAGGCCCCCGCCTTCGGCTACCGCCCGATCCACTTTGCACCGGCCCCTTACGGTCCCTCCTGTAGGTGGTGGGTCCACGGGAGGGTGGCCCCACGTCGCTCCTTCGGGCTGAGCCCGGCCGGACCCCATGGGGGGAGGCCCGACCACCAGGCGCTCGCATACGAGCCCCAACCCCGGGCCTGGGTCCAGGGTGGGGCCCCGGCTGCGCCATGCCGGGCGACATCACGGTCCTCGAATTTATAGTCGTCGTAAGGTTTTTTGAATAATTCGTAGAAAACAATTTGATTTTATATTTTTATGATTTTTTTAAGTTTGTCGTACGATAGTATTGGGTGTGACTTTGGTGTGCAATTATTACACAATGACACAGTAAAATAACACAAAAATCACCACAGTGGTACTAAGGGAGATGTAGAACAAGAATGTGATGGAGTTTGTAGAAAACAATTTGATTTTATATTTTTATGATTTTTTTTAAATATGCCGTACGATAGTACTTGTTGTGACTTTGGTGTGCAATTATTACACAATGACACAGTAAAATAACACAAAAATCACCACAGTCGTACTATGGGAGATGTAGAACAAGAATGTGGTAGAGTTTGAAGAAAACAATTTGATTTAATATTTTTATGAATTTTTAAAATATGTCTGTAAGTTAATATTGGTTGTGACTTTGATGTGCAATTATTACACAATGAAACAGTAAAATAACACAAAAATCACCACAGTGGTACTATGGGACATGTAGAACAAGAATGTGGTGGAGTTTGTAGAAAACAATTTGATTTTATATTTTTATGAATTTTTAAAATATGTCTGTAAGTTAATATTGGGTGTGACTTTGGTGTGCAATTATTACACAATGACACAGTAAAATAACACAAAAATCACCACAGTGGTACTATGGGACATGTGGAACAAGAACGTGGTGGAGTTTGTAGAAAACAATTTGATTTTATATTTTTTATATTTTTTTTAAATATGCCGTACGATAGTACTTGTTGTGACTTTGATGTGCAATTATTACACAATGAAACAGTAAAATAACGCAAAAATCACCACAGTGGTACTATGGGACATGTGGAACAAGAACGTGGTGGAGTTTGTAGAAAACAATTTGATTTTATATTTTTATGAATTTTTAAAATATGTCTGTAAGTTAATATTGGTTGTGACTTTGATGTGCAATTATTACACAATGAAACAGTAAAATAACACAAAAATCACCACAGTGGTACTATGGGAGATGTAGAACAAGAATGTGGTGGAGTTTGTAGAAAACAATTTGATTTTATATTTTTATGAATTTTTAAAATATGTCTGTAAGTTAATATTGGTTTTGAATTTGATGTGCAATTATTACACAATGAAACAGTAAAATAACGCAAAAATCACCACAGTGGTACTAAGGGACATGTGGAAAAATAATCAGGTGGAGTTTGCAGAAAACAATTTGATTTAATATTTTTATGAATTTTTAAAATATGTCTGTAAGTTAATATTGGTTGTGACTTTGATGTGCAATTATTACACAATGACACAGTATTATGACACAAAAATCACCACAGTGGTACTAAGGGAGATGTAGAACAAGAATGTGATGGAGTTTGTAGAAAACAATTTGATTTAATATTTTTATGAATTTTTAAAATATGTCTGTAAGTTAATATTGGTTGTGACTTTGATGTGCAATTATTACACAATGAAACAGTAAAATAACGCAAAAATCACCACAGTGGTACTATGGGACATGTGGAACAAGAACGTGGTGGAGTTTGTAGAAAACAATTTGATTTTATATTTTTATGAATTTTTAAAATATGTCTGTAAGTTAATATTGGTTGTGACTTTGATGTGCAATTATTACACAATGAAACAGTAAAATAACACAAAAATCACCACAGTGGTACTATGGGAGATGTAGAACAAGAATGTGGTGGAGTTTGTAGAAAAAAAATTGATTTTATATTTTTATGAATTTTTAAAATATGTCTGTAAGTTAATATTGGTTTTGAATTTGATGTGCAATTATTACACAATGAAACAGTAAAATAACGCAAAAATCACCACAGTGGTACTAAGGGACATGTGGAAAAATAATCAGGTGGAGTTTGCAGAAAACAATTTGATTTAATATTTTTATGAATTTTTAAAATATGTCTGTAAGTTAATATTGGTTGTGACTTTGATGTGCAATTATTACACAATGAAACAGTAAAATAACACAAAAATCACCACAGTGGTACTATGGGAGATGTAGAACAAGAATGTGGTGGAGTTTGTAGAAAACAATTTGATTTTATATTATTATGAATTTTTAAAATATGTCTGTAAGTTAATATTGGTTTTGAATTTGATGTGCAATTATTACACAATGAAACAGTAAAATAACGCAAAAATCACCACAGTGGTACTAAGGGACATGTGGAAAAATAATCAGGTGGAGTTTGCAGAAAACAATTTGATTTAATATTTTTATGAATTTTTAAAATATGTCTGTAAGTTAATATTGGTTGTGACTTTGATGTGCAATTATTACACAATGAAACAGTAAAATAACACAAAAATCACCACAGTGGTACTATGGGAGATGTAGAACAAGAATGTGGTGGAGTTTGTAGAAAACAATTTGATTTTATATTATTATGAATTTTTAAAATATGTCTGTAAGTTAATATTGGTTTTGAATTTGATGTGCAATTATTACACAATGAAACAGTAAAATAACGCAAAAATCACCACAGTGGTACTAAGGGACATGTGGAAAAATAATCAGGTGGAGTTTGCAGAAAACAATTTGATTTAATATTTTTATGAATTTTTAAAATATGTCTGTAAGCTAAAATTGGTTTTGACTTTGATGTGCAATTATTACACAATGAAACAGTAAAATAACGCAAAAATCACCACAGTGGTACTAAGGGACATGTGGAAAAATAATCAGGTGGAGTTTGCAGAAAACAATTTGATTTAATATTTTTATGAATTTTTAAAATATGTCTGTAAGCTAAAATTGGTTTTGACTTTGATGTGCAATTATTACACAATGAAACAGTAAAATAACACAAAAATCACCACAGTGGTACTAAGGGAGATGTGGAAAAATAATCTGGTGGAGTTTGCAGAAAACAATTTGATTTGATATTTTTATGAATTTTTAAAATATGTCTGTAAGCTAATATTGGTTTTGACTTTGATGTGCAATTATTACACAATGAAACAGTAAAATAACACAAAAATCACCACAGTGGTACTATGGGAGATGTAGAACAAGAATGTGGTGGAGTTTGTAGAAAACAATTTGATTTTATATTATTATGAATTTTTAAAATATGTCTGTAAGTTAATATTGGTTTTGAATTTGATGTGCAATTATTACACAATGAAACAGTAAAATAACGCAAAAATCACCACAGTGGTACTAAGGGACATGTGGAAAAATAATCAGGTGGAGTTTGCAGAAAACAATTTGATTTAATATTTTTATGAATTTTTAAAATATGTCTGTAAGCTAATATTGGTTTTGACTTTGATGTGCAATTATTACACAATGACACAGTAAAATAACACAAAAATCACCACAGTGGTACTATGGGAGATGTGGAAAAATAATCTGGTGGAGTTTGCAGAAAACAATTTGATTTAATATTTTTATGAATTTTTTTAATATGTCTGTAAGTTAGTATTAGTCGTGACTTTGGGGTGTAATTATTACACAATGAAACAGGTAAACAGCCTGAAAATGTCATATTAAAATCTTAAATTATGTATAATGTAATATAATGTTTATTGTAATTTGATACTGAACATGATTCTGAACGAAAATAAAACTTTCCCACTAAATGATTATCTTACAGCAACATAAGGAAAAATTAAACACTCCTATCTGCTTGTTAAGCCTGACGTCACATCATATATGAAAGGCCATAAACCGTTTCCGTATCCAAGTGCTCTGAATGCATAGACAAACAACAAAAAATGCGAATATTCACATATTCTCTACTGTAAACCACGATCCTAACCCATCGTTACCGTAAAACCCCGTGTAGACGCGCAGTTTAATTTAAAGCGTAGATAGCGTGACCGCACTTATCCGAAACGCAGATGGCGTGACTCCAGTGATGTTTGAGCAGCCTGGTCACAGTCTGTATCGTCAGACAGGAGCGGCAGTATAACTCCATTGGAGTCGAAAGGAAAACGTGCATCTCTGTCATGTAGATGAGAATGTAAATATCTACGCATTATATACGTAAGTAATAGTAGCAGTAACACCTATTTACTGTTACAATAAAAGATTATGGACCAGTAGACTGGGGTTGTTCTATGATCCGTATGGATCACGCCCCACTGTTCTGATGCTTGTGACCCGGGAAATAACTGCAAAGTTTATCTATCATAGAGTGAAAGACAGTTCTAAATGCGATCTCTTTCCTTCTCTCTGTATACCTCGGCGAGTTCGGTATAAAAGCGTATTTTCTCAAAACCTATTTCATTATTTAAATCACTGCGTAAGGTAAAGTGTAAAGTTAAAGTTGTTGTGTGGAAAGTTGTTAGCCGCTAATTTGACATACAAATGATGTCACAAACTGTCTTTGCTAGCTGTACAAGATAAAATGATCACATCTGTTTAAAGTAAATACAGTATGCGCTGCTGGACAAGAGAGCAAGAGCAATGCATGATAGGATGAGTAGACTACATCGCTCATACTGATTAAGAGAGATCCATCTGTCATAAACGTCTTTACTCGAAGGCACGTTTTTGTGCATATTCATATATATTCTTTGTACAAAAAGTGTCTATTTTTAAACATATGATGTAGACTGGAGAATAAATAATTATTTTCTGTCAAGAGTTTAGAAATCCTGTTTAAACTGCTATGTGCACCAATGAACTAAGTAGTTAGGCCTATATCAAGTTCCTGCAGTTGTATTTCAGACACAACAATATAAATTAGCACAAGTTTGGAATGAGTTGTACTGGGAAACAGACAGAAGAGTTTCAAAGAGAGTTTTCAAGCTATTGTTTTGTGAACTGCTTTGAAACAAAATGTACAAATCCTCTAATGGGAGAATTCAGATTTTCCCTGAAAAATTAATGTGAACTCTGTTTGTTCCTTTACTATTTTAAGAAAGACTTCATCATCATAAACTTGACCTAAAGTCTCTGCATATTTAATGGAGGCAAAAACCGGTCAAAGTTAAATAAAAAAAATCCACAATTCTCAAATCCCTTGGATTCAAGGAAGTAAAGCTGATTTCTTATCATATATCAGCGTAAAGCACTTTCTTATGCTTGTAGAAATAAACGACATTTCCCACTTTTGATCTCTTGTATGTACATTTCTCATCCCAAATCATTATACATAGTATTTCACTTCTGCAGTGGATAGCATGCACCCAATCTGCTCTTCTCACTGCTGTCTGGTCGTCAGCAGAACTTCTAATGTTTTCTTGACAAGTCTTTGATGACCACAAAGTCACCTGGCTTGATATCATGCAATGACTCCATTGCCAATTCTGGCAACATTTCCTTTACCTGTTGGAATATTTATGAGGGAACAGTAGAATTTATTTTACAATAGGCTACTGCAATATTTCATTGTCACATATTACAACCGCACTTCTATAGACACTGACCTTCCAAGCAAAATTCAAATTGATGAAGTTTGATCTTGTTATTTTTTAATTTTAAGGTACTTTATTGGCATCATTTAGTGTTCTTACAATATTGCCAAAGCATTGAACGTATAACAAAACACATACAATAGGAACAAACGTTAAAGTAAAATTAAAACTTTTCTGCCAGAGACGAGTTTGTCATTTGAAAAAAAATGTTTTATTAAAAAAGTAATTACTGCAACGGGTCAGGATTCAGTGTTTCATAGGGTAAGAGAGGGGAGTGGGGGGAAAGGTCAGGAGGTAGTATGCTGACTGCCTGGTGGATGAAGCTGTCCTTCTGAAGCTCTGTGTCGGGTGGGTGGGATCACCTGCAATACAGAGGGCTGAGACGGTACACATAAATGTACTGAAGGGCGGGTAGAGAGAGACACCAATGATCTTCTCAGCTGCTCTCACTATGCCGTGGAGGGGCTTGCGGCAGGACACGTTACAGGCCCCACACTACACAATGATGCAGCTAGTCAGAATGCTCTCGATGGTACATCTGTAGAAGGTACACATGATGGGGGCTGGGAATCTGGCTCTTCTCAGTTTGTGGAGGAAGTAGAGACGCTGCTGAGCTTTCCTGGCCGGCCAGTGCATTTGTGTTTTTAGCCCAGGAGAGGTCCTCTGTGATGTGCACACCCAGGAACTTGATGTGGCGCACTCTCTAGAAACGCAATCAAATCAAATCAAATCCCTTTATTGTCACTCAACCATATACACAGGTGCAACAGTAGGTGAAAACATTCGCTATTAGCACTCAGGCTGTTAGCATTCCCAGCCTTTAGTTCTGAATATTGCCTTTACTGCTTAACCCACTGTTCTCATTATGACACCACTAATGGCTAATGATTCAGATATGTGTTTAACGTTACCTTTGAGTGAAGATGATGAATCTTTCTTCGCACTTCAGTCAGAACTGGAAGTATTGGAGAAGCAGATCCACGATCTCCTCGAGAGGCAAACACATCTGCGAGAACGTAAAATGGCGCTGGAAACATCCCGGGCTGACGCTCGCAAAGCTGCGGTAAGTGTTCGACGTGATTGTAATACTCCTATCGCTTCTACTCCGTGTGTTTCTATGCACAGATCCCAGGCTTCAAAATCACGACGAGCCGATATGAATTTCACTCCTGCACCTGCACACGCACGGCGAAAGGCGAAATCCAGGACCGGAGCGATGACCTCCCCCCCACCGCCGCCACCGGTCTTCGAGATCCCTACCAGTAACCGCTTTGCCGCCCTCTGCAAGACGAAATCCAACGCTGTGGTCATCGGAGACTCAATCGTCCGGAACGTACGCGCCTCCTTCAATGAAGGTAAGGTTCGCACTCACTGTTTTCCTGGCGCCCGTGTTCTCGATGTCTCTGCAAGGACATAAAACATTGGATGACTAGTAATTTCCTCCTTTTAAACTCTAGCAAAACCGAAATATTACTTATAGCACCAAAATCAAGTAAACAGAATAATGCAAATTGCAAATTGAAGGCTGCACTGTTACTCCAACAAATATTGTTAAAGACCTAGGCGTTATATTAGACGGCAACCTGTCATTTAAAAATCACATCTCAAATATCACAAAAGCAACCTTCTTCCACCTTAGAAATGTTGCCAAATTACGAAATAGTTTATGTGTTGCAGACGCAGAAAAGCTTATTCATGCATTAGTGACCTCACGGCTTGACTATTGTAATGCTCTACTTAGTGGTTGTCCTGTATCATCGATAAACAAACTACAGTTAGTTCAGAATGCAGATGCCAGAGTTCTTATTAGGTCAAGAAAATACGATCACATAACCCCAGTTTTATCATCGCTTCACTGGCTACCCATTAAGTATCATATTGATTTTAAAATTATTTTAATTACTTACAAAGCCCTGAACGGTTTAGCACCTACTTACTTAACCGAGCTTTTATCACGTTACAACCCATCACGCTCCCTAAGATCTCAAAACTTAGGACTTTTGACAACACCTAGAATAACAAAATCCACCAAAGGGGGACGAGCTTTCTCATACGTAGCACCTAAACTCTGGAATAGCCTTCCTGATACTATTCGAGGGTCAGACACACTCTCCCAATTTAAATCTAGATTAAAGACACATCTTTTCAGCCAAGCTTTCACTTAATGCATAGTTAATGGACAGCAGCTACGCTAATTATTCTCTTTATTCCCTTTCCGCCTCTGCCTCGGGATGCCCATCCCGAGGTAGGAAGAAGTTCCACCATGTCCAGATAACCGAAAGATGCGCATCCCAAATTTGAGATTACGCCAGCTACAGCTGCAGACTGACTGACCATCCCAGCTCCATCTAAGGAAATTCCACCACCAGCCAAGAGAAATATGACCATTGGACCATCCCAGCTCAGACCACTACATCCCCAACCAAGAGCAAAGACGGACTATTTGTCTTATTATTGCTGAAGTTACAATATTTGGTATTAAATGCTAAACCAAAACGACATGTCAGCAGTCTGAGTGCAGCTATGACACGTCAGAGGGGATCTGGCCCTCCCGGTTGAGCCTGGTTTCTCCCGAGGTTTTTTTCTCCATTAATCAATCATTGGAGTTTGGGTTCCTCACCACAGCAGGGCAGTGTTGGCCTGCTCACCGGGAGACTGCATTCATTCATTTATTTTTTATAAACTAGATATTATTTATTAGAATGATCTTACTCGTTGTATAAATACCATGCACTGTGCTGTGTTTTAACTTTTCTGTCTTTCCTGTTTGCCCCTGTAAAGCTGCTTTGAAACAATACACATTGTGAAAAGCGCTATATAAATAAACTTGAATTGAATTGAATTGAGTGCAGTTCCAACCAACATGGCAGTAAGACAGACATTTCTTGTACACATTTAACATTTCTGTACAAGTTTTACACCAGAATACAACAAATGACACGTAATATACATAATAATCATACACAGCAGCAAATGTACACAATGTGCGTAGTGTACACAGGATAATGACACATAATTTACAAATAACTAAATAATTAGCAGCGAATGTACATATAATGTGCATAGTTTGCAGTGATTGATGTGTATTGTATATTACAGTATGACAATGTATAAAGTTGTGCGTGCTAGTGGGTGATAAAGTGCAGTGCTAATGAGTGGATTGTGAAAGTCTAGACTTTAAGAGTCTGATTGCTTTGGGAAAAAAGCTGTCACGTAGTCTGCTGGTGCGGGTTCTGATACTGTGGTATCTCTTTCCTGATTGAAGGATGGAGAACAGACCGTGACTTGGGTAGCTAGTGTCTCTAGTAATCCTCCTCGCTTTTTTACACAACCGTCTCACGTAACGTCCTGGGGGGAGAGAAACTCACTTCCGACGGTATGCCTGGCAGATCGTACCACTCTCTGGTCCTGTTACCGTACCAGGGAGTGATGCAGCCAGTTAGGATACTCTCTATTGTGCCGGTGTAGATTCGAGTGAGGATGTGGCGATTCAGACCAAACTTCCTCAGCCGTCTCAGGAAGAAGAGACGTTGGTGAGCCTTCTTCAATACGGCTTCGGTGTGAATGGTCCATGTGAGCTCCTATGTGAGGTTGACACCAAGGAACTTGAAACTGTTGACTCGCTCCACTGGTGCCCCATTGATGGTGATAGGACTGTGATATCTGTCTCTCCTCCTAAAGTCCACCACTAGCTCCTTGGTCTTACTGACGTTGAGAGAGAGGTCGTGTTCATCACACAAACGTGACAGAGTCTGCACCTCTTCTCTGTAGGCTGTTTCAATCATTGTTGGTTTGAGGAACATACTGGGTGTGCCCTCCACTTAAGTCAACAACAATCTCCTTCATCTTCTCCACATTGAGAGAGAGATTGTTGTCATTGCACCACCTGGCCAGGCGGCTCACCTCGTTCCTGTAGTTAGTCTCATCTCTTTTGCTCATGAGAACCACCAGGGTCATCCTAGGGGAGCCCCTGTGTCAGTTTGATGGTGCTGGATGTGTTACTGCCTAACTGTACTGCCTGAGGTCTCACAGTTAGAAAGTCTAACAGCCAGTTGCACAGAGTTAAAGTGTTGAGACCCAGCTGGACCAATTTGTGAATGACCTGTTGAGAGATGATTGTGTTGAATCCTTATCTGAAATCTATGAACAGAATTCTGACATAAAAGTATTTTTTGTCCAGATATGTGAGTGCAGCCTGGAGGGCAGGGGTGATGGTGCCATCTGTCGATAGCTTGGACCAATATGCAAACTGGAAGAGGTCCAGGGAGAGAGGGGGCTGTATTGATGTTCTGCATGACTAGCCGTTCATAGCACATCATGGGAATAGGAGTAATTGCAACTGGGCAGTGGTCATTGAAGGGGAATGGAGATTACTTTTTTGGGACTTGAATGGTGCTGGTATTTTTGAAGCATGTAGGGACAACAGTCTGTCTCAACGTGATGTTGAAAATGTCTGTGAAGACATCAATGAGTTTTCTTTCCAGGAACGGACACATGCACATTTCTCTTCCCGTTTGGACTACTGATATGCACTTTATTTGTGAGTCTTGGAAAAGCTTACACACGCCATCACTGTGATTTGGTGGCTCATATATAATGTTTTAAGGTTTTATACACCGTTTGCGAATAATGGAAGTGTGTTGGTATTATTTCGGGTGCTGGAAGTTACCGGGAGCCTCCATTTGTTTATTTACCATAGAAACTCTCGTAACATTTGTGACTCCCAATCTCAGTGATCTTTTGTCCAGTTAGGGATCACTAGTCTCAAATGCTGACGGCAGAGTAAAATCAGCACAGATAGTTCTGCAATATTAGTTATATCTCTTAGATCTGCACATATGGGCTTTTACCGTCCTCTGTCCAACGTAATGCTTCCTGGCGAGCATCTAGGCAACTCAAAGTAGAAGGGAGCCTAACTTGCCACAGTAATTCACGCCAAAGTATATTAAATATTTTTTCAGGACCTTTCAGAAACTGGAAGAAACCTAACCTCTGTCCTGGACTCTCCATCCAACAGATCAAAATTGTGTGCATAGACAGATGACGTCGGGCCTCCTCAACCCAATCCTCTACAGTCAATGAATCCTGAGACAATTTTCCAGAGAATCTGGGACATTTACTTTCACGCGGCACAGAATTTGATGTAACGCCACTCATAGCAATATCATCGACAACAGGGGACTGTGGTTCTATAGGGCAGCGGTTCTCAATCCTGGTCCTCGCCCCCCCCCGCTCTGCATATTTTGTATGCTACTCCTACCGCTCCGGAGGTTTGTTCAATAAGAGCCCCGCGAAGTAAACATCACTAGATATTCTGCCATAATTCCAGTTCGAAATGGGCATAATGTTGCGCAAATCTCAAGATTACGGTTAAATAACCCTTCAATCTTCGGGAGTAGGTTTTGTCTGTGTGAAGATGCTACAGGCAGTAGTGTTGCACAAATTCGTGTTTTTAAATTAACGTCAGCCGATTTCCTGTGTGCAGGGATTCACGAGTTCACATGAGCAGATAATGAAGATAGCAGGGGTAGTAAAAGTATGCGTTCTTTTTAGCGTGCTGTCCGGGGGGCAGGTTGAACCGGCCGAACCCAGAACTCACCCCCCGGAGTTCTGCTATCGACATGAGCTCAAGTAGAGGAGCCGGGGAGGTGGTGGGATGTGTAATCCTTTGAGATGGCTTCAGGTAAGAATCTTGGTCTACTTAAATACTGGTTCGCTTGAGCTGATAGGTTGGAGTCTATGATTGCTGATTGCGAACCAGCCGGTCTTAATTATATGCTCTGGCTTCTCCCGAACTTTGTTAATCTATAATTATCCATTAACATCATTTAGAGAGCAATGAACACAGTTCAGGAAACACATCAATCGAAACGCGGTACATTCATTGAGTTCTCTTCTAATGAGCTAGAGATTTAAAACATGTGTGTTAAAACACGAGAGATACAAAAAACATGCAGAGCGGGGAGGGGGGATGGAGTCTTTGACCACTGTTTTTGACCACTGTTTTTCCCAAAAAAAATACACAAGCAAAAACATAGGCCCAATGAATGAAATTTAGGCCAGCATTACTACAATCACTTTATTTATTAAGTTGGTTCTCTTGGTGTTCAACATCAGTCTGGACTTGGCCAAACCTGGCACATACCATAACATCCAAAAGAAAAGAATAAAACGTACAACTCACTTCAAAGAAAAACAATTATCAAACTTAAGTGCAAAACACCTCAAATCCTACTTCATTACCCCCACACGTGCACTTAAGTGACTAATTCCCCCCTCTATTGGCACAATAGAAGAAACAGCACGTTCTTCCAGCAACCGACAACCAAGAAGACGCCAAACGATGCAAACACAGCGCTCCAGTGAAGTATTTAAAGACAAATCACCGTTCTTATTCTACAGGTGTCACTAATAACAAAGTACAACAGCGCCCCTCACTAACTTGGCTACATATATTTTAAAACTAAACATCGGAGTTGTGATCATGGTCGGCTGTTCTCTGCAGAGAATCACACAGGTAAGAGCTACGAGCTCTGTTTAGCACTGTGCCAGAGAAAAACTCGCCCATTGTGACGCGGCTCTTGTCATTTATCAAAACTGTTCAGTGAAAAGCAAAGACGTTGTCCCACCTCTGCGTTCAGATACTTGGGAGAGAGAGAGAGAGAGAGTGCGCGTAGGAGCTGAAACTGGAGAGTGAGCAAGAGCGCGTATAATTCTTTTACTCAATGATCAATAAACTTTTAGTTTATCCGCGGTTCCCCCGACTCTCCGAACCGGAGAGCACGATCCATCTAGATCACGAATCATCCCGCGATCCTTTTCACCACTATGCCGCAGATAAGAGAAAGAGGAAACCCGCTTACTAGAGTTGTTAGTCCGTTTAGGGCTGCTGTAAACATGGCGGTAAATTCAATGTATGTAGGCCCGCTCTGTATGTAGATATAAACAGCTTATTCTAAGGTATTACAATCATAATGGTTCATTACGTGAGGTCTTTATACACCTGTGAAATTTTTTTTTGTATATTATGTCGCATTTCCGTCAATTGATCCTTCTAAAAACCCAGTATTGTTCCTTTAAGATGTTTCCACAGAATTCAGCATAAAGGGGCGTGTTTATCCTATTTTGGTGTGATCAATCAGACACACTTGACCCCAAAACTTTACAGTCATATAGACCTCTATGCATAATAACACTAAATGATTTTACACCAGACTGTATATGGAATCCTCCGGTGGAGTCAACAGGTGATCCGCTCCCTGCGGGCCACACACATCCCAGGCAACCTGAACCAGACAGCTGACACGCTTTCTCGTCAGAATATGCCACCCGGAGAGTGGCTACTCCACCCCCGCGCAGTTCAGCTCATTTGGATGCTGTTCGGGCAGGCCCAGGTAATACTGTTCGCCTCCCTTGACACCACCCATTTCCCGCTTGGTACTCCCTGTCCGAGATCCCCCTTGACACGGATACCCTTGCGCATAGCTAGCCGTGGGACAAGTGGAAGTACGCATTCCCCCCAATGAGCCTCATTGTACAGACACTGTGTATGGTCAGGGAAGAGGAGCACCAAGTGTTATTGGTTGCGCCGCTTGGCCCAACCGCACTTGGTTCTCAGAGCTGATGCTCTTGGCAACGACTCCCCCCTGGCCCATCCAACTGATAGAGGACCTGCTTTCTCAAGGGAAGGACACGTTCTGGCATCCCAGACCAGACCTCTGGAACCTCCATGTCTGGCCTCTAGACGGGACGAGGAGATCCTGATTTGGCTACCCCCCATCTGTGGCGGAGACCATCACCCAGGCTAGGGCCCATCTACTAGGGGTTTTTTTGCCTATTAATGGCGTCTCTTCTCGTCCTGGTGTCTCTCTCAACGAGAAGACCCACGGAGGTGCTCGGTCGGGATCGTGTTGTCTTTCCTACAAGAGACTGGAGACTTAGATCCCCCCCCACAGTGAAGGTGTATGTAGTCCCTATCGCCACTCGTCACGACTCAGTTGATGGAAACTCTTTAGGGCAGCACGACCTGGGCACCAGGTTTCCTAAGGGGCGCGAGAAAGCAGAATCCGCCTTGTCTCCGCTCCATACCCTCTTGGGACCTTAATGTGGTCCTGGCTGGCCTCTATGGGCCCCCCTTTGAGCCCCTCAGAGGTTCTGATCTTCCTCATTTTCGAGTAAGACGGCCTTCCTGATGGCGCTCGCTCCCTTCAAGAGGGTAGGGGACCTTCAAGTATTCTCCGTGTCCACGGATTGCCTTGAATTCGGCCCTGGCAACTCTCACGTTATCCAGAGACCCAGCCCCGGATACGTGCCCGAAGTTCACATGACTCCCTTTCGGGACCAAGTGGTAAACTTGCAGGCACTCCCCATTGGGGGAAGACCTTACCCCATCCGTGTTGTGTCCAGTACGCAAACTGCGCCTCTTCTTGGACCGCACGCAGAGCTTCAGCTCTGACAAGCACTTTGTCTGTTTTGGAGGACAGCAGTAGGGGAAAGCTGGCTCCAAACAGAGACTGGCACACTGGATTGTGGATGCCGCCACAGCGGCATACCGATCGCAAGCATACCCATTGACAGTGTGGGCTCACTCCACACGGAGTATAGCCACCTCCTGGGCACTGGCCAGAGGCGCCTCTCTGGCAGACATTTGTAGAGCTGCGGGTTGGGCTACGCCCAATGCCTTCGCAAGGTTTTATGACCTTTGCGGAAACCCGGTGTCAGCCCACGTCCTGCGTGGCGACTTACCCCCCAGGGTAGGAAGTGGCCTCTGCAGCGCATCCCTAATTAAGGAAGTCGCACTCACTCGGTGTAAACCCGGTCCGATCGGCCTCTCGCCAGTAGAGAGCTAAAGCCTCCGTCCATGAAAGGTTACCGCTCAGGTCTGTGCCCATCTTTCTCCAAGAAAGCACTGGGACCCCCCAACCATCACACTTGAAGCTAACAGTTTTGCGAAAGCCTCGTGCTGACACACCCAGGCCTGTTACTGTCGCTTCGCTAGAGATTGTGACACGATACAGCGTTCTGGCGTTTTCCATAGGAACTCCATCTGGTGGCTCGACACAACGTCGAGAGATCGACAGAAAGGGAACGTCTCGGTTACGTTTGTAACCTCAGTTCCCTGATGGAGGGAACGAAACGTTGTATCCCTTATGCCACAACACGTATCGTCCTCTGCTGTAGTCGTGAGAGGCTCTCAGGCTCTTCAGAACAGAAGGTAAATGAATGCTCCATGCCGTCTTCGTTTTATACAGAATATCAAGGGGCGGAAATTTGCATGCAAATTTCATTAGCCAAATTTCATTGGCCTCTTCTATAGTAGTCAGAGTTGATAGGTTCTCAAGGACGAACCCCAAATTTCTTTGGCCTCTTCTATAGTAGTCAGAGTTGATAGGTTCTCAAGGACGAACCCCATCTGTCAGCTCGACACATCGTTCCGTTCTCCACAGTGCATCCGGTTGTTCTTGAGGCCTTGTGTCCAGTACTTGCTCTTCAGACTTACGTCCACCGCACTAGCCAGTGGCGTAAATCAGAGCAACTTTTGATATGCTATGGGGGCCGCAACAAATGGGCGGCTGCCACCAAGCATTGGGTGAGGGATGCTAGTGCTTTGGCCTATGAGGCGCGCGGTCAGGCTTCACCTCTAGGAGTCAGAGCTCATTCCACAAGGGGGTTTCATCTTCTTTGGCCATAGCAAGAGGTGTCCCCTTGCATGAAGTGTGTGAAGCGGTGGGGTGGTCCTCTCCGCACACATCTGTCAGATTTTATAGTCTGGATGTCCATGCTACTCCAGGCTCACGTGTCCTGGAGTCTACATCCCAGATTCATATCTGAGGCCTCAACTCGGATTGTGCACACTTGTCACAAAACCTTGGGGGGTCTAGATACTTCCAGTGCAGCAGCGTTGGTATTCTCGATCCCATAAAGTTTGAAACGCAGCATGGGGTGTAGCTTTTGATAGGGAACGTCTCGGGTTACTTGGCTGTAACCCTGTTCCCTGAAAAAGCAGGAACGAGATGCTGCGCCTAAATGCCGCACTGTAGGCGTGCCCGGACGTCCTTTGAGACAAAGTTGGAACCTATAACGTATCCGCATTCACGCGTATTTATAACCGGTAGGTGTGGGTGTAATTAGCCACGTCACCTGGCGATTTTATTTTAAGCCAAAATAATCTTTGCCGTGTTTGACACATGTGCTTCCCAACTGGTCGAACAAAGACTGTTCTATTCAAGTTTATTTATATAGCGCTTTTCACAATGTGTATTGTTTTAAAGCAGCTTTGTTCTCACTCATAGCGTTTGAAACGCAGCATCTCGTTCCCGCTTTTTCAGGGAACAGGGTTACAGCCAAGTAACCCGAGACGTTTTCAAACTAGCCTACTGGTATCCTATGATATATCTTTTAGCGTACTTACTAAAATTGACATTGTGTTCAACTTTCTTTTTATTGTGCAAAACATGAATCATTCCAAACAAATAAAACAGTAAAAAGTAAAATGTTAGGCAATATAGGCTAAAAATAAATCAAAAAAATTAACGATACGCAAAAAAGCAGTATGACTCTTACATAACATAACATCTTATCACAGGGTCACCTGAAGCGTTTCTGCAAACGGCAGAGAGTACATCCTTTCGTCTTTATTTTACAAAAGTTGAATGTTTTGTGATTATCGTGGATCTACGCAAATAAATGTAAATCGTTCAAATGAAAGCACGTGTCTGTATGAGGACAAGATGATACAGAGTTAAATAAGTTTCAGCTGTTACCGTGATCGCATAGATGCATCACGCGAGCACAGAGACAACACACACAAAACACGCACACATACAAGTTCACACAACCTCTAGCCCACTTGACCGTTAGATCAGGATTAGGATGCTTCACTACACAGAGAGGGAGATGATAAGAACAGAAAGAAGACACTTCAATTATTAAATACGAGCAAATTGTCATGTGAGTGATCACGTGAGAAGTGCATTTTCTGTGTTCGCAGGATTACAGACTCACCTACATGGCTTTGTTCACAAATTGTTAAAGTCATATGGGGATGGTTTCAGCCCCTACCTTGTTTTGATGTGGGAAAACCCTCTTCCCATTTGATACACAATATTTTGTGTTTTCACTGGGTGTTAGTTCAGCAAAAAATTTAATCAAAACGAGACTGTTGTGCTCCCTGCTGTGCTACCTGCAAGGAACAAATCAAACATGACTAACCATATTGGTCTTGATATGCTATGAATCCCTTTGTTAACCAATACTGTTATCAATTATAACATTCCATGACATTGACATGTGATCTAACCCATATGTCAGATCTGCATAGTAAGGAAAATTATGTCTAGGCAGGCATGGTTTATCATCGTGATCAAGCCAGACCCCCCCTCTTTTAAAGAGGGAAATGCAAGAGAATCAAATGCAGAAGTGATGAAGGTTACTATGAGAGCTTCAGCGCATTTGTTTACTGTTGACACAAGTTTGCAGCTCTTCGTGTGAGATAGACATTAACAAACAGAGATTGACTTCGGCAGCAAACACTGTTAAATGTAACTGTTGTGCTTACTTATAAAGATGATGTAAACTTTGATTATGTTTGTTAAGTAATGACACTGCGATAAAACTCTAATTTAATAACCTTTTAAGTATTTGTGAATGTTGAGACCGTTTTTTTGCAGTTTCACTGTTCTACCTGCATCTGAGTTGATGTGAATATTGTGACTGAAATCAGTACTTGTCTCTGTCATTTTTATTGCTTAAAATTTATTATTCAGCATCATCATAACAATAATAGCAAGCAACCATTGATTCAATGTTTACAAATGTTGATCCCTCAAAATTTATTACATCAAACCAATATCATGTTTGCACATGCAATTCTTGTTGAAAAACACCATTATTGTGACCAGCTTTTGCTTAAGTTGGGCTCTTGTGTTTTAATGTTAAGAATCTTTTTACCATTTGACAATGTGTTAAAATGCATTTGTTGTAGCAAATTATGTTGTCACCCAGGTCAGGTGATGATGGTGGTTTCTAAATAAGGATTGCAAGTGTCGTTATGAAGTTGTTGTCATAACCGTTCATGATTATGATATTAATTTTACCAACCTTGTGACACTCGAGTGTGTCATAACCAGTGTTGGGTGTAACTAGTTACTAAGTAATTAGTTACTGTAATTTAATTACTTTTCCCTTGAAAAAGTAAAGTAAGGGATTACTCACATGTTTTCTGTAATTTAAATACAGTTACTTTTGATGTAATTAAACTAAATACTTTGTTAAATATATGCGTGTGCAAAAGCGTAATTGACTTCAAAATTCAAAGTCTTACTTTAAAATCTGTGCTTTAATGTATAATTCTTACATTTGTAATACTTTGGTCAGTTAATAATATTATTTGAATGAATTCAATAAGCCGTTTCATGTATATTCTTGAATCACTTAACTAATCAAGGTTGATGTAGGATATAGAAAGTAATTAGTAATGAGTAACTAAATACTTTTTGGACAGATTAATTTGGACAGTAATCTAATTACACTATTGAATATGTAATGAGTAACTAGTAATTAATTACTTTTTCAGAGTAACTTACCCAACACTGGTCATAACTTGTATTTAAAGCAACTTTTTACTTGCCTGACATATTTCATTAAGTGCAACAATTACAATGTAACTCTTTTCTTTGCTTTAATGACAAAAGTGTTCTTATCGAAACACAATTGTAAACACTCAAAATAATTAATTTATTGAAAGTCAAGAGTCAAAGCCCAACTAAAGCAAACACTGATCACAAAAATGAATTTCTTTTTGCAGGTGCAAAAGTTATATTGATTCAATGCAATTCACATTGATACTTAATCAACTTAATTTAGTCTGCACTTACAGTATATTTGAGTTTTGTCGACTTAAAACTAATAAACTGCTTTACTTGAAAAAATGTCATCATAACTTATTACATTTCACATTTGGACAGAGCAGTTACTAATTATTTTTCAGTCTACAGTACTTGTAATGTGCATTGCCCTTTAAATGTTGGATGAGCTGGAAATCTTAAGTTCAGTTCACTCAAAGTCATCAATACACAGCACTTAACATAAGGCAACATGTTTCCTCAAGTTGTAAGTACAGTATACCAGTGTAGTGTAAGTGTGCTGCTTCAAATACGCATTAGTTAGTACAATATACTATTCCATGTTCATTCTACTTGTTTTTTCAAGACAATCGGTTTGCATGCTTTTTTTGCGTAAGCTTCACTGATTGAATTTTAATCATGCACCACTCCAAATCCATCCCTATAGAACCTGTGTAAATGGTGACACTTTTTGTGATGTCCAGGGTACTGAAAGAAGAGTGTCAGAAGAGAAAACTACTGCATAACCAACATTTGTATCACAACAAACAAGATAACGCATAGATTCTCTACTGGGGTTCCTCCAAGGTCTGTTGAGTTGCAGACCTTTTCATTTAATTATTTAGTAATTTTCCATCATCCACTACTGCAAAGCATTTTCTCATGCATTAAGAAATAAAGGTATAAAGCATACACAAAAAATTGAGAGGAAGGCCAGGATTTGTAAATAAAACCTCTGACAGAGTCTTATAAGGACAGGTCGCCTGTGAAAAGAAAAGTGTTTACATAAGCATTTAAGTTAAACCCTTTAAAGTTATATTCATTTTCAACAGAACAACACAGGGAACATATTATGGGACTGAACCATGTGAAATGTGTTAGGTCGACCATGGATTTTGCTAAATAAGTGACTGAAAATGTGAAAAGATTTGTTTGAGAGGGAATTTAAAATGTTGAAGGGAGATTAAGAAGCCAAACGTTTCTTTTTGTAAAAACAGTATATCAATAAATCAATGGCGATGCTATAAGGAGTGCACATTTCATGTTCATACCGTTCATCCTGTAAAAACATTTTTGTGATGTTGACTACGGCATTTCTATTTTCCTTCGTTTTCAGAATGAAGAAAGACGTAGACGTTCTGAAGCTTTACAGAGAAGTGCTGCTCAACAGAAAAGCTGTAGGAGAAGACCAAATCTTTACATGAAGTCTTGACCGTGTGCACCACACCGTAAGGGGTTGTCACAAAAAGCTTTTTAGCCATCGCCATCATTGAGGACCTCTTGTATGTATATTTATTCTGTGCCAGGATAAATTGAAGCATTAAGGCTTTATCGACCGGATTAGGTGAGGCGCTGTAGGAAATCACAACATTTAACTTTTTATCCGACACCGATACCTGAAACTGACTCTTTCCCATCGCTCCCTGAAAGTCTTTCTTTTTTGCGAACAGACCTGTGGGAGAGTTAAAGACGGGCTGACGGACTGACCAGCACACCCAGTCGTATTTCTTTTTTAAATGGTCCATTAACATGTCAGCCAATTGCTGGTTGTATTTGTCGGCATGCTCTCTCACAATATGTTCAGCATCCTGCTTAGCCTGTGTGGGAAAGCTGTTGATGCATTCTTTGATGACCTCGTCTATTTTAGTCTGGATCACCTTCATTTTCTTGTTCCACTCTTGAAGTAACTCCTCCTCTTCACCGTAGCCTTTCATGGCTGTATATCCCAGTAAGGCAACTAAACCGATGCAAAACAGTTGCTTTAGCATAGCACAGTATTCCTCCATCCGCCTGCAGCTCTTCTGCTCGTAATTTAGAGCAATGTCCAGTATAGACTCTCCAAACCCGTTATCTCCTGTGACAGCATCATACAGAGAGATCAGGTCTTTTCACCATCCATCCTGTCGAAGCTGCTCATGAACATTTCCTTTCTGACCTGTCTGACTCTCTCATCTTTGACTTCGATCATCTCCATTAATTTGCGGAAGTGGTTGGTCAGGTTGTTCTCCTTGGATGAGTAGAAAGTATCTATTTGGCTCTTCTTGATCTCCTCGTTGATTTGCCTGTTCTCTTCAAAAATAGTTTTAAGGCGATCTCCTAACTTCATAAACTGTTCCTTCATGAATTGGGCTTCTTTGCTTTCCACGCTTTCGACCCCCAGCTTCACAAACGGAGCTACAATGGCGAAAAATGGGGGAAAATCTCTACTGATACAGGCCATCACTTCAGTACCCTGCTCCAAGACTTTCAAAATAAGATCCTTGTTTTCTAGAAAGCAGTTCTTCAGCAGTTCAGCCATCTTTCAAGAATTTGATTGACACGAATTGTCTGTGCAAAATAAGATTACAAGATCATTAGTTATAATACTCAGAACACCAGAGTTTTACTTATAAAATTGTGCTCAAGTCAAATCAAATCAGACAAAGATCAGAAAACAGAGTGAGTTCAGACTATATAATTCAAATGAATCAGGTTTGTTGATTGAACATGATCAAATTAAGACAAATTGATATATTGAGACAAAATTAATAGAAAACCTTAAGTGATATTGACTTCAAGGAGTAGCTCACCCAAAAATTGTCCCGATTGACTTGACCATAGTCATTTTTATACCTACTATGGAAAGTCAAAGGGGACAATTTTTGGGGTGAGCTACTTCTTTCAATCAGACATCTGAGCTCAGTTTGTGAGATTGTTGAAAATCTCTAATGTACACATTTGTGAGACTTAAGTGAAAGCTTCTATTTGCAAAATGCATTTAATCTACTTGATGTTTTGGAGAAATAAAGAGTACCAGAGTGGATTTATGTTGTATATTAAACAGAGTAAACTTAAAACATTCTGAAAAATAATCGGATGTTCTACTTGATGTTCTGAAATGACAAAAAACACAATTGACTGAATATTCATGTATGATAAAAATGAAGAAATAGTGGAAATGAAAAGTGTCCATGACAGATATTCTCATCCTCTGTTACATTTTTAAAGGACACACACAACCATATTTAGATTGTTTGATTTTGTTTGAAGAAACACATCTACCAGGTTAACAACTTACATTATAGTTTTAGTTTAAAAGGAAAATTGGGAATTTGACTAGCAATCATTAGAACAAGGGATTTCGGTATTTTATTCTTGTGATCAGTATATATATTTATACATACTGTAGGAGCCGCATTTGAGTTTGTTTTTGGTTCCATAATTTACTTATAGTTATTTTTTCTATTGCTTTTGGGTAGTACACCTTCTAAAAAGCCAGGGGGCGCGCCACCCTATAAGTTGGAGCAGGTAGCGCATGAGCCAGGAGAAGAAGTGCCAGCAGATACAGTCTTTGACCTCGGCCTGGATCTGCGATACCGGAAAGCTTGGCTTATACAGAGAAAGCGCTACAAAGGAATATTCAAAGACATTTAAAACAGTTCTCATTTTTTGGTTTAGTCTTTTACTCTATCTATTTTACAATAAACTCCGACAAACATTCAACTACAAACACTCTTGGAATTTCTTGGATTCGGGCTGTGAGTCTGACCCTGCACTTGCATTCTCCCGGTGGTCTAAAACAGTAACAGGGGGTTATAGGAAAAACCCAACATTGTTTTTGCCACTACACATACTGTAATGGTAGTGATGAATGCTTGTGATGAATGAGTAAGCTCTGGTCAGTGATCAAATTTCACTTGCCCCTTCGTGCTTAGACCTAATATATTAATAACCACAGCTGAACCAATGATATTTGTTGTATAACTATGGTTATCCGAAAGGGGTTCAGCAGGGATGACATATTTTTGAATGCAGAGCATGAAAGCAAGGTTCGCATTCTAGCAATTCCGGTTCCATTGCTATGGGTTTTTAGAATGGATCTTTGGTGCAGTTACTAAAATAAGGGGGTCTGGGGTTAAAAAATATATATTTTCAGGTTTTATATGTCCTAAAACACATCAGTTATACCCGCTTGTGATTTTTAAAGCTTTATCGTGTCTTAAAAACGACAGTTGATAAAGCACATACCTCCTAGGGCGGGACATACAAGGTCATCACAAATAAAGAAGATTCATTCACGGAGTGATTACTTGGTCAGGGAGCATGTTTTCAATGAAAAGATGTCGGAGGCTTGGTGGTGGTGATGTCGATTTCGAGTGACCGTAGTGTAGTCTGTTGTGAGAAATTGATCATATCAGATTTCGCTCCCCTTGTGACATAGGAAGGGGATCTTATTGTAATATTACAGCTAATTGATCTGCATGTTTACACCCAAGACATGCCATGGCATCCACTGCACCTGTGTATCCCCAACCCTGGTCGTCCAAGAGGTCACAAATTGTAACCTGAGGACCAGCATTGGAAAACACTGCAATACACATGCGGTATGTCAACATCCCGGATGGAAGAGGGGCGGGGTGTGCAGTAACTCATTAGCACTCTAGGAGACGTTCACCAAAACGGGTTGCTGTGAGCATGGGTGTTTTTGATGACGCACAAAGGTGTCATTTATGCAGTGTTTTTAAGCTAAATATGTTACAGACATTTAACGAAGACCCTATAAATTATGTCAATTTGTTGAAAATGTTCATCCAATGAGCCCTATAAATAATGAAATGGAATCTTTTACTTATTTGCGCCCAACTGCTAAGCTGTAAGAGCCAGCAGCAAACCCTCAGAGCCCTCTTGCACATGTATGATGATCTAAACTATTGTAAATAATAATATAAAAAAACTTAAGTTGGTCGATTTTCCCTATATGTATATTTGACTCAAGTAGTGATTTTGTTTTGTTTGTCGCACATAAAAAATTCTCGTTGCTTCAAAAAAAATAATTGAGCCACTATGAACGGATGGACCAATTAAATGAAGTCTTTAGTACTTTTCTGGACCTTGACAACTATAACCATGATGTCTATGTGGAGGCCAGGAAATCTCTCGGAGGTCATTAAAAACATATTTATTTGCATTTACATTACATTAAAATTTAGTCATTTAGCAGACGCTTTTATCCAAAGCAACTTACAGGTGGGGTAGGCAATGGAAGCAATTGTAACAGTATAAGTACAACAAAAGCATAAGTGCAATCAAAAAAGAAGACTGGTCTCATATAACCTAACACAGTATACGGAACCATTCCTTTTTTATTTTATTTTTTGGAGTAGATAAGAAAATAGAGTCAGAACAGATCATTCAGATGTTGACGGGAGAGTTGTGTTTTCAGACGTTTCTTAAAGATGTCTACTGAATCTGCAGATCTTGTACCAGTGGGGAGATCATTCCACATAGGTGGAACAGATCCGGAGAAGGTGCTCGAGAAAGATTTTTTACCTTTTTGGGATGGCACCACAAGACGCCGTTCGATTGCAGAGCGTAGGGATCTGGCGGGTTCGTATGTCTGCAGTAGCAAGTGAAGATAAGGTGGTGCGGCACCAGTGGTGGTCTTGTAAGCCAGGAGCTGAGTCTTGAATTTGATGCGAGCGACTGCCAATGTAGTTTAATGAATAGAGGAACAACTTTATCTGTGAAGTTAGGCTGATCATCGATCACCACTCCTGTTAGGATCTGTCTAGAGCGGGAAACAAACTCGGGTCTCCAGGTCCACGAATTCCCGACTCTACCACTGCGCCACAGTTGTGACACGAAAAACAGTGATTGAGAACACAATAGCAGGCAGAGACAATACCCACCCAGCACTAGACGTCATTTGGACGTCTTTTTCTGGGCTAAATCAAGTCGGCCCGTCCTGGCCGTCTTTTAGCCCAAAAATCGACGTCGAAATCTGGTCTTTCTTTGGTCCGTCGAAATTGGGTCGAAATTAGTCCAAAAATCGACGTCGAAATCTGGTCTTTTTTTGGTCCGTCGAAATGTGGTCGAAATTAGCACAAAAATCGACCTCGGCATCTGGTCTTTTTTTGGTCCGTCGAAATTTGGTCGAAATTAGCCCAAAGATCGACATCGAAAATTTGTCTTTTTCGTCCGTCTAAATTTCGTCCAACTTTAGTCCAAAAAAAATCGTTGAAAATTGGCCGTTGTTAAATCCGTTCACATTGACATGAAAAGAAAATCACATTGCAGTAGTTTCTTGATAAAAACGGCTGCTAATTTATTTTTATAAAGGGTTTTCCCCGCTTCTTCATGATGCACATACCATTCAGACGTTTCTTAAGGTTGGTCGATTCGTAGTTAATAGTTGCTCATAATGTTGCATTCGTGAGAGTTTCCCTTACTTATCACACAACCGTTCTCCGCAATTTAAAGAGTGCATTAGTTTTTTTCCGGTTTTTGTTTTACAAAATTACAGTTTTTTTACAGCGCCAAAAACAAGCATTAATGTTATACCTGATCATCATTGTCAATCAATATTGACAAAGTCGTTGACCAAAGCACAAAAATTATCTTTTCTCATCCAAAAGCAAACTCCTGAATTTTCAGTTGCTGCACATTAATGGAACTCTACAATAAACTGGGTTCTATGTTTAGATGAAACTACAAAATTAGCTTCTTTGAGGCAAATTCAGAATAGTTTATCCAAAAATTATGATTCTGTCATAATTTATTAATTGTCCCAAACCTGTGTTAATGTATTTGTTCTGCTGAACACAAAAGGAGATATTTTGAATAAGGTTTTTGACATGGCCACGATTGCAGTGGATTTGAGAAAATGAAAACTTGATCTTAAACAAAGTTCATTTCAAATTTCAAAACCAATGCCTTCATTCTGCGACAAGGAAATTTTGATGCCATCGAAGAAAAAGATCATTGGATGAGAAGGTTCTTCACTGCACATCTCATTGAAAAAAAGGGAAACAGGTAAGATTTTTAATCTCATATTTAATAATTATAAATGTTTTCGTTTACTTAAGGAAATCAATTTTTATTTCAGGTCATATCTATAAAATGAACATAAGACAATTATACAACCGGGCAAAGGACTCATTGATTCCATTTACGATACCACAATATTTTTCAAGAAATGTGTGTGATAAAAACTAAACATTATTTACTGAATGTTAAAAAATACATAATCTAAAATGTATTAATTAAAATTATATCTAGCCTAGTCAGATGATAAAAAGTACACTTACATTATGTACTTATAGTGCTCTCCTTTTGTACACAAATTTTATACTTTTTAGTAATTACACAATTTGTATTAGATCTATTAGCCTACTACTTGAGATAATCTTAAAAACATAAGTGTACTCAGCCAATCTAAAATCTTGTCTAGGGCACAAACACAGGCTGGGCCGGCCCTGTTTTAAGACACCACGAATATGAAATGTGATAAAATTGTATTTAGTTACCACTTAGTTACAGGTGGTAATTAAATACATTTTAAATATGCCTACATACATAGTATGTTAAAAGCACATAAATCAATAAACAGGAAGTGTGAACTATAACTTCTCCCGGAGCAGGAAAGCTCCGCTACATCAACACTTACTACTAGATAGAGCGGAACTGTTACTATAGCAACGATTTCAACTTAAGAGTTTGTCTCTGAGGAGGCTTATAAACAGTAGTACTAAAGCAGAATTTTTAGAATACAAATATAAATTTAGTGCGCGGAAAAAGAGCAATTTAAGTATATTTTGAAAGTGTACTTTTTACCAAAGAGCCAATTTTTTTCTAATGTATGTACTTTTTTGTCATTAAGTAGTATAACGCAAGGTATGTTTCCATAGATAGACATTAAAAATGTCATATATAAAAAATATATTAAAATAGTACTTCTTGCTTGCTTGCGCGTGCCAACCCCGCGAAACCTGGAATATAAACTGTGGTCTGTGACCGTCACGCGCAGTGCACCCGACTCACTTCTGAGTGAACCACACTACAGCCGTTTTTCTGAGGTAAAAGCTTTTTACTTAACCGTTTTATTTAAACTCACCCTAAAGCATCTGCTCACAACAAAAGAAAATTACATATTATGAAGAAATTAATAAATATCATAGTAATAATCATCGAATAAGGACACATGACAGTCTGAGGGGACAGTTTCTTTCACGCTTTCACGCGACATTTTTCGGACTGTCTTTTCCGTTGGATGTACTGCATTAACTGCTCACACTTGGTTTCCTGTCTTCTATGTGCTGTTTACATCTGAACCGTATAATGTTAAAGGCCGCTGTCGTAAAGTAAAATACCTTTTCCGGGTCCAATGTGATTGTACGGAAGGCGCCGTAAATCTATATTCCTCAACGAGGCATTTCATATAGGCTTTATGCGAACTAAACCATCTTTACAACAAATTAATTATTCCTTTTGAGTAACAAACTGAGAACAAATGTGTTTTTCTTTGTCATTGCAGATGCAGTAAAAATGTGAAACAGCAAGGCCACCGACCACATCACAGGCAAAGCCATGCGAGACCACACATGCCCCTGGGCGATCTGGCGGTACCGGGCACCGTGCAAACTAAAGTGTTCTTATTACATTTTGTTATTCAAATGTTTCGATCAAATGTTGAATGTTCATTTGAATGTGATTCAAATGTTCAAATGTATGTTATGTAACTGACAATAAATGTTTTGTTGTACTTTTAGTCAGTTGTCTTATTTTGAGATATATAATATAATATTGAATACATAAAAATGGTTTTATGCTTAAAATTAAGTTAAATTCAAGTTTTGGAAAAAGACAAAACTTTTTATAGACGTCATTCAACAACCCGAAAAAGACGTCATCTCAAAGACCGGAAAAAGACGTCATATCAACGACGCGAAAAAGACGTCGTTTCACCTTTCACTTTTCGACCACATTTGGACGTTGTTTGGACGTCTTGCACTGATGTCTTTTCGACGACTTTTTGCTGGATGGGTAGGCGATGGTACGGGGTAAACAAGGGATATTTATTATAACAATAAACAGGACAAAAAAAGCAAAACCAAAACCCACGAGTGGGAAAACAAGACAAGTTAATATATTTAAACAAAACAAGAACAAGGACTAACTAAACTACAAAACAAACACTGGGAACAAACACTCAACTAAAACTTACTGTAAACTTGAGGACACAACCCACCCAGGAAAAAGTCGTCGAAAAGACGTCGAAAGGCACTATGAGCCGCTGAATTTTGCTGTCCATGTTGCTAGGCTAGAAACCTTTGAAGATTTTGCTGAAGAAGAGGCACGTCTCAAGGAACGCAAGCTCTGGGAACAAAGGGTATAATTTCTACAGAAATTGGACTAAACTGTCAATAAGACTACACCTCCAAGTCTCCAAAAAGTCTAAATTATCTATATTGTGCAAAAAATATGCTTTTCGCAGCATCTGTTAACATGCACATAGCTTTATATGATGTATTGTATGGATGAGTCAACATGACTAGTTCCCATTTAAACTCAATCTGGCAACAATCAGTATATTTACAACACCATTGGTTTATTCATAATGTATTGAGTGGCTTTTCATGTGTCATGTACAGGTGTCCCAGCTCTCAAAGGTGGGAGGGAGGAATAACAAAGACTGCGTCCATAAAGTAATGGACAGGTATTAAACAACTGTCACATGCTCAGAATATAGAATATAATTATGCAGTTAAATTTTTACTCATTGCCTGCTCTGTTTGCCCTCCTGTTAGCACATAGATAGCATAAATGCAGAAAGAGATGATTCATTTGGAATAATGCAAGCATAAATGAATATTTGTAGAATGTAGGCGTTGACCTCACTATATGATTTTCTGCATGTTTTCTCAGGCTTTTCATCCAACAGCCTAATGGCTGCTTTCAACATGAAGGGGCGGGGTCCCAGTGAGAAAAAAGCCTTCCAGGATACCGTTCATTACTCTGTGGTAAAAGGTAACTGCATTTTTCATGTTTATACAGGTGCTTCTCAAATTAGAATAGTGGAAAAGTCAATTAATTTTAGGACTTCAACTTAAAGATCCAATATGTAAATTTCTTCGCCGCTAGGGGTTGCTAACCTCTTACAGGACACACGCGATGCAAGTCCCGCGAATATAAAGGAATATTGACAATTCTACCGAAATACACGGAAGTGTTGAACTACTCGCAGGTCATTTTATTAGACGAATGAAACTTGCAGCGCTGTTTCACTTGGTCAAACCGTTACACGATCAAACTAAACTTGTGTATTGTAAGTTATAATGTTATTCTATGTGTTAGTTTGTCCGTATGAGACTAATGATGTTTAATTAACAAAGTTCGGGAGGAGCCGGAGCATATAACCAGCCGGCTGGTGTATAATCAGCAATCACAACGTATACACAATCAGCCCTAGCGAGCTAGCTAATAAATAGGGAAACCATCTTACCTGCTCGTTCTCCTAAGATTAAGCATCAACTTTTAAGTTCGACGCTATGTCCGAGACCCCCGTCATTAACGACGCATCCGCATACCGCAATCTTTCAGCGCCGACGAGCGCATCCCATCGTTCCAGCTCCGGGTCGGATTCGGTAGCAGATTCCCCGGTTTCATCTCGTGGCCGCCAGCTCCGACGTTCCGCACCTCGCAAGGCTAAATCCAGAGGGGACACTCCATCACCTGCCCCAGAGAGACGCCTGCCACCTTCACCGGCTTCTTCCTACACCTCCACGCACAACACGATCCCCGCCATCCAGAAATGGACTGTCCAGGGCCTACGACTGGCTCTATCCAATGCGGACGTCGAGTTCCATAGGCGGATGACCAAGGCGGAGCTTTACTGCCTCTACGTTTCTTCCCTTGCCAACACCGCCCCACCGAAGTCAGCTTCGCAAACGACCACTGACAAGCCGGGCATGGCTCGTGGTTCCCCCTATTCCAGGCCCGGGCAATCCTCCAATGCGGCTCGTCGTGGCCGCCCGCCAGCAAGCCGGCACAGCAGGCCCTCCGCGAGCGCAGGTACCGCCATGGATTTCCCAGATTCCATGAACCGCCCGGCCGAAGACCTCCAGAAACTCGTCCCTCTCGCAGTAGGCCAGCTCCAACCTCCAGCCAACACCCCGCCAGCAGTAAATACTGCGGGCTGCCTAAGAAACGTCGGCTCGTCAGCACCTGGAGCTCCGGTGCGTTCCCACCCATTCCCCGCCCCTGGCTCTTGGCCCACGGCACCTCCATCGACCACTAGCGCGAGGCTGCCTCAGCTAGCGATGCAGGCACCGGTCCTCAGCCATTTCACCGCCCCTTTAGAAGCCGCCGCTAGCGCGAGCATGACTCCGCTAGCCGCTCAGGCGGTTACAATCCCCTCCCTTTTCTCTCTCCCACAGAACAGACCAAATTTCACCTTGGCCACGGCTACAGCTATGCCAGTGCCCGTTAACGCACCAGCGTTGGAACCGCCTCCAGTGTCCGGGAACATCAGAACCCAGATCTTGACAGGTGCGGACACAGATCTTTATTTACTCCTCTCACCTTTATCACCTCCGTCAACCGAACGGCAGATCACTTACGGCGATCTGTCGCTCACGTTTAAAAATCAGTCACCCAACCACACTCGCACGCTTTCTTTCCCAGAGTTCACCGTTGCTTTTTCCCGCTACACTGACGTGATTTGCACCGCGTTCCCTCACAGGAGACGCGAGCTGGGCGATTATCTCGCTATTGTGGCAGAGCTCGCTCTCTCCTATGGGGGCGCGCATTTCTACACGTATCACAAACTTTTCTCCGCCCAATGGGCCATTCGTGTAGCCCAGTGGAACCAGTGCCCCTACTGGGGAGCTTTGGACACTGAGCTGCATAACAGGGTTTTCCTGGGTGTGGCCGCAATATTTCATGCGCTGTATGTCGCTCTGTAGCGCATACCACAATAGATTGTCCCCTCGTCACTCCCTCTCTTCCCCCACGCTCAGCTTCGCCTCCCAAATCTACCTGCTCTGTTCCGCGCCTGCCAACCCGCCCAGTTCACCAAACTCTTGGGCAACCCAGCAATTCGGAGGCTTGCAGGAATTTCAACGCCGGAAGATGCAACAGGCAGCGTTGTCGCTTCCTGCATGTATGCTCATTTTGCAGCGGAGCACACGCACAAATCGTGTGCCCGTTGTTTCAAACGCAGAATAAAAAACAAAAAAATTACCTTTCGACTCCCGTGAACATTTCTTGTTTGTCTTCCGAATTGTCATTACACCCCGACTTTCAATTCACTGACTATCTTCTGACCGGTCTCTCGAACGGTTTCGACCCCGGCGTCATCAGTCTTCCATCACACAGCTTAATATGCCCAAACCTCCAGTCTGCGCTCGCCGAACCAGAGTCAGTCGATCTCCTCATTAAAAAGGAGATCGACGCTAATTTCATTATTGGCCCCTTCGACGCCCCCCCTTTTACTGCATTTCGCATCAGCCCAATTGGCATAGCGACACGTAAATTCTCTGGAAAAAAGCGCCTCATTTTCGATCTCTCGTCCCCACACGGCTCTGCCTTCCCTGGTATTAATAGCCTCATTCCGATCGAGGAATTTTCCCTGCATTACCATAACATCGATCAAGCCATCACTTTAATAAAACATGCCGGTCGTGGCGCTTGGCTAGCAAAAGTCGACATCACATCCGCATTTAAAGTCATGCCAATCCACCCAGACTTCTGGCACCTTTTCGGCATTCAATGGCGCAATAAATTTTACTTCTCCGTCCGTCTCACCTTTGGCTGCAGAAGCAGCCCAAAAATTTTCGACATGTTGTCAGAGGCAATTTGCTGGATTCTCTCTAACAATTATGCAATTCCCTACCTTATCCACCTACTCGATGATTTTTTAATCATCTCATCTCCCGACTCGTTTCCGGCCGCACATCTAGCAAAAGTCCAGCAGGTTTTCAAAAATCTCGGCGTTCCCCTCGCCCCAGACAAAACTTCAGGTCCAAGCACGTCCATCGAATTTCTCGGAATTAAATTAGACTCGCTTAAATTCCAGGCTTCTCTGCCGAAAGAGAAAATCGATAGAACGATCTTGATCGCGTCCTCCCTATTAGCAAATCCCCGCTGCTCAAAACGCGAGCTTCTGTCTGTTCTCGGCCATCTAAACTTCGCGATGAGAATAATCCCGCAAGGTCGCCCGTTCGTTTCACACCTCCTCTCTCTCGCGTCATCCGTACACGCTTTAGAGGACTCGTTATCCATATCTAGCTCCTGCCTCGACGAGCTGAGCCTATGGATTAAATTCCTCAGACAATGGAACGGCTTGTCATTCTTCTACAGTGACAAGGCCTCTTCCCCCATCGATATTCACCTATTCACAGACGCCGCTCCTTCCGTCGGTTTCGGAGGCTTTTACCAAGGCCGTTGGTTCGCGTCCACCTGGCCCCCCCAGGTTTTAGAGATTCCCTATGCTTCAGCATCTTCAGCTCTTTTCGAGCTATATCCAATAGTCGCTGCAGCATTCCTATGGTGAAAAGAATGGTCAGCTTCCAGCATAATCGTGCACTGCGACAACGAGCCAACTGTTCATTGTATTAACAAAGGCCGCTCCCACTCCCCCGCCATAATGCCGTTCCTCAGACGCCTCATCTGGATTTCAGCCTGCGACCAATTCATTCTAACTGCCAAACACATTCCCGGATCAAAGAATCAGATTGCTGACGCCCTTTCTCGTTTTGCCTTCCAGAAGTTCAGGCTGCTGGCACCCGAAGCAGACCCTTTGCCAACACCGGTACCTCGCTATTCGGAGCTGATATTCCAGTTAACCACCCCCTAAAAACCCTCATTGATGCCTCTCTAAACTCCATCATCCAAGCCGTCTCCCTCAGGACCCTCCAATCTTATCTCACAGCATGGAAAAGCGTCAAGTCTTTTCACCTGGCATTCAACATTCCCTTTCCCGATTTTTCTGTCCTCACCATCACCTCCTTCATCTCCTTCCTAAACTCTTCAAAAAACCTCCAGGCCAGCTCAATTAAAGGCTACATGAGTGGAGTCCAGTTCTTCCACAAACTCATATTCAATTCGCCATCTGCAGCCATAGCCAGCCCCCAAACATCTATGCTTATCAAGGGCATTCAACGTACCCAGCCTGCTCGCCAGGATGCAAGGCAACCCATAACCCTGGATATATTGACCAGATGCATCTCCACCCTCCGTAAAGGATACCACTCCAAACACGTCGATCGCACACTCGACACCATGTTTATACTAGCATTCTTCGGATTTCTAAGATGTTCAGAAATTTCCACAACATCCATTTTCAACCCCCTAACCCATCCAACGGTATCCGACCTGTCAGTAGTCGATCCTGAGACTATGTCATTCTCCATTAAACAGAGCAAGACGGACCAAACCAGGAGAGGACATTTCATCTACATTTTCAATCTCCACTCACCAATTCAACCTTATCAGACCCTCCTAGCCTACCTCCACTTCAGGAAATCCCAGACCAAAACCACATCGGATCCTCTATTCGTCGACGAGTCTAACCGCCCAGCTACACGCTTTTGGTTCCAAAAGCACCTCAAAGCTGTCTTGCTCCTATCCGGTATCCCTGCAGACCACTTTTCCGGCCACTCCTTCCGCATAGGCGCAGCAACCACAGCAGCCCAAAAAGGCCTTTCACAGTCTCAAATTCAAGAACTAGGGCGCTGGACATCGGAAGCTTTCAAGAGCTACATCAGGTCAGATCGCTCTATCATCAGAGAAGCCCATCGAACCCTCATCTCCCGAATCATTTAGAGAATCCATCCTTCACCTGCATGAGCGCGAACCTCCTCGATCTCAGCGTTAATCTCCCTAACAGGAGATCTCACCGCCGCAGCGACCTCAAGGGCCAATGTCTCGGGCTCTGCAGCAGCAGAGTCGATAGCCGAAGCTAACATCACAGCAGAGGCCCGCACTTTCATCCCAAGCTTGGAAAACTAGCATAGCCACAGCGACTGCCTCTGCAGAGGTCGGTACTTCCATCCCAAGCATGGAAAGGCTTCCATCTAATGCACAAAAGCAACCGTCGCCGCAGCGACCAGCTCTTCCATTTCAAGCAAGAAGCCAGCGTTGCCACAGCAACAGCATCAGCCAAGGCCAGTTTTACCACTTCAGGCATGGAATCAAGTGCCGCAACTAAAGTTCATTCACAACAGCCTATGCTTCCTTCACAAGCACCATAGCGGGCGTTGCAGCAGTGATCGGCTCCGCGGACGCCCGTGCTTCCATCTAAGGCGCAGAAGCCAGCATCACCGCAGCGACCGCCTCCGCAGAGACCCATGAGTCTATCACAAGCACCAAAGCCAGCGTTGCAGCAGGGATCGCCTCCGCAAAGGCCCAAGCTTCCATCTAATGTGCAGAAGCCAGCGTCGACGCAGCGACTACCCTGGCAGAGACCAGCTCTTCCATTCCAAGCAAAGAAGCCAGCGTTGCCACAGCAACAGCATCAGCCAAGGCCAGCTTTACCACTTCAGGCATGGAATCAAGTGCTGCATCTAAGAATCATCAGCAGACGCCCATGCGTCTATAACAAGCGCCGAAGCCAGCATCGCAGCAGCGATCACCTCCGCAGAGGCCAATGCTTCCATCTAAGGCGCAGAAGCCAGCATCACCGCAGTGACCGCCTCCGCAGAGGCCAGTGCTTCAATGTAATGTGCAGAAGCCAGCGTCGCCGCAGCGATCGCCTCCGCAGAGACCAGCGCTTCCATCTAATGCACAGAAGCCAGCGTCGCAGCAGCGATCGCCTCCGCAGAAGCCAGTGCTTCCATCCAATGCGCAGAAGCCAGCGTCGCAGGAGCGATCGCCTCCGCAAAGGCCAGTGCTTCCATCTAATGCGCAGAAGCCAGCGTCGCCGCAGCGATCGCCTCCACAGAGGCCAGTGCTTCATTCAAGGCGGCGAAGCCAGCGTCGCCGCAGCGATCGCCTCCGCAGAGGCCAGCGCTTCCGCCCCACCTCCTGCCACCTACGATTTTCCACGGAAGCAAGCATCACAGCATGATCACCCCAACAGGAGCCTCCATCAGGCGCTCCACTACAGCCGGCTCCCTCCTCCAGTCACCTCTTTCCAATATCAGTCTCAACAACAGGGACACCCAAGAAGCCATTTTTTCATTTTGGATGGTTCCCTAAACTTCCATATTAGGAACTCTCTCTACGCACTACTACCAGCCACTCATGGATTCAAACTTCTCATCTCTGCAGCAAGCACCTTTCATCTTCTCAGTCTCAACCATACTCGGAGGAACCCCTACCCCTTTCTTGTCTCATAACGAACCACATCTCCTAAGGAGCCCTCATCATCTCGTCTCTACCCGAACGCAAGCCACGCCTCCGCAGCGCTCAGTATCACGTTGGGGGGTATGCGTACTCCGGCGGCTGTCCCACTTTCTCGCTTTATGGGGGTGTGCTCTGGGCTCAGTCCGGTTCCGAGCTCGGCGCACTCACCCGTACTAAGGTAAAGTGTTTCGGGCTCGGATAGATCTGGCGAGCTCGGAGCCTGCTTCCCGGACAACACGCCAAATACGCATAACCAAGCTTTATCATTATCCCTATCAATATCACTGTTATCTGTGTAGGTGAACTCGTGAAACAGTAATTTCGACATTAGAATAACATACAGATCCTATTCTAACATTTCATCATGTAAACTATATAACATTGATTAGTTTTAAGTACATTTTCTTACCTGTCTAATAAAGAACATGTAAGAGCAGCGTCAAGTGGAAGTTAGTCTCGGACGTAGAGCTCTCGACATCTCGAAAACACCGCGCTGATGTTGATCCACGTTTTAGTTCTCCTTTTTTTTATCTAAAGTCTGCTTGCCATGGTCCATAATGTTTGAACGAAACAACAAGCGTGCAGATAGACATTTCGAACTACACCGTTGTCCACGTCTGTCGCCTTGGTTACAATCAGAGGGCTCTGGTTACTTTACATTTATGCATTTGTCAGACGCTTTTATCCAAAGCGACTTACATTGCATTATACTGTACATTTGTATCTGAGTAAGTGCGATCCCTGGGATCGAACCCATGACCTTGGCATTGCTAGCGCCATGCTCTAACCACTGAGCTACAGGAAAGCTCATACTTTACAGCGGAAACCAGGGAGAACGCGGATATTACGTCAGTGACAGGCAACAAGTGAAAAAAATTATTTCAAAGCATAGTATTTTCAATCTTTTTTTTTAAAGTAATAATTATTATTTTCTGAGATTTTGAAAATGGGGGTTTCATAAGCTGTAAGCCAATAATTATCAAAATTATAACAAAGGCTTGAAATATCTCAGTTTGCATGTAATGAGTCTATATCAGTGGTCACCAACCCTGCTCCTGGAGATCTACCGTCCGGAAGATTTTAGCTCTAACCCCAATCAAACACACCTGAACTATCTAATCAAGGTGTTCAGGTTTGCTTAATAATTAGAGACAGGTGTGCTGAAGCAGGGTTAGAGCAACAGTCTGCAGGACGGTAGATCTCCAGGAGCAGGGTTGGTGACCACTGGTCTATATAATATATTAGTTTCACCTGTTAAGTTGAATTCCTGAAATTAACTTTTTCCTGACATTCTAATTTGAGAAGCACCTGTATATATCTAATTTAGCTTACCAATTGTATTTCTTTTGGGAAGGTATGCAAATCCATGCAATTGTTAATTGATAAAATGTAAATACAATGTGTAGTAGGGGCCTTAATGATGTAAGACGTGGTTTATTCATGCACCATCTAATATATTTTCTTTTGCAGCCGCAGTAATGAAGTGGATTAAAACAGCCACAGAAGTGGAAATCAGGGCTGCCATGGCTGAGACACTTAAACATGCTCCAGGGAGAGCTGGAGGTGGAGGTCGCAAAGTGTGAACATTTAGTGTACATTTTCTTTCTTAGAGTTGTGTTTTGTTGACTCTTGGAAAGTGAAGTGTGTTGGTTACTGGACCGACCTATGTTTATTGCACTGACTCTTATGTGAAATCTGTGTTGGTTACTGTTTGCACTATTTAAAATGTGCTGTTTTAATAAAGTTATTATAAGCTAACCCTTTAAAGCTTTGTTTCATTCATATTTTAATATAAAATGTTATTTGGCATGTTAATGTGGACTTGAGAATTGACAATAGGCATTTAGTAAACGTTAAAGATCGACCTGTTTTCAACGTTGAAAAGTTGGACAAATTTGACGTCTTTTCAATTTTCATTTTCAACCTTCAGTGGACCGTAATTAGACGTTGAAGATCGACCTGTTTTCAACGTTGAAAAGTTGGACAAATTTGACGTCTTTTCAATTTTCATTTTCAACCTTCAGTGGACCATAATTGAACGTTGAAGGTTTACGTCTATTCAACGTCTAATAGACGACTTTTTGCTAGCTGGGATACATTTGAATAACATTCAAATGGACATTCAACATTTGATCGAAACATTTGAATAACAAAATGTAATAAGAACACTTTAGTTTGCACGGTGCCCGGTACCGCCAGATCGCCCAGGGGCATGTGTGGTCTCGCATGGCTTTGCCTGTGATGTGGTCGGTGGCCTTGCTGTTTCACATTTTGACTGCATCTGCAATGACAAAGAAAAACACATTTGTTCTCAGTTTGTTACTCAAAAGGAATAATTAATTTGTTGTAAAGATGGTTTAGTAAGCATATAGCCTATATGAAATGCCTCGTTGAGGAATATAGATTTACGGCGCCTTCCGTACAATCACATTGGACCCGGAAAAGGTATTTTACTTTACGACAGCGGCCTTTAACATTATACGGTTCAGATGTAAACAGCACATAGAAGACAGGAAACCAAGTGTGAGCAGTTAATGCAGTACATCCAACGGAAAAGACAGTCCGAAAAATGTTGTGTGAAAGCGTGAAAGAAACTGTCCCCTCAGACTGTCATGTGTCCTTATTCGATGATTATTACTATGATATTTATTAATTTCTTCATAATATGTAATTTTCTTTTGTTGTGAGCAGATGCTTTAGGGTGAGTTTAAATAAAACGGTTAAGTAAAAAGCTTTTACCTCAGATAAACGGCTGTAGTGTGGTTCACTCAGCGAGTAGGGTTCACTGCGCGTGACGGTCACAGACCACAGTTTATATTCCAGGTTTCGCGGGGTTGGCACGCGCAAGCAAGCAAGAAGTACTATTTTAATATATTTTTTATATATGACATTAAAAATGTCTATCTATGGAAACATACCTTGCGTTATACTTCTTAATGACAAAAAAGTACATACATTAGAAAAAAATTGGCTCTTTGGTAAAAAGTTCACTTTCAAAATATACTTAAATTGCTCTTTTTCCGCGCACTAAATTTATATTTGTATTCTAAAAATTCTGCTTTAGTACTACTGTTTATAAGCCTCCTCAGAGACAAACTCTTAAGTTGAAATCGTTGCTATAGTAACAGTTCCGCTCTATCTAGTAGTAAGTGTTGATGTAGCGGAGCTTTCCTGCTCCGGGAGAAGTTATAGTTCACACTTCCTGTTTATTGATTTATGTGCTTTTAACATACTATGTATGTAGGCATATTTAAAATGTATTTAATTACCACCTGTTACTAAGTGGTAACTAAATAAAATTTGATCACATTTCATATTCGTGGTGTCTTAAAACAGGGCCGGCCCAGCCTGTGTTTGTGCCCTAGACAAGATTTTAGATTGGCTGAGTACACTTATGTTTTTAAGATTATCTCAAGTAGTAGGCTAATAGATCTAATACAAATTGTGTAATTACTAAAAAGTATAAAATTTGTGTAAAAAAGGAGAGCACTATAAGTACATAATGTAAGTGTACTTTTTATCATCTGACTAGGGTAGATATAATTTTAATTAATACATTTTAGATTATGTATTTTTTAACATTCAGTAAATTATGTTTAGTTTTTATCACACACATTTCTTGAAAAATATTGTGGTATCGTAAACGGACTCAATGAGTCCTTTGCCCGGTTGTATAATTGTCTTATGTTCATTTTATAGATATGACCTGAAATAAAAATTGATTTCCTTAAGTAAACGAAAACATTTATAATTATTAAATATGAGATTAAAAATCTTACCTGTTTCCCTTTTTTTCAATGAGATGTGCAGTAAAGAACCTTCTCATCCAATGATCTTTTTCTTCGATGGTATCAAAATTTCCTTGTCGCAGAATGAAGGCATTGGATTTGAAATTTGAAATGAACTTTGTTTAAGATCAAGTTTTCATTTTCTCAAATCCACTATTTGTTCAGCAGAACAAATACATTAACACAGGTTTGGGACAATTAGTTAATTATGACAGAATCATAATTTTTGGATAAACTATTCTGAATTTGCCTCAAAGAAGCTAATTTTATAGTTTCATCTAAACATAGAACCCAGTTTATTGTAGAAGTCCATTAATGTGCAGCAACTGAAAATTCAGGAGTT
Organism: Triplophysa bombifrons; assembly: GCA_029783895.1. Taxonomy (NCBI): domain Eukaryota; kingdom Metazoa; phylum Chordata; class Actinopteri; order Cypriniformes; family Nemacheilidae; genus Triplophysa; species Triplophysa bombifrons. Next base: position 5,485,276 of record CM056455.1, read on the forward strand.
TGCTTTTGGATGAGAAAAGATCATTTTTGTGCTTTGGTCAACGACTTTGTCAATATTGATTGACAATGATGATCAGGTATAACATTAATGCTTGTTTTTGGCGCTGTAAAAAAACTGTAATTTTGTAAAACAAAAACCGGAAAAAAACTAATGCACTTTTTAAATTGCGGAGAACGGTTGCGTGATAAGTAAGGGAAACTCTCACGAATGCAACATTATGAGCAACTATTAACAACAAATCGACCAACCTTAAGAAACGTCTGAAAGGTATGTGCATCATGAAGAAGCGGGGAAAACCCTTTATAAAAATAAATTAGCAGCCGTTTTTATCAAGAAACTACTGCAATGTGATTTTCTTTTCATGTCAATGTGAACGGATTTAACAACGGCCAATTTTCAACGATTTTTTTGGACTAAAGTTGGACGAAATTTAGACGGACGAAAAAGACAAATTTTCGATGTCGATCTTTGGGCTAATTTCGACCAAATTTCAACGGACCAAAAAAAGACCAGATTTCGACATCGATTTTTGGACTAATTTCTACCCAATTTCGACGGACCAAAAAAAGACCAGATTTCGACGTCGATTTTTGGGCTAAAAGACGGCCAGGACGGGCCGACTTGATTTAGCCCAAAAACAGACGTCCAAATGACGTCTAGTGCTGGGTGGGAAGGAACAAGGAACTGCATAAAGCTGTGGCACAGGAAACAACAAAGACCAGGTAACACGTACAGCTAACAGCTAACAGCTAACAACCACAAACAAGGTACGACGTACAATGAACCAGCACAGGACAAAGAACACAAGGATGTTTTAAAGGGGAGCAAATCAAGAGGGAACAGGTGCAAGGGATAAACTAATTAACACAAACTGGGAAACAGGAGGGTAGGAACGATGACGCAGACTAGAGAAACAAAGGATCCTGTATGATTCCACCTCAAGACCAAGAATTACCTAACCAGAAGAGGTGGAACCATGACAGGACCCCCGCCTTAAGGAGCAGCAACCTGATGCTCCTCAAAGGCACAAACAAGACAAGAGGGACAGAGACAAAGACAGGACCCAGAGAGACATGGTTAACAAAATAAGGGGCAAACATGACATGACAATGAGAAGACTCGGGTGTGACAATAGAAACAATAAACAAGGGAGGGGGGGTGGGGGCAAACAAGAGAACATAGGAAGAAGTCCAGAAAGGGTGGGGAAGTTCTAGCCCATGGGGGCACGCCGGGAACTGTCCTTCTCCCCGGCTGGAATGGAGGGCTGGAACCCGGCTGGAAGGCAGGGCTGGAACCCGGCTGGAATGCAGGGCTGGAACCCGGCACGAATGCAGGGCTTGCACCCGGCTGGAATGCAGGGCTGGCACCCGGCTGGAATGCAGGGCTGGCACCCGGCTGGAATGCAGGGCTGGAACCGGCTGGAGAGGCCCGGGAAGGCCGGACGGGACCGGCTGTAGGGGCCCGGGAAGGCCGGACGGGATGGTTGATGAGCCTAGTTGAATGGAGAAATTGTGATGAGTCTTTGTATCGGCCGGGATTAAAAGCAGTTCTGTTTTTGAAAGGTTCAGATGCAGGTGATGGGCATTCATCCAGAGTGAGATGTCACTTAGGCAAGCTGAGATGCTTGCAGAAACAGACGGATCATCTGGGCGAAAAGAACGGTAGAGTTGTGTATCATCCGCATTTGTGTTCAGAAGATGCCCTGAGGGCTTAAAACGTAGAAAATAACACAATTTTGATTTTGAGCTTAATCTTTTCCTCAGACTCCTGTCACTAATGTTTATTTTAAAACAAAAGAAAGAAGAAATTAATGGGTTTTGTAGCATTCTAGAATGTAGTATTCTTCTGCATTTAATATAGAATTGAGCAGTAAAGACTATTAGATGTTTGAGAACTTCATTAAATTTCTGTGTATTTCCTACCTGCTAGACTACATGCTATTTATGATTAAAAAGTATAAAGCTTTCTAGACTATTATTTTGTTTGTTTTAATTTGTCATTAAGAAGTGACCAATAAAAAGGGGGTAGGTTGCCCTTATCAGTTTCAGCACATGCTCCTCCAAGTTCTGTGCACGGCCCTGACACGGGTAAACCCACCCCTTAGTTGAATAAGAAGTTTTTATTGTTTTTTCAACTGAGTCAGACTTGTCTGTTATTAAATTTGTCTTGTCCTGCACACGCTGGCTGATTGCCGTCAAAAGCAGTCAATTATTTAATTGCTGGTGGCCACAATGGGGCCCCCCATGCTTGCGGGACCCTACTCATTTGCGTTGTGGTTAAAACTGCTACTGCACATAACACATCTTAATTTACTTACTAAAGAATTAGTAAATTCTCATTATTCAAGCTGTTTCCGTTCTTGTTAAAAATGCATGCTCAGTGTTATTCTTCAAAGACGTGATCAGAAATATGTTTGTTTTATATATATATATATATTATTATTATTTTTACGTTTTATGATGGCATATTTATTCTACTATAATATAACATTCATAATAAAACAATAACTAGATTCTTCAACATTTTCAATTCACTTTGTATTTTGTGGCCTTTCTCTCCCAAGCCCTGGTAAATGTCTTAATTTCTTTCAGCAAAAAATTCAGTAGGTTTACATCCAAAGGATAAAACCAGTGCAGTGGGTGAGCTGGTGTGTGTCACAGTACAAATGTACAAATGCTGTATATCAGATCAAACCACTTAAAGGCAGGAGAGCGGTCGATGGTCCACTCTGGTGAAAAGGTAATGTCATTAGCTCAGCCTGATTGGCAGATCCAGCCAAAGTGAAGCATCCTGGGATTGATCATCTGCCCTTGGCACTTGGGCTTCATAAAATCATGTATTGGTTTATTTAATATTGATACTGAGTTTCCTGGAGTAGGTCAGACTTTTTTGATCTTTCATAACAAACAAAGTCTGTACAGTTTGTCAAAAGAATATTCTGAAAAAATTCCATATGCGTGGATGGACCAAACATGAACATTCAGTTTAGTTAATCCTTGTAAACCAAGTGCTGTGCATTTGTGAAAATATGATGTTACTAAAGGAAAATGTATCAGTCATGTTACAATAATTCCTTTATCTACTTTAATGTGTTGCTAGCGCCCTCTGTCATCAAAATAAGATTTTATTTTTTAATATTCAGGAAGTATCGCAGTCAAGAAGAACATATCATACTGGGGTCAAATACGTTTGGTTTGGTTTAATAGCAGTCAGGTTTACGGTTGAGCCACAAAGAAACCTTTATTAGAGCTGAAAACCAAATAGACCAATATAGCTCCAACCAGGACTGAAGCCTCATCCTTTAATAAATACAAGAGTCTCTATCGTACAACTATTTATCCCCTGAAACAGGAGAATGAAATGGTTTAGAAACCTAGGGACTTTAGAAGAGCCTTCTTATGTTTTAAATAAGTCAATACCCCATAAACAGTACAGTGTGACTTTTAGCATATATGTTTTCAGACCATCTGAATTGAAGCTAGTATTTGCTGACATCTCCTTATCTTTAACCACAACCCATCATGAGTCCATATGGATTTAATGCTGACTTGAAGAAGAAAATGGCCCTTTCAAAACTGTAAAGCAGGTCATTGACTTTTTAAGACCATCTGATGTTTTTGAAGAACTGCATACTGTACTAAGTTAAGGCCATGGTTTGTGTTTAAATGATGGATTGTTCCCTTACTTCAGCGAACTTAAAGACGAGATCTGAAGAGCTGATCACAGCACTCTGGAGCTCGTCAGCTTCACAGAACAAATCTGTTCACCATCTATAACTGCAGTGCCTGGCCAGAAAATGCTGACCTACGTACATATGCAGTAATTTCATTTGACTTTGAGTGGTGTATGTGTCCACTTCAGCGAGTTTAATAGCCATTAATGTCAACAGTGTTAATGTAAAATACTCCTTACGAAAATCATTCAACCATCCTGAATTGTGTCCATGTAAAAATGGTCTTTGAACGGACAGGGATTTTTAACGGTTTGTTAAAGGGTTTGAGTCTTACATTATGATGGCCTGACTCATGTGCAAGGCGTCTGCATTCGTTTCCTGATGCATCCTGCGTTGAGGCTTTCGGAACAGATTTTATCATGTCTGTTTGAGCTAGAGCAGGATATCACACAGGCTAAACGGGGAAGCATTTTTCTTTGCCAGTTTTGTTTTTATTTGTTTAAATAGTATCCTATATTTAGTATTATTCTTTATTGATTTTAAAGGAAATGCAAACATGCGCAATTACTGTGCCCATTATTAAAGTGCAGTCAACAAGAAGTCAAACAATCTTTTTTAAAAACATGCCAGCAGCTTTAGAAATAAATAATTTCCAAATGAAACTTCTGTCGTTATCTACAGTCCGTCCTGCAATTCAGTTTATATGCTCCCCAGTTTTCATTCAATCAAACTATAATTGATTTCAACTTGAGTTGCTGTTACTTATAAAAATATGTTGAAAAATGAAAGGTCCAGCGGACAACCTGGTGGTTAGGTTAGGAATTGCTACCAAGCATTTCAATCCGCTTGCTTTCAACTTGATATGGTCAAATAACTTATAAAGCCCATTTGATTTTACTTAATTTAAATCAACCAGAAATGTTATGAAGCTCACAAATAGAGTGCTTAACTTTGCATTTTACATCTAAAGTCATAAAATAGTTTCATGTGGGGTTTCATAAAAAGTCTCTGTTGCATTTATGCATTTATTCAGAATGCACACACACGTTGACATTCTTATGTTTTTCCCAGTAATGGCATTCTTCAGGAAAACTCGACACAGCAAAGCTCTCCTTGTGACGACTAATAGCGTGAACCAAAAACCCGCATAACTGTTTGTCCAGGACCTCCACTACAGTTTTGGTATCTCCTTTCTTGGCAGGACCGTCCATCATCTGTTTTTCGCTCTCATCGGGCACGGGCTAGGGGTTGCTGCAGTAGGACACCATAAGATTAGTGTCATTTCCTTGAGACACTTCAAAATATTTCTGTCCAGCCACACACTGAAAGTTTTGTCCAGCTCTCAAGTCTCTATATTTGCTCATGTTAGTAATGACTCTGATGGACCAGCTCACCCAGTCGTACTTCTTCACCAGGAATTCCAGCAGTTCCTTAGCCAAATCTTGGAGGTTTGCATCCTCTCTCTCCTTCAAAAGCCTGTTGATGTCCAGTTCAGCTTGCTCTGGAAATGAATTCACACATCTCTCAATGGTTTCCTTCGTCTTTGTCACGGTTCTGCCTATCTTGTTTGGCTTATTCTTGGTCTTGAGGCAGAACCAATACAGAATTCCCTGTTTTATGTGGGGAGAGACATTTTTGACCTATTGGCTTTCCATACTCTCACCGAGTCTCGTCTGTGTTTCCCGCCCTTTCCGTCTCATTAGCTTCCCCTTAGTGTATGATCTTTGTCACCCGGTCCCTAACTAATTATCCTGTGTTTGTTCCCCTATTTATATATTTTATCTTGTGCTGGTTCATTGTTTGTGTCATCTGTGGTGAGTCCTGTCTTGTTTAGTTCAGTTTATTGTAGTTTTAATGTCAAGTGTTAGTCTAGTTAAGTCCTTGTTCCTGTCTCCATGTTTTGTTCTGTTACCCCCTCGTGGGTGTTTATTTTATATTTATTATTTATTAAAGTCTTGTTAACCCACTGTCTTGCGTTTGGGTCCTCCGTCCCTCACCACCCACGCTCATGACAGTCTTCATCTCAATTTCTTGGATCTTCATGTTCCACTCTTGAATCTTCTCTTGCTGCGCCTCCTTGCCCTGAGTGAGAAAGTAATATCCCAGTAAAGGGATTATTCCCAGGCAGAGAAGCTCCTTCAGTCTAACACAGAAGTCTTCCATCATCTTTCTGTTTCTTCCTTCGTAATCTTCCAAAACATCCAGAATTGGCTCGCCAAATGTGCCTGTTTCCCATCGAAGCATCGTAAAGCACAGAGAGGTTTTTCTCTCCTCCTGTTATTAAAAAATGCTCCAAGAACAAGCGTTTTTTGGCCTCTTTGTATTCAGGTTTGGCTTCCAGAATGTCAATGTATTTTCTGAAATGGTTCCGCAGATTTTCCTCCACAGAGAAGAATTGAGAATCCAAACGTCTCCTCCTGATCTCACAATCAATGTCTGTTAGCTGAGATGAGATGACATCCAGTTTGCGCCGCAAAACTAGAAATTGCTCTTTCACATAAATCACCTCTTTGCTCTCTACATTATCCAGCACCAGCCTTAAAACCGGGGAAGCGACCTCAAAAAGAGGACACAGCTCTCCAACAGCGCTGGCCAGAACCTCGGCTCCCCTCTCAAACATCTCCATCAGTGCTTCAATGGCACTCTTCTTCTGGGCTACCACTCTCTCACGTTGACTGGACATGTCTTGAAATGGAAAGGTCACACAGAATACACAGAAAAAAATTAGTAATTGTATTTATATGTTTAAAATTTTCATTTTATTCATGTTCCTGGTTTAATTATCTTTTTTTGTTCAGCACAATCTTTGCTTTAAAACATTTATTTGTGCTAAATTATTTTAAATAGCTGTTAAGAATGAGATCAAAACATAAAAATCCTCTCTTGAATCTCTCTTGAATCCTCTCTTGTTTAATTTGTTATTTTAAGATTGCACTGCTGTGTCTGGGGCATTATATAGGTTACATCTATTGAATCATGCTGTCAATAAAAACAAATCAGTTTAGGTGAAGAATATTAATGACAAAAAAGATGACGAATTACAGTTTCTTCAGGTCAAATGACAGTAACACGTCATTAAAACATAAATAAGGCCACCGTTGAATATCAATCAAAATGATAAAACTACTCAAGCCCTTGGAGTAATGCAGCTTAAAGGGGTACATACTTTATGTTTACGTGCCAAATATACATCTGTACATTTAGAGACACACCTTGTAAATGTTTCTAGACGCAGTCAGCATCATTTCAACGTCTTAAATTTGTGCATCCCTGACTCACATCTTTACAAAAAAAAGTAAACAGTTTTCTCTCACCTGGCAAGATGAACAGCTGGTGGGTAGATCTTCAAAACCTCCAAAGACCCGAAATTATTTCCACAGTTTCTGGTTTGAGATTGTCGTGATCAGATCCTCAAGGTGAAGTGATTTGAGGGAGAGAGAGAGAGAGAGAGAGAGAGAGAGAGAGGGGAGGGAGGGTGAGAGAGAGAGTTGAGCGCATTGAGAATAGGTTCAGGGTGGTTTGGAAAGCGCCTGGCAACTGTCGGATTAATGACTCATAACTGACTGAAATGGATTATTACAGCTTGTGTATAGTTAGAGATGCGATTCGGGTTTAGACAATTCGTTCAACATCAAAATATTTGGTTGCAGGTTTTTTGTGTATGGTGTGCAACATCTCACGATGGACTGGATAGAACTGGACAATGCGCAGGTTTGAATTTGAATTTCTCAGGCGTATTTCAGGTATTTAGCCTACTGGTATTTTTAGGCACACATTTTTATACTTCATATAACAAGACACTATTTTATGCTTTCTTTTTTGTACAAATTTGGCACTTAAAACAGGAGATATACATATGCTACAGAGCCTAATAAACGGCATTTGCAAGTGGTTGCAATTTATTTACTTTCTGATTATCATTCTCAAAATGTGTTAGTGTATGTAACAACTGTATGAGGAAATTTCATTGTTTGTGGCAACATGTCACGCACAATTGCACCTCCCTTCATAATCAATTAAACTGTATCTCAATTTGTTTGACAATTTTTTAGTCTTTGTCACCTTTCAGAAAAACTTTATTGGATAAGACACATATGTGATTTGCCATAATATGACTGTGGCTATTGACACACTTTTGCCACACTAAAATAACTAAAATAGCAGATGCTGTATGTGAGTAAGAATTTTTTCTCAAGAAAGTAAATTTTGTATCTAACACACTATGACAATTTAGAGAAAAACGAATGAAGAGGTCCTGAAAGATAGCAAACTGTATAATATTTAAGTCATTTCGGCGTTTTTGCATTTAAAATTGACCTTCAAAACCTTTTGACCAACCAAAATGTATACATGGTTTTAATAATTTCAATTGTCACAGGGTTAAAGAGAATTGATTTTTGTTCATATGTCTTTTTAAATGTATGTATTTGATCTATGCTCTTTATTTAACCTAACAATTATTTTTAATTCTTGTTTTAGCATGCACAATAGAAAAATGCATCCTTACATGTTTTAATCAGGCCTATAAACAAATGAGCTATATGCATGACTTCTGCGTTTCACATTCAGAACCCTCAGCAGCCTCCGGTTGGGGAGACATGAAGCAAAGAGAAATGAAAAAATTTGAAAATAGTAAAATTTTGCATATGCTGTACATTGCGGCACACAGCAGTGGTGTAAGTCCTCTTCTACCGTATTTGAACTGATACTTTCATAAATTAACATTTCGTTATAACATTCAAATATGGTAGAAAAGCACATCTATATATAGCACTGCTGTGTGCCGCAAATGTTTTTAGTTAATAACTACATTTACTGTACCAGTTAACCCGAGTTCTTGTATGTCTGCAGTGCCAGGTGTGTGTTGCGCTAAGAGCTTACATATATGTGATGAAGATAAGTACCATTTTGTGAATATCTATTCATTGATTGTCATTTTCTTTGAGGGGTGTTTTATTGCTCTAATCGAGACAATAAAGAGATTTTATCTGTGTTTTTTCCTTATTCACTGTAAAAGTAAATGCTATACTGGTATTTATAAAATATGAGGAAAAATATACATATTATTCAGACAAAATATTCTGAAAATGTAATACTCTACATTAGGATAAAGCCAGTGCGAAGGGTGAGCTGGTGTGTGTCACAGTACAAATGTTTTAATGCTTTTTATCAGATCAGTCCACTTAAGAGCAGGAGAGCGGTCGATGGTCCAATCTGATGAAAAGGTAATGTCATTAGTTCAGCCTGTGATTGGCAGATCCAGCCCGAGTGAGGCATCCTGGGATTGATAGAGTGACTCTGCTGTTCGCTGTTACGTTGGGCTTCATAACATAACTCATTTGTTTATTAAATATTGATACTGACTGATGCCCTTTCCTTAACACAGTGGATTCATTTAGTTATTCTTGTCCAACAGAACTCAGAAACGCTATCTCATATTGGACATAGCGTTTGGTATTATAGCAGTCGGGTTTAGGGTTCAGCCACTTGGAAACCTGTATCAGAGATGGAAGCCACACAAATCAATAGCTCCAACCAAGACAGAAGCCTCAACCACTAATAAATTTAGAAGTGACCATGTTTTCTATTTAATCTCTGAAACAAGAGAACAAGCTGGTTGAAAAGGGTTGCTTCAAATATTCAACGACATTGGCTTTTTAAATGATATTTTTCCTTACTTATTAATAGAAACTTGTAGAAGGTGCAATAAGGATAAAGAATAAATAGAATATATTTTTCTCTTAAGTGTAAAGTATACTATAATGACGGATTGCTGCCTTAGTTTCAAAAATTTTAGAGACTGGATCTGAAGAGCTGATCAAAGCAAATTTGAAGCTCCTGAGCGTTATATTAACAGAGCAAAACCCCTCTCATTCTATTACTGCAGCCCCAAGCTGAAAACGCTGACTTTAGTAAAAGTGCTGTAATTGAATTAATGCGGCCCTGCGTTGTATTTCATAACATGTGGTGTCAATGATTTTTTATGCAAAAAATTACATATTGCAAACGATCTGTGTTCCCATTTTTATAAGTATAGGTTCAATTTGTGTTGTACTGAGTTAAGACAATTGAACTTGCAGCTTGAGAATCATTTTTTACGGGGCACTTTTATTCTATTGGCTCTATGTAGGTCATTCACAAAAGCCTATTGCCAATTTTGGCACCATTACAACAAGTCCAAAAGCAGCAATACCTTTCAACATTCTACACAAAATTCACAGCAATGTTGCATAATACTTCTTTAAAGGGGTAATTTCAGTCATAGAGACATATACATTTATACCATAGCATGAATACATGAATAATTGAATACATTTGGTTAAAAAAAGTGAAATTACATTAAGTTCTTTTATATAATGACAGTGTAGTTATTTGTTTAACTGGAAGATAACTTTGGTACCATCTCTAAATGTGACAATGAAGAGTGTGCAATGAATTACAATACTTTTACAGACAAAAGATTGTAAGCTGACAATGAATAATGCCATGTATGTGAATAGCTGCTGTTTAGATGAAGAAATTGCACAAGTACATTTGTTTATATCTAGAATTTTATACATGTTTATATGTTTACTCAGAATGCACACACACGTTGACATTCTTATGTTTTCCCCAGTAATGGCATTCTTCAGGAAAACTCGACAGAGCAAAGCTCTCCTTGTGACGACTAAAAGCGTGAACCAAAAACCCGGATAACTGTTTGCCCAGGACCTCCACTATAGTTTTGGCATCTCCTTTCTTGGCAGGACCGTCCATCATCTGTTTTACGCTCTCATCGGGCACGGGCTGCGGGTTGCTGCAGTAGGACACCATTAGATTAGTGTCATTTCCTTGAGACACTTCAAAATATTTCTGTCCAGCCACACACTGAAAGTTTTGTCCTGCTCTCAAGTCTCTATATTTGCTCATGTTAGTAATGACTCTGATGGACCAGCTCACCCAGTCGTACGTCTTCACCAGGAATTCCAGCAGTTCCTCAGCCAAATTTTGGAGGTTTGCATCCTCTCTCTCCTTCAAAAGCCTGTTGATGTCCAGTTCAGCTTGCTCTGGAAATGAATTCACACATCTCTCAATGGTTTCCTTCATCTTCATCTCAATTTCTTGGATCTTTGTGGTCCACTCTTGAATCTTCTCTTGCTCCGCCTCCTCGCCCTGAGTGAGAAAGTAATATCCCAGTAAAGGGATTATTCCCAGGCAGAGAAGCTCCTTCAGTCTAACACAGAAGTCTTCCATCATCCTTCTGTTTCTTGCCTCATATTCCTCCATAACATCGAGAACTGGCTCACCAAATGTGCCGTTTCCCATCAGAGCATCATAAAGCAAAAAGAGATTTTTGTCTCCTCCAGTTTTGGGAAAATGTTGCAAGAACACATGTTTTCTGACCTCTTTGTACTCTGGTTTGGCCTCCAGTATGTCCATATATTTTCTAAACTGGTTGAGTATATTCTCCTCTACAGAGAAGAATTGAGAATCTATCCGTCCTTTTTTTATCTCACAGTTTATGTCTTCCAGTTGCGATGAAAGGATATCCAGTTTGCTCCTCACAGCTAGAAACTGAGCTTTGACATAAATGACCTCTTTGCTCTCCACATTGTCCAGAACCAGCCTCAAAACTGGGGCAGCAGCTTCGAAAAGAGGACACAGCTCTCCAACAGCGCTGGCGACCACCTCAGCTCCTTTCTCAAACATCTCCATCAATGCTTCAATGGCCTTTTTCTTCTGGGCTACAACTCTCTCCAGTGGACCGGACATTTTCTAAAAACATTTATCCAAATATGTCTTGATTTAGATATAGCATATTAGAGATTTTTATATATTCTAGACAAATGAGTGTGTCTTTGTCACGGTTCTGCCTATCTTGTTTGGCTTATTCTTGGTCTTGAGGCAGAACCAGTACAGAATTCCCTGTTTTATGTGGGGAGAGACATTTTTGGCCTATTGGCTTTCCATACTCTCCCCGAGTCTCGTCTGTGTTTCCCGCCCCTTCTGTCTCATTAGCTTCCCCTTAGTGTTTGATCTGTATCACCTGCTCCATCTTGTTATCTCTCCCTATAAGAGTCCTCATGTTTCATTGTCTTGTGCCGGTTCATTGTTTGTATGTACCTGTATGCTGTGTTAGCTTGCCAGTAAGTTGTTCCCCTCCTCACCTCCTGTAGCCACTGCACCATCTACCAGGTCCATGCGCAAGCGGGGGAGAAAGAAACTCCAGAGGGCGGCTCGAGCCCTGGTGATCCCGAGTCCGGAGGTGTTAAGCCCCGTGGTCCCGAGTCCTGTGGTCCCGAGTCCTGTGGTCCCGAGTCCTGTGGTCCCGATTCCAGAGGTCCCGATTCCAGAGGTGTCAAGTCTCAAAGTCCCGATTCCAGAGGTGTCAAGCCCCAAATATTTTTGGGGGGGGCGCCGTGGAGATGTGACGGCCTGAGCGGTCTGCCCGGCCGTGGATTCTTCCCAGCAACCGGCAGAGAGCGCTGCCCAGCCGCCAGAGAGCGCTGCCCAGCCGCCAGAGAGCGCTGCCCAGCCACCAGAGAGCGCTGCCCAGCCGCCGGCACCAAGCCCGGTTCAGCCGCCGGCACCAAGCCCGGTCCAGCAACCGGCACCAAGTCCGGAATCCAGTCCGGCGTCATGCCCTGTCCAGCCGGAATCCTGCCCGGCGACATGCCCTGTCCAGCCGGAATCCTGCCCGGCGACATGCCCTGCCCAGCCGGAATTCAGTCCGGCGTCAAGCCCGGCATTCCAGCCGGCCCTCCAGCCCTTGTCCTGCCCGGCATTCCAGCCGGCCCAGCAGCCGGCGTCAAGCCCTGTCAAGCCCCCTGGGGCTCAGCGCTCCGGCGCGTCCCCCAGGGCTAGGATTTCCCCTCCCAGCCCTGCCCCTTCTGGACTTCCCATGTCTTGTTTGCCCCCACCCCCCCTCCCTTGTTTGTTATTTTTATTGAGTCACCCCAATCCCCTGTTGATTCTTGCCTGTCTGCCCCTTATCTTGTTCTCCATGTTTTGTTTGGTCTTGTCTTTGTCCCAGTCTGTCTTGTCCTGTGGGTCTCCTTGAGGAGCGTCAGGATGTCGCTCCTTAAGGCGGGGGTTCTGTCACGGTTCTGCCTATCTTGTTTGGCTTATTCTTGGTCAGGAGGCAGAACCAGTACAGAATTCCCTGTTTTATGTGGGGAGAGACATTTTTGGCCTATTGGCTTTTCATACTCTCCCCGAGTCTCGTCTGTGTTTTCCGCCCTTTCCGTCTCATTAGCTTCCCCTTAGTGTTTGATCTGTATCACCTGCTCCATCTTGTTATCTCTCCCTATAAGAGTCCTCATGTTTCATTGTCTTGTGCCGGTTCATTGTTTGTATGTACCTGTATGCTGTGTTACCTTGCCAGTAAGTTGTTCCTTGTCCTTCGTAGTTCCTGTACCCTGTATTGTCAATGTAAGTGTAGATTAGTGTTGGTTCCCGGTGTTTGTATCAAGTCTTTGTTTTTCTTAGTTTAGTCAGTCCTTGTTCTTCCTGTCTTGTTTTACCCCATCGTGGGTCTTTGTTTTGTATTTGTTTGTTTATTAAATTCCTGTTACCCCTTGCATCTTGTCTTTTTCTGCCTGCACTTGGGTTCTCCTGCCTTGTCTCTCTGTGAGATTTTTGACAGTCTTTTTGTCACTTAATTGTGAATTAGTAAAAAAATGCTTCTGTTCTCGCTGGATACTTTTTTCACACAGTATAGCCATGCAGAAATGCTCAAATTTAGTCATGGTTCAAGGATTTAGGTGTCCATTATAAACATTTTGTTTAAACTATAATTACGTAAAATGTCATGGCAGCAAATTCTATTCAGTCTAATGTCATTCTATTCAACTGTGCCATCAGCCTTCTCTATTTTAAACATGCATGCACATTAATGATCAAAACACATTAAAGAGCCTGCTGTACAGGCCTCATGTAAACGTCTAAGACATTCCATTCAGATCAAAACAATGTTACTTAAGTCATACGTATTTAATTTAGCTAAACATCATATGGTGCGTCTCAGTTTGTGATCTACTGCTGCGTAAAGGACACACCTAGAAAACACTTTTAGTAATAGATGTTAAAGATGCGCATCATCGCATTTACCCGAACAGAGAAGATTTAAAACGGGTTCTTCAAGCCTGGCAGGATGGACAGCCGCTGGAGATCTCGACGTGTGTCCGAAACTAAAAAAATTCCCCCTAGGTTTGGCTCGAAGATGTTTGTAATGACCTGAGAGAGCGGCAATATAGTGAGAGAGAAAGAGAGGGGAGGGTGAGAAAGAGAGAGTTGCGCGCTTCGAGCATGTTTTGGAAAGCCCTTGGCAACAGTCAGATAAAATATATTTGACGACATTGACTACCTTTTTTTCGTAATTTGAAGACAGAAAGAACTGTTCTGTGTTGTTTTTGGTAAAACAATAGCATAATGTTTGTTTTTCGAGAGGAACATGGAGACGCACAACCGGATCACGAGAAACATGCGCAGACATTTTCCACACAGGGTTGGCAGGTATTTCACAAGCGATTTATTTATTAAAGCTTTTAAGGAGAGTATATTTTACTATCGTATATGTTTGATGTTGTAATTTATAGTAGAAATATGCGTAATGATATCCATTCAGCCAGACGAACATCTCTGTAAATATACTCTTTTCCTGAATGTTACTTTAACAGGCCGTGTGCTGTTAAATTATTCAAGATAGCTACACATTTTAAAATTGATATGCATTTGTATAATATGCGATTTTCTTGCCACTTCATTAACGTTTTCGTCGAGCATATTTCAGTCTAATTGATGCATGGCATATCTTTCTGGTCGTCCTTAAAATCACATCTGTTCATATGTGCAAAATAAGTGGTCGACTATTTTATTTGCTTTAGGTCTAAAATGAACATTTGGAACTGTCAGGTGTGACCTTGACGTGTGTGTGTGTGTGTGCATCCATCATGCGACGGCGAATTATGACCTGCATGTTCTATATATATATATATATAGGAAAATGTATTATTTTCTATATAATGTATATTATATAGGCGAATAGAAAAATGCCAAAAAAAGCCCCAAACGTTATAATAGCACCCAGCATAATTTGAAATAGAGGTAAACATAGACATTCGGAATTCAATTCATTTCTTAGACATATTAATGTCTAATATTTTGTTGTTTATAACAGAGTTTCAGTTATGTTGCGGATTTAATGTGTTTACCATGATTTTTTGTAATATTTTGATTACAATGGAACTGCACATGATCCCAGAACACACATTCATTTGCCAATAAGCAAACATTTATTTGATTTATTTATTCTTTTTCAGATATGTGTTTTTATATGAGTACCTCTCAGATATGACTCGGCAATCTATTAAAGATCTTGCAGACCAAGACAAAGGAGCTGCTTTTTCTGTGATGTCACACTGGGTAAAGTATAACTTTTATTAATAGGTTTTTTTTCTTATAACAAGAAAACGGGAACATACTAGTCTGTTGACAAACCGGTGTTTGTGCTAAACAAATGATTTATTTTTGCTATTTGTGGTAATTTAAAAAATAAAATGATACGATGTTTTTAGAACATTTACATGTTTTTTCGTATATTTGAACAGATTTTATTTAAGAGACTTTTACCCAAAAAGGTAGTGTACGGTATAAGGCTACCAACAGGGGCTATTGTAACCGACCAGAGTGGGCTTGACACTGAACTCAGTTTTTGGTCTTTTACTGATATCTAGCGGTGGAAGAATGAAAAATACACCAATGGCACAATACTGGTTCCCATCTGTAGAAAAATTACATCTAATATTAAATAATCCATATAACATTAAAGAATCAAATAAGATTATATATTTGTATAGGGTTTTCTCATAATTTTTAATCATTTCAGGTCAACACTAATATATTCTGTGGTGTACTGTTTAATACCAATTGTAGGTCGAAGATAAAGCAAAAAAAATGTTAAAAAGATAATTGACTGGCAAAATAATGTAAAGCAGCAAATAAGAGCCAAGAATATAGGAAAACTCATAGGGTGATACCTCAAGAAGTTTTTTTTTCTAAAATGAAGAAATACAAAGACTGATTTTCATGAATTGAGAGAAAAATATAACCATTTATTGAGCACACAAGTCAAAGATGGTCCACAAAACAAGACACTCAATTCTGTTAATAACTGCTCACGATATGCAACTTAAAGATTTAAACGTGTTGCTTCTTTGCATTATACTCAGTCACACTAAAATGACTTGCATCATGCTTTAAAAAAGGCTTTGGTTGATATATTAAGAGCTTGCATTACACGTACATAAAGTATCTTTCATGAGCAGCTGTCAAAAGTCAACCATTTTACATTTTTCTCGATTCAATCCTGCTCATGACATTCGACAGTACAGCATAAAATGGATTTGTCTGAGCAATCTTTCAGTGCTTCATCCCACCCTCAGTTCTCCTGTTCACATTGGTCCAGAACTTCCTGCATCTTGGTTTGAATATCAATGACCCTTTTGCCCCATTTGGCTCTCAGATCATCCTCGTCATCTTCTTTGACCGAGGTGTAGGCCATCAGCGCTATAAGACCGATGTGGAACAGGTGAGCCATGTGCGAGCACCTGGCCTCCATCACCCTTCTGTTCCTGTTGCAGTCTTCTAGGTAGACCTTCAGCATCTGCCTCCCAAACAGAGTCCCGGTGCCCATCACTCCACGATAAAACACGTCCAAGCTCATGTCGCCCTTGTCCTTCTCGTAGATCTTCACAAAGTCATCCATGTGACCCATGGTGTTGTCTGGGTCCTGCTTCACCTTCTCCACCATGGTGTTAAAGGCTCCGTACTGATGCTTGATGAACTCCTCATATTTACCGAAAGTTTCGTTGATTTCATCGATGCGGATCTGTCGAAGGGTTTGCTTGTTCTTCTCCGAGATTGTTTCCAACTTTTGGTGGATCTCCTTAAAGTCCTTGGCCAGCTCATGGTCCTCCTTCTCCACCAGGCCTCTCCTAACCACTCCAACTACAGAAGTCACAATCCCGAAGAGAGGATCTATAGAGGAGGCAAAGGAGGAGACCTTCTCCACGTAGCCCAACACTTTGGCCGCGGTCACTCTGATCTCCTGATTTTTTGCCATCGATGGGTCTGAAAGTTGCTCTTTCGGTCCGCTGCGATTCTGAAATGAGAGGAAACACATCTGCTTAAAAAATATTTTAAAGCTCCTTGAACATTAAAAATCATGTTCTAGCTTTTTTCTCAGTAAAAATACTTTAGTTGAATAATTTCTATGTTTTTGGGAAGGTTGCTGTCCAGTCCTGAACCTGCTAGCATCCCTAGTTGTTACGTATTTACCATTTAGTCTAAATGTCTTTCTTCTTCTAGTATAAACAGTGTTGCAATGTAAGACAAAAGACATTAAGTTTAAAGCTATCAGTAAACAGGTGAAAGTTCACACAGCAGGTTTTTGTGCTTTTAACACTCACAGGATGTAACACTAAAACCCACAAAAAGTAAGGAATTTTATTTAACATACTGTAACCTAAACCGGTTTGTACAGGAAAACATAGTCAGAAAACATTATCTACATTGCGTAATGAATGATGTCATACTCGAGTTTCGCTATAAAGTAAACAAAACACAAAACCACCCTTTACGGACTTTCTCTTATAACGTGCGGCTGTCTCTGTCAGCTTTCTAGATTGAATGAATGCTGGCAATAGATCAGGCTAACACAGTTATCTCCAGAGAGAGAGGCTAGATGAAACAGCAAATATTTTATTAAATTACTCCAAACTCATGTCACAAGATGCACGCTCGGTAAAACCCGAGAAGCAGAAAAATGGGCCAAACTACTAATCTTACCTGTAATGTGTCTGTAGTTGTTTTCTTCCTAATGGTACAGCTGCTGTTTTGAAGCAGTAGCCACAATTTCACTGTCCGATCTGAGAAACAGTCTCTCCCTCTCTGTCATATAGAGGCAGGATGAGGAAGTGATTCATCCAAAGCAATGCTCATTGGCTTAGGAGGGAAAAAAAACACACCTGCAGCCTTTCCTCAGTCTCTTTCTGTTGAACACACGCCCTGCGAGGAAAATTGTTGCAATGCTTTTTGCCAAGTTCAGCAAATGGTTGTCCCATAGAGGCGAGTATGATTAATAATGGAGCCGATGAGCAATTTAAAATACATTTAGTACGTCTGGGTTAAAAAAAATTAAGCAATTCAGTATTTTAATATTATTGTCTGCATCTAAAAACGTGAAGAAAAGCACAAAACAGAGGCAGAAAACATTTGAATGCAACAATTGGGTGTTAACGTGGTAATTGACAAATACATTTATGAACTAGTTTCACCTATTAAAATTCTGATCGTGTTTTATGAATGTGTAAGAAAAATGTTCGCAGGTATTTCCTGTTCTGGCCTTTCTGGTCAAGTAAGAAAAATAGGCTTCTAGTGAACCACAAACAAAAGTAAAAATGTGGAGGAGAGGCCGCTTACTACTGTTCATGTCATATGTTATTTAAACTATTTACAGTATATAATTACAACTGCATTCCCGTTTCTTGAATGAGGTGCAATGCATAAAAAAGACAGATATGGTGACCCATATCCGAAATTTATCTCTGCTTTTAACCCATCCAGAGAGTAGTGAACACACGCACAGCAAGTGGTGAACACACATACACCCAGAGCAGTGGGCAGCTATCGCTGCAGCGCCCGGGGAGCAAGTAGGGGTTAGGTGCCTTGCTCAAGGACACCTCAATCGTTACCCGCTGGACCTGAGGATCGAACCTTCTGGTCACGAGTCCAACCCTCTAACCATTAGGCCACGACTGTCCCAACAAACTTAAAAGACTTAAAACAATAAAAGAAAAGAAAACTATATTATATTTGGTCATCTTCAGTGAAGACACCCTTTGTGTAGAATTCGTAGAATTCTATCAAGTCGCTTTTTTAACATTGTTGAAGTGTTAGAGTATGGACTAGGAGTAAGTAGAGGAGATTACATCTATTCCAACCTCTTGTTGACTTCTCCCCCTCATCATTCCTTCATTAAAATTAATTAAATAACTAATAACTTAATAAAATTTGTAAAATAAAAGAAGTGTTATACACAATGATATAAAAAACTAATGTCAGACATTTAAGCATACCTATCAAGTGACCTAAACGGTAGTGTATCTTTTGCCATGGACCCCCTGCTGAAGTCACATGTGTTTTTCCTGATCCTTCCAGAGGGGGCAGTAATTTACATTTTGGATGTTTCATTACAAACCTTTAGACAGTGACTAAATGTGACAGGGTGCTATTGACTGATGCACCAGAGAGGGTGCACTTTAACCCTTTGATTGCTGGATGTTTTTAGGCTCTAAATATAAGAGCTGGGACAATCTTCTATACTATTATTCTTTTGTTAGTTAACTTTTTCAATTGATTTTTGTTTTCTTTTAAAAGAGATAAAAGAATAGTAAACATAACTTCCCTTTGACTTATCTGTAATACTGCAATTTTTTTTCGATTTAGTTATGCCTATAAACGATATAGAAGACTGTGCAGGTAAGATAATTAATAAATCAGAAGTCGAATTGGCTGATATCCTTATTTAAAGGGTTAATTTGTCACACTAAACCTGTACCTCCTGCACCAAACGGTGTCTGTGGATGTTGTAAACATTACTACTCAAAAGCTTTGTTGTGCTCTAAACAAGTGCTAGTTTAGACAAGTGCTGGTTTTGGCCAAGGGAAGAGACTAGTCAAAGAAAGAGTCATCTATACTCTGTGCATAACTCGTTAAAAAATGTTTTAGGTAAAATACATCACAAAATTGAATGGTTTGAACAGTCTAGGTCTAGGATCAACCTTAGACCAGAGTCTCATATTTTGTCAATTTTAATCCAATAACCTATAACGTAAACTTGAACCATTCATTTATAACTAATAATTATTTATTACAGTTTTGTTTGGAAACAGTTTGAAATGCTTAAGCTGTTAAGCACAATGCTAAACAATGCCATATGTCGTCTGATTCAGGAAGTGACAGCTCTCACTGCTCCGAGGAGCGGCCATCTTTAAAACACCACATGAATTCACTTAGACAAGTGAATCTGCTAATAATCTCATTAAAAAAGCACACAAAACATACAAAAAAGCATATAAAATTCATGATTACAGTACATTTAAATGCTTTTAATTCTTTATGGACCATTATTAACAGTTTTTTTCTCTTTCTTACTCAGAGCGTGTTTGGGCACTTCCCTTGGAGAAACATCCCATGGCTCAAGACAAAACAACTAAATCACGCCAAAACATTAAAATACAACATACTTATGTGTTTTCTCAAATCATGTGAGTATTTCAAAGAGTTTAAAGCCCAACTAAAGTGGATAACTTGTAGCTAGATGGTGTCTGCCCTGTTATAGCTCCCCCTAGCAGCACCCTGCATATTTCCTTGTTCATGCAAAGCAAGATGTCCATTTCCAACCCTACACAGACACAATGTAGGAGCTGTAAAAATCTATATACAGACAAATATAAGAGCCAATGTGCATCTAAATGATGCCATCCATCCATTAGTGACCTTCCCATAGAACACAGCTCCTCTTACCTTTTTAGATTGCTACCACCCTCTCCAAAGTCCCAATCCAGACTGCACTTCTTCTTCCCAGCAATCTTTGCAATATAGTCTCTATCATTTAGCCTCAATAAGGAGGGGTGTTCAGATTGGACTTTGCCATTTTCTGGTTTACAGAGGCCCCTGATCCATCCAAAAGAGCCCTTAAGACACCATTTTAATGTAGGTCTTCACTTGCTCCATTCAAGTGGCATTTGTGAAGCCCTATTGACAAGCCCCCTCCTCATGCCACAGATGTACTCCCCTTGTGACATTCAAATATTCCAGCCTTCCAACAGCCAGACAGTCTGATACAGAGACCCAACTGTCATTCTGGAGGCAGCTGAGAGCGCAAAGTGTCTCCAAAGAGGCCAGCTGCCAAGCATTGCCTTTGGTTACAATAGATCAAAACTATTTGTGGATGATATTTTATTTAAATTAAATTAAAAATAAAATAGTGGTTGTTCGATTAAACCAAATATATGAAAATGGGTAATTTAAATACGAGTCATCCATTGCACATGCAGGACCAGAGTTGGGAATGAAGCCTCTAAAATGGCTTGGGTATGTGTCCAAATAAGAGACGTGTTTGCAACAGTAAATGAATAAGCTGTAATGGCTCTTCCTAGATAAATAAAAAATAAATATTAAGGGTTAATGGCCGACAGGGATAGATGTTCTGATTCGAAATGGATTAGTGTTGAAGCAATGGTTTGTATCGGTATGAAAAGCCTCTTTGTCATGATCATACACACAGACCTCACCGAAGTACTCCTTCTCTAAGGACAATAAACATTCTCCAAAACTGAACTCTTCTATTCTCTCTTTTATGTATAGAGAATCCACAGGCATCTAACACAAACAATTAACAATTAAGAAATGCATATTCACTGCACATATACTGCATGTTTAGCTACAATGAGTGTAATGAGCGCATGATACAATGACGCATGCTTTAACGTACAAGTACTGTAGCTACTTTGCATATGGTCTTTACAAAAGACAATGAAAACCTGTGTAAACACGAAATATATGGTTACTGTAAAGTAGTATTACAACTATTCGCATACGAAGAAAAGCTTTGAGAAACTACGTACATTACGTATTATTACGTACATAACTCCAGCAATGACAAACGGAAAAGAATCTGCAAGATTACAGGTTGAGTGAGATGCGTGTATTTACACCATGTAGCCTACAACATGACTCCTTGCTTTTATATGCTTTGTTACTTCGATTACATTTAAACGTTATTTGCCAACAGAGCACCAAATCCATGCTATATACAGGCCGCGCATTTGATAAATGAGTCGAGTTCATGCCACAGAAGAACACTAGACCTGTTTGTTCAACACGCACGTTGATATGACGAAGCAGTAGGCAGTATATTACTGTACCGTATCTGTATGAATGCTTGGATGCAAAAGACAAAAGAACAGAAAGGTGCTTACCAGCGTCGCGCAAAAACTGACGGATGCGCAGTGCGCACCTGGAATGCTATTGGGTACACAAGCTTTTTTGTTTATAAAGACTGTTGTTAACTTGTTTGTGTCATATAAAACACACTAAAACGCACAAATAAATCAATGAAATACCACAAGGTGAATATTTATCCGGTTTTCTCAACTATGCGCATTTCTACAGTCCAATAATGATTGTAGTACTATTTTTAGACAGGCACCGCTGGCCTAAGCTGTGTTATCATCACAAACAATACCGTGGTGGATCACTAAACAATTTTCCTGCCTATAAAACATCCGAAACAAACTATAGTATTACGAGTGTGAGAATTAGGATTACATTGTTTTTAGTAGATTACTATTTTGTTTGAGAGGCTAAATATTTCGCACTCGCGTAGACGCCAGTCAAATGTCGACATTTCATCACAGCATTGTTTTATTTGTCTGTTTGAACTTTTATGAAAATACGATGCAATCTAACGCTGTCCTGCGTATAATTAAAAGAAACGTGCATAATGCATGTCCATATAGATAAGGTAAGAGGTAAAGCAATATTAATGTGAAGTTCTATTATACATAATTTTGTATTTTTCATTTATTTTTTAGAAAGAAATTGGAGTGAAATAAAGTGTCGCCTTTCTGGATATGAAACTGGTTTGTTTGATTTGTCTTTCTGCTGTGTGTCCTATAGCCACTTCTCAAGGTTCCTATAATCACATCTGGCTTTCCACTGATGAAGTGCCTTGATATGTGCATCTTGTTTTAATGGCATTGACACATCCTGTGGTTTCTCTCCTTGAAATATCCATTATTTTACCCCAACGCCTGGAGTTTGACGAGAAGTCGAAGTGTAGTATGTTGTCATAAAGAATGTCCTTCCATATTTTTGGAAGTGAGAGCCTGTAAATTGAGAATTATTATCTTCTAAGTTTAAGAGCACACTATAGTTTATAGATATCTTTACATCTACTTAAAGCCAAAACAAACGATTGATTTCATGGAGACTTAATAAATAAAAATCAAACAAGTTTTGTCTTTTTATCATTTTCCAAATTGTATTATATAGCTGTCATAGGAAGGACTTAGTAATAGAAATAGAAAACGTCACTAATCATACAGTTGCCTATTCGCATTGAAAGTGTGTATTGCACAAGCCTCACTATTTATTTTTAAAAGAAAATGTGTATGGAAATTATTTCAAGCTCAGTTGTTCAAATAGGATATGGGCAATGTTTGGTGTAGGTTTAGTTCACACGAAATGCACTTTACTGATAAAATTATGTTTTTGAGCATCTGCTAAATGTTAGTGAAACTATTTTCTGAAAAGTTTAAATTAGTCTAGTTATTTATATAAATTTAATTTAAAAATCAATGAATTCTAAAATTCCAAATAAACCTTTTCCCAACATCAGACATTACCTACAGTATCCTTTTTATGTTGTTTCAGAATGAAAGGATCTGTCATATGTCTACCGTTTTATCCTTTATTACAACAGTTTAAGGAAAGAGTTGACCCCATAATTTGACACCTTTAATGCTTAGAAACTTAGTGTAATGAAAACTAATTAAGCAGAGTAGAAGGCCAGCTAAACCTTTTTTGATAGTCTACATACAGAGTTTATATAATTGTCAGTCATGTGACATCCACGGGAAACAAACTGTCTGTGGGTACTGTCCATGGTGCTGTTGAATTTCTCAGACTGCAGTGTGCCTCATGATGCCTTGAGATATCATTTTCTCTTGCGGTTTAGAAAGAAAAGGAGCTAAAATACATGTCATTTGTTTTGTTTGGTCCATTATTTGTCCTCTGATTGTTTTTTCTGTGCTCAACCTTGATGTGTTTTGCAAAGATCTTTGAAAATAAAAACAAGGAATATGTTTTCAAGTTTCAGCCGTTACCCTGCAACATTCTCTAGTGCAGAGATCACTTATTTAATATGAATATATGTAGCGCATATCATATTTTATTGCAGTGTGCAGATGACAATCATGTGAGCGAACAGACAAAAACATTTTACTACTAATGTAAAAATGCCTTTCAGAGGAAAAAATCAACTGAAAAAGAAGCTTTGTCTGAAGCAGTTGGACAGGATTTTAGTCTTAAATCAATATTTAATGTAGTGTTTCTTGAAAATTCATCAGCGTGTTCATGTGTCATAACAGTTACCAACCTTCTATTTGTCTCAAACGCTTCAACACTTGTTAAAAGCTTCAATGCTTATATTTCTTTACATTTAAATGTTTTTTTATGTTTGCATGTGGGTCAGAGACATTGTCAGGTATTATGTGCACATTACAGTGCCTCCATGTGTAGAACATACTGTGTTTAGATTTCTGCGAGGATGTAAAAACATTGGTGAGAACAGCAAGAAGAAATTCATTCCATGATTGATGGTGATTCATTCTTTCAATACCTGGTAAGTACAATGTTAAGACAAGATAAGTTAAGTTCAATCTACATGAGCATCAACTTAAGTGAATTTAGAAAAAAGAAGAAGTTTGGGTATACCCCATTACTCAGTTAAACTGAGGGACTGCATTTACTTAATCAACTACGTACATTTAACCTTTTAGAGTTTTCAGCTGTGGCATCAAACAGGCATATTATTAATGACCAAACAACATAAAAAACTACAGTTTAGGCTATTGTAAATTTATAACTTCAAAAACCCATATGGTGCGGTATCTACATTAAAATTAACATTTAGTAATTTAGCAGATGCTTTCATCCAAAGCGACCTTCAAGTTGGGTAAACAATGGAAGCAATTGGGTCAACATTAGGACAACAAAAAGCCTAAGTGCAATAAAAACACCTCTCACAAAGCCTATTACTTTTTTATATAGATTGTAGAAAAGAAAGAAATCAGGAATGATCGGATAGGTGCTGATGGAAGAGATGTGTTTTCAGCCCATTCTTAAAGATTGCCACAGAATCTGCAGATCTAGTAGCAGCAGGCAGATCAGATTCCCATTTGTCACCACTGAAAGACATGAGGTGAAGGTCAAATAAAATGCTACTGATATGCATGTTTGCCAATATTTGTAGAGCAATCAAGAAAAGAAGATGAAAAGACCAAAACATTTGTCTAAATCAAATAAAACTAGGCTAAAAACTAGAGGTAATGTGATATAGTGATTTTTATGTTTATTAATTTCTTCAAATGCATTATAGAATATTATTATTGTTATTTTCTTGATATTTCTAATATTGCTTGAATGTTTATTTGTGCTTTAGGTAAACGAAATGAGTAAGAGTGTTAATCCATTGAATTATTTTCATTTGGCATACTAGAGTGATGACGTCATCGCACACTTCGGTATGTGGCGCGTGCCGGTGATACGCCCCATTCAGAATTCAGAATTATTTTATTCTTTATTCTTCTTTAATCCTTTTGTACTTCTTCTTCAGGGGTACTACAATTTTGGAGGCACCGCTGAGATAGATGTCAGACGGTTTATCCACCTTGATCGGCAAGGAACCGCCTAGCGACATTCATCCACTAACTAGGGGCGAAACTGTGAAACACTGCAGCAACGATGGATGACTTGCAAAGTATTCAGGAAGAAATCGGTGAGAGACTGTGTACATTGCCAAGAGGAAAATTAATTGAACTGAGTCAGTTCTTTAAAATTCATTTAGAAGCAAATGTCACACGCCTTTCTCTCGTTAGTCTTCTCAGTAATCATCTGCTACGAAGTGAGTTGGAGGAACTTGAGGATGGAGGCATGGCTGAACTATTAAGCATAAATGATAAATTGAGCGCACTAATGCTAACTGATGTAAACATGAGTGAACCAAGCCCAGAGCCGGGACAGGTAGAGGAAAGAGAAAATGTAGTACAAAGACAGGCAGAAGAAATTAAGCGCACAACTGATCTGCTTCCTGCTGTGCAAACACATCCAGCTGTTGCACAGAGCACGAGGCTGGGGCCAGCATCAGCAGACAGTGTAGCAGTTAGCTTTTCGCTGCCTCCACAGGGACAAATTATACCAACTGTATGGCACAGGGAGTTTAAAGATTTTTTTTCGGTTTTATTGGAGAACCTGGCCAAAAAGACAGATTAACCTTTTCGAGTTTGGCACGTCAAATTGAAAGCGGACTAAATAAGGGCTACCCAGAGCACGAGATTGTTGACTCAGTTATTCGAGCCATTACACCAGGCCTTCAATTACGTAGCTACTTAGAAGGGAAAACTGATTTGACCTTACCAATGTTGAGACGAATTCTTCGGTCCCATTACCAAGAGAAAAACGCCACTGAATTGTACAAGCAACTTACTGCAGAATCACAACGTGCAAAAGAAACACCCCAAAGTTTCCTCATACGTGTGCTTGACTTGAGGCAGAAAATTCTCTTTGCATCACAAGAAGATGAGTCGGGGTTGAAATATGACCCAGCACTCGTGCAAAATATGTTTCTTCATACTGTGTTAACAGGTTTACAAAACGACCGTATCCAGAGTGATCTCCAACCGTACCTGACAGAGACCACAGTCACAGACGAGACACTGCTGGAAAAGTTGAATGTTGCATGTTCCCACGAAGCTGAGAGACAGAGTAAACGGAAAAGTGAACGCAGTGCCACGGTGAATGTTACCCAGTTAAGTGAACCAACTCTGCATTTAAAAAACAAACAAAAGCAGCCAAAATCTGATTTGATGTCACAGTTGAAAAGTTTAAGTGAAGAAGTTAAGCAGATCAAGGAATCGATGCAGCAACCCTCAACTCTGCCACAACAATGCTGCACTGTCAACAATGATGTCACAACTCTAAGAACAGTTCATCAATCCATCTCAGAGAAGAATCAGGTGCCGCAGAGCCAGGCTTGGAGGCATAGTCAAAACGGAGGTGAGCAACAACAGCAGTACCCACTTCAAGTTTCTAATTTCACACCACAACCATATCAACGGTGGATGAGTCCGATGCCAGTGCAGTATTTCCAGCCAACTCATTCATCTCAGTATGCAGCTCAAGGGTTAAGTCCGCAGCTTCACGCGGAGTCACAGTCATATGTCGCAACGCCACAATCACAGTACTTCCAGCCATAACGACAGTCACATCCCCCGAGGCCAAGACAGTGTTTTCATTGTCAGCCAGCGAGATCGATGGAACTGTGCACCCATTGTTACCGCTGTGGCAGTAATGAACATTTCCTGGCGGGTTGCAAAGAGAGAGGTACCCGAACACAGCGTAGAGTTCAGTTAAACGAGGACGGGTTACCACCGCGGGACAGGGAGTGACCCATCAAGTGAAATTGTCCCCTTCATATTCAAAGCAACAAGTGGAAAGAGTCGGAATGGAGCCAGAGATCATCCCTTATGAGTGCAATCTAATTTCTGAGTGCCGAGTCAACAAACATTCGCCTGTGACTTCCCTGGTTGGTAAACAATGCTTAGTGACATGTTATCTGAATGGACACAAAACAGGGGCATTGTGGGACACAGGATCCCAAGTGTGCATTGTAGATCGACAGTGGAAGGATCAGTACATACCTGGAGTAAAGATACAAGAAGTTTCTGAAGCGATAGAGGCCACAGACAATTTGAATCTTGTCGCAGCCAGTGGCTCCATCATGCCCTATGAAGGATGGGTCGAAATCACGTTCAATTTGGCTCCCCCTGCAAACAAGATGAAAGAATTAGTCATCCCTGTACTCGTCTTAAGAGGCCAGCAGTTGTCCAAGCCAATCATTGGTTACAATGTAATTGAGCAGGTCATGAAGCTGAGTGAAGCGAGTGGGCAGTGTGATGTGAGCAAAGGACTGTTGAATAAGACTGTTAGATGTGCCTTTCCGAGTTTGAGGAGCAGTAAAGTCCAAACATTCATTAACCTTGTGACAGCTGAAAGGTCAAGTGCGTATTTAGTTAAGACGACAGGAGACCATGTGACTGTGCCAAAACATGCTATCATGCAGGTCAAGTGTCATGTAAAAGCGCCATGTATGAAGCAGACTAGTGTCATGTTGTTTGAACCATCTGTCATTCTACCAGATAGACTCGGAGGCCAAAGTTGAATATACGACATTTATTTGACAGCTGATAGACAGAATATATATGGATATAATAAGATAGTAACAGTTCTTTGGAGTAGGCCCTGTCCGTGGCTCGCATCCAGAGGGCAAAGAAGTCCTCCACTTCCCGCCTTGAGATGGTAAGGCGGGGGCGTAGCCAACCCCAGAGAATGATCGTGGGCTTACCTCTGGAGCGGGGCCTACCCCCCCAAAAGAAATGTTTCTACTCACCTGCTGGTTGGAGTCTCTAGCAGAACCTGCATAACGATATTAATTGCAAATGTTAGTGATAAAACAATTTACCGGTCGCTGGTCATGAGTAATGCTGAGACGGGGCCCGATAGGCCACGACATATACACAAGGCCTCGATGGGCCACAGCACTGACGAGGCTGACGAGGGGCCCCAGTGACAGAGGTCCCGATAGGCCTCAACATTGACGAGGCTTTGATGGGCCACAACTCTGATACATAGCCCGGAAGGCACGACACTTGAGACAAGGCCCCGATGGGCCACAACCACTGACAAGGCCACGATGGGCCACAACATAGAAACACAGCCCTAATAGGGCACAACACTGAGACGAGGCCCGCTGGGCCACAACACTGACAAGACCCCGAAAGGCCACGACATTATGAGGTCCATCCAGCCCCTTCTTTTTGACAAGGCCCCGATGGGCCACAACCACTGACAAGGCCGACTAGAGGCCCCAGTGACAGAAGGCCTGCTAGGCCACAACACTGACAAGGCCACGATTGGCCACGACATAGAAACGCAGCCCTAATAGGGCACAACACTGAGACGAGGCCCGCTGGGCCACAACACTGACAAGACCCCGAAAGGCCACGACATTATGAGGTCCATCCAGCCCCTTCTTTTTGACAAGGCCCCGATAGGCCACAACCACTGACAAGGCCGACTAGAGGCCCCAGTGACAGAAGGCCTGCTAGGCCACAACACTGACAAGGCCACGATTGGCCACGACATAGAAACGCAGCCCTAATAGGGCACAACACTGAGACGAGGCCCGCTGGGCCACAACACTGACAAGACCCCGAAAGGCCACGACATTATGAGGTCCATCCAGCCCCTTCTTTTTGACAAGGCCCCGATGGGCCACAACCACTGACAGGCCGACTAGAGGCCCCAGTGACAGAAGGCCCCGATAGGCCACAACATTGACAAGGCCCCGATAGGCCACAACATTGAAACACAGCCCTGGTAGGGCACAACACTGACACGAGGCCCGCTGGGCCACAACACTGAACAGGCCTTGGTAGGCCACGATACTGAACAGGCCTTGGTAGGCCGTGACACACCACCACCAGTATTTGCAAGATTTACCTGGATATTAGACGGATAGGCTCGTTGAGCTGCCGTGATGGTAGAGGAGTCCGGTCTTATTAAGACTCATAAGCAGAGGATGACCATCTACCTGTCCGTTTAATGGTTCCCATTGGACTTCCGCGTTCGACTGCGGTAGTACTTGCTCTGATCCTGAAGGAGTGTCGGTATACAGGAGGGGCGCACATCGAGCTGACGCCTTGATCTTGACCGGATGAGGCTTGTTGAGTTGTTATGATGTTTTCCATTGGAATTCCGCGTTCAGCCCGGTTGTGGCTGCTCCGATCCTCGATCTTGACTTGAAAGAGCTTGTTGGACTTCCATGATGATTTTGGAGTCGGGTCTTATGTAGGGTTTAAATGCAGATGACAAACATCTGCGCACCAGCTTTGTTGAAATCCTCACTCTGCAGCTTCGTAGTTGACCCGATCCCAAAGTATTGTCGGATCGTGGTGAAGCTTCATATTACCGTGATACTTAAGTAGAAGAGTGTTTTGCAGTGTATATGTGGCAAATATACAACACCAGCGGTATATCCTTGAAAAAGTATATTGTGACTTGAGTTGCTGAGCCTTCAGGGTTTAACTTATGCTTTCATTTTCCCAAAACTCAGAGGGTATTTAACCGAATGTGTGAATTAATTCCATCAAGGAATAACGACGAGAATGTCGCACTGAAATCCTGTCATGAGTACTTAGCTTTAGGTTACGAGTGTATAGATGGGGTTAAATATACTTAAGTTCATCATGATTCTTGAATTAATGCTGTTGGTATACGACGTCATGCATGGAATGCCCTTAATGTTTAAGGTTTGTACTCCGCTCTTGAAAGTCTTAATCGTTACTGGATCATGGCCTGGTTTGGAACTTCTTTCCAACGAAAGACGATTGGCTCTTGACTGTGAATAAACCATGAAAAACGATGGAATAAAACAATGTTAGACCATACGGGCTTTATGTGGCAGGCTATAATGAGAAGCATGTCGGTACAGATTCCGGACTTCCCATTTTTAGCGAGTACCAACTCCTGCCATCAGGAAGAGAATCATAATTGATCTTGAAGGCATCCTCGATCCGCTTTGGACAGAGACAAGGATCTTGTTGTTGACTGACCTAAAACGAGAGGTGTTGATATCATTTGCACCAGACAGCCCCGTAGCGTATTAGGTTGAATCCCTCTCGTTGTGTTGCGTGGTCTCATGAGTGCGATACGTTTTTTACAAGAGCACTAGACAAAGCAGCTTGTTGTGAAGAGTTTGCTTGTCTTTCTGTTCCTTTGTGTATGATGCCGATTAAGCACGCCACTCGTTCACTTAGGTTCCTATTGTGATTGAACTCATTCCGGTTGCATGAAGTTCATATAGCCTGTGTCTAGAGCCAGGTAACTTCCTAATGGCATGAGTCTAGCTACCGCAACTGTAGAGTTATATTTTCTTTTTGGCCTAGCCGTTTTGGTTACCTAGGCGACATGGCATGTGGAATTCCAGCACCTTGACATCGAATCATGTATACAGATTGTATTACGTCGAACAACGATAAGTTCGTTCTGCTATGTCACGTCGCCCCTTTAAGCTTATCTCTGTCTTTGCAACGACTGAAAAAAGCAAACTACTGAATTACCAAATATCGTGACGAGACTAAAACAGATGGAGCAGCGAACGCAAATGCGCAACTGCTGAAACCAATCTTTGCTCCTACGACAAATGTAAATATATTCGTTTAACCGTGAAATGCATGCTGCGCATACATGGATTTTCTGGAAAAAGGGAACCACAGAATCTAATCACTGACCGCTCTACTTGAACCGTGAAAATACTACTACTACTAAAAAAAAAATTTATTTACAGGCGCCTTACTGACACTTGAGACCGTACACAAATAGTCACAACGGTCATCAAATACAAACAATAATACGAGCTAGATATAAACTTGGGATAAGCAGGCAAATGAAATCACAGAAAAACCAGCCTAAATATGTTTAAACGAGACTTACAACCTTAAATGTTTCTACTTCGCATCCTGCGATATTGAGTTCCAAAAGTGGGGAGATGTGTGACTGGAGCTCGAGAATCCGAAGCTGTGCATGTTCGAGGAAGAATAAGATTAGATGCAGAAGATGATCTGAGAGTGCAAGTGGAAGTTGGGATTGATGGAGTTCTAGTAGGGAGGAGCCGTGGCTGTTTAACGCTTTGTAGACAGGAGACTTTAAATTTAATTTGAGATTTCTCCGGACCCGGTGCAAGTGTTTTAAAGTGAAAGTAATATGCTCAGCTGTAGAAGTCCGGCAGATGATTCGTACGGGAGAGTTTTTTGAACCAGCTATAATTGTGAAGGAGTTTTGATGGCGAAAGTAGGCCTGTGGCCGCTGAAGTAAACGTAGTTTTCCCGTATCTTGCTATTAATCCGCCGTCATATTTGAACACCACAGTTTAATGCATTGAAGCATTATTCAACGTGCCATGATGACGAGGCCAAAACAAAATGCCGTTAGAAGAGAAGTTGCGGACTGATCGACTGTCACGATCACCATGCTGGCCATTAGCTGAACGGCCGCCAGAAAGGGAAAGCAAGAATACATTACCCGTTTCCTGTATTAGTTGGTAAAACACGTGTGAGGCTTTACGTCTCCGTGCGCTGCTCAGCTGTTCCGATGTAAACATGCGCTATACACGCCAGAACATTTGTGATGCCGTCGCATCTAAGATGTATTTAAGCAAACATACCAGCACAGGCGTTAAAATGCGTAACAAACTCATACATGATGATCGCGTCTTATGCATGCTTCGAATCAAAGGAAATTGGTGATAGCTTGAGGAACAAACGCTGCATAGTTGTTTCATGTAAACACTACGTATCGCTGAAGCTTGTATATAATTCCAGAGATGCCTTTGAGAGCTTCGACCAGTTGTTGATGAAACGCCTGCCGTGCACAGTAGAGGTTTGAGCGACGAGTGTGTTAAACAACCAGAATTAACTGAATCCCAAACGTCTTTTGAAAGCAAGTTGCTGTATGAGCTGGAAGAATCGCGTCAGAGTAGCTTAGCATGAATTAGCATAGCCGTGTACGCATAAATTCGTGTGTGTAACATCCTGCGTAACTGCTGAACGAGCGGGCGAATCACGTTGCACCGACTGCGGACATGGAAAGGGGTAAGTGGCGATCTTTTATGTTTCATGTTGGAAGGTGATTGGTTGGGTGTTGATTGGCAATGAGTGATACAGGATTGAGTCTTCCTGGCAGAACTAGCGCTGAAGCTACATATCTACAGTACCCTGATGGACTGGAACCCATTGAAACACTCTTGACTCTGAAAAAGGGAAGCCGACCTGTGATCCAAATCAGTGTCCTGAATGTGACCGAACACGATATCCTCCTGGTAGGAAAGACTGAACTTGGGACGGTACAAACAATAAAGTCAGTGTTACCAGCGACAGCGTCATCTGGCGTAACAACAGCCAGCGTTAATGAAAGTGCGAAGCCAACAAGTGAGTGTGAGACTAATGGTGAAGGTGTGTGGGACCCACCTGTGGACGTCAGTTATTTGTCTCTGGAGCAGCAACAGAAAGTCAGGCAAATGCTGCGGGAGGAGTGTTATTCTTTCTCAAAATCAGATGAGGACATCGGGTGTGTCAAAGATCTACAATTGAGCATCAGTGTAACAGATCAGACACCTGTTGTGCGAATGTATACATCTGTTCCAAAACCACTGTACCAAGAAATGAAAGACTATCTTCATGATTTGATCGCCCAGGGGTGGATTGAAAAATCTCATTCGCCTTATTCATCTCCAATTGTATGTGTCAGAAAAAAAGATGGCAGTCTGAGGTTGTGTATTGATTACAGGGACCTCAACCGGAAAACAGTGCCTGACCGCCAACCGATTCCCAGAGTACAGGACATATTGGATGGCTTGGGAGGAAATAGGTGTTTCTCTTTGCTGGACCAAGGAAAGGCGTACCATCAAGGTTTTATGACACCAGCAAGTAGACCTTTGACGGCCTTTTGTACACCGTGGGGGTTATATGAATGGGTCCGTATTCCCTTCGGGCTCATGAATGCTCCTGCTGCATTCCAGCAGTTCATGGAAGGATGCCTGGAAGGACTACTAGATGACATTTGTGTACCTTACCTCGACGACATCTTAGTCTTCACTAAATCTTTTGATGAGCACGTTGAGGCGGTAAGAAAAGTTTTACAGCGGCTGCGGTCGCATGGGGTGAAATTGAAGCCAAAGAAATGTGACTTGTTCAAAGATGAGGTCCGTTACTTGGGAAGGATAGTTTCAAAAGAAGGAAGCAGGATGGATCCAGCAGATACTGTAGCAGTGACAGCCCTGAAGGAAAAGAGACCCACCACAGTTGGAGAATTGAGGAAGGTTTTAGGCTTGTTAAGTTACTACCGGCCTTACATTAAAGACTTTTCGAGGATTGCTTGCCCCCTGTATGGCCTGCTGAAAAGTGACGATAACAAGATACAAACAAAAGGGAAAAGAGGGACTTACCTCAAGAGTCATGTGGTTCCATCAAGTCAATTGGTTGAATGGACGGAGCAACATCTGGAAACACTCGAAAAACTGATTGATTGTCTAGTTAAGCCGCCTGTGCTAGGGTTCCCAGACTTCACAAAGCCGTTTGTACTGCATACCGATGCATCAAATCAGGGACTGTGAGCTGTCCTGTATCAACACCAGGAAGGGAAATTAAGAGTGATTGCGTATGGATCGAGGACATTAACGACAGCAGAACAGAATTACCATTTGCACAGTGGTAAATTGGAGTTCTTTGCTCTCATATGGGCTATCACTGAAAAATTCAGAGATTATCTTTACTATGCGCCCACATTTACAGTTTATAGTGACAATAATCCCCTCACCTACGTTTTGACATCCGCCAAGTTGAACGCAACGGGATGCCGATGGGTCGCAGAGCTTGCTGATTTCCACTTCACTATCCGGTATCGGCCTGGAAAGGAAAACATTGATGCTGACGCATTATCCAGGTTGACAACACTCACAGAAAAAAATGTCCCAGAATACACAGAAGAACTTTCGTCAGATTCAATAGGAGCCCTGATACAGGCGGTGGAAGTTCAGTCTGAATCAGGGATACCATGGTCCTTTGCTATAGCTTGCCAGAGTTCCCCAACATGTGCAGAGATCAGTACAATACCAGCAGGACCCCTGTCAAAAGAAGAGATCAGAAGAGCTCAGAGGGAAGACAACGACATAGAGTTGGTCATTCGTCACTTACAGTCAGGAGTAAAGCCTTCCTCTAAGCAGTGGCGGTCTGCGGCTTCAGCAGCGAAAAGTTTGATGAGAGGTTGGGATAAGTTGTTGCTGGATGAGGGTGGCATTCTGCAAAGAAAAACAGCACAGAGAACTCAGCTTGTATTGCCAACGGGATTCA
This sequence comes from Triplophysa bombifrons, assembly GCA_029783895.1. NCBI lineage: Eukaryota > Metazoa > Chordata > Actinopteri > Cypriniformes > Nemacheilidae > Triplophysa > Triplophysa bombifrons. The sequence continues at coordinate 5,519,740 of CM056455.1, forward strand.
GAGGAATTACATGACAAAATGGGACACCAAGGCGTCGATCGGACCACAAGTTTAAAGAGAGACCGCTTCTTTTGGCCCCACATGCAGCGTGACATTGAGCATTATGTGTTGAGGACCTGCTCCTGCATTAAGCAAAAGAAACTGTGCAGAGAAACAAGAGCACCCCTTAAACCAATCACGACGACTTGCCCATTCGAACTTGTGTCAGTGGACTTCCTTCATTTAGAAAAATGCAGAGGAGGATATAAATATATCCTTGTCATCGTCGATCATTTCACACGATTCGCACAGGCATATGCGACAACGTCAAAATCCGGCAAGATTGTGGCAGACAGACTCTTTAACGATTTCGCTCTCAAGTTTGGATTCCCATTGAGGATACACCATGATCAGGAGGGAGAATTTGAAAATCAGCTATTTGGGCAATTGCAAAAGTATAGTGGGATCACTGGATCGAGAACTACTCCCTATCACCCTCAAGGAAATGGGCAAGTTGAGAGATTTAATCGGACATTGTTGCAAATGTTGAAAACTCTCACTGAAATACAGAAATCAAGTTGGAAAGACTCATTGAACAAGTTGATCTATGCCTACAATTGCACAAAAAGTGAAGTGACTGGTTTCTCCCCGTTTCACCTCTTGTTTGGTCGTTCCCCGAGACTGCCCATTGATGTTCTCTTCAGGCTTAATGCAGACAGCCTGCCCACAATCAAAAGTGAGTACCTGGAGATTTGGAAACAAGGGATGCAAGAAGCACAAGAGATCGCTAGAGAACATGCAAAAAAGGCAAGCGAGCGTAATAAAAGAACTTATGATCAAAAAGTGAGATACACAGACCTTGACTCGGGAAGTCGAGTCCTTGTCAAAAATCTGACTCCGAGGGGAGGACCAGGTAAACTTCGGAACTATTGGGAAGAACAAGTTCATGTTGTTGTACGCCGAGTTGCTGAGGATGTGCCGATTTATGAGATAAAGCCTGAGCGAGGAAAAGGGAGGTCACGAGTATTACACCGAAACTTGCTGATGCCATGCGATTACTTACCTCTTGAAGTCGATCCAACGCCGAAACCCAAATCACAGCGGAGACAGCCACAGGGGAACTCCAGCATACCTGTAAATCGAATGGAAGAAAGTAAGTTGGAAATTGAAAGTGACTCTGAGTATTATACATCAGTTGAGCCTTGCCAGTTGAGAAAGCAGCCTAGTGGTAATGATCAGAGACAAGAGGAAGCGCTAATACAGTTTTCACCTCCTGAGTTACCTGCTCATCAGAGTGCATCAGATAGTTCTCCACTGATACAGCTTGAACTAGAACCGTTACCTATAGCTGAAGCGGAACAAGATGTTCCCACACCTGCTCAGGTACCTGTGAAAGAGAACAGATTTGAACTGCTTGGAAGACAAATGGAAAATGAGCCAGCGAGTGCACATGAAAACTTACCTCCGAAAGAACCAGATGAAATTGAGTCAAGTGACAGACCTGTTGAGGTGCACAGAGAATACTAGTACTCAGGGAGGCAACGACGTCCACCAAAGAAGTTCACCTATGATAGTTTAGGGACTCCTACCTGTTACAAAGTGCAAGTAACTGGTTCTGGGTATGATCCACACTTTCCTAACATGTGGACACCTACATTTACGCCTTGGGTGCCAACGGCGTTTCCCTACCCGAGACCATCATCTGTGTATTAAACGTGAACTGAAACAGAAATTGAGAAAACACTAATTGTTCTTACTGACTAGTACACACACTAATTGTTCATATGGACTGAAAGAACTTTTGAAAAAACAAAGAACTGTTGCCTACATATGCACGTACACATAAACGGGACTGTTTCTAGGCCACAGGGACATGGACTGTTTTGCAAGGCCTATAAAAACATTGAGTGAACACTTTGGAAAAAGTTTTGAAACAGTTTGCACAGACTTTGAATCATTTTTCTGCAAAATTTTTTTTACAGTGTTTTATTTTTTCTCCCTTTTTGGACACTGGATGAAATCCTTGAACTTGAATTTATTTTGAGATGGGATATGATCTATTAAATTTGAGTACACAAAGACTCTTGTCAAATGTGAACTAAAAGTGTCATTATAGAAGAAACCTGATGGAAAAAAACAAAAGTTTTACGTCATGGTTATTAATAGAAGGAAAAAGTTATAAGGGCATTGATAGATGTCGGGACGACATCTTATCTTGTGGGGGAGAGCGTGATATAGTGATTTTTATGTTTATTAATTTCTTCAAATGCATTATAGAATTGTTCAATGTTATTTTCTTGATATTTCTAATATTGCTTGAATGTTTATTTGTGCTTTAGGTAAACGAAATGAGTAAGAGTGTTAATCCATTGAATTATTTTCATTTGGCATACTAGAGTGATGACGTCATCGCACACTTCGGTATGTGGCGCGCGCCGGTGATACGCCCCATTCAGAATCAATACACTGTTAAAGAAGCAATCACTGCAGCGCTCTCTTTTATTTTATTCTTTATTCTTCTTTAATCCTTTTGTACTTCTTCTTCAGGGGTACTACAGTAACATCCAATCTTTTAAAACGAAGAACTTTCTTAAAACAGAAACCCTTGCAAATCTATCTCGGTAGCTCTATATGTTTTTAAAAATTTTAAAACTTACAGCGTTTCATAAGACACATTGTCTGCATAAGTTGCGTATTTTCCTGCACACAATAGCCATTTTTGGTTTATTTGTACGTTTGTTAGAACTTTAAATCTAGGTTTTTACACATAAAAGATATTAATTAATGCAACTTAATTTTACCAATCACATGTAATGCACAGTCCAGCACACAAACTGTCAGATCTGTCTGGAAAACATAAAAAGCTTTTAAGACATACAGGAAAATACAGTGGTACTAAAAAAAAGTAGATTGGCCTTCTCTTGCTATTATTTTTAATACGTTCAGTTGGTTTCTGTCAGAAAAGGAAATATATTCAACAGATGTTGTGAATGAAAAGCATGCAACACAAGTAAAGGTGGCAATTATATTAAACATGCCCAGTTGATTCATCTTATACTTTGTTCGTGTAAAGTTTAGATCTAAAGAGAACTTTTAAAAAACATTTAACCATTTGTTTAACACTTACAAATATATGCCCTTAAAACAATGTGAAATGAAAACACTATCTGTGAGAGGGAACAGCCGATGGAGAGATGGCCTGGAGGAGATGAGTGGGGATAGGATTTAGCGGGCAGGTAGTTGGGTGGTTCGTAGAAATGACCTTGGAAACATCATCTTCAGATAGGAGGGAGAAAGAGGGGAGCGAGGTCCTTATACAGGCAGGGGCGGGCTAGGAACCAAAAACCATCTTTCATTTCTGTCGACTGGGGAGGAAGGTTTTTTTTATTACATCGGCCCTCCACCATTTCAGTCAAAGGTAAAGGCGGGGGTAGTATGTAACGTGTCCTTACGTTACATGCATACGTGTCCGTCTCGCTAATGCCTTCGTGTATCGTGCATTAGTGTTAATAACGTCCGTCTCTCTGGCACAAGCGTCCATAGGGGTCCACATACATTAGCGGCCCACTGGGGAAAGTTCTGATTCTCCAGGTCTGCGGTTCTCAATCCTTGTCCTCGCGCCCGCCCACTCTGCATATTTTGTATGCTCCTCCTACCGCTTCTGAGGTTTGTTTAATACGTCCGTAAGAGCCCTGCGAAGTCAACATCACTAGATATACTGCCATAATTCCAGTTCGAAATGTGCATAATGTTGCGCAAATCTTAAGATTATGGTTAAATAACCCTTCAATCTTCCGTAGTAAGTTTTGTCTGTGTGAAGACGCTGCAGGCAGTAATGTTGCGCAAATTCGTGTTCTTAAGTTAACGTCAGCTGATTTCCTCTGTGCAGGGAACAGAGAGCAATGAACACAGTTCAGGGAACACGTCAATCGGAACGCGGTTCATTCATTAAGCTCCCTTCTAATGAGCTAGAGATTTTTATCAGGTGTGTTAAACAAGAGAGATACACAAAATATGCAGAGCGGTGGGGCGCGAGGACCAGGATTGAGAACCGCTGCTTCAGGTGGTCAGTCCGCCCCTGGTCATGTCCCTAGGCCTTTGGTGGGATGGCGATTCTGGACTTTGACAGAATGTCCTACTGTTCAGATCCGCCCCTGAATACAGGAGACACCAAAAAGGTTGTCATGCAGTCTATCTTTAGTGTAATAGATGGCAATCGCATCATTTACCAAAACAGAGCAGCTTTAAAAATGATTCCTAATGCCTGCAGGATGGATGGCCGCTGAAAATCCTGATGTTAGTACACAGTGACTCGAAAATATTTGTATTGACCTGACTGAGTGTGGAAAACAGAGAGACTCTGGATCATGAGAAACACAGACATTTCCGCATAGAGTTAGCTGGTACACTGTGAGAAATCTGAGGTTGAGAATACATAACTTTTATGTTTAAGTTTACTCAAGTAGTTCACCTAACTCAATTTGTTAATAACAGCAAACTAACTTAAACATTAGGCAACTTAACACAATAAGTTTATGCGGCTTACACTGTCAAACAGTACGATAACTCGCATTTCAGCTGAAAAAAGCTACCATGTATTTGTAAAATGCAATTAACAAACAATTACTGGATACATTTTTTACTTATTTGTGTATTTATGTGAATAGTTCCCAGTGAATACCTCTCAGCCATGACAAGAATCTTTGTTACGTTCCTTGGTATGTGTCTTTATATGTACTCCATGTCACCATCGACCCGTACCTGTATTCTTGATTACGTCAATCACTAAATTCAACAATCTGCTTTATAATCCAAGTTTGATAAAAATCCTATATGGCGCCTCACAGAAGAAAAAATAATAAATATTGTGACTTCTGGAGGGAGAACTGTATGAACTCAATGAACATTGAGTACATCATTCTTGGGTATAAAAGGTGCATTGGCAAAGGACTCGGGGAGCGTCTGTAACCAGAACTTCCCACACTGTAACTGTGTGTCTCGATTTTTCCAGGTATGATAAACTTTGTGGTTTTATTTTGTTCTTATACTATGTTAATAATCTTTGCATAGTAAATTAGGAATTTCTTTGTATATGCATTCTATGAATTAATGTTGTGCCTGCCTGGTATAATAAATTGTTATTGTTGATATTATCTGAATTCTTCAAAGTCTGTTATTACAAGTAGATTGAAAGGAACCTGTTCTGTTACCGCAAAATCGATATGTCAGGATAGGTAGGGCTAGTTTATACTAGTTTTTTTTTATAAAAGGAGCATTGCTAATGCTCACAAGATTTCCACCTATCATCTGGCCTAGCAAGTTGCATGATCGTGACTAAAATAACTATTGTTGTGTTTCTAAACAAGCATATCGCCAATATAATTCCGGACATGTACATGGGTCAATAGAGTGTGTATGTTCTTATCTCATTATCTTCACGGAAACATGGCTACACAGCGGCATACCTGACAAGGCTATTGAGTTAGCGGGCTACAACAGAGCGGATAGAACGGCAGAGGAATTCGGTAAGACAAGAGGAGGTGCACTGTGCATTTATGACAATAATGCTTGGTGTACGGACTCTGTTATTGTCGGGAGACACTGCTAGGCTAACCTTGAGTTTCTCATGGTTAAATGTAGATCGTTTTATCTGCCACAGAAATTCACTTCCACCATTAAAACGGCAGTTTATATTCCACCTGAATATATGCAAAGCTTGCTATGAAAGAACTTCATGCACTCATCAGTAAACAACAGACTGCTCACCCGGAGGCTGTATTTATTGTTGCGGGAGATTTTAATCACTCTAACTTAAAGACTATGCTCACTCAATTTCACCAGCATGTTTCCTGCCACACAAGAGGAAACAAAACTTTGGATCATGTATTTACAAACATGGCTGAAGCTTACGCCGTGACCCCCCTCCCCCACCTGGGTCAATCTGATCACCTTTCTCTGTTCCTCACCCCCAGGTATTCACCTCTCATTAGTCGTGTGAAGCCATCAGTGAAGACCATCAAGGTGTGGCCTGCGGGGGCAGACTTCACACTCCAGGAAAGGTTTCTACACACATACTGGAGTATGTTTGCTTCTCAGGCAACCAGTGGCTCTCACACGGACATAGACAGCTACACCTCCTCTGTATTGGACTACATCAATACCACCATTGATAGTGTCACAACTCAGAAGCAGATCACCATATACCCCAATCAGAAACCATGGATGAACAAGGAAGTGCGCCTCCTGTTTAAAGCACGCAACACTGCCTTCAGATCAGGTGATGAACATGCCTACACTACTTCCAGGGCAAATCTGAAGAGGGGCATCAGAAAGGCCAAGCAATGCTACAAGTTGAAGCTAGAGGAGCATTTTTCCAATTCTGACCCTCGACGCATGTGGCAGGGCATCCAGGCCATAAGTGACTACAAACCCAACCACTCCATCCCCATAACCACAGATGCCGCCTTCCTCAGTGAGCTTAATGACTTTTATGCACGCTTTGAGAGAGACAATAAGGAACCCGCCACCAGGCTCAAACCTTCTATTGACCACCCAATCATCACACTAAATTCCACAGATGTTTTCAATGCACTAAGCCGGATAAACGCGCGCAAAGCTGCTGGCCCAGATGGCATCCCTGGTCGCGTACTCCGGGCATGTGCGGAGCAGCTCGCTGGGGTCTTCACGGACATCTTCAACCTGTCCTTCGCCCAAGCAGTGGTTCCTGCATGTTTTAAATCCACCTCCATTGTGCCCATTCCAAAAAAATCCAGCCCGACATGCCTGAAAGACTACCGCCCTGTAGCACTCACACCCATTGTTATGAAGTGCTTCGAGCGGCTGGTCCTGTCACACCTAAAAGACTCTCTACCATCCACACTGGACCCATACCAATTTGCCTACCGTAGCAATAGGAGCACAGATGACGCAGTGTCTTTGGCGCTGCACTCCATGCTCACACATCTGGACAATAAGGACACTTATGCACGCATGCTGTTTGTAGACTTCAGCTCTGCATTCAATACCATCATCCCTTCCAAGCTAATCATCAAACTTGGAAACTTAGGCATTAACAACTCAACCTGCAACTGGATTATGGATTTCTTGACGAACAGGCCTCAGCTTGTTAGGTTAGGCAACATCTGCTCCACCACAATCACCCTCAACACTAGTGTACCACAGGGCTGCGTACTCAATTCAAGTTCAATTCAAGTTTATTTATATAGCGCTTTTCACAATGTGTATTGTTTCAAAGCAGCTTTACAGGGGCAAACAGGAAAAACAGAAAAGTTAAAACACAGCACAGTGCATGGTATTCATACAACGAGTAAGATCATACTAATAAATAATAGCTAATTTCTAAATAAATAAATAAATGAATGAATGCAGTCTCCCGGTGAGCAGGCCAACACTGCCCTGCTGTGGTGAGGAACCCAAACTCCAATGATTGATTAATGGAGAAAAAAACCTCGGGAGAAACCAGGCTCAACCGGGAGGGCCAGATCCCCTCTGACGTGTCATAGCTGCACTCAGACTGCTGACATGTCGTTTTGGTTAAGCATTTAATACCAAATATTGTAACTTCAGCAATAATAAGCCAAATAGTCCGTCTTTGCTCTTGGTTGGGGATGTAGTGGTCTGAGCTGGGATGGTCCGATGGTCATATTTCTCTTGGCTGGTGGTGGAATTGCCTTAGATGGAGCTGGGATGGTCAGTCAGTCTGCAGCTGTAGCTGGCGTGATCTCAAATTGGGGATGGGCATCTGTCGGTCGTCTGGACATGGTGGAACTTCTTCCTACCTCGGGATGGGCATCCCGAGGCAGAGGCGGAAAGAGAATAAAGAGGATAATTAGCGTAGCTGCTGTTCATTAACCATGCATTAAGTGAAAGCTTGGCTGAAAAGATGTGTCTTTAATCTAGATTTAAATTGGGAGAGTGTGTCTGACCCTCGAATAGTATCAGGAAGGCTATTCCAGAGTTTAGGTGCTACGTATGAGAAAGCTCGTCCCCCTTTGGTGGATTTTGTTATTCTAGGTGTTGTCAAAAGTCCTAAGTTTTGAGATCTTAGGGAGCGTGATGGGTTGTAACGTGATAAAAGCTCGGTTAAGTAAGTAGGTGCTAAACCGTTCAGGGCTTTGTAAGTAATTAAAAGAATTTTAAAATCAATACGATACTTAATGGGTAGCCAGTGAAGCGATGTTAAAACTGGGGTTATGTGATCGTATTTTCTTGACCTAGTAAGAACTCTGGCAGCAGCATTCTGAACTAACTGTAGTTTGTTTATCGATGATACTGGACAACCACTAAGTAGAGCATTACAATAGTCAAGCCGTGAGGTCACAAATGCATGAATAAGCTTTTCTGCGTCTGCAACACATAAACTATTTCGTAATTTGGCAACATTTCTAAGGTGGAAGAAGGCTATTTTTGTGATATTTGAGATGTGATTTTTAAATGACAGGTTGCCGTCTAATATAACGCCTAGATCTTTAACAATATTTGTTGGAGTAACAGTGCAGCCTTCAATTTGCAGGCTGTAATCGGAGATATTCTGTTTACTTGATTTTGGTGCTATAAGTAATATTTCTGTTTTGCTAGAGTTTAAAAGGAGGAAATTACTAGTCATCCAGTGTTTTATGTCCTCGATGCACTCTGCCAGTTTGGATAGCTTAAATGAATCATTTGGTCTTGATGAGATATATAGCTGAGTATCATCTGCATAACAGTGGAAGCTAATTCCATGTTTTCTAATAATGTTTCCGAGGGGCAGCATGTATATGGAGAAAAGCAGGGGTCCTAAAACCGATCCCTGAGGTAATCCATAATTTACTTGCGTAAGATTTGACGATTTCCCATTTAAATGGACGTATTGATATCTGTCTGTTAAGTAAGATCTGAACCATTGCAGTGCCTGTCCCTGAATACCGATATAATTGTGTAAACGATCTAGTAGTATTTTATGGTCTACAGTATCGAAAGCAGCACTAAGGTCAAGCAGGACTAAGAGTGAGATGTTACCTTTATCTGAAGCAATAAGGAGGTCATTTGTTATTCTAACGAGCGCAGTTTCAGTGCTGTGATGCGTTCTAAAGCCAGACTGAAACTTTTCGTGCATGTCATTATTTTGTAGGAAGGTACACAGTTGAGTTGACACTACTTTTTCTAGTATTTTAGACAAGTACGGGAGATTTGAAATCGGTCTATAGCTTCCAAGTTCATTGGGGTCCAAGTTTGGTTTTTTGATAAGAGGCTTAATTACAGCCAGCTTAAAGGGCCCTGGGACATGTCCTAGATTAATTGACGAGTTGATGATGTTACAAATGGGCTCAATTACAGCAGGTAGTAACTCTTTTAATAAAGTAGTCGGAATGGGGTCTAATAAGCATGTCGTCGGTTTGGATATTGCAATAACTTTAATTAATTCTTCCTGATGTATAGGAGAAAAACAATCTAGCTTTTCTTTTTGGGTGACGGTTGAAACTAATTCTTCCGACATACTTGGAGGTTTGGTTTTAGCTATGTTGTCTCGTATTATTTCGATTTTATCGGTAAAAAACTTCATGAATTCATTGCTACCAAGGTGCGGCGGAATACCCAGGTCAGGTGGAGTCTGTTTGTTTGTTAGTTTAGCAATTGTACTAAATAAAAACCTTGGATTGTTTTTGTTATTTTCTATGAGGTTACGGAAATGCTCGGCTTTTGCTGCTTTTAGTGCCTTTTTGTAACAGCTTGCACTCTCTTTCCATGCAATTTTAAAGACCTCTAATTGGGTTTGTTTCCATTTTCGCTCCAGTTTACGAGTTTCTCTTTTTAGGGCTCGAGTGGTGTTATTATACCATGGTGCTATGATCTTTTCAATAATCCTTTTTGACTTCATAGGTGCGACCGCTTCTAATGCGTTAGAGAAAATAGTGCCCATGTTGCTGGTCATGTCATCGAGCGATTCTATATTAGTTGGAAAGGTTATTAGAGGAGTCAGATCTGGCAAGTTCTTTACGAAACTATCTTTAGTAGTTGAGGTGATTGTTCTACCCTGTCGATAACGATATATACGACTGATTTCTGCAGTGCGAAGTGTACATGTTATAAGATGGTGATCAGAAACATCGTCGCTTTGAGGTATAATATCGATATTGGTTAGATCGGCTCCGTGAGATATAATCAAGTCTAGGGTATGATTAAGGCGATGAGTAGGTCTATTGATGTATTGTGTTACACCACAAGAGTCTAGTAGTTCTTTAAACGCCACAGCTAATGGATCGTTAGCACTATCTACGTGGATATTAAAATCTCCAACAATCAGTACTTTATCGACGTTAACCAATAGATCCGATAAGAAGTCTGCGAACTCTATCAGAAAATTAGTGTAAGGCCCAGGGGGTCTATACACAGTAACCAATGTAAGAGAGACTGTGGCAAGGGGGGCGTGGTTTAGCGCGATCTGCGGAGAGGGGGCGTGTCGGGAGAATGACGGTGAGTAAGCAGATCAACGTTATAGTGAAATCACCTGCTTCTCGTTCTAGTAATTGGCGAGGAGACGCATTTAAGGCACGAAGGAGGAAGAGAGAATTGAGAGAGAGACGGCTGAGAAACAGACAACAGGAGAAGCCTCGAGGAGTGGACTCCAGGACTATAGAAAAGAATCTTACTCTACGAGAGAGGAATATATCAAGTGATTGTTTGAATACCCGGAAGTTGAATACCCGGAAGTGAATTGCAAATAAAAGTATCTTACGTTTCTCAGCCACGCCGACCCCGCCTCCTTTCTTCCTGTTATTATTGAACTTGTTACAGAGACCAGTGATTTTTTACTTTTGTTTGGAACTGTTATGTTCAACGCAAGCATTTCAAATGATTTAAATGTATGCATTGTTCTCCGAGTAACGGTAAGAAAGTCTCTAAAGATTGTTGCGACACCACCACCTCGACCAACCGGACGTGGCTCATGAATATAACCGTAGCTTGGTGGAGTAGACTCATTTAGACCGAAGTAATCATTTGGCTTAAGCCAGGTTTCAGTGAGGCAAAGTATATCAAAACTGTTGTCTGTGATCATTTCATTTACAATAACTGTCTTTGGATTTAGTGATCTAATATTAAGTAGCCCAAACTTTAGGCGTTGGTTTTGCTCATTAAGAATATTGTCTTTTGGTTTAATCATGATAAGATTTTTTCGCTGACTTTTAAATAAATTAGTATTTGGTTGTATTATTCGAGGGACAGAAACAGTCTTTATGCATTTGAAAGCAGTAACATTTTTAACTGTAACATTCTTAACAGTTGGGTGAGAAGAACACAGACTATGGTTAAAATTTGAACTTACTAGTCAAATGGTGCGTAGCGTCTTTGAGATGTTGTCAGACAGAATTTCCGCTCCAATGCTGCTGGGGTGCAGCCCGTCGGGGCGGAAGAGCCTTGGTCGCTCCCAGAACAGATCAAAATTATTTACAAAGAGCAGCTTCTGTTCAATACACCATGACATTAACCAATTATTAAGCGTAAATAGTCTACTGAACTTTTCCTTCCCTCGTCGGTAAGTAGGAAGCGGCCCTGATACGATGATCCTCGCCGTGGGCGATGCGTTGCGAACAGTATCGACCAGACTCCTGAAGTCCCTCTTCAGGATCTCCGACTGCCGCATTCTCACGTCATTCACCCTCGCATGCAGAACTACGGCTCCCACTCTTGCATCGTCCTTCAGAATCGCAGTTACCTGCGCAGAGACATCGAGAACACGGGCGCCAGGAAAACAGTGAGTGCGAACCTTACCTTCATTGAAGGAGGCGCGTACGTTCCGGACGATTGAGTCTCCGATGACCACAGCGTTGGATTTCGTCTCGCAGAGGGCGGCAAAGCGGTTACTGGTAGGGATCTCGAAGACCGGTGGCGGCGGTGGGGGGGAGGTCATCGCTCCGGTCCTGGATTTCGCCTTTCGCCGTGCGTGTGCAGGTGCAGGAGTGAAATTCATATCGGCTCGTCGTGATTTTGAAGCCTGGGATCTGTGCATAGAAACACACGGAGTAGAAGTGATAGGAGTATTACAATCACGTCGAACACTTACCGCAGCTTTGCGAGCGTCAGCCCGGGATGTTTCCATCGCCGTTTTACGTTCTCGCAGCCGTGTTTGCCTCTCGAGTAGATCGTGGATCTGCTTCTCCAATACCTCCAGTTCTGACTGAAGTGCGAAGAAAGATTCATCATCTGCACTCAAAGATAACGTTAAACACATATCTGAATCATTAGCCATTAGTGGTATCATAATGAGAACAGTGAGTTAAGCAGAATGCTAACAGCCTGCGTGCTAATAACGAATGATCGTATAAAACAAATGTATATGTGCGTTATATGACGATATTTGGTATGGGATACACTTAAGGATAGGTTTAACCCTCTGTGAGTAATCAATTTAGAACATAAATATTAAGAAATAACAGGAATAAACGATATATTTAGAAAAAGTTTGACAGAGCTCTGTCTCAAACCACGCTCTCAAACGCTCTCAATCACAGTCCAGCTGCAGTCCAACCTCCAAAGGGGCAGTACTGAGCCCCTTTCTCTACTCCCTTTTCACACTCGGCTGCAGGCCTGTGAATGGATCCAATTCCTTCGTCAAGTTCGCAGACGTGTGATTGGTCTCATCAGCAACAACGATGAGACAGCTTACAGAGAGGAGGTCCGGCACCTGGCCACATGGTGCTCTAACAACAACCCGCTCCTTAACACCTCCAAGACAAAGGAGATCATCGTGGACTTCAGGAAGGCGAAAGGAGGCACACACGACCCCATCCACATTAATGCAATGGCTGTTTAACGTGTTTCCAGTTTTAAGTTCCTGGGGACCCATATTTCTGAGAACCTGTCCTGGACCACCAACACCTCATGCCTGGTCAAGAAGGCTCACCAGCGTCTCTTCTTTCTGAGGACGTCCAGAAGAAACGCTCTCTGCGTCGAGCTCGCAGAATTCTCAATAACTCCTCTCACCCCGCTCATAGACTGTTTACTCTCCTGCCTTCCGGTAGGCGCTTCAGGTGCCTTCGGACAAGAACTAGCAGATTAGGAAACAGCTTTTTCCCAGAGCTGTTTCATTATTGAACTCTGCCCCCCACTGATTCCACTACCCTCATAACTTTAACTTTAATGCTGCTATTACATTGTTTACATTGCACTACAGGGCTGCCATGCATGACTGAACTGTACACACCAGTACTTCATGTATCTGCTCTACCGGACTGTTTACACACACACAGCATCATTTGCACTCTATACTGCTCATATTATACTGAATGCTCATTTGCACTAATGGACTACTCTCACAACTGCATTACCTCATCTACTGTACTGTAACTCTATTACCTGCATCTACTCATCTATTGCACCATAACTTCAATAACTGTATTAGTAACTCAGTAACTCTAGTAACTGCATCTACTCATCTACTGCACTGTAACCTCAATAACTGCACTAACTCATCTACTGCACTGTAGCCTTAATAACTTCATTAACACATCTACTGCACTGTAACTTTAATAACCGCATTAACTCATCTACTGCACTGTAACTTTAATAGCTAATGTCTGTAACTAATGCACACTGAAGTCACTTGCACTATTGTATAGTCTAAATTGATATCTGTTCATAACCACCTGTACATTAATGTTAACACTATATATCCTTCTGTATATATTGTCCATAGTACATACCGACTGTCATATTGTCATAGAACATTTGTATAGTATTTCCCTAATATTGTATTCTGTATTTATTCACACTGTATATCCTGCACTTGCTAATTGCACTTCTGGTTAGACCTAAACTACAATTCGTTACACTGTACTTGTATATGTGTAATGACAATAAAGTTGAATCTAATCTAATCTCACTGAGGGAGACAAAACACTGAGATCGAAGGGCTTAACCCCCACTCAGAAAACATGTTCTATCTATACTTGTTTCAAGTGAGAAGTTTAGCCCAATTGTAATAAATAAAATGTCATTATTTCCTGTGAATCAGTTAAAGGTGCTATTGAAAGCCAGGTTAAATCTTAACATACAGTATAGTGTAGTTAGTACTGTGTTTGAGTTCTAGGCTCTGTCCTTTCTTTATGAGACTGTGGTAATTGTCAAAGAAGCAAATTGCCAGTTGTCTAGAGATTGTTGAAAGCCATAAAAAAATTGATGGTAAAGTCCTGAAATCACTGTAGGAATGTAGAATTCCTGTTTACAGTAATTCAGTAAGAGCTACAAAAAGTATTTTTGCACTTCTGGATGTGTTAGCATTGACAGAAAGTTTAGGCTTTTAAAACCTAAAAGAAAATCTGTGCTCCGCACATATCTGCCCAATTCTTTTATTTTCATATGTAAATAGATTAACATTTGAACACTCAGCATAAAAACATGAGATATCTGTGTTTAATTCCTGACTATCGCAAAAATCTCAAATTGAGCAGATTTAAGACCTGCTCCCAGTCCTGCATGTATTTGTAGTTTATTGCATGTTTACAACAACAGAGTGCTGTTGTTTAAAACAAAATAGACATAATGCAGAATTAAAAACACAGTAATGTGTGCAGTTTTGCTAATTTGTAAATAGCCTTCTGGAAGACCTTGAGACCAGCAATGACATTATTATTTGAATTTATATTATTTTTAATATAATGTAATAGATATTATAATCACATTATGATATCGCTTATATTATAACGGCCAGACAGGCCTCATATGGTGAAAAGTGATACATCACATGCATTTCTAACTGTAATGGGTTAAACCCACCTAAAAGACTCTAAAAGAAATCTTCTATTTTTGATTTCATTGGTCCACTACCAAGTGCCAAAAAGGGGGTATACTTTTTATACTTTTGCATTAACACTGCAAATACTGTGGCACAAGTGATAGTGAACCATCTGTTAAACATTACACAGAAATTCCCTAGTCTCAAAGATCTCAAACGGTCAGGTGTGGGTAGTGCCATAACAAATGAATTGCTAAGCAGACAGCACCACAACAACTTTTACTGAAATAGTCTATTCCATTTTTTTACTTGTACATATTTACATACACACATAACTTTACTCTCTATAGCTTTGCTCTTATGTTTATTGTATTGTATTTCTTAATTTTTACACCCATAGGCCCTTATTTAAATCATCTCTGTAACTGTTTTTTGTATTGTTTGATGGTCTCTGTGTTGTTGCTCATTCTGTGTACTGGATGCTCCTGTGACCAAAACAAATTCCTTGTATGTGCAAACATACTTGGCAATAAAGCTCTTTCTGATTCTGATTCTGATTCTGATTCTGATTCTGATTCTGATTCTGATGTGGACTGATATTTAACCCACAGATTTGACTGAATTGAGAGAAAAATGTATCTCTGTCTGTTATCCTAAAGGTGCTCTTTTCAGGTTGATCACTATGACTCCTTGTAGAGTCCAGATACCAGAGAGGTGTCATAGAACCTGAAATGGAGGAGATGGGTGAGATTATATTTTAAGGGGTCATTCACACTTCACAGCTACATCACAAAAGTAGTAACACGGCCTCCCGGTGCAGCACCGGATTCAAATTATGCAACACAGATTGTTGTAGATTCCCATCTCCCAGACATGAACATATAGCATTGTGCACACACTTTTACCACTACAACCTCATAAAATGATTATCTGGCATAACCTTAAAAGTTATCCGGACTCAAAACACTACACATCACCTATGATGACTAGTCTAGATTTCAAATGTGATGCATAATTAGGATCTAGAGCCTGTCATTCATTCACACAAATATAGCATCTCAAACATAGGACAAACCCATGATGCTAATTTAATTATAAGGTAAAACCTGTTGTTACAATTCTGTTGATTTATTTGAAACATTGCAATGTACAGAGGAAACCTGTATAGTTATAGTTTTATGTACAGTAAATGGGTTAATTTCTGATGAAGAGAGGTGAAATAGAAATTTAGTGCAATTTTCATTTTTGCTCATTGGCATTGTTCCAAACCAGATAGCACACTGGTTTTTAATATATGTCTAATGCTAGTTTTTAAAAAGTGGTATGATCTGAAGTGCTGGCGCTTCTGCAATCGGCTACGCAATTCTCAATCAGATTTTTACCATTGAACGTGACATGGCGTACTGTACACATCAACATTCACAGAATTTGTTGACAACAGCTAAATTAGAGATTCAGAATATGTCCATATACTTCTTTGTAATGATGATCTGCAAAGTTAACTCATATTTGAGTATTCTGAATTACTATTATGGTTATTAAAATAAGTTATAGAAATATACCATATAATACATAACGTTGTATCTGGATTTTATATACACATGAAAATACATTTATATGCATATTGTAGATTTGTATTTTGGATGCAATATATTTGAAAGATATAATTATATACTATTATTGTATGATGTATACCACTGAAGAATATGCCAGTTAAATAGACTTTTGCCACTCTTCCTTTAAAATTCTCAGAGTATCTAAATTCCACTATAGTAGTGCAGAATCAAGTAGTCAAATGGGATCACCTTATGTGATATTATAAATGGCTTTGGATGAAATTGAGACCTTATTCATCACTCGCACCAGGTACCATGAAATATCTCATTTATTGTTTTAACCCTTTATCATCTTCTTCCAATGTTACTAAATTCATCAGTGTTCAGTTGTTGTATGCTTATGCAGATGCCGTTCAGGTGTCTCATACATTATTAGATTAGATGAATTCCTACACCTGTGGAGCTGCCCTGCATACCATACCTTCTACTTAGAGGTAACCAAGGATAAATGGGTCTGATAAATATCCTGGGGAGGATACTACTACACACAGATGTTTCTCTTTGGTGGGAAGACACCTCCTTCGAACAGAGCACATGGGCTCTGACTGAATGAACTTGGTACAACAAATTATATTGCAGACTATCAGACCTAGGTGGAAACCAACCTGGGGAAAAGAACAGCAAAGATCCACCCGCTCTGCACAGTACCAGCTCTACAGAGACTTCTGCAGTAATTGATACTCAATGACCAAAAAAAGCCTAACTATGTCCCCTTTGGGACTACTCTGAGATTGGCCCAAGGGGCCAGGGGAGGAACTGTAAGGCAGCTGGAAAAGTGCTAAGAATTAAGGTTGTTTGTAAAGCTGGGAGACAAAACAATCAAACACCATTTGTTGCTAGATCATGAGGAATGATATCCTTTCCTCCCATCAGGGGTTGATGTCCATGAACTGAACTCTTCTTATCACACCTCTCTCATCCCCTTCATCTCTTCAGGCCTTGATCATTGGAAAAGTGCTTACACATTCCATATTGTCTTTATGATGTTTTGTCATGTTATGAAGATTTGAACATCATGTTTGGTATTGTTTTAAAGGTCTAGGTGCGATGGGTGAAATGGTCTAGTTCCTTCAAACCTACCAAAGAGTGTATTAGAGCTTTTTAACTTTAGGACATTACCTGCACTCCTCTAAGAGGATTGGCTTTATCTGGGAATCCTGTTCACAGATAAATCGGCATCCCATTTGATGATCTCGTCAGCCACGAGTTCAACTAAATTTCACAATGACCATTGTATTCACAATGAACATTGAGTACATCATTCTTTACATCGTTCTGTAACCAGAACTTCCCACATTGCAACTGTGTGCCTCGATTTTACCAGGTATGATAAACTTTGTGGTTTTATTTTGTTCTTATACTATGTTAATAATCTTTGCATAGTAAATTAGGAATTTCTTTGTATATGCATTCTATGAATTTATGTTGTGCCTGCCTGGTATAATAAATTGTTATTGTTGATATTATCTGAATTCTTCAAAGTCTGTTATTACAAGTAGATTGAAAGGAACCTGTTCTGTTACCGCAAAATCGACGTGTCGTGATAGGTAGGGCTAGTTTATTCTAGATTTTTATTATAAAAGGACCATTGCTAATGCTCACAAGATTTCCACCTATCATCTGGCCTAGCAAGTTGCATGATCGTGACTAAAATAACTATTGTTATGTTTCTGAGCAAGCATATCGCTGCCAAACTTAATGATATTAGTTTACCCGGCAACCTATGACTAGAGATCGGAACTGACCGTTTTGTGTCCGTGAGATCCATGAGCCCAGCCGGCGTGAGACTCTGAGCGACTGCAGGCCCAATCGAAAGAATAACTATATATATATAATAAATATTAAAGTATGGAGAATTATAGATAAGTTAACTTAGATCAATAGATACACTTGAAATGTCATACAAGTTATTTTATATCATATTGAAATTGGAGTCAGATCGGTCTTTACCACAGAGTCATTTAAATTGAACTAAATTGTAACAGTTCTTAAATAACTTCATGTAGAAATCACTGAGGAGACAGTTAAATGAAATGTACTGGTAATCAAAAGGTGTACAATATTTTTTTGTCTTGGATACCCGAAAAGGTACAAAAAGGATCTTTAAGGGTACCACCACAGCAGCATAAAAGGTCAAGTTTTGTACCTTCTTTTCTTAAAGTGTTTACGCAAATAAAAATATGCTGAATAAGCTTAAAGGGAATCCAGTCTATAGAGAGAATAATGGATTAATACGTTGTAATAGCCTTAGACTACCAGCATTTGTCGTTAGAAACACATTAAATATTTTTTATTCGTAAAAAGACCCTAATCATATTAACCTAAGGAGGCCGCCATATCCTTTTTCGATGACGTAAAATGATTGCACCCACAGGCTGAACACAGACACACTTATCTGTTCTTCGCTTAATCCTGTATATACATATATATATGTGAATATATATATATGATGCAAAAATCATGATGATAAAGAATGTGTCATGATTCTGCCTCACCTTGTCAGGTATTTCTTGGTCTAGAGGTGGAATCATACAGGATCCTTTGTTTTATGTGGGAGAGAGACTATTTTGGCACCTACTTGTCGTCATACTCTCTCTCTCCGGTCTGCGTCATCATTCCTGTCCTCCTGTTTCCTCGTTAGTGTTAATTATTTTATCCCCTGCACCTGTCCCCTCTTGATTTGGTTCCCTTTATATTGACCTCGTGTCTCTTGTCTTGTGCTTGTTCATTGTATAAGATGTTCCTGTCTCGTAGCTGTTCGTTGCGCTGTATCTTGTTGCGCTGTATCTTGTTGCGCTGTATCTTGTTGAGCTGTATCTTGTTGCGCTGTATCTTGTTGCGCTGTATCTTGTTGCGCTGTATCTTGTTGAGCTGTATCTGGTTGAGATGTATCTTGTTGAGCTGTATCTTGTTGCGCTGTATCTTGTTGAGCTGTATCTTGTTGAGATGTATCTTGTTGAGCTGTATTCATGCCCTTGTCTTGCCTTGTTCCTGTTGCCGTGTTCGTGTTTTTGTTCATAGTTTATTTCAGTCTTGTTTTCCCCATCTTGGGTTTTTTGTCCTTTTGTAGTGTTTGTTATGTATAATAAATACCCTTGTTACCCCTACCGTCTGTCTTTGCCTGCAATTGGGTTCTCCTGCCATGTCTTCCAAGACACATCATGACAGAATGAAAATAAAGTCACTTTTTGGAATATTTTCATAGGCTACATATTAATATTGGTGGTCAGAAACAATACAAATACTATATTAATAACCAAAATAAACTTGAATTCATTATAAAGACAATGTTTTTAGCCATATTTTGACTTTTTCATGTTGATTTTACCACCTGTGCCTGTGTATTTATATATCTGATCTTATGTTTGACATACTATATTTTACTGTTATGGAACACATGTGTTCTTCGCTGTAGCGAAAGAGAACAGCTAGTATGCAACCATTTGACATCACAGATTTTGAGGGAAATACTTTTTTAGTTTATGAATACTGTGACACACATTTTTTTTTCACATTTTTATATTTGAAGCCTTACATTTCTCTATACCCAAGGTTCCTTTTAAAAATAAAGTGCATCATTTTTGTGCCCCCTTTTTAAGTGTGACCGAACGACTGCATTTGAGTTGTTTCAAAAATATTAATTTCTCTCAATGGGTAGACACATCAACATCTTCTTGGCCGGACGGAACTACATACTTCATAAATATTTAATTATTATTCCTGACTTGTCTATAAATCTGGTAAAAGTAAAAATTGATGTTGAAAATGTTGACAAACACATTTTTGATAATCTTCCCATGAACACGTCAGGGCATGTGAGCAGAAGCTAAAACAATCACACATAATCATGGTCGATGCGTCAATCATTTAGATGTTTTTGCACAAAGTATAGCCTGTCATAAGTATTCTTACGAAGTGCACGCTGTATGCTGGGAAACCGGTTATATAACAGCCAGAATCAAATGTTTGTTCAAGCCAAGGTTTAGAGAAACTAGTCCATGATTTCATCACCAGCAGGGTGGATTACTGTAATGGACTCCTTACAGGTCTTCCCAAAAAGACAATCAGACAGCTGCAGCTCATACAGAACGCTGCTGCCAGGATTCTGACCAGAACCAAAAAATCTGAGCAAATACTCCAATCCTGAGGTCCTTACACTGGTTACCCGTTACTTTTAGAATCAACTTCACAGTATTATTAATTGTCTATAAATCACTTAATGGTCTAGGACCCAAATACATCTCATATATGCTCTTTGAATATAAACCAATCAGACTTCTCAGATCATCAGGATCAAGTCAGTTAGAGATAACGAGGGTTCACTCAAAACAGGGCGAGTTTTTATTTTGCTCTTATTCTTTTTATATAAACACTCACATTTTTAATCAATTTTATTGCTGTTTTACTGTTTCTTAAAATATAAAGTTTTTGTGATCTTAAATCATTTGCATTTTAAAGATACGTTTTATTTCTTTCTGTCTATCATTTTATGTAAAGCACTTTGAATTGCACTTGTGAATGAAATGTGCTATAGAAATAAACTTGCCTTGGCTTGCTTAAAGACAATATCTCGCTTGGCATTGAACTTTGAGCTTTATCATTTTGCAGCTATTGTTTATGCTCTAACAGCAAAATGACACACTAACTAAAGTTTGAAAATTGGCATCAGAGGCAATTAACCCTTTAAATGAACCAGGTTCTTTAATTTCATTCAAATTCATTCTGCACCATGCATCACCCGTTATTTTACTGAGTTAGTTGAAGTAGATCCAGCCTTCTTCCATATGATTGGTCACTAGCTCCCACATTTTGTTTTTAATATTGAGGCTCAGAGATGATGTTCTTTTCACAAAACTCAAAAGCGAGTTAGCATTTTAGGACTTCAGGTTCTATCGCTCCAAAGTCTATGGATTTCTTTAATGGGGTTTTGTTAAATCGCCGGAAGTAAGGTTTACGGTAAATCTGTGGTAAATAACACCTCTAAATAGTTTTAAGCAGTTTTATTCTATGAGTTCAAACAATAATTATTTACTGCTTCTGATTTTTTTAAAGCCTTATTGTGTCTTAAAAATGGCTGTTGCTAACAAGTTTCTAAAAGTGTCTACTTTCTTTGGGGGAACGTTAGATTTCATCGCGCATGTAAAGCTCACAAATAATGCAACATGGGCACATTCAAAAATCATGATGATAAAGAATGATAATAAAGTTGCTTTTTGGAATATTTTCATAGGCTACATATTAATATTGGTGGTCAGAAACAATACAAATACTATATTAATAACCAAAATAAACTTGAATTCATTATAAAGACAATGTTTTTAGCCATATTTTGACTTTTTCATGTTGATTTTACCACCTGTGCCTGTGTATTTATATATCTGATCTTATGTTTGACGTACTATATTTTACTGTTATGGAACACATGTGTTCTTCGCTGTAGCGAAAGAGAACAGCTAGTTTGCAACCATTTGACATCACAGATGTTGAGGGAAACACTTTTTTAGTTTTATGAATACTGTGGCACACATTTTTTTTTCACATTTTTATATTTGAAGCCTTACATTTCTCTATACCCAAGGTTCCTTTTAAAAATAAAGTGCATCATTTTTGTGCCCCCTTTTTAAGTGTGACCGAACGACTGCATTTGAGTTGTTTCAAAAATATTAATTTCTCTCAATGGGTAGACACATCAACATCTTCTTGGCAGGACGGAACTACATACTTCATAAATATTTAATTATTATTCCTGACTTGTCTATAAATCTGGTAAAAGTAAAAATTGATGTTGAAAATGTTGACAAACACATTTTGGATATTCTTCCCATGAACACGTCAGGGCATGTGAGCAGAAGCTAAAACAATCACACATGCTCATGGTCTATGCATCAATCATTTTAATGTTTTTGCACAAAGTATAGCCTTTCATAATTATTCTTACGAAGTGCACGCTATATGCTGGGAAACCGGTTATATAACAGCCAGAATCAGATGTTTGTTTCAAGCCAAGGTTTAGAGAAACTAGTCCATGATTTCATCACCAGCAGGGTGGATTACTGTAATGGACTCCTTACAGGTCTTCCCAAAAAGACAATCAGACAGCTGCAGCTCATACAGAACGCTGCTGCCAGGATTCTGACCAGAACCAAAAAATCTGAGCAAATCACTCCAATCCTCAGGTCCTTACACTGGTTACCAGTTACTTTTAGAATCAACTTCACAGTATATTAATTGTCTATAAATCACTTAATGGTCTAGGACCCAAATACATCTCATATATGCTCTTTGAATATAAACCAATCAGACTTCTCAGATCATCAGGATCAAGTCAGTTAGAGATAACAAGGGTTCACTCAAAACAGGGCGAGTTTTTATTTTGCTCTTATTCTTTTTATATAAACACTCACATTTTTAATCAATTTTATTGCTGTTTTACTGTTTCTTAAAATATAAAGTTTTTGTGATCTTAAATCATTTGCATTTTAAAGATACGTTTTATTTCTTTCTGTCTATCATTTTATGTAAAGCACTTTGAATTGCACTTGTGAATGAAATGTGCTATAGAAATAAACTTGCCTTGCCTTGCTTAAAGACAATATCTCGCTTGGCATTGAACTTTGAGCTTTATCATTTTGCAGCTATTGTTTATGCTCTAACAGCAAAATGACACACTAACTAAAGTTTGAAAATTGGCATCAGAGGCAATTAACCCTTTAAATGAACCAGGTTCTTTAATTTCATTCAAATTCATTCTGCACCATGCATCACCCGTTATTTTACTGAGTTAGTTGAAGTAGATCCAGCCTTCTTCCATATGATTGGTCACTAGCTCCCACATTTTGTTTTTAATATTGAGGCTCAGAGATGATGTTCTTTTCACAAAACTCAAAAGCGAGTTAGCATTTTAGGACTTCCGGTTCTATCGCTCCAAAGTCTATGGATTTCTTTAATGGGGTTTTGTTAAATCGCCGGAAGTAAGGTTTACGGTAAATCTGTGGTAAATAACACCTCTAAATAGTTTTAAGCAGTTTTATTCTATGAGTTCAAACAATAATTATTTACTGCTTCTGATTTTTTTAAAGCCTTATTGTGTCTTAAAAATGGCTGTTGCTAACAAGTTTCTAAAAGTGTCTACTTTCTTTGGGGGAACGTTAGATTTCATCGCGCATGTAAAGCTCACAAATAATGCAACATGGGCACATTCAAAAATCATGATGATAAAGAATGATAATAAAGTTGCTTTTTGGAATATTTTCATAGGCTACATATTAATATTGGTGGTCAGAAACAATACAAATACTATATTAATAACCAAAATAAACTTGAATTCATTATAAAGACAATGTTTTTAGCCATATTTTGACTTTTTCATGTTGATTTTACCACCTGTTCCTGTGTATTTATATATCTGATCTTATGTTTGACATACTATATTTTACTGTTATGGAACACATGTGTTCTTCGCTGTAGCGAAAGAGAACAGCTAGTTTGCAACCATTTGACATCACAGATTTTGAGGGAAATACTTTTTTAGTTTATGAATACTGTGACACACATTTTTTTTTCACATTTTTATATTTGAAGCCTTACATTTCTCTATACCCAAGGTTCCTTTTAAAAATAAAGTGCATCATTTTTGTGCCCCCTTTTTAAGTGTGACCGAACGACTGCATTTGAGTTGTTTCAAAAATATTAATTTCTCTCAATGGGTAGACACATCAACATCTTCTTGGCCGGACGGAACTACATACTTCATAAATATTTAATTATTATTCCTGACTTGTCTATAAATCTGGTAAAAGTAAATAATGATGTTGAAAATGTTGACAAACACATTTTTGATAATCTTCCCATGAACACGTCAGGGCATGTGAGCAGAAGCTAAAACAATCACACATAATCATGGTCGATGCGTCAATCATTTTGATGTTTTTGCACAAAGTATAGCCTTTCATAATTATTCTTACGAAGTGCACGCTGTATGCTGGGAAACCGGTTATATAACAGCCAGAATCAAATGTTTGTTCAAGCCAAGGTTTAGAGAAACTAGTCCATGATTTCATCACCAGCAGGGTGGATTACTGTAATGGACTCCTTACAGGTCTTCCAAAAAGACAATCAGACAGCTGCAGCTCATACAGAACGCTGCTGCCAGGATTCTGACCAGAACCAAAAAATCTGAGCAAATCACTCCAATCCTGAGGTCCTTACACTGGTTACCCGTTACTTTTAGAATCAACTTCACAGTATTATTAATTGTCTATAAATCACTTAATGGTCTAGGACCCAAATACATCTCATATATGCTCTTTGAATATAAACCAATCAGACTTCTCAGATCATCAGGATCAAGTCAGTTAGAGATAACGAGGGTTCACTCAAAACAGGGCGAGTTTTTATTTTGCTCTTATTCTTTTTATATAAACACTCACATTTTTAATCAATTTTATTGCTGTTTTACTGTTTCTTAAAATATAAAGTTTTTGTGATCTTAAATCATTTGCATTTTAAAGATACGTTTTATTTCTTTCTGTCTATCATTTTATGTAAAGCACTTTGAATTGCACTTGTGAATGAAATGTGCTATAGAAATAAACTTGCCTTGGCTTGCTTAAAGACAATATCTCGCTTGGCATTGAACTTTGAGCTTTATCATTTTGCAGCTATTGTTTATGCTCTAACAGCAAAATGACACACTAACTAAAGTTTGAAAATTGGCATCAGAGGCAATTAACCCTTTAAATGAACCAGGTTCTTTAATTTCATTCAAATTCATTCTGCACCATGCATCACCCGTTATTTTACTGAGTTAGTTGAAGTAGATCCAGCCTTCTTCCATATGATTGGTCACTAGCTCCCACATTTTGTTTTTAATATTGAGGCTCAGAGATGATGTTCTTTTCACAAAACTCAAAAGCGAGTTAGCATTTTAGGACTTCCGGTTCTATCGCTCCAAAGTCTATGGATTTCTTTAATGGGGTTTTGTTAAATCGCCGGAAGTAAGGTTTACGGTAAATCTGTGGTAAATAACACCTCTAAATAGTTTTAAGCAGTTTTATTCTATGAGTTCAAACAATAATTATTTACTGCTTCTGATTTTTTTAAAGCCTTATTGTGTCTTAAAAATGGCTGTTGCTAACAAGTTTCTAAAAGTGTCTACTTTCTTTGGGGGAACGTTAGATGTCATCGCGCATGTAAAGCTCACAAATAATGCAACATGGGCACATTCAAAAATCATGATGATAAAGAATGATAATAAAGTTGCTTTTTGGAATATTTTCATAGGCTACATATTAATATTGGTGGTCAGAAACAATACAAATACTATATTAATAACCAAAATAAACTTGAATTCATTATAAAGACAATGTTTTTAGCCATATTTTGACTTTTTCATGTTGATTTTACCACCTGTGCCTGTGTATTTATATATCTGATCTTATGTTTGACGTACTATATTTTACTGTTATGGAACACATGTGTTCTTCGCTGTAGCGAAAGAGAACAGCTAGTTTGCAACCATTTGACATCACAGATGTTGAGGGAAACACTTTTTTAGTTTTATGAATACTGTGACACACATTTTTTTTTCACATTTTTATATTTGAAGCCTTACATTTCTCTATACCCAAGGTTCCTTTTAAAAATAAAGTGCATCATTTTTGTGCCCCCTTTTTAAGTGTGACCGAACGACTGCATTTGAGTTGTTTCAAAAATATTAATTTCTCTCAATGGGTAGACACATCAACATCTTCTTGGCCGGACGGAACTACATACTTCATAAATATTTAATTATTATTCCTGACTTGTCTATAAATCTGGTAAAAGTAAAAATTGATGTTGAAAATGTTGACAAACACATTTTGGATATTCTTCCCATGAACACGTCAGGGCATGTGAGCAGAAGCTAAAACAATCACACATGCTCATGGTCTATGCATCAATCATTTTAATGTTTTTGCACAAAGTATAGCCTTTCATAATTATTCTTACGAAGTGCACGCTATATGCTGGGAAACCGGTTATATAACAGCCAGAATCAGATGTTTGTTTCAAGCCAAGGTTTAGAGAAACTAGTCCATGATTTCATCACCAGCAGGGTGGATTACTGTAATGGACTCCTTACAGGTCTTCCCAAAAAAGACAATCAGACAGCTGCAGCTCATACAGAACGCTGCTGCCAGGATTCTGACCAGAACCAAAAAATCTGAGCAAATCACTCCAATCCTCAGGTCCTTACACTGGTAACCAGTTACTTTTAGAATCAACTACACAGTATTATTAATTGTCTATAAATCACTTAATGGTCTAGGACCCAAATACATCTCATATATGCTCTTTGAATATAAACCAATCAGACTTCTCAGATCATCAGGATCAAGTCAGTTAGAGATAACGAGGGTTCACTCAAAACAGGGCGAGTTTTTATTTTGCTCTTATTCTTTTTATATAAACACTCACATTTTTAATCAATTTTATTGCTGTTTTACTGTTTCTTAAAATATAAAGTTTTTGTGATCTTAAATCATTTGCATTTTAAAGATACGTTTTATTTCTTTCTGTCTATCATTTTATGTAAAGCACTTTGAATTGCACTTGTGAATGAAATGTGCTATAGAAATAAACTTGCCTTGGCTTGCTTAAAGACAATATCTCGCTTGGCATTGAACTTTGAGCTTTATCATTTTGCAGCTATTGTTTATGCTCTAACAGCAAAATGACACACTAACTAAAGTTTGAAAATTGGCATCAGAGGCAATTAACCCTTTAAATGAACCAGGTTCTTTAATTTCATTCAAATTCATTCTGCACCATGCATCACCCGTTATTTTACTGAGTTAGTTGAAGTAGATCCAGCCTTCTTCCATATGATTGGTCACTAGCTCCCACATTTTGTTTTTAATATTGAGGCTCAGAGATGATGTTCTTTTCACAAAACTCAAAAGCGAGTTAGCATTTTAGGACTTCCGGTTCTATCGCTCAAAAGTCTATGGATTTCTCTAATGGGGTTTTGTTAAATCGCCGGAAGTAAGGTTTACGGTAAATCTGTGGTAAATAACACCTCTAAATAGTTTTAAGCAGTTTTATTCTATGAGCTAAAACACTAATTATTACCTGCTTCTGATTTTTTTAAAGCCTTATTGTGTCTTAAAAATGGCTGTTGCTAACAAGTTTCTAAAAGTGTCTACTTTCTTTGGGGGAACGTTAGATGTCATCGCGCATGTAAAGCTCACAAATAATGCAACATGGGCACATTCAAAAATCATGATGATAAAGAATGATAATAAAGTTGCTTTTTGGAATATTTTCATAGGCTACATATTAATATTGGTGGTCAGAAACAATACAAATACTATATTAATAACCAAAATAAACTTGAATTCATTATAAAGACAATGTTTTTAGCCATATTTTGACTTTTTCATGTTGATTTTACCACCTGTGCCTGTGTATTTATATATCTGATCTTATGTTTGACGTACTATATTTTACTGTTATGGAACACATGTGTTCTTCGCTGTAGCGAAAGAGAACAGCTAGTTTGCAACCATTTGACATCACAGATGTTGAGGGAAACACTTTTTTAGTTTTATGAATACTGTGGCACACATTTTTTTTTCACATTTTTATATTTGAAGCCTTACATTTCTCTATACCCAAGGTTCCTTTTAAAAATAAAGTGCATCATTTTTGTGCCCCCTTTTTAAGTGTGACCGAACGACTGCATTTGAGTTGTTTCAAAAATATTAATTTCTCTCAATGGGTAGACACATCAACATCTTCTTGGCAGGACGGAACTACATACTTCATAAATATTTAATTATTTTTCCTGACTTGTCTATAAATCTGGTAAAAGTAAAAATTGATGTTGAAAATGTTGACAAACACATTTTGGATATTCTTCCCATGAACACGTCAGGGCATGTGAGCAGAAGCTAAAACAATCACACATGCTCATGGTCTATGCATCAATCATTTTAATGTTTTTGCACAAAGTATAGCCTTTCATAATTATTCTTACGAAGTGCACGCTATATGCTGGGAAACCGGTTATATAACAGCCAGAATCAGATGTTTGTTTCAAGCCAAGGTTTAGAGAAACTAGTCCATGATTTCATCACCAGCAGGGTGGATTACTGTAATGGACTCCTTACAGGTCTTCCCAAAAAGACAATCAGACAGCTGCAGCTCATACAGAACGCTGCTGCCAGGATTCTGACCAGAACCAAAAAATCTGAGCAAATCACTCCAATCCTCAGGTCCTTACACTGGTTACCAGTTACTTTTAGAATCAACTTCACAGTATATTAATTGTCTATAAATCACTTAATGGTCTAGGACCCAAATACATCTCATATATGCTCTTTGAATATAAACCAATCAGACTTCTCAGATCATCAGGATCAAGTCAGTTAGAGATAACGAGGGTTCACTCAAAACAGGGCGAGTTTTTATTTTGCTCTTATTCTTTTTATATAAACACTCACATTTTTAATCAATTTTATTGCTGTTTTACTGTTTCTTAAAATATAAAGTTTTTGTGATCTTAAATCATTTGCATTTTAAAGATACGTTTTATTTCTTTCTGTCTATCATTTTATGTAAAGCACTTTGAATTGCACTTGTGAATGAAATGTGCTATAGAAATAAACTTGCCTTGCCTTGCTTAAAGACAATATCTCGCTTGGCATTGAACTTTGAGCTTTATCATTTTGCAGCTATTGTTTATGCTCTAACAGCAAAATGACACACTAACTAAAGTTTGAAAATTGGCATCAGAGGCAATTAACCCTTTAAATGAACCAGGTTCTTTAATTTCATTCAAATTCATTCTGCACCATGCATCACCCGTTATTTTACTGAGTTAGTTGAAGTAGATCCAGCCTTCTTCCATATGATTGGTCACTAGCTCCCACATTTTGTTTTTAATATTGAGGCTCAGAGATGATGTTCTTTTCACAAAACTCAAAAGCGAGTTAGCATTTTAGGACTTCCGGTTCTATCGCTCCAAAGTCTATGGATTTCTTTAATGGGGTTTTGTTAAATCGCCGGAAGTAAGGTTTACGGTAAATCTGTGGTAAATAACACCTCTAAATAGTTTTAAGCAGTTTTATTCTATGAGTTCAAACAATAATTATTTACTGCTTCTGATTTTTTTAAAGCCTTATTGTGTCTTAAAAATGGCTGTTGCTAACAAGTTTCTAAAAGTGTCTACTTTCTTTGGGGGAACGTTAGATTTCATCGCGCATGTAAAGCTCACAAATAATGCAACATGGGCACATTCAAAAATCATGATGATAAAGAATGATAATAAAGTTGCTTTTTGGAATATTTTCATAGGCTACATATTAATATTGGTGGTCAGAAACAATACAAATACTATATTAATAACCAAAATAAACTTGAATTCATTATAAAGACAATGTTTTTAGCCATATTTTGACTTTTTCATGTTGATTTTACCACCTGTGCCTGTGTATTTATATATCTGATCTTATGTTTGACATACTATATTTTACTGTTATGGAACACATGTGTTCTTCGCTGTAGCGAAAGAGAACAGCTAGTTTGCAACCATTTGACATCACAGATTTTGAGGGAAATACTTTTTTAGTTTATGAATACTGTGACACACATTTTTTTTTTCACATTTTTATATTTGAAGCCTTACATTTCTCTATACCCAAGGTTCCTTTTAAAAATAAAGTGCATCATTTTTGTGCCCCCTTTTTAAGTGTGACCGAACGACTGCATTTGAGTTGTTTCAAAAATATTAATTTCTCTCAATGGGTAGACACATCAACATCTTCTTGGCCGGACGGAACTACATACTTCATAAATATTTAATTATTATTCCTGACTTGTCTATAAATCTGGTAAAAGTAAATATTGATGTTGAAAATGTTGACAAACACATTTTTGATAATCTTCCCATGAACACGTCAGGGCATGTGAGCAGAAGCTAAAACAATCACACATAATCATGGTCGATGCGTCAATCATTTTGATGTTTTTGCACAAAGTATAGCCTGTCATAAGTATTCTTACGAAGTGCACGCTGTATGCTGGGAAACCGGTTATATAACATAGCCAGAATCAGATGTTTGTTTCAAGCCAAGGTTTAGAGAAACTAGTCCATGATATCATCACCAGCAGGGTGGATTACTGTAATGGACTCCTTACAGGTCTTCACAAAAAGACAATTAGACAGCTGCAGCTCATACAGAACGCTGCTGCCAGGATTCTGACCCGAACCAAAAAATCTGAGCATATCACTCCAATCCTCAGGTCCTTACACTGGTTGCCAGTTACTTTTAGAATCAACTTCAAATTATTATTAATTGTCTATAAATCACTTAATGGTCTAGGACCCAAATACATCTCATATATGCTCATTGAATATAAACCAATCAGACTTCTCAGATCATCAGGATCAAGTCAGTTAGAGATAACAAGGGTTCACTCAAAACAGGGCGAGTTTTTATTTTGCTCTTATTCTTTTCATATATACACTCACATTTTTAATCAATTTTATTGCTGTTTTACCGTTTCTTAAAATATAAAGTTTTTGTGATCTTACATCATTTGCATTTTAAAGATACGTTTTATTTCTTTCTGTCAATCATTTTATGTAAAGCACTTTGAATTGCACTTGTGAGTGAAATGTGCTATAGAAATAAACTTGCCTTGCCTTGCTTAAAGACAATATCTCGCTTGGCATTGAACTTTGAGCTTTATCATTTTGCATCTATTGTTTATGCTCTAACAGCAAAATGACACACTAACTAAAGTTTGAAAATTGGCATCAGAGGCAATTAACCCTTTAAATGAATCAGGTTCTTTAATATCATTCAAATTCATTCTGCACCATGCATCACCCGTTATTTTACTGAGTTAGTTGAAGTAGATCCAGCCTTCTTCCATATGATTGGTCACTAGCTCCCACATTTTGTTTTTAATATTGAGGCTCAGAGATGACGTTCTTTTCACAAAACTCAATAGCGAGTTAGCATTTTAGGACTTCCGGTTCCATCGCTCCAAAGTCTATGGGTTTCTTTAATGGGGTTTTGTTAAATCGCCGGAAGTAAGGTTTATGGTAAATCTGTGGTAAATAACACCTCTAAATAGTTTTAAGCAGTTTTATTCTATGAGCTAAAACACTAATTATTTCCTGCTTCTGATTTTTTTAAAGCATATAGTGTCTTAAAAATGGCTGTTGCTAACAAGTTTCTAAAAGTGTCTACTTTCTTTGGGGGAACGTTAGATGTCATCGCGCATGTAAAGCTCACAAATAATGCAACATGGGCACATTCAAAAATTATGATGATAAAGAATGATAATAAAGACGCTTTTTGGAATATTTTCATAGGCTACATATTAATATTGGTGGTCAGAAACAATACAAATACTATATTAATAACCAAAATAATTTTGAATTCATTATATACACAATGTTTTTAGCCATATTTTGACTTTTCATGTTGATTTTACCACCTGTGCCTGTGTATTTATATATCTGATCTTATGTTTGACGTACTATATTTTACTGTTATGGAACAAATGTGTTCTTCGCTGTAGCGAAAGAGAAAAGGTAGTTTGCAACCATTTGACGTCACGGATTTTGAGGGAAATACTTTTTTAGTTCTTGAACGTATTATTCTTACGAAGTGCACGCTGTATGCTGGGAAACCGGTTATATAACATAGCCAGAATCAGATGTTTGTTTCAAGCCAAGGTTTAGAGAAACTAGTCCATGATTTCATCACCAGCAGGGTGGATTACTGTAATGGACTCCTTACAGGTCTTCCCAAAAAGACAATTAGACAGCTGCAGCTCATACAGAACGCTGCTGCCAGGATTCTGACCAGAACCAAAAAATCTGAGCATATCACTCCAATCCTCAGGTCCTTACACTGGTTGCCAGTTACTTTTAGAATCAACTACACAGTATTATTAATTGTCTATAAATCACTTAATGGTCTAGGACCCAAATACATCTCATATATGCTCATTGAATATAAACCAATCAGACTTCTCAGATCATCAGGATCAAGTCAGTTAGAGATAACAAGGGTTCACTCAAAACAGGGCGAGTCATCGTTTAGCCATTACGCCACCCGTAGCTGGAATCTGCTTCCAGAAGATATCAGACATTCACCAACAGTAGCTACTTTTAAATCCAGTTTAAAAACACACTTGTTAAGCTGTGCATTCACAACCTGAGCACTGTGCTGGTTCACATCAACTGCACTTCTATTTCTAATTTATTTTTATTTTGCTCTTATTCTTTTTATTTATACACTCACATTTTTAATCAATTTTATTGCTGTTTTACTGTTTCTTAAAATATAAAGTCATCGCTCATGTAAAGCTCACAAATAATGGCAATGGCAATGGCAATGGCAATGGCAATTTTATTTATATAGCACATTTCATACACAGTGGCAATTCAAAGTGCTTTACATAGAAGAAATTAAAATAATAAAAAGAAATAAGAGTAATTAAAACAGTTTATAAAAATAAAATACAGTACAGTACAGACAGTCGGACAAACATTGGCACAGTGCTCATTCATTAAATGCATAGCTAAACAGATGCGTTTTGAGTCTGGATTTGAAAGTGACTATTGTAGGAGCACATCTGATCTCCTCTGGAAGCTGGTTCCAGCTGCGGCTGGCATAATAGCTAAAAGCAGATTCGCCATGCTTTGAGTGAACCCTTGGTATTTCTAGCTGATATGATCCTAGTGATCTGAGTGATCTGTTGGGTTTATATTCATTGAGCATCTCTGCAATGTATTGAGGTCCTAGACCATTGAATGATTTATATACCAGTAATAATACTTTAAAATCAATCCTAAATTTAACTGGGAGCCAGTGTAAAGACCTGAGGACTGGTGTGATATGTTCATATTTTCTAGTTCTGCTCAAAATCCTGGCGGCAGCGTTCTGTATGAGCTGCAACTGTCTAATGGTCTTTTTGGGAAGGCCAGTGAGGAGTCCATTACAGTAATCCACCCTGCTGGTGATGAAAGCATGAACAAGTTTCTCTAAGTCTTGTCTGGAAACAAAGCATCTAATTCTTGCAATATTTTTCAGATGGTAGTATGCTGATTTGGTTATTGCTTTGACATGACTACTGAAACTAAGGTCTGACTCTAGTGTCACACCAAGATTCCTGACTTGATTTTTAGTTGTTTGACCCCTAGAGTGAAGGTATGCGTTCACCTTGAGAACTTCATCTTTGTTTCCAAATGCAATGACTTCAGTTTTGTCTTTGTTTAATTGAAGAATGTTTTGACACATCCAATTGTTGACTTCATCGATGCATTGGCACAGGGAGTCAATGGGGCAGTAATCGTTAGGCGATAGGGCTAAGTAGATCTGTGTGTCGTCTGCATAGCTGTGGTAAGCAATTTTGTTCTTTCTCATTATTTGGCTCATTGGGAGCATATACAGGTTGAACAGGATTGGCGCAAGAATTGAGCCTTGAGGGACTCCGCATGTCATGGATGTCCACTCAGACTTATGATCTCCTGTACTCACATAATAACCTCTCCCATCTAAGTATGACCTGAACCATTTTAGGACTATCCCAGAAAGCCCCACCCAGTTTTCCAGCCTGTCAAGAAGTATGTTATGATCGACAGTGTCAAATGCAGCACTGAGGTCGAGTAGTATCAGCACTGATAATTTGCCTGAATCAGTATTTAAGCGAATATCGTTTATTATCTTTATGAGCGCTGTCTCTGTGCTGTGATGTGGTCGGAAACCAGATTGAAAATTGTCAAAGTATCCATTCGCGCATAAGAATTTATTCAGCTGATTGAAGACAACTTTTTCAATGATCTTGCCTATGAAAGGAAGATTTGAGATCGGTCTATAGCTGCTTAATATGGTCTTATCCAGATTGTTCTTTTTCAGGAGGGGCTTTACAACTGCAGTTTTCAGGGAGTTTGGAAAACTCCCAGAGAGAAGTGAGGCATTTACCACTTCTAGAAGATCTGCTTCTAAACTGTTTAACACACTTTTGAAAAATGATGTGGGAAGTGTGTCAAGAGAACAGGTTGATGTTTTAAGGTGCTGTACGGTTTCTTCCAAAATTGTGCCATCAATTTCTTTGAAGTCAGACATAGTAACAACTTTCTCAGGTGGTTTGATTATCTGTCTAACCCCAGGGCAACTCAAGGATGTGCTGATCACCTTTCTGATATTATTGATTTTCTCACAGAAGAAAGAAGCAAACTCACTGCACTTGTTGTCTGAGAGCATTTCACTGGGAATCTGGTTTGGCGGGTTTGTCAGTCTCTCTACAGTAGCATGCAACGTGGGTACAAATCTCTTAAAACGTAGATGCGTATACATAGATGTGGGTTCATTCACGGGGTGTGGATCTTAAGTGTAGTGTGTTTATAGCATCGTGTTAGCTTTTTACTTAGCCGATTGTATTTCAACTTCAAAAAAAAATGTGGTGTTCAAATGTGGTGTTGTAAAGATTGTCTTGATAGACAAAACAATAGTGTAAACATCATAAACCGTTGTTAATCACAGAGCTTATTTCTTTCGAAAGCGCATCGCTTACTTCCGAGTTAGTCTTCGAAATACGTCAGAAATCGCGACAGAAACTACCGCCTTCTTTAATTTCAATGGCCATCAATCATTTTGACATTGACAAGCGCTTTCTGAGAGGTAGAGAAGATCTGAGATCACACCGAC
Source organism: Triplophysa bombifrons (assembly GCA_029783895.1). NCBI lineage: Eukaryota > Metazoa > Chordata > Actinopteri > Cypriniformes > Nemacheilidae > Triplophysa > Triplophysa bombifrons. Next base: position 5,554,779 of record CM056455.1, read on the forward strand.
GTCCGGACACTTCGGTGAGCAAACATTAGTTTAAAATGTTGTTTCGCAATCAAAAACCTGAAGTTTTGGCTCTGAGGTTGACTGGACTAGATCATCCGCTGTGTTTTGGAACCAGTAAGCAAAAAGAAAGTTCAGAGTTAAGTTGACGGTAAGTGAAACCTGCTTTGAAAGTATTAGGTATGAAAGTAGCCTATTTATCCTTTCCCATTACCTCAAAATTTCCATGTCAGGGAAAACAACATCATGTTATCCACATATTGTGGACCATAATGACACCTTGAGAGTATAGAAGCCCAGATAAAACTTTTTTGTTAGGTTTTGTACATGGCCGGCCCTAGCATTTTGGGGGCCCTAAACTGATTACAAAATGAGGCCCCCCATTATCTAATGTACACAACATACTAACTTTATATCACACTGACAATCAGACAATGTCAAATTAATAAAACAATATTATCTCTTTACAGCTTTCCTGTAGCTAAGTGGTTAGAGCACGGTTCTAACAACGTTGAGATCATGGGTTCGATCCCAGGGATTGCACACAGAATGTATAGTATAATGCAATAAATATAACTCACCTTTGGAAAAAATCATCTACCAAATGTATAAATGTAAGTTCTGACTTGTAAATACACACAACACAACTTTGAAGGCTTAAAGTGTGCAATCAATTTATTCAAAAGAAAGAGGTTACAAACAGCACATCAAAAATAATAACATGCACGACAGTCAGTTTTACTGTATTTGTGAAGTTGTAAATTAATCTTTCAAATAAAATTCTAAGGACACTGGAGGATGTGGTGGAGGCAACAGATAAGCTGGAAGCAAGGCCAATGAAGGCTGAGACAGGGCCAAGACTGTCATGTGAGGAGGAGGCAGCTGCTGCACAAAATAGATGGAAAAACAGAAGTAAATTTGATCGTTCATTATGAATAATATTTTTTATAATATGTTTTACTAATAAACCTTTGAACATGTAGTAGTATTAATATAAAAAGGCTATTTTAGTTTGTATTTCAGTTAAGTGAGATCTATAAGAAAGTTATTTAACTGACCTGCATTTTCACCGGCTGTAAGTTCATTCTTTGGAAAATACTTCAAAAGTGCCCCTAAGGTGCAACACACACGCACATGCACATTCACGCACAAACCCACCCACACACACACACACACACACACACGCATGGAGACAAACACATGACGCACACACATTGTTCAAATTATTCTGTCCCCTTCCGCACTAACCCTCACAGAACACATTAAGCATATTTTATTTAAAACTCCATTTACTGAGCGGATAGTCCTTTACAAGTAGGCCTACTCACAGCTTAATATCAACAATGCTTTATATACAGTGTCTTGTTAAAATTGATTACGTTTTTAATTGAACACTAACCCTTATCTTGTACTCTTCTTTTCACATCTTCTTTCTAGGGGTGGGCGGATCGATCCTGAAATATCGATACTTCCGATGCTGATGCTGTATCGAAAAGGATCGATCCTAACATTAAAACATCGATACTAATGTGTTTTTACTACAGATTTTATTTATTAATTTAGCTAATAATTGTATAATAAAGAAGAACTATTTATTTCCCATTCACCTAGTTTTGCACACGTTGCTCCTCCCTGCCCTGCCGTGTTTTGTAGTCTGCTATTACGTGACTCAGCAGCACCAAGCGCAAGCACGCAGACGCAGCTGCAGCCAGTGAAAATAATAAAAACTGCAGACTGCGATGTGTGGCAGCGGGCCTTTGGGGGTAGATGGCCAAATATTAAAAGTACTTTATCATTTAAACACTTTATTGACTTTGTTTCTCAAACAGTTGTGCGCACTTTGTTTATAAATTCACTTAAAAATTTAATGAAAGGGCATTAAATTGCCGCCCGAACCCGGTGGTGGACACCGGAAGTAAGGGATGCCGTCAAGCTGAAGAAGGAGTCCTATCGGGCCTGGCTGGCTTGTGGGGCTCCCGAGGCAGCTGACAGGTACCGACAGGCCAAGCGGACTGCTGCCCGGGTGGTTGGGGAGGCAAAAACTCGGGCCTGGGAGGAGTTCGGTGAGGCCATGGAGAAGGACTATCGGTCGGCTTCGAAGAGATTCTGGCAAACCGTCCGGCGCCTCAGGAGGGGTAAGCAGTGCCCTACCAATGCTGTTTACAGTGGAGGGGGGCAGCTGTTGACCTCGACCGGGGATATCGTCGGGCGGTGGAAGGAATACTTCGAGGATCTCCTCAATCCCTCCGTCACGTCTTCCATTGGGGAAGCAGAGGCTGAGGGCTCGGAGGCGGACTCGCCCATCACCCGGGCTGAAATCACTGAGGTAGTCAAACTGAACACTGAAAGCTGTTTTCCGGTTCCTGTTTGCCTCGCTGCCGGCGGCTAGTTTATATCCTCTGACACTTGCTTCACCTCACATTTGTTCTTGGTCTTAATACTAGTGTATTTTACTGTCGTTACCTATCACTGTCGTTGCCGAATTATTTATAACTTTATATTCTAAACATATTAATTGAAACGTAACGCCGCTAGCATATTAGCGTGTTAGCTTGCCTTCTGTTTACTGTTGAATATCATCTCCCCCTATTTGTCTTGTGTGCTAACTGTTTCTCTTTTTAAGCGTATATACTAAGACTCATCAAGCAACCTTGGTAAGTTAGGATTGCACTTCATACCCGGTGAGTCATGGCTTCTATTCCTATTATTGTTACTTGCACCTCATGTCATATGTTTAGCTTAGCCTTCTCTGTCAGCGGCGAGGGTTTTACATGTGATAAATGCAGGGAAGTAGTTAGGCTGACGGAGAAGATCTTAGAATTAGAGTCTCGCATCCAATCTTTATTTGAGGATAGTAAGAGTGTAGGGACCGTAGAAAACATTTTGGATGCGAGCAATCTTAGCGCACACGGCTCGGTTCCGGTTGAAAATCCCCTGCAGCTGGGAAACTTTGTGACGGTGAGACGGCATAGTCGCAGGACAAAACATCACCCAACCGTTCCGATTAAAGTCTCGAACAGGTTTGCCCCGCTCAGTGACACGCCGACTGAGAAACCTGCTGAAAGTGCCCTAGTGATCGGTGATTCTATTGTCCGGAACGTTAACATAGAGACACCAGCCACCATAGTCAAATGTTTACCGGGAGCCAGAGCGCCTGACATCAAGTCAAATTTAAATGTGCTGGCTAAGGCTAATCGTAAATTCAGTAAGATTGTTATTCACGTCGGCACAAATGATGTTAGACTCCGTCAATCGGAGATCACTAAAGATAATATTAAAGAGGTGTGTGAGCTCGCAAAAACGATGTCAGACACTGTAATATTCTCTGGCCCCCTCACTGCTTACCGTGGTGATGAGATTTATAGCAGATTATCATCACTAAATGGCTGGTTGTCTGAGTGGTGCCTGCAGAATAATATAGATTTTATAAATAACTTTTGAGGGCAGACCTGACCTGTTGAAACGAGATGGTCTCCATCCCTCCTGGGATGGGGTTTCCCTCCTCTCTAAAAATTTGGCACACAGTCTTAATAATGGTAAAGGCTGACTACCTAGGGCCCAGGTCAGGAAGGAGACAGAATGGCTTAACCAACTGTCTGCTTGCCGTCTCACGTCACAGAATACACAAAATATACAACATGTAATAACCCCTTCTTACAAACAACATAAAATAGAGACTGTGTCTGTCCCCCGGATTAGCAAACATAATATATTGCGTAAACCTCTTGAAAGTAATTTAATAAACGTTAAACAAATCAAACATGAACAAAATACAAGTAATCAACTTTTACGACTCGGATTGCTTAATATTAGATCTCTCTCAAATAAAGCACTTTTTGTTAATGATATGATAACCGATCATAAAATAGACCTGCTCTGTTTGACACAAACATGGCTAAAGCCAGATGATTATATTACTCTAAATGAATCCGTTCCCCAAGATTATTACTATAAACACGAGCCTCGTCTAAAAGGTAGAGGGGGAGGTGTCGCTGCACTTTACAATAATACTTTTATCATCTCTCAGAAGTCTAATTTTAAATACAATTCCTCTGAAGTCATGGTTCTTCACGTATCAACACCTAATACTAAGGATAAAACATTTTTTAAATTTATTCTAGCTATTGTATATAAGCCTCCAGGGCACCACACAGATTTTATTAAAGATTTTGGTGGGTTCTTATCCGAACTAGTACTCGCCGCAGATAGAGTCCTTGTCGTTGGTGACTTTAACATCCATGTAGACAATGATACAGATGCCTTGGGCATAGCTTTCAAAGACACTCTTAACTCCATGGGCGTTAGTCAACATGTGTCAGGACCCACTCACCTCCGTAATCATACTTTAGATTTAATACTATCTTATGGTATAAATGTGGACGATGTTAAAATCGTTCAGCAGAGTGAAGACATTTCGGATCATTACCTGATATTAGGTTTGCTTCACTGGCCTACGGCTGTAAATCAAACTCCTTGTTACAAATATGGTAGAACGATTACCTCAACTACCAAAGATGCGTTTCTCGATAATCTGCCTGACTTGTCTAAAATATCTAGCATGAGTAAAAACGTTGACGATTTTGACATTACTATTGAAAATTTTAACACTACCTTCTCGGAAATATTAAACATAGTTGCTCCTCTGCGTTTAAAGAAAATTAAAAATGGCAGCCCAACACCGTGGTATAATGAACACACTCAGACTCTAAAGAAAGCGTCCCGGAAAATGGAGCGCAGCTTTAAGAAAACTAATTTAGAGGTATTTCGTATAGCATGGAAGGATAGTACTCGAAAATACAGGAATGCCATAAAAATGTCTAGATCCGCCTACTTTTCATCACTAATAGAGGAAAACCATCACAACCCTAGGTTTTTATTTAACACCGTGGCTAAATTAACAAAAAATAAGTCGTCAGCGACATCAGATTCTGATTATCAGCATAACAGTGAAGAATTTATGAACTACTTCACTAGTAAAATCCAAGATATAAGAGAAAAAATTATAACAATGCAACCTGAAGTGAAACCCGCTGAACAAACTAACTACAGCACCCCTAAGGAGAAATTGCAATTATTTTCTACTGTAGATCACAATGAACTGTCTAAAATCATTAGATCATCTAAATCAACAACATGCATGCTAGACCCTATACCTACAAAACTACTGAAAGAAATGCTGCCAGAAATTATAGATCCTCTTCTTAGTATTATTAACTCGTCTCTGACACTAGGACATGTGCCTAAAGCATTTAAGGTGGCTGTTATAAGGCCCCTTGTCAAAAAACCTAAACTCGACCCTAAAGAGCTAGGGAATTACAGGCCTATATCGAATTTACCTTTTATATCTAAAATTCTGGAAGAAGTAGTTTCAACTCAATTATGCTCCTTCCTCCAAAGGAATGACATTAATGAAGAATTCCAGTCTGGATTTCGAGCATGTCACAGTACAGAGACTGCTTTGATTAGAGTTACAAATGATCTGCTCTTAGCGTCTGATCGTGGCTGTATTTCGTTATTGGTGCTGCTACACCTTAGTGCTGCATTTGACACCATTGACCATAGCATACTTCTACATATACTCTAAAATTACGTCGGCATCAACGGAATAATATTGAAATGGTTCAAGTCTTATTTATCCGACCGTTTTCAATTTGTAGCAATAAACAATGAGGTGTCCCGCAAATCGCAAGTCCAGTACGGTGTACCACAGGGTTCAGTCTTGGGGCCTCTGCTCTTCGCATTATACATGCTACCTCTAGGAGATATAATAAGGCGACACGGAATTAGCTTTCACTGTTATGCTGATGATACTCAACTTTATATTTCCTCGAAGCCTCACGAAACCCAGCAGTTCGATCGAATAAAGGATTGCATAGTTGACTTAAAAAACTGGATGAGTAACAATTTTTTACTATTAAACTCGGACAAAACAGAAGTGTTACTTACGGGACCGAAAACCGCTATACGTAACAACCAAGAATACTGCTTAATGATTGACGGATGCTCCATAAAATCCTCGTTGTCAGCTAAGAATCTTGGCGTTGTATTCGATAGTAATCTGTCATTTGAAAGCCATGTCGCCAACACCTGTAAAATTGCATTTTTCCATCTTAAGAATATATCTAAACTACGTCATATGCTGTCGATGTCAGATGCAGAGAAATTAATTCATGCATTCATGACATCAAGACTAGATTACTGTAATGCACTTCTAGGTGGTTGCCCTGCAGGCCTATTACAAAAACTGCAACTGGTTCAAAACGCGGCAGCTCGAGTTCTTACACGTACTAAAAAGTATGAGCATATAACCCCGGTTCTTTCAACCTTGCACTGGTTACCTATAAAACATCGCATTAACTTTAAGATCTTGCTTATTACCTATAAAGCCCTGCATGGTCTAGCGCCGCAGTATTTAAATGAACTTCTATTGTATTACAGACCTCCACGTGCATTACGCTCTCAGGAGTCCTGTCAGTTGGTAATACATAGAATTTCAAAATCAAGAGAAGGTGGTAGATCCTTTTCTTATCTAGCGCCTAAACTGTGGAATATTCTTCCCTGCAATGTCCGGGAGGCAGACACACTCTGTCAGTTTAAGTTTAGACTAAAGACGCATCTTTTTAATCTTGCATACACTACACTTCCATAATATTAATCCTCAGAGGATTTAGGCTGCATTATTTAGATCAACCGGAACCAGGAACACATCCAACAACAAATGATGTACTTGTTGCATCAAAGAGTGCAGAACAGTACTCTACTCTCAGCCAGTCTTGTCTCTTTGTTCCAAGGTTACTGCAGGAGGCAGTTCATGCCCAGACCTGATGGCAGAGCTGAGAATGGGAAGCGGTGACCTGACAAGAGCTAAGAGGATAGAGCTGGATAAAGGACGTGGCAACTTTGATTTTCCTACAACATTTCAAATGCTATTAGATTGTTAATGATAATCTTAAATCTACCATTTACCTTATTAAGCTTATTTTTTATTTTTATTTAGCCTTGTTGTGCAAGTACCTGTTGTGCCTGTGCAGAGGCAGCAGCTTTTGCCAGAGGGGAACTGGAATCCCCCGGTCGGGCCTGGGTTCCCCTGAGTTTTTTTTTCTCGATTAGAGTTTTGGGTTCCTCGCCACCGTTTGCATATTGTTTTGCACTATCTGCCTGGCCGGGGGGGGGGGGGCTGCTTTAGACTTTAGAATTCAGAAATTAGAAATAATTAATATATAAGAATTTATAGTCCGTTTAATATTTGACCTGTGGTTCTCTCTCTGTCTGTCTTTTGTTGTTTTCCACCTTTTTCTTGTTTTTACAGGTATATGCCTTTAGTTGTTTTACTTGTAATCTATTGTGTCTCATGTACAGCTGCTTTGTAACAATGAAAATTGTAAAAAGCGCTATATAAATAAAGTTGAGTTGAGTTGAGTTGAGTCAAGAAACTCCTCGGTTGCAGGGCACCGGGGGTGGACGAGATCCGCCCTGAGTACCTCAAGTCTCTGGATGTTGTTGGGCTGTCTTGGCTGACAAGCCTCTGCAGCATCGCGTGGCGGTCGGGGACAGTGCCCCTGGACTGGCAGACCGGGGTGGTGGTCCCTCTTTTTAAGAAGGGGGACCGGAGGGTGTGCTCCAACTATCGGGGATCACACTTCTCAGCCTCCCCGGGAAAGTCTATGCCAGGGTACTGGAGAGGAGAATCCGGCCGATGGTAGAACCTCGGATTCAGGAGGAACAGTGTGGTTTTCGTCCCGGTCGTGGAACACTGGACCAGCTCTATACCCTCTCCAGGGTGCTGGAGGGTTCATGGGAGTTTGCCCAACCAATCCACATGTGTTTTGTGGATTTGGAGAAGGCATTCGACTGTGTCCCTCGAGGCATCTTGTGGAGGGTGCTCCGGGAGTATGGGATTCGGGACCCTTTGGTAAGGGCTATCCGGTCCCTGTACAACCGGAGCAGGAGTTTGGTTCGCATTGCCGGCAGTAAGTCAGACTTGTTTCCGGTGCATGTTGGACTCCGGCAGGGCTGCCCTTTGTCACCGGTTCTGTTTATAATCTTTATGGACAGAATTTCTAGGCGCAGCCAGGGGCCGGAGGGTGTCGGTTTGGGGACCACATGATTTCATCTCTGCTCTTCGCGGATGATGTCGTCATGCTGGCCCCATCAGACCAGGACCTCCAGCATGCACTGGGACGGTTTGCAGCCGAGTGTGAAGCGGCTGGGATGAGAATCAGCACCTCCAAATCTGAGGCCATGGTCCTAAGTCGGAAAAGGGTGGCATGCACACTTCAGGTAGGTGGAGAGTTCCTGCCTCAAGTGGAGGAGTTCAAGTATCTGGGGGTCTTGTTCACGAGTGAGGGAAGGATGGAACGGGAGATTGAGAGATGGATCGGTGCAGCTTCTGCAGTAATGCGGTTGCTGTACCGGTCCGTCGTGGTGAAGAAGGAGCTGAGCCGCAAGGCGAAGCTCTCGATTTACCGGTCAATCTACGTTCCTACTCTCACCTATGGTCATGAGCTGTGGGTCATGACCGAAAGGACAAGATCCCGGATACAGGCGGCCGAAATGAGCTTTCTCCGCAGGGTGGCTGGGCGATCCCTTAGAGATAGGGTGAGAAGCTCGGTCACTCGGGAGGAGCTCAGAGTAGATCCGCTGCTCCTCCACATCGAGAGGGGCCAGCTGAGGTGGCTCGGGCATCTTTTCCGGATGTCCCCTGGACGCCTTCCCGGGAAGGTGTTCCGGGCATGTCCCACCGGGAGGAGACCCCGGGGAAGACCTAGGACATGCTGGAGGGACTATGTCTCCCGGCTGGCCTGGGAACGCCTCGGTGTCCCCCCGGAAGAGCTGGAGGAAGTGTCTAGGGAGAGGGAAGTCTGGGCATCCCTGCTTAGACTGCTGCCCCCACGACCCGGCCCCGGATAAGCGGAAGAAGATGGATGGATGGATGGATGGATGGATGGATGGCCTTACATTTCTCTATATCCAAGGTTCCTTTCAAAAATAAAGTGCATCATTTTGGTGCCCCCTTTTTAAGTGTGACCGAACGACTGCATTTGAGTTGTTTCAAAAATATTAATTTCTCTCAAGGGGTAGACACATCAGCATCTTCTTGGCCGGACGGAACCACATACTTTCATAAATATTTATTTATTTGTCCTGACTTGTCTTTAAATCTGGTAAAAGTAAAAATCGATGTTGAAAATATTGACAAACACATTTGGGATAATCTTCCCATGAACACGTCAGGGCATGTGAGCAGAAGCTAAAACAATCACACATGCTCATGGTCGATGCATCAATCATTTCAATGTTTTTGCACAAAGTATAGCCTGTCATAAGTATTCTTACGAAGTGCACGCTGTATGCTGGGAAACCGGTTATATAACATAGCCAGAATCAGATGTTTGTTTCAAGCCAAGGTTTAGAGAAACTAGTCCATGATTTCATCACCAGCAGGGTGGATTACTGTAATGGACTCCTTACAGGTCTTCCAAAAAGACAATTAGACAGCTGCAGCTCATACAGAACGCTGCTGCCAGGATTCTGACCAGAACCAAAAAATCTGAGCATATCACTCCAATCCTCAGGTCCTTACACTGGTTGCCAGTTACTTTTAGAATCAACTACACAGTATTATTAATTGTCTATAAATCACTTAATGGTCTAGGACCCAAATACATCTCATATATGCTCATTGAATATAAACCAATCAGACTTCTCAGATCATCAGGATCAAGTCAGTTAGAGATAACAAGGGTTCACTCAAAACAGGGCGAGTCATCGTTTAGCCATTACGCCACCCGTAGCTGGAATCTGCTTCCAGAAGATATCAGACATTCACCAACAGTAGCTACTTTTAAATCCAGTTTAAAAACACACTTGTTAAGCTGTGCATTCACAACCTGAGCACTGTGCTGGTTCACATCAACTGCACTTCTATTTCTAATTTATTTTTATTTTGCTCTTATTCTTTTTATTTATACACTCACATTTTTAATCAATTTTATTGCTGTTTTACTGTTTCCTAAAATATAAAGTCATCGCTCATGTAAAGCTCACAAATAATGCAACGTGGGTACAAATCTCTTAAAACGTAGATGCGTATACATAGATGTGGGTTCATTCACGGGGTAATAACTTTCCAGGGAACACATTTTCAATGAAGTGGATGGTGGTGACGTTGATATCAAGCGACCTTAAGTGTAGTGTGTTTATAGCATCGTGTTAGCTTTTTACTTAGCCGATTGTATTTCAACTTCAAAAAAAAAATGTGGTGTTCAAATGTGGTGTTGTAAAGATTGTCTTGATAGACAAAACAATAGTGTAAACATCATAAACCGTTGTTAATCACAGAGCTTATTTCTTTCGAAAGCGCATCGCTTACTTCCGAGTTAGTCTTCGAAATACATCAGAAATCGCGACAGAAACTACCGCCTTCTTTAATTTCAATGGCCATCAATCATTTTGACATTGACAAGCGCTTTCTGAGAGGTAGAGAAGATCTGAGATCACACCGACGTCCGGACACTTCGGTGAGCAAACATTAGTTTAAAATGTTGTTTCGCAATCAAAAACCTGAAGTTCTGGCTCTGAGGTTGACTGGACTAGATCACCCGCTGTGTTTTGGAACCAGTAAGCAAAAAGAAAGTTCAGAGTTAAGTTGACGGTAAGAGAAACCTGCTTTGAAAGTATTAGGTATGAAAGTAGCCTATTTATCCTTTCCCATTACCTCAAAATTTCCATGTCAGGGAAAACAACATCATGTTATCCACATATTGTGGACCATAATGACACCTTGAGAGTATAGAAGCCCAGATAAAACTTTTTTGTTAGGTTTTGTACATGGCCGGCCCTAGCATTTTGGGGGCCCTAAACTGATTACAAAATGAGGCCCCCCATTATCTAATGTACACAACATACTAACCTTATATCACACTGACAATAAGACAATGTCAAATTAATAAAACAATATTATCTCTTTACAGCTTTCCTGTAGCTAAGTGGTTAGAGCACGGTTCTAACAACGTTGAGATCATGGGTTCGATCCCAGGGATTGCACACAGAATGTATAGTATAATGCAATAAATATAACTCACCTTTGGAAAAAATCATCTACCAAATGAATAAATGTAAGTTCTGACTTGTAAATACACACAACACAACTTTGAAAGCTTAAAGTGTGCAATCAATTTATTCAAAAGAAAGAGGTTACAAACAGCACATCAAAAATAAAAACATGCACAACAGTCAGTTTTACTGTATTTGTGAAGTTGTAAATTAATCTTTCAAATAAAATTCTAAGGACACTGGAGGATGTGGTGGAGGCAACAGATAAGCTGGAAGCAAGGCCAATGAAGGCTGAGACAGGGCCAAGACTGTCATGTGAGGAGGAGGCAGCTGCTGCACAAAATAGATGGAAAAACAGAAGTAAATTTGATCGTTCATTATGAATAATATTTTTTATAATATGTTTTACTAATAAACCTTTGAACATGTAGTAGTATTAATATAAAAAGGCTATTTTAGTTGTATTTCAGTTAAGTGAGATCTATAAGAAAGTTATTTAACTGACCTGCATTTTCACCGGCTGTAAGTTCATTCTTTGGAAAATACTTCAAAAGTGCCCCTAAGGTGCAACACACACGCACATGCACATTCACGCACAAACCCACACACACACACACACACACACACGCATGGAGACAAACACATGACGCACACACATTGTTCAAATTATTCTGTCCCCTTCCGCACTAACCCTCACAGAACACATTAAGCATATTTTATTTAAAACTCCATTTACTGAGCGGATAGTCCTTTACAAGTAGGCCTACTCACAGCTTAATATCAACAATGCTTTATATACAGTGTCTTGTTAAAATTGATTACGTTTTTAATTGAACACTAACCCTTATCTTGTACTCTTCTTTTCACATCTTCTTTCTAGGGGTGGGCGGATCGATCCTGAAATATCGATACTTCCGATGCTGATGCTGTATCGAAAAGGATCGATCCTAACATTAAAACATCGATACTAATGTGTTTTTACTACAGATTTTATTTATTAATTTAGCTTATAATTGTATAATAAAGAAGAACTATTTATTTCCCATTCACCTAGTTTTGCACACGTTGCTCCTCCCTGCCCTGCCGTGTTTTGTAGTCTGCTATTACGTGACTCAGCAGCACCAAGCGCAAGCACGCAGACGCAGCTGCAGCCAGTGAAAATAATAAAAACTGCAGACTGCGATGTGTGGCAGCGGGCCTTTGGGGGTAGAAGGCCAAATATTAAAAGTACTTTATTATTTAAACACTTTATTGACTTTGTTTCTCAAACAGTTGTGTGCACTTTGTTTATAAATTCACTTAAAAATGTAATGATAGGGCAATTTAATTATAGTATTATTGTGTGTAAGCACTGAACAAAAAGGGAAAAGCAGTTTTAAAAGATTTGTTCTTCATTAATAATTTTGTGCACTTGTTTTTTGTAGAGAAGTCGTTCTACGATAGGGACAAATTGTTTTGTTATATATCAGTTTTCTGTTCTGTTAATCTGTTACTATTAGCATTTTCCGATAATAATTTGGTGCAAAGTTCATGCTTGCAAATTCTATTACAGAAATACATAACTAAACATATATATTTATTTGGTTTAAATTATGTCCCGTGTGTTTTAACATCATAAGCACATTAAAAGCACAAATAACAAAATATTTTAGTGGTCATGAAAATGTATAGAGATTTAGCAAATTTATGATGCATTCATCTGAAAAATCATGACATTTCCTCCATAGGAAAGTAAATGTAAATTCAAGTGAATGCTTAAAAGAATTGGTATCGGTATCGATATCGGCAATACTGGCCCTGCCTTTACTTGGTATCGGATCGGTACCAAATTTTACAGTATCGCCCACCCCTGTTCTTTCCTCTTCTTCCTCTTCTCTGCACCAGACTGATAGCGCCGCCTTTTCATTTTTAGTCTTTTCACAGTTTAAAGCTAACGCACATGATGATTGACACTGACACAACGAGCAAATCAATTACATTTTCGCGCACGACAGGGGCCCCCTAGTGGCCACGGAGGCCCCTTGCAACTGCCTATATCGCTTATTAGTTAGGGCCGGCACTGGCTTTATAAGACCTGCGGGTACTGTCCATGGTGCTGTTGAATTTTGATGTCTTGTGATATCTTTATTATTTTGTGTATTTGGATTGGCAGAGAGGTAGAGTACATGCTGTACTTTGTTTTGAGTAGTTACATTAATTAAAGTGTTTTTGTTTTTGCTCAACCGTCCTCAAACTGTGTTCCAGAATTGAAAAATAAAATAACCAACATGTAGACAAAATTCACTCTGCGTCATTCTCCAGTGCAGAAATCCCTTATTTAATCATAATTGTTAAACATATAGTGTATGAAATATTTTCTAGGCCTCTATTTAGTATTTCATAGAATAATCATGTGAAGGAAGCGACAAAATATTTCATTAGGATTGTGAAGAGAGTTCAGAGCTGGTGGACAGTATTTTAGTCTTTAATGTTTAATCTATGAATCCCTTTAAGGTTCCTTAAAATATTTTAAGATTAGCCGCATGTAAATGTTACATGGGATGTGTAGTCTTTATTAACAGTCACCAACATCCTGTTTAACTTCGTCTCAAACGCTTAAACACGTATTATTATTGAAATCATTTTCTTATGTTGTCACAGCGCCTCCCAGCGGAGAACATTATACTGTTCAGTCAGTGATCAGGTGTGTTTTCAATGAGGACTAAAAAATATTTTTAACTATGCAAACGAAAGGGGGGAATTATGAGTTATAAAATGTAAAGAGTAATGTTATCATGTCATACTTTACCGACACATAATCAGGGAGCTATAACTTCATGATAGTCAGGAATAAAATGTTGAAAACATTCAGGCGGGAAACTGTTTTTAAAACAAGCTTATCGGTGCTATGATATGAGCAGATAGTTATACATCCACAATATAGTGTAAAAAATGTACAGAAACAAACTCTGTTATAAAGTGTTTGGTGGAAAATTGGAGTAAAACGCAGTATTAGCAACCAGCCACTAGGGGGAAGTATACACAAGCATAAGCTTATGGATGCACAACAGGCAATCTTATGACATCTAAGTGAGTTTTGATGTCTTCATTGGTCCACTTTCACAAATATTGATTCTATTTAATGGATGTAGATATTATACTATCAAAACAAAGAGGTCGTATGCGATTACTTCAGAATCGTGGGGTAGCCATCTGCTCAATACGGCAGTCTCTCATGGAAAAAAGTGCGTTTTAGAAGTTGCTCTAGAAAAAATATGCTGGCTAGAAAGGTCATGATGAAAATAGGATTGGTCTAAGGTTTACATCTTGTTCTGTGTTCAACAGAATAGGAAAATATAATCTTTAAATATAGTGAGTGTTGACGTTTTTGTTCTAGCAGTATGATCCTCCTCATTTTCTAAATGTTTTTCTAAATGTTCACCTAAAACATCTCGCTTTTATCAGTGTTACGCTACAAGTGACACTTGTATAGTAGGTTTTTTTTTATCAAAGGATGCACCACCGTGTCAAAGGTTTTATCACTCTGGAGGCTGCTTTGCGTCGTTGTGCAGTGAAGTGACCCGAATACTAAAGCAAAGTGGTGGAGGTGTTGTCGAGTGGGAACAGGGGTGGGCGATAGTGGTGGGGGGCGGCTTGTATGATGAGAGTGGATTAGAGATGGGGGAGGGTGGAGAGTTACGGGCAGTACAGTTTTGCAGCTGTGCGTGTGCCTGTTTGTGATTATTTGGGGAGGAGGGGGGCAGGAAAGGTTCAGAAGTGTTGGAGCAGAAAATCTCTCCTCTCCCTGCTCTTTATTTTTCTCTTTCTGTCACTGGACCAGACGTAAAGCAACAGCAATTTGTGCGATTTCACAGCTCACCGGCTACCAAAAAAACTCTGACAGTCTTACGCTAAGAATGGAAGAAAAGCAGGGAGGTATTGAGGGGTAAAATGATGTTATGAACTGAACAGACAGAGGGAATTTGAAGGACCGGGGATAAAAGAAAGATAAGAGATAAGGGAAGATGCGAACATTACAATCACAGTTACTTTTAAAAGTCTGCAGACACTATAGTGCAGTAGCGTGTGGATCGGGTGAATGTTCAGATGAAGGGCCTGACAGTTGAGTTGGTCGGGGCACAGCTGACAAATGCCTAATGTAGGCCAGTACATCTCAACTTGTTTTGCTTTGGGACTCTCTCACGTCGAGTGACAACTCAACATGGGACCAAAACTATTTATCGTACAAAATGTGATTTTAATGGTGCCAGTAAATCACAGCACAGAATGTATTGTGTTGCTCTCCATTTATACATTTTCTGGCATAGCCAGAATATACATAAACTAAGCAAAAGATCTAATATTAAAAATGTTTCAATGTAGTCTTAATTCATTATCCTCTCTTTGGCACCGCTATGGTGTTTTCACACAAATGAAGATGAAACGTTTCCGATAATTGAAAAGATGTTTGCCAGGACAATTACAAGAACCACTTTAGAGACGTGCTGCTCAGGTGCTCTCAAGATAAGACCTGTCACCTGAGTTCTTTGTCTCGAGGGGTGTGAGACATCTGGATTGGCTTTTAAGGTCAGTCACAGGACAGGAAGCCCCTTTAATCCTTCCAGCTGTGATGTGAGAAGGATATTTAGTTGGATTGCAGTAGCTGCCCACAGCCTAATTACAGCACATCATCAACCTGCTTCTACCCTTAATATTTTAAATGGATCATACAGTTTTTTTATAAACTTATTTAATGTCAGTCAAATTTTGACACCAAAAACAGCAATTATGATACAAAACAAATGTAGGACTTGTTTTATATAAAAGAATGCCTATACCTGGAAAATCATTGTTTTTTTTATTTAAATAAATGGCTGCTTGTTTAATTGGTGCATGATTCATAATAAATATCATGCATAAAGAATACATTTACATTTATGACTTTTGCAGAATACATAACTGCATCAAAGAATACCTTTGTTTTTAAAATATCAAGATTGTGAATGCAACTGAGCCAAAGTATAAAATGGCAATCATGAAGTCATTGTTAAGTAGGTCTGTTTATCCTCATTTTCTCTTAGACACCCTAACCTTAGATTTTAACCCCTGCTGCTGTCTTTCTGGTCTAAAGTGTTTCAAAAGTGATCAAGTGTTTCCATTTCAATCATAGTAGAGCGGGATTCTCCTCAGGTGGATTATGCGATTGACAGCTCTTACATCCCAAAGCTTCTGTACAGATGTGAGCTGCAATAGGCAGATTCTTTTGATGGACTGTTAATGTACAGTTAATTGACTATGAAAGTCCTATAAAACATAATGTATTGTACAATCTGCACGATGCAATGAATAGGAAAAATGCCAGATTGTAAATGAGCATTGTGGATTCATGTTGATGATTCAAAAAGTACAACCTGAAAGACAGAAGTATTTACTTGATATTAGTCAATTATTTACATTTTGAAATTGTCTATGTGTATTAGGCGTATAATCTGTGTTTATTCTGTACCTTGTGTTTATAGTTTTTGTGCATCTCTTGTATATACTGTATAGTGTGTGCGTTTTATATTGTTATAATGTATTGTAACCTTCACACTATTTCTGGAACTTCTTTCAGTGCTGTTGGAGATGTGAAAATAAAATGTATTTGATTTTGATATTGTTTTAAATGAATTTATTCATTTCAATTTTGACATTTACCAGAAGGGATTTATGAGGACATACTTATAAACCACACCATTGTTCTGTATGATGTTCTACCCCCTGAGACGTCTATCCATATTGTTTTTGTCTAAATTGGGATGTGTTTGTGTGTAAAATTAGCTTTTTTTAGGGCTTTGATTTCTAAACATTACATCTATTTTAATAGTAGGCCAACATACACTGAAGACCCAATTCAAATAAAGAAAAGATTCCTCTTGCACCAGACAATAAAAACAATCAAATATTTTGATACAGTTTGTCTCTTAAGAAAATAAAATGTGAAAGAAATTGACATAATGGCCAACTTTGAGTGTAGCAGGTACAGACAAACACTGGCTTATTTAAGCATTCTGTGTGGCCCCCGTTTTCTCACATGACCATGGAATTAGCATGCAAGGTGAAGGGTCAAGTGAAGGTGCCATCCCCGAGCAGCCAGCTGGAAAGCTCGGAGTTCAGAGGTCATGGAAAATATGCTTGACTGGTTGACTTGTCATACAAATCAAATCAGCTACTTGCTGTACTTGCGGTTTAATCTGACCCAGCCTATTAACAGAGCAGCAGACGGCTACAATACAGAATTCCCACTATATTACTTTGTCTGTATTTTCATTTCTAACCTTTTTATTGAGACATCTCTACAGATGCATAATTGGTATGAAAGATACGTTGCTACAAAGATTCTAGTTAAACTTTGTATTCCCTTTGTGACTTTGACCTTGCCTTACCCACAAGCATTTGTACGACTGTGATTTATCTGTCAGATTAATTTTGTTGGCTGCATTGAAATGTGTTTAAGATGGAGGTCTTCGGGTCAAAGATGGCAGCCAATAAATTGAAGTAAAAAAAGGGGGCAGTGGAGTTAAAGCAAATTGTAGGAGGACGGTATAATTGAAAGTATTGCATTTGCACGAAAAATGTAGCACCTCTGAACTACAGTTTCAGTGTTCATGGGATATGTAATTGTGTTCACAATTAATTGTCTGTTAAACACAAGAATCAATAACTTCATGTAAACAAGCAGTGGAAAATTAACAACTTACTAAGACTGCAGTCGTATAGGGAATGCAATGTTAGAATAGTGTGGATTCCAATAAAATCAATAAGTGTTTTCATAAAGCTCTTAGCTGGCATGTTTTGTTATTTTCAGTTTTGCATGCCTTGCAACAGTTAAGACTCTCCGCACATATATTTATCCACAAAGCATATCAGGCATCAGAAAACGGCAGAAGTTAAACTGACTCCAACGCGCTGCGATTCCCCATGAGGCTAATTCACACTCATCCAACAAAAAACACAAATTGCAAAATTCTAAGTTCTCATTGACATTGATCCAACAAGCACAGTGTCTTTCTGACTTAAATTCCTTTTAAGGTTTCAAACTTGGTTTCAAAGCAACAACATAAACAAACGTCACTCAAATAAGGAGTAAATTACATTAGCTAGCAAGATAGAGGTCTAGCCAGTATTATTTTGGGTTACCAGTAGAAGAACCGTTACTTGGCTAAACTTAAATTCGACTAATTCAATATTAAATAAAATGAATATACAGTAAAATTGAACAAATTGTTTATTTAATACAGTTATTATACAATAAAATATGAATATACATGAATATTAATGTTAATTAAATACAATGTAAATAGTTATGTTATTAGCCACTAGCCAAACCGATCGACAAACACAGAGCAGAAGTTAACTTCGGGCCAGGCGTGTGCGTCCGACGAAATCGCCTTTATGATTTGCTTTCTTCTGCAGAACACAAAAGAAGATATTTTGAAGAATAATCGTAACCGAACAACGGTTGCATAGACAAAAAAAACAATGCAAGTCAACGGTACCGCTATTGTTCGGTTACCAACATTCTTCAGAATATGTTCTTTTGTGAAGAAAGAAAATTATGAGAGAATTTTAATTTTTGTCTGTGATTTTTCAAATGTTTTTTTAATTTCTCTTCTCATAATTCAGCCAAGCTAACAGTCTGAACGTGTTCTAAATGCACTTTGAAAGAACAAATAGATCAACTCTACTTCAGAGGGAGATCTGCACAAATGTACAAACTTATAAGGCCGATATTTATTTGTGATTATTTACAAGCTTTTTAATCTCAATTTCTTTGCCCTTGGCAGTGGACGGGTCTCTCTGACTGAACCCAAGGCCTGCTGGTCATTCATCTCTTCACAGGCACCTAATGCGGAGGAGTCGCTAGAGCGAAAAGCTGTCAGGGCTGTTTTTCATTCATCGCCCATTTTCCCGCATACATTTCAATTAGAGGGGCTTCGGGATGCTCCCGGTCCGCCAGGGAAGGTCTGGCGAAGCCATCGTTTAATACTCCCATCTGTAAGATAAATATTAGCCCCATCGCTGCTCCTATCGATTTGCGCTAAGGTTAAAAGCTTTAAGGACCTTGGCTTCGATATGGGCCGCTTGACAACTTCCCTACACCCCCACGGTCAGATCGTACGGAGGTCCGACCCAGACGGTTGAATTCTGGCCCTTGATTTCTTCCCCCATTTGTGATTAAATATTGCCTCCTTCCCGTCACCTCAACCTTAACCCTGGACCTCTCCGCTCCCAGGTCACCTAACCTTGAACCCAATTACAAGATAAGGTTACTTAAAGGTGACCCTCGCTTTGCTTTACTCAGCTAATAGGGCGGTCGAGAAAAAGGCGGGCGCAGCTGATACGCTTCTAGCTAATTCACAGGGGTTGACAAAGGTCGTACTCGAGCCATAAAGAAGAGCTTCGATCTCTCATGCGAAATGAAACTCAGCAATACACAGAGACAGTCAGGCAAAGAGCCAAACGTGCGGCAGCCAATTGAAATGAGACATTTTTTATACAGTACATTATGGTTAGCTTGAGTGTTAACAGTCATGGGCGTCTAAAGCACATGCATTAACTCAAGTGTCATTTCACAAATGGCGAACATTTTTAAAAGTCTGTTTTTAAAGTCATTTAAACAAATAATTCTCCCAAAAATAAAAATTATGTAATTTTTTACTCAACCATTTCAATCCCTTTATGCTTTACTGCAGAACAACAACATTTGAAATAGATTACTTAATGTCAATCAGTAATTCAGGATTTCTTCCTTTATTTGAAATGATATCCGAAAAGCCACGTTTATATTTACAAACCAATGATTCATGTCACTTGTCATTTAGCAGATAATTTGCATTCACAGCTGTTATTACAGAGACAATTCTGCTGGAGGAATCTAAGGTTAAGCGTTCTGCTTTAGGGCACAATGCTGCTTGAGTTGAATAGAGTTGATCTTGATAACCCTCTGGACCTTTGAAATTTAGATCTTGATCTAAATGACTGTTGCTTTGGAGAGAGCGTTTAGCCTTTAAGCAGTCAAGATCCATTAACAGTAGAGATTACATACATCTCAGCGCATTTCAAAACCCACTGTGTCCGAACAATAGCATTTCCTTCATCAATGTTATAATGGTGAAGCCATGAGAAGTGTTCCTTATTCCATAATTTCAATTCCTTGTGTATTATTCAATACATTGTCATTTTGATATAGAGCACTAACAGTGTATTATTCTATATATAAAACGATGCATTATATTGACAGTTAATATATGTTTTCTTTAGCTATGTTGACAAACAAGATTGACATTTAGTAATTTAGCAAGTCAAAGCAAGATATTTAAATCAGCATAATCACAGGAGGACCTGGAGGACAGAGGTCCTCTTAATTTCATGTCTGAACGCTCCAGGTTTCTGCTTGCTTCTATATACAATACACATATACATTTTAATGGTCCCCTCCTGTTAAGTTGGTACCCCCCAAAAAAATACAATTCTGACTACACCACTGATTTAAATACTTAAATGACTAATTATACATTTTCTGATGAAGAATTGTACTTTTAGTCTAGGGGTTATTTTCAGAGGCTTTCTATTACCCCAAAAATGTTTTTGGTTCCATAATTTGAATGAATAGAGCTGCTTGCATTCGAAGTGCATGAACTTATCAGCTCATTGTTTTATGCAAAGCCTTAAAATAGGTCATTGCATTTTTGTGTGGAGAACATAGGGACTCAATAGACTTTCCCACAAATCCCACTGTAATGCCATACCAGTATGTTCAAAAGATCTGTTTACCTGTGTGGAAGACAGAAATAGTAACTGCACTGATGTTGTTCTCTGTGTAGAGAAACCTAGACAGAAAAAAACAATGTGAAACAAAATAAATGGTATGCCAGCGATTGAAGTAAAACCATTCCAGCTGTAGTTTTTTATACATTGCCAGCGTCGCCTGAATGCTTTATGCCAGAAAGCAGAGAAAAGACAAAGAGAACCGAAGAGAGAGAGAGAGAGAGAGAGAGAGAAACTAAAAAATACTAAGAGTATCCTGGTAGCAGAATAGCCCGTTGACCGCTGCTTGAACCTTCTGCTGAACTGAGAATGAACCCTCAAGTTGAGGAGCGTCGGTCACAGATCTCCCTGGGAGCTACAAACGGGCAGCCAGCCCCGGGACCAACACACAAGCACTTAATTCAAACGTCTCACACTACACACCCGTGTACACACGCATCACACACTTTTCTCGCTTTCTCACACCTTTGCAATATCTAGAGCACAAACGGATGCACAGCGACACTCATCGAAGATCAACGCTAGCCGCCTTTCTTGCTATGTGGTCTGTAAAACACTGGGGTGTGAGGTCATGCCACATCCAGGTTTATTGATTGTGAATTTAAGTTTTAAATTGTCTAAAACTCTACCCAAACACTTTATTGAGTACATACGCAATGGCTCTGTAATCCTCTTGACATAATACGGCCACGCGGCGATTGCGAAACGCAGCACATGGGTCATGGACGGGTCAGTGTCGTTCATACCATTCCTGAGTCTGTTTGGTATTCTGTTGCTACTGTCACAGGACTTTAGTCATGTCTTGAAGTGTAAACTGGTCAGGATGAAGCTGGTTTACTGGTGGGAGTCTGATTGAACATTAGTATTGTGCTTGAATTGGGGAAATGTAAGCCTGGGGGTGTCAAGCAGAGGAAAAAGAAAAACTAGAACCTATATGAAATGCACACGCTGGACCATTAGAGTACTGACAGTGTGCTTAGCATACAGTAGAGAGTACAGACATGTGACACAACATAACACAACACATCGATTTCCTTTACCCTGAGGAAAATGTTATTGCTCAAAAATTGGTCCTTCATTGTTCAGATTTTTTGCTGTTCTCAGCTGTGTTTCACCTTTGCTGTGAATTAAGTAGATTTTTTTTAAATAAGGGACTGTTAGCTCTGTTATTGAGTATAAAGGAATAGTTCACCCAAAAATGAACATTCTGTCATGAATTACTCAACCTCAAGTTGTTCCAGACTTGTATACATTTCTGTGTTCTGTTGAAAAAAGTTAGCAACCAAGATTTCTGGGGAAGTCAAAAATAGTTATTTTGATTAAGTAATAATATCTAAAAAAAACTTTGACATAACTTACACAGCAGATTGAGTTCCCAGCATGCTTTGCTCTTATGACTGGATTTAGATTTTAAAATAGTTGCAGTGCTATTGTATTTGTGTTTTGTTCAGATAAGAAGATTGTTAGTGTTTACTGTTTTGTAATGTTAAGAAAATCTGAAGATTTTCTGTTGTCTGTGATTTTTTGGGGGGGGGTTACCATAGTGGTGATATGTAAATGTAAATGTTTAACGAAGGTTGGGGATGAGCATAATTTTACCATTGTGTGCATCCAGTTTTACTCGGTGAGTAAATATTCTGCAAATGATGTAAACCCTTAAGTGCTCTCTGCTAAACACCATACATTACATGTGGTAAAATAAAGATGTTCATTTAAAAAATTGTGTCAAACTGAAGCATTCACATTTAGTTGCCTTAACAAAAAATAATTATATTTATCCGAAAATTAATAAATAAATTCATGATTTTTAAATTTACTTGTCTGTTAAGTTCACCCAGTTGAAGTTCAGATACAAACATTTTATTAAAATTTACTTGTTTGAGTGTGTAAATATAATAGAATTCCTTCATAGTGATAATACAAACCTTATTTGAAAACTTGGAGTTTGTAGGAGACACTGTCCTCATATTGCAGCCCTATTTCTGCCCAAACAAATGCCTGAAATCTCTCAGCGGAGGGTATAAGGTGGGCCATGACCCCAACTGCAGTCCTGTAAGGGTCATGTGTGTTAGCCTTGTTCTGACAGCCTTGGAGTCAGAAGTGCACATTAGGAGCTGTGTGAGTGTGATGCATGTCCCATAGGGAAAGGCGTGAACATTTCTGCTGTTGTCAAAACTTTCTTAGGCCTCTGGTTTGATTTTAATTGGAGAAAATAAATGTTGACCTTATAACTTTACCCCTTGAATCAGATTTAAACAACTTTAAAATCAAATTCAACTACTTACTAAACTCTCCTTGTCTTATTGTTAGACTTTATCTGTGTCAACAAGCCTTCTTATTTTCATCTTCTGCCCACCAACCATCTGTCATCATAGAGACCACTGTTCACATTCCAATCAATTCCCAATGGCTAAAATCACACACCATCCAACAAGTCTTTAACATTTTATATCTTGTTCCGCTTAATCCACATTGCAGAGATTTATATTTTTGCAGGCCATATGGATCATAAAAAAACGTTGAGATCCTAAATCATTATACATTGTACACTAGGAAAGCCAGACGCATGGACACCTTGCCGCTGCAAAAACAAATGGAGAGACAACTGGGACTCAAATGTCACCGAGGTCAGAACAGGTGTCACTGGGACCAGTCTGGGTTTGTGGGAACAGCTGTTCTATTCCTGTGTCCAGAGCCGAGCCGGACTGACCGTGGATCCACTAAAAGTATTGACAGATGGACAGGTGGGGCAGCCCAAAGCTTTGTGTTTTACACCGAGGGGTCAAGGCCAAATTGTTGAGCATGTGCCAGTTAGCCCCTAGTGGTGGATGCCTTCATGACACTATCCTTATCTATCGTTTTATCATTCTATCGTTAAAGAAACTCCTTCAGAGTTGAATTGCTTATAAATATTTTTACATTTGTTTCTAATTGTGTCCCGTGGAAAAAATGTATTCACCCCAATGAGCAATTTCCACACACGCACACGCACACACAGACTTGTGGAAAAACACTACGAATCATGCAGCTGCAACACCCCACGCCAATTAACATGACTGCGACCTCACACATCCGGGTCAGTGCGTCTGAGCAGAGAAACAAAAGCGGTGCTGGTCGCAGAATGCAAGTTCCCAATTACCCTTCAGTGAGATCCGCAAAGCACAATAATGCAGGTGAGAAGTTGGACGGGGCTTCTGTAAAGGGGCTGGCAGAGACACAATGAACCTCTGTGGCATCAGCAAGGAATCGTTGTATGTCTGTAATGAAAAATGCTGCGGGCACAAGACAAAAAAGCACACATAATGAATTCATTGCATGTGTGATTTATGACGGCCAGACGGCCCCTTGATTCCTTTCAACATTGAACTGCTGAATGTTAAAACGGTGCAAAATGCTGCAAATCATTTATGAATGTAAGAGAAAATTGTAAGGATGAAGCAACCGAAATGTCATGTGAAGTCATTCCAGGAGTTTAATATGAACTAGCTGACCTTAATGCACTGGAGCGAAGGATACTGTACCAGAATCGTCCTGCAGTAGTTCATCCAAAAATGAATGTCAATATTAACTCATTTTCATGTCATTCTGAACCCTGTCATTTTTTTCTCTGGATTGCAAGAGATATAGCTGATAGTGACCTCTAACAAAATTTTTTTTTTATGAAGCTGTACAATTCTTTGTGTAAGGTACAGAGCTTGCATTAAGATTAAAAAAGGCACGATGCTAACACTAGAAAAAATATACGTTTCGTAAATTATTTTAAAAACATGTAATAATTAACTATTAAAAATCTGTTGCCCGAACCTTTTTTTTGCTCAAAACCTGTAAATGCAATGCGGATGGGTCGCCAAAGCGAATGTGGAAAGCACATGATGGGAAATTTGCCTAAAGGCAATGAGGAATCAGTGCTATTACCCTGCATGTCATTCCAGCACAGCCACTCTTCTGTTCTGTTCAATGGCATCTCATCTGTGCAACAATTACCCTGACTTTACTGTACTCTACAGCTCAATAGAATATGACTGTGATCTAATGGAGTAGATCCATCATTGCCGAACCTACAGAGTTCACATTGGGAATCTGTGTACAGCTCTAAAGAAACAGAATATGTAAGTAATGTGGAAGCTCTTCTGAAAACACACACATTGCTTAGTGAATTATACCAGAAAACTCAAACACCCAGAATTCACAAATGCGACACGTCTCTGAACATATAGAAATACATTTATAAGAAATACAAATCACGGATGAGATCTCTTAAATATTTCTGTCGGTTGAGGTTGAGATCTCAACAGTCTGAAACTGAGCTCAAATTTTAAAAATTTCACAAATCTGCATTTAAAAGTCAATATTAGTGAAGATTTCAACATGAAACATTTCTCATCAAAATTAGCCAAATCCAGATTATTTCACCTCTACAATCTACATTTATCCATCACCATATTCTTAATGTATTTTGAATATTATTTCATTTGTTTCAATTATTATAACTCTTAAGCCATTGTATAGGAAAAATGACAATAGTCAAAAGTGCCCCAGAACTTTTTGCTTACGTTCCTCAAAATATATTCTTTTGTTCAACAGAACAAATACGTTTTTCCTATTCTCAATGACCAAGAACTGTTTGGTTAAAAGCATTCTTCCAAATATCTTTCTCTGTGTTCATCAAAAAATTCATACAGATTTAAAACAACTTGAGTTGGGTGAGTAAATGACGACAGAACTTACATTTTTACGTGAACTGTCTTTTAAGGGCTCCTTTCTGTATTTCTACAGGTACAAAATCCAGAATTTTGTACTTTCCTGTTGTGTACCTTTAACAGTTAAATTTTAGGGAGACAAAACATTTTTCTGACCTATAAAATATTTTCTGAGCTATAAATAGCAACCTCTGAGCAATAAACATTTCCTCAGAGCTTTTAAGATCTCTTAATTAAGTCACGGCTATCTGGGTCAAGCTATATGCTTATTAAATCATGAAGTGTTTGGTAAACAAATAGAAAAATCAACGAAGGATACACTTTGCTACACATTTGAAACTTACAGTATATGTAGTTAAATGAAATGACACTACCAGAACACTCTCTTGGGACTTCTACTAAGTATATGGCACGTAACGATTCAACATTGACAGGCCTTTGGGTGATATGATGATGACTTTTTGGGTCAAATGGTGCCCAGGGCCAAGACAGCTAGAACAGACCAGAAAGAGAGAGAGAGAGAGAGAGAGAGAGAGCGTTGAGATGGATGGGAAGCTAAACATGGGGGAGAGCACACACAAAGTGGAAACAGACGTGTCTAAAAATAAGCCATCTAAAATATTTAACTTACTGACCCAGAAACTGCCACGCTGTAATCATATCTGTGCTCCAGCGGAGGAGTCGGCAACAGTAAGAGTATGATATCATTAATGTGGAGTATGGAAATCATAATGAAACAGGAAGGAGAAAGCCCTGGGGAAATTTGGCTGCAAACATCTACAAAAAGCCTGCGAATCTGGGACATTTAATCTCTCTGGGTCTGGAATCAGTGGAGGGTCAGTATCTAACTCTCACAAACAAACATAAACAATCAAGCTCATGGTGAACAGGAAATGTTTCTTGCATTTTCAACGACTATCATTTATGTTTATGGCATAATACGGTGCTGCTGTGACAACTGCAACTGCAAGCTGCAGTTCATTTTGTTTTAACGAAACCAGTCTTATGGGTACATTTTACGAAATTTAACTACACCATCTGAAAGTTGAATTAATAAAGCTTTCCGTTGGTGTATGGTTAGTTATATAGCCATTTGAAAATCTGGAATCTGTGGGTGCAAAAAACAGAATGAGAAATGAGAAAATCGGCTTTGAAGTTGTTAACCAGAGGCACCCTTGCTAAGAAGAAACAGGTTTGTTTTAACGCTCTCTATTGGCTTACCGCTGCAATGACATTGTGGAGAGAAGATCAACACGAAAGCTGAAATTCTAAGCTTTACATAGGTACCAAACTTGAGTGATGCCTCAAGAGCGGCAGCAGTGAGTGAAGTCTGTATGTGTGTTTCCGGCAATTTATGTTAGCGATTTTGCTGCATTCACTCACAAAAATAAAGTTTTGATAGATTTACAGTTTGAAACATTTACAGCACATTTCCTGTGGCTCAGTGGTTAGAGCATGGTGCCAGCAACACCAAGGCCATGTGTTCGATCCCAGGGGATTGCACATACTCAGATACAATGTATATTATAATACATCGTAAGTTGCTTTGGATAAAATTTCTGCAATATGTGTAAATGTAAATCATTGAACATGATCTTTACTTAATATCCTAATGATTTTTGGCATAAAAGAAAAATCAATACTTTTGACCCATACAATGTTTTGATGGCTTTTCCCACAAATATTCTCGTGCTGCTTAAGATTAGACCCGCATTAAGAATTCAAAGGCCCCTGGGCACAAGTGTTTTGTGGACCTCCCATCACCACCCACACCCCCCCCCCCCCCCCCAATACACAGACATACGCACAATAATGTTTTGAATTAAAGGGTTCTATGTGTAGGAAACACCTCTATCTTTTACAGGATAACATTGACATGCTTCAAACTATGATCACATCCTTGAAGGACAATATCAACACCTGTAGACATCATACAGGATTTACACCACATGGTTGCTACAATGCTTTCCTGGATCACTATCAACAATGTTAAGACATTTCCCAGCATACTCTAACTCACTGGCGTATACAAGCAGCACACACCCCTACCAATCCAGGTCTATCATTCTTCCATAATTCACACAAAAACACGTCGGATTCACAAAACTGTGTAATATAAATAGCTTTTTTAAGATAAATTATGGGATTCTCAAATATTTTCATATTAATATATTATTTTTTATTAAGAATAAACAGGCAGTCTTTGTCAACGATTAGGCCTTTACTATAAGAGTAATTCGTCAATTTACAAGCACCTTGCGACTCACGTTCTTATGTAAGCGAGTAATGTGTTAAACTGTTTTGACAAATATTATAAGTATATACTTCTTTAGCCTATTTACCTGTATTACAACATCATAATATTCGTGTGTATGTAAACATTTTGCAATTTACAGTATGTAAAAGCACTGTAGATTATCAAATAATGAAGGCTAAATATTCTAACTACTAAAAAATTCACCAAATTCATGTAAAAGCAACTCTTACTTTTGGAGATTTAAGACAACCGTGAGGTTATTCTAACTCATAGATTATATTTACAACAATAAAGCCGTTCTCATTGACATATTTTCAGTTTCTTTTGTCAATTCTGACAAAATTCTGACAGTGATTTGGCTATTCTCACACAGCCTCCGATTATGTTACCATGTACATATTTACAGACGAACTTTGTTCATGTTTATATATCCAAACAGTCGATAACAGTGACAGGTTGTTGGAAACGCCATAGGCTACTCATTTCATTTAGGAGTCACCGGTTGTACGGTGAATTATAAGTGCTGCTGCTTCTTCCTGCCGCTCACTGTACGAAGTGATGCAGAGAGAAGGCGATCCCAGCGCGGGAAAAGAGAGATCTCGTGCCCCCCGGCAACACTGGCAACATTTTCCCACTGAATGAAAAGTAAGGTTTATCCAAGAAGTCGCTAGATTTGTGGCTACACGCTTCTTCTGAACAAAAGCCGCTAGAAGGCTCGTAAAAGTTAAATCAAGAGACAGACGTCCTAAGTTAGAAACACTGTTTTATATGCGCACCTCCACATGCGTGGGCCAGTGAAGCACACGGCAGAATGAATATGGGGGAGTCACTGTTATGTGAAATGTTCTTCCCCTTTCTTGGGCCCCAAGTGCGCAGGGGCCCATAATGCCTTTTGGATAATCCGGTCCTGCTTAAGACTGGTTTTGTAGTCCAGGGTCACATATACAGTATATATTTGTAATAAATCAAACGACATAATTTGTCAAATAAAACAATATATGTTATAAACAAAATTACATTTTAGACAAAATGTTACATGTTTTTCTAAGATGCTTTTATATAGAGAAATGACAAAAGAATCCATTTTGTGCTTTAGAAGCAGTGCCCAGACACATGTCCCATGTACTTTAAAGAAATAGCTTACCCTAAAAAGAAATTTTTGTCATTTACTCACCCTCATGTGAAAACTTTTCCTCATGTGAGACTTTTTCCCTCCTGTGAAACACAAGATTCAGGTCTGGCAGATGTCTTTTTCCTCTACAACAGAACCATACATTCAACGTTTATTTTCTATAGTGCTTTTTACTATTTGCGTTGTTTCAAAGCCGCTGTACAGAAAACGTGTCGTTAAACAAACATACAATAAAAATGAATATAGTAATAATAATGAATCAATAAAAATAGAGAAAGAAAACTACTGTACAGAATATACAAACACATGTAGACCTATATACAGACATGCACACAGACGCATACACAAGCATGTATACAGAAAGCAAAATAATAGTCTAAACATATAAAATACATTACATTATAGAAAACACAGGACACAGATGTCAAAAACGTGCAAAGGAAACATTAAGGTACACTTACAGAATAACTGTCTGTAGGTCTTAATCAGAATGTGAGATTGTTGCAGTCTTAAAGGAATAATTTTGGTCATCATTTTCTCATCATCAGGCTGTTTCGAACCTATAAAAATCTATCTGTTCTGCTGAACACAAAGAAAGATATTTAGAAGAATGTAAGCCATTTTGAGTTCTGGGACATCAATCACTTCCATATGACAGAAAAGAAATTGTATCGTTTTGTTCTGTTGAACACAAGAATTTAGGAAAGCAAAAGGTTCTGGGGCACCTTTTACTTCCATTTCAATTGTTCCTACTATGGTAGCCACTGATGTCCTAGAACATTCGTCCTTTGCGTTCAACAGAAAAAAGATATTTATAGATTTTGAAAACTTGAGTAAATGATGACAGAATTTTCATTTTTGGGTTGACTATCCCTTTAACTCTGTTTATCAACCAAGCGCTGCCCAACACACTCTCCATAAAAACCAGCATCCTATATAAAACAAATTTCAGTGTGAATCTATGTCTGCGTTGCGTGTCATTAAAACATGAGAATATTTCTCAATAATCTGCCACTCCACCGTTGCCCGCTCTCTCATTTGAGAATCTAAAAAGCTCAAGTGTAAAATGTGCTAAAGTAGGAAGATTTCCAAATCATCAGAAGGAATATTCATGGCCTTATTTCGAGGTTGGTAATGCTGAAACTCTTGCACTTTGGTAATTACTATTTGAGAGTTGCCCTGGGGCAGTTCAGAGGCAGCACAACACCATCAATATTGATGCCCTGCGGCTTAACTGGGTTTTTGGAAAGACTTTCTCACACATCAATATTGATGCTGTTGCCATATATCCTCGTCGAACCCTCTTTAAGGATTTATAACAGCTATATCAAGGGCATGCGACTTTGTTAAAATGCTGTGGATGTTTCGCTCCCGATGAGGCATTTAAAAATATAATACGAAGGGAATTGAATGTTCAGATGAAAATGGAAAACACCTACTGTAAGGAAATGGGGTTCTGGCACAGACCAGCCTCAATATATGCAGTCGTCCCAAATCAGCCCCCCGTACGGCTTTGAACACGGCCTGAAAGAGCCGCGGGGCAGGAGCCGCACTTCAGCATCTGGCTCCCTGACAGAAAGCCAAAACCGAGAGACCTCATATGCTCAAAGACTGACCTCAATTCAATTTGACGTCTCAACTATTGATCTCAACAGCGCTGGCTGGCCAAACCTCCCAGAGACAGACCGCTTGCCCTTGCGGACCAACGTTCAAGTTGACACGTTATAGCTCCAGGCGTCCTCATTCGTTCTCATTGTTAACATTTTCAACATGCATTGCCACAGTGCCCTTCAAACAATCAACACCCACTTCACAGAGAGCTCTTGGTAAATTGAGATTGTGTCGTATCAGATAGAGGTTAAATGTGAATGAGTCAAGCGCTGCTGTTTGCTCAAAAACAGCACGACGTGTGTTTGCTGTAGCTGAGTTTGAACATTTAATGTCATATCTCAATGATTTATGGGGAATGACACGAGGTTCGTCAATTTAACCACAAGCTGAAACATCAGAGTTAAACAAGACACAGATTATAAACAATGGTATAGTAGGATTGAAAGTTAGTTTAGTTTAGCGTAATGTTGAGTTGAATTTTATTTTTTGATCCAGCCCTATCTCGCAAGAATATGTGACAACATATAAATTGCAATGCCATACATCTTTTATATGTAGGCCTAATTCAGAATATATAACGTAATAATTTGACATAGATTTTGACATGAGTTGACAAATAAACTGTACATGTGTCATATGGCACAACAGGAAAAAAACGGGAGAACAAATAATAGAATAAAGATATATTTCTACGCTATTTTATATTATATATATAAATATTCATAATATAAATTAACTGTTTTTTTCTACATTTTTGCTATGTCACACCAGGACACATGAACGTTATGTCAACAACCCACATACCCATTTTAATGATGAACATTTGTTTTGATTTTCTGATTTAAAATCCATTTTTATATTTTTGTGGATCTTAATGTTAAAATGTACAGGTGGTGTAACGGTCTGCTAATTGTATTTGAAAAGTCTCATTTTAAAGCCAAATTTTAACACACATAATTTGGCTAAATGTTTTACTTCAATAGTTTTATATATTTTTTTAAATATTTAGGACTTTAGGCTGTAAAATAAAAATAGATTGAAGCTGTTTTATGTTGAAACATTAACATTTAATATTAATATATTAATATTAATGTACATTAATATATTGTATTAATATTTAATATTTACAAACTGTTGTCTGTCAAAACAACATTTAACAGAAAACAGTATGATTTTTTATTTTTTTGGGAAAATAAGGATACACCAAATAGCATTTAAGAATGTAGAACACATTTAATCCCAATTAAAAGTCATTAAATCAACTTGTTTAAACATTTCGCAAACCAGCATGAACACAACGATTGCATTTCCAAGAAAGAGCCGATTGGATTTACAACTAGCCACTTTATAAAAGTCTGTGTGTGATGTGCAGGCACCAACATTCATGTAGTCATTTAACTCGCCACTAGAGCTCATGGTCCTGCAGATCTATTTTATATTTACAGTGAGGTAATATTCGCTGGCATTGGGTGGAGAGGTCACAGTGGAACTGAGAGTGACAACTCTGAAATGAAGGTATAAGTCATTTTCATATCGGCTGCTCTATTGCAATACTATTGCTTTAAGAGGTCTGGAGAAACCAAGGCCACGGGTTTGACTTATAACCCAGCCAATTGAGTTCTGTGTAAAGACGGACACCACAAATGTGAATAGCTGCTTAACATTCTGCATTTATAGTATAGAAACACCAAATGATTGTTGCAAAATTGAAAGTATTTTTACATTTCGCATCATGATAAAATGAAATATTGATGTCCTAATTGTCTACAACAAATTGTTTGTATATTTTATATTTGCAGTATTAATACTTATACTTTGATTTTTAGAAACATTGACTAAATAGGTCGAAATCATTTTTAGCTAATAATTTTTCAAAGGCACATTCCAGCTCTTAGCCATTTAGACATTGCTGTGGCAAACATGCATTAGGTCTGGCTCCACAATCCAATATACAACTGTCCTGCTTTCACAGAGATCAAACAGTCGATCTTGGAGCTTCAAGATAAAGATAAAAACACTCTAGGTTTGACCATTGAGTCAATGAGCTCTGGCTATATTGGGAGAAACAGTCCAGACATCAACAGTCAAGCATAGATCTGGTCCCTCAGGAGCTTGTTTGGTAACACACAAGATGCAAATTGGCAATAAATGCAATGCAATAAAGGCATTTTAGAATACACATATCAACTTCTGCCAAACAGAACTACAAAACTCTGAAACAAACACAACCTGTCATGTGGGACAGAGAGAGTGTTCATAAGAGAATGTTTCCCTTGAGAAAGAATTGAGTGGTTTAATGAGACTAAAGTTATTTTCAGTCATTTTAGCACAAAGAAAAGTGCATTTTAAATGTAATTTTAATACCAGTTAAACATCCTGGTAAAACAGTCCTTTGTATCCAGGGTGCATTACACCAGGGCTAGCCTGTCAGCTGGAGATATAGAAAGCTTTCTGCCATTAAGTTAAATATACAGAGAAATCCAAAAGGCCAGAGATCTGCGTTTTGGGTTCCGATTCATTTTCCCAGAGCTTACAAAGAAAGGTAAGGCCCAAATTGGCCTAATATGGATCACAAAAGAAATAATATTGAACATGTTACAATTTCTAGGGTGTATTATGAATTTTGTAGGAGCATTTGGTAGTCATTTTTTCCCTGCGGTCTGAACCCAAAGAGCAACGAAACAACAACAGGAATGCTGTGCATGACAGATTTTATTTCATGAATTCATATTTCCAAACCTAAAATACAGAAATCAAACATACTTTTATAGAAATATTTTGTGAACTAATACAACAGGTCCTGCTTTCAAAGGTCCCAATGGCTTATATATCCGAACTCTGCCTTAAAAGCTGTAGTGCCATGTTAAAAAATGTGAAAACGGGGTTTAAACAAATTCAAACGTCAAGAAAGTAACCAAAATACTTGATAATACCTGTGCTACACAATATATCTGGTCATCAAAGGCAGACGATTGGCATTATTGAGGTCTTGAGTTTATTGGTTTAGGGTAAATTAGGGTGACCTGGGGCATTTTACAACCTACATCTTGATAACATGTTAATGTTAGTGATAATACTTCCCATATTCTCGATGTCCCAGAATACCCTATTTCACCTTAAAGTGTTTTCCTCAATCTTCAGGAGATAAACACCTGTATTTATGAAGACTAGCACACAATATGTTGTGCATGACAAGACGACATTCCATCTGGATTCACTGAATATTTGGACGTAGCTGAGAAGAGCACATGTAATGAGGGTATCTGGCTGGTTTCAAGTGCCTCTTTCAAGTTTTCTCGATTTATCAGAGACCTAAATGCAAATAAAATCAACAAGACAAACAAAATTTCACCTCAGTCATCAGGTCCACAAAATTCCTCCATTTTGGAGTTCAGTCGCCTGTTCTGCTTTGGCAATGTTTTTTCTCTGAGCCTTGTGAGAGTCTTTCACGTTTACTGAGGCCGTTACAAACCTTGTCCGCCTCAAATCCAGAAGCTGGGAAAACAGTTTCAATTTTACCAGAATCTCGCCTTTTCTTTAAACGTCCAACTAAATTCAACAGCATTTCTGGTAAAAATGTTGGCCTTGCATTTAATGGCTTCTGGTTGAGTCATAATCAGGAATGGACGCCGCACATTTGGCACGCTCCTCCATTACAGAACCTCTGCGTGAAAGAGTAACAGTGTCTGACCGTCCGGTGCGAGCAGTGTGCTCCACTCCCATTGGCAAAACAAACGGCTGGTGCTTCATATAAGTGAGTAGTGATGATGTGGCAGAAAGGGGCGTGGCTTACCATCAGATCCTCTGTATCGGCCATGACCCTATGGTGGCAGGGGACGGGATCAGGGCCCATTCTCGTTGTAATGGAGGGAGATGGGCCGATCTCTCTGGACGGGCATGTAAGGCCAGTTGTAGCTAGAGCCTGATAGCAGCATGTCCCGAAGAAGGGTCTCGATTGGCGTTTTGCCTACCAGGCGTACGAAGAAAAGCTGTTCGATGACGGGAGAGGAAACGATGCGCAGGGACGGCAGCCGTAACAACAGACGGCCAAACCGGTTGGGTTGATTGGGGTACTGGTTCCGCACGTACTCCTCAAGAGCGCACTGGGACTTCTCCTGGATGCTCTCCACGTGGGCTACATCAGAAAGACCCATTGCATCTGAAGTAGAAAGTAAACAGATGAGAATGGTAAGAGATACTGTACGTACTACAATAGCCCATATGATTCACGGTCCGAAGAGACAAGTAATCTGTACTGAACATAATTTCCATTCCCAGGTAACCTGGAATACTTTACTAAATCAGCTCTTTAAATAGTGGTAAGTAGATAAAAGTCAGGATTTTCTGAAAGAGTGAACAAAATTTGTCCCTAGAGTGTGTAAAATTGTCAATTGGGTTTTAACCCATGACCCTCTTTCCTATTCTCCGTGCCACGCTACTTATCATTGGTGCACTCGTACATTCAGTCCCGCTGGGCTTCAGTCCTGATAACAAAAGATTAATAGCTTCATATTTCTATGAGGGCAAAGAGACCCACTGAGCGTGACACAACTGCAGCTTCTCTCTACATCCCATGAGCTCTGATAAAGACATCTACAGTTACTGTAGACGTCGTTTGAAAGGGGGAGGGACCAAGGCATGAGACTGTGGTAATGTCGGTGCTGACAAGCCTTGCGTGCTTTCATCCCAGCAAAACGCCCTCTCTCTCTTTGTGTTTTGCAGTGTGAACACACGCTGGGGGCTGCCAGCGCACCGCGTCGGGCAATCGGGGCAACTGGCCGACATTAGAGGCCCCGTTGGGTGATGTGAGGCGATCGGAGGTTTGGACTAAGGTTACGGGCCACAAGAGTTTGTCTGTCCCTGTTAGCTTATGCCAGCGGGTCTCGGCAGGGGGTGGAAGGGGGGCTTTGGCTGGAATTGCAGGATGGATCACATTGATGCCCTGGGCTACAGAGGTTATGTAGGTCACTGCCAGACTGAGTCAAATCCGTCTTACTGCAACTCAGCATGCATAATTCAGTCGTGTTGGTGGGAGTCGGGGCGGGGGTGGGGGGTCGTTGCTTGCCTGGTTTCAATAATAGATGGAAGCGTGAAGGATTGAGTGATAAAAAAAATGAATCAAGATCGGTGGGTTCAGTCATCCATTTGGAAAAGTGCAGGTTTCTGACAGGTTGAGCAGGGAATCTAAACTAGAGCACGGGGATGTGAGCTGAACAGTTTGAATGCTCATAGTAGAAACAATGCTATAATGTCGACATTTAGCGACATTAATAATAATTTGCCCAGATAGTCAAAAGTTGATCATTCTTACCAGAAGTGAAGAGCACAATGGACTTCAGACACGAATACTCTGCAGTGTCTACCTGAAGAGCTTTCAGTTTCTCCACCTGTTCCTGGAAGACACGTATGTGGTCCATGAAGGCCACTACCCGCTCGGCCGACATGGGGGAGGCGTGCAGACCAGCAGCGGCCAGCAGAGGCGCTACATGCAGCGGCATAGAACATTGCGCAGCGTTCAGAACGAACAGTTCACTCCACGACATGCGTAAAAGCGCCACCTAGACATAAAATCATTGCATAGGTTAACATGTGAACCAAAAACACATTGAAATTAAAAAATTCATTCAGAATTCAAGATTACGTAAAAATTAGAAACGCACCTGTGTGCCTGCACATTCTATAGTAACATACTAAAATATCTATGTTGCTTAGCAACCATAAATTATTCAGGGTATTTTTTTACTTCATTTTTTTTGTTTATTAACTCACCTCCTTTTAATAAAAGCATTAAAGGAGTAGCTCATCTCAAAATTGGTCCCCATTGACTTTCCATAAAATGACTATGTAAAGTCAATGCGGACAAATATTGAGTTAAACTTATTATTTATTTACTATAATTAACATGGTAAAATCACAGTTACACAAAGTCATTTTAAGCCCTATTTTAACCACGTCATATTAACTGCAAACTAAATTCATGATCCATCAACTGAAGCAGATTTAAAGTGCTTTACCTGATCCATGAGCTGTAGGTCAGGAAAGAAAGGGATGTTCTTCGCCCATTCCACCGCACTGAAGAGCAAACGGGCGGCCAGTTCACATATATTTTCGATGCCCATTAGGTTGTTGGATTGCATGCACTGGGCTCCGTAACGTGAGGTGGGGTACGGTTCGGCCCGCAGGAGCAGAGAGATGAAGCCGGAGAGATACGGCTGCCCGTTATACGGGTCTCCTCCGTTGCTCAGATACTGTCCTGGACTGGTCTGTGAGTTGGACATTCGTCCCCTTTGAACAGCTGAGAGAGGGAAATAAAAAAACAAAGAGCTGTTAGAATGTGTAAAGTGCTTGCAAAAACATACATTTACAAAGCAAAAGCAATGAATCAGGCTCCATCTGAATTCAAATTACTTATGTGATACTGTACTCTACACAGAATCTGTGCAACACATCAGGGAGACAACAACCCGTCTGCTGTCTATCAATGAATAATTAGTTAGTGTACACTAGGAATTGAACAAGGCTTTTTCACACTCTCTCAAACAAATGGTTCAGCCAAAGGCGAAGGGCAAAAAAGAGGCCATTCCTGCAATGATACGACTAAATGCCTGTTTTGAAAACATCTGCTCAACTCTCCGGCTGTCTGGACAATAACTTAATCTACTACAATGTACAAAGAATGAGAAACCCAGAAGAAAATATTTTTTCTCAGAGTCTTATTTTTATTAAGCATGCATGCTTAATTTAAAGGGATGCTTCACCCACCCAAAAAGTGTCAAAAATTGTCAAAAGTGCCCCAGAACTGCTTGCTGTCCTACTTTCTTCAAAATGTTTACTTTTGTGTTCAACAAAACAAAAAAATGTATAAAGTATTTTTTCCTACAATGGGAATCAATGATCAAGATCTGTTTGTTTGCAAGCACTCTTCCAAATCTTTCTCTGTGTTCATCAGAACAAAGACATTTATACAGATTTGGCACAACTCGAAGGTGAGTAAATGATGACAGAATTTTCCTTTTTGGGTGAAGTATCCCTTTAAGTATTAACATTGTTTCCAATTTTCGTCCTAAATTGTAAAAATAGAAACAGCTGTTGTCGTAGTATACATTTAACAAGCATTGTGCATTTTTTCACATGTGAGTCTCTGATAAATCAATACGCTGAACACACGCTCGGGGATTAACACATGACTCCTACACAGAGGTCAAAAGTTATGCCAGCTGAACTTTCCTGTTTCTCTCCTGTTTCGCTATCTCTGAAACTGGTCGCTTGGGATGGAACTTTGGCATTTCACAGAACCAGGAGGGCGGAGAAAAGCGTTCAATGTGTGCAGAGCAAAAAAACAAATGCGTGACCACATTTTTGCAACATTTTACATCACCTTAGTACACCAACCTATTTAACCCAGTACTATTCTAACCCTGGATTACTCTGCCAGTGTTATTATGAATTAGCAGTAATTTAACAGGTAATATTTAATTTAGCCTTTTCTTATAAATTAATACAAAAAAGACGTTATGAATAATATTAAATGACATATTCAAAACAGCTGAAGCTGGCACGGACTCCAAATTACGTGCATAACCTGCAGTGCTGACCCGTGTTATCCCAAAAGGATAAGAGATCAGAGCATCCTGTGTGGCTCAATGAAAACAAAATCTGAGATGTGTCTGTCTGCAAAAAAGCATTAACAAACATTCAGTCTCACATATTTGTTTGCATTTGATTAGTGACCTAGAAATAGCAGAATGTTAAATATTTAATATTATATAAATATTAAATGTTATTTACTAAAGGTTTTCATGTCATTACGGGTTTGAATGAATAATTGAGCGAATAATATAGGAGTTTATATTATACAGCAAATCCTGGAAAAGGAAGAGTCACTTCCGCTGGAGGTCACCTGTTCAACTGGTAGAACAGCAGGATTAGTCAATCGACCAGGTGGCAGGGTGATATTTACCCAAACCCCACAGAGAGATGCAGAGAGAGAGCATTTGGACTTTGCAATGATCCTGTATTTTATTAATGTTTATTTTCTGTTGACCTATTTTTCACCTCGCACATGCGAAGTGAGTGATTTACAGGTCATGGGATGAAGTCACCGTTTCAGCACGTTTGGCGGGACGCACGGCGCTAGAACACCAATGACACGCTCTGTTAACCGTATCTGCATGTGTGCAGCGACATCCTTCCCTGTTCTGATGTGACACTTTTGCACAGTTCTGCATGAAAGCTGAGCAAACTATATACAGTATGTTGGCTGGGTTTACTTGGCTGGCCTGAAAAAATGTTTGTGGGTGGTTGTAAGCCGTTGCTATGGAGTCAAAGGAGCCCACCGGCCCAATATTCTGCCTCAGGTCCCTATTTAAGTCATGAGCAATCTTTTGCCTGTTTTATCATCCACTGTGCTAAACTCATAAATATGATTGCTTAAGTTGTAAAATAAAAGCACACCCCTCAACAAGTTGCAAAATTTGGAGTTATCATCGATGTATGGGGCGTGTTATGGGCCAAAGTTCAAATTACAACCCTAAGTATACGCGATAATAAGAATAATCATCCCTGCCCTAGTATGAGAATATACTAGAGAAGACAAGTGATATGTTGTGTATACAGGCTCTTCTGAAAGGCTTTTTATTTGGTCTATATTGGTTTTCTAACTCTGACAAAGGTCAAGCACTGCATATGGAACATTCCAGCAGACACATACTTGCAGAAGCTTGTGGGGCTGACAGGCCAATCACGTTCTTTTCTTTTAATCACAGGTGCCCTTTGTCAGTATGGAATGTCAGTCATGTCAAGAGCAGCCGTAGGTGTAAAAACAGGTAGAGCGATGGAAGAAGAGGAGTGAGGAAGACCTCGGTTCATTTCTGTGACTCTTAGACAAGATAGCACTAGTTGAACCCTTGACATCTTGCACAACATTATGGGATCTTTAGATTGTTGAGGCATTGTATGTTGAAAAATTAAAAAATGAAAAAATAAAACATAAACTAGATTCAATGATCTGAATCATTCAGTGACAGATCGATATACCGGCCACACTTATACATTTCTGCATTTATTAAAGCGGCTATTTTTTTATTTAAAATCTATAAGCTGAAGTGGAAGCTTCAGCATGATTCAGCCTCATTCAACACCAAATGCATGTGATGAGCTCGTAGGAGGAGAGAGAGTGGGATTTCTGAGAACTGTAGAAAAACAAAGACCCTTAGAGCGAAATGAATGTGACCCCATCTATAACAAGCATGAGCTATATGATCAACAGTAGAGAAGCCTTATGTAAAAGGCTGATCCATTGCTGAAATCACCTTTTAAAAAATGAATGATGACATAAAAGACAAAATTTCCCTGTTCTGAATAATGATTTCTTGTATCTGCGAGAGGCTGGTTTACATCCACCTCATACATGAAATATTCAGAATGTTTTGTTGACAAACCCAGATCCGAAACTACATTGGAAATCTATGAATATGTAATAAAGGTACATATGAAAGGAAGTTTATTATTTATTTGCCTATTTATGCATTAGGAAACCAATTTCAACAATATTGTTCGCAACAAATTATCGTGTATGTGAAAAATAAACATAATTCAATCTTTGGATGGATGAAAAAATATGGGGTCAGTATTTTGATTGTTTGACACAAACTGTTTTGATCATGTGGAGCACAAGGGCTGTGACTTAACTGCATAATTCAGAGAAAACATCACTTATTTATGAAAAGATGATATTCTGTGTGGGCTTTTTGTCTGTATTTTGCCACTACAAACATGACACAAAACGAATTGTTAAGTGGGTTTTAGTTTTAACAAATGCATTTACTTCATGCATTTGACACTCTCAAATAGTTTCAAAATAATATATAGTGCAAAAACCAAGAAAAAGCCACTGTCATTCGGATTTTCCTAAAGATACAACATTTATCATTTATTAGACAATTTTGAATTTCAACAGAATGGTTGAAATGGAATACATTAAAAGCAAGTGCGCATGTAATGCCGTATTATGAACATTACAAAAGTCTTTTAATTTTCAGACAGCAAATATTCATATCAAAGGTCAATCGAGAGCATGAATTTACCCTGCAGTGATTTTTGCTAAATGTGGTTCTCACAATCAACAGCAGAACAGAAAACAGCCATATAACCATATCATTTAAAATATATATTACACTGTAGTTCCTTGATCTATAAAGTTGGAATAAATTAAGCATAATTATATGAGCAAATAGACACGATTATAACGTTTATGAAGAATAAAAATTTGCATTAGGGTGAAATGTTGGCGCAGTATTGAGTTTTATCACAATGTCTCTAATAAAAAACTAATTTTGTCAGAAGCATCTCAGAAAGAATATACACTCATCTTCATTGGTATTTGGTTAAGCAATTCAGTTCTTGAGTCGACTAAAAGTGTTATTAAAAGTTCCTCAGAAAAGAATAACAATTACACTGCTAAATGTATATAGCAATATAACAATCCTCTAAATTTACTCATCGGTGTAAATGAATGGATTAGGAGGAATGGTATATTTGGAGTTAAACTGAACAGACTTTAATAACAAATAATTCAAAAGATAGTGGCAACAAGAGTACCGGATGCCAACACAATACATAATGAATAAATCAATAAAAGGCTCAAAAAATGAAAGTAGCTCTTTAAAACTAAATGGAGCTGAGGGTGACACCAACAAACCCCTTGCAAAAAATGTCCATGGTAACCAAAGTTTCCGCCAAAATGCCATAGTTACTGCAGTTATTGTTAACAGACACACTGTGGCAACTTGGTTTGATCAGAAATAATAATTTTGACATCAAAAGATTCTGAAAGAAATACTATGAGGTTTTCTTCTGAGAAGCTGTTTAATACGTAAAAACTATTTGGCCTAATTTTACGATTTCACAACTATAAATGTTGCAACTCAAGTCTTGGTGGAAAGTATGGTTACCATGGTGATTTCTGTTGTCTAAAATCACTATTCGAATAATGTTAGCTATTTAGAGCAGCGCGCGCAAAAAAGAAACTCACATGGTTAAGAGAAGGTCCTAAAATGATGGGTTTCTTATGTGCTGAAATGATGCTGTGCATTGGCAAACGTTATTTATCTGAAACTACATAAATTGCATGGGGATAAATTGTAAGATCAGATCTCACCCTCTCTCCTCATTCCGACTTTTAAGCACTTCTTCAGTCGACAGTATTGGCACTGGTTCCGATGGTGCTGGTCGATGGGACAGTCGCGGTTCCCCCGGCAGGTGTAACTCAGGTTCCGTCGCACCGAGCGCTTGAAGAAGCTCTTGCAGCCCTCGCAGGTAAACTGGCCGTAGTGTTTGCCGCTGGACTTGTCCCCGCACACCATGCAGTCCACGTTGGGAATTTTGTCCCCGGAGAGCGCGTCGTTGCCCGGCGTCGAACCCGAGGGTGTTCCCGGGGTCCCGCCCGGCTCCTGACTGCAGATCTGCAGCTGGGACCCGGGATCGGCCGAAATGTTCTCCTGCCACTGATTTACTACCATTGCCATGCTATCCCGTAACACTTTTGCCGTAACAGCCGATACGGTATAGCTCCGTTCGCGCGGGGATGAGATCACCAACGATCCCGTACGGCGTTAGATCTTGTAGATCTAAACGAGGCGCTT
Source organism: Triplophysa bombifrons (assembly GCA_029783895.1). Classification (NCBI taxonomy): domain Eukaryota; kingdom Metazoa; phylum Chordata; class Actinopteri; order Cypriniformes; family Nemacheilidae; genus Triplophysa; species Triplophysa bombifrons. Next base: position 5,596,962 of record CM056455.1, read on the forward strand.
CGCACCTCAAGACCGTTCAACGACAGAACTTGATTGAATGAAAGTTTGGTTCTCTAATAACCGAACAGCACTGCGTGTTTTCATTCCCAGCGCGAAAATCCCCTGAACATGTCCAACTTGAGAATTGGGTCGCTCCGAATACTGTCAATAAAGAACGAAAACGTCCGTGCGGTGAAAGCTCGTCACGAGAGGACCATAGCGATGCGTTTGAAAGTTCGCGATCTTCTTTAAATCCCACTTGAGAGCTTTCGCTTTAATTGCGCGAGCGAATTTATTATTGTTATTCTTACTGGGTATTTAGCGGATTCGATAACAAACTGCACCCCTGATGCGATACGCAATCGCAGTCCTAAGTCACCAAACAGAATGCAACGATAAAGAATATGGTGTTAATAACGCGTAGAAAGAAATAATAATCGCAACCGCGCTCCTTATAATTAACGCTAAAAGTTCCGTGACGCGTGTCTTTGTATCGGTTCGTAAAGAATCCGTCCGGCTCAAAACTTGTGTGCCCTGTTTAAACGGGGAGATCGTTCGCCCGTCCCTGTGTTTCACCGGCCAGCTGTCCGACTCATCTACGTGAATTGTAGTTACGAATTCGGTGAAAGTGACACTAAACAGCCGTGGTCGGTGGGGCTCCGCCCACGCCACTCCTTGTAAGGACTGAATGACCATATTAGAGTATGACCCCCTTCTTGTGGGGTGGGGTCTGCATAAGATAAGACCACCAATTGGTCAGGGAATCTGAGAAAAGAGCGCCTTTGTCCAATTGGACAAAGGTGCTGTTCTTGCACAATTAATACAGCAAAATTCCTAAATTTAAACACAGGGAATCCCAAGAGATAAACATACTGCTACTTCTAATACTTTATTAGGAAATAAATAATATATTATTTACACATATCCAAACAGTTTATACCCCACACGCAAAACCAAACAGAAACGTTGACATAAAAACAAATTTAATTGATGCTGCTTAAACAATAATATTTAATTCTCGTGTAATTGTGTTCCTTGGGTCAATTATTTAAATTATACTGTAGGACCTTATTGGTAACCATATGATTGTATTGTGCACTTTTATTGAAAAAATCTCTAAAACACTGAGACATGTTTGAATATTATTGCAAACAGCAAAATAAATGCACATTATGATCTCTGCTAGAAAAACTAAGCTTTGGGATTTGTTGTCTGCCTTGTTTTAATAGTGTTGTGGACGTGTTAAAATTCACACCATTTGACAAAGGTTCCTCACAGGAGGCCACGCTTCTGTTAGTTTAGTCAGTAATGAACATATTGGGAAGCTGTTAATGCACAAAAGGCCAACAGAAACAGACAAGGTTTTACCATTAAAATGCAAAGGATGTACAAATCTGTTAAAACATCAAGTATGTTTATATGCATTAAGAATTTAACAAAAAATGATCCTCAAATAATTTGATCTTGCTATAGAATTAGTAAAACTAACTGGATTTATTGAAATTTTGTTTTAGGCATTTGTAATGTCTTTGACTTCTTTAATGATGATTATGGCTTTATAACATACAACATTTTAACACATCGATTGATTATCCAAACCGTTTCAGGCAGTGCATGTAAAATGTGTTAATTTCTCTACTAAATCATGAAAATGAAATACTGAAGCTACAAACTGTAGTTACTGGTATAACACATCACTGTAACCATTAATCACTATTGTAGTATAGGTTTTTAATATACATCTAAATTATTAAATCAAATACACATTACAAGTTTAAATAAGAACTATACAACGGTAAATTAAAACGGCTAATAAGATTAGTTAGAAAAACTGAATTGCATGACATGATGTTTTAACAAAACTACAGCAATACAAGTAAAGTGCACCTTGTGTAAAATCTCAAAGTTGGGGATCTTAATCAAATTAAAACAAGAGAATGTCACAGTTTAAAAAGTTATGTTTTTTATCCAACATTAGATGTTAAGTAAACAGACACCTTTTGTGTTGATGCCTTAGCAAAGCAACAGCCATAAAACAATCAAAACACTGCCAAGGGTATTTACAATGCACAAACATACAAAAACGTTCAAGTAGTAAAAACATGAATGAGAGAAAATAAATTATTTAGGCATACTCACAAAACATATGGTCCCCAATTAGCAGCAGGCAAAGAAAAAAACTTAATGTTATTGTTGTTCCTGTTCAGCACGACACTTCTAGTGCCGGAGGCTATAAAGTTGGCCTTTAGCTTAGCTTAATTGTTGTCACATGTAACCCTACCTGTCCCCCAATTAGCCTTTTGACTGGCTATTAGATCATTCTGTGGCATACGGCCCGAGACCACGATTTGATGGGAAAAGTATTTGTGATTCTAACGGTGTCTGTATGTAAGAATTTATAAATTAAGTTAGAGGTGCTTTCTAACATTCTCAGTTTATATTAGAGGGCCTGTTAATATAAAGAACCCAAAACCAACAATTCATTATGTGATAACCCTGTGTGACTTCAAACCAATATTGTTTTTTAATAATACAAAAGGTTTTACACATGGACTGATTTTGATTGAATGAGCCGTGGAAAGATTTCACTGATGAATTCATACGGGTTTGGTCACATGAATGTGTTCTCAGATTGAATTGTATTATCAGACCCAGCAGCTAATATCAATATGTCAGATGTCTCTTTGGGTCCGTTCGAATGTGAAGATAAATGCGCCGTGAACACATGCCTGTGAGGTGACTGATGATTAAGGTCATGGAGTAAACATGACCGCATAGCACGGCCTATAGGAAATGCAAAGGCCACTGGTTTACAGGTTCATTTATGGAAACATTGACAGTTTGTGACCCATGATTCAGTGCCACCATTTCTGACGTGAAAGACATGCCAGTCTAAAAATGTACCAGTAAATAAAGAGTGTAAAGCAGAATATAGTTTAGAAGGTTTGCTCTCCTCAAACCTTGGGTTTGTTGTGCTGGATAAAGTTAAATACAGTAAAGAGGTTTATTTATTTATTTAATACAGGTTCAGTCAAAGAATCAATCAACTTGTAATCAAGTGATGTTATGGTTATATCAACCAAATATTAACTTTATAGCATATTTCTTTCAATATGTCTTAGAAAGCACTCATTACATGATACTGTTAATACAGCAGTAGTGTTTATTAAGGTAAATTACTACATAAAAAAAATCTTACAATTTTCTTCAAATGCAATGTTATGCGTTTTTAGAGTACTCATAAATAGAATATATGAGGCAAATATCTCAAAAACATAGAGCAATATTTTGAAACTAGGGCTAATGTCACAATTGCATTAAAAATGTGAAAATCGTACTGCTTTGTAGTATTCATTTTTTCATAATGGCAGTTCAATATCTATATTCTGGTCATAAGGTTGGACACACCCACTCATTCTTATTTTTTTCCTCAACATTGTAGAATAATTCACCCAAATAACACAAATGGAAGAACGCTATATCATATTGTATTTGTGTCATTTATGTCATTTGTGTCAAGGCAAAATGTTTAATGAAAGTATCTCCTAAATGAATTAATGTAAATGTAATCATATTGTATTGAATTGATGATTCAATACAAAGAAAAAGAAAATGCTGTTGTGTGCAAAAATATAAAATCAGAAATGTATGTAGCGTTCTTTGTTCACATCACAGCTCTGTGCACATTGATCGTTCTCACATTTCATGAGGTCCATCCTTGAAAGTGTTTTAAGTGTTAAATGAGTCTGAAAGTTTTTTAACATCATTAGAAACATTAATGTAGTTCAGTATCCAAATCTTGGACTGCTATAGCTTAACAGTTACATTACAGTACTGTATAATAATCAACATGATACAGCAGCTCTTACAGGAAAACATTTAAATTTTGGTGCTTTTTTGTGATTATTCACTGTGTGTTCTTTCCTCTGTCTGATTAGAGTTGATTAAGAGGTTAGATGTTGAGAATCATGGCGTCTTTAACCGAGATTTATCTGTTCCTGTACTGACCCTTATGGGGTTGCCTGCCCAATGTCCTCTAGATTTATTTGGTTATTTGTTTATCTATTCTGAGGAGTCTTGCGTTTCTCCCTGTTTTTTTTCCTGTTTATGCATCCAAGTCTCATTTTTCACAGCAGTAGCAATATGAAGCTCTCGCTATTTGCTGATACAGTCAAAATATGGGTCAAATGTGCAAGTAACCCTCATGACACGGATGGTCGTCTAAAGCTCGACCCAGAACATTTCAAATTGTACTGTCCCAACCAAGAGTTAGCAAGATGTAAAGAGGGAAAATAATAAACTTCAGGTTTGAAATAAAGCTGTAAATGTTTCTGAAGTTTAGTTCAATATAAATTATTATCTTCATATCTTAAATAGTAGAATGTAAAAAACTTTTGAACTATAGCCTATAGATTATTGTATTTTTATTTAAAGGGATAGTTCACTCAAAATAAAAACTCTATCATTTTTACAACATAATATGGTTTAAAACGTAGAAGACAAAAGCAGATATTCTGAGAAATGTCTCAGTGGTTTGTGTTCATACAATGGAAGTCAATTGAGGCCAATGTTGTTTGGCTAACAAGATTCTTCAAAATATCTTTTGTGTTTTGCTGTAGAAAGTAAATCACACAGATTTGAAATAACTTTCGAATACATTTTCCGCACATGTCTTGTGGACGACATGCAACTTTCACAGGCTTTTGTCTATGCACACATTTCTTGCTTTCTGGGCTTAAACGGTGAGAGCAACAGTATGTGGCTAGCATGACCTGACATGCCTCTGAAGCTGGAGGGGGTCTTGACCTTTGCTCCCGGGCTTCAAACCTAGGAAGATGAAAAAAGGGATCGGTTTGGAGGGAACTTCTTAAACAAGAGCTTCTGTTTTGGCCAGGAATGTCAGTTCCATAAAAAGATTCCTATAGAGAAACAGCAACCACAAGAGAAGAGAGAGATAATGAAGATATAACAGTGTGTATATTGTGGGGCTGGTTGTTATACTATATTTATACTATATGCTATATTTCAACAGGAATTTGAATAAAAAAATCTCTATCAGTTGGTTTTGCAGTGGTTCAAACCTGTCATTATTAAACCTTGAGCAACCATCAATATTACTAAATAATATGCTTTAAAATCCCAGTGTTATCACAGTTTTGTGCTGTTTGCTAGGCATATGCCTATAGTGAAAGTATATTACAATGAAAAGATTGTGTTCTCAAGACAAGGGTATTTTTGTACAGGTCGGGATGAGTTGTCACATATGTTGTGTTTGACAAACAATTAATTATTTAATTTAATAGTCATCTTTATTGGGCCAAATTGACTTATGTAATATCTTTTTATTAAATATTTTTTTTAATGTTGTTGCATATGAAAATAGTTTTACTCTTTGAATTTTGATTACACGTTCTCACCAGGATCCCTTTGTGGCAACTAACCCCAATATGCAGCCAAAATATTTTGAGGGAGTGAAATTTCTATAATGAATTATTATTGAAGACATTAATAGGGACAACTTACTCTGGTCTCTCCAACTAATAGAAGTAAATGGAGTTATCTATAAAGTACAGATAACTAATGCATTATGGGAAATGAAGCAACTTCGTTTTGATTTTCCTAAAAAAAGAAATGGACCACTCATCAAAACACAGCTCACGTAAATCAAGCCGCCAGAGGAAAGAAATGTGATTATAAATTATGATCAGATGGGAAGACTGTGACCAATGAGCTTAACAAGGCAGAATAGTGGGCTGTAACAGATTTGCTAAACATCCCCAGTCTCTCTACCATAATATGATGTTTATGGCCATTTTTACTCCCGGACTTCAGTCATGCGATGGAGCAATAAATTACTCAAGCAGGGCCGCTGGAGGGAAAGTCCTTGTGACTCTGAGGCACGGCTCTAGCAGGGCGAGCGTGACATCGAGGGTCACATCTGCAGATAACCTTGTGTTTTCTCACCGTTTCTCTTCGACATGGCGGCCGCCTGGAAAGCGCACATTACCCGCCCACTGAGGGTTTCAATCTGCTGCGATGGCCAGCGCTGACACGTAGCATCGATGCATCTTGAGGCGAGCGCTTTTCTTCGTGTCATTTTTGTGTCCGCCAGCAGATGAAGAGGCTCAAAACAGGAAATAAGAGGGAACGTGAGGAAAAGGACTTTCACTGCTGATCTAGATTAGAGGTCCTCTGATGGTCAAGCTTATTATGGTCACAGTCCCACAGGACCAGAAACACCATTGGCATTATTGGACGACACACAAAGTATTTAGATCTGTGTTATACCAATAAACGATAATTGTTTCATTGACCAGATTTGAAGCTTCCAAACTTTTGATGTCCTTAATTTTTAGAGACCATATGGAACTGACCCCCATGGTTCTAAAAATCTCAAGATTTTGTTTAATGTTTACTGTAACTTAGCTCACCTGGTAAAGTCAAGTAGTAAGGTGAGGAGTTTTGAATCCTTTAAAACACACACTTACGCTTTTAACATGTCACTTTATATAGACTATTCTCTACTTTTAGCAATGATAATGCACATGATATATTTAATTATGGTAAAATTGGAAATGATTCAGTATATCACAATTTTCATTTTTTACAATCAAATCAGTCCTGCTTATTGATTTAATATTTTGTCATCTCTGTAAATTTTGCACTGTATTGTTTTTACACTTTGATAGGTTTTCGAGCCTTTGGATGAAATGGTTGCAAGTCCATTTCTCAAAATGGTTCATATTTGATGTAGTCAAAGTCATATTAGATTTAGATCATTTTGAAACGATTACATTTTACATACAATGGTTTTCGCTAATCTACATTTTATGAAACATCATATACACACTTTTGCTTGAAAGCATTATGAATATAATGGTCTGATTATATTTTCAGTTTCGTCAATGCACATCATAATTTTGTTTTGCAATAATAACATATATAATTTCCAGAAAACACACAAAACATGTTATATATATCATATATATATATATATATATATATATATATATATATATATATATATATCATGTGTTTGACATATTATTGAAAATGTTGCACATTTTTAAAAGGATGTACATTGTGCAATGCAATGCACAACAGAAACTAAGCTACACACTTCATATAAAGTATATAAAACGGTATGTGTGAAGTGCATTCCTTGTATACATTCATGTATAATGAATGCACTGCAAGGTGTATGCACAAGCGTATGTTTGCATGTCTGGATCACGTCTAAAACTAAAGGTGTGTGAGGGACCTATCATTCAGAGGTGAGGTCCGAGCAGTCTGGATTTCACCTATATGGAAGGCCACATTCCCTGCAGTTAAAATCTCAGACGGTGGTCTTTAACACATTCTCTCTCCCTCTCTCTCTACCTCCCAATCCCAATAAAAACCTTCTGACCACCAGTTGACCTTTTGCTGTACTCCCCCTCCAACGCTCTCTGTTCACTCCAGAACCAGAGTCCAGCGGAGGCCAATGGGGGCCAGCAGCTGTGGGGAGGGGGATATGAGGTCACAAGGGTCAGGTGCTGGTAAAGTCATCGCAGAGGCTCCAATGTGGGGCATCATTTCCCCCCATCAAAGGCGGCCCTGACGTCCATGGGGGCCGCTCTGATGGCCCCGCTGTTCTAAGGCTTGAGATGGACAGGGGTAAATAAAGTGATACCAGGTGTTAGCCACAAAAAATTCACCAAACTGGGGCCCCATTTCACACTAAGCGGCCCGTCCGGGTGTGTGAGGTACACTGCAGACAAAATCTAAACAACAATTTGGTCCTATTGAGGAATGAGCATGTGTATCCTAAAACGCTACCAAAAAAGGCATCAAATCTCGGTGGAAACATAAGTACGAGTTTTGAGTAGGGTAGCGGGGGTTGGGGGCATCAAGGGGCTAAGACCACCAAAAACAAATCTGACCCCCTGAATAACTGTGAAGATCAGGCCGAGTGAATAGGAATTACTGTGGCGAAAACAAATTGAATCTGACAATGAGTGAAGAACAAACAGAGAAAGCCCATCAGCGGACAAGTGTTTCTGCCCCTGTGTTATTAGCAAAAGGGTCGGCTTTGAAAACTCCACCATGCGCAGGTCGCCCCCAAAACTGCGCAGGGGCACCAATTAACGCTAATTAACATCAACGACAGGCAAGGGGCCATTAGTCCAGCTAATCCGAGGTTTACATTTTCCTCCTGGAGCCCTGCTGGCCAATTCTCACCCCAATCATGGAAGGGACACGTTGTGAAAAGGCAAGCATCAAAGCTTTTCCACTCCACAAACTTCCCCATTAGTGCGAGATATGGACTCGGATGGGTAGAACTCAAAGCCTCCGAGAGCTGGGTGACAAGCCAAGGCTCTGCGGTTTGGAGCTCAGTCTGAATCGTCAACAACTTGTTTGGGTCTTTCATGATCGCTTTGCGGAGCAGGTGGTCTCTGAAAGAGGTTAAATATGTGATACTGTAAAATGCCCCATTGTAGACGCTCTATTCTGGCAGCAGGGGAAAATATAGCTGTGGTCTGAAACCTAGTAAGCTGTCCATGTAGACAACATTTTGGAGCATTATAGGTAGACTGCCTGTGCGAAGGCTGTTGCTTTTTAAGATTAGCATTAGCAGATAAGAAGTGCCATTAATATATTGTTTAAAACTTAAAATAAAGTATACTTCCAGTCTACATTTGATTTACGTCTTCTCAGAAATATACGTTGTGTACTTTTCAGAAAAACATAGATGTAAACTAGCTCTCAAAGTTTTCTACTGTAAGCATACTTTAAAGTTCACTTTTATGAATCAAAAAGTAGTACTGAAATAGTACACTTACAAGTAAACTAGTACTTGATATTACTACATGTATACTTATACTCAATAAAATGAAGATGTGTTTGTGTATCAGAACTATACAGATTTTTGTCATTTTCATTTCCTTTGCAGGTGGAACAATACCATAATGCATTGCATCAAAACATTTTGTGACCTTGGAATAATAAGATCTGACATCTTGTTAAAACAATCTAACAATATGGCATTTTTTGTTAAAATTGAATTATTCACATTTATTCTTATTCTGGGACAACTTATTTACATTAAGTGATGTTTATTCTTTAAGTTGTGTAAATATTTGGGACTTTTTAACGTTTTTATCTACAAAGTCAAACAAAAAGCAAAAGTTTAAAGCTCGCTATCTCAAAACTGCTCAGTGCGCATTTGTGTAATATATTCTATTTCATAGTTACAGAAGTATCACTTATAGAAACAGACACTTTTGTCGGTTAATTTCAGATGTTGACCAAAAAGAAAGTTTCCAACACAAAAAAAAACTTGTTTTACAACCAAGCTGATGTCTCTCTATAAAAACATTGTAGGTACTGGCAATTTATTTTAACAATAATAAAAAAGTAACTTTCTGCGTCTTTGGTGTAGTACCAGAGCGGTACAAAATAGTAATGTGTCCCAATGCTTAAAACACTTCTCATCCAATCAGATTCGAGAACTGGAACAAACTGTAAAATTGTTAATAAAATCAAGTCAAATCTTAATTTCTGTAAAGAAATAATTAAAAACACTGTTTATATAGTTAGTTATCAAAAAACAAATTCCAAAAACATAGTCTAACACTAAAAACAAACTATGGGAACAAAATACGGCTGTGCACTATTAACAGTGACTTTATGAGGGTCTGTAAAGAAGTGCAATTTGCAACAGCTAAAATGCATGATTCTGGATCAGGACTTACTTCAGAAACACACAACACATGTGGAGTGACGATCATTTACAGAGTTCACAATGGACAGACAAATAAAGAAGTGTTTATCCCTTTAAAAAGCACAATGGCTGTTCTCTCTAACAAACAAAAACAAGATGGATTTTGTTTGCCCTTGTTTGATTCTCTACAGCAGAGAGGTAAAAATTAACCCACTTAAACAAACGATTAATCTAGAATTTATCGCAACAACTTCACTGAACCATTTACTAAGACTGAAGAAAGCATATGGTTTGGTTCAGAGTGATGGATTGTCACTGTAAAGCACGATTAAAGAGTTTTGCACTATATTGAATATCAAGAAATGTATATCACCAACAATTGCTCATCTTCACTGAAGGGATAGTTCACCCAAAAATGAAAATTCTGTCATCATTTACTCACCTTCGAGTGGTTCCAAATCTATTTAAATGTCTTTGCTCTGATGAACACAGAGAAAGATATTTGGAAGAATGCTTATAACCAAGCAGATTGACTCCCATAGTAGGAAAAAGCACTATCATTTTTTTTGTTCTGTTCAACACAAAAGAAGACATTTTGAAGAATGTATGACAGCAAGCAGTTCTGGGGGACTTTTGACTACCCTTGTATTTTTTCCTACTATGGTAGTCAATGGGGGGCAAAATCTGTCTGGTTAAAAGCATTCTTCCAAATATCTATCTCTGTGTTCATCACAAAAAAGAAATTTACACAGATTTGCAACAACTCCAAAGCCTGAACTGAAATGTTAACCTGATACACACTCTCGAATGAATTACTTCTGTTGTTTTAACACAATTGGACAAGCGACTCGAGGGTCAGCGGTTATTGGGAAACCATGCGTTCGCAAGGAAACTTTGAGAAAATACGTCGGACTTTGAGTGAAACCTCATAAAGCCTCAGAGCTAAAGGGCAGTTGGAAGATGTTTTAAATAAAAGTTGCTCAGAGGAGCTCGCACATATACTGGCACCTATTGCTCTAGGGCTGTTCCCTACCCTCCCAACCTCCCCCGGTCCTGAAACCCGATCTGTCGGCATGCAGCTTGGAATTCTTCATTCACCCTGACATTTGACCTTTGGCCTTTTTGGCAGCACAGAGAAGAGAAGATGAAGTGTCCAAGGCTCTTTTTCTACAAAACAAAAAATCTCCTGTTCTTGCAAGCCTCCCACACGCTCGTGTACACACACACACACGCACACACAGAAACACTTTCGGGATGACTTCTACTGATGTATACCCCTTGTTCTTGCGATCAACAGAGTACAATTACATATAATATCTGGCTAATAGCCTGTGACATCAAGGGAGCGCTTTTAAAGTGCGATTCAGCCTCTCCTGTTCAACTGGCCACCAACTTAAAAGCTTCGCACAATGTCTTCTGGACCATCTGACCGTCATGAGTGCAGTATTATGTGTTGGACGGAGCCGCTCTGTCATTTTCTTCTTTGATTGCGCCATTACAATGTAATCAGTGTTTGAGCACGAGTGAAAAGGCTTCTTGTGTTGCGTCTGAGTAATTCTTGCCTTGCTAGTGTGCGCACAGCTTTAGCTCCATTCATGTGCATGACAACAAACTGACTGTTGAGTGAGTGTCTGGTCATTTGATATACTGCCTCACTTTGTCGAGCGGTTATCTTTCTTTGTTGCTTTTCCCTTTTACTTGAAATTCGGCTGGTCGATACCTCACAGATAATTTTGAAAGGAAGGAACCAAATTTCTCTGTAGTATCACAGAGATTTTATTGTTCGGACCAAACGATGGTAGTAATCTATTGTGTTTACTTTAGAGCATCTAAATATGATATGATTAAAACTCGGCTCAGATTGGACCAAAAATCTAAATCATTTTCATTTATCCTGTCTTGAGCTTTGTCTATGTTTTTATTGGACTATAATATTACTAGTGACAATAACAGGTCTCACTTCTGTCTCTAAATTAAAAAAAGACGTTGATGCCTGAAGCCTGAGACATAACAGGGAACTCCATTAACACTTGTGTGGTGTCGGCATGTGTGGGGCCCATTTTCAGTTTAGTAAAAAAATTATATGATGTAAACATTTTTCAACCTGAGATGTTTCAATTTATTTAAGATGAACCATACACTATAAAAACAAAAATGTTATTTTTATTTTTACCTATATTTTTATTTAGTAAAAAATTACCAAAAAAGACTGCAAATTTGCAATGAAAACATTTTAAAAGATTAATTTCAGATTTTTGACGATGTATAATAGACTATTTTATGTACATAAAACAAATCGCAACTTTCTGTCATAAATGTGATTTAAAAAAGGTAAGGGAACTTATTTTTACTTTATATATGGCCTAATTGATCAGTGGCGGCTGGTCAATAGGGGGCACTGGGGCGCAGGGGCACCCCCACACCAAATTATAAAAAGTTATACATAAGACTGTTATACATAAGTTCAACATTTATTATAAATTGCTAAAATTTTGTAATTTAAAAGCAAAAGTGATTTTGAAATAAATAGATTTAATCACACTTTATTCGCCTGGTAGTTTTGTTCACATTCTTTAAAAGTATCATTTAAAATTGTGTCTGGTTAATTTCTGTAACAAAACATATAGATTGTATGCGTGGGGCGCCGGACAAATGAGAGTTTATGTAAGTACACAAACTTTTAGCAGGCAGGTGACCAGAGGCTGCTCTCTAATTGGCTCGCGTCAGAACGTCACCTGCGCGCATGCAACTCTCTACGCCCTAGACCCTCCTACTTTTGATGATAGCGTATAAATGTTGATTCTTATATGTTTGACCTTATGTGATTGGACAATTATCAAATGTTAAGGATTAGCTTTACTGGCCCTTAGGATAAAGTGTTTACACTGCAGGCGAGATATGCGACAAAAGCATAGAACCCACTATAACCACTGAAGCTATTTGCATTGGATGATGTGCGCCGTGCAAGTAATCCCTGTTATTGTTTTTTTTCTGTTCACTCTCACTTTGGTTTTTACACTTGTAAACTGTTGTAAAATGTAAGGTGCTGTTAAACTTTATAGCTGTGTATAGATTTGAAAAACGTTCTCAGTAGTACTAACTATATAGTTGTTGTGCTTGCATAGCTTAAAGGTAGAATAGGTTATCCAGTCCATAAAATGTTTCCGTCATGCTGGTTGGAAATCTCTTTACATCCTGATAGCAATCGAGAAGAATAGTGGTCAAATAATATTTTTGTTGTAATTATATATCGTCTGTGAAAGGCGAAGGACGATAATACATTCGCTCAATCAAAACGTTCTGGCCGAACGCTGTGACTGGCAAAGGGTCTGAAAGATGATACCATGGTTGCTCTCTTTCTTTTGGAAAGGTATGTACATGTTTCAAAAAGAATTTAATGGATTTAGTTTGTAATGCGTGGATTTATGAAATACATTCATGTGTTTGGAGGAGGCGTGGCTTTGGACGACAAATCGCATAGAGGGTAGGATTATAATTTCAGTGTTAGCAGACTAAATTAAGCACCTTTCCAAATCAACCACTCCACCTTTAACACAAATACATGACGAGACACCTGATGGATTGTTATTATTCTTTTCTTAACTAAAGTTAACTGAAAAGTTGTCTTTTGTTATAGAAGAGATGGATGCCCAACCAAAACAATAAACAGGGTTTTACTCTCTCTCTATGGTCATTATTAACATTTCTAGAGTTTCCTGAACACTCTATACACTACAATCGTAAATTGATAAACTGTAGAAAATACTGTATTATACCTTAATGTTTACAATTGTACGGTTCAAAAAGACTGTAGCATCTAGGAATTTTACAGTAAATAATAAAGTATACTGCAATATTTTTGGACCTCATTACTTTTAATAAACACCATTACATGCTTTGATAGTTAAACCTTTTTTTAGCTGTGCAGTGATAATATGTTTACATCACATGTCAAATTATTTGTTGCGCACTCTCACAAAAAGTGTGCAACAGCCGCCACTGGTAATGATAAATGGAATAATGATGTGGGTCTGAGTAACAAAAACATGAATACCATAAAAGGGTTAAGTCTCCTGCTTCTCAGTTTTTTGGCAAAAAGATGTAAAAAAACATGCATCTCCTTTAGGGTTTTAAAAAATGTCCCAGCTGTGTCTTGAACTGTGCTCAGATCTGCCAAAAATTCCAAAAGTCCAATTATCTGAACTATTAAATATTAATTTTATATCTCTGCATATTATGTATTGTGTACTTTTTGGAGAAAAATTCCAACTTTGATTCTTAAACATAACTTAAAGGGATAGTAAAAATGACTTTATCCTTTGTTTACATTTATTGCATTCCAAACCTGTATGACATTCTGTCTTCTGTAGAACACAAAAGTAGATATTTTGAAGAATGTCGGTGACCAAACCGCACTTTGACCTCATTGACTTCTATTGTATGAGCACAAAACCACTTATAGATGTCTTATTTTGTGTTCACTATACACGTCTTGAAACAAGGGTGAATATATAATGACAAGATTTTTACTCTGGGGTGAACTACCCCTTTAAACTGAGGACTCCCGAGCTGAGAAACAACAAGTTCCTCTGGGCTATTATTTAATAATGACGTTCGGTTTATTAAATCTCGAAAATCTGTAAAGCCACCATGTGGTTTTATTTATTCTGTTTCTGGAGGAATTCTTTCAACCCCAGTAACCAAGTGTGGTGGATCCTAAAGTGTGGAAAATCAATGAAGGAAAAGCTCTCCTTATCCACCTTCTCTAACTCCCCACCATGTCTGATTAAATGTAGCCGATTTCCACGCCTCTGCTTAGACAGTCACCGCCTCAATGAAGAGTCAGATAAAGCCCAGTGTGTGCCGTCACCCAAAAGCCCCTGGGGGAGAAAAAGCAGCAGCACACAAACTGGTTATTATGGTCATCTCTGATCACAGAGGGCATTTCCCCTTGAGCCACCCCCAACATCTTTTCCATAGCATGGATCGAAACGACACATGGCCACGCACGTCTGTGTGTGTCATAACCGCACAGAAACAAATACTATGTACGCTTCGGTCACCTCTTAATGTGTGACCCTCGCCAGCTCACAATAGGGCCATCGCAACCCGTCCTAATGCTCTCCCTAGGGAATCATGGGAAAGCAACTCGGAGTGAAAAAAGAATCAGCATCTGTCTGCTGCCTAAGGGAGAGTGGGAAGGCATTCCTTTACCGCGCGTCCCACCCGCGACAGGCTGCTTTATGAAGCCATCATTCACCTGATCAATGGCTCAGCGGTCTGAACCAGGCTCCCCAGGAGTGGGAAAGAGAGGCTAGGAGGAGCCATGGGCCTCGGTGGGCCGGGTGGCCCGCTAGAGCTGTGATCTTTCACTCCGGCCGGTGAAGAGGGAAAGTGATTAGCGGCCCTCCTCTCACAGCCAGTCACTACAACAATCTAAACAGAAAAAGGTGCGAACTTTAATGGGGATACAGCACTCAATACACATCTTTTGCTTGATCTCCACAACAATATGGTTTCCACTTTCACCATTCCATGCTGGAGGAATGACTTTCCTAGACCTTTGTGAAAAGTTGCAAGTAAACTAAATGTAAAGAATTTGGTTTGGAACAACTTGAGGGCGAGTAATTCATGACAGAATTTTCATTTTTGAATGAACTATCCCTCTGAATTTGCACTTACATTTGAGTTCACTTAAGTTGTTCTTGAAGTGAATCTTCCTAAAGAATTTTGTAAACTGGCACATATTCATCTGCATTGGTTTTCGGTCCATAAAAAAGTGAATGGGTGACGGTGCTGTTCGGTTACCAACTGTTCTACGAAGAAAGAAAGTCATACAGGTTTGAAATGACAAGAGGGTGAGTAAATGATGACAGAATTCTTTTTTGGTGTGAATTATCACTTAATATACAAAACAGTCGAAGTATGTACGAAATTAGTTTGTGAAAAAAAGAGCACTTTTGGTACACCCAAATGTGTTATATACATAATTTGTTTTTAGACACTAAGAAGCAATCCATACTCTTTTATATCAACAAATAGCGGTTATTGAGCAAATGCATAAAAAATATATTTCTCCTTCTTTATTCACATCTGTGTTTATAATAACAATTATAATCTGAGCTGTCAGGTGTGATTTTGCATTCAACTTATAACCTGCAAATTTATTCTTCAAACAGAGATGGCAATATAGAGGCGAAAGAATGACATTACATGGCAACATGTTTAAACTTATAAGAACTACTACACTGTACACATTGTTTTTTCTTCGGTCATATCTTATTTTCTCTTGGGTACGATGTGAGTGAAGACTGCCACTGATACACCCTCAAACAAAATACAGGTGCAACCAAAACCCCCAAAAGTGACATTATCGCTTTTATAGTGTCCAATTAGAAGGAGCGAATGCTTTACGTTGTGTCAACAGAAATGGAAAGCGCTGTAGTTTTCGGACTCATTCTGAAGCGAGTATTCATTAACCAGCTACGTTGAACATCCACTTGATCCTCAATTTGTCTCTTGGTAATTCATCTACCAGTCACAAAGGTTGCCATTAACAAGAAACACTGAAGCATTGCAAGACTCAGCCGTCTTTATTCTGCCCGGTGAGAATGCTGGCACTGCATGATGCTTTCAATGGGGTTTTGATGACCTCAGCTTCTGCTCTCTGTAGGAGCAAATCCTGATCAAGCTAAACTGGTGTTTTATTGAGCTACTGAGGCACTGATTGCACTCACATTCAATGAGCGCCTTTCAATGGAGTCACTAATTGGCCAAATAGGTTTATAAGTCATGCAGGTACAGAGGGAGGGGAAGAGGATGACCCTAGATTAGAATGACCAACTGAAAAAACATTAGGAAACGTTTCAGGATAAACACAAGCACACACTGTAGTTAAAACGTGGCCTTTTGTTATGCAAGAAAATGTTTTCTTTTCCTTATGTTTCATTTAGGCAAAACAGAAATAAATTAGAGGAAATGTCTCCCTATACTGTTTTAAAGGGTTCTGATGAACACAGAGAAAGATATTTGAAAGAATGCTTATAACCAGACAGATTTTGCCCCCTATTGACTTCCATAGTAAATCTGTCTGGTTAAAAGCATTCTTCCAAATATCTTTCTCTGTCTTCATCAGAACAAAGAAATTTATACAAATTTGGAACAACTCGAAGGTGAATTAAAAATTTTGGGTGAAGTATCCCTTTACGGCGACTATGGAAACTTTCTTAAAAAGGTTAAAGAAAAAAGCTACAGATGTTTCTTATGAAACAATGTCATTTGATGGGTCAAAGAACTAACACATCACACAGATTTTACATGACAGAAAGCATGTTATATATTGCTATATGTTGTATTAACTAAACCAGTAAGTGTTGTTTTATTTCTTACAAATAGTAAGATGACTTGTACAGCCAATTTTAATATATTAAAAAAATACGACAACAAAAAGTCTGGTAATCCTATCGGCTGGACTGCCAATATGTGACCTGAGCGAAAGCTGTTTGTGTTAAACTTACTGAAACAGAATTTTATTTATTTATTGCAATTTTGTGCTTTTACTCCCTTAAGACATTCTCTTGTAGGGATCTTTTAAGTCCCTTACTAATTTACTTTACATTGTAAATTTTATATATTTCAGTCACAGACCAATTTTTAGATCATTATTAACATATAGAAGGTTGAAAGGTATAAACATTTTCTTTTAATTGTTCATATTTTGAAAATTTGTCATTTGAATTTAAATTGCATTTTTTTTACATTTGTACAAAAGATTGTGATGCTATTGAATTGTACTGCTTTTCACAACTTGATTTAATTCTACACGTCCCTCACCCTGCATGGATTTAATTTGAAGGAACCAATTAAAGTATTTTTCCACATTTTACTTCATTAAAATCAAACCAGAGTTATGATTTCTAAATACATAATTCAGAAAATTAATAAATCTGGTTTGGAAAAAGAGCAGCAAAAAGATATTGTATTTCTTTCACCCCAAAATTGTCAGTCCATTTTATGCTCTAAACGCAGATCACCAGTTAAACACACAATTACACAAACATCCAGTAAAAGCACACACAGTGATCACCAAAGACCCGCGACACACACAGCTCTCAGACCTGCCTACATGGGATTCATTTTTACAATCGTTAGCCGGATCTGATTTTCAGCTGAAGTGCGTCATTATGACGAAACTTTTCAATCCAACAGATTTCTGACCCCAATTTTAACACGGGGACGAGTAAATCTCTAAGCCGTGTATTGAAGGGAGGCTTAAACGCAGTGCTATGCATTCATTGGCCGAGCATTTTTTAACACAAGGGAACGGAATCTCTCGAGAATGAACCATCTCAGAGAGCTTCTAAACCTGCGAGTTCTGGATGAGCTGCTTCGAAAGAAAGAAAAACAAGAGATGAAAAAGTCCCTGAAGGTCCCTGTCCCCCCCGTCGACCCCCGCTGTGGCCCGGCCCACAGGGCTTTTCTCTAGCGCCGGGGCCTCCGTTTGGCCCCCCTCGGCCTCTTTCAGCCCCGAACAAAGCAGCAAGCCATGTTATTTGAGGCACTAAGGAGTTAACCCTCCTCACTGCTCCGACACAATGGCCTCCCCATTGAGGCCTTTCTTCATTTAACCTTCCTAATGACAGGTTTCATCCTCTTACTCCTGACAAAAAGGAGGAGCAGAGACAAACCCACCACCTTTCTATTTTACCTCCTTTCACGTCCCCTCCCCTTTCCACACCTCCCGAAAGCGCCAGCTCTCACTTTACGGTCTGATGTGACAGCTCTTTACAGTAAATGACACTGTCAACGTTTTGGGCCGGGTTTCAGTGATCAGATACATGGATATATCAAATTGAGTTGTGCATTCATTTTTTAAGACACAGAAGGTGCAACAATAAAATAATACAATTATTGCAAAGAAACTCATCATTTTGCACAGTAAAAACATCCAAAACAGCTTTCCAGAAAAATGAGCAACAGTTGAAATGAGGTTTCATTTTTTCCTACTGTTCCAACGTTTCCTGCTGTGTGGGCTCACGGTTCACCCGTAGCTGGCACGGGAACAAAGAGGGTGCGAGAAAGCTGCCCACCACTGCCACCGCTAAGCAGGGGTGCGACAGGGGTGAGCAGTTTTGACTGGGGGTCGACAGAGAACATTGACAAGACTGTTGGCCCTGCTCTGGTCTCCATGTCTCCTGTCTCAGTGTCCTGGCCTTTTCCACACCAAAGTGGGGGATTTTTTACGGTTGACCTTCTCCTCACGCTTTTGTGAACCTCTTCACCTCATGTCAATTCTCTTGACCTACTTGGTCGCCCTGGAGCAAGCCACTTAAAAGAGCGAGATGAAATTCTGTAAAGGCCACGCTCACATATGTTTCTTGTTGTCAGCGAACGCTAATACTCGATTCATTTCAGTTATAGCTACTGATAACTTGACTAAAACAATGCCAGCGTATGTCAGAAGATGCTTTTTATTTAAAGGGATAGTTCAGCTGAAAATAAAAATCCTGTGTCATTTACATCCTGTATATGACTCTTTCTTCTGTGGAAGACAAAAGAAGATATTCGATCAAATGTGTTTATACAATGGAGGTTAATAGGGGCCTAATAATCTTTAAGATATCTTTTGGATTCCTCAGAAGAAAGTCATAGGTTTGGAATGACATGTGGGTGTGTAAATGATGAAAGAATTCTCATTTTGGGGTGAACTTTCTCTTTAACTTGTAAAATGTCTTTCTAAAAATATCCAGTGGACAGCATACTACAAACATAAAACTAGACCTAGAGACTTCAATTAACTGTTTCACACAACAAAATTACAATCAATATTTACTCCCCTTTCTGTTTTTCCATACAGCTATTTTGGAACACTAACAAAGAAATTGTGAAGAGCCTTTGCATGTCATGTGGCCCAAAGTTAACTTCTGCAATGAATTTATAACTGTTGAGTGGTTTTAATTTAATTTAATACTATAAATATACAATAAAATATTAATATACGTAAATATAAAATAAATTGTTATATTACAATCAAACACAGAGGGGGAGTCAACATTGGTCCAGGCACGTGCATCCAATAAAACTGTCAATACAAGGAAAGTTTATAATGAACACAGCAGTCAAACAAAAAGTATAGGCTAGTACATAACTCTTTTAAACTGAGATGTCTTCTAAACCCACATATTATGATGTTTTGTATGAAAACATATTTGTTAGCAGTTTAGTTGAATTACATAGTTTTATAAATTTACAAATTTTACTTCTTTGACAGTGTTTCGGATTCAAATCCTTTAACATACAATTGTACTCAATAAACTGTTTCTCAAAATCACATTTTAATTTAATTATGATGTCCACTAAACAAAAGGCCTGTTTTAACCTATATGAGAACAATTATAACCATGGAGTTGTATTTATTTATTTAATTTTAATGCCATATCAGTACTAAGGGCTATTCATGACAAACTTAGTCAATGGTATCACAACTTTACACGTTAATACCAACAAAAAATTCACAAACAAAGATACTATAAAGTAAAAAAAAAAAGAAAAAGAGTTACTGAGCACATAACTATAACAATAACTAAACAGAGAAACCATACTGTTGGGATCACTTAAAGAGCATTTTTTCCAGCAGATGAGCGATAAAATATTGCAGCCAAATCAATTTCAATTTAAAGAGCTCACGCAAATTAGATGTGAAACTGCAGCCATCGTAAGAGCATCAAATAAAAAATGTCATTACATTCTTCAATGTCGAACATATTATTCTTTTGCAGAACACAAAAGACAACAAACATGGTCCCCCATTTACTTCAACACGAAATACCTTCTCTCAAAATACCTTATTTTGTGTCCCACAGAAGAAAGTCGTTAAAGTATACAGGTTTTGAATCACACGAGGTTGAATAAATAATAACAGAATTTTATTTTTGGGAGAACTGTCATTTTAAGGCCAAAGATGATGAACATCTGCAGCTCTTTCTCTTATCCTCAACGCTGACCTGGATGAAATAATTCAGTGGCTCATGGACCTGTGCGCTTTAGGTATGAAAGTAAAAACAAGACCGTAGGCTGTCAGAGACCTGTGTTCAATGTGGTGCACTTAGAGCAAAAAGGAAGATGCATTTCGGCTGATAGGTGCGGGATATTTTCTGGTCAAAAGAGTTCAAACAAAGAGCCCTGAATGCTTGTGAGACGGGCTGTTTGTCTTTTTTTTAAACGGTCAAGAACCTTTGCAGTGATGTTGTAAAGTTCAGGGGAGTCACAAGGAAAAACAAGAGACATTTAAAAAATAATAGAAATATCAGTGTTGCTTCTGCATGCAAAAAAATATAATACGGATTGCTTGGGAAAAAAGAGATTTAAACCAGAATTTGCCTTTAGGAGCATCACTTTTAACAGCTTGTTTTGTAAAAAGTAAAGACAGATTGAAACATTTTGTGACAAAAATGTGAGACCCAATACAGGATTGAAGCACAGCCCTGCGGTCGAATGTGGCGTGAACTACCTCAGGGCTGTAACCAGAGCAGAGCAATGCCTACCCAAACCTAAACCAATGCATGGAGAAACAGGAGAGGTGTGTGTTCCACTTCTTAATTCCCAAACCCACCGGACACAGCGACAATCTCTACATCTAATCAGCTGCTAGCAAAGAAAAGCAGATCGCATGTTAAACTTAAAGGGTCGAGAGGAAACGCAGTAAACCCTCGGCCAACCTCAAGGTTTATTTGGTCAAATGTTTTATTTAACCTCCAATCGGCACATTAAGGCTTTCTTTCATTCGGCCCTTTATGCTCTCAGAGGCCTCGTTTTAAAGCGCTAATGAAAATAAACTCGCGGGCCCGGCTCTTTATTTTGAGAGAGAACACTGGAGCCCCGGGTTCAGAGCAGGGTGAGGAATAGAGGGCAACGGGAACAAAGACCAGAAGACTCGGAGGTCAAATGGCCTGGTGTCCAAAACTCCTTTAGCGGACACAGCCCGGGAGAGCGCTGCCGCTTGTATAATCACAGATCCGTTTTGTCCATGCGTGTAGGATAGAATATATCACGCGGGGTTGACGCGGCAACAATAGATCACGTTTTTGTCCGAGCCGGTGCGAGGCGCTTTTGACTCTTTTCAGAGGGCCACGCATCTCAGCTTAACCCTCCATTCTCTCTCTTGTTTTCTGTCCGTGACCTCTGAGTCCTGCGCTCACCGCGTCCACACAATTAGACCCTGAGTGGGAGATTTCCAGGGGAAGAACATTATCCTTGGATCTGTAGGGTCAAAGTTAATGAGGGGAATTAGAAACCATCATTAACATACTGCAAAAAAAAATCCTTGATTTTGGTTTATGTGCTCTTTATTCAAATAGGGGTCATCGCTGGGCTTTTGTGCTCTTATAACGCATCCTTGTATAACGGGATTTCAGTAAAATGGTGGTATTTAAAGGCTATTCTACCAGGTTGTGTTTCTTTGACCCAGAGTTCAATTAGACGTATAAAGCTGACAGTTCTAACTACGACGGAGCTAATAAACAAACTGTAGTTCTTCATAATGTTGACACGTGCATAACGCAGTCCAAAATTTTTGGTGTTTCAAGGTACGCATCATTTTTGCTCACATTCACAAAATGTAGGGTTGTTTCAACCCATAGCTGGGTAAAATATAGACAAACCCAAATGTGTGTTGAAAAATCCCTGTGTAGGTTTATGTAAACCCAGTGGTTTGGTTTGTTCATTTTTCTCCCATGGGTTGAAACAAACTAGCTTTTTTCATTGCATGCTTAAAATTGTTTTAAATTCACCAATTCATAACTTGTCCTACGTTGTACAGCCTGCGGACATGAATAAATTGTGTAGTTTGATGTATGTACTTTTACTTTCTTAAGTAATCAGATCTGTGATTTTTGCCTTGTGGAGATAAAATGGGTAAAACAAATGACCACCGACTAACCGCCTATCAATCACCCCAAACACCCTCGCAACCACCCTGGGATCATGGCGGGAACTTAAAAATGTAATTATGTTTATGAATCAAACTGTGAATGCAATTGTGAAAGGTTCATTTTTCCATGGACTTCAAAAGGGTTGTGTCAACTTTCAAAGCGCTATCGAATTGTAACTAAATTTTACGAAAAGATTTACAAGCGTTTTTATTGGCCCGGCTTCAGATCCGATTTCACCATGAGTTGTGTCATTAAATAAAACCAGAATATAATACCGTCCTACTTTTTAATGACCCAAACGAGGTAATGTGCTGTCATGTGACTCCCATCACCCACCTGTGTGGACTTTGTCTTAATCCCCGCTGATCTCCTCTCTGCTTTGAATACTCGGACTACTGAGTGTAACTAATTCTCCCACACAAGGATATTGTCCTGTCCATTCCGGCTTTGTTTTTCCTCTCATTCACTAGTGTCATTCGTTTGCCGAGCAGCCGGACAAAAAAATCCTGCAAATTAAAAAGACTTAATGAGCTATTACTCTCACCTCAAATCTAATTGTCTTCTTCGCCTCCGAAATGGATAAACAATCGGTGTGGATTATATCCCCTCTGAATGCACTGTTTCAACTCTTTGTTTGGTGGCTAAGAACAATGCAGACATTGCTGGAGATCATGTGTTTAAGTTTAGCCTGTCGAAAAACAAAAATACATGACTGAGATTGAAAAAAGCAACTTCCTTTTTCCCTTTGATTGAATAGTTGGGTCATTTACTCACCCCAAATTGTTGCAACCTCATTATTTTCTTTCTTTCGTAAAACACAAAATGCAATGATTGTTTATCAATGGTATTACAACGGTCATATAGACTTTAAAAAAATGTGGGGTAAGTAAAAAAAATGGACAAACCCAATCCAGTGGATTAAATTAAATCTGCAAAAAATTATATTTGACCCAACAATTTAAACAACCCAGGGTTCATTTGTAAAGCAACGGTTGGTTTGTATGGTATGAAATATATAACACGCAAATACAAAACGATACACAAACAAATATGAAACAAATATGAACAAACCCAACCGTTAGGTTATAAATGATTGTTTCAACCCAAAATGCTGGGTTGTCTAAACCCATTGATGATCAAAAATAACCATATTCTGGGTTAATATAACCCAACTGTTGATTTTATCTATTTTTTGACCAAACGACGGTTTCAAATAAGTACAAAGTGGCTGATGTAAGATTTTGTTCACAACTCAAAAAATGGGTACTTTAGATATTAATATATTAATGTATAGTTAAGCATGCAAATGCAACAATGACAAAATGTAAATTTTTAAGTGAACTATTTCTTTAGGCACCATGGATTTTAATGATGCGTTCTTTTTGTGCAAATGAAACTTGACCATTTCCCAGCAAATGGTAAACGCTTCACCCCCCGCAGTACACAAACAGAGCATCAGACGGAGGAACGGTACAGACGACTATTCCATAGAGACGGCCCGTCCCTATAGGAGTTTTTTTAGACAACCATTTGGTGTTCCCATCTCTAACCTATTGACCCTCAACCTAGAGAGGTCAGCTGTGTCAGAGAGCCCAGATTCAGCACAGGCCTGTAAATCAAATGCTGGCGGGAACACGGTACTGTCCAGAATCCCAGCTAGGCCTGGCACCATCACTCTCCCGGCTCTGACGCACTAGCAGTCCGGTTCCCACTGAAACACGCCATCCTGGCAGCCTCGTGACCCCGGCCGGGATACATCAGCCTTCGGTCACACTGCGGCTGGAAAGCGCTCGGCCGCATACCCTCCCGGCCCCACCTGTGTAATGGCTCTTCCTGTTCTGGCTTGTATCAAGCATGTAGCTATCATTCAGGCACAGCCACACCTGGAACTCAAGCACACAAATCACGCTCTGAAGGTCCTCTATGCCCTCTTGAGACAGTGAACGTTAAACACGCATGGGTTTGACCTGTGTGGGATCACCCTAGGGCTCTCTCTAATGGACGGAGCCATAAAACGGTCGTGTTGCTGTTTTTCCAGCCAAACGACGACACCAGTTGTTCTGATTCCTCACTCGCTTTGTGACCCGAGTCATCTGCTCTGCATGGATGAACTCAAGGAGGTTTTACCTTCTGCTGACTCCAGGCTCCAGCGATGAAGAAGAGTTCCATCCGCTCCAATACACTGTAAACAGAAGCAATTCATCATCATCACACAATACAATAATCTCAGGAGGCTGTAATGTGAGACATTATACAGTGAAATCAATATAATAAATAATACATTGGTTCCCAATAGGGCAGTCATAACATCAATGACATGATAGTGTGGCCAGAAGGAATTCATGGTAACAATATTACTACAATATATATTGAAATGTAATAAATACATATAGGTATTGGTCAAATTAAAAAAAAAAAATTGTTTGTCTTTATCTTTTTATGAAAAATATGAGGGTGAGTTTGTGACCATCGTTGATCTTAAAGTAGTAGTTTACGTATGAATTTGCCCCCATTAGTAGGAATAATAATAACCATGGAAAGTGAATTGGGGCAAATTTTGAAGTGAACTACTCCTTCAACATCTTTCAAGAAAACAAACAAACAAATTTATTTGTTTTGGTAACTAGTGGTCTCACAATATACCAGTATAATCAATAACTGTGATTTTAAAAATGGTGAATACTAATAATTTGTTACAGTATATACTACATACAGTATCTGATAATATCATAAAGAATTCAGTATCTGTGAAAGGTTGACAATTAAACATAGTTTTTGCACACGTTTGATGTTTTGCCTTAAAACTTCTAGGAAAGTGTATTCTAATCAACAACATTCGACTAATATTGCTATTTTACGATGAAGTATTTTAAATGATATAACGTATAATGAAGTTACAATACAGACCATATCATTACCAATTATCATTATTATTATAACTTTATATTATATTTGGACTTGTAAAACGAATTCAAGGGCCATTGGTGTTTAATAAAGGAATCACACCACAAACATCCATGATCACACACAATTCTGAACTGATATTATGCTGCCCTCTGGAGGTGCAAATATACACTTGCGTTTATGCATTAGCAGTCACGACCTACATTGCATTCAAGCTATACAATATTATATGTATGTGTACTACCCCAGTTATTTAAAAACTGAGCTAAAGAAACCAACTAGGAAAAATTATAGACAGATTTTGATATCATTGTATTTTTAAAGCTTTAATAAAAGGTACAGTAAAGTAGCTGAGCAAATTTTAAATCCTACTTAAAATGATTAATTACATCATTCTAGCTGAGCTAAAATACAAGATAGCAAAATCGTGACAACTCAAATAACAATTTTAGCCTGGACTTAAGGGTGCTGCGTGTCATTTTTTGGTGGTTATTTTGACAGAAGTGCAATATTATATACATAACTATGTCTTTAGATGTGTATAAATACCTTACATAATGAAGCGTTATGCTTTTATTACCTTAGAACAAGTTATTTTGCTTGCACTTTATTTTACAGTATGTGTACCTATTGTGTACTTACCTAAGAAAGGGAACCTAACTACATGGGATAAGGTTAGGTGTAGGTTCAGGTTTTGTAACCTAGTTAAAAAATATTATATAATAAGTACACAGTACGTCCATGGGAAATAGGGTTGTAAAATAAAGTGCTACCGTTATTTCTATCTGTCATATGTGATATTGTTTCTACAGCAGCCCAAATTGGACAAACTGCTTAAAAGAGTGTTTTGTTTCGTTAATATGTTATCTCCTGCAAAGAAGCAAAAAGTGACAACATTGTTAGTTGGAATTTTTTACCTAACTGCTAGATGACGCTAAATTTAAAACAGTGGACCTTTAGGTGTTGTCAGTGAAACTGGGCATAGATGTATTACACACTAAAGCCAGTGATGGTAAAGAGAGGACTAATGGTCATGAAAATATGTCCATTTTCATAATGCAATTTTTAATTTTTTTAATGGAATTCAGTTGGCACAGCAAAGGCCAGAAAGATGAAACTGCACTAAACAAGGTTTGAGGTTTGTTCTTTTAGTTTCCTTTTAATTTGGCACATTTTAAAAGGCTTTAAAACCGATCATAATTTCACACCATCTGAGTTCCAGTTGATAAATCTGAAATACTGAAAAGCAGAGTTTATGTTATATTATATTACTTAACCAGTCCAGCCCAATATGAAGAAATTGTGTTTATTGAGGTTTATATATAGAGGAAGGAAAAATATTTCTCTAGGTCAGATAAAACTTCCAATATCCGTATGAAGCAAAAGAGCAACAAGCCACCCGTTTACTTCACTTCTCTATCTGACCATTACCATTACCATTACTAAATCCTCTAAGAACAGAGTTTGTTCCTAAAATAAAACCGTTTTTCCACAGTCAGTCTCGACCTGCCTTCAATTTCTCAGCCATTGTGTTATCATGTTTCGATCCGCCCAGGCACGGTGGGCTTTTGGCCAGACTGGGGTTGCTGCTCCACTGCTGGGGTGTCTTGGCCTGGATGGCGAGGGCATGAACGCAGGTACTGAGTTCCTCCTTCAGGGCTTCGTTTACAAGCCGATGACGCTGCAGGAGGGACAGACCCTCAAACTGTGGACTCACCACGAGAACTCTGAAGTGAGATTCTGAACCGGGGGGCACGGCATGCATGTGACTCTCATTTAGGACCTCCATGTGCTCGGGTTCGAGAGCTTGGGTCAGTTTGGTCCGTATGGTGGTCTCCACGGGTCGGGAACCACTGTGTTCCATGTGGGGCTGATGATGTAACAGCTGTCTGGAAAAGGCGAGACTGAAACAAGAAGGGCGCAGGCAGCGAAGAGCACTGGACAGCATCAGGGGGTAGAGAGAAGACAACCTGAAAGAAAACATATATTTCTGTAGTTAACAAATATAACGTACATGTGCCAAATGAAGATCAAGCTCTGTGATGTTATTTGGATTATATATATTATTGTTAATACAAAATAATATAATATAAACATTTTGTTCTCATTCTGCGGTCACATCATAGGACACAATTACGGTTTCTTTGTCGACAATCACCCATGTTACTTTTGTTCCTGGAACCCTGCAGCACAGCCATTTTTTGTCAAGGTTCAAAACATGACATGCTTTTAAAAACTACACTTTGCAGATAATTATATAATAAGTAGAACATAATACAAATATAATAAAAAGTTAAAGTTAAAGCAAAAGGTGATTCTAATGGATATTAAAATAGCTAAAAGGATGGAGGGTGACTTAAAAGACATTACCTTAAAATTGTATTTATTATAACTAATAGTATAAGTAAACATTATAGCGTTATAAGCAAAATAAATGTTACGTTTTTAAATATTTGCATTATGTAAAGGAAAAATTAGGAACGCCTTGAATGTCTCTTAATAAATTGCCAACAAAATACAACATCTACTTAAAATAGTCAACTGAAAATTGAATCATATCTATTTGTTTATTGCCCTCTATAGAACAAAAGTGCAACTTAGTGCAGCCTAACAGAAAGACTAATAATATAACATGTTCTAGATTTTTCTACATCGCTGTGTAACACCGTCCACGTCATGTTCTTTAAAATAGCATTTCTAAATCAACCGTCAGACAAATAGCATCGTAAATAAATGCATAATAGAAAGTGGAAATAATTTCTATCACCTTTCACGCTGAACTGTCCGTGTTGTTTGTAAACAGGAAGCGTGCTCGTGCATACCCTACGTCAGTTTCAGAAGGTACTGCCGCCTATCGGCGAGTGTACAGCAGTTCAGCTTTATGCGGCGTTGCGCAGACCGATCGGAGTATGACATCAAAACACCGCGAGAGTTGTTGTCGAATCCCTCTCGCGGTACTTTATTCGACTATAGATCCGCGCAATGCATAAAAGGCTTGAACGTTAAAAGTATAATAAACATTCTGAAGAGTTTAATTCTACATATAACGATAATACAACACAATTTGAGTTGCTAGAAAGGTTTTATGACCCGAGTTACCCGAGTGCGCAAGTAGGCTGCAACCGCAGGCCTAGGCCTGCCTCTAATAATTCATATTTAGGCACGCTGTCCACACTTTCTCCATATGGATCCAGAATTAAGTCAAAGTGTTATTTATCACTATTCTAAAGTTGTAGACTATATGTCAAATATATATAAGTATATATACCAAAGAACTTGACAGAAAGCCCAAACCCCTAACTTAAAACCTCCACGTGTAATAAATGCATCGACAACGCAATCTATTCAAGTATTATAACATTTGTTTATTATTTGCATGTATGATTCAAAACCACGAAAGGAGTTTTTCTGCACAAATTCCCCCGTATACGCGACAAAAAAGTAAATCTCTCAAAAACTGTAGGGCTTAATGCAGAACCATTTGGGGAAGGATGGAATATTATATATTCAGTGATAATGCCAACATCATTTTACTTCTCATATACAAGAAAACAAATCACAAAATGAACAACAAACAGTACTCTTATAATATCGTCAACATTTTTTACGTTTTTAGTTTTATTGTTCCACATATTTATTCTTTTACATACAAACAACTACAATCTCTACAGCACAGTACAATGATAAGGTGATAAACTCTCTGTCACATTAAAATTATGGCAATACACTGAAACTGACAAAAGCATCAGAAGACCTATGGCAGCCTATATTTCTAGAGTACACGGATGTTGGCCTTTTTTCTTTCAGCTGTTTCATTGAACATGGCCATTTTAGTGTGCTTCCTATCCCAATAGTTCGGGGCTCGAGCAAGGATACATGTTTACCGCTTATTGCTTTGATTTCTTTTTGCACACAAGATTGATTGTTGTTAAGTGAACACGTTTAGAAATAGAAAAGACCCTGTAACAAAATCCAAAAGTCTTACAACCAGTACACAATCTTAAGTGATGAAGTGCACCAAATCCAGGTCTGCTTTTACATAGAGATAAGTCATAGCTTCACTGAGATAAATTACTGTAATTCAGCAGTTCACAGCATACAACAGCAATTATTACACACTCATTTGTAATTCCATGAACAACGGCGACACATTTGAGATGTGACAATGAACAGTTACACACTGCAGGACTTGAAACCGAATGTGAGAAAAAAATGTTGTGAGAAAATGTTTCACGGTAAAGTAGGCAAATGGGAAATCGTGACAGCGACGTTAATGGAGTTTTATATCAACAGATGGCTGGTGTTGCATACAAACGCAAGTGTCTGACCAACGCAAATTTTCATTTGATGTCTTTTAGCCTATCCGCTAATTGTAACCAGCTTTCGGGCTTGTTCAAGAACAAACTGTGCCTTCGATCTCAACTTTTACAAGAGCATCAAGTGCGTCCCATTCCAGTAAAACACTAGACCCGATTAAGATTTAGCCTATCTATGAGCCTCAAAACTTTGTGCTATTCATGCGTGTGTCTATTTCTTTTAATGCTCGCTCACTTAACTCACTTAAAAGTGAATGTGTTATGTGGTATTTTCTTCTGCATGCCATGATGTGAGATCTACAAACCGAAGAAGTAGAAAATATTTGGCAATTATAGACGCACACTTTTCACACATGGCACACGTAAAGATTGTCACCACAGCATCTGTGACGCTAAGAACGCTGACTAAAGGTCACGGAAGGGATGGCAGTTTCTAGGACGGTTCCTTTTAAAACTTTGCGACGTGTGGCACGTTAGGAAAACAAGCTGGCTTTCACGTCATAATGTGTAAAGTGTCACTTTCTCTAAAAGAATTGAATTATAAGGTCATTATTTAGTTATTTAAAGCGCATGATCAGAAGTTGCATTTGAGCCTAAAAGAAATAGTTTGTGTTAACTACTTTGGTTGAATTTATTTCATTTGTGTGTACGTCTTTAAGTTGTTTTAAAAAAGTCCCTTTATATTTAAAATGGCCGGTTGTGTTGTGTGTTTACTCTGAGCACATAATATGGCTGCTATCCTACAAAATGGCAGTAAACAAAGTTGAATGACACCAAAAAACTGTTGCAGTGTAGCTTGTTCAGAAGCATCAGAGACGGAAAATAGCTTTTAACCGGGTGGGCAGTATCCCTATCAGGGTTTTTTGCTTGGACAAGAAAGACTAGTTCTCCATGAAACTAGTATAACTGTGCTTGGTTAGATGGAGCCGAATATGAGATTTTTTGCTGTTTGTCCGATAGAATTTTCATCAAATAATTGCTTACGTAATTTGGGGTTTTAAGAACCATTAAAGTATCTTTCTGTGGCTTGTTTTTGATGCTCTATTTCGTTACTGCTACCATGTCACCAAACAATTCAGAACATCAGGTTAACAATGATACAGCAAAAATTCACCCTGCATGTTGCACGACATCTGTTTCTACAGATACTCAAAGTAAAAAATACTATAAAATCAAACGCTCATAAACAGTTATATAAATGAATACAAATATTCAGAGAACACTCAACATGCAAGCACACATACTTCCACACATCCTCACAGACAAACAGATACCTCAGTTTCTTTGTAAGAACACGAGAGAAAACATTTATGAGGGCGTCTGCGTGTGCTGTGTTATTCAGTCACTTTTTTTAACATATTTACTTTGATAATTAAAAAAATAACAAAAAAATCCTTCAACAGTATATACATACATCAAAATGAAACTAAGACTTTAAGTTGGTACTAGATCAACATCTGAACATGAAAGTATTTTTCCTTAAAGTATATATATATATATACATACATGTATATATATTTATTTGTATATTTATTATTAGATAAAGAGTTTTTAAACAGACAAACTTGATTAACAGCTCGTTTTTATATATATTTATAATCAATACATCATTTACATATTCATCAAAATAAACCTATTGGTTTGGATAGTATAATCAAGTCACCTTGTGCTTTATTTTTTCTTTTCGTTTTTAGCCGCATGTGTTGAATGAATGTTTTGAACAAGGATGTTTACTGCAGGACACATTGGTGGTCAAAGTCGGTGTAACTCTCACTTGTGCACATTCATGGGTACACAACCAGAGCTATACTGTGGACATCAAGAGAAACACAAACAAACTCTCGGGTGTTCCGATGTAAGCATAATAAACAATAATGCAAAATATAGAGAATTACAAAACTGAAAGAATGTTTTGCCTTTGAAACCCCATAACTATTGTTATATGTCCAAAGAATCATGGGTAGACAGAGAATCATGGGTAGACAGAGCGCTTCCTTCAGTTATGTTTCGCTATTTTCCAGCCTATTCTTATGAATTTTCACACTTCGGTACATGCACAACACCTTCAATAATCAGACATGTTAAAACAGTAAGAGCAGATGGAGTGAAACCAAAATTGAGTGTTACAGAAAACCTTTGTACTGAATATCATGATGTGACTATAACAATAATTGCACTGAAACTTGAGCACTCGAGCCGAAATTACAGACAATTACGGGATCACGTGCAAGTTTTATGTTTTTGAGCTTTTTAAAGAGTTCTTGGGACACAAACAACTAGAGCAAACGCAACAACCATCACCACTAGATCAACACTGTCTATTCAAATATCTACTTACTTACGTCCCCGGTCCTCAGTGATGGATTTCAAATCACACGAGGGATTGAAAGAAGAATAAAGGGAAAGTTAACATATCATGTTAAATCTCACAACCACACCATAAAGAACGCAAAGCCGGAATGTGTTTCACATGGCAGTTTTTCTACGCATTCACACACTATTAATTCTCTGAGACAAGACATCGGAATGGGGTCAGGGATTCATTCATAAATGAAATAAACTGATCTGCATTTTGGAAAGACATGGCAGCCAGTAATACATACTATCAGTTGATATTCCCTTCACAAGAAATCAGGGAATACAGATTTATACATACAGATTTAAATGAGACGAAAAATTTAGTTATAATACAATTGCACAGGTTGGAGGAATGAACATATCGCTAACTGATCTGTAAATGTGGAAATTGTTTCGGCTGCATCCAGCATCGCTCACTCACGAACGGGGTTTGGAATACGGGTGACACAAATTGGGCAATCCATATTTAAGCACGCCACCTGCTGGCTGAAATGCTGGACTATTGGAGCACCTGACCACGAGTTTCAGGAAGCTTGAGAGCCAAGAAGCTTCCGACGGCCAAAGCACCCGAAGCGAAGAGGATGGGCACCGCTTTAGTGATGCCCACAAACGATTGAAAGATGCTGATGCCCAGAACTGCAGCTAACTTACAAAGGGCATTCAAGAACCCAAAGGCTGTTGTTCTGTGAAAAAAGATATGAAATGCAATGTCAATCTCACTGTATTTGTTAACAACAGAATAGACACTGATGATAAAATCCCTGATGTTTTCTAATATTAAACAGCTGTTCATCGATTGACCACTTAGGGGCGCTAAACAGCACACAGGCACTGTCAATATATTTTCTTTCCAAGAATGCACTCAAATCACATTTTGATGAGAATTTTTAGATATTCCCTAAAATAATGATGCATTTGATCTGCACTGCAGAGGCGATGCAGCACAAATTTGAAACCATGAATTATTATTTATGGTTCCAAACAATGTTGTGAATATCTGAGATATGAGGTTATAATGTTCATATAACGAAAATGCTACAATAGTGGCGATATTCAAGAATAACATTAATGACAGAAACCCAAACTTGGCCCACCTCTTGTCAGAGGGATACAGCTCCACCGTGAGCACATCCAAAGCATTCCACGATGCAATGCTGATGCCACCGAAGAGACAAAGCAATGCGATCATAGCCGACTCGCTGTTTCCAAAAGACAGGAAGAAGCAGCTGATGCAGGATATCACACTGGAACCCGCTACAGTGAGAAAATATTCATTGTTTTAACACAGGGTAATTGCCTTCTTAAAGTAAATACATTAATGCAAAACGTTTTTTTACCCAACATCCTTAGACGACCGAGCTTATCCATAAGCAAAGCGGACACGATGTTTCCCGGTAGGACAGCAAGCGTGCCGAGGAAACTAACAAAGTATATCATATAGGCGTTGTTATCGTCGCTGAAGTCCAGCATGCAGCCCTCTTTGTTATGCAGGAAGGTGCTGTTGATGAGTTTGCTGTTGATGAGTCTGTACTTAAAAAGGTCTAAACAAAAAAGGACAAGAGCCTCATTAACCAACACAACAACCTTTTGTTTACATTACATGCAAATCTTGAGGTCCCTGCAAGCGTACTGTTTTTTTTACCAGGTATAACTATAAATCTAATGGAGTATTGTTTATTGTGTCTTTCTGTGCATATAGCTGAAAAACAATGTTTAGTCAATATTTCTGGATGTCTGTTATTTATAAAGTACAAATAACTCTGGATAAGGAAATGTATTATTTATACATTAGGCGTGTGTTCGACATCCCTTTACTAATGGATTAATGGGTAAGTGCTTAAAGGTCAGACATTTATACGGATCAATAGATTTTTCTGCATGAATAATGCATTTACATGTCAATGCATGCATTTTAAACACAGAGATACTGCTGAGCACTGCATTATAGATGTGCCAGTCTTCATGGCATAGAAAACGGAGAAAATCACGGGAGCCTGTTTGACCTTTGGGCTCAACAACTGAATCCAACAGAATCGAATTTGAGCTCCTAATGTTAATGAGATTATATCATTCTTTATACAGAGATGTGGAAAAAATTAAGAGGCCATTTCAAAAATATTTTAAGTTTTTCGGAGTTTACTATTTATAGGTATGTGTTCAGGTAAAAATAATTTCTGTTTCATTCTGTAACAATATTTATCCCAATTTTAAAAAGTATATATATTGTCTCTATTTGCATGTATTTGCATTATATTTACGCATTTGGCAGATGCTTATATCTAAAGCGACTTGGCATAATACTATACATTTGTTTCTAAGTATGTACAATCCCCTGGGATCAAACCCACGACCTTGGTGTTCCTAGCGCCATGCTCAAACCACTGACCTACAAGAAAACTGTCTTGATTTTTTGCAGAAAATAAAACCAGGAGAAACAGGTAAAAACAACAGAAAATATTTTTTTAAACAATATTTTTTTAAACCTCAAATACTGTAAAGAAAACAAGTTTATATTCACTTTCAAGCAATACAACACTAATATTTATTCATGTATTTAGTTTTTTTTTTTTACATTTTATGTATAAACCTGGATTGTTATGTGATGTTTTATCAGTGTCATGCTGTCAGTCTTTTACATTGCTGTTGGATGATTTTATGTCACTCCTGAGGTTTGATTTAGTTGAAATTCAACAGAAACTGGACTGGAACGGCCACAATACATCTAAAAATGCTGATTAAATGAAAATTTCTTTTACTTTTTCCGCGGCTGTATTTAAACATAATCTTAAATTAACAATATCAGTTAGCTGATTCTGTAAAAATACGTTTTAGTATTAAATTACAATATACATATCTTTGCTCATTTTGTTCACCATATTTGATTTTTTATTAAGTACATTGCTCTTTATCTTCTGGAACAATGTTTGTGTCTATGTACGCCTAAATATTTATCTAGGTAGACAGCTGCGGTTTTTGTGACTGCATTAATCTGAAGCCTGCAACACTCTGAGGAACAATCATAAACGTCCAGCATAATTTAGTCATAAAATGTAGATTATCATTTGTCAAAGATAGCTGAGGAAGAATCTGAGCTGTTGTTGCTAGGATACCTGAAACAATTTCAATGCATCCAACAGCTCTACAAACCGGGGCCATTTTGACCGAGGGAAAACACACTTACGATTATCTTTATACCACAGATAAAACCTTTACATAAAAGACTACGGGAAAAGACTGCGGCTGGAATCTTTATTTTATATGCCTTACTGACAAAAACATTCAAGAAAAATCAACCGAAACGCTGTATTTGCTCATAAAGGGATGAGGGGATGTTCTCACCGGTGTTGTAGAACAGGGTGGAGATGAAGGTGCAGTTCCTAAAGAAGGTGTTGCTTGATGTGATGTCCTCAAAGTAGCATTCCTCAAACAGGGAATCTTCAAATACCATAGACTTCATCTTCAGATTCAAAAACCTGTAATGAGAAGGAAGAAGGAAAACTGCTCAGATGATTTCATAACCCAGGAGACGTAAATGAAAGATAATTGAACAAGGGTCACATATGTATCATACGTTTCTCTTAAAGGGGTTCTGCAACGATGTGTCATGCATTCTGATTCTTTATGTTTTTAAACATGCTTTCTTATCATGCTTGACATGGTCAAGTTGTCAAAAAACGAGTTGGGTGTATAACGTAGTATTTCTGTGCTCAATACACTCCCCCAGCGATCGCACAGGTTTTGGAAAGGTTTTTCAAACATATAAAACTGTTTTGTAACAATTGTTCTTGGTCCCTTATTGGATAATTCTCCCGGAAAAGCACGCAGCATGCCCACGCGGCAGCATGGAGAGCAGGAGAAGGACCATAAGCAGACGTCACTTTCACTTGTGTGCAGGAGAGAGAGAGCATATGTTTACGAAGTTCAGGTGTTTGTTTGTTCACTGCATTTGGGTGATGAATGTTATATAAACAGTGGATATAACACTGGATTTGGAGATCGTTTAAAACTGATATATGGAGCCGTCCCAGCACTAAACGATGCAAGATTAATATGAGATTGGCAGAAACCCCGTATGTTAGGGCCGCTTTAATCTTTTTTAAAAAAAAAAAGATAATAACAAATAGCAAAGTTTAATGTCTTGGCAAATCTGAGAAATTGCAAAGATTTAAGACTGATTCTGCTCATCAGGAAAACCAAAGCAATCAAAATATTAAATTGGCATTATTCACATTGCTTTCTAGGAGAAACAACTGAGATAATAAAGAGAGCTTCTTTATGATTACATTTTTGATACATTATGGCTAATATTATTGAAAATGACGTTCAGTTTTATGAAAATAGCAAACGATTCGCTTCATGAAACGTCAACATGTCACCAGGAGCTGCTTTTTGACTTATGTCTTTAAGAACTCTTAGACAGGTGGACCCCATATACTCCCATTATATGAAGCAGAGAGGGCTGCAGATTTACCAAACAATCTTCTTTATGGTTCTACTCAAGTAAAAATGTCACCTTCATCTCGGATGACCTGAGGGTGAGTGAATTAACGGCAAATTGGAGTTTTGGCTGAACTATCCCTTTAAGAGCCAGTTGCGCTCGCATCATGGCGGATTCGCTAGTCACACAGCGGACTTTGCACGAGCAAAGACTGGACGGTTCTCCAGAGAGGAAAGGCATCTACAGGAAAAGCCAGATTTGTACCTCTATGTGCACAATAATCATCTTTTACATTGTACTACATTTATTTTTATATTTGGCATGTTTGTGCGCTGCTGCGCTTCCCTCTGTGTAATAAATAAAGTGAAAGCGCGTTGTGGACCCACCCATAGGCGCATTTTCTACTAACCCGCTCTTTAAATAAAATAAAAAATATTGAGTTGGTCTGTGGAACAGTCTATATTCAGTTCCTCAAAATAGCAACACGCCAACAATGTGTCTGAAAACACCTCTTTTTTAGACCAACATGCCCATGGGCGCACAAATGAGCGCAAATGCACTTGCTATTTCAACAACGCAGCGCAGGCGGGAAAATTCTCTTATTATAAAAAAACTATATACTATATTATTAATAATAATTTCAAATATATTTGTCAACTACCCAGATAAAGACGGGACAAGCTCACAAACATATCTAATATCTTTCTGATTGGCTGAATGTAAAATAGTCTTCTTCCTATATCTATATGAAATGCAAAAGCTGTGGATAATTGGGCCACATTTTGTCACTTAAAGTGCAGGTCACATACCGATTAAAGAGTCGGAAAGTGCTCGAGGACTATAACACTATCACAGACCTCAAATCAAAGCATCTAAATTACAATTACTGTGAGTTAAATCTAGTGAGCTGTCTTGCAGTCCCCATAGGCAGCCACCTCGAAGTCTTCAAGTAATTGAAACGCTCTTCACTACATCTAGCAGAGGACTGGACAAAAGTTTACACATAAAATGTTATTAACTTCTCTGCATCTTCTGGTTTTATTTGACACATAATGCTTATTTTAAGACAAAGGACAAAAAAGAATTACACAATTGAGCATTTTATTTATGATAGAAAAGTACACATCAAGTGTTTGCATGCTGCCGGTGACCAGTGCTTACTTGTTGTTGAAGTACTCTCCATTCCGGTGGATCTGGTTCTCTAGGGTGAAGTTAAATGTCACATGCTCCACTTTCTCTTTGATGAAGACTTTTGTGCGTGAGGAGTACTCTTGTTTCTGCAGATACTTGATCATGTCAGGGAACCAAACAGTCAAGCCGTAGTAACTGTGATCAGAGCGGAGGGCAAAAAGAGATTAAAAACATGCAAATGAGGCAATTCATTATCACTCGCATTGCCTGGTTAAACAGGCAGTGTCCTAAAATGAAACATCATAAACAGGACATATTAATAAACATAACATGAGATACTATTAAGTCATATTGAACGTCTGTAATACAGTGTACATCGTGGTCATTGTTTACCTGAAGGACATGGAAAACCACACAGCCATCATCATGTAGGTGATCCTCCTGTATTCTGGATTAAAGACTGTCAGGAAGTTGCTCCACACCTGGACAATTTGATTAAAAATACTGTTTTTAAAACAGCTTTAAAGGACTCATCGAATGTAAATCTGACGTTTTCTGCATTTAAGTGCTATAATCGGGTCCCCAATGAATCTACCAACTCCAGAAATGTGAAAAACAAGAACCCAGTAAGTTTGGTTTGGTAAGCCTTTCTCTGCAAGCATGTGAGAAATCGAGCTGTTCAGATTTCGCTCCTGTTGTGACGTAGACGCAGGCTCTTATTATAGTATTATCCCCCCTTAATCTACACAATCCCCCCCATGGCGCTGCCGCCATTGCTATTTTCACAAGCGACAGGGTACTTGACGCCATGGCTAAATTTTGTGGACAACATGCAAAATGTAATGTAGTTGGCTGCACAGACGAACACAAGTCTTTGTTTAGAGTCCCAACATCGGGACCAGAGTGCTTTATCAACCCGGGACAGTACGAGCAGGATTAGCTTCAAAGTTGTTCCTCAAGAGGGATCGAGAACGACTGAACGAGACAGAGCTGAATTATTTGAGACGTTTAAAACTAAATTAAACCGCGGAGGAGTTCAGGAAACATCATTTATCTAAACGATTGTCATGGCAGTACTACACGTGTGTTGTGTTGACACGCCGGACAGAAGGGGTGCGCAGTAAACCGTTATCATTTAAAGAGACATACACCAAAACGAGTGGCTGAGAGCATAGCTGTTTTTGACGAGGTAAAAAGGGTTTTGTTTACACTGACATTGAGTGTTTTTAAGCAAAATATGTTCCAGACATTTCATGAATACCCTAATAAATCATACCAACTTGTTGTTAGTGATCGTACGATGAGCACTTTAAAACACGACTTAAACATGACATACTATACTACTCTACACTTAAAAACATTCTGGGTTATTTTTAACCAATCGTTGGGTCAAACAGTGACAAACCCAACTATCAGGTTGTAGAATAACATTATAAGTAAGCTTTAACCCCTTGGTGGGTAAAATATAAATATTTTTTGGCTTAATTATTTTAACTCAATGGTTCGGGTTCGTCCTTTTGATCCAAAGCTGCGTTGAAAATAATTCATATTTTTTATAGTGTACACATTCTTTATACAAAGCTTCATGCCGATTCCACCCAGACCAAAACACAACTTTCATCTTGTTGACATATGACCACCTTCCTTTACACATCAGCAACAGGCAAATGTCCTATTGTCATTCTTTTCACATGCAAGTTTATAACAAGCAAGACTTTTATAACAGAAATCCTTTGCAACAGATATCTTAAAGATACCATGGTAAAATCAGGGTGAATCTGGTTATAAACAATATGTATGACTTGTTGGTGCACATTTACAAAAAAGAGAAAAGCTACAAAAATATGGCCTCTTTAAAACACTTTAAAAGATTTGTTGCAAACTGCAGATTTCTATTAGGACTTCTATTTCTATTTCTGTGTTTATTGTACAGTACCTGATGGAAGAGATTGGTCAGCTTGATCCTCCATCGCATATGCCATGCGGTGCCCTCACCGCCCATATCGACCAACTCATCCATCTGCTTCACCGTCTTAATGTTGGTGACCTATGGATTTGACAACACGTGCAGTGAGACTTATATTTATTACTTATACACACCAGAGGGGACAGTTGTATGTGGTTACCTGTTTAGAATCTTTATATACAGCTGTTTAGAAAGAACACTGGTATCTGTATGTGAGGTGAGCTGTGTTTACTGAGCAAAAGGAGACACTTGAGGGCCTTTATTGTAAATACAGTAAATCTACGTATAGTAAAGATTCCCTTTAGTTCTGACTAAATTAACTATATATGCCTTGAGTGACTAAGCTTTTACACAACGGTCACATCGTAATGAAACAGACATAATTTTTAATTAAACCCGATTTTATTATGCAAATTTATGACAGGCTAACTGTTTAATGTCCTTATTAATTTAAAGCCAGTTTGAGTTCCAGTTCAGCCCGACAAATGAAAACTCATAAGCCTAACTGCATAATTTATTGTTCATATTGAGAAATGAAAATTCAAACAGATCATTTCTGTTCTGTTTGTTATTGAGGAGTGAGTGTAGAGATGCTGTGGCACTCACGGAGAAAACTCTCTCTGGGTGTCCTTTAGCCCTCATGTTCGTATCGTGGACCTGCTTCAGAATCATCCATCCTTCATCGTGTTTCCCATTCTGTAAAAACACAAAGTCGGTAGTGGAATCAACTAGGATGATTCCTAGATACGGTCCGCAGTAATCTTGGTTACCATAGTTACCAATTATTGCAGGACAAAAAGTAGCTGCCTAAATGAATGAACTCTTCACAGTGTTGGTGTGTCATGTTTTATATTTCAAACAAAGCAAAGTTGTTGATGCAATAAGACATACATTATGTAAACATTTTGGACCGTTTGTGTACACAAATAAATAAATCAGAAATAAGACAAGTTAAAAAACGATTTACAAATCATAACAGGAATCGAGCATCGTCCTCTGTATTTATTTTATCAACTTTATTCCTTCTAAATTGACATTTATTAATAATTATTTCCTACCAGAGATGACTGTTTGTATTTTACCTATAGGATAAAGAACAGAGGTGAAAGCTCATGTAACTGCGATGTGGAAGATCACTGACCTCCAGGAAAAAGCGTGGGCTCTCTGGCATAGTGGTCAGGGCAGCGATAGCGGCGACAGATGGAAAAGCACACACCAGCACAAACACTCGCCAGCTGTGAAACTGGTAGGCGGATCCCATCTGAAAGCTCCAGCCTGGTTAACAGAAAGTGACATGTATTAGTCAACAAAAAAAACTCTCTTTGATGAGATGTATCCGTCTGAAAGAATTCAAAATATGCTTTCATAACTAAAGAGTATTTAGGAAATTGGTGAGTATTGGTGTTTAATTGTTGTTTTTCATGACAATACACTGCAAACTTATTAAAGTGCTTCACTTTGGAAATGCACCCTCCTTTTGAGTATAATCTTTATTCTAAAGAGGTTTATTTGTTTTGAACCCAATGTGAAGCTAAAATAAATGTACTGTTACATGTAAATGTAACCGTCCAGGTTAAACAAAAACATCGGTCTGCCGCGGTCAACAAACACGCATGGGGTCTATAATAATCCCACAATGGTTAGTGCTCACCTACTGTGTATTCACCTGCCCACATCCACATTTCACCAGATCAGTTAGAATGAATGTCACATATTGTAATTATTATTCATAACCCAGGCCGTGACTGGCACAGTTTGTGCACCAAACTGCTGATGCTAAGGAAAAATAAACTCCCTGAGGAGAGACGTGCTTATGCACTTAATGTTTTAGACCCAATTATCAAACTATTGTGAAAAATGACTGGTTTGGCTGGAAAGTATCCATGGCAACCAGACCTTCAAGACTTGCTTGTAAAGGAGACTTATGAGATTTATGATGTGTCTTCTTCTTCTAAGCTTCGGCATCGCTTATTAAACACAAGGTGAAAATTGTTGCAAATTACACCCCCCCAAAAAAGCTTAACGGTTACCATAGTGAGGGATGATGGCCCAGGCCATGGCAGCAGCATAGATGCCTCCAAACATCCAGAACATGCAGAGCCAGCTCAAGTGCTCGCCACGCTTCTCCTGAGCCAGAAACTCAGAATAATACGAGAACACGATAGGAATAGAACCTCCAATTCTGCAGAGAAAAAGAATAAAAAATAAATAGAAAATAACCTTAGTGGTTCAGGTTATTGTGCATCGTGCTATAATGCTATATTAAAGTAAAGAATACAAAAATTTAAGTGTATACATATATACAGTACACTTCTTATTAAAAACGTCATTATTTTTCCATGTTTTGGTGATGGTAATGGCACACAACATTGCACACTTCACCCTTGATATTACACCAGA
Organism: Triplophysa bombifrons; assembly: GCA_029783895.1. Classification (NCBI taxonomy): domain Eukaryota; kingdom Metazoa; phylum Chordata; class Actinopteri; order Cypriniformes; family Nemacheilidae; genus Triplophysa; species Triplophysa bombifrons. The sequence continues at coordinate 5,639,086 of CM056455.1, forward strand.
AACAAGTAAACTGATCTGTAAATTTGTTATAGTCGCCTTATGGAGTATACAGGGACTGTAAGTGATGTAAAACTTTCATTTACCCTACGCCGGAAAGCAAACGACAGAACAGGAAGGAACTGTATCCTTGAACAAAGGAGGAGAAAAAGGCAAAGACGCTGTTGATGGAGAGAGAGATAAGAAGAGTCTGTTTGCGGCCGATTCTGTCAGCCAGACCTCCCCAGACAAAGGCACCCACCATCATACCCAGATACACAATAAGACCTGAGAGAGAGAGAGAGAGAGAGAGAGAGAGAGAGAGAGATCAATACTGATATCAAAACATACTGTGTCAGATGTGGGCGACTCTCCACAGACAGTAAATAAACTGATGTACTTAATGACACCAACACTATGTATACGAAAAACGACCCTCGCCCTTTCACAAAATTGTTTAGATAAAATAATATATATAAAAACAATAAAGTTCCTCAGTCAGAAATCATGGCACAGCCAATTTATTTTTAGTTATGTTGAAACCCTTTTTACTTCATGTCTTTTCTAAATTTTGACACACACATGACAATAAAAAATATATTAAAGGTTAAGTAAGATACATATTGCTGGTTGTTGCTTGGGCAACATAAGATAAAATGCATATAAAATGTCAAAGTTAGCATTCATGAGTTACTTGCAATGTAACATTTTTCTTGTTTTCAAAGTGAGCGAAGAGCTCAAATTCGTTTCTTCAGTGTTTAAATAAGGTCTGTTTTAAAGAATTCACACAGACTGCTGAATGAGATTTCTTTTTTCACAGCTCCACCACCAGCCGGTCACGTGACTGAGGGTGTGAACACATGCGTCATCCGGCAACACCAGAGCCAACTGCTGGCACCGCTGGCATAGATATGCCGCCTCAAGCTTAAAGCGGTATGAGAATCATCTATGGTTTCAATATGAATCCAATATCTTTGATGCAATATGTTGCACACAATTCTCAAATTAAGGGCTGTAACAAATATTATATAATCATCTGATTGCAATTATTATAGCAACAATCATTGTGCACATTAAGAAAACACAAGGAGATTCAAATAATATTTCTCCATGTTTTGAATCATATCAGCTTTGTATTTTTGTGTGTTGATCAGTTTGATTAAAGCATCTAAAGGTAGACAACACCATTATATTCATAATTGATAATCTCTTTTTTAGTTTGGACGCTCTGGACTTATCAGTCATTTTTGTTATGGTCACTTTATAGTGATTTACAGAATTATCATATTTCTACATTTTGTTCATCTATTAAATCAATAAATATAAGAGTATTAATCTTATAATGCAGAGGACAATTTGCAAAGGATTAAATTGAATCCTCACAATTTTTGACAGTTATTTGACTAGCAAGACACACAAAATTATATGATCATTTCTATATGACAATCAGGAGAAATAATTGCAAAACTGTCAATTAATCCTTATAATCTCAATGAATGAATTTTTATAATCACGACACCACTGTTTTCAAAATAAAGAAATAAAAAATGTCAAAAATGTGACAATGTTCAGCATATAAAGCGTGTAAATATGTGCATGCCGTATAGCTCAAAATAATTTTGGTGAATTTGATTTTTTAAGAATTAAACATTTGTGACTTGTTTCTTATGCTTTACATCTTCGGTCTAACAAAAAATACTGTCCATATTTATAAAACACATACATTGCTCGAGGGAGACCAAAGGTTGGTTTGCTGGTTTTAGCTGGTCTCCCAGTCTGGTTGGCCAGCCTAACACCAGTTTGGACATCTTGTTTCTCTTAAACCAGCTAAAACAAGCAAACCCCCTTCAGCTGTTTTTCACACTCTTTCAGATACAGATGTATTCAGCTGTCAGCTCACCTTGTCCTCACAATGGGTCTGACAGCCATGATGATAGACACAAATAGACATTACTGCAATGCAGTAGCGGGGCCTGTTTTCTCACCCTCTCCTATCCTGAGCCCTTCAGCTTACAACACACAAAACTTAAACAGGAGTAGCCTCTTGAAACCTTCAGACCGAGGCCAAAAATTCCAATGCAAAGAAATGAGCAAAAGAAATAGGCACCGCTAAAATATAACGTTGGGAATTTGAACGTACAAAGCCTGATGAAGGAATAACTTATTATAATTGGAACGATGTCATCATTTATAACCTTTCTTTTTGAGAATGGGTAAATTGAGAAATGTATCTAGTAAAGGCATTCTTTGCAACTCTGCAAAGCTCAATGTAAACGTCTCTTCCCATCCAGACCCTCTTATGACCTTCAAAGGCAGTGATGGAGCGCCCATTTGTTAGGAAGACCCGCACAACGCTGATGATGATGCTGAACACCTGTGCAATGTTGGGCTGTGATTTGACACAATACCTGACCAAATTAATAAACACTTTTCCAAAAAGAGCCGGCCTGTGCTGCAGGCTATCCCCACAGATGCTCCATTTATGAACAGATAGCATGACCCAGCCAGAGAGGGCTTGCTGAGTGGGCGGAGACAGAGACATTACATCACAGCGATAGGGTTAGGTTTGTCAGAGATGCAGGAGAGGGGAGGGGCTTGGAGACACCGACCTCCTCATCTTCACCCTGAGAGATAGAATAAGCAGAGGGGGAAGGGTGAAAGAGGAGGCTGTGATTCTCCTGCACAGTGACAGAAAAGCACACGAGCTCCGGGCTTGAAAAAGTGTGGAAAAGAGAAAGCGGGGGAGGGGCTGAGAGATTATTTATAGTCTAGTTTCGTTTAGCAAGTGCACTGGGTTTCTCTCTCTGCATCACGCGTGAGGAGAGCGCAGCGGACTGTAGAGAGTCTGTGTATTCTGTTTTTCTCACAGACTAATGTGCCGCTTGGCACCCGGCGTGCTGCAAAGATGTCAGCATCACCTTGAGTGTTCTCACGGTAACACAGACAAAGAGATGCTCGGTCTATGTGTATATCTATCCAGCCTCCATCCATCATTCCAACTCCTTTTGAAAATACATACACCTTAATATCCATCTATATGTCATATGGTTGTAATGCACATCAATCAAACCATGACATCTTCCAGGATTGAATAAAACAGAATTATATCATTTCTTTTGGTGCCGTCATAAATGCTTCCCTTCGATTCTTTTTCTTTAAGCACTAACAGCGTTTCCTCTCTGTCGCCTCATTCATCGCATTTGGACCCACCGTCGGCAGAGAAACATGCAGGTTGACTGCTGGGTGCAGTGAGCAGAAAAGACCTCCGCAGGCCATCTCATCCCACACATCCACGCTGCCGAATTTGATTGGAGCGTTTTATGTGACAGAGACTGGAGCGGTTTTTGTGCTGGGGTGTCTGAAGGCACTAGGACCCGGCGGAGATTTCTCGTGTGTGAGTCAGGCCTCTTTTGTATTAAGGGAGAGACCAAGGTTCCTGCTCCCCAATGGCATATCACATACACACACAGACAGCACACGCGAGCTGAGGCCCAAGCAGAATGAATCAAAGGGCTGACTTGACCACGCTGGCCTAAATTCTAAATCAAGTATCATCTTACAAAGACAACGTATGATACGGAATGAAAAAAACACACAATAAAATGGGTCTAAAAGCAGCCACACGTGGCGCAACCACATATGCATGAATGCATTAGTACATTTTTACATGCATAATGGTATTCTGGTGTTAAATTAACATTTACGGATTCCTCATTGGAAAAACCCATATTGATCTACACTATTCTGAGTGATGTCCTGTACATATAACACAGGTATTGGGATCAGCTATGAAACACACTGTTCAGTATGCTATTGTCAGCTAATTATAGCTCAAGCTGCGTCAATGCGGGGTTTGGTTTGAACGATAGGGAATTGTGTGTCCTTGTTGGATGGACTGACAGATGGTGTGTTGGGCAGGAGATGACAGTGGAAAATGGCCTCGAGAAATATACTGGTGATCAAAAGGAGAACCTTTCACAGGAAAGGATATAATTCACAGAAACCTATATAAACCAACAGACTCACTGAGACTCACACAAACACACACACACATTTAAGCATGCTTAAATTAGTTCTGTGGGCCAATTATTCGTTTTTTATTAATATAAATTAAATGGAAGACATGGATTAATATTTGGAGAAAAAGTGGGAAATAATCATTCAGAATAAATGGAAGCTCCTTCAACACTGTTTAGAAAGCATCTCATAGTGAAACCTCAAGAAGAATTTCAGAAAATTCTATACAAAGGGTGGCTAAAATGAAGTGCTAAAATATAAAACATTTTGATTTATTTGGTCACAACATAATTCCTATAGTTCAATTTGTGTGTACTCTAAAAATGGTGGGTTATTTTCAAGCCTGCGTTGGGTCAAAAAGGGACAATCCCAACCCACTGGGTAAAATACACCCAATAAATGCCCAATTTATACTGTATTTGACCCAACACTGCGTTGAAAATAACCCAGCATAGGTTAGTCTCTTTTTGACCCAACACTGCGTTGAAAATAACCCAGCATTTTTTAGAGTGATAGTTTTGATGAGTATGTTTTAATAAGTGACCCTAAACTTTGAAAACTAATATATCTCTACTTTAAACTTTCATCATGAGAAAACGGGCCTCTCAGTTTTTCTAAAACATTTTGTGACATTACTAATACAGGTCTGAATGACAGACTGGCAAAGTTTAGCTATTAAACCTAGCGCAAACAACAATATAGCACAAACCACACACATGTGAAAGCCCAAGAGCTGTTCTTTCCTTACCCAGCATTCCTTTGTTGGGCTCAGACAAACACATGTCTTTCTCAGCACTGGGCAGTACAAAGCCCACCACGAAGATCTCCACGCCATCGGCCATAAGCGCCAGACCCAGCACAAAGTAGAGGGTCCACTGGAAACGACCATGACCGCACTCCTGAAGGATGGTCTCGTACTGCTGGGCCAACTCCTCTTGATCCTTCCTCCTTTCCCCCTCGTACTGCGACTTGTCCCGGAACTGAGACTGTGCCATGCCTTCCACGTCTCTGTCGCCCTTTTCCACAGAGTCGTTTCTAGGGATGCCCTGGTACTCGCCCTCGTAGATTTCATCATCTTCATCGTGGCCTTCTGTAGAGTCGCTGTGAGCACCTTCGTCGTCATTGGCCCTGCTGTTGCTACGATAATAGCTGCCATCCTGGGCCTGAACGGGGAAGTCATCGTCGTCGTCATCCTCTTCGAAGCGAGCATAAGAACGCTTGGTGTACTCGTCGGCCACTTTGTCCACGTGGCGACCCACTTTTTTACCTGCGTGCCTTTTGACTTCTTTGGCAATGTCCTTAGCGCCTTTAATGAAGGCGGTGCGGTCTCTGTAACCCTCATCCATGATTGAATGCTGTGCGTTGATGTATAGAGAGCTGTAACCGGGTGTCAGGAGCTGGCTGTTCGCATGCAGTTGAGTGAAGCTGGGTTAGAGGAAGTTCAGGACCTTGGAGAGCAGCCGATGCACTTATAAGAGCTCAGTGCTCTACACAGCAGTCTGAAATATAAAAGAAACAGTGTCGTTAAACACGATGCCAACGAGCAACATGCCTTACACTCAATATCTACACATGAATTTACACATGTACCGAATGGCCTTTTGCTCTGTGTGATGATGAAACAACATATGGGAATCTTACAAAACCATGTCATCATGTCTAGATCGAATGTTTCCGCAAAATAAAAGTCTTTGCATTACAATTTTGTTATGCATTACAAATCAAAAAATAATAAAAAAACGAAATAAAAGTGAAAATATATTTAAATGTAAATAAAGAAATGTTTAAATTTAATACAGTTTTAAAATATATTAAAAAAATCATATTTAAAATACATACAAAAATTAATATTTAAAGTATATTTAAACCAAACAAAAAATTTATACATAATCAATCTAATTTAAATAATGGATTGTTTTACCGCGAGCATTTTCTATTTTGGCTTAATAAATGTTTAGCCACACAATGTGCACTATGGTAGATTATGCTGTGCAATACAATATCGCATTTATTTATTTTAACCTTAACCAAGCACACTTTTATCAAATAAAATACAAGTTAAAAATATCTTAATAACAGTAAACATTTTATATATAGTCTCTATTAATGTTGTCTCTCTAGAGACACATAAATTAGATATACAAGGTTGGCTATTGTACAATATATGCTGCAGTATATTGTACAATAACCAACCTTGTATGACTTATTCTAGTCTAAAGTACTTTACCAATTATAAGTAAAAAACAAACACACAGGTTATTCCACAAAATGGTACGTTTTCTAGACAGTCTATGTTTGAAATGAACCTTCAAGATAGTTGATGTGTAGAATCTGCTTTCACAAATATAAAGTCACAAATGTCAGCAATTTTTTATATAATTTTTGTCTTTGAATAAGAAAACGGTTTGTGGGAGGTTTCCATAGTCTTCACCTGACCTTGTTTGTTTTCTCAGCTAACATTCCAGAGGAACAACTTGTTAAGAAACCAATTGAAAAGGATTTCTGAAAAGGGCAATCAAACTGTTCCCAGGAGAAATTCATAAAACCATTACTTTGCGCTGCCTTCTACAATCTGTTGAAATTGGTCTGAATCCAGTTATTGCATTAATAATCTAATACACATAATTGAGTCACATGAATAGTATCTCAGGGGTACTTAGAAGCTCTAAAACACTGCAAAAATATCTGCACAGAAATGTGTTGCTGCACTAATCTAAAATGGGGGAAATTTAGGGCTGGGACCGGATGTTTTGGGGGTGTGGGGGAGATTAAAGAAAAATATTATAAACTACATTAAAGTGTAAACAAGCCATTTTTAATTTTCTCTGAACAAGGGTAACCATGATTTGTCTCTTTGTTGAGGATTCCTCTCTGAATGAAACTCATCAGCCATAAAGCTGCCTCTCAGCGCCCACATTAACCTGTGTCTCTGAAGATAACAAGATGGTCAGACATTCGCCCCTCAGCGACTGACAAAAAGGCAATCTCTGATGTGTCAGCAGTGCTCACCACCTCTGCTTTAGCCTGGGACCAACTACGGTCTGATACATTAACTGCAGCACTGATAAACATATACATTGCAAAAGAGCACTTGTGATGATTGTAAAACTATGAAAATCTGGGGCCGTTGTGACTGGTGCAACGGAAAAATTGCTCACTTGGCTGCCTTATGCTGTCATCTGCAGTTGTATGATTTCTCGGCATGTAGACAAATCTTACACAGATCAAGGGAGAAAATATTACAGTAAGTATGCCTACTCTACCATCTGACACCGGGCATACTGACAGACAGACAGACATTTCTATTTGTGTTTGATATTTGGGCAGATTAGCATTGAATGATCCATACATGAGTATTTAATCACTGATGTGTTGACACAACATGAACAGTGAATCATTAAGGCGCCCGTTTAATGATGTGTCATGGATTCTGACTTCTTTACAATGTTAAACGTGCTGTCTTCTCATGCTTAACATTGTCAACTTGTCAAAAAACACGTAGTATTTCTGTGCTCGATACACTGCTCCAGCGATCGTACAGGTTTCGGAAAGTTTTTTTCAACATATAAAACTGTTTTGTAACAACTTTTCTTAGTCCCTTAGTCACACCTACGTGGCAGCATAGAAAGCAGGAGAAGGAGCATGCGCAGACGCCTCTTTCAATTTTGTGCAGGGATGAGATAGAGAGCATATGTTCGCGAAGTTCAGGTGTTTGTTTGTTCACTGCATTTAGGTGATGAATGTTATATAAACTGTGGATATAACGCTGGATTTGGAGATTGTTTGAAACTGGTATATGGAGCCGTCCCAGCGCTAAAAGATGCCGGACATGAACTGAGGTCTGTGTTTTGTTGACAATGTGCTATAGTTCAGCCTACCCCTCCCCCCCTGCACACGCAGTATGTTTTCAGAAACAATCGTAAAGCTGTATCTATCTTTTATAAATGTGATCAAACTAAATACTCTTCGAAGATACGAAGTATGCCATACTACTCTATAGGTACTCAAGATTAATATAAGATTGGCAGAAACCCTGTGTGTTACGCCTGCTTTAACATTGTGGCCCAGCGAACGTTTGCAAAAACACACGACTCCTTTCACTTACTACACTGAAATGACTGCAGTTGTACTGAAATCTGTGCCTTCATCCGGTCATATGACATGGCTTGAAGGCATGATGTGACCCTGGATCACAAAACCAGTCTTAAGTAGCATGGGAACATTTTTAGTAAAAGACAAAAATACATTGTATGGGTCAAAATTATCGATTTTCTTTTAAGTCCAAAAATCATTAGGATATCAAGTAAATATCATGTTCCATGAAGATATTTTGTAAATTTCCTACCTTAAATATATATATAAAAAATTGGGCTTAAGGTTAAAAAAAGCATACCTTTACTGTGCATGTTTGTATCTCCTCTTTGCCCCGCCTCTCTGAAACGCCTTTTTACAAAGAGAAAGCTCATTGCTCTGAAAAGCAGGATGTGCTATGATTGGCCAGTTAACCAGTGCGTAGTGATTGGTCGAATACTGCAAGCGTGTGACAGAAATGTAACGCCTCTTACCATATTTGGAACATCAGGTTCCAAAGCAATTGTACTGACAGGTACCCCCACCTTAATTGCGTATATATTTGGGCGGTCTTAGTCAAATCATACCACAAACAGACGTAGATTTGTGGGGGTGTGGTTACACGAGGCGTTTCAGGCAGGTCTGGGTGAGCATTCCCTTTAAGATAGAATGCATTTTGTGTTCCGACACTTTAATTTTTTTAATTTTATGTGTCTAATACATGCATGGGCAACTTATACACACCAAAGACACAGAAAAATACATATTCGCGCCGTGTGACCCCTTTAAAACCGGGCCAATTTTCGTATTATTCTGAGAGCAGAATATCTCAGCTCTATTTCTTACAATGGAATTGGATGGTGACCTTGGCTGCCAAGCTCTAAAAACCACAAGAAAAAAAAACAAGATTTGGTGTGCGATATATCAAGTCTTCTGAAACCTCAGGATAGCTTTGTGTGAGGATCAGACTTAAATTTATGTTGTAATTTACTTTTATTCTCTACACCGCTGTGATATTTTACAGCGGAGGAAAAGATGTGAAGTACTTAACAAAAAAATGTTTTCTGTCCATTTATATACTATTTAAAAATAAAGGTGATTTACAACATCACATCACAGAACCATGTTAAGCTATATGGCTCCACAGGGTTTCCTTAAAGGTTCTTTGTGGCGAAAAAAGGTTCTTCAGATTATAAAAGGTAAGATAGAGATGGTTCTTTAAAGAACCTTTGACTGAATGGTCCTTTGTGGAACCAACAAGGGTTCTATGGCATCGATGTGAAGAACCATTGGTAGCACCTTCATCGAAGAGCATAACACTCTTCAGATGCCTAAAAGATTTCACAGCGATGCCATAGAAGAACCATTTTGGGTCCACAAAGAACCATTCAGTCAAAGGTTCTTTAAAGAACCCTCTCTTTCTTTTTTTCGCCAGAAAGAACCTTTTGTGAAACAGAAAGGTTCTTTGAATGTTAGATGTTCTTTATGGAACCATTTAGACCAAATAGGTTATACTATGGCATTGTGAAGCACCTTCACTATAAAGAGTGTACTGTCTACTTAAAAAAGTACTAAACCATTTTGTGCATCACAGAAGACAAAAACAGGTTTGTAATGATGTGCAAGTAAGTTGTCATTTTTGCCCGAACTATTTTTTAAAAGCCCTAAATTCACTGTAAAGCCCTTATATCTGTAAATAACCTGTACAAACAGCAGCTCTGTTGCCGTGGGGTGCCATGGTAACCATTTCCCCTGCACTTCCAAAATACATCTTATCTCTATTCAGGTCTGCAGACAGGGCGGTAATAGTTTGTGTAAGAGCAGTGATGTGTGTGAGATGGTTCTGCTGGGAACGGCAACCTTTCTATTGGTGGAACACTTGCAGTTCAATTAGGAACATATGGCAGCAATATAGAACAAAAACCAGCAGCCCAGAGCTGTCACATTTACACTCCGATACACTGTCCTGATAGCAATATGAGATTATGGGCCTTTTACGTGTTTTGGTACATTTAAAACATGGTAAAATGGGAAAACAGTGTCATACTGGAATATAACAAAACATTCCCTTCAGAGTTTCAATCTAGAATCAAACCAGATGCCAAACACCTTCACTTTCAAAACATTTCAGTTTTTCATGTATTCGAGTTTTAGCCATATTATATTTTAATGGTTAATATGTTTTATACAGTACATTTTCTTGTGTCTTTAATATAACATTTCAACCTGTTAGTCCGTTGTAAAATCCTTTAGACTAAAACAAAACCCAGTTTCTTGATAACATCATCCTCCAAAGGGCGACAGCATTTGGTGGTAAACAACATTTGGTACCACAAAATATGAATTCATAAAATCCTCTCAATCCTTCATTGAGCCGTAAATAGTATATCTCTTTGAGCAAATCATCAATGTATTTACTATTCTCGAGCCTGATATTGACCAGACCATTCTTATTGAAAGAATCTAAACCTTCCTCATTTACAACAAAATCCTATTCATTTTTTGATGTTACAAGTTCAAAACATACTGTGTAACAGGTATGAGGAATTAATGGCCAGGAATATTACAGTAGCAGTGTTTACAAATTTCAGATGAGCCAGATTACTATGTCCAGACATAGTTAATCTCTTCGTTCAGGGAAACACTAGGGATTATAAAGTCACCAGTGTGATTTCTGGTTATCTGATATCATGTTAAAGTAATTCTATAAACTGCCTAATCTCATTGATAATCTGTAAAACAGATGTTTAGGATCAGAGCTGTGATGGTTTGCTGGGTCAGATCACATCAAATAATTTCAACAGCAGGTTGTCCTAAAATGAGCATGGTTAACTGTGCATAAAATCCTTGCACTGATTTCCTCCTTTAAGAAAACATTACAGATTGTTTTATCTTTAAATCAAACCGTAATAAATCATCAAACAGTGTATTCTAAATAGTTTCGGGTTATACAAACAATTCTAATCTGAAAATGAGAGCTGTACTGATGATTGTGAAGTTATTTTGCATGCTTAATATCTTATATATAAATATATATATTATCATCTATAAAGAAAAAATATCTACATAGTTTTAAACAGATTTTGCACATTGCTGCACATTTATTTACATCTTGTCAGACACTTATCCAAAGCGATTTACAGTGCATTCAAGATATACGTTTAAATAAATCAGTTTGTGTTTCCTGGGAATCAACCCAACGACCTTTCTATTATCGGCACAACGCCACCAATTGAGCTACAGGAACCATTGTTGACCTATGAGTCTCCTTGAGATTGTGAAATTATTCCCGTTTGTGTTTTTTCCTTCTCTCAAAATGCACATATAAAAACATATGTAGTAAATATGTCTGTTGATCACTGTGAATTAAAGTTTAGAATTAAAATTTATCCATTATAATTCTTTCACACTTTTATTATGTGTAAAACACCATGGAAAACTCTATTGGGATTATTTTAAACAGAATTATATCGCATTTCACTTCTCGCATAAAGCAGTGGAGGTTGGTTGATGGTTCTTCTGATTAAAAACATTTAACATGTTAAAATATATTCTATATTAAGAAAGTCTGCAATAGGGTCAAGTTTAGTTTAGCTAATTTTAGATATATTAGAAGTGCCCTTACTTTTAATGCTGCTAAATTATTTATGGATGCAATGATTATGTCACATCTAACATATTGTCTGACAAGCTGGGGACAAACTAACAGCTCATCACTTAAGCCACTAGCAACTATTTATAAAAAAACTCTTAAAATTTTGGACCAGAAGCCTAACAGTTTACACCATTGTATAATTCTTAAAAACTATAAACTGCTGAGCTGGGAAAATGTAATCAAATATAAAAATATTTGTCTGGTTCACAAAATTTTACATAATACCGCTCCGCCTCCTTTCAATTCATTCATAATCCAACGTAATAACAGTAGTCATAATACCAGAAGCACCACAAGTGGCGACCTAGTAATCCCACTCAGAAAAAGTACATTTGGTCAATTATCATTTTCATTTACTGCAATACATAACTGGAATTCATTGCCCATTACAATTAAAAACATACATATGTATTTGACTTTTATTGCACACCTTAAAAATTGGCTAATCGACAATTACACCTGCACACATTAATATGCTAGATGTGATGTGCACACTAGATGTAAAATGATCATGTTTCTGCCACTTGACGTGTCAATTTTCTCTAGTTTATTGCTTGACCTGCTTTTATGTCTTTGCAATTTGTGCTTGCTTGTCTGTTTCAATTCTGTGCCACCTTGTTTGTTTGTCTAAGCTCTTGCTTAAGCCTTGTTTTAATTGTAATGTATTTATTGATGTATGCCAATTAACAACTGGCTGGGGACTACAGCTGGAAATTAGCCGTAGAGGCTAAAGCTGCTCTTTTCATTAAAAAGAGGTTGTCCACATTATTATAAACCAATAAACTAAACTAAACTAAAAACAAAAATTTTAAGCCTAAACAAATAAAACAAATACATAGACATACATGTCTAACAGTTCTAGAGGGCATTTTATATACATTATGTAGCCTAACCGGTTCTTTAGCAGGGAATTCCAGTGCAATGCCAGGTTGGCATCAAGATAGAAGACCTGCACAGCAAAAATGACCTTCAGAGATATTGCATGTGGTGTAAAAGCAGAGGGGTCTGTCATGACTAATGACACCGATGCAAGCCAAGCCAAGAAATATATAATTCAATAGTACTCGAAAAGTATATAATTCTAGTAGAACTCTAATAGTGCTGGCATTATTATTAAGCTGTTTTTATGTCTGTGAATTACTCGGCCTAATAACCCTAAAATAACAACCTAAATTGCTTATAAATTATTCACTTCGGAATAATCAAATGTTATTTCGGTTTAAACAATGGGCCCTTCAGGAACAATACAAGCTGACTCACTAGTCTTATCTGAGTATTAAATCCTCATTATGAACATGCAGCCACGATATGTACAGTGTAAAGAGACCTTTCTTGGCTTTTTTTCCTCTGCAGAACACAAAAGAAGATATTTTAAACTATGCCGGTTGCCAAACAACACTGGACCATATTGACTTCCATTGCATAGCGAAAAAAATACACTAAGACATTTCTCAAAAGAAGATATTTAGAGAAATGTCTCAGTGCTTTCTTTCCCCAATAACTATTGAATTACATGACCATTCAAGGAATATATAACCATAAATCTACATTACCATAATGCAAACAACACAGAATACACTGCACTGAATTAATCAATCAGAACATATTTGTACTCATGGTTATCCTGCTTTTAACTTACAAAATCACTACAAATCAAAATGATTTGTACTTTAACATTAATACAAGTAATTTGAACAGGCATTTCGGGTGTGTGATGTACTTCTTAACTCTATTTGACATACGCTTGGGAAAACAAAGCCTTGCTAACAAAGCTCAATGCATCTGCTGTATTTTAGACAGTGAGAGTGACAGCAGCAGCCTCGAGTAAATGGATTGGAACGGCTCTTTTAAAGTAGAGGAGAAGCTAGCTAGCAGACGGAGCTACAGTGGTTAGTGAATGGTTAGGAGACAGCGGTCTTTCTGGAAAGGGCAGAGGCATTGTGAGTCACATTAGCCCTGGAACAAATCTCTCAACATGCGCTGTCACCATGGCCACAATCACTCCTGCCTCTGCTACATCAGCACCACCCAGCATCCTCTCTGCCCTGCCTCCATTTTAGCCCAAAATAATCCAGCGTGAACTGGAAACAACTACAATGGATATCACGTCAATCTGTTCGTTAACAACAGCAAAGCTGTGTATTAGATGAATATATTTAAAAAGGAGACATTAAAAGATTAGATTCAGAACAGCATTATCTTCTCATCTTAAATACAAACAGAGATACATAGCATTCAACAGGTTTAAATAGAAACCATCATGGTGAATGTGGCGTGCACAGTGAAGCTTAAACAGAAATCATTGGGTGAGAGATCACGATTCACTCTACAGCCTGACAATACTGCACCATCTATATGTAAATACATGGTAATGTACAGATTTCTGTTCAAACGCAAGCTTCCTATTTATGTAGTGAGCCACCAAACACAGGGTAACCCTCATTCCTGAAAGCCTTCTGAATGATGGCCCAGTGTGATAAAACATTAGCACCAGCAGAGATCAAAGATAAACACTCCTGCCGTTGAAGGCACTCTTGTGAAGCTGTGCTCCCTTTTCCTGCTTTTCCACATCACTCCTGAGAGAATTCCTCTCAAGGTTACACGGAAAGCTCACTGCAGCGCACCATGATTGGAAAAACTACTGCAATCCAGAGCAGTTGGCCACTTACGGAGTCACCACAGGTCTTCTTAAATACAACAGAAGCTGCAAATCGATTCACATTAAGAGAAACACCTTCATTGAAATCATTGTGTTGCTTTTGGCTACTTGCACCATGTTAGATCAAATATACGGCCTTTGGAAGTAAAGACTTTGCAAGGATATCTCATACCAGTGGATAATCGATTAGACATAAAGACATAAAGCACGCCAAACAACCTTTGTGTTAACTGTACACTTCATTTTAAGTGTTTAAGTGATGTTTTGTGTTTCTGGAAAACACACAAGTTAGTATTGATTATGCAATTTAAGCTTTGGGTATAGCGCACATTAATACTTCCAATATAAAGATCTACATTTATGCTCATTATGATTTGTAATTATTTTGAATATAGCATTTAATTGATTCCTTTAATCTGTACTCTTAAGAATAGAGGGGACTTGAAAGATTCTTCACAGCGATGCCACATAGAAAAAAAATGTTTGGTTTCACAAAGGTTCTTTAATGGGATAGTTCATCCGAAAATGAAAAATCTGTCATCATTTACTCACCCTCAGGTTGTTTCTAATTTGTATACATTCCTTTGTTCCACTGAACACAGAGAAAGATATTTGGAAGAATGTCAGCAATTTTCAGTTCTGGGACATCATCCACTAACATAGTAGGAAAACAAATATTGTATTTTTTGTTCTGTTGAACACATTTTGACGACTTTAGAAAAAACAAATAGTTCTGGGGCACCTTAGATTACCATGTAATTCTTCCTACTATGGTAGTGACTGATGTACTGAAACTGAAAATGACTTACATTCGTTCAAATATCTATCTTTGTGTTCATCGGAACAACGTAATTTATACAGGAGGTATAAAATTACATGAGGGTGAGTAAATGATGACCGAATTTTCATTTTTGGGTGAACTATCCCTTTAAAGAACCATCTCTTCCTTACCTTTTTATAATCTGAAGATCCCTTTATCAGCACAAAGAACCATCTAGACAAAAAAGGTTTTTCTACGGCATTGTGTAGCCACCTTACTTTTTACGAGCCTACCATCTGGACTGTACGGGCAATACCAACATAGCAAAGGATGCGTGGGTGGGTAATAATGAATAAATGTTGTACAAATAAACGTTATCCACCACATGCAATGCATATAGGCACTGTAATAAAGGGCACACCAAAATGATATGCTCTGCGCACTCAGATTTTTGGGCATGTAAATTCAGAGGAGAACAGCCATGACCACAATATTGAAGGGTCTTTCCAAACAGAGGTGTTCAAAACTGGCCACATCATGTTGAAGGATTTCAAAGGGAACAATTGATGGACACTTCATACCCACGATTCTTTGCCCCAATTCTTTGTGCAACAACGGTGGCTCTTTAATGGGCACGGGATGATGCCGCAGAAGCGCATTCCAAGGAACAAATTTTGAGATCCCTACTCCCTTTGATCCCAACAATGCTCTCACAGTTCAAAGGGATTAGGTCATCAGAATAAGACCTTGGTGCACCCTTGATGGGCTGTGTTACTATTATCAATAGCAAATATAAAGATCTCTAGATGTCAATCCTGTTGCATGTCAAGCTCTCCATATATGATGCATACTATCAACATAATACTCTGCTTATACTATCAGTACTTAAAATAGTCATTGCGTGCATTCAACAGGGATGCACTGCCATTTAAAATGTAGCCTAACATTTCCTTAAGAGAGGAGCACTGATATGTACTGTACACATGCAGGTGCCTATATACATCATTACTGCAAATTCAATCAATCTTAGCATTCAAAGCAAACGACACAACCTGTCGTGACAAGAATGAATCAAATCAGCAATGGGCCAAACCATCGTGAAGTCTCATACACACACGCGCGCGCGCGCACGCACACGATACACATAGCAGGTTTTTCACACGACTGCTGCAAGGTCATTTTGATTCTTCAAGATACCACACGCTATAAACATATCATCAATTTTTCTTTCTTGATCAGTCAAATGCAGACAAAACCCCGAGTGCCAGATGGAAATCCACAGGCAAAGGAAAATGGAAAGCAATATTGGGTGAAGGGGCGAGGCTTAATATGCGTTTATGTCCCTATGGATCAATTGCACTTTTAATCTTGATTTTAGCCCGTGCCAAAAAAAACTATTATAAAAACATTGATATATAACATGAGGAATAATAAACCATTTTGATAATGCGCAGCTGAAAAATCTGCTTTAAAAACAATAAATATTTATGTATTGATGCATGAGTAGTGTAAAATGATAAAAGAGCGCATTAAAATTCCCATTCTCCATTCTTTACGCAGGAACACGTGCCTATTTGAATTTCGATGAATATTATGTTTGCATGGAACAACGATGCTCTCACACCATTTTCCAATTGAACGAATCTCATTCATGAAATACATATTTGAGAAAATAACAGCATCAGATAACATTGAACTCGTATGTATGTATCATTACAGGCTTCGTGTGTTTACTATAAAACAGGAAAAGGTATTTAAATCCATTTATAGAGAATCACTAGCAAAAGATATATGTAGGGTTTGAAAAAAATCACTTACCAGTGCGATGTAGCTCTAATGATATTTCCAAGTGCTGTCAGAAATAATTCTATAGAAGATTCGATGAATATTGGTCGTGATGATGAGGAGAGCTGTGTGACATTGCCTGTATCTTCACCCTAACGCAGGAGCGCGTGACGTGTACGGGGGTGCAACCCTACAACCACAGGCGACATTAACTTCCTACTATGGCGAATGCATTGCTGATGAATATTAATGCGCTCACCCTGACGTTGCGTGGTTACTTTATTGGAGCGTCCGGTTACGTAATCAAATTTTTTACAAAGCAAGCCGTCGCAATAGTAGCATTCGTTCATAGACCCGCATATAGACCAGCTGACTAGCGCCCGCCTACTAAGGTCTTTCAGTCAATCAGTGGGGCGAACGCCACGTTATGTGTTTAATATTCATTCGTCATTCGGGGGTCTGATTAGAGAACGTCTGCATTGCAGCCGCTCATTTAACCCTCAGGAACTAAGGCGAGAGCTGTTGATTTGCATCTGAAGAAAGTCCCGCCTCAACTCGCGCGCAATAATCTATAATGGGCGGGGCGTTTTACATGCGTGTACTGTCAAATATAACATCAATCATGACTCATGCCCCAAAATCGTTATTTTGGTATTATGTCAAACTGCAAAGCCCAAATAAACTATTTAATTCGAAGCAAAAATCGTATGATGAAAAAAATCGGCCGATACTTTATTCTTGATAATCGGCCACACTTCCTTTAAAAAAAAAGTATAATACTTGCCAACTTTTTAGATGAAATCAGATAAATATGTTAAAAGGGGAAAATGTTTAGTTAAACATATTAGTAGAAACAATAAATAATGTTGTTTTCGATCTGTAGCTGACTAGAGACTTGATGTCCCCTTCAGTTAGGTAGCCTACCAATTTAGGTTGCCATGGTAACTCTACTCTCTGCTGCCACCGGTTCTATAGGATATTAAAAAATACATTTCATTTCTTTCCAAATCTTCAAAAAGAACATCTACACAGACTATAGAAAACGTAAAAAGTCCATCACCATTAATGTTGTTATCCACCTGTTTAGGATTTGTTGTGAAATCAAATCTCATCTTCTCTGCATTTGTGCAACGAGTTCGATTTTATGGAAACATTTTAAATAGCCTATGCATTGTTTTAGATGCTGAGACTAAAGATTACATTTTTATTTTGGAAGACATTTTCTTTGATTCTTTATGGCAGCTAGGATTTATCAACAGTTCTCTAACACGCTAATTAAAATTATAATGTGTTTTTGGTTGCATCAGGCGCAGAGCATCATCATTAATAAAAGCTGTTGTTTGCAGCACACATGATGAATCATGACACCATCTGCTTTTAGACATGGAACATGAGATCTGCAAAACAGTAATAGAAAAACTGGTTCAGCATCATTTCGGCTATTTGCGTAAGAGTTAGTTAGAATTGGCAGGTATCCTTTATGAAGCTGCATTGCAAAATCTGTGACAGAGGCAACCATATTAGACATAATGGGCTAATGCAGTGCTTAGCAACAGGCAGTTTGGCTATGTGACTGGATTGCAAATAAGGCTGCAAGTCACCACAACAGCAGAAACTGCTTTAGACCATTTCTCCTGAAGCTAATACACCTTAACACTTATCCTACCAATGCCACAGATTTTTCCCCATATTTAATCTCCTTATGGCCATAGAAATGAGATAGGATTTTCAATGAGATTTTGTTGAAATTAGACTTTACCTGGTCTAGGGTCTCCTATATTTGGCCTCCAAAAATTACAATGATCTAAAACAAATACATCAAATGTGTTAATCAACAAACACCTTGTTGGACAAAAAAGGACAATATTTTGGTACATGAAACGTAGGCTCTCTTATTTCCACCCCCTCATGTGGTGTTTGGATCTGTGGGACCTACTTTCATTGTCCACAAAAAACTAATGCAACTCAGACATTTATATTTATTCAATATAAACAACCATTTGAATTCACCTCTTTGACAAAGAAAAACGAATTGCACCCTATTTGATAAATGTGATTTAACAGAGCCAAATATTGACAAATATTATATATGCTGTCTCTTGCTTGTAATTGGAGAGTAAACATCTGTCAAGTATTGTTTCATAAATTCTTAAGGCTATATTTATTTAAACCGAATAATGCTGTATGTAGACTACAGCGGAGTAACACAAATGTGTCAAATGTATTAAATAAATATGTCATTTAAATACAATTTAATAGGTCAAATATTTGATTATTAAAGACAAAGTGTGGAATTTCTGCATCCATGGCAGCTCTTAACCTTCCATCTAGTGAGGTAACAATGAGAAAAAAAACATTGTTTCAGCTTACTTAAACAAATTACGAATGGCTTACTTATGCAAGTTCTTAACACGTTGTAACCACTGTCCTCCAACCATCTGCCAACAATTGCTGATTAATAACATGCAGATGTTTTTTTTTCTTGTTACACATATCTTGCATCACTTAAAAATATGTCAGCTTTCAAAAATAAAGTGTGTTGCGAATAATAATTTATGTTTACTTTAGCAATATGCATGTTTAGTATCTTAACAAAATTTACAACACAATTCAATCAACTAAATTTTGTCTCTCACGATTCCACCTGTTTGGAAAATTGAAATGGAACAATGACCAGGTTACAGTAAGAGCAAGACAATAGAAGAGCAAGACATTTTTAATCCTAGAAACAATGTCACAACAATGGATTACTACATTACTGTTAAATTATACCTCTGTGCCTTATGAAGAT
This sequence comes from Triplophysa bombifrons, assembly GCA_029783895.1. Lineage (NCBI taxonomy): Eukaryota > Metazoa > Chordata > Actinopteri > Cypriniformes > Nemacheilidae > Triplophysa > Triplophysa bombifrons. Next base: position 5,658,800 of record CM056455.1, read on the forward strand.
ACAGCCCCTGTTCCAGCTCTAGCAGATAGTTCTCTGACTCGACATGTTAATTTGTGCTCTGGGTCTCATTTGTGCCACCGTTCTAATGAAAGATGTACTAACTATTGTTAGCTGAACCCTGCGGACTGCTGTTTTTCTTGGTGCCCTAAAATCTGCAGAACAGCAGTCTCAACAAGAAAGGAAACTGGATTTTTGGAAAATGGAAACTGTGCTATGTGGCATAGTAACTTTTTAGAGTAAATAAATCAGGAGTCTAGATTAGGGGGAAGAAACACTATTTGTTGTCTAGAACATTTAAAGTATATTTATTCATTAGACAGAAACCTTTATGCAAGAAAAACCTTTCATACAATTAATGTAGCGCCTTTGAGGAAAAAACCTAACCTTTATTATATACATAATCATTCTTATCTAAATTATATATTTAGTTCGAAGAACTACCAAGAAAACTAGATCCAAGAACTATATGTCCCTTGTTTTTTTTAAGCAATGTCTGTGAAATAAAAATTTTCGTGTTGCTTTGCAAGATTATGTTGAATATTTGACAATTTTAGGTTTAGGAGCGTTTACTCATGTTATTCCAAAACTGTATGACGTTTTCTTTACATGCACATTAATTCATTTAGCAGACGCTTTTATCCAATGCAACTCACAGAGAGTTCAGGGAGGAATAAAGTGATATGTCATACAGGAGCAAAAATACAATGGGTGCTAATACCAAGCTATAAGTTTTAACAAAAGTTAGAAGAATAACTGTTGAGAGTAAGAGTAGTGTTTTTTTTCCAGAAAAAAGGTATTTTGAAGAATGTTGATAACCAAACCAGACTGAAACCCACTTACTTTTATTGTAAGGACACAAAACCACTGAGACATTTCTCAAAATGTCTTCTTTTGTGTTTCATAGAGGGGAAAGACATATAGAGAAATGAGGGCAAATAAATGATGACAAGATCATTTTATTTTGCTATTTTGTATTTTTGCATTAAGAAAACAGCAGTAAGCTATCTAGAATAGTTGGAGTGTTTTTTTATATTTCCATGCCCTGCGTTGCAAAACCAATACATAGTAGTATAAATAATGAAGTAAAACACAGGGACTCATTCTTATTATAGGGAGGGGTGTGCATAACTGTGACAATAAATATATACATTAAAATAAATGAGACATTTTCTTGACAGATATTTATCTTATTGAATCTATAGTGTACAATGACGTTATTAAAGATGTTGAATAAATCCCAACGTCAACAGCATTATGGCTGATGATGAAAAGCGTGCGCCACAAATATGTGCACATACATATGTCAGAATGACGTTGCATGAGAAACGAACCTGAAATAGACAGGATCTGTCAGCTAAACACAGACAGAGAGACACACACCGCTCACGCATTTGTTTGGGTTGAAACTTTCTAGACATGAGAAGCCTATAGAGATTTATACACGTATAGCTTGCTTGATGGGTGATGGGCAGATTTTCTCCGTCTTTTTTTTCTCGGTCACGGTTTCTATCGGCCCCTTACTCGAAGACCATCGAGAGCAATCGCATACTGTTGATTTATATTTATAATCCTCCGTCCCCCCTCGAGACGATTAATCGTGAAGTGCGTTGTAATGGACTGCGCCTCGCGTTAAATAGCGGAGCCTATGTGTCCGATCGCGCGCGTAAACATGTCTACGAATTATGAACGGGCTTTCCTGATGTCACAACACCCAAATTATTTACCATGAGAGGAATGAACATGTGTTGGAAGATTATTGCGACATTCAGCTTCAACTGCTTTAAAGGTTCGCCGTCGTCTTCGCAAAGGTAGGTCATGCTTTCCGAAAACTGTCAATGTTGCGCATTTTTTTGCATGAACATGTAACTGCTTGCGCGCATACGCACGCTGAACTGTATGAATCGTTAACAACAGGAGCCTTTAATTGTGTTGCTATGGCAATACATGTTGTTTTTGAAGAAAATGCATCGTTGGCTACATGTAGTATTGCATATGCACACGTAGTACGTCGGATTAAGAATAAAAGAAGACCAGAAGATAACAGACATGATATGTTTGAGTGGAGGCAATACAGGTTGCATGCGACGTGGCTTTCATTGCTTAGGTGAGCATTCTCAGTAAGGTTTCATCAATTTTGTCTTAGATGTCTCTCCAAAAATTGAGACACAAATGCTATAAAAAGCTATAAAATAAATGTTGATGCAAAACATAATTTGGTTATGGTTTTACCCAACATATTTCAGTTCTTGAGAAATTCCTAAAATCACTTCTAAAACTATTAGATTTACAGCCTTCTCCAGTAAATAAATAAGGAGACTCGATTTAGAAAAATGATTAGGAGACCTTAGGGCAAAGAAAAACAATATGCTGTTAAGAACATTTTCGCCTGTGCATCAGACAGACACCTTTATCCGAAGCGAGTTACACATTCCTCTCAAAAATTCTGGTTTGTGTTTGTTCTGCAGGTCGTCCACAAAGCTCGGCTCCAGTCAGGCAGCCAGTATGGAGAGCAGCTCGCTCACAGGCAGTCTGTCTCTGGGATCAGATGTTCCTCACTGCCAATGCTGCATCTCCTATGAGGCAAGACTGAAGCGCCTCTCCTGCGGACACCTCTACTGTGACCCCTGCTCCGATCAGATTGTTAATCTGGCTTTTGAAGATATAGAAGGCCTGGCCGAATATCCCTGCCCTATGTGTAAAACCCTCCGTCACCTGGGAGGCTTCGGTCCGTCGCACAGCTTCCAGGGCATGATCCACTGTTCACCCTTTGGAAGTCAGAAACAGAAGCTGGTTGAGGAGAAGGGAGGCCAGTGGGAATAATTGAGTCGTTTAATGGGATGGTTTAACAGTCATTTACTCACCCGCGTGTATGACTGTTGTAACGCAAAAGAAGATCAGAAATGTGCTTTTGTGTGAATACAATGGAAGTGAAAGGGAGCCCAATGTTTTTTGGTTGCCAACATTCCTTAAAATATCGTCTTTTGTGTTCTGCGGATTAAAGAAAGTCATAAAGATTTGGAATGACACGAGGATGAGTTAATGATGGAAGGATTGTCATTTTTAGGTCAACCGTCTCTTTAATACAGTGGCTATCTACTGGTTACACTGCAGGAAGCAGATTTTACATTGGCTATCATGTGGTGACCCCTCATTGTACCAAAATTGATTATTGCACAAAAGTGAACACAAATGTCTATTATTATTATTATTATCAAGCTGAACATTATGCATAATGTATATGCAAAAGGAAGTATCAGATAACTGGGACATACTGAACAGTCTTTATTACCAATGACAAAATATAGATAAGGATCTCTTGAATTTATTATCTGTAAAATGAGAAATACATTGTTAAGTCAGATTATTAAATAGATTTAATATGCTTAAAACACAAAAGAGGCTTTTCTCATATCTGGTGATGCTCCAGATTCAGTTTGTATTCTGTTCGTGATTGAAGTGCGGATTCTATACAGTAGTGAAGTATTGCAGTTTCCTTTAACATTTCTAAGTGTTAATTTGTATTTTTGTAATGAGTTCTGTCGATGCAAACGTTTATACCTCCGCAATTCATGGATTTTAAAAATATATCACGGAGACACGTGTTTTGCAAAGTGCTTATGTTGTAAATATCAATTTTGATAAGATGTGTGATGTTTTTAATAAGCCTGAATAAGCATTGGTAAGGAAACCAAGAAATATATTTAGGAACTATAAGATGTATTTATTTATCTAAAATGTGCCAATAAAGGTTGTTATAAAAGAAAAGATTTGTCCCTGTGGCAGTTTAAAGGGTTGAAATTTCAAAACAACTTTGCAAATCGATTTAAGGCGAGTATTGGTCATTGCCCAAAATCTAAGCAATCCTTGTGCCGTATTATATTTGATATTCAAGAAACAAAACCAAACAGATTTATACTGACATGTGACTGAATATTTCAAGATGAAATTTAAACACAAATATCGTATGTACGTCACTAGCACCCTTTCCATTGCTTGACATTCTGAGAGTCTGAGGATCTATGTTAATCCATACCTTTTTACAAAAGAAATCGTGCAAATAAGACAAAGATAATGACGGGAGAAGAAAAAACTCATGTTGAAAGAGTTCCTGGAATAGTGATGGAATGCAGGTAAAAATACTTAAAAAAAAAAAAAATCATTAAAATGTCTTAACATTAGAATAAAGTTATTCTGCTCACGTTTTCTTCACAATTTACACATTTACTGTAGTTCCTTGTCATCATGAAGTTATAAAAAATACATCACAAATTCATGATGAAATAACACTTAAATATGCACTAAAACGGCAGAGTATAATAATGCTTGCAATGTCAACTATATTGCATCTAGTTTCCTTCAATTCTTTCCTTTTTTAGTTTTAATACTAATAGAATACAAAAATGCATAATTTACTGGACATCATGGTACCACTGTTTGTGAATAAAGAGAGACAAGCTGAACTTTCTTTGACCGTTTTGTCTCCATCTAGTGGCTGTACAAGAAACTGAAAAACCTGCTACATTATAATAGTTACAGCAGCCATTTTCTTGCCTAATTTACATTTTACTAGCCTACCGTACCATAAAAAAACACTAAACTACAGCAAAGGTACCGATTTTTGGCATGAACTTTAGACATGTAACATTTAACATGCAAACACAATTTTTTCTATTGTCACTGCTATCACCATCTAATCTTAATACTCACTGTCCAAATTTGTGGCGGGAGAAAAAAAGGAAGAATTTCATCAGATGACTTATTTTGCCAAGCTATTTTTCGTTCAATATAATATAGCTGCTCACACAGAAGAAGCCCCATCCAGTGCATTGTCTTTTTTAAAGCCACATGTATGCATAGAAATGTTTCTGATGAAGTTTCTGATTTGTACCGTATTTTAAGCATTTGCCTACTGCATCGCTCCAGTAATTCAAACACTAGAGAACCTCGCTTCTCCTGCCAACAGATCAGTTTGTGTCACTTTGGTGTTTGGGATATTTGGCACTAGGAGAGGGAATGTAACGCTGGACTGATTGTGACTCTTGTTGGTGGCCGAACAGAAACGTGTGCTTGCCACTAATCCTCTGTGCAGACCTGGGCGGCTCGGAGACGGTCCATGGGGCTCTGGAAGGGTTTGTGGGTCGGGTTGACGCTCTGCTGGCCGGTGGCTGGTGTTGAGAGGATCTAGAGGAGAAGAGGAAGGTCCCATTGTTGGCGTTCTGGTTGAGGTTGGACTCCAGCCGACGTGGCTCCTGTTGTCTGGTCTGGTGTTCAGGCTGTCTGTCAGAAGCCTGAGCGAGTTTCTCTCCGAGCTCCTGTACTTCAAAGGCCAGCTGATCTAAAGGATGCTGGCTGCAGGAAGACATGGGGTGCGAAAAGGCCTACAGACAGGAAGGAGAGAAAACAAGGACTCGCTGTTACAAAAATACAATGATCTAACAACGTCTTTGTAGACAACTTGGTATATATGGTTTATATTATATAACATACAGCCTGCATTATCTTCTGTATATTATAATATATAGCCTATATTGTCTACTGTATATCATAACACATATTATATGCTCTTCTACAGTACATCATAATATATAGCCTTTATGATCTATTCTATATTTTCTAATCTCCTATATCATAACCTATATTCTATCTAATTTGCTCTTCTATATCATCATATTTGATCATATATATCATTATCTATTCTATACTGCACTTTTATAAAATCTCCTATATTTTATATAATCTACATCTCTATATAATTATCAATATTATATTTTACAAAAGAGTAGATTATATAGAAAATAGGCTATACAATAGGAGACTATATAAAATAAAAAAGAAACAATTTTTTCTTACATAGAATGTCTTCTATATTATATATATATAGCCTGTATTATCAACTCTTCTCTTTATATATATTCTATACATATAAATAAGTGTACATAATATGCATGCATGTGTATACATGTGTGTGTATAGATAATATTTATAAATATTTAACAAATGCAGGTATTATTTAAAGTCCAACGTTGTTGTCAACCAAATAATTTTGTGTGGTCAGAACCGAAAGAGTTTACCTGGGGGTGTAGCGCACCCCGTAAATAGCATCCCCTCCATACTCTGACACAGGGCCCTACGAGGAGGGGCAGCAGTATGGGCTCGAAGGGGTCGTGTAGGGTGGTGGTGTTTTCTGAGGGATCAGAGAGTGAACAGGCTCTGATGAGCCGCTCAAGCCCGGACAAACCCTCGGAGGAAGGAGCCCTGCGATGACTCTTCCAGTAAGAGCCGGAGTTCCCGCTCCGCCATGGCAGCAGGTTTGAGGGATTGGAGAATGAGCTACGAGACAGCAGGAACACCGAACCTGGCACTCCATCACTGTGCTGAGAGACAGAGACAAAATAAACACAGTCTTTAACAACATAATGAAGAGGTACAGTCATACTGACAGCCCAATTTGAAAAATGACCCAAATGTGGCACAGGTTGGCCTCTTTTCTAAAGAACATCCTTCTGATTTATAGCCAACTAGGTCAGCCATGAAAAAATGAATCAATGATGATAATCTTGACACGCGTGTTGCCTATTACCTCATAATTAATGTCTCTGTCCTGTATTATCAAATCCCTTTATCAATGTTGAGGGAATGAGAACATCTGTAATCATTTAGCTGTGGCTTTTCATTTGAAGTGACCTAAAAAACACTTATTACAGCCACTATCCCCCGGGAGCATCCTGAGATTAGAGAAATAACTCACCATCTAATTGTTTTCATCTTCTAACTCACCGTCATGTTGTCCAAAACTTAAAAAAAACATAATGAAACCATAGGCTGGATGTCTGAGCTGCTGTATTGGATACAATGAAAGTGATGCTCATCTCTAAATGTGAAGCACTATTAAGACACCAGAATTCTATTTCACTGTGGGATCAACTCAACAACGTTGCAAAAATAAAATGTCGTAATTTATTCACTCACAAGTCAATGCAAATCCCTATATGACTGTATTGTGTATGAAACACAAAAGAAGATATTTTGAGAAATGTCCCAGTGGTTTTCTGTTCATACAATTGAAGTCAATGATGTCACACATTACTTAAAGACACAAATTACGAGGTCACCAGGACTTAAATCAAATGGTTTAACTACTATCCCAAATCACCCTTCTTTCTATCCATGAGGGCTGATGGTCGTTTATATACACCTGACTGCAGGTAAATCTCACCCAGCTGCGCTCCAGGTTTGTATTGAGGTTTCCGTTGAGGACGGGTTGAAAACAGGCGGCCTGTGACACAGGTTGTGTGAAGCGGGCTCGCCTCGAGCTGCTGTACTGCAGAGCCCAGTCCCACACCGGAGGGAAAGGGGGGTCCACCGGTTCCTCCGGTTCAACCATGGGCAGCTCCCTCAGCCCATTAACAGGCGTGTAGCTCTGGGGCAGATGCTGCGGGGGAATTTCACGTCTCTTTTATGCTTGTAGAATATTAGGGATAGTTTCAAGGTCTGACATGTTTTGAAAAATCGGGCTGCAGTACCTGCGAGCGGCGACATCTTTCTCTCTGAGAGTTGGCCAGGAAGCTACTGAAGAGCGGCAGCTGCACACTGTCATGCAGAGCCAGCAGGTAATCTTCTGTAAACTGGAAGCGGGCGGGATATTGAGACCACAGCTGCCACACACAGTCAAGGAAGAGCAGAAACACAGGCGCCTGTCGGAGAGCACAGCACATTTATTATACACAATCTCAACAAGACTCTTATTGTGAATTTCTAAATTACGTTTATAGGTATACAAGCAGCAGTGATACTACTGGACTGTTTTTTGGGGGGCGCACACTCTAGGGATGCTCACAACATAAGGGTTAAAGTTTTTGTTGTTGTTGCAGAATTTAAACTGGCACTGCATACGTCCTTTGCTAAAAAGGCAGTCCTTAACTGCTTTGTAACAAACTCCTTGCAATGTTTAATTCAATATGGTTGTTATTTTTGTGGAAAATGTTATTAGAAACATTTTTTACAACTGAAAAATATTGATTGAGAATTAAAATGTATTTTTATTTAAGAGTTTTGAATTGTTATTCACTTTTTATGTTTGTCCCTGGGTTTTGCAAATATCTAACCAATAAAAAGTATTAAAAAGTTATTGTAAATTTAAAAACAACTAATCTGAATCTGCGGTTTCGGAAGGACACACATTTTGGGCAACAAGGCTATTTGAGTTTACTAAAATATAAATTTTGAAAACGTTTCTGTTTATTGAAATCAATATAAAATACTGGCCTAAAAATTTGGAAAAACTTAGATTAAACATTTTTTTTTTATGTTGCCTCAGAAATAATCTGAAACAAGTTTAAGGCACTGAAATTATAATAATGAAATAAAATAATTTTATATAGTTAACATAATTATAATTAATATAATATTAATTATAGTTTAGTTAATATGTTATATAGCAGCATAAAAAACAAATAAATGAAAAAATGAAAAAAGCATACAGTATATGGATAGAAATATTTTAACCAAAAATTTAAAATATTAGTAAAATTTTGTGAAATATGTAAAACTACAAGAAAACTAAAAACAAAACTATAACTGTTGGGTGAATTAAAAACCCATTATGAATGAACTATATAAATGGTTTCTGTCTCTTTTTCTTGACCTCTTCTTTATCACAGTCCCTGTGGTAGTTGATGCGGCTGAGGAATTTGTGTCCGGCTGTAATCCATTCCTTCTGCACCAGACTCTGAAATCCAGCTACAGTCCTGCAGTGAGGATCACACATCACCTGCACCAGACTAGAGACCACACAGTTCATGTCCCGATCCTCCGACTCTAAAGAAAGACAGAGAAAAGAAACAGTCTATTAAATCACGGTCTTGAATAAATTATTGGGTTACAACGCATTCTAAAAAAAATCTTATTTATAGGAGTTTTATGGATTTTAATTAGTGGTGGGCATAGATTAATTTTTTTTAATCTAGATTAATCTAGATTAATCTTGGAATTAATCTAGATTAGTCTAGATTAAAATGGCTCATTTGAATTCTGCCGAAGGCATTCAGAATATGTGTGCTACCCAAATAATGACTAAAAGTAAGTCTTTGAGAACGGGTTTCTCAAGCCAGGTGACGCATTAGACCAGGGGCTCATCTCCTGTTTCCAAAATGCATCACAAACTGCTTGAGAAAGCTGTTCATCGATGATGATTTGTGATGAAAAATAAATGATGTTCAATAAGACGTACTTGGGTTTACTTTCGCATTAGCTACGGGATGCTTTGCGTTTAGGTGGCACTTGAGACTGGAAGAGCTCCTACAGTACATTTACATTTAGTCATTTAGCAGACGCTTTTATCCAAAGCGACTTACAAAGAGTGAGGGAGCAACAAGCGATATGTCATGCAGGAGCCATAATACATTAGGTGCCAATACAAAGTTACTGGTTTCAACTAAAGCTAGACCACTACCTGTTGAGAGAAAGTTTTTTTTTTTTTAAACCAATTCCGCATTGCACAAGGTGCAAACAACCGTATCTTGTCGATGTTTCCATTGGGAAGCTTCTTAAAAATGAATATTCCCTGAAGCAAACCCGGCGGCTTCATAGCTGCATCCATGTTAGCACGTCACGTTGGATGCGGTAATTTCACAGTAACGTTATGTTGTGTTCAGACCAAACGCCAATGGCGTGTCAAGCGCGAGTGATTTATATGTTAATGCCAATAGGCAATAGACCTACTTGCTGCGCGCATCGCGCGAATGAAGCCCTGGTTATGAGATGATGAGGCGGCTTCTGCTTCCGCGAATCACGCGAGTTAAAAAATCTCGTTCTCGCCCTGTACAGTGCAGTTAAACTGGTGTACATCCGCGCTAAAATATCAAGGTGAAAGTCATCATAGCTTGCGTAATATAGACCCAGCTCCCAACCCAACTTTGAGAATAGATTAACGGCGACAATTTTTTTATCGCGCGATAAGAGTCACACTGCGTTAACGGCGTTAACGGCGTTAACGGCCCACCACTAATTTTAATGCTCATGCACAGGTGTAATTAAATGCAAGTGTTAATGAATCTGCGTCCACACAAAAATTAGGCATAGTTTCATGCAAATGAAAACAGCATTTTACCGTTTTCTTACGTGTTTTTTTGTTGAAGTTGAAGTAAAAATTAATATATATTTAATAATATATCATGAAATAAATTGTCTTTATTCTACTGACTTCCATTTCCGCACACAATAAAAAAGCAGTATAACAAAGTCTGAAAAACATATTTTCTCAACAAACTTTTACATTTTGGACATGTGAATTTATTTCATGGTTGTTTTTACAAAATCACACTCTGCGCATGCCAACTTTCTCCTCCCACTTCATCCTTCAGCCTCATTTTCTCTTCTTAAACTTTAATCTCTTAAATCATCACAAAAACTGCACTGGACTTAAACATTACATGACAGGATTGTTTTAAAGTTCTTAGAATATGTCTTTGAACAGTGGATCAGGAGGTTCTATCGCTCTCTCTTGTGTTGTGGTTTGTGTGTTTCTGCGGCCGCACATGTGGTGAACAGGTTCACAGTGATAGATGAAGAATGTCAAACTCATCTGAGAAACTCATTCCTAAAGCTATTTGCTGCTTGTCAGGAAAATATTGATGATTATTGGAGGGCAACTGTGGGTCACGCAGAGAAACAAAAGGTTTGGAGGAACATAAAATGAAATTGAATTCAAAGAATAGGAGGCCATTGCCAGATGTCGCTGTTTATTGGTTTATGAGTAAAGAGAAAAAAACTGAACCTCTGTGTGTCAGTTATTATTTTTTAACATCTTTACAGGGAAGCATATCATTTCTTGCATGAAATCACACTTGCATCACCAACGTATTGCAATTCCATTTGCTATTGGTTGGTTGAACAGAAGCTATTCTCACGTCACTGGTCAGTTTTAGACTGCTGTGATGGTTATAAAAATCATTAAAAAAAAATACTGACCACAAATCTATCCGTACATAAAATAAACTTTTGCATTCAACACAACAATTTGCTTTTATACATGAGGCCCAGAAACAATAAAACTCCAATACAATAATAACGACACAAAGATGTGAAACAGCCTAGAGCAAAGTGAGTTTGTCTTTTTGTTTATTTATTTGTATAGTTCACCCATCATTTTCTCACCCTCATGTCATTCCTAAACTCACTGAATTCGTTATTTTTTTTTGAAGAAAACAAAAAATTATATATTTTGATCAATGTTGATTACAAAACATTACTGCCCCCCATTGACTTCTATTGTATGGACACACAACCATCGAGACATTTCTCAAAAAATCTTCTTTTGTGTTCCATTAAACAGACAGTCAAATGTGTAAATGTTTTTACTTTCGTGTGAACCATCCCTTTAAAGGAACAGTAAAAATAAAAATTCGGTCTTCACTAACTGACAATCAAGTTTATCCAAATCTGTATAAATTTAAGAATGTGTGTAACCAAACAGTTCTCGGCCACCGTATATTCAAATATCAAGAAGATATTTTGAAGAATGAAGGACAGCAGACGGTTTTTGGGGCACTTTTGATGACCATTATCATTTTTCCTACCATGGTAGTTAATGGTGGCCAAGAAGTGTTTGGTTAAAAGCATTCTTCCAAATATCTTTCTATGTGTTCATCAGAACAAAGACATTTATATAGATTTGGAACAACTATAGGGTAAATAAAAAAAGACAGAATTTTAGTTTTAGTGTGAACTGTCCCTTTAAAGTGTCAATACGGCGTGAATATGTGTTTTTGTGTGTCTTTGGTGTGTTATAAGTTGCCAATGCATGTATTACTATTAATTAAAAAAAATAAAGTGTTGGAACAAAAGATGCATTCTATCTAAAAGCGAATGCTCACCCAGACATGCCTGAAACACCTCGTGTAACCACACCCCCCCAAATCTACATCAGTTTGTGGTATGATTTGACTAAGACCACCCAAATGTATACACAAGTAAGGTGTGTGTGTACCTGTCAGTACAATTGCTGTGAAACCTGATGGTCCAAATATGGTAAGATCCGTTACATTTCCGTCACACGCTTGTAGTATTCAACCAATAACTACGTACTGGTTAACTGGCCAATCACAGCACAACTTAATTTGTAAAAAATCTGCGCGTTTCAGAGAGGCGGGGCAAAGAGGAGATACAGACATGCACGGTATGTGGAAAATACAGCGTTTTTTAACCTAAAATCGTGTATACACATTGCATTACATCTAAAACAAACGATAATATTCGTTTCAGCCGTGTCATACGACCCCTTTAAGTAGTCATATAATAAGCAGGATAATGTACATTTGAATGTCTTTACCACACTATAAACTCCTTTTGCTTCTGTCAGTTTTGATCACCTGGTGGGGTTTATTTTGCAATAAAGAGATAAAAACCCATTATAGCATGTGTTCTGTTGTTCAGAACAATAGAACACATGCTATAATGCGTTTTTGTGTCTGAACTATCTGAACTTATAGATATATGGTTAGACAAAGCACCTCATGTAATGGTGACATTGTACAGTGAAGAAATGCTCCTCAAGTCATCATGTGTCAATAGGGTGCAAAGTTCAGAGACAGGTCAGATGACTATTAATGATCAAAATGACTAACCTTGGAGAACAACAGTCATGTGACCTCCTCTGAGCAAACAAGCGACCTCTGCTGCTTTTCTCAGACAGCACCTGTGGAGACGCAACAATCACATCACACACAGCAGGGCAAACCAAACAAACACACACGGAATGATAAAGCACACACACATCAATACACTGACTTTCACTTTGTAGTGTTATATAAGAAGCTGTTTAAATCGTACACTGCAATGTTTCATGCTTTTGTTTTAAATATATCATGCAGTATGCTGTTTAACAAGCTAGAATTTCAGACGTGAGAAATATTTCAGTCATCAGTTATAACCACACACACAGATTTGTGTTTATTTACCTGATATAATCGAGCCAGCGTGTGCTCTCAAGTGTAGAGAGCCACTTGTCATCTGGCACTGATACAGACGATGAAATATCTGTGAGACAAAACAAGAATGTAACTGAGCGATACTTTGTAACCGAGTGTTGCATTAGCATCACATACAAGGTTGTGGTTTCGATTCAGTACAATTTAACCTGTTTCTGTAGGTCAGCTGTTAGGGCAGGGAACGCATCGAAATGTGTTTACCTTGAATGCAAAGTCACTTTCTATAAAAGGCATCAGTCAAATGAATAAAAATAAACCTCGTACTGAGACCGTCAGGAATGTTCCAGCATTCCAACATCACACAACAGAAATGCAAAAACGTTGCCAGTTGAAGAGAAATGTGAAGAATCAATGTGTCGAGCCGGCAGCTGCAAGCTACTGCGAGGAATGTTGTGGGTTTAACCACAGGAAGAATTTGAGGCTATAGATGAAACAACATTTCTGTTTCTCAGTAACACTGAAATTTATCTTTTCACACAACGAAAGCTCTTTGCTTTGACCTTTGCACGTCTTCAGACAGTTACCGTATCCAAGTGTCTCAACAGCTGTTGCACAAAAAACGGTCAACATTTACCTACAGAGTCAAAGTCTCAGAAAGAAATAACTAGCTTAACCAGAAAAACGCCAGTTAAACAGCTGCTCAACTACATTTTGATCAGCATAAACCAGCCTGGAATAGTAAGAAGGTTCATTTTGAACTGAGTTTTTTCAGAATGTCTTTGCAATATATTTCCGACACTGGAAATAGACCAAAAGCACTGACCGCCCAGACAAAGTGTCCGAAGTCTCGTGTGAGCCACCTGGATGTCTGCGGGTGATGGCATTTCCTCCCCGAGGTCCACGATCACACACATCTGCTGACCGCCAAACAGCACCAACTCTAGATTCCTAAAGATCACAGAAGCTCCATTACTGACCTCGTTGGATCAACTAAGAGATGTGAATTTTATATATATTATATAGGAATAAGAAACAAACCTGATGTCATCCTTCTCATGGTAGATGTTATTTTGGAAGCTGGCCATTCTTAATAAATCGCTTCCCCGTGGATGTCGCCAGCACCATCGCTGACAGAGAGACGTCAAATTAGAATATGATTCATTTAAAATTCATTTTAAGTTAAGAATAAAGGAATCACAACATACTTTCATGCATAGAAATGTAAGGAAGTATAGCAGGCTGTACTGCTTAAAAGGAATGTTAAGCAAAAAAGGGAAATTCTGACTATTATATGAAAATAATACAGTATTTTTATTTCTATGCAGCATCTTCATTTAAGGTGCAATGTGGAGATTTTAGTGACGTTGCGAGTTGTAAGCAACAGCTCACTCCACCCCTCCCTTTCGAAGCCAAATTCGATAACGTATTTACTAAACATGCTCTGTAGAGCAGTTTGTCCCTTTAGGGCTACTGTAGAAACAACATGGTGAATTCCATATAATGTGACCCGCGGTGTATGTAGATAGAAATAGCTCATTCTAATCTAATAAAAACATAACGCTTCATTATGTAAGGTCTTTATGCACCTCTGAAGACAAAGTTATGTATATTATATTGCATTTCTGTTAAGAGATCCTACACACTAGACCTTTAAAGACAGAAAATTGCATATATATTATAACATCTTTCCAAACAAATCTAATACTATTGGTGAGGAAACTTTCATTATTAACAGGATTTGATTAAGTTGTGAAGAGTAAGTAGTTATTATTGGTTAATATTATTTTTACCCACTAGAAGAGTCACAATATTCCAGTATTGTCCAGAACCGTTATATTAAAAACATGACTATCGATATCATGTTTATACTACATATATGTAAATATCGTAAATTAAGTTTACACACAATTTAAGGTTTAAAAACGCTGTTTTTACCACAATGTGCATGTTTGTATGCCCTCTTTGCCCCGCCTCTCTGAAACGCCAGATTTTTTATAAAAGCTCATCGCTTTGAAAAGCGAGGTGAGCTATGATTCGCCAGTTAACCAGTGCGTAGTGATTGGTCGAATACTGCAAGCATGTGATGGATATGTAACATCAGGTTCCAAAGCAATTGTACTGACAGGTACACACACACCTGCGTATACATTTGGGCGGTCTTTGTCAAATCATACCATGAACTGATTTAGATTTGTGGGGGTGTGGTTACACGAGGCGTTTCAGGCAGGTCTGGATGAGCATTCACTTTTAGATAGAATGCATTTTTAATTCCGACACTTTCATTTTTGCAATTTTACGTGTCTAATACATGCATGGGCAACTTATAACACACCAAAGACACAGAAAAACACGTATTCGCGCAACATTACCCCTTTAAAAAATAGCAATTCAATAGGCAACGCTATGGTATCATCATTATGAATAATTTTGGCAACAACAACCGTGTGGTGGAAAACATGATATTTCTATTGCTCATTCGCAAGGAATATCCCTAAATTTTAATTATATATAGTAAAAAAGTTACAAAAAAGATGCAAACCAAAATACTTAATTAAGAATCAATGTTGTGTTAAAGAGTTTGGAGTTTTGTACAGTGATGTCAGCTGTGGAACATATAAACTCACTGGGATTCGTCCATCATTAAAGTGGGCGAATGTTTTCTTCAGCTCTGTGTCTAAGACCCGATGGGGAACCACAGTGAATCTGTTGAGGCTATAAAAACACAAGAAAACAACGTTTGAGCAGTTTCCACTTCCAACATGGACACAGCTTCAGTAAACATGAAATTATAAATCCAGCTGTGGTGAGCTCACTGTTCCTGCATGCATAAACAGACGTACAGTAGACTTCAACTGCTAGTTACACAGAAACGTCATTCCAGACCCATGATTTTTGTCTTCCGTGGAACACAAATGTGCGAGTAAACATTTTTTTCTTTATCCATACAATGAAAGTAAATGGAGACTGAGTGAATGCCCAATATTATCTGCCATTCTAATGGAACAGTGACTAAAAATCTGAAAAGTCAGAAAGAGGATTTGGACCTGGTGGACATCTCAAAGCGGTCATTGACAGAGCTGACCCTCCAGCCCGTGGCACCTGCCCTTTCCAGTTCCTGCTCCCAGTCCGCCGAACACTCGAACCAGTTCATGTTCGGGTCACGTCGCCGGTTGCTTAGAAACTGCTTCATCTCTATAGACAGCGGAGGGAGGCATTGAATGCTTGGATTGGTTACAGGATCCGGTTTGTATGCAGAACCTCCCGTGAGCTGTGAACTCATTTGGTTTGCAAAGGTAACGGACTGGTGCGATGAACATGAATTGACAACAAACAAACCTTTACAAGGTTGAAAAAGGGCTAGAAGGTGATCTGCGTCAGATTACTTTTCATTATTCATCTGCTTGACTTTCCCTCTCAGTCCCGCCATAGCTCACATTTCTTTCAATGATTCACTTCAATATCAAATAAGAGCGTAGTGTATTGCAAACTACACAAAAAAATATGCTGGCTTCAGGAAAACGCTTGTAGACATACAATTTCCTTTTGGAAATATAACAAGAAATCCATGTATTTAACTCTATATTTGACTAACAGAGGTGATTGTTCGCATTCACAGTATAAATTGTAGATACAGCCGCGGAAAAAACTAAGAGACCTTTCCACATTTCAATTCAAATCAGCTTTCCTAAATATCTTGTGGCCATTTCAGTCCAGTGTCTGTAGCTTTTCAACAAAATAAAACCTCAGGAGTGACACCGAGTCATCCAACGGCAATGTGAAAGACTGACAGCATGACAAGGGATATAAAAATCCAGATTATCACATAAAAAATAACTTTTCCTAAATTCATGTAATGTTGTATTGCTTTAAAGTGACTATGGACTTGTTTTCTTTGCAGTATTTGACGTCTGAAATAAATACAGAGCATCTTTTCTGCTATTTTGACCTGTTTCTCTAGTTCTCATTTTCTGCAAATAAATATTTTAATTAGAAATTTGGTAGAAATATTATTAGTATTTCACAGAATGAAACAAAAATTATAATATTGAAATGGTCTCCTAATATTTTCAGCGGCTGTATACAGCAAGGTTAAAATACAATTTAGTTATGACGAATGAATGAATTTAAATTAATTTTCTCTAGTTTAAACACACATGATAATAAATAACTCACCAACACTACCCAAAGCAGAATTCTGGAAGGAGAGGAGAGTCCCAGGTTTCAGTGGTTGGTAGGTTTTAGCAATGGTGTATGAGATCTGCAAGCAAATTATGGAAATAATAAAGTCAAATAACACATTTGTGAGAGAAAACCATTAATACAATGAGCTTATTTCATTTAAACTGTAACGTAAACAGTCAGATCTGTGTGCTAAATTCAACTAGGGCGGCATGTTGATCATTTCATATCTCATTGGTTCTCGCGTGTCGCGTGACTAGCTGTCACACGTGTGTTTCGACACTAGAGAACAAATGAGATTTAAATTGCCACAGATATTAGTAGGTCTTTTATTGCTCTGAATTGGGTTTCTCAGCAAATGTGTAATATTCATTCAAACCTCCATCGCTTGGGCATCAGGTGTGAGTCTGTCAAACAGGAAACAGAAGACACGCAGGTCCCGACAGTACAGCACCAGTTCCTCTGGGGTGAACTTCAGAGAGCCGTTTGGGGTCACCAGTTTGGTGCGAGACGGTCCAACTGCAGCAGATAGTTATATGCATTAAAAAAAACTTTCAAACACAGCTAAGATTCCATTTATATGTTTCTATTTTCTGGATCCATTAAGATTTGTTGCACTTTTATTTTGTTTTATGTTATTTGTCATGCTATTATGCATGAAATGACATTTATTTGGGCCAAATTCAATTATAGTATTCTACCATAAAAAGTGTGAAGATAAAAAAAAGAAAAGTGAATTACTGCTTTAAAGATCCAGTGTGTGAGATTTTACAGCATCTAGTGGTAAAGTTGTGAATTGCAACTCTTTCGAAGCACTACGGTGGCTGACACAGAACATAGATGTTGTCACCCTGTCACTTGTTTGCTGAAGGAGATAACGCTTCATTATGTAAGCTCTTTACACACCTCTGAACACATATTTATGTATATCATATTGCATTTCTGTCAATAGATCCTCCAACAAATTACACACTGGACCTTTAAGGGTCCTAAAAAAATAGGCTTTAATTGCTTGCAGCAATCTTAAATTACATCCATGGATTAGTCAGCAAAGATTGTCTTACCTGCCACGACTTTGTCTATAGAAGCGAGAGCTACATCGTGGTCTCCGAGCAGCACTGGATCTGCATTATCCTGGAGGACAAGAAAAGAGAAACATTGAAGATGAATTTGTCTGCAGAGGATGTTAGACTAGACGATAATAACAAGACTGAAGTTTGTAAACTTCAAGATTTACAGTAAAGTTTGAAAGTGCTGGTTTACTCGTCCCTACTCACATCAGGTCTCTGGCTGTCCTGAGGCACAAACGCCACTCTGAAGTGAGTGCAAAACAAAGTCCCAGACAACCATCCACCTCCTTCTTTAACCGACAGCTTTTTCCTCACCAGCACAGCTCTCTGCAGCACACACTCACCTGAAGAAGCACAAGACACAAATCGCGCACAATGAAAATCAAACAACGTCTCAGTTATCCATACAATGTAAGTCTAATGGGGTCTGATGTTGTTTGGTTATCGACATTCTTCAAAATATCTTCTTTTGTGTTCTGCAGAAGACAGAGATTTTATTTTTGGGTGAACTATCTTTTTGACATCTATACCACTGTACATTATAAAAGTAGAGCTGATTTGAACCATTTTTGTGCAACATACACAACGAGTGCTCATATGCATCAGGTTTGAAATAATAATCATATTTTTTGCATTCCTATCTTAAATGTAGGTGAAAGGAGTGACTTAAAATATAAAAGTCTGTGTGTATGCTTAAAAGCAAAAAAATCTGCGTGTTCTTTGAACGGCCACGTAATAATATAGTAAAAAAAAAAATTTTTTTTATAGAGACGTTGCGTCAAATGCACACTTGCACATACAAAATCCTCCGGTTGATTCTGATGTGGATGTGGTCACTTTTCCAAACCGTGTTTCTTCATTTCATGACACAGAGGTCAGAGAGATGGACTGGACGCTCATTACATTCTACAAGACTTCTAAACATCTGAGGTTTTCAAACTCCCTTTTCAATTCAATTGTAATAAAAATAATTTCATGTCAGGCTGTGTTTGCTTTCAGTAGAGCGAATCTGCTCTTCTGATATAAAGCACATGCTCGACCCAATTTGTTTTTTGTCAACATTTGTTTTCCATTAAACGTCAGTTTCAGCCGAATACAGTGTGTGCTACCAGAGCCAGGTTCAATAAGCAATGGATCACATCAACCTGCTTTTCCAGGTCCTACCGCATGATTTCATGTCTGGAAATGTCCTGTGAATGGGAAACTATGAAGCCCGACCACGTCTGACATTCCAGAGGTTCAAAAAACTGTGCAAGTGTACGCATCATTAGGGCAGGGAAAAAAACTACGGATGACATCATACAGACTGCAGAACTTCGGGATATTTAACAACTGCTATTAGTGGTCTCCTATGAAGGCCGAGCCCAAATATATGTATAATTGTATTAAAAAAATTCAACTCTCAATATTTTTGACTTAATAAAACACAAATCCAAAACTGCTTATACCAAGTGGACTTGGCAACACCGGCGACAGCAGTGGACTCAGTAAATTATTATTACTAGTATTATGCCAAGTTGAATCAACAATTTTTGTTTACAATGTATTTAAAATATATTCAATTATGATAATAAATTGAATAAATTTGCATTTTATTTATTAGAAGCTACTCTCTTTCGGATTAACTTTGCTGTTTGTCTTTCAAGAAGCATCTAAGATATTTCCCCTAAAATTGATTAAAGTGATAGTTCACCCCAAAATAACAATTCTGTCATCATTTACTCACCCTTTTGTTATTTCAAACCTGTTTGACTTTCTTCCGCAGAACACAAAAGAAGATATTTTGAAGAATGTTGTTAACTGGTCCCCATTCACTTGCATTGGTTTTGTGTCCATACAATAGAAGTGAATGGGGTCCAGTGCTGTTCGGTTACCAACTTTCTTCAAAATATTTTCTTCTGTGTTCTGTGGAACAAAAACAAAGTCATCCAGGTTTGAAATGACAAGAGGGTGAGTAAAGGATGACAGAATTTTCCTTTTTGAGTGAACTATCACTTTAACAGAAAATTGGTCTGTCCATTGCCGATTTAAAATCCTCAGATCTGTTCACCCCCAGCAGCTGATTCTGTTTCCTCTGTCCTGAGTCGGATGGTCACCTGAGATACTGTGGAACGGAGGTAAAGTCTTACACATGTCCATACCTGATGATGAGACTGCATATGTGTCCACAGGTCTCTGCAATATGAGTCCTTTGACCCCGAATGGTTAATCCATCCATTCCAAAGCAGTATGGTGTGTGTCAAGGTAATGTTGCACATGATCTCTATACATCTTTGGTTGACAAGGACCCCCACAATCTGAGTGCTTGAAGGGACAGTTAACCCAAAAATGAAAAATCTGTCATCATTGGATCAACCTCAGGTTGTTCCAAACCTTTATAAATGTCTTTGTTCTGCTGAACACAAATAAAGATATTTGAAAGAATGTCAGTAACCAAACAGATCTCATCACCCATTTACTGCCACAGTAGGGGAAATGAATACTATGTGAGTCAATGGGGAGTGAGATATGATTGGTTACTGACATTTTTCCAAATATCTTCCTTTGTGTTTAGCAGAACAAAGACATTTATACAGGTTTGGAACAATCTGATGGTGACTGAATATTCATTTTGGGGATGAACTATCCCTTTAAGTGGCCACTTTTTGGACCCCCATTACGTTTCTGTGAAACAGGCTGGGGAATAGAAAGATCTGTGTGTTTGATGGCCAAACAGTACCAGTCTATCCATGCTGAGGAACAACAAAGAATGAACTGTCTGTGGAGGGCTGTGTTTATACGTTGAGGTGAGAAGCTCTATTAAAAGTTGACGCGGTGGGAAACGCTCTCTACTCCCACAGAGGTGCTGAGTGTATGTGCTGAGGTTAAGTGTTAAAGATTAGGTCGCTCTGAGTCTGCCAACATTCCTGAGTAAAGCTCCTGTTTAAAAACACTGCTGACACGGATATTACGGCGAGGGGCTGCCGGGGTTGGACACATTCAGCACACGGAGCGTTTGTTTTCTGACACCGTTCACACCCACAAGGCTGCTCTGTTATTACCACATAAATTGGATTGATCTAAAAACAGTAATGGGAATCACTTAATAAAGCAGAAATGGTGCAAACTGAAGAACATTTTTTGTAGTGCGACATGAGTTAAAGGAACAGTTCACCTAAAAATGAAAATGTACTCACCCTCGAGTTGTGTGTGTACATTTCTGAACACAGAGAAAGATATTTGGAAGAATGCTTGTAACCAGACAGTTCTCGGCCACCATTAACTACCATAGTATGAAAAATGACAATGGTCGTCAAAAGTTCCCCTAGAACGCTTTGCTGTCCTTCATTCTTCAAAATATCTTCTTGATATTTAATATATGGTGGCTGAGAACATTTTTGCTACACACATACTTCCAAATATCTTTATCTGTGTTCAACAGAACAACGACATTTATACAGGTTATACAGAACTTGAGGGTGAGTAAATGATGAAAGAATTTTCATTTTTGGGTGAACTGTGCCTCTAAATTTGAATGAAATTGCATTGATTTTCCACTCACTAGCTTTTGTGATGCTATTTATTGTGTGATACCTTTTTATTTGATGTTCGCTTTCCAAATTATTGTGAAAAAAGTGAACAGACTCAAACAAAGTTAGCATCGGTTATCACAGAAAACAGTTCAGATCCGTGATTTATTTTTTATTGGTGAATAAACTTCATGGAAAATGTTTACTGTACCAATCTGAAAAGCCAATATAGACCATTTGGAAGACGTAAACAACACTGGTCCAGAAGAACGTTTTTTAACACTGCACATGGTTTTAACAAAATACAACCAACAGAACATTTATAACCGAATCAAAATCTTTAATATTTAGTTATATTTGTACGATTTAAAAAAAGTAAAAAAATAATCCGGACGTGCTGCTGGACCACTGTTAGGATCTTGCAATCTGGTTTACAGTATAGGCCTGGTGGTTTAAACCATTTTTGCCATCCAAAACACAGCGACAACTGAAGTCGCTTTATCAGATATTACCTGGCAAACAGCAGAGGCCAAGGACATCTCTCCCCCGCGTGTGAAAACTACTGTGACTCAACATCCTCTCCTGTAGCAAACACAGAAATATTGTTTATATGCATGAACACTGTAGGAAACTAGACATTCTCAATTTCTCAATGTAGAGTAAATAGGCAAAATCAATAAATAATACTTAATCAGTCAGGCAAGCAAATGTTACAATATTGTGTAAAATTGGTTTGTGCACTAATGTACGTGTAAGATATACGATATCACTGAAGTTTCTTTTCTTGTAGTGTGCAGACTACGCACAGGTTTACTATATAAGTTTCACTTCTACATGCTACTATTTTTTTAAGGTTATTTATACCGTTGTAAAGTATTAAGTATTGCAGGATTTCTATGTGTGCATACAACACAACATCTTTCAGCAAATGTCAAAGGAAAAAGCTCTTTAGTAAGACTAACGTGTTATTTCCCAAGAATGTGTGAACAAGAAGCATCTGGATGGATCATTATGATAATAAAAACAAAGTATGTGTTGTATGTAGGCCAGACTGAAAATATGAGGTTTTAAAAAAAGATTTAAATTTTGAAAAGAAAGGTCGAGATCTGATATTGGATATACAGTACAAGATATTTTTTAAGCTCATGGAAAAAAACTTGAATCCTTCAGTTAAACTTCTCTTGGGAGAACTAAGAGATTTCCAATACCATTCATCATTTAAACAATAGAAAACATCACCAACATCTTATTTCATTAAATTAAGAGAAGGCCCAAAATATATCTAAAATACATAAACGCAAAGGCAAAATAGCTACTGCAATGATTATACACTATCAGAATAGAAATCATATTGCAACTCAAGTACGCCTGCCCTAGGAACATTGACACTTTTGGGAAGTTATTTTTTAAATTACATAATAAAATGCCAATAATCACAATTACATCCCGTTTCTAAAGCATCTACTGATGAAAAACTGAAATCTAAGCATCGGTGGCTATCTGAGAATCGTGACACTGAGGAAGTGAAATAACGTGCCATCAGACTCAAAGAACAGAAGAAAAGCAACAAAAAAACCCTCAGCGTATTTCTGCTGAGGTCTACACGAATCGAGTCACATGGTCTCTTTCTTCCTTCTTCATAAAACAAAAACCTCCCTCCTCTTAGCTTCTGGGGAAGGAGACGGCCAAGACTCATTACAGTTTCCATTGCTCATGGCTTCCCCTGGCTTCTGTGACCAGAGAGAGCAGAGAAGTCCAGCTCAGGCAACATTCAAACCTTCTCTTGACTGAACCAGCTAGGCCAGACTCGCACAACAGGACGGGCAGTGGGAAAGTGGGAATGCTGTGCGTCACCATATAAACCTCACACTGTTAAGTTTATTAGTCATCACAAAGGGGCACAATATGCCTTTGTGCCAAGCATCAATCTAGAACTAAATGAGGCAACTAGGGGCCCAATGGGAGGCTTAAACCTATTGCTTTAAAGAGTACGGCTATTGTTCAGTGGCTTGTTATTTTAGAAGCTCTATGCACTTCTCTGTGCTGCTCAGAACGTTTGGGAACAATGCAGCGATTTCAATAAAACCTTTGAAGTATTTAGTTCATTGGTCAATTGAAATGTTTGAAAATAGCATCGTGGTGCTTAAACTCAAACGGATGAAATCAAAAGCCATTTCTGTTTAGCCATACCCCTCCTGTCCAACTGAAGAAAAATCTATCATCGTTTTTATTATTGCTCAGGGTATGAAGCTAAATAAACCCGAAAGCTCAAGTTTCAAATGTTTGGTGAGTTATCTCGATTTGAGATTCTCTGGTTGATAGTAAATTATATCTTAAATAAATTTAAAGAGCAGAATTGATGTTTTTTGGCTAGGTAATAAAATTAAATAAATCTCTCTATTTTTAAGCAGCTAACAAAAAGTCCAAATCTAAGGAACAAAATATCAGAAACTGTGTAAGATCTTAGCCAATGGCCACACACAAAGTCACTCACTTTAGCATCCACTTAGCAACATACCAAAAACACCTCAGCGATTACATAGCAACACCCTGAAAAACACTTAGCAACCACATAGGAACAGATTAAAAAACCTTATTGATCCTATAACAACATACTAAAAAGACCTATTACATGGCAACATATAAAACACTGACTCTAGCGATCACAAAGCAGCACGCTAAAAAACACCTTAGCAACCACACAGCAACAGACTAAAAACATTTTAGCAACCACACGGCAACTGACTAAAAACATCTTAGCGACAACACGGCAACAGACTAAAAAAAAACCTTAGCAACCACACAGCAACAGACTAAAAACATCTTAGCAACCACACACCAGCACACATGAATAAACCCCGGCAACCACATAGCAACAAACTGAAAACCATTTTAGCAATCACATAGCAACAGACTAAGAAGAACCTTAGTTACCACATAGCAACATGCTAAAAAAACATCTTAGCTGCCAAAAAGCAGCACCTTAAAAACACTTTTGCAACCACATTGCAACATAATAACAACATCATAGCACATAACACTCCATAAAAACAATGGCAACAACAATGCATAAGCAACCAAAACTTCTCAGAAAAAGTCAAATATAACTGCCATATATAAACTCTCCTATAAAGAGCACAGTTTTATTTGCAGAAACCGCAACTGGTGTGCCAAGCTTTCTTCAACCCTGTCATGCTCTTTTTAGTGCTTATTAAAATCTCGTAAAAAACATAAACAGTGCTGAAAAGATTGAAGGTCAGAGGACGAGTCAAACAGTCTTCTGTTAAATGTTGTGTTTTTCAATAAGTCACTTTTCCTAGACAGACCCTCAACAAATCCCTTATTTAAACATCTCACAGTAAAACAAGATCACATTTCAATAACATAAACAGAGCTAATAACAGACTCTACACGGTGTGTTCCACACACATCAAACACAGCAAGACTTAAAGGGATGATATAAGATCCTGTCATCTTCATACTGTAGGAAGTCTCCCTTATACAGTAAATTCTCATTTAATACTTGAAGTTTGGTCAGCGCCAATAGCCCTGTGGTTCGTGTGCCGACATACAGTGCCAGTGCATTTGCATCTCGAGTGTAATTTGCCGGTCCACTGTCCTATGGGATTAAATGCAAAAATTTCCTTAAATATATATATATATATTAGGGATGCACGATAAAGTATCGGACATATCAGTATCGGCCGATAAATGGACATTTTTAATGTTATCAGTATCGGCCGATAATAAAAATGTAAGCCGATATATTAAAGCCGATAAATTTTAATCATTACCTCTTGTTAAACTACTTTATATGCACGCTGCTCACAGTTAAAATACAGTACAGTACTGTCTTTCTGTCGTAATCATTTACTTACTGCTATTATCAAAACATTATCAAAACAGATAAAGTATTTATGAATGTGTAAATTATAGGAACGAATGCATATAGTTTAAATCAGACTGCTGTATGAATGCTTTCTGTCTTGAGACCTGTTAGACATGTGGATATTGAGAAAACAATTAACGAAGAACATCTATATTTTCTTTATTAAAAGAACCAGAAAAGTTTGAAGGTTAGAGAATTGTTAACTAGTGTAAAGTAGGCTTGGTACGTGATTTTCAGGGAGCGAAAGAGAACTAATTGTTACCTTGTTTTCTATGGTGAATGTTTTCAAATAAAAGCAGTTGTCCACTTTTTGCCTTTTGTTTCAGTCTTAGGGAATTTTATATTAATATGTAGATACTCTATATTGGGCAATATATCGGTTATCGGCTTCCAGTGTTAAAGAATTATGGGTTATTGGCCCAAAATTTCAATATCGGTGTATCCCTAATATAAATATATATATTTGAAGTTTGGACCACGGGGCAACCTGAGGTGCTCATTTACAGGGAAAATGCAAAACTACACAACTTATCTGTCAACAGGAAACCCCATATAAACCACTTTGGTTTCATTTTTTATTAAAAAAAATTCAATCTTACATACTGTATTTAGTTAAATCTTAAAGATAGCCGTTTAGCTTTTTTATTTGGTTAAACAATTTCTTTGGTTGCACTTTATTCAAAGCTAAAATGTCAATTGTTAAAAAACATTAAATCGAAGTCCATCAGGATCAGCTTTGTTTTTGTTTTCTGAAGTGGTCTATAGGCTGGTTTAGCGTTTACCTGAACCAGATCTGATGGTAGTGTGACTGTGTATGCATCCTAGGGGCATTAACATGAGGTGCGTTCTTAGGTTTAAAAAATAGCATACATAACAGAATTAAACTAAATGCAGTGATCTTTGACACCTGATTTTAAAATGCTATTTAAATAAAAAGCAGTGGTGCACAAGATATCAACATCTTGACACAAACAACAACAATAGACTAGACGACCAAAAACCCCAAAACAGACTACAAGATGATCAACATTAACTTTTTACTAACAATTTATTTATTTTCCTCATGACTGCCAGTCAAACCAAGTGATGCAAAGTCAAACACTATCCATTAAGCAAACTCTGTGATGTGACACCAGCTCAAATCATCCAGACTGCAGGAGTCTCTCAGCTGAATGTGCCAGCTGAAAAAAGACTGCCATGACTGACTATCAGTCTGAATCTTAACACATTTTAAACGAAAAGCTCATGTGGTAACGTGCCTACAAAACTGCTACATTCACAATCTCTTTTCCATCTGTTCATTTATAACCTTGAAGTGCACCGCGGGTCACAACGTGCCCGAATTAAGCACCTGTGTGCTTGGGTGGGCTCCATTCACTAAACTTGCTATTTGACACTGTATACACACACAATAATGCTGTTTCTACAAATTCACTTTCTGGGCCAGGAACAGCCACTTCAGCAATACATATGTACTGCCCCAGAATAATCCAAAGCTAAGAGATTCTGGATAGGGTGTTTCCACGGCAACAGCCAGATGTTGTGCACATCAGGGCCTGCGGAAGGAGGCATCTGCTAGAGATTTCCCTAAGGCACATTAGAATAACTGTGAACGTAGTTAGAGATTCAGCTGAGTGGGAACACAACTTGACTCAACTTTAGTGATAAATATATCACAAAATAACCCAAACTTGGAAATCTAATCTTTTACTCTTCCTTTTGTTTTTCTGACCTTGTATTTAAAGAGCAGAGAAGCTTTTTTCCTAGGAAATAAATTGAATGGTCAAGTTAAAACACCAAAACAGCTCTTCGGATGATGCACAAAATATTGGAACTTTGCCGTATACACTTCTAAGTACTTTCCTTGTATGTCAAACTCATATAACATTTTTATGTCACAGATATAACAAAATGATATGGGTTTATGATGACATGAGGGCGCGCACATGACAACAGTTCGAGTGAAGTAGTCCTTTACTGAACAGATATATCTGAATATGAAAATATAGAAGATGTGTAATATTCTGACAAAGAATGCGGGGTGGTATGTGTTAATCGCACTCACATCGTGCTTAACGCATGCATGAATGAAATAAAGAACCACACCCGACAAGATAAAAGGCACAATAAAAGGAAAAAGAATCAGAGAACGTGAGAATGGAGATCTATCCAGATATGAAGTATGGAAACTCTGATGTCCAGTGAAGCACAAAAATCATATTAAATTCATAATGGAAAGCAAAGAAAGTGTTTTAGGTTTCAATTCTTGTAAAGACTATTATTAGTATTTGTATCCCTTTTATTTTCAATAGAAGAACTGACTTAACAGGCTCAACCACAGATTGCGGTCACATCCATAACAAGCATTTCAGCTTGAAAAAGAACTGGAAGCATTTGAACGCAGTTTTCTTATACAAAGAGACTCATTAGTTCAATGGAGAAGTCATTAATAGGACGAATTAATCAGGTATTTTACAAACCTCAGTCACTTTTGACTTTCTGAAGTTTCAATCCCATCAAGTGTAAAGCTAATATTGTACTCAAATAATTAAAACAAAAACTAAACTGATATCTAAATAAATGAGTCTTATTTTTAGTAGCCTAGTATTAAACGTTGAGGCTTACCTTCATGTCTGGCACAAGCTGCCTGACTTTAAAGGAGGTTTTAGACCCAGTCAACATAATTTCGACTCAAAACAGCTGCAAACTAACAGGATAAACAGTGTATGTGAAAGCGGTTTAGAAGTGCAGCTTTGATCCGCTTCATGCTACAGAAAACCGACGATCTCCGTCCTGTTAGCATCACTAAAGCTCTTTCTCCAATCACGCTATGCTCATATATAAAAAATAAACGCACTTGGCATAAATCATGTCTATCGCAGATGTATTTTCCACACGGAGGACGCGCTTTCCATCGCATTTGTTTACACCCCTTACGCCATGGTGAAAACGACACGGGTGTTACTGAGTAACAAAAACCAGCGCTGAGGCTCTTAAAGGGACAGTACACCAGAACGCTGAATGGAACTCCATCATTCCACGGGCGCGTGTCAAATCCTAGTGTGCTGCCTAGGTGAGCAGCTTTGTTGGGCGTCTCCTCGTTCGACATGAACGCATTTTTTTGGGTGACCATATATTATACATACATATAGATACATATACATACATTAAGACACTCACACTTGCTTAAAGGGATAGTTCACCCAAATCTAAAAAACGGCCCTTTATTCGTGTCGTTCAAACCTGTATAGGACTCTTTCGTATGCAGAACACAAAGAAAGATATTTTGAGAAATGTCTTCGTGTTTTTGTGCTCAAACAAGTCAATGGGTGCCAATGCTTTACCAACATTAAAAACTCATTTGTGTTCCGCAGAAAAAATGAAAGGGTGAGAAAATGATGAGTAAACTCTTTTTGAGTGAACTATCCCTTAAATCTGATTACTAACAAAATCTTTTAAAACCGAAATGGCATTTTTTATTATACATTTTTTTCTATATGGAATTTAAAATTGTGAAGTGTAAAAGTAATAGTTAACTTTAAATGTGCCATAGTATGCATGCTGGTATGCAAGGAAAAGTAGTATAAACATGTTTCAAAATCACATCATTTAGAAAATACTTCATCCAGTTGACCTGTTTGTTGATCTACTCTTAGAGCGGTTAGGTTTAAATTGATTTGGCTTTCAAAATTCTATTACACTTAAAGCGCGATTCACAATTTTGCATTTTTCAAAGCAGCTTTACATCAAATTTATACCACGACAGAACTAAGAAAGTGATAGAATACAATGAAATGATCAATTATATAGTAGAAGTATTAAATAGAGAATAGAAAATGCTCTACTATTATTTCTTAGCTTTCAACATTAGTAATTAGTAGGAGTTGTGCAAGCTAAATTTGTCCAAATAAAGCAAGTAACTTTAGACATTAAACATGAAAACATAATAAAATCCTATGTTAAATGCACAAAATATCACAATATATTCACAACCTGTCTGCAAAACACTCTCACAGGTACTTCACAGATGAACAAACACATGACGCTTTCTGACATCGTACTTACCTTTCCACCACAGCATCAAAGAACCATTTCAGAGCAACTTCCAAACAGCACAGAGTGAGACAGTGATGTATGTACTGCATCAGGGTTCATGGATATAATCTGATGCAGTCAACTCTGCGTGGAAAAGGCTTGCGCTTGAAATAGATACCTGCAAAGCAAAAACAAATGAAAATTGATACCATAGATATCAGCACTCCTATTACTTATTCATCACACTCTCACTTTGAATTTAATAGAGCAAAAAATTCACAAGAAATAACACCAAAAAATGGATTACCTTAATTTATTAGAACAAACACAAACACCTGGTAATCACTACTGTAAGTATGGCTCTACATGATTTATAAAGGAGGCAAAGCAAATAAAGATATGTTTTATTAAGTAGAATTAACTTTACAGTAATATAAATAAAATAGCTGGATAGAACGCTGTCATTATTGCAATAAGCAAAACCATGTTTACTGATCGTCTCACACAAGGCAAAGTTCACATTCTGCGGTTATTTTAAGCTCTAAATGCCAGGAAGTGCTTGGCACCGGATGCTGGGAATTAAACTTAAATGAATTTACCTTGCAATAGTATCAGACATATCCAAACCAATCATTAGGAGTCGTAATTTTCTGATTCCTTGACATTTTGATGATGTTCATAACCATGGGAAACTTGTTTATTGTGAAGGTTACACTCAAATTATTTTATATTCAAAACCATTGTTATTATGATGGATAATGTAAAGAACAACGCAAAAACGACAAGGCCAATAAAGACATTTGTGTTTAAATGTGATGGAAATTGTGCAAAAACTCTGCTTATCCAGTAATGACACGAAACACTGCATGTCTGTTTGTAACGTAAACAAATACTACCCAAAAACTGAAGAAAACTTGTGTAAGTTATTAAAGGGACAGTTCACCCAAAAAGTTTGTTATCATTTACCTTCCCTCAGGTTGTTCCAAATCTGTATAAATGTCTTTGCTCTGATAAACACCGAGAAAGATATTTGGATGAATGTTTGAACACAGTTCTTTGTCACCATTGACTACCATAGTAGGAAATATTACAATGCTAATGAAATGTGCCCCAGAATGGTTTGCTATCCTACATTCTGCAGAATATCTTCTTTTGTGTTCAACAGAACAAAGGAATTTATAAAGCAATTTTCCTACTACGGTATTAAATGTTGACCAAGAACTGTTTGGTCATGAGCATCAGAATTTGTAACAACTTTAGTAAATGATGAGAGAATTTTTCTCAAATTTTGGGTGAATCGTTTCTTTAAGGCTGTTTTTGTAAACGTATTAACTAAACAGATTTCCGATGCCGGTTGGTTATACACCTTGCTAAAATATGTTGTAGAGTATCTATGCTTAAGAACTCTGTTTGCCATTGTTTCTATTGACATATATGCATTTGCAGATGCTCTGTGTATTTGCGTCATTCGGAAATCAATCCATGATATTGCTGTTGTTAGTGTTGCATTTTACCAGCTGACTTAAGGGAACACATCTATATCTTGTGGCAAATGCTTGATAGTTAATGAATAGCTAAAAAAGTATTAATGTTAAATTAATGTTTTTTATTATAAATGAACAGTTTGAAGAATATAATTGAACCCCATGTTTGACAAAATAAAAAGACCAACACAAAAACCTGTGTTTAAATACAATGATAATTTTATTAAAACGGTGCAAAAAGAAAGAGAAAAAAAAATCTAACAAAAAAAATCTGATGTTCTTTCCACCAAGATTGCACTGTCACACAGCCTAGGGTCACCCCTCAAACAAGATTGAAATAAAAACTGAAAAGAACCACAAACTGCCCAATACGCCAGAAGTAATGCACAAATAAATCTGCCAGTTCTGTACATGCAACAGTTTCAGTCCCATGCAAATTCGAATATGCTGTTGACTGTAGTTCTGTTACATCCGTGAAAACATACTATATAAAAATAGTAAGATACATCATCATAAAACAAAAAGCCCACTGTATTAAATAAGAGAATTTAGTGTGAAAACTGAGGGTGGACATCACCATCATTTAGAAAATGTACACAAAAATCTAATTAAGTAACTTGGTTTAAAATTGAAATGATGAAATTTACAGCGGCCCGTCTGTTTGACAACAAGCCACGTAAGAAAGAACATCCCAGTTTCAGAACTAAACTTCACAAACGCTTGAAAAATCTTACTACAAATATAGACTCTTAAATCATAGCATCTTGTCAGATCGCTGATGGGGAAATTAGTTTGTCACAAGAAACTCTCAAGTTGTAAGAAGCTTCTCTTGGTCAACCTACACTAGCCCCAAAATACTGACTCAACCACCGACTGCAACTTGGGTCCTATACAGCATACATTCGTATCTTTAAAAAACACTGTAAAACTGCTTTTGATTTACAAAAATAACTCGAACGCATTTATACAACATTTTTTATTCCTTAATACAAAAATGTTCGCAATCTTATTGAAGTCCAAAGCTCAGCGTGGCTTGAACGACCTCTCCATTTTGTTAAATAAATGGATCCGTTAAAACGAAAGCTACAAGTACAATAGAAGGAGAACATAAACTCCTGCGGAGAATCACTTGTCATTTTTCCCCACGTTTGTGCCTTGAAGCTGCAAAATTTTTGCAAAAGCTCAATTGACTGGACACACACACAGTAAACACACAAACACGTGCTCACACGCTGAATTCCTTTTCGCGAATTAGCAGACTGGAAATCTGATGTCTGGGTGAATATGCCTCACATAAGACAAAGCAACTGTTCAATTACATCCACTTATCTGCTTGCATTTTATATTCAAATGTGCTTGTCCAAAAACAAACAAACAAACAAGCAGCGTCCTCTCTGTCCCTTATTTACACTGTGAAATAAGCTGTCGGTCTCACAAGGTCACTGAAGATTTCTTGTATTGATACAGAAATAGAGGTAATCGCTGCCAAAAATAACCTTAACAAGTGCGCCATCTATTGGTTATAAGAGTGAATAACATTAAAACAATCATCTTCAAAAATAAAACAGGTTCTCATTTTGCTGCAAAATCTCACTGTCAAAACAAAATAAAAATGAAGAACCCAAAGTAAAAAGGCTCAAATGCAGGGAGACACCAGATGAAGTCTGATGATGCTTAGATTTGGTTACTTCTTTATTGTGCAAATCAGTAATTTAAATGTTTAAGTTTCGCAAGTCGACATGGTTACACAGATATTTGCATGACTGAATACATCTGTTTTGAGTGTTTTAGAAGCGGGCGTTCATAGAGACTACATCACCAGTTCTACATCTACCACCAGTGTGATACACTAAAAGTAACTCACATCAGCTATTCATATGAAAATCACAGCAGCAGCATCCTCGTACAGTACTATAACAGCCCATTTCATATGAGCGATGAGCAGTTAAAGGGACTGAGAATGAAAAAGCGGTCTTTATTTACTCACCAGAATTTTTATGAATATTTTGGCCATTTCCTCCATATATTGAAAATCGATATAGATGTATCTTGCTCTCTGCTGTACCAGATTACAAAATATATTGTACGTGAGTAATGGTGAAAATATTGTTACATAAAATCAAAAGAGTCATATGGACTCCTTTTAGGTAACTTTGTTCTCTTTTTGGACCTCAACAGTGTCACTTTCACATCACTGTGTGGTGAATGCCCGAGACATGAAGGTGAGCAAATAATGATCATATTTTCATTTTTAGATCAACCAACCCTTTAATAAAACTAGCTGGCTTTAACAGGGCCTGTACTGTCTATCAACAGTATAACAGGTTTGTGAAAAGGTACATCTGTCTTAAAATCTAGATGCATGGTGCAGTCTCTAGTTTATATACTGATGAGCAAGTATCCCTCTGCGTCCACAAATACTGACAATTCTGTAATCAGCTCTACGAATGCAGAAGCAAAGAAAAATATCAATTCAGTTCAACAATCCCCCTGAAGGACTGAACTAAGACTGAAAAGGCAACTAGGAAAGAAGTGAGCCTGCGCACGACACAGTGGCACCAAATGCTGAACCCTGACCTTTGCAGTCCACACGAGAGGAGCTGCTAACTTCATCCAAAACGCTGTATGATAGCGACGAGAAGCACAGTAACATAACAGTCTATCATTGTCACGTCTAAGGCCCGCACGCACAACATTGGGACATCAAAAAAGTGCTTGGTTTTGTGCAGCTTTGTCATACGTCACTGGGGCGATAATCTTAACATATAGGTAAAGTGAATTTAAGGACAGCTGACGCCAGTGTTATCCCCCAATATCATCAAGGAACACAACCCTGAATTTGGTGAAGCAGTAATGCCTGAAGGGAACAAAGAAATCGCTTTCAACATTACCCCTCTGCGAGTACCTTATTTGACTTTGTTAAAATAAACAATATAATACTTTCGCGCTGTATCCACGCTATGTACCATTATTAAAAAAATCAAATAAAAAGAGGGGCACATGAGGTGCCTATCTATAAAGTTAATATTAGGATGGGCGATTTTAAAATGTGTACACTTTGTTCTAAATGTTTCCAAAACTTCATACGGACATGTGTGAATAAGCAATAGAGGATAAGCAAAACCTTTGGCTGTCAAGGTTCAGCTCCACCGCACTTGATTTGAAGTTGAACATCTTTGAGGAAGGAAGCTAAAAAGCACCAAAAGCAGACATCTCATTTAAGTCAAGTATGGTTTTGAAACGGATGCAGAATAAAGTAACAGAGCAAACCGGGTCAATGCGGACAACACCCATTTTTAGGTAACAGTGTGTTGTTGTTCTGAAATCACAATATGGCAAGTCTTACACTGACTGCAGTGTTATCATTTCTACAAACGCTCAGTCATAAATACAATTTCATGTGCTTAACATGTATTTTTGGGGTATGCATTTGTTCATGTGATGCAAGATAGCACGCTGTGCTCCAACATCTTTTGTCTGTGCTCTATATTCTCGCCACTAGGAAGAGACAGCCATGACCACGACCAATAAGGGCAGAGCTTGAAGCTCCTGCCTATGAGCCACAGCAAATGTAACGCAACAGTAGTCCCATGGCCATCGTCACTGTCCCCTCATCCACGAGAAAAAGCTGATCTCGTGTTCAAGCAAGATCTACGCAAACAGGATATGATGTGGCTCACGCAGCGGGCTCCGATGGAGTCCTTTTAGGGGAGGGCAGAGCAGATTATCCATTCAAAACCTGTGAATAGCTGCCTCTGGTTCTCGCCTCTTCAACTCTTCTCTGTAGCAGTACGAGCAGTAGTTGCCTGTCTCTGGGTGGCCGTAGTAATTGCAGGTTGGTGTTCTGCATCTGCTAGACTGCAGGTTGGCCAGTCCACCTGCGCTGCCTAAGGAGTAATGCCTCACAGGCATTGGCCCATTGCGGCCGTCAATAGTAGAGCGCAAGTCCCGCAAGCCATTCGTGTAGCCTCCTATAGTCAGTTCAGGTGGGTAATCAGCTGGGTCGTGTTCATGGGGAAAAGACGTCAAACAGGGGGTGATACGGGACGGGCTACCCATAGAGGTCGAGGGTGGGTGGTACTGGGAATGTGGAGGGCCCTGTGCTAACGGGTAGTGTCGTGGCAGTGTAGCGTAAGATGGCAAGCCGGGGTAAGAGGAAGGCGAGCCTCCTGCAAGTTGTCGTCTTGTCTCCAGGTAACCCTGCATATGAACATGCTGGGTGAGTGGGGAGGGAGATTGGTCAATTATGGTGGGCCTAGGGATGGGCACCACACCCGAGTACATTACTGGATTGTAAGAAGAGGACTTCAGAGGGTTGAAGGATGGAGGCGAGTTGTCAGTAGCTTCTTCCTTGCTTTCAAGACCTCTGTAACCCAGATCTTGGCCCTCCTTTTTCATCTGTGATCCGACGGTCGTTGCGAGACCCCCGGGTGCTTTCCGTTCAGCCTCTCTCTTCTGTTCCTGCTCTGTATGGAAACGCTCTTCTGCGTCCAACAGATAGCGCTGGATCATCTCCTCTTGGAACGGCTGCCGGTTGCTTGTAGTGAGTACTGCGGCAAAGATGTACTTCCTTTCGCCTTGCATAGCGGATCGGAGAATGCCGAGACTAACCTTCACTTCCGAGCTGTATTTAAACGTGTCGCTCTCGGAGCAGTTTCCATTTTGCCGTTCGCTGTTGGATGATGGTGAACCTTTACCAGAGTCCTCAGAGCCGGTTTGAATGGAGGGACAGCTGTCCTTACTGCCCTTACGACCTCTCAGGGAGCCTTTCTTCTTTTCCTGACCTTCCTGTTTTCCCACACTCCCACTTGCATTCTTCCCTGTCATCAAACCTCCTACATTCTTCTTCAGCTTACTGCCTAGGCTCTTGCCAAAGCTACCCAGCTTGTTGGCAACGGAGTCTGCCCGTTTCTTGTCCTTATCTTTGTCTTTCTTGCCCTTCTCCTTGCCCATAGTGCCAGTCATACCAGCAGAGCTGTTACTGGACGAGCTTGAGGAGCTGGAAGATCCACCACTCGTTTTGCCCGTTGTACCGCTGGTTCCAGCTGCGCTACTGTCTCCGTTTCCATTGGAACTGCTGCTGACGGACTCTTTATCGGACTCTCCGGAGTCTGGTGGGGTGCGGGCATCCTCTCCTGCAGACGCTGTAGGTGATTCTGGCTGGGCCAGTGGGGCTTGCTGTGGATGCAGACAAAAAAGGCTTTAATAGCTTTAATACAAATGCAGACGCGATACAACAATTTTTGCCTGACCTTTGAATAACTTTTTTAAGCTTAGTTGATGAATATAAAAGCGATTTGGCACAAACAAATCGTCATAAATATTCACTGTTTGAAAACACACTCCAATTACACACTTTAAAAACAATTCTTTGAAAACTAGGTAAATTTGTGTTCCCAATAAAAAGGCTTTGTATGCTTTTTGGAAGTTAATGCTTGTCCACATCTTGCACGTTTATCGTCGCCGTTTATCGCCTCATGATTAAACAAAGGGTGCACACCGACTTGGAAAAAGTGAGTCGTTTAATAAAACGACCATTGAGATTAGCGTTCACGTGCCTGGAGCTGCTAGGGTTACAGTTATACGTGACTTGGTGGCGCTAAAGCACAAAACGGTCTTGCTGAGCACACATTGACGAAGAGGAAGCCAGATGAATTGAAAGAGTCAGAAGCAAGTTGTGCAGCACCATTTCTGTTTTTCATTAAGTCCCATCTATGTCAGGGAGTGAATTTGCACGTTAACCTTGCAATAAGCGTGTGAGATTATTGTCCCGGTGTGTACAAGCTTTTACTTTTCACCTAGTTAGTTAAACTAATCCTATTTTCAGCAAAGCAAGAAGCTCACCTGTACCTCTACGGGCAGGGGAAGCCAGGTCACAGTCATGTAGCTGTGCAGTAGATGAAGCTTGGCCTCCAGAGATAAAGTTACACTGCAACCAAACAACAAACAGGTCAAAGCAATGATATTCCCATACAAGCTCAATTTTAACTGCCTTAGGAAAAAAACGAATCACATTTTATGTTTTATTAACAATGCTTAGAAGATGTAGTGTCACATACAACCACACCGCTTCTTGTGCAAAACCACCCAACCTGTCCTGAGGTAAAGTGATATTTAAGTTTGTTATTTTAAGACAGCACATTTCTAAAAGCGTAAAATGCAGACGCTGTTTTAGAGGAACAAAACTAAACTACAGACGCAATCCTAAACTATTTGAAGACTTCCCAGTCTTCTATTCATAACAGCAGTTAATCTGCATTAAAGAACGAGTGTTGCTAATCTTGAATGTTTGTCAACGGCACACAGTCACCGCAGGCCTCAGAGTACTAATTCCGTCATTATGGTCCGGCATTACTAAACTGTGATGTAAGCGAGTCAGAGCTGAGTCATTTGGCACTGTGTGGTGTTGTCAAAATAACCTGAACACTTGGAAACATTCCTATGTTTGTAACTCTCAATCAAATTTGTTGTATGCACACATGACACGTTTCGGATTCAAAACAATGAAACACAATGGATGGCATTTAATTGTGACATGCTGTGTCTAGTGTCCAATAATATAACTATTTATATGTATTTAATTTATATTAATATTAATTAATTTTATTGTATAATAATTGTATTTAATACACGATTTGTTGAATGGGTTCTGCAGTTTGGTCGCATTTACACAACCGTATGGTACATCTAGGAGCTTGGTATTGGACTCAAATTCAAAATACTGGAGAGTCAAGTTAAGCTAAGTAACGGTTCTTCTTGGTTTCTTTTCATTGTTATTAGAAAAAAATCTACAGGCACTACAAAGTAAAATCTAATATTTTAATTTATATTATGGCTATGTAAAGACAGTAAAATGCTACCTTGTACCAGTATAAAGAAAACAGAAAAACAGGTACAAAAATAATGTCTTGTGTGATCAATAAAACATTACAGATGCTATGAATATGCCTTTATACAGAACATTCTTCTAAGACAGACATGTCCAATGAAATATCTACCTTGCTAGCATCACGTTGTCGTTGTCATCTTTTCCCCATTCCCAATCTGCCCCGGGATCCACGGCAAAGTGCAAAGGCAGCATTTTATGATCAGAGTCTGTCAGAGGGATCACCACTGCGAACAGTTTTAAAAGGTAACACAAATGGTCAGTGGCTTTTTAAATTACACTCCAATTCTAGATGCATTATTTGACTACAGTTTTTTTTAAACACACTACAGTCTCTTGAAGGAATAAGCTGTGATCCATTTGAGGGATTTCTTGTCTTGCTTTTTATTTGTTAGGCAATAATTTACCATAAAAGCTATTAGACTTGCTACATGAAAACAAACGGCTCCTCACCTTGCTCTTTGGAACTGTCCTTTTGCTCCATTGAAACGAGGGCGGAGAAATGTGCCTGATCATAAGCCAGAACGAGAGGGGAGCGATGACACTTGTTGGCAGCTACTTCCAGGGGAAGGTAAATCCCTCCAAATGGGATTGGTGCAAAAGCTAAACAATTGAATAAAATGAGTTATGCGTTGGTTATCAAAGTAACCACAGCATTATCATGCATTAAAATGATTGAAAAGGAGATATTCCAAACTTCTGTAGCATTTTGGGGATTTATACCAAAAAATTAATTTTTCATGACCAAGAATTCTATATGTAAATGACCACTGTTGTGATTAACATTTGATGATGAAACATAAGCAGATTTTAGTGGCAGGGATTTATCATAAATTTTGGTTGTTTTTTTAACCTTCTCCTCCAGAATCCCGTAGCATGGTGTCAGCCACCACTACTATCGGCCTGCGGAGCACATGGGCCAGAACGAAGACGTGAAATTCCTCCAGACTTTCGTACACTGGCTCTTCCTGCGACTCGGCACTGCACAGAACAAAACACATGTCATGAGAAAAATGGTTATCTGGCAGTACCCAAGTATAAATATAAAACTTCCAGTACAAATAATAGAAACAAACAGATAAAATCAAGTTCCAACAAACCCATTGGTGCCATTGGTGCTGTAGTGTATTCTGGGTTCACTGGATGCCAGCTTCAACAACTCATTCCACTCCTTCTGCCACTCTTCTTCTGTGTATACCAGCCCAGACTGCACACAATTAACACACAAACACACAATAAACTTCTAATTTTCATAATTATACGCCTTCAAGTAGAAAGTTAAACAGCAAATTGCTTAGATTTGAAAAACAAACTCTAGCCATATGTGTTATCAACTAGTTTACCTAATGATTCCGCAAACGAGGGATAAATTAAAGAATACTACAGTGAAGTTTCATCCTTTCCAGCGCACCTTAAACAATGTGTGGATATGACTATTTCAGTGTGGTTCAGGCATAAAAATGAGTACATAATAATAAACATCTCTAACCTCTTTGTTCTGCATGGTTTGTTGCCATCTCCATCTGCGCTTTAAAGCTTCTCTCTCCTGCCCATGATCCATCAATGCATAGAGAGATTTTCGCAACATCAGGTCTCGATCGTGGAAGCCCCACATACCTGCATAATAACGTTGAACATCTTAGAGAGCAATAATTAAAAGTAAAGGTAGTGTATTCAAAATTGACATTTCTTTTAACATTCTCACATGTTGTTTCAACCCTATGCTATACGTTCTCCCATT
The DNA here is from genome assembly GCA_029783895.1 of Triplophysa bombifrons. NCBI lineage: Eukaryota > Metazoa > Chordata > Actinopteri > Cypriniformes > Nemacheilidae > Triplophysa > Triplophysa bombifrons. Next base: position 5,698,519 of record CM056455.1, read on the forward strand.
TAAAACAAAAGGAGGTATTACAGAATCTCAGTCACCTTTTGCAGTCATTGCTTTTTTTGTCATATAAAGAAAGTGGCTATGGCTATGGAGACTGAACAGGTTAAAATCTTTATGTCCCTTGACAGGTTTGCAACAACATGATTCAAATAATGAGAGATTTTGGGGATTTGTTTAAGTTTAAAAGTTGACTACCAGGTTGACATGCCCTGTTTGTTTAAACTACAAATGCAATGTAAATGTGTTTCTGGCTACAACCCAATGATGTTTAAATGAGCGGATCACCAAATTGGACACTCTTCAAACCTGTATTCAGTGCGGCCTGCTTTTGAATGGATTGTCTAGGATAGATGTTAACACCATTGTGACCAGCATCTTTATAACAATCTTATTTGTTATTATTAAAACAATGGTTTAGTTTTCACACTCACCCAAAGAGGCTGCATGTAACAGACAGTTTCCATCTCCACTAGTAGCCAGAGGCAACAAGCTCTGACAGCCGGTTCCCAAACGTGTCCACCAGTTAAGCCTCCCTATGAAATTAAAGGTTATATTTCAATACTTAAAAAGACACGTATACCTTTTAAGTCGTGTTTCAAAACATAGAAGGTTTTAGTAAAAAAAGTCTGTCTCATATGGCATTTTAACTAGTGTCCGCTTTGGCCGCCTGAATTTGGTTATAGTCCTACGCTCCGTGACTGCTATAAAACAAAGGCAAGCAGTAATTATTATAAGTGTTAAGGCTGTAAGTTAATTTTTTTCCACATAGCACTGGTGCTAGAGAGGTTTAAAGTTTGGTGGCACAGGCCAAACAGTAGTAGCATAAATAGTCTTTTGTTGTCATAAAAAAAATATGCACGTGCAGTTCATCATGATTAGGCAGGTAACTGAGAAAAGACATTAATTAGTTACATATAGATGGATAAATTAGGGCTGCATAATTTTTAGATTACCTTAAAAATTCTAAATTCTGTGTTTTTCCCAGTGGTATATTTGTCCACATAAATTACTGTATACTATAGTAAACTGCAGTAAAATTCTTAGATACTATAGTGTTTTTTAACTTTGCTATAGTATGCAGTGTTTATCCATTTACTACAAGGGCACTACATTTTTCAAAAACAAATACTACAGTACACTACATAGTTTTTTGTCGGAATGTTCAATTTAACGGGACTCTTCGGGAAGACTTGAGTTTTTGTATGTTTACCGATAGCTTCATTCAAACAGTAAAACGCTTGTAAAATTAACTCTCGGGGCAACTCTGACTAGAGATGAAGTTCATGTATTCATATCCTCATACAGTGCAGACGCAGATAAATCTTCGACCATCACCCGTGTTGAACGTTAAACTGTGCAAATAATTCACTTAGAACAGCCAGATGACATTTAAATAACAGGAATAAATGCCGTGTCCGTATCTAGTTACATGGACTCAGTGCGGTGCATTATTGATTATTGTCACACACAAACAAGCACAACCACGACAAACGCACTTCACACAAACACAAAGCTCTGTCTAATGGATATAGTCTTATTATTCTCCATATACGTCGCACTGTTCTTATTCTCTTTTATTTCAAGTTTTTTCAAGTTTCTTGTCCGGTCAGGCAAGTAAAATTCTTTCTCACTTGCCCATACAAAACATTCACTTGTCCCGGATAAGCGGATAAGCGTTAATGTCAAACCCTGATCCATATATAATGTAAATATATAAAACTCTTAATTGATGGTTTAGATAGGTAACTAACCAGCATGCTCCAACGCCACCATCATTGACTGCTCGATAAGATCTCTCTCGATAAATCCGCGAAAGTCCTCCCTGTAGATGGTGAGATCGGGAAGCTGGAAAGTGCAAAGTGGATTGTCTAGAAGCAGCTCGTTGACGGCACCCGTACTGGACATGTGCGAACGGGCCAGAGAGACGATGGTGGAGCTGGCGTGTGAGATCCCCCTTGAAAGTCGCTTCTCCGTGGCTGCTGCCATGATACATATTCAAATGAACTAGAGAATTCTAAACTTATGTAACCTGGTAACCTATTAATCATCAGACCTATTTCTATCTGCCCACCACACGTTTCAATGTGAAAAACAGTGCTTGTCAGGTGACAGTGGGAGAGGCTTAAGATGACAACATATGCAACTAGTGTCATGGTTTGAGTAAGTCTTTACAAAAATGATAACTAAATTGCTTAAGAATTTCGTTCAGGCCATGCACATTAGCTTTCTAGTACTTTGTTTACCTTGCACAGCGTCATCCTGGCGATGTAAGGGTGGCCGTGGTGTTCGGGCCATCTCCTTTTCACCGATGGGGTAGTCTCTCTCCTCCGTAAAAGTGCACGACAAGCTACCTGCGTGCACTTGTCTGAGCTGCTCAAAGTCACTGAGTGCAGCTGTGAGGTCCCAGTTCTTGCCTGTGAGATATGAAGTATGTTAAAGAAAATGAGAGGTCAAAGTTCCACTGCACTGCTGTTGTAGAGATTAAATGTTAACCAAACGTCATTATGGTCAATGACACATTCCCCTATAGCTGTCTGTGTACACACTGGCGCGAACTGACTGACAAGCTTACATACTGCAGAACTATATATTTATAACCCGTTCTCTTATCAGCATAGAGTGTTGCTAGGCAACATGCACGGGTTAGTTAAGGCTTTACCTTACTGCGCATTTTCGTATAGACGCTTAAGCCACTGGTTTTTGCCCTCCTGCAGTTCATCATAAAGAAGGCTCTCCATTCCTAGGTCTGGTAAGTATGACAGTATATTGTGTGTTCTGCTATGGAGTTTATTCCACTATGTGATATATCCACAGTATAACAGCAGGCAGGAATATATTTTACCACATTTTATTCTCTTTTTGATAAAAGGCGTAATATAACATGAAGCCGTTTTTGCAATGATGCAGTGAATCCTTTTTGTGGTGAAACATCTTATTGACATATTGTCTACAACTTTAATCAATCTAAAGAATTTAACTAAAACTATATTATTTTAATAACTATACCGAGATATATACTATAGCAGTGATATAACCCCACCTCTACCATTTTACACTAAATGACTGATGCCTCTCTAAAAGGCAAAAGAAAACAAGCCAGATAGAAGGGCAATACGGAGAACAGGATGGCGCCAGCTCACCCTCAAGCAGGTCTCTGGCCAGTCCAGGTTCAGCTCCAGTAGAACGGACAAAGTCGGACAGGACTGCGTCCATATCCAAAGTCATGTGATCATGAATTTACAGTGCAGAAGGGGACATCAGGGGAGAGAAAAACTGGAGAACAATTCTCCCTCACTGCAAAAGCACTGTTCTGGCCACACCTAAAGAGAGGCAGAAAGAGAGAGAGAGATCATTAGAGAGCCCATGCTCAAGTTTGGCTTAGTGCATCCTATTGGTGCACATTACTGGAGATCTGTTGACTCCAGCAGTCACATGTCTTTCCTGTGACCTCTGCTGTTGAGCTCAGCTGAACACTGAAACCTTCAGTTTGAATGAAAGAGTTTGCAATTGATTAAAGGACGGCTATAAGAGTACAGATGGTTTAGAAACACTTTATCGCTCAAAATTATGTTATTATGTAAATATTACCATATTACCATTAAAATAACCCAATATTAACATAAAAGTATCATTTTTCATATTTTACATAATGTCATATTTCATTATCTTTTTTTAAACCCCACTGCATTTTTCTTTATTATTTTTTACTGAACCAGCTGATCTTAGAACAACACACGACAACGAATTCTTACACTCGTTTTATTTTAAAATGCCATGACACGAGGCAGGGGAAATGTGAATATGTATGATTAGCTTTATCTTGTTCTTCTTTTATTGGGCCCAAAGAAAAAGCTTTTCTACTATTCATGCGATTTCATATAATAATGATGGTAAATTTGATTCTTACCCAAGCCTCTATGCCAGCTAAAGAAAGGAAAATTGTGTTCGTTTCTAAGTCTTACACAAATAGCAGCAACAGTACACAAACAAGTATCACATGACAATTATTATTATGATTCATGATGACCAATAACACCTAGCTTTGATAGGATTCTTTAACTAACAACCACAACATTGTGGAGTCAATCAAGTGCACTTATCCTGTAAATGCAATCATTCCGGCATGTTTTAAAGGCAGCCCAAGTAGCAAAAAGTGTCAGCTTATGGGGTAAATCCATTAAAGTACACAAAGCATGTTGTTTGGCGACAGTAACCAAAAAAATAACAGAAATCCCAGGAGGTATTGTGAGTGAACAGCAATGGCACAGTCTGAAATGTCTTGACAAAGAGAGGGTGCAGGAAAACCCCAGAGGAGCATCACAATGGCACTACACTACCCATAATGCTTCTCCCAGCAGAGCAGCTCATTTGAGGCAAATAATTACTGATGTAGAGTTAGTCAAACCTTTAAGGGGGACAAGAAAGTGTCATTCATATCCTCCTGAACAGGAAAGTGCAAACAAAGCAAACTACCTTTTATACCAGAGTAAACCAGGCATTTAAATTAACATAAGCACACTTACAAACTACATACTCGTATTTATTAATTATTATGTATCCATACTGTGCACACGGTATACCACATTTCTATGTGTCCTCTCGACCTGCAATCCATTGTGAATAAAGATATTTATGTTTTTTTATTCATACAAGTGTGTGCTAAATAACTGTTTGTTTCCAAACGATAGCTTGTCATAGCAATATGATATACTCATGTGTCACACAAACATTGCATACCTAAAAAATTATTGTGAAATAGAAATTAGTGTTTGAATGTTTAACATCCTATTTTTAACAACATTCTTCTCCAATGTAGACTGTGATATGTACTACTGTATGTAAAACATAAACAACGACACGCTGCTGTAGATCATGTTTTACAGGTTTGCTAACAAATGTCACCTGTGATGAAACGCTTGACCCCAGACAGAAGAATATAATCACCCCTCCCTGATGTGACGGTCCTCAGGCAGTGCTGGCGTTGCATCCCTTAAAACTAAATGCTCATGACTCATGATTCCTTGCCTCCCCAACCGCTACGCCCAACAAAAAAGCAGACGTCTGGCTGTGCCTCGACGGCATAAAGGGCCTTTTCAGTGAGGGAGCGCTTTTTCTCTGGCTTTGATTTTGCAAGAGCTGTGCGAATAAAGACATGCATGGCAAAGCAACAAAAACAAGCAGAGAAGCTGATTTAAAATCAATGCTGAAGATCAATCTAATAATCAAAACTGCATCGTTTTAAGAATTTGTGGACATACCTGCCAAATACAGCGAATCAGACTAATCCACTGGGTGGGATAGGATTAGTGAGTAAACACTGTTCTTATCAAAGTTCAAAATAGAAATGGTGTAAAATAAATCCGGAATGACTCAGCCAGTAGCTTAAAACTTACTCTTGCTAATGTTTTTAAAAAAAAACTGTGGGAATGAAGTGAGTCAACCTATCAAAAACAAATGCAACAGCGGGTTCAAAGGTCCAACCTACCATAGAAGGTCACAAGACCATCTTTTAGAAGCCAAAAGCTGAGAAATCACACAACAAACAAATGCGCGAAGCAAAATGGGCTAGGACTGTTTTTATATATAAATATTTTTTTATTTTCAATTATGATTAATAAAATATCACACATTTAATATTCAATATTAACTTCATTAAAGATGTCCTCAGAGAATGTCCATCTTTGAATTTCTGAATTTTCTAATCATCAATGTGATGATATAACAAGATGTATTGCAAATCCAGTGCAATTCACAACTTATTGACAGTCCTCATGAATGGACAACTATCGAAAGTCTTGAGTTTTGGTTTAAATCGCCACACCTGAAAAAAGTCTCATAAGATTAAACATCTCAGGTTACTCAACTGAAAACCATGTGGGGAAACGAGTAACAAGCACACCTTGTTACTCGTTTACAAACACTACATTTACATAGTATGTTTATGAGCAAATGTTTCAACATCCCATGTATAGCAACATTATGGCACATGGGTTTTGCCAGAGACACCCAGGCGATGTAAACAGGCAGCACCCAACAACGCCCAACTGAATTTTTCTGCAGTGGCTTTTGTCTGTTACATAACGTGCATTGCTGCCAACACGTGGGTGCTTTAAGATAGCAGGATCATTAAAACAGACACACAAGCAGAGGTCAACTGGGTTGTGTTCGCTTTGTGCACTGGAGTGACTCTAGCCCTCTAACCTACATGACAGAGGAGTGCAACTGCATAAAGGTTCAACTAAAAAAGGAGATAAGAAATTATTTTTGGGGAATAAGATACATGCGCTTAACCCTAAATTCTGACTAGAACTATATGTTATAGAGCTGGATAATATAGAACTGGTTAAAATTACAAGCTTCTTTGTCATTGTTATCCAACAGAAGTGTTTTATTCATTTAGTTAAAGTCAAGTTACTTAACAAAAGCTACTCATCTTTGTGATAGAGAGGCAAATGTGACAGTGCAAGTAAATACAAAAATAAGAAAAAAAACAAAATAATATAAGAAAAGAAAACAGCTTGTTGTTTCCAGATACTTGCAACAACACGTGTACATGATCTTCTTTGTTAGATCTCTGTGTTACTCCGAAAAAGCTTTACATGAGCTTCAGTATGCTAGTTAAAGAATAAATGAATTCTTGCACACAAAAAACAAACAAAAAAAACAGAATCAGGGCCCGTATTCACAAAACATTTTATCTTATCACTAAGAGGTCTCCTAAACCGCTGTATATGTTTCCTCTTAAAACCTATTGACAACGGTGCTGAGAGCAACTTTTACTAAGGAGCATAGAGAAATCTTAAGCTATGAGAAAGGGCGGGGTTGACCTCGTTGCTATGGATGATATCAGCAAGTTTACTGACTACGACGTCAGTGATTGGCTAATAGAGGATGGGTCTCTGTCAGTCATTTATTCATATAAATATTAAAGAATGAAGTATCATGGTGACATTTTTAAATTAAGATCTTAAATATAAAAAGTACTCATATTCAAATAAAATATTTTTAAATATAATTGTTGCAATATTCAAATTAAGATTGTAAAATATACACTTAATTACTAATCGAACAAGAGAAGAGTTCATTTACAAAACCGATTAAAAAAAAAATATGCATTCCAATTAATATCAATCAAACCGTTTTTTTTTTACAGTTTTTTTATTATGTAACCATTACTTAAAAAAATTCAGATAAAAAATACAATAAAACACAATAAACACATGTTAACACCATAAACAACATGTTTTTTAATTATAAAAAGTCCTAAACTGTTAGCAGATATTATTAGTCTTTATGGTTAAGCTCTTTTGTCATGAAATATCTATAAAATGCTTACACTTCAAGGCAGACTGTCAGTGTTACAGCCATTTTAGGATTGTTGTTACTTGGTCTTAGTGACTTATCTCTTCACTACTCCTAACAGCAGGTTTAAAATGCTTTGTAAAATACTCAGGGCCCTGGGCCCGTATGTATAAAACTAAGAAAAAAAAACTCTTTCACCGCCATTGACGAGTTATCTCGTCATTTAAAAAAACGGTTCCCCGCCAAAGACGAGTTTTTACGGCAATCAGTGTTAGTACTGTTTTACAGCAAGTGGCGCTATTACACACCTTTGGGAAAAAGTACAGAACACCAGAACCTAGAAGGTATATGTTTTAGCGGTTTTTAATGATTGTTCGGAGTGTAATCTGGGCGGAATCTTTGACAAAAAATGTTAATTATCTCAGCTGTTTAATCAAAATGATGCATTTTTGAAGAAACCTACCCAAATCTACGGAGTGATAAAAAACGAACAAATTAAGATAGAAGAATACGGTTTCTTTTTTTTTGAAAGCTGAGACTCTGTTCTTTCATTTGACATATTGTTTGTCCATATATTCTTTACAGGAAATTTACTGTGAGCCATTAAAGTTGGGTGAAAATGTTAAAAAACGCTGGCGTAGGCTGGCAACTTTTTTTTTAAAGAGGCTGGCGGCGAATGAGTAGTCTTAAACTGCCTTATTTGTTAAAAAAAATCGTAGTAAGAAGTAGGAGACTTTTATAAAGAAGCTAAAAGCACATTTCAGTAAAGTTAAGACTGATTTTTAAGTTCTGATTTAAATTTTGTAAATTAAGGACTACAATGATTTAAACACAAAATAGCCACCCTTGATCTCTGAATCAGCCAATAGGGATCCTGCAAGGTTGTAGTCACAGCAGCATGGCACCATTTATTCATGACTGAATTAAGACATAACTTAATTCAGACATAACATTAATAGATTATTGTTTTATTAATTTATATATATGTTTGCAATTGCAAATTTATTTGGGTAAAAATAAACCAAAATTTAGTTATTGGGCAAGTACATAAAAATCAGTGTTGAAAACTGTCTGCCTACCTTCCCCTGATTTAAAATGGTGAGCTTATAATAGTGATTGATATATTGAGCTGTGCAATTTTGTGGGAAATTTAACATCGGTTGACTTCAGTGTTGTAATGTAACAAAGTAAGAATACTTAAGTAAAGTGAAGAGAAGAGCCAGAGCCCCAGCCAGTATCATGTGCACCTTCTACAGAGGCACCATCGAGAGCCTTCTGACTGGCTGGATCACTGTGTGGTATGGCACCTGTAACGCGTCCTGGCGCAAGACATTCCAACGCATAGTGAGAGCAGCTAAGAAGATCACAGGTGTCTCTCTCTCTCCCCCATCCAGGGCATTTATGAAACCAGTCTCACCCGCAAAGCCGTCTGTATTGCAGGTCATCCCACCCACCTGACACACAGCATCTTCAGGCTGCTGCCTTCCGGGGGGAGACCAGCCAGGCCAGGACCAGCAGACTAAAGGAGAGCTACATCCACCGGGCAGTCAGGAAGCTAAACTACATCCCACGCCTAACTTAGGGTCGGGACCAGTGCAGCAGGTCACCCACCACTCAAACAATAAATGCTGGACTTTGGTGCAAAACCAGTAAGTGGGGGAGAGTTGAAGAAGTTGGACAGGCAGTAGTGATGTGCAGATGGCGGTTAAATCCACGGGTCGGGTAATAAAAAAATGCATTAAGATTAATTTGCGGGTGGATGATATCATATACAATATTAACAACATTTCTCTAAAAATACAAATGTGTTTTAAATGCATTTTTCATCAGGCGATAATTTGCAGTTATTTAAAAGAAATGCGCTCGTCGCGGCGGTAGAGGACGGTCTTTTTCTTAAAGCAGAAATGCAAGCGAAACAGATCCGAGAGAAATGTAAAAAGGGAGAATTAAAAAGAAAAAACAGGTAGTAAAGAAAAGTACCGTGTGGGAGCGTTTAAGTGAAGTATACTGGGTATGTAATATGCAACGACTGTGAGGCACTGTATGTATATGAAAGCCATAAGACTGGTACTTCTAAAATGGTACATCATGTGTGTGCTAAATCGAAATATTAGATTTAAGTATTTATAGACAAAGACAGTGCTAGAAAAATTACTGAGTAATTTAAATGAAGATCGGGTCCGGGTCGGGTGCGGATATCTATATCAGAGAAAATTATACGTGCGGGCGGGTGGATAATTTATTTGAAAAAGCGGATGCGGGTGACATTTAATCTTATCCGCGCATCTCTATCGCGCAGTATGTTGTAGAGGAAATGCTGCCCATAAACACGGTTGACTCGCTCTCGTTTCGTGCGTTTTACACATGTTTTGTAAAACCACTCCATGCTGCTCTAATGCTGTGAACAACAGGTTCAATGTTCATAAAACATGTGAAAAAGCAATTAATAGTTACATTTATAAATAATGTGGATTATAAATAGTATGTTTTGCCATTATTAAAGTGTTAACAGTTAAATATGTCAGGTCAAGAAAGACTGTATTTTATTTTTGTATAAAAAACAAGTATTTACGTTAAGTGAAATCAAGAAAATCAGTCTTTATATTATTTTTAATAAAAACATGTTTTTTTCAGGAAATAGTTTTAAGTTCAACTTAAAATGTCAGGAGATACATTGTTGACATTACTGTTAAAAATACACTTCCAATAAAGTGAGTGTTGGCAAATCCGATTGTCATTTTTATGTTGAGGCAGCGGGGGTGTTGGCGGCAGCTGCTGAATGTAACGTGTAATCTAATTTAGTCACTTTTAAAATCCAGTAATCTGTACAGTAACCAAGTTACTTTTTAGAGGTATAATCAGTTATCAGTTATCAGTAATCAGATTACTTTTTCAAAGTAACTGGCAACACTGGTCAGGACCCACTTGTGGATCGAACAGTGCCATGAGGATTGGTTGTGGAAAGTCACTTGGCTTTTGATTTACACACAATAAAACTGTTTAGTCCAGTTAATGACTGGCAATAACAATAGCTTTGATATTTTACCATTAGATAGTTTGGTATTGCATCTTAAATTTCATTTATTCTATTTAGGGAAAATAAAAACTCTTCTACTTATAAAGGATAAGTGAGTATCTCTCTCCATATTTCAAATAAAAAATATTGTGGTGGGTCTCAAAATAGATTATACCTGTCTAGGTAGGTACTGGAATGAAAAGTTTGGGAATCTCTGCTCTATATGTATGTACTGTACATGTGGCAAATTTGACAATAAAGCGCAATATTTTTTTACAGTTTATAAAGGCAGAGAAATGTCTCATTATCATGAAGCACGAGCACATCCGATGGTAAAACCATGACCAAACTGCCAAGACCCACCAGAGTGCCCGGAGGCAAACAATAATTAAAATAAATGTTTAGCAACAGCTAGTACCGAAAATTAGAAGTGATAATATGCGGATTCATATATCAGCATTAGCGGTATACAGAGACGGACGCGGTGACGTGGGTATCATTATAATATTCACAAAATGGCTACTCAAACAATGTTGTAAGCACAGATGTATTCATTTTATGTCACAGACACCAGCATAAAAATCTATAATATATAAACGCAAAATAATGTCAACATATCAATGAAGCAAGATGGTAGACCATTGTAAAAACAGTTCATTCTTCCAAAGCACATGTAAGTAAACGATGAATAAAATGAATGTTCAATAGCCTTCTAAGAATATAAATTAAATTTTATGATCAGATATTTTAGCCTACAGTATGTTTGTACATCTGCTAATGAATCGTTTTTTAAAAATTAACTGAGAAATTGTGGTCAATAACTCACTCCAGCGAAATGCATAGACATTTTAAATGCATAGAAACATTAATATGTTCATTTAGAGATTACAAGCATATGGATTTTTGAACCGCTTTGTCAGATTCATGGTTTTTGGTTTCTTTACGAGCCAGCATCATCTTTGCACATGTGCACAACTTCCTGTGTTAACATGTCCTATCAGGTGGATTTTACAAATGTTATAAACCACCCCTCAGAGCGTTTTCATTCGGATTACATTGGTCCATGTAAACGCAGCTAATGATGGTAAACTGCACAGTTTTCAGTACTATCTCATGCTGTAGATGACATCCCTGCTGAAATCCTATTTATGTTTTCAATTAGCCTAATATGATAGCCCATTCCATACCTCATTGTCAGACCTTTAGGTATTTTGTGAAACAGATAATTATTACTAAGACTTCATTAGACGGGGCAAAAGTAAATGGATAAATGTTTTAAAATGATTGATTAACAACATTGTTATTATTAGGGCCTATTTATAACATTTCCATATATTTACTGTATTTACTTAATAAAGTAAACAAATAAATGCATCATAAATAAATATGTTAAACTAATTCTTAACCTCGTTTTTATGTCAAGCTGTCATGTGTGAATTAAAGTCCTTGAACTGATTTTTGAATTGGTGTTTTTGACCCACTGAAAGTTGCAACTCTACATGTTACAGAGTTTGCTTAGTTGCATCTGAAAAGTGGAACAAAGAAGTTCAGGTAATTCAAATAGACCCACAATTATAGGCTGAATAAAATGCCTCAAACTGAAGGTTCAATCTGGGCTGATTTTATTATCAATTATTTAAGTGGAAGATCCTACCTTTCAACAATTCTGAGGTCGGGGATCATGGGCTCAAAAAGGTTGGTGAACACTGTCTTGGAGGGAAAATATAAAAAGTACTTTTGATACTTAAGTACAATATTTATCTGTTACTTTAAGACTTTACTGAAGTCATATTCTAATAGGTTACTTTCACTTCTACCAAAGTCATTTTCTGGCAAAATATATGTACTTTTACTCAAGTATTGCTTTAGGTACTTTATACATCACTGGTTGACTTCAACCCATATGAAGATAAATACATGAAGAAACCTGCAATTTTATTTTTGAAACAGAGATGGTGACAGAGAAGCAAAACTAAAAAAAAAATTTATGCATTAAACTTACCAACGCATTATGCGCAAAAATATTACAAATATGTATCCATTTTGGCTTGGTTTAATGCTCTTTTAATTTAAGTTAATTTAAACATTTAAGCTGCTAAATCACATCCTATTACACAAAGCTGTGGGCTATATAAAGAAAAGACCAAAGATGCAAATCCTTAAATTTATTAAATTCTTTTTAAATTATTATATTATTTCATTAACTCCCTGTCATCATAAAATTCCAAAACATTGTTTCTTTGTTTATAAAGTCCATGGTCTCGGACTCTGCTGCCCTCTTGTTACTCTGGTTAGAAGACCTCTTCAGCTCTCTTAAATAATTAAGGAGCTGAGACCTAATCTTAACACTTATGAACCTTTATTAATCACTCTTATTCTGAAGTGAAAGAATAAAATTTACACACTTGAGAGTAAAATTTTACACATACGGGCCCAGGAGTTTAAGACGTCTATCTGAATTTGTTTATTCGCCCATTAGCAACAGGGTTTCTCTTCAGGTGGTGGCTGCCCATGGAGAGATAATGAACTTACCAGAGCACAACACCGTAAATGATGGAGATAAAACTCTAACCAGCCATCTGCTGCTTGCAATCCAAATAAAAATTTGGAATACAACCTGAATACAAATACAATGGAGAAAAGCTTTAAACTAGCAGGATTTCTCATTTCAGGAGAGCACAGCTTAACAGATAGCAAAGTCACAATTGAAGAGTAAAAGAATGGATCATCACATAGCTTCAGAGATTCATTAAAGAGAGCAACTGCTATCCAGCGCAAATAGCTGAGCTTCACAGAGCAAAAATGCTTGTCAGTCAGAAATGTGGCTGAGAATTTGACTCATGCTTGACGCTTGAAAATTGCAGTGTTGCACATTGTGAAAGAATGAAAAGTAATTTTTCTGGCCTCACTAAAAACTGAATGCCAAGCAAAGAAACCAAAATCACAAAAAGTAAAAGGATATATAATATTTGAAGGTGAATTGCGAATAAATGGCAAAAATATAATTAAAAAACATTTTTTTACAGTTTGCCCTGGCTGGTACAGCCTGATCTTCCAAGCCCAGGACCTGACAAAGAGCTGCTGTGATTCCACCACAGCTGGAGAAAGAGCAGCTCTACGAGGGTCCACTATTGTCTTTATGGCTGGGTAGTATTTTGTATATTCCAAAATTTTAGTTTTTATTTTGCGGAGCATAAAATATTAAGCAACACTGAAAATAATGAAATGTAAAAAACTAATTTAGTGCCAAGCACTTACAAGATGTAAAGTACATCCGGATAAAAATTCAGTAGTTAAAGAAAGAGGAAAAAGTTAAGTTCTATAATGAAGCGAATATTCAATTGCAATAAAAATGTAATTAGCAAGCAAAACTGCTGGATATCACCATAATTAATTTAGAAATGGGATGCATTGCATTTTTATGCAACATCACTGCTAATATTCAGAGATGCAGCACAGAGGAGATAAACCTAATTTGCACCCTAAAGGTACTCCCCAGCTACTGCTCTACAGGGACGGGTCATGCAAAGACAAGACACTATATAAAACTAAAATGAGTATGCTCAGGGGGCTGGGTGGGGATGCGCAGGACATGTCTCCTGTCTCAGGACAGGAAAATGATTCACTCACTATGTTTACATGCACCAATTTTTGTCAATCCGAATTAATTCAATCTGATCTCAGATCATTTCAGTGCTGTTTACATGTGCCTTTGATGTTCCGATTAAAAAACTTGTTTATATGTACAGTACATGAAATATTTTCAGATTTCCGAACAGAATTTCTTTGCAAGCGCATAGCTTGGGTTGCCAGATCATTCGCGTAAAAAATCCAGTCCAAGGGCTCAAACAATCCAAAATCTAGTTCACACACATGACCTCGCATATCAACATCTGATGAACATCATAATTACTCTTTTAACCTGTAGGAAAGATAAAGCAGCGAGAACCTTCAAAAAGTTCCAGATCATCCATGTACTTTAAACGTAGCGGGACCTGGCAACACTGCACACGCGTCTAACATCTCATTTCAAACTTAGTCTCTGAATGGATGAATGATTTCAATATAGTCAGTATTTTAAAGTGTGGTATGAAAATAAAGTTTTGAATAATACTATGTTCTCTCTTTTCTTAATGTAGTGTTATAAAAAAACATACGAGTCCGGCAGAACATACTAGGCCTGTAGCGACGCCTCGATGACGTCGACGTCATATTTTTGCGTCGACGCTTCGCAGCAGCTCGCCACACACACGTGGGAGACCAAAACATGGTTATGGGAATACTTCAAATTTAGTCCCAAACGTAAAGGTGTCGTTTTTTGCGTTCTTTGCCAAATGGAGTTGGCGTACCACGCCGGCACAACAGCAATGTCGCAGCATCTGAAAGGGAGGCACCCCATTGTCACTCGTGAAGGAGACAATAAAAAATAAGTACTAACGTTGGCTAAATTAATTACATGTTTGTGTAGTGTAGCTTGAGCTCTGCGCACTTCGGTGGTGCTAGCTAACTATCTTAGCTCTCCATGCAGTTTGTTTGTGCTAGGTAGCTAGCTACTGGCGCCTAGAAAGCTGTGTTTGGCTAGTGTTAGCTTGAATGGAAGCTAGCTTACGGCTGCAGCCCCCTGCTATCTTTAGTAGCTGATGTTAGCTAACGTGAACGTAAGCTACTAATCTAGCAAAAACAAACTGCACAGCTGCTAGATACCCACGTTAGCATTCAAATAAACTAATCATTGCATAGCACTACAATGAGGTTAAGAGTAGATTTAAAATACCCCAGTCATAGCTGTTGTTCTAATATGCATTGCTTTCGTGTTTTCTAGGACAAAAGCAAAGAATCTGGCATCCTATCTTGGGAAAGAGATGCAATGCACGCAAAATATACGCAAAAATAGGAATTTTATATTGTGTTAAACACACAGGAATGTCTATACTGTGCACTGCACAGTGTTTTTTTTTTGCACTACAACTTTAGAATTTTTTGAACAAGAGAGTTATGTTGTTACTGTAAAGAGTAAACAGGCTGGTCTTTCATTTTGTATAAGTAAAATTATTTTATTTTGTGTAAAGCAGAATATTTTTTGCTGTGCAAAACTGTTGTTTAATAAAGTATATTATTAAGATTTTTGGGGTATTTATTTGAGATACATTATTGTTTTTATTAATCGAGATACAGAAAAAATAATCGTTAGATTAATAGTCCAATTAGTCGACTAATTGATAAAATAATCGTTAGATTAATCGTTTAATAAATAATCGTTTAACCCCAGCCCTAGAACATACACAGCAGGATGTCTCCGTTCCCCCTAATTGTGCGCGTGCCATTGAATGTTCTTGTGGTGAGTTCCATGTTTTTCAATATTTTTTTGCAAACATTAGATAATTAAGATTTACGCAGCACTGCTCCATGCATATGCAAAAGGTATTTTTTTAATCTGTTTGAGAAAATACTCAGATTCAATTATTTACATGCATTATTTTTCATTCTGATCGGATTGCTTTCGGTCTACAAACCCCTTTCAATCGAATCGAAATTTCAATCGAATCGATCCAAATCAGATTTATTAAGGCGTTTACATGAAGGCTTTTCAATGGCAGCCAACAATCCGATAACAAGTGGATTATTTGGATACATGTAAACGTGGTCAAATTTACAGCATGGGGTCAGGGACCACACCACAAATATCTGCTCTTCAGCATCCTGCCCAACCCTCATTAAAAAGTCATTAGTGCGGATTCCCAAGCAATTGTTAGATCCAGTGATGTTTTGTTCATAAGCAAAACTGCTAAATAGTTCAAATGGATAAATCTATGATCACCATTAAATGCATTCCCAAAATTAGCTCAAATCTACGAATAAAAATGTCTGTAATTCTTCTACTAGGTAAACATTAGAAGTCATGACTTTTTAATTAAGATGCCCAAAACGTTTTTCTCTCCCATGAAGTTACTGGCAATAGGGTCAAAAAGCTGTTGATCAAATTATTTTAATGGCTAGTTAGAGAAAGGTCAAAAATCTGATGAAAGAGATTTAAATATTTTTGCAAATTTTGCACTGCGAGACCAAATAAAGTCAAGTTCTTATCAGCAATGTGGCCAGTCTAAAAAAGCCTCTTATTGATCTCTAAAAATAGCCATGTTTATTCAAAGTCAAACACTACACCAAGTCTCAAAAACAGACAGCTGTATGAGGGGAAATGCGGAAAAAGAAATCGGGCAAACCCCTACTCTATAAATATTACAAAACATAATGCTTTCCATGATAAGACGGAGAAAACTTTGACCATGGGACTTGCCGCAACCACTGCTACTATATTTTAAACAATACTGAACCTTCCACATTACTTTAGTCCTTGCTTCGACACACCTCTCAACACAAGCATCGGCATAACTTTCTGTCAAAATGCATAAATGTGAATTTGGAGCATTTTTGTTACAAGCGTTGATCGGGGGGTAATGCAACAGTTAATTTCTCATAGTTGAATTCATTAAGGAATGTAATCAGATGAAAGGCTGTTTTAAGGGGTCATGTGGCGCCAACACATGTTTCTTTTGTGTCTTTGGTGTGTAATAAGTTGCCCATGCATGTATTAGACATGTAAAATCAAAAATAATTAAATTGTCGGAACAAAAGATGCATTCCATTTAAAAGCGAATGCTCATCCAGACCTGCCTGAAACGCCTCGTGTAACCACACAAATCCACATCAGTTTGTGGTATGATTTGACTAAGACAGACCAAATGTATACGCAAGTAAGATGAGCGTACCTGGTAGTAGAATTGCTTTGAACCTGATGTTCCAATTATGGTAAGAGGCGCTACATTTCCTTCACACGCTTGCAGTACTCGACCAATTACTACGCACTGGTTAACTGGCCAATCGTAGCACACCTAGTTTTTTAGAGCGATGAGCTTTGTTAAAAATCCACTCGTATCAGAGAGGCGGGGCAAAGAGGAGATACAAACATGCACGGTATGTGGAAAATACTGTTACATGTACGGTTTGTGAAATTTAAATCATGTACACACATTGCATTACATCTAAAACAAACGAGAATATTAGATTTAGCCATGTCATATGACCCCTTTAATACTCTGTTCCAGTTAGGCCTGTTCCCACCTTTGTAAAATTTAAATCAGACATTTTTTACCGCTACACGGAACCAGCCAAGTTGAAATCTCTAGTAACACATTGGATGACAAACAGAAAAGCAGACAGTCCTGTCACTGACTTCTATGCGTTCTCTTATACAATAATCTTATAGCTACCTATAATGATGCAGTGCCATCAGTCCAGTGCATTTTGAGCCAGAAGCACAATGGCAATACTCTTCATGGACTGCTGTGTTAAAAAACAATGAATTAACAATAGTCGTGTTTTCATTGACCCTGGCAAACAATCTGTCATAGTTTTTACAGCGCAGTGGATCTATGCCAACCTAAACTGAACATGCTGTGGACGAAGAGGAAAACAGCAGTGTTTACATGACTTGGGTTTTCCCTTTATTCACAAACTAGTTGTCTGAACTGGCATAGTCTGAAGTGCAAAAGCATGTCAGACAGCTTCTGTCATCCGGAAAATGTGCAATGCTCACTGTTCTATGGGAAACTAGTTGAGTCTTAGACAAAGGCTAGTACTGTAACTCAAAGATGAATTCAAGTGACATTGTTGTATTAAAGGTGCCGTTCTTTAGGGGTTTTCGAAGCTTTGATTATGTTTTATGGGTGTTTAAGTACAAACACTAGTATGACTCGGAGCGCAAACATGACGAAAGGACATCTTAATTATGCCAATTAGTGGGGATGTGCAAGACTAATCGACTGGTCGTTTAAACGGTAAGCTTCTACAAGTTGACAATGAAAAAAACATTCAATTACATGAAAAAATTACACAAAATGTTACAATTTAAATGACTTTCATTTTAATGTTTCGTTTAAAATGCTTTTAAGTTACATACTAAAACAATATGTTTGAAAAAATAATTATTATTAGTCTTTAAAAGTGTAAAAGGGATGAAATGTTTTAATTTTAGGTGTGACCTAACATGCATTTCCTTTTTGCCAACTGCAGCAGGCTCAGAAATGACCACTTGAAAGACGAGAAGTCTGTGTGCCCTTGCAGAGTTTGCGCAGATCCCTCAGACGGAGTTATTGTTCACAAACATAGAGCCAATTTTCATCAGAGCACAATCATTCATAATTATAATACATTTTATTTAGGGCGACTTTTATACCACTCAAGGTCACCGAACATCATACGTTATAGAGAAGACAACAACAAATATCAATAAAACACAAAGAAGAAAAACAGTTGTTACAGGGGGGGGGGGAAGACAGTAATCATGTATGATAGGAGATTTGAGGGGTAAAGAGGAGTTAGGTTATGGAGACTTTTAATGAGAAGAAGAATTTTTAATTCAATGCGAGATTTGATAGGAAGCCAATGAAGCTGTTGGAAAGATGGGGTAATGTGTTGTATAGATAGAATCCGGGCTATGATACGAGCAGCGGAATACTGAATCAGCTGAAGTTTATGAAGAAGCTTGTGTGGTAAACCAAATAAGAGAGAAATACTAGTCAGTGCGAGAAGTGACAAGTGAGTGGACAAGAATGGCAGAACTGTGTGGGGTACGAGATGACCAAAGGTGAGCAATTTTACGAAGATGAAAGTAAGACCGAGATATACTATTAATGTGAGCTTCAAATGAAAGAGTGATTGCATTTCCTTAACAAGAACATGTAAAATAATATTAACATGCGGACTTCATTGTTTACCATGTTTTATAAATAACCTAATATGGGCACTTGGGCAGTATGCTTTTATAAGCAGACTTTTTATTCGCTCTACACAAGATCAAATGCATTCTGTAGCTCGATTTGTACTTTTTGTACATTGCTTTATATTTGCTTTTTTGTTTACACGTATTGCTTTGCTTTATAAATAATAAAAACATGATATAATGTCTTGTTAGGCTATAGTTATAGCCTAATTATAACTTGTAGGCTACTTAAATTGCGACATCATTAACAAAGTAATGTCTGTTTTCATTCAACATCATTTAAATAAACAAACACTAAAATAAATATTCATGTTTCATGTTTTCAGTGTAATAGACTAAGATTCAGAAAAACAGAGTTAAAATGGATTTTGTATAGGCTACATATTTTAAGCCCAGGCACAGACCAACCAAAGCAAACAAATGCTCATCGCTTCACTTCTTGGAGCCGCTAAAATGATCCAGTCAGGGCCTGGCACATCAGCAAATGCTAAATTATTAATGATCTTTAGCCTTTAAAATGTCTTACATAGCCCATACGCAGTTTTTGGACTGCCTTCTGGGGCATTCTTAGTTTTAGACTAGTCGACTACACGATAACAAAACATTAATTTAAAAGAATGTCAAATTAGTCGTAGCGCACATCCTTGCTAATAAGTACATCAAGAATCGATTCTGAAAGGAATTGTGACCCCAAGACACGATTCTGATTTGAATTGTGAGAGACCAAACAATTCCCACCCCTAAAAATCAAGCCTACCATGACCACAAATCAACACAAAACACTTTAGTAAAGCTTAACTGCTTCCAATGAGATAGCCAGGAAACCTAGCATAAATAACAATATAATTATTGCATATAGTTATAACAAATATATGAAGATCCAAGAGGAGCGCTCAGACATAATAATAAACTACAAGTGGCTTAAAATAAATCATTCACAGCCTTAGGCAGCAACGCTAAGCTGAATGTCCACGTGCTGGACAAGCGACAGCCAGGCATCTCTGCTTCAACCCTGTGACATCATCCCAGGCGAAAGACTCCTCTTCAGCTTCTCTCAGATAGGATTACGGCGGCTCGGCATCAAGACTGTCGTTCAGAGCATGAGGAATGGGCCATGTGATCAGCACACTTTCACACCGGGCACCGGGCCCAGTGACAGTCACTGCCTTGACGGCTTGGGTGAACTCACATTTCTCTGGCCCATCTTTAAGTCTATGGGTTATTATGCATGGTAGAATAGAAGTATAACTATAAAGAATAGCAGTTACAAATAGATGCTATGTGAAGTTGATGCATAGGCTTGGGGCAGCGAGGTACGCCACTCGCGGGACTCTCCAGAGTAATGAATCAAACTGTGTGGACACTAGCTCTTGTCACATGGCCCTTAGGGCAATAAGGAGAACAGTCAGTTCCTAGCAGCTCTGTAGTGCTTTAGGAAAAGTGGATCAAACCAGTTCTGTTTTAAAACTGGAGCTTAACATTATGTTACTGACAAGGTTATATGCCAGTCTTGAAGCGTGCAGTCACTTAAAAAATATCCATCTGCACTATTTAGAGTTAATCCACCAGCATCACCGAGTACTTTGCTTTAAGACCCATGGCCTTGAACCAGCTACCAGGATGCCAGTGCTGTGCATCAGGCAGTAGACTTGCTCAACAACAACTAAATGTAATCAAAACACCTAGATTAAAACAGCTGGAACTCTCAAGATGGGGTCTCACATTAATTTAATATATTGCCCGCATTTGTTGAGGCAGATGACTGCTGTGGGAGCCTTTGGGCTCTGTGGATAACACTGTAAGTGATATGGAGTTTCTGCCCCACCTGCTCTCATTTGCCAGCTGTTTTCAGGCAAATGGCGAGGGCGTCTGGCACTTAAATTTTCATAACTAACAGGTAATACCAGGAGGTTCCTATCTGACACCAAGCTTCCATGTAGCTAAATCAAGTTATAGTCAAAACATAAAAACAAAAAATGTAAAGACTGGTGTGATGGACAAAATATGAGCTGTTAACAGAAGATAAAGGTAAACAACAGTACTATGAAGGAAATATGACTTTTAAATAGAAACAGTCTTTTAATAAACAGAAACGATGGCCCATAAATAACAGATAGCGTGAAGAAATAGATTTTAGTTTAACTTCTTGATAAACTACACTGTCTAACATAAACATTCAAATATTATATAACTTACAAACACGTTTAATCAGCTGCAAACATTCTATTCACTAAAATGTTTAAGCCACTATTTCGAAACTATTTAAAGGGATCCTATAACACGTCTTAAACGAATCTTATCGTTTGTTTTAGATGTAATGTAATGTGCAAACACGAATTAAGATTAAAAATGCTGTATTTTCCACATACCATGCATTACTGTTTCTCCTCTTTGCCCCGCCTCTCTGAAAAGCGTGGATTTTAAACAAAGCTCATCGCTCTGATAGGCGAGGTGTGCTATGATTTGCCAGTTATCCAGTGCGTAGTGATTGGTTAAATACTGCAAGCATGTGACGGAAATGTAACGCTTCTTACCATATCAGGTTCCAAAGCAAATGTACTGACAGGTACACCCACCTTACTTGTGTATACATTTGGGTGGTCTTTGTCAAATCATACCACTTACTGACGTAGATTTGTGGGGGTGTGGTTAGACAAGGCATTTCAGGCAGGTCTAGGTGAACATTCGCTTTTAGATTGAATGCATCTTTTGTTCAAACACCTTCATTTTTGCCATTTTACGTGTCTAATACATGCATGGGCAACTTAAACACACCAAAGACACAGAAAAACATGTGTTCGCGCCATATGACCCCTTTCAGACAAAAGAGCATATTAATAACACCAGACAATATCATCATAACTACGTAGAAGTCTTACTTATAAAAGGAGCGCAGAACTCTAGAGTGCATTTCTTGTTCTACTGTTTCAGGTGTGCTGTATATAGAGTATGACTCAGAGAAAAATCCCTAAGATCATGTAACTTTCAACCCATTTACTGCAAACCATACACAACACACACAAGACTTTTCTAGGTGATGCACAAGGCTTTTGCAATTCTGTGTGGCTCATGACTCTACACAATGGCAAAAAACAAAATCTACAAAAAAACCCTGAAAACAGCAGGACATCTCTAAAGCTGCCCATTCTACCATCATCACTACCTGGTTTAGGTCTTAACCTGAGATCAACATGCAAACATCATTTGACACTTGTATAAGCAGCCTGAATTCACAACAGACAGCAGGCAAAACAATAGGTTCGCAGAGCTAAAGGTAGAATGTTACTAAATCCTCCGCAAATACAAAAATATCATATCATATAATGAGATTGATTTATAAGAGACACTTGATAGCTACAAAAACAAGCCTTTAACAAGTGTTTAAACTATGACGCCTAGTATGATGAAAAACAAGCAACAGTAGCCCAAAAAAACATAAGACTTTGTAAGCATGTTCTACTTTTCAAGTTTATGTGCAGCTGCCTTCACTAAACAACAACATGACAAAAGAGCTTGTAAATACAAAGCTGAATAATTCAGGGCCGAATGTAACCGTACCCACACATCGTAGGGATCCAACCCATGCCAGCAAGTGGCCACAGCTTTCATTTTAAGCGGGTCAGGTAATGACACACTCGAATACCTCCAAAAGCACTGTCAAATTATCTTTCATGTGCATGTAAAGGCACATTAAAGAACAACAAAAAGTAGGACAGGAGTGGGCAATGCCAAGATTATTACCATACAATTCTTCACAAACAGTGAATCACATTTGCCTCGGATTGTAATTCAGGCCATTGAAAAATCCTACAGTCCAATAAAACAAAATTATTGAGGTAATTACACTGTAATAGGATGGATCCTGTAACACGATTAAACATATAATAAATCATCCAACTAAACTCTTAATTTTCAGCGAAAGGTCAAGTATTAACTCAGGACAGCACATGTAATTAATAACACACATAATACACTCTACGTGCACTACAAATAATACAATCTATGCGAAAGTATCTAAACATATAATACACAAGATAAAATCTAAATAAAAATGTAAAGCAATACAGTCAATCCACAATGTTTCATTCGAAGATAAGGCACGAGTTAGTATATTTATTTAGTAGTAGCGCAACAACACCATAAAGCAATACGTAACACCAATTAAAAGCCAATAAATAGCAGTTATCCAGGACACATTGTTGTTAATTATTAATCGACCATATATTGCTTTAAATCTACATAATGTTTCCTGCTCATGGACTGTCAACGCATGACCAGTTAGTTAGCTGCTCGGCTAACGGACACTCACCCAGTGTCTTTTAAAGTTATTGAGGCACAAAAATGATGTTAGCTAACAAACTGAGGATGAAGTTCTGTCATATGCAATACTGTGAGTTTAATTAGACTTTTAATGAACTTTAATATTTTGCTTAACTGTTGGTTTGTCCAGTGTGAGCAGGTTAAGGACAGTCAACCATTCGCTCACCGTCCCCTCAGAGTCCTAGTCCTGCTTCAAAGCCTGACTAACTTTCCCTTCAGGTACCTTACTTTCACAGGTCTCCACAGAGAACACATAGTTTGTTATCAAACTACTGTATAGATTACTGACACTTTTCTCTCAGAAGAATCTACTCTGGGGGGCTGCGGTAACTCGACCCGGTTCCCGTTACAAACGCTCGAGAAGCTTTTCTCGGGCACGCGCAGCTAAAGCTAACGCAGTTACGTGCTTACCTCGAGCGGCCTCGCGGAATTTCTCTCACATTTCTCTCTCGCTGTCTTTGCTTGCAGTAAATCGCCAGTGAGTCGTCCTCCTCTGGGGAAATGTGTTGTTCAGCTTTGTGTAAATGGCAAAAATACGGTTCACTCGTTGTCCTGAAAAGACTTGACGACTAAGTACATTCCTACTCCCACAACAACAACAATGTCAACCAAGGCGCTACTAACCCCGCCCATCTAAGGAAGCTCTACTGGCCTTTTGGACCAATCAGAAGGGGAGTTGAGTTTGACCGACTGGAAATTGAGCAAATGTCAAGACGTCTTTCCGATTAGGCTGGGCCTTTGGGTAGATGAGGGCAAATGTGAATTGAGAGTGGGAGCTCAATATTCCACGCTGGTTGGACAGGCACATTGTACATGGTGGGCATCGGTTCGAGGAGCCTATGAACTAGTATCTGACATGAGTGACAGTGCCAAAGCAATAAGAAGTTAGTTGGGGGTTGACTCGGTTATGATGTCATTTGCTGTTGCTGGAAAAATGACATCAGCATCATTTCCATGTTTTGTCAGCGTGACCTCATCTTGACACATTTTAAGGTTAAGAGTTCATGTTAGAGCAGCATATTTTTGTTAAACATTTACTTGGTTCATTCTAGCTATAGATATTTGGTTGTGGGCGTTTCATGTGAAACAAACCAATGAGTTTGGTGTTGCTAGTTGTGCTTCAAAGCATTCTCTACCTCACGATCAAAATGTCAATTCATTTATCCTTTATAAAACATCTGGCATAATTTATAATTTAATAAGTAAGGCTTCTATTAGATATACCTGTTAAAACTCACTTGGTGCCATTTACTATTTTAACAACCATGGTTAAATTACTTCGCATCAAGTGCAATTACTACACCAAATTATGAGCTCTTAAGAACTATTTATTGTAAATTAATTACAGACCCATAAAAACAGTTTGAGTGATTTGTGTGCAAAATTCACATTAAGTGTAAACAGCCACACTCATTATGCTTTAATAATTAGTGGTAATACGGATTTCGCTAATAAAATAAATTGACAACACATGAAATACTTCTAAATTAGATGTTTGCAATATCAATAGTCCCCAAGCACATAACCTGTTGGACACGGCACCAGGCAAATCATGTGGGCAAAAAAAACAAAGCAGGACCACTGATGTTTATCCAAATAAATTTATTGGAAATGTACATCAAATAACCAATCATAAAACAGATTTCACTGAGTGAAATACATGTACTACCACTCCGTACAAGATGAAAATATCTACTTTAACATACTTCAGCAATGCCTGTCATTCATCAGACCGTTGCAGAGTAACATTTAAGAAAAAATAACTAAAAAACGAATTTAGAGATACACACATTTCAATTTGATGCCAAACGGTCTTGAGGATATATAAAGCAACAAGGGACAAACACCAGAGGCAATTTAGGGAAAAATCAACGTCTCCGCCTGTCAGGGCTCCTGCTGCGCCTTCTTCCGCCCCTAGAGGAAAGCACATTACTCCATTAGTCATGTTTTATTACCACCTGTATCAGACAGACAGAGTGTGTAAATCCAGTTAAACAGCATAAGAAACTGACTTACCGCCTCTTGCTCTTCGGGGGTCCCCTTACAAAGCCCCAGTCAACACTGATTGGTTGCCCCATAAGGTCTTGGCCATTTAGCCCTTCCATTGCTGCCTGGGCCTCTTTGTATGTCTCGTACTCAACCAGCGCATAGCCCTACGGAAGACACACTCTTATTATATGACAATATAATATGCACAACTCAACAAAAAAAAAAAACACTAGTTTCGGCAAGTTTTTTTAACATTGTCCCCTATTGGACAATTCTCCTGGAAAAGCATGCCCACGCGTCAACCCGCCAGAGCGAGATGAAAAGCATCCCTACTCGTCAACCAGGGAGACAGGAGAAAGAGTATGCGCACACGTCCACAAGCAGGAGCAAGAGAGAGAGAGAGCACTGCGTTTGTTTGTTTGCATGTTATATAAACGGGGGACATAACACTGGATTTGGATATCATTTGAAGCTGACAGATGGAGCGGACCCAGTGCTAAAAGATGCCGGAGATGAATTGCACACAGTAAGTGAAACTGAGTCATAGGTCTGTGATCCTTGGTTTTAGTTAATCAAATTAAATATTACTGCAAACATCACAACAGTTGCAACTAGGGATGTGTATTGGCAAGGCCTTGCGATACGATACATATCAGGATAGATGTCACAATACAATACATTGAATATATTTCAAAACAATACATACATGCAATATATTGCAATACTTTTTCAACTAAAAAATATAAAAAGACAATAGAGCTGTAAATACAACTGGCTTTGGACAACTTTTTACATCCCACCAATAGATTCCATCACATTCCAGTAGACACCATTATAGTTTCAATTAACACACTTTCTATTGTATTTTGGGTGGACTTCTATTGTGTTTTCAGCAAGGTTGTTTTGGCTGCTCTTCAGTTTGATGGAGTTAATGTCAGTTTGTGCATTCTCTACAGGCCATTCGCATTTTGCTTCTTTTGCACTCCGGTGAAAAATGAACCTGGGGTAATTAACACATCATTACAGAGTAGATCATTCTCTGGGATGCGTTTTCATGAAAATCGAATGTAAAGAGTTTTATCTCTAAAAACAGATTAGCTTATAGCGCTAGTATATGGGGCACAGAGTAAGTAACACTTTATAAAGGCAGTACATTACGCGTATACAGACATCTGCCATCTTGAAAAACAGTCTCAACAAGTCAATCCATGAACGATGAGATTCCAAGTCACAGTTCATCACTTAGCACAGAGTTCGTGGATCGACTTGTCGAGACTGTTTTTCAAGATGGCGGATGTCTGTATACGCGTAATGTACTGTCTTTATAAAGTATCTTCTTATTTAACTGTTTGTACACTTACAAAGTTCTCAATGCTTCGGTTTGCACGTAGGGACCCTCATTATGCTGCCGTGTTAGTGTGAGGCTATTTTGAGCCTTGTTAGTGGTATTAACTAGCGATTTAATTTTACTTACTCTGTGCCCCATATACTAGCGCTATAAGCTAATCTGTTTTTAGAGATAAAACTCTTTACATTCGATTTTGATAAACGCATCCCAGAGAACGATCTACTCGGTAATGACGTTTTAATTACCCCTAGGTTCAATATTCACTGGAGTTGTCCTTTAAATGTAGACAAGCCAACTCAAAAAGGAAGCGGCCTGGTTGCGAAGCTCCCGGTTTTCTAAGCGCAACATCGAGATCAAATACTTCAGAAAGCAGTGCGGCTCGCATTTTCAACTCGTTTTAGATGTGAAATATGAATCGCCAATTAGATCAGGTACAATGGCCGCATGTTCTGTGCATGGCGCTAATCATGTGATTTTAATAAATGTATCGAAAGTAGGTATTGGATGATCGATACACTATCGTGAAAAATAATAATGTGATAGTTTGCTGTATCACTATTTTTGCTCATCCATAGTTAAAACCCCTATATTGTAGTCATACATGCCCCTGATTAAAAAACTGCAAAAAAGTACGATCATAAATTACAATTTACTTTAGTGCCCATCATGCATCCCTCTTTAAACTGATCAAAATATCAATGTGAAAACAGAGACATTATGCATTGATTTTGAACCAAACAGTGGATGGGTGCAACAAATCAACCTGTCCTGTACAGTAAATTACATTAACAAAAATTTAAACACTGTTCACTAACCTTAAGGTAACCTGTTCTTCTGTCCAAATTGAGATGCACATTTTTGATTTCTCCAAACTCTGCAAATTTGTCATGGACGTCCTCTTCAGTCGCCTCCTCATGTACACCAGTCACGAAGAGAATCCATCCTTCAACAGCTGGAAAAAGACCCAAGCTTTACACTAAATTTATCACTCAAAAAGGGTGATTAAGAATACCTTGAGTAACCCTGAATCCAAACAACAACTCAACATAATATTAAATATAAAGATATATCAAATATCTGCTTTTTTAAACAGTGGAATGTTTTCCTTGTTTCAATGCTAATTAAAACTTTGACATAACTAACTCTCGCACAATGTGAATGCAATAAATTCATAATACACTTACATCTCTGTGGGCCAGGTTCATCTCCATCCTGTTCTACTGTATCATAGTCCTCTCTGGCTCTAGATCTTGCTCCCTCCTCTGTAAAATAAGTCAGAAAACATTTGTTATCTAATGAATAATTGAGTTCTCATAGACAAGGAAACACTGAAGACTCAAGAGATGACTTACCTGATCCAAATCCACGACCCTTTCTCCTCTTGGCTTTCTCTTTCAGCTTGTGAATACTTGCTGTGGGGTGAACAGGTAAACGAATCAATATTACAATGTCTGAGAGTTAAACAACAACAAAAAAATCCCACAGCAACCATAATGTTATATAAAAGTAAAATCACACGAATCTGCATTGTTTCTATCGAGTAAGATACGAGCAAACGTTACGACGCTATAATTAACAAAGGATCAGAAACGGCAGTAGATAAAATGATAGGCTTGCTTTATTTTTTCTCTAGATACGGAAACATAAACACACACACAATTAATTAAATATCAAACAAAACAGGAAAATCACTACAGCGCGCAATCGGTTTGAATCAGCTAACTGTTAGCACACATGCTAACTGTTAGCACACGAGCACAGCGTACTTGGGCCCAGTAGCATAAAGCACCTTAAGTGTAATTTTCCCTTAAGTGTGCCCTTAAATATACCTTAAGTTTTACTTAAGTTTTTTCTCCTATTGTCTTTGGTAAAGAGAAATCACCCCTTAAGTGTCACACTTAAGGGAAAAACTTAAGGTGTTTTCTGCAAACGGGCATAGGCCTAACGTTACGGGAAAGCGCGAGGGCTTTCCAAATTCGCCACTCAAACAACTGCGAAATAATATCATATCACATAACTAAGATAATATTGGAGCGTTTTAAAAGATATAACAAACGTACCGTCACCATCCTCATCCATAGGAAAGTCTTCGCCTCCAGCTTCATGAAGATCCAACACGTCCGCCATGATGCCTACGAGTTACTGTGCTTATCCACGCATGCGCAAAAGTCCTAATGTAAAACAGTTTCTCCTTTGTCAGTCACTGCGGGTACTTCACGTGCTTCTCCAGCATCCTGCCCTCTAGTGTTTCGGAAGAAAAATCAAGGCTTTTAGATTGTGCGATGTTTAAGATGCATACCATAAATCCTATACGTTTCACATGAAGCTGTCTTTTCATATGGCAGTTTTTATTAGTTTGTATTATAACGTAATTTATTTGTTCTATTAGTTAATATCATTTTATTTTTATCGTTTCATTTCTATTTATTGTACATTAGTTATTGATTAATAGCCTGATTATTTCACAACAAGTTTTGAAAAGTCGTTTTAAATGTAATTTACTGATATCTCTCTTTGACTTGTAGTAACTTTTATATCTTAATTGTATGACTTATGATTACTATCGTTGTGCATTTGATACATTTATTTAACTGCTTTATTTATGTTTTTTAACAAAATGTTCGAAATACCTTTACACAAACCTGATGACAACCAACTGTAATCTATATTCAAAGTGTTATTCTGTCTTTAAAAAAGTCTAAAATGACCGGTTAATGTAGTGAGTTTGCTATACGGTTAAAGATCAGAGTTTGCTATACGTTGGACTACTGTAATCATTTTATTAGGTAAAATAACCATGAATGCGTGATCGCAGATTCTTTCTTTACGCCACAATCTCAAATTATCATAGTTTGTTATAGAATATTGGCTGAGCTGGTCAGGTTCTGTCACGTAGATGCATTGTGCCCTCAGTTCATGTATATGAGAGAGAGAAAAGTATGCATATAGTCTGCATTTGTAATTTGGAATGTTTCCTAATAAAATAAAACAATATGTAACATATTAGACCGTATATAGTGTGTGTAATCCGGCCGCAAGTATCAAAACAAAATTACATGGTGGTTTAAGTCTGTTACCACATTTTGTCAATCAAAATACTCAATCAAAAAAAAAAAATTTATAAATAATATAATGTAAGATACAACACATGCCATCACATAAATGCACCAAATAAGCAAAAACAGAGATTACAATTGAACTTTGAGTTAATCACTGTAGTGTCAAGTAAAGCCTAAAGGTTCAACGTGTACAGATGATTTCATCAACCCAGGTCAGCCTTTGAACTCTTTATCCGATGACTATATAAACCAATGGCTCCTTAGAGAATTTACCATCTGGTCTATAACCTCCAGGACTTAAGGTAAGCTTCAAACTACATTATGTCTATTATCATTCTGAGTTCTGTTAAGGGATCTGTATATTGATCAGAAACAGAAAAAAATTATGTATTGTTTTCTATTCACAGGCAAGTCTAACACAACTGCAACCATGAAAGTCTCCCTCATTGCCATTCTTGTTGTTGCTCTGGCCATCGGTAAGACTTCACACCGTCATTATCTTAAGACATTGCATTTTTGTGGACATATAGGCTAATATAGCAACAGTTATTGTAGTCAGAAAACTGAAAAATGCAAGTAGTCTGTATCCTTTTTGTGCTTTGTAAGGTACTTACTGTAACATAACAAAGCACGCTTTAGAAATCCTAAAAGCCAACCATAGAAAGTTTCACATGATTAAGCTAAAGTGGATGAGAGTAAAGTGATTTAATATGTAAGACTGTATTGATCAAACATCATTGCTCTGTTCCAGGTTCTGAGTCAGTATCTCTGGTCAAGAGAGAGGCTCCTGCTGAGTTTGAGACAATCGCAAAGTACTTCCAGGACCTTGCTGACACTTTCAAAGCCCCCGAGATGGCCAACAAAGCCATGTAAGCCATGACATTCAGCATGATCGTCCAGTGTGATGGACTGTGACTGAAAATGTGCTAATGATGAACATTATTGATGTGAATTAATCCTGATGAATTCTCTCTGTTCGGTGTTGAAGGGCTTACTTTGAGGAGAGAAAAGCCCAGTTCCAGCCCATGGTAGAGAAGCTCCAGGAGCAGCTGAAGCCTTTTTCCAACATTGAAGAGCACATCAAGCCACTGGCCGCCTCCGTCCAGTCTCAGGTCTCCCCTCTGAGTGATATGGTCCAGGCCCAGGTTCAAGACATGATCAAGTTTCTAGCTGAGAAGACCAAAGAAATCCTTCCTCCCCAGTAAACAGGAGTCGTTTCCTGTAGGTTTCAAATAATAAAAGGACTTGAAACGTGTCATATGTGTACTTGTTTTTCAATATGTTATTCACAGTCCAATACTTTCTTTATGGATAGGCTACTTGCCAATAGCAGTATCAGTTTCAAGCTGGTATCAATGTGTCAGTTGTCAGTTAATCGGTTTAGTAGGCCTATGTCATAAAACAATAGTATGATTGCATTTTCATTCATAAAATAAAGATACTTCATTTCCTTTTATACAATTAAGTTAGCCTACTACAGTTAGTACCTTAAGCATCTTGTAAGTTCTGAGCAATACAATTTAACTTTGTTGAAATTCTCTGATACAGTCACAGAATGGAAGAAACCTTCAGCAGATCTATCAAGAAATAATACTGAGATTTATTCTTATATGTATTCAATAATACTGAACTGCATGGGGCGGTTTCCCAGACTAGTCCCAGACTAGTCCCAGACTAATTTAAATGTTAGAGGTCTTAATTGCAACAACTTGCACAGACATATCTTAAAATATATCAGTGCGATTGTTTTGTCTTAAAATGCACACCAGTACGTTTTTTTTTTGTATAGTATGTTTTTAAAGCGACGTAAATATCGTATTTTAACTAAATCCTATAGTCCTGGTTTAAGATGAGCACTGTCCGGTAAATCTTTCTTAAAACAATTAAATACTTTAAAACAATTCCGTTTTTACGCAAACGTCCAATCACAGCGGAGAAGAGGCGGGACAAACACAAAATTGACCAACCATCGTACACAACAATGGAGAAGTTAATATTATTACTGCATTTTCATATTCATTAACATTCTTTAAAATAAGTTACTAGTACAAGTAAGATAACTGTTACGGATATTTTATATCACAGCAACCAACTTATCAACGGAATAACGCGCAATGCCTCCAAATCGTTCTCAAGCGTCAGTTGGTCGTTTTCAGAAGAGCACCAGATATTGTTATTTTAGCTGTCTAAAAACGCTTTGGTGGACATATTTTAATTTATTTATTGTTAAGCATATAGCATATTATTCTCTTATTCATCCAATATAATTTAGCCAAACCAGAGAATGAAGTCCAGAGGATTCCAACATTCCGAGATACGTAAACTGGGATCATTCTAATTGTGAAGGAGCGTGCACGCGCGCACTTTAAACGAATTATTGGAATTCATAAACATACACACTTTTTACAATGATATGTGACGTTTATGTACTTGTGAATCATGGGGAGAGTTTTCGGGTAGGTCTGTTTTACGCACAAATTACTCTGAATTAATACTTATTTAGGTATGTTTCATGAATGAGGCCCAATGTTTCTATTTGACCCAACAACGGGTTAAAACACCGGATTAAAATAAATTTGGGTTAAAACGATGCACTTTTATGATGACCAATACATGAATTTCATAGACGCCATTAATTTGAAAAAACTCATTGTGTGTTTCAATATTTTGGACAACAAAATGATTAATATAGCTGTTTAGTATCTGTTTAAGAGTCTTTTAATAAGTACATGGGAAAAGATCATCACTACACCCCCCCAAAATAGTTAAAAAACCACAAGTCGAATAGCAATCCAATGTTTTAAATCAACTCAAATAATTTTCAGTTATTGTAAGTGTAAGCTTGAATCTTTTTCTTTAAAAGAATTAAAACAATAATAGGAGTTTGCTTCAAAAACGCTTGTTAAATTTTTTCAACATAATAACTGTACCTCATTTGACATTTACAAGAATCTGGATTTTCAATGGCAAAGACCTCTTAATATGAACAAGATCAACAGAGCCCCCGTCTCAATGTATAATGAAGCTATATAAATTCATGTATCAAAACTTTGAGACTAACAGTAGCTGTAGTATTGCTTGTGGTCTTCACAATTAATTTAGCAAGACATTACTGTGTATTAAAACCAATATTATTGAACCATTATCTTGAAAATATAACTATTTATGTTAAGTATGCTAAATATTAAAAACAGCAAGGGCAACCTTCTCAAAGAGAGAAAACACAAATACAGACTAATCCTGAATTTCAAGACCCCAGTTTTGACAACCCTGCTTTGCAACAACCAGCAAGAGCATAGGCGACTTATGAGTAATTTAAGAGTGAAAAATATATTTATTTAGTCAAAGCTTGTCAACAGAGGGCAGTGTAAATGAACAAACATGGTTTTCAGATACCTTCTGCATACATAGAAGACATTTGTAAATTAAAACAGTCATCAGGTGATACGAAAATGCACCAATTAAGCACAAAATGAGATTATTTGTGAACTTTGAGTCGATCACTTCAGTGTTGATCACAGGTAAAGCCTAAAGGTTCAATGTGTATAGATGATTTCATCAACACAGGCCACCCTTTGAACGGATGAAATCATCAATGTCCAGCACTATAAAAGTTTAAGGATCCTTGGAGCGAGAAGCATCTTCAGTTCTGGACATCAGGTAAGCCTATATATACACTTTCTACAGTCACTGTGATTTGTTTGTTAACATGAAGACTTGTTTTAAGATGTTTTTAGTGTAAAATTCATTATTTAATAATCTCTGTCTACCCAGGCAAGTCTCACCCAGTTTGCAACCATGAAATTCTCCCTCATTGCCGTCCTTGTTATTGCTCTGGCCATTGGTAAGAGTTTAAGCTGTATAACTTAAGTTGTATTTTTGTGGATGTAATACAATTTGTTACTATTTTACTTTATAAAGTGCTTAAAGTAACTAAGTGCCTTTAGGAAACCTAAAAAGCCAGCCATGGAGCTAAAGTGCATGAGAGTAAAGCTATTTAGGATGTATTGATCAAAGATTTTTGCTCCTGTTTCAGGCTCTGAGTCCGTCTCTCTGGTCAAAAGAGAGGCTCCGGCTGAGCTCGAGAAGATCGCCAAGTACTTCCAAGACCTCGTGGACAATCTGAAGAATGTCGAGGGCCCTGAGATGGCCAACAAAGCCAAGTAAGTCCATCGTCATTGTTACGGTGTTGATCTGTAAACTTAAAATGTTGAACATTGCTAATGTTAATGCTTAATAAACTCTCTGTGTTCGGTGTTGAAGGGCTTACTTTGAGGAGAGCAAAGCCCAGTTCCAGCCCATGGTAGAGAAGCTCCAGGAGCAGCTGAAGCCTCTTTCCAACATTGAAGAACACATCAAGCCACTGGCCGCCTCCGTCCAGGCTCAGGTCGCCCCTCTGAGTAACATAGTCCAGACCCAGGTTTTAGATATGCTCAAGTTTATGAATGAGAAGACCAAAGCTATCCTGCCCCCCAAATAAACAGGAATGAGCGTTCTTTTCTTCGTTTTCATTCCTGCTTGACACATTTTGTTTATATATATGTTTGAAATAATAAAAGGGGTTGAAGATTGACATTTTGTCTTTGTGTTGTGTTTTAGTTGTGATTTACTGATTCAGATGGAAAAGTGACATTTAGACCGCAGATATGTCATCAGGCAGCACAGGGACGTTTTACTGCAAAATCTGAAATCGTGTGGCTTTAGTTGAAGTGGAATAAAAAAAAGTCTGTCCATTTCTTGTCTGCTTTAACAGAAAACATTCAGATCTTACTGCTGAATAAGAACAGAGAAATGAGGAAAGTATTTAAAGAAAAAAATGACATTTTTACTGTATTAACATACATACATTTAAAAACAAGCTTAAAAACAGTCACACAAAAAAGAACAGAGAAACATAAAGGTGCAAGTACGCAAACAGACATTCACATTTATTTTTTAAATAATCACGAAAGCAAATCATGACTACATTTATTTCACACAAAATCCAAAGGATCTGCATCAGTCATTTAGTTTGGCAGCAGAGGGCAGTGTAAATAAACATCTTTTTCTGTGCGCATTGAAGATTTTCATCTCACAGCTGTGAGGTAGACTATGATTTGTTGCTTCTTTTGACAACAAAAACAACAAAATCACTAGTCTTCCACACGGCCATGGACATCATCTTGAAATAACCATTTTAGAAGATGATGACTTGAGTTTTAAGCCATAAACATTGTTCATTTACTGAAATAGAACTGCATTAACAGATCAGAGCTTACAAAACTTATTTCATAAAATGAGTTCATGGCAAGGGTTTCAGGATTTGATTTTATTTGTACGTGAGTAAGTATTTATTGGCCTGCTCTCACCAGACAGTGTGCACAAAACAACTTGTTTTTATAAATATGCTTTGTCAGAATTTCTCTGAAGATGCCACAAAAATGTGATTTCTGTCAGCTCACATCATCAGCACCATGTCATTTTTCATCTGAAGGTCATGCTGTCTGGAAGGACAAACTGTAAGTCCGCAGTGACCTTCTCCTTGTACAGCGAGATAAATAAATGGCGCTTTTCAAGAATGTCAGTTTTCACATTTATACATTTACACTATCTGTCTTTTGTGTCTTTAACCATTTCCTTTTGAGAATTTCCGCATTAAAGATTAAAATTTTATAAAATAAAAAACATACAATACTTTTTAAATGCGTTTGTTCAATAATTGATATAAAAGATATAATATTTTTTTTCCTTTTTCAATGTAGTCCATTATTAGACTACATTCAAAATCAGTTATAACTTACCAGAAGACAGTCACTTCAATTGGTGACGCAGTGCGTGAACAGCAAAACATCAGCTTGATTTGAAAAAAGAAAAAGAGAATAAAAAATAGTTAGATAAACAATTGAAGAAAACTGTGTCCTTCGTCTGAATCACTGGTCCACCTCGGTCCATATACTGTATTCTGCATTACATATTCAAAGTCCTTAAACCTGCAGACCTAAACATGAATTAAAATGAATCAGGTGGTATGTGGCAACATTTCATTTTACAAATAAAGCATGCCTTTCGTTAACAAAAACTAAAATAAAACCAAACGTTTGGTACTCACCATGTGCAGCCATTGTGCGTCTGTCAAAAGAGTCAGTTTAGAGTCGAAAGGACTTGTCTTGACAAAAAGACAGAAAAATAAAAAAGGACAAAAAGAGGAAAAATAAGTCTCCCGCTGATAATTGAAGGAGCACTTGAAAATAAAACGGAGGCGGTTGAATGGAGTATTGAGACAAACTCCTAGGTGCTTTAGCACAAATCTGTAGACCTGGAGACGAATCTACAGGTTTGCTCTGGAAAGACTGAAGGTCTGCGATCTTCAGGGGCCTCTGGTATGAGGAACGTTCTGCGTCTCTGGTCAGTGGTGGATACTAATGGGTAGGTTTTGTAGACATGGGTTATGTTTTTTACTCAAAGCTGAAAGACAGACAACCCCCCCTGCACACAGGTGCTATTCAAGGATATTGTGTAAAAATGACGTCAACGAAATTTCACTCAGAAAACCTTTTCAGCGTAAAAGTCCCATCCTTTATATTTCGGCGTATGTACCATATCTTCTTCTGTATCATAAGCTTTGTTAATTCTTTCCTGACTGTACAAGCATAAATTATATTTGTTTAATTAATATTTTTCATTTAATGTGCATTAAATTGATGTGTCATATACAGTTTCTTTCAAATTGTTTATTGTTTGTTAATCATAATTTTTAGACCATATGTGCATATTTAACATAGGCCATAGGTTAATTTGAATAAATATGTATAGTACATTAAGCATTCAGATGAACTTATAGAGAAAGCGTAGCTGTGCAGGCAGTCCCGTGCCCCAGCAACAGTGAAGCGGTGGCCTTGGTGATAGTTGCTAAGCGATGGAGAAAACACAATGGCCTCCTTGGAAACCAAAGGCCATTTTTGGGCTAAAAGGAGCAGTGCCAAGCAAATTAAACTTGATGTAGCAAAATAAGCAGAGTCTTTAAAAATCATTTAGTTCTGATTTGAAATTACTTTAGGTTCAGATTTTGCAATAGTTTTTCTTAAACTAATTTCCATTATAATTCATTAACCATCTGTATCATTTATAATGAATGTATGCAATCTATATGAATTTGCTTTTATCTAATGACAAGCAAGGTCATTTCTTACTGTTTTTTCCTCAATTTTGGAAATGTTGAGAATGAAGTTGAACACTATATTTGCTTTGAGCAAAAAAGTGGTTTCAGAAATGTTCTATAAAAACATGATAATAACATTCCAGGCATTATGGAATCACAATTTTGCTGCATGTTTTATAGTTCATTAGGCTACCGTATACATTAGTAAACAATCTTTTGATGAAGTTTCAAACTATTCAAATCACCTAAAACTGCTTTTTACTTTAGTTTTAACAAATATAAATAACTGATAAAAAGAGAAGAAGATATTTGAATTAATACTATAGCCCCGGCAAAAAGAAAATAGACCAAATAGGTCCAAATTTACATTTAGTCATTAGCAGACGCTTTTATCCAATTTTTATTTTTTATTAAATCAGAATTTGTAGAGGTATTGTGGTCATTATAGTCCAATGTTTGTTGAATTTCAACAAAATCAAACCCCAGGAATAACAAAGTCCTCCACCAGTAATGTGAAAGACTTAAAGCATAAAAATCCAGGTTATCATATATATTTTTTAGCTTTTCCTAAATGCATGTACAAATATTACTGTTGTATTGCTTAAAAGTGAATGTCCTATTTGAGCTCTGAAATGATACAGACCATCTCTCTTATTATTCTCACCTGTTTTAATTTTCTGAAAATAAATGCAATTATTGACAATATTTTTATTTTAAATTTTGGAGAAATATAGTTAGTAGTTCACAGAATGAAACAAAAATGATAATTTTACCTAAACAAAAACCTATATAAATAGTTAAACTTTGAATTTTAAAATGATCTCTTAATTTTTTTCTGAGGCTGTATACTGTATATCAAATGTGATGTGTGACTTGGAAATGTAAATTCTTTGCCATAAATTATATAATTATAATAAGTCATTTATACTTTTTGAAATCCAATCCTGTTAATTGTAATGTCGTTAATCTACAGTAACGCAGTTTTAAGAAACTTCCTCAATTTAGATTTTTTTCCCTTTTAAAACAGGTTAGGAAGCATACAACGCTTAAAAAATGTACGCACTGAAAAGGGTTAGAAGCAGACGGCCAGGACCATTTCTTTCAGATTTTTTATCTTTTCTAAGTTATTCAACTTAACTTATGCGGTAAAAAGGTGCAATTTTCCAAGGCAAACGCTTCGCAATTAGAAGACCATTCTCTCATTAAGTTGAGGTCAGCCCATTAACGGCAGCAAAAAAGAAAAGCGTAACGCAGGTTTGACGCACCCCAGTGAGTTTTAGACAGGTCTCTACAATGGGTCCTGCAGCAAAATGTAAATTACACTAAATTGCTCTAATACACATACAGTGGCCCTAAGAGGTACAGTGAGTCTTTTGTGCCATGTGACTGACGGGTTCAGCTACAAAGTGGAGGTGAATTAGAGCACAGACTTGAAAACAGTGGTTGAACAGGAGTCAGGGCAGCGAAGGATTGTTTTTTGTACTGATGGAGGGAGCCGGTGCCCTTCGCGAGACTCTAAGAAATACAACGACTGGCTTGCCAGGGCACGTTTCCAAGATTCCACATTTTCCAAGATAAGGACAGTTAAATTTAATTGAATGGAATATGTTTACCTGGAAGACATCCCCTCTAGTCTATCTGCATATTTAATTCTTAATTCTTTAGATTGAATCGCCTGTGCAAATGGATGTGGCCATACTGCCATGTGACAAAGTTTCCCCAAAAATAAAAATTAGTCCACAATCCAGAATGTTGTTTAAAACTTGTATTCAACTATTTTTTCTGTGGAACACAAAGAAGATAATTTGAGAAATGTCTCAGTGGTGTCTTTTGTGTCTTTTCAATGGAAGTCAATGGGGGGCAGTGTTGTTTGGTTACAAACATTCTTCAAAATATCTTCTTTTGTGTTCTGCAGAAGAAAAAAAGACTAACAGGTTTGAGATGACATAAGGGTGAGTAAATGATTACAGAATTTTCAGTTTTGGGTGAACTATCCCTTTAATGTGCGTAATGGTGATGTTAGTGCACGGTACACCAGACCACATACACAACCTCTGTGAAAACCTTCAACTTTGTATTAATCTGCATTAATATACAGCTGTAAATAAATGTAATAAAATAATATAACCTGAAAAATGTGCACGCTGCATGTTACTGAGTTTGGAGGAATCATTCGACTCTTCACAATAAATCTCCTTAAACCTGCTGCTACAATACTGCAATTTAATTTTCCTTTTGCCCGGTAGACAGAGGAAATGTCCACCCCGACCCCTCCTCCCCCATCAGCACCACACACAGCCCAAACCAGAAGTGTTCCAGTCCTTCAGGGCACTTAATGTAAATTCCATTTCAGTGGCTATTATCGCTGCTCATTTTCCAGAGCTTCTGTTAGTGCTACACGCATCTGCCCCTGTGGCACCCGCTGAAGCTCCCTCATCCAGCATCGCCCACCCCGGGGAGTCCTGCAAAATGCTTATTCAACAATCGCTTGCCATAAACATGCGTAATGACATTTTAGAGGCAAAAAGGCCTGTGTGGTTTTTAATTCATATTTAATGGTCGTCAGGCTAAATAGGTCCACTATCCTAAATGAGGACTGTGCCTCTCTCTCGCTCGCCCTCACTTAGAGCTGATGCTGTAAAATCTTTATCTCTGTCATACAGGATATTTACAGCATGGTCCAAAAATCTGAGACCACTTTTGAAAATGCTCTCTCTTGCATTCGAATGAAACTGAATTCAATTTTCATTTCAACAAGTATTTTATCAGCATAAGAGAAATGTTTAATTTAAAAATAAAAAAGATTTCTAAATTTGTGGTACGTCCCTCTTTTGCTTTGATGGTCGAATGCACACATGCTGTTATGGATTTGAACAAAACCTGATGTGATCTTAGTCCAGGATCTAAGAATTTTCCAGAAAGTAAATCTCTAATTTTATAAATTTGACCCATGTCATGCTTACATTTTCTAGTTACTTAAATGTTCAGAGTATGAAATTGAGCACCAACTAGCGGTGAGGCTGTGAATAGCAACTAACGGCTCACACCATCCCTCCCTTTCAAAGCAATAAAGTCGCTGACACAGAACTAAGATGTTGTCACGTTTTCGCTTTATCTATATCTATATAAGATGTTCGTCTATATGGTGGTATCATTTAAAATTATCCAATGAAGTTGCTTATAGGCCAACCTCACTCTTTTGTTTTATGATGTTTCAATTGGTGAATTCTTTTAAATCACATCAAACCTTTAAAAGTCCCAATGAAAAAAAAAAAATCATGAAATATTTCAGCGTTTATTGTAAATAGTTTATCAATGTGTGTCATTCTCTTTTTAAAAATCGTGTGCCCTTAAACTAGAGTTAAAATAAAAAGATGCACTTCCTTCCTGTAATGACTATCCATCTTAAACGACCTTGGGCGGAGCAGCCGTTGACTAACTCCTCCCCTTCATCTGCCAATTGCCATTTCAAAATGCAATGGCTGTTTCTATACATCAAATCGCAGAGCAAGACGAAAGCCACACCCACTATTTTTCTCATTAGAAATTCTATTTCACTCGGAAATGCATCAAAATAAGTAAAAAAGATCGCAACTTCCAGTTCAAAGGGACTTTAATTTTTATTTCAATATAAAAATACAAGTGGCCTCACAGCAGTGTATTGCTCCATGAGTTAGTTTTTATTGCTCAGCATGTGAACTAAAATCATAAAAGATCTTAACCTTTGAGTGCATTTAAAATTATGCCATTTTATTTACTTCTAAGTTATTCCACCAAAATGAATACAGATTGCTATCCATTTTACATCTATTATCTGACGTATTTCTGAGTGAAACTGTATATGTAGACACAAAAGTACGGAGGGATTTGATTTCACCCTTTTACTTGGAATTGACTGAATCATGGGTGTTATATACCAGAATGGAGGCAGGTGGCAGAAGTGGAGGAGCTTGAGGGATTTGTGATGTCAGCCGTCATTTTAGTGGCAACCCTTTGTAACCTGATGAAAAAAAGACATAATTCAGGTCAAATAAGACCAAGAACATGAATTAAAAATGTAAACAGGGTCAATTCAGATGTCATGTTTAGAGTCTATAAGGAATTAGTGCAATTGTGTAGCCAGCACAAAGAGATTGAAACAAAACATGATCACTGCAATGACGCCTCTTCTGGGCGTTTTTATCTCTCTCTCTCTCTCTCTCTCTCTCTCTCTCTCTCTCTCTCTCTCTCTCTCTCTCTCTCTCTCCAGACAGGGCTGAGGCGCTGAAATGTAAATAAATCTATCAGGGCCAGGAGCTCCAATATCACGTTACCACTCCTTACAATCAAGAGCCTTTTCATGCTACCCATGAGGCCTATTCTTGTAATGCTAGCACACAACAGAGGCCCGCCAATCGCCTCTCTCTCTCTCTCTCTCTCTCTCTCTCGCTCTTACACACACACACATTTTAATATCTTATTATAAATTTTCCTTCGATATCCCCCTGCTTCTCTATAGGTAGACATGTTGTTTGTTTTTGTATGGAGAGGAATGGGAGAGATGGGCTTCTTGTCTGTGATTGATATCTGCCTGAATCTGCTTTGGGCTCATGTAGCCACTACACAAACATGTTGGAGTACATCTAAACGATGAGACTATCTCTAGCCATGATCAATGTCAGGCTCGGCCGGTATTGATCTGTCCTTGTTGGCACAGCAGCGCTCTAACCAGGGGCGGAAAAACTGCTTACAAGGGTCAGTGTTGTTTAGACAGACGATTGAAGAGGTCAGGAGCTACTGGTAAACACAGAGCCTGTAGGTTTTTAATGCAAGAATACATCCTGTGTTAACAGTCCCTTAGAAGGCAGAAAACAAGATAACATACGGAATTTATGCATTTGACATTCCTTTTGGTGTTTGGAAGAATTAGAACATTTCTATTAAATAAGCAGTAACAACATACATTATAAATTTCAGATGAAGAATACTTGATTTTTTTTTATTTTTACACAAAATCGAGATGTTTCATCTCAAGGGGTTTACCCCAATAAATAATATACAAATATGAATGGCAATTGCTATTATATAATGTGTGTGATGGTATAGGCTTAGCTTCCATTGGGGGGACCAAATAAGGTCATTTGTTCCACAAAGGAAATGTATTATTAAACATACCAAATGATGCTTCTTTAAAAATCTAAAAATGCAACGTGTCTTTAGCTAGAAAATACAATGAGGTCTATATATTGTCAAAACAAAAGTTTATGGCAAGTCCCATGTTCCTTAAAAATGCCAAGATATTCTCTTATATAGTGAAACATGTCAAAATCTAAGTTACACATTATATTTTATTTATAAAAACATTTCTGTCATGACAACTTGTGACATATAAATGTATTTGGTCTTGGTGGAATAGATCTGCTATGCTGCTGAGGTGATGCAAGTATGAAAACTTGCCACTGCCAATACATCCACAACATGCTGCTGTGTGCATTTATGGAATTCTGGTGCTGCGAATATAACAGAATAAACGTTGCATAGCTTACGTGATCATCTTGTAGCAGATCTATACAGGTGGAGCTGGGGAAGAAGGAGGGTTTCTGAAA
Organism: Triplophysa bombifrons; assembly: GCA_029783895.1. Classification (NCBI taxonomy): domain Eukaryota; kingdom Metazoa; phylum Chordata; class Actinopteri; order Cypriniformes; family Nemacheilidae; genus Triplophysa; species Triplophysa bombifrons. The sequence goes on from CM056455.1 coordinate 5,741,052, forward strand.
TGCATTGTACTGCTACGTAGAGCAACAAGCTCAATGGCTGCTGATATGGAAGGAACCAATTAGCTGTATGTTAAAGCAATAAGCCCCAAGAAGCCGTGGGTTACAGTGCATTTTATAACAGCTAAGGGGCGTTGTTAGGCACGACACGAAGCGGATTGCCTAAACTCCCTTAGCTGTTATAAAATGCACTGTAACACACGGCTTCGCGGGGCTTATTGCTTTTATAAAACAGTTACTCCATATGCTTAGCAAGGTTTCATTAAATAAAGTAAATAAAATGATATTTAGGCTATGTGGTGCGGTCAGCCGTTATATATCGGGGTATTTTATAACGGCTTAGAACTCCGCTCAGCCAATCAGAATCAAGGACCAGAACTGGCAGTTTTATAAAGTAAAGTTATAATGTCAGATTGGGTGGACTGCGCTATTTAGAGATTTATTCCAGATTTTACTTTAAATCTAACATTGTCAACGGTGTGTGTGAGGTTAAGGGAATAGAAAATATCTGATAAAGTTAACAAGATGTTGAAAATAATATAATGAAACAATCCTGTGTATGTGTCGGGGAGACGGAGTGAGATTATTAAATTCAAAAAGGTTTTCCTGATTACAATATCATAAAATTTCATTCATTTAATTATGAATTCTAACAGCAACATTCGATTTATTTCATGATCTGTTATAGAAGTTGTCGATCTTGCTAAGATTTGAATGGGCTATAAGATGTTCAAGTGACCAATATCTCCAACTATGTCTAAACTATGTCTCTGTACCAAAATCTAGCAATCTCTCCTAGAGTCTACAACCGAACTGAACCGATACGACATTCCATGCAGAAGGACATCAGGAATTTCCTTCTGTCTAATGTGCACAGATTCTACCCTTTAAGTGGATCCTGAAGCAAACATTCTGAGTTAGCCACGAGCGATGTAACAACAGAGCCATGTTCATTAAAGAGACTCAGACATCTGTCAGCAGAAGTACAGTATGCTCTCAAAGTACATTTAGACCACATTGGAAATGTAATTTCAATTCATTATCAGCCCACGTTGTTTTTTAACGTCTTTCACAAAATCAGACCATGAAACTGAACGAGCTGCTTTTAAGGAAGGAGGAACAAGTGTACCCTGGATGCTTTCCATCTGTGTTGTGTTCCCTGGAAGGAATGCGTGGTCTCACTCTCAGCTCTTGCTGTCCGGCCGAGCTATAGAACATTTCGGCGTGTTTCAATGAGAGGAGCTCACTCGTATTCAAACAACATGCAATACGTCATGACTCATGAGTCATCATAACTTTAAAATGAACTAAAAAAAAATGAACTGTAGTTGTTTTTCATGCAGCTCAGAACAGCCCTGCTGCAGGGACGGACTGACCTTAAAGTGCACAGTGACTTAAGACAATGTAAATATACAATGAGTTAAAATGAGAAAAGTACTGTCATATCCAGGCCATTGCCATGTTCCGTTTGTTCCTCATTAAAAGTGATTTGTGTCTTAGAAGGCAGCGTTTTCCCAGCAGTTTACTTTGCAGGAACTCTCTGCCCTCCATCGGGCACCGAAACACCACTGTCTGTACATCACCTCACCTGCTGAAACAGCAGCATACAACACAGGGTAATTTATCATTATTGGCTTTCAAAAAACGGCATTATTTAACATTATATGTCAGAGCATACATGTTTTTATTTATTTTCAGACTTGTCAATGCAAAAACTGCATCATTATAATATATTTAATAATGGCCAAGATTGATCTCCAGAAGGCATATTTCTACTTCAGGTTGGATTAAAAATAAAATATGAGTTGCATGGAACAAAATGCAGAAGATAAACAAGTACACAAATTATTGGACATAGAAGGCAGACTAGCATTATATGAAAAAGATTTATTGTTATATACAAACAATGCATAGAAAAACAGGTGGGTCATAGCCAGAAAAACAAACGATGTAAATCTGATTTTATCATAATCAGATTCAAAAGTCTGGTCTTAAAGGGACAGTTCACCCAAAAATATCTTCATTTTCACCCTCGAGTTCCCAATCTGTATAAATGTATTAGTATTAGTATCTGATAGGAAAACAATGGAAATCAATGAGATGCCCTTGCTAACATATGAAAAAAAATCTGCTTATGCAATTTTCAACCCAGCGCTGGGTCAAAGTGGGACTAACTCAATTGTTGGGCTATGAATTAACTCAGAAAATGTTTATATTTGACCTAGAAATGGGTTTAAACAGCAAAAGGTTGGGTTGAAAGTAACCCAGGATTTTTTAGTATATGTAAGAGAGAAATAGAGAATGCATTATTTTCCTGGTAGTAATAAGATTTCAGGTTGTTTTTAGATTTATGTGACAATGGTTTTGGTTAGACAATTTGAATGCATAAGCCAATCTTTCTTTGACATGGAAAACACATCCTCAATGCTTCAGATAATGAGAGAAAACATTCCACTGCTGTATTTGTTCCAGTAGCTTCCATTTACTGCAAAATCATTGCGGACTTATGAATAAATCATTATGCATAAGATTATAATGCACCAAGCTATATTGCTCAAAGACCTTTAACCCTCGGTAGGTTATGAGATTAATCAAAGAAAATGCACTCACTCACATATTTGGTAAATGTTTGGCCCCCAATGCCAAACCAGCAAAGGGACTGCCCAGAGACCCAATGAGAAAACAAGAAGCGTATCTCATTAGTTCATCACCAAAATATTACATTTACTATTATTTTCACTATGAAGCACATTTTGACTAGATCAGTCCAGCATAGCCTTTTTTAAAAAATGCAATGCAACTTTTTTGCAGTGTTTAAACTCTCTAAAGGTACCGTAACTTAGTAAAGCTTTCGAATGTTCAAAAAACTAAAATACTACAACAGTTGCAGAAGAACATTACTCTAAAGAGTTGTTTACTGAATCAGAAAAGGAAAAATGAAAAGACCTGTTTGTTATTTGCGGTCCCTTCAAGGATCAGATGCAGGACATTTGAAATCGTCTTGTAAATGGCAATCGACCCCGGACCTTCTGAAGCTCTATTCAGTTTCACAAACAACCCTATTGTTCAGCCTGTCGAGGACCTTGGGTTTTTAGTACTCTTTCATTTACACAAAATTGAAAACTATTTTTGCGTTGAGGTCAATCACGTAATTGGGCTATTTCATAATGATGCATTCGAATAACTGAATGGATCCGGACCAATACCGGCCCTTATGTGGTAAATAGGATCAGTCGATACAGATAGAATAATCTTTTTTTATTTCCCGGCCCTTTTTATTCGAATATATACGAGGAGGCGGTGGGGATGATGACAGTGCCTTCTTGAAACGAGAAAGGCACATAATAGTTCATTGTGCTTTAATTTCAGTTAAGAGGGGCTGTGGAAATTAGATTGTACGCGTGAGCTAATATGCGGGAGAGACGTGAAGACATTGAGGGTGGTGGAGATGGAGAGAGCGCGTACGTGGAGGCAGGAGATGGTGCATGTTCATTAGTCTTTGGCGAACTGCTCCTCTCAAAAGCTCCTCGGGTTTCGGTTCATCTGCATGAAGACGGCTTCTTGTGTCCCTAATGAGAGAGCCTAGATACAGTTACATTACCAAAACCCCCGGCAGCACGAGTCAATCGATTCCCGGGTTTACCCCAGTGAGTTTCACTAACGCGGCTCTTCTGAATACTATGATTTTTTGGTGTTGATGGGTTTTTGTTCCTGGTATAGAGATGATGTTGAGAATGAGGCAGAGGCCGGTGGAGCGGAGACGGCCACACCCGGCTTGGCTCGTAATGCGATTTATCAGACTGTGTGATGAATGCCTTTGTTTGTAAGATGCTTAAGCCAAAAAAAAAACTTGGCTCGATGTAAATCAGTTTTGTTCAACAACACAAAAAACATATATACTTATACAGTATACATTGATTCACCTGGTAGATACTTTTATCCAAAAGCCAGTCAAAGTGCATTCATTATCAACATGATATTTGTCATTTGTGTCTTTTAAAGAAAGTAAACCCAGGTGATAGAAGTGAAAGGCTTTCACCAACCTGGTCTCATTGGATATGCTTTTTGCAGCGCCACAAAATCACCATGAGGTACATATTGCTACAGTTTACACTGGGGGCGTTAAAAAGAATAACCGTATTGGTCTGTGTATTGGCACCCCTTTATGTAGGGTGCATCGCTTTGACCCCCCCCCCAAATAAAGACTTAGAATCTTGAACTTAGAATTTTAATTAAACCAAAAACATATTCAATTATACAATTCTGTAACATTAATTCTTTTTGATGGTGGTCTCATTTCTCTGATGCTTTAAAATCTGTGGCCCCTTGGATTAATTTTAAAGCCCCCTAGGGACCAGTTTGAGAACCACTGCGCTAGAGAATCTGTGCTAGTGTCACGATTTTCATCTGAGACGATTTTATAAATACTTACTTTTTTGTACTTTAATAGATATTTTAAAGCACCTAACCCCACTCCTACCATAAACCTAAATACCCACTTACACACCCATTTTTGAATTCTGTCACGGTCCGGATCGGAGTTTTAGGGAGTACGGAGAAGGGGATCACTTTTGGGACTGTTCTTTGGCCTCGGAACACTTTAATAATTGCACTTTTTGAATAAACAGCATATGTAGCCGTATCTTCTGGTTACGTGTTGTGTTTTATATTGTATAGGCCTACTATACAAACTGCTTAGGGGAAGGGTCAGATTACATGCTCAGATACGTCTAAATTGTGCGTACGAAATAAGAAAAGTACACAAAATGCGACATCTGATTAAATAAAAAAAATGTACACCCCAATAAAATATAAAATGGTGTTGTTAACATTACTATAGTTGGAAGTTGTGATGCCGGGTTGCACAATGTACCTGATGTGGTGCTGCATAAAGTATACAGAGGTACGTATTTCCTATGAGACCATCTTGGCTTTAATAGTTATAGACAATGTAAAGCTGACATCACGCCCTATGTTGCCTGTTGAAGTGGCGCCGCCATCTTGGGAGGATCATACTCCACTGTTATTATTGTCTTGAGATGTACCGTACTTGTTTTGTTTGATATATGGAGACATCGAAAGTGAAAGAACCATGGGCTTTTCGTGTACGACTCTGTACTATTGCAGTTTTTAACACAGCAAGACCGACCTACCATAGTTATATTTACTAATCAAACAAGAAAAATAAAACACTGCATTGAACACAAAAAATGTGACTGCGCCATGTGTTCTCCTGTCTGTTGCCTTGGCCCCGCCCCCTTGTTTCCCGTCATCATCCCATTCGTTTTTGATTCCCCTCACCTGCCCACTGTTTGCTTCCCTCGTTAGTTTTCCCAATTTAAGTCCCCTGTATTCTCTGTCCCGTGCCGGTTCGGGATCTAATGTCATTGTTAATGTTTGGTTCCCAGTCCCTGCATTTACCCTGTTCCAGTCTTGCCATACCTTGTCTTGTTTTTGGATTTATATTTTATCATTTTGGACTTCGGTTGTTTGCCCCCTCGCGGGGAGTATTTGTTTTGAGTTCTTGTTTAGTTTAGTATTTTCCCCATCATGGGTGTTTGTTTATTAAAGTTTTGTCTGTTTTCCCATTGGCTGTCTGGATTTGGGCTCTTCTGCCTCTACCGTGACTAATTTAAACCCATTGATTAGGTTTGTCTATATTTCACCCAAACTTGGGTTGAAATAATAGAACATTTAATTGACATTTAAATGAGTACCAGTACAACCAAAGAACAATTTGACTTCCAAAACATTCTTTTGTAAACCGTCCATTTTAGAGCATTTCAAAAGCGCAATCAAATTAGTGTTTGCACTGCCAAGGTTATGGGTTTACACATATTGATCATGGGATCTTGAATAAAGTATACGTGACTTTGGATAAAAGCTGTCAAATGTAAAACAGAATCTGATCTATAATGCACCTATAAACCAGTCCATGATCTGAAGAGCATAACATCAGTAATTTTATTAATCTCCAAACAAAATCACACAGCATCAAATGGTCCTTGATAAGAAAATAACGATTTGCTAGGAACCATCCTGGAAGCTGCTTAGCAACACTCAGAAAACTGCCTAGCAACCACCCAAAAAACGAATAAATAACAACTTATGTTGTATCCAAAATTACATACTGTACAGGCATTTTAACTATGCGCTACATACTCTACCATCATGTATACATTTTGTAGGCGTAGTATTGTTTCAAATACACTAAACAGGTTTTGCACTTTCTGCAGGTTTAAGCGGATGTCTGGAAAAAAAAGGGACAGTTCACCCAAAAATAAAAAATTCTGTCATTATTTACTCACCCCCAAATTGTTTAAATCTGTATAAACCAGATACTTGGAAGAACTCTTGTAGCCAGAACTGTTTGCTTTACACGCATTCTTCCAAATATCTTTCTCGGTTTTCATCAGAACAAAGAAATGTGTACAGATTTGAAACAACTTGAGGGTGAGTAAATGAAGACTGAAAATGACAGTTCACCCAGAAATAAATATTCTGTCATGATTTACTCCCCATCTTGTCATTTCAAACCTGTATTACAAACGTCTCGCACTAGTCATAAGTATGTGAATTGGGACACACCTACACTCTTAAAAATAAGGGTGAAACAGAAGAACCTTTCTTGTCTTAATGGTTCTATAAAGAACCTTAAACATCTGGAGAACCTTTCTGTTTTACAAAAGTTTCTTTGTGGCATCACACCGGGTCTGCACCGGACACGACAAGTGTGGACAAAATTTGAAATTATAATGGGTTCTAATGCGTTTCTAATGTGTCGCGGCGGGTGTGGACACGGTGTAAGAGGTTATTTATAATATATAAAGTAAGAAATAGATGTTATTTTATGGAACCAAAAATGGTTCTTCTATGGCATCGCTGTGAATAACATTTTGAGGAACTTTAATTTTAAGAGTGTATAGCTGACAAGCAACAAATCAGAACAGCCTCAGAACTTGGCTTTTTGTTTGCGCAGAGCATTGAGGTGAAAATCTCCAAAATACTGTAACTACTAATCACTTCCTTCAAAAAATGTACCTAGTTTGTAAAGCCGTCACATTTTAGGGGCTGCAATAAACACACAAATCTAACAGTGTTGTTTGAAATTTCTCATGACCAGATATGCAAATGTGATGTATCTAAATGTCAATCATTTGCTTTATTGTGGGTGGGAGTGGACAGCAGTGGTTTAGATCCATACATTAAACACTGCAGGTGTAAAAGGCTTTCCTTGTACCAGTTCCAGAAGAGCTTTTACTCAGATCCACTTCGCTCTGGTCGCTCTGGTCTCTCTCTCTCTGGGGCAGGGCATTAGATTGATGTGGAGTTTTGCTTTAACATCTGACACACACACACACACACACACACACACACACACACACACACACACAGTACGGCCTGTGTACTCACATTATTTCCCAGTCCTATCATAACATGTCTTTAGTGTTAAAAACACTGCTTTTCATTAAAAATATATATATATGCCGGAAATTATAGATATGTTATTTTACTTAAATTCTCATGGACTGTGGATTGTTTGAAATAGCATACTACAATATTATAACTTTGTGCAGTGTGTAGAATATTTCAGCGGCAACAACATATACAGACGTTATGTGGCCCAAACTTAACTTCTGGTAGACCTCCACAAAGAAACAATAACCGTTGAGAAGTTTACAGTTTCGTAAATGTAATTTTGCAATTAATATTCATTTTTTTTATATAAATTAATTTGGATATGAATTAAATATAACCAAATGCAGACCCAAAGTTATCTTCGGTGCCAAGCGTGTGCGTCTAAAGAAAACGCCTATAATGTACAATAGGAAGAGTAAATGCATCATGCAATCAGATGATCATATGTCAAAAACTGCATTTAATTGGTATATTTATCAAAGTTCTATAATGAAGTGGCATGCAATATGCAGCAGTAACTACATATCAAACACAAGATCTGTCTACTGAGGGCCGGTGTTTCCTTCTTATTTGGAAGCTGCAGGCCATTAGCAGTAGTTTTGTTGTGTGGGAGTGGTGAATTTGGCTTTTAATTCAATTATTCTCTGCTCTGATTGGCCTGGCAGACTTGTTCAGCATATCCTGTTTAAACCTTTATTACAGAAGACATCATACGCCTAAATGTCACAGACTGCGAGGATTCAGGAAAGTAATGACAGCAATAAAAATCTGCATTCGTTCAACATTTCACACTGAAATGTCTACAAGGTTTTGTAGATCTGTAGGATTGTTGGGGTTCAGGTGCGTTATGTGTGTGTGACCAGAAATATTTTGAAATGCAAAATAAAAATCTGTCATGATTTACTCACCCTGGTGTCCACATAACTTTCTCTCCCTTGTGGTCTGTCACACCCCCTGAGAAAACAAGCAAAACGTTAATTTGTTAAAAGCAAACAGGGAAAATTGGTCAATTTTATGTTTTCAAGAAAAAAATAACAGGCTCTGTTAAACATCTACTGTAATGAAATGAAATACAGTAATTTAAATATTGTCTAAAATAACATTTCATCTGAATACATACTTAAAATGAAAATCATAGATGAGATCTCTTTAATATTAAAATTATTGCTCCTAGACATCAATGAAATTAAATGGAAAGCAAACTGAAACTTTCCTGTGGTGTTTCGAGGAAAATATATTTCTCCTTAGAAAAAGAGCCAAAAGTCTCAAATGTCTCCAGTACAGTATCAGAAGATCTCTTAAAACTGAGCTCAGATTTGCCAAGTTTGAAACTGAATGCAAATATTATTTAAGATCTCACTATGAACTCAAACTTTTCTCAACAAATTGACTGAAATCCAGATTATTTTGCTATACGGTAAACAATGCATCTTTACGACTCTCATTTAACAATTTCTCATGCTCAAATTTAAGAGAAACATCCGAGACATTAAAGGGATAGTATCATTTACTCACCTTCGAGTTGTTCCAAATCCATATAAATTTCTTTGTTCTGATGAACAGAGAGAAAGATTTTTGGAAGAATGCTTGCAACCAAAGAGTTCTTGGACCCCGTTTAGTAGGAAAAATTGCTTAAAGAGTACCTAGCATAGGTTTTTTTAGGCCCTACTTTGGTTTATGGAGTGTCCAACAACAAGTTTATTTACATACAATGTGTTTAAACACTTTAATGTCGTAATAATAGGCAGTTATCCGTGCCTTACTTCTCGACTGACTCTCAAATGATTCGTTCCGCGATTCATCCGTCTAGGCCCCGCCTACCCACTAACCTTGTGTCATGTGATTGGTCAGATGGTGTAGTCTGTTGTTAATTGTCAAACACTTTCATCATTTGTCGCAAATTAAACCCCACTATCATCATTACAGGATTACGGTTTACATGTGGCTGGATGCACACTTGCACACTTCAGGTAGGTGGAGAGTTCCATCCTCAAGTGGAGGAGTTCAAGTATCTGGGGGTCTTGTTCACGAGTGAGGGAAGGATGGAACGGGAGATTGACAGACGGATCGGTGCAGCTTCTGCAGTAATGCGGTCGCTGTACCGGTCTGTCGTGGTGAAGGAGCTGAGCCGCAAGGCGAAGCTCTCGATTTACCGGTCAATCAACGTTCCTACTCTCACCTATGGTCATGAGCTGTGGGTCATGACCGAAAGGACAAGATCCTGGATACAGGATACCGAAATGAGCTTTCTCCGCAGGGTGGCTGGGCGGTCCCTTAGAGATAGGGTGAGAAGCTCGGTCACTCGGGAGGAGCTCAGAGTAGATCCGCTGCTCCTCCACATCGAGAGGGGCCAGCTGAGGTGGCTCGGGCATCTTTTCCGGATGCCCCCTGGACGCCTTCCCGGGAAGGTGTTCCGGGCATGTCCCACCGGGAGAAGACCCCGGGGAAGACCTAGGACACGCTGGAGGGACTATGTCTCCCGGCTGGCCTGGGAACGCCTCAGTGTCCCCCCGGAAGAGCTGGAGGAAGTTTCTAGGGAGAGGGAAGTCTGGGCATCCCTGCTTAGACTGCTGCCCTCGCGACCCGGCCCCGTATAAGCGGACGAAGATGGATGGATGGATGGATGTGGTTGGATGTCCTTTATATTATATGTGTCGCTAGAGATGGCGTCGATTTTACCGTACCAAGTTGAGCCCGAGTCTGACGAGGAAGCATAAGAAGACGCTAATCCACAACAAACTCCACCACGACTGGAGCAGGATGTTTGTCAGTGGCAAGTGACAACTCTTGTCATAAAAACTCCCAGTGTGACAACATGCATGTTGTGCTTTTGCTAATCAATGAAATAAAATATTATTTTTTTCTTAAAATACTGTTAATACGTTAGTAATACTAGTATTGCGTCTTACCTGTGCGTTGTCATGGTACATAGAGCATTTCAGAAAGTCGATGTTGTGAAAAATTATTGTAGTATCACCCAAATATATCTATACAGGTGCACGTGCGGCAAATGTGTCAAAGTACAAAGTTAATAGCCAGATAAACAAACTGTAACACCTCAGAAATAACGGTGCATGCTAACGTTAGCGTTATATGCATTAGCTAAACACATACATAAGGTACAAAAATATTTCTTGAAGTTAAGACAAAAATGAATTGTCATGAATCTCCGAGGAGACAAGGCAGGAGAACCCAATTGCAGGCAGCACGGGACAAGATGGTAGGGGTAAACAAGGTATTTATTATATATAACAAAACAGGACAAAAAGGCAAAACAAAACCCACCATGGGGAAAACAGGACAGGGAAAATATAAGCAAATACAAAGACACTGACTAACTAAAACTGGATACAAAAACAAAGACTTGATAAGACACTGAACTGACACTTACAATGAACACAGGGGTAACAGGAACTGGAATCACAAGGCTCTCAAGAGCACGGCACAACGGGAACAGCATAAACATACATGTATTCACAAGCAGTGAACAAACACAATGAACCGGCACAAGACAAAGAAACATGAGGACTCTTATAGGGAGAGATAACAAGATGGAGCAGGTGCAAGGGATAAACAATCAAGGAAAGCTAACGAGGAAACGAGGTGTAGGGAACAATGACGAGACACGAGAAAGAACTATGTCTTTCCCACATAAAACCATAGGTTATGCCATGACTCCACTTCAATAACACGAATAAACATGACATGATAGTGGAATCATGACATGAATAGTTTACAGAACACACTTGCAGGTTGTGATTCGGTGGAGCTAACAGGTCCAAATAGAGTTGGTATTCCCCCTCTTTAAGGATAGTCGTTTCACATACCCTGCAGTGAACGCGCCAAGACTATTAAACCAATCTTCTGTGAAATGACGCGCACACAAGTTAAACCCTGGGGTTATACTCCTTTTGGTATCGTTTGAAAGATGAATTGTAACCATTTTTCCCTCAGACGTTCTTACTTTGGTAGTTGAAATAAGACGGACTTAGTTTCACACCGTAGAACACAAGTTCTAGACATGATACACACGCATCACGAAAGAGCGACAGTGTTTGGGGAGGAGAAATAAGTTTTCACGTCAGCCTCAGCAAAAGTAGGCGGGGACTATGTATAGTGACGTAGATATGCGGGTGTACTAGTCCACGTCTCGTTTGTGTGATTCAGAGTCGACTCCCACTTTTGTTATTTATTCACCTTCGGACTTACAATTTGGCAGACAGCTTACTTTCAAACACGGAAACATAACAGACTGCATGAAATGTCATTTTCATGATCACATGCTACCTACTCTTTAATATTTTTTTGGTTCTGTTGAACACAAAAGAAGATATTTTGAATAGGACAGTAAACAGTTCTTGGGCACTTTTGACCTCCATCCTCATTTTCCCTACTATGGTAGTCAACGGCGGCAAAGTTTGGTTACGAGCATTCCTCCAAATATCTTTCTCCATGTTCAACCAAAGAAGTCTGAAACAAGTTGAGTGAGTTATTCATGACAGAATTTTTATTTTTGGGTGAACTGTCCCTTTAATGCTTAAAACGAACACAACTGAGAATGTCATCAAATCCCCTGAGCTATGAAAGAGCAACTATGAGCGATAACATTTTCCTTAAGATTGCATTTCAATGAGTGTGAATGCTTTTTCGTTTTATGCTGTAAGGTGTAGTTGTGGCACCTACCACCATTGGCTAACTAGACCACGCTAACTTTCCATCTTTGACAGCCTGGGACAAAAAATGTAAAAGCAGTCTACTGCAAATGCTGCTTGAGAGCTGCAACTTCAGAAGACTTGGGTGGTGCTTTTCTGCCGTCTGTCCCAATTCACCTTAATTGGGACGATGATCAATGTTGACCTTTGGCCAGACTTTTCACATAAGTAAAAAGTAAACCATATGACAGGGAAAAGTAATGATGATGTTTCAGGATTTCAGTGTTCTGTTTTTTAAAGTGCACAGGGGGCTAATAACAGCGTCCTCTCCTCTCCTAACGGTTTTATCTCTTTCTGAAAGAGTGCGAACAGCGCTGAAGCAAATCAATGAACCGTGGAAGCACACAGGTACACCGCTAGATGTAAAGAGGTAAACAACTGCAGCAATAATAGAGTCCAGAATCCACCAAATGGTCTTAAAAGCCTCTTCAGCTGCTGAGCTTTTAAGAGATCCGTCCAAACTCCAGAGATGCCGTTTTAGGGCCACGGGACCGAACACCACCATAGATGGATTTCTCTCTCGCTTCCTCGTTCTCTCTCTTTCCCTCCTGTCATATTTCTCTCTTGGCTGATCCTGATGAGGAGGGAAAGAGGGCGGAAGTCTGGAGCCATCACCGTGTCCTGATTGAAGCAGAAAAAGGGTCTAGTGTGGTCCTGCCAGTAATTGTGGTCAGGGCACTACGACCTTTACTGCTGCGCGTATGGAGACTGTCAGAGATGGAGGTAGGGCACAATATTTATCCCTATGGGAGGACGAGACTGCAATCACAGCAGTCCAACCGACATCACCCATCCTCCTCTGGATGTTTCAGGAACAGAGAGCCTTCAGGGTTACAAGGAGCAGGGAAAATACAACAAGAGAGAAGCTGGATCCGTAACAGACCAAAGACAACAGATCTCAAATAGAATCTTTTATAGGTTTCTTCCAGACAACAATGAGGTTGACTGGAGACTTGGTTAAGACTGCTTATCAGATTTGTTTAAAAAAAAGAAATGATCTCAATAATCTCACATACATCAGCGTTTCGAAAGAATTCCCAACAAACTGTCTGAATTTGTGAAGAGCTCAAAAGAGTAAGGTCTCCGTATGAACTTTTACACAATCACATTCACACAAAACTGTGTGCTTCAGATTCATTTGATAGATTATACAAATGTTACATTAATGTCTGTTGGTATTTATCTTCAATTGTAGAAGAAACATCTAAGACCAAACTGATATAAAAATGGGTAAGCTTTGACATAGTTGCGTCACATGTGATAGCTGTTTCTATATTGTGTGTATTTTAGGACAACTGTAACTGTATTGACCAACCGGCATCAAGGACCTGTATTGGAATTTATTCCAATCAGATTAATCACAGATGAGAACTCTTTAACGTCTTAATTATTATACAAGACATCAGTGGTATTAAATGGAGCGGAAATAGAAACTTTTGCTCAAATTTCTCCTAAAAAACATGAGTCTGAAATCTCACAAATGTCTCTGCGATTGGAGTTTCAGAAACGATCTCAACAATGTCTTAAACTGAGCTCAGATTTGTCAAGTCTCCAATATTACTGAAGATTTCATTATGAACTCAAACATTTCTCATTCTCATTTTACACCTCCTTACTTTTACTCGTGTATATTTTGTCTCTTTCTGTTTTTAATACAAATTCCGGTGAAATTAAGTTGATACATAAAACACATTGAACAACTCCATCAAATCTCCTGAGCTATGAGAGAGCAACCTTCGAGCAAAATGTTTTCATGGATTGAGACACTAGTAGCACAGTAACTTTCACATGATGTTAGAACATGAAACATTTAACCACTCTTTGTCACAAGTTTCCGGAGGGCGCTGCTGTAAAAATGAACATGGGTACAATTTCTGGTGAAGCCGCTGACTGTATTGCACTTTAAATAACACATTCTGATGACAGAAAATGATACTGTGATTCATATTTTAATTTTACTGTATATATATATATATATATATATATATATATATATATATATATATACTGTTGGTTAACTTTAAATAAATACTTTTGAAACTGATGAGCAACACGTGCTGTTTGTGGTTGCACTTACAACCATTCGAAGCTTATTTCATGTCCTAAAAAAAAAGAGTGCTTCACACATAGATCTAAAGTTAATACAGACTGTCCTGTGGACCGCAAATAGATAAGGAAGATTAATCATTACTTAGACTGAATGTGTTCATAGTTTCAAAAGAGTTGGCTGTTTTAAAAGGAAGTTCAAATAGATCCATGTCATCATAAACACACTGTGGGACAGTAAACTGGATTTACAAGGATTCTTTACTGTATTCTACAGACGTGTTTATCTGTTGGAATATATTACATCATGTTTACTACATTTCTCATCTGATATGCTTGATATAAAGTAGGTATTTCTTTCACTTATCGTCTACAAATATAAAAAGGCAGCTTTTGCATGTGATCTTAAGTATGATGTTTATCAAATGAATGGTCAGCTTACATTACAGCAGCTTTGTGTTGTGTGTGCTGGTTTAAGATCCGCTAAAACCAGCACATGACCATCTTAAACCAGCACATGAGCTTAAACCAGCACAAACCAGCTGATTTCTATCTAATTTAAGGAATTAAGTAACAGCTACAGCTAGACAAAAAGATCATTCTTCAAATGGTCACTTGACACAGACTATCAAAAACCATTTCAGCCCAAAAAACAAACAAACAGCAAAACAGACAGAGAGAAAAGAGAAACTAATAAAGGAAATATTGTTTGATCTGAATGCATATCATCATTTGTTGTGTTGCGGCTCCTCTTGATCCCAAAAGTTTCCCATCCCAACAATTCTTACAGGTGGAGAACTTCCCTTCCCACTCGAGCCACCTGCAGCTCACTTACAATCTCACTTCTGCAAGTGTCACAAAGGTGTCTGGTAACCATTGCTTTCTCCCATCTCACACTCGACTAATGGACTGCTAGCCCCTCCCCTCTATTTCTTCATCTCGGACTGGGAGGCAGCGAGAGGAGGAGAGGAGGCAACAGCCCACCGTTCCCCTGGGCCCTTCTACACGGCTCAATAGCTCAGCTCCTGGATGGGATCATAACCCTGAGTGCTGGCCAAGAGAAGAGCCGCCTCTCTTTACGTCCTGTGTTCCCGCTTCAATCGCTGCCATCTCTGATGCTGAGTGGAGATGCCCCAGGATACAAACTCACTCGAACCGATGGCACAGGTGTGTTATCGTTGGTTGCCCTCGGTTGTGGTCCTGCTTCTCTTTCTGGTTCCAACAGCCCTGAGTGGATGCCCGGGTGCCTGCCGATGTTCCTTTGCCATGCTGCAGTGCCTGGAGACGGACGGGATTGCCAGCATCCCGGCGTTGGCACCACAGGAGAGCGAAAACGTCACAGAGATGTGAGTTGAGTTTCAAACGATGCTCAAAACCATGTTGTGCTTGATGAAAGTTAAGCCATGTTTAGTTTGTGTGTCCTGACACAACAAGTGTTGCTCTGGAAGAGATGAAACCGATTGTGAGTTCAGTCAAAGGCAACTGGCCTTTACGAAGAGCATATGGTTGTATGTTTATAGTGTGTTGCACCGGTTTAGCCCAGACAACGAGATTACTGGAAACTTATAATGGAATAGAGGAAAGTGGCCTTGTTCTGCATGGAGCTGTTTGTAGTTTCTCTGAGAGCTTTAAAGAGTGTTAGGTAACACTATCTAACCGATCATAATCTATTCAGGGACGTGATGAAAAAACATTGTAACGTTCAGTTTGCTACAGAGTATTCAGATGGGCGCAGACGTATTTGAAAATGCTTTACTTTATTGAGATAACTTGAGCGTGCATCATTTGGGAAACGGCTTTATATCACGCTGACGTTCATGGCTATAGTAGGTAACATACTGTAATCGTTATGCCATTTACACTCTCTCTCTGTCGTGTGTTCTCTCTGACTTCTGTTTGACAGTAAAACATTTTCATTTTAATGGTTAACAGTAAAACGATACAGTTACAATTTTGATTAACGGTGGTAACTATAGGATATGCAGTAGAAAACTGTGTATATATAGGGTTTTACATATATAAACATATGTATGTATATATACATATACAGACTTATACTGTGTGTTTTTGTGTACCTGGTAAACCCCTTTGTTATGGGGACAAAAGATGTCAATATCAAAAGATGTCAATATCCAAAATCCTTGTTCCTAGACATTTTTTGGTCCCCATAAGGAAACAAGCTTATAAAGCATACAGAATTCACTTTTTTGAAAATGTAAATGAACAGAAAGTTTTGTGTGATTGTTAGGATTAGGGGTAGGGAATATGATATACAGTTTGTACAGTATAAAAACCATTGCGTCTATGGAATGTCCCCATAAAACATGGAAACCCAGCACGTGTGTTTATGTGCGTGCGTGTATTTATGCATATGTATGTGTTATGTATTGTTTTCATGTATGTATATATGCACACACACACACACACATAACTATATTATACATATATAGTACAAAAAATTCATCATAAAAAGTTGTAGAAACGATACATTTGTTTACATTTTTGTTTACTCTTTTTTTTTTACAGTTATGCTTCAATTTCATTATTTCACACTTTACAGTTGCCATAAACTCACAAAATAAGGCCTAATTTATAACCATTATATGTTTCTCTCCAAACCCTTGCCATTTCTTTTGTTGTGTGTGTCTCTCAATACACCTGTCCAATTGTGATCCTCTGAACTTCTACAGTCTCTACATTTACAACAAGCATTCAATCAATAAGCGAGAAGGCTCTTTCCCCACGTGTTTACGGAGAACACTTTGTGCCCATAAAATCGGAGCGTTTCACCATATTAGCGAGATGGGTACGGTACATATGAACACGGCTTCTGTCAGGGACGAAAACAAGCCACCATTAACTTCATACCAGCAGCAGAAATTCATCATTCATCTAGTAAATTCCATCCCGTGAATTGCTTGAGAATGCCCCGCTGAAAACAATAGATGAAATATTACCCACTCGATGCGATTCAATAAGCTAAAGCAGTTTGAGATGTCGTCCCACCTGCTCTGTTATTGCATTACGGCTCTCTGGGTCAATCAGATGCTAATAAATATGCGTTGTTCTCGAACACAACTCAGAATCTGAGGACATGAGAAGATTCCATTAAAGTCAAAAGAAATGTCTTAAGCTAGAGATTTGATTATTGATGAAATAGAGAGATGCTTCAATGCTGGTCTTTATTTTGTGAATATCATTTGTTTGCAGTTAATAGGGAAGAAATGTTCATGTCCCAATTTGTAGAGGCGGTAATTAAAAATACACCAGGAACACGCAGTAAACATCTACTCTATAATGAGAGTCAGCGAGACACCATGGACCCTTGTGATCATTTGCACACATGGCCGTGCTTTTACAATATTATAATAAGCGTCATGTTGTGCTTATGGATCGACCATAAATATCAATCAAAACATCAGATTCAATTGAGTTTGATCATGTATGCACTTACACATCAGTATCTTGATATTAACTCTCTGGTTTATCAGCCTTTCTAATGTCAAGTGTTGATATCAGTCGACATACAGTATTCTGGATGATGCACTTTCAAATCATATCATTTTCATTTGTAGAATTAAACAAGCCTTTCCCATCTCAAAACCATTCTGAAACATTTAAAATGACTTGTTCTTAAAGTCATGATGGACACACCATTTAAACTTTTCGCAAGAAGAATCTAGTTCACATTCTCGGAAGCAGAAGTACTTCTGTAGAAAAGCTACTTGTGTGGAACTGAAAAACAATCGATTTCAAAACTCTTCACTAATTCCTCAAATTAACAGCTGCGTGGGCACAGCAGCGTCTCATTTAGCTCACAGAGACCTGAAACCAGACAGAGCTCGGAGTTTTAAAATGACGATAAGACAAGAATCAGGTGAACATTAAAGCACTTTTGTTTAGATGTTTTTAGAGTGCAGTCTTTGAAAGAATGTCATTTTTTTATATTTTAAGAAAGCAGTTTCACGGCCATGCATTGCTGCTATTTGACAGTTATTTGTATCCACCGGGAGTAAATTGGATTATGAAATATGGGAGTTGCTAACCAGAATGGAGACAGGTGGTTAGATTTTTGATGTCGGCTGAAAAGCAAAGTTGTTCAAATGCATTTTCAGTACATTTTAAGGATCATAAAAGCAAATCTTTTGACACTCAAATTCACTATATCATGCCAAACTATTTAATGGATAAAGAAAAATACCCATGCAGTTGCAATGAACGAAGTACCACTGAACATCTAAGCAACCACATAGCAACACCCTGGCCACACATAAATAGCATCACATCTGCTAGAAAGGATTTTGGTTAAACTGATAATGAGAACAAGCTTTTCTCATTTCAACCCTCCAGCTACATAGAGAACCAAGCCGACCTGGAGAACATCACAGACACGGACCTCGCCAACTACAGAGACCTAAAGAACCTGTGAGTCATCTCGGATTGAAAGATTTTCAAACATTTTAGCAGTTGAGATCATGACTTTGTACATTCATAAACTCATCCACATTGAAGGATGATTACTGCGGTTTGAGATGTGCCCTTTCATTAGTATGCTTAAGAATATGTTTCACATTTGTTTTTCAGGACGGTGACAGATTGTGGATTGCTGCATATCTCTGAAAATGCATTTCAACATAATTTCAAGCTGCAGTACGTGTGAGTATTTTTAACAGAGGATTGGTCTTCCCACAATACACTGGGGTATTACGGCTTGTACCTGTCAATCACTTTAAACTCTCTTTCCTTTAGATGAGTGAAGCTTTCTGATTGGTCTCAGGCGGTAAAACTGTGATGAATTTACAGTTAGTGAGAAACAAATGACACATTTCACTTCTAGAAATCATTAGACATCATAGATTTTCCACAGGGTTCTTATATGTTGTTAAAATGTAAAACACTTCTCTTAAATAAAAGCAAATAAAATACTAGCCTAAATATTATTTAAAAAACTTAAACTGAGCGAAAATTAGAAATGTTGCCTCAGACATAAATAAACTGAAATAAGCTTAAATTCAGGTACTAAAATGTTTAACTGAAAATAAAAATTAACTAAAAGCAAAATTAAAATACATCAAATGTATTTAGCAAATATATATATATATTATATATAGCAAATATATATATATATATATATATATATATATAATATATAGCAACATTAAAAAAATTATAATCAAAATAAAATAATAAAACCGATTTTTACTTTACTTTAAAAAAAATATAAAAAATACAAAAAATCAAATATTATATAAAATAAACAAATTAAAAAGTTTTAAAAATGTAAATAAAATTATGAAAATAAAAGCTAATTTAAAATATTAATATAACTCTCTGAACTGAATTATCTTCTATGTTTGGCTGCAGAAAATACATTTCAGCCTTTAAAGTTGAAAAATCTGCAAAGTGAAATATAATAATTGCTCACCAAACAACGACAGGGAAAATAACAGTTGTTATACCTCTGATGTCAACCCGCCACAAGAAACCTTACAGAACCTCAAAAGCAGGAACAAAACTAAATACAACGAAATACAAAAAACACTATATTACATCTATTCTCATCAAGCACCACATGTCAACAAAACTCTAATGATAAAAGCCGTGTGTCTCCAAAGGTTGTTGACCCATATCTCCACTATCTTGTAACCGTTATCTCTTAGTGTGTGTGACATGCCCACTGTTGTTGATGTGGGAGAAAGCGGTCACACAGGAGGGGGGGTAAAGAGTCTTCGGATGGGACTAAGGGGGGGTTTGGGGAAACATGAGAGCATATCCAGCAGTCACCCTTTACTCGCCCACTTTGGCGTATTATTGACAACTGATGCATAATAAATACACTCCACTAAGGGTCCATTATCACACAATCAATATTTCACAGAGGGCTGTGTGGAAGAACAGATGTGTCTCTAAGGTCTGGAAGCATTACGTGTTGGGGAGATATACAGTAGGAAAAATCACGAGATTTTATTCGTCTGTCCAATTCAAAGCTTTTGTTTGCTTCTTTAATCTGCGGCCCCTCCCCTGGACGCCAGGCTGAAACGGCAGCTGCTATTCTCAGGCGCTCTCTCCCTACGGTAGAATCGAACTGTAATAGATAGGCCCCGATGCCCGACCCATCTGACATGAACTTTGGGGAGTAGCGAAAACAAATATTTGAACCCTTGCTGGCCCCCATTAGCCCTGCCACAGAGAATCTATATCAGTGAAGGCATTACTGTCCCCGCTCCCTCTTATCCGTGCGTTCCTTCAGCTCTGCTTTACAGTTTTTGCCCCTGAGGATGCCTCGCAAATTCAATTACACAAGGAAAGTGAATTTCTCTACATCAGAAAGCGTTTATGTTAGACAACTCAACGGCTTCTTGAAAACAAGCCATTTTGATCACACCTCGTCTGTGTCTGTCTGTCTATCTATATTTATCCATATCTACCTATCTCTCTATATATATATTTTTTTATCTACAGATATATCTATAAATAATGTAAATAGATCCACAGAGAAATTTAAGAGACTATTTCACAGAACGTTTATTTGTTGGTCTGTGTTTAGGTAAAAGGATCATTTTTGCTTCACGAACTACTTACAATATTTAACCAAATTTCAAATAAAGATATTCATTCTATTTGCATTTATTTGCAGAAAATGAAAACTGGACAAACAGGTGAAAATAACAGAAACGATGCTCTGTATTTTTTCAGACCTCAAGAAAACATGTTCATTTTCACTTTTGAGCAATACATCATCAATATTTGCACATGCATTTAGGAAAAGTTCAAAACATTTTTTTTTATGTTTTCATGTCTTGTCATGCTGTCAGTCTTCCACATTGCTGTTGGATGACTTTTTGTCACTCCTGAGGTTTAATTTGGCTGAAATTCAACAGACACTTGACTGGAATGGCCACAATACATCTAGGAAAACTGATTTGAAATTTAATTTGGAATGGTCTCTTAATTTTATCTGCAGCTGTATATATTAGAAATCCATACATCCATAAATACATCTATCTATCTCTATCTATACATATCTATCCATCCATATCTATACATATACATCCTTCTATCCATTTCTATCTATACATATACATCCATCCCTATATATATACATATCCATCCATATCTATCTATACATTTATTCATAATGTATATCCATCCATCTATACATATATAAAATCCAACACCCATCCATCCATTACTATCTATCTACACATCCATATATATCCATATCCATCCATATCTATTTATACATCTATACGTATCTATCCATTCATTCATCCATCCATTCCTATCTTTAGATATAGAAACATCCAACCATCCTTCCATAAATACATGTATATCTATACATCTATATACTATATAGCCATCCATATCCATCATTCCATCTATATACATCTATACACATCCATCCATCCCTAATTCAGAATCAGAACAAAGTTTAATATTTTTTCAAAGGAAATGACCTTCTATCAAATACTACTTGTAGGCCTATTCAAATATTATACAAGATATTTGACAAATGAATGAGAAAATGTTTTTATTTCTACATGTTCTTTTTAACAGGAATCTGGCGTCTAATTTACTGCTACACATCAGCTGGAAAGTTTTTCATTCTGTTCCTCTCTTAAGTCTGTAAGTAGCGTACAACACTCGCATATTTTCTTCCATTCTGTTTTTTGGAACTACAAAGTAAACAATTTACTTCTTCCTGAGGAATTTAAATCTCTATGCACATACTTGATCAACCCACTTTGTTGAAATGGAGAAATAAGCATAAGAAATGTTGTCTTTTGTACAGAATTCTGAGAGATAATCCGCTCACCTGCTCATGTGACATCTACTGGCTTCAGCAATGGCACAGAACCCGACAAGGCGACGGCGACTCGCAACAATACTGCATAAACAATGGCAACATCATTTCACTGGATTCATTTGAAATGGATAACTGCAGTAAGTGGACCCATCTAAAATAAAACACATTTAAAAGAGGATCTGTGTCATTTCTGTGTAACCACTGGCTGCACCAAACAACCTGTAAAAAAATGCAAGTCTGTTCGGTGCTGTTAGCGGCACAGCCGGCTTTATATAAAATGTGTTATGTTTACATATAATGTTTATATATGAATGTCATTGCAAAATCTCACAACACCTAAGTAATGTGACATTCCTTAAAGGAATCGTTTATACAAAATGACTTACCCTTGTGTCATTCTAAAGCTGTGTGACTTTCTTTCTTTTGCATAACGGTATTTTAAAGAACATTGGTAAGCAAACAACACTGGTCCCCATTGACTTCCATGTATGGACTCGAAACCAGTAATACATTTCTTTAAATAAAAAGGGTTTTGAGTGACGTGGTAAATAAATCAAACCGATGTTTTGTGGGTGACCTATACCTTTAAATAAAAATGTGTGTTGCAATTTGCAGGTGTTCCTGAGGTCAAAATCTACTCCTCTACATTGACCACTCAAGAAGGTGGAAATCTGACATTCACATGTCAGGTAAGCGGAGTACCCATGCCCGTTATCAGGTGGAAAACTGATCAGCTACAATCCAACTGGACTCTTCAGGTACATCATGCTTGCTTCATGTGTTTGGCAAATGTAGTTATGGATGCAATCTATGACAGGATGATTAACCTCTAGCTCAAAGCGTACCCATATCACTACTATCACTCCAAAGTTACAACACATGGTTGGGTAAAAAATTGACAAACCCAACCATTGTGTTCGAATGTACCTATGCTGGGTTGTTTCACCCCAAAATGTTCTTAATTCAAACCAATGGTTGACTTTGTGCATACTTTACTTAACCATGGGTAGAAACATCCCAAAAAAAATTGTTAAAAAAAAATTGATTTAAAGGTACAGTTTGTAGGACTCCTGCAGAAAAAATATCCAAAAACCACTGGACCAATGTTATATATATTTTTTCAGCTCAATACTTACAATATCTCAAATATTCCAACTTCTTTTAAATCCTGAAAAAATCATCATTCTAAACAGTGGACCGGGGCTGTTTAGTCGCCCATCAATGGCGTCATATCCATGTTACCCTTTGTTACCGCCTTTACTGACGTAGCAACCGCGTGACACTGTCGTAGACAGATGCGGAAGTAGTTTGTACCGTCGGTCCGTCTAGCATTATTGCAATTGATGTGGGTACGTTCAAAATAACTTTTACTGTTATTGATTTGAACACTTAAAACTGCGCAGTGTTATCACACCATCGAATTGGACAACATCTATGACAAACAATTTAGTTTTAAACCTTACATTATTCGGGTCTAATTCATTATAAAAATATGAAATAAAATGATTTCATCAAACGCAAGAATCATAAAACATTATTACTTTACCTCTTCCGCTAACATGATTTCTCGTTCCCGTCTGATTGATGTATCAGCGGTACCATCAGCGGTGGAGTTGAACACAAAACGCTTCTACACAGCGTCACGATTGTTGTTGTTTTGATCGTGCGACCTCTAGCGGCGATTTCTACAAACTGTCCCTTTAATCAAATGTGGTCTACTTTATGTTAAATGTTTTCATTCGTATTGACAGCGGGGAATCTGGGGATCAACTCTCCAGCTGGTGCTGTATATGTGGAACATCTCTTCTGAAGACAACCTCCATAACCTCACATGTGAAGCAGAGAATCGAGCCGGTCTGGGAGAAGATATGGTCGAACTGGACATTCAATGTAGGTCCATACTCTCAAATGTGATCCTTTTCAAACTTAGCTTACTTTGGTAGCCAGATAATCTGACAACAACCTTTTTGTTCCTTATATTTTACCATTTTTTACTAACCATATTATTTTTAAAAAGGACTTAAAGTGAAAGTTTACCCAAAATGAAAATTCTGTCATCATTTGCTCACCCTCTGGTCATTTCAAACTACTATGACTTTCTTTCTTCGTCAGAACACAAAAGAAGATATTTTGAAGAAAGTTGGTTGCCGAACAGCGCCGGCACCCATTGACTTCTATTGTATGAACACAAAACCAATGCAAGTGAATGGGTACCACTGTCGGTTAACAAGAGGGTGAGTGAATGATGACAGATTTGTCACTCTTGGGTGAACTATCACCTCAAACCCACCATCCGATACAAACACACAAGAAACTAGTAGCAGCGTAGATAGACGTGGAAGTTTTTCCTCTGAATTTCTCCCATATGACCGCACTCCACACCACAGCAATTACCACTGTTTATCACCTTCTCTTCAGAAGAAGAAAAACAGTGCTTGACTTCAGACAAATGTATAGTCATCAGGGGAGCGATAATGACTGTCAGGAAAATGGCATGATAACCGTCTTCAGATCTTGTTTGTTCTCTGCTAATGGATTTCTCTCCCCCGAAGTCCGGAAATATAATTGTGACGATTGATTGGCAGATAGCAAGTGTGTTAGCCGGCAGTCTATCAGAATCATCCTGCTGGTGAACGAGGGCTTGAGGACGGCCACTGCTTTTTTAGCCGGGCAATCATACAGTCTAAAAATGTTGGGTTATTTGAACCCTTCGTTGGTTAAAAAATGGACAAACTCAACAGTTGAGGGTAAATGAACCCAGATATTTTTTAATTTTGACTTAACAATGGGTTAAAACAGAATTTTGAGCTGAAACAACCAAGAATAGGTTCATTAATAACCCAACTGTTGGGTTTGTCCACTTTTGACCCAACGCTGGGTTGAAATAACCCAACATTTTTTGAACAAAGTATGTATCTGCCCCACGTCTTATTGTGCAGGTCCTACAGCATATTTCCAATCTGTTCAAAGTATCTTTTATTAGGTCCGGACTGTAATCGATTATATACTATAATGTCCTGGCTTTAATTACGGTCTCAGCATACTTACTGCTAACTGTAGCTTTGCCGATTTGAGATGATGATGTTCACCTTCGGCCATCTACAGGAACCGCAACACGGTTATTAAAGAAAAGTTCAATATTCTTTAGTCCTCATGTTGAACAAAACCTGTATATGACCCATTCTTTTGCATAACACAAAAGATATTTTGAAAAATGTCTCGGTGGTTGTGTTCATACAATGGATGTCAATGGGAGTCGATGTGGTTTGGTTACCAACGTTCTTCAAAATATCTTCTTTTGTGCTCTGCAGAAGAAAAAGTTATACAGGTTTGGAATGACATGAGGGTGAGAATCACAGTACAGCTGCTGAATGCAAACTGGTTTAAAACCCAATTTAAGCATGAAAGGAATAGTTCACCTACAAGTAAAAATTCAGTCATCATTTACACTAAAAATGGATTTGTTCTTTTGAACACAAAGAAAGATATTTGGAACAATGTCAGTATCCAGACAGATCTCATGAGATCTGTTTGGTTACTGACATTCTTACAAATATCTTCCTTTGTATTTAGCAGAACAAAGAATCTATGAGGGAGTAAATTTTGACAAATTTTAATTTTTGGTTGAACTATCCCTTTAACATCAAGGTGGCGTTACCATACATACGCATTCACAGATGCTTCAGTCAACATTTCAGTTGCTGACGTTACTTACTGTAAAAATCAATTGTCCCAATGAGGCATCTATGTATATCTATCTATAGATGTAACAAAGCCTTTTTTTAAAGATAAACTCTTTGACAGAAGGGACTGTCAATCTGTGCGGAGTGCTTCCTGAAGGCAGGGTCATGGGTTAAGAGCAGCGTAATGCTTATGGAGCAGCGGCCGGCATGTGCGCATCAGCATGTTCAGCAACCATTTCCTGCATCCCACCTTCACCGAGATCTCAAGTGCCTCTTGTGGTTAGGTCCCCTAAACAGACAGAAATGTTTTATTTATAACAGGTCAACAGGTTTGCTGTAAAGATGGAGCACATTGATTCATGGAAAAAACTATGAGTGATGTGCCAGTCATCTGAAGAACAGATAGTGGACGGGCATAACTATTATCCATCCTGAAAGATTACAGTGTTATTTTAACAAACTGTATGAATGCCAGATCCGGAAGAACTTGCGTGATGAAGAATTAAAGATTTTTTAAAGAAGTCTTGCTAAAAAGATCAGGATGAATTTCATTGATGGTCTTAGCTGGTCAAAGACAGAAACATAGCAGCACCCAAAAAACACAAACTAGTGACGAACAAGACAACCTTTGTAAAGAAGAAAAGGATAAAAATCTGTCATCATTTATTCACCTCTTCGTCTGTGAAATACAAAAGAAGATAAGTCTCACTGGTGTTGTGTTCATACAATGGAAGTCAATGGGGTCCAGTGTTGTTTGGCTACCCACATTCTTCAAAATATCTTACTTTGTGTTCCACAGAAGAAAGTAAATCACACAGGTTTGGAATGACACGATGATGAGAATCACATAACATATGCTGAAACTGGTGAAATCTCTTGCAACACACTCGTTTCAACTCACAGTCTGTCTGCGTTCAGTTCCAGTGCGAATCTTGTTTCTACGGGATCCAGAATCTCAGCATCACTGGTGTATCCCGTTCGTCTTGGACAGCAATCCTCTGGCCACTATCAAATGGCTGTACAACAACAAGCCCCTTATTGAGAACCGCTACACTTACACGGAGCTGATCAGAGATGCGTCCGACGGCTCCGTCCAACACGGCTGTCTCTACCTCAACAAGCCCACCCATCTGAACAACGGCTACTACACCCTCATGGTGGATAACAAACTGGGGCAGGACGAGGCCACGGTAAATGGGAAGTTCATGGACAATCCGTTCGACCCTTTAGACCCAGAGGGCATCATTCCTGGTGAGGCAACATCATAACACACCTTATAATCACAATTTAAAAAGGTTTCATCGTCTAATTGAATGTTATTATTTCTCTTCGCATGCCAGTCCTCACAGACGAACCAAGTAAGTTACTCTAAATCAACTTTAATCGACTTTCAAAAATTAAATGAGTGCTTACTGTTGAAGTTTTTTTTATCTTGGAGATAAACAAATGTTTTGATGTTATCAGCTCCCACCAACCAATCCACAGATGATGTGACTGAGATACTGGAGACCAGAGTGTTTGGGGTAAGACACTTGATAATGAACACATTTAAAACATCTGTTATTCGTCATGTAATCTTTATAATGGTCATGTGTATGTTGGCAGGTATCTGTGGCGGTGGGTCTCGCTGTATTCGCGTGCGCATTTCTGCTCATCACGGTGGTTGTCATCAATAAATGCGGACAGCACTCCAAGTTTGGCATCCACCGTAAGTTCAACGTCCATATTTCGGTTATATTTCACTTCTATTTCTTTATTCATTTAATATATACAAAAAAGTAAATATACATGGGGTGAAACAACGAAATTAGAAAATTGTTGAAATACATTGTGGGGTAAAATAATCTTTGTTTGATGAGAAATGTTTGAGTTCATATTGAGATCTTCATTTTCAATTTACTGTCAATTATAAACTAAACTTAAAGGGACAGTTCACTTGATTTCCGGACTGCAAATCTGAGCTCAGTTTGAGACATTGTCTTATAATGGAGACATTTGTGCGGTTTTTGGCTCTTTTTCTCAGGAGAAATATCTGAGACACAGAAGACTTACGCAAAAGTTTCTATTTATTCTCCATTTAATCTCATTTGTGTCTAAAAGAAAGAATTAAGATTAATTACAGAGATCTCATATGTTATCATGTGATTTCACATGACCAATGTTCATTTAAAGGGGTCATATGACACGGCTAAAACGAATCTTATCGTTTGTTTTAGATGTTATTCAATGTTTTTACACGATTTTATGTTAATAAACGCTGTATTTTCCACATACCTTGCATGTTTGTATCTCCTCTTTGCCCCGCCTCTCTGAAACGCGGAGATTTTTAACAAAGCTCTCCGCTCTGAAAAGCGAGATGTGCTATGATTGGCCAGTTAACCAGTCCGTAGTGATTGGTCGAATACTGCAAGCGTGTGACGGAAATGTAACGCCTCTTACCATATTTGGAACATCAGGTTTCAAAGCAATTGTACTGACAGGTACGCCCACTTTTCTTGTGTATACATTTGGATGGTCTTATTCAAATCATACCACGAACTGACATACATTTGTGGGTTACACGAGGCATTTCAGGCAGGTCTTGGTGAGCATTCGCTTTTAAATAGAATGCATCTTTTGTTCCAACACTTTAATTTTTGCAATTTTACGTGTCTAATACATGCATGGGCAACTTATAACACACCAAAGACACACAAAAACACGTATTCACGTTGTGTGACCCCTTTGAAGAAAACACTTTTCTAGATCCCTTCTAAAATGATATGACTGGAGTCTTAGACATTGGTCAAATCTACTGTTCAATTAATCAGGCATACACCTAAATAAAATTTATTTTTCTACATCAATCACACAGAAGATATATCCCCCAAAAATCCAGCTCATGTAAATTGATTCAAGAAATTCAAAAGACTTTTCTACCTTGAACTTTAAAGAATATTGCATTAAAACGCATCACTGAAACATGGCATGACTTGCGCCACAGCAGAAGTACGTTAACATTAAACTGTTGCACAATTACTTTCTCCATTATTATTATTATTATTATTATTTCGTATTCTGAATCGAGTTCAGCAGGAGGCTTTGTGTCGCTCTTAAGCCATATGCAAAAGAAGGCGAGGTACGGTCTCTTCTGAGCTGCAACTTTGTACAGTGTCAGGCTAACAGCTCGGCATAGTGCTGGTCGGTCTTAATTACAGCATGCAAAGTAAATAGCATCGGGAGCCCCAGCCGCGAGCGAGCCATTAAAGAAGAGTGATGGAGCCATGCTTTCAGGTCCACTCGCTGGGTGCGCAAAGTGCTTAAGTGGACCTGATTGCCTCCCTCCCCTCTCACCCTCTATTCCCCGCGTTCCTCTTTTCTGCCCGGTCTGGGGTCTCTGCGGTTACAGCTTGAGTGGGTTTTGTGATCTGAACGAGAAGCTTTTGCTTTTAATGCTGCTTCTTAAATCGGAGGTGCTTTGGTTTGAATACAAGAAAACATTCTTAAAGACATTTTTGTATATGATGTGTTGTATATATCATGCCGACCTCGAAAGGAAGTAACTTACTGTCAATTATAAACTAAACTTTAAGAGACAGTTCACTCAACAATGAATGTCATCATTTTCTCACCCTCAAGTTGTTCCAAACCTGTATACATTTCTTTGTTCTGATGAACAGAAAGAACGATATTTGGAAGAATGTCAGCAGCTGACATTTCTGGGACATTATTTAAAACCATTAACTTTGTATTTTGCCTTACATTTCAAATTATTCAAACAACCTTAAAATAAAATTCATCCTTTTAAAGGCAAACTAAATTAAATATGTGGAACAAAAGTTACAATTTAAATTTGTTTGTTAGTTTAGGACAATATTCGGCCGGGATACAACTATTTAAAAAAGTGGAATCTGAAGGTTCAAAAAAATCGAAATATTGAGAAAATCGCCTTTCAAATTGTCCATCACTGTAGCAGGCCGTTGCTAAGAAGAAACAGGATTGTTTTAACGCTCTCTAATGGCTTACCGCTGTAATGATGATGTGGAGAGTAGAGGAACCCAAAAGCTGAAATTCTAAGCTTTACATAGATACCAAAGGTACTGTTTGGTAAGAGGTATACAGTGAAATAAAAGAGACGGCGTAATGTTTATCCATGTCGACCTGCAAAGGAATTCAGTGTACTCACCTGCTTTATTTAGTCATCACACTGAAATCAGGGCTGTTTGTGAACAGATAGATCATTTTCTGTATTTTCGCAGGTTCGTCTGTTCTAGGCACCGAGGATGATTTGGCCGTGTCTCTGCGCTTTATGAACTTCGGTGTGAGTCCTCCATCTTCAGATGACAGCACGCTGGACTCTGGCTTGTCCAGTTTTGTGGAGAACCCGCAGTACTTCTGTGGAATCATTAAAGACAAAGACATGTGTAAGTACCAATCCCATAATCCACTGCAGCTTTCAAGCACTTAGTGCATTACGTGCGTATGTTAATAATGAAATGTGATTTTTTTTTGCAGGTGTACAGCACATTAAAAGAAAAGACATTGTTTTGAAGTGGGAGCTGGGTGAGGGAGCGTTCGGTAAAGTCTACCTGGCCGAATGTGCCAATCTCTGCCCGGATACTGACAAGATGCTGGTTGCCATCAAGGTACATAACATTACAATATGTGACATGTGGTGTTCTTTGCTACATGGTTACCCTAATGCAATACAATTTTTAAGTGTCCAAGTAGTTTCAGAGGCATCTGTGTGTTCACAATATTTATATGTCTGTCCTTTTGTCTTCATATAGACCCTAAAGGTGGCCAGTGAGTCGACCCGGCAGGACTTCCAGCGCGAAGCCGAGCTGCTCACCGTGCTACAGCATGAGCACATTGTGCGTTTCTATGGCGTGTGTACAGACGGAGAGCCTCTGGCCATGGTGTTTGAGTACATGAGACACGGAGACCTCAATCGCTTCCTAAGGTCAGTCCAATAACCACCGGCCGTTCCCAAGAAAATACACACAGTGCTAGCAATGTGGTGTGGCGGTCGGAAAGTGACCACAGTCCTTGGTCAAGAGTTCTTAACCATACATGCTCAGGATGATCTTAGAATTACCAAACAAATAAAGCAGTCTACAGGACAATGTTACACCTGTGGCCCTGATGTGAGCACCAAATATTTTATATGTACAGCTGTGGTCTTAAACCACTATTGACTTTCACTGGCCGCTTGTCAAGAAACAAACTTTTTACAAAACAATAAACCACTTGGTCTGGGACAGTTACAAACAGAAACGTTTTGACAGAGCTACATTCAGCAGTACAAAGGCGGCCATCTTGGTTAGTTCTATAAAGAGCTACATTCTGCGCAGATGTTGGACAGAACTACTATTCTGAATCAGAAAAGACTAACTTCTGTCAATATAAAGTTACTAAATAAAAATTTAAATTAACTGTCAAATTGGAATTATAACAAGACAATAACTGGCATCACAATTTGACCTCCAAACACATTCTTATCCTTTAAAAGCTAATGGCTAAATTATAAAGAGGAACACCAGATTTCGTTTTGCACGTTTCGTTTTTGTGATCTTTAAGTCTTAATGAAGATGTAAAGTTCACTAAAGTTTGAAACAGTGGACCATATGTCCGGCACAGCTGAGTGCGTAAAGATCCAGTCTGTTTGCCAGGTGGCTGCTGGGGCCAGATTGGGAGTGGGGACATGTGAACGTTTGAGGGGGAGATGAAAATCGCATTTTCACAAGACACTGCGTGGATGTGGCTCCAGTCTCAGATGCAGCTGCCCCATCCTGCCACCTGCCTGCTTAACTAATATGGATCACATATGAAACCTCATAGCGGAGAGGAGGCGAGCCAATGGCACAGGGTTTACAAGCATGTATTAATTAGGATGAATGGAGACATTGGGTCGCTCGTTGATGCCTGATAGACATGCGAGGCAAGGGAGACATGGGAAAGAGAGATAAGAGCCTTGAAATCACAGAAGACGAATGGTTCGGCAGAAGGCACATGCGTGCGCTCTATGCAGATTGGAATGGAATATTGGACACTGCACAATCTGGACAAGCTCTGAAAGTCTCAGGTTAAATTCCAGTCGTCTGAAAGTGCTCGGTAAAGTAGATGACACACATTATCAATAAACCAAATCTTATTTTATAATATTTTACATTGCTACAGTCATTTAGCACTAAATATAGAGAATGTGATTATGACAGATAATACCATTACCACTGCCAATCTGACGTTTGGATAGACAAGATCTTGAAATGAGTTTTACACAAATATACATTGGCATAAATAAGCATCACTGTAAATATGCAATGTTTTCAACCAAATAATGAAGGAAAAACATCCTATATAACAAAAGCCCAGCATAATGAGAACTCAACACATGGAATATGCTTTATGAAAGTGCAGTGGTGGCCAAAGTGATGTCCAACTTTGATCCAAAATTTGATGTTGACTCTCTTCATTTAAATATTTGATTCAAGTTGTATTAAAAATGCGCTTATGCATGTTGTGTATTTCTTGGTGTAAACTGAAGCTCAAGCTTTGAGAAGAATCTATGAATAAAAAATAAACACAACAAATGAGCAAAACTAGATCTTTTTCTTTTTAACTTTATTCTTTATATTACTCATGTTTTATTAACCCTTCATCAAATTGAAGGTCAATTCGAGCACATTGCATTGTGGAATACATTATTTTACAGTGTGCTCTGTATGTGAGCACATGCGTACTTGGGGTTGTGAATTTGGATATCAATTCCAACTCTGAAATTAAAAGGTTAGGAATCGGATACTTGATTTAAAAAGAAAATTTCAATCCTTCTAATCAATTCCTGTGTTCACATTTACAGAAATGTAAATGATATCTGTGTATATCTGCTGATATCTCAATTACAGCACTTATGAAAATGACACCATGGTTTTACTATGGTGTTTGTAGTGAAGGATAGTAACCACAATAATAACAACTTTAGAATCGAAACTGGGAATCAAATAAATCGATAAGCAGAATCGGAATTGATCAAATTCAAACAGTACCCGACCCTATTCATACTGTACTCTAGGTCAGCACTCTGACCGTTGCCATTCCAAATATACCAATAAAGTTTTCAAACAGCTGTTGTGTTATCTCTTACTGAACAGGGCCCACGGTCCGGATGCTCATATCTTGGATGAAGTGAAGGTTCCTCCAGTTGGTCAGCTGACTCTTCCTCAAATGCTCCAGATCGCTGCTCAGATTGCTTCAGGAATGGTGTATCTAGCGTCTCTGCACTTCGTCCACAGAGACTTGGCCACCAGAAACTGTTTAGTTGGTGAAGGTCTGGTTGTGAAGATCGGGGACTTCGGGATGTCAAGAGATATTTACAGCACCGACTACTACAGGGTAAACAGACTCATGCGATTCATTCAGACGTAAACTTTGTTTTAGATGATTCTTCTGAAATACAAGTTCCTTAGGAATATAACAGAAACGGAATAATACACATGAGACAGCACTGTTGGATGACAATCACATTGCTGTTGGATAACTCCTGAGTTTTGATCTAGAAATCCTGATTAAAAATTAAAATTTGGAATTGTCTCTGAATTTTTTACTTTTTTTAGGAATGTTTCTAAAACTCTGGAAGACATACAGCATGTGAGATAACTGGGGTGTTTTTCTGTAGGAGACAAATCTGAGAAGCAGGAGACTTTAAAGTCCAAATTTTATGCATTTAACCAAGGGCTGTCAAACGATTAATCGTGATTAATCGCATCCAGAATAAAAGTTTGTTTTTCCATTATATATGTAAGTGTACTGTGCATATTCATTTTTATTTTACGAAAACATACACATACTTGCATATGCTAAAGAAAAATAAAAAAATAATAAACAT
This sequence comes from Triplophysa bombifrons, assembly GCA_029783895.1. Classification (NCBI taxonomy): domain Eukaryota; kingdom Metazoa; phylum Chordata; class Actinopteri; order Cypriniformes; family Nemacheilidae; genus Triplophysa; species Triplophysa bombifrons. Next base: position 5,774,583 of record CM056455.1, read on the forward strand.
TTATATCTAATTTAAAAAATTGGTAAATATAAATACAAGTAAATGTTTCCTAAATATGTATACATGTTTGTATATGTGCTTAAAAATGCATAATTAATATGCACAGTAAACAGACATACACTATGCAAACACAAAGTTGTATTCTGGATGCGATTATTCCCCATTAATCGTTTGACACATTTCAATACATTGCTTTCTGAGAAACAACAGAGATAATAATACGATCTTATTTGTAAAGTCAATCTTTCCTAAGAAGTTTTTGGTGAAATATGCAAGTGTAATTTCTTCATTTTACCATCATCAGGTTGGTGGAAGGACTATGCTTCCCATTCGCTGGATGCCACCAGAAAGCATAATGTACAGAAAGTTCACCACTGAGAGCGACATCTGGAGCTTTGGAGTGGTGCTTTGGGAAATCTTCACCTGTGGAAAACAACCGTGGTATCAGTTATCCAACAGTGAGGTACAGCACCATATTCCTTGTAATGTTGATGGAAGCAATGATCATAAAATGAAACATCCACTCGATATTTAAAACAATTCATTCCTATAAAGTGATGGAAATGATGATGAATTAAACCATTCTGGTTTTCTTTTCGGATTTCTTTTCATGACACCAATGAAGTCAAACAGATTTGGAACAACGTAAGGACAAGCGAATGATGTCAGCGTTTAACATTTTTGGATGCATGATTTATCTAACGTTCAACTCCGCAAATACAAAATACATTTAGAATTTCTGACGAAACTCTTCCCAAAAATTTCGTCAGTGATGACCAGTAACCTACATCAAACCGACTATATCGCCCTCATCGTGATGCGAACATCCATTTTACCTTGAACGAGACTCTCTTCTCTGAAGCACTTACGAATGAGATCAATAGATTTTTAGGTACCAGAACGATCCAGACCTCTTAGACCAGGCACCAAAAAGTAGATCCTGGTGTGACCACAATTCCACTACTGTAGAGAAGAGCCTCTCTTCTTTCAAGAGAGAGGTAGATCACTTTCCCGCCAATTCGATTTTAATTCGATTAAACCTCATCTTCGCCTTGGGCCGACGTTGTTTAACCTTGTTACCCTAATCCTTCCCGAGCCATGATGGACACAGCTAATTATCCAGAGTCTAATTGTAGGCGGCAGAGACGGATCGTTCCTGACTTTCCATCTGCGTGGGGGCCAGACTTTCAGAAGGGTCAATGTGGATTTTTGCTAATTTATAGCAGCGATTGAAAGCCCATTTCAGTATGATGTTGTGTGGAGTTGACAGTCTCTTAACCTCATTTGATTAAGCGGCAATGCTATAAAGGCTAGAAGTCACTGGTGTTTTAAAGAGCCACAGACCAGGAATAGCTGTAGTGAGAGGGAGAATCTCGAATGTTTACGGTCACGGGTGGACATAAGAGAGATGAAAAGGGATGAAAGAATTCAATTCATTGGGAAACTTAAGGAACTGTCTTCAATTTTAGTTGGTGCATTTATTGCCCCTTAAAAACGCACGTGTCCTTTGGTGTGACAGCAAAAAATGAAGATGAATCTCTCTTCTCCGCTATTTTAACATGAATAAATATTAATAATATAAAATAATATATATTAACGGTTTGTTTTCTAAATGTTTGCTGTCACACCATATAACACATGGAACGGTTTATCTGCATCCGAATATAGAGAGATTAGGAGCATAAATATTTGATTGACTCCGTCAATATTAAAGATATCGAGATATTATGAATGTATGTGTATGTGTACATTTGTACAGAAGTAATTGCTAGACAATGAAAGATAAGACAAGGTAGTAACAATAAAAGTAAAATGTGGTATGTTTGTCAACTGATCCTGGGTGTGTGTGTGTAGCCTAAATTTGTTGGTGTGTTTCAAAGTTGCGATCCGTATAATTTATGTTGTTGACTAGGCACATAAAAATCTGTTTTCTTACCTCACAATTCACAGCTTATGATAATTATTAATAATAAGTTAGTTGCCAGCTTCGTGCGAAATGTCAGGTTGACATCATTTGACTTCAACTCACATAAAGAGAAGTATGTGATGTAACCAGCAATTGCATATTTTAAACAGAGATGGCGATAAAGAGGCAAAAGTTACGAATTGTGGCTCTAATAAAACAGACCGATACAACTCCATTAAAGATCTTATCAAATGTAATTCCATTTTCTAAAAAGGTACTTAGGCTGCAATCTCAGGTAGGCTACTTGTAGAGTCTAGTTTCAGGTATTTAAGAGAAGGTTTAAAAGTGCTGTTATTTGTTCAGCCCAGAAATGTTGCTGAGAGCAGGCAAAGAGCTCTGTCTGTCTGCCTTACTCTTGTTAGTGGTGCATTGCAATTACTATTGCTCATAGAGGTTTGAGAATTTGAACAAACTCTGTAGTTAGAGATTACATAATTGAAATTTAATTAAAGCCTTTATTGTCATTATATACAGTACAATGAGAATTTAAAGAGCAGCTCCGTAAACGTGTACACATAATTAGCACAATATATAAGACTATACAATAAATACAATAAAATACAATAAATACATTTAGTGAAAATTTGAGTTTAGTATGGTGACAGTTTTGGGGAAGAAGCTGTCCCGGAGTCTGTTTGTTCTGGCCTGTATGCACCTGAAGCACCTGCCAGAGGGCAACACGTTAAAGAGATGACAGTCAAGGAGGGCAGAGGGCAGCCAATGATTTTTTTGTGCGGTGTTTGTCACCCTCTGCAGTCTCTTCCTGTCTGCCTCTGTGCAGCTGGAGTGCCAAACTATCACAGCATAGGTCAGCAGGCTCTCGATGGTAGAACGGTAGAAGGTCACCAGCAGCTGAGTGTTTAGTTGCTTCCTGAGCACTGTGGTGTTGACCGACCAGGAGAGGTCTGCAGAGATGTGGATGCCGAGGAATTTGAAGGACTCCACTCGCTCTACACATTCACCGTTGATGTACAGAGGGGCAGGGGCGGATCTGTTCCGATTGAAGTCCAGGATGAGTTCTTTGGTCTTGGTGACGTTTAGTACCAGGTTGTTTGATGCGCACCACTCACCAAGTTTCAGGACTTCGTCTCTGTAGGCCTCCTCGTTTCCCCCTGTTATCAGCTCCCCCACCGTTGTGTCATCAGCAAATTTGACAATGATGTTCTCTGGGTGGGAGGGACTGCAGTCGGATGTGTAGAGGGAGTAGAAAAGCGGGCTCAGAACACAGCCCCGGGGGGAGCCAGTGCTGAGAGTGTAGGAGGAGGAGAGGTGAGGACCCAGTTTCACCTGCTGGGTTGGTTGACCAAGAAGTCTTTTATCCAGGAGCAGGTGAGTGGTGGGAGCCCCAGGTTGGCTAGCTGTGGGATCAGAATGTCTGGTATTATTGTATTAAAGGCTGAGCTGAAGTCAATGAAGAGCATCCTGACGTAGCTCCCCTGTTGCTCCAGGTGACTCAGCGCTGAGTGGAGAGCGATGGCTATGGCGTCCTCGGTTGATCTGCAAACTGGTGCTGGTCCAGGGTGGGGGGGAAAGACAGGCTTTGATGCGTCTCAGAACCAGTTTCTCACTTGGTGATGACTTGGGTGAGAACTATGGGGCGGAAGTCATTGACTGTTGTGGGTGACTTTTAGGGATCAGGATGATTATGGCAGATTCAAGCAGGGTGGGATGACGGCTCGTTCCGGAAATAAGTTGAAAATGTCAGTAAAGACCTGTGATAGCTGCTTGTCACATGCCTTGAGCACCTTCCCAGGTACTCCATCTGGACCTGTTGCCTTCCTAGGGTTCACCACTCAGAGCACCCGCCTCACGTCCTGTGGCTCAAGAGTGAGTGAGAGTTGTGGTGGTCGTTGGAGTGATGTTGCTGAGTGCTGTGTTTGAGACTCAAAGCAGGCAAAGAAGCTGTTTAGCTCTTCTGGCAACCCCGCGTCTGAGTCCCTGGGTGTCACAGCATGGCCTATGTAGTTGGTGATGGTCTGTATGCCCTGCCACACCTGCCTGGGGTTGTTGAGATGTTCCTATATCCTTCTCTTGCATTCTGCTTTGGCAGTCCTGATGCATCTCCTCAGGTCGGCCCGAGCAACGCTGTACATTGCTCTGTCACCTGATCTGAAGGCTGAGTCACGGGCCCAGAGGAGCATGCGGACCTGGCTTGTTATCCAGGGTTTCTGATTTGGGAACACCCGGATGCACTTTTCCACAGTGACATTCCCAATACAGTACTTGATGTAAGACAGTACTAGGTCTGTGAATATTGCCAGGTCTTCAAGGTAAACGGCATCCCACTGTGTGTGTTCAAAGCAATCCTACAGTCGGAGGAGGGCGTCGGAGGAGCCAGGTGGTGATGGTCCTTTTAGTGGGCATTGTTTGTCGACTGAGGGGGGTGTATGCTGGGGTGAGGAGCAGGGAGAGGTGGTCTGACCGGCCCAGGTGGGGGAGGGGTGTGGTTTTGAACGCATGCTTGATGTTGGAATACACATGATCCAGAGTGTTTTCTCCTCTTGTAGGCCATTTTACATATTATTTAACAAACTTTTTACAACCACCTTTATCCTCATTTATCTCAAATATTTACCATCTTTTCAGGCGATCGAATGCATCACGCAGGGCCGAGAGCTGGAGCGTCCGCGTACCTGCCCAAAGGAAGTGCATCTCCTTATGCAGGGCTGCTGGCAGAGAGAACCCCAGCAGAGGCTTGTCATCAAGGACATCTACAACCGCCTTGTAACCCTCGTAAAGAACCCGCCCGTCTATCTGGACATCCTGGAATAACAGCTTGCAGGGACGAGCTGGGAAAGACTCACTTGTGCTGACAGGTTTGGAAGAGGACAAACGTTTTGGAGGAATCGGAAGAAACTGCGTCTTATATCCATATGTGCCGATCGAACATTTAAAGTGTTTGTTGTGTATGTCCAAACCACCACTGCTTTTTCTTTCAGCATTAAAGTGAAAAATTGTATCCATATGTTCAAATTTGAAAAATGATGTGTAAATGAAAAAGTGGATCCTTGTATAGTGGAAATTGTTTGTGGATCTTCATGTTTCCTGGAGTTTCTATATGAGGATATTGATGTCAGGGTCCTTCTGTTATCAAGTAGAATTGTAATAGAGGTGATGCGTGCAATTGTACCTTTAACTAAAACACATGCTGTTTCTTAAAGAAACAGTTCACCCAAAAAATCACCATTTATTCACCCTCATGTAATTTAAAACCTGTCTCACTGGTTTTGTGTCCATACAATGGAAGTCAATGGAAGAATGTTGTTTGGTTACCGACATTCTTCAAAATATCTTCTTTCGTGTTCTGCAGAAGAAAAACAAGTCATTCATGTTTACAATGACATGAGGGTAACTAAATGAAATAATTTTCATTTTGGGGTAAACTAGCCCTTTAATAAAATGACCCCCAAAGAAAGTCTTAAGTTTCTATTGTTTTTATGTTGTGCCAAGTTGACCGAATTTCTTTCTTGTTTTTAGAGTTTCATTATTACAAATATATCCACCTGTTATGTGTGGTCTAAACATGCATGTACTGTACAGCATGCGTGTTTAACATCAACTTATGGCTCCTGAGCTTTGCTTTTTAACAAAAGCATCATTGAGGTCAACAACATGTGTACCGAATGGAATACTGCGTACTGCACATATAACCTGCATACTATTAAAATAGTATAGAAAGGAAAGCATTGTGCAGTAGGCAATGTTAAACAATCCAACAGTACTATGCAACAATGTTTTCAGGTTACATATTGCATGTTTCATTCAGCGAGTGGTATCTAGTTATCATCTCACAAATAAAACCAGTTACTTTGTCTTTTCAACCCAATTTTACGTTAAAGTATCTTAAGAGTTACCCAAAACAAGAAGTGAGTAAGATATTGAGGGTTCTAATATTTACGAATGATGCATTACACTGGAAATGCAAGCTCAAGGTGAATGCTTTGCATTGTGGGATTAAATGTTCCATGCAGCGTTCTCTGGCTGTGTAATTATGGCGAATGTATGCAACATACTGCAAAACATTAAGAGCAGTATTATTCCAGCATGATACTAGTGTAAGGGTGGAGATCAATGAAATATCATTTATCCAACGGAAAGTGGCCTTTGTTTCTTATTTGATTATTTTATGAACGGGTGTGTCACTTTTACATACTGGTTGTGCCTCATGTATATAAGCTAGCAAGTGAGTTTTTTCTAATTCATTTTTTCATTGCATATGGATGTAGTACTAGTTCCAAACACAATCAAAATATTCGCTTGACTTGAAATGTTTCCCATGTCCCCCCCAAAAGTCTATTATTCTCAAATGTGAAAAATGCAGAATGGTTAAATGATATTTTGTATATGTCTTATTGTCATTAAACAAGTGGTCAACAATTTTGAGAGAATGTCATTAAATATCTATTTAATAATGATAGTAAATAACCGTCCAAAGAATCCAACCACACCTGTATCATTTGTAAAAATAAATGCTTTTCTTTTCACTTTGTTGATGGACAATTCATGACAGTGTATTGAACTTGATTTATTCAATCTTTTTATTTGTAGTTTTTATGTCATAATATTCAAATCATGATTCATCTCACATAATCCCTGCATGTTCCTGCTGTGTTCTATGGCAGCAACACGCAAAATATAACATATGAAGTGTAAATCTGAAGTGAATATTGAAGTGAATAATTGACACACGAAGTGGCACCAACCCTTTGACACTATATTGGATGGACTGCATTTGTGTCTCTCACACACAGATAAACGTAAAAAGTCGTGAAAGCCTGAAATTAAAAGTAAATGGAAAGATGTAGTATTTACAGTGTAAAATAAAAACTAGAATAATAGCATTTCAGAGATGAGTATTGTTGCCGAGATTAACAGATGGAGAACAAGAGAAGTAACAGATGGAGGTGAAGTTGAAACCACGGCACTTCTGTTCAGTTTACAGCATATACGTCATACTATGAACGTATTGTCCATAGCAGGAGAAACGCCCACTGTACAGTCTCAGTCTGTAAATTAAAATATGGCATCTTCATGACAACAAATCTGTTATTTGTTTATCTTAACGATGTCAACTATGCACGTACAAAGCCCAACAAACGATGACATAAAGTATATATGTGTTGTCTATGGGGGTAACAGACTATCGCATTCACATTTATTTTGCCAGAAATCTCCGCTTGGACACTAGAGAGTCGGAATGCATTCTGGGTAATGCTATCGATGCCTCTGCGGTGCTTAAACTCAATTCTCTCGGGTCATTTGTGTCTGGCCCGCTATTCCGTTTCAACCGTTTTCCTGGCACACGACGCTAATATCACCAGTCATAAACAATAACAATTTTCGGAGACGATTGTCATGTCTAAACTTTACACTCGACCTTAGGTAAGTGTTTATATGAACGTATATACATTTCCCATTTTCACACAGTAAACACACACAATCAAAACATGTCATTACTCACTTTCACGTCGTTCACAACGTGTACGTTTATGGGCATCCGAAAGAATAGACGTTGTGATAAATATCAAAGATCACATTACAAGGTAATCAATATATATGATTCTGTAGTGAAAAACTTCTCATTTGTGGCTTACAGTAAATTGTATATTTAAGTCTTAATTTAAAGAAAATATTCCCACCGGACACTTAAATTTAGCGTGCTAATGAAACGTTTTACGTAAGCGCACTCAAAACCATATATGGAAAAAGCGGATGCACCTGCCAAAAGCGAACGCAACATTTATTTTGCGCGCTCTAATGAAGGAAATTGTATGCAACACAGCCCCGTGAATTTAATACGCAAAGCTGATCGTTGATACTTGAAATGTCACAATGGACGCGTCTATTCACAAGCTGATATTTTTATTAAGCGGCATATTTCAACAAAGTGCTAAACGCGGGCACTTGGGTTCAGGATGTTAGCTTTGCAATATCGCTGCGTCTCCGATAGGAGGCGCAACACATTCTTTCATAATGTTTAAGGTGGGAATTAATTCTATTAGACTATTTTTATTTTACGGTAACAAACACGGTTTGACTTTGCAGCTAAAATATTTTTAATAATGCTGCAAAAAGCTGGAAAACTATCCCAGCTAGTTTCTAATATCAGTGTGGATATACAGACCATGTTAGACTACCAAACATACTATTTTTTTTCTAACACAGAAAGCATACCAGCAGAGGATTATTGATCAAATTTCAGAGGGGTCAGGGGGTCAACATTTTAGTATCAAAGAGTTAATGTCCTGACACATACAGTCTTGAATAATACTATTTGTGTTGTTACTTTGTATTCAAAGACACCATAACAACTGGAAAGGTGCTGTATCGTATGTCAGTTTTATTTTAATAATTATTTGAAAACAATCATATTTTTTACATTTTCAAGTGTTACAAAAACAATTCAAAATGCCAATTTACAATATGAGCCATTTCATTTTACAGCTTTGATTTGAAGGGAAAAAATGTCTTCATAACAAATAATTCAAATCTTTGAACTGCATCTCAAGGGCTTGTCTTTCTCAAAGCTTAGACCCTTAAAAATTCAATGACCTTTAAAAAACTAAATGTATTATTTTAGTTACATTGGTAATTTTAAATGCTACATTGTAACATTAAAGGGCACTTTAAAGCACAGTTTTAAACTGTAATACATTCATTTGGGCCAGCAAAACAGGGATTGGGGTACCTTACATTAAAGTTCTCTTTCTGTTGTAGGAAATACTGTCGTTCCCGGACACATTCACATTAAAATCTCTCACTTCATTTCGAGTTAAAATTGATAACCACAAACACACCTATTTATAAAGAATTTCTGCTTCCAAGCTACAAATAGGCATGTGAGGAAATACAGATTCTTACCGCCACTAGCCTTTAAAACACATACTATTCCATTTTAACCCAAGATCCCTTTCATAAACACCAATTCATCATTACCACCATGTGATCGACCTTCAGAGCTATTTAGAAAAGGTTCTGCTAAACTTTTGCCCTTAGGCAGCTGAAGTTGCACAGAATTATGTACCTGTCTGTTAGCATTAGGTCAGACGAAGTAAACACAGTGCTGGCCGTAAGTGAAAAACGAGACCCAGAGGTTAACAGCTTAGCCTTAATAATGATTTGTTTGGATTTCTGGATTAAGAGCAGCGAGTATGGTGTAAAAAGCAAAGTGCAACACAATGTAAACTTGAGTTTTGAGTTATGCAGCGCACCAGGATACAAAATGCATTGGTAATAAGTAAATATTATACAAACAGAAAACCTTGTGCTTTGTAAGTACAGTGAGTGTATTGTATGCCATAAACCTGCAATGAACAAAACAATACCACAGTTAAATGTAACAAACGCATATGAACTATATCTGACAAGCATCTTAACCACAGTCAAGAATCCAGCACAGCCCCATGAGATGACAGAGTTTAGCAGGACAATGTATAGACATTTCTCATGGTGTGATGACATAAAAGTGGAAATATTTCTCAGAGCTATTTTGGCCTAAATTTATGTAACTTGTGCTTTTGGAGCTCTAAGCTTATTCAAAAGTGGTCCAGTACATCCACATAATGTTGCACTGATAATACAGTTGTATAATAACGGACGGGAATGATAGAGAAATACAGATATTTAAAGGGGAAAGATTCCTTCTCATATGAGTAGAGACTACCCACCTGCCATTCATTTAGATTAGATGGAGATTTTTAACATCTTTATCTTTTGACCATTACATTTTTTAATATGGAACACATCATAAACCTTAATTACTGGTTCATCCGTTAATTGTTAATATTCACGATATTAATTCTTATATAAAACCCCTGATTAATGCTACTTAGTCATTCTCAAGTCAAATGTTATAGTAACATTTATATATAGTAACGCAAACATGCTTTTTATAATATAAACCCCTACAAGGTTAAAATATCCCTTTGAACTTGTAACATTTAATATTCACGTCATTTAACCCTTGACCTTTCGTAATGATATCTCCAATAAGGCACATTAGTTAAAAATTAAAATGGAAAGGTCTTGATTATTATCAGGGTTATCAGCTAAAATATTAAACTTGAACTATAAAAGGGACCTGTGATAAATGATCTCAATAACAAGATTAAGTAGAAAATAAGCAACACAAATACCAAAACTAGAGGATTCTAGATTAGTGAAGGTGACTGAAATGTGCTTGAGAGTAAAATTCTCTTTAAAAAAAGTGAAGTGTGAGCAGGGGTGCAGTGGAGCTCACATTGGCTGTGTAAAGAAAGCTTGTTAATCTTCCTTGTCCACAGGAAGTGCCTGCTGTGTGCGGGCGGCACCAGAGGCCGAAGTGCTTTGGCGGGGTGTTCGAGGTAAACAGGCGCTGAAGGCACCAATGATAGCGAGGTTGAGGAGGACACCCAGAGTGAACGCCCCCAGGGTACCCATAAAGGAAGGCAAAGCCGAATGCGACATCAGCCACTCTTTGCGAGACGTCATGTCAGCCAACACTGCCTCCATCTGGAAATAGGTGCCCACTACGGCGCACATGTGAAACAACTGATGACTGTGACCTTGGAGAGGAATGAGTAAAAAACGACAGACAAAGAAAGCGTGTGAAATGCAATTCAAACCTCGCTTATGATAGAAAACCATAACCAAAGCTGTGCCAAAAACTATTGAGCTGCCTACACACACTAAGCACTGGCATTATAACACAAGGACACTTTTAAAGGTAGGCGACATTATTAAGTTGGCCAAATTGTTCCAAAGGCAGTATGTTTTTGATTGCAGATATGGCAATCCCACAATGCACTGCAACAAGTGCAGTAAAATAGATTCAATCTAAGATTAAGGGAAATTAATACGAGTTAATAAAAAAGTTAAATAAGAAAATTATAATTAAATATAAGAATAAATCAATAATATGTTTGTCATTTCATTTCACTTTTTGAACTAATAAAACGATTCTTTAATTTGCACATGGAGCCAAACTGAGCTCCCATTTCTCTGGGTTTGTACAATATAGGGCCTTATGAATGAACATACTAAAAGACAAGTTTATTGAGAACAAAAATTAAAAAGAATATTAAAATATCTTTAACACTTCTTGAGATAAAGGCAAGCAGACATGGAATAAAGTACTCTTTCTCTTTTTTCAACTGTTACCATTGTAATGTTGTTGTGATTTCTTATTATTTTACTTTTTCCCCAGAAAAAACAATTAGGAAAACTATATTGTTAACCGGGGACCTCTTATTGAGTTAACACAGAATGACCCATCCAGTGTATAACAATAATTTATAAATGGCAAAATGTATTAATGCAAAAATAAAATAAGATATTTATATGTTGAGGGTTGACAACACCTTTGTAAAGGAATTCAAATGACATGTTCATTTACATTAATGCATTTGGCAGACGCTTTTATCCGAAGCAACTTGGGCTCATTTTTGTGTATCCGAGTATGTTGTACTCAATCGTGAGGTTTTATTTTGAAATTGAACATTTTGGTAAGCCTCTAGGACATACCGATGTAGTCGAAGCGACCGGGAGCCAGTCTCTCTGGTAGGTGAGACGCAAACAGGAAGCATGTGAGAAATGCAAAGATCAAATGGTAAAAGTGACTGGCCAGAGCTTCACTTGGACTACAGCTCCCCCAACAGCACGACAGCAGCTATAAACACAAAGAAAGGGGAACTTGCTTAAACAAAAACCGGTATCCAATATGCCTTCATGCTTAAGCCTACAGTTACAATTTGCATGAGCATGTGGCTTTTCCACACATCCAATAACGTGTAGTTGTACTTACTCGATAGTAAAGCGGCAAGCTGTCAAAGAGAAAGGGAACAATAAATGCAGATGTCCGAAAGACTTTACTTTTTTGTGGAAACTGCGCCTCTACAAACCTGTTGTAAAAAGACATGGTTAGATACTCATTGCAAAAATATCCTCATTTAAAATACTGAAAATGCATTTGGTTTTGGTTTTGTAATAAACTACAGTCTTTATATTACATTCTTAACTAAATACCTTTTTGGTTTTAGCTAAACGACATAAAAGCATTTTAAAGAAATTGTTCACCCAAAAGTGAAAATTGAAAAATTGAAATTGAAAAAATGTAATCCCAAATTATTTTATTTCTTCTTATTGCCACATGTACAGACACATATATAATGATTATTTTGTGATTTTCCATATAAAATCATCCTTTCAGTTATTTTCTGTGAAAATATGACCTTATTATGTTGAATATTGACTGAGTATGCTCATGTTAAAGATTGGTTGAAATATGGTTGAAACCAAATTCTGATGCTCCAAATCTCATGAGACTTTAGCCTGAATTTCTTCACATTTATGGACATAAAGTGATGAATATTTTTATTTTATAAATGTATTCACCTAAACACTGGAAGTCATATACTGTACATCTGGGATTGCAAGAACGTGAGGAAATTTATCACAAAAATGTTACTATTCTTTCAAAGCGTTCAAAGTAGAATTTTTCGAGCCCTCGAGTACAACGTCACCATTCTGGCTTTATGGAGCGCAACTAATTAATCAAATTCAACAGCCAATTAAACTTCTATTCAAAATAAGTCATTTATTAAAACGACTGAATTCTTTTATGCAGCAATCTGCCTGTTTGGTCAAGACAAATAAAGGTCTACGTGCCTATTAAAACTGTAATGAAGTGTGGGGCTTTGTTCTGAGTCAGGTTTTAAACCGTGACTGAAATGACAGCAGCTCAGTGCGACTGCATTAGTTCTCCTGTAATTGCAGGCTTGAGTAAATTAGTCAATAGTCTTAATTGCTCCCTTACCTCGAGTAACAAGACATGCTGGTACAAAAGAGCGTGTTGCCAACGGCGATGGGCACGAAATACTGGTGAAGCCAACTGTTAACCCAGCAGTCGGGCATCCCGTAGAAGCCGTAAGTGATGGCACAGCCTGAGAACAAAGTTCAAATGCTTAAGACATAGAAAAACGGATGTCATTAATGTCAGATGATTTCTATACAAGAAGTATATTAAATGACAGACGTGACATTAATGTGCACTTTTAATTTAAGTGTGCTTTAAGTGCAAACTTGTTTAAAACAAAATCGTTAACTATGAATCTAGATCTACAGAAAAAAATATACTGCAGATTAATCAAATCAAAACATTTTCAGCATAAATAAAAATATATTTGGTTGAAGATACAGTGCCCCAGTATACAGTACAGTATATGAACACTTAGATCTCACCTAAAACTGTATTCATTTTATAGCATTAGATTACAAAACATAATTATTTTAACTACTGCAAAGAAATGTTGGTTATCCTTCCAAATCCATTTTTGTGGAGGTTTAGATCTATTTGGAATATGACAAAACTCTTATTGCGGTATAAAATATGTATACTGTGCACATTATGTGAATTCTCTGTTTGCATTGAATAATCGTATGACCTGCAATATGTGTTTTTGTTATATGTGTTACAGTACAATAAAACAATCATTTTTACAGTTTGTTTGAATGCAAAATAACCTTTGTTATTGGCTGAATTAGTGCAATGTCAAGAGACAACAATCATAAGAAGAATTGTCTATTATGTGAAATATTTAGCATTTAATACTTTCATGTGCTGTTTAAAAATAAATTCTGTATACAGTATACAGTAGGCTTGTGTTCCATTATGAACACAGCATACAAAGCTAGTTCGCCTCACAAAGAATTCCTAAAAACAAAGGTGTAACTCATTACTAAAGATTGACAATCCTTAAACCTTATGCAATAATTTATTGTTTCCTTTATTAAAATTAACTCGAAAGGTCTTCTTGTTTCGCTTTAAAATAAATGTCACTTGGTTAGATATTTTATCAAATGCAATGTCTTAAATCTATTTTTAAATGTGACAGTTACAGTCACATCTACACAAAAAACATGATATATTGATATTATTTCTTACTATTTTTTGGCTATTGTGACACATTCACCAACATTCACAAGAAGCATAAGAATGCAATGCTATTCTTGCCCTCCAAGCTAGTAGAAGATGCCTTTCTTCTGCAAAACTGGAAAACAATCCAGCGTGGATTCCATAAATGAAAGAAAAACATTATTCCACTACATGAGCTTGCAACAACACTTTCTGCTTAAAAATCCATCAAGTATAGATGATAGACTTCTGAAATAATGCAGATGCTATTGTTTTTGACTGAGATTCCTGAACATTACTTCTTAATGCTTAAAAAGTGCGTTTAGAATTCATTCACTTAATGCAAGGTAAAGTGTTTCACGTGACACATTAGCTATTTACACCTAAGAGGTCTGAACAATGCATTTTCTTCTTTAAAGATTCTCGCAGGAGCCGCTTCTGTCCATTCATGTCACACAATTACTCGTCTGAAGTGTGTAAAATGGCTCATTTACACAGAAGCCTTTACTCATGGTTTTATAAGCTCACATCATCCGTACAAAACGCCTTCATGTTCCTCACCCGCCCTCATGAATTTCACATGCATGCTTTAATTTCTTCAAAGAAATAGTTCACCCAAATATAATAGTTGAATTCCATCATAATTAACTCACCCTCATGTCACCCCTGACCTATATGACTTCCTTTCTTCCATTGATAACATGACAGCATTTTAATATAAAATTATTTGGGTTTAATTTAAGTCAAAAAGTCATATACATCTGGGATGTATGTGGATAGAAATAGCTCATTCTAAGGGAATGTAAACATAAAGCTTCCAGCGTTTCCCATACAATGCATTTACTTGCTAATGACAGTATCTGTGATCAAATAACTAATGGATAAACACCGCTTACGCGTCTTCTCTCCTTCCTGAGTGGAGCGTGGCCGCGTGCACATCCTAATCTTCCATGTTCGCATGCACTCTCTCTTCCGATGAGCTCCTTGTGTGTGCGCGAGCCCTCGGCTTCTCTTTTTTATTGTATTTAACAGTCACTTGAAAGAAGCGTTCGTAATACAGCAACATATTGTCGAGAAAGGGCAAACAGCAGATGTACTGTATTTAATGTAGATGTACTGTGTTGTGATTTTGTCCGATGATGTTGCAATTATAAATCAGAATTTTAGCAGCGGTTAAAGTGACTGCTGGTGGCATCCCGTTGTAAAATACAATGTTCAGCCTTTACTTCTTTTTTGAAGCTGCTAGCGTCTGTTTTACATTATAATCCTATGAAGTGGACCGTGTTTTCAAAAAACGTCGCTTTTTTTACGCCAGCTCCGGCGTCTTTTTCTGCAAACGTCTTTTGAGGTTGAAAAAAGTTCAACTTTTCTGAAAAAAAAATGCCCTACGTCAAGCTCCTTTTTCACAGCTAACCAATGACAGAGAACTGTCGTTTACATAACATGCGAGGAACGTGATTGGTCGAGAAGGCTCAACCTCAATAAAATGGCAGCAGAAACGCCCGTTGGAGGAAAGTTTTGTATAAATGTAAGTTTCATTTTCACTTTCAACAAATTCTGATTGCATTTCTATTGAAAAATTAGTATTGTCGTTTTTAAATATGTGATTAGTTACTGCAAAGAAGCTCTCTGTTTATAATACAAATAGACTTCAGTTACGCTGTCTATGTTTCTTGGCTGCCTTTGTGCACGAAGTTACTGCGTTCGGCTGCTATTTGTAACCAAATGCTGCAAGCATTTTTTTTTAAAGCGCTTTCGTCAACTTTTCTTATCTAAAAGAGTGCAAACAATAACATGATGTGATGAAGTCACAAATATGCTAATTAGTTTGACTTAAAAAAAAAAAGTCCAAACAATAACAAGACGTGATGACGTCCCAAATATGCTAATTAGTTCATGATGTCACCAGCGCCAAAAGTCTGTCAAAATCCTATAGGAAACACTGTCTTCATTATGTAAGGTCTTTTTGTCAAGACAAAGTTATGTACATTATACTGCATTTCTGTAAAAAGATCGCCCAAAACATCACACACTGCACCTTAAATTTATAAAATAATACTATATAAATACTATTAGTAACTGTTTATTCCCGTTTGTTCATAAAGACAGAATGCAAGTAAATGAGATAAGAATCATACCGAGACTGTAAAGGCTGAGCGCTCCGTAATCAAAGAAGTAACAGATGTGACATGCTTCTGGCGACATGGTGCTGAAGGTGTGAGCGCAGGTGGATGTAAAGGGGTAGAGACAGACCAGAAGCATGTAGACCAGCAGAGGCCAGGTGTAGCTCTCCGACACAAAGTCTACAGTGAAGCACAGCAAGCTGAATCTCCACAGGAAGTACCTGCAGGAGCACAGATCACCAGCAGGTCAGGAGGTCAGTACTGCCTTTCTAATATTATATAAAAGATCTTAAATGCATTCAAGGAAAGCTGAAAAGCAGGCTACTAGTTCTGACACTAAAGATAGGTCGCATGTGTAACTGGGCACTTTACCAGGTTGGCAGGAAGTGGGTCCAGATATTCATCGTCTCATTGGTCATGTGGAAACTGCTGAGGATGCAGTCCAGAGCCGAGCTCCGGGGATGTCGGTAGCCGGACATGATATTGTCCTCTCGAAATACCTGCAACGTGCACATGGACATTCAGGAGACATGCAAACATCTGCAGGATAATGAGTAAACAAGTCCAGCACATAACACAGATACTATTTTGTTTAACTTCTTAAATATTTGCTTTTATTCAAGCTTTCAATAGGACAATAAAAGTGAGTTATAAGATCTTGTTCATAAAGTATAATGATATCTTGATGTTTGCAGGGGTGTGTTTCGATTTTACCCCACACATTGTCTAACATTATTGTTTTAATTTCACATCAGTATTGAGTATATGGAATTAATGAGACATATACTGTACATACAAATATAAACTGGATTTATTTTACGTTGAACCACATAACAGCAAGAATTCTCTATAGTTTGAAAGGAAAAAGGTGTCCTTTGTTTTATTCAGAATAATACAGAATACTTTAAGCTACAGTATAAGAAAGTAAATGGTGCAAGATTTTTCTTTTCATGCTTCTTTACATAGCGTTGCTTTGCTATATTCGTAAAATTAATATTAGATTTATTTTCTTTTGCTTTCTATCGTTTTTGAGCATCGCTTTGATACTTGCGCTTCATTGCGTATATCGGAGTGTCTTAAACAAGCATCAAATGATTTTACCACTTGTTGCCACTAGGGGGCCCCCCAAGTTTGCAGGGCCCTACGCATTTGCGTGATTTGCATGGTGGTTAACAACTCTACTGGATGTTTGCATTTAAAAGCATTTGCCAACCTTTTTGACACTTATCCAAAATGACTTGCAATGCATTCAAGCTATACATTTTTCAACGATGCACTAAAATAACAAAATCTGGTTGAAACTAAAAATGATCATAATTAAAATCATTTTTCCATAATTGTGTAAATGCTAGACTTTTAACCACATAAAAACACCAGAATTAAATATTTTGTAGTTCCTTTGAATTATAATAACAGGAAAACAATACTTGGAATAAAGCACATGTCATTAAGATTACTTTGTAATACTTTTTTTATTTCTTTCTAACCCCCTTGAGGGGCTGGACAAGGGCGGTCACTGTGTGCTTTACACCATGATAAAAATTTGAGAACACATTTTACTGCCAAACAGTAACATTCCTTTTGTGCTCTACAAATCAACGTCAGTTATGTGTGTGGCATGATGAGAGGGAGAAAAAGTTGTTTTTCTTTCCAGCAAAGTTGAAATCATTGTCTTGCAATGCTCGTCCCCCTCCCCTTATATAGCTTATTACTTCTCAGTATATGCCAAACGCAAGATGTTTAAAGAATGTTTGAGGTGTTTTCAATTCATGTCTCTCAATATATTCATGGTATCATATATAAATACAAGCCTAAATAGGGCATGACATTGATAACATAGTTTTCTTCTCTGTCTCTTGACTAAATGCAATGACATCCTGACACAAGAAACAATGATATTTTATGTTATTCATGGTAAATAATCCCAACATTTTAATTTCCGGTGAGCTATGAACTCCTCACATCCAGGGCAGCATGGTGGATCTACAGTTAGATGATGAGATAAGTCAAGCGCTCACCTTTGGCACCTGGTGGATGTCAAAAAGCTGCGGGAGCTTGAGGCTTAGCATGTCTGCGGGCAGCCGCAGGGCACCCCTCCCTCTCTGACAGGCCTGCTTGAGTCGGTCTCTTCCCCCTCGACACAGGACACACCACAGCGGACACTCCAGACCCTGGGACGAGCTCTCTTCCCCGGACTCCCACCGCACACACTGAGCCCAGCCCCAACCATGACCCCCTGCTGCCCCCCGCCATGCAGGCAGCACTGCAGGGATACAGAGAGAAAGAAAGAGATTAATGCTGTGATTTAGGATATAACTTTGGGTCATTGGGTCTCATGCTTTAGGAGCCAGACTTTTTACACTGGACATGAAGTGTTAAAAAAATCTATGTTTTAACCATGGGTTTACTATAGTAAAAGTGTAGTAAAACGTTTTTTGGTGGATTGATTACCATTTGTATATACTACAAATACAATGGTTTTCCTTTTATTGTGTTAAATGTATAGTAACCATGTTTTTGAAGTTGATCTGATCTGAAAAAACAAGAAAAATGATCACCATTAACATTTAAGATCCAACAATATATAGCAAAAGTCAGTTTCATTTTAGTTTATTCTGTAAAAACTACTTCACAAATCTACTGCACAAACTGTGTTGCAAGTGTTTTTATGTAGTTCTGCTTTCTTCACTCTTAGGTAGTTTTGTTAATGGGTTTCGTGGAAATGGCATATTAGGCAAATGTTCTCTGTTGGTATCGATCAAATTTGACTAGCGACTTTCAAGAGACAAATGAAGTCACAAAAAAAACTGCAGATAAGACACAGACCTTCTTCAAAAAAATAAACGAACCATGTTCGCTTTCCATTTTCATAATTCTTTCCTATTCTATACGTGCATGAATATCTGTGCTTTACATAATGTTTGCACTTCACTGTTTAAACGGAGAGAACAGTATGCAGGAATTACAGTAGATATCTTATAGTGAAGGGTCTGTGCTTTGCTTGTATAGGGTCCACTCCTGTAAACTGGAACAGAATGTGCTTTGTGCGGGTCACGGAGTTGACTGTTACACGCTGAGCAGTATGAAAACCAGCTCGGCACACATACTGTACAAACGGCAGCACATAAACAAAGCAGATGGAAATGCTTGACCGGAGTCTTTCCTTTGTGTTCCCAAACACCTTGGGGTTTGGCTGAAGGTTTTTTTTTGTTAAAAACTAGGCAAAAAATGCAATCTTCGTAACAGGGTGCTATCCTTGGAACTAAACGTTCTGCCCAGCTGATTCAAAATGTTTAATTCCAAAGGTCAAATGAAAAACCTTCTTTAGTATTCCATATTTTGTTTGATCGTAAATAATTACATTTATCATATTAATATATATAGTATACATTTACATTTAGGCATTTGGCAGACGCTTTTATCCAAAGCGACTTACATTGCTTTTATGCTATACATTTTACATAGGTATTTGCAATCCCCTGGGATCGAACCCACAACCTTGCGTTGTTAACGCAATGCTCTTACCACTGCGCTACAGGAAAGCTATAGTATGTATTTAATAACGTCCACAAAAACAGACATGCTTTCATCGTCAGTGTTTTATCTTTCATTAGCTATCGTTCATGTTCCTCTACAGTTACCATTACAGTTGTGGGCATTTTTTTTTATTTAAAACTCAAATTGTTTTATAGTTACATTTATCATCCTTGGTATGGCCTTCAGAGAATACACTGAAAAAATACGTAAAAATAGGGCACAATGTACTTTATTATTAATATAAAGCAATTTTCCGTTTTTATTTTGGACGGCACACATTTTGTTGTGTTTTTTGAGGATTATGTAAAATAATATACATATCTATGTCTTCAGGTGTAAATAAACACTTTGCATAATTTAGCGTTATGTTTTCGGTACCTTAGCATGGGCTGTTTCTATCTAAATACACCACAGTTCTGCTTGCATTGAATTCGCCATGTTGTTTCTCAGGGGTAGGAATCTTGTGGTACCTCACGATTCAATAAAAATCGATTCACAATTTTTCGATTTTTAAAAAGGATTCTTCCTCTAAATTCGATGTTATATATGTTTAAATTTTATTCCATTTTGCTGGAATGATGGCGTTCGATGCGAGTCTTTACGTTTAGTGTTCTCAAAATACTTAATCTTCGCTTTACAAGCCTTGCATATGGCATACGTCTTGTCAAGATCCCTCTTACCATAGCATTGATAAAATCCAAAGTATTTCCAAAAACCTGCCCTCACTAAAAATGGGACAGGGTGTACAGGGCTCCAGACAAACTTTTTTCACTAGGAACACTGTAGCCCCTGACTGAAATTTTTAGGAGGGCAAGCAAAAAATGTTGGGTCACACCTTAAATCAGTCAGCAATGCATTTATTCACATTTTCCCCAAAATAACTGTATTACTGATACTGATACTGAAAAATAAGTTGATGACATCAGATTTGGTTCTGCTTATTTAAAATGAGGAAATGTCTACAGAGCATCTTTGTTATTGATTGGTGCTAAATAGAGAGACTGTAATCTAAATTCATTTGAACCAACAAAAATTGTGCTTCTCCAAAAGTATGGATTTAATTGTGTACAGTGTTACACATTAAAGCACAATGGAAGGCTTCGTGTTCTGTTCTTACGATGATTTTATTGTGCATAAAGGACAGTTTTCCTCATGTTCACAACACGTAACGTCAAATAATACTTAACAAAACATTCGCCTGTTATTCGTTCGTGCTGAAAACGGATTTGAAATGATTCAGCGATGTCTCTCAAGTAATCCACAGATAAATGACGTTTCCTGAACTCCTCCGCGGTAAGTTTCGTTTTAAACGTCACATATATATTAAATCGTTCATCCGCGGGCTCAAGAAATCAGTAACAGCAAACAGCAACTTGTAGGAATGCGCTCACGTTGTGTGTGTAAACTTTTCAATGAGGATCTGGATTGTGCGCATGGATTGTTGACTATCACAAACAGCCTGCACTGGTGTTGGGCTGGCGTTTCTTCTCGTCTTCCACATGAAATAAAAACTAGAGGAATTCCAAATTTGCAGGTCGCACATGCGCGCAACTGCAATTCACCACCTCACCGCTAGATGCCACTAAATTTCATACAATGGACCTTTAAGGGTTAACAGAAAATGTGTGGATAGGATAAGAAAACCTGGCAGAAGAGTCAATTTTCCATTCCCTTCATTTTTAACAGTGCAGTGGATGGCTTATATGACTACTACTAGTATTTTAATTTTCGTTTGATCTATTCCTTTGAAACCATGTCACACACAGTACACTAGCAGAATCATTTTTGCATAAAGCGAGTATTATGCAAACACAACAACTGATACAATTCCCTGATTAACATATCAGAACATGCAGGACTGAAGCTCATGCACAAAACACGCTATCATCAATCCACCGGCCAATGTTGATTTGAAGGATTATGAACATCTTCATCAGCTGTTTCTATGGACGTCAAACATAAACGTAATTCATCTGACACTCCATATGTGTTTCTCTCTGTAATGCCCAGTGGGAAACATGTCGGGTTTATATGGAAACAAACAACTCCCAAACATTTCTCATTCCAGTCGCCCATGCAGAGGATAAACGGGATGTTTTTCTGCCTACAGCATGTCTTTCTGATAGGTGGAGATGTTTCACAGTCAGACTAACTAAATCCCATGACACATAGTTGTGAGACGGTCAAAACAAGAGTGGAAGATGAGCTCAGCTCTAAAATGCGATGTCCACCAGCTGTGACCAATGAAAGGCCTGCTATTGTCACTTCTTAAAAATAAGACATGCATTGCCATAATTTACCATAGAAACCTTTTGTTTATGAAATACAAGTTTCTGATATTAACCTCAATCACGGATTCATGGTCAATTTTGAGTTATTTAATGCACACTTACTGGCGCACAACCTATGATTTCTGTTCAGGCATT
The DNA here is from genome assembly GCA_029783895.1 of Triplophysa bombifrons. NCBI lineage: Eukaryota > Metazoa > Chordata > Actinopteri > Cypriniformes > Nemacheilidae > Triplophysa > Triplophysa bombifrons. The sequence continues at coordinate 5,796,525 of CM056455.1, forward strand.
CGCATGCTACTCTCTCGATATGTAAGCATTGTCTCACCCTCCTTAGAAACTCTGACATTCTTTCTGTGGCTCGTGATTGTGTCACAAGATCCGCCTCAATAGACGTCTTTATCACCACATAGTGACAATAAGGCCCCTATGCATGTAAAACGTTGGCGTGAGCACGTTCCGTTCTGCATACATGTAGCTGCATATGTGGTGGAACTTCATTTAGGTCAATACCAACAATATTCCAGCCTCCGAGTATTCTGGCGACATGTTAATACATGATCTTGGGACGAAGCTGTCTAACTCGATTCGGCAGACTACTAATTATGCAAATGGTGATCCTGGGAATTTCCCACCAAGTTTCAGTAATCCGTTTTCAGTCTGAACAAATCGAGGCAGTTCGAGTTTTAAGCGACATTGAGTTGATTTCATTGCAATGGTATTAATGAAGTTACGCAAGACGACGAGGCAATTGTTGTTTACATTGGTAAAACTGGACAACCTGTTTTGGACGATCTGCCGTAATTCATTTGCCTGAGTCTTATTCCCAGAGAGCAGGCTACATGCATGACTTCAGCTTTATTTATACTGCAGTTTAGCAACGGTGCTGAAAAGAATGTGTACACAAACTCCTAGACCTTCACATACATACATACAAACATTAGAAGGATATACAGGAATGTAAAAACTCATAGGGACTCAAAGGGGAATTAAAAGAAACTAAATCACCCAATAAAACACAGTTTTGCGACCAAAGTTCCCACTTTTCTACGTTGTTGCAGTTGGAGAGTTTTTAACCACATCTTGCATAACCCTGACCACCTAACTGTATTTGGGAACCTTTAACACAACCAACATAACAATAAAAAACAATTCCGTGAAAATGTAAACCTGACCACGAAAAAAATAAGTTTTTCCAGCGGTTTTTACTATGGTAACAGCACAGAGTTTAACATTTGGTGGTTCAAATACACATGTGAGATCTCTCTTCATATTTGTAAAGCATTTGTTTTATTTTTAGTGCATGATTTTTCATAGTGCCATTTTCAAGATTGTCACATCCATAACTCAACATATTCCTCATAAATGAACACATGAAAATTACTATAAAGTAACAATTTTATGTTCTATAAAGAGGCATCCCTTTTCCATTCATTGGGTATTATTGCTTCAGGATCCTACAAAGTTTATCGTCTCCCAAAAACCCCACCCTATTTTGTTACATCCATAACACTTGTTTATTTCCTTTGTTTTTTAAATATACATTTTTTTCATAGACTTACATTTTTTACGTTCAGACTCTATCAACCAGGGTTCAGTAAAATATAAACAGATGGTTCAATATAATGGCAACAAATTCATTCTCTGAGCATTTTTATGTCACATCAATAACGCAAAATGTCACGTCCATAATGCTGGAATTGCCTAACTATAAAATAACATCCTCATGAAAAGGTTGGTGAGGATTTCTGTTATTTTATAGTTTTTTTCTGTAAAGATAAAGACTTGTTAACGTTTAATGTTCATTTACTTTTGAACAAACTTGTGCCAATAAATTAGATAAATATAAATGTACAGTAAATTACTGGCAACTAGATGCATAACTACAGCACATTTTTACAGTGAACTCATTTATGTATAGGGACAACAGACATTGAAACAAATTGGTGGGCTCTTGATTCAGGCCAGTAAGCAACAACCTGGCAACAACAAATAAAATATGATGTTAATGGGAGTATTACACAAGCAAGAGTCATGCACCTAAAAGTATGATAGGCCTAAATAATCTGATCTGATGCAAGATTATTGATCATAAGGACTATACTGAACTAAATAGCATGATCAGTGAGAGAGACCAAACTGCTTTGAATCTAAAAATGTCTCATCCAACAGAAAATCTTCAAGAAATGATTCAGGTTTAAATGTTCTGCACTATTGGCAGTCAAGGGTGGATGCTGTCAATTACCCACACAGACAAACCCCTATCTTATCTTTAAGTAACAAAGTTATAATAAATAAATACAAACTCTGTTTACAGTAGTGGACTTAAAATAGTCTAAAAGTCCAAACCAGTCAGACTACTGTTAAGGCATTCAAAACTTCTAGAAATGTGTTACGAACATAATTTTTGTGGGTGGGTTTGGCTCTACATTAACAAGTCTTTGCAGTTAGTTAACTTACAGTATCGTTCATTCACAGAAGTCACTGAACTTTCCGGCTTAAAATACCATCAACAAACATTGCACACAGGACTGGCCACCGATTTTATCTATGTACAGTAAATGATCCCCTATAGAACGCCAAGGCAATTGTGAAAGCATTACTGAAATGCAAACCTCATTCCTTTAAAGATGACACATTCTAGATGACTAATCTTTTCATTTATAGCGTTGGGAATCGTTTGAATTTGATCGATTCCGATTCTGCCTATGGATTTTGAACTCATTTAAAGTAAAACCGAAAATATCTATATTTATGAGCACCGTTTTGTGTATATATACACAGAGATAGAACCATGTTTTTTCACATTTATTACAATTTGTTTTACCATAGTTGAACTACATCGTGATTAAACTGTTTATATGCTCTCTTACTTTGGATAAAACCGTCTGCCAAATGAATAAATGTAAATGTAAAACTGTAATTACTATAATTAAACTACGGTTAATTTGGGGTTCCTGCGCTTTTTAATGCAAATACTATAGTTAAACTATGCTTACTATAGAAAAAATATTGTTAATTTTCATAAGGGCTCTTAATGAGATATCATTAGATCAAGCAACGCATTTACTTTTCTGAAAATATGCACACAGGAATTGTTAAGAGGAATTCAAATTTTAATGTCGTGTATCCGTTTCCTATTCCTTTCGTTTCTGATCCGATTACTAGCCTTTCGATTACGATTCCGAATGGGAATTGACTTTCGATTCCCAACCCTATTCATTTCTTAAAGACTTTTAACACTTTTAACGTTGTTCACTTTTAGGCACACAGGTGGTAGTTTTCTTAATAAACTAGATTTTAGGTCATTTGTAATATGACTTTATAAAGCAAAAATGGCACTTTTTGCCTTCACTAGCTCATGTTTGATGCCCTGAAGTGTATCAAATGGTGCATTTAATAAGTGTGATGCATTAAAACTACAAATGTAGTCTAATAATGTAAGTTCAATGCATTTAAAGGGACCGTACAGCCAAAAATTCCCCTCATGTCATTTTAAACCTTTATGACTTTCCTCTGCAAAACACAAAGAAGATATTTTGAAGAACACTGGTAAACAACACCGGACCCCATTGATTTCCATTGTATGGACATTTCTCAAAATATAAACATATCACATTCAACATAGAATCATATGCAACATTACGGTGAATAACTGATGGCATGTTGTTTTATTTTTGGATGAACAACTCCCTTTATAATAGATAATAACTGTCAAAAAGCTGTTTAAAACAATTGAATTAACCACAGTAAACATCAACTTCCCAAAAGTACTTCCAGTTAACTAACCGTATGCATACATTGTCATGTAACTATATCTTATATCTGCATTATGTATGAAGAGAGACAGATACAGACTTGCACAGTCTGAATTAAAGCAGGCTCTGGGAATTGGTCCTCTGTATCACCTCCAGAAACAGAGGCCTGGTCACGTGGAAAATATAATACAGTGACACATGTTCTATATGTGCTTGAGGAAATGACAGGCAGTTCTGCAGAAGTGACCACATGCAGCCTATATTTAATCTCAGCCCAGGGAAAGTCATTTATGTCCAACTCACCGTTTCACAATTTACATCATAATGCAGAACTTTGTTCAACTACAAACCCCATCATCAAAAAAGTGAACTTTACGATCAACTCATCAAACTGTCTAAAGGAATAGCACGCAAACTTGACAATAACATAAATCTTCCCCTTTTTCACAGTATTGCCAATTGCTAGACATTCGTAATAAGTTTGTGTGCGATTTTAGTTCATTGCACTTGATATTTATAAGATGTTAAGACAAACTTGCTGGGTGTTCACATCCCATTCTTCCATTTAACTCCTCTCAAATCAACCTTTAAAAGAGTCCAAATTCAATGCATGCAAACTTCCAATGCATGACAACATATATAAATCTGACACTTTGCAACACTGTTATGATGTAAAATGACAACAGGGAGTAACTTAAATGAGATCGTTACCTTTGAGCTTGATCTGGTCAATGAGATCATTGGCGCGTGTCAGCTGGAGATGTGAGGCCGCCAGTTTGGGATCCAGAGTGTTACAGTAAATGGTCAAAAAGTGCTAATAACTACAAGTCCATGGCCGAACTACGAGCTAAAGTTGGTGAAAAGCCCCGGGAATCGTTCGGGCTTTGTGTGTCCCTCGCATTCCTCGAGAAAGGAGCGCAAACTGCAGTGGAAATCCCACCCTCCGTGAACGAGCACGCGCTCATTGGATGGGCACATAAAAGAAACTCTGTGTTCAGAATCAGGAGACTCGAACAAAAGCCCAAAACCCGTCCAACTACTTCCTGCACTCAGAGTTCCCTTCTTAAAAAACGAGATCAAATAAAAATGTCCGAGTCAAACTTCAGCCTCGAATGCATCCACAGTTTTATGGTTTGTCTTGCTTTTCTGCGTAATAAAAAATACTGACGACACCCTGTCTGAATAAAACGTTTTCGTTATTAAAGCACAACCCCTCAGAAGTCAAGTTTCAAGTTTATTTGTCATGTGCTCAGATGGCAGCAATATTTAAATTAAAAAATTATATTAATAATAAAATAGATCAGATCAGATAAACAACATCAAATTGTTTAGTGTAAATAATATATACAATATCATTTTTCAGTAATAAAGAAACAAGTCGTGGTTATCCTTATATAACTGCATAAAAGATGTTTTAAAAGGTGTTGTTAATGATTGTATTCTCTGTAAACTACGGTTTAATGTGCTTATAAAATGTGACAATAAACACAAGGCAACACAATTATTTGGGTTTAGGCCTATTAAAATGAATGATTCTTCCACCAAACAATGTAATTCTTAGGATTGGGTTTGATTTCTTTTTCTTTATCTCTTTGTTCCCTAGATAAGATCCCACTAGAAGAACCCACGAGTTGACCACAGAGACCATTGAAGTTTCCATCGCATAGCAGTCCACTAGAATGTCTGTAATGGTTTCTAATGTTGTATGTTATTCTAGAAACTGAACATTGAACTATGATGAGCCCATAAGTATGATATAGTGGTGCCACCATCTTCCCCGCCTCCACTCCACTGAAACCCCCAGGTTCATTTGAACATTGGACAGGACTGCAAATAAATCTTCCCTTAAAGCGGGGCAAAGCCCAGCCATTCACTGTCAGGGTTGGACTGGGGTCTCTGCCAGAGAACTGGCCAGAAAGCCACCTCGGCAAAGGGCCCAGCGTAGTTGAAGGCACGAGACAGAGGATAGTGGAATTGGGACACATAGACATGCACAGTCCAAATCAATCATGACGGTTAGGCTCCTAGAACCTGGTGGGCTTTTAAATACTAGTTACATAAACCGTAAGAGAAACATTTTTAATTCGATTCAATTTGCAGACCATTCCAAAGCAGTTTTTAGATACCATTACCTTACAACCGCCAGTCTGCAAGCTTGTGGCAAGTAGAAAGTTTAGATAAAACACAAACACAATCTAATCTTCAATGCATATTGCAAAAGAATTGCACAGAAAAACAAAATGGTTTACGTGCAGACTTCTTTTTTTATTTGTTCATGTTGTAAACTACAACTATCAAGTGAAAAAAGATTAAGCTCATTTTTTTAGACTAATCTTTAATAAACAGACTGTTACAAGCAATATTGTCATTCTGTAAATGTCGTTATGACATTAAAATATGAAGTAAAATTTCCTAAATGAACACCGATGGCCTACTGTTCTGTATAATCTTTTCTCTCTTTGATACCCTCTTAACAGCCCCCAGTCTCACTCTGAAATGCAAAAAGACAAAAACCTGACAAAGGAGACATTGTAGATGAAATCTCTTTTTATTGTTTAACGCACTGCCTCACACATACATTTTATTTCTTTGCGTTGTGCAATATGGGACAATTACGATGAGAATGTGATGGTAAAGGTCTGGGTCTAGATCTGCAAAGCAGAAACAACTCCACGTCCGTCAGCGCAACCTAGCGTGATGCGAGTGCCGTAATGCGAGAATGCTCTAACCCATGAAGAATCTCTACGCCTGACCCTCGCTCCTGTGTTCAGCACAGCAAAGATACGACATACAAAAATAAAATCAAATAAAAGCCTGACTTATTCCATCCTGTTCATACACAGATAACACAATACATTAAACCACAAAGGTACACAGCAAAAAGAAAACAAACAAGGGGAGGCCAGGTAGGAAAGAAAAAGTAATCTTCAAAAAGAAGTGTACACCCATAATTCTGAATCCTTCTTGTCCCCGGGAGCAAAAGCCCCTTTGTACCAAGAGTAAATGCTAAACTTGATCACGACAGATTTCTGGTGCTATCGTTGTTGAACCCTTGTGGTTGGGTCACCTGCCGGTTAAACACAGACATCTATGTGGCAGTGCACGACCCCATGACTGTAGCGTAAAGACTAAAATAAAAAGACATTTCTCTATACATTTAGATTTGTGGGTTTCTTGTGTATATGCACACAAATGTTCGTTTCTCTCTTGAAAACATATACACTCATTTCATAGGTATATATGTCTGGTTATAACACCCCAGGGGCATTTAAACATTTATTTCACCCCATTGCTTCTTTCAACCCTCCTGCGTTGGGTCGAGGACGCGCTGTTGTACGTTAAAGCCCCTGTGTCTCTGTCTTCTCTTCTCCACACTTTCTACACCCTCCTTCCTTCCGACTCTGCATCTTCGAGTGGTTTGTCCTGGAGACGCAGATGTAGACCGAGCAATAAAGTGGGAGAGAGAGAAAGAGAGAGAGGGGAATGAGTGTGTGATCAGCCGAACGCCGAGCCGACCCCTGCGTCCCATGCTGTCTCTCAACCCATTTCCTTCCACTGCTTATAGAACTCTGTGATGTTCTTCAGCTCCATGCCTGCGGCACCCACCGCCTGGACAGCCGCCTGCAACCACAAAAGAATATCAAACAGAAAGTTAGTTTGAGATTCAGTGGCTTGACAGTAAAAGTCAAACTTAAATTGGAGAATCGTGTAGACCTTCATAGGATCTGATCTTTCAGTCATCTCCTCCACCGAGTGTCCCGTCAAAATGGTCACCATGCCCGCCGTGTCTTCGTCTCCGTTGTTCTGAGATCCTGTGAGCTGTCGACAGCTGTCCACCATCTTATACAGGTGCCTGTGATAAAGATCAATCCATCACTGCATCATATCAATACACATGCGGGTCATGTAGCACTGAGATTCTGTCTGCAGACAATCCTACAGTGTTTAAAACTGAAACAGGAGGTCGTGTATATCTCACCAGGCTTCCACATCCTGTCGCTTTAATTTATCCCTCTCGAAACTTCTTCCCAACTCTTTCTGACAGCGGATGTACCTGTGGCACAAGTGACAAACATTCACACAAAACATATTAATTTTTGTGCTATGGGTATAATTTAATACATTACATTAATTCTCTTCTGTGGCATTTTAAAGGGAGCGTGATAATATGAGAGAAAGCTGTTCTTAAAATCTAAAATGTTGTGACCTTTTAAGCTTTCTAATGGCCAATTCAATGCAAAATGTCAACCTTAAGGCAGAAAAACTATCACATTTTTTAAAGCCTTTTTTGTGTCTTTCATTACGGTCCATATTTCTCATAAACGAGCACATGAAAATAAAGTAACTATTTTATGTTACCCATGTTAAATAATCAGTGTCCCTCTACACATCCATTACGCATTATTTGTTCCTCGTTTAAAATTTGTCTACAGACTGATATTTTCTGATGTCTGGACTCTATCATCAAAAGTTTAGCAAAATATAAACAGATGATTCAATATATTGGTAATGAATACATTTTCAAACAAAAAATGTATTTTAAGTGTTGACTACAAATGTATCACACATCCATAAAGTAATGCTGGAATTGCCTAAAAGCAATTTAGGGCACCGCATATAACCATAATCAGATACAAAACCATGGCAGTTTGGAACACTTTGGAACACTACGATTCCTGCAACATAATAACTGCTGCAGATGTCAAAATGTACCTGTTTCCCTTCCGAAACTCTGCCTCCAGGAAACGGATGCTATCTCTCGCTCCAGCATTCTCTTTCTTTAGCATGTCCAGACCGTCAATTACTGTAAGAGACCAGAATTAATCTCGGTCATGCACTCAGATTTATACACACACTTTATTTTTTAAATAAACTAAATTATTAGGGTTGGGAGAAAAAAACGATTCACATATTCACAAATTTCAAAAATATATTTTAAACGATACTTAATATAATAACGTGATGTCTTTGGAACAAATAAGTCAACTGCAAAAAGCGGTCCAGCACCTGGCACTTTACAGAGTGATCACCTCACGTGCAAATAAGGGTGCTCAGATTGATCGGTCGCAGATCATTATCGGCCGATAATCACTTTAAATAGCTTGATCAGTGATCTCTAGAATAGCCAATCAAAAGAGCCGAAATGACACAAAACGTGTAGACTGTAGGTGTATTCAACTGCCGGGCTGTGCTGTGCAGACCGAGCTGCGTGAGGTCTGGACCGCTCAGCTCAGTCTCTCACTTAGCTGTCGGTTGCCTGTCATTCCTTTTTGTTGCAGTCTGAAGTAATCTATTACAAGTACACAAATTGGTCTACCAGAGTGATAACTGCATTCCACTTTCGAATTAACCCCCGAAAAATTACAGTGACCAAAGCCTTTACCAAAACTATATGCAGTGTGTACGGAACCAAACTCAATAACTGTGTTTATGACGTATTTAAACATCCATCAGAGATGTGTTTTCGTCTGTATGTGAGGTGCTAGAAAACAGCAGTAAAAGAAGTCATTTCTTTCCCAAAGTCTTTTCTTTCACAGATTTAACACGGGGCTAACGTTAGCCCAGGACAAGCCCAAAATAAACCTTAAAAATACAAATAATTTCTATTTTAAGACCCAAAAGTCTCTTATATCCGCAAGTGACCATTTTTTACACCTAAAGTGTCGAGCTTTACAATCTAATCCCCCCAAAAAACATAAAAGGGGTTAAAAATAAATGAACAGGGCAACACTGCAAAAGAGCGCCCCCCCCAACAAAACACAGCGCAACTGTCAGAGGTACTTTAGTTTAATTGATGGCCAAAAGCAAATCTTAGCTGAAAAATAACCGATGCCAAACAGTTTATATTCTTACAGCTGCAAGACTCCAGAACGTTGCTATGGTTACTAGTGTGTCAATCATCACAAAAGCGGACACATGGAACTATCAGGGCATTCATTCCTGCATTTAAATGTGGATGCCACTCCCGAAAGTTTGCAGTTTGTACGGGTTGTTTTATTCTGTTGTTTTTCATAATTATTAAACAGGAAGACTATGTTATACTCTAAGCTGTTCCTATGGCTGCTATCATTGTTTACTGTCTTAAAAGGGAGTGGAATATGTTATGTGCAAGTTGTCAATTAATGATTCCTTTCAATCTCTTAATTCATTAGGTAATATACACTGTTCTTGAAATAGTTAATCAAATAATTCTACATGATAAATAGAAGGCTTCATATAGATCCTGTGATGGGTCATCGGTGATCGTATTGGCAGATACTGGTTCTAAAGATCGTTATCGGCCCCAAAAATTCTGATTGGAGCACCCTTACACGCAAACACAGCGGAGCATACAAGAGCAGTAGATAAAGAAAGAAAACCAAATACATTCAGCCTGGTAGGACTAAACTGCTAGATAAACGAAATAGGATGGTCTTTCTTTGCATCTGCTCTGTGCAGTGAGTGAGCGGCAGGGAGAAACTGCCCATTCAATTTACTATGCCGCAGCTGACTTGTCAGTAAGTGCAAAATAGCATTTTCCAAAACCTGTCACTGTTTAGACTGAAGAACATGAACATACTTCTGTAAATATGCACAGTTTGTTAGCCAGACGGATGCACTGGGTGCTTTGCACAGGACTAATACACTAATATAAGTCATTAATAATATAATTACAGCTCTTTTAATGTATGTGTGTTTGATGATTTTGTCATACGATGTGTCGTTTAACCTACAGCACTAACGAGTCGCGTTTAAAAACTATTATGCACTTGTTTAAGAGTGCTGACTTTTTCCATGTTTAAATGCTAAAATCGGGTCTCTCAGAAAACGTGAAAAAAGACAAATCATTAACTTTTTTTATGTGAGCCTATCTCTGCAAGCCTGTGAGAAAACGAGCGCTTCAGAAATCGCTCTCTTAATGACGTAAGCAGCCGTTCTTATTATAATATTTCCGCCCCTTTTTCTGAATGTGTCAACCCGTTGCGCCTCCACCATTGTTGTTTTCGCATGTGTGAAGTTCCAACACCATGACAAAAGTAGCAAAGCTTACAAATGTTCTGTTGTTGGTTGCACAGACCAACACTGAACAATGTTCTCAGCCTCACGGGAGACAAGAGAGCAATGGATTTATTTAGTTTTCAATAGAAATCATCGACACTGAACGAGGCAAAGCTGCAAATAAAGACATTGTAAGTACCGGTATTTATTAAGTAAGACCCCAGGGACCTGTGGCAATGTCACTGTGACACGTTTGTCCGTTCACTTTTAGAAAGCAATGTCTGTGACTTGTAAACATGCAAAGGCATTGTCCTGTGTAACGTTAATTTGACTTCACTTCAGAAAAACTGTGTGTATGGTTTGTAAACACGCGACGTGGTTCTCTCTCCCAAATGAGGTCGTGACCGGACCAACATGGACCCCTCTAATGTCTGACAGCAGAATATGTCAATGAGAATGGCTTTACTGGGCACTCAGTTGTAATAAAATACAATATGTGACGGTTCTAAGAGTAGAAGCCAAAGTACCAATACTAGTCTGACTCTGATCACAAACGTGACGCGATGACATCTTAAATATGCTAATTAGTACATCAAGAATCTCTGTATCTATGGAATATGTTATAGCAAAGCCTTTCCGGAAAAAAGTATATTTTAGTCAATTTGCATGATTTATCCGGGCCTTAAACTTTTTTTTAATAATCCCTGGGGTTTTCTAAGACCACTGCACAACAGAATTGGAATAATCAGCTAACAGGAGGAGTGTGGGCTGACCTGTGCGAGGAATGATGATGATGAAGCAGCCGCTGGCAGCCAGCTGTCTGAGCAGACCCAGGTGCTGGCACAGAGCGGCGGTGTCTGGCACCAGGTATGGAGACATGGAGGACTGGGCTTTGGGCTGCTGCAGGCTTCCTTCCAACTGAGAGACTTCCAACTGTGCGGAAGACGACCGGCGGACAGGGAAACAATTCATTATGGCTCCAATTAAGAGAGTGTAGGATTTATGAACAAAAAAGGCATTAAAGACAGTTAAAAATAAACGGGGAAGCTGGTCTGACCTGCAGGCGCAGCTGGGCCATGTCTCTCATGAGCCGGTTTCTACGAGCTTCCTCTTCTGCCTGTGGACCAAAAGAGTCGAGGTCAACATAACCTCCATGCAACACCTCATTATATTACTCTCATTTCTTTTAGAGTAATGCAATAATATAATCAACAACACACACACATATATAAGAATAGTAGCACACACTTATAAGTATACATGCAAAAGCTCTGATTTTGACATCTAACACAATCTAAATGTACCTAAATTAATGACACACATATTTGTAAAACAAAATGTGGGTTTGGTTAACAATAGTGTCAGAGACCTCAGGATATGATGATGGGGTTATAGTGGAGACCCTCTCTTGAATTCAGCCTTATTTCTATGAGCTTGTCATGAACTGCAAGACATTCTTTTTATACGCAGGTCCCGAAGGTTTTAATGAAATTGTAGCAAAAAGAGCCGCCTCTTCACGGGCACAGCAAGGTGGCACTTCAAGCATCATTTGTTCTACCGGTAAGGGCTGCGCGGTTGCTTGGCAACATACAGCTCTCAAGCAAGAGCTAAAAAATGCGGTGAGGTTTTATGAAAAATCTCTTTCTCTTTGCCGCAGACGTGTCTGTGTAGACCATGTCATTTTGAGGCACTTTCCATGGCTATTTCTGCATGCATTAAGTACCATTACAACTGCTGAGAGCACAAACCAAGGCATGTGACGATATATTAACATATTATAGTCATTTCAAAACATTCTGAGTGAAAAGTTCTAGATTAACGCAAAGTTAGCATTAGACCCACATTTTTTTTTTTGCATTTCTTAAATAAAAAATAAATATATGTGTGTTTACCATGCGGAACTGGGCCTTGGCCTGTTGAACAAGGTTCTCCTGCTCTGATTGGCTGATGCTGGTGAAGATGCCCGCCTCAGGGTTGAAGTGCAACACGTTGCCTTGGAGATTAGTGAGGAAGTGTCCAAAGCTGCGAATACAGCACAAGCGCACCACACACTGGACAGCAGCGGGAAGGAAAAAAGAAACATGAGATACTTCACAGAACATTGACTGAATGTTAAATATGTGTACGCAATGCAAAAATGTATTTTGCATCCCAATTAGCCGGGAGAAAATACTTGTTTGTCCCTTAACGATTCATTAGGTTACATTATAACACTTGAGAGAGACATACTTTACATCAGTAAGCCTCAAGAAGAGGCCTTTTTATTTTATTTTGGCATACAATTATAAATATGAGCTTTCTTTATTATTGGTCTCAGTTTATATAGAACTAGAATAAAAACAAAATATCTTTATATCCTGACTCAATTAAAAAATATTTCACAAAAATACTATATTTTTTATAACACAGTCACACCATTGTTGAATTCTTAAACAGTTTTGAGTAGTAACGAACAGTCATTTCAGTTCAATATAATGCCACATTTTCCCAAACTGACCTTCTAACTTAATACTCGGCGAGCTGTACAATAGTTTACATGTTACATTTTGAATTCTTGCATGAGCATATAATATGTGAATTTCAACAAATGCCTGACAGCTCAAACCGTGGGATTGTCATCCCAGTCAAGTGATCACAGTGTTCAGGCCCATAACATGGATATAGTTACCTCTTCCAGAGGGCTAAGAGAAGGTCTCTGGCCTGTGAAATCCAGACGTCGATGAGCCGAGCTGAGCGCAGGAAGGTGGTGGAGTGCCAGATCCTCGGGCAACAGCAGCGTCTGGACCAATCCGGGCCGCTCGGACTCATTCAGGAGTTTGGTCACCTCCTTATTAAGACCCATATCTGTAGGAGATCCAGAGAAATGATCTTCTTAAGCATGTGACTTAAAGGAAGTGTTCACTCACTTCATCTACACGAGCTGTTCCAAATCTGTATACATTTCTGTTTTGATAAACAGAGAAAGATATTTGGAACAATGTTTGTAACAAACAGTTCTGGCCACCATTGACTACCATATTAGGAAAAATAACTTTCTGTCAGGTTCACTACCGTCAAAATGATAATTTTAGATTTAGATAGCATACAGTTTAGATTGGTGGTGCGATTCTATTCTGGGCAAAACTCTCTGCTCATCCATGCAGCCAGCATGAATAAGAGCAGGGAGCACAGCGATACCCACCCTTAGGGTAAACAAAACAGAACAAGCAGATGTCATTAGTTCTTAAAGACATTTAAGTGTAAGAAATAGTTAAAATGTAGTGTAGACTTATGAAAAGGAAAAACAGAAGTTGAGTCCCGATTGTAAATGTGATGTGGAGCTGGGGATGGAGGAGGGTAATTTGCTCCTGAGCAACGCCATAAGCTGCTATTAGGTAAATGAATTTTAAAACAGAAGCCTTGATTGAGTCATATTTCTATAGGTAGAGGAGGAACAGCTGATGCAAGCTTGACTCACGTGACCCGCCAGAATTAACGCTTTACGCTTGATTTCTACATGTCTTTGTTCTGTTGAACACAAAAGAATGTATTTTGAAGAATGTAGAACAGCAAACAGTTCTTTTGACTAACACATTTCCTACTATGGTAGTCAATGGTGGCCAAGAACAGTTTTCTGAATTCTTCAAAATATCTTTGTCTGTGTTCATCAGAACGAATAAATGTATACAGATTTGAAACAACTCAAGGGTGAGTAAGACAGAATTTTCATTTTTGAGTGAACTGTTCCTTTAAAGACAATATTTGGACATTTTGGAATATTTCTCTTACCTGCTTCCAACACCTTGTTTCCGTCTGGTAGTAAGTTAAGCAGGACTGAGAGTCTGTTCCACAAGCTCTGAGAACTCTGTTTGTGAAGACCACAGTTCAGTATGCATATAAACATCTGGCTAGGAAGCAAAAATTTTGCTTCTGCTGTTTACTTCAGAAAGATTTCAAATGTAGATCGACGTACCTGTGCGCACATCACAATGATTTCAGTGTTTGTCCTCAGCCAATCCAAAAAGACCTTGACTACCTGGATAAGACCCTGATTGGTCAGAATCTCAAGCCGCTCAGAAAGGGTTTTCTCACTGCGAATCGAATGGTTGCTGTGTTCGCTGCCCTCCGAATCAGATTCAGCATCTGAGTATAGAAAACATAACTGATGTTAGATAAAAGACCAATCACAATAGGGTATGTCAATGTGTTATCAAACTTAAACAACGTACTATTATCATTGGTTCCGTTAACAAGCTCTGGACTCGTAGTGGAAGTGGTTTCAGGAGGGGGTGTGGTCTCTTGGGAAGGTTTGGGGTTGGAGTCTGGGGTGGGGTTAGAGGTAGCTGGGGGGCGGAGCAGCACATTGCTGAATGTGGGAGCAAGCCGGAAGCAGCGTTTGGACTGGAAAAGCTGGGAAGACATGGCCTGAAGGTTACTGCTGATGCTGGCATCATTAGACACTAGAGGGCCATTGGTTGCTGGCGGGGTCGAGTTCTCCTCTCTAGATTGTGGTGGCTGCTCATGTTCCTCTTGCTGATGTTGCGGCGCGTTTTCCGCATCTTCTATGTCTTCCAGGTCCGAGCGAGATTCCTGACTGTTCATGTCAGAATCCGTCTCGACGTCAAAGGCCGTGCCCCCTTCGTCCTCCTCCGAACCGCTTTCCCACCTGCCGTCCACTGCAGGAGTTTCCCTTCGTCCTTCCCTCCCTAAAGAGTTCATCTGGACCTTGGATGATCCCAGACTGTCCACTGGCACACCATCCTCCTCGTCCTCCTCTTCATCACTCTCAAAGCCTTCGCTCAGGTCGCTCTCATCCTCCTTGTGAGCGCATCGGCGGCGGCGGAGCATGGAAAGACGCGAGAACTTCCTCTTCTGTTTTTGCTTCTCCTCCGGTGACCTCTTCTTCTCCACTCCTTTCTTGACTTCCACCGTCCTTCCGTTCCCGGTAGGCTTGTCTTCGTTTTCTTTCACCTCATCTTCAAACTCTTCTTCATCCTCCAGGGAGCCGTTCTGCAGGGTTCTGTCTTCAGATGGTGTCGCGCTGCTGGGATCTCTTGCCTCAGGCTCATCTAAGAACAAATGCATGAAGTCACATGATCAAAGTGAGTGGTCTAGCGAACAGCATTTAAAGCCATCATTGGCCCGCTCCTGACACAATGCTGTCCTTCATTCTAAGACAACTGGAACTGTAAATACTAAAAAATGTATTTATCAAAATTGTCCAAATTAAAGTGTTAAAATGTCATCAGTGCATCAACGTATCACCAACAGAAAAGTGAGAAACAGCGGTGCAATGTTCTTGTACCCGTGTTATCCGTGCGGAGGGGTGGGACGCCACTCTCGCCCTCATCCAGTTCAGCTTGCAGTCGTATGTTTACGTGATTGACCAGATGTGAAAACAGAGCCAATGTGAAGGCGATGGAGGCACTGTACTGCTTCGAGGCTGAAAAAACATTAGTACACATATATTCATGTCAATTGGACCTAATGATTCATTTTGGCCATCAATGATGTGACACTTCAGCCTGACAGGAATTAGAATCCATATTTACCCCCTCTCTTCAAGCTGTGCACCACCATAAGGCAAGTCACCACCATCTTGAATATGAGGCTGTCAGGAAGCACAGAGCAGATTGAGTCGTGCTCCTCCTCCTCCTCGCTGGCCGATTGGCTCCCGTGCGCAGGAAGTGGCAGGTAGAACAGCACCAGATTAAAGTCCTCTAGCACAGACTGGCACAGTGACGTCAGCTCCGTCTCCATCAGACTTAACACACAAGTGGTTATCGGTCATTTTATGTGTCATTTATTTTTCTTGTATGATATATATGACTGCATGAAGGTCTTGAATGTAATCACCTGTTCTTGGGCTGCAGCAGACTTTGCAAATACATGAAGCTCACAAGCAGTCTCTTGATGTCTTTTGACCTGAAGTGAGAAAGATGTTATCTCTGTGTTTTCGCACTTCTAGGGAAAAATTCTATCCGATTTTTTAGAAAAGGAGCAAACAGTACACCTCACTGAGAATGCAAAATTTAATGCATCTTTAGCAAAAGCCACTGACAAAATTTACTGTGATCTTGTTGACAAATAATTATATTATAAATTCTAGTATAAAACACATTTTTTATTTAGGGAAAGAAGCAGAGAAAGGCTGCTTACCCCTGCTGTACCCAACAATAATATGTTTATCATTTTCAAGTTTGAAAAGCATTTCTTAAGAGTCATCCCCATCTAAAAGTAAAGAAACACACCTCTGACGTGATGGCGACAGTTTCTTCATGTCTTGTTTCTTCACCTGATGGTACATCTTGGCAGCCTTGTCAAAAAGACGCTTTAAATTCCCATAGGCCCCATCAAAGGGAGTCTCAGACTGAATACTGTTCAACAGGAAAAACCAGTCTGTCAGGATCATGCAGAATTATCACATTTTTTGAACATCAATCAAACTTGTGTTTGTGTGACAAATAATCATTATTATTTTATTTTTCCGCAATGATTATGTAACTACACCATCACATCACATGAAAAACAGCATGTAAACTAATTAAAGAATGCTCCTTTCTCACATCTCTCTCTAGCCATTTATTGTCTTTTTTAGTAAAAACTACTGTGTCATAACAATGACACACTTATGCACGTACTAAAGAGAAATCCGGCCAAAAGGAGTTTGTAGAAAATAGCAGAGGTGTAAATAGTACCTGAAAACCATACTTGAGGAAAAGTACAAATGCGTTGCAGTGAAAATTACTCCATTACAAGATACAAGTAGGGATGCACCGAAGGTTGGGCAACCGAAAATAGCAAAAAAAGAAACATGACGTGTGATACGATCAAGCAGCAATCAGCGCAGAGAGAGAAAGAGAGAGAGCTTTAATGCAGTAAATATGTCGACAGTGTTTGGACCACTTCAAAGTGTCAAATTCTGAATGAATGCGTCTTTACCGGTCGGTACTAGTGTACTTCAGACTGGAGCGGGCGGTCTGACAGACATTAGCCCCGCCGCTCATCATGACATCCTTTGACATCAATCAGTGGTCGCATGCGCAGTCTGAGAACAGTTCCCTGTATTTAACAACTTTTCTAAGCATGTTCTGTGCATCCATGCCTGAAATGCACCTTCTGAGAGGACATGACAGTCAGCTTGTGGGCGAAGTTTAAAGAGAGACGTGAACTGAAATGCTTGTCAGTCAGAATTGCTTCTTGCGTTTTGCTTCAGAGTTTTTTCTTTAAATAAGTTTGCAGTGTAGCCCATAATAATCCAACAGTTTTTGTTTATTTATATTTTTAGCTTATACTGTTGAATGGCACTTTTTAATGAAGTGTTCTGTTGTAGGCTTACAGAGTACAGTACATTCTTTCAGCAATCAGTTATAGACCAACAATAGGCTATTCAAAAAATGTTTACGTATCCTTCTTGTTTTGCTCAATTTTATTTTAAGTCATATTGTATTATATTGAAAAGAATGACAAATATAAAAAGCACATTTTGACCATTCAGTTTATGCAATAGTGAAAAAAATTGGCTAAATAAAAAGAAGAAATACAAAAAGACATGTTCGGTATTCGGACAAGTGTTTCATTTTTATTCGGCCTCGGCCAAGAATTTTAATTTCGGTGCATCCCTAGTTACAAGTCACAAATTCCAAAACGACTTGAGTAAAAATCTTAGAATCTCTGATTTTAACAGTACTTGAGTATTTAACTCATACTGAATGTAGGCAAAAGCAGCACTACTCCTCAACACTTATGACACATGTCCGTGAAAAACAAGAAACAGTTGATTCGTGTGGAGAGCTCATCTCATCAAACTGAACAGCTAAAAATTGCAACAAATCAAGGTGAAACACCCAAGTCTCAGTTAAACTCAACTGCTCATAAGGTAACAAAAATCCTTCATAAAGCTCTCTTCAGTAAAACGGGTAAATAAAATAATGTTATGTAAAATTACAAACGTCAAAGCCTTTTTTGCACTGGACATGCTGGTTTTGGCCTTATCACCAGCTGAAGTCATGTTCTCTTCCCACATTAAACACCAGGGATGTCAACTACCTGATAAAGCACCCACATTCGCATAAAGAAACCATGTTAACAAGTAAGGGCAAAATGCACAAGATATAGCACCTTCAATGCCCTGTAAATGGCAATATTGCATCTTCTGTAGCAGGGCTCTAGACTAACACTTGAGAGATGTGGCACTGGTGCTACCAAGTTATTCAGTTAGTGGCACCAGCCCTTAATTTGATAGCACCAGAGTTGTGGAGTGATGTAAGAAAAAGGAATCACTAATAAATCAATTAGAAATTGATACAAATCATTGTTTGTGATTTAATAACTTTTATTGTATATGTAAACTCTCTTTCAAAACTTCAACATATTGATAGCAAATCTTTCTTAAAGCTACTTTCTTCCTTTATTAAGTGAACAACTTCTATAAGAGAACTAATTCCTTTGTTGTTTGATGAACATTATAAACAGAGATCTTTATTATTATTTATTATTCAAGTTTACCAAACTTTTATTTTGACGGGTCGCCGCAAATAGTGTGTGGTTGACCATAGCTATTTTCTAACAGTGAAATACTTATGTAATAAACTCTCAGATCAGAGTTTATGACCTCATACAGTGAGACGCAGACAAAGGCACGAGCGTCACACACGTGTGTAGTAATATGTTAAATGTGCAGCTCATTCACATTCACGCAAAACATGCAGGTGAAATATTATATTTTAGCCTCCGCTATTACTTCCCTGTTTCCACACCGCGGAAATCACAGGGCTTTAAATATGGACTCACTGCAGCAAGAAAATAAGTTGTAAATGCAAAAACAACTGAAATAGCGGTGCACCATTGATTTACATCGCACACAAACAAGCACCGAGACAAACACGCCTCACACAAACAAGCGGCTCTGTCTAAATCATGTGCAAAACTGTATCGCACACGTGCTACACTGGCAAATTTATTATTGGCACAGACAGATTTTTTCTTAGCATGTGTACAGCTGTGCATATTAAAAAAATTTGTCATGATGAGAGTTGAAAGTTGCTAATATCTTTAATACTCAGTACAACTACAAAGTAGCCAAAAATATACTTATTTAAGTATATGTAAGTATGCAACTTATTCATTATTGAATACTTGTTTTTTGAAAGCTGGAATTGGCTAACCACAACCAGCCTAATAACAAACAAGATGGCTTGTTTCCTTACCAGCGCAGGTAGTAGTAAGTAGCTTCAACGTTATAAAATTTACTTCCAGCCAGCGTACCCAACTGATTAAATGGCATTCCTGTAAGAGACAAGCAAATCAAAGTAAATGTCATTTAATATTTTCACATATTTAAAATTCACTGCTCGAAAGATATAATCACAAAAAGCACGCTGTTCATTGCCAGGAAAATGTGTCTGGAGGACGTGAGAAGTGATGAATCTCTCACCGACATGAGGAGCAACAGACAGGGCCTGGTGATAAAAGCGCTCGGCCAGCTGCTCCGCTTCCACTCCAGCCAGTTCGTTCTGGTACCGTGCTACAAACATTGACATACCTCATTTATTTCAAATAACGTGGACATTTTAAGGATTTTACTCACAGTTTAAGGATTTTCCAAACGTTTTGAGTCAATTAAACATCACACTTACCAAGATCTCCCAAGTACACAAGGCACCTGTGACATGCCATCTGGGCCCACTCCATCTCTTTAGGGGTGGCTGAGACAGGTTTCTTACGCACTAGTCACCAGAAAAAACAATAAGTCATGTGAGTTATACCTTGCAGATCATTCTGATTCAATCTAATACAAAGCTCTTGAATGACCTAACCCAGTAATAGAAGTATGAAAAGCATGTCTCACCAATAAGTGGGTCAGTGACGTGCGTCCAGTCGATGCAGTCCTGTAGCTCCAGCTGATAGTGTGACTGGATGTAGAGCAGCAGGTGTTGAAAAAAGCCCACACCAGCAATCAGATGTGTCCTGTAGGCGCACTCCAGAGTGCTGCGACTGTGAATATGCTACAGAGACAGCGTGTGGAAGCGTTTTATCATGACCGGAAATGCAAGAGCCCCTCTAAATTACAAGACGTGAACAGTTCAAGGAAACGTTACCTTCTTGTTGGTTTTAATGACCTGAATGACTTCATAGTAGACCTTCCTCCACAGCAGTTCTTCTGCCTTGCGCCCATAGTCCACAGGATGCAGGAACATCAGCTTCACGCAAAGTTCCCGTAATCTGTTGAAGGAAAAATAAACGTATACTTTTTTAAGCAGCTGAAAGATGCAAGTTTGAATTGACAGATGGTTATAAAATTGTTGAGTTGCAGAGAGAGTAAAACTATGCCTACTTGTTCCTTAAGCTGATGTTCTCAGGTTTGAAGACCTCTCTATATGATGATTTACTGCTAATTATGACATCCAGCTTGTGCACTGTTTCCACCACAGCCCTTAAAAAAAAATGTAATGATGAAATTGAGAATACATAACATTTGGTTTTATCTGATGTACTGTTGTATTTATTGATTTTAAAATCTGGGTTTTCCTGAAACATAAAAACTCACTACAAAAATGACAACTTTTTTGTGGTGGGCTAGCATTAAAAACACTTAAAACGATAGTTTACCCATAAATTAAACTTCTCATCATTTATTCACCCTGGTTTCAAAACTTCACTGGAGGTCAGCAGGGTGGTTTGGTTACCAACATTCTTCACAATACATTACTTTGTGTTCTGCAGAAGAATGAAAGTCATCCAGGTCTGGACGTTAAGTAAATGATGAAAGAGTATTTATTTTTGGGTGAACTATACCATTAAGTCTTTCAACAGTTTCCAGAATAAAACTACAATCTTCATCTTGCCTAACAAAATGCAAACATGCTTTTATTAGTGTATTATCAAATGTTTAGTGTAGTCTCCATGTTGTTGGCAGATTTATGAGCATTTTTGTATAATCCATTTTACAATGAATAAATATCATGTTAAATGTGACCAAGACATGTTTTTATAAGATTCATCCAGGGTTATTATAGTTACAGTGTAATATCTATGTTTTCTGGCAGATTTATTACAATCCGTTTAACCAATATTTCAATAAATACCAAGGTAAAATTTTAGTTGCTGTTGCAAAACCATAGTCAATTTGTAGTTTGCATGGTATTGAGGGTTTACTTATCAAACTCTATTTTCTTAAGACTTATGCAAAAACATAACACTTAAAGTTCAACTTGACATTGTGAATGTTTTCGTTTCTATTCAAGACTTATTCTCTAAGTTATATGGTTAAGGTGGTAACACAGACATATGATTTAGAGATTAAAGATGATTATCAGCTGTTCTGATCCTTCATATGCACTTCCATTTATACACGCACTAATCTCTATGTTAGTTCTGACAACATATGCATAACTAACCACATCCTTACCAAAAAAATTACCTCATTTGTAAGTCGCTTGGGATAAAAGCGTCTGCTAAATGACTAAATGTAATAATTCGTCTGGTAAATTAAATGTAGGGATAATGGCGATAACCAAGTGCACACATGTAAAACAAAATATTTCCAGTTTAGACTGTTTTATTCGTGACGAACACGCCGATGATAGTGACACAGTCGGTATTAACGTTACATTCCAATTAAACTCTAATATAACATTTATCTTGTGAAAGATGTTGCATGGAAATAAATAATGTGAAAATGTACAGGTGTTTCCTGTTAGTTCGGCCTGTCTTCGTCGTTCTTACCTGTACAGACGTTTAATATGAAGCACCTTGGCCTCGGGTTCGCTGTCCTGACTCGGTCCGCTCATTCTAGCAGTGAAAAAGCGGCTGTTCTGGTCTGGTTCGTCTATTTTGTTCTGGTTCGCTCTGCTCCAGTTTAGCGCGCGGCTAGCGTTAGCAGGATAGCTAACTCGCCTCTTTCCCTCAGATTAAACACAAACCCTGTCGTTGCTGTCCTCCCTCGCCACCGGCCTCGATACCCATCCGCCGATGTATGTGCTGGTGTTGGTTCTGGTCAGCTGTCACATTTCGAGAAGGTAGCGTTTGTGTTTGTGTCGTTCATCGTTGCGAAAGTCGCTCCGCGAGCGGCCATTTTTCCCCCTCCCACCGCGTACGGTTCAGCGACAGACGCAAGTATCGCGAGAGGTGACGGATAGCGCCTTTCCCTCCCCAGCGTGAAACCCAGCGTACGCAGGTCAGTGCCAGTCTGTTGCTGTTATCGCGAGATTTGCGAGGTTATGGGGTGGGTCAAGTAGCTCACGGCTGCAGGCATGCTAAAAGGCCTCTGGCATGATCTGAAAGCAGGATCTGGCTGAATGTTCTAACTAAGTACACGACTGTGCCTTACAAAATAAATCATTACAACATCGACGCTAAGCATAGAATAGCAAATTACTTTAGTAAAATTATAATTGTATAGGTTTAACCTTAAACAACTCTATATATTTTTTTAAATTTAAATGACCCGTTTTTTAACAGTTACCATACTTATTTTCTGAAGTGTTCTGTAAAACACATTTGTGCCATAATTGCTACAGTTTTCATTTACTTTGCATCCTCTTCATACAACTGACCAACCAATGATAAGAATTTCACATATTGTAATTAAAAGTACACACAAAAATTCTGATTATCATATTCTCCCCCTCAGTTTGTTCCAAAATGTCTTTGTTCTGATGAACACAGAGAATGACGTGTGGAAGAATGCTTGTTACCAAACAATTCTTCCCTGCAAACAAAAGCAAGTCCAAAAGACGTCTTTTCAACGTTGTTGATGACGTTGCATAGACGTCCCCTGAGGAGCCAGAATGAACGTTTTTACAACGTCTTTTTATGACGTCTTCTGAACATGTGCTATTGTTGTCCAGGTGATCTCCATAATTGTATTGGACTGATATCACTTTTGCACCTGCAATTAATATTGAAATTGAATTAATCCACCATTATTGTGATCAGTGTTTGCTTATGTTGGGCTCTTGACTCTTATTTATTACAGAAATTGTAGGTGTACTTTGCCATTGTAAATGTGTTCTAATACACTGTTTTAGTGGCCAAAGAATACTAAATCATAATGATCAGCTTTCAAATTTTCTTTGTGGAATGAATATTCTCGCTAACATGATTGTGTTGTATTGTTGTGCAAATGTTTGCTAATCTATTTACTTTTGCATAATATGTGGTTAAAGCCTTTCGTTTGTCATTTCTTAACAATCTTATAAAATATATTTTCAAACGATTGAACAGCATGAGCATATAAACACACAAAAGACATGATGAATTAGTGTATAAAACTCAACAATGGTGACAACCAACAGAAGAATACTTTGCGCTGCAATGCATGCTGGGTGACATCACATTACAAAACGCATTCATGATTCCCAGCATGCATTGCAATTGAGCTAATTATCTCAAGTTTTTGTTAATTGTCACCATTGTTGAGGTTTGTATGACGAGTGTTGATGTCAAAGTGTGTCAATGAAGGATTAAGGATAATTTTAATTCAATGCTTGTAACATCAGTCATGTATGATCTAGTTATATCTGACTGTCTTCAACACCTTAGTATGACTTTGTTTTTATAGTACAATAACTCCCCGTCACCATCTCTTTCTTTAATGACAAACAAGTGTTGTAAACACTATTGTCTGAGAGAGGATTCATAGAATGAAGGTCTAAATAAGAGTCAAGAGCCCAACATAAGCAAACACTGATCACAATAATGGTGGATTAATTAAATTTCAATATTAATTGCAGGTGCAAAAGTGATATCAGTCCAATACAATTATGGAGATCACCTGGACAACAATAGCACATGTTCAGAAGACGTCATAAAAAGACGTTGTAAAAACGTTCATTCTGGCTCCTCAGGGGACGTCTATGCAACGTCATCAACAACGTTGAAAACACGTCTTTTGGACTTGCCTTTGTTTGCAGGGTTTGCACCATTGACTACCATAGTAGGAAAAATCCTTTGTACATTTCTTAATTTTGTTGAACACAAAAGATGATATTTTGAAGACTAAAGGAATGCAAACAGTTCTGGGGCAATTTTGACGACCATTGTCATATTTCCTTCTATGGTAGTCAATGGTGGCCAAGAACTGTTTGGTTGCGATCATTCTTCCAAATATCTTTCTATGTGTTCATCAGAACAAAGAAATTCATACAGATTTGGAACAACTCGAGGGTGAGTAAATAATGAAAGAATTTAAATTTTGGGGTGAACTGGCCATTTAATATAAGTGTATCACTTTGTACTGCATCCAACCAGCTATCCATTATATTATTTAATGTGCTCTGAAGGCAATTTTTATGGAATCGTGATTTTTGTGCTAAAAATCTCTTTAAACATCAATATCAAAGCCATGGCTTTTAGGCTGTATCCACATCAATCCGGATAAATCTAAAACTTCGGAAAGTGTATATTAACTTTTTGATTTTGAAGTTAAATGTGACCCAGACATGTTTTATAAGATCCATCCATGAAATAATATGAAGTCAATTGAAACTTTGATAGACAGATTCAAGTAATTTGCAATAAAATACATGAATTCAATAAGAATTGAATTATTTCTTTATTCATCTGTTTAATTGATTTTATTTCTATAATTAGCCCACCCGAAAAATATAAATTCCGATTTATTCAAAAAGAAATGAAAGTCTTCAACAGCATTGAATAAACTAAAGGATGAAATGATAACAGCAGTCATTATATCATTATTACAATAATAATAATCATCATAATCATAATTCAATAACCAGAATATCAACATTCATAACAAATCCAAAAACATTGGCAATACACTCTGACATACCACTCTTTCTATTAATATACATGTATATATATATACAAAAAAAAGAAATTAATTCCCAAGTGTCTGCCCTTTTCAAAAACGGAAAATTTAGGGGGCGGGGCTTATGGCTTGTCAAGAAAGATGAATGTGATTGGCTTATGGCTGACAAAGATCAACTGAAGTTTATTAGAAAGAGGCACATCATGGGAACTCCATTCATTTACTGGGGACAAAAAAAGCAATTACTTGCGTGGAAGAGTTGCTTGGCAAGTAATGAGGGAATAAAGCATCAGCTCATATAAAATGTCAGTCGAGTAAAATGGGAACAATCAGAAAAAAAGTACATTTCTTACAAGATCGACTTTCTACACCGATCCAAATATTTCATCGGACACACAGCACTGTGAAAATCAAAAGCAAAGGGAAATGCAAGCGGCACAGATTAGCAGGTGAGTAATGTCTGAATGTTTTTATATATGCATACATACAGTAGGTATTTATCTTATAGATTTATGTACAACCATTGCTTGGTCACCCAGAACTTGTTACAAAACACCTCGATCGATGCGAAAATGAGTGCAAGCTATAGACTGGCAAAATCTGTGGCAGACGCATGGCAATGCATCG
Source organism: Triplophysa bombifrons (assembly GCA_029783895.1). Taxonomy (NCBI): domain Eukaryota; kingdom Metazoa; phylum Chordata; class Actinopteri; order Cypriniformes; family Nemacheilidae; genus Triplophysa; species Triplophysa bombifrons. The sequence goes on from CM056455.1 coordinate 5,822,352, forward strand.
TAGCTTTCAGACAAACAGCCTGAGCGAAAAAGTGCTTGCCACAGTAAATATTATACGTCCAGAAAGTTCTCTTACGTTTGTTTGACCTCTACACATATTGAGGAAAAAACAAATTGGTGAAACCAATTTAAAGAACATTCTGTACACTGCATATACAAACATATTGTATATACAAATACATTATATATATATAACCATACATCCATTATATACATAGACTGTACACACACCGTATATAAACACAGTCACCCACAACAATATTCAACCTGCATTATCTCTCAAAATTTTGTTATTTTTGTCTAGTTGTGAAAAAAAGGAAGAAGACAAATGTTCGCGTTGCCCGGCAATGACATCCAAACCAGGAATTAAAGTAACATTTAAAACAGCAACTTGGCTTTGTGATTACCAAGTTTGTTAATCTGAGGAATCAAACAGTGTCTGATCTTCCATAAATCAAGAACCCCACAGCAGTCGTCGAAAAAGAAATAAATAGAGTCGTAGAGTATCTGAGTATGTAACAAAATGTGGACAGTCGGGGAGAGGGAGCAGGTCAAATTTTCCCCAAATTGTTTGTCAATTCTTTGCAAAGAGATTGTCACAAACTCATCCATTGAAAAGGATTTCAGACTTTCCAGTGCATTTCTCACATTACCAGCATGTAAATACAGTATATGATCTCATCTGGGTGAGGTCCAGTCCAGAAGTAAAAAACTGCAATATTACAGACAGGAAACAAAATCCATATCTCCAGCCTTTATCAAATCCGCTGAAGAAACAAAAATCACTTCAGCTCAGCGTCTCTTGCAAAAAAAGGCTGTGCATATTCAGTTTCCCACAAAATAAAAGACATGACTGAGACACAGGCAGGCGTGACAGGCAGAGCAAATGTGACGTATGGAGATCACAATGAGAAGTTGAGGATTGTACAATATCGTAGTTAGTTAAGAACCTAAAAAACAGCACCGTTGAGATCGATCTGATCCACGAAACTCCTCCAGCTCTCTCATTGAATCGCTGCACTGTTCAGCCAGGACAAGAAGTCGCTCTCGTGTGCACGTGCGGCCTGCCAGCCATCATGAGGCACAGAAAAACTTGAAGCATCCACACATTTTTAGAGAGAGAGAGAGGCCACAACGGATGGAGGGAACCTATTTTTATTCTTTGGAGTGGCTTTGGCACTGTCAGCAACAAAAACACAGTCAAAGCCTCAATTCGCCCTCCGTCAACCAACCGAGTCGCGCGACAGCGCCCTCGAATTAAAACCTGACCAACCAGACGAGTGTCCTAGGTGAGGCCTCCAATTAGGTTCCAGATTGTCCTCCACGAAGCTTTGTGATTGGCTGGAGATGAAGGGCATACAAAGAAAGTGGAGCTTGATGAGCTACTAACCAAGCACTGTTATTGAACTCGGAGAAGAGATGGACTAACTACCAACAGGCAGTCGAACGTAAAATGTTATTTTATTCGTTCCAGTTTGCATTAAACTGTGAGGCAATTGAGAGTTTACCTGAGTCGTTCGATTCTTCGTATGAGGTATATTCATTTCATGGCACATTTTCAGCCGATAACCCTGCCATCCCATTTTTTTCAACCGCTTTTTGGGACACAAACAAATTTATTACTAAATGGAGCAGAAGTGACGTAAGTATAGCCCTCGAAGCTCTTAAAAGCTAAAATGGCAATCAGTCCATTCTCCTCTCGCGCCTTCGCAAACATATTACAGTACAGCTCCGTATTTGTATTGTGCAGTTACTATTTTACATATTGACTAGCGCTTTTGTCTAGGCTTGGTGTGTCGTGTAGCTTTGTTACATTTAGAATTTAGTTTACAATGTTTACATCAGCGTAACCAAAGCGATGAATTCGTTTACAAATGAATGATCAGCTTAGCCGTGAGAATGCCTTCATGGCAACAAAAATATAAAAACTGTAACAAAAACTGTGGTGAAGAATGAGAAATACAATCGGTATCAGATGGCAGTGATGAGGAATTATAGCTAGCGTTACTTCTGTACAGTACATATGATCGGATTCTTTTATGCACCATAATGTTTCCTAAATGATCATTTAATGCCAAAACACGCTACTTTAAAAATACTACTCGAGCTACTTGAGATACTTTAAAGTCAACATGAAATAAATAAAAAAAATCCTTTAAAAAAAGATATTTTCGTAAAATTTTGTTCTTCTAAAAAATATCCAGTTGATGTTTATTTCACAGCCTCCCCTCCAATCATCAGAATGCAAATTGGTTTACTGCTATGGCTGCAATCTGTACCGTTTTTGGGTAAAAACAAACAAATATAAATTACTGAGCAAGTACGTAAAATATTATTGTTGAAAACTTTTGTCAATTCCTTATTCAATTCACAATAGTAAGAAAATAATATTCATATTTTTTTAGATGTCAGGTGTTTTGCAGAAACGTCAGTTTGAGATTATTTGACCTTAACCTACATAAAGATGCAAACATAAAGTAACCATCAAGTTTTAATCTGAGATTTTGACATGGAGGCAGAAATTATGGATTGCAACTTCCCATCAGTTACTTGCAGATGAAATCAATTGTATTGTTTTCATTGAATATACCGGTTTCACTTGAAAACACGTCACGTTAAGAAAATCAAATACATTTCATGTTGACTTTAAACTGTTGTCTGAGACAAAAATAAAAACACGAAAGCACACACAAAGTGCTGCTTATTTGCTTTAAATATCAGCTTTCTTTGCATCCGGCCTGGACCCTTAATCGAGGAAATCACATCAAATTAAACTCACAACCACATCTGCGTTCTGGCCTAGCATGTCGATTTGGTAAAAAGACAAAAGTGTTTCCCCTGACAGAGATCACCTCACGCTTTTAACGAAATCCCACACCCACCGGATTGGAAAACGGCCTGCAGGGAAATGAAAAGGGAAGACAAAGACAAATATGGACAGTTAGGACGATGACAGTTGAAAGGTGGTTATGTGACGAACAGCAATGCTTTGAGATTTCATAGCACCAGTTAAATACACATAGGTTCTGAGTTTGAGAAGAGAAAACATTGCACAAGTTCAGTCTAGTGAGGCAATTCGAAGACCACGAGCACTTTGCACACCTGTCAAAATGTCCACAACAACACATCCGCTTCCTCCAGGGTTCCTCCATAGCATTACAGTGAGGCAGATGAAAACATCAACCTGCATCAACGCAACCACTCCTGTCGTCTTTTTTTCCTCATGTTCATTTGAAAACCCTGTCAGAAGATACAGAAAGGCACTAGAGAAGCCAGGCGACATAACAAAGTCTCCAACGACAAAGCTGGCGTTTTCGCAGGTCCAATTTAAGTCTTTGTACACATATTGTATAGTTTTTCGCCCGCCATTCCCATTATTTCAATAAAGATTCCAATGGTTTGGATGACCTGTGGTGTGTGACGGGGCTTTTGATGTTTTATCCAAAGAAAACGTAATATTAAAATAATATCAGATCCAATGGAGAGCCCTTTCGCTTTGGATGGTGCAAGCAATGATGCGTCCTGCCTCCCATTGTCCAAAGTCTAAAAGACAAACAAAAATGTCTGAGGCTTTATCTTTACAGCTGAAACGTAGAGGGGAACGACAGATTTGACTTTTTCCATCTGATTTGGTCAGTGTTGTTATTGACCTGCTCCCCCTCCGATCTTGCCCCTTTCCTTTGATGTAGTTTCAGCATCCCAGTTGGCACAGCGGCCATCACTGATTTTTGGTTTCCACAGAGATAACGAGGAGGGGGCGCTAATGGGACATACAAGAATCCGTTCTCGGGGGACTGGGCGGAGAAATTTTCCGAAGGCGAGGCTCCAAAGGCGCTGGTCATTTCTCTTCCGAAACTCACACCGGGGTCTGCTGAACCCAAGGAGGAAAGCTGCTTTTCCTAGCGAGACAGAAAGAGAGAGAGGGAGAGAGGAGAGGAAAGGAGAGAGGGCAGGTGGACAGATGGAGCAGAAATCAAATGTCAGGCAATGGGACGTGATGGAGTCAGAGAGGAGTTCCCAAGATCAATAAAGAACAAGGCGGGCAAAGGAAATAAAGCGAGAGAGAATGGCGAGGGATTTGGAGGAGTATAAAGGAGGAATAAAATAGGAGTGTGAATTGCACAGCAGAAGAATGAGAAATATCCAGAGATACGAGGGAAAGACACACAGAAAGAGAAAGGCATTTGGGTGTCCATTGAGCTGTGATACGTCCCGTCAGAGGGCCAAGCGGTTGTCAGAAATACAGAGTCATACAAAGTGATTCAAGTCTTATTTATATTTTTTATACATTTCCATACAATTGGATTTTAAATAAGAGACACTATTTTATTGATCTCATTAAAAGGGTCATATCATACAATTGCTTATATTTTTATTTTGTCCCAGATGTCCACCAAAAGACATGGTTTAGTTTTTGACCAATATAGGAATAAAGGTAGATGTGATTCCTCATGATATGACCCCTTCAAAATACCAGCTACCACAGCACTGTCTCTACAGCCCAAAAAATCTAATGAGCATGCAAACATGCAACTGATGCAACATGTGATCTGCAAAAATAACATGATGTGGACATAAAATTTATATGATATGTTGATGCTATTTGTTCTAGTATCATGAGCAGATCTCCACTGTTATGACATTTGTACATGCTTTTAGGTTGCGTAAAATAGAACTGTAAGATCTTCACTAAATCTACTAACTTACAATGTCATTTCCAGATGAGTTATATTGATTTATATCGCATTAAAAAATAAAATGTGATGCTTAAAATCAGTACAAATGATAACAGAGTTGTAGAACTCCTATTTGCGCTTTCAAGTGTTACATCCTGTTTTTATGCAAAACCTTGCAAATGCTCTACATCAGATATTTTATATCTGTAGATTTCTGTGTATATATCATGAATATATAAAATTTTGATATTTTATATAAAAAATTCAAAGTTCAAACCAAAACAGTGTCAGACACTATTTAGCATGGCAGGTTGTTTTCACACTTGGTCGGTATGAACCCAAGTTCAGGTCTTTACAAAGGTCTCTTTACACTCTTTACCAATGACTATAAACTAGAAAAGCAGATACAAATTTAATTATGCTACTAAAAAGTTAAAAGGCACAGAACAATATTGCATCCCTCTGTCGTGGATGAACTTCAACAGATGCCATGATTTCAGCAATGAAAAAAGCATTGTAACATGATCGAATGAATAACAGTTTACATCTGCAGAGAAGCTCTCTCTCTATAGCACATTTTATTGATTTTTCACACATTAATCATTCAACATTGATCTACCATAATGATGTTAGGTCTGTAGAAACCATAAATCAAAAATCCACCACGGACTAATCAGTGAAGTTACTGTTACCACGTCTGTAAAGCATTTTAAATGACATCATCAAATCATCAATCAATAAAATATAGAACTATAAAATGTAAAGGTTTTCCACCTTTTTAAATAAATATTTTACTCATGTCACTAAACACAACTCGTATAACCACCAAGCAGTCCTTTAATTCAGAATTTTATCACTGTGAAAAAAAGACTTTGATATAAACCTCTTCGGGTAATGTAAGCAACGCTCGTTCAATGCGGTTGCTAGCCCAGAAGAACTGTTTCAGTTAAAAATAACGTTTGAACCAAATACAATGAACAGAATATTTATAACCGATTCAAAATATCAAACAAATAACTTGATAAAATGAGATAAAAATACTAATAAATATATTAAAACTGAAACAGGAAGTACTTCTGGACCAGTGTTTACATCTTGCCAAGTGGTCGATAAGGGTGTAAAATGTTTTGCATGAATTTAATATCGATATTTTAATAAAAATAATTGTACAACGCACTCCCTATTAATGAAGAACTGCCCCACACCAATGCTTTTATGTTTTTAACTAGACACCAACCAAACCCAACATCAAAGAGTTTCAGATCCACACCTTTAGTGTGAAAACACCTGAGCTCATATTCACAAATAGTGGCGACAAAGTTTGTTTTCTTCCGGTCTTATCATCTAATCTTACCTACAGATGTGCCGTTCAGTGCAGCCTCGGCTCATTTTATATCTAAATCATGTTCAGACTGTTTCTCATCAGACTGCTTTTTCAGAGAGGTCTGTATTGGGGCAGTAAGGGAGGAACATTTGAGTTAAACAACCTTTAAAACTAAAGCGAATGCAGTAAGAAGTTCTACAACAACAACATAAAGAAACGATATGTTTTCCCATACTCACCTCTCGTGATTTTGTCACGTTTTTTATCTGAAAGGCTCGGTCTGGTCTTAGACTCTACGTTTTTAACACCAATGAATTTGCTTTGGTTCCAGACTGTTACATTAGCGAAGCGGCTAACATAAGCCAGTCTGACTCAGCTTGGGTGCAATTTTGTTTCTCTTCTCAATCAGAACCTAGTGTTTGATCATGAATATGAAATTAATGTCTGGGAATTGAGGTTTGGAACTAGCTGCAACACCAAACAGAAAGACAGGTGATGACGACAACGGGAGCAAAGGGTGCATCTCTGTCAGAACCCAGTTATCATTCATGTGAGTGTCACGTTCGTCTGGAACCATTGTTAATATCTCATTTTCGTTAGGTGATCGAATCAAAGTCCAGGTTGAATTGGTTTGTCGGGTAATTTGGTTTGTAGAAATGCTTGTATTATGTTCTAAGAGTTCATCCGGGCCAATCCGACCCCAGAAACCTTGTAAAACAACGTTTGGAGTGAAACATTAGACTTTGGTGGACAGCTTTTCCTTTCTGAAAACAGCAGCATGTGTGTGGACATTTTTCACAAATTACATTGCACACATACTGCACAGCGTTCATGTTTAATGTTATGTGAACTTCTGACGCTTCATCGAAAAACACAAATTATTCATAAAACCATCAACATTTAATTCTTATGCAACACAACAGCAAAACTGCTACACAGCACTCAATATACAAATCTACACAAATACTTTAAAATCACCAGAAGCGCTTCAGACGTTGCAACAGAAGCACAGACACAGATCACTCTCATCCACACACACACACACTCTCAGGTTCTCATGCACGCTGATAACTGACCCCTGACCCGTCAGAGCGCCACAGAGGAAGATACGGAGATTTCCCAGAATTCTCATCATGTGTTTGGGAGTGCGATGGTGAGATAGAGGATGCAGGTAGAATGAAGATGGTGAGAAGCAATCCTTCATCTTGCACTGAGTCACATGCCATGTGTCTGTGGATGACTCGTGTTTGTTTAAATGTGTTCGGTTTTGTCACAGTGTGAGAAAGTTATGAAATTTGGCAAAGATGTGAATGGTGCCTCCTGCAAAACAATTCAACAAACAATTTCCCAATCGCCTACATGTGTTTAAAACAAAACAAGGGAGCAAAAAAAGAAGAAGATTTTTTAGAAATACTTTGATACTATTGTATTGTATAACTGAATATTCAGTTAATCAGTATTTCTAGATGTATTGTGGTCATTCCTGTCCAGTGTCTGTTGAATTTCAACAAAATGAAACCTCAGGGTCATCTAACAGCAATGTGAAAGACTGCCATGTGACAACATATGAAAACTGTAATAAAAATCCAGGTTATCAGATTACATTTATTTTTATTTTTCCTATATACATTAGTACAAATATTACAGTTGTATTTCTTAAAAGTTAATATCAACTTGTTTTTTGATATTTTGAACCTGTTTCTCCAGTTTTCATTTTCTGGAAATAAATGCAAATAGAAACAATATTTTAATTAGAGATTTGAGAATAATATTGTTAAACACATATACGTATAAATAGTAAATTCAGAAAAACTGAAAATAATTCTGATATGCTCTCTTAATTCAGTGCTCGATTCTGATTGGTCAATAGCTGTGCTTTATTTACCATATGACACAGCTACATCCACTTCACCTAGCGATTCTGTTTAATGATTCTGTTCACCTAACCACCCCGCACAAATGTATTTATTTATTTTCAAATGCTAAAAACTACATTTACTGTACATATGATAATAGTTTTCCGTTGGTCATCGATATATATTTTCAAATGCTAAACAGTAAAAATTACACTTTAAAGTTTAGTCTAAATATGGAGCAAAACTGATTCAAAGGTACGTAAACTTCCATTAGGTAGCAATGCACATTAATAAGTTGCATTCATAGCCACAGGAAGTGAAAAGAAGTAATGAAACAGTGTCAAAGATAAATAAATAAGGGCAGAGACAATTTTCACTAGGTCCGCCCACCAATATGTAATGGAATAGAGAAAGTATTAAAGTTTTTCTTTATAACGTGACAAAGTAGACCGTGGTTCTTAACCAACTTTCGCATTTGACTTAAATTGATTTTTATTAATAAAGTTTTGGGTAAGGTTAGGGGTGTAGGGCTTTAATATCTCAATAAGTTTCCATCATTTTAATATTTGTTAATAATATAATGATTTACACTCTGTTATTATTCCATTATGATTAATGTACAACAATACTGAGGTGCAAATAGTAACTTATCTGCCACTATTTTTAACTATCAATAGCCTCTAACTACTATTTCTACTTAATCCAAAGAAAATACAGCTATTTTCGGTTAGTGGGTATTTGTACTCCGTGTAAATAGACACTCCATAAATGAAAATGTTTAAGCAAAAATACATATAATACATTTTATTAATGTGTCTTTTCACTAATATGCATTGAAAACATTAACACCGTTATTATTTTTGTTTTAATAATGTTATGGTCACAATGACAACATAGTATCTCATGACGTCACAGCGTTACTGAAGGTCAAATGTCACGAGCTGTTTTGTCCAAACGGCGCAAAAACGAATTTCTGACTTTTTTACTGAACAATATTGTCCTCATGCAGGACTTCATCAGCGTCAGTTTTGCATGCAGGCTAGCAGTAAGCTGTATTTGAGATTCTGGCTAATAGGTCTACAGCCAGAATGTGTAACGTTGCGGGTTGATTTCTATATGCTGTCGCTGTGCAGCAGGCAGTTGTGTTTAATCGCGTGACTGTTCCATGGTTTATTATTATAGGTTGATGTTTAGGTGTTTAAGCTGCCGCCGCCGCGCAGCTACTTTCGTACAACAGTTTATTCTTTGGCTACAGGCCTACATATTAAATGCGTTTATGTTTGTTTTTATGCTGTGTCCTATAATCACACTCGCATCCTTCTTTATTCTCGGCAGCAACTAATTTTTGCCTCCGTTATTTATGAACATTAGAACTTAAGCGTCTCGTCACAGTCATAACTTCAGCCCTGGCCAAAAAAATCACAGCCCCCTGCTTAAAATACGTTCCCGCGGGTATGGTTGCATTCATGAGCCGCATCACAGTTATTGCCTAGCTTCTTATGCCACATACTGGTGATCTTCAAAAATGCGATTGTGTACACGTTACTGAATCATCTTACGTCTAAGTGATGTTTCTTATTTACTTAATATCATTTAAGATGATGAATCACAAGCTTTGTGAATTAAGAGAACTGTGGGAGATTGTTTGTCAGAATGTCTTTCTGTCCATGAACAGAATTGGAGGTCCAATCCTTCATCATTTATTTATGATGTTGGCTTGACAATATAACACTGTTATCGCTCAAGAAAAAACCTGCCTGTCTTTCAATCTATCTGTATATCTCTGTCACCTAAAAAACATTAGCAACGACCTAGCAACCAGTAAAACCTAACTCTAGCAACCACCTAGACCTAAACAAAACTCATAACCTCTAAACTTCAAAACATCACAACCGTCTATGCATTTAAACTACAGCAGTTCTGAAATAACCTTCACACTTCAGATGTTTTTGGCTTTCAGTCTGGTCTTTGTCAAGCCAACAAAGTACTTTTTAATCTCTATGAACGGAAGGCATGTGCATATGACTTAGTGCAGGTAAAATGCAGTGCGTATGGAGAAGTCTAGTATACATACAGTGAATGTGGGAGGAGACAGATGTGGAGTGGGCGGGTCACAGTCAGGTGAGTCATTACCTTTGCATTCGGAGTGGAACGGGCGCAAGGCGGGGCTGCACTAGGATGGACTGCCGCCTCCCCTATAGGAGAAATCACCGTATCTCATCAACACAGGAGAAGAGAGGAGAAGAGAGGAGCCAAGAGGAGAAGAGCACAGGTTTGTGTGTATGTGAGAGTTTGGGTCTGTGGGCAGGTGGGGTTGTGTCCGTGAGACAAGATCAGCATGCATAGAGACACACACACACACACTCACACATATAATACACACACATTCCCAAACAAACATTTAAAAGTACATACACACATTACAAACCTCCTTATAGGGAAAACATAATTGAAACTCTCAGCTCTCAGCACCCATATTGTTGTGATTTTGCAGCCAACATGCAGTTTTAAATTAAGCCATAAGCAACAGTAAATGAAGATTTCTTTCTCTTCTCTGTAAATTCTCTTCTCAGCTTTAGTTTGCGGACATGCTGTTGGCTCAATGCACATCTAACATGTGGAAAACAAACACAGCGTGTGAACTTCTGCCAAGCACATGAAAACTATATGACAGAACAGATAGACACTAATAAAACCCATGAGACTGTTCAAAACTAGAGCCCTTGACAAACACAAACTTCTCTTCCACCCTTAAGAAAGACAAATCACAGATGAGATCTCTTTAATATCTCAATAATGTATCTGAAATATCATTGAGTGTGTTAACATGCCCAAAATAAACAGATATCTATCAAAAATCAATTTATAAAAAAACATGTTCTAGTATTTACAGGTATATCAAGAAACCGGCTATGCAGAAAAATGGAAATACAATAACGATAGTCTTTCTGTTAATTAAAAATGCTGAGGGAAATCATTCTGAAGGTGTATTTTTATCTTCTCATGTTCAACAATAGTTTTTAATTATGCCGATTCTACACCAACTGCATGATTCAAGAGCAGACTTTTATGCGTTATTTTACCGTTACTTTTATGGGGGACTTTTACGGTGTCAGGTAAACAAATAAACATAAACAAAACTGAGAGAAAATCGGTAAAGACGTTTACATGCAGAGTGAAATCGGGGTAGTGGTAAAATAACTACCTCTGCCAAGCGTTTTTGCATAGGCCAATAAAGCAAAAACATTGTTCAAGCACCTTTCCCCGATAAAAGAAAACCGTTTTACGCGTTTACATGACCTCATACGTTAACAGCTTATTAAGCTTAATCGGAGTAAGACTGAGCATTTAAACGCACTCAATGAGATTTAATGGAAAGCAAATAGAAACTTTTGCATCTAAGATGTTTCTCCTGAGAAAAATCCCCAGAGATCTCCCAAATGTCTCCATTAAGAGTTTCAGAAGAAATCTCGAACAGTACTTAAACTTATGTGCTATGAAGCAAATAAAAATAGCTATTCTGATACAACACTCTTTTGAGTGTTCACTAATAAGGGTATCTTCCAAATCAGATGATGAAAACATCTTGCGTTTCCACTGAGAATAACAATACCACCTGTACCAAGAAACAGTTTAATTCCCAGCTGAGGCTCGTCATCACCATCCACAAAGATGTTTCTCTTCAAAAGTCTGTAAGAAAATCTGTCCTGACTGCTCAACAATGACTGTTTGAAGTTCTGTCCACCAACCCACCTCCCATGAGTTTGATAGTCCTGAGCTAACATCTGCCTTTTAACTTTTTTTGTCAGAAATCAGATCATTGATTTGATATCTGATTGAAACAGTTGAATGCTTACACAAACGTGTTACTGGTCTCCGTGAGTTCTGAGAATTTGGTGTTTGTTGAAACATACAGCGATGCACCATTAAGCATTACGCTTATCAACGTAATAAAACAAACTAAAAGACGACATGTGGCAATGAAACATGGAGGCATCAGATGATCCTGTTGGAGATACTTAAGTTTGATAAGCTTAAGTACATTTTTCTCCACAAGAGGTGATGTGATGTTGCAGTGCAAAAAAAGCAACAATAAGGCTGGACACTCAGAGGACACCTGTATTGCTCCAGAGGTTGCTTTTTCATAGCTCAGGAGATTTGAGATCAGATTAAAGTTCTCAGTTGTGTTTCATTCTAACATCATTTCATACGTTTCTACTAAAAAGGAGCAATTTGAGGGAATTGAGAACATTAGTTAAATACATGTTCTATTCATACAGTTCTTTTGGTATAAAGAAAACTACTATCGGTAATTACTAAAGACGTGCAATGAAAAAACAGCTGTTTTTACAACTGACCTTATTGCATATGCATTATAGGGGTTTATTCTTCAGACCCAAACTTTATGGGATTAGAGTTTTTAAAGTGGTCATATGACACGGCTAAAATTAATCTTTTTTTTAGATGTAATGCATTTGTATACATCTTTTAAGGTAAAAAAATGCTGTATTTTCCACATACCGTGCATGTTTGAATCGCTCTGAAAAGTAAGGTGTGTTATGATTGGCCAGTTAACCAGTCTGTAGTGATTGGTCGAATACTGCAAGCGTGTGACGGAAATTTAACGCCTCTTACCATATTTGGAACATCGGGTTTCAAAGCAATTGTACTGACAGGTACGCCCACCTAACTGGCGTATATATTTAGGTGGTCTTAGTCAAATCATACCACGAACCGACGTAGATTTGTGGGGGTGTGGTTACACGAGGCGTTTCAGGCAGGTCTGGGTGAGCATTCACCTTTAGATAGAATGCATCTTTAGTTCCGACACTTTAATTAAAAAGAAAATTTACATGTCTAATACATGCATGGCAATTTACACTCACCTAAAGGATTATTTGGAACACCATACAAATACTGTGTTTAACCCCCTTTCGCCTTCAGAACTGCCTTAATTCTACGTGGCATTAATTCAACAAGGTGCTGAAAGCATTCTTTAGAAATGTTGGCCCATATTGATAGGATAGCTGCTAGAGCTGATAGGATATCCAGCTGGAAGTAGCCATCAGAGAATGGGTACATGGTGGTCATAAAGGGATGGACATGGTCAGAAACAATGCTCAGGTAGGCCGTGTCATTTAAACGATGCCCAATTGGCACTAAGGGGCCTAGAAAACATCTCCCACACCATTACACCACCACTATAATTGCATTAATGAGAAATTGAACAGGTGTTCCTAATAATCCTTTAGGTGAGTGTATAACAAACCAAAGACACAGAAAACACGTATTCACATATGACTCCTTTAAATAATCATGCAACTCTATTTACTAAGGTTAGCGCTCTTTATTGTACTGGTATTTGCATCGTTATTTAATGCCCAAAAAAGCATGTGTTAAACCCTGCGCTCATTTGAACTGCTCTTATAGACTGCGTTGGTCATTCTGGGAATGTGATATTGTGCCTACATGTGTTTTTAATGTGAAATTTTACTACAGTTAGCGCTTTTTTTAAATTGTGTTCTCCTGCTATTTTGCCCTGTTTAGTAAATCTTGCCCCAAATAATCTGGATTTGGGTCAATGTGATGAGAAATGTTTTGAGTTCATATTGAAAAATTCTTAAGTCTTAAATCTGAGTTTGGATGTTAGATATCTTCTTTAACTCTCATGGAGACATTTGTGAGATTTCTGGGTCTTTTTCTCAGGAAAAATATTTGAAATAAAGTAGAAATAATCAAGTTTCCATTTGCCAAATAATATCATTGCTGGCTAAACAAAAAAAGGAACATTATATACATCCTGTTCATTGAGATCCAATTCCTGATTTTTCGTGCTTATGGATAAAAACATATTCTGTGATCAATCCTTCAACAATCTGGTTCACTTCATGTTTAAATTTTTTTATCTCTTCATTTTCTCCATTTATAAGCTATTAGACTAAGTAAAGTCCCAAAATTAGATTTTTCTCTAAAGACCCCAGAAAGACCCCAGTGACCTGAGAAATGCCTCCCTGAGATTTAACAGTGAGCTCAATGTTGATTTAAACTGTGCCCAGATATGTCAAATAATCAGAGCTACAGTAACTGTTATCTCTCATTTTTATTACAAATTTTTTAAAAGGAGATTTCAATATCCCTCAATAAATCTGAGTAGGGAAAGAACAATCTCTGGAGCTTGTGCTATTCATCCTCCAGTGGAGAAAATCTTCCAGCATTGATCTCCAAAGAACATGGACGCTGTTCTACATAACATTACACGGACATCAGTTTGGTAAAGCATTTAGACAGGCAAAGCAAACCAATTCCCACGTATTCAGACAGACATACAAACAACAGACAAAAGACGGAGAGAGAGAGCAGGAAATGACAACACAGACCTGGTCTGCGAACATCCTGGGTTTGAGCTCAGGTACTACCCCTCCCCTCAACTCATCCTCCACAGCCATGAGCCTTCACCGAGACAAGCGAGAGACAGAGAGACAGTATTAGTTAGACACAGGTCAAAGATGACTGACATTAAAACATCACATTATTCATATGAACCTTCACGTGCCCTAGTCCTATGCCTGTGGTGTAAACCATAGTACTTTCTCAACGTGTTTTACTGCCTTGGTCTAATCTGGAAAGTGTACCGTGGTACACGCATCACAGAACGGTCACATAAATGACATATTTCCATCATCCCGAGGGAATACGGGAGCTGATAAATGAAAATGGGGCATATTGAAAAGCTCGGAATGACGTCGGCCGCTGTGACTGGCAGCTTATTCCTGCAATTACATGCTATTGAAGCGGACGCCAGCCTGCATCAAAGTGACGCTTCGTATGAACACACAAAACAGGGATCTGTTTCCTTTCTCTTTGCGAAAATTCATCCGTGCTTCTTTGGATATCTTATCAGACTCAATTTGACAGTATGACACAAGTAGCTGTGCTATTATGGGCCTTTTACTGGTATTGTGTCCCTGGAAAATTATATTTAAAAATGTTTAGATTGATGTATGTATGACATGAAACACATGCAGCAGAATATGGGAATCGTATGAGGACAACCGCCATGAGTTTTTATGGTTTCAGTATAAAAGGTTTTATTGAAAAAATCGTTTTAAACACTAAGCCAGCTGGTTTTAAAGTGTAGGCTGAAATGAGACTTGTTACAACAAAATCATACTAAAACAAATGAGATTGTATGATATCTGATTGTTATATAGTTAAGAATTGTCATGATATTGTGTTGGTAAATAATGAATTCCACAGTTTAGTTTTAAAACAACGTGATTGGATATTTTATTCCATTGAAAAAGTACATGCTGATTGTACAAAATTGAAATGCAAAAGTAAAAACAAACAACAGAAAATACCGAACAGAGATAAATTTAGATTAGATAAAGTGCTGCGATGTTAAACAATGACACTTCAAAAACTTTTCTATGCACTCACAACAGTGTGAAAGTATATTATTGAAAGTCAGAAGGTCAGACAGAAAGAAAGAGGAGTTCTTAAAACATGACAGTCAACCTTAGTTGTGCCTTTTTCATGGCTACGGTAAACAAGGCATTTATTGCACAATTTGGGTACAAGAGGTAAATATATATATACGTATTTATATGAATACATAATCTGTCTATGCTCTATATTGGTAGATAAATATTTTTAAATAATATGTGAATATATAAGGAAGTCTTGGTTGTTTTTTAACAATATAAATGTAATTTTTGAACACTCGTACATCAATATCATTCTCTAAAACCAACAGACCACAGATTTTCAGCATTTCAACAATTCACATTCTTGGGTCACATTTTATATCGTAATCACATGACAAAAGATTCAATTTTAATCCTAAATAAATTCTTCGAAAACTGATCTATTATTCATATCTCTATGTTTATTTCACAAACAGCACCACAGACAATAAAATATTCATTAGTATGTCACAGCGTGCCTGTGTTACTTACCTCATGTTTAATGTTTCTTAGCTACTGTACATTGTACATGTAACACAAACAGCACAAATCACTTTATGCTGATTTTTTATTCGACTACAACTATAAATATGATTTAATAAAAGCAAAATCATTTTCAGAATAATTGTTTTTAATATCTGGAAAATTTAAATTTGGAGCTTTAATTTCTTATTGGATTTTGATCATTCATTCACAAGTCATTCAGTAATGAGATGATCATTTATGAAAATACGATTTCTGTAAAAATGAAATCAGCATAAATGCTACACAACAAATGCTACCGCAATATATAAATACTGTGATAAATAAACTTTACGGTTTGCATTAGAATAATTCAACACTAGGTTGGCATAAAGGAAAGCACATCTGTATACCTGAACCCTGGAAATATATTATAAATGATTCATTATGAAATCATTGTTATTGCATGCTTTACTTTAAATGCTCAATATTGCTGCAATGTGGAGCTGAAATCTAAACACAATGAAGGATGGGTGAGATCATAAGTTCTTGTGATAGCACAAAGATATGGAGGAACACGGCATGTAAAATAAGATCTATAAAGACATTTTGATCACACAGTATGTTGCAGGAGTGCAGCAATGATCCTTAACAGGAACAAACACAGGTACAAAAGTTCTGGCAGAGAAATTCTGCCCTTCCAGAATCCGCTGATTTTAAGGTGTTTTGCTACAATCAAGGAAAAAACTGGCAGCTTAAGTCTTGTTTAAAATAAACATTATTGCAGCTACAGTGATATTTGCTAATCTGTCATTATTTATTTTCCCGAATTTCATGTGTATTAGCTATTTTAATGTGATAGCGTTTGAACTTTTTACCCAAAGTAATAATGTAAAAATTTATATTTTTTTAATGGAAATTATAACAAATACATGACAGAGTACCATATAATTATCTTATCTGCTTAGTTGTAGATGTTCCTCCTGCTTATGAAAATAGAGATAAACAGGACAATTATAATACATAAGGAGTATAGAGTTTCCATTTATTCCCAATTTAATCTCATTGATGTCTAGGATAAATAACTGATCTATAAAGAGGTCTTACTGACTGTGTTGCAATCTTTAAGGCAAGTAAATAATGACAGAAATTGAAGTAAAACACGGCACTCTATTATTGTAAAACAGCGTCCAAAATCTGCAAGTTTTCTTTGCAAAGGGCACAAATTAACCAACTTGCAACACTTGGTGTCAAAAAGTTAAGGTTTGAAGTTTTGAAGGTAGTGCTTAAAATACCCCAAACACAAACATTTATGATCATGCCAATGCGTTTTTCTGCTAACACGCGTGCGTCAAGGTAGCAACAGACTTGATGATTTACAGTTTTTTGTGGTATTTTTATGGCCTTCTGAGCATTTGAACCCAGGTGTCCCTTTACATGAAGGCATCGGAAGAATATCTTCACTCCATGTCTTCATTCCTAGAATTGGATTGAAATAGCAATACACTCTGTGACAGAAAATCTGTGTATGTGCTGCATTACAGGAAGTTACATCATCATTTCACAAACCAATGGGTGGGGTCTTTTAGACACGTGAAGCCACAAAGACAACAAATAACAACAAAACAACAACAAATACAGAAATATCAACAGAGACAAACACAGCCTGAGTTGTTTCCAGAGTCGGCCTTTGCAATTCGGAGGCCCGTTTCAAAGAAATAGTTGGAGGCACCCTATTTTTCTTTAAATACTGTATTTAAAAAAAAAATAATTCGGCCTGTAGCGTATTAAACGATTTCGAACCACCCTGTTTTTTGTTTGTTTAAACACACTATTAATCTTTGCTGTAATTTCCCAGTTTGCCAGTAACTTACTGTATATTTACAGTAATTTACAATTTTGTTTAAAGCCTTAACCTACTTTGTCTATATATTTACCTTTTCTAAAACGAGACTAAATATCTTAGGTCACTTTTCTCGTTATGTAAATACATCATAGTATAAGAAGTTTATAATATTTTTACTAGAAAACAAGAAAAAAATTCTTATGAAGAATGTATTTTCTTTGCAGTGTTGCTGTGCTATTTCCAGTCTCTTCTTGCTCATTTTGAATCTCAAAAGTCAAAGTGTTTTAATTTTGATTAAAGTCATTTAAAACAGTACTAATATGAAAGTAGTATTAAGCAGTAATTAAATCTATAAGTTACTGACAAACTTGCTGCAAAACTACAGCAAAGTTTTACAGTGCAGAACTATTTTAAAATAACAAAAAAAATTTTTTTGTAGAAATAAAGTAAATTTAGTTCAGTCGAACGCTACATATGATTTAACCGCGTCTGCTCCATCAAGCGCGTGCTGTGCAGTTTCTTCTTAAAGGCACATCAGGACGATGGCGGAGACAAAAGGGCAAGAGAAGTTTTGTTAGCATTCTTTCATTTAAAATCAGGGAATTTGTCTTTGTTTTATTGTTCTTGTGTATTTACTAAAATAACAATTCTTTTATTTTGTGTCATAACGTTCATAGTATGTAGTATCCAACTTATTAGTTTTTATTAATAAAACTATGTTAAATATAAGCGGGTTTGTCATAGTACTCTTTTTTTGTTTATGGAATATTTGTAAGAAAATAATTTTGTTAAAAGAGAATGTAAGATATAAAGATCTGGTGTAAAAGATCAAAAATGTAGGTTTATTGGTCGTTGGAGAAAATATTCATCCCTTAATAATACAAATAGCACATTTTCCCACTGTGGCATATCTTCAAACTAAAGTTTCTTCTTAAAATAATTTTGACAACATTTTTCCCTCAAGTCCCCTTAACATTTACCCTGGTGCATGTGCGGTGTGATGGAATGGGAAAATGATCTTTTTGGAGTGTAACCAGAGGCCCCTTCTGTTGTGAGGCCCACATGGCAAAGGCCGCTATACTGGTTGTTTCAACCATTGATTGGTCAAATATGAACATTTGTTTAGGTTCATAGTCTATATTTTGCAAAACCATGGGTTGAAACAACCTTGGATTTTTAAGCGTGCATAATAGATGCCCATGTCTAAAAAAATCACCCACACAACTATCAATGAAAGTCAATACTAAACTAACTCCACAGGTGTGTCTCTCAAAGCTAAAAAGAATTCAAACCCTGTTTGTCTTGATCTTAAATCTTACATAAACCCAAACTAATTTAAAAGGACTCTATTTAACTTCATAAAATGACAAGCAGCACACCGCGTGCTACTCTTGTGTGTGCGCATGTGACGGCCGGCCAGTGTTTCGCCGACTTCTTTCGGTCATTACCTGTCAATAATTCCTTTAATCTGGTTGTCTTTCTCCATCTGCTGTTGTCTCAAGCGTCTTTCGCTATGGTCCAGCCGGCTCTGATACTGCAGCAGCATCTTATTGGTCTGCTGTTCCTGAGATAACAGCCTCTTCTCGTAATCCTCAAGTTTACGATGTGACATCATCAAACGCTCCTTCAGGGAGTTGATCTCCTCCTCGTACTCCCGCACCTGCGCCACAGAAGAGACGAGAACGGCCGGCGTGTTAAATCAAACTACAATGCAATAAATGTAGTTTTTAATCGTTCTGTAAGACGTGTTTAAATGTTGTCTGGGCGGGCAGAGAACCAGAGATAGTGCTGCATTCTCACATCATCTTTTGGGAATATTAATGTAGTTGAATATGTTAACTGGGCAGATGGGATGACATCGGGAGATAATGAAAAGAAGTTTGTGTCACCTCCGAGTTGTCTACATAAACTTCCAGAAGGGTAACAGAGGGTCAAGATCAGCTGAGACGTACAGACCAGAAGTTCATGCTGTTCTCTGCTAACGTCAGTTTACTTGCAAAAAAGCTCATTCTCATTTGATATTCAACAAAACTGCATAAATGAGGCTGTCAGCACCATCTGTTGCGGAAGTGAAAGCCTCGATATGCATTTCCTTGACATGTGCATTATGCGCAGAGGTGCTTTTCTGAGAGATACAAGTTCACTTGGTCAACTATGGGTCTAAATTTACTTAACCCTGAAGTAAACCCAGCACTTAAAGAAACAGTAAAGAAATAAATGAAGAAATGTTTCAAGCACACATCCTGTGAAGCTACTGTAGTATATAAAGTTACAGCGTAACACACCCTGTCCAGACGGGACTCATCCATGCTCTTGGAATACTCCTTCAGCTTGAACTCTTCTCTGTCGATACGAGAACTCTCGATGTCAGCAGAAAGATGGGGCATGTTGGACACCCAGGCGACCGTCCGCTCGGAGGCAGGGGTCAGGGGGTTGAGAGTGGATGGAGATTGGGAAGAACCCTGAGGAGGAATGGAGGATATCAAATATGAAAAAAGAGAGTTTAAGTCACTTCTTTAATATTTCATATTTTAGATAGCTACCAATATAAGATGAGCTTGTTAAGTGAAACTTAACTTTTTACATTTATCCACAGCGCAGTCTACAAAGCTATGTCACAAGTTTAACTATAGAGTCGAAGATAGTAAAACATCAAAAGTAACGTTTTAAAGGGGTCATATGACACGGCTAAAACGAATATTATCGTTTGTTTATGATGTAATGCAATGTGTATACACGACGTAAGGTTCAAAAACGCTGAATTTCCACATAGTGTGCATGTTTTGTATCAACTCCTTGCCCTTGCTCTGAAAAGCGAGGTGTGCTATGATTGGCCAGTTAACCAGTGCTTAGCGATTGGTCGAATACTGCAAGCTTGTGACGGAAATGTAACTCTTACCATATTTGGAAGATCAGGTTTCAAAGTAATTGTACTGAAAGGTACGCTCACCTCACTTGCGTATATATTTGGGCGGTCTTAGTCAAATCATACCACGAACTGATGTAGATTTGTGTGGGTGTGGTTACACGAGGCGTTTCAGGCAGGTCTGGATGAGAGCATTCGCTTTCATATAATAATACACGCATGGGCAACTTATTACACACCAAAGACAAAGAAAAGCAAGGATTCGCGCCATATGACCCTTTTAAGACATGCTTCCTCAAATTTGAGAAATCTTTAATTTGGTTTATACCCAGGACACCCGCACACTGATTCATTCCAGGAAGCAGTGGGGAATCAGTTTGGATTCAATCACCTGTTTGCTCATGGTGGGCTTGAGGAGATGCTGTTGCTGAACCTGCTGTCGTTCCTGATGTGATTTGGATTGCTGCGTGGACTGCGGAGTTCCACCCTGTGATCCCTGGGACCCCTGGCTCTCTCTGGTGGAGCTCTGCTGATGCGGTAGGCCAGGGGGGGTGCTGTCCTTCACGGACAGCTGCTGCCGGGGCCCCTGCTGCCGGCCTCCGAAGCTGGACTCTGGAGACTGCAGCAGGTTCCCGCTCTGTGGCCTGGACTTGGCCGCGGGGACGGCGGCAGAACTCACGGAAAGCTGATGCGAGGGTTGCGATTTCATTCGTTGTGTTGGAGGAGCCATGGAGCTCTGACGGACAGGCTGAACGGTGGTAGGAGGCGTGGCGAGAGACGAATGAGACGTGCCAGTCTGTGACGTCATGCCTGCCATCTGCTGCTGATCCTGATTGCGACATACGAGCTTACATTACAACCATTACTAAAGAGAAACAGCAATTCAGTCTCTTATCATTTATTCACCCTTACTTGGTTGAAAACTTGTTTGACTTTCTCTCCTCTTTCAAACACAAAAGAAGATATTTTAAGAAAATGTTGTCCAGTGTTGTTTGGTTACAGACATTCTTCAAAATATCTTCTTTTGTGTTCTGCTGAAGTAAGAATGGTGAGAAAAGGAAGCCAAAATAAAGATCAAGCAAATACCTGGTTGTGCATGGAGAGTTGCCGTCGCCCGTAGTCGCTCTGGTTTTGGCGAGTGTAGTCGTCGCTGTAGCTGTGTGAGTGAATGATGCTCGGCTGACCCAGGTGAGGTCCGGGTCTGAGGGTGGAAAGGTCTTCGCTCCGGGAGAAGCCGCCGTGAGCGAACTGCGGCATGTAAGCGGGGTGAGAGGAGTCTGGTTCGGGGGCCAGCAGCAGAGGTGGAGGCGGTTGAGCTCGACTGTGCTGGTGATGAAGCTGCGGCCCGTCAGCGGCGAGGTGAAACAGGGGGTTCTGGAAGGAGAGGGGGTAGCGAAGAGCGGCGGCCTGCTGCTGCAACGATTCGCTGGTGGTTCCCATCTGGCTCAGCTGGCTCAATCTCAGACCCCCGGACATGCTGGAGCCCCCGGACCCGGCCGACATCCGCCCTCCGGCGCGCAGCTGACCTCCGAGGCCCCCTCCCAAGCCCGCGAGCCCACCGTAGCTGGCGAGGCCGGCAATCGAGGCCTGGGAAGAGTTGAGCATGTCCCCCATAGACTTCAGGTTAGAGACGCTGTTCATTCTGGAGTCCTGGAGGTCCATCATAGAAACGTTTTCATTAACACAGAGAATCTACGGGGTGAACGCTGCAGCTATACCTGCCGTTTGCAGCGGTCGTGGACGGTTACGCACGAGGATGGACAGCGTGTGTGTATATAGAGATGTGTTTATTTATTTGGGGTTTGAAGGAACGGTTCACCCAAAAATGAAAATACTGGCGATTATTTAAATTAGTTGTTTTAAACCTGCATGCTGTTGTAAGCGAGAAGAAACTTTACACATATTTTTAATATAACAGTTAATACTGCAGACAGCTATTAAGATACTTTAAAATGAAATTAAATGAAATAAGAATTATATTAAGATATTTGTCGATTCTAATTATTTTTTTAATAAAATAAATAATAATAATAAAAATTATTAGTCTGTATTCTCAATCTTTATAAGATGAACAAAATATCATGAATACAAACTACACCAAATTGAAATTTAAGGAGTCTAAAGTAAATAAAATAAAAAATAATTACATTTATATAAATTATACAGTTAAAATATATTAAATATATTTTTATATAAAAATGTAAATAAAGTCTAAATAATTCTTCCAAATATATTTAATAAAACACCATAAAATTCGCTTATTTCCAAATTTAATAAAAACTATGCTTAATGGGGTATATGCATACGGGTCAATGACGTACTTCCGCTAAAATCTCAGCCAGCTCTGTTCCATCATTAACACGTAGTGTCCATAGGGCGTTTATCACTCGATTGCTTCAAGATACACATATGTTACGGTCAAAGACGTGAGTCAAATTATCCATACACTATGCCATACATCAACAAACAAAATGAGAAGCTCTCGAGGCTTG
Source organism: Triplophysa bombifrons (assembly GCA_029783895.1). Taxonomy (NCBI): domain Eukaryota; kingdom Metazoa; phylum Chordata; class Actinopteri; order Cypriniformes; family Nemacheilidae; genus Triplophysa; species Triplophysa bombifrons. The sequence goes on from CM056455.1 coordinate 5,845,339, forward strand.
ACCACAGAAGCACATAACAATGCTCAGCGGTCGTGCTGTCGGTTCGCCGAAATGTAATCGTTTTCTTACTAAACACATCGTGATCACTTGGTGAAAGATCCCCTCAGCTCTATAAGAGTGGCTTAGCTGGCTAAGTACATCATCACCCCGTGTCCACATACCTCATTGAAATTTTCATCCAAATGCACTATAAATATACAACATGGCGATGTGCAAATACACGCAAAATTTTCCATTTTGGGTGAACTATCACTCCAGTGTCTGCATGTCAGGATCCTGAATCCCAAATGGTGATGCAAGATTAACATAAAAAAGCTTTTTGGTATGTATTGACAGCACCCACATCATCCTGCAGCCCTCTTTCGCCATGCTTGCGTGGCATTTGACCATGCTGTAAGCAGGTTCTTCTCCCCCGGGATCAAAGCGAACCCAAAGACCCTCAGAAAAGCTGGCGAAACGAGTGCTAGGGAGCGAGCTGTTGTTCAAACGACAATTCGAACCAAACACACTGACCACATGAAAGAATTCTAATCAAAGAGGCCAACATTAAAGCAGAACCCCCCCATCCTTTCAGTACCGCTCCTCTTCGGGACTTACCTTCGGGTCTGGATCGGTAATATCAGAACTGCTAGTACAGTACGCGGGACTAGACCGGGCCAACGGGGGACGGGCGACATAGAAAACATCTTTAGATGAGGCTCGGTGAGGATGATCTCGATCCGCGAACCCCCCCATTCCAGCCCGAGGTGGGGGAGCTCCGCCGCTGGACATGGCAGAGGTTGGAGAGGGCAGGCGAGTGATATCTATTGAACTACATCAGGGAAAATTAACACGGGGAAACAGATCTAAAATGATTTTACACAAGAGGTTCAGATAAGATCAGTTTAAAACGTATGATCTGGCATAGCTACATCAGTGTTAAGACCTGTTCACACCACGAATAAAGGGAGCTTTAACAAAAACTATGAGTGTTTTGTTTATTTTAAGCTCAGTTTCATATTTGAGATGGAATTTGAATGCAATTTGATTGGCTGCCAATGTCATTTATCAGCTAGAAAAAATTAACAAACAACCAACAGAATAGTAAAGCCTAGTCTCAGACTAATTTAAATGTGATTGATGCCTTGATCGAAAACAACTTGCACTGACATATCTTAAAATATATCACTATGATTGTTTTGTCTCAAGATGCCCACCAGTAATGTTTTCTTGTAAAGTATGTTTTTAAAACAATTGAATTATCCTAATTTAACTAAGGCCTAGTCATGGTTTAAGATAATCCTTGTCTGGGAAACCGGTGTCATGAGGAATCGAGGCCCCCGTCAAATTCGGTCCCCTTAGGCCCCCGAATGATTCTATTGGCTTAAAGAACGTCTATTTGGGTACTCTTTTAGCGCCTGATTACAATTCTTACAAAATAACAGTACGATACATGTCACTAGAACTTTGCTAAAATTACCATTAACGTCTTTTACATTAAGTGCTTGCTATATGTAGTGAAATCCAACAAATCTCGTTCTTACTGTTTTAGTTAGCTTACGTATCAACTAGCATAGCATAGAACTACGTGGTTAGCTAGTGCTTGCGAAAAAAGCTAGCCCTAGCACTTACCGAACATTCACAAAAAAAATATTTTTGTACCAGTCGGGGACCGTATTCCAGAGGGGACTCGATACCTCATGACACCGGCCTTAAGTGTAAAAAATGTTTAGATCTAGTGTCCACTTCCTACTTTTTATTGGTAAAATTATAATAACTTTGTATTTGTTCAAATTAGTTTATGCATTGGTTCTCAAGGAACTAACGATAAATAATACTACTGCGGCATTTATTAATCTTAGTCGATGTAAAATCAAAAGTTGCGACTGTAAACAGAGTTGATGTAATGTAAACAAACTTAAATTCAATTGCATTGGCATTAACTAACATTGACGAAGACAAATAAATGTTATAAAATATTGTTAATTGTTAGTTCCTGTTAGCTTACGCGTTTACGAATGCAATCCAATTTTATCATAAAGTTTTTCCATATGAACACATCTAAATGCTGCTTGAGGTGAAAAAAGAGTGCTACCACCCTGTCTTCTTTTTAACAATGTTTTATATTCAAAATATTCGCTAATCTCAAATTCTTATTATCTCGATAATATCTAGTATTAGATATTTTACCCAGTTATCTTCAGCATTCTTGGAGTGAACAGGCTATAACAAACTACGGAGGTAAACCATGTGACTCATATAAGGACATCCAACGCTACCTGTTGAGGTCTCTCATCAAAAGGTTCTGGAACTCGGATGAGACGCCCCTGTTAAAGCTGGGTCTGGAGAGCAATCTTTCTGTCTGTCTCTCTGGAGGCTGTCTGTCTGTCTGATGGCTGGGCTGCCTCTGGAGATGAGGGTTACGAAGAGCCATGCTGATGTCATTCAGTAGGCGGGGCAATGGACCAAGTTTAATGATAGCATCCTTTTGGAGAAAAATGTATAGAGAGAGGAAATGGATAACTACATTAAAAATAACTTGACCATGAATACAGACGAATCACAATTATTAGTGAATGTGGCCCAATAATCTGCATTTACCTTACTTAGCTGTGCCATAACTTCCCATAGAAGACTGTGCAAGATTGACAGCTCCCGTCCCAAGTCGATATAGCCCTCGAAACCGCCAGCGTTACTCACGCTATCTAGATTGGAGATCTCGTACAGGAACTGCTGCATGGATCCCCACTCCATCTCTAAAAACTCATTCATAAAGCACATGTACTCCTCCTTATTGCCAAACCTGTAGGACAGTGAGGAATCCGTCGGTAAGATGCAGTCAGTCAAAGGACTTCAGCACACAGCGAAAAGGATGACAAAGCAATCAAGATGAAAGAGAGTAAATGGCAAACTGACTTTGAGAAGTTTGCTAGGTTCTGCACGACTTTGGCTATGAGGGTGAGCGTGCGTGACGTCTGCTCGTCGGGATATTCCTGCGTCAGGTTGAATAAGGATGGAGACATGACGGCCGGACACAGGAAGCGCAGGAAAAGCGAACCGCTGATCAGACGATCGGCGATGTCTTCTCTCCCCCTCTCTGCGCATCGGACGCGCCAGGAGGCGAAGACCTCCTTCAGTTCTCTGGGAAAAGCACTTGAAAGAACAAACAAAGAGGCTTATTAACATAAGCATTTGCTGTCGCTAGCGACCTTTTTTGGACCACGTCGGATGAACAACTAACCAATGAGAGTTGACGATTTTGCAGAGTGCAAGTTCACAGCACATCCGGAGGTTGGCTTGATGTTCGGGCAGTATAGATGGAGGAGTTCTCATGGGGTCGACTTCACAGTTCTCCTCTGACTCATACAAAGCTCTGATAAAATCACCTGAATGCAAATAAGCATCGATGTGTGACCATACTGCAGCAATACACTGAAACACTTTTCAACTTTCTTGACGCTCTATAATATAATGCTGTCGAGAACCATGACGTCGTGGGAAATGACAAATAAATCGAGATGACCACCATCCTTGGATGCACCCAAAAGTTCTTCTTATTAAAAAAATGCTAGCATCATCTTGTTTTCTTTCATGTGTAGAAATAATATTTATTAATTCCCCCAAGAATAAATATTCTGTTATCAATTTTTTAATTTCTCCCCTATTTTGTTTAAAACCTGTATATTACTTTTTCTTCTGTGAAAACAAAAGAAGATATTTTGAGAAATGTCTGAGTGGTTTTGTGTTTATACAATCGGAAGTCCGATGTTGTTTAGTTCCCAACATTCTTCAAAATATCTTCTTTTTGTGCAGAAGAAAAGTCATACAGGTTTGAAATGACATGTATGTGAATATTTTTATTTTTATTTTAGTATGAACTATCCCTTTAAAAATTGAACAATAAAGATCCATCAGAGACTGTACCTTGAGCAATGAGTGCTGTACGTGGCCCCTCCCCTTTTTAAAACAGCCAATAGCATTTAGTTTACCTCGCAGTTTGGAATGATGTCAGAAACCATATTGTTGAAAGTGAGAGTCCGTAAGCTTTGAATGCTTATATCCTCTAAACACAGATTTGTCAATGTTTTGCACATTAGTTTATAGGCATCCTTAAGACTTTATATTATGTTTATCTAGTTTTACAGTTAGTATTACAGTTTTTCGTGTCAAGATTATTTTTGTTGAAATCTAAGACACTATAATGAATATAATGGTGTCACCTAAAACATCTTTGAGGTACTTGTGTCCGATGAGTTTGAGGTACTCTTCTATGGCTTTGGTGGCCAATGTGTTCTCTCTGAAGATAAGGTGCTCTCGATCAATGAATCGGTCCACCTCGCACATTGCCATGTCTGAAAGAAAGTCCTGAGCGAAAGACACAACTGTGATCAATACACAAACATTGTACATACGACCAAACTAAGTAGTTCTGTTTCAACACCTAGAGAGTTGACTTGTTGCCTACAGACTTCAAAGGAAGCAACCTAACCAAGATGGAAGCAAGTATTTTATAACAATTGACAATATGCATGATATTATTACATATTTTTTGATAAAACCTTTTTATTATTGAATTAAATACAGACAGAGAATATTTTGTTTTATTTATAGACTACTTTTATATCATATTGTCCGCCATCTTGAAATTATTTATTCATTGACCGTTTAAATTATGGGATTGATGCATTTGATTTAACCTCGAACAGCACTCATACTGTGAGCATGTCCAATGCCTAAACATTATTTCTTTACCTTTGCCTTCCCCGTGCTCTGCAGGATGTGCACCAGCGCACACGCCACCTCCTCTTTGCTCTTCACGCTCAACAGCGGCTCCAGGACGGCACATAACGTTCTGTAGTTGTTGGTGACGTACTCTGCAAACTCTTTATAGAGCTCCATCGGTAAGATGCTCATCGTCTGAAAGCGTGACTTGAGACGCAGGGAGGCGTTGATGATTTTGCCCCCTCCCACACCTCCACCCTTGGTCAGGGCACTGGGCTGAATGACGGGGTACCATTGCTCGACAAACTGGCGACCGGTGATGCTGGAAATGGGGATGCTGACCAAGCCTAAGTATGTGCTTTTCTCCTGTTATGGTGATGGAAATCAACAAAAAGACGATCAGTCACAATGGATGCAGATGGAAAGTCAGAAAAAAATAGATTTGTGAAAACTAGGATATTTTACTGAAATCAATACAAAGTAGGGCTGTAAAAAAGATTAATCGCATCCAGATTTGAATCATTTTACATATTATATGTGATTTTGTATTATCAAACACATACACATACATGTATTCATCATTAGGAAATACATTTTAAATTAAATGTTAAAAATTTGAATAAATATAATATAATTTAAATTATATATAAATGTTCATTCATTTTTTTGTATGTATATATGTGTATGTTTTATGACTACAAAATGAATATAGACAGTACACATATACTTTATATATATTATAGAAGTAACTTTTATTCTGGATGTGATTTATCGTTTGACAGACCTAATACAAAGCAATACACTTTAAATCAAAAGTATATATTTTAATGTAAATGTAAATTTAAATATAAAAATATTTATAATATTATTTTCCTTTAAGGTGGTCTTAAAATGAACTTCATCATCCTAATGTTCTTTTTTTTATTACAATAGTTCTATTTTATAAATCTGATTCAATGCAATATTAAAAGTGCATAAAGAGCAGTCATCTTTTACCTTACGTCTTTTCTTGTCTGTCTCTTTATAAAGATGAAGGCGGAGATTGCGGACAGCTGGCAGGTTGTTGAACTCAAAGTGCTCGCCCCAGAAGACAGTATCGGTCCGGGGTTTGCTGGTGGTGCGGGCGTACAGCATGTCATCCAGACACAGTTCACAATAATAGCGCTTTTTGGGTGGGAGTTCCCTAGCCTCTATGATCCACAGCTTCAGAACGTTGTCGACACGTCGACTGTTGTCCTGAGCAAAAGAAAACATGAAGATGATGACGATGAAGGGTTCTGGAGTGCTGTATTGGACACTGGAGATGATGGAACATTAAAAAACTAATCTGAAATTATGTTGCAAGTTCAAAGTGCTTGAGTGCAAAATAGACTTGTTTTTATAGACTATTATAGACCCACTTCATGCTTAAAAACTGATTACAACCACTTTTATAATTTTCAGCACAGTTTTGCAACAAGTGTAATTGAATTGATGGCATCGAACTGTAAAATCAAGGAACTTTGGTACTCTACAAAAGCTGCAGTAGGTTTTCAGCAAATCAATTTGTGCCAAAATTTGGGGCATTGACCCACCAGATAAGAACTAATATGCCATGGTACCGAAAGATTTTCTTACTCTACATGCTATCAAGTATGGCATGTTATATACACGGTGCTACAAAAAATACCACGGTATTACTGCAGTACCATATGTTATGGAAAAATAGCCAGAAGATTTCGATCAATTCATCAGTAATGCACATCTGCTGTTTTTTCATTACTTCGAAAACTCCAAGCAATCAGCTAATAAGCAAAAATAATGAACACCCTTGGTTTGTCCTATATCGCAATATTGGCACGGCATCTGCGGCAGAACTGATCATTTCTGGATGCCTGCATCCCACTCTCCACGAATCATGAATCAGTCCAAACTCCTGCTGCCTGAACATCTGGACGAGTCAATCCGCACCGCTCGCGTCTCTCAGACACTTTTTAATGCTTCAAAACACTCAAGACAGACAGCCAATCGAGATAATAGATGTCTCCGGGAGAATCCAGCCGTCTGTATGGCCTTTGGGATTCGTCTGAGAGCACCAAATTAAAAGCAGACGAGTTTGTTTCGTTACAACAGGACAGCACACAGAAGCTGTTTTAGGTTCACACGGGAATCGTAAAAATACCAGTAGAGGGTAAAATCAGCGTGAGGATGGAAATGACAGGACAGGTTGTTATTGAAGCAGATTTATGCAGTCAATGGAATAAGAGAAAATAAAGAAATCGAGAGCGTCTCTTTTCTTCCTCTCCTACAGACTCACTTTGTTGGGTTTGACAGCTCTCTGTAAATTCTCTATCCATTTGTCTCGCTCCGCAGCCGACCGACAGGCAAAACACTTTGTTCCTGAAGCAGTTGTCACCTAAGGAAAGAAATAATGAGTTTCAATATTTCAGCTCTCTGCGCAATAAGAAAGAGGCGCTCGCAAATTTTCACGGGGCAGACCGGCTCGGCGCAGGGACTCAATTTGAGCGTTAAAATATGGCCTGACAGTAAAGGCTTCAAGGTGAAGTGTGTCATTTCTGCGCCCCTAGTGGCACCGAGCAGAACTGCAGAAATATTGCCTGTATTGCCTGCAAACAGTAGTTTTAAAGCTGCAATCTGTATGTTTTGCCTGTCTATGGCCATCTCTGTTTAAAAAGTTATGTTACTTTATGTTGGTTGACATTCAAATCGTAACCGACACCTTACAAATCATTATTTAATCTTAACATTGTGAATTGAAGTAAGGCAAGAAAACAAATATAACAGTTCACCTGAAGCTTCAAGGAATGTTCTTTGTGCCTATACACAGAATATATGGAATCATGTTAATCAACACATTATTTAGATTTACCCCCAATAAAAGCAAAAACTAAGATCACAGTAAAGGAAGTAAACCGTACACATTGTTATAAAGGTACAGCCATAAGCTATAAAACCTGTAAAAATATGTGGGAAACTTCACTGTCATAACTGTTTAAAATCGAAACATTTGCTTTTGCATGATAAAAACGATGTATAAATTGCCCCCTATTTCAACTTTAATTCGATTTAACGGACTTAAACAATCTAGTTGCATTTCATTTAACTTAAAAGGTCTTATTTTCAAGATCCAAGCACATGGTCTAATGCGAAGGGCGCAAATGTTCTCGGGGTATGCCCGAATCCACTTTTGCTAATGCTAATTGTGCACGGTCTAAACGCTTTGTCCCGATTCGCTATTTACATGGCGGACTTTGCAAGAGCAAAGACTGGACGCCTCTCCAGAGAGGAAAGGCATCTACAGGACAAGCCAGATTTGTATCTCTATGTCCACAATAATCATCTTTTACATTGTACTCCATTAATTTTTATATTTAGCATGTTTGTGTGCTGCTCAGAGGCGCATTTTCTACAAACGCGCTCTTTAAATAACAAAAAATTATTGTTGTTATTGATTTTAGACCAAGTTTGAGGTGGTCTATGGTGAAGTCTATTTTCAGTTCCTCAAAAAAGCACTGCGCCAACAATGCGCCTGAAAACACCTCTTTTTTAGACAAAAAACCCCTTGGGCGCACAAATGCATTTGCTTTTTAAAGAGAACATAACTAGGGATCTTTAAGGTCCTACTTTGGTTTATGGAGTGTTCCAACAACAAGTGTATGTACATAGAAGGTGTAAAAACACTTTTAATTTGTAATAATAGGCAGTTATTTTTACCTTACTTCATACTAACTCTCAAACGATTTGTTCTGCGATCACCTGTCTAATCCCCTCCTTTCCGCTAGCTTAGTCTGATGTGATTGGTCAGATGGTCTTGTCTGCTGTGATTGGTTTACCCCCAATGAGGCTCATGAGCTACAGTGTTTGGGGGAGAAGAGTGAAGTTTTCGCAGGCAGTCCTAGCAAAACGTAGGCGGGGACAATATGTAGTGACGTAAATCCAAATATGGACGACTCGTTTTGCGTGATTCAGATTCGACTCCCTTTTTCCAAGACAATAACTTTGATATACGCTTACGTTCAAACACCGCAATATTACACACCGCATGAAATGCAATCTTCATGATCTGATGTTATATACTCTTTAAACAATGCAGCGCAGGCCGGGAAAATGAGAACTGCGTCGGGCTGGAACAAGCACTTGCATGTTGTATGATAGTGTGTATGATAGGGCCTAAAGTATGTGTTCAAACGTGAGTACATCAGATTAAGACATATTAGAGCAAACATAAGCAATGCAAAACCAGAAGGTCATCTGCCTAAAAAAGTAGTCCTACTTCAAAACGGGCGGCTTAGAGCACTTTACATTGCTAAACATTTACAAAAATATTATCTTCATTAAAAAAAGAGATTTGTGGTTTTACACTTGAGCTCTCACAGTTCGCTTCCATTCCGATTTCCCTTTTTTGTAATTTTCTGTGGAAATCTACATTAAATCTATATATATAACTTTTAAAGATTACAGATATGAAGATAAAATCTAACACTACCTCGAAACAGTACTCCTGTCCCAGTATACTGGAGTGAACTGGTTTGATGACGGTGTCTTCATCTAGTGTCAAATCCAGGGCCTCAGCTGCACTGCTGGGAGACAGCAAAGACTCATGGGAGTGTGACTCTTTGAAGCTCTGCATCAGACGAGTCCTGTAGAGATCAACAGTTACATGTCAGTAAGATACAAACTCACGCTCACAGGTTGGGATTATGTCATAGAGCTACATCCAGGGCCTTTGCCACCTGTCAATGGTAGAAGAACTGTGAAAACTTAAGAGTCCTATTTCCTATCCATTAAACTGTATTTTGCATTTTCAAATCCATCTCTCAAGGAAAACCTGTATCGAAAACATATTTAGTTTCGGTGTCCATATTTTATCATATTTTCATATATGATAAAATCATTTAAGGAATATTCTACATATGAATGATCACTTTTGGCATCCTAGACAAATTTACAAGGGCACATGCTGATGTTTTTCATCAGTAAGCGACTTGTTGTTTGATTTTGCAAATGCCACTTTAGGTCAGAGGGTTAGATTATCACTCACAATTTGATGTTAATCATCCAGCTAAACAAAACTTACCATGTTTTATTTCTTAACACTTTTTCTACTCATAATATTTTTAAAATTATTATTAAAATTTCCCACCCTGGTCCACATTTGGTTTAAAATGTTAAATTGAAATTCTGTTGTCATTTACTCATCCTTTTGTCATTTCAAACCTGTATGACTTTCTTTCTTCCGCAAAACATTCACTTGCATTGGTTTTGTGTCCATACAATAAAAGTGAATGGGTGCCGAATGTTGTTCGGTTACCAATTTTCTTTAAAATATCTTCTTTTGTGATCAACGAAAGAAAGAAAGTCATCCAGGTTTGAAATGGCAACAGGGTGAGTAAAACATGTCAGAATTAACATTTTTGAGTGAACTATCACTTTAATATCACCGAAGTAAAGTCTGTGTCACTGCAAAAACTGTTATAGTAAAACTGTTAAATATCTTAAAATTCTCAAATCAACATTTCATTTACATATATAAGAAACAAGTATCAAGCAAAAGAATCTTTCAATGAGTTATTAGTAACTTAAGAAACAAAGGTAAACTAAGTTTGTTTTTCTTATCCCAACGGCAGTTTTTTTGCATGTTTTAGACATAAACTTCTTGCATAAAACAACACTACAGTACATATCTTAATATATAATACTGTACAGTACAAAAGTAAAGGTCACTTTTCTTGTCGAGTAAATGTATTTTGATGTAAAATGTTTAGATATTTGTCCTAGAAATATTTTTAGTATAAATGTTTTTTTTTTTTGGCAGTGTGTGGATAACCTCACAAAAACAGCTGCAGTTTACACAGTGAACATTTGACCCTCTATCATTAATAAAAAGAGTGAATGAACAAGTAAAAACAGGTATATCTGCATGTGATAAAAAGAAAACTTTTAGTCAGTCTCAGAGATGAAAAACACATTTACGCTGTGCGACATTACACACCTTCACCTCTATACCTTCAAACACACACACACTTTGCAGTCTAGAGATATAATCCCTCAAAAGAGCTGCAGAGAAGACTGACAAGTTTATCGAGAAGTATGAATACATTGGTATCAACAGAAACACATTAGAATTATGAGAAACGATGAAATCCCTACTGGTGACGTGTCGCTTGTCCTGCGTCTTCTCAAAATCAGTGTATATGTACAGTATACACTCAGCCTCACAGTATTAAATACATAGAGTGTGGGAGAGAGAGATGGGAGATATAAAAATAGACCCAAATGAGTGAGTCACAATGTAAGAAATGATAGAGGGAGAGTGGGGGAGGAGAGAGAGAGAGACCGCGAGCAGTGAGACAGCAAGACTTCTCGGAGGAAATCAAAATGTTATGTAAACCGTGGGAATTGAAAAAGGGAAAGACAGGTAGACAGACAGCTTGAGGCACACAGACACCTTGCGATCACATACTGGGTGCGTTTTCCATACTATGTAGTGCACGGTAAGCAGAACTTCAAATGAGTGAGAATGTCAGAACGCTCAGTGCTCATGATGGAGTAGGTGGAAAATCATAGATGACGTACCGATTCTGTCGAGACTGTGTGCAACCAGTGGACGCTGCATCCATAACAAAAGTTTTGATATACTAACGGTAGGAATTGTACAAAATATCTTTATGGAACATGATCATTCCTTAATAGCCTAATGATTTTTGGCATGAAAGAAAAATCTATAATTTTGATCCATACAATGTCATGTTGGCTATTGCTACAAATGTTACTTATGACTGGTTTTGTGGTCCAGGGTCACATATGATACTGTGCTGTGTAGGTATTAAAAAGTTTTTTGTTGTGGGTAAATTGTATATATTAAACAACTGAGTCAATAGTTACAGTGCTTGTTTTTGGTACTTAGAGAGGTATTAAGAGAACACTAATTAAAAATAGAATTATTTATTTGCAGCAACTATTCCTTTCTATCTAATTTAAAAAAAAAAACATTTAACAGTGTCATACAGATTACTGGTTAGTGTTTATAATTTTAACACTATATTTTTTTTTTTATAAAAATGAAGTAAAAAATATACAGTTTATATATAAAATCCTATGCATTGGTCAATCCGGTACTGCTATTTAACATATGAATTTAAACTTTCATTAAACAGTTTTTTATTCAGATTAAATCACGTTGACATGCACAAATATCATTTGGCAAAACCAAAAACATTTTGCGGTGGGTCACTACAAATCGCAGTGCAATTTTGCACCCGTTCTTTCATTCCAGCTGTTAAACTTCATTTGCCATCAAGCTCACGGTGATTCCTGAAAAGACCTAAATGAAATGCTTATGTGAAAGTGGAGTCATCTGTTTGAAAAGAACAATCCATCCAAACACAGCAAAAACTTCGAAAAGCACCAATCTGCCTTCTTTGCATAGACCACAGGCCGACCGTGGGTGCGCTAAGAGTCCTAGATGTGAATAAATGAATGAATAAATCACAACAAGTGCGTCAAAGCAACTTCTGGACACTTAAATAGGTGGAAAAATAAACCAAGAGAACAATTTCAGACGCATCTGAATAGCAATCCGGCTGACTCTGCAGGTCACCTTAACTCGGAAGAACACATATTCATGATTTAAAACTCTCAGAAGACTCTTGATGTAGAAATATTATGACACAACAGCAAAATTGTTATCATTAATGAACCCAATACTTTAAGATTAAAATGTAGACTCAACTTGAAAAACAAAACAGTTATTTTAGTACTATTAAAACTGAAGAACTCGTGCATTTGTGAAAACTAAAATGCCCCTGCAGTGCACATCCTTTACAGCGTTCTATTATAGGAGGAAGAGTTTAAACAGTACCGGTCCTGATCGGCGCTGCGGAATCGAGGGAGGATCATGTGACGAAAGCTGCTGGTTCGGTCCAGTTTCGGCTGACTCTTGGCCCGCTTGATGGACCCCTTCAGTCTTCTGCCAAGGAAACTCTGAGGAAATCAACAGACTGAGAATTAATTCACACGACATAAGAACAATCAATATCACAAACAGATAAAATAAGCATAATAATCATTTAAAAAACTTTTAAAGGCGTATGTGTAAATAACCTGTTTCAAAAGTTCATTACTATGCAACTACATATTATGGACTTGAATGCATGAAACTAAATAAGAAAAATTCTCTGAAGTCATCCCTGATGTAAAGTACTGTATATGACTTTCCTTCTTTAGTTGAACACCAACATGTTTTTCTAAGAAACAATACAGACTTTTTGTCCATATATATATATATAGGTCCAAACACATATCCCAACAAAGCACATATACACCCACATCATAAAGTGAACCAAACTCCAGTAATCTAATGGGATGAGGACCAAAACAACAGATGAAAATGTTATAGAAAATAGATAATATTTGGGGCTTTTCAAGCAAGTTGAAACAAAAACAAACCCATGCAAATATACTTCAGCAACATGACAATAACTAATGTTGTAAAATCTTAATGGTTTTCACGTGACACGTGAAGAAATATCATGACCATATATCTGAATACATTTGAAATCAGATTCATTAAAAGAGCAAAACATGTTTTTCTGAACTGATCAATTTTGCTTCAGAAGAAATGTGAACCTAATAAGAGTGAGTTGAATTTTGCATTGTTTTATTTCTTTCGTGCTTTGTGGTGTGGAAATGATGGGACCTAATAAAATGACAGATCAAAAAATGACATTGGACACTGGAATGTCATGACGGTGGGTTAATAATGAGAGACTATTCATTCTTTGGGTTCAGCATTCCTTTAAACAGTATTACACAAACCCCCTTTGTAAAAAAACACATTTGTAGAAGTGCCACATAAAGTAACACCTTAAAAAAATACACACGACAAAACAGAGTCAAGTTTAAAAACATACATTCATAATTTAGATTTGTTTCAGTTGTAATGAATTTGATTAGCTGATGTCAAATTATTGTGCAACTGACTGAAATTAAATTGCTTGTGATAAAACATTGAAAAATGTCGCACTATCCACAGTCAACCAATAGTGGGAGGTGTTGCTTCAGAAATATGTTCTGCTGCCTGCAGTTGGTGAGAGATCCACGGCACACATCTTACAAGCTCTGTGTTACTAATGCTTTCACATCACACAATCTTACACAACCTTAAAGTCCATCATCACGGAAGAATAAAGACGTAACCCATCAATTAAACACTGTTTAGAATACAATTACTGTTTACAATAAGTGCAAGGCAGCCATTACAGTTTATGTTTGTTCTGAACATCTAACCCTGAGTACTGAACATATACAGTTACATAAGTCGTTTAACATACCGCGCTTCAGTTTCAGGTGCATTTGGTTAACTTACATTTTTTTACTTCAAAGAGATCGTTCACACACACAAACATTTTAATGACTGATTCACTCTTAAGTGGTTCAAACCCGTTTATGACTATTTTCTGTTGAACACAAAAATAAGATATTTTGAGAAATGACTGAGGTCCATGGGGGCAGAGATTGGTTTGGTTACAAGCGATTATCAAAATATCTTCTTTTTTGTTATGCGGAAGAAAGTCTTACAGGTTTGGAATGACATGAGAGTGAGTAAATGATGAATGAATTTTCATTTTTTGGTGAACTGTCCATTTAAGGACGAAAGTTTTTCAGTGATTTACATTGAAAAAGTGATAACATAATAGCACACTGTCAATTGTGCATGTCTTGTACAACCCTCATTTACAATCATTTTTATATCATTTTTCAGTTTTCAATATTTATTTCCTTTTTATTTCTATGCTGTCTTTTTTCCCACTCTTTATTGTACCGTTGTGTTTTTGTTGTAAAGCTGCTTTGCAAGAATGCACAATTGTGAAAAGTGCTATAAAAAATAATTGGAATAAAATTATTGCTCTTGTGTTTTGTATCTCATGTGTATGATGATTCATTTTGTTGGGTCTATTTAACCATCAACAGTTGCCTTTGCAACTCATCCAACATTTCATTTTTAAAGAACCTAATTGCAAGTTTACCTACAGTAAAGCGTTCTTCTTCTGTTTTCCAAGCAATGAAATGCAAATCTGGCGTGTTCTGCAGCTCTAAATGAGTTCTGCGTTTATGAGGCTGAATTTAAATGAATTTAGAGATAATTTACAGAACTGATGTTTAGACTCTGGGTGGTTTCGTGTCTTTGTGAAACTGCACATCATTTGCTAAATAGGGACTTTTTTAGAGTGATTTTTGTAATATCATATATTAATTTTAACGTAACCATCAGAACACCAGACAGAACGCCTTAGCAACTGCACAGCATCACACCGGCAACTGCTTGAAATACCTTTACAACCATGCACAACCAGCAACACTAAACCTGGGGTTGGGCTGTTTTGAAGACTTACAAAACCTTAGAAACCACCACCCTAGCAACCACTCAGAACACCGTAACAACCATACAGCCACAACCTGGAAGTAGCAGCGAGTTGTGTTTAGAAAAACGTTACCAAAATTCCAGAATCTAAAAGCCTCTTTCATCCCACATTCATTTATGCTTTTGCAGTAGTAACAGTAACTCTAGTGACTCTGGTTGTCATGGAAACATGTTTGCCTCTCTCTCCTCCCCGTGCGATTAACTCAAACCGTGGGACACCAAATAAACGTATAAACCGTCTTCGCATTGATCCTAATATTAACAAAGATTCACGTCGGTTTATCTCAAAGAGATACGACGTTATATTTGATGTTCTCAGACAGGATGACTCAAACGTTGGCTCTGAAACATGAACATGTTTGCTTCCTACGTGACTAACTGTTTGTCTAACACCTCCGGGCTGTGCAGCCGGCCACTCAAAACCACAGCAGAAGCCGCGCGAAAGAGAACGCAGCTGTTGGATAACATACCTCAATTGAGGGCAGTGATGCCACACTGGGTCCGGTCCCGGGATTAGAACCCACAACCTTCCACTCACCAGCCCACTGAGAGAGCGGGACCGAGGGAGGGAGGGTGAGCGAGAGAGGGGGTGAGAGATGCAGAGAGCGAGCGAGCGGAGGGGTACTCACTCTCTTTTGTGGTGGTGAGTAGGACGGGGTAAAAGAGGGCGATAGGGGCAGAGGACTAGTGCACGCTGACCTTCGGCCGGCGGTCTGCGAGGAGGCCGGATGAGCCGAGGGTGGCAGAGAGAGGGAGAGGGAGGGAGAGAGAGATCGGGGACGGGACGGAGGGGTACTCACGGATTGTCGGAAGGGTTGAGGGGGGGCGGTGGGTGGGATCTCCATGCTCGGCTGTTTCCCGGTGGCGATGCTTTTCCGACGGAGCCGGGCGTTTTCTGAAATTGAGAACAAGAGTTCACATGAGTTTACCTAAACCTAGTGTCAGTTTAGTGTCAGACCTTTCTCCTAAAACATTCAAACAAATGGGACAATTGTTAACTTAGATTAAGAGTGTGAAGATATCAAAGGAATGGAGATGGTAGAGGTTAAATCATTTTGAATTTGATGAGAAATGTTTAAGATCTTCAATAATATTAACTTTAGATGAGACATGACTAATCTGAACTATGTTTGTGACATTTCTTAAACTCTAACAGAGACATTTGTGAGATTTCTGGATCTTTTTCTCAGGAGAAATATCTGAGACACAGAAGATCTAAGCAGTTAAGTTTCCATTTGCTCTACATTTAATCTTACTGATGTCTAACTGAGGTATTAAAGAGATGATTTTTCTTTCTCACAGGCACTGGCAGGTCTTTTTTTAACCTTTTGTATGAAAAAACACAATGAAATAAAAAGAGAGACAGACACTTGCAAACAAAGCCCTTAAACAAAACCGCAGTCATTGGCTGTAGACACGACTATTACTCAAGAACTTAACGTCCTTACAACACGAGCAGCAGAAACAAATGAATGGATGCTGTAATGACGGAACGATCTCTCCACTATCACACCATCATTCTGTCCCGCTCTGTGCTGCACTAACCCTCCCATAAATCCGAGTGTAAATACCCGGCATCTCTTCAGCCAATCCCATCCGTCTCTCTCGTTCAATCTCTCTCATTCGCTTCATCTCTGAAGCTCGCGGCTCTCTCGCCTCGCACCCACGCAAGCCTTTTACATAAATCAAACAGTGTATTTATTCATCCTTCTGCATTTCTATTTTTCACGAGAGCGTTTTCACCTCTACCATCCTCTCCTATTCCATTCTCAAGACGTTATTCCCTCTCAAGTTTTTAACATCAAATTTGACAATCCTCCCTCCTGAGCCCCAAACAGAGACGATTTTACATCATTAACATCCAGCAGTCCTTCAAAAGCAATTTATCAGTTAAAGACAATTATATTATAGACAAAAAGCTGCGGGTTTTGTCATAGTGATATGAAAAGAGCAGTGCATGCGCAGTTTATATAACAAATAACAGGTTGGTTCATTTCAGCAATTTTAGCAATAATGTGTAAATCTTTCAAGACAGACCTGCCATAAACTCTTGGCTTGAAAATAGACAACAGTGCAAGTCATACGTTGGTGTGATTGTAGATTTCACCACGTAGAGTCCTAAAGACAGATTTGTGCTATATCGGGAATTAACTGCTTTATTGGGAAAAACTGTGAATAACAATCCACTTTTTCACTCATTTTATAATATAGAAGGTTTAAGCAGGAACAACATAAAGAGACATTATAAAGAGCCCAAACATAACTTCCGGTTGACCTCCGCAAAGAATCTATAACTGTAGTATAAAATACAATAAAACATAAATATAAGTGAAATATAGCCTACAGCCAATGAAACCGCCTTTAGAACGTTGTAGCCTAAATACAAGTAATACAAATATTTCCATATTTCTTTGGACCTTACCAAGCCATTCTTTGATGGTCTACAACCCTGAAGAGTACAAACCAATTAACATTTGTACAACATATTAACATCAGATTAGAACAGCAAATTATTCAGCGAATACATTCAGGTAATTGCAAATCAATGAAAAGCCTGAACTCTTGATTGTACAATAATTTATTAATTTTAATGTGTCTGGGAGAGGGGTGTTACATTTCTATAATCCCTTTTTTACCTTCATGTTACTCAAAACCTATACTGTATGTGACTCCTTCTTCTGTGGAACACAAAAGAAGATATTTTGAGAAATGTGCTTTTGTGTCCATACAAAGAAAGTCAATGGGGTCTAATGTTGTTTTGTATGTTCTCCAGAAGAAAGAAAGTCATACAGGTCTGTTATGACATAAGAGCGATTTTTGTTTTAATGTTCACTCTAACAATACAAACTCGAAAAATGGCAGGACTTAACAGACCGATCCGAGGCCAGAGGTTACCGTGCCTTCTAATTACGCCAAATTGAAAGCCAAAGTAAAGCAGACTGGATGGATACATTCATCTATTTCAATTTCTCCCACTGTCCTTTTTGATCCAAATCCAGGCTCTTTATTTGGTTGCCATGGCAACATTTTCCAGTACCTTACATTTGACTAGCACAGAGACATAAAACACTGAAGCGATGGAATATAGATTCACATGCATGTGAACACGTGTGACACGGAGCACGTGACCGTGAGACCGGCAGTAAAAAGCAGGTCACGCTTTGACATGTTTCTCCATTATGATAAAAACTTGTATGAGTGAAAATGTGTTTCTGTTCTCAAACACGATGGCTAAAACAAGCTGCATCTAAATCCCAAGGATTTTTCTACCACGCAGTAACTTTGGACAGATAAAAGCTGTACTGTAATATTCCTCCCAACAGAGGTGTGTTAAACTTTGTGCACAGGTCTGTGTGGGTGAGAGAGTGCGTGTATCTGTATGTGTGCGCGCTTTTTATTCTCAATGTAAATCTGATGTCAAGCTGAAAGCTGGAACTGAAGTGTGTGGGTGGAAACAGCTTCGAGCTTCAATCCCTCTGAGAGAGACAGAACGGAAGAGAGAGAGACATCGAGAGAGATGGAGAGCATGGTGGGGGGCAAACATGATGAAAAGTGAAACAAATGGAAAAAAATAACAATAACTTCTCAACCTGATTGATACGCGTGGGACTGCAGCCGATTTTTATGCCTGAATTAGATTTGTAATGGTGTACGGCACTTACAGATTTTCTTTTAAAATGAAAGCTTGTTATTGAGAATTGTTCTTAAAGGGATAGTTTACGCAAAAATATTGTCTGCCATCGTTTACTCACCCTCATGTCATTTCAAACCCTGACTTTCTTTCTCCCGCAGAACACAAAAGAAGATATTTTGAAGAATGTTGGTTACCGAACAGCATTGGAACCCATTCACTTCTATTGTATGGACACATAACCAATTCAAGTGAATGGGGGCCAGTTAACAACATTCTTCAAAATATCTTCTTTTGTGTTCTGCGAAAGAAAGAAAGTCATTCAGGTTTGTAATGACAAAATTTAAATTTTGGGGTAAATTATCACTTTCAGTTGTTCCAAACTTGTATATTTATTTTGAACACAAAAGAAGATATTTTGAAGAATGTGGGGAACCAAACCGTTCTGGGGGCTATTGACTACCACAGTAGATTTCTTATGCTACTATGGTTGTCGATATTGCACAGAACCGTTTGATCACAAATGTTTTAGCAAGTACTTTTCTTTGTGTTCAGCAAAACAATGAATTTATACAGGTCTGAAACAACTCAAGGGTGAGTACATGATGACAGAATTTTCATTTTGAGGTGAACTGTTCCTTTAAATGTGACCTTTTTTATTGCACAGAAATATTAAAGAGAAAGCTTTTTTCGACAATGTAAAGAGCACTTTATTTGTATTATCTGTCTAAGCGGATGTATGTAATATCTCTTACTATTCACTGATAAAACATCTATAATATCTGCTACTTACATGTTGCTTGTATGGATAAAAAGCTTCTTTCAAAGGACCATCACTGTGGACTCTAAATGGAGAATTTATGTCATTTGCCATCAGGGGGACACTAGAAACCTGCTTGAACACAGTTTTTTATTTCTCTGCTATTTATGTTTGGGACAGAAATTCTCCAACAAAAAGATTTGGTGAATAATTGAAAAAAGCAGCGCAAGAATGAAAGAGCGATGCCTGCAAAATCAGAAAGCATTTTTCTAAAGGACTTCTGTGCCATTCTTACAGATATTGTCATCTTCAAGGATGTTGCCCTGCAGCATTGAGTGTTTTTGTATCTAGCACTGTCAACAAACGCATCAAGAGACCTAAAATCCCAAACACTTTCATAATGATCACAGCCTACTGTTTTTTACAGATAATAATTTATCAAAATATTAAAGGTGTTAATTTGATATATAGGCAACATGACAGATTAAACAAACTGAAGTGTGTCTCAGGAGGGGAAGCACAAATAGCCAATATAAGCCCTACTATAAAGTCTTATAGTGATAGTTTATCCAAAAATGAAAATTCTGTCATCATTTACTCACCCTCTTGTCATTTCAAACCTGTACGAACAATGGCTCAACCCATTCACTACTATTGTATGTACACAAAAAAAAAACAATCCAAGTAAATGGGGGCAAATAACAACATTCTTCAAAATATCTTATTTTGTCATCAAATGACCTGAGGGTGAGTAAATGATGACAGAATATTATTTTTTAGTCAAACTATAACTTTAAAACAACAGTATGTGACTTCAATTTTCTTTTTAAATGAAATGCTTAAATGCTTTTTTAAAGTCACATATTCCCAAAATTAGGTTGAGCAGTATAAAGTTTTATTTCCACTTTTCTGTCTGCTTAATGTCTAAATGTGAATGTAATGCCATTATTTGTCCCGTGAATCATAAAAAGAGAATAAACAAAAATTGTATACACAGTCCTCATTCCTGACCTGCGGACAACGACAGATTGGACGGACCACCCCAGTCCAGCTACAAAAACACTGGAAAAGTTGCACTCAGTCAACTGAAGTCATGTGCCATCTTTTGGTAAGTATTAGACCCAAATGCGATCCTTATTCACCGAATATCTTTCAATCTGGTAACACTACAAATGTTTAATGGGGAAAAGGGCACTGTCAAATGATCCTATTCTTACAGGTCTGGAAAGACACTAGGGTTGAGTAAATAAAGATAGAAGTGTTACTGTTGGGGAACAGACCTGAGGTAACCTTTAAGCAAATATGTGATAAACTAAATAAAGTGATTTACAGATGAAAATGTTTTGAATAATTACATGGCAAAAGTGAAGATGCTGGAGGCCTGTACTGTCCGTTCCTACCTAGAGCAGAAACGCTGCTGTAAGGGGCAGCACAATTCCTTATTCCTGATGAATTATTCCTGCCTGGGATCCAGAAGAAATTTCAAGCCACCGATAAAAACAAATCGTCCAAACTGTCCTCCTCCAAGCATATTCCAGTCTTGGTTTTTAGGTCACTTGCTTCTGTTGAGAATAATTCCTTTCCCACAGTAGATCAATGCCTCCTCTATATGTTAACAGTGAGGTGGATGCCCACACCTGTGCTTTAAGCATGTTTGCTTGTAGACGTGTGTCGAAATGCACTATGCTCTTAAAACCCTTTTAACATCTAATGGTCACTTTCTGAATACTGAGCACGTTTCAATACAAAACTTTCTTACATTTATCCAAGTATTCTTGTATGCATTACTGTGCATGTACTAATATTCAGAGTAATCTGTTCAACTTTAACTTGAGTTAACTTAATTATTATATTGTTATGCATTTAACTTTATCTACATTTTCTACTTCTACATTGATTAAATATGCAGTCTAATATGTACCTACGATAATACAAAAAACGTGTTATACGTCAAATTTCGTTGCGATATTAAACGAAATATGTACAAGAACTAGAATTAAGTGTAAAACTGTTAGAATAGTTTGTTCTCAAGTTTCTCGTTTTCCCATCTCGTCTCAGTCACTCTCTCCAGCCCTGACAGCGGTTGATCTTCAGCAGAGCGCCTGATGGAGAGCTCCAGGTCCTGGCGGCGCTCACCGGCGCCTTTACGCACGACCCTGAACCGACGAGCCGCTTCCCGTCTGCCTTTACAGCGGTTACCAGCACCAAATCTGCGACGAAACACTATCATGTTTTACTTCAACAATATTTATAAACGCCGTTTAACGGTTTAATTGAGCTATTAATGCTTTAAGACTCTAAAAAGCAACTTTCCAGACAAAAGCATATCCAAACTATGTCTCTGAACTAAAACACTGAGCTCACAATTCCACAACATTAAATACAGGATGAGGATTGCAAAGATAGTGCAAAGATATGCGTGTATACGTAAGTGTGTACGTGTGTGTGATGAAGATGGTGATGCGTAAATGCGTAAAAATCCTCCGAGCGCACAAAGTTCAAGCGGTTAAAGACGCAGCTCGCGGTTCATTATCCCCTTTATCTTATTCTTGCACGAAACTGGTGCATTGACAGCGATCATCCAAAGCTCCGAACACGACGATTCTCCTTCGCAAAATGCCCGTGAGGTCATTGCATGAGGACTTTGCGTAAAAGCGCTTCCGAAATGACATCGCAAATCGATTGCGCGAGACCTGGAACTCCTTGTCGTAGTCCGGAATGTTTCTGCGCCTATCCAGACGTGTGTTCAAGACACTGAGCACTAAGGCAATGCATCCTTTCAGACAACTGTCCTATTCTTTACTGCGCTCTCACTCTCCAAGCCGAGAAGAGACGAGGAGGGGGCTGAGCTGGACATGGGGGTGGGGTAGAGATGGGATTTGATGGAGAGAACTTCATGTAAAAGCCTGGGGCAAACTCTCTCTTTTTCTCTCCCTCTCTCCCGCACACACACAAGCACTGGTGTGTGGATGTAACGCTTGCAAGCAGCCGGTGAGTGGAAAGGATTCTGTAGAGGCAGGTTATGTGGGAGGAATGTGTGTAATTACACAACTACACAAACTGAAGACAAATGACAGTCTAGATTAAACTCTGAGAGTGCATGTACAGTACAGAGAAACACTGTTACCTGCGCGTTATCTTTGAAAGTAATTTCACTGCATGACCAGATTTATTTTTTCCTAATACTGTACATGCCAGAATGTTGTGGGTGGTTGCTAGGATATTGCTATGCGGCTGCTATGTGTCCTGATTGGTGCATTGCTGTATGTGGTACCTATAGCATTGCCTGGAGGTTGATAAGGCGTTGCTGATCAAGAGCCCACGTGTGTCCATGCAAAACTTACATCCATAATGATGCTAGGGTGTTGTGGGTGGTTACAAGGGTGATGCTATGTGGTTGCTATAGAATTGCCTGGAGATTGATAAGATGTTGCTAGGTGGTTGCTTATTAACTGAACCTAAAAGAGCCCTCCTGTGTCGATGCAACACTTTTCATACTTTTCATAATAATGCTAGAGTGTTGTATGTAGGGTGGTTGTCAGAAAATTGCTATTTGGTTGCTATAACATTGCCTGGAGGTTGATAAGGTGTTCCTAGGTGGTTGCTTACCCACTGAAGCCAAAAAGAGCCCGGGTGTCGCCATACAAAACTGTCAATAATGATGCCAGGATGTTGTTTTGTGGTTGCTATAGCATTGGCTGGAGGTTGATAAGATGTTGCTATGTGGTTGATCACCAACTAAAGCCAAAAGAGCCCATGTGTGTCCATGCAAAACTTTTCATAATGATGTTAGGGTGTTGTGGGTAGGATGGTTGCCAGGGCGTTGCTATACGGTTGCTATAGCATTGCCTGGAGGTTGATATGGTGTTGCTGGGTGGCTGCTCACTAATTAAAGCCAAATGAGCCCATGTGTGTCCATGAAAAACTGTCCATTTTGATACTAGTGTTTTGTAGGTGGGGTGGTTGTCAGGACGTTGCTATATAGTTGCTGTAGCATTGCCTGGACGTTGATAAGTTGTTGCTAGATGGTTGTGGGTAGGGTGGTTGCCAGGTTGATATACGGTTGCTATAGCATTGCCTGGAGATTGATATGGTGTTGCTTGCTAACTAAAGCCGAAAGAGCTCACGTCTTTCCATGCAAAACTTTCCATAATGATGCCAAGGGGTTGTGGGTAGGGTGGTTTCCAGGAATTTGCTACGTGTTTGCTATAGCATTGCCTGGAGGTTGATAAGGTGTTGCTGGGTGGTCGCTCACTAATTAAAGCCAAAAGAGCCCACGTGTGTAAAACTTTTAATAACAATACTAGATTGTTGTAGGTGGGGTAGTTGCCAGGACGTTCCTATATGGTTTCTGTAGCATTGCCTGGACGTTGATAAGTTGTTGCTAGGTGGTTGTGGGTAGGGTGGTTGCCAGGATGTTGCTATACGGTTGCTATAGCATTGCCTGGAGATTGATATGGTGTTGCTTACTAACTAAACCCAAAAGAGCCCACGTGTGTCCATGCAAAACGTTCCATAATGATGCTAGGGGGTTGTGGGTAGGGTGGTTTCCAGGACTTTGCTATGTGTTTGCCATAGCATTGCCCGGAGGTTGATAAGCACATGCTAGTTGATTGCTTATTAACAAAAAGCCCACAATTGTTTCTGTGTGATGTTCTCGTCTCTAGATAAATTGAAGAGTCTGCTCACCAGTTTATTGCCTACGATGAAAAGTGATAGTACACATTAGCCACACAATTTGTTTTAGGAGTACATACAGCATATACACTACATGACCTCAACAGATATAAACTAAAACTCACAAAACTCCCACGTCGACTTCTGACGTCTTTAACATATCACACACACATGGCATTAAAATGAGGCTTAATAAGGGATTCAATCAAGAACAGACCTTTTGGATGAAGCACTCTCTGTGTAAATTATCAGAGTGTTATAAAGACACACGTTTCTATGGCGACCACAAGCCTTAGACTGCGAGTATTCAAGCAAAACCATTGAAGAGAGGTCGAGCCGGACACCTGGTGCACACATTACACCTTCTGATGATTGGACACACGCCTCAAGAAGGCCACGATTGATCCGGACCTCTGGACACTGATAATGTGTACATCTCATTCAAGAGTTGACCTCACATACATTTAATTAAAAGAGATCATACATGATCGAAGCCAGTTTCTGAGTTTTTATTAGAACTTAGAAAGCAGTTTCAGGATCCAAGGTTCCTTTTCTCTCTCTCTCTCTCTCTCTCTCTCTCTCTCTCTCTCTCTCTCTTTCTCTCTCTCTCTCTCTCTCTCTCTCTCTTTCATTCTTACTCTCTCTCTCTTGCAGTCTGTCTGCTCTGTAATTATTTCCATGGTTACCATCAGCGATCTTAGCCTAAGCTCACTGTACAAATGTCTCCTTTGCGTTTTCTTTCAGCTCCCTCAATTTGCCCGGGTGTTCATTAGTATACAATTACTCCCATCTGAGATGCTTCCTTTCTTGAAGAAACAGCCCACAGAAAAGACGATTCGGTTCTCTTTAGTCCGTCTAATGTTTCTGTAAGATTGCAATGAGAATAGTCTTATAGTCATTCCCACACAAACAAAAAATTTGAAAGCAGAGATGAGATGTCTTTAAGATCTGAATTATTTCTCTTAGACATCAATGAGATTAATTGTAAAACAAATGAAATTTTTCTGCTACCACCTGCTTCTCAGATTATTTTGGAGAGATCTCAAAAATGTTTCGAACTGAGCTCTGATTTGTCTACAATCAAAAAGTCAGTATAATTAAAGATCTCAATATGAACTAAAATATTTCTCATCACATTTACACAAATCCAGATTATTTGACCTCTACAATACAATAATTTTACACCTCCATACTCTTCATGTGTTTTAACAAATCAAATTTATTTATGTTTTTAGTTTTTCTATGCAAATTTTAAGAGAACTGTCTAACACTTAGTTGACACTTGGGGGGGTCAACAGTGTTTCATGCATTCTGACTTCTTTACTATGCTAAATGCGCTGGCTTCTCATGCTTAACATGGTGAACATGTAAAAAAACGAGTTGGGCATATGAGGCAGTATTTCTGTGTTGATTCTTGTTAATATTCGTACACATTTGGAAAGTTATTTTCAAACATGAAATTCCTTTACGTAACAACTTTTTTTAGTCCCTTACTGGGCAATTCTCACTAAAAAAAGCATGACCACGCGTCAACCAGCGAGAGCAGGAGAAATAGCACTCTCATCAATGTGCTTCACAGAAGTTCATCTGTGTTTGATTGTTCACTGCATTTGGGTGATGAATGTTATGTAACGCTGGATTTGGAGATCTTCTGAAACTGAGAGATGGATCGGTCCCAGCTCTAAAAGATGGCGGACACAAACCGAATGCGGTAAGTAAACCTGGGTCAAATGTCTGGATTTTGTTAACTCTGAAATTTTTGTGCGATGAGACATGGACAGAAGACCCAGGTGCAGACACATAAAACATGCCTCTCTCCACATAAAACATGGGGTCCTGTCATGATCCCGCCACTAGGCCAAGAGAAACATGACATGATGCAGCAGAATCATGACAGAAGCCCCTCCTTAAGGAGGCACAAACAAGACAAGACAGACTGTGACTCTGACCAAAAAACAGGGCAAAATGATAAACAATAACCATAAAAAATTGGGGGGTAACAAGAGTCCAAGGGGGAGCACAAGAGTCCGAGGGAAGGGAGCACAAGAGTCTGAGCGAAGGGAACACAAGAGTCCAAGGGGGGGGGAGCACAAGAGTCCAGGGGGTAGTCCAAACAAGGGAAAAACTGGGGATGCCAGACTGGAATAGCCGGCTGCACCGGACTGGATTGCTGACTGTACCGGACTTAATGCCAGCTGCACCGGATTGGAACGGCCGTTGCACTGGACTGGACGGCCGGCTGCACCGGACTGGATACTGGCTGGAATGCCGGCTGGAGAGCTGGCGGGGATCTATGTCGGGACAGAACACCAGCGGCCTCTACCCTAGTTATGTAAGTACTGTAATGTACTGTCGGGGCTTATTTCATGATGAGAGCCATATATTTTACATTATCCCTCTTATTACACGGCTACTTGCCACATGAGAAAAAAAATTGGACATAAAATGTGTATTTGAAATATTTTATGTGGAAAGGACTTGTAATAAGCAGGGATAATGCGATGCTGTATTGTGTGCCTCTGTTTTCGGAAATAATCGTACAGTTTAATCTGATTAAATTTAACACTATTTGAGGATAAAAAAGTATGCAGTACTACTCTATAGGTACTCAAGATTACTGCTATATGAGACATCTGTTATCTCTGCTTTAAATGCAATTGACTCCATCAAATCTCCTGAGCTATGATCTTGCAACATCTGAGCAAAAGCGTTTTTCACTGGGTTTGTGCATAAATAAAGCATCAGAAAATAAAAACATCACCTTTTAAGACATTGTAAAGTCTAGAGAGTGTAATGCTAGAATGTGATGCTTATAACTGGCGGTGATTTAAGGTCATTTCATACGATTTGTACAAATACGCATTACCAGCAGTGCATTTAAGAGCAGAATTCAACATCACTACAGTTCATGGATAAACGTTCCGCCCACCACCCCCAGTTTTACCACCTACTGGGATCAACACCAAACAGCAGCCAGGCAAGACTAACACACATCAGCCAAACACACACTTCTGTACACCAGCGCTGTGTATAAAGTGAACAATCACACCCGGAGGAACACTGGATTACTCAGTGGTTGTTCTATCCTGGCTAAGCAGACTTCATGCATTTTCTTCAACATTTTGCTTTTGTACCAATTTCCACTTAGATGTTTCTTATAAACTTCATCATCAGAGGTTGATTAGTTAAGATAACTGTCAATATACAATATTCTTAAAGGGAACGTTCACCCCAAAATAAGAATTCTGTCATGAATTACTCACACTTGTTCAAAGCCTCTATAAATTTCTCTCTTCGGTTAAATATATTTGGAAAAATGTCAGCAACTGACATTTCTGGGGCACCATTTTGTTCTGTTGAACACAAAAGAAGATATTTTGAGTGATTTAGGAAGAATTCCTTTGAGATCAATATTTCTCGGATGCCCCAGAAATCTTTGATATGCAGGCAAATCAGGGCAAGACTTTGAGACTTTGAGATGCCCTCTTAAACTAAACGTATTGTACAAGAGACACGTTAGAAAACACTCTCAGTTCTGTCTAAGAGAAACAATTAATACTGATTTCCTTTCCTATGAGTTTTTGAAGTTAGTTAGCTTTTTTGGTTCCTTCGACTGTGAAGCGAAATGTACAGACAGAATTTAACCCCCGCACACTGTTCATCATATGGAAACCACATCAGTATTCATAAATCAAACCACCCTGTCACGGTCGCAACACTAATGTAATCTCTCTCTCTCTGTAAAAGGTACACTGCACTGGATTATGTAACAAACTCTTTGTTCCCGCTAATCTGACATCACCGTGTTTGCTGCTCATTTTGAATCCAAGCAAACAAGCTATGCAAAATGCCAAAGGGACGATCATACGACTAAACTCATCATACACATGGCTTTATTATTGCGATTTTGTGCCGCTTCGATGCTCACGCATTCTAGGTCTGGAGTTGAGCTCTCTAATGATAGAGAGAAAGAAAAAGAACTGGATGCTTACAAAGACCGAAACGAATTTCTGCACGGGTGTCTGACCAATGAGGAACCAGATCTTGACCTTTCCTAAACCACGAGAAGAGGGCATTATTACTCTTGGCATTTGCACACACTTCTTTGAGTTTATGCCTGCGACTGTGACTGTCGTTTCAAATCGGTTCATGAGAGACACAGCAATAATGAATATCTAAAATGTGTCTTCAGTAAAACTTGCAAATCGTGAAACGTGCTATAAAAACAAAAATTAATTGCAAGCAAAACTGAATTAAAGATGACAGGCATTAAAAGCATGTCTTTAAGCTTGCCGTAACATTTTGCCAGCAGGAAATGACAGAACTGACAACCGACTTGAGGCGAGTAGAATTGACAGGTGTCAAGACGCTGTGTGGTCCAGGCAGGTTATTGATATAGTGGTCTCTTTAAAGTCAATGTGAAATTCTAAATCATATTTTATTTCACAAAACTGTGCAGCAGTGAATTTTGCACAATAAGACTGGGAATGTGCAATAAAAAAATAAATAGGGTCAAATGATTTCACGCTGACCTTAACAGTAAAAGTCCCGTGAACGGAAGTTGCGATGGTTTTTACTTCCGTATTGACACATTTCCGAGTGAAAAAGAATTTAAAAGGAGAAAATGAGTGGGCGTGGCTTAAGTTTTTCACTGCGAATTGATTGGATGCATAAAAACAGCTGTTGCATTTTAAAATGAAACTGGCATCAGACTGACAGTTGAAGGGGAGGAGTTAACGGATGCTCCGCCCAAGCCGTCTAAATTACGTCATTTGGATAGTCATTTCAGGGCGAAAGTGCTATTTCAGATTTTAGCTGAAGATTATGAGGGTACATGAATTTAAAAAAGAAAATTACCCACATTGGTAAGCTATATAAACGCTGCAATATTTCATGAAAAAGTATGAATTGTCATTTTTAATTTCATCGGAGGGGGGGGGGGGCACGGTGGCTTAGTGGTTAGCACGTTCGCCTCACACCTCCAGGGTTGGGGGTTCGATTCCCGCTTCCTACTTGTGTGTGTGGAGTTTGCATGTTCTCCCCGTGCCTCGGGGGTTTCCTCCGGGTACTCCGGTTTCCTCCCCTGGTCCAAAAGACATGCATGGTAGGTTGATTGGCATCTCTGGAAAAATTGTCCGTAGGGTGTGAGTGCGTGAGTGAATGAGTGAGTGTGTGTGCCCTGCGATGGGTTGGCACTCCATCCAGGGTGTATCCTGCCTTGATGCCCGATGACTCCTGAGATAGGCGCAGGCTCCCCGTGACCCGAGGTAGTTCGGATAAGCGGTAGAGAATGGAATGGAATTTCATCGGGACTTTGAGAATAAAGGTCTCAGGCGGGTAGCAGGGTTTATTAAAGACGAGATAATGCAGGATAAACTGACCAGCGGAAAACTGGCATCGTGTGAGCAAGAGGAATGATACAGAAATGAGGACGCGCTTGAAGTGCGCCCAATGCCACCTGGCTAGGCCCTGCGCCAACACGGTGTAAACTGGCAGTGCCACACATGTCTGCATACGTGTACATATTGTCTTTACACTCCATTTTTCCATACATAAAAGCACAAAACAAAACGAGCGCAAAAATGCAAATATCACAACTGACTGAATAAACACACGTGTGCATGCACGGCTGCTGTCACCCGCATCCACAAACATTAATCTGTTTTGGCATGACACTCGACACCCGCAGTGGAGTTGTGAGAGCGATTCTTGCGCAGCCGTTTGCACAGTGATTCTGAAGAAAGCAGAAATCTGCTGTACCCCGACAGCCCCTCCACATTCTCCCCGAAAGGATGTGCACCAGCAGGGCCGCAGTGCTGCGAGCACATCATCATTTACAGCAGAAATGGCTGTAGTCTACATTGATGGAGGAAAGCAGCTGGAGAGACTACATCATTGGAATACTACGCACTCGTGTACGGCGCTGACTTCCTATCTTCTATCTACCTACAAAATTTCTACCTACAGTATACTCTTAAAAATAAAGGTGCTTCACGATACCTAGAAGATCCTTTTTGTCTAAATGGTTCCATAAAGAAACTTTAACAATTTGTGTAAAACCTGTCTTCACATAATAAGATAAACCAAAAATGGTTCTTTATGGGATAACATTTTTAAGAGTGTACAGTCAATCTGTGTAAAGACCACTTCCAAAAAAAATCTATGGTGATCCAATGCTGGTCCAGAAGTTTCAATGCTGTCTCAGTTTTTAACACTGCACAAATGTTTGAACAAAACGCAACAAAACAAAACTTCTATAACCTAATCAAAAACCCTTAACGAATATCTTTCTGAGAGATTTACAAATAAATTAAATAAAAATGAAACCGGAAGTGCTTCCGGAGCAGTGTTTACATCTTGTGAAGTGATCTTTAAATCTTACCGAAAAAAGGATAACGATAGCAATGTTTCTATAGCTCAACTGGTAGATCGTTTTGTTAAAGTGATTGTTATAGCAAAAATGTAAAATGTTGTCATCATTTACTCACCCTTCAAATCTACCTAACCTACAAAAGAAGATATTTTGAAGAAAGTCGGTAAACGAACAGCACTGGCATCTATTCACTTCTATTTTACACAAAACCAATGCAAGTGAATGGGGGCCAGTTAACAACATTTGTCATGATTCTGTCTCATCATGTCATGTCTTTCTTGATCTTGTGGCAGAATCATGGCAGGATCCCTTGTTTTATGTGGAGAGAGGCATTTTGGCCCATTTGGCTTTCCTTATGCTATGTCCAGTCTTGTCTCTGTTTCTGCCCTCTCGTTCCTCGTTTGGCCTTCCATCAGTGTTTCATTCCCCACACCTGCCCCTTGTTTATTGTGTATGGTCGTGTTTTGAAGCTTACCTTGTTGGATTATTTCCCATTTTGAATTCCTTGCCGTGTTTGGATGTCGTGTCATTATTTAGTCCTGCCGTTGTCTTTTTATTAGTAAGTCTAGTTTTTCTGTTTTCTTGTTTTTACCCCATCGCGGCCTTTTGTTTGTGTTGTATTAAATGCGTTTGGGTGTTTTGAGGGTCTCTCTCCTGCTCAACCCTGACAAACATTCTTCAAAATATATTCTTTGGGGTATTTTTTTTTAGAAGGTCGTACAGGTTTTAAATGACAAGAGGTAATGATGACAGAATTTAAATTTTGGGGTAAACATCACTTTAGCAATGCAAAGGTTGTGCGTTCGATTTCTAGGATAGACACACACTGATAAAATGTATGAGTGAATGCACTGTAAGTCGCTTTGGACAAAAGCATCTACTAATGTGCAAATGAAAATGTTAAATGAGAAAAATATATCAATGGACGAGTAAAAATAAACCGAAAGAAATCTAAATTATGTCAAAAGTCAAATTTGTGGGTCAAGTAAATTAACTACAAAAGAATATACAAATGAAAAAGATGAATATAATATTTAACCATTTAACCCTGTAACAAAAGCATTTGTGTCCTGTGTGATAATGGAGCAGTTGCTCAAATAACACTTAATGAGCCAATTAATGCCTTTATCAGACCTTACAACTAGAATGAAGATGTTTTTTTTTTCCCTTTTTACACTATTCAACTATACTTATAAGATCATACATTTTTCTATTTGAAATAGCACGACTCAGATATTCTGCAATACGTCCTGCAAAAGAAAACAAATCATACACGGTTTGGAACATGAAGGTGAATGAATAAAGAATTTACAAAAGGGACGACTTTTGTTTTAAAACAACTGACTAATGTTTCAAGTCAAAACTTCCCAAAACCAACTAATCTGATCTATGCTTTCGACATTGATATACAGTTCTGTATGCCAAAAAACATCTCATTTGCATCTGTTTTATCTCCTTAGTTAGTTTTGAAAAAACATGAGAATGACACAAAACAGAGTCTCCAAAGCTTTGAACCAGCACTCTATGAGCAATAAATCTTTCATCTGGGCCAGCTTATCAGTTTCCTAGAAAATACAAACACACCACATACTGATAAAATGTATACTGATAAAATATATACTGCACTGTCACTTTGGATAAAAGGATCTACCAAACACATATGAAAGTGTTGTCATTCATCTCTATTGACTTTGAACACAATGGCTTCTGGCCTCAAGAAAGGAGAGGAAATATTGCTTTGTTTCAGCCTCGGCATATTGTTTTCTAATTGAAAG
Source organism: Triplophysa bombifrons (assembly GCA_029783895.1). NCBI lineage: Eukaryota > Metazoa > Chordata > Actinopteri > Cypriniformes > Nemacheilidae > Triplophysa > Triplophysa bombifrons. The sequence goes on from CM056455.1 coordinate 5,877,679, forward strand.
ACAGATGCTTGCAACTGTGGCAATAAAAACAACAATAACAACAGAGGAAGAGCAGTCAGTGGATGAATGTTATTGCATTAAAAGAATGAGATCGAACTAATTAAAATGTTCAAAACTACAAAAAAATAATCTTTACGTACATTATTTTCGATTTGACTTTGATTATACTGTGTGTAGAAACGTTCAAAATCATAATGTACGAATCAAAGAGCAAAATGCTTCTCGGTTTCTAGGTTTCATAAAAGACCACATGCTGAGTACATCAGCATAACGTACTTCAAAAACAAGGACTCATTTTCAAAATCGAATCACTTGCCTATGTGGGTAGCATTTTAAGGCACAATGGACGCTTTGCTTGTCAGCACACCAACATCAAACCAAAGTCTTAACCAAAAATGAAAATGTTTTCGTCCTTTACTCATCCTCATATCATTCCAAACCTGTATGACTTTCATTCTTCAGCAGAACACAAAAGAAGATATTTTGAAGAATGTTGGTAACAAAAAAGACCGACCCTCATTGACTTCTATTGAATAGACACAAAACCAAATCTTCTTTTGTGTTCCACGGAAAAAAAGAGTCAGATATACACAAACGTTGTTGTTTTGCAGCAGGTTTGCCAATAACTTTCTGCAGATTTAATTACTACTTAATAATTTTCCTATAAGTTCTGTCTTCAATTTAAATGAAACTTTACTTCAATTAAAATTAAAACACTTTGACTTTTGAGATTCAAAATAAGCAAGAAGAGACTGGTCTCATTACTGGCGTTAGCACAGCAACACTGCAAAATCTGTCATTCTTGCAAAGCATATTTGCCTTGTTTCCTAGAAAATATCTTTAAAGTCTGGTGGAGTGTAAGTGTGGTGGATTACATGAAATGTTGTAACATCTAAAGTGCTTTTAGACTTTTTAGACTAGTGTACGTCCTTACCCTTTCAATACTTCAAGTGCATACACAATCTGCATTGACAGAAACTTTCTTGGGGTAACTGTATTTGCCCTTAAATAACCTTGCGCTTTAAAAAAAATTTTTTAAATCAATATTATACAAACCTTGACATGCAATCATGAGGGTCTACAGTGGTCCTCCCTCTGTTACAATTCCCTGTTACATGACAACAAAATGACACCTTGGCAACATTCCTGCATCTTGGTTTCATCACATTGACTTGGATTTGGCAAAACAAGTGTTTTGAATATCCATCCATCCATCCATTTTCTACCGCTTATCCGAACTACCTCGGGTCACGGGGAGCCTGCGCCTATCTCAGGAGTCATCGGGCATCAAGGCAGGATACACCCTGGATGGAGTGCCAACCTGTTTTGAATATATATAATATAAATAAAAGATGACCAAACCCTTTTAAAGAAAGTAAACATCACATTTTCAAAGACAGGTATGTGACTTTAAAAAAAATGTGTCAATAAATCAGAATCTATCTATGCTTATAATAACCACCATTATTTACCTCCATCATTGTGTGCGATCACGACGCTCATCTACAAACCTTACCATTACCATACCAAAGTCAGGACGGTTATAATTCCACACGGTGATCCTAACACGCGACATTTTGACCCCCGGACATGCTGGCACCATAACGCCCATGCTGCACATACACATGACCGCACACATGATGCAATAGCATCCGAGCAAAGCAGTAAAAACAACACAATTGGAAATGAATTGCGTGGCCTTGCGTGACCTCTGCCTCGGAGGGGTGCGCAGATGTCTGGAATCATTTCAGCTCGTACAATCAATTTATTGTGCCTTTGAAATCTTTCAAAACTGTGTTTATAGCAGAAATTGTGTATAAAGGAGAAGCAGGTATACGGAACAACATTTATTTTAAAAATGGACACCGGTCAATGGGTTGAACATGAACAAGGGAAAGCGTGCAGAGAGGAGGTCCGGAGTTCTCATGGTGCCAGGGAAAGGAAGGTCAGGACGTGCAAAAGGGCAGTAGATCCAGATTCACCTGTCTCTCCTGCTTCAGACGGCACACCCTTGGACTGCCCACAGAACGTGCGACGCATATTATAACACGATTTGATAGGACACGCTGGGAAAGTTGTGTTCACAAATTATACCAGGCTGCTATAATGAGCTTTGCCAAGAAGTCGCTTGGGTTTTACAGGGTCACTATATATCTTTGAAAGCTGTTCAAGAGCTTTGTTTGAGATGGTTAGTAGGGAATTACAAAGCGAAACTGTATGTTCTGCTTTGTTTGCCGAGCTTAGTTGGTAAAACAGATGGCACTCATTAGTTTCACACAAACAGCGAATCTGACCACAAAGTTTGCCCACATTTTCCACTTATGTGCTGGTGTAAACTGATTTCAGGTTTACCCAACCCAAAATCCCACATACTGTCAAAAATTTGCGGTTGGTCGTTTAACAAATCACTTCTATCCACCTTTTTGTCTAAGTGGATTGGTTTCAGCCAATCTACAATGTGCACAAGACATTCCCACAATGCACTGCAAAAGATACAACATGATTTTTCTGGAGGACAAGCGTTACACGTGTTTGAAGAACAGAAAGAGCAACAGACAAAACTATAATCTCGCCTTTGGCTCCTTGCAACAAAGACATTTCCATTGAAGACAATATTGAAAAATAAAATGTTTTTTTGGAAAGACGAAGAGAAAGAGATAGTAACCCAGAGAATTTGTACAAATGTAAGTGTAGACATTTCTGACAAGAAACTGCAAATGTGGCATTACTTAAAGTATAGCCAGGACTCGCAAAAACTAACATCAGCACTTGTAAGATTATGGCCGTGAGCTCAGCATGAAGAAACGGAGGCAATATGATAAGAAACTAAGCACAGGGTGAACTTGTTAGGATGTTACTCTTGAAACAACCCAACAAAGACTTCTAAATATCAAAGCTGCAATCTGTTACTCTTATCATTCAAAATAAAGTGATGGTTCACCCAACAAAAAATCTTTACTCACCCTTTTGTCAATTGTGAGTTTCTTTCTTCCGCAGATCACAAAAGGAGATATTTTGAAGAATGTTGTTAATTGGCCCTCATTCACTTGCATTAGTTTTGTGTCCATACAATAGAAGTGAATAGGGGCCAGTGCTGTTCATTTACCAACTCTCTTCAAATATCTTCTTTTGTTTTATGCGGAAGATCTAAAGTCATAAAGGTTTGACATGACAAGAGGGTGAGTAAATAATGACAGAAGATTCATTATCACTGTAAGCAAGTACATAAAAAGTCTTAATAAACACTAACCTTACCCCAATTCAAGAGGTAAATTGAATTTATAATTCACTGATAATGTCAGTCTGATGTCATTTTAACCCATGTAATGATAAGATGTCTACATATATAGGTTAAAGTTACGGAATGCAGCTTAACACATTTTCATGGTAAAGACAAAATTACAAATAAGAGAAATAATGTAAAAATGTAAGAGAATATTGTGATAAAATTATGTAAATTCTAACTCTTTTTAAGTCGCTTTGGATAAAAGCGTCACTTTGGATAAAAGCGTCAGCTAAATGACTAAATGTAAATTCTGCTATTGTTTTCATTAAACTGGCACATCACTATCCTAACCTGAAAGACACAGTCACGTAACCATCATTGTCAAAGATTGTTCTAAAAGTGCTATTTGTGATCCACCAAAAAATAACAGCATACAGGATTAAAACAACAAGACGGTGAGTTAACATTCATACAATTTTCGTATTGATGGAAACTGTTCCTTTAAGAGCTTTTTCCTTTAATTTGCTCTGATAAAGACATCTGCATAATACACGAACTAATGCCTCGCCTCAAAATCTTTGCCCAGTCACACGCTGTTAGTTAGCTGAGAGCAATATGCTCTGCCATCCCAAAGAAGGGGAATCTTATTCATTAATGTGACACATTTTCTCACATGACTGTACATCTTGCCATATCAAAATGATTTAGCCCAAAACTATTCTCTTAATAACAGACGGTGCTGGATATTGTCAAGTTAGATTTTAGTTTCTTATTATATGTGGTGTGACAGTTCATCAGCTGGAAATATTAACAGTATTAAGTATTGAAGTTATAGCTCAACCAAACAAAGATATTTATTCACCCGATTTAACCAACAATTTTTTTTTCACATAAGTGGAAAAAAGATAATAAAGCAGACATTTTTTCTTAAAAAAAAACCACCAGTGAACTGCAAACATATGTCACATGTTAAATGAAGATGCCTATAAATCTTCAGAAGTCACATAATTCATTTGTAAAGAACAGGCTTTTTTTTGTTAAAAACAGGTGTATACATTTTTCTGTAATTTTCAGTCACATCTATTTAAATTTGCGGCGTCTCAGAGGCCCGAATGAATTGTGCTGCCATTGTCTGTTTATATAAACTAAAAGCGCCGCACAAATTTCAGCAAAATATTGTGATGCAGTTAAGCACATTTTTACTTAAAGATTTAATAGCACAAATTCTCCTACAATGAAAAGCGTGTTACAGTTACAAGTGCATCTCCAGAAATAATGGAGATGATTTGTTTGCAAATGCAGATTGCAATTAACTGCCAAAATGAAACTAAAGCTTTAAGAGCTTGTTTATTGTTTAGTCCTCAATTAATTCCTACGCCCGAGGCAAAACAAAAAATAAACAGACTACAACTCTAAAAGAATGTTACATTCACAGAAAATCTCACAAGCTCTGAAGTGTCAAAGCAAGGAGAGGAACTTCAGGGAAAGTAATAATAAATATTATGCAATATTATATAAACATAATATATATAATAATATTAGTCATGAAAAGTTGATTACATGCAGATTTGGATGATGATTTAAACATTAGGTGGTATGATGACATGTAAAATGTAACGGCACAATATTGTGCTATTTTCGTATACCATGGTATACTATGTGAATAAGTGGGTGTGGCAAACTTTACTGTGATGCATATTGATAAATAAAACAAAAAAAAGGTTTGGTTGTAGGAATTGAGACACACGCACACACGCAAGCACACACACACACACACACCTGCATGTATGTATGTATGTATGTATGTATGATCTGTATATAAATGTATATATACATGTTTATACACACACAAACACACACATACTGTTTATACACAAAATAACACAAAAAATATTTATAGTAAGAGAATTATAATTAGATTACTTTTTTAACTAAAAGATTGAAATTGATGTCATCATGTTGCCTTGGATGTCTTCCCATAAAAGCATACTCCTATGTGACATTAGACAGTCAGAGAGCTTATTATGGCTTGAAACTGAACAAAGTTCAACCTAATAATGCAAACTAAGTGACAAAGCCACTTCAAAATCGGTCAATGTGTCACAGAACCCAATAAAGAATCCATGCTTCACTGAAACAAAACCTCCCCGACCGCCTCGTCATCAAATCTGAGCTAAAAATGTCATTCACATGACATCAAACCCATTCAATAGTCACTCAAAGCAAACACACGACATTCATCTATGCTGATTACATCATGGGCAACAGCTGTGGGCAGGCCTTCTCGGAATCGTGTGAATCATTATTCGTTGTCACGGAAACTGCAAGTCTCTGATGATCAGCAGTGGGCCACGGGGTTCAACACGTCACATGTACTGCTATGCAACGGGCAGGCAGACTGTTAGAGATGCGAACGCATCGGACCCAGTGGACGTGGTGCAGCGTCTGTGAAACTCTCTCACTTACCCATCTCAGGATGGGGCCTCCCCTCCACGGGCACGCTGACCGTCCGTCGCAGCAGCTTGTTCCTCTGCGACTCGGAACGCCGCTCGCGCATCAACAAAGGGTGAACCTGCAGGGAGCAGAGATAGAAGGTCAGTGCATGGCGTAGGGTCAATACACACAGGCGAGTCACACACGTGGAGCTCTGTGCACTCTTTGTTATCATCTCCTCACTATCCTACACTGATTTGAATCTTGAATTTTTGAGCATGCCTTTAATAACAGAATATTGACAAAAAAACTATAATAATAATACACACAAAATAAACAAAAAAAACTTTAATTTTTCTGCTTGTATATTTATTTAAAAAAAACTTAAATAATTATTGCAATATTATTGTAATCGTGAATTCTTTTGGCTGCCAAAATAGTCTCAGAAAAACCTGAAATTGTGAGTTTTATTAGATGGAAAAGTGCTCAACATAGATGTTTTATAGAGTGAAGTCCTACGGGTCTGGAACCACATGAGGGTAAAAAATAATTACACAATTTACATTTTGGGGTGAACTATTCCTTTAAAATGTCAGGCCCCGTTGGGGATAAACCCCTTGAAATAATAAAGCAAGAGCTTGCATTTGGGGAAGAAAATAATTGCAAACTGCTGAGCGTAATGTGTTAATTTAAACCTCTGTATGGGTCTAGTCTCACGAGAGATTATTTCTAACTGAGAACTCTTATCAACAGCGCCCCCTCTGGCGCTAACACTTCGGCACAAGGGCCGTTTAGCGACGTGGGCGTCTCTCCTGTGTTCCCAGCACTATCAGCAGGGAGATAAGATCGGGGCTTTGAGAGCACGGCTGTGAAGAAGGCGATTACCTTCAGTCTGCGGTGATAAATGAGCAGGGCGAGAGAGGATCAGAACAGGAGCCCTACGGGGAACAGCTAAACCGCTTTCCATCACCTGAATTTAGGGGTGGCAGTGCCACTACGGTGGTCACGTGACCCGGCTGCATCACAGGACACTCTCTCCTTTTTAAGTGCACGGTTCAGCATTTTAAACGCAGACCAGAATGCAGATTTATTAAAGGAGGACGTCTTAAGGGAATGACGGCGGCACGCACAGCTGACTGCGAGATAATGATGTGAGCCCTGCCTGATGGTGCATTGGCGCAGTTTGTCTTGATAGATTTAAAGATGAAGGATGTCTACATTAAGATACACCCATGGGGGCGTATTCTGTTAGGATAGAGTGAAGCAAAATATTATCTTTAAATGCTTAGATGCACGACTCCTAAAATTGATCTATCACGGGCCGCAATGAAATTACAGGAAGGATCTCTTCATAAAAAATACATAACATGCGATAAATCCTTTAGGAAAGTGCGCGAGATCTGTGCTCGTTTATCAACTTGGCCTTTTATGGGAACGATTATACACCACGTGGCCTACAGGCAGCGCAGACTTATTTTTAACAATACAGTCAGTGCAGTGTTAACAAGTTGTATGTTTGCATCGTGTGAACGTGATGCATCGGCTTCGGAATGAGTTTTGACAGGAGTTCAATAAAAGGATTAAGCTTACAGTAAAATCAAAGAATTTTCTGTTACTGTAAGATTGTATCATGCATTGGTGCTTGCCAACAAGGAGAGGGGTTGTGTAAGGAAACAAAAATAGAAACGAGATACTTGATCAAATACAGAAAAAGTTGAGCTGTAATGACACTGCTGAGATAGTTTGGATCCGTATTATATTTGTGTAAAACTTATGAAACCTTGTGGTGCTGTTGACATAATTTAGCTTGGGGCTGGGTATTCGTATGGGCTAATACCAGATGAGAAACTTAAAAAAAGTATTTGAAAACATTATTTTTGCAATTTCATTTTATGCCACTACTGGGGCAGCCGCAGTTATCGCACACTTCATGTTTAAAACTGCAATCTGTAACTTTTGGTTAAAATTAAGAAAAAATCAGTTTTTGAGCCTAGACATAAAACACACCCAATCAAAACGATAAATGTCTCATAATGATTTATAAGTCAAGTACAACATTTTAGGTTGACGTCATTTAACTTTAATCAAATTCCAATTTTTATTTGTAGATAAGTACCGTAGGTAAGGTAACCTGCATGAGATGTTGAAAGAGAGGTGAAAGTTAAAGACTACAGTTTGAAAAGTCCCATTCACATTCGTTTGAACTTCACTGCTTCATCCACCAGAGATAATAAGTCATTCCATTTGTGATTTTTCTTTACAGCAATTTACATAAACAGCCTGTAGTAGCCTATCACATCTGCTCATTTCAATGTAATCTGCACTAAACGTATTCAAGCAGGTGAAAACACAGCCTGTTGCTATTATGACAGCGTCATGAAACTGAAGCCATGAGACCTACATGAGAGCTCCTGTGTGGATGAGGAAGTGCAGGCCACAGGTGAGTGACAGTCTGCAGAATGAGTTCAGCTGGGTTCTGCACCTGAGCGACTGTGTTGCCTTGGCAGCAATTACTTGGTTCAATGTTATCTGGCACAGATCAAAGAAGAGTAAACGTGAAAAAATGCAGAGGGACTGAGACCAGGTGAAGATGGACCTGCCACGGATCACTGATTTCTTTCCTGATGGAGAATAGACTCACATTGATTGCTCTACAGATGAGCCATTGGTGCATGTATAAAAGCCATAGTATTGTGAAATAAAAAGTGTGTAAATTGAGGTGTTGTAATGATAAATATTAATAAAATGTATAGCTTGAAAGAAAAAATTATAAATAATACATTTTAAATATATTTAGATATTTAGGCCTAAATTAAATAAACATAAGTGTGAAAAGAATTATGGTAAACAAAATTGTGAAACTAAATCTTACAAAATATGGGCCTTAATAAACTAAAGGAGAATGGAAAATGTTACTGTAAAAGGTTTAAGCGAAAATAAATAAATCATATAGCTAAAATATTTTAAAAGATTTATATTATATATATATAAATATTAGTAAAAAACAAATTTATAGTAAAAATTATACTTAAACTAAATCAAATAAAATATAGGCCTTAATAATATTTGAAAAACTGAAAATTTGAAATGGTCTAAGCAATAAAGTGACATAGATAAAACTAAATAAAATATATATTTAAAATGTATTTATATATTTATATTACATTTATGCAATATTAGTAAAAAATATTTTGAGCGAAAAAATTATGGTTAAACTCAAATAAAAAAATCTAATAAAACCATTTCTTTTTAAACTTGAAATGTTCCCTAGGCAATAAAGTGAAATTAAAATAAGTTTAAGTGAAAATATATAATAACTGAACTAAAACTAAATTGAAACAAATTAAATATAAATAAGAAAATATAAAATTGCAATAATAAATTGACAAAAACATGAAAAAAGCAAAAAAACTAACTAAAAAAAAACTAACACAATAAAATCTATTGATAAACTACTATAAAAGAAAAATATGTAGGTGGGTCCTGGATAAATAAGTCTGGGAACTCTTAACGGTCTTCTCTTGAAAATGATACACCTGCTAAACCAATCCAAGGACACGCCCTGCGTTTACGCCCCCCAAATCTGGTTTAGGTAAGGGGTGGGCTGGAACTTGGCAAACTCATACAAGTGGCACTGTAGGGGGCTACTCCATATGTCATGCAGTCTCAACCGGTCCAGCTGTACGATAGGGCAGGTGATGGAGGAATGGAGGAATGGAGGAGAGCAGCAGGTGTGAATCAAGTTCTGTCCTAATAGGAAGCTAATAGATCACAGCCCTGTCTGACAGCCCCCTGCTGACAGACCGACCGACCCCGGTTCTCCTGGCATTCTGCTCTATCCTGAATCCGCCGGGCGAATCCCTGCCGCCCTGGCTTCATGGCAGAACACCGCTGCTAAAGAGAAGAGTGATGAGATGTGTCTGCTTGTATCAACATCACATCACTGTCACGTTACGGCTGCTCTCGTAATAAATGACACAAGGTGATGTGCACACGGGAGACTTGGCGCTTAGGATTATATACTGATCCAACAAATGCTGAAGTGGAGATATATTATCTCCTGTTTTACTTGTGCAATCACTGAATTACAAATGAAAAATACTGTCGAAATCCGTCAAATCTGGCATTTAAAAGATACAGACAGATGAACGTTCAACTTTCTTAGCACGAAGATGGCATTCCTGAACAAATAAAATAACAACTGACAGCTAACTGTTAACCTCAACATACACTTAAAGTGACAGTTTACCCCAAAATAAAAATTCTGTCATCAGTTATTCACCCTAGTGTCTTTCAGATCTGTATGTTACCGTTTCTTCTGTGTAACACACAATAGTAGATATTTTGAGAAATGTCACAGTGGTTTTGTGCCTAAAATTCAATGGGGGCCATTTTTTTTGTTTACCAACATACTTTAAAATATCTTCTTTTGTGTTCTGCAGAAGAAAGAAATTCATATTGTGTTGAATGACATGAGGGCAAAATCGTGTCTAGTAAATAAACTTCATGCTGTCATCAGACGCATGTTTTTATGGTGGTAAACAACAGAACGAAACACATTCCTTGACCTTTGTTTGTGCCTTGAGGTCAGACTTCAACAGTTTCTAAAATGAATGTCTAATGAAATGCGGCGAAGAATGAGAATATTACTCTAGTTCATACACACTAACAATAGCATGTAGACACTAAGGTTTATGTCTGTAGTACTGTCCCAAAAGCAAGGAAAATAACATACGAGATCTCATTAATGTCTCAATTATTTCTCACAGACATCAATGAGATTAAATGGAGAGCAAACTGCAATTTTTGCTTAAGTTTCCTGTGTCTCAAATATTTATCCTAAGAAAAAGAGGCAGAAATCTCACAAACGTCTCCCTTAGAATTAAATTAGAGATCTCAACAATGTCACAAACTGAGCTCAGATATGTCAAGTCTACAACCAAAGGTTAATATTATTGAAGATCTCAATATAAACTCGAGAATTTCTAATGAAATTTATTTTACCTCTACAATGTACAGTACATTTATCTTATACCTCCATATTCATGTATTTTAACAATTGTTTCATGTGCATCCATTTAAATAAATATTTTAGGGATAAACATCTAGGACATAATACTAAAACGAAAAACAACTGAGAACTCCATCCAATCTCCGAAACTATGAGAAAGCTCTGGGGTGTAACAAATAATAAAAACACATCCCTACCCAACTTCCTGTTTTAATAGGAAATACATCAACACAGCCATGAAAGCTGCGTCAAGCATCTCATAATTTTGGTCATAATCTATCCTATGAATCCATTACATAACCTATTTCGTTCTCATCAGTGTAAGAAAAACGCTAATGGAAAACATTTGTTATGCACTGTCACATTGTCAGTTGCAAGCACAGCCTTCTCTGATGGCTGTCTTCAGACATATTCATTTATTTATTTTGACGTCTATTAAAAAAACACGTACTGAAGGCTATGAGACCGGACATAGAATAGCCTGATTCCTGGGTCAAATACAAAAGTGGCTGCTGCACACTCAGAGCTAGAGAAACCTTGCTCTGGGCTTATTTATGTAACAGGGATCACGGTGGCACGGATCCACACGAGGACCATCAGAGCTCTGGTGCACTGAGCGTGTGCGATGTCGGACGTGGGCCGTTGTCATCGCACATCAATTAGAATCTAAGGGCATGTGAGAAAATCAAATCACGACTCTCTCCCTCCCTCTAAAGGCTGTTTCAGAACATAGCAACAAGCCACTTCAGTATATTTGTCATTCATGTATACCAATAGATATTAAAATTAACATTTAAAATGTCATTTTGATTTTTTTTGGATCTTGGAAAAACTCAAATTAGCTGTAATACTGTATTTGGAAACTTTCGCCACATTTAAAATAAGAATGATATTGTTAAATAACAAAATATAAGTGTCATTTTATTTTAGGAGAGGCAGTAGAAGAGTATTGAGGACAGTACTCTGAAAGTTACTTTCTGTACACGATTATTAAAATTTAAAGATGTTAAACTGCAACCAGGCTGCTTTTTTAGAGAGAGAGTTACAGCAGCTACAGTGACAAAACGGCATTAAAATATTTAAAAGTGTATTTGTATGAAATATTTAATATGTATATCTATTTATAAACAATTAAGAAATATAGAATATATAAAGATTTAAAACTTTAAGGTGTATAAGTGTCATAGTCATGAATCATCAAATGAATCATTTAAAGACGTATCTGTATTGCAAGTAGAAGGTAAGACATACGTTAAAAATGTATAAAAAAATTGTTACAAAAAATAGCAAAGTTACTGAAATAGAACCCACCGAGCCAGGAAATTTAGGTACATTTGCAGCATTACAAGTTACTATCCAACATTATTGCACAAGCACAATTTTGTAAACCGCAATCTTAAAGAAAAAGTTGGTTTGATTTGCAATAAACATACTATTAAAGGCCGAAGATATTAGGACACCTTTCGGTTGTTTTGAAACTCCCAAATTACCAGTTGATTAAAATTCATTGCAGAAAGATAAAAGCTCTGATGAATAATCCGATTCAATTATTGTTATCTAAAGCATTGTTATCTATTGACAGATGTCTCAACACGATTCAATATTCAAAGCTTAAGAAAATATAGACAAAAACAGATTTATTGCAAGTAAAGCACTTCTGTAAAATGATTAATTTATAATGAGTCATGTCCTCCGTTCTGCTGTTAACCGAGGGCAGCATATATTTATTAAAAAAAAAATTTTACAGCATTGAGTCTAACACATCTCGCAAACTCTTCAGAGAAAAGCCCGCCCTTCTGCAGATCCACACTGTGCGAGTGTATGTGTGGAGGAGGCGGCTGTCTTTCACTACAGGACCTGAATGAAGACCGTGACACACATCAACGGGGCAGCAACTGTCCCCCGCAGGAGATGAGTGACAGGCATGAATATTTCATAGTGGCCGTCTTCAGAAGTGACAGACGACTGAATCAGATCTATTCAAAGTGCGGCCTTATTGGAACACACGACAGGACGGCTGCAATTAGACTGTGTGTCTGATTAATGACCCTCTCAATGACGTCTGGATCACTATCTCCTTTACTGCTCAGTTCATGTGTCCGAAACTACTGAAACGACACTGACAGACTTCCAACAATTAAGGACACACCGATCTTCAATAATGTCGTTATGCCCGATAAACGCCATAAAGTGTCCTTTCACAAGACACAACTACAAAACAGATTTATAGATTTAACCATAATTTAAACTAATGATGGGGTGGGGATGTTTAAGAAATCAGCCTTTCTACTAGTAAAAAACAGAATTCCACATTTACAGCTGGAATTGTGGTGTGGGATTTTTGTGAAATCTGGCAACAAATATTATGTTGCTCAGTATAGAGGGCAATAAAACTGCCAAATTAAAGAGCCTAGGCGTTGTTGATAGTTTAGTACTACCTTCACATTTATACACTTGAGTGCTTAACGTTTGAGTGGATTCTGTTTATATTTGTTTATCTTTGTTTGATGGGTTGCCAGTACCTCCTCCTGGTCCAACATGTAGAGCTGATGTCCAGACATCACACACAGACGAGGGTTCCAGTCGGGTTGCTCGTAGGAGGGAGCAGCAACGAAGGAGGGCTGCTGTCGGTAGGACGGGGGCACAGCACACCTCGCATCTGGGAGAGGATTCAAGGAGATGAGAGGATGAAAACAGAACAGAGAGTTTAAGAAGAGAGTTTGAGGCGATGGAAGGAGAGAGTTTGAGGTGATAAGAACAGGGCAGAAGGTTTAAGGAGAACGTTTTGAGGAGGTAAAAGAAAGGAGTTTAAAGGGATTAGAGAGTTTGTGGAAAGAGTTTGAGGTGAGAGTAGGGAGGTCAGAACAGAGGAAAGAGTTTGAGGAGATGCAAACACCGGGAAGATTTGGAGTGGATGCGAGTAGAGACAAAAATTGAGGGGAGGAACAAGTTTGAGGAAATGAGATGACAGTTTGTGGAGATTAGAAGAGAAAGTTGGAGAAGATCAAGTTGGAGGAGATGAGCGTAAATGAAAGGAGCGGGTTTAAGGAGATCATAGTTTGTGGAGATGAGACGTGTTTGAGGTGATGAGGAGAGATGAGAAGAGGTTACAGAGATGATTGGAGAGTTCGTGGAGATGAAAGGAGAGATTTTAAGTAAATGAAGTAAGAGTAGAAAAGAGTTTGTAGAGATGACAGCAGAGCGTTTCAGAAGATGAAAGGAGAGAGTTTGTGGAGACGAGAGGAGAGAGTTTGAGGAGAGGGAAGAAGAGGAGAGTTTGTTTTAATATAAAAAATACAGGACTTGCTTCAATTCAGAGACAACCAAAAAACTCAATTTCTACACAGAACATGGATGCCATGCAGAACCACTGCCATGATGCTTCAATGTTCATGATGGTTGGCAGGGCATCGCTTTACAGTTGCCAAAATGTTTTTGGTTGTTGCAGGGCATTGCTGGTGACTGATTACACAGAACGAAGGCACAGCGGTCTCCAACATCAGCTGTGCAGAAAACACTACAGAAATCAGACGGTGATAACAATTTCGGTCCATCCAAAACAAGCACTGATGGAAAACACATTTCTTAATATCAAAACACTCTTAAAAATAGAGATGTTTCTTAAGACAGCCATAGAAGAACCTTTTTTTGTCTAAAAGAATATCTTCCCTGTTTTACAAAAGGTTCTTTGTGGCAAAAAAGAGGTTCTTCAGATTATAAAAAGGTAAGAAAGAGAAACTGAAAACGGTTCTTCTGTGGCATCGCTGTGAAGAACCTTTGCGGCACCTTTATTTTTAAGAGTGTATGTCAAAGCCTCAAATCTTCTATTCAGGCGCTCAAAATATCAATGATTTCCGAAAATGCAATATAAAGACAATCCCCAAAAAGAGCAGTAAATTTCAATAAAGCTTTTCGCATATCATTTGATGTGCTGAATAATAGAAAATTGGCTTAAATCCATTGGTTTTCCTGTAGCTCAGTGATTAGAGACGGGTGCTAGCAACGCCAAGGTCATGGGTTCGATCCAAGGATTGCACATACTCAAATACAAATGTAGAGAATTAAAAATATAATAGAATAAAAAAATAAAAAAAGTATGCTTAGATAAACTAATCTTGGCTATGTACGCTGTAGTAGGCTTTGCTAGAGATGTTTTTATTGCTCTTATGCTTTTTGTTGTCCTAATGTTTGACCCAATTGCTTCCATTGTTTACCCAACTTGTAAGTAGCTTTGGATAAAAGCGTCTGCTAAATGCGTTAATGAATACAAACAGCAAAATATAATGAAAGTGGAACTGTACATGTGTCTAAACACCATTAATGTTAAACAAACATAACAAATACTGCTCTTGTCCACATATATAAACACAATCTAATTGACCTACATTTGATAGATTTGATAGAATATGGGTCAAAATAAGACCTTAAAGACTCCAGGGTGTCTTTCACCTCGACTCCAAACATATAACTAATGCGCAGACTTTGATATGGATGTCCTGAGGTTTCGTCGGGGTTTAAATCAAGCTGTAAAGCTGTCATGTGTTCGGCACTTGTCCTGTCAGCCAAGGCGAGTGCAATAAAAGGGAATACTGTGCCCTTTGACACTTTACTTCATCCCACTTCTTCATAAAAGTTATGACATGGTCGTCTCACACTCTTCCTTTCTTTGACTTTCGAAGCCACAGATCAGATCTGATATTCTGCCCCGCAGTCCCTGCTCCCGTTCTACCAGTCCCCACCTCTGACCCACCAGCCAATCAGAAACAGTCCTGACAGATGGTGGCAGCATCCGAGGGATGCTGGACCGGCGAAGGACGGTTCAGTCCAGGCTCGCACATATTTCACAGATTTCCTCCAAAGAGTCGAAGCAACGGAGAAACACAGTCGCAAAACAGATCGCTGGATTTAAGCAGCCTTATGTTTGGTGGAATTTAGACTAATGGACTTTTCCTGTTTTTTGGCTTTCAGCTTGTTGGAGATGTTCCTGCTTCACTGATGAAGCTCGTCACATGAGTTGGTTTGCAGTAAATTAAAAGTCTATTTGCTTTCGAATTAACTTTAGCAGATGTCATACAATGATCTGGATATGCAAAATTATTTACATACTATAAACAAAAGCAAGCTATTTCTATTTTACATTGAACTGTAAACACAGGAACAGTTGTTCCAAAAAAAAAGACAATTCTGTGATTTTTGTTTCTACCCGTGCATGTTTGAAACAACATGGTGATGAATAAATAATGACAGAATTTTTATCGCTGGGTAAAGTACTCTTTTAACCTGACAGCAGGCCGGGAAGTTTCTCCGTTTTTTTCCTCAAACAAACGGTAAATGCAGTACTGCTCCGCATCCCCACTGCTGGGCCGTCCAACGCTCTCGCTCCTGCGCGCTGCGCTCTCCTCTTGACAGTAAGCCAGCTGAAATCTTTTCCGCCATGGAAACAGCCTGTCACATCCAGCCAGGTCCTGATGAGAAGTCCTGCAGAGCCGGAGGAACTGCCCAGCGCTGAGCTCATCAAAAGCCTCTCTTCCTCCATGGGCGACACGGCTCATGACGATTATTAATTCACTTTACAGGCAACGAAAATAAAACGGTCCAGGGCAGGAAATACATAAACTGAAAGAAGATGACACAAGGTATGATGTGTTGTTTGCAATCCCAGGCGAGAAAGCTAGAGGGGACAAACAGTACACCTTTGGAACATTCGGGAACACTCTAGGGAACAATGTATATCGGTGCCTTAAATATGCCTGTGTCTGACGATAAGAAAACATTTTTTCTCATTAAATGTTTAAATATCTACTTCGAATAGAAATCTCAGCGGTTCCTATGGCCTGTTTATTTCTGTCAGATGGTGGTCCACTGTTGTTCGTTTTTGGCCAACAGAGTGTCAGAGTCAGTGCCAGTCTTGGAAGACTGATGCGAAACTAGATCAACAGAACTATGACCTCCAACTTAGTTCACACATGTTGATCAGGCCAGCCCAAGATGTCGACATAAATGTTGGAGGTTATATGGTCATTTCCTCCTGGTTGTGACATTATAACAATGACAATTTCTAAATCATTTTATTTTTGAGTGGGCTAGAAAGAAAGTGTTGCTTGTGAATGTATTCCTATATACTGTAGCAGCAGATTTCAACCGTTTAGACATTGTCTAGCCAATAACATAAATATATATTAAGTAACCAAACACAAAAATATGGAATAAAAAATATATAATATAACATAAATAATTTTAATAACTTAAATTTATAATATTAATGAAAAATATATTTTTATATATTTACATGTTTAAAAGCTTACTGGTGTGAATCAGGGTAAGGTAATGAGAATTTTTTAGGGAAAAAGTCATGAAAAAAGGTACCCAGTCTGCGATTATGATCAATGTTTCTATTAAATTTGCATTGGTAAATTAAAAACCGCCGTTGAAACGCAAATGTTTTAGCACATAAGTAGATCAGCAATTGAATGCACCAATTAGCATGCTGAGAGCCCTCTGACATCACAGGCCACAGACAGAACCGCTGTAGGTGTCTCTTCATGTTCTGCATCACAAACGTTGGGTGTCATTGGCTGGCTCTGAGAGGGTGTCACTATGTTTTCGCGAGCCCCGGCCGCTGATGTGCGGCGCGAGGAGCAGACCAAGCGTGGGTCAGACTCGCCTTGCCATTATACGGCCCAACGGGAGCAATAGTGATTATTCACATCGCTGCACCACAAACAGAGCTAAAAATAATCACACGCTAACTCCACATGCCCCGGGCAGGTAGTGCAGAAAAACGAGAGTACACGCTAGTGAGGTTTTAAGTCCCTGTTTCATAATCATATCTGTGTTGCATTAAGAGATGTCAATAGCCTGATTCATAGTAGATTCTATTTGTTAAAAGGACGTGCTTTGATGCATGAACAAAGACATTTCTGCATTACTGCACCATAATGGACACGTGATCATCAGAACTTAAAAGACAGGAGTAAAAGAAAGAAAAGGTTTTTGCTGCCTGATCTCTATTATTTAAAAAAATGTTGAAAAAAATGATGTGGTGAACTGTACCGAAAATTTTGACTGTAAGAAACAAAAGATATAAAAATGGTAATTCATAACTGTTTTACAAAATTGCGTATTTGTATAACTTCGTACAATCCTTTCGACGTATATTAATATGTTCTGCTACAGTACCTGTGATGGTTAGGTAAAGGATGGGGCCTAAACCTAACCATCACTAGTGTCAAAGCGTCCAAATTTATACAAATGATCCATTTAAAATGGCAATGAATTGCCGTTAGATTGTGTTATTGGCTCAAAAGTTAAATAATGCAGCTTACATTGTATATTGTATATATATATATTTCATTTAAGTGACAACTTTGTAAAATATTGACATCTTTATTTGTGGTCCACTTTACCAACTGCAAATTTCACATTGTAATCTTCCGAGCATTTCCACAGCATACGGTGTAGTTATGCAAAGTGAACATGCGGCACTACACAGGTAAAATAGATAAAAGTTGCTCAGAGGAGACTTAATGGAGTACTCAATTATGTCTGTGTCACAGACAACCTACAATTCTTTAAGAAGGAATAAAACAAGACAGAAATGCGAACATTAACACGGAGTTCATAAATTGAGCGAGATAGCAAATTTAATGAGACATGTTTGAGTTCAAAATGAAAGCTTCTGTTTGCACATCTGAGCACAATTTCAATCATCTTCTGAAATGTGAGAACACTGGAGAGTTCATGAGAAACAGTGGTGGATAAGCAGACATACATGCTATCCACCACTGCTATCTATAAGAAGCGACTGAGTTATTCAAGACGTCTCATTTCATGCTTGACCCCTAGTTTCTAAACTATCATCTACCTGCTCATCTCCTCAACGCGTCCTCCACATGGCGTCACTGTAGCTGCACTTTACAGCTCCCGCCCCCCAAATCTACATACAGGAAACAAGGTTACTGCCCAAGAGATGTCACTTCCGAAACACCCACTCTCTCTCTCTCGTTCGGTCGCTCATTCTCACCCACACACCCCCAGCTTATTGCCATGACAACCGGGAAAAGAATAGAATATAAGTGAGTGTTAAAGAGACAGATGATCAGAGAGAGGGGGGACGAGAGAGAAAGACAAGGATAGTACTGAACTAGAGAGAGAGAGAGAGAGAGAGAGAGAGAGAGAGAGAGAGAGAGAGAGAGAGAGAGTGCTAAAATGTGTGGGAGCGAGAGACAAGAGAGAAAAAACAGAAGGAGGAGAGATGGAAAAGAGAAAGAGGGAGAAATATGAAGGGTTTGGAGAGAAATGGAGGCATTGAGGGCACTTTTTTGGGAAAGAGAAACCATTTCTTGTTCCCATAGCAACCTAGCCATCCATGAAATATACTCTATTGCTTTCTCTCCCGTCTTTACCACCCTCCTATCGCTATATACAGCTCATAGTATATGTAAGAGCAGATAACTGATGAGTGAATGAGATGATGTGGAAATCAAACGCTACATACAAGCATGAGCCCTGATGGGTCTAATTCTAAAGGAAAAGATTCGAAAGTGCTAAATACGTCCTAGTACATATGGTTTGACGAGACAGTAAAATCCTGTTATATTTGTATTCTTTTTCTAAATCACCCTATACTTTACATATAATTTATAATTTTACAGAATTCAGGATGCAGAATTTGAAACTGAATGTCTGTGGAATTCACAAGGAATGATAGTAACTGTGGTTTCTACTGTATGTGTTTACTGTATATCTATAGCTTTTTATACATCACCTTTTATGAATGATTCATAAATAAAAAATGGTATCTTACACACTTCATGTGGTTATTTTAATAGACATGAGTCAATACTAAGGTTAATATTTAATTATCCAATACATTCATCTAAACACAACTGGGTGGACATCTTGTGAGCTGCACTTCTGAATATGTGAACAAACTATCTAATCGGTCTAAAATGTATTCTAAATATCAGACAATAAAAAGGAGTAGTTTATAACAACGTATGCGTTCATTCTATGAAACACAAGATTAACATTTTGTGGGGTGTAACCAATGGGCCGTAGTTGGGGTTGACGCTATATTTAATTTCCACACAAACCTCCCCTAAGTACCTCAATAATGTCTATTCAATCCACATTCGCATCATGTACATTTCAATGAGACCTGTCTAATATCAGACACAAAAATAAAAAGGACAAGCTACAAAATGCGATCCAACTTTCCAACAAACTCACTGGCAAACTGCTTTTAGAGCATCCCCCCTCCCTCCACCTTCAATCCATCTGTCTCTCTATCCCCCCTCACTCTCTCTCTCTCTCTCTCTCTCTCTCATATTTGGAAGCTAATAACAATTTCAAGCGAGACAGCATTCACAAACAGTGAGACAATTATCATTCAATGCTATAAAACACTTTAAAAAAAAGGTGATGCTCCTGGTCGTGCCTGGATTTCATGTATTTTTTCAATTGATGGATCATTTAACAATGTAGTAGTACTATTTCTGCAGTGTGTAGTATGCAAATTGTGCATTTCTATTTCAAGAGAAATACCCAGGTGACCTACTATGTTTGCTCAAAATGTGCAATATACAACAGAGAACACTTCTTTCTAAATTCTGTATCCCATAATGCAATGCACTTTCCTTTCTTCTCCAATGTGATGAACGAACTTGTCAGTTATGTTACGTACTTACACAACTTTCATGCACAAATCAAGCAACTGTCATGGGAATGCTAGCAGAATTTTACACTTCTACTTCATTTGACCAGACAGCCAAGAGCTAAGACACGTTTACACATTTACATTCAGGCGTTTGCCAGACGCTGTTAAGTGACACAAAACTAGATTCAAAATGCAAACGCAACCAGTTGGTTTTCAACATAAGAACCAGGACATAAGAACCGGACACAGCTGAGTGAAATACAACATAGCACAAACAGTTTGAAAGATCCATCATTACATAATGCATTATGTTTGACATTTTGGTATGGTAGTGGACAGTAAACAATGTCATATTTACTAAGCAGTAAAGATGCATTCCATTCCAAACATTTCCATCCTGTACGTCAAGATCTAGTTTACATTTAGCTCTGAAGAAACTGTCAAAACAAGTACGAGGTACGGCAGCGGGCGTTTCAATGAACGTCTGCATATTTGCATTGTACCATATTTTTCTTTCGCTGGAATATTCCACATGCTGAATAATTCACTGACAGTCTGAGGCTAAAATTTTTCACATCCTAATGGCAGAAGCACATGACACAGCCATCATTCAGCATGGAGATGTGTGTGCGTGTCGCATAGTTCCTTAATGTATACTTTTCTATATCTTGATGCGTGCGGGTCGCTCCGCTGAGATAAAACGGGTCGTGCTTTGAGTCCTAAGAGATAAAGCGTAATTATAGTGATCCGTCCTCAATCCAGAGATAGACTGAGAACTGTGTCATTGTATTATTACCCTGAGGCCTGTCACTAACATTCATACCTGTGCTAATGCTAACATGATGATGACCGGAAGATGATCAGAACTTTTGACAGAGAGAAGTCACAGGAAGAAAACCTACCGTTCGGTACTTTAAGTCTTTAAGTCAGCATGATACGCTTTCTGTAAATCGCTTTGCACTATTCATACTTCTTAGCAAAAAGGGGAAAAAATTATGTGGGGCAGCACTTAATTGAACGATAATATGAAAAATAAGATGGATTTTTCATCCCAATTGGACAATTCTATCCAAATGTCAAACATAAAATTAATAAAAGTTTGTACCATTCTGATATTTGGTGGTTTAAATGCCCATGTCAAGTTTCTTAAGCATTTTTCTAAGCATAGTTTTCAAAAGTCTGGTAAGTGAATTCTCACATCCATACACAGTCCATATTCCTCATAAAAGGATTTCAAATAAAACTATTTTGTGGTCTACAAACATCCCTTGGCAATTATTTGGGGTATTATTGCTTGTGGTTTGTTCATTTTAATTAACAAAAATCCCATAAAGTATGTTTATTTTAATGTGCACCTTTTTTATCACATCCTAAAAAAAGAAAACTTCTGCATAGACTGATATTTTACTGATGTCTAGACTAGAATATAAACAGATGATTCAATATATTGCTAATAAACACATTTTTAAAATACAAAAATTTGACTGAAGATGTCACATCCATAACACTAGAATTGCTTTTTACGTTTTGTACACTTTAAATTGTAGAACACTTCTGTACGCTTTAAAACAGTGATTTAAAAAAATAACAACTCCTGAAACTTTGTGCATAGTAAAAAACATAAATATGCATTGAAAAAACTAATAAATAAAAAAAGTAGATGGGGAGTATTTGAATTTCATGTTGAAAAATCTTATACAAACAAAGTAAACATCCAACTGAGCAGTTTATTTATGGTAATTCGTGTTTTTGATGTTGATGACAATACTTATTCCTAACCCAGATTAATGTGTAAAGACGACTAAACTTTTCTTTGGCTAAAAATAAACAAAAATGATTGAGCAAGCATATAAAAAAAGATTGTCTTTACACAACTGATTCATAACAGTAAGCTTATGATAATGATTTATAAACTAAGCTGTCAGTCCATTTCACATTAAAAGGTCCATTGTATGAAATTTAGTGCCAGCTAGCGGTGAGGTTGCAAATTGCAACCAACGGCTCACCTCACTGCTCACCCCTCCCTTTCAAAGTACTACGCTGGCTGACGCGGGACAAATATGTCGTCATGTTTTCGCTGCTTTTTCAAAGGAGATAACATATTTACATAACACGTTCTATAATGCAGTCTGTCTGGTTAAGGCTACTGTAGGAACAACATAGTTAATTCCATGTATGGAACCCGCGGTGTGTGTAGATAGAAAAAGCTCATTCTAAGGTAATGTAAACATAACATTAACATAACGCTTCATTATACAAGGTCTTTAAACACCTCTGAAGACGTAGTTACAGTATGTATTTTACATTGTGGTAACCTGAAGGTTCATTTTTAAACAGAGATGGTGATAGAGAGCTAGAAATTAAAAACAGCAGTTGTAAGATCGGTTAACATAAACATAAACACATAATGAATGGGATAAGTGAATATACCAGATTATAAATTATACCAAAACAACCATTGATTCTACTTTTACTCTATTACATTAACAACAACTGTACGATGTGATGTAACCATGATCACATTTTGGAAGATTCTTTCCTAAAATCCTAATAGTTTCCACATAAACAGACTTTTTCTCAAGGCTGATCTGAATGAACAGGGCCACAGACAACTCCAGTGACTGAGAGGATGCCACAACAGAGACACAGGCACGTGCTGGCCCACTTTTCACGCCACACAGCGTGTGTTTACCTGCCCGATCTGTGTGTGTCAGTGTGTGCCGGCCGGTCCTGGTCACACCTTCAAACCCAGACAGAGATGAGCAGGTGGCCTACAGCAGAAGCCCAGCCGCACGCTGGTCTAGAGACGAGGACATGGAGCAAAGCAGATTATAACCATAAAATGTGGCCCGGGAGCGTGAAATGTAGTTAAGCGGAGGAGAGAACAGAAAAGAAGGAGGTTTAATGGGTTCTGTGTGTGTGCAGCATGTTATGCATATGAGCAGTGTAACACAGATATCCTCGCCGACTAAAGGCTAGGTTATCTCGCAAAAGGGCTGTAAGCCAGCGCGAATAAGAACCCCGCGACGTGCGGAAGACAGTTTACGGCAACACGACTCTAATGCGCCGTCAGCGGCGAGCAAGCATGGGCCGATATTAAAATTCAAACAACAAACTCTTTCATCAAACTAATTTCTAAAGCTCACCTTCAAGAATTGCTTTCCAGCTTTATTCAAGAGTTCACGGTTCCGCAAGGGAACCGTTTAAAAACGGGACATTCATAAAGCGCCTGGTAAACGGCTTTGCAGGTACCTACTAAAGGGCAAAGCGCCGTAATTGTTTTGAACTTCATGTCGATTGCATCCTCGCAGAAACGCGTGTCGATTACGTGACGCTATGTGAAAATCAACAGCACAAACAGATCCTCAAGGCTTATTGCTGGGTTGAGTTACGCTAACTGGAACAGACACATGACCTCCAATGAATCTTGCTTCAATCTCAAACCCTGAGTTTATAAACTCTGGTGCCAAGAACTGTCCACATTAAAGAGATATTTTAATCAAAAATGACATTTCTTTCACCATTTACTCCTCTTAATGCCTTTTCAAATCTGTATGACTTCCTCTCTTCTGCTGAATACATAAGAAGATATTTTGAAAAATGTTGGTAACCAAACAATGTTGACCCCCATTGACTTCCATGGACACGGAGACATTTCTCAAAATATTTTTATTTTTTTACAGGGTATATAAATGATGCCAACGTTTTCGTTGTCAAGCTTGAAGCACTTGATAGCTAAAACAAAACTTGCTTAAATTAGCCTATTCATTTCTGTTTCGTTTCACGCCCCTTGGACAAGAATGTGACTTTACCGGGGGCATTTAAAAACAACAGCCCTTACGGATCAGAGGAACAAAGTATTATGTGAAGCGTCACCAGTTTGGGTTGTTCTGGTGTGTCGGAGGAACAACAGGACGCTGAAAACATGAATTCAAATCAGACATAAAAGCTTGAGGACAGAAACCTCAATATCAAACATTTTACATGCAGAGCTACAGATGTGCCAGAGCCGAGTGTGAAAGTGCTTCTCTGATGGATCTTACACGGTTATTAGCATTTCTAAACTAATTAAAGGCATCACATTAGCTTTCCAAAAACCGTCTGAAAGAGAAAACCTCACTTGTATAAAAACAAGCTCAAACTTGATCCGTTGTGCTTGAAACACATACAGTAAGCAATGTAAATAATTTGAATAATGTTATATTGGAATTAAATTCACAAATCAATTTGTAAATAGACATTTCAAAGGTGCCTGTGGGATGAAAAGAAAACATTAGGTAACAGATTTGATTCATTCCTTTCGACAATATTCAAAGGATAATGAATGTTTCTAATATTTCTTAAAACCAACTAAACTTATATACCGTTTAAAAATAACACCCGTGTGGAAAGAGCGTTTACTCACTGTATTAAAGTGATACTTCACCCAAAACTGAAAATTCTCTCAACATTTACAAATGTGTATTCATTCCAAAGATATTTGGAATAATGCTTGTAACCAAACAGATCTCAACTCCCATTTATTACCATAGTAGGAAAAAACAATGTCAAAAGTCCCCCAGAACTGTTTGCTGTCCAACATTCTTCAAAATGTCTTCTTTTTTGTTCAACGGAAAAAAAAAATGATTTTTTCCTACTATGGGAGTCAATAAGCGTTGATCTGTTTGATCATAAGCACTTTTCCAAATATATTTCTCTGTGTTCATCAGAACAAAGAAATGTATACACATTTGGAACAACTCGAGGTGAGTAAATGATGACAGAATTAAAATTTTTGGGTGAAGTATCATTTTAATTTAATATTTCCCATGTCATTTATTTTTTCACATCACCTTATAACACAATATTTTGGACTGTGAGATTGGTGTAATCATTAGGAGTTCTTGCTTAGGCAAGCATCCTTTTTATTGTTGCTCATACAGTGGGTAAGGGATTTGCACAAACCAGCCCCTGCAATGACTAAATAACCCATTTACACACAATCTCAAGGGTTCAAAACCCGCAGACTGTCAAACTCACCATAATGTAGGGTTGCCCAACAATAAATCGCATCCAAAATGAAAGTTTGTGTTTACAAAATACAGTTTATGTCTGTGTACTGTGCATATTATTTTGTAATTATAAAAACACACAGACATATATATATATATTCAAGAAAATATAAAAGATATAATTCAAGATATAAAAATGAATAAACGGTTAAATATAATTTGAATGTATATACATAGTAATATATATGTGCAAATATTTCCTCAATAAATACACATGCATGTATACCTGTATGTGTTTATAAATACAAAATTATTATGCACAGTACATAGTCATATTTTGTAAACAAAATTGTTTAATCTCTATGCAATTATTCGTTAAAGAGCCCTACTGTAATGTTAAAGATATTAAAAGTTGTCGTTGTCGGACTGAAACTTTGTGTCTTCAAAATGAGCACTTTAGAGGAATTGAAAAGTACACTGCTTTTTCAACAATTAAACAATGTGGGCCAGATTTACTAAACAGCACAAAATATAAACACAAGCGAAATATCTTATCCCATAATCTGAGCAGTGCAAATTTGCGCAGGGTTTAAGACATGCTTTTTGGGTGAAAAAATAAAATAACAGTTCAGTGATGAGAGCAAACCTTAGTAAATCGCGTTGCGTGATTTATTCAAATACTCTCCTCCCATAGAGTTTGCGTCTGTAGAGGAAACCCCTACAAGTCGCAAAAAACGCTATGCACACGCCTATTCAGTGCTAATTTACTTTATAGACAGTAGTTTTTTACACCAAAGAGGCGTTTGCGCAGCCGCAAACTGTTAGTAAATCCGGCCCTGTATTTTCAAAGTCGTGATACTTTTAATCGGTTAAATATTTGCAAAACCCACGGACATACATGAACGGTGACCAATACTAATGATTTTAAATAGTAATATTTACAAGGTTTCCAATTCATATCAAACTCATGCCTGTCTCTTGAGGCGTTTACATCTCTCCAAATAAGTTCTCAAAGTTCAACATAAACTCAGTGTGAGCTCTCGATATGAACTCAAGCATTTCTCATGAAGTCTAAACTCTTTGTATTTATCTTAACACTCTTACTGTATGCCAACTACAGTGTATTAGGAGAAATAACAAAAACAGTCGATGCCAAAAGAGTAAGTCCAGTGACGCTTTTCCATTCGAAAACACATTCAAATTATTCAGCATCAAAGCAAGTTTATATTAACTCCACCAATCTGACCCCCAAGGTATTTGTGAATATAAGCGGCCCAAAATAACCCTAAACTAACAATTCATGCTGTTACGAACGCTGAAGTCTTTCACATATTTATCAAAGCATTGCAAATTGCATCACATGCTGTATTATATATCAATGCACACATATAGAGTAAAGCAGACAGGATTTAAGTCTTTCAAAGCGATTTTAATTAAAAGTCTGTTTGGTGTAAGTCAGGGTCCATCAGCTCCATTGCCCTGTCTGCGTGTGTATGTATGGAGTCGATTACATTCAATTACAGTAAGCTCCATTCTTTATCAGTGCATCAGTAAGCGAGCGCGTGAACCGCACCGTTCTGAATCAGGCAGTCTGCCACACTCCACCTACCCACGGCATCTGTCATCTGTCTCTGAGCATGCTAATACTCTTCATCGCTGAAGGAGGAAAGACTGCAAAAAATGAATGATTTACACAGTTTCTGCCGCTCGTAAATCCTCGGGGAGAAAATATAGCGGTCGCAGAATGAATTCGGACACTTACACCATGCTTAAAAATGTATAAGTGTCATTGCATTAGAAAAACAAAATATCACACTTACTGTCAAGTGGAAAAAATGATCGTAAACCTCTTCTGAGAACAAAATAAAGCTGCAATCCGTAACATATTTGCTTAACAAAATCTGTTCCTTAGCAGGTTCATAGATCATCAGTTGTAAAATCTGTCTCTGTGACCACTAGCTTAAAATAATTTTCAAATTTCAGTACAATTTCTCTGGACATGAAAATAAGTTTGTAAAGTAACCTGCGATTTTATTTTAATTTCAGATATAGCGTAGATTGATCTCACAAGAATTTTGTGGCTTAATCATATTAGTAGGTACAAAGTAAATGATACAAAATACAACTATTATAGACAGTTTCAATAACAGTTAACCTCCAGCCTAAATGTGGTTGTGATATGACAATTTATTTTATACTTAACTTATCTTTATGATAATTTATCTGAATTTTTTATTGTGTATTTATTGAATAAAATTAAAACTACTCAAAAGTGATTGATTCTTTGCAGATGTCTACAGAAAATGAAAGGGATAGTACATCCAAAATAAAAAATCTGTCATCATTTACTGACCCCCGGGTTGTCTCAAACCTGTATAAATTGTTCAAATGAACACAGAGAATCATATTTGGAAGAATGTCTGTTGAGGGACATCATCCACTGCCATAGTAGGAATTTTCGGGCACCTTTGACCTTTGGTAGTCAATGATTTCCCGAAACTGAAAATTACTAACATTCTTCAAAATATCTTTCTCTTTGTTCATCGGAACAAAGTAATTTGTTCAGTTATGATATTCCATAAGGGTGAGTAAATAATTAATAATTAATCCAATCTTCGCCGACACGAAAGCAAATCGTACTAAAATGTACAAAAGTGATGGTAGACAAAATTATACAAATTCCCCTCCTCAAAATAAGTTACAGATGCCACTTTAAATACTGAACCAATCAAACCTGAGGTCGTTTTAGTGGATATACGGTGTGATTTTCCCTATAGTTCACACTGGCATCTGAGCAGAGAGGACACGTAAGAAATATAGCATAGAAACATTCCAAATATAATTATTTTGTGTCCTGTAAGACTTTTGCTTTCATGCTTTTGCTAAACAATGTCGCATGCAATCAAGCTTATACAGTATAGCTAGAAGCATCCGTACAGTGTAAGTTTCAGACATTAGCCTCGATCCAGTCAAAAAGAAAGAGAGAAAAAAAATTGAAGCACTGTGAGAGTGCTAAACTTTTAGACATTTCACTTTTGAACTTATAGAACTTGGACGTTACGTTCTGGCTAAGGCCTGAGACACAAGACTCATGTATATACATGAAGACATTTTTAGCAACGCAAGCTTGATTTTCTCGAAGTTCTTGAGTTTTCAAAATATGTCAGAGAGCAATTCTTAACACCACTAGCTTTGTTGCATTGTCAGCATTGCTGTAAGGTGCATTAGCGTAAACTATCTTCGGTAAGTTTAACTGTTCTCAAGACGAACCTTAAACCTGAGGAGAATTGTTATACCTTTGGTAATTTTACTATTTTACATTGTCCTTGTCCTTGTGCTATCTTTCTAAAATCTTTGTGGTTGCTAATCCTGTAGTGTCCCCTTCATCTTGTTTCTTTACCTACACTAGTGAGAAGCTAAATTCTGTCTGTCATATCATGTATCTTGAGAATTGACACTGGATGACCCATTCCTCTTTCCCGAACATTGACAAAAGGTTTCTGAGGCACATCTGACGTTTAAGAGTGTCAGCTGGCCAATGCACACAATATAAGAGCTGTAAATTTAATTCACACTGATGGGAGTCTTGAGTGAGAACTCGTCCACGGCGTCTAGTTTTGGTTCTCATCCACCGGCTTCGTACAGCACAAATGATTCCTCTGCATAAGTTGCCGCTGTGAAGATTTCATGTTATTCTGTATTGATTTTTAAGCAATTATTTCATAAGCCGCTGCGTCAGCATCTAATTTGACTCTGAGGAAAAGTGTGAACTCTTCTCCAGGCTAGGTAATGGAGTATATTGGGTGAAACTCAAAGTCAGACCATCCTTAAACTCATAGTAGACCTACACTATGTAAAGTACATAGATTGTGGTAAGACACCGCATACAGCACAATACAATGACATCTGCAATACACCGATAGTACATGTGTGCGAAGCCCCCCGTTAGTAAATTTGTGATTTTAACATCGGAACAAAGCATTCTGGGGCACTCTGACAAAAAAAAGACAACATTTGCATAATTTTTTCAGCGAGGTGAAGCTCAAATGCAAATATTAAGCACCCAAATGTTGTTTTATGAAACATAAAACTGAAGAAAAAATGCTCAAGATAACTAAACTGAATGCATTAGCAAACAACACTATTTGGTCAACACTTTCACTTTTTAACACAAATTTCGCAAAAAAAAAGCGGTGTCCACCCCTTTTCAGCACTTATTTTCAATGCGTGTCTTGAGTAAATACTAACAGTAGTTTTTTATGCCAAAAGAGTCATTTGCAGAAAGGTTAGATCTGACCCAGTGTGTCTCATTTTCTGTTTGTTTTTAGTTCCATTGTGACTTTGACAAGGACAGATATTAAAATTAGGTGCACTAATATATATCGGCTAATAATCGTTCTCGGTCGAAAAAAGCAATTTTTCTCACTATTGGCTATTATTTAAAAACAGTCAATGACCAGGACCAATATTTCCTCCCATTTAAGAGTTGACAGTAAAATGCTGTGAATTGGTGCTTTGTATATTCAAAATATTAAGAAATCCACCAGTTTTGTGTTCAATATTAGTAGTCATTATTAATTAATAACATTCAGAAACTTAAGAAATATTAAAGGTTCACCCAAAAATGAAAGTTCTGTCATGAATTATTCACTCTCTAGTTGTTCCAAACCAGTATACATTGCTTTGTTTGGTTGAACACACGGAAAGATATTTGGACGAATGCTCGTAACCAAACACTTCTTGAAAGCCACTGAATACTAAAGTAGGACTATTACAATGGTAGTCAAAAGTTCCCAAGAAATTCAACAAACAAAACAAAATGTTAAGTAATAGTTCCTACTAAGGTGGTCAATGGGAACTCATTTTACTAAATATCTTTCTCTTTGTTCATCGGAACAAAGAAATATAGATTTGGAACAACTGGAAGGTGAGTAGATGATGACAGAATTTTTATTTTTAGGTGAACAATCCCTTTAATTTGATCTTCAGAATCAGTATCAGGAGACGTTGCTCTGAATTATTTACTATCTGTATTGGTGGAGACATTTAGTATCAGAGCGTCTCTTGTTCAAATCATAAATAAACCCAACAAAAATATTCGGATTCATTCTGAGCTGATGTTTTAATACGTTGTGTGATGACCTGTGACTACGACGGCTGTATTGAGTTTACATTACAATAAAATCTGAACACATTGCCTGCTGATCTACTGTATCCATTCCAGGACACATTCAAACATTAAGATGACAAGTACTTTGACATTTGTCTTTTTACTGTATAGTGGACAAAATCCAAACATGATAATGCCAAGTGTAAAGACAGCCTAAAAAGTTCTGGGGCGGTCAAAGGCCATTCTCAATCGTTAAGTCCCTCCTTCAATTAGAGTCTTTGAGAGTTTCTTTCTCCTTTTTTATAACCCACCAAGCACAAAACAATACTTTTAATGGCTAAGAAAAGTAATTGCAAACCTCTCCTCGACAAGCCACAAGATTTGTAGTATCATTCATGTCCACAGCGTAAATGGCCCGGGACCAGTTGTCCACCGATGTTTAATAGGGTAAGGGACTTGTCCGAATCCCAACACCAAGTATGAGCAACAGTAGTAGCGTTCTTGACTTAGCAAGCAACGCTAATTAGCATGTTTCATACTCAACTATTATTCTCATAACTACGAGCAGAACGATGATTAAGCAGCATCTCTTTTCAACACATTAATACACAACGGCCTAAATGTGAGACTCTTAAAGCTTAAAACACCAGCAATTCATCACAAAACTATTATACTGCTGTTTATAGACATAGGTATACACATTTAACATTAATTTGTCTACATGACACTACTGAGATCACATACTGATGCAATATCATTGATATCATGAGCAGGGCCATATTCTGTCTTCACAAAGAATAAGTCATTATGGTCTTGCCCCAAATGACCTTCTGCCGAACATGAATAGTTGAAACCAATCAAAAATCTGAGATCATCATTTCTGCATAGCACCATTAAGTCAAGCTGTAGGCTAAATGATTCTCAAGCATAATTCAATTACCACACAGTCTATTTTATAATAAGAGAACATCTGCTTGATTCTTGAAGGCGTCTTATGTGGTCCTGGTGTGAACATTAAAACTCCAGAGTACAGTCAGCTTGATTTATTTTGCACTGCTGGGGTCAAAGTGAGTCACAAGCACTTTTGGAAAATCTAGCGAGCTGAGTACCAATGCATGTTGATTGTAACAAATCATACATTTCATTTTATACCAAAAAATATTTTTAAGAATTGTTTGAAAATTAACTTTTACTCAGGTGTGTGTGCTACCAAAGAGCTACAATTGACTTGAATGAAGAAGACATCTAGCTAGCTAGGGTCACAATTATGTTGCAATCACATATTTACGACCTTAATGCACCTTAAAACACCACCACAAAGTCGTAATTACCAGTAGGAAGTTCAGGATTTTCTTTAAAGCGGCACTAACACTGCCAATCTCATATTGATCTTGAGTACCTAGTAGTATTGCATACATCGTATCTTGGGAGAGTATTTAGTTTGATCACATTTATAAAAGATAGATACAGCTTTACGATAACTTCCAAAATCAGACATCGTGTGTGGGGGGAGGGGGAGGCTGAACTAAAGCACATTGTCAACAAAACACTGACATCAGTTTCTCTCACTTTAGTTTCAAACGATCTCCAAATCCAGCGTTATATCTACCGTTTATATAACATTCAACACCCAAATGCAGTGAACAAACACCTGAACCTCGCGAACAAATCTCTCTCTCTCCTGCACACAAGTGAAAGTGACATCTGCGCATGCTCCTTCTCCTGCTCTCCATGCTGCTGCGTGGGCGTGCCAGGTGCTTTTCCGGGAGTATTGTCCAATAAGGGACTAAGAAAAATTGTTACAAAACAGTTTTATTTGTTTGAAAAAAACTTTCCAAAACCTGTACGATCGCTGGGGGAGTGTATTGAGCACAGAAATACTACGTAATACAGCCAACTTATTTTTAGACAAGTTGACCATGTCAAGCATGAGAAGACATCACGTTTAACATTGTAAAGAGGTCAGAACGCATGACACATGGTTGCAGCACCACAAATTTGTGGGTGTGTCTGTGAGAAACATGATGGTGAAATCATTCATTGTCATTTACACCAAAATATAATAAGTATATAATAAGTTGTCTGCACAAAAAATGAGTATACAGTAATATTACAATATTTATCAATATAATTTACAGTGGGTTTATAAATCAAAAAAATGAAAAAGAAAAAACCAACTGTTTTGCATTCATTTTTCTTTTTCTATAAGCAGAGTTAACAAATCTTCCTGTTTTTTCATATAATTCACTTAAAGAAGGTACGCAGTCATTTTGCGCCACCGATAGGGATTCAATGTTGTAAACACATTTTACCAGCTCTAAAAACTAACAACCCAGGACGACTTTAATGCATTACAGTATATAAAATGACATATTTTTAGCCAAGTATATATTCTATTGTACAGTTGACATCAACAGTGCCATAAATTCTAAAATTACAAAACAAAATATTTTTCCAGGTTTAAACTATATCTATAGATTACTACGGCGTTTTAGTGCCACTCAAAAAAGAAAAAAAGAATTTGAGAATAAAGTCGAAATGTTACGAGAATAAAGTCTAAATGTTAAGAGAATAAAGTCGAAATGTTACGAGATAATCTCGAAACATTTCGACTTTATTCTCGTAACATTTCGACTTTATTCTCGGAACATTTCGACTTTATTCTCGGAACATTTCGACTTTATTCTCGGAACATTTCGACTTTATTCTCGGAACATTTCGACTTTATTCTCGGAACATTTCAACTTTAATCTCGGAACATTTCGACTTTATTCTTGGAACATTTCGACTTTAATCTCGTAACATTTCGACTTTATTCTCGAAATCTTTATTTATTTTAATGTGGCACTAAAACGCCGTCATAATAGATATATCTGTATGACATGAAAGAGTTGCTGCCTATATAGAAGATAGCACTTTTATAGAGAACAAATAACAAAACACCTCCTCAGTATTTGAAACAGATCTAGACCGTGAGAAACAATTAGATAAATAGATAGTTCACCCAAAGATGAAAATCCATACTCAGCCTCTCAGCCATTTCTTCTAACCTTTATGACTTTTTTTCTTCCGCAGAGCACAAAAGATATTTTGAAGAAAGTTGAGGACCCAACAGCGCCAGCACCCATTCACTTTTATTGTATGGACACGAAACCAATGCAAGTGGATGGGTAACAGTTAACAACATTCTTCAAAACATCTTTTGTGCTCTGGAAGAAATAAAGACATACAGGGTTGAAATGACAAGAGGGAGAGGAAATAATGCTAGAATTTTCATTATGGGGGAACTATCACTTTAAGGCACTTGATCATTCTCCTCATCTAAATTGAGATCCACATGACTTAAAAGCAAGGTATAGGAATATAGGTGTCGAAGGGCACCATGCAATTTTCTGAGTCTGTGTGTAATGTGTTTCGTAAAGAAGCTGCATTAGTCAGGTGACTTGAATGAGAAATCAAAAGGTTTAAAAGTAAAAGGAGGAAGTTGCATGATAACCTCTACTAATCAAATACATCTGCGGTTCTTGTTTATGTAGTCTCTCCCGAACAATAAGAATACACTAATGAAAATGTAACAAAATAAGGGCAGTTGAACTGTGATAGGTTTCAGATATTCAAACATGACTTTTACAAAATTTTGTTCATAAACCGCTTCTGAGGAACAACTAACTAAATTGCAGGATTAGGCAAAGTTTAATACGCTTGTTAAGTTGTGACATAAAGATGCACTGTTTATTCATATCACACATCTATTCGAAACTTAAAAACTCACGGTGTACATTACAGTCTCCAGGCAATATTTTAATAATTCTGCAAAAATGAATCACTGTCTAGCCATCTGGGATTTTGTTATAGAAATAAAGATTAGGAACGCAGTTTTTCGATAGTTTTAGGGATCACCATTTTAAATTAGCAATTTTGTTGCTCGCCTTTGTCAGCGTATGGACCCGCATGTGGTCTGTTGTAACGTCTCATCTTAAGCAGATATCATAAAGCAGAATTGCATATTCATATTTAGTTTTCCAAATTAAGTTCTTAAATTAATCAGTACTTACTGTATAACTATTTTCTGTTCTGTCCAAAGAAACTGCAGCATTTACGTAAACCAATTTTCCACCAATAAATTGCTGTGGTAAAAAAAACGTCATGGAAAAGTAAAACAAACTTTGTAAATTAGTCCATCACTATACCTGTTTAACTGGGAGATTCTTCGCTAAAGAGCTGCAATGTGGACGAGACGTCATGCAATTAGTCATAGCTTTCAGTATCTTCAATATAATATTTACATTTCATTAGCTGCCACCTAATTTAAGCCCTGACTATATAGTTGTATTTAATGACGAGAGTAAGACGATTCTATAAATCCCCATAACACACAATTCCATTGAAAAGTGTATTTGCTGAGCAAACTGCCAAATGTTTTTTTTTTCTTTCTTTAAGTGTCAATCTTAACAAATTGAAATTAAAATATTACAGAAATCGTTCAGATTCCCACACTTTAACCAGCCTTTGTCAATTATAACCTCCTTCCTTGCACAAAACAACCATCCATGCTCTCCAGTACAACCTTATGTAATATAATTTCAGTGGTTTCACCAGTACTGTATAACCCCACTGTGCATAAAGACAACCGCACGTGATGCTTCTCCTACAGTGCCTCAGAAATTCTAAGAAAGACTTAGTAAAATAATACTTAGATCAACAAACATAAACATGAACAAACAGTCAGTTTCTGTAAATAAACCAGCAATGCACAAATTCAAAAGTATAGTGACTGTTAAATGCAACGTTGCAATGGGATGGAAATTGTTTAAAGCACATAAATTCATAAATAAAATCATCTCAAAGTCATCTACTGGTATAAGAGTACAGACACAACCAAGCAAAAACTGATTTTATCCGCACATAGGGATAGTTCAGTCCAATACTTGTTAACCAATTCATACACAGAATTCAACAAGATTTTTCAAGCCAGTGAGTTTTTGCATGCGGTGGGATGCACTGGCATGTACTTAAGCGGATTGTAAAATGTCATGAGGGGGCAGATAGGTCTCTATCTCTCTCGAACATACCGAAACTGCCTGACTTGATGGGAGTGATAAAATGACAGCAGTCCACCTGCATCACACAGAGACCAGCATCAGTGGTACTCTAGCGCAGAAGGATGATGCTATGGGAGGATGCAGCAGAAATCCATCAGCGCTCTTACCTTGAAAGGGAACATATGACATGTTCCCACGGCATTGAACGTGCTCTCCGTGTCTATGTAGTCTCTCGGCATGCAAAGATATCCCTCAGCAGTCACGCGAGAAAAAGATCTCTTCTGCTCACACACTGCGTCGACGCTGGAGCGATATTCCCGTAGTGCGAAAGAAAAATCACCCGTGATCGACAAGAGCCATTGGGGTGATCGGTGCCCAGCGCGTGAAATTGCGTTCACATTATATATCGCACGCGCAAAACAAGAGTGATGAAGAAGAGAACGATGAGATGAGAGAGAGAGAGAGAGAGAGAGAGAGAGAGAGAGAGAGAGAGAGAGAGAGAGAGAGAGAGAGAGAGAGAGAGAAGGGGGCGGTGAAGTACGTGCGTGGTGTGCGTATTTTCCAATGTACTTCAATCTATGCACTGTGTATCTGTGTCAAAATTCCCACGTATATCGTGAATTCCACACACGCCCCTAGATTCACGTGACAATACAAGCGCACGACAAACTCAGGCTTTATACGAATTGACCCGTTGGGAAGTCATGTTAGTGCCGTGTTTTGGATATGGTATTATGCTAGCAAGCATTCAGTACAATTTCTTTGAAACGGCGCTGAAGTTACATAATGGCTATGTAGTTCAGGAACACCCATCTGTTTACCAGAACATTAAGATGAAAAAATACGTGAAAATATAGTTCATATTAACTTATTTTAATATTAAAGTGCTAGCGAGACTTTCAGTATTCTTCTGAAATGTATTTGCTAAGGTAAGTTTGAATTAGCCTATTAGAGACTGGCCTATAATGAGGGAATGACTTATATACATCAAAATATCAAGAGCAAACACCTATGAACGTCAAAGCAACCGCATAGCAACGCCACAGCAACGATGCAGCACTTTATGAACGTTGAAGCAACGCTTTCCCTGAAAATGAAAAAAAACCTCGTTATCCGCGGACCGTACGCCATACCAACTCATTTTGTACAAACATTTAAAACGCCCGTGTAAACCTATTAAATAAAATACCGAGGTTTGAATTAGACTGACGTGACTAACCGACCGAAAACATGATCACTGGACACTGAAAAACTATTCTTAAACATGATTACACGTGTAAAAAAACAAACAAACAAACACATACAGCCCTATCCAACATCTGTTTAGCTACTTCCACACACGGCCCTCAGTCTCTTTATTTATCTAAAATGATTCACAGAGCATGAAACCAAGAGCTGCTGCCAAGGCAACTGGAGCCAAAATGGCGTTTAATGCAAACAGTTAACTAAAACTGACTACAAAAATACGCAGCCATATGTTTTTTTAAACAACTTACAATCCTCACATTACTTATCAAACACCAGGCCAAGCTTTCACCTGTGTACGGAGCTAAATTTCACGTCATTTCATTTGTGGGCTCACCTGTGAAAGGAAAATGGGTGTTTAATGCTCGCGCTCGACTGCCCCGTGGTGGTGAGAACGCCGCACTGCACATATCTTATATTTAAGCATGAAACAAAAGCTAACACACAGAAACCTCCTGACAGCGTTAGAATTGAAACAAAACTGACAAATGTTTTCACACGTTTAATGTTATTAAAAATAAGCATGACTTCATCGCATGACTTCAAATCAATATTATTTTCCTTAATAGTGTTTGAAAGGAATCTAAGAATGGCCTGAGCTGTTAACTAAACGAATGATGGATATTTTATATTTATAGGCCTTAAATATAATAGCTTTCATTTAACTACTTGTCTTTTCTGGAAAATGAAAAATAAATAATTGTGTAATTTTCTGGGAGTGTACATCTCTGTTATTGTTCTATTCTACCATGAAAACTACATAAGAAATGTAAATCTATAATTCAATGCTTCGGAATTTAAAAATGAATGGGGAAATTATTTGTGAATAAAACAGGGCAAGTGCACTTTTATACAACACAATGGTATATTTATTTTCATTTACATTTTAAACCTAGAGTACATACAGTATAAACATAATCTGACAGAAAACTCAAAGAATACATAAAACTAAACGTTGACTTGACCATTAAAAAAAGACTACAGTCTGCTAGTTCTTGTGTCACCCTGACATGGAATCTATGACCTAACAAACACATACCATGAATAGAAAACACACAATACATTCATTATCATTCACTGATGCAACAAGCCTCACATACAGACCAACTGCCTTACGTTTCTATCCAGGTAGAATGACCTGTATGTGTATTCTGTATCTGAGATGATCTGGACCTGATCAATTTATCATCATAAACACGAATAACTCTTGGTGCCTTTGTTGTCATTTGTCACGCTATCATCACTTGCAAACATACAGAGTTTATCTTCTACAGTTTTGTAGTCTTGTACTGTTAATAAAGTTTAAGTATGTCTTATATTTAAGCACCTTTGGAAGGCAGTTGTGTTTTATTGATAACCATAATCCACAATTTTACAGGTGCATATTTTGTGGCCTGATTATAATCTGTGCATTTAAATATACAACCAACAATTAGGGAAGTAAATTTGATTTTGACAGATCCTAATTCTGATTGGACAATCTGCAGTTAAAATTATTGTTGCTTGGCAACAATAAACATCTACAGTTAGACTGTAGAAATTGTTTATTCCAAAAAATAATAATAAATAACTGTTTATCATATTTCTGTTGCAGAAGAAAAGCAATAATTAACTCAAAGATGTGCATTACGTGATTTGACCACAATTCTGGGGGTTGTGTTTGACTGACATATGCTGCAAGAATTCAAGTCATTATCATCTTAAATGACTTGTTGATGTTTATCTCTATTTAATCTTTATATCTTTAATGTTGTTATCACCCAACAATTGACCCAAATATGTCATCATTTATTCATCCTTATGTTAACCTTTGTATAACTCTTTCTTCTAGAACACAAAAGAAGATATTTTGAGAAATGTCTCAGTGGTTTTGTGTCCATACAATAGAGGTCAATGGGATCCAAGTTATTTTTGTTTACTTTCATTCTTCAAAATCTCTTCTTTTGTGTTCTGCAGAAGTCATACAGGTTTGAAATGACATGAGGGTGAATAAATGATGTAAAAACTATTCCTTGAAGAGATTTGTAAATATGGACTCATTTTCTTTGTTTGAATATTACAATTATTGGTGTCACCACACTTTTCCTGAAATTGTACATTGTTAGACTGTTATGAGAACATGAACAACGTGATGCCGATGAGTAGCTTATGCATTACAAACCATGATAATAAAAGTCAAGGCATTCTAAAGGCGTTTCTAACAGTATTCAAAATATAGGAAACACTGTAAAAGGAAAAAGAGATTTAACAGTATAATCTCCGAGCGAAGCCGGCGTGCAGCTCAACCTGGATTTGCTTGAAGTCGTCATACACCGCTGTTTCTCTCAGGACGACCGCTGAACACCCACCTGCTCAGCAATGCTTTAACACCTCTGCCCGTAACCATGCAAACCCTAATGATAACTCTAGCCCTTTCCTCTATGTACAGCCTCTCTCTGTGTGTCACGCACACTCTTTTGCGCATCCTTCTCAATACACGCTCACGTTTCCCCACTCCACAAGATACTGGACTTTTCCTTCTGCCGTTACACGTCTGGCCAGGATCCTGACGCCGTCGTTTCCCCCCCAACCCATCGGCGTGGGTCCCACAGTGCCGGGGTAGGGTGGCACGTCTCGCAGGAAAAGAGAAGGGCAGCTTTCAAAACGCTGCCCGGGAGGGTGAGCCGAGGAGAGGGAGTATGGAAGGCAGGGGGCTGGAAGTCGACAGGGGTCTTCTGCACTGTATAGAACAAATACAAATATGAAGAGTTTGGTTCCAAATGAGATAACTCCAAACTGCTGTTGGTTTGTTTCGATTAAAGCCATAATAACTAAAAAATACAGCCATCTAACACAATAAAAAACAATAAAAACATGATTACATAATAAAAAAAAGTAATCTCATTTTGAAACCAAACTCTTCATATATTACTGCATGACAGTTAATAGTAAAAATTTTGAATTGGCTGGTTCAGCATGTAAAATGACATTTTTTTCATCATTTACTCACTCTTATGTCGTTCCAAACCTGTTTGACTTTCTTTCTTCTACAGAACACAAAAGAAGGTATTTTGAAGAATGTTGGTAACCAAACAACACCGGTCCCCCTTAACTTTCATTGTATAGACATTTCTTAAAATATCTTCTTTTGTGTATTTTGGGTGAACCATTCCTTCTACAAAAACATCTTGTGCGTTTCTATTTGATTTCGAGACGTTTTTTATGGTACAGACCTGTAATGATGCAGAGTTCTAGAAAGGTCCTGAGATCCATTGTATGATGGGTGGTAGAGGGCAAACATTCTCTTGGGAGGTGAACTGTAACACGTAAATATTTTTTAGCTTGCAAACACAA
The DNA here is from genome assembly GCA_029783895.1 of Triplophysa bombifrons. Taxonomy (NCBI): domain Eukaryota; kingdom Metazoa; phylum Chordata; class Actinopteri; order Cypriniformes; family Nemacheilidae; genus Triplophysa; species Triplophysa bombifrons. Next base: position 5,917,728 of record CM056455.1, read on the forward strand.
TGGTAAAAGATCAGACAGGCATCCATTCTGTGATATAAATAGAGTCTAAAGCAGATGGCATGTACGGTTTCTCAACTGACCCCAAGGCCATCTCCTCCTCTGGTTTTCTGGGGTTGTACAGGCTCGTCCCGTCTACACAACCATGGAAACATGGCACCCGGTCGATTGAGTTTGTCGGAACCGCTGGTGGACAAGCCTGAAAAGACAAGATCAACTGGTTAAATAACGTGGGCAAGACATTTCTAAATATTCACAGACTCGTGCTGGTTTGGAGCGATACCAGAGGGGGATAAATAAAGACGCATTTTTGGGTGAGCTACTGTATCACCCTTAAAGTTGCCATGAAATCAAATTTTACACAGTGTTGCAGTGATTATTACAAATTATTTATCCCATTATTAAAGATAAAAATAATATTATAAAAAAAAATCATTTGCACTTGTTATCTTTAATCAAAGACAGAAAGCTCCTCTTCCCCTCTCAACAACATCTCTTCACCAGATGACGTCAGCAACAAAAGAGAAGTACGACTATACTGACTATCCAATGGCCAGGCATTTTTAGCCCTCTTCTCCAGGCCCAACTTACAACAAACCAATCAAAAAGAGATGGGCAAAATAAACCCCACCTTACATTTTTCTAATTTCAGAAGCCGTTTCACTCAGAAATGCATCACTATATGGAAAAGAAGTCAATCGCAACTTCCGTTTCATGGTGACTTTAAAAGATTAGTTCACCCCCAAATGAAAATTCTGTCATCATTTACTTTTTCTCTTAACCTTTTAAACAGGGAAGACTTTTTTTATTCTGCGGAACACAAAAGAAGATATTTCGAAGAATGTTGGTTAAAGAACATTGTTGGGCTCCATTGATTTGCATTGGTTTTGTGTACATACAATAAAAGTGAATGGGGACCAATGGTTTTTGGTTACCAAAATTCTAAAAATATCTTCTTTTGTGTTTTGCAGAACAAAGAAAGTCATACAGGTGTAAAATGACAAGAAGGGGAGTAAATGGTGACAGAATTTTCATTTTGAGCTACACCTTTAACACAGAAACAAAGTACTACACTTGTCACTGTCTGACAAACGAACGGTGTGAAAATAAGACACACGGCTGAAAGATAAGAGATGACTTTTATATGATTTTACAGATGATTAGAACAGGAAGTTCATTCTCACCCCGACGAACTAAGACTGCGAATGTCATAAATGCTGATGTTCATTTATGAATAAACGCCTGCAGCCTTCTAGCTATTATTATAATGGAGATGCCTTTCAAACGGGAAGGTTCCTGTTCATAAGTGGTGAAAATCGCACAGGAGAATTAGACTTTCAAATGATTTTAGGTGATTTTTACCTCGAATGGTCTTAAGAACCCTGGATGTCGTGCAATACGGCACACAGGGGGGCCGCGTATGACAACAGCGTTTGTGGGACGATACACACACTGAATGTGAATGATGGCATTATTCTGTGGCACATGTCATTATTACCAAAGTCAATTGACACGAGCAGCGTGATATAGCACCTCATGAATGATATACGGCCAGAAAACACATCAGAATGTGAAGCATTTTTGCGTAGTGCGAAGAAAGCAGACAGATGAGATCTTTTTATCATCTAAAATATAGACAGACACAGACAGCTAATTCAGTCTTCTATTCCCATGCTTGTCCTCTAGTTTTAGAAGACTGTGCTACGATTTGTCTGGATCACAAAGATTGCAATCAAAAATTAAACATATCAAGAAAAACGAAGTCATTTCTCATTAAATTCTTTTATAAAATGAAACTATCCGAGTTATGCAATATTTGATTTTTAAAGTGCTATTGTACATCAACAAATGTCCTGTTTGTTTCTATGTTTTCTAAGGAAACATTCAAGATAACTTAATGCTAAAATATAATGAGATAATTAAACAATAAAACTTGTTGAAATAGGTAATGTTGTTTTTAACAGTGCAACAGTGTAACAATATTTTGGGATGTTTTATGCAAAGTTACGTCCTGTTGATGCATAGTGCCAAAAGGACATTATTTACATAGACATGTTTTTCTGGTGCCTTGACCCTTATAATCTAAATAATGCCGGATTGTTAATGTACCACCTGGACTTTAAACTCTAATCGACTGCAAAGTGCAACAAATCCCAGACGGATAAACGTTCCACTAGTGTTTTCATAAGATAACCAACATTTATTTAATGTCCATGTGTAGTTTTTTGGAGGATCTATTGACAGAAATTCTAAATGATATACATAACTATGTCTTCAGAGGTGTATGAAGCGATATGTTTTTATTACATTAGAATGAGCTATTTCTATTTACATACACGAGGGTCCCCTTGCATGGAATTGACCATGTTGTTTCTACAGTATAAACGGACAAACTGCTCGACAAAACATGTTTCATAAATACGTTACCTCTTTCGGCAAAGAAGCGAAAATGTCACGATATCTTAGTGCTGTGTCAGCCACCGTAGTGCATCAAAAGCTAGGGGGGCGGAGTGAGCTGTTAGTTGCAAATTGCAACCTCACCACTAGATGCCGCTAAATTTCATACACTTGACCTTTAAAAGGAATGCAATCTATTTATGCATGCTTTCTGGCTACTTCTAAAGAAAGATAAACCTAGCAGGTTCATTGTAACATGTGTATTTTACAGTAGGGGAGAAAAGCAAACTTCAGTGAATGAGAAGAACTCATTGCTGACGGAGGAGAGCTTGACCTCTGTGACACATCTTTTGATAGCTGCTGGTGACAGAAGCCACACTGACCTGCGTCTCTATGACCCGGCGCTTTGATTTACGGCCCTCCGGACCCACCGCTCTTCGCTGGCAGGGCATCGACGTGGGGCTGAAACAAAGACTAAAGACTTTAATGTCGTCATATGTATACACTACATGGACAAAAGTACTGAGACGCCCCCTTCTTAGTCTATGTTATCTGTTCCACTAATTCCCTATCAAATGATATAATTCCAAAACAAATATTAATGCTACACCCAAAACCATATTGAGGAATTTTGTTTCCATCATTGTTGGAATAGTTTTGGACTCTTTTCTGTTCCGAAATGACTGTACATTTTGTTAATGTAATATATGTGTGTACTACACATATGGACAAAATTATGATCGCCATAAAAAATAAGTATCATAAAAGTCTTTGTTTAATTATAATCTTCTCTTTTGGCACAGCTCTCGTGTTTTTTTATTTGTTTTGCTGGGTCGGGATCATTCACATTGCCATATTTTAATTAAACAAAAAACAAAAAAGCTCCAATGGAGAACAAAAATCTGTTCCCACAGCATCTTACAGTGTCCAAGATGTGGAATTTAAAAATATATTTTCTTTTATGACACCTTTAGGCTGATTTAATGATGCAGATGTTTTTTTCTGTGAATTAATTAAAAAGCTGTGGTATTTTCTCTGACCTTTTCCTGTGAGTGATGCTGATAGGCTGTTCTGCGATGTAAGGGGATTGGTCCGATGACAGAGGGGGAGGAGCCCGCACTTGAAGACCGAAGAGACACTTCTTTTTCTTTATTTCCTTCCCCGAGACAAACCTTCACGACAGATCAACATCTTATGTTGGATTGTTGTTATGCAGCAGTTATATTCCACGTTTGTTTTTGAAAGCTCTTTGACAGATTTCGTGTGGTCCTTGGGTGACGTATATGTGACAACTAAAATACACAATTCTGTTAACTGCAAAGTGTGACGTGAACATGAAATTGGGCTTTAAATCTTTAATTTGAAAGGGATTTATCAAAATGCTATTCACAGAAAGTGAAATATCATAGGAAGAATACAGAATGTAATGGTATTGAAAATTGTAATGGTGTGATATACGGCTGCCACATAGAAATCAAGCAGAACGAATGTTTCCATAACCAACAGAATCCGTTTCTCACCTGTCTTTGTGGGAATTTAATGCGTTGAGCAGGTTTTGGCAACGGTCCTGCCTCAGTGTGTCGGATAGCTGAAAGACAAAAATACAGAAGCAGTATGTAAAAATGCATTTGAAAAGTATATGCAGTGACTGCAAACTGTACCAAAAAATTAAAAATACAGTCAAGATTCAATTTAGGTCAACACAATATCAATCTGTACTGCTCTACATTCATGCTTTTGCTGAGTTACGGTTCTCCAATGACAAATAAACGATTTATAAAACGTTCATGAAATAATTAAAATAAAATATGTTTTCTTAAACATCTTATTAAACATTTAAAATTGTGTTTAAAAAACCTACATATGTCATTTCAATTTTCTATGGTGTCACACACCACTAGGGGGCACTACTTCTATCACTTTTGAACCCTATTTATATTGTCAATGTACATTCCTTATAGAGCACAACTGATTGGAGAAATTCAATAAATACAAATAATAAAATTATAAATTTTATAATACATTTTATTCAACTTTTTTCTACTCTTATCCAACCACCTTGCTCCATGCTGGCATGTAACACCCACATTTGTTCACAATCAAGTCATTTTACTCATTAAATTACCCCTTTAATCTGAAATACGACAGATTATGGATGTAAACAGTGCTTGTGTTAACTTTAAAACAAGCTCTCTTGGTGCAATTGACTGGAATACTTTCATACCGTGCCGAGAAGCAAAGATTCCCAGTTTTCATTTGTAAAAGCCATGATTTCGTGATCGAAATCAAAATACTTTCTCTTGCAGCACAGGGAGAGATGATACAGCACCAAATGAGCCAAATCCGCCCTGCGTTACGACAAAATGGGCATCATCAGATATTATATTCACTTCTTCACATCGGTTATGTGCTTTGTATTCCGCCATCACCTTCTTACCAGGTCATTGGAAGCCTCTGAATGGTCTCCGGACCGTTTGTGCACACCGAGCACTGGAACTGATAAAAGCTGATAGGTGAAGGGGAGAGGCAGACAAAAAGGTTTAGACAGAATGAACTTAGCAACAGCATGCGCTTAACAACCGTGTCAACCTCACCGGTCTCCGTAGAGAAGAGGTTTGCTCAGGCACTGAGTGCATGCTTCATGAAACCACTGCCCACAGCTCTCGCACTGCAACATCTTCAGATTCCACCTGACAAACACAACAGGCTTCTGTTTAGACACAAACGCTCGCAATGCAAAACACAAAAGTAGTCTTGTTAGTTCAAATACGTGGTATATTTTGTTCATAGACATTATTCCATCATTTCATCAAATATGTAGGTCCAATTCTAGGGAACACACGCTGATAAAAAAGACATTTATGAACTAAATGTACTGTAAGTCGCTTTGGATAAAAACAATTCACATCTTGTTTACATAGAGCCACAAAAAATATCAATAGACCATTTCAAGTTTATTTTAGTTTGTCTGAATTTACTATATGAAGAGTTTGGTTCCAAAATGAGGTTCCATGGTTTTTTCATTGTGCATTCCAATTAATATCAATCAAACAGCAGTTGGTTTGTTTTGATTTACCCCATAATAACTAAAACAATACAGCAAAGTAACTGAATAAAAAACATGATTTTTGAAAAAAAATATAAAACAAAAAAAGAGTGATCTCATTTTGGAACCAAACGCTTCCTATAAAGGTATGTTTAGGTAAAACAATCATTTTTGTTTCCTTATGTAAGCTACTAACAATATTTCTCCCAAATTTGAATAAAAGTACTGTTTCTATTTGCAATAATTTGCATAAAATGAAAACTGGAGAAACAGGTGAAAATAACAGAAAAGATGCTCCGTATTTTTCAGACGTCAAATACTGTAAAAAAACAAGTTCATACTCACTTTTAACCCATACAACAGTTATATTTGTATGTTTTCAGGAAAAGTATGTTTTTTATAACCTCCAATTTATTACAGTTTTCATGCATCTTGTCACGCTGTCAGCCTTTCACATTGCAATACATCTAGAATACTGATGAGGTTAAAATTTTAAGTGGTCTTTTTATTTCTTTTTCCACGGCTGTATATTGTATACATACACTGCTAATAGTTTGGACACAAAACTATTGCTGAATTTGTGTTAAACGTTTCTGATGCATTGTGATTTAAAGGCTTATCCTTCAATCATTTTCATATCAAATTTTGTAACTTGTAAGTCTTTTAAATAGATCCGATCCCATCAAATTTGTGTCTACAGAATAATTTTATTAAAGAGGAAACGTGTTTATTTTCAAGACAAATAAACTGGATAGTGTAGTAAGATCACGTGATAACAGACGAGCATATTGTTTCCCAATTCTGTTTTTTCAAAGGACATTCTCTCCTGTTCATGAGTGAATTTCTCATGTTCGTGACATCCCAGATGTATATGGCTTCCTTTCTAAACATGAATGCAAACAAATATCTGTTTATATTAAAATGCCACCATGTGACCTTTTATAGGGGTCTACATTGCAAAGTTAAAAAAGAATGTAAATCCATTATTAAAGTAGGCCTACTTTAAAGTTCTTTTAATGTGAAGCGAAATGAAACGTTTGTAAGAAAGCGTTTCATATTTTGAGCATATTTACCGATGGATACATCACATACCTATGGCATCACATGGTACAGTTTAGCACACGTTTAAATATGGCAGTAAGTTAATGAAATCCTTGGTTCTTGCTTGACTTTTGCTTTATTGAGTGTCGCCATGTTCAGGAATTTTACCATAAAATTATTTGTGTGCATTCAACTAAAGAACAGAAGTCACAGATACAGTATAACACGACATGAGGGTGAGTACATTACGAGAGACTATTCCTTTAGAAATACTTATAATATGCAGTGTATACTAAGTAAGCAGTACACAAGTATAGTCGGAGAGCAGATGAGAATGTCAAGAGTTGAACTCACTCTCCGGGTCCAGCGCAATAACAGTAACACTGCTGCTGATTGGTCAAGTGCTGCGGGTCCCAGTCTAAAGATGACAGCTGATAGGGCAACCTCACTTTCATGATCTGCATGAGTCGTGCGAAGCGTCCCCTTTTTAATGCACCCCCTCTCTAGGACAAAACACAGCCCGTCATTAAAGTGTATCACAACCGCACACGTTCCTGTCATGCAAGCACTTTCAACTACGATTTCATCTGAAGATTGTATTCGGAGAAGAGCGTTTGAAGGAAAGTCATTAACATTTCCTGCTGGGAGGGGCAGGTGGATATGATTTTATCTTCAAATCAGCATGTCAGGCCTGTGAAATGAGCGTGCTTGACAGATGGATTAAAGCGCAGGCCCATTTAACGCAGCTCGACCGGCACCTGCAGAGTGCTGCAATGCAATAAATAGGCAGTGGAGCGCAGTTAGGCATGGATACCCTTTACATCTCTGAGGAAAACGAATGCTTGCGTTCGGTTGCGTGTGATTCGAAATACATCCAAAATGGCAATATTCTCCTTGATTTAAAATGCAGCGTTTCGTCATTTCGACAAACCTTTGTTGCTACGGCAAAGACACACTGGCGACATATCCAGCTGTTGGGGTCGATGTCGGGGTCGATGGGGGGCGTGTGGCATTCCGGATGATAACCTGCGACATATATAAATACAGACAAAACAATACAGTGTTTAGTCCTGTTCATAAATATTTATCAATAATAAACAAAAACATTTAGCAATGTTTATACATATTCAATATGCTACTGTGCAAACATTTGTTCTGAAAATAAATAAATAGAAGATTAAAACAAAACTGTTATGTAAATCTAAGCTTTGTTAGGTTCATTTGCTGAATTACCGTGACGACATTTGAGGCAGTTTACAAGAGGTTCTTTAAGGGGCGGAGCATCACAGATACAGCATACTTCCTCTCCTTTTGAAGAGACTGACAAGAAACAACAGTTCAGATGTGACAGAGCTTAAAGGGACAGTTCACCCGAAATGAAATTTTTGTCTTCAGTTACTCAACCTCGAGTTGTTCCAAATCTGTACACATTTCTTTGTTCTGAGAGAAAGATATTTGGAAGAACGCTTGTAACCAAACCAGTCTTGGCCACCATTGACTACCAAAAATGACAATGGTAGTCAAAAGTGCTCCAGGACAGTTTGCTTTTCCAACATTCTTAAAAATATATTTTTTGTGATCAACAGAACAAAGAAATGTATAACGCAATATTTCCCTACTATGGTAGTCAATGGTGGCCAAGAACTGTTTGGTAAACAACCATTCTTCCAAATATCTTTCTCTGTGTTCATCAGGAAAAGGGTGTTTATACAGACTTGGAACAACTTGAGAGTAAATAAATAGAGAATATTCATTTTTTGGGTGAACTGTTTCTTTAACACATTCATATCTATCATATCTCCATATTTTACATTCATGCAGTTGGCTGATGGTTATATCTAATGTGACTTACATTTTTTCAGTTTGTGTGTTCCCTGCAAATCAATCTTATTGCTATATATTCTAACCGCCATGTGCAATGTGAAACAGATAGGCTCTTCAGATGATATAGGCTGGAACCATGCAGCCAATAGGGGTTCTCCTATGGGGGTGCACCTTTTATTCCAGAACTGTGTTTAAACATCCAGAACGGCCCAATACAGCAACTTTTACTTAATAAATGATGTAAGGTGAGTCTGACAGTCGACTTGAGTCTGATAATTCTCTTTTGATGGTGGTTTTGTGCACCAACAGTATTTCCGTCACAATTTCATCACATTTCCAAACAAAATTCTTATTGCATTTATCAAAATATTGTTATATCATGTTTGGTATTATAATAATGTATATCTAATGGGAATTGGAGGGGGCATAACAGTCATGAAAATAATGACGTAATTGAATGATCCTAAAATAAGGTTTAATTATGCATGCTATAATGCGAACTTTCTGCTGCTTCTGCTTTGCAAAGTAACCTGATCATTAATTTAATCTAGAGTGCAGGGTAACCTTTTTATTAGCCTTTCTGAGGCTGAATTTAGAGTCTGAATGGATTGACTTACACGAGTGGATGTCTTTCCTGAGGACCCAGAATTCGGAGTTATCTTCAAATCTGACCAAACAGCTCTGCTTCACGCTGTCTACCTGCAAAACAGGCGCACTTTCATCACCAGATTAACATGAGCACAACAAGTCAGTACAAAACTTTAAAAAAAAAAGAAAACCATTCTGTTCTCCTCCTGGCATCAACTTTCTCTCTCTCTTTCTCTCTACCAAGCAAACTTGGAGCAAACTTACTCGTTTCACATTTCCAAGGTACAAAAGTCCATCGCTCCATCTGGCTAAAACGTCTTCTCCTTCACTAACTCCCCCCATCCTAAAGAAAAAGAGGGCAAAAGCATGTCAGAAAAACATTCTGTGCAATTAGTGAATCAGTAAAACGTGTCTCCGTCCCAGCAAACAGCAGCCTGAGGGTTAAAATCCGTGCATAGCGTCAGTGCACAGTACAGTATAAAAGATGAAGAGTCAATGCACACTGCAATGCCACACATGATCAAAAACACTGGATGCCTTATGCAACAGACCATAATATATGCAGATGATAGAACAATGCGTGATTGTGAACTATTACCAACAAGATCGAAGCATTGATTACGTGCAAAACGCATGCAAAGATTTTCTCAAATCGATGCACACATAACTCATACGTTCCGACATGTATGATGGCATGCACATGCAAACATAAATTAATAGGCATGACAGATCATATATGGAAAGAGCAAAGCGCGCGGATGCACCTGTGTTCAAGTCTTTCGCTCTGTTTGGGTCACAGAGACTATGGGTAGAGATATCAGCCGCACATGAAACGCCTGATGCCCGGTGTTTTGCGTCTTAATCACTGTCCCGAATAATCGGCGCGTTTGGAGAGTGGCGGTAGATCAAACGCGCGTCACTCAAGCCGTCTGTGCGCAACCGTCTGTCCGTCCGTCTATCTTTGCGTCTGTCTTCAGCTTCATGTCCCCGATCTTTTCCCGTCTCTTTATCGAAGTCGACAAACGTGTTTGTCAGGAAAGCAACATCAGCATCAACCCGAGCAGGACGCCATCATCATCTCTGCCTCGCTCTCCTCCGACTTGTTGTGACGCAGACATAAAACACAGGCAGATGGAGAGGGGGGGAGATCCGGAGAACACCTTCGCATCTGTACGACTGACCGACATCTCACACGGATGCGCGACCGGATCGAACCCGGGAACGTCCGAACGCCCTGCGCGCAACGGGTCGAGCGCAACGCGCGGCGCGCACGCGGCGACTCATTAGGAAAAGTTTGGGACTGTCCTAATTAGTTCGGTAGAGGTGCGCCTTTCTGGAATTTCTGGAGAAAGTTTTAAAATGCCCTTGGGTACCGGCAAAACATGTGTTCATCCCTAATATTTTTGGTTGCTTGTTTTAAAGACACAAATAATAAAAACATGTCTGCATTTTGACACCTGCGTCGTCTTATTAAAAAAAGGTTTTGACATTATCTATGTACAAAACTGCTACATTAATTGCGCACTTGTTTTAGATAATATTTGTGGTTTTTTTTATTAAAACTTTTATATTTGGAAAATCTGTTAAAAAAGGTAACTTGGGAAAATATATAGTCTAGCTAGAAATATATATTTTATGTTTCGAAAGTTGTCATTTTTTGCAAGAGAAGAGAAGCCATATTTATTTGGGTTTATTTGGTTATAAATGTACATTAGAGTGTTGTATTTTAATCAGTTTCTTAGAATAAACTAGGCCTAATATTTTACCACGCCAACACATAACCAATTGAATAAAGGTCAGATGCATTAATTAAACTTAAAACATAACCTAAAATTTTATAAAATCTTACAAACAAACAAATCAAACACAACAATACTATACTATTAAGCAGGAATGTTCAAAATGGCCTCTGGCGTATCTTTGAAAAACAGTTATCCAAAAGTCCAGCAGAGGGCGCACAACACCCAAACTGGAACTACACAATAATTCTAGTGACAAACAAACGAGCTTAATGAGAACTTTATTCAGAAGCTTACTAATTCTTTGTAATTCAGTGTTTCTTCAGACGCAAATAAAGAGTCTGTGGGCTGTAAACATTTGAGATTTTATAATGACTCGCCATTTAGAGAGCAGGCTTATAGATCTTGAAAGAGCAGATCAATTATTCATAGGCAAACCACTATTTTAATTAGTCCAATCCGAAGACTTGGATACGCATATCACCAATGCTTTTATTCACCATAACAACCTTTTAATAAACCCAACAATCTCCCTCAGGCATATTAGGCTAATGCTTGTAAAGAGGTGCAAAGGCATTACATTACCAATACAGCATTTGACTTTATGACAGATAGTGTCACAACAAAAACAATCAAAACCTATATTTAAAAAGGCATAAGCCTTAAACTTTAACCCCACAGTAGACATGGTGGTGAAGATTATTTCTGTTGTTTGGTTGCCGTCATCATGCACGGTTTATTTTGATTTTAAGATAATATATAGCAGACAATTGTATGCTGTTTATTTTAAGGTTAAAACATATAAATGATTTGTTTGGATGCAATCTGTCTTTCTCGTTATTTAGTTATGGATGCCTTTCTGCCTGCAAGGCCCTGCCATAAAAATATTGCAAGGTCAGAGCTGAGTCCACAGCTGGCACACTGTTCAAGGATTAGCTCGAAATAATCACCCAGCTAAGAATTGCCCAGCCATTCAATAACATAAATCATTTACATCAAACACTTCAACAGCATTGGCCACTTAAAATTCAGGCCGCGAAACAACACAGAGTAATAAAAAACAACCTTGAAAATGTGAGAATGTACAAACGCACACGTTTCTCCAGCTATTCGAGTGGGCGCTTCCCACTGACATTTATTGCTAATAAATCAAACCAATTATAATTGGGTTGTAGTTAGATAAAGAAGACATTCACTTTATTTGGTCAAATGGTGTTAGAATAAAAAAATAATGAATATAGAAGTATAAATAGTCCCGCAGTGCTAAAAAGAAATGTTAAAACATAAACATAGGCGTTCACTTAAGTCCAAAGGGAATTACAGTGCTTTTAAAGGAATTGTTCAGCTAAAAATGAACATTTGTTCATCATGTATTCACCCTCATGTCATTTCCAACCTATGACTTTCTTCTTCTGAACGCAAAAGATATTTTGAATAATGTTGTGCCCCACTGACTTCCATTGTTTTGACACAAAACCACGGACACATTTTTCTTATATGTATCATTTTCACATAATGTAAAACATTGTTTAAATAGTTTTAGATAAAGTATAGTGTGTCACAACACTGATATGTCAACAACAACAGACCAACCCAAAACCTTAAAATAGCTAAAGCTTTTTAAGAAGTAAATACAGACTTAAATGAATCTACCACGCACTTCTCAATTTAAAGACTTTCCCCATTAGAAGCATTTAAGATGTCTGGCTGCATTGTAGAGCAATTTAACCCTCTAACAATTGTGTAAGGTCCGAAATACATTTGCATATTTAAGATATTTTATCCAAAAGCTACTGTAATCTCTTCAAGCTATACATTTCAACAACAATGTTTTGAAATAAAACACATTTCATTCATTGGCTTTTAACTCAGTTTGAAATCTGTGTTTTTTCTTTGTCTTTGTGGTGCCTTATTGATGTTCATTGCATGACTTTTTTGTACTGCACTTTGGTCAACTGCGGTTGTTTTAAGTGTGCTTTAGAAATAAGAATTAAAGATCCGTTGATGATAATGGGGCATAGGAAAACGCGCAATGTACAGATATAAATCGCCCAGTGCGTCAAGCCAATGGTCAAACGCGCTGAATGTGACAGCAGGAACTGCGCGCAGTGCGCCGCCCGCGCCGCGCGTCACCAGCGCAGATCGCACCAACGCGCTCAGCTGTCTTCATCGGGCCGATAAGCGTTGACGGGTGAAGCCGGAGGGAAGAGATATGACGGAACAGAAACTGTAACTTCGGAGGAACACAACCGCAGGGGCGCATCGACATGATACTCGTCTCGTAACAGGTACTGTACTGCGCTTTGCTCCGACGTAGTCGCCAAATGTATCCGCCTGTATTTCTGATTACGAATGTTTGTTTTCACACGAGAGCTATCGCAATCTGTGAGTTATGCCAAGTAGAATAAAAGTGACATAATGCGTATAGTGCATTAGATAGCATTGCTGGTCTTATGTGAGATTATTTGCTTAAATATTCTTTTGGTTACATCCCGGTTCACCAAACCGAAAATATCACTGTTGAGCTAGTTTCTTTACGTACACGGGGTTAGGATCAGATGAAAAGAAGCTTTATTTGACTCTTTGGCATGACCTAATTCAGCCCTGCCAGAGGCTAGTTTTTGCACACTAACGCTTAATAATAAATGTTTACCCCTGACCAGTGAATAGACATATTCATAAAAGCAACCGTGTTTCCAAAACTATGGCAAAGAAAGTGTAGAGCTTGTTTATGAACTTTAGCTCTTTTAAAAGCTTTAAACGTTTCCAGTTGTTGTTATCTTGCAACAATAGCCAAGAGTTTTGTGTTGAACTCTCTCTCTATCTCTCTCCATCCTCTCTTCCTGAAAAAGATCTCTATCAACAGGCTAATGTAAATACCAGAGAGGGGCAGGAGAGGGAGGGGCCACCATTCAAATGCGAAGTTGTCTTTTGGAAAGGGAAATGTAAATGATCAAAACAAATCATCTACCAGCACGAATGACTCCCCGTTGAGCTGTTAGTTCATGTCCAAATGGCTCTTGTTGTTGCTGCAGGAACACCGTCATGTTCCCCAGTAGTATGAAGACATCTGGTGTGGAGCTGCCAGGAGTGGGTTCGAGAGATGTGCCACTCATTGGATATCGACCCCTACAGCCAGGGCCCAACGGCACTTCTGACCAGCTCTGCAGGGAGAATGAAAACAGAGAGGCGGATCCCATGCAGGTCAGACACTAATGACATCACGATGACATCATTCTCATTGTGCATATGAATTTACTCATCACAATCATGACACGTATACAGTTCTATAAAGCTCCATTTGTGAGTCTTATGTAAGAACTATTCTAATATGATTATCATGACCTACTTTTCTGCACTGTATTACATTGTTGTGTTACAAACTAACGTCAGACATAAACTTTGTCGAACTGTTGTCCATTTGGTCACAAGTAGCTTTAAAAGGTCCATTGTGTACGTTTTTGGAGGATCTATTGACAGTTATGTATATAAAATTGCATTTCAATGTCTTCAGAGGTGTATAGAGAGCTTTCATATGAAGCGTTATGTTTTTATTATCTTAGAATGAAATATTTCTATCTATAGTACATATACTGCGTGTTCAATTGCATGGAATTCGGCATGTTGTTTATACAGGAGCCCTAAAAGGACAAACTGCTCTACAGAACGTGTTTCATAAATACGTTTTTCCATCGGTAAAGAAGCGTAAATGTGACGACATCTTAGCCCTGTGTCAGCTGCCATAATGCTTTGAAAATGATTTGGTTTAGTTGCAATTCAAAACCTCACCGCTAGATGCCGCTAAATTTCATACACTGGACCTTTAAGTAAGATATCACAACGTTTCCGTCATTTTCGGTGAGATTTACATCAGTTGTATTTCTAACCAAAGTCCTTGTATATGAATACATTTAATAGTAAATGCATTTTAACGCGAATATTTGGGGTTGTCATGCTCAGTCTTCAATTCAGGACGTACGTTCCCACGCAAACTTGTCTGCCATTCTGCAAGCTTAGTTTCACATACCAGCTCCTTTTTGTCACATTAGATCTCACTTGTGGATTAAAACTTGAAACAGGAGACTCTGTGTCGCCGTGACACTATAACCTGGTGATTTAATCTGAAGAGAGAAGGCCTTGTCCTCATGAGAGAAATATCACTTTACTGACACTGTAAGCTAGAGTTGGATGGTTCTCAGAAGTGCTGCAGGCGTTTTGCAAGAAACAAGCTGCCAGTTTTAGTTTAAAGAGTCTATTACAAAACAAACTATAGCAATATCAAGAGGCTTAGCTGAAGATTTGAGTTTTGAGAGAGAAAATCGTGTGCTTTCTGGAGACCGGGTTCGTGTTTGCTTTAGTTTTAAACGTTTTGTTTTAGATGTGTCTTGGGGCAGTGAGTTTCTTATCAGCTTGAGGCAAAAGGACTGGTGAACTTCGGCTTGTGGCCCCACCTGGTAATCTCGCATGTCCTGTGTTTATACCACTGATCTATATTAATGACGGGATTGTTCATGACGTCATCACAATGAAGCTAACGCGCCGTCATGTTGGTATGCCTAAACGTTCTATCAAATCAATGGGGAGTTATCACATATTAATTATAAAAAAGTAACTCACCAGTCCCTGTTTTTATTTTCTAAAGTCTCACAGAACATTCTTACAACGCAAATGTCTTAACCATTTATAAGTTATAGAGTGAGTCATGTTCATTTGCATTACAGTAGCGTACATATCAGATCAGTAGACTCACCTCAACATATGACAAAAGTGCTTATTCTGAATATATAAATACAGATAAATACAGACTGTGTATGTTCTTCAAAGCATGAATCTTATTTCCAAAGATTTACAACAGTGTCCAATACACACTCACATTCTACTACACATTGATTTCTATACGTCGCAGTTCTGCCCAAAATAAACATAAACATGGAAAAAATCAGAAGTAACAATTAATTTAAACACACATGTGAACTACAAATGTATCGTGTGTCTAATAAACTGAAAAACTGGTTATTTTAGATCATCATTTTAGATCATCATTTTTGATCATTCATTTTGGCGCTCTATGTCAGTTGGGCATAGCAAGATGGCGGCACGATCACTTCCGGTGGCTTCATCTCCTGTCGTTGGTTTATCGTTCTAGACTCAATCCTGTTATTTATATAGGTCAGTGGTTTATACACATTCTGTTTTTACTTAAAATTCTGCCATCATTTCGGACCTAAACACTATGAATAAACTACATGAAATTAACCCTAGTGTTGCAAACAAAAAATTGGATCATTTTTCAAACCGATGGGACCGAATCGTCTACCCCATTGCAGAATAGGGCATGACAATAGCCATGGAAGCTGGTATGGCGTAAATTAAAAAAAAAAAAAAAAAAAAAAAAAAAAAACCAACAAACTGTCATCATTAATTAGGCTACCCTCATGTTTTTTATAAGTCTTTCTTCTGTGGAACACAAAAAAAGATATTTTGAGAAATGTCTCATTGGTTTTGTGTTCATAAAAAGGAAAAACAATTGGGACCAGTGTTGTTTGGTTACCAACATTCTTCAAAATATCTTCCTTTGTGTTCTGCAGAAGCAAGAAGGTCATACAGGTTTGGGATGACATGAGAGTGAGTAAATAATAAAAAACTGTTTTTGGGTGAACTGTCCCTTTAAATCTTGTTTCAACATCCTTGAGTGTTGACTAGAAACTGCTACGCCAACGTTGGATTAATTCCCGCTCTAAAAACAGAAGGCCCACTCGCTCAGTGTTTACCATAGTAACTTCCCTCCTGTTGAGGTCACGTGACCAGCTCACGTCCCTTTGGTAAATAATGCAAGAGTCCACTATGAAACACACTGGCTCTTTTGTTGGGATTTGCTCGCGTGACAAAAGCCGGGCCAGAGAAGACTCAACAGGAAACTAGATCTGACCAGCTCTTGATTCTTTAATGACTGCGGCAGGATGCATATGTGTCGATCGAAACATATTTGACTTTATCACACTCTGTGTTTGTATCTGGGTGTAAAGTCAGAAAAAGAGAGGGTGAAATGTTTTGGGTGGAGAGGAGGGGTGGATAAAAGTTTAGCTTAAAACAAACGTTGCTGAACCAGTTTTTCTAAAGTGGGCCCACCGGCCCTGTTTATACTTGCTATTAAGAGTAATCTCAAGTTATCTAACAACAAGTGCCTAGCTTAGACACATAAAGGGATAGTCCAACCAAAAATAAAAATATGTCATTATTTATGAACCTCGTTTAAATTCGGCATGTGACTCTTGTGGCATGTGACTCAAAACACAAAAGATGTTTTGATAAATGTCGCTGTGTGGTGTCCAGTGGAAGTTAATGGGGGGAGTCAACGATTTCCAACATTCTTCAAAATATCTTCTGTGTTATGCACAAAAAAGATATACAGGTTTGGAATGACATGAGGACGAGTAAATAGTGACAGTATTCTCTATTCTTTTTATGTGAATCATGTGACCACTTGTGATCTGATTTCAAAGTTGCGCACAAAAGCAGCAGCAATTACCTCTACGTCATCTTAAGAAACAGGAAGATCATAGAAGTATGTTTGTCTTTCAGACTGTAATTTCAGAATAAGCGCAAGTCTCTCTCTCTCCAGATGAGTTCAGTGTGCGCGTGAAGGGAGTGGCGTGTAAACAAAGTGCCTTTTTATACATTTCTGAAGTTGGACGGCTGTTTAAATCTGTTGACAGTTATAAAAGATGTAACTAAAGTGCTATTTTCGACCGCCAAATGACACCACAACGCGTTTGTATTATAAACTGCGAAAAAACTCTCGCTCGTGCTAAAATCAATGAAACGCGCATCGTTCTAGTGATGTGGCAGATGAGTCTGTATGGAATAATGCACAAAAACACTACAATTTGTTATGGTTTTAATTAAAAAAGCTAATGATTCACAATGGTATTTTGATGGTTTCTTTAGTTCATATCAGCAGGGTTGTTAGATTTATAATCTGATCTCTTGAGATCAATCGTCATATAGCCTACAGGTATTTTTTGCTTCCTTATATTTATATATGTATATATATATGTGTGGGCGTATATACATAAGTGTGGGTGTATATATAATATATATATATATATATATGTATAAATATATATATATACATATCATACACATAATCTTATCTATCCTCAATGTACAGTATAGGGGGGCAGTTCTTTAAATACGTTTGCAGGGGGTCGTGACCCTGAAAATGTTGAGAACTACAGCTGTAATGTAATAGATGAGAACATAAAAAGAGTGGAGAGAAGGAAAAGCGAGAAGAGATATTCATGGAGAGAGAACCAAACAATAGATCTCTATAAATAGCTCCCTTGTGATGTATTTACGACGCGTTTCAATGAGAACACAGTCAACAGGGACATATCCTGTGGTTTGCGAGGTTGCCGTATACTGTATGTACGGGAGACTATTGTCCTTCAAATATCACAGCTGAGCCCAACCTTCATATGTATAAGACACATTCTTATGTAAACCATAATCGTATTCACATTCAGAAAGACTAGATTGTAATATTGAATTTAATACAATAAGATGGTTCATTAAAGATAGACAGTTGTATGTGAATAGTATTTGCAGTCAGAAAAAATGCCTGTATAAAACACACACGACAGGTTTATTTACTAATTCGACAGGTTTATTTACTAATTCCCAAAAAGTTTTCAGGAATGTCTGGCATTAAGTTATGAGAATTATGCTTAATGAATGATTGAAATTGCGAGCAATTCTTATTTGAGCTGAATCTCAGGCCCTGAGAGAAAGAAAATGCTTTAAGACAGTAATGTGTCGCTATTATTTTTGTTTAATACAAATTTTCTGCCATCAGCAATCATTTGAATGCTAAGCAAATTTAAAATAACTGTTAGAGATTTTATTATTGTTGGAAACAAGTTTATTTTTTAGTTAAATACGTAACTCAAATAATAAGTCATGTGGCTCACAGCAAAATGATTGTTACATTCAATCTGACATGTCTATGTTTTTTTTTCTGCAGCAAAATAAAGCTTAAATTGTAATGCAACATAACACAGTAGACAAATAGGGCGTATTCAGCTTGATTTAGGTTGACTTTTATACATTGAGATGTCAGGAAACAAGTAGCCAGAAATATTCTGAATAAGTGTCTTTACTAGGAATAAACACATTAAATGTTTTCTAGCTAAACTCTTTTATCTTTACTAAGAGCTAAGGAGGATAGTAAACACACAGGTGAATGTAGAAGATACTGTCTTCAATAGCAGTTCCCTTCACCCTCCCGTGAGGCTGGCTAAAGACAGTGAGAGAATGGAGGGGGGGCAGGAAAGGCAATATGGCGTGACAGCATGTCCTGTTTCCTGTGTTTGTCCACACTTATTCTGCACTTCCTGCTGAAACAGGAAAGACATGGGCTGCGTCCGAAATCACATACTGTGACAGTACGTACTGAATTTAAATAAGTACCTACTTATCAGCTGTTAAAACAGTACGTTCTATTTAGTATGAGTGGGTGTAGTATGAAAACATTTCGGACATACTGTGTCCGCCATGTTTTATGGTCTTGTGACCCGTATGCTCTTTGACCTATGATGTTTTTACTACAAGCGATACATGAGCGCTTATAAAACATAATGTTGTCCAGAAATTCATTTTTTGGCTATATTTATTTGATTTACTTTTGAAATTTGACCGTTGCTCAGCTCTCGTGTCATCATGGGATAGAAAAGTGTCCATCCGATCCACACTCACAAAAATTAATAGATAGACCATCCAAGTATTTCTCTCCTATACTGTTTTTTGCATACTGAGGTTTCAGACATACAGTTCATGACTCATATTTATTTTTGCCTACTATATAGTATGGAAGCAGGCGATTTTGGATGCAACAATTGAAACCTTAGAGACACTCAAAGATGCTTTAGCTAACTCAAAAGTTTCCGAAAGTGATCAAGAGTCTGAGAGAATTTCTTAAGACAGACGGCTGTCTATGTGTATCATCTGAATTGAAGGTTAATTCCAGATTTGACTCAGAGAGGTTTGCTAACTGTATTGACATGGAAGGGAGTTTTGCATCTTGCACTATAATAACAAATGCAAGAACGGGACTAAAGCTATCCCATCTGAAAAAACACAATCGTATACTAAAGTATTTACTATATGTAGTAGATTTAAGCTTTCCTCTAGCTCAGTGATTAGAGCATGGCGCTGGCAACGCCAAGGTTATGGGTTTGATCCCAGGGGATTGTACATACTTGGAAAACTAATGTATAGTATAATGCAATGTTAGTCAGTTCGGATAAAAGCATCTGCCAAATGCATAAATGAGAATAAAGTATACTATAGGAATTATACTAGTTAACCGTAGTATACTGTACTATTCCCCACCGTAAATACTTAAGTATACTTTAGTATTTGTGTGTATTCTATAGTATTTATACACTTTATCATTTTCTAGTATTTAATCTTAAAAAAATACAGTATGTTGGAATTGACTACAGTTTACCTATACATTTACTGTAGTAAAAATAAAGTATACTATTGTATTTACTATAGTAGGGTGTAGTTGATTGAAGTATACTATTGTGTAATATAGTAACTATACCAGTTTACCATAGTATACCAAACTATTTTGTTGAATAACCTATAGTAATTACTGCAGTATACTATAGTATGTACCTATATACTATAGTATTTATATGCTTTATTCAAATATTATGGTATTTATAGTTCAAAAACAATATAGTATGTTGGAATTCATTACAGATTACCTTTACATTTAATGCAGTAAATATTATTGCAACCTCCCAGAACTTTTTAGCAATTGTACAGCATAAACTGTAGCAACATGCTTACAACTACTCTGACCAATATTGATTGGCATATCAATGCCTTAGCAACCACCAAAAGCACCCTAGCAACCGAAGAGCAATGACCTGGCAACCGCCCCACCATCTTAAAGTTTTGTACTGACAGGCACATCTCACATTTTCACAATCAATAGACGCAAAGTGGAGGTTTCATCACCACAAGGACCCCAAATACTCATAGGCAATACAAATTTGATCCCTCAGCAGGAAGGATGGACCTCTGGGGGTTTGTGTAGACCTGGTTTCAATTCTGCTTAGGGTAATATAATTTCCCTCTGTGGCTCACCTGTGGCTCGTACAGTCATCTATTTTTACTTTCTGAAACGTGGAACTCAGCTGTTTTGTCTTATATAAATATAACTACAGTATGAGAAAGCAAACATGTTTCATCGGCAGGGTAATAAACATCACACTATGCGTACAGTATGGAGTAACCACAGGCCCAACATCTGTACTGCCTGCCACTATCTGTGTGTCAATATGTGCTTTCGCTCGAGTATCACTTTCAGATAAACAGGTGGTGGCTCTAGTTTTACAGTATAGCCATTGGGTTTTTAAAGATCTCTTGTACTGTCAGCCATAAAATGATGGCTGTTTTACATACTGAAGATATATGTTGGGCAGGACTTTTGACTTGAAAGAATGTTGAAATTCGAAGCCAGTACAATTGTGTCTATTTATTTACTCATGCTTTATTCGGTTCTTCATACGCTGCCAAACGGGTTTATCAGGTTTAGCCAACAAATATGGGTGAATGAAAACATTGCCCAGGTCATATTTAACCCCCGAAACAGAAATAGGAAATACAATTTTGCATAAAGTAAACGCAATCTATTTTTAGAACCAATCTGTTTTTTGCATGTAAACTAATTTTAAGCATATTTCTCAATTATGCTTTTCCTACGCTTTTATATCGCAATGCAATCGTTTTACTATACGTTACAATTAAAAATGTTATTTTGCTCAAATAAAGGCAATATTAACAAAACTATCATACTTTAAATCTGCAAAGTGTATCTTTTGCCTCTATGTCGCCACCTCTGTTTAAAATATAAAATTGCAGCTTACTTTACCTATGAATGTCTTTACATGTGAAGACATGTAAACACATCAAACTGACATTTTCCGCAGAATCCACTTATTAGCTTACAAATGGAAAGCAAGGATTTTTTAAAATGATTATGGTTGTAAAAATAAACACTTCGAATGAATTTTTTTTTTTAATCATTTCTATGTTTTGATTTTTATGTAAAACATGACCCGGCAATTTAATCCTTTACCTTAAAACAGATGAGTGAATGAGAGAGAGAGAGAGAGAGAGAGAGAGAGTGTGTGTGTGTTATGTGTGTGTAACAGGAGTGGCCTTGTGACGTGTGTGTAAAGGGGGTTGGCATAGTGACGAGCTCAGGTGTGTTTGCACGGCTCCATAACAGAAAGCTCGATTTAAACGGGGCCGATACAGACAGAATAAAAATCCTGTTGGATGAATTTACCAGCCTTCTCAAAGCTGATTAAACCGAACAGATGAAACGGCCTGAAAGAAATAGCGTTCTTCAGCAAACTCTGAGGATTTCAAGGAAGTTGGCAGATCTCTGCCTGTCTGGACTTGCTGAACTGAAGGTAGCATTTTATGATTCGCATGAAGAAGAGATTAGAAGATTTTACTTCCTGCAAGGAAACTGCAAATGCTGTTGTTTCAATGCTTTGTTTCATTTAGGTTAAAGGATTGTCTCAGAGCTTTTATATAATAAAGTGGCTAGTCATGGTGCTTTGAAAGAGTAAAGTTGATCTGGCTCAGGCAGAATAAATGAAGCTCAAGCTTCAACATTTGGATCTCAGTAAGCGATAAAACATTAATGTGCGTCCAGCGGAAACCATGTTGACATGTATGACATTGCAAGCTGAGAAAATTCAAAGCATTTGGTTAAAGAAAGTAAGTTAAAGCAGAGATTTGTTTTTTGGTTTTGTTGGCAAGTATGAAAAGTGAAGGGTTGAAGGGTCAAATGCACTCGTGTTTAAAGTCAAACAACCATCAAGTATTTACAGTACATTTGCAAAATATGTAATATGTAATATAATAATTTCGACTGTATTTTTTGTTCGAATAGGGGGAGCCGTCCCCGATGAAGACCACCTGGTACTGTCCACTTGACCTGGTAAGATGGGGTCTAAAACAAAACTGTCCAAGTTCTACACAATTTCCATCAAATTGATTTACATAAAAGCATTATCTTATGACTTACCGCTTTTCTTTCTCTCTGGTTCAGTCCACTGTGTCGGAACTGGAAGAAGATGGCATCATTTACACCGTGTTGGTAAAGCAACAGCATGGCACCCCCAGCGGACCACAGGTAAATCCCATCTCATTTAGAAAACACCTGCCGGCTCGCTGCTTTCCTGTTTATACTGACGTCTTCATACCTCTCTTCCCAGAACAAAGCATCTCGCTGCCAGCAGGTCAAAGCAGGGACAGAGGAGAAACTCGTCCTCCATCTCCTTCACTCCTTCTCTATGGGCGACTCCTCCTACATCTCTATCTTCCTCTCCACCTATCGCTCCTTCACCTCCACCAATAGAGTGCTGGACATCTTGATTAACAGGTAGAGCAATGAATCATGAAACAAGCATTCATCACAAACTCAAAAGTTTATATTCATGAGAGTTTTTACCTGAAATCCCAGCATTGAGCAGTAGTGAATTTTTTTTGTATCGTGACCATTAAACTGTACTGTATAATAGATTTTTGTCCCAGACAAAGTTTTGCAACATAGCAGTGCTGGTTTCTTGTCTCTTGCATCACCCCATGGATCTTTTTCTTCAGATTTTTCTGCATATTTTAAATATATTCCCTCATTCATTGAGTAATAACTGTACTAAATTGTCTTGCTTAAAACATGCTGAATCTTTTGCCAACAATGTAACTGTAGTTAAAATTTTGATTCAGGTTAAGAAAGAATCACCATTTTAAAAAGTTTTAGAGCAAATAAATAAATATTAAGAATCAAATATATTTGGAATATTGTTAATAGGCTTAAAATGTTCAGCTCTATGTATCACCCTACGACGCACCAGAGTGGCCAAATTGAAGTCCAAATTTAGAAAATGAACATTTTCACTATTTATTGAAATATGTTATTACAATGTATTAAAGGGATAGTAGACCCAAAAAAAAATTTGGGGGAAGAATTTGAGGAAAAAGTTGCACAAGACGTCTTCAAATCGTTACAAAATATTAGTACACGGGGAATCAACAAATATTAATAACCAATAAAATACAAGTCAATTTAATGCTGCATTATTTATATATTCTAATTAATACCATATTCCCTGATATCCTGTAGTTGCTTTTTGGCCAAAAAATCTTGTCCATTAAAATCCTTTTTTATTGTTTCGTCTATTTGATACAATACACCTCATATTTAACCTCAGGTTTAATCTAACCTAAAAGGGCATTAAAACCATATATTGCATAACTTTTGGCCACTACGGACTGTACACAATCTCCCTTTTCTAGGTTGGACAATCCTCCAGGAGAGAGCAAAACGAACACCCGTCAGCAGTTGAACAAGTACGTATTAAATAATATTTATAAACTTTATTAGAAGTATTATCGTGTTTGACTCTTCTTTGTGTTCAGAGCTGTGTGCACAGTATTCAGCACATGGCTGAGTGATTATCCTGAGGATTTCCGTTCTCTGGACGATCCCTCCTGCCTGCTGCGGTTGGCCCCCCTTCTTCCAACAGACCCCTCGGGGACCAAAATCAAAGACAGACTGCTGAGGATAGGCGAGGAGCTGAGCGAAAAAATGCTGCTGTCTGGATCTCTGTCAGGTCAGGATATTTTCAGATGTTTGTCCTCCACACAAGAAGAATTTAGGTGTTGAGCTATATTTGCATCACATATTGCAGGTCATTATGTTGCTCACAACATCACACGCTAGGAAGTAAACCTGCACCTGTGACTAAAACACTGTGACACATAGTTATTCTTTCCCTCATGTTTTGTTATTCTGGAGTTACGCTAATAAGGAAAAACATCTGTGGGTTTTTCTTCAAGGTTGCATGCGTATCTCTTAGATAAACTCAAATTGCTTCTGCAATATTAAATAATGGTGAAGGTCAGTCAGGTCTGTTGTTGATTTAAATGTGAAATATATCGCTTAGAACATAATTAGAAAAAACATTTTTTACAATGGCCTTGCCATTGGTTGAATTTATAGTTTACACTCCATCTCACCTCATTGGTTGAGCTGATGCTGTTTTGTTCATACTAGATTGTCAAACTTTAGCCTGTGGTCATTTTAAACCCACACTAGACTAGACTAACTGACTATCACTGCTATCATCAGTTGTTATATATTCATTTACAGATCCTACCAAAAGTGTGACGTCCCCTCCTGACCCCTCCGACTTTGATGCCACCAGCATTCTGGGGTTTCCATCCAGTGTGATTGCAGAACAGCTGACCAGGATCGAGACAGTAAGTCTCACACATACTGCCTTTGCATCTGTTAAACACACCCGTACATCCAGACTGTTTGGTAAATTACAAATGTTTTGAAACTTGACGTTGTCATTTGAGGTGTCAAAAGAAGTCATATCAGAATTGCTTTTGAGCAATAAAGCTTTAATTAAACTTAAAGGTGTGAAAAAAATGACAAACTTGAAATAAATTTAAGTTGAGGCATTTACATTACATTTACATTTAGGCATTTGGCAGACGCTTTTATCCAATGCGACTTACATTGCTTTATCCTATACATTTAACATAGGTATTTGCAATCCCCTGGGATCGAACCCAGAACCTCTTACCACTGAGCTACAGGAAAGCTGAGCTACAGGAGGCATTACAATTAATAATTGAAAATAAATAAAAGCTAAACTAAAACGGAAATTTAGTTAACTAAAATATAAATAAGACATTTAAAATGTACACAAATACAGTGATAAAACGGCATGATAAAACTATTTAACTATAATGAAATATTACTATAACTTAATAAACTACAATAAAACTGAAAAAAAATGTAATAACTTTGGCTACAATGCTGTTGAATAGTAGTTGAAAAATATTATATATATACATCTTATGTCAAAATATATTTTATAAATATAATTTTATAACGGTTTATATTGAAATATTATTAATTTTGATATTTCTGATTCTGTTAAATAATACAAAAAAATAGTCAATGAAAACATGCATACTTTTAATTGCATACATACTTGCATGCTGTTTTGATGCCCACATTATTAAATATAATATTTGGGTATATTTATTTATATGATATTGCTTTATTTTTAAGGATCTGTTTCTGAAGTTGGTGCCATACCACTGCCTGGGTTGTCTGTGGTCTCAGCGAGATAAGAAAGGAAAGGAGGGAGCGTGTTGGTCCGTCAGAGCCACTATCAAGCAGTTCAATCGTTTAACTAACGCCGTCACAGCCTCTTGTTTATGGAACACTGGTCTGAAGAGCCAACAGCGAGCACGACTCCTGGAGAAATGGATCAGTGTTGCAGAGGTCAGAGCACATAACTTACACACAGCTGACGTCACGAGCCAAAATAAATGACTTACGGCAAAATCTGTGGTTTGTCTCCCAAACAGGCCTGTAGGACCAGGAAGAACTTCTCATCGCTGTATGCTATTATATCAGCCCTGCAGAGTAACCCCATCCACAGAATGAGAAAGACCTGGCAGGAGACAGACAGGTACACTTAGTTCAGAAACCAATAATATGGGATATACTTACACATCGATAAAGCTTATTTTATTTTTCATTTATTTATTATTTTATTTATTATTTGTATTACTGCATTGTTTGAATTTAAGGGGCAATATGCAAACAGCAAATACATTTTAATACACAGTCACAGTTTCAAAACTATTGTGCTTTAACAAAAAATATATATAGATTTTTCTTCAACTGAATGCATTTAAATCATGTACATTACACAAGAAAGTCATGACTGAGAGAATCATGACATTTTGTGCTGACAGAGAAGCTGTGAAGAAATATGAGGGACTGTCTGAGATCTTCTCAGAGAAGGACAACTACTCTCAGAGCCGTGAACTTTTGAAAGAGGTCAGTCACACAACATCACACTGAAAAAAGCTCTTTTCTCTTTCAGACATGCATGTGGATGCATTGATAGGTAATTAGCAGGCCGGTCAATGTTCTGATCGGACGCACTGCATCAGTTCAGCCGGGCCTGAAGGACTCATCTTGCCCAAAGCTCTACTCCAAACAAACAAGTCAATATAATGCGTAAAATAAAGGTTACAAGATGATTAACAAAATTTGAGAACAGCAATTTAAAGTCATTATTAGTCAATTCAATTCATCTGTGATTTGTTAAAACAGATTCTGTACGTGTCATTATGTAGTCATAGTAGTCATATGGGCTGTTTGAAAGCTACTGACATCTAGTGGAAAAACATCTATGTCCCATGTGCAGCTCTGTCAATAAGTCGCTACTTCCCAGAAAACACTCAACAGATTATTGATGTAATAATGGGGGTGCAGAATGTGTGTTGATGACTAGTCAGTTTCCTTATTTTAAGCTCAACATACAACCATTTTTCCCCTGTAATCTATTTTGCATAAAGGACAGGATTTAATATTATTTATTAGGAAGTGATTGGATTATAAATAATAACATCATTAGTCGCTCCAAAATTATTTTCCGTTTTTCAGAATTGACTAGTTTTAGGCACGTGTGGGTAAAATGATCATTTCATTTCATTCTGTAAACTCCATGCTTTAAAAATGTTGTTTTTATTTGCAGAAAATTAAAATGGGACAAACTGGTCAAAATAACAAAAAGATGCAATGTTTGCAGAATACTGGAACAAATGTTTGCATTCAAGTTTTAAACATCACGGTGCTACTGTTTTTTCATCAGATATTTTTTAAGTTGTGAAATGAATAGATGATGGGGCACAAAACTAAATGAGATGAAATTCAACAGACCCTGGACTGAAATTTCCACAATACATGCAGAACTTAAAGGCAAAACTGAAGTGGTATCTTATTTTCCGTGGCTATCAGAATAAAGCCAAATGCTTGGGGCGTAAATGCTAAATTATAAGAGAGATTGGTGATGTCAATGTTAATACGAACCCTTTCATTCTGCAGGAGGGCAATTCCAAATTTGCAAATCTTGACACTAAAATCAACAACAGGAGATTTACAGGGGTAAGTCAGCTACATGGCATTTATATCTAAACGATGATAAAATATTTTCATTTGAATAAAGATGTCCAAAAATGCATTGATTATACTCTTTAGCATATATAAACCCAAATCTAAAAAGGTGTTTTTCTGTTGTAGTCCTGTGCTCAGGGCACAGTGCCATACCTGGGCATCTACCTTCGAGACCTCACTATGCTGGACACTGCAGTCAAAGACAGACTCGAGGTGAAATATAGTATACTGTAGTTTATATGTCACTGCTGTGAGTCACAATTTTCGGAAATAGTAAAAATTAGCAACAATAGACCACTACAGTCACAATCAACAATTTACTTTATTTCTTACAGAATGGTTATATTAACTTTGACAAAAGGCGACGGGTGAGTTTCAATATATTATTTTTAAACCTACAAATAAAGTCAGTACAATAAAACAATATTCTCTGGATTCAGGAGTTCGAGGTTATCGCTCAAATCCGCCACCTTCAGTCCTCGTGTAAAAACAGCATTTTCCGAACGGACGAGACGTTTGTTTACTGGTATCACAGCGTACCCCCTCTGCACGAAGAGGAAAGGTCAGTGATGCCTACGTGACTTTTTACTAAACGTCTCATGTATACGCACTGCTTGCTATATGAATAATCGCCTCTGTGTTTTCCAATAGTTACAAGCTGTCCAATCAGATTGAAGCTCCGAATGAACCGAGTGCCGGGCGTGGTCTGAACCCCACAGTGGTCATCACACAGTGTCCAGAGTAAGAATTATCATTGAGTACACAACCGCACTATGGTAACAAGATTTACACCCCGCACCAGACAAGAGCTTTGGTTTTGTTCATTTAAGTTTTGTAGTTTGTTTTTGTATTACACGGCTCGCTTGAATGCTTGATTCTGATCGGCGCGTCACAACATTTGCAGGTTCCTTATTTCAAGATAACAACCTCTCAAAGCTAATAACTCTTGGTAACCCGGATGCAGCAAATCATTTTTACAGTTTTTTTTGACAAATTAAATACAAATATGTCTTGTAACATATAAGATATATGTAACATATGTAAATATGTAACATATAAGACACTATATTTACAAATTTTTAAAACAAATTGCTTGTTCATGACAGTCTGTTATCGCGAAATAAGCCCCTTCAGTTCAGTGCGATACAAGATCCTGATCACAATGTCGGGGCTTATTTCTCCAATAACAACCGGCTGCCTGTACATTATTATTATTATGTAGATATGCTGTAGATTAGTGGTTCTAGACTAGTGGATCACACCAAATCCCCCCAGTCAAGGTGCTTAGTGTAAATGGCAATTTAATTTAATAAAAATTGACATAATTACTATAATTTTCAGTTTCAACACTGTTAAATAATTGACTTAGAAACCTTGGCTGGAAATAAATTTTTAATCGAAATTTACATTTTTAAGTTAAATCATATCGCTTTACAAATCACTAAGGGTTTAAATTATATGAAATTGATTTAGTTGCATTTCTTATAATAAAAAATATTAAAAAAACTTTATATAATAAAAAATGATTTAACAAAATATTTTATTACTATTAAATCATGTCAAATGAATGTGACTTGTAATCAAATCTAATTGAACTTAAGGCACATTTTTCATTTTTACAGTGTATATATGCATTTTCTTTTACACTGTATGAAATTATTTGACTAACTTACAAATTATGAATCCATTTTACATCTTTTCATCCCCTTGAGACTTGCAGATACAAGGGTGTGGTTTAGAAAAAAGATATGGTCTGAGTTTCCTTTTACCTTGCATGTAAAAATGTCTTTAGCATATTGATTATCATTAAAAAAATCTGTAGCAGTTATAGTAAATTTGTAGTTAACACGGTTTGACTTCAGTACATTTTCTTTAACAAACCAGAAAGATTCCAGGACAACGTTTAACTGTAGAATATTGTCTCAGATTTGGAGTGGAGTCGCAATACAAAATATTCTACCACAGCATTTATTTTGCCAAGTAAATCCAGCGGTTATTTCTTCTTAGTAACTATTCAAATGACAGTCGTATTTCCTGTTGGCTTTTCTGAGGATCGAGGCCGGCCATGATCTGCTCACACAAGCATTTCTTTCATGAGCTCTTAAGGTCTGTGATACCCGTTTCAGTTCAGTGAAATGAAGTTTTGAGCCGGTGCAGTTTTCCTTTAAAGCACAGACGCACTACATTTGACATCTCTAGAACCAAATTCTGCTTATCGTCTGCAGTTTAAATAAAAGTGTGGACTTCAAAGCCACTGCTCATTTCACAGTAGCTTTAAAGTGTTGCATTAACACACCACGTTACTGTCTATTCAGAATTAAAAGCATGCTTCACAGACTACATTTCTTGTGTTTACTTCGCAGTGCCCTCTCTACTGTGGCCAACGCAGTCATGGATGACGGCATATTTGACTTCCCCTCGCCTGTCAATCATCTGCTATCAAAGCTCTACAAAGTAAGGAATAAAGACCATGTTTAAATTATATCACAGTCAGACTGATTCTCACTGTTACTTGCAACTTTGAGATATATTATTTGGGCACACCGGTCTTCTTTTATAATTATTTTAGCTTTACTTAAAGAAAATATCTGTATTATTAAAACGTATATATTTTTGGCTAACCTATCCCTTTAAGAATACTGTCAGAATTATTCCTATTTCTGAATCGTCATATTTCAGCATGTGAAATCCCCCTCTGTTTCCTGTCTGGATGTTGAATCGTCACCGTCATCCAATGACGGCTCGCCGTCTGTACTGACCACACCCACCACAACCATCAAATCACATCGCCGGTCCGTCTCCTGCGGCAACACACCTATCAACAACAAAAAGGAGGCGGGGCCTGACATGAGAATCGTCAGAATAAGGATGGATTTACAAGATGGCAACCTGTACAGAAGCATTCTGGTACTCAAAAATCTTCACAGTCACAATTTTCAAATCATAAAACAGATTTTGACTTTGAAAGCACTGTATGTAACAGTATTATATCAGACGATCTCTTGACCTAATAATATATGTTAAATATGGAACAGTGTATTGTTCTTTGTTGTAATGTATATTCTCTGTGTTGCTTTAGGTTACAAGTAATGACAAAACACCCACTGTCATCAGTTCTGCATTAGAGAAACACAACCAGAACCCCCAGGAGGCCTCAAAATATGAGCTGATCCAACTACGACCCGAGGGGAAAGGTGATGTCGCCATTTCATGTCACACAATCTAGTTATTGTGGCGGAAGACTGGCACGATTCTAGTGGTCCAAAACAATTCAAGCAAGATCGATGTAGAATCTAGTCAAATTCACTCAGATACATTTTACATCACGAAACATAATCCATAAACCAACCTCTATGTGAAAAAGCATTAATATTCATTATTAAAATGGACATAGTCCCCAGGCTTCGGCCTCTCAAAATGAATAGTCTGAAATGACACAAATGAGAGAAGTTCACATAGCGAGTGAGTCATGTTGTCAGGAATGAAAATCACTATCTGCTCACGGTGTAGGAAAGAAAATGATCATAAAGTGGCCGGATGCTTGTAGGGCCATAATGCATAATCTAATGATTTTCATTAGTCATGCATTCAAAAACTTTTTGACTCAAAGTTTTGATATCGAGCTGTTGCATTTCAGTCTTAAAAATAAAACATTGTTATTTACTACAGCCATATAAAATATATTAGTTTAAGTTTAGTTATGTAAGTGTAAAATCATAAGCCATCAAATATAAGAGTAATAAAGTATATGAGGGGCCCTTACCAATATAGACCCAGAATTCCTAGCTATGGTTCTTCACGCTTCTGTAAAACCTTTTAAATCACAAAATGAGAAAAAAAACATTGCATTCAAGAATTGAAATGATAATGACATAGTTTCCATTTAACATATTTAATATACTTATACTTACAAACTGGTGTTTATGTTTTCAATTATTTATATAGCATAATCAATATTTATTTGTTTTATTTTCACAACAGAGTTAATAGTACCACCCACAGCAAACGTCTTTTACGCCATGTCCTCAGCCAGCGTGGACTTCCTGTTAAGGCGACGAGGAGGAAATACACCAACCGGGTCTCCATCACTCGGCAACGAAAGCAGCGCGACCTTCCCACGAATCAAAGCCAAGGGCAGAAGACTGGTCCGAACACTCTTTTGACATTAACAACAGGACCAACACCCATAAAAACTTTCAATCCACAACAGATTTCATTTTGAAGATCTGTGACATAATCGTGTACAGTTTATTGAAAAAAGGTGTTTCCTAAGTTCTAACATTGGTGTATTTTAAATGAAAGCTTGGTTGAAATGGCTCAGAGATGTTTTTACAGCTAAA
Organism: Triplophysa bombifrons; assembly: GCA_029783895.1. Lineage (NCBI taxonomy): Eukaryota > Metazoa > Chordata > Actinopteri > Cypriniformes > Nemacheilidae > Triplophysa > Triplophysa bombifrons. Next base: position 5,949,780 of record CM056455.1, read on the forward strand.
TATTACACAACTTTTCCATTTCATGAAATCAGTGAGTTTCAGACAGTCGAGTACCGTTTGCTGCCGCCAACATTTCCCCAGACTACCTCTGAAGAACCATTGAATACAACGTATTTCTTAAAAAAGTTGTTAAAAAAGAGCAGCTAAAAACCCCAAAAGAACGAAATAACACTTAAAGAAGGTACTTACGACTGTCTCAACATTTTTAACGCTGGGCTACCATGACAAGAGATGTCTAAGCTACTGATAACAGCCCAGATACGTGAAAAAAACTGCAAAAAACACTGCCACCAGATAATATCTTCAAGTATGCAAGTTTTGGTGATGCTAAAATCATGGTTGTGGTTATGTACAGGGTCTGTTTCAAATGCTACGTCTGTCTGATGCCTACATTGGCAGCTGCCTTAAAAAAGAAGCATACACTATTTCATGACTATGTAAATCACCTAGAAATATTGGGTAAAACTGTTCTAAAGGCAAGTGATTTTATTTTATTTATCAATAATTTGTATTATTAAATGAATAATTTGTATTTAATTCTACCATTTTAGACTTCCAGTGAGGTCATCACAATGTATCTGGGATTGCTTTCCCTGCACAGAACACATGACTCTACAATTTGGTCAAAAGAAGACATCCTAAAAAGCATCTAATGTTTTTTAAGATGGGAGCATTGTGATGCATTTAAATACTTTCGAAACAGACCTTGTTGTGTGTTGCAACCCAAAAAAGAAAAAATGCAACAAAGCTGTGCCTGTTAATATTTTTATACCATTCAATGCAAAAACCTATGATCAACCTGAAGAACTGCTCAGTTGCACGTGAAAAGTGTTACACTTGTATGCCGATGAACCTTGCAAACTAACTCGCTTGCTGTTGACGTCTCTGTGGGAACTGAGGCAACTGTGTCTTGAAAGCAAGGAAGAGGGGTGTTCTCCATTACATTTCAGTCGTTCCAGTCATTCGTTTGTAAAGTGCCTTAATTTCAGGTGCTGATTCGCAAACGCTGGTCTGGTGTGTTGCGCATGTTGCGGCTTCAGTCCTATTACGTCGGATCTGTATTCTGACTTGTTTGTTCACTACATACCTCCCGTTCTTGAAATAAACTTTACTTTTGATACTACTGACAGCGTTTAGACTCATTTAATGCCATTGAGGATTTAGCAGATTTTTCTAGTAAAACCATTTTATAAGTTTCCTACCCATGCTTTCATTCAGTAAAAGTGTAGTAATCTTGTTTTTATGTGAATTGATTTTTATCTGCTTTTATAACACAATTATTATGTTTAAACTATGATTACTGTAGAAATACCATGGTACATTTTCAGTTACCATAGTTGAACTATAATAACCATGTTTTTTCATTCAAGGGTTGAATGTCCTAGCTTTTCAGTAATATAAAATTGCAGGAAAATTGTAGCATTGCAGGAAAATATGAATGTGATGAAAGCAGAAAATACACAAAAAATAACACCATGATATACTTAGAAATACAATTGTATTAACTGCAAGTCTGCAGTAGTTTTTGCACATTCTTTATAATATACAAAAAACAAATATGTGAACAGTTATATTCTGATTTATTGTTTGTTTTCTTGATATAATGTCAAAAATTTATACAGATGTGTGATTCCCACAATGCACCTCTGTTTTTCCCCAGTGAAGTTCAAGAGTGTCACTTCTGCAGCATTACTGGCAGACATTATAAAACATTATTCATATAATAACGAACGTCATTATTCAAGCAATTCTGTTTGGTTTCTTAACTGATGCACATTTGCATTTTTAAATCTTCTGCATTTAAAAAACGAATTAATTAAATTATGATCTCGATAACATAAAACATTTGAAGTAAAATAAGATTTATAGCAGGTTCTCTCCTTAAGCTGGGACATAATATAAAAGCTATAATCATAAATTGACAGTCCTATTGCATGTTATCTTAATTGTGTCGGTCACATCGTTCCATAAAAGCACATTCAGTTATATCAAATCTAAATCATACCTGTTGACACCTATCATGCAATCATTCTGCTTTTGTTTAAGTGTCTCATGAACTCATCTTCATCAGTGACATCACACAGCTTTATCGCAAGTCTGTACTTTACCATCACAGGTCTCGCACTGCAGGGCGGCCGTACGATAGGCCTTCCACACCATAGCATCTCGATGACAAACCGCCCCCCCGCCCCTCTTCTCTTCCGCCTCGTCACGATTGATGTCTCCCACGCAGACCCAGCTGCCAGACGTTCCCACGTACCCGCCGTTGGTACTGATGGCCCACTTAGAGTGGTCCGCCGTGGCCTTGAATGTGACGCGCTGGCCCGGGGAAATGAGATCCACGTTTAGGACTTTCCAGTTTTGAGAGCAGTCAGAGGGCAGGATGCCCGTGGAGCGACGCCAGAACTGCACCAGCAGGTTGGACTGCAGCGTGGGGGCCACCCAGGAGTGATACAGGTCTGAATATGAATGGCACAAACAAAACTGACTTGACACATTGAAAATTCAGTCATATCTCACCTGCCCAGATATTGTTTTAAGCCCATACGCTGTCATTCCACAATTAAACTTCAGCTCCATTTATCAGTTTATTCAAAGTCTGTCTAGTTTAGAAAAAAATGGTCAAATATTCAAAAGATTACAATTATCAAATCTGAGTGAACCAATCAAAGCAATATGGAAAAGTATTTAAAAGAATCTGCGGACCTTAATACTAAAGTTCATCACATTTCTCACGCAAAGCTACTTTATGGCTGAAGCAATAGTCAATTTTTATGAGAATCTCTTTTTGACAAAGAGTCTTTTGGGTTCTCATCTGGGTTTGCAAAAAAGCGAGGGTACAAAAAGCCAGAATTTGCATTAGGTTAACTATTCCATCAACAACATAAACAGAACAAATTTGTTTAACAAATGGGGCAACTATTTTGCTCCTGTAAAATATACATTTGACTGGCTGTTGTTAAGGTGTTGCTTACTTTCTCCATTACATCAGTATTAAAACCAAGCCTTACCATTGTCGAAGGATGCACCCTTTGCAAAGCTAATGAACTCTGATCCAGCCAATGAGAGGAGGGAGATGCTGCGATTGGCTGGTGAGGAGGAAGCGTTTTCCCATCTGCCCAGGGTATGTTTACAGAGCTGTGCCATAGCAGGTACAGCAGCGGCCAGGGAAGCGGGAATACTGCAGTCATATATGTGAGGCTGGTTGATTTTCAACTGCTCACCTGTGAATAATATTGCAAATTAAATTACATTTAATTAATAAGCCGTACATTTCTACTTGACAGCTGATTAAATGGACAAAAAAATTGACACAGTCTCCTGTAATCTCACAATTGGCTCATCTAGAGTTGTAAAGAATGTAATGTCTTAAAGTCTTCTCAAATATGCAAACCGATCTCATAGAGATCAATACGAACTCGCAACCTGATCTTACAGGAATTCGTAACTATTTTACTAGGTGGCTAATTTGTATGGATTTGTATGTTGTGGATCGTACAAAAACGTTCGATTACGAGGAGAAAAATAATAGTGAAAAATAAACTAACCTCGCAGGCATGAAAGTAAATCCAACTAAAATGTCGGAATAAGATTGTGTGAATTTGCGTATTAGCCAAAATCACCCACCATGCAAAATTGTTGCGTTTTTGCCTTGCAATTGTGTGGGAACTCAATATTTCACATCGATTTCTCCAAAACACGAAAGATAAAATGTAACATTTTCTGTACCTTACAATAAAAGTTCTATTGAAAGAGACTTGTATATTAACGCACGACTTAAACGACAAGAAATTGCCTATTTTTTTATTTACCGATTTCAATAATAATACTTCATAAATGTAAATATTTATTAAACACTGGGGTCTTTAATCATACTGCCACTTGTATATTGTATATATTTAAAAGGTTTGAAGGGACAGTTCACCTCAAATGAAGGTGTGTTAATCATTAACTTGCCCTCATGTCATTCCAAACTTGTATGACATTCTTCTATAGAACAATATTTGTAAGATATTTTAAACAATCCTGTTAACCAAACAACATTGGCCTCCTTTGACGTTCATTGTATGGAAAATGTATTTTGTATTCTGCTTCATTATGTTCTCAAAATATCTTCTTTTGTGTTTTGTGTTGTGTGAGTCATACAGGTATTGAATGAGATGATGGCGAATAAATGAGGACAGAGATTTTATTATTGGATGAATTGTCCCTTTAAGGCACTCTGACACCCACATCTTCTTGTAGTTTGCTGCTTTATTATTACACAACCATCTGAATTTTGATTTGAAACAAGATTGAATGGAAGTACACAGCAGCACAGCGGATGGTGTTGTCACTATGGTTACTGTGTCAGTTAGGAGGATCATTTTAACTGTATCTATGGAAACTGCATCCCATAAATACTCTGTCGAGCATAAAGCAAGGCTTTCATTATCGCCGCACTGCATTAGGTAACAAAATATCAAACCAAGTGTCATCACAGGCAAACACTTTTACACGTTACGTGATACATTTTACTGATTTAACAAATGTGTTAAATGAACTGGATTCATACCGATCATCTGAAAGCGCTCGAAAGGATAAGTGACACAGATGAAGTTCTGTCCGTTATTTATCCCAGAGCTGGGGTAGGAAAACCCTCCCTCTGTTTTGGGAGGGGGGAAATGTGGCGTGCTGTGGACCAACCAGAAGCCCTGTTGTTTATCAAAGACAACAACACCTGCAACCGAGAAAGTAAACATTAGATGGATTCTCCCAAAATGTGTTTTGGAGTTTTTTATTAATGTTTTTAAACAGTTAACGGCACCTTTGGTGTGGCCGCAGGTCCTGCTTGCACCTAAATTCTTCTTCTGTGGGGGTTGATCATTATATAAGATATACCCAACATCACCACCCTGAAAAACGTCAGCTACATTTTAGCTTGTCTTAAGAAAAATGACTGTGTGATTAATAGATCTGAGTTGTCTGTGAGGAGCATGTGATCTCAAGCAGTTCCTCATTAATTGTGAAACACTTATGTGGACACAAAGTTAACACACACACTTGAGTCTGGTCTCTAAAAACACATGTTGCACAATCAACCTATTCCGCTTTTTCTCAAACATCTGACACGGATGTTCTATCAGCAAAAATATTTGGGATGTTCACTTCCATTTCTGGATCTAAGTTCTGGTTCATATCACAGGCTGACACAAACCTAATAAAACTTGATTATTTTAGAAATGTTCTCTTCGTGGATGCATATCAAATCATCTCTAATAACAGTTCCAAAAAAGTCATGCACCTCACATGATATTATTTACTGTAGTAATGTGGAAAAACAGAAACAACATTCCCTGGGAACACACCTACACTTTGAATAAAAGCATCTGGCAAATGCATAAATGCATTAGCGATGCGGTGCAGATTCATTAGAGGTGGCAATGCACCTCCAAACTGCATTTTAATGCGAGCACAGTCGGTAACGTTAAAAGTAAGTGTAATCAGATGGGACAAAAACCAGATACGTGTCAAAATAATCAGATATGCGCATAACCGTGTAAAATCAGCTCTTCAAAATGAGCAAAATGTGCAGACTGTAGAAATCCAAATGCAGAGTTTTGTAAAATGACTCATGAGAGAGTCTCTGAGCTGGAAAATCATTTGTAATGAAAATATATGTTCTGCAAAGAAAAAAGCTTGTTCAAGCGAAACTGCGCTGGATTTCTTTTAAATTTATACTTATGGACAAAGAACTGTACAGTACCTCATATAGAGGCGCTAATGTTCTACCAACAGCACTTTGAGTGTCATTTATTAACGTCTTCCCATCAGCCCATCCTTCACTCCCTGAATCCATGTACAAATACTTCAGCCCCTCCTCTGCAGGCGTACGATGAGGGTGTGGCAGTTTGTACAGGTAAAACCTGGAGAAAAAGATGAGAATAGCGTTTGATGAATTAGAAACACACGATACTACAATAGAATATGATAAAAAGTACAAACTAGCAAATCAGCGACAACAGTGACTTGAGTAACAGTGCAGTGCACAGTACAATATACACAGTTTGCAAATAACGAAGCAACATGATGATTTAAAAATGTATAGAGCTATAAAATAAAATAAATAAATCTTTCTCAAAATCAAAATATTTTAAATGTGATCGTGTTTGCAATTAGTTTGTGGATAAAATGTAACTGTGCCAAAATATTAATTTCTTTCAATAGACAAACTACAAGTGTATTTAAAATGTATGACTTGACTGCATAATGAGCAGTCAATAAGAGCCAACATAGATGAAAAGCATCTCTGGGTGAGACTCCATAGTAGCAGGTTAATAAAATGCTTCAAATTCAAAGCAAGGGATCTACAATGAAGATGCTAATGAGTTCTAGGAGTTTAATATTCTTTAAAAAAATACTAAGAATGCATACAGTAACTGACCCTAAACTTTTAAACAGTATCAGAGAAAGCGTATTGAACTTAAATCTGTGAATCCCAGGCCAGGTGCATAAACTGCAGACAAGTTTTAGAAGTCAACACATTTTTTTCAAGACTGATCATAACCATAATGACAGTAAAAAACGTTAGATTCAGCAAACTGAAATATATGAAAAGTTAGACTGATTAGCCCTAACTGCTATCCTTAGTTTAAGTACATGTAATAGAAGTGTGTGTGTGATAGACAAACCAGTCGACAGGTTTCCCCTGATCATCAGAACACTGAATGGGAGACGCACCTCCTCCACATACATGTAGAAGCAGCAGGAGAACATGAACCAACATGATGGAAATGAAAGAACCTGAACAGTTTCATAACAGAGTTAATCAAAACACTGGAAAAAACAATGTAACACTGTGTCTCTAGACTATTGATACACTGTTACAACTGCATGTTAAAAGTCAAAACTGTTACATTGTAATGTCATTCGTTATTCTAGTCAGTAAAGTAATTGTACTGTTAAAGCAAATCAACGTTATGTGGTCAAAACACGACTGATCTCCGAACAGCTGATGAATGACACTCGGTATAAAAAGTATTGACAGAAAGGTTAAGTTTACCTTAGGAGAGGGCAGTACAGCTGCAGATGTTGAACTTGAATGTCAGTTCATCTGAGAGCGAAACTTTAAAACCCGGATTTGGAGTTTCTGTCACATGTAGCAGGTTGATTCGTTTCAGTAACGTTGATATACAATAAGTGTATAGCGTGGCAGTTTAAGAAGGTCATGAAAAGGTGCTGTCCGCAGTCGGTCATATTCGATGGGTTTCAATTTTCTTTAGTGTTTTTAAACGAGTGTCAACTTTGTTCCTCAACATCATCACTTGTTTGTGTGATGATCAAACAGCCTACGCCTTGTCAGGTGCTACCAGTTACTTTTCTCAACGCTAGTCAGGATTAACCAATCATCGTTGTCTACAATGCGTTGAATAGGGCATATAATTTAGACATCGTACATCATTTGCAATTGTATACCATGTACAAAACTTTAAATCAACGAAGGTTTCGTTTACAATTCAACGTCAATTGTTGAAAATAAAAAACGCGAGATAATGGGAGAATTTTGCTTTGTGGTGCTCCGCAGTGCGACTCCTAGCGGAAGCACTTAATTACGACGACGGAACAGAAACTAAACACCGGAAGAAATTTGACCAAATGTTTCTGTCTCGTGAGGTTGTGGTCTAATTAGCATTCATGAGGAAACTCTACATTAGTTATAAATCGCAATGTAGTAAAATAAAATCGAAAAGTTTGGCTCTTAAGAATATTTTATTGTCTCTTGTATTGCTGCCACCCTAATTTATTGGAGTCTGTCATTTTTATTGTTAATAACTTAATCATTTACAATGTTCATAATTCTATAGAATAACTTTGTTGTCTTGAAATTATGGTTTTAAAGTGTTTTAAAAAAATATTTGTTTCGTGCCGATGTCAGAGCTGTAGTTCTATCGTCATACCAGAAGAGGTCGCTATAGTCCATTTTATCTGCAGTGAATTTATGTACACAATTTCTGAATGACTGCATTATCCTACACACCCACTTTAGGTCAGGTCTTGGAATGCTCTATTATACAAACCAACGACCAAAATCAAAATTTTTAATAGGAAGACGAGTGTAATGTGGTTTCTTCCCGAACAGGACTTTAAACTACTACTATACAGCTTTTTCTTTAGCCAGATACAAAACCCAGTTTTTATTAAACAGACCCTTAGTAACAACAATCTTCAACATTTCAACTAAGACGTTTGTTGGAACCTTGTCCTTATCCTTAAAACAAAACATAGACAGACAAATGAGGTTGACGCCTAAAAAAAGCCTCACTGTCTTAATAAATGAAGAATTGACACTATAATGTCCATATCTATGTATAATTAACAGTTTGACTTACAGATTTGGGACAATTGTCTTCAGCTAGTGACCACTTAACACTAACTTGCAAAAGAAATGCTTAAGTAAAAGGCCTGCTTTTCGGTAACAGTTAAATGTGGTTTTGATACAAAAGTAAATGATGTAATTCATGTTTTTCTCAAGTAAATGGTGAAAATGAAATCTCAATAATAAATCACAGTGATGTGACAGCTAGCTCAGATGCCCTTAATGAGTTTGTAAGGGATGAAGGGTATGTGGGTGTCAGCGACTTGTGGTTATTGCTCTGTGCACCTTGCTGAAAGGTGGAGTAGAGTTTCACTGGAGACAGACCAAGAGTTCAGATGCTCATAGAGACGGGGCACAAGACAGACGTATGCCAACCACATTCACTTCTATTCCTTACCAACTTCTCCTTTCTTCGGGACAGCGTCCCATGCTGTGCATCTGTTCATCTCTCTCTGATGGCAAAAATCTCTCATCAAATGCGTGTTCCATACCACAGGCAGCTTTGAGTGCTACGGAGGAGACAAACACTATAAAAAACAGGTACCTTTATGAGCTCATTCTCAATTATTGAAAACTATGCTATGTCATTATAATAAAATTGTTTACAGTGTTTTTTGCTTTTACAATGGGACAAGGTTCCAAATCTGAGATGTGGCGAATTGTGACCTTCATTTTCTCTATGGCTGTGGCAGGTAATAATTTTGGACACATGTGATGAAATAATGATATATAGATGGATAGATAGATAGATGTGCCCTTGGGAAAAAGGTTATGTTGTACTGATCTGCTATGCCCCGTTTTTCAACAACAACATTCACCCTAGTCTGATCAGTGCTGGCCTCGTTATTTTTCTTTGTTCAATAGGAGTAGGGGCCAGTACATGGCTCATCTATTTCTCCAGGAAGGACATCTGCGTTTGGGCAGGCACTACAGTAACACTACCGTGCCATTACGACTACCCCTCACCCTACAGCTCAACACAGGTGATGTGGTTTCACATGTCCGCGGAGACCATACAGGAACTCGCTTTCCATTCTGACGAAAATAAGATGAGTCCTTCGTACAGGGACAGAGTCAAATACATGGGTGGCTACAAAAGATGCAGTTTACAGATCACAAACGTGAAGCTGAGCGATGCAGGAACGTACCATTTCAGATTCGAGACCGATCACCAGCAGGGCAGATGGACGTCACCTGACGCAATTAGTCTTTCCGTCACAGGTGAGGTTCACTTCAAATGTGCAGAGTGAGTTTTTAATTTTGACGTTTTATTTGCTGTGATATTACAATGTTGGAATTTTAAGTTTTAACGTGAAAATGTAAGTTAGCCATCCGTAAATTGTGTTTTTGGATAGCGTAAATGCTGTTTTTCAGTGGTCGTTAGCTTCTGGCAGTTGCACCATCGTGAGCTTGAGGGCGGGATTACTTGTTTTTCTGAACCAATGGTAGACCGCAGTCGCGCGGAAGGGCGTGTTTGGGGAAAGTTTGCGCCATATTGATGTTTTGCAGAACGAAAACCATGGGTTAAATATTATAGACAATTTAAATTGAGCAGTTCGTAAGTTCTCTTTCCGCTGAGTGTAAACTAGAAATACAAGAATGCCCCATTTTAAATGTATTAAATTATTTATTTATTTTATTTAATAATAATTGTATGAATCATTCTTTAAAGACCATTGAAATCATGTGACAAATCAAAAGTTTTTGTGCCTTTTAACCAGGAAAAAAAGCCATCGCTCCTTTTGCTTTTATGTGTTTAAATAGCGGACAGGATTTAGTGAGAGCCGTTATCAATATGGCGAAATGGATATCAACCAATAGGTTGAGCTTGGGGGCGGGATGACATGTTTTCCGAACCAATGGCAGAAGTTTGGAGGGCGGAAGTGTCGATAAAATGTGTTTGAGAAAACCTGTTTGGAGATTAGACAGTGGCATCTGCTAACAAAGTTCAAAGTTCAATATTATAATAGCCCAAACTTATGGCTTTGGTTTGAAGAAATTGATTTAATTTAATTTGTTACCCACACCCGTTTATATAATACCTCCAAAAACCCTTATTTTATTACTATTGGTTTAAATCATAAGGATGTGTCGTGTACCGACTGTGTACAAATCTTCTCTTGGTTACAGAGCTTCAGGTTCATGTACATCCACCAAGAATAGGCAACATGTTTGCTGCAGGAGAGACGGTGTTCATGAGCTGTGTGGCCCAAGGTTGTGCTGCCCCTGGCAGGAACTTTGCCCTTTATCGGAATGGGGTCAATTTAGGCCAGTCGAGCAAGATATCAGCCATCTACAATTTTGACACCCAGCACGCAGGTACCTACACCTGCCGTCCAATACCTCCTCAAAATGTTCAGTCACCTGGTGTCGTCCTGGCTCTTGGCTGTGAGTAAAAACAATTCTGCTGCTCAAAATGATTTTCTATTTATAAATATAAATGATATATATATCTTTTAGATACTCCCCGTTATACCACAGTGCAGATCATCCCCCGGGAGTCGGTCAGAGAAGGCGATTCAGTGACTCTGACCTGCAGCAGTGATGGAGCTCCTCCAGCAGAAAGTTTTTCTTGGTATAAGGAAGGAGAAAATAGCAGGGTGCCGGACAGCTTTAAACCTGAGCTGAGGTTGTGGAGTTTGGACTACAGGGACCATGGAGAATACTTCTGTGTGGCCCGCAACCCGCTCGGGACAGGGCGGTCCAGACCCGTTTTACTGAATGTTACCTGTGAGGCTAATCAGATGCTGCTTTGAAAATATGTGGCGAAATTTTTCATCTAGACAACATAAACTCAAATAGGTTTCTTGCAGCTTTGCAATCTGTTGTGGAAAATCACTCTATTTTGGTCAAGAAAGGCACCAGACATTTGAACTTTCCACTTGTCTTATTTCCTATTTTTCAGTCTTGTGAGCTGATGTCGTTGTGAGTTAGAAGTTTCTTTTACTGACTGGTTCTTGTGCAAACGCTTGGGTTTTGGCAGGACATTGTGTCACATTGTCACACATTGTCTGCCAACCTCCAACAGATCAAAGTTCACATCAATGTGGATTTTTAAAACCACATGATGCTCGGCTACGAAAGAAACATTTGCATAGATTCATGAAACTAGAACATCCTGTTTTCACTTACAGTAACAACAAACTTTTTGGATTGTTCAGGGCCATCTAGTTATTTTTAATATCACCTTCTAGAAGTTCACCTCAAAATATTTCTCCAAGGAAGCAATGTTTTGGTAAACCAGAATAATACAATTTTGTATTATATTGTCTTGAATTAATATTGGGATTTAAATATTTAACATTTGGGATTTCACACATTTTGCTTTCAGACTCCCCAAAGAACACAAGAATCCTGACCAGTCCTAAAGGAGACTTCATGGAAGGGTTTGCTGTCAATTTGACATGCAGCACCAATGCCAATCCTCCCGCAGAGAGATACGCGTGGTACAGAGTGAACGGTGGTCAGCCCTGGACCAAAGGCACTTCGCAAAATCTCACCTTCCTCAGCGTGCGCTCCCACCATTCTGGACAGTATTACTGCACTGCATGGAACGTGTTTGGCATGGGAACATCGGCCACTATTACCTTTTCTGTGCTGTGTAAGTTTATTCCTATTGTGTGAACTTAAAGGTCTCATCGGATGAACATTTTCAACAAGTTGGCATGATTTATTAGGGTCTTCATGAAATGTCTGTAACATATTTAGCTTAAAAACTCTCAATGGTTGTGTAAACGACACCTTTTTTGTCTCTTGAAAGGCTAATGAGTCACGGTGTATCCCACCCTCCTTCTGTCCAGGGTTTAGACACAACCCAATGCTGGTCCTCACAGAATGTTTTAGATTCAGCCTGATTCAACTACCCTGATTCAACTTATCAGCTTGTTGGTGTGTCATTTAGGGAGATGCATGCTATGGCCATGCCCAGGGTATAAACATGCAGATTAATGGGTGGTAATATTATAATAAGACCTCTTTCTATGTCACAAGAGAAGCGAAATCTGATCGGCTCGATTTCTCACATGCTTGCAGAAAAAGTCTCACCAAAACAAAGTTACTGGGTTCTTCTTGGTAGATGCACCAGGGACCCGATTATAGCACTTAAACACAGAAATCTTATGATTTTCATCCAATGGGCTCTTTAAACAGCTCATATTATTGTAAAGTTAAATATTATGTAAATATTTTCAAAATACAGGTATTTACATAAATGAGGCCTAAATTTCATTTTTTTTTTTATGTGCAGTCACTTTATTTGTGCATCTCACATTCTGAACTTTTCTTCTGATTGACCTCTACTCTCAGACGCCCCCAAAAACACCTCCGTGCTGGCTCGTCCCTCCACCGTGATCGACGCGGGCAGCTCGTTGACGCTGACCTGCAGCAGTCAGGCCAATCCGGCAGTGGAGAACTACACCTGGTACCGGATCAATGCGGCTGACGCCTGGGAAACTCGATCGGGTCCCAGCTACATCATTCCTGAGGTCAGCCTTAGAGCCAGCGGGCAGTACTACTGTGAGGCCCGCAACCGCATCGGAGTGCACAGCTCCCCTGTTCTTACTGTCAAAGTTCGAGGTTGGTGCGCTACACAGTGTTTGTTTGTTGAGCATCAGATAAACAAATGTTCTATAGGCCAAATACAAGGGACGTGCGTGCATATACAGTATGTGATGAGCATGTGTTGCTCATGATCCGGAACATTCATATGATTCCAATGTTTTTGGATTTAGTGTGATAACATACGTTGAATTGACTGTATGTCCAGGTCGACTGAAGGTGATAGCATTGGCATCTGCTGTGGGCGTTTCTGTTGCACTGATCTCATTAACCGTGGTGGTCATGATCAGGTGACTGATGAATTACACATGATAATGCTGAAAATTACATTTTTTCTGATCTTACACACCATTTCATGTTTCTTTTGCAGTAAAAACATGCATCGTGTGGACACTGAAAATCTCACAGAGGATAAACAGGTCATTCATTTTACACAAATCTCATCAAAAACCCTCTTATTAGAAATTAATCGAATGTCTTGCTTTCAAAACAGCGTTCGCCAGAAGGTGATTTACCAGCATGCCAGACTTTGTTCAGGGAATCAACTTCAGAAACATTTCTTCTCAAGAGTGCAAAAATGTCAGACATTCCGGTAAGTTTTCTTTGTCCCAGCAAGGTTATTAAAGTTCACTTAAACAAAAGCTATTAAACATTTCAGGTTATTGAAATCAAAAAATATACTGGCCTGAATAATATTAAAAAAAATATTTCTGAGGCAACATTTTTAAATGGAGTTTATTTTCGGGAGGAAGTTCGGGAGGAGCTTGATAATGTAATCCAACCAATCAGTGCAGAGCAGACGCCATATAAAGCTTCTGTACCATTACAGTTTTGCAGCATCCCTCCTCGACCAATGCTATCGCCACACTCGTTTATTCTCGGTTACTCGTTTCTATCGCAGTTCGAAGGGGGGGGGTACTATGGGTTTGGGCCAAAGTTCCCAGCTCGGAAAGCATGCCAAATATTCTTCTTTATCTTACCTGATCACGTTAATGCGAATTTGTGAATTTTCATTTAGTTTAAGTAGAGGCATTACATTTTTTCAAGTATTTATTTAGAGAAATGCATTATAATATACCTAACTACGTCTTCAGAGGTGTATAAAGACATGCACTGCGTTGTGTTTTATTACCTTAGAATGAGCTATTTCTATCTACATTCACCCCAGGCCCCCTTAAATGGAGTTCGCTATGATATACTGCTACAGAGCGCATTTTGTAAATACATTATCTCCTTCGGCAAAGAAGCGAAAACATGTCAGCTACCGTAGTGCTTTGAAAGGGCAGTTTGCAACCTCATCACTAGATGCTACTAAATTTTACACACTGGACCTTTAAGGGAGTAAAGAAAAATGGAACTAACAATAAGTAAAAAATAAATGTTACTTGAATGGCAACATACAACATAAATAATAAGTAAGAAGTAAATATCAAACTGAAAACAAAGTTATTATAACGCTGTACATACACTTGCATTTCTTATATTTTGTGCACATTTCATATTGAAACTACTTAACTTAGCTGGTGATGTGACATCTCTCTCAATATGCAGTAAGACAGTATGCCTGAGTTTGATACCACTAACATGTCATAAGATTCCATCAGAGCCGGCCCTCCTCATTAGCGAACTAAGCGGCTGCTTAGGGCTGTGCCGCCACTAGGAGTCCCCCAAGAGCATATGAAATGACAGCTTTTTATGTGATAAATTCACAACAAACATCCATTTTCTCACGTATGGTCGTACCCACAAATACTCTCTTCTTCATCTTTAGTTCTGCAAGACGCTTTATATAAAATATTAATAAACTTAATATTTGACAACTGTTTAGTGTTTAACAATAAAAATGAACATCCAACAGTATTCAGGGGTGGACTGGCCATCTGGCGTTTATTGCCGGAACGGACCCTTTGGCAGTGAAAGAAAAGACACGTATGCTTGCCCCCTGGTCGACAGACTTAACCATGCCCCCCTCGCTGTGCGCATGCCAGTTCCCATTTTTCTTCCGTATCCAGCCCTGGTATTTTCTGGTGCAAACTACAAAATGCTGATTTAAATGAAATTTATGTAATTTACATGATTTGTGTAATTTATAATTATCTGTTATGTTTTATTTGGGATAAGGTTAAGAGGAATTATTTGCATATTGTAAATTAATTTAATGGTTATTAAGTAAATAGACTAATTAAAAAGAAATTAAATCATTCTCATGGGCTCTGATTCTAACGTTGGAAGTAACGAAATTATCAAATGTTATGACAATCACAATACTTTTGTAATGTAAGGTTTATGTGTTGTATATGACATTGCTACATTTCAAACACAGCTACAAATAATATAATTGGGTGTGTTAGGTTTAAAGTATGTGTGCAAAAAAATCTAACATTGTATTGGGGGCACAGGGGGACCCCCAAATAAGATTCAGCTTAGGGCCCAGTAAAGGCTTTGGCTGACCCTGTATTCCATTGTGTTGATTTGGTCACTGTCTATTGTACACAATTTAGGACTGATGATATGTGAATTGAATGGTGCCTTTGTTTGTTTCAGATGGTTGTATTTAGGCAGCAGGTAGGGAGTAGACAGTGAGGCAGCTTAGTAGGTTTTGGAACAGAGCCATATTGTTACCACTGAAGAAACCACAGGATATGACGCATTGATTTTATTTGTGTCTGTTCAGGAGGAGCCAGAGGAGTTGTATGAGAGCATCCACCCCTCCATCATGCCCCTGAAAGAAGCTGCACAGACTACAGAAGAACCCGGAAAAATCAACTACATTACGGTGCATTACTCACGCATGCCCAGGTTAAACACAGTAACACGATTTATACATGATGGTTTTATCAGTCCTGTAGTTTTGAGTATTGCGCTGTTGTGCTTTTGTTTATTTACAGTATGGACCAGGTCAAGGTCACAAACATATCGCCAGATGGTGAGAAGAAACTCAAAGATGACCCCAGCGTTGTTTATACTGTTCTCGCCAAGCACCAAAAACATGGGAGAGAATAACCTGGAATTTGAAACATTCTGATAAAATACGTGAGAGCCAGTGACAGTAATTTCTACATGGATTTTTAAATATAAACCTAAAGCATTTATGGACCATTTTCATTATGTAGCTTGCACGATTTAACACTAGAGAGTGCATTAGATTTGTTAAATTGTCCAAAGTGTTTATTCCAAATCCAATTGTTCAGATCAGAGATAAGGTTACAAAAATAGCCATTTCAATGTTTATATTAATGAAAAAGTGTATCCCACTTCAGTAAACAAATTCAGTAAGCAAATGTTTTGGTGGTTCCATACAAGAATAAATTTCTTACAATGCTAACATGACATCTCTTTTTTTTTTATTAGGAATTTCCCAACACCAATCTAAATTTTGCTACATTTTTAATTTATTTATTTAAGCTGCTTACTAGTTCAGAAAAACAAACCTGCAGAATTGTGACTCATCTTGTTTGTCAAACCACAATTAACTACAAAATACTAAATAACCTTTTTTGCAATTTTCATAATTGTATTGAAAGAATATATAGCCATTTATATAGTATCGTGGCCGCTAAGTGTCACTGCGCTGCAACAGAAGAAAACACATGCAAACACAAGCAAATTCAGAAAGCATCTCCATTAGTTTGGCGACACATGCCCTGCAAATACTCGCTATACAAACAAACACAGAAACGCGCTGCAAACTGCACAGACGACAACGGAAGTGTTTCCGGGGGACCCCAAAAACTGATGCACCTGATTGGGACGCGCTTCATTTTGACTGTTCAAATTCGTTAGTGGAGTTGTCAGCCATACTGACTATGTCGACTAGAATAAGTTTTTAATCATTTTTTAAACCTTTAAACTTTTTTATAGTGACACTTGTTTAAGTAAGTCGAGCAGTTACTACGTCTCATCGTTTTTGTTAAACTGTTCAAATCGACAGGCTAATAATATCCTACGGACGTACGTAAAGAAAGTTAAAATAAAGTTATAAAGCAATTACCTTCAATGTGGCTGACAACTCCACTAACGAATTTGAACAGTCAAAGTGAAGCGCGTCCCAATCAGGTGCATCAGTTTTTGGGGTCCCCCGGAAACACTTCCGTTGTCGTCTGTGCAGTTTGCAGCGCGTTTCTGAATTTGTTTTTTGTGTTTTTTTGTGTTTTCTTCTGTTGCAGCGCAGTGACACCTAGCGGCCACCGTAATATAGGTTAAATTGGAAACCTGTGATTTAATATTGTCTTACCCTTTAACAAATTGCTTGCAAGAATAAAATGCCAATAAGGTAAGGAAAATAAACTGACATGAAGATATTTTTCTTATCCAGATTTTAAAAAGGGAAATTTATTTTTCAAACCAACTGTAGGCTCTACGACGACCTATATCTTATACGTAAAATGAATGCAAATCACTTCGAAAAGTAAAAAGATATAATAAACATAATAATATAAATAAATAATGGTCATTAGAGACATAAAATAATGATAAAAAGAACAACATAAGCATTTTGCAGAACCATGTGTGTTGATCACAGTTTCTCATTCTCTGTTCTTAGTTAATTGGTGATGTTGATTATTTGAAATGATCTTTACATCGCTCTCCTAAAAGATAAAAAGATTTTCCATGAGCTTCCATGACCATGAATAACAAAAACAACATGATAATGTGTGTTATGGAGGTGTGTGGCTTACCGTGCCTTGCATTGTATGCATATCAGAATGACAGTTATTATAAAGATGAAAAAAACTCCAAACACGATTCCAATAGTAAATGAAGATGTCTTTCCAGCTGTAAGATATAAAAAAACGACCAGGTAAGACATGTTTAAATAATAGTCTGTCTCCATAGCAACCATAATAACATGACATCCCTGCATAACTTGATGTCATGTCAATCTACAAATAATGATGTATTGTTTCGATATTTATATGTAAACATATATTTATTTATATGAACTATTAATATCTTGCTTCATCCGTCACTGTCAGAGGCATTTGAGGTACTGAGATTTTATAAAGAAAATTCCTGTGAAAGAGGAATTTGAGGAACAGTGTCTTTCTAGAGTTATGACTCGACTTGTGATCACTTTGTTTCCTAAAAAGTAAGCCAAAGTTTTACTTGAGCTTTTTATATCAAAATATATTTCTCACAATATTGATATCTTCATAGTTGTGCGGGGGTTTAGTTCATCTTAAAAAAAGATTGACTGATGCTACAACAGTCAGGGAAAATGTTCAAATTGTGATTATTTTGAAGTATTGCGTGTTCTGAATGTGTGTCTTACAGATGACAAGAAGTGTAACTCCTCTCTGTCCAGGAAGTTTGTCCATCAGGTGATCTGTGATGAATCGAAACACGTACACGCCACTGTCCTCTGACTTCAGGTCAGATATCTTCAGAGAGCAGTCTTTAGTCCCCGTCTGCCCTAAAAACTTCACCCGGTTCTGGTATGAAGGTTCAGGGAATATTCCTGCACTGTGGTACACGTATCTTGGAGTGATGCAGTGGCTTTGATTTAAACACCACATCTCTGATAGAACTTTGCGTGGTGTTTTCTGATCCGAGTCCTCGGGGTAGTCATAGGTGCAAGGCAGAACTATAGATGACCCCAGATGAGCATAGACTGGCTCCGCTGGGACATGAACTGTCCAACCAGCAGCAAAAATGCCTAGAATAGAAGCATAAAAGAAATCATAAGCCTATTATAAATGTCTTATGTATTAGTTAACACAAACAATATGCAATTACAATATATGTTAATTACTTTATGTTAGTTAACACAGATTGTCTGTTGTAAATTGGTTTAGCTCACTGTCCATAACAAAAAATGATATGTCATTCTATCTTATAAATGTACTTGTACAGCCTTCATTATATTTTATACATTTTCTCATTTGTGTGTTTAGAAGAAACACAAGACATGAACACAAGCGATTTAAATAAAAATAAATCTCATAATATATGATCCTAGTTTTTGTTTTAAGATTTGTTTTAAGATTTAATCTCACCTGATAGACTGAAAGACATCAGTGTCAAGATGCCTGGTAGCAGGTTCGAAACCATTTTGTCTATGCAGCAGTAACTTCTGGTTCTTTACACGTCTTTAGCTATTAGTTTTGTTCCTCTTTGTTCTTACTTTTTGTCAGTACTATGTCATCATTTCCTGGATTCCCCAATTGTGTTCGTTTCATGAGTATTATATAACGGACAACTGAGATCAGTTTTAAAGAACACAGTTTAACACTCAAAATAGGCCTATTGTAAAATCTCACAAAGAAAATATTTTACCTAAATTGAATTCAGATTAATATATGCCTATATATTTTATGTTAAACAGTATATGTTAATACCCAGCACTATGATTTAAATCTTTCAGCTCAAAATCAAGACATTTTAAAATGTGTTTGTTTTTATTTTGGTTGATGTCGTTACACAAAATACAAACATTTTGATCTATTCTGTAACCTTATAATCATGCAAAAAGGCTGCAAGTAGTTATTGTTTTAGGTCCTCACCTGCTTCACCCCAAATTGAGATGCGCGCACACACCGATTACCTGTACGGGGCGCGTGCGCACCTGCTCACACCTGCGGCCCTATGCGCACTCTGCTGACCGGAAGAGGGAGGATTCATGCCGTGCAAACAGCAGAAAACGGGAGAGAGGGTGATCAGCTGTCCAGATCACTGGAGAATAGTATCATTTAACGGGGGAAAAGCCTGGCGATTCTCCGGGGAAAGCGAAATGTCAACGCGGATATTTGAAGGAAACTCCTGATTTTCTTCATCGAGTCTTTGTTTTATATTTAAGAGTTTATTCAAGTAGCTGCAGCAAGAGGTAAACTTAAAAATATTTATTTTACAATTAGGTATACAAATTGTAAAAAATATATTTTAATCCTGTATGTCATGTTTAATGTAAAATGATATGTCAATGATGATGATAATACTCAGCCAGACTAACTGTAGGTCCTTAAGTTGAATTTGGTTGTTGAGATGTCGATTGTCAGGCCCTAATATGTAAAGCTACTTCCTTTAGTATTATACCTACTCATTTTCTATTTTAATGTAAAATTAAAACATGTTTTTTTTCTTGGACTTGAAAAAGGCCTATGCTAACTTTTTGTAAACAATAAAGTATTCATTTTTGACTTCATTTATTTAAATCCTAAGTAATGGAAATCAAAAGGGATTTTTTTATCTGAATACAAATGTCTTCGTATAAATGATAACGGCTGTTAAGAATAGAAATTAGATGTGGCCTGGTAAATTGTTCACTCACTTTGCCCTTTGGTTTATTTAACTTGTTTAACCCATCTTGGTCCATGACCGTAGCTGGATTATTTTTATAAACATTTTTCTCCATCAGGTCAGAGAGAAAGAAGGCAAATCAAATTCAGCACAGTTTTAAGGAGGCATCATTGGAAAAAAAATTCATCTTCTCGTATTGGATTTAAATGAAGGAGAACAAGATTGGTGAGTTCTCAGACAGACTGATATTCCTCTGCTTTTTTGACATCAGATGACTTTTGTTAAAGATTAACCAAGCTGGCTTGTGATATGATGTTATTCATTTGTTTTGGTCAAACTGGAACTGTGTGCGTTGACAAGGCCAAAGGGTTTCAAACAAGACATGATGTGGAGTGCCTATACAGCCGTTTATGTCATATGGGTCCTGAAGGAGAAGTGTTTAAAGTTGAATTAAACATTCTGTAGCAAATTTTGTTTAGATGTGAACTTGGTGTAATTTGCAGAACTGCAGAAGTTTTTTTCATTACGTGAATTATAAAGAAATTGGAAATATTACCATAATACTCAACAAAACATGTGTCAATAGGCACCTACAAAGCACATCTAGATTTTTTTTGATTGCGATGAGGCAATTTTTCTCATGAGCCCCCATATTCATGCTTTAGTATGTGCCGGACACAAAAAATTATAAATCTCAGAGGTTAGAGAAATGATCTGGACCTAAGACACAAGACATTCCTGATACATTTCATAAGTGAGACACCAAAATTGTTGGGAATGTTCCAGAGTTGTTACATTGTGATTATCCCAAACAGTTATGTTTCTGTGTTGTGTGATACCGCGACTGACTTTTAGAATGACTTGAACATTTTTGACTTGCATATATGTGCTCGATTTCTTCACAGTTTTGTATAATTTTATGTTTGTGCTTGTATTGAGAATCGGCCTGTAATTTCCATCAGACAAGTATCGACATCTTAAGCAGAGAGAAAGAGAAATAGAGAGAGAGGGTAGTGTACCACGAAGAAAGTTTCTCTCTCCCTCTCATACTCACCCCCACTCAGACAAAAGAACTACTTGTTCTCTGGTCAAATAGGTCACGGCAAGTGCAGACTGAGACGATGAGGAGGTGAAATCCTCTGGAATGACACATGAGAAGGCAGACAGAGAAAAAATTACACAGTTTCAAAAAATTGAACCCTGATATAACATGTTGCAATGTCTGAATGATTTTGTGGTTGCCATATACGTATAAGCATGATTAATAATCTCACTAATTTATCTCATGGTTAACCGCTACAGAGACGTCAGAGCCAGCGGTGAATAAAGAAGCACTTATGAGGTCAGGCTGCGTTGGGCGGGGTACATGACCTCTGAGCGCCGGTGACCGCCTGGAGCTCATATATCCAAATTCGTCCAAATTAATAAAAAAAGACGCTATCTTTATTAACCGAATGCAGATCTGAACTTTAAAAACTCTCCTAAAAATGTCTTACAACTACTTGTTTAAAAAAGATAACAGTAATATTTTTAACTTAAATTTTACTGCTCCACTTGATGCTGCTCAGTGCATGGTAAACTTGGCAAATATTTCTCCTAAGCAGCAACATTAATATTTAAATGAAAATTGAAGTAAGCGAAACTAAACGTACACCGGGATCCTGGACTAATTAACGTTTGGCTAGGTATTTTACAGAAAACATATAATTGTTTTAGCAATTTTTACCTTCTGTCAGCCGCTCACTCAGGTGTCGCTCTGTCACACCAACAGTCGTGATCAGGCGAGGATTGCCAGCTCCGTGGTTATTACACAAAAATACGCCTTTGCAGTGGTCAGTTCACATTTGGCTTCATGCTCGCAGGCTTCAGTTGTCCTATTCCTGTTTCTTAAACAATTTCCAATTACACTTTTAAATGTTTCTATAGGCCTATGCAAAATTTTAAGCGATACATTTTTTATATCTTCACTGATAAAAGTCAGTCTTCAAATACAGTAGCACTGCTGTTGTGTCAAGTCAACAGTAGTGTAGCCTAATGTAAATTCCTCACATACAGTATGTCACTGTAAATTACAAAATTACGTCATAACAATACCCATAATGCAATGCATACTACAGTAATTAACAGTAAAAAGAGATTATAGTATTTCATTGGAAATTTTGTAGTAAGTAAATTACAGCAAAGTCTAATAGCTTTTATAGCTTATAGAGATCTTGACCTAAGACCCAAGACATTCCTGACAGTGGATACATTTCATTACACCAGACTTTTGGGAATGTTCCAGAGTTGTTACATTGTGAACATGTCAAACTGTTTTGTTTCTGTGTTGTGTGATACCGCGACTGACTTTTAGAATGACATGAACATCTTTGACTTGCATGTTTTACCTCACAATTTTGTGATTGTGTATGCACGGAGGATCGGCCCGTAATTTGCATCAGACAGGTATTGACATCTTAAGCAGATAGAAAGAGAGAGAAAAAGAGAGAGGGGGCAGTGTACCATGAAGAAGTGCTCTCTCTCCCTCTCTCATTCACATCCCCACTCAGACAAAAGTGCTACTTGTTCTATTATCAAGTAGTTCAAGGCAGGTGCAGTCGAGACGCAGACTGAGGCTGTGAGGAGTAGAAGTCCTCAGGAATGACACATGAGAAGGCAGACAGAGAAAACATTACGCAGTTTCAGTTTTGTTCTGTCCTCTAAACATAACATGTTCTTGTATAATAATTAATGGCTGACACACTCTGGGGTGGTATATTGCAACTTCAAATATAGACTGCTCAGACAACAAACCTAAACGTGCATTGTTTCAACCCACGGTTGGATCAAATATGAACATTTATGTGTATATTACCCAATGGCTTGGACCCGACATATGGTTGAAAGCAACCCAGCATTTTCAAATAAATTTCTTTAGGTTAATATAAACTATTTAAGTTTGTCCATATCTGACCAAACTAGAGCATGCGTAAAAACAACCCAGATTTTTTAGACCGCACGTGTCTCCAAAGGGACACTTGCCTATCAAAGTCAAAACCTTCTAGATCTTCCAAAATCATATGTTGTGTATATGTACACGAACACCTCATTATCTGTACTTCCCTTGTTAGGGCAATGGGAGCTCACTAAATGCATTTTTACACTGCTAACCCTTGTATAACATGGATTGAGCAAACACGTGTCATGGGTTCAATTTGCAAGGACATAATGATAAAATGCATTTACTGTAAGTCATTTAGAATGAAAGCATCTGTCAAATGCGTAAATGTTTAATTTTGTCCCAGGCCATCTGAATTCTAATGGGGGTCCTGCCTATACGCCAAAAGTTTGCTTTGGTTTTATCAGGCAGTTTTCTTGCGCATTTATTGGTGATCATAAGTGATCAGAGATCTTTGCAGAATCTTATGCCATTGCAGGTATCTTGCTCTACCATGGATAACATAATTTGTTATGTTGATGAGCAATGTTTTATATGTAATATCAAATGTAGTTTTTGATTATGACTTGGAAAACTGGCCAAAGTTTGAGATGTCGTTTGTGTATTTCATTTGCAACTCCAGAGGAGACATTTTAGATTATTATTACAGACCATTTGTTCTCTGGAGGCAAAATTGAAAAATCAGGAGACATGAAGTTCACCCAAAAATGATGATTGATTGGTCTGGATATGATCTGGATATGTTTGTGACACTGGTCATCTGCATGATGACACCTCTGGAGTTTTGTCTGTACATGCTGACACTGGTTTGTGTGTGGAGAGAGAGAGAGAGAGTGAGAGAGAGAGAGATTATCATGACACTGACATTATGTCGCAGGTTTGCTTTAGCGGTAAGAAATGGAGGACTTTGGAATATTGATCCCGTTCTGCGCTGTGTTCATTTCATCAGCTCTGTCATGGTTTTATGTGTTTGCTCTTGGGCATTATTTCAAGAGGTTCATAAAATCTTGCATTCATGTTTTAACTTTGCAAACTATAATAGTATTAGATTGGTTTGTCCTGTATTGAAGTTGTTGCTGGTTTCTGTTTGACAGGAAGTCCAGGGATGACCATCCTCAGTCCGTGTCGAGTGGTCTCTACTGTGGCTATGATTGTCATCATTCTGGGGGGTCTGGGAGCCGCCATCTGGGCACTTGGTGAGACTTTTGGCACTCTTGTATTTTGACATGGCTGATTTATTGTATATATTGCATACTTGATAAATATTTGTGTTGTCTGTTTGTTTGTTTGACAGTCACATATCTTAAAACAACAGAAGATACAGGATTGTATAATGGTAAGTGTTGTTATTTGAATTAAACAACTTTTAAAAATCACAAATACACATTTTATTATGAATTCAGTTATTGATTATGTTTCATACTCATTAATCCGATTTTTCTAAATATAATATACCGTCAAGAATCAAGATCAGTATTTTCATATGCACGAGGGACAGTTCATTCAAATTCTTATTTTGTTTACTCCTCGCAAGAAAAATGGTAAAAGAGGAACAAACAATTTACTGATACAATAAAAGTAAAACAAGAATATAGCATACAGTACATACCATTACAGATAAAACCAGCAAGGTAAATGCAAATGAATAACAGTAGTAGCGTAAAAAAAGTTTGTGCAATGAATGTAAAAAGAATTCTAATTGACAGTAAAAATAAAACCTATATTATGATCAAAATATGATGTATAGTATATCTCATTGTATTGTTGTTTGTTATGCAGTATATTGTATTATATATATTGAATCTACAGTTAACATGTTAACAGTAAATATGAATGAATAAAGGTAAATCTGAAATATAAAAATGTAAATATTTCGTGTTGATTATGTCCTGCAGTGCAGGTGAGCGCCGCAGATCAGAGGCTGAGAGTGTTTGACTCCACCCAGAGAAGATGGAAGCACGTATGCTCATCCAGCGCCAACCAGCTCATCGCCAACATCAGCTGTGAGGAAATGGGCTTTGTCAGGTAAGCTGAGAAAGGACCAGACCAGAACGATAGCCAAAACCAGTTTTCGATAAGTCAGAAAATGCTTCATTGAGGTCTTGATTTAAATTTCCCTTTTTATTCAGAGCAGTAAATTTCTCACTAACATGTGCGCCCGAAAGCAGCGGAGATCAGGATTTTTTCTGCGTGAAAGAGACCGAGTTAACTTACGGGAAGAAGTTAAAAACAGTTCTGTATCCTTGGTAAGATGCATCCTTTTATACAATGAATACTCGATACCAAATGGATGAATGGTCATTTCAGTTGAGTACTGTAGCAACACCCAACTGCATTGAAAAAACAACATGCCTCATAGAGAACGCACTAATAAAGCAGATATAAAGGCAAATAAACATTCAATACCATGATGCACTGCAATAACATGTAGAATGAATCTACATTCAATGTCTAAATATATATAATAATGAACTCCAGTGATTGAAGGAGATGGCACACTCTTTGTCCAAATACGCTCGCTTGTGTTCTTAGGTAGTATTAGTACGTCATTAATGTAGTATGTACTATGCATATAATGTAGGGAATTTGTAAATAGAGGTTATAGGGATTGACTACAAAAACACAGCAAAATAAGAGTTTTTGAAACATCTTCTAAACACTTTCCAGATAGTGGGTGTTCAAATTTAATTTACTGCTGCAGAAATCACACCCCATCTTTAATATTTATATATCAAGTTTTGAATTATATTCTGACTAAGATATTATAAAATACTAACTTAAACTTGCTGTTTCAGTATATGTGACCGAGGACAGATTCTAGAAGTGATTTGTCAGGGTGAGTTGATGGCACTTAAGTGAATTTTTAAAGTCAAAACCATATTGAATATTTATGCAGGACAAAGGGCTGATTTCTTCACTATCTGTAGACTGTGGTCGCCGTATGCTTCCTGAGGAAAGGATCGTAGGTGGAGTTGATGCCCGTCAGGGTTCATGGCCGTGGCAGGTTAGCTTACAGTACGATGGGGTTCATCAGTGTGGTGGGTCCATCATTTCTGACCGCTGGATCGTCAGTGCGGCACACTGCTTTCCTGAGTGAGTCATACCAGCAAAAACTTCTTCCTTATGTCTGTTGAGATTGACAGCGAAACTTAAAGGGATCCATTAATAAAGAATGAAAATTCTGTCATGAGTTACTCACCCTGAAGTTGTTGCACAACCATAAGATTCGTTCATCTTTGGAACAAAAGATTAGTTTATATGTTTTATATGTTGCATGCTCTTGTGGACGTGTGAACGCTGATGAAGTTTGAACCACTGTATAGTCACATGAAATATTTTTGTCTTTACTAACTTTCTGCGCTTTGAGTGTACGTTGTTTTGCTCTCTTTGGGGGTCAGAAAGATCTTGGTTTGTTTTACGAAGATGAACAAGGGTCTAAAGGTTGTAAAACCATCTCAAGGGTAAGAAAGTTATGATATGATTATCATTCTTTGGGAGAGAAAGCTCTTTTTTTATGTGGCTGCCACGGTAAAAAGTGAATTTCTGATTTTTATTTTCGTTTAGTTTTCCAGTAGAAAAATCTACACATTCGTAAATCAAGACACAGATGTTTTATATAAAAGGTATTGGGTACAAAATTAAGCATGTTTTTGCTTTAAGTAGGAAAAAACATAGTCATTGGCCCAAGAAAAACATAATTAATTCAAAGGGAAAACAAGAAATTTTACTCCATTGAAAAGCTTTTGTCTGTATGCTGCACTATTTTACGAAAGATGAAGGATTAAAGGATGCAGGTCTTTTCAATATAAGGAAACCACAGCTCCTGGTTTCCACAAAGAACAGCATAAATAATTTTTATCAAATGACAGAAAACAAGCTTACAGTATCTTTTGGCCCTCTCAGGAGGTATCGGCACGCTTCACGCTGGCGGGTTCTTATGGGGACTATCTATAACACCCCAATCCGTAAGAACGTTGTGATCGCTGAGGTGAAAACAGTCGTGTATCACAGCAGCTACCTGCCCTTTGTTGATGCCAACATCGATGATAATAGTCGAGATATTGCAGTCCTGGCACTGACCAAACCTTTGCAGTTTACAGGTCAGTATTCAACAACGAGACATACAAAAAATATATTTTCAATTCTTCATTTAATAAGAAAGAAATTTGTTATAGCAACATCGTTACTGGTCTCTTGCCATTCCAAATCTATATTTGACATGCTTTCCTTGGAACACAACAGAATAGGGTCGATGTTGTTTGGTTACCAGCATTCTTAAAAAAAAAACAATTTTGTGTTCTGCAGAAAAAAGAAAGTCATACAGGTTTAGAATAACATGAGGGTGAAAAAATTATAAAAGAGAATATTATAAGTAGGCCATTATTAGAACTATCAGGATCAAATTGACTATAACATTTTTGGTTTTAAAATATTTTAAATGTTGTATTGTTGTCCCTAAAATGGCTTCAGAATTATGTGCTGAAAAGTGTTTAATGAAGGTGGTCCTCATTTTTTAGAAGAAGCAATGAACAAATAAGCTTTAAAATACAATGTGCAAAACTGGTAGTAGTTTTCTTGGAGACTGTTTTAGAGTGTTTTTTTATTGAAGCAGAGGTATGGTTGAACTATTGAAACCTCCCTCTGGTCTCAGGCTGCTAGTCTTGAGAACAAAGCTCCCCTTTTTCCATGGCTTCTTGACTGAAAACAAAGGACAATAGACAGGCAGAATTTTCAAGTAATACATAGCTCTTCCTCACACACTGTTCTCTGTACATGTTAACACAAATATTATAGGGAATATGTTTCGAAGTGATTTTTAAAATATTGTATTTATTTACCTACTGTGTCTGTGATTATTAGATGTGAGATTAAGATACAAAATCTCTTCAGAAAAATGTTTCCCTCTAGTGTCCTGTCAAGGCACTACATTTAGATTTAAATTTGCAGTTTTGTGTATGCATAAACTTATATGTACATTAACAAAATACAGAATAGGTAGGAAGAATAGTTACAATTCATACATAATTCTACTGTTCTAAATCTTGTATGTGGCTTGTACAAAAGCATGCACAACGTGACAGTTGTCATAAAAATGCGTATAGAATCACCTATTTCTGGCTTATCTGTCGATTTCCTCTCTGCTGTGTGACAGATTTCATCCAACCAGTGTGTCTTCCCACCTACGGCCAGCGGCTGGTGGATGGACAGATGGGTACGGTAACCGGATGGGGTAATGTGGAGTATTATGGTTAGTCACAGCAGCAGGTTAATCTTTTCATTCTGTGCATAATTAAATTTAGATGAAATAGTGCACAAACTGTCTATCTATTTTTACCTGAAACTTGAGACCCTCTGTCTGTCTGCCTCAGTCTGTCTTTGACCTTTGTGTCCGTGACTTGGATTGTGTTTGAACTACATAGCCTGCGGCTGATGATCACAACTCTGATTTCAATTTATAAAGAACACAAATAACCATAATTATGTGGTTTTAATTGTAGTAAAACCAAAGCCACCACAAATGTACCAGGATCTAATCTCTTAAATTCAAAAGTGATATGTGTAGTTAACCTTTAGTAATACAAATGGTTATCAATCTGCCGAAAGAAACATGGATAATGCACTTTTACTATAATAAAACCATGGTTGATTTTCCTAAGTGTCTATGTACACTTAATACTTGAAAGTGCACTTAACAGATGCATAACAGACAGGCTGGTCAGAAGGTTTAAAAGAAAAAATATGATGCTTTTATTTATTATTTAGGCTTTTAGATGCATTATTTTAGCTTTACATTTCCTTAAATCATTATCTACATTAAGTCATTTATCAGACACTTTTATCCAAAGCGATTTACAGATGTTCTAGCGGAATTATTTTTGGTTGATGCATTTTTGGGTATGGTTTGCCTGCATAATTCCTGTTGGTAAAGTGGAAACCTGCGTGTATACTTTATTAAGGGCGGACGTCCGAGTTCAACACGTACAACACAAATGAGTATGTGTGCTCTACCAGACCGCCAGAGGGCAGCGCTGAGTCGCATCATTTACAGACATACTGCAAATTAATGATTGAGGAAGTGTTTTCGCCATTGCAAACAATCCGAACAAACAACAAGAAGAACAACCAAATAGTTGGTGAAGGATATGCTTCTAAACTTACTGTTCTTCCTTTCAGCGTGTTGGTTTTGTATCATTCTTCCTCGACAACGGCATACTGCACACTTTCTGTGTGGGTATTGACCCCTAGTAGACTAGTGCACTTTTTCGCGCATGCGCTGTTGTACGCGGCACGTCCGCGCTGTCTCAAAAAATGGGCTGTGTGCTGACGACCTCTGACCCTTCTGATGTTAATGATGTTAAAATGGCTACAGTATGTGTATAATTTTGGAAAAAAAATGCTGAAAGTGGCTTTTATTTATGTTTATTTAATGTCTTTTTTTAATGTCCTCATGCCTACTGCACGTCCATTAAGAGTTTTTTCAGTGAACACATCTCCAGTTTTATAGTTTTATAACACTTTTATTTTCTATGGTCGTCAACAGCTTAAAACCATGTTGATTTGATCACAGTTATGAAATGTACACAATAGGAAAATAGTAAATGCTTTATCTGTGTATTTCTACTTCACAGAGAATTATGGGAAATGTTGTTTTGCATGGCAAGCTCGTAGTCTAAAACAGGCTTTTCATGTATGAAATTATTTTTCTATAATACACAAAACTGGCACAACACAAACTAAATGTATGCTAAAACTAATGTGTAAAGTTCATTTTATTAAGTATAAGTTAAATTACATTTTCAAATATCACTTTATGCACTTTAAGTGTAGTTTACGTTATGATATGTTGCACTTTAGGTATAGCTACTACCGTGTTTCTATTAATTCTTATACTTAAAACCTTTAGTACAGTACCTTTGAGTGAGTTCCTTTACTTCCTCTTGTAGGTACTCAAGCTAATGTCCTCCAGGAAGCTCATGTTCCCATCATCAGTGATGCTGTGTGCAACGGGCCGGATTACTATGACAACCAGATCACAACTACCATGTTCTGTGCTGGATATGAGAAGGGAGGAACCGACTCCTGCCAGGTATCACAACTACTGCACTTTCTATGACGTCATCATACAAACAGCTGTGGCATACTGCGGCCACTAGAGGATGGTGTTCTTACCTATATTATGTTGCCGTGGCGATCATGACAGGATTCTGAAAGTAAAAATCCTGAAAGTAAAGTTTTAGCAGAATTTGAACGTACAAGACAGCCTGACCATAAGCTAAGAGGTTCCTATCCATTTTCATATGTTTCTGGAGAAACCTCACGGTTTGTGTGCTTTAAACTTAATGTCAGATAAATCAGAAATCATTAAGTAAATGTTCACCAATAAAACAGCTGGCTGTTACAGTACAGTGGAAACATTGTGCGTAAAGAGCAAAAGATGTTAACAAGTCAGTCTTTCCACCCTCAACCACGAGCGGTGTTTACATTTGTATACATTTGAATATTTTATTATCTCATTCTCATCTATTTTGTATATTAAACATCAATTACTTTAATATATATTTAACTATACTGACTGATTTCGTCGTTTCCAATGATTTATGGTTCCCCGTACCCTTGTTTTGTTGATTTTCAAATTCAGTTTGCTTCAAATCTAAGGCTGTAATGTGTTCATCTTAAAGATGGATGCTTGTACACATTTGTATCTGTCCCTTTGTCCTAGAAATAGAACCAATGATAATGGAAAATGTTTTCTAATATTTCCCTGAATATATTGGTATAATCTCATTAAATAATTTTTATGTTGTCTTTCCTATGATGTCAGGGAGACAGCGGTGGTCCGTTCGTAGCAGCTGACATTCTTTCTAAGACCAGCCGCTATCGTCTGATGGGAGTGGTGAGTTGGGGCACAGGCTGTGCCATGGCCAAAAAGCCTGGCGTCTACACCCGCGTGTCTCGCTTCCTGCCCTGGATATCTGCAGCCATGAGGGTGAGTAGATTGATGACCTCTCTATCAACTACACTCACTCATATCATAAGGCAAACTGTGTCACTTCCTCTCCATAGATGTACGAAAATTCCCCAGGAGTGCACAAAATGGCCCGGGCTGTAACTCCATAGCCTTTAAAAATGGAAAATGTTCTTCATAAGACTGAAAAATTCAAAGTGGAGCTCAGATTTGTAGCTCTGGTCAGCCCGAGATCAGACATATTATGTTGATCAGACCGAGCACAGATGTTCGATGTTGATCAACCTGTTTTGAGGAAAATGACTCAAAGAGACCAGAACTTATTTTTGATGATGTGCAATTTTAATAACAATGAAAAAGGCTTAATTTTTCTTTAAACTTTGTCACCAAAATTGTCAGATAATCTCCAAGAAAGGAATTCAGAAAAACATGAAAGTAAAAAAAACTTTTACAAAGATATATAGAAAAAAATGTTTTTGTGAAACATTGCAGGTCTGCACAGAGTGTATCTTAGAGTTGACTCTAGATTTATTGTTTCCTTTTTTATTCATTTAATATTGCAAGCCGTGTTGGGGCAATCGGTTACAAGTAACATGCATTATGTAACCAGATTTATTCTTCTAAAGTCATACCATTACTTGTTACAGACCTTAGTCAGGCACAGAGATGGTACAGAAGGCCAGAGAATTCAATTTCTGTAATGGAAAT
The DNA here is from genome assembly GCA_029783895.1 of Triplophysa bombifrons. Lineage (NCBI taxonomy): Eukaryota > Metazoa > Chordata > Actinopteri > Cypriniformes > Nemacheilidae > Triplophysa > Triplophysa bombifrons. The sequence goes on from CM056455.1 coordinate 5,981,541, forward strand.
ATTCTCATTACTTTTAAATCCATATTTTAGATAAACCGCTACAACTACTCTAAATTTTTTATCTTTTGGCCTTTGCCTACTAATTTACAAAATTTATGATTTTGAACTTTTTAATAAAAAAGTTGTAATGGTGTAGATATAACCCCCAATAAGTGGTCAGAATTTAACAATAGTCTAAATTGGATTTTAAAAGAAAAGGTGTGTTATAAAGGCTGTGTTGCTGAATGTATTACAGCAAACACAACTGCAACGAAGAACGTCTCGATAGACTGTTTCGTTGGATGCGCGTGCCTAGCCCAAAGTTAACTTCCTGTCTGTGTCTGTTTATAACAATTTATTTTACAATATATTTAATGTATATTAATTGTATTAAATAATGAGATTTTTTATTTTTGGGTAAACCTTTACTCACCCTCAGATTGTTTCAATCCTGAATAGATCTTTTATTCTACTGAACAGAGGAAGACATTATTTGTAATAATGTCAGTAATCAAACGGATCTCATCTCTCATTTACAGCCACAGGGAAGATATGGGAGTCACTGGGGGATGAGATCTGTTTGGTTTCTGACATTCTTCCAAACATCTTCCTATGTGTTTAGCAGAACAAAGAAAATGTCAGTAAATGATGAAAGAAATTTTATTTTTGGGCGAACTATCACTTTAAATTAAAGCAACTCAATGGTTATTGATTCTTTGCACAGGTCGGAAGTAATATTTGGGCCACATAACGTGTATGTAGTTGCTGCTGAAACTGTCCGTATGCCAAAAAATGCCTGGAAGGCCTCAAAGAGAATGAGTAGTCGGGAATGAAAAACCAATATGCAAAACTTTCTAAATAAAGACAGAAAGTTGTAATGCATTACTTTTAAAAGTAACGTTCCCCAACACTGATTGCAATTGACCATTATAAAAAATATTTAATTGATTTATTTTTTAAAAAATTTTACATATCAGTGTCTGAATCGACAAACAGAATGATCAAACCCCAGACAGGAGTTAAAAATAGAGTTTATTAAAACTGAAATGCAGTATTTACAAAAAATGTATTTACTAGTATAGTGACACAGGTACAGTACGGCTACATAACTTTATATATGAAGGCAAAACTTTTTGTAAGTTTATATGTAAGACTTTCTCATGAATTTCTAGAGTAATACAGGTCTCTGTAAAATGTGCCATGGTTGTACTACAAAGATTTTATGAATGTAAACCGCAAACACACTACGGCCAAATTGATGCCAAGTTTTTAAGAGATTTTTGGAGTACCGATCTACCTGAATAACAAACAGTAATGTAAAGACACAAACCAAAGCTTGGAAGAGCTCTTTGAGTAATGTTGTGACAGTCAGTATTGTTGCTTATATTGTTGTAAATATATCCAGCTTCTTTACTATGCAATGCACTGTTTAATTCAGTTTTATGTCTAATTTTATTTTAAGCTGCTATGTTGTGATCCTCATTTTCTACCATTGCCTTTGAGACTGTTCTAGAAATTTAGTAGCTCTGAAGGCTTAACGTATACACAGGATAAGAGAATAACTCAAGCAAGGGTTTTGAGTCTATTTGTGTGTGTGTGTGTGTGTGTGTGTGTACGTAAGTGTATAGTGAGAGAAAGAGAGAAAAGACATATATATACACAGTACATTTTTGTTTTCTTTTGATGTTCATGAAACTAGTTAGTATTGAATGTATGTACAATACTTTCACAAATACAAATCTCACCTATTTGACAGTAAAGGACGACTTAATTTTCTTGATTTTTAATAAAATATTGTTGGAAATGACAAAGCGACTTTGTGGTCAATTATGCCTCTGTTTAATCTGGATTCATGACAAAGAGGTAAAAGGATAATTTTCAACCTCACAAATGAGTAAAATGTTTCTTTGCTGTGTTCGAATACGAGTTGTATGCTGTTCCTTAGAATTCATGGAACCAATGCTGGGTGGAAAAAGTGCATCCCTTTGACTGATGTAAATTTAAATGGCTGCTTTGAAAGTAAAATTCCTTGTACACAAATGGTAGTTTAGTAAGTCCTGGAACAAGGGAAACCATAAGGAAATCAGTGCAAAGCACACAGGAACGTGTAAGAAGAGCATCTCGCTAAAGGCTGGGGTATGTCCCAGCCCAACCCAAAAAATTCTTGGACGAGCTCTTTGCAAATTAGCATCCTCCATCATTTCCACTGTTGTGTCTACTGAGAAAGTGAAGAGCACTCGTCTACTGGCGCTTCGTGAACGTTCAAAGGATTGGATATATAAAAAGGGCTTCTTGGGGCCCTGGTCGGAGGGCACATAACACTTTGCGGTTCAACTAGTAAAATGGACAGGATGAAGGTTTCTTACACAGGACAAGTGGTTACCCATCTGCTTTGGCTTCTGGTCGTGTTGCTGCAGTTTGCTTCACATGCAAAAGGTGTGTTTTCAATTTCTATTATGTGCTGACTACAAGAAAGCAAGAAATGACTGTATTTTGGTGGCGTATGATTCCTTTTGACACAACAATATTACAAGTGTTAGTTAATTTAAACTGTTACCTTAAAAAGAAAAAAATACACACAAATTTCAATTTCAACATTCAACATCTGTTGTTGAAATTTACTGCTTTTTAAACGTCTTTTTTTACTGACTTTAATTTACTGCATTGTTTTCTTTAAGTGTAATTAATTAGTTTTATGTTTATATATTATTTCATTTTATGTATTAGTGGATAGTGAAGTTTAAAGACAAATTTTTCCGCATCTAGATGACGTCATTGGAATAGTCAAAAGTTTGTAATTTCTTAGTCAAATGAGCACACGCAACATAAACACTCGGTTAAAGCCTCCTTCCAATGTTGTGTCTCTTGTCTGTCTCTCTTATTACACATTAGGCGCATCATACATGCTGAGCCCTCAAAATCTGACCTCGGAGACTGGGAAAAGTGTTTCGTTTCAATGTGGTGTCAATGGAATGACCAATAACGAAAGAATCCGATTTTCCATCATCGGCCCTAAAGTCAATACTACTTTGACTTGTCCTGGACAAAAAACGACATACCTACCATCACAGGTGAAGCACTTTGATTTAAATAATTGTGCTGACTCCATTACCAGTCCAACGTTTAGACACTTTGAGTTTAATTACGTGTGCCACCATTAAACGTTTTGGAATTATGAGGTGACTAAAATGTTAAACATATCAAAACTACTTTACATTTGAGCTTCTTCAGTTCAGACTAGATTACACACTTAAGTTACTCTCTCATCCGGGTGCATACTGGGATGTGTTTTAAACATTATTGGGTTTTTGGTTTACAGTTAGTGTCAAAACTTTTGACTGGTAATAGGCCTTAGAATGGACAACATACTTTTACTCCAAGCAATAGCAAATCTTTCCACAGTGCCCTCTATGTGCTATTAAAACATCTCAAATCTTTCCCCCAGTCAATAAGGGCCCATTGTGAGACAAGAAGCAGCGGAGAAGTTGCTGTTTGGGACATTGCGTCAACATCTGAAGATGACAACGGAACCTTGTTCTTGTGCCAGGTCCCCTCACTAAATGACAGAATCGGATACCTTTATGTATATGGTAGGTTGATGCCATTTGAGAAGATGTCCCTGCTTAAAAGATAACAACAGAAAGTCTTTTTGTCTTTATGAACCATCAGCTGATCCAGTAGGATTTCTATTGCTTTCCATTTGCCAGATACCATCACACCAATAGAACCCAAAACATTACCAGAGACCCCACAGGGACCAGTTTCCGTTAAAACCAATACAATTCCCATTATAACCATTACATTTCTAATCTCTATGTATGGGTGTGTCTCTCACAGAGAATGCAGGTTACTATGGAAAGCTTATCGGATATGCTATCGGTGGATTTTTGTCGTCTTTGATCACCATCAGTGTGGCGTACATCCTCTTGAAAAGATCCGAGAGAGTACAGCAATGCTTCAGTAAGTTTCTCATTTATGTATTTATGTATATATGTTGCATTTGTGATGTCAGATTTATTGATCTCATTTCATGGAGCTACTAAAGGTTCTTCCTTGTATTTTTAGGATCAGTGGGTGGCCTTCATGATGGGCAAACAGCCTAACCTAAGGAAACCTGAGGATTCTAAACCTTTAGTCAAATTATAAATGATTTATTACTATAGCACACATATAAAAATACGAACATTACAAAATATTTACGATATACAGCATATAAATATTTTGCCACAAATTAGGATGATCTAGTTTGACTGCTGTCTAGGAGAGTACGTTTCTGCGGTTTTCCAGTTGTCCAACAGGGGGCGTCTTTAGTACTTTGTCAATGCCCACCGTCCGGTAGATGTTCCTGCATCAACATATTTTCTTCACACCTGATGCCACATTTGTTTAACAATTCCTAAAACACAAAATCAGACGGATGTTGATCCAGGAACATGTCCTTGTGTGACAAGTTACCTTTTCCATGTTTGTCTTATACACATAAGTTTACCTGTCCATAATGTTTGTCTTATAAATACAAAGTTTAGGTGATTTAGTATCCCTAGGCTGTTTAAGTCGTAACTATGCATCTAGTTAATTATTTTTAATTTTAAATGTATTTCATTTGGCTCGAGCACAATTTTCATAGATGTATATTTATTTATTATATGCACATGTATAAAAAATATAGGGGTTTAAAAATTTTAATTTCAACAGAAACTGGGCCTTTTGGGTTGTACTTCAATCCTTTAAGTTGTACAGATCAATAGTAGACTGGTCAATGTTGACACAGGTGTTACGCTGCACCCTTCACTGACTTTCTATTTTAATGAGTTTAGTGCTTTTAGCCACCATTATGACTATTTGTTTTGTGTAAATTTCTAAAAAGTATATTAAGCATTAGCAATTTTAGTGTCTAGAGTTTATTTTTGAAATTACTTATTAAACCTGGATCGGAAACTTTGTCTATTTGCATGTTTGCTTCAGCTATTGGCACAAAAGGTCACATTACAACATGGCTCAGCTGTGACGTTGTGTTTAGCTCACAATTCAGATTTTAAATTCAGATCTATTTACTATAAATTCACTGTGTATATTGGGCATGTGCTCAACCCAAAAATAAATAAATAAGTTATTGACACTGTTTGTTTTGTAGATTTTTATCCCACATTTAAAAAAAAAATTGTAAGTTTAATTGAGACCATCAAAAAAAGCTTTCTTTAATTGCTTTCAATTAATTCCTCTGAACGTGTCAACCCTGGTGGTCTGAAGCTCTGTTGTATCTGTCGGGAGTCTCCTGGAAAAATGCTAGTTGTCATGTAAAGGATAATTTACTATATCTGTCAATTTAGTTTGCTCATTAAAAAAAAAAAGTTGTAATATTTGTGGAAAAATACAAAAAAAACAATCAATAAAAATTAAACAACTTCAATGTTAAACGTTAAGTTAGGTTTTTATGAAATTACAGGTCGTGAGGATGTTTCAGGCTGATTCTTCATTGTAGAGAACAGATATAGTTGCAGTCAAAAAATATTGTCTAGCTAAAGGCTGACCTTTGTTAACATTATATTTTAGCAAATTTTTAGTTACCTTTTTTCTCTGATTGTTTTTTACAAACATTTGGGGTGGTGATGTGTTGGAAATATACCACTAACCCTCTCCAAACTATTGACAATAATTTAGTCGGAACATTAGGCAAAAATTTCTCTTTAGTCATGACCATTGGCTTTTATTTGTTATATATATTAAAGTAGCAAATTTGACAGAGGAACTTGCTTTCATACCTCAGTACACCTAAAGATGACTTTGACTGAGATGTTATTCTGTGCAGGATGAACGTGGAATCTTACAGGAGACTCCACCTTATCCATGTGTTTGCTCGACATACCCTAGTGCAGCTCCTCCCTGAGGTCTGTGTACTCTTAAATACTACGGTTAGAAATCCCTTTCCCTCTGTAATAGAGCAGTAGGGAGGGTTTTTGTTTTCTAAATGCATGATTAAGATTTATGTATATTTGAGATTGTTTTATGTCATGAGATTATAATGACAGTGTGGCAGGAGGCAGCATACAGGATCTCTCTCAATAAATATATATAAAAATACAAATAAAAAGTCCAATGTCCAATATTATTATTATATTATAATAACGCATGTATTCTGACTTTTCGCCGTAAAATGTCCCAAAAACGTATATAATAATTCTAATAATAGCCTTTTATTATTATTATTATTTTATTGTTATTATATTTCTGGCACCCCTAGAAGCCAGACGAATGACAGGTAAAAGAACCAATCACGTTTCGTTTTTGGCCACGTCATATTTAGTGCCGTGAAAATATGCCAACAGTGACAGACAGGTGTGCATCACAGTCATTCCCCGCCGGTCCTGAGAATCGAACTGGCAAACTTCTGGATTCTCTAACCATTAGGCCATGACTGCCCAAACCATTTATGTGTCATTTCCGTATGGGTATAAATTAAAATGTTTCCCCCTTTTTCTTGTAAATGCGTTGTCTTGTTCTGTAATTGTATAGCTTTTGACTGTATTTCCAAAAATACAGGAAAATCTGTAAAAAAAGAAAACTGTAAAATACAGGGTTTTTTCTCATATACACATGGAAATTTGTGACGGTCACAAAAGTTTTATTCTACTGATTTATGACAATGGACATGCTTTTCCCTGTTTTTCGTGTCTCTCAGCACATAATTCAATCTAATGGAGTTCAATAGTAAGTAGCTTTCATAATTATATATCAACGCAATCTCACAAGAGTTCACATGTTTTTTACAAGTTGATTTGTTATGAATTCATACGTTCTCACACAAACCTTTTTAGTACAATCTGCCTTTGCTCCTGTGATGTGAGGGGTGGGCCTTTATCGTTGCCTGCCCAACTCACAAAATAAGTATAAATTTCCGTTAGGTTAAACATGTTGTGCTGACTGACGAGAAAAAAAGGTGAAATTCGTATTCATAAACACCAATCAATACAGAGACAGATTACACATTTTGTTACTTTCTCACTACTACCCTCCATTTCCAGCCCTGTTAGCACCTAACCACCATAAACAGACTGCACTACTGTGATATTTGGGCCGGTCTTTTTAGCATGAAGGCCTACAATATCTATACATTTGTACAAATCTGGAAATAAATGTGTAGTATCACAGAACTCGTGTAGAAGGACAATACACTACTGTAGGGTTCAGAACATAAGCTCATTTCAGTTAAATACTATTTATAATAACTTTTAACAACAGTGATCAACCCCTGGTTTGACTTTTGTTGGGATCGAAGTTCATCATTTTTTTGCTCCGCAAACCATCATTGCCCTAAATGTCTCACTTTCAAAACCCTTGGACCAAAGAGCTTTGAAAGGACATTTGATTTGATGCCTGCGCTGAAGAACATTTAAAGGGCATTGAGTTGCAGGTCTGCTTGTGTTGTCATCCATCTTCAACCATTTTCATCCCTGTGTAATTCATAAACAGCCAGGTCATGTTTTGGAATAAACAGTGGACAAGATGACGTGGTCCTCATAGACTTGTTTGATACGCTTGGCTTTGTTTATGTGTATACAGTAAGGAGGTGCTATCTTTAAAGGTTATACAAAAGACAGCAAGGTTGTGAGATCTGCCTACCTGAGGTGCGTCAACCAACATCTATCACTCTGAGATCCATCTGTTCCTCTGCCAAGGTAAGACCATGGCGATTGAATTGTGCTGAATGTTACGTGTGAATGATTTAGTGAGATCATGTATTTTGCTAAAACACAATACACAATTCCTTTTTGTGATTCGATAAGTAATGGTGAGGTCTGAGTTACTCATTTAGCTGAAAATCATTGGCGATAAGATAAAGAGAACATCTCAGACAACCAATTGTTGAAGGTGACCTCACTTTTAACGTTGTACATACTGTGGACGTAGATGTTCTATCACAAGAATGTGAACTTCACAAACCTCTGGATTTCTTGTTACGCCTCTTTAGTAAACCCAAAGTCTTCAGACAGTGAAATATTATCAGGGTTTGCAGAATTACATTCAAGAATTTATTGGAGGTATATTACAGCTTAATGGACCTGAGGCTTTTGCCAAAAAAAACATTTATACACTGAAAATGTAGTCAAAACTTGGTTGATCTTCGGGAGCCAGATTTTACATTTGACATGTGGTGGCGAACAAAGCAATTTTGAAAATGATGTTACGTCACATAACTTCATTCCTATAAAAGTTGGAGTGGAGAAGTTTGTAATTTGACCATGAAGATTTTGTATTTCATTCAAAATCACACTAAAAGATGAACAGTTAACAGCAGTCAACACGTGTGGTTGGTAACGGCCAGATCCAGAAATCGCTGAGTTACAAATCCAAACCTCTCCGAGTTGATTCCATAACTGAGGGAGGTGGGAGGGCAAACTTTCCAAAACACCTCCAGGCGTTCAAGGGTACACCAGCAGTGTCCTGGAACTTGTCGCATCCCGACTGAGTTGACCCGTAGATTCTGTGTTTGCTTTCAAAACACGAGCGCTGTTTTCTCTCAGCGGTACTTACAGCTGGGGTTTCTTAGCAAACATTCCTCATCTCATGGGTCTGGCTGTCGACATGCACGTGGGAAAGAAATGTATTTGATCTTATTAAATTTGATGCAAGTAGCTGACAACTGCTTAGGCATTGACTGTACAGCATACTTGCATATTATTATCAACTGATCTGTGTATTTTACGTCCTTAAAGACCGAATGTCTCACTGTTGTTTCTTGTTTGTGTCTTTGATCAGAAGGGGGAAAAATGAGCCTGATCACAGCACTAGTCCTCTTTACAGGTAAATCAGAACTGTTTATGCAACATATAGACAGTTAAAGGTCACTCAATAACACACAAAGTCTCCTGTGACCTTGGGCCTGAAAGTCAAACATTCAAAGCAGATCATGAGTCAACATTTTGATTTAAGCAAAGTTGGAATACTATCAAATGTAGATGATGTAAATAATTAAATTATTTTTGACAATTTCTGCATATTTTCATAACTATCTTGAATTAAAAATGTAGAGATTTACATTGTCAAATGGTATTTTCTATTTTATTATGTATTTATTTATTTCATTCCATTCTTCAGCAGTCCTCTTGAACCTCTTCAGTCAAGCTGAAGCAAGTAAGGCATCAGAATTTATAATTTTTGAATTGATCTTAAACCTTTTTAAACACGATTAAGCATGTAAACATTAAAATGAAATTGAAATTTACAGTATTTTACAGGACTATTATGACTTTTTACTTTAATGTCGTTTTTTACAAAAGTACTTTTATGAAGTTTAACTTCTCTCATGTCTCTTCACAGATCCATTTGTTTACAGTAAGTTCTCTAAACCTATGTTTTCAATTTCGGTTATTCATTTAATAGACTGTTTATTAATGATTTATATACGATAAATATGTTTGAGATTTTCATATATAGGGTTCAAATTGACCAGCTGTTTCTTTTAGACTATGATGGGTTGAGGATTGGAGGTTTGGTCATCACAGGCCTGCTAGTAGCCGGAGGGATTGGAATTATATGTTGTAAGTCTCTGAATTTTAACATTAACGCTTTGCATCTATGCTAACAGAAAGAGTAACAGATTGTTGTCTTCACAGGGGGCCAGTGCAAACCAAAGAGAAAGTAGGTCACATGCTTACACTTTCACAATTAAACCTCAGTAAATTAGTATATATAGGCCCGGTTTCAAAGACAAGGCTTGGCTTAAGCCAGGACTAGGCCTTAGATAAATTAGTATATTTAAGTCGCTTTTATAAAAAATGAATTAGAAAAAACATTACTGGTGTTCATCATGAGACAAACGGTGGCACTGACATATAATCTTAAGAAATTTCAGGGCACTTTATTTTAATTCAAGACAGCTCAAACATTCATTTTAGTGGGTGACTACCCTTAAGCTTTTTCTGTGAAACCGGGCCCTAGTCTTACTGTATATTTTTAATATGCTGTCGCATCAATCATTAATCGCATCCAGAATAAAAGTTTGTGTTTACATAATATATGTCCGTGTACTGTCCACGTTATTTTTGTATTTATAAAATCATGCATGTACATGCATAAATTAAAGAAAAACATAAGCGTTTTTATATAATTGAAATGATTGGTAAAATATGTATACATGTGTATATATGTTTATAAATTCAAAATGAATATGCTCAGTAGACAGAAATATATTTTGTAAACACAAACTTTTATTCTGAGTGCGATTAATATATTACCATGTATAACACTGTTTATGATAAGTACAAAACTTTTCCAGATCTGATTATATCTTTTGTTGATGCAGGGGCAATGCAGATGCAAGCAAGATCTGAGGACCTGCTAAAACTTTTATTGCAATCTTGAGAATAGTAGATTAAAGTATTTTTTCCTATTCCTGTTTAGAAAATACAGATGGACACTAGCTCAACAAAACTGTTTTATTGTAGGTTTCAATTATGTAATTTTTGTGATTTATACATTCATCCCTGCCCAAAGACGAAACTCCAATTCCATTATATAAATTCTGTATGTTTTTTTTCTCCAAGTGAAAGATGAGACATCCAACAGCTGTGTTCTATGCTTTAATAAAGGTTCTCAGTTTGGTCCTGTAACATTTGGAGTCCTTTTTACGCCTGAGGTTATTTTGACTGGGAGACTGTAAAACACAGACCACCGTTTTGCATGTTGAAGCTCTGTCTGCTACAGTAGGTGGCCTACACAGAATACTATGCTGATTTGTGTTTTTTTTTTGTTGCTTAACTGGTACCATAGACTATGACGCTTGCAACGTCAAGGTTATGGTTTCAATCCCAGGAAACGCAAACACTGATCAAATGGAGTTAATAAATATTAAATAAAAAAAAACAAATAATAAAGATAACATTTTAAGATTTATTGAAAGAATTATACAAAGTTTGATCTATTCCTTACTGTTTAACTCTTCGACATTGCATAAATGCACTTACCCACAGAAGACAAAATTCTCTGTGGGCGTGCACAGCAAACAAAAAATGACCAGGGTTGCTCTACAAGAGAAAAGATCTCTCATTCAAACTCAACCCACTCAGAACTGAGCCAACCTGTTGAGCGGATGGTGTAGGGTGTTGCTTTCAATCTCTTTGTATCTACGGGTGGTTCCTTCCCAACCACATTTCAAACTTCCACTATTTAGCTTCTTTCTCCTTAATAAAGGTAAGTAATCTGTAAAATGTGATTTACGCATTTGTCTTAAAATAACAAAGCATTGAACAACTTTCTAAAAGCTCTTTGTGTGGAATCGTTGTTTCCTCTGCTATAGTTAACTGTTTGTATGTTTGACATAAACAAATGATGAAACTTTAAAAGATTGATGTTAGTTACTACTCTAAAGAAATGCAAAATAAGGATGGAAAAAAGATACAGACGATCTGACTATCTGTAAGAAGTGATTATGAAACTGGAAACTGCAGTTCTGGACAGCTGTTATTAACTTCTGAGGATCTTTCCGACATCATTTCTTGGCTGAACACACTGGCCTTAAGTTAAATCCCTCTGACTTGAATAGAATCCACTTGTGTTTTGTGTTTCATAGTCTACCTGAGTTGCAACATGTGGAATTATTTAGTTGGTTATTATACTTTAAGTTGTATTGTGCTGATAATAAATTGGACTCGTGAAATTAAGTAACTACATCTTAGCATATTTATAAATACGAAGAATAAAATGGCAGATAAGAGGCCAGTCCATGAGTATGTGTTATAAGATAAAGTCCAGATGCACCATTTTAACTAAAGTCCTACTTTATGTAAACAAAGTTTTCCTGTGTTTATCCAGGATGATAAAAAAGGGAACATGAAGTGAAAGGCTTACGTTCAAATCGAATAATTTTTGCTCTTATTACTAAATGATGTGCCTCAAATGGTCTTTAATGTATTTTAAACATAGGCTGAGACGTATTCATGAACGTTCTGTATGGTCAGCTCATGGAAACAGACGTTAAGGGAGCATAAAGACAGCACTTAGACAACCACTAGAGAGGGGGGGAGTGTGGATTTTGGAGGGGTGACTCACCTCAACAGAATGTCATTTTCCTTCCTGCATTGCTCAGACCACAAGGAGGTCCAAGAGCATGTTGCGTGTAAACGTTGATGGCATTGTTTAGGTCAACATAAACCTCTGAAGGTTTTTTTTTGTACAGTAGGCTATATGGTGTGTGTTGTGTTTTAAAGTCTGATGGTTTCATTTTGTCACTTGCAATGTGCAGTGTTCATACAATGCTTCAAAGTTCACGCCCTGTTCTCAGGGGTGGAATTTTGTTCCTAATATAGCTGCAGTCTGGATATCTGTGTGCATGTCATGCATCTTTTGTGTGTTAGTGGGGGTGTAAAGGTGAGAGCAGATGTGACTTATGAACTGGACTGATATATCCCTTGTGCATGCCTTTCTTTAGTATTAGACTCTTAAATATATACTGCACAAAGAGGTGTGAAGGTTACATGAGTATGTTTACTTTCTGTGATGTAAACACAGGCTCCTTCAGTCTTTGAACCCAATGGTATTCAAATTGAAAGTTGTATATGACTAGAATATGGCCATGAAATACGGTCTTTAGATTGATACTAGTCAAGAACCGGACGGAAAACAACACTGTTCTAAACCGACCTGATCTAGTTGGAACTATTTTACGAGGTGGCTTATTTGTGTGAATTTGTAGGTTGTGAATTATACAAAAACGTACAATTACTTGGAAAAACAACACAAAAGTCCCACCCCTTACAAATTCAATGTACAAATAAGATTGTACCAATTCACATAAATTAGCCAAAATAAGCCACCTCTAATGGGATGTAACCATTTGCTGTGAGCTGGTTAAAAATAGATAATAATATGTGACCATTCAAGTCGTTTGAGACGTCAAATGAATTGCAATACATGATTTGAACAGCAGGGTCTGCTTGGTAAACGTTGATATGCTTATATTATTGAAAAAAATCAAGTTAGGAAAAGCGCAGACAAAGTCTTTGTTTGTTTATATTAAAGATACTTTTGTATCATTCATTTTTTTTCGATTTGAAATTTGTTTTAATATTGCAATTTAGTTTTGTTATTTTACATTAAAGATATTTTCAATTTAGAAATAAATGTGCAGAAATAATAAAAGGGCACTGCTTCACTTTTAAGTGGTCTCTATTCATTTTGTAAAAAAAGTCATGAAATAAAACGTATTGTCAAATCAGTATCCTGTATTGCTTTGCGTCATGAGCTGAGTGAATCATTGAATCCCCAACGACTACATATTTCTTGAGTAACATGCATAAATTGTTAGGATGTGTGGGATGCCAGTGATCTGTTCCAGTCTTGAGGGTCAAGTTTTGGTTAATGAAATGAACAAGTATGAACTGTTGTAACTCTAAAGCAACAAACAAAGCTTTTGACTCAAAGTGGAAATGATAATTCAAAATGTGAGAAGAGGAAGTGAACATGTTAAACACTGTAGGACACAATTCCTCATTATTCCCTGTGACACAGACACTCACTGGCAAGCCAACGTGACTAGAACAGACCACAAGACTTTCATTATAATCAGCCTGTCAGCTGGGTGCCAAAATGTCCAGGCTGTCCATGAAAACAAGAACAGGGAGTAAGACAGTCTCGCCCCTTTCTCACTTTCTGGTCTGGTTAACTGCATCATAATAAGATTTAAGAACTTTTTTTAGAGTAACCTAAATAAATTTAGACATCCTTTTTGTCCGATGCTTGAGAGAAGTATCATTGCACGCTCTGGAACAGGATGAAAAATGGATAAAAAAAACTTTTTTTTAGAGTTATTAGGATGAAACTGTTCTTCAAGCTTTTCTCCTCTTCAATATAAAAGAAAAATTATATGAGGAAGCACCGTTGAACCATTACCAACCTGCTGGCACATCTCATGTTTCAAGACATGATCATTTGACTTAATTTACAGGATAAATTAATATTTCAACTGAAAATGATCGTTTTGTCTTTTTGTATTGCATTGGTTGAATCGTGAATCAAGATGCTAGCCAGAATGTCCAAGCTACTCTTTTAAATAGAACTTAAAGAAGCAATGGCGAGATTTTAGCGACATCAAGTGGTGAGGTTGTGAATTGCAACCAACGGATCACTCCACCCCTCCCTCCTTTTGAAGCACTACGGTGACTGACACGATACTAAGATGACCTCATGTTTGCTCTTCTTACGTAAATACGAGAGAACGTTTTTACGAAACGATTTGTAGAGTAGTTAGTCCAGGGTTAGTTAGCTGGCGGCCCGCCGGCCGGCCCACCAATCAGCTTTACCTGGCACCTTAACATTTCAAATAAGTGGAGAGCATTTAAGAATGGTGTGCTTTAAGAAATGCACGACCTGAGACGCCACTGTTCATAAAAGTTTAAAACGCTGCTACATTCAATCACAAAAGTAATTCCCCTGGCTCGTAACGATATACTGACGTCTTAGGAAGCGATTTGATTGGTCTGTCCAAGAAACGTAATGTTATTTAAAACGTAATAATCGGCAATACACTGCCAGAGGCAGTAGGTTCGTGAGGTAAATGGATGTGATTGGAATTCACCCGAAGATGCGATAATAGCCATGTCTATGATAATAGCTTTCAGTTTCTTGGACATATCAATTTATTTGCTTTATAAGATGCAAGTTTAACGTCACAACGGGCAGGGATTATTTTGTGCTGAATGTATTAACGTTTTTGACTTTTATTAATATGACTTTCAGTAATTCAACCAAATATCTTCTTGAAAAAAACAATGTCACCCACATCTTGGAAGTACTGGGGGTGAGTAAATTATAGCAATTTCATTTTGGGTAAACTTACAAATTCAGGAATATTAAATACAATATTAAAGACAATATCTCTTATAATAAAAAATAATGTAAAAGCCCAAAAACTGGATGTAATATTTGTGTGCATGTTTTAATATATGACCTATCAGTAACATCAACAAAAACAGCATAAATGGAACAAAATGCGATAAAAAAACTGAAATACAAAATAACAGAAGAAATGATGATATGGTAAAAATCTGGCCCGCATCCTATTTATACTTTTGGAATCTGGCCCTAAAAGCGAAGTAGTTGAAGACCCCTGAGTTTGTCCATTTAGGGCAACTGTAAACAACATGGTGAATTCAATGTAAGGGGACCCACGGTGTATGTAGACAGAAACAGCTCATATAAGGTAAAAAAAACATAATGCTTCAATATGTAAGGTTTTTATACACCTCTGAAGACATAGTTATTGCAATTCTGTCCGTAGATCCTCCTTAATATCACACACAGCACCTTTAATGCTATACTTCGATTGGTTTTTTTGAGAGTTAGAATCACAATGTCCTCTGACATTCTAAGAGCTTCTTTTATGTTTTATGGAAGAAAGAAAATAAGACACATGTGTGAACAAATCATGATAACATTCATGCGAACTGTTCCTCTAAGGACATGAAATGATGTAGCATCAAGTTGCTTTTGACGCAAAAGTTTTTATGCCTATGTCACTGTGTGTTTACAGCCAGGAAAAGGATCATTCATGTGCTGGATAATAAACTATAGAAACAGACACACAGGATTTATTAAACACCTCAGGGACTCTGGGATTAAACCTTTGCCTTGTTCACTCCTCGAGGTGATCCGGGCTGTTATAAGGCTAACATATTGGACTTTATTTTATCTCAGTATGTCTCTTGTGATCCCATTTTTTGCTCTTCTTGGCCACTATTGTTAGAAGCCGAGGGTGGTGGGTTCATTACAGGAGAATGTTACATCATCTTGTGCTGGTAAGGAAGGGCATGGCATTCCCTCTGGTCTCTCAGAAGCACCATGGAAAATCCGAGTTAACCTCTTGAGTTGTGCAATGAAATGTTGTGTGCAATTAATTATGATGTATACGTCAACATCAGACAATGTGAGATTTGTGGCCATACAAACATTAAAAGCCTGTCTACCTTTAAAGGCAAACAAAACTCTCTTTTTTATATTGGGATCTAGCTTCTCAGCGTTTGTTTCCTAGCAGCTGTTTGTTGAATGTTTGGTTGCTGAGATGTGCCGGGCCGTGGCGGTTGACATCTGATCTGTGTTTTGTTCCAAGACCCGTTTTTTTCAGTATGTTTAATCAGATCAGATGGATTGACAGGGAATGGGATAATTTGATTGAACCCCATTTTTGTTGACAAGCAGAGAATCATTGAGGCATTAGGAGAACTCGTGTTATATTTAGATCATAAGTGACAAGCGTTAATAAAATTAACTCTCATGGACACAGAAGATACATGATCTGCTTTCCAATCCTAACACAATTATTTGTCCCAGTTTTAATGTTTTGGAAGGAAGGGGATGAAGGATTCCTGATGCCAGTTGAAAAGGAAAGTGTAGCTTTGACATAATGGCCATTGAATCGTGTAGAAATGTGTTTTGTTTTGATTTGAAGTTGACTAGCAGTTGAAAAGTATGCATGGATTGTTCTCTAATGGCAAACCTGATTTTGTGCTTTTCAGGTTAAGATCCCGGTTTCAAGATGAAGACTTTGGCGTTTGTTTTTTTGACACGTGAGTATTGTTTGTATCTGAATAAGCTGCAGGAGTGCTCATGTCTGCGTAATTTGAGCAAACAACGACCACAGGGAAATGCTCTCTGTTGGATTTATGAGAAAACAAGAATGACAATTAGCTTACACTGCAAGAAATCATATTCTTAGACAATTGACAAGTAGGCAAAAAAGAAAGTGAGAAATCATTTGCAGTGCATTGCTGACATGTCACTTCAAAGTCAAAATCAAAGTCAAAGTCTGGTTTATTGTCAATTCTGCCACATGTAGAGTTCATGTGGCAGCACATGTGGCATATAAAAATATAGAGGATTGAAATGGTGTTTCAGACCTATGGAGCTGAGAGTAAATAAATAGGTTGACCATGTTTAAGATGAACATACTATGCAATAAAAATGTATTGTGTTTGGCATAAATGTTGTTGATGTCAAAGTCCATGCATCCAACCAAATTCTATTTTGCATTTTATCAGCTACTATTAAAAAATAAACAGGACGTTATTTGACATGCCCTAAAGAACAATCTAAACTAGAGAAAGTATAAGAAAATAACATTCTAAATAGGTTACATCACAATTGGAGTTTGACTGTGTTCGGTTGAAGTTAAGATCCACACTCAATGCTGCATAGATGTAAATTATGTACTTACAAATCTTTTTTAACAAATGTTGTTTTTGCAGAAAACATCTGTCAAGCATATTAATGTCATATTGTTTTCATACTCTCACATTCAGTCTCTTTTGTTTGTAGTTTGGTCCCTCGTGTTGGCAGAAGGTCAGCAGGAAGGTAAGAAATTTGAATTTTCTTGCAGAATTTCTTTTGATTATATAGTCTTAAAACATGTCAACATTGTTCATTTTTTTTCTTATTTTTTTTTCAGAGGAAGACCCTTTCACATTTGGTAAGTCAGGCAAACTTTTTAGTGTGGTCTACTGACCCGATTCTCAGTCAAGAGCATCTTTTTACCGTTCCTTGGATTGTTGTCTTTTTTACTTGTACAGATTATTACAGACTTCGGGTTGGTGGTCTTATCCTGGCGGCAGTTCTGTGTCTCATTGGCATAACTATTCTTCTAAGTAAGTTTGTCATTCACATATTTCATTTGAAGGAAATTTCTTAAACAACAGAACTTTGCTAAATCTAAAATAGTTTTAGTAAAATATAACTAAAAACACTTTCTTCCCTCCCAAAACAAACTTTCATTTTACTGGACACCAAATTTACCGGACATTTTTGTCATGAGAATTCAGCATCCCCCCATCTTATTTCCATACTGTGAATAACAAGGGAATAAAAATCCCACTCTCATTATAATCTATAGAAAATAGTTTGAATATTTATATTTAATATATAAAAATAGAAAATAATTTATATTTTTTTTATATATTTAATTTTTATTTTGGAGCATCATTTCTGTTTAAAAACATGTCCGTTCTTTGCTCTTTTTTACAGGTGGCCACTGTAGATGCAAATTCAACCAGGACAAAAGGTATAAATGACAACCTGTGTACTTTATGACTTTATTTGCTTTACACCTTGAGTGAATGAACCTCAGACAGTGCTGCTCTTTTGACAGAAGGAGAACCGGAAGCACCGCCCAGCAGATGCTCAATGACACAGGTACAGTATAACATCTGCTTGTGTAGTTTATAATAAATAAACCTGAACCATTTCTGCCATCAATTCCTTGACAAATATCAGTGCTGGTTAACAAGGAGAGAATCTTTAAGAAATAAGTCACCGTAAACCTGCATGGTCTGTCGGCTGAGTGAAATCCATCTGCTTGTTATTGCTGTGCCAGTATCCCTGTGATGCTGTGGGAAACAGTGGGTCTCGGCTCAGTGAGGGACCCGTATGGCCCGTCTCCATAACACCACTTAGATAGTTTCCAGGATGAGTCACATGTTCTCCCTTGGGCATATTAACACTGCATGATACCTGAGGGCGGGTTGGAGATAACAGGGTGTAAAATCGGGCTGTGTAAATTATGTTTTATTCAGTGTGTCAATCTGTTGTAAACAACAAAAGTTTGTTACATATTTAAAGATGGTATACATTTTTTATGTCCTTCTCATTGACAGCAAGGGCCAGCGAATGCTGAAAGCCGGTTGACCTGACCTGAACCGATCAGAGGAGATGGTCTTGCCTTCCTGTATCCCGTGTGGTGGTTTATCAGAAGAACGATTTCTCCCGATGAGGAATCTGATACAAAGGTTTTCTGTGTTTTCACCGCCTCTCTGGTCCACTTATCATAGAGGAACATGAAGAATCATAACTGTGTTTTTCTTTTTTATGCCAGATGTGTCTTTTTATTGTCCATGTGTCTAAATTGATTACCAAAAATTTATGGTAAATTCAATGTCAGTAATTGTTTTAAATTATCTTGTTATCATAAGCATGAAATGGTGAAATTTCAATGGCAGTATCTTTATTCAGTCTTTAATGAAAACCATTAACCAAAAATAGGCTGTTAGTTTTAACAGTACGGTTTACAAGTAGGCCTACATTGAAACAACATTACATGAGTTTTGTGTGTAGTTGTATTGTTAAGTTTTACTCTAGTTGAATACTCATATTTACATTGGAATATTGTCGTGTGCTTGATTTTTTTTGCCTATTTCTCACCACATATTAAGAGGTTGTTAGTTTTTCTTTTGTGTGGAAAAACTGTCAGTATCAGTAAACGTTCAACACTGAAATAAAAAAACACTACAACTACAAAAACATGTTTTATTTGTTTCTTTCATAACTCTCAGATGAGTAACAAGTGACTAAATAGGACCGACATGAGTTCAAACTGAAATACACTACAAGACTTTTGCTCAGATTTTCAGTCTGGAATTCTGCACTAGTCTGCAGATTTTATTGCGTTGTGTGTGATACCCTGTTATTCTCTGCAAACTTTCAAAAAGTCTGAAGGTGTAAAATGACAAGTTTTGTTTAATCTGTTCAGACTTTAAAAGTTGTGTAGTGTATTCCAGCATTAAAGGTGCAGCCAGCGACTGTGTCGCCATGTGTCGCTAGTCTCTTGCAACAAGGTTGTTAGAAGGCTTTCCTAGCTTTGGTTGCACTAGCAATAATTATAAACAAGTCCTGCAGTAACTGACGAGAGATGGATGACATGAGCTCCTGAAAATTGCTCATCATTTGCATAAAATTGAGCAATTCTCAACTTTGTCGAGTCACTTGACACGATCACTTCCTTTTGTTAACGGTCACTGACGCTCGTGCCACCGGTGTTGTGCCAAATTTTGACTCCCCGTCATATTACGACTCATATAACTCCTCCCCCACACCTAATCCTAACACCTAATGTTAGGCGGATATTGGAGAGTCATAATATGGCAGAATTCATTTTTTTCGGCACCACACCAGCTCTCCATTGAAATAAACGACATCGCCTCGTTGTCGCTGGGTGTCACTGGCGGTTTAAACAGAGCGTAAAGAACTAGAAGAGCACGGGGCACAACGTAAACCATGGGTTAATTGTAACAAAAATGTTTTTTCCTCTTATTGCCAGATGACGATCATCAGTGAATTTATGAAAAGTTTTGATGTGATATCATGGATATCACATCACATCAGATTGTACAAAGTTTGTTTTGACAGCAAAAAAGTATATTTCTTCGTCATATGTTTTTTTTTCCGATCTCTCACTTGGCTGTGTAAAACACCAAATCCAACTTTATATTATCTTAATCCCTGTGATGTTTTTTAAAACATTGCACAATATTGAAACATGGCAGACACTCCTAGCAACTGTTTACACAGCGGGGTTAGTTGTTACACACTATAAAACGAATCCCATGTGTGAAAATATCAACAAGACAATGAGATGATCCCTATTTAAATTCCATTATTCGAAATCTATACTGAAATGATATTAGCGAGCGTAGTTGAAAATGATGAATTTTAGGGGTTGTAGTTGTGCAGTATTTTCTCATAAATCTATCCATATGTATTGATTTATAATAGAAGGATGGATGAGGGATGGCCGGATGATAGACGTGTAGATCTATGTCTGTAATAGACAAGTATCCACCTTTAGTTTATAGACAGAATAATATTGAGTTTTTTTGTTGAAATAGAATTTTCTAGCAAGTGTTACAACTAACCATCTGTCTGTTACAATGAACCCCACCCAACAAACCCACTTTGCACTTCTGTCACTTATGCTGAAATAGTACAAGGGCGGAATGTTCTAAAAATAAACTTTAAGTGCTCATTTGTATGTTGCTTGTGTCAAATCTGATTGATCAAATATTGTTTGAGTTATTGGGCCATAACCAAAAAGCGTAACTTTTGTAGGGTTGGAAAAATAACCGGATTTTTTTGCTATGGCACAACCTCCTCTTTCTTACCAAAAGGCACCATTTGCCCTTCACGGGGTGCTGAGAGAGTGATCAACCACTATTGCCCGAGATGTTTGTTTATGGGTCCAGTACAATGGGGGGTTAAAGGTGGCCCTGATTGGTCAACATGAAAGTATTATGTTAAGTTTAGTAACATAGGAAAAATAAATAAAAAGGAAATGTAAGATAAGATTTGGGCCACCATTTTTACACTTCAATCCAACTCTCCCACAACCAACGAGAACTTCTCCGTTACCAAGGAAATAAGTTTGACAAAACAGCGATATACATAAAACCCGGAAATATCCTAAATCCGTGATGTCTCCAACGCTTACCATTGTTGTTACCGATATTCATAGTTTTTTTTTTTTTTGAAAGGTGGAAAAATTGGTTGTTTCTTTGGTCGATAGCATTATAAACACAGATTAAAGCTGCAAGCAGCCTTTAAGCGGGTTTCGAGAATTTGCGCCATTCTATGCAGCCATGCATCAACGAACAGGCTAAGGGGTCAAACCCCAACGAACCCACGACGGATCAAAGTCCCACACACACTGAAAAATGATAGAAATGATCAGTATCAGCTCAAAGACGCGTTGCATGCTTGCACACTCATGACTAGCTGTTTGCTCTCAATAAAACAACAAAATAAACTAATTCAAAGTTGGTTGGTGTCAGGTAATTGTGTCATAAAATACTGCCTGCAGGCATAGCCTTTGTCCCATAGCAGGATTCCATCATAGTCACTTGTATAATAGAAAAATGCAGTTCTGTTAGGCCCAATATTAGTAATCCAGTTAGTTTGTAAAGTCTATTTGACTTGCCACGTTCAAATAATGTGCATTAATCTCTGAAGATACTTGAGTCGTGCACAGAGCCTGGCCATTTCGCTACCACATTTATAATATGGTACATAGTCACACACCGTCTAAGAGATTTGTTTTATAATTGAATACATTCCCTTGAATAATTATCAAACTAAATGTTATAAATGTTTACTGGCATGGTCATTTCATAATCTTTATGATCAATTATAATGTACCTGCAATAGAGAATTTTAAATTTGCTTTAAAATCAAAGAACTAGTTAGCAAAAGTCAGTTTTAAACATCATCACCGATAACTCGTGAACCGTTTGTTTGACATCAATGGATCAAGAGGCAAAGTTGTTTAGAATGAAGAGGAGGACTATCGAATGATATCATTAGTTTGTGTAAATGTCAAATGTCATGTGATACACAATTGTTTAAGAAATGAGATACACGTCAATTTGGCCATTTTTACTGTTTTAGCGCCACCTAGTGTCCAAACGCCACCTTCTTTTGTAGGTGACCTCGGAGTGATGGTCTACGCATATCGTCCGAGCACCATGATGATATGTTAAGCCGTTCTGGATTTATGGCCATTTGAATGTGATAGTCTCCGCCCATATTTAGTTGTGGCGTCCCTAAGCGACGGTGAAAGGAAATTTCAACTTTTTTTCAATGATTATTTACATTCACACTCCACAGATGTCATCTGCATTGGTTTGGTTCCGATCGGTTGAAAAACCAAGGACTAGTTCGCGAAAGTAGATTTTGATATCATCAGCGATAACTCAAAAACCGTTTGATCGACAGAAGCGTGTCAAGAAGCAAAGTTGTTCAGAATGAGAAGAGCTATCATATGATACCAATAGTTTCTGTATATGTCACATGTCACGTTATACAGGATTGTTTATGCACTCCAAAAGCGTTATTTCGCTCCCTGGTGGCCGAATGAGTTCATAATTCGTACAGACCTTCAGGACCACGACTCGAACAAGTCCAGCAAGTGTCGTTTCGATCGGCCTCAGTTAACCCTGTCTAATGAGTGCTCAAACTTCATTGGCCAATGGCAGACATGTTTTTTAAGAAACGCAAAAGTCCTTTTATACAGTCAAGGTTCATGACACAGAGACACACCATACCAAATAATTAGTCGATCGGGCAAACGGTTGTGTAGTAATAGCCCTTTCGAGTTCTTTGCTATTATAGCGCCACCTTGTGGCCAAACACCGATTTTTTTTTATTGTGACCCCGGACTGAGGGTCTACACATACGGTCTAAGCCCCGTGAAGATATCTGAAACCGTTCTCTAGGTATAGCCATTTTAGTGAAATAGTCTACTTCCGGTTTTGACGTTTTGATGCCCCCTAGCGACCCTGAATCGTAATTTCAACTTTTTTTCAAAGAATGTTTACATTCACACTCCACAGAATTCATCAGCGTTGGTTTGGTTCCGATCGGGCAAAAATCCAGGGACTAGTTCATTTTTTTTTTTTAATATAAAATGCAAATTAGCGGGAAAATTTGCATACCGGAAATGAAATCGGAGATATACGTTTTTTAAGTTTTGAGCCAATGATTACACTGATATAAAACACTTGGGTGTGCGACAAACGGTTTAGGAGTAACGAGCACAAACGCGTTCAGCATCGCTGTAGCGCCCCCTATGGGCCGATTTGGCTGGGTCACTGTATCTGAGTAGCCTGCACAGATACAACCAACTGACCAAGCCTCAAGTTTCTACGACTTACGGTTTTGGCTGGGCGACCGGTTTTAAGGCGGAAAAATAATAATAATAAAAATCCTAACAAAAACAATAGGTTTTCAGCACTTCGTGCTCGAAACCCTAATAAATAAAAACGTAAAAATACCAACGCTGCTGTATTATGACAAAGAGTGATTCATCGTGGGCGGGGCTGCTCACAGTGCTCGGCGCATGCGTAGTGTATGAAATGGATCGCCTGGTAGAATCTTCCGCCTTCAGAAGATTTAGCGCATGATTACAACAGGAAGTGATAACACTGTTTCAAAATGCAAATCTCAAGGATGACGTTTGAATGAAAGCAGTAAACATATCGCCAGCTATGGAGAACATTGGTCATTAATGTTTTATATCTGAATTTCTGAGCATTAGACAAACCGGTGTACTCTTTCAAAAACATTTAATTTAGCAATAACATTATAAAACTTTAAAATGACTTTCATTTGATACGGTCCTCCCTGTGCAGGCGGTCCGGAAAAGTTACCCAACGGCGCCCTCTGCCGAGCAGACAGATTTGATTTTTATAGCATTGCACATAGACTGAATGATCAGAATCAGGATCAGAAAGAGCTTTATTGCCAAGTATGTTTGCACGTACAAGGAATTTGTTTTGGTGGCATCCAGTACACAGAAACAGCAACACTAGTACATAGAGACTATAATACAAAAGAATACAGAACACAGATGATTCAAATAAGGGCCTATTGGTATACAAAATTAAGAAATTCAATACAATAAACATAAGATTAACATATATAGAGAGTAAAGCTATGTGTGTATGTAAATATTTACAAGTAAAAAATAAGAATAGACTATTGTGCAAGGTGTGTGCTATATACAGCAGACTCTATTTTCTTCTCTACTCTTTATAAAAAAAAAAAAATGAATGAATGAATGGTTCTGTATAGCCTACTGTATTAGGTTATATGAGACCCAATCCTCTTTTTTTGATTGCACTTATGCTTTTGTTGTACTTATGCTGTCCCAATTGCTTCCATTGCCTATCCCAAATGTAAGTCGCTTTGGATAAAAGTGTCTGCTAAATGACTAAATGTAAATGTAAATGTAGAATGAATGAAATATAATTTACAGAAAAAGTTGTATAAAAATTGATTATCTGGAGGATATAATTAATATTGCACTTAATTATTATTGCACAGAGTTATTAATTGCACGGTGTGTAAAAAAACATTCAACTGTTTAAGAGGTGGATGGCCTGAGGGAAGAAGCTGTTTTGTGTCTGGTTGTTTTGTTGCTCACTGCTCTGTTGCGCCGACCAGACGGCAGCATTGTGAAGAGATGATGGCTTGGTGAATTATTGTTGATTTGTTACTTTTTACAAATGCATTTATTTATTTATTGCCTTGCATTTCGCAGGAAATATTGCCATGTTGTCTCATGTATACGTCTATATCTTGTGTCATACACTTCCTCACTTTTTCATTACCATAGTTACTCGATCATTTTCTATGATCGACTTTTATAGAGAAGAAAATATTGGAACAGTACATGGGAGAGAAAATTACACTTTTGGGTCTCATGCAGGTAAACTTGTTTAATTAATGGCTATAATTCTTATACGCAATAGAATAAACAAATACCTTTCTTGAAGTCATACACAATTCACAGATCTGAAAACAATTGAAACAGAAATAAACATTTCAATGCAATGTAGACATGTGGTTCTATTTTATTTTAGTTGTGTTTAATAGTGGATGAAATCATGGATGCCTTTCCTGTACTTTTTTAAAAATAAAACAATATTGTTTATGAAGTTGTGCATTCTCATGTCCATTATTTATAATCAATAGATTCTGATGAGAAGTCTTCTCTAATGCCTAAGCAATACAAATGAATGCATCCTACAAATTAAAGTAATAAAGCTGCATGACCTATTGCTGGAAGCATGCCTAAGATGTTTTAATGTGCACTCTTGAAGCTCTTCAGATGTTCTGCACAGCAGCTGTCTGCTTGTTGAAATGTATCACATGACCTTCAAATGTAACTTAATTCCTTTGGGGTGAAATCCACAGATGCCACAGGAAAGGAGGTCAGTGTTGATGTAGTTTAAAGTTTGGCTTGCCTAAAGCTAAACATCTTTTTAACTTCAGGTAAACACTGTTCCTACCTATAATGTATAAAAAAAGAGAGATGACAGTAGAGGAGAGATTAATCTAAATCATGTTTCACAACGCATATATGTTTTTTTTCCCCTAAAAATCCTTTGCCTAAATAATTAGACATTTACTTGTGTGTGCAACGGAAAAAAATTCCTGCCACTGTTTTGATTCCTTTAGATATTTTGTGAGATCTCGTCTAATAAGAATAGCACCATATGCACACACAATGTGCACGTTTAGCGTGGTATTGAAAAATATGTCAGAAAAACTCACCTTTCAGATTTTGACCCTATCCTTATACATTAAGGTTTATTATCATTGGTATATGTTTCTCCATGTTTGGTGTTTAAATGCCAATGTGAATTTGATGCGGAAGAAACGAACGTAGAGAAAGTGTAAACAAAGCAGCACTTTACAGCATTTCTTAGGTTCAGGTTGATAGTTCATTGTTGCATAATACAGTGAATTAATAAGAAAATATAGTGACTTCTCCATAAATGCATAACATTGTAGCCTTGTGTGTTAATACAGAGTATATTGTAGTAGTGTATATAGTAAAGCGGATATGTATATGTGTGTCTATTCATATATAATTTATATATAGTATAATAGCATATACAGTAAATTCAGGCACGTGGAAAAACTGTAAAAGGAAAAAATAGGATATAATAACAAAACTTTTGTGGTGAAAGTAGAAATACAGATGTCTAATTAAAAATTAGAGTGTAATAATAGACAAGAAAGTATTATAAAATATAATATACATCAGGGTATACAGCTGTAGCTCTTTACAGCGGAGTATACAGTTGTAAACAAGTCTTTGAGACAGAGCGTCTGGAACATATCTCATGCTTCTGGCATCCATCGCTGTGCCCTTTCCAATACAAGACTGAATTTGGCAGTTGGAGCTATTATGTCCAATTATTATTATGTCTCAAAGCATGGGATGTAGTTTCTGT
Source organism: Triplophysa bombifrons (assembly GCA_029783895.1). Classification (NCBI taxonomy): domain Eukaryota; kingdom Metazoa; phylum Chordata; class Actinopteri; order Cypriniformes; family Nemacheilidae; genus Triplophysa; species Triplophysa bombifrons. Next base: position 6,008,072 of record CM056455.1, read on the forward strand.
CGCTTCATGCACATTTCCATTTATTGTATTACTGGAAGTGTGTCCTTTTATAATGTAAGAACTTATTCAACAGTTAGACATTCTGACTGTGATTTGCACAAAGATGGGTCATTATTCAGTGGATGACGTGTTTCTTACTAAATTACATTTTTTAAAGGCACCAAATATCAATTGTCGTTACAAATGTGAGATGGATGCTACTCTGTTGCTGGTGGGTCTGAGATGGACCAGGGTTTGGTTTGTTTTCTTTTCTTTTAAGCATAATCATGTACAGTACAATGTAAAACTAGCCTCTCAAGACATTTGGTTTTGAAAATGAGTGCAAAGAGATAACATCATCTGTGCCATTTGATGAGAAGGAAATTATATTAGTCTAAACTAATAACAGAGCACAAACCACATCCAGATTTCCTGTTAACCATCATATCTGATTGCTTGGCAAGTGTGTTTGGAAAAGAAGTCGGATGGTCTTGTCCCTTAAATTGTAAATGTAATACAAATACTTAAACAATGGTAATGTTTAAAATATAATAATTAGTATACTATGGTAATTGTGACGAGACCATAGTACATTTGTGGATGCTGTCATTTTACTTTAGTTTACCACCGCTACAGTGGTTCAGGCTATAGATTGCTGAAATGACTAAAGAAACGTTTACAGCGAGATGGTATAAAACTGCATATTTCTTATCAATTACCACCCTCCTGCCACTTATACCAATGAAATAATATAGATAGTATTATTATAAATAGAAGTATTTAATAGACTTAAATCGACGTTAAATGTAAAATAGTTACAAAGTAATTGCATAAAATTGCAATTACAACAACTAACAGTTTACAAATGTATGTGATATTACCTGAGAGAAAGGACAGAAAATGAGGAAAGTATTGAAGGAGAAGAAGAGTCAGCCAGAGCTGAGAAAAAGAAAAGCCCAGAACTTATCTTACATTTCCTTTTTATCTTTTCCTTGACCATGTGACATAACTTAACATGATACCCTCAAATTGACCAACCAGGACCACCTTTAACCTCCACTGTACTGGACCCGCAATAAACAAACATCTCGGCCTATCTCAACCCCCCTGTGATCTTTAGAAGGGCAAATGGTGCCATTCGGGAAGAAAGAGGGAGTTGTGACACAGCAATAAAGTCTTATAAAACAATGCGTGTAGGGACTTACTTTAAATGGAATGGCTTCATGGGCACAATCAATTGTGAATCATCTTGAAATGTCTCCTGAAGTATTTGTTTAAACAAATAAATATAACCTCAAAGTTATTTTTATTAATGAGAGACCAAATTCTAGATCTGTGTTGGTTTAAACACACCTGTTTGCTTTTTTTGTAACAACACTCTGTTACACGAGTGGTTCTTGGTCACTTTTTTTAGAACCACGTGACACCTCTGAACAAGGGAACAGTAGATGTTGGCATTTGTGTTGTAGCTTGTATTTTCACAGAGAGACACAAGTGGCTCTTCTTCTTGCTCTCTGGAGCTTCAGTCGAATTCACTATAACTCATTTCTGTCAGACGTCAAATGTAATGAAATATGGATCTATACCAGAGAGGGGGGATATTATCAAGGCATACCCCAAAGTTCTATGAAGATGAAACAAAGACTGTGTGAACGACTTGTATTGCGATTTGTCTTTTTGAAGCTTGGTAGCGCAAATAGCCCTCCACTTTTGATTTTTGATAAACTGAATGTTGAATGCTCAGATTGCACAATCCTGTTTTTGTTTCGCAGAATAGGTCAGAATACAGGTGAAAATTTTATGACATTTTGAACTAATAATTATATTATATTGAACTAATACGATAAATTAAAAGGAGCAGTTCCCAGTGACTTAACCATAGTAATTTTTATTCCTACTTTTTTGGGTAGAGTATTCATTCAACTTAAACAGTAAATAAGCATATACCGCAAAGTTTGGTTTGTATTTTATGAACTAATATAGCATATTTGACTTTTTTTGTGTTCCTTGAAAATATAGTTTAGTCACATTTTACCTAAGTGCTCTGTTTCACCCGGCCTTTGACCCCTAAGCTGTGTAAATACGGTGTGATTGGAGGAGAGCTAAAACATCTATGTAGGTAATTGATGACACACAAGTCAGGTTAAATATTAAGTCCACATGGTGGAATATGCACTCCAAGAGAATGATTAAATGTTAGAAAGAAATGTTGAAAATGATTATTTCTTTTTTCTCCACCTCTCCTCTTGCTTGCTTCATACCGTTCTTCATGTGACTGGAAGAGGCCGAAGTACGTAACAGAGGAAATTTGCTTCCTCTTTTGTAGAGTACACAACAAACGCGAAACCACGTCATCCTGTAGAGCGCAAGACATCAACAAGCTAAATCTTGACTGACATTTTGAAAATTCAGAATAACACGATGGCGGACAGGGACAAGTCTGAGACTTCAAAGTTGTTACAGCCTGATCCACCACCATACCAGGAGCACTTTCAGCATCCTAATGTTGGATTCCCTCCGGCAGGCAGCTACCCCAGCACTTCTGGTTTTCAGGGTCAGCAATATGGAGCTCCAGTGGGCCCGTACAACCAAGGGGCATATCCAGGAAATTCCGCCGTCACTGTCCAACCGGTGGTTTACTTGACCACCGTCCCTCTGACCAATCCACCGCCGGATTACTTGGTTTACTCTGTCTTTACCTTGCTGTGCTGCTGTTTTCCTCTGGGCATTGCTGCACTTGTTTACTCCATCTACGTGAGTAGATGTCAATCTGCTGCCTTTTCAAAATGTTTTTATTTTGTCATACAAATGAGATTCATTAAGTTGAATAAATGAAACATTTGACTTACATTTGTTTATTGATGATCACGATAGTCATGTTACAATAAACGAATGATCTCACTAAGGTAGAGGGAGGTCTGGAAAGTCATATGATTTGTTGTTGAGTTGCTACATTAAAAAAGGAAATGAAGAGCATTTTTTAGTTTGTTTTTTGTTTTTCAAATATGTGAAATAACGTAACGCAAAAAAGTGAATGTAAGATTGGGATTGCTATTCAAAACACGACACACGGCTATACATTCATATGAGGACATATTCTGTAGATTTACAACTAGTAGTTTACATTTACGTGTATGTGGCGGACAATTTTATCCAAAATATGTTTGTTTGATCATTATATGTTTTCTGCGAATCAAATACACAACCTTTTGCATTAATGCCACAGTGAATTGAGCTGTAGGAACACTACAGAACCACAACTTCAGTACGTTGCTTTATAAACTTTTGTAGTGTTTTAAAAACTTTAAACATTTTCTAAATGTTTCTTTTTAAGTTTCTGTATTTACATTATTCGCTTAAGGCTAGAATGTACTTGAACGCTAAGCTTCATACAATCAGTAATTGGTTATAAAAACAAAAACAAATGTGATATTCTCTGATATTATAGTCTGATATTAAAAAGAGTCACTGCCTATCATATGTTCTGATTTCCATGAGCAGACTACAATAATCTTTAAAACTGAGCAAAACTTATTTTCCACAATCAAGCTTGAAGTGTGTGTTTTTATCCGAAGTGGTTAGTAAATGAGGAAGAAATGTAAACAAAATTGTATTCATATTTAGAATAAACAACTTCTGTTTCTGTAAATGATGCGACTTTTTGTTATTGAGAAAGAATTGCTTTCATGCAGCTCTGTAGATGAAAGAATTGCGAAGTGTGCGTGTTTTTATATGAAGTGGTTAGTAAATGAGGAACAAATGTAAACAAAATTGTATTCATATTTAGAATAAACAACTTCTGTTTCTGTAAATGATGCGACTTTTTGTTATTGATGCTTCCATGCAACTCTGTAGATGAAAGAAGAATATTGACATTTGTCTATTTGTCAGTCTGTATGCCTTCCTGGGAATTGAACCTATGAAGTTGGTTATTCGTTGGCTTAGCAACTAAGCTAAATGAACCCGTTCGGTTTTATTGTATTTTGTTGGATATTTTCTGTTTATAAAGTACAGAAAATTATGTGAAGGTTAAGAAGAGAATGAAACTGCAGCAGGAAGTTGAAGTTTAACATTGTGCAAACTATCATGTAATCTATGACCTTGTCATGTGGCGTATGGCCAAAAAAAGCATAGTCCTTATAAGGCAACATGCCTGTAATGTTTATCGTAATGTCCAAGTCCGGAAATGTTTTGAAGCATTTGTAATCTTAAAGGGATATTTCACCCCAAAATGAAATTTTTATTAATTACTCCCCCTCATGTCATTCTAAACTTGAATAACATTCTTTATTCTTGAGAACTCAAAATATATTTTGAAGAACGTTGGTAATTTAAACAAACATCAGCACCCAGTTACTTCCGATGTATGGAGACAAAACCACTGAGACATTTCTCAAAATATCTTCTTTTGGGTTCCACAAAAGAAAGAGCACGTACAGGTTTTTAACAACATGAGGGTGAATAAATGATGACAATTGTTTTATGTTGCAGTGGTCACAGTGTACCTACGTACTGCCACAAATGTCAACATTTTAAAAACATGCTTGTTTCAAAACATTTTAAAAACAGATGTTGTTAACAAAATATTATTTCCCATTCACTTTTCCAGACTCGGGAAGCCGTCATGTCCGGAAACAGACAACTAGCAGAAAGCATGTCCAGAACGGCTCGCATGCTCAACAGTATCGCTCTTGGTATCGGCCTCACCTGCCTGATCGTTTATATCATCTGTGTCATTGTTTTCAGTGTCAACGCTCATTAACACATTTCCTTAATAGTGTAATTTTAAGATCAAGATTGGACTGCAATAAGATTATCATTGTGCCCAAAGACTTTTATTTGTGATTTTGTGAATTGGTGTTATGCTTTTTAATCTGTTAGAATTATAATTATGACACTTTCCAAGCTTTACATTCAAAAAAGCAAGCAAAGAGGATTGGCTCTTTTTTTGCATGTTTATTTAATTTTCTGGGGGCCTTCTCCCCAAATGTAAAACTGCCATTATTGTTCACTTTTAACACCAATAATTGTGCTTCAAATCACTGAAAGTTTCAAGGTATTGTTTTAGTTCATGCCATTTGATTTGTGTTTTAAATAAACTTGAAACTTTGAAAAATAAGTGTTTTAGTTTCTCCATGGACTTGTATGTTTTAGTAAATCTGCTTTCACTCCAGTGATGGTTAGGTTTATGGCCTGGGCGTCTGTTTATTATAGAAATATGAAATATTTTTGTATGTTTCAAAATTCATAAATCACGCTTGGTCAGAATTCCTATGAGATTTATATAGACTGCTAGAACTCTCTGTCTTTATACGCAAGCCCAGTTCTAGAGGTCATTGAGATACTGATAAAGACTCTTTGACTTGGAATGCTCATTGTTTATTTTAAGCATGGCATGCATTGTACAATTTTGACCACGGCTTTCCTTTACCAGAGGAATTTCCCCGTTGGTGAAAGAGTTATTTTGTTGTTGGGATAAACTGTCTCTCTGTGACCACGTAGGACGGAGAGCCGTGCTCGCTGGCAGCAGATTATTTGCTGACAGACTTTTAAATCTGACTATGGAAGCAATTTGTACACCACTATTGTACACCATTGGGTTACTGTTAAATAATTCGATTGATTTAAAAGATCAAATACTGTACATTCATTTATGGAACAACATGTTTCAACTTTTTCTTTTATTACGCCCAATGATGCTTACATTATACTGTATTATGTTTCTGGAGTGAAATGCTGAAATCGTACTCCTCTCCTACGAGCTGCAGTGCCCCTCCCATTTCCCTCCATCTAAATAGACATCACCATATGTGGAGTGGGTCCGTGACAGAAAAAGCCTGAACCAGTGAGCCATTGTTTTCCGATCACAAGCAAGGAACAGAGCCCAGAAGAAAAATGGATCCTAGTAAGTATCCAAATGAGCCTCCGGCCAACTGGAATACATCAGAGAAGTCAGACATTGCACAGCCTGCTCCGCCACCGTATCAACAAGGATACCCTTACGCTGGATATCCTCCTCCGGGGAGCTATCCCAACCCTTCTGGCTATCCGGCCATGCAATACGGAGCTCCTGGTGGCCAACCGATTCCTCAGGCTCAGTATGGACAAGGGCCTTATCCGGGACAGCCACCGATCACTATACAGCCGACAGTTTACATAAGCCCAACTCCACTGGCCAAGCCACTGCCGGATTACTTGGGTTACTCGATCTTTACCCTGCTGTGCTGCTGTTTCCCTATAGGAGTTGCTGCTCTGATTTACTCCATCTTTGTAAGTATTAGTAATTCAATTGTTTTATTTAGTCTTAGAAATAAGAAAATCTTACATTTGTAACCTTTTTAAAATCATAATCATAATTAAATTTAAGTCGATCGTTGTTGATATGGGATTGCATGGGTGTGGTGTATGACGGGTTATGGAAATGTAAACAAACTTTTACAGGACAATGAGCATCAGTGATATGAACCAGATTTAAGTAAGGCATGTGGAGAAAATGTCAGATCAGTAGGTAAATGGTAAAAAGGGCAGGCGTGGCCTAATGGTTAGAGAGTCGGACTCAGAAGTTTGCATGTTCGAATCCCAGGGACTTGAGCAAGGCATTTTACCCCTACTTGCTAGCTGCCCACTGCTCCAAGTGTACGTGTGTTCATGACTTGCTGTGCGTGTGTTCTCTACTCTAGTTGGTTAAAGCTGAGGTCACATTTCAGGTATGGGTAACCATATCTGACTAATGGGTCACTTTCACTTCACTTAAATGTATTTATTGTTTCATTCTTAAAGCCATTTAGTTACTAATGAGTACAGGGGAAGTCAATTCTAAAACATGAACTCAGATGGTCAAATAAATACATTTGCACATGTGTACAGGAATTGTTCCAGAAGAAGAACGAAACTTGCACAAACAATATTGATATATGAAGTTCCTTTTCCAGAGAAACGTGCATATGAGGAAGCATACAAAATTAAATTTTATGGCTTTTTACAACGAAAGGGTTCTGTTCTCAGAAACAATCTAATTATTGTTTATTATAATTAGCTTAACAATTTGTAGTGAATTGCCTTGAAACCTATTATTGTGACTTTTTTTAAAAGGCTTATTGACAAATGAATTCCACATAAAGAGTTCATTTGCAACTGTTTGTTGTGCATTCCAAGTAGTATCAATCAAACTGCAGTTGGGTTGTTTTTATTGAGTAAAAATGACTCCAAAAATACACGCTGACTAATACAATAAAACACAATAAATACAGGAATGTTTGAAAGAAAATCTCAAAAATCATATTTTATTTGCATTAATTAGCTGTATACTGTATATTTGGTGTTATTATTGCTTAATCAAAACAAACCAACTGATGTTGTATTGATATTACTTGGAATGTACAATAAAAAATCATGATTTTTAAATAAAAAATCGAGTCTGTTTTTGCAAATAAATTTTTCAAATCGTGGGCACAAAATCACTCGAAAGTTTCAGAAAAGGAATGTGGAGCCATAATTGCTAACAGTCTGTGGTAGGAAGTTGTGTAATTCAACACCCATAGTTTCCCAGAACCTCCATTAAAAGTGACGTCAGCAATAGAAAGCAGCTGTTCAGTCAAAGCCGTGTAATATTACTGGATGTTAATCATTTCGCAATTACCCTCAGCAGTTCACTTAAACAGACAATTTCACCATCTTTATTTGGATTTGTGAGCAACCCAACTCGATTTCAGACCCATGGTTATGTAAACAGAGGTCAGTTTTAATCAGCATTCGAGTGGTTATATGTGATAGGAACGTGCTTAAAAACAGCAGCGGTTAACATTGTGTATACTTGCTTTCACAGACTCGAAATGCAAATGTGTCCGGACAACAAGAAATAGCAGAGAAAAACTCAAGGATGGCACGCATCCTTAACCACACCGCTCTCGGTATTGGCCTTACCTTTTTTGTGTTGTACATCATCTACATCATTGTCATTACCATCCACTTCAAAAAACAGACATCTCCATAGAGGGTTATAGTGAGGGTTTTATTATACGACATATTAATGTTTTAATGAGTTTTGTTATCACATTTTGCTTGATATTGCTCATATTTTGATGCAGATTTTAAGGCTTTATGGGCGGTGCCATATGAAGGGCCACCGAGCAATGAATCCATATGTTATGTCCAGCATTTTATTAATTACTTCATAAAAACAAATGCTTTAAATGTTTATTGTGTTTTAACAGAATGCACGCTTCATTGGAAATGTTTTATGAAATGAGACATTGTTGTTTTAATTAAGTAATACATTTTAAATGACTTGTAAGTAACCCAAATACATGCATTTACAGATCTCAGTACATTCTCGTAAGATATAACCTCATGACATATTTAATGGTCTTTTACACTATCCTAGACAATTTAATTGAAAATTCTGTGTTTTTCTATCTGCTTGTAAGTTTGTCGCAAGCATTGCATAAAGATTGTAGAGTACAATTAATTTTACGTTTAACAGCATTTATTTTAAGTTAAATGCACATTATGTGATGTATACCAAATATCCATAAACCACTATTGTGATGTATATGTTGTTCAGTGACATGACGGTGTTTACAAAAAGATCATGACATTTTGTTAAAACCAAGTGGCTTCTGTAGTCGGATATCTCATCCGATCTCTTGTTTCCCACACAATAAAAAAATGATATCAGAATATATTTTTCACTCTATATTTGATCTACGCCGCACTCAGTTTTCTGACAGACCTTGAACAGAGAAGGAGGAATAATGATAGCTGGGTCCAGAGTTGTATTTTTAAGAATAGGAGTGATATCAGCAGTTTTGAGGGAAACTGGAACAGTGGATGAAGTAAGAGACATGTTTACATGATATGAAATATCCATCCATCCATCCATCCATCCATATTCTTCCGCTACATCCGGGGCCGGGTCGCGGGGGCAGCAGTCTAAGCAGGGATCTCCAGCTTATCACCCTATTTCTAAGGGATCGCCCAGCCACCCTGCGGAGAAAGCTCATTTTGGCCCGCCTGTATCCAGGATCTTGTCCTTTCGGTCATGACCCACAGCTCATGACCATAGGTGAGAGTAGGAACGTAGATTGACCTGTAAATTGAGAGCTTCGCCTTGCGGCTCAGCTTCTTCTTCAACACGACGAACTGATACAGCGACCGCATTACTGCAGAGGCTGCACTGATCCGTCTGTCAATCTCCTGTTCCATCCTTCCCACACTCGTGAACACAACCCCAATCACTTATCATAAACGTAGGTAAAACCAGTTTTGTTTCCGCTGCACCCAAGGATGATGTGTGTCACTGTGGTTCACCCAAAAATGTAAATTCTGACATGAATTACTCACCGTAAAATTTGTTCCAAACTGAATTTCCTTGTTTGGTTGAACTTGAAAGATATTTTGAAGAAAGTTAGCAATTGAGATTTCTGGGACATCACTGACTACCATAGTAGAAAGATTTTTTCTAAGACTTATGTTCTTTTGAACACATAAGGAGATTTTTTGAAGAATTTAGGAAAACAAACCATTTTAATGATAGTCATGTGTGCTCTAGAAATCTCAGTTGCCAACATTCTGCTAAATATCTTTCTTTGTGTTTAACAGAACAACTTGAGAATGAGTAATTCTTAACAGAATTTTCAATTTTGAGTGAACTATCCCTTTAATGTGGAATACATCATCATTGTTGTCATTATGACTTTTTACGTCTTTCTAAAGTGGAGAGATGAGATGCATGGAGAGGAAACGAGGATGAACAAATAAGGGTTTAATATACAATTTAAAACATGGCTTTTTATACAATTTCATCAACACATTTGATATTCTGCTTTTGAATGCTTTTAAATGTTAAGTGCTTGGTGTAACTAAAGTCTTGATGCGATTTTCCTGAAGCTTGCGCTTCATTATGTAAGGTCTTTACACACCTCTGAAGACAAAGTTGTATTAAATGCATTTCTGTCAATAGATCCTGCTTTAGGCTGCTTAATATTACACACAGGACCTTTTAAGCTTATTGAATAGGATACTGAGAGTATTGCAAGCGTATTGCAGAGGTCACTGAGATACTCATGAATTAATGTTTTCAGTTAAACATGCCCTGTTTCAAGGTTACCTGCCTGTCCACCTTTGCTATATGACAGCTCAAAGTGTCTTTAATATAATTTGAATAGATTGAGAGAGACCACCCACCCATTTCCCAGTCCACTAGGAAAATGGATCCCAGTAAGTCAGAGAAGTCAGGCATCACACAGCCTTTCAACCATAATACCTGGATCAGCCAGGACACTTCAATGCTGCATATCCTCCACACAATAAAATACAATAATTTAATTTAAATAATGCACAATCATGAATCAAATATGTAAAAAGAAATGAATTGCAGGAGGTGGAAAAAATTGTGCAGCTCCTACAAAAATGTCAGCACAAGGATATTTATAATTTATTAATTAATTTTCATTTGCTAGATTAATTTCTTCAGAGGTACATACAAATGAGGAAGCAAAACATTGTAATTGCTGGCTACTAACTGGTTTTGGATAAGGGTAAAAACTAATTGTCTACCATTAACAAAGATGTGGCCCAACAAAAAGTACATACTGTATTTATCTGTTTATTGTTTGTTTTTTAAGTATCAGTTGCTATTTTGTCTTGTTTTTCATTGTTCCAATACAACCATGCAAAAAAAAACGTCTCAACCTTACATGCCTTAATGCATTAGTGTGTTAATGGACAGCAATGCTTAATTATTACTCATCCTCTACAAGTTACAGATCTCCTCCCATTTGTTTGTAACCAAAGGTAACTTAAGCATGTGGCAAAGGTCCATGACACACAAAGCTTGAACCAGAGAAAAGAAGAGACATTTTAACAGAACACAAGCAAGAAATAGAGTCCATCAGGAATATGGATCCCAGTAAGTCGACGGAGAAGTCAGGCAGTCTGCAGCCTCTTCCACCACCGTACCCGGACCAGCCAGGATACCCTAATCCTCAACCAGGGAACTATCCCAGCATCTCTGGCTATTCAGGCCAACCAGGTCCTCCTGCCCAGTTTGGACAAGGGTCTTATCCGGGACAGCCACCGATCATTGTACAGCCAATGGGTTACGTTTCCCCGGCTCCACTGGCCAATCCAGTGCCGGATTACCTGGGTTACTCTATCTTTACCATGCTGTGCTGCTGTTTTCCTCTGGGTATTGCTGCTCTGATTTACTCCATCATTGTAAGTATTAGTAATTTACACTTTTTGCATGTATTCAGTCTTAGAAAGAAGAAAAGTATTTTAAGTAAGTAAAAAGTGAATCACAACACTGTAATAATAAATGATTTGTTGTTTTAACAATTATATACATTCATAAACATATTACATACATCGTCTAGATGTCTACGACATCTGACAGACGTATAGCAGATGAGAAGACAATTCAAAAAATCAAATAGACGTCTCCTGGTTGTAATGTATGTGTGCTCAGCGCTTGTTAGCTGCACACTTTGGTTTGAGGTTAAGAATCTTATTTTCTGCAAAAATAAATCTTCATCAGTTAAGTAGAGATCACAGACATGTGCTGAAATACATCAGTGATTGATATTTCACATTCACTTTTCACAGACTAGAAATGCTAACACGTCTGGAAAACAACAAGAAGCAGAGAAAAACTCCAGAACGGCGCGCATCTTGAATTACACAGCTCTCGGCATTGGCATAGTCTTCATCGTGTCATACATCATCATCATCATCATTGCCAGAATATTTTCTAGTACACTGTAAACTCTAATTGTTCTCCTTACTTACAAATTATTTGTTAACTTTACTCAGTTGTCAAAATGCATACATTTTACTAGTTTTTATTAAGTTACTTGCAGGGGAAATAAAACAACTTACTTTTCGCGTTTAGTATATTTTACTTAAATCAAGCAAGTAGCGGCCAGCGAAGCATTTGCTTTCCTACACCACCGAGAGGCAGTGTAGAGCAGATCCTGCCTGTACGCAGAAAAGATTCCCAGCATGCTTTGCGCCAGACTGCATTAGGAGAGTACATTTTTAAAAATATGATTATTTTATATGTTTTAAGTAAAGTTAAAGACTTTTCTTAGATATTTAGAAGAGTTTGACATATTTTTCAGTTTTTTCAGTGGTTACCACTGTTTAGAAGAGTGGTGCATGTGATTAGGGTCTGCGAAGCTACATGTGTTATTACCAATGAGTGTAGTCTGTGCATAAAGTTCTGAGATCAGTCTCCTCTTGCTCATTTTGTCTTGCACAAGTCAAGGTGTTGATTTATGCATTTTTACAATAATATTTATGTGAAATAAAGAAATTAATTTAGTGAACTGGTAAATGAACTTTAGTAAATGGTGACTGCGGATGTCATTCTCTAATATTTTGCGCAACGTGTCCTTTGGTGTTTCAAAGAAACAGGTATACGTCAACGATTGTGTAATTTTATTTTTGCAATTTAAATTTTGATTCCACAAGGTGGCGCCCACAGTGTATCTGTAATATTATTCACCTCTCTGGATATAAGGGTATCACAGTTTCTTTAGGGCAGAGGTTTTCTCAAGTTAACAGATATATGCGGTTGTGGGTCATTTCTGTGAACAGTTGTCCTCCACTTTCTTAAAAGATGCCACAAAGGTAGGTGAAGACATTTCTTCTTAAAGGAAGAGGGGGTCTTCTGTGGTTCTTCTATAATACATTCTACGCTACACTCTTTAGGTGCTTTATGATGCCAAAGAAGATTTTTTTTGTCTAAATGGTTCCATAAAGGTTCTTTAACATCTGAAGGACCTTTCTGTTTTACAAAAGGTTAATTTTGGTAAAAAAAAGATTCTTCAGATTATAATAAGGTAAGAAAGAGATGCTTCTTTAAAGAACCTTTGACTAAATGGTTCTCTATGGAACTAAAAATGGTTCTCTTATAGCATCACTGTCAAGAACCCTTTAAGCACCCTTATTTTTAAGAGTGTAGTTGAAAGTAATGGTTTGTTTTTGTCCCTTCATTGAAATAAATCTTGACCAGATTGTTAAAACCTTTAAAGAAATTTCTTTAATTATAAACGTCCATCACTTTTTTTCTTGTTGCTTGAAAAATTGCTATATTACTATAACAATAAACCATGGTTTACAATGATGTATTTTTTTTACACATGATGGATTCTGACAGCCAATCATAATAATCCTGCCAATATCATAGATGATGTAATTTCAGGGTGTAAGCCTTCCTTTAGCCCCCATGTCATGTGGAGAATAAGATTACTTTTGCTTTAAGAGAATAGCTGTTTTTATCCGTTTAAATTTTATACTGGTATTTTAATTTACACTTCCCAGAAAAATGCCTTGCCCAACTTTTGGGGAAACCAATCCAAATTACGGTAATTATGCATTCATAATCTAACTTTTGTATTACAAAAGAAAGAAAATAATACTGTGTAGTAACAGCACATTGGGTAAATTACTTTTCAAATCAGACTTTGAATGTATAAAGAATACAGTAGAAACGAGCAAAGAAATTCCTCATTGAATTTATAGACAATGCAGAGTTCCCAAGACATTTTTATGGAAGGTAATTTCATTGAAATGTAAGTGAAATAAAAGCAATCGTGTGGCTTTGTGGACTAATCTCAGACATTAGTTTTTTTCTTGATTCTGTAAGTACTTGGGGTGAGGTGCATTTGCAATGTCCTCCAGTGCACAATGGGAAAACTGCAGTTTCGTAAGTGGTTTATGAAGGTGTATTGTTCTCCAACACTGTAAAAAAAATCTGTAAAACTGGAAAAACAGAAATCTACCGAAAAAGTTTATTTCCTATAAAATTTGATGATGTAAAGATATATTTTAAATCGTTTTCCCCATTTTTCTTGAAAATGTATTGACTTGTGTCATTTTTTTGTTTTTGATCGCATTTCAAAAATAAACAGCATAAAATTAAATCTTGTTAAGAAACAGACATTTTCTGGCAGCTGAGGCACAAGAAATAAACTGTAAAATATTGGTTCTCCCATTTTTTTCTTGTTTTTTTTTATTTGACTGTATTTAAAAAAATATATAAAAATTCTGCTTGGAAAATCTGTAAAAAAACAAACAGAAAATTTCAGTAAAATTACAGTTTGTTTTCACAGTGCAGTCTCACGGCAGTTTGTGACATAGTCACCAAATTTTGAATCTAACGTCACATTGGCAAAGTCAGATCATAATAAAATGTACAAATGAGATTGTACGAATTAACACGGATGACCAAACCTTGTAAAACAGGTATGGATTTCCATCAGATTGTGTTGATTTATGTTTATACAGTGTAAAACTTTGCTGTATGATTTTGCAACATGTTTGCCAGTAACTAACTGTAGATTTAATTATACTCCTTTCCTATTAGTACTGTTTTCAGTTTGAGTTTTACAGATACATTGTATTAAAATACTGAAAGTTGCGTGAGTAAAATGGAATAAAAAGGGGAAATTTGTGTCCATGAACACTAATCAACAAATTAAAGTTTGTTACTGTGACTCGCTACTGTGTTGGTACCTCTCAGGCTTCCGTTTACCTTTTTATAAATTATGAATGTTTATAATGTTTATCTATGTCCGTTCCATTAAACATGCCGTTTTTACAATGTGTAAGTTATTAGCCATTGTGTATCTCTCAATCTTTCAAAAGCACTTTTGCTGGCAGCTCTTTGTAGCTTTGGTTTTTCAAGCATGTAACTGTTCCTATTTACAACAACACCTCAGAGTGAGGAAACAGTAGGTGTTGACATTTATGATGCATCTCTTATTTATACACACTCGAGATGAAGAGTTCTGGATGTTGTGAAACTGAATTGAGGTGCTTATCCAGAAGAGAGCTGAATCCTATAATGTAAGCGTATAGATGCTTAGCCATTTCCCATAATCAATGCATGTGTTATTCGGTTCACCATTGTGTTGTTGTGGATATTTAGTCAACTCCCTTTAATCCTCTTAATACATTTATTTGTCAAAAAAAGTGTCTTGGGTACTGAATAATTTTGACTTGTTAACTAGTTTAGAAAAGGCCAAGGAAAATGGCGAATTAAATTTGCATGTCCGGATGAAAGAGGGAGACGCTGTGCTGCATTCATTCACCTTTGTCTTGAGGAGTCTGAGACCGTCCTCGGATGCTGCAGCGGGCGGCGGCACTGTGGCATGAATGACACAACGTTTCGTGCCATCAGAGAACTGAGGTTACATCCGTAACCAAGACGTTACCTTTCTGTCATGCTCTCAACGTTGTGTCGAACCGACAGATGGGGTTCCTATGGAAAACGCCCATGGTAGGGGGTCCTGGAGTTTTTGGAAAGGTGGGAACCACCTGCCACCGGCCTTCACAAGTGGAGGCCTTGTTTCTCTAACAGCGAAAAGCGGTCTGGCATCGTTATGGCTACTGGGTAAGTGCTGTTTCCTCAATGGGGGAACGGACTACATAGACCACTTCCTACCGTAGGGAGGAGTTTAATGGAGATACCAACATGGTCTCGCCGATAGGAATGTGCGGACTGAAGGAAGTACTGCAAGGTGGAGGTCCACCTAGGGGAGGTCATGGGTTACCAAGGTGGACGGAACCGCCTGGTTGGGGGGTTAGTACGTTTGGAGCACTAGGTTCGGTTAGAGCTATGCATTAGAAAAATAGTGTTTATACGCCATATTCATTCTGCTGTGCGCTTTTCTAGCCCGTGCACATGGAGGTGGGCTTACAAAACATTGTTTCTAAATAACATTGTTTCTGTCTTTTGATTAAGTCACTTTTACTACCCCTCTAGCGGCTTTTGTTCAGAAGAACCACATAGTGACAAATCTAGAGACTTCTGGGATAAACCTTAGCTTTCTTTCAGTGGGAAAATGTTGCCAGTTCTGCCCCGCGCACGTGAGGTCTCTTTCCCGGCACTCTATACAGTGAGCAGCAGGATGACTGGTGACTCGCGAATAATAAAATGAGTACGAATCAGCGTTTTCAACAACCTGCCACTGTTATTGACTGTTTGGATGTAAAGATATGAACAAATTTCATCGTTAATAACATTAGCCGAAATCACAGCTTTTTATTTCGAGTTGTTAGATGATGTCGCATCATGAAATGACAACTTAAACTCAAACTGAAAATATGTCAATGTGAATGTCTTTATTGTTGTAAAAATAATGAGTTGATATACCCTCACGGCTGTCTTAAATCTTAAGATGTCTAAAACTGTTTTTGGACAGTCAAAATGTCTTGTTGTTACTGCCAGATAGATGCTGCATCCATGTTGTATATCGTAGTTTGGTAAACAAATAGGGTATCACAGTAATTATATTCACACATCAGATTATTAATGAAGTATGAACTAAATTATGATTTCTGAAGCACAGATTTATAGCCGACATGCTGTTTAAGAAGTGTACCTTTATGTCTGTCATTTGCTAACATGTGAGATTTTGAATGGGTAATGCATGTGGGCTTACCTTCACATGCTGATGTGTCAGGATCTGTCAGGATCGGGAAACAAACTCGGGTCTCCGACATGACGAGTACCCGACTAAACCACTGAGCCACAGTAGGGGCACGAAATAGAATGCGGGAGAACCCAATTTCAGGCAGGCACAAACGTAGGGGTAAACAAGGGGTATTTATTATACACAACAAACAGGAACAAAAAAAGGCAAAACAAAACCCACGAGGGGGAAAACAAGACAGAATAATAGATTTAAACAAATCAAGAACAAGGACTAACTAAACTACAAAACAAACACTAAACTAAAACTTACTAGAAACTCAAGGACACGAGGAACGAGGAACGAGGAACGAGGAACGAGGAACGAGGAACGAGGAACGAGGAAACACGTACAGCATACAACCACGAACAAGGTACAACGTACAATGAACCAGCACAGGACAAAGAACACGAGGATGTTTTAAAGGGGAGCAAATCAAGAGGGAACAGGTGCAAGGGATAAACTAATTAACACAAACTAGGAAACAGGAGGGTAGGAACAATGACGCAGACCGGAGAGAGAGAGTTTGGTGACAAATCGTCTCTCTCTCTCACATGAAACAAAGGATCCTGTTTGATTCCGCCTCAAGACCAAGAATTACCTAACAAGAAGAGGTGGAATCATGACACTGATGCAAGTCTACACCACTGAAAGACAAGGTGAAGGCATATTAAAATGCAATGTTTGTTTGAAAGTAATAATAGATCAGTCAAGAAAGATAAAAACACAAGTATTTGAATATGATAAATAAACCAAGTTAAAAAAGACTATCCAATCCTTTACATAAGGAACACTAAGCTGAAACCAGAACACCATACGTTTTGTGCATTTGAAGCCAATTCAAAGAGCTTCAGCTGAAGCATTGTCTACACAAGTGGACCATTTTCTTGCATGCTTTAGCCACTTTTTAAGTTTATTTTAAGGATATATTTTCACATGTCCAAAGTTTGCTAAATTTAAGTACCTGTAGTACACAATGCAGCACGCAACCTGTCCAATCTGTGAATGAAAAAAACATATATAAAGCTATTTACAAAAATATCAAGCTATTTCACATCCTTGCAGAGAAGACTTCTATTGCTCAATTGCTCAATTGCTTTTTGTCAGAAAATATAGCCTAATATTTTGAATAGACACTCAAAACAAACCATAAGAAAATGGTGAGGATAAAATGAAGAAAGGTGATTCAACGTATACTTTGTTCATGTAAAGTTTGGATCTAAAGCAAACCGTTAAACAACAAAAATTAAAAGTTGTTTAAACTAAAAGTAAACAGAAACACTTACTGTAGGATGGAATGTCTACTTTTTGAGTTTCCTTGCTACACAATCAGATGTCCAACAGAAAATAATAAAGAGGTTTGACACTGAAATAGATGTCAGGCTCTCTAGTAAATCTGCAAATAGTGTCTAGGTGTTAAGGGGTTGCATCTTCTCAGACAGAAGGAAAACAGTCAGGATAGGGGCAACATCATGGACACCATTTAAAGACACTGCTCCATGCAGTTGGGAAAAACATGTCGGCGTGTCCTTTAATATACAGAGTTGTAGACACAGTTTAAAGAATGGATACTCAGAATATACATTTTCATTATTTAGAAACATGAACGCTGGAGTGTGGTCAACACTCGTACACACATACATTTATTTGGTCAAGACATTTTCATGGAGGCCCCATACAATTAGCCACGCATTCCGTGAGGGTTCTGCCAGGCCACGTGTGAGAATGGTTTGAGATTTAAAAACAAAAAGATAGTGATGGATAAAGTGTGTTTTTGTATTTCGTTTTAGAAGCAAATATGATTAGAATGTTAGTGGAATTGAGTTGCATAAATTGTTTTCTGGTTTGTTAGAGATCATAGAGGATAGTTTGTCATTAACCCTCCATTAAACAAGCGACAGGTGGGGGAGACAAACAGTTGTCGATCGTAAACAAGGCACCGCTGTGTCAAGATAACACTTTAGTAGCGTCTTCACACGTACAGGACCTACGTGAATAGGTGCATAGCCCGGTCAATTTCACCCTTACAATGTGAAATAACTCATAGCGGATTAATATGTCTGACGCTGTCACACGCCCGGAAGAAAACAAAGTTGAGGTACACCCAGATATCACCGCTTGCTGTCACCACAATTTAGGAGTCAGACCGCTCACATGTCTTCCTGAAACAGAGCCTCTCAGTTTGATGTCAGGAATGCTGTCTTCCCCTTTCTGGAAAACGTAAGTTTTTATCACATCCTGTATATATATTTATATATATATATATATATATATATATTGAATGCTTTTTTCTTTCTTTATTTAATCACTTGAGCATTTATTTAAACCTTTTTGTTTATTCAAACAGTGATTGTGTACTTGTTGACTTATTCATTATTATTTTTAAATAGTGTTTAAATACACAGTGATTGCTTATTAATGATGATATCATCATCTCCTTTAAAATACATAATTTCAATCCTGTATAAGATACATGTCACAACAGCTCCTTGAAGGCATTCCATAACATGTCCCCCGAAAAATTGGCGTCAAATGGGCTGTCCCTACGATATGGGAGGATACAATCAAAAGTTCAACGGTACTTGGGCGGTCCCTCACTATGTGGGCAGATACGTCCAAAGGTCAGCGCAATGTGGGCGGGGCCTCGCAACGTGGGTGGTCTGGGAGTAATTCAACCCCCGCAAAGGTCGAGGACACCATCAATCAAACCTGTCAATCATTTTGACACAATGACTCCCATATATACTACTTGTGGGTTACCTCTCAACCTTCCTTTTACCTTTTTATTAATGATGAACGTTTATATATGTCTGTTCCAATATACATGCTGTTTGTGCAATTGTGTATATTTACATTTAGCAGACGCTTTTATCCAAAGTGGCTTATATTGCATTATCCTATACATTTATAAATAGTATTTGCAATCCCATGGGATCGAACCAGGAACTATTGAGAGCTCCATGAACCACCTGACCAAGACCAGGCGAGATCAAAATGTCGCAATTGTGTTTTTCCACAGCTCTGGAGTAATGTGCTTGCTGACATATAGTGTCAACAATTTGAAACCATTCAGTGTGTATGTATACTGTAAAACTTTGCTGTAGCTTCGCAGCAGGTTTGCCAGTAACTTACTGTAGATTTAAAGCTGCAGTATGTAACCTTGGTATTTGACCACAAGAGGGCGCATTTCCAACAATATCAAAGGCGAAGCTTGATGACGCTATGAAGCAGGTGACGATGGGAGATGTCGTTTTAAATGCGTTTTCACCATAGCGATGTATCTAAATTGGATAAACGAATCATGATCACGGATGAGGTAATTTATTCGTTTTTGTATTACCTGTCTATCAATACACTCGCGAGAGCAGGGTCTCTGTCAAGTCCAAGATTGTCGCGCAGCTCTCTCCATCTCGAAACGCCTGGCCGATATTTATCCTGATTTTATTCCTCCGTTTGTCACACAGTCTGCGTGTATCCAAATATGGACGCTTACGTTTTACTGGCACTTCAATACTCGCCAAAGAGTAATCGTGATCCATAACAACGACAACCAAACAATACGCGCGGGCGCGGCAATAACATAACAACCACTTCCGCATTTGACCATGTGATATTCCGGTCTACACCGGAACAAAGTATAGAGCGGACATTGCGTCACTGAGAGGCGACATTTCTTTTCCGGGACGGCCAGTTATTTAAAATCGGAATTTCTCTGAAATAAAAAATCTTTGGAGACTTTTGAAATATTGTAAGTACACAACTGGAGGAAATATATCACACTGTGCAAGTTATTTTCGGAAATTTTATTACAAAATTATTACATATTGGAGCTTTAATTAAAAAAATTGTTTTATACATAAACTTGCTTATATTCTTTCATGAAACAAGACTAAATATCTTAGGTCACTTTCCCCCTTTTTTTTAAATTATATCGTAATATAAGAAGTTTCAAATATTTTTTACAAAAAAACAAGACAAAATGCTCAGGAAGAATGTAATATTTTGCAGTGTTGATGTGCTAATGTCAGTCTCTACTTGCTCATTTTGAATCTCAAACCTTCAACCTATTATATTTCTCATCCAGTAATTCCAGTTTTGCCTGTCTGCTAGGATAGATGACGTCTCAAACTTACAAGTAAGTATGATTTGAATAGACTGACATAGAAGACCTCCTACAAAGTTCTGTATCAGTGAAATATCAACATGGGTGTCACTGCCTCTATGGTTGCTTAATACCTCTCAGTAATAGTGAATTATGTAACTGGACAGCAAAGCTGAATTATTTCTCCTCCTCTTCAAGTTAGAGATCTCCTCCCATTTACCTGTAAGTAAACTTCAGAATATGTGGCAAAGGTCCATGACACACAAAGCTTTGACTAGAGGGAAGAAGAGCCATTTTAACAGAACAAAAGCAAGAAATAGAGTCCATCAGGAATATGGATCCCAGTAAGTCATCAGAGAAGTCATGCATTACGGAGCCTCTTCCACCACCCTACCAGGAACAGCCAGGATACCCTAATGCTGGATATCCTCAACCAGGGATCTATCCCAGCCCCTCTGGGTATCCAGGCCAACCAGTTCCTCCGCCCCAGTATGGACAAGGGCCTTATCCGGGACAGCCACCGATCACTGTACAGCCAATGGTTTACGTGACCTCGGCCCCACTGGCCAATCCATTGCCGGATTACCTGGGTTACTCTATATTTACCCTGCTGTGCTGCTGTTTTCCTCTGGGTATTGCTGCTTTGATTTACTCCATCTCTGTAAGTATTAGTAATTTACACTTTGTTCATGTATTCAGTCTTGAAAAGACGAAAAGTATTTTAATAACATTCTTTTGGGTTTAAACTTTTCAGGACATGTCATGTTTAGGCATGTCAGTGTTATGGTATTAAGAACAAAGATTTGACCTAGAAAATATAAACATAATTAATTTTAAAGAATGAGGAATGTTTTACTGTGGTTTAGGTTTCAATTAAATGGATTAAATAGGCAAAAAGGGATTCGCAACATTGTAAAAATTGTTTGTTGCTTTAACTTAAAAGCTTAAGTAACCTGGCTGTCTTTTCGTTAATTCAACTTAAAGTTATCAGTTAACATAACAATTTTGCATCAAATTCATGTAAAAATTAATAGTTATTTTTTACGTTGAACTAACTCAAAATTAAGTTTGAATTAAGTTAATGTAAGGTTGTAATTTAACAGCTTAATTTCTTAAGTTGACACAACAAATACATTTTTACGGTGAAGGTTTATAATTTATAAATTGAAGTTTATATATATTTGTTATATTTATTTCTCAAGTATGGCAAACACAGAAACACTCCATATACTGACTATTGATAACATACGGGTTCTGTTTCTGAAATAACAAATGAAGAAGTTAATGATGAAGAGGTGCGGCTCAACAAAGAGTTTATTCATCTGTTTTGTTATTCTAGATGAACGTTGCTATTTTTGTCCTGCTAATTCACAGTTAGTGATGCAGCAATACAATGAAAACAAAATTTTTTTTAAATAACATTAATATATTTTTAGTGCATAAATGAAAACAGTACGAAAGTTCATTGACAGATGAAGGTCCCCATTTTTGCGTGAACTATTCAGATAGATGGTTCAGATAAAAAAGTGATTCATGAAGATGTTTCCTTACTAAGGTGATCAAAATAAGCCGAGGACAATATAATAACACTTTTGTTTCGTTTTATTGTGAAGCATAATTTAAAACTTCTTCATATGACAACAAAAGGTTTGTGTGAGGGAGATGTCCACAAAGAGTGTTACATTTCAGAATTTCCTTCAGAAGTGAATTTGAGGTGAAGAATCGTATTTTCTGCGAAAAGAAAATCTTCATCAGTTATGTAAAGATCACATGTCGTGAAATACATCAGTGATTGATATTGATATTTCACATTCACTTTTCACAGACTCGAAATGCTAACACGTCTGGACAACAACAAGAAGCAGAGAAAAACTCCAGAACGACGCTCATCTTGAATAACACAGCTCTCGGCATTGGCATAGCCTTCATTGTGGTGTACATCATCATCATTGTCTTTACAGTTTTTGTTTAAAAGCATTGATTTCCACAGAGAGATATAGTGAGGGATTTCCAAATTTTAATATACTATATGTATGTCAAACGCTTAAGTTGTGCCAGACATACATGTATGTTTACAAAAATAAACTTGTCATGGTTTCACCTCTTCTAGTCAGGTATTTCTTGGTTTAGAGGTGGAATCATACTGAATCCTTTGTTTCATGTGAGAGAGAGATGATTTCTTCTCTCTCTGGTCTTGTCATCGTTCCTACCCTCCTGTTCCCTAGTTTGTTTTAATTAGCTTTCCTTGATTGTTTATCCCTTGCACCTGCTCCATCTTGTTATCTCTCCCTATAAGAGTCCTCATGTTTCATTGTCTTGTGCGCGTTCATTGTATGAAGTCCCTTGTGTGCCTTACGTCTACCTTGCCTTTATGTTGTTTGTATGTACCTGTATGCTGTGTTACCTTGCCTGTAAATTGTTCCTTGTCCTTCGTAGTTCATGTACCCTGTGTTGTCAATGTAAGTGTAGATTAGTGTTGGTTCCCAGTGTTTGTATCAAGTCTTTGTTTTTCTTAGTTTAGTCAGTCCGTGTTCTAATAAGTTTCCTGTCTTGTTTTCCCCATTGTGGGTTTGTTTTGTTCCTTTTTTTGTATAATAAATCTGTTCAACCCCTGTACCACCGTGCCTGCCTGCAATTGGGTTCTCCTGTCTTGTCTCCCTGTGAGATCCATGACAAAACTTGATCGTGTCTGGAATTATATCATTCACTTACAAATGCTGAGCAGGATATTTAAAATAGACATTTGTTTTAGTTTAATTACATTTACAGTCAATTAATTAAAATTATTAATTTATAAACATATAAGTGACCAAAAAACTTTGTCAGTACATTATGGTGTACTATAGTCATGTAGCTGGGTTATTGTATTGTGTACAGTTAATCTATCCTGTCCCAGTCATCTATCCAATAAATCTGAATATGTGTACTGTGTCAAAGAAACATCTTGTAATGGTCAAGTGTTGACAGAAGTATGAATTAGTCAGTAAGGTGATACTGTATGTAGAAACTTGATTGACAATTTTATATTAAAGGGACAGTTCACCCAAAAAATGTAATTCTGTCTTTATTTACTCACCCTCGAGTTGTTCCAAATCTGTATAAATATCTTTGTTCTGATGAATATGGTGATAGATATTTAGTAGAATGGTGTACTTATCCTGTACTGAATTTTTTGTAGGAGTTAAATACTACTACTAAAGTACTACATTTTGAATGTACATGTCAAAAGTAAAAGTACTGATCTCACATGATTCTTGGGACCGAATGTCACTGACAATTTCAGTCCCCATTCACTTTTTTTATTACTTTTTTAACAAATAAAAGTGAATAATGACTGCAACTGTCATTCTCTAATATTTTGCGTAACATGTCCTTTGGTGTTTCAAAGAAACGGGTATATTCCAACGATAACATAATTTTATTTTTGTGAACCTTCTCTTTAAATTTAAATTTCACAAGGTGGCGCCCACAGTGTGTCTGTGCATTCCCCTCTCTGGATATAAAGTATCACAGTTTCTTTAGGGCAGAGGTTTTCTCAAGTTAACAGGGGTTATATGCGGTTGTGGGTCATTTCTGTGAAGAGTTGTCCATTCTTGAAAATTCTTGAAAGATGCAACAAAAGTAGGTCAAGACTCTTCTTGAAAGATGCCACAAAACCAGGTCATGACATTGTGGACTTTCCAAAGAATTTAGTCTTAAACGAAGAGGCGGTCTTCTGTGGTTCTTCTATGATTGAAAATACATACCACACTTCACTCTTAAAAATAAAGGTGTTTTTTGATGTCAAAGAAGAGCCTTTTTTGTCTAAATGGTTCCATAAAGATTGAAGAATCTTTCTGTTTTACAAAAGGTTCGTTGTGGCGAAAAAAAGCTTCTTTTGATTATAATAAGGATACAAAGAAATGCTTGTTTAAATAACCTTTGACTGAATGGTTCTTTATGGAACCAAATATGGTTCTTTTATAGCATCGCTGTAAAGAACCGTTTAAGCACCCTTATTTTTAAGAGTGTAGTTGAAAGTAATGGTTTATTCTTGGCCCTTCATTGGAAAAGAAACTTGACAAGATGGTTAAAACCTTTAAAAAAGTTTCTTTAATTATAAACATATTACAACTTTTTGTGGTTGTTTAGAAAAATCACTATATCGTTATAGGGGGAACACAACAACCCCTGCGAACTGCTGATACAAATGAGGTCAATAAAGTTACACTCTCCATTCGCAAAGTCGCTGGTCCAGATCCCAGGCTATGTCCTAAGAGCGTGTGCTGACCAGTATTTGTAATCTCTCCCTCTCTCTGTCTATGGTTCCCTCATGCGTTAAAACATCCACCATTGTGCCCATCCCAAAGCAGGCTAAAATCACATGCTTGAATGACTGGTGCCCTGTAGCTTTAACACCTATCTTTAGCAAGTGTTTTGAGAAGCTGATCAGAGACTACATCTGCTCTGTGCTGCCTGCCTCATTAGACCCTCTACAGTTTGCATATCGCAGCAACCGCTCTACCGATGATGCCATTGCCTTTATCCTGCACACTGCTCTCTCCCACCTTGACAACAAGAACGTATATGTGAGAATGCTGTTTGTAGACTACAGCTCAGCATTCAATACCATAGTGCTGACCAAACTTGGTTTGAAGCTCCAGGCTCTGGGTTTAAACAGATCCCTGTTTGACTGGATTCTGGACTTCCTGTCAGGCAGATGTCAAGTTGTCAGAATAAGAAACAATACTTCCTCCCCACTGACTCTCAACACCGGTGCTCCCCAGGGATGAGTCCTAAGCCCACTCTTCTACTCCCTATACACACACGACTGCATCGCCACACACAGCTCTTACGTCATTGAGAAATTTGCCGATGACACGACAGTAATAGGTCTGATCACTAACAATGACGAGTCGGCTTACAGTGAGGAGGTATGCAGTCTGACACACTGGTGTGAGGAGAACAAATCTCTTGCTCAACACCAACAAAACCAAGGAGCTGATGGTTTCAGGAGGCAGGACAAGGAACACAGCCCCATCTCCATCGAGGGGACACCTGTGGAATGGGTAAACAGCTTCAAGTTCCTTGGGGTTAACATCACTGACGATCTCACATGGACTGTTCACACTGATGCAGTGATAAGGAGGCACACCAGCGCCTCTTTTTCCTCAGGCTCCGGAGGAATTTTAGGATGAGCCAAAAATCCTCAGATCCTTTTATACCTGCACAGTTGAGAGCATTCTAACTGGCTGCATTACCGCTTTGTATGGAAACGCAGGAGAGTTGTGCAAATTCCCCATCGTGTTTTGGGAGATGAGCTTCCCTCTCTCCAGGACATGTACACCAGATTGTGTATGAGGTAAGCCAGGAAGATCATCAGTGATTCCAGCCACCCGAATCACAGGCTGCTCTCCTTGCTGCCTTTGGGCAGACGATACCAGAGCATTCGGTCCCGCACAAACCGGCAGAAGGACAGCTTTTTCCTTCAGGTTATTAGACTGCTCAACATCAAAAACGGATACACGCACGGTCACACTTCTTTTTACAATTCACTACAGTTTCATGGACTATAATGCATCATGCATGACACCTAATGCAATAACCATCCATTACCAAACTTACATACCTATATCTGTACTATTTGCACTTTATGGCTGACCAATTATACATACACGTTCATTTGTACACCTGCATATTTAATGTCAATGTTCAACGTCGTATGTTTATATCGTGTGTTTACTGTGTATATCTTGTGTGTATTGTGTATATACTGTCCATATGTGTATAATGTAAATTGTATTTTTTGTACATTGTCTATTTTTACTTTGCACTGTTTGTCTTCACTACATACTGTCACTTAAGTCTGTAAATAAATACATACAGTTGTCTGTCCAACTGCACTCTACTTTGTATGGAGTACGCACACAAGACTTTCACTCACCACATGTGGTTTTGTGACAATAAAAGTTAGTTGAGTTTTTTGGTTTACATTGATTGTCAGGGATAAACCCTCCTTTAGCCCATGTCATATGGAGAATAAGGTTACTTTTGCTTTTAAAGAGAAGCTGTTTTTATCCGTTTCAATTTTTCCAAGTTGTCACTATGTGACAGTGTAAACAATTTAAAACCATTCAGTGTGCATATGTATTATAAGGTTTGCCAGTAACTTTTAAAATTTATTTAAAACATAAACTCACTTTTTTCTTTCATTTTTCTTTCATGAAACAAGACTACATATCTCAGGTCACTTTTCTTGTTATGTAAATGAATCGTAATTTAAAAAGTTTCAAATATTTTTACTAAAAAACAAGACAAAATACTCAAGAATGTAATTTTTGCAGTGTTGCTGTGCTAATGCCAGTCTCTTATTGCTCGTTTTGAATCTCAAAAGTCAAAATGTTTTAATTTTGGTTAAAGTAAAGTTTAACTCAAATTGAAAACTGTACTGTAGGAAAGTAATTTAATCTACATTAAATTACCGTGGGACCTACTGCAAAACTACAAAGTTTTACAGTGTGGGCTTGACAGACATTAACATTTTAAAATTAATTTTCCTTGTGATATGCAACATAAATATATTGTTTATTTAACTATTTCTCTCTCTGACTTCGACCTGTTATATTTTTCATGCGCTATATCCAATGATTCCGTTTAAATAGACTGATATAGAAAAATCACCTACACTCAAAAATATTTTGGCTGCTTGATAAATTTATATAATTTGCTTAAGTTAAATCAACACAATTTTTGGAAAATTTGGTCAGACATGATTTTTTATGTTTAGTCACAAAGGAGAATCCACTCATGTTGGGATAACACAAAGGAGTTGTGTTTACATAAAGTAGTTATAATTGGACCGAGGACTTATATATTTCCTAGGATGCTTTGCGTATAAATGCATTTTGAGAGTTATTTTCTTAAATAAGTGTTATTTTATGCATTTTTCAGTTAAAAGAAACACTTGTTAGTGTTTAATGTTCATTTATCTTTAAAGTTTGTTATATTTTTGAGTTTTGTGGATATCATTGTTCAGAAAACATTGTCTTTGGTTAGATAGTAGACGGTTACAATCTTTTATTTGCTTTTCTGTTGAGTTCTATTAACTCAATATCAGCTCATTGAATTTAAATGAAATAATGTCTAATTAATGTTACAAATGTATAGTATAAAAAAATATTGAACATTTTATTTTAGGTAAGACACTAAAAAATTTAATCAAGACTGCTAAAAATAACAATACCACAATATTATAATGAATCGTTTCAAAAAAATTAGATTTTGCCGGAAAAATGTAATTCAATTTCGTGGTAAAGTTTTCCTTAAAAAAATTGTACGTTCTTTTACGTTTAAAGTTTTCTGTCTCAATGAAAGATAAATATGGGTGTCACTGCCTCTCTGTTTTCTTAGAACCTGTAATGGTGCTCTTAGTAATAAGAGTATTATGTTACTGTACAGCAATGGAGAATTGCTCTTCAAGTTACAGATCTCCTCCCATTTACCTGTGACCAAAGTAAACTTTAGCGTATGCGGTCCATGACAGACAAAGCTTGAGCCAGAGGGAAGAAGAGCCATTTGAACAGAACAGAAGCAAGAAATAGAGTCCATCAGGAATATGGATCCCAATAAGTCATCAGAGAAGTCAGACAGTCTGCAGCCTCTTCCAACACCGTACCAGGTCCAGCCAGGATACCCTAATCCTCAACCAGGGAACTATCCCAGCATCTCTGGCTATTCAGGGCAACCAGTTCCTCCGGCCCAGTTTGGACAAGGGCCTTATCCGGGACAGCTACCGATCACTGTACAGCCGATGGCTTACGTGGTCCCGGCCCCACTAGCCAATCCATACCCGGATTACCTGGGTTACTCTATCTTTACCCTGCTGTGCTGCTGTTTTCCACTGGGTATTGCTGCTCTCATTTACTCCATCTCTGTAAGTATTAGTAATTTACACTTTGTTCATGTATTGAGTCTTGAAAAGAAGAAAAGTATTTTAATAACATTCTTTTGGGTTTAAACTTTTCAGGACATGTCCATGTCAGTGTTATGGTATTAAGGACAAAGATTTGACCTAGAAAATATAAACGTAATTAATTGTAAAGAATGAGGAATGTTTTACTGTGGTTTAGGTTTCAATTAAATGGATTAAATAGGCAAAAAGGGATTCGCAACATTGTAAAAATGTTTTGTTGTTTTAACTTTAAAAATTAAATTAAAATTAAAAATTTACTCAGTAAATTGCTATTTTTGTCCTGCTAATTCATAGTTATCGATGCAACAATACAATGAATACAAATAAAAATGAACATAAGATTAATAATTTTTTTCCTTTATCTTGCTCATATTTTTAGTGCGTAAATGAAAACAGTATGAGAGTTCATTGACAGATGAAGTGCAGTTGGTAGAAGAAAAGAAATGGGGACCATTTCATGTCTAAGGCAGGTGGTTCAGAAAGGGAAGTGATTCATGAAGATGTTTTCTTATTGAGATGATGAAAATAAGCCCACGACAATATAACACTTCCCTTATGTTTTGTTGTGAAGCATAATTTAACACTTCTTTATGTGACAAGAAAAGGTTTGTGTGAGGGAGTGGTCCACAAAGAGTGTTGCATTTCAGAATTTCCATTGGAAGTCACGTCAGCAGTTGGCAGCTGTTGCGACAAATTCTTGCGGTGGGAAAGGGTAAATATTTTTATGACGGTGCTAAATCGTATGAATTTTTACAATATTATTCATCTGTTAAAATTTTGCACCAGTGACGCAAGAAAAGGGGTGGGTTAAGGGAGGGGCTTCAATTTAGCATTCATTTAAACTATTTAATATTTCCATAAACTTTGTCTTGATTCATAAGAAATTAAACTCAATTTTAGTGTCTTGTGAAACAACAATGTTATGTGAACACAGTTCAAACAGTAATTTTATTAGCCCTTTACCAGTGAGAATAACTGGTAGCGCTCAACTTTTTACGACCCTTTTTCGAGACAGCACAGGTACGTCTGCTAAAGATCTGGAGATCTGGAAAACATCTGCTGTGTAAAAACATCTGATAAACGTCTTAGAAAAAGCAGTTTTACATACATTCATAAACCTATTACATACATCATCTAGATGTCTGTGAGATCTGACAGATGTATTGCAGATGAACAAACAATTCATAAAATCAAATAGACGTCTCCCGGATGTATGTGTGCTGCAAAAAAATCTTCTTCAGTTATGACCAGATCACAGGCATGTGCTGAAATACATCAGTGATTGACATTTCTCATTCACTTTTCACAGACTCGCAATGCTAACATGTCTGGACAACAACAAATAGCAGAGAAAAACTCCAGAACGGCGCTCATCTTGAATCACACAGCTCTCGGCATTGGCATAGTCTTCATCGTGGTGTACATCATCATCATTGTCTTTACAGTTTTTGTTCAATTTATTTGATTTTTACAGAGTGATATTGAGGGATTTCCAAATGTTAATATACTATATGTCAAACACTTAAAGAGTAGGTAGCATGAGATCATGAAAATGACATTTGTTGTGTGTTTGAAAGTAAGCTGTCTGCCAAGTTGTAAGTCCAAAGGTGAATAAATAACAAAGTTATTTGCTTGCAAAAGTGGGAGTCGACTCTGAATCACACAAACGAGACATGGACTAGTACACCCGCATATCTACGTCACTATACATAGTCCCCGCCTACGTTCTGCTGAGACTGCCGGGAAAATGTATCTCTCCTCCCCCAAACACTGTCGCTCGTTCGTGATGCGTGTGTATCATGTCTATAACCTGTGTTCTACGGTGTGAAACTAAGTCCGTCTTATTTCAACTACCAAAGTAAGAACGTCTGAGGGAAAAATGGTTACAATTCATTTTTAAAACGATACAAAAAGGAGTATAAACCCAGGGTTTAACTTGTGTGCGCGTCATTTCACCGAAGATAGGTTTAATAGTCTTGGCGCGTTCACTGCAGGGTATGTGAAACGACTATCCTTAAAGAGGGGGCAATACCAACTCTATTTGGACCTGTTAGCTCCACCGAATCACAACCTGACAGTGTTTCTATTCATTTTTGTCTTAAAGAAATAATTTTGTACCTTATGTATGTGTTTAGCTAATGCATATAACGCTAACGTTAGCATGCACCGTTATTTCTGAGGTGTTACAGTTTGTTTATCTGGCTATTAACTTTGCATTTTGACGCATTTGCCGCACGTGCACCTGTATAGATATATTTGGGTGATACTACAATAATTTTTCATAACGTCGACTTTCTGAAATGCTCTATGTACCATGACAACGCACAGTTAAGACGAAATAATAGTATTACTAACGTATTAACAGTATTTTAAGAAAAAAATAATATTTTATTTCATTGATGAGCAAAAGCACAACATGCATGTTGTCACACTGGGAGTTTTTATGACAAATGTTGTCACTTGCCACTGACAAACATCCTGCTCCAGTTGTGTTGGAGTTTGTTGTGCATTAGCGTCTTCTTATGCTTCCTCGTCAGACTCGGGCTCAAATTGGTAGGCTAAAATTGCCGTCATCTCTAGCTACACATATAATATACATGACATCCAACCACATGTAAACCGTAATCCTGTAATGATGGTAGTGGGGTTCCATTTGCGACAAATGATGAACGCGTTTGACAATTAACAACAGACTACACCATCTGACCAATCACATGACACAAGGTTAGCGGGTAGGCGGGGCCTAGACGGATGAATCGCGGAACGAATCATTTGAGAGTCAGTCAAGAAGTAAGGTACGAATAACTGCCTATTATTACGACATTATAGTGTTTAAACACATTGTATGTACATAAAATTGTTGTTGGACACTCCATAAACCAAAGTAGGGCCTAAAAAACCCTATGCTAGGTTATTTTTTAATGTTGCTGAAGTTACGATGGTACAGACATACATGTTTGTTTACAAAAATTGACTGGATCATGTCTGGAATGATATCAAGGATATTTAAAATAGACATTTGTTGTTTTAGTTTAATTACATTAACAGTCAATTAATTAAAATTATTCATTTATAAACATAAAAGTGACCAAAAAACTTTATCAGTACATCATGGTGTATTATAGCCGTGTAGCTGGGTTATTGTATTGTTCACAATTAATCTATCCTGTCCCAGTCATCTATCCAATAATTCTGTATACGTGTACTGTATCAAAAAAACATCTTGTAATGGTCAAGTTTTGACAGAAGTATGAATTAGTCTGTGAGGTGATACTGTATGTAGAAACTTGATTGATAATTTGATATTAAAGACAGTGTCTTTGTTTTCTTTTATAAACTTTTATTTTAATATTTTGCGTAACGTGTCCTTTGCTGTTTCAAAGAAGCAGGTATACTGTAACGATTACATAGTTTTATTTTTGTGAACCGTCTCTTAAATTTTTTATTCAACCAGGCAGCGCCCACATTGTGTCTGTAATATTATTCACCTCTCTGGATATAAAGTATCACAGTTTCTTTAGGGCATAGGTTTTCTAAAGTTAACAGATATAAAACGTTTTATGTCATTTCTATGATCAGTTGTCCTCCACTTTCTTGAAAGATGCCACAAAAGTAAGTCAAAACATTGTGGACTTTCCATAAGATTTAGCCATAAGGGAAGAGGCGGTCTTCTGTGTTTCTTCAATGATTGAAAATATCACACTGAACTTTTAAAAATAAAGGTGCTTTGTGATGCCAAAGAAGAGCCTTTTTTGTCTAAATGAGAAGAATCTTTAACATCCGAAGAAGCATTCTGTTTCACAAAAGGTTCATTGTGGCGGAAAAGGGTTCTTCAAGTAAGGAAGAGATCTTTCTTTAAATAACCTTTTACTGAATGGTACTTTGTGGAACCCAAAATGGTTCTCTTATAGCATCGCTGTGAAGAACCCTTTAAGCACCCTTATTTTTCAGAATGTAGTTGAATGTTGAATATAATGCTTTATTCTTGGCCCTTCATCGGAAAAGAATCTTGACCAGATTGTTGTTGTTGCTTGAAAAATCACTACACTGTAACGAATTGCTGTAAAAACTACAGCGTTATTTTACAGAAGCTGACTGTATTTTAAATAATACAGAATATTGCTGTAAAGTGCAATGCATTCTGGGATCACGTGACGGATTAACTCAAATGTACAGAATAATGCTGTACATTTCAAATCTACAATGGCGGGATGATCTTCAACAGTCGAGATTGGGGAAGTGCGCAAAATGAGTGATTCACACCTGTGGTAAGTGATTTATTACCAGGGGCGTTTCCAGCATTGAAGGACATCCGGGGCTTAGCCCAGAACATTTAATGCAAATACAGGGATCACTCGAAGAGGTTTTTTTTTTTTATTACAGTCAGTAACACTTTACTTTCAGTCAAAATACATCTTTAACATTATCTTCAAGGCAGGCTAACATCCTCTCAGTGCTCAACTGAGCACAACCTTTTTTTTGGATATGAAGAGCATAACCATTGCTCAACTGAGCATGATAACATTATACATCTTTAACATTATGCTCAATACATATACACAGAGTCAACATACAACATACACTATTCACCTCTTGCTGTCTATCTGGTATGTCCTTCTATATTAGTTATATTTCTCTCTCATCACCTGCTGTAGTCTTTCTCATCACCTGCTGTAGTCTTTCATCACCTGCTGTAGTCTCTCATCCACTTGCTAGTCTTTCTCATCACCTGCTGTAGTCTTCTATCACTTGCTAGTATCACTAACTTCTAGGGGTGGGAATCTTTTACCATCTCACGATTCAATTCGATTCCGATTCTTGAGGCCACGATTCGATTCATAATCGATTTTCGATTCAAAAAGATTTTTGATTCAAAACGATTCGATTTTATCCATAATGATTTCTAATCGGGTTTCTGATCATGATCTACTCTCATCTGCTTTGCTATACAGAATGACAAACGAAGACATTAAAGTGTCTTTTTCACATTTATTAAGTTCAATTCTCAGGAAAGTGCCTTTTATCAAAAACAGTCTGGTTCTCAATTGCTACTCATTAGTAGTAATGATTAGTATTATTAGTAATTAAATATAGATGAATCATCATTAAAGCTTCAATTTTCTCTGTTCCCGTTGTTCTGTGATGAACATTAATGACAGGCATCATCAGTGCTCCTGTCACTTTAAGAACAGCCGCGCATCTCACGCGATGTCCCGCGCATCTCATTTCCTCACAACTCTTTAAGTTCATTTAAGACGTTATTTAACTAATTATGACTCCTGATATGAGAATACTCAAAATCCTCTATGTTATTGTTTGTTCAAGAGCAAAAGAGAACTCGAGCAGGTGAGCAACTGTGAGCAGGAAACTGACGCGAGTCTGTCTGTGCGTGGAGTGTGTGTGTGTGTGTGTGTCCCTTGATTAGCTGACATAAGACGCACACACACACACACAGGACATTGGCATACAGCGCGTTCTCTTGTGTCTTGTCACGCTTGGAAGTATTTACATGAATAAGCGTGATGATTATGTAACGCTAAGCAAAATGGATATAAAAACGGACGCTGCGTTATTTGCGTTAAATATTTTTAATGCGTTAAGCTGAAAAAATGAATCGCCCGCGTTAACGCGTTAATTTGCCCAGCCCTAATTAATTTATTAAATCGATTATTGGACATTTCAGATCGATTCTGAATCGTTGCAAATGAGAATCTAGATTCTTCTGTGAATCGATTTTTTGGCACACACCCCTACTAACTTCTATCAGATGCTAGTAACATACAAGTGATGCTAGTACCCTAATAGCTAGTTAAACAAATAGACATACAGTGAAAGAAGACATCCAGATGATGATCTTTAGATTTAAAGGATTAAAAAAAATGAATTCTTACCCACTGACTTCTTTCCAAAAAATCCCCAAAGTCTCGTTTGCTTCATTTTTCCTGCCCGCTGTCTGTCGTTATTAACAACACTCTCTCAGACACTTGACTTTGCTGCTAGCTCCTCCCCTACCTGCTGCATATTCAACAGGAAGAAACGACAGCAAAGAAATGTAGCCTATACTCTAGGCTAGATTATTTTTAAGGTCTATTTTTACAGGCTGTATGCACTATGCAGTACGTGCAAAGCCAAAGCGCAAATAGGACAACTTATGATTTCGCGGGTTTACATAGGCTCAAAAAAAAAAAAAAAAAGGGATTTTTTTTTTCTCGTTCGGGAATCGGGGCTACACTCAAAACATCCGGGGCTGAAGCCCCGGCAAAATCGGCTGGCTCCGCCCCTGGCCAAGGGTGCAAACTGACGCACAGGCTTGTTAAGTAGCTTTGTGTGTAAACGTGACCGTTTAGACAACATATTCTGCTGTATGAATGCAATATATAACAGAATTACAACAAAACAATCACGGACCTCGATGTCGAGTGGTGAATGGTAAGTGTTTAAAAAAATGTGTTAACGTGTCATCCATCATAATTTAAAAGTTAATTGGCAACAGGTGAATACAATTACAATGGCTAATCACATACGTTTTTAAATCTTATTCTTAATGTTTGATGCAAGTTGCATTAAAAAGTACTAGGTTTCAGAATTGTGCTCTTGTTGTTTTAGAAGGTTGCTTGCCTTTCACAATCATTTAAGAACACTCATATGCATGGACAACGGATTTCATCTTATGAGGTGTGTTACCTTTAACCACATGTATGATGATGTTTTCGTGCAAATTTTGTGATTGCTCTATAAAGACAGTTAAGGGATATGTTAATCATCAGATCTTACACAGACATGAAGCAAATGCTCAATTTCCATGTTGCTTTCCAGAATGCAAATGTAAATTCTCAAAATACAATGCTCTCAAAGCTCATGTTTATCGCCATCACAAAATACCACATACTCATTTTGATGATTCGACGGGCACGTTTGTTTGCAACAATACAGACTGTCAACAACAATTTACAGACATGAACAATGTCCTTTCTCATCTCAGGTCACATTTATCCAAGGGAGAGGTGGTGTGTTGTCCTTTTGAAAAATGTGACAAAAAATTCAGTTTAAGATCAAGTTTCACTGCCCATGTTTCAAGAAAGCACAGGACTTCTACATTTGCACAGTTACGGATTATGGATACTTTATCTGAGCATCCTTCTTCAGCATTTTTTGATGTTACTGAGGATGAGGTTGATGAAAGGGAATTCACAGACTCACTGACGAAATGTAACACAAAGTCATTGTACATGAAAAATCTCTGCCTGTTTTATATGCAGCTACAAGCCAAATACCTGGTGCCATCGTCAACCATTCAGATGATTGTGGAGGAATTCAGTGGATTAAATTATATCTGTCATCAGTACACACAGAAGATGTTCAGGGAAATACTCAAGTCAAAAACGTCCCTCTCACAATTTGATATTGAATCTGTGGTGCAGACTTTGCAAGGCCAAGATTTACATTCAGCTTGTAATTCATTACTTTCCACAGAATACCAAAGAAGACAGTATTATCAGAAGAATTTTCCGTACGTGCATCCACAAAGTATGTATCTTGGCCGTGATGAGAACCGAAACCAACGTTATGCACAGTATATTCCATTGAAGAACACTTTAAAAACCATGTTAATAGACCCAGTGGTGTGGGAGCAGTGTGCCAAACATCAGCATGTACACTCTTCTGTGTTCTCTGACATCTGTGATGGCTCTGTATTCAAATCCAATGACTTGTTTAAGCAGCCTGAGATTACAATCCAATTTATCTTGTACCAGGATGCCTTTGAGATTGTGAATCCCCTTGGGTCAGCTAAAAAAAAACACAAAATGATTGGAGTGTATTTTACACTTGGCAACTTTGAGCCATTTTACAGATCATGCATTGATAACATTCAGTTATCACTTTTGTGTCATGAGAGAGACTTTAACTATTTTGGTCAAACGAAGATTTTTGCTAAATTGTTGGCAGATGTCAAAGAACTTGAAGAGCATGGATTTGTGACATCTTCAGGTGACATAGTACGTGCAACAATAGTGGCTATTATCGGTGATAATTTGGGGTCCCACTGCATCGGTGGTTACTCGCAGAACTTCAGTACAGCCAAGCATTGCTGTAGGTATTGCTTGGTATCTCGCAGTGAACTTCAGAATGTGTGTGTAGACTTTCCCAATCGCACAGTTGAGTCCTATAAGGCGGCAGTGGAAACTCTAAGGATGACCGAAGAAAATGTTGTAAATGGGTTGAAGTTTGACTCCATTTTCAACTCTCTCAAATATTTTCATGTTGCTCAGCCTGGCCTTCCCCCATGCATTGGCCACGACTTGTTTGAAGGCGTTGTAGCTATTGATCTTGCCATTTTCTTGGAATACTTTGTAAAAAGGAAGTGGTTTTCATATACACAGCTGAACAGGAGACTTGCACAATTCAAATATCTGGATTCTGATGCTGGTTCTGCCCCCTCTCAGATACGTGAAAAAGGCAGAAAGTTAGGTGGTCAAGCAGCTGAGAACTGGTGTCTCCTCAGATTTCTTCCTGTCATAATTGGAGACAGAGTAGAGTCACAAGACCCTGTATGGCAACTGACTGTTAAGTTGAAAGAACTGGTTGAGCTTGTGTGTGCTCCCAAGATTACCACTGCACAGATTGCATATCTCAATGTCTTAATACCAGACTATCTGGAAACAAGAAAGGAGCTGTTTCCTGGTGAAAATTTGAAACCAAAACATCATTACATGCTTCACTATACGTCACTCATTTTAAGTCTCGGACCTTTAATTCGTTTATGGTCATTGAGATTTGAAAGCAAACATTCCTACTTCAAAAGAAGTGTAAGAAGAACACAGAACTTCAAAAATGTATGCAAGACGTTGTCACACAACCATCAACTTCTTCAAGCATATCTTCACTCACAGTCATTTTTTTCACCAAAGCTTAAAAGTGTTGACTTGGCCACAAACTCTCCTCATTTGTACAGTGATGCTGTGTGCAAAGCTGTTGAGACAAGCTTGCTTAATGAACCAGACTTTGTTTCAAAACGGGTAGAATACAAGGGTACCCTGTACAGGAAAGGAAACTTGATTTGCCTTAAATGTGAAGAGGAGTATTCTATTTTACAGTTTGGACAGATTGAGCTGATTTTTGTGAAAGATGATAAGACTTTCCTTGTGACTCCCCGCCCCTCAGTGTATTTGCATGATTATGGACTTCATGAGATTTTGCCTGCGACAAAGGAATTAATTTGTGTAAATGCTGAGGAATGTCTGGATTATTATCCCTTAAATGAGTACAGTTTTATGGGACTGAAGGTCATTACTCTGAAGCACAGCGTTGTTCATCTGTAAAAAGGATAAACTGTCCTCTCCCAACAGAAATGGATGCATTGTTGACTTTTATTGAGAATGTGTTCCCAAACCCTATAACTTCAAAGCTAGCCATAGAGGGTTTGAACAGCCTAGGTGTGGAGACCATAGATGACCTACAGTTTTTGAAAGATGATGATCTAGGTGGCTTTCTGAGACCGATTGAAGCAAGAAAACTAATAGCCCAAATCCCAAGTAAGTTTTCAAATCAATGGTTGTTTTTACATATACACTAGTCAACATTTGAAGTGGATCAAATAGTTCATTAAGTTCACAAGAACAGGTATTGGTTTAAGAAAATTATTATGAAAGGTTTGATCCACTTTAAATGTTGACTTGTGTACATGCATACATTAGATAAACTGGAAAAACAACACCCCAGTCTCTTTCATTCTGTACTTTGTTAGCTGTTCTCTTTACTTGTATTACAGTATGACAGTGTGTTTCTTGTTTCTGCAGTATGGTTTTTAATGCAGTTTTTTGTTTATGCCATGTAGATATTGCTTTCACTCTGCAAAACACTGCCAATGATTTGTCTGCTGAATACACTTCTGATGCATCAGGTTCACCTGCTCCTGGATGCTCAATTTCACCATCCAGCTCTTCAAGTGGAAGACGTGAGTAAAACGCTGATACAACATTAAGCAATCCACAAACATTTTGAAAGCAAAACATGTAATTTGTCAATTCTTGTAATTCATATACAGAGAATTTGCAATGTGAGCATGCCCAGCCTTTAGCACGCCTGGCAAACAAATTGTGCCACACGTGCAGTTCACAGAACGATATACAGTATGTATATGTATATGTACAAACCCGATTCCAAAAAAGTTGGGACACTGTAGAAATTGTGAGTAAAAAAGGAATGGAATAATTTACAAATCTCATAAACTTATATTTTATTCACAATAGAACATAGATAACATATCAAATGTTGAAAGTGAGACATTTTGAAATGTCATGCCAAATATTGGCTCATTTTGGATTTCATGAGAGCTACACATTCCACAAAAGTTGGGACAGGTAGCAATAAGAGGCCGGAAAAGTTAAATGTACATATGTACAAAGTTAAATGTACATTCTTTTCCGGCCTCTTATTGCTACCTGTCCCAACTTTTTTGGAATCGGGTTTGTATATGTATGTGTGTATATGTATACAAATCTGCAGATTTATTGTACACTAGTCAACATTTGAAGAGTTTTGGGTATTGGTTTTAAGACAACTATTATGAAAGGCTTTGATCCTCTTACAAATTTTGACTAGTGTAGTTTGATGGTACAAATCAAACTGTGATGGCACGGGGCCTAAAAAAATCATTGATTTTGGAAATTCCATACATTATGATCCGTACATGTGCCACTGTGGTGATTACCTGGTGCATGAATGGCCAAACCGTCTCCAGTTGAGTCAGCAGCTTATGCCAGCGGAGTGTGAAGACTGTTGTGCATTGTTCAGAGCAACTACAGGGCCACAGTGCAGCAAATCACCAGCAACACGTTAAATGTGCCCATTTCATGCTAGTGATTTGTTGCACTGTGGTCCTGCGGTCCCTGTGAAAAATGCACAACAGTCTCCCCTCTGACAATAATGCCCTGCGGACATAAAACAAGTCTGTCCACCACTTTAAATGCATACTCTATATAGTGGCACATGAACAACCCACAAAGCCCCATGCCATCTCTGTTTGTCCGTTATTAAACTTCAATAAATCTGCAGCTTGGGAATAGGCAATATTGCCAAAAAATTACAGCTGCATGAAAAGTGTTCATTCTGTAACCTGTGGACATTGGTTTATCTTCTAGGTGACAGTAGCTGTGAAACTTCGTTTTATGACCATGACTGGCATTATAGTTTTGATGTTCCATGGCAAAAAATGGCAGCAAGTTTTATGGAAAAGTTGCAAAATGGCGAAAGGCCAAGTTGCTCTGAGAGAAGACAGTTGGTCCGCATTGTTGCTTCTGAGATCCTGGAAGTCAGCAAATGTCCAGCAAAAAAACATGTATCAGAAATAGCCCGACAAATGGTGATTGCATACCCAAAGTCTTTCAGAGATGAGATTAATTCCCAGGTTGTAGGAAGTGGATATGATTCTCTCCTCAAACAACTGGTGTGTAGAATTGACAATTTTAAAAGAGCAAAAGGTATTAGTACACCACTTTGTGGTACTCTAGAAGTATCAACAAAGAAACGAAAATTGTTATATGGTTGTATAAATTCTGATCCACAACTGCTAGTTGGAGAAACATCTGAATTGCAGCAGGAAAAGAAAGAGAAGTTGCTAGTAATGTTTCAAAATAATGAAAGTGATGTTAAGACAATCTATGGCTTAATGACTTCTACTTACACCTCTCAAAGAAACAACATCCAATCTGGAAAGGAAACCAAATATTTACTTGATGAGTGGCCATATCTTTTTCAGCCAGCAGGAATGAAAGCACACTTTAAAGAGCTCACTGGCATTGACATAAACAACAGCTTTAAAGAATCTGCTTCCAGTAAGTTCAGAAGAATATTAGAGTACTTTCAATTTCAGTGCACAGAAAGAGCAAGCAGAGCAGGGAGAATCCTCACAAAGTATAGAGCTGGAGGGGATCATGTTTGTGGGGCAGTGATGTTGCTGCTAACCCATTTCAAAAATGACCAAGACCACTTTCTTGTGATGGTAGAAGACACCTCTGTTCCAAGTGATATATGCTCAGAACAGCTTCCAGCAACACCATGTATAGTAGTGTGTGGTGGGTATTATTTACTATGATCTTGCAACACAATAATTCCTGGTTTCGGGTGACCAGAACTCACATTCTGTTAAATATTATGTCTTACTGATTTTGTGTTTGTTCAAAGGAGAGAACCCACTGACAGCCATTGTGTACATGGTAGCAGTAGACCAGATGATTGTAAATGACCATCTCTTGAGTTTTACAGAAGCCCTGTATCTGATGTTCTCTCTTTACTATATATTGAACATCAGTTACCCTGTAGAACTGGGAGCCACACTAGAATTCTTGCAAAGGTAATTTATAGACTGCATTTCTTTGGTTAAGAAGCATACAACAATTCTTTAAGGATATTGTTTGTGTTGTGTTTTAAAGGTGCATCTTTAGGATAAATCCTCATAAAGGTACCAAGGTGGAAAAGAGAGAGAAAAAGAGAGCGTACTCTGTCAACCCCAGAGTATTGAGTCTGACGTCGAAAATTGCTGCATTTGACTGGGGAGAGTAACAGGTATAGAAGCTCTGTTGTCTGTTGTGCATCAAAGGACAATCATTTTTATAATTAACTCCAATAAATGTGATGTAATTGTCTGTGGCCAAAACTGAGAGTATTTGGTTAAGGCTTGTTGTTGTTTCTGCTCTCCTTTTGGTTGGGGTTTTAATTATAACTGTTTGTGTCCCCACAGATGTGGTCTTTCGCTGAAGAACAGGACAGATCGACTTTTTGTAAATCAGTGCAGCGCTTTGTTAATTTTTATTACCTTGTGATGTGATAAACTTCAAAATTATCAGAGTCCAGGCCCAGTGTTTTTGATTATTTTCAATTGAACACATTTGTGTTCTGAAACATGCTTTATCCATTTTCCCCATGTGACATGTCACAGAAAACATGACAGAATCCAGAACGACTTTTTTTTTTTAAGTGAACAAATTTGTGTTCTAAAACATGACTTTTGCTGGGAAGTGTTTTTCCATTGTTTGATCTTGAAGGTTTGCTATATAATAAAAAGCTGAAGTTGTTTACAGCAATACTCTGGCTACCATAATTTATTTTACATATAACATTTTACAAAAATGTGTGTTTCAAGTGTATTTTTAATTTGTTATTTATCATTACGTCTGTCACACAGTATACAAAGATGTCCCTGTACATTTGGTTTAAATGGGGGTGCACGCCGAAGAAGTTTGAGAACCACTGGCTTATAAATTTGGCTTTTTTGTGATTAAAAAATCAATTTATTTGTTTGAAAAGTGGAAATAAAGTGCTTTATTAGGAGAAGAGTGTTTATTAAAAATAAAGTATTTATTGGGTAGGCTTAGGGGTCAGTGTAGAAGGGCTTTTATTCTCACAACAATGTAGCATCCATTTAAAAATTTTAATAAATATAATCATTTTCACTCTGATAATTATTGGATCATGTTAATCTACAAAAATGCTAAAGTGCAACAATCTGCCAATATATATAGCTTCTAATTAGTATTTACACTTACTGCAAATTTGATAATTATATTTATTAAATGAAAGTTATTTACACCTAATGTAAATAGCATTACGTAAAAATGCTGATATTGTCACTTAGTGAAAATAAAAATACGTCTGTATTTTTCTTAGTGTAAATAGCATCTACAGCTGATTATTTCAGATTTTGATATGGAAATCATAACAATTAGCTTACCTTAACAATAAATGGTTTTCCAGAAGTGGTGTAACAAGTTGGACAGGAGTGTGTGTTTGGATGAGGATACCAATAAGTGAAACGCATACTCGAAATATGACCTCTTTAACCCCGGACCCCCGGAGCAGTGTGGGGAGCAATTAGGGTAAGATGCCTTGCTCAAGGGCACCACAGTCGCAACACGCCAGTCGTGAGACTCGAACCGGCAACTCTTGGGTTACAAGCCCGACTCTCTAACCACTAAGCTACCACTGCCCCCATAGTAATAAAATGCTCTAACAGCCACAAGAGAAAACTGATGCCTTTCGCCACTAACCACAGCGGCAAAAAACTAAAAAAAATATGATTTTATAAACAACACAGTCCAGCGCCAGATCGCCTCTTTAACAAACGAACGGTAGGCCTATGTATGACATGTATAAAATCAATAGTAAGCTAAACACTGACTATAAATCAAGGAAACAACATAGTACATTGTGTCGGATCACCAATGAAGTTTAGAAAAGATGCGCAACTTAATCTCATGTCTTCAGTGGCACAGGCACTAGTGTGGAAGCCTCGTTTATTTGATGCTTGTTTCAAAGACCTTGGTTCGAATCTGTATTTTATACCTTTTGGTATCACAAATCACATTGAAAAGGCATTTATTTTCAACAAAAATGAAGTAGAAATAAAGTGTCCAATGAGTGTTTAATAAAACACTTTATACTGTATCCTGTTAATGTACACAATTACCGAGATGCGAACAGAATCTGCCAAAATATAGAATATTACATCTAAATACTATTTACACTTATTGCAAACTATCGCAACATTTACATGATGTAAATAAAATATATATTTGTTTTAAGTGTAAATCACAACTGTTGCTTTTTGCACTTAGTGCATAGTCACTGCCTAATTCAACTGGAAAAATGTAGGACTATATTTGGTGTTAATGTACGCATTTTTAGTGGAATTTCACTGTTCTGATGAAAATGTGATATGACTGTGAAATTCTACTGGTTTTCTCTGTAAAACTAAACATTTTTCAACTCTGACCAAAAAATATACAGGAATGTTTTTTTTAAGGACATGTCAGGATAACAATAGACAACAATTACTGTTATTTAAAGAAAAATGTCATTTTTTTGCAGTAACAAATTTAAATAGTTAAAAAACAGGGAAAATGTACATTAGATGTCAAAGTTAGCATTTTTATGGAATTTCACAGTTCTGATCAAAATGTCATAATAATGTTAAAATCTACCGTTTTTTTCTGTAAAAATACATTTATTTTTTACAGTGTGGGCAAGGCAGTTTTT
Organism: Triplophysa bombifrons; assembly: GCA_029783895.1. Lineage (NCBI taxonomy): Eukaryota > Metazoa > Chordata > Actinopteri > Cypriniformes > Nemacheilidae > Triplophysa > Triplophysa bombifrons. The sequence continues at coordinate 6,051,615 of CM056455.1, forward strand.
GGGGCAGTTTAAGATAAGATACCTGGATACAATTGAAACCGATGAAAGAGGCTTCTCTCTAAAAATAAAGTTAACCGTATTCTCCATATGACATGAGCTAAAGGAGGGCTTACACCCTGACATTACATCAGGTGTGATATTGGCAGGATTATTTCGATTGGCAGTCAGAATCCATCAAACTACAAAAATACTCAACTGTTCTTTATCTATGGTTAACACGCAAAGCCAAAGAAGTTTCGCAATCTGAAAATGAGGATACGAATAACTACTTTAAGCAATAAGCCCCACATAGCCTTAGCTAACACCCCTTAGCTGTTATAAAATCATTGTAAAGCACGGCTTATTACTGCTTTAGTAATATACACTGTAAAAAAAATCCTGTAAAATTTACAGTAAATTACTGGCAGCAGGGTTGCCAGCCAGATACTGTAAATTTTACAGCCACAGTTCTGTAATTTAATTTACAGCCATTTTCTGTAATGGCATAATACAGGAAAAAACTGTAATTTTGAATTGAAACAGTATAATGCTGTATTTTTTACAGCCAATTGCTTGATTTTAATTTACTTTATTTAGAAGAAATACATAATCACTGTATATCCAGTATGTTTTGCATACTGGATTTACACTGTTTATTTATGTTTTAATTGATACAAAAATAAATTACAGACAAATTTTGTACCTTGTTGTACATTAAATATTTTTATTTAGTTACAACTTCATAGTAGCCAACATGGCTCTTTAAACAAGGAATGTTTAAACAATACCTTAACCAACATATCCATCATGTAACAATATCGCATAACAAAGCCCAAGTGAGTCTGTAAAACGTTCCACATCTTGATCCATCAGAGCACAACAAGTAGCTGGAACTATGGAAAAGAAAAAAGAGAATAATTTTATATATTTATACTCAGAGGAAAAACAGAGGACAACATATACAGTCAGAGAGAGAGAATAATACAATGATGTAATTCAATGATGAGATCTGTGTGTGTGTGTGTACGTGCGTTCGTACGTGCTTCTTACTTTTCATCGATTTCACTGAAAATTCATCATTGTGTTTAGAAGAGCGGCAACATGTGGTTTCACTGCAACCTGTTTCTTCTGTATCCTGCCATTTTAGATGACGCTTCTTGTTCCACTCTCTGGATTAATATCTACGAAGAGTCAGGAAAAACAAAATGTTGTATATTAAATATACAAAATATATTATATTAAAACACATGAATTAAATGATCAGCTTGCTAGCGTTAAATAGGGCAGACTTCTAAATAGTTTGCACTAAAAAAATCTATCTCTCGTTGAGAAATATTGTTTTAAAGTTCTAAACAGGTATATAACATTAACATATCTATAAAATGCAGGTAAGGAAGTGGTTCAACTAATACCTTTCAGTGGACTCCAAGATAGACGCTGACCCATCCTGGTACTGAAGATTGAATATTTAACATGCTATGAACAGAGTGACAAGGCCAGACATGAAGCTGTGCTGAGCACGCCACACACAACCTAACCTTCAGTCAGTATCCAGTGGCCTGCATGGCAAAGTGTGTCCTAAAACAAACAATACCACATGTAACAATAGTTAATAGATACAATACAATTTTATCTTTAAGCTTTTTACATTTAAACTACATTTTAGTATAAGTGACTCTACAAACAAACTCTAACCAAATTACACAGAGTAACTTACACTTAAAACCGTACTTATACAGAAATGTAAGCCATTAACGTTTGGGATGTCACGATCAAGAAATTGTCACACTGTTATTTGTAACGGGCCGTCTCACTCTTACCCTCCAACGGTCCTATCTGGGACAGTCCTGCTCTAACGATGAGGGTGTGGCTAACGTCTTTTGCTCAAGCTCTCAGCCAGTGTTGCCAGGTACGCGGGTTTCCCGCACAATTGGGCTATTTTGAGAATGCAATTGCGGGAAAAATTATGGAGCCGCGGGTTGCGGATTTTTGGGCTACTTTCATAATGTTCCGCGGCCGCCAAAATGTTTATTTATAATCTAAGGATAAATGTTATTTGATGAGTTTCTTAATGTATATTCACACTCCGAATGAATACCTGCCAACTCAAGGACCGGCCCGGTCATAAAAGTGCACGTGTGCTATTTTTAAAGGGACACTCCACCCAAAAATGAAATTCTGTTATGAAACGAGTTGCTTCTAAACCTGTATAAATGCTAGAATGTTAGCTGCTGCAAATTCTTTGGCATCATTGACTATAATAGCAGAAAAAAGTAAATGGTAATCAAACGTGACCCAGAAGTGTTTGCTTTCCTAAATATCCCAAAACTTATTTTGTGTTCAACAGAACAAAACAAGATATACAATGCATAGGAAACCATTCAGATAAAAAAAATATGGCCATAGAAACGTCTTTAGGCAGTTGTAAACTTTGATTCGACAGAGGGGAAAAAATTGGGCTAGTTTTTATTCCTTTTCGGCGGGTTTTGAGGGGTTATTGGGCTGGAAATATTTCTTGGACCTGGCAACCCTGCTCTCAGCTGGCCTCCGTTATATATACTGTATATCTAGCTGGTTACGTACATTAATCACTTTACCGGGCTATCCTCCGTGAACATCGATTTACCTCAAGCTTTGGTGACTCGTTTTAATTTGGGCGCTCGGTTTAACGGATAACTGCATTTGCAAATTTGAATTTACACCACAAAATAATCACGACCGAGTGTGGTATTCAATAGTAAATTCCCGTGAATCCCAACAGTCGAAGCATGTAACTTTTACCGTGTCTACGGCGGGCGCGATGTTCAATATTAAACAAACAACCGTCAATGTACTAATACAATGAACTGTAGCTCCTCACATACCGCCTTCGCACCTGCTGTGTACAAAAACTCTTAATAACGTGAACAACTTCTGTCCTCAGGTGCTATAGCGACGGGGAATGTTTGAAATCTTACCGCGACGGCGCTGCTGAAACCCCGCGCAAGACTCCTTCGGTCCCCGCGGATGGAGGTTGAATACCGGGTTACCAATATGAAACGCGACTGTAGATACTTCTATATAATGTTACCAGTATGATAGTTAACAAATATGGAGAAAATAAACGTAATAAACAGGGGCGGAGCCAGCCGATTTTGCCGGGGCTTCAGCCCCGGATGTTTTGAGTGTAGCCCCGATTCCCGAACGAGAAAAAAAAAATCCCTTTTTTTTTTTTTTTTTGAGCCTATGTAAACCCGCGAAATCATAAGTTGTCCTATTTGCGCTTTGGCTTTGCACGTACTGCATAGTGCATACAGCCTGTAAAAATAGACCTTAAAAATAATCTAGCCTAGAGTATAGGCTACATTTCTTTGCTGTCGTTTCTTCCTGTTGAATATGCAGCAGGTAGGGGAGGAGCTAGCAGCAAAGTCAAGTGTCTGAGAGAGTGTTGTTAATAACGACAGACAGCGGGCAGGAAAAATGAAGCAAACGAGACTTTGGGGATTTTTTGGAAAGAAGTCAGTGGGTAAGAATTCATTTTTTTTAATCCTTTAAATCTAAAGATCATCATCTGGATGTCTTCTTTCACTGTATGTCTATTTGTTTAACTAGCTATTAGGGTACTAGCATCACTTGTATGTTACTAGCATCTGATAGAAGTTAGTAGGGGTGTGTGCCAAAAAATCGATTCACAGAAGAATCTAGATTCTCATTTGCAACGATTCAGAATCGATCTGAAATGTCCAATAATCGATTTAATAAATTAATTAGGGCTGGGCAAATTAACGCGTTAACGCGGGCGATTCATTTTTTCAGCTTAACGCATTAAAAATATTTAACGCAAATAACGCAGCGTCCGTTTTTATATCCATTTTGCTTAGCGTTACATAATCATCACGCTTATTCATGTAAATACTTCCAAGCGTGACAAGACACAAGAGAACGCGCTGTATGCCAATGTCCTGTGTGTGTGTGTGTGCGTCTTATGTCAGCTAATCAAGGGACACACACACACACACACACTCCACGCACAGACAGACTCGCGTCAGTTTCCTGCTCACAGTTGCTCACCTGCTCGAGTTCTCTTTTGCTCTTGAACAAACAATAACATAGAGGATTTTGAGTATTCTCATATCAGGAGTCATAATTAGTTAAATAACGTCTTAAATGAACTTAAAGAGTTGTGAGGAAATGAGATGCGCGGGACATCGCGTGAGATGCGCGGCTGTTCTTAAAGTGACAGGAGCACTGATGATGCCTGTCATTAATGTTCATCACAGAACAACGGGAACAGAGAAAATTGAAGCTTTAATGATGATTCATCTATATTTAATTACTAATAATACTAATCATTACTACTAATGAGTAGCAATTGAGAACCAGACTGTTTTTGATAAAAGGCACTTTCCTGAGAATTGAACTTAATAAATGTGAAAAAGACACTTTAATGTCTTCGTTTGTCATTCTGTATAGCAAAGCAGATGAGAGTAGATCATGATCAGAAACCCGATTAGAAATCATTATGGATAAAATCGAATCGTTTTGAATCGAAAATCTTTTTGAATCGAAAATCGATTATGAATCGAATCGTGGCCTCAAGAATCGGAATCGAATTGAATCGTGAGATGGTAAAAGATTCCCACCCCTAGAAGTTAGTGATACTAGCAAGTGATAGAAGACTACAGCAGGTGATGAGAAAGACTAGCAAGTGGATGAGAGACTACAGCAGGTGATGAGAGACTACAGCAAGTGATGAGAAAGACTAGCAAGTGGATGAGAGACTACAGCAGGTGATGAAAGACTACAGCAGGTGATGAGAAAGACTACAGCAGGTGATGAGAGAGAAATATAACTAATATAGAAGGACATACCAGATAGACAGCAAGAGGTGAATAGTGTATGTTGTATGTTGACTCTGTGTATATGTATTGAGCATAATGTTAAAGATGTATAATGTTATCATGCTCAGTTGAGCAATGGTTATGCTCTTCATATCCAAAAAAAAGGTTGTGCTCAGTTGAGCACTGAGAGGATGTTAGCCTGCCTTGAAGATAATGTTAAAGATGTATTTTGACTGAAAGTAAAGTGTTACTGACTGTAATAAAAAAAAAAAACCTCTTCGAGTGATCCCTGTATTTGCATTAAATGTTCTGGGCTAAGCCCCGGATGTCCTTCAATGCTGGAAACGCCCCTGTCTGACTGCCTATCATAATAATCCTGCCAATATCATATATGATGTAATTTCAGGGTGTAAACCCTCCTTCAGCCCATGTCAAATGGAGAATAAGGTTACTTTTGCATTTGCTTTTACATTTATATTTATTCATTATCATTTTACTAGGACCTGTGTAGCATGCTCGGATATGAAAGGTCTAATTTTCCTGATATTGTAGAGGATGAATCTAAAGGACCTAATGGTGCTGGCAACCTGATCTGTGAAGTTTAGCTGATCATGGATCACCACTCCCAGGTTTCTGGCCGTTCTGGAATATGTGATGGCTGATGAGCCCAGTTGAATGGAGAAGTTGTGATGGAGTTTAGGCTTGGACGGGATTACAATTTTGTGGTTTTATTCTTATACTATGTTGATAATCTTTGCTTATTAAGTTAGAATTGTTTTTGCACATTCTATGATTTTAATTGATGTTGTACCTGCCTGGCATAATAAATTGGTATTATTGATTTAATAAGAAATCTTCAGAGTGTTATTACCGGTAGATTGAAAGGAGCCAGTTTTGTTACTGCAAAATCGATTTGTCAGGATAGGATGGAGACTTTAAATTATAAATGGGGCATTACTAAAGCTCACATGTTACAGATTTCCACCTATCATCTGGCTTAGCAAGATCGTGACTACAATTACTATTTTTATGTTTCTGAGCAAGCATGTAGCGGCTAGATTTAATGATATTAGTTTACCCGGCAACCTCTGACTAGAGATCAGAACTGACAGTTTTGTGTCCGTGAGATCCATGAACCCGGCCGGCGTGAGACTCTGTGCGACTGCAGGTCCCATCGAAAGAATAACTATAAATAATAAAGTATGAAGATTTATAGATAAATTAACTATAATCGACAGATCTATACATTTGAAACGTCATATAAGTTATTTTATATTATATCAAAATTGGAGTCAGATCGACCACAGTGTCGTGTAAATAGAGCTAAATTGTAACAGTTCTTAAATAACTTCATATAGAGATCACTAAGGAGAAGCAGAACACGAGATCCCTTCAACCACGACATTGGATTCCGTCGTTGGGCCAGTGTGTGGTCTTTCACCCATGTAAAATTTCTATACCAACATCGCCCCTAACCCCCGTCCGTCCCCCCTCCTCTCGTTTTCTTGTAATTTTGCTGTCCTTTTTGTAATTTGACGTTTTTTGACCGTATTTAAAAAGATACATAAAAATTCTACATTTTATATGGAAAATCTGTAAAGAATAACATAAAAATTCAGTAAAATTACAAATTGTTGTTTCACTGTGCAGTCTCACGGCAGTTTGTGACATGTTTGAATCTAACATCACATGGGCAAAGTCAGATCATAATAAAATGTACAAATGAGATTGTACGAATTACCACCTTACAAAATAGGTACGGATTTCCATCAGATTGCGTTGATTTAAGTTTATAAACAGTTTAAAACTTTGCTGTATAATTTTGCAGCAGGTTTGCCAGTAATTTACTGTAGATTTAATTAATACTACTTACCTATTAGTACGGTTTTCAGTTTGAGTTTTTTTTTGTCTAGATCATCCGTTGAACACATCATTAATCATTTCTGACAGTAGGTGGTGGAGAACTGAATCCTATCATGTCCCACACAAGCCCACAGAATAGATGCTTATACATTTCTTATAATCAATGGATACAAATGTGTTGTTCGGGTCATCATTGTGTTGTTGTGGATCTTTAATCAACTCCCTTCTTCCTCTTAATACATCTATTTGTATACATCTTCTCTGGTGCTTGAGGTCAGATGCATTTGCAAAGTCCTCCTGTGCATCATGATAAAACAGTCCTGATTCTTGTCTTTTCTCTTGACTTCTCTTTTTTTGTCAGGATCCTGTTTTGATGCTTTAAAATGCACTCTTGCAGCTCTCTATAGATTTCTAACAGCGGTTGTCTGCATTTCTGTTGATGTACATCACATTGACTTCATGTACAGTACTGGATAAAAAAAATCCCCTGGGGAAAAATTAACTGTAAAACGGCCAACTGGTACATAAACTCAGTTTATAGAGGTATATTGAGGGGGGAGAAGTGAGATGAATATAATGTCATACGTAAGTAAAGCAAAATTTGCAAACCTGGTGAACAGGTTTGGTTGTTTACTCTGCACATAGCGTCAGGGTTGAGAATTTCAGCTCTTTATTTCTTTCGATTCAGTCGAATCAATCTTTACTCATTTCTCATTGGATGACAGCTGAATCCTCTACCACAATATTAATGTATTATGAACATAAATTGAACTTCTCATGTTTAATATCAAATCCACCTGCATTTTGAGAATGATCTAGTTTTAAACACAAGGAACAGAATGTGTTTTGTCACTCCTCCCCTGCTTACCACAAAATTCCAAAGGACATAACATAGAAAAGCTTGTTCCCTTTGCAGATTCCGAGGTGTGTTGTCTCTGCAGAGCACTGAAGAAAAGCAACTTAAGTCTTGACAGACAGATTGGAGACATTATGGCGGATTCATCAGAGAAATCAAGGCTGATACAGCATACTGGACCCCCACCGTACCAGGAGCCCTCTCAGTACCCAAATGCTGGGTACCCTCCTCCACTGAACTATCCGAGCACTTCAGGGTATGTGGGTCATCAATATGGAGCAGCAGTGAGCCCGTGTTATCCAGGCCTTCCGGCCGTCACTGTCCAGCCGGCGGTTTACGTGGCCTCTGTTCACCTGATCAGTGCACCGCCGGATTTCCTGGGGTACTCTATCTTTACCATGCTGTTCTGCTGTTTACCTCTTGGCATTGCTGCAATTGTCTACTCCTGCACTGTAAGTATATACAGCATAAATCTCTGTTACCTTTTTCATGATGTTTATTGGGTTATACAAAAAAGATGCATTCACTCACTAACATTATGTTAACATAAACTTGATGATGAAGCCAAAAGGAAAGCATTGAAAACAGGAAAAACTTGCTCCGATTAATTCCTCACAACGTGATGATTCCTGAAACTTGACTGCATGGTAAAACATCGATATATAACTGAAGTGCACTTTGGATAAAACCATATGCCAAGGGCATTTATGTAATGTACATTAAGAGGTTGATCACTCCCATAAGATATAAACATTTTATCAGCCTGTGTGATACTGTAACACAGGTTACAAATGTCAACACTTTAAACATGCTTTCATCAGAGTATTGCTAAACACAGTAGAGCTGTACTTGATGCTATTTCCCACTTGCTTTCCAGGCACGCGAAGCTGTCATGTCCGGAGACAGAGAAATGGCAGTGAATAGTTCCAGAATGGCTTACATCCTCAACAATATCGCTCTTGGTATAGGCCTCGCAACCATTACCATTGGCATCATTGTTGGCATAGAACTAACTAATAAGTCTCAACATTATCCATAGTTATTGCAGTTTGGCATCGGTTAATTGATTAACATTGGTTCAAAGGTGAAAATATTTGGTTAATATGATTTTTTATCTGTTTACTGTTGCTTAGATTATGGTTTTGACACTTTTAGACGTTACATTGGTGAACTGTTTCTTCTAAATTTTGCTTGTTTATTTATAGAGCTTCACAATCACAATGGTATCATTGTATTTTTTTGTTCCTGACTTTAGATTTCTATGAAAACTTTTAGCCACTGAAAAAGAAGTTAGTTATTTACTCCAAGTTAGTTTACTTTCTGTACTGTAAATAAATATATTGTCATTTAGCAAAATCAATTGTTCTAGCCTTTTTTCTCTCTAAAACTCAACCCGAGTTGACCCACTGCGTTTCTCATGCACTAAATTCAGTTATTCAAAACAGTCACAAATAATTTTGTGTAGATTTTCAAGATCACATTCCTATGCGTTTTCTGCCTCAGTGAAAGATCAACATTGCTGTTTGACTTGATGATGGATTTGTCAGAAAGGTTCGAAGTCACATGTCGCATGCCTGTGTTATTATCTTGTAAACATGACTTCTTTTGTGGAGCCTCAGTAAAAAAAGGTTTGTTCTTTACTTACCAGAAATGATGTAGAAACCATCCAGTTAGATCAAAGCTGTGTGAAAATCACATGAGACGTGGAAGTTACATCCTAAGGATCCCTCCAGATTGGACATTTTTACATTCTATTTTAGCAATTCAGGAAAGCTTTCCTGATTTTGGCAAATGATGTTATTGGGTAGAAGGTTACACTTCATGTAAAGTTTTATGATGATTTAAGGAATAAGTTATGATTTGAGTTTGCGTAATGTGGATAAACTAAATTCAGGTTGAGAGTATGACATTTGCAGCAACCACATATTGGGGACTTTCCATAGACGTAATGATTTTTTTCTATGAAGACTGTTCACTAATAATTAAACCCATCCATAACAGAACACATTTATCAATTTTACATTTACAAATGAACATCATTTGGTTTTATCCCCTCAATGTAAGTGGTTTAGACTTTTTCAATCATTGTGGGAACATTTGGTTCCTGTACACACACACACACACACACACACACACGCACACGAATGCAATGGTGTCATTCAGATTCACCTGCACTGTTGTTGCAAATATCTTCAAGTTTCTCTTCATTTATTTGTCCACCCAACCCAGTCTCCCTTTTCCTTTTACCCTTGAACTTCAGTGGCCCTTTACCAATGTTCAATAACGTTCCTGTGGTTCCTTATTTTGAACTTTGCAGTATTTTTACTTTTTACTGTACATTTGCAATGGTTACATTCACTTAAATGTATGTTTAGTATTAATCAATTGCTGACATTAGATGTACTTTGACTCCCATGTAATGATATGATGAACACATTTTTAACAGTAACCATAGATCACAGTTTTTATGTTAATACATTTAATTGTTTCTTTGGTGTTATAACTCAATTTCTTGTTACTCCTCCCCACAAGCTACATTTCTCCTCCCATTCCCCTCCCACCAATGCAAACATCCCCACATGGTGCGAAGGTCTGAGACAGAAAAGCCTGAACCAGAGGACAGCGAGGACACAAAAGAACAGAAACCAAAAGGGTGCAAGAAAAGAGCGTTACAACATAGAGCAGAATAATGGATCCCAGTAAGTCAGTACCTCCTCCCTATGCACCCCAACAATACGCTCAAGGTGGCCAGCTAATTCCTCAGGCCGAGTACAGCCAAGTAGTTTATCCAGGACAGGTTCCGGTCACTTTACAGCCGATGGTTTATGTGAATCCAACTCCACTGGCCCGTCCAATGCCGGATTACATGTGTTACTCCATCTTTACCCTATTTTGCTGCTGTTTACCTCTGGGCATTGCTGCACTTGTTAACTCCGTCTCTGTAAGTAAACTTGTAATTTACACAATTTTAATTTCTTCAGTCTGAATTTCAGAAATGAGATCATATTTACACTCACTTTGTACACTCAGACTCGAAATGCTAACATGTCAGGACAACACCAGTTGGCAGAGAAAAGCTCCAGAAATGCACGCAACTGTAACCATGCTGCTCTCATCCTCGGCATCATCATTCTTGGGTTGTACTTGGTCTACATCTTTGTCCTGAAAGAACGCTACCCTCATTAGAGATGAGACATTTTTTGTTTTAATTACATTGTGAGTTACAACTACGTGAGCAAAATATGCTTAAATATCCTAAATGTACTTCTCAGTACTTTCTCATGAAATTTAATCATAAAGTTGGCTTATTTTGTCTACTGTTACACTTTTCTGTCCTAGACCATCTATCCTATAGAATTGTGTATGTAGGCTACTCTTCCTTTTTAATCAAAAAATTCTAATGATTTATGAAACCATTATCACGTCTTTTGGTTTGAAAAGTATTCTTAGATTTGTATAAGTACAGTACAGGTAAAATTTAGTTCAATTTGTCCAACCAGAAGTAAATCTTTTATTTTTAAGTCTTCTATTATAACTCAAAACAATAAAAATGAAGGCGAATGTTGACTGCAGCTATCATTCTATCCTGCCCAATATCTACTTTTGTTTTATGGGAAAAGAACATATCATACGGGTTTATAATAACACGCCTGTGACATAATTTTTATTTTTGGATGAACTGTCCACTGTTAAAATGTTCACTTTACAATTGGTATCCACCTTGTGTAGCCTAAAACAGCAGAATCCTAAAATATTCTCCTCCACTAAAATAATTTTGATGTGACCAGTAGTTAATTATTAACAGCATTATCTTCTTTTACAATGCACCTGTCAAACAAAAATGTGACGGTTTAAAATGAGAACTTGATTTAGTTATCTAGTTCCTCAAGTGTAAAAAACAATAGACAACATAATGCGATTTTGTATTTCAAGTTTTTCAGCTTCCCGTCAACATCTTTGTTTCGTTTTTGTGTGTTTGCAAGGTTTCATCAATTAACAATACAGAATTAAAATCAAGGATGCCAATCTTAAAATTATATTTAAAGCATTGTATTGGTCAATGAAGGTTGGAGACTTCAAAATGAAAAATGTGTTTGAATCGACAAAAAAAAAGGTTCTCTTTACTTTTCAAATTTTTTGTTTGGATTCGATAATTATCTAATGTAAAACTTTACATTGTTTTACCTCTGCGTCTTTATGTTTATGTTGTTTCTAGGAAAGCACTTCATAAAAATTGTAAAAGATGCTGGTAAACGTAACGCCTAACAAGTAATTGCATTCTAACAGCCCCATAGTGTTTGGAAAGGTTTCTTAATTCTGCATATTATAGGTTTCTGTCAACAATACTTCAATGTTCCCTAGTTTTAAAAGGAAGTGGTACACCAATTGTCAACTGAAGTAGGGGCGAGCGGGGAATGCGGTCACACTTTTCACACAGTTTAACATTTACTGAACACCATACATCACTGCAGTATAAATGTAATACCAAATGAAAGAAGGACGTCTTGGGCACATAAGATATGAAAATGTAATGAATACAAATTATTTAATTACGGAGTTGTAGACTGTTGAATAGAGGATGTACACTTGTGACAATTTGCCCCATCGGCAGGTAAGTTGTCACACTAGATTATCTAAAAATAAGAACACAACTACTTAATTGTGAATATTGATTTTCATTTTTATATTCAAACCAGAACTGGAAATATAAACAATCAGGCCTAGAGAATTTGGAAAAACAACCATTTCAAGCCAAACACATAATTGAGTCCATCAATGGACAGATGAGACTCGTGGTTGTCCAAAAGGAGTAAACAAGGCTTCTCCTTTGAGCACTTTGCATGTTCACTGTAATGTTTCAGGAAGTCAACAAAGTGCGTTGCGTGTCTTTCATCCATACAGAGGAATTTGCCCCTCCTTTGCTGCCAGGTGGCCCATTGATCAGAAAATGTCTATAATGTCTCTATATATTTGTACTGGGGCAAGTTGTCAGATGTGACAACTTGCCCCAAACTGACATGTGTGCTAATGTTGGCTAAATCGTAAGGTTTGCTCAACATAGCACGTCAGCTAAAACATCAATAGACACATTAGTGGCTCTTCTATTTTGTGAATAATGATCATTTTTAACATTCATATCTAAAAGTTGCCAATTTTTTACTTTTTAAGCAGAACAATAAGAAAATTGTGCAAATATCAGATAAAAACGATCTTGACAACATGTGAACAGGAAATTGACTATAGAAGAAGAAGTCACAAAAAGTAGCTATTTGATTTTTGAGATAGAGCCTCTAGTGTTGGAGTTATGAACAGTGTGACAACTTACCCCGCTCTCCCCTACAAACTAACATAATGAGTAATGCACAATAAAAACTGAAATAAATACTTAATACAATGATAAAACAAAGTTTTGTGTGACAGGAAATAATTTAACATTTCTTTTGTCAGCCTGAAAAAGAGTAATGTTTGTTATGCAGTACCTCATGGTTGTGCTGCAATTTAAGGAATTGTTTAAAGGACATAGGTTAAAATATAAATTTTGTTGTCAAAACTTTTAACATTAAATTTAAAAAACAATTACAACGGCGGCTCAAACCTCGGCGATCCTAAGCATGGATGAGCTGGCGTATCAGAGATAACCGGATCCTAAAGGGTGAGAGGAAGGAGATTACCAGTCTGTGAAAGAGGTGAAGGCAGGTAGGTCTTTGTCCGTAGGCACTGGGTCGAGGGTGGTGTCCGTCTATCCAGTGAGACGACCAAAACAGACAAAAAAAAATGGACCGGGGGGAATAAGGAAGTACAGTTAATGAGACTGAACCGAGGCTTAACCAATGTCTAGGAGTAAGGGAACCCAGGATCACAAACTAAACAGGACAGAGCACTCACACGACAAGACTAGAAAATAACAAGACAAGATTTATATAGATTTTCCAAAAAGAAGACAAGACTAGGCTAGGATTTACATCAACAATCGCACAAGGGAAAAGTGAGAAGTGGTGGTGGTTTTAAAGGGGTGAGTGTGATTGACACCAGGTGCTACTCGTGAGGCTAACAATGGAATAATGGTGGCGGCAGGAGGAAACACCTGGAGCCATGATACGATCTCCATGTGTCCGTACACTCGCACACAAGACAAAAACAAACACGGGTGTGCTAACCCCGGAACCCAACAAATAACTTTGTATTGGTACCTATTGTATTATTCCTCCTATATGACATATCACTTATTGCTCCCTAAACTCTTTGTAAGTTGCTTTGGATAAAAGCGTCTGCTAAATGACTAAATGTAAATATAATGCACAGATAGTTCCAGTCAGAGTTGCGACACACTTTCGCATGGTCACGTGGTTCATGGAGCTCTCAATAGTTCTAAACTGTCAGTCTGTTTGAATAGCTTTAAGCGGGAACGACATTGGAAGCAGCTGTATTTGCAACAAATTTCACTAAATACTAACACAATGTATGCACTGATTACAATATTGATTAAATTTATAATAATATTTCGTCTGATGAGTGATAGAGAGACATTATTAATCAGTTTTGTGTGTTTAATTTGACTATAGGAAGAATGCATCTGCATTCAACCAGTAAACTGGGTCCTTGATGCCCTTTACATCATGCATCTTTGTTGAGACACGCACAGTGACTGCATTTTTATATGGTGCTGGCTGCACAGACGGATCGGTGAATAATATCATAAAAAACTGTGAAAAACAGACTGCTCTGTAGAATTTGCTTTCGAAATGCTCTTAAGGTACTTTTGCAGTATACCAATCGGTCTGGTAAAGTCCAACCCATCCAGAATGTCCGTCGAAAAGACACCAAATATGATGTACTGTATTATTATTTTTACTAACATTACTGTTCATTTCAGTGGGAAACTGAACAGTGTTTTGAAAGTGTAAGTAATAAAATGAAACTTATCATTTTGGAATTCTGATTCGTCTGATATTCATTACAGTTTTTGAATATGTTGACTGAAATGGCGAAATGGCCGTTATCAATTCTTTAACAAAACTTTTCTTAGTCCCTTATTAGACAATTCTCCCGGAAAAGCATGCGGCACGGCCACAAGAGAGGAGGAGCATTCGCCTACGTCACTTTCAATTGTAACAGGAGATAGAGAGCATATGTTCGCGCAGATCAGGTGTTTGTTTCTTCACTGCATTTAGGTGAATGTTATATAAACGGTGGATAAAACATTGGATTCGGAGATCGTTTCAAACTAACATATGGAGCCGTCCCAGTGCTAAAAGATGCCGGACATGAACTGAGTGCGGTGAGTGAAACTGATGTCTGTGTTTTGGTTGACAATGGGTGCGCACGTGCTTTGGTTCACCCTCCCCATCGCAGCATGTTTTCGGAAACAATCGTTAAGCTGTATCTATCTTTTATAAATGTGATCAAACTAAATACTCTTCGAAGATATACGAAGAATGCAATACTACTCTATAGGTCCTCAAGATTAATATGAGATTGGAAGAAACCCTGTGTGTTACGCCCCCTTTAAAGGAGAAGTTTGCTTTAGAATTCAAATGTTATGATTATGCCCTCATGTCATCCATTTCTTTATTTCTTCTGTAGAAACTAATTCAAGATTGTCGAGGAAAAAATTTCCTGATCTTCCTCCATATAACAGATTTGATTGGGGCTAGCAGTCTGCAAGGGCTATAAATGAAAGCCTGAACCCGGCCCGTACCCGAGATTGTTTGACCCGACCCGGCCCAACCATTAAAGTTACATTTTAAGCCCAAACCTAAGATTGGGGTCTGATTGCGGACTGCAAAACAGAGGCGTAACTGGTAATGGGCGGAACTTGTAATAGGCGTAACCTGTAATTGTCCAAATCACACGGAAAAAACGTCAAAAACGTCACATTGTAGGCAAGATGGCGGGTCATATAGATAAAGCGGTAAGGAAATTTTCCCGAGATAAAAGTTTAAATTTAATTTGTTAAGTAATTTTCATGCAATAGTAGGGTAACGCACATATTGGTATCGTTTCGTCAACAATATATTAAAACTAGGGCTGTCAACGTTAACGCAAGCGATTCTTTTTTCAAAGCCATGCGGAGTAGAGTCTTGTCTGGAGGGAACAGGCATTTTGCAGGCATATATCTAGATAGTTAGTTGTATGGGCACTAGTGTACACGTGTTAATTCACCATTTCTTACATATTGTATTTTAATCTAAGATGCAACAATGAATGCATTTATTCTTTTTGCAAGACGCAAATGTAAAGGCTACAATGTAAATTGACTATTTAATTACAGTTTAATGTGGTGGATCAAATTTACATGTTCCATTTGTTATTTGCTGACATAAAAATTGTACTGCCATTCATTAGGTACAGCCAACAATTGTGAGAGACCTGCAGACAGCATGGAATTGGGTGCAGAGCCACAAAGACTTGTTCATTGAGGAGGTGACGGAGCCTGACTTTTTGCGGATGAGTTCCAACGAACAAGAAGATGCACTCAAGAAGGTCCTGGAGGGTCATTTCCCAGAAGACAGAGATAACTTTTTGTTTGTGTTTCAACATCTCAAAGACATGGAAACATTTTTGTCAACCTGTATTGACGAATACGGCTTAAGAGTCAATAACATGGTCAAAAAGGAGTAAAGAATGAATGGCTGGGGGAGTGAATGGCTGAAAGAGTAAAGAGTGAATGGTTGGGGGAGTGAATGAGTGAAAAAGAATAAAGAAATGTATAAATTAATAAGAAACAATTAATAAATAAAAGCATTGTGTGTTTCTTAAATGCAGAATTGTTAAAGTATGCTGAAATATTTAGATCTCTAACATCTTCAGAAATTGTGTATAAAAAACGCAACATTTTTCATTTATTTGTTTATTAAACTAAATTTGTGTCACATATTAACTGTGACGTAATGTAGTGTTGTATGGTGAAGGTGGGCAGTAGAGGACGTATTTTACTATCATGTCGTTCTGTTCTCCTGCGCAACCTTGAAGAGTGTTCCTGGTGGAAGTCGGGTGTTAGACGTCACAGATGGTCTTATGTTCCACATATAAATAAACCCAGAGTTAATATTTCCTTCCTGTCTCGTAACGGTGTGTCACAAAGGATATCACGCATACATCTGGTGAAGACAAGCAATTAAAAACCACTACCGGTACGGAGCGATTAGTAGTGTAGGCCTACTTGCGCTGCACAAAATTAATAAATAGGCCAAATGATGCGTCGCTGAATTAATAAAACTAAACAGTTAATTATACATAATAAATGATTAATAAAGAAATGCTTAAATGTAAAAACCAGTTGATGTTTGTCTTTGTTAATAATTATAGTGTCCTAAGGAAACAGTTGTGACTTTAGTTTCGCGTTTGTACCAGTGCACACATTTGCTCCGGTGTCAAAAATATCTACTTTTTCCGTCACAAACCAGTACATACAATTAAGGCATAAAATAAGAAGGTGATCTTGCCAACATCTCACGTTTGATATCTCACGTTGTCCCGTGTGATTTGGACAATGACAGGTTCCGCCCATCACAAGTTCCGCCCATTACCAGTTACGCCTCTGTCTTGAACTCTAGCGCAGACTTACCAATGACGAAACTTTGCTGTAGGTTAACAGGAGTAAAAGTAAAAAATCCTTTTTGAACCATCTGGAACTCAAACTTCAAAACTACTGTTGATGGTTTGAGCACAGTCCTCCTTTGATTAAACTTTAGCCCAGATGCACAAAAGTTCCTCTCGCTGCTGCTGCCACTTGTAGGGATGCTGAGGATACTACGGGCCAGTCTTGACAGTAATGACAAGATCACAATTCTTCCAAAGTGCATCTTTCCCTGCATCATTTTGATCTGTAATAAGTTGCTCCTCGCTAATATTTTGATTTATCGCACTCATCTTACCATCGCCTCCTGTGTAGTGACAATGAAGACAAGAGCGAGAGCACATGCGGAGGACAGTTTATGCGAAAAACAGATTTGTGTGTGTTTTCTCTCATGTTTTTTCTCATGTTTGAGAGACTTTATTGGTCGGAACGCGCCTACCTGTCAGTACACAACCGATTCCTGTTAAAAGGTACCAGACTTGTTATTCCCTCAACCTTGGGAAACGATGTCCTCAACAGGCTTCACAAAGGATATCAAGGAGTAGTTAAATGTAGAGAACGTGCACAACAAAATGTGTGGTGGCGGGGTCTAACACAGCAGCTGAAAGCGTTGGTTCTCAAATGCCAGACGTGTATCAAAGATTCCACCAACCACACTGAACCTTCAATTTCTGACAGACCTCCCAGATTGGCCCTGGCAGAAGCTTGGAACCGATCTGTTCGTCCTAAAGGGAAATCTTATCTTTTAGTTGTAGACTATTACTCACGGTATGTAGAAGTGGCAAATCTTTCACTTACCAGTTCTGCCGATGTAACTTCACATCTGAAATCAATATTCGCACGACACGGCATTCCTGACACCTTGGTCAGTGATAATGGGCCGCAGTTCTTTTCAAATACCTTTTCGAATTTTGCAGCCAAGTACGGATTCAAACATGCCCCCCTGCAGCCCAAAGTATTTGCGCAGCAACGGAGAAGCGGTTGAGAAGAGATGTGCTGATGTGAGACATTCTAACAAACGGCATCGTGTGCATGAGCTGAGCAACATGTCGGCAGGCAACCAAGTGTGGGTTTACGGATCAAAAGGTGTCAGGAACTGTGGTGGAGCGGCATTCTGCACCCCGGTCGTACCAGGTGAATGTTCCTGATGGAATCATCAGGAGAAATCGCTGTTTCCTCATTCCCATGGAGGATACAGTGGAGGCTTGCGATACTCAGACTTGTTCACAAGTTATTGAGGACATTGCTAAGCCGCAGAAGGCAGTAACACCTCTAGCATCTCTAGCTAGTCCTTCAGCTCTGATAAGGAAAAACAGGTCTGGGAGGCCAGTTATTAGACCACAAAGACTGGACTTATAATTGGATGCAAATGCTGTTATTCTGATGGGTGAATGTTGCTGTTTTGTTATATGTATTGCAATCTTCGTAACATATTAATTTTATGCAGGAAAAGATGTCTATATACATTTTACTGTTTATTGCTTTTTGTGAAATGTATTCTGAGAATGGCTACTGGAGAGAAGACTAAATGTTTGCAGCATGTTTGCATTTCGCTTAATATGGGAGATGTGGTTTTGTTCATATAATGTATATGCAGCCAGCACTGTCGGTGCGCTAGGGCATCTCCCACGACAACTCCCAACGAAACGATGACTAATTTTCAGAGAAAACATCTACTTTTTCTACTTTTTAACCACAAATACACAGCATGCAACCAACCTTGTTGCGCATTTCCCGTAATACGAAATCATTTGGAAAGGTCACGCGTCTGACGTTTCTACATCCTGGATATGCACACGCACAGACCATTTTAAACAATAATCTGCCTCGAAAACATATGTTTTGCAAAATATCTAGTAAAAACTGAACGGTCTTCCTTCTCACCACTCGTAAACGATGTCTCGGTACATCACTTAACGGCAGACGCGTGACCTTTCCAATGTGATTACGTATATTGGGAAGAAAATTCTGAAACCAAACAACCAATAATCAATGATTCCAAGTAAATGCACCACAAAGAATGATGTAAATTGAAAAAGACAAACTATTTCAGTCAGTAAGAGAGATTCCGGAAACCCAGAAGAGGAGGGGCTATGTATATTAGCTAATACGTTTGCATTTTGAGTGACGTGTGACGTTAACTTAACGTCGATCGGCACCCGGCGTAACTTAAACGCGTGGCGGCGTATGACGTTAATTTAGCACCAGACGGCGCTTATTTAACGCCTGGCGGCGTTAAGAAATCGGCGTTTTAATATTAATACGGCGATCCAAAGCACGCGAATTGTGATCTGTTAGCTTTCGATAGTTGGCTTTCGATAGATACTCACCTCACTCCGCTCGTCTCCCAGCTGTCTCTCCTGCCGCAGACCTCGCTAAACTACGCCTCCTTGGCACAGAGCCGTTAGAAAATCCTTTATTTAGTAAAACAATATTTGTTTCAAAAACATTATTACGATAAAACACCAGTTTTACAGAACGATGTATTTTATCAACTTAGCAGCGAATGTGTTTGGGAAGTAGTGAAATTAATGGGCTTCAATACGGTGTTTGGAACTATAGAGCCAATACACGTAATACTTTCCTAGACACCGTTGAGTAATGAAAATGATGTTGTGTTTTTATCCAGCAAATTGCAGCTCCACCATTCACTTGTATGTCTTTGTAGTCGGCTATTGCCCTCACCAATATGACGGCGGCATTGACGTATGATGCAGCGGACAATGAGGCGTCTAGGTAACGGAGGGGATCATAGACAACTTATTTTTGTAGGCTAACTCGGAATTAAGTGCCGCGGTGGTTCCCATAGACTTTTGGAAGATCGCAAAATTAAGCTCTGTGATTAACAAAGGTTTATGATGTTTACACGTTTTGTCTATCAAGATAATCTTTACAAATTGACACAACACAGCATGTGTTACTTTTGAAGCCGAAATACAATCGGCAGAAGTAAAAAGCTAAAACGATGCTATAAACAGACTACACTTATGGTCGCTCGATATCAAGTTACCACCACCCCGACAATTCGTTCAAACTTTATTAAAACGTTTTCCCTGGAAAGTAATTACTCTGTGAATGAATCCGCAAACACGTTTTAAGAGATCTGTGCCCATGTTGCATTATTTGTGAGCTTTATATGTACGATGATGTATTTCATCCCCGCCAAAGGAAGTAGTTGCTTTTAGCAACTTGTTAGCAACCGCTGTTTTTAAGACACAATAAGGCTTTAAAAATCACAAGCAGGATACAATTGGTGTTTTATGTCATAGAATTAAACTTGAAGTTGTTTCCACAGACCTTATTTTGGAAAATTTGCAATTTACCAAAAGCCAATTAAAAGAATCTACAGGTGCCAAAGTGTATATCCGCACACATTCCTACATACGAATGCAAAGCACATGTAATTGTTGTGCCTGACACAAGTCACATCACAGATCACCGTTACAGTACCAATATTTATATTTATGTATCATACATGTATGCATAAGGATGAGTGCATTTGCAAATAAGAGCGCATGTGGATTGCTGTGTGCATATAGAATTACAGTGCGTGAATCTAGATCTCTTTGTGGATTTGTGAATGACAGTGCACAAGTCTTGATCTGTGGCATGTATTTGTGAATTACAGTGTGTGAATTTGGATCTTTTATGTGTATTTGTGGGAGGTTTCGATACTGTTTACACCCCATAGTGCTGTGGTGTGCATTTAATAAAACTGCATGCCTGGAGAGATGTATCACAAGATAAAATCTTTATTAAACTGAATGCCAGCGGCTCATACTCCCTTAACAACATGACCTCAAAGTACTACCTCGTAGTGATGGGTCGTTCATGAACGATTTGATCTTTTTGAACGAATCTTTAACATGACCCGAGTGCTTACAGAAAGGAGGTTGCTGCTTACAAAATGGAGGCTGCCCAGCTGGCTGCATGATGCAGTCAAAACAACCTAGTGACATATTCTGTACAATAGTCTTTTATTTTAAACAAGCATATTTTAGAATCTTTTAGACGGTAAATCCTATTATATTGTATTGTCATTGTGTTGAATGTGAATGTCTAAACTTGGAGCTTCCAACACCAAAGAAAATTCCTTGTGTGTGCGAGCACACTTGACAATAAAGCTCTGATTTGAGTAACAAGTTGTCTCAGAGAATGATTTGTTATTTTGTGTGTCTTCATGTGTGTCTTCATGTACTCATCATGTGCAACATTGTTCCAGAAACAGATATGGTGTCCAAAATCGCATTCTGTGACAGTATTACATACTGAATTTGAATAAATAAGCTGTTAAAACAGTGCATTCTACTGAACCCTCATTATACATTTTATTTAAGGTAATATAAAGAGATAACAACTAGCTACTTATTGATAGGGCGTTCACATGCGACGTGAGCTTATAAAAGTATTATCCTATACTACAAAACTTGGAGTTTTTGGCACTATACACAATTTACGATAAATAAACAATTATTTTTTACTAAAAAGTGTTCGTCTAAAAAAAAGTCAAATGTTAATTATTCAAAATAATACAATAAAATGTTTTAAAAATAAATCAGGCTGTTTTTATGTCTTTGAGGCGGCAAGCGCTGGCCATGGGAACATTCTGTGGACATATCGCCTTAGATTTTTTCTGAGGTCAAGTAGACTACTCTTTTAATATATGCAATATCCAGCACTTCTCCGGAGACCCCGAGAGGCTACACAATAACTGACACATGACTGAACCAAGACCATCTTAACAAGTACAGATGCTGTATCATTTATAATTGTTGTTTGTATTTTGTAGATATACAGTAATTAATCGTTACAATGCATTTTTTATATTTCAGTAAAGTTCTATTCTTACACCCAATATAGTTTTTTGCTCTTTTATTTTTTTATCTTTAATGGGGGAACCAACTAGTTCACTTAGGGCAGGGGTGTCCAATGTTGGTTCTGGACGGCCACAATCCTCCAGAGTTTAGCTCCAACTTGGTTTAACGCACCTGTTTGGAAGTTTCTAGTCTGGTTTGTGAGACCTTGATTAGATGTTCAGGTGTGTTTGATTAGGGTTGAAGCTAAACTTTGCAGGACACAGGCCCTCCAGGACTGACTTTGGACACCCCTGGCTTAGGGCATCCATTTGGTCAGAACCGCCTCTGCATATCTCTTACATACACTGTAAGGGCATGCTTGAGACAAAAAAATACTCATGAAAACAACGTTTTTGGTCTTTTTAAACTGTTGAAAGTCAACTTAATAAATAATCTTCCTGCATCTTTATTGCCACTAACGGACCCCCGCCTTAAAGTTTTCAGCTATATTTATTTGATTTACTTTAACATTTTGACCGCTGCTCAGCTCCTGTGACATAATCATCCGATCCAGATTCACAAATCTCGTCAGAAGTAGTAGACTATCCGGGTATTTCTTGCTTACTGTTATTTTGCATGCTAAAAACGGACATACGATTCATGACTCATACTCATTTTTGCCTGCTATATAGTATGGAAGTAGGCGATTTCGGATGCAGCCAAGCTTCGAATCGAGGCTTCATCTGGCACGCCTATTTTTGCTCTACACAAGCTCCGAAGCCTCGATTCAAATGTCACATCACTAATGCCAGGTGTAATTGTTCTCCTGAGATATGTTGCTTGATTGTGATTTAAGCGAGCGATTTTAAGGATATCGTTTTTTCCACATTTAAGCAGACAGGACTAAGTCTTGGATGATAAACCTAGCTGTCCAAAGGCATCACAACTTTTGCCGTCGAGTGCAATAGCATCTGGCTGCAGAATTCCACTTGCACTCTCAGACTTGCACTCTCAGACTTGCACTCTCAGACCTGCACTCTCAGACTTGCACTCTCAGACCTGCACTCTCAGACTTGCACTCTCAGACATCTCCGCTTCCTGTAACTTCACTTGCAGTCAACACCTACCTGTGACGTCACATGCAATTGACACAAATAAACCGGAGAATTTATCACTCCAGAACTATAACAAGGATTATATCTTTGTATTATTTTATTTTAACATTTAAATAAAGTATGACTACTATATATATATATATATAATATCTAAAATAAATGTTATATTATAATATAACGGGAAAGCCTATCATGTATAACGGCAAAGTCTATCATCAATATATCCAAAGTGAGGAAAATGGCTCAGAAAATCATCCTGGACCTCTCACATCCAGGCCAACATCTCTACACAATGCTTTATTTTTAATAAATATAATTTAATAAATCTGCATGCAATAATAATTGAGTGCATTATTAATTATATCCTCCAGGTAATACACCATCTATTTTTTATACAACTTTTTCTGTAAATTATGTTTCATTCTGCTGTATAGAGCATATACCTTCCACATACAATAGTTGATTCCTATTTTTTACTTGTACATATTTATTTGGAAAACAACACCATTTTTTAATTATGTCTTCCCGGTGTAGCTTTATTTTCCTCAGTGTGTGGTTGGTTTCCGGGCAGGGCACAAACTACAGTGGTAAAATATGTGCAACATTATGTGCACTGAGGCACCAGATTTTTTTAGAAAAATGATATTATTGAATCTGCAAGAATAAAACGATGAGACAAATATTTATATGCATTTGGCAGACGCTATTATCCAAAGCGACTTACATTGCATATAAAAATTACATTAAAATACTTCAGTATGTGCAATCCCCTGCGATCGAACCCACAACCTTGCGTTGATACCGCAATGCTCTTACCACTGAGCTGCACTGTAAAAAAAAAATCCGGAAAAATACTGGAAAAAGTACTGGCAGCAAATTACACAGACTTTTTACCGTAATTTTAAAACGGACATTTTCTGTAAAAAAAATCCGTAAAAATACTGGAAAAAGTACTGGCAGCAAATTACACAGACTTTTTACCGTAATTTTAAAACGGACATTTTCTGTAAAAAAAATCCGTAAAAATACCGGAAAAAGTACTGGCAGCAAATTACACAGACTTTTTACCTTAATTTTAAAACGGACATTTTCTGTTAAAAAATAAGTAAAAAGTACTGGCAGCCATTTACACTTTTTACCTTAATTTAACAGAGTGGCCAAATTAAAATAACAAACAAAAATATCAGTTTTTTTTAAAGGTATAACTACTGTAAAAACACTAAACATTTTCTATCATTTAAAAGTTTATGTAAAAAAAATCTTTTTTTTTAATGGAATACCTACAGTAGAAAAGTGGACATTTTCTTTGTTTTAATGGTATATCTACAATAATAAAAACAACAGTATAAAAACGGCAAATGTTAATTATATCTGTAAAGTAATGGAAAAATTACTGGCAGCTCACTGACTTTCCCCTGTAATTAAAATGGAAAATAATCTTAATTTATGGCTTGTCTACGGTAAAACAAAACCATTTTTTCTACTGTATACCAGTACATACGTGTAAAGAAGCCGTTAAGAATTGTTAGTTAACTTTGTACTAAAATGGATTATATTAATAATTATTAAAAAACAACAACTTTGTAATAAAAACAGATTCTTTAATAATACAAATCAATTATAATTCCAAAAACTGTAATTAATAAACAAGTAAAATCGTCAAATGTACTCTAATAGGTCTTGAACAAATAACTTAATTTAAAATTGTTTTATGTATATTCTGAATGTTATAAATGTTAGAGATGCAGAAAGTGAGTTGGTGTGGGTTCGAGATAAAGAGAATGTGAGTGTGTGCATGTGTGTGTTAGAGATAAAGAGAATGTGAGTGTGTGCATGTGTGTGTGTGTGTTAGAGATGCAGGAAGTGTGTCAATTTGTACTCAAAATGTACCCTAAGAGGTCTTGAACAGGTAACTTAATATCAAATTGGCTTAAAATTTAAAATAGTAAATCTTTTTTTTTAAACATGGATACTTTAAGTTATCCTAATGAAAAAATGAAAACACTACACTTCACCTAATACATTTACAATAACATAACAACAGCAATAATGAACATCCAAAAGGATTGCATACAAACTGACAGAAAGCAATGGAATTCAATGGGTGCCACCACTAGTTTCCAACATTCTTGAGAACATCTTATTTTGTGAGCTGCAGAAAGAAAGTCATATAGGTTAGATTTGTTAAGAGGTTGATTAAATGATGACATAATTATCTTTGCTGTATAAAGTATAGGTACTTTTGACAACAGTACATGGAACAATGTAGGTGGCAAGAGAGAAGCAGTATGATGAAAGAAGTGTGCATAATGACCTTTAAAGCTTCCAAGGATTCTGAAAGTCATTTAGCTCATTCAGGAATCGAAGGAGTTTAGGAGCAATGTTATAGTGCTTGGCTCCCTTCTTCTCAGCTTTGGACCCACGTTGTGGATTAATACCCAGTAGGCTCCTGTTAAAAACACAACAAAAATGTATCACCTTACTTGGCTTGGAAAAAATAAATAAACTTGAAATGGTCACAACATACCTTTGGATAAATTCCAGAGTCAGGGCTGCTCCCTTTGGATACATGATGTTCAGCACATAAAATAGGCTGAACATGTAGCTCAGAGCAATCAGAGGACAGACAATTTTCTTGTTTACTGTGACATCGTCAACAGTTATTTGATACATCCCCTCATCTGCAATACAACAAATATGCACTATTTTTGAGAGAGAAAGAGAGAAAAAGAGATTCTGTGTTGTGACCCAGAAAGTGTGTAAGGATGTGTGAGGCAAAAAAAGAAGTCCATGATTGTGTAGGGGCATGAAGAGTTAGGCAGAGAGAGAGAGAGAGAGAGAGAGAGAGAGAGAGGTGTATCTGAGTGTGTGTTAGAGACCAGAAAGTGTGTATGTGTCTGTGTGTTAGAGATGCAGAAATATATTTGTGTGTGTGTGTTAGAGATCAGAAACCGTATAAAGAAAAGCAACATAATCATATCTTATTTATTTATTAACGTTAGTTAATGAAAACATCGCTGCGTATTGTCCATATTCACTTAACAAATACAAATTAAATGTAATAATGATTAAGTAAATGTATACAAAAATAACAAATGCTATAGAAGTACATTTACAGTTTTTAACTAGCGAATCTTACTGAAACCGTTTGAATGTAAATTACGTCAGTAAGTTTATATCAAATCAACACCATCTAACACTTCAGAAAACTTATTTTCAACACAAATTATTATGTTTGACAGTGCAAGTTGATAGGCTGCAGCCAGACCCTTCTCGCCTTGAGGATACATATATTTATGACCCGCCCGTTTAACTTTAATGAATCCACCCACTACAGCCCGATACAACTCGCGTTTACTTCCTGGATACAACCACAAAGGAGTGCCATCTTGACTTCCAAAAACGAAAGAAAATTATTTCGGGGGATTAAAAAAGTATCATAGAGACAAACATGGATTTCAGCAAGTCTCTAAATATGCGTTCAGCAGATGGGAGATCAGACATGGAACAGGCTTTACTTCCACTGAATCAGGAGAGGTTTGAGTATCCCGATGCTGGATATCCTACTCCAGGGATCTATCCCAACCCCCCCGTCTATCTCGACCAGCAGTATGGTGCACCAGTGGGTCCGTGCGTTAACGGACCATATCCAGGATTTCAGGTTGTCACTGTGCAGCCAACAATTGTGACCAGCCCTCCACCACTCCTCAACCCACTGCCAGATTACATGTGTTACTCTGTTTTTACCATGATGTGCTGCTGTTTACCTCTGGGTGTTGCTGCACTGGTTTACTCCATCACAGTAAGTAGTTAAATGTCAAAGCGAGTAAAAAAGGCGAGGTTTGTTTATATCGTCCCTCCCTCACAAACATGTTAGTGTACGGAATGTATACGTAAAAATGTAACGTATAGACCGTTTCATCTTAACAACCACAGTGAAACCGACTGAACTTTCGATACACCTTCACAAACAATAAAATGCCTGTACATTATTTCTGATAACACTAAACAGAGGAGAAACGTTCATTGGCTAAACTTGTCTCTCCAATATTTTGAACGTAGACTCCGATACCAAGATCAACTGCTATGGTTAAATGCGACCTAGCAACAGGAAAAATGAATTGTTTATTTGATACAATTATTATACGGTAAAATAATAATTCATATGAATATTAACATAAATTAGATGACATGTGAATGTTTATATTATTAGACACTAACCAAACACAAACAGGAAGTTAACTGGGGGGGTAAAATGGCAATATAACATGAATGACATTTTACCATAAGAATTCACCACAGTAATAACCTCAGATTTCGATGTTTGGTGGTTTAAAAACTCATGTGAGTTTATAAAGCATTTTTTGTTTTTAAAGCATGATTTTGGATAGTTAGGTAAGCAATGATTTTATGATTGCCACATCTATAATGGTTCACATTTCTCATAAATGGGCAGATGAAAATATTATATCCATTTTATCTTCTATGAAGCAGAAGCATCCATACTCCATTTTCTTGAGGTATCAGCAGATAACAAGTCAACACTTGCCTATTTCTGAAAATGTGCAAACAGAGAGGAAATGAAGCTAATTGTATAACAAGTTGCCTGTTTGATTCCTAACCTTTCCATTCTGATTCCAGAATTTGAGTTGATTTCCGATTCAAGCTTTGGTGCTTCTGCCCAAATAATTGGTCCTTTTTTTCCTTCTTTCTCAATATAAAAGAGCATTAGAGTTTTTTCCAACAGCCTTGTCCCTGTACAAGTCACATCTTGACTATTTACCAGTTGAAGCTTAACATGACTCCACCTAAACCTGGGTAGGAGACTTTAGTTTTCATGTGGTCTGTGTGTTCAGGAAAGGAACAGTTGTTTTATGTTGAAAAAAAATTATCAACCTGGAGCTCCTTTCTTCTGTTGCCCACATTTTGCCCAATAATTACTGTAATGTTGCTTTTTACTTACCTGTGAAGCGCTTAGATTTTAAACCTTTTATTTTTTACTTTTTACAGACCAGAGATGCTAACGCATTTGGACACCGACCAATTGCAGAGAAAAACTCCAGAATGGCACGCACCCTTAACCATGTCAATCTTTGTATTGGCATGTCCTTCATTTTGTTGTTTATCATCTTGTGCATTGTTTCGGTAATCTTATTTAATACTAACTGAAAATTATTTCTTCACTTTGGGTATTCTGCTAAAATATTTTTAAACAGAAACTGATTGTAAATGTAACGACAGAAATGTATAAATTATATTTACAGTGTCTCAAAGTGCATTTTAATTACTTTTTGATCAGTCCACACCTACATTTAAAGTTGTTGTCATACTTTATTTACTTTGTGGCATAATATTATGTAAACATTACCTAAATAATCAATAAAGCTTGTTATTATCATTATCTAATTTTGACCAGATTTTACTTTTTTAACTCTTTGGCAAAGATTTTCAAGAATTAGTTTGGTTCACAGATACAGATTAGGTTTTGGGATGTTTAGGTAAACTTTTTTTATCCAAGCTTGAAACACCAGTTATGCAAAATGTGATGTCGACATAAGAGGAGTTGCTAAGTGTGTGTGTGTTTACTCCCGTGAAACAGCTTGAACCATTTGCACGCAGATCATTGTGTGAGGCTCATATATCTGTTTTGCATCAAGTGCAAATACCGTGTACAGCCTCCCACACACTTAGGTCACAGAACATGTAACCGATTGCAACAGAAATCTCACATTTTGACACAAAGGGAAGTTTCACGAAATTCATGGATTTTGCCACAATGTAGTGTGATACAATCTGAGCATTTTACTGTAAAGCCTAAACACTGCTTATGACTTCCTCTTTTAATCAACTGCTGTTATAGTATAGTAAAATATAGTATATAAGAAAACTTTAAATAGGAGATAAGTGTGTCATGAGGCCCTGACACAATGGTGACCAGGGATTCTATCACTAACTATTCTGATATCTCTAATCTATATATCTATATAGTCTAATCTGAGATATGTATACTTTTTAAAGCTGTATATCATCAAAAGAGGGTCTTAACAAAGCCTGAGATTTCGTCTCAAAACCGATTACCCAACTTGTTTTCAACTTCTACGAAGAAAAAATGCTTTCCAACGAAATGAAACACTTCATTGAGAAACGAAACTTTGTATCCTGTGTGAGGCAGGAAAGATTAAGAGTGTATTTTGTAGCCATCTAGTGGCAACGACGACAATTATTTTAATTCACCTCTCTAAACTGGATCCGACTCGTTCTCGTGAGTGATAACATTATGGGCTGTCATATCATAAGGACGTTTGTACGTAATGGACTCATGTTTACACAACACTAAGTGTGTGCATTAGTATGCCTAATGTTAAAACATCGGTGGTGCGTATTTAGTGTAACACCAACTTCTCTGTAAATGTCCCAGTCTTGATCCTTAAGATAACAACCAGTGAATCATTGCCTAACATTTGACAACCGAAATGTTCATAAATACAATATTGTTTTATTATTACAGACCTAACAAATGTTTTTTCATCAAATTGTTTATCCACTGTGTAGTCCTTCATGAGACCGCTTTGCAAGATGTAAACTCTGATCCAGACTCCAAAAACACTTTGGGTTTCAATTTATTTATTACAAGTCTTTTTTTATCTTACATATATCATTTTTAAAGATATTTTTACATTTTCAATCTGTTTTTAATATTCTGTTGGTATTTTGTTCAAATGTGTGTGGAACTGTTAAAGAACTGAAACAGAAAGTTATTCTGGACCAGCCAGAGCGTTGACGTCATAAAGAGAGGTCAAGCAAACTGTAAAAATTTTAATAGTGTAAATGTTTCTTTTTAACTAATGTGTCAACATACTAGATTTATTGTTTTAAATTATATTGCTTAAAATAACAAATGTTTAATGAAATGGCATTTATACGGAACATGTAGGCTTACTCATTAAGCAAAACAACAATATTTTCACAGAAGTGATTTTGTATACAGTAGAAAGGCTCAAAATACAAATACAAATCTAAAATTTAAGGATTATATTGATAATGAAAAGAATCAATATCATTTAAATGTCCACACTGACCTCTGCTTAGAGACAAGGTGAACGCCAAAAACGTGGCTGCTTGAATAAGCAACACGTTCTCAAACAAAAGAAAAACTGATATGAACATTCTAAACAGAGGTGACATTGACAAAACCGAGGAGTGTGTACTCTTGAAGGTTATGAAGTAGAGGTATATAAATCTACCACCGCTGATGAGACTAGCTCTTGCCACTTCTGGAGGAAACCCTTGAAGACCATCTCAAAATTGCAGGGAAAAGAAACTCGGGGGTTTGGACGACTGTTGATTTGGACAGTGCTTCTAATTTCAGGCCCGGCACCATGAGTAAAATGGTAAGAAAACTGTTATGTTCTAAATTCTCAACATTCACTGCCACTACACAACACTTATTCTGTCTTATTCTCCCCCAACAGAATTCATATGACATGTTTGTGGAAATGGATAAAATGGATGGAGAAATAGATGTGAAAATCAAGAAGAAGAAAGTGAAGAAAAAGGAGAAACTGGAGAGCATGAAGAAAGAGATGGATATTGTATGTTGAGCATTTCTTGAGACTTTTCTTTGATAGTTCTGTATGGACGTGTGACTTTTTATTTGCTCTTTAATCCAGGACGACCATGAAATCACCATCGATGAGCTGGAACTGAAATATACAACAAGTGTTACCAAGGTAACATCTCAGAGGAAAGAAAATACACAAATCTCTTTTATATGTCAGATGTTTCTTCTAAATCATAATAACGGCCAAAAAAGAGCCTATGGGGTTTTCCCCTGTAAATATTATTCAGATTTACAGAAGTTATCTCAATGCCTCAAATTGTGCACAGTATGACATAAAAGTGAATCAATTATTTTTACAACAGCAAATGACACATAACTCTGAATACCATTAAGTCTCTTGAGCTTTGAAAGAGCAACTCATGAACAAAAGAGTTCCACTATTTATTTCCGCTACAGGGCCTGACCTCCACCGTCGCCCAGCAGGTTTTGGAACGGTATGGACCCAATGAACTCAAGCCTCCCAAGGGTACACCAGAGTACGTCAAATTTGCCCGTCAGCTGGCCGGAGGGCTCCAGTGTTTGATGTGGGTGGCAGCTGTCATCTGTTTTATCGCTTTTGGCATTGAGTGCGCCAGTGATGATCTCGCCAGCTACGATAATGTAAGGAGGGACACGAAACTTAAAAAGAGGCTGATATGCTAATCTTTTGAAAGTATTGATGACTCTTCTTGTGTGTTAGCTGTATTTGGCCATCGTTCTCATCACTGTGGTTGTGGTGACTGGCTGTTTTGGCTACTACCAAGAGTTCAAGAGCACAAATATCATTGCCAGTTTCAAAAATCTGGTGCCACAGGTAACATTATTTAACCTCAAAACATGCATTAAAGATACTGAATGTTTTTAATGTACAGTCTTGCCTCTCCCAGTATATGTGTCAATTAGAAAATTGTAAAAGTGTCAATTAAAATTCAGTTATAGATGCATATGTTAGGATTTTAGAAATACAATACTGTTTTTATACCATTTCTTCCCGATAGCAAGCTCTTGTGATCAGAGACGGGCAGAAAAATGAGATCAATGCTAACTTGCTGGTGGTAGGAGATCTAGTGGAGATTAAGGGTGGTGATCGTGTGCCAGCTGATGTTCGGATCATCACTTCTCAGGGTTGTAAGGTGAGATTTCTGCAGTATGTGAGTTTATCCGTCCACAGCACACGAGAAGAGCTCATCTTTCTTTTCTTGTGTCTTCAGGTGGATAATTCATCCCTGACTGGTGAGTCTGAACCTCAGACCAAAAGCCCAGAATGCACTCATGAAAACCCCCTGGAGACAAGGAACATTGCTTTTTTTTCTACTACCTGTCTGGAGGGTGAGATCTGCTTCCTAAATTTGCGCACACACACAGACCAACTTACATACGTCTCCAAATTAAACATTTTATTCTTATTCTTTTTCTGGTTCATTTTTAACAGGCGTAGCCACTGGTGTGGTTATCAACACTGGAGATCGAACCATTATTGGCAGAATCGCCAGTCTGGCGTCCGGTGTGGGCAATGAAAAGACGCCAATCGCTATAGAGATCGAACATTTTGTTGATATCATCGCTGGTCTTGCCATCTTCTTTGGCTTCACGTTCTTTGTGGTTGCAATGTTTATCGGTTATGCGTTCCTGGAAGCCATGATCTTTTTCATGGCCATCGTTGTGGCTTACGTGCCCGAGGGACTTCTGGCAACAGTCACGGTAAGAGCTGAGAGAAGAGCAGAATAAATAAATCACATCCATCTTCAGTGATATGGACAGAACACCCATTACAAGATCCCACATAGTAAAATGGAGGATATTTATAATAATATCAATATTTTTTCAATAACTTTAATTTGTTTTAATAATGTCTTGTAAATAGATTTAAATGTAATATCTCAAATGCATTGTCAAGGCAGAAGTTAATGTCCCATAAGATCAATGTCTCAAAGTGTGCTCAGATTTCCTCATTCAACAAATTCGGCAGTCAAAATTTTAGTTTTAAGTATTGGTTAAACATTTCTCGTCAACTTATTTGCTATACTTTCTTTTTTAGCTCTGCTGCATGTAAATAATTATCATTGATGTGAATGTTTTACTAAAACTAGAGCCAAAACTATTATTGAACATTTCTGTAAATTAAAATCAGAAAACATATTAAAAGTATATTATTTGTAAAGCTTAAACAAAACCAAAAATGGGAAATGGCAATAAACTTAACATATAAAATATGTTAAGGTTGAGGCCCTAAAATTATTCACAAAAATGTAATTAAACTTAACTACAGTATATAGCTTATATGGCAATATAAAATATAAACAAAGAAATAATCAAATCTAAAATGCATACAACAAAAATAAGTTTACATAAAAATAAAGAATAAAAATATTATTACTATTATTACTCTCTCTAAAAATATGTTCAAAAGCATCTGCTAAATTAATAAATGCAAATGTAATATCTGAGAAATAGTTTTCTGTTGATTAGTTATAGTAGATCACTTTGACATCTGCAGGTGTGCCTGTCTCTGACTGCCAAACGTCTAGCCAGAAAGAACTGTGTGGTTAAGAACCTAGAAGCTGTAGAAACGCTGGGTTCCACATCGGTAATATGCTCAGATAAAACCGGAACCCTCACACAGAACCGTATGACTGTGGCCCACCTTTGGTTTGACAATATGATCCATGCAGCTGATACCACAGAAGATCAGTCAGGTAAGGACTCATGTTTCAAGATTTTTATCATGTCTTTCATCTTTGATATTTTACTAAATGTGATCCACTACTTTTTCTTGGCCTCTGCATGTAAAACCATGTCATTTTATGTAGGTCAGAGTTTCGACCAGTCTTCGGAAACATGGCGAGCTCTTGCCAGAGTGGCCAGTCTGTGTAATCGAGCCATTTTCAAACCTAACCAGGAGATGGTGCCGGTTCCCAAGGTACGTCAGAATCAGATTGACTGAATTGAACTTAATTAAGGTTTCTTCCATAATTTGTTTCCCCCAAACCATTTTCCCAGCGAATGGTTGTTGGTGATGCATCAGAAACAGCCCTGCTGAAGTTTACTGAGTTGACGATTGGAAACATCATTGAATACAGGGCACGGTTTAATAAGATCTGTGAAGTGCCATTCAATTCCACAAACAAATTTCAGGTACGATGGATTTAGTCTCTTTTTAAGCAAAGTCATTTTTTACTGTAATACAGTAATGAGAATGATAAATTATTAATTAAATTCAGCATGTCAAAAATGACAAATAATGTGAGATCAAAAGCATCAAAGTCATATAGCCAAAATGATGAAGAAAGTGTGTTAATTGCTCTGAATGATAGATTATGTGATTTCGAGGTGAAGGACTCACATTTAAATTTTTTAATATGATAGATACTGAAATGTGTTTTATTAGTAGTTTGAGTTTTTTCGTATTAGAAGGATTGTATTGATTATTTTGCACCAAAATAGCCAAAGTTGGCTTCCTAAACATTGATTTTAATTTTTGACACAGCCTTACTTAAAATATCAAATGTATTATTACTATCACTGAGTGCTCTACGTTATGTAGGATCATTTTATGTAGAAATGACTTTAGCTGGGTTTTCACAGAAAATAATCATATTATTCATTTCACATTAGTTATGGTAATGTAATTGCAAAGTTACAATGCCAAAAACATGTTTTGTTATGTGCTTGTTCGAGCATGTCTCTCTTTTGTGCAGTTATCAATTCATGAGCTTGAAGATCCTCTGGATCTGCGCTACATGCTGGTGATGAAGGGTGCACCAGAGAGAATACTGGAGCGCTGCTCGACCATCCTGATCAAAGGCCAGGAACTTCCATTAGATGAGCAGTGGAGAGAAGCTTTCCAGACAGCTTACATGGACCTTGGAGGCCTGGGAGAAAGAGTTTTAGGTGAGTCTGTCTGAAGTAACATTGTACACAAGAATATAAAAGAGAAATTAATATTTATGTTGAACGCATGCTGCTCAAAAGCAACGGGAACACAGAAATTGTCATGGATTTATTGGATGTAATGGAAACTATAATAGTCACTGTGGGTCTCTACTGATAATGTGTTGACTTGAATGTTTGCAAACAGGAAGCATTAAAAAACTTTTTAGCAATTTGCTTAATAATAAATCCTACTCGAAAAAAGCCTAAATTCACAACATAAAGATTTTGTATAATGGTTTTAATGGCAACCAGCTGATGGGTTATAATAATATTAGTAATTGAAATAATTTGATATAAATATATACTGTATATACTTACATATATTATTTTTCAGGTTTTTGTCATCTGTACTTGAATGAAAAGGAGTTCGCTCGAGGCTACAACTTTGACACTGATGAGATGAATTTCCCCACATCCGGTCTGTGTTTTGCTGGTCTGATCTCTATGATTGACCCACCTCGTGCCACAGTGCCTGATGCGGTCATGAAGTGCCGCACAGCTGGGATCCGGGTGAGACATGCTCAGTAGATATAAAACATCTATTAAAGAGATTATAACATTATTAGTTTGACTATTTTGCTGCGCAATGTATTGTACATATTGTATGTATGTGGTGCGTATTTACAGGTTGTCATGGTTACGGGGGACCACCCAATCACAGCCAGGGCTATCGCTGCGAACGTGGGTATCATCTCAGAGGGCAGCGAGACAGTGGAAGACATCGCCGCCCGACTAAGGATACCAGTGGAGCAGGTCAAAAAGAGGTAGAGAAGATTCTCTCATTCAGTGTTGGGTGTATCAAGTAACTAAGTAACTAAGTAATTAGTAACTGTAATTGAATTACTTTTTCCTTGAAAAATTAAAGTAATTGATTACTCTAATTTTTTTCTGTAATTTAATTACAGTTATCTATGATGTTATTAAACTAAATACTGTGTGTAATGTAAAATCTAAGCTTTAATGTAAAATTCTCACATTTGTAATACTTTGGTCAGTTAATAATGCGACTTAATGTAGTTTTATCTTATTTATTTGAATGAATTTAAACAGGCGTTTCATGTCTATCCTTGAATCACTTAACTATTCAAGGTTAATCAGGATATAGAAAGTAATTAGAAATTAGTAATAAAAACTTTTGGAGAGTAATTTGTACAGTAATCTAATGACACTATTTATTATGTAATTAGTTCCTAGTCTTTTTCAGAGTAACTTGCCCAACACTGCTCCCATACTATGTAGTCAATAGACATATATAAGTCTTATATGAGTCTTTTAGCTGTGATTTGCAATGGTCAACAGTGAGGCCCGCGCTTGTGTCATTAATGGAGGTCAACTGAAAGATATGAGCAGCGAAGAACTCGACGAGGCGCTCATGAATCATCCGGAAATGGTGTTCGCCCGCACGTCTCCTCAACAGAAGCTCATCATTGTAGAGAGCTGCCAGCGACTGGTGGGTCAAGTCCCCAATTTTTCAAGTTACATAGTTTTTGAATCACATGTGGGTGAATAGATAAATTATGAATTTTTGGGGGGTAAACTTTCTTACTCGCTGTTAACCTTTACCAAAGATATTTTAACAATAATCTTGAGGAACGCAAAACTCATTATGGCCGCCCTAGCGAAGCTTATGCGCAGGCATAGTATCTAAAACAACATGAAAAATGTTTTTCAAGCTCAATTTGAAAACGTTATGGCACAGTTTACATCTTTTTAAAATGTTGTTTTTAAATATGCTGTTAAATAGGGATTATCAGTATTGGCACGACTTCCCGAAACAAACTTTGCCGTTTCCTAGGGTTCCATAGTGGCAGTAACAGGAGATGGTGTTAATGATTCTCCCGCACTAAAGAAAGCAGATATCGGCATCGCTATGGGTATATCTGGCTCTGACGCCGCCAAGAACGCAGCAGACATGATACTGCTGGATGACAACTTTGCATCTATTGTAACTGGAGTGGAACAAGGTAGATAGTGACCAATCCTTTATCCTGTTTTTTTCAATCCAATACTTGATGTCAGTCACTTAGACTTGTGTAATTCACAGGCCGTTTGATCTTTGATAACTTGAAGAAGTCCATTGCTTACACACTGACTAAAAACATCCCTGAGCTGACTCCCTACCTGATCTACATCACCGTCAGTATCCCGCTGCCGCTGGGCTGCATCACCATTCTGTTCATTGAGCTCGCAACAGACATAGTGAGTGACCTCATACTCCAGCCTTCAGCTGTGATGACATTTAATAGAAAAAATTGTGGTGGGTGGCATCATGATATGGCGTGAAAAATATCCCAAATAAAAGTGTCTGGCAAATGAGTAAATGTTGTCATGTAAATTGCATATATTTAATATAAATTTCTTTCTGTATCTCAAAGTTCCCTTCAGTTTCGCTGGCATATGAGAAAGCCGAGAGTGACATCATGCATCTTAAACCCAGGAACCCTCGCCGGGACCGACTGGTCAATGAAGCTCTGGCTGCTTATTCTTACTTTCAGATCGGTACGTGTCCACTCACCCATCATTACAAACATAAACCAGGGGCGTCCCCTGTTTTTTTTGCTCTACTCTAACTCTCTTTGACACTCCTCTCTCTCCCTCTTTATCTCTTAACCAGGTGCAATCCAGTCTTTTGCAGGTTTTACTGATTATTTCGCAGCTATGGCCCAGGAGGGCTGGTTTCCACTCCTGTGTGTGGGCTTGAGGGGTCAGTGGGAGGACATTCGCTTGCAGGACCTGCAGGACAGTTACGGACAAGAATGGGTCAGTATCAGAGTGATTTTGATCTAAAACGTTAAGACTGCACTGTTTATGTCACATTAAACGTTGCATGTTCCAGACGTACAGTCAGCGCCTGTATCAGGAGTACACCTGTTACACTGTGTTCTTTGTCAGCATTGAGATCTGCCAGATTTTTGATGTCTTGATCCGAAAAACACGTCGTCTTTCTCTCTTCCAGCAAGGACTTTTCAGGTCAGTAGTAGATTTCATGTGAAAGCTGAAATTGAGGACATCTTAAGTTCAAATAATGTTCATCATTTATGTCTTATCAGTTATGAAAGTATTTTCTCTTTTCTCATGGAAGGAACAAGGTGCTTGTGTCAGCCATAGTATTCCAGTTATGTCTCGGTAATCTGCTGTGTTACTGTCCTGGGATGCCTAATATCTTCAACTTTATGCCAATTAGGTAATTTATGAGTTGACTGAATCGCTATTGGTGTCTTTCTAAAACTCCTATCGCTCACTTTATTTCTTTTTTGAAACGCAAAACGATACTGTTATTGAAGTTCATAAGACTAGAAGCATAAACATTTATTGTAACCCTCTTTAAATAATAATAATAACTATTGGCTTATGGATCATATTAACTTTTTCAGTTTTTTGGTGCTTTTTGGAGTGTGACAGCACCGATTTCCGTTCACTTTTATTACAAGATAAAAACAGGCCAGGAGAATGTTAAAAGTGAGTCTATCAGTTAAACTAATTTTTCTGAAATGTTAATTGGTAAATGCTGGTTTGCCCTTGTTAGGGTTCAGTGGTGGTTTGTTCCACTGCCTTATGGAATTCTCATCTTGGTCTATGATGAGATCAGAAAATTGGGGGTCAGAAGATATCCAGGCAGTAAGTTCTTCATCTTTATTTATAACCATCGTTTCATAAAGTAAAGACTAAGTTGGCATCTTAACTTGTTTTTCATCTGTTGTTAGGTTGGTGGGACCAAGAGCTGTATTACTAGATCATATTGAGGCTCATCTCAGGATTTCTGTGACAAATTTAATTTTCGATAAACATTTCTAAATATCGACCTGAATAAGTACCCATGAAATGTCCCCTAAATTTCGACCTTAAATAAAAACAGAGTACTTTGATATAAAGACCATGTGTTTATGCAACAATTGAAAACGGGTTCGACACATCGTAAATATGCATAAGGAATGTTTATAATGAATAAAAGGTTTATTAAAACATACTGTGTATGTTGTTTGAGTGAATTTGTTTACTAGTAACACTAGTAGGCATCTAGGTATACTGAAGTAAACTATATATATTTTTTTCTCATTTAAAAACAACATCGACACTGGGATTCCTTAAAAATCACTTAAGACAATACTTGAATCCAACTCTTGTTTTTATCCTTTATTTGAACGTACACAATTTTACCACACGAGGGCGCCTCTTGCGCATCTCTCTAACAGGCGTCGTTTCTTTCGCTCTACATTTACATTTACATTTAGGCATTTGGCAGACGCTTTTATCCAAAGCGACTTACATTGCTTTATCCTATACATTTTACATAGGTAAAAATGATAAAATGATAAAGAACCCGAAGGGTCGAGCATGTCTCAATATTAATGTTTATTTGCCGTAAATTCCGTGTTTAAAACTTTTATGATCCAGAGATGTATGCTCACAGCCTGCCCACGGATCCTCCCTACTCCGTGCATCCTGTGCAGTACGCGCAATCCCTCACGTACTGTATCTGCATCCGCTCGTCTCCGCCGTCAAGGTCACGTGCTGCGGCGTGCGGAATTCCACACTTTACAATCATCATGACGTTGCATGCAAACACATTCTGTTCTGTTTTTTATAGTAACTGGGATGTGCATTTAAACACCAATTCAGGAAGTTTATTTAGTGTTTTTTATGTAGCCGTTTTGAAGTGTAAAATCAACAATTATAGTTTCTATTACACCGCTATGAACAACTAGCTGGTCCATTCAAACTATTTTAGAAAAAACTTTATTTAGTGTTTTGGCTCTGATTCTTATAGGATTTAATAGTTCCCACGATGTTCTAATAGTCCAGAGACCATTGTAGCTACAATATAATAACCATTCCATTTATTCGAGTAGCCTTACTTGTATAGTTTATAGAATGTGAATAAATTGACACATTGTAATGAAGTAAATCAGTAATGACAGGTGTTTAGGTTTTTTTAATACAGTCTATGTTTAGGGGCACGTATCTTATTAATGGAACCTGTCCTTAACCAGCTAAACGCCATATTTGAAGTTAAGCTTATTGGATCACTTTATTGGTTTATATTACCAAATAAATAAAATAACATACACAAGCAATTCGATGAATGTTTCTTCGAATTGCATACCCAGATAATAAATTTAAATGTAGAGCACATCTACTCAGAGCTTATAGCTTCTATGAATGGCACTTGTTTACAAATCTTTTCATAAATATATCCTCTCTGCCCTTGAAGAGTATAGTTGGTCTCGTTCAGTACCGTTTCTATGGTATTCGTGATAGACAGCTCGTACAAGCTTCTTTTACTTTATCCCGACACTGTTGTGACGTCACGTTACCAGGACGACCAGACCCGGTGGCACGTGTCTGGTATAAAACGACGCTGCATTACGCGTAAAGTGACCAGACTCCGCAGCATCATTGAGTGAGGTGAGTTTATAACTTTACATCTTCTGTTACGTCTAGACTTATTCATAGCTGTGAAATGCTCGTAAGGATATTAAATATAAAAAAGGCGTTAAATCTGTCTATGCTGCTCCTTGTCTAAGGAAGTGGATGGCAGTGACATGTAACGTTATGCACTGACTGCTGTGATGTTCGATGTTTTGTCGTCTGGCTAAGTGAGAATTAGC
Source organism: Triplophysa bombifrons (assembly GCA_029783895.1). Taxonomy (NCBI): domain Eukaryota; kingdom Metazoa; phylum Chordata; class Actinopteri; order Cypriniformes; family Nemacheilidae; genus Triplophysa; species Triplophysa bombifrons. The sequence goes on from CM056455.1 coordinate 6,091,766, forward strand.
AGGTTTGAAGCCAAACTGAAAAACAGAGGATTTTTTTAGTAACGTTTGCAAGATAAAGAATATTTTATAAAACAAATGTAGGGAGGCGTGACTCATTCATACATTTTAACTGACGTTGTGTAGCTTTTGGACAGTTTAACGGTAATATACATAAAATATGTTTAATTCATATGATTGATTTAATAGTCGGTGATAAAATTAGGAAAGAAATTCACAGTGCTACGTGCTTCGGTGGTTGCTCGCGATGAACTCTTTCGTTGCGTCATATCGTTCCAGAATGTTCCATCAGATGAAGATGCTCCGAAAGGAGGTGGAAGTTTTTGTACAGTATTTTAAAACAATCTAACATGGCGAAGTTATGCTTTGTGTTATTTGAGCACAACCATACATTACTCTACGTCAGGAGGTTGTTATATAATCGGGCACATATTCGCGTGTAAAGATTGAGGTGTGACGCACTTCCCCTCTTTTTGAAAATGAAATGCTCCCGTTTGCGAACCATTGAATGTAAAAGCAGATAGAGATAATGTCCGGACCAGAGGCCTTGCCATTAACATCAACGACATCGTGAAGGTCGATTTAGCCATCAAGGTCAAATTATATAATTTCCTGCGGGTAATCTACACGGTCTATTTCCCATAGCAGTGGCCTGTTTTTTTATGTCTTTTACGGTAATGTAAATACACATTTTAGTTGTAATTTAATGTGTTTTTTTAGTCGGGGCACATTTTACAATATGAGCATCATGGGATATTCTCTCCTCATGTACGTGACTGGTGTCGTGTGCGATGCTGCAGTGAGCTAACATGAGTCAGACCTGAAAGAATCATGAGTAATAATAAATTAATCTTGAGTTTTTCCGTCATTGCTAGAAAATATTCATTATTATTTATATATTTTTAGACCTAATACAAATGATCGTTATTTTATGTATCAAAAGATGCAGTGTAATTTGAAACCTATGGTGACATATAAATGGTTGGAAGGAAGTGATGTCACGTGATGTGAGAGCAGCATCTCCATCCTTCCTTCATGACCTTCTTGGTCTGACTCTGCAGTTGCCGTTGGCGACGGACATCCTCAGCTGATCAATGAAGTGGCCTAGCAAAATTGTAATTCTTAAGGTTAGCTTTATTGTGAGTATACTTTATTTAAATCCAGCATTTTGTGATAGAGGCACACTCGTATGTTCACACCATTTGGAAGTTAAAAAAGGCCTTCCAAATGTAATCAGGTGTTTGACTGTATTGATTTACGCATCATGACAGCACTGGTGACATGTGATGTTCATTGGTTTGACATTTGTCTCTACATCATCAGAAGTGTCCAGTTGGATGCCAGCTCATGGAAATGTGATGTGCACATTGATTTGACAAGATAACCTTTTTTTTTATTTCTTACACCACACTTGTTGCATTGTTTTACAGGCAAACATAACAGCTGACACAAATTTGTGCCGGTTTAGTTATCGTGTATAGAAACACTTATCTACCCTCCTGAAAATGCGGTTTTCGAGTTGGTATGACGCAGCATTTCCTCTGGACGCCTTTCTTTCACAGCTCCATGAATTCAGTATCATTCTGTACTCAGAAAATACATATTAATCATTTTATCAATAAAAATCTTGTGGCTGTAACAGTTTGCAACAGAAATCCTGTTGTTTCAGCATTTGTTGCCCTTCTTTTTTTGTGGTAGTCGAGCACTGATGCAAGTTCCTGTTCGACATTTTGTCTCACTTCAATAATGCCTTTTTACTCCTATTAGTGTACTTGTTCCAGAAAAGTCTCCCGGTTACATCCAGCTCTCTGCCCTTGTTCTGTCACACTTTAGTGTTTTTGTCAGAGGAAATGGCCGCTGCTGGAAGGGCAGGTCCTTTCGTCTCCGAGAGAGAAGGTGTGGCGTAGTGTTTAGTCAGTCAAGGTTAATTCCTCATGCCTCAGGATATTAAACAATCCAGCCAAACGAAAGCAAGACGAATATAGAGAAGCTGAAATATACTAATATTGTACAGTGATGTTGATTCTATTTAATCCCCTCGAAACAGCATATTAATTAAACAAGACAAAAACAATAAAGACAGAGATTTCGATACATAAATAGTGAAAAACACTCAATATCGTTTAATAAATAATAACATTTATCTATATAATAATAATATAGTCTTCTTTCGATTATGTATAGTATATCATCTTTCAAGATCTTATTCAATATTCCGATTGCAACTGTATTGTCAGCAGACGCTGACAAAATGATCAGTCATTTAAAAGCAGTCGTCCCACGCCGTCCATGTTTGCTTTCTCGTAAAACAGACTCTGATCGCCCTCCTCACATTTCTAGAGATGCAGGTTTGTGATAGACTATTAACTCCTGACTGTGGTTAAATTTACATTAATCCTTATTTTGTTAGCTATTTTTATATTACACGTCCACCCCCAAAGTAAAATTCCCCATAGTAGTCAGCTAATCCACCCTCATTTTAATTTTCAGGTTCATGTTTCATGTGATGTATATGTGATGTGACAGTGCTGAACAACAGAACATTAGACTTTCAACAGAACAGTGGGCCTATTGAATTTAGGGTTATTTAAAAGGTGTGTGTCATGTGATCTGGGCCTAATTGAAAACTGTACAACTTTGGCAAGAAACCCAAACCAGTTCTGACTAATTTAATTCCAGTGTTACAAAGGCCTGTTTATACACATAGAGTGGCACAATTTATATTAAAAAAATCTAAGTTAATATATATATTTTTGAAATTATAATGTTAGTTTATTCTTGATATCTGTCTAAGAAAAGCTAAATCCAGGATGTAAAGGAAGGAAGGAAATCTGAAGATGTAATGTTTTCCTGCAATCCAATTCATCCAATACAATGCATTAGATTGTCTGGCTCCTGAAGTTGCCAAATGCAAAAGCATCTCTCAAATGCACAATAGTCATTTTATTTGCCTTCATGCTCAATAACAAAAGCTTTATTTTTAAATAATGAACACCAGCAGCTGTCGTATTTGCATTACTGTATTTGTATACAAAATGCAGTTATTCAATCTCAAAACTGAATCTACTGGTGCATCAGTCGTTTTTCTTGCAGTGCAGTCTGGGTACTCTGTACAAGACTGCATTGGATTGGGCATGTGGATTAGGATTATGAAGGCAGGCTAGGTGCAGAACAGTGTTCACCCGCACAAACTCATGGCCAGATTAGGAGATTAAAAGAAGGTCTTCAATTACATGCAGCCAGATGCACAGACAAGTCTTATTCGTACTGCGAAAACTCTTTGCTGTGAGCATGGCATCATATGATCATTCATATCCCAGTTTGTTTGATGTTTTTAACATTTAAAATTAACATAACAATTTGAATACTTTGCTAAAGTTTAGAGAATTAGAGTTTTCATCAATATTTTTTATATTAAAACCATATTCTCTTTTCACATTGGTGCTGCTCTTGAGGTCGTCATGTTGCCCAGGGCCCGTATTTAAGTGCCATTTTAATCTTAAATGCTTATCAAATTTCTTTAAGATAAGAATCACTCTTACTCACACGTCATATGTGTGTTGAATATAAACTCCTTTTAGGAATTTCACCATTCAACGTGAATGCATCAGAGAATATTCTTAAATGAGGAAATCTATTCAGTCATTGGTCCATGCCAATGTCGTCATCCACATCAAAGCGTCGTAAATCAACTCTAAGCCAAACACTTAAGATTCAGTCCTACACTTCACGTAAATTACGGTTGAGATGCTTTATTGCTAACTTTTAAACGCAGCTTTGAGCCAAGATTTTTCTTGCTCTTAAGGCAATTCTTAGCAGTGTTCTAGTGAGTTATTCTTAGAAGCTTGATAAATACGGGCCCTGATTTACTTTTAGCCTGGTGAAATGTGGCAATGCTTGTGCTGCATTTACCAACATATTTGTGTTGAATTATATTGTTGATCGTCTATTACTAGCAATAATGTATTTTAAAAAGCAGTTTTGGGTATTTTAAACCATTTTATGAATTGAGTTTGAAATGGTAAATTGGTCATGTAGATTGTGATTGGTTGCTGCAATTCTGAGCCTAAGGCTGATTTCCTGTTTGGTAGGAAATCGTGAAGCCATTTCCATTGGGAAAATTGATTTTTGTATTGCCTGAAACTAGACTGCTGGTGAAGAGCATCCCAAGGATATTTTGAGGTCTGTATGATCGTAACTTGGGGTCAGAGTAACATTATTTGAGAGATGAGGTCAAATGAACGATGTCGGGAGAAAACCTGTTCTGTCGCCTCTTTGATGACCTTGTGTCAGGTTTTGTAATACAAATCATGATGAAAGTGTAAACATGTGATCTGAAAACAACCCATAGCTCACTATAATCCAAATAATGAGACATTCTACATTGACCGGCCACATCTACGGTCTTTTAGGGAGGTATATTTTGTTGTTAAGTACACCTATAAAAGGTGCATATTTTTTAAATGTCAAACAAACTGTAATGCATTTAAGCTATTCCCTTAAAATATAACAAACTCCGTCTTGTAGTGTTTTTAATACGGTAATGTAAGTCACCTGGATTCTTTACATCTAAACCACGCATCTGTAAAGACATTGATCAACTTCTTCTAAACATTTCTGAGTGAGTTGTCACCTTACATTAAAAAAACTCTAGCTATTGAATCCGACCTAAAGCTGTTGAAAATTGGAACTTTCAAATTTGCTTTTGCATTATATCCATACTCCACACCCCTCTCTTTTATATTTAATTTCCTTTTATATCTATTTCCTATTACAGTTCAATATCTTTTCCTTCTTTGAAGCATACATTGTCTGTATATGGCATGATAGGATAAAATTTCCCTCTGGTCCGTTTGTCAAACTCAGATTTCATAATCTCCAGTCCTCATGGCATGAACTCTGATAAAACAGAAAGCTCTGAGCGTGTCGTACATGTCATAACTTGTTTAATGATGAAACATTGAAGACAATACATTCCCACTTTTCACCGCACAAGATTTCAGCGGATTTCTGAATATCCAGTGTAAACAGAATTTTATTAAGGATCTCCTACAAATCCACATGTATAAGGAAGTACAATACAGAATGATATACAGAAATTGCATCAAGTGAAGAACATTTAATTTACTTAAAATAGTTTAGGACATGCTTTCATCCAAAGTGACATCCAAAATGGGGTAAAATAAAAGACAAGTCTTAGCACAATAGACATTCAGCTCAGCCAGTCTAATAAAGTATGCCAGTCCGGTGAGCCGAGGTTTTTGGAAACTGCCCAAGCAGCATACTAATAGAACAATTCAAACTGGAGAGGAGTTCAAAACCTCCACCCACCATCCAGAACAACACAGCAACTCAGAGAAAGTTCACTAAGTTAAATTCAACAAGACCACTCATGCAATGACATAAATAGATTTTTTGATAGCATAGTTGTCATTTTTTTGTGCCAAACTCATGTTCTTTGTCTTTTTATGTTTAAGGTTAGGACCACAAGCAACACTTGAGCAATCATGTCTGATCTTTGCGTTGGAATTAATGGGTAAGTTAATATCCTGTTCAATATTTCACGGCCAGAATGAATACAATTTTTACAATTTTGTGGACAAAGAGCAAATGGCCTGATTCACAATGATTATAGCAACAGGATTACTCAGGATGAACTATAAATCCTACAAAGCATACAAGCACGTATACTTATTCCCTCACACACCCAACCCTGCAGGCGATGTGTCTTACCAGTCAGATTTCAGGAAATTAAGCGGAAAAAAGCATTGATATCCTTACCGATTGTCAATGGTTTAGTGTGATTTTTCATTGTGTTCTCAACGGACTGACAGGAATGAGAGAAAATGCTATTAAAGTTGCATTCTTGAATAATAAATGATACATCAGAAATTCTGCGGGTAAATATATTAAATGCCTTTGTTTGTGTAGATTTGGCCGCATTGGGCGTCTGGTCCTCAGGGCCTGCCTGCAGAAGGGCATCAAGGTCGCCGCCATCAACGACCCCTTCATTGACCTGCAGTACATGGTGAGATTCAGTGAAATGGAAATGATTGTTATTCTACTCATTGTGTAAAGCATCAGACGTGTCAAACATTCGAAACCTCACTGATTCACACACATCAAGGCCAGACCAGAGTTTATTTAGTTTGAGATTTCAGGCTCTTTCACGCAGCGCTATAAATCAGCTGTACAGCATTTTTTTACTGCGTAGTTGAACATAACACGTCATGCTTAAAGTCAACATGAAATCCGAATGGACCCAACTTATTTCTTAATGTGCCATCCAGGTACATCTTCTTATTTTTCAAACAATTTTGCTCAGTTATGATATTCATTGCAATCAAAGTATGCTCCATATATTTTTATATCCTGCATCACATGTGAAATGGATTGTAAACTCTGTGTTATGTCAACATCTATACAGTGATTCTAAAATTCCCTAATCAGAAATCATTAGATTTTTAAAGTGTCTAATGTATATTTTATTCTTTCTTGTCTAACAGATCTACATGTTCAAGTATGACTCCACTCATGGACGGTACAAGGGAGACGTGTGTCAGGAGGATGGAAAGCTGATTGTTGATGGTCAGGCCATCTCTGTGTTTCAGTGGTACGTGATGTTGCTCTTACATGTGTTATTTGTAGCCCATTAGGAATGTTACAACTGATGCCCAGACACATAAACTACACATTTATTCAAACAGGTTTAAATATATTGTCATTAAAGAAAGATTTAGGATACCTTAAGTGCTCAGTGTATACTATATGTAAACTGCATATTATTTAAAAATGATTTAGATGTATACAATATAGAATGATGAATGTCACATGAACTAGATTGCATGCAAGTGGCGTTAAGCAAACTGAGCAAAAAGGAAGTATGCTGTTCTGAACACACGACCTCTAATCAAATTGTCTTTTTTTCTTACATTAAGTATGAAGCCTGCTGAGATCCCATGGGGTGATGCTGGAGCCCTCTATGTAGTCGAATCAACCGGAGTCTTCCTCAGCATTGAGAAGGCTTCAGTAAGTGTTAAGCTTATGTTAATACTGGAGCATCAAATATGCTTATAATATTCAGATTTTCCCAATAAAACTTTTCCCATTCCTTTTATAGGCTCACATCCAGGGCGGCGCTAAACGTGTGGTCGTGTCTGCTCCATCACCTGACGCTCCGATGTTTGTGATGGGGGTCAACGAGAACAAATATGACCCCTCCAGTATGACCATTGTCAGGTGGGTAAAAGCATACTGGCAGAGCTGTTCAGGCGTAATTCTGAAATAATGTAACCCACATAAAAGCACAAATATAGGCGGTGTATAGAAAGCAATTTTTGCATGAGTGTGAGGTGAGAGGTTTGCTTAAGATTTGTAATTTAGCAGGTGTGCACAATGAAAAATGACTAAATTTCAATGTATTTGTATTTTCAGTGTATTGTTTGAATAGAAATGTTATCTAATATATAAATGCATACATAAAAATCATCTGTTAATTTTACTTGTGCATGCTTTAGAATTGCTTTACTAATATTTTAGTGAGACAGTTTTGACTCAATTAACGTACATTTTGTTGAAAACCTCACAGCAATGCATCCTGCACCACTAACTGCTTGGCTCCCCTGGCTAAAGTTATTCAAGACAACTTTGGTATTGAGGAGGCTCTCATGGTAAGCCAAAGCATGGCGTTACTCCGTTAGTCCTGTTCTATTGTGTATTCGTCTCACTTTTTTTCTTTGTCTTCCCCTTTGGTAGACCACAGTCCACGCCTACACTGCTACACAGAAGACTGTGGATGGCCCCTCTGCTAAGGCCTGGCGTGATGGACGCGGTGCCCACCAGAACATTATCCCTGCTTCAACTGGTGCCGCCAAAGCTGTGGGCAAAGTCATTCCTGAGCTCAACGGGTCAGTACACAGACACAAAAAAAAGCAAAAAAACTGTTATAATTCCATTCGTGGATCCTGATTGCTCAAAACAGTAGCAGCTATGATGCAAAAGTTAAAAATCTATTTTTTTTGTAGCAAGCTGACCGGCATGGCTTTCCGCGTGCCAGTGGCTGACGTGTCCGTTGTTGACCTCACCTGCCGCCTGTCAAAGCCCGCTACCTACAATAGCATCAAGGCAGCTGTTAAGAAGGCTGCTCAGGGACCAATGAAAGGAATCCTGGGATACACAGAGGATTCAGTAAGTATTGCAGTCTTCCCAGTATTGCAGTACAGCCTTCCTGTAGATCAGTGGTAACAGCATTGTTTTAACAACGCAAGGTTGTTGGTTCTTTCCCATATGATTGCACATACCTATGTATAGGATAATGCAATTTAAGTCGCTTTGGTTAAAAGCGTCTGCCAAATGCATAAATGTAAAATAAATGTTCCCAATCTGCATATCTCCATAAATATTGGAAAAAAGTAGATTATGGCACATCGTTAAATATTGTTATCTTGTTTTAGGTGGTTTCTTCTGATTTTATTGGTGACACTCACTCTTCCATCTTTGATGCCGGTGCAGGCATCGCTCTCAATGACAACTTTGTCAAACTCATCTCTTGGTAAGCTGTAGAATAGGATGCATCCAGTTTATAATGTGCAGCTGGGACGGGCTGAAAATAAGACATTTACTAGCGGTGACATCAATCATGTTCTTTTTTGTCTTTCTCACAGGTATGACAATGAATTTGGCTACAGCCACCGTGTTGCAGATCTGTTATTGTACATGCACACCAAGGAGTAACTTCAAAGTTTTGTGACCACAAAACAGATCATTCCTTCTATTCAACACCCTTATTTCATTGCTAAAGCCATAGCGACACCCCTTAGAACTACTGTTCTCACCTATGAGACCAGATTGTTTTTGTAGCTGTTTGTGTGTACACATGTTAGTTTATTTTGACAGTATTGTGTCGTTGTCACCCAACAAGCATTGCTGTTGTTGTTTCCATTCTGGGTGTAACCACAGTGTGTTGGTGTAAAGAGAATTACTGATAACTGTTACTAGTCAGAGGTCAAAGGCTATAATGGAGAGTATAAGGAAACTAATTAAACTGTTCAAAAAGTATGTGTTCTAGTCATTTGTCTCATATAAGTTGTATGAATTTACATAATTATAAAGTAAATTTATTTAATGTTCATGTATTTGCCAGATGCTTTTCTAAATCAACTTGTACTCAAGTTATACATTTAATCTGTATCTGGTAAAATGTGTTCCCCGAACAAAGACCTGATATCAAATATTTAATAAACAAATGAGGTGCAGGGACTTTGTCTAAATCTGCAGAAATCTGGGGTATGGAGGAGTAATTGTGCAAGTTCTATATTTATATTCTGTGGACATGTCAAAATTCAAATATTATATAGTGTTTTTTACAATGTAGCATTGTTTCAAAGCAGCTTTAAAAGGAAACAAAGAAATGTTTATAGTATACAAATGGAACAGAATACATACATTATCCTCTAAGAAGGAATGGAAATCTACGACAAAAAACTGTGTAGTACAATATAAAATATAGTCGTTTTATATTAACAGGTATACAATTGAACCAGACATGTTTTTGCAAGTTCTGGATATGGCCCTTTATAAATAAGAGAAATTGAAATAAAACAGCAGTGTAACATACATAGAGAATTTAAAATAAAAAAACATGGCGCAGAGTGTATATTTACTATAATTAAAAGAATTTGCAAAAGAAAAGCTAATGTTAATTTTAATTCAAATGTCATGAAGCTTTAGCAGTATAATCTGACACCTTTCCTTTGTATGGTGAATTTAGGGTGATGGGACACTTTTTGAGACATTATGCCTACTTAAAAGAAACTACATATTTTGATATGCAATCCCATTTTAGTATGGGATAAACAAGAAACGCAGTTAACTCTTAATATATGATTTTAAAATACCCAGTAATAACACGCTGTGAATGGTAGATCCTGACTGGGGTAGTCGTGTCCTAATGATTAGAGAGTCGGACTCGTGACCAGACGGTTGCTCAGGGTAACGACTGAGGTGCCCTTGATCAAGGCATCATAACTGCCTACTGCTCCGGGTGTATGTGTGTACACGACTTGCTGTGCAGGTGTTCACTACTCTCTGGATGGGTTAAATGCAGAGGTCACATTCCGGGTATGGGTCACTATACCTAACAAATAGCTCACTTTCATTTATCCTGATCAAGCACGAGAAGCCCATTCACTATTTTACATAATAAAAACACTGTAGTCGGGGGGAAGCAACATAGATATTCCTATGGGTGCAACGCAAGCCATTTGTCGCTTCTCTATTCTTTATAAGTGAGAAGTATAATTTTAGACCCAGTGTCCAGACCCCTACAGAATAAAGAAAAGACAGCAGTCTTGGCTAAAACTTTTGCTAAAGTTCATAGTATTGAAAACTTGAATGATAAGTTCTTAAAAAGAAGACAAGAACTAAGTAAAATATATGGAAATGTTCATGTGAAAAAACAAGGAGTAGATAGTAATATGGATGAGGATTTTAACTCTTTTGAGCTAAAAATAGCCATTAAAGAATACAACGCCAGGAGGAGACATGATCAGTTATAGCATGTTAAAAAAATCACCAGAGGTAGCTATTAAAGCATTATTGGATTTATATAATCATATATGGAACGAAGGCAGCTTACCCGAAGACTGGAAATGTGCAATAGTTATACCAGTATTGAAACCAGGTAAAGATGCAACACAATCTAATAGTTATAGGGCAATTGCTCTTACATCTACCTTATGCAAGGTAATGGAGAAAATGATAGTAAGAAGGTTGAATTATTTTTTAGAGAAAAAGATGTATTGTCATCAGCTCAGAGTGGTTTGAGGAAGAAGAGATCTACAATGGATGGAGCTTATTGGAGGCCCGGGAAAAAGCAGAAGGAAGATATAGTAATAGTTATGAAATCAATGCTTAAATGAGAGAACAGTTTTATTCTTTAATGCAGATTTACACAGATTGATCTAAAGATCCAACTGAACAAAAAGTGGGCATAGGAGTGTATATTCCAAGATTTAAAACGGAAATAAATTTAAGGTTAAGTGACAAATTGTCTGTATATTCTAGTCTACAGAATTAGCTGCGATAATAATAGGATTGAAATGGGTTGAATAGATAAAGCCAAATAGGATTGTAAATTATTCAGACTATCAGCTATTAAAAGTATAAAGTCGACAAAATCTGATAGAGAAGACCTGCTAGTAGAATTCTATACATTACTGTACAGACTGAAAGCAGAGGTATAATTGTATAGTAGGATAGCAGGGAATGAAACGGCGGATAAATTAGCAAAAAAAGCATTAAAGGAAAACTTGGTGGATGTTAAGGTACCTCTGGGAAGGAGTGGGATAAAATCAGTAATTAACAGGAAAATAATAAGAATATGGCAACAAAGATGGGAAAATCGCAAACAAAGGAAGGTGGTATTATAATATTGTAAAATCAGTAGGGAATAAAGAACAGTTTAGAAAGGCATAGAAAGGAAGAAGTAATGATTTCTAGATTAAGGATGGGACATACAGGACTAAACTCAACACTAGCATTAATGGGGAAGCATGGAAATGGTATGTGTGATGAATGTTATGTTTCTGAAACAGTAGAGCATGTGCTCTTTGAATGCAGTAAATATGATGATCCGCGTAACAGTCTTTTTAGCAATATAAATAACAGGCCAGTGAGCGATGTGGACCTTTTGGGAAAGGGTTTGAATGATAATCAGGTATTTCAAGGCAGTTTTAACCTTTTTAGAGCTTACAGGACTAGACCACAGGGTTTAATGTATGAGGATGAGGGTCATGATGCATCTGCCCATCTAAGAGGTTGAGGAGACCAGTGCAGAAACTGGAGGTGAACACGCAGCCCCAGCTGAAGCTTGGGCTCTGGTCCTATATACAGTAGGTGGCGGTAATACTCCTAAAGAGTGAACGGCCATTGACTTAAAAGAAGAAGAAGACCCTTCAGACGCTATTGCTTATACGAGCTCATTTTGTTGTTCAGAGTGAGAGCGGAACTTTAGTTTAACAGAGGACGCATCCGCCCGGACCTTTAATAGTGATGCGCCGAAGGATTATTTGACCTGAGCCTGTCATTCTAAAACCGTAGTTGTTTGGTAAGAAAACAGTCGTTTTTTGGTTTCTTCATCGCAGGAGAATTCAATATCTTATTTAAACAAATTCATTTTTATTTGATGTTATATTATAAATTGATTATGCATGTTTTTGCTGTTTGTAAGCAAGCTATCTGACGCCTGTCTGTCTCATGCATGCTGATATCTACACTACTGAATAAATGATGAAAATAACAGATATAACGTTACAAGTGTAATGTTACTCTATGCTACTTAATGCTTTAAATCACAGACATAGTTGCGATTCTTAGTATTGCTGTTTTCCTTGGTAGTATTCAATTGTCTGATGCAGATTGTGTTTATTCGTTTAACAGGGTCAGGGGAAGAAAACCAAGACTGAAATATCCACCATGACGCTTTTTCATTTCGGAAACTGTTTTTCTTTGGCTTATTTCCCTTATTTCATCACTTACAAGTGTAGTGGACTGTAAGTATTTGGTGGATCCACCGGGCAAAAATAATATAAAAGTGCAATGTTTTCATGTTTTGTACTTTACTGGAAATATCCAACTAAGTGTTATTGAATTGCATAGAATACATATACTGTGATGGTTAGTAATTTGTTCAGTGTATATTAAATATGTCAAACTAATGTTGGTTAATTTATAAACAGCTTATTTAATCATATGTAATATTTTTACAGTCCTTCCATGTGGTTGTGTGGTCGTTGTGCATTGTGATTCTTTCACTATATACAACCATCAATTACCCATGATTTTACACTCTTCAAACAGTTCTCTGCTGTTAAGAAGAGAGCTAAATGAGGGACTATTTTCACCAAATCATCTCTATGATATCTTGATTTTGTCAGATCAGAATACAATGCATTTTGGAGATGTGTCCAAGCAGGTGCTACCTACCTCTTTGTACAGCTGTGCAAGGTTAGTGAGCCCTGTGATACCTCACTCATAAGGTACATAACAGACACCATTTGTGTGCCAGACTTAGAGACACCGTCAGGACATTCTGAAGATCTTTGATATCACTTTTTAGATGCTGTTCCTTGCCACTTTTTTCCCCACCTGGGAAGGAGGAGCTGGCGTGTATGATTTTGTTGGGGTACGTGGTCCTTTTGAAAATGCATAACAAGAAATTGCCAAATGTTTAATTTCTGCAGTGATTTTAAATTCAGATGTATACAGATGCACATAATAATTTGATTGTGTATATGTTATCTATAAACATTAATAGGAGTTCATGAAGGCCACAGTGGACATGGCTGACCTCCTAGGTCTTCATCTGGTCATGTCCAGGAATGCTGGGAAAGGAGAATATAAGATCATGGTGGCAGCCATGGGCTGGGCTACTGCAGAGCTTGTTATGTCAAGGTATTCATTACAATCATAGCAGCCTGAGATTTGTATGCGAGTTTAAATCTATACAGCATTTCAATCTTTTTCCTTCTGCACCTCAATACAAATCCAGAGATTTTATTGAAATTTAAAAAACAAAACATTTTCATTTAGTTTTTAATGTCACACAACCCTGCTATCAAAATGCAGTGTGGACCTCCAAATATCTTCAATGGATGTTTTATATAAATTTGGTAATCAATTCAGATGAATGTGTATATAAATCTTTCTGGGTCTCTGACCCTTTTTAACAGATGTATACCTTTATGGGTTGGAGCACGTGGCGTTGAGTTTGACTGGAAATATATTCAAATGAGTTTGGATTCCAACATCAGTCTGGTAATGATATTTGCTCGTATTATATTAAAGTTTTTGAAAAATATGTGCTTTTATTGTCTCAATATTTGAAATTGACTAACATGGATTGTTATTGTTTATAGGATATTTGTTTTAAATTCCATTTTATGTACTCCATGTATATATGTTTCATGAGGTCAGTTGTACTCCTGCTGTTGTGTCTTAATTTGTATTTTTTTCTGTTTTTCGTCATATCAGGTGCATTATATTGCAATGGCAGCAGTTGTGTGGATGTTCACCCGATACGACCTTCCGAAAAGCTTCCGGCCTCCTGTCACCATCCTGCTGGGGCTGTGTGTTTATAAGGGCTTTTTAATGGAGTGAGTATTGTTTATCTTGATTATATATTTTAGAACTGATTTTGATGCTGTTTTCATTAGCAGTTGTGGTGAGGTTGTAGCTGTGGTTCTTAACATTCACAGTTTCTTTATTCTTAAATATTACTAAGATGCAGGCTCTAATACTTAAGCAGTTATATTATCATTTTATTAAAACTAGTATTTATATTAGATAAGTATACCTTTAAATAAATCATAAAGAAAATCTAAATCTGGTGCATTTGTTGAGCTTATGCAATTAGTTTGTTTTTCTACTAGATGGCACTGTTGCTTCATAAATGTATTGTTTCCTTTTAGTGATAATGCTAACCCAGTAAAACATTGTTTCAATTTTGGCAACATATTCACTCTGTAAAAGTCTAGTTATGCTCCTTGTACATGTTTAATTCTATGTTTTTTTCTTTTTCTCTTCTCCAGACTGTTTGTTCACATTTTCATTCTGGGTAGCTGGACGGCCCTTCTGGTAAAATCTGTCCTCACCGGTGCCATCTCCCTTTGTTCACTCTTCCTGTTTGTCACACTTGTTCACAGTAACTAAATGCTTTGTCTTCTGTTGGGTGCCACCACACACACACGGGCATTTTCAAGTATTTAATGAGCAAATCCACATTCCTACAATCAATTCGGTTCACTTTTGTAACTGCTATCAGAAGACTGTGAAACTATAACTGTTAAAGGAATAGTTCACCCAAAAATTAACATTGTGTCTTTATTTTCTAGCCCTTATTAACTTATATAAAGAAACCTATATAACTTTAGTTTTTCTGTGGAATGCATAATGAATGTTGATTCATTTTACTCTTAAGCAGATAATTAATTACAACAATACAGCGCCATTAGAGTAATCCATATGACTGTATATCAGTTGTTCTGAAGTCTTACAATAGATGTGTTTGAGAAACAGGATTTGTTTATTTGAAATCCTGCCCTCCATAATAGCACTTCTGCCTATTTTACTTATCGTGGTTGATTATGAAAGAGCCCCGATGCTTTCCATACGCTTTAACATCCATATGTTGTTCCTCACACATAGTTGTCATACGGTCAAAACACTTTGAATATTGCATATGAGTATTCAACACTTCAACTTGATGTTGAGAAGATTTAAGACAGGATTTTCATTTTTGGGTATGCCATTTCTTTAATGATTCAGGTTGTTTACAATTGACAAATAATTAAAAAGAAATTGTGATCATCATACATGTGTTTTGGAGAATTATAAACACTCCTAAAAGTGTTTCTTTTCCATTAGTATTTTTATTACAATAAAACTGACTGTTCTACTTGAAACGAATTTGGAAATGTAGCTGTTTTGGAAAAAGCTGATAAAAGTAATAATATTAATTCTGATTAGCAAGCTTTGCGTCGTGAGACAATTCTATTGTTTTATTATTGTTTATTTCAATAACATTGTCACCTAGAAAAATAACCGCCCCTCTAACCTGCTGAGTTTCAGTTGAGATCTAAATCTCAATTTGTAAACACATTTGGTGTGCATTCATAGTTTAAACAGCTGTTGACCATCTTAAAGGGACAGTTCACCTGAAAATTCGAACATCATTTGCTGGGATCTTTTATGATGTGCGTTTGGATTTTTCCATGGCCTCTGAATAAATCTTTTGAATCATTTTTTTCAAGGACATCGTGTGTGATCATTGGTAATTGTTTATTTGGGATTTATCTTTTTATAGGGAGAAATAAGAGTGTGTATACCTCAATGTGAATGTTGCAGTTGTTGACACTGTTTATCATTTGTTTGGCCTCCTGTTGTTTGGGTAGCCGTTTGCATCGGACGCACATGCCTGGTCCGATGTTGACTTGCGGTCTGCGTTTTTCGTTATAAAGAATGATTTCATTTACATTATTATTCATTTAAAATAATAGTTTTTTGTATATTAATTGTATTAAATTACATTAAAACTACTACTCTACCAGAAATTAAGTTTGGCCAACGTAACGTTTCTCTGTCATTGCTGCTGAAACTTTCTATAAATTTTGAATTCTCTCTTAATAGGAATGAGTAGGTAACTATGGCAACCATAGCAGCACAAAGATAATCAGACCATCTTGGAATATGAACTTGTCCAAGCCTGTCCAAAGTGATTTTGCCCAGCGGTGTAAACCTTCTGTATGCAGGGAATTTTCCTCTGTGGGATAAAAACAGCTTTAAAGAGACCGATCTAATCCCACTGGAGTTTCACTCTTGGCTTCAGGTCACTCTCTCACATGTCTACTATTACCGGTGCTGTGAAAAGGCTTTTGTGAGACTGCTGACTCTCCATACATCTAATACAGAAAGAGCAGAATCAACACAACTACTACATGAATCTCGCATGCACGTTTTTAACTCGCAACTTAAATGATGACACTATGACTTAAAGGGGTACATTTAGATGTAATACAATGTGTATACAGGATTTAAGGTTAAAAAACGCTGTATTTTCCACATACCGTGTATGTTTGTATCTCCTCTTTGCTCTGAAATTCTGAAATTTTACAATGCTCCACGCTCTGAAAAGCGAGGTGTGCTATGATTGGCCAGGTCACTAGTGCGTAGTGATGGGTTGAATACTGCACAGAAGTGTAACGCCTCATAACATATTCAGAACATCTGGCTGCGACAGTACAATGAGATTTATAAGACCCACTCACCTTACTTGCGTATACATTTGGGCGGTCTTAGTCAAATCATACCACAAAGTGACGTACATGCGGGGGTGTGTGGTTACGAGGCGTTTCAGGCAGGTCTGGGTTCGCATTTGCTATAGATAGAATACATCTTTTTTTACGACACTTACATTTTTGCAATTTACGTGTCTAATACATGCATGGGCAACGTATAACACAACAAAGACACAGAAAAACACGTATTTCCACCATATGACCCCTTTAAGTACCTTGGGCCAGATTCATGAAACAGTTCTTGAGTCAAAATATATGATTGTTCTTAAAATAAATTATAGAAGTTCATAAGAATGTTCCTACTTACGTTAAATTCCTAGTAACTTGCACTAGTAACTCTTGTATTTCCTTGGTTATAGTGGTGGGTTAATCTTCAAAACGTATTCTTTATACACAGTGATTCGCACTCAGAAAGAAGTATTATATTAATTGTTTTTATTCCATGATAGGAGGCAAGATAACGCAGACGTTTCGGCTCATGCCTTCTTCAGTGAGTTACCTAGTTAAGAAGTTTGACTTAAAGGACCCATTGGATGAAAGTATTTGTTTCTGTGTTTAAGTGCTGTAATCAGGTCCCCGGTGCATCTAGCAACCCAGAAAATGTGATAAACAAGATCCCAGTAACTTTATTTTGGTAAGACTTTCTCTGCAAGCATGTAAGAAATCGAGCCGTTCAGATTTCGCTCCTGTTATGACGTAGACGCTGCTCTTATTATAATATTACCGCCCCTTTTAATCTACATGATTCCACCCACGGTGCTGCTGCCACTGACAGCGGTGTACGTGACGCCGTGGCTAAAGTTCATGGACAACATGCAATGAAGTCGCTTCACAGAGTCCTAACCTCGGAACAAACATCAGTGGGTTTATTTTATTTTCAATGGAAATCCCTCAGAAACCATAAGTAAAACCTGCTTTTTTGAGCGAATCACTTCAAACTGGAGTCCTTTTTCAACCTGGGACAGTACAAGCAGGATTAGCTTCAAAGTTGTTCCTCAAGAGGGATCGAGAGCAACTGAACGAGACAAAACTGCCGATCTAAGTAAAATGTATCAACAGTCTGAATTGAGGTACATGTACTGTGTATATATAGGAGGATGAAGTTAGCATATGATAGCGAAGGGAACCAAGTCACGGGCTAAAGAACATTCAAAGCCAGTGTTAAACTATATTATAATATGTTATCTGGCAAATGGGCACTTGCTGCTTGTTTTGCTAATGAACAGGGGCGAACTCTGCGGTTAGTTTCGGTTGAAAAGTCTCAAATAATTTGTCCTTAGGTTGAAGAATCTGTCAGATCTGCAGGTGTGCATTCCCTGGATTTTAGGCAAGCATACACGCGCAACGTGAGCGCTGTTTGCTGGCGATTCGAGACGTTTTAACGAAACTAACCACAGAGCAGTTCAGGAAACGTAATTTAGCCCAACCATTGCCATGGCAGTACTACACGTGTGTTGTTTTGACACGCCGGACGGAAGTGGCGTTATGTTTTTTTTTCGGGAATGTAAAGCGTTCTAACTTTTTTCATAAATAAGAATTTAAGAAGCATCAGTCTCAAAATACCACCACTTTACCATGCGTAAACATACTTGTTACAGTTGTCAGTCTTTTATTTTTCCTTCTGCACCTAAAATGCAAAAACATAATTCATTTTTCTCACATCTGTCTGTCTATATATTCATCTTTTTGTTTTCTCTTCTCTCTTCTGTTCTTTTGCCCGGTTCTTGTATTTCATTTTTTCTTATTCTGTCTTTTTAATCTTCCTCTATATAGCCTAAATCTCTTTGTCTATCAACCTTTGGTTTTTCTTTCTGCACTCCAAATGAATCTTCTGTCTGTTCGTTTTTCTTGTTAGTCAACTTTTTAGGTTTTCCACAGTTTCTATTTTCTCTTTTTTTATTCATTCTTCCCTCATTTCGATCTGTCTAATATCTATCGCTTCATTTTGGACTTTTTTCATATTTATTTTTTAATGTTGGTATTTTTGTGTGGTTTCCTAGCAGTGTGTTGCTATCTATGTAATCTCAACACAACCTTTCCACTGAACTCCTCACTCTATATGAGTGAGTGCTCACGCTCTCCGTATCTCCGCCCATCCGAACACAAGTGAATTCAGACGGGACACTGCGAACAAAACTTCCTTGTCTCACAATGGCTGATGCCGAGTTAAGTCTGCTGTACCACGGTCTCCTCCTGCCCAAGGAAACTCATTCACAGGAAAGCCTCGACTACATGCAGAAACTAACATTCAAAGATGACGATGTCGTCGGCGTTACCTATCCCAAATCTGGTAAGATTACAATTAATAGGGAGGTTCTCCTGCTGATGCTCACAATGGAACGTGACCTATTACATAACGTCAACTTCGGCGTATGCGCGCGCAAGTCTGTCAGTTTGCGAAAGGAAAATGGACTTTCGCAAAGTATGCGACGGTTAAACGACGCCTAACCATCATAGACCGTCACAGTGTCACGTGGGAATAAGTGACGTGTATAAACGTGTATATATATAGAGGTATTCTGAGTCTGGAGATCACAATCACAAAAATTAAACGCCCAGTTGGCTGAAGTATTGATTTATGTTAATTATGGGAAGTTTCAATTATATTGATTATCACGGACTAATGTTTCCAAAGGAGAGTCATAACGAAAAAAGTTTGGAATATTTTGAGAAATTTAATCTAAACGATGATGACCTGATTGCTATTA
This sequence comes from Triplophysa bombifrons, assembly GCA_029783895.1. NCBI lineage: Eukaryota > Metazoa > Chordata > Actinopteri > Cypriniformes > Nemacheilidae > Triplophysa > Triplophysa bombifrons. The sequence continues at coordinate 6,111,324 of CM056455.1, forward strand.
CCTACCCTAAATCTGGTAAAGTGTTTTTTCTTTGGTTTGTTTTTGTTTTCATGGCACTTGGTATAGTAAAAAAAACATTAAACACAAGTTGTTGTTTTTTTGCGTATTTTTTCAATATTTGTTTGGCCTTGCTGTAGTTTTACTTGGAATCCCTTACAAAATATTTTTTTTTGTGGTAAAAATGTAGTAGAAATGATTTTTGGTGTATTGATTACCATTAGCAAAATCATGGTTTTACAACAGTGAACATTTTTTGTTTTGTATAAACTTTAGTTGTCTAAGTGGGATATGGGCTAACACTAGTTTCTGCAGTTGCCATGGCACATTTGTGGTTACTGGTTTTACTTCAGATATATGGTTACTGCAGTAAAACTGTGGTTGGTTTTTGTAATTATCTACAAAGATTAACAGTATTTCTTTGTGTGTTTCAGGTACCACATGGATACAGGAAATTCTTCCTCCGCTCCTGCGTGGAGGAGATCTGACTGCTGTGAAGACCATCCCGAACTGGGACAGGGTCCCATGGATGGAGGAGACTCGAGCACCCCTCGTCATGGATAAGATCCCCTCACCTCGAGCCATGGTGTCCCACATGCCTTATCAACTGATGCCCCCCTCATTCTTCACCTCTAAGGCTAAGGTACAGAAAATAGATCTGCAGTCAGCAATCCTGAGCTAAATTGTTTTCAATTATAAGTGGGATAGGTACCTGCTGTTCATTAATACTTAATCACTAAAGTATAATATCAGTGACCTAGTTTAAGCTTTTATATTTGTATTTAGGCATCTGTATTTATTGCATTATTTATTTGCTGGAAAAACATCTTAGGCTGGTTCAGCTAAAGACAAACAGATATACATGTACATCCTGTTCATTTGGCAGATGCTTTTCTCTGTTAACAAATGGGCAAAAGGTGCACTGTAAATAAAAACTGTTTGTAGTTATAGTAATGTGTATTGAAATTTTATATTTAAAAAAAACCTAGCAGTATGACACAATACATTGAAATAAAAAATTCTTTGAATACCTGCATTGCATTTTTTTATGTGAAATCTTGTCTTTCATCAGGTAATCTATGTTACTCGCAATCCCAAAGATGTTTTAGTTTCATCTTTCCACTTTCATAAAATGGCCAGTTTCCTCGATGACCCTGGAACATTTGAAGAATTCACTGACAAGTTCCTGGCAGGAAAAGGTTAGACTTTAAAATAGTTTTTAATGTTTATAAAATGGCATTTTCCCCCAGTTCAATTCATAGTTTACACAAAAAGAAAGACTCTTTCATTAATTCACCATCACATGGTTCAATACCTGTATTACGTTTTGAGAAATGTCTCCGTGGTTTTGTTTCTATACACTGGAAGTCAGTGTGGGCCAATGTTTTTCGCTTACCAACATTATCTTCTTTTGCTGAAGAAAGAAAGTCATAGAGGTTTGGAATGACGTGATGGTGAATAAACGATAAAATAATTTTCCTATTTGGGTGAACCGTCTATGTAAGATCTGTTTTTATGTGCCCCTTACCAATGGTAAAACCTCTTACACACAATCTTGTTGGAACTATTTTATTGCAATTTTTAAAGTTAAAATAGATGCAGAACGACATCATAAATATTGAAATGAAAAACAAATTTATTGCCCAGTGCTTTTTGGAAAGTGGACTGACCATGTGAAAAGTTGGAGAAACGCTGATCTAGGGGATAGAATTCTCTACGTCACCTATGAAGAAATGATTCGGGTAAAATAAAAGAGATTTTCTGGATTCAGCTACCAATTCCACATACAATATTTTCAAAATGAAATTCACGTTGTTTTTCTTGGAATGGCAGGACCTTCGTGGCGTTCTGAAGCGGATGTTGAACTTCCTCGGTCGTCAGCTCAGCACAGAGGCTTTGGATTCTGTGGTCAATCACTGCTCATTTAAAAATATGAAAACAAATAACATGTCAAACTATTCTCTTGTGCCGGAAGAGATCATGGATAGCAAGAAATCATCCTTTCTCAGAAAAGGTATATGGATTTACACTGATTCATGATTGACAGCAACTGGTCGAAATGTATACTTCTAGTTTATTTATTCTAGTTTACTCTTTTTGTCCCTGACTGAAACGTTCTGCATGTTTTAAGGTATCTCTGGAGACTGGAAAAATCACTTCAGCCCTGAACTTGATGACAAGTTCACAGCAGCAATTCAAGAGGAGCTGAAAGACAGTAACATCAAATTCCCGTTGGATGACGAATGAGACAGAATCTCTTTTCCTGACATTTCCGTGTACATGAATATAAAAAGTTGTAGTAGGAACGTGCTGTCGTTTTCTTCATGTGTTGTTACTGTCTCATTTCTGTTCAAGTGTAAAGTAAAATTCCCTTTCATCAGCACAGCATGAAAGAATCGTTACAGCTCTTTCTTCTGCTGTCCTGAAGTCCTGTTTCTCAAGATTGAAAGAGAGCACACAGTTGAGGTTTGGTCAGGTTTTTGCAACATAACGGAGAACATGCAATATTGGTTTGTTCCGTTTGTAAAAGCGGAATTGCATTGTCTAGCAAACAAATTGGATTTTTGAACTTTTGTGCATTTTGAATGACATGAGGATGAATAAATGATGACAATATGGGGAACTGTAAGTTAACCTTAATATATGTTTAGTATAAACAAAAATTAGTCATTTATATTGAATTTGTGTTTGCCTGTCCACATTTTTTTGGTGCCCCTAAATTAAAAATATTTTTGCGCCGTATTCATGGTGAAATCGATAAGTAATGTTATCATTTTAATACAGTTTAAAATGATTTAAATACAAGTGACCTGTTAAGTCAATTTTATTTTCCTTTCAAATTTGAGGCAAGTTTTGAAGTTTAGTTTTCAGTTATATTTTTTTCCGGTGTAGAGTTTATGACACTTTTGTGGAGGAAATAATGACCTTAAAACAGCCATATTAAGTTAGCTGGTCTCTGTTGGTTAAGCTAGTCTAGCTGGTCTCCTCATCTGCCCATAAGCAAGTTACATTTTTTGAATATCATGTCATCTTATTTGTTGAATATTTCAATTAAGCTCATTGCTTTGTGATTGGATGAGTTTGAACATGTCATCCCATGTGTTAAAATAGCACATGATGATGATCAGTCACGATTTAACTTGCGTTGTTGTGTACGTGTTGACCATATGTGACCATGGACAACAAAGCCAGTCTTATGGATCAATTTTATGAAATTGAGATTTTAACACAATCTGAAAGCTGAATAAATAAGATTTCTATTGATGTATGAGTTGTTATAATAGGACAATATCTGGCTGAGATACAACCCTTTAAAACTCTGGAATCTGAGAGTGCAAAAAAATCGCCTTTGAATTGTTAATCAGGGGCTGTGTAGCAGGCCATCCACTCACAAAAATAAAGTTTTTATATATTTAATGTAGTTAACATTAAATAGTAACATGTAGTTTAACATTTAATGATGTTAAATTTACAAAACATCTTCATGAAACATGATCTTCACTTAATATCCTAATGAGTTTTGGCAAAAAAGATAAATTTTTCATTTTGACCCATAACATGTATTTTTGTCTTATACTAAAAATGTTACTGTGCTACTTAAGACTGGTTTTGTGATCCAGGGTCACATATGTGTAATGTGCATCTCTCCTCTGAGGGCATTTCGCTCCAAGGCTTCTTCCCTACGTGACTGCGCCGGGTTTTGCGCTGCCGACCACAGCCTCCCTCTTTAACGATAACACTAATGAATTTCCTGCGATTTCCTGTAATTGGAGCATTGGGTGGGTCACGTGCGTGAGCGTGGGCATGTCGACAGCATTTTTCAGGCGTGTTGACAGTGTCTTTGTGTGATTGGGCAGAGGAACAATTCATCCTCACGTACCCTTTGACGGCTGGCGTCATCAGAGTCTGCAAGAGGGCGAGGGCAACTTCACTTATGTACTGGCATGCGGGCGAATGTTCTGAGATGGAGATCAGAATGGGTTAGATCATTAGAACAGGATGGACGCTAGAACTGGTCGATATCAAAGTGTCTCCTGTCAGATGTCCCCAGAAGATCCGGCTGCGATCTTTGCAGCGTGGCATTGTGGGTGTCCATGGGTGGGGATGACAAGCTTCTCTGAACCCTCTCAAGAACAAAGGGTCAGCTTTTATTTGGATTAGTGTCGAGACTCCAGAGACGTAATGATAAGAGGAGAGAGACGGTCAGAGAAAGAAAGAGAGATTGCAAAGGAAGGGTGGTCCAACTGACATACATAAACCAACATCAATCATCAAAGGGAATTTATTTCCTTCTGTCATTTTGTCTCTTAGTTTTGATATCATTCTCATCCACTTTTAATTTGAAATCTAATTTAAAAATGATGCTGAAAGTGAAGTTTTAAATTGGGAATGACACCGGGCTAGTTTTCACACGGTTATTTTAATGAATACTTATAACAAATGAAAGTACATTTCTGCACAGTTTAATATCTTGGATACAGATAAGCAAATAAACATTGACACAGTTACTGCCCAGAGATTCAATCCATTGAGCTCCCTTTGTGACAACATGCCCCACTATACGTCCCAGGTGTAGAAACTGGCCTACAGTAATAAATCACAAACTTTAATAGACGTGAATAATATAAAAAGTAACCTTGTGGTCAATAATATATTCTTATTTAAAATGCATGTGACAACTTGCCCAATATCAGTAAATTATTTTTCAATTACATTAGGTTAAATATGAAGATTTTAAAATATATCTGACACTTTCTTATAAATGCACACTTGTTTACCCAACAGTTAAATATCGAGAAAAGAATATCTAACAACAAACCCTAAGGTACCTCTCCCATTCATAATACCCTTACTGACCTGTTCAGAACTGTTTACTAAATCAACAACACATTTCATAGGTGCTGTTAAAGCTGATTTTAAATCTAGATAATATAGTAACGTATAACACACTGACCTTTACTGTAGATTTCAGGTAAACCATCACACAGATTTTATCAATTTAATAAAATTGTAAAATGTCTCCCTACAAACAAATGTTTTATTAAACACATTTGTGAATTGAAAGCAAACCCACGGAGCATTATGTACAGTTTATTCAAGGATTATTATTTCAGTCAGTGTTTGTTTTAGCATTGAGTCTCCTGACAGTCAATTAAGTTTATTTTTCTTGTCTATTCTGAGCATGTGGAGAGCTTCATAAGAAAACCATCACATCACATTTGTGTTTGCAAGTATACATTTATCTCTCTATTGGTCTACACTTATGATTGTACAGTAATGGTGCAGAGATCTTTCATCAGATCAAGGTAGTTTATCAGTCAAGGACAAGCAAATATTATGTATATGTCAATAGCACGAGTAAATATGCTGCAAACTTTGATCTTTGAGTTTTCTTTGACCAAACACTGACAAATTGACTTTGAACAACACTCTTATCTCATTCTTTTGCATGTTGGTAGTCTTTAGGGGGCTCTTTATCTTATATGACATTAAAACCATCCCAATGGTTCATTTTTACAACTTCACACGTATGATTGCTAGATATGACTGTTTACTATGTATTTAAGGTTATACTCCCTGAAATTGAAATGCTGTCCTTAATGACTGCAATCTCTTGCATTTACTTTTCACATTTATTATTTTAGCAGAAGCTTTTATCCAAAGCGGCTTAGGAAAGCAACAAGCGATTTATATTCATTATTAATTATAAGAATGCAGTACTATACACCGTTAAGATGGTATAGGCCAGCATACAGAGAAATTCAGAAGGGTCAAAGGTTTTTTATTGTTAGTGTGTCAGTTTGAGTGTATAAAAAAAAGAGAAATTCAATACTTTTACTTTACAATAACTAAGTAAAATGGCCAGTATAGGCATAGAAAGTAAGATAATGTCTGTATTTTTTAATTATTTGAATTGAATTTCATTAATTAAAATGTTTTTTTATTATTTAAATTGATTATTATTAATTATAATCTAGCATTTTTAATAATCCGATTTGTTGTGACCTTTATACAATATATATGGTTTGTGTATCCTGATTACATAACACTGTTATGTAGGCCTATATTAAGTCTTCAGTTATGTCTTGATTACATAGAGTACAATTCATCTAATTTTAGGACCCCATTCTATGTGAGGCTTTTGTTCTGATAAAAATGTCTATTACAGGGACTAAACTATTATTGGCAACATTACAACTGGCCATCCTACTGTTAATCCAGTATTCATTAGGCCTGTTTGTATTTCTTCATGTGGTTTTATTTACTGTTGCCAAAATGCTGTGCACTTCCCGCCATTGTGTGAGTAATATCTTCACCTGCGTGATAAGATGCGTCTTTACATTAGATTAGATGTTCTTTCCGGACACCCGCCTTTGTTTTGACTGCGAGCTAATCCTAATACACAAATACAAAAAGCACTAACAGTATGCTAGAAAGGAATAGACCAGGAAGCTGTTGTGACATTTACGTCAGAGAAACATTATCCTCGGTGTTAAAAGATAACTTTTTTTCAAATCCTCTTTTTTTAATGATGCTGTATAGGAAGATTTATATTAGGGATGACAAAGGGGCCAGCTGTCACACTGTTATTCTAATGAATATTAATGAATCATTTCTGTACATATTTTAATATCTGGGCTACAGATGAGCAAATTAACTTTCAAACAGTTCAGTAAAGTGTTTGTGAAGTGGAATCGTCTTTTTAAATGTTTTGCATTTCCTTAAAAATACAGCAGAATTATTTTTGACACTTCAATAAAGTTTGTTGTGAGGGGATAATTCACCCAACATTTATTCAGCCTCATATCATTACTTACCTACATTAACTTATAACACAAAAGAGGATATTTTGAGGAATGTTTTTGTGTTTTTGTAAACAATAGAAGTAAATGTTATTTGGTTACCAGCCTAACTTGTTTTATTCAGAAGTCATACAGATTTTAGAAAATGCTTTAAAGTTGTGGAGTTCTTTAAGCCAATTTTTTTTTCTAAGTACACACTTAATATCTGTATGAATTGTCATTGCATGAAAAAGATCTGTGTGAAAAATCAGAAATTCTTCTGTATTCCACAGAAAAATTAAAAATAAAAAGGGACAGTTTTTAATTTTGGGTGAACTTCAATGGAATACTGCTTTACTCGAATCTAGTGTTAGATTAGATTTGTTACACTCAGAATATCATTTCATTCAGGACCAGATACTGTCATGACACTTTGGGTGAGACACGGACAGAGGACCCAGATGAAGACAACGGGTAAGAGTTTAACAAGACTTGAACAAAACAGGAAACAAAAACCCACGATGGGGTAAAACAACAAAGCACAAGTGTATAAGGGTACAAGACATGGCATCAGGGACAAGCACTAACTACACCAAACCAGACTAAGACAACACTTTAAATTAAATTAAAAAATATATATATATATATATATATATATATATATATATATATATATATATATATATATATATATATATATATATATATATATATATATATATATATATATATATATACAATAACTAAACTACACTGACAAGAAACAGGCACTCACCCACATATGAGACCACAATGAACCAGCACAAGACAGCAAACACGAGGGCATTATAAGGGATCAAAATCAAGAGGGGACAGGTGAGGGGCATGAACTAATAATGAGCACTAAAGAGGAAACAAGAGGGCAGAAACAATGACGAGACCGGAGATAGAGTATGGCGAGCCAAAAGTCCCAAAATAGTCTCTCTCCACATTAAACATGGGGTTCTGTTGGCTGCTAGGCCGAGAGAAACATGACACGGTGCAGCAGGATCATGGCAGATAGATCCTTTTTTATTTAAAAAGAAATAATATATCATTCCTCTAGTGAAATTTGATTGCCCTAAAGTAGGAATTCTGTGATTTTTTTTGTGTTTCAATCTGAATTTTATTGTCTTGTCTGTCTACTGTACTTAAAGAGTAAACTCCACAAAGGGCACCTTCCTTCCTGTTATATACAAATGACACGTGTTTGGAAACTATTTATAGGTGCCTTGTCTATTTTAAGTGTATTTTTAGTAGACATCCAGATGTTTGAATGGTTAATGTTAGCTGGCAAGCTGCTTTTTATGCACAATAAACAAGAAGACATACTAAGATAATCATAGTAATGTTATTCTAAGAACACCTATAACATAGTTCCTAAAAAAAATTGAAGAATAAATAAGGAACTAATTCAAGTGTTTTTCAAGTCAGTTTTCTAGCAATTAATTTTATTTATGTTGCGAATTGTTAAGTTGACATGCTTCGGAAATTATGTTGAATGACTGAGAACGATAGTTCACCAAAAAATGAAATTTCTGTCTTAATTTACATTTATTCATTTACAGCCTCCAACTATTACAATTTTGTATACATTTCTTTGTTCTGATGAACACGGAGAAAGATATTTGGAAGAATCCTTGTAACAAATCAGTTCTTGGCTACCATTGACTACCATAGTAGGACAAAAGCTTTACATTTATACAGTAGGCAGATGCTTTATCCAAAGCGACTTACATTGCATCATGCTATACATTGTATTTGAGTATGTGCAACCCCCTGGTATGCTCAAACCACTCGGCCACAGGGAATAGCTTAAATTTCTTTCTTCTGTTGAACACAAGAGAATATATTTTGAGGAATGTCGGAAAACAAACAGGTCTAACTACTATTATAATTTTTCCAACTGTGGTCATGTGGTCATAAATTAACTATATGTTGTTTTGAATAAAATGTTCTGCAAAGTAAATGTGCATTTAATTGATCAATATTTCCATACAGTTCTTCTAAACTGGTATCAAGAATTGTAAAATTTCCACTAATATTAGTATTCAGAGGTTCTATATCCTGGAATGTTGGTATTGTACCAACCTCATTTCTCTTCTTTCGTCCACTCACCATCTCTTTAAAAGTGTCATTTTAGGGCGTTTATGCAGATGTCACAGCAGTCAGTCTGACGTCTGCCAGCTCTTCCTGTAGCATCTGTGCACACCCAGCGCAGCCGCCTCGGACAATGTCCCGACTGTCTGCGTGCAGGTCTGTGTGTCTCTTACCAGCGTGTTGTTATTATACAGTATGTCAGCACTACACTCTCCGCTCCATTGTCTGTGCAACTATTGTTTGTTTACTAGACTGAGAAAAGCACAAAGACGGGAACAGATGCTTGTCCTGCACTTCTGGAAGCTGTTGTTCAGTGGCATCCCAAATTTGGAAATCGTGGTTTCATTGTTTTGGGGGTCTAAGAAAGTTCCTTCTGAAATTTGGAAAAATTCTTAGATGTGTCTTTGAACAGGTGGTCCAACCAGAACATTGAGATATCACGTACTCACCTTGTTCTTCCAAACCTCTATGATTATATTAGACAAGTTTTTTTAAATATTCTGGCCTTTTGTTTCTTTATATTGAAAGTAAATGTGTACTGGTGCTGTCTTTAAAATTCCAAGAATGCAGAACATAATCGTGATTTTCTAATAATGTGAGCAATTAACCAATGCAATCTAATTCTTAAAAGGATAGATCATCCTACAAATATCATTACTTATACGCCCTGATGTCATTCAAAACATGTATATGATACTTTGAGAAATGTCTCAGTGGTTTTGTGTCTAATGGAAGTCAGTGGGGTTCAATGTTGTTTGGTTACCAAAATTCTTCAAAATATGTTCTTCTGTGTTCACCAGGACAGCAAACGTCCTTATTCAAACCTATTATATGGTAAACAGTGTCTTAAAATTGTTTCATGCAAGCAACATTTAATTTGTGAATTATTCCTTAAAGACACTGAAGCATGTTTGGCATAATTTCTAGCTTAGAGACGTTATAAATTTACTCTGTAAACTCAAAATAAAGTAACTTTCTTAACAGGAAAACACCAAAATAGTAAAGCACAGACGAAAAAGTCTTGAAATAATAAATAACACATCACAGGGCTCCTTTTCATCTCCGAATGGCCGCTTTTGAAAGCGCATTCTCCCTCATAATGAGAGAAAATGAGAGAGACGATTATCACGCTGATATGGGCTTTAGAATGGGTGGACTACATTCCCAGTGGCCCAAAGGACCGTCGCCTTAGATCATACATTGCCTTGGATTGACCCGCTATCAGCTTAGATGTGCTGGGAAGCTGTGCTTGCCGGTTACTCTCATTGTTGATAAGGTCAGAGGTGTGGAGGTCTCTCCAAGAGAACAGGAGTGGTAAAGATCTCGCTGCTGGTGGCCTGATTTAATGTCGTCTTGTTACTCTTTCTGAACAGAGAGGGCTGTGTTTGAAAGAAAGTATTAAATGACAACATGAGTGGATGCTGACTTTTACTGATGAGCTTCAAAGAGAAAGAAATCTTCAAGATGGGAAAATATACACAACTGCAAAATAAATTTGTTCCTTACACAACGCTATTATATGAATATAATGCATATGAAGATAGAGCACAAGATGCTGTTGTTTATTTATTGATTATTGGTATAAACTAGCATTGTACATTGAACATAACTTGTTTGAATGAAAAACGCTAATTCAAATATTCTGCACAATTGTTTTTACAGTGGTCATTTTAGACAATGGGTTGGTTGTTGACAAAACACTTTCGTTATATATAAAAAAATTAACATGGATGTAGGTAAAAGATATAAATGAAGTTCATGAAAAATTATTGTTCCTATAGATCACTCGATCATCACATTGATGAAATCCTGCACAGTTATGCACATGTTAAAGTTCTCATGCAACATTAATCTACATTTTTATTTGGATTTCCAGAGAGGTTTTTTTTCTGTGTTTGAACAGTGACGTAATTACCAGGATGTTCACACTCAGGGGATGATATCTTTTTTATTTTGACGCATAGGAGTGAGATAAGCTGAATTCATTTAATTTTCTCAACCTTTGGCTTTGAAGATAAGCACTTGCATCAAAGCCTCTGCATGCTTCACTGTTCTGTGCTGTAATTGATGTTGGATTTCAATTACTTCTAGTGAAATAAACCAGTACCGCCAAAAACACATTAAATTGCCCATTACACAACTCAACCTGGACTTCCAATCGAGTCACAGCAGACTTCAGATTCAATATACAGACTCTATGGTCTTTTCACAACATTTTACGTGTACACAACCTAAAATGAAAATAGAGAAATAAAGTATACATAGTTCTGAAACAAGTTATGTTTGATGTAATTATAATATGATGGTCATGTATCAAATGATACAAAATCCTTTTAAATACAGTGGTGATGCGTGAAGGCACATCCCATGAGGATACAACAACACAATACAACACAACAGCTATTGTTTTCCACACGCAAACGTGCTGAGTTGTAATTTGTTAAGGTGACTCAGACTTGCGTAGATTTTGCCGATAGAGACAGAAATAACCTTTTGTTTGTTTGTAAAAACTTCTCTGCTGATTAAACGATATGATACGTGACTGAATTCTCATCATATCCCCTAAAGCAAAAGAAGATGAAGAAAGGGTTATCCATTATAATGTCTTAACATTCAGTAACTTCAGTGTCTTGCTCTATAGACCAAAGTTTATGAGACTTTGTTATTTCTAGATACGCCCCAGATATGTTCAGATATATTTTCTAGGTTAATTTAAACCATTAGTTGGGTTTGTCCATTTAACCCAACCATGTGTTAAAACATTGAACATTGAATGAATTCTTTTTCCCCACATTTTTGAGTAATTTTGCATCTTCCACGTAAACACTTTGACTTACAGACATATTGCCATGAGGTCTCACCTCCCCTTGCTATTCTGAGCTCTAATTGGATGATTTTTCGATATTGATAATCAGTCTAGGCCAAGGCATCCATTTATTTATTTTTGTAAAAAATATATCTCCTTCAACATAATTATTTCAGACATTCACACATGGTGTCAAAGATAATGAAAAAGTCAGACACTATATTTCTGAACGGTAGTGTTGCAAAATAAAATCGAATTCACACATAATAAACGTCAGATCAAAACACACAAATAAATGCAAATCAAATGTACTGTACATGTGCACGTGCATGCTACTCTTGCCTGTGTGCCTGCCTCTTATCGTCTCCAATAAAATGCACGATCACAAGATAAAAATATCTTCCTGCATCAAGTGTCAGGGGACATTGCAGTTTTGCTTCATCCGGTGCGCGGGTGGGGAGGGTTGGGGGCCCGTGCTGGCGTCTCGGAGGCTGAGCGCGTCTCCGCATCCCTGCGCGCACGTCGGATCATCCGAATGAGCGGGTCGGGAGGTGGGAATCGGGACTGAGATGCTGAAGATTAAGAGGTTCCTGTCTGTCTCCGTCTTGTGTCGCTCATTGGGTATAAAATCATGCCTGCCTCTCACACTGCAGTAGAGTTGTGCAGGTGTATCAGAGACTCCAGTGACAGGTGACCGCAGACATGGCCATACAAAGACTGTGTGGACTTCTCCTTTTGTGCTTTACATTTATAGGTAAGAATGGATTTCCTCAAGTACTATTATTAATATAATTAGGGACATTTTGTGCAAAACCAGAACGTTTTGACTTGATTTTGCAATTTACTTTTAAAACACAAAAAAAATGCTTACTGATAGATTTAGCCTACTATATATATATATATTTTTGTGCATATTTTCAAATTGTATTTTAATATCTATAAATGTATTATAGACAATCTACTAAATGTGCAACTATATGCATCATTATATTTTGTTTTATAATGAATACCATCTCCTATTTAGATATATGCATTTGGCAGACTTACAGAGCATTCAATATACATTTTATCAGTGTTTTTTGAGATCAAACCTGATATTAGCATTCCTTATGCAATACTCAAACAATTGAGCTACAGTAATGCTGATAATAAAAAAATGTTAACTAAACTTTTACTATAATAAAACCAGACGTGGGTAATTTTCATAAGGCTTTAAATGTGTTCGCTCAACGGGTAGGCAATAAAAAGCAATGCTGTATCATGGGTTTAATTCCTCGGTTTGGCCTATAGGCTTATAAAATGAATTTTAATAAGCTGGACGTCAGTTTGAATCACAGTGTCTGCCAAATGCATAAATGTAAAGTACGGCACTTTCAACCTTTAGCAAGAGCGCTGCATAATGTTCAGAAGAATGCAAGTGCAACATGTAAGGATCAATTTCTTATACAGAAAGCATCACTTTCACTTGGATGTTTGTTTGGAACATATATGGTTGTCGTCTTTGTTGCTGGTTGTGTTTGAAGGTCTATACAGGAAGAAGTATTGCTTTGTAAGGGAAGCTGGTCATTTTCATTATTCATTTACTCTTTCCCTGTCCGTCAGCCAATAATATACATTTTAGGTTTTAGGGCAAGGTTTCACAGTTGACCTCATAAACACATGTGATGAACGTGTTTCATGATTATGGGTTAAATGTTTTATTTTATTGTAGATGCTAAAGTGAACATCATTACCAGTGACCCAGATGTAGTGGTCGGGAGTGATGTTCTACTCTTGTGCAAAGGTTAGTGTGTGTTTTACTGTATGATTTAACTAATAAATCGACTTTTTGTAATACTTGAAGATAATGACATTGCTTGGATAAAAGTGGCCTCTTTAATAATACTGGACTTCTTTATTTGCTGTTTGGCAATGACTTAAATAACCCAGATGGTCTGAATTGAATAAGTCAAATTGTGTTGCATGATAACCGGGAATATTCAGATTTGTTTTTTTATTTTCAAAACACCATCAAAGTATATACTTTTAACTAAACATATATTATGTTACTTTTTAAAATAATCAAGGGGATCTTCTGGCATTTATTTCTTCTTCTTTATGTTGTGTGATTGAACAAATTCAGCTGAAGCAGAGGGAGAAATCAGCTGGTTTAAGGATGATGAAGAACTTGATGAAGATCATCACTTAATTGAGAAAGAGGATGAATCATCAAGTAAACTGAAGCTGACGAACATCCAGTTGACTGACAGTGGGGTTTATACTTGCAAGGTTGAAAATGATCAAGGCATCCGGAGTAGCCAATACCGGATCTATGTGTATCGTACGTTTCACATTCTCCTGCTTTTCTAATGAGCACTATTTAAAGGGTGTGCATCCAGGAAAAATTTACTTTCATGATCTTCCAAACCTGTAGCCTTAGCTGTTAGTTCTTTCTGTGAGGGTTTCTAAAGAATCCCATTCATCAAGTTTACCCAGTCTGTCAAAGACAGTGGACATGATGCTATGGATGTTTAGACTTTTTGTTTGCGTAAAAATTTTATTTTCTAAAATAGCAGCATTCAGGTTTGTAATGGCATGATGGTGAATAGTCCACATGAGGTTTACGGGTCTGTGGGACAACAGATGTTTACAACAGATAAGATTGAGATAAAGGGATTGATAGTTATTTTCAACCTTTATTTATTAAGAAAGTTATTTATGTTAGATATATTTATTTTTTGTTATATTTAATTAATTCATTATATAAATGTTAAAAAAATGTTTTATAAATAAAACCGGTCTAATTTCACAAAAGTAAATGACAAATATTATCATTACATTATCCATATATACGATCATATTTTTACCAAAAATTATAACTCCCTCATATGAAATTCTATCTTTCAAACAGAGGCACTAGACTTTGGCACCACGAGGACCTATCATGAATTTCTGGTGAACCAGACCGTGATAATTCCCTGCGTGGTCTCTGGGAAACCGGAGGTGGAAGTCCAGTGGTATCGGAACAATCGCATCATTAATAATGACGGTAGGAGCGACGGCCTCGCTGGAGGTTCTTCCGATCATTCATGTGGTACGGGGTCTCCACACCTTCCTAACTCTCTGTGATGCCTTTATATGGCAGAGTGAAGGAATGGCGATGGTGGACAAATGGGGTGAGCGGGGTCTGTGCATTTATTGCATGATCGATTTGAAACCAAATCGAGAGATGTTTCTCAACAGAGGTCGGGAAACATCTGTGAACAGTTTGTTCCATCTGAAGGTGAGGCCTTAAGTAAGCAGACCTCCAAAATATTGTACCCTGCTCCATCTCAAGTCTACGCCACCATTGACAACCTTATGGAAATAGTTCATACAATAATGTGAATGTTTTTATTGTTTACTCAAAGCTGTTTGTCAACACTTTTAGATTTTTGTTTTAAGCAATGACAAAGATCACAAACTCCTACAATGACTCAAACAAGGGCGTCATCATCAAATAGTCCATTTGACTTTGAGTCTACTGAAGCCATACAATCCCTTTGTGCAACACAAAGACAAACATTTAGATCCTTTTAGATCTTCCCTGAAGATCTAAAATGTTACTCTTCATATTCAAAATGTATGATCGCATACAATATTTGAACATAAATAATTGCAGCATCACAGACTTCAAAAAGACTTCATAGACTATTTCTGAGGTGCTTTTTGGTCTTTGTTGGAGTGCATGTGGGTTTATAAAGGCTTCCTCTCATGAACCCAAAGACTTGGCTCGCTTTGAGATCACTCTCTTTTCATGTCTTCCTCTTTGGGTCATGCAGGTAGAGGTCAGCTCAAAGTCTTGCCCGATAGATCCTTGCAGATTGTGGGAATTCAACAGGAGGACCGTGGGACCTACATTTGTGTTGGCAGAATCAAAGGACGTCCCATCAACAGAACCCTTCCAATTTCTGTTGTTGTTAATGGTGAGGATTTAGCAAAACCAATAATGTTACCTCGGTTTAGTCTGGCCAGGTTAAATACATTTCTTTAACCATCTCATTCTGTAGAACCGCCAACTGTGCTGATTCATAAAGAAAAAATTAATGTTTTTGCTGGACCCAACAACAGCGTGTCTATAATCTGCCTGGTGAAAGGACAACCAACTCCAAATATCACATGGACAACGTATGTATATCAGCAGACAATGCTATGATCCTCGTTTCACACTGTGATCCTAATTTCTTTTTCCTTCCCCTCTGAGCTTATTTGTGTTGTATTAATAGTTAGAAATAAGTTCACTGTTTATTTATTTCCCCCTCAGCCCGTCCACCTCTGATAAGTCACGTTACAACTATAACTCTGATAAGAGTGAGCTGACCATCTCCGGTGTAACCAGGAGTGATTTTGGAGAGTATATCTGCACAGCTACCAATAAGATTGGAGACAACAGCGTCACCCTTATTCTGGACGTCTCAGGTGAGATGTAAACCCATAAACACAATGGTCGTTTCTCAATATGCATTCTTTAGTGGTCTTGTGTATATGTGTTCTCGCTCTATGTCATCAACAAACGTTAAAGTCTGGTTCCAGTACTCAAGAACACTAGAACAGAGAATGTATGAAAGTAGCCGGATGTGTTTTTGATATCAAGGCTGCAAGTCCATTCAAGGCTGCCTCGCAAGACCAGTCACACAAGTCCGTTCTTTGCGTTCCTAAAAACATCTGCAGTTAACATTTACATACAGACACTAGACAAAACAAAGAGGGAAAAGTTCCCACATAACATCATCAAATCCATACATCAATCTGAATAAATATGTAAAAGAAATGTGACTTCATTTTGCAATCCGGTCAACTCAAGTCAACTCAATACGTTTTCTTGTTCAACAATTTTTGTGAATGACCCAGTTGTTTGCTTTCATCTCTACTTTATTTATTTTATAAACATATTTGGGAAACTGTGTTTGGCAAAAAAGTGAGTGCCAAGTAAACATTTTGTTATTGTTGAATTTTGGTGTTTATCTTAGTCACAAACACAGATATGGTGAATTTGGTGCCATGTAAGCAGATAGCTTTCATTCACAATTGACAAAAACCAAACTATGATGCTTTTGGGACATTTCCATACTTGTTAAATTAAAATGTATTTCAAATCCAATCAAATCCCTTTATTGTCACTCAACCCTATACACAAGTGCAACAGTAGGGGAAAAACTTGGATGCCGTTCCGACCAACATGGCAGTATGACAGATATGTAGATTACAAGTAATAAAGAATTACAATACGTTACAGTAAACATTTCTGTACAAGTGTTTAACCACAATATTTTAAATTTGTATAACATATTTTTAATAAAAGTAACATTTGCTAATTTCAATATTCAGAATATTCAGAAGTTATGCTGAAAGGTTGATGATAACTTGCGGTAAATCTGTTCTAAGTAGGGTCGCAATATTCCTGAACAGCACAGGTTCATTGTTCTTATCCTCTTGATTATTTTCAGAGCGTCCAACTGTAGTTTTGGATCCAAGCAGGTTGACCATCATTCCTGGCGAAAGTGGATCTGTGCTGTGCAATGCCACCGGACATCCAACACCAACCACGCAGTGGGTCAAAAAGACCAACCAAGTAAAAATGGTATGAAATACGTTTCTGATGTTAAAGTACACATGGTTTCAAAGCATCTTTTGGTTTCAAATTTAGTTAGGGTTTAATAATTATTATCATGTAGGCCTACATTTATTATCGATTTCATTTGTCAACTATTATGTGTATAATATGTTATTAATGTTTGATGATAATGATTGGCGTGTAAAGAGAAGTGAGGTTATTGGTCACCCACTGAATTATCAGACAAGCACATCTGTGTTGGGCTTTGTGGTAAATTGAGGCAATGGATTGTAATTGGGTCGTAATTTCGTAATTTCCTGCTGCATGGTCAGGGGAAGTTCTGTATCTACAAGTTTGACCTACGTACTCATGTTTTCATGGCTCCTAATGACTTTTCCTGTCTTTTATGTCTTTTCCGGTGCTGTTTTCATGAACACACGGGCAGACGAGTGTGAGGGGATTGGAGCTGATTCTTACAAATGTGACGCCCTCTGATGGTGGCTTCTACTCCTGCATAGCCAGCAATAAAGCCGGCACAACCACAGAGGACTTCCAGCTTATAAGTAAGAGCCAAGACTTTTGAAGAATAATGATGTAGAATGCATCAATCTCATCAGGGATAAGCAATATGACATTTGATAAACGAATTTAGAACGCCACCCTTCAGCTTACAAAAATGCAGTTTATCAAAGTGTGCTATTAGTATACTTATTTGAAATTAGAATAAGGAAGCATACCTTCAGAGTACTCTTTATACTTTTGAACAAACTATTTTGTATTTTTTATATATTTAAATTAAGTATTCTGAGTTGCATTTATTCTTTTGATTCAGCAGCCTTTAAATACTTTTTCACAAAGTTTGACATACTGTCTTATAAACTTACATGTTCAAGATTATATATAATATTAAACAAGGTCGCTCAAAGAAATTTACAAGTATACATGTAGTATAAAAACAGCTAAACTATTTTACTGAGAGTATACTTCACAGTGTACTTTCATAAAAAAAAGTGCAACAATTGTTAAATTAGTAAACAGTATATCTATAAGTTCATTTGAAGTAGTTGCAGCACAAACGATATTGCAGTTAAAGTATACAGTACCTATAATCACAAAAAATTGATCAGTAGGTCTTACAGAACAGTACAGTGTTTACTACATAAAGTACACTTACAAAATGTAATTGAACTTTACTTAAATATACTTAATAAAATGAAGTTGAAGCACTGTATACTTATTTTTCGTAAGGGCCTAAACAGAATTTTCGAGAAATATTAATACAGTGCTGTCCTGCTATAACTGTAATAATGATAAGGGTAGTCACAATCACACTTTTTATATTGTAATTTATTCATTTCTCTCTCTCCCTCCAAAGCCTGGCCTGGGATGCCCACTGAGTTCAGCGTGGCTCCAGGACCCTCATCTTCTGTACTCATTCAAAGGGTTAAAGTGCAGGACGGAGGCACCCCCATCACCCATTACATCATTCAGTGGAAAAAACCTTCTCAAGACGACTGGAGTCAAGTTGATGTCAAGTCCTCAGGTAACTTTCACACTGTTGATCAATACTCTTCAGCATACCCTCAGTGTTTCATTGTTGCTTTTCTTGGAATTTCGAATTCTGTGAGATGAAAGTGTTTACGCTTGCAGATCCTTTGATGATCGAGGGCCTTGATCCGTACACAGAGTACTCCTTTAGATTTGCAGCCAAAAACGCTTTCTATCAGGGCAACTTCTCCACCGAGCAAAAGATTTTCACAAAGTCACATCGTGAGTATTGACACTGTTTTCTCATCTCTGTTCATCTCATTTCACCTGCAGCCGACACACCTGTTTTAATTCTTATATCACAAGAATATACCTTCATAAAAATTGCTTTTATAAATATAATTGTGCTTTTTTTATTGAAAGGCCCAAACAGAATCTGTGCTCGTAAAAAGCATTAAATAGCAAAACAATCTGAATAAATGATCATATAAATTTGAACATAAAATCTTAAAATGTCTTATCATTTAACATATTTCATCACACAAAATCCATTCTATTGATTTATCGTATGAGTGCAGAATATCTGGAAAAAATCTGATATGTACACTGTGTGCCAGTAATTTACTGTAGATTTTACAATTATGTTTTAAACATAAACTAACCTAATCTTTCATATAATAAGACTATATATCTTAGGTCACTTTTCTTGTTAAGTTAATGTATCATAATTTAAGAAGTTTTCAAGATATTTTCTAGAAAAAAAGACTAAAATGCTTAAGAAGAATGACAGTTTTTGCAGTGTAGCTGTGCTAACGCCAGTAATACATCTCAAAATTCAAAGTGTTTTAATTTTAATTAAAGTAAAGTTTCATTAAAATTGAAGAAAGAACTTATATGAAAATTATCAAGTAGGAATTAAATCAAACCTGCTGCAAAACTACAGCAAAGTTTCACAGTGTAGATTCAGTTAGGGCCAAACCTGTCCAAAATCGCCCACTATACCCTCGTTCACTATTCCCTCATTCACTATACCCTACATTAGTTCACTATATAGTCCACTTTAAGGATTGAGTTAAAAAATTGAGTAAATTCGGACACTCGGTGCACTGGAAAGGCTGCTGGCGCCATCTTCTGCGCGGGAATTCATTCAGCGCGAGAATCACGATAGCCTACATGACTAGCAGCTAGCCGTGACTGTACATCGGTTGTACACTAGTTATTATGATGCATCATGGGATTGAATGAGTGCCCTCAATAATGTCCACTATGAATTCGGACACCACTAAAAATCGATGACCTGAAATAGTGCACTATATTAGGGTATAGGGGGAATTTTGGACACAGCCCTTGTCTTTGTAAGAAATATTGATGTATGATTGATTGATGTATCCTTTACTGTCATGCTATCATGCATAAATGTATGACGTCTGCTCATCAAATGTCTTCATGATTTCCTTTCATTACCCACACTGCTTCTCATACCATCTAAATGTCCATTCCTGCTTGATGATGATCCTCCTCCATGCTTTACCTCCTGCTGCTGGTCCATGGCCCGGTCCATTGCCTTATTCTGACATCCTTTGTAGATGGTAATACTTAATCTTTGAATGCATATCTCCAGTTGATAGGCTAAACGCATGCCTAATTGTTTACTGTGATATAGAGGCGTGGAAATGAGTTTGCCTCAGGAAACTGAAGTTTTAGTAAATTCAAATTTATCAGACATTTTAACAATAAACAATGAGTTAATAGTTTCCTTTAATATGAAATTAGCATTGATATTATATTTCCAAACCTCCTATATTTTGGTAAATGATTTTGGAGCTTATCCACGGGATCGTTAGTTTATTGTGATACAATTCAACGATGTTTTATTTTCTTGAGTGGCCCAAACAGCTCAGTATTTCTAATAATGTTTAAACTATCAACAGCTTTCAGAGAAATCAACCTATAACTATATAACCTAAACATTTACTAAAAGTGGTTCTTGTCTCATAATCATACCAGTTTATGTGATATATCTTGGTTATAGCTTATACTTGCTATATAGCACCTCAGTCATCCCAAAGAACTGTATAAGAACCTTTAAAGAACCTCTGAAGAACCACTGAAGCACCAAGATTGAGACCCAAGAACCATTTTTGTGCTACATAGCACATTTTATAGAACTGACTTTCCACATTAAGTAGCCTAATAGAAAAAAAAAGTTTTTTATGTCTTTTCAACTTTAATAGCAAATGGCTTCTGTAAATCTGTTCAATGAATTCATTCAGTAATTCATTGTTTACAGTAAAAAAGTCAAACAACATGCCCTGATTAAGTTCGACTACATTTTTTATGTATTTGTTCTTATATTAAAATATGAGTCCATGTGTTTTGAAATCGCAGTTTCAAGTGCGACAGAAAGTTTGGGCGGGGAAACAATGGATAAAACTTGTTTGTCCTTTTCTCTATACGTTCAGGAGAACCTAGCACCCCTGTTCTCTCTCTGAGCGAGAAGAAGTTAGAGAAGAACTCAGTCTCAATCCCCATTAAACAGATAAATGATGAAGGTTCACCCACCCTGCACTACGTTGTACGATACAAAGTGGTGAGTCTGAAACTAATATCTTTATTCATTTATACATTAGGATTTTTTCTTACAATTTATACATTTTAATCACAATCCATCACGAATCCAAAATAAAAAAATCTTGTTTATGTAATGTGCATATTTATTTAGTATTCTAAACACATATTTTTAGGAAATATTTGCATGTGAATATTTACTGTATATATCATTTGAAATAGTATCGCTTTAGGTTACGACCCACATTTCATGATTTTTGTATTTTATATTTTTCTTAAATAAATACATGCATGTGTATGTTTCAAAATTAATATGGACAGTAAACAGACTAATATTATGTAAACACAAACCTTAATTCTGGACGCAATTAATCGTTTAACAGCCCTAGTTTTGTGTGATCCAGCATTTGTGTTATCTTTAAGTATGAACTTCAAATGCAGCTAAACAAGAATAACATAATGCAAAATAACTTAGCTTTTACTTTCTTTCTGAATACCTGTAAAGTAAATGTAATATTTAGCAATATAATGTGTCATATATTTGTAACAGAACATGGAAAATGAGGACTGGACAGAGAAACAAATTCCTGGAAACCTGAGCCAAATCCATCTGCATAATCTCAAGTACAACTCGGACTATCAGATGGAAGTTTTTGCCGTAAACCACAACGGCTCCTCCAGCTCTGCCCATGTTAACTTCACCATCCCTCAACCTGGTACAATTGATTAAAGCAAGCCTAAAAACATTTAAAATGTTATTTGTATTGTTATTCAACCTCTAAAACATGATTGTGCGTTTTCTCTTTTTCCTGCAGTTAGTCAGCCGAGTTTGGGTAAAGGTGGGGTAGTGGGCATCGTCATGTTCATTTTCCTGCTGCTGATGCTGTCTGTAGATGCTTTCTGCTGCTACACCAAACACTGCGGCCTGCTTAACTTCATCGCTCGGAAACTATTTGGACACAAAGAGTCCGAGTCTAAAGGCATGGATGAAGCGGCGAATAATGGGTGAGAAAGGGTTCTGTTTTATTACTGCAAAGCAATGACAAACTATATGTCCTAGTTTCCCTACAAAGAATCTTTGCACATCATGTTTGCTTGTGTTGAATAAATATGAATTCATCAGATTGCGCAGAATTATTCAAAGGAACAGGTCACCCAAAACTCGAACCGAGCCAAGTTATAACTTTGTGTGACCTTTGTGTTGCATCATTGCTTTTATTTATAATATCTTTTACACATGACTTTCAATCTTGAGTGTGCTTTTTCTTTAAGTGTATCATAGCCATTGTATAATGTTATTCTTTCTTGTTAAACATAAAAAGTCTTATTCTCACTCGCAACAGGAATTGAATCATAATGGCAAAAACATTTTTACATTGTACAAATGGAACACATGGCTCTCAAGAGTGATGTTGAAGGATTTCTTGTATAAAGACAAGCGATCTGTTTCCTGTGTTATTTAAGTCCACATGTGTCTCTCGATACAGAGATGTGAAGTTGAGTGGGCTTGATCATCAGAGAGGCAGCATCCCCAAACTTCAGGCACCCAAAGGGGCAGTGAATGGCCTTCATTCAGAGGTTACGTGTGACAAAGCACCTCTTACCAAATTCGAGTAGGTGCCAAACTCCAAAGGGTGGATGCAGAGTTTAAAATCTGCCATCCACAAAAAATGGCATGTGGGTTTTATATTGCAGTGTATTTGAAGTTATAGTGAGAAAATCTTTATCTTCAGAAATCAAGTTGTAATTAGGTATTTTCCCTACTGCCATTTTTTTTATCCTTTTCCTAATATGTGATCTTGTTTGTCATAATGTCTCCCCCTGTTGAAACGAAAAAGCACACGTGCACAGAAAGCAGCTTCAGAATCTTTCTGTATTTACTTTCAGAATAGCATGCGAGTCATTTTGCCTGTAGAAACAACTTTGGTCTTTTTGTAGGAAAAAACCAGACACAACTGGTCCAGCTACAGAAGCGTAGACCAAGAGGACCATACAAATTTACCGTGTGAAGAAACTTCACATTCATCTCAGGACGTCTTTTGGGCTTCAAGCTGAAGCGTGTCATTTTTTATGTTAAAAAACTTCTCCTGATGCAGTCTAGAACAAACATACAAACATAAGCAAGACGACTTTGATTCACAAGAACGAGTTTGGACTTTGTGTCTTGTGATTGAGTTAAATATAGACACACAGTTTGGGTAGATAACCGCTGCTAATGCAAGTTCAGGCAGATACTGAAAATGAGGAAAGCAGCTATTTCTCAGTTTTTACCTTAACTAAATTAAAATTTTGGAAAAAAGTGTTTTATTACTGAAATAATGGGAGCATCATAATTCTCCGGGGCATTGCTACTGTTAATTTATTGCGCATTTAACATTTGTTTGTAGAAAGAATTGTATATCACTTTGCATATAGAGAAAAAACAACATTTATATTACATTTTTATATAATCTTTAATTTATATTTCAATTTATATTACATTTAAAAAATGCATCATATATACATTTTTGATCTTGATATTGTCTGTGGATGTAAATACAATTAGGCGGATGGCGGATGGACATGATGTATATAAACTTAAACATTTGTGACTTTTACTGTATATTGTATATATTATTTTTGTCATACTTTTGTATTCATTGTAATGTATACCCTAATAATGCCTGTATTCATTTATTCTGTGTTGTAAGTATATTAAGTGTTTGCTAAAAAGATTCATATTCATCCCTAAATGTATTGAAGCAACTATTGAAATGTGATTATTTTGGATAAAAATAAAGAAATACAGTACAGTATATACACCTGCTTGCTGAAAGTTATTATATGGTTAGATTTGTTCAGTGATCTTCTCATACTCTTCTTTGTTCTTAGGTATACTGTAGATCACTGCAAAGTCCTCTTGACTGTTGTGCCGTGGTCTACAAGAAACAACAATAAAAAAATCATACAGTATATGGCTAATGAATATAATATACTGGTGTCCTTAAATACTTAGATTGTAAAAGGCTGTATTCAAATGACTCCATTGATATCGTTCAGTTAGTAACAGTTTTTTAATTGTAAAATAATGTACTTTCCAACAGTCTACTTCTGATAGCTTTTCAGATATGCTGATCCATATGTATGTATAATAAAAAAACAATTCCTTTTCTGACACACATGATTCAGATATTAGTCTCTACTAAATATCTAATGACCTGAATCAGGTGTGATGAATTAGGAAAAGATTTGTAGTTTTGGGTACATTGTAGGATTTGGAAATCGATTGAGTTGTTTACCTGTCTGAATATGATGGAGGAAGCATTAGATCGGCATATATCAGGTTGGTAACGTTTTCTTCAAATTTTAGTGATTTTTTCAGGTTTTCATAGACCTCCTCTGTGAATTTGACTGTAGTTGTCTGTTCAGAGCAAATGTACAGTAAGTACAAGCATTTTTGCTTATTTAAACCAATAGAATTCAAGTTTTGTTGAATACCTTTTCTGTGAACTGCTTCTTTGATATGAACTTCTTTTTCCTGAAGATGAGAAAACAATTTACACTTTAGCTTTAAGGTGCAGTATGTAATTTTCTAGCGGACCAATTGAGAGATGTGCAATATGATATACATACACTGTAAAACTCTGCTGTAATTTTGTTTAAAGCATAAACTTACCTAGTTTATATATTTTCTTTCATAAAACAAGACTAAAATGCTTAAGAATAATGTCATTTTTTGCAGTGTTGCTGGGAAAATGCCAGTCTTGTCTTGCTCATTTGTACTGTTCCTCACAAACAGTACTAATAGGAAAATAGTATTAAGTATGTAATCAAATCTACAGTATGTTACTGGCAAACCTGCTGCAAGACTAGAGGAAAGTTTAACAGTGTAACTATGAGGTGCATAAAGACCTTACACAATGAAGCGTTATGTTTTTATTACCTTTCTATCTATATACACCAAGGGTCTACTTCCATGGAATTCACCATATTGTTTATACAGTAGCACTTAACGGAAATACAGCTCTACAGAGTGTGTTTCATAAATACGTTATTTCCTTCGGCAATCAAGCGAAAACACGATGGCATCTAAAGGGCTGTTCACATTATAACAATAACTATAAAGAAGAAAGTTTTAAAAAACGTTCTTAGTTCAGGAGAAAAGTGGGGTTCACACCATAACGATAAAGATACAGGATCACGTTCAAAAAAATGTTTTTCCAGCTGATGAATAAAAAAATAATAAAACTCTGCCGGATAACATTTGACTATTGGTGATCACAAAGCGAGTTTGATGTCTGGATTAAAGACTGTAGTTGTCAGAAAGTGGTGTGTTCACGGCGGGATATTAAATGCTCATGAGTTAAAGAAAGCAGGCAAAATATATGCTTTACATCCTGGACACGAGCGCACCTTCAGCCTTCTCAGAGACCATCCAGGCTTTGCTGTCATAGTTTAGAGAAAAGTCGTTCAGGAATGAAAACGAAGGCATCAGCAGCAGGTCATCTACATTCACTTCAGTGACTGGGAACACTGCAGCGCGCAGGCTTAAAATAAACATAACATTACCGTCCGCTGGTGTGGATGCAAAAAAGGCCTAGTTAGTTACAGTTCTCGTTATAGTGTGAACGGCCCTTAAGTCCTGTGTCAGCCACCGTAGTGCTTCAAAAGGGAGGGGTGGGGTGAACCGTTGGTTGCAATTTACAGCTTCACCGCAAGATGTCGCTAAATTTCCGACCTTACAGGCGTTAAAATGATTACATAAACCATCTTTAAGTTTAAATACATACATTGAAACATATTGGAATTTTTGGAAAATGAACACAACCTTGGTTAAGTCCACGTTGTCCTGTTCACAACGTCATTCGTTTAAAAAAATCTGCCTGTCTGTGGTTAAGTTATTGAAATAAGTATTTTGCAAAATAAAATGTTACAGTGTATCTGGAAGTGTCGTTCATTCTCTGGTTTAAAGTTAGCACAACATGAACAGGGCAAGACTAAATGATGGGGGAAATGACCTCAAGGGTTTGTGTAATTGTTGTTCAATCCAAACGACAGAACAAATTTCTGTAATGTTCAGGAGCAAATTAACATTGTGTTCTCTCAGGATGTCATAAGTATATTATGACATAGAACTTGCTGAAATCTTCATCCACTCACCTTTTCATAAGTCCGAGGATAATCAATGTTAAGGCAATTCCAAATAATAATGCAGCCATGGTGAAAAACAAGAAATGTGGACGATCTCGCACTAAAAACAAAGTAAATATGATTACCACCTATAGGACCACATAATGCAATATGCTTGACTCACAAATGAGGTCGTATAACAGGTTGAAAGATTTATTGTGAAATCATTTATTTAACTATTTTATTCAGTAAGCTAGTTTTAAATTCACAATATATCGAAAATGAATTATTCTTTATTTGTATTACCTTTAACTTTTAGTTCTATGACTGTAGAGTTATGAGAACCAATGTATGAGTACCGTCCAGCATCCTTTTGACCCACAGTTCTTAGTATGCGTTTACTATCACTTCCAACATAAGAGATGTTTGTATCGCTGATTTTGAACCAGGTGTAGTTTGTCAAAGCAGGGTTGGCATTGCTCATACATTTGAGAGTCACTGAGTCTCCTTCCTCTATCTCTCCGGATGGGAAGATGGTTGTTTGCACATTTTTTGGACTGTCTGTGGGGAGAACACATTATCGTTTGCAAAGGCACAGGATCTGTATTGCAAGGGAACATTGCAGTTGCTACGACTGCGTAAAAGATTGTGTCAGTATAGTGAAATCAAAAAGTTTCCTTTGATTTCTCAATCACTGTTGTCATAGAGGTCAGTG
This sequence comes from Triplophysa bombifrons, assembly GCA_029783895.1. Classification (NCBI taxonomy): domain Eukaryota; kingdom Metazoa; phylum Chordata; class Actinopteri; order Cypriniformes; family Nemacheilidae; genus Triplophysa; species Triplophysa bombifrons. Next base: position 6,138,479 of record CM056455.1, read on the forward strand.
CAAGTCACTCTTTCAGTAGTTGCATGGTTAAACGTGTACTTACATCTTACGTCAAGCAATGTTTCAGTTGTTGAGGTTCTGTCGCCGTTGTTCAGACCGCAGGAGTAGTTGCCAAAATCCCGGTGAGAGACGGAGGAGAATCTGATCTCTTGCTCTGTGACCTGCGGTAGCAGAAGTCCGTTTTTAAACCAGACAAACGGCTCTTGTTGTGGGGTGCAGTTTTCTGTACTGCACTTCAATGTGACCGAGTCCCCTTCATAGACTACTCCATTTGTCTTTTGTGTATCCACTGTTACGCCAAAGGGTAGAACTGTTGATAGATGGATTCATCAAATGTTAACATGGATTAAACTGTATAAGTGGCGATTAAAAATATACCAAAAATGTTGTTATTTAAAAAATTTATTTAAAAAAATTCGTTATTTTATAACAAAAGAGAACTGCGGAAATATTGCTATATTGTCATTGAGTAGATACAGTATATCAGTGGTTCTCAAACTCTTTTGTTGCAAGACCCCCTTTGTGTAGAGGGCATTGCTTTGTGGCCCCCCCTAAATAAAGATTTATAATCTTAAACTTAAAATTTTAATTAACCCAAAAACCCATATCCAGTTTTACAATGCTGAAACAGCAATTCTTTAGGTTGGTGGTCTTATTTTTCTGTTTAATTGCACAAAATGTATTATAAATTTCTATATTTTATGAAATGCCACTGAATACAGTATGTGTTTTTTGGGGGACCCCAGTTTGAGATCCACTGCAGTATATATACGTTTACCTGCTACATTGAGATTGATGCCATTTATTCCAGTGAATTGTCCAAAAGAATATTGTGTTTCAAAGCGAAAGAAGTATCTTCCAATGTCTTTTTTAGAGACATTATGTAATGTTAAGCTACAGTTTCTGCCTTGGTTTGCAAACGTTGTTCTATTTTGGTAAAGTCTGTGGATCTCTGCAGGATTTGAGTGGTAGACAAACATTCCCTCCTGTGAGCCATCTTGTTTTTCATATACCCTCGGCTTGAACCATTTTGAAGTTACAATTCTACCATACGGAAAGTCAAAAGAGCAGCTGAATTCAACAGAGGAGCTTTCATAGACACATATGGATTTAGGGCTGTATGAAACTGACCATGAGGCCACGGCAGCTGAAACAAACACAATAATTTTGTTATGATTTATTAAATGTCAAATGCATGTAAAACAGAAATGTAAAAATCAATGATACTAGCAGACAATGCACAGCTACAAATGCATTTGATATGACCAAATGCATTCAGTTATTATTGATTATAACATTAATGTTTATATTAATATATGTATTATATGTTATATTACTATATATTATTAACAGAACATTTATATAATGTATGAACTATAAAGAGTTACTTGAAAAATTAAATGAAGCCCAAACTCACCCGACAGAGAGAGCTGCATCAATATGCTGATGTGAAACATGGGCAATCACTTCACAAGTTGCATCTAAGAAGAATACACTTGAATTTTTACATGTGTCAGTAGTTTTTAACCTTCGGTATTATACAATAACCGGCCTTATGCAACAGGCAGAGATTTCCTGTAATGTGGTGCATAACTTCCTTTAACTATTTAATAGTTAAACTAACGATTTAATTGTGTATTTATAAAAGGAGGCTGATTTTAGGTTCACAGCTTCCTTCAAAGGGAATAGTTCACCCAAAAATAAAAGATCTTCTGTCATTTATTTACCCTCATGTTCAAAACATCTATATGACTCTTTCTTCTGTGAAACACCAAAGACATATTTTGAGAACCGTCTCATTGGTTTTGTGTCCATAAAATGGAAATCAATGGGGGTCGAAATTGTTTGCTTGCCAATATTCTTCAAAATATCTTCTTTTGGGATTCTGTCACTTGATGATCTAAGACCTAAAAACTGCCTTATACCTCATCATCTGTAGTGTACAAGCGACCGCACAAATCAACATTAACACAAGCAATTATAATACAAATACCACAGTATAACTAACGCCTAGCGCAAGATTTCTGAAAGATGTTTAAACTTCAAAATTCAGTCTGTGGGGTTACAGCTACAGTATATCAAAACATGTTTCCATAAGGCCGACAAAGAAACATTTGTTTTGCTGTAAAGAATATTTGACATCAGGTGAAATCTGTCATCTGATTAAAAAAAGTTGCTGTTGTTAGGTTTGTGTTTTAATAAAAGTATTATCTGTATTTGCACACATTCACACACTCAATATGGATGCTTGAAAAGCATTATGTTTTGTCTCACTATATTTTTATTTAAACTCTTTATTGTTCTTAAAGAATTAGGTTAAATCAAGCTTGCACTATGGCATTTTTGCCCATATGAATGACATGAATCCAAATATGGCAAATCCGAAAGAAATATTCAACTGTTGTAGAGTAGAGGATAAAACTCATAAGACAAGAAAATGAATACATAGACAGAGATATTTGTGGATTCAGCTAATGGTTTAAGTGATGACGAAAGTATCAAGTGCATTAACCTCCAAGTGTGTCTGAAGAATTAGTATCGACCATCACCCAAAAAGAAAAGCTACAGTGTTTTTCTCCTATAAATCAGGAAGATTTAATTAAATTGATTGCAACATCCAAACCGACAACATGCTTATTTGACCCCATTCCGACTACCTTATTAAAAGAGTTACTACCTGTTGCAATTGAGCCCATTTATAACATTATTAACTACTCAATTAATCTAGGACATGTCCCAGGACCCTTTAATCTGGCTGTAATTAAGCCTCTTATCAGAAAAAAACAAATTTAGCCCCCACGAACTTGGAAGTTATAGACCGATTTCAAATCTTCCGTACTTGTCTAAAATACTAGAAAAAGTAGTGTTCACTCAGTTGTGTACTTTCCTACAAAATAATGACATACACGAAAAGTTTCAGTCTGGCTTTAGACCGCATCACAGCACTGAAACTGCGCTTGTTAGAATTACAACTGACCTTCTTATTGCATCAGATAAAGGTAACATCTCACTCTTAGTCCTGCTTGACCTTAGTGCTGCTTTCGATACTGTAGACCATAAAATACTATTAGATCGTTTACACAATTAAACCGGTATTCAGGGACAGATCTGATTTAACAGACAGATATCAATATGTCCATTTAAATGGGAAATCGTCAAATCTCACGCAAGTCAATTATGGATTACTTCAGGGATCGGTTTTAGGACCCTTGGTTTTCTCCATATACATGCTGCCCCTTGGCAACATTATAAGAAAACATGGAATTAGCTTCCACTGTTATGCAGATGATACTCAGCTATATATCTCATCAAGACCAGATGATTCCTTCAAACTATCCAAACTGGCAGAGTGCATCGAGGACTAAAACATTGGATGACTAGTAATTTCCTTCTTTTAAACTTTAGCAAAACGGAAATATTACTTTTAGCAACAAAAACACGTAAACAGAATATATCTCAGATTACAGCCTGCAAATTGAAGGCTGCACTGTTACTCCAACAAATACAGTTAAAGACCTAGACGTTATGTTAGACGACAACCTGTCATAAAAATCACGTCTCAAATATCACAAAAACAGCCTTCTTCCACCTTAGAAATGTTGCCAAATTACGAAATAGTTTATGTGTTGCAGACGCAGAAAAGCTTATTCATGCATTTGTGACCTCAAGACCTGACTATTGTAATGCTTTGCTTAGTGGTTGTCCTGTATCATCGATAAACAAACTACAGTTAGTTCAGAATGCAGCTGCCAGAGTTCTTACAAGGTAAAGAAAATACGATCACATAACCCCAGTTTTATCATCGTTTCACTGGCTACCCATTAAGTATCGTATTCCATCCATCCATTTTCTACCGCTTATCCGAACTACCTCGGGTCACGGGGAGCCTGCGCCTATCTCAGGAGTCATCGGGCATCAAGGCAGGATACACCCTGGATGGAGTGCCAACCCATCGCAGGGCATAAGTATCGTATTGATTTTAAAATTCTTTTAATTACTTACAAAGCTTTAAATGGTTTAGCCTCTACTTACTTAGCTGTGCTTTTGTCACATTACAACCCATCACGCTCTCTAAGATCTCAAAACTCGTTGTGTCGAGAATGACAGATAGGGTTCGCCCTTGAAAACCAATCAACTCTGACTACTATAGAAAAGGCCAATGAAATTTGGCGAATGAAATTTGCATGCCGGTTTTCGCCCCCGGATGTCCGGTATAAAAGGAAGCCGGCGTGCAGCTTACACCGGGTTTACGCAGAGGCTGTAAAACCTTGCGAAGGTGTTGGATGTAGCCCAACCCGCAGCTCTACAAATGTCTGCTAGAGACGCGCCTCTGGCCAGTGCCCATGAGGTGGCTATACCCCGTGTGGAGTGAGCTGTAACCGCCAATGGACACGGGAGATGCCTTCGTGACGGCATCCACGATCCAGTGCGCTAATCTCTAATTGGAGACAGCCTTCCCCTTCTGCTGTCCTCCAAAACAGACAAAGAGCTGATCAGAGCCCCTGAAGCTCTGCATGCGGTCCAAGTAGAGGCGCAGTGCGCGTACTGGACAGAACACGGATCGGGTTGGGTCTTCCTCCCCGATGGGGAGCGATGAGTTCACCACTTGATCCCGGAAGGGAGTTGTCGGAACTTTGGGCATGTATCCGGGCCTGGGTCTCAGGATAACTTGAGAGTTACCAGGGCCGAATTCAAGGCAATCTGGGGACACAGAGAATGCTTGGAGGTCCCCTACCCTCTTGAAGGAAGCGAGCACCACCAAAAGGGCCGTCTTACTCGTTAGGTGAGGAAGATCTGAACTTTCAAGGGGCTCGAAGGGGGGCCCAGCTAGGCCCCCCAGGACCACATTAAGGTCCCAAGAGGGTACGGTGCAGTGACGAGGTGGATTCCGCCTTCTTGCACCCCTTAGGAACCTGATGACCAGGTCATGCTGCCCTAGAGATTTTCCATCCTCACAGTCGGGATGAGAGGTAATTGCGGCTACATACACTTTCAGTGTGGAAGGGGAGATGTTAGTCTCCAATCTCTGTTGTAGGAAGGACAACACGATCCCGATCGAGCATCTCCGTGGGTCTTCTCGTTGTGAGAGACACCAGCACGAGAAAAGGCGCCACTTGTAGGCGTATAACCGCCTAGTGGATGGGGCCCTGTCCTGTGCAATCGTTTCAGCCACAGAGGGGTGTAACCTGCTCAGGATCTCCTCGTCCCGTCCAGAGACCAGACATGGAGGTTCCAGAGGTCTGGCCTGGGATGCCAGAACGTGTCCATCCCCTGAGAGAGCAGGTCCTCTGTCAGGGGAATGGGCCAGGGGGAGTTGTTGTCAACAGCAGTAGCTCCAATAACCAAGTGCGGTTGGGCCAGTATGGCGCAACCAGTAACACTTGTTGCTCCTCTTCCCTGACCTTGCACAGAGTCTGTGCAAGGAGGCTCACTGGGGGAAGGCGTACTTCCGCTTCCGCCAGGGCATCCGAGCCGAGGGGGGCCTCGGTCAGGGAGTACCAAAGTGGACAATGGGTGGTGTCGTGAGAGGCAAAGAGGTCTATCTGTGCCTTTCGGAAAAGCACCCAAATGAGCTGGACTGCGCGGGGGTGGAGTCGCCACTCTCCGCAAGGCGTATACTGACGAGAGAGAGCGTTGGCTGTGTGGTTCAGTTCGCCTGGGATGTGAATGGCCCGCAGGGAACGGGTCACCTGCTGACTCCACAGGAGGAGGCGTTGGGCAAGTTGTGTTAGCTGCCGTGAGCGTACGCCACCTTGGCGATTGATGTACGCTACATGCTGTACAGGCGGACCAGCATTTGCTGACCCTGCACTAGAGGCCGTAGGCTTCTCAGCGCAAGTAGCACAGCCCACAACTCTAGGCAATTGATATGCCAGCGCAGACGGGGGCCCGTCCAGCGCCCCGCTACTGCGTGCCCGTTGCACACTGCGCCCCACCCCTGCAACGAGGTGTCTGTCGTCACCACGACATGCCACGTAGTCTGCCCGAGGGGAACCCCCGCTCGGAGAAAGGTCATGGAAGACCAAGGGGTTAGGCTGCGTCGGCAGCAGGGCGTGACCACCATGCGCCTGCTGCCGGTGTGCCATGCCGTCCTCGGAACTCGACTCTGTAGCCAGTGCTGAAGCGGCCTCATGTGCATCAGTCCGAGAGGTATTACCCCTGCGGAGGACGCCATGTGTCCCAGGAGCCTCTGAAATTGTTTCAGGGGAACCGCCGACTGCCTGAAGTGTTGCAGGCAGTTCAACACTGACTGGGGACGTGCTGCGGACAGCTGCGCCGTCATGGTGACAGAGTTTAGTTCCATACCGAGAAAGAGGATGCTCTGCACTGGGGAGAGTTTGCTCTTTTCTCGATTGATCTGAAATCCCAATCGATCTAGATGCCGGAGCACCAGGTCCCTCTGTGTACACAATAGATCTCGCGAGTGTGCCAAGATAAGCCAGTCGTTGAAGTAGTTGAGTACCCACACACCTTTTTCCCGAAGGTGAGAAGGGACGGCTTCCACGATCTTCGTGAAGACCCGTGGAGACAGGGACAGGCCGAAGGGGAGGACTCTGTACTGATATGCCCGCCCCTCGAACGCGAACCGTAGGAACGGCCGGTGTCGAGGGAGGATCGAGACATAAAAGTAAGCGTCCTTCAGGTCGATTGCCACGAACCAATCCCGACACCCGATAGATCTCAGGATGCGCCTCTGTGTGAGGATCCTGAACGGCAGCTTGTGAAGGTGCTTGTTCAGGGTACACAGATCTAGAATGGGGCGCAACCCTCCGTCTTTTTTGGGAACGATGAAGTACGGGCTGTACAACCCGCTGAACATCTTGGCTTGAGGGACGGACTCGATTGCCTGTTTCGCCAGAAGGGTGGAGACCTCTGCCGAAGTACGGAGGCGTCCCTGTCTCTGAGAGAGGGAGAGATGATGCCCTGAAACTTGGGAGGGTTCCTGGCGAACTGGATCGAGTAGCCAAGACGGACCGTCCGCATCAGCCACCCAGACAGTGTGGGCAACTTTTGCCAAGCTCCCAGGGACTGTGACAGGGGGACCAAGGGGACGGTCCGCTTCACCATTCCCACGGAGGGTGGTTCGTTGACCGGTGGAGCTAACCGTATGTCGTGGGGGTTTCCCCGGAGGGAAGGTTGGCTCCGCCTTATTACCTGCCTGGTGGGACAACGGCACGCACTATTGGTTGAGAGTAGTGACAGCTGTCGTGTGTGTAAGACCTCATGCCTCGCCAGGATGTGAGGTCGGTTTGCCAAGCACAGTCCAGTGGAGTATGCGATCGGCTGGAATGAACGCCCGGAGGAAACAGAAACTCTCTTTGTGAGTAAGTGGGCGCCAGGCCCTGAAAAAGCCAGGCCCGGCTTTGGAGACGAGGCACGGATCGTCCCGTACCGACTGGTCAGAGGTGGTGCTGTCAGGGTCGGGCCCGATTTTATTTACCCCGGGGTCTTCCTGTCAGGGCCGCTTCTTTCTAGAAGGTTGCTGACGGGGTGGAGGTTTACCCTTCAAGCTCTTCTTCCTGGGTGCAGCCTGGGGGTGCACAGGAGCCGGTGCAGAGGTCAAAGGGGCCCTGGGCTGCTGGGGAGCATACGTTGTGCGGGAGGGTAGCGGGATGGTAAGATATGGCTTATAGCCTCCGGCTGCTCTTTCACAGCCGAGAACTGCTGTGCGAGGCTCTCGACGGTGTAACCAAACAGCCCACCCTGCGAGACAGGTGTGTCGAGAAAGCGGACTTTCTCGACATCACTCATCCTGGCAAGGTTGAGCCAGAGGTGTCTCTCCTGGACCACCAGTGTGGACATCGTCTGACCCAGGGCCCGTGCCGTCACCTTAGTCGCCCGTAGAGCAAGGTCAGTGGCAGCACGGAGTTCCTGCATAACACCCGGGTCGGCCTTGCCCTCGTGGAGCTCTCTCAACGCCTTAGCCTGATGGACCTGCAGGATGGCCATGGCGTGGAGAGAGGAGACAGCCTGGCCCGCAGCACTGAAATCGACATCTCATCATCACCATGCATCGTTTCCGAGTGTGTGGTTGAGGATCCGGACGGTGTGCCACCGCCGGTTGGGGAACGTTCAGAAGAGCGTACCGAGGTGCGATCGGCCCGTGAGCGCTTGGCTGGCGGGTTTACGTTCGCAGCGGTCCCCATATCACTAACGCTGCTAACGTGGGTGGACATCGGGGCCGTAGCCAGACGAAATGGTGGCTGGTTCCCATAGGAAGACAGCCAGCCGTGACCGCAACTTCTGTATGACAATCTACCTGCAGTGCGGGCAAGATGTGTCAACGAACGCTGCTTCAGCGTGCTTGACGCCCAGACACCTAACCTCGATGAGGGTGCCGAACAAGAGAACAGCGGGACATGCCACAGTCCTGAAAAGGACTTTTTGAAAAAAAAACTCTCTGACACCACTGGAACCGCCGAGACGTCCAGTGGAAGATCGCTGCAGGTAGGGACGATCCGTTGCAACACGTCGTAGATCCGGCAGTGTAATTGTAGAGAAATTCTTAGAATTTGGAGTTGTACTCATGAGCGATGGCTCTGAAGAACAAAAGGTAAATGAATGCTGCACGCCGGCTTCGTTTTATACCGGACATCCGGGGGCGGAGACCGGCATGCAAATTTCATTCGCCAAATTTCATTGGCCTTTTCTACAGTAGTCAGAGTTGATTGGTTCTCAAGTGCGAACCCCATCTGTCGTTCTCGACACAACGTCGAGAGACCGACAGAAAGGGAAATAAATCCACTAAAGGGGGTCGAGCTATACTATTCGACGGTCAGACAGAGTCTCCCAATTTAAATCTAGATTAAAGACACATCTTTTCAGCCAAGGTTTCACTTAATGCATAGTTAATGAACAGTAGGTACGCTAATTATTCTCCTTTTGCCTTCGCCTCAGGAGGCCCATGACCAGAGGCGGAGTCAGAGACATCTGATTGGCCACCCCGAGTGGCACCTCAAATTTTATTGGGCAGTTTAATGATGATTGACATCTCATTTCACCACTTGCTGAAAAAGAGTCCGGTCCCGCGCGCAGCTTTCAAATTAATCAAGGACGAAAGTAATGCGAGTAACAGAAGAATAATGCAATTTCGCATATAAGGTTAGTTTTCAGACTAGGCATTGGGATTTTGTTTGCAGAAATCATTTTGAAAGTGAAGTCGCTGTATGAGTAAACATAAATGTTGGCGATTCCCGATTTACCCTAAACATTATGTTTAACGTTACATTTGTGCTAGTTAGTAAAACACATAAACAGTGCAGTGCCAATACATTACACTATTTGCCTGTTTACTGAATGTAGGCTAACGTCAGCTACAGCCACCACCAGTGTTTAAATGTTAAGCTAACTTTGAAATTCTTAAGCTATTTATCTGGTCGTGATACTCCAACGATTACCTCAATTGTAAATAGCCTGTTTACATATCATAAAGGGCTAATAAAATACAGCTAAGTTACTCCATAGTACGGCCAGCCATGTAACGAATCTACACAAAATGCTTCAGATGATTTTAAGGTATAGTTTTTTTTCTTGAAATGTGAAATTTTATAATGCACTTTATCCCATTGTTCTTGGTGCTTAAGCTCTATATCTGAAAATGTTTTGGATGTTCAACACTTACTCAAGACCCAGATTTTATATTCAACAACGTGACATTAGTGTCCCGTGTGTATGCAGTCTGTGTCTGTGTGTTACGAGATATATAGAGACTCTGACAATTCATACGATGTGAATAATTTTTTAAAGTCAAATCACGTTTCAACACCAGGTTAAGTAAATTATTATTTCTCTTTTGATGCCAGGTTAGGGTTACACACTGACTTTCTATCATGGTCTATGGAGCCCCTGAAGTTGCCTTGGCCACCCCCAGGACACCCCATGTGAAAAACTCTAGCTCCGCCACTGTGCCCATCATCTATTTAGTGACTGAATCAGACTATCATTCAGACTAAATGAACCGCAAGTACCCACCAAAATAACATAATAAATCTATCAGCAATGAAAATGGAATAAAAAAGAGGACTTAAAAGTAAGAACACAGTTCAATTCTCTGCTCCATAAAGCACAACAACAGATTTAAATATTTTATTTAAAAATGTATTTACATGTTCATTGTTTTCTCTGTAACAGCAGCATTATGACAGCAGGTATAAACACCACTATAGCGATGCCACAACCAATCCTGCACCGTGGACTTTGTTCTTCACAGCCTGCTGTGGAAAAAAGTTAATTTGTAAATAGGCTGCAACTATTAGTATCCTGATCCAAAGTGTGAAGTTTAAACATGTCTAACTATTAAGTGAACTATCGCTTTAATATTAGTTAATATGATAGGGGCCATAACCAAGTTGGTTTAACCAACATTGTTTTAAAGCACAAAAGTAAATTCAAATTGTGATTAAAAAATGCGCTATATGCATTCATTCATATAATATTTATTAATTTAGTGTAAAAAAAAATTATATACAGTATATTAGCCTTAATTACTCACAACATTTACTTCTTTACTAAGTTACTTTAGATGAAAGCGACTGCTGAATAAATGCACTCGTTAAATGAATAATACAGAATTGTTCCTTATCATTTTATGGCTTAGTCTATATATAGCACTCAAAATATTACTTTTACTGAAATATTATGAAAAACTAATAAAAATCTATTGTTGTGAAATACCTGGATGAGGATGTAGTGTAAGTGCCCTGCTGAACTTTTGTGACAGCACATCCAGGCTCATCTCTACTTTCACAATTTCTGTGGAGTTCAGGTTCAAGGTCATGTTGCTTTGCAGTCTATAGAGCCCTTTACTGTCAGGTATAAGTGTTGTATTTTCATATCCCAAGGGTGGAGACCAAGTCACAACAGGTTTAGGAAAGCCATGAGATGAAAGACTGATGATGATATTCTCGCAGAGATACTGAACTGCAATTTCAGGTTCATCGTATGGAGCTTGAGGGGTTGAAAAAGATCATTAGTAAACTGACAACTAAAGTAAAGTGTTTAGTTTCAGCCTTGCGATAACAATAAGAATTGTGCTAAAGGCTCTACTAGCTTACAACATGTAAACGTGTTACCTCACTCACCTGCTACAAGCAAATGCACCGTCTGCTTATATGGACCATTGTTGCATGTCACAAAACACTTGTATTCTCCATTATGTTCTGGCTGAATGTCAGTTAATATAAGTGATGCATTTCCTGCCTGTAACTGGTCTTTGAAGAGAGATGTTCGGCCTTTGTAAACTTTATTCTGTTTTTCAAGCTGATCACTTTGTCGATAGAAGCTGTGCACCACTGTCTCACCATGCTGCCAGTTTATAACTAACAATGTAAAATCTATATTTGGTTGAACAGGAAACAAGCAACTGAGCACAGCATCTGAACCTGGAGCAGCTACTACCTTCTTCACAAGAACCTCCTGAGAACTCCCTCCGGACCACAGTAAGGGGCTGTGTGCTGAAGAGATCACATGAAAACAGTGACGGGTGAGATATACTGAAAGATTAAAACATGGCGGGTTTCATATTAAAATAGTAACTAACCAGGGCATGCCAAAAATGCTCGGAATAATTTAAATATGGGGACCAAAACATAATCTAACATATAAAATATATGCTTCAATGATGTCTTTTACAATGTAATATACAGTATATTGCCTATACATGTGTATGTATTATAAATTTCTACTTATTTATTACGGCTATACTTTCATTTATTCTATTTTTATTTAGCGTGGTTTTCTCTTTTCTTTGTTTCCTTGTACAACTTGACAAAAACAACAACAACAAAAAATAAGTAATCCACAATATTTACAGGTTTATGACTAGCAAAGCTGTTTAGTAACAGATTACATGTAATCAGAATCTAAAGATCAAGTACTTGTAATAAGAGTAATTTACATTTCATAATAGTCTTAATCAGACTACTGTTACTTTTTTATGGATTACATGAATAAATATTATTCACAGAATGGCAGAAAATTGTTAACAGTACAGTGATTTTCCCTACAATTCTTTTTTTTCTAATTTTGTTCAAATTTTTTACCGCTTATACTGTATATGTTTGGGATTCTTCTAGCTTTTTCTGGCAGATGCAAAATGGAGCGGCACTCAGCATTTAATGGCTGGATATCATGCTGATATCACAACACCTTGATGAGAAATCTTGTCACATTGTAATCTTGTGAGATTTTGTGGCACAAGTTGTTTTATCTTCATATTACTGTTTATTTTATATTAATATACAATTATAGGCCACAGTCAGGGTAACATTGTTGTTTTTTCAGTCATAAACAGCTTGTGAAATGTGAAAAGGTATTATTGTTCAGACTGTTAAACTTCATAAGTTTAACAGGGGTTACTTCAATAATACCACAGACAGTAAGACTAATATTTTGTAGTTTTTAGACTGTGAATATTTTAGACTAAAGATAATAAAGGTATGGTAGGTACCACAGATACGTGATTTGAGCATGTTGTTTGCTCAATATTAGCAATCAGTAATAAAATATGAATGTGCTTTTTCAAACAATGTTTAATGAACAATAGCTAAACTCTATATTCTTGACAGCTATGAACTAATAAAAGAGTATAAATAGACACAGGAACTAGTGTTTAGAACAGCAGGGATCGCTGTGTTTACTGCAAACTTGCTTTACAGAGATGTCAGATTATGCCAGAAAATGTGGATGTGCTCTTAAACTTAAGCTAGGAAACGTCTCAGTTAAGTCTGTAACCTTCGTTCCCTGATGAAGTTGTGTTGAGAGACAGACTGGGGTTTGATCTTGAGAACCTATCATCTCCGAGATAAATTTAAAACGCCAATGGGCTTGGCGAATGGCCCGCGCACGCCAGTCTCCGCCCCATACATACGGGTATAAAAAGAAGAGGGCCACGGTCATTCACTCACCCTTTGTGCTGAGGAACCTGAGAGGTATCTCCCGGTTGCAGCGGACCGGCAAGCGATTGTGTCATGAAGACACAACGTCTCGTTCCCTCCATCAGGGAACGAAGGTTACAGACATAACCGAGACGTTCACTTTCAGTCGGTCTCTCGACGTTGTGTTGAGAGGCAGACTGGGGACCTATCTCTACACAGCGCTGAGCCGTATCACAACCTCAAGCTGAGCGACACTGACTAGCTTGGCGAGTCACAAGTGAGCAGTACAGCGAGACGTAATCTTCCAACATAACAGTAGTGGACATACTGAGAAGCCTGTACTGACAGTCATCACGGACAGAGGCGTACGCCTTCAAAGTGAGGCGCCGTCCGAGCCTGTAGCACTGGGGAAAACACTGCTCTCCTCTTGGAGAGTGTTTTACGCAGACCACATCCTGCCATATAGGAGGTACATGTGGAGACACCGACATGGTCTCACCAGTAGGGAGAGCACATGCGAATAAATGTCCGCCCCAGCAGGGGAGACAGAACCCAGGCGGGAGTGCCACCGGACGAGAAGTCACAGATTCACCAACAGGGAAATCAGGAGTGAGAAAATCAACATACGGGACTACCCAACAGGGGAGTCACTACGTATGGGGCAACAGTCCTAGTATAGGGGTCCACCTGAGTAGGGGTTCTCTACCAGTTCTGGACTTGGTTTCAACATTCCAACAGACCGCTCGCCCGGTCTGTTACCAGACTGCTAATGCTTAGTGATGGATGGAATGCCTATACTTCACCCAATGGAGGAATGTAGGGAGGCTATATAGTGCACTGTACTCACCTGAAGAGGGGAAAAGGCACTGTAGTAGAGTAGGCGGGGCGAGACCGTGGTTCGAGTCCGGTGAGTAATTGTTAAAGGGCGCCAGCCGTACACACACCGGGCTCGAATCCCGTAGGAGATTGGGAGCATAAAAGGAACGAGCGACCGGACCGTCGAAGAGAGAGGACCGGGCCCGAACTTGTGTTTATATTTCGTTTTATGTTGTATTGTATTGTTGTTTGCCGGCGGTCGTCCGTGAGTGGCCGCCGGCTATTATATTACTTTATTAAATGTTTATTTTATTGTCTTCCGGTTCTTGCCTCCTTCCTTCCCTTTTATGGAGATTTGTTACAGGCACTTTTGCAGGCGTACGCCCAGGCCAGAAGCCTGTCTTATACGGTAGGGAAACCGACACGGGCTGACACTGGCTCCAATCGGAGGTTGTAAAACCTCGCGAAGGTGCTGGGCGTTTCCCAACCCACAGCATTGCATATGTCTGCCAGAGAGGTGCCTTGTGCCATAGTCCACGAGGAGGCCATACTCCAGGTGGAGTGGGCTCTCACTGCTAGGGGGCCTGGGCAATCTTCGGATTGGTATGCCAAGGAATAGCGTCCACCATCCAATGTGCCAGCCTCTGTGTGGAGACAGCCCTCCCCTGGTGCTGTCTTCCAAAACAGACAAGAGCTACTCAGAGCTTCTTAGGCTCTGTGTGTGGTCCAAGTAGAGGCGCAATGCGCTGGACACAGCACGTTGGAGGTTGGGTCTTTCTTCCCAGAGGGGAGCGCCTGCAGGTTCACCACCTGGTCCCGGAAGGGAGTGGTGAGAACCTTGGGCACGTAACCGGGCTGGTGTCTCAGGATGACGTGAGAGTTACCGCCCAAATTCTAGGCACCCATGGGACATGAAGAATGCTGGAGGTCCCTCTTGTAGAGGCGAGCGCCATCAGGAGCGGTCTTCATCGTAGATGAGGAAGAGAGGCGTCTCCGAAGGGCTTGAAAGGCCGTACCAAGGCCCTGTAGGACCAATTATGGTCCTAAGAGGGTACGGAGCTTGGCCGAGGTCCCACTCCTGAGAAACCTAGTGACCAGGTTATGTCAACCATGAAACTTACCCTCCAGGAGATCGTGATGAGCGGCAATAGAAGCCACATACACTCTCAACGTGGATGGGGAGAGATTACTCTCTAGTCTCTGTAAAAAGGTCAACACTGACCCGATCAAGCAACAGAGCGGTCACCTTGCACAGGATTGGACCCCGGGGAGGTTAACTGCTCTGCCTGCTTACCTGCTTTGTGTTAGCGCCGGCCAACGCAACGTCATGTGGAGATTGCGGAAGGCAGCGATGTCACCGCGGGGAAGCATGGAGTGAGAGAAGCGTCGCTGTACTCTCCATCCCCATGGCGCATCCTGTCAGGGCCGCTCTGTTAGGTGGGTTCCCAACGGGGTAGAGGATCCCTCCCGCGAGGCTCTGCATCTCTGACGGGCCATCCTTGGAGAGCCCAGTATCAGAGGGGCAACCGTAGGGGGAGCGGAGGGCAGGCTGTGCTCGGGACCTCAGCAAATAAAATGGGTAGTCGGGTCACGGCAGAGCAGTCTGCTTCTTCACCACGGAGAATCTCCACAGTGTCACCATACAGCCCTGCCCCAGCCACAGTCTGGATTTTTTGTTATTTGACATAAAATACATTTTTAATTTACAAAGAAATGCAGGATTTTTTTGAGAAATAACAAAATGGCACTGGGCACTTTGTAATTTGTCAACTCATTTTTGGTAAAAAAGGAATATTCAATGCAGACTGCGTTTTAATTTTTGGTTTTGAACAGAATACATAAAAACGTGTAACAATTACTGTTTGCATCTATAAGAGACATTAACTTGGACAAATAAGGCCATTGGCAATTAATCACTGGGTGTCAAGCCAAACGCCTTTTAGATTCGGACGGCCGGATATTAAGCTTTATTTAAATGTAGAGGATCCGTTTCTCTTGTTAATAACATATTTCTTCTCTTACGTTTAGAATATCTTCTTCTTGTTGTAATTGAGGCATTTTTTTCTAAGAATATTTGCATGATTATTGCTGTATATTGTGAAAAATGTCTCCGTCTATAACTTTAAATTATTTATTATTTTAATGCCATTCAGACCATTGTCCTGCATATAAAACGATTTATGCAGCTAAGTAATTTGTCTATAATCTGTAGTCTTACGAAATTTGACCAAGTTTTTGTTTGTGGCAATAGTGTACTAAACATGTTTGTGTGTATTGATTAATATAGGCAAACCATGGTTTTAATACAGTACCTTTGGGTTTGAACAGGTACTAAGTAGGTACAGTATGGTTTTTGAAAGCATTTTGTTGCGTTTTGGAAAACGATTTTGTCACTATAATGGACAATAGAAACATTATTTGTAATAAGTAGAAAAAACGGATGGTGGGTTTCAGTTGGGGCCATCCCGCAATATATGCACACCATATGGATTTTTTTACTGTAGCAATTTGGAGAAATACACAGTTTTCCACTTTGAAAGGCTATAGGGTCCGTGTATCATCTGATCATTTGATTATTCCATTCAATACAACAAACGGGAAAAGAAAAAAAGAGTCGATATTTAGTTTTTCCGTTTTCCTGTATGTACAATTTTTTAAAAGAAACGATGCTTTTCTTCTAATTTCATCTTAAAACGGGAAATCCAATAAATACACAAACCAAAACGAAATAACGACCCGAATTACTGTTTTTCATTTTGGGGTAATTTCGCACGGACTTCTGCGCGCGCATGCGCGGCATCACGCTCTTCACATATGCGATCGATCAGTTATAATTTACATGTTTCATTTTCATGAAATGTTTATAAATAATGTGACATATCACGAGATGTCGGAAAAAGAGTCCATATGCTCACTGGGGAACACTGGGACATTATTATGGGCCGATACAGGCTCCGGCATGTTAACTAAAAACAGTAGCCTAATGAAAGCAAAATCTGCATAAAGGAAATTATTCCGTAGATAGGCATATGCCTGCAATCATTTGGCAGTTTACTAGGTTAATTTATGTAAAACTGATGTAATGTAATAGTGCAAATGTTTACATAAAAACCTCACAGTTTCAGCACAAACTGAACAATTTTGTGTATTGCTCTATAGCAGAACTGTAGTTTTTGCTCGGGGAACCTAAAGAATTCGGTTGAGTGACGTTACGGGGGGAGGGGCTGTTTGCATCTAAATTACAACTGTAATGTATGGATTTACACCTTTGCTGCTGCTAGCAAGCTGTGGCTAACTGTTCACTTAAATGTCCCATATTATAAGCAATACTGCTAACAAACTCCGACTGGAAAGTATTGTATGTGAACGTCAGGCATTGTCCAATATTATATTTTGAGAGATCTTCCACCGTCATATCCTCCTCTCTCAATGTGACTCTTTTAACGGGAGTGTTAACGAAGCATATGTGCATCCATTTCGAGTTTCGCAAGATCGCATGCACTTAATCCCGGTACTTCACCCTAACCCACACACTAACCCTAACCTAACTCTAACCATATAAACTACATATGATTGTTAAACTTTCTAAAAAACAGAGTTGCGTGATGACGTCAGACTGGAAACACCAAGGATTTAGTGAGAGCTGATCCCGGTAGGCAGCTGTCAGTGTTGCCAGGAAAAAAATGCATTGGGCGGGTCTTTAAAATTTGGGCTGGTTTTTGATGCAACAGGCGGGTTTTTATTTTTGACTATAAACAGTATTCTTTATTATTTTTTTAATGAAAACTAACTATAAAATAAATTATATAATGTAGGATGATGTTTAAATTAGGTATGGTTCAGGTTAGCCAATAAGGTTCAGGGGAATCCTGTCCAATCAGACTTCAAGCTTGATTGGCGGGTTGTTGTAGGCTAATTCGTTATATCGTCAAAACTTCATTATCATCATCAGTGATCATCATTCATCATCATGCCAAAGTGGGGTAAATATAAAAAGTCCTACAGAAAGGAATGGGAGAGTGACCAGTCTTTAAAAA
The DNA here is from genome assembly GCA_029783895.1 of Triplophysa bombifrons. Taxonomy (NCBI): domain Eukaryota; kingdom Metazoa; phylum Chordata; class Actinopteri; order Cypriniformes; family Nemacheilidae; genus Triplophysa; species Triplophysa bombifrons. The sequence continues at coordinate 6,156,207 of CM056455.1, forward strand.
CATGGATTACACCTGTGGTAGGCGATGATACAAAGGCATTTTGTAAATACTGTCAATCAGAAATCAGAGCACAGTTAAATGATTTGAAAGAGCATGCTAATACAAAAAAACACAAATCGCGCTGTGCATCAAGTATAAAAACTTTTACTGTGTCAGCGGGAGCAGCAGGGCAGTGTCCGATCAAAGATGACCAAAAGCGCCGTGAAATTAGAATTGCTGCTTACATTGCTTGTCACAGGTCAATAAATGCGGTGGACGATTTGTCAGACATTTTGAAAGATGAGATGGGAACATTCCAAATGCACCGGACAAAGTGTACAGCCATTATCAAATCTGTCCTCGCGCCACACTTCAGAGAAGAACTTGTGGAGGATATTGGGGAGTCTCCATATTCCCTGTATCTCGATGAAAGCACTGACATATCCGTGAACAAACTTCTTTGCATTTGTGTGAAATACCACTCAAAAAAACACAGCAAGTTTGTAAGTACATATATTGGACTTGTGGAGCTGACAGATGCTGATGCTAAAGCCATATCAGACACTGTTGTCGCTTTTCTATCAAAGAACGGTCTCCAGATTAAAAACATGATCGGCATTGCCACAGATGGTGCCAGCGTAATGGTTGGAAAAAAACACTCGGTTTTCACCCTACTTAAACAAATACAGCCAAACCTGCAGCTTATTCGCTGTGTTTGCCATTCACTTGACATTGTTGCAAATAAAGCAATGCAGCTTCTTCAAAGCAACATAGAATACATGGTTAGAGAAACCTACAACTGGTTCGCACATTCAGCAAAGCGGCAGTATGAGTACAAGAACATATACGAGACTATCAATAACGGGGGCTGCCCATTGAAATTAATAAGTCCAAGCTGTACCCGTTGGCTTGTGATGGCTGACTGCATTAACCGCATTGTGGATCAAAAAGATGCCCTCACACTGCACTTTATCATGGCTTCAAGTACAGAACACTGCTATACTGCTCGGCTTTTAAAGGAAATGTACAATGACAAAACTAATCTCCTTTACATGTACTTTCTTCAGCCTGTTCTGATGGAAATCAAAGCTGTAAATAAATGCTTTCAATTAGAAACAGGAAACTCTCTCGGTGTGTTTAGAGACTTGGAAAGGCTGTACATGACAACTGTGAGACGCATTCTCAAACCGAGCGTCTTGCGTAATCACAAGCAGCTCCGTGAACTTGACCTCACACAGTCTGGCATATTCCTATCCCCTCTGGATGCGGACCTGGGTACCACATTTATGGACAAACTGGAGGAAAGTAGGCTAGCCCCAGACATGAAGGAGAGAATTTCTTCGCGTTGTATGGATTTTCTAAAAGAACTTGTAAAGCAGTACCAATTGCGTTTACCTGCTTCAATGGAAATCCTGAGCAAACTGGAGCTCTTCTGGTCGAAATCTGTTATGTCCACTATAAATAGGCCTGGTGTAAAGGATTTGCCAGCTGATCTTTTCTCGTGCCCCATTGGTACATTAGAAACGCAGTGGAGGAATGTGGCAACCGCAAACTTCTCTGATGATCAGGACATTGACAAGTTTTGGCTCGAAGTCGAAGCGTTTAAAGATGCAGGGGGGCACAAGTGTTTCCAGGAATTGGCACAAGGTGCCATAAGACTTCTTGTTCTGCCTGTTTCCAATGCCCATGTTGAGCGGGGATTTTCCCTCGTCTCGCTTTTAAAAGATGACACTAGGAATCGCATGGGACTACCTTTACTCTCCAGCATCATGGATGTGCGCACTGGCCTGGTCAGAAATGGGTTTACCTCGGCAACATTCAAACCTCCCAGGCATTTGCTGGAGAGATTTGACTCAACGATCTATTAATCAAACTGGTTGTGACTGTACAAAGTTGGTCCTATTATCAAATAGTTCTAGAATTGTTCTATAATAAAGACGTTTTCATCAGTTCTGCGGGGATTATCTACGTTAACTTCATATTAAAAGGTAAGCGTCTTTATGCTATTAGCCTACAGTTTTATTTTGATGTACAATTCTGATGTTTGATCATTTCTGAAACTTAATAGCTGATATAGTGTCTAGTGACGATTCAGTGTATCATTCAGTCAGTATTTTATTTAAAATTAAAAGAAGGAAAAAAACGAGAATTCTTGTTGATTCGCCCAGTGGTCTATAAGTTAAATAATAATAATAATTTTAATAATAATAATATAAAAAAAATAATTAGTTGGTAATTAAGCACAAATTTGTAAGTAGCCTACTAATACAAAAAGAAAAGTATAATGAAATGATTTGAGAATTGGCCTATTAGAAAAGAACTGTAGTTCTGACAATAGTAGCACAAGAACAATAAAAAAATTTGTTCCCTTCTGAGATTTCCGATGTAGACCTTGTGTTTTATTAAATTTATCATTTATATTTAAAAAAAAGAAAAAAAAGATGCACTGGATATACTTGGGGCGAGCCTGGCGCTCTCCAATGTGCGATTTGTTAGTCTGGTTGTTTAATAAGAAAATAAATGGTGTGTTTTATTCTATAACAGTTTTAATAACAGTATGTATTTTGGGCTGGTATTTTTTTAAATGGGCGGGTTTTAAGCTGTAGTTGGGCTGGAAATCTTTAGTCCAATCTGGCAACACTGGCGGCTGTGCATTGCGCAAAGCGTGCGCGCGCAGAAGACTTGCGATATCACATAAAAATGAAAAAACATTTATTCGGGTGGTTATTTCGATTTGGTTTATTTATTTATTGGATTTCCCGTTTCAAGCTAAAATAAGAAGAAAAACGTCGTTTTCCCGAAAAAGTGTGCATAAAGAAAAAGGAAAAAACGAAATATCGACACTTTTTTTTCTTTTCCCGTTTGTTCTATTGAATGGAATAATCAAATGATCAGATGATACACGGACCGGACCCTATAGAAACATTATACATGTTCCGATTCTGAACCTGCCGCTGTCGCCATGCCTTGCTCTATCCTGGATGGATGTGTGTGTGTGTTTCGAGTTTACTTCGGTGTGGCTACACTTCCTTGTTAAAGACGGCCAAAATACAAAAAGTAGCCTAGGGACCTATGTATAATTATATATATATATATATATATATATATATATATATATATAATTTAAACTATAAGTGAGTACACTGCTTTATTAAGTAGTCGATGTATTTAAAAAATATTTCTGGATTTACCAAGTTACTCGCGCGAATTTAGTGTACCGTTTTGTAACCGCATTGTGAATGTAAAAACGTACCAAAAATAAATATAGCAGTCCAAGTCATCCAGCATGTATGAATACACATCGCCTGTAAAGATCATACAATATTATATTAAACACTGTTGAAAAAAATAAAAAGACGGAATAATAAGATTTAGGTTTAGCCATCATAGCCATACCCACGTGCTCCGACAAAGATGTAGTGATGAATGGAAGATGAATAGACTTTTCTTTCGTTTTCGTTCGGTTCACACTCCAACTCAGCAGGTGGCGATAAAGCGCCACAAGCATTGGACGGCAAGCACCACAAAAACTATCGCGACGGAAACAGGTGATGAAGTTCCGGTTTATGTGATCTGTTTTGTTGTATTTTATTTCCCTGCATGGTTGTCTGAAATATTTTATTTCTACAGCGATCACTGTAAGTGTTATTTACCACTCGTATGCTGCAACGTAGTTTTGAGATTTTGTCCAATTTCGTTTTACTTGTTTAAACAGAATCATGTGGCATCATCTAAACATTGAATCATTTAATGATATAACGTTAACGTTACGTATTAATGATGTTCCTCCTGACGTCTCTGTGTATGTTGTTTAAAATTAGATTTAACTTCATTATTTTTTTATTTAAATAGATTGGCTCTGTGTCAAAATCTAGCCGTATATAATGTTTATTGCCGGACTCAGTAGTGTGTTGTATGTCAGGGTTTGCACAGTAACGTTAGCAAATTTTCACTACACAATTGTCGTGTTAAGACCACTGTATCCGTAGTACACAGTATGTAAGTATTTATTTATTTTAAACGTGTTTCAGCATACATTTATCTTTTTATATACCATATTTCAGTTTTCTCTTTTTCTGTTTCATGAAGCACATTTTAAATACAAGTGTGGAAAGAGAGAGAGAGAGAGAGAGAAAGAGAGAGAAAGATAAAAAGAGAACAACCATTGCATAAGATCTTAAAATGTTAACCGGATACAAAACCACCACCTACTATGTTGGAGTGAGCAGATACTGACACAAAAAATAGTCATCATTAATAACATTGTAATTCACAGTGTTGGTATATTGGGAATGTGACAAACCTAATTACTGGTTTGTTTGTTTTGCAGGAGACGCTCAAGATGGCTTTAAAATCTGGAGAAGAGCGTTTGAAAGAAATGGAGGCGGAGATGGCGCTGTGAGTTCTTCACATATCACTCATGCATTTTTGTGATTTTGTCTCTGTTCTGATGTTCTTGGTTCGCCTATAGCTTTGAGCAGGAGGTCTTGGGAGGACCTGTGGCCGTCTCTGCTGGTAACCCAACGATGGTTGAAGGTCTGCCAGTCGCCATGGTCAGGCACATCATTGGTACAAACACTTACAGAGAGGTAATCTCTACACACTCAGAGATTGTTGCATAGAACCCATCACATACCAGTAGACATCAATATAGTTTCTATAATAACCATTAAATCCATTTAATGTTCTATTGTGTTATGGGTAGGGTTCTATAGGTTTTTTTTCAGACTAATCTGTGTTTTCTTTTTTTGATTAGGTGCAGCAGAGTTTGGACGCCAGAGCTGCTACTTATGTTGGTCCTCCACCAACTGCATTTGTCGGCCCCGGTACAGCTATTTGAATGTACATTTAGTTTACTTTTAATAAACGAAGGCATATTTGTTAATTTGCAGCTTTTTGCATTTTTCTGTAGCCATGCCGCCAGTGAATGCACCTCCTATGATGCGTCCTGCATTTGTCCCGCATGTCCTGCAGAGACCAGGTATTAAATTAAGTCACCAGCCTTAGGTCACAAGGACTTTATTTCAGACTTACTTCAGTTGAATTATTTTTTCTGAAATGTAAATATACATATTGTAAGGAAAATATGCATATCGTATTTAATATAGCTTCTTAATTAAGTGTTATAAATATTAACCATGAGGAAATGAGGACTCATTTGATAGTCTGAATTACATTTAAACTTATTGAGTGACCAAGAATGCTTTCTCTCTTAGTGGGTCAGAGAATGCCTGTTATGCGTGGTCCGCCTCCTCAGGGCATGATAGCACCTCCTCTACCTAGACCCCCACCACCTCCACCCATGATGATGGCGCCGCCCATGTCAGGACCACCTCAGCATCACATGGCTCCAATCGGACCGCCCATAGGACCCATGCCACCAGTGAGTATTTATTAAATCGTAATAGGCAGTCTAAATTAAGATTCTTTTTGTACTGTACGATCAATTGTCAGTGTAGCAAATCTCAGATTTTTAAGTTTGTGTCTTCGACAGGTTGAAAGCATGAACCCCATGGCACCACCAGGACCACCGCGGCCTATGGCTCATGCACCTCCAAAAATGACTCCTAGCGTAATACAGGCAGCTCCTACGGTTTACACAGCACCTCCTGCTCCCAAGAGAGCAGATTTAAAAAGCCTGAAACAAGCCCGCATGGTAAAATATAAACAGACAAATTTTTTCCAACTAAATCCATGTAATCCAAATAGTAATGAATAAATCCCAAATAGTCAAAACTTTTGTTTAGCATCTTCAATATCTTTGTAAAATCTTCTCTTTTGTCTGTCAGGAGGAGTTGTCAGCTCTGGTGGCAGAGCAACAGGCTGTAGTGATGGCCGCTGGACTCCTTGAAGCAAAGAAGGAGATGGCGACAGATGACAGCATGATGGGGCTGAGCAAGCCGGAACCGGAGCCAGTATACAATGAGGTTTAATACAATTTATTTTAGATCTGTTTAGGGTGATCCTTTTTGTAGTAGTGAAGTGCTTAGCACTATACCACAGGCATCACCAAACAGAATTAAGATAAGCTTCACAAACATTCCCGCCATTAGTCAGTGAAAAGCAGATGGTTGGTCATTGTTATTAGTCCATTTTTTAAGAATTTACTTCAAAGGAGATGTCAGTATAGAGATTGTTTTAATAATGCATCATTCATACTTTTATAGACTGCTGATACCAGCACAGAAGAAAAAAAGAAAACTAAACAGGAGAAGATGAAGAAATGCATCCGGGTTGCGGCTGGCGTCTCATGGGAAGACACCAGCCTTTTAGACTGGGAATCAGGTGTGTGGGCACCTACAAAACTCAGTCTTCCTGCATAAAAAACAAGCCTTTAATGTTAATTGTCTTATTTTTATGTTATCTCTCTTGGTCGATTTTCCAGATGATTTCCGGATATTTTGTGGCGATCTGGGAAATGAAGTTAACGATGATATCCTGGCAAGAGCATTCAGTCGCTATCCGTCATTTCTGAAGGCGAAGGTGATTCGAGACAAACGCACAGGGAAAACAAAGGGTTACGGCTTTGTGAGTTTTAAAGATCCCAACGATTACGTGCGTGCCATGAGAGAGATAAACGGTGAGCTCGCGGACAAAATGAATGTGAATTTAGATCAATGCAGTAAAGCTCGCTCAATATTCTTAGAAACTACAAAAAATCCTGCTGTGTTTAAACAAATGTATTGTTTTGAATTGTAGGGAAATATGTGGGTAGCAGACCTATCAAACTGAGAAAGAGCTCATGGAAGGATCGTAACCTGGAGGTTGTACGTAAGAAACAAAAGGAGAAAAAGAAGTTGGGCCTGAGATAATCCATCTGCAACGGAACTGTGGACTTCATTTGTGCAACCAACCTGGATAAAATATAACAGAGTTGGAGTTAGTCACAGACCTGCATAATAACACTGTTGCAACATCAACCGTATGGCCTGAGAGACACATTCATGTAATGTTAATATTATGCACTGAACTCTCCCTCACTGCACGCTGTAAAGTCATGCATATTATTTCTCTTCTCCAAAAAAAGCATTTTCAGATGTATACGGTATGGTAACGAAACTGATTTGGATGTTGAAAATGTTTGTTTAGTTTTCTTCCTCATTTGTTAAACTCTTTCAAAAACAGCAGACATCAATATTCAGGAAGACCATTTGATTTTGTATTCTCATTCAGAGTTGATGTTTTATGTAATAGGAATAAAAAATGCAGATATTTTTAATAAACGGACGAGTTGTGTAGTTTAAAACGTAACCTGTGTTGTTTATTTCACAATTACATGGTGCCATTGAAAACAACCACTAGGTGGTGTCCCACAGTATTAAATCTGCTTTGAATAATACTTCAATTGCTTCCTTCAAGTAAAGTAATAAAAAATGACCAGCAACCCATTTAGATACTCAGGTGCCAGTAGTGATTCAAAGCAAATGTTTTTTTTTCAAAATTCTACTTTAAATTGCATGACCTTCTGAAAGGCTCATTTCCTAAAGCTGGTGTAAAAAGCAGAAATGTATTTCACTGCCTGAACAACTGAGACACGCATCACAACACCAGGGTAAAATGCAACGAAGGTCGACACGTGAGTTGATCTTGGATTTATTCTTAATCTATGTTAAGAAAGCTCTTCATGTAATGTTTTTTTATTTCAGTATTGATAATCCACTGCTGTATCTCCATGCCTTCCTTTTGTTTTCTTATAAAGTAAATTCATTGTCATATAGCCTATATTTGATGTCGCATTAATTCATGTTGTGTTGGTATTTGAGAATATTATGGGGTTCTTTAAGGATGCTGTTGTGATAATACAGATATCAGAAATTCAGATTTAATCTAAATTTGTACGTATCCCTGTAGGATGCTACATATGTAAAAGCCAGTACCGTGTAAGTGGCATATGTACATTCGTTACCACAAAACATGGTATTACCATGATATACATCATGGTCCAAAAAATAGTCCGCCATTCAATTTTTGTCCCAGCCTCATAATTCCCCAGACACGCTAATGTAAAGTTTGTGGTAAGTGTATAGACACCGACCGACATATTTCTCGGCCTCGTTTGTAAATTCGATTGGAGGATGATCTCGCGCCTCCGCCCAGTGATCAGCAGCGCGAGCCTTCCTTTTGTCCGACTGGGCACCTCAGTGGAACACTCCATTCAGAAATAGGGGTACAAATGTTCGAGCGTTGGATTGTATACGACAAACAGAAAGTATATAACATCCATCGACACTCAATACACATAACAGCGCCCTTAACGTTAAAAGTGTATCGATATATGTCGTAAAAAGCGTCTTCGATAGCGGTTAGGCCAACCTCGGGCGACCCCATAAGTTGTTTTGGAAGCGTCGAAGAGACCCGACAATTCTCACAGCAGTACGTCAAGAGATGGACGGGAGAGCGTACGGTACGGGCACGCGCGGACGCCGTGGCTGTTACGGGGAGTCTGATTGCTCACAGACGGCTTTATTTGAGTCTCATGCCTGAGGTGTTTACCGGATGTCCGTTTGTATCGATGCTGGATTGTTGGAGTTGTTTCGAGAAGTGCAGGATCTATCTCCCTCCTCCCTTTTCCCCTCCGCCTCCTAGTTTCGCTCTTTTGGGGGGTCTCTGGTCTGACGGCTCTCTGAATTTTTGGACTCTAGTGGCGCTTTTTCACGATCCGGATCGCGAACGTATGATTGATTGCAAATCAAACAAGGATGTAAGGAAAAGTGTTGATGTGGGACGGAACTTTGGAAACGCGAGCTGATCCAAACACGGAGCTCCGCAGGTCACTCCCGCCGAAGCTGGAGATAGGCATGGTGGTGAGTTATATTTCTGAATAAACTCTTAAGAGCATGTTAATACAATTCTGCCATCTCAATCATTTCAACTGGCCCCACTATCCTCCCACCAACGGAGTTACTTTTGTGTGATGTTGTTGCCTTAGTTACAGCATCACATCAGCATCTTCAACGCACTGCATGACAAACTGCTATTGTCCCTTATTTTGATTCTGTCTGGTGGTTCAGTGTTTTTGAGGGGAGTTTGGGCCCCTCCCTGTCAGCAGATACCCTTCCCACAAACAGCATTATTCCATTGGGAGTATAGCTCATTTATTGAGTGTGATTGCGTTTCAAATAGTTATCATCTATTGTCATTTATAACAATTTAAGTTGACAGGCATCCGTTGTTTTGGTTGCCTCAAGGAGAGCGACCCTCATCCTGATCAAACAAAGACAACATCCCCTGAAACTCCTTGTCCTCTTTTTAGTGTTCCGAGAGGAAAGATGTAAGCTAGACGCTGCATTTGGCTTACTACACTCTTAAAAATAAAGGTACCTAATAAATAGTTAAGAACGACCTTTAGACCCCTTATTCCAAGCAACTTGATTCTTCAGAGTGTGTGTACCTTTTTTGAGTTTTTGTCTAATTATTTTTTTGTTACACCTTACCAGACAGAACTGGTTACTGTTTACTCTCTGGTTTGTAAAATGAGTGGATCTGCCGGTTCTGCTGAAGACAAACTTATTAACAAACATCTTGGTTTGTTTCAACTTGGTATCTTAGAAGGGCACAGGTTTGTGTAGGTGCGGAGTCAACGTTGACTAAGAGTAGTTAGCCGTTGAAATAGACATGTTACTTCATTTCCTTTTAGATAACCATCACACAGAGTTACAATAATGGGAAATTGTAGTTTTTTACTTGATAAAGAGCTGTCGAACTCATCCTGTCTTAAGTATCCAGTCTTGAAGTATCTAAGGCCAGAATCCTAGAGGAGTTCCCAAATTCATTTTATAGCATAGTCATGGTTCTTAAAATAAGGTACGTATTACATCTGATCCCTGGCAGGTTTAATGAGGGTGAAATGCATCATTGTAGTTCAGCAAGGTGTTTAATTACAGCCACAGCATCCCGGTCCGACAGTCTGGGTGTGCAGGAACTTGGCAGTCTGTCCCTTGAAGCTTGTGTCTGAGAGATTTACGACAGATATTTGAAGTCAGAAAGCTGCTGTTTTCCGGTCTTTTGACAGCCTTGATTTGATTTTCCGTTGCAATCGTTCGTCAGAGAGTGCTGTTAAAATCAATAGAGTTTGACGCTAATGAGATCTTGAGTTTCTTCTAGATGTTAAATGAAGAGCTTTGCACAACCCATATGTTCAGCTTGCTATCTTAAAGACCAGGGCTGCATTTCCCAAAAGCATTGTAACCATAAGCTGATTTTAGAACTATTGTCACCAATGGAGCTATGATCAATGTAGGCTTACAGTGCTTTTGGGCATTGCACAGGAATTATTTACTTGAATAGCTGATCAAGCTAAGAAAATAAATAAGACCTAATGTTTCCGAAGAGCAAATTTGTAGATTCTTCTGAAGAACTGCTCGTTTTAGCTCATTGATAGATGTTTTTGAAACTGATAGACATGTGTTCCTTATCCTTGAAAGAGTAAATCATTTGTGATATTTAAGGTCCTACTTTGGTTTATGGAGTGTCCAACAAGTTTACGTACACTGTGTAGAAACACTTTCATTTTCTAATAATAGGCAGTTATTATTACCTTACTTCTCGACGGACTCTCAAATGATTCGTTCGGCGATTTATCTGTCTAATCCCCTTCTTTCTGTCAGCCTACTATGATCTGATTGGTCAGATGGTCTAATCTACTGTGATTGGTTTACCATTTGCAGTGTCGCAAATGGAACGTAGGTGGGCATTACGCGGAGTGATGCAAATCCGAACCGGAATTGAAATCAAAACGAAAGACGACTCGTTCACGGGATTCAGGGTCGACTCGATTTTTCCAATCACTTTGTTATTCGTTTACTTTTGGCCACACACAGCAACATACGCACTGCATGAAATGTAATTTTAAGGAAATTGTAATATTTACTCTTAAAATAAGCCTTAAAAAACTACCATGTTTGCGACCTTAAAGGAAGGACCAATTTTAGAAAGCCTATCGACATACAAATAAAGAACCCCACGCGAAGGCTTGAATAGAGCATCACATGTTCATAACCCCCGAAAGAGCATGCTGCCTGCATCAGAAAGAGCCGCGTTACGCAACCTGCGCCTCCATCTTTCACTGGCACTTGGGCTGCTGCAATTACATAAAGAACTCTTGGATGTCTAAGAGAGAGAGAAAGGGTAGATCTGCATAATGCCTGCCAGTCTTCATTTACATCCGTATCTCATCTGTTTCCTGTTTACCGCTCGAGTCGTGTGTCTCTCAGACACTTCCCTCCCTCCTCTTTTCTCCTCGTGAAAAGGTCGGACATCTGTCTAATACATTTGTTTTGTTTGTGTGTTTCTCAGGCGTATCTCTTAAAGAAGAATGTGTGAGGTTTTATGTGAAGGTGATGCTTCATGGATTTTGAAGTGGTGGCTGATGATGTGGTAGTATTGCGAGGGAGGCAATGTGTTGTGTGGAATCTTAAAGGGATAGTTCCCCCTAAAATGATAACTTTCATTTGCTCACTCTCATGCTTGTGCAAACTAGTACATACTTATTTTTTCTGCTGTGGAATGGAAAATATTTTTATTATTTAACTTTTTGAATGTTTTGGAGCTTAGTAGCCCCTAATCGCTGTATACTTTTATTGTATGAAAAAGAGCAGAACTTTCTCATGAACCTTCGTGTTGTACAGAAAAGGTCAGAATTGGTCATCAAGTGAATTTTCTGTTCTGGGGAAAACTGTTTATTTAAGGTGCTTTACAACTTGGTTTCGAAGTCCCATAAATCAGTGGTTCTCAAACTGGGGGCCCCAAAATGCATAGATTTTGTGTCATTTTAGGAAGAAATGTATTGTTAATTTTATAAAGTCACATATACAAAAAATAAGCCCAACAACCAAAATAATTGATGTTCAGGCATTGTATAACTGAATATGTTTTTGGATTAATTCAAATACTAATGCCGCTTTTCCACTGCATGGTACCGTCAGGTTTATTTTGACTCGGCTCTGTACAGCTCATTTCACTTCTGCTCAGTTTGCTTTTCCACAGCAGTTTAGTAACGCTTCAATGTAGTTGGGGATTATAAACTACGTTTAAGTTTATAAGCCTTTATTTGGGGCGCCACAAAGTAATAAACCCTACACAAAAGGGGCCTTACGACTAAAAAGTTTGATACTAAAACCACTGCAATAAATCATAAATTGAACATCTCTAAATCTAAATATGACTGGCAGTCATTTTAGTGGGATTATAATAATATCTTTAATTAATTTATAGTCATTTTGTATGTTTTACATGGATTTTGAATTTTTTTTAAGAACAAAGTAAATTTGGTGCTTGAATTGGTGCGTTTGTGATGATGTTTTTCACATACTCTTATTCTGTGGGACATCTTTTGCATTTTCTGGAATGCATGAACACACCCAGAAAAACCTCTGTGCTACATGACTATAAATGGCTAACATATAATGTAAAATCGTTATGTTGCTCTTTTTTTATGACCTGTTCTTGAGCAGCTGTGACAATGACCTCATTCCCAGACTTAGATTCGAGTTCTGATGCCCCCGACTCTGATGCCCTTGACACCGATGCCCCTGAGGCAAATAACAGAAGAGTCACAGTTTGCCACTCAAGTCGTCCTCCTCTGCCAGCCCTTTTTTTCTAATAGAAATTTCTCATGGTTATTCAATCACTGTGTGTGTATGTCATTATGAAAACACACCTTCCGCTTTGCTGCTGAATGTGACTGGTTATTCTAGAGATTAACATGTTAAAGATCAGTGGTGATGATAATGGGGGCTCAGGGCTGGTAAGAGAGTTTTGTGTTGAATATTTTCAAGCTAGAAAACAAGTAAAGATTTTTTTTAATTGGAGGATTTGGTGTTCTGTATGCGGATTGGTTGAAGCCAAGCTGTATATATGACAAAACACGGCTGCCTTCACCATCTAATATTTTATAACAGCGCAGATCATATTGTATGGTGCATAGCAGCGTTTTATTCACATGTCTGTGGTTTTAGCAAAAAACTGAACAATTTCAAGTAACATTTAGTACACATTTGTCATTTTGTTCTATAAATCAAAAAGGCATGCAAAACTGTTTCATAGTCATGACTAAAATGTGTTATTAGGCCATGGCATGATTAGGACCACTAAATAAATGTGAACTAGATATTGCCCTGGTTGTGTACCCTTGTTCTCTTGCAGCTCACGTACACTCTCTTCTCTGTGGTGATATGTTGGTGGCTTTATGCTGTGGTTTAACTATAGTCATCAGATGCTCGGAGGTAAATAATGATTCATAATGCACTTGAGGTCTGAGCATTTGACATACACAGGAAACGGGGAGCTTTTTTGGTCTTCTCACAGTTCACATACTTTACGTTTCCTAAGTTTCAGTTCGAATCTCTCCGATTGCCAAGGCAACGCGTTTCCCATCACGTCATAGCGCAGCTCGTTTCTGTTCCTGTGTTCCGTGTGGAAGAGTTTCACATTCCTCTCTGCACTTCATTTGTCCGTGGTTTATTTTGAAAGAATGAAGTAAAGCAGTCGCAGGTCCCATTAAAGCAGTTGCTTTGAACCCGTGCCCAGAGGAGCCTATATGCAAAAAACAAATGGTCTGTGCCCACCCCCCCAACACCACCACCAGTATGAGCCACTCTTTGTGAGCTAACATGGTAACTTATATACTTATAGCCTGCATAAAATACATGAAAAGTTTATTAATAAACGGTTTGAGTTTGAGACAGTTTGACTTCAGTATGTTATCCGGGGGCAGACATTTGTCTTTCTATGGAGAACCATAAGATAGTTTTCCATGTGGACTTGATAATGTGAAGCTATGTAAAGTGTTTTGTTGTATTAAAGATGATTAGATTAGTTGTTCGATCATATTAATGACAACCGATTAATAATATTACAGAATATGTACATCCCTTGTGCAAATGCAATCTTTCTGTGGTTTTCAGTCTTTTATAGACCCTGTCGAGTATGCACAAACTCTCTCACGCAAACAGACAAACGCTTTGTGCAACCGCAGCGAACTCTTCCTCTGTAACCTCTCTCCATCATTTCCTCATCAGTTTGTCTTCTTTTCTTCCGTCGTCTCTCACGTGGCCCCAGCTGGGAGGCCGAGAAAGTATTTAGTATGCCAGCAGCGGCCCTCAGCCTTCCTGCCTCTCCATAGAAAGCAGGACAGAACATTTGTCCAGCGTGAGGAGGGGGGACATCGCCACAGTGGACTGTGAGAGCAGAGTTTCTAAGTTCCGCTCCAGGAATGTCTGCGATTCATTTGACCTTGCTCATTCCTAGTCCGCAGTTGTCCCCTGGCGTCCCAGACACATTCTGCCCCATGCTAGTGTCCTAAGGGAGTCTAGATGGAGGTTTGGAAGCAATTGCTTCGCCGGGTGAGCATTCTGCATTTAACGTGGGGATGGACATGGATAGTGGTAGATCTATGAATGAGGTCTTTGGAGCGCTGGGGGTTGGGTGGGATCTTGAGGAAGAAGTAGGGGGTTCCAGGGTTCTTTAGATGCCGTGGGTGAATGGGAAGGCCAAGGCAGCTTTGTTATGGGTGGAGGTCGAAGGGCCGTGAGGGAGAGTGGAACAAAACAGAAATTTACAGGACCGCATGAGGTGATATGGGAGAGGAAACTTACAGCCGTTCAAGACTGAAAAACAAGAAAGGTCTGTGTGAACTTCAGAGTGCTTTAGTACAGTGGCTCTCAACTGGTGGCGAGGTCTCTTCATGAATGGAATGGGTAAAATAATGCACATTTCAGGGACACTTAGGTGACGACAATAGTTTTTCACATCTTCAATGTACGCAGTATTTAAAAATAAAATTGGTTTAACTCTGGTCTTTCACTTTCTACTCAAGCTTAACATGAACAGCTTGTAAACTGATGGCATTTTATTGTAATTGAGTTTTGCTTTGCATCAGGTGATCCTTCTTTGTGTGAAACAACCTATATCCTGTTTTAACTGGTTAAAAACCTGTTAAAGGGTAACTCCGGCACCAAAATGAAAATGAAATACTCTTAAGTAGTTTATCATCAGCAGGGCCTCCATTTTTCCCAAAAAACGCAAATAGAGGTAGTTATAGAAGCTTTATGACTCCTACTTAGATTGCAATGCAACCAAACTTCAAAACGCAGAAAGTGCGTAAAGTCATCGTTCCCGAGAGCCACACGTCAATGCATCCGGTGTCAGCATCGCTCGACGCATGCGCGTTCTGACATAGAGCCTGTGGAGTCAGACAATGCATGAGTCGAGCAATGCCGTCACCAGATGCAATGTAATGTGGCTTGTGTGTTTGTTCCCAAAGCAATCTATAGAGGAGTCAGAAAGCTTCCAAAACAACCTTCATTTGCATTCTGGGTAAAAACGAAGGTCCTAGGGATGTTAAACTATTGGAGGAGACATTGATGGGAAAATTTTCATTTTTGGTTCTGGAGTTCCCCTTTAACTTCTTTAAAGTAACTTGCAGTTTCATGAGCTACAAAAACAGCATGTCTGATCATTTGATTTTTTACAATGACATAAATATCTGATACCATTACTCTACTGTGGTACCACAACAGTACTTTTTGTAAGCAAGAATATCTGGGCCCACTCTGGTACGCCATCCATTAACTTCCCCTCTTATCTTGCCTTCTAATGGTCAGCAGGTTTTCTGTCCTATGAGCTTGGAAAAAAGCTGCTTAGTCTTGGAGATTTAGAGGTGGGGTTTTGGGGAGGTGACTCTCCAAGACGATTGACAATAGCCTCTTTTGCTTGACTGACCTTATGGTTGCTCGTCCATTATCGTGTTTTGAGGTCAGATCAGAGACACCCGCTGTGAGCAACAGTGAAACAGAAACAATAAACTTAATGGCCAGTTTCAGTCCATTGATATCGCAGGGTTGTGTTTTTGTGTCCTTACTACTGTAACCACTGTCAGACTCTTAACACTTTCTGCGTTTTCTTCACGTCTGTCCTTTAAAAAGATAGTTAAACAAAAAATGAAAATTCATTCAAAATGTATGCACCTTCACATCATTCCAAACCTGCGTGAACACTTTCTTTCTTCTGCAGATCACTACAGAAGAACATTTTAGGTAACCAAATAACAATGCCCCCCATCGATTTTCATTGTATGGACACAAAACCACTGACACATTTTGTGTTCCACAAAAGAAAGAGGCATATACAAGTTTATGAACAGCATGAGGGTGAATAATGCTAATGTTATTTATTCATGGGAATTTAATGCATTTAATATTAAGCATGTCGAGAAGAATACATATGGGGCGTAAATATGCATAAATGCATCATCTTTACAGTGAAAATTACAAGAAAATTCAACGTTTTTATTATGAACATTAATTAATAAAGATTATTATTTTTATTAAAATGTAAAAAATTATTGTCTTTAATATGGATTTTATTTTTATTATTTATGTACTTGTTCTGTATTTTAAAGTTTAATTGAACATTGAACATAATTACAAAAACAGTTTTATATTGTTATAGTAAGTTCTATATTTAAGCAATAAATAGAAAATCAAGAAACCATAAGATCAGACAATGTAACATCAGATAATATATATCATAAGATGTCTGTTTGTAAGGTCAGATTGCATTGTGTGTTCGTGTGTGTGAAGCTACTCTCAGAAAGCCCAAAGAGAGCAAGATAGGATGAGATGAATATAGCGCCTGTGAGTGACCCATTTTGTTCAGTGCACCTACAGGCAGACTTCACTGCGTGTGCTTTTACTGGATGCTTGTGTGTGTGTAGGGTGGCCATTAATACGACAACCACACAAACTCCCACAGACCCCGTGTGATGCTTATGCAAGCACAACCTACTGATGTTCATTTGAATATGTTTCTCTCTACATCTACATCTCTTTATTTATCTTCCACGTGGTTTCATCCTTTACGCACACACGTTTTGCTTTTCTTCATGGTCAAAGGCTGGCTGTTACTATAGAGACGCTGCCCACATGATGTTAGAGACTTTGACAGCAGGACTTCTGTATTAATCCTCTCGCTCTTCTCCGTATCATCAGTTCGGGATGTTCAAATGACCTCGGACAATTGTAGTCGAGACAACCGCTAGGAACGTTGCTATGGCAACTCACAGCCTTTGCTATGCACAACCATCATACAGCCATGGTAAAACCATGGTATTTTGGTGTATCCCATGGTTCTGAATGATTGCTATATTATTTTAGTAATTACATGCTATGACGTACATCAATGAATACCATGGTATTACTGTAATGACCAATACTTCACAGAAGTGTGAACGCTTTAAGATACACAAGTTTGATTAAATGCAAACATTGCACTGTGAGTGTTGCAGTATGCAACGACAAAACGTCTGCACCTGCATTTGTGTACTTGAGTGAAGTATGATTTGGCTTAAAATCTTTGCTTGATGGCTGAACTTTTTTCCACAACTCGCACAAGACAAAGATCGCCCCTATAAAAACAAACACCATTCCTACATCAACATGTTGTTATGGTTGCCGAATACTCTCCATACCGGAGAATTCCAGCCTGGAGATCTCATAGATTCTTCACACAGTTTTCTCTGTATGTTTACTGCTGTCTGCAGTAAGATTGACCTCTTTAAACAAACAGACCTTCACACCGTGTCAGCGGCAATCACAGAATTTATTGGATTTTGTTTGCATCGCAATATACAACATGCTTAAAATATTTAGTGCACATTTATATTGTTTGTCTCTGAACAAACAAATTATATCATCATGATGTCATAATTGAGTTTCAAACATTGAACTATAAAGAGAAAGGTCACAACTTTCATCTCTCCATTTTAGTTTTCACAAAACCTCTTGTGTTTCATCTCAGTTATGCATCTTCATAATCCTCATACGCGTTTAGTCTTTTCTTTTCATGAGATTGTAGCCCAGATTCAAGCTGACATTAAACAGCACTTATTTTCCTTTTCTGTGTCAAGTGTCGGGACCCCAGTGGGTTCGGAAATGTGCCATGTTTGTGAGAGCCATGAGCCTGGCAGACGTGACTGGTAAGTGACGATGTGCAGCAAACTCACCTCATGCAGGGGATGGGATCAGTTCTGAAATCCTTGATTTGACTATTATAACCAAAATCCTCTGATACTTATGTATTTGTTGAATATCAGGAATTGAACCCATCCCTGCCTGTAGCTTTGTCTCTGTGCATGCAGTGTCTTTGTGTTCATGTTTTATAAAAAAAAAATTGCATGTTTTTTGTGTTGTAGTCGCTGTGCATATTTGGTCTTTTTGTTTTATGCTTTTTCCGACCTGACTAGCTTTCTTTGTGAATATGGATACAATTTTCGTGAGTCATCACATACAGCTTGAGTTCTGTTCAGCAAGTTGTTGGATGGGTGGACTGCGACATGTTGGTTAGGATGCAAAATCCTGAGTTTTGCTTTGAAAAGAATAAACATCGAGTCTTAGGTTGGATTTTTATCTTGGTTGGAAAATATAGTGTTTGTTTTGAATCAAGAGATAATGAACGGGGTCAGAAGATTTGTCCGCTTCAAATAAAAATAGATTTATATTATTATTTAATATATTATTTAGTGGCATGTTTTAGTTTTATTTTATTGTAATATTATATACAATTATTTTATTTTATTATAATATTTTAGTTTTTTGGGGTAACATTATAATATTACAATATTTTTTTAACATAAAGAATTATTTTACTTTATTGTAATATACTTTAAAAAAGTACTGTAAATTATATTATATTTTTCTAAAATAATGTATTATTTATTATTCTAAATTAATGTATTATTTTGAGCTTCATAAATTTTGCATCTCTTTAGCCTTTTCTGTTTGAAACACAAAATGTCATGTAACTTTATGTACTTAGCTTTACGTATGTTGAACAATTGTTTTAGATTTGAACAAATAATTTATTTCATTTGAACTTACTTTCATTTAGTTGTTTTATTATTTGAGTATATGAGTTCACTAGTGAAACCACATACAAGTGTAAACCGGAACACTTGGCCACCCTAGATTACAAATGGCAGATCAATCCTAAAATGCCCAAAAAGCTGAGGAGCGAACAGCTGAAGAGCTTCGTCATACGAGCAGCCCCCCTCCCCTCCTATGAACAGCTGAAGGAGTCTGGCCTTAACCCAGCGTTCTGATCAGCACATCAAATATTCAACAGGTACCTCTGAACGTGAGCGTTGCGTGTCTGTGTCGGAGACGGTACGGAAGAAAGAAGAGTTAGACGGGTATGCGAGTGAAGAACTGGTTTGCGCTCATGGGAAATTTCAAGGAAAGCCCACCGTTTCACACGTGTGCGTGGAGGGCTCTAGCACGGAAGCTGAAGATGTTTAGGGATCAGACTCTAGTCTGATCCGCCGGGCTTGATGAAAAGATGACCTTGAGAAGTGATGACAGCTATGGTTGGACACAGTTGCAGCCGGTTCTCAACCCGTTGACCTCATAAGATCATCTGTATAAAAGACAGAGATGTTCAAGAGGAAGAGAATGCTCAAGGTACGAAGAGGAACATTCTTGTTGCGGAAATATTTGCTAAGTGCATCCCGGGTTCAATTAAACTTACTGGCTGGGAAATGGATTCTTGGCTTGCATGTACTGTACTGTACGTCTTTAAAGCTCAAGGTTTAAACAAAACAGGCTGTCAAAAGCAGCCTCTTTTGTGCCCAACAGTGTCTGTCAGAGAAACATAAGCCAGTCATGGAGAACGCGTATGATGTTACAGGAGAGGCTGCGTGGACGAGCAGTTTTCCAGGGGTTTGTACCAGCTGGTTAAGAGAGGGTTTGGTGTCATAGACTTAAACTGGGTTTTTGTCAGCACTTGATATGTATACTTTATCAAAGAGCATTTTGCATGTTTCACACCTTGAGGTCACCTCAGGTCATCCCGTCTGCTGTGACGTCTGTATGACGGCCACCAGGTGCTGCGTTGATTCGGTCTTCTGTGAATTGTTTGCTGTAAGTTCTCAGGCGAGGAGGCCAGGTGTGTTTGCATGACATCACAGTGGCCTTGCACAACTTGCTCCTGGAAACCAGCTGCATTTACCGTAGCTACAGGGTGAAACCCACCCATGTGGATGAGGAACACTTTAAAGTGTAGTTATTGTTGGAGTTTAGAGATCCAGTTTTATTTTACATTCATGGCTGGCTAGGTGTGTCTCTGTGGTTCTGGTAAACAATTAAACTAGGACTGTATGAGGGTTTTGTTTATTGATGCAACCACCTGTTGCAGTCATCATGGATATTTGTCTCTGATTGTTTTGCAGTTGTGTCTCATATATTCTTTTCTATTCTAGATATTTAAAGATTTAATAATGTTTAATCCATTTAAAGGGATAGTACACCTGGAACTTAAAATTCTGTTATTATTTATTTACTATGAAGTTCTTCCAGGCCTTTATACATCTCTTTGTTCTGTTGAATTTAAAAGAAGATATTTCGAAGAATGTGAGAAACCAAACTGTCGGTAGTAAATTATTATTTCCTTCTATGGTGGTCAATATTGCCCCAGACAGGAAAGCATAACTTAATCTTTTAAAGGAATAGTTCGCCCCCCAAATTTTATTTTTCCTAATTTGCTGACCCTCTATGGTCATACATTCTTTGTTTTGCACAAATACCACAAATAAAGATATTTGAATGAAAGTTTTGGGTCACCATTGTCTCCCATAGTCGGACAAAAGACTGCTATGGGAGTCAGTGGTGACCCAAAACGGCTTAGTTACAGACTTTCATTAAAATATCTTCATTTGTATATTTCATTTTTGTGTGAACTAAGTTTGGAATTTTTTTTATTAAAAAGTTTTTAGAACACCTTGCATTGGTGAATCATGCACAATAAGCCGGCCCACATACAGTTAGAATTAGGAATCTTATTAAATTCAAATTTGGGGCAAATTTGATTTCATATTGTAAGTTAAAAATAGGTTTAGGAGTGAATTGTCACATTGAGCAGGATATGCCATAATGTCCTGAAGTTCTACCACCAAAGTACAGAAGGATTCTCTTTAGGATTTTTGCCTTGCTCAATAACCGCTCTATCACTCAGATTTTGACAGAATGTGGTTTTGTATAAAAATGACTAATTTTGAAAAACAGTGTGACTCCAGTTACCATTTTCAGTCTCTGCTATGCACAGCGATGTATTCCTGCTGATTTATTGAGTATTTGTGTTGACAAAAAATGACTGTGTCTTGTGTGTCAGTGTTGTCAGCTTCGCCTCTGAGAACTGCATTCTGCAAATCCAACCACGATATTTGGTTGTAGGTCATCTGCGCTTTTGCTTTGAACTATATCGTTAAAGCACAGACCCAGGGGGCTTTATTATCACTATGATTGTATGAAAATAGGTGTGGGATTATTTATTTGTCCGATTGCTTGACTGTTATAATGTCCATTCACGTGAGATGTACTTATGCATTACTGACCGTTTCTAAAGGTTTCTTTCCCAGAGGAGAGCAGCTGGCTTTAATGGTAAGTGTGGCCGGCACCTCTTTCCTTCCGTCCTGCCACGCACATAGTGCTTAAAGGGCCAGTTCTCCCAACATGAAAGATTCTGTCATTTATTCCCCTAATCCAGCTTCTCTTCCCTTTATTCCCTAATGTTGGTATAAAGCTGTATGACTGATTTTCTTCATCAAGTAGACAGGAGGAATGAATGTACTGGTCATTCTAAGCTGTGTATTGAAAGTAAATGGGGGCTTGTTGCCGGAGTTATATGGACTGTATTAAAAACAAAAAAATATTTTTGCTGATATAAAAATAGTTGTTTGCACTTAACAGTACATGGTTTTCTATCAAAGAAAATCAGCTTTTGACCTGAATGATTGCGAGTAAATGATTTTCATAATGGGTGAACTGTGCCTTTAAATCAATCTGATCATTTTGCTTCTAAAGTGATTGCCTTTTAAACTGAGCTGCCTTTTCAATCTCTCAAAAGAATCAGAATCGTATTGGGTAAATGCTCCCTCAATCCTGTATTTTAAATCACCCGTGACTGTTTGGTGCTGCGCAAAACTAAAGGAGGACAGCAGATATCTGTTCTTCCCCTGAGGGGATCGGGAAGTGCTGTCTCGCAACCAAATGCTCCCGTGGCAGCGTTTCCATCGAAACTGCCTGTCAGGTGGATGAAACTCAAACAGTCATCATGACAGGGCCGCTGGTATCCAGAACTAATAAGCATGACTGAAACATAATTCACTGGAGATTTCATTCATCATAAACCGGTGTATGATAAGATCTTGTTGTCCTTGAGGGCTGTTTTGAAATTCTTTAAAGACCCCATGAAGTCAAAACAGGGAGGTTTGTCCGTTTTGTGTTGGCTGCATATGTTGGTGTGGATAGAAATAACAGATGACATAAATTAAATGGCTGAAACAAACGGACACATCAAACGTTAAAGATGAAGCGTTTAACTTTTTCACTTCAAACATCACCAAAGTGCAACTGTGTCATTGGTTGGACAAACACACCAATTTCGTCGCAAGCTCACGCTATTGATTTAGCCTGTATTGCTGTTTATGATGTTAATGAAAAGACTTTGCACTCTCATCTTTGTTTCTATTGTTTAATAGCTTTCTATGTCTAGCTTTTGTTTTAAATAAGGCAGAGTGTTATCGGACTGCTATCTCTGTAATTTCAAACTTCTTTCTGCTTTGGGAGTTAATTCTGAGTATAATTTGTAATCAAAAAGATCTACTTGAAAGTGAGTCAGTGAATCAGTTTTTGCGAGATCACTGATGATTTGACGTCAGGGATTTGTAGTGTATCTTCTCCATATGAGTGTGCGAGCCATTAAGTAAGACCTAACTTTTCCGTTTTGACTGATTTGTGTTTTCTGATTTGTCGTTTTGTTTTCTGACTTGTTATTTCGTTTACCGAATTGTCGTTGTGTTTTATAGTTTGTAATTGTGATTTTGGATTTTTAATTGTGCTTTCAAATTTGTTATAGTTTTGCAATTTGTTGTTATGTTTTGCACTAAACGCCCACCGTAATTAAGGGTCTATTGTATGAAATTTAGCGGCATCTAGCTGTGAATTTGCAAATTGCAACCATTTGTTAACCCAGTACGGTGGCTGAGACAGAACTAAGATGTCATCATGTTTCCGCCTCTTTGCTGAAGAAGATAACATATTTTTGAAACGTGCTCTGTAGAGCTGTTTGTCCGTTTTGGGCTAATGTAGAAACAGCATGGCGAATTCTATGTAAGCGGACTTGCGGTCTATGTAGATAGAAAAAGGTCATTCTAAGATAATAGAAACATAACACTTCATTATGTAAGGTCTTTGAAGACATAGTTATGTATATTTTATTGCATGTCTGTCAATAGATCCTTCCAAAAAATAACACACTGGACGTTGTGTCCATGACTTGAGTTGATGCATTGTCAATCATGCCTTCATAAGATGGATGAATTGGGTGGCTGGTGAATTGTATTGTTGCATGATCATGAACTGACATTTTTTGTTTTTTACCTCTCTCCTGTCCCGTCTTACATTCCCTTCTCTGTTCCTCAGGCTCGGAGCACTGATAATCTGGACAGTTCTGGGGAACCTGGGACCCGATCAGTGGGCACCACTGCTAACTTGAAGGGGAAGATGAACAAAAGGTGAGGAATGTTTCAACGTCTATGTTTGATTTTTAGAAAAGTGCAAGAGAAGTTCAGTGAGATGCTGATGTAGTGTACAGTATGATGCAATAGGTATGAAAGCAATGTGACCCAATTTGTGGAAGCAAACGGCTGTTGATGATGTGTAGTGTGGCGGAAGGAAAGCTGATAAGTGTGGGTAGATATTATAGATGTGGGAAGGTAAATTTAGGTCTGTACTTTATTAATTGGAGTTTTGTTTGTGACTTTAGTGAGCAAAGTTACTTATAGTGCATTTGAAGTACATTTTTATTAGTATGTGACACACAACCTTTTGCGATGCTAATGCAATGTTTTAGCACTTGATCTACAGGAGCACCACTTTTGGTTTTAGTTCACCCAAACATAACAATACTTTAAACATTTACTTCCCCTTATGTCAAACCTGACTTCCTTTTCATCAGCAGAACACAAAAGAAGATATTTTGAATAATGTTGGTGACCATTGACTGCTGAGACTCATTGACTGCTGAGACATTTCTCAGTATATCTTCTTATATGTTGCACAGAAGTTAGTCATTTACTGGTTTTGAACAACATTCGGGTGAATAAATGTATAACATTATCATTTTGAAGTGAAGTTTGCTATCCCTTTAAAATAGTTGTGTTGCTTTTGGTATATTTGCTTTGGAACATGAAGTCCAGCTTCAGGTTTGCATTGAGCTCTCAACACACAGTAAAACAGGAAGAACCAAGTTTTACTTCCTTCTTTTCGGTCTGAAAAACCACATAATAGGATGCAAAGTATCTCTGTTGGGTGAAGTGATATTGCTAAAGTACTGAGAGCTGCCCTGGGCTGTTTTTACATACTGTTTAACCTTAAAATATATTTTTTTGTAAGTGCCTAAGGAAATGTAAGTTGCGCTTTTCTATGCAAAAACTGTTATGATGCTATAGCATGTTTTATATGGTTACCAGGGCATTAATGTTTGGTTGCTAGAGGCTTTTGAGCAATGATTAGCATATTCCTGTGCTTGGTTGCTAGGGTGTTGCTAGGGAATGCTGCTCATTCTGATGTAATGTTGATGTTTGTTTGTTCATATCCTATGCGCATGCTTGAATGACACGTGTAATGTTTACACTGTGTACACTGCAGGTAAGTAGCGTTTTAACTCGTTTGGTGATTTGGTTGTTGTTCCAGGCTGTCTGTTGTGAAAGGTCACTTCCCCAAGCTTGTTGACTGTGCCCATTTTCACTATGAAAACGTGGACTTCGGTTCATTAGAGGTAAGACCTTCTCTTATTTAGCCGAGTCTCTCTTTATTATCATAAAAATGATATGAGACGTGTTTTATCTCTGTATATTTGTTGCATCGTTTTGCATGAAATGTGATATTTGCGGAATAGTTTGGCTTTGTTCCCATTCCTGGTGATGTGTCCTGCTGTTTGTTGACGACATTTATAGCCAGCTTTGTTGGAAACTGGCAGGTTCACCTGAAATTCTTGCCTTTTACTCACTCTCAATTCATCTCAGATGATATGACTTCCTTTTTTCAGCTAAACACAAACACAATTTTTTTTTATAGAAATGTGTGTCACTATATGTCCATCTATAGATGTATTCATTGGATACACGCGCCTGACCAAAGTTAACTTCGAGTCTGTGTTTGGTTATAATATAACCATTTTTAATAGATTTAATTCATATTTTATTGAATATTAATTGTATTAAATTAAATCTACTCAGCAGGTATAGATTTTTTTGCGGAGGTCTACCGGAAGATTAGTTTGGGCTACATAACGTCTGTTTCTGTACTGTCTACACATCGATTATATAAGTGATCCAAATGACTCTAGTGTGTTTATAAATGTCATTTGAAGTTCTTGAGAAAGAAAACAATTCATTCTTGAGCTGATTTAGCAAAACTGAAACCAAAACAAAAGCACATAGTTCAAATATGGCGATGCGTCGATGGTTTTATATCTTATTGGCTTCCGATGTGTGGTAATGAGATATTATATGGCAAATATTTACAAAACTATTTTGCATGGTTTCATAGACAAGGCTTAGCCTAAACCAGGACTACGCCTTTATTAAAGCAACACTAAGGAGTTTTTCGACTTCAAAATAATCTCTCAAAAATTATTTTAGTGGTAGGACAACTCTTAACTGAACAAATTTTACTGCGGCTGCTACCTAAGCACCCCTCTATCGCCTGAAGTCACACTTGCAATTTTGATGTGCGGGTAGGTTCACAACGTGATGCGTCACGTTTTACTTCTAGCCTGTGTGAAGTTAGCCAACAGGTTACAATAAGATGAAACAATCTAGTTCAACGCAAGTCTCCAAACCATCACCATGGCAGAGCCAGCAAAAAAAAACTAAAGAAAAGAGCGAGAGTGATCGGACACGAGCCGGTACACGAATCAATATCCGTCACAAATTTAGTGTTATGCTTGTAAATGATGACTACCAAACCACAATAAAAGTTTGCTGATTCCTCAGTTCATGCACCTAGACTAATGTTATCTCTATCTATAATTACTATGCTAGGCACTATTCCCATAGCTTGTGAGAGTTAGTGATTGCACCTATTACTGAAAGCACAACGCGTGGTCGCGAGTCTGTTTCCGAGAATATAACTACCGAAAATTATTTTCATTGGTTACTTAACACATTCACGTTCATGCGTTTTGTTTGGGGTGACTGCAAATGTACTCTGTAACTATGTATGATAGCTCGCTATGCGCTAACTGCAAACAACCAGTTGTTACATCAGAATCTAGTTTGAGTGATGAGTATAGTCCAGTAGTATACCGCGCGGGAGCCAAAAGAGTGCTTTAGTACATGCACAGTTTATGAAGTGACATGACGTTACGGCAGTTTCTGCTTGTTCAGCTAATTCACGTATATTTGCGTTACCCTGGTGGAAGCTTATACAGCGATTGTATAACATGTGTGTCACAATTGCGCTTATGGGCGAACCATAAGCAAAGGTTCTGTAGTGTTGTTTTAATTGAGGCTATTTAAGTTTCTTTTAATAAAATGCCATAGAAAAAAACATTACTGATGTGCATCGGAGATGTATTAAGATATGTAAGGGCAAGTTATTTTCAGTTGAGACGGCTCAAAATTCATTTTTGTCTTGAACCAGTCTTAAGCATTGTCTGTGAAACCTGAGCTTTGTCTTGTAAGAACCAATAAGATTTTTTGTAATCAACGTGGTGTTAGATTTTAATGTGGTCCTTTTAGGGGTTTCCATTGTGTCACATATCCTCAAAATATGATTTTTTTTAATAAAAGAGAAGGAAGTCATACACATCTTGGAAGTTATGAGAATTTCCGTTTTTGCGTGAACCATTCCTTTAAAATACAATTCTCACACAGTGTGTTGGGTAAAAAACTGTGGTGAGTTCAAGAGAGTTTACAGCTGCGTAGACAGACCTCTGTTCTCAAAATGCATTTCACTTTCCCTCTGGAATTGTTTCTCTGTGTTGCTTACTCTGTATACCATGTTAGTGTTTTAATGGCAAAGTGCTGTATACACACACAAACACACACACACTCGAGAAAACCACACAGCTTTACTGGATAGTCTCTCGCATAAGTGTTTAAACCCCCTGAAGAAAAGAGAAAAATAAAACCTTGGAGATCTCTCCTTTCTCATCTTACGTAAAGCCGTTTAAGAAGTTACAAGACCTCATGAACTGAATAGAGTATATGACTACAAGCTTCTTTTTATACAGGTTAAATATTTTTGATAAGAAATTCTCATCTCCTACAGCACTGACAGATGCGGTGGAAAGCAACAACCTTAGGGCTGACTCTAATGTCAGCCGCTTTGAATACATTTCTATGACTCTTTACAACACAAAGTATCAAAAGCCCACAGATTCTACAGGGATGTGAAAAGCATTTTGGTAACTGAATTATTGTGAGGGATCATCCCACCTTCTCACATGCGTTTGATATGAACTGTGTTACATCTCACCCCAAATCAAGTGTTATGTGACAAGTCATTTATCTATTCCAAGTAAACGCAATATCACAGCCAGTCAGAACATCAGATGTTTCTCTTCTTACTCAGAAAACAACTTAAAGTAAAACTTCTAGCAAGCAGAAATCTATTCGTTTGATTTTGGTGTGTTGTGGGTATCTCCAGTCACACAAATAAGGGATAGAAAAATTAGGGCTGAAACCTGTTTAACAAGGTTTCATGATGCAGGAAATGATCTTCACTATAACTCTCCCACCTGCATGACAAATGCTAGCATTGCTTATCTTTCACACTTTTATGTTGCTAGGAGACTTCTTTACAGACAGCCCAACACCTAATGGTTATTCCATTTTCCGACACATCAGGAAAAACAGAAATGGAAACTAAGTGACCAAAGAAAACCATGTGTCAATTATCGGAGTCAGATTAGAATGGAAGTAGAGGAACTCATTGTTTAGCCTTAGGACGCGGCACAAAACTGTTAAAGAAAAATGTTTGTTGATGTGTATTTGAACTTTATCAATCAATCCCTCATTAGTGAACGTCTGCTCTTTACACCTTTAGCTTCAGTTTGCCAATGAGCAGAACGATGCCAGCTGGACCTCGGGCAGTGCCAAAGATCTGGTTTTCCTTGTGCAGGTGTCCTGCCAGGTGAGTGGGTGCACCGGCCCTCAGCCATAAATAACACAGTTCGTTTTTTAATTATTCACTACTTTTACTTACAATAATGTATTATTATATATTACATATTATTAAATATTGAACAAACATTATAGACAATTTGTCCTTTAAAAAAAGTTGGCTATATTCCTTCATTCAATTGTTATGAGGCAAAGGATCTCAAACATGATATTGGATACAAGGTTATCAATAAGTAAACCTAATGTTTGATCACAAATTAGCTAACCCTAAATGAGTAACGTCTGTATTTAGGCTACGACTCCCTCTACCTTTGTTTATCCTCTCTCTCCCCGTCTTTCCCCCAACTCTCTCTCTGTGTCTGGAATCTAGGGTAAGACGTGGATGGTGCGACGTTCGTATGAGGAATTCCGGACGCTGGACGCTCACCTGCATCAGTGCATTTACGACCGGCGTTACTCACAGCTGTTGACTCTGCCTCCCCTCAGCGAGTTCGGAGAACGGGTGGAGGTGAGATAAATTGAGACAGCTACTAATGTCTTCTTGTTCAGTTTCATGTTTGCCTGTTACGGCATTAGGTCGTCGGCCATTGTAGGTGTCTGGACACGTAGAGATGAGGCTGGGAGATATTACTTTGTCTTTGTCATTTCAGGTTTAGTTATTTTGGTCATTATCACGAGAATGTTTAAATCATTTTGTCCGTAAATTGCTGTTAAATGGGTGCAGACAGGTGTTTAACTCCGTATATGCGCAAACACTATATAGACGTTTCATCGAACGTCCGTCTGTGTCTGTTTTTTGTCTGGCTTGTGGGTAATAATATAACTGGCCAGTATAATATAAATAAAATATTTATACATTACTTAATTTTATATACTATCTTAATATTTTATTGTATAATAATTGTATTAAGTAAACAAGCTGATGACATTTATTTTATATTAATTTAATAAAATAAATAAACAATTTGTTGAATGGGTCGTGTAACTTTGTTGTATTTAAGTTTAGCCAAGTAATGATTCTTCTACTGGTCACCAAAATAATACTGGCTATATGTACTTTTAAATGTCAGTTTACTTGTCATTTATTTCGCTTGTTTTCATAAATAATCCACAGGGGCTGTTGTTAGCGGATGTTTACTGAAAGTTAAGGGCGCACGCGCATTAACATTTGCTAATGTTGCTTTCAAGCCGTCTTTACACATGTGTGTGTGTGTATGTATTGCACTTGAGATACAAATGTATATCTTATCCATTTAAAAAAAATTCATCATACACATAAAATGAATACAATGTGCATAAATAGTGTTTTATCTAATGAGCTCATGTCCTGTGTGTTTTTTGGTGTGCACACAGACTTTCGCCCCACTGTTGTCAGAGTATCTGAACAGACTCTCCATGATCGTGGATAACAAGCTGAACTGTGGACCGGTTCTCACCTGGATGGAGGTGAGATACGACAAGAGAAAAGATAAGACTTAGAGGACAAAAGCCTTCGTCAGCTAAAATGAAAATACATAGACATCAAAGATGTTTTCTAAAGTTGGCGTAAAATGCACATGCACAATGAAGAAATAAGTTCAAATCTGCTAGATTTATACTTAAAACAACCCCCAGGCATAAATACAGGTACATTTGTTGAAGAAAACGCCCACAGACAGGCGATCAGGTATAAACAAGACTTTGGATCTCTGAAGTTACAGCTAATGATTTTTTATACGTGCAACAGATTGATAACCATGGCAATAGATTCCTGCTGAAAGAAGAGGCGTTTTTAAATGTACCGGCCATCGCTGCTGCTCACGTCATCAAACGCTACAATGCCCAGGCCAGAGATGAGATCTCCATTGAGGTACGCCTGTCTGCTTACAAACCCATGACTTGAAACTTTCTTAGGTAGGTTTTTAATTTTCATATGTACCTCCCCAACGTCCCATATTAAGAGACCTGTACAGGACTTTAGCTTTTAGTTTCACATCAAAGGCCTGAATCGTGACTTGATGTTGCAGGTGCTGTTTAAAGGTAGAGATGATTCTTTCCTGGAAAAGCTTTGTTATTGGATAAACAATTGTATATGCCAATGTTTTTGCTTTGTTTCAGAGGTGGACAGAACTTAAGCGCTTTTACACTAGTACATTTTTCAAGTTTTTGTACTTTATCAGATTGTTTTTACCTGCTATAAGCTATATCTTTTTTTTACTTAACTACGTTTTATTAGTACACTTTCTACGTGCTTTTAACCTTTTATACTTAAGTACATTAAGAATCGACTACTTTCTAGAGAAAGTAACTTAAATATCACCTGAAAATCGCTTAAATATTTAAAAATGGCTTTAAAGCAAATGTGTGAACTCAAACCTAATTTCAAGAGGTTTTTTAAGAAACTTAAACTTGTTAAAATGGATTTTTTTTGCTGAGATTAAAACTGCAACACAACCTCCAAACTCTTCCAAAAACTGCCTGTCCTCATTCTGCACATGCTTGAACACCCTGCCTGGTCCTGGGACGCTACACTGTTCTCTCCTCCTCTATTCACGTCCCCCCTCATTTGCACACTGCTCTATATACAGAACATCTTTCTGGGCCAGAGAATGGGGCGACCCAAACTTAGAACACATTTAGGTCTCTATCTATCTGTCTGTCACACTTCATGATCATCAGCCTCTTCCTCTTCCTCTATTTATTTTATTAAATTTTTACTAATAGGATCTGGTAACCTCTCGGACACCTGAGTATCCATCCAAGTAGTGCCTCATAACCATGCAGAGCTCCCTAGAACCTATCTGTCTGCGAAGCATTATAACTTGAAAAAAGTTTTAGTACTTTTTTATGTCCTTTTCTCATTAAGGTTAATTTTAATTGTCTCTATCTGTCTTCTAGTGTGATATAGGAACT
Organism: Triplophysa bombifrons; assembly: GCA_029783895.1. NCBI lineage: Eukaryota > Metazoa > Chordata > Actinopteri > Cypriniformes > Nemacheilidae > Triplophysa > Triplophysa bombifrons. The sequence goes on from CM056455.1 coordinate 6,187,258, forward strand.
GATCTTCTTTCTCTTCCTCTTTTTGCATTTGGGTCAAAGTGTACTTGGCACATAACAGTATGGTATAAGTCTAAAACATGAGTCTGATTTTGACTATCTATGGTGTTGGCAACTTCTGAATTATGATTTCTGCATGTAATAGCAGTGTTTTAAGGAGTTGGCAAATAAATGTATATACATGACCACACATTTTATAATGCGCCGAGTTGTGTTGTTGCTTGTTAACAGCAAACAACTTTCAGTTACAAAAAATAACTATAATACATTGCAATAAATGTGTGTAGTCTGATAACTGTTGATAAATATAGATGGATAGTGAATTGTGGTGTTATTTGTTATATTGCTGTCCACCGGGTTTTTTAAAGTTAGTCTTCACCACAAAATCCACTTTTTGTCGTGCACAAGAAACGTTTTTCATTGATTTATTTCACTTGTTGTTAGGGAATGTGTGCCGTTGCTAATCTCTTATTCTCGTTCCTCTTTCTAAAGGTTGGCGATATTCTTTCTGTTATCGATATGCCGCCCAAAGAGGACACCACGTGGTGGAGAGGAAAACAAGGCTTTCAGGTACCCCTCTTAACTTCCAGACCTTATGTTTTAAGTGAGCTCTTTAAACACATTTTTTCTGCTCTCTTCTTGCTCAGGTTGGCTTCTTTCCCAGTGAATGTGTGGAGATAATCAATGAGAAGTTACAGCAGTCCGTCAGCGCTCCTGTCAGTAAGCAAGGTAAAGCGCCACGCTCTTCAAAATCTACTGTACACCTCAGTGTGAGTTGTCAAAAAAAGGACATCTGTATAGCCAATTGTTTTTTTCAAGCAGTAATGTATAATACGTTAAAGGCAAGCAAACCATAATCAGAGCATTTAAGTAACAATATATGGTGTTGTAGCAGAAGTCGGTGTGATTTTCTCCTGATTTGTTCTTATGTGTTTCAGAGGTCGATGGGTTGAGCTGTAAACCCGGCGTTAATAATAACACAACAGGACCTTCCTCTCCGACATCAGGTATGACATATGTACTGGGTTTGTATTTAGGGCTGGATGATTTAGTGACACCGTTGAATATTAAAGTTGTTAGCCTTTTGACAGTATTCAATATACAGCCGCGTCATTTTTTTTTGACCATTCCACATTTTTTTTATCAGCATTTCTAGATGTATTGTGTCCAGTCCAGTGTCTGTTAAATTTCAACAAAATCAAACCTCAGGTGTGACAAAGTCATCCAAAAGCAACGAGAAAGACTGACAGTATGACAAGACACAGAAAAACTGATAAAAATCAAGGTTATCACTTATCAAACGTAAACCTTATGGAATACAGGCTGTTGTATTGCTTAAAAGTGAATATTAACTGGTTTTCTTTGCAGTATTTGAGGTCTGAAGAAATAAAGAGTATCTTTTCTGTTATTTTGACCTGTTACTCTAGTTTTCATTCTCTGCAAATAAATGCAAATTGAAACAATACTTTTATTTGACGTGGGAGAAAACAGAGAAAACATACTTTTTAAATAAATCTATTGCAATGGGTTGTTCATTAACATTGAAGCATTTATCCAGAGCGACCTACAAAAGTGAGCGTTTTAGTATAAAATATTAAACGTCAAATTTAGTTGTTAAAAGAAGGTGTACTATTTTCAACAAACAAGCACACTTACACAAATTAGAAACTAAAGATTTGATTCCGATTCATCACATTCACTGCAATTGTTCCTTTGTTGTGAATATTCAGTATATCCTCCAGCTTTAGTTATAATCTGACAATGAAATGCTTTGGTTTCTTGATGTTCTGGAGCAGATGATACTGTAGCTGTGTTATGACATTGTTTTAATAGCCTTGAAAGGCATTTTAGCCAAAATAAAGTCTCTTCTAGCATTTCTCACTGATTCGTGTCTAAGATAACAGTTATGGTTGTCGTTTAGCATGACTCAGGATCTACTAATATAGTTAAATGCTGCAATATGTGGTGGCTAGAGATGCATTTGATGTTTCTGCCGATTATGTTCCCTCTTTTGTTTCTCTCAGTTCTTCAACCTTGGTTCCTAAACATGACCGGTAACAACTTCAGTGGAATAACTTAAACTAACATTTCTGTATCTGTTCTGTTGCTAACGCTCTTCTGACATGCGCAGGGTTTGTAACACAGATTGTGGTGGTTTGTACAGCAGGCAGAATGTGTGGGATGGTGATCGTGAGGGTTGGATGGAGAGCGAACAGTAAAATGCTGTAGAAATCATCAGAATGTATAGCATCTCTTCAATTACAAGCAGCTTGTTGCATAAATCAGAAGCTGTTAGTGGGATGCGATGATTTATTTGTATGTCTTTATGTAGTGTCGTATTAAACATGTCATGCAGTATTTTTCTTTAACAGAAAATCGCAGCTTTTAAGGACCCTATGAAATCATTATTAGTGATGTTAAGTCCTTGAATAATAGATTTGATGCCATGAAGTATGACATATTTTGAAACGGAAAAGAAACTGAGATATCAAAATGATTTGATTGGGTCTTTTAACAACATTAATGATCACGCACATTACAGACAAGATCTTGACGTTATGGCTTTAACAGGCCTTTATTAACCTGATCATTGAAATTTGTATTATTTTAAATCTGCTTTTTAACACTGATTGTACGTTTGTCGAATTGTGCCTTAGGTCAATAATTTTTTTTTTTACATCAAGCATACTAAGATATGTATGTATGATGTATTCAAAAGCGTTTACTGGTTTAGAGGATCTTCTCTTTAGATATCACAGTGCCCTGACTAAAAATACAAAGGGTTCTTTCCCTGACAAGCTCTTTGTCGCCCCCCTATGGCAGTCTCCAAGAAACACGGCAAGCTGATGGGTTTCCTGCGCACCTTTATGAAGTCCAGGCCCACCAAACAGAAACTGAAACAGAGGGGCATCCTGAAAGAACGAGTGTTCGGCTGCGACCTGGGCGAGCATCTCCTTAACTCTGGCCAAGATGGTACGGAAGCAGAAAATAACAGAAAGTTTGAACCGAAATGTGACATTGATGAAATTAAGTTTTGTGGTCAAACTTCAGTCCCGCAGGTCTTGAAGAGCTGCTCAGAGTTTATAGAGAAACATGGTGTGGTGGATGGGATTTACAGACACTCTGGGGTTTCCTCCAACATACAGAAACTCAGGTGTGTGTGTGTGTAACCATGTTGGATTTTCTTTCTCATGTCATAATCTGCTTTATTTTTTTGTTTGGACAATATGCTGTATCCTGGGATTGATTTAAAGCTTTATTCAAGAAAATAACAGCATCTTACAGTATATAGACCCTTACTGTTACTGTTAATCCAAGACACAAAAACATTACTATAGAAATCACGCAGGAGTGATTTTTTATTCTGAGCGATTATTAAAGGGATAGTTCCACCAAAAATGAACATTCTGTCATCATTTATTTATCCTTAACTTTCATTGAATTTCTTTCTTCTGCAGAGCACAAAAGAAGATATTTCGAAGAATGTTGATAACCGTACAATGGCAGGACCCATTAACTTGCATTGGTTGTATGTCTGTACAATAGATGTCAATGGGTGTCTATGTTATTCGGCTACAAACATTTTTCAAAATATCTTCTTTTGTATTCAGCAGAAGAAATTCATAGAGGTTTGACATTACATGAGGGATGAGTACATGAAATTTGGGTGGACTATCCCTTTAAGATCTCTTGATATCTATAACTATGGTAAATTTCTTCTTTTTCTGATCAGGCACGAGTTTGACAGTGAGAATATTCCCGATCTGACGAAAGATCTGTACATGCAGGACATCCACTGCGTCGGCTCATTGTGCAAACTGTACTTCAGAGAGCTGCCCAATCCGCTCCTCACGTACCAACTCTATGAGAAGTTTGCTGTAAGTGATTTCTATTTTTAAGAGGTTAACCTTACATTCACTGTACAACAGCAGTATTTAAAAAAGCGTTTTTAGTATCGTGTGTGGTCAGGGCCTTCAAGACATCTTACTTAGTTTCTCAGTAAACACTGAGCCGTATGCCTCTGTGTGTGCAGGAATGTATGGGAGAGATGACAGATGAAGAGAGAATGGTCAAAGTTCATGATGTCATTCAGCAGCTTCCTCCTCCTCATTACCGGTAATACTCAGTTTGTTCTGATCTTACACACTGCACACGGGTCATAACAAGTAGGGCTGGGAAATGATATGGTTAGAAATGATTCTTCGAGCATGGCATTAGCAACGCCAAGATCATGGGTCAGAAACAAATGTACAGTACAATGCAATGTAAGTCGCTTTGGATAAAAGCGTCTACCAAATGCATAAATGTAAAAGTAAATGATATCTTGTATAAAAAGATAAAAAGATTCAGTAGGTTGGTTTTGATAGTGTAGTTTATATCAGAAGCTATTAAACTTTAATACAAATTCTCGCATTTTCGAGTCCAGAGGCAAGAAAAGATTGTATAATTATCCAAATGGCACATTATTTAATGATTTTAATGACAATGAGATGTTTATCTTTGCCTCAGAACATTGGAGTACCTCTTCAGACATCTGGCACACTTGGGCACGTGCAGTGCGGAGACCAACATGCACATTAAGAATCTGGCAATCGTCTGGGCCCCCAACCTGCTCAGGTAATTCCTACACATTGTAAACGATATTAGTGTGAGAAAATATTATTGGTTCATTATACTGTCTGCATCAGTCTGGTTAGACTCAAATGCAGTCTATGTTTAGACTAATTTTAATCAGAATCTGCTGTCGTTTTGTATTAGGTCACAAGAAATCGAGGTGGTCGGTTTAAGCGGCGCTGACCCCTTCAAAGAAGTGCGGATTCAGTCGGTGGTCGTGGAATTTTTGCTCAGCAACGTTGAAGTTCTCTTCAGCGACTCTTTCACGTCCGTCGGCCGTTTCAATGCAGGTATGTTGAATGAAACATGGGACAAAATCACGTCTGGTCCTATACTTCTGTGTGGACGTTCACCCTTTAAGCCCTGTCTTAAAACTGCTCTTTTGTTGAATAGATACTGAAAGTATCATTCTGTTCCTAAACCTACCACATAAGCAGTGTTTTAAGGTATCACATTATCAGCACAAAGTCTGTTCACGGTCTTATGGTCCTAATAGGCTAAACTCAAAGGCAGCACTATATGTACATTTTTTTAAATAAGACAGTCCCAGAATGCTTTGCGACAAGGTGTGTGATTGTTATTTTTAACCATCAAAATATGTGGTGTGTTGTACAAAATGAACAAAATACCTTATTGTACAAATCTATTTGGCAAAATAGTATGCATATCATCATTCTATTATACAAAAATGCATAGAAATGTTTTTATAAAGCAAACACTGAACAAAATTTCAGTGTTTATTTGAATAAAAAGCAATTATGGTAATTTTCCATGAGTGTATATTGCAAACATTCTGTATATCAACCGCAACACTTTTGTCTAAACTGCAAATTCATGAGTTCGATTCACAGGCAACACGGACTATTTAAGGTACTTTATGTTTGTAAGTCATTTTGGATTAAAGCCTCTGCCAATTGCTTAAGGGTTAAAGGTGTGGCAGGCTTTGTAAAGCACACAACAAAACATATTTGCATTGGCCTGACACGCCCGTATGTAAGTAAAGCTTACAGAGCACAAACTGTGTGTTTTCCTAGCAACAGGAGGGGCGGAGCACAAGATCTCACGCAAGCCCCGAACACGCCTGGTTAGTCTTCAGGAGGCCAGGGGGGAGTCCAGTTTGACTGACCCCTCTGCTCTAGACCCAGATCTGCGACGCTTCTCCGTGATGTGAGACTCAGACTGACCCTCAGTCTCACATGTCGACACTTTTCTGGAAAAATGCATCATAATAACTTCATGTAGTCGGGGTGATTTTTGAAACCTAGTAGAGTTGGTCTACTAGGTTGACACCTGGTAGTCCAGCTTCTAATAATCAGGTTTAACATTGTAATAGATCCAAATGACCAGCTAGAAACCATGTACAATTATTTTCCAGCAGGGATGCATCTGATACCAATGTTCACACCATCTTTTTATTTTCATCATATTCATCCTGTTCATGTCATTAAATCCATTGCTGGATTTAACCAATTTGAATTGATTGTAACACTTTACAGTAGAGATGAACCGATATATCGGTCAATTATCGGTATATGCCTATAGTTTAAAAACAGGCAATGATCAGGGCCGATATATCCTGTCAATCAAGAGTGGCCAGAAAGATGCCAGGAATTTATGCTCTGTATTTATAAAAAGTTAAGAGACAACACCAGTTTGATGTTCAATATTCATACTCATTATATGAATTAATATTTGACATTCAGAAAGTTTCGGCAGATATCACTCTGAATAATCGGTATAGATGGAGAAATTTAGGATCGGTGCATCTCTTGTTTACAGTAATGCATTAGCTAACAATGAGCAATATACTTTTTAACATTTATGTACATGTTAGTCAATTGTTCATGTTAATTCACTGTGCATTATCAACAGGTACAACTGTTGGTTTAATTCATTAGTAAATACTGAAACTATGATGGGAAACGATTAATAAATGCTGTAGAAGTATTGCTCGATGTTAATTCATGTTAGCTAAACTACTGTTATCAAACTTTACTGTAAAGTGTTTCCAAATTGTGTATGCAAGTCGTTAACACGTTTACAAAAATGTAATTCTTTTGCAGCATGGTGTTTATAAGGCAATAAATCTCTCTGTTGACATGTACTGAATCAAATTTTGTTCTTGGAAAAAGTGTGTATATTTATATTTTCCACCATGTAATAATAATTTCATTAAGTTGGACATGAGGTTAATGATCAAAACCAGACACTAGTATCAGGTAAAGTGTAATTCAGTCATTTTTTTTGTGTGTCAGCTTACGTTTTTGTTTTAATCGAAGGCATTTTGTAAGAATTAACCCTAAATGTTGCTTTCAGCGTACAGCTACATGTCACGCAGTCTCTATTCCTATTTTTGCAGGCTATGTTTTTGATTCTACTTGTTTGATGTTCTGGATATGTGCTGGCCAAGGCCTGAAACTCAAGAAATGACACAAGAATTTATGTTAAAGTCACAGTTCACCGAAAACAAAAACTTCTTTCATAATTTTCTCACCTTCATGTCATTCCAGACCTGTTTGATTTTCGTTCGTCTGCAGAACACAAAAGAAGATATTTTAATCTGTTGACTTCCAATGTATGCACACAAAACCATTGAAACATTTCTCAAATATCTTCTTTTGTGTCCCGCAGAAGAAAGTCACATACAGGTTTTGAACCATATGAGGGTGAATGATGACATCTGATGAAGAGCTGTCATCATTTACTCACCCTCAGGTTGTTTCAAACCTGTATTAATGTCTTTGTTCCAGTGAACACAGAGAAAGATATTTGGAAGAATGTTAGCAATTTATCAGTTCTGGGACTTCATCCACTACCATAGTAGTGGAAATTTAGGAAGTTCTTGGGCACCTTTGACCACCATTTAATTCTTCCTACTATGGTAGTCAATGATGTCCTTGAACTGAAAATAACATTCTTCCAAATATCTTTCTTTGTGTTCATCGGAAAAAAGTTATTTATGCAGCTTTTAAATTATATGAGCGTGAGTAAATGATGAGAGAATTTTCCTTTTTGGAGGAAATATCCCTTTAAATGTACATCTTGATCAACAAAGAAGTACTTCATGGTAACTGGTTGTGTATGTTCTTCACTTTTGTCTACTTGTGATCTCTCAGTGTGTGAATTCTACAAAGCTTATACTTGCAGTAGTGCTGTACGGACTGGGGAGCTTTGAACAAGCTCATGTTTTTTCTGACAATGTTGAATTATGTTTGTTTGTTGCCGTTCGCTGCGAAACCTGCCAAAACCTGCCTCAATTTATTCGCTTTTGCCCTTTGCCTTTTAAGTCAAATATGACTCTGAATCTTTCTCTTGTTCTGTTTCCTCCCGCAGCCCGGCAGTCTCTCACCAGGCCCAAGTCGTTTGTGTCCACCAGGCTTCTGTCTCTGGAGGAGGCGCAGGCTCGTACCCAAGCTCCTCTTCTCCTGCAGGGATCTCCTCACGCTTTTCAGGGCCAGTTTCACGCTGTGCTCGACCTCCCCGACAAGTGGGTTTCTTTAGAACGATCGAATGAATTTGAATGGAATAGGTAATAGATTTGTTTGACATATTTTCTTATTTCTTTCAGAAGGAAAAGAGGCATGAAGGTCCGAAAGTCGGCAGGAGGGAGCTGGAAGACGTTCTTTGCCATTGGGAAACCCGGAGCGGCAGGTAGACGCAAACCCACACGGATCACTTCTCTGTTTCAGCCCACCACCTCTCACGCAGGTTTGTGACATATCTCGATAGACTGTAGAACAAACTTTTTTGACCATTTTCATATGTCGAAAGAAAAAAGCTTGCTTATGAGATCTGTGTTTGTGTGATTTAGGTTGTAGGGTAGACAGCGTGACTCTCAGATCAGCAAAGAGTGAGGAGTCTCTGTCGTCTCAGCACAGTGGAGCAGGTCCGAATGACACATCAACGCTACCATTATTGAGCTACTATTATTTGTTACCCTCATGTCATTTTCAAACTTCTCATATCTCATTTCTGCTTATTCATTGAAAAGAGTAAAATTGATGTTACGACTTCTTCCATCTCAGGTCAAGGAAAGATGCAGCGCTTGCGAAGACCTCGCTCCAGCAGCGATGGCCTCTCTCTGGCTGCTTCGGTCGACCCACAGCTCCTTCCCCAGCGCTCCCCATCTACAATCCATCCGAGTCGCTCCTACGACAGCCTTCTGCCCGAGGACACCCGTGGTGCGGATGAGGAAGAGGACGAAGATGAAGAGGATGAGGAGGGTGTGTACATGCTACCCGATTTCTCCAAAGAACCATCCACCTCATGGATGGCAGAAGATGTCATCGACTTCAGCCCCACCTTCTTGGAAGACGGGCCAATCGGATTGGGAGGCACCTGCGTTCCCCCGGGCGGCAGAGAGTCCCCTCCTGCGCCTGCACCCCCTCCATATCGCTGTCTCAGCCATCAAGGTCACGCCCGCTCAGGGAGCCAGCGATCAATAACGGAGGATCCAGACTCTGTCCTCAACCAATCAGAAGCTGCTGCCCGACGGAGTTTGATCTTGGCCGCGGCGGCTCCGCCTCAGCAGGTGTTCTGTCAGCACAGGCCGTCTGTGGCCACTAATCCTTCTGTGAGCACCGCCCTGCAATGCGAGTCAAACGTAAGCCCTTCCCACGGCCAGACGCCTACGACTACGGCTCAGCCATCCCAGCCACAGCAAGAGAGACGTTCTTTTACTCGTAAAGTCGTTCATGCTCTTTCACCTAAAGCGCCAAAATCCCCACCGTCTCTTGACATTTCTGATCCGATCGCCATCAGTGTACCTGCCAAGGTGAATTTCAGCAAAGATTTGATACAACTCCTTTTTTTGTTGTTTGTGATAAGTTGACCTTGTCAAGTGCTTATGCAAAACAAATATGTTATTTTAAACTTTTAAGGTTTTGGAAATGATTGGTGGGCGAGCTGGTGAATTGCAAACTGGACCCCCGAACAGTGGGCCGCCACAGCCACCCCAGATGATATCTATGCTCTTGAGGTCATGTGACTTTCAGCTCACAGAGAGCTGTCAGCAGGAGCTCAGCAGTAAATTGGGCCCCAGTGTCAAGATCAAGGGTCCCAGTGAGTAAACTTTAATTTCAGAAACAAACTTGCGTTGATATAGACCACTTCGCAAAATGCAAACACGGGTTCAGAAGCACTCCAGTTTCTTACAAATCCTTTACTCTCTGTTCTTTTTATTTCAGGTATTTTGGGTCCAGCTGGCAATCCTCTTCCTTCGCAACAGCCCCCGCCACCTCCTCCCAAAAACCCTGCGCGCCTTATGGCTCTGGCCCTGGCTGAAAGTGCCAACAAGGCCCTGCGGCAAGGTGCATCGCCCCCATACCGACCCCGTCAGACGGGAGCCTCTGAGACAGACTTACGCTTTCAGAGGTCACTTTCTGCTGATGCTGGTGCTTTGCTATCCTCTGACCCTAATCAGATCTACTCCACCGTGCGCCCGCTTTCCGTGTGGAAGACTGAGGGTGATGCTGATGAGGATGAAACAGGAACTGAAAAACATGCAGATAAATCACATGGTGCAGAGCAAAGGTCTCCACCTGGGACTCGGTCTTCTGCCAGCTCAGTGTCTGATTCGGGGTCATCTAATTCAGAACTGTCAGCTGCAAGTTCCTCGGAGGACATTGAGCGAACCCCAAGCCCTATCTATAAAAACGAGGAGACGATTTCTTCAACACAACCCTCAAAATCCAGCCCAACCTCCAATGACACTGCCCATTCTCAGAGGAAACCACCAGCGTATGGACGTCAGTATTCTGCTCCACAGCTTCAACAGCAGAAACCTCACACAACTCTCAACTGTCAGTCCAAGCCTGCCTCACAGCCACACCTCCAGATCCTGCACTCCAAATCTGAGAGCTCTCCACTGGCCCAGGTACGAGCCTTCCAACCCACCCGCCCTAAAGTTCCACCCAAGCCCCCTGATCTTGCTCCCCTGAGAGCTCCGCTCTCGCAGACGGACCGACATGATTACATGCGCCGTTCTTTGGATGCCACCCGCATCCGACGCTTTGCAGGGCCTCCTCAGGTTACCCAACCACTTTCCAGAGCTTTCTCCGAACGCATCAGTAGTACCTCCGACGCACTGTCTCGGTATCACGCAACCAGAATGGCCGGCCAAGCCGCACACGTTCCGCAGCAGGCAACTCCGATCAGACCTGTTGTCCCCTCTTCTGAAGATCCATCCAAGATGGAGAACTTCTACTATGAGATTGGAGCACCTGAGCATCCACCCAGCTACGCACGACACAGCTATCAGAATATGAAGCTGGATCTAGAGGGCCATCTCCATCTCACTGACCCGGCCAATCAAAGGCCTGTTTCCAGAGGTCAACCACCTCCGTATAACCACCAAGGTGGTGGTAGAGCTCCCCAGTTGTGGTCATCGGAGGCCACACGAGCTTGGGCCGCAGCACACTCTCACTCTTTTTCATTTTCCCATTCTCACCATCGCTCTCATGATGGATCCTCAGGTCATCCTCCCCACTCACGGACTCAGCGACAGACATCGTCATCTGTCCGGCTGACCCGAAGTGAAGTGCATCCCATGGGCTCCTCAGTTGGCGTACTCCCTCTATCCGTGCACCTGCGTGGCCTGTCTTGCTCCCAGCGCTCGCCTTCAGCAGACCACAATACCTCTCAACTTCACCCCTACTTTGAAAATGGAAAGGTGTGTTATCGGTACTTTGAAGCTTCTAGACCAGAAGACTTGCCTCTAAATCAGCATCAGCATGCCGGATTTAAGCCACATCAAGCCCAGCCGCCTCAGTCCTCTCCTGCGCAAGAGCTTACGAAAGATCAGCCCGAGCACATTTATGTCAACTACCCATTTACAAGCCCGTCAGGAGTTACTACAAAGTGTTGGGCCACCACTGACCTTGACGGAGATGGTAATCGAGATTTGGAGACGCTAATGCCACCATCAGAGCCACCACCCGATGATAAACAACAAAAGCAACAACAAGAAGAAAGTCCTATGGCTATCTTGGACTGTCCTCAGAACGATGCGTCCCTGGATTCTAAAGACATCAATCCAGCGTCATCCGGCACCACGCACTTCCGCAGCCGCTCGGATCCGCAAAGCACCACAACAGAGCCCGCTCACATCCTCACGGGTAAAGACATCGCCTCCTTGCTCATTGAAAAGCTTGCTGAGGATGAAAAGGAGGCTGCGCCGGCTTCTTCCTCATCCTCTTCTTCTCCACATTTTGAGCACCCCCCGAATCCCTACCCCAGCCAACAGCAGCAACCACCCCCTGCATACAACGTATACACCCCGGGACCCTCTCGAGGGCGCTTTGAAGTTCAGGTGACTCAAAGAGAAGCTTTCCAACGACAGGACCTCTTGCGGAGATCCTCTGGAGGCCAGTATAGACAAGTGTTTGACGTCATGCCATCGGGCAACCAAGTCCTTAAGTTTTACCGAAGCCAAGACTTTATTCCAAGTGCACAGGGAGAAAGCACAACCCCTAACCCTTATCCCCCAAGACAGCATTATCAGGACGCCCCATACCCCAGCTGGGGCCCTCAGGGCCTCCCAGACGCCCCCCATACGTGCACTCCACCTACAGTGGCCTTCTCAAATTTAGCCGTTGGGTCAACAAGAGGATACGGGCCCCACATGGTGGCCAACCAGTTTAACCAGTTACCATACCAGTCAGGGCCAGTGCTTCCACAGTATCCCAACACACCCCGACGAGACATCGTCCTAGATCCTTCTCTCCGACCTCCAGGGTTGATGAACCCGAGAGGTCTGAACCGGCAAGGGAGCCTGCCGGGACCCAACTGGACCATACGAACTGAAGGCCAGACCCGTAGTTACTGCTAAAGAGCACAACTGCCACACAGCACACCTGTGTCTTTAGACTTTAATAATGTGGCATAGACCGATAGAAGCACTTGACATTTATGTTTCCTGTACAGGTTGTGAAAGATGTTGTTTAACCTCTTTGGGCGATGTTCCTGTTTCAGAAAGATCCCACTGCTGTCCCGTGATTTGAGTGTGTATTGGAGTGATAAAGTGTACGTGATGAAGGCACGAAGCTGAAAGTATCAAAGAAGTGAACCGTTAAGTGGCTTAGATATGAAAACATTCCAGAACACACTGTGCTGTCCTGCAGATGTAGTCAGAGAGGTGCGTCGCTGCTATTCCTCTGACGGACGGTTGCTCAGTGGTTCATTTGTGTTTTACTGCTTCGAGTTTTGTTTTAGTTTTAACACATTTTTTTATGTTGTACAGGGACACAGGATTAATGTGTTTTCCTCTTTAAAGTACGATAAAAAGAACCTCAAGAGATGCTGTTGGTTATAAGAAGCTCAGAAGCTGTTTTTCTTGTATTTCCCATTTATTTGTTTTTTATTGCTTGTTTAAGTTATTGTGAATTTCTGTTGGAACGAGTTCTTGTTAAATAGTTTTATTTTGCTTTTTCTAAATTTGTTTTTAAAATGTGAAGTTTAGAACTTTTAGTTTTAATTTCTGTGTGAATTTGTAAAAGTGCAACATGCTTAGAGTATCTAAAGTTAAGCACATTGAACGAAATGTTGCCTTGCGTGGAAGGTACTGGTGTAGGTTTTCGGAGGGTGTGAGTGTGAATATTTTCATGTGGTACTGTATTCTGTTCATTCTTAAGTAATGTGTCAGACGATTTATTCCAAATTGGTGTTCCTATCCAAATCAAGTATTTAGGGTAGGTTTTGTCAACCTGTCACTCTCAAACAACCTCCAATAATTGACACGATCCACTTAACGTAAATTCATTCTACAGCATTTTCCAGACTTCGTATTTAAACCTGGCAGTTCACCGGAAAAAAAAATGCTGTCATCATTTACTCACCCTTAAGCTGTTCCAAATCTGTGTAAATTTTATTGTTCTGATGAACATAGAAAAAGATATTTGGAAGAATGTTTGTAACCAAACAGTTCTTGGCCACCATTGACTACCATATTAGAATAAATCAAATTGGTAGTCAAAAGTGCCCCAGAACTGTTTGCTTTCCTACATTGTTCAAAATATCTTATTTTGTGTTCAAAAGAACAAAGAAATTCATAAAGTAATTTTTCCTACTATGGTACTCAATTGTGGCCAAGAACTGTTTGGTTACAAGCATTCTTCCAAATATCTTTCTCTGTTCATCAGAACAAAGAAATTTATACCGATTTTGATCAACTCGAAGTTGAGTAAATGATAACAGAATTTTCATTTTTGAGTGAACTGTTCCTTTAAACAAAACCGCATCAAAATGTGGTAAATCCTTTAAAATTGAGTTGACCTGTGTAAAAGGTTAGTGATCGTGCCTTTCATTAGTAATTGATTATCTTTGGTTTGAAAGAAGATATTGAAGGGCTTCATGTGTTTTAGCCCAGTTGCCCTTATTTACACTTTTTATGTTCCCAAGTCCTGTAGATATAATGTCTGGATAAGAGAGTATGTTTGTGTGTGTGCGTGTGATGGAGTGAAAGAGAGTGAGACCGTATGCATGTCTGATCATTTTTAATACATATCTATGCAGTGAATAACCAAGGAAATATGTTCCTAAAAACATGAAATCGTAATGCTACCTATGTATATCCCGTGCGCGTGTATGTTTCGGTGAGAGGTCGTGCATGTGGCTTTGAAGGTATATACATGAACTTCATCTCCAATGATCCCCCATCAGCCTTTAGCACTAAAGGCACTTCATCCTATTTTGTAATATTTTCCAGTATGTGAATTAAACCGTCAGTGACGAAACTGTAGTTTGTTGATTTATTTTTGGACCATTTTTTTGTACAACGGTAAAATAAGAGGTGTAGGTCCTATTTTGGGGATTGTTCACCCAAAAATATAAAACCTGTCATCATTTATTCACCTTTATTTCATTCAAAACCTGTATGACTTCCTTTCTTCTGCTGAACAAAAACAAGATATTTTGAAGAATGTTGGTAACCAAACAATAGTGGTACCCATTCACTTGCGTTGGTTTTGTGTCCATACAATAGAAGTGAATAGGTACTGCCATTGTCATACAGGTTTGAAATGATTATTTTCATTTTTGAGTGAACTAATACTTTAATGATGTGTACAAGTAAAATGTGTGTAGGTCTTGACTTATGTAGAGTTTATGTGACGGTGTTTTAAAATCTTTTACTTGTGCATTATGCTGGTGTGGATAGCAGAACCTTTTTTACTCATTTGGATAATGACACACTTTCCCTTCAGTACTTTCAAATGAAAGAAAATCTGCTTAATGTGCACAAATTAAATGTAATTTTAATGACAATTTGGCATAGTCCTGTACTACTGAACATGTTAGATTACCTTTGCTGGATAAAATTATGATAACCTTCATTTGACTAAATAACATTCTTAAATAGTTCAAACGTGACCTTGAAGTGGAAGCTTGTGTTAAAGGGATAGTTCACCCGAAATATAAATTCTGTCCTCATTTACTCTACCTCTTATCATATTAAAAAAAATGTTGGTAACAACAACTACAAATCCACTTTTAAGGACACAAAACCAATGCAAATCAATAAGTACCGCGGCTGTTCGGTTAACAACATTCTTTAAATTATCTTGTTTTTTGTTCTGCAGAAGAAAGTAAGTCATACAGGTTTTGAATGACAGGGATGGCCGGATTGACACACAGTCTCCACCCACTGAGGCGGCAACCTTTCTTTGCTGTCAGTAACATGAGAGAGGTCTTTCTTGTATGACATCCTGCAAAACCAGTCTGATTCACAGTGACAGGCGAAACTCCCAGTTGAGTCTAAATTCAAGCAGACATATGCATAGACTAACATGCTTTTTAATGTTAATTGCTGTGTGCAGAGATGCCAGCCTTTTGTCTCCCTTTCACCTTTGGAAATAAATCGATCAATCTTTTTTTAATGGCATTCCTGTTCTTGCATGACACTGTGTGAGGTGTGATTTCGTATTTTTAGATTCCAGTCAATACACCATACGAGTCTGTAGCACTGAACACAGTCCATCAGTTGTGTTAATAAACAGAAACAAATATACAGAAAAGAATCTCACAAAACAAATGTCTTGTTCATTGGCCTTTGTAAGTGTTTATATCTTTAACTTAAATGGTATGCGTGTAGACTGCGGTATAAATGGAGAAAACTAATTAGATTTTAATAGATTTAATTAACATTTCTGTTTTAATAATAACTTGTTACCCATAACACTCAGTAAATTCAGTATATATTTCAGTATAGGGCTGCTGTCCATCTGAAACCTCATATCTCAATATTTTTTATATATTATTTTTGCCATAAATCATAAATATTTACCCTTCATGTTTGTCACTGGGTTTTGTATATCTAACCAATAAAAAGTATCAAAAAGTGCGTGTCAGCTTTGACAACATAGTATTTATTAAAACTATATATTTTATTTTTTCTTGAAAACATCCAATCTGGACATCTAAGGTTTTGTAAAGACAGCGACGATATACTGTATTTCCGATGCATTTTAAATATTGATTTTTTAACAAGTCACAATTTTCAATGTCGATTACCTCACTACCTAAAGATTTCGTGTTTGTGTAAAGTCATATTCAAAATGTAACTTGCATATTTTGGTTCTACACTGAAAAAAAACCTAGTAGGATTTACTTAAATTTTAACACACTTTTTTTATTTATTCAAAAAACTGTGTGCAAAAACATGCGCAAATTTACACCTTAATGCATAAATAAATCCAACTAGTTGTTTTTTTGTTGTACCCTAATAATCAGATTAACGTTAAATCAAGTTGAGAATAACTAATTTAACATTGATACAATAAACCAACCATCTTTATTAGTTTTTTTATCAGGTTGTAGCATTGAAAATTATTTTCTTTTGAAATCAATATTGACATAAATGCAGTCGATAAAACTCCCTTAGTATTGAAATCGAGTGAATCTATGAATTAATATGAGATCATAAAACTGTATGAATAATAATTGCGCAAGAACTTTCTCAATGCTTTATACTAATCCCACACTTGAACACAAAGAACTGCACGTGTTATGTTGTTACCATTGTGCAATCTGAAAACACAGTGCGTTACTTTTGCTTGGAGTGAAAACATAGAGTGAAAGCGGGTCTGAAGCAGGTGCGGTCCGTACCATTAATCCAACTGTACATAGTAGACCATGGCGAGCAGTAGCATAAAAAACTGTAACACAAATGTGCATATAAGAGTCAGGTTCCAACACTGGTTGTATTTGTATATTTAAAATCAGTTGTGTTAATGTTGTGCTAATGTTCAATCTAGAAAGCAGAAGATGATGTGACTTACCACAAACATGAGAACGGCAAATCCATACCAGCTCACAGCCCATGTGTAGTGACTTAAAACCCATTCAATGTGCTGGAAGCAACCCTAAAAAGAGACATGAGAACAGTATTGAAGAATCATACCGTAGATGTGTCTTTGCAAAAAAACATTTGATTTTTTTTTAATTACCTTTTTGAACAAAGCTTGGCCACCAACTTTACAACTCAGTGGATCTTTCACCTCAGAGTTGCTCAACTTCTCGCAGCAGTTTTCAGGCCAGATGTATGAATTTGGAAAATTTGTTTTGTAGGTAGATTCAAATAGTATCCAGTCTGTTGGGCCATCTGCGCCACAGCACTTACCCTACAGATGGAAGAAATGGACAATTCAATGGAAAAATTCTCAATTCCTAATATTAATAATAAATAGTTTGTTTTTAATGTAGTATTCAATCATGCATTCAAATACAAATTTATATTTATCTGCACAAAGAAGCAGATCAATATTTGTTGTTGCCTTTTATAGTTTTGTGTAGGATTTCAGCCTCCGCACTTAATAAAAGTTACAAAATAAATCAAATGAAACATCAACAACGCATTACCTGTTTTTGTTTATTACATGTTTTGTGAAGAGAATATTCTCTCATATTTATGAAAAGATAAACCTGCTTTTCAGAAAGACATGCTGTGACACTTATGAAGATAAGCAAAAGACTGACAAAAGCAGTCTCTTAGGATGGAACCCTTTAAAAAGCATGTGCCCAGGGGCCCTTGACTTCCATGAGCCTGAGGGAGCACTGGGCTTCAAGGTTGCGCCATGCACTTTGGTACAGCGGTCCCAACAACAATGAAAACAAATGTTTCTCTTTGTATTTCATTACAATGCCTATGTTTTCATGAAATATTGCTGCGTTTATGACTATTAGTCATTACAGGAAGTAATTGACTATCTTAAATGAAGTATGTTACACGGCTTGGGCGGAGCAATTGTTAACCCCTCCCCTTTAACAGATTTCCTGTGGCTCAATGGTTAGAGCATGGACCTACTGTCATGAGTTCAATCCCAGGATGTGATTGTTTTCAAGTTAGCAGCCTGCCCTTTATATGCAGTTCCAACTATTTTCAGGGCTCTCAAGTTTCCTCAAAAGTTTGGAGTAAGATTACATCTGTTGGGAGAGAAGTTGTGTTTGGGTAGTTTGTTTATAGTATTTGTGTCGGAAATGTATAGCTCAATTGCAGTGGCAGTATTTTGGGCAGCCTGCTTACACAGGTGTCTGCTGAAGCTTCTCAAGATTATCGGAGAATAGAAAAGTTGCACAGACGGGAAGTATAGGCGCACAATTGTAAAATATATAATAATCATCATTTCAGGAACTTCATGGTCCCTCACATGCCAAGGCCCTATGTCACCCTTTTCCCCCAACTTGCGACGCCCCTTCACAGGTGCATTTTATGTTGATAAATATTTTTTTATTTATGTGATGCATCAAATATGTGTATATTTGACAGTTAATTAAAGACGTGTTTCAAATGCATTTGACGCAGAGGGAGAGCGGTTTTAATATTCATTTCACGTTCTATAACTGTGAATCCGCCGCTAAGGGAGAGAACTGAGAAATTGTGGAAGGGAGGCCCTTAGAGGTAACTGGCCCCGGGGCCCTTTGAAGTCATAATCTGTCCCTGCATTCAGGTGTAAGTATGTCGCTACTCTCCTTCTGAAACCTCGTTTCTCCACTTTTTTTTGCCATGAATCATTATCAATTGTCACCCTTTATGTTTGTCACTGGGTTTTGCAAACTTCTAACCAATAAAACGTATTAAAAAATACTTCGACTTCGGCAACTTTGACAACACAGCATTTAATTAGTCACAGGAAGTTTTTTTCCATTTCCTGAAAAAATTCGAATTTAAAATTTTTAGTTTCAGGACAGGCTACATTTGGTATCCATATGACGCAACTAATAGAACTCAATAGGTGCAAAGGTGTATTTTTTGAAACCGCACCACCCGAGTGACAGGTATATTAGTTTTTTCCAACAGTAAAGCTTTAGTCAAACATACACCCATGTGGTTTGGAATGTGCCTGCTTGTGTTCATCTGAACAAGTTGAAGATCGTTCTGCAAGAGTTCATGGGAGTTTTCCACTTACCTCTTGCATAACTCTGTTCCATGTGTTTGTTATCCGATTCCCATTGCTACTGTCCTCGGTGTAGTACTTCAGCATCTGTTTCTTCACCAGGTTACTGTTTCCAACCAACTGAGAAAGAGGAAAGAGAAATGGCATAGAGATCGACTCTTATTCAGACTATAATATCATTTCATTTTGTATGAATATGATAAATTAACCAAGTGTTCCATTTTAACAAAGATAGGCGGGCGTGTACTTACATAATCTCGGTTGGTTGCTGCTGTGATGGCCGATGCACATTCAAATATAAAGATGATGAACATTATGATAAGGTACTGTGGAAGATGACAATTGGAAGAGTACATTAAACTGGTAAAATCTATAATCTGATTCCTTAAAATATCATTTGATTGAGTTATCAATGAATAACAGTAGCCCTAAAAAGCATTTGGACACTCAAATGACACTGGGTCAATCCATTGGATATTACAATATCAGATCAGGTTGCTTTTTAAAAAAAACTTTTTAGTTAATGTATCCTAATAAAGTACATTTGGTTTATCATGGATGTGATCCTGATGAGAAACTGACTTTACCCACTAGTTGGTGCAAACTCAAGAATTACATGTTTGGAGATGCCACTTATTTGACATTTTATTATTTTACGCAATTACATGTTTGGCAGATCTTTATCATTGTGCTCCTGGATGGAAACTCACCACCAGCATGAGATTACGGCTTCTTTTCAAGGCAGCATAGATGCCAAACATGCATGTGAGGAAGAAGGCGAAGCCTGTAAAGATGGCAATCCAGGCAGCCGCAAAGATATCATCTTTACCTGACACCGCAGATATGGCGTAGAGTTTGTATCCATCCACTGCCACCCAAATGGCAACAGCAAATAATGCCAGGCTTGCTGCCTACAAAGAGTGAGGTAACCACATCAAAAAATAAAAAATCTGTGTCGATATTTTTGAACAATGAAAAATATATTGTTTTTTTTGTCAGACTTACTGCAGCCAGTATATTTAAGGCAACAAGTATAAACATTAATAATGCGAGGCCTCCCAAAGCCATGGCTGTTGCGTGTTTCTGTGTCTTGCCCTTGGAAAACTCTCCTAAAAAAAATCAAATAATGGTGAGAAAAGACATTCAACATTCAACAATACCCCAGAATCAAAATTAAGCTTATAATGTTCACTCTAATAAATTAAGAGTTTGGTTTCAATATGAAATAACTAAAAAAAAAAATATTTTCAAAAATCATGTTTTTCATCGTGCATTCCAATTAATATCAATTAAACTGCAGCTGGTCTGTTTTGATTTTTAGCCATAATAACAAAAAAATACAGCTAACTAACACGATAAAACACAATAAAAACTTGATAACCTAATAAAAACACAATTTTTTAATTTTGGAACCAAACTCTTCAAACAATGTTTGGTTTTAAAATGATAGTATAAAATAGTCCATAAAAAGCAAGTTGTTTTTAGACAGACCCAATAAAAATACTGCAGTTTACAGTACCTTAGTATTTTACCGTAGTAAGCTGAGGTAAACTTTCTATACGTTACAGTATTTACAGTAAATAATATTTTTGAGCCTTGACACAGTAAATATTAAAGTTCACTGCAGTGTATACCACACTTCATCAATTCACTATAGTTAATAGGCTACTACAGAATAATTTATTATATATAAACCCAAAGTGGTTATTATTGTAATATACTATAGTATGCTACAATTTAATGTAGTAAATACTAGGCTATTGCATGCTACACTATTAAACACTATCTTGTTAGAAAACAAGTTCAAATTCAAAGATTAAGTATAAACACATTATTCAAATACCTTCTGACAGAAAATTAAATTTGCATATACAGAAAAAGAAATGACAATAAGTAAAGAGATTAATGCTGCGAGACCCACCTGTTCCAGTCTCAGAGTGCACCTGTTTTCATTCTACTTACTACGACTCGCTTCATTTTGTGGACACTTTCGTGACGTCAAACCTGTGAGTCATCCATTGTTTTGTTCTCAGGATTTAATGAACAGGGACGGGCAACACTCTTGTTTCCCTCTCCGCGAGCTTTCAATTTGAACATTTTTTGAAAATATCTGAATCTAGGAGTGTCCCTTACACTATGTTTGCCAAACAAACATTTGAATTGGTAGCCCGGTGAGAAAGGCTGACCTCTGCTGGATATACAATTATGTGATGTCATTTCAGAAAATAATGTGCTTTTTATTTTGAGTTTTCTTCTCTATTGGATGTACATCACCATTGCTTATGTTTAGAGTTTACATTTAAGCATTTGTATTTATAATACGTTCAGTCAATATATTTTGTTAGTATAGTATAGTATTAGTATTTCTTCTAAACCCCAAGTATTAATCAACATGTCATGTGACTTATCATATATAATTTGTGGTGTTCAGCTTATTAAGAAGCGATGTGTTGTCACCTTTCTATGCAGCTAGACTTGATTTTTGATTAGTGAACAGGAGGAAGCAAATCATGGATTATTTTTAAGAAGAGACATTAGACCAAGTCGTGACTAGAACAAAAACATTTAGGTGTTGGCTTTTTCGACTTGAGCCAGTAAGTATCCTCCCATAACACACTGACAACAGCATAGCAGTGGCCTTGTATCACCTGAAAAACCTAGTACTCTGGCACCAACTTACAGGCTTACACAGGCAAAGATGTTTTCTCATTTTTTCCTAAAATACAAGACTATTGTTATATATTCATACACAGTTTTCCTGCATCTCAGTTGGTGGAGTATTTCATTAAAGCAGCACAAAAGTTGTGGAACGGCACACGTTGATAAAAAAGAGTACCTTGTCGATTTGAATAAAGTCATTTATGGTAAAGAACTCTTAAAGGGAGTTTAAAATGTCATCATTTATTCGCCCTCGTGTTATTTAAAACCTGTATGACTCTTTCTGCAGTGTAACAAAAAAGAAGATATTTTGAGAAATGTGGTTTGGTGCTCATACAATGGAAGTCAACGTTGTTTGGTCACAACCATTCTTCAAACTATTTTCTTTTGTGTTCTGCAGAAGAAAGTCATACAGGATTGGAATAAAGAATAAGGGGGAATAAAGGATGGAAGTATTTGTGTTTTGGGTGAACTATCCCTTTATGAGTTGAAATGAAGCATATGGAAATATTTCTGTGGCTCCTCACTGCAGAGATCCAGGGGGCGAGGTTGGATGCCGATCCAGTCTCCTCCCACTGCATTTTAAATGGGACAGATTCCTGCAGCAGTTTTGCCACAACACACGTCATATTCGTGTTGTTGGTCTGTACCATTTTTTTTTTGCATTGAGTCGTAGTAAACGTTATTCTTCGTTATTCTACAGCCATTGTAAAAGTGTGGGGGGGGGGGGGGCAGCTGTCAGTTGATGTGACCCTCAAAGCCATATTGACATATGCACATAATATACAAAGTGCATTCATGTTCATATAATGAAAGGTGCGAGGCGACAAAAGACTACAGAACCGAATATCAGTTGTCTCAATTAGAAGACGCTTAAATCTAAGTAGATTTACATTTAGTCATTTAGCTGACGCTTTTATCCAAAAGCGACTTACAAAGAGTTTAAGGTATAAGCGATATGTCATACAGGAGCAGATATATATATATGTGCCAATACAAAGTTACAAAGTTAAGTAGGAGAACATTTAACGTACATTAGATTGTGCGCGTCGTGACAACGTTCTTAACGGGTTCTGTTGTCCGTTACAGTAGGTCAAACGTCATCATAACCTGAAAATTCGATCGCGTGATTCATACAGTGTGTGTCTGAAGAAAGGACGTGATCGTTTTTTTCTGTGGTGCATTTTGCTTCCTAACGGATGAATTACAGAATGCAGGAATGACTGAAAAGAAAGATTCGAATCTCATGACAGAGACGGCTTGTGATTAAATAAATGTTAGTTCACTCAAATCCGACTAACAAACCAGAGAACAAGGGCGGAAATATTGGCGATTGGTCAAAAAAAAGGTGCGGGGGACAGAATCACCTGTTTATAAAAAGTCCCGCGCTTCTCCTACGCCGCTTTGCTGGAAAAACAATCTTGCTCTAGACAAACTTTATTTACTAACATATTTTAAGTATGTATTTTAATAGATTCAGGGGAAGGGTTTGGGTTGGGATTAACATATATATTTAATTGTGATCATTATACACTTAATTCTGAATCTATCTGGACTATATATTTTTTTGGTAACAAACACAGTTTCTGCCAATCTCATATTAATATTGAGTATCAACACAGTGATATCGCATACTTCGTATCTTCGAATAGTACAAATTTAGTTTGATCAAATTTATAAAAGACAGATACCACTTTCCGATTATCTCTGGAAAGTGCCTGGAAGGCGTGAAGGTGGGGCGGAACTATACACGAGCAAACAATAGATCATGGCATTAACCATGCATAACTGTTGATCTATAAACTTGTTTTGTTTACATTATGCACGTAAACACAGATTGCCAGCAACACACATACACATGACTTAGTTTGACTTACCGCGTGTGGTTTATGACCGGCCATAACCCAGGGGAGAGCAAATACCTATGTAAAATGTATAGGATAAAGTAATGTACGTCGCTTTGGATAAAAGCATCTGCCAAATGCCTAAATGTAAATGTAAATAAAACAAGCAAACGTTAGCGACCACAGGTTGCAACTTACTCTCTAAATTGTAGCTAAGTATTTAAAGTGGGAGGAGTTGGATCTGGATCTCGGGGACCAATTCAAATATCTTGTGAATTCGGCCCGTCCTGAAACTTGATCCATGTGCTTGGTTCTAAAAGCAAATATTTTAGATGACTTTACAAAGAAATGGAGAGTCTTGTATTAAGTAAATAAATAATTAAATAAATGTTAATAAATATTTAGTCTGAATTTTATGTATCCTTAAAACAAGTTAAAACACTAAAAACATATGCCAAATGGGGCAAGTAAAATAATTTTAGAATTAAGTTTGACCTCTTTAGTAATTAAACATAAACTCTGTAAGGTCACTTTCTTTTTTCTATTTTTTTTGTCTTTGGCCCATTTGCATTTATTGCACATTTGGATCACGTCTGTGGAAGTAAAAGGGTTAATTTAGGTAAACCATGGTGCTTAAACAATAACGCCCTGATAGAACTGTTTACAATGTCATCTTATACATACAAACTATTGACTTAAATCAGCTGACTGTTCTGCTAACACCTTCTTTTAGGGATATTTAAGGACAAACACATTATCCTGGAGCTCCTTTACTGTTACATTACAGGTGAGAGATGACTGCTGCGTATTATGTTATATGATGTTTTATTCCACTGACTAAATTTTGTTTGTCTGTTTGTCAATATTTTCTCATAAATCATAATTGCTGAAAAAAACTATACTGTTAAATACAAATGTGTTCTTTTATTTTCAGGGGAAAGTTGAGGATGGATGGAAAGCTGTCTGAAGAACAGGTGAAGTGTTTACAGGCCCCGTGGAGGTTTTCCCTCCGGACCGCTGGGTTTGAAGACAGGATACTGACGGCTCTTGAGCTCTTCGAGCGATTTCCTTTAGACATAACAGTGACTGGAGGAACCCCTGATGCCAATGCCCAGCTCGCCTCTGCCGTCTGTGGGCTCGACATGACTCAAAAGACAGAAGAAGAGGATTTGAAAGATGATGATGATGATGATGATGATGATGAGGCGGAGACGGAGGGGGACGATGAAGAAGATGAGGAAGACTGGGAGGAAGATGAAGAAGCAGATGAAGAAGATGACATACAGCCTCCGAAAGATGCTAAACGTCAGAGCAGCAGGAAAAAACGTGTACGGATAGCAGAACATTCCGAATATATCGGGTGGGGCGTTCCTGATTTTGACTCGATGCTTTCGCACAGTCGAATCTCCAATGTTCGTGTCAGGACTGTGCAGGACCATCCGATTTCTAATTCAGTTATTAAGACGAACAGCAAGTTGTATGACTCCACACATTTTGATGTTCTGGTGGTCCTCACGACAGAAGAACGCAAGGAGGACCACATGTGGCTCAAGATGGAGCTGCACGACAGAGATAAGCCTTTCTTTCTGGTGAACGCTGAGAAGGTGTGGGACGTGGTCGAGGAAAAACCCTCAGGGCCATGCATGACCTGCGCTTGGGAGAGAATGAGGGCTCGTAATCTGGAGTTGCAGAGGAGAAGGAAAGAAGCGTTCGGAGAGTCGGCTGAAGCAACAGATAGCCAGAGTCCTTCAAATACAACAGACGCATCCGAGTTTGTGGAGATGAAGGATATCAGTGAGGTGTTTACTAAAGCCCTGCCTGACCTGAAGAGAAGGGCATTTAGTCAGTTCTTGGTGGCGATCACGAGGGAGCTTCGGATTCCTAAATTCATTGCTGATGAAACCCAGTGAGTCCATTGAGTGTTTTGAAATGCGATAGTCATGTGGTACAAAGTGAAGTTCCACAACATTTAAAATTCTTTCATTATTTATTCACCCTCATGTTGTTCAAAACTTGTATATGACTCTTTCTTCTGTGAAAGACAAAAGAAGATATTTGAGAAATGCTTGGTGTCCATAATGAAAGTCAATGGATACAAATGTTCTTCAAACTATCTTCTTTTATGTTCTGCAGAAGAAAGAAAATCATGCAGGTTTGAAATGACGGGAGGATGAAAAAAATGATGAAAGAATTTTCATTTTTGGGAGAATTTTCCCTTCAACAGTAACAGAAAATTCTACCACATTTTTTAATCAAATTCAACATATTTTCTCTCCAGGGTGGTGGTGTCCAGCGCTTTAAAATATAGGAAGATAAACCGAGACGACCTCAACTTCATCTCCAAGCTGTCACAGCCTAGAGATGTCACAGACCATCCCTCCAAGCTTCTGGCAATCCTTACATCTCTCGATGACTTCCGTCTGGATATCGGTGTGTTGGGTGAGACAGGCTGTGGTAGCTCCAGCCTGGTCAATGCTCTCTTGGGCATGAAGAACAACGAGGAACAATCTGCCCCAACTGGTGTCGTTGAAACTACCAAAGAGCCTACAGAATATCCCTACCCTGAGTTCCCCAATATCTGTCTTTGGGACCTTCCTGGCCTTGGAAAAATAGGTGGTCTTGATAGCCAACATTCTGCATCCGGCTTAAACCCAGCTCAGCTTGTAGCTTCCATGTTTGCTTTCTGTGATGTGTACATACTGGTGTCTCCTTTAAGACTTAGATTGGGAATTATAGAGTTAATGCAGCAGTTGTCATCACTAGGGAAAGAGTATTACCTGGTGATCTCTATGGCTGATTTGATTGAGGAAACGTTTGTTGGGCAGGTCAGGGAATGGGCTGAGGGAGTCTTGGGGGTAATGGGTCTACGACAGAACTTGTTTTTGGTTTCTGCCAATCATCCGGAAACCTTGGACTTCCTGAAGCTTAAAGAGATGCTAAACAAAGCCATACCAAGCCATAAGAAAGTCGCTTTTGCCAGATATGCAGCAAAGCTACTGGATCAAGATGTGTTTTGGAAAAGATCAGATTCTTGCAAATTTATGTAAATTGAAATAATAATGTCGCACCAACAAAAAGTACATTGGTATTGGGCATGTTAATTGTACAATATGTTTATCATTCAGCATCATAGCATATACAAAGTATTTACAACATTTTTTGTGTAGACCCCCAAAAATTCTTTCATTATATTAAATGTAAAAAAGAAACAAAGCAATATATTTCCACGTTTGCCGAGAGCATGTCACATTAGGGAGTTTTTTGTTTGACTAAGGCTAAGCATCACTCTTTAAACATGTTTTTATACGTTCATGACAGCCACACTGCTCTGAGTTAGACACACCCGCTACTAAAGCATGATTGCATGTGCTGTTCTTAATACTATCATTGTTTTTGGTGATTACACCACATTCCTGTAAGAATATTATTTCGTTTATTTAGTTTACTGTCTTACAGGTGTTTACCGTAGACGTTTCAGATGTCATGCACTGACATTGAAGTGTTTACTGAAATGGAAGTGTCTAGTATCTGGATATTATGACATTGTGTACATATAAAGGACAAGTATGCTGAGTGGATTTCAGCTTGTTGCTATGGAGTTGCTATAGATGTTCCGAGTAGTTTTAGGTCGTTGCTATTTGGTTGCTAGGTTGTGCTGGATAGTTGCTTACTCTCCCAAGTATACAGAGCCAATCCAAAAATTATATTGTGGTTCTTCTTTAATATACATTATTGCTCAAAAGTTAAGGGTCACTTAAGTGTTTCTGAAGCTCTTAAAACCCTTTGATCTGAAGGTGCATGCTTACATTTTTTATTTCATGAAAAATATTTAAAAATATAAATACAAGCTATATATATACTTTTTTATTAAAAATATTTAAAATGGATGATTTCAACTGAATTATGATGTAAAAAGGAGCCAAGAATAGATGGGATTGCCATATTGTTTAATAACCTCTTATGCTAAACTGATATAAGATAAAGTGAATTATTTTAGATATTTTTAATTCCAGCTACTCTATTTGTGTTATTAAATAGCCTAGTCTTGATAAATAAAGCATTATTCCACAATGTGGAAAAAAAATATTAATAATTACTAAGTGACCCTATTTTTGAACTGTAAATCATTGGTATTCATTTTATGCTATTCTTGCCATTTTTACCTTCAGCTAGACTGTCGTTATAAGTAGCACTCCTCTCTTTACTAAGCACACTCATTTAAGGTTTAATTCACAACAGGACATATTATCACTCTTCAAAAAATGTTATTATCAAGGATATACCTAGAGTTAGTCATTCACAACAAATCCCCATCTTAGTGACTTATAAACAACAGATGTAAAAACATCCAAAAAATTAACATGAATGTTCAATATTTAATAGACCATTAGCTAAGCAGGTGTGTCCTGGAGAGGATCATGTTAAATGTTTTTATCAATTGAGGCATCGGTACACATTGTGACTACAGTCAACCTGATGGCTGCATCTTCATCACTGCCACTCACACTTTGTGTTTGCATGCTGGAACAGACAAAAACTTCAGTCTCATTCACCTCACTTGTAAAACTCACATCCCCACCCTCTGAAGCCTGCGGGCAAAAGCAGTCTGTGAACGCAATTACTACCTTTCTTTTTTACTTTTGTTAGTGAAAAAACCACTAACTACTTCCCTTGAGGGCTTAGGGCAGCACTGATATTCACATTGAAATTCACAGATCATAAAAAAAAACTGACAAATTGGTGCAGAAATGCCCAGTGTACCGTGAGATGATAAAATGCACGGTGCATGAATAGCTGGATTATTTGTGAAAGGCGAAGACTCATTTCACCTCATGATGAGATGAGATTTTACTTACCTAAAGCCCAAAAGATAACTTGTTCATCACAAAAGACAGGAGACTCCAGATCAACATGAACCTTGCAGGTAATGGATTGTCTGTGCAGAGTTTCTTGAATCCCAAAATGATAGGGAAGATAAAACGGAGGGCTCAGGAGATGAGAAAGCCAAACCGTCTGGTGTGTGGGGTGGATCTGAGTCACAACGAGAGCACACGCCTGGCCATGGATGCTCTTCTGGACACGGGGTTGACCGGATACCAGGAGATGTTGAACAAGGAGAACGAAGCCAACTTTCTTTCGGTAGAGGAGAAAGCATACATCTTAAACAGTGCCGTTAAGCCCCTCGTTGAAGATGAAGAAACAGATATGTATGAAGAGATGTCCAGGTCTCCATCTGTGTCCTCGGGGACATACTTTCCTTTGGCAACAGAGAGTGAGCCCCCCGTTCTTGACTATGGCTGGCCAGTGGCTGATTGGAGTTACCACCTGCAAGGCATTCCTCGAGTGGAGGTGTTTTTCCAGACGGTTAAATCCGCTTCTATGAAAGACCTGCTACGGGAACTTATCAGGCAAGCCACTAAAGTAAGAACCTGAATGTCAAAAAGCATTGTCAAAAATTTTCATCAGAAGCTTTACAGCTGCGGAAAAATTAAGACCATTTCAAATCTGTTAGTATGTATTTATGGAAAAATATCATTTTTGTTTTATTCTGTGAACTACTAACAACATTTCTAGTGGATTTTATATGAAAATATTGTTTTCTATTTGCATTTATTTGCCAAAAATGAAAACTGGAGAAACAGGAGAAAATAGTTTTTTAGATCTCAAATACTGCAAAGAAAATAAGTTTATATTCACTTTTAAGCAACACAACAGTAATATTTGTACATATATTCAGGAAACGTAAAAATTTTTTTTTATATGATAATCTGTATTCATGTGTCATGTTGTTATGCTGTCAGTCTTTCACATTGATGTTCAATGACTTAATCACTCCTGAGGTTTGATTTTGTTGAAATTCACAAACACTGGACTGGAATGGTCACAATAGATCTTGATATGCTGATTTGAAATGAAAATTTGAAATGGTCTCTTAATTTATTCTGCGGCAATGGTTGCAGGTGGCACAAATGTATTTTAATGACAATAATGATGGCAAATATAAGATCAAAGCAAGAAAATCATAAGGCCTGTTTTCTTCCTTATTTCCTTGCCAGGTGTGGTCTGAAATTCATTTTTGAGTGCCTTTATTGCTTTATAAATGAAATCACATTTCACATTTAGATACATGAAAGAGACACTTGAATTTTGAAATAATTGTAAACATTCTTACAACAATCTGAAAAAAATGTCACTTCTTTGTTGCACAGGTTTTGGCAATAGTCATGGACACATTCAGCGATGTGGAGATTTTTTGTGATCTACTGGAAGCAACAAGAAAGCGGAATGTGTACGTCTATCTGCTTTTGGACCACACCAATTTACAGGTGTTTGAGGACATGTGTGAACATTTGAAGATCAACAAGTCACATCTTACTGTAAGTTCTGCTCCTCTGTTAACTCTCTAAGGCCACGAACACACCGCCGATAAATTGTCACTTCACCCTCTTATATTTAATATCTGTTCTGCACACATACACATCACTAAATTAAGGGAGTGAAAAATAAGTTTATATACCCGTATTCTACCACTGAATTAACTGACGAAAAATGCAGACAATCGCACTTAACGAAATTCCATGTAGCGTGTACGGAACCGAAGAGACCTTGTTTCTTCCAAATGGCAATTTAACACAGTCCCGAAAACTTTAATACAAAATATTATCATTAACTTTAAATTACATAATGCAAAGGAAAATTATGGTCAGCACAAGACATGTGAACCTGTATTTAATGTGACTTTTGCATAGTTGGATGAGTTTTTTTGAGAATAGGGACAAATCCAGCAACATATTATCATAATGACTGATGATTTAGTTCTTTTACGTATTTGCTGTACAGTTTATGGAACGTACTGGACGTTTCAGTAAACCCTACACTTAAGATAGAGCTTTGAAAATACAACACATGAACCTTATATGAAAGTCTGGATTTCCCTGCTTCTCTTCATACAGCGGATGTCAATTCGTAGCGTTCAGGGTCAAACGTATTGTGCCAAATCTGGGAGAAAGTTCACTGGTCAGGTGAAAGAGAAGTTCATCATTGTAGACTGCACACAGGCGCTGGTCGGCTCCTACAGGTACCGTAACATTCTTGTATCCTACTTTCTATTTTTTATTCTTTGACTCTCCCTAGCTAAATTGTTGTATATTTAATTTAACAAAAATTGTGGCAGGTCAGTTTTCTCCCACATATCATTATACTGAATTATGATTGGCCTTGTTATTTAAATATTTTTTAAGTTGCACACCTATTAGTTGATGAATTTGACTCTGTTACAGTTTCACCTGGCTCTCCTGGCAGGTTCACCGAAGCTTGGCTGTGCTCTTTAAAGGCAGCGGGGTGAAACCCTTCGACCTGGAGTTTCGCACACTATTTGCCATTTCTAAACCAGTGCCGGGTCTTTCCTGTCAAACATCCGGTGCCTCTGATCCCTACAGCCTCCCACCCTTGGAGCAAACACAGACCCTGATCTGCCCGGCAGGCACCTCAGAGGCTTATCATCTCCAGCCCAAGCCGAGGAGCCCAAGTTTCCCAAGCATCCCTACACCTCCTGTACTGGTAAGACGGACCAGCTATCCATGCATCTCAACTGCACCACAAAGATCTCAGTGGCTTCAACGGAAGAACACGATCCATCACACCATTCCATCGCAGTTCTCTCTCTTCAAAGATTATAACATGGTGTCAAATCTAGAGGCCAGTGCAGAACAGTAGAGATGCCGAGGCATCTTCTCACTGGTGCTAATCCAAGATTTATAATTCAAGATTAATAACAACCCATGTGTAAAATTAATTAGTATAAATACTTTGTATTAATTGGTTATACTAATTTATAGGTGTGTTTTATGCTTTGCTAAGCCCCGCCCAACTTTAACAAGTTTCCTGGTGTGATCCGCCATATTACAT
This sequence comes from Triplophysa bombifrons, assembly GCA_029783895.1. Lineage (NCBI taxonomy): Eukaryota > Metazoa > Chordata > Actinopteri > Cypriniformes > Nemacheilidae > Triplophysa > Triplophysa bombifrons. The sequence continues at coordinate 6,218,666 of CM056455.1, forward strand.
ACCTTTTGTCTATGGAAGTGCTTTGTGTTTGCTAACATTTTTCCAAAAATAATAATATAAATGAACATAATTTGTGTTTAAAGTTTCATGTAAAGTTTAACCCCCATTAGGCCTCAAAATTGACATTGACTTGTTTATTGCTTGTCTGAGGTAGTATAAGTAACCTAAGGGTAGTTTCATAAAAGGTCAAATTAGTACTGTTTACATTAACTTTACATACAATTCTTTGCATTTTGTAATGTTTAATTTTCAAAGTAACCTAAGGGAACCGTTTGCAATAACTTTATATAAATTTCTTTTACATTCTGAAATGTTCAATGTTATTTGCTCTGTAACAGTAAATGCACATAAAACTGTGAATAAAAGATTAACATTTGTTTTCTTAAATGGAATTACATCATTTATTCATCTGTCCACCGGTATTGTGTGCATGGATAGAGTTGTTGTCTTCTGCAATTTTGTGTACAATTTGCTCCACCATCTGTCATCAAAGTCTTTAATATAAAGACCTGATAAACTCTCTCCATCTTGGTTTTCCTCCCTCATCTTCTCTGGATTAAGATCTTCTGACATCACCTGGATATAGATGAAAACAATACCATGAAATGTTCATACAAATATATACATTTATATAAAATTGTTGTTATTTTATCATAAACAATTTAGTTAATTAATATGATTAACTAATTTATAAATTTAAAAAAAGTAGTTAACCAAAAAACTTTATATATAGATATATTATATGTAGAAGAATATATGGACAATCGACCATACATTTTCAGTATTCCACAGAAGTGAGTCAGAAACACAAGGGTAAGTCAATAAAAAACAACTATAATATCTTGGTTAAACTGTGTCTTTAACAGTCTTTAACAAAACACTTCAGACATGTTTAAAAGAGAATTTGTGATCAGTTTCTCATCTGACCTCAGACACTGTTTGGAGAATTTTCTCATTTGGATGCATAACCTGTAGAGCTTCCTCAACCTCTTGTAGAAGCCTCTGGCTGTTCTCCAGCACGAATGAGAACTGCTGAATCCTCAGGATTTCTATTAACAACCTGAGGAAAACGACACAAACATCTTCTGTTAAATGAACAGCTCATCCAAAATTTATATTCTGTCAATATTTACTTTTTTGCTTATTTTGGACCTCACCAAACGTGTTCACTTATGAACTTTCTATGTTTCAGAATAACATAACAGTGAATTTAAAGAAATATATATGTCGCTCATTTGTTTGTGGTTGAGGTACCTTGTTCTAATAAAACACATGATGGTCTTCAGGTTTAAAATGTTATTTGTCTGCATCTGATCTTCAGATTGTTTCTCCGGGCAGCGTTCAGACTCCAGAAGTCTTCGATAACTCATGGCTAGATTCAGCCAGTACCCGGAATGATAGGGATGAAGACAGCACAGCTGCTGCAGGCTGGAGATGATGTTTGTCAGATCTCGATGCTGTTCATAAATTCTCAGTTCCAGCTGTAGCACGCAGGTGAGGTGGCAGGTGTTGGAAATCTCTAACCTCTGTCCAATAAAATTAAAAATGAAATGTACATTAAGCTTATCATTACTCTTATAAAGCCAAAACTTTGATCAACAGTATAACTGTTGTTTATTCTGACCAATAACAACCCACTTAGACTAAAAGAGACCATCTGACATATTTAATTTATACAACATACATCTGTGATAATCTGTCATAATGTGATGGTTGTGAAGATATTTTTACCAGTTTCTCGCAGGCGCTAAGAGCTTCTTCTTTTCGTCCCAGATGACAGCAACATCGTGCAATCCCTTCCAAAACATCTCGCTTCACTGACGTGTTTCCAGCAGGTAGCAGAGTGAGGCAGGACATGTATTCATCCAGAGCCACCTGTCATTGGCAAAACATCACTTGCTTAGCTACATGACTATAAAAAAGCATTAACAAAAGGTGCCATCAGATACCTGATACTGTTTCCTCCCGAAGGCCAAGTCTCCTCTGAACTTATGGGTTTTTTGCTCCTCTAATGCATCTTCAAAATGTCTATCTTGACAAAACCACTAGTTCAGGGAAACAAGAAAATACAAAAGTATGAGATTTGAGCGATTTATGACAGGTCCTCCAAGATTAAAGTGTTTTAAAGTCATTCGACAAATATTTCCAGGTTTCCCATGACTGTATAATTCTAAACCTATAATTATATAAAATATAACGATGACAAATTATACATAATTATTACTATAATCATAATTGTCCAAGTAAATTAATATTTGAGTGTCCAGGAGGATGTAATGGTGCTATTGATTCCCATCTGCCAGAAACCGTAAATTACATCCCACCAACAGAACCCAACACATTAACAAGTGGACGGACAGACAGACATAAATGAGACTAATGACCTGTATGGTTTCCATTAAATCCAATACAATTCCTATCAAAGCCACAAATCAATTACATTGTCTGTGCCTTACTTTTCAGTAGATCTGATCACTGTATCAGGTTAACAGTATTATTACAATGATTGTTTGTGGGGGTTATGAATTATACCCACCAGAGGTTCGCAGAGTTTAGGCTCGTAAGTGGGAAGAACTGCTGCGACTCTGTTCCGCGATTCTTCGAACATAGAATCATCAAACGTGCTGCCGAAGATCTCCATGATAAAAACACACGTGCGTGAATATACTGTCACTTACTGTATGCGCCTCATTTATAATACAATGTAACAAATATTTGACAACCACAGCGCAAAATATATCATGACTGTTAAAGAATCTAATAAAAGAGAAACATTGTATGAAGTTTCGTTTGTTTGTTTATGCTTTTCAGCGTGCGTAATTTCCTTTCGTCCAACGCACTCTCGCGATACTTCGGTGTAGTACGCGGACGCATATTAGTCTGCGCAGCGTCGCACTTTGGACGCATGGAAGGCTGTGTTACGTTGTTGAAAAGTCAACGAGTCCGCCATATTGGAGAGGTCAAACTGGGTTGTTGGTTGATAGAAAAACACATGTTTTAAGATATACGTAGACGGCAAAAACGTTATGTGTTAATGTACATATCCGGGACTTATTTTTGTTATAAAGAAATTTGAAAATGGCCAGGCATTGAAATCTGTAGAAAATATGTAATGGTTATTTTTATCAAGAAAAGCCGCAGCTCACAATTCATAATGCCCTTCAAGACATGGCGTCGACGTTGCAGCGGTCAACGTGGCTTCTATGTTTGTCTGCAACTGTAATTCATCCTCCAGGAGGAGCATGGTGGCCCAGAAAGCCGAGTCCTCTAGAAGCATTCACATAATATAATTGAAATAGCCCAATAAACAGAACTTTGGCTAGAATATATTGTAATAGTGAGATATTTGGTAAACAGTTAATACATAAACAAGGCAACGAACGACAATTTCTTGAGAGAATGTTTTGTAATACATTTACATATTGTTCCCACGGTCACGAACAGAAATCTGCCTCATTCTGTTTCTACCGCTCTCGGCATCCGGATGTGCTCTGTCACGTGACACACACGCGGTCGCGTCACGCAAACACATGGTGGACGCTACAGATCTAGCTTGTTTTTTGTGTGTATTTTGTAAATCGGTAGGATGAAGGTTAAAGTACTTTGCAGAAACCCGGACGATTACGTTCGAGAGACAACCAGAGATATACAGCGAGGTAGGAGACTATTTAATAACGATATTATGCATTAACTGCGATAGGAAGGATACTAAATGCAGTGTTGTACCCCATCCAGTGCCTAGGAACTATGACCCCACACTGCACCCTTTTGAGGTGCCCAGGGAGTACACCAGAGCCCTAAATGCCACTAAACTCGAGAGGGTGTTTGCCAAACCCTTTGTGGCTTCATTGGATGGACACAGAGATGGCATCAGCTGCATTGCTAAACACGCCAAAAGCCTTTCAACAGTCTTATCTGGAGCATGTGATGGAGAGGTGAGTCAAAGCTTTTATTATGGGATGATCATGTGAATGTGAAGTGTTTCAATTCATATTCATTTATGAATTAAGAGAGACTATAGTGTGTTTTTATAATTTTCATCCAAGATATTACACAAGAAATTATGTGTTTTTTTTGTCTGTGCCTTAATGTCAACATAATATCAAAAAAGACCATATTTAATTTATGTGTATGTTTGTTCTTAGTATTGCTGTTGAGTGTTAATCAATGCGTGTTGTTATTAAAATATAACATATACAAATTTGGTAACTTGCTCTCTGTTCTGCAAACTTGTTTCAATCACTTGGTATGTATTCATATTTCTTCACTTCCTGTCAGGTGAAAGTATGGAACCTCCCAAAGCGGGAGTGTGTGAGGACCATCCAGGCTCACGAAGGATTTGTACGTGGAATCTGCACCCGCTTTTGTGGCACTTCCTTTTTCACGGTAATTAAGTCAATCGCGTTCCTTTCAGATGAACACAAAGCAGTTTAAAGAGATAGTTCACTCAAAAAAGAAAATTTTGTAATCGTTTACTCACCCTCTAATTGTTCCAAACCTTTAATGTTTCGTTGTTCTGGGTGCTAAATATAAAGGAAGATAATTGGAAGAATGACAGTAACCGGACAGATCTCACCCTATATTTACTGTCATAGTAGGGAAAATAAATACTATCGGAGTCAATGTAGGATGAGATCTGTTTGCTTACTGACATTCTTCCAAATATCTTCCTTTGTGTTTACCAGAACAACAAAGTTTTTACTGGTATGGAACAATCTGTGTAAATGTAAATGATGACCGAATTTTCATTTCTTGGTGAACCATCCCTTTAAATGTCTGTAATCACTGTTGCGATCATGATTTTCAGTGTCATGAGAAATGTTGATGTCATGCACAGGTGGGAGATGACAAGACCATCAAACAATGGAACATGGATCCGCCAGGATACGGCTTGCAAGAGGAACCGCTTAACACAATTCTGGGAAAGGTAAAATTTACTCAAATTATATAGTAGGTTGTAGGGTTGAGTGATATACATCACCTACAATGATATTTACTGAGTATCTTCCATCTCTATCTCCCCAAATTTTTCTCATCAGTTATTTGCCTTCGTGTGGTTCAAACCCTGTATGTGACTATTTCTTCTGAAAAGAAAATTTCAGAAATGTCCCAGTGGTTTGTGTCTATACAATGAATGTCAATGGGGCACCAGTCTTGTTGGGTTATCAGCTTTCTTCAAAATATCTTGTTTTTGTGTTGTAACAAAATGAAGATAAATGTTATTATTCAATGCAAAAAGATAGATGATCATTTTACCTCTCAATTTTGACACTTTTATATTGAATCAAATTCAGCATTAGAGATGTTTCCTTATTCTATATCACCTGGAAAATCATTGTGAATGCAGTGAAAAATATATCGCTCAGCCCTAACAGAATGTAATCCATTTTCACCTGTGGTTAAATTGGCATTCACTTTATTTAAAGACAATAATAGACACTTATTTAAAATAATTATTTTACATAAATAAAAGCGTGTAACATTCAGAGAGGCTCAGTCGTCTGTATGAGTGTCTTCTAACAGATCGGCTTTGTCATGTAGGCTGTGGTCACAGGTATTGACCATCACCAGAGGGAGGCGACGTTTGCCACCTGTGGCCAGACGGTGGATATTTATGATGAGCAGAGAAGCAGCCCCATCCGGTCCTTCAGCTGGGGTGTGGACAGCTTTAGCTGCGTCCGATACAACCCAGTGGAGGTGAGATTGAATCATAATAGCAGTAAGACGATTTGATCTAAACATATATGGTTTTTTTTACTATACACGTTGTATCAACGCAGCTTTACAAAGAATAGTGCAATGTAAACCCTAGTTTGCATGGTAACCTCCTAAACATCCAAAAGTTTTCCAGTTTTGTTTTGAAGAAAACATCGGTGTGTTCATGTGTTTACACATAAGTATTATTAAACAAATAAAACTGTTGTCCTCTTTAGACAGAACTTCTTGCCAGCTGTGCATCAGACAGAAGTGTCGTCTTATATGACATGAGAGAATCAACACCGCTCAGAAAGGTGAGTGTGTTTTATATTTTCACCTACATGGATAAATGACAGATTTGTTGTGTTTTCAGTACGACTGTATTGAAGTCACGCTTTATTTTAGGTCGTCATGAAATTGAGAAGCAACACACTTTGCTGGAACCCAATGGAAGCGTATTATTTCACCTGCTCCAACGAGGACTACAAGTAAATTTATTTCATGCAAGTAAAAGTTTTATTTTAGTGTCTTGCAACTGTTAATCTCTCCGTTTATCTCTCACAGTCTCTATACTTACGACATGAGACATCTGACATGTCCTGTGACTGTGCACATGGATCACGTTTCCGCCGTTCTGGATGTGGATTATTCGCCCACAGGAAGAGAGTTTGTGTCCGCCAGCTTCGACAAAACCATTCGCATCTTTCCGAAGGACAAAGGTCACAGCAGGTGAATCCCTTCCTGATGGTGTCAGTGGAATTTATAATGAATAAATTTAATGTATAACTAATCTGTGTTCGGCAAATGCGTCGTGAAAGACTTGACTTTATGCAGTAGAACTGATTTGGGTACATACCAGATACAATTGAACGGCAAGGGTAAAAAATGCATTTGTGACACAAGCTGAAAATAGGCAAACCAAGTTACATGGTGATAGATGACTGCAAAGTGTTTTTCTAGAAAAAATGTACTCCAATGAATTATACAAAATTACTGAAAAATGTACATCAAGAAAGTAAATTAAAATTGACGTAAATGTGATTTTCAATATTTCTTTAGGGAGGTGTACCACACCAAACGCATGCAGCACGTTATATGCGTGAGATGGTCGGCTGACAACAAATATGTCCTGAGCGGATCGGATGAAATGAACATCCGGCTGTGGAAGGCCAACGCATCGGAGAAGCTCGGAGTGGTGAGAGTCTCTATGAGTCATACCTGTATTTAAAATTGTTTCACAAACTTCAGCATCCGACCAGTAAGCACTTAAAATAATTTCACTCACAAATCACTTTCATTAAGTGCCTGTATGGCATTATTGCCCCCGTCTGAAGCCTGGCCAGGAAAAGGCATCGCGGTTTTATGTAATTTGTCAAAGCACAGCAATATGCTTTTATAGCCCTTGTAATAGATTGCCCTAAACTGCTTTTTACTATATTTCATAATGAGCAGCTTCTTGGGAAATCCTTAGATGTTTTTTTTTTAACTAAGGCAAAACTGTATTTAGTTCTTGCTAAAAGCAAAAGTAGTCTAAATTGTTTTCAACTGTTAACATTTATATTCAGTATTGATGTATTTATTTCAGTACTAGCACTGAAAGATGGAAAAAGTTAGGATACATTTTGTATATAATGCATGTTTTTGGTTCAAATGCTGTTAAGGGAAGCAGTTAAATCCTATAAAATATCTCTTGAAGTAAATCTAGTGTATAAATGCACGTTGAAGCGAGGCTTGTTTTTCTGCTGAGACTGAGGTTGGTTCCGCTCCAGGTGAAAGGTACTTTCTCGATCGTCTCGTATCTGCTCCAGACAGACCATCTGATTCCCTTGTGCGCTTCAGCCCTGGCAGACTTTAGGCATTCACTGATCTGGAAGAGAGAGAAATTTATTTTGATCCTTTTCACTTAAAGAGATCAGACACTCAGTGCAGCTATCAGCAGTTTGAATCAGCCAATCACTTAAAGCAGGACAAATAATGAAGACATTAAACTATCAAGCACATAAGGGTATTTAATTAACAGAACAGATACTGAATCAAGAGCCGGACTCGTAGAAAGTCCCAAATTGACAGGGTTTGTTTTTTTCTGTCTGATCTGGGATATCTGTTTACTAGGGCTGCACGATATTGACGAAAATATGATTTGCCAAACCATACTATATGGTGTATGCAATTAAGAATGCTTAAAGTTCATCTTAAATTATATTCAAATATGTTGGAGCTGTAGCTCATCGGTTAGGGCTGTGGTATACTTGACTTTCCGTGTCCGTCTCGCTCACAAACGCTAACTCATCACGGATTAAGCGCGGACGTCCAAGTTCAACACATGCACAATACAAATGAGTATGTGTGCTCTACCAGACCATCAGAGGGCAGCGCTGAGTCGCGTCATTTACAGACATACTGCAAATTAATGATTGAGTGTTATACATATTTGCTGTTGGCTCACGGGGACCCGGGTTTGATTCCGACCCAGGTTATGTCCCGATCCTACACACCTTCTCTCACCCTCATGCTCCTGTCTGCCTTCACTATCCTATATATATATAAATAATGGCCAAAAGCCCCCCAAATAAAAATAATGATTTAAAATATATTTAACAATTGAATTCTATATAACCAACAAACATGTTTACATTCTTTGTCTCGCCAGTCTCTGCTGCCTGTTTCAGCCTAAAACTTTGACAATACATTATTTTAATGTTTTAAGTAAAACAATATTGCAGTCCACTTATTAGGTTATTTAGTGTTTTTTGCACCACCTATAGTTATTAGGCTTTGCATGACCATTTTTCACTCTCTTTAAAACCGCTTTTGTTACATGGCTTGCTACTGCATTGCACTGTTTTGTTTCTTATTTCTTTCTTAAATTAAGGCTCTAAATGCCTCCGATCATCCTTTCAATCTCTTTTGAGGTTTTTGGTGTTTAAAAACATCTTGTCCAAGGTATTGTGGGATTCTATAAAAAAAACAATAGTCACATTTGTGCTGAGATTTCTCCTGCTTACATGAACGCCAAAGATCGGGAAATTTGTAAGGAAGAGTTAACAGGCCTTCCGCTTCTCATCCCGAGTGCCCTGATGGCATCAGCAGCTATTAGATTGCCTTAAACAAATTGAATTGGAGAAAATCATTGCTTTTAATTAGAATAAAAGCCCTCAGAGGGGTGTGGAGCTGTAGCCCGCGGGCCACAGGCATTTTATGACTGCAAGAGACAAATGAGGGCGCGTCTGTGTGTTTAACAGCCAACCTTTATTCTTATTCAAAGTCCATATGTTGATTTCCGAATTAATGAGAAGCAGAATATGTAATAAAATATCCTGATTCTCAAGAAATTTGTGTGTTTGTTTGAGAATCTGGCTTGTAGTTTGATTGATTTTGTGATTTTGCATTGAAGTTTGAAGCGAATCAGCTTTAGGAATCAACTTTTTTGCTTCGTATAAAACACACACCGTATGTGTTGGGCTGTTAAATATGTAGAATGTAAGATTTTGACACAAGTCTCATTCTTCACAGATGTCTTCCCGGGAAAAAACTGCCGCAAATTACAACAAGAAGTTGATAGAGAAATTTCAGCACCATCCGCAGGTGAGGCGCATCGCCCGTCATCGCCACCTGCCCAGAGACGTCCTGAAGCAGAAGAAACAACAGAGGGAGATGAAAGAAGCCAGACGCAGGAAGTGAGTGGTGTTAACATGAAATGAAGTCATACAAACCTTAATCAACTCGTTGAGAGAACTGGTCTCCAAGAATAGGTCCCAAAACATGGAACTTGTAATAATTATAAAAGCATATAGTCTTTGAATCTACTATTGTCACTTTGGATTGTGATTGTCATTGGATGAAAGCATCTGTCAAATGTGTAAACCGAACAATTCCAAATGGTGTGAATTTAGGCTATCTGAGCAATAGTCAACCGCACACATTTTAGGAGAATGAACCTACAAATGGCTTAATAACAGTTGTCTCTGCATACCAAGTTGTGGTCAAAGGAAGGGTTTTAACATCGAAACATTACACGGTTGTCAATCTCACTGTATTTTTGCCCTTTGGCCTTATTGAAATGGAGGAAAGGAAATGATGAATCCTTGTTTGAGTTCAATCGTCATTCTGATTGTTTGCGCTTCTCTCTTTGTGTGTTTTTAGGGAACAAAATGTGCGCAAACACAGCAAGCCTGGATCTGTTCCCTTGGTGCCAGAAAAGGAGAAACATGTGGTGGCTGTATTGGAATAAAAGATTATTTAAAAAGGTTGTATCGGGGGAAAGGTGTCTGTGCTCCATACAGATGTATTTCACCCTTGTCCTCTCTTTAAGTAAAGTACCAAGACATTTTTTTCATGTATATGAACTTTCAGCAGACTGCAGCTGTCATGTGGCAGCATATAAGTTTGATGCATACAAGGTATGTGTTGTGATGTTTCAAAAGGATTTTTACATGTACAAAAAGGAACATGGACGTACTAGTATTTTTTCATTGGGTTAGTATGATCAATAAAAACTCTTTATGCATAAAATTAAAATAAAGTGTAAAAAAGTAAAGTGTAATAAAGTTTATAGAAAAGTACAGAAACATGTAAATAATCCGTTTGCTGGTCATCGTCCTAGCTTTTTCATGTTGTTGCTGCAAGACATTTTTCACTTGTTTAAGGTAAGCCATTGTTGGGCTTTTCATCCTGTAAAAGTTTATCTCTACTGTGAGAAATAAGCCTTTATTTACCTCTTAGGCCCATAATCCAATCATCTCTATCTGATCTCATTTAAAACTCAGGCTGTGCATCCTGAAGATTCCGAGGGTTGTACGTGGTGATCGTTTTTTGAAGGACTATTCAGCCGACGTAAAATTTAAATTGTATCTTTTTTTTAATGTACAATACACAAAATGTCTGACAAACATGCCTTTAAAGAAGATTAATTTACAAGTTGCTAAACAGAGGCAAGATTTCGTTTTTTTAAAGCAGTGTTTGCAATGATGTAAAATGAAATGTGTTGTCTAATAGGCCTACTACCAACTTGTATCAATTATTATAAATATTATTATTAATCCTTTATGTGGTCATAGATCACATCATACATGTTTAATATATGTTTTAATGCATAAAACAAGATCAGTCTGTAGAAGTGAAGTTATACTGAGATGTCTATCTAAATGAACAAGTAGATGGTTTATTTAGCAGTTTTTTAATATAAGGCTGCATTATTTCTTTAAAGATTGTAATAAATTGATGCATTATTTGTTTACTTTTCACGATGGGAAACGGGCCTGTTCGGGTTATTTTTAGACTTTATTACTGATCCTTTTTAAATGCAAATTCCAGTCCGCTTTTTCACATTGTTCCCAGACAATGTCAATGAAATTGCAAGTCCTACTATTGCAAAGGTTTTGGTGAATATTGATCGAGGCGTACTGACGTTGCGCCGACATCTCCCGATAAAATGTTAATTATGCAATGATGAGATTGAGGTTTCCGTGCAATGGGCACAGTATGATCCTTAATATGAATTACACTGCGTCCCTAATATCCAATGGCAGATGATTTCTTCTGATGACGTTGAGTACTCGCTCTTCATCGCCAAAGGGTTTTCTCGTGAATATTAAGTAATTCATAATGACGTTGCTTTGTCATCTTCCAATGACTGCGGACCCCATTATGAATATTAATACTTGACCCTTTGCTATAGTAATATCCGTAAATTCGCCTTCCGGCCGGGCGGTTTCGCTCCGCCCCCACTCTTCCAATTGGGATTCTGTATCGCTGCATCCATTTTTGTGTATTTAAGATATCCTGAAGAATTAACAACCTGGAGGAAAGCGAGAAGTGTGGAGGGACTCGACACGGACACAAACGAGGTGGATTCGACGTCTGTATTATGAGATGCAAGAGAACTTTCCCAGGACGATGACAGCGATGGGTTAGATAGGATTGTACACGATGATGGCAAAATAAAAGGCAAGAGGCTCTTTCATCTCACCACAGACATCTGGAATAACGTCGCGTGGAGGAAATCTGATGTTTTATCCATAATATATCGCCTTTTTACCGTCATGAGGATGAAGAGAAATCTGTGCAGGATTAGATGCATTTATAGAGCTATTGCTTTTAAATGGACCGGCGGTATTCATTGTCCTATATCTTAACGAATCTCTTAATGCTGAAAACCTCGATTTTATAGTCTATAGTTAACATTGTACCAATTATAATAACCAGTAATTTTCAACACACGAGCTATCTCAGTGTAAAACAGCATAATGGCCCCACTCCTCGTCTATGAGACGGTGCTGTTGGTTTTGGCTTTTGAGTCTTAAGCAAGCAAAAGCCCATGCTCATTGACCAAACAAGGCGTTGTATTCATCACAGAATATGTCTGATTATTGATCTCCTTCAGCATTAGTGTGTAAAGATGTCTGCTCCAGTCGGGACCCGCAGCGGGCCTGTCCTGCCGGAGATGCCCGACCTGAGCCACCTCACCGAGGAGGAGAGAAAGATCATCCTCGGTGTCATGGACCGGCAAAAGAAAGAAGAGGAAAAGGAGCAGTCCATGCTGAAGTAAGCGCATTGTGGGTGGTTTATAAAATGCAAATAGATCACAAAGCGTTGTTTTTTAGGATGGGGTCTGTTATTAAGGGAAGCTTGAATGGGACGATTGGCGTGAATTATTCTTGGATGTGTGGATTGGTTTTTGGTATGGGGACCGATCAAAGACGTGTGCTGAGGTTTTAATGAAGATTATCTAATGGTGAGAAGCTGGGAAATCACGTTTGTGTTAATTGATCAGAGACAGTAGGGGCTTTTTTATATTGAGATCAGGCCCGTTTTATCCTCTTGGCTTCGGATTCTGTTGGCAGCGGACGCCATTTTCGCCTTTACTACAACGCACACTTCATAATAACAGCTTAGAGTGTTAGAGAACGTTTTTCCACTTTAATCGATATGAATATCTGATGTTGTTTTGACCTGAGCATTGAAGCAGCGGCGCCAGAGGTTTCAGCACCACGGCGCTGTCCACTGAGCGCCTTAGAAACACATTGAAACGCGTTCTGGAAGAGGACTGAATCGAGACTGCTTATCATAGTTTACAGTGTAATTTCATATTTTTTTAAAAGTTATATGGTATCATGATGACACATTAAACTGTAAAATTTATAGGAATGTAGACTAGGCTCTTCCTATTATCGAAAACATGTCTGCAGACGGTTTTATCAATGCAGAATGCCTGTTAGTTATTCAATATAAATAGGTTAATTAATATTGAAAATATATATAACTCTATAGGTTTTTATGAGCTGTATATGTATAATGTTTTACTAATTTGGTTCATCTTGTATACAGCATACAAATTAATGTGTGCACATCTTCTAAAACATCACAAATCTACATAATTTTATAGGAAGCATATTTTTGGGGCTATTGATATCGTGAGACTTTCTATTCTTAAGTCAATCTTTTACGTCATTTTCAAGCCCCAAAGTCAAGGTGCATTAAAACAATTAAACCCGGGCTTCATTCAGGAGAGCAGTAGTCGTTCTATTAGAAACTACGAGAAACTGTGTCTCGCTTTTGACTCCATCATGTATTTCTGTGCGAGGGTGTGGAGGCAGGGTTGTATTATTAGGGTAATATTACCACTGCAGCGTGGAAATGGATCTGATTTCGTGCAATAAGCGAAGTAAACATGAGTCACAAACGTAAAGCTGACTGCCACCTCAATGTGTATGTGTTAGGTGAGTCATGGGAACCCTCCCTCTTAAACACACACTTCTACCATTCATAGTTTGCATGCCTCGAACGATAGAGAACGAGATAATGTTCGCCAGTCTAGTGGTGATGTCATGAGTAATGGTTATAGTCGGTTACCGGCAGTGTGGACAATGTCACGAGGCAGATCTTTTAGTGTGTAGTGTGCAAATGGCCGGTGTAGAGTTACACAACAACAAAGTGGCTTGTTGGCTTCTGACTGTTACTTATACTGAATAATGAGTGTGCAGTATTTCTACCTGTGGCCTACATTCTTGTCGTTGGTCTACTATGCCATCTCTTGATTTTATGTAAAGGGCTCATATTTCATTCGTTTATTTTATGGACCACATGATTTTTATCAGAGAATCCTTCTTTAAATCTATACAGATGCCACCTGCTAGCATCTTGCTGTACTTCTTGGAATTAAACAACAAATAAGAAATGTGCTTATGTATGGGATGTGTTTTTTTGCCATGACTTTTAGACCTGGGGGTTTTGAGGTAAACCCCGGTCCAAACAAGGTCATACTAGGACTGGTTTTGATGGTTGCCCATGTAAAAGCCATTACAATGTAATGCCATTTTTGTTGATTCCCAAGTCTTTGTATTGTGGGTATCAAGGCGTTCCTTTTAACAGCACACCTTTCTCAACAAATCACAGGATTTGAGGTATTATTCGTGTCAAGCTGGATGGAGTTCAATGAAAAGTTTGTAGATTAATAGTTAGGATTTTTTGGTGTTTGCATCATATAATATTTGCTCATTTACGTGACAGGCTTGTGAAAGATATGCTACTGTAGATCTCCTCTTCTGCTCTGTCTGGTCAAAGTAGTGATGGAGAACAAGCAGGTTAATTGGTTGACTGGTCACTAATGAGATTTTTTAGCTCTGGTTGTTTCACCATAAATCTTAGCGTAACCATGGGAGCCAGGGTATGGAACGCTCCTCTTGAAAGGAGTGGTTTTTGACGACTCGCAAGCATTTATATGCAAACGTAGACGCACAACAGTGGCCGTAAGCCAGCTCAGGGAATCCTGGGAGAAGGAGGAGTGGTAAAAGCCCAGTGTATGAGTGTTTGCCAACTTCCTGTCATCTCACTGGAAGAGCCACAAAAACTGAAACAAATCCAAAGAGAGAGAGAGGAAAAGATTTACCAGCTGAAAGACAGAGAGGGCCAAGGATGTGCTTATGGAATATAAAAAAGAGAGATTAAAGAGTGAGAAATTGTTTTTTGAGATAGACTAGAGAAATGAATATGGAGATGTGCTCATACCTTTTCATAAGTGTGTGTAAGGAATAGATTTGTACTTTTAGAAAATGTGAACATGCCATCACAATGGTAGGATCTTGTGGATGGTTGCTGCAGCATTGCTTATTGTTTTGTTAGTTGTTGCTGCAGGTGAATAAACTTTTTTTTATTTTTGTTCGCAAAGGTAATAGCCCTCAGGTAGTCTTGCATATCCAGACTTCTGTCTCGTGGACTGGTTTACATTGCAGTTCAATCTGGCGGATGCTGACAAATGCTGTTTCTACACCAGTTTAATATTTTGGGTTGTAGATTTGAAAATCGTAAACCCTAAGTATGAATGGAAGCAATAGTGATGCTTGTCTGAACAAACAAAGTTTTATATTTTGCCTTTGAATTGTTTCTGATCCGTCAAAGATTCCGTCTGATGCCCTTATGACCCACATAGACCTCACCATTGTAACCCACACATTGTATGCTGTTCATTCAGAAATGTATTACCAAAGTAAACCATCCTCAAATTCGTCTGTGGATGTCAGACGTCTGGAGGACCACTATGATCCTAGTATAATACACAATAAACTGTAGACGGGCACACAATCACACACATGGCATTCCCAATCTTCCTGGTAAAAGAACCTGAGTTCCCCTTCCCCCACATCTCGACCACCCAACAGTGAGAAAGAGTCCACACAGCAGAACACACGCCACATGGCTCCATCATGTTCAATCACCTCTTCCATCTGCTCATAGTTTGGTTTGTAAATTTAGATGGTTGGAAAAAATTGATGTGTGTTTGTATGTGCTCCTCTGAGTTACCTCTGCCCTCTTCTCCTTTCCACTCATCTTCCATCGACTCGCTGGCTGTGACTCGCTGTGTCACGTAGCAAAGGCCATGCTTACTCTTATTTCTTCACACAACTCTGATGTAACCCACCCCTCTCTCGCTGTCCACAGCAAACGCTCTGTAACCCATGTGATTTTAACTTATTAGATTGATATAGTGGTGTAGATTTTAGGCCAAGGATTTAACAAAGCGAAGGTGCTATCAGCAGGAATGTTAGAGTATGTACATTTTCTGCATACTCGGATAATCTACTTAATATCATTTAACTCATTTTTAACCACAGATTTTGCCCCCCGTTGTTTACCATATTAGGAAAAAATACAATGGTAGTCGAAAATTAACAGAACTGTTTGATGTTCTAAATTCTTAAAAATGTCTTCTTTTGTATTCCAAAAATATTTTTTAAAAGTTAAATATCTTATTTTTTACTTATATAACGCAAGCACAGACGCCACAAAAGGGCCGTCGAGGATGGATGATGCGCCGTGTTAAAAGGCCACACCACAAGACACTTCCCATTCCAGGCCACCAGTCTACAGACCCAGCTTATTAATTATATATTTTTATATTCATATATATATATTTAAAAAAATTGTTGATTTGTTGGATGTCAGGATGTTTGTGATGCATTAAAAGAATAGTGGGATGTACAGTAAAGAACCAGATATAGTAATTCATTCTACTGTGGGATTCAATGGGGGGCAAGATCTGTTTGGTTACAAGCATTCTTCCAAATATCTTTCTCTGTGTTCATCAGAACAAGAAATTGATACAGATTTGGAACAACTCGAAGGTGGTTAAATAATTAATTAATTTATTTTGGGGGGTGAAGTATCTCTTTAACTGGACTATCAACACTATACAACCATTGTGCATTTTCATGAAAACTGACACCTTTGCAAAAAATAAATAATGTGTCATGTGGTCACAGATATATAAATAGGCCTGGATTCTACATAAGCAGCTTTTTTACACCTTTGAATTTCAAACCTGTATGATATTCTTTATTACGCAGAAACACAAAAGAAGATATTTTAACGAAAGTTGGTAACCAAACATCGACAATACCCATGGATGAACAAAATGTAGTTAATGGATACCGTCGCTGTTCGGTTAGTAAAAGTGGAAATATTTTGCCATCAGCTATCAATTATGAGAAAATGCTTACATGATTTAAGATGATTTTTTTATGTCAGGAAAGTTCTGGCATCTGGGCTAGTGTCATTAGGCTTGTTTAGATTAACCGTTGGGCTGGTTTTGTGATACAGATATGGCAACCCTGTAGTAACCGCATGTATGAATATCAAATGTTATGTGCTGTTGTGTAGACTCATTGCAAAACTAACTTACAACATAAAGTGATGACATTAAAGTTATCACAAACTTGAGTTAATGCATATAAAACACAAACCAACACATTCTCGCCTTTTGAAAGGTCTTTTTAAAGCTTTTTAGAGCACAATGTTATTGCATCTTACCAAACTGTGACATCAGCAACTTCAGTGTGGGCCGATCCAATATGGCGGGTGTCTGGAGCTTTCGAGTGCGGCATTTTTTTATTTACCTCTATGCATATTTTACTATTCGATTTGAAATGCTTAACATTAAATACTGCATATAGTAGGCAATATTTAGTGTGTACAGCATATCCGGTTTTAAATGGATAGTTCACCCAAAAGTCTGTCATGAATTACCCTCAAGTTGTTCCAAATCTGTATAAATGTATTTTCTCTGTTAAACACAAAGAAAGATATTTAGAAGAATGTTAGCAACTGAGATTTCTGGGGTTGCATTGACTAGCATAGTAGAACGAAGTATTGCATAATCTTTTTGTTCTATTGAACACAATTTTCTTTGAAGGATTTAGGAAAACAAACAGGTCTGGAATACCTCTGACAACCATTTTAATGGTAGTCAATGGTGCCCCAGAAATGCCAGTTGCGAACATTCTTCCAAATATCTTTCTTTGTGTTCAACAGAACAAACATATGTATTCAGGTTTGGAGTAATTCATGACAGAATTTTCATTTTATGGTTAACTATAAATACACTATACGTTTTTACCTAGTATTTTATACTGAACATGGAAAAATTGTATGCTTTCCTTTTTTTTGCACAAGATCCTACCACAGAGTCATCAATTCATTAGTCAAATGTATAAAAACAGAATAAATGACCTCAAACTATCACGCTGTGATACGCAGTGTATGAGTAAACCAGACCGCAGCCAGTTTCCTGTGCAGCAGAAGCGCTCAGCGTGAGTGTCGTACAGAGAGCAGTACGTCATAACGCTGAACAACCCATCACTCCTGCCATATACTGCTGCCGTGCTATTGCATAAGACTGACCCAGCATGCTGAGAAACGCACAGAGAGAACATGCTGATCGCTTTGTAGCATTAAGAGTCGTGCTGGCAAAAGTAAAATCTCCAGCTTGATGTTTCATAGTTTGTTTTACATTTATAGACGTGTAATCTCCCAGTGTTGTTTGTGGGGGCACAACTTTATGATAGAGAAATGAATGATGTTAAAGATGCCATTTAAAGGGACAATTCACTCGAAAATGAAAATCAATTTGTCACCCTCGTGATATTCCAAACTTGTATGACTTTCGTTTTTCAGGCAGCACAGCAGGAAGAAGTGGGTTTTCTTTTATACAGTTAATGATAAAAAAAAAATAGTGAAGACTAAACATCAGTCATAAAAAGTCATTGGTTTGGATGGAACATCATAGGGTTAATTAATTTATTTGTTGGACAGGTTGGCCGTCTCTTTTGTTTGTTTTTCCAAGCTAAAATGTTTCACTGCTTAATGTTGTAATCAACTTTTGTTGTTCTTGAACTGATATCCTGCTTCACAGGGGAATACATTAGATTATTGAAGTAAAATGACTAACGGGGTTGATGTTGACTTTAAGCATCGTGGGTTCTGGGTAATATTGTATCAACAGAAGTAGAGCAGTCGAAAGATTCATCACGATTAATCGCATCCAAAACAAGTTTGTGTACTGTGCATATTCATTTTGTATTTATAAACAAATGCGCTTACATGTGCATATACAGTGAGGAAAATAAGTATTTGAACACCCTGCTATTTTGCATGATGTCCCACTTAGAAATCATGGAGGGGTGTGAAATTGTCATCGTAGGTGCATGTCCACTGTGAGAGACATGATCTAAAAAAATCCAGAAATCACAATGTAGGATTTTTTTAACTATTTATTTGTATGATACAGCTGCAAATAAGTATTTGAACACCTGAAAAAATCAATGTTAATATTTGGTACAGTAGCCTTTGTTTGCTATAACAGAGGTCAAACGTTTCCTGTAGTTTTTCACCAGGTTTGCACACACTGCAGGAGGGATTTTGGCCCACTCCTCCACACAGATCTTCTCTAGATCAGTCAGGTTCCTAGCCTGTCGCTGAGAAACACGGAGTTTGAGCTCCCTCCAAAGATTCTCTATTGGGTTTAGGTCTGGAGACCGGCTAGGCCACGCCAGAACCTTGATATGCTTCTTACAGAGCCACTCCTTGGTTATCCTGGCTGTGTGCTTCGGGTCATTGTCATGTTGGAAGACCCAGCCTCGACCCATCTTCAATGCTCTAACTGAGGGAAGGAGGTCGTTCCCCAAAATCTCGCAATACATGGCCCCGGTCATCCTCTCCTTAATACAGTGCAGTCGCCCTGTCCCATCTGCAGAAAAACACCCCCAAAGCATGATGCTACCACTCCCATGCTTCACAGTAGGGATGGTGTTCTTGGGATGATACTCATCATTCTTCTTCCTCCAAACACGTTTAGTGGAATTATGACCAAAATGTTCTATATTGGTCTCATCTGACCACATGACTTTCTCACATGACTCCTCTGGATCATCCAAATGGTCATTGGCAAACTTAAGACGGGCTGGACATTTGCTGGTTTAAGCAGGGGAACCTTCCGTGCCATGCATGATTTCAAACCATGACGTCTTAGTGTATTACCAACAGTAACCATGGAAACGGTGGTCCCAGCTCTTTTCAGGTCATTGACCAGCTCCTCCGTGTAGTTCTGGGCTGATTTCTCACCTTTCTTAGGATCATTGAGACCCCACGAGGTGAGATCTTGCATGGAGCCCCAGTCCTCGGGAGATTGACAGTCATGTTTAGCTTCTTCCATTTTCTAATGATTGCTCCAACATTGGACCTTTTTTCACCAAGCTGCTCGGCAATTTCCCTGTAGCCCTTTCCAGCCTTGTGGAGGTGTAGTGTCTTTGGACAGCTCTTTGGTCTTGGCCATGTTAGTAGTTGGATTCTTACTGATTGTATGGGGTGGACAGGTGTCTTTATGCAGCTAACGACCTCAAACAGATGCATCTAATTTAGGATAATAAATGGAGTAGAGGTGGACATTTTAAAGGCAGACTTACAGGTCTTTGAGGGTCAGAATTCTAGCTGATAGACAGGTGTTCAAATACTTATTTGCAGCTGTATCATACAAATAAATAGTTAAAAAAATCCTACATTCTGATTTCTGGATTTTTTTTAGATTATGTCTCTCACAGTGGACATGCACCTACGATGACAATTTCAGACCCCTCCATGATTTCTAAGTGGGAGAACATGCAAAATAGCAGGGTGTTCAAATACTTATTTTCCTCACTGTATATATTTAGAAAATATTAACATGGTTTTATTTATATTTGCCAATAATTTAAATTATAAAATATTTTTTTTAATAAAATAAATATAAAATAAATGCATGTATGTGTTTATAAATACAAAATTAATATGCTCAGTACACAGACATACATAGTGTAAAAAGAAAATTTCATTCTGGATCATGATTAATTGTTTGACAGCCCTTAACAGAAGGATATTGTAATGTTGAGGCACTGTGTGTTGGGCTGTTGACTTGGGTCAGAAATGTATCACGGGTATCGGTTCACCTGAAGCTGATTGCATGCAAATACTAAAGAGCTTTCTGATATTCATGGGTGACTATAAATAGCTTGACTGAAGTCATTCTCTTTACTCCGGCAGGCTAGAAGAACTGACAGGTGGGTCACATTGCACTGGGCAACAATCACCTTTCATGCAGTCACAGAATAACTGTTGTGTGAATGGATGCCATAAAACTTGGGTGACATTTTAAACATCACGTCTTATTTGTCTGTTACATAATAAACTGCACCTTTAGCCAGTGGGTAAGTGAGAATATGTTTGTAGTGTTTATTCTGGGCACTTCTGTCAGTGTTTGTAGAATATCTAATCATGTCGTAGGCCTTTATACATTACAGACTCTTTCTAACTTTGCATTTGATGGGTGTTTCGGAGATGTATTAACTGTACTACACTTGGTCCTTCGATGTCCAACAATATATAAGCATCTTTGGTAACACTTTACTTAAAGCCTTTATATATAATTCATTATAAAGGGTTATTAAAGGGTATAATGCATTATAATTGTTCATTTTGTCTGTTGTCATACAATAAATGTTGTTTTTATAAGCTTGCCCTATTATAAGGTGCATTACAAGGCATACTTAATTCATTAAAACTACTTTTAGAATGCATTATACATGCTTTAAGTAGTGTTACCGCATCTTTTTAAAAGTCCTGGATAGAAATGAGCTCTGGCTTACAGGTCATCCTGTTAAAGTTTAGTTTGGTCTTTATGAAATAATGGTCCAGGTTAAGTTGAAGTCTTTGTACATTATTTGTTACATCCTGTCTATTACTACAAAAGGAAAAATGTTTAATGGTATCTTACAGGCATTAGGTTGTCATTTATAGATTATATATATAGGTAAGACTACTGTGATATCATTTACATCATTTATTTAGCAGAGACGATTAAGTCGATAATCCTTTACTTATTTCATCTGTTGAAAATTATTCCCAAAGGACATGCAAAGCATAAATGATATCTCAATAGTTTCTCCAGGATAACAATTACTTAAAAATTGGTCAGAATTTATTCACAAAAAATTCTGATTAACTATGAAGCCGCGTTTTCTGATTTTAATATTGACTATTTATAGGTATATGTTTGAGTAACATGATCATTTTTGTTTGATTCTGGGAACTACTAAACATACTTTTAACAAAGAAAAAAAGTTTCTATTTGCACTTATTTGCAGAAAATAAACTGGTGAAACAGGTGAAAAAACCCAAAAAGATGTTCTTTATTTTTTCAGACATCAAATACCGCAAAAAAAACAAGTTCATATTCACTTTTAAGCATTACAACAGCATTTCATGCATAGTAAAAAGTTAAAAAAGTTAAAAAAATATTTTTGATAACCTGGATTTTATAACAGTTTTCAAGTGTCTATCACATTCACAATTCTTTTGGATTACTTTTTCACTCCTGGGGTTTGATTTGTTGATATTCAACAAACACTGTAGTGTAATGGACACAATACATCTAAGAAATGAAAATTTGGAATGGTCTGCGGCTGTATATGAATATAACAGACTGCAAATGAAGACTGTAGCTATCAGATCGAACTGATTTTGTTGACCCTGTAACAAGCTTTTTTGTAGAAAAATAACAGAAATTACAATAAATCCACAAAAAGGTATCATAAAAGTAACCCAGTTTACAAAAGTTCTGGCATATTCAGACTTGAACCATGATAAAAAATACCAACAAAGTTGTTCCTAAAACTGTCCTGTTTTGAGTGACATAGGGGAATAAACGAAGACCAGCTTCATTTTAGGGTGAACTGTTAATACAATACTTCCATTGAAGGTGCCTAAAGAAATGTTAAAAAACCATCTATGGAATCCTAGATTTTACTGTAATATCTGATATGTTTCTGGATAGAAGTCTTAATTGTTTAAATGACTACAAACCTCCCAGACTGTTGGATAAACCAGATAACCATCGATAAGGAGAAGCATTTACTGCAAGTCATTAGATATCCCACTCTCGCTGGGGAATCATTTTGTATTGATGGCTCCTTGGCCATTCAGATGTCAGGCGATAAGACAGTGCCCTTTTCACACCATGTGCCCGATCTGACCATTTAAAGTTGTCCTCTTGGCCGCTGTTTCCATGGTTTCTGCTCTGTTGGCTCATTCCTGCTGTTAGTTTGTTTTACTCCAGTGATTTTTTCTTTGTGAGTACGTCTCATCCGCCTGATTGATGGGAGAATAGGATGAATGCTGATTGGTGCATATTGGGATGAAAGGGAATCAAAAGGATGCTATTGTAAAGGGCATTGTTCTTGTGGAACCCTCGCTCCCATGAGAGAATGCTTTAATGGAATCAGCAGAACTCCACTGATTTTTATGGGCTTATTCATTGTGCGGTGATGTAGTACATTGGCCTGCTGTGCTTGAATTTTGACTGTTGGGGTACAGTCTGGTCCACTTTACTGCTTATTCTAGCTAAAAAAATGGACATTTGGACCATTTAGAGATGTAATTGGTAAATTTCGCCTGCTCCTGTCATATTGGTGTCATTTATAAACCTTCATGGTCTTCTGAATCCCACATGTTTTTTATTCAAAGGAACACTCAAATGCTCCCATTTACTTTAATTGTAGATAGTTAAAACTAAAAGCTCAAATCTGGGATTTGAACAACATGATGGTACATATTGTTTCAGCGAACTGTCTTGTATGTCTATTCTTTGGAAAGATGTCTTATGTCTGACCCAGTCTGATCATATTTAGGGACCGTGTTAAAGTCCCACAGTGACCTCATTTGACTTTCTGTCCGCAGTTGTTATTGTGTGTTTTATGGCCGCATTAGTGTGTGTTTGAAACTTACTGAGCTGTTCTGAAGAGGGACAGGGAAATTGCACTCTTCAGCAATGCTGGGGGTATCCATTACTGCCCTATTGTTAGTCATGTAGGCTATTATTGTAACATACCCTTAAGAGACTCTCCTGTACCACCTCCCTCCCCCCACAGCACAACAATCACATGTGTGCGTCAGGATGACCCACAAAACCTAAAATCATTAAAGCGGTCATATGACACGGCTGAAACACATATTATAGTTTGTTTTAGATGTAATGTAATGTGTATACACGATTTAAGGTTCAAAAACTTTGTATTTTTCACATATCGTGCATGTTTGTATCTCCTCTTTGCCCCGAAACGCAGAGATTTTTAACTAAGCTTATCGCTCTGAAAAGTGAGGTGTGCTATGATTGGCCAGTGTGTTGTGATTGGTGGAATACTGCAACGTGTCACGGAAATGTAACGCCTCTTCACATATTTGGAACATCTGGTTCCGAAGTAAGTGTACTGAAAGGTACGCCCACCTTACTTGTGTACACATTTGGGTGGTCTTAGTCAAATAATACCACAAACTGAAGTAGATTTGTGAGGGGTGTGGTCACACGAGGCGTTTCTGGCAGGTCTGGGTGAGCATTCGCTTTTCGAAAGAATGCATGTTTTGTTCCAAAACCTTAATTTTTCCAATTTTATGTATCTAATACATGCAGGGAAAAATTATAACTCACCAAAGACACAGAAAAACACGTATTCGCGCCATATGACCCCTTTACATTTTTGTCTCCGACAACTGTTTTTCTACATTAGGAAGTATACAGTCAAACCAAAAATTATTAAGACACCATATATATATATTTTACTAGTGGGTGCTGAACACTGTAGTTCATTTATGTAAGCAAGGCTAGCAGAATAAAGTAAACTTCGACACATTATACCAAAATTTCTTCATGCAGTGACTACCAAATTGATACTAATCTGGGACCAAACTATTCAGACACTTTGAACTGACCAGGTTTTGCCTTAATCATTTTTTCTTTTATTGCTTTTCTCAAAAGACTTTTCACTTTTATTTATTTATTTGCATGTTACCCCTCATTAACACTGCATGCGTGTGCGGTGTTACAGCTCCGACATAGCCACCAGAGCTGATCGCGGCCACTCTAGTCAATACTTTTGTTATACCAGCCGTGCAGCAGCACGTTACTGAAGCGCCGCCTCGCTAAAGATAGGTTAGTCTATTTTTGACGGACACTGCATCCAAGCCGCACAGTTTTATGTCAAAATAAAAGTTCCTATGCAGACTTCCCTGACATAAGACCATAAATGGATGACGAGATGTTCACCCTAGAATAAAACCTTTGTTATTTTGTGGTTAAATATGACAAAACATGACTCGTAGCAATAAACACGACAATACACAAAACAAACATATTTACTTTTTGCAAACTTTCTTATGGTCACGTGAAAATCACGTGGTCTCGTGCATTCAACCGTTCCACGTTTGAGAAGCTCCTGGTGTACATTGGCACCGCATCGGAACAAAACCTCGCTGGAGCCGTAACATGCCCCTGATGCATGCGGGGTAAACAAGGGGTTAGTCGTTTTAAAGCAACTGGTCCCATTTTTTGTTGCTGTTAACACTAGAGACCCTTGTCCGGCAGCTTATCTAAATGTTTGGTCCGACCCGAAGCCGGTCTTTTTTTCGCTCCACCAACACAGGTTATACTACTGTTACGGTCATAAAAATATCTCAAATTTTCTATTTAACGGAAATGTAATTATATTTTGTTTTATTTTGTTTACAAAGTTAATTTAGAAAAAAGTTTGGAGTGTTTTTTTGTTTGTTAAAAGTAGTTTGAAAAAAGTGGCGGCATCGCCTGCAAGCGGCGGCATCGCCTGCAAGCGGCTTCCAGCCGGCAGTAAGTTTACCACATTTGATCAATTTAGCCTATCTATAATATCACATCAACACTTGACTAGTCTTATAAAACACACAACTGTAGCCTATATCACAATGTTAGATTAAAAGTTTATAATCACCATCTCAGAACAAAGGCATTTCTAACAAAAGAGCAAGGCAGGCTGCTCTGCTGCACGATATATAATAATGAACAAATAAATATAATATAAAACCTGAACAATTACAACTTCAACACAGAACATGGCATTGGCGATTTTTCTCTTTATGTTCTCCATTACACGTGAAATGAATGTGATGTATGGCTGGACCTCTGTGCGTGCATCACACGTTGCTGTGTGCGTGCGTAAAATACGTTATGGGAGCTGTGATAGGTCATAAAATGTATTTTATGTATAAAACCTATTTTCCTAAAACAGACCCGAGGCCCCAAATGTGAGCATTGACGTGAAAATTGGCCCGAAGCCGGGCTGAAATGCAGGGCTCTAGTTACCATGTGTTCTACCAGATTAACCACAGGTGTGGTTTACTACATTGACAAACCACATAGATTGATTGTTTTGCCTTTTGAGTCGTGTCGCAACATCAGCTGACAGATCCAAAAGAACATGCCTTTCAGATGTATGGGGTGGAGCTAAATGTGAGGAGGGATTTAAAGCTGCCACTCAAAGGTGATCCCGGTCCGCCGCGGCCTATGGCGGCTCTCTGAGCCCAAATGAGATTGCTTTTGATCCAGATGCCACGGCGGAACTGATGACAGCTGGAATCAAGAGCTCCCCGGTGCTAATCCTCTTTTAAAGGGAAGCGTGTTCAGGGGAGGCCATCCTGCTGAATGGTCCTAATGAACAGGTGTCTGATGCTAAAATGGTGCGGCCTGAACCCGGGTGCTATTTCGGGTGTCGCTGTGTGATGGCGAGCTGTAAACGAAGCTTTCTTTTGGCTCAAAAAGAGCCTCCGCAGTCATGTCACACTGTGTCTCTGTCCCGAAACCTTGCGAGCTCCCTACGTAGGCTGATTTTGAGCTGTCATGGGCACTCCACGTGATATTTTTCCAGTAGGTACGTGGCATTATTAGGCAGCATCTCATGTATCATTGGCAACGAAAGCAATCCCAAAATAGCACTAATACTTTCTACCTTTAACCTTACCTGTGAAACTGTGTGTATGTGTTTATTCAGTGATCTCTCGGAAGATGCAGTAAAATGTAGTTCATGTTGACGTAAGTCTTTTTGGCCCGAGATAACTTCTGTGCACAGGTCGTGCAGCGATTGTGCCACCTGTTATATATCCCACATCCAGAGAAATACACATTCATAAAACTGAACTCAGTGTGGCTGGCGAACATTATACATTGTGTTGAGTGATTGAAAGGATTGTTTTAGACTACATACGCAGCACAATCTAAACTCACAATTCACTTCAGTTTGAGTACCCTTTCAGTTTTCACATTTGATTCATGTTAAGTGTGATGGATTTACTTTTATTTTGATAACAATTTACAGTAAAGCTACATCACATGTTGCCATTAGTTAAAGGTCCAATTTCCAGCGGCATCTAGTGGTGAGTTTGCGAATTGCAACCAATGGCTCCCTTTTGAAGCGCTACGATGGCTTACAGAGAATTAAGATGTCTTCACATTTTCACGTCTTTGCCCAATAAGATTATTTATGAAACATGCTCTGTAGAGCAGTTTTCCTTTAGGGCTGCTGTAGAAACAACATGGCGAATTCCATGTAACTGGACCTGTTTTATGTAGATAGAAATGGCTCGTTCTAAGGTAAAAAAAACATAACGCTTCATATGTACAGGCCCATCCAGCCTGTAGCCTCCCACCCTCCTGGACAGAAAGTCGGCCACAACCATCTGAGACCCCGGTGTGTGGATCACCTGAAACTTAAAGGGTTAGAACGCCAGATACCATTCGGTGATCCGCGCGTTGGTATCTTTCATGCGGTGGAGCCACTGGAGGGGAGCGTGGTCCGAATGGAGCGTGAATTCCCGCCACAGAGAGCAGCCTTCACCTGGGTAAAAGCCTGCCGGCACTGGACGGTATCCGGTGCCTCCTTTCTAGTGAGGTCAGTCAGCGGGCTGGTGAGGTCCGAATAATTAGGTACAAGCCTTCTATGGTATCCCGCCAGCCTCAGGAATTGCCACACCTCCTTTTTGGTCTTGGGTCTCGGTGCGGTTGCAACTGCTGCAGTCTTATTAATTTGGGGACACACCTGACCATGACCCAAGTGTAAGCCCTCCACCCACCCAATTGCACACTTCTTAGGGTTAGCCGTCAGCCCGGGCCCCTCTCAGTGTACTCAGATGGTGCATGTGCCGCTTCTTAGTCATTGCTGTAGAGGACTATGTCGTACCCAGCGGACTATGTCGACACCCAGAGGACTATGTCGACATACCCAGCATGTGGTCGCAGCAGGAGGTCCATGAGCCGTTGAAAGGTAGCCGGAGCTCCGAATAAGCCGAATGGAAGTGTAACGAATTGGTGTAATCCAAACGGCATGGTGAAGGTGGTTTTCTCTTTGAAAAGGGGAGATACGGTGATCTGCCAGTATCCTTTTGTTAAATCCAGTGTCGAAATAAAACGAGCCGCGCCCAGCCGATCCAGCAACTCGTCAATCCGTAGCATCGGATATGATATACATCCGCACATAGTTTCCCCAATAACACAGAAAACATCGGCCAATTCGTCCCCAAAATTAGCGGATGTTTGAGATGCAGATTAACCGCCACCTCCACTCTTTGCTTTCGACCCCGATATTGTATGGGCATCGCCACTAAGGGATAGTTCACCACGTCCCCGTGTACACACCGTACCTTAACCATGCGGCTCTTATCCTTTGCCATGGACCGAATCAGGCATTGATGGATGGAGGTCTGGTTACAACCTGGAATCCACCAAGGCCTGATATGTGTTCCCCTTGATACTCACAGGTGTTTGATACAGGCCGGCTGAATCCGGGATCCGGATCACCGCACCGACCTCCATCACTGGACAGCGGTCGATCGCGTGACCCGGCTCCCCACTGCCAGCAGGTCGGCCCAGGCCTTTCCGCCACCCTAGCGGCAGGATGTAGGCCAACGGATTGGTGAGGAGAGGTTTGAGGCAGAGGAGGGCCCAGAGTCTAGTTGAAACGGCCGGGTCCCCGGTAGAACTGTCGGCCGTTTCCAGCTGTCTCCCTGGCCCTTGGAGCGGGCCTGGGACCGAAGGACGGCGGAGACCTGGGAAAGGGTACAGGTCAGGGAGAGAGAGGGGAAGGTACATTAGAAGGGAGAGAGAGATGGTCAAAGTACGCAGTCCCCTGGGCACGCCACCATCTGGTCCTCAGCCAGTTGGATGGCCTCCGTCAGCGACGTGCTGCTCGGGGCACAGGCCGACCCGCTGGATGATGGCTGTCTTGAGGTCTGCGTAGATCATAAGATTCGGGACTGGTAACTGTTGGGCGGCTAGCTCTGCTTCCCCCGTCAGCAGGGGAATCAGCCGTGCCAACCAAACGTCCAATTACCAGCCCGAAATCTCTGCAGACCTCTTAAAAAGCTCCAAAAAGGCCTCCGGGTCGTCCTGAGGACCCATTTTGTGCAGCGGCAGACCTACCACTGGGGAGCCTGCCAATGGTCCCCTGTTGGCAGCCTCCTGGTCCAACCAGCCCCGGAATGACTGGCGGTCTTCCTGCTGGGCCTGGACCAGAGCTTGGAAGCGCCGTTCCTGGTCTTCACGGATGCCTCACGCTTGGTGGTGCACGCGATGGAGACCGGCGAGTGACTGGATCACGTCCGCAAATGGCAATCCTGGCTGGGACATGACGGCGGCACTGCTCCTTCCTTCCCGCGTTTCGGCACCAATGTAGTCAGGTTCGTAAGAACGTGGAAGAAAGGAGGCGGGGTCGGCGTGGACTGGGAGACAAGAATTCCTTTTTATTCTGGTTATCTCACAACAAGATAAACAAATGAACAGCTCTCTTCGGCTTTTCTGGCACACCGTCCGTACAAATCACTCTTGCTCTCTGTGTGAGTTGCGTGGTTTAGCTCCCAGCTCTCCCAGTCCGTTTCTCTCTGGTTTTCTCCTCCGATACTGTGAGCCTTTAAGCTGTCTCCTCACCAATCACTGTAATGAGACGCAGATGATCTTCATCTGCAATCAACCTACTTGCTTACCGTCTTTCCCGTGTCTCTCCTCCCCGGCACAGACGTCAATAAACCACGCCCCCTTGCCACATTTATATTTCACATATCTAAGTATCTAAGTATTAAACTGCTTTGTCACAGTGCATTATGGTATTTCATTGTTTTGAAGAAATGAGAATATGGTTTGTAAACATGCTCTCATTGAAAATAACCCTGGATTGTTTTTAAGCTCAGGGTTTTTGAGATCAGGGTGAAGGCTATGTTTTGGTTCTGGGAGGAGAGTGTGGGCACTGCCAGCCCTACTGACCAGCACAAACTGGCACACTGGCAGCTGGAATTGTAGAGTAATTACGCCTCATACAGACATTCAGCTCTGTGTTATGTAACAGGACTTGCCTTCTCTTTTCACCTCTGACACGCTCGCTCAGCACTTATACATATACAGTATGTGTCTTTGTAATATATGGTTAAAATATACATATATGACACACACTCAGTATTTGATACGCTTCATAATATACAGCTGCGGAAGATTATTTTTCATTATCTGCCAAAAAATGCAAATACAAACTTTGGGGCAACTATTGTTTGTATTATGTTTTTACTGTACACTGAACTCTTTCCCCCTTCAAAAATCAAGGAAAATTTGATTCCTCATGACGTGATGCATTTAACCACTGAGTTCTGATAAAGCTTAGCTCGGGGTCACGCTGGTCTGAAATCATGTTATTACTTTCATATGCATCAGCTGATGTGATGTCATAACTGAGTGTTTCCACTGCGTAGAGGTTTCCATGACAACCTGACACAACGTTGTGCTGTCCAGAGCCGTTGAAAAACAGAGTTACGACACTCGATCTCGCCGCCATGTGGTCAAGTGGTTCATGGAGCGCTCAATAGTTCCAAACAAATCCTTGCTCTCAACCTACTTGAATGGATTTTAGCGGGACAGACAACTCTATTTGCATAAATTTTGCTAAATATATTAGCAGATTGTGTACACTGAATACTATGTTGACTACTTTTATGACAGCATTTTTTCTGGTGAGTAATAGGAATATAAGATCTATGATAAGATGCCAACGTGTTAAAATGCATTAACATGCCGTTATTTCACCAACTGTAAATTAAATGCATTTGAGAGACATTGATATGAATGGGCTTCAGTGCAGTGTTTGGAACTATTGGTTACTCCATAACACGAGGTCCTTCAGCATTCCATTCTTTCAAAGGAAGTCTATGGGAGTGTCATAACTCTGTTTTTCAACGGCTCTGGTGCTGTCGTCATAACATGATGTGGCATCTTATTCTGATGAAACTTGAGAGAAAGAGAGTGATACAGACATCTCTGTTAAAGGTCTTGTCACCCCTGCCAGTCTAAGAAGTTCAATTAGTTCTCTCCACCTGTTCTCTCCATAAAAGAGAGAAGAGAGAGAGAGTTAGAGCGAGAGAGAAAGAGAGAAGTCAAGTTTAGTTTGCATCTATGTGAGTGCGAGTGAGATCTCCGGGTCTGTATGCTTCCCCCAAATATGAACATTCTGTCATTATGTACTCATTATAACCTGTATACATTGTTTTGTTTTGCTGAACACAGAGGAAGATATCTGGAAGATTGTCAAATCTCACCCACTGTTGACTCCAATAGTATTCATGTTCCCTACAGTGGCAGTAAATGGTGGGTGAGATCTGACATTCTTCCAAATTTCTTCCTGTGTGTTCAGCAAAACAAAGAACAATCTAAGGGTGAGTGAATGATAACAGAATTTTCATTTTTGGGTGAATTATCCCTTTGAGGACTATTGCTATGAGGTATTGTATAATTGATAAGGTCTGTGAATAGTTAAAGGACTGTATGGGGTTAATTTGATTAGTTATACATTTAATTGGGGTTGCCAGATACGTTTAAAAGAAACTTCAATAATACAGTGGCTATGGTTGATGTCTATTCATATGATAAACATATCTGGCCATTAGAGGGCACTATCATACCCACTGACATTTTTTTGGGGTATACAAACAGTACAACATTTTTCCATAAAATCATGACAGATAACATAAAATGTAATGTAAAGGATAATACAGCGATACAAAAAATGTCATATCGAAGTGAAATGAAACTCTTTGTCCTGAAGGTATCACTTTAAGGTTTTGGTCTGGATGGAAATATTGGATATAAGGATTGATTGATTTTATTAATTCATTAGGGTTATTAAAGAAACAGTTCACCCAAAAATGAAAATTCTGTGTTCATTTACTCACCCTCGAGTTGTTCCAAATCTGAAGAAATGTCCTGATGAACACAGAGAAAGATATTTAGAAGAATGCTTGTAACCAAACAGTTCTTAGCCACCATTGACTACCATAGTAGGAATAATTGCATAACAAATTTCTCCGTTCTGTTGAAAACAAAAGAAGATATTATTGAAGAATGTAGGAAAGCAAACCGTTCTGGGGCGCTTTTGACTAGCATTGTTATTTTTCCTACCATGGCAGTCAATGGTGGCCGAACTATTTGGTTACAAGCATTCTTCCAAATACAGTATCTTTCTCTGCGTTCGTAAATGATGAAAAAAAATATATATTTTTGGGGAACTGTCCCTTTAAGCTCATCACTGTTTTTAAAATCATTTTTCTCTGCTTATTTCTAAATATTTATACTCGTTTTCCCTTTTAAATATTTTTTTAAAATATGATGGCATTTGTATAATTTTTTGGAATGGCATTTTTCAGGACAGTACCCTCTGTGTGTTGACCAATGGCAGAAGGCATTTAGGAAAACAATGTATAGTTTGGCGACTCTAGCGGTGCAGAAAGTACAAACATCACGTTCTAAGTCTTGCATGTCTTTACATGTTTGTGTTTTTATTGTTTGATTCATCACATTCATTGCCTGTGTGTTTGCATATTTAGTACATTTGTTTTGACCTCTGTTCGATATTTATCTGTTTTTGATAATGTCCTTTTCATCTTATGTTTGATTTTGTTTGTACATGTTTGTTGTCTTATACATCTGTTATCATTGTGCTGTTCTCACTGAGTTTTGTTCACTTTTTTTGTTTTAGGGTCAAAGAAGATGCAAAATCTCAGCCAGTCCAGTAAGTAACTATGTCAGACCCATATGTAATCTCCACTGGCTTTCACACTGAACGTCTAGCAGAATTCAAAAACGAAACATGTTTTAAAACATGGTACAATGTTACATACTGGTCTGTTAATACAAGAATTGACTAATACTCCAATTCTCCAAAGTTGTCCATGATTCCATGGGGGTCTGATTTTAGCTAGAGATCTTGAAATTCCCCTCTGGCTGGTTAGTGCCGTGTGCGTTTTTGTTGCTTCCTCTTGTATTGTTAGCTGTTGATGCTCCTCTCTCTGGTGATGGCTCCCCGCAATGTGTCATGGCTTCGGCAGCTTCATTTACATGTGTGAGCTGTCCTGCTTTATTTTGCTTGATTCTGTCAGTTGCTAATGGATACGTTTCTCTGTCTCTGGGTATATAACAGCATCTTGGGCTGAAGGATGCTAAATTCATTTCATCCGCTCCGGCTTCTTTGGCTGACTGTGTGTTCTGATGTTGTTCCATCGTTTGTTCTTGACCTCTTTCTCAGTCTGTTCTCTTTTCTCTAGTCTTGCATAGCCATATTTCTGAATTCTGTGTGAAGTATCAGGATTGTTTTTAAGGAGAGTTTATATGATGTAGAGGCCACTCTATGGTTTGGCTTTTAAACTTTGTTTTAGGTAAACAAGACCACTACAGGACAAATGCTATATTTAAATATTATTCAAAGATCAACTTCTAATAAGTTGTTCTTCCAAAGGCGATCTTTGTGTCATCCAGGTAACTTTTAAGTTGACTTTCCGGGCATCCTAGTGTACATTTACATCTACTAAATTAAACAAATCCAGCTAATCAGAATACAGCTTGTCAGGTTTTTCTGGTCTGTACCTGTTCATCTTTGTCTTTTTCTCTGTTCCTGTGGTTCTTGTAGTTTTACGTGCTCTTCATGTATGTTCCTCATGAATGTAGCTGCACTGCAGTCGTCGTGATATTGGCCCGTGTGTCGGCCCGTTTGTCTGCAGTGTTTCATCTCTTGATGGTCAGGATGTTGAGTTTCCGCTGTCTGCTTGTTTATGCAGGTGGTTTCCCTTTAGCGGGATCACTGATCTGGTTAATAATGTTCTTCAACCCCAGACAAAGTCCGAAAACCAACCTCAAACAGATCCTCCTCCAAAGGAGCCAGAGACGTAAGTATGACTGGATGGATTTATCATTGCCCTCAAACCAAAAATTGCTTAATTAGCTAGCCGGCTTGGTTAAAGTAACACTGACTTATAATACTATTCACTGAATTTGTATTCATAATAAAAAATTATAATAATAAAAAATCAGTAATTATACTCATGCTGGAGAATAGCCAATGTTACAGAGGGGCGGAGTTTTAATTATATAATTTAGATTAAAATAGATTATTGATTATTATTCAATTATTTGCACTCAATCAATACTGAAATTATTTCATTCTTTGTCTATTGTAGCTTTAGTTTTAAATAATATTTGTATGTATATTTTGTTTAACCCTCTTCCCGGGCCAAGAATTTTCATTGACTGTAAATCTAAAATATAAACATATATCTTTAGATATAATCAAGAAATTTTCATTCTATCAGAATTTTTTAGATGTATTTTCCCATTCCAGTCCAGTGTCTTTTAATTTTCAACAAAATCAAAACTCAGGATGGACATAAAGTCATCCAATAGAAATGTGAAAGACTGACAGGATGACAAGACGAATAAATCTAGGTTATCACATAAAAAAAACATTCTTTGAACTTTTCTAAATACATTTACAAATATTACTGTTGTATTGCTTAAAAGTGAATGTATACTTAGAAATAGAAACAGGGTTTTTATTTGAAATTTGGGAGAAATTTTGTTAATAGTTCACAGAATTAAACAAAAATGATCATTTTACCCAAACACATTGCTATAAATGGTAAATCTTAAATCAGAAATACTGATTTTCAAATGGTCTCCTATTTTTTTCCCACGGCTGTACACACACACACACACACACACACACACACACACACAAACTATATATAAACTAATATTATATATTTTAAAATTCTTGGCCTGGAAAGAAAATTATATACTATACTTTAAAGACATTGCAGATAATGGTTGCGTCATGCATTGGTTGTATAATGCATGAGAATTAATGTGTAGGTCTTCGGCTGGCTATGGTGTCGCTCATGTATCGATGCATTGGCTCATGTTTCTCTGACGTGTGTATCAGATGAGACATTATATTATGGGTTATGCGTCTCCTGGCTGACGGACTGGAGGTGAGGTGTACTCTGGTCTCCAGCTGTCTGTAATGCTACCTGAGCTTGTGCACCTGCCCTGCCTGCTGCCAGACCTCTGGAGCTCCTCCAGCATTCACATCATCTCAGAGCCGATCCTTCCTAACAAACTAAGCAAGTTGCGTAGGAGTACCGAATCAAAAACGCTATAATGTAAATAAGACGCTATTTTTATAACTTTATTTAACTTTACAGGAATCATTTGGAAATTTTTCAATACTTAGTTTATTAAATTGCTGTTACATATTTGGAAATCATGCGTTGCGCGGCAGGTGATGAAGACAATGCAGAAAATGTGCTGATATGCGTCTTTACAAACCTGTCTGTACACGAGAACGCCAACAATGTGAAGCAAAAGAACAAGAATGCATGTGCTTTTGTACTATTTCTTATTGGGTTTTGTCAAATGCAAGTATCGATTTACAAATTCAGTATTTGTCCACTGGCATCCAGTTGGTTTGACGTTGGTAGTTCGATAGTCGTGAATTTAGGGACTGTCTCCAAAGTTACATACACATTCATATACACTTCAATAGCATTTAAAGGGAATGACTTACAATCACAAAACCATCTGTATGTGTTCAAGTGTGTGTCAGCTATAATGCACACTTTTTAGATGTTTGATATTAATTATAATAAACTCTTATATCACATGTAAATATTGTTAGTTCACTACTTTATGGGTTCATGCACAAAATGTACCATTATTTAAAGCTCAATAGCAATTACAGGGAATGACTTACAGTCACAAAACTGTACAGTGTTCTTGTGAGTCTCAGCTACAATGCACACCACTGCAATTCACTGTATTTTGTTTGCCCATGATAATATGTAATATTTGTGTCTTTACATTTAGAGAATCATTGATGTGTTTTCGTATGCTTAGCTTTCTTGAGTAAACTACATTTATCACGCTTAATTTTTGTTATTCACTCATTTGGTTAGTAAAATACACACAGAGTTTGCATGTAAAAGTTTTCTTTAAAGCTAGATGGTTCCAGAGCCACGCCTTACTTTACATGTTTTTTCATGTGAATCAAAATGTGAATTAAATGTTATACTTAATTCTTCTTACTGTCAGTTTATTGTTTTCACTACTTTTTACTATAATGACAAGGGGCCCCTCACAAAGGTTTGCATAGGGCCCCCAGACGTCTAGGATCGGCACTGCATTATCTACATATGATCTACCCGACAGCTGTGTGAAGTGTTTGCTAAATTGGAACACACTTAGTCGAACAAAAATCTGTCAAGGCTTTTGATGTAAATATTGACCGAATTAAAATTAGGGTGAACGGTCTCTTTAATAAAGGTTAGATAGTGAGTGGTACTGTATATCCACATGCTAAAAGTGCACAGGTCAAAAGTTCATTGCAGGTAGACCTGCTGACAGGGCGACTTGATCCTGAAGAGGTGAAAGGTCACTACCTTGAACAGAAAAAATGTCTGGTGGAGGGAGAAGCGGAGCTTACCTTTCTTCGATGTGTGTGTGCGAGTGAGAAAGTCTGTTTTAGCTGAAAGAAGCATTTACCTCATCTTTGATTTTGGGTTGGAGGTGGTAGTTGATATCTGGTTTACACCCTCTTCACCCTGTGTTTAGTTTCTACGGCTAAGGTTGATTGACAGAGGACATACAAAATGTATGTGTATTATGCAAGGATACAGCTAGCATTTCAGGATCTGTCCGAAGCCTTTGACCCTAACCACTCTCACTGTAATGAGAGAAAACCTTACAAGCACTGATCTCTTATTATGTAATTATGTATGTTTCATAAACAACCTCAATGCACTTGCTATTTATTTATAAATAGTTGTTTCTGCTTATAGGACATTTTTACTTCATAGTATTCTGGTAAGAAAATATTTATGTAGCGCAGAAGATCTCAACTCTTTTTGACTTTTAGACTTTTTTCTGCAACGATGCACATTGAGAAAAGAGCTTTACAAATAAAATGTACTTAAATGTGAATTGAACTTTCATAAATATGCTATTTTTTCATTATACAGTTACTTTATCCTATACACAAGGGTAAGAACATAGTAAACAGAATCGACAAACTGTTAAAATGTGTAACTGGATGAAAATAAAATTTGAAGTTAGACATTGTAGGGAAGTGAGTGTAAGTATCAATTTGAAGGTATTGTTAGTATTTTAAGCATCTTTTTGACATTTTCATAGTGGAAAAAACTATAATAAGTGATTAGTGAAAAGTGAGTCAAAGGTTTCGCCAAAAAGGGGCTACTAGTTTACTGATACTAAACGTTGCTGCTTTCTGATTGGCTGTGTTCTGCTCCCCACAGGAAATTGCACCAGCAATTTGAGAGTTACAAGGATCAGGTGAAGAAAATGGGAGAGGAAGCACAGACCAGTCAGGAACTAAAGGCCGACGCTCCCACCTGCGGAATCTGCCATAAAACCAAGTTTGCCGACGGCTGCGGCCACCTCTGTTCTTATTGCCAAACCAAGTTCTGTGCTCGCTGTGGGGGACGAGTTTCACTACGCTCCAACAAGGTACAGCCATAACATCCCATATATTTTATGTACTTTCTATACTAATATAATCTATATTAAGGCATACTGTGGCGTATATACTGTACATACTACATGTTTGATCTGCTCCAAGGGTTGTGCAGTTACCACATTGACCACAAGATGGTAATACTCCCTCGGTTTTTGTCACAACAGCGTCTTGGCCCGGGGGGATGGCTGTATCAGCCCAGAAACAGCTTATCTAACCTCTTGACGTTTTTCCCAGTGCATCCTGCCGCTTGTAAATCATTATGCAAATAAACTGCGATGGGATTGACTGCAGTAGTACATATCTAGAGTGTTACTTTGGTTTGAGAAATGGGGGGACACAAAATGGGGGGAAAAGTTTTTGATTTGAATCCCATTTCCTGCATTTACACACGTTTAGGTACTATGGTAATGAAATAATGGATTTTCTGCGTGACGTGAGCGAAGTGCGGATGGAGGGCATCAAGTGATTTTCTCCATAGGGAATTCACTATCACAAACTCAAAATACCTGTTTTGCATCGTTTTTGTTTGTTCAAATTGATTAAACCATGAAACCACACTGTGTTTTTATTGTGTAGGAAAAGTTGATGTTTAGGAAGGGGTAAAATGCGAGTATTGATTGAGAAACGGAGGACAAAATGGTTTGTAAACCTAAATGTACTGTAGGGAGGAGACGAGCCGGATGACTTTCTAGAACGCTTAACGACATTTGACGTACCCTAACAACAACCCGGGAAGACCACATTTCTGTCAAGCCTTGTCATAAACACCAGCTGCTGTTAAAAAAAAGGAGTTTGATCGTACAGTATATGAAAACAGCTTAATTTACAACAACTATGCAAAATAAAATTTCTATCAAACTTTAATTGTAATAAACACTAGCTACTGTTAAAAGAACAAGCACTTATTCCAGGGAAAACAACAGTCTCACATTAAGCTTGTTTATTTTGAAAAAAACACACAATGTGGCTCAAGGCAGCGACAAAATGAGAATATATAACTTTTCTGTATTCATGTTTATGTTTAATATCACTGATAAACAAAATGTATTTAATTTGGTTTTCTGTGGTTGTTGTTTTGGTACGTTAAACTGTCCTTATAATGGATTTTAGGAAAGAAACACATTTTTTATTTGATCTGTTTAATAAGTGCTCGTTCTTTTAACTGAAGCTAGTGTTTATTACAAGTTAGGTTTGTCAGAAATTTGGGCTTACCTGGTCGTTGTTCAGATTGTTAACATAAGTACTTTGAGTTTGTCACATTAGTCACTTGCTGCCGTCCACGTGTTTGCAAACAACCTTTCAGTGAGCTATTTTAAGAGTGTGCACGCGACACCCGCATCGACACAGGCAGACTGCTCAATCCTACTTCTCCGTGGCGACCACAGCGTGCGGTTAAAACTCATAACAAACTAATTTGAAAGTGGGGGGGGTCACGAATGGGATTTTGAAAGTCGAGGGGACTTGTCCCACTTGTCCGCAGTGGAATTTACACCCCTGACTGTGTGTTTATATGTTTGTCTGAATGTAACTCACAGTTGTTTTGTCCTCTTCTGTTCTTGTCTTTCTCTCTTGCTTTTCCTCCTCTGTGGAATTACAACAGGAGGATAAAATGGTTAGCATAATTTTCCTTGTCTATGTTTTGATATTTAGATGCATCTTGACCTAAGATGTATACTTTGCTATGGTGTTGTAAGAGCCCCGTACAAAGTAAACATTTGTATTGCATTT
Source organism: Triplophysa bombifrons (assembly GCA_029783895.1). NCBI lineage: Eukaryota > Metazoa > Chordata > Actinopteri > Cypriniformes > Nemacheilidae > Triplophysa > Triplophysa bombifrons. Next base: position 6,257,584 of record CM056455.1, read on the forward strand.
TTATTTTGATCGTTAAAGTATCAAAATATTTTATAACAGAATATAATTTTTCAAAATATTATTAAAAGTGTTTAAATTGTTGTCTACTATTTTTAAATAAAATGGACATATTGTTTTATAAACAATACTATATTCGTATACTATTGTTTTCTTTTCTTGATTATTTGAATAACTTTTGCATAATTGTGAAGCATTGTAAAAATCTCATTCTAATGAGAAATGGGTGTGGTATTACCAAATATGAAGGTTTTGGTTATATTGATATAGATGTGTTACATGGAAGAACCAACAGCAAAGGTAAAACTCACAAATGACATCTGATTTAATATATCAAATGTTTCTCCTAAACGGTAATGTGATTCTGAGGACACCTAATGAAGTCTGACATTTTATGAGTTATAGCCGCATTTTGTGAAAGTTAGATCTGTGTGTATGGGGAGTTACTGTAAGTCAGAAGAGGGGCCAGTGTGTGATAGATAACACTCCAGTTGAACTTCAGCATCACCATCTGTGCTCAGGGGAACCCGAGATCTCTTCTATTGTTCTTCCAGACAAAGAGCTGCTCTGTCGCGCAGCCTGCACCGGGACAGTACAATTTTACTACAATGGACTTACAGAAAGAATAACATGAAATAACACACACATACAGTACAGTACACACAAGTATATGCATGCCGTACAGCCAGAATAACACAACAACACACCCATACAAATCATACAGAAACACACACACACATACATGCACATCATACCGAAAAAAACACAAACATGCAGGTCATCTTACAGAAAAACACAAATACACCCACACATACATACATGGGCATGCACATCAAAAACACACTCACAAACATTGTCATCTAGAAAACACAAAATAAAACACACACATACTGTAACACACACGTACATGCATATGAGACAGAAAACACACAGACACACACACATACACAATTAGCATATCATCTAATTGAAAAAATACAAGATTCTCGTAAAATTCCACAGAAGTAAATTGTAAATGTTGACCTCTTTTCTTCTTTACAGTTGCTAATGCTGAGATGTCTGAGTTTTGGTTAACATGATTGAGATCTCTTGTAAAAGTGTAATACTCTAAAGAGATCTCAGTTGTGATGTTTCTCTCCTGTGGCAACTGTTCAGTATGTTATTCTATCAATTTCCACAGTTCTGTTTGTCAGAAAACTCATCGCTTTCTCGTTCATTTCTCTACCAGTGGTCTGTCTGGAAGCAGTCTGGGACAATGATGATATGTGCTATGTTTGTTGTGTCTGGCCTCGGTTGGATATTGTTTGCTTTAAGTGTCTGGTTCTGCAGGTCTGTTGTAACTCACCGGTTGTTGAGCTTTTATCCGGTTGCAGCGCTAAAGATAGAATTGCTGGATGCTTCTCGGTGACTGGTTTCTATTTCTGCTCTCTGTGGTTTCCACAATTAACGTTTGAACAGATTCAGCACTTACTGAGAATCTAACCTCACTGATCCATGAATTAGGAGATGGCAATTTCACAGACGTTTTTACTTTTTACAATTTGACTTTTTTTAAGTAATCCTAGAAGTTGTTGTTTTTGGTTTTATATCTGCACCAACATGCTAAAAGAAAACAGCCTGTTTCAATGTTATTTTTTTATGTTTTAACGTTATTTTGTGTTTAAGTGTTTGTTTCTCTCAAATGATTTATTCAAAAAAGGATCAGATAATAGTGGAAGTACAGTGCTAAAGTACTTAGTACTCATTTACATTTTAAAGAGATTATTGATTTTCTATGCAAATAATCATTAGGATTTTAAAGATAAAGTTTGTAGAAATTTCCGCAAGAGGGCGCACAATCAAAACAACAACAATCGCATAGCTTGATGATGCTGTGTAGAAGCGTGGAATGATGGGATATGTTGTCTTCAACTCCACTGTTTAGAATGGTGATTTTCTCCGGATTTAAAAGCAGTTGGAAACATTTGAGATATTGTAAGTACTCAGCTGAAAAAAAATATATAACATTGGCCTAGTGGTTTTCAAAATTCTTACAAACTTTACTTTTAACTAAAGATGATGTTCCGCGAAGATATATTGTAAACTTCCTTCCGCAAATATATAAAGACTTTTTGTGAGTAGATGCAGCAAAATCGTGAACAAAAATGGATTGGAACACACCTACAAACTTCACTCGCTGCTGCCCGTTCTTTGGAAATCAGCCAACTAGTCAAATAGTTGTTTCTTGGTTTTCAAATAGTTGTATCTTGGCCAAATATTCTCCTATCCTAACAAACCATATATCAATGGAAAATTGACTCTTATGACTGGATATGTGGTCCAAGGTAATATTTACACTCACCTAAAGGATTATCAGGAACACCATACTAATACTGTGTTTGACCCCTTTCGCCTTCAGAACTGCCTTAATTCTATATGGCATTGATTCAACAAGATGCTGAAAGCATTCTTTAGAAATGTTGGCCCATATTGATAGGATAGCATCTTGCAGTTGATGGAGATTTGTGGGATGCACGAAGCTCCCGTTCAACCACATCCCAAAGATGCTCTATTGGGTTGAGATCTGGTGACTGTGGGGGCCATTTTAGTTCAGTGAACTCATTGTCATGTTCAAGAAATCAATTTGAAATGATTCGAGCTTTGTGACATGGTGCATTATCCTGCTGGAATAATCCTCCATCAGAGGATTGGTACATGGTGGTCAGAAAGGGATGGACATGGTCAGAAACAATGCTCAGGTAGGCTGTGGCATTTAAACGATGCCCAAATGGCACTAAGGGGCCTAAAGTGAGCCAAGAAAACATCCCCCACACCATTACACCACCACCATAATTGCATTAATGAGAAATTGAACAGGTGTTCCTATTAATTCTTTAGGTGAGTGTATTAGACCACAATTTATTTCATTAGATGTTAAATGTTTTTTAGGTGGCAGTGGCACCTTTAGGTTGAAATGTAGCTTTAGTTTCTCTATCACGGTGGCATTCAGGGGATATTCGGTCAGACATTGCCTCATGTTTGTCACCAAAGCCCGACTCAGCCGTGCTATCATATTCCAGTGTGTGATGTCCGACAGGTCCCCTCGCCGCACGGGACACCATGGGCTGTAAATATTGATGCCGTCTCAGACAAGATCTCTTTCACTGTCCGTGTTTGAGCAAAAGAAGAGAAGTCTGCTGGAAAAGACCAGATTTCACTGGACTTTTTTTCACTAAACTTTTTTCTTGAAGAAATAGCTATCACAAGAAACAAGAACTCGATTTGTAGTTCCAAATCCATACACTTGTTTCTTCTGTAAGAAAACAGAAGGAATGTTGAAGTGTGTGTATATTTGTGCATTAAGTTAATAGTATCTTCATCATCATGAATATAGGTGTCTTTTCAGTTGCGCGATAGAGAGAGAGTGCTGTACGTGGGTAATGAGTCAGATTTAGCCTGCTGGAGCTGTGAGTTCACATGCGTCGGAAATGAGACCCGTGTTAGTGATGCTCTGGTGACAAAAACATGATTACGTGCCGTTCAGATCAGTCTGGATCATCAGCCTCCGCAAACAGTTGCTTTTATTTCCCTCTTTATTACTGCTGACATCTTCCATCTCTGGATAAGCTTTTTTTACTTAAGCAGTAACATAATTTCCACTACAGAAGAAGGATTTGATATCCAACTCTGAAAGGTCACCTGTCACGCAGGACTTACACGTGGATCTGTTCATGGTCCTGAAGTTTTGACTCTTGTTATTCAGCATTACTTTTTTTCCTAGTCGGACCAAACAATATACAAAACCAACATGGGTAAGCTTAAAACAGTATTTTCTTAAATGTGGAATTGACATGTAGACAAGCTGCATTTTTTATTTATTAATATGATTTAAAGTCCCTGATAATATTGATCCATTGTGCTTTCAACGTTCCTATAAATTGCTTGTGTTTTTAAATCTCGTTGTTTTTTTGAATTGATAATTTGGCCAACACCTTGTGATGTACTGGTGAAGATGAGCTTTATATATGTTCTTGTCCTCGACATGTCTATTTTTGATTGTGTCGCTGCATAATTCACACATTGTTTAACAGGTTCCTTTCAGCTTCATAGAAAATCAAACATATGAATATGCATCCAGGCTGTAAGGAGCTGCTAGGATCTAAATATAGAACTTTATTAAATATTCATGATCCACATGCAGGCAGTCTTTAGCTGGTGAATGATAACTCCCTTCTCATCATGAACTTCTTTCATTTTATCAAACATTTATTAAATATTCAGCGCTCCAGAATAGCCGCTCGAATCATGTCGTTGGATACAGTAAATGAACATGGATATTCTGTATGTTTTACAAATATAGAGTACTTCACTAAAGTGTTGCAGATTTGGAATTAGGTGGTTATTAGATATTCGTCAAGAAAGAGTTTTATTTTTTCACTTTTATGTAAGAGTTGTCATAGAAAACTTATTTTGTTTTTTTCATTCAAAACATTTATTTCTTTATTCTCTATGAGTTTCAGGTGAAATATGACCCAGACATGATCTGGTCAGGCCTTGTGAGACTCCCAGAAAGATCCTGTGCCATCTGATACCAACGATAGTTCACTCAACACTTTATCAATGTTTCACTGCACGCATCTTTTCGTATGGCCATCGTTGACTGACCAAACATTACTCACAATACATTCTTTGTGCAGTCTCTGTTTCACAATCCTCGCTGTGATCTTATCAAAATCCTTTCGAATGATGTGACCCTTTTACTTTATTGTATAATATGAATCTTTATGTGGAACGATAACGGTTTTGTGTATAGGACATGTATTGGTTTTGATGTTATGGAAGCCATGATCATTAATTCTATCTTAGAGGAAGTGTTTTATTCTGACAGACAGGTGTGATTACATTTAAAATGCAGTGCAAGATGTCACTTTCTGTCTCTAGGCATAACCTCACCTGTCAAGAAAGTGTATACTTTTTTGTATTTTAGATATTTATTTTCAGTTCTTGGGTAAAAAACAAGATATAAAACAAAGTTACAGATTTTTGCCTTACAGGTGACCAAAAATCAACTAAAGTTATGTTTTTTGATAGGAGATCATTTGTTTCAAGTTGAGACATGATGTTTTCTCTGATTTGATTGGTTCTTATGGTTATTACGGTTGCTAAGATGCTCAAAGTGCATTGATATTCAGTTTCTAGGGTGTTGTGTATGGCTGCTAAGTGGTTGTTTGCTGTTCCGAGTCAATGGAGCATAATCCCAAAATACTGGTCCCTACTGTATATCAGTAAGGGAAGATCATCACTACAGGTTTCTAACAGCGTTATGGGCCAAATGGTTTGTATTGGTATCGCTCTTTCCTAAAAATATGTGTAGTGTAGCAATGTAGGCTGACATCAGAATGGTTTTATTCTTTAAAGGGGTCATATGACACGGCTTAAACAAATATTATTGTTTGTTTTAGACATAATGCAATGTATATACACGATTTAAGCTTCAAAAAAGCTGTATTCTCCACATACCGTGCATGTTTGTATCTCCTCTTTGCCCCGCCTCTCTGAAATGCACAGATTTTTTACAAAGCTCATCGCTCTGAAAAGCGAGGTGTGCTATGATTGGCCAGTTTACCAGTGCGTTGTGATTGGTCGAAAACTGCAAGCAAGTGACGGAAATGTATCGCCTCTTACCATATTTGGAAGATCAGGTTCCAAAGCAATTGTACTGCCAGGTACACACACACCTTACTTGCGTATACATTTGAGTGGTCTTAGTCAAATCATGCCACAAACTGACGTAGATTTTTTGGGGGTGTGGTTACAAGAGCCTTTTCTATAGGTCTGGGAGAGGATTCGCTTTTTGATAGAATTAATCTTTTGTTCTGACACTTCATGTTTTGCAGTTTTATGTGTCTTATACATGCATGGGGAACTTATAACAAAACAACAGAAAAACACGTATTCGTGCTATATGACCCCTTTAACCCCCCTTAATCAGGGCCTTTTTATTATCTGATATCTGTTTTTCATTTCTGAATTTTAAGGAATGAATTTTTCTCAATTCACGTCCTGTGTCCGCCCATCAAGCGTCTGTATGTGTGTCAGTTTTACTGCCAACCTCAATGGGGGCTTGGATCCCAACTGGCTGTTTCTGCAGGGTAAATAACAAGGTCAGACTAACTTGCCCTCCGTGTTGGCGAGACTGAACTTTCGAGAGAGGTACGTGGAGGTTGTTAATGTAAAATTAGACCCGAGGGACAGAATGAGAGGACGACCCTGCAGTGGCCTCTGGATTGTTGAAGAGATTATTTTAGTGTGAATGCATGCATGTAGTTAAACTCGCAGTTATGACGTGCTAACGTGTTGTGGGTGGTTTCCAGGGTGTTGTTATGCTGTATGGTGTTTTGAGAGGTTTGAAGTGCATTGATATACAGGTGTTACAGTGTTGTGGTTGAATGGCAGCTCTCCTAAATCTCTATACTAGTCAGATCACTCATATTCCTTCACTGAAAAAAAATATGTGATAAAATAATGGCAACATATATTTTTACATTAACTCATAATTTGACTCATTTAAAATGGATTTAATTAATTTATCAGCTTATTTTAATTGTATTCTGTTTTAAATTGTATTTTATTATATACATACTGTGTGTATGTATATATATACTGTATATATATATATATATATATATATATATATATAAAGTAACTAATATCTAATCATAATTTAAAATAATAAGTTCTAAAGATTTGTACTGACAATTTGAAACGCTTCTACATCTAAGGCAGCATTTCAACAGTGTAAGAATTTATGGTTTCCTATAGTAAGCCAGTTCAGTTTTTTTTAACAGGGACATTCTGCTAAACCTTTTCATTTCTAAAGATTTCTGCAACATTTAAAGGATGACTTTTAATCAAAACACATTTAATTATTTATAATTTAGTGCAAACTATCATCAGTTCTTGCGGAAATTATGTTTCAAGTGGAACACTGGCACTATCATCACTATTTGTTGTGGGACTTGCGTAAAAGTTTCTTACCATCCGCACAGTTCCAATACTCACATTGATCATATTTATTTGGCTCTATAATACGCCTCTGATTCAGGTTCTTGCATGTAGATTCTGCATCCTGACTTCTGTTCTCCTGCCCTCAGGTGATGTGGGTTTGCAACCTGTGCCGAAAACAACAAGAGATCCTCACCAAGTCCGGGGCCTGGTTCTACAGCGGGGGTCCAGAGGCCAACCTGGCTTCGGGTGCGAGTGACCCCCATCGACGCCACGAAGAGGCTCCACAAGAGAAGAAGGCCAAACTACAGGAAGCCCCCCTTCTGTACCAGGGCCCCCCAGGTGAACGCACCAGAGGCCCAGGACTCCCTCGCCAGGCATCCCTCAACAACGACACGCTGACCAACAGGTGGGTGGCCACATTATTCTTTGGATAACAGCTGATGCTTTTAAAGGATGGGAAAGTAAAATATGCATCTACTTTGATTTTGGTGTGTGTAATGTTATTGACACTACTATTACTTTTTATTGAATTAAGGGGATGTAAATATATAAATAATTATTGCTTTTTTTTGCTCTTTTGAACTCAAAATTATATATTTGAAGAATTAAGGGAAACAAACATCTAGGCGTCTAATTTCAAATACGGATATAAGTATTCTGTTGATATACAACAACATCTGTACTAAACGCTGCATTTGTTCAGGTTCCATCTGTTTCACCCTTTTATCATTGCTAATGTGGAACAGAACAGTCTGGACAGGTAAATAACCATCAGTAATTTATGATGAAACCTGCTCTTGAACAAACGCAGGCAGTCATAACACATTTGTCAAACATTACGCCCCTAATCTGCGTAGAGATGCTAATTCACAGAGGGCGGGGTGAGTTCATCTTTGACCACTAGGTGGTGATAATTCAATGTCTTGACATCAAACACTTTCCCTCGTTTTCTGAGATATCTCTATTAGCTTCATTGCTCAGGGGTTAGAGGTCAGTCCTGGAAAGATGTCTCTGTAGAAACAGATGTCTGCTCCCTTGAATCTGTGACGTCCGCAGTGCTTGGATTTGATTTTCCATTCGTGAAAACCTGGGGAGGCCGTGTGCCACAGAGATGGGGGCTTTTTTACTCTTGCTGTGGGTTGTCTTTATTCCACAGGATAAGGATGGAAAGGTTTTGTTTGTCATTTGTCATTTTTTGTGTAAAATTAAGTTATTTATGATACAGAGTATATTATGAGTACTACTGTACAGTGATTTTTTTTAGACGAAACTGTGCTTAATGCATAAAAGTGACTGTGAGTTATACTTTAGGTATAGATAAAGTTAAGTTTGAGTTTTGGTGTCTGGGGTTGTTGGGCTAGTTTTGATTGTTTTTTTAATCTGGTTGAGTTCACCCAAGAATGAAAAATCTTGCCTCAAATTTATTCAGTAAGCAAAGTTAATGCACACAGATCAGACTTTTCTTTTTTGAATCTTTTTTTAATTACAGTCTTTTGCTCTCACAAAACTATATTTTGAGAGGCATGACAGAGTTTACATTCATGGGGTTACTTTGACTTTAAATCTTGAGGTTATTGCGATGATGGGGGGTGTTTTCAGGTTAACCGCTGCCACGGTGGATAAGACCGGCTCGAGCGTTCACCGGAAGAATGTGTTAAAGAGTTTGATGCCCAGGAATGGTGCTCAGGATATCACTGAAAAGCACTTCCATTAATCTTGAAGAATGTTTAAATTAACTCTGATTCTCCTCTGCTGAAAAACTGCTGACAGACTATTTATATCCTGAAATAATGTGAGAAGAGCCTATAATTTGTCTTGGTCTCCGAGGTGCCGTCTCAGTGAGAGCTCAGACGCGGCACGATTGCGGGTGAAACTGCTGGATGAAACAATAATAATTACATTGGGATTTAAATTTAATTACCGCCGTAATGTTTCCCTGGATTTCATCTCCTCCCCATCATCTATAAAATCCATTAGTGTTGTTTTATTGGAGTTGAATGCGATGTGATGCCATAGGTTGTTTTGATTGTTTTAGTGCTGAAGTTTGTTTGACAAATGTAAGGTTGGGCACTGATCTTGTTATCGCTGCATAATACTGCAGTATAGACAGACTGGCCTGAGGCATATAGGCATGTTTGTTATAGACTGTTTCAGTAGTATCATGACATCACTTGGATTAATGCTCATGGGTTAGTGCTATGTTTAAAGAGCTGATGTTGTGATATGAAGGTTTTGTCTGGAGACAGTTATTAGGAGAATGAAAGATGCACCTGCAGGAATTCACTATCAGCATTCTGATCTCACACCTGCTTGACCTTTAGACATTTAAACACAAAATGCTGGTAATGTTATTTTTTTTGCTGATCCATAAACACTTGAATCGTTTTTATAGGCATTTATAGATTCATCTATTGGCGCATTCTTTCATAAATGTACAGTTACAGTACATTACAGCAACTTACAGTTGCTTTCTTTTTATAGTTTCTAAATAGTAAGAATGATAAATAATTATACTTTTTAATATTTTGTATTCCTATTTTTAATTAGAATTAGTTTTTGTTGTCATTTAAAATGTTATAAGTTACTTCAAGTCGTACATTTAATAATTATTACATTAAATGACATAATATCATATCATATTACATGATATTATTTATTTACATTCAAACCATTAATTATATATCATACTGTTATTCTTTTTAAAAATAAAGATACAGCTCTGTTTTTAAGGTTGCATCACGTTACTGGTGCTGCTGTCTTTTGAGACTTTGTGAGATTTTTTGGGTCAGACTACATGTTTAAAAGCTTTCTGTCGGGTCTTCGGGCGGTGCGATCCACACGAGAGTGTTTTCGTTCCCACACATCTCATCAAGTATCCACGCACAATAGTGCATCTCCCCGCAGAAAACCCTGATTGATGTGGGACAGAAAGCACCCCCATCCCCCCTCCACCCCACGCCACATGCGCTGTTAGAGGATGTGTAGTGCTGCTCGGTTCCTCCTGATGGCTGTTAGATCGGAGAGAAATTCCTTACAGCAGCATCTCGTGCGCGCCTAGACCGTGCAGCATCCGGATACGCTTGCGTGCGTTTGCGTGGATGTTCATCATCACGAATTGATGCGGGGGATCTCGGTGCTCGCCTTTTAGGATGCGTCGGGAAGCATCGGAAGCGTTTTCTCTTAAGTTCGGACCACAATGACCCTGAGAGCTGGTCTCGGTCCGCTCTCATCTCCCGAGCGCACGTTTCATCCGGATCAGAAGACATCGGGAACTTGAATCGTGTTTATGTTGCGTTGGAGATGCTGCGCGTCCGGAGCGAGGCGCGCCGGTGGAGTTTCGCTTGAAAGGAACAGGGAATATACGCAGGATAACGGAGAGGAAAAATGCAGTTTGAGACATTGCGTCAGTTCTGTAGCTCGGTTTTATCACATTTTAATGGGGCTTTCACGTCGCCGCAGAACATCCTGCAGACGGAGCTGCTGGAGCAGGCGCTCGGCAGTATCGGGTGAGTTCATAACGCATCAAAAGTCACTCGATTTGAATTTCTACAAGGAAATGGCTGCACGTGAAGGAGGCACAATAATAACGTGACGGTGTAAGGGGAACGGATATCACATTTGTTTCTCGGTCACATGTAACGTGGCTTTAGTTATGTGTGATTCAAATGCCGCATCCGTTGTCATGACACTCAGCACGCTTGTGAGAGCATCACATAACGCGACACCGTCTTTGCAGTACGTATACAGTAGATGCGAGGAGGGAAGGACCAATCACAATTCAGTATAGGAATAACGCAATAAAAAGCAATTTACAATTTTAGGATAGTCATATTACTGCCAGTTATCATTTGCTATGCGAATATTTAAAAATTGACTTAAGTTCTAAAGTTTCATAACTTAGGTGTTAAAAAGAACCAAAAACTGGATGTCAGTGGATAATGCACACTTCTTGTTAAATGTTTAAATATTTTGTTAAATACGAGTTCATGTCATTTTTTATTTGATCACAGGCTCAGTTTACAGCTCCACGTCAATTGATTGAATCTCTGTTCCAGCACACTTTCATGGCAGTTCATAACTCTTTTATGCAGGGCCAGCCTAAGCCTTTACTGGGCCCTAAGCAGACATTTATTTGGTGGTCCCCCTTTTCCCACAATACAATAGACTATTATAGCCCTTTTCACACAGCAATACTGGTAAATTACAGGTAAAGTCATTCAGGTAAATGTATAGTAAATGCTGTTCACACAAGCAAGGGTATTCTGGTAATTTGATAGAATTCTTCTGTTACTGGTAAATTGGGGTACTGATACCAGAAAGGTTCTGTTCACACACGATCTGTAACTGCAATTATCTGTCAATTTACCAGTAAAGACTGTATGTGTGAAAGGGTACTTTAAACCATACGCATCTATTAGTTGTAGCTTTGTTTGGGATGTAGGAATGTCAAAAAAACACATACAACTTGCATTAGCAATGTGCTGTTCTCGTTTGTGTCATGTTAAGTGGAAACAATGTCCATACATCATCATCTTTTTGTAACAGATTTTTGCAAGTTTTCTATTGAAGAGGGCTTGTAGTGGTACTTCACCTAACTTTTAATGTTTCTACTGAAGAGTCATTTCAATTGAATCGTATGTTTTTTATGCAGTGTAAACTGGTATCAACCCATCTTTTCACTCCAGAAATGTACAGCACAAACCCCTTCCCATGCCATTACAAACACACACTCTGCAAATCGGCACGCTATAGACTTCGCTCGCACCAGGGGCTCAGTGCAAGCATCACTTGTTCTTTGCTTATGCTCATTTTCACATAAGTTTTGAAGCCTCGATCGGAGGCGAGGTGTGGCTGCCAACTTCTGTTGTTTGCAGAATTGCACTGACTGCATTTTACAGAAACATCAAACTGAGGCGATGATAAAATCACAAACATTCAATATGCACTTTGTGGGAATTAACCAAATTAGTTTTAACAAAACAGTTAAATGCACATTTAAAATACATATATATATATATTTAAAGGGATAATTCACCCAAAAAGGAAGATTCTGAACACAAAAGGAGATATTTTGAAGAATGTTGGTAACCAAACATTGCTGACACCTATTCAATTTTAAATTGCCACAAAACCAATAAAGGTGAATGCATGCCGGTTAGCAACATTCTTCAAATGATATTTTTTGTGCTCTGCGTTAGAAGGCAAGTCATGACATAAGTAACTTTCTAAAGAATTTAATTTCTGCTGAACTATTTCCTTAAGGGTCAGTAAGTGATTTTGGGTACATTGTCCCTTTAAACACGACTAATATGAGCCTTTACAATGTAATGCTCATACATGTTTTGCACAAAACGGAACATTGTACTCATTTTTTGTAATTTGTGTTTTTAGTTCATAGTAAACATTGGGCAAAGACCCTATCATGTCGTCGAGAAAATGTCTTTCATTATGGCTTCCTCCTGTAGACAAAATCTGTCCTAAGGGAACGGTTACTTCACCGTCTGCCAAAACCGGAGCCCTTATTCAAAGATCAGTCCAACTGTGTTTTTCCTGCTCTAGTTGGACTCCATCAAGGCCTCAGAGATGCTCTGTATGTGGCAGGACAGCTGCTCTCAAAAAACTGTTGCAAACACATGGGCAGAGGGTTACTATTCTCTGCTAACACTTGATTTTAGGGCTTAAGGCAAATAAGTGTTTTTTAAAAATGATGCTCTCAAGGCTGGAATAGTGATTTGCAAGTTGCATTTGTTTGGTGACCATGATGATGGTGTTGTATAAACTCACCAAATTTCCGCTGATGTGGGTGTACTTTTAAGGGAAATGATGTGTGCTTGACTGCTTATCCAAAATATCTTTGTTTGTTGGATAGACAGGAGGAAACAAATAGATATTTATCTGATCTTTAATATTTCTGACCGCATTTTCTTTCTTTACGACCATGTGCTTAAATTTTGCTTAACAGATTTTTGGTCTCCGCAGAAATAGAGTGAGAAAGCGAAGCAGAGGAGCGATAAATCATAATTGAAGTTTCTATTAGATGGAATATCCCTTCCCACTACCCCGGTCTTTCGTGAGGCTGCGTCGCCATGGCAACATTGTTTGATCAATGCTGTGGGTGATGCGTTAGACAGGAAGACCTGCGGGGGAGAGCGAGAGAGGGATGTCCCCCGCACAGAGATGCAGAGAAAGAACAGCAGGATTATTGTGGGTTTATTTACGAGGCTTCAGTAAACTCTGTCTGAGATTTCTGAGGAAATGATGCAGGTGTGTAGATGTGAATCTTAGAAAACAAGAATGTTAACAAACAACGTTTTAAAGGGAGACATTTTGTGAAACTATTGGTCATGTCTCTTTGTCTTTGTCATGTCTTTTTGTAATGTTTCCTGAACTCTGAACATTTACAATTGTTTACTATGATCCTGCTTTTTGTAAAAAATGTACACTAAGAAAAACACAATTTTGTAGATCCTCTGCATTGATATACTTTTGTGAATAAGAAGTAGCATGTTTGTCCTTTTTGTGTTCATTAAATATTTGGTAAAGTGCAGATAGGCTGCTTTTTTATATTCTTAAATCGGTCACCCAAAAATAAAAATTCTGTCATCGTATTCTCATCCTCTTGTAATTTCAATCCTGTATGACTTTCTTTCACAGAATACAGTAGAAGATATTTAGAAGAATGTTGGTAACCGAACAACGGCGGTACTCATTGGTTTTGTGTCTAATAGAAGTGAAGGGGTTGCATAAATAAAATATCTTCTTTTGTGTTCTGCGGAAGAAAGTCATACTGGTTTGAAATGAAAAGAGGTTCAGTAAATAATGACAGGCTTTTAATATTTGGGTGAACTATCCCTTATAAAGAAGTCCTTATGATAATTTAATTCAGGAAACAAAACAAAATACGGTTGTCACACAGTTTGTGTGAGTCTCCTGAATTTATATCTCAGTTTGGCTTTGACATACAGATTCACGACATTCTGTACAGTACATCCAGTGAGAGGAGGGAGGGAGGTAGACAGAGACACAGAGAACAGTGCTGGTATTTCTCAGTACCGAGTGTATGGTTTGCAGAGACATCTGCTCTCTTTCATGCTCCGCAGGCACAAGTGATTCTTTAAAAGGATGATGAGAGTTTGTTTGTGAGAGGACGGCAGTGGAAAGCTCTAATGGCAGAGAGCTCTTCCTGGTATTAAAAACTCATTCTCAGGTTGACCTCGCATAGGACTTAGGCCTTCAGCCAGCTGTGACACACTCCATTCAGTTTGTGTTTTTAATAGCGGACCACACTATTTTATGCTCAGGGGTTACATGGAAAGGACTGAAATTTTGTTTATATTTGATCACAGATTTTGATATCTTAGCAAATCTGACAGCAGTTTGAGACATATTTTGAAACTCTAGAGGAGACTTGTGAAATTTCTAGGGTCATTTTAGAAGCAAGAGATCTCACTGGACCTCGCTGGATCTTTGTGGAAAACTGTTTGTTGTGTAGCAGATTAAGACCCAAATATGTCATTGTTACAGAATCTCAAACACCTCATTCAGTTGCTCATATTTATCTTTGTGACGGTGGAGACTCACAAACCTGTGACATCCTATTAAGTTCTGACCTCCTAGATGTTTTTCTCACGTTAGTCAGCCTGATTTTTTTAGCCTTGGATATCGATTTTTTAAAAGCTTCTTATCAAAGCTTCTGAACAATTGTTAACAGGTTCCTAAAGCTGTTATCGAGAATCCAATTATGTTGCCAATTACATCATTGATTCTTGCAGTTATCCATTAAACAGGCAAAATATCTGATGTGAAAAATAACATTTTGCGGGCCAGCAGACAATACATTATAGGGACACGGATATAAATATGAATTTAATTTACACATAATGGTAAGCTTATAAAAATGCTTTATAATGTCTGGAAATGTAAATTTAACTTAATTCTTTTTAGCCCATGTAGTAACCTGTAGATTTATGTTTCAGAAGAGGCGATATAGATGCAAAATTATATATTGTATTAATGGCAGTCGAAGAGTTGAATGGATGTACACTGCCGTTCAAAAGATTGTGACCGCTTAATTTTAAACTTTTTTTATAGATTGTAGAATAATAATAACTAATTGAAACAATAATAAGAGTTATGTTGTGACTAGAAAACTAAAACAAATCAAATCTATGTTATAGTGTCTTCAAAGTAGATTTCAATTGGCTTGAAATTGCAGAGTTGGCATTTTATCAGCCAGTTTCTTCAGGTCTCACCATGAGATGCTTTTTGAAAAGGTTCTCTTATTAGCTGCCTTTTCCTCTTTATTTACACTGTAAAAATAATATTTATGAGATTTTACTGTTTTTCACAAATGTTCACACAGATGCATATTAACAAGAACAATTTGTAATTTTACGTGAGAAAACTGTTATTTTACAGTATCTGTCTGACGCCCCAGCTGCCTGAAAATTACAGTTTTTTATGGGATTTTTATTTCACAGTGAATGGTGTTAATTGTCAGTTTCAAAAATGTTTTCTATTGAAAGAA
Organism: Triplophysa bombifrons; assembly: GCA_029783895.1. Classification (NCBI taxonomy): domain Eukaryota; kingdom Metazoa; phylum Chordata; class Actinopteri; order Cypriniformes; family Nemacheilidae; genus Triplophysa; species Triplophysa bombifrons. The sequence continues at coordinate 6,273,095 of CM056455.1, forward strand.
ATTATTATGTTTTCACAATAATATTTTTGTTAAAAAATTAAAAAGCAAATGACTTTAGATCAAATGTTTTTTAAGATCAGAAAATACATTTCAGTCAAGTGAACCTATACTTTTGAACGGGAGTTTTTGTGAATTTGTATTTCCCCGGTGTCCTTTTGAAACCTACTATCTAGGTTTTTTTTCGATGCCATTATTCATTTTTAGTCACCCTTTAAGTTTGTCACAGGGTTTTATAAATATCTAACAAATTTAAAAGTGCTTGTCAATTTTGACAACACAATATGTAGTCATTTAAAAAGAACAGTTTTTTTTAATTTCTTTAAATACTGTGAATTTTGAATAACAGGGTTTTAAAAGGACAGCAACAATTTTTAGTTCAGTCTAAAGAGTAAAATCTAAGCGTTGAAAATCTGGCAAAAATACTTCATGGCCTGGAGTTTCACCTCAAATACACATCACCAAGTGGCAGTAGAAGCTAATGACGGCAGAATTTTGCAGATGTATGTTTGCGCAGCATGTGGCGGCCAGGCCTGTTTTGTTTCTGATGGCTTAGCGTTTGGGAAATCAGTCTGAAAAAGTCTTTGCTGTGATCTCTTGGTTTAGCATTGATAGTGGTAGGTTTCTGTATGTCATTTTCATTTCTGTGGTCAGACTTCATTACTAAGAGCCTGTGTAATGTGTGTTTACTCCATCATTAGCTTTTAGGAAAGTGCTTGATTTTATCTCCCAGGGCGCCGAAGGCCAAGAAAGCTTGTTTCTAGACTTGTTGTGTTTGAGAGACCCAAAAAGAAATTTGCTTTGTTCTGCTTCATTATGTAACATTAGAGTGATTCCCGCAGGTAAACCACAGTTATAGTCGGCAGTCGCTGAAGCACTCGGCTATTTGCAGCGGCGATGGAGAAACCTCAAGGACATTTTAGGATCTCTAGATAAGGTTAGGCAGAGATAAGGCGCACGTCACAAACCATTTCCATCTTTCTCTCTCTGCTCCGTCGTATTAGACCTGCTGTCATGGTTGATGGGTTATTTTCCCTGTGGTCTTTGTGTTTTTGACATGATTTCAAAAATATTTTGGACAATTATTTGACAGATGTATGTAGGTAATTTCAAATTACACACGACCGCTAATAATTAAAACAGTTTTTAGTTGGCTAGCTTTCAGTGTCGCTGCGACAGTGCGTCATCTTCACTCCAGTGACCGACACACGATCTGAATGTTCTTTAACCCTGTTTTTCTCTTTAACAAGTTTGTTTTCCGCCCCATGTGGTTTTAGCCCTCAATCGTTGCCATGACAACAGGTTGTGGTGTCAGTCAGATGGGATGTTGAGCGAATCGGAGTGGAGAGGTGACGTTGCATCTTGGTGATTGGGAGAGTCAGACTGTAGACTTACATGATTTCATGCCTGGGGTGATGGTGCGGGGACCTCAAAACTCTATTAACTCATTCTCTAATAATTTATTCATCAAGAATCTTTAGGGAGGCCACCAGGCGGGATGCTCATGTTTGCAGTACCAGTTCTTGGTCTGCTCGCACAGAGAAGGGACGCCGGAGAGCTTTACCAAAAAGACATATTAACAAGATTTCAAGTTTTCATGTTCAAGTTTAAACTGAAAAAATAACAATATCTAGCAACAAAATATTTTACATAACAGTAAACGATGATAAATAATTTTAAATAATTTTCATGATTTAACGTGTGGGGTTATATTGATGTTTAAATAAATGACAAATTACTCAAATTTTACCCACATAATTGTTTTTATAAGATATGATTTATTATTTCTATAAGTATTATTTAATATAGTATATCGTATTTTAAACAAAATATTGTATTCACAATTGGTAATAAAATAATATTTAATATCATAATGTTAAATATTCTTGTGTATCTAATATTTGGAATAAAATGTTTTCTATACAATTTTAAAATAAAATAATATTTAGAATAAAATATCAGGAGAAAACATAACTTTTTGGATTTGTATATATTTACATTTAATTGCTGAGTTCTCTGAACTGAGTTGCTGCCGAAACCACAAGAATCTTAAAAAAAAATGGAAAACCCTCACACCTTTAGAAGGCATGGAAAATATATATTATTTTTATATATTTATGTTATTATCATATACATGCATTTTCCTGCTGTTTTTTTCAGAGACTTAAGGTTAAAATGCAATCGGGATACTTTTCCGATGATGTGAAGTTGCTTTGGGGTCAGTTTGACATAACATAACAGTAGGGTTCAATATTTTTTAATCATTAAAAAACTATGAATTTGGCATTAAAAACAATATTATCAATAATGTTATCCAATAGCTATTGTAATACGGTGTTGACAGTGTTGTGTTTGTTAATGTACGCACAGATCCAGTGATCTGAGCAGAAAGCGAGACTTTCTCTTGTGTAAGCAGATATGCTGTTAGTTGTTTCAGATCAGCAGTGCTGTGGATGGCCTTATGAATGGATAGATGGTGTGTCTGCCTTCTGTAATGAGTCTAACTGCTCTCCACAGCAACATTAAACACTTTGAATGGCCTTTCACATGCCATCAGATCCTACAGCAAGACACTTCATATATCACAGCCAAATGATTAAAGTAAGTGCAGTGCACTACAAACGTGAGCTGTGACGTACAGAAAAGGATTTTATTTCTCTGTAAAGTGCCGCATTATAACGCCGGCGCGCACAGGGATGTGTTTGCGTGCCGTACATGTTACTGTAATTATTGCTGGAGCTTCTTTTTTACATAATTGATGGCAGTTAAAAATAGATGGCAGAATGGCTGTCTTGCTTTGCCTGGTATCCCTCCGGGCAGAATGCTTACTGGTGCAGGAAGAAGCCAACTTTAAATTGAATGGGAGTGTTGAGGGGAGATATAGACGACGTGCATTGTGGGTGTTTTTCTTTCAGCTGACACGCTCTTTTCTGCGAAAGCACTTCAATGCACGTTTCTTTTTCCGAGTGCAGGTTTCTCAAGAAACCCAGTTCCTGTTGTCAACATCCACCTTTCTAATGTGAATAATGCTAGCCGTGGATAAAAGGGTTTTAATGCAAACCATTCGGCCAATCAGAATTGAGTATTCACACAGACTATGCTATACATTATTATACATACAATATTATAAAATACATATATTTATTCATTCTTTATATTATATTGTTGCACACTGTATACATAAAAATACTTATTATAGTTTTACATTTTTAGTTTTCATCATTTGTTCAGACTAATTTTTATTCTGTTTGATTCTCTGATTTAAGTGAACAAACAAACAAAAAATTAAATAAACAAATGTAACAAATATGGCAAAGTATACTTGCTTCCATCTAAATGAAATAGCGAAGCACAAGAATGACAGCACATGTCAGCTAGTTTTTGACACAGCGAGTTTGTCGTGAGGGTCTCACGGAGGTGTTTTTTGAGGTTGGATTATTGAAGTGTGTTTCTTTTACCCTTCCTCCACAATCTCCACAGCCAAACATCTTTCCTGCTGCACGACTGCGACTGTCATTCATCTAAAACGCAGCTCATGTGCCGCAATGAAAAATGCAAAGTTAGCAGATACGGCGACATGAGTGTGTGCGTGTGTAATAGTTTTCATATCTAGAGGGATAAGGCTGTCCATAAGCCCAGGCGGCCTCAGTTATGTCGACAAACATCAGATGCTGTGCCGAGTGTTGGTTTAGAAAAATAAACACTGAAGTGAGCTTATGTAAGTCTGCCCTCTCTCTTTCTATCTCTCTCTCACCTGATTGTTTCTTCATATATCTTCAATTTCTTGCAGACAAAACCCACAAATCTTTAAAGTATCAAAATACAATGATGCTATCATGATTTTTAGGTAATACCATGGTATTCAATGAAGCTTCATCCGTCTGTCTTCACAACCAGTCTGTGTGAGGCCTGTCGAGGATCTTTGATGGGTCTTTATGAGGAGAGACGTCCTCTGGTGTGCTTCAGGCTGAACATTCTTCACTTCCAAACCTGGTTATTTCCTCTGGGCTCAATGAACGGCACATCATGTTAATTGCTGGTGGTGAATGCTCAGCTTGCCGTCTGCAGTTTCCTTTTAAATGGGTTTGGGCTGATGCGTGCAGGCCGCCACAGCTGACGCCAATAAGCATTATTACACACTGTTTGTCTGGACTGTTACCCCGCTTAAGGGTCACATGCTCCAGGTCTACATCCCTCCCGTCATCTTCGTTCTGAAAATGAGCAACGCTTTGTTTTACCATCACAGCGAGGCACCAAACCGCTTGCAAAAACCTTTACTCATTCGGTTCCCCTGTGGTGGAATGAACTGCCAGCTTCCCCCCGAACTGCAGCATCCTTCACAACTTTCAATTGAATGTTACTGTAATGTTTTACTGAAATAAAAAATAGCCTTTTTCAATCCTTCCTTTTCATCTGTTTAGTTATGTAATGCCCACTTCACATGAACCATCCGTGCATCCGAAATCGCCTACTTCCTTACTATATAGTAGCTGACAATGAGTATGAGTATGTCTGAAACCTCAGTATGCACAAAACAGTGGGCGAGAAATACCCGGATGGTCTACTGCTTATGCCGAGATTTGTGAGTGTGGATCGGATGGACACTTCTCAATCCCATGATGCAACGGGAGCTGAGCAACGGTCAAATTTCAAAATGTTGAACTGAAACCGGAAGTGCTCCTGGACCAGTGTTTACATTTTGCCAAGTGTTCTATAGTAAAAGTGTTGTTCTGGCAGATCGATTTTCATGACCATAGATTTGCCGCAAACACCATTGTTATTTTGCGAGAAATACAATTGAACAAAATCTGTGAAGTATCCATTCATTTTCGTAAGGCTTTCAGTGAGAACCCTTTGTTGCCATGTTCTGCCATGTGTGTTTGGTAGTGTTTTGGGAAACTGCAAAAAAAAGAAATTGTTTCGTAGTCTGCGATGGTTCTTTGGCTTAATTCTACAGGGATTTTGCCTATTTTACACCCTGCCAGCGTTCTGTAAGAGCGTGTGTGGTTAACCTGGATGCCGCCGTGTTAAAAGTGTACCGGGTGAATGTGTTAGGAACACATGGTCATCTGAGTTGTGTTCAGAGGGGAGTAATAATGACGTTCGCACCACTGCAGGGAGCAGACAGGAAGCAGTGCTGTCCTACTTCCTGTGTCTGCCTGTTCACATTGTGCAGGCCACGAGTCGAGTACCAATGTACTACCATATGTTCTTCTTTGGGATTTTTGGGTTACTCTTTGAAATACTTATAGTGTGAATACCATGAAACATGAATACAATTGCCAAAAAAGTACTCAGGTGTTATAGGGATGGTAGTAGAGCATCTTTGTTTTTTTGTTGTTGTAATTTTATAGTTTCTATTTGGATTCAGACATGATTTGTCTTTAAATGTTTGTGCTATGTAATGCTGTTGAATCTTTGAAAATTCACCGGTCTGTCCTTGCCCAAAGCAGACAGATTTGGATTCCCAAATATAATCGGCCTCGTTTTTGGAAATCAAAAAAAGTCAGATGAGACCGTAAATCGCAAATTTGAGATTTGTTCGCTTCTGCTGTGCTGTTTTGTGAGAACACACAGTCATACACAGATTAGATAAAAATCCTCTGGCAGGCCACGGTCTGAATCTCCACCAATCAGCAGCGGGCTGAGGGATGTAATGCCACTTTTGTCCCAGAGAAACATCTCTATCTCTGCTCACAGGTCATCTGTTACAACCTGTTTCAGCTTTGCCTTGGGCTCCGGCTTCCCAGCATGCCTTGCGGCTGCTTTAAAGCCAGTGTGCACTGTGATGTTACTGAGATCAAGGAGAACGCTGAGGGAGACGGGGAATCGTGACATATCTCCAACACAAAACAGGACACTTCTATGTACGTTTTAGTCTTGAGAGACAGTTATCTGATCTGATTTTGTCAGATGTACGTGGGAATTGCACGACGTGACAGTGAAGGATTTGATGAGTGTGAAAACAAACTCCAAACGTCAGAATTGATGGTATCATCTTGCAGGAGGGATTTGGGACTCTTGGTGGACCATATTTAAATTTTCTTTGCCATTTAAAGTGGATTTCATAGAAACAAATTTTTGTTTTTCGTGAGATCGTTTCAGTAAGGTTTTGCCTGAAGTGTTAAGGTATGTGTAGAATTTTTATTGCACTTGTCACTGTTTTCTTCTCTTAAGGGGTCCCCAGAGAGCCATTATTTCACCTTGATTGCTTTTTAATCTCACGCTCCTGCTCATCTGAACTGACGACCAATTGTGTTTTGCTTCACATAAGGACTGTTAGCTTAACAAATTTGAGATTTAATTATATAAACTATATTTTTTATACTTAAAACATTATTTATTTTTTACAGCTTTGGAAAAAAATTGAAGATCACTTCAGTTTTGCCTTAAATCGGCACTTCTGCATGTTTCGGGTCAATTGTGTCCAATCTGTGTTGAATTTCAACAGAAACAAACCTCAGGAAGGATGTAAAGTCATCCAACAGAAATGTAAAAGACAGAGCGATGCAAAGACATATCAGTTGTGAAAAAAATCGGGCTTATTCCATCAAATATTTATTTTTAAATCGATATACTTAAATACGTGTAAACTCTTTACACTCTTAAAAATAAAGGTGCTTCACGATGCCATACAATTTTTTTCCGTAAAGTGCCTTTAACATCTGAAGAACCTTTCTGTTTCACAAAAGGTTCTTTCTGGTGAGTGAAGGTTGATCAGATTATAAAGAATAAGAAAGATATGGTTCTTTGTGGAACCAAAAATGGTTCTTTTATTAAGGGCATCGCTGAGAAGCACTTTTTAAGCGTCTTTATTTTTTAAGAGTGTAGTATTGTTTTTTTGCAGTATTCAAAATCTGCAAACATTGCATCTTTTTTGTTAGTTTGACCAGTTTGTCCTGTTACATTTTACAGCAATAATCCAAATTAAAATAATATTATAAATATTAAATTGAGAAAAACAAAAAATAATTTGAGACCGGTCGCGTATTTTTTACGGCAGCAGTATTCAAGAATTTGCACAGAAATGGTTTATATAGGTCATCATTTTATTGAAATCCATAATATCGACAGCTATTATTATCTAGTAGATTCAGAATGTTTAAATAAATAATAATTTTTACTAAAACATGTGAACGCATGAAAAATACTGTGATTATTTTGAATTTCTCACATGACTTAGTTATTCGATAATCATTTAATACCGTATCAGGGTAGATTTGTTGAAGTACGCCAATTTTTTGTATGGAAAGCAGAATGTATTTTGTAATATCTAAACTGGGTGTGTTAGATAAGTAAGACATATAAATTGTGCTGGTGGGTCCCCGGGACCAGGATTAATAGCATCACACACTAGTTTATGACTGTCTGAAGAGCACTGGATGCTCATGTAATCACTAATGCCACCTGGGTCATCCGAAGCACAGCTGGACAGTACATTTGTGTTCTGTGTGCAGGTGGACAGATTTATACGACTGCACAGGTCACATAATAAATAGCGTTAATGATAACCCTGTGTTAACCTATACACTTTCCTCTTTAGCATGATGAACACTGCTGCGGTCTGTCGCTTTGAGAGGGAAAGCTGTGTGGATGCAGGAGATGTTATAGAGAACTGACCCACTTACATCTGATATTTCGTTCCCTTGTGAGCATCAGTACTGTGTGCAATATTAAAACCAAAGCTCTGAACACAGATCATTCCAGAAAGCAGAATGTTGAGATTAAGTGTTTTGGGAATAGCCTATATGTTTTGGTAACGGCACTGTTTTTAAAATAACTATATAGATTTGTTTGGTTTTGACTTAACTTTAATAGCATAGATCACCCAAATATAGAAAATGATTGTTTTTAGTTTATACCGTATAGGACCAGGGGTGCCGCTAGGGATTCTGGGCCCTCTGGGTAATTTGTTCTCCAGGCCCCTAAATCTCAGTCTATAAATAATAAAGCTAAACCAAAATATGAATTACGTTACCATGTTACAAATACTTTTGCACACATACAGTATAGGCCTACTTGAGCTGTTACACACACCAATAAAACTGTAACATTTAAACATGGCAAACAACAACAATACATCTTTTCTAGAAGTTTACTTTCTCCCTTGAATAATACTAGATCAAGAAATGCTTGACCAAAGCTTGTATTATTATTATCATCATCATTATATTCATAACCGTTTTCGCACAAGCAAAAATATTGACAGATCATTAAAACAATGAACTCGAGAAACAGCTATAATCTTAAATGATTTTTAGAACTGTTTTTTAACAACAGGATTCTACAATGACTTAAATGAAATGAAGAGGTTAACAATAGCAGATTACAACAAATATTTTGATTGATTTCTTAAAGCTGTTGCAAGGTGTTTAGCTTTAATATACATAGATGGACTAGTCTAGCCTTTGTTGCGTTTCAGTCTTTTCTAAAGCTCATCACAATCAACTCCATTCTCGAATGCATAAAAATAGTTTCTTGGCACATTGTGTTACAAAACTTTGGGGCGTGTATCTGATACAATTGATAGTTTATGTTAATTACAACAGCTTATAAGACCATAACACAAAACAGGGATCGTAAATCACCTTGTTTTTTTTTAAACTGGGTGACTAGTTGTCTTCCTCGTCTCGACCTCTCTTCTCTCTCTTGTTTCTCTTTTGATATCCTGATTATCCTGAATAGACCATTTCTGTTGAATTGTCTGTTAAAATAAAGCTACCTGTATTGGGATATTACATTTTGTTCCATACTGCCTGCTTATTCAGTTTTGTGTCTGAGGCGCTGCATTGCTCTGGTTTTGTGAATGGCGCAGGACTCCGGCTGTGTCTGGCTGCTGTTGAATAATGCAGCAGGGACGCGCCGGCCATAGTAAAACCCCCGAGCAGAGCCCAGGGGACGCATGAGAGACCATCATTAATCAGGCAGTACATGTAGAGGCTCAAGAACAGCTCGCAGATCACTCTAGCACTGATGATGCACATATACGGTTTCATATGCTGTAATAAGATCATTGGCTTCGTTTCATGCTGTCTGTGTAGTTTTTATGACAAGACAAATTCAAGTTGCCTGCTGAGCGCATTGTTTGAGTACCTGTTTTAATGTCTTCAGTGTCTAAATTTGAGATATTGTCTAAGCTTCTTAAACAGATTTGGTGAGAATCAGATTTGCGGTCCATTGAATGGTGCGAGAAATGGTTTCTGATATTTCTAAAGTGTTTTTGTAGCTTAGTGGTTGAGTGTTGCGTTAGCTTAGCAGTGCACAGATTGTTGGTTTGAGTACCAGGGAATATACAAGTTACTGTGGATAAGAGTGTCTTCAGGTGTTCTTGTGTAGACTTAAAGGTCCAGTGTGTGACATTTAGAAGGAACTTTTGACAGAAATGCATTATAATATGCATAGCTATGTTCTCAGAGGTGAATAAAGACCTTACATAATGAAGCTTTCTGTTTTTATTACATTAGAATGCGCTATTTCTATCTACATACACCACAAGTCCCCTTCTACAGAAGCCCTTAACAGACAAACTGCACCACAGAGCGTGTTTTGTAAATACGTTATCTTCTCCAGCAATGAAGCGAAAATGACGACATCTTTGTCCTTTGAGAGCTGCCATAGTGCTTCAAAAGGGGTGGAGTGAGCCATTGGTTGCAATTCGCAACCTCAACGCTAGATGGCGCTAAAATCTCCACTTTGCTCCTTTTAATTAATTTTAATGTTAATTTACATCTTTGCATTATATCCGAGTGTTTTCAGGTATGAATAGCTTCTTTGTAAGAGTACAGTGGATGGGTGAAATCTTGCAAATGTTTTTTTTCAAATGCAATTTTTTGCATTTATATATATATATATATGCCCAGCAATCTAGTTATACCATCATTAACCGAAGGTTATTTCTCTTAATGCCCAACTTGCATTTTTAAATGAGTTTAAAATGTTTTTGGTTTTCAACAGAACAGTGTGCGGTTTAATTCTTCTGCTGTGTGTGAGTTCACAAAAATCTCAATGCAGTTTAAAGCACGACTGAGATTGATACTGATAGTGTACAGCTCTTATTTATATTTTGGCAAAGATCACATGGATGGCATTTTTTTTACCTTTGATATTGTATTAACAACTTTGCTGTTCTCTTTGCCTCGCAGAAAAAGAAGCCCGTCAGCAACAAGGGATCCAAACCAAAAATACGACCAAAGGGAGGATAAGGCAGGGCGTTCACAGTATGCCCCAAGGCAGGGCGGCATGCCACGATCGCCGTCTGACTATGGGGCCGGAGAGCGCCAATGGAGAGGAGGTTACGACCGCACCTACGAGGATGCTGAGGTAGCGCGGGGGGCGTATCGTACTCGCCGGGGTGGCTGGCACTCTCAGGAAGAGTACCCGCCCGAACCCGGCTTCCTACCCGATGGTCCGCCCGTCAGCGAGCACGAGTTGCAGCGCCAGCGGCAGGAGGAGTACCAGAACCGGTACCGTAGTGACCCGAACCTGGCCCGCTACCCGGTCAAGCCGCAACCCTATGAGGAGCAGATGCGCATGCACGCGGAAGTCTCACGCTTCAGGCACGAACGGCGCCATAGCGATGTCTCCCTGGCGTATACGGAGATGGAGGAGCCTCTAGGGCCCCTGCGTGGCCCCCACCACCCACCGGGTCCCGGACACACCCAGCGGAGGTCCAACCACAGCCCCCCAGGTGTGGACTCCCTTCACAGGCAGCAGCACTTGGATCCCGTCTCAGCCGTATGGAAGAGTAAACGAGAGAAGATGGAAAGCATGTTACGGAACGACTCGCTCAGTTCCGATCAATCCGAGTCTGTCAGGCCGCCGCCACCTAAACCACACAAGTCCAAGAGGGGCGGCAAAATGAGGCAGGTGTCTCTGAGCAGCTCCGAGGAGGAACTAGCCACAACCCCAGAGTACACCAGCTGCGAGGACGTGGAGATTGAGAGTGAATCCGTCAGTGAGAAAGGTAATGTACTATTATGAGTTATGTTTAAACACAGTGCAGCATCAGTGCTAATAGTTGAAAAGGTTTTGCTAATAGAAAATGTGGTTGGTGATTGCAAAACTTTGCAGTGGTTACATCACCTGGTAAAAGCAAATTATTTTTGAGAAAGTACCGTTTTAACTGCATTGTTTATCTGTTTCGTTCATAATATTTCAGATAGTTCAAATGCTTGTCAGATAACCCTTGATTGATGCTGATCTCACCTTCCCACAGTGTTTGTGTATGGTGTGTGTGTCTGTGAATGATTTGTGTGTGTATGATGTGAATTTATACAGAGTGAACAAAGGGTGTTTTTTCAATAGGAGTGCATGTGTCTGTGTAAGAGTGATGTGCGTGAAAATTTTGTGTGTGTACCGGTGTGCATTTTACAGAGGATGTGCAAAGTGTTTTTTCAACAGGAGTCATTGTGTGTGTGTGTGTAAGAAAGAGAGCGATGTGTGTGAATACTTTTTTTGTACATGTTGTGCAAGGAGTGTTTCTTTTAACAGGAGTCATCAAGGTGTGTCCATGTGCCTGCGTGTGTGTTGTGTGATTTCACACCTAGTGAGCAGAGTGTGTGTCTTTCAGCAGTGTGTGTGTCTGTGTGTGTCTGTGTGTGTTAGTGTGCGTGTGTGTGATGTGATCTCACGGAAAGTGAGCACCTTTGTGCATGTACACTGAGGGAAATAATAATTTGATTTGATTTTGTAAGTTTCCCTGCTGACAAAGAAATGAAGGCTCTATCATTTTTATGGTGGGTTTATTTTAACTGATAGAGACAGAACAAAAAAAATCAGGGGAAAATATTTTAGATAAAGGTTATAAATTGATTTGCATTTCAGTCAGTGAAACAAGTATTTGATCACCAAGAAAAAATTACTTTGTACTTGGTGGTGAAACCCATGTTGGCAAGCACAGAGGTAAGACATTTCTGATAGTTGATCACCAGGTTTGCACATGTTTCAGGATACATTTTAGTCCACTCCTCTGTCATACTTTAAGGTTTCTTGGCTGTCGCTCAGAAAGTTGGAGTTTTGGCCTCCTTCACAGATTTTCAACAAGCTTCTTCCGAATAGTTCTGGGCTGATCTTTAACCTTTATCATGATCATCTTTAGTCCATTGGGGAAATCTAGCAGGGAGCTCCAGACTAAGGGCAATTGATAGCTATTTTGTATTTCTTCTATTTCCAAATAATCGTACCAACAGTTGTCTCCTTCTCACCAAGCTTCTGTCTGTAGCCTATTCAAGGTTTGTGCAGGTCTACAATCTTGTCCCTGACATCCTTTAAAACCAATTTGGTCTGGACCATGGTGGTGGAGAGGTTGAATGGAAGATACAGATTCTGTTGGCAGGCATCTTTCATACACATAACAAGTTGACTTAGGAGTACTTTCTTAAAGTGACATAGGCACATAACCAATCCTCAGAACCAGAATTCTTGCTAGTTGGTAAGGGATCGAATACTTATTTCACCGACTGAAATGCAAATCAATTTATGACCTTTGTATAATCATTTTCCCCCTGATTTTTTTAATATTCTTTCTCTATCAGTTAAAATAAACAAGCAGTAAGCAGTCAAACATACAAAATCAGCACGGGATCAAATAATTGTTTCCCTCACTGTATTTGAATGTGTTTATGTGCGTGTAACTATGTGTTTTGAGTGTTCGTTCATTGAGCAATGCAGTCTTCACATCCACACGACTCTTTAGCTCAGAGCTTCGGGTTAATCGAAAGAATAAAAGTAAATGTTCTTTCAATCTAAACCTAATTGCAACATTTTCCACCAGGATTTGACCGCAGTCTTCAGGAAAACATGACAGGAGCTTTATTATTTTCCATAAGCTGATCTAGAAATGCATTACCTAATTGGTTAGAAAGAATATTAGGCTTAAAGGTCCCACAGGCAAAACTGGCTTCAAAAACCTAGCGAACTGCCTACCTTCATTTGAAGTTTCATTGAAAAGCTGCTTTTTTTTTTCTTGCTGCTTTTAAAGATTTCTTTAAACTAATTTTATAAATCAGCAGATGTATGATTTGTGAAAAATACCAAGTAAGTAAAAATAAACTCATGATAAAAGAGTAATAGAGAGAAATATGCAAACGATTTATTATCTGACACTACAAACAGGATTCCCATCAGGTGCGACATGATATACCTTATGGGACAATACAGTACATAACGTAAAGGGGACTGAAAACTGCAGCGATCGGTCAGAGGCGCCTACATAAGTGTCCTGGGGACAAAGGCAACCATACAATTCTACATTATTGATGTTTAGCTTTTGCAGGTTTCACAGTCACACTTTCACTTCTAGCAGAGGGGAGTAGGAACGTTCTCTGTGAAGGTCAGCTGTGTTATAGAGAGGAGAAGAGAGCCCCAGGCCAGATAAGACTGCTTTTATTGTCAGCTTTATCGAGAGCAGAGCGCTGTGGAGATTCTGCACGGGGATAGCAGACTCTCTGCAAGAGCGTGTCTTTACAATTGGCTGTTTTTGGTGCATTATTATCGATTTATTTAAAGAAGAAAATGCAAGTTTCTTATTTAGATTTGGATATTATTAAATACATTCTTTTCCAAATGTAATGTGGCTAGACATCTACAGTGGCCAAAAGCTATGTGACCTAGTGAAAGTGATGGCTTTATTTAAGGGTCAGTGACGTATAATGACCACTTTTCATGTTGTCCGACCAAAATTATCAATAGTTGTATTGAATTAAAAATAAATATATACAGTATATATATTTTTTTGTGGCTGAAATATGAATCTCTGATGCAGTTTGCTTAAGTGAATGGTATTTTTCAACATTTATATCAGTTATATGTGATTTTAAAATGAACTTTGTTGATTTAATTAATTTAAGGAGACAAAATTATGGAAAAAAATATGAGATGATTTCTTACCAAAACACAAAGAAATTCAAACACTTTGTAAATACTTTTAAAAAAAAAAGTTAATGTCAAGGAAGTTAATTAAAGACAAAAAATCATCACACCACATGACATTTTTTTAGGGCTGTGGAGATGAAAATCACTAAAATCTCAAATTTGAATCTGCATTTGTGTGTATACCATATTCTTAATGTTTGAAGAACTGCAACAGATATTATTATTTATTAGAATTTTAAAATTGGCATGTTGAAAATCATTGCATATTGTCATTGACCTTTAAACAAATTATTCTTGAAGATATCTGAATGGTTTTGTACGCATGTTGGGTATTTGGAGTATAAACCGAAGTTCAGGTTTGGGAAGATTTCAAGGAGGCAAAAGTCATGTAGCACATGGACAAAACTTTAAGATTGTAAAAAGGTGGGGACCAGTAAATTATTACTAACTTCTTACATTGTAGACAGTGCTTGCTTTATTTTCTGTGACTTTAATTCCATGAAGTTGTGTAGTTTGCTCAAAACATTTTGTTCAGCGATGTTAGTGCTTTCTCCTTTTTATAACATCCCCGTATTTAACGGTTCAATCAAACCTGAATGGCCATAAGAAGTTAATATTCAGGAAATTTCCTTTTCATCCTGTTTCTACTTTATTGTTCAGGCAGGCTACTAGATGGTTGGTGCTTCCGGTTCTGAATTCAAATTTTGACGTTATTTGTTTTGCTGTCCGACTGTCTGAAGATCGGACGTAATGAAGTGAAAGCAGGTTACCATGGCATCCGCTTGGCTGCAGGCCTGCTTTCAGATCAGGATAAGCTATTGCGATTGGCTCATGTCTGGCTCTGCTTTTAGACCGGCTCTCAGAACCAGCTGAAAAGACCTCATGTGATTCAAGCCAAACTATGTCATGGGCAGGAGAACAGATTGTGATTAGAAGAAATTAGGTGCGGAGCTTAGCCAGATCATGAAAACAAGCATGATATCAGCAAGTGCATTCTTAATGTTTTTAAACTTTTGTATTTTTTTAATTACACTAATTTTTGTAATTTTACCAGAGAATAGGAGAACATAAGAACATGTTATTGTTTTCTCATAAAAAAAGATGTCACTTCCTGGATGATGGCATTATTAAATTTTCTTTTAATGAAAGGCTATAACAAAGAAGAAAAAGTTGAGGAGGAAATATTTTCTACTGTATTTCTATTGAAGATATGTGTGAGATCCAGCGAGCCTGCATCTCTTTTAAAGGCAACATGTTCGTATTTAAATCTTTCCGGAAGACCAATATCAATACTGGTTTTATGATTGCACGCCACGCCACGTCACTCTCCTCTGTCTCTCTCTCTCTCCGCTTCTGTTCCTCCGCAGTTAAAGCGGCATCAATAATTAATGATCCAATTAATAGTTTACACTGTTTTTTTATTGAGTTGTCAGAGTGATGGAGAGCCGTGCGCTCGCGGGCTGAGAGCTGCGCTCGTGTCTGAATCAGCACTTCAGCCGCCTGCTGAGAGCGAGAGAGAAATAGATCCCGACCGAATCTGTGGAAGCTAATTGTGTTAACATGGCAGATATGCATTCATGATGTACATTTGATCAGTTTGTGGGTGCCCTGAATCGTATTCGTGACCCTTAAAGGGGTCAAATGACACAGCTTAAAATAATATTATGGTTCGTTTCAGATGTAATGTATACACGATTTAAGCTTCAAAAACGTGTTTGTCTCTCCTCTTTGCCCCGCCTCTCTGAAACGCGCAAATAAAAAAAGCCTCATCGCTCTGAGAAGCAAGGTGTCCTATGATTGGCCAGTTTACCAGTGCATTGTGATTGGTCGAATACGGCAAGCATGTGTCAAATCAAACCAGGAACTGACATAGATTTGTGGTGGGTCTAGGCAGGTCTGGGTGAGCATTCACTTTTAGATAGAATGTATCTTTTGTTCCAACATTTTAATTTTTTTATTTTACGTTACTAATACATGCATGGGCAACTTCACCAAGACATGTAAAAACACGTGTTCGCGCCATATGACGCATTCAACGGTTAATACCAAGTGGGCTAGATCTTTGTTTGGTTTGTATCCCTCCAAGACTTTATATGTAGTTTAGTAATTTACCGTGATTTAAATTCAGTTTTTCACTTCGGTGACTACAGTATTGTGTTGACCACAAATCTTACAGTATTTCTGCATTTTGCACATTAATAAAATACAATTATACAATTAAAACCGAGTACGGTCATATTGTAATATTTTCTATTGGTCATCATTTATGGTTGTGAGTGGGTTTCGCAAATATTTAGCCAATAAAAAGTATTAAAAAGAGCTTGCATACTTTAGCAACACAGTCTTTCTTTATTTTGAAAATACAATGTTTTAGCAGTTTTAAAGTATATAAAGTAGCAGATTTAGAGAAACAATTGAATGAAATAAAATAAAATTATGATAAAAAAAACATGTAACAACATATTTCATAATTTTCTTTTTAATAAACCATTACTTTTCATCATTCATAATTGTGAGTAGGTTTCGCAAATATTTAGCCCACAAAAAGTATTAAAAAGAGCTTGTCTATTTTAACAACACTTTGTTTCTTTATTGTAAGGATTATTTCATCTAAAGTGGCGGTCTTAGAGATGCAAAGTTTCTGTCTGACATCATCAGTACTGTATACTGAAGGTTTTTGTGTGGACCACAGGAAAAGGTTTAGGCTGTGACGCATTCTCTTTTCTGAATTAAATCTCCAAGCTCTGGCGTTTAGACGTTTAGTTTACCAAGTCCTATATGTCAATTTTGGTGTTTAAACACATCTAGCCGGTCTATGGCTGGGTGTAGTCTAGGCTTGAAACTGAGCTTTGGATAAACTGATCTGATGATGTCATACAGTATCTGATGGAGTCATTTCTGCTATTCTGAAATATGATGATGTCACGTGGTAGTGTCAGAGCAAAAAACTCAGTTTGATAAAGGTTGTGTCTGCTGCATTTTAAACCGAAGCCAAGTCAGACAGTTCTAGTTTTTCATTCAGCTTATGCGTATTGCTGCCCTGTTCTTAGATCTTTTCAAATCTTATTAGTCAGACATAGACGATATATCGACATTAGGTTTCTTTGAGCACTGCACAATTTTGGTCTTTCTGCAGATTGATGTGAACAAATGTTGCACATTTCAAGCATGTTTGCAATTGTTTGAATGAGTGTTTGAGCTGTGTGAGTCTGATTGGCGTGAAATGTTTGTGTCGTGAATGAATGAATATACTGTATTTGTCGCTATGTCTCTCTGTTTCTTCACAATCTACCTCTGCTTTCTGCTATGTGTGTGTGGCACTTGCAGGGGATTTGGATGGCCACTGGTGGGATCACACAACGTGGCATAGCAGCGATGCTGCCTCCATGTCTTTGGTGAGACACGCGGAGCCTAGTGTCCCACCTCTCTCTCTCACTCACTCTGTCACTCTCTCTCTTTGTCATTTCATGGTTCTTTTGATTTATTTTCACTTCTGCACGTCTTTTGTTTCTTTCTGTTTGTATCCCATGTCTGTAGGGGACAGTCAAAGGGGAAAAAGACAAACTTTTGAGCAGTCACACATCTTATCTGAGGGCCAAAAGAAAATGGTGCGCTTTGGGGGCCACTCTTTGGAGGAAGATGCTGATTGGTGTGAACCCCAAGTTAAAGACTCGGGGGTTGATACGTGCAGTAGCACGACCCTAAATGAGGAACATAGCCATAGTGAGAAGGTACTGGGACAAACCTAGCCTGCATTTGTTTGATGTTTTGTTTCGTTTGACTTTCCTTTCCTTCATTTTGTTCCATGTTCATATGGTCCTTGTTCTAATAGGTGAGATGTTGATTTTCTCTTTTGGGATGTTAAAGGAATAGTTCACCCGGTGAAAGTCGCATCATTTAATCTCCCTCCCTCACGTCTTTACAAACGTGTCTAACTTTCTGTGAGTTGTTTTGTTTGAAATGACTCGAGGACGAGTCAATGGCGATTTTTGATTTCGGGTGTACTGTTCCTTTAAATAAAAGTGACGTTTTTCAGATTTCCTTTCCTTCTGTGGCAGTTGCTGGGGAGCCAGTCGTTTGCTCTTTTATCGTCTGCTTCTTAGCGGCTGTAGACTCACGCTAGTGACGTAGTGGTGTATCACTTCACCATGTGACTGTGTTTGTTGTCATGGCACTCGGAGAATGTGGGTTCCCCCTAGAGCTGCATGTCCTCTCAGCCTCGTGTGTTATTTCCATGTAGTGGCCCTGTTAGCCGCAGTAGGGTCCCAGACCCCCTCACTGGTTTAAATCCTCACTCCTCCCTCCCTTCCTGCCCGACACTACCCAGGAGACGCACCTAGGAAACATACACTCACTCGCTCAAAGGCGGCCAGCCAGAAATTGTTCTGCCACAAAGTTTTTCTTTTTTTCCCTTCCACTGTCATTCCTTTGCTCTTCATTTAAGTGACATCACCGTTCGTGTTCATGAGCCTTTCTGTGCTGTTCTTCTGGCATTGTGTTTGCTTTCTCTTTCTGCTGGGGTTTGGCTGTGGTGACCGAGAAAGTCTCTGACCTAGGGGCTTCTCTCTGCATGCGATGTGTGCATGTCACTCCCGACCAGATCACACAAACTCTACAATACTTAGGCCATGGTTAAAAGAACGAGAAGTTAAGAATTTGTCTTTCAAGCAAAACAGAAAAGAACTTACAGAAATGCAGGTACAATAGAGGTCTATGGCGCAAGATACAGTATCGCATCAAAATGAAAGTGAAATTTGCCTAAAAGTCATAAGAGGGTCATCCAGCTATAATAGTACCATAAGAAATGATGTGGAGTCTGTTCTTGCTTTTTAAGGATATGAAATGACTTGCCCCATGGACTTCCATTTAAAAGGAACAGCTCACCCGAAAATTTAAATGCTGTCATCATTTACCCACCCGAAAATTGTTCCAAATCTGTATAGGTGTCTTTGTAATTTGGGTGAACTGTCCCTTTAAGTGCAATTCTGTAAAACTGTTTCTGGAATGTCATCAATTGCTTTATCAAAATTAATGAACATTTTTCTTGTTCAAGATTTGACTCTATATTCTCTTTAATTCTTTTTATATATAAATATATTTAATAAATATTTATTAGGTTTTTAATATGAGTATTGACATTGCATGAAAAAATTTAGGTACATGAGGGTATTTTTACATGTGCTGTAGAAAAATATACATTTTAAGACATGTCATTGCTCTAGTGGAGATTAATTTAAGACCTTAAAATAAAAATTCTGCCGTCTAGTTAAGCTCAGATCAAAGATTCATTCTCAAAGATTTCTTTAAGCCTCTAGCCTATTTTAGATGTACGTCTGTAATAACCACAGAGTTTGTGTGATAAATCGGATCAAATTAATCTCAGCCTTCCCCACACCGGCATTGGCAGGATTCTTTGTGCTCTGAAACTGTTTATTGTGGCTTTGACCTGACAGCACCCGGTTGCATGGCAGCCCTCCAAAGACGAAGATCGACTCATAGGCAGGATTCTGCTCAACAAGCGGATGAAGGATGGCAGCATTCCCCGCGACTCCGGAGCTCTTTTGGGACTGAAAGTAAGTCCCTCGGCCACCTGGCTGGACTTGAGTTTGAAGTCACAATGGTTGTGTTGTTTAATAATGGCAATAATTATGATAAAGTTTCATGTCAAATGTTGTTTAATTATTTAATTTGAGTCCACATTTTTGCACAATAAGACATTGAATGTAGCTTTCCATCAATATTTGGCTAGTTGACAAATAAACCATACATGGGCAATTCCGTGAAAATGTCAACCTTACCACGAAAGTTTTTACCAGCGGTTCTTACTATGGTAACAGCACAGATTTAAATATTTACTGGTTCAAATACCCATGTTTGTAAAGCAATTGTTTTATTTTTAGTGCATGTTTTTTCATAGTCAGGTAGGTGCCATTTTCAGGATTGTCACATCCATAACGCTACATATTCCTCATAAATGAACACATGAAAATGAATATAAGAGGCATCCCTTCTCCATTCATTGGGTATTATTGCTTCAGGATTGTGCCGTTTGTTTTACAGAAATTCTACAATGTTTATCGTCTCCCAAAAAATATGTTCTTTTTTTGTCACATCAAATGTTTATTTGTTTATTAACCTTTTTTTAAATATATATTTTTATCATAGGCTGACATTTTTTGATGTTTAGTATAAATATAATTTATAGTGTAAATATAAACAGATGGTTCAATATAATTGTAACAAATTCATTCAATGAGCATTTTTATGTCATGTTCATAACGCAAAATCTAACGTCCATAACGCTGGAATTGCCCAAATGTGTTCTATGGTGTTATGTCACACATAAAAAATGTGGGGAAAAAACGAACAATGAAGATAAATCTCTACGATGTTATTTTATATTAGAAATATAAATAGTCATAATATAGAATAGTATTTTATCAAACGGTTCGTTTTTTTTTCATTTTTCAATAGGACCTATAAAGCATGCTGCTCTTTTAGCATGTGCGATATAAATACTACAATGTGTCTCTCAATCTATTGGGATAAAGTAATGAGGAACCTTGGGTTCATATATAACATTTGGATCCTTCAGAATGATGTAGAGAACAGCACATGCTACACAGGAATAGATACTTTTATCCCAACTGGACGGGGACATTCTCTTATAACCCAATTAAAGTGAAAATGTGGATCGTAAGGATGAATGTATATTCATCTTTCTGAAAGTTTAAAGTAATTTTTTAATAGATGGTCAATTTTATCCGTTTTTATGTATGGTGTCACAGTACATTCACATCTGATTCAGTACACATGTATTTGATTAAATTAATGTTTCAGGACCATGGAAATAGTGAAAAAAATAAAACAAAATGAAAGCTGTGTTGTAAGGCTCTTACAGTGGAGGTAAATGAAGTCTGTGCACTCATGTCAGCTGTTTAAAAGCAGGAGCGTGAAGCTGGTGTTCTTTGTTAAAGCACTTACTGAGAATCGTTACTGATAGAGAACGACTGACTGACTGACTGACTGTGTGTCAGCTCAGTGCTACCGTGCGCATTATATCTGTTACCCACTGCACTTTGTCAGACAAACAAACACACACGCACGCACACGATTGCCCTCGGCTCTACGCCTGACGTTATGTAAAGCCATCTTTATCCAGGAGGCAGCTGGTAATCTTCTTTGTATGTTTGCAATGGGCTGCCATTACTGGGGATTTGATTTGTATGATGCTCTCAGTAGAACGATTGGTCATGTGGTTTTTAAAACAAACCTTTAGGCCTTTTCAGCAGTTCTTTCAGTACCATGGACAGCTCTGATAAATAACACACATGCACATTCGTTTTTTCAGTGTGGCAATGCATGCCTTCAAGTATTTCTCTTTTAATGAAACATTGATTTTTTTTGTATTTTTAAAGCTGCAATCCGTTACTTTTGAAACAAAAAAGGCAGGTCATTCTACAGACTAAACTCACATGAGTTGAGGTCAGATGACCTCAAACTGATATTTTCCTCATAATTTTAACCAAAAGTTCCCATTTTAAATGATTGGAGATGACTTTATACTAAATTTCCAACGATACCAATTAGTTAGAGTGATATCTGCGATACAGATTCTGAAGATTAAATGAATATTTCTAAACTTTCTGAATGGTATACATATAATGACTAATAATATTAAACATCAAACTGGTGATGTTTCTAAACATTTTCCATATACAGAGCACAAATTTGTTGCATTTTCCTATCCTCCATTGATTGAGAGGATATATCGGCCCTGATCATCGATTGTTTTTCGACTATCGACCAATACCGATTATTCGCCAATATATTGGTGCATCTCGATAAATTATTATTATGAGCTTACCGTCGCAAATCAGGGAAAGTATTGAGACCAGAAAAAAGTGAATTGCAGGTTTGAGTCAGAAACAAAATAAAACATTATAATCAATAAACAACAGAACAAATTAAGTAAAGATTGTTTTAGATTAAATATTCATATACACACTTTGAAAGGAAAACAAGATATATATAAATTAGTGCTTTCAATCGATTAAAAAACTAATATGATAAATCACACATTTTTTCGTTACATTAATGTTTTAGAATATACTTTTAGATTCTAATAATTTGACATTTATTCTTCAAATTAATGTAGAAACAACTGATTTCTTTAACAGCATAATTTTAAGAAAGAAAACCAACATTCTGATATTAATTCATTAAATTGATTATTTTTTATTTATTATATCATCAATTATAGCCATTCAACAGAATAATTGAGAGCTATCATGTCTAACAGGTAGAAAATATACAGAAATTGAATGAAATTCTCAAACACTTTACAGTCTGTAATGCTAAATTGTATACAGAAGACTTCTCATTAAAGCCACAAACACATTGAATTCCTCTTTTCTTTTGTTCTTTGATTAAAATTAGTGACACAGCAGCAGGTTTAAGAAAGCGGCCCCTTTAAGAGCTGTCTCTTTATGCAGATCTGAACGCCTTTCCCATTATCACAACTCTTTGCATTCATATAAGATTTTATTTAACACGTTGAAGTCTGTGCGTACGAAAATGCTAGACAAAATGGGCTTTCTGGCTTAATCTTGTGTGGTTTTATCATCCAAGCTCGAAAGAGAGCTTAAAGGAGTAATTCATTTTCAAAAAAAAAATGTTCATGATAATTGACACACCCCCATGTCATCCAAGATGTTTATGTATTTGTTTCTTTAGTTTAAAATAAATTAATGTTTTGCTGAAAACATTCCGGGATTTTTCTCCATATAGTGCACTTCAAACGGTTGAAGGTCAAAATTACAGCTTCAGTGAAGCTTCAAAAGGGCTTTAAACGGTCCCAGACAATGAATACGGGTATTATCTAGCGAACCGATCGCTCAAAAAAAATATATATATATATGCTTTATAAACAAAAATGCTCGCCTTGCTCTGTTCTGCAATGCGCTTTCATGATTTCACGTAATACGTAATTACGTTGAAAAGGTCACACATTAACGTTGAGTGCCTTGATATAAATAAATCTAAACAAAAGTATAATTGTTATTTTACAAATATATGTAATAAACCAAATACAGCAAAATGAATGCACTGGACTTTTGACATCTGCATTTTACACACGTTTTCATTTTGCAGGTGGTTGGGGGAAAGATGACAGAGTCTGGTAAACTTTGTGCATTCATCACCAAAGTAAGGAAAGGGAGTTTAGCAGATACCATTGGACACCTCAGACCAGGTACTTACAGTGTTTTAGTAATCTTACATAGGATTTGTATTACTCAAATAGTTACTTTATGCATTAGTGGTGAGTGTTGTGATCACAGATTTTTCTTGTTTCATAGGGGACCAGGTCCTAGAGTGGAATGGCCGAAAGTTGCAAGGAGCCACATTTAAAGAAGTTTACAATATCATATTAGACTCAAAGCCAGAGCCTCAGGTTGAACTAGTGGTCGCACGACCCATTGGGTATGATATATTTTTGAGCTTTTGTTTTGTTTTTTAGTATAAAAAAACCATTTACAAAATGATAAATACATTTGTATCTGTACATTTTCTATTAATAATACAATTAAGTAATAAAGTAAAATTAAGTTTTGTCATTGCAGAGATATACCCAGGATACCAGAAAGCACACATTCACAACTGGAGTCCAGTGAGTAGCTGGTGGAAATGCAGAACATTTTGAACATATTTGTATTTCTTAAATCTTCATGAAAAGATTTTGATGTAGAACAGCAGTATATCGTAAATATTAACTTTTTTAACGTTCATATCAGATATATAAAGATTTTTAAACAGTATTGGTTACTTGGTATAATCAAATCTATTACCTTGACTTGTATGTTATAATGCACCATAAGTTTTTATTTTCCGATTTTTCAGAACTTTTTTTTCACAGCGATGACATTGATGATTGAATTCGGCGATACATGAAACGTTTCAGCAAAACTGTATTCGACATCTGACGAGACCATTTCTATTTATTTTTTGTGTTTTAACAGTAAATTGAGCGTCTGTTCTTCTGTCTCATATATGCATTTTCTCTTCAATGAATGTCTGCTTAGGTTCCAGTTCATTTGAGTCACAAAAGATGGATCGGCCATCCATATCCATCACGTCTCCCATGAGCCCCGGCATGCTGCGGGACGCCCCTCAGTATTTATCGGGACAGCTTACAGTAAGTTCACAATACTTCTCTTATTTACAAAGGACTTGGTGTTCTCTATTATATAAAAAAGACATTTTACAATTGGTTTCCCGCTCTTATGAGAATGTTACTAGTATTACATTCACAGTGTAACCGACATTAATGGACAGTCATTTAAGTATTAGTTACCCTGGGCTCTTTAAAGCTCATTGGAAGTTTGGCAAACATACGCGAGACCTCCTCGGCTATAGTCTCTCCAAACCTGATCAGATTACATTCAGCTCTCATGTAGTCCATTGTGCGACTGTAAAAATACCCTGTCTGCTTGTAGAACATGATTAACTCTGGTGTAAAGTGCACAAGCGGGTTGATTTAAGCAATATAAATGAAGTGCAGGTTGTTCTCTGTTTAAAGCTGTTGGGAAAGAAAAGAATGGATGTTTTTAACTAGAGGTTAAACAGTATGGGTTTGTTAATGTCTGATAAGTGATACCAATGTTTAGAGAAAAAAGCAAGTAAATGCCTGATATAACATCAATACATTGAAATATTAACTTTTACACAACTTACATTCATATTTTTTTAACAGATAACAGATTTCATGATTTTCAAGCTTACCTTTAAAATATTTTACTGTGCATGTGTGGATAATGATCGTTGGGATCTTGATAGTATTATATTTTAATCATATTTTCGCAGTCTTGTGTTTGAATTGAAAGGAATTAAAAGCAAAGTTTATTGAATGTGTTGTTGTTTTATTTGGAACTGACATAAGCGAGTATTATTGACAGACAAATATCACCTATTTACTGGCCTGGCTGATCAATTTATATCACTATTTTTCAACATTTTCCTAAACTTGTCATACTCTTCTTCTGTATCCCATTGAATCTGACCATTCTAACACTATATGGCGTGTACCGTACGTGTGTTTGTGTGATAAATAAAAATCTTGCTATTGTGTATTTGCTAAGCAGGAGATTCAATGTTAATAGCAGTTCACCCATTAGACTTAAAGACAAAAACTTTCTGCTGAATTCACAGAGAAAAAATAGACTGTAACATTAATGGAGGTGAATGTAAAGAAAAGCAAAAGATTCCTATGTGAAAGAACATCTTTAAATTGAGTCTCCTGCTTGGCTTCCCTAGTGTTGCATTAACAACTGGTTTTGTCATTTCAGGTTTTAAGTTTATTACATTTCTCATTATTGTTTTTTTTTTCATTCACTTTTTCTTACCCAGAGCCAAAGCCTTAGTAGAAGAATTGAGCCTTTTAACCCTAGAGTTCAGGTAACCATTCCTGTTTATAAGACACACTATTGCATTGCTTTAGTTCTTTAAATCTTCTGGATAATGCGCAGCAGGAAAACGGCTGCATTATCGACATAATTTCCGTTTGCGTGTTCAAAATAGTCTTTGCTTGTGATCTGTTTTTTTATATATATCTTTTTGTAATGTTGTTATAAGCCACAAAGCATGTGCATGTAATAAAATAGATCAAAATATAAAAAAAAACACTTGACTATCTACAAACAAGGACTAATGATGTACAGTAACACCTGTTACTGTGACGTGACATTTACCCCGGGCAGAGGGGTACTGTGTCTCTCTAAATGTTTTAATGATTCAGATTATGTGAGGACATAAAATTTGATTCTTTTTCCATGTAACATGAAACTCTATTGTATTCTGATACACGTCCACACTGTTAGAAATGAAACGGATTCAGTGTACTTTTGGAGTTTAAAATTTAAAAAATAATTTCTATTCATCCGTATTGTGATCATGCTATAAACGATCTTGTTCAGTACTTACATTCACCACTGGAAGTTTTATGTTGCTGATAAAAGGACATTGAAGGTGCCGTAAGCGAGAAAGCTATGTGCATAGTTCACCCAAAATTAAAAATTCTCTCATCATTTATTTACCCTGTTGTCATTTCAAACCTGGACTTGGAAACAAAACTTTCTTTTTTCTGCAGAACATAAAGGAAGATGTTTTAAGAATGTTGGTAACCGAACAGATCCAGCACCGATAAACTTCTATTACATGGACTAAAATCAATGCAAGTGATTGGCTGACGGTTAACAACATTTTGCAAAATCTCTTCTTTGTGTTCTGCGGAAGACAGAAAGTCATACAGGTTTGAAATGACAGTAGGGTGAGTAAATGATGACAAAATTTTCATTTTCGGATGAACTATCACTCAAAGACCACACATAAATTGTACGACATTGAGTGACATTACTAAAATGGTTGTTCTTAGAAGGGTCAAATGACACGGCTGAAATGAATATTATCTTTTTTTTAAGATGTAATGTATTGTGTATTCACGTTTTAAGGTTAAAAAACGCTGTATTTTCAAACCGTGCATGTTTGTATCTCTTCTTTCCCCATCCACTCTGAAATGTGCTGATTTTTTACAAAGCTCATCGCTCTGAAAAGCGTGGCCACTTGGTTAGTGCGTAGTGATTGGTTGAATACTACAGCGTTTCATGGAAAGTAGCGCCTCTTACCGTATTCAGAACATCAGGTTCCAAAGCAATTGTACTTACAGGTGACAAAATGTCATCGATGCTTCCTTATATCAATACAAGCCCGAATCTGATATGGAAAATGAAGATGATCAAGCCGATACATTAACTTTGCCAGCACGACTTGAGCAGGATGTAAATGATTGGTAAGGTTTTATAAAAATAATATTATGTTAAGTAGTTAAAAACTATAGCTGACTGTTTTACCTTTTATATACAAACTTGTAAAGACTATAAACAAACAACCATATACATCATTCAGAGTTTGTGTGAGATAGAGATACATGCGTGTGGGTGTGGTTACACGAGGCGTTTCAGGCAGGTCTGGTTGAGCAATTTCCTTTTTAGATAGAATGCATCTGTTGTTTCAATACTTTAATTTTTGCAATTTTACGTGGGCAAATTATAACAGATCAAAGACACAGAAAAACACATATTCGCGCCATATGACCCCTTTAAAACTTCGGTTGTGATCTCAGCTAAGGTGAAGGCTTGGATAGGGGGTGTGGTTAAAGTCATGAGGGCGGGGTAATGCAGTGATTCAGTGTAATGGAAGTTTGCAAATCAGCTGAAATTGTTTATAGCACAGTTAACGATCTCTGTTTTATATTTCTCAAGGCCAGAGATGCGGCAAAAAGCTAATTGTACCCAGTGGTACCAAAATAAAGAAAGTAACTGTTTTGATAGCAACTTTCTTTTAAAGGCAGGGTTTGCATTTTAGTCGGGCCGAGTACCAAAACACACTTGTAGCCACTAGAAATGTGTTTTGTTATCGATATCAAATAACAACAACAGTTTTCAGAAATCGATTACCCTGCATTTAAATATACCGAATAATGTGGTGCATATACTAGTTTTTACAGTTGTTCCGCACTTTACTTTACTATACAGAAACACTTTTCTAATGTTAGGATGTGTTCAGATGATTTTAAAGAATATTTTAGACTTAATGCACAGGGCATGCTAGGCGTTTTGGGATTGCTAACTGGTACAATTTGTTTAACTCCTTTCTTTTTTCTTACATATTATTGCACGTTTCACAGTTTGCCCTGAGGAGGCAGTGTTTGTATTAAACCTTTAAAGCATTTCTTTAAAATTAAAGCAAGTGTGGCCTCTGGGCTTAGAAGATCTAGAATTTGATTTGTTATTTATGTGTGTGTCTGACTTCTAAGCATTTTTAGGCACATCCATACTTGCATGGGCAGCAAGCTTGTTTTGTCATGCATCTAGAATGTGAAATACTGTTATGTTAGAATGCATATTACGTCCTCTGGTTTTTAAGCTTGACTTAAGAAGCTTACGGTGAAATCTATACTATGTATTCATGTGTTTTTTTACATTCAACTGAATTGACGCAATAGTTTTTTGATGCAATTCAAACCAATGACATTAATGTATCTATAGCATACTTACTATGATAATTAAGAGCAAATGTCAAATTTCTCAATGATGTCATACATATTTTGACAAGAGGTCTATCAAGTTCTTCCATCCAGCATATGCTTTTCCCAGGATTTTGATAAAGCTTTAGAAAAGAAAATGATGACAGACGGATCAGTTGAGCACATCAAGTCTACGTTCATCTTAATCGGACTCTCATCTTTCTCCCCCTACAGGTCAAACTGTGGTATGACAAAGTCGGCCATCAGCTCATCGTCACCATTCTGGGGGCGAAGGACCTGTCTTCAAGGGAAGACGGCCGACCGCGGAATCCTTACGTGAAAATCTACTTCCTCCCTGACAGAAGGTGAGATTGGGTTACTTGTACTTTAAGAGCTTCTGTGCTTCTGCGTGTTATTTTATAACATAAAACATAAAGCAAAGAGAGAACATTGTATTATTCGACAACTTCGTTTTCATTCTAAATGTGAAATAAGCACTCATACATCCTTCCAAAGACGAAGTTTGAAGTGAGATGTTACACCTTTGCGCAGAGTTGGCAGGTCCTGCTACATTTAAAGTACAAGGACGATCGGGACGTTTTTAAACGGTTCTCGCAGTTGTTTCTTTACCATGGGTCAAAAGAGGAAGAATGTTGTTCATCAGATGTTGGTATTTGGGTTATGCCAGATCATTTGAGCTAGTATTTGGATTGTTTTGAACAGCCTATGGACCATTTAAATAGCCGTTGGACTGGATTTGTTACGTTAAACTGGCAACCCTATATGTGCGCTTGCGCAGAAGTTTTGCTCCGAATATAACATGTAAACATGTTTTTGAATCGTATTGCAACATTTAGGGGACATGTAAACTGCACTGAAATGATCTGTAATCAGATTGACAAAAATGGGTGCTTGTAAACACAGCCAATGTGGCATACAACAATTTCAAAAGCTTTTTTCTTGTCTACAACATCGAGCAGACAGTATAGATGAGAAATAATGTCACAGCTCTGACTGAACCTCATACTGTTTGTTGCATATATTTACAAAAAAGTATACAGTATGCAGTTATCCAATCTCTTCAAGGTTGCAGCGAGGTTGCAGTGTTTATTGTCTGTTCCTGGGTTCTTTTTCATGATGGTAAATAAAAACAGTTTGAATAATTGTTTCTCCAGTGACAAAAGCAAAAGAAGAACAAAAACGGTAAAGAAATCACTTGAGCCCAAATGGAACCAGACCTTTATGTATTCTCCCGTCCACCGGCGAGAGTTCAGGGAACGCATGCTGGAGATCACGCTGTGGGATCAGGCCAGGGTGCGAGAGGAAGAGAGCGAGTTCCTGGGAGAGGTAAGAAACACAATGAACGGTGGTTACAGATATTATTAGCAAATACAATTTTGTGATGTGTTTTGCTTAAAGAATATCGTCCTTAGTGGCGCTCTTTTTATAACATTAAGTTGCTGGAAAATGTAAAAGCTTTGTAATATAAATATTTTAAGAATGTAGTACTAAAATATTTTTATGCCAAAACATAATTTCTCAGTATTACATTTACAGCCATCGAAAAAAAGACCATTCTCAGTTTTTCTGAATTTACTTTTATGTGTTTAGGGAAACTGATCATTGTTGTTTCATTCTGTGAACTACTAACAATATTTCTGCCAAATTTCAAATAAAATGTTGATTAAATGCTAATAAAAAGAACATTGGTCTCTTAATTTTTTCACGCCTTCATATACTTTAGATGTATATTTAAAAATTTTATTACAGTACTAAGATTTTTTTTATGTAATACTAAAAAGATATATTAATCTTATATACATCATTTTTCATTTTTCTCTAAATTTTATAGTGAAGATATATATAATTTAAATGTATATATTTCTATATTTTATTTCTATATTTAAATTTCTATATTTAAAAATGTTACAATTTTAATACACTGAATAAGCTCAATGTATCGAAGATATAGTTTACATTTTTTTCAATCTTCTGTAGATCCTCATTGAGTTGGAAACAGCATTGCTGGATGATGAGCCACACTGGTACAAACTCCAAACACATGATGTGTCATCAGTGCCCCTACCCAAGAGCTCCCCCTGCCTGCAGAGAAGAGCACTGCATGGAGACAGTCCCTCACGCAGACTTCAGAGTATGTCTCTCTCTCTCACTCTCTTTATATTAAATCTGTGCAATGTGCAAATAGAAATATAGTGAATGTGACAGAAGAATAACATAATACTTTTGTAAAGTATCAGGCCAGAAACATATTCTTGCGAGAGTATGTATCTGACCTTTGCACACATTCAAACAGCCTCTGTCCTGATCGTCTTCAGCAGTTGGTTGTCAGTGTCCTGCATTCATTTATTTTATTTCTTGACCTCATTATTTCTGCAGCCAAAGGCCAGTATTCATACGCATCAGGTAAAGAAAGCTGCATGCTCATCTGTGTGTTTGTACACTGGATCCACCCTGTTCTCCCTCTCACTCCTGTGAAAGACTAAATGAACACAGAATGAAATGGACCATGTACCCATTCCGCCACACTTTCCCACAATGCCCTCTTATTTCCCCCCGTGCTGCAGTTTATTCCTCTTTACTGCAGATCGTCCCGACATCTTATACAATATACAATACAGTACTGCTCACACACATCTGTGTATTGTTTTTTAGAATTTGCGGTAGGAGCAGGCGGTATGACTGAAATCACAATTGAGTTCGTTTTCAGCAACTAGATTCCACACCATCATAAACATTTTCATAATCTTGATGACTTTGCTGTATGTCGATTGCTGTTTTTATTGCATTCATCCGTCTTATTCTCTCTCATGAGAAGCATGTAAAGCAGTTTGGCTCACAAATAAGCAGCAATCTCTGCAAATGTCGATACGTTTGTTTTGTCATACCGCCCAGTCCTAGATTTTTCTTCTTCATTTTGAACATTATTAAACTTTGAATACTGTAACAGAATATGTTGTCTAAAAAGGCCAAACTAACACACTTTAGTTTAGCTTTGTTGGTTGTTTTTGATTGTACTGTGTATTGCATCCAAATTTGAAGTAGTAAGAGAGAGATTTCTCCTTGTTTTTTTACATTTACTGTTTTTTAAGGAGGTAAGGATTGCCTTCAAACAATTTTTTGCCAGTTTGTGAGTCACAATATAAGAAATACCAAGTAGTAATTTTTCTGGCATGCACTCTTGCGTATTTTCTTTGGTAAATCTGATGCATTGCACAGAAAATGTTTATACAAACTGCATTTAACTTAAAAACACAGTTTTAAAATGATAGAGCTCATACAAAATGCATCCCATCAGATCCCAAAAACATGTCCACTGCTTGAACTGGAACTTTTAAAATTCATGAATCTCTTTTGACACATCTTCGCTTGTTTGATTTAGTGCTATAGACAGAGAGATTTATGAAACCCAGATCAACATGGGGCAAAAAAGACGACAGCCTTATGAAAGAGATGGAAAGCACCGAAGAAGGTTTATTGCTGGGTTGTTATCCCCATAAAAGCGCGAGCGTCCGCTCGGTGGGTGACCGCGAGTTGGAGTTCTTTGAGGCAGTACGGCAGATTAGCTTTCATTCTCAATGTGAGATGAATGATGGAGTGGCCGCCTCAGAGTGTCAAACTCGACAAGCGTCAGCGTTACGCGCTCAGAAACAGCATTCCGTGAGGTTTATTCCTCATGACTAAAACGAAGTGAAAAGAAGATCCATTTTCTTGCTTAATACGAGACCCAGAACACCGTGTTCTTGTTTTGTGATATGAAAAGAGCAAGAGAGACATCTGACTGACATATTTGGTTACCTGTAAGTGGTCTAAAATAAGCAAGTGCATATAGTATCTTTACCACTTGAAGCTTTAAAGGTGTACTGCTAATACTGAAAAAACAGCCACATGACATTATCCTTGACTGATGTTAAAACGTTTGTCTGTCTCTCCTGTAGGGTCTCAGAGGATCAGTGATAGTGAATTTTCAGACTACGACTGTGAAGAGGGCGTTGGTGTCGTATCAGGTAAAATATCTGTTACTGAGCCGATAAAGAGAATGAATGCTTCATTCCTTCAATATAAAGTTATTCTCTGTTATTGAGGACCAACATCTCACAGATTTTCAAAGGGCTGGGTTCAATTTTATAGGGATAGTTCACCCAAAAACAAAAATTCAGTTAGCAATTATTCACACTTTTCATTCCAAAAGTGACTTTCTTTCTTCTGCAGAACACATAAGAAGATATTTTAGAGAATGTTAGAAACCAAAATATAAATAATTGAACAATATTTGCTTTTTATCACTTCTCAGATTAGATTTAACCATTAACATAAGAGATATGTGGCTTTTAAGGTTTTTATTGGGCAAAAGTATTTGGCCGAAAAGCAGACTACAGTATATCACGGTTAACAAAAAATAAAACATACAATGATTACAGTTTATGATTTAATAATATTTGGGAAATCCCTTTTTAGCAACGGTTATTACTATGCTAA
Organism: Triplophysa bombifrons; assembly: GCA_029783895.1. Classification (NCBI taxonomy): domain Eukaryota; kingdom Metazoa; phylum Chordata; class Actinopteri; order Cypriniformes; family Nemacheilidae; genus Triplophysa; species Triplophysa bombifrons. The sequence continues at coordinate 6,305,541 of CM056455.1, forward strand.
CAGCAAAGACATCAACATTCAAATACCCATGTGAGGTCTCTCTTCAAGTTTTAAAGCATTTGTTTTATTTTAAGTGCATGATATTTCATAGTCAAGCTATTTTCATTATTGTCACATACATAAATGTACATATTCCTCATAAATTGACTAATTTTCATAAATCCTACTAAATTTGTCATCTCCCAAAAACCGTGCCCTTTTTTTGTCACATCCATGTTTATTTGACTCAAAAAAAAAAGTGTTCATATTTTTGATGTTTAAACTCTATCAACAAGGGTTTGGTAAAATATAAACAAGATGGTTCAATCTATTTGTAACAAATACGTTCTCTCAGCATTTTTATGTCATGTCCATAACGCAAAACTGCACATCTATAACGGTGGAATTGTCCATTTGTTGATCCTATCATGTTTTAATATGTTGCAGTCTTTCTCTTATGCCTCAGTAAGCTTCGGACATATGTTTTTAAATTTTTCTTTTGCCAAATATGAATTCAAAGTTTTAAAACATGTTTAATTATATATTGGAATAAAGAGCAAAGCTGTCAATTTTCCAAAGTTAAACATCACTTTTGGCCAGGACTGTATACTTTTAAAAATAAAGGTGCTTAAAAGGTTCTTCACAGCGATGCCATAGAAGAACCATTTTTGGTTTCACATTTACATTTACATTTAGTCATTTGGCAGACGCTTTTATCCAAAGCGACTTACAGTGCACTTATTACAGGGACAATCCCCCTGGAGCAACATGGAGTAAAGAGTCTTGCTCAAGGACACACTGGTGGTGGCTGCTGGGATCGAACCCGCAACCTTTGATTTACCAGTTCAGTGGTTTAACCCACTAGACCACCATCTCCTGGTTTCTTGACCTTTTATAATCAGAAGACCGTTCTTTCCCCACAAAGAACCTTTTGTGAAACAGAAATGTTCCTTGAAGGTCAAAGGTTCTTCATGAAACCATTTAGACAAAAAAATGTTGTTATATGGCATCGTAAAGCACATTTAGTTTTAGTGTATATTTTTTCCTTCATTACTCTGGAACTACAAAGTCGTGATATAGTATTTATGTACCGTATACTGCACACAATTCACATCAGATACTTGAGCTGTCAAACTGCTTATCTGTGATACAGGCAGAAAGGGAAGTCCGTATAAGCCAGACACGCGCACATTTTAAAATTCCAGTCATAGCTACTCTATGTGAGAGGGAAACCCTCCCTCCGTCTCTCTTTCATTGATTTTGGCTCCGTGTCGATTGTAAAGTGCTGATACAGTGTTTTCCACTGGGAGCAGATGATTAACATTCAGAGGATTATAGATCGCCGCTTTCTCTTCATTCACTCTGTGCCGCTGTAGTTGTTTTCCGGCCCGTGTGTTTAGCAGGCACTCGTTTATCGCAGAATGATCTACTGATGCTGATATAGTCTGTGCACTCATGCGGTCTGAGGTCACTTTCACACAAGAATGTGTGTTTGAGAATGTGTGTTTGAAAAAAATAAATATCACATGTATTTTACATTATACAGATACATGAATTGATGCAATAACTTTCATCCTTAATTTCATACTGTCCTCTTTTACAGACTATAGAAATGGCCGGGACCTTCAGAGCTCCACCCTCTCTGTGCCAGACCAGGTTTTATCGTCCAATCATTGCTCACGATCAGCAGACTTCAATCGGGCGCGATCACGGTCACCCAGCGTGCCCCCTTCTCAGAGGTCAGAATGGTCTTATTCTCTACTTTCGAATCTGTTAATGCTTTTGAATCTAACATTAGATTCAACAGCACTACATACAACAAGACCTTCAGTGAAAAACAAATCTATTTCTGTATTCTGCATATTATAATATTATATAAATAATATTATGACTTCATATTACGAACGGTTATGAATGATATGATATAAATACATTACATGTTAAGACTCAAGCATTACACAATTCTTCAATTTAAACATCAAACTCCAAAAATTAGGATTGCAAGATATGACTTTTTTAATGGCATTATTATAAATGTTTTGATGATCTTGACACAGTTACCGTAAAGATGTGAGCATGTTGGTGTCAGTAACCACATTTCGTCCACGAAGGGTTCAGTTTCATACATCTACAATCAATTCCAATGAAATCACAATCCTCTCTCTCCTTAAATCTCCCCATTTCTATTCCTATTGGAAAATCCATGTGTTCTCTCCATTTGCCTGCAGTCATTTTCTCACCTTACCTCGAACGCGACACAGTCAGCCTCATGACAGTCAGCTGGAGGAGTTCAGGTAGAACCATTCTTACCAACGTCCGTCCCATTAACCTTCCTGTTAGAAACCATCACTAACACATCAGGGTTCCTCTGAACATTACCGAGGCTCTCTGACATTGACAAACCTGAATCGGCTCGGCCTTGTGTTAACATAAGGATGGAAACTGGTTCACATATACATTAACATGTGTACTGGTAAAATATGTTTTGCTGGTTGATAAAACCGTGCTGTTGGACTTCAGACACGAGAAAAAATATAAAAGATGCACTGCATCATTAAAACATCATATCTAGAATACTTTGATGGTCTTTCATTTTTAAATAACTTTTAATCTGATGTGGAACAAAATGACTTGCCACAAGGTTGAACGACCGTTGCACACTACAAAACACTGTTAATGCTGTTTAGTTTTGTCAAAAGTGTATGTATATTTCCCCATTCCTCTTGTCTTATTGTACACATCCCAGCGAATGTATATATATTCAAGAAAGAATATATACAACATGCTTCTGTCTTTTTGAGAACGGTGAGCTACTGTATACATTTGACTCGTTCCTAAAGCATCACGGTCATTTCCTCTTCATTATATCATCACAAAGAATCCATTTTCTAAATAAGTGTATGGCAAAGTTGTTTTTTATCATGACAAATGATGTTGAAGAGAAAGCGTAAATACAGTACTTCACTTCTGAAAGCGTAGTGACGTGATCATAGTTTGCTGCACAGTGATATAAGTGTGCGTAATCTTTTTAACTGTGTGTTTTTGTGTGAAAAGTTGTCCAGCATCTGATTTGATAAATTGATAAAGTATCTACTCAAAAATATAGTCTGTAAAGTTTCACATGTAAAGTGATTTTGAGGATTCATTTCGTCACACATTTTTCTAATAGCAGCTGTTACATGTTTTGCCCGGAGCGCTACAGTTTTTTCTTTTAAATTAAAGTTACTGAAGTGTAGGCGGTCTTGATTTAGTGACCTTTGAAAATGCTAAAGAATTATGATATGCAAATTTTAGCAGGAATTAAAGGGTTGTAATGTCAATAATTTCTCTCTTTGCAGAAAAGACATTTTATTTCGGTCCTGCAAGTAATGGATAGAGTGCTATCTGGTGTGTTATATTATAATGCATTGAAAATATTTTAAATCTTTTTATTGGGGTCATATGGTCATATTTTTCTGTGTCTTTGATAAGTTCCAATGCATGTCTTAGACACGTAAAATTGCCAAAATGAAAGTGTCGGAACAAAAGATGAATTCTGTCTAAAAGTGAATGCTCACCCAGATCTGCCTGAAACGCCTCGTGTAACCACAAATCTACGTCAGTTCCTGGTATTTTGGGACAGACTTCTGGTGAGGTCACTAACTAATTATCATATTTGTGACGTCATAACATCAAGTTGACAAAAGTGCTTTTTAGTAAAAAAAAGTAAACTCTCGCAGCGTTTGGTTACAAATAGCAGCGGCCGAACTCCACGACTTTGCCCAAGAAGGCAGCCCAGAGAAATGCTGCGTAATGAAAGTCTATTTGAATTACAAACAGAGAGCGTCTTTGCAATAACTAATCACATATTTAAAAACTACAATCATTATACTAGTTTCGGCCGCCCTCTTTATTTTTTCGAGCTTGAGCCTTCTCAACCAATCACATTCCTTGCGGAAACGACAGGTCTCTGTCATTGGTTAGCTGTGAAAAAGGAGCTTGACATAGGGCGTTTTTTGAACTTGAACTTTTTTCAACATCAAGAGACGCTCTGAGCTGAAGAAAAAGACACCGGTGCTGGCGTTTCAGAAAGCGCTCAGGACGTTTTTTTAAAACACGTTTACTCCATAGGATTATTATATAAAACAGATGCTAGCAGCTTCAAAGAAGAAGTCAAGTCTTAAAATGGCTGTATTTTACAACTGGATGCCACCAGCTCCAGTGAATTAAAATTAGCGGCATCTAGAGGTGAGGTTGGGAATTACAACCAACGGCTCACCTAAGATGTTGTCTAAGATGTTGTCACATTTTCACTTCTTTTCCGAAAGAGATTACATATTTACGAAACGCGTTCTGCAGAGCAGTTTGTCCATTTAGGGCTACTGTAGAAACAACATGGCAAATTCAATGTAAGGGGACCCGTGTTGTATGTAGATAGAAATAGCTCATTCTAAGGTAATAAAAACATATCGCTTCATTATGTACTGTAAGGTCTTTATGCACCTCTGAAGACAAAGTTATGTTTATTATATTGCATTTCTATCAATAGATCCTTCAAAAAATGACCCATTACACCTTTATCGTGTTAGTCTTCTAAATGAACAGAGAATCACATCTTTGCTGGACAACTGGTCATGCATTTCACATATTGTACATAACACTACATGTGCCTTTCTGTCGTTGTCCTGTGTACTGTTATACCTTGTCAATTGTCTCAGTTTGAATTGTTATAAAAAAAGTGTAATTGATTACAGAGCTCAACAGCTCACTTTGTAAGTGGCCTCAGTTTTAGAAATGTTTTTGTTCCATGCATTTGAAGTACGGTTGAATGATTTTGTTTAATTGAAACCAGACTTGAGGCTTTTTCAGACGATACAATGACTTCACAATCTTCAGCCACTGGTAGTCTTAAAAGTTTTAGCATTTTTTAAGTTTTTTTTTTCTATGGGGAAAATCAAAGGGGTCATTATTTCTGGAAGCCATCTGTTTTGTCATTTTATTTTACAGTTTTAACACAAGATTATATAATATACGATTGGATTTCATATATTTAATATGAACTCTGACAACATTTGTATTTCATTCTATGTAAGCAGTTAATTGTATGGCCAAAAAGTGACGGCAAATGAGTCAATATGAAGTTTATCAAAGTCGCGCCGTAGCGGAATCAGTTCATAATTTGTTCCCTAGTGCCAAAGAAGGAAATATTACCAGCTACTACCAGATGCCAGTTGGAGACTCTCTGAATGCCCTCATAAGCCCAACAACCTCACCCACACTGAACATCAATCTGTTTCCCCCATCGCATTTCTCCAGGAATTACGGAGCGTCAGACAGACACGACTATCATCACAGGTCCCGTTCTGCAGACCAGCGGTCCGCACTTGAGCGTCCCATGTACAGTCGCTCTCGCTCCACGGAGCGGCCGCCCGACGTCCCTCACTTGAGGTCTTCAATGCCCTCCCTGCCATCAGGAAACTCTGCTCCACCTTCCCCTGCCTTATCGAGGTGACCCAGCCCTGACTAACCAAAACATCCTACTACGATACAAAGATCATCCCCTCATCCATCCACCCCAGCTGCTCAGTTTCTTTGATTTTGTGTTTGATTTTTGTTTTCTGTACAACCGTGCTGTAATATCTAGGCTACTCCATGTTATCCCACAGGAGAGAAAAATCACACAGGAGATCTGTTTAATGTCTCAATAGTTTCTCAGAGACAGTGAGCTAACTTCTCTAACTCAATTCACAACTATTCTATCTATGTTCATTTTATAGTGCTACACACTCATAGCCTAAAAATGTTGGGTTGTTGGGTTTGTCTATTTTAATTTTTTAAAGACATATAAGGACTAAAGTTTGGGACAAATCTTCTCAACAACGTCTCTCCTGAGTTATAAAAGAGAAAACTATGAGCGATACACTTTTCCTCTGGGATCCACGTAGACAATACAAACTTTTACATTTTTTGTTTTGAAACACAACACATTAATTACAACTTATTATAGAAGTGTGAAATAATCTTTTTTTGTTACACTTTTAGATATTTATATATAGAGAAAGAACAAATTTGCAGTATCACTTTGGAAGATCCATGTTTGTGTCACAAGCATGTCGCACACATTCTTTGCATCAGTTTAATTGTCTATTATTATTTGTGTTCGTTTTGTTTATGACTTATGCTTATGGAAAACCACATCATGAACATTTCTTGTTATATGAATCCCCGACAGCATTGAAATGGCTTTGCTTGTTCTTATGCCTGACGTAATCATGTTTTTTGCATTTTAACTCGTGCTTTTTACCATTCATTTCTCTACTTTTATCAAGTTTTATATTGAATAACATCATTTTACATCAAAATATTTTACGGCTTTATATTTGATTTTTCCTTTTATTGTATCTCACAGCTTTTGTTTTTGTTGGCAGTTTCTTGGTTCTTGTGCCATTACTGAGAGCTGAGCATTCTGGGTAATGGGTATTGGGATAAAGGTCCATACATTAGTAGAAATATTGTTTTTTGTTTCCTGTGTGTCAGGGCACATCCTCGTGGTGGATCGGCTCAGACCAGCCCCACGGACACACCTGCAAACAGCAGGAGAGGACGACAGCTACCACAACTGCCTGCCAAAGGAACGCTGGAAAGAAGTACGTTTACGTTTCTCTTCTGCTCCTCTCCATTTGACCTCCGTTGTCTCATGCTCATGCTGAGATGTGTTCTGGGGTTAGATTGTAAAGGGTCTGACTGTGAGAAGGTATAAATGTGGTGCTTTGATCTTCCATACAGTAGGTACATTGGGCCGTATGGTTTATAGGGATAAGAAATCCTGGTTGGAGTCGGTTTTAAGAAAAAGAAAAATGCCATCGAATTGGTTATTTTTAAAAAGTACAAACATGGGAAGATGAGCTGCATAAATGACTTACAGTTTTTGTATTGACTAAATGGTTCCACAAAAACTACAGTATAGAACAAACAAAATTTGTGTTTTTCCGTCTGAAAAATGCAAAACCTCTTGAAAAGCAGAAGTTGCTGCAATAACTGGGAGTTCTTTATTTCCCATAGTGCCGGTCAATCCACTTTACAAACTGTCTTTATAGGCTTTAACAAAAAAGTAAAAAAAACAGTTTGTTAAGGAATGAATTGAACTCTTTTACAGATCACAACATTGCATTGTTTCATTACCCTGAATATGACATCAGTAGTCATGACGTAACATCTGTTGTTGTATTTGAGTGTGTACCACACACAATCACATTACAGACGTGTGTGGTTAAGTCATGCATGTGCGACTGTTTAACATCTCAATTCGGTTCCCTCTCTCATTCTTCTCTCAGAAGGCCGAGATGAAGAACCTGAGCCTTGTTCAGGTGTGTAACGTGACTGTGATGGTTTAATCACTCAGAAAATATTGTTCTGATTAAATTAAACCTTTCTGCAATGGTCTTGAGGTATGAACTGCGTCAGAGAACGTATTGATTTCAGTAGGGGCGATGCATTATGAAGCAAGAAAAATGCAAAGGTTGGCAAAAATGTGACCAAAAGTTGAGAAAATGTAAAGTAGAATGCATTATTCCAGTTGACGAATGCAGATCAATGAGAATTCCAAAGGGATGTGCTTTCTCAAATGTTGTATATTTAAAAGTTGATTTTAAAGTGATCCGCTTCTCAAAGCATGAGACATGTGATAAATAAAGCTTTGGGAGCTTTTGAGACCAGGTCCATTGCAAAACTTTATGTTTGTTTATGAATGTGACTCATAGCAATAATATGAGTCACATTAAGGGAGTTTTTGTCTATTTCCTTGTAATCATGACAATGTTGTGATAAAATCGAAGTTTTTTTGTTCCTTTATTGGTTCAGTGTGCATCTTTTCCTTAGTTGTGATGATGTGGTTCTGTTTTGTTTACACACTGTACTTTTGACCTTGAGGGTAAATGTTGAGATTTAAGCGGCATCTAGTGGTGAGGTTGCGAATTGCAACCAACGGCTCACTCCGCCCTTCCCTTATGAAGCACTACGGTGGCTGACACAGAAGTAAAATGTTGTCATGTTTTCTCTACTTTGCCGAAGGAGATAACTTATTTTCGAAACGCGTTCTGTAGAGCAGTTTGTCCGTTTAGGTCTACTGTAGAACATTATGGCGAATTCCATGAAAGGGGACCCGCGGTGTATGTTACGGTGGCTGCAAAACACACGCAAATAGAAAAAACATTAGCGAATTCAAAAAGCATCTTCATTAGTTTGGCGACACATGCTCTTGCACATTCTCGCAACACAAACAAATACAGAGTCGTGCTGCAAGTGTCACCGATGATAACGGTGTTTCTGGGGGACTCTAAAAGCTGATGAACCTGGCTAGGATCCTTCACTTCCTGCCTTCCATTCTGAAGGGCTCATCCCCATCTGTGGCACTTGCAGAGCGTTTTTGTATTCGTTTGTGTTGCTAGTATTTCAGGGCGTTTCAGTGTTTGTTTGTGTTGCGAGTGTTTGCAGGGCATGTGTCGCCAAACTAATGAAAATGCTTTCTGAATTTGTTGGTGTTTTTTCTATTTGCAAGTGTTTTCTTCTGTTGCAGCGCTGTGACACCTAGCGGCCACCGTAGTATGTCAATAGAAATAGCTCATTATAAGATTATAAAAACAACGCTTTGTGATGTAAGGTCTTTATTTACCCCACAACACATATTTATGTACATTAACATGTACACACAACATTTCTGTCAATAGATCTTCCACATTTGTCTTGCACAGTTTAGGATATTGGCAAATCTAAGCACAGTTTTAGTCATTATTTACGTCTTTTCTAAAACTCATAAGATGTTTGTGAGTATTGATCCCTAATAGACTTAATAGTAAAAGTCTTTGAATTCAGTTTTTGTTCTTTGTTGTACTCAAGTCTCTTTTCAGTTTTTTTGCACTACACAATGGGTGAGAAACCTGGAGACAAACTAGTTTACTAGTTTAAACTAGAAGGTAGTTTACTTTCTTGATTGTTTTGAAGACACAGACCATCTCAAAAAATCACCTTAAACATTCTGGATGCTTCATTCCGGATCACAAACTATCATGTCGTGGAAATTCTCAGAAGACTTGTGGCGCTTTGATACTCAAAGTGCTAACTTTTGGCCCATCTGTGCCCCAGATTATAGAGATCTACTCGACACACTGTAGGGTTCTAGGTCAGTGTATCGCACATCAATAGGTTGCGTGAGCACATGGTCTTGTTTTCGGGTCGGATTAGAGCTTCAAATCACAAATACAGACATGATCATTTGTGCATTGAAATATTACAATTGGTAGTAAGTGAGACTGATACAGTCGCACAAAGGCTGGAGATCCAGCTGGACACATTTCCTCCACGGCCATCTGTCACATCCGGTGTTTTTGCCACAAGATCTGCTCTGTTGGAAGTTTGTACGTCTGCCACCTTCCCAGCATGCATCATTTCTCACCAACTGCTATTTACTCTACATAAGCCATTTGAAATTCTAACTCATTCATTTAGGGCATCCGAAAATCTGCATACAGGAAATTCAGTTTGAAGCTTCATTTAGTGTTGATACGACTGTTTCTGCTGTTGTGTTAAAGATTGTGAATTGAGGAATAGTGGCCCGACAGTCAACGAGAGGAAAGGCAAGTGTCACCAGATGTGTGTTTGCAGTGTAGTTTTTGACCTCTTTACCTCTTATTTTTACTCAGAAAAGCAGGGCGATATTTTGCATTACTCAATATATTTCAGTGATTTGAACAATATTGCCCATATTTATTATAGGACCATACGCACATATTTTTTTAGCTGCTTTGCAGCAGCAACTGCATCTGAAGTTTGATTTCAGATGTATCGCCCAACCTTATCTGCATTATTAAACTATCCTTTAGTTTAAATCTTTTCTTGAAAACGTCTCTGTAAGGGTTGATGCTGGTCTGTGTTCATTGTGTGCTGCATGGATGAGTCTGTTTCTCTGTAACGTGTTTCTAGGTCAGTCTCTCGCTCGTCTCTTCTCTCCTGCTCTCGTTTCTGTCTCTCTCTCACTCTCTCTCTCTCTCGTGTGATGGGTTGCTATTTTTTAGGTCTGTAATTTGCTGTGAATAATTCAGAGATTGTGTTGAATGACAATGACCTGGATTGAGTTTTTGCAGATAAATGTTCTACTTTATTTTTTTAATCCATTTTTTTAGTTAATGTTATTCCAAGATGCATCCTAGTATGAATATTGACAGTAAAAGAGTCTGTCAGTTAGAGCTGCTCACCAGCAGATGGCGCACAATTACATGGTGAGAGGAGCTCTTTACTGCCACAATGCTGAAATGTATTTGGATTTGATGGCCCAAAGATGTGTACACTTAGGACACACTTAAAAATGAATAGATACAGTGCATTTGATGGCAAAATGTCAAAACAAATTGCATTCATTTGAATGGAAAATAATCCAGTATATTCCTCAAGCAAAAACCACAAGAAGTTTTCAATTATAAACTAATATAGAATTTTGTTCTTTAAGAATGTGGATTCTATCATTTTTTAAGACATCTGTATTCAATAAAAAGCTACATTTATTAAAACTAATAATACGAATGACCAGGCCATCTTCCTTGTAGCCAGTAAAAAATATAGTTCATTAACTGAATTTCATTGTCCAGATTTATAGCATGTTGGTTATTTTATCGTTTAAAACCTACAGTAGAAAACATCATTTTAATCAAAGGTTTTTCTTGAAAAAAAATGTAAGTTATAAATGCCATTTGAGGTGATATTTGTCTGTGTTACTGAAGTGTCCTGGTATGTTTTGGAGATGCTGTACATGCAATAGAGAGAATTTCTACCATACAGTTTCTCTGAGGTGTTAAACGTTTTGGCCTTGTGTTAACGCTGCCGGTGTCTCTGTGATGCTGAACTGCGTGTTAAGAGGTGACATGGGAGGACCAGCAGAGCTCATTGATCAGTTCTGGTCACTTGACTAATGGCCATCTGGAGGTGATGCACATCCCGGCACAGACAGGTTTGTGATGGTCCATCCCAGTGACCTCTGACCTCTCTGACCATGACTGTCCGCTCTTTCCTCTCTTCATCGTAATGCGTTTGACCTTTGACTTTATTGACTTTATAGTCTGGATCAGTCTGAGCCCCCAAACTGACCACAGTATGTTTACAGATGGCCTGAAAGCTTTTATTTTATATTTTATATAGCTTTCTTGCTTAGTACAAAAGTGTTTGATCTTTAGATATTTGTCATCTACAGTAAAACTATTGGAATTGCACATGTTATTCTTTTGTGTCTGTCTTCTAGCTCTTGTTCCTGTTTTAATAATGAGACACGGTTCACAAATGCAGTTTTTATTAGTTTTATTTTGGTGGAAGAATGCAGCACATTGCTTCCGTTTCAAACAAAAGATGCTGCGTGTTTGCTGCTGTAGGTTGCATGCATTAGTCTGAATGTTCATGATCTTCTGCACAACCTTTTTCTACATGTTCCACACAGACGTTCTCCTATTTGTGTCATTTTGCGTTTATTTAGTACAATTGTAATTCATTGAAAAGTATAAAACAAGTACGACTTCAACAGTATCTATACCCACTCATCAAACCAAATCTATTGTGAGAAAACACAGAGCTGTATGTGGTGAATTGTGCTGCAGACGGGCGTTTCAGCTTCCTTCGTCTCTCATGGAAATGACTGGCTCTTACTCAACCAAACCCAAATGAGATGACGATGAGACGATTATGATCACTGTTACCTTAAAGTTCAGAATATTTTTTTCTAATGAGACAGTCGTGTGTGTTGGAGGGATCATAGTGTTCGGATCAGGCCCGGCTAATGACCGTACCACCATGCAGTCATCGGTATGGAGTGGCATCCTGGTTTTGGGTTATTAATGCTTCAGTAATATGCTTGGGTACACAAGATTATGAACACAGTGGCGGTTGTGTGATTAATGCTGGGGCTGTTTAAAGCACAGCTCATTGTTACTTGAGAGAACAAGGAAAAATGGAGAAAAAAACTGAAGCATCAGCAGATTTTGTTTCTGTATAGATGCAGATAAAGGAAATAAATCTGCAGAGGAGGATGAAGTCCAATTAGTGGCAAACGGCGTTACATAACGCACTGAACGCTGTTCAACTTGTCTGTGAACGTTACAGTTCATCCAACTGACTAGACTTGTTTTTTTAAGCTTTTTCGGCACGTCCTACCTTTGATTGACATGTGTTTTTGCTCCTGTATTTATATACAATGCTGTTTCCAAAATCTTACGTTTTATCTGCTTTCGTTGTAGAAATAACAGAATAATAGAGTGACTTTTTTTGTTTGCTGGCATTAGTAGACATTCCAACATAGGGTTCATTGATTTTGGGAGCACTGCCATTGGTCAAACAAACAGATAGTCCCGCCCCAAACTCACGGCAATAGTTGAACCAGTGTTACTGTCGCTCCACTTTATGGAAATGTTAAATGTAGAAAATATTTTTTAACAGATGCATAATTTAAGAAATTTGACACTGATGGCAGCCAAAATTGTGTACAAATGCTGAAAGTTGTTGAACATTTTTGTTGAAAAAATGTTTCTCCACAGGGGTTTTGAAGATCTTTCTCTTCAGCTCTATTCCTTAATTTTCTTTTTTATGTGCATGCTTTATTAACAGTTCTCTAGTATTTCAGGTTTTGCCTCGAAGCAGGACTTACTACTTTACCTGTCTTTCTTCTGAACTCTCCTTTATTTTCTCTCTCTTTTTATGTTAGCTTTTATCATGCATTTAAAGTGACACATGAAGTTAGCGATTTTAGTGTTCAGCTCCAGTGATCTCTTCTCTCTGTCATGCAACCCGAAACTTGTGTTTTTGGTTTTTCCTCATTTTGTGTATGTTGGTGTTTGTGTCGTGTTGTTGTTGTATTGTGCTCCTTCCCCGTGTGTTTTTGCCCCGGTTGTTCCTGGTTCTCCATCCACACCTCCTCTCACACCCTCTCCTCTGTGTTTGTCCATGTTTGTGATGTGACCCCACCACCCTAAACCCCTCCCTCTTAGAAGACACGGACTCCCGCAGTCGGATAAACTCAGGTCTGTCCTCTCTTCTGCCTTGTTTTTCTCCAATCCTCTTGGCTTTTGCACGTCTTTTTTCTCCAATACGGTTGTGTACCCTGCTGGGAAAGAAAACAAATGTTAACTGGTCTGTTGCTTGTCAAACGTGGTTTACCAGCTCTAACCAAACTGATCAAAATCCTCTACTAGAACTAAACCAGGTTCACCGGTCCATCTAGACAATCACCATAATTACTTACTTTTCCAGCAGGGTATAAGCAATCCATGTCAGTTTAAGACTCACAAAGAACATGTCACAGTCATATCTCATCCTAAATAAATTGTATTCATTTACCTTTATATTATATTTTGTTTTATTCATATATATTGAATTTGTTTTGGATTGGCTTTATACAAACATTGTGATTTCAAATCAATTGGTTCAATGGTTTTATTCAAAACATAATTTCTTACTTTTTTCTTGTGATTTGTGTTTGAAATATGACCCTGACATTTATTTATAGACTTTGTGAAAATCAGTCTGGACCCATTTAAATCCATCTGAAATAAATATAAAGCGTTGAAAGTGTCACGCTGGAAATGCTGGACTGTGCTTGAAAGCTAAAAACACCCGTTCTGTTGTCTTCACTGGCTGTTCTCCATCACTTCGTCCTTTCTGCTCTATTCTTCACAAGCTTTTTCTCATCTCATGTGGTGGTTGTACAGTAGGTGTTATATTTCTCTCGAAGTCAAACTCTTCACCAGCGCCAGTCATAATCATGTGTGATTTGAGCTCCTCCTCTTGTCCTCTTTTTGAAAACACGTTTAGAAACAGTGGCACATATATTGAGCTTTATAAATAGTTCAGGGAGTATCACTTCCATTTATTTTCTCCATCCAAGGAGAAAATAAATACAGCTCAAATTTGTTGGTACCCCTCCACAAAAACGAAGAATGCATAATTTTCTCTGAAATAAAAAGTGATTGGCATCCACCATTGTTTATTCCATATTTAAAAGAAATAAGGCTTTGTTTTAGATTTTTTATTCAACATAATATTGTAAATAATAAAACTAATGAAAATGTCATGGACAAAATGATGGGACCCCTATCCCTAATATTTTGTTCCAAAACCTTTACAGGCAATCACTGCAAGCAAACGTTTTCTTTAGCTCTCAATGAGACTTCTGCACCTGTTAACATGTAGTTTGGCCCACTCTTCCTGACCAAACTGCTCTAGCGGTCTCAGGTTTGATGGGTGCCTTCTCCAGACCGCTAGTTTCAGCTCCTTCCATAGATGTTCTATAGGATTCAGATCAGGACTCATAGAAGGCAACTACAGAATAGTCCAATGTTTTGTTCTTATTCATTCTTGGGTCCTCCAACAGGATAATGACTCAAAACATTCTGACACTGTCCAGTACATTTCGCTTCAGAATCCTTTGATAGTGTTGAGATTTCATTGTGCCCTGCACAGATTCAAGGGACCCTGATGCTGCAAAGCAGCCCCGAAACATAACCGAGCCTCCTACATGTTTCACTGTAGGTACGGTGTTCACTTCTTTGAAAGCTTGATTTTTTCCCTCTGTGAACATCAAGCTGATGTGACTTGCTCCAGTTTTGACTCATCGTTCCAAAGGACATGCTCCCAGAAGTATTGTGGCTTGTCAATATGAATTTCAGCACATTCCAGTCTGGTTTTTCTTTCAAGGGTGGTTTCCTCATGGATCTTCTGCCATGGAGCCCACTTTTCCTCAAAAAGCGACGGATGGTGCGATCAGAAACTGACGTGCCTTCATCTTGGAGTTCAGCTTGTATCTCTTTGGCAGTTATCCTTGGTTCTTTTTCTACCATTCTCACTATCCTTCTGTTCACTCTGGGGTGGATTTTCCTCTTGCGGCCGCGCACAGGGAGGTTGGCTACAATTCCATGGACCTTAAACTTCTTAATAATATTTGCAACTGTTGTCACAGCAAAACCGAGCTGCTTGGAGATGGTCGTGTAGCCTTTACCTTTACCATGCTTGTCTATTATTTTCTTTCTAAACTTCTCAGACAACTTTGTTTAGCTTTCCTTTGCATCCTTTGCTTCTCTGGTCCATGTTCAGTGTTGTGCACACAATGATACCAAACAGCACAGTGACTTTTTTTCTTGGTTTAAATAGCCTGAATCAGTTTGAAATATCACTTTTATCCAATTATGTATAATCTTCTTTAAGGGGTACCAACAAATGTGTCCACTCCATTATACAATATTTTTGTAGAATAAGCAATAATTCATCTCTTTCCATAGCTTCTTTGCTTTATTCTATGACACACCAAAGGCATGCAGGTATACATGATACAATAGATTTTAATTTCATCACTCTTCAGGAGGAATGAAGCATTATTTCAATGAGCTGTAAGGGTACCAAATTTGAGCACGTCTTTTCTATTCTTACGTTCTATTAACCAAATTTATTTGAAAACATTGTATACATTGTGATTATGGCTTGAGCTAATGAAGCAGCCCTCAAAAAAACATTATATAAGGCTATTTTTAGTTATTTTACATCATGTTGTTTCCTCCCCATCACCATCATAAGAATTATAAAGATGGACACATTTGGTGATTTTAGTATTGGAAATATCATTAGATTACATTGAAATAAAACTGGAAACTAGGGTAAATTACCCATGAAGCACAGCGTTTTGAACGTATTTCGTAGCACTGTTAGGTAAAACCACACTTCGAGTATAACTCATTGTAGCACTGCTATTATATTAAACCAATGTAATGATTCTCAGAACACTTATCATTCGGTAATTTGCAAATCATGTTAATTATTTAACAGCACAATTGCTATTGGCAAGAGAAAATTGCTATTGACATTTTAAGCCACCTGCTTTGCCGAAGACAGATGCTGTTAGCTGTACGAGCGAATTGTGTGATTGATTCAAACAGACCAATTAAAACAGGAGCTTACTGCCTCGCAACCTGAAGTGTCTTAGTGGTTTATGTGCATGAAAACACATGTGTGTCCGTGACATTTACTTTCGAAAATGTCATTAAGTTTGTATCTTACATTTGCATGACAAGCAAATGTTTGATTTGACTGGAAGTTAGGTATACAAATACAATGTAGTGTATTTATTTAATTGACCTAGTGAATGACACCTTTTAAATGCAATGAGTTGAGTTTGTGTGAATAAAATTTTGTTCAAAAACAACACTAAATATGCATTTTTGGCGTATTTGTTAGTTTGCAACTAGGGACATTGTAAAAAAAATTGCACAATATGTAATGTATGTACATTTGTGAATATCTTGTATTGAAGCTATTCTGTAACCTTTTAATTATTAATTAATATTTTCAGCATTATTTTGTGCCTTGGGTTTATTTTTAAATGCCAGTGTATCCTCCTTAAAACACTTGATGAACAATTTCTAAACAGGCAGGTGTCTTGAGCTCAGACGGTGTTAAAAGTAATTCACTAACAATTTAATCTCCTTAAGAAACAACTGTTGATCATGCCCAACACGTGCTTATTGTGTATTTCATTTCTGTACCAAACGCCTCATAGTTAACCCTTGAGTTTTTGGTCAGAAAGACTTCTTCAGAAGACATTTCACTTTATTCTCTTGCTTCATTAAGTGAATATACCAACAGATCTGTTTCCACGCATCTTATTGTCCTCTACTGTGTTTTTAAGGTGCTTTGGATGTCGAGGAACGAACGCGGGAGATGAAGCTGAAGATGAACAAGTATAAACAAGGAACGGGTTCAGACTCCAGGCTGGAACAGGATTATCAGTCCAAGGTAAGTGAATGTGTTTAACTCGGCAACAGTTTTGAAGCACATCACGCACACTTAAAGCAACAGTTTTACACAAAAAATGAACATTCAGACATCATTTACTCACCCTCTTGTCATTTCAAACCTAAATGACTTTCTTTCTTCTGTAGAACACAAAAGATATTTTGAAGAATGTTGGTAACCAAACAATGGCGGTACCCATTCACTTCTATTGTATGGACACAAAACCAATGCAAGTCAATGTGTACCGCCATTGTTCGGTTACCAACATTCTTCAAAATATCTTCTTTTGTGTTCTGCAGATCATGCATACAGGTTTTAAATGACCAAAGGGTGAGTAAATGATGAAAGAAATTGTCATTTTGGGTGAAATATCGCTTTAAATGGTGATGTTAACTGCTTTGATTCCATTTGATATAAATCAGGCTGTTTTCTTGTTGTAGTAAATGTTGTTTAAGTACATTTTTATGATTTTCGTTTTAATATATCTAATATATTTGACTTTCAAAAGGTGTTGAGTAATTCAATAAATTGATTAAATAAAGAAATAACATTTTTATGTGATTTATACTCTATAATCTCTGTAGTTCAGCCTCTATGCTCAAGATTTACTGCACACTATTTATAAATACTTGCCAGTATGCGGGGAACTCCTTTATTTTCATCCTCAGATGATCTTTAGAGGAAGTTCAACACCATATATGGTCAAATCACCCTCCTTTCATTTCCTATTAAGGGTGTTGTATGAGAGGCATCATATCACCCTGGTCATCAGTTCTGCAGGGGTCTATTAAAATCCAGTTAAGCCGGTGTGTTTGTCACTGTGAAGGCCCAAATGAGAACAAATGTTACAAAAGGGGTTGCTCACATTGGTTTATGTAAGCGCGCCCCCAACCAGAGACTTTTGCTAGTTCTTCTACTTTCTGTCTTTTAAGTGTTGTCTTACAGGCTTGTTGCTTTGTTCTACAGCGTTCGGGCAGGGACCCTCATCGAGGAGAAAACCTCTCGGCCAAATCTTCGGACAGTGATGTTAGCGACGTGTCCGCTGTGTCGAGAACCAGTAGCGCATCTCGATTCAGCAGCATGAGCTACATCTCTGTCCAATCAGAACGGCCGCGGGGAAGCCGAAAGATCAGGTGAGAGCCTGTTGTCTTTTTGAACAGAGATGGATGTTGGGAACAGGTCACAGTCAAGTCTGTGTTCGGGACCCGTGAGGTTCTGGAGGGTCCTGTTAGGCCACCTGCGCTCTGCAGAGTTTTGGAGGTGACAACTGCATTGATTTGTGAATACATGTAGAGTAAATTTCCAATGTGTGTACACTATAAAAAAAAATTAAATTCAGGAAATTTTCAAGCTGTGAAATCAATTAAATATACCGTTTAAATTGAGTAAATGTAAGTAAAAAAATATAATATCTAATTTTTTTATTAAGTAAAAAGTTAGGTAACACAAATATTTATTTTAGAATTCACCAGAATAAGGGTATATTAAAAAATATAATTTTTTTAATTAAATACTTTTAAATAATAAGATAATAAATAATTATAAATAGTTTTTCTTTATATTAAATCAACTTAAATAATATGTACATTTAAGAGGAATTAACTGTTGGATTTTTAATCAATTTTTTATATGTCCCATTTAAAAAGTCACTTAAATGATTTTAAAAGATTAATATAGCTTTTTTATATTTACTAAGCGACTGGATTATTTTTAAGAGTGATATGAAAAGTCACAGTTAATGTTTTAAATATAAAGACTGAAAATGTGATTTTCGCTACCTTTTGGTATTTAGCTGCATTTTTTCTGGAATCAAATTATGTTATACAGTTTGCATCTAATTGATTCATTCCTCAGAGGATGGAGAAGTGATTTCATAGGCTACCGAACCTGACTGAGATTAATTTGTTTTTGTAATATATAATAATCAAACATTATATACTTTTGAGTTGGGGAGTATTAGTATGGAATCATAACATCATTATTTTTTTTCACTTCTGTTAAATAGCATTTGTTATTAGTATTTATTGGACTGATTTGGTTTAAGAATGCAGTTGTCACCATCCTAAATAAACGAAACTCTGTGTGTTCATAATAGGATTAAACACACAATATGAGTACTGTATTTATCTGTAGTGTGGACGTGGCCTAAGAGTAAAAATGTTCGGATCATAACTCGGATTTGGAGTGAATTCATTTTTGACTCCATTAAAGTGAATTCAGAGCCAAACCCCTTAATTTTACTCAAAATACTGAAATACTGTTTTATTCCCATATACATCAATTGTTGAGCTGTTGTAGTTCTACACTATATACATGTTTATGTTCTGTCCTATGTGAACAATGTCTGGCTTCTGTTTGTATCATCTGCATTATTTTGTCATGCTTTCATACTTCATTCTGTACGTAATCTCAGAAATCATTCAGATAGTGTTGACGGCTGTTTTCCCTTCGTTTCTGTTCTGCATGCCACTTGCTTCTCTGCTTCTGCTGGCCACGCCCACAGCAAAGCAATGCAGGGGCGGAGACTCTCCAGGGAGGAGGAGTTTGTTGAGGAGGCGTTACAGGAGGTGGAAAGGTTAGAGGAGGAGAGGGAGGAGAAGAGAGGTGGGAGGAGGGTAGGTAAAGGGAGGAGACGGACAGGTAGTGTAGACAGGGATGATGCTGAGGGGGAGGAGCCTGAAGAGGGCGTGGCCCAGAGGACGGTCTCAGAGATGGACCTCAGGTAAATCAGTCGCCATGGCAGCCAGCTGTATCTTGTCTTGTAGTCTAATAGTATATAACTACAAGACTTTTTATTGAATAAATGTAGAAGTGAATGCTTGTTTATTTAGTTTGTTTTAAATTATGGGCAGTATATGTAGAATTAAAATGTTTATTATTGCATAATGCAAACACTTTCTAGGTTTTATTTAGCGTATACTGCACAGTATTATATATCGTGATGATAAATATAGTTTGTTGGTAGTGGTTACATAAACGCAAGAAACTTAATCTTGAATGAATGAATGGATACAGTAGGTGGCAAGCCATGGTGTTCAACTCAAGATAAATGAATCCAAACCTATTTCACTTCCTTATAAACCATTGTTCCATTATTGTTTTGTCCTTTTTACTGTTCTGTTGTTTGTGTGTGTTGTGATTTTATAATCTAACACTTTTAACACCGTGGGCTTTATTTGTGGTTTATTAACAAAACTGAAATGAAATGTGAAAGTTTATCCCAGTGTTTCCTAAAACCTTTTACTGTCCCTCTTACTCCTGTAAAGGCCTCCATTCAGCATCAGCTTCACACTTGATTGACGCAGAACAGTGTTACAAATGACTCAACACACATCCCAAAAACATGTCCAGGTTTTATGGCATTACTGTAACACAATGATTTTATTTAGATTGTTTTATTTAAAGCTGCAATGTGTTTTCCCTCTATGTAGTCATCTTTTGTTCGAAATATAAAATTGCAGGTTGCTTTATATACTTAGCTTTGCGTGGTTTGAAGTCAAATAATGTGTCAAAGGGATATTTCTTGTGAAATAGTGCCCAACAGCTCAATTTATAAATCAATTTTATAAATGTATTGTTATTGAGATGTGCTTGCTCAATAACATTCATTGTGTTTTTTTAACCCAGAAAAGTTTTTGATTGCTGCTATAAAATATCATTTAATTTTAGTTTAACAAATGACATGGATTTTGATATTTTCCATTACAGTAGATTTCATTCAATTCTAGTTAGTCATACAAAACAATTCCTAAATATTTAAAAATGTTCTTTGACTAATATATATATACAGCCGCAGAAAAAATTAAGAGGTCATTTCAAAGACAATTTTCAGCTTTTCTGAAATTAATATTTATAGGTATGTGTTCAGGTAAATGGAAACTTTATTTCCCCCTAACTTCAAACAAAAACATTGTTGCATTTATTTGCAGAAGATGAAAACCGGAGAAACAGGTCAAAATAACAGAAAAGATGCTCTCTATTTTTTCAGACTTCAAATACAAGACAACAAGTTCACATTCATATAGTAATATTTAAGGTAAAGTAGAGGTAAAGTAATATTGTACGTGCATTAAGGAAAGTTAAAAACGAATTTTCTAATGTGATAACCACGTTTTATGACAGTATCACAGACACTGGGCTGGAACACATCTCGAATTGCTGAATAAATGAAAATTTGGTATGGTCTTTTAATTATTTCTGCTGATACTGTATATATTATATATTTTTCTGTTTCTTTAGTGAAATATGACCTGGACATGTTTTTGACACTCTTTGTGAGATACATCTGTTATCCTTATCTGCTCTGTCAGGTGATATTTCGGGTGAGTTAATGTCCATCTCACAGTGTTGACCTTGCACTTCTCACACTCTCACAAGTGGTGCATTAGACTCTGATCTGCTCTGATCGAGATAGAAACGTGATTTTCTTAGTTAATAAGTGACCGGAAAAATACACAGACTTGTATCGCTTGTTGGTTTTCATATTGGGTTAAATAAATGTGAGTTAATGATCAGGTTCTGCTGAAGAAGCAAATACAGTTTGCCCTTTTACATTCATGCGTTCTTCAGGTGATCCAATATTTAATCACTTATTTCTCTCCATCTGTGTTTACCGAGGTGCGCTGAGGCAGCAAATATATTCTTTGAAAAACAGGAAGTGATGTCAATGATGGTGGATGAGCCGCGGGCATTGGTTTGCATCATCAGATGACTTGTGTAACATGTGGAAGACATGTGTTTTGGTTGCAGTTTTCTGCGGGTTAGTTATGATTAAGATACACATGAAACTAGCAGGTGGAAAAAGAAAGAGAATAAAGTGTTTGTTGAGTATTGCTGAAGAAGGCACGTAGACTCATTGAGGTCTTTGTTTGGTCACCAAAGCATGTGTTCATATCACACAAAGACAGTCATAAGATGTTTTAATGATACTTGGTTTTCTGTTGTGTTAGATTGCAGACGATAGCAGCTACCGTTAGAGATTGTAACTCAATGCATTCATAAAATGTAGATATTTGCATGAAAGTATTTTGTATCGTATGAAATTTAGGAGCATCTAGCAGTAACTGCAACCAACAGTTCACTCCACCGTTCACCCCTCCCTTTTAAAGCACTATGGTGGCTGACACAGGACTAAGATGTCATTACGTTTTCCCTTTTCTTGCTGACGGAGAAAAGGTTTTTATGAAACGCAATATGTAGAACAGTTTGTCCGGTTAGGGCTACTGTAGAAACAACATGGTGAATTCCATGTAAGGGGACCGGCTGTGTTTGTAGATAGAAATAGCTCATTCTTAGGAAATGAAACAGAATGCTTCATTATGTAGAGTCTCTATACACTTCTACATTACATTACATTTATGTCAATAGATTTTCCCAAAAAAATTACACAATGAATCTTTAATTTAATTTGATATTTAATTTCTAATTTGAATTTGCTGATATATGCTTTTAAATATACAATGTGGCCAAAAAATTATGAAAATGCTTTTTATTAATTTGAACATTTTAAAGTTTCTTACGTTATAAATGATATAGTTTTATTTTATAATAAAACCTGACAGAGAAAAAATATTCATTGAATTTCTTGGTATTTATTATGTCCCTCTTTTGCTTTAATGACAGCATCACTTGAGCTGGCGAATGTTCCAAGAGTGTCTTTTGTGCTTTAGTAGAAAAGCAAATCTGACCTCTTGTACAAAGGAGCTCAAATTGACTTCAAAATTGACTTAAAAGGCCCATTTATTTGGATGTAATGTAAAATAAACTAGCTGTGTTGAACTGACCCTGTGTTACAGCGCTTTTATTCTGACCTGTCTTTATACAGAACAGAATGATTCGTCGTTGAATTGGGTGGGTCAAGTTTTATCCATCATTATTTTCAGGTTTAACTAACCTATAAATGAAGTTCGGATCATTAATGTCACATTTTCATAAATGTCAAGTATAGAGAGCTTTGGAGACGTATTTCTCCTTTACAGATGGGTTTGTGTAGTTTCTATCAGGGAAGGTTCAGCAGAGAAAAGGAACCAATGCTGTATTCTCACTTCTATAATTCACATTTTTATGTGGATGGATGTTGTTGATGAAGCTAGATTTTATTAGCATTGCCTAAAGCGGTTTGGCACTGCGTCACGTTTCATTTAAAGGTCACTTCCTTCTGGTGCAGAGCTGATTTTTTCCTAACTCTAGTCATCTGCCTTGTTTTATACATCTTACCAGTTCATTCTATTAAAAAGATAGATCACCTAAAAAATAAATATTCTGTTATCATTTTAACACTTTTACGTTGCATAGGATTCTTTCTTCAGTGGTATACAAAATAAGATATTTTGAGAAATGTCTCAGTGGTTTTGTATTTGTACAGTGGAAGTGGAATGTTCTTTGGTCACCAACATTCTTCTAAATATCTTCTTTGATGTTCTGCAGAAGAAAGAAACCGGTTTTTAGAAAACGAAAATTAATAATGAAATAATTTTTGGGTGAACTATCCCTTTAAATGTTGTTAGCATATCAGCCATCTTTGCTCAGAACACAATCTAGGCTGTTGTGTTGGCTGGGAAATAATACTTGAGATATTGTAGTATAACGAGTGCTACATTTTCTCATTTACTGTTTCCCAGGAAACAGATTTCCCACAAAACTGTGCAAGTGTAATATTTATTTTATGACTTCGTAATCTCTTCTCGCATAACCCTGCTGAAAAAACTGCATTAGCTGGTTGGCTGGTTTAAATGGACCTCTTTGCCTGGTTTTAGCAGGTAAAGCTGGTTTTGAAGGTTTTTTTATCTGATCAGGCTGAAAGACCAACCAACCACCTTAAGACGTTTAACATGTATTTATTTATTACTTTATATTTTATAATCAGTCATTGTCACAAAATGAACCCCTTCAGGGACATACATGCCCCCAGCACTTTGTGTCAGGGTCCTGCTCACCCTGCTGTAGTTTGGACTTACTGAGTAACATAAAGAAAAAAATCAACATCCATCTTCCATCTTCATGTTTAAAAATAACTATAAAACACTGTCTTTGCACACAACTCAAGGGAATATTTTAAATGGCATTTTTGGGGTGTCAGAGCCCTTGAGGATTTGTCATTAAAATAGTGTGTATTAATAGTGGGGACGGCCGAATGTCATTCCTTGGCTGAATACAGAGTCCTTAATAGGCCACGTTCATTTAGTCTCACAATTAATTGGATCCCAGGGCACCGTTTCCGTGGCAACCCGTTTTCTGCATCACCGCCTCTTTTTGAATCAGACGACACGTAACGACTATAATCCTCTGTCCTGTACACACACTGCTCAATACGTTATTATATGTTGACAGTGGACACACGTGCCAGACATAGTAAAATTCCATCAAACGTGATGGTATGAACTGATGAATCTTGTGAGTTTGAAGTCACAATTTGAGGGTACATAGTTGTCGTAGCTAAATCCTCAGTTTCTAAATGCTCGGCATTCAGAAATGGTCCTTTAAAGGGATAGTTCACTCAAAAATGAGAATGCCGTCATCATTTATTTACCCTCATTTTGTTGCGAATTTGGTTTGGAAAATGTAAAAGATATTATAATTGTTTTACTCCAAACAGTTAAAGTCAATTGGTTCCAAAGAAACATGTTGTTTTGAACCCCCCTAACTTCAAAGTAAAACCGCTGACACGATATTTAAACAGACAATTTCTAAATATCTTAAGATAAAATATCAAAAAAGTCGAACAAGTTTGTAACAGGTGAGAAAATGAGGAAACACTTTTCGTGTATGGTTGAACCCACTCTTTAAAACAAGCACATTTATTCAACAAGATAAGTTTGGTAATGTGTGGTAATTGTGATGGTTTTCGAGCTTCATTGGTCTAGATCTAATCTATACAGTACTGTGGGATGAAAGAAGAAAATGGACTCAAGCCACCGCACAGCAAATGAGTTCATACAGAAAACACTGTGGCAGGTTTTGTTTGCCTTGAAAGAACATCGTGGCCTAGAAAAAAATGCACTTAGCAAAATCTGCATGGAGGAGAACGTTCTGTTCAGCTGTGGGTGAGCGAAAACATCCCCGGAGAGACACCGCAACATTCCAAGTACATTTGCTGAGGGATCAACTTATCTGCCAAGACCTCCTGATGGACCAGCAGGAGATGCTTTGGATGGCCTTTGGTGGAGAAATGTCCAGTTTGGCTGTTGAAGTGATGTCCTCTCTTGGAGCATCATATGGTTCTGGTGTCTGTCAGTGGTGCATGTTTCTGCTCTCTCTGACACAGACCTTCTAAGGTAAAGTTAAAGGAATAGTTCACCCAAAATTGTCCCCATTGGTCCTTTAAGGGAGCTGATGTTGTCGTCAGGTGTTGGGTAGTTGAAGACTCAGAAACAGTTTGTACTGCAGATAGCTCAGCGGTATACAGCTGGTTTAACAGATGCTTGTTTGACATGCTTTTATAATACAAGTCAATCAAAAAATGAGTTTGTTGGTTTGAGTTGACCTTACATTTTGGAACACAGACCCCTTGGAAGCAGCAAACTCTCGTATTTATTTTCTTCTTTTTTTATATTTTTCTTTTTTACCCACTTTGATATTTTAAGGAAATTTTTATTTATTTGAAATATATATATATATATATATATATATATATATACAGTATATGTGTGTGTGTATGTATATATATATAGTAGCTGAAATATATTGTTTAATATAATTTTGATGCCTGAAGTCACCAAAGATCACAATCCCCAACAGTAGACAACTCTGCCATCTGTCCGAAAGCCTGTTGCCCCATCACTGGCAGGTTGAGATCATTTCAATGTGTAACTTTTTTCCCTTTTATAAATGAATTGTTACTTTACCATAAACTAGTGGATTACACTAAAATCTTCCTGTAGGAAAGAGAACTTGTAAAGGAATTCTCTTTAAAATAGTATTGTTTTGTCTAGACTGCAGATTAAATAAAGAGCAAATGGAGACTTTGCTCAAGTCTTGTGCATATCAGAAAATGACCCAGTATCTCTTATAGGTCTCTAGAGAAGGTCTCGAAATGTGCTCAGATTCGCCAAGATACCAAAGCTTGTGATCAAAAGTCGGATATCTGAATGAACGATTTTATATCACATTCTTAAAGATATCAAATCCTCGGAGCAATGCTACCCATTTATTTTATAGCCTTATATTTCGTAGAAACACTTGTCTTTATGGTTTAGTCTGTATGCTAGATTACTCACTTATTGATTTTATTTTTCACTCACGCACGTATGCACAGGGTTCTGTGTTTGGCTGTCAGAACTGCAGACCGAGTCTCATTCATGTTGGAAGTTCATTTCACGCCTTTATAATGCCAGTGATCTGAGGATTAAAGTCTTAGTTTATCAGAGTTTTACCGACTAATGAAAGGATCGCCTTTCAATCTCTTCTACAAGTGCAGTGACATTTCCATCTAAAAGATCCTCCAACCTACCTGTGCCATTATAATTCATCTGCCTAATTTCACACTAAATCTAAAAGTAAAAGATGATTAGATTTTTTTATTTTATTATTATTCTGTTAAATTCTGTTATTGTTCATTTTCAGCTTAAGCTAGGACTACGTCTTCGTTGAATTAAGACATGTATGTTGCTTTTATAAAAATGCATTAGAATAAAACATTACTGGTGTGCATCTTGAGACAAAACCAAGGCACTGATATATTTGAAGATATTTCAGGGCAAGTTCTATTCAGTTAAGACAGGCCAAACATTCATTTTAGTCTGGGACTAGCCTTAAGGCTTGTGTGTGAAACCTGGCCAAAATTATGACGTTTTTCAAATAATTTTAAGGCCAATATTTTTGTTGACTGTTATTTATTTTGAGTTTTAGGAAACTAAAAAAATCTTGCACATATGTAGACTGACCCACCCAAAACGGGTCTGTCTTTTGTCAGATGTTGTCATCCACGTGGATATGTGCGTTTTTGTTCCTGTGGTCAGGTTATCAATCTGCACAGTTGTGCCATAAATTAGACATAATGTCATCTGTGGTTAGTTCTACTGCTGTATATGGTTCTACTATAAAACCGCATAATGTTCTTAGTGAATTTAAGTTATGTAGAATTCAGGCTGTGAGACAAATGTGTTGCTGTATCACATGCAGCATGAAGAATTTTAAGAAACCAGCGTCCAGCATTAATCTTCTCCTGGAGTGTGAAGTGTGTGTCTATCACAGTTCCATCATCCTGTCTCATTACAGTGATAAGAGGGGGGGTAATGACCGTCTGAACCCCAGCAGCACCCGACACATCTCCCCGTGAGAACGTGAGCGCCTGACAGCATCTCACATGGCACTGCCGCTGGATGAGACTCTGGCAACATCCCGCCAAATCAATCAATCAATACATAATCTTAAAACACTGACTATTTATAACCGAGATGGACTCTCAACTCTATTTTCTTCATCTTGAGCACAATGTGAGACATAGTTAGGATTTCATCTGAAACGTAACATTTCTCATTTAGCAGATGTTTTTATACCAAGAGACTTATAAATGAGGAGGCGGTAATATGAGAAGTGATACGGTATATTAGAGTCTTTTTTCTTGAAAAAACAAATATCCTTGCATTGTTTAGTCATTCCAAACCTGTATGACTTCCTTTCTTTGGCGGAACACAAAAGAAGATATTTTGAAGAACGTCGGTAACCAAACAACATTGGCTCACATTAAGTTCCAGTGTATGGGCACATAACCAATGAGACATTTCTCAAAATATCTTCTTTTCTGTTTCACAGAAGAAAGAGTCATATACAGGTTTTGAACCACATGAGGGTGAATAAATGATGACGGAAGTTTCCATATTGTTGCTTTATGAAATACATTTGTAGACATTTTTTTAATGAGCCCTAAATGCTTGACATTGTGTGTTGAATAGAAGAGCTTTGGTCCATACACTAGTAATCCTACAGCAATGTGCTAGTTTCTCCAATCAGTTCCAAAATTTCTCAGGAGACGCATCAGTCCAAATATTTCAACATCCAGGATTACAGACAGCTTGATGTAGCGTAGCTATTTTTAAGGAGAGCAGTCCAAAAAGCGGTGTCGCATTTCCAAAAGTCTAATTGTAGAAATTGAAGAGCAGGTTGTTAAAGCTCATTGATTTCTGTCACATTTCTTTCAGTCGTAATTGTGTCGCTGAAGAAGATCAGATCTATCCAGCGCTGCCTGCGCGTCATTTGAACACATTTATTATCATTAAGATTTCATTAGGATCCTTTGTGCAGGAAGTCATTTGTCTTTCGGCTTCCTCGCAGGCAAACGACTCGCTAATTCTGTCCTATTATTCGTGCCCACATTTCTTTATCTCGCATGAAGTCAAAAAGAGCCGTCTGTTTGGTATATAGAGCATCATGCGTTTCACTGTTTAATGAGTGATGTTAACAATAAAATCCAGCGTTGTTGAAGGTGAAGTAATAACTGGTTGGGACTGCTGGTGAATACCGGAGAGTTTGGTTAGATTTTCTTAGAATTTCGACAAAACATGCATTGACAAGTATTTGCATACTTTACTGAAATGGAGGGATGTAATGATTCACTCAGCTCGCGATACAATTCACGATACTGATCTTACAATACTTTTTTTTACAAAATGAGCTGAGACTGATTAGAAATGAAAAAGTGCCCATTTATTGTGTCTCAAAATGTTGTCTCTGAAATGATGTCTCAAATGTTGAACATTTCTTGTAAAAAAAATTGTTTTATGTCAAATCGCAAAAGTGTATTGCAATTATTAAACCATTTCCAAATCTGTAATACGTCTGCTAAAGATCTGGAGATCTGCTGCGTAAATACATCTGCTTAACATCTTTTAAAGAGCAGCTTTACATCTATTCTAAATCATAAACATCTTACAGATAGACATCAGATAGACGTCTGACAGCAGACATCTCTGAGACGTATTGGAGATGAGCGAACTATGTATTTTAGATGTCTTTCAGATGTTAATGCAGACGTCAAATAGATGTAAGCCAGATGTATGTGTGCTATCAGGGGAATAACGCATGGAGCTGCGACTAAACAGACCAACTGAGTTAAACTTCTAATCCTTTTAAAGACAGAAGCCATTTAATGAATACAAAAAAATAAGAAATAAAGAACTTAAAAAGAAAATAAAGCTTCCTGGAACTATCTGAAGACTTTATGAATCACGTGACGCTCCATTGTTTTGGACTTCCGTTGACAGAATTCTCTCTATCAATGACTCTGGGTTGAGGAAGGGGTTAGTCCTGTTTGTATGGAGGTAGCAAAATTTGATAGGGTAGCATAAATTGGTAGAACACCGGCACGCGTGGCAATTCAAAACGCATTATAACCCCTTATACTTACATACTTTTTGTCCAAACTGGATGCGGGGCGGTGTACAAACCCATTAAGAACAGGCAGGTTGTCATGTCGCGTCACACCTGTCGCGTCCGGTGCAGACACGGTGTTAGCTTTTGTCCGAGCATTTCCTATCTGCGATTTTTTTTAAACATTTTTTAAAGTAACATAAGTATTTCAACGTTTATCAAGTTTGCAGTAAACACAGTGGCCCCTGCTATTCAAAACATGAATACCAATTAACATCTCAGAATCGTCACATATTATAAATGATTTTCAACAAGCTCTAGGTGAATCGTTACATCCCTGCTGAAATCGCAATTCTAGAAAGCATTCGCAAAGGTTGTCCATGAAAATCAAGCGAATGAAATGTTGGAATTTTGTATCCATATCCATATATTCATATCTTACCAGTTGGTCAGTTTAAACCAAATAGGCTGAACTTTGACATCCTAGTGTTGTGAAGCTGATTGGAGGCCCAAACCCCTTAACTTCTGACCTCAGTCTAAGCCCCCTCTCTCCCCCCATTCACCTAGCTCTCTTCTTTTCCTTCTCTACCATCCATCCTCCGTTCTTCCTCTCTCCTATTACTCCTCTTCCTCTCTTCATCTGTCTGTTCCGCTGGCCACCACTGACAGTAAATTTACATCCAAAATGAAACACAGGCAAACGGGAGCGGCGCCCGGCGGTAACATGACCAAGAGCACCAGTATCGGAGGGGACATGTGCAGTCTGGAGAAGACCGACGGCAGCCAATCGGACACGGCCGTGAGTCTGGTGGGAACCGTTGACAAGAAACGACGCTCCAGCATCGGCGCCAAGATGGCAGCAGTCGTGGGGTTGAGTCGGAAGAGTCGCAGCGCCTCCCAGCTCAGCCAGACAGGTAAGAGTAAAATCATCTGTGCCTGTCTGTTCACGTGTTTGTTTTTAACTCTGTGTTCTTTGTTTTGTCGTCTGTATGTCCTTCGCAACTCTTTTAACGAACACATAAAGCCCTGCTCTTGAATCTTCTCTAACAATCTAACAACATTTGTCTAGCATCCTCCACAGCAATTTTCTGAGAAGTGTAAATTGGGTCGCTGCAGAACCAAGGACCACCAGTTACTTTCTTTTGGATAATTGAGACCCGCTCTTCTCCTCTTGTTTCACACCTCCTTGTTTTTTTTCGTTGATACACAAATCCCCTATTTTTCTTAAGTTGAATGTGCAATTAATGAATTCTGTTTTGATGTCTGGGTAAACATTTAGCAGATTTTGTGTTGTGTTAAAAGGTTATATTTTGATTGCTTGCATCGTTCTATGATGTTAATATTTGTTTGGTAATGCTTCATAACAGGATCCATGTGATTCGATCATATCATTATATACAATTAGGATGATTCATGTTTAGCCAAACTGTGTTAAACTTGTGACAGGGACAGATCACTAACTAAACTATTTTGCTCTTGATCAAGTACTGGGTTACTTTTTTGTATATTAATTGTGCTGTACATCAACCAGCAACTGCTAAATACAGAAGCCCGAAAAAACATTTAAAGGGGTCATATGACACGGCTCAAACGAATATTATTGTTGTATGTTTTAGATGTAATGCAATGTGTAAACACGATTTAAGGTAAAAAAACGATGTATTTTCCACATACCGTGCATTTTTGTATCTCCTCTTTGCCCCGTCTCTTTGAAACGCACAGATTTTTAACAAAGCTCATCGCTCTGAAAAGCGAGGTGTGCTATGATTGGCCAGTTTACCAGTGCGTGGTGACTGGTCGAATACTGCAGGCGTGTGACGGAAATGTATCGCCTCTTACCATATTTGGAACACCAGGTTCCGACGCAATTTTACTGACAGGTACGCCCACCTTACTTGCGTATAAATTTGGGCAGTCTTAGTCAAATCATACCACAAACAGCCGTAGATTTGTGTGGGTGTGGTTACACGAGGTGTTTCAGGCAGGTCTGGGTGAGCATTCACTTTTATATGCAATGCATCTTTTGTTCCTACACTTTCATTTTTGCAATTTTACGTGTCTAATTCATGCATTAGCAACTAATAACATACCAAAGACACAGAAAAAAACGTATAAGCGCCATATGACCCCTTTAAGTGTGCTGTTTATTAAACCAGCAAGTGCAAAAACAGAAGCCCCAAAATACATTTAAACACTTAAATCACAATGTCTAGATTGCTTTGCAACAGATAACTAGATATCAAACCAACTACAATTTATTTAAAGTTTCCAGAAAAACTTCGTATATCACCTTTTGGAGACCTGTGAGGGGAACTGGCTTCAAAATCTTAAGACCAGTTGTAAACTTAATCTTAAGGAAAGATTCAGAATCATTTGTTTAATACGTTTAATGTTTTGTTATCACATTCAATGACATTTCGATTGAAAACTGGCTTGGTGGTCCAAATGCTTTTTGGGGTCACTTTATATCATATATATATATATATATAATAGAGTACTAATAGCTCATTGTTATATTGGCACTGTAATATAAAGACTGTGACCCCATGCTTTGATGATCAATTTAAACGGTGTCTCTCAGCACACTATTAATGTCAAATGTATGTTACACTGGATGCATTTCCCACCCTGTTCTTGCAGTACACGTCATATAGAGGTTATGCACGTGGCTTCACTTTCCCACGTGAACACACCGAAACACGGTCCCTTGACTAGCAAAACACTCAGCAACATGGCTTCTAACAATATCAGTGAATGCAATTCTGCGCAACATGGACACCTGGTCCAATGACACCTAGTTCCTTTGTAAGCCGTAAGGATCCCCGTCAAGTCCTACTGTTTTTAATTTCAGAAAATAATTGTGTGTTTTAGTCCCCGTTTCTTTGTTTCTCCTATTGTTTTCCCACTCAAGGGAGCGTGTCCCGTCGTTTTTACGTGGGATAGTGACGCCAATGCATATCCTCTATATTAAAAAAGAAGTGCCATGGCATTACCTTGCTTTTTTGGACATGTACGAAGATAACATCATGTATTTTTTTCATAGTAGCTCGGACCCCTGACTATTCATGTTCTTTTTTGGACATGGACCCTAGTGCTACCATGGTATTCTTTAAGGTAATGCCACAGTCAAACAAGGCCTTCAGGCGTATACTGTATGAGCAGACAGAAATAAAGTTGACCAAACTTTTTTCATTTTAAAGCTGTATTGTACACAATGAGATATTAATATTATTAGCGTTTCCTCAAACTCGGACGAACCATGTCTTATTGATCTTTAAGTCACCCATCTTGGCGCGATACAAATTATGAGGTCAGAGTTTAGCAAACTTCTCTAATTTCCGGTCTGCATGGATAGTCAGTGGAAGGAAAAGTCAAGTGAGAAAGTTGTATAGAATACTTTGTAAATACCATGAATGTGATAATGATAAAATACCACTTTACTACTCTAAAACTTTAACTGTACAATGATACCACCAGTACTTTTTAATAATAGCTCCAAATCATATGCAATTTTTTTTGAGTTCTTAACACAAATTCTCCATCCCAACAGATTTCTTATCTGTTTTCACAGAACTATATAAACTTTAGTTTACATTTGCAGTATCTGGCTATCTTTAGTTTGTGGCAGTTTTGCAGTAAATCTGTAGAAAGACCGTTTTCTTGTGTCTGTGTGGGGTGTATATACTGTATATATGTTTTGTGTTGGCCTTCTGCCATCAGTGAGCACTTTGTAATTCAGTCTTTCAGAATGCCACTGCATTTACTCTAAGGTCAGATGACTTTTTTGTTGTGTTCATCCTATAATCACCCTATTGGCTGGCTGCTTATACTTTAGGGGTGTCAGTATAAAGGACGGCGTGCTGGTAGATCACATGCCTGAAAAATGAACTGGCGACTCATGCTTGTGCTGCACATGGCAGGTGGTCGGCTGTGTGTTTTTATAAGTTCAGCTGGTTGCCAGGGGGCTGTGCCACTCTTTCGTGTCTCGTGGGGGAGTGAGATCTGGATGCGTGTGATGTCTCGGAGCATCTTTCCGCTGTCGGAGCATCTGCTTGCAAAAAATAGGACAAACACACAGATTGCCGTTTTGCCTGAGAGATATTTAGTTTGAGTTTTTGGCAGCGTAGTGTTATTGAAAGTTGATGTTTGATAGGAAAATATTATCCTGGGTTCATTTGAACAAAAAATATTTTTTTATCTTGTCTGACTGAACAAGTGGTGTATAATGGGGGCCTGCTGGTTGTGCAAAGAATGTCGGAGGACTAGCCATGAAAACATGGCCTTGTAGACTGCATTTACAGTTAGCTCAATCACAAAATATGAAATGAACTTTGTAAGCCACTTTAGACAAATAATAATGAATAAATGTAATGTAAATGGGTGGAGCAGAAGTAATTTGGAAAAACGTGAAGGAACAATATGGATAAAAATATATTTTTTACACCTACACTAACAATTTTCTCCAGAAAATCATAGAAACCTGGGGTGGGATGGGGTCACGACTGCAGAAGAAAACCTCAAAACTCACATTTCCAAAATAAATGTAAAATCCTACTTGTTTTTATATTCACTTCAGGTATGCAGAATAAAACATTTCACTTTAGAGCTGAAGCTAAATATGGTGCCGTATATTTTACAATAATATTTCATGTTGAACTGATTTTTGTTCTTTTGAAGATCCACAAGTCATTACAGTCACACCTAACCTGTTCAGTGTTTGTCTTTAAAAAGCTGTCTGCCTAATGTCACAGTTCATATGAGTCACAGGAAGTCAAATCAGGATGAGATTTTCAGCTCCACACAAGTGCATGAACAGTCACGAGATGCAAATGAATATTCCAGGGCAGGTCTTAAGATCTCAGAGCCAAGCTCAACTCTCCGGCTGCTTCCATGCAGCTTCGCTTTGTTGTGCTTAATTCAGAAAGGCTGCCAGCGTCTCAGTAAAGAGGCATTGCACAGATGCGTGTTTCAAAAGGAGGTTATTCTAGGCTTTACTGTGCTAAAACGATTTTGTGTTTGAAGCCCACACACTCTTGAGCAGAAAAAATCTCCAGAAAGCTTTAAGTCCCATCAGGATTTATTTTAAGGTGTATTCTAGAAGTGTCACAATATACGTATTGACAATTAACTTAATAACAGCTCACCCAAAAATAAAAATCATAGAAGGAAAACTTACAATGGTATTCAAAAGTCCCCCAGAACGGTTTTCTTTCCTAAATTCTTTAAAATGTCTTGTTTGGTGTTTAACAGAACTAAAATATCTTAGTAATAATCTAGTCTTTGTGTCAAGCTGTCATTTTAGTTTTTATTAGTTGTAGTCACGTTCACACTCTTTATAGTCTAGTCAAGTTTTAGTCGACTAGAAGTCTTGAGCATTTTTGTCTTATTTTAGTCAGTATTATCCATGACTGTCTTCGTCTAGTTTTAGCCGACGAAAACTAATGTCATTTTAATCTAATTTTAGTCAATGAAATTTGTATTTTAGTCTCTTTTTAGTAATGCAATTCTATTTAACCCAGTCAGTATAGTATAAGTACCTAGAAGTATAGACGAAACCAACATTTTCTTTAAGCCAAACCCATTTCAAACAAGGTTAACTTATTATATCATTGTAACCATATAGACTCAAGAATACATCCATTCCAGACACGGAAGACGCTCTGATTTGAATTTACAGCCATCGGTATAGGGTAGGGAATCTCTAGGCATGACACGATGCGATTCGATAACGATTCAGATGGCTGCGATGCAATGATAAAATTATTCTCGATTCATATTTTTCCTATACAATAACTTTTTCTTGCTATGTGACTATTTAAAGAAAGTGTTTGTCGTTACCCAGACCGATTTTACTTCCAAAATCCTTTATAACTAAAACAAATGGAAGTGATTTTGCAAGTCGACTGGAATGTTACATTTGCCAGCATTGCAAATAACCAACAGGAAAAGAGTGACTGCCCTCAGTGCCCTGTAGTAGCATACAGAATGCAGTAAATTAATGCAGACTTTTTTTGCACATAGCACTCGAGCTAGAAATGTTTGAAGTTTGTTAGCACAGGCCAAACAGTAGGAGCACAAGTATAAATTGTTGGTTGCCATCATTAAAAAAAGTGATGCAAGTGCAGTTCATCATGAAAAGGCAGGTAACTGACAAAAGACATTCATGTTACATACAGATGGATAAATTAGGGCCATATAATTAAACTGCAGTAACTATAGGAAACTGCAGTAAAATTCTTAGATACTATGGTGTTTTTGAACTGTACTATAGCACACAGCGTTTATCAATTCACTACAAGGGCACTACAATTTTCAATAGCAAATACTATAGTTCACTAAAGTAGTTTTTGTCTGAGTGTTCAATTTAACGGGACTTTTAATTTGAAGGGTCTTTGGGAAGACGCTTGAGTGTTAGCCGATAGCTTGACTCGAAGAGTAAACGCTCGTAAAATAAACTCTCAGAGCAACTCTGGAGATGAAGTTCATTTGTTCATATCCTCATACAGTACAGACGCTGATAAATCCACGACCATCACTCGTGTTGTATGTTTAAATGTGCACATATTTCACTCAGACACGCAGAACAGACAGATCACATTTAAATAAAAAACAGGATTCCTCTCCGCATCTAGGTTAAAGCATCAGAGGAAATAACGTTATAACATTTCGTCTCGTTTTGGTCAACTAAATTGAAGGGACATTTTAGCATAGTTTATATTTTGTAAACCACATTTAGTCTCATTTTTATTCATCAACAATATTGCCTTATACGTCTAATTATGGTCATTGTCACATGACCAGCATTTAGGTTGCGTTTCGTATTCGTCACGTGATAAAGGCAAAACTAACGCTTCTGTTATTAGTGTTAATTAATATAACTGGTCTGACGCAATTCGATCCGGTGTCATTTCCCTTGCCATAGTAGGAAAAGACTCGATCTCTAACAAAGATTGACATTTGCGTATGCACTAGCAGACCTCCATTACACTTCGATCGATCCCCATGTTTTTAACTGATGAAGTGAAGTTGACACTATTATTACTGTTTATTGCTTATTAATAAGCTTATGAATTCACATGCACGGAGAGGGGCACCGACCAATCACAACAGCTTGAGCAGCGGAACTCACTGATTTGGTAGGGGTGGGACATCTTCACACACACACTCTAAGCGGGGAACCAATCACGACAGGCCTGGTCAGCATTATCAGAGCGTTTCGGAAGGCGGGACTTTGAAGAAACCAGAACAAATCCAGTCGTTTTGTGATAAGAGAGACAGCAGTGGAGAGGACGATAGACTTGAAAAATTTGAAATATAAAGGTTTTTTGAAGCAAGAAACATGAAAATCCATTGTTAAACACCCATAAAACACATTCAAAGCTTCGAAAACAGGAAAAAAACGGAGCCTTTAAAGTTTAATGATTTAGAAGCATTCACATAAACAGTGGAATTAAAACATACAAGTATTTGAACCTCATTCATAAATTATAAATGTGGGGGGGGTAAAAAAAGTGCCACTTTTTATGAAAAAACGAGCCTGGCTACGATCCTGGTAGAGCAGTTTGTCCGTTTAGGGCTACTGTAGAAACAACATGGCCAATTCCATGTAAGCGGACCCGTGGTGTATGTAGATAGAAATAGCTCATTCTAAGGTTATAAAAACCTAACGCTTCATTATGTAAGCTCTTTATACACCTCTGAAGACATAGTAATGTATGTTATATTGCATTTCTGTCCAAAGATCCTCCAAAAAATGACACACAGGACTTTTAAGCAATAAAATAAAAGTGGTTGTGTGATATTTTTGAATGTGGTCGAATGGGATGCCGTTTAGCTGCGCCAGCTTAGGAAAGCATTACAATATATGTTTATTAAAATGTAAAGATCCAGTCCCTGAAATTCAAGAAATAGAGGCAGGATTTGATTCCGTGTTGCATAGTTTGCGTAAGTATGTGATTGACTGTGGCTGTCCGCAGGCGTTTCACACCACTAAATTGTGTGTCTCAGCCCAGCTGAATCAACGTATTGCCCAATCAGCATCCTTGACTGGAACCCTGTGCTTCAAATGTGCTCATTTTGTTTTACGTTCATATTTGAGGTTATTATTAGTTTAGCACAGCAAGTGTCCAGAGATGGTGGTGAGAGAGCGCAGGAGACCTGCAGCCGCCTCTAATTAATCTTTGATGACAAGTCCTACAAGAGATGGCGTCACAGAGCTAAAGGCTCGCCGTTTTATTCATGACCAGGCTGAATCATTGCTCTGATTTATGGTGCGCGATTGTTCTTCTCTGGGTTCAAGAGACCTGAATACTCTTGCAATTATACCCAACGCTCCATGGAGAACCATATGAAATCGGCTCTCTCCTGAGCTTCTGCGCCTGCCTCAAACTGTGTCAGCAAAACACCACGGCAGTAGCTGGAAGCACTGATGAAAATGGATGATGTTTGTTGCTTAAGCTGAAATTTTTATGCGTAACTTGGCAAAGCAGAAGCTTTAGAGAGTTATTATTGCTCAGTGTTCTGAAGACTAAAATGTTTCAATATATACATATACATACAACCACAGAAAAAATTGGGAAACCATTCCAAATATTCATTTAATCAGCTTTTCTGGATGTACTGTGTGGATTCAGGTCCAGTGTCTGTTGAATTTTAGCAAAATCACAGGTTATGAGTGACATAAAGTCATCCGTCAGCAATTTGAAAGACAAACAGCATGAAAAGACACACGAAAACTGTGATAAAAATCAAGGTTATCACAACAATTTTTTTTTCTACTTTTTCAAAATACATGTAGAAATATTACTGTTGTATTGTTTAAAAGTGTTTATGAACTTGTTTTCTTTGCCCTATTTGTGGTGTGAAAATAATACAGAGCATCTTTTCTGATATTTTGATCTGTTTCTCCAGTTTGAATTTTCTCCAAATAAATACAAATAGAAATTATATATTTTTTTCAAATTTGGGAGAAAATTTGTCAGTAGTTCACAGAATGAAATGATAATGATCATTTTTTCTAAAAACATACCCATAAATAGTTATTCAGAAAAAGTTAATTCAGAAAGTAATTCTATAAATTTATAAAAAAAAGTATATTTCAGTGTTCCTAAAGCTCTACTGATCATTGCGCTGGCAACCAGACAGGTTGTGGGTTCGATTCCCAAGGAACATGCAGTATGTGCTCAGAAAAAAAAAGCTATTGTGTGTAAAAGCTAAATGCATATATGTAAACTTAACTTGGTCTTAAATGTTTCTCCTAAAATTTGTAAGAAGAATCCATTACCGTTGTTCCCATACACATGTACAACTCATGTATGACGTAGTCATGTGGATATTATATGTTTATAGTTATTAAGAACAGGATGAGAAGTTTTACATTCAAATCATTTGATGACACACTTTGGTTTCATTTTAAATATGAGGACAGATTGCAGCATTGGAGTAATCTCTCCTTATTTTAAAATGAGACGTGTGAGAATATAGAGGATCTACACAAACACAAATTGAGCAAGTGTCTCCATTTCCTCCGATCTACTGCTGTCTAGCAGAAAAGGATGCGATATTAAGTAGATCAACTGATCTCTCTCTCTCTATCTCTCTCTTTCGCTCGCTCTCTGCAGCATTGCATATAATAGATTTACAGAAATCCCACTGGCTCCTAATGCATCATGGGAAAGTTGATACTGCTGGTTTGCCCATCAGGATAATCAATGTAATCTCATCCGTGTGCCCTTTGCCTTCAATCCTGGAGCCTTCTTAGCTTCCATGACTCTTATGAAGAGATTATACAGTATGTTTACTGTAACCTCAGGTGACTCCTGTAATAGAGAGGTGTGATGCTGCAAAAGAAGCTTACCGGACGAGGCAGCGCTCTTCACTGTTAAAGCCGTTACACCTAGTGCACATGGCAAAGGAGAAAAGCTCATCACCACTATGTTTAATTGAAGTCACAACAATACATTTTAAAGGTCCAGTGTATGAATTTTTGCGGCATCTAGTGGTGAGGTTACAAATTGCTACCAACGGCTCACTTCATCCCTACGGCTCACTTCATCCCTCTCTTTCAAAGCACTATGGTGGCCAGCACAGAACTAAGATCTCATCATGTTTTCGCTTATTTGCTGAAGGAGATAATGTATTTACGAAACAGGGTCTGTAGAGTAGTTTGTCCGTTAAGGGCTACCGTAGAAACAACATGGCGTATTCCATGTAAGCGGACACATGGTGTATGAAGATAGAAATAGCTCATTCTAAGATAATAAAAACATAATGCTTCATTATATAAGGTCTTTATACACCTAGTTGTGTATGTTATGTTGTTTTTCAGTCAAAAGATCATCCAAAAATGAATATGATGAATAAATGATGAAAGACATTTGGACAATTCCAGCGATATGGACGTGACATTTTGCTTTATGGACGTTACATAAAAATGCTCAGAGAATTGTGATGATTTCAGAAAGGTATCTCCATAAGAAACTATTCCTCTTTTGTATTGCTCTTCTTATACTGTAGATCATTTTCCATTATGTTCTCTATATATAGTTCCGGCACAACCTGTCCGTGTCTCACTTTTTTCCCAAATGATTTATGTTGTGTTCGGTTTCTTTAAGATGTGTTTGTGAGGAAAAATATTACACATACTTAAAACTTTGGCATGCTGTTATAAACCTTTCCTCTGCCTTTGTTTGTTTCCAGAGACATCACTTTGATGTAGAACAGAAGGAGTATGGAGCTAGTAGACGCCGCTCTGTGCAGACAGGTCGTGAAGCGTTGCAGGGCATGGAATGTTAAAGAATCTTTTTTGCGGGCTGTTTGTTTAAGTTCCTCGCTGTCGAACTGACCGTGCAGTTGTGTTTGTACCGGTTTAGGAACAGACACTCTAGACACATTAGATGTTGTAGTTTGATGGTGTAAACAAAATGCTTGGAGTTAGCACACACAGTTTGAGTTGTTGCCCTGTTCGCACGCTAAATTGAGATTGTCTCAAACATATTTACTAGTCATAAATTATGTGAGTTTATACACACAAGCGGAGGAGTTTGAACATCGCCTTTGACTTTAGGAACGGGACCCAAAAATGGTCACAGACGATGGTTTTCTTTACTTAACACAGTCAGACGATATCAGACCTGACCTGACATTCAAAGTTTGTCAGAATGCCCTGTGCAGCTCATCCTTTGATGGAGAAATACGGCACTTATTCTAACAGTCACGCCTTTACAATTTATCTCTCAGACCGCTTATATAGTGTATGATGCAGGTGTCCTTTGACCTCCAATGATGGAAAGTTGCAGTGTGTCATTTTGCTTTTGTTTCAATGCTTTCTTCTGAATCAGTTAAGTGTGCAAAGACAATTACAGGTGAGCCATCTGTAGATTTCTCATCCTGAAGGATTTCAACCCTTTCTGTACTTTGAAATATTTTATTCATTTATTGTTTTAGGTAAACTCTATTGTTGTAAACTACACTTTTTAAGCATCCTAAAAAACAAGATTTATTTGAAAAAAAACAAAAAAGCTGTTTGCCAATGGGATAATGAAAATAAACTAATAAAACAATATATATTTGTCTTAGCCCACTGAAAAACATGTTTTGACTTGGTTTCAGCATAAACTTCACAAACGAAAGTTACATTTATTAGAAATAAGCCCATGAATATTTTGTTTCTCAAGATAATTTACACTCTTGCTTTAAAGGGTTCTATTCTTTTTTTACTCTTTCTTTCTTCCTTTATTTTTATAATCTACCTTATTCCAAAACAATAAGGACCTTCGCTTTTATACCATTTTCAGTTCAACAACGAACGTTTCAGTCAAAGGTTAAAGACCTCTTTCTTACCTTTTTATAATCTGAAGAACCTTTTTTTCACCACAAAGAACCTTTTGTGAAACAGAATAAAGGTCCTTTATGGATTCATTTAGACAAAAAGGTTCTTCTATGGCATTATGGAGCACCTTTATTTTTTGGAGTATATAGAAATTGATTTCTTATGTATGCCTTCGGGTAAATTAAAACAAAATAACAATTGACAAATCCTGGTGAAGAACTGAACTAGATCAGCCAGTCATCAATCAGATCAGAGATGATTCATCGCCAACCCCCATAAAGCATTGCGAATGAATAAAAGTTTGTGAAAGAACCGAAAAAAGGCAAAAGGTTAAAAAAAACGATGACATTTGTGTTGAACGTTTCATGACTCTTACAAGTATGCACCACATTATTTGTAGTTGTAAACATAAGGTACTGTATGTAGAGAGTGGGATGTAAATATCTTCTGCTGTGACAAACCCTGTTACCTGAGAAAAAGCAGAGCATGTCACATTCTTTGTAGTCATGGAGATGTGTTCTAGTTGCTAATGTTCCACATCCCCCCTCACTCCTATGTACTGTAGGTACTTTGTAAATGAATGGGTAGCAGATGGTGGAATGCAGCTTCAACAGCATTCTTATATTCCTGAGATGAATAAAAATATCTGAAGATTAAAAGATCATTCATCTTATGCTGAGCCCTGATCTGAGCATCGTATTTTGGTCTGTGAGGATGTACTGTAATTGGTCTCACTGGGGCTTTGTGAGTATGTGTTGCTTCAAGCTTCAATCCAATTTCAGTTATATTCAAGCCGTTTTCATCCATATCCTTAATTTAGTGTTTGTAGAAAGGAACGTTTCTAGGACATATACGTTTTAACAAGCCCTTCTTATTATTAAAATAACCTATGTGCTGTCATTTTTTCTGTGGAGCGTAACTGGACAATTTTTTTAATTTCTTCTTAACTTTAAAAAAGTCTAATTACAAATGTAGAAAATCAGATTTTCTAATGATAATACACCATTTTCTGAAGGTAGTTTAATCTTTCTCGATCATTAAGATTGAATATTTGTAAAAAAAAAATGAAAAGCATACAGCATTTTAACCCTCTCTCTTGTATAAAAAGTCCATTGTAACTAATATTATTTATTGGACAGGATTGTAAGTTATAAACTACAACTTATACCTTAAAGCACTCTTTAGCTGTAAGTACAGTACATCCACAATATAGCTTGGCCTCTCGAACCATTATTATTACTATAAATTGTAATGTTTCATTAAAAAACCTTCACCATGACAACATACATTTGACGAAGGAAGGACAAAAGCAATTAATGTTGGGGCTATTCAGGTCATTTCACAATTTCAGAAGATATTCAAACAAGCTTAAAAAAGAAGGTCATGTCTACTGTCTATAAATAAATGCATATTCAAAGAGAAAAATACTCTCTTTTTATCAAAAAATGTAAAATTCATTTTTTTCAAACAGACCATGATGGTGATATCTCTAATGTTTGGTCGTTGAAATAGAAGTAATGCATCTCCACCAGAAGGTCGCCATGGCGACAGAGATGCTCGGCTGTAAGCAGATGCTGCCCCGCCATGTGAACACCCTCCTCATCAAGCAGATTAACAAAGACACAATGTCAGATTTTAAAGGTGACGATAGTCTAAAGTTTCCTGTTAAATTGAGCAAATGTTGATTTAGGTCGCTACAATAGTATTATAAAATGATCTATTTTAAAGGAAAATGAACCAAATCAAAAGAAAGAACACTGTGTGGGTTATAAATGTAAGGTTTATAATCACTTTGCTAGTTTAAGGTCATTTTATATTCACCTACATAGATAAAACACAATTTTATGTTTTAAACAGAGATGGCGATAAAGAGGAGTTAAGAATTGCCACTTTAATATTATGTTTATGTTCAGTGGTTGTGTTGCATCATCTCTATAATGCTTTTTCTCTTGAGTTGGAGAGCATTCTGCTCTCACCCACAAAAACTTCCTTATTTTAAAAACAAGCGTGTGAGAAATAGTCCAGTGATTTGGTTCCTCATCTGACACCAGGGTTACGAAGACACTGTGCAGTGCGGGGAAAAA
This sequence comes from Triplophysa bombifrons, assembly GCA_029783895.1. Taxonomy (NCBI): domain Eukaryota; kingdom Metazoa; phylum Chordata; class Actinopteri; order Cypriniformes; family Nemacheilidae; genus Triplophysa; species Triplophysa bombifrons. Next base: position 6,348,531 of record CM056455.1, read on the forward strand.
CCAGAACTATCTTCAGCTCTACTGTTTTATTCTGTTGTAACCATGACCATGTATGGACTGTGGGGTTCGAAAGTGTGACTGTTATTATAAGGCTCTCAGGAATACTTGATTCTGTTTGGTCAATCGAATCAGGCTTTCTAGCTGTCTAAATAATGTCAAATTAATATTTTGCATGTCGTTTTTTTATGTAAAAGATCTTATGGAGTTTGTTAGGCCGAATGCAAAGGTTTAATGAAATAACATCAGTTACGTCTCAGACTCATCGTTGTTGTGTTTATTTAGAATCTGTTTGGTTTGATCTGTCTGTAGGTAAAGGATTTGTTAAGAGAAGGTTTATTCGGTGCTGGTCTCTCTCTCACTCTCTCTCTCCATCTGTTCACATTCTCGCCACACACTGGTTGAGGAAGTGGTCGTTCCTCCATCTGTATCGTCTGTCTCTCGACTGGACATGTTAAAAGACACATCACAAGTGTGATTATTTGCACTTCACAGCTGAGAGAGATGTTAGATCTATTTTGTTACTAGGTCGTTTCAGGTTGAAGCTTATGAAATCTTAAAAAATGCTCAGATCATATTTTAAATCTAAATCTAAAGCCTACAGCAGCTGCATATAACAATTGCGATTTACTGACATACTGCAGACCTGAAAATATACTCATATTTTATTAGTATAATATTTATACTACTTGCCATACTATTTATTCAAAATACTATATTTTCTTTGAGAAAAATAACAAATTTTAACAACTTATTATTATTAAATTTTCTTTATTTTAAAGGGAAATATAAGCTGGACATCCCATCACAATTATCACAGTTGTTTTCTTTAGCTGGAATAGACACCAGACATATTTCCTCCAGACCAGAACATTCCTTTTGTTAGATTCATGGAGATCTTTATCTTGTCAAGTGTGATGACGGGGTGCAGGTCTGGCTGGGATTATGGCGTGTGTTGGAGGACGTAAACACACCGATCGCTGTTCATTTGAATTTATACCAGCCTGAGCTGTTCAAAACATCATCAGTCACACACGCATACTCATTTTACAGCTGTTTGCCAGGACATTACATCTTCTGTAGTTCTCGCACGTGATGTCATAATATGAGATGTTATCATATTCCAGGCATGTGGTCTCTGTCTGTGATTTTATATGTGTTTTTTTACTGTTTAGTGGTTAAACAGCTGTTAAATCTGGGCTACGGACACAACATTAACCTCATTTTTAATGCTAATGCTTAATGATATGGCAAGTTATTTATTCATCTCAGTCATCTCAGATATTTCTCTATTGTTTAATGATTTATAAAATAGGGTGACACAATTAAGTCATAAAAACTGGTCGCCTTGGAGTTACAAGGTTCCATCTGCATTCTGAGCAGTTTTGAGATGATGAGTGTCTATGAAAAAAAGTAAATTAAATTAAAATGTGTGAATTACTCAATTTTGAGAAAAATGTCTGGTATTGTGTTTGATTATAATACTTCATAATTCCAAGGAGACGACTCTTTGTGACCGTATGTGTGTTGATATCTTTTGGTTTAACCAAATGGGCTGCTAAAGCAATGCAGAGACAACACAGATGAACATGAATGAATGAGCTTATCAATGGATACTATTCATTTTTAGGAAAAAATTGTGTTTCTAACTGTTTTTAAACCTCTTTAAAAATTCTTAATGATCTTGTCAGCTTCCAGGTATGAATTGGTTTTAGATGTGATGTCCTGCAGGGGTTGTTGCTTTTAGCATTACATTATAGGCCTACAGTAAACCCATCAAAAAAAGAGGTCCCCTTTTTAATTTCATTCTTCCTGGAAAATTGCAGTTTAGTCTGTGAAAGCTGTTTATTGTGTGATTAATGGCACCGCATTCAGGTCCTCTTGAGACATTCCTATATACAGTACAAGCTGTTCAGAATTCCTAATATCTCATCGCCTGCATTTCTGAATCACTATGACCCGGTTATTCACATCAGTTATTTATTATCTGTTGGTTTGTAGATCATTGACCGCAGACCATATTTGACAATATTTCCTGTTATCGTTCTGCAAAGTCTCTGAAATAACAGAACTGGACTTTCACAGAATTTCCAAATCTCCCAAAACAAAAGAAAACATTATTACTCAGATGTTAGTATTAGATTTAATTCAGTTACCATATACAGCCACGGAAAAATAGAGAGACCATTTTAAAATGAGTTTCGTTTTAATTGAATTGACTATTTACAGTATAGGTATGCGTTTAGGTAAAATTATAGTTTTTATTTCATTCTGTGTAACTACTGTGCACTTTTCTTTTGGATCTTTCTGTCACGGACAACTCTCATGTGCATTAACCCAACCTTTCCAAGTGTTTTCCTAGCAGTTAAACTTGGTGTTAAAACTAGCTTTTGTGCATGCACAGGTAGTCAGAAAATTCTTAGAGGCTCAGACTGTGGGGTCTTTTTAGTTTTACAATAACACTTGAGTTCAGGCGTCAGTGATCTGCTCAGCCGGTTTAAACGGGTGCAGCTCTCTGTATTGTGTTATAAGAATGAGGAATTTGGAGACGTCACCTTGTTCGGTTTCATATTCTCAACTCATATTTGGCGAGACATTAGTGTGAGAGCGCTTTTGGCAGCTTTAGTAGTAGCCGTATATTGTGTTATGTTCTTCATGTCTGCCAGAAGAATTCGCAACAATCTGATGTAAAAGAGCCATAAAATCCCAGCACATTTTTAATTATGAATATCATTAAAAGAGTTATCTTACACATAAATGGAAATTGTTTAATTTAATGTAATCTCACATATCAATGGCATAAAATTATATTTAAATTCTGTTGTGTTCTGTTCTTTGGGTGGATCGCCCCTTACAGAGATGGCCATGTTAAAGGAACAGTTAACAAAAAGATAAATTCTGTCATCTATTACTCACGGTCGAGTTGTGCCTAATCTGTATAAATGTCTTTGTTCTGATAAACACAGAGAAAGATATTTGAAAGAATAACACCTATTGGCCACCATTTTCTACCATAATAGGAAATCTGACCATGGTAGTCAAAAGTGCCCCAGAACTGTTTGCTTTCCTACATTCTTCAAACTATCTTCTTTTGTGTTCAACAGTACAAATAAATGTACAAAGCATTTTTTTCTGATAGTCAATGGTGGCCAGTAACTCTTGGTGAACTGTTCCTTTAAGATCACATCAGCAGCCCAAATCTATTCACTTTACCTCGGCTGCCCTGCTGTTAAATTTTAAACCCGTTTTTGAAATAGTGTCTTCTTTTTGTCACAATCTTATTTAATGCTGTTTGCTAAGGCAAGCATCACTCTTGCCATTGCACATATTAAACTCCTTCAACTTGTGTTGACGTGCGAAGCGGCTGTTGAACATGTTTTGATGTGGCTGCTATTTTCAGTTTATCGCTACGCAAATATTTGTCATGTTTTTGCCGGTGTATTTTCTCGCTCTAAAAGCAGTGATTCGGTTGTTTCTCAGGCAGAAAATCTTCTGCGGTAAACATTGACTCTGGGAGGTAGTGAAAAGAGACGTGGAGGTGCAAGATAAAAGATCTACGTCAGCACAGAGAAATAAATCACGTCTTTATAGGAGCTGTGGAGAAAGAAGGAATTAGCGCTCTGTGTGTGTGTGTGTGTGTACACGTGAACTGTCAGTGACTTGCATGTGGACAGTCAGGGCAAGAGATGCTCAAGTTCTTAATGGCCCCATACACATACACACACACACACATTTTCAGTATCTCTGGGTAAAGCTCATGCGCTTCGAGGAGCATCTGAAGCACTGAGCCACACCGTGCCTTCTGATTGGCTGAGAGCGGATGCGAGAGAGAGCTTGACTCCGCCTCTCTCCCCCCTCCTGCACGCGTGTGTGTTGGAATAGAGAGAGCTTGAAAAGAGCAGACAGCCTGACTGCAATGAGCGCTGGATACACTCTTATGCTGCATACACCAGGGAGATAAGTCGACGCAGAGCGTTCCGCCAACCCAAACACAGACCCGCTTCTGCACCCGGACGTCCGCAGAACGGACCGCAGTTAAACCTCGCATCCAGATCAGTGATGTTTAAGAGTTTGCTGTGTTCTGAGAGCTCAGCCCGTCTTCCGCAGTCTCAGCATCACAGCATCCTTTGGGCTCGGCGTGTGTAGCCTCAAACAGCAGAGCGGTTAACATGGGCAGGCAGAGCCATGATGCAGCCTCCACCACGGGCGGCAGCGGCGGGCGCATGCAGCGCTCCCAGAGCCGCATGAGTCTGTCGGCCTCGTTCGAGGCGCTGGCTGTGTACTTCCCCTGCATGAATTCCTTCGATGAGGAAGAAGGAGGTAAGACAAAAGAGATTATGAGAGTGACGGTTTACCTTTGGGAGATCCGGTCACGCTTCTCACATGTCGTACCTCACGTGTGTTCTTTTTTAATGTGACGGGTATATGTCGCATTATAAGTAGGATATACTGCGTCTTCTTTTTAATGTTTGATTCTGGTTGAATAGACAATATAGTGGAACTCTGGCATGGTTGTTTTATAGAGAGTTATTTGTGTGTAGTCATGCAGAGTTGTGAGGGTTTGCTGGGGTGCAAACTGTATCAATTGTTATGACCTTGACGATGCTTTATTTCCTGCGTATTCTCTCTTGTTCGCACACTTTTCCTTCTCCCTCTCTTGTTTCAGCCTCAAGAGATTAAAATCCTAGAAAATATCATATGACTTATACTATCGGGCAGAACACAATTTGTTGGTGTAATTTAATGTGATAGTTTTCATGAAATAGAGCGAACCATTATCTTTTAAAATATTGAATATTTAAACTCAATTATTTTAGTCATTTCATTTACTCTATTGGAAATATATTTTGCGTAAGGCCTGTTTTTCTGAGAATCCATTTATGGATTGTGACATTATTGTAATTCTCTTCATCTGGATGCTTTGATGTTTTATTTTTGTGATTTATATTATTCAGAGATTATCCTCATGACTGTAAAACTGTACTTACAGTATACCTTATTGCAAAAATATTGACATATATTGATTTTTTGAAGATGAAAATCAACATAAATCAATGGCTACATGACAAATACTCCCGTAATATATAGATACACAATAACTGTAGCAATGTTCCAAGTAAGGAAGAAGGAGGCGGAAACTGGTGAACATTAAACAACTTTTAATAAAATAAATATTTTATTAAACACAAAAATAATAAACCAAAACATAAAATCCAGGCCTGGTCCTCTCTCGTCGAACACTCCTGTCGCTCGTCCTTTTATGCTTCCGATCTCCCCCGTGAGAGATGCCTCGCGTTTTCTCACAGCTCTCGTCCCGTCTTGCTCGTTACAATATATTAAAATATACATAATCATATATAAATAATACAGAACTGTCCTTCTGAAACTTATTATCACCATATTTCGTGATTATAATTTTTATTATTAGTCACCCCTTATATTATATCACTGGGTTTTGCAAATATCTAACCGATAAAAGGTATTAAGTGCTCGTCTTTCATCATTTAAAAACTGCAGTGTTTTTCCAACCTGTTACGAGCTCTCTGTTATTATATAAGACTCTCCTGCGCACTGTTAATGTGACAGGAACCTTCACATCCGCCGATATGTTCGTCATTCTCTTGGGTTGAGCCACTGCTCGGGTGTAGTCGCGGATGGCATTGAATTCAAAAGGAAATCTAAATCTAAGAGATGGTTTTACATCAGAAGCTATAATCTGTAATCTGTAATCCTGTAATACGTCTCTCGCTCTTTCTCTCTCTCTTAGTTCTTACCGTCTCATCTCTTAATTTACTTTATATTATTTGAACATAAATAGTTATTAAAGGTGATGTTTGCAATTTCAGTGCTACTGGATAGAGCAGAATTAAGGATTGTTCCCCAAAAGGGTGTCTCTCTTTCCATCCAGCTTTTATCTCTTTCTTTCATTGTTCAGACAGATGAGTGATCTCGATCACTTCAGTAGGCCATTAGGAACCATTCAGTCAACCTCCAAATGACTAACATATGTTTCTTTACTCTAAACTAGAGTAAAACCCTTTACATTGAAGAGCTATTTTAGAATTAAATGAAAAACATATTGAGCTCACAGTGGTGTATTTGTAGGCCGGAGACAGAAACTGGGAAAAAATTAAGATGTTTTTGAATTCTTGTCCTGGTATGCAATGCGAGGGTCAAGCTACCTTACAGTCAACTCTCTCTCTCTCTTTGTTTCTCTGCAGAAGCAGGAGGAAAGAAGCTTCGCAGTACAATTCAAAGGAGCACGGAGACGGGTCTGGCCGTAGAGATGCGAAGCCGAATGACCCGACAGGCCAGCCGCGAATCCACCGATGGCAGCATGAACAGCTACAGCTCGGAGGGGAAGTGAGTAACAAAACAATTGAACTTTTGATTTTGCCGTCTCACACAAACAGAACTTTCATATATCAGTAAATGATTCGAAAGACTTAATCTTTGCAAATCTTATTTTTCTCAGTCTCATCTTCCCTGGTGTAAGACTCTCCTCTGAAAGCCAGTTCAGTGATTTCCTGGATGGCCTTGGCCCCGCCCAGCTCGTGGGAAGGCAGACGCTAGCCACACCCCCTATGGGTAAGCACAAAACTTCAATCCCCTGACCTTTATTTGCTACTGTATACACACTTGACTCAAGGGCTTGTGGCTCCGTTCGTACTTAACCTGAATTTCTTTAGTAACATCTGTTGCTTGTTAATCCCCCATAGGTGACATTCAGATTGGGATGGTGGAAAAGAAGGGAGCGCTAGAGGTTGAGGTCATCCGAGCCAGAGGCCTTGTGGGAAAAACAGGTTCTAAGTCACTGCCAGGTGAGTGTGGTTACTGTTTCTGATACTCGGCTGATGAATCATGATGTGTGTTTAAACGTCATCTGTTTACTCTACAGCCCCTTATGTGAAAGTGTATCTACTGGAGAACGGCGCCTGTATAGCCAAAAAGAAAACAAAAGTAGCACGAAAAACACTGGACCCACTTTACCAGCAGCAGCTATCATTCGAAGATGCTCCAGGAGGCAAAATTTTACAGGTACAATTCTGTTGATTTTACAGATACAATTCAGATGGATTTTGTAGTACAATTGTAATGTTTTAAGGTAGAATTCTGATGGTACAGGTACAGTTTTAGAGTGAGATTTTACATGACAACATGTAGTAAAAGGTTTTTAATTTGCTTTTTTTAGGTGAAAAGTACACCCAACAACATTGTCCAACCTATCTGTGTTTACATGGATTAACGGAAATAAGTGAAAAAGCTGTATTATGCATGCCAGGCCAGAAATTGGCGACATCGCTTTGTTAAGAGACACTACACACACATATGCATATTCAGACAATGTATTAAGTAGTGCAGTTAATCTTCTTCTCTTCGAACACACAGTCCTGTTGGTCGCCATTGTTGTTTTTGTTAAATTCGCACACATTAGCACAGATTTACATTATCGTTTTATGGAAGGACAAATTTGCACTTTCAAACATGTTTTTAAAAGTTTGCGGTTTCAGTTGTCCAAAATGCTGTTTTATCTTGTAAACCAACAGCCAAAGCGTTTAAAAAGTTTTGAGTTTTAAATGTTGATGCGTAAACAGCCTCTTAATAGTTTTAGGGGTAGAATTCAGATGGTTTGATAGGCTGAATTTTGATAGTTTTACTGGAATTGTGGTTTTACGAAAATACTGCTGATAATATATTAACTAAGGGTTCTGCAAATTCCATTAACATTGCTTTTGTGAGAATTGTTCTCGTTGTTCTCTTTACACTTTCTCTTTTGTGTTTTTTTTTCATGTAAAAACAATGCAACATTGTTAAGAGTACTATATAAATACACTTGAATTAAATGAAATACTATAATCATTTCATCCCCCTTGTCACTTGATATTGAATATTGTATTTTCTTTTCCTTTGTAGATCATTGTGTGGGGAGACTACGGCCGTATGGACCACAAGTCTTTCATGGGAGCTGCTCAGATTCTCTTAGATGATCTGGACTTGTCCAACCTGGTTATCGGCTGGTTTAAGCTGTTTCCTCCCTCTTCACTGGTCGACCCAACCTTAGCTCCGTTGACCAGAAGAGCTTCCCAGACGTCTCTCGACAGCGGGTCCGCCCCATTCGGTCGCTCGTAGCAGATTTCTTAAATTTAGCATTATTGTAGCAGCCATCGAGCGGAGTTTGAGATTTGCGACAGGTCCCGTTTCCCCGGTAACACTGCATGCTTGATGTTGTGTGTTCAGAGCTTGTTTCTTAGGGGTGATTAAAGCGGTCCTGTTTTTACTCGCAAAAAAAAGTCGCACACATTGTGCGCAAAAGAGCACCCACTAGGCTAGGGGTGAGACAGGTGAACGAAGCCGGAAATGGGCTCAGTAGCTTGAAGAAATACACAATTCCTGCTTTTAGAACCTTTTCGAAGCCATCAGAAATGGGTCTTATCTTAGAACCTAACGGGTTCTTCAGAAGCCCTTTTGAAATGGGGTGAAATGTTCTCTTCGACTTTTTGTTTTCCATTTCGTTCATGTTTGTTTTAATGTTGATGTATTTGTATGTACATGGGCAAACAGTGTTTCTTTCCAGAGACTGGGTCAAGCCATGCCAACAGACTCAGAAGTGTACACAAGAATATAACATGGGATTGAGCTTTGATAATTAAACCTCACTCCCCAGATAGGATTCAACTAGATCAATACAGAGATGAAATGTACGTTAGAATCATCGGGAAGAACTTTTAAGATCAAAATGAATTACTTCTCTTGATACTGTATGAAACCTAAACTTTTTTTGCATGGACACAACTTTAGCTGAACTGGAAAAAAAATAAATGGGAAATACAAAATGTTTTCTTGAGACTGCTACTTGCAAAAAAAGACAAGAGAAAAGGAAAAAACGAACCGGATCAGCCATTTTCAACGATTTCTATTATTTTTAAAGATAACTTTCACTAGTGCATGGTTTTCATGGGGGAGTGAATGCTACAGTGTGATTTCAAAAACATTCGTCCTGTAGACCGTTTATTGGTCTTCACTGACTATTTTACAGACATGAAGTGCAAGAATCTGTTCATGTGACAAAGATGTTAAAAAATGAAATGATTTACTAGTGTAAAGGCGTAAGCCTAATGAAGGTAAAGATTATGTGCAAATTGTACATGTTTCTCTACTTCTCCCTTGTCCCAGGGTAAATACTGTACTTATTGCTTCCGTTGTCTGATTTCTCCCAATATTGTTCCCAATCTTTTTTTATGTTCCGGGCTGTTAATTTTTGGACGGTTTCAGTCTGCATATTGTTTGAAGTCTTTCGTTTAACAAGCATGTTGAAAAGGGGTTTTGGCAACATGGCTTGGGCACATCCTACAGTAACTCAGCATGTTTCGATAAAGACGATATTTGGAGAAAAACAACAGTTTCTCGTGCAGTGCATGTCGATGATGATCCTTTTACCCCTGAATTCAGTTTATGCGAAAAATAGACAGCGGTCTCACGGGGGCCGGAAGGGCAAAGTTCCGAACGAACATTCCACCTTGTAAACTCATTCTTTGTTGAAAATTTCAAGGAAAAAGTGACCAGGGATTTTTATATCTTTACTGAAGCTGCAGTATTCCTGACAAAAGAGCCCAACGTTTCACGAGATCTTTACACTGGAGGTGACTGCAGCCGACGGACTTTCGCAGTATTGTACTGTGCAGTTTTCCAAGCATGATGCTGTCTGAAGAGAAATGCACACTGGGACGATGATATTGCCACATGATATACCTTTTGTTTTTATTTCTTTGTTTTTCAAGAAAGTAGAAGTCATTTAATATATTTTTGTTAGTTTATTTACGAGCCAAGACCTATTTATTTTTTATTTTCTATTTTTAGTAATAATCAGAGCTTCTTGTATCTTGGAAGTATGACACAGTTAAAATGCCTGAATGGAAATATACACTGAGACATTATACCTCTTCCAATTAAAAAAGTTACAACACAATTCTGCATTTTCGTGATTTATCAAAACGTATTTTTCTTCTGTAACAAACTTTGTCTACATATGATTTCTGTGAACATCTGTAATGTCATATTGTAATAGGAATCCTATGGACACAAACTTGTCTAGATAGATGTTTTGGAAGGGGGATAATGTCTCATGATGTCTCTTTCAAATGCCTTCTCTCTTTATTATGATTCATTATTATTTCTTTATCTTTTTTTTGGTGCAATGTGTTAATTGGCCAAGGCTATGTCTTGGTCAAGTATGGTTGAGTACAGAGATTTATGTAAGTTATTTTTCAAATTAAAAAATAAAAAATGGATATTACACTGGAACATGAGTGTTAAGAATCACAGTCTTTATTTACAACGTTTACAAACAATGCAAACCGATTGAATATCCCGTTATTTAGCCATAACACAATGTTACAACAGATGCAAATGCTGTAAAAGACCATGCAGTGACAATGCTAAAACACACATAATGAAAGATGCATGTGTTAAAAACTTTCCGAAAACAAGCATCTATACGAAGAAATGCTTTAATCATCAGGTGTTTTTTCACTGGTCAGTGTTGCTTGGTGGTTATGAATCAGCACTGTGATGATGCCTTAAAAAGGAAGTGAAGGACGCTGGGGAATAAAACGACTTCCTCTTGCTTCACTTATTATTTGTGCTGTCAAACAGGCACACAACGCATTCAGACAGCTGACAAACACAAGGTAAATTTGACAAACACCTGCATTTGGTGTGTTTACAACTTCACTCTATTAATGCAGTTGTGACTAGAAATGTTGTCTATATGATATTTACAGTTTTTTGCTGCTTGGTTCAGGGTTATGAAATTAAACCCAATTGTTAGTAATGTTACACATAACTTTGTCTGAATGTCAATAGATAAAATATTAAAGCAATGTGACACCTGCAAGTAAATCATTCAAGATTCAGTTTCAACTGGGTAAATGTCAATAGTTTTACAGAAATTTCTGTCTTTAACTTACAGATTTTTATGTTTTTTTATTAAAAAGATGTCAAATTTACAAGAAAAACGGGGGTTGTAATTTTACAGGATTTTTTTATTTATTTTACAGTTTATTACTGTATATATTACTGTTGCAATATTCGTTTTTTTAAACAAGATTTCATTTTTTTTAGTTAAACGGGGAAAACAATTTAATATACATCCTTATATCCTATATCGTTGAATTGTTTTTAAGGTATTTTTCTGTATTTCAGTGTTAAGAAAATTGTATTTTTTACAGATTTCTACAGAGTGAGATAATGAAAAAACACATAAATAGAAAAAACAGGCTTATTCCATCATAATCTTTAATAACTAATCCTAAAATTCATGTAAAAATATTTTCATTGCAGTATTCGAGATGTGAAAAGATAAAACATTGCAGCCGGGTTTTCACAGAGAAGGCCAGAGAAGGAAAATAATTTCTCTTGATTTTTTTCCGTGACTCTAAGAGGTCATTCATCATTTTCCATTTTAAACGTCCATTTGTTGTGATATTATTTCAGGTAAACAAAGCCATGAAGATGCGAACGAAAATATATCAGTTGATATCAAGTCTACGGCAGATCTGGTCAAGTGTGTATGGGCTCTACACAAGCAACACCACTAAGAGCTGGAAGGAAAAACTTCTCCTGGCTTTAACCTGCATCACCACCAGCCTCATTCTGAGCAGTTTACTCTTCCTCATCCTCCACTTTTCCTTCAAATGTCTCCCTGAAGTCTCACTTTCCATCACCTGTGGCTTTTGTGTAAGTTTAACCCCAGCCATGTATTTCTCAGAAAGAGCCCGCTGTTTTGGAGCCCTGCTTTTGATCTCCATGGGTTTGAAACAAGTGAAGTCTCTTCTTTTGACATTCGGAACCAGCTTGGTTATTTTCTTCAACGTCCAGAACACGTTACGCAACACGAGATTGCTAGCGAAAGGCCTGCTCTGCAACTTGGAGGAAAAATTGTTGTATATTGACACAGAGTCACTCGGAAATTACATAAAAATGCTGAAGTGGGTTGGAAAGCAACTGAAAAAGTACTTTGTAAATCTTGATCTAGGGGACTTCTATGTAGATTTAAAACTTAAGCCAAAGGTTCACTCGGAGAGCTTTAAAAATCAACTGGCCAATACTGAACGGACCCTGAACGAGACCGCACGGAGCGTGCTTGTGCTGACCGACGCCATATCATCCGCAGGAAAGATTGTGTCACCGACGTTAGGTCTTTTCCTCCTGATAATTCTCACCGCTCTGTACCTAAGGCGATTCCATGTTGACAAAAAATACAATAACATATATATCACAAAAAACTTTATTCGGTTTGATGAAAAGCAAAGGGAGAAAGGGAAGCCCAGTGTCATGCCGTTCAACAAAAGCGAATCGAGACGCTACGTCATAACGCCGTCCCTTGGTCTGACAGCCCAGCGGTGGAAAGCCATGCTCAAATTCAGTATTCCCGTATTCACCCACTGTCTCACCTGGCTGGTGTTTATTGGTCTGGACAGCATGATTTACTGGCTTATTGTGGTTATAAGCAAGCGTCTTGGGGATCTGGAGCCACTTCATGTTCCTGTGGGCATAAAACTTCAGGTAGGCCATGAGGATCCAGCTTCAGTCACTTCAATTTTAATGTCTTAATTTTGACCGTTTTTTCTTTCTCCATGTTGCAAGGAGGCAACTTTACTTTTAGGTTTACCAGTTGATACAAGTGCAAAAACGCAAAACTTTTCCTACACGGTATCTCTGTTCGAGAAGAAGTGTTTGCCTGAACCTGAACTGTGGCTCTACAGATCTTTGGTTCCACTGTCTGTCATACTGGTATCGCTGGTTCTTCTGAGCCTGATGTCGTCACAACTCACGCAGCTCAGAGTTCTGCTGTCTGAGCAGTTTTTCTCAGATGTTGCAGAGAAGCGTGCTGCCTATCTGCATGCCAAGATCTTAAGAAAGCGTCACAAACATGAAGCTGAAGAGCTGCACGGAGAGAAGACTTTAGCCATGCAGGTTGGTACTATATCTTTTCATTTCCAGTCAAACAGAAACTGTACCTGACTAAGGTCAAAAAACATACTCTGCTAAGTATGCAAACAAAAGCTTTCAGTCCATTTTTTACTAAAGTGGTTGATTTATACAACCAGAAAGGTATTAATATATTTGGCTTAGTGTACTTGAACTCAATCTTTTAATCAAAATATACTTAAAATCTTCTTAAAGTACCGTTAAAGGCATATTTTAAATGTAAAAATAGCACACATGATACTTAAAGTGTAAAAATACGGTGTTAAATTCACTTAAAAACGTAAAGGGCCAGTGTCCTGAAATTTTATCCCACCCATCAGCTTTTTCTGTGCACATCAATATTATATCTATTTTTTGCTGTAAAAGCATCCAGCCTGTTCATTTGATACTGCTATGATAACCTGATAGGGTATTTTTGTTGTTAAATTATTTTACATATTGATTTATGACTGATAGAACAATTTGATAGGGTATTTTGCACTGTAAACCTGCCTGAAACGCCTCGTGTAACCACACCCCCACGCATGTACGTCACTTTGTGGTATGATTTGACAAAGACAGCCCAAATGTATACGTAAGTAAGGTGGGCGGTCTTGTAAATCTCATTGTACTGTCGCCGGCGCAGCCTGATGTTCCGAATATGGTAAGAGGCGTTACACTTCTGTGCAGTATTCAACCAATCACTACGCACAAGTGACTTCGCCAATCATAGAACACCTCGCTTTTCAGAGCGATGAGCTTTGTAAAATATCAGCGCGTTTGAGAGAGGCGGAGCAAAGAGGAGATATAAACATGCACGGAATGTGGAAAATACAGCGTTTTTAACCTTAAATCGTGTTTACACATTCTATTACATCTAAAGCCCACAATATTATTCGTTTTAGTAGAGTCAATTGACTCCTTTAACCTAACCCCTATCCGGGGAACCGCCCAAAAACAGCTATAGGTTATTACTTCAAAGCGATAAACTTTGATAAACTAAAAAGTTGGCAAATTAAGTTCCAAGTATTATGAAAATAGTACACTTCTAAGTGTACTACTAACGGTATTAGAATACTTTTAAACATATACTTGAGGTTTTCTTCAGTATTTTTAATCAAATGAATTTGAAGTATACTTATTTTTTAGGGTTGGCAAAAAATGTAGACAGGCATAAAGTGTGTTATCATAATAAAAAATATGTTTTTTACTAGTAAGAATTGCTTTTCTGATATCTGAAATAAGATTTTTAACATGTAAGAAATAAATTATTGATATCTGAAATTGAATTTAATTGGCAGACTATGGGGATATTTAACTGGTAAAAATGCAATTACAGATTTCATGAATTACGTTTTTTACTAGTTGAAATTCTATTTTCGATATCAAGAATGCACATTTCTGCGAGTGATGACGTCATTGTTGATATCAAGAATTCACATTTTTACTAGTGAAAATGTAATTACTGATATCAAAAATAGTAATTGTAAGTAGTAGAAATTCTATTCTTGATATCAAAATTGATCATTTTTACTAGTAACATTTTTATTGTTGATATAAAAAAATAATATCCTGAGAATGATTAAAAGCTAATTCTGCTTGCCATAGAACTGAGAATTTTATGATCAACCATATCAAATGCTGAGCCAAGATCTAGAAATCTCTTATGCCGTTTTGCTTCTCAAGTAAATTTATCTTGTTTTATGGTCTGATATTTTTTCCAAGAAAACATGATTAAAATACTGATATAGAAATGTTTTTCTTGCAGTCTGAGCAGTAGCACAGGCAGACTTACATGTAGTGCTCATTCCAGGAATCTCCAATCATGTGATAAAATGTTATCACTGATTTTATCAACAGCTTTATTGAAATGTCTTTTTCTATTCATTACAGCCCAGTTTTTGGTGCCCTCTACTCTTCCATAAACACAGAAAAGACACAGATCCTGTTTAAATGTCTGAGGTTTGTCTGGTGATCACAGATTGATATAATACACACCATGTTAGATTGCAAAGTCGCTTTGCACATTTTGCGCAACGCATTGTGATAAGTTTGTACTGCATGGAGGGGCCTGGGACATGTGACATGTGCGCTGTGTACACCAAAGGGGACTGGGTGTTGCCTTCCAAGTGTATGTAATGCGATCCAGGTGACCCAAGCAGTCAGCTTATGGTATATGTGATAAACTGGGTTTGAATTCTGTATGTAAAATGTAAACTTGCATTAATGTTGTTGCAATATGATATAATTTAGGCATATGATATATTTATTGCGGATAATAGAATATGAAGACAGAAACAGAATGCATCAGAAACGGTTAAGAGTTTAAAAACACTGTGTACTTTAAATACAACACAGGATTTTTATTTGCAAATATTTATTTGTCTGTTCATGATTTATCAAATTGAATATTTCTATTAAATTACTGTGTAACCCAAAAATATATTTCACATTTTGATTTACAATACTGCGTTGTATGTTATGTATTTTACAAATACAATATCTACAATATTCTCCTTTATGCAGACAGACCCCAAAACATGACGCACAAGAATGATTCAGCATTCTTCATTAAGCAGATGTGTCAGAATCATTTTGAGGTTAGAGATATGACTTTTCCAGCAAACGGTTCCCTGCTCACGGGACTTGGTTTTCCAACCTTAAAAAAAAAAGAGATCCATTCTCAATAATAACAGATACAAATGCAACACACATAGAGTTCTCAGTGTAGGGTGAAACAACTTTTACACCTTTTTTTCGCACCTTTGCACTTTTTTAAATGTCAGTAAGCAGTTTTGCTTAATATTGTAAGGTGAAAATGTCTCTCTCAAATTGTTATTTTAGTTATTTATCGGCTCTTTAGCCGGATCTAAAAATGAAACATCAGCCCAAAGTGTGGGATGCTGTCATACCCTTTCTCTCTGATTAATTCTCTTATACACAAATTCAGCAAAGGGTTTTCGTGGGATGAACCGTCCATGGCCTTGTTCTGCAAACAGCTGTCCGTTTTCATACACCACCTTCCCTCTGGAGATGGTGACCACTGGAAGCCCATGACACAGCATACCTTCAAAAATGTTATAGTCCACAGCCTGGTGGTGTGTTTTTGCCGAAATGACCCTAAAATGACACATAGAAGACATTCTAATACAACTTTTTGATTCACTTCAGGGCTAAATAACCACATTCTTAAAAATAACACGATGCCTTAGAAGAGCCATTTAGTCTAGATGGTTCATCTGAAGAATCATCTGTTCCACAAAAGGTTCTTTATGATAAAAAATTCTTCAGATTTAAAAAATTAGAGAAAGAGATGGTTCTTTACAAAACCTTTGACAGAATGGTTCTTTCAGGAACCCAAATGGTTCTTCTATGGCATCGCTGTGAAAAACCATTGGCATTTGTAGCTTTAAGTAAAGCTAACTTGAAAGGCACTAAGAAAACTGCTATATCTTACACATAATTTCATTTATTATTTATTTTTTAACTTAGAAAGTGAACAGTTTTAAACCTTTAGCCATTTTTTTTATTATTTGCTAAATTATGTTATCCATTATTTAATCTTCAATCCAATACAGTTTGAAACATTTCACAAATATGTCTTATTTGATTCACCCCAACACAGCTCTTTACATCAACCCTGAATTTTACATGTGAAAAATTAGTCAAGAACCGTACGTTGGATAAGAATGCAAACATGCTGTGTATTGTAGCAATAATAAGGAATGAATTCTGTCATTGATACATTTTTAAACCCCAAATGAATCCTTTTTAGGATCTTGTGTGCGAACATAAATAAAAAATGTATGCGATTTTCTCCAAGATTATTATATAATCTCACTTTTAGAGATTCCTAAATCAACACAGGACTACAAATCCATCTGCAGTTTTAATATGTTGTGTCATTTCAGTCTTTCTGTGCCGCAACTGCTGGATCAGCACATCCCTGCATTTTCATTTCTGATAGTTTGTGTCTGTAAAGATCGAGACTAATCTTAAAATGTCTTACACAGCCTATTTAGGAAGACAGTTAACGTTATGGATCCTTTCTAATGTTCAGCAAAAACAATTGAGCAAGTGATTTATTTTCTGTTGCCATTGAAAGAGTTGTTGACTGTACATGTTACTGATGTAGTATGATTTATAACAACGTGTGCGAGCTTTATAATGCATTGACTAGCAGCACAAAGTGATTAATGTAGTCTGTGATGTGAGGGTAAAGGTTCTATTGTTTTAAAATATTGCAAAAACTGCATTTTCTCAGTTTCTTTCATTTAAACTTCAAAAACAGATTCAATGAAAAATTATAAAAAGGGGAATAAAAATCAGATGAATTAAGTATGACTTCATATACACTCACCTAAAGGATTATTAGGAACACCATACTAATACTGTGTTTGACCCCCTTTCGCCTTCAGAACTGCCTTAATTCTACGTGGCATTGATTCAACAAGATGCTGAAAGCATTCTTTAGAAATGTTGGCCCATATTGATAGGATAGCATCTTGCAGTTGATGGAGATTTGTGGGATGCACGAAGCTCCCGTTCCACCACATCCCAAAGATGCTCTATTGGGTTGAGTTCTGGTGACTGTGGGGGCCATTTTAGTACAGTGAACTCATTGTCATGTTCAAGAATGATTCGAGCTTTGTGACATGGTGCATTATCCTGCTTGAAGTAGCCATCAGAGGATTGGTACATGGTGGTCATAAAGGGATGGTCATG
Organism: Triplophysa bombifrons; assembly: GCA_029783895.1. Taxonomy (NCBI): domain Eukaryota; kingdom Metazoa; phylum Chordata; class Actinopteri; order Cypriniformes; family Nemacheilidae; genus Triplophysa; species Triplophysa bombifrons. The sequence continues at coordinate 6,366,222 of CM056455.1, forward strand.
GTCAGAAACAATGCTCAGGTAGGCCGTGGCATTTAAACGATGCCCAACTGGCACTAAGGGGCCTAAAGTGTGCCAAGAAAACATCCCCCACACCATTACACCACCACCATAATTGCATTCATGAGAAATTGAACAGATGTTCCTAATAATCCTTTAGGTGAGTGTATTTGTCAATATTATTTAACTGGCACTTTTATCCCAAAAACTGTTTCAGTTGCTTTTCTGCTCAGCACATTGACCCTAATTGTCTAACCTACACCCAGAACGTCACATGCACGTATGAAGTCCCCCTACAAGAGCTCATCTGCAATCAACACAAGTCTCTTCTGCGCTAAATTTTAACACATTGGTGTTCGCTGTGTCTACAGTGAGCAAACCCAGAATCAGAGGAAACCGTTGAGAAACGTGGCCGAATTACATAAGACTACCAGCCGTCCCCTGCTCTCATTTGTGCACTTTACTAACGATGGAAGTGAGCTTCACACTTCTTCCATTTATAGTCACGTCTTCCCAGGCAATTCACTGTACTACTCTTTGTCATGGCAACATCTGCAGCACATCCAGCACCTATACAACCTACAGAATGTGAACTTGAAAACGTACACAGGCATACAAGATTTGTAAAATCTAGTCTTAGAATTTATGTAAATCTTAACCTGCGACCATAGGCCCTCTTTCATTCAGGATCTAGGACTATTAGAAGACCAGCTATTAAAGCATTTAAAGGAGCAGTGTGTAATTGTTTGGAGGATCTATTGACAACATATGTGTTCATAATGAAGCGATATGTTTTTATAACCTTAGAATGAGCTATTTCTATCTACACAGACCGCGGGTCCCCTTACATGGAATTCACCATGTTGTTCCTATAGTAGCCCTATACGGACAAACTCCTCTACAGTGCACGTTTCGTAAAAACGTTATCTACTTCTAAAACGTGATGACATCTTCTGTGTCAGCCACAGTAGTGCTTGGAAAGAGAGGAGTGAGCCGCTGAGTGCATTTCATAAACTGGACCTGATTTACAACGCTCAAACATGTAATTTTTGTTTAATTTATTTCTGTGTTCATTTTGTGTTCATGTGCACTAAAATGCTTGAACATTAAAATAAAAACCATACCTACAGTATTGCACTAGTGAAATTAGCACATTTAGACTAAAACTAACTTTCGGCTGTTAAAAACTAACGCTCAATATCTATTTCTTTTAAATCACGACGTGAAATTTTTACCTTGTGGCCTTCGGGTCCCATATAACCAGATCTGCGTCAGAACCTTTAGCAATTCTCCCTTTTTTAGGATAAAGGTTGAAGATCTTTGCTGCGTTAGAACTGGTGACAGCTACGAATCGATTTTCATCCATTTTGCCACTGTGCTGAGGAAAGTAAACACACGGATTCTGAGTGTCCTTGCGAACGTTTCGCCTCGCTTCACAGAACAAGAGGGTCAAAAGTCAGAGCCTGCAGATATAAGATCTGTTTGTTGAGTGTAAATGGCAAATATTTGAGATAAGTATTTCTTGTGTGGTGTGGAATGTGGAATTTCTGTGAGAAGGAACTGACCACTCCTTTCTCCCATATAACAGACATCCTGTCCTCAACGCCGTTGACTCCGTTTGGGATTTTGGTGAAGTCGTCTTTCCCGAGGGCTTTCTGGCAGATCGAGAATGTGCAGTTATCTGTTCCTGTTACGCTCAGATCATCACTGCAAGATACAGTGAATCGATCAGCAAGCATGCGTACACTTGCAGGACAATATTGTTTTACACATGACCTGATGCTCTCATTTCATTTGAAAGGTGTTTTTCCTTTTCTTTTGTGATATTTTACATGGATTCCATTTAAATTTATGAATGAGAATAACTACAGAAAAGCATATCTTAAGGGTTCACCCTGAAATAAAATTCTGTAATCATTTTCTCACCCTTTTTTCATTAAAAGCCTCTTTGACTTTCTTCTGCAAAACATAAAAGATATTTTGAAAAACGCTCAAAATATCTTCTTTTGTGTTTCACAGAAGAAAGAGTCATATACAGGTTTTAAACAACATAAGGGCGAATAAATGATGACCTTACATACTTGGCCAGCAGGTCCATCAGATATCCAGGGGTACTGGGGTCTGGTCTCAAGGGTGGGCCCATGACGAACTTTGCGGCATGAGCCCAGTCCTTATGCCAGTAGTTTGTGCCATCTGTACCGAGTCCAGCTGCAATGGGCTCTCCAAACACCACTCGACCTGACAGAAAACAACCGATGTGATGAATGATTTGCAAAAGATGCATTCTATCTAAAAGTGAATGCTCACCCAGACCTGACTGAAACGCTTGTGTAACCACACCCCAACAAATCCACGTCAGTTCGTGGTATGATTTGATGAAGACTAAGTCTTCGAGTCTTTTACTGTAAATCCCCTAGAGCTGTTTATGCAAATGTTCTTGTTTTGAAAAGACAAGATGAAATCGATTATCAAATTTACTTAATCTGATCCATTTTAATATGTTTCGTTGAAGGGATTGGGGTTATAAATAAGAGGGATTTGTGATGTCAGGTAAAAAAGAAAAGAAGATTTTTTAAGTAGTCAAGGCATTGCAATTTTTTTACTTGGGGTAACGTGCACGTATGAAATGCAGAAAAACGTAAAACGTGTATTAAAAAAGTTAACAAGATTTTGAATTTTTGGATTGGCAGAATAGAGCAATAAAACATTAAACCAAAATAGGATTATTTATAACTCAGCATTTAGCAAATGTTTATGGTATATTAGCATATAGCATCACGTAATAATGTGTCTTGTGTTCTCAGTTCCCTCACCGTTTCTCCGTGCGTTGGCCACCACCTTTGCTGCAGATTTACTCATGACGTGCACCACATACAGTGGGCAGTTAGCCGAATGGGCGATAGTGACAGCACGCTGTGTGGCCTCTGCTTCCACTTCCTCCGGACGACACATCTCATGACCCTCAGGACCACTGATGCCCAGAGACAGCATGCGCTTTGCACCCTGGGTGAGCGCACACACACACACACACACACACACACACACACACATACACACACACATATCAACCTTTAAATCAATATATGCAGGTGGGTAACAGTGGGAATCGAGTAGACTGTTTCTCAGCTAAATCAATATAGTAGTGTGGGAGATTTTTGCATTATTTGCATTTTTCAAACATCATTATGTGAAAGTTAAAATAATAATATTACATTTACTGATTTTGCACCTATACATCAGAGCACATAACTTTTTCTCAAAGTGTAACATTGAACATTTACAAATTTTAATTCACTGAAATTGAATTAGATTTAAAGGAATATGCTCTATCATTATTCAGTGTAGTAGTATTTCAAGTCACATTGTGAATGCTGGTTCTATCTTTGTAAGTACAAAGGAGAGCAAGGCTTCATTGAACATGTCTTAAAAATAAAAGTTAAGAAATTTCTCTCTTAAGATTAAAATCGTTTACATAGGAAAATTTGAACCACGTCTAGGTGATATTAATGTGCATGGGTACAACCTCCGGACCTCTCATAAATGATGGCAGAGCTTTAGTGTAAGAGCAATTTGTGGCAAAAGTTGCTTTTGTTGTGCAAAGAATTGAAAAAAAAAAACTATACAATTCTAGTATGGTGCTCCATAGTCTCCTCTATCAAACGTTTAACTCAATTTACAAATCATTTATGTATTTGGTGCCCTCCAGTGGAATTTTATTACATTTAATATATATTGTGAAATATATTTATGAAATTAAATATGTATTAAACACAATAATACTAATAATATTTTGAAATTGTGTTATCATTCGAATTTTGCTAAATATTCATTGTTTGTGGTATAAATAGCTCAATTTAACCCTAACTTGTCAGCAACATCCTTGACATACTTTAAACCTTCCTCTAAGAATTTTTATTTACACGTGTATTTTGTTTTGTATAAATTAGCCATAAAGATGTATCAAACACAAAACATGTATTCAACAAAATTTTCAAAAACATGAGATTATATTAATAATGAATCATTGTACCGGTAACACTTTCAGCTTTTTAAGGTTGTATTTGTGAACTTTAGTAAATACGTTAACTAACAATGAGCACATTTATAACATTTATGAATCTGTTTTTTTATTTTTAATGTCAGTAATTATTGTGCATTTTCTAATCTTAACAGTTACAACTTTTTAAATATATATTAGTTAATATATTTGCATGTTCCTTCCTTTTGCCTAACCATGGGGTCTAGGACCTCTGCAGTATTTTTGACTTGGTAACTTATTTGCCAGATTGAGAAATTCTGAACATTTCTTCAACTAATGTGTCATTCTAAACAGTTATGAGGGTCCGGGGAGTTAATGATTCACCATGTGCACTGATAAACAGATAACAGACAGAATGCCTCTCACCTCTGCAATAAGATCTCCGTTCTCTGCATGAACCTGAGCTATAGCCCCGATCTCTTTGCATTGAGAGAAAGCTGCGTACAGCTCGTTATCCCGCAGCATGAAGACTTCTTTATATGCCATAAACATCTTAAAAGAGTTGACTCCTTTTTCACGGACCAGAGTCTCCATTTCCTTCTTCACCTAGAGAAAGTGCCATTTTATAAGTGTTATTTTTATTGTTAATTCAAAAATATATTAACTAACAAATGCTGTAAAAATATATATTTTTGCTATTTAATGTTATTTTGTTTTTATTAACATTTCATCCTTTCATTCGTGACCCATTTATATGGCTATTTTTCCTGAGGAACACAAAAGAAGACATTATAAGAAATGTTTTTTTGTTTATACAAAGGAAGCCAGTGTTGTTTGGTTACCAACTTTTTTCAAAATATCTTTTGTGTGTAGAAGAAAGTCATACAGGCTTGAAATGAACTGACATTATAATGACAATTCCATGGGTGAACTATCCCTTTATTAACACAAATGATTCGAACCATATTGCAGTGCAATAATTATTCATTTTTCTGGTGTGAAACACTTTTACGGTAACCATACAGTGTCATCCCACCAGGTCACAGCCACATGCAGGGAGTAATCGCAGCAGACTTTGGGGTCGGCCGTTCTTCTCCATTGCTCATAGGCTTCCAGGAGTGAACACCCCTTCTGTGGGATGACAAAGTCCAGGATCATGGTCGTCCCTCCTGCTACAGCCGCCTGTGAACACAGAACACTGTCAATTATTATAGAGTTAAGGTAACCCTGTTAAAATGTAATTGTTTGTTTTTTTATAGTAACTAACCTTAACCCCACCTTGTGATTTTGGTGAAAACGTAGAATACCCACTTATACACCATGTCAAAAAATAAATGTATACAGTCTCAGATTTTTTTTTTTCTGAATTTACTATTTATGCATGTGTATTTTTTTTCATTCTGTCAACTACTGACGATATTTCTCCCAAACTTCAAATAAAAATATTGTTTCTATTTACATTTACTTGCGGAAAATCTAAACTGGAGAAACAGGTGAAAATATCAGAACTCTGTAATTTTTAGACCTCACAAACTGCAAAAAAAAGTTCATATTTACTTTTAAGTAAAATAACAGAAATATTTGTACATGTATTTAGGAAAAGTTCTTTTTTTATGTGATGACTTGGATTTTAAACACATTTTTCATGTGTCTTGTCATACTGTCAGCCTTTATGTCAATCCAGAGGTTTGATTTTGTTGAAATTCAGCAGACACTTGAATGGCCACTATATATTTTTAGAAATGCTGATTGAATAATCTTTTTTTCAGTGGCTGTAAAAGAGTGTATGCGTATAGCTATATATGCTAAAACACTATAAGCATAATTCATTCCAATGTGTTCAGACTTTTTTTGAGAAACAACAAAGCATATCATATCAGTTGAACTCACCCTGGTACCCGTATTAAAGTCATCCACAGCTGTAGTGCCCATGAATGACAGCTCCATATGTGTGTGCGTGTCTATTCCACCAGGCAGCACGAGTCTTTGAGTGGCATTAATGACCCGTGTGCCCGCCGGCACCTGCAGATCTAAGCCTACAGCACTGATAACTCCATCTTCAATGTAAACATCTGCCATCTCTGAGAAATCCTCATTTACCACCTTCCCTCCTTTTATTAAAATTCTGCTATCATCTGTCATGTTGCCTTGCTCTGACTGGTTTCAGTCCCCACAAATTATTTCAAAGAATCCTAATTTAGTTTTGTAGCTGAATCTGTTTTCCTCAGTGAACGTGCACAAGGTATAACATTAGAAGCATTAACCGGCTCTCTGTGTTGTGATCTGCTCTGAAAGACTGAAGCTTTGACTGTCTGACAGTGCTTGTGAATTTATTCACGCCCATTTTATTGCGAAACCCAACCTGTCCGGCCTTATTGTGACATGAACATGAGAACGAGTCCGTTTGTTTGAACATCACTTTCAATTTGTAGATCTGCAAAACAGTGTTGCAGCTCACTTACTGAGTTTTGTTGTTTACTTTCTATTTAAAAATGTTGGCAACACTGACAAAAAATCATTTAAATCATTAAAAGAATCAGTATCTTGAAAACAATTAAACCTGCTGTTCAGGTTAATAGTCTATCTGCAATCCGGTCTATGAAATACACACAAAAGTCTTGTTTGTTAGTGTTGCATTTTTATGATATTTGTAAGATAAAAGTCAATGAATATATTGATACAAACGCAAAATAAAGTAATTGTATTATTTCAATATTATATTATATTTTTGATATCATTTAAATGTAGGCCTAAAGTAAATACAGGAAATATATTTACAGAAATAAATATTTTTACAGTGAAAGCGTGTCACAGACAGATTTACAGAACTGTGTAGCAAATATATTAGGCCTATTTGTAGTATTTATAGGATGCATTGGCCACACCTGTTCATTTTTATATTCATTATTCTTAAAACTAGCAATCTTGTATTCCATAAACCTTGTATTAACTCGGGTTTAATTGTTTTGCTATATGGTGCATAGGCTACAAAAAAAAGAGGAACTTTACAGATCCATGAACGTGAGCGGTTCACTGTGATTTAGCTTTTTATGACGTCCTCACCGCAATAAATCCCACAATTCCTAAAGAAATGTAAGGAGCATGGTGAGTTAAATCGTGTCAAATATGCCAAATATAAACACACCCCTAGTTACATAAAGCATTACATTTATTCAATCAAACAGAAAAGTTGAAAATTACAATATAAGCCTTTTTTACAAGACTTTTTAGACCATAACTAAAGCTCATAAGCAAAGCTCATTCACATCCTACGTTCTTCTTGTAGTTCACATAAATTTGAACGATTCACTGATATCTTACATTATGTGTAAACGAATTGCAATGATAAAGCCAATTATAGACTATGGTGGCATAGTATACAGCTCAGCAGCGTCATACCTACTAAAGAAAGTGAATGGAGCACAATCTCATGGACTGAGAATATGTTGAGCATGTAGAACGTCTCCAATTTCAGCTTTGCAGGTTGAAATGGCAGAAATGCCTTTAGAAATCCGGAGAACTAAACTGAAAATGGCATACTGGTGCTCTTTAAAGGGACACATAGATTCTCATCCAGTTATGGAGGTGTTAATAGAATGTTGGGAGCATGAGTATACTAGTTTTAATAGTTTTGTGTGGAAAGTTGATAAAGATGCAAAGGACATAGATGGTATTGGTATGAGAAATATAGTCACGTCAATAATACCCCCTTGGTTGAACAGAATTCCTTTTGGGGATCTCCAAGTGAACTGCATAAAGAATGAATGAATGCATTTACAATAATATGAGGGGGATCTCTCCTCACCCACCACCAGTTTGCAGAATCCACTTGGATGGTGTTACGGAAGCCACAGTACAACGGTGCCAGTGCGCTCACAACACACCACACATCGGCTATCGGTGGAGAGGAGAGAGATATTTGAAGGCCATGATTAACAAGGGTCATTGGAGGGAATCTGGCCAGGACACCGGGGTTACACCCATACTCTTTACGAGAGTGCCATGGGATTTTTAATGACCACAGGAATCTCTGTTTAACATCTCATCCAAAGGATGGTGCTTTTTACAGTATAGTGTGATAAGAATGATAAGAACAGGTGTTTACCTTTGGAAGTAGCAGTGAACAATTATTTGAACCAGAAGTAGAATGATTGTGTCCAGATATATACAGATGGGTCCAAAAATCCAGAATCAGGAAATACAGCAGCTACATTATATATATATATATACAACTCATATAGGTCATAACATTGTTAAAAGCCTTTCTAATGATGTTTCAGCCAACAGAACCAGAGGCAATATTAATGGCAATGATGTGGGTGGAAGAATCAAATATCAAAAACGTAGTCATATACTCAGATTGTTTTTCAGTATCGTGCAGTTTAAAAAGTGGTAAATCAGATTCTAGACAAGACATCCTATATGACATATTACAGATCCTACACAGAGTTAATCCGCTAGATACATATATTACATTTATATGGGTACCAGCTCACATAGGTGTGGAAGGGAACAAGTCGGTGGATAAAATGGCAAGGGAGGGATTGGAGAAGAATGAAGTTGATATTAAGATACCGTTAAGCAAAGCTGATGCAAAAAGTATATTAAAGAAAGCTGTTTTAAGCATATGGCAAGAGAAATGGAATAAGGAGTTAAAAGGAAGACACCTTTTTAGTATCCAAGATATGGTGAAAGGAGTAAACATAGAACCAGAAGAGATGACACTATTATATCTAGGCTACGTATTGGGCACACCAGATTAAACAAATATTTGCAAATGATAGGGAAAAGTGAGACCAGCGAGTGTGAGCACTGTGGGGTGACAGAAACAGTGGAGCACGTGTTAGACCATTGTGAGGCATATTATACAGGTGCTGGTCATATAATTAGAATATCATCAAAAAGTTGATTTATTTCACTTATTCCATTCAAAAAGTGAACCTTGTACAATGTATACATTCATTCCACACAGACTGATATATATAAGGTTCAATATTGAAGACGACTGGTGCCACACTCCAATCAGTTATTTAACTCAAAACACCTGCAAAAGCCTATAACCTCCTGTACATTAATGTTCACAGTATATAGCCTTCTGTATATATTGTCATAGTACATTCCTTCTGTAAAGTATTTTCATAGTACATGCCCATTGTATAGTAATTTCCTAATATTGTATCTGTATTTATTCACACTGTATATCTGCACTTGCTAATTGCACTTCTGGTTAGACCTAAACTACATTTCGTTACACTGTACTTGTATATGTGTAATGACAATAAAGTTGAATCTAATCTAATCTAATCTAATCTAATATGAAACAGCCCCGCCCTTGTGGCTTAATGCTGCAACTGCAGTTACAAATGACAACCTGTTTAATGCACGCAGTATTTTTTGTGAAGACACTCCATATATTTTTGACGAGAGTCTGCATCACAAAATTGCCTGAGGCAGCCGCCTCCAATTTCTTTATGCAGGAAAAAACCCTGATCTGGGATTACTGTATACAAAGTGTGCAATCTCTCCATGTGTTTTGTTAGGATTAACGACCTTTCACGCATTTTAATGTGACCAAATTTCTGCACTAGTGCGTACAGTACGAATCGTTAGCACTTCACTTATATGACGTAATTATGTCTTTACTACAAAATTAAATGTAATATCTAATTATATAGTCAAGTCAAGTCAGATTTATTTTTATAGCGCTTTTGTAATTTATCAAAGCAGCTGTACCCAAAAACCAAAAGAAAAACACTTGTAAGCCAAACATAGAATAACTAAAGATTTACTCTAACCTTAAAAAGTAGTAGTATAACTTACACTGGACAACTTTCTGCAACATTTTGCCATACCAGAGCAAAACATGATGCATGATGGGATGCACTTAGTCATCAATACTGCTCAGAAGTGGTATTTAAGATAATGTGCGTTAAGGGCACTGCACTTTAGTGTTTGGACAGACTTGCGATCTTACTTTCTGTGGCATGCATGCACTCTTAAGGGGCCAAGACTGGGGTATTTAGACACAGCTATAGTTAGCCAGACCTTGGCCAGACTCACCTGTGTTGCGCACTTATTCTGTCACTGTCAGTTGTCTTAACTCTCACAATTTTATGTTTATAACAGTAATGCGATTAACAGTGTTAATGTAGGACTACGATGTGACTCCCATTTACTTTGTAGGTGTAGTAGAAAGTGTCCAACCTGACGGAAATCTATTTAAACATTGGGCCTGGATGTTGTGCGAATGGTTTTGAAAATATTTTCTTGCCTGAGAACTTAGGGAGTTCTGAGTTATGGTAGATGAATACATGCCATAAACAAATCATGATATGACTTTTGGAAAAACAGATTGCTCCTCCGAATTGCATATTAATGACAATCCTGATTGACAAAAGCGTGCTGCTGAAACGAGATATCAGCCGTATTTTTATTGCAGTAGGTATAAGTACAACATGAACAGGGATAACATTGAAATATCTTGATCGCGTCACGTGTACATATAAAAACGTGGTCGTTGCCTATGGCTTTATAATCAAAAAACATTTTTCCATGGAATGGACTTTTCTTACCTAATAAGATACTGTTAATTACTCAGGATGTCATAATAACTGATGGAAGCAAATAAAACAAATTAAATACGTCATCATTGTGCATTGCTTTCACGGCAGTTGCCGCCATGTTGGGCACACGCTGAGCAGCGCACAATGACAGCAAATAGAAATCAAAATGACTGTATTTACATAAAAAATTAAGAGCTGCTTAGACTTACTTAGAATAAATGGACTAATGTTTGAATCCTTGGACACGGAGTGAACGCCAAGAGCTGTCAATGACATTTCTATTTTGCACATTTTGCACATTCTCTCTGAGCAATTATATATTCAAGAAGAGGACCAGAAATTATGAATCTGTAATAATAAATACAAATGACAAAGCCACATTTGACCTAGTTATTTATTTACCATTGTGATGTTTCTAAGCTACAAAGCAGAAAGTTGGGCTTCTTTTCAGATCCGTTTTGCCCTCCGGTCATGAGAGCAGATATGGCAGTTTATATCACAGCAAGCGTTCAACATTCTAATGTGCTTTTAACTGCCGGGCTCTCAAGTCACAAGCATTCACCGTGAGACACACGCATTTCAGCCTGTTCATATGCTCACACGCCACACCTTGTATTTCTCATGCTGAGAAATAAAGGGACAACTTGTCAAACGTGTCCAACTTGTGAAGATGAACAAACATGTTTGTTGCATTAATACGTTCACCTCTGATCACTGTTCTTCAGGTATTTATCTGTGTAACAAAAGCCCCTTTGAAAGGAAAGCCTGCAACCATTAGGCAAAAAAGCGTAATGGATAATGTACTGGCTTCAACGAAACGCAGGAAAGAGGACCGGAAGCTAGTTATTTGAAGGAATGATGGGAAGAATCAGAATGGGCTTTATTGGGCAATATGTTTACACACACAAAGAATGTGACTTGGCGACAGCAGCTTAGTGCAGAAGAAAGTGGACACATGGTGCAAAAATACATTAAGATAGAAAAAATGAGAAATTCAATAATGCACTATATCCAAAAAGTGAAAAAATATAGACAAAAAACGACACAATTAGATGTGATGTTTACAGGTTTAACCTATTGTTTGGTACAATGTACAGTTTCCAGGTCTTATGTGCAATGTGCAAGTTTACAATGTGATGGAAAGTGTGTAGTGAGAGCTTTTAATTGTTCAGGCTTGAACATGCATGTAATTCTTGTTTTTGTGTATGCATATGCAGGAGAGTAATCATTAATCATCACCAATATTTCATGAATATTCATGTTTTATTTCTAAAACCATTTTTCTGATGTGCACCAAAAGATTGTTGAGCTACACAAAGAGAGTGGATTTAAAAGGAAATGGTTGAAACAATAAAAATTCCCATTTCAAACATCAGGGCAATAATTAAGAAGTTTTAATAGACTGGAGATGTAGCAAAAATAGAATAGTCTGAAAGAGAATGTGGGTCTGTTTTGTCTCAATGCACAGCAAAGAGAATATTTTGAGTGCCCGAAGACTTTTCAAAGATCACAGACTGAGAATTGCAGAAATGAGTTGTATTTCACTGTCGGAAATATTCTGCTCTCATGCAAAAATAAACTCCACCATATTAATCTTCAAACAGGACTGGGTTCTATGGCCATATCCCATATGACATGAAAAATAGTTTTCCTGGCAGCAATAACACAAGATAGGTTTGGTGCACACAGGGATAAAAAAGTGCCCCATGTCCACAGTAAAATATCGTCAGATCTTCATGTGGACCTACCTTTATACAAGCGGTCCTGGACATCTTTGTTCAGATACATGGCATCATGCATTGTATCAAATACCAACAGAAAAAAAATATAGAAAACTGACTTGCTCTTTTATAAATAATGTAATGGGTCGTGGTTAGATCTTCCATCAGGATTGGTTCAAAACAAAGATCCAAATCAACAAAAACTGAACACAAAATCAAGATCCTGCCATAGCTATCCAGTTCCCTGATCTGAACTCAATGGAAAATGAGTGGGATGAACTGAAGAAGAGGAAGCACCAACATTTGAGGGATCTGTAGAAATCCTTGATGGAGGAAGGGACTCGGATGACTCTCAATGAATTCTCAAACTTCATCAGACTGTTTTTCTTATCAATTGAGGTTGTGGAGTGTATTAAATACATGGGTGCAATAATTGTGGCCAACATGTATGGAAGAATAATGTTTTTTACAATGTGATATCCACCCTATTGTTTTCATTTCAATTAAATGTTGGAATTTCGTAGATCATCTTTTAAATAAAAGATCAAAACGAGAAAAAATGCAGATTTATTTTTTACAGCCTTCTTAGCTCATATTTACCAAGGGTGCCAATAATGGTGGAGGGCACTTTAGGTCTGCTGAGTTGTGCATTTCCAAAGTTTTCTGTAAGGCCACGCGGGGGTGCTGTTGATTCAAGGTAGTGTAAATGTTAACAATATTATCAAGCAATTTAGTTTGATACGTTTTGATCAGAGAAGGACATCAAATACACCACCTTGAATATTTCTTGATAAGTGGCAAAAAGCTTACATCTGCTCAAGCCAATAAATACAACTCGCAATATGTTCACAGTTGACTAACTAATATGAAAATAGAAAAAAAGATTTTATATTTGACCCTGTATAGTATTTTCAATTATTATTTCATATAACACTCAGGTCATGATGTATCATGCCTGGGTGATTTGTTTCAGTTACACAAAAAGTTGCATTTGCTGTGAATCTGTTGTGTTCATATTTTGCAATGTCAGTCGTGTTTCTGTTTGCAGGAATTTGTCAGAGCATATGAATAATGCAACTCTAATGATTGTTTTTCGTTGTGTTATTGCTTCCGTTGGGTCTTTTTGTTGTAGGACAGGAATATCCTCAGAGCTGTGAATTGCATCAGCCGGTTCAGGCAAAGTCTTTCACTGTCACAGCTTCTTGTATAGCTTTACTTTGTCTTTGCTGCTTTAAAAAACAGAAAACTGACATGCACGCGAGACACAAAGATGCATGTGCTGGAAAGATAAGCAAGCCTTTAGGGTTTATAAGTACCTCACCTCTCTCTCTCTCTCTCTCTCTCTTTATCTATTTTTTTCCTCACTCATTTTCTCTCTCACACACACATGCACACACTAAACAATTCTGCATGCCTTAAGAGGATTTACTGCTTGATTTGAAGTGTAATCAGAGTATGAAATATTAAGAATGCTGGAGTATCTGCATTGCTCTTCTGCAGAAGGGGATAATAATTCACTTTTACTTGTGAAGTTTAGCTCAGATATTTGTTTATATTCATATTCACTGATCGTGTGGATTTGGTTCAGGTTATAACGCGTGCTTGGTTTAGGCCGAAATTGTCCTTAACAGTCAAAAGTCAAAGCGGACGTTGCTACTTGGCCAAGTAACAGATCTTTATTTATAAGATCTAAATAAATAGAATGAAATGAGCAATTGCATGGTTCTATACGCTTTACCCTATAGGTTGCAATTGTGAGTCCCTTACTCTGTGTGTTTCTTTGGGATAAATCTAACATTGTCCATAGAGTTGAAGTTGTATTTCACTTCAAACATATTATTTTAAAGTCGTCCAAGACATTTTTCAACCCATCGATACACACCAGAAGATGGCAGTATTTATCTGCATTATAGAAGAACCCTCATTCTAAGTTACATTAAGACTCAAATGTCAAGTCAAATGAATTAGATATCATAGTTCTTCCAGTACAAATGCATTTTTAGTTATAACTTTATCCGTTGCTCTAAGAACTAATAAATCAAAGCTTCTAAAATCCTGATAATTAAGTGTTTTACAGTAGAAATATACCCCAGTAAATCTGTGTTTTAAAAACCCTTCAAAAAAATACATTTTCTCAGTTATTATTAAGGTAAAGAAAATCTGTATATGGTCACATGTTAAGTGTTTTGTGTAATGTTTAATGTACAAACATCACAAGCACAAGAATCTGTCAATGCTCTTCAGCAGATTGAAGCTCGAGCGGCGTGTCTCATGGCAGGGTTTGTAGATTCAAGCAAATGTGTCACAAAGTGGCACGTCAAGCACCAGTACAGAGACTCGCAAATGTAAAGCTTCCAACAATAGGAGGCGGAAAATGTGAAGGGGAACAATTAAATTACGCCTTGCATGAAGTTTGCTTTTCATTTTGTGAGGCAAATTTAGTGGCATGCTTAATCATTATGCTGTCGAACACGATTCGCAAAAATATTCAAGAGCTTTGCGTGCCTCACTGCCCTTTCTGTATTGAAAAATAATGGGGCTCTATCCAATTAAAAACTGCATTTAAATCAAGAAAGTATTACATGGTCTTTAACAGTATCTGTCCGCTGGAGCTTCTCAGATGCAGAAGGACTAACAGACTCTCTGGCTCTGTGTTATTGTGCTACGTTTTGCTTGAGGATCGAAACAAAGCGCAGGAGTTTTATACAATAAATAAGATTTGCATTGCTCAGGTGACTAGATTCGGTTACGAGACAGAAAGCTTAATTCCTTTTGGTTTTAAATTCAAACATATACAAACATGACATTTTAATGTGCATGGATTGATTGGCTTATTTAGGACAGTTTGTGCTTGGTCAAATATTTTAAAATGGTAAATGCTGTACGAGACCACATTAAAAGTTTGAACTGCTGATAATATATGAATCACAGAATTAGTTTGTAATATTCTGGTTGCTGCTTTGCATTTACAGCAATATTTTCAATGCTTGTTACAGTTACTATGTTTGTGTTTATACTGTACATTCGTGTTACATTTTTGACTTTTTTTCTCAAACCACATCATCCTTTTTTTTCTTACGTGTGACTCACGTCGAGGTAAAAATCTCGTCTTCTGCTTCTGACATGATGTAAAATCTACTGTAGCTGCTCCTCAGCGGAATTAAAAGATTTGAAAACACATGTCAGCCGATTATTGCACGCAAACTGCTTTCCATCGTCCCCAGCTGCATTACATTCCAGAAATCATTTACTGCTGCAATCTGATGTTTACTTCCAATGACTAAATCTACTTACCACTCAAATCATTAATTGATATTTTAATGCCATTCTTATAATTGAAGTTGGCTAAATCCATGAACAAAAGGATAATGTGAATACAAATAGTGATCGCTGTAATACACACATTTGTTTCTATTATTCTCTCGCTGTGTGTGTGTGTGTGTGTGGTGGATGCACGGATGCTGAACCGCTAGATGACATTGTTGAGCAACTGAATTCTCTCTCGCTCTCTCTCTCTCTCTCTCTCTCTCTCTCTCTCTCTCTCTCTCTCTCTCTCTCTCTGTATATCTGTTTTCAAGTAATTTGGAGAAGCAGTTTTGCTATACAGAGATCTGTGTGTTTTATCCGAAAAGACATATTTACAGGACCCTTGTGACTTCATCGCTTACAGATGCATTTCTGAAATAGTTTAAGTGGCAGTCTTACAAAAGTAGCAGGGGATTGTGGGTCAATGGTCTTCTGAAATCAGAGACAATAACATCCTGTTTAGAGCAGAAAGGCTGGATATTTGCTCTTATCGTCTTTGAATCGAAGAGGACATTTTCCGTGTCTCGGGCTCTTCGAGATGTTAATGTTCTCCTTTTCACTGGAGGTGAAACATGACCTGCACCAGCTCCTCCACAAATGTCACCGAGTTCAAGAAAGAGGATAAAAGCAGGAGAGATATTCAGCGCCGAGACTTGTCATGTAGCCAGTTCTACAGAAGAAAATCATTTGGATTCATGTTTACACTTTTATGCTGTACATATATACTCCATTCATTTAGTTTGATCTAAAACAAATCTAAATAGCAACCAAATGAAACGAACAGTAGCCTATAGTGTAGACTATATGTTCCAAAAATAATTACTGTATATGAGGCTGAGTATTTTTTCTTATTTAGTACAATTATATTTATATCTCTTATTTAACATATCAATTTCTGTGAAAGTAACATTTTTATGTATTTCAGAATGTCCTAATATTTGCTATGTTCCTCTTTTTCTGTAATGAAGCGTGCATTGAAGCTGGCATTACTGTAACTCATTTATGCAAAACCCAGTGATCCAGATTATCCAGGGTAATCTAAAAAATGAAAAAAACATTTTGTGTGCTTCAGAGAAAACAGGAAACATCTTTCCGAATATGCTTGCATTTGATTATTGACCTAAAACTAAACTGCACTAGTGCTTAGATATTTAATTTCAGTTTTACGTTATGGCCATTCTTTGTTAGGCTATAATTGTTTTTAATCCGTGTCTCCTTACTAAGTATTTCCAGGTTTAAATGAGAACAAAAATCTAGACCTCACTGCATGTAATTTTAAATGTGGCAACAAAGGCTTTATTTCAACTTGTCACAGTGATGTGAAATGTTTACCATCTACAAGCCCTGCATGAAATCACAGGCTCTTATCAGTTCTTATCAGAGACAACAATTACTTCATCATCCGCTCACACTATCACATCTGATTATCAGAGCAAATTTAAGTGATGGATAAATAAATTTGTGAAGGACCTGTAGGTGGTTGCAAGCTTTTTGGGGTGAAACTACGGCATCATATATGGCAATCTGACAATCATAATTAATAATCAAATTAATCTCTCAAATTTGAGCAGTAAATTCTAAGTTATATCATTCCATTCCATTCCATTCCATTCTCTACCGCTTATCCGAACTACCTCGGGTCACGGGGAGCCTGCGCCTATCTCAGGAGTCATCGGGCATCAAGGCAGGATACACCCTGGATGGAGTGCCAACCCATCGCAGGGCACACACACTCACTCATTAGTTATATCATTATATCATAAAATTAGAAAAACACTGAACAGACTTTTTAACTCGTGTGCGTTGTACAGTAATTATTACTTTTTCTCTGTTTGTGTAAAGAAAAAATTGTTGACTAAAATGACAATTCTATATTTTTTGGATCATCTTACTTGCTAAATGTTGTTTGACATCTGTTACATACATACTGTACATAAACAGCATAAAGACAGTTAAGATATTATCTTTACACTATATAAATAATTAATTAATTACTGTAAATAATTCACTGAAAATCTTTGGCCTTGAGAGAACTAGCTAAAAATTCATAAGAGAAAAAAGTTAAATTGGTCTGAACGATTATTTTCCTGTATGAATCATGATTTTTAAATGGCTTTCCTCATTCCGCAGAACACGGAAGAAGGTATTTTGAAGAATGCCTTTGGTTTTGAGTCCAGTAAATGGGGGTCGGCCCTGTTCGGTTACCAACTGTAGTAAACCTTACTGCTTTCAGAATTTAACTGGTTGACCAGATTCCGGTCAGAGCATCAAGAGTGAAGGAGGAAAGTCTTTGAGGCATTTATTAATAATCTAATTTATGCATCTGCATAAGTCTCCGATATGAATTGAAATGGAATAGCCAAAGACGGTGTGTAAAGGGCTCTCAAAAGAGCGTTTGGGGTGTATGTAGCTGAAAAATCAGATGGCAATTGACAATCAACAACACTGGCAGTACTAGGGATATCCACTCAGTCCGTCTGTTCATTTGATGGCCTCGAGCATGTCCGCAAATAACCGCTAAAGCATAAAAATACAAACAATTTAAGATTTAGAAAACAGCAAAAGCATGCATAACATAATACTGAACTGAATATTGTGCAAACTCACTTATAATATATGAACAAAGGGATACTGCCGTTTTACCGACAGGTAACACTAATACTGGTCCGTCTAGGAAACCCATAATGACACTTTAGTTCCTAGTTCTTAAAGGCAGGCCTTCTCCTGCTGCCCTTTATCTGAACACTCTAATAAAATCTGTCGGGGGTTTCTGTGTCACTATCATCATGGTGAGGAAGTGGGATCAAGCGCATGACCGGGCGAGTGTAGGCTTTGTCCTGAACCTTGATTCTGGCAATTCTAATTTTACCATCAGCCCTAGGTAATGTCTCAGTAACTGTTCCTACAGGCCTTAGCGAGAGTGAGAGTTGTACAACTTACCATACTCTTAGTTTCCTGGCATCCGCCTTCCTCTTGTGTCGATCCTGCGTGCCTGGGAGGTACTGACGAATGAAGGCAAGCACCTGGGTATGTCTATATCTCTATCTTCCAAGCAGGTTGTTAGAATCATACAAGACCTGAGGTAGAGAGGCATCTCAACCCCCCATAAATAGTGAGTTGTTGGTGACAGGATCCACATCCGCAACATCTGAGGATACGTAGCAATGCGGCTTTAAGTTTAAAATGCTTTCAACTTCTAATAGAAGGGTCTGCAGTAATGGTTCCGGCACTGACTCCCTTAACTGATTTTATCTCCCGCGACTAGGTTCCCCCGAAGTGAGGAAGTAATCACAGAATAGCTCCATAGGATTGCCACATTGGGCTATTAAGCGGCGTAGAGAGAGCAGGAAAGCATCACTGTCTATTTCCTCCAAATCCAGATGCACACATCGTTTTTTTAAGCATTTGTAGATAATCCCCCATTTTTTCCCATGGCGACGACCAATCTTTATTCGGCCAAAGCCATCTACACTAGTAGAATAGAAAGGTGGCTTGTACAGATTAAATCTGAAGGGGGTAGATCCTCCAAATGAGGAGTTTTAGGTTTGGCACTCCATAACTGACAGTCTCGGCAGGTATTCTGGTGTTTACAAACTGCTTCTCTGCCTCGGGGTACCCAATACTGGCCACAATTGGGTGTATGGGCTTTAGGTCGAGGTCACTCGTATGGTCAGGTATGGTCAACTCAGTTTGGATCAGCACAGCTCCAGACGAGGCATAGAGAAGCATTAAGTTAACAAGACCCTGCCCTTGATCATCTGTTGTACGTAAGTAAGATGCATCGCTTAAGACGTGAAGCTCTCGGATGGCTGACGATTGTCAGCAGAGGATGGGGTGTATGCTTGAGGGAACTGCAGCTGAGGAAGACTTTGAAGTTCCACTGCCCAAGCGAGTCAATGCTCTCTTAAATGTAATGGCTCTATCGGGTCATCCCAACCAAGGTTGTGCTTCCAGAGGTCTGTTTTTAATTCATTATTGTTAATCGGATAATGAACCCCACAGGGTCGTACTTGCCAAGGTTCTGTACATGTTACTTATGGTAGGCTCAAGGGTCTCAACGGAGCCTAAATTGTACCCCAGGGTGTCACTGATACAATTCCAGAGTGAGCCTCCCTCACTGGTCAAGAGAACTTGTGTGGATCGATCCTTTGAACAAGTGGATGCTATAGCTTTACCATTGGATTTGGGCAAGTCACTCTGTAACATGGTTTGGCTTGGGACTTGATCTCTAACCAGGCGGCCCGATCAGGAAGTGTACAGGTGTTTGTAAGGAGCAAGGTGGGACGAGAGCCGTGAGGGAACGACGCGGGGTGTGAGTTATAAGGAGTGTCAGCTGCGTGTTGCACCTGTCCCGCATCTCTCACGGAGGAGATCTGAAGCATTAAAGGAGGAGCGACAGGATTGTACGCCGAGAGAGGAGCAGGTCTGGACATTATGTTTGGTTTTAATATGTTTGTGTGGGCAGCTGTCGATCGTGAGGGAGCTGCCAGCATTTTACTTTCGTTTGGTGGTTTGTTTATTTTAATAAAGTTTCATTAAATGTTTGCTGGTTCCTGCCTCCTTCTTACTATTCTTTGAACATGGCTACAGTCTTATCAGTGCCTGTCTGGAGAATTCCGTTGCTCTGGCAGTATTCAACAAAGCCATCAAGATCAGCAGACGATCCACATGAGAGCCCCACATGAACTCGTTACCATTCTTGCCTTCAAGAGTAATGATTGTAATGAAAGTGCAAAAGAATCAAAGGCATTAGCATTGCCCAGTTTAAGTGGTGGACTGATCATGCTAGTGCCCAGCTCTGACTGCACAAGCTGTCGCGGCTGCCCATTCTTGTCATGAAGTGACTGCAGTGCAGCTGAGTATGGATGCAGATGGTACATGTAGGCTTTAGCTAGCTGCTGAGCACTGGGAAGTTTTAAATGGCTTAACAAGACATGGTATTTGTATTGCTCACTAAGATAGCCATGGTTACCCAACATATTATCCAATGCCAGGTTATGCAGAGTGCCCAGCATGTGGCGGAGGTGCATGAATGGGGGTGGTTGAGTAAGGTTTGGACAAATGGATCACATATGGATTCGTAAGTGCAGCTGTGATTGGCTGCAGTGGCACCGCTGGCGGACCTGTGCTCATAGAGTGTGCAGCAGTGGACATAACTGTGGCTCTTGAGGTAGGCTGAGATACCACATAGGATGCTGACAATGCAGGGTATACTGGCCCAATTGTAGGGGGAGTCTGAGATACTTTAGAGTCTAGCGATGGATTTGTTTGTGACAACGGGTGAAGCGCTGGAGCAAAGGGGGCACTGACAGATTCAGTGGGCAGGGATGGTCAGCGCTAGATGTTAAGTGATAGTTGAGAGCGGTCTCCAGCTTTCCCTGATCAGCTGAGCAGTACTGGATGGAGGATGTCAGCACTGGTGACTGGGAGGAGAGCTGCTGACAAACTGTGGACTCACAGCTGGACTGCTCTGAATGAGTTGAGTTGGATGCAAAGGGTTAGCAGGTGAGCCTCAGGGCATAGGAGTGGCTGAACCAGAGTCAATAGTTATCATGGATGATACAAGCTTCGCTACCTTTAGTTCAGTCACTGCTTGTTGCAGCTTACTCTGTCTTTCTAGACGTTTGAACAAAGCCTCCTTTGCTGCGAGAGGCTCATCCTGGATGCGCTGAGTTTCTTTAGCTTGTGTCTGCAGCCGCTGATATTCTCTGTCTGCAAGTGAATCTTGAAGACATTTTCCCCAAGCTGCTCCTAGGTTGGCTGGGACAGGAGGAAGAAGGTTTGGGAGAAGTGTCCACTGCAGGTTGGTATCCAACCTCATAATCATACAGGTGTGGTGGCAGATTTGTGCTGCAAGGAGGTCTATCTATTGTCTCTGCATCACTTACTGCTGGGTCCATACTGGTTTGATGTTGCTCTCAATCTGGCTCGAAGGACCATCTTAATGTAGTTAACCTTACTACATTCAGAATTTAACTGGTTGATGCGGCCAAGTCTTTGAGGCGTTTATTAATAATTCAATTTAGACATCTACATATGTCTCCAATATGAATTGAAATGGTAAAGCCAAAGACGCTGTGTAAAATGGCTCTCAAAAGAGAATTTGGGGTGTATGTATCTGAAAATCAGATGGCAATTGACACTCGACCACACTTACAGAACTGGGGATGTCTACTCAGGTCGTTTGTGCGCATGATGGCCTCGAACATGTTCGCAAATAACCACTAAAATGGAACAATACATGTAAGCATCAGAGAACAGCAATAGCATGCATAACATAATACTGAATTCAATATTGTGCAAACGCACTTGTAATTTATGAACACATTACCAAAGACATAGCAGAAGCAATAATAAACACAGACAGCCGTTTTACCGATAGGCAGGGCATAATTTGTGCCAGAACAAACCGGATCCGGCACCTCTGAAATCCAATCCGGCACCTCATTTGGCAGATTCCGCTCCTCAAGCGCTAATGGAAAACATTATGCTGACCTGCTGCATTAAAAGCATGTATAATAATTAAAATGGCAGTAACTATTTTATAGTGTTAATGAACAGGCTGTCAAGTTTGAGTTTCTTGACATTCTTCAAAGTATATTTTTGTATTCTGCAGAAGAAAAAAGTCATTCAAGTTTTTAAATCTCAAGAGGGCGAGTAAATGATGATGACCAAATTTTCATTTTTGGGTGAACTTTAAGAAGACTTGAAATAAAGCATCATATGAAACCTTTTTATTAAACTTATTTGCTGTTTGTTCAATCATTTCAGAGCTTAACCACTGCAATCCTTATTCTTATAGTGTTTTAAAGAAGAAAGGTCATGATATTCATCCACTAAGTTAGTGGAGTTTGAAACATCATGAAAGTAAGTAAATCATTATGGGGTGAATATATTCCCTGCTGCTCTGTGCTGCTTCTACACTTCTGCATTTAGCTTGTGAGAATACCAAAGCCAAAGTAAAGAGCTCAAAGTCAGGTATCCCGTATAAATTGTCATGCGACATGCAGACATCATCTGGCTTTGCCTTGCAGCTTGTTGGCTAGCATT
This sequence comes from Triplophysa bombifrons, assembly GCA_029783895.1. Taxonomy (NCBI): domain Eukaryota; kingdom Metazoa; phylum Chordata; class Actinopteri; order Cypriniformes; family Nemacheilidae; genus Triplophysa; species Triplophysa bombifrons. Next base: position 6,388,838 of record CM056455.1, read on the forward strand.
TAAGCACTAATGGTTTGGGTTGCCGCCTGCTCCCCATTTCCCAGTGTGCTTTGAAACATGTAAGTCCCTTCAATGACTTTTCTGTCCAGTGTCGATATTGGCTTGAGAGAGAGAGAGAGAGGAGACAGTCATGGGAGAGATCAGCTTTTCCACCCAAATAAAGGCAAGAGAAACAAAACATCAGATCTATATTTAACCAAATCTGCAGCTTACTGCAACAGACATATAATAATGATATGCTCTCAACAAGCATCACCGCTGAATGACAGCCAGCACAAGATGGTGTTCAAAAGCAACTGTGCACCAGACGTTCACAAAAAAAGAAGGGATTGTGCCTTTATTCAAGGGATAGTTCACCAAAAAGGAAAATTTTGTCATGATTTAGAACAAATTTAGAATGTTGTTAACCAAACAGTGGATGAGACAAGAGGATGAGTACTGTAAATGATTAAAGAATTTTCATTTTTGGGGGAATTATCTCTTTAAGTCACTAATTTGCCCAACATTAATATATTTTATTCAATTGTATATTTTATCAGTGTTGTTGGCAACAATTTACCAAACCTTGGCAAATCACGTAATGTAATTCATTTAAATACTCCTATAAAGTTTGGGTCTGAAGAGGAGACTCCTACAAATGCATGGGCAAAAAGGTCATTTGAAAAACAACTGTGTCCATGCATTTTCACTGCGTTTCTCTTTATAAATACCCACAGTAGTTTTTTACGCCAAAAGAAGCGTTTGCGCTGCCGCAAGCTGTAAATCTGGCCCTTTATATCAGTTTGGAGGCTGTTAGGCTGTGTGTTCACCAAAATGTTACAGTGCTAAAAACCCAAAGTGGCGTTTTTTAAAGTGTGTTGCTTCCATTGTGGAGCCCAAAAAAGAAAGCTTTGGTGTACACCTTAGATTGCATTAGCGCATGTAGGAAGTTAGCCTCATCCTCAGACGTCACGCCCACGGACCGTTGGCTAAACGTCTGATGCATAAGGCACACTTTTCTGGAAACACTTCAGCACGTTCAAAGTCTTCATCGGATTGGTTGAATTTCGCAGGATTTCCGGAAGATGTGCATGTGTCATTCCTTAACAGTCTGCCTGGAAATGACATAAAGCCATCTGATCTAAGAAGTAAACTGTTGTGTTCACAAAGGTTGCAATAAGATTTCATCACGATCGATTAAACGCCAAATTCTTAAAAGTATGTGAGGTTGACTGCATAAACTAATAATCATTGTTGTTGCTGTTAGCTTTTGACACGTTCGTGAATGTACACCGGTCTGTTACTGCGGGGACATTTTCACGCCTTCATGACGCGGCACAAACGGAACATGATTGATTGCTTTACCTGTCAGTCATATGGCTTCTTGGGCGGGTCTTGGCCAAAGAAAGAGGCAAAAGTCGCCAGACCATGCGAGAATAGTAGGTAGTAGACAGCAAGACTGAGCCAACATTTATGCTAATGGTCATAGTGGCTGCATTTCAATTAGCACCCAAGGTCATGAATCAGTAAGGTGACCAGATTTTTATACTGAAAACAGGGGACATTTCCAAGTTAAATGGTCAAAATATCATTGAATTCTCATTTTGTTATAATTAATCAATTAAAAATCATTAAAAAAAATATTTTTGTCTTTTTTTGGTTGCACACAAGTTTTGTACTAGCCTGTTGTAATGAATCAAAATAGTATAATATTCTTTGCAGATTAAACTGACCATACCGGTTTGAATAAAGTTTACCCAAATTAAGTAAAAACTAACTATTGCAAATGATCAAAACAGGTATTGCATGCATTAACCCAATATAAAAACATATGACAAATAATACTGTTGTTTCCATTTTTCTAACTCTCTAATTGTATATAATATTTTCATTTTTACAAACATTATACAGTCATTACAACCAGTAATTAAAATTTTGAAAAGAACTTTCTGTGTATGTGCTTTTGGAAATGGACCTTTACATTAATTTTTATTTGCATTTTAGGCAAATTTTGAGCACAGATGTCCTTTCTGTGAATATGACAGTTGTCAATGTAATTGGTATTGCTTTGATGAATCATTCTATTTGCTTATATCACTGTGCACTTTCACCAATGTATGTGTGGGAATCACTAGTTCATTTGTGGGAATTCTGTGTTGAAACAACTGAACTTAATGGTAAAGTTTAAAATTTCATACAAAACAATTCAGCTCCCCGCACTGACCCTATTTTGTAACATAAACAAACAGAAGTTGGTACCCTGAAGCCGATTACTTTGAGTCTTTTGATATTTGATAACTTGATGACACTTTATCATGTCTCGATGTACATTCTTCCAACCAAACGCTAAGCGGCGTGCGACCAAGTAATTATGGCCCGGCTCTCCTGTTTCCTAGTGGTTGATATCCTTAGGACAACATCATGTTGACACTGGGACAACATTTAAATCAACCAATCAGATTTCAGAAATAAATTTACAGTTTATTTAAATTTAATCTGTCAACCAGGATTAGGTGCTTCTAGACCATTGTTTTTCACTTATCATTTCCCTCTGATTTTAAAGGTAAATTATGATAAGGATTCGGTGTGGGTTCAGGTTTTATTTATAAAAATGTTGTCCTTAGGTCAACAAAATATGTTGTCCTGAGGACATCAACCACTTGGAAAAATCAGGTCGAGTTTATGGGCCATTCACTGTACCCGGTAAGCGGTGGATTTGCCGCGTGGCAGCCACCTTTAAGCCGATGTGGTTGCCGTTCACACAAAGTTAAATATTTTATCTTCATCTACGACTGCCGTAAAGAGCCATGCCCGTGGAAGTTGCAAGATTTTGGATGCACGAGCACCGCCTCCACTCCGCCAATGAAGCGGCCTGCGTTTTGCCGTTTTGAAAATGAGCTGGACAATCGGGACTGCTGCGTAACATGTGAATCCACCATTAGTGAAGCTCACAGCCCCCTCTGCTTGTGTACATAATCAATACATGGTTGACCTGCTACTTCGCAGGATACGTTGATCTGGCTTTTTTAGTGTTTTCTGGACTAGCTGTAAAACGAGGACATCTCCATGAAACAACTCCAGTCAGGGACAAAACACAAAAAACTCTCCCCCGAAAACAGGGACGTCTGTTTTAGATGTAATGCAATATGTAAACACGATTTAAGGTTTCAAAATGCTGTATTTTCCACATACTGTTCATGTTTGTATCTCCTCTTTGCCCTGCCCCTCTGAAACGCGCAAATTTTTTACAAAGCTCATTGGTCTGAAAAGAGAGGTGTGGTATGATTGTCCAGTTAACCATTGCCCAGTGATTGGTCGAAAACTGCAAGCGTGTGACGGAAATGTAACACCTCTAACCATATTTGGAAGATCATGTTCCAAAGTAATTGTACTGACAGGTACGCCCACCTTACTTGCGTATCAAATAATACCACGAACTGACGTGGATTTGTGGTTACACGAGGCGTTTCAGGCAGGTCTGGGTGAGCATACACTTTTAGATAGAATGCATCTTTTGTTCCAATGCTTTTTAAGACACAATTTTACATCTCTAATACATGTACGGGCAACTTATAACACACCGAAGACACAAAAAAAACATGTATCCGTGCCGTATGACCCCTTTAAATTCAACTGTTAAGTAGATTCTGTTCCCTGCCTGCCCAGCAATGTGTGTTTATACATCAAATAAAAAAAAACATAAATAAATAAAGGTCTGTTGCATTTCATTAAGTTTATTTAAGGGGTAGTTCAGCCAAAAACTAAAATTTGCTTTTTATTTATTCACCCTCAGGCCATCTGAGATGTAGGTGACATTTTTTCTTGAGTAGAACCATAAAGAAGATTGTTTGGTAAATCCACAGCCCTCTCTGCTTCATATAATGGGAGTCTATGGGGTCCACCTGTCTAAGAGTTCCTAAAGCACATAATTTCTAAAAAGTGGCTCTTGGCAACAAATTGATGTTTCGTGAAGTGACTTGCACAATATTTTCATAAATTTGAACGTAAATTTTAATTATATTAGCCATACTGTACAGCCTCACCACTCCCTTTCTGCAGGTGGCGCTAAACATACCAGATGCTGGTATGCCATCCGCCACCAAATACTAAAAGAAGAAGATTGCGATTGCGTGCAGAGGCTGCACATTATGGCTAATATTATTGAAAATGACATTCAGTATTATGAAAACATCAAAAGATTCGCTTCACGAAACGTCGACACACCGCCAGTAGCCGCTTTTTGCAATTATGTGCTTTAGTAACTCTTAGACAGGTGGACCCCATAGACTCCCATTATATGAAGCAGAGAGAGCTGCGGATTTTCCAAACAATCTTCTTTATGGTTTTACTAAGAAAAATTGTCACCTACATCTCGGATGGCCTGAGGGTGTGTAAATAAACGGCAAATTGGAGTTTTTGCCTGAACTATCCCTTTAAGTTGGCTCATGCGATTTCAGTTAAACGGATTCAAAAAATGTCATGTGATTTCCGATAAGGGAACATAGTGAGCATCAATGCTCCCTGATTTTTCCGTTGCATTGAGGACATTTTTTGGGAATTAATTATTCAGTGCACAGGAAGGACTTTTCTACTGAACATGGGAGCTGATAGAGATGCACCATGTGGTACACTTTTCTGGCTTTACAGAAAAGCTCGAAGAGTCAGAGGACAGGAACAGGTCTGCTCTTGCATAACTTCTACAGAACGTTGGTTCCTTTTCTTCATCTCTACAAATAGTCTCATTTGTCGTAAGTTTCCTCCTGTTGTTCTGCCAAATCTTAATTAGAGATGGGTCAGAATCATCCTTAAACTCCCAGATTCTCGAGCAGAGCGGTAGGTAGTGTGCTGTTTTAATTAAGAAGAGGTCAGAAGTGTCAACACGGCAGGTTCGGGCGGAGTGATGCCATGGTTGGCAGGGAGTCAATCCAGGAAGCGTGTGACTTCTACTTCCCACAGAATACCCAAGATGGAGCTCTGCTTGTGAAGGACCTCGACGGTTATACTTTCCTGCGTCCAGTGTCTGGTTTGGACAAGAGGAGGAAAAATGATGAAATTTGAAAAAAGGTAACTTAAAGACCAGATAAGACCAGCAGAGGGTGAAAAACGATAAGGAAGAACCAGCATCCATAACACAACATATGATAGAGACGCTTGGTTAGTCCAATGACCAAGAAGTCCAGATTTGATCATATCTTAAGGTATTCAACTGTATAATATCATAGTGGGGCACTGTGACTAATAGAGCACAAAAATGACATTTCATTTTCGACTGGGTTTCCACGCATAGTTTAAATCCATCAGCAAGGCTTCAATCCTAACTTCGATTAACAGATATTTCTTTCTTCGATGTGTAATAAGACTCATAAGTCTGTAGCACCTGCTTCTCGAACTGGCTTCGAAAGAATGCGCTTCAAATCCACGCTCACTTACGTTATCAATCTGACAAACTCACTGTCTGCCTGAAAGTACCTTTTTAGTCAGATGGTAATCGCTAACTTTTCTTATTGAAACCAGTCCCACCAGGATGCTGAAAGACAAGACCGGTCTGATATTAAAACCTCGAGGAGCGCTGAGGAGAATTTCGGCTGGCAGGCCTCAACGCTGATTGACACCCTACGACGATAGCGAAATCCAGCAGGTGCGTTGACGCGCTCTCCTCTGATCTGTACACCGACCCACTTGTCTTCTTAGCGTATTCTGTAATAAGCTGCTTCAAAGATCTCTATGTATGCTAGCATCTGATAAGATCGGGAGTATGGAGTTCTCTTTCCTTTCACTATGTCTCCCTCTCTCTCCCTCAGTCTTGTGGTTTTCTTAAGAAAATGTCAGTCTAATCATATCTTAATGCTTTGATGATAGGTTCCTTTTACGTGGAAGAAGAATAGATATACCAATGGCTCAAAGGACGTGGACTTGAATTGAAATAAAAGAAAACACCCTTGAAATTAATTTTTTCTGCAGCGTGGTTGTAGCTGTGGCGGCGTTTGACCTTACGCGATACCCCGAACAATTACTTAATTATTTTGTTTAAAGACATCGAAAGATCAAATACACTTAGCCCACACGTGATAAACAGATGAAATGTGTGCTGTGTGTGACATTGTGATGTCGTTTTTTTGATGTAGGCCTTGAAGTCTATGCCTGAAGAAAGTAAGCAGATGTGTGAAGGGAAACAAACTAGCGTGTCATAACCGAATGATTTAATTAATGGTTGATTTCATCTATGCAAGCATCAAAGGACATTTATTTTGAGTGATGGCTGGTTATCGCTGAACTGAAAGGATGCAGTAAAACAAATTCTTTTAGGGAGGAAATGTATGTAAATGACGACTGACTAAAAGAAGCAAAAGTATAGCAAATCTATCCTCTTTATGATCTTTATATACATAGATCCTAAATCAGATATTAAGAAAGTAACTAAAAAAGACCTTTCTTAGATTAACCCTTTGTACAACAGTAAGCTAAAAATAATGATTTATAATTTGAGCTGATGGAGCTTATGTGAGTTTTGATGTCATTTGACCTTAACCTGTGTAAAGTACCTGTAGTTTTGTGTTTCAAAGAGGATGAATGGGAACAATTTCTTTGTTCTGTTAAATACAAAACAAGATATTTTCTGGATATAGCAAACCGTTCTGGAGCACTTTTGACTAACATTGTCATTTTTCTACTATGGTAGTCAATGGTGGCCAAGAACTGTTTGATTACAACATTCTTTCAAATATCTTTCTCTGTGTGACATGTATACAGGAACGACTGCAAGGTGAGTAAATGATACAGAATTTCTATTTTGGTGTGAATTTTCCTTTTAATATACTGTTTTCAAAAAATAATGCATAACAACTTTTACCATTACATTTATATTTCTAACATAATGTATTGTCTCATAACATACATCCCTCTGTATCGTTTGAATATGCACGGACTGTTTTATTTGGCCAAGTTAAGTGGCTCTGTAGGTACAGTACCCAGTCTCAGACCGCAGACCTTTGGGAGGAGTCTTCTTTTTTTTCTTTCCTCTCTCAGCTGTCACTCAAAATGATGGGCAGCTGTGGCTGGAGATGCACAGAGGCTGCTGTCATCCAGCATCACAATCACACTCTTTAACGATGGAGGTGTGCATTTGTGACACACACCGGGGAGAGCGTGCGGCGAGGACTCAGTGAAATGCAGTAGAGAAACTTTGGGCCAGTAATGAGGAGATTTGACATAACTGTAATATTAACCAATGTGCAGAGCTGTTTCTGGATTGGGACACGGTAAAGAGAGGTGCAGACTGGCAGCCTGCGGGGTTTTACTGTAACAACAAGAGCGCAATCAGGATCCTGGCGTCAGCTCAGGGCAACGAGGGGCCGTTGTGACAGGGGCACGTCTGTCACACCTAATGGACCAAATACCAGAAATGTTCATCCTGCTTTATTCACAGGGTTATAGAGATCGGGATGTAAAGTTCACATTGGGTTTAATAAGTTGGTTTTTGTAAGTTTGTACTGCACCTCTGGACTTAAAGTGGGTTGTTCGCCCAAAAGTAAAAAATGTATTGCGTCAGTTCTAATCTGTTTGACTTTCTTTTTTCTGCAGATCGCCAAAGAAGATATTTTGAAGAATGTTGGTATTCAAACATCATTGACCCCCACTGACTTTCATTGTATAGACACAAAACCACTGAAACATTTTTTTAAATATCTTCTTTTGTGTCATATACAGGTTTTGCATAACACGAGGTTGATGACCGAAGATTTATTTTTGGGTGAACTTTCCCCTTTGTTTGGTGGTTGAATGGGAGGGAATAAGAGCACAAATATGCATTAGGAAAGTAAACAGGGTCTATTTGATTTCATGTTGTCCAAAGTCTTGGCAGGTGGGCCGTGCGCTCGATGTGAACGAATGCTTACTTTCAATTTAATTGATCTAATAAGCAGTATTCAGATTTGTAAACAGTAGTGCTGAAACTATTTTTGTCTCTCACAACTGTCTAACGTAATTAAATTAAATATATACACAAGAACAGTAAATATGACCCAGAATATTTAATGGGATAATTCACCCTAAAAATGATAATTCATTTGTTCCCCCTCATCTCAAACCAGTATGACTGTCTTTCTTCTTTAGAACAGTTGGTCACTAAAGAGTATCGGCACCCATTCACTTCTATAAACACAAAACCAATGTAAGTGAATGTGTGCTGGATAACAACATCTTTGGTGTTCTGCAGAGGAAAGAAACTCATACAGGTTTGAGATGACAAGAGGATGAGTAAATGGTTTAGAAGATTTTTTTGGGAGAGCTATCGCTAATATATAAATAATATACAAATTACATTTTCAGAAACATGGTCAAGAAATTAATTATGTGTCCTATTTATATAACTTATTATATTTTATTAAAGCTTATTAAAACTTTTTTGGTTATTGAGCCTAAAATATCAGTGTTCAAAACTATATCCTTACAGTACATTGACTCATTACAGTATGTTTTCACACGCCCCACTTAACCCCAGTTAACTAACGGTTTGTGTTTGGCTGGTGTCTAACATTATAACTCTTTAAATTGAATTCATGTTGATATTAATTAGTATTATTATTTTACTGTAAAATAATTGTATTAAATAGATGCTTTGTTGAATTTTGTTGTATGTTAATTTTTTTAAATAAATAATTCGACCTGTAGTTGTTTTTTGCATTTAAACAATCCGTATGGAACATTGACATCTAGCGGTTGAGCTTGGTAATGCATTTAAATTCTAATTATTGGAGGGTCAAGTTTAGCCAAATCCATAATAATGATTTATAATTTAAGCTGTAGTGTCATTTTGGACGTTAATTGACTTCATGCCATCTAAGGATGTGTTCTGTAAAGTAACCTGGAATCTTACGTTCTACAGTGATAGCAATATAGAGCCAAAAATTATCGCTTCCAGATCTTTAACTTTATAATTTTGGATTAAAAAATTGTCTGGTTTTACTAGGTCAGTACTCGAGTCGCTTCATTCACCAGCATTGTTCAGAAACTGGCTCATCGTCGCTGTAAGATTTAACACTTCTGATGCTCTCAGCTTACTGCTCATTGAGATGGTTTGTTTTATGCAGTACATTTTTTGCATGATATGAAATTGCTTGGAAAGATGCTGCTGGCTTCATCTTTTAATGAGCTGGTTTACACCGTCTGTAGAAAGCACAGTATGCAGCAGAATTTGCTCTTTGTTTCTGTGAGAATCAGCTAGCCGTGATATTCTGCAAGGATATATGCGAGTTTGCATCCCCTTTCATTTGGGCTTACAGAAACCCCACCAAGCTAAACAATTAAGAGGAAGAATTTGTTAGCATCTAATTTCATCTTATCTTAAAATTCGGCTGAATACGCCGGGTATTATTTTTACACAAACCCGGACCATTTCACTTGGGTTTTGTGTTCACTGGCTTTGCTTGGACAAACTTTTAATAAAGCATAACCTCTTACACAAATGAACGCTGGTGTTTAATCAGAAAAACAGACAGAATGGACTTTTTCTTTTGTTTTTAAGTTTGTAAATAGCTTAGTTTCTGAGATGGAAATGAGAGCAAAGTATCAAAAATTCAAACAAATGAAGACACTCGTGCTCTTAAAGGTTCACCAAAAATGTAAGTTCTGCCAACATTCATCCTCTTGTCTTTTCAAACCTGTATGGCTTTCTTTCTTCCCCAGAACATTGAAGAATGGTGGTAACTGAACAGTGCAGTGGGAATGCCCATTGTCTTGCATTGGTTCGGTGTCAATTCAATAGAAGTCAAAGGGTACCAAGTTACCAAGATTTTCAAAATATCTTCTTTTGTAGATGATGACAGTGAACTGTGTTGGGTGAACTGAACTGTAAATTAAATAATTGATATGCCTGCTTATGATCTACAAATTCAGTCATACGTGGTTATAATTTATTTATGCATTAATACTGCTCAAGAATATTTGGAGAGGTGCAACATAATTTATCATCATTGCATGGTAGCTTGTTCTGACCTTACATGCAGTGGCATCTTTGAAAGCCGTCTGTCCAGTGATGTTAAATGAAGGTCAATAGTCGAAGAAATTCCTGAAATGGTTGAAAGGTAGAATGAGAGGGAAAAGTTGCGAGCTTTACAAGTAGGTCATCTGCAGCATTGCCTTATATCGCTTTCCGTATTATTACAGACCTGCAGACCAACTTTAAATCCTGCTGGAGCTGCACCAATTGCACTTCCACGGACATCTTTTATTGAAGTTAAAACTGCTTACAGAACCAAAACTGCACGTTGAATACCTGAAAGGCTTTCAGGAATGAACGCTGGCCGAAGGGTCAGATTTGCCGTGCAGATTCAGTCAGCAGTGTTGGAGAAATGTTATTCCTCAGAAAGCAATTACTGCATGTTGCATTACAGGCTCTGTTAGTTGTAATGGAAGTGATTTTGTGTTGCAGCATGTGTGTGACTATTATTAGTTTTATTAATATTAAAAACATTATTAGCAATGCTGTTTGCAGAACAGAAAAAAACATTGTGGCGATGCTTGAGAACTGTTTGATTTGTTTCTGTTTTGAGTTTCATCTCCAAAAAGTCATGCATTAATTTAGTTTCAGTTAGCGGGGTGAAATCGTCTCGTGTCGCGCATTCAGATCGAATCTCGTACATTTAACGTTCGAGCTGCCGCGCGCGCTCAGAAGCACGCCAGGTGTCCTTGCAATTAACTGCTGTGAGATTGATGAGATCTGGCCTAGCTGATGGAATCACTCTTATTTCATTACATCTGGACCCGTGTCCATTTATTTACGGCGCAGAGGAGAGCAGGTGACTGCGCCGTGATGGAAATGATGAGGTTTATAGTAGCTCAGCCCTCGTTTGAACTGTGACAGGTAAACAAACTAATTGATTTCAGAGGCCCCACGGAAAGAAGAGCTGCCACATTTTCCCGCTTTCTGTTTGCCGAACAGACGAAGCTGTCATCTGTAGCACTGAGAACGCGTCAAACGCCGAGCCGGTAATTTGTGCTGATGAATGACAAGGCGAGACTCTTGTTAGGTAGACGGCACGCTCATTAGAAAACACATTTTCGGATGTCAGCGTGCTCCCTGCTTCCCCTTCGTTCTTGGTTAGAGGAGTGAAATAAATAAACGTCACATGAATGTTGCAATGTCATAGAATTGAGCAGAAGGAACTCAAACCTCAATTGACATGTCTGGTGTAGCAGTGCGTGTTTTGAACGCTGACAGCCATCTGTGATGAGGTTCCATTCACTCCCGCTAATGAGCAGCGCGTCACCGCGGCCCAATCTCCTCTGGCCCGTCCCGAGAGACGCGTCACAGTTGCCGGTTCCCCTCGGCTTGATCCTGCAGCCTACGGTAAAACGTCTAGAATGGCATTGCTGGGAAGAAAACACAAAGCGAGTTCCACAAGTTGCGTGTTTTTGTACATAAAAGGTTCGTCAGAATTTGTTCCCCATGCTGTTTTTTGTTGCTGGTGTCTGTGTTAAGGATATGTGAGCACTGATGCAGGAGAGATGTCTGCCGGGACATGATTTGAATAATGAAACATCTTATGAATGTGTCACTGAAGTGTTTGAGAGAGAGTAAACATATGAGGAAGGTAAATATAGAGAGAGACAGGCCGGGGCTAGTTGTCACACTCTTTAACTCTTTTATTTAACACTTTTTGAAAGTCAATTATTGTAATAGCACATAACATAGAGTCACAAGTTACAAGACTAAGATGTTTATTGTTATTTCACAAGAAAATCTTGCCACAATTAAACATGCTGTTAAAATTTGTACAGCAATAGATTAAGTGATCGATAAAATTTCACAAAAACAATACAACAAAAAGATAACGGTTTGGGTGACAGAATTCACAAAATCGTTCCAATTTATGGCAGGTTAGATTTTTGAGATATACAAAAACAGAGAAAAAATGCCATTGTGATAACTAGCCCCTGTCACTTTATATATCACGTAAAGCTATTAGCCAAACTGTTCTTGAAAAGCGGATGCGTGTTTGAAATTCTTGTCATTTAATATTTTTTTATCTCTATAGAGAAAATATAGAATAATACGACTTCCGACGTCAAACCCTAAAATAAATAAAAAACATTTATTTAACTTAAATAAAGTTTCACTCTGTAAATAACCAAGCAACACATTTCATTCATGAGGTGGCAAAGTAAATCAAACAGGCCTCAGAGATCATTTAAAGCGCTGAAAAAGAAAAAAGGTGCCAAAACCCGTGACACCGTTCTAGTTCATATCAATTGCTTTGTAAAGGGAATGATCTTCTTCATGCAGTTGTTCTCTGAGCGCTGCTGTATAAGAATTGCGTTTTTATCTAATCGCAGAATCTACGTATTCACAAAGCACAGCGATATCTCTCAGATCCAGCCAGCCGTTCATTTTAAGATTTGGATAATTTAGTGGCACATTACAGTGAATGGAAAAAAGCTTTTCAGTGAGAGAGAATAGTTTATCACGGGAAGAGTGTCATTTGAACCTGGGATTCAATTAAACAGTATGTTTTTACCTTGAGATCAAGAGTTAAAAAGACTATTAAAGTGCTTCTCAATGCTGAATTTGTTATCAGCGTGTCGAGGAAATTTCAGAGGCTCTCTGGTGTGCATCTCTATCTGTGACACACTGTCTGAATTGTTTGCATCACAGGACAGGTTGGGCTGAATGGGGAATAATGACAATAATAACAAACCCTAAATTCATAAAAATAATAATAAGAGTGTTTTGAAGAAGCCACAAGACTTTTTGTTAGCAAGATATCATCACGGGCCTCTGGGTTTACATTGTTTACCTTTGTAATGTGGTGCTGTAGTTCAGGGACAATTGTTGAGGGATGTTTTAATTGCCATCTCATGGGAATATACAAACAATGTCCATTGGTTTTTTTATTTTATTTGTGACACTGAGTTATGATCTTTTAATCGTCCTTGTGTGGTTCAAAACCTGTACATGATTCTTCTTCTGTGGAAGATATTTTGAGAAATGTATCAGTGGTTTTGTGTCCATACAATGGAAGTCAATGGGGGCCAAAGTTGTTTGGTTACCAATACAAACGTTCTACAAAATATCTTCTTTTGTTTTCCGCGGGACAAAATAAAGTTAAACGATTTGGAATGACATGATTTTCATTTTCAGGCCAACTGTTCGTTGTAACATGCATGTAATACTATCTATCAGCTCTTTGTAGTACGACACCTGCCAAGACATGTGCTGTCTTTGTCAGTGAATTTGAACTGGAGTCAGATGGAGCCACTGTGCTCTGATTGCAGTCCGATAACCAAAGCGGATCAATACATGTGTTGTAAAGGTTAAATGATGCTCTGCAGTCTGTTGTTGTCATGGTGCGCCGTGAGTCAGGATGAGCGATAAGACCAGCTCAAAAAGCCACTAACAAGCCCTAAAATCTAAAGTAAAATGTCATTTATATCACGCTAATGCCGAGTATTTCACATTGGTTACTAATGAGGTTGCATGTTGGTTAGTGCTGTCTATTAAAAGGCAGATGTGTAGACTCTAGAGTTTCGCATACTGTTGAAAACACAGTTCCTGTGTGCTGCGGGCTCCTCGCTGGCCTCCGAGCAGTTGTTCCCAGGCAGCGTGTTGCTGACGGCGAGTCCTGATGCTGCTGTGTTCTTCTCCTGGTGTATTAGACACTTCCTGAATTACGTAAGCGAGTTAATGAGCTACACACACACACACACACACACACACATACTCCTGTCCATGTGGGCACCTCAGAGAGAGTCTATCCACACATCCCCTGGGCTCCAGACTTCCTGATTAATACACCAGAGGGACAGAATACACCCAATTTTATTGTGTATTCATGATCGGTAAAATAATCTCAGTTATCATTTATTAAATATTGTTGGTTTATATGTACCTATTCTGATTTGAAAGGTCAATGTTACGTGATCATTTTTGCATGTGCATTGTTATTTTTATTAAATATTTTCTTGTATTCCAGTTTGCAGGTTGACTTCTTCCTCAATGATACTAATGTGAATAGTTTGAGGTATTGTATAGATATCGGCATTTGCAAAAAACTAAATGCAAATGAAAGCTATGCAGTTGTGGCAAATGTTTTTGTTAAAGGTCCAATGTATGAAATTAAGTGGCATCTTGCGATGAGGTTGAGAATTGCAACCAACAGCTCACTTCCCCTCCCTTTCGAAGCACTATGGTGGCTGACACAGGACAAAGATGTTGTCACGTTTTTGCCTGTTTGCCGACGGAGATAGAACAGTTTGTCCGTTAAGGGCTACTGTAGAAACGAAATGGTGAATTCCATGTTATTGGACCCATAGTGTATGTAGATAGAAATAGCTCATTCTAAGTTAAGAGACACATAACGCTTTAATATGTAAGGTCCTTATACCCCTCTGAAGACATATAAGATATATTGGACATTAACTGCACTATGAACAATTTATTTACTCTGGGATTAAAGTTTCTACTGCATGTCTTAACGTTTGATTGAAATGCAACCTTTAAATCCTCCCACTCGTACTTTTTAACTCAAGAACTCCAAATATGAAGACGTATTTATGATTTTTGTCTGAAAAATATTGGACGCATAGCTTTGTATATTTTTTCTCTCTTTCATTTACTTACAAAAAGGTGCTTTTTTTAGCATTTGTGCAAGAAATGAGCAAAAGATGCATGGTAGGTGTGTTATTTATGCATTGGCCTGCCACAGGAAATGATGGGAAATCAATATTTGTTGCACAAGCCATTCGCCTTATAAATCGAAAGCTTGTTTTCTGGCAAGCTTTAGCACTGGTTTTCATCAGCAGTGCACAACATGCGCACAAAATAAATTGCAAGGCCAACATTCACAATACCTAATTATGACCGTCTCCAATTTGCCATTGGCATGATTCCTTCATTGACACGCCCCAAACTTGGAAAGTCTGAATTTCCAGAGCGTCCCACTGATAATCCGGACGCTGTTGGTGCCGTTCATGTGTGGTCAGTCCATAACTACCATCATTCCAACATTAAAAAAAAAGTGCGTGTCTTTACTCAAGGTCAGCTTTGTTCCCTCACACAACATTGTATGGTGCCACGCAAAACATCCACCGTAAACCAATTAAAGAGTTACAAGCCAAAATTCATTTGTTTGATTCAGGCCATGAGAAGGAGGGTTTGCATACGTTCCTTCACCTCTGAGTGCCGTTCTTATGAACGGTAAGATGGTATTATTTTCTTCATTCATGTAACGGCACAAAGGAACAAATCAGTTGTCCTTGGATCTGCCCCTCCGCTAAAAAAATAACTATTGTTGAGTGTTTCAATTGCCGGAACATGATGTATTGTTTTCATTGTCGCAATGAGCTTAGTGATTGTAATGAGTACATATTAATTCCCCTATGAACGTCAAATATTTAGATTTAGCCCTTAATTAAACTGTGTACTTGAATGCTTATCTGCTCCGCTATATTACCTCTACTTCGAACAATTAGCATTTTTGTGTTTTTTAAAAAAGACACTCGCTCCCAAAAGCTAATTGTTTTTTGTAAAGAGACTTTAATGAGAACCGGCCATTAATGAACAGAAATTGCACAGAACTATTGCATAGGTAGCATGTTAATTAATTTCTAAGATGCAATTACATTACAGATGCGTGAGCTAATTTATCAAGCAACTTCTCTTAATCCTTTGTAATTTCAGAGGGATCTTGTTAAATCGAAAAGCAGAGCGATCGGGGTGGAAGAGTGCTAATGAAGGGCGGTGGGCACCAACATAGCACAGGGCTGATCCTCAGCTGTCTGTTTACATCTCTGCAATGCATTCTGGGAGGTCATCCTTAAACCTGGGGCACGAGCACCGTTCTGCTACTCTGGGAAAACTAGTGTGTAGGCAGATAAAAAGGCACATCTAAATCCCCTTGACTATGTTTACTGACAGAGATGGTTTTATCTACAGTAACGTCATCAAGAGAGTCATTTTCAGGAAGAAATTGTATTTTCGAGAGTTGACATGTCACAGAAGAAAATGTGACAGCTTGTTAGTGCAACGGAGGCTTGCTTTGGTCTTGATTAAAGAAGAGATCTGAACATTGTCTCACATGTGAGATTTACCAAGATAGCAGGTCAGAAATTGTCAAAAGAACATTTCTCTTATAGTTCTTTTACACACGGAACGATGAAGTTGTAAAAATTGTTCAAAATTTAAATGGAAATCATCTAAATTACAACAATTAATGATACATAGGAACATTACTGTTGGTTAGAAATGCTATGATACTAAATTTCTCCACCGATATCTATAGCCAATCAGTCCGAGTGATATCTGCCAAAACTGATTCTGAAGATTACATTTATATTTCTTAACTTTCTGAATGTTTTTAATTCATACAGTTTTATGACTATTAATATTAAACATCAAACTGGTGATGTTTCTTAACATTTTCTATATAAAGAGCACAAATTCTTTACCGTTTCCTGGCCTCTTACAATTGACAGGCTATATCTGTACTGATCATGGCCTGTTATTACTCTATAGAACGATAGCCGATAGTGTGAAAAAAATGCTTTTTATCTACCGATTATTGGTCGCTATATCTGTGCAGTTTTTTCAGCTGATGACTGATAAGCAGGGCTTATGAATTTGAACTGTAAAACTGCATTGCACAAGTTTACAATTGACATCATGATATAATCCGTTTGTGTGGACGCTAATATAGTTATTTAAGAGTGCATTTAATCTTTTGTGACCCTGTATGTCTAGTATGTCTTTATTAGAGATTATTATCATCAAAGTAGCCAAAAAACAAGTCATGCGTGTTTATTTCAGTATATCGCTGCTGTCCTTATGAAACCTCATATGTCAAAATTCGCTGTTTTACAGGACATAATTAAATACTGTACTTTTTAAATGATTTAATACTGCGTTGTCAGAGTTGACAATCACTCTTTAAAGGGGTAGTCCACTTTAAAGTAACCCCCCATTGGCTTTTCATTGTCATTTTTATTCCTAATATGGAAAGTCGATGGGATTTTATTGGTTAGATATTTGGGAAAAAACCCTGTTATAAACATAAAAGGGTGACTAATAATAATAATTA
This sequence comes from Triplophysa bombifrons, assembly GCA_029783895.1. Taxonomy (NCBI): domain Eukaryota; kingdom Metazoa; phylum Chordata; class Actinopteri; order Cypriniformes; family Nemacheilidae; genus Triplophysa; species Triplophysa bombifrons. The sequence continues at coordinate 6,405,889 of CM056455.1, forward strand.
TGCCAAGCAATGCGCAACTTAATTCAAAATACTGAAATCAATGTTTTGCTGGGTTTTAATCACATGTCCATTGGTGTCCCCTTTTGTAGATTTGTATAAGTTTGAGGAGACAACGTTGCCACTAAAATGGAACTTAATACACTTTTCCTTCAGGTGGAAATTAAGCAAATTTATTTGGGACTAAAGACGTTTCTATCCACAGGGTATTAATGAAAAAATCCTAATAAAAACTAAGAATTATGGTGTCGCGAGAAAACGCAGTAGCTCTGTCACTGTTAATCAGATGTTTACCCTTTGTCTCATGCTTGTTGACCACAATTTGCCCTTATTTTTAAATGTCTCCTCGGAGGAAAACACGTCCCCTCATCATATACGGTTAAGATGGCGTCCTCGAGCTTCAGGGAATCAGACAGACGACATGGCTTCCTCTGATTAAGAATGTTGGAAATCCTGTTACACACTTTCAGCTGAACGCTTCAGAATATCACCGCTCTCATTATTGGGCTGGGACTTGGAGAAATGCTCGTAGCGTTTCTCACTGGGAAATGTCGACAAACATCTTTTCATCCTTCTCTATATTTTACTCCCTCAATCCATTGAGTTTCATCAGTCTTGTGAAAACAATGAGTTGTCATGTTTCTTTTCCTTTGGTCAAGGTGACACTTTGCTAATGCTTGTGATAAAACAATTGTTTAGCAAAAATGCTTGCAGCGTTCTGCCTATATAACAAGCACTTTTTTTCCCAGTTACATCACCAGGAAATGACAGAGAAACTGTTTGTTTTGTATTAATTATACATGTTTTGTATGAATTTCAAAAGCATGAATTCATAAGCGTGATTTGTTTATAAATCAGACTACTCTGGTTGTTTGTGAGAATTACTTTTTCCCATTATTGCACCTTTCTTATTTATTATATTTTCTTATGTGTTCAATGCAGCAACACCGGTGGAGCAGAAACGGTTTCAGTCCAGATTTCCACTTGTGTCCTGCGTTTGATTCTCCAGTTTGTGTGAGTACACTTTCAAACTGACATTTGTCGGAAATTCGTATGAAACAGTTGCATTTTAAAAGCTCAAACTACACAAGCAAACAAATGCTAAACCGAGTGTGAGAACCAAGGAGTGTAATTACGGTCATACGCACGCTAGCAATTTGTTTCCCGACACATAGCATTTTCACAAAGTCTTTCCGAGAGCACAAAGCGAGCGTGCACACATACATCGACTTTTCAGGGCCATTTTGATCCTGCTAGACTTCCTATCAATAACACGCGGCCGATCGGCCTACAGAGTGCCTAACGCAGTCGAGCTAGCAATTAGCACAAATTAACAGACATTTTCAAAACTGCCTTTGCTCAGAAAATGGCCGCTTTGTAGTTCAAAAACATCCCACTCCAGCCATCATGTGGGAGTTCTTCCAACAATTGCTTAAATCCTAGAATAAGTAGCGCAATCTCCAGGCCCAGACACACTGTAATGCTTAAAAAACAATTTAGAAACTGTCATCGTTGTAATTACAGTAACTAATTACCGTCCTCGGCAAACAAATAGCTTAACATAATACGCCGGCCCAATCAATTTTGAAGAAATGCAAATTCCAGAAGCAAAAAGGGGGGCTTTTTGGCAAATCTGAAAAGGAATTGGGGAAATAATACACTTTGTTTTATCCACACATAATTCCCAGGGAATATCATATCATAAATATTTGCATTCAGTTCTTATCAGGACATTTGCATTTGCCTCTTATCAGCCCGCAAACCAGGCAGCGGGCAGATAGCGAGAGCGGCTTGCGCGCCATACACACATTTCTAATGAGACACGTCCCAGGCTGATATCATATTTTGGCTAGAACTTTATCGCCAAAACGAGGAGGTCATTTTCTCCTAGAGTTGGCTCATCTTGGAGCTGTCTTTGAGCTTTTTCTCTCATTTGATGTGATTAAACTCAGATTCATTTTTTAAAAGCCCACAGAAAAGGATTATTTCTTTTCTTCAGCCAGCCCCAACTGCCTGCTATCAGTGGCACGTACGCTCGCAATGATTATCGCCGCGTCACAAAATATTTCAGTTTTATCTGTGCATTATTTTATTTTCTACTGCATCATCTCTTGAAAGAGGGTGGGAGGGACGAAGAGGAGACAAGAGAGAGAGAGAGAGAGAGACGGCAAAGCTCATTTGCATGTGCCGCCGTTGTTCTCGTGCCACAAACGGACACATGTGCATCTTCGTCGGTTGCTATACATATGCAACAGTTAGCGGGGAAAAATTAAAATGACTGTTTGATAACGCTTTCCAAAAGGCATTCCACAATAACAATTTCATGGCGCATTGCGGAGCGTAATTATAAACCGGGCGTTTTTCTCGGACGGCCAGAGAAACACTAGAGGTCAAGTGAAATGTCCTAGTCTAACGGTGGTCTCATTAGCACAATCTGCTATTATCTGCTAATTATTTCTCTGTTGCTCCAAACCGCTGCACCGGGCGTCCGTCTACCCACGCCGCTTTCAAATCAGTCACCTCTCCAGAACGCCTGCTTGTGCGAATGCGTTCGTTTGCATAAATTACAAAGTGATACAACAAAATATTACTTTCTCTTTTGATGTCACCGTAATCACCAAAATAAACCCTGTATATCGACTCAGGCTTGCGCTACTTATTTTCTGGTCATTTTCTTATCGCTTCTTCACAATTAAATGCATTTCTGTGCTGAATAAACAGAGTCAACAGAAAATAATAAACTACAATATGCAACGCACCGGGTTATGAACAGAACATGCTGCAGAAACAGAAAAGTTGACTATTTAATTGCTTGCAAGTATATGCAAAAGGTACAGTGTTGTTTTATTACTAATATTGCTGTTGAAAAATTGCATATGTCATTTGAAAGAAATATAAAAGAATGCGTTAAAGTGAATACTTTGTGTCAACACCATAGACTGTATAAAATATGTACGTAGTGTCCATGACGTCACCTGTAGGTTTCTGAGGAGCTGTTTTGAAGCTTACAGTGGGAGGAGCCAGCCATCGCCATTTTAGCAGCGCGTCACACCTGCATAATCAAATATTACAGCTGAGGCCCCTGGATATTGAAACCACTTGTCGCTAAAGTGGCCACGCACCTAATTTTAAGGCATGATATAAAACATTCACCCTCCTCACAGTTGTCATGTAGTGTAATATTAGCTATATAGACCAAAATAATTTTTTGTACTGGGATGTAAACATATTTATTTTTGTAGTAAAGTTGCCAATTTTAACATGGGGCTCAATGAGATTCTGCTCTCTTTTGGAGCCGGTCTCTAGCGCCCAGTTGATGAATTGCAGTTTAAGTCACTTCCGTGTTGGCTTCACAAGAGAGATCGGAAGCTTGCCGCTTGGTCAACAACACACAATCTTAGCTACAAAGGCATCTGTTCTGCGTTCTGAAATAACACATCTGTGTGTGCCGTTCATTTTTTGAGAACTGAAGCTTTTAAAAGTCTTCCCTCTCCTTGCCTTCTAACAGGGGTGGCTTGTTATCTCAACCCTGTTATTGTCTTTAAATCTTATCATCATCTTTGTTTACAGAGAGAGGCCAACACATTCCAGCTGTTGCTGCTCTTTTACCCTTCATCCAAAGCATCATCATAACATTGGTTTGCCTTGTCTATTTCATCTGGACTGAGCAAAAAATTATTAGGTTAGGATCATGCTATTTTGATGCAGCGGTACACCCAGCAAACCTACACACAACAAATTTTAATAAACATTTTAATTTAGAGCATAAGAAAAACATATTAGAGCAGTTCACTCACACAGCTGAATGGAAGTGCACTTATAGTTGGTTGGTCTATTAGTAGGCAGGGAAAACAAACCTTTCCAAATATCGCAACTTTGAAAAATTCTTGGAGGTTCATTCTTATAGAGGTTGTAAACATGAATTTGTTTCCTGGGAGACTGAGAGAAACCTGTGCACCAGTGTTTTTTCAGGACATTTTTAAAAGTCAAACATATTCAAGTTTTTTATATTTTTGCATGCGTTATACGCATTGGATGGCGTTTTAAGGGTCAACAGGTCTGTGTATGTATGTCTTTCTAGAGGAGTCACTTGAACATGTTAACAATACCAGAATGCATTTCTTTTAATTTTAAGAAGACTGTCTTCAGAGTTTCAATTACAGCTTAACCTAAATTGTATTTTTATTTATTTAGGTAAATCTAGATTTTTTGTTTTGGTTGCCATATGTAGAGAAAATTCATCAGTTTAAACCTAATCTTGTCAACCCTTTTGAAAGTAATCCCCACATTGTTTTTGATAGAAGACCTTATTATAAAATTGGTTAGTTGTATGTAAAAAAAAATTGTAGCTTTGAAGTGTAAACCATGACTTGCTCGAAGTGTATAAGGCTGCAGTTTATAGCTTTCCCAAAATTGGAATCTAAAAGTGCTTGTACTCTTGCTAGCGGTCTTTGACCCTAGAGAAACTTTCTCTAAGATACAGACAAAAACACCCAGTAAATGGACTGTTTGGGGTTTGGAAATTGCGTATGAAGGAGGACAGGACGAGGTTGGGCGGAGTCTTGCCGATTAAGTGATTGGAAGCATTTGGTCGCTGATGCGGTTTTCTTCAATCCTGCAGATAGCATCGTCCCTGGGCTCCTTATCTGTCTTCTTGAACTCCTTTTAAACATCCCTCCCTCCTCCTCACTTCATAACATACGGTGCTCTTTCTCTGCAATCTACTTTCTTTACATAGTCTTCTCTCATTTCCCCTTCCTTTACCAGAGGTATTACTCGGATTTTAAGGGTTTTGGATCAGTGCAAAATTACATAAAGTTTATTCATTACTTGCATTGAATAGTTTCCGCCAAGCATGTGAGGGGAGGATGTTGAAAAGTCAGGTTGGAATCAAGTGATGTTCAGAGGCCTTATTAGATCTGACCAGCACTTGATTCATGAGATTTGATGCCGAACAGCTTGACACAGCTTTGCATAATTGCGTCCATAAACTAAAGCCATTCTTGTCCATGCTGTCAGATTCATCTGGAGAGGTACAGTCTCATCAGAGTATGATGTGTGGATCACATTAAACCTAAATATGCTGTGTCATGCTGCGTATGGTGAGATAATCAGATGACAAAATGAAAATTATCTCACCCTCATGCCATCCCTCATGTATATGCCTTCCTTTTTTCAGCTGAACAAAAATAAACATTGTCTATTAAAATGCTGTAATGTTATCATCTTATATGGTACTCAAAATGGTGACACTCAAAAAGCACAGTCGTAAAATAATCAACTGAAAGTTGCTATTTCTGAGTGTAACGGAAGTTCGAATGTGAAAAAAAATCATCCCTGCGATTTGATTGGATGTATAAAAACAGCCGTTGCATTTTGAAATGGAACAGGCAGCAGACTGACAGTTGAAGGGGAGGAGTTAACGGATGCTCCGCCCAAGCCATCTAACATACATCATCTAATATGGATAGTCACTACAGAATGAGCGGCATTTTCAGATTTTAACTGATTGCAAGTACTCTATGATAAAATGTCATCGGTGCTTCCCCATATCAATTCGAGCCTGAATCTTATATGGAAAATGAAGATGATCAAGCCGATACATCAACTTTGCCAGCGCGACTTGACAAGGATTTAAAGGATTGGTAAGGTTTTATTAAAAAAGTACTATGTTAAATAGTTAAAAACTATAGCTAACTGTTTTAACTTTTATATATGGCGTTATAAAGACTAAAAACAAACAACAATATACATCATACAGAGTTTGTGTGAGAAAGAAACAAGCTCGCATTAAAGCAGGGAATGGTAACATAATAAATAATGCGAGCGCTTTGGCCCTTCTTGATAAGCCAGTGTTACGCCATGTCTCGTCGCGAATCAACAAAGACAATAAACCCAAAATAAATACTAAATAAAAGGACATTATAAACACAACATTTGTTGCCTCTAGTTGGCACATTATTACTGATTATTAGGACTTATGTTGTTCTTTTTCACGTTGCGCGCGTCTCTGCATTTCAAACAAAGAGGCTTTATTTTCGCAACGAAACACACAGCGTCTCCGTGACATGGCTGCGGCGGTGACGATACATTGAGATTTACAAGTACTCCCACCTCACTTGCATTCAGATTTGGGCGTGCTTAAGTCAAATCATGTTACGAAGTGATGTACATTCGCCGGGGTGTGGTTACAAGAGGCGTTTCAGGCAGGTCTGGGTTCGCATTCGCTTTTAGATAGAATGCATCTTTCGTTCCGACACTTTAATCCTCCGACCATCCATATATGGATTATTTAAAGCTCAATGTCTCTCCAGAGGTCAATCTCCCGTACCTTCTCTGCCAAGACGGGAATCCCATGAAGAGATACGTGGAGGACTTCCTTGAACTGAGCAATCGGGTGAGTTGGGATGATCACTCACTAAACACGTGCTTTGTGACTCTCCCGAGTCACTTCCGGTAAAGACCCATGGTTGAGTTTATCGATCTTATCCTGGAGATGAATGGGTCTCGCTTCTGCAAGAGCAAGCCCACTCCGAATAAGATCGATCATCCTCCGGTCTAGTTCAAACAGATGTTGAGTGCCCCAGCTCACTTCAGCGTCATGGCGAATTCCTTCACTAAACCGGCAGCTGACGGATCTCCCGAGAATCCCTGAACCTCAAGAATCCCCCGGCCTAATGGAATTCTACGGGCCCGAGCTTTGCTGCCCTCTATTTGCGGGCTAGCCGATGTCTCTGCCCTCTTGCTCAGCCTGGTGGACTGCCCCGAGCCCTCTCCTGTGTTTTGTCCCAGGCCCTCTCAGGGAATTTGTCCCGAGCCCTCTCCAGAGTTTTGTCCCGAGCCCTCTCCAGAGTTTTGTCCCGAGCTCACTCCAGAGTTTTGTCCCGAGCTCACTCCCGTCTTGGCAGAAAAGGAGCCCTCTGCAGAGTTTTGTCCCGAGCCCTCTTTAGAACCACCGCCTGCATGAATTCACCCAGCTCAGCCTGCGAAGCCGCAGTGGGTTTTGAGTTTTGTCCCAGGCCCTCTCAAGGGATTTGTCCCGAGCCCTGTCCAGAGTTTTGTCCCGAGCCCTATCCAGAGTTTTGTCCCGAGCCCTCTCCAGAGTTTTGTCCCGAGCTCACTCCCATCTTGGCAGAAAAGGAGCCCTCTGCAGAGTTTTGTCCCGAGCCCTCTCTAGAACCACCGCCTGCATTAATTCACCTGGCTCAGCCTGCAAAGCCGCAGTGGCTTTGGCGCTAGCTTGCGCCAGGGCAACCACAGCATCCCTGGACTTTCCCCAAATAAATTTTGGGTGGGGCAGTGTCGGGACAAAGTGGCCATCTCTTCTTTCCCCATCACGGCCACAAGGACTGCCACCTCCAGCACTCTCGGCTCCAGCGTCACATCCATGGCATCCGTCGTCCCCTGCTATCCCAACTCCAGTGTCAAGGCCATGACGTTCATCTGGCTCCCGGTGCGGGCAGCACCCCCATGGTAACCCAAACTGCCTAATCCTCCGTGGCCGCCCAACCACAAATCCTGTGTCGATCTCTGCCTTGTTCACGAAGGAATCCTCTGAGAAATGAAACGAGCAAACGCTCCATGTTTTTCCCACATGAGCTGGAACGTCTTTAAAAATAAACTTTAACCCCGCATTCCTAATATTGGAATCCGAAGGAAGGTTATGGAGCGACTGTATTCTTCCCCAACTAGGGGTGGCACAATATTTAGATATCTTTAACGGCATGTTTGTTTATTGCTAGCTCATTCTTCCTGGTTCTGCGCCACCTGTGTTACTTTAGAATTGTCATGCGCGAACCAGTGGGCGGGGCTAAAGAACTAGTCGTTGATATTTTCCTGTGGAGGCGGTGTTCGACCAATAGATAGATGCATTCCAGAACCTGGTGTTCCCTGGGCCTGGTGTCAATAACAGATGTAATCTCAGTAACAAGGGCGTTTTCAGTTCTAACACTTACATGCTGTTCGTGTGAATACGATTCCCTCTTTAATGGGTTGAAATTGTGATTTTAATTCATGCCTCCATTAACTCATCTCTGACATTAGGACATGTGCATAAACAGCACATAAGGTGGCTGTTATAAGGCCCCTGGTCAAAAAAATCCCAACCTGACCCTAGAGAACTAGGGAATTCCAGGCCTATATCAATTCTACCTTTCATATCTAAAGTTCTGGAAAAAGTAGTTTTGACTCAATTATGTTCCTTACTCCAAAGGAATGACAGCAATGAAGAATTCCAGTCTGGATTTAAGGAATGTCACAGTACAGAGACTTTGATCAGAGTTACAAATTATCTGCTTTTTGCACCTGACAGAGGTTGTATGTTGTTATTGGTGTTACTAGACCTTAGTGCTGCATTGACACCTCACTCCTACATACACTCTATTTATCCGACCTTTTTTTAATTTGTAGCAATAAACAATGAGGTGTCACACAAATCGGAAGTCCGGTACGGTGTAGCACAAGGGCTCTTAGTGTCAGCATCCGGCCGGGTTTTTTCTGGTTTCGGCCATTAGAGGCCTCCACTGTGCTCTTGTCTGATCCTTTGCTTTCAGTTATTGTTTGCACCTGTGCCTCTTTTCCCTTGAGTGTATTTAAACCCTTAGTTTGCCTTAGTTCTTGGCTCTATGTTAGTATTTTAGCACCCAGCCTCAGTGAAGCTGTGAACATTTGTTGCGCCTGTTGAATTCTGTGTTTGCTAACTCGTTAACTTTTGGATGATTTTTCAAGGCTTTTTCTGCTGGACCTACTTGCCTTGTGGATTACCTTTTTGATTTTGTGGATTACTCTTTTTCATCTCTTGGATTTACTTTTGACTTTTTGAATTCATATTTTTGCCTTGAGAACTTCATCTCCAGTACCACGGTGTCTGCCTCATCTTCTGGGTTCCACCGGCTCAGTTTGCAAGGTGACTTGGGTCTCCGGTATGAGAGAGCAAGGAAAACTAAGGGTTTAAATAAACTCAAGGGAAACGAGGCACAGGTGCTAACAATAACTGAAAACATGGGAAACAATCGATCAGACAAAAGCACAGTGGAGGCCTCTAATGGCCGTAACCAGAAGAAACCCGGCTGGATGCTGACACTTAGGGCCTCTTGCTCTTCACATTATACATGCTACCTCTAGGAGAAAAATAAATTGACACAGAGTTAGCTTTCACTGTTATGCGGATGATATTCAACTTTATATTTCCTCAAAGCCCCATGAAACACAGCAGTTCCATCAAATAATGGAATGCATAGTCTATATAAAAAACTGGATGAGTAACAACTTCTTATTACTGAACTCGGACAAAACAGAAGTGTTACTTATTGGACCGAAAACCGCCGTAAGTAACAACCAAGAATACTGCTTTACAATTGACGGATGCTCCATAAAACCCTTGTCGTCAGCTTAGTATCTTGGAGTTCTATTTGATAGTAATCTGTCATTTGAGAGCCATGTCGCCAACACCTGTAAAATTGCCTTTTTTTCATTTTAAGAATATATCTAAACTACATCATATGGTGTCACTGTCAGATGCAGAGAAGTTAATTCATGGATTCATGACATCAAGACTAGATTACTTTAAAGCACTTTTAGGTGGTTGCCCTGCAGGGTTATTACGAAAACTCCAACTGGTCCAAAACGCGGCAGCTCGAGTTCTTAAACGTACAAATAAGTATGAGCATATAAGCACGGTTCTGTCAACCTTGCACTGGATACATATAGAGCATTGCATTAACTTTTAGACATTGCTTGTTACTTATAAAGCCATACATGGTTTAGCTCCGCAGTATTTGAGTGAACTTCTTAAAATAGAAGTTACAGTCCTTCACGTGCATTACGCTCTCAGGCATCCTGTCAGTTGGTAATACCTAGAATTTCAAAATCAAGTGCAGGTGGTAGTCCATTACCTATCTAGTGCCTAAACTTTGGAATAGTCTTCCCTGCACTGAGGCAGGGGAGGCAGAAAAACTCTGTCAGTTTAAATGTAGACTAAAGACGCATCTTTTTAATCTTGCAAACACTACACTTCCATAATATAAATCCTCAAAGGGTTTATGCTGCATTAGTTGAATTAGAACCATGAATATTTCCAACAACAACTGATGTACTTTTTGGATCAAAGAGTGCAGAACAGTACATTACCCTCGGTCAGTCTTGTCTCATTGTTCCAAGGTTACCACAGCGAGCAGGATGCAGTTCATGCCCAACCCTGATGGCAGAGCAGAGAATGGGAACTGGCGACCTGACGAGAGCTGATATGATAGAGCTGGAAAACGAAGGACGCTGCAATTTGACACCACTTCACTACAAAATCTCAAATGCTATTAGATTATTAATGATAATCTTAAATCTATAATTTACCTAAAAAGTAATTTTATTTATTTTTATTTAGCCTTGTTGTGCAACCACTGTCGAGCTTGTGCACAGGCAGCAGCTTTTGCCAGAGGGGAACTGGAATCCCCTGGTTGGGTTTTGGGTTCCTCGCCACCGTTTGCATACTGTTTTGCACTATTTGCCTGGCCGGGGGGGGCTGCTTTACATTTACATTTAGTCATTTGGCAGACGCTTTTATCCAAAGCGACTTACATTTTGGGTAGGCAATGGAAGCAATTGGGACAGCATAAGTACAACAAAAGCATAAGTGCAATCAAAAAAAGAGGATTGGGTCTCATATAACCTAACACAGTATACAGAACCATTCATTCATTCATTCATTCATTCATATTTTTTTTATAAATTGTAGAGAAGAAAATAGAGTCAGAACAGATCAGTCAGATGTTGACGGAAGAGATGCGTTTTCAGACGTTTCTTAAAGATGGCTACAGAATCTGCAGATCTTGTAGCAGCAGGTAGATCATTCCACATAGGTGGAACAGATCCGGAGAAGGTGCGCGAGAGAGATTTTTTACCTTTTTGGGATGGTACCACAAGACGCCGTTCGTTTGCAGAGCGGAGGCATCTGGCGGGTACGTATGTCTGGAGTAGCGAGTGAAGATAAGGTGGTGCCGAACCAGTGGTGGTCTTGTAGGCCAGGAGCAGAGTCTTGAATTTGATTCGAGCAACTATAGGGAGCCAATGTAGCTTAATGAATAGAGGAGTGACATGTGCCTTTCTTCGGTTCATTAAAGATAACTCTTGCCGCAGCATTCTGGATCATCTGTAGAGGTTTGGTTGTGCAAGCTGGAAGTCCACCCAGTAGCGCATTGCAGTAGTCCAGTCTGGACAGGACCAGAGCCTGTACTAGGACTTGCGTAGCATGCTCTGATAGGAAGGGTCTAATTTTCCTAATATTGTAGAGAATGAATCTACAGGACCGGGCGGTGCTGGCAACTTGATCTGTGAAATTGAGCTGATCATCGATCACCACTCCCAGGTTTCTTGCCTTTCTGGAAGATGTGATGGTTGATGAGCCCAATTGAATGGAGAGGCTGTGATGAGTCTTTGTATATGCCGGGATTGCAAGCAGTTCTGTTTTTAAAAGGTTCAGCTGCAGGTGATGGTCATTCATCCAGAGCGAGATGTCGGCTAGGCAAGCTGAGATGCGTGCAGAAACCGTCGGATCGTCTGGGCGAAAAGAAAGGTAGAGTTGTGTATCATCCGCATAGCAGTGATAGGAAAAGCCATGTTTCCGGATGACAGAGCCTAGGGATGACATGTATACAGAGAATAGCAACGGACCAAGCACTGAACCCTGAGGCACACCTGTGTCGAGATGTTGGGACTCAGACACCTCACCTCTCCAAGATACTCTAAAGGACCTACCCGAGAGGTAAGACCTGAACCATTGTAGCACCATTCCGGAGACCCCCATAGTCTTGAGGGTGGAAAGGAGGATGTGATGGTTAACGGTGTCAAAGGCGGCAGATAGGTCCAGTAGGATGAGAACAGATGAGTTAGAGGAAGCTCTTTCCAGTCTCAGGGCTTCAATGACAGAGAGCAGCGCAGTTTAAGTGGAATGACCGCTCTTGAAACCCGACTGGTTGCTGTCTAGGAGGTTGTTCTGGACGAGAAAGGATGAGAGCTGGTTACATACAACACGTTCTAGAGTTTTCGCAATGCAGGGGAGGAGGGATACCGGTCTGTAGTTTTCTAACAGTGCAGGATTAAGAGTAGGTTTTTTAGAATTCAAATTTTAGAATTCTTTTGAGTTGCCTTAGAATTCAAATTTTTAAGTTTTACATAATTAATATTGCATATAGGAATTTATAGTCTGTTTAATATTTGACCTGTGTGTGCGCATGCGCGTGCTTATCTGTACGTGTAGTACGTGTGCATATTGTGTTTGTGGAGTGTTTGTATGTGGGTATATCCGTCTTCGGTGTTTTCACATTTTTCTTGTTTTAACAGGTATATATAACTGTAACTATGTTTCATGTACAGCTGCTTTGTAACAATGAAAATTGTAAAAAGCGCTATATAAATAAAGTTGAGTTGACTTTGTGGCATGCACCGTTACATATACTCATAGTAAACTAGTTTATAGTTTTTCATACTCGAGTATATTTGGAAATTTGTATTAAATTCCAGAGGATGCAACAAATAGAACCTACAGACTGATTCAATAAATGAGTCAGGTTAGTGAACTGATTCAAAAGATTTCTGAATCAAATGAAGTAAATCAAACTCTCTCTCTCTCGCACAGCAAAGCCAAGCGTTAGCCATCTGATAACGTCCGTCATTGAGTCTCTGCGCATTATGTAATTTCATCAGGTTAAGAGAGGTAAGAACATTAACACAATCTCTCTTCTATGTGCACAAAGCACAATTCCCTGCTGTTTTAATAACTCATCTAAAACCTGCGATCTAATCGGCATGTACAGCAAGTAATTAAAGTTGAAATTAATTACTGTCTGTGCTGATATTCTAATCAAACAGCTTTGGAGTATTTCGCAGAAGAAAGTTGATATTTTGTCATCCGCGCTTTATCTCCACCTGCCGCGCGCGCGCGATTGTCTGTACTCATTCGTGTTGCCAGGAAGATCTCGGGAAACGACAGATAAAGGAGGAGAAAGAGAAGTTTAACGCTTTCTGTTTTTCCTGGGTCTCGTTTTGACCTCTTGACAGTTCTCATCTCTCCACCGACTCCTTCAGCCTCCCCCACCCCGCCATTTTCTCATCGTGACAGGTTTTCGTGAGAGATAGTGCGAAGGCCTCGTGACTGCTTTTGATGGAAATTAGACAATCGTTCATTAGTGAGTTAGATAAAGTCTCTCCTTACCTCCCGCACGGATGACAGTTTTCTCTTCGCGTCTCCTCGGGGAGCTCATTTCACACCGAGAGCTCGATGAAGTGACTCCGGCTCGCGCGGGTCCCATCTGATTTTGTCTCCGCAGACAGAGCCACTGGAAATGTCAGGAGGGGCAGTCAGGAGCCGTGTACAGTCCCCCACTCTAACAAGCTGAAGGCTTCTCCCCGCAGGCCCCGTGTGCGCGGAACCGCTCCGTTTCTCCGGTTTGTCTCGGGTCGAGCTCATCAGAGGGCTCGCGGAAATCCCAGAGGTACATCTCACGTTGCTCCGTCAGGAGACAGTACGGGGTTAACGCAAAAGTTTTAATTGTCGTTATTTATTCACTTTCGTGTCCATTTTCCTATTGAAAAAAGTTTCTGAGGCGTCATTATGCTGACGTCATCATACAATATGGCGATTCATATTGACCAAGAGCTGTCATGCACAGAAAATAAGAACCAATAATCGTAAATAATCTGTTTTTTATGAGGCTGAAGGGATTATTTAAAGTTGAATTATATTTGGTCCTCAGATGTGTTTGTTTTAAAGGGATAGTTCACCCAAAAATTTCAATTCTGTCGTCATTTACGCACCCGCATTAATGTCATAGGCCTACCTGTATACATTACTTTGTTCTGATAAACACAGAGAAAGATATTTTGAATAATGTTAGTTTTTTTTCAATTCAGGAACATGATTGACTAGCATAGAAAAATTGGTAGTCAACGAATCCCCAGAACTGTTTTGTTTCCTAAATTCTTCAAAATATTAAATTTGTGTTCAACAGAACAACAATTTTTTTATGAAACGTTCCCAGCCTGCTATGAAAGTGGATGATGTTCCAGAACTGAACATTTCTAACATTCTTCCAAATATCTTTGTGTTCATAAGAACAAAGAAATGTATACAGCTATGAATTTTCATTTTTCTCACTCAACTCTCAACTTTATTTATATAGCGCTTTTTACAATTTTCATTGTTACAAAGCAGCTGTACATGAGACACAATAGATTACAAGTAAAACAACTAAAGGCATATACCTGTAAAAACAAGAAAAAGGTGGAAAACAACAAAAGACAGACATACAAATGCTCCACACACACAATATGCATACATACTTACACACATTGACATAGACGCAAACACACAAACACACTCACACACACACACACACACACACACACACAAACACACTCGCACAAAAGGACAGTGAAAGGACACATTTGAGATAAAGGAGAGAGAGAACCACAGGTCAAATATTAAACGGACTATAAATTCTTATATATTAATTATTTCTAATTTCTGAATTCTAAAGCAGCCCCCCCCGGCCAGGCAGATAGTGCAAAACAATATGCAAACGGTGGCGAGGAACCCAAAACTCTAATCGAGAAAAAAAACCTCAGGGGAACCCAGGCCCGACCAGGGGATTCCAGTTCCCCTCTGGCAAAAGCTTTTTGGATGGAGTATCCCTTAAAGTATGTTTCCCCTGAAATTGTTTCTCTTAAAAATGGTTAACATACATTTCAGATAAATATTAGTGTGAAGAACTCAAAATTTAAAATAATATTTTAATTAAATAGTCGATTTTTGCATGTTTTAGCACACTTTGAGACATCGTTAAGATTTATTCTGCAACTCGAGGATGCACTTGTGAGATTCCTTTTCAAAGAAACATTTCATATCTTCTTTGTGATTTCTCTGTCATCGTTTCACGTCTGTGTAGATTATTTATAGCTGGGATAGTGACGTGCTCGGGGGTTTGCGGTGCACATAACTGAAATGAGTTTATCACCGCAGAAATAACATGTGCACTATAAATGGCATTTGTATCATTTGCAAGCGAGACGTGTTGTAAAAATGCTTACAGGAAGTGTTCTTGGAGCCTTTATTAAGTTTTCATTTTCTTTAATGATGAAGAGAGGCCACTTTTATAATTATTAGTCAAAACCCAAGTGGAATGTAAACCGTGTCTGTGGCAGTCAGACAGAAGTTGAGTCTCATTCTGCAAAGTGGGAAAGTTTCTTTCCTTTATTTCTTCCAGTGCCTGCGAGGTGACTTTAATGATCGGCAGAGACAGACAGTCACAGAACATCCAGAATCAGGCCTACATCACAGTGAGATGAACACATAGGCTAATCATAGACAACTCCTGCTACCTCTCTCTCTCTCTCTCTCTCTCTCTCTCTCAGCCATCAGATATGAAACACTTTCTCTATGTGTCAGAGGAACACAGATCAGAGGCCTCAGTTTTGGCCTTCAACTGCTTCCTGCATTAAAACAGGTCTGACAGAACTTACCAAGGCTTTCTGCATTTGCCAGAGGGGAAATAACAGGCTGTAAGTGTTTACTCAGTCTTTGACCTACTGGGTGAAGTAAATCAATAGTATCTACGGAACAAAAAGAAAGATTTTAAGTCAACGTGATTGTTCAAACCATTTTATGTAAAGGGGCTTTCAGACTGCAGGAAAGATTTTGTAGTTATGGAACGACTTGCCGAAAGTAACTGCTTTTTGTTGTGTTCGCACTGCAGGAACCAGATGAAATTTTAGTCCTGGAGAACCTTTTTGGAGGAACACTAAGCTCCTTCATGAAAGCAGGGTCTTTTTTTTCATTACTAGTTCTTGAACTTTGTCCCTGAAAGTATCCTGTCAGAAGATGCCTTATGTCATGTGCCATTTCTTTGTGAGACAGAAAATTCACCTGTGATGCTGTGATTGATTTCATTTTGAAAATTAATATTTCAGAAATATGCCAGCTAAACAAAATAGCTGATTGATCAATAATTTATTTTATAATAATTTCATTATTGACACCCAACGAGGGTGGGCGTATCTTTGCACAAACTTTTATTTGGATGATGACAGCCCGTAGGCACAGTTTGCTATTTTTTGTATGGAAAAGCATTTTGCTAAACATCTGCTTATACTGTATGCTCCATAAATGCAAAAATCAGCATTAGCCACAACATAAGCCTGAAAACATTTTTTTTCACTTTAAATGAAATGTATGAAATTAGCTTATTATTTATGTTTGTTTTTTTATAATTAGTTGAAATTTGTTGCCTCCTTGCCCCCAACCATGTCTCAGCATCGGGTGGCAGCCTCCCGTTCTTGTAACGCTACATGAGGCGACTGGAGATCTCCGTCCGACGCTGAGCCGACAGATGGAGTGACCGTGCAGTGTTCTGGAGAGCCGATGGTAATTAGCAGCCAGTAGCAGAGCCGGTGGCATTTGAGTGGCATGCAGGGGGTGTTTGCCCTTTGGCCGCTCAGCATGTGGTTTTTCTGCACGGTGAGCTTGTGTTGAGACAGGACTTGCTGCACATTTCTTGGTCTTCTTGATACGTCATTTTGATCTGCTTATCAATATTCTAATTGATAATAGAAGTTCAATAGGTCAATTGGTACAGCACTTTGATTGCAGCGCAAAGGTCCTGGGTTCGATCCCAAAGATGACATTATGTTTACTTTGTAATGTATTTGGCTTCTTACTTTCACCGCAAATTGATCGGATGTTTAAAAACAGCTGTTGCCTTTTTAAATGGAACTGGCTGCTGACTGACAGTTGAAGAGGAGCTCCGCATCCGTTGACTAAATGGATTGTCAGTACAGGACGGAAGTGCATTTTCAGATTTTGATTGAAGATTATGAGGGCACTCTGTTTTTAAATAGAGAATGACTTGTATTGATAAACTATTCACAACATCGCTGCAATATTTCATGGAAAAATAGGCATTGTAATTTGGTATTTCACTGAGATTTTTAAGTTGGGGCTTTTATTGAGATATTTATAACAGGACTGCAACAAACTTCTGTTATGGTTTTCATTGATCACATATTTTTACTATACCTGTCAAACGATTAATCGCATCCACAATGTCCAGAATCCAGAAAGTTTGTGTTAGAGCTACTTAATACTGCATATGTCCGTGTACTGTGCATATATGTATGTAACACATACATGAATGTATTTTAAAATACATATTTAAAAAAATACAAATATTCATACTGTAAATCAAACGTTTGGTAAATGTAAAATTTCCTAAATATGTAAACGTAGTATGTGTTAATATGCACCGTACACAGACATGTACAGTATTATGTAAACCACAAATGCGATTAATCATTTGACAGCCTTAATTTTTACAAACCACTTGCTTGAACTCTTTCGTTGTCCAACTGAGCAGCATATTCCTAAAGATGGTTTATCTCTTTGTCATCCATCAGTCTAACATTCTCTGAAAATCACTCCTGACAGGAAAGATGAAGAGAAGGCAGGAATATCAAGGGAAGAGTGAGAGGAAAGCTTTGAGGTTGCTGAAATGTAGCTCTGTTATTCCCATAGGGCTCTTATTAATGAGGGTGCGGGAAAGTTAACAACTCACATTAACCACTAATGCATTCTTTAATTAATTAGGTGCTCATTTCTAAATATCCAACACATCCTGCGCGCGTTCAATCTGACTTCACAATAACATTAACAATTCATGTTCCAGGCATAACATATTTAAATGTCAGTGATACTCAAACAGTCTGATAAACACTCTTGGAAACTCTATTAGCGGCATTAGGTGACGTCTGGATTCAGTCATAATTACAGATTAATTTCACATTTTCGTTCGTGAACAGCCGGGGTGAAATTTTGTTAATTAGTTGATTTAAAATACACAGTTCAAAGTAAAAACGGCACAGTTTTGGTGTAATCTTTGGGTTGTTAGACTGTTTAATAGCAGGTTCTTAGACCTGGATAATGCTTTAAGTGTGTGCAAAATCAAATGTTGTATAATTATTACTAATGACTTTTTTTTTAAGTACTTACAAGTTTCTGGCTCGTTGTTCCCAATGCGAGGTAAGATATGATGAAATAAATAAAAACATTTAAAAAAAAAGAAATATTTTGAAGAAAGTTAAGAACTGAACAGCGCCGACACTCATTCACTAATATTGTATGGCCACAAAAAGTGAATAAGTGTTAGAAACATTCGTCAAAATATCTTCTTTTGTGTTCTGCAGACGAAAGAAAGTCATACAGGTTTGAAATGATAAGAGGGTGAGTAAATGATGACAGAATTTTCATTTTGACTTAAAAACCGTACACGATGCCATGTAATCAGTTTGACTCCATAAAACACCTTTGAGATTTAAGGTTTCAACAAAGTTTGGAAAAAAATTGTTCTTTATTGTTCTAAATGGTTCCAATATTGCATTGCTGTGAAGAACCTTTTTAGCACCTTTATTTTTAAGAGTTCTATGTGTCAAACACATTGTTTTTGATGAATCAAACCGAACAGAATAGAAAAGGATGTGTAGTGTATAAAGGGCATTTAAAATACACACACATATTTATAAATATATATTAAAAAAAAAACAAAAATAAGCGATGGATTACAATAGTGCCATGTTTAAATCCTGATCTAATTGCTTATTTTCACAGCACTGTAGACTAAACAGAATTGTTATATTTTTGCATTTGGCAACTTTTATTCAAAGCAACTTACAGTGCATTCTTGTTATCACAATGTGTGTTCACTGGGATTCAAACTCACAACCCATGACGCAATGCTCTACCAATTGAGCCTCAGGCACATTGTTAACTAAATTATGAGATGATACTATAGTATTTTTTAAGTTTAAATTGTAAAAGCCTCAAATCTGAGGAAACATGCATGTACAAAAACAAGGGGACAGTGGGCATAAAAACCTCAACTCGCACTCGCACACATAGCTAGTGTCACGGAGCTTTGAGGAGCGTCTTAATCTCTGAGGTGCGTTGGCAAAGTACAGAGGAAAGAGATATCAATTGAAGCTCACATAAAATACCCTGTGGTTGTGAGGGGGAAACTATTTACCAAAACATCCTCGTAAAATTGAGATAAGCAAAAAGTCAGTTTGATTCTATTCCGGTTTTAGCCCAATGCGACAAGTTTTATGAGCAGGATAACATGATGGAGACTTTGGGTGCATCATGTATGATCATTTAATCTTTTAGGAAATATTTCTGTGAGTTATATTCCAAATAACCACTTCATGCATGTCCATGCGTGGACTGTGTCATTATTTTATACATATTTATCTCAAAGTCACTTGCAAGTACGTGCATATCTTATACCAAACCATAAGAATAAAAACACATGTAGCACAGAATATCGCTGTGTTTTACGACAGATGTCTCACAAACTTCACATTTCAGAATTTGAATATTAATGCCCGTGTAGGCCAGCAATCTGTCTCGCGCCGCACTGGAGAGGAACTTCACTTCTGGCACGGTGTGTCAGAGTAGAATTTCATGGGGATGCACCTCCTTCTTCGAGACCCCTGCAGGCTTCTCGGTCCGTGTGGTGAGCGGGCGCTGAAGAGAAACTCAGGTTGTTTACATCAGAGCAATTGGTCATGGGCGGGTCATTACATGTGGGAGGAAAATTTCCAATAAAAGAAAAAGAAAAGTGTGTGGAAACAGAACATAGATCTACAGTTGTAAAAAAAGAAAAAATGTAGTTTCCTTTTTATATGAAAAAATTAAATATCTATTGCACATTTAACTCTCAATTTTTCAGCAACGGAAGATGTTTATTCCCTTTATTGTTTATGAATGACGGTTCAACGAGAGTTTACACTCGTATCTAAGGGTGCGTTCATATTTCTAGTTCGGTTCTGTTGATTATTTTGGTCCGGACCAAAATTGAACAACATTTTTAGTTCTGGTTCGCTTAGCATTCAGACTGGCATTTTATCAGCGTCCCTAAAGATATCGAACCTAACAGCTAACGTGTAAAGTTGTAACGTGATTGGACAGCTTTTATGATTTATAGTTTAAAGCGGAACTTACCAGACAACCAAAACAATGCTGTGTGCTGGGTTATACATGCTTAGTGTATGCCTGCGCATATTAGGTTATTTTTAGCAAGCCGGTAACTTGCGAAGACCTCATCAAATGTTTAAAGCAGTCAAAACGGCACCAGGAATTCCTCCGTTACATGCGCAAGCACAGATCTAATAAACACTCCTTTTATATTACCAAATCATAAGATTTTCGCAACGTATATTGTTATCACTTCATTGATAACAGGATTCCTTGGTTAGGTTCGATACCTTTGGTCTGTGTTGCGTTCATATTTCAATCGAACCGTGACAGGGTGCGTTTGAAAGTGGACCGAGACTCATCTTTTCAGCGGTCTCAGTCCGCTTGTTTGGTGACCACCAGGGTTTGGTTTGCAGTATTCAAACTTACACAAATGAACCGCACTAATAGAGCAATCCCACCAGACTTTGTTATTATCGAACCAAACACGGCATATATGAACACACCCTAACTGCCTTTCCAAACGGAGGAGATCCGCTGAGCTTCATTTGTCGAAAGCACTTTCTGAGATTCAGCCCCTTCACTGGCTCCTCTTCCTCAGCATGGCTGTCGGGCAGAAGAGGGCGATTGCGTTCCCCTCCTGCGCCGTGCCGCCCGTCCGCCTGTGGGACCTGCTCCGTGGGCTTTTCATCAGCTGCCATTTTCACCAGCATGCAGTAATTTCATGGCTCATTGGAAGCGCTGAAAACCTTTGAAACTGCAAATGTTAACTTTTGCCTGGCCCGGAGCCATTTAGAAAGCGATTAATTCGGCAAACAGACGTGAGCCACTTTCTCCTCCCCAAGTTTTCGCATAATTTTCCCAATCCTTGCTATCTGGATTTGCATTGCAGGAAACTCACAGGACGGGGATGATGACTGTTCCTGTTAATTGTGGTTTGGTGAAGACACAAGGCCTGTAGCTCCACTGTGATCTACAGTACCAACATCTCACTTCAGTCATGAGTGAGGAGCAGGAACTTTTGAAAGATGTCAGGTACAAGAATTTGTAAAGATAATGCGTCATATTTTGGATGTTAAATTAATATGAAAAACTGCTTTTGTAATCTGATGTATTTCAAAGTTAAGCATTCAACTGTGATTAGCAGGCTTTCCTACCAAATTGGGACCAAGTGATTGAAGAGGAGGGGTTGAAAAAGTAAGTGATGACATCTGAAGTTGTTTTTGGTGATGGAGCAGTTAACAAGGAATAATGTTTATTTGGAATAACATGCAACAACGAATCATAAACAATAATACTGGGAATGGGTTTAAATTTTATTTATGTTGGCTTACGTTCTATTGTCACACTTTAATGTGCTAAGACAATATAGACTTTAAGTAAGCCATTTTCAGGTTGGCTTTGAGAAGAGTGTTTTAATTTGTTTAGATGGATACAAAAAGACCAGGTGTCCATGCATGGCTGGAACCACTTTCCTCTAGCTCAGTGGTAAGAGCAGCTTACAGAATTTAAGGTTGTGGGTTCTATCCCAGGGGATTGCACATACCCAAGTATAAATGTATAGGTTAATGCAATGTAAGTCGTTTTGGATAAAAGCGTCTACCAAATGCATAAATGTAAATCTAAATATACAATATTTCAATTATTGGTCTATCAATATGAAATTTTCTATCAGATTCTCTAAATTTGACATTTGTGTTCCGCTCAGTATTACATTTTTGACGACAGTTTTTCTTGTAGGACCTGAATGGCATGTAGGTTGCTTTGGATAAAAGCGTCTGCCAAATCCACAAATGTGATGCTACCATGAATACAGAAGAGCTAAAGAGTCCAGACTCATCCCTGTGTGTAATATTCAAGTTAGAATTGAACTTTATGAGGCTGTATACCAGTCATCCTCAATTGACCGCGAGACATAGCCTAATAAGCCATTTAAAACTTTTGACTATTTTGGTTTCTTAAATTGAGCCACTCGTCCACACAACGGAGAATCATGTACATCACACGTGCTTTCAGGAACATTTATGTAATTTATCTTTTTCCGTTATATTTCTTAATATCTTTATCTAGCGACAAACCCGTTTTAGCCCTTTCCACTCCGCTCGCGCTGCTTCTCTCCCACCTAAGACAGCAGCAAACATTTGAACATCACTAGTGCAGAAACACAGAGCAGGTAAATGGACACACAACAGTAAACAAAATGCAGCAATATTATAGCATTTGTATCCGTCAGTCTGTTTACTGTTTGCTTTATGTCTCCAACCTCTCAACCCAATATGTGATATTTTATTAACCATAACGTTTTTATCTACATTTAGCATTTACAGTATTGATCAGCATGTAAACATTTGTTACCCTGTGAAAACCCAGGCTAAAGTCTCATAATATAACTGATTATTAGATGACACGCATCAAAGATTCATTTCAAGCATTCGTTTAACTAAGATTTTGGTATTATTCAGTCAATATTGAAGATATTGTTATATTTTCACAGAATATTCTGTAGGATGATTTTATTTAGAAAACAGTAAAAGGACTTTTGCTGGGTTGTCACAAGCTGGGTCACATTCTGTAACGAACAATGTTTTAATTGGGAAATTATTTAAAGATAGAAGATGTAGATAGAAGATGTTCTGGTATGAATGACATAGTAAGTATTTTTGTTTTCTGTTATTGATGAGAGCATTTTATTTGTTTCCTCGCAGACTTCTATTAATAGGGCTTTCCCCATAAACCACTGAGCCTAAAACACAAAGGATTAGGCTACATATTATGGATGTTAAAATATAAATAAATGTCCTGATAAAAGATAAATAAAAACTAAATCCAGAAGACCTGTGGCAATGTCTTCAAGACACTTGAAGAAACCTAGCTGCAAAGCTATAGTATACTGTGAAAAGTTTGTGTAAAAATTCTACAAAATGGGGATGCTTTCAAAAAGATTCATGAATTTATAAATCGATTTTATCATTTCATTTATTTCGTTTAATTTATGTATTTATATAGCACATTTTAAACAACTCGTGTTGACCAAAGTGCTTTCCAATAAACAGCATATAAAGTAACAAAAAACAAGGTGATCAATAAACTTCAATTAAATAAAAGTAAATAAATATTTTTTGTGACCACCAAATTGCATTTAAAGCAGCTTTTGTCCTACAGTAGTTACCCTTGCAGTTTTTCATAAAGGTTTCTTCCAGTGTCTTGGGGACGTTGCCACAGTTCTTCTGGATTTTTTTCTGTCTCAGATTTTCTCTTTCATGTAATAAAAGACTAATTTGAAGATAGTGAGTTGACAGTTTTAAAGATTTCAAGCTAAAATAATATAATGGTATCATGATGTACACTATCATTAACACTCCTCATATTGATATACAGTAAGATTTGAGTCATAGTGTCCCTCCATAATTCATTAGGATTACACTGAAAGACTGAAATGCAATTATCAATGTTTTCAAACATCTGAAGTTACAGATTCACACTTGAATCTGTCAACACAATCAATCAGAGAACTTCACATGAATGTTAAGAGCTGCAGCAGGTACAGCGTGTGTTCTTTGTGCAGAAGAGAGAGAGAGAGAGAGAGAGAGAGTCCTGTGCAGGGAAGCGTGAGAGAGGCAGACGGCTGTGGATTGGCCAGCCGTCCCCCACAGCTGTCCACCTGCATTCTGGCACCCGCAGACGCGTACAGAACACAAGAACTAATTCTGCTACCTGAACTCCATTAATTTCCCTTTGCCGGGACATTCACATCTCTGACAGTGTAACATACAGCTTGTCTGCAAAAAGCTGGTCTGGCTCGAAATGGTCAAAGTTTTTTGTGTTCGTTTGGGGGCTTGTGTATCCTCAGATCTTTGCTAGATCGAAATATAAATATACTTCTGAAAATGCATTTATTCCTATTATCTAATTGTAAAAATGACATGACATAATATAATAAATATATAAATGAATAATAATAGAAATCACAGTCTCTTCCATAACAAAATACTTAATGTGAATCGTCTGGAGCGATATTATGATTTTCTTGATGCATTTTTGTCATTTTGGAGATTAACAGGTTTGGCACCTGTTTTTTATTGTATTAGATTTCTCAAGGTATTGTTTAAAACTTCATCTTTGTGTTCTATGTTCCACAGAAGAAAGACACATGTTCAAAATGACAAGGGAGTGAGTCCCTTTTGCTGACTTGGCATGTTCTGAATACCAGTTTCAAGGTATACTGAGGTTTGAACAAGTCAAGCGTTCAAAACTACTACTGTGATAACTTTTCTAAGGTATGAGCTGTCATGTCATGTAATGCAATTTTATGTTTAGGCCTAACATATAGGCTTTTATAATTTTAAGGCTTCATTTTTACCTTGGATCACAAAACTAGTCAACAAGTAGCAAGGGGAGAATTTTAGTAAAAGACAAAAATACATTGAATGGGTCAAAATGATAGATTTTTCAATAGGGTATTAAGTAAGTTCATTAAGATATTTTGTAAATTTCCTACCTTAAGTATGTAAAAACTTTTTTGAGCCTGCTACAGTGCCCCTGATTATCAACTTCACAGGCAATTTTGTCAATATTTTTGCACTCTCAGATTCCTGAGTTTTAAACAGTTTTATCTCAGCCAGACATTGTCCTATTCTAACAACTCGTACATCTTTTTTATTCAGCTTTCAGAGTATGTAAAAATCTAAATTTTGAAAAAATTTACCCATAAGACTGGTTTTGGTGTCCAGCATGTTCAATGAATGTTGGTTAAAAATAAAATGTATTTGTGTCCAGTTGAAACGTTTTAAAACGCAGATATTTGAAAATAACGCATTAATTGTTGTAATTGAAATACCGTGAAACCGTGTCAGTTTGCTAAAGGTTATCATACCGTCAAAATCTCATACCGGCCCATGACTTTTGCCAACTTTATTTTAACCGAGCTGTTTCTTTAAGGGTTAATCATGAGTTTATCCTGACAGTGATACTGTGATATACAGCCAGTTTCATCGCTCTAAAACTTACTGCAATGCTGCTGTCTTTACAGGCAATTTGTGTGTCACAATCACTTTCTCCTTCCAGTAAAGATACTTGAGCAGAATCACACAGCCCTGTTAACAGTGAGCTTAGAAGTTTGTAGGAGACCTCCTCTACTCATGAATACAGATTTTAATGGGAGACAAATTTGCATCTCAATATCGTAACTGCACAGGAGTCTAACAAATAAAAGAGGCCGTCTGGGATTTGCGGAAGCTGCCCGAATCGTTCTAATGAGAATGCATTCAGCTGTTAGGATGCAGATCTGACAAACATGTTTTTCACAGGGTATTTTTGCACTTGTCATTGAAATGTTCCTCTTCTGCAGCTATCAGCTGATTTTATAACCAGATCTGACAGCGTTTATGTGACATTTTTACATTCGACGCTGGTGTCAGGGATGTTATTAATATTTAACTGCCATAACTGTGGGGAAATTTGGGATAGCAAAGACAACCGATTTAATGATGAATCAATATTAAATTAGTTATTCTAAACATTGATTCAACATTTATGCAAAAATCTCTGAAGTTGCGCAAAAAAAGTCACGGTATCATTTTTTTTAAGCATCATGTAAACATTTCTTATATTTATTTTGAAGTCCATAGTTTTTCTTTAGGGACAAAACCTGTATATATGGTAAAAACTATAGATACATTTAAAGGGATAGTTCACCCAAAATTGAAAATTATTTTAACCTATGCTCATGTTATTCCTAACCTGTATGACTTTCTTTCTTCTGCAAAACACAAATAGTATTCTTTTTATTTTTTTAAATCTTGATAACCAAACAACCCTATTGACCCACATGGATTTCCATTGTATGGACATAAAACCACTTTTTTCACAGAATAAAGAGTCATATTCAGATTACATTAAAGGGATAGTTCAGCCAAAAACTCCAATTTGCCGTTTATTTAGAAGATTGTTTGTTAAATCCGCAGCCCTCTCTGCTTCATATAATGGGAGTATATTGGGTCCACCTGTCTAAGTTCCTAAAGCACATAATTCCAAAGCCAGACCTGGTGAAATGTTGACGTTACGTGATTTTTAATAATATTAGCCATAATGTGCAGCTAATGTGTTACCCTTATTTCCGGGTAAATTATCCTTTAACAAAAATTGTTAAACAAAAATTGTACTGTGAATATAATTTCTTTGGACAGAGACTTTGTATTCTTAGAGTAAATGCAGTGTTTTTTTTTCTAAGATGCAGTGTTGGCCCATTCGGTGTCCTAAGAAAAATGCACTTTTTTATCAAACAAGCAGTATTGCATCTTCGCTTGACAGCCAACACCAAAAATGAGCCTGATGCTTCTGACCGCCTGTACTGGACAAGCAGTCGACACAGAGAGACATTTAAGCATAATATATAATACCCCCAGGGTCTGGGACCGCGTCGGGACCGCATCATTCAGGAAACGGATGTTTCTTTACCTGGCTGGTCAGCGATCACATCTGCATCCCGTGTTAATGGGGCAGTCCGGCAATCTGCACGCCGCAAATGTACCATTAATTGCCCTGGAAGCCACAGAAGTCGGCGTTACAGATAGCGGCTAGTTTTATTTCACCGCTTATCATAAAGCTTCCACATGTCCCGGTTCCAAGACTAAAATAAAAACAGATAATATTGTCTTAATTGCATGCCTTCGACAATGATGTCGGACAGCCAAACACATCAAATTAAATATTGTTTTTGTCCAGTGAAAGGCGAGTCAGTGTCTTATATTTCCATTGGAGGTACATTGTCTGATAAACAGCAGAACGAAAAGAGTAATTATAGAGAGGAAATTACATCAGAAATGAAGGAAGTCGTGAAAGCTCTGGCGCTTAAATGGGTTTGAGTCGAGCGTTAAAAAGGCCATTAGTGTGACCGCACGCAGGTGTTCTCACAAATACAAACAGAACGCCAGAGAAAGTAAAATACTCAATAAAACAGACTTTCAAATAACCACTTATCGTATTGTTCAGGATGAGTTCTTGTTTTACACTCTTGTTCCACTTTGGAATCAGTTTGCCAAAGAAACGTTAATGTTGTCTTTCTCCCTAAAGGAAAAAGTTGTTGCTCATTGAGCTATACTGTAAAACCATGGTAGCCAATAGGATTTGAGCTTTGGGTCACATGTCTGCCATATTTGCAGGGAAGCACCTTTGCATGTTTTATTTTATTTCTTATTTTTTATGATGAGAAAGGCACATCTTTTATCCACTTGAGTCTTATTTAGATCCAGATATTATTTTCCCGAAACAGTTTACGGTGGTGCTGGGATGGTCTTTTGATGTGTGACATCATAGCTGTAATTTATAGAACAATTTGATTTTTTTTCGCTCTTATGGTTAAGATACGGTTGTGAGATCCATAAGCAAGCGAAAACAAAAATCATAACAAAAGCAGGATATGAATTGAGCACATTATCGAGATGAAGGTAATTATGGGTCTCTGGCGCAGGTGGACTGATGGATTTGTGCTCGGAGTTCGCTTCCCTTCTTTTTAGCAGCACCAATTTTTTTCTAATTCGATTTCTGTAGAATTGTAAAGCTTATTAAATGCTTATTATCTAAATCAATTTAGCAGTACTAGAGTATTTTGTAAAGAACCTGTGAATAGTGCATTAGTTTGGGATTTAAACTTAAGAAAAAGGACAGAAATCATAGTATCTAAACCTAATAGTATCTAAACCTAATAGTATCTAAATGCTGTTTTTTAGATCTTTCTTTCCAGAATTTCTCTCAAAATTGACTTTGATGTGGCTTGAATCAAATCTGTCTGTTGCTCTTTTTACGTGGCTTAGTGTCTTATAGCCAGAAATTTTATAGCTTTTTCTGTTTAAGATTTGCCCACTTTCATCTTAAAGGTATAGTTTGCTTAAAATGAAAATTATTTTATCATTTTGTCCTGTCGGTCGTGTGATTTATCTTTCTTCTGCAAAAGAAGATATCTTAAAAAATGTTGGTACTCAAAAAACGTCTTGGTTACGGAAGTAACCCCCCCTGATGGAGGGAACGAGACGTTGTGTCAAACCGACAGATAGGATTCGCTCTTGAGAACCCCATCTGTTGGTTTGACACAACGTCAAGAGACCGACAGAAAGGGAACCATTGATTCCCATTGAATTCTAATTTATGAACACAAACCCAATGCAAGTCAATGGGGACCAACAGTTTCTATGTATTTGACAATAATAACGAACTCTTTTTTTTTACATTGTAGTCTTTAACTTGTGCAGTAGGCATCACATAAAATGTGCTTGTCTGGATAATTTTTGCCATTGACTGTTTAACACCTGTGCTTTTTAAACATTCTCCACTTTGCTTCATTCTCAAACATTGATCTTGTTCTCCAAACTGCAAAATCGAACATTTAGTTTCTACTAAATATTTTGTCGTCTTAAGAAGGACGGCACTCGTGGTCTTTGCGTCGGCAGCAGCCGGTGGATGTTGGTTTCCCCACGGGTTCTTTGAAAGTGTAAATGGATGATAGTTCAGAGTGTTTTAGTTTCTCGGCAGAAACACATAATTGTTCAGTTTTCACCTTTTCCACAGGTGTCCTCCAGTGATAAGATAAATGGAGAGCAGAGAGTCAGAGCTCTCTATATTAGACTGGAACAGGCCTCCGGGGCTGATCATCTTATAGCCAGAGAAACACAGAAATGACTTAATGGACCAAAACTCTTAAGTGTTTAGGATGAATAAACGTAAATCTGTGACATATTGTGACATTTTATGTATTGGTATCTGTGGTTATGAATAATATGTAATGCATATGATTAATGGATAAAATATTAGAAGGTTAACATGAATTCAGGGGAAATGTCCCCTGAAATGTTACAGAAATGTCCACCCCAAAATTATTATTAAAAAAAAAATGGTTCCTATTTTAAAATTAACTTTTTATTCAAATATTTTTTACATTATGAGCCTTCCCCTGAGCCAAATGCAAAGCGTCACTCATAGCATCTACAATTTGTGTAGAGTTAAAATCTATATAAAATAAATTGATTACATTTTTGATACAATTTAAATTATTTTTAGAAAATATATATATTAAATAATATGAATTAATTCATAATAATGCGAACGTAAATTAAAAGTATTAATATTAAAAAGCCATTTATATAAATGTAGTAGAGTAGGCGGGGCGAGACCGTGGTTCGAGTCCGGTGAGTAATTGTGGATTAGCGCCAGCTGTGCGCACACCGGGCTCGAATCTCGTAGGAGATTGGGAGCATAAAAGGAACGAGCGACCGGACCGTCGAAGAGAGAGGTACGGGCCCGAACATGTGTTAAGTTTGTTTTATATATTTGTATTT
This sequence comes from Triplophysa bombifrons, assembly GCA_029783895.1. Classification (NCBI taxonomy): domain Eukaryota; kingdom Metazoa; phylum Chordata; class Actinopteri; order Cypriniformes; family Nemacheilidae; genus Triplophysa; species Triplophysa bombifrons. The sequence continues at coordinate 6,435,226 of CM056455.1, forward strand.
ATGTTTTGTTCGCCGGCGGTCGTCCGTGAGGGGCCGTCGGCTGTTATTATTTATTAAAACTTTATTTTATTGTCTTCCGGTTCTCGCCTCCTTCCTTCCGTATCTTGAGATTTGTTACATTGGTGCCGAAACCCGGGAGGAAGGAGAGACATGCTGTCGGAGAGTCCTCGCCGCCGAGTGGCCTCGCGGTGCCGGAGAGTTCGGGCAGCGCGGACGAAGGTCGTCCGCCAGTGGCTGCCCGAAGCGGTGGCTCTGGGGAAAACGGAAGTGCACAGTGCGGCCACCGTCAAAGCTTCGGTGGAACGGCGACCTTTGCTGCCGCGCCCCTGGGTCGAGGTGGGGTGGCTTTCGTCCAAGCGGGAGCGGGGGAGTTGCCGCCGTCCGCCAGAGGCCGGAGCCTGCGTCCGTCACCCGAGGGGGAGGAGCAGGGGGCGGAAGCGCCGAGTGCGGCCACCGCCTGCCAGAGGCCGGAGCCTGCGTCCGTCCGCCCAAGGGGGCGGAGCAGGGGACGGGGAACCCGCCCCGACTCCCAGGTTAAGGAGGAGCCACCGCCGGCCGCCAGGGGGCGGACGGTCGAGCCGTCCACCGAAGCCCCAGGGCCACCGCAAGGCACCGCGAAGGAGAGTACTCCGGCTGGTTGAGGAACGAGCGGCAGCATGTCGGGGGACCGGATTTTTTATTTTTTTTCCCTCTCTCCCCTCTCTCTTTCCGGTCGCTCCGAGGGCTCCCATCTCCGTTGTCTCGTCTCGTCGCTGCATACCCCCCACCCCACCCCCCCCGAGGGAGGGGGAGGGAGCTTGCACAGTCGCGGGGGTGCCCCACGGCCTGTGAGGGGTGATGGGGGTATGTAGTAGAGTAGGCGGGGCGAGACCGTGGTTCGAGTCCGGTGAGTAATTGTGGATTAGCGCCAGCTGTGCGCACACCGGGCTCGAATCTCGTAGGAGATTGGGAGCATAAAAGGAACGAGCGACCGGACCGTCGAAGAGAGAGGTACGGGCCCGAACATGTGTTAAGTTTGTTTTATATATTTGTATTTATGTTTTGTTCGCCGGCGGTCGTCCGTGAGGGGCCGTCGGCTGTTATTATTTATTAAAACTTTATTTTATTGTCTTCCGGTTCTCGCCTCCTTCCTTCCGTATCTTGAGATTTGTTACAATAAACAAATGTTTTGGGGATTAAAATACAATTTTGTTTATAATTTTTATATTTAATTTTTTTGTAGAATGAGGTATATTCGCTTAAAGAGACCTGTTGTTCTCCACAGTCCAGGATAATCGTACCTGAGAGCACACAGATAGGAACGAGATATGACTTCACAGCACACTCACAGTGTGCATGATGTGACGGGGTGGAGGCATGCGATTGGCTGTTTGGGGTTTGGGTGGGGGCGAGGTTAGCGAGCCACCTGCGTCAGTGACATCAGCACGACAGAGATCAGGGGCCTCGTGTTCTCTTTCTCAGTCTACCTCACCTCCTTTAATCTGTGATCATGTATCACCTGCAGCTACACGTTCATCCAGTGCAGACAGATTTCATCTGTCATCTGCGAGTGGATCTCAATACCCCAAACTCAGTCCGTCCAGGAGTCCATGTCCAGCGGCCGGCCTGCCAGAGCTAATCTCATAGATGAAGCGTCTCCTTTTTCTGCTCGGTCATGTCTCTGAGCGGGAGGGGGGAGGAGAGCGGGCCTCACCATCAGATTAGTATCTTATTAGAACCTCCATCTTAGGTTAAACGACTCTGTGTGATCCATTCTGTGACACTGGAATGAGTTTTGACATACAGGAACACAAGTTTGTCCTTAAATGTGTTCAGAAGGAAAATACAATCACAAATGAGATCTCTGTAGGGTCCCCCATGTTAAAGTCAACAAAGATGGATGACTTTAACACATGCATGATCTTATTGGGCATGGTTAACTGACACCCATTATTAGGAATATAAAAGTATGCATTGTATTTTATTTTTTATAAAAAACTCACTTTACCCAAATGATTTCGCTCCATTTAGAAATGTATCACCCAATTTCCATAATTACATTGTGTCTACTGTTATTTATTATTTTATAATCTTTATTAATTTATTAAAAATTCATTAATCTTTATGATCTGAGAATAAGATGAGACTTGAGTGAGAACTTTTGTGTCCTTATTGAGGCTGTGTTTAAATTAATGGGGCAGTATAGCCCGATTTTCATAGCAGCTATTTTGATTTATTGTGATTTCATGAAAAATGTCTGAAAAAACCTAAATAAGAACATCATTTTCTTGTTCTCCGGAACGTTGTGATTAAATTTATAAAGCAGCTACCCACAATTTTCTTAATCTAAATCGGTGACTTTTTATTTCATGAGGATCATGTGAGACCTTAATGAGATCTTCATTAGCTTCATGTCCTCTGGAATGTTTTGTTTGGATTCACAAATCCCCGTTTACGTACTATAATGCAGCGCGACTATTTCTATTTACTGTATTTTGATTTTTAGAAACTCGTGAGACAACATTGAGAAATGAGAACATCATTTACTTGTCCTTTGGAAGATGTGTTTAAATTTGTGAATCAGTAACACCCAAATTTTCTTAATCAAATGCTATGGCTATTTCTATTTTTTATGAGAAATAACTGAGACAAAGATGAGAAGTAAATTACATCTTCATTACCTTCATGTCCTTTGGGATGTTGTTTAAATTCATGAATCAGCAATGCCCAAATTTCATACTTGAATGAAGTGACTATTTACCATGATTTTATAAGAAACCAAGTTTGAGACAAAATTGAGACTTAAATGAGAACGTCATTAAGTTAATGTTTTGTTTACATTCAATTAGTTTAAATGAATCAGCAATGTACAATTTTATACTCAAATGACTATTTCTATTCGTTCTATGGTTTTGTGAGAAACATGAAAGACAAAGTTGAGACTTAAATGAGATCTTCATAAACTTTAAATGGCAGGATTACTTATTCTGTATGATTGTATGAGAAACATCTGAGACAAAGTAACACAAACATGAAGTTCTGGTTCAGCTTTAACTTCAGTAAAGCTGTCCTCTGGGACCGTATGTTTAAATTTGTGTATTGTTTCAACTACTTCCAGCTTGCTGCTGTTCTTCCAAACCTCTTCTGTTCAAGAAATAGCATTCAAACCTATCGTCATCTTAATGTAGCATTGCGATCTGACGCGTCTTTCATACAAACACACCCCCACACGAACGCTGCAAGTTCATATGTCTTTGGTGTCAAGGGAGTGTGCTTTAATTAGAGAGACTAATCGGCATTAATGTCTTCATATTCCAGACAGGAGACTGACACGTCTTAGACTAGCTCTAAACCCATCCACATGCATTGTGTGAACATGTTCAGATGCAGTGGAAGATGCCCACCCACATATCTGCTAATTGCAGGTCTTTGCCCCTGAGCATCCTCGCAGTCACACAGACAGCGGGAATATTTGGTCTTTTTAGCTCTGCTGCTAGAATGAAAAATTAATGACACTGTCGCCTCCTCCGCCATTTGGTGGCTTTGCGGAAAGGAAAAATATTTTATTTTCTCTTAATTTTGTTTTCTGTGTGTGAGTGGTTTATGTGAAAACTTTCAAGTTGTCATGTTTCTCTTTTTCAGGGTGAATAGCCACCAAAGATTGATGTAGAACAACTGCAGAAGTCACATGATGCTTTGGTGTTGCCGGAGTGTGGCCTTCAACAGAATTTGGCATTAGCATGTTGGTAAGCTAGGCTAATAAAATTGACAATTTATTAAAAAAGTGTAAATGTATATTTAATCCTAAAGTGTGTATGCTTAAACGTCTGAAATAAACCCTGTTGGGTGACCATATACTTGCTTTTTTTCCAGACACTTCCTGGCCAGGATTTCAGTTGCGTCTTTCGGAGTTCGCATTTGTCCAGTGCATATGTTATTGAGGTTCTCCCATTTCGGTTAAAAACATCATAAAATTAACATTTATTTCTCTTAAGACGGATAAACTGTAACCTTAACAACTGAATTTACTCATCTACTGCACTGTAACTTCAATAACTGCACTAACTCACCTACTGCACTCTAACTCATCTATTGCATTGCATCTATCGCATAACTAACTGCACTAACTCATCTACTGCACTGTAACTGTATATCTGCATCTACATATTGCACCGTACCTTTAATAACTGCATTAACTCATCTACTGCACTGTAACTTTAATAGCTAATGTCTGTAACTAATGCACACTTAAGTCACTTGCACTATTGTATAGTCTATATTGTTATCTGTTCATAACCTCCTTCACACTAATGTTCACAGTATATAGCCTTCTGTATATATTGTTCATATACCGATTGTCATATTTTCATAGTACATGCCCATCGTAAATTATTTTCCTAATATTGTATTCTGTATTTATTCACACTGTATATCTGCACTTGCTAATTGCACTTCTGGTTAGACCTAAACTACATTTCGTTACACTGTACTTGTATATGTGTAATGACAATAAAGTTGAATCTAATCTAATCTAATCATTGTTTCATTCTTACCTTGAAATAGAACTGTTGCTATTCTGAAGAACAACCTGAAATGATAAAGCCCAATGACGTATACGGCGGACAAATGTAACGTGTGGTCACCATTAAACACATAACTATAAGAACTAATACACATAAGTAAAGAACGTATAAGTTTACATTGCCCTATACCTTCAATATTATTGATTTAAAAGAAATTAAGAGGAATGTAAAAGTTTGTTTTTAATTTAATTTTCATTTTTTTATTAATACATTTTAATTTTGAATCGATGAATATATGAATTTAATTAAACTGATGTTTGCATATACTCTACAACACGGTTTACATTCTGTGATATAATTATATTAAATTAAATATAATCTACATTTATAGGATCGTCACTGTCCCTCTGAAAAAGCATTTATTTTTAAATGATTGAATACTGTGTTGTCAAGCACTTTGAATACTTTATATTGGTTTGACATTTGCGAAACCAGGTGACAAACATAAAGGATGACTAATAATAATGATTATGGTTTATGGCAAAATTAAAAATCACAAAATATGGATAGAATATTTTTTTTTCATAATTTGGTTTTAATGTTTCTTAACATAAATGTTTTGTTTTTTAATGAAACTACGTTTGTCTACAAAAGTAATTTCAGACGTTTAAGCATACACCTTAGGATAAAATATTAATTTACTATTTTATTTACAAATTTTCAATTTTATGTAAACCACATCACATTACATTTGACTGGGTCTCTGAATCATTTCTGCTCATCTCTACTAAAGCTTTAAGCTAAAAAAACCTTTCCCAGGTTTCTGTGGAAGATCTTTGACCATTGATGATGGACACTTTCAGCTGGAAGGTGGGACTTCCACCGCTAGAGCAGCCATATTGAGCATTGCATTTTACCGTATTCATAATAATAGAAGTCCTGCGTCTTTAAAATCTATAATCTTTTACATGTCTCAACCAATCATAATGAAGGACTGTAACTATCTGTTTTATAATCAAATCTTATGCCATTAATCCAAAGCCATTCCGCTGCTTTCTAATTGAACCGTCAAACCTCTCATTTCAAGAGGAATCCTTATTTTTTCATTTAATCACACTTTAATAATTACATTTTGAAATGTCTAAATGCTGCATCCACGCCAAACCCTGACATTCTCTTGTTTATCTTCAGAATTTCCTAAGCAGTTGAACTTGAGATAGCAGAGCAGAAAGCCATGAGCTGATGAGTGGAAATCCCTGGGCTTTCTAATTAATGGAGGTACACAGGCCCGGAGGATGAGGCGGATCAGGGAAATGACATCAGTGGGGAGATAGCATCACTCATTTCTCCGCTCTATTGTCACCCTATGGGATCGGGTGAAATGAATCGCTCGAGCATCCGCCGATAGATTTGAATGGTGAGAGAAAACTCATTGTCCAGTGGAGAGTTTGCGATAACAATCTCATCCTCTCTCTCTCTTTTATTTTCTCCTTCCACTTCTCCTCTTTGTCAGGAGCATCCCGATCAAACGACCAAATCGAGGCTTGGGCAACAGGTGGGGTTCATCCCTCAAAGCTGCAGGGATCTTACAAATGAACCGAGGAGATTTTGTCGATACGCCATATAAGGAGAAAGGGGAGGGGCTGTGTTTCAGGTTTGAACGTGATATTCAATTTAATAGTCACTGGGCATTCTGGGAATGTTTTAAGATTATTATTCTATTCGGTTAAAGGCAGCGGAAACTTTTGGATACATAAAACACCTGTTTTATTTCAAACCCGCTTGTGTTTGGTCTAAAGGACAGTCACCAAGTTTCTCGGTGACTGAACTTCCACCATTCTTCCTTTTGAACTTTTTTGTCATTTTCATACATTTCAGCTCAAACAAAAATTCAGATAAAGATGGAAATAATGGCATCTTCAGCGAAAAGAAAGACATCACGGTCTGTTTTGGATTAAGCTTCACGACCTGTTCCCAGAAACACCAAACGGTATCACGAACAAAGAGCTTTGCTGCAAAAACCCGGTTTGTCTTAATGCAAAAGAGGGGATGACCCATCATTCTGTATTATTTGCCCTATCTCTTAAGCAAAGGCACACCCAAAGGTCCATGCGCGGGAATCACACATGTCTGCTGGGATTTACACAGAATATCCATTGACGCTTCCTTCCAAGCTTCCAGCGATAAGTGAAAACTTCCGACTTTCGAATGACAATTTAAGTTTTCCCGGCTAAGTACTTCCGCCTGTCCCGTGAGCCCGGCGTCCGCCTGTTTTTACCCCCCTGCACCTCGGCCCTTAAAACCCCTCGCTGATATTAACACGTAACCACTCGTAGTCTGCCTATGAGATAGGAATATAATTGTATGTTAGTTTTTAATTACAGGAAGAATCTAACTTGTAAGATGATGAGCTGGAAGGTTCCACCGCATTGTTATATTTTTTCATCCTGCTTTTTCTGATTATGTGAGCCGGGCTCCTTTGCTAAGCGTTGATAAGCAGAATTTCCATGTTCCCTGCATAATTAATCCATCTCTGCCTGCCTTCCATGCCAACTGCTCCGTTATCGCCCGCACATGCCTGAATTGCAAAAGAATTCTCCCTTCAATTGGAACCTATTGATATTCGGCAAAAACGGAATCCTTAAATTTTAAGCCACAGATTGTTAAATGGATTAATTTCGCGGCAATCTCGGGCATCTAACGCGGGCAGACAGGCACGGCGAATCCAAAGTGTCTCCCGTTTGTGGAGTTTTAGTCCCAAATGATAGGGTTTTATTGGCATCCTTTCCCCCCCGTCTTCTCCGTAGTCAAAAATTACCATTCATTTGCATCGTATAAAACACTTTTATATGCTCTGAAATTCAGAGGAATGCCTTTCAATGCCTGTCGTTTGGCCGTCCGATAACAACTCCGGCCGCCACATCTGGAACCTTTTGATACTGGCTGAAAGGGATGCCTGAATATTTAATATTTTTATCAGTTTTTCATCGAAGGGTTCACCATTAAGGAAGGCGGTGCGATTTGCATGAAAGCAGCCGAATGTAGATTCATTTCTCTGAACTGTCTCTGTCAATATATACTGATGCTTTTCCTCGTTTTTTTTTAGATCTTCGCAGTCGAGGGCTTTGCATACAGGATCATTTGACGTAGACTAGATTCAAGGGTTTAGCCTGATGGTTTCATCAAAAATGGAGATGAAAAAAATATTTGCTGGATATTTTACAGAGAGCGGCATTAGAATAAGAGTCTGTGATTAACCGGCAGCCCGGCTCAGAAATGTGATATTATAGTGTTATTGTTACATCTGTCATGGGCACAACTGCCCGCTTTAAGCGTGTAATGAACCGCAACTGTCGTGGACCGTGCCCGGCTGTTTGTAATCTAATAATTAGAGATGAATCAACTCGATATTCTGTACATTTTCCTCCCTTGGCAGCGTTTAATGAAGGTACGGCAGAAATTTTGCGCGGCTCTATTTCAGTACAATTATTCTGTCACGGCATAAAGCTCGTCTGCTGTGCATTCAGCAGTCATGTGCTGTTTGTGACTGATAGCCACTGAAGAGCATACTAGCAGACCAAAACAGAAAGGAGCAGAGATGATATGGATAAATATAAAGATTGATCATAATTCATTGCATGTTGATGATTTGTTGTGGGCTGTAATATGTACTAGATGCACAAAGTTAAAATCAATGGAGGCATATGAAAATGCATTGGCGTGGATTATGTAAAGATGTTCCAAAAGACCAGCCATCTGCTGTTAAAAATAAATACTGAACCTGAAACGCTCACTGATGCTCGGGATGAAAAAGAATCTTTTTTGAGGATGCATTTGGGATTGTCTTGACTAAGCCAATGTTTTGTCTCTTCATTTATATTTTGTGTCGGTGTAAAGCATATTTATGTTTGGACAGATCCGTCAGGTTAAGGAAGTGCTGTACTCGATTTGTGGTGAAACTGAGGATCATATATCATGAAGTAAAAGTGCAGAATAATCTTCTTACTGTTTTTTGTGAAACATAATTTACCATGACTGAATTAACTGATAACATCAGGGGCATGAAAAAAGGTGGTTATGGATCACAGCCGGATGAAATAGATGGTTAAGATCCTACAATTAAACATTTGCACTTTTTATAGTGTGTGTGGAGGGGTTATTAGAATAAAAATAATGGCAAAATATCATAATTAGCATTTTGTGATTTTAATATTTTTATAAACAATTGTTTACAAATAATACTTATGCAAATCTGCACAATAATTGGTTTGCCAGAAACAAGACATGAAGGTTTATTTTATTTTCTAGTTATGAAATGATCCACACTCCTGATTTGTTTACTGTATGTGATTTGGTGCAATTATGTGAAGTTATTTTTGAATAGAGGATAAATTGAATCACCAGAATTACATTAAACATTTTTATTAAAATGATATCTAATTATATATAACTAAACAAATACCTACATGCACATCTCAATCCCCAATCAATCTGTTAAAAGCAACAGATATGTACAAATCCAGAAATTATTTTAAGAACTGTAAATAATAAAACTAACAAAACCTCAAAAAGTGTTTTAAATAAAATTACCATTTCTTTATTTATCAGTCTTAATCTCCAATGTCAATATTAAAAAAGTACAAAAGACAAATCCAAAAAAGAGATGTTTGATTCAATCTCATTACACACAATTAACAGGCTTTTCTTAATCTCAAATCTCTCACAAAAGCAAAACATGTTTCAATACAATACTCTATAATTATGTATTTTATATAAGTCATCTTCTTTGAGGAATCCCTAACCATTTTTGCTCGGTCATCTGTGTGACATTTCTATTTGTTTTGAACTTCCAGAAAAGAAAACACAAGCCCAAGACGAGCCTCAAAATGGAGAGACAAAAATGACAAGAGAGCAGAGAAAACAAAGAAAATCAGAAATAAAAGACGAAGAGAGTAGAAGATGTGAAGAAGTGTGTTGCTGGGCAGAGGGCTGGCGCTGAACGCAGGGTTGGCAGGCAGGGTGGAGAAGCGGGCACGCTCGCAGACATCTGTTGGCGCTCTGCGGCTGCTGGAGGGAGGGCGCTTTGCCATGACCGGCGGGAATATGGCACGCTGATGATGCTGTAGGTATATACCCTGAGATTTATCAAGCATCCCTATACGATGCCACACACACACATACAGTAAAAGAACCACTAATGACAAAATAATCTCATAATTGTTGACATTAGCAGGCAGAACATACTTTTTGCGGATTGATATGTCATAATTGTCAGATTTTAAGTTTTATTTTGGTTCTAAGTTAAACGTTTTCCTGAAGATACGTTAACCAACAGTAAAACTGCACAGTTATTACCGTGAGACACTATTTCTTTCCATTGACGTAATCAACTTGCTTCAATCTTATCAAATATTATTTTCCTTGAATGAAAGCAATTGAAACATGAAGCACATTTTTTGCAAAACATTTTTCCACCGCATGTCATTTTGTAGTAATGTTAAGCTCTGCATCTTTTGGCCTTTATTAATGTGATCATTATCAACACTAGACCTTCCATCTCTTTTCAAGCAGATGGGCATGAATGCCTGGCCTTCATGCTGTCCACTTCTCCAGCTGTCTAACAGCACCCACACACACACTCGTCACCTCCTCTGGATGCCAGCCAGTCCCATAATGCCAGTTGGTGTGCCATCATACGGTAGGAAACCAGTCTTGCGTCTTCAAGAGCTGCCGTTGATGCTGATGCAAAACTTCAGAAGGCAGTAAATCATATTTAAATGTGCTGCAGGCCGACACAGATATATTTAGCTGCACGTACACACACACACACACTCACTTTGTTAGCGGTTGTTTTGCATCTGTACGAAGCAAAATGTGTAGTTGTTCTATATTTCTGTTTGACCTGACCTATAAAAGCCACTCCGTTGGTATACCTGTGTAGTAGAGTCTACAACTGTTTATTCACATTAAATGAAATAAATACTGTTCATTTGGATGATACCTCATACTTGACAAAATATTTTTAAATTAAAACTTTTATTACTGTAAGTTCATGACTGTGCATTTCATCACAGCACCGTCCCATATGTTTTATAAATCCCTTCATTTCACGTTAGCGTTAAACCCTTCACTGTACACGAGTTAAAGTAGCAGCGCGTGATCTCTATGCCACTGATTTCCCCCGCGATGAGAACAGCATCATGTTAATTATTTCAACCATCTGCTGCAGCCCGTGATGGAGGCGCCCTCCACCTCACACAGATTTGTACCTGTCAGTCAAATCGCATGACCGACACGAGGCGCCGTGGCAACGTGAATGAGATCCAGTGCATGCGGAGGTCCCGAGGGATCAAGCCATAGTGTGAAATTAATCTGGGTTTTATAATTTAACTGGACTCTCTGAAACCGTAATATATGCCTGTTTTTGCAGAACTTGAAAAATTGTGCTTCTAGTTTGGATTGAATGAGAGGAGAAAAAGGATGGATTTGATGGTTAATTTTTTTACGGATGGTACAGTTTTCTAAGCAGCAGGGTGGGCAATGATTTATATACAATGTTGCTTTTGTAAATGGTACATGTCATGATCGCAAAAAAAATGTGAAGGTCCTATCTGTTATGCTGTAAATAATAAAGAAATTGTGTTCTATAGGTTTTCTGTAGAAAGTTAAATGCCAGTCTTTAAGTGTTCTGGTCAAGCTCAAACTAACTTTTTAATCTTAATTATTTTCATAAAGCAAATTAACTGAATGTCTCTAAGCATGAAAACACAGAGCTTTTGTTACAATACGTTTGTAAAAGATTAACAGATTTTTGAAGGGTGTTAATGGGCTGTCAACCTAAAGATCTTGCTTTTTTTAACATTTTTATAATATACCAATGTCATTCTGTTTTTTTATTAAATATGTTGTGTTTTTGAGTGAAACGAACTAACTAATGTCACTTAATTAATAGAATGAAATCCTTTGTTTACAGTCAGACTCAAAATGATGTCACTTCCTGAATGATGATGTCATCAGTGAAGTGCTTTGGTGAGTTACTGGGATATTACAAATAACCAACCAGCGGTTTTCAGTTAACAATGGGAAAAAGCACGTTTATATTTGAATTAGATAAAGAAAAAATGACAAACACCAATTATAGGTTTACTTAATACTGTGATCAATTTGGTATCAATAATACTGGTGATTTATTTATCATGACAAGCCTAACCACGGGCAGCAAAGAACTGTTGCCAAATACAGCTCTTTTATATTTTTGTATCCATGTATGCAGCGGTGAGCCTAACATTCAGGAATGAACAACGTGTTTCCAATTATTATTATTTTTTGTACAGCAAACTATTACACAATGTCTTAAAGTCACATTTATTATCTAACCTGGTGTGCCCGGATTCATTTAATCTACCCCGAAACAAAATAAGGTTAAAGGTTTTAATAAAGGTTAAATGAAGAAAAGCAGCATTTTCTGATTTCCTCTTGCCATGACATCACCTGCAGCACAACACTTTGATTCAATTATTGATTAGTTAAAATAGCCTGTAATTCCCTGCATATGTGGGGCTGAAATTTCAGAGAAATGAAACACGTTTTCAGATATAATCCTGCCTTGAACAATGTGAAAAGAGAACACAGAAAGGACAGGGTGGCACTACACTCGCCCGGGGTCACTTAATTAATTTGGAGGTGCCTGTTAATACAAACCATACATACTGCTGATGACCTGCCGCGACAGCTAAAAAGAGGGTCAGAGAATTCAGAGTCGATCCTTTCCAGAATACACACAACAACAAACCATGACACCTGTGGCCTTCAAATTGAACAGTTACAAAAACATTTGCAAACAATAGAATATACACAGATGTGAATGAATTGAAAATATGTATTTGTAATATTTCAAAATATATACAATATTGAATGCATTCATAGTTCTTTCAGTAGAAAGTATCAATATACATTTCTAAACATTATTTGCCATTAATTGAAATAATCTAGTGGGATTTTTGTATAAAGGAGGAGCAAGATCTCAAAAATGCCTCGACTAAATTTCATAAATTAACTTTTATTGACTAAATCAAATAATAACTATTTTCTTTTAAATAGCATTTGCTCTTGGTAGCCTACACTTGAATACAGCTTTAAACTTTGCAGGACTATAATCGTCAGTATGGACCATAATATTTTTTTTAATTTGAACTCTAACACAAAAGGGATAAACTAACATCTTATTTACTTTTTTGAAGCATCTATAATGTGCATAAGACTATTGCATAGTTGTAATGCACTAACATGGAAATTCAAGCCTTCAACAAAATGTAATTTTTAAGTAAATTCTCATAGGATGTCTATATATAATATTTAATAAAACATCACTTTTTTCATATTTAGAGGTCTGCAATTATTATAGGGCTTCCTGATCAATACAAATGCTGACATGTTCTGTTGCTCTGTTTAAAGCGAGAAACGCAATGTAAGTCATTGTAAGCAAATGTTACTTCTGCCACTACCATTGACAAGAGAAATTGACAAAAAAAAAATAAAGAATGCATTTCAACCGTTTTTTTACTCACACCTGCACTAAACTCTTGAAATTGAGACACAAGTTGACATAATGGACTGCAGAAATTGTATTTGCACAACAAACTGCGACTGTACAAAGAATTAAAATGATTTTTTAGCGGAACGATAATCAGAACGATTGGTTACAATATTGTAAACATTAACCATAATCAAATAAAAAATAATTCAGAAAATATGAAACAATATTGAAGCTTAAAAATGTCACACAAATGCAAAATCTATAAAAATCTGTGTCTTTGGAATGAAACTCCATCTGAACCGATCACATTTCCTTAACTAATCTAACAGATCAATACTTCAGAGAGATTTTTCTAGAACATCTAGGAAGAACTATAGAATCCCAGCGTGTGATATTTCTCATCTCTCAAACTCACAGGCCGCCAACACTGGAGCAGATGAGGCTGGGAAGAGCACACTTCCTGCCAGGATGTAATGGCTGGTGAAGGCAGAGGCAAACTGCACAGAGGCAGATAAAGGTTTCCTCAAGGTGCAGCTCAGTTGACTAGTTAACCCCTTGAAATGATGCCGTAGTTTCAGACTCTGTTCCAAAGTCCCGGAATTGGGTTACAAGATAATTTCACAGGCGACTTGCTTGTCTTACTTGGCAGTTCAACTGGCTAATTGAAGAAGGTGATTTCCAGGCCTGAAACTGTTTAAGAAATGATACGTCAAATAGGGATTTACTGTGATGTGGACGTTGCAGGATTTATTTTATATATATATATATGCATGTAGGTATATGAATATATTTTTCACTAAAATTGTGAACGTTGCTTGCTCTTATCAATCAATGTGTTAAAGTCCTATCATGAAATATATGGAAAGTATTCTCATAACTGTAAAAGTAATGGGATTTTTGTATATAGCCTAACCTAAAGTTGTGCTAGTAATGATAACTTGAATTTGAGAAATATGGCGTTTAACATCCAAATCTGTACAGACAAAATTCAATTTTGGATATTTTATCCATATAGACCTACCGTTTGTTGCTGGGTCAATGTAGGCTACACGTACACCTCCTTATATCTAAAACATTATTTCAAGTGATGTCTTGTTTAATTAACCACATTGTTTTAAAAGGCGCTCTATTTAGCCATTTTGTTAACTTCCGCAACACGGCGCCTCTTCAAAACCCCGCCCACCATATACATCTGCGCAAACTCACACAATGATTGACAAGGAGTGACCGTTACAGATTAACGAGAGGGCGCTCGCGCTTCATCAAGCAGTTTACAGGTACAGGTGTGATTTCTCATGACACTTATATCAGTAACATCTGTCAGGATGAAGATACATTTTATTTGTTGTGTTTAAAAAAGAAATAAAACGTATTGTACAACTTTAAATGGTTTATTTTGTATTTCCCTCGCAATATTATTACTCCCGTTCGGGACTTTGAAGGCGGTGACATTATACTGAGAATCGGACACATAGACTAAGAAAAAGAATGCGATACTCTTTCAACGAATATCAGACATGTTAAGACTTTTAACAGACGAAAACTAACGCAAGTCTTCAAACAAGTCGAATCTAATTCCATTGACGCGAATTACATTTATTAAAACACGAGCGGTCAAGTTTATAACGCGTGTATGCGAGATTGTGGTCGTACGGCGCCCGCGGTGGATCAAACTTCACGTTCAAACAAAAGCGCGAAACGCCTTTTCATCCGCCGTCAGTCCGAGCGGACCGCAGCTCCGCGCACACATACATACACACACACGCACACACACTCATGAACGCGCTCACACACACGCACTGAGCGAGCGGAGCGCTTCTGAGAGAGAGAGAGAGAGAGAGAGATCCTGTGAATAATCGTCATTTCTCCTGCGACCCGTTCGGATCCTGGATGATCCATAAAAACCTCTAATAATAACCTCAAATAAGAAAAAATATTAATAAATTATCATCCGGATCGCGGCAACATGTCCCGTAGAAAGCAGAGCAACCCCCGGCAGATCAAACGTAAGTTACTGTGTTTGTTATATTATCATTTATTTCTAAACCGAGAGAAGTAAAGTTGGATAAAAGAGTGAGAGACTGTTTACGGATCAGTTTCTCATAAAGACGGAATGCAGCAGGTGCAAATATCAATATTTTCATTCGCCTTTTAATCTTTCGCCGTGTTTGTTTGTATGGTTGCATGTAGAGATGTTTCCGCTTTGTTATACAGTAAATATAACGATTGCAGACATTGTAATGTATTCTTGTTTTGAGGTGGCAGAATAAGAAATAAGAAATATTTTAAATGCAAGTTTGTGTTTTTCTGAAATTAAGTGCAATGCGCGTTTAGAATGGACGTGCATGTAACTTACTTGTTTAAGAAAAGAGATCTCATTGACTGTTTTTAGTTTTAAGTAGTTTGGATATAAAGATGCACAGCTGATTCTGAAAGCAGGGGGTCTCAGGGGTCTGTTTAGTGTCTGTCCATCTCTTAATCGTTTCGCATTTGTTGAGGCATGACGAGATGTTTTTCACGATGAAGTGATTTGCAGGACTTGTTTAATGTTTTCATTTCCAATTCAATTATGCTTGTTTAAGTTTTATTTTGTGGTGCTTTGGAACGCAAGTTAAAACACAAGTTTGTGTTTGTCCATGATAGTTAGATGCTTTCGGTTTAATGCGAATGATTTCCTTGTCATTGAATAGTTCATTGTGGTTTTAGATCATGTTGTGAAGGAATGAGTGTCTCAGGGTCTGGTTAGAGTCAGCTGCGGATGATATTATATAAAACATTGTGGGGGATGCTCGCCAGAATCCCTCATACATTTTGTCTGATGTGAGTGATTACAGACATTTGATTTATTCACTGATAATGCAATAAGAAAATACAATAAAAAGTGAAACAATTGCAAATCCCACAAATTGTAATGTGTTCAATGAAACAAAATTAAATTAGGATGTTTTTAAAAAGGATTAGACAGTTTTTGCTTTTTTCAATGTGTGTTTTGTTTCTAAAAATAAATGTCATGTTTAATAAATATGACACCGCCTAGAATAATCTTCAGTACTCTAGAGCTAAATAAATGATGTCTTTCATAAAATATGCACCATCAGTATCTTAAAAAAGATCTGTTTTCAGACGGTCACTGTTATGCTATTTCTGCAGCACAAAAGGTGATGAGATTGGACTTCTTTCAGATTTTCGTGCAAACGTTAAAAGTGTTATTATGGCAGTATTCTGAATGAGAAGGTTGTCTGAAGTGAGATCGCTGATCAGGGCCTTTACAGCGTGTGTGTGTGTGTTGAACTCAGGAAGGAAGGACAAATCTTCTTTTCGGTAAAATGTGCCTTTTAGAAACCGATTCAACTGAACTGTGGGTCACCACGCCATACTGTCATTAAAATGAGAAGCAGCTAGATTTACTCTTATTCTGAAAGCAATATATCCTTGCCAGTATTTTTGTGTATGTACCTGCAAATGCAAATGTTTTTATTTGTGTGCGTGTATGTAAGCAGTTATACTGTACATGTTTAGTTTGTAAATATATGACATCTGATTTATGATATTAAGCATCTTCATAAAATGTAATTTAACTTTGAATAGATTGTGTTCAGTATTCTTCACTCACTTATTGAGGCTATTCAGCTCAAATTGTTTGTGTCTGTGGCTATACAGTAAACTCAAACACGACTGACGGTTTATGCTCCTGCTATCAGTCTGTGCGGTGCAATGTTTGCGCATTTTGTTTGATGTGGTACTTTTTCGTTATCTCATTCGTCAAGCTTGACAGCATTTGAATACCGCAGACGAGTTGGATTCATTAAAGTGTTGACTGAGATGTTTGCATGCAAATCCATCAGCGATTTCTTTCTGAAACGCATGATGTCCAGGAGCTGACGAAGTTACCTAACAGCTCTTAATGTTCCACTGTCAGTTAATTCAGAGAGGCGGTAATACCGTGGTATTGTGTTTGGCATCGAAAAGTAGTGTGGTACCCACAGTTCCAAGTCTGACTGCACTGAGAGTCATTGTAAAGGACAAAAAGGTAGCCAGGCACAGTCCACCCCCCTCCTTGCCATACGTTGGTCGGTTATCTAAAATTGTGATTTATGCAGTATTTTAATATTTTGCTTATTCTCTCCCCTCGGGCGCTCTCCGAGCGGTGATAAAAAGGCCGGGCTGAAAAAGCACCATTAATTTGCACCGATGCCTGTGAGATAGGGGCAGATAATGGGAACGATAAGGCAGGGAGATATACCATCAGAGTCGCGATTATAACCATTAAAATTCCAACCCAGCGATCTGCAGCCAGCTGATAATTCCCTCTCCGTTTCTACCACTTTGGATGATAAGGCAAAAATAGTCATCCTCCGCTCCTTGATTAGACTGCCTGGATATCCCGATAATACTGTGATAAATTATCTATTTCTCCTCCTTGTTTTTGGCCGTGTTACATCTGATTCCATTTTTTATCAATATTTATTTTACTTTTATTTCCGGCCACGCCCCCGCAGGTGAAGCGGAGACCCCACTCGCCGACTTCTCTTCTTCAGTAAGCCTCATCGTAATAAGAGTTTGATAAAGAGGTGATGGAGGGCGAGGCGTTTTGTGTTGAAGCTCATATCGGCGCTATCGGCTCATCTCCACACACGGTTGCTTGCTGCTGTTGTTTCGGCCCTTATCACCCCATGCCAATATGCCAATATATTGGCCAGATTGTTAGCTGGGCCAGTGAAAATTTATGTGAGGAAGAGATGAAAATATTGCTGATGCTGGATGGAGTGCGATTAGCTGTGCCGGAGAGCGTGATGTCTCTCTCTCTCTGCTCAGGAATGCCTGTTGGCGCTTTAATAGGCAGGGCAGATACACAGGTTGGCCGGCGGAAAGCATGCCCCGTGGTGTGATTTGTCTGTTAAATTTCCTCTTAAGTTGTGCGTGTGGTGTTGCAGAGCAGGCGGGGTGGTGAGGGTAAGGGTAAGGTGCTCTCCGTCCTTCTTTTACAAGACTGAAACGGGATGTAAGACATCAGATGCCACGTATTGACCAAATTCTATGACATCGTATGATTAGCAGGGACGGCAATCCCAGAATGCATTGTGCTGAGTTGAACGATCACAATAAATCGAAGATGGCGGACAAAGCATGAGAGACTAAAGTTGTTCGCTTTTTAATATCTCTATTAAACAGCTTTCCTGTGGCTCAGTGGTCAGAGTATGGCGTTGGCAATGTACATAGGCAGGTAGTCAGAAAGAAATGTATAGTGATTGCAAACATAAGTCGCTTTGGATCAAAGCGTCTGCCAAATATATATATGTATGTAAATATTGTATTTTCCGTAAGTTTAGTGAATGTGAAACACTTATGTTTTATCGACTGCTGTCATTTTAGCGATTTTTTTCCCCCCAGATTTTTTTTTTTGACACAATCAAGTGAGTTGACTGCTGTGCTGCACAGTGTTTTGTGAGAGTCGCAGTGGTGTGTTTCAAATCTCTTATAAGCTTCCATCATTTATGACGCTGTCTTAGAAAGCAAGCAGATGATAAAGAATGACGGCTCACTGGGTTTTTGGAGCAGTGCCCATCTGTTCACGCTCACGGCTGCTCTGTTCGTTAGATTTTAAACTGTAAGGTCCGTTCATACACCAGTGAGACATTTAGAGTTCTGATCCAGACATCTCTCTTTAGAAGGGCTGTACCTAGTGAGGTGCTTTGTTGTCTGCTTCCTACATAAGCACTGAGCAGCTGTCTTCTAAAACGCTGGAGGTGTCACAATATACCGGTATTGACAGGAATCGGGATATTAAAAAACATAGTTATCGAAACCATATTATCATAGTATCGTAAACAATTGAGCGCACCGGTAATTTTTTTGCCATAACGGTTACAAACTCTCTTCGGCTTCATACACTTTTATTTTAATTGTTGGTCATTGCCAAAAAATGAATTCCACTGATGCCATTATTTATCGCTTACATGTCGATCAATACCGAGATATTATTGTTAAAGAGAATTTTCGGAGGTCCAATGACCGTGTTGTGTAAATTGGATATCGTGACAGCCCTATAAGACGCCATTGCATTTTTTAATTGGGAATATTTGTTTCTGTTCTTTTTCAACTGAGAATGTCAAAGCATTCTGGGATTGCTTATTCCTTAATCTTTAAATTTTGCCAAATCAAACCTGTATAAACTTAGTTAGAGGGGGTTGTGTTACCTTGGTGTTGATTTTAATCAGCAGACAAAACATTGAGAATGTTAAACATAACAGTACACAAAAAATAATGTTGGAGCACATGCATAGACTTTAAAATACTGTACTGTCTGGGTATGCAGTTTTTTAGAACCAAACCTTGATTTGGACAGTTCTCATTGTAAAGGGTTAAACATTAGAGATGAACCCCAGGATCAACCACAACATGTTCTGGGCTAACATTCTGTTTAAGATCCGGTGTCGTTCTACATTTTCATTTATGCATTTGGCAGACACTTTTATCCAAAGCGACCTGCATTGCATTGTACTACACATTTGTTTCAGACTATTTGCAATCCCCTGGGATCGACTCCATGACATTTACGATGTTAGCATAATGCTCTTACCACTGAGCCAAAGGAAAGCTAAAAGTTTTAAATTTTCTAAATGATTTTTAGGTCCAAACAAAGATGTGTGAAGTCTTATTGGATGTGCACATTTTTATTGCTGTAATATATTTGTGATCTTGGGATGAGACTGTCACTGCATACATGGGTTATACTTTAAACTCCGCCCACCAGATGATGATGTCATGAGAGCTCGGTTTGGCCTATCAGGTGACACTTATATCTCTGGATGGGGTTTATCACAGACCCGACTTATGATGGCACAGTTAAAGTGTTTACTGACTCTCCTGCCAAAATGTCAGCTTGTGTGAGTGTAGATATGTTTATGTTAGAGATGAAAAGAATGGAGTGTGTGGTTTGGAATCAGTTTATTCCCACTGGATTTACTGTATTCTGTATTATAGTATTTTTACGCTTTTTGTTTAAAGTAATTGGTAAATGTCTGTAGAGTTGAGCGTGTGTGTGGTTTGGAATAAACAGGCTTATCAGTTTATTTTCACAGGATTAAGCTTAACTTGATTTTATTTTATAGTGTTCTATTTTTATACCGTTTTGTTTTAAACTAGTTGTCTGTGGAGCTTATTCTGTGTGTGTGTGTGTGTGTGTGTGAGTGAGTGCATGTGTGTGTGTAAGAGACATGAATCTGTGTGTTATGTAGATTTTGTCCTTACACTCATGTTATCTTATCAGGAAAAGTGTGACTGTGTGTGTGTATTATATGTCAGTGTGTTGTACAACAGCATCGTCGACCAAAGCAGTTCATGCCTGCGATGGTTTTGGAGGGAATATCATGTAGGGAATATCATGTAGTCGAATCATAGCTCCATTGAGACAACGCTCTCATACCTCAGACCTTTTCTGTCAAATTCCACTGATGAAAGTGTGTTGCGTGCTGTTCCACGTAGATTTATGTCTCATGACGAACGCTTGCTGGATGCCAACTTTCCTTTCGACATCTGTTGGCTGCCAATAACAGCTTGTGTTGTTTTGTCTTTTCTAAGCCGAGAGATTCGTTTGACTCAGAGCGAATATGTGTGCCACAATAAAGACAACTATCAACCAGACAACAGAACTATCGTCGGTTTCATCGGATGCACACTACTGGCCCAATGTCAACATCCGGTCTATGTGGCGAATAATACAACTATTTGCGTATTATTTTGTATATTCATTAAATTAAATATAAA
This sequence comes from Triplophysa bombifrons, assembly GCA_029783895.1. Classification (NCBI taxonomy): domain Eukaryota; kingdom Metazoa; phylum Chordata; class Actinopteri; order Cypriniformes; family Nemacheilidae; genus Triplophysa; species Triplophysa bombifrons. The sequence continues at coordinate 6,456,031 of CM056455.1, forward strand.
ATACAATCAATAAGTTGAATGGGTCATGTAACTTTGTAGCATTTAAGTTTGGCCAAGAAACAGTTATTTAACTGTTAACCCCAAATAATACTTGCTTGACATACTTTTTGCAGGGATTCTATTCTTTGTGGATTTGTACCGAAAGTTAAGTTTGGGCCACAAAAGCAAATTGACAAGCGCAAATTGTTGTAGCGCCCCCTTGCAGCAAAACTGGAAAAACAATGCACACTGGTGTGTGTTATTAATCTGCCTAGAAGATTTTGAATGCAACAACACACAAAATCAGCAATGCATACTTAATAGTGTTTTAGGACTGCTGTTGTGTGACTTACAGTTGTGAATTTACTGTACGAAGATTGTTTGTATGCCTTTCCTAGAAAAATAATACATTCAGACGGGCATATAGAGCTGAAGAAGCTCAACCGTAAGAGCTGTCATTTCTTTGGTTCTCTCTGAGGTTTAATTTCACCCAAACATTCCCGTTTTTCTGTCAGTCTGTCTCGGTGTGCAGAATGCATCAGGGTTGTCTGTTTCAAAAGGTGGAGGTCACTTCCTGCCAAAGTTTCCTCTTTATCATCCTTTTTCCTGAATTCCTCGCATATTATTCCAGAGCTGACAGTTCTGAGGTCACACCAATGTGTTGTGATATTTGCCCAGATGGAAGGGCTGTAAACAATATCTTCTTTTTAGACTGCCGCTCATGAATTTATGCTTGTCGTCACTTCAGATTAGCTTTGGCTCTCATTTACTTGTTAATAGTTAATCATTTTGTTTTTTTTCTAAGTTGAGCAGAACTTAGTTCATAGAATAGTTCACCTAAAAAACAGATTTCATCACCAACAAGTTGTTACAAATACCTACATTTGTTTCTTCAGGAATCTAAAAGGAGAAATTTAAAAGAATGCTCTTTACTATACTTTGAAAGTTTTGTTCTGTTGATGTATTCTGTCCACTGAAAATATAAACCTTCCTGTAGTTCTGGCTTCTAACGCTTGGTACCAATTTTTTTGGCATTTTAAATTTATCACAAAATGTTGACCTCGCTATGGCCATCTCTGTTTGAAAAAATAGCCACACCGGAAACTTTCAAGGACGAGCGGATGTTGACAGAATATTCATTTTTAGGTGAACTAATCCTTTAAGTAACCGTTTTCCTTGAAGGATCGTACAAGATCAAATCACAGAAATTGTACTTGACTAATCTGTGTGGTCTGTTGTTTAGTTTATTTAGCCGTGATATCAATGATCAGTCTATTGAGCTCCGGGTTACAATTGACTTTCAGCCTTGAAGTTAATAGCCTTGTGTCTTGCTTGTACAGATCAATATTGGTATTAATTAATCAGCTCTATCAGCTGTACCATCTGATTCTATTTGTTGTTACATCGGCGCGATATCAATACGGAAAGTGTACTCCCTGATCGCCATGGCAACTTCATCGCGCAGGTCAAAGAAAGTTTATCTTATCTTGCTGCCGAGAGTGGCAAACTGCTTAGAAATCTAGTTTAGACTCTCAGATCATCGATTCTCTTTCTCTCTCGTGCTCTCTCGCTCTCTCTTACTCTGTGGTCTGCATTCTGATCAAGACATACATTTAAAACATTATTTAAAGTCTTGAACTACCAAATGAAAAAAATACTGTTTTATACTTTAATATTCGCTATAGTAAACTGTGCTAAAATTAATATTTACAATTGTATAGTTCAAAAACAAATTGAAAGTATTATTCAGTATTTAGTTTACTAAAGCTTATCAATTCTCTATTGTAAACATTATGGAATACTATAAAACATTACTGTGCATTCTCACTACCGTGGTTAACTGTATTACCGAACACTGACACGAGCCTATTATACCACAATATTTTTTCAGGTGGATTAAAATTAGCAAGATTCAAAAGATGACATTGACATTTGTGATATGTCAACAATTGTTTCATCTTTGTCTTTTTTTATTGCTCCTAATGAATTATAGATGAAACTTCCGGGACAAGATTGTTACTTTTCTGAGATCTCCATTAAGTCTTTTGAGCTATAAAGGAGCAACTTCTGTGTAACAATAATTTCATTTGGCTCTGAAACCTTAAGACGTGTTTAACCTGTGGTTCATTTTCTAGATGTGTGTGTTCACAGAGGTGTGAGTCATTATTCATAAATTGACTCATTCGAGTTTCCAAATATTGTTACGTTCCATTTAATTTGGAAAGTCAGAATTTCCAGCTGCTTACATGGAAGAGAGTACTTCAGTACCACCTTTGCCAGACTTCCAACTTTGTACTCCAACTCTGTATGGCATCATACAAATCTAACATTGAGTTGAACTCTGTGTTATGTACGAGATGTGCTTTTGTCCAGATTTAAATGAAGCAGAATCTGATTTTGATTCAAATAGCGTCTTTGCTTGCGGTTATTTACTCCGGTGTGGCCCATCTCACCGTGCAACAACTCTCTCTTTCTCTCTCTCTTTTGTCTCACCCACTTGTTCTCCCAAAGGTCCCAGTTGTAGCCCAGTTTACGGTTTGGTTCCAGCGTGGTTATATACCTCATCAGGCTGAAAATAGCCCCCGGGGAGCCCAACACACAGCCGCTTGCATTTTTTCCCATCCTGCCTAGGGGACACATTCGCTTCATTTAACATTCTCTATTTGGCCCCTGCCAAAAGGCGAATGAGCCAGAGAACAAGTGAGAGGGGTCGCATCACGAATTCGCTCGCTTCACGTGCACATGTCCTTCACCCTGGCTTGGAACATCACCGCCGTGGAGATACAGCTCAATTAAGTGTGTTTCACGGGTTAGGCCGCCAATCTGGCCAACAACATTTTATCACCGGAAATCTTACCAGGTAATGAATTTGGATATTGAGTTGGGGTAAGTCTGGATGAGAGAGAGAGAGAGAGCGCAATGAACAAATACAAAATAAGTGAGGCTTTAGTCAGTACCATCATTAACTCTCTGTGACAAATTTTTTTTGTTTGTTTTTCGAAGTTTTAGGTTGTTTGATTTAAACACTAAGATTGTTTCCCTTTAATATGTTATCCATCCCAGTAATTCTAAATACCTTCAGGTGCTTCTCCAAAAATTCCTTGAATTTTGAAATTAAGGGACCTAAATAAAAAATCTCTTATTTTGATTGCAGATTTTGCTATCTAAGCAAATAGCTCCGTGTGGGACCTTGTCAAGATTAAAAACTCAAGAGAAGACATTAGACTCTTAGAATAATCGTGTAAGAAAGAGAGTAATGTTTCTCATAGACAGCATGAAGTTAAATGATCAAGATATTATATATGTGAGCTAGCAATGATGTGCATGTTCCATACGATCATCCCTTCTTTTCCACTCACATTAAGATACTTTGCAGGAAATATCTTTTTTCATACGCGGTGACCTTAAGCTGATTAGAGAAATATTGAAGTGTGAGGTTTTGGCAGGAATTAGCTGAACCCGTGTATCTGATGGAGAGGTTTGGGCATTGCTTGGGAAACATCATTAAGGAAGAGGTGCTGTGGAGGATTATATCTCAGGCCTTTCACTTCAATTTGTACATCAGCATTTCTTCAGGACTGTTATTTAAAGCGGACCTCATGTTTCAGACTTGCTGGAAAATCACAGGAGACAAAGCTGTGGAAAGTAAACAGATCAACGGTTTTTGTCAGATATGTAAGGAAACGGAAACAAACTTCCAGAACGTGTTTGGATGTACACAAAGGCAAAGTTTCGAGAATGAGTTCAATGGAGCACATGTCTGAGGTTTGTCATGATGTAGAATTTTGGTAAAAGCGGGTTTTATATTCTTAAATTAACATGACGAACATCATTTTAATGTCTTTAGCTGTGCAGTTGGATTGTTGAATCGGTGTATACTGTACACAGCGAGTTTGCCAGTATGAATGGCATTGCGTTCAGAACGACTCGCACTCGAATGACTCAATAGAACTGATTCATTTTGAACTATTGAACTTTTCTGTTTTTAGCGAATATAAGAGATCATTGAATCTTTTAAAGTGAACCACAGAGAATGCAATATGTGAATGAGCTTTGCTCATTCTGTAAGACTGGTTAATTCAGTTGGCTATTGTGGGCTAAAAAGTAAGTTGAAAATGTTTGATAAAAAACATTTATTTTTGGTAAAATAAAAGAAATGTCATCAAATTTTATTAGAACTCTTAATATGTCAAAGTCACTTTGGTTAAGCCACTTAAAGGTACGGTAAGCCTTCGTGTGTATGTAGAAGATCAGGATGGCTCCGTCTCATTTTGAGCCAGAAAAAACTCTGCAAAGTGGACATTTATTTAACTTTAAAGATATAATTCCTTATAAATACATAATCATATTTTCTTAGTAATTTTTTTGATATAATGATTGTGATTGTGAGTTATTGAATTACTTTGTAGTAAATCACATCAGTCTTAGGTCAGAAAGATGTTAAATGCTGGTTCAAACAGAATATTCGGTGTGTTTTGGTGTTTATATCTGCTGGGATTTACAGGGACAAACATTTGACCATCATCATCTTTTCTTAAGCCAGTGAAACAGGATAACACACACACACACACACACACACACACACACACACACACACACGTGGGTCAGACGATAAGAGGCACAGTACTGATTGATTGATGTCTGCCGCTACGTTTGACAGCCAGTTTTGGATCAGTGTGTTTGATTCTCGCTCACAGATTGAAGTTTGGCAAATGTGAAGGACAAAAAGGTCACAGATATTCGTCTCGTTCTCTCTCATCTCCCTTCTGTCTGTCTGCGCTGGTCTCATGAAACTTGTTATGCTGCAGCGGTTGAGTAGAGTCCACTGTGGGCTGTTTGTGTTTTTATCCCTGCTGAAACACACAAATAGAGATTTTTACAGTACTAATTTTAATTTTTGTGCATTTATTTTAAACTGTTTACATTTGTTCACAGTAAATATGAATGAATTCTGGATTGACATTTTATTTGTATGCATAAACCATAATTTGGAATCGCTAGCTCCAAGCTGTACTAGCTGAGCTAACCAAATATAAATCCAGCTTTGTGTTTTACAACCTCAACTATCTTACTAAAATCCCACAAAAGTGACTTTGTAATAGCTCATAAGAATTAAAATTGTGTTGCGTCTGAATCATAATCTGAACTCTAATTATTCAAATCATATGACTCTTAACTAAAGCTGAATGTATAATGGCATTAGACTGGACATTACACATAATCTATAACACTGAACGGTTTGTTCATGCTGTAATATGAATGTTTGTTTCTTGATTGAAATCTGATTGATTAAAATCTAGAACGAGTTCTGCTCCGCTTATGAAATATTTAATCAGAATGATCTTAATGTCTGTTCATTTTTCAAGATGTACTTGAAGGGACAGTTTACCCCAAAATAGTCTGTCATCAATCACTCAGACTCGAATCGTTTAAAATCTGTATAAATGTCTTTGTTCTGATGAACACAGAAAGATATTTGAAATAATGCTTGCATGCATTCTTCTAAATATCTTTCAGTGTGTTCATCAGAACAAAGACATTTATACAGATTATGATTTATGGGTGAACTGTCCATTTAAGATCAGCTCTTTGTAGAGGTCAGGAAGTAGGGCTGAACGATTTTGGGAAAAAATATAATTGCAATTTTTTTTTTCCTGCTGTATTTTTCAAAAAAGACAAGCATTAACCATTTCATAGTATGATCAACACAATATTAAACTGTTCTTTCCTGTAGGCCAGGCCTACAGTTAGGTTGTAAGGTTGAATATTAGGTGATGCATGTCATGAATTGATAAGAATGACATGTTTATTTAACTTCTCAAAACCACAGTAGTATTGTCACTTCCACACTTGTAAAAAATTTAAGCCTTGTACACATGCAATAATTGACAAATAAGACAGATTTAAACATTAACATTAAACTCAGTAAAAAATGCAAATATATGAAAACAATTATTGTTTTGTAGCTCCGGTATAGTGACCTGGCTAAAATATGTGCTCAAGGGGATTTTACCACATATTCAGTGTATTTATCGAAGAAGTGAACCTGGGCTTAGTCACCACATGGAGGGGCATCATAGCTCTAGTAATTTCCACCTGCCGTTTTTTAGAACGTTCATAAGGAGTTACGCTTTCGGTCAGTGTTCCCTGTCGGGTGGTATTTGGCTTATTTGACATACAGGTGTGCCGCTTTTTAGCAATGAAACTATGGGCTCTGTGATTTTTTTTTAAATGCTGCATCACGTTGGTAGTTTTGTCCCGTGAGGTAGCAACTTAAGCAGGCATGTTTTGCGCAGCCTACCTGACGCTGTGCAGCATCTTCTTTTTAAATCCATAAAAAGTCCCTTACAAAAGACGTACTGTTCCTTTGTGATACTAAGGGGCTGTGTCCACCAAGGCGTTTCTGCCAGCGTACGGCGTGTTTTTCCATTGTTTCCTATTGAAATGCGTATTTTTTGAAAATGGTAGAAGCTGCCGTTTCCTTTTCTCGCACACCGCTCTGCATTTTTCCCACACTCAGTGGCGACATCCGACAGTCCACACAGAGTTGAAAAATGCCCAACTTTGGGCAGAACGCTGGGCCTGTAGCTGACGTTTTCTGCCAAGCTCCTTTCGTTTTCAGCTGCGTAGAAACGCCTTGGTGGAAACAGGGGCTAAAGCTTCTGAAGTGTGGTGTTCTGATGAGCCAGATGCCATTCAAGTACAAGTCAGTGTACAGTGTAGAGTGTATGCTTGTTCTGCGTGTGAGATCACAGCCACGCGAGAGACGGCCGAGGAACGACTGCTCTCAAGGCTTTTGAATCGCTCTCGCGGTACTTTGATGCCAGAAGTGTAACAAGCGACCACACATAAAGTTGTTGAAGTTATCTTATCGCAGTCTTTGCGATTAGTAAATCACAATCAATCACATCGCAATATAATCGCAATGAAGTAGATAGGTCAGCTCTAGCAGAAATATTATAATAAACCTAGAAAAATTACTTTCTAATAATAATTGGTAAGATAGGGAACATATAGATCACACTTTCCTTTTTATATATATAATTTTTATCCAGTAATTCTCTCTCTCTCTCTCTCTCTCTCTGTCTCTCTCGTATGTACATTAGTGGCCTGGGGACATTGTACAATTTTGCTTTTAATGCCTCCTAAATTAGATTAAATCATTAAAATATGAGATGGTACAAAGTGGACAAAACACTAAACCTTTAAGGTATATATTAAGGCAAAAATGGAATGTTAGGGAAAATGGCTAGAAAAAGTAAATCATATGCACTGCAATTTTATCTCATATTTTTTATACCCTCTTGTGGCTTTGACTCGGTAAACTTCGAGCATGTGTTGGTTGTCATTTTTTTTGCCAAGCCTCCTAAATTGTTCTCAAACTTGAGCTTTTGTTTAAACTCCAAACACAACTATAAAACGTGGTTACAGCATTTTTAATGCATCTTTAATAATATATTTAAATAAAGAGCAAAGAAAGCTTTCATGTCATTTGTGGTCACTACAGTATAGAATTATAAATAATTTGAATGTTAATCATTTTAACTTTATGCAGCGTTCTCATTCTCATGCATTGCCAAGTGTATGAATGGAAGTGAACATACGACACCAAGTGTAACCGTGCCTGTAATTCAGAAGCCTCATGATCCCGATCTGAGGTGCGAACGGGTCAGCGGCTGTGTGGTCACACTGAATAGGGAGCAGCGTGTGACTGAATGCGTCTCTGGTGTTCAGGCACGTGTTTGTCCGCACGGCTCTCTCTGGACTCTTTATTCAGCACCTATCGCCATATCAGCAGAGAGTCCTTCAGCCAGGGCCTCTAATGCACCATGTATGGCTTTGTAGAAGCAGCCAGGATTGTGGGCAGTGCTGGACAGCAGGATAGCTGCAGGCCTTCTCTGCAGTCAGTGGATTAGAGGTGGCCTGCTTTCACGATTGCACGCACACACATGCGCATGCACTCACACTGGTGTGAAATCGGGCTCTCCTCAAATGTTAAAGCTTCTTCCCAACCATCTGTAAAATCCTCCTGCTCTGTGTTTAAGTTCGGAGTCCAATCTTTACCACCAAAGCTCGAGAGAGAGGGTGTTGGGGGGACAGAGAGGAAAAAGTGTTAGAGATTATGTTATGGAAAGGAATACTAAGGCTTAATGTATACTGGTATTTTAATTGAGGTTTTTGGCATTTACGATGCATGCATTGCTTTAATATGGTTAGACAAACAATATGCCTCTTTTTAAAATGAACTTAATAGTTCTCATCATTTACTCACCCTCATGTCACACTGTAAAAATTCTTTGTCATTGTAGATTTCATTAAAATGAATTAAGTAAACTTTATTTAATACAGTGTGTTCTTGTTTGTTTTTTAACCAAAATCTTAGTTGAGATATATAAAAAAATTGACAAATTATTGTGTGAATTTAATTAATTTTATCATGTTAATCAACCCACTTTAACTTGTATAAAGGATCTTTATGTAATTATTCTGTGGTGGGACTACATTAATTATTTTAGTTCAAATCAGCAATAGGAGAGTCAGTTTTGCTATGTGCTTTACAATAACATGTAAGACTTGACTGTTAATTGTTCAGTTTAGAGCTGCGCAATTAATCGAAAATGAATCTTAATCATCAACTTTGGCCTTCAACAATTACAAAAAAAAGAATCGACAAACAACTATTGTTCCGCATTCCATTTTGCATGGATCCTCTCTTTTCTTGTGGTATAAATCCACCGGATTATATATATCTATACATTTTATCTAACCGCATATAAAGATCACCCCTTTTCACGTGGTTCAGCTGTGCTATTTTTACATTTATATATGTATTTTTCAATTTTATTCACAGTTTAAAAGGCAATTTTTTTCAGTTTTCAATGCTGTTCTTAAAGGTAATTGTGTTCAATAATTGAGATCTCAATATTGGCCTAAATATTTGTGATAATGATTTTTGTCATAATCGAGCAGCCCTAGTTCACTTGTCTTTAAGATTTAAAAGAGAATCTGTTTGTATTTTTGAGTTTCGTGGTTACCATCGTTCAGAAAAGTGGTGGATGTGCTTAGGTCATGGGAGACTTCATAATGTGTGTTTTTCTTCACTCATGTGCTAATCCCAGTACTGAGACAACTCTCTAACTTGTACATTATACATTTTGAAAACAATAATACATTTTAAACTGAAGTTAAAAATATCCAATGCTAATATTAGTATTTCTTGTTTATTATGTGACATGTGCTTAAATAGTTTAGGTACTTTTACTTGATTTATTCATGGAATATTGTGTTAGAAATAAGCTTTAAAGTACTTAAGAATATTTTGTGTAGTATTGTTATATTTCGTAAAAAACATAACTCTATAAAATATGGATGTTGTGTCCATGACGTCACTTTTGGTTTGTGAAGAGTAAAAATGAAGCCTAAAGTAGGCGGAGGGGCTCTTCGCCATCTTGGCATCGCATCATTGCGTGTCACCCAGATAATTGAAAATGGGCAAAAAAGCGGGACATGGTTAGAGTTAAGTCGCCTGGTTTGCTGAAACCACTTGTCACTCTAGTGACCACACCTCTTTTGCAGTATTTTAAGGCTTAATATAAGTTAAACGGGTGAGTTAAAATAAAATTCACCCTCCTCACACTTGTCATGATATCGAGATCAAAAAATTTTTTTGTACAAGGCTGTAAACGTGTTTTTTCCTTCCGTAAAGTTGCCCATTTTAACATGAAGCTCAATGAGATTCTGCTCTGTTTTGGAGCCAGTCTCTAGCGGCAAGTCGATAAATTGCAAACAACACTGGCCCCCATTGTACTAACAGAGAACCATTGAGACATCTCTCAAAATATTTGCTTTTATGTTCTACAGAAGAAAAAAATCATATAAAGGGATTACTTGACATGACCCTGAATAAATTATAACATTTTCTTTTTAAATGAACTATTCTTTTAAAACCTCTTTTAGGCTTTTAGAATGGGTGTCAAAATATTGAAGTTGAATGCATTGGTTTAGAAAATATTTAAGAAGTGATAACTTCTTTTGTCACCATGGACATGCAAGTCAAACACATTGTATTGTGGGATAGTATGTCACACAGTTTGTTTTGTTTGCATACTGCGTATTTTGGCATATGGTCATCCGGGTGTGTCTAAACAAACTGTCTAATCCTATCCGACTTGTATCATTTATGTGTAGTTACGAATTGCTCTCAAAGACATACTGTCTGGGTTAATTCACTTACCCTTTAATCATATAACGTGTTTTTTTATTCCTCATCTGTAATCGTGTTGCATTTCATAATCATCTAAAAATTATCCCTGCGCTTCAAAGAAGAGTTGCTAAAATCATGATGGCGAGTCTTTCCAGAACTCTCGCATCCGTTTCACACGGCTTTGGCAGTCGGACTGATTTTGCGGTTAAGCTGGACGCATTTTTTCCACATTTTGACATTTGTAAGTCAATAGTAACACTCCTGAACGTCAGGTCTCCTCAGCTGTGTCGAGAAGTGGAATAAAAGAGTCTATCATAATCAGGACACAAATTATGTTCTTGTCTTTTTGGAGTTGAGATGCACATCTAATCTGTGGTGATTGTGTGGCATTTTGGGGAGGGGGGGACGTTGGCCTTCGTCTTGGCCAGCACATCAGCTTTCCATCCTTGATGTGATTCACGCTGTCGCCGGACTCATCAGAGATGGAACGTTGATTGCTTTTTGACACCCCTCCAACATGGACCCGGGCCTGCATACATCATCCAATTTGAACACACCCAAAGTTTTGTGTGTGTGGGTTCGAGACACTGATTCGAAGTGCTCTCATGTTGGCAGCTGTGTGTGGGTTCTGTAGGTGGCCTGTAGGGTCACACCCGTATTTCAATGAGGTCAATGTTATTTTTGTAACTAAGAAAATATCCAAACATCTTTTATTTTGATTGCTTTATAAATGAAAACAGAATGTGTCTATAACATCCGTCTATCTTTTAAACAAAAATTCAAAAATAATTGAATTTAGAGGTGTTTATAAAGAAGTTATTTATTTTCTTTCAGAAAGCGATGTTTCGACATAAAATGTGGGTGATGGCAAATTTCATACTTCAGTTGTACACTGTAAAACTTTGCTGTAGTTTTGCAGCAGGTTTGCCAGTAACTTACTGTAGATTTTATTTAGGAATTATGTTTCAAACATAAACTTACCTATTTCTTATATTTTCTTTCATGAAACAAGACTAAATATCTTAGGTCACTTTTGTTGTTATGTTAATGTATCGCAATTTAAGAAGTTTCAAATATTTAGACTAGAAAATAGGACAAAAATGCTTAATAAGAATGTCATGTTGTAGTGTTGCTGTGCTAATGTCAGTCTCTTCTTGATCATTTTGAATCTTAAAAGTCAGAGTGTTTTAATTTTGATAAGGGGAAAGCTGAACTCAAATTGAAAACATTTCTAACAGGAAACTAAATAAATTTACTGTAAATTACTGGCAAACCTGCTGCAAAACTACAGCAAGGTTTTACAGTATACTCTATAATATACAATCTATAATATATTTTCTTCATTTATATTTCATAGCAGTCACAAAAATTGTGATGGTTTGCAACAAAAATAAACTTATTTTATTCAACAACTGGGTATCACTTGCTAAACTGAGATGCACAAACTGAAATGAACATGAGATGATTTGACAGCTATTTTGCACAACGCTTTACAAATTCCCACATGCTCTTTTAAGTATGGTAGTTTTACTTTTTAAACCTTACCAAAGTTTTTCGCTCACTGTTGAGGGCACGTATCATGTCCATTGGTATTTAAAGAGTGTTAATTTAAGAGAGAAGCAGAATTAGGTTAATACCACTGGGCTTAACAACAAACATCTGTCTTATTTTAAGCACTGACCAACGGGACGTTCAACACTGAATGGTTTTGAGAGCTTAATTTGAGTAACCGCCTACCAATGCCCTCCAGGTATGCAAATTAGCTCTTTGTAATTGGTGGGCTTTACAGAAGGGTGGAGATTCGCTTAATTAGGCAGTACAAATGAGAGCGTATTATTCAGCCTATTTTAATAAAATAACTACAGACCTAAAGCATGTCAAGGTTTCTCTTATGTAAAAAATTTCAAATGACACAATACACATGATTTATATGAGCAGCGGAACGTTTAGTATTTGTGGCAGTTCACACTTAAAAATCATAGCCTTTATTTTGTATTTTTGTGTGCATTTATACGTTTTGCAGTGGTTTTTATAAATGAGGAATGCTGAAAAATATTTTCTAAAGAGAGACAGTTAGGGGCGGTTTCCCGCACAGGCCATAGGGGCTGTGTCCACCAAGGCAGTTTTTTGAAAAAGCGAGCAGCTGGCGGTATTCTTCCGTGCTCAGCGCTGGTGCTATGCGATATTCCCACAATCAGCGTTCGACCGAGCGCCAAGAGTTGAAAAATGCTCAATTTTGGACAGAACGCTGTGGCTGTAGCGGGCGTTTTTAGCCGAGCTCCTGGAGTTTCCAGCTGCGTAAAAGCGCCGCGGTGGATCCAGCCCCTTAAGACTAGTCCTAGACTAAAGAAAATGTTAGATCTGTCTAAATTGAAAACTGCTTTCACTGAAACATCTTCAAATACATTAGTGCCATCGTTTTAACTCAAAAAGTAATGTTGTTTTGTAAGGCACGTTTGTAAAAACAAAATAAATGTATAGTGTATAGTATAATGCAATGTAAGTCACTTTGGATAAAGCGTCTGCCAATCACATCAAATGTAAATGTCCTAATTTAGCGAAGGCCTAGTCCTGTCTTAAACATATCCCTGTTCGGGAATTTCAAGAAACCACCCCTTAAAGTGTTTCATTATAAATGTTAAAAAGTGCTTTAAAGTTATAGAGAAGAATTTAAGGTGATATTTTGCTGTTAAATATCTTACATTAAAACCAAAATTCAAACATAATTTTTTTTCTGAAAATGTATATAAAAAAATAAGCACTAATGGGATAACCAGGACCTAAATGTAATGAGGAAAATGTTTTAATGACCAGATGACTGATATATGATACACTCAATATGACAAACATAAAGGGTGCCTAATAATAATTATGATTTATGACTTAAAAATAATTCACAAAATAAGGACATACAAGGTTTCAGAAGGACGGCAGCGATATGTTCTCTTGGTCTACAGTGGCCTTCAAAAGTTGGACATACAATTTCTGTTGTTATTTATTCACACTTATGTTGTCCATATTTCTATTATTCTGTGGTGCACAAATAAATATGTTGATTTTAAGGACAGCCTCAGTTACATGTGTTATACAGAAGAAAGAAGATCATACATTTTGAAAGGATGTGATAGTGAGTCAATTTTGGGGTAAAATAAGGCACATAAAAATGTATAATATATTGCATTAGATCTTAAACCAAACATGTTCAAAATCAAATGTGTGATTGGCAAACATTAGTTGAACTTGACCATACATGTGATTCCATACTGAAAGGGGATAATTGTATTCATACACTACAAATCTGCTTTGCATCAGTTGGTTAAAAGTCATTCAAAAGATGCCTGAGAAAAGTAAAGTTCGTTCAGAGTAAAGGTCTGACACGTTTTCTAACGGAATGACATTCAGACGTTTTAAAGTGTGAATTAAGTGTCCAAACACTTTTTGGAGGTCACTGTATACACATTAGTTCTGCATGTTTTGGGTCTGTTACTAAAAGCCTCGCGGGTTCTCTCAGGAGCACAGGTGCACTCTCCCGAGTCGAGTTTCATCCGCTCCGTGAGTTAGAAAAGAGAAAAAAAATAATAACACAAAGTGCAATATCGGCTTGAACAGGAATCACACTGCTGTTTCTCCTGCTTATCTCGACACTGATCTTAATTCTAATAAAATGTTTCCTTTTTTCCAGACCAGCAGCACTCCAGTCGTGTTTCTGTGGTCATACTTTATTGAATATCATTTTAGATAAGAATATAATCCTTTCCGCCAGATGATGTATATTGACCACTTTTTTTTTTATCAATAACAGTGTACAAGGCTAGAGACCTTTAAAAGTGGAGTGCGAGTTGGTATCGGTGTGTGTTTTTGTGCGTTTGTGTGCTGTGGTTTTGTACTCTTGACTTCTGATCTATTGCAATAAACCCACATGATCTGGGCTCTGGTATCCCCCAGAAGGGGTTTTACGTTTCGATAATGACCAGCCGACTGTACAATATCTCGCTTATTACACAACTGCTCCCCAAATAAATAAACACACGGACGTGAAGTATTGATTTCTTTTGAAATGGCTGTTTTATGTGAGAGAGTGTGATGTTATATGTAAAATTTGGAAAATGATTGCTTGTGACAATGTTCAATTGTATTAGCGCTCATTATATGAAGATAATTGACATGTAAAGGTATTGAACTACTTCAAGGGTACTATGATGTTACCGTTTTACTCTGTTTTTAATCCATGGTATTTTTAGGGACGGTTTCCGTCAACAAATTGTTTGATCATTTATCACCAAAACAAACCTGTGTGTTCAGTGTTGGTGGTCATGGGTCTGTCTGATCATGAGGGTCCAGGTTGAAATCGAAAGTTGGTTAGGCAAACATCAGATTTGATGGATGGTGATGGGGACACTGTGGAGTTTCACTGGAAGTGTGCGGTTAAAGGGGTTGGATGTGACGCGTGTGTCTAAATTGACTGTTTTACTTTGAGTTTTCTTAAGGCATACAAGACAAAGTTAATACTTGAATCCAGACTCCATTAAGACCTCTAAGAGAAACCTATCAGGTTATATGGGGAGGAATGTTCAGTGGTCAAAAAACTATGTTGAAAGAGATAGTTCCCCCAAAATAAAAAATCTTTCATCATTTATTCACTCTCATGAAATTTCAAACCTGTATGACTTTCTTTCTTCTGCAGAACACAAGAAAATATATTTTGAAGAATGTTGGCCACCAAACACTGGTCCCCATTGAGTTCCATTACACGAACGCAAAAACCACAGAGACATTTCTCAAAATATCTTCTTTTACGACACAAAACAATTCATTTGAAATAAGTGTGAATTAATGATGGCAGAAAGTTTATTTTTGGTTGGACTGTACCTTTAACCAGTGCTTAAAATAAATTACTTTTAATGCATCATATTAGTTACAAAATTTAAACCATTTTAATTATTCTTATCTTTATTGGATCTATGAAGTCAAGTTTTTGAACTATTTAAAGTTCAACTAATATTGGTCTGAATATCAAACTACACAAACGTCGATTTTTACTGCTGTTTACTGTAATTGAATATTTTTTTGTAATGTAAGATTTTTGGGGGCTCTTGTACGGCTGTGTTTGTTTGCTTTTGGCTTGACAAAGCTACAGATTGGAGCAGGTCTTCGTGGCAGATGTCCCCGTATGAATCCACACCGAGGTGACATCTCATCCCAACAATGTACCCAGGAGGAAGTCAAGATGTGTGTGCTTTTGCTTTAGATCTGCATCAAAACCAAATGAAATCATTAAATACAAACCTTTTTTCTCTGGTGTTTGTCTATGTCAAACCCTCTGTATTCATCCATTACAACTCCACTCACACCTGCTCTCTCACTTATATCCTCTTACTGTATCTTCCTCACAGTGTTTTGCGTTTCCGTTTGCCACAGTGTGATCCGCAAGGCCTGCTTCACATTGTTGGAATTAAGCGATGCAGCATAACTCAATTCTCAGTGTCGGCTTCCAGGCGCTGCATCTTTGCGGATTTCGGGGCACGGATCGTTTCTTCTAATGCTGTTATCCAAGGAGTGGTACTGGAGTGCTGCTGTTCCTAACCCTCGGATAACTGAAGCTTGTAGACCCAGGCTTGTTATCGGCACCAGATGAACGTTGACTGCCTGTGTACTCTCAAAAAAAGCCCCTAGACTGTAAAATAATTAGTCAGCCTTAAAAAAATCCTGCGTTAAAGAAAAAGAAACTTTCAACGGTGTCAGTGATTTCTAATGTTGTGTTTTTCATTTCGACTTTAGAGTTTTTTTCCGCAAATTTTTGTCTAACATATTGCAAAGTCTATGAAAGTTGACCGGGTTGAGTAATAAATGTGTATTGCTAAAGCACATTAATCGGAATATTTCAAACCTTGAATAATAACGCAGGGATATATTTTTCTCTGACAGGCTGCTTATGAGCTAATCCTATGGAAAGATTGTTTTTAAACAGTTAGATTAAAGATGTTTGAAACGTGTCTGTATGTTTTAATTGTTTTTCAAAAGTTAAGATGATAAATATTTAATCAGTCAGACTTAATTTCCTGAGGGCTTTGATTTGCTGTGGCTCAGTTGGTAGAGCTGTGTATTAGCAGTGCGAAATTCAAGTGTTTGAGTGAATTTTGACATCTGCCAAATGCATAAATGTAAACGTAGATGATTTTTAGTAAATAAAATTCAACAGAGCGGGCTTGAATATGCCATTATCATGACAATCAGCAAGAGTCTTGTATTTAGTTGGGAAAACACAAAGTGGACCTTATTCATGAAAACACAAGCAGAACTAATTTCTGTGTAAATGGTTCGTGAAATCGTTCTTGCGTCATTCATTCAATTTAGTTAAACAATTTGAGGAAGAATCATGAATGAATTTTTCAATCATAAAATGTCTTTGTTTCACTAATGAGACCCTTTGCCGCTTTTGTGATTTCTTTTCAAATATAACATATATGCTAAAGATGTGTTGAGTGTCATGACAATGACACAGTTTATACATTTTATTTTCAACGAAACGACCAATCACAAGTCTGTGATCAAAACATCAGCATGCGTAGAGTCAGCAGTTGGTTGTAATGTGCAACCTCACCCCTAGATGCCACTAAATTTCATACCTTAAACGGATAGTTCACCCAAAGATAAAAAATTGTGTCATTCATGTGTTTAATTCTCATGTCATTTAAAACCTGTACATGACTCTTCTTCTGTGGAACACAAAATAATATATTTTGAGTAATGTCTGAGAGGTTTTGTGTTCATACAGTAGAAGTCAATGGGGGCCAGTGTTGTTTGGTTACCAACATTCTTCAAAATATATTCTTGTGTGTTCTGCAGAAGGAAGTCATACAGGAATGACACGAGGGTGAGTAAATAATAGAAGAATTTTCATTTTTGGATAAGCCAAACTTTGTTTAGCAGATTTAACAGTTTGCTTGTAGTTTTGTGGGCTGGAATATCAGAGGAGTTTAAATACAGGGTTTTTTTGCCAGCACCCCAGATACAGTAGTTTGCGATATACAGGGCTTGTCGTCGTCTCATTAAAAGAAGAAATAAAAGAAAGGATTTTATCAGATTGTTTTGATCAGAAGATCTAAATGTTAACATGTGATGTGTACAGGCTTAATATGTGCTGTGTTCAGAGTTACGGCTCCCTCAGGATCGGCTGCCATTGTTGTCACGCTCAACGGTGTGTTCGCATTGGTATTGTTCTAATAGCGTTCCGACGACTTCAGGAAGGGGAGGGGGTGGAAAGAAAGAGTGACATTATCCTCTCCGTCTTTGATGGCGACTCGTGTTTCAGCACTAGCTAATCTGCCGCCGTAATCTCTCAGGGAGATAGAAATAAACAAGCAGGTCTGTGCCGCGCATGGGTGAAGCGCAGGAGGATTATGGTAATTTTAGGGATAAGTAGACGTATTTGAAACACGGCTGTTCTTAGAGAGACTTGCTTCTGGTAGGTGAGAATTGAGGTTAAAAAAGGGATTGTTCTTAAAGGAAAAAAATGCAGATTTCGGTTTTCAAATGCTTTTTGATATCACTTGGCCCCACAGTTGGTATCTGGAAGAAAAAAAGACACTTTCAAGCATCCAAAATGTGGAGACTCTGAAATCAATTACGAGTCGCTGCTCAAATGAAAGGCAAGGCAGAACGCAAGTTAAAAGTCAGGCTGGCTCGCCTTTAACTGGGTCCATTACAAAGGGAAAGCGAAATCACACCGCATACCTGATCTAGCAAAAACCTCTTTTAAAATGGGCTGCTGGGTGGGATCCAGCCTGGCAAACGTAACGGGCATCGATGGCACAGCCCCTGGGCGCGAGGACGCTTGGCCCGTGCGCGGCGGTCCTGGGCACGTATCAGTGGGCTCTGGCCCATCCGCTGGGAGCTCCTAAACCATGCTGTCTGAAGGAGAACCGATGGGCTTGGCAACACATGTGGGCACGCGGCGATGCCTGCGTGGGCACCCGATGTTATCGCCTTGAGCCACCAAATGCACTGCCCAACTCTCTGAGCCCGGCCCAAGTGACCTCGCTGACTGCGCCTCGCACAGACGCCCGCCTCAGAACTTTCCAAACATTTTTGTTTTATTATTTATTTAGCAGACTTTTCTCTTTTGGTGTGCGAATCAAGTTAAAATGCAAAACAGTCGAAACGGCCTTTAGATGCAAAACTAAGCGTGTCATGTGTCACGCTTGCAACGCGCATTTTTCGCTGCGGTATTTCCTTTGGAGTGACCGCGAGAGTTGACTTGAAATGAAAATAAATAACCTTTACCGTTGGATTCAATTTTTTTTGCCAAAACCCAGGTTGAGAGCGAGCCGGTGAAAGCACGGAGCGGTGGGTGGGTAAAGCGTTTTTAAAGAAGCTCGCCAGGGGTGAGGGGCACGCGCTCTCCGCTCAACTGTCTCTGGAAGTCTGCTGGCAGGACATATCTTTTGTCTCGCGTTATCTTTATTTTCTTATTATTTAAAATGGCCGGTTTTTCTTTCCTCTGCTCCAGCGGTCTTTTTTGATATCCATTTAGATTGGAGCTTCATTAAAAAAGCTCAGACAATAGAGTGACTTCTAATTAAGAGCAACAGCATCTGGCCTCTGGCACTGTATCCCAGCGTTCCATCTCTTTTGCTGGGGAAAATTCATTTGTTTCTTAATTAAGAAAAACACCAATAGCGTGAAAAATCTGCTTATGTTACCTGAATCCTAATTAGTTCGACGGTAAGTGGAAAAACACATTCCAGTAGCCCTAGAAATGAACTCGGAGCTGATAAAAATGAACCGGCCTCGCATAAATCCGAGCTGGATGGAAAGTGTGCCGTCATTACGGCTAAGACAATATGCAAACTATCTTCAAAGAAATCAAATTGCCGGAATGTTTTCATTTGCATGCATTAACCATTAACGTAATGAGGGGAAGTGACACCGGACCCGGATTGCACGTCTGCTCGGATTGATAACTCCTACATCTACAAATAGTCTTTCCACAGGAGGAAAAAAATGGAGCGCAGGCACGAGCGCCTGCGCCGCCATCTGCAGAAGGTAACGCACGCGGAGAGCACTTATCTGTCCTGTTGTGTCACAACGCGAGCAGGCCGCCAACGCAGGCACGCAAAACTCGGCCGTTTTAAATCCAAAAGCGTCTTCTTCCCGGCTGCATGCTATTGCAGGCGATCAACCTCTCAGGTCAAATGATTCAATTAAGTGTCTGTTTATGGCTGATACCAAAGCTGGGTGTCGTCTTCACTTATCACCTTTTTTGCAGATCGGTGTTCTCCCAGAATGCCACAGGAGAGATTGCTGCGGCTGTAATTAAAATGGCACGGAGACAAATTTGACGTAGGGGCTAACAAGCGGGAGACGAGGCTGACGCAGGGGGGGGTGTATGAAGAGGAGAGCGTTTTGAAAGAGCTACTGAAACATCATTAGCCAATTAGGAAAACGAGCAAGTTTGATAGTGAGAGAGTTTTCAAACCGGGGACCCGAGAGGCCAAGTGGCTTGTCGTTTAGAGGTTTATTGGCTTTTTATGATGTCAACATGTGCGTTGGTTTAGAACGTAGTTTAACGCTGATTAAATAAGGTCTGGGAACGGGTGATCCCGGATGTTTTTAGCCTGCGGTCCGACTGCCTGGGCACTGGGTGGGCCGTGCTGCATTTGATGCGCTGTTGGCAGACGCATGTGTTCTTGCTTCTCGTGGCAGCAGAACCTTTTTCCGTCGAGACACGTGACTTCTATGCGAGCCTGAAAAAATCAAAAGCGTCAATAAGCTGCAGAAGCGAAAGATGAAAACGAGACAGAAGGCGGCGGTTGAAAAATAACGATTTAGGGTTTGCGGCTGAAATCTTCCTAGGGCTTTTGACAATTTGCATTGTTATAGGCGATAAGGCTGATGTTTTTCCTAGGCTGTACATTTGGTGTGAAATATTTGGGGTGTAAACCGAGCGATCGTTCTCTTAATGAGCGGGGGATCCGGTCTCTTGCCGGGATGGAGTCTTAAGGAGCGGCTTGCCGCTTCGGATGTCTGATATCTGAATATTTAAAAGAGTTTCAAACTCATCTGCAAATGTGATTTGCACGTATCGCACTTTTGCAGTCGTCAGCTTGCCACATCGGCAGGCTTCCGAACGAAGACGAGAACACAGGGAGAGAGAGGGAGGCAAGAGGGAGATGATGCACATATGGGTTGCTATTGATGTATTCTAGTCCTGACCTAATTTAACTCCCTGCCAGCGAGCTCATATGCATACTGTACATTTGCTAAATTAGAGAACGCAAACCTCGCCCTTCTCTCCCAGACAGGTGTAAACAGCATTGTTGTCATAATGCGGCTGCAGTAAATATGATAATTGTTTCGGGATGCAATGGAGCACAAAATAATTTGGCCATCATTTTGATGCCCAGGCTCCAGGGGATCGCCAGCGGGAGGCACTGCGGCCCATTGACATGCGGCGCACGTGGCGATATAATTATGGCTGCCCATCTTTGTTCCTCGCTGGCGTCTTCACACTGCACTAGTAATTTGCTTGTAATATGGAAGCATTTAGTAAAAAGGAGCTTGTGATATTTAGGTCGGAGAATTCTCAGAGTGCGCGTCGCGTTTGACGGCATTATTATGGACTGGGTGTGTGTCTCAAAGCTTCATGCTGTTATATAAGAATTCTGTTACATGTAGATCTTGGTTTTGCTGTTGTTTCGCTCATAATATTTTTTTATAATATTGAAATAAAGTAACGTTTTTTTTCATTTTTTCTGCATTTTTTTCCCTTAATAATAATTATAAGAGAAGAAAAAGGGGGATTTTTCTGTAAATAATTTAATACTTTATAATAATAATATTAGTATTACTTTAAATTATAATTATTGTTATATTTTTTACAAATATTATGAAATAACCATAAATATTTGTATATTTTAGTAAGAATAAATAACTTGCGGGAGGGGGTTGGAACCAATGAGCTTTTATATTACTTACTGAGCATTTTATATCAGAAAAAAAGATGAGAAAACATTTGTCTGAATCATATCCTAGAAAAAATCATAACGTACATAACAGAATTATGGTTAATTTGTTGCGGCCATTCATCAGAAATTACTCTAATGTTTCTTAAGTGCCGTCTTATGTATCTCTCAAGACGTCTCAGTATAGATCTCTGTTCTTGTGTGTGTGTGTGTGTTAATGTGTGTGTCCTCTGTCAGGAGGGCTGTTGTCATCTCTTAAGGACTCTTTGACAGAGGTTTCTCTTGCTGCTTTAGTTAAAGGTCAGTGTGCTGTCGTCTGCGTGTTACTGCGGGAGTGACTCTCTGTCCCCATGGAGGAACATTTCTCCTCCCCAACACACAGCCAGTTCTGAAGACATTTCAGTGTATCCCATATGGTTTTGCAGAGGTTTTGCCAGCCAATCAACATTTAATGATGCTTTGTTGTGTTATATTATATTACATTTTCTTCGTCTAATCGTGCATAATTCCCCCAAGTTTGTCTAAACATGCTTGTTTTTTCACTAGGAAATAAGCACTAGGAAACATTGTGGACATAGTGCTCTGATGTAAATTTGCATCTAAAATAGGGTATTATTGATTAATGCAGTAATCTGAATATGAGGCATCACTGCTGTACTTTAGACTGATTTATGTAGGGTGCTTTTTGTCTGTTGGCTTCTTCCAGTAGAAAAGATATCATAGTGAGCTGCCTACATAGGGCTCCTTTTAAGGCATTATTGGCACGTTTGTTATTTGAAAATCTGTTCCAAAGGGTAGGCATGATTATACTAACTTTTTAGATACCTGTGTGTAATTTGTGGAGAAGACAAACCCAGAATGCATTGCGAGAAGCTCAGTCAATCTAAAATTGTGCATAAAGCTTAGTAAAATTGTTAAATATTGGTAATGTTTTATGAATACTGTCTAATCTACTAAATAAATAGTTCACTATATTTAAAATATATCCAGACCACTTATGAGATTCCTTGACACTAAAGATGCTGTCTGATATGGTAGCTGTCTATGTATGAATGTGGTATACAGTATGGTTTTGGAAGCTTGTGTGCTTCAAACTCTCTGAAGACATCAGATGAGTTACAGTGTATTGCAGGAAGTGTGTGTCTGTCAGTATCATTAGAAGTGACACTGCGGGTGTTCAATGAAAGAAGAATGTAAATACCCTCTGGAGATGCCGTGGAGAGAGTAGGTGAGGCCTCTGAGGGCCCCCGAGCTCCACTGTTTGAAAAACATTAAACTGTGCCACTGCAGGAGCTTCATGCCCTGGTACATGATGAAATCAACATGAAACCTGATCTACAGCGAACAGTCTGTGTCAGTGTCTGCCAACAGAGAGAAACATCCCATTCTTTAATATCTCATGTGTTTCTACTAGACGGCAATGAGATAGAATGGAGGGCAATTAGAGACTACTGTGATATTTTCTGAGTCTAGATGATGTTGAATACAGGGACTGGTAAAAGTGAAATTATGTGGCAGTTGTGTTTCAAAGCTCTCGGTGATTCTTAAAAGTAAAAAATTACAGCATGAAACCATTTTTTTAAAAGTTGTTTTTCACTTAAATTGTACTGTTTCTTAAGGAAGTTTAACATGCTGAATACGAAAATCACATAATTGTTTTTTTTTACCATTGACAGTACTCACAAATAAACTTTTACACTGTTTAACATAACAGTTACTAAAAATGAGTCTCCCAAAACTTCAGAAGGATACATTTGATTGTTTTTGTCTTTTATGACTAATACTGTCCTCACGAGTCAAGTTCCAGACGTACTCCCCCCATCATCGCTTTCCATGTGCTATATAAATTTTTGGAAAGTGACACTTGGAATTTTTTTTTTTTAATATGTGAAAATTTCTACAGTTTTTGATTATTTGCAATATATATCGAAATTAAGGATATAAGCTCAAAATTCACTTGAGCTAAACATATCCTAAAACATTGATGATACATGAAAATAAATACTAGCACAATAATTAGCACCAAAGAACTATATAAAGGTCAGACGAAACAACAGCACTTGATTGTTATTTCTATGCTTAATGGGAGTTTTGAATGTTACACTGTGTCTACACCGGACGTGTCACGACAAGAACAAGCGTCCGTTGTAGACACACTGTAACATTAAAAACTCCCAAAATTGGACATATTTTAAAATTGTAATGGGTTCTAATTCGTTCTATTGTCTCTTGTCGCATCGAGCTACGCCGCTTCCAGTTTACACGCGGTGTTAGATATGTCCTTTTAAAAAATGTAGACGTCTCTAAAGATTATAAGGTCTAAAGAAAAGTTTTTTATACTATATGTTAGGTAGGACAATGTTTTTTTTTTATATACTTGCATATAGATGCTCTACTTTCTCTACTTTTTCGTCTTTTAATAAGTCTTTTTTTCAAGAAGTTTAATGTAAATTTAAATTTAAATGTTAAAGTAAAATTCAAGGTGTCAGGTACGATTTTGCGAGAAATGTCATGACGTCATTACATAGTAGCCTGCAATTTTATCTTTCAAACAGAGATGGCGATATAGAGGCAAGAATCTATTGCAGTTTTAATCTTTGCTATACTTTTTTTGCTTTGTACTGTTACTATGTATCTCATGCTTTTATTCAAGTCGATATTTTCATGTCTGGCTAGTCAGGATGCTAAAACAGACCTGTGTTTAGATTATTCTTTATTTCATTCTTAAAGAAATGTACCTACTGTACAGTACATTACAAATGGCTTTCTCACAGTCCTTGCATATTTATACAGAATACTAGAAGGGACGAGTGAAGGAGAAACATATGAGACAACACTGATGCTTAGATGAAAAGCATCCTCTAAGCAATACAATTAATTTCTAGGTGAGAAACCGAGCCACCCCAAATGACTTCCTCCTGAGACATTTCTTCTCTAAGCTTTCAACGAAATCGAAAATGTATTTCTCTCTTGACCCACACTTTAAACGGTTAGACCATCGTTGCGATCAAATAATGACCCATGAGGACTCCACAGATATGGCCACCCGGGCACATAACAGGCACAATCCAGAGCGTCTTTACAAGAGAAAACGGGGCCTTCTGCCTACTCAGCCGAGGAGTTTATAATCTCTCTCCGTAAGCTTCACACGGCCACATCAAGACTCGAAAGCCAGCGAGAGAAAAAAAATCCGCCCTCTGTCTGTTTTAAAGGATAGCACTTTGAATGTCATTTGACAATTTCCTTTTAATTAGAAGTAATTTACAGAAAGATGCCCACCGGCTAATCTTTACAGGATAATTAGCTTCTATTTTCTTTACTTTTAATTAAAAAGTGGAAAAGATTTAGCCGATCCATAAATAATTGTTCTTTTGAAATGTTCATCAGACTTCACACTTCTCTTTGGCATGAGTAATATTTAGATGGTATCGTGAGTTCTGTCTCCTTAGAGTTAGAGTACAGATTTTTTTTATCTGGGGTATTAAAAAGTGGAACTATCAATAATAGAAATAGGAACCAGAGGCACGTTAGAATTGAATTAATGAGGAATTTATTGCTTAAAAAACGTCTGCCTCTTTCTAGCTAGTCAAATTGGAATCTCGGGCATATCCGTTTCAGAAATTGTTCCTTGATGGAGAAAATTTGTTTTATCGGCCTAATTTACGGCTCACATTGGTTTAGTTTAAAAGCCCCTCATTTGTTTCCGTGATATAAAAGGTCTGGTTTTAAAAGTGAAACGCTGAGAGTTTAAAGCATTTACTCCTCTTTAGAAGCCTGAGATTTGGATGTGGGCGGCGCATCCTGCGCAAAAGCTCATTTATTTTTGTAAACTGACAAATGTTTGAGTGGAGTACTTGTTTAATCCGAAAAATAAATTTGACAGAAATTGATTTTATTCATAAGGAACGGATTGGACTACAAATTCTCGGAATGTATGTTTCACACCAGAATGGAGCCAGGTGATTGGAGGAGAGTGCTCAAAAGAGGAGGGACTTACTGGCTCGCACTAATAAATAAATAAACTTTAAAAAAATGATTCACTTATGTATTTATTTACTTATTTTATATTAAACCTGAATTAAAAATGGAAAAAAAATATATATGGTATATATATATTTAGGGCCCGAGCACGAAAGAGCAAGCCACCGGCTTGCTCTGCAGTGCAGAGCCCTCTTGTTTCTGTGTTGTTTATTATTATTATTATTCTTTTCCCGCCTTGATCGCAATTTAGACGGCCTAAACATGCTCGAAAAGTCACAATAATTTGCACGCGCATCAGACGGTGCAGAAATTTACGTCTGATAAGGGTTTAAAAATTAGGCGTGGCAAATTGGCTCGCTAGCGCCACCTAGAACTGCCCAGACCACTACGTAATACATACATGCACCAAAATTGGTAGACTTATGGAACATCCCTAATCATTAAGAAAAGTCTCTTGGGGCATATCTCTAAACCAAACAGGAAGTCCGTTATTTTTGATTTCCTGTTGAATTTTGTCATTTCTGTCAATTTCCATGTGTCGTATTTGAACGAACTCCTCCCAGAGATTTTATCCGATCAACATCATATTCATGTCATTTTCATCTTAAGGCTTCTGCGAAGCTAAATTGCGGAGCTTTTGACTTTTCGTCGGGAAACGTGACCCTGGCGGCCTGCCAAAGTTTGGCGTTTTTTCCTGATCAGGAAGTACCATGTTTTTACCAGTGATTAACTGCTCATTGAGATTCAAACAGGTCAGCATCATATTTGGCCAGTAAATCCAGTATTATCTTCAGACCTTTGTCATGATGCATTGAAAGATCCTAACTTTTCGTCTAGGGGCGTGTCCATGGCGGCTTCACAAAGTTTGATGTTTCGCCATGAACCAGGAAGCTATATTAACTCAGACACACAACGTCCGACCACCATCACACTTCATATGTTTGATGAGAGTCCAGGGCTGAACACATATCCACGTCAGTGTTCACTTCTAGTCATAGCGCCACCAGCTGGCAACAGGAAGAATTGCACATATCTATAAATGACAAATCCTACTATATTTTGCCTGCATTAATTTGATCAACTATCACTAATGCTGGAATCATGTACACATCCATGTCAGTTGGACTTATGGTAATAGCGCCACCAGCTGGCATCATGAAATATGTCAGGTATAAATGAATAACATATTCTTCTAGATTTCGCATGCATTAATTGTATCACCTAGAATTTACTATTTTCTTTTCTATGGTAATATTCAAATAGAGCTTTAGCGCCACCTGCAGGAAACAGGAAATGACATGTTTTCAGCTCTTTTTAACTGATCATATGAAATTCAAACAGGTCAAAATTACATTTGGCCAGTGGACATATCCATGACAGTGTTCAATAAGAGTCATAGCGCCACCAGGTGGCAACAGGAAATATTGCACGTGGAAATAAATAAATCCTACTTTCATTTGCCTGCATTCATTTTAGTTTATCACACATCACTTTTTTCAATTTCCATGGCAATATTCAGATAGAGTTATAGCGCCACCTGCAGGAAACAGGAAATGGCATGTTTTAAACGTTCATGTGCCGGTTTCACACACACATTTGTGTTTACGCATGCTTAGTGAATGAGACCATCGTCCACTCTGCTCCAAACGTAGCATGTTTGATTAGATTCATGCCCTATATTGTAACTCCCTGTATGCAGATTGCTCACCGTTTGCTGTTCCTGAGGCCGACTGGTTCGTGGTGGCACAGGGTTGCGGTTGCCACTTCCGCGAGGGCCCGCACATCGCTGCTTGCAGCTTTAATTATATATATATTTGTATGTTTTGTCAATTTTGATGTTACGTTTAAAATTATCCATTTATATATTATAATATATATTTTATATTTTTTCTATGGTGTTTTGTTGAAAAGAGAAGTGTGAATATCAGGATTGAATCAGTCGAGTTCAAAGTCTGCATGCAAATGTCTAGTGTGACCGCACCTCAGGCACAGAAATCCAGCGCAAAAGTCAGTTCATTTGCAAATGTCTCTCACTGGAACTCAGTCGAGTTGATGGGGAGCGATCGGAGAGAGCGTTTCTGAAAGGCAGTCGGGTCCAAATTGGGACAGAGTGCAGAAAGCTAATGAGAACTCACACATGAGCTTCAGAGAGCAGGGTCTCTGTGATTGGTGTTGAACATTTGGAGGACGACCCTCAGCCTTTAATAGGCATGCAGACCTGCCAGTTGGGTGCAGAGAGAGAGAGAGAGAGAGAGAGAGAGATCCTGGCACCTGCCGTAGCCCAACAGCTCGTTCAGAAACGCCTCCAGCATTTTAATGGCCTTGTCAAATGCCAGTCCTGTTCTTATGCCACTCCAATTCCAGCCGACTAGATGCCGAACACAGGATATTTAACTTTTATATGCACATGGGAGGGTTTGAGCTGGGTTTGAGCTCGTGTTTACATGCAATTTTTCTTAGCAGTTCTGAAAACCTCTGTTCTAATGTTTAGGGGCTTTTAGTTGCTATAGTAATTGAGTCTTTTAATCATTGATCTCTGAGCTCTTAAATTCATCAAACATGCAACCCACAAAACATGACCTACTTAAGATATATCTGGATGTTCTGACCTCATTAACTATGCCTTGTAGTTTTCAGAATATTTTTACATAGATCAAGTATCAAATGACGCATTATTAGTAAATCAGTAAAACATTCTAAGGGGTAATATTCATGGGAATCTTGGATAATGAAAATTAGGAAAATGGGAGTTTTAACATTTTCATAGTTTCTGTGAATTTTGGCGTTTCCAAATTGTGACCAACTGCTTTTATGTAAATAAAGAAACTGATGATCTTGAGTGATAAAATTATGAAAATTATTTGGAAACCCTGATTCATATGGTTTTATTTTAAATATACAGTACACACACACTTAATTGTATTGCTCAGTGATTGCCTCTTCAGATGTTTTCCGATGAAATGAAACACAAATAGACACATATGAGACCATGGTTGGCACAGTAAGAGAGCTTTAAAAAGAATGCCGCTCATTTAGATAATTTGGTCTTGGAGAAATTTCCATTTCTAGTTCATGAGATCTGACTTTCGATTGCAGACTTCAGATGATTCAATGATGTCTTGGCAGATCTAAACACGGTTATATTTATAGAATTTATAGAGCTGACACGTGTAAGATTGTTTTTCTTATTTTGTCTCAATTTTTTTGTATATAAACTCATTCTTGTCTAAAGCTATCTAATTTTAAAGATGTTAAAGCGCTCTCTGCACTTTTACATTGGTATAGATCTTGCTTTGTTTCATTATATTTCTCATAAGAAATCAGTAGATGAAAGCTCAACAAATTCTGCGCATATACTGTATGTGAACCTTGTAAACTTTAACTAAACTAATTAAAATTAGGAATGCACGATAAATTATCGGCCATATCGGCCGATAAAAGGTAGTGTTTAGTGTCATCGATATCGGCCGATAATTAAATTTAGGCCGATAAATAATGAATCATTTTTTCTGGTTAAACCACTTCAGCTCTACGCTGCTCACAGTTAAAATCCAAAACAGTGCTGTCTTTCTGTCATGATTATTCACTTACTGTTATTAGCAAAACATTGTTAATGTAGGTACAGTGTGTAGATATTTATAAATGTGTAAATTATAGGAACAAAAGCTATTTTTTTAAAGCCGATTGGTGTCTGAATGCTTTCTCTCTTGACACCAGTTAGACATGTGGCTATTAAGAACACTTTTCTGGGTTGGTGTGGAAGAAGATCTATCATTTGTTTATTAAATAAAAAATATACCATAAAAGTGTAATAGTTAAAGGACCTTTAACTACTGTAAAGTAGACTTGGTACAAGATTTTCAAGGAAAAAATATAACTAATGGTAACCTTTTTACCATTGTTATATTGAAAATGTTATATTAATATTAGATGCTGTATATCGGCCAATCTATCGATTATCGACTTCCAATGTTAAATAATTATCGGTTATCGGCCAAAATGTACATATCGGTGCATCCCTAATTAAAATGTGGAAAGTTATGCTGAAATGTGTGTTCTGGACTTCTAGGCCGAATGATGTGCGTGAATGTCCCGGCTCCGCACCAGAATTTGTGGTTGGCCCACAAAAATCCGGTTTTCATCCAAATCTGGCAGGGTTTGGGCCGGCCCGGACGTCCCTGAAGGCCTTTACGCGGCATTATGTATTCGTGTTGGGTCTCAGGTGCTCGCTGTGTGCTTTATCCCCGGGCCAAGCTCGATCCTGTTTTCAATGGCGCAGCCAGATGAAAAAAGCGAGTGCAGTAGGTGCGAGCAGAATGATTTCCACGCATGTAGAGATCTGCTGCTTTGTTCTATGCGATTCAATTACCTCTACCCTAATTAGAGCCATAGAGAAGACCCGGTCTGTGATGGGGCTCCACACCGTGGCTTCAGCTGATTAAGTGTGGTATCACCATCAGAGACCCCAGACGAGCTCCGTCCGCCTCCAAGCACACACACCGCTGCACCAACAACCAATCACAATCACCCATTCTTTTTTTTTGAAGTTTATAAATCTGTTTTAATCTTTGTTACGCCGTTTTCAGCGTTTCAGAGTTGAGATTTGAAATGTGGGGACATGTTGTGATGGATTTTTTGTTTTTCCCTTACCTGGCACACTTTTTGAGTGTGGATGGGCATGTGCATCTTCGCATCTCGCAGCTGATCTGCATCTCACTGGGTTTGCTGGGCAAGCTGAGGTCTTAGCAGCATACTTAAGTGGTTATAAAAAGGTGTTGAGGTGTTTTATGAGGTACAGTACAGTACGCCCAAAAATGAAAATGCTTTCACCTCAATGTTGTTCCAAACCAGTATAAGTGTCTTTTTTTGGAAGCACAAAGCAGAAGTTGGACTGTTCTTGGAGGAGTTGGATGTGCTTCTGTCATCTTTTCCCGAGGACGGTACTCCTCTGGTGGTACTTGGAGACTTCAACATTCACCAGGAAAAACCACAGGCTGCTGACTTCAACAACCTGACTGCGTCGTTTGACCTCAAGCGGGTCCCAACTTCAGCGACTCATAAATCTGGTAATCAACTCGATCTTATCTACACACGCCATTGTTTCACCCATCACTCCCAGGTCACCCCGCTGCACAAGTCAGATCATTTCCTCATCACTCTTGATCTCGACTTAACTTCTCCAGACACTACACATGCTTCCCCACTGGTCACATTCCGACGCAACCTACGATCACTCTTTCCCTCCCGCTTGTCCTCTGCAGTCTCTGCCACTCTCCCACCCCCTAAATAGTTCTCTCTCCTTGATGCTAACACCGCCACTCACACCCTTTGCTCCTCACTCACCTCCTGCTTGGACATTTTATGCCCTCTTCGATCTAGGCCATCTCATGCATCTACTTCTGCCCCCTGGTTATCTGATGTTCTCCGTGAACATCGCGCCTCTCTCAGGTCTGCTGAGAGAAAGTGGCACAAATCAAAAGAACCTACCGGCCTCTCTCTTTATCAGTCTATACTCTCTTCCTTCTCTGCGGATGTCTCCTCTGCGAAAACCCAGTACTACCACGCCAAAATGAATAACTCTCCTGACCCTCGTTCTCTCTTTAAAACCTTTTCTGCTCCTCTTTGCCCGCCTACCCCCTCACCTCCATCGGACTTAACAGCTGACAATTTTGCGTCGTTCTTTGTACAGAAAACGACCACCATCAGTAATCAATTCTCTGCGCCACCACCTCTTGACCACGCCCAATCCCCAGACACATGCTTGCTCCCCTCTTCTCTCTCGTATCTGAAGAGGACGTTTCCAAGGTCATTTCTTCTAACCACCCGACTACCTGCCCCCTAGATTCCATCCCCACTCATCTCCTCCAGGCCATTTCCCCATCAGTTGTTCCCTCTCTGACCCACATTATCAACTCATCTCTCACCACAGGTACATTTCCTACTCTCTTCAAAGAGGCCCGTATTACCCCACTACTAAAAAAACCTACTCTTAATCCTGCACTGTTAGAAAACTACAGACCGGTATCCCTACTCCCCTTCGTTGCGAAAACTCTAGAACGTGTTGTATGTAACCAGCTCTCATCCTTTCTCGCCCAGAACAACCTCCTAGACAGCAACCAGTCGGGTTTCAAGAGCGGTCATTCCACTGAAACTGCGCTGCTCTCTGTCATTGAAGCCCTGAGACTGGAAAGAGCTTCCTCTAACTCATCTGTTCTCATCCTACTGGACCTATCTGCCACCTTTGACACCGTCAACCATCACATCCTCCTGTCCACCCTCAAGACTATGGGGGTCTCCGGAATGGTGCTACAATGGTTCAGGTCTTACCTCTCGGGTAGGTCCTTTAGAGTATCTTGGAGAGGTGAGGTGTCTGAGTCCCAACATCTCGACACAGGTGTGCCTCAGGGTTCAGTGCTTGGTCCGTTGCTATTCTCTGTATACATGTCATCCCTAGGCTCTGTCATCCGGAAACATGGCTTTTCCTATCACTGCTATGCGGATGATACACAACTCTACCTTTCTTTTCGCCCAGACGATCCGACGGTTTCTGCACGCATCTCAGCTTGCCTAGCCGACATCTCGCTCTGGATGAATGACCATCACCTGCAGCTGAACCTTTTAAAAACAGAACTGCTTGCAATCCCGGCCGATACAAAGACTCATCACAGCCTCTCCATTCAACTGGGCTCATCAACCATCACATCTTCCAGAAAGGCAAGAAACCTGGGAGTGGTGATCGATGATCAGCTCAACTTCACAGATCAAGTTGCCAGCACCGCCCGGTCCTGTAGATTCATTCTCTACAATATTAGGAAAATTAGACCCTTCCTATCAGAGCAGGCTACGCAAGTCCTAGTACAGGCTCTGGTCCTGTCCAGACTGGACTACTGCAATGCTCTACTGGGTGGACTTCCAGCTTGCACAACCAAACGTCTACAGATGATCCAGAATGCTGCCGCAAGAGTTATCTTTAATGAACCGAAGAGAGCACATGTCACTCCTCTATTCATTAAGCTACATTGGCTCCCTATAGTTGCTCGCATCAAATTCAAGACTCTGCTCCTGGCCTACAAGACCACCACTGGTTCTGCACCACCTTATCTTCACTCGCTACTCCAGACATACGTACCCGCCAGATGCCTACGCACTGCAAACGAACGGCGTCTTGTGGTGCCATCCCAAAAAGGTAAAAAATCTCTCTCGCGCACCTTCTCCGGATCTGTTCCACCTATGTGGAATGATCTAACCGCTGCTACAAGATCTGCAGATTCTGTAGCCATCTTTAAGAAACGTCTGAAAACACATCTCTTCCGTCAACATCTGACTGATCTGTTCTGACTCTATTTTCTTCTCTACTCTATATTCTATAAAAAAAAAAAAATGAATGAATGGTTCTGTATACTTTGTTAGGTTATATGAGACCCAATCCTCTTTTTTTTTATTGCACTTATGCTTTTGTTGTACTTATGCTGTCCCAATTGCTTCCATTGCCTACCCCACGTGTAAGTCGCTTTGGATAAAAGCGTCTGCTAAATGACTAAATGTAAATGTAAGTTTAACAGAAGTCACCTTGCTATTTTTCCATACAAATGAGTGAATATTGACCAGGTTGGAACAAAACAAAAGAATATAAACTGATACAAGCGAATAGACTGTGACAGTCAAAGTCTTCTGAATGTAGTTAATAGCTTTACACGATCTCTTAAGATATTTAGAAGGTAGTTCACATATATTTAAATAGGGCACGTCAAAACATCTCACACCATTTTTGACATCACTGATGTCAAATCACATTAGTGCTCATGTGTTTTGTAACCGGCAAAAGAGATGATTTTCAGTCAGCAATGATTTGTACTTGTTCATCGATAATTCACCTAAAAATGAAAATTCTTTCATCCCTTATTCACCTTCATGTCCTTACTGTACAACCCTGTATGACTTTCTTCTGCAGGACACAAAAGAAGATATTTTAAAGAACGTTGGGAGGCAAACAACATTGGTCCCTATTGACTTCTATTGTATGGAAGCAAAACCGCTAAACATTTCTCAAAATATCTTCTTTTGTGTTTCATAGAAGGCAGTAAGTCATACAGGTTTGGAATGACATGAGGTGAATAAATTATGAAGGAATAAAAATGACTATGGTCAAGTCAATAGGGGGCATTTTTGGGTGAAGACCCGATTAAGACCCGATTCACATTTTGCGTTTTTTCTGTGCGCATATTTGTTATTTAAATGTAGACGCATACATTTTTCATGTATGTGGAAATGCAGTGCGTGTTTTTTTTACCCGGGGGAGTCGTTCAAACAGACCAATTACAGCCCTCACGGTCCGTGAAGAGTCTACGTTGAGTTGACACAATTTTTGGAGAGGTGGATATCAGGCTACGCAGAGCTACGGCGTAGGTCACATCATAAATTACGGATGATGTGTTATGTCATCAAGAAAGCCTCTGTCACCCAATGACCATGACACAGATACAAATCTTTGTTAGCTTAACACCGCAGATCAATTTTCCACATCTAGCTAAAAACCTGCACTATGTCAATAAACAATCAAAAAGTGTTTGGTGTAAGAGATGACAAAGCCTGCGCTTTTCACATGACTTTAATTCTCTCAGATTCTTCATCTAACAAGATTCAATATCTTATGATACATCGCATCGATTTTCTTTCTCGCGTTAAAACTATTCTCTGATGGTGTCAGAGGCAATGAGCGCAGCATCCGGCGCATTCAGCCCCGCCGAGCATCTGCAAAGTGCAGCCGTCACGAGATTGATTGTGACAGACTTTTAAACAGTATACAACCAAATATAGCAGGGTACAGCACTATCAGAAAATGAGCTAGGAGTGTGGGCCTAGTCGTTTAGAAAGTCATTATTCTTATCGTTTGCCGTCTCTGAAATTATTTCAGGTCTCTTCATGCAATGAATGCAGTATAATAAGCCAAACATGCGGAAAGGGCTTGAACTTGGTAATCGGAGCAGGTTGGATGAAGTAGCCTTATTAAAAAATTCTGGAACGTTCAAAATGTTACAATGTGTTTTATCTTATGAATCTATTAGATGTTATGTTTTATGAAGGGAAGAAATGGTCCATGATAACTTGTAGAGCAGAAATGGACAGAATTATGCAGAAATGTATGTAATGTAAGAGCAGGAACTAGGCTATGGATTTGTAAAATTAACACAACTTAAAATGCTCGTTTCTATAATTTAAAGCAATTCATTGTTCAGGGTGTCTGTTTGAACAGTGTTTTAGAATGGCTTCTGCAAGTCGCTCGTCGGGTCTGATATCTCTCTGCCCATCTGCTTTTAGCATATTGAGATGTACTGCGAGGATGCCGAGGTGCCGCTTTCCCCTGCGAGCCGGTAAAAGGGTGAACGCGATAACATCATAAAACTGTAGCCTAATTTAAACGGCTGCTCTCGAGCACTTCACACCGTGTCTATTGAAGATCTGTGCGCTAATTCTTTTCATGTAGCACGAGTCCTGCAGATGTAGCGCACTATAAAGAAGTCATTTAACAGTCTTAATGAACAGAGCCGGCCGTTTGGGAAGATCAGGCGGTGCTTGACGGTGCTCTGCGCAGGAAGAAAGGGCTCTTCACTGAAATTATTGCTTTATTAAAAGCGAGTGCCTTGCTCCCCTGTTACGAGCGAACAAAATGGTATGTTAAATACGCATGTGACATGTACAGTACAGGGTAGGCCTCGGTTAATCGGTTTGGAGCTTCACACCCACATGAAAATACGGCAAGTTTAATACGTGTAAGGGCTTTCCTTAAACATAAATGTATATGGGTGGCGATTGGTTGCCATTTCCTTGCATTGTACAGTATAGAACATGGCTGTGTGGACAAGTTTAATGCGCGTTTTATTTTTATCACGATAAACACATTAATTATAAGTCAATAAATTAAAATATACACTAATATAATAAAATCAACAAAAAAAGTTAAATTCATGACAAGAACTACTGTGTATACTGTAAGTGTGTAGAAAGCTTTAGAGATCTTTAGTACCAAAGTTTTACTTTTTTTACTTAAAAAAGCTACAGAAAAGCTGGTTAATAAACAATCTTTATACATTAACAAGGAAATGTGTTGAAGGTTGTAACCAGGGTGATACTTCATGGTTGCTAAAATGTTGTAGGTGGTTGCTAAAATGTTGGTGACGACGGAAAAATGTTATTAGTGGTTGCTAGATTGTTGCTAACATGTTGGTGGTGGTGGTTGCTAAAATGTTGATTGTTGCTAAAATGTTGATGTTGATGTTGGCTGCTAGGTGGTTGCTAAAATGTTGGTGGCTGCGTTAATGTTAGTGATGGTTGCTAAAATGTTCTTGATGGTTGCTATGGGGTTGCTAAAATGTTGGTGGTTGTTGAAATGTTGTTGTTTTTGCTAGATTGGTTGTTAACATATGGATGGCTGCTTAAATGTTGGCAGTGGTTGCTAAATTTTGGTGGTTGCTAAATTTTGGTGGTTGCTAAAATGTTGTTGGTGGTTGGTAGGTTGTTGCTAAAATGTTGTTGGGTGCTAAAATGTTGTTGGTGGTTGGTAGGTTGTTGCTAAAATGTTGTTGGGTGCTAAAATGTTGTTGGTGGATGCTTAAAAATGTTGGTGGTTGCTAAGTAGCCATAGGACAACCCCCAGGTCTATTGATGAGAGATCCACCAGATGCGAACATCTCAACATCATTTACCATCCAGTAGATACAATATGAGCAATTATGAAAAACATAATAAAGATATATGCAATAATATACAAATGTTTAATATAAAGCCTGCAAGATGTATTGTCAGGACACAGTGTTTTATGCGGTTTTATTTGTATGGAGATAAATTATTTGTTTCATGTGTTGGCTGGCGTCTCAGAGAAAGGCTTGTTCAAATACATAGTAACGTTTTTTCTGTAGTTACAGATTTTATTTGGAAGCAATTTCACCGGCGCCCTCGATAGCCACGAAATCGCAATATGCAAATACAAAAAAGTACAGCTACAAGGTAAAGTCAAGAAATCATTTAGATTTAAAGAAATAACATTGCACGGAGCAGAGAAAAAAATTAATCATTGGGAGAATGTCTCTTTTAAGATTGCACCGGTGTATTACCCGCAGGCATGAAATGTAAATGGAAAATCAACATTGTATCCTGTGATAAGGCAGACAAATTAATAAAGGCATTTTCTGTCCTGGGCTCCTGTTGGCGCGGGTGTTAAAAGTCACTAGGTCGTGCGGGAGGAACGTTTCTCGTAGATGAAGAGGGTTTTACAGAGTTTTGACAATGGCTGGCAAGCTAGCAGCGCTCCACACAAACAGCAGCTGTCATGAGGAGACCCGGTCAAGTGAGCTTAATACAGAAGACACTTTTCTTGAGCAGAAATAGTAGGCATTGTGCTTGTGCAATTTTATATAAATGTTCCTGTAACATTAGTGAAAAGGTCATGGGTCGGATCCAGAGGAACACATATAAAGATATAAAAATAAATCGCTTTGGAATAAACTGTCTGCCAAATTCATAGATGTAAATCTAAGTACTGTATGTACAGTATAAAGGTTCAGATTGTTGTGTTATGTGTCCAGGTCCGCTGGACGGAGGTGTGGAGGAAGAGGAGGAAGAGTGCATAGCCGACGGAAATGAACTCACGACTAAAGATGAGTATTCGATGGATGAAAACTTTGCTGCTGACTTTGAAACGGACAACCTCACCTGTGAGGACATGGAATACTTCTGCGGCAAAGGTCAGCACTTCTGTCTCTTCTGCTTTCACAGCTACGACCAAGCAAGGGTTTACATATTTATCATTGTGCTTAATGAATTTGGTTCTTTTTATTTCTTAGTGAATGCCTCTGAATGTCTTCTCTTGCTATTCGATGGCAGGAATCTGACTTCATAGACTTTCATGCTTTGAATACCCCCTTGCCAAAAAAACAAAACATTTTCTTCAAATTTCTTTATTAATATCCTTCAGGCACTTTAAGTTTTTACTGTCTTTGAGGATAGGCATATTTTTTCTGTTGGTTACAAGTTCGCTCTTTTAGTGATTTTCTTTTTGTTCTGCATTTAAAGGTGTAACAGGCGTGACATGCGGAAGCTTAGAACTACAGTGGTTTAGCAATATGTTGTTTCAGGGTCAAAGGAATATCTTAATATGTGCTTTTGTTTCCTAGTATTCGCTGAAAGCCTTTGAGATAAATCAATTTTCAATTTTGAAATTTGTTTTTGTAGAGCTTTTCAGAGGCAGTTGCCTTAGGAATAAAATACAGTGTTCAGACGCTGCATTCAATTGCTATTAAAAAAGATTTCAAGGTTATTTCTTTAGTATTTAGAAATGTATTTAAAAAAAATAAAGAAACTTTGTATACATTTACAGTAAATCTCTGTATACTGTACATGTGCTGCTTTGATTGATCTCATTGAAGACATGCAAGAGTTGATTCTTCGGATTTATATATTTATTATATAATATATTTATTGTCTTAAAAGGAGCCCGTAAAGGACACATAAATGTAAGTGTATGATATGAGTAAACTTTAGGTTATTTTCAAACAATCATTGGGTCAAAATGGGATGATGAACCCAGCCGTTGGGTTAAATTAACCCCAAAAAGGTTTGTATTTGACCCAATAATGGTTTTAAACAACCCAGCATAACCCAAGGTTATTTATACCCAAGAATTAGTTTTGTCTTTTTTAACCCAACGCTGGGTTAAAAAATATAACCCAGCATTTGTTAGCATGTACAGTGCCTTGCAGAAGTATTCATCCCCCTTCATTCAACTGCCTTTAAAATATTTTTTTTTCACAAATCTACACTTCATGCACAATAATGACAAATAAGAATCTGATTTGTGACAGCTTTGCAAATGTTTATAAAAAAAAATCATTGCATAAGTATTCATACCCTTAACTCAGATTAGGGTAAAAGCACCTTTACAGACTCTTTTTGGGTATGATGTGACAAGCTTTGCACATCTGCATTTGGCAATTTTCTGCCATTCTTCTCCTTAGATCCTCTCAATCTCTATCAGGTTCGATGTAGATCTTCATTAGACATACATTTTCAGGTTTCTACAGAGATGTTCAGTTGGGTTCAAGCCCAAGCACTAGCTGGGCCACTCAAGGATATAGACGGAGTTGTCCATAAGTCACGCTTGCATTGTTTTAACTCTGTGCTTAGGATCATTGTTTTGTTGGAGAATGAACCTTCTGCCCTTTCAGAGGTTCTGAATGTTCTGGGCTAGGTTTTCATGATCATTATCTCTTTATTTTGTGCCGTTGAGCTTTTCTTCTACTCTGACAAATGCTCCAGTCCCTGCAGCTGAAAACACCCCTACATCATGATGCTGTTTCCACCACACTTTACTGTTTAGACAGTATTGTACAGGTGTTGAGCAGTGCTTGGTTTTCTCCAGACATGATGCATGAAACTGAGATTCATCAGACCAGAAAGTCTCGTTTCTGACAGTTTGAAAGATTCGTTGAAGTACGTTTTGCATATTTCAAGTTTCCACGTGTCTTCTCTGAGAAAATGATTGAGTCTGGCTACTCAGCCATAAAGCCCAGATTGGTGGAGTCTTGCAGTGATGTTTGTCCTTCTGTAAGTTTCTCCCATCTCCCAATATGATCATGGAGCTCATCCAGAGTGATCATCAGCTTCTTGGTCACCAAGACACTTCTGCATCGACGGCTCAGTGTGGACAGGAGGTTAGCTGGTGGTTCCAAACCTCTTTCATTAAGGCTAAATGGAGGCTAGATGCTTCTGTGAACCTTCAATACAGAAGATATTTTTCAGAAGTCTTCCCCAGATCTGTTTCTTAAAACAATCCTGTCTCAGAGCCCTACTGACAGCTCTTTTGACCTCATGTCTTGTTTTTTACTTTTATATGCATTTTCAGCTGTTGCACCTTTTATTGAGAGGTATGTGCCGCTCCAAATCATACGGTTTCAATTGAATTTGTCACAGGTTAACTCCACTTGAAGTGCACATTTAGGTAAGATAAGGCAGCAACATAACAAAATGTGAATAAAATGAAGGGGGATATGAATACTTTTGCAAGGCACTGTATAAATTAAATACTTATTGATATAGTAAAACAACAGTTACCTTGGTTTTGCTTTATTGAATATTTATTTTACCATAGTTTTAGAATAAATATCATTCTTAAACTCTGGTTACTATAAAGATTCAATTGTACAGTTGTGTTGTAGTAAAATCATGGGTTATTTTCGTGAGGGATTACTGTGGAAACACCACACTACTTTAAGTGTAAGTGTTGAACCAAAGTTTTATTATTAA
This sequence comes from Triplophysa bombifrons, assembly GCA_029783895.1. NCBI lineage: Eukaryota > Metazoa > Chordata > Actinopteri > Cypriniformes > Nemacheilidae > Triplophysa > Triplophysa bombifrons. The sequence goes on from CM056455.1 coordinate 6,495,457, forward strand.
GTTTTAGCAAATCTCCTCTAAGATTCCCTTTAACTTTTCCGGCTCTGCTTAAACGTAAAACCACAGCTCAAGATACTTCAGTAATCTCGTTGTCAAGCGATTTCTCAGTCTGCTGTAGTTCTGCAACTCGGTTTTAAGTCTCCATCGAATTCTCCGGACGACTTCCCATTCTCTTTCCTTTAGCACATAGTACAAGCTCATCAGGTGTATTCATTTCCCCTGATCCTCTGCTCAATTAGATCTTTTAAAGCGCGTTTAGCCCTGCTTCTGAGTGGCTTAAAATCACTCCACTTCCGTCGAAGTGCCTTGAATTAAAGAACAACACAATCCTGCTGGGTTTAAAGGGTTTATGCGTGTTATTCCTCAGCAATAGAATGACAGAGAGGGTTTTCTTCATGAAGCAAACCCTCTCAAATGAGATGGCATGCTGTAATTAGCGCATAGAGAAGTCCAATAGTGAAGCTTTAAAAACAGTCACTCATCCCTGGGCCTTTATCTGTTCTGGATAAATAAGGTCTCCTGTGAAGTAGATGGCTCACAGTTCAGTGGTCGCGTATCGTGTGTGCGTTTGGCGAAGACTAGCGTGTCAGGAGAACCTAAAACTTCCATTAAAAGTTTGGGTCTTTAATAGGTATTAAGAATCTGTCGCAACACAAAGAGGAATCGTCCGTTTTCATTAACTCACGAAGCCCTTATTAACTTTGATCGGAAAGCAAAGCAGCTTAAATTCGCAGAGGTCAGACAGTTGGATGAAAGTTTAGCCCGTTTGTTGGCATCTTCCATGAAAAGCTAACTGTTGCACCTTGCGAGTCTTGATTTAGACTCACTAGACAACTTTTGCAACTTCTTAAGCCCCTACGCACAATGTCTGACAGATATTTACTGGTTTGTCTTAATGTAAAAAGGACATTAAACCTTTTTGTTGCATCATCGCTTGGCTACTGAAGTTGCTCCACATGTGTGTTGCCAGATAGTCTTTTAATGGATTATGTGAGATGTGTTGGATCTTTTTCTTAAAGGGATAGTTTACACAGAAATAAAAAATCTGACATAATTTATTCCCCCTCATGTCCTTCATAAACTATACTGTTTATGACTATTTGTTAAGTGGGACACAAAAGATGATCATGGGTGAGGAAAGGATGAAAGAATTTTCATTTGGTGTTGAACTTTGCGCTAAAATAAGCATTTTGACTTTTATTTGAATCACATAGACAATGACAATATTACCATTTTTACATTTAGTCTTAAACATGCATTGCACTTTATTTTAAAGTTACCAACCACATTGATTTAAAGATTTATAGACACCTGTTCTGATTTTAAAACTATGAATAAACTCTTTAATCGTGACATAAAATAACTCAAGCGAATAACATCTATAGCTCATAACAGTAAGAGTTTACAGCAACCATTGTGCACTATGATCAAGTACTTAATCTCCGAAGCGTCGAAGGACACACACATCTTTTTGCACATTCCACTTCACGGCAGCATTTGTGGAACCAAATACCCCGAAACAGCAGAAGGGTTCCTCTCTACGCCCCCCCTAAACTGTTTGGAGAGAGTCTCGCTTTAGCGGCATCGCTGCACACTCATGTACCATGAAATGATTGAGATGCTTCTGTCAATGGCTTCATACGAAATGGTTGAGAAACAGCAAAGCGCAGTGTGAAATGAAGTCCGTGGCCGTGAATGGAGCAAGTCTAGTACACAATGTGTATAAACATGAAACTTGAACGTCGTCAGAAGAACACATGGGGCTTCTTTTTGAAAGTGAAGATGAGAATATAAGGGGAAAAAAGACAACCTTGTTGTCCCCTTGTCACCCCCTCAAAAACAACTCCACGGTCAATTTCACATTTATAGAGTGGTGGTTGTGAACAAGTTTCAAAATAAAATTTACGAGCTTCTGTCACACTCGGTGATGTAATTGTAAGAATGCTGGTGTTGTGAAATTTGACCTTGCTTCCATGTGTGTCCGTTCTTGTAAGTGTTTCTGTTGGGAAGTGATGTGTTGGCCAAAACCTAGCGTGTTTCCTGGCTTTGACACAAATGCTGTTATGAGGCAGGAAGGATGATGATGTTAGTTCAGAGGATATTGTGTTTTCTTTTATCTGAAGGTAATCTAATGTTTTTAGTTAGGAAATTGTTAATAAATAGATCTAATTCATTTCTAAGTGTGTAAAATACTGTTGGTTGTGCAAATTAATAATGAATATTTGAAGAGTTTTGTTCCAAAATGAGATAACTCAATTTAAAAAAATCAAAATCATGTTTTTTATCATGTTATCATGTTTTTATTGTGTTTTATTGTTTTAGGTAGCTGTTCTTTTCGAGTTATTGTGGCTTAAATCAAAACAAACCAAGCTATCCATAGCTATCATGAACTAATAATAGCATTTATTTATCTTGGTTCATGTTCATTTCAGCATTTACTTGTACCCAAGTTGTAACTTTCAAGTTAATGACAATTGTGTTGGTATTGACTAACATTAACAAATATGAATAAATGCCAAAACACTGTATTGATCATTGTTGGTTCATGTTACATCAAATCTTTTCAAATGTAAATATTTGACTTTGTAGAAATATTTTACTTCGGGTTAAAGGTACAGTTGGTAACAAATTTGCAGTAAAATATCGAAAAACCACTAAGCCAGTGTTATACATTTTGTTCAGCTGAGTACTTACAATATCCCAAATGTTTCCAACTTCTTGTAAATCGTGAGAAAATTTCCATTCTAAACAGTGACACGGAGCTTTGCAGTCGCCTGTCAAAGGTGTCATAACTGCGTTACCCTTTGTTACCGCCTTTACTAAAGTAGAAACCACATGACAACAGTGCCGTGGACAAATGCGGAAGTAATGTCTAGCATCTAACATGCCACTCGCTTGTTTCAAGCAGTCACTTATTTATGTACAACAATTATACGCAACATTTATAAAACTTTATTACTTACGCTTAGTCATTTAGAAGACGCTTTTATCCAAAGCTTTTATACTTTACCTCATACGTTAACAGGATTTCTCATTCCCGTCTGATTGATGGCCATCAGCAGTGGAGTTGAAGACAATAGATCCGTCAAGCTACGCCATTGTTGTTGTTTTGATCGTGTGCCCTCTAGCGCCAGTTTTTATAAACTTTAGCTTTAAATGATATATAAATAAAATGAATATTGCTAAGCATTATTGTCTTGTTTTCAATTAAAAATATCAAAAAGTTTTTAAATCAAGATGCATTTATTTCACAAGGATAGTGACCTTTAAAACAAGCAAGTAAATTTAGTTTTACCTTTTCTTATACCTTATTCTGGTTTATTTTTCTTACCTTATTGGCAGATTCATAGCTTGTTTTAAACATAACCTTACTAAAGTCTTATATTTTCTTTCATTGAACAAGACAAAATATCTTTAGTAACTTTCCTTGTGAAGTAAATATATCTTGATTTAAGAATGTTTAGGTACTGAATACTAAAAAACAAGAAATATGAAATAATTGATCGAAATAGCAGCGTTGAGATTTCATTCTGCTCTGATGGTATCGCCGCAGTGAACGGCTTGAATAATTATCAGTCGCTTTCGCCCGTAGCAAGGTGCCACTTATGAGCAAATCTGTTGAATCCAGGCGGCCTCGCCACGCCAGCCAATAAACAGAAAGCGATAGAAATAATTACGCTCTTCTTTGTGAGGTTTCCTCTCTAATCGGGATCTTTTGCAACGGAATGATCTTTTCAAAATATTTCTCCCGTTGCTGACGCCAACGCAGGACAATATGCGAAAATGGCCGTTTGAGCCGCGATAAGATGAAAGACACATCCCTTTAGCCCCGTTTGACTCCGTGCAGGAAATGATTCATTAATGTTTGTTAAGTATGACAATCTAGCCAGGCCAGATCTACATATTCCAGACGGCATCGCAGGGAGAGATAACACAGGCCGGCAACAGCCAGAATAGAGCGCAGCCAGTTCCTGTAATGATGGGGAATTTATGGGCCTTTAAAGAGATAGTGCTGTGGCCTTCTACTAATCACACACTCCACCGGGATGCTGGGTGGGATTGTGTTGGGTTATTTTCCTTTTTTCTTCTCCATTTTGGAGCCATTTAGATTTTTTGTAATCTCCTTCCAAATGTTGCATGCCAGCGCAGATTATTGGGCCATAAACTAAACTGTCAACTTTGACGTATAAGCAGTTTTGGAGTATTTGTTGTACAGGTGTCTTACAGGTTTTACAGAGAATGTATTTAACAATTCACTAGAAGTTCTCAATTACCATTGCTTTACATGGAGGGGAAATATTGCTTTCCAAAGTGGCCAACCATCGCCAAGCATAACAAAATGAGCTTGTTATCTTCAAAACACACTGGATACATAATTCAGAAGTTCCCTTTATTAGAAAACAATCCAACAAAGCAATTTCGGTCATGTAATAGCTGGATCCATTTTCCTGCTTTTGTAAAGTAACGTGCAATAGCCCAATTCACACCAAATAAACAGACATAAAAAGGGTAGAAATTACATAAATCTTTAATAAGATACAGTTTCAGCTGTACGGGGACATCTTTTTCACAAAATGATTTTTGTTTTGTTTTAAATGTAAATTATTGATAAACGTACACTGTTACATCAATACTGTCAGGTGATCCTTTGATATTTACTGTATACCATGGTACTTTGAGTTAACAACCAACACTTTTTTAAACAATTTGACCTCCGTAATCTGATGCATTTCTGATTGAAAAGTCAGGTTTAGTAATTTTTTTTAATTTTATTTTTCTGAGGATTTGATTGGCTCAAGTTGCAAAGCAGAATGAAACTGATTGGTTGAAATGGAGAGGCTGTAGTAAGGAGGATATGTGATGTCACCTAAAAAAGAAAAGCTGATTTATTTACCGGTTTAGCTATTTATTTCACTTAAAATTAGTACATTTCGATGAAAGATTATGAAGACATTGTAATTTACTTTCATTACGAATGATACAACATTCCCTGTTCTAATACCAAATTAAATATGTTTATGTACTTTTTAATGCATACAGAGAAACGGTTTATATGTAATTTGTCTTAATGACATATATATTCAGTTGGAATACACTCAGAATCTAGACAATTTCTATGTCTGTTTGATCTTTGTATCTCTGTCTCGCTCTCTTTCAGTTGGTTGGGATTAGACAGCTCAGATCTCCTTTAAATCACCCTCACCAGATTGACATTTTCAAGGGCTTTCTTGGTAGAACAATGCTGTGAGGAAGAGAAAAGCCAATATGACTTTGTGTCTACCTTGCTGCAGGAGCTGTTTGTGTAAATCGCCTATAAGCTTATTGACTCGCATGCATGTCACTGCCATTAGACAAAACAGAAGATCTGTCATCTGATTGGCTTGATTCATCATCTCACTAACTCCATTCTAATGTCAGACATATCCAGACACACACACACACTCAAATACACGCCGCAGCATCTTGGGATCTGAATCAGTCTGTTTTTAGGACTGGGTTTAACAGACTGGAGAAGGACTGTAGATCTCATTTGACACGCTGTAAATCTTTTAGTTAAATATGTGTTTAATCTCGCAATTTACAGTGGTCTTGACACCGTTGCTCTGTTATAAACCCTTGTAAGCTGTCTACAAAGTTAGCAAACTTCTAAGGTAGCATCCTAGATGAGTTGGAACTTCGCAAATGACAGATATGAAGCATTATCATGCACAAGTAATTCACATAATATTAAATGTAATATGAAAAGCTTTTTTAACTAATTAAAGTCAATTATGTTATTTTTGAAACCAATGGCTAACTCCACTCCAACTACCTTACGAAGCACTACGGTGGCTGACACAAAACTAAGATGTCGTAACATTTTTGCTTCTTTTCCGAATCGAAATAACGAATTTACGAAACGCATTCTGTAGAACAGTTCATCCTTTTTGAGAATCTGCATGGCGAATAACAACAACAATCCTTGCAACGTTGTATGTAGATAGAAATAGCTTTAGAATAGCTTTATTATATAATGTCTTTATACACCTCTGAAGACATAGTATAGACATGTAAATTATATTTTATTTTTATCAATATATCCTATACAAAATTACACTCATGCCCCTTAATATTTATACTGTTATTTTTGTACAGTCATATTTGGGTATTTTTGTTATTAACATTTATCTCGATCTAGAACAGCAATTGGATGAGATTGCGGTGTATTCTGCTATTGTTTATTTCCTGATGCAAAAATGTTTGGGTGTTCTGTAAAGCAGGTCGAATTCGCTATTTATTGGTTTTGACAAAGACATGTTCTTCTCAGTAACAGTAATATTCAAATTTAAATAAAATGCAGACATGAAATTAACTACTATTTGGCTAACCCTAAAATTCAAAGCTATTGTTGTCATTTTAAAACACGATATCCATTTTCCCGGTAAGGAGATGAAAGCAATTCTGGTTTGGTCATGTGACGTTTGACATATAGTATGATGCCTTAGATTTTGGCCACATTATATACACATTATATCATTTTGATTAGACAGTTCAGAAATTTATTTAAGGGAATACATGCAAAAGCAATAGAAAACATGAATCAAGTCAAAGACGAAGACATTATACTAAAACCCATGCAACTTCTGTTTGCGTAGACACAGTTGGCATTAAAGTTACAGAAAACTTAAATTAGTAGTATGACTTTCTTTTTTCCACATAACACAAAAGAAGATATTTTGAAGAACGATGGTATTGATACCCCTTCACTTCTATTGTATGAACACAAAACCCATGCAAGTCAATAGGTACCAGCAATTGTTTGGTTACCAACATTTTTCTAAATATCTTCTTGTGTTTCCTGCATAAGAAAGAAAGTAACACAGGTTGAAAGATGACAGAATTTAAGATTTTTTTGCTTTGAATTATCCCTTTAAATCTGTCACGTATCAGTCATATTTATTTTAAGCAGGTCACTTGCAGACCGCTCCACCTGATGGCACGTTGTTTCCCTTGCAGATTTCCTCCACGTCCCTGAAAGAAACTTTCGACAATCGCTCCCTGCGAGGTTGCCTCGGCGATCGTGTTTAAAATGCATTGCAACCGGTGTTAGATAGAAGGCAGAAAATCCTTAATCACTGCTTAATTAACGAATCATCTTGTAGCTTCATTTCCTGAGCGGTAATTAAACAGTTCCAATACGTTTCGTTGCAGGGCTTAACATGTTCGCCGGAGATCAAGGTAGAGCCTTTAATGTTATCTTGCCGCCTTTCCAAACTCGCTACACTGGAAAGGAACTGTTGATATTGGCTTTTGTTATCCTATGGTAATGCTCAATGAGTATGCTAAGGAGCTTCTTAGGGCCTGACAATACAAGCAGTGAGGCAGTTTAGCGAGGGAGAGTAAAAAAGCTGATCCCTCGCAGACTCGCGCAGGCTGTAAAATAGGTCAGAATGACCTCGTGAGCTGTAAGTAGGCCAGTTCGGCCCTCGCCTCTCGCCCGGGTGTGCAGAGGCAAGCAGAAGCTGCGATCCTTTTGGCCATGTTTACTGGCGGCCTTTGAAGTGAACCACGTCTTAACTGGCTTAAACGCAGCGTGGCGAGGGAATTTGATCTTTAGATTAACCCATCTGGATGGACCAGTGTGTGTCTGAGGACCATGGTGAAGGCCGTTCTGGTGCGTTAGGTGGTCGAAGAGACACTTCTGTAAAACGGCCGTGCCCAGAGTGTGACTCGGATGTGCTGGGGTGAAAATAAAAAAGATGATACGGGATGAAATTGTTGAGATTGAAATTGTTTTCATCACTGTTTGTGGCGTGGCATTTGTAAAGATTCATTACTGTGAGTATTATGTTCTTGTAGCACTTTTTGTGGTGTGTTGTGTTAGGAATCCAAAGATCATGGCGTTTGAGTGATATAAAAATATATTGACTGAATGCACTTTGGATAAAAGCATTTGCCAAAAGCATTAAATGGAATTTTAATGAATGAAGGAATGCATATGTATGTTTGTCTATCATAGACATTTGATGGATCTGTTACTCTCTCAGGTGAAGAGAACGGCAGCAGAGAAATGGGAGACACGGAGATGGAGGTGGAGAGCGAGAAGGGCAGGCCGCCCCCTCTGGAGCCGGAGGAATGGGATGGTCCACGTGAGTTCATGATCTGTTCACACACCTCATACGCGTGCGCTTGTGCGGGTCAATGGGCACGTGTGTAGACTTCATGTCTCGTAATTGTATCTGTATATCTCACATTCTGACTTTTTTCTAAAACGTTTCACCATTTCACAACTTTATATTTTGCAAACTCACATGTCAGCTGACTGATGACATCACATGGATGCATGTTGCTTTAGTTTTGCCACTATAGGATACTAAGTACTTCTCATTTATTTTATACATGAATGTATATTATAGATGTATTTATGCAGTTAAATTGTTGTTGTTTTTTATGTAACTTTGGATTTAGTGGTTTGTCTGTATACTTGTAGTCCAAAGCTATAGAACAAGAAAACTAATACATTTTATTAAATGTTAAAGTAATGTCGTAACACAATTAATCATTCATCAATATAAAAGGCACAGTTCACCCAAAAATACAAATTCTGTCTAATTTACTCACCCTCGAGTTGTTCGAAGACTGTATAAATGTCTTTGTTCTGATGAACACAGAGAAAGATATTTAGAAGAATGCTTGTAACCAAACAGTTCTTGGTTACCATTGACTACCTTAGTTGGAGAAATGACATTGTTAGTCAAAAGTGCCCCAGAACTGTTTGCTGTCCTACATTCTTCAAAATATCTTCCGTGTTTGACAGAACAAAGACATTTATACAGATTTTTTCCTACTATGGTAGTCAATGGTGGCGAAGGACTGTTTGGTTACAAGCATTCATCCAAATATCTTTCTCTGTGTTTATCAGAACAAAGAAATTTATACAGATTTGGACGAATTTGAGGGGGATTAAAAGACGACAGAATTTAATTTTTTGGGTGAACTGTCCCTTAAATGAGAAAACACATGACATTGCAATTATGAAATACAAGGTCAGAATTATGAGTTGATGTTAAATGATGATGCAAATGATTTTGAATGGCATGTTTCTTGGTGTCGGGCTCTAAGCTTTAGGCCCCTGGTTGTCAAGGGCCCCAGGGAACTTTCTCTATTAGTGTAGTTCACATTTGGTCTTTTGTCTTTGACTGGCTCTACTTTTCCACCACAAAGTTCCAAGAGTATCAGTGAAAGAAAACCAGGCCTCAGTGCCTCTGATATGATACTCGATCCTGAAGGTCCAATCCAACATCCGATCATTCCTGGCCCTTTTTTAACCGTTTAGCCCATTAGCCAGCGGGCAGTAATCACTTGTAAGCAGCTCATTATGACACATTTTAAATGAATCCATCTGGGATCAGGGGATTTCAGACGCTCAATACCAGGACATCTGAAGATATCCTTGACAAGGCCACCCGACGGAGGTAAAACTCCCGCTCTCCTCCGCAGGCTTAATGAGCACTTGAATAACCACGAACTGTCTTTTTTATGCCATCTTTCTGTGGGATTGTGCTTTTGATTGCAGATTTGTTATATAATTGTACAAACGTGACAAAATGAAATTATTTTTTATGTCGGATGCATTCTATAATGGTCATTTTGCACTTGCTAATATATTCATTTACTGTCTTTTTGTACTAAAAACTAGAAATGAAAATTTATTTACTCGCCTCTTGCTTTCAAAGTATAGCAAAGAACACTGTCAACATTTCCTTTTCAGAGAGAAAACCATATGTATGTTTTTTTTCACTTTTATGCGTAACTGTCCCTTTAAGATTCAGCAGAAATCACTGAACAGACATAAAAACAGATCTCTTTTCTTTTCCACGAATCTCATCTTACCATGCAGATTCTGCCTCGCTGTCTCAGTAGAAAAAAATGTTTTATCTTTCTTTTCTCACTTCTTAAAAGTCACTTCATCAAAGTGATGGATAATACATCCAACAAGATAGCAACGGCAGCAATTACCGTTCAGCCATAGCGTCACATCTCAGAATACACAAAATATGATTCCCCTTTTAATGCATATGACCTCCAGAATTTATTGCAGGTACATACGTTTCTAAGGAAGTGGGCAAGTTGGCACCGCGAGCCCCCCGGGGAGTGTATTTTATACTGACAGCGAATCAGAGTTATCAGTAGCTATCAGATAATGCATTTATCATTAAATTTCACATTTGCATTTCAATCTGGGAAGGAAATGAGCATTGGCGGCGGAAGATAAGAGCGGTCGGAATGACGGTAATAAACGATTCCTGTGATCAGGCAGCCGGCAGGGCTGAGGGGGTCAGTCACACAACGATGGGGGCAAGCGCATAAAAAAAAGAGGCATCATAGCACAGTTTGAAGAAAATGCTGAGCGTAAGATTCGTGCTTTAGATGTTGGAGGTGCTGGGGGGGAGGACGTCTTTCTGATAGTCCTCTGAGGCTGAAACACAGGGAACTCACTTCCTATTTGTTCTGAATGTTGGGGGGAAACATGCTTTTTTTGTGTCATACAAGTATGCGACAAAGGAAGACATAGTTTTTTTATGTCTTGGTGGTCCAAAGTCAACCATTTTTTACTTAAAAATAAATGTCATTATGCTTCTGATTTAAGAATATAAATAGATATTTATGCTGAAAATAAGCCAAAAACACTCAGTGTTAAAAAAAATTATAGTGTACATTGGAAAAAAATTATTTTTGTGGTGCAAGGGGAAATATGGAGGTCAGCATCGAGTCTTGAAAAAGGAGATTTAAAGGGATCGTTCGGCCTTAAAGGCAAGATTTTAAGGTAAAGATGAAGCGTTATGGAGTTTCTTTGTAAGGTTTGGGGTTGATGACTGTCCATTTTTATTTTACACTGCAAAAAAAAATTCTTACTAGGCACAAAATTTTCTAGTACAAATATAAATACTCCTTAAATCCAGATACATGCACTTGAGATATATCTACTTGGAGCTGATCAATGAATCTTTACTTTTGTATTTTGAAAATGTATTTCTTGCTGTTATCTAAAAAAATCAAGATGTTATACTGTACATTTACTTGTTAATGAAAGTGATCTAAGTGATCTATTTAGTCTTATTTTATGAAAGAAAATATAATAATTCCTTGTCAAGTAAATTTATAGTATATTGATTTAAGATTTTTTTTTGAGTTATATACCAGAAAACAAGACAAACCCACTTTGTGAGAAATTGTCTGCTTTTGTTTAAACTTGCAAAAAATTAATGATAAGCTCCAAAAAGTACAAAAAAAGCTCCATGCAAGCTCATTATTACCTTAAATTCTTGCTTTTAGGGGTGAATCATCCATTTAACATACTGTATACGCCTCCAAGACTCAACTCAACACTGAATTTCACCTCCCACTGCGATTTATCTGATAACACAAACAGTCGCTAATGCCGCTGATAATATTGTAACATTACACAGATAAGATCTATTCTACATGGCCCATTCGCTCCATACAGAAACATTACTGTCAAAACCCCACGGGAATGTTGATTTCTGAGAAAACGGAATGCAAATGAGAAATATCTTGGTGTTTCGCAACAGGAAACAACCCTCTCGGAATCCAGGATATGACACAGCGATCACCGCAGCATCATCGTCTCTCAGGGGGTAGTAGTGCAGACGGACATTAATCTCTGCACGTTCAAACGGCATTTACTTTCACATCATGTCCTCTGCTGAAAGGCCATTTCCCCGCTCTAATATTATGCCATTGTGCTGGAAAAGTCAGATGGTCATGTTATAATTTGAATAAAGACAGAAATCGCACCATCAAATATGAAATTACATGACTTCCTGTTCACGGCGATTAAAAGCAAATTTATTAGGTTGGAGATAGACAGCTGCGTTATCGCTCGATTTATTTATTTATTTAAATTCTCAAGTCAGGAATCTTTGTGTTGGCTTTGTTAGTGGCCGGCTTAAGTTAAAGGTAATGTGTGTAATGTGTTTCTCTGTGTTAACATACCTTATCTTTTACCAGCTTAATATGCAAAATGAACTTTAAGTAAATTATTTTAGTCTGAACAGCTTGAAATACTAACAGATGGATCCATAAGAATAGTGTTATAAGAATAGTCCGCCTATCAGTTTGTCTGACCAATGGCAAGTTTATTATTTTTGCTATAGTGTTTCGATCATGTAAGGGCACCCGCGTTGTATGTAGATAGAAACAGCTCATTCTAATGTTATAAAAACATAATGCTCATTATGTATTGTAAATTATGTACACCTCGGAAGACATAGTTATTTATATTATATTGCTTTTTTTGTCAAAAGATTCCCAATAAACTACACATTGCACCTTTAAGTGTAAGAAAATCTGAATATGATATTTGGTAATGATCTTATTAAAAGGACTCAACCAGGTTCCACCGACAGTGAATAATCTCAGAAAACAAGATTTTTATATTATATAAAAATGGCCACTGCCCTGTTTTAAGTTATTAGTTCACATTCTTTGATGTTAAAGCACTTGAGTCGTACAAGAGTTCTCGTTCAGATTTGTTCTCTGAGTGAGGGACAATATCCAGCTTCTAATGGAAGTCTTGTGTTATCTACCACTCTCATCGTGAGCGTTGGCAGTCTTCTGTATATTAGTGGTAATAGCCTGTACGGCTAGTTTGCTAATTATCATGGGTGTCTTTGATACGTATCTTGTCACACTTCTTAAGGCATAAAGAAAGCTCAAGTGCAGAAAGAAGAGGGATGCTTTATGCATTAATGAACGACTTTTCTTATCACTTTGTTTGCCCTTTAGAGGACTTTAGCTGTAACTTAAAAGGGTCATATGATGGAAAACAGCATTTTCTGCCTCTTTTGAAAGTATAGTAACCATACTTCTGACTTTAAGTTATGTAATGGGTAGATACATCTACTTTAATTGAAGAAACAGTTCACCCAAAAATCGGTAAGCTGGTAAAAGATCGTTAAGGTGCGTGCGTCCGATGAAACCATCTATACACATCAGCTGACATTGGAAATTTGATCATATACGAAAATGCACATTGACATGAATATAAACTGCGATTATAAAATGACTAAAGAATCTGCATCATCCCAATGAGCATTGAGTAACCCATCCCTCAGCAAAAGCCAATCACCTTAAGGAGTGACACATCTCCACATGATCGGCTGTCTGAACTCAGCAGAGCCTGTAGGACACAGTTCATTCTCTCTGTGTGTGCCAGCTGGACCAGATCCACGTGCAGAACACAGACAGGTTCTGCTGAAGAAGTCCGGGAGTCAAACCACTACCTCCCTACGGTCAGTAAACACACACTGTACCCTAAATTCTCTGTTCTCCTGTTAGCCCACCTGTATAGTACGTTGAGCCGACACCAACCGCCCTTGACCGGACCCCTTCACCCGCTTCAGCGTTAATGCACATATGTCATCGAACGTGAATTTATAGAGCAGATGGTCACGATAGCATGGCAGGTGCCTCGACAAATGTTTGCGTTTGCCCTGCTGCTATTTATATCACCGGCACAAATATTTGCGAAAAGGCCGTCGGTTGTTTTTTCAACATGCACGTGTCTCTTTTTGATGTTGTTGTTTCTAGAGCAAAACAAACAGATGGCAGATTTGTGTGGATTTGAAAATGTATAGTGATCAGACAGAATTGCAGGAAGAAGCCAGTGGTTTTAAAGGAATAGTTCACCAAAAATTCAAATCGGGTCGGCGCCAAGTTGTGCAGTGGACTGTGCGCCGACATATTGTGCAGTAGCACTTCCTGCGACCCGAGTTCGAATCCCGGCTCGTGGTCCTTTCCCGGCTTCCGATTCCCTCTCTCTCATCCCCTAATTCCCGTCTCACCCTTCACTGTCCTATCCATACAAAAGATGAAAAAAGGCCCCAAAAAAAAGAAAACAAAGTTGAGTTACGTTTACTTTTAACTAGAGATGCACCCATATATCGGTATCGTCCGATAAAAGCAATTTTTCACACTATCGGCTATGGGTTGATAGTTTAAAAACAACCGATAGTCATGGCCGATATATCCTGTCAATCAAAAGAGGACAGGAAAATGCTATTAATTTGTGCTTTATTTATAGAAAATGTTAAGAAATAACACCAGTTTGATGTTAATATTAATAGAGATTATTTTAATTAATAACCTTGAGAAAATAAAGAAATGTTAATTTGATCTTCAGAATTTAGATAATGCGAGGTAATATAACCAACAAACTATCGGTATTGACATCAGCAGAAATCACTATAAATAATCGGTATCGGAGGAGAAATTTTGTATCGGTGCATCTCTACTTTCAACCTATGTTTGGGTAAAATATGCACAAACACATTCGGTGGTTTAAATTGACCTAGAAAATTCTAGGTTGGGTTTATACATATTTAATCCAACCATGGGTTTGATTGTACGCAAACTAAATGAAGAAACAAGTAGTGTTTTCTTAGAAACATCTTTTTTTTCACCCCTTGAGAATTTTTTTGTTTGTGTCCACGGACCAAAGCAACATCAACTACCGACGCTTCTCGTTTCTATTTTTCGTTCTCTGTATTTGTGTTTTTTTTTTTCTAATTATTCAGAGAAGTCCGTTAAGTCAAGGCGGCGTCCGAGGGGGGGGGGTTTGCTCCAGATGCAGATTAGACTCCTGAAGATGAGGGTCTAAAAGAGATTTAATGGTAGAATGGATTAGAGAAATCCTTGTAACAATGTTAAATAATTATAGTTCCAGCCGAGATCAAAGCAGCATTGATTGAACCCCTCAAGCTTTTAACACGGAGTGAAGGAAACCAGAGAGAGAGAGTCTTGGAAAGCAAAGATTGGTAAACTCCTGCTCGGCCCGCACATGTGGCTCGGTGAGGAAGAGTGTGCATAAAGAGATGTATCCTTTAGGAGAGCTTCGTCTGGCTTTTGTCATGAAGCTCGAGATCCATTCGAGAGCCACGATAACGGCACCGCCTAACTCGTGAGGGAAGGTTGTCAGAGGCGCTCGTGCTGATACCTAAGCGTTTTAAGACGACTTATAGACGGACCGGAATTTAATGTATGCAAAGCACCAAGTTTGAGCAGCGGCTTTCCGTCGGAGTTGTTTATTTCTCGTGTAATCAAGAAATTTTGACATGCCTGACTGGCGCTCATTTTCAGAGTCTCGTTCGCTGCGCTCAGCCATCTTACTGAAGGCTTTCTGTGCTAGTCTTGAGCAGATAAGTGCTTTTGTGCAAAATCAGATTGTCGTGACAATGTGCTACAGTAGAGTTTAGTAGTGAATGAGCTTTGGTTTTGTAGACGACGTTGGTCGTACAATCTTGTGCTATTCTGGTAAGTGCATAAATAGTGTGAATATGTGTGTGTGTGTTATTTTCCCATTTCTTTTTCTGTATCGCTCCTAAAGTCTTCACCTCTTCACAGATGTATTTTTAATACGTTTTGACTGAAACGCATCTTGTCAGAATTGCCATTGTGAGCTGATGACTTCTGCTTTGAGCTGTTTACATCCTTGTGTTTCTATGGAAACGCTAACGGCAAATGATTTCATGCATGTTTGTACTTATGATGGTAAAATTACGGCATACATTCTTAAAACTACAAACGTGTATCAGGTAACATCACCTGTATCATGTGGAAGCATAGTAGTTCATATTTGATATTATATTGTTAAAGCCTCTACCATGTTTAATGTATTTATACAGTATGATGTCACACCAGTTGAGTTAGAGAAGAACTTTCATACAACTCAATTTCCATGCGAATTATTTTTACTGCTGCAAAGCTCATAATGACGGTTATTTAAAGATGTAAAGGCAACATTAGACCGAAGCGCAACATTAGATTGAAAATCTTCATAGTCGCACACAAAACTATAAGTCTGTTCATTGGGCTGATGAAATATATAAGCAGAGATTAGTCTAGCTCTCCGCTTGTGGTCTTAGTGTCCTGATGCAAACACGGCCACTGATCAGAGATGTTAAGAGGTTTAAGAGAAATACTTCATGCTTATTAGCACTCAAAGCAGTCTAAAATCGCATTAAATCAGTTATGTACAATAATGTTTATATTTCTGTTGTTATAATAATTATGTTTTTCCACCATATATTGATATTACTTTGATGCAAGTTGCGTAAAACTTTTACCAAGTGTGGATTTTTGTTGTTGGTTTTGGGTTATCCATTTTAAACATTGTGAGGTGCACAGTGATGGACGGTTAATTGTTATAAATGCTTTTGTCATTGTCAGTAATATCACTGCACTCACCTATCGGCGATCAATGTCAATTATTCAATTAATATTTCAAAATAATAATGAAAATAATGAAAAAAAATGTACATCGAGTAAATGTGGTGATGTTATTGACGTTCGTTTAAGTATTCATTTTGGATGTAGATTAACTTATTATAATTATGAAATATTTGAAATAACCATGGAAACCCATTATTTATTTATACCTGACTCTGAAAAAAAACTAAAGACAGTTCGACCCAAAACTCAAAATTCTGTCATCATTTACTCACCCTCGAGTTGTTCGAAATCTGTATGAATTACATTGTTTTGATAAACACAAAGAAAGATATTTGGAAGAATGCTTGAAACCACAACTCAACATTTCTTGGCCACCGTTGACTATCATTGTAGGAAAAATGACAATTGGTAGTCAAAAGTGCCCAGAACTGTTTGCTCTCATACATTCTTCAAAACATCTTCTTTTGTGTTCATCAGATAAAAACATATAAAAAGAAATTTTTCCTACTATGGTAGTAAGTGGCGGCCAAGAACTGTTTGGTCACAAGCATTCTCCCAGATATCTTTCTGTAGTGTTCATCATAATTTATAAGTTAATTACTTAAAGGTGAAGACGACATTTTCTTTTTTTGACAAAATATAAAAGATGAATTGTTATTGTTAGACGTGGATCTGTTAACAGCAGCAGATGTTCCGGCAGTTCAGAATAGTCATTTAGAGTTTTGAATTTATAAATCTTTAGAGATGATTTGTTATTGTTTGACATCTTATTTTTAGTTACTCAATACAATATATATGAGCCTTAAGGCATTGTTTAGTGCTGGAAAATGCACACCTGGGTATAATCTATATTATTGTGCCTTGTTACAGTGATGTTCGGCAATCATAAACATCCCTCTGCAATGGACCATTTTATTACCAATGTTACACATTAAAGACACATATATACACAGATATATATTTTTTGCCATGGATGACATTTTTAACCCATGGGGAAATCACAGTAACATACACCTCTAGTGAAACGTGTGAAAACTCTTCTGACACAATTAACAGTAGGAATATTTGTTGCTATTATTATTATATAAAGTGTTCAGTTTACACGGTCTGCTCATACCTAGGTGTTTTTCTTTCGAATTACGCAATATTCATTGGCATATTAATCATCTTTTCACCAAACAGTCAGTGTTAATTTAAGCAGAGCATGTGACTGAAGACATGTGACTAAATCCTCATTCTGTTTATCACAAATACACCGAGTCTGTGAAAGGAATTTCAATATCTGTCCTCCTTTCATCAACATCTTGTGAGGTTGAGAGAGAGAGAGTGAGGAGTTGTGTTGTCATGGTAGCTCATCTTTTGAACCTCAAACGTTCTTGAGGGAAGATGCATTGGTTTGTTAAAATGGTCTTGTGATGGAGTTTCGACTGGAGTTGTTTGTTCAGATTTTATTCTTAAATTGAGTATTCATTTTAAGCCTCGGATGTTTCTCCTCAATGTGCTTAGGAAAATAGAAATACAATTAAGATGATTGTTGAATGCATTAATTGTATGGAGTTATACAATTGTTATAGATTATGTAGTGTAAGTTCATATTGATTTGATCAATTATATTGACTTTTGATTTCAGATTTGGGCAATTTTTAGCTACATTTGTGACATATAAGATCTCTTCTTGTGGCTGTGTGAGACAAAAAAAAAGAGGCTTTCTGTTTCCGTTTGCTTTTATTGTAATTTCATTGTTGTCTCGGAGGAACGACTGAGTTATAAAAGAGATCTCATCTCAGATTTTTAAGCCCCAGTGCTCAACCCCAGTGTCTGATTTATCAGATACATGCAGATCCAGACGATCAGACTGTGGTTTAGCAGCAAGGTCTCTGTTCAGAGCTGTGCTGGGACCGTAGCTTCAGCAGAAGAGGTTGAGTCGTGTGTGGGCCGGCAGCTCTCTTCCTCTCTGACTTTATCAACTCACACACTTGTGGGCGAGACGAGGGCGAGTCTCACCCTCTATACGTTAAACACAAGATCTCTGCGGTTTGAAGCACTCGGCTGCTCTTCTTTCCTCAGGCGTCGCTCGCTGCCAATCTGAAAGGCAAACAGACCTCCGCCGGAGCCGGCGAAATCACGCAGACGCTTTCGTTTCTGCTGCGTTAGCTTGAATCTGAATGCACTCAAACAGAATGCTGCACAAGAGCGAGATCTGTTCTGCAGGAAGACGGAACGAAAAAAAGAGAGTGAGAGAAATAGAGGTAGAGAAAGATGGAGAGAGAGAAACGGGAGTCAAAACCGCCACATAACAATGCCGGAGAAAAATCAGAACATTTTCCAGTGAAAGATGGGCCATTTCCAAATCCTTGTGCCCTATCAGACAAATTAAAGTAAATCAAGCATGAAATGAAGCAGGAGAGCCCGGAGATAAGACGCCTTTAAGTCCTTTCCAGATTAGGATAGAGGAAGAGAGGTGCATCTGCTCTCTGCCAGCCGATGAGGCCAGCTTCTCATTTTACAATAGCAGCCTGTGTATAGGATTACTTCCCCTGTCACACACACACTTATAAACACACAGTCTGGATGTGTCCTTAATGCGTCGTCTCACTAACTAGTTTTACACACTTTTACAGGTGATCTATAAGTGTACAAGCAGGTGGTTGATCATGGAACGGTGATACTTTTACCTTTAGGAGATCTGATTTCTTCGGTTTCCTATAGTCAGGGTTTCCTTTATTTTTTGTGTAGGTCAACGGCCGTGACACTATGATCGTACTGACAAGGTCATGAGGTTGATATCCAGGTGATATTCTCACAGATAGACAATTCTATAATATGGATTAAATATACTTTGATTGAGAGGTCCATTGTGTTAAATAACAAAATACTTTTGACTGTTAACATGCAGTCTGGTCCAGTAAACAGCCTGTTTTTATTGTTTTTAATGGACTGTGGATCATCCGTCCCCACTACTCTATTGGACCATCCGATCGAGTAAAAATGACTCGAACAACATGTTTCTATTCTGTTGCATGATTGTTATGCATGTAGCTTTTATAATCTCTTATTATCTACACAGAATAATTTGACGGAATATTTAAACATTATTTGTTTCACCCCAGGACTATTTTTCAGGACACTGAAACATCATGGCAGTTAAGATTTGAATTATAAAACCCACAATATGGTAACACAAATAATTATCTTAATAAAAATTATTGTGTTCTCTGCCTTAGAACACAATTTTGACATAGGAATTATTTATTTATGTATTTCATTTCTCTTTCTGCTGAAATGCTGCTGAGTGCATGTTGTAATTTATAAATAATAATAATATTGTGAAAGCAATATTTGGAAGTTCTACTATATTTTCACAAATGACAGAAAATGACAAAAAATCATTGACAGAATATTCATGAGTAATAAAAATTAAGAAATCGTGGAAGAAAGAAGTGTCCAGGGTTTATATTCTCATCCTCCATAACATTAAAGCCTGTTTAAACACACACAAAGATATTTACATTAAGTCTGATTTTATGTGAAGTAACACATCTACTAGTACTGTACCTTTAACATGGCTAACAAGTTAACAAATAACTTTATTTTTCTAGTTAAAAATGAATATTCTCTTGTCACGCTGCCTACTCAACTTTTTCCTTTCTCACTACCGACACACTTAGTTTTCCACATTTAAAGAAATTTTACATGTATTATATTCTATTAAAATATAATTCATTAATGTCTTGTTATGTATTATAAATAAGAAATCCTTTTCCGTATCGTGACGTGTATCCAAATGAAACAGCTTTTGAAATTAGAAAAAATCTAGGGCAGGGCTTTATTTTACCCTTCCCTTTTTGGTTGGTTTGTTGTATGTTTGGTCTGAAGGGAAGGGCTAAAAATGCCTGGCCATTGGACAGTCATTATAGTCCTACCTCTTGTTGTTAATGTCATGTGGTGAAGAGTTGTTATAGTATTGTATAGTATATTATAGGACTATGCATTTTAATGTCATTTAAAATACATATTTTACCTTATAAATATCAACTATGTGTTCCTAAGACTGTGTATTTTTAATATATATAATGCACTGCGTATATATATATATATATATATATATATATATATGTTCATATGGTTTGGTATGTATAAGGGAAAATGTTATCTTAAAAGTACATATATACATATATAAACTCATTCATGCTATTGTGGTCTATAGTGTCACTTTCTCTAGCATATACACACATATATTTACGCTATAAGAGAGAGACACTATAGATCACTTAGGAATATGTAAACGAGGCAGTTCCATAGGATCTTCCTGTTTATGTTTTTTGGCACTGCACAGACAGAATATAACCAACAGTTCAAAATGTTAAACAAACAATGTAATATTATCTATGTAGGTGAAAAAAGATCAAATAAAATAAACCGGAAGCTGGTGCTGCTATATATAGACTATCTCTATATAGTACATCAAATATTTAGCGCTTACTTTTGCTTATACAGTTTTACATTAACATTTGCATGTAGTCATTTAGCAGACACTTTTATTCAACGAACAAACAATGGAAGCAATCTCATCCTCAAAAACAAAAGAATATGCAAGGACTATAGTATACAGTATAGTATATATAGTATGTGACGGTGTATATAAAGAACTGCATTTTTATATATTTAGTTCTTGTCTTTAGCTTTTAGTTTCTCGGTTTTTATCTTCATCAGCAGTTTGTTGGTTATAAAACGGTGTGGCCACGACCTTCTGCACCCCGTGTCAAGTTTAGGCATTCTATCATTCTCAATCTCTAGCCATTTAAAAACTCCTCCTGAAAGTGACTGATTTAACCTGCTTTTACGCCGTTTATATCAAAAGCGGATGAGAGAGAAGGGGAGAGTGAGGAAAAAAACTTAATCCATCTTATCTGTTGACTGTCAAACTGCTGGAGCTAAGACCTCCTCACAAAAGACAACTGGGTCATGCAGGCAGGAGCGGCCGGATTTGCGCTGGAGGAAAGTTTGAAATGTGGTAATTGACTGGGGGGGCGGCAGCCGAGGGAGCTAATGACCCGCTCCCGCTCCTGGAGGAGAAACAGCACCTGTAAACGCAGTAAAAAAACAAACATTCGGGATATCCGCCAGCTATTGTTTCACCCGGGAGCACAGCGGTTATTAACCCACCTTCAGATACGTGCGTTGTGTGTCTTCTAGAAGCACAATATATCCAAACGTTCACCTTCCGATGATGCCGCATTCCCATAATTCAAAGCGCATGCGGGCATTTCAAGTAGATAGCGACACTATTAGTCAGTCAGTGCTGACAGGAGGAAGAGGAATTACGTCCTACATGAGAATTTCAGATTTGTAGACTATCTAGTCTGGAATAAACGCTCCTATGGATGTAGATAGAGCACCAGGTTATTATTCAGAGCTGTGACAGAAGGGCCTTCGGAAATGTCAGAATGACTTTGGGTCAGGTTTTGATTTGGAGACAATCGTCTGAGCACATAACACTATACTATTAGTATAAAATACTATTTTTTTCTCTGCCTTTAGCAGATATGCAGAGTTTATAATTGAATGCTTTATCATAAAAATTCTGTACTGTCATACCTTTACACTCCTGCAATATTACAGTATTACTCATAAAGCCTGAATACTTCTTTTTATGTGTCGTGCACAGATAACAAGAGTTTTTAACTTAAAAGAAACAATCACTATGAAAGGGTTTTTGAAATGCATGTGTGCAATATATAATGCATCATAGTTTCTTTTTGCAGATGCCGTGCTTAAACTTTTTGCCAAAACTTGTATTTTACTGCAGATAAGAGACATTTGGTACTGATAACATTTCTGGCAAGTATTTTTGTTTATTTACTTTTAAAAGCTAATTGGCACTCGCTGTAAAGTGGTTCTATCCTTTAACAAGGGTAAAACAGACACCGTTTCTTCTCCCCCCCAAAAATCTCAAAATGATCCAAATGATTCCAGCCTCTTCCAGAAAGAGTAGAAGTTTATGGATGAGTGACTGTGAGAAAGAGAGAGAGGTAGAGACTGATCTTAAGTGCGTGTATGTGAGAGAGTGAGTGAGCGAGCGAGCGAATGAGAGAGAGAGGGAGGTAAAAAGGTCCTTGCGTGTTTTAAAACAAGTGTCTGCAGTGAAGATAATGGTAAAGCCGTGGGATAAAAATGATGCATTTGCTTCTGCCGCCTGATAATGGGGGTTTGGGGGGGGGCTAGAGAAAAGTTCATCATTCTCTTATCAAAGAGCTCTGACATTTCTCCTTCAGCTGTAAAATTTCAGATCGCATATCTCGTACCGAGCTCCCGCACCTTTTGTGGAGTGATATAGAGCTCTCCGTTTCTCTCCATCTGCCCCTCACAGTATGTTCATTTGCTTCATAAGCCCTCGTACATCTTGATATGTGACTGTTGAATTGTCAAACGTCGCTGTTGGGTGTCTGTACCCACAAACTCGACAAGTATGTGTGACCATCTTTTTTAAACATCTGTCATGACCTGATCACAGTGACTATTAGAAAGGAATTCTGGGTAAAATACTGGAATTGCTTTAATAGTTTAATGTGCAATTTCAGTGGGTTGGTTTGTTTGTTTGAAGTCAACACTCATACCGGTGTTGTCTGTTTTGAGCAGGGCCTCCTGTTTTTATCTGTAGCAGATGATGATTCTTGAAAAGCTGTTTCAGTTGTTTTGTTTCCGGTGATACTTACGCCAAAACTTACTAAATCTATACATATCTCCCTTCGTATTTGTCCACATTTTAAAGGGGGCGCATGAGCCTCCCCCCAGCCTACTGCCCCTTTGTCACGGGGAGAAACAAATAGTTGCCGCGTGCGGCATCTTTTTGGGGCTATCGGAGAAAGATCTCCACGCACAAAGGGGACATTCATGGTTCTGCCAAGGATCTGTGGTGAGGGGGAGCAGCGGACCCCGGGGAAGAGCGACAGATGATCTTATCGAGGGAGAGATGGGAGGGTGGAGTTCTTTTTACTCATATCAACAGCTCCTGCGTGCCAAGATGGTGGCATTTCTGAACTGGGTGATGAGAGAGTTTGGGGGGTTTCAAAACATGGGAAAGTAAATAAGCAGGTTGTGTCTTTTTGTTGCTGTTTTAAACTGATGTGTTGCAGGTCTGTGCTTATCCACGGCAGGATAATGAACTTTTGCATATACATTTATTTATTTAGCAGACGTTTTTATTGAAGACTACTTACAAATGAGGGAGCATATAACATTTTATCAATGAGCTAAACAATAAATTTAGATTACCAAACCGGTTTTAGCTAGTTTTTTCTGTCAGACTCGCTGGATTTAGCAATGTCTAGCTGAAAACAATATTTTTACAAGGTTGATAAGATTTATGCACGTGGGCATTTCACTTTCTCCCAGACATGCACAGTGGTGCCCGTCTTCTTTACCCCAAAATAAACTATAGTTTTTATAGTTTTGTTAGGGAAACTATTGCAATAATTCTCAATTTTGTTTACTTCCACAGAATTCCATTTGATATGCTTTGTGTCATAATAAGTTGTCTTTATTAGCA
Organism: Triplophysa bombifrons; assembly: GCA_029783895.1. Classification (NCBI taxonomy): domain Eukaryota; kingdom Metazoa; phylum Chordata; class Actinopteri; order Cypriniformes; family Nemacheilidae; genus Triplophysa; species Triplophysa bombifrons. The sequence continues at coordinate 6,519,239 of CM056455.1, forward strand.
CTCGGTAAATCACATCACTGTGTTTTTGATCCTAGACAGTCTAGAAAAGAAACACATGCATGTCTGTTCCACATTCAGCATTGTTGACGTCTGTCCAAAATCAAGCGGATCATCTCGGACTGTACATCTTGATCTTGTAATCTATAGCGAATCAACATCTAAACGCCAGTGGCAAGCAGGGCGATGGTGGCAAGCTGGCACATTTCGCACACCGAGCAGTATGCCGCCGTTCTGCCTCTTGGGCTTGTGTGGTATCTGTAACAGCTGGGATGAGCCAGCTGGGTTCTGAGGTTTAAGATGAGACTTGGCTGACTGGCACGCTTTTGCTTTCTAGCGTTATGACTTCAGATGTCCTCACGCCCCACTCGCCCCAGCCCAGACAACAGAACCAGCACACGCCCCAGCATGGGAAGCGTTGTGGATTTGTGTAAAAGTGTCGTCCAGGGCTAAAGAGTAAGTTGCGCCATGGTGCCGAAAGGCCATGAGGTCTTATCAGAGTGGGCGCAGAGCACATCAAGCAGGGACGGGCTAGCATAGATTTAGCCGGCCTGTGATGTGGACCAGCTGCGCTCCAACGCTTAATTATTTCCCTTTAATGAGGTTTCCCACAATCCAACAGGCTGGTGGGATCACGACAGGCTTCAGAGAGACCCTCCACCACCGAATTCTCCCACATTCTCTTCTGAGCTTTCTAACGTGGAATGAGCACACAAGCAATTCTTTGAATGTATTAGAAAGATTTTAAGGTTTAATTGATACTTAAACTATTTCATACTATTTCAATAAGGTACTGAGTTATCATAACATTTCCCAAAAATATTATTTATTATTTTTAAATATTTTTAAACAAATATTTCGTACAGTATTTGTTTGTATTATATATTTTTTAAATATTTGTTATTATTTTAATGTTATTTATTATTTTAGTATATTTGAAAAAAAACATATCATTCTTATTATTTATTTGTTGTTGTATTTAAAAAATATATTCAAATTATTTTTATTTTGTAAAATCTTACTATACTTTAGTATATACTTTTAATTAAAATATACTACATTATTTAGTACAGTTAACATTAATCAATTCAGTTAATACTACAGAATACTATAGTTTACAATAACAAAAACTTGCTACAATATACTGAAGAATACTACAATTTGACTATAGTAACTGCTTAATTATACTATTTAGGGTTAATATTATTACATAATTTCGTACTTGGTGTTGATACCGAAGTGTACGTCCTGCTTTATTTCAGATGTTTAGCAAGCAGATGGGTATTGAGGAGGATGTTTGTTTAGCCGCTGGGGAGTTTCCACACAAGCACTGCGGCGTGTGAGCATGTCACAGATACGGTGCTGATATCTGCAGAGAAAAACGCGGCTGAATAGGTCATTTTAAAGTTCAATCACTGCCGTAGTGCTTTCAGCCAACAAAGAACACGCTGAAGATCATCTCTCAACCAGTATTTATTTAGTTCAGGTCAAGAAGCATGTGTATTACGGAAACGCCTTCATGTTGTGTCCGGCGGTGCAGAGTAGCGCAGTCAAACCGCTAGCAATGAAAAATATCTGAGAGTTGTTTGTCGTAAAGAGAAATATGATTAAACGGAGAACAAATGCTGTAGTATGGAAACATGTCTAATTATTAAAAGTATAACAGGTTACAAACAGTGAAAAACAGTGTAAATCTGAGAACTACATTAAATCTCCTGAGCTACAAAAGAGTGACATCTGAGCAATATTTTCCCACACATGGTTTGGTTCGAGATATGAGGAAAAAAGCATTTGTACGTGAGTACAGCGAACAGTTTCTCGGTCCTGGCTGGCGGTAAAGAGCTCTGGTGTTGTCATCGAGTGCTGTTGCAGTGCGCTCGCAGGAAGATAAAGCAGATAAGAGTCATTCTCTGAGGGATAAATCTTCCTCAGTCACAGGTCGACCTCAAACCCTCTCAACATCAGTGTAAAAACCAGCCGGAAGTTTGCACTTGAGATTCTCTTGACAAGAGCCCGGCCCTCAGAGATGAGAGTCATGACCAGGCAGTCTATTATAATAACTGTTTGATTAATCACCGTCCGAAAAAAGCACACAAAATCTAAGAGATAAGATAGAGGCGCTCGGGGAAGTCGCGGGGCTCGCTGTGCTATCCCGTGACACGGTTAATTAACTCTGAGCTCAACGCAGCGCTAACAAGAGGCCTCGGCCCCTTCCTGGAAAAGCAGAAATAGAGCTCACGCTGCCAGCCGGCGAGCCTGTAACATCTCAGCGAGGTTTTATCAGAGGGACGCTGTTTGGAGAGGAGAGAGCGTCCGCCGGTTTGATGCGCTCCGTCTGATCTGCATCGGCTATGAGAACAGGTGCTGGGGTCTGAATCATGAACTACGGTTGCTTGTTAAACAACGATCAGGGGAAGTGATAAAAATGATTCAGATGCTGAAATTCTATTTGCGGATATATAACATTTCATGCTGATTGCTCATCTCAATGAATAAGTTCGAATAAGACTTAAATGAAGTTTCCAACTCGGCTAAAGTTTCCTGCATCTCAGATTTTTGTCCTGAGGAAAGGTTTAATGTGTCACAGTCTGAGCTCAGAGTTGTCAAGTCTGCAATCAAAACTCATATCATAACGCGAGATCATTACATATTATTTCATCTGTAGGCTACATTCATTTTTACAGCTACATTCACTTTTATACATTTTGTGTAATTTATTTTTACAAATCACAGATTTTTTTTATCAAATAGTAAGAAAATAAAAATGGTTGGCTCCAGTGGACTCTGTGCTCACTCACATTTTGTGTATTTTAGCTATCATGGTCATAAAATGAAGCATTTACTGTGTGACGTAAAGACCGACCGCTCTGTTTTGTCACAGGTGAGCTGGACCTGTTCAACAAAGATGGAGAGCGTCGGATTCTCAGCCGTCAACAGCTTCCTGTAGGAACAACGTGGGGACCTTTCGATGGGAAGATCAAGCAGAACACAGACTCTCAGGTATGTTAACACATGTTCAATCTTGGAGAGGGTTAAAGGTGAAGTCATTTCTGTGCCACTGAAAAAAATTGAACCGAACAAAGTTTGAAAAATTTGTTTATTCGAAACACCCAACAAGGTCTGAGAAAGTTTGGCAGAATAACAGGATTTTAGGGAAGTTCACATTTGAAAATGGATATTTATATTTGAAGAGTTCATTTGCAAAAACAGATAATTTTTGTTCAATTTAATAATTTGATCAACTTTTTATTCTGTTTTATTGTGTTAGTTAGCTGTTTATTTTGAGTTACTATTACTTCAATATAACAACCCAGCTGCAGTTTGATTGATATTACTTGGAATTCACAATAAAAAAAATAAACGGTGTTATCTGTTTTTGCAAATGTACTCTTAATTTCTAGATATAGCAGAAATATACCTTAATATAAGTAACTGGTGGTTGAAACCGGTCCATGAATCTATGTGATATTAAAGGTGGAGACTGAAGGAATAGTTCACCTAAACTAAAAATTCTGTCGTCACCCTCAACCTGTGTACATTTCTTTGTTCTGATGATCACAAAAGCAGATATTTGGAAGAATGTGGGAAACTAAACAGGTCGGGGAAACCATTGACTAACATAGTAGTTTTTTCATAATATAGTGTAAACAATGTATAAAAATAGTAATTTTTAGTGTTTCTATAGTGTCCCTGAACTGTTTGATTACAACATTCTTCCAAATATCTTCTCTGTGTTCACCATAACAAAAAAGCGAAAAAAACGTATACAATAGACAAAGAATTTTCATTTTTGGGTGAACTGTTTCTTAAAATAGGTTTGCATATCGACACAAGAATCCATTAGATTTGTTTATGTTCTCAGCATAGACTTCAACCTTTCATATAGCTTTCCTGTAGATCAGTGGTAAGAGCATGGAGCTAACAACGCCAAGGTCGTGGGTTTGATCCCAGGGGATTGCACATACTTAGAAACAAAATGTATATGATAATGCAAAGTCGCTTTGGATAAAAGCGTCTGCCAAATGCATAAATATAAATTTGCTACGTCGCTTCGGCCTTTATAGAAAGAAGAAAAGCAATATTAAGAGTGTTGAGCTCAACAAATCTCATATTTCTCCTGTTAAGAAACATACAGAAAGGTCTATAAGGAGTTTGGACTCACAGGGCATGTTCTAGAGGTTTAATATAACACAAAACGTATAACTTTTTTAAGTCATTTTTTGTTACGCTTCTGAGCAGTTTTATTCTCTGGACTACCCCTAGTAAGCGATTTAGAGACAGTGCTTTAATGTTTCACTTTATATATGTCACATGGGTGTGACCAGATCTTTAAATGTATAAAATCTGAGATGCAATCGTGATGTCAGAGATGAGTTGAATTGAAGTGTGAGGGCTCCAACTCCATCTTTATGAATGTTGAATCACAGAGACGGTTAAACACAAAGATGGTTCAAATTTTCAATCCACTGCATCTGCGTGACCCTCTTTACTGTCTGATCTGGGACAGATGGAACCTGCTGGTATGATAGTGTGAAATGAACTGGACCCAAGGTGATACGCTTGTGTCACACCGGGTGCTTTTCAAAGAGATATGAGTCTGTGACTGTTGCATTATGGGAATATGGAATGGTTTGCACTGGGAAACCATTAACGGTTATCTTCACAGTGTTCATTTTGAAAATGATGAGGATTTGAATGTTCACATAATTGATTATTTATTTGTGATGTACGTTTTTGTGTGCAAACTGGCAACTGGAAATGGCCATCGGCAACTCGGATCATTGACCATTGTCTATGTATAAACAGTTAAACGTGTTCAATCTTTTTGTTTGAGTGGGGAATGTGAAGTCTGAAGGGCAGAGATAGGGTCATGTGATGAGAGCTTATCGGTGCAGACGGCACATCTGATGTAGAGAGAAGTCAGTGGAGACCGGAGGAAAGTTTATAGTGAGGCGCTCTGTTGGGTTTGTTTGTGTGTGTTTACGCGCAGAACTCTTCAGATGCAACGATCTGATTGTCGTCCACTTCGTTCCATCCAAACGATTCACTTAGATGATTCACGACTCAGTGAGTCTTCTCTCACTGTGATCACAGTTATTGATTTGAGACTCTGAAGCGATGGGTGAAAGTTGACACAGATACCGTGGCCCGAAATGTATTTGGACACTTTTAAAATGTCTGCAAAGATAATTGATTTAATGTTGAACTTTCAACATGGATATAACATTATATCAAAAGATAGAACATTCAAACGCTTTTTGAACATTATTTGCATTTGAAACCTAACAAACATGCTTGCAAATGTGACTTTGGTATATTCCTGTTTGTCAATTCAATATTTTATGTATGGAAAGACCTTCACGGTGTACGTTTTAGAAAGCTGCGCAAGGGTTTAAATACATTGTGGCGCAAGCTTGAGGACAGAGAAATACTGTAGAATTTGTATTTCGTACACCAGGCCAGAAATAATTGAAAAATGTGGTGTTGAAATAATTGAGGCTGTGAATAAAATATGATATCCGGCCCTTTTCATCCGAACGAACGGATGAAGTCGTACTTTGCAATGTGTCCAAATTGATTTGAGATATATTGTGATGTCAGTGTCGGACGGATGTTTGAACCGCTCTGTGAACAGGCCGTTTCGTCCCTGCGTCTGAGTGATAGTCGGCTAGCCGTTGATCAATCAGGCCATTAGAGCTCAATTACCCATCAGCCCCTGCACAGGTGAGCGACGAGCCCATCCACCCCTAACAAATTAACACAAATTAATAATGACACTCAGACATTTAATGTCTGCCATCTGGGGGCCGGCCGGCTGGTCCGGGTCGAAGCTATTGAGTAGCAGGTGTCTCTATCACAGTAATTACCGGGTCCGAACGCAACCCTGACTGCGGCCCATGGCTCTCTCTCTCTCTCTCTCTCTCTCACCGCCCAGTGTCCATTTTAAGTGTTAATAATTGATTTGGAAAAAATCTCATAATGAACTACAGATTCAAGGGAAACTTCCAGGCTGGAGGGTTTGTTAAGAATGGCTTTCCGTTCAATATTCACGTAATGAATGAACATTGCTTTAATTAAAATGCTGTGTTAGGAGGCTGTTAATAACAGGTGGGAATTTTTCCCTGTTTGGGGGAAATTTTGGCCAATGATCATCTGATATTGATCTGGCTTGGATTATAAATAGATTTTATTTTCTAGTTCCAAAATCGTATCATACAAGTTTTCTATTGAACATATTTCAGCAATTTTATGTTGATGAGGATTATTTTGTTGCGTGCGGTTTTCCTTTTGTTGCTCAAATGTTTTGTTTAATGTAAGGATCTACTTTTTTTCGATTTGTTTTCTAAACCTGCTTTGGAGAAATGATGATAGGTACCAATGTGATACTAATTGTTTAAAGTATTTATTTTCCCTACAATGGCAGTAAATGGTGGGTGAGATCTGACATTCTTCCAAATTCCTTCTTGTGTGTTCAGCTAAACAAATAAATGTATACAGGGTTGGAACAATCTAAGGGTGACGTCATGATGACAGAATTTTAAAGTATCCCTTTAAGATGATTTAGCTATATAATAACATAGAAATATTAGCTTTATAATTAATGTAATAAATGATCTGGGTTGGATGTATTTGGTGAGAAATGTTTGAGTTCCTTTTAAAATTTTCAATTGATATTAAATTTTGATCGTAGACTTGGTAAATCTGAGCCGAGTTTCTGAGATTGTTATCAGAAATATCTGTGATACGGAATTGTTTAACCAAATATGAAAATTCTGTCATTTTTTACTCATTATAAATCGTTTACTCATTATTTACTCATTTACTTATTCTAATGTTATTTAAAACCTGTATCACTTCTCTGCAAAACACAAAAGAAGATATTTTGAAAACTGTTGGTAACCAACAACACTGGCCCTATTGACTTACATACATGATTACATATTTTTTTTATCCCTTTAAGAAAAAATGTCCAGTTAAACTCTTCATTTAGTTCTGTTGCTTTCTAGACAAAACAATTTACACATTAAAGACATTTTAACATTTTCATCTCAGTTGCCTCTCTCACAAAACTATAGAAGAATAAATACACAAATAAAAGTTTTGAGATATACACTCTTGGATATCATTTTTATAAAACGTTTGCCTATACAACTATAATTATAATACAACAGTAACATTGGCACAACAAATGACATCAGTTTGGGGCGAGATCTTTTTACCCAACCAATGGCAGTTGAGGGGGTGGCCAGATCCCCTTGTACAATTTGGCGACACTAGTGGATTTAAAATTGCTCGCGTCATTCTCTTCTCAGATGTTTTTTCTAAGATGTTTTCATTCGTGTCTCACCTAGTGTTCAGATTGGCCAAGATATTCTGCATTCAAATGTCAGAAATCTCAATATTTATAATATATATATATTTATTATGTATGTGAGCTCTATATTATTATTGTAATCAAATATTCTTACTGTAATGTAATGTCAGAAATTTCATACTTTTTATTTTTATTTAATCTTGACCCAACATTTTAGGTGACAGAGTTGATTCTTTAATGAGTGGCCACCAAACCTCAAATCATATTTTGTTTCCTCAAGGGTGGTTTTGTTAGACCGCTGTGAGTGTTCAACAGCAGTAAGATGCACATTTACCCAGCGTTGCGTTCGTGTTACCTACACGGCTGCAGAAGCAACATGCTATATTGTCTTTATCCGCATCCGTCCGAGAGCGAGGTGTGTTAATGCAGTTATTCAGCAGGTGTGTCGAATCTGCATGGGGAAAAAATCCAGCCAGCACTCTGGTTATCTTCTATTTCCTCTTTTAGGTATTTTGTTCACATCCCAAACTTAAACAAGTGGCAGTGGATTTTTTGTTTCCCCTCTGAAATTATATTTTTCTTCTCGTCATTACTTCATTAATCAAGATCCGGGCCTTTGGAAAAATGTTTTGTTTTGGAGGCTGCAATCTATTTTGTGAAAGTGTGTGCATGTGTTTGAAAGAGAGAGAGTGGATGTGTGTGTGTTGGTAATCTGTGCCTGTGGCAGGTTTCCCCTCCGAAACGCAGCGCTAAGCAGCGGTATCGCATGCCTATTGTTGTAGCCTCTGTCATAGCAAGAAGCAGTCTGATGCAGGCCTGCGCAGCTCTGATAAGAAAAGAGGATTCAACATGGTTAGAAAGACGAATCGGTGGGACTTGAGAGTGGAACGCACACACACACATGCACGCTCACACACACAAACATCATCCTAATGTTGGCACATGCATTACCAATTATTTACACTTACATCTAATTATATATGCAAGCAGGGTTTATTTCTCATAATCAAGTCGAACTCACATTTGTAAATTTGGCACATTGTATACGTATAGATGGCGTTCGCATCAGAGGCTATATTTATCAGGCAGAAAATCTCCCCTGTTGTTTGTAATGTTGCCTGCTAGTGAGCTTTGATAGGATTTTAATTCCTCGTTGGACACCAAAATGTTTTTGGCACCCAGAATGTGGCTTTATCTAATAAAATAATAGGCCCGAAGTTTAGGCGGGGAACCAATTTGTGATTGCATGCATCAATTACTTCGCTGGGCTTTACCCAGTCATGAGACCAGCGACTGCGCAAATGAGAATGCCTCGGCTTTCAACACCTGGCTCGGGCGTCAGGACAAGTAAAATCCACACCAAACTAGATTTCTAAAGTGCGGAATTCTAGACTTCTAAAGTCACCACTACAGTGTTATGGGGGTTCCCAGATTGTTGCTGTGCGGATGCTTGTGCCCATGTTAAGAAAAGCCAACAACCAGGACTATGTGTTTTTGTAGTTTGTAAATAGGACTTAGATTTCTCTTTTAATGCATGTCTATGGGAATTTTCCAATAATATAGATCATTGGGTCACTTAGAAAAGGATTAATACACTTATTCACAACAAGTTACACAATTACAGATATGATATATGACCGTGAGTTTAATTCCATTCCATTCCATTCTCTACCGCTTATCCGAACTACCTCGGGTCACGGGGAGCCTGCACCTACGTGAGTTTAATATTTTAGATTTTTTTTTTTATTTAGGAGGAGTTGATACAATATGTGGGTATATGACAGGTGGTTAGAAGGGAGGGGTTTAAAATATAAGAGATGAAAGATTACTTCGTTTTTTTACTAAATACTAAGGCGCGTTTATACTACTGCGTTTTCCTTTAAAAACGCATAATTCTTGCTACGGTTACGCCTGGCATTTACACTACTCCTACTCCAGAGTTTGCAACCCGTTTTAGTTTGAAAACTCTGGGGTTGCGTTTCTGTGTATTCTAAACTCTGCGAAAACGCAGAGTTTAGAATACGCAGGCATGGTTGCTCACATTCGCTCACTGATTGGGTCGTCTGTATTATTGCGTTTGCTTCGCTGATTCGTTAAGCCTCTGTTGTATGAACCATTAAACGGCCTGAAGGTGACAAGCCTCACAAGGACCAAGTAAACAACCGGCTTGTTTAAATTACATGGATCGACACGGTGACATTACAGCAACGCGAGAGAGAATCGAGAGCCGTAAGCTTTTAAATCGTGCTCTCAGAACTGTGATGTCATCTGTCGATCGGTCTGCGTGTAGCCTAACAACATGGATTACTTCATCTAACGTTATCCACACGAAGACGTCCTTGCTTTTCTCTCCATCGTGTTTGAACTGGTCGGTCTGTGACTAGTAATTAACTGCCATTAACAACCAACTTATGTGTGCCCATACAACTACAGTGTATCTGAATGGTCATCTGGCATACGTTTTCGGTAGTGTAGTGTAAACGCAGATTTCTTATAAAACGCATGTGGAAACGGCAGTTTAAACAAAGATTGTTTTCATTTTAAAATGCCGTTTTTGTAGCTTTCCTGTATCAGTGGTAAGAGCATTGCGTTAACAACGCAAGGTTGTGGGATTGCAAATACCTATGTAAAATGTATAGGATAAAGCAATGTAAGTCGCTCTGGGTAAAAGAGTCATTTTAAGTTTTTATTTATTAGTTTTAAAATTTGACATACTGTATATAATGTAATTAAATCTTAATTATGTTTTTTAACATTTTGATTATAAAAAAATTAAATGTTGGATTCAAAAAATTTGTAATAAAAGTTTTGTGGTTTATTTAAACATTTGTTAAGCGTTAAAAAGCGCAAACCAGAGTTGTTTATTTGTGGCCTATAGTGCCTTTTTATGAGCATTGTTGCGTATTATAAATACATTAAAATAAGTAAATACGCTTAATAACGATTAATAATACATTTCTATAATATTGCATGCCATTCAAACTCATGTAAAGACACATGTTCTGCTCTCTCTCTCTCTTTCTCTCTCTCCCTCTCTCTCTCTCTCTCTCTCTCTCTCATGGAAACTCTTGTGTTTCCATGTTAATAATGACACTCAAATTCTAGTGACATCCTCTCTTCTCTGGCATCCTTCATAGCTGTTTGTGTCTTTAAACGATAAAGGATAAAGCTGAGTGAATGAACGTGTAAATGAGTTTTTCGTGGGTAATGAAATATTAAATTGACAAACAAATGATTTGCTCCATGTGAAAGCGTGCCTAAATACTATTGATTAGATATGAATCTGCCACAGTGGGCTTCAGTGAGCTCTTGGTTTTGTCATTTTTAGTGATAACAGATAAACGGAAATACTTTCAGCAGGTTATTGTGGCTTTCTTATGCTAGATGAAGCTGTTAGTTACTGCATTTGCTTTGAAATGTGCATTCCTTATGATCTAATAAGACAAACCAGGATCAGATCTTGTGATCTTGGCAATGATTTAGATGTGTTTTAATTTATTTATTTTGTGCATTGCATTGAAATGTTTGGTAGAGATTATAAAAGCATTTTTTTGAGTGACCCTGTAAAATAGTTTTTGGTGGCTCTATTGTAAACATAGACTATTGATTATTTTCTTAATTTTAATCGCATCTAAGCAACTCAACTAACCAAGTATGATTGAAGGCCTACAAGTTTACAACCTGAATGATAACTGTTAATATACATGTCTTTAATTGTTTATAATTTAAGCGAAGGACGAAGTCCAGCCCATAACTATAATGATCATGTAAAAGAGGAACAATGCTGATGTCAATTTTTACTTTTTTTTCAGCTGATGAACAATAAAACATTGAAAGGCCAGTCACAATCCATTTGAATTTAAAGTTGACCTTCAAAATAAAAATCCTTTCTTCTGCAGTACACAAAGAAGATATTTCGAAAAATGTTGGAAACCAAAAACTGTTGTTCCTCATTGACGTGCATTGGGTTTATGTCCATACATTAGAAGTCAATGGGGTTAAAATAACATGATGACAGAATTTTCATTTTGAAGGTGAACTTTTTCTTAAAGGGCTCACACATTTAAAAATGAACATAATGTCAGTGTCTATTTTATAGCTACAGTATCTTAATAATGTAGTTAATATTATTCGTGTCGACAGGCCTTTAAGCCAAATATAGAATTTTTGGTTTCTTTCAATGGTTTTTCTCACTAGTTGGGACTTAATTTTTTTAAAGCAATGCACATTAGGAAAATCTCTATAGAATTATCATTCAAATTGTACTGAATTCCACATCATTCGGAAGATTTTCCTGATAATGTATACAGAAAATCACGCCCTCTTTGATTCTCCCAAAACCTCAAAAGGTCATTCTCTCATCTGATCTTCCCTTCTTAATAAACCCTTTGTAATGCTGAGCAGGACTAATGCTGCATTGAAGGGCTTTGGGGGACCTGAGGTCGTGACCTCGTGGTGGAGGGGTGTTTTGAGATTCATTCTTCACCCCTCTCTCTCTCTCTCTCTCTCTCTCTCTCTATGAAGATCATCTCAGCTCTCTGACAGGAAACAGGGGGTGTGTGTCTCTCCTCAGAGCGCCGACGGCTGCCGTGGCTACAGATGACTAGAGCTGAGATAATACATGCTCGACTTGATCTACAAGTGAACCTGACATTTCCCCTCTCCTCTTCATCACTGCATGTCCCAAACAGGCAAACAGATACGGAGCCAAGCGATAAGCAGCCGCCACATTGTGACTGAAGTGATGGCTACATAGTTTAGCACAATCGGTGGCGAAGATACCATTAAACACCGCGTCACAATTCACGGTGTCAACTTGTTCAACAGAGATGCCATTTCAACAAGGTTTCTTTCCTTTTAGACATTGTGCAACAAACCGCATGGTTTCTTCCATTGAGAGCAAGCTCCTCAGAAAGTATTTTGAGGATCTTAGAGTTGAGCTGACAGATGTTTTTTTACCATGGTAAATGTTGTTTTTTGAAACGTCACAAAAAGTTTTTTTTTTAACACAGGGACTTGATTCATTATTACAAAATGTAGAGGTGGGAGTTACAAAAGAAGATATTTTAAGAAATGTCTCAGTGGATTTGTGTCCATAGAATGGAAGTTAATGAGGGTCAGTGCGGTTGGTCACTAATATTCTGCCAAATATCTTCTTTTGTTTTCTACAGAAGAAATAAAGTCATACAGGTTTGAAATGACATGAGGGTGAGTAAATGATGAAATAGTTCAAATTTTTGGGTGAAATTCACAAGAAAATAAAGTGTCTTGACCCAACAGTTGTTGAAATACAAAGACCAGAAATAACATTAGAAAAGATCTGGTTTAGGTTTCGTGTTCTTTGTCTGGAAAGAATTAAAAAGTTACGCCTGCCTTGAAGTTTGCTACTTTGCATAACCTCAATCAGATCTGAATTAGCAAAGAAACAACATAAGTTTGTCCACAGCGTTGACTCTCTTGGTTTGCGCCACGTCTTGCCAAAGGTGTTGGAATACGCCACGGCAGAATCCACGGCGAACACTGAGGGGGATAAACTAGCACAAGGGAGAAGAGTTTGAGAGATGCCAGCTGCTTTACCATCTGTCACTGTCAAGACTCGACTTGTGGGACGTCGAAACAACTTCCTTGAAAAGTAGCCGAGATAATCCACAATAGTTTTCACTTGCAATCTCGATTCCCCTGTTGGAATTCAACATTCCGCCGTGTGAAGTGGAGATGGCTAATTGGTGGAGACGTTGGCTGTACTTTCACGTACATGCGTGTATTTTGAAGTGTGCAGTGAGCCAGTCTTGGCAATCCGTTCTGAAATTGTCTTTCAAGTAAATAAACGTGTGATATATTGTCTGGTTTGGAGCTTCGGGCCAAGTCGGTAAATGCAGTACAAGAGCGATTTACCCAAAGTGCTTCTGTTTAAATTTGCCATTCCTCCTACGGTACGTGAAATTTGGCACCCCAAGTCTCCGACTCCACTTTTTCTTTTCCGAAAAAAGTCTTGATTTCGCTGAAGCTCACTTCCTCTCAGGCAATAGGCCATCGGCGAGGTTTGCGCAATTCCGACATCCGCGGGCCCTCTCCTTTCCTCTTTTGTCACACAAACGCTCATCAGACGAGCCCAGATGGTAGAGCAGCACTAAATGAAAGTATTCAGTGTGAAAATCGCAGATTTTTTGCAGCGGTCATCTGGTGCGTTATCACAGAAGCCTTTGTAAGATGGAAATGTTTGATGGAGGCTGTAGAAGTCTGGACAGCGTCTGGCCGTCTGGCCCGGTGGTCTAGCGCATTAGGCGAGCCTGTCAAAACAGGAAAATTAGACCACGGGGTCGTCAGTAAACTAATTGGGTAAGAAAGAGCGTACGCAGCCCTGCGAACCGTTCCTTTAGCGGTCGGTGTGCACAGACAGTGATAAGAGAGTTCAGGACTAATGCACTTGGATAAGATGTGTTTACTCTTCATGTATTTACCTATAACTGGTTTTGGAATAGCTTTACAAGGGGCACATCTATGAAGTGAAGGGTTAAAAATGTGTTGAACTTTGATGTTTTACTGTAGAATTATGCAAATGTTTCTTACCTCTATACAGCCCTGAGGAAACCAATGCCAAGTTATTTCTTTACATTAATTTTGGTTGTTTATATGATCATGTATAGCAGGGCCGGGCATTTTTCTTGGGCCGCCTTCAAAAATATCTAGTTGACAATTCAAATAATAAAAAATTACTATTTAATAAATACTTATTTGTATGATCTATTAAATAATGATCTGTCAATTTACTCACTCAAAAATGTAAAAAATTGCATGCAATGAACTTTTATTATATCTGCACAACCAGAATATATATATACATATATACCCCCCCAGTCCAGCCAGTCTAGAAAAGGGACTTATGTACAGTGGTCAAAAGTGATGTCCAGAGATGAATATTTGGATACTGTTTGCTTTTAAATCCCCCTCAGATGAGAATAAACCATCAAAATGCGAAGTGTATGGTACAAACTGGACAAAGCATGAAGGGTATTTATTAGACAAAATTATCTGGCAAAAAAGCAAACTATCAGAGACAAAATAATACATAGAAAAACATAAAAAAGATCAATTTTGTGTCATTTTTTTTTCCAAGCCTTCTTATGTCTTTCTCAAAGCTGAGCAAAGTGCAACATAAGTACAACTTTTTAATACGTTTCTAATTTTTTTATATCATAAACAAAAATGTACATTTTTGCCCAAAGTTGGGCATAACTCTTGGCCACGTCTGCATATTCAATTGCTGTCACAGAATGCATCTAATAAAGAAACTACACAATGCATGACTGCCACAGCTAGGGCATATTTCACTTTTTCCCTACTCCCTGCCAGATCGCAGGTGGTTGCCCGGCAGATGCCACCTGCCTCTCTAGCCAGCGGGCATGCAGACACCGGTACAGGTGTACGGGGCATACACAGAACACCTTGTTATGTGGCTCAGTAGCTGCTGCTTGCTGTAGGAGTTCGCTGCAAGTTGCATGCAAAGATCAAAGAAACCGGCAATTGGATTCAAAGTGGAAATTGAAATTGAAATAGGCAGATCTATGGGAGAAGGCACGCCATTTCACGAGCCGAATCCGAGCACAACAGCGGGGCATGTTCCTCTGCCTTCTAGACATTATTACAATGCAAAGCCAATATTATGAATGCAGAGCTTCCTTGTCCTCCTCACGTAATGTGCCTTGTAGTTATGCACAAGTGCGCTCAACTTCACAGCGACCGGGCGAACACCCTATACCTTTGTTTGCTTTTAAGTATGGGCGTATTTGTTCAGGTTGTTTTTGTGGTTTTGTTCTGTTGTATAATGGCGGATCTCTGCGGGAGATGTTGATACATACAGTATTTTCCATAATTTCCATTATTTCCAAAGTGTTGTAGGATCAGTTACCATTTGTTTGACCACAGTTTTACAAATACTAAAGCAGTGGTAACTATAGTCAAATCAATGTTAATTAATGGTTACATGATTTAAATATACTAATAAATAAATTCAGGGTTTATTTTTATCTCCAAAAGTAAAATTCTTTAAAAAACTAAAACGTATTATTTACTGACTCTTGTATCTTTTCGTATACATTACATTTAATGACGTATTAAATGATGTAAATAATGATTGTATTTTCAGATGTGCGAGGGCTGTTAAATTCGTTTTTTTATAATAGCATTATAAATCACAGGGTCCATGTGTTAATGAAGCCCCCACCAGCTCTCTGACTGTATGATTTGACCCTAGAGGAGAAACAGACAGAAGGTGTTTATGTCCTGAAGGCTAAGTGCTCATTAAACCAGACAGCATTTGCGCCGAAACCTCATTCGATGCCTGACACGAAAAAAAATACATTCGGAGATGAAAATATGTCTGAGATATGAAGTGCTGGCTGGCATCTACGCCTCCTCTTTTAATTCATTTACAGCGTTTAGAGATGAAATAAAGAAAGCAAAGATGAGATCACAATAAGAAGACAGCGACACATACACGCAACAAAATTAAACACGTTGTATTTCTTGTTCCTTCGAATTGGAAATGATGACATCACAGTTCTGCTCGACAGTTGTGCATAATCTCGATTAAAATCCGTGTTAATCTCAATTCGTGTTTATTTTAGGCCTTGTTTAGGGAGAAATGGGACATCTTTGGTGTTCAGAGAGAGAGATTAAATCAGCACAGTCAAACTATGTTTTTAGCCAGGGCGATTTTGAATAAATATGCACGGTTCCTATAGCAACGGCGAACACGGCTAAACGATAGGCCCGAGCGAACCTCAATGGGTGTTCCTTAAAAGATTGGTAGAGCCGCAGTGATTCTCAATTTAATCGATTTCAAACGAAAAAGTCAATTTAACAAAGTTGAAAAGAAAAAGCCGCAGAGAGGAGAGGTGGGGGGAGCGGGCGGGCGGGCGGCTGAAAGCATTCTTTTGCACTCAAGCAGTAAACTAACTACGGCACGCGGGCTGAGATTTCTCCCCATTATCTCCCACCTCACATTTGCTCTTAGGCAAGCAGTTTAAAAGCCAAGCGATTGAGCCAGTGATCCAATTTGAAATGCAGAAATGATTAGAGCAGCTTGCCTCATTTCATATCGAAATTCTCTGATTTATGACAGGGCAGGCGCCAAGATCTATCTCCAAAGGGAATTAGCGTGCAATTTCTGTTTTTGCATATTTCCGTTATTTAGCTTCCCAATAGCAGATGCTCGCTCTGAAAAAAAAGCAGAAAGGCAAACGGCAGCGAGGAGGGAGGTATCTTTTCATTTCGGGGCGATGAAACCGCTGCCATTTAAGAAGAGGAGGCTGGAACGCACGACAGACATGGGAATATATTTTCTGGGGTAGATAGCGATTTTCAAAAACGCCGGGCTTTATTTAGTTTATCAAACGGCACATGAAAAGGAGAAACATCAGGGTTTATTTTTAGACCGTCCTTAATTGCGTGCGGATGCGCGCGGAGGGGATTTGTACGTTTACTGCGCGGAAGAAAAAATGTCGCCCGTCCGGCATGCCCGGGGAAATATTAATACCAGATAGCGAGGGCTGCGGGAAAATCTGCCTTAATGAAATTTCCAGTTGACCACATGCAATTTGTTTCATCGTGGCCAACAATTAATTGAAGTTGCCGTATCGAAGGTGCGTTAGGTTGTAAACAGAGTCTTAGAGCGGGACCGGTCCTGTTATCCTCACCTTCAGCCTGCACCTTTGCCTCCAACCCGTACACATGTCATCCTGACATACAGCTTTCATATTTTCATGTCTTTCAATGAGAATATGCTGTGAATGCAGGAATGTGTAAGGTATTGAACTTGTTTTGTTATAGTCATTTTTCTAATAAAATGAACTGGATAAAAAAATATATATTTTAATACATTTTATAGGTTAATTTAAAATGCATAGATTATAATCTAATCATGTGACATATTTAGGCAAATTGCACTCATTTTATTTATTAATGGAAAATGCAAGATATTTGTTCTTGCAGTATCATATGTTAAATTTCAATTTGCCACACATGTTCTGATACACTTTGCATACTTAAATGACATCCTACATCCTATAACTTTATTTGGAAAAAGTAAAGCATGGTCACTTTCTCACCGGGGACAGATCCCTGGCGTCCCCTGGAGCCGCGAGTGGGGTTTGTGCGGTCAGCGGTGCTATCATTAGCCGTTGTTTACACACAGGCCTGGAGTCAGGTTCCTTCAGTGTCACCATCCACTTTCTTCCCTTCACCTCCTAGAGCTGATCAGAGGATCAGGGTATCAAGGCCGGATTAGCGGCGATTTGGGATTTGTGTGATTGGTTAATTTATTGCGGCAATGGCGGCTCTTTCATCTACGGCAACATTTAATCAGCCGCCGCCACACAGTCTATTACAGGTTAGCTCTATTCTGCAGGCCTTTGCGCCGCTGCCATCAGCTCCATCACAATTCCCCCTGAAATTTCCAAATTATCTGGAACAGGCTTTAGCTGCTCCGTAATAAAAATTAGAGCTGATTCCCGATAGAAGCTTTCGTCCGTACCGGGCCAATTATAAATAGTACAGCCGCCGCTCGGAGAGAGAGAGGTGGGGGCGATAGAGAGAAAGGGAAAAGTAAGGGAAAGGGAAGGGGGGATCCAATGCTGTGGAATGTTAGCGAGGAACTTATCGGCGGCCTCTGCTTCCCTGCTCTGATCCAAATCCGACCGGCTGAAAATTTATATTAGATGTTATCACACAGACCTAAGTCGCGAAAAATCAATGAAGGTTATCTTTTATGTTGCAGCATCGTGTGGAAATATTGATTTTCATTTTATAGCGAATTTGGAGCATCAGTTAGTAATCACTCGCTCGCTGACTACACTATTTTGGTCACTGTATCTCTTACACGTGTAGACAGAGAGAGAGAGAGAGAGACAGAGAGAGAGAGAGAGAGAGAGGCAGTGAGACCAGAGATCTGTTACTAATACACAGAACTGTGTGTGAAGGTCTGTCACAATCTGTCTGGAAATTAAAGATCATTTCACTTTATTATTTAATTAAAAAAGTCACACACACATATCCTTCTTTTGAGTGCTTTTATATACTTGTTTCATATATTGTTTATTCAAGTATACAGTATAACGCAGTATGTAGTAATCCAATCCATAAAATATAAACAACAGTATTTTAGATCAGTTTTCTCATTTTTACAGAATTTATTTTCCTTATCTTTCATTAAAGCATCTTTTGCTGTGGGGCGTCTGGGCCTCGATTCTCTTTCCCAGTGAGAAAGAGAGAGCAGACCTTTGCTTCCGAATAAGTGATGACTCCAGACGCCGAGGATCAGAGAAAGGGTTAATCCGATTCTCATTTTAGATAGTTGTCGTGGCAACAATCCGTCGGTCTTCGGTGCTCTTTGACTGAGCGGCAAAATTCTCAGGTCAGTCTGGATATAAGACGTTATTGTATGGCTAATTTGAGATGTGAAACGGGTGCCGTCTTAAATGACCGAGGCTTCTCTGTATCGCTGCCAGCGTGGGGAAAGACACCCACATGGAAATCCGGGAGGGGCAGAAACATTTGTGGTCGAGCTTTTGTCTGTCAATTGCAGGTCAGATCACTCTGACACTGACAGTTCTCTGAGCATGATTTAAATTATAGTTTGATGGAATCATGAAGAATCACAGATGAATAGTCTAATGTAACGTCTCGGGTTCTTTTTCCAAGGCAACAGTGACATTTAATGGAAAGCAAATTAGGACTTTTTATTTAAATACAGTCTGCTG
This sequence comes from Triplophysa bombifrons, assembly GCA_029783895.1. Classification (NCBI taxonomy): domain Eukaryota; kingdom Metazoa; phylum Chordata; class Actinopteri; order Cypriniformes; family Nemacheilidae; genus Triplophysa; species Triplophysa bombifrons. The sequence continues at coordinate 6,538,310 of CM056455.1, forward strand.
TTCTTATTTAGAGAAAACAACATAGAAAATCACTCATATCTCACCTATAGAGTTTAAGAAGAGAGTCTCACCTGTGCTCAGATTTGAAAAGACAACAAAGTATTCGATCAATAAAATGTGGAAACAAATGAGAGTGTTGTTGAGTTCATATAGAGACCTTATTGCCTTTCGATTTTAGACTTGACAAATAGGAGCTCAGTTTGTTGAGATCTCTTCTGAAACTCTAATGGAGTAATTTGTGAGATGTCTGAGACTCACATATTTCTCCACTTGCTCATTTACATTTATTATCACTGAAATATTAAACATTAATTTGAATATTAAAGATATATCGTTGTGATTTGTATTTCTTATAGGTCTTCAATATGCACCCAATTTTTTATAGATCTATATTCTTATAGACCACTTCAAAAGATGTAAACATTGCTGGTCCAGAAGAACTTCCTGTTTCAATTTTTAACACAGCAGAACATTCCTACCCATGTTAAACTAAAATGTTCAACTAATATCTTCAAGATTTAATATATGTGAGATTAAATAAATAAAAGTGTTAACGTTATATGAAGTGGTCTATATCAGCCATTGTCTCATTTGTGCCTATTCTAAATTATTTCTTCTAAATTACCAAATATGTTCGAACTCCATTTAGTCTAAAGTTGTGAATATAATGCGCATATATTTTTCTATTAAGAATCCATTGTTTACTTTTTGCTGTAGGGACAAATGCAAGATGTAATGTGCACAGGAGATGCAGAGACAGGAAATGAAGTCACGTGAGGTCCCTGAGAGTGACTGCTGCCCATTTTCACTTAGCTAAACTATTTCTGCTGCACTCTAATGAAGGTGTGCCTGCGGCGTCACGTCTAATGGCCTAGAAAGACAGACATTTTGCCTGCCAGTAATGGGCTACTGTAACAGCTGTCCAAGATCTCCACCAATCCTGCCTCAGAGTGATGCGAACATGTTCTCCAGGCTTTCATTGGTCTTTAAAAAAGCCATTTGAAAATTGAAATAGAAAAAAAATGGGTATAGAGACGAGACGGGCAACGGCCCCTCTTTCTCCACAAAAGAGTGCGAGTGCATTTTAGTTTCTTCACTCTATCTTACCTCTTTCACCTTACAGATGGAACGTAAAGCGCAGCGTTTCGACCCCGGCCCGAAAAGAAAAATGGCGTTACACATTGGAAATAATTTGCAGGAGCATTATAAAACGTAACCTCAATCGGCCTTTGAAATGGATACTGATTCTTTAAATTCTTCCCAGCCCGTTGGAGGAAATAGTGAGATGGCGGCGATAGGAAGGCACAATGTGGGCAAAGTTCAGCTCTGAACGCTCGCCTTCTCCCAGGCGAAAGCCATCCGCATTCTTTATGCCATTCCCAGGCACCTGAGATCAGGCTGTAATCGGAGAGATCAGAAACTGTCTCGTCGGGGGGGGGACATTTTGGGCTGATAACTCTACAGTCACTGGAGTTAAATGAGAGGACGAGGGATTGCAGGGTCGGGCCGGTTGAGGGGTTTTTGATACTGAACGCAGAAAAAACACCATTAAAGTGTGCTTTAGAGTCCGCCTTCTCCACATATATCCCAGAATTATTTTCTGTTTAGTAACGTGTGAAACTAAAAAGCATACTTTTATAGTTTAATCATTTATTTCATTGAGATTGAGAGTGTCTGAACAGAGCTCAACATACATTTTTTTACCCCAAAATGAAGATCCTTGCATCATTTACTCACTCTCATGTATGTATGTATTTTTTCTTCAGGACACAGAAGAAGATGTTTTAAAGATTGTCGTTAACCAAAGAATATTGTCCTACAATTGACAGTATAGACAGATGACCATTTCTCAAAATATCTTATTCTGTGTTCCAGAGCAAAAAAAGAGTCATACAGGTTTTGAACAAAATGAGGGGGAATACATCTTATTTTAAAGTGCACTGTCCCTTTAAGGATGGAATTTAATTCCCTCGATTATTTAAAGTCCCACACACATTTTTTTATTTAAGAGCTTGCCAGTACTTCAGGTGCACTGTAAATTTGTTATAAAATGTTTTGAGTTGTTTTAGCTTTTTTAAGGTTGTTTTTGTCTTATTTTAATAGCTTTCTATCGTCTTGAGGCCCTTTGGAAGTTTGTTTAAAATCAATGTAATTGTTTACAGTATATACTGTATATCGTTGCTTTCCTTCCAAAACCATGTATATCCATATTTCATGATTCTTTTGTCATGAATTAATTTTATTAGTCACCCTTTATGTTTGTCACTTGGTATTACCTTTAAGAAGTATTCAAATGTGCTTGTCAACATTGTATTTAATCATTTAAAAGCTTTTTCTATTTCCTGAAAAAAGTGATTTTAGACATACAAGGTTTCCGAATGACGGCATCAACATGTTTTTAAACCGAGTATATTAAAAATACTCAACTCTGCTTTGTGTCATGCATACAAATACGATACCATGACATTGTCATACTAGTGGCTAGACCAATGAAAATTCAAAATCAAACCTTCTGACCCGAACAGACCGTCCCTGTTAAAGATCACAGTATTACTCTGCGTATTAGCTTGTTGCTAAATCATCTCCGTAAATACTAAAGATTTGTGTCTGTGTGTTATCTTCACTTCTACAGAAGAGGAAAGCATCGGTCCCGCTGGTGCTGAACGCCGGTCCCAGGTGGCTGCTGGATATGACTTGGCAGGGTTCCGACGACAACAGGAACAACTGTGTGGTTTACAGCAAAGGTAAGAAAACCTTTATCTGCCCCGTACACACACACACACACACAGCATCTCTTCAAATGTATTTCTTTCTCACATGTGTAAGTGAACGGCTCTCGTTCAGACAGCGATGTTAAGTGTGGCTTTGTCTCTCACGTCTATTAGCAGTGCGTTCTATGGTGTAAGGTCGTCGGGTCAAAGGTCAATCCGACTTTGCTTTGACAAATGTCATTCTCTGACATTTGCCGTTTTCGTGTTTGCATTTCGTGTACACGGCGTGCGGCCCGAAGACATGGATTGACTGCGCACGTGTTTTCTCATGTTTCATAATTTTGTTGAATATGAATATAAAGTGTGTTTTTTCATAAATGCATGCTTGGATGGCCATAGAACACGGCAACACGTGTATGAATAAGTTATCAAGGAACGTACTGAGATTTGAAAACGGCGAGAGCTCTCATTCAGCTGAATGTTTTGTGCATGATTACCCATGATTCTCCTCTGCGACGAGACGTGGGATTTTTCATTCCCCGCTCTCATCTCATAATCACTAGTACCCAAGGACTGATCCTCTTTACCAGCGCCTTCATTTGTGCACTTTATCAGCAAATCATTAAAGTTTCGATAAGCTGTTCAAGAAGATTATGCAGTTCTTTTAAAATCGACTAATCTTTTTGCCAGGAGACCGAATATTGGAAACAAAAAGGCTAATAACAGGATTTTGGGAGTGTTTCGTTAAATCTCTATAATTTCTTCTCATTCTTCGTATTAGAGCGAGAAAATGTTTTTATTGCGAGGTCACTGATTCAACTGTGAAAAGCTGTATTTTATCAAACTAATACTTCAGATATGTGATGCTTTTTAACTGCTTTTAGGACGTATACTAAAGAAATACCATGTTTTTTGTGATGAAAATTCTGTCATCATTTTTAATCTCATTCAGTCATTTCAAACCTGTATGACTTACTTTCTTTTGCAGAACACAAAAGAAGATATTTAAAAAAATGTTGGTAACCAAACAACGGCGGTACCCATTGCTTTTATTGTAAAGACACAAAACCAATCCAAGTCAATGGGAACCGCCGTTGTTCGCTCACCCACGTTCTTCAAAATATCTACTGAGTAAATGATAAAAATGATTTCATTTTTGGGTGCACTACCACTTTAAAGTACCATGTAAAAGTTATGATATATGAATGTTAAACCCTTCCAAAAAAGTACCTTTATGGTACCGCTTGATGATAAAAACAGGCAAGATTCAGAAAAGGGCTAGACTGTCGGATACATCACAAATGTATTGACGTTTTATTGCAAACTCTTGCATCAGGGTTCTCTCAAGGCCTCAGTCCGTTCACAGTCCGGTCCCTGCACACAGTATCAGCTCTTATGGTGAGAAAGAGAATCGTGTGGTTGTCCTGTAATACATGCATCCCACAATCCTGTGCGGTTTAATCTATTATATTCAGGCCTGTTGGGCGTGTGTGATTCCCTGAGGGCGTCTTTGGGCGACTGTGAGAATTCACACTGAAAACAGAGTAGCAAGAATAATCAGCGAGACCAAACTTGGACACAAACAGTTTTGGGATGTTTGTCCTTACCTGCCTCATCTAGTTCAATCTCTTTATTTTTGCTACATTTAATGTCATCTAATACGGATGATGCCTGTGTCATTGTGGTTTTGTGTTTGTGTTTCACTCTGAACTTTTTGTCAGGACAATGGTTTAGTTGCTTTGAATGTTCTGATCTTACAATTATTTAGTGACATTATTAAATATGTGACGTAGGATATGTAAGATCTTTTGTGAAGTCGGATCATGTATAGCAGTTGTTAACATGCTTGTCAGACACAGAAATGACATAAATTCCCACTCAGCAAAATAAAATGTATTCCATTCAAATACGAGCAGCGGTCGGTTGAGCTCTCGTGCGTTCGGACAGTAGATATTCCGCTCTAGCGTGTCTGATTATTTAAAGGTCACCTAAATTTTTCCTCTAAGCCTCTTAGAAGCAGGAACAGTCAGATAGAGCGTGTCAGAGGAGTCGAGGGGGAAATTTGGCCATTGTGCGTGTGGAAATTGACCAGTGTAACAAGAGCGCTTTACATAAGCTCATATTCCGCAGAACTGGACTAATTCACTGTGTCTTTGTGTCTAGCTCATATTCTTTCATTTCTTTCCATCTGATTTGCGTAGACGCATCTGTATTGAGCGTTTTCTGTGACTCAGTCAGAAAAGACGTTACCTTGACCTCCTTCGGCGCCTTGACCTCCCTCATCTTTCTCATCTTCTCTCCGTGTATATGGACATTAGGGCTGTGAATCTCATCGCTGTGATTCAGATTCTTTTCAGTTTTGATTCTATAAAGATTTCATAAAGAAATATTTTAGGACATTTGAAAAAACTAGCCCAAATAATAAACAACAGATGCTAGAGATACAGTTATTTCAGTGAGCGATATCATGTTTTTTTAACAAAATCTAATGTCTAAAAGTTCTTGTCTTTATAAAAATGTAGTGGTTGCACAAGAAAAGCACGTATTTTACGAAATTTTTCACGAAATTAACAAAAGAATAGTTTTTATTATAAAATATGAATAAAAAAGAAATTACTGTCAATAGTCTTGTAATTAATACAACACCAATAATCTTAACATGCTCAAACTGTTATGAAAAACAAACATCGTAAAAATCGCTCGGTTCCTGTATTTTTTCCAAACGCAACCAGTTCTCGATTTAAAACCCTAATAGACACCAAAGCGTTTCATCACCGCTCAAACCGAATCTTCAAACGTATATTTATCTCGGTTTCGGTTTGTCTTTGTGGAAGCGCAGCGCTGGGTGAGGGGTTTCACGCTGACATTAAAGCGCTGGGAGACGGACACATGCCAGCTGAGTTTGGAACAACACAAAAGACAAACACTGTCACGTTTTAAACTGTTAAGGCCATTTAATTGTTTTCATTTCATCTTCCCCTTTGAAAGGCACGCAGGCAAAGCGTGCGGAGGTGCCGGCGTTATTATCTCTTATCTTTGAACAGCGCAAAATACTGCGGCGCATAATAACCAAACAACTGCGCACAATGTAGCATTTCATTATCAGGGTGTTAAAACTGGGTTGTACCCTGAAGGGGTCCCCACCGCAGCTCTGAGCGCCAGCGTAATTATGTTTAATTAAAATACAACAGAGATCAACAGAATCGTTTTCATTAGGAAATTATTAATGATGCTACCGTAACAATAATTGATTGCAGTGAGCCAGGCTGTAAGAGCAGACGGTCAGAGAGAGGGTGAGAGAGAGAGAGAGAGAGAGAGAGTGGGTGAGAGAGAATTGCATAATTTTAAAGTTAAACACATAGTTGAGAGTGCACACACACTTTACTGGAAATAAAGTCTAGAATTAGTGTGCAGTAGCCTTTACTACATAGTTTTACCATGGTATTTGTAGTAAAACAATGGTAATATAACTGGTATGCCATCTTCCAAAGAACAAAACTTTTACTATTAGAAAGATTTGGTTATTTTTTATATGGGTATAATGTTGATGGAATGGTGCTACGATTGAAGTACCACTGTATTTACATGATGCACAAAGATACTACATAAACATAGTTCTTTTTTGTAAGTGTGTTTATTTAAGCATAAGGCTTTGGTGACACTGCAGTCTCTCATGCTGCATACTTCAGCTTTAGTGTGTATGTGTGTATGCATGCATGCATGTGTGTGTGTAGCGCTGCCTCCTGCTGCTACTATTAATTATGATTCCATTGTGTAGCGCTGAAGCTGTTGAGAGTGATGTTCAACTCCCCCGTGGCATTTCTAATCAGCTCATGAAGTACCTGCACCTGGAGTGAGTGTGTGTGTGTGTGTGTGTCTTGTAGGAATGTGTGTGGGCTTGATGATTTAACCTGTATAATTGTATAATCGATGTTGAGAAATGCCTGTGCATTGATTTGCAGACAACGCACAGATTTCAATGTGAATGTGACGCTCTGGAGCTCAGACAGAGAGACATGCTCCCATTTCTGAATCCTACAATCTACAATTTTCAGAGGAGGGGTTTGCCTTCAAAAGTGATGTAATCATGGCCTAGTTATATTTCACATGAAACACATATGAAATGCATGAAACCACATATTGCGCTTTAAGTAATTAATTTTAGTTTTAACCAAAAATGAAAATGTCTGTCATCATTTACTCAACCTATTGTCATTTCAAACATGTATGCCTTTCTTAAACAAAGATATTTTGAAAAATGTCTTTTACAGGCACCCATTCAATTGCATCGATTTTGTGTCCATACATTAGAAATGAACGGGTGCCGGTACGGTTAGGTTGCCAACTTAGTTCAGAATATCTTCTTCTGTGTTCTGGAGAAGAAAGAAAGTCATAAAGGTTTGAAAAGACAAGAGGTTTGGTAAATGATGACAGAAATTTTTGGGTGAACTATCACTTAAAAAAAATGAAGTCTAATATTTGACCCCTTGTAAACACTCACCTGACCCAATCCTTTAATGCAAACAAGTCTCATTATTGAAATATGAAAACTGAAGTAGTAATATATTATTTAGAATCTAGAGTAATTGATATACTGTTGGTTGTTTTTGCCTTTGGTCAGTTGTTTATTTATGCTGTGCTATGGAAAATATAAGTTATTATTTTGGTTTGCTTTTACAGTATGATCTCTGGGTAAATTATAACCTGGACATATTCTTGAAAGGTGTTCAAAGTCAAAGTGAGAGAGTGTTTTCTGATTGGCTGAGTTTTCTGAATGGCTATAAAGGTGGGCAGTTCCCAGCCTCTTATAGTCTAGGGAGGTCCCAGACGGATGTGATTTTACAGGACACCTATTACATCGATTTCTGTCATGTAGTGGTGTTGTAAAGCTTAGTAATCTGTTTTCATTTATCTCTTTATTTCTGCTTTGTGTGTAGTGTATAAAATTCCTTTTTTGTTTGCTTTGATTATTTACGCTTGATACATTATACATACCATGATGCTTAGTTTCCTTTTGCTAAATTTATCAAATCCGCCCACATTTGAGCTGCTTTTCCACATGCAGAATTTTTTTATCATGTTTAAGCACATTATTGTGCTTATCTGCTGTATCTTTTGCCTATGGTATAAGTGAATTTTAAAGATTTGTTTCCATCTTGAATATGGATTCAAGTCTCTTAACACACAGGCAGAATGGAGCACACACCGCAAATGATTTAGAACCAAAGGCTAATGAGATTATAAATACACATCCGTTCTCAGAGAAGAATCAACTACGAGCAGATCACTTTGGAAAAGTAATGTAAATGTATCTGTGAGAGTTTAACTATGAAGGTATTGAATCTTATAAAATGTATATGTAACATATTTTACGTCTGTATTGTGATGCAAGTGAAACAGGATATTCTTCAAGATATTTTAAGAAGTATGTGTTACCAGAAAGGGGCCAGCGGGTTGTTTTTGCACAAGTCTTAAGGATACAGCAACAAAAAAGCCTGTTTTGAGGCAAGAAAGATGATAAATGTAGTTATGACTGTTTCGAGGTAATGGGCCACAGGTGAGAGCTAGAAGTGAGAGCTTTAGTACATAAGACAAGTATGTGAATGTGTATGTAACATGCATGTGACATTGGAGACCTCCTGGAGGAGGTAAACACACTGACTCACACACTGAATATAATTTAATGCTGCTGTAAAAGATCGCCCTGCGGCCACAGGTACGACTGTAGAGATGACCATCCATACTCTCTCAGTGGGCGGCTTGATGACCTACATGATGCTTTCATATCCACTTACTCTCTCTCTTTTCCTGTACGTGTAAGTCTCTTTACCTAGGATCAGATGTTTTTTTTATTTACATATTCAAATATATAAATATTTTATATTATTCCTGATTATAACAATCCATGTTATGCTTTCAATTTATTGTAGTTTTATTCATTTATAAAAAAGTTTTTATGCTCATTTTAGTTTAATGTTCAGCAATTCTGTTAGGTGCTTTTGTCATATTTATATTTATATATATATATATATATATATATACATTTAGCTTATTTTTATTTCAGTTTAGTTTATTTATTTATTTTCAGTTAATAAGTTTTGTCCCTTGTAAACTTATATAAGAAACTTTCAGTTTTAAGTATAGAATTATTATTTTGAAATAATATTTAGACTGATTTTTTTCTATTATTTTATACTATTCTATAAAAAAATTATATGTTGTATATATTAAAAGTTAACACTTAAAATAATGCTGACAGAAAAAAAATATTAAACTGGAGTTCCTCTAAATTTGTTAGATTTGTTTATTTTAGAATTGACCGTTACCAACTAAGAGAGAGAGAGAGAGCGAGTGAGAGAGAGAGCGAGCAAGAGCAGGGTGATACAGTACGTAGGTAACACCATCTGTCTGGTCTCTCTGGGTGATGTCATATAGAGCATAATGTTGTCTAATCCTTACATGGCAGAGGTCATTAGCGTTTATAGACGTACATAAAACTTTATGGTAGATGAGCTTATGCTGCCATGATGTGGAAATCAATGAAACATGGTCTTAACAAAAGACACAAAATTAACTTTCATAGCCCTCCATGTAAGTGATGTTATACTACATTCTTTGAGAATGGTATGTTTCTTCTTATGGATTTGTGATATTTAAGAAAGTGTTACATTTAAGCATCGTTCATACGTAAGTGTTACTTTTTTAAACCATGATGACACAGTCAAACTGCAAAGGCGTGATAAGAGCTGACAGGACAGTATACTACAGTATACTGGCTCCTTTTATAGCTGATATGTATACATTTTTGGGTGTCTGACATGTCTCTTCTGGCTAAACCAATAAGGTTGTGATGTTTGAGTATGGGCAGAAGAGACTGTGTTATAAAATATGTAATTCCATTTTTTTGTCAAATTAACTTCCAAACAGTTCGAAATTACGAAGCAATGTCTCATATATGCCTCACACCAGCTCATGGTGTCACTACTCCCAACCGGCGATCATTTACACATTGTGATTCACTCGCAGCGAGCGTTTGCACGTGTGGGTGATTTCTGGGTTCCGGTCACCGCGAGGTTGCCCGCTTTTCACGCAAAGCCGGGCTTCAGCTTGATTTAAAGGCCGTTATAAACAGCAGCGAAAAGAAGACAAAAAAAGACGGTCGACAAATCAGCCGGCGACGGGAGCTCTCAAGGTTCCAGCTGAAACCTATTCAGCAGCAGAACAGAGAAAAATATATACACACTCTATCCTGTCAGGGGCTTTTGGCTTATCTTGAGGGACTGTCAAGGCTGAGAATATCAGGAAATGGACAGAAACATATAAAATTAATAACCTGGTGGATGTTGTCTGAAGTTATGATGCTTCCATAAATCCTGGTTTGATCAGAGAGGACAAGGCTTAAAGCCCGAGCTTCCAGACGCACACAGCGAGCGTTCTGAGGCCGGCTTCTCATTCTGTCGCTGAGATAGAAGCCCTTAGCCGGCGAAATAAGATTTATCTCCCTTTTTGCCCTCTTTCATGACTGACAAATGTAAGAAAGCCAGCGGCGACTTGGCAGCCATTACTAGCTTTAATAAAGGGCACGGGCTCAGCAAGGTGAAACTTGGGCCAAAGGCAAAAAATATGTGGTTCGGGGAAAACAGAAGAGAAAGGAAACCGCCGCTTACTTATCAGTTGTACGTCCCGTGTTGGGTGAAAGGTCGAAGAGCTTTTTGTTTGTTTCTTTGTTTGTTTCTTATACCCAAAAGGATGGATGCTATCTGTTTCAGCATCCACACAGCAAGGCTTTCTGGAGTGGCGCAGGTAATATTTCATGTCAGGAATAACGCAGGTGAACTTCTTTTTTTCTGTGGGTGGCGAAGAGAAACATTGATCATCGTCTCAGTAGATACTGATATATTTCTCTTTTTTTTGTTGAGGGGGTGTTTTGTGCTGCTTGTACGTTTGTTGGGGGGTAATTAAATACTGAGATGCGTGTGTTGAAGTAGGGCTGCCTGGGACGATATATCGTGCAATTCTTATGCCCAGATTCCTCAATGAATAACGGTTAAGTGTCACAACATCTGAAAGCCAGAGTGCGCTCTCGTGTAGAAACTCTGAATATGGGAAAGAAGAAGAACTGTATGAACGTATTCATACTAATCCTACTCAAGCTATATAGAACGTACTGTTTTGATGGCCGATAGGTAGGTACTTATTCAAATTCAGTACGTACTGTCACAGTTTGCGATTTTGGACGCAGCCACACACCCTAGCTGTGTCTGAATTCACCTCCTATAGTGCTCTACATCTGGTGTCTGCCATTTTGTAGTGTTGTACGAATTTTGAGTGAAGAACTTATTCCCTACATTTGTTCATTACTTTTGACCCACAATGCATTCTGATTTTGAGTGTACATCTGATGTACACGCGCTAACTCATATTTCCCATGATACAATGCGACTCAACCTTCATATTAGAATCAGCTGGAGGAGAGTGACCGTTTATGCCACGAATGTACATTTATACGGTTGTGTTTGTTCTTGTTGACAGTTATTGTCGACTTTTTGAGAATAAACTGATTAAATGAATGTTATGTATAGCAGTGTTTTATTTTAAATATATTAAGTAATTTTATTAAACGTAATAGTAAATAATCGTGACAAACATTTGTTTTGTTCTTTTTATTAAAAACTAATTGCCTACAATAAACGTGACAAATAATGTCAAAATGAAATTGACCATTTTCCAAAACAATCCTTAAAGCCACACAGGTGTAATATAAAAATGTTATGAAATGCGTTATAAAAAATGTCCGCGACTGGTGTTTTCATGATAATAAACTAATGATGATGTTTGACGAGTTTTGCTTTTTCAAATGCACGTTATAAACGACTCAATCTCGTAGTGATTTTAGAGCGAACAGTACATGCTACTGATCAAAGAGCCGTAGTTCATGGAAAAACTTTGCATAAAACACAGAACTGGTTTCAGAATTGATATACTGTACATGTATAATTAGTGGGAATAGCGATATATATCGACAGGCCCCGTTTGTAAAATCAATTTAAACTACATTGAAATATATTTAAAAGGAATATAATATAACCAACAGGTTTAACATTCTTTCTTTAACTTATAAACTGACTGTTTATAATCTTTCAAGTATTAAGAACGTTCAGTTATTGCAAAATAAAACTAAACAATTTATACCATTTTCAAATAGTAATGCAAAACAATGCTGTGTACACAGATAGCTTGATCTCTGTGGGTGTGTTGTGGGTGTGAAAGTGTGGTGTGTGTGCATGTGAGTGTGCTGTGCATAAGGTAAGTATGTATCAAACAAAGTATTTTGTGTGTACAAAAAAGAGAAGTGTGTGATTATGAGAGAGTGCGAGAGTATGTTGTATGTGTGTTGTGTGTGAGAGAGTGTGTTGGGTGTGTGGTGTGTGTGCGGGGGGAGTGTGTGATGTGTTTGTGTGTGTTGTGCATGTGTGTGCATGAGAGAACCTGTGTGGTGTGTGTGAGTGAGAGAGAAAGTGTGTGTGTGCAAGTGTATGTGTGTATGCATGATAGAGAGAGAATGTAGCGTCTGTGTGAAAGAGTATGTGAGAGAAAAAGATTGTGGTGAGTGTGTGTCCATGCGTGCACGTGTGTAAGTGTGTGTTTCCATGCTGCTATGTGTGTAAAAGAGTGTGTTTTGTATGTATGGTATGCATGCAAGAGAGGTGAGGAGTGTGTGTCTGTGTGTTATGTGTGTGTGTTTGTGCATGCCAGGTAGAGAATGTTGTGTGGTGTGTTTGTGTGTATGTGAAAGAATGTCTTGTGTATATTGTGTGTGAGCGAATGGTGTGTGAAAGAAAAAGAGATTGTGTAATGTGTGTGTGTGTGCGCGTGCGTCTGTGAGAGAGAGAGTGAGTTAGTGGTGTGTATGTGGTGCGTGAGAGTATGTGTTGTGTAAAAGAGTGTGCTGTGTGGTGTGCAAGTAAGAGAGATGGGCTGTGTATGTGTGTGTGTGCTGAGTGTATTGTGTATGTGTGGTGTGCAGATAAGAGATTGTCTGATGTGTATTTGAGTATATGTTGTGTACGTGGTCTGGTGTGTTGTGTGTTTATATGTGTGGTGTGTGTTTGTGTACTGTATGTGTGCAGCAGACTCAAGGATGTATACGGTTATGTTTGTCAGCAGCAGAAAATGACAACAGTAGCAGTACAATGGTGTTTGCTGGACCAAATCAGAGAAACTAATTTCAGTTTGAGAGTCTGTATTGAGTACAGGTCGCGCTTTCTGTGCATGACTGTCAATAAGAAACACTTCCCTCATTCAAACGTGAACAAATACCTCAGATATCATAAACACGCGAGCGTTCAGTGTCCAATGAGTCAGGTTTGTACAGCTGCACCGACTGTACCGAAGCTCTGAAAATCTTCATTCTCTGAATACAGTAAGTGTTTTCTAGGAAATAATTGAATTGAGTTCTTGACGTGGATGCTTTTCTGCTGGACTGCCGAAGTCTTTTAGATTATCCGCTACCTGTGAAGCCTCTGGTTCGCCGACAGCTCTTCTGCATGAATTATTCAGATAGAGAGAGCCCTCACAAAACGCTCGTGCTGGATGTGAAGTCTGCTCACTGGTAAACAGATTTTTTACCATTTTCTGCTCTGAATCTCAGTTGTGTCTGGACGCCAGCGATGGGTAATTACATCACTCCTTTCTTTCCCTCTCCAAACCCTTTCAAACTGTCTTCTGAGGTTATCGTAACCCGTTTGTCACCATCCTGAATCGCTAGAAGTTAGGTTGAGTGTCACATAAAAGGTATCAATTCTGTCAACTAGTAAAACACGAAAAATAAAGGACACATCTAAGCCTGAAGGTGCTTATTATGGGCTGCAGTCTGACCTTCACCCAGGCAGTTTTTAGGAGGATGCATCTGAAGCCGACGACCCGTATTGGGGCACAGTAGAGAGGAACACAGCAGACATTAAGGAGTGGCGTTTGGCACACAAACGGCGAACACACGTGACCCGACTCACAGCATGAGCGTTAGAGTGTGTATGATAGACTGGCTCATAAAACGCCTACTGGTACAGTACAGACGGTTCAAAGAAGATCCAGCATTCCAGGGCAGATGGGGAGGGAGGGACTCACACGTACACGCTGTCCTGGAGGAAAACTGTACTTCATAGCTCAAAACGATGCGTCTCATCTGTTTCTTGCATACAGTAATGTCTGAGAATCTATCTATTTGTGGTTATACAGTAAGTGTATTGGATAATCCAATATCATTTGTTTAATAGCATAGTTTATATATTTTCTATCATTTATATAATTATAATGACTTCTTAAAGAAGTGTGCCGACATTATACTGGATGTACGTTGAGATGACATTGAGTGAATGCTCTCAATACATTGTGTATGTTACTCAAATAACTTTGCTCCAAAACCCGCTAAATACCACACAGTCTGAAATATCTGGTTTTACTGAAAGGAATTGTTAAACCTGATAAAAAATGCTCATTTAAACGAAACATCGTCTGACGGATTTTGAGGGTTTTGCATCTTTTCATATGTTACAAAATGAAATATCAATTCACATATGATATGATGTGATTCTATAATCGCAGGAACATTTGGTGTCCGAAGTCATTTTTGTCTGGTTTGTCGAGAGAACTCTTATTTCGATTTTTGATCTGTTACTTTACAAGATCACGAGTTGTTTCATGTCGTAACAATAATATATCTATTTTGTGTCTTGCGTAGGTGAAAAATTATGATTTCTGGTTGCCTTAAACGTCAAAACTCTTACATTTCAAATGGAAAACAGAATCGATCATTGATCCCAATGTAGGTTATTTACAATCTTTTTCTAAACACGATTTGATTAAAACTATATGTTCATAGCATTTATGGATTTTTTGGCTAAAAGCTTTACAATTTTAGTTATGTTACTGTCAACACTGTTATCAATGTAGACGTGTAACAGAATTGATCAAATTGACTCACTTATCTATGTAATGTTTCTTTATTTCATCAGTTTGACAAATTATTATTCCCATTGCATGCTGATTTTATTACTCAACTGTCTTTTTATTTTAATATTCTGGTGTTTCATTTCAAAGCAATCTTGCTATCAAACACCAGTTTGCGCTGTAAAATTTTGGTAGCTGGTATATCCCTCTCCATTCAGATTAAAGTTGAAACGAACATTTCCCACACGTCTGTCAGTTTGATACTATTTGCTTACAATCGTCAGAGGACTCTTATTTCTATTAGTAAATTAGCCTTAAAAACCTGTTAACACGACAATCAAGGCGACCGTCTTTCTTTTACCACATTACAAATAAAACACCAAGTTTGTTTTCTCACTTTGAGCTTTAGAACGGAAGAGAGGCCACAACCCCAAGACGAACACGGGCGACGCTTCCATGCTCTGGCTTTGTCATCACGCTTGAAGAATTTCCGTTTAATGTACTGTAATGTGAAATTCAGCGGGGACCAGTTTAATTGAGTTTTACACAAACCAGTTGGGAGCGTCTCGGGAAGCTAGGTGATGTTGAGGTTCTTAATCTGTCTCTCCGTAGAGGCTTGTTGACGAGGTGGTTCTTTCTCTTTGTACGGGGAAAAAGAAGAAGCCTAGGAAATGATACATCCGTGGATAAAACCAATTGGCAACCCTCAAAGGGAACAAGGTTGATAAGACAAATCCAGCACTTGTCGAGAAATAAAAGAATCCCACTGTTCATTAAAGGCGGAAACAAAACAGCCGATTGAGAAGGCAGGCCGGTCGGTCGGAGAGGAGAACGGCAGGCAAACAGAAATGGCTCCTATCGGAGGACGGGATTGGAAAAGAATCAAGGATTTGTTCGCAGAATTAATAACAAGACGAACGCTGATTTCTTTTTTCTGCATTTATGAAATTAGGAAGGATGGACGACATTTATCAAACACAGGAGAATGGCGTTTAACTGCACATCCTGCTAATTATAAACGATAACTCGAATCTAGAGACTCGGTCGGTCTCTCAGATGTGTTATAAAAGAACTTGTCACTCAAAGACTCATATTCTGAATTCATTACTTAATGACAAACTGACTTTAGAGTTTCAGGAAAGATGTCTATAGTTAAAAATATTGTGCAGTTTGCCATCAAAAGTTATATCTCAATACATTTCTTGTCAAATTATTGAAATGCAAATGCATTCGTTTTAAGGTATTTCTGTATTTCAACAATTGCCTAATTGCAGAAGAACATTTTATTGTTCTGATGTTTCTTTTTCATAGAGTAGCTCAAGAGATTTAATGGAGGTCTGAGTTTAAGTCTCTTGATATTGTTTAGAAGAAATTAAAAAAGAAACAAATGAGACAATTGAGAAAATACACTAAGAGGATGGAGCTGTAAAATGAATTTAGATTTTAGAGATTAAATAAACTGGATTTGGGTAAATTTGCAGAGAAATGTTTCAGTTCATATTGAGATCTTAAATAAAATTGATTTTTGCAGACTTGATGAATCTGATCTCAGATTGCAACATTGAGACCTTTTCTCAAAGTCTAATGGAGACATTTGTGATTCCTGGATCATTTTCTCATGAGAAATCTGAGAGATTTAAGCAAATTTCCATTAGGTCTCCATTTAATCCCATTGATGTCTAGGAGAAGTAAATGAGATGTTAAAGAGATCTCGTGATTTTTCTATCTTATGGGAATTGTCCAGAATTCTAGGAGAAGCATTCAAAGTAAAGTCAACACCTCGATATGAGCAATGCAATCTCTCAGCCATTCAACACAGCAGTATATTGTCTCTTGACACACATTTGAATCTAGAAATTAATACCAAGGGTTAGAATTAACACAATGTATGCAAGCGAGCCAGGGTGTGTGATTCTTTATCAACTGACCATAGCTGTGTAATGAGAGTTTTTCCAGCTAACATTAATATAACAACACACACACAAAGCTCAGGAAAGCAACGTTGCATCTATAACGTCTCCCTCGCAGTAATCAGCGTGTGTGTGATCTGCACGCTGCGACATGCCATGGCTGTTTCCTGTGAAATAAAGCCATTCATCAACACATCAATAAAAATATAGAGCAGATTATTATTGTGCCAGCCACCCCATACAGCTCCAGTCGTAAATAATGGCCCGCCCGCCGCTGCTTATATTAATTAGAGGTAGAATGCAGATAATGCGACGGCTCTTTTATTGCGGCGAGCTGAATCAATTTTACGGCGTTATTCAGATGCACGCAAGGTCAGGCAAAGTTGTTGAGACAAGATTTGTCCCTTGTAAAACAGCGTTTCTGTGATCTTTTACTGCTCGCTGCGTCGAGGACAGAGGGGTGATGGAACACCCTTAAAATTTGTATTAATGATTTGAAGGGTGTCATGCATGTATACTTTTAGGTGTATTTGGAACATTCGGTTTTAGTCCATCAGTGTTTCTGAGGTTTCAGAACATCAGTGTTTCATATGTAAGACATTGCTATGGTTGTTAGCATAGGAATATACATAGATGCCAAATTCCGCAGCTCTCGCCATCTTGGAACGGTACAAAACTTTTTTGCTAAAATGTCACTTGTGGTGAAAATCGTCTCAAAAAGTCAAATGTTTGCAATAAAAATAGAATAATAATATAAATGTTAAAGCTACTATAAAGACCTGTCACGATATTGTTTTTTTCACTACATAGTTATCTTACCCAAAATAATTCCTTCTAACTATATTATTGCAATATTTGTTAATAAATTTAAAAGAAATAAGCAATATTACCTGTCAAAATCATCTTTCGTTTAGTTTCTTTTGTGTTTTTTGGCCAATATTTTACACTCAAATACGAGTACATTGAGGCGGAGAGAGAGAGAGATTGTGCCCGTCGTTGCTCTTAAAGGGGCAATGTAGAAATTTAGAAGATTTTGGTATCTAGCAGGGAGGTTGCGAAATATTAAATAGCATAAGAGAGATTCATCTTCATTGTTATTTTTTTTAAATATATTTTTGCTATGTTTTGCAATGTTGTATTGGATGCACAGAGTGATTATTCAGAGGATTCACTCCCACATTTAAATCTTTGGTTTTTACAGCCTCAGGTCCAGACCATTTTTTTGTTTCAGCACTGAGTCAAAGACCTCATTTGTCTGTTTGCATTTAACAGATAAACTCCATAATCTCATCAACAAACAGTGAGTTCATTATTGCCACAATTAGCTTCATGGGAACTTCCCTGGTTTTGTTGTACCTCATACAGTAAGGTGAACTCTTTGCAGGATTTTTGTAGAAAACAGATGCACATTCCTGTCTCTGCAGCAATTGTCCAAGTGAATGTCTCTCTCTCTTACTCACAGTCACTATCTCTCTTGTTGATCCGTGCCCTGACTCCTGTTAAATCTTGATTATGGACTCTGTGACATTGTTAATGACGGGTAGATCGAATGGGATGTAGGGAATAATCGGCGGGCACGGATGCAGATTCTGTCGGGAGACTTCATCTCGAGCAGAGAGACTTCATTTCCACTCGGTCGCCCCCGTTGTGCATGCAAAGCAGATTTGGTGATAGGTAATCCATGGAAGGTTTTTAGCAGATAGCTTTTCAGGGGATTGAAGAAAAATGTTTGACAGAAATAGTGCATCCACATTGAGAAGGCTGTCATTATTTACTCTCCAATTCCAATACTGTTGTTTACATTTATTTTTAAATTTAGATAATTGTATATAATTGAAAATTAAGCTGTAAAAAGAAACAAAAAAATCTTCTTATTCTCCATTTGTCATCGAATGAATCATAGAAACAGCAAAAGTATACAATTCTTTCAAATTTCTACTATTGTCAAAATGACGTCATGCATGTTTGGTTTGACATGAAAGTGACTTAATACATAATTCTAATTTCAGGCGCACTGTTTCTTTAACAAGGCCAGCGCCTCAAAATGTTTAAAACATTAGGGAAGACCTTTTTCCATTTCCTCTCACATTCTCTGAGATGTGCCTCCAGCAGTCTCCGTCTCTCTCCCAGAGGACCTGAACTTTGCTGGAATATTCCGGAATATCGCCCTTGTTCCCGCCTTAAAAAAGTTTGCAGCTGCTGTCACCTGTCAAGCGTCCGGTTATTTTCCATTGGTTTTATTCTGCTCTTTCATATTATGGCTCATTAAAGCGCAGCGCCGTCCACCGGCGTATTTACATAGGGCTGGTGGGAGAGTTTTAATTTGCGGCGGTACTGAGCGTGACCGTAACTGAAGAGTGCAGCGCCACAAAATGACTTTTCTCACTTGACATACCCCTCAGAAAACACCGAGCTGGGCTTAATTGCTTGAACGGGGCCACAGAAGATGGAGCCGGAGCCCCTCGCCGAGGGACTCGGGGGCCGAGGCCGGTGAAGCTGCCCGGCTCCTCATTGGTGCTGAGCTTTCTAGTGAGATATTATTTTTACAGGATATGACCATCCCATTAACCCTCTCAAAATGCCTTAAATTCTCTTTGGTTACACTTTTCAGGCTACACTTTTATTCAGGCTTCGGTGACCCAGTGGGTTCCTGTACCATATTTTTTGTCTTTGTTTGTGCAAGATATCTTAATATAAATGTATGTTTATTGTTTCCTGGACAGGGTCATTATAATGAATCAGATTTAAAGTGAGCAACATGAAAGACATTTCAGAGGTCTCAATAAAGTTCTAATTTGAGGAACGTCATTTTAGATTCTTGTATATTAATGATAAAGTCTTTCTCTCTGTCCTTCTGTCTTTGTACACTGTTGTAGTCTCTAGATCAGCAGCAGTTTCAGGTGTCAAGCCAAAATATCACTAATGTACCTGTTTGCACCACACGTGCACACACACACACGCACGCGCAGATCTGTGAAATCAATCACAGGGAGTGGGGTTTGGCTCCGATCTTGCTCATCAGCCCCAGCCACACCGAACCACTCCACCATCAGCACCATCACTGCCACACGGAATGCGCTGGGGTTTTTTGGAAGCATATTGTATCATTTGACCATCTGTTCTGGTGGAGGAGATGCTCGAGTCTGTTTACCGTCTGCTGTTTTTCAGCTGATGCAGATTCGGAGTGTTCTTTCTGGACAGCGGAGCCTGAAGGGGTCGCCATTGAGCATAAAAATAACAAGCGGGATCTTTAAATATAAATAAGCACAGATCATTTTTGTATTTATAAATTTGTAATCTTTCATCAAAATCTTGTTATTTAGCGGAGAACAAATGAATATTTCAAAGTTTGGCAACATTTTTCCTCACAATGCTGTTCTCGTCAGATAAATCATTTAGGTTAAACGTTTTTGGGCAAAAAGAGCTTGAATATTATGATTGAAATAAGTAAATAAAGCAATGTTTCAACATTATGACTCTGAACTAAACATAATTGCAGTATAGTTGTAACAAAATTGAGATATTGATACAAGATTTGATCCTCCTGATTCCCGTTGGTACTATACACCGTGGCATGTAAATGGTTTTAGGGGCGTCCGCTTCCTCGATGTGTCTGCTGGCTGCGGGTTCGACTGCTCTTTGGCTGATAAAATAATACAGAGCAGATTGGTGAAGATCTGCAGCCCTTGTTGTTTGATCTTTCCTCTCCGCGCCACGTTTGCTGGCACCAACAGTCTCAGCCTCACCGCGAGCAGCACTGGCGTACCCTCAACCTGCGTGCCAGCTTTTTTCCATCTCCCTCTCTCTTTCTCTGTGTGTGTCTTTCTCTCTTTATCCACACGGCGGTTTCTGATATGTACATTTGCATCCTGTTTAACTTGTGCACGAGACAAATACTTCGATATACATATGAATGGCTCATACGTTCATTTTTGCACAAAAGAATTTGTGTCGCTGTACAGTTCAATTCATCCGCTCAAGGCCAAAGCAGACCCTGCACACGTTTGCCTCGGTTTGTGAATCAGTTATGGCTTTATTTTTATATTTAATAACCTCCGTGGTTATTTTGTGCACAATGACTTAGGCACCTGAAAGAAACCGTTTTTGAACAAAACTAGACCTTGATATGTCTCGCAGGTCATCCTTCATTATTTACTCACCCCAATGTCATTCCAATCCCATAATGCTTAGTTCGTACTTTTGAGCATAGTCCTAAAAACATATCTTATTGTGTAATGAGTTGACATTAGGGTGACTAAACGACGACAGAATTTTCATTTTTGGGTGAACTGTCCCTTTAACTGTCACGCTTTGTTGTTTTTTCGTCTTTATCATCACGATGGGCGGGAAAACCTGGGGCTAATGCGGTAATAATAGTGTTTCATGATGTGTAAGCCCAATTTGCACACTTTCTTTGCCATTTCCCGCTCTGTCGCGCTATCTCGCCACATCTGGCTCTTATCTGCTCAGCGTGAAGCACTTCATTTGAGGCTAATGGCATATGCCTGATCCTAATCTCTCCCATTCATTCCTTTGCTGGAAGATGGAGATCTTCATTGGCCCGATGAGACAATATGTTGAAAAAAGGCCTCGGTAATGAGCCGTGCCGACTTCTTATTCTATGGTTTAGACTAGAGGGTCAAAAGCAGATTGAGTCGAGGGAGAAACGCAGGCGATAATTTTGAGAGGACAAGTAAGATTAAAGGGGAACGAGAAGACGTGGCCCGCTGGAGGAGATATTTGATGATCAGAAATCATGTATAGCATTATTTGCCAAGGTTTAGATTTGACCTTCAGAAGAGGTGGACACGTGATTCTTCTTGTATATTGCTGTTTGTTGGAGAAGTTAAAGATTGATCTGCTTTTAGTGGCCTTGCAGTTAAGGAATAGTTCACCCAACAATGAAACTTCTGACATCATTCACTCACCCACAGGTCGTTCAAACCTGTATAATTGATTTTTTCTGCTGAACACAAAGGAAGATATTTGAAAGAATGTCAGTTAGGAAAAAAAGATCTCACTCCCCATTTACCACCATAGTAGAGAAAATAATTATCTATATATAAAAAATATATAACTAGATCTGTTTATTTACTGACATTCGTCCAAATATACTCATTTGTGTTCAGCAGAACAAAGAAATTAAAACGGGTTTCATTTTTGGGTGAACTATCCCTTTAACACACCTGACACATTGTTTAAATCTATTTTAGCATGTGCCAGTCCTGTTCCTTTTCTCTTTCCTCTTAATTTCACGTTGTTTTAAAGCTTCTAAATGTGTGTGTTAAAAGCCCTAAAAATAAAATCTATAATAAACTAAAGCAAGAAGTAAACACCAAGAGGCTGTGTTGCATTGTTTTTATGACAGACAAGAGGTGTCCATAGGCACAATTATAAAAGATGTATTAATAATTATAATCATTTGGTTAGGCTATGTATTCATATAGAATTTTAATATTAATGTATTACTACATAATGTAGATTTCAAAGCAAAAATGTATTTCTTCATTGTTTTTCAGTACAAATATAAAAAAAATCCTAAATTAAGAAACGTTATACTTGGGAAGTAAAATGACCCAAGATATAAAGTCATTTTGTTTTACTTCATGCCTAGAACAAGATGCACTCAATTATATTTTACATGTTTAATTTAAATGTATTTTCTTTTATTTTGATTGTTTTATCTGTAGCCACTTAATTTTGATAGTTTTATTAGAATTTGACTTTTATATTATATTTTATTTGAATTCATATTTTAATGTTTACATTAAACAATAATATTATTTCATATTATTATTTCATAATATTGCTTATGAAAGAAATAAACTTTATGCAGTGTATATTTTATGTAACCTCAAAAGGCTTTTAATAAAAAAATATATATCTTTCAACAAAATAATAACAGTTTACACTGGTCATCCTGTTTAAAAGTTTGCATGCTCTTATAATCTTAAAAAAAGATGTGTGAATGTTAAATCATTATGTGTGATACTATTTAACACAATTTGTGTTGAGTTTGTGTCAAATAAATAAAAGGGACAACACAAGATGTGTTAAAAGAACACAAAATGCGTTGTCCCAAGAAACAACACAGGGATGTGTTGAAAGAATGCATTTTGCATGTTTTTGTGCTTGTGAATAAGTTTTAAAAAGTGGATTTGGATCCATGAAGTTATGATATTGAATTTTTTCCCTAACTTAACATTAAGCATTCTGAACAACTGAAAGTAATAATAAAAATGTTTCAGCCTTTTAACCCTCACAACCAGACAGGACGCCTCAGAAAGTTCCTAAAGGTATATCAATAAAAGTGCGCTCGAGTTTCACAGTTCTTGATGTTCCGTCACCTTCTTGAGTCTGTGTGTCTGACCACACACAGATTTAAAAAGAGGATTGGTTGTTCTGTCTAAAACACTGGTTCAGACTCCTCCTGGGCAACATATGGAGGCCTGTGAGATGCTGCTGTACCTTTCCATTGCTGCCGACAAAGTGGCGCTCTAACTGTGGCCCTTGAGATCTCATTAGAGGCCTGATTCAGCCGCGTGTCTATGGGAAGTTGCCGTGGGCTGCGCAGCCCCGACAAAGACAGGATCTGTACCTCCTGCTGGATCATAAACAACATTTGCATATAATGTCAACGTTTGGCAGTATCCTTCAGCGAAGGCACTATCTTACCTTTCACAGTTCCTCGAGAAAAAAAATGCGTAGCTGAAAGGTAAACAACGGCTTTTAGTATTCAGGTAAATCTCAACTACAGTGAGAAGATATTTGGTTTATCTGAAGAAATTGTTTCTTTTCTTTCTGGTAGGGAAAAAAAGAACCCCTTTCTATATTATTCAGAATCATGTGACGTTCGACATTGAATGAAATGTCCATAAATAACAGTTCCAATTAATGTCAACGTTTTGCAATATCCCGTTGAGGTAAATTGCAGAATATCAGCATTCAGGTGAATCATCAACAGTACAGATATAATTAGTTCAGCTGTTTTTCTGTCTAAACTAACATTTAAGAGACGTTTTGCCTTCCATTTGTTGACGTCCCCAGAAATCTTATTTGCTGACATTCGTCTTTCATGTTTGGGTGGAGTGTCCCTTTAAAACTTTACAGAAGTAATATCGTAGCTTTGTGTAAGAGAAAAGCTTCACATTCATTTACAATTAAAATATTGGATGTCAGGACAAGACGCCTCAGGTTTGATGTCAAGAAACATATGCAATATTTCATTACATTTTACGTTTTGACGTCAAACCTGATTCAACATTTTTGGCTCACCATTTACGAATAGAAAGTTGAATTTGACAGCTAGCCAAAGTGGAAGATCTCTCATGAACAACATTTGCATATAACGTCAACGTTCACAAATATCCTCCAGCGAAGGCGCTATCTTCCCTTTCACAGTTCCTCGAAACAAAAAAGCTGCGAAGCCGAAAGGTTTTAGGATTCAGGTAAATCTTGCCTACAATGCGGAGATATTTGCCTTGTTTATCTCAAGCAATTGTTTCTCCCTTTCACATAAAAACGGAAGAAAAATCTCTTTACTCAGTTAATTATCACACTCACCCTTGGGTGACTCAAAGCCCCCCGATTGTTCTCCAGATACCGGCGTTACCGTCAAACCGTCGCTGTTGGGTATTAGTGGCGGAGTAATTAGGTGGCATTGGGTATTATTCACACCTATCCAACTGTATTAGAGTGTCGTCACAGTGGCGAGCTTTGCCTTAATGAGAACGTCTAAGCTAGTGCACCGTCGAGGACGCACCGGCGTACCCCCACCCAACCCCGGTGCTGTATTTGTCATGCGGCGTAGTCTCACACAATCAACTTTCAGTTCCTCTGTAATTGCGGCATGGAGCTCCACACAATGACACGAGCCGAGAGAAGACTCGCCTTGACAGATGTTGTAGGTCTTCGGGGATAAATAAAGAAAAAACAGGCGCAACCTTTTTTACTTGAACTGTAAATCACTTTGTGCTGTTTCTTTCTCTCTCTCTCGGTCTCTGTTATAGATGGAAAATAAATAATGTGTGAAGGTGCGATGATTTGGGTGATTTAGAGAGAGCTTTGAGAAGCGTATTACGGGGGTCTGACAGGAGAGGGGAGATAGGGAGGCAGTGTTAAGAGGATGGGATAAGAGGCTATGACATTATGTCTGCGGGGTTAGGGTGTCGGGAGTCAAAGCATCAGTTGCTATTACTGGATCAATACCTCTCAGTTTTGCACTTATCTCTGGGCTGATGGTGAGCAGCTTTACTGGGTGCACACCAGGGACCGAGCGTGCCGAGCTCCTTCCTGTCTCTCTCTCTCTCTCTCTCTCTCTTTCGTTAGATAATGCCGGTGAGACCTTGAGAAATTAGTATCAGTGCAGAGAGTTCACCGTGAGGCATTTCTTTTCTATGTGTGCACTTTTAGTGAAGATTTTTCTCCGTTGCAACGTGTTTGTTGCTTTTCAGGCTCCTGCTTTCATTCTCAGACATTGATGATGTGATAGTGTTGTCACGTAAATGTAGTTTTGGGAAATGAAAGCTGTTACGTTGTAGTGTTCTCGACCAACTTAATTATTGGAGATTATTGAAGTGTATGAACATTGAATGGATTGTCAAATTTTATTCACCCTAATGTCATTCAAAACCGGTATATGAGTGTTTCTTCTGATGAACATAAAAGAAGATATTTTGAGAAATGTGGAAGTTAATGTGGAAGGCCGATAATGTTTGCTTATCAGCGTTCTTCAAAAAATCTTCTTTTGTGTTCTGCAGAAGAAAGAAAGTCGTACAGGTTTGGAATGTAAATGATGACAGAAATCCAATTTTTGGTTGAACTTGGGTCTAAGCGTCCTTAAATAGAAATGAATTTGTCACCTTTCCAAAAAAAGGTTAATGGTGTAAATTAGAAGCAAACACATCTGAACCCCAGCGCTGGTTAAAATATGATGTTATAGGATGTGATATCAAAGATGCTGTCTTTTTTTTATTATTGTAAAAAGGTCATCCTGTGAAATGTCGTCTTGAAGCGCCCTCATTCATCAGCGTAGGAGAGACTGACTTATTCAGTTAGCATGAGGCCACGGAGAAAGCGTTCCGGTCACGGTTGTCCTTTGATTTTCTGCAGAAAACGTTGTTCACGAGCAGGAAAGACCCAAAAGCAAGCGAGTTCCCCAATAGGGTGTTTGCCTTCTTTCAAGCCCTTCATTTCATTAAACTTCAGAAGCTGGAGTTAATCCTTGCTACAGCGCACAACAAAAACTCTGCATTCAACAATTGAAAAGAAAAAAAAGAGAAAATACGAGGGGGGTGGAGGGTGGAAATGAGAGAAAAGAACCAGGCCGATCGCTCCAAATTCATATTCCTATGCAAGCGTTATCACTTAAAAGGCTTTCTAATTACAACAACAAGACAAAAACTCTTGGATTCATTCCAGACCCGCTAAATGATAAAATAAGCCCGCGCTCTCTCCTCGGCTTAATCTCCGTAAAGCACCTTGGAGCGCACTCTCCCAAACACATGCCACTGAATGTGGAAATGCCATTTGGAGATGCAGGTGTGACATTTGATAAGAAACTTGTGGATTAAATATGTTCAGCTAATGAGGAACCCAGCTACCATCAGGGCAAACTATTGGTCGGATTGTGTGCGGACTGATAACATTCCACAACTTGATTATTAATAAACAGACCCGGTCTCTCTCTCTCCTTCAGCTGGAGATGTTGTTTCTCATTAGGAGACAGAGAGAGAAAGATGTCCGCCAGTGAGTGTTGATGCCACACTGAAACAAAAGTTAAAAGTTTGAGTTAGAAGGGGCGCAAGAGGGATTTTCCGCGAACGGCCGGGGGGGCGTTCCAGGGCAGGCATGTCATCTAAGCGCTCGGTGTGTTGAGGCAGAAGTCCCCATGCCCAGGCTTGACATTTAGAGTGATTTGGAGCAGATTAAGGGCGCATTAGTGCCGTGGCCTGTCAAAGGGCCGTTAATGAGGTGTGGGAGTGCTCGGACTCTAACGGTGCTCCCAGATTTGGGTTGATGCACCGATGCGCTGTAGTTGTTGGAACTGATCAATAAACTCGGCCCAGGCTTGATCTGGTTGCGGTTCTGAGCATTACCGGACCGCTGCGGCGTTCATGCCAAAGTCTCCAGCTCGTCTCATTGGAGAGTGTCGTTCTAAACCTGCTTAGCTCAGCCACCCGGAGAGAGACTCGGAGAATGACAGCAGTGTGTTACCCGGACCAGTGGCTGTTCGCAAATATCCATATTTAAATTCAAATTAGAAAAACCAAATGCAGTTTGGGTTTGGCAGGAGCTGGCATCTTATAACGACGACGGGTGCACGAAATAAGACACAAGACAGGCTTGTCAATTATGAGATCATTTTTATACCTGACTGTAGCTAAGATCAAGATGCAAAAGTTGCACAAAAGTCTTTCTTGTAGCATACAATAGGCTCTAACAGTCACAGTTGAAACCCAATAAGGATCTATTTCACCATCTCATTAGCAAACGCATACATTAGCCTCAAAATAAAAACACTAGACATTTTGCATTGTTTTAGCATGTGCAAATGAAGGTTGCAGGTGTCACGCTGTCGCTAAAGAAACGCTTTATGATGTTAATTAGAAGTTGGGTTAATTTTCAGTCTCCGCCATCAGCCGTGAGAAGTTCACAGACCCGCCATACGACGGAGCCCCGAACGGGCCAGCGCACAGATAACAAACAGGTGAAGGTGTCACGTGCCTCTGCCGGCGGTCAATTACAGAGACAATTGAAAGTGTGAGCCAAATGAATCATTCAGACAGCATATCAAACGCAAGCTCCATGTTGTGTGTGCGTGTTCATTTAAAAGATAAACAGATCTGCAGTCCACTGTCATTAAAGAGCCGGAGAGATTTATGTATTTGACCCACGTCATATTTAAATGGCAGCATAAATAGAGGGTCTGCTGGATTGTTCTTAGATTACAGGTGTGTGTGTGCGTGTGTGGCCTTGTTTCATGTTGTATGAATACACACCAACTCATGGAGCTCGTGTTACCATGGGGACCAAAATTGAGGTCCCCACGGGCAAAAAAGTGTTACTATATTTTTTAATTCTAAAAATGCAAAACGTTTTCTACGATCTTTATGTTTAGGTTTAGGGTATAAAACATACTGTTTTTACAGCCTATGTCTAGTCCCCACGCAGATAATAAACCAGACATGAATAAAAAGAGTCCTAGAATTAATGGAAACTTTTCATTAATGTTTCAAAAGCATTTCAGGGTGGCACTGCAAGAAGCTTGTTGATAAGAGTAATAAAGAATGAGTATACTGTAAAAAAAAAATTCTTCCTTAAATGTTTAAGTAAGTTATTAAGTAACTTAATAAAATTGGCTTCCGAAGTCATTTCAACTTAAACACTAAGATTTAGACAGTAATGTGTTGATATAAACTTGAAATTGAATTGATGACTTGTAAAGCCAGGGGGCACGGTGGCTTAGTGGTTAGCACGTTCGCCTCACACCTCCAGGGTTGGGGGTTCGATTCCCGCTTTCTGACCTGTGTGTGTGGAGTTTGCATGTTCTCCCCGTGCCTCGGGGGTTTCCTCCGGGTACTCCGGTTTCCTCCCCCTTGTCCAAAGACATGCATGGTAGGTTGATTGGCATCTCTGGAAAAATTGTCCGTAGGGTGTGAGTGTGTGAGTGAATGAGTGAGTGTGTCTGCCCTGCGATGGGTTGGCACTCCATCCAGGGTGTATCCTGCCTTGATGCCCGATGACTCCTGAGATAGGCGCAGGCTCCCCGTGACCCGAGGTAGTTCGGATAAGCGGTAGAAAATGGATGGATGGATGGACTTGTAAAGCCAAGTTTGTTGTACTTAAAAACTTAAGTTGAGTGACCCTAAACTTTAAAGGCATAGTCCACCCCAAAATATTTTTTTGTAATGAATTACTCAACTTTAAGTTGTTTTAAACCTGTATAGATTTCTTCGTTCTGTTGAACACAAAGGAAGAGATTAAGAAGAATGCAAATTAGATTTCTGGGGTAGTAAGAAATTATATTCAATAAATGGTAGTCAGTGGTGCCCGAGAACTGTTTTCCTAAATTCTTCAAAACTATCTCAATTTGTGTTCAAAAACAAAAAAAAATGGTAGTCAATGATGTCCCAGAAATCTCAGTTCCCAAAATTCTTTCAAAGTTCAACGTAACAAAGAAATTTATACATGTTTTGAACAACATAAGGATGAGTAATTCATGACACAATTTTTATTTTGTAGGGGGAATTATACTTTCCGGCGCACATGTAAGGGCTGTTTGTCTGTAATTTGACATCCCCAAGTGTGGGGTCTTTCAGCGTAAGCGCCCCTGAGAGTCAAAGATCCTGAAGCATCGACTCCATTGGCCTGATACATACATCATGTGAGCAGTGACGTCTGTTGAGACAGAGATGTGACAGTGAATGTGATGTAACGGCCAGCGTAAAATTGAGACGTGCTGCAACATTTCATATTGTATTCCCATCTCGCTTCTCGTGAAGTGAGTAAAAGCCTTGGTAAGAGACTTTCATCTCCGTAGGCCCGTGCGACAGCTAATCTTTCCTCCTCTGCAACAACATTTCCACTCCAGTTCCTCTCCACTCCAGATGTATTTGCTCTCCGCACCTGCTCGTGTCCCGTTAAGATTTAAACGGCAAACACAGAATGCCCAAGATAACCTGCGCGCGGGGGCTTTCGGAGGCGCTTTACTCCCTCGACATTATTTTAAAAAGCAGATCTGAGAGCGGGTCCAGCACCGCTAGAGTGAGACGCGATTATCTGCCGCGATCCTTCTGCAACGCAACACAGCCATTCATCTCACACACACACATGCAGAGGGCTGATCTGAATTCAAGGATTTTGGCAGGTCTGACTGTAGAGTCTGTGTTGTGACTTTCATTCTGTTTGTGGTTTCTCTGATGAATTGCCTTCTGTCGTTTGGAAATCATGCAAATCCTGTTTTATTTTCATCACAAACGTGATTGTGCATCGGTGCACTTTTTTGATGCAGTACATCCAGGTCCTCTTCATATCTCTTGAGATGTGTTTGAAGGAAATGTTTTTGAGGTCGCTCTGCAGATATCGTTGGGTTTATCAGAATCTTCCTTATTTTCAGGCCCTGTGAATTCAGTCTCATTGCTGTGTATGAGTTGAGATGTTGAAGGGATAGTTCATCCAAAAATCTTTCATCATTTGTTCATCGGCATGTCATTCCAAACCTTTATGTGACTCTTTTGAGAAATATTTTGAGAAATGTCTCCGTGGTTTTGTGTGCATACGATGGGGGACAATGTTCTTTGGTTACCAGCATTCTTCTAAATATCTTCTTTTGTGTTTTGTGCAGAAGAAAGAAAATCATACAGGTTTGAATAGACATGAGGGTCTTTTCATTTGACCTCCCACTGGCCTTGTCTGGTCCTTGGACGGGGCAGACTCGTGCGACTGTGTGCTCAAAAATGATGTATGTTTACCACGGTAACTGTTTGCATTCCGCCTGTCAGGTTTTCATTATGGAGCGCGGGGGCGCTCCTTGTTTTTGATACAGTGGTAATTTAAAGACCCGTCTTAATTGACTTGATTTTTTTCCTGTATGCGCCGCAGTGAGTCTTGTTGCTTTATTGGGCCACACACAATGCGCCAAGTTCAATTTTACCATTCATAATGAATGCAGTCGTGCCATTCAAATGCAGCCATAAGCACACAGCAGATAAGAATTTAATTAAATGTAGATTAAAACCAAACAGGAAAACACACTCGCTGATAATTTTTATCACGTCCCCTGGTCATATTTTTTCTCCTCCTTCCTACTTTCAACTAGTTCTTCCTTGGGCTACAGGACTCTCTCTCTTTCTCTCCTTGTGAAAGTGGAAGCAGCTTGTGTATCTGGCTTTGGTGCCCTGAGATTGAATGGAAATGCGAGATGGTGAGCGGTCGCAGGTTTAATCAGCTGCAGGAAGGAGAAATGAGGGACGGGGAGAGGAGGGGCGAGTCGTGAAGTTAACACGAGTTGAATAACACACACAAACTAAATGTCGCAGCATCATTTGTGTTTCTTAAGCACGGATGCTGAAAGTGCAACCTCAGCACATGCGTAAAGGGGTTTCACTGTCATTAAGCAATTTGAAGTGCATGTTTTTTCTTGTCACATATTTTTGAAAAACATGTTTAAACTTTGTTATGGTCCCAATGTATTTGCACTCTTAATCCACATTTACACATGTATGAATTGCATTGCAAGGCATAGATAACAAAATATCAAACAAGTGGAAGTGCCACTAAATGATGCTAGACTTTGTCAACTGGATGAAAAGTGATTTTTGAGGTCAGTTTCCTTCAACATGACACATGTGTCAATGCAGAGTAACCCCAAGTGTTGTTTGCACTTTATTGTAAATAGTGTATCCATTATGAGTATTAATCATGGTTATTATAGTAAACCAGGTTTGTCACAGTACTATAGACATATCTTACAATACTATACCAGCGGAAGTATCACTATGCTGTGCCATGTTCATAATAAATAAACCAAATTTGCTTAATACACAGATCTAAATGAAAAATTGTGTATTTTCCGTAGTAAACTGTATTATACTTACACTATAATATTTTGTTGTATTAGTAATGGGATAAACTTAATATTTACTATGGTAAGACTCAATTTTTTTTGATGAAAGTCGGCATGAAACAGAAATTGCGATTGTCTTTTTTTCGTATTATGACGTGTACCAGAGTGAAACGACTTCTGAAATGAAAAAAAACTGCATGATGGGACTTGATTTCATCCACCAAAAACTGACTGGATTGTTTATAGGTGAAAGGTTTTGAACGCCAGTTTGCAATTTGTCAGTTATTGCAGCTTCGCCCTCGCGCCATTCCTCATGACCAGATGTGAAGAGAGTTTGTTTCGAGAGGGGAGGAAGTTAATGTTTGTGATTTAAATATTACAAGTGAAAAAATATAAGATGTACAAGGATAAATAATTTAGGGTAAATACTTCAACACTGTGTAAAACAATCAAAATAAAAAATCATGCCGACTTAAAGGAATTTTTGTATTGTAGTAAACAATTAAGTAAACTTAAAATTTTTCACTTGGGAACTAATTCAAATTTACTTTACACAGTGATTCTTATAAAGGGAAATGTAAGGCATTTACAATGCCAATTTATTCATGAAATATTGCAGCGTTTATTGTAAAAAGTTTATCAATGTGGGTCACTCTCTTTTTAAAAATCGTGTGCCCTCATAAACTTCAGTTAAAATATGAAATCCATCTTAAATGACGTATGTAAGGCGGATAGGGCGGAGCATCCGTTAACTCCTCTCCTTCAACTGTCAGTCTGCTGCAAGTTCCATTTCAAAATGCAACGGCTGTTTTTATACATCCAATGAAATTGCAGAAAAAGACGTAAGAAGATTCCTCAGATGTAATCAGTGTCAGAACTTAATAAATTAAGATGTTTACATGATATTCCCAAGATGATCACTTTTAAACACAGCCATCCAGATAATGATTCATATTCCAAGCGATTTTATCGCGTATTGCCGCTTTAAATTATTTTTGTGTCATTATTTTGGTCTTAAAAGCGTGTTTATTACAGTTTGTATGCCACTTGCTTCTAAAGCACTGACATTTGTACATTTTAAGTGTGCTTTTTGTAGCCAATGTATACTTATTTTTTATAATAATTTATTTATTATATTGAATGCTATTAAAAAATTAATTAGCAAATATATTATGGAATGTTCTTTGTGGAAGGGTTTTGCTGGTCTAGCATGAAAAGTTTAGCAGATGTTTAGTGCTCATTAAAATGTTATTGTATTCAGCAGTTTTATAAAGTACAGAATCTGGGTGTCTATTACAAGCAAGTGTTCTCCATCTGGTGCGTTTTTTCCCTTGAAATGTTTTTTGGGAGATATATTTAGGCTCATTTTTTGACACTTTCTCAAACTCTTTTTTTGTTTAAAAAAAGAGGTGTCGTTTTTTTTCAACACGTTGCACAGCTAAACCCTTCAACAGATACAAAAAAAAGTTTTAATAGTGTTTTCCTTCAGTCCTTTTTGCCGTTTCAGTCCTTCTGGGATGACCGTAATGCAAAAAAACTCCATCATGTCTTTAATGCCACGCATTCACAACATCTGAAGTGGTCACACCCTGGCACAGCGTCTCCACCGGTGCCCGTTCCCCGCTGGCTGTGGGTGCCAGGGCCGGTGTGTGCCGCAGCAAGCCCCAGCGAATCTGTTCCACGCTATTACCCCTGTGCCTGCCGCCCACCTTTACTGTGGGGAAAAGAGCAATTTCCTGTCGCAGTCTGTTTGATCAAGTGCTAAACCCTTATGATC
Source organism: Triplophysa bombifrons (assembly GCA_029783895.1). Classification (NCBI taxonomy): domain Eukaryota; kingdom Metazoa; phylum Chordata; class Actinopteri; order Cypriniformes; family Nemacheilidae; genus Triplophysa; species Triplophysa bombifrons. The sequence continues at coordinate 6,571,223 of CM056455.1, forward strand.
AATAGAGAGACAGATGTCAGCTCCAGATGGCCGTATGGCAGTACCTGGGGCAGTGGACGGGCCGTGCCAGATCGACAGCATGGCACTGTGCAGGGGCAGCAGTGTCCCCTCCCGCCGCACCAGCCGACAAACGCAATTAGATCCTTTACCCTCTGACTGTTTATTTCGGTCGCTCGAAGCAGTGGAGGGCGTAATTAGCTCACGCTTTACGCAATATGTGGAAATACGAAAGGGTTATGGTGCAAACGGTTAGGATTGGATTGTAGATGACGGTGGCCGTCGTGCTCTGGTCCAGTGGTTGTTGTTGCATCCAATAGTTCGAGAATAAATGTTGTGAGTTTGTAAAGTATATTGAATGAAATAAAAATGTAAAATGATATTGCTTAGAGGTTGCTTATAGGTTAGGAGATTTGATGGAGTGCACCATTGTTTCATTTTAGTGTCAACTTCTGCTAAAATCGAGGCGTTAAATACGGTAAATGTTAATATTTTGAATTTGTGAAAATTGTATGAGAATTATGTTGCATTCAATTTGAGATCTTCAATGATATTGAATTTTGATCATAGACTTGGTTAATCTGAGTTAAGTTTGTGAATTTTTTTAGATCTCTTCTTAAACTCTAATGGAGACTTTTGTGAGATTTCGGACTCTTTTTTTTCAGCTGAAGCATCTGAGACGCAGGAGCATGGTTTACATGTGTGCTCCATTGAATCTCATCTCATTGCATTCTTATGGATGATTGCATTTTATTTTCATTCTGAAGTTATGATCAATGTCTTTCTTCTCCAAAAACGTGCTTCCTGAGTGCGCTGATAGTGACACCTAACCGCGCAGACATCTTTGTCAGCCCCCCTCCTGCGATTTGTACATGTCCTTGCTATCCCTCATCTTCCAAAATGGTTGACAGGTGCATCAATCTGGCTCAATCTCCCACGAAAAAATGCCACTGCCAGACGCTTTCAAATGAGACGGAGACGTTTTCCGTGCATTTGCATGAGGGCAAGCGTCCACGCGCCCATGTGGCACGGGGGACGGAGGCGTGTTGGAAGTGAGCGGTCCCGCTGGAGCCTGGCCGTTCACCTGCTCCCCAGCGTGGGGCATGCTGGGAAGGGGACGTGGGCCACCGACCACAGCTGGGGGTCTGCTCGACACGGCGCCACGAAGGCGTGACGTCCCATTACCGCTGATGGTCAAGACGGGTGGCACGAGTGTGTCCTCACCAGCGGGGGCCGCAGTAAACACATGTCGGCTAGCCGCAACCAATGTGGAGAACAGACAAACTAACCTGCTGTCCGTAATGACAAAGTGTTCTCGGTCTCAGAGAGAGTGTTTGCTCTGTAGAGGCAGTGCATTATATGACACAGAGGGAGGTGTTGAGATACAGAAACACTTACCGAAACACATCAGGATACTTTCTCAACATTCTGTTTATACAATTGAGTGTTTTATTCTTGAGTATGTACAATCTGCTTTAAAAGTGTTGTTGCTATTGAACATTTTCATTTTGTTTTCTAATTAAACCCTACAAAAATGTGCCCATAATTTCAAGTCAGAGGTGTTTATTTTTCTCTGCGGGACGCTTTTCATCCTACGTTTAATTTGAATGCTTTTTCTAACATTTGTCTGATGTGTAAACAAAGTTTAGATTTGGTGTTAAACTGATGAGCGGATGTGTTTTTAATGGTAATTCTCATCACAGCTGTTCGTGTAAACACAGCAAATGAAGTCTTATATAAGTGGGATTCTGAAATCTGCATATGAACACGCACTTCTGAAGGGAATTGTCAAAAATCGGTTTTAATCATTGGGGGCGCATCTCATTTTGAGTCACTATTTGAAATGTATCAGTATTTGAGGAGGAATATTTACCATGTCGATATACGCATGTGTGAAATGACTGTAATGATCTGGCCTATTTATGCTTCAGATAACTTTGTGAAACAATCACCACCAGACAATGAAACGCTTACAAAAATGAGTAAATGGTCGATTCTGGGAGAAAGGGGCGATTGAGAAAGGGGCGACAAGTAGCTGTTTATTATTTTATCTCTCTGGTTCGTCTCATGTGGTTTTGGGATGAGCAGAGGAGATGTAGGACGGACGTCTAGGATGTGTTACAGTATGAGAAGATTGCCCCCTTATGGTCATACATGACATAACAGTAGTTATGTTAATTAACGTTGACAAAGAATACAGTGTGTTGCATAGTTATTATAGTTTTGATTTTATTTTTATTTATTTTTATTATTATTTTAAATTAGCATTTATTTTTAGATTCATATTTTTATGTTAATTTTTGTTTAAGTTTTAGTCATTTTGGTGGATGCTTTTGCCGTTCTATTTTGTCTTGTTATTTAATTTTTATGTTGTTATATTTGAACTATTTTAGTTTTGTTTATTTTTATTAATTTTAGTGCTTTAAACTTATTTAAGTCAATTTTGTAGGCAACATTTACATTTTTCATTAAGTTTTAAGTTTTTCCCCAAAAATTTGGTCAATATTTAATTTCATTAAAATGAACAGAAGCGTTTTCTAAATTAAAATTAAAATAACCTTGCTGAGTTGGTATTTTTATAAATGTCGTTTATACTAGGAGGTAATACCAGTTTATGCATTTACACAAGCACTTGAAGTGAAAATTCTGTCATCATTTACTCACACTATGTCATTTCAAACCTGTATGACTTTCTTCCCGCAGAACTAAAAAGAAGATATTTTAAAGAAAGTTATTAACGGAACTCGCCCAAGATTCATTGCTTTTTGGACAACAAATCTAATGCATGGGTGCCAGTCAGCAACATTCTTCAAAATATCCTCTTTTTGGTTCTGCTGAAGAAAGAAAGTCCCACACGTTTAAAATGACAAGAGGGTGAGCAAATGATTGAACTATCACTTCAACATTGCATTGCAGGCCAAGAACTATTATTTTGGTCTCAAGCATTCTTCCAAATATCTTTCTCTATGTTAATCAGAACTAGACATTTATACATTTGAGCAACTCGGGGTGAGACAGAATTTTTATGTTTGGGTGAACAGTAACTTCAACAGTTTCCTGCATGTGTTATTGAAGCTGAAACGCTGTGTGTTTTCCTATGTCATTTATTTGCTCTTGTAAATAAAATGCACTTATTTATTCAATACTTGAAGTCTGCTGGTAAAAGATGTTTAACCTTTCTGGAAAGATTCACTTGTTAGACATGAGGAATACATGCAGGATTTATCTTTCTGTGCCCCAGATTCCTCTTTCTCTCTTGATGCCAAAGGGTTTGGGTTGTTGCTGATGAAACCGCCGTCCATCTGGACAGATGGGAGAAACAAACACGGAGATGTTTAACAATGCATTTTACAGCAAACTATTAAAGTCTTTTGTACATGCAAACATTTGAGTAGCTGTCCTCAGGCCAGTTCATTACCCAACCCCTTCTGTCAGCCTTTACCACAAAAACGTAATTTTATCCTCAGCGCTGTTCTTCCTCATCATGAAAAGTGATCATTCAAAGTGCTCAAAATGAGCATGTGGTCTTTTGAGAGCTCAGGGCTTGAAGGGACACTTTGGCCTTTACTGGTATATTCGAAAAGAAAAGCGTTACACATGTAATTGCATAACGCGGCACCCTCCCGTAATACCTTTATATGCCAACATCTTTAAGTAAGTGTTTAAAAGCATCATTAGTGAGAATTAGGGGCGAGTTTGAGGTATGAGGACGAGCCAGCGCTGGTGGATTCAACAGTGCGAGATTGCATGAAAAGAGGCTTTTTTTAAGTTATCTGGTCTGTGTACAGGATACAGGGTTTTGATTGTTTTAATGAAGCAGCTGGCGTATTGTGTGTCCTTAATTCCTCCATTGTTTTTGGAATATGTCAGAGTTCTTTATTCTTTTATCAGGTGAGCTGCAGGAGGAAAGAGACAATAGCCTTCATTGCCACTGCATTGGCCGCAACACAAAGGCCTTTTTGCAGGAGACAGCTCGCAGGCGAAACCCAGCAGCGTGCCGGCTTCACCGAAGGGTTCCTCGACTGCTGCGCGTGAACACTTGCGCTGCGCCCGTAGAGCGACCTGTGAATTTGGGTGCCTGAACTCATAATAGCGCAGACAGGAAACCTTCATATTAATGATATGTGGGGTGTGCTTCCTCAGGTTTGACATTTTGACCCTGTGACCATCTTCTGATGAGGGGTTAAATCCTACCGAAATGTTTCCAAACCAGCGTTAAGGGCTTTGTATTTCAACTGTTTGTCAGACTGTCACTTAGCTCCACACATAGATGTGTATAAACAGATGCCTCATTAGCACTGGAACTAAAGCTGGTCAAATTTATGATTTTAGATTCAATATGAGGTACTACTGCGGAGGTTAAGAAACAATACAGCGAGAGCCTGAATGCCCCTTACTTTTGTCTCGGCAACTGCACACCTACGCATTCAAAGACGCTCTGGTGCATAATACACACTTAAGTGGGAAGAACAGTCTGTCTTTATGGAGGCGGTGGTCATGTGGTCATGTTCAGCAGGAATGCAATGCTTCTAAGAAACACTAGAAGTCTCAGTCAATGCATTGAAATCTTTATTGCCCTTAAATGCATTGAAGGTGTTTGTAAGAGGGACGCTTTGTTTTCACAGCTGCCTTTAAAATTGTTGGTATTTATTACCTTCAAAGGAGGGAAATTCAGAATTCATTGTCCAAACCTCTTCTGCAGGTTTCCATTCAAAACAGCTATAGGTTTGAAACTAAACAGAGAAAAAAATTGCTGAGAGTTTTTCGTAGCTCAGAAAAAAGTTCTCTTTCAAAATGAAAATTCTGTCATCATCTGGTGTGATTTTCTTCTTCAAAACACAAAAGATATTTTGAAGAATGTTGGTAACCAAAAATACGTTGGTCCCCATTGACTTCTATTGTATGGACACAAAACCAATGCAAGTCAATGGGGATCAACGTTTTTTTGGTTACCAACATTTTTCAAAATATCTTCTTTTGTGTTCTGCCGAAGAAAGAAAGTCATACAGGTTTAAATGACAAGCGGGCGTGTAAATGATGACAGAATTTTCATTTTGAAGGTGAACAATTCACTCTAAAAAGAGATGGGTTATTTTTGACCCGTGGTGAGTAAACAATTGGACAAAACACACTGCTGGGTTATCTTTACCCAATCATGAAGGGAAACAACCCAGCAGTTGGGCTGAAATAACCTAGTATTGGCCACATTTTTACCCAGCTGTGTGTTTTGTCCAGTAATTACCCAGCATGGGTCGAAAACAACCCAGCTCTTTTTAGAGTGTTCCTTTAGGTTGCTGAAGAGAAATAAAATAGAATCAAATGAGGAAATTCTTTAAAAACATTAAGAGAATGGAGCTGTAAAACGAATGTGGATTGTATAGGTAAAATAATCTGGATTTGGTTAAATTTGATGTTTGGTGCATTTCGATAAGATTAAGATATTATATCATTTAATAATATTGAATTTTGACTGCAGACTTTGCATATCTGAGGTCAGTTCATTTTCAAGATGTCTTCTGAAACTAATGGAGACATTTGTGAGATTTCTGGGTCTTCAGGAGAAATATCTAAAACACAGAACACGTGTCACGTGTCAAGCAAGCAAACGTTTTTGGGGGCTCTGACTTTAATCTCATTGATTTCTAAGAAAAATATACTGTCTTGAGTAATATATTAAAGACATAGAGACTTAATCAGTCCTGTTTAAAATTAATTATTTAAAGGGATAGTTAACCAAACAAAAAGTATGTCTTCATTTACTCCCTCCAGTTGTTGTACGGAAAATCTTTATAAATGTCTTTGTTCTGATGAACATAGAGAAAGATATTTAGAAGAATGCTTGTAATCAAACAGTTCTCAGCCACCATTGACTACCATAGTAGGAAAAATTCGTTTGTAGGTTTCTTTGTTCCGTTGAACACAAAAGAAGATAATTTGAAGAATGTAGAAAAGCAAACAGTTCTGGGCACTTTTGACTACCATTGTCATCTTCCTACTATAGTCAATCTTGGCCCTGAACTGTTTGGTTACAAGCATTCTTCCAAACATCTTTCTCTGTGTTCATCAGAACAAAGACATTTATACAGAATTAAAACTCGATGGTGAGTAAATGAAGACAGAATTTTCATTCTTGGATGAACAGTTCTTTTAGGTTTAAATAATGTAATTCAATTATTACATAGGTTGTGAGTAAATCATATTTTACAAAGCCATTGCCATAAACCATAAAAAAGGTCTAAATTGATTTCTTGGTCAGAGATTCGAACAGCGCTGATGGAGCAGTTCTCAGTCTTTCCCACAGTGCTGAAGTGGTTTTAATAGATCCTGCATACTTGAGAGCTCTGTCTGTTTTTCTTCTGTAAGTAATGAGTTCTTCCTGGAACTTCAGCGGTGCACCGAGCAGACAGAGGTGACCTGTGGCCTCCTGCTGTTCCAGGTGACAGTTTTGATCTGCGCTGATGGCGACGGTAGTTTTGTTATTTTAATTAGGAGATAAGGAAGGAGAGAGGCTCTCCAGGCAGTGTGTGGTGTGTGACAGGATCCTGCTGATGAAGAGGACCCGTCTGAAGAGCATGTCTCCTCGCTGCAGATTCACACCTTGATAAGTCGGTCTTTCTGCCAGCGCTGGCCCGTTTCAAACACACACTCAGGCTCAGCGCCTGTATAAGCAACCTATTTTATCCTCCAACTTATGATTCATATATATCTTATCTGATTTTATCGCACTGTACAATACTTGGCCACCCCTGAAAAATTGAGAGATACGGTGCGGTGAATGAGCAATTTCTGGTGGTGAATGTTCTTTGACATGACGGTTAATAGCTTGACCTTTCTTAAGTTTCTTTTTGGCATGCGTGCCTGGACTTGCATGACGGTCGGTTTTACTAGTGAATACTTTAGAAAAGGAGCAGAATCCAAAGTTCCCCTTCAAAATGAAAAGTCTGTCATCATTTACTCACCCTTCAGGTCATTTCAAACCTGAATGACTTTCCTTCTTCTGCAGAACATAATAGAAGATATTTTGAAGAAACCTTTAAACAGCCCCCCTTGCATTGCTAACAGCTGAAGTGAATGGGAGGGCTGTGCTGTTCTGTTGGCAACATTTTTCAAAATATCTTCTTTTGTGTTCTGCAGAAGAAAGTAAGTCATACAGGTTTAAATGACGAGAGGGGTTTTCAAATGATGACAGAATTTTCATTTTGAAGCTGAAATACTCATTCAATATATTGCATAAGAAATAGAAAGATTAATATGAATTGAAAAATGTAAGAAATTATGACATACAGTTTATGCTTAAAGTTTTACTTTCCTAATCCAAAAGTATTTACATTTACACCTTTTACAGTCCATTTAAGCCATAATCACTTTGTGTATTTCCTTCTAATTGAACCCACAACCTTCCTGTTTTAAGTTTCATGCTTTACCCATTGAGCTACAGAGAAACTGCCCACTATTTATATACTTATTTATTATATACTTCCTGTTTCTTAACCCGGAAAACAACAGCAGAAGTTCTCTTTCCATCTTAATATCTGTCTATATGTGCATCTTTGATAGCTTTTACTGTCCAGCTTCTCTTTTGAAACAATGTCCTAATTCTGCCATTTAGCATCTCTTTATCATAGTTTGTTGTTATCTGGAGGAGCAGATTTTTTTGGTACATTTTCATGTTGAAAACTTTAATGTCTTGAATAAGAAATGAAGTGCAGCTTAAATCCTGCCATGTGGGAGATAGTCTCCCTCTCTCATTTTCTCTTCTATTTCATTGTAATTTCTGTGTTTATTTTAACTGTTGAATGAGTGTATTGAAAATTCCCAAACAAAGTGTTTGATCTGAAATGCAACATAAATGTACAGTAGACAGACAGACAGTCCATTTAAGAGCAACATATTAACTAACATTATTGATATTTACCGATAACTACCATTGTATATTGATTGTCTACAGTGTTTCGGATTTAACTTTCGTTTTGTGGTTTGTATATTTTATTTAAAAGTTGGTTAAATGTTAAGCGGTTCACGTCTCCTTCTTCCCATTCCTTGAAGTTGTTACACACTTAAATTAGCCGGGTTCATAGATAGATAAACGAACTGTAATACCCCAGAAATAATGGTACATGTTAAGGTTAGCGTTATATGCATTAGCTAAACACAGACATAAGGTACACAAATATTTCTTGAAGTTAAGACAAAAATAAATAGTCACACTTACAGGTTGATTTATAGATTCAGACACATCAACATAGCAGACTGCATGAAATGTAATTTTCATGATCTAATGTTATTTACTCTGTAAGTGCCTGCAAATTCTAGCTGTAATTTTTTGGGTTATATTGACCCCGCTAATATATAATAAACTACTTGCATTTAAACTGTTAATAAAATACGAAATAATAAAAAAAATGTTACGTTTTGTCGTGAATATATAATATTTGTACATTTGATTTGATTTCTCTGAATTATGTTACAGGAACCTAAAGAAGATTTTGGTTTTAAGAATATAAATACTTTCTTGCAGACTATTTTTAGGAGTCATGGTTTAAAAATCAGGATACTTGAACATGTCAAAATTGTTTTGGGTTTAAGGCAAGCTATTGTAAAATAGCTGATAGACTCAAACCTGTGAGCTGTCAGATTTGTCATGCTAATAAAAACAGAATATATATATTTATATTTCAATACATAATTTCATTATTTTTTACAATAATTACTTTTCTTTCTGTAATTATATACATTAAAATAAATGTGTTTAATTAACACATTTTTGTTTCATTCTGTGGACAATATTTATTCCAAATGTCAAATATAAATGGTTAATATTTGTATTTATTTGCAGAAAATGAAAACTGGAACAACAGGTCAAAATACTTTAACAGAGAAGATGCTCTTGATTTGTATTTAGGAAAAGTAAAAAAAAATCATGTGATAACCTTGATTTGATCACAGTTTTCGTGTGTCTTGTCTTGCTGTCAGTCTTTCATTTTGCTGTTGGTCACTCCTGAGGTTTGATTTGGTTGATATTCAACATACACTGGACTGGAATGGCCACAATACATCTAGAAATGCTGATTAAAAGAAAATTTAGAAAGGTTTAGCAATTAGCCATCATAGCGGTGCAAAAAAAATAATGTTTTGTGTGTTCTCTCTTCAACAGGTGGCCAACTGTGGTGCACCACAACCAAGAACATGATGGAAGGTGAGGAGCTGCTGGCATTCGCTGTGGACTTTGACTCTCGATTGCAGGCGGTCAATCAGATGTCTCTCGGTGAGGGCATGTACCCAGCACGCCTTCTGGACACCATTCAACTCTTGCCCCAGCAAGCAGCGATGGCATCTATATTACCCACAGCTATAGTCAACAGTAAGTGTGAATTCTCTATAGCAAGTATAGAAAGTCAATAGCTGTACAGCGTACGCCATTACTAACCGTCATCATACACTCCCACGATAAAGCTTGCTGTAAAACTTGGCTGCAATGATGCTGCATATGGGGTCTCACCTGTTTCCTACGGCTGTACTCTTTCGCTCGATCATTTGAGCCGGTTCAGAGGATATTACACACACACATACAGTATATATATATATATATAGCAGATTAACTTCTGCCGGAGGAGAAGATGAGCTCCACTTCGGTTCAGGGGTACAGTAAACATGATTGGACTTTGACCAACCTTGTAATTGCAAAATTTGCCATTTGCAAATACTTTGTTTGTTGACTTTATCAGGGCGTTCTTGAGTTCAGTTTGGCATGGAGTATGATGCTGCTGGCAGATGGTGCAGTGTTTTTAGTTGCCCTTGAGGAAAGGGCACAGGCCTGCAGGAATCATCTCTGTTGCCATGCAACATGAAAATAACCATAGAGATGCATGAGTTTGTTTTATTTGAATATTTGAGACGTGTGAATAGAACGCACATAAATCTCAAATATATGATTTTAAGAAATCGCATTTTTTCCGAGAAAAGAAATGAGGGAAACCACAGGGTGGAATGATCTGTATTTGCTTTCTTAGCATGGCAAGAATACTAAGTTAAAGAGAGAGTTCACCCAAAAATGAGAATTCTTTTTTTATTCCCTCACCCTCGTGTCATTTAAAACCTGTATGACTTTCTATCTTCTGTAGAACACATAAGAAGATATTTTTTAGAATGTTGGTTACCAAACTACATTGGCCCCCATTGACTTCAATTGTATGGGCACAAAACCAGACCACCAGACATTTCTCAAAATATCTTCTTTTGTGTTCCACCGAAGAAAGAGTCACATGCAGGTTTTATTTTTAGGTCAACTATGCCTTTAAAGATTTTAAAAGTGTATTTATATGAAATGCATAACTAATTAAAATATATGTAAAGTGGAAAAGACGCGCTTGAGTTTTGTCTTCACTTCCTTGTCTTGTCTCTTTCAGAGGATATCTTCCCATGTAAAGCATGTGGGATATGGTACAGGAGTGAGCGAAACCTGCAGGCTCATCTGATGTATTACTGCAGTGGGCGACAGAGGGAACCCGATAACGTTCCCGAGGAGACTGACGCCAATTCTCACCAAACGCCCAGCAACTGCCCTTTCCCACAATGCACCAAGAGCTTCAGCAGCCCGCGTGCTCTGGAGATGCACCTGAGCTCACACAGTGGTGAGTATGCTGAAATCATAAATACATTTATGATTGATATATAATCATCATTTATTCACCCTTATGTCATTCAAACCCGATATTGGACTCTTTTGAAACAAAAAAAGATATTTTGAGGAATTTCTCTGCGGTTTTGTGTCAAAAATAGAAGTCAATGGGGGCCAATATTGTTTGGTTACCAACATTTTTTTTTAATATCTTCTTTTCTGTTATGCAGAAGAAAGAAAGTCATACAAGTTTGAAATGACCTGAGTGTAATTAAATGATGAAATCATTTTCATTGAGTTAGACAAACCAGGTCACAGTTATTGTTAACACAGATACAGAAATAGAGAGCTAGACACAGTGTGAATTCAGCAGTGATTGCTGTTGCATCAAGAAACGAGATTAAAAACAGACTTTTATCTTTTTCACAGGTGTAAAAATGGAAGAGTCTCTTCCCCCTGGCACCAGCTTAAAATGCACAATCTGTAACTACACAGCAGATTCGCTCCTTACATTCCAGCATCACATCATCTCTCACCTGTCACAGGCTGCTTTTAGATGCAATCACTGCCACATCAGCTTCCAGAACCACAGGGAGCTTCTGCAGCACCAAGACCTACACGGCCACGCGGGCAAGATTCAGAGGGAGAGCGACAGTGAGAACTCCCCTAGAGGAGAGGAAGGCCTGCAGACAGCACGAGCGGAACTCTCAGCCAGAAAAGACCCGGTCATGCAGAGTCCCAAGACCACGCCCAACAAGGCCAACAGTCCTGACGGAGAGCTCGAAAGACCGGAGAAGAAACCTGCGCCTGGACTCCAGAAGGGCGAGAGTCATCCGGGCAGCAAGGCTAGTTTCTCCTACACCAGAATCAAGTCCGAACCCTCAAGTCCACGGCTAGCCTCCTCTCCAGTTCAGCACAACATGGGCCCAACCTTTCCCATGGGTCCATTCTTGTCCCAATTTGCGTTCTCCCAAGACATTTCCGTGGTGCCGCAAGCATCAGAGATTTTAGCAAAAATGTCAGAGCTGGTGCATCGCAGGCTACGCCACGGAGGGAATAGCTACCCACCTGTCATCTACAGTCCTCTGATGCCCAAAGGTGCGACATGCTTTGAATGCAACATCACCTTCAATAATCTGGATAACTACTTAGTTCACAAGAAGCACTACTGTAACAGTCGCTGGCAGCACATGGCAAAGTCTCCGGATTTCTCGAGTGTTCCAGACAAGGTTTCCGATGCCATAAGTCCAAACAGTGGCCACAGTGCGGTCGGTATGCTCCAGGGATGCCTCCCATCAGACACCGATAGTCATCTTGTGACGACGGCATGCTTGAATTCGTCTGTTTTGGATATTATGAATGCTAGTGGGAAAGTCCCTGAGAAAGATCTCACCGGGCAGGTCAAAAAGGTCACGACGCCAACAGGTGTTGAGGAAAGACTCGGAGGAAAACAGACTGAGGTCAAGAGTCCCAGTACATCTTTGGTTGAAAGTGACAACGACCCAAACAAGACCACCTGTGAAGCGTGCAACATCACCTTCAGTCGCCATGAAACGTTCATGGTTCACAAGCAGTACTACTGCGCTACCCGTCACGACCCTCCCATGAAACGTATGTCCGCTAAGGTGCCCGCCATGCAGCGGACCATGAGAACGCGCAAGCGGAGGAAGATGTATGAGATGTGTCTTCCCGACCAAGAGCAAAGGCATCCTATAGGGCCACAGCCAGGATTCCTAGGTATGCCCACTTTGGGAAATCCTTGTACGTCCCAGGAGTCTGTTGAAAGTCTAGTGGACCGCTTTCATCCGCGATGCGACATCTTTCCAGGCCTCGTCCCGAAACACTTAGATGCTTCTCTGGCAGTCTCCAAAACCATCCTCCCTCCCAAAGGTAACGCTATTGTTGACCCACAGGAACTAGATGCACCCATTGATCTCAGCAAAAAGTGCTCATCTGACAAGTCGTGCAACTCTCCCAAAAGGCTGTTGGACTATCACGAATGTACCGTGTGTAAGATAAGTTTTAACAAAGTGGAGAATTACCTAGCCCACAAACAGAACTTTTGTCCGGTCACCACTGCTCAGCACGGAGAGATCGGCGGTCTGGAGCAGCCAATGTTTCCGGCAATGAAAACCGAAGGCAATAACTCTGATGAAGTCTTTGACAAGAGTTCTATAAAATGTGAGAAAAACGGCGGAAGCAAGCTGATGCTGCAAAATGGCGGTATGTTCCCACCGCACCTCGGGCCGGTGCCAGATCTGAAAGCTTTCAGTGACCCGCAGATTATGTCATCTAAAGATGACAACAAAAACATGTTTTTGGCTCACTGTGTCTATCCCGGAGCAATAAAGAAGGTGAAAGGTACCGAACAAATATCGCCGTATTTTGGGATAAAGACCAGTGACTACATGGCGGGAAGTCTGGTTATGCCGGGTGAGGCAACCGAACAGGAGCAGAGCAGCAATGGTGCAGGCGAGACGGGCACAGAACAACCCACAACCAACGGATGCCCTCATCCCAGCAAGGATCCCTTGCCTCTGCTGCCCAAAAACCGGGGCATGGTGATCATCAACGGTGGACATAAAGACGAGCGTCAGACACCAGCAACACCCCAACAGGAGAACCAGCCTGAGGAGCAAACGTCTCCTGCGTGGGGCTCCGAGAACCCTCCCGACTCGAACGAGAATGTATCGCCCACATCTAAATCACCCATTGAGGAATCTGCACCCGTTGCCAAAGGCATAAACGGGTCAGCACAGCCCGTTGGCGGCGGCAAATACTGCCGCCTGTGTGACATCCAGTTCAATAACTTGTCAAACTTTATCACTCACAAGAAGTTTTACTGCTCGTCACATGCCGCCGAGCATGTGAAATGAAATGGCGCTCCACTCTCCCCATTCCTTTTTCACTTTTTTTGGGTACAAGGTCGTGTCTGAAATAGTGCATCATGCAGTTTTATATGCTGCTTGTGGACAATCAAGAGAAGCTTCTTTGTTTTTCGTTATTTGAAGACTTAATGCAAAACAATGACAAAAAAAATCCAAGTGTAATATTGGTGCCACTTTCACCTTTTATTTATTTTACAATCAGTATTAATAGAAGTAGTGCTCTTAATTTAAGTTCAAATAAAGTTTATATCAGAGTTGTCTGTAATGTTAATGTATAGTCATTCTTGTGTAGCAGACATATTGTTTACACTGTATGTTAGGTTCAAGGAGATCATAGGCGCAGAATACGAAACTGAAATGCGGTTTAGACTCAACAATAGCTACTGGAGCACTTGTGTATTCTTATTTGCTGGTACCGTTTGTGTACATCCCGAAATGTGCAGTTTGATACTCTTGTTTTAGCCTTAAAACAGTTTTAACCAGGCACAAATCCGCAGCTCATATTTCGGCATGTACACATTTTGGCTTTTGCATATATATGTTGCTGTTTGTCTCTGTGTCTTTTCTTCGACTCAGAAGTGGATGTGTCATTGAGGATGGCAGCATTGCTGTATAGTACTCGTATTTCTGTTTGCTGATACACCTTGTTCTCCCTTTTTAAAATTTGCTCTCAGCGCAATACTTTGTATAAAAACGTTTCGAAAAAAGGCGGACGGGAACGTTATTGAAAAACAGTATTACAAATGGGGAGGTCAGCAGCCATTTCTTACTCTAAAACAAAAAAATGAAATTGTACAAAAGGCTGGCTTATTGGTGGTTATTAGTGGCGGGCGGGATGAAGGGGAATACTGTAAAAATGATCATTCCAATCTCCTTATGTATGAAAAAATATTTCTTAAAAATGTGTTGCTATGCATGTATATGGATGGAATAAAATTCCAGATCTGTTGGAAATTTTTATTTTGATGTGGTGTCAATTAAACTTCAATCCTCAGGATAAACAGACCATTTTGGCTGTCTTCTTTCAGAATTACTTTTAAAAAAACATGTCTTGGTCACATTTCACTCTTAAAAAAGAAAAGAAAATACCTGCAAAGTCGTCTTCTCGTTCTGTTATTTGTGTGATTCGATTTTCATTTATACATCACAGCAGCCGCTTTGGCTAGTTTCTGATACGCCAAATAGTCTGCCATATTGGAAAGGGCAAACCGCTTTTAAACGCATACATGCAAACAGGGAGGTGCGCTTTTTCTGGATAGCTATTTAGCACAATACCGTTTACATTTCTTAACAGATTTCAGTGGTTTACGTTCTGTTGTTTTTATACATGTTTAGAGTACAGAACATTCCGTTTTCAGTTACAAAAAACTTAAGTTATGCTTACAAATATTAATTGTCATGAGGAATACTCACTGATGCATGTCAGGTATTTGGATTATTTTGATAGTTAATAACGGACTCTGTGCCAAAGCATAGTGACAATATTACGATTTTGTAAGAAGTGGGATACCAGTTTCCGGTTTGCTTTCGCATCGCCCATGTGGGTATTTCTAAAAAGACTAACATTACCTAAACAACAATAGGGGAAAAGCTCATTTCTGTAAAAAAGCTTTTAATAAACATTTGCTGCTGTTGAACATTATCTGCCATTGACCAACAACTTCAGTGGAGTTAATATCTTATTGATTATTTCAAGTTGTTTTAATTTAGCAAATTGTTACATTATATTTGACTAAACTATGCATAGGTTAAGATTTCTCAGAAGTGTGTTGTCGATGTGAAGGTGTCTTGAAAGAGACTTGTTTTGGTGGTGTCATCATGTAGTGCAATATTCTCTTGGTTCACAGAGGTTATCATAGGTGTGGCTAGAAGGGATGCAGCTACCTTTACTTGGCATGCGCACTTCAATACCGCTTACTTTTTGTTAATTACTTAATAACTTAGTTCAATACTATTTGTTTTGTCTATGGTAGCTTTACATAATGGTGTTTTAAAATAAGCCCACAATACGAGCACAATATTGACTTCTCTTCCCAAATGCATGGATATATTATCAGTTTTCTCATGTTGTAACAATAACATTGTTTCATTATGTGTGAATGAGTGTTGCCTAAACAAGGTTAGGACCTAATAAATAAGCAATACTGACATAAAAACATAACGTTTTCACATGTAAAATAGATTTCTTTAACATGGTTGCCTTAGCGCAAAAATATGCTCTTGTTGCTGTCAACTGGCAGTGAAAACCAATGGACGGGCCTTGCCGGATATAACTCCACCCACAAATGTGTGATTTTTACTATACAAATACTTTATTTATTGTTATTTCATTTGGTCCAGTCAGAATTTAAAACCGTCAGTGTGTAAATATGTGAGTTTGTACGGGAAGAATGTGTCAGCAGCGCTCGATAAACTTTCAACAAAATGAAAAAAGTACCGTGTACGGTGGCCGCTAGGTGTCACTGCGCTGCAACAGAAGAAAACACAAAAAAGCACAAGCAAATTCAGAAAGCATCTACATTAGTTTGATGACACATGCCCTGGAAATACTCGAAACACAAACAAACACAAAAACGCGCTTCAAATTCTCGCAACACAAACAAACACAGAAACGCGCTGCAAACTGCACAGACGACAACGGAAGTGTTTCCGGGGGACCGCAAAAACTGATGCACCTGATTGGGACGCGCTTCACTTTGACTGTTCAAATTCGTTAGTGGAGTTGTCAGCCACATTGAAGGTAATTGCTTTATAACTTTATTTTAACTTTCTTTACGTACGTCCTTAGGATATTATTAGCCTGTCGATTTGAACAGTTTAACAAAAACGATGAGACGTAGTAACTGCTCGACTTACTTAAACAAGTGTCACTATAAAAAAGTTTAAAGGTTTAAAAAATGATTAAAAACGTATTCTAGTCGACATAGTCAGTGTGGCTGACAACTCCACTAACGAATTTGAACAGTCAAAATGAAGCGCGTCCCAATCAGGTGCATCAGTTTTTGGGGTCCCCCGGAAACACTTCCGTTGTCGTCTGTGCAGTTTGCAGCGCGTTTCTGTGTTTGTTTGTGTTTCGAGTATTTGCAGGGCATGTGTCGTCAAACTAATGGAGATGCTTTCTGAATTTGCTTGTTTTTTTTGTGTTTGCATGTGTTTTCTTCTGTTGCCGCGCAGTGACACCTAGCGGCCATCGTAAAAAAGAACTCAATGCCAACTTCGGATACTTCCCTGAGAACATCACAGAAAGGCCAAAACGACTTTTTGTGCAAAAAGGTCAGGGAGAAATGAATAATCAAAGGTTTGGGTGTCACAGTAGACTATTAAAAACGTTTTTTATTTAATAAAGTTATTTTTATAATTGGTGATCAAAATATTTTTAAACTGTGTTACAGGAACAGTCGGAGACTGGAAGAACTCCTTAAACGTAACTCGGAACGTACCCACATTTACCATGACGGAAAGATCTTCATCTGAAATATAACTGGGATTTACACTGATGAAATGATGCTATCTTATAGAGTCTTATATGTGAATAGTAGGCTACACAGCGCACAAAACAGAGTTTCTCACTAAACAAATGTATGAATGTCTGTTAATGGTATAATGTAGGCCTACAACCACAGAAAAAAATAAAAGTTCACTCCAGGTTTGCCTTAACTCACCTTTTCTGCATGTATTTTGTTTGTTAAATGTTATCAAAACAAACCTCATGAATTACATAAAGTCAGCCGACAGCATTATGAACACTGAGAAAATGCAAAGACGTATAAAAGTCGTAAAAAATCTGGATTATTCCATATATTCATTTTTATCTCATTATAAAACGCAAGTAAAAGACCACCTGTGATTTTGTGATTTTATGGATTCAAGATCATACACAGTTTTTCACCATTTTTGTTATTTTAATTTGCAATTACATTTAAAAAATATATAGAATTTGAGATGAATGTTGTCTCTAATTCACAGAATGTACATATAATTACAAACAGTAACAATTGACTTAAAGGCTAATTGAGTTAATAGCTATAATAATTATTACAATATAAAATAATACATTTCAGGGCTGTAAATGGAAGGAAACACGGGGAAACCGAGTCCAAGGAGTGAGTTTCAAGTTCCACCCCAAAATGTAGATGACTTTCATCTTTTATCCTTGAAATAGCCTTCATGCACTTAACTATGTGATCATTTCATATACGTAATTATATAATAAATTGATCATCAAGAGAGAAATTTTCAGCCAATTTATGCAATGTCGAGTTTGTATGTATGTGCGAGTGTTTCATAGATGTGTGTGTACGCAGAGTTTGTATGTATGTGCGAGTGTTTCATAGATGTGTGTGTACGCAGAGTTTGTATGTATGTGCGAGTGTTTCATAGATGTGTGTGTACGCAGAGTTTGTATGTATGTGCGAGTGTTTCATAGATGTGTGTGTACGCAGAGTTTGTATGTATGTGCGAGTGTTTCATAGATGTGTGTGTGTACGCAGAGTTTGTATGTATGTGCGAGTGTTTCATAGATGTGTGTGTACGCAGAGTTTGTATGTATGTGCGAGTGTTTTATAGGTGTGTTTGCACGCATCGAGTTTATATGTATGCGCGAAATGTGTATATGCATTAATTATTAACATAAGTTTTATTGGTATGGATTTCATATTAGAGCGCACATGTTTTTCAAATGTGTCTAATGTTGTATTTGAGAGCAATGTGTAAATGTGTATGCATGCTTTTATATATGTATTCATAAGTGTAGTTTGATTTAAACCCTATATGGTGCCCTATAAATCGCTGCACGTCTTCTTTATAGGCAGGTAATAGGCTTTACGTTCTGCACAACAAGAAGTATGTGTCTTAACCAAGGTTTTTTTTGTCATATTTATAGCAAATGCAAGCAGGGAATCATTGGCACAAGTCGCCAATAAGGTAAATGTTCTTTATTTTATTTCTTGTAATGGCAATTTTAAACAAAAGGCTAAATGTTAATATATTTTCACTTTAAAAGATTATGCACATTTTGATCACTATACTTACGGTTTTGGTTATTCAGTCTTTTTATTTTAGTTGTCACATAACAATCTCACCCACCCAAGTCAGATGTAAACATGATTGCAAAACAAATAATATCTGCTATCTGTGAATAATTCAAAACATGTCCTGCACAGTCATTGTTTATTGTATTAATTATTTGTGCTTCTTCTTGGATTAGCACATCAATTAGTACAATTATTCAATTAATGGCCTGCAACAAAAGGTAAGACATGTCTTGTAGTTCATCTTGTTTGCTGTGTTTTATTTAATGCGTGGTCTATGTATGTGTCCAATATGGATTAGCTCCCAGATTATTCCACTTTAAAAGCACTTTACTTTACATTTATTGACTTTGTACACATGCTCTGACACTCAGTGAATAAATCATACAGATTGTATTGTATTGTATTGTATTGTATGCCAAATCTGAGGCTTTTAGTAATTGTGGTTTCTGTGTATCACTGCAGCTGAACAAGAGTATTATCTTTGTTATACCAGACTATGTTCTCTTTTCTTATTATTTATTGTAAAGATTGCAGCTCAGATGACCGAAACAAGCGGTTCTAAGCCTCCTACATTCAACGAGGAAGCTTGGATGAAAAAACTTCCTGGCAAAAGGAAAAGGAGGGCAAAGGCCATCAATGCCTTCTTCAGGAGAAAGTGGAAGGCGTTTAAACGTACCTTCACACGTTGCCTAGAGGGCGACACAGATTCAGAGTTGGAACTGAGTGTTGTTGCATTTCGGCCTTCTGCGGATCCCAAGGTCTTCGTCACAGGTAAAACATATTCTCTGTATCTGGCTAGTGTCAAATCTGCACAACAATATATAATATATACCCACAGAGTAAGAACAATGTCCGTACATGAATTTATTTTCTCTATATGTGACAGATGTGAAATGTGCCCAGAAATGAATAATATATGCTCACAGAGTAAGATCAACATCCGTTTATGAAGTGTTTTTATAATTATTATAGCAAATCTGGGTAAAGACGAAGAGGACTTTGTGGATGCCCTGTCTGAGGTCTTTGTCACAGGTAAAACACATTTTCTCTATATGTTGCCAATGTCAGTAATACAATGTATAAGCAATGTTTTTTTTTCTCATATATAGCACACACAAGCAGCGTATCTCTGTAGGACAATGCAACGCTGTATTAAGATGACGTGTTTGTAACAGGTGAAACACATCTTCTTTACAAGCAGCTGATATCAATTCTGCACAACAAGAACTATGTGTCTTAATTAGGTTTTTTATTTCTACATTTATAGCAAATGCAAGAAGGAAATTAGTGGAGGTAAATATTCTTTATTTTATTTCTTGTAAAGGCATGTTAAAACAGAAGGCTAAATGTAATTTTTTATATTTAAAAGATTTATGCACATTTTGATCACAATACTTAAAGACAAAAAAATATTTTAGTAGTCACACAAAAATCTCACCCACCCAAGTCAGATGTGAATTTGATTACAAAACAAATGATATCAGTAATGCTATCTGTGAATTATTCAAAACATGTCATGCACAGTCATTGTTTATTGTATTATTTATTTCTGCTTCTTTTTGGATTAGCACATCAATTATTTCGCCTCGCTACCGGAGTACGAGTAAATTTATTCAATTAATGGCCTGCGACAAAAGGTAAGACATGTTTTGTAGTTCATCTAGTTTGCTGTGTTTTATTTAATGTGTGGTCTATGTTATATGTCCAATATCTATTTTTGATACTTCAGATTTGGTTTCAAATATGGATCCTTAAAATGTATATAAAGCACTTTCGTTTACATTTTTTGAGTTTGAAAATGTTTGCTCTGGCACCCAGTGTGTAAATCATACAGTTTGTATTGTTTTGTATGCCAAATCCGAGGCACTTAGTAATTGTGATTTTTGTATATGACTGCAGCTGTACAGGAGTATCTTTGTCATTCTAGACATTATTCTCTCTCTCTTTTTTTTGTATAGTGGCCAGGTAAAATGGCAGAAAGAAGCGGTTCTCACCCTCCTACAACTGAAAAGGAATCTCCTGGCAAAAAGAAAAGGGGGGCAAAGACCATCAAGGCCTTCTTTAAGAAAAATTGGAAGGCGCTATAACACACCCTCTCAGAGAGCAAAGAGTGCGACCCAAATTTGTGGGTGGAACTGAAAGGGAACGCAGAACTGTGGAAAAAATATCTGTATTGCAGATGTAACACTGTTTAGTGTTGCCGTTTGTAAGTGTATGTGTTTGTTAGCTTTTAGTATTGCCGTAGGGATTTGTTAGCGTGTAGTTGGCCTTTGTTGGCGTTTAGTGTAGCGTTTGTTAGCATAGGCATTTGTTAGTGTTTAATGTTGCCGTTTTTTAGTGTAGGCGTTTGTTAGCTTTTAGTGTTGCCCTTTGTTAGCGTAGGGATTTGTTAGCGTCTAGTGTTGCGTTTTTTTTTTGGTGTAGACATTTGTTAACTTTCAGTGTTGCCGTTTGTTAGCGTAGGCATTTGTAATTTTCTGATACTTAGATATCATATCAACATTGTTAAAATGAAAGAAAACATTTATAAGTAACTTTTTAGCTCCTTAAAATAAAGCAAGACAAAATATAATCAAAATTAATTTCCCAGGCAAACAGATCAAGCATGAAAAATAATGCATTAGAGATAGAAAATATGACTAATGTCTCCAGAAACCATTTCAAAGCAGCAATCAAGAAATGTACCGATGACTTTAAACCTTTTTATCCCTGTTTGTGCAAAAAGTGCCCACTATAATTCATCTGAAAGCAACGTAATGAGCAGACATTTTACACTCATTCATGAACGTCACGCACACGCCAAGACAGCCGAAAATGTGCAATTCACAGATATAAAGGCTAACATTAGTGATATTACGACAGAACATTTTTCGCAGGACATTAGTATTATCTGGAGACCTCCTGTGATTTATAATTGACATCCCCATATCAGTATTTCATATGACGCATTCGCACGGGATTAGGGTTTACAGGCTATATACTATATACAGTGTGTAGATAGAGATGGCGGGGATTTCACTTTACCAGTTTGAGCCCGAGTCTGACGAAGAAACATCCGAAGACGATAGTAGATAATAGATAGACGATAATAGATTGAACACTTAAATTAGCCGGGTTCATAGATAGATAAACAAACTGTTATACCCCAGAAATAATGGTACATGTCAACGTTAGCGTTAAATGCATTAGCTAAACACAGATATAAGGTAAACAAATACTTCTTGAAGTTCAGACAAAAATAAATAGTCGCACTTACAGGTTATGATTCGGTAGAGCTAACAGGTCCAAATAAGGTTGGTATTTCCCCCTTTCAAGGATAGGCTTTTAACATATCCTTCAGTGAACGTGTCAAGATTATTGAAGCAATCTTTGGTGAAATGACGTGGGCACAGGAAATCCCTGGGGTTATACTCCTCTGGTGTCATTTGAAATGAATTGAAACCATTGTTTCCTCAGAAATTCTTCCTTTGGTAGTTTAAATAAGACGCACTTAGTTTCACAACGTAGAACACAGGTTTTAGACGGCACACGCATCACGAACGAGCGACAGTGTTTAGGGGGAGGAGAGAGTGAAGTTTACGTGGCAGTCCCAGCAAAACGTAGGCGGGGACTATGTCTAGTAACGTAGATACGCGGCGGTTAGAGAAACGTCTCGTTTGCGTGATTCAGACTTGACTCCCTTTTTTACAAGCCAATAACTTTGTTATTTATTCACCTTAAGACTTACAACTTGGCAGACTGCTTACTTTCAAACACGGGAAACATAACACACTGCATGAAATGTAATTTTCATGATCTAATGCTACTTACTCTTTAAGATCACAGACAACTTCTGCAATTAAAACAAATGAGTAGAAGTCCCCATGTAATACTAATCTCGAGTGAATAGTGCTCAGGGCACATCATGCGATCTCTAACAAAGCATAGTGACGCATAGTACAAAAATGTTTTACTCACATAAGATTGCTGCACCATTCTTATCGGATCCAATGAAAGCACTGCGCTGCTTTTAAATTCTATCAATAGATAGGTGGATTCCAGAACCTGGCGTTCGCTGGTCCTGGTGTCAATAACAGACGTAATCTCAGTAGCAAGGATGTTTTCGGTTCGCTTGGATACGATTCCCTCTTATGTAACAAAGGCTCGGGTTAAAATTGTGATTTTATATAAGATATAAGAAAATACTTAAAGAAAAACAAGATTTATTTTGAATCATTTGAATCAACATATGACCTTGGCAAGTCTGACCTTGATAGTTTTGAGAGTTTCAAACACAATTTTCTGACAATAAAAATATGTGACATTAAAGACATACAGAAAATTAGGCAGATAAATTATTTGTGCACAAATACATGCAAATCCGTCAAAAAAAACAAACTGCATGGGTTTTTTGTTTCCAGGGAACAGTACAAACATTATACTGTAATCTGGATTCTTACATCATCAAAGAGAACATTACCGCTGTAGACCTGTAAATGTCATTGAATGAAACTGTGTTGTTGTGAATTAAGACATAATTTAAACCATCTCATTGCCTCTTTTGGTTTTTCTGCTTTTGTGACACA
Organism: Triplophysa bombifrons; assembly: GCA_029783895.1. Lineage (NCBI taxonomy): Eukaryota > Metazoa > Chordata > Actinopteri > Cypriniformes > Nemacheilidae > Triplophysa > Triplophysa bombifrons. Next base: position 6,594,324 of record CM056455.1, read on the forward strand.
AGCTTGTGTAAATGTTTGATAAGCAAGGATGGATTTTTGTAGATCATGTGACGATCCGCTCCACGAATCTGAATGTGATTGGCACGAGGATAAGACCGCTCCAAAAACTGACTCTGGAGTTCAGAAACCACCTAAAAATAAGAAAAAATAATTAATGTGATGTTCAGCAGGTGATTCGGCTCTGACTTATAGGTCCAGTGTGTAATTGTTTTGAGAATCAACAGAAATGTAATATAATATACATAACTGTCTTAATACACCTTCAGAGGCGTAAAAAGACCTTCCATAATGAAACGTTATTTATTACCTTAGAAAGAGCTATTTCTATCTGCATACACCACGGGTCCACTTACATGACTTCGTCATGTTGTTTCTACAGTAGCCCTAAATGGCCCTTCAGGGTGTGTTTCGTAAATACATTATCTCGTCAAAATGTGACGACATCTTGGTGCTGTGTCAGCTCCCAGTTAAAATTCACGTTGTAGTCATTTATCGTTCCCCAGGTCAGCTTGGACACTTCCTGGAGGAGTTGGATGGACTTCTCTCATTCTTCCCGGAGGCTGGAACTCCTTTGGTGGTTCTTGGTGATTTCAACATCCACCTTGAAAAACCACAGGCTGCCAACTTCAACAAACTGACTGTGTCATTTAACCTCAAGCGAGCTACCACTTGAGCAGCCCACAAGTCAGGTAATCAGCTGGATCATAACTACACATGCCACTGGTCCACTTATCATGGCCAGGTTACCCCGCTGCACACATCAAATCATTTCCTCATCCCTTTGGATCTCGACCTAAATTCACAAGACGCAACACACCTTTCCCCACTGGTTGCATTCTGAAGAGACCAACACACACTTTCTCCCTAACGCCTATCCTCCATGCTCTCTCCCCTTGAACAGCTCTCTCTACTGAATACGAAAAGCACCACCAACACTCTTTGCTCCCCTCTAACATCCTGCTTGGACAGCTTATGGCCTCCTCTTACATCAAGATCAGCCCGAGCTAGCCCATCTGCCCCCTGGTTTTCTGATGTTCTCCAAGATCATTGCATCAAGCTCAGATCTTCTGAGAGGAAGTGGCGCAAATCAATTGATCCTGCTCGTCCCACCCTCATATCACTGCTATGCGGATGACACACAGCTACACCTGTCATTTCAGCCAAATGATCCGACGGTTTGTTGGTGCATCTCAGCATTCCTGAATTACATTTCACTCTGGAAGAAGGACCATCACCTGCAGCTGAACCTTGCAAAAACTGAACTGCTCGTGATCCAGCCGACCCGAAGACTCACCACGACCTTTCCATCCAACTACGTTCATCAACCATTACTCTTTCCAGAACAGCCAGATACCTGTGAGTGGTAATTGATGATCAGCTGAACTTCACAGATCATGTGGCCAGCACCACCTGGTCCTGTCAATTCATACTCCAGAAAACTAGGAGAAATAGACCTTTCCTGTCCGCGCATGCTACGCTAGATCTTGTCCAGGCTCTTGCACTCTCCAGTCTGGACTATTGCAATGCTCTACTGGTTGGTCTTCCAGCTTGTACAACCAGACCTCCTCAGATGATCCAGAATGCAGCCGCAAGAGTGGCCTTCAACGAGCCGAAGAGAGCGCACGTCACTCCTTTCCGCACTGGCTTCCTATAGTCACTCTCATCCATTTCAAATCTCTGCTCTTGGCCTACAAAAGCACCACTGGTTCAGCACCCCAATATCTTCACTCGCTAATTCAGACTTATGTTTCCTCCTGATCCCTGCGCTCGAACAACGTCTTCTGGTGCCATTCCACCAAGGGGAAAAAATCACTCTCACGCACTTTCTCCGGATGTGTTCCATGACTCTGGAACGATCTCCTTCTTGCCACAAGATCAGCGTATTCTGTAGTTGTCTTTAAGAACATCTGACCTGTTAGCAAGGTCTTCTTTTCTACTTTCCTATACCCCCCTGGCAGATTGAGACCAGTTTTACAGCACCTATACTTTGTTGTTCTTTTGTTGCACATATTGCTTTTATTAGTTTTCCCCTACTTTGTAGGTCGCTTTGGAAAAAAGTGTCTGCTAAATGACTAAATGTTAATGTAAATAATTACCTGTCAGAGTCAGTACAACAATAGTGCTAATTCATGTTTTCTTCCGAATAGAAAGCAGTAGGATAGCTTACACTGTATAGCTGAATAGACATTTAAAAGCAGCACTTGTGGCAATTGTGTTGCGTTTCATCTTCAACTTCAAATCAAAATAATCGTTCTGCCACACTGCCATTATTAACTACATAGCTACGATTAGCGGACTACTGTATTTTATTTGTTAAATTACGAGGTGAAAACTTTTGCGTAGCTAGGAGAGCTAAGCTCTTCAACTGCTAGGAAGCAAATGGCAATAAAATCCATGCAATTTTGGCACTTTAGTTCAGCTATTATTTTCTGTCGTATTCAGAAACACGTAAATATGAGAAGTGGTGTGACATAACTCATATTTCACCTTAGGTTGGCAGCGCTCCACCTTCCCCAATTCGTCTCCACATAAGGTTGTTTACATCAGAGTGTGCGACTGCGCGTGCATATGACGCTAACGCAGCATAAACGTGTCTTATTTTATCCAGTCAAAGGAAAAGATAAGGCACATTTTTCCTCATTGTGATTTGACGTGCTCGGGATAACACTACCGTGCACAGCACATGTCTATTTGTTAGCAACCGCAGTTTTAAAGACACAATAAAGGTTTAAAAAAACAAGAGCAGATTATAACTGGTCTGTTTTATGTCATAGATTAAAAAGTGGCAATATTTTTTTATATTTTGTTTTCCACAGAACTTATTTCAGGCGATTAACAAAAACCCTTAGACTTTGGGCTCGCTTTTGGGGTTTGCATAAAAAAATATGTCTGAGGTACTCAATTGTGAGGAATGTGTAGGACTCTCACTTGGTTGAGATCTGCTGGAAGCTGTTCATCAAAAGATTCTCCAGTAATCACGTACACGGATGTCTTGCTAGAAAGAGGCTTGTATCTTGAGATCTCCCTGAAAGGTCAAACACAGTATATTCAAACAAAAACATCAATTTAAGGATGATTAGATATTTTTACAGGAAACAATGCAAAATGTAAATGATTTAAATTCAACATTTAAAATAAATGGTAGTTGGTTTGATTATTTAAAGGAACAGTTCACCCAAAATAGATATTCTGTCATCATTTCCTCACCCTCGAGTCGTTCCAAATCTGTATATATTTCTTTGTTTTGATGAACACAAATAAAGATATTTGGAAGAATGATTGAAACCAAACAGTGAAAATGAAGACAGAATTTGTATTTCTTGGTGAATTGCTCCTTTAATGCAATAACATTTATACAAACAAACTCTTGGAAGCATTTAACATTATCTTTAAAGCCACCAATACTATAAACACAGTAGGCTATATAAAGCTTCTTTCACAAAAATAAATAGTAATGAAGTTAGGGGAAAGCAGCATAAAAAGAGGAGAGGAAGATTTGTTGTATACTTTTCAAGACACTGCTTTACCTGACTTGAGCTGCGCTCTCATTGAGAAAGAAATGCTCATCTACTGCAGCGCTCTGGTGGGCCGGGTTACTTAGAAGGTATTTCTGATTTAAGAAAAATCATGAACAATTAATAATAGAGGTGTAACACAATATCTAAATCTCAATGTACGATAATTAGAGGTCGACCGATATTGGATATCTGCCGATAATGAGAACTGAGGTGGTCAGTACCTACAGATAACGATTAATTACCAATTGTTTTATAACAGTTTATTAACACAAATGAACACATTGCTTGAACCACTAAACTGTATTGTACACTTAAATAAAACACATAAATATTAACTACATAAATAAATATTAAACTCCAGTGTATGATTTAAACAAAATTATAAGTTTATTTCTACATCTTAATAATTTAAAACATTCTTGGCCCCAAACTAGCAGAATGAAGGATCCATTGTAATATTTTACAACATATATTGTCGTGTTCAAATGCGTGTTTCTTTACATTTAAAAACAAATGCCGTCCGTGCTGTCTCTGTCATCCGCATCCGCATCCGCATCCGCACACAGACACATACACACTCACGCATGTGCACACACACACATATGCATATACACACACATTGTTTCAAATTATCGTAATCGATAATACCTTTGTATAATGTCCACGGTACTCTTTTTTTTGCAATATTCAAAATGACAAATGATGACTTGGAAATGTGCCATAAGTATCCTCTTTTCTTTATCCTCTAATCATAACTGTTGCTTAGAGGTATGAGTTATAGTAGGAGATGGGTCAAATGACCTAAAAATACCTTTTATAAAATAAAATAATTGCACCAGATGGACATCTATTTTTTTAACATTCAAATGTATTTTTACTAATAAGAAAAAAAAATATGTTTCATATAGTCATGTGACCATGATAATATTGATACAATTTTGCTATTGCGATAACACGACATCGATAACATTGCGCCATCCCTAATTAATAATTAATCCTAGTTTTATTGATAAACATTGTTTTGCAAGACTGAACTGTAAAACGTTTGGGTCATTTTTAACCCAGCATTAAAAATAACAGACAAAACCAAGCTGTTGGGTTATAAATTGACATATGCTGGTTGTTTCAGTCCTGGTTAAATTTAACCCAGCGGCTTTTGTCCCTTTCTGACCCAATGCATGAGTTAAGAGCGTTTACGTAAACCAAAGTATTCACAATGAGAAACTTTCAGGAAACTCTAAAAAATATATATATATATCCATAGACACAGGCCTAGAAACACTGTATGAATGTATGATCAGGTATGCATAAAGTTTTGCACATAGCATCTTAATCCCTGCAAAGTGTTTCTTGAAGACAAAAAGGACCAAGAAAAAATCTGTTTAATCTTATCGTTGAATAATGAACAAACATTATAAGTCACTCACTCTGTGACCTCAGAATGTAACCGTGTCAAACAAACACTTCAATAATCAATAGGATGAGGGGAGCGGCCCCACTCGTAAAGAACAATCTCCCATTCAGAGAGACAGAGCAGTCAAATTAAATGTCAATAAGCATTTCGAGGGCCACAATTCCTCTCTCTTAAACATAAAAGGCTCATGTAACCGCTAATTGCTATTTGATTGCCTGCTTTCTTCTGTGTGAAGAACTCTTATGTGACCGCCTTTCTCTAAATAATGTGATTTGCAGTTGACACATGCTTTGACAATGCTGATATTTCAATAGAAACAATACAACCCAGTCTCAGCTGGTTTAGGATGATTTTTGATGGTCTGACCAGTGCCTCTGAAAACCATCATTACAGACCAGGAAACCTGCTTTTGTTTTTCCAGCAGGGTTGTGATGCACAGGCAAAGTTTTTTTATCTTTTTGAAAAAGTGATATTTTAAAGACTTGGCTTGTTTGTTTTTTCCGAATCTCCCGTTTCAAAGAAACATATTGCTTCCGTTTCATGCGTCTAATCTTTCGCAGACAAATGAGACAGAGGTCTTAAAAACAGCACGTCTGTTTTTATGCAGATAGGGCGAGGGACGAGCATGTAGGAAAGAAAGAAATTTTACCTGTACGCATCATCACTGCCTTCCTCTTGTGCATTAATTATTTCAACCTCCCTGTAAAGGCAGAACATTCCTCCTAAATCACCTCCTCCATTCCTCGGGTCAACCTTCCATTCATGTCGTAAATGGGAATCTGTAGCTTTTCGTGGGGAAAAGAGGACCATTCAAAATTGTAATAAATGTTTTGCATATTCGTGGCCGGACGTTAACTTGCATGAAATTGGTTGGAACTGGAGCGAGGAGAGCGGCCGTATGCTTTGACTGTTTCGCGTGGTGACCTGAGAAACTCGACTGAAGGCATTTCTCTCTCACAACCAACCGGGAAAGTTCTTAGACATCTTTCGCAGCTGATCATTAAACCTTTACTCTGGTTTCCAGAAGGTTGTGGTTTTTAGACACAGCTGTGATTTATGCAACAGCTCCACCAAGTGGCAATATGATGTCATGACTAAAAATTATAAGTATACTGACAGATCGATCATTAAATAGATAAGAATTTTTTATAAATATATGGGAATAGTGGTGATGTGGCTAGTGGTTTATTATCAGAGCTCGTTACTCGAGGATACAGGGTTGAACCCAGAACAATCTGAGTGTTTTTACTGAAGTCACGCACTCGTGCATGTTAAAAGTCTATGAACAGTATATTATAGTATATTTTAGAGTCTAGTGTTTCAGGATACTAATGCAGACCAACCTGTCGTTGTATAATGTCTTCGGAGATGTTTTCTCCTTGAATGGCAGGCTTCAACACACCCAGAATAATGAGCAGACGACTCAAACCTGCAGCTGCGGAGAACTGCATCATCTGCAGTGACGGGACCAGGTGAGAATACCTGTGAACATACACAACAAGAAGATTTAAATGGTGATTTTCAATGTCACATGAAAACAAAACTGGCAAGGCCTACTTTTTACAGAATATTACAGTGTTTGCTAGAAATCATTTATCTCTGTGCGTCATTTTTTTATAATGTGCCCTAGTAATCTTTCGAAAACTTAGAATTTAGCCTCAAAATTAAGCCCCATCTCACATTTTTCCTAATTTGCAAAATTCTGCCATCATCACTGTTATCATTTCAAACCTTCGGAACACAAAAGAAGATATTTTGTAGAATGTTGGTGACCGAACAACAGCAGTACCCATTGACTTCTATTGTACAAATGCAAGTGAAACGGATACCTCCTCTGTTCGGTTACCAACATTCTTCTAAATATCTTCTTTTGTGTAATTAAAAAAAAAAGAATGCATTACAGGTTTGACATGACAAGAGGATGAGTAAATGATGACAGAATTTTTCTTTTTGGGTCAACTGTTCCTTCCCTGTTGATCCATTGAAATTAAAACAGCTTCTTTTCGAAACTGCTTTTGTGACATGATGACAACTGTGCAACTAGACAGAATAAAACAATTGTGACTTTCATCCTAGACGGACACAGAGGCCTCATTGAGGTCTAAGGGTCAAAAAGAGGGTGTAAAATAGACAGGAAAAACCACCGGCTATAATAGATGAGAATAATTACAGCATGTTCACATGAAAAAGTTAGAGCAGATGTGCAGTGACAGACGTCTCCTGTGATGAACTGCATTAATTGTGCAGTCATTACCAGCGCATGAAGAACTAAAGGAGTTCTCTCTGTACAGCCCGATGCTTCACTATGACAGCTCATTTATGAAGAATGAATATATGACACTGAAACATTGATCAACAGTCTGGTGAAGAATATTTAGACACGTCACAGATCTCAGTCATTAACGTCAGCACACATTACAGAACACACCGTCTTACAGCCTGAGTGTATTCGTACAATTTAATGTACTGAAATCAAGCCACAGAAGAAACAAAAAATTAAGAGACCATTCCAAATTTCCACTTAATATGCATTTCCAGGTGTATTGTGGCCATTTTTAGTCCAGTGTCTGTTTCAACAAAATCTCAGGAGTGACATAGTCATCCAAAAGCAATGTAAAAGATTGACAGCATGACAAGACGCATGAAAACTGTGATAAAAATACAGGTTATCACATAAAGAAATATTTTTCAACTTTACCGAAACACATGTAGAAATATTACTGTTTAATTGCCTAAAAGCGAATATGAACTTCTTTGCAGTATTTGAGGTCTGAAAAAATACAGAGCATCTTTCTGTTTTGACCCGTTTCTATTTGAAATTTGGGAGAAATATTGTTGGTAGTTCACACCAGGAAACAAATTCACCATTTAAACTAAAAACACACCCATAAATAGTCAATTCAAATTTTCCGCAGCTGTATATAGAGTAACTGTGATACTAATATGACATATAAAAATGAGGTCATTGGCTTTTATATAATAGGTTGAATTAACTGTATATTGCTTTGGATCAAAGTGTTTTGAAATACAATGAAAAAAATATATAATAGTAGACAGGTTTGAAATGGGTGTAAGTATTAACAGAATTGTGATTTCTGAGAGAAATAGCTACATGACTGATTCTGTAAATACTTTCTATTAAAGAGTACATAACATGAGATCATGAAAATTACATTTCATGCATTGGGTAATGTTGCCGTGTTTGAAAGTAAGCTGTCTGCCAAATTGTAAATCTGAAGGTGAATGAATAACAAAGCTATTCGCTTGGGAAAAAGGGAGTCTGAATCACGCAAACGAGTCGTCCCTAGTCTGATTCGCGAACCGCTACGGATTTACGTCACTACATGTAGACCCCACCTCTCTTTTGCTAGGACTGCCCTCGAAAACACAGTAGCTTGTGAGCCTCATTCATGGTAGACCAATCACAGCAGACTAGACCATCTGACCAATCACATCAGACTAGGCTAGCGGATAGGAGGGGATTAGACAGATGAATCGTGGAACAAATCTTTTGAGAGTCAGTCAAGAAGTATGGTAAGATTAAAAGCCTATTGTTATTAAATAATAGTGTTTTTACACCTTCTATGTACAAAAGCTTGTTGTTGGACACTCCATAAACCAAAGTAGGATCTTCAAAATCCCTAGCTGTGTACTCTTAAAAAAAAAAAAAGGTTTCTCGTATTACAAAATACAATTCTGGTACTCACTTTCTTCCATCAAAAGTTCCATAAAACGCAAAAAGTTTGCCAAAGTCTGAATATATCATTTTCAACACCTTTACACAAAGATTCCCCGTTCTCTCCAAATCATCATTCACACTTTTTCATCCGTCAGCATTCCCAAGCAACACACAGCCTGTATCCTCCCTGGCAATTTGATTCGTAGTCAAATCGGTTTTGTTCGCTCTGACACTTTATTTGTCATCTGTCCCATTCGCTTCATTTCCTCATTCTCTCCATTCCTCCGGTGCTAATTCTGAGCGTTAGGTCTGGATTATGTGCGGGAAAGCATGCGTGTCAAAGGGAAATTTAGTGAGGGTAAAGACAGCCGCGATAGGCGGATGAATTAAACAGATAACGGCAGGCAGTCGGAGTGCGGACGTCGTGTCGAGCAAAACGCCTCACTGATGTTGGTCATTTTCCATTCCATTCCATTCCATTCTCTCTCTCTCTCTCTCTCTCTCTCTCTCTCTCTCTCTCTCTCTCTCTCTCTCTCTCTCTCTCTCTCTCTCTCTCTCTCTCTCTCTCTCTCTCTCTCTCTCTCTCTCTCTCTCTCTCTCTCTCTCTCTCTCTCTCTTCCTTCCTTAAGTGTGACAGAAAACTATCTAAATGAATAAAAAAGTGATGAAATGACTTTGGCGCCGTGGACTTTCTGCTCTTTGACTTCCCATCTGGATTAGTGCAGGCTGAATGGAATCTGTTTCTTTTGTAAGAACCAACACAGGACTCTGTCTGAATGTTTCTCTCTCTCTATTACACACACACACAGTATTGATAAGAGTCCATCTGAATTCACGTGTACTTGATGAATTATGTCCTCTAAAGCCTCAGAGAAATGCCAAGATTGATTGGTCATTTACATTTATCCAAAGCAACTTTGCTTTATTCTATACATTTTACATAGGTATTTGCAATCCCCTGGGATCGAACCCACAACCTTGTGTTGTTAACGCAATGCTCTTACCACTGAGCTACAGGAAAGCTGGTCAACACAAAAGTGAAAGAAGTTTATGAACGGGTGATTCAATTTGTCCTTGAGGTAGATTTACACAGATAGGACACAAAATGGACTCCGACTATTACAGCATTATAATAGGCAAACTATTGAGTACTACTGTAAATACTAAATACTACTGTATTTATACTGCAATGGTACTTTAGCACAAGAGCTCACAAAGTTAACACAAGCTGTTTTATGTTGCTTATTTCACAATTTCCTAAATGATATCATAAAAGTAATTTTTTTAAATAGAAAATATGAATATAAAAAATGCAAACATCTAAAACTTTAAAACATGAAACAAAAATATTCTGAAAATCTGAAAAATAATTCTTAATAAATCAAACACTTTTGGGGTTGTGGCACATTATATTTTGTTTTGGTGGTGTGTTAAATAAATAAACGAGACAACATGAGGTTGCGTTAATAGTAAAACAAAATGTGTTGTCCTTAACAAGACACAAAGAGATAGTTCAGCCAAAAATGAAATTATTTAACACTATTTATTCAGTGTCATTTCAAACCTGTATGACTTTCTTTCTTCCGCAGAACACAAAAGAAGATATTTTGAAGAATGTTGGTAATGGAACAACAGTGGTACCCATTCAGTTCTGTTGTATGGACACCAAACCAATGCAAGTCAATAGGTGAGTAAATTATCACAGAATTTTCATTTTTGGGTGAACTACACCTGTCACTAATGACAGATTGAGTTTTCTCAAGTTGTCTTTAGAATAAATCCTTAGTATGCTTTATGTCCCTTCGACTATATTTGACTCTTTTCCGTATTGCCGGGAGTGTGACAGAATCCTGCTGAAACGAGTGGGAATGACTTCCCGCGCGCAAATCTCTTGGAACAGCCTCTTCTTAAAGGTACAGTGTGAAAATCACATGACCCGCGACTAGTCATCAAGCTATAAAGGTCACCTCAGAGGATTAATGTCGACTAGTCGACTTGTTCGTTCAACCCCTACACTGCATAAGCTTCCCAGTGGGCAACGCAATACATGTCAATTTGTTAACTAAGCTGATGAAACCGGCGAAACGTCATTTGGAAACCATTCTGCAGGGAGGGGATGGACGGGGCTGTGTGGACCGACCCAAACATAGAACTTACAGAGTGTGATTGTAGCCGCTATGAGGCTGCTCAGGGGGGGTAGAATTTGTCTAGTTAAGAGTTATTCTACTACTAAAATAATTTTAGAGACATTATTTTAAGGTGGAAAAATACTACAAAGTGTTGCTTTAAATCACCCAAACCTGTAGCAATTTCTTTGTTTGGTTGCACACACAGAAAGATATTTAAGGAATGTTAGCTGAGATTTCTGGGGCGCTATTGACTACCATGGAAGAAAGAAATGTTTTTTTTTCTTCTGTGAAACACAAAAGAAGCTATTTTGAAGAATTTAGGAAAACAAACAGTTCTGGGGCTCCTCTGACTACCATTTTTGACTACCCCAGAAATCAGTTGCGAACATTCTTCAAAATATCTTTCTTGTATCTTTGTGTTCAACATAAAAATAATAAAAAGGTTTGAGTAATTCATAGCAGAGTGTTCATCTCTGGATAAGGTGTATCCCTTTAAGAGATGTGGTAAGTGCCCTTCTGAGAGCTGTCAGTAGGGGGCAGTCACGTTTCACTGTGAGATACTCTGGGGTTAGAATACTGTATAAAAAACGGCTTACTTACTGACAGAAGTCGAGTGTGGATTCCATCGCAATAAAACACATCCACACTGTGCTGCTTCCTGCTGTTTATGGTTCAGCTTCATTTTGATAGATGGGACTTTAGACAGACAGGACTTTATCTTGAGGAAATCCCTCTCAAGAGAGACTTTGGAAAGTGACAATTCTGGCATGTTTGTCAGTATGCTATTTTTCTGACAGGCGCTTTTGTTCCTTCAGAGTCAAAAACAAAGTCTGGATCATGTAAACCTCTCAGGATCTGAAAGCAAAACATCTAGCAAAGAAGGAAGGCCACAATCTGTTCTCACGCAACCATATCTGATAGGACTAGAAAATCAAATTGATGGCCTACCAACTCAGCCAGAGCCCCACCAGCTGGTAAACCACCTAAACGTGGAGCATGTAAAATAATGGCTTAAAGCAAAACTTTGTAGTTTTTTTAGCTTAAAATAATGTCTCAAAAATGATTTCAGTGGTAGAACAACTCTTAACCGGACAAATTCGACCCCTGCTACCTGAGCAGCCTCATAGCGGCTACAAGCACACTCTGTAAGTTCTGTGTTCGGGTCGGTACACACAGCCCAGCCCCTGAAGAGTGCGATATGGTTAACAAACAACGTTTCTGCATTCACCGGTTCCATCAGGATTGTATTGTAATTTTCTTCAGGATTTTGGCCTGCATGAGTTTATTAAGTGCACCACAAAGGTCCTATGGAGCAGCAGCTAATCACATGACAATCATTTTGAGCATATTTGAAAAATATGGATTTTGGTCGAATTTAATATTTTCATTAAAAAAATACATAAACCTTGTTTCGCGATCCCGATGCTCCGAGTCATAATTAAACATCTGAGAGGTGCACCTTCCAAAGTCTTTCCTAATACAAACCTTTGTGCGTGTTCATTGGAAGCAAAGTGTTTGCGTGTCTGAGGTTTCGGTTTCAGTTTTAAAACATGCAAGATTGAGAAAATAAATTGCGGGATTGATGTTAATAGAGTTATTAAGGGAGATAAAATGCAGGACCTGATTGATGTTAAAAGAGTTATAAGTTATAAGAGCTCAAAAATAGTTATTCAGATCTTTCATAAAAACAAAGGTCAAAAAGCAGGTATGTATGATGATATTTTGTAAATTTCTTACCGTAAACATATCAAAACTTAATCGATGCAGGAAAATCGTGAACAAAAATGGCCAGAAACACACTTGCAAATGCCAAGCAATACAAAAGTAATCCGCCAGCTCCTGACGACACAATGTGTTATGAAGCGAATTGATTGGTCTCCAAAATAATTATCAAATATCATCTGTACACTACAGCTTCTGTGACTGAAACTTTGGACGAATATCACGAAAGCACCCAAGTGCCTTACTCACTTAGATAGGCAGAGCTGTGGAAATTCGAAAGGGAGACTGGCAACTGTCTCTCATAACATAGCAGTTTCAATCACACGGGTGAAATGAATAATAAATATCAGCGCCATTTTCTCTTTGACACATACTTTGCGTTTGTCCCTTACTGCAATGCTTTTCACAGGAGCAAACATCCCATTTAGAACGTGTGATTCTGGTTGCCCCCAAGGACCAAAAAATTACGATGCAGTTATCTTGAGTCTGGTTGGCCCAAGGATGCTGTAAACTGTTATCTTGATTCTAGTTGGGCAAACAAATCCAGGTGCTGGACCAAAGACGCTTCAAGATGCTCGAGAGTAGACGCCTTACACTGGGTTCACACCAAACGGGAATTAAGTTTTTTGCGTGAGTAAATTACATACAAAGTCAACGCAAAGACGTGTATAGACGCAAACCTGCATCAATCTCGTCTTCGAAAATATTTGTCAGATTGCGTCGGTCACAAACATAAAATAACGAACTTTTCCTGCGAGTAGTGAAGAGCGTGGAACGCGATTGTTCGCGTTTGGTGTGAACCCAGCCTAAGAACCCCCCACAACAAAAAACTCTTCTTTGATTCAAAACCAATAGCCAATAAGCCAATAGAGTGCGTTAAAACCAAACTGTTTCTTCTTAGTGACGGCCTGCTACAGCGCCTCTGATGGACAACTTTAAAGGCCCTTTTTGACACCCTCAGGTTCCAAATTTTCAAATACTTGTATCTCGGCCAAATACTGTCCTATCCTAACAAACCTTTTCACAAATTTTCAGATGATGGACCAGTTTGTCATATTAAATGACAGTGGCTCTCAACTCTGGCCCACAAGATCCATTTTCGATGGTGATAGATTTGCGCAGCGCCGTATTAGGTTTAATGCATTTATTACTAAAGATGCTGATTAGCTTGTCAGTGGTTTTATATCAGAGACGGGGCTAAACTCGGCAGGAAAATGGATCTCGCAGGTTCTCGAGTTGAGAACCACTGGTGTTACAGATAGTGAAACAAATTTCTCCATTGATGACCGTTCAAATCTTTCTGTTTATTCTTTACAGTAAGTTACATTTAAATCGCAAATATTTTAGTATAGACGGGTTTAGCTGCAACAATAAAGAAACATTATGTGGCCCAAACTTATCCTCCGGTAGACCCCCGCAAAGAATCAATAAACTGTTGAATAGTTTTGATTTAATTTAATACAGTTAATAAACTATAAAATATTAATATAAATCTATCTAAGATTAATTGTTATATATTATAACCGAATGAAACCGGCATTAACAGGATTCTAAAATAGGGCTGTCACAATGATGACGATTAATTGTCTAGTAAATAATTGCGATTGTGCCGATTAATTGTCTGTTTCAAGGCTTTGACAATAGAACTATTAAAGACGATTAATTTATTAAATGAAGAAAAGTTATACTTTAGAAATGTGAATTTTGTAAATTATGAATATGATTTCCTATAGAGTGACCTTAAAGGAGTAGTGCACTTCACAATTTGCCCCCCATTCACTTTTCTATAGTAATGTTTATTGCTATTATGGAGAGTTAATGTCAGATTTACATGTCAAGAGTGGATGATTTTCCAAACAGACACTTAAGGCTCTGGTAATTCCTCTAAAACAAAGCTTGAATATCCATGAAGAGATATTACAGAATTCAAATTCTGTACTTCTGAACATCTGGCATTTAAATGCATGGAAAGGCTAATGCGGAGCTTTCTTTTGATATTAAAGTATAAATAAGCTTGAAATAGAACTGCACCAAAATTAGATTTTATAAAAACGTACTACTCCATGGATTATTGTCATCAGCAAAGCTGCTTTAAAATAACAACCATATTAATTCCCAAAGATTACATGTTCCATTGCATAACCATCACATAAGCAGACATTTAATGCGCCTTCATCATCTTTAAATGAAACCACCAGCTCTTTATGATTTAACTAACATAACTAATAAAACTCATGTGATATGGATATTAAGTCCAGCCCGGAGTTATTATGCACAACATTTATTTCACTGTTTCCGGAGTAATTGGATCGCATGTACACCGTCTCGGACTCAATGGAAAGAGCGTCTATTAATCAAAGCGTAACTGCTCGCTCTTCCCAGATAAACGTCCAGTCATGTACAAATGATTAAATCCGGGCATATTCATTTCTTATCTAACTGAACTAATTCCAGTCGCGTAATTCCGATAAATAATAGAGGTATGAGTTTATGAAACGGGATCGTTTGGTAGAAGGAAGAAAGGACGTTTAATACAGCACACAAAGGGTCTCTTAGGAATTGCGATCATGTCCCAGATACATCATTCCAATAGCAGCACGAGTGAGGGGTGGAAATGCGACTCTATTTTCCATGTGACTGTATAAATATTAAACAAGTTTAAATGTGAGCAGATGTTGCTGGTTTGAGTACAAAAAAAGAAAGTGTTCGGCACATGTCCTTTCAGCTTTCATGAAAGATGTCGTAAAGAGATTCAAACCAACCCGTTCTCACTTCCGACTCGTCACACATTGACGCTCGGTCAAGGCCCCTTAGTGTCACCTTTTAACGCACAGGGTACCCCTTTAGCATCGTTTTTCGATGACCAGGGAACTGCGTTGCTGAATTCTTAGAATTTCATAATTATTTGTAATTTTATATTATTCTCGATTGTTTGCGTTGGTACCCACGGAATATCTGTACTTTTGAACAACACTGTGACAGCTTGTATCTTGTGTTTCATATTACCAAAAAAAAACCTTTTCCATTACTCGCTCAAACTGCAATTATCCTGTCCGTTAAGCTTAAATCAAACCCTGAAACATCATCATTGCAAATTATATCCAATATACAATTTCACAACGACGCAAAAATTTGCGTGCCCTACACCTCGAAAAATAACACCACAGGGGTACCCTACGTGTTAAAATGTGACACCGATTGCCGCTGACCGAGCGTCAATATGTGACAAGTTGGTAGTGAGAATGTGTTGATGTTAACATTTGCTTTTACGATACAATTACAATTATTTTCTGTTGTATTTAATTCAACGCCACTGGTATAATTTCATTTATTTTCTAAAAAAGTACAAAGACCCTAAAAGGAAATTAGACTGTGACAAATAATATAGACTTAAAATTGTATACTTTTTGTGTTCAATCTATGATTGACTAATATTTGTAATATATAATATATTCAATATTAGAGGGACAATTAACCAAAATGAATTTTTTTTTTCACTAATCCTCATTCCAAACCTGTAAGACTTTCTTTTTCTGCAGAACACGAAAGAAGATATTGTGAAGAATGTTGGTAACCAAACAACATTGGCTCCATTGACTTTTGTATGGACACAAAACACATCTCATAAAATATCTTCTTTTGTGTTTACGGACAAAAGAGTCATAAAAATGGTGAATAAATAATTATTTTTAAGTGAACTATCCCTTCAATGTTAAAGAATGACTTTGAGCGAACGCTAATGGTTTTTCAATTATTTCCAAACACTCATCCGATTTATCAGAGGTTGGAAAAACATCTGTGCCTTTTCTTTCTCCCTCATTCTCTCTCTCACCAGTACTGCTGCCACTTCTCCTCTTCAAAGACATCTTCTGGGATCGGATCGATCAACACCAAGTCAGACACTTGCCTGAAGAAACAGAGCCAGAGATAGACAGTCAAAAGACCACACAGAGGATGTTTCAAGAGCTCAGATAAGACCTCTCTCTCTCTCTCTCTCTCTCTCTCTCTCTCTCTCTCTCTCACACACACAGTGTGTGAGCTCCTCCAGTAATGAGGGAGAAATGAACAGCATCTCCAGTGTGTCTATTC
This sequence comes from Triplophysa bombifrons, assembly GCA_029783895.1. NCBI lineage: Eukaryota > Metazoa > Chordata > Actinopteri > Cypriniformes > Nemacheilidae > Triplophysa > Triplophysa bombifrons. The sequence continues at coordinate 6,610,875 of CM056455.1, forward strand.
AGTGAGATGGATGGGGTCAGTACCACAGCATGGACAATATTTTCAGTCCATGCCCTACAGAGCTGACACAGCTAAATGTATGACTGTCAGCGCAGCACATTAAAACATTAAATCTGTCATATGAAGAGTGGGGGGAGCCTGAGAGCTTTTTATAGTTATGCCAAGTGTATCTGAAACAGTTACCTTGTTAGGTCAGAAAAGTACAGTACTTTAGGAAGTACAATTGGACATAAGTAACCGAGCAAGACACTCCATATATTTCATATCTTTATAGTCTATGTTATGAAACCTTCAAATTTAACATTTAAATTCTTATTTAGGCATATTAAACTTAACACTTACTACACATTTAACAGTGATGATATTATTATTTAGCCACATTGTATCTTTAACTAGAGGACAATTTGTTCCTTAAAGGGATGTTCGCCCAAAAATGTAAATATTGACTCACCCTCGAGTTGTTCCAAATCTGTATAAATGTGTTTGTTCTGATGAACACAGAGAAAGATATTTGGAAGAATGTTTATAACCAAACAGTTCATGGTGCCCATTGACTACCATAGTAGGTAGTCAATGGGCAATGGTGCCCAAGACCTGTTTGGTTTTAAGCATTCTTTCAAATATCGTTCAGTATGTTCTTCAAAACAAAGAAATTTACTCACATTTGGAACAACTCGATGATGACAAAAATGTTATTTTTGGGTGAACGGTTCCTTTAAGCAAATACACAAAACACACATCTAAATACATGGGCCAAAATATCAAAAACTGTTGTGCATTTAAACATATACTTACGTGTCATGGATGTGGCTGTAGAACCTCCCGTTGAGCGTGCCCAGTTCAGAGCCAATCAGGATGAAGGGCGTGGCTAAATCCGCAGCCTTGATCAATCGGTGGAGGTCGTCCACCATCCTGAGAAAGACAGGGAGCACAGTTTCATGTGAGGGAAGTCTAGACGTGACTCATCTGGCAATTCATTTATCAATGGGACACACAATGACAAGCGTTTGCATTCGTTTCCAGACAGGACGCCTACAGTCCCAGACTGTCGCTCATCATTTAGCAGAGCGGTCAGCCATGTTACATGGAGGATAAACTGACCCCAAAACAGAGATGACACTTGGAATTAATAAGCACTGCGCACCACAGGACACGAAAAAGTCTGGTTTCTAACATCCTCATTAACTGAAATGCCATGAAGATATAGTGGGCACAGGGTAATGCAGTGGCATACATCTTTCCATATGCAAAGGTTAGTTACAAAAATACCAAAATAGAACATGAAAAATAGAATAGATATTCAGAGTGGATTATGAACTCGGTGCACACATTATACATTATGCACTACTAAACTTTTTGAATTAAAAATAGCATGTGAAATAGATATTGCCTTCTTAATTCGTCACACAGAAAAAGGTCAAGTTGATGAGGATTGAGGATTCGTTTGTATACTGCGCATTTTCACAAACGTGTTATCTGGTCCATGCATACAGATAATGCATACAAGACAAAGTAGACACGATAGATTCCAAAAATATTATAGGAGCAATGTGGAGATTTTAGCAGCATCTAGTGGTGAGGTTGCGCATTGCAACACCCCTCCCTTTCGAAGCACTACGGCCGCTCTCACAGGACAAAGATGTCGTTGCGTTTTCGCTTCTTTGCTGTAGTAGATAACGTATTTACGAAATGCGCTCGGTAGAGAAGTTTGTCTGTGTAGGGCTACTGTAAAAACAACATGGTGAATTATAATAAATAAGAATACGATAATAAAACATAACGCTTCATTATGTAAAGTCTTTATACACCTCTGAACACATAGTTATGTATATTATATTGCATTTCTGACAATAGATCCTCCAAAAAATGTAGGCATAAATCATATTGCAAATATGAAAAGCTATCACAAAAGCTCAACATGGATGAAAATAGGAGAAAAGATGACCCCTGATAACAACTCCCCGCCCTCCTTCTACACAGCACTTTAATGCACGGAGATTGTTACCATGTCAACAGCAACAAGATAAGAGTGACTTCACCTGTACGATGTAAAGGCTGAAAGGCAGGACATTGTGTTGCTAAGGACAAGGACACAGAGATTGCTCTCCAGCGGTGTGATCAAACCGGGCGCCCAGCACTGATTGAAGAGCCGAGGAGGTGTTTGAAATTAAAAAAAAAAATTTTTTGTCATAATTCACTCACCCTCAGATTGTTCCAACCTGTATACATTTCTATGTTTTGCTAAACACAAAGGAAGATATTTGAAAGAATGTCCGTAACCAAACAGATCTCATCCCCCGTTGACTCTCATAGTATTTTTCCCTGCTATGGCAGTAAGGGGGGATGAATTCTGTTTGGTTACTGACCTTTTTTCAAATATCTTCCTTCGTGCTCAGAAGAACACAGACATTTATACAGGTTTGGAACAATCTGAGGGTGAGTAAATTATGACAGAATTTTCATTTTTGGGTAAACAATCAATCCCTTTAAACCTGCTTCTTTCTCATTTTGATTCATCACACTATATAATCATCCAATCTTTATTTATTCTATAAAATATACATCAGAAATCTCTTCGATATTTGACCATTGCTTTACAAAAGCAATCAAGATCGAAGAAATTCACCCAGAATGGAAATGATGCTATGAATGATGGAGAATTTAGCAAGGGATGCTAAAGTTAGGTATCATTCTTGAATAATGCTCAGGGAAGATCATGTTAAGAGTCTTGTTTTAAGGGCATCATGTCTATGTATATATATATATATACCATGTGGAGCTTTTTTTTCCCGTCTGTTAGATATTTCATTACAATACCTTCCGGTGGTTGACATTCCCCAGACTTTCTCCATGCCTGTGGTTTCATTCTCCAGGGTTCTTCGGCTGAAACCCAAACCAACTCTGTCATAGGTGCACACCTGAGAAACAACAGATCACAGCTTGGGGTACAGTCTTACTTTTGAGTACCAGCCAAAAATAATAGTATATGGATATGGGTTTATAATCATGCTGTACAATAGCACATGTCAGAATACCATGATTAAACCATCTGATCCTTTTATCACACATTTTTATTCCAGCATGTTTCCTAAAATTAGAATTCAACAGTTAACACCGGAGAAGGTAATAGCCAAAAGAAACCAGAGAAGATTGGGTTACTGTTGCTTGATACTAATTATATTTTAAACAATTCTAACTGTATTTACTGAAGTAATAAAAGAGCAACTGCCTTAAAAACTTAAATTGAACATTTCTAAGAAGTAAAATAAACAGTATTTCATTATGGCTTTTGTAACTAATGACTCAGACATTAATAAAATCTGTGAAATATCAGTGAAATGCTTCTCTGTAAATAAAACATCCTTTGTTTGCATTAATGTTTCATGTTGATTTAGATCTCTCAGACAGAGTGATCTTCTGTAAAACATATTTAAAGACACTGTAAGGAATTCTTTTTGGAACGTATAACCGAAAATGTCTTATAACAGATGACAGATAGTAGATGGTTGACATTCAGATCCAAACATACCTCACTTGAGGAGGTTTGTGAACTGACCTTTGTTGTTAATGACAGACTCTCCTGAACATGGTACCAGACATCTGAAGACATTCCTGCTGGAGCATCAAGAACCACTGAAACAAAAGTGAAACATGTTCAGTCTGAACTTAGTTTAAATCTACACCACAAAGATCTAAAGTAAACCTTTGGTTTCATTTTTAGGAGATTACATGTGTTGATCTTCTCTTATTTTATCATTAACAAGAGATAGTCGAACATCTTAAAGAGATAGTTCACCCAAAAATTAAAATTCTGTCATCATTTACTTCAGATTGTTCCAAACCTGTACAAATGTCTTTGTTCTGCTGAACACAAAGAAAGATATTTTGAAGCATGTCAGTAACCAAACAGACCTCATCCCCCATTGACTCCCATAGTATTTATTTTCCCTACTATGGCAGTAAATGGGGGATGAGATCTGTTTGATTTCTGACATTCTTCCAAATATCTTCCTTAGTGTTCAGCAAAACAAAGAAATGTATTCAGGTTTAGAACAACTTGAGGGTGAGTAAATGGTGACAAAATGTCATTTTTAGGTGAACTTGCTCTTTAAGATGTTAGACATAGTTTTATGTGTTCTTTGAAACAAAATGCAGTTGGAACAAGCAGAGTTTAAGAACCATTTAGGGTGAATTTGACATTAAAAACAACATAAAAAATTTTAACAGTACTGATAGAGGTTCAGAATCAAAATGTGCATTTAACCTACCAACTGGTTGTCCATGTCCCTTGCACAAAAGGTGGATGTTCTGTCCCAGACCGATATCTATTAACTGAGCATCTACAAATTGAACGACATTCAAATAAACCAGTGTGTCCAAAAAAATCAAAAGCTAAATTAACCTGCACATTCTCAAGACCTCTGAAACCCCACCTGTAGGAGACAGCACCTGTCCTTCTCTCTGCAAAGAGGCATAGTTCAGGAATGCTGGTGTGAAGATGAGGAAGAGCAGAACCTTCATCCAGAAAGACACAACAGACCAGCAGCTCCTCTGAGAGACAGCCACAGCAGTCACACTGGTGTCATCTGATGTCTGTGAATGAGAATCATAATATTTCATATGCAGCTTGATATCCTATACTACACAAAAAGTACTTATTATTTACTGTATTATGTTTTGTGACGACATCAGGTATTTTCACTTTGCTGCCGTGCAGTTTATTCAAGGAAATGTACTACAGTTTTAACATGATAAGATGAGGTAATATCAAAATAAAGAATACAAAGATGTTTCCTTTGTACAACCCAGAAAGTTTATGGTGCGATTTTAAGAAGTGTACACACGTGTTACTGAAATCATATTTTATTACCTTCCTTCTTTCAGGTTTGACACTTTCACCATTTTCTTTTCCGCTGGTCCTTTTGCGCAACATTTCTTTTTTACTTATTCACAAATATTAGATGAGAATGAATGAGAGAAACGCATGGGGCACTTCCGCATTGACAGGAGCCCGTCAGGTACATAACGCGTTTCGTTAACCTGTTAATGCGTTCATAATATCCTAATATATTTTTTAAAAAATATTATAATACGATATATTTTCTGTCAAATCAACATAGTAATACTGAATGACAAAGCGTTGTTATTATTTTGTTTTAAACGTAATAATATTTTTATTGGGCCCTATTTCTTTTCGACAATTTTATAAAAAATACCATGATAGTTCCTATAAGAAAGTAAATTATCCTTTTTGTTATAAATAAAACTATAAATGGGATGATTGCTTGTGAGAAAAAATATATAGCTTGTTAGTTCTAGTACTCCAGTGATTTTATTAAGACAGCTGTCCTGTAGGAGGCGCTGTGGGACCTATGTGTAAGTCCATTCATTTTACAGAAGACACACAAATTCAAAAATGAATTTGTATTATTTTAATATAAGTCATATTCTGATTAATTTATAGGCCTGCTAACAAAAGGACAAACAGGATCCGTGGAAAGATGTAAGTATGTTCTTCAGACAGAGCTAAACTGTGAATATTTAGTGTGACAGCAGATTATAAAGGTCGTTCACAGCACACCTTTCTGTCACACAAGTTTATTCGTGAGTGTGACCGAATTTAACACATGCTCGAAAGGACACTGACTACTGAACTTTCTATAGGCCCAGTTCAGAGTTGAATTATGTAAACAGGCTGGTGGTGTTTTTTGTTTTACATTAGTGAATGTTTTATACATCCGCTTACTTTTGGTTCACATCAGAGAACATCCATATAAAACAGCGTCTTCAGGCTATGGGCGTCACTGTATTTGCCATTTGTCCCAGTTGTTCTTTTCAGACGGTGAAATGAATAAAAGATAAACTTGTACGGTTCTTTCGGTAAAACCGAACGTGAGGAAACAAAGGGACAGATAAATAATACGTCACGCTGTGCCTCAGACAACAATCGATGCACCGTCATGTGATCAGAAGCGTCTTTCTGTCATCACTGAAAGATACACGACAACACTTAAAAAATTGACTGTTAATTTTCTAATTTTGTAAATTCATTTATTTCATGTCAAAGTGCCAATCTTCACACTCTGTTAAAACATCCTTATGAAAAATCACCAAAGGTAATTCTGCTATACCTGCATTAAAGCTTGACTAACCTATATAAATTACGTATATATGAGATCCTCCATTTCCTTCATAGTCTAGACGACATTAATGAATCCCATTCGTACCTTTTTCATTATGTTATTGTTATGGCAAAAATATAAAAATTCTGGGATAAATTATGTGTTTAGTGGAAGCACCAATGGCTGCGTTCCAGACATCGGATGTAGCCTGGGATATTTCCAACATCAACCCGGAAATAATTTCCGTAACAACGATGTTTAAATAAAAAATATTTTTTATATTTTATCGTGACTAAGTCATTAGCAAAATTAATGTTTTTATGTTACAAAATGCCTCACTAAAGCCAGAAGTTATTTCCGATTTGAGGTGGGAAATATGAGGTACGTGTCGGCAGGGATGGGCATAAATACATGTAAATGTATTTAAAATACAAATACAAAATACTGTGCGGAAAAATGTATTTAAATACAAATACAAAATACTGTGTGGAAAAATGTATTTAAATACAAATACAGTATTTTGTATTTTGAAAATACACTAAATACATGTGAAATTGGTGATTCAGTGCAGGTACCCCTTAGGCTGAAATCTATCTGGGCCTATTCTAAATGCCAAAAAGCATGATGTGTTTAACTGCTAAGAAACTTTCGTTTTCATTTTTATTTACCGCTTCCCTTCCCCTGCCCGGTGGGAAATACACAACTACAAAAAAAGAAACTTTATAAAAAAAATTTTATTATGTTTTATCACCATCATAACTTCGAACTCAGTAACAAAAACTCAATAACAGTCAATTATATTTTAAATAGCTGATGGTGCACCCCTCCAGGTGGTGTACTTGAGCGTTTCAGACATCCATCTATTCGATACCCTTTAGCACCACCAGCTTTTCAAAAAGATTGGGTTCAAGGCGTCGTCTGTGTGGCCTATTGATTAAACCCTCAAAGGAAAACAAGCGCTCAACAGGAGCTGAAGAGGGAAGGATTGTGTTGAACCTCACAAACAGCTGTCTAATAAGTGGATACATGTTCAAGATGTCCATATCCTTCCTCTGATCTTCTAGGAAGTGCCATGTCTCCAGTTCAGCTTTGCTGTGTGTAGACTTGCCAGAGACGAAAAGGGATGGGTGATATGACCAAAATCTTAATTTTACTTCACAGTAAGAATGTATATAATGGTTTCACAATTATCAATGCGTTATGATACCACAGCAAAGAAAAGAAATTCAAACAATTTTGATGTTTTTTTTATGCAAGTGGTCCAATGTCTTTTTAGAATAGTATTTTTTATATTTATTTAATGTAAAGTTTTTTTTTTTTAAATATAGAAAATAGAAAGTTTGTCTAAAATAAAAAATAAATAAAATTAGAATTTGGCATTATTCACCCGAAGGTTGTTTTTTTTCTACTAAAAGCTAAAGATTTTTTGTGGTGTATCATTCATCAGTGTCATCACAGATGCACACAATCAATACACTAAACTGATGGAGATTATTTTGTTTAATACAATCGTTAATTAAAAGAAAATAATGCATTGAAAAAAAGGTTTGTTTTGAGTGGAAACTAGAACTCAGTTGATATGCTGACTGATGTTTTTCCTGCAGTTAGACAGGAATATATCGTTGACAGTAGTTATCCTAGGATAAGTTGTTAGACAGAAAGCTGATGTGTGTGATGCATGCATTTCAACATGATATTGCATACTTTAACTTAACTTAAACAGAATTTTTATGATTTTTAAATCATATGCGGTCCACTTGTCACTCATTCCAGAATGGCGATCTGCCTCTTTTCTTCCGGCAGGATTCAGGTCTCTCAGATCTGGCCGATGTATTTTTAATGAACCATTTAAAGGGCATAAACTCTGTCTCACTAGACTCTAAACATGTAGAGCCAGTCTGCTGACACATTAATAATATTTACATACTATATTTACAATACCCTAACTTAAATATTGCTTGTGTTCTGATGCATTTGCCCTAGCAAGCAGTAAACATTTTTTTTTTTTATTTCACATCAGAATATTTCCTATTATAGATTCACAACATTGCACAAGGCTTTTTGACAGATGAACCGAGTCGCTGCACTTTGCTTTCCCTCTGTTTTCTGGGTAGAGCATTGTTATTATGTGCTTCATTAAAGGGATACTTCACCCAAAAATGAAAATTCTGTCATCGTTTACTCACCTTCGAGTTGTTCCAAATCTGTATAGCTAGATGTCTTTGTTCTGTTGAACACATAGAATGATATTTGGACGAAGCATATAACCCAACAGATATTGCCCCCCATTGACTCCCATAGTAGGAAAAAATACTTAAAAAAAACGTTATATTTTTTGTTCTGTTTAACAAAAAAGAAGATATTTTGAAGAATGTAGGACAGGAAACAGTTCTGGGGCCCTTTTGACTACCGTTGTCATTTTTCCTACTATGGATATCAATAGGAGGGGGCAAAATCTGTCTGTTTATAAGCATTCTTCCATAATAAATATTTTTCTCAGTGTTCATCGTGCATTTGTCTACGTCTCTGTATGAGGACATGATGAACGCATGAACTCCATCTCCAGAGCTGATCTGACAGTTTATTTCATAAGCATTTCACTGTTAGAGTAAAGATATCGTCAACCACACATTATATGCGACAACCCTTCAAAATAAAAGTCTGGTAAACTTGAACATCCAGACTAAAAACACGTTTAGTATTGTAATATTTAGGCTACTAAAATATATTGCAGTATTATGGCTGTAAATTGATAAACTATAAACACTAGAGTATACTTGTATTTACTAAACTAATATTTAATATACAGTATATATAATAATATATAAAAAACACCATTGTATCTGCAAAAGAAGGAATTTTACTGCAGTTTACCATTGTAAATAATATTGTATACAACAGTATGTGGATAAATATAGAATTATTGTATAGTGAAAGAATGGAAAACGCAGAACTCACAAGAATTAAAACAGAACAAACTTGGGAAAAACTAAATTATATGGCCTTAATTTACCCAACTGTAACATAGATATTTTTTGTGTATACTTTTTCTAATGTAACAGATGTTTTAAACTATGCTACAACTGTTTGGACTGTGCTACAAAAAATCTAAATCCCTGTAGCACCAGTGCCACGTGCAAAAAATATTAACGCACAGCCGTTGACCAAATACATTTGTGAGTAGACCCTTATTCTCCCATAAACTGTTCTGTGTACAGTTCAAAAGTTTCCCTACATTTTTAAAGTCATTTAAATTTCAATTATTTTAAACTGACTAAAAAAACGATGTGAAAATACAAAATTAATACTTTTTAAATATAAATTCAAGTTACTTGTTAATCAATTTTGATATAACAAAAGTCAGCTTTTTAATAAAAGTTTATAAATGGAATTTTTACAGTGTAAAGAACAAAATTTATTCAGCACTTATCTAATTCTATATTATTCTGTTCATGTTTTTTGGAATTTGAATGTATGAGTTTTTATCACAGAGGTGTATTGTATTCTTTAAGATCATAGGCTTGGTAGACCAAAATCTGAAGCTAATATAAAGACCTGGTGGACTAAAGTCTCATTCTCATTCTACCCATGTGTCCTTGGTTGCTGGTTTCCACATGTGTTGTTGCTGTTATGTGCAGGAATCAAAATTCAGCATCCAGCAGATTGTGGATCAGACTCTGAGAAATTGATCGGAGTGTCAATTCCCAAAAGCTTTCAGTGGCAGGTAGGACTGATCCCCGGTTTCGGATACACAGTCCAATGAATGCAATTGCCTTTTCTCATTGATTTAAATAAATAGTGTGGTGTAATAATTTATAACATTTTCAAAACACAATACAGCACTGAGACAGTGCGTGAAATATTGAGCAACCAAATCTTTTATTGATATTTTTGTACTTTCGTTTACACATTTCATGATTAGTTGCATGCTTACTGAATTTAGTGCTAAAACAATGCAACAACGGAAGAGTACAGATGAATAGTGAAAACCAAATTTGTTTAGTTCTTCTTTCACTAATATTTTTATATTGAAGCTAGTAATAAAAAGCGTTATCCACCTGGAGTTTGTTTGAACTGCTTCTTCACAAAGTAGATTTTCAAAAAACGTTATCCACAAAACTGTGTCATTTTCTATAAAGATGCTTGTTTGGTTCACGCTGTCTTTGACCTTTGACTGCTGACAGTAGAATAGAACACTTCCTCTGTAAAACGCAGCATCTCCTTGACATCTTCCTTGACATTTTCACCGTGTCTCCAGCCGTCAGCCATTTTTTCTGTGATATATCTCCCCTACCGTTCCCTGAGACGTGAAGTTTCTCCCAGCAGGAATCTGCTTCCCGCTTCTCTGCTGTGATAAACACATTTTAAACATCCTGTGTCACCTTCTGCAAACTGATCTGAGTAATACAAAACTGCACATCTGTGTCAATATTTTTATTCATGAAATTCGTGTTTTTATGTTTTCCGTGTTTTGATCCCCCTGAAATGCTCCCAATTTTTTTTGCAGAATCCAACCCTGCATATACTGTATCCCACACATCATTTATAACCCTGAAGAATAACATACTGAAGTATAAGAAATTGAATTCTCAGTGACTATCATCGCAAGTTTCTCAGCGGCTGCATGATATGTTGCTGTAATTGAGATAAAACAAGCGCTCATGAAAACCCATTTCCCGTTGCGGTATCTGTTCATCAGACACTGTATCGACGAGCGGGAGTCTTATCGCAACGGGCATCGCTGGCCTCTGCTGGGCGTTCAAAGGTGCTCATATCTCCACACCTGATTTCCTACCAATATTAATTCTGCCCTCAACACATCTATCTGCCTTAAGGGAATCGATGCTCGATACAGGCTCAGCGGTCTTCTCAAATGTAATGAAAAACTTCAAAGCTCTCCATCGGCACTCATTTAAATGGTGGATCAGATTTTGTTTGATTTGTTCACTGCCCGAACTTCGCAACTGCTGAGCAATTTTGCAGAATTCATCCATGAAAGAATTTTTATAGCTGTCCTTTTGAAGTTTAAGAAACAATTAAGTGTTGAAATGATTTTCACACAAAAAATAAAATTCAAACAATGTTTTTATAATTTAAGAGAAATATGGGTTAAGTCATGCAAAACAACATTTGTATAAAAGAAAAAATATCATATAATTTATTATAGTTGATAATTTACAAATATATCTTTTATAAAGCCATGCAAATGTTTTGAAGAGAACACACAAAACTGGCACCATTTGAATCGTGGCAACATCTCCAGGATGCTTCAGGTTAAATTTCAAGCCTTTTTTGTACCTACCTACCATAATTGTTTTTACAATTCACCTCAGTACAAACCTTCAGGTTTCACTTTATTTTGAGATCTAACATCTTAACAGGAGATGCGAATAACACATCATAAAGTGATGTACCGGAGAACACCTTAAAAAGTCTGAAAATGGAAAAAATCTCCTGCTGGTTAGACTATAACCTTAGACTGTAATAAGCCATTATCCCATTCATGATCAGATGACACCTGTAAATGTCACACTTTCACATGCAAATACTGTCCTTTATGTTCTGTTTTATCTATTATGTAGATAAAAAGAGAAAGAGAGACCAAACAGTATCTGACAGTCTTGTAAGAAAGAAGTGCTGTAGCGTCTAAAATGAGTTCTGCTGAAGGTCATCGGTTCTCGCGGATGCCGTGTCGACCCTGCTGCTCCACCATTAGTCTCTCCTCGCCAAAATTAGTGACCTGTTAGGTATCCGTGTGTGTACATCATCATTTGGTTCTGCTTGGGAAATTATTGGATGAAGTTTGTTGTAGCAAAATGGTCTATGAAGCAAGATAAATGTCTTAGCATCTGAAATGCGCCTTTGACACCTTAAAATGTTGTCTAGGTGGGTTTCTCGATTTAAACGGATCTACTGCGGTACGGTACCCAAGCCTCATGTTCAAATTTCACCTGCTCATGTGTAGATACTATGTGTAAGGAGGTGGCTAACAGAATTCATGGTTGGTTAAAATCTCTCTGTCTCTTTGATTTATTTATGAGTGCCCACCGGGGTGTTCATGGAAGCACATCACAGGCATCCGTCACAGGTCGAACGCCGTCCATCGATTTCCACGTCTTCCAGCGGACACTTGCCATCAATCAATAAGGTAACAAGTCTTTATTTCTTCTGGGAAAACCAAGACTTTCCACTGGCACATCTGTTGACAACAGAAAGGTCTCTGTGCGTAAGCAGAACTTTGTAGGGCCAACCTGAATTTAATCAAACTCCTATTGCAGTTATTGAAATAGTGTCGTCTTAATGATTTGTTTTTCATTACAGTGATAAATTATTCTGTAATTTCATGTTGTTTGAGTTAAAATCAATGATTTGTTATTGCTTTGTTTTATGCTTCAAAGAAAATGGCAGAAGTAAAGCATGTGTGCACACATTGCCAACAAAACACACACATGTGACTTAGTTTCACTTACTGCATGTGGTTCATGTTAGGCATCTTTTACGCTGGGGGAGTGTCTCGAGCACAGAAATACTATGTCATACATATTTTTGACAGGTTGACCATGTCAAGCATGAGAAGATAGCAGGTTCCGGGGCGTCACTAGACACCTTTTACTGGGATATATATCTGCTTTGACCCAGTATAAATTTCAAGTTTAAGTTTGAAAAACTTTTGTTATTTGTCAGTGTAATCATTTACAATTATAATAGCGTCAATAAACAGATCTATATCAACGCAGTAACCTAATTCACGCTTGTAAAAGCGACCCAGTCGCGTACTTTAACCGGTCCGAAAACACAAACTCGTGCCTTACTTTCACGCAGAAATCCTTGTTTGTACACACGTCTGTGTTTCCCTGCAACAACTGAGCGCTTCCTTGCAACAAATGTGAGCACGCAGGTGCACAAGATTTTAAGAGCATTTAGGTCTAGCAGCGCCCCTGAGCACATTTAACATTGTAAAGAAGTCATAATGCAGGAAACACCATTGCACATCCCCTTTAAACTTCAAGGCCCGGTTTCACAGACACGGCTTACCTTAAACCAAGACTTTGCCTTAGTTGAATTAAGATATTTATGTCGCTTTTATAAAAATACCTTCTGAGAATACATTGCTTGAATGCATCTTGAGACAAAACAATGGCACTGATATATTTTAAGATATTTCTGGGCAAGTTATATTCAGTCAAGACATGTCACACATTCATTTCAGTCTGCCTTATCTGTGAAACCAGGCCCAAATGTTAAAGATAAGCTCTGAAAAGCCAATGAGATTGTACAAGGCCACAGAGCAGGTTACAGCATCAAAACACATTGAATGAGACGTCAGTCATCCATATGCAAGGATAAAAGTGACAAACCCTGAGACCGTTGTTTATTGCTTACTTGATTCATCTCCATGAAAGCTGCAGTTTGGTGTGGCAGTTGAGAGCAGATGATGTTAATCTGGTGCTTGAAATCACATTTCTGGTATGGATTCTATAATAACTAAATTGAGAATATATATTGCTTTTCACTAGACGTTATTAAAATCAATGAGCCAGAGAGGAAAACACATTTTTCACTAAGCTTGTCGTTCTCAGTGGAAAGACATGAACAGATAGAATTGACATCAAAGTTTGCAGAAATATGATTATTGTAAATACTTTTTATGTTTATTTATGTTTTTTTGTTATTTAAACACTATCAATGTTACTTGACACTGTGTTGCGATGCATTCTGGGATTGCATTGTACATGATGATGCACGAGATGCAGCATTGGTTTTTAACTGAAACAAGGTTAATGAGAAACTGCCTTCACATCAGCAGAGTTCCATGTATATGGGACGTCAGTGGCTTATCAGGGTAGCCCATATACTGGGTAGCCCATATACTGATGTTAAAATGAGTTCTACATAAATTGTTTAATTACTGTTTACGTACAGCATGACATTTTACCTTTTATGTGTGTATTTACTTGAACTCTATTCATATATTTCTCCTCAGCCTAGTTTGAATTCCAAACATGCCTAGTTAAGCTAACCTGCTGAAAAATAATTTCACTGCCCTTTGCGGTGTAGCACTTAAACTTATTGGTATGATCCATTGCTCCCCTGCTCACGGTGGAATGGTTCGGTCTGTATTCAGAAGGTCAGATTACGGTGTATGTGTGTCTCATCCTGCGCACAGATGCCTGTTACAGTGACCGGCTGCATAAACTCATCACACAAACACCCGGGACATGAACGGACCTGCGTTCTGAAAGTGAGTTATAGTTGTTCTTTTTTCTCTCTTGAGCATGTTTAGAAAATGATGAAGCATCACCTGCAAGTGAAATGTGCTGGTGTGTGTCTGTGCACCTGGATCATGTAAGAGTTGATGCATCATAATTGTGTATGTAAGGAGACCTCGTGTGGGGGTTTTACTTAATGTGGACTTACACAAATGTACTTTCTTTTAGTGTTTGAAAGATGTATTAACTGAATTTCTAACTTATTGTCTGAGAACATATTAGAAACAGAATTTAACTTTAATATTAGTAAAAACAACAAAACAATTGAGATTTAGTCATTTTAGGTTATTAATATATTTATATGTTATAAATTAATATTTTAAGTCATGTAGTAAAATTTCATATATGAATTATCAGTAATTCATTCAGTTCACTTTCTATTTTTATTTAGTTTTTCATAACATTCTCATTTAAAGGCGGTTTTGCTATAATAATAACACTTCTAATTTTGTTTTAGTTCGGCATTTTTTTTCTTTCTCCTAGCTGGCGTACTGCAAAAACAAACATAATGAGGTAAAACGCTAAAGAATGATGTTTTAACCCTCAGCTAAAGATCTGTCGCTATTTTAAAGTTCTTCTTTCTAAACTTCTGCATGAGAATCCTTGTGACATCCCTTATGAAGCTTAAATAAGACTTCCAAGTACACTTGAAATATTGTTTGTTTTTCGCCCAAGTAAATAAATGGCAAGCAATTCAGAGCATCACTTTCATTAGTACGAGTACACTACGACTGAATGCCTTAGCTTTTAGTTCAGACAGGTTTTTGCATATGTTTTTCAGAGAAGCAAATTTCCTTAATGCTGTTCAAGGACATAGACTTTGTACAGTCAGTCTTAAACTCTAGAGGGCGCTCTTCAACATACACGAGCCTCCAATATAGAATAAAAAGTATATATGCTTCAGTGAAAGTCAAAAGGCAGATTTAATCTGTATTTTTGTCAAAACAGTGACTAAATGAAGAGTTAAGGTTTTAAAAAATCATGTTTTTTACTGTGCAATCCTTGTAATATAAAACAAACTGCAGTAAGGTTGTTTTGACTAAGTAATAGTAAAAATACAACTAACCAACACAATAAAACATAATAAAAACATAACACAATAAAAAACATGACTTTATGTGAAAGGAATTAGAAATGATTACAAGAGGTGTGGATGTCTGTCGAACACAATCAATTATTTTAAAATGCAAGAAATTGATTTTTACTTTTAAAGCAGCCTGTGGCATTAGATGGTATATAAAAATAAGGATTTGCATGGATAGTACTATTAATAAAATGGATCATTCCGACTCTCGATTCTGATTGGTTGAGCCATGTTTAAGACTAAAATGCTGATAAATGCACACGTGATCACAGATTCTATATGAACGCACTGCATGCTACTCATTTAACTTGGCTCAACAAGATCCTTTTAATCTAGCTGTTGAAGTAATGCCAAGAATTCATTTGCATTATACATTTCTGTCTGACGCATTTCACAATGCAACAATGCACTCCACTCCTGGTCGTTTTGAGAGCGCCTGGACCCAGTGGTTGCCATATTGCTTTATTAAAGGAAGCTTTTGAGCATTTTATTTTATAAAGCAGCGCAGATGACTTGAATCCACTAGAAATTTTTTATCTTTATACCCGCTACTGTACCTCCTACCGAACGCAGCAGAAGTTATGTTTCAGATTGTACATTTCTCTCTTAATAGGTGTTGGATAGCCATTACAGACTCTTTTTACCATACAATTATAAGAGATATATATTAAGAAGGACTTACATCATTACATAATTTACTGCAGCAGTAAAATGACGGAGGCTTTATCGACTTCAAGGCTACTGTGTCATTTGCTGCAGTGTGGCTGGACGATCAGGTTTCTTAGAAGAATCTGCGTCTTTCTGTCTTTATAACCACTGTAGGTTTTCTGACATGAACACAACACATGTATTCATTTTATGTTGTCAAACTTTTTTGACAGCCAATCAGATTTAAATTTTTCATTTTTTTGTTGTTCTGTATTTTGAGGGTGTTGATGTAGGGATTGCATTATAAATGAATTTCTTTGACAGGATTGTTCTTCCAGCTTCAACAAATAATGTTGACCCAGGAAAATGCCTCGCTCAGCAAAACTCAAGACATGCACAGCCTCCTGTTTCAATTTGATTAGATTTTCTCCCACAACGCTCAAATCCAACAAACGACATCACAATTTTTATCACTAGATGCTGCAATATTATGTAGATCTTTAAAGGCGTGAATGATGTGTCAAAACTGATTGAAATGAACAGGAAATTAAGTATTAATCTGTACACTTTGATAACAAGGGGTCTTATCTAACGTTTATTATTTATGCAGTGCATCTTCAAATGTTTGCTCTGACTTCACAAAGCAAAGGCTTGAATTACGCCTTTTAGTTTTCTGTCATTGTAATTGCGCAGAGGAGCTTTTCTGATCTCTGACTGAAGTTAAAATTCAGCTTCAGTCTTTCAGAAACCACACGAGGACAGCTGTTCTCTCAGGTCCTCAAGAACATTTGGGGTTTATATGGTTATGCTTCAGCTTTGACGGGTTCAATCATTTACAACACATACTGAAGGTTCACCAGGTAAATCCACAGATATGTTCCTAAACTGTGTGAGATGCTTTGCTTTTGAAGGACAAACATGATTCTGTCTTTAACTTTGGCCAAAAGATGGTATCTATGAAAGCAGCATGGGGTTTTTGCCTGCATTTTCTAGACAGATATTGCATTCAAAATCTATGACTTAATTTGCAGCTCAGTAAGTTTTGGAATAGAGACAAGGTTTTGTTGTTTTGAACATTCTATTACACCGGTCTTGTTCAGGCTCTCTGGTATTAAAGTGAGCTCATGGTCTTGCGTAACAATGTAAATCCCACATCCTAAGAGGCCAGTTTCAGTTTTCCAGGTGGTCGAGTTTTGCTACGGGTTCAGGCTACAGTGATATATCACTCAGCCGCAATCAATAGCGCGATTATGTGAACTAGTCAGTGATTTATAGGCAGAAATGGGTTGTGTGGGATTGGATGCAAAATTATTCTTATCGGTTTCTTTTATTCATGAACTCAGAATGTATAACTTCTAATATCATAAGTACTAACTTATGTGTTAAAAATCTGTGTGAGGTCATTACACACATTGTGTCTGTGTGTGTACTCATTATATTTTGGGGATAAATTTGTACCCAAAATTGAGCAAAACCTGATACTATAGTGTTATGCATAGTTTCTTTTACAACGCTATGATAGCATCAAAATGCTCAATGATATTTTTTCCGATTATAATTCTAATTGCAATAAGCATTTTTAAAGTTTGGGGATTTAACAGTCTGCTGTTATATGTGTGAAGCAACATCACATAAATGTGTGGTCACTGATGTGCATTTATAATGTGCATTCACGATTTGGCTCATCAAATCAGAATTTCGCCTTAAAACATTTTATTTTATTGTGATATTTTATCAACGTTTCTAACTTTCACTCTCGCTTGTACAATAATGAAGCCTTGAATTCTATAAAGAGCTCATTAGGTCATTAACTCACAGTTTTAACAGCCATTAACTCGCAGCTTTTCAGATGTGATAATATTGAGTGATGGATGTGATGAAGAGTTTATAGTGCTGGAGGTCTTGTGAAACACTATAAACAGCACTGCTGTACGACCATACTGTAGATTAGGAAAGGATTTGCTCTTTTAAGCCTCGCTTACAGTTATTGACCCCTGCGGATCTGTCTGACGTGTGGATTTACATGTATAACAGGCCATGTTATGATCTAGTCAGTGACTGATGTCCAGGTTATTGTTTTTTTGTTGAGAATCTTGGAACATTGTACTTGTGTGTCCCTGCATGTGCTATTATTAGGAGTCAAGTGGCGTGGATCCGTTAGTTTTCCTATTAGTAATATTCTTTCACCATTGAGTCTGTAACGGCCCGTATTTGCAGCTTGCAGCTATATTTATTATAATTTTTGTATGAAAAAAAGTCTGCCCATAATGATTAAATTAGTGAAAGGTTTTTACAATTTGTTTTGCATTTCCATTTTGTAACGCAGAAGTGACCTTCACCTTGAAAGAGGCTTTATGTCCAGATGCTGATAGTCCATATGATGAATATGACAGATAACTCGCGTACTGCACTCACGTGACGGGAATGAAATGCTCTTGTGGCACAGGCTGTATGTGTTGTGCACATGGTGCTACTGAAACGCGTCCGAGCCACAAGATTAAATTTACCTTGGAACAAAGTCATTTTTGAGCGATACCTCTGGAGCATTTGTCTCTGTCAACATAATATCTATTTGTGTAATGACTCAGCAGAATAAAACTAAAGTTAGACTGACAGAGTCCCACCTTGCCTGAAGCTTAAAGGAGGTATGAATTAAAATCACAATTTTAACCAGAGCTTTTGTTATATAAGAGGGAATCGTATACCATCATGTAAGTGTCAGAACTGAAAATGCCCTTGTTACTGAAATTACATCCTTAAGTGACACCAGGCCCAGAGATGCACCTATCTATGACGACATTGATAGGTCGAACACTGCCTCCACAGAAAAATATCAACGACTACTTCTCTAGCCCCACCCACTGGTTCGCGCCTGACAATGCTGAAGTAACACAAGTGGCGCGGAACCAGATAGAGCAACCAAGCAATAAACAAACATGCCGTTAAAGATAGCAAAATATTGTGCCATCCGTGGTTGTGGAAGAATAGTCACTAGATAACCTTTCTTCGGATTCTGATATTAGGAATGCAGGGTCAAAGTTTATTTTTAAAGAAGTTCCAGCGCATGTGGGAAAAACATGGAGCGTTTGTTCGTTTCATTTCTCCGAGGATTCCTTCGTGAACAAGGCACAGGTTCTGTGAAGAGACTAAAATTAAAAAGCTGTGCTGTGCCGTCATTATTGGATCCGATAGGAATGGCGCAGCAATCTTATGTGTGTACTATGCGTCACTATTGCTTTGTTAGAGATCGCTTGATGTGCCCTGAGCACTATTCGCACAAGATTAGTATTACATGGGGACTTCTAGTCATTTGTATTAATTACAGAAGTTGTCTGTGATCTTAAGCCTATGTGAATTGGGATCTCTGTGATTTGACTGCCTCATATATAATTTTTCAAGGTTTTATCCACCGTTTGCAAATAATGGAGGCTGTTTTGAAGTGTTTTGGTATTATTTCGGGTGCTGGGTGATATCAGTAAGTTACAGGGAGTCTCCCGTTTGTTTATTTTTTATGGATCTCTCGTAACATTTGAGACCTGTAATCGAGGTGACCTTTTGTCCAGTTCGCGATCACTGGTCTTAAATGCTGACAGGTACGGTCATATATCATTAAACGCAATGCAAGTATAGGCTATACAAACTATAGACAAAGCCTTGCCATCACATCCGGGAAATAAGTCAGTAAATTTAAGGAAAATCATCCCGAATGCGTCTGTCATGGTAACTCATGGCTAGAACCCAATTGCAGGCAGACACAGGATGAGACGAGATAGGTGGTCAGACAGAAATTTATTAAACAAATAACAAGGCTAAACAAACAGGCAAAACAAAACCCACGAGGGGGAAAACAAGACAGGATAAACAATAATCTTAAACAAGGACAAGAACACTGACTAACTAGACTATAAGAAAACTAACACTTGAACTACACTAACATTAACTAAACTAGACTTACTACACACAGGGAACAGGAAACAGGAACAACAGCTTAGCATGGAACAGGCATGAACCAGCAACATCGAACAGGTATCACATACAATGAACGCGCATCAGACAAAGAAACAAGAGGATGATTTATAGGGGAGGTAATTAACACAAACTAGGAAAAAGGAGGGTAGGGAACAATGACGCGACTCGAGGAGAGAATGGAAGGCCACAAGGGTCAAAAACATCTCTCCCCACATGAAACAAAGGATTCTGTATGATTCCACCTCTAAACCAAGAAATACCTGACTAAGAGAGGTGAAACCATGACAGAACCCCCGCCTTAAGGAGCAGCAACCTGATGCTCCTCAAAGGCACGAACAAGACAAGGCAGACTGGGACAAAGACAAGACCAAACAAAACATGGAAAACAAGACTAGGGGCAGACAGGCAAGAACAATCAATGGGTTGGGATGGGACAATAAAAATAACAGACATGGGAGGGGGGTGGGGGCAGACAAGGAAACATAGGTGGAAGTCCAGAAGGGGCAGGGCTGGGAGGGGAAGTCCTAGCCCTGGGGGACGCGCCAGAGCGCGGAGCCCCAGGGGGCTTGACAGGGCTTTGCGCCGGTCGGAAGGCCGGCAGGACAGGGCTTGACGCCGGTCGGAAGGCCGGCAGGACAGGGCTTGACGCCGGCTGCTGGGCCGGCTGGACAGCGCTTGACGCCGGCTGCTGGGCCGGCTGGACCGGGCTTGACGCCGGCTGCTGTGCCGGTTGCTGGACCGGGCTTGGTGCCGGTTGCTGGACCGGGCTTGGTGCCGGTTGCTGGACCAGGCTTGGTGCCGGTTGCTGGGGAGAATCCGCGGCCGGATTGGCCGCTCGGACCGTCACATCCCCACGGCGCCCCCCCCAAAAATAATTGGGGTTTGACACCACCGGACTCGGGACTTTGGGGCTTGACACCACCGGACTCGGGACCACCGGACTCGGGACCACCGGACTCGGGACCACCGGATCGGGACCACCGGAACTGGGAGAACCGGAGCTGGATCCGCCGGACTCGGGACCGCCGGAACTGGGATCCCCAAGGCTCGAGCCGCCCTCCGGAGTTTCTTTCTCCTAGACCGGCTCACAGGAGGTGTGGCCGGCTGCAGAGAACCGGTGGGAACCTCGGCTGACCCTGCACTTGAGTCGGACGGGGAGTCCCACGACTCGCGCCTTCCCCGCTTGCCCACGTGGCTGGTGGATGGTGGAGAGGGTGTGGGAGGTGAGGAGAGGCCTACGACCCCGATCTGCAGGGCATGACCCTCGGGAATCGAGGCTAGCCCCGCGGAAGAATCCACTCTGGACCACTCACGATCCAGCAGGGTCTGGACAGTGTCCGCGAAGCCCTGGGACTTCAGCTGGCGCATCTCAGCGGGTCCTAGGGGCTCATCGAGGCAACTATTAAAAATTGCCTTTAACTCCGCCTCGTTGAACCCCAGGAAGTCCAAGGCAAAGTCTGTAACGAACCTTCCCCGCTGCCTGAGGCCAAACAGGATGTGGGCTTGGTGGCCTCTTGTGGCAGCGATCTCCCAATCGTCTGTTCTGCCTGCTGGGTTCCTTTTTGGCGCGTTCATTCTGTCATGGTAACTCATGGCTAGAACCCAACTGCAGGCAGACACAGGATGAGACGAGATAGGTGGTCAGACAGAAATTTATTAAACAAATAACAAGGCTAAACAAACAGGCAAAACAAAACCCACGAGGGGGAAAACAAGACAGGATAAACAATAATCTTAAACAAGGACAAGAACACTGACTAACTAGACTATAAAAAAACTAACACTTGAACTACACTAACATTAACTAAACTAGACTTACTACACACGGGGAACAGGAAACAGGAACAACAGCTTAGCATGGAACAGGCATGAACCAGCAACATCGAACAGGTATCACATACAATGAACGCGCATCAGACAAAGAAACAAGAGGATGTTTTATAGGGGAGGTAATTAACACAAACTAGGAAACAGGAGGGTAGGGAACAATGACGCGACTCGATGAGAGTATGGAAGGCCACAAGGGTCAAAAACATCTCTCCCCACATGAAACAAAGGATTCTGTATGATTCCACCTCTAAACCAAGAAATACCTGACTAGGAGAGGTGAAACCATGAAAGCGTCACATGAAATACTGATGTCGGGAGGTAATTAATAAATCACAGGAGGTCTCCAGATAATACCAATGCCCTGCGAAAACTGTGAATGGTGCTAATGTGTAACCTAACATTACGTACAAACCAAATTCAAAGAAGCCTCCAACTACTCAAACTGCTATCCAATCAATGCAGTGGGCGTTAATTTATAAAGTCTTCTATGCGGCACGCCCATTAAAACCGAGAATTTGTAGAGCTGGCCTCAGAACCCTGGTAAAAATAGCCTATTACTTATTGATTTTGATGTTTTTTCATGTATTTTAAAATAGTTGGCTATAGACCACCTTATATTTACGCTTTAACACTTGCGAGCCCAATAAATCCAAAATAAATGCAAACTTTTGAAATGATCTGACACAAATATAACCTGCCACTCTTCACAATCCTAGTTTATTGCTCTTTTTGCAAAAAAGTTGTAATTTTCCAAATAAATCTTCCACATAAAGTTAAATCGAATTAGCTTGCTCAAAAATTGGCTAAAAAGTTAACATGCAAAACACTTTACTGGATAGGATTTTTTGTCAGCTGAATGTGTGGAACATTTGTCAAGGAAGAAAGTGCAACATGTTTTTGATTCACACCTAGCAGCAATTTATGTAAAAATATAATCCGAATTCACCACCACCTGAAACATGGATTCTGTCTTTCGACCTTGAGGGAGGCGAAATTGACCTCGGACGTTATATAAAAAAAAGATCGCATTTGTGAGCATTTTGGTGGCAGTCTAGAGCCCTGGTTTATGTTGAGCGTGTAAGATGAGGCTGCACGGGATGAAGACAGAGTATTGACCCGCAAATCCTCAAGCTATGTGGATTGCTGGATTGAATATAACATAAATATTCTTTAGCATATTTGAAAAGTGGTCTGCATTGACATCATTTCCTCTGAAACATGAAGTTTAGGAAACATATTTGATGGCTGAGGCTCCTCCCTCTTTTAAATTAGCCAGTAGCGTTTGGTTTACCTTACAGCCTGAATTCTGATCAAAGCTTAAATGCAAAATTATCATAAAAATCTAAGCCATAATAATCATTAACCCAAATTGGCGGAAATGAGAAGATGAACATTTTGAATGCTTCTGTCTTCGTAAGGATTTCTCAGGAGTCTCTGTAACGCTCCCCCGCTCAGGAGGACAGTTTAATAATTAATTTAAACAAGTGTATCTGTTCCAGGGTTGTAAGGTCTTGTAATGAATACACCAAGCAGGTCTTAGAAAATCCCAGCAAATTCCTTTGAATGCTCAAAAAGTGTTGCCGTGCATGAGTAAAGCAGATTTTGAGGAACACACATTTGCAATTTTCTTTGTTTTTCTCCGTTGCGACATCATGCAGCAGATGTGAGAATCTGAAGCAAAACATGAATAAATTAGATAAAATGAATAAAACATTCGAGTCAAATCCTTTTATGTTACTCTTTTATGTTATTGTGAAGTTATTTAGCCTGACTGGTTTTGTAGGCTGTTCTATAATCAGCAGCGGTGATCTGACAATAAGTATAGCAGAACCACACTTCCTACGGGTTAAAAGTTGTAGAACACATATTCATAGTTATTCACATACTTAGTCAATTATTCATATCTTTTTCTACATGTTAGAAAAAAAAAGTAAACTTGGCAAAACACAAAGGGAACTGTAAGAATGAAGTTGCAAATAAAAAATCTTAGCAAAAACTTTATAAACGTTTTATGCAATAAAGCGGCTTTTTATCAATCAGCTTACACCCTGAGATGCTTGATCATCCATTACAAACACATTATATTAAATACAAGTTTAGTTTGTAATGAAAAAAGGTTATATTTGCACAAGCATATTTTTGGCTACAAACTTATTTCAGACATTTAATAATACTTGTGCACACATCTTGTGAAAATGCTTTTGAAGATAATGAAAAACCATTCTCACAAGTCTTCTGACACTTTGGATCGATATTTAAATGAATCTTTAATTGAATCTATACTGTTTAATAATCTGCATTTCTAAAAGTTTATTATATCCAGCAAACACGATTATACGTTAATTTGGATACTGGCAAGAGGTCACTTTAATGTCTTCTAGTACTTGCATACTACTCAAATACTTTTTTCATTAACAAATTAACTTTTGTCCATAGTAAATAAGAAGGAAGCATAAGAAACTTATATGGAGAATTAGGGAATTAGGTGTATATTAACATAATGTTTGTTATGAAGGTCTTTATGAATCTGGATGAACAAACTGTGCTTTGATAAATTGGACAGCAGACAGCGATGGAACTAAAGCTTCTGAATATCGCAAAAAGAAGCTGTTTATACGCCAGCCGCGATTGCAAGACAATTTCCATAATCATGGCATGTTTTCTGCAGGCTTCATTTGACCCCTGATCCCCAGAGATGTTACCAGGTTTAATGCTATAAGAATCGGGTAAATAAGAGAGAGAGAGCGAGAGAGAGCGAGAGAGAACGAGGATGAGTCACTTTAGTGCAGAAAAACACAGATTAAGACCAAAGCCAAACAAACGCACACACACACAGATGATTTGTTTGTTTCTGTCCTTATGAGCGAAGGATGAATCAGAATGACTTGCTTTGTAATGCTGGATGTTCTGTTCTGTAAAACGCATATCACACCATCCTGCGTATGTAGTTTGCTTTCTGTTTTGTGCAAATCACATGGCTTCCGTCCTATTAACTTTTGTGTTTCTAATGTGAATTATGCTTTGTGTGAGAACTACATTTTGCGATGGTAAATGCAGCGGTTGTAAAATTATCTCTTAAGTGACGCATATCATTTTGTGTGCACAGTGCACTTAGTAATTTCACCAACGCAATAGAAAAACAACCGTTTTTTTTAAGGACGGCTAGGCTGTAGTGTTGCTTAGTGCCACTTGCTGTGTATTTGGCCTCATATTTAAGTCCCGGCATTTCGCTTTCCAAAAGAAGCCTGCCAGTGCTTTCTAAAAGCACGCAGACACGGTCCATGGCACTTTGTAGAGATGAAAGGCTTTTGATGAAATGCTCTAAATCTGTTGAACGCTTAGTCCAGAGGAATGACTCACTATAGAGCAGAGAAAATTAAATGAAATAACCTTCTGAACATGCCCTGTCGCCCTGGGTGTTGACCTCTGGCGTGTGCTTTGGGTTATTATATTAATGTCTGAATAAAGATTTTTTTTCCCTCTTCTTTTCGGCTGCATGTTCTGTGTTTTATTTCTCCCGTCACCTCCCACACGTGTCTCAGATGTGTCCGGTTTAAAAATAGACTGGATTAAAGCAGCTAGAGAAGATCATAGTGTGAAAGTCACAGTGGAATACGGTACAGAGGGAGAATCCCATAATTCATAGCTGTTAGTCAATGACAGCGCTGCGCATTCCCAGAAGTCCGTGCGACTTGTGAAAAGTAGCGTGTTGTTGTTTTATTCCCCATAATGTGGTTTTATGTCTCTGTTTACTTGAACACCTGATGCTGCTTTTAGCATTACAGGCTAATGAACAATTTGGGGAATATGTGTCATTAAATGCATCAAAAATCTCTCACGTTATGGTAACACCATGGTTCTTTAATGCATATCATGCTGCCATATTTACATATTATATGACTGTCAAGGGCACTACTGTGTTGTTTAGAATCACTGGAGCAGGACAGTCACTGCATCTCATTATGACTTGTGTTTAGGATTGCGGTTTAAAGGTCCTGTGCATTAATGATGCCGCCACAATGTAACCTTTGTGTAAAGGGCATCTATACCCTGCAACCTGCATCACTAATGCACGCAGCATCTGCTCAGTGTACCGATTCAGTGGCTTCATTCTCTGAAAGTGCAGGAATCTAAATCCTCTGATGATAGTTTAGGATTCGATGTTCTTTCTCACACGTCTGTGATAAACTAAGGAGACTAAAGAATAGCATACTTTTCAAAATTTTCAGTGATTGTATATGGCAGTCATCCTCAATAGGCGGACCGCGGTCTGGATCCGGACCTTGCTTCGTTCCATCCAGACCGCGAGACATAGCATTATAAACAAGTTTTAAATGGTTTATTAGGCTAGCTTTAAGAGGGGATTCCCCTAAAGCCACAGAGCCTTATACATACTTTACATATATCAAAATATAAAATAAATGGGCTGATAAAAGATCATATCTTTTATATAGGATATCCAACTGGGCTAAATTGATTAAATATTTATTTATTTTCAATAAACATATTGTCCGGACCTCCGTTCGGAAGAGAATATAAAGACCGGACCTCTTGGAACTTTAATTGAATACCCCTGGTATATAGTATGCACTTTTTTGCGATTTATTTTTAATTTAAAAAAGAAAATACTACAGGCAGTAGTACACCATACTATAAACATAGTGTTTTAGTGTTTTTACTCTTAATTTAACACAGTTAGGAGACACGTTAGCTAGATCACATACAGCTGACTCGTGCCAAACGTCATCAATTGTGATATTATTGTATTATTGTAAATTATTCATCAGGTCAGAGAACACTTAAAAGGAGATTAAATTTGAAATTAAAAGTTAGAGCCTGAAGAGTTTTTGAGATCATTAAACTCACTGTACTTAAATTAGCCATTAATCAACCGGTTTAATCTTTATCCTCTGGTTATCTATTAACATTAACCCTTTAATTATGAAGTAAATCAAAGATATTATGTAGCCTAAATAGCCGTGGAAAAAATCAAGAGACAATTAAAACATTATTTTCAGAGTCTTAATTTAAGGTAAGGTACGGTAAAATTATCATTTTTTTTTAAATTTTGTTAGTTCCTAACAATATTCCTTCCAAATGTATAATCAAAATATTGTTTCTAATTGCGTTAATTTGCAGAAAACTGAAGAAATGTTTCAAAATAACAGAAAAGAAGCTGTGTTTTTTTAGACCTCAAATATAGCAGAGAAAACAAATTGTTAAAGTTGTAAAAAATTATGTGATAAGCTTGATAAATTATATATATAAAGTCTTGTCAGTCTTTCTTATTGCTGTTGGATAACTTTGTCACTCATAAGGTTTGATTTTGGTGAAATTTAACAGACACAGCACAGAAATGGCTACAATACATCTAGAAATGCTGATTAAAAATAAAATTTAGAATGTACTCTTAAATGTTTCAGCAGTGTTTGTACATAGATTATGTATAGATTACTAAAACTTTATATGTGCAGTTTAAGGGATACAGTGGTTGTTTTTTTATTTTATTGTTGTATGTTTACACTCAGGCCACTTTTACTTTTCAGCTCTTATCATTCTTTAATCTGGTTGTTTTCTCAGATTTGTCCCTCCAGGAATACTTTTGAGTCACAGACGGAAGCCCTGCCAACATGTTCAGCACTAAAAGGTCAGAGCAACACAACAGTTCATTTTGATTTAGTTTTGATCTCTTTTTGTTTGCTACTGTGGAAATCAAATTGTATGCTGTTTTTTCATTTTAGTGCTCTATGGAATCTAAACCTCAATCACGTTTTTTAAAGCCTTTTTTTTCATTTATTTAAGGGTGATTTTGAGAACCAACATTTTTCTAATCCGGGAAATCAAGTATTTAAGATTATTTTACTACTGTTTGTGACTTTTAAAGTAAAATCACCATCTGTTTGTTTTTAAATCTACTGTATGATGCAGAAAACGTCTTGTTCTGAAATCTTTCTGTCTGATGTCAGAAACCTAATACATTTACCCACGTACACCATCATTTACATGTCAACAGCACCTATTGGATATTTTCTGGAAGTGCAGATGACCTAAAAGTACAACGGGCATGAATAATTCATACAATGTCAATGCATATAATTTCCCTTGTGATTTTTGATAAACAGAACATTCAGTACCCACATTTGACTGTTCTGATTCAATGCATAAGCTTGCTTTAGCACAGCTGCAGTAAACACTGTCTGAAACAAAATGTGACAGATCTAATTGAATATGAATATGGCATTTGTGGGTCATTGTGCAGACACCACAAACAAACGCAATCTGGATCTTGAGGAAGTAATGAAACCAATTGGGACGCATAAAATTGACAGAAGCTGCATTAGTAGCCGGTGACCTCAGATAATCACATTATTATTCTGCACACATTTTCTTCATGCATGTTATTGAGATTCACAGGAATTGCATGTTTTGCAACACCCACTTTCAGTGAATCCAATTTTTTGTCTCAAGAGGGTCTAGGAAGAAGCATGTTGTTGTTTTTTTAGTCAGACTGTTTTCACATTCATGTTGTTTTATATTCCATTAGTCAGTAATGATGAAAGATTGTTGTTTTATGAGGTGTTTGCTAATGTGTGCAAATTCCTTGGTTCTAAATTACCAGTATATATTTATGTCTTTATATATTAAAGTTATATATATTATATAATAAAATATCTTATAATGAAAAAATAAGAATATGAAAAAAAATCATAAAATTTTAACAATTTCGTATTTTTTTATCTATTAATATTTCTAATGATTTAATACAAATAATATATTAAAAAAATATAAAAAATAATAATACAATATATATATATATATATATATATATATATATATATATATATATATTATTTATGAATTATGATTATTATTTTATTGACTTATTTTCTTTTTTAATGCATTTTGGAATTTCTTTCAGAACATACCGGCAACCTATTTTTGGGTCAGGATGCATCAGTTAAGAACCACTGCTGTAAAAATCATCTATTGTTTGGCTTTGTTTGTTTTCATCAGTGGTTTAATGGCTTATGTTTACACACGATTATTAAACTGCAACAGGAAAAGTGTCAAATTAAATCTCTCATCGCTGGGATTGTTCATTAAACACATTACAGCTCGAACAGCTCATTAAAAGTTCCATCCTGTCACATCAGTCTTCCCTTGAAAAATGAGCCGCGCTTCTCTTTAAGGTCGCAGTAAAGCTTCTGAGCTCTGGCCTGAAGATAACACTTCCACTAATTAGACTTACACCCGTGTTTACCCTCCAAAATGAGCTCAGGCAATAAGAACTAAACCCTTCCACCGATGCACAGAGCTCATAATGCACACATCGTCTCGCTTTCCCCCAAATCATCTTGACCGCCCAGATCTGCAGTGCCGCTTCAAATGCAACAAATATTCGGCCAACCTTGAGTTATGGAAAAACCTTTCACCCTCCAGATCTGTTTTGAGACGAATCACATTATGGCTTAATGTAGTTTCGTATCTTAACCTTGTGTGTTTTCTGTGTCCCCTTGAAAATGTCCTCTCGGGGTGATTGAATGCACAACAATGACTTCCTGCGAAATCAGGAAGTAGCCAGTCCTGGTTGTAGGAGACTGAAGCGTCACATAAAGCAATATCGAGTTGCCCAGCAGCTGCACCGAACAGAAGATGCAGTCCAGATTAATTTATACATCTGATTCAGAGAACAAAGTTAAATATCTAGATCTGATCTTGAGCTAGTAAACTAAATTAAGGGCTCGTTCTCCATCAGACGTCCAGGTCTGTCACTGTTGTCAAATCCAGAATTGATGGAAGACAAATGGTTGACATGATGTTGACACATGCAATCAGCCCCATGCTGTTCCCCCATGAAATGTAGACCCACATCTGATTCTGATGTTTGTTGACATCCGCATTCCCATACATGATAAGATATAGCTGCAGAAGACGTTACTCCTTTTGGAGAACATGAACCATTTATTCAACCCTCAAATGATGGAAATAGATCTAAATGACCTTGAGTTCCGATATTGTGATTGACTTTTTGTGATAAAATTCTTGGGAATTCTGGGATATGTTCTTGGCGATGTCTCTTGTTAATCACACTCTTCACAGTTGCTGTTTTACCTCCTGCTGTTTAATTTCCTGCGGGGTGATTTTGATTGGTGAACTGAAAGAGAGTGTTTATTAGCATAAAGGGGAGGAGTCTCTGCATGTTGAATATTATTATGAACGTATTTTTCAGGCTATGCATGCAATCATCTTTGGTCTTGCATGAGGTTTTTATCTTAGTCTTAGCAAGGGATAATGACAGTGACATGATTGACCTATCAGAATGAGATATTCCACAGAGATGTATAAGAAGTTAACAGCGCCAAAATAACTTACACAGAATGTATTTTACTTGTCACGTGATTTTATGTAGAAAACAGTAAATCACAAAAAGAGACTTTAGCTGGGTTTTCACAGGCAGGGTCACATATATACAGCTGCAGCAAAAATTAACAGAGCATTTCAGTTTTTTTCTGAATTTACTATTAACTGGTATATGTTTAGGTAAAAAAAATGTTTGTTTTATTCTAACTACTAACAATATTTCTAACAATAAATCATTGTATTTGCATTTATTTTCAGAAAAGATACTCTGTATTTTTTCAGACCTCAAATACGGCAAAGAGAAACACGTTCATATTAACTTTTAAGCAATACTACAATAATGTTTGTACTTCATATTGTGGAAAAGTTTTTTTTCATGTGAAAATCTCAATTTGCATCACCGTTTTCATGTGTCGTGTCATTCTGTCGGTCTTTCACATTGCTGTTGGATGATTTTTTGTCACTCCTGAGGTTTGATTTTGTTGAAATCCACCAGACACTCGACTGGAATGGCAACAACAGGCTACATCAATAAATACATTTATACAAATTACATTTTTATTTGGTAGCGTCTCTTATTTTTTTTCTGTTGCTGTAAATTAATCTTTTTCAATACACATTATATTGTGGAGATTTTAATGAACCCTTTATTTAAATACCTCTTTGACTAGTTTTATTTGTGAGAGCATTAAGACAAAGATAGCACCTCTTATTTCAATGTAAGTTTATTTTCAAGTTGGTGAGATGATTCATTTCAAAATGTCAAAACCTGATACGATTGTTTTAAACGTGATATGCACTGTGATTATACTGCATAACAAAGGCAAAAAGGAAAGAAAAAGGAGACAATAATTTTGGTGTAAAGTTAACACAATCAGACAGTTTTAATATAGCCATTAAGAGTTTATTTTGTGGATTTATAGCATGTGCATCACCTGAATGCATTTGTTCTATGTGTTTGTTTACGTTATCGTTTACTTCAGCTGTCTCTGTTCAGTTCATCATGTTGTCATTTTAGTGTTGTTGTTGACACAGTTTGAGTTTTCTCTGGTTAAGATAAATGTGCAGGTGTTTCTTTAACCGTTGGCACTTCTGGCTCAGTGTGCTGTGCAGAAACACTGTCTATTGTGCATTACAGGTGAGGGCTTTAGGCACAGTCCCAACTGGGAGTATATCACTTTTAAGGCACCAGCATTACATGTATTCTAGGGCTGTAGCTATTGATTTTTTTAGGTATTAAGTATTCCACCAATTATTCCATTGATTAATCAAGTTTTCGAATAATAAGTACATTTTCTATAATATTAAAGAGCAATACTTATCATGCAAGAGAAAATAAGACAGGTCTCTTATAATGAGCAACTAACTTATTTCCTTTTTATTCAAATTTGTATTGCAGAAATTACAAACATTCATATCTGTGAAAACAAAAACCATTTAATACATTACATTTCCATATTACATTTAAAATGCAATATAATATATAATATACAAATAAAAATAGAAAGAATAATTTCAAGGGTAAACAACGAACTTCATCTTATGCAAGATGCATTTAGTTTTCCTAAATTAGTTATGTTTTTTATTTTTTACTATTAAATAGTAATTTATTTTCCACATAAAACTACTGTAGTAAACTGGACATTTATTTTAGCAGGTTGTCTGAAGACGCTTGAAGATGTGTTTCATAGCTTCACTTCACATAGTTTCACTCAGTTAAATATTCTGAAATGAAAATCTCAGAGCAACTCTGGAGATGAAGTTCATGTGTTCATGTCCTCATACAGCGCAGACTTTTTCCAAGTCCATGAGAATCACGCGTGTAGCACGTTAAACTGTGCCGTTCATTCACTCAGACACGCAGAACAGCCAGATGGCATGTTTAAACAAGCGGCCCTGTTTACTGCACCTGACAAACTGTTTAGTATTCGTACTTCACTGGTAAATACATATATGATCCACTTTACAGCCCTGTTAGGCGCGCATGTGTTGAAACTTCTGCCCTCTATATTTTTCTGAAATTTATTCTGCAGCGTCTTCTGTGTTTAGATAACATGTCCAGAGTTAAATGGATTAAGTGAAGCTTCCACTATCATTTTTTTTGTAATCGAAATTACTCGAGTTTCTCGAGGAATGTTCCAGCCCTAACCTATTCTTTGACTGTCAAGCGATTAATCGCATCTAGAATAAAAGTTTTTGTTTACATAATTTAAGTCTGTGTATTGTATATTTTAATTTTGTATGTATAAACACATACACATACTTGTATATATTTAAGAACAACATTTATATTTTGTGTATGTTATAATTTATTTATTTAATAATTAATATAAATTCAAAAACTGATATAAAATAAATAAATACATCTAAAAATATCCTAATTGTATATACAAGTATGTACATGTTTTTGTGTTTATAAATACAATATTGAAATGTACAGTACACAGACATATAATATATAAATACAAACTTTGATTCTGGATATGATTAATCGTTTGACAGCACTAAATTGTATGAATCCCACGTCCCACTTTACCCTCTATTGACTCCAGGTTTCCTCTTTAACCGATCCAGTTTGACTCCATAGTCAAGAGAAGTACTAGCTGTATGCCATAGTGCATTGTTTTTAGGCTGAGATTTCAACTTCAAAGGGACGTTAATCATTGCTGGAGGTTATGTCAAAATAGACTTCCATTGGAATGCTTTTTAATATTTACTTACTGACTGTCACTTATTATTATTCCATGTCCTTATTTGTTAAATGGTTGAGTGTCAGTTCAGTTTTTACCCCAATTGTGTGGTCTTTCAAGCTGCAATCCTAAAACCTTTTGGAAAAAAATCAGTGTATCTTAACCTCATCCTGATTCCCAATGGTAAACTTTTTGTGTCATAATGTTTTCTAATTTGAGCTTTTGTGTAAGATTTGCTAAAAATGTCCGTTTGACAGATTGTGACTTCAATCTATGTAAAGGTGAGTATGCAAAGTAACCTGCTATTTTATTTCTCAAACTGAGATCGCAATGTAGAGGCTTTAAAGGGGTGCTGCAACGATGTGTCATGCATTCTTACTTCTTTACAATGTTAAACATTCTGTTTAAACTGATATATGGAGCCGTCCCAGCGCTAAAAGATGCCGGACATGAACCACATGCGGTGAGTGAAACAGAAGTCTGTGTTTTGTTGACAATGTGCTTTAGTTCAGCCTCCCCCTCCCCCCCCCCTCCTCTGTCAGAAAGCCGAATGTGATTGGTCCGTGACATTAAGCAGATGCTGGATTCTTTACGATATAAAGATGTGATTGCAAAATAGTTTTTACCCAAGTGTCTCCATTAGCTTCAAGAATAAGGAGTTGCACTGTTTTAAAAATGTCACAGTGTTACTATCACTGTTGACTTCAGGGAATATTTCAGGGAACTATTTTCTTGCTTATAGTGTCTGCAAATAGAAATGGAATCAGAGAAAATATTTTGTAAAGCATATGAGATGTTAATGAAATTGAAAGGTTTAAGTTATACCCTGTCTCCGTTGTAAAGTATACAATGCTACCTTGATACTTGTTCTGTTCATGATTTAAAATTTAAAGGCTCCTGTAGTCATATCATTTTCTCTTCCTTTCAATTTGAATAGCTTCTTTGTTTTTAATTGGGCATATATCCTGTTTTTTGTATAATGTTTGATTTTTACAGTTTTTCCACTGTTACATCTTCCTCAGTTTATAGATGTTTTGTGGGAGCAGTGTTGTCCGGTCAACCCTGGTGTTGGATTCTAGCATCTGATGTATAATGATTCATTTAAAGCTGCAACTGTAACTTTTGCCTTTGTGTCAGATATCTGAAATATAAAATTTGAATATATTCTTTGTTATGTTATAATCAGTCAAACTGATGTTACCCACAAAACCTGACCGGACATATTATAAATCATTTTATTATAAGCTTACTGTTGTGAATCAGGGAAAGGTAAGGAGAGAGTTTAAAACACTGTTAACTAGTTTTTTTGTTGTAAAAAAATGACTTTACACTCACAGACAAAAACACCTTTTAAATATTCACTGTCTTATGATTTTGACCATAGTATTATATGCAGAATACATCTGACTTGTGTGTGTGCATATTTGTCACGTCTGGCACATCTGAGCTTTTCTCCGCACCAAATTTATTTGAATAAATGACAGAGCTTTGTGTTTTTATGGAGTTCTCTGATGCAACTGTTGGTCCGAGGAACAAAACTGATCTGATTTTAGAAATGAAATCAGATCAGTTCTCAAATAAATAAAAAACTGAGACTGCTGTCTTTCAAAACAAAGTATGCTAGCCGTCTATAGGCTTAAAACCTAGCAATGTGAAACACAAAAGAAGATATTTCAATATCATTTTGTGTCCATATAATGGAAGTCATTGTTGTTTGGTTACCAGCGTTCTTCAATCTTCTTTTGTGTTCTGCAAATCAAAGAAAGTCTTACAGGTTTGGATTGACATGAAGTCATACAGATTCATCAATAAATGTATCTCGTCTCTAGTTTTCATCTCACTCCACTTATAACTCCAGCTGTGGTCAGAAGCTGAAGAATATCAGTTACACATCCAGTGATGTGTGACAGATAGCAGGGGTGTGGGTGAGGTGCGGATCGGATCGGACTGGCTGTTTCCTGCAACCTTAAGACCCTCCACATGAGACCACCCTGTCTTGCCTGAACTCATGCCTTAAGCTCAAAACAACTTTTGATTTTTGCGGATAAACCTGCACCAATTCACATACAGTGCATTCATATTTTGGATTCTGGGGTTTTGAGCTCTGAAAGTTAGTGAATACAAAATCCACAATATCTCAAATGATCTAATGAAATGTGATTCTTCATGACGTGGCCCCTTTAAAAAAAATATCATGTCACTTATCGTCATTTTCATACTTTTGGATGTTCTACGTGTCCTCAGCACATGTCAGTGTCACATTTGGATCAAACTGCCTCATGAACTCGCAATGTCCTTCAGCTGCACTGAAGCAGATCTAAATGATTCCTGACAGATCCGCCCGCTTCTCTCACAATAAAACTTTTATATTAGTGTTTTCTCTCCGGACATGCTGCTTTTGGCTCTGCACATCGCTCTCACACACGCTGAGCTCTGCATCAGTAAACATGCCTATTTTCAGAATGCAGATAATTCAAACTCATGGACACACCAGACCGTCTAAGTCATATGAGGGCGCATTAAAGGAGTTTTCCTAATAAATATAACCAAGTTGCGGAAAGATAACTATATGAAAGTTAACCATGAAATATCAGTTTTGAGTTAATTTGTAGTAAACCTGAATATATAATTTTACTTAATATTAGTGCTGTTAATTGATAAAAAAAAATTATCTGATTAATCACACATTTTTGCTGTGATTAATCACGATTATTCGCAAATAACATTAATGTTTTGAAATATACTTTTACATCTTAATAAATTCACATTTAATCTTCGAATTAATGTAGAAACAACAGATTTCTTTATCACCATCATTTAATGAATGAAAGCCAACATTCCTTTTAGTACTGGAACTGGTGTCTCCAATAAATTGATGATATTTTATTTACTATAACATTAATTATAACCATTCAACAATATAATTGAGAGCTATCATGCCTAAAAGGTAACGAAAATGCTACACAAAACAAGCTTTCTGGCTTAATCTTGTGCATGTGATTTTGTACACCAGACCAGACTGGACCTCGGGCTGCATTGTAAAAAACTTTTTTGAGTGAACTTAAATAATAAAGCAACCTATCACAAGTAGGTTTTTGAGTTAACTCAACAAATAGAGATGAAAGTCCACCCGACTTCAAAAATTATGTTTATGTCATTTGTTGTCACAACATAGTCAAGTTTACCTAAAGAACTACAAAAGAAAATATTTGTTGGCTGAATAAAAAAAATATATAGATTGTTTTAAAAAATAATCAATTGTATTTGTCTATTACAACAATTGTACGTGTTTTCTGCCTCAAACAAAGCAAAACTTTGATCAAATAACTGTTTAAAGAGATGTTTAAACAATTTGTGATGAGAGTATTTATACTGGTTTTGACATTGTGTCATGCACTCACAACTCAACATTGAACACACAAACCTCAACCATGGTTACAATCAAAAACCATCATTCATTAAAAAAACTCTAAACTCAACAGATACTGTAACTAACATTAACAACGATATGCATAAATTAAGCCAGCTAGAACTAAAACGCTAATCTTTATAAAAGAAAAACAAATAAGAAACACATAATTGAACATGCTGCAATGCTACTTTCAAACTCTCGCAATATTGTTTGTTCAGTTGGGCAAACTTTCAGATGCATTTTGGCCAAAAACTTGAGAATCTAAGTCCAGTTAACAAAATAATCTTTGTTAGAATTTTTTACATTGTCCGTTTTGCCGTGTCCCACAGCTACAAGCTCTATATCTTTACTGAAGGTGTCAATGCAACTGTTTCAAATCGCTCTGAAGTGGTTTAAAACCCTGTACATGAATTACAGCGTGATTTATATAATGTAACGCTAGACAAAGGATGACAAAACAAACAGATACTTGGTTAATAGTGTTCAATATTTTTAACACGTTAATCTGAACAAAAATGAATCTCAGTTAACGTTGACGGCCCTACTTAATATATACTGACTTAATAAATGGAAATTTTGAAATTGAAAAGAAAAATACTGTCAGTTGAAAATGAAATTCTGTTCATTTACTCGCCCTCTTGTTATTTTAAACTTGTATGACTTCCTTTTTTCTGAAGAACACAAAGGAAGATATTTTGAAGAAAGTTAATAACCGAACAGCGCCGGCCCCCATTCACATCTATTGTATGGACACAAAACCAATGCAAGTGAATAGGTTCCGGTTAACAACATTTTTCGAAGTAACTTCTTTTGTGTTCTGCGGAAGAAAAAAAGTCATATGGTTTTAGATTACAAGAGTAATTACAAGTAAATTATGATAGATTTTTCAGTTTTGGGTGAACTTTCATTTTAAACAAAACTCAAATCTCCTGAGATATGAAAGAACAACTTTGAACAATAACATTTTCCTCCAGACACGCAGACATACAGTACATGTCTGAAATGAAACGTTTTATTTCTGCGCTCAAGCATTGCCAGTCGCTATGAGGAGATTATGTCTCCTGTAATCAGGAATATTCAATTATAGATAGCAGTTATCACCTGCGCTAAACGCTCACACTGGCCTTTCAATGTGCTCTAATGAGTTTTTTCATCCTTAGAAGTCACTGATAATATTGATTGAAACCAGCGCATGTTTAATAGCAGGCCGGAAACACATGCTGCACGCTTGTGTTTGTAAACCAAGGTCAAAAATGGGCAAGAAATGACTCGTAGATTAAAGAATGAGGAATGAAACGCCGGGAGATGAGGTGAAATGGAATGGCTTCGTCTCCGCTCTGCGGTACATCTTTAGGGTCTCAGCTGGTTGTTAATTGTCTGTTATTAGATTAGATTCAACTTTATTGTCATTACACATATACAAGTACAGTGTAACGAAATGTAGTTTAGGTCTAACCAGAAGTGCAATTAGCAAGTGCAGATATACAGTGTGAATAAATACAGAATACAATATTAGGAAAATACTTTACAATGGGCATGTACTATGAAAATATGACAGTCTGTATGTACTATGAACAATATAAACAGAAGGCTATATACTGTGAACATTAATGTACAGGTGGTTATGAATAGATAACAATATAGACTATACAATAGTGCAAGTGACTTAAGTGTGCATTAGTTACAGATATTAGCTATTAAAGTTACAGTGCAGTAGATGAGTTGATGCGGTTATTAAAGGTACGGTACAGTACATGAGTTAATGCAGTTATGAAAGTTACAGTGCAGAAGATGAGTTAATGCAGTTATGAAAGTAGTCCATTAGTGCAAATGAGCATTCAGTGTAATATTCCTGGTGTGCAATTGAGCAGTAAAGAGTGCAAATGATGCTGTGTGTGTGTAAACAGTCCGGTAGAGCAGATAACATGAGGTGTGTACAGTTCAGTCATGCATGGCAGCCCTGTAGTGCAATGTTAACATTGTAGTAGCAGCATTAAGTTAAAGTTATGAGAGGTAGTGAAATCAGTGGGGAGCAGAGTTCAATAATGAAACAGTTCTGGGAAAAAAGCTGTTTCCTAGTCTGCTGGTTCTTGCCCGGAGGCACCTGAAGCGCCTACCGGAAGGCAGGAGAGTAAACAGTCTATGAGCGGGGTGAGAGGAGTCCTTGAGAATGCTGCGAGCTCGACGCAGACAGCGTTTCTTCTGGATGTCCTCAATGGAAGGGAGTGCAGTTCCTGTGATGCGCTGGGCTGTTTTCACCACCCGCTGCAGTGCCTTACCCTCAGCAACAGAACAGTTCCCGTACCAGACTGTGACACAGTTGGTCAGGATGCTCTCTATCGTGCAGCGATAGAAGTTCACCAGGATAGTTGAAGACAGTTGGTTCTTCTTCAGTGTCCTCAGAAAGAAGAGACGCTGGTGAGCCTTCTTGATCAGGCATGAGGTGTTGGTGGTCCAGGACAGGTCCTCCGAAATATGGGTCCCCAGGAACTTAAAACTGGAAACACGTTCAACAGCCGTCCCGTTAATGTGGATGGGGTCGTGAGTGCCTCCTTTTGCCTTCCTGAAGTCCACGATGATCTCCATTGTCTTGGAGGTGTTAAGGAGCAGGTTGTTGTTTGAGCACCATGTGCCCAGGTGCCGTACCTCCTCCCTGTAACAAGTCTCGTCGTTGTTGCTGATGAGACCAATCGCTGTTGTATCGTCCGCAAACTTGATGAAGGAGTTAGGTCCATTCACAGGTCTGCAGTCGAGTGTGAAAAGGGAGTAGAGAAAGGGGCTCAGTACGCAGCCCTGTGGTACACCAGTGTTGATGGTGATGGTGGTGGAGCAGATGTGGCCTAACCTAACAAGCTGAGGCCTGTTCATCAGGATGTCCATAATCCAGTTGCAGGTTGAATTGTTAATGCCTAGGTTTCCAAGTTTGATGATTAGCTTGGAAGGGATGACGGTATTGAATGCAGAGCTGAAGTCTACAAACAGCATGCGTGCATAAGTGTCCTTATTGTCCTTAATACTTATAAGTCCTTAATAATAAGTGTCCTTATTATTATATATATTGGGCCGAGCAGTTGCTGGCACTTAGATGTACGAGTAAATGGTGGAGTGCTGAATGCATGCAACAAATCTGATTTTCATGAGGAATCAAATTGTCCTTGATCTTTTAAGATGGTGTAGTATGAAAATATAGGCTACTGTACAAAGAACATTTTCCCCATTCCACATTGACCTGGTGGAAAGTAGGGCACATGTGTTGACTGTGCAAGAGACTCAGGTTCAAATTTGGCTTGTGTTATTTCATAAATCCACCCACAATTTCTATGATTTTCTGTCACTTTTCACTGTCCTGTCCCATTAAAGATGCTCTGCATTATGTTTTTATGGAGTAACATGCAGGAAATGTCACTACTACTTGACAGATATCCCTGAATTAGGTGTCCTGAGAAAATATACCAGTCTCTGTAAGAGCCCTATAGACTCTGTAAACAGCAACAGGGAGCATGGGATGCTATACACTTTTTAAAAAGATAGTTTAGCTAAAAAAGTGTTAGTGTTTTATATTATATATAATAAATCTTTACGAATGTTAATAACCAAACAACATTGGACCCCCTTGACATTATTGTAAGGGCACAAAACCACTGAGAAATTTCTTAAAGTATCCTTTTTTGTGTCTACCACAGAAGAAAGTTATGAACAGGTTTTGAATGGTATGAGGGTACCTCTGACAGAATTTATATTTTTGGGTGAACTGTTCCTTTAACTGGTGCCGCACGTTTTAATAGGCTGAAACTAAACAAGAAAAAAAATCACTGTGCAAATGATAAAATGCAATTGATCATAATCTCTTCATGTGCATATTTGATCAAAATTAGGCATGAAAAGCTTTGGTAAATGCCAACATTAACAGGTTGACATGCCCTTATCTTCAAAATCAATTAACAAAATTTGTGCAAATGAAAATATGGATAAACATGATTTGTGCTGAGCACAGGTTTATGTTGTTAATTCTTGGCTGCTAAGAACATTACACAGTCGAAACTTAATTATCATATTTATTTAACCTCTCTTGGGTTATAAGTTTTGTATAATATTACCCCAAAAAATGTCACATTTACAAAAAATTTAAAGATAAACATCTTTATTAGATTAAACATCTAAAAATGTGCCGTGTTCCTAGCACTGCATGAACCAGCGTTATATAAGTAAAGAGTGATGCAGAAAGCCATTAGAGCTGATAAGCAGAGAGTTTGCATTTGCACAGATTGATATGATTACATCAATTTCTCCGCCATCTTCACCACAGAAGGTAGACATCCGCCGATCCTCCGAAGCTTGATAAATGTTGTTCCCGTTTCACCTTCAGCTCAGTAAGGCGTGCAGGCCTCCAGGCGGCCCGTGGAATCGCTGAACCCGGAACGACAGACGTGGCAGAGCTGTTCTGACTTCCTGGTGGTTCACTGGAGGTCTCAGTGGCTGCTGTGGCGAATGGAAAGTGACATGAGACAACCACAGGCGCTGCTGGGGCCAGGCTGATGTGACAGAGCTCATTACAGGGCCTCAGAGAGACTTACCCGCTAGCTGCTGTGGGTATTTTTAGCCTGAAAGGCCAAGCAAACCGCTGCCTTCCTAAGTAGATACTGTAGTAGGGCACGATTACGCAACAACCGTTATTCGGGCAGTTGTTAAAGTTGTAGTGTGTTATTTTTGTGTCGCTAGTGACTCCAAATGGATTTGCAAAGATATGTTTTTTCCAGGTACATTTAATTATATGTTCTTCAGGAAAATTGAACATGGTTTTATTATAGTAAAACTGTAGTAACCATGGTTCTTTGGCAGGTTTATTTCCATTTCTATTACCACAGTTTTAATACAAATACCATGGTTAAACAAAGAAGTTTATAGCAAATTAAACCAGAAATCTATAGTTGTAAATCTTATTTGGCTTAAATCTTAGTATGGTTTAACTACTATCTTAAAGGATATAAACATAAGTAAATAAATATCATTAAGTACAGCGGTACAATAAAGTATACAATAAAGTAA
This sequence comes from Triplophysa bombifrons, assembly GCA_029783895.1. NCBI lineage: Eukaryota > Metazoa > Chordata > Actinopteri > Cypriniformes > Nemacheilidae > Triplophysa > Triplophysa bombifrons. The sequence continues at coordinate 6,652,307 of CM056455.1, forward strand.
AATTTTCTCACCAATTATATCATTTTTAGTTTGAGAAGAATACAATTCATATTAATTGTGCAAATATTTAAAAGCCCTAAATGGTTTATAAGAAATTAACTTTTGTTCAGCTAAGTTATATCAAGAATATTTAAATGTAACCCGGGACAACAAAACCAGTCTTAAGGGTAAATTTTTTGAATCTGAGATTTGTACTGTTTGTCTGAAAGCTGAATAAAGAAGCTTCGATGTTTTTGACCGAGATACAACTATTTGAAAATCTGAAATCTTAGGGTGCAAGAAAAAAAATATTGAGAAAATCGCCTTTAAAAGTTGTCCAAATGAAGTCTTTAGCATAGCATATTACTCCCAAAATAATATTTTGTTATATTTATGGTAGGACATTTACAAAATATCTTCATCGAACATGATCTTTACTTAATATCCTAAGGATTTTTGGTATAAAATAAAAATCTATAATTTTAACCCATACAATGTATTTTTGTCTATTATTAAAAATGTTCCCGTGCTACTTAAGACTGGATTTTTGGTCCAGGGTCACATACAATATATTATTATTATTTATTTATATCATTTAAGTATTAAAAGATAATATTAAAATTTGTCATGATGACGTATAATAATGCAGAAATATTTGAGGCACACCTTTTATTACTTTCATCGACTGTAGATATGAGATCTCATGTGACCCCAAATGTTCCAGACTGCATGAAAATCTGTCCCGCTGCATGGATCCAGTAATCCTTGTCTCATCAATATAGAGACGCTCAAAACAATTTGCTGATACGAAGCAACTGGAAATAATTAGATCTCATGCATTACTTTGACCAGTAATATAAGTAAAAACATTCAAGCTCAAGTAATCTGCTTTGTGTGGAACAGTTAAGTGTTGTTGTGATGAAGATGAAATGAATGAATTTGTGAGCCGTTTTAGTTTTTTTATTTGTTTGTCCCTTATGTAGAGATTCATATCGGCAAGTGGTTGATGTCCTCAGGACAACATATTTTGTTGATTTTGATAAATAAAACCTAAACCCACACCAAACCCTAATCACAATGTACCCCTAAAATCAGATGGAAGTAATAAATTAAAAACAATGGTCTAGAAGCACCTAATCCTGGTAGAAAAATTGAATTAAAAATAAACTGTAAACTTATTTCTGAAATCTGATTGGTTGATTTAAATGTTGTCCAAGGGTCAACATTATGTTGTCCCAAGGATATCAACCACTTGGCAAAAACAGGAGAGCCGTAATTTGACAGCAAACTATATGAGGTTGATGCATTAGCGCATCATTAAAATCACTTCCCCATTCCGAGATTCACTGTCTGATTAAATTGATATCTTATACATCCATATACAGTATACAGCTACACGTCCCCCTTGTGATCCGATTTTTAGCCCACCGGTAACGTTTAGCCATCTGAGAGCGTATACACCCACTACAAGAAACAGTGCATCGGTTTGACAACCTCCGGTGATAAAATGTGTATGATGCGAAAATGCCACACAAGAATCACTGCAAAGCTTTTTTGCATGTTTCAAAAAAATCAAATAGCCAAAGGATATATGCTCATCCTTGTCAGAGGACGCATATATAATATTTAAAATCAGTCGCTATCCCACTGCTGAGTTACATAACTGATATTTTTACGATGAGAAGCCCGAGGGCAGCAGAGTAACTGTAATTATCAGGAAAGGTCAATCACTGCTGCAGAACACATATCTTAACCACCACATATAGAAGTGGCTGAGCAAAGCTCAAAGGAAAGCGGAGTCACCCCGCCTGCCTTTTTATCACTGAAGGTCATCAAGTCACTGGCAAAAGTTATTTACTGAGCACCGCACAATACACACCATGTATTGCATACATAAGACATTTAAAGGGATAGTTCACACAAAAATACACTTCTTTTGTTATGTATTCATGTCATTTCAAAACCATGACTTGACTATAATATATACAGGTTTTGAATGACATGAGGGGAATAAATGAGGACAGAATATTTTATTAACTATCCCTTGGAAACACTTGCAGGAACTATTTCAGTCTTACTTGCTTATCTGGGAAGACAGATAACTCTAAAGTCGTTGGCCAAGATCACAGAAAAACAACACATTTCTGTCTAACAACTAAACCTGACAATAACTGTACCATAAAATGTTATTTTTTAAGCTCAAATTGTACTAGAACACAATTTGTCAGATTGCAGTTTTCCATTCATAGTAATAGATAATCTGTAAAACGCTGCAGTAAAACAATGAGTTTGGACATACAAGGTTTCAGAAGGACACCGACAAAAAATAGGTAACGATAACCTTTTTTATTATGAGGGATATTTTTCTACTGTTTCACCTGTATTTTACATTATGCACTGCATTGCATTGTATTTTAGCATTAACGTAAATGTTCGTAAAATAAACAAATAATGTACAATACTGGCAGAAAATTATCAATACATTTTACGTTATTTTTTTCAGTTTACTGCACCATTTTGTTTCCGGGTCTAAGACGTATAATGACCACATATCACAGGGTGCGATCACTAATATCATAATAACATCATATAATATCTCATTTTTTAAGCATGGCTGAAATATGAATCTCTGAAACAATTAAATCAGTTGTATGCGATTTTCAGGAAAAATAAGTTTGTTCATTTTGATCATTTAGGCAGAAAAAATAATAGAACAATAATATGAGATGATCACTTACCAAAACTCAAAGAAACTCAAATTTATAGTGTTTTCCAAACACTATAAATACTACAGATTTGTAAAACAATGTTAAGCGTGTCAAGAAAATGAATTTATTTTAAGATAAAACCCAGTTGCACCAAATGCACCAAGTTTATGGCTGATTCATAGATGATTTTTTTTGTATTAGTATGTTAAATCAGTAAGTTACAAAAATAGAAAAATTTGTTTAAACAATTTATGCTTTCATATTTAACCTCTATAATGTATTCTTATTGATTCGTGTTCTCTACCAGGCTTGTAGATGACAATATTATCAAAAGAGATCTCCCATATGTCCTCTCAAAATCAAGTGTTCCTTCTAAAGTGCCTTTCCAGAACCCTGGTGCCATCGGCACACCAAACAACCGTCGGTCTCTTCATACTTATAATTAGCTGTTGACAGTTCAGTGATTCCTGCTAATGAAGATCCACGGCTTTGTCTCCGCTTTGACACAGTCAGGAATTGTGTGAACTCACAGTGTCATGTGACCTGCCTAAAAAAGAGAAAAGTGAGATTTCCGTGAAGGACTGTTGTGTAACCCAGAGAGTTTCATGGGAATCAGAACAGGTACACAGTTTTGAAGCCAGCAATGCAGTTTGAGCTGTTCTCATATAGAGGGAGAGAGATGTCCTCTTTAATCCTAGCACATTGTTTTCCCCCAAGGCTGAAGTCTTCCCTAGCCTCCATCTGGGTAACTTACAGTGGCCGAGATGATTTTCCATGTGTGAGAAATAATTTAGCACCTACAGCGCACAAGTTTATCTCCAACCTCATATATGCTACATTCTGCATGATGTGGAAAAAATCGTGATAAATGTCTTTCCTCGTTGGTTTTCCCTTGTTTTGCATTTTGCATATTGAAGTTCCCGTATATTACACCAAAATCATATTTTTTTTTTCTATTTAGCATTTTTCTTAGTGAAAGGTCTAATTTATGAAATTTGAAATATCTAGCTCTGAGTTTGCAATTTGCAACCAACTACTCAGTCCACCCTTCCCTTTTGAAGCACTACGGTGGCTGACACACAACAAAGATGTCGTCACATTTTCTCTTCTTTGGTGATTTCAATTCAAGTTTATTTATATAGCGCTTTTCACAATGTGTATTGTTTCAAAGCAGCTTTACAGGGGCAAACAGGAAAAACAGAAAAGTTAAAACACAGCACAGTGCATGGTATTTATACAACGAGTAAGATCATTCTAATAAATAATATCTAGTTTATAAATAAATAAATAAATAAATGAATGCAGTCTCCCGGTGAGCAGGCCAACACTGCCCTGCTGTGGCGAGGAACCCAAACTCCAATGATTGATTAATGGAGAAAAAAACCTCAGGAGAAACCAGGCTCAGCCGGGAGGGCCAGATCCCCTCTGACGTGTCATAGCTGCACTCAGACTGCTGACATGTCGTTTTGGTTTAGCACTTAATACCAAATATTGTAACTTCAGCATTAATAAGACAAATAGTCCGTCTTTGCTCTTGGTTGGGGATGTAGTGGTCTGAGCTGGGATGGTCCGATGGTCATATTTCTCTTGGCTGGTGGTGGAATTGCCTTAGATGGAGCTGGGATGGTCAGTCAGTCTGCAGCTGTAGCTGGCGTAATCTCAAATTTGGGATGGGCATCTGTCGGTCGTCTGGACATGGTGGAACTTCTTCCTACCTCGGGATGGGCATCCCGAGGCAGAGGCGGAAAGAGAATAAGGAGAATAATTAGCGTAGCTGCTGTTCATTAACTATGCATTAAGTGAAAGCTTGGCTGAAAAGATGTGTCTTTAATCTAGATTTAAATTGGGAGAGTGTGTCTGACCCTCGAATAGTATCAGGAAGGCTATTCCAGAGTTTAGGTGCTACGTATGAGAAAGCTCGTCCCCCTTTGGTAGATTTTGTTATTCTAGGTGTTGTCAAAAGTCCTAAGTTTTGAGATCTTAGAGAGCGTGATGCGTTGTAACGTGATAAAAGCTTGGTTAAGTAAGTAGGTGCTAAACCGTTCAGGGCTTTGTAAGTAATTAAAATAATTTTAAAATCAATACGATACTTAATGGGTAGCCAGTGAAGCGATGATAAAACTGGGGTTATGTGATCGTATTTTCTTGACCTAGTAAGAACTCTGGCAGCAGCATTCTGAACTAACTGTAGTTTGTTTATCAATGATACAGGACAACCACTAAGTAGAGCATTACAGTAGTCAAGCCGTGAGGTCACAAATGCATGAATAAGCTTTTCTGCGTCTGCAACACATAAACTATTTCGTAATTTGGCAACATTTCTAAGGTGGAAGAAGGCTGTTTTTGTGATATTTGAGATGTGATTTTTAAATGACAGGTTGCCGTCTAATATAACGCCTAGGTCTTTAACTGTATTTGTTGGAGTAACAGTGCAGCTTTCAATTTGCAGGCTGTAATCGGAGATATTCTGTTTACTTGATTTTGGTGCGATAAGTAATATTTCTGTTTTGCTAGAGTTTAAAAGGAGGAAATTACTAGTCATCCAATGTTTTATGTCCTCGATGCACTCTGCCAGTTTGGATAGCTTAAAGAAATCATCTGGTCTTGATGAGATATATAGCTGAGTATCATCTGCATAACAGTGGAAGCTAATTCCATGTTTTCTAATAATGTTGCCGAGGGGCAGCATGTATATGGAGAAAAGCAAGGGTCCTAAAACCGATCCCTGAGGTAATCCATAATTTACTTGCGTAAGATTTGACGATTTCCCATTTAAATGGACGTATTGATATCTGTCTGTTAAGTAAGATCTGAACCATTGCAGTGCCTGTCCCTGAATACCGATGTAATTGTGTAAACGATCTAGTAGTATTTTATGGTCTACAGTATTTTGGTGAAGGAAATAACATATTTACAAAGCACGCTCTCTAGAGCAATTTGTCCATTTAGGGCCACTGTAGAAACAACATGGTGGATTTCATGTAAGGGGACTTGAGGTGTACGTAAATAGAAATTTATTTTAAAAGCATAACGCTTCATTATGTGAGGTCTTTATACACCTCTGAACACATAGTTATGTATATTAAATTGCAGTTTGCCAATAGATCCTCCAAAAAATTACACACAGAATCTTTAATGCAATCAACAAAAATATATGTACTTATAAATATATATAATTTTCCATGTTGTTGTTGAGCATTCTAGCCTACTTTTCACCTCCTTGCAGGTCGACTGGTTTCAGGCCGTCGCACTGAACAGACCCGGTAAGCTTTACCTGCAGTCAATATTTCAGCATGACACGGCAGAGAGTGATGCTTGACCACAACACTTAGATATTAGCCTTACGGTGAGGGCAAGAACAGACCAAATTTCAATTTATCGCCTTTGAAAATACAATCTACTCGAGCTCGGCCAGGGTGCCCAACAGGTTTTACCACATGAAGTGCCCATTTGTTTGAGTTTAACATCTGTGTGCCATGTTAACTATCATTTTATCATTTTTAAGCTTCAAAGTAGACTTTTTATTTGATTAAGTCTTTAGAATGTTTGTATTAATAATGATGTGTGGGTAGGATGTATGGAAACAGTCAGTGATGAATCAATGATTCGGGTCACTGTGATGAATCCAAATCCCCATGCTCTGAAAGTGATAGCTCATCTAGAAATAAAAGTTACCTTTATGACTTTCTTTCTTCTGCATAACACAAAATAAGATATTTTGAAGAAAGTTGGAAACCGAACAGCACTAAACCCCATTTACTTCTATTGTATGGACACAAAACCAATGCAAGTGAATGGGCTCCGGTTAAAAAACATTTTCAAATAACTTCTTTTTTGTTCCACAAGAGAAGGAAAGTCAAACAGGTTTGAAATGACAAGAGGGTGAGTGAATGATGACAGGTTTTATTTTTGAGTGAACTATCACTTTAATGTATTGAGCAGTTTCTTATAAGCTTGATTCTAATCTTTGGTGTAAACTTTTGATTCTTATAGTCGCGAAATCCAAGAATCGATACATTTTGGGATGGACTCCTAGCCTTACGGTGTGAATTGTGTTGTCGGTGTATTTATTAGTGCTGCCGTCTGGTTATTTTTGGCTCCGGTTAACAGACAGCATCCTGCCATAAATACGAGGCAGGTTCATTTGTATTCCGGACCACGGTTGGTAAGCCATCTCAGAGCAGGTCTATTTTTCAACCCCAGCCCAGAAATATCATCCTGCACCACCCACTGCAAACAGGACGGAATACAGATGTGACCGAGCGGCCCATTTATTATTAAAATATATCTCCAGTAGTGCATGCTTCATGTAGACAAATAGCTGGACAAAAATGGATGGTATGTGTTTGGTTGTATTGTTGGGATGTCTTATAAAAGAGCATCTACCTCTGCAAGACATTTTTAATGTACTCTCGTTGCTGTCCCTTATTGGTATGGAATACTTTAGGAATATAAAAGTACCTTGAAATATGTTTATGCCTGTCATGTTATGAAAGGGATGCTGTATTTTATCTACCATGGTGCTTTAAGGTACTTGTTTAAAGCTGTATGTACTACTGCGATACTTGTTTGAAAGTGATGCATTTAGTCATGCAATTTTTGAAATAACATGCATAATAGTCTCTGCTTCATAGATAACACAGAAGGTGTCTGGAGAAATCATACTAGATGTGCTTTTGTGGCAGCCCTAGGATGGAATAAGAAATCAGGGGAGTGGCTTGTGTTTTTTAGCCAATCAGAAACATCCTCTGTGTGTAAATCAGTTACTTTGCTTAATGTTCAAAGCTTAGTGAAGCTTATTTACTCTAATATCACTTCTTTTTATGTGTTTTTTTCTATTTTTTCTACATGTTTTCCTTATTTAGTTAAATCAAATGTTAAATAGAACTTAAGATATTTATTTATTTATTATTTAATTCAATAAGTCAGTGAGTAATCGTATTAAAAAAGACCGATGCTGTTGCGCTCCGTTTGACCCGAGTTCAAGTCCTGGCTCGTGGTCCTTTCCCGATCCAACCCCCTCTCTCACCCGTTTCCTTTCCGGTCCTCCCACTGTTACTGTACAAAAAAAGGCAAAAACAGCAAAAAATTAATCTTTAATAAAAAAAAGAGATCCCGATGTCAATATTGGCCAAAATAATAGTGATTTCAATTTTTGACATAATATAGCAGCCTCGTCCCATAATGCATGGCAAAGGAAATGTTGTTATAAATGTACTTCATTCAGTACCAAAAACGCATAAAGATAAATTTTCTATATTTGTGTGTAACACCATATTTCGTTTTGCACTTTATAAAGTATTGCGTTGTTGTTCTGGAAAGAAGTTGTTGAGTTGGAGTGCTGTTTATTATGGAACACACTGGTTGCAACCTATGTAGACTGTGCCAATGTACCAGTTTCAAATGCAGAAGCTGCTTAAGTTGGTTCAGTAGGTTTTTGGAACACCGATTTGAGGGCAGAAGCAAATTAGGTGATGGACCAGGACCATACAGAACTGGGGCAGTTTTTAATCGTCTACCTGTTATCTGGATCTGCAAGGTTTGGTTAGATGGCCCAGTATTCCCCTGCTGGTAGATTCTGTAACTGCACCATCTGGCAGCAAAAACATCTTTCTTCACTGACGCCCTTTTAAAAGTGCTCATGTATTCTGAGGAATTTTGGCAAGCAACATGTCTAATAGATGTTTTACTGGCTGAGCCATTGAGATGAGAAGAAATGTTAATGAATACATTCTTCACGTTGGCTAGATCAGATATGTTTCACTCATTCATTCAGACTCCCATTTATCTTTGCACATATTTTCTCTCTCCGTGACGTCTTTAAATCCTATTGTGGACCTCAAGATCTCTCTGCATCCTCAGTCGCTAGGATATATCCGTTAATGACATTACCCCAGTGGCCGACTCTCTGGTCACATGATCTTAGATTTCTCTTAGCTTAACCACAGCATCATGTTAGTCCATACAGTAGATGAGCTCTGAATGCACCCCATCAATGGAGCCCTCATGGCGGAAGACATGGTACGTACGCAAACTTTCCTCGCTGTGATTTTCTTAGCCTTGGAGATGAAATGTTATGAAATTTGCACTTGAACTACTAAGAACTGAAATTGTGTCTGACTTTATAGCTTTTATAGCAGAATATGAAATAAAGCTGAATAAAGTGGCTATTGAGTTCCAATCATTGGGGATTGTGAACAACAAAACAATTTGGTTTTTAAGACTAGAATCTTTTAGTAATTAATAAGTAGTGTGTTGTTTTTGGATTGTAACTTTTAACTTTCTCCTTCTCTGGAAATCCTCCTTAAATGGTGAATTTGCCTCACAACACAGTCAGTCAATAGTAGTTAAATAACAGCTCTTAGAGCGATGGCTGCTTGTGCTTCAAAACAAAGTCTTTCTGACAGTGTTTGCCTCAAAATAATAGGACGATTAATTTGTCATCAGTGTCCTGATTCAATACGGCTCAAATTATAAAATCAGTGCAAATATATATTTTGTTTATTTGTATTGTCAATGCACAGGAACATTTAATTAACATATGCACACATACACAGGTTCCCTGCTGTGATGTATAATTATTCCATAGCAACACCCTGGCAACCAGCTATAATACCGCATGATGTTCTCACGTTAGCAAGTGGCAAGAAGAGCACAGTGTTGTTTTTTACAAATGCTGGGTCTGTCCGTCCGTCTGTCGGTGTGTTTGTTTAAAGTAAACACTCCAGGACAAACTTTAAGCTGTGTGGTGGCCACGATAATCCCCCTTGATCAGAAAAAGTGGATTTGGCTGAGTGTGTCCCAGTTAACCAGACTGATCAAAGCCTAACCCACCATCTCCACCTCTCCCGTCCTCCGCCGGCATTTATCATTCAATTAATCCATCCATCTATCCCTTTATCTCTGCGTCTTTTCCTTTCAGTGCGTCTAAAGCTCATCAGGACTGTTTAGCCTCTGGCCGGGGCTAAATTTACGATAATGTATTTGGTTTCAGACGCACACGGTTAGATCATGCAATAGTGTGCATGTGCTTTTTTGTCATTCTTTTTATTATCAACACCTTTTCATCAGACCCACACGCCTGGCCTGAAGTTAACCTACGATCTGTCTTTGATTGATATAGATATATATTTATTTTTAATATTACAATTCATTTATATATATTTTTTGTGTGTAAATTATATTAAAACTATTAAGGATTATTGATTCTTTGAAGAGGTCAACAGGGAGTTAAGTTGGGGCCAAATAACGTTTGTTCTTGTTGCTGTTGAAACTGTCTATACAGTTCTGTTGCATATGCTTATTATAGAAGTATGCTTCATATTTGTTTTGCTTTGCTGACTTTATGTACTGCACATATCACTGCCTCAAACCTCTAGCCATTGACAAATAACATCTGTATATGTGTTACTCTCTGCAAGTGTAAGAACTGTATATGAAGTAGAACGGTATATCAAGACCATTATCTTTGCAGGAAGCCGAGTTGTTTGTCTGCACTTGACGCTTGTGTTAAAAAACAGAATATGGTGCAGCAATAGTGTGCTGCATTGCAGCATGCAAGAACAGAAAACCAACTGAAGCTTGTTTTAAGAATTGTGCGGTTTGGTCCTCTTAAATATAGAGGCTTTGGGGCTCAGAGTAATTCATATTTAAAGATGCCATTCTTTTGCTGTATTTGAAGCTTTGATTATGTTTTTGTTCTTCCGAAACGCCCTGATTGGTAAAGCTGACCAGGTCTGTCGTTATTGGTTCCCCGCTTCGTGAATGTTTACAATCTCTGATAACCAAACACTGCTCCAGCAGCTCCTCCTTTTCTCTAAGGAAGGCCTCACTCCTTCTTTGGCGTATTCGTATGACATCATGTACCCGGAAAGTAGAGGGCTGTAGTCCGATTCCAGCCGTTCTCTGTAGTTCTTGAAAGGCGAATTCTGTTAAAGACAATATCTCGCTTGGCACTGAACGTTGAACTTTATCATTTTACAGGTATTGTTTATGCTCTAACAGCAACATTACACACTAATTAAAGGTTGAAAAATGGGATCGCGGGGAAAAGGATCTTTAAACATTCAGTATTTCCTTTGTGGAGACCTGGAACCCGGATCGCAAACATGTAATCGGGTAGAATAAGTTTATTAGCTTAGTGACGATTCACATTTCTGCCTGTAAAACCGTGCTAAAAACGCCAGACGTGCGCCAGAAGCTTTTTTTTCTTACCCGAGGAGGGCCCCGGAGATGACTTTCAATTGATCTCCTTACCTGTGTTTCAGTGGTTAGAGCATGTAGTGAGCAACGCCAAAGTAAAGTCAAGGTTTGATCCCAGGGATTGCTTAGATACGTACTTAGATACAAATGTTTAGTATAAGTCACTTATAAAATGAAAGCATCTGCCAAATGCACAAATGTAAGTGTATAGATGAAGAAGTTTCTATTTCGCTTTCATTTTCTGCAGTGCTCCGTGCTCAACCAATGTCTGAGGTTTTGAGATTTGGACAAAGGCATATTTTTGGTGTTTTTATGTTCGGTTCGGTAATTGATTTTAAGTAAGACAAACCATGTTATGTGTTATGACGCCCGGTGAATACATTCTGCATGGTTTAAACACATGGGTAGCAGATGTATGTTTTTTATCTGCGGTTTAAAGGCTGATCAGCTGGTTTGCCAAATTGTGTGCCATAATGATATTTAATAGAAGCTGTAATTGTACAACAGTTTAAAAAAATGCAGAACAGAACCGAGGGGTCAGAGGTTATTTTAAACTTACCATTTATTACCCAGAATACATGCTGACAATTAAAGCTGGGCAAAAAAAATCTATTAATCGTGTTTTAATATGCACATGCACAATTTTTTTCTTTCGCATTTGCGCAAGCACTGCACATTCATTAACGTGAATGTTATCGCTACTGCTTTTCACTAGATATCACTTTTCTTTTTACAACGTGTGGATGTTACAACAGGGAGCATTTCGTTCATTTATTGCTTAATTATGATGGCGGATGCGGGAGCGTCATCACCTTCGCATAAAATGCAGCAGATCACATAGTTGCAACCTCTCTTTACAGCTAATGTCAAATAACCTGATCCTGTTTCATCAAGGTATGCGATTTTTCTGTTTCAATATACGTTATATAAGTGTGTTTAAAGTTTAATATACAGGTTTGTGGCTCTTCATTAATAAAATAATTCACCATTATAATCTATTGTTTACTGATCTATAGGATTTGTATTTAATATGTAATAATTGTCTCGAATCGAGAGCTAGTGAATCGGAATCGAGGCGGCACATCAGAATCGAATCCCGGCCCTACTGTCAATGCTTGGATTGTGTGTGTGGAGTCTTAGAACAACATGTCTGTCTTTTATAATAAAAGTTTTTTGTTGTTGTTGTGATCTTTGTGATTGACAGTTCTGCAAACCTATGATGACAGACCGCTGAAATAGAGACTTCAGTGTCAGACATAAAGCACAGACCTGGGCACACAACATAAAAATGCAACAAGACACATGGCAATACATGAAACGAGACAAACAGCAAGCAATGCAAGACTAGATATTCCACAAAACAAGCAAGACACAAACAAAACATGCAGCCAAATGAAGACGACTCGCACCAAGTTAATACCTCTACTGTATTTAATGGTCTAATCTTTGACTTTACCAATTGAGTTCGCCAGAATAAACCTCTTACAGTGTTGGCCGCTCAGCCACATGGTCCTGTGTTTATCAGTGGCTTAAAGTGAGGACAGGGTCTTTACATGCCCGAAAAGCCCCTGGGGAAACAAGGTTACAGCTGGATCACTGGTGTTTTTCTTTTTGCAATTATGCAATAAACCTGTTAGAATGTGTTTCAGACATTAGATGAAGATGCTCGTGTATTTGCTTTTAGAGAAAGGGAAGAGTGATAACAGGGCCTTAGACGATGGATTGAGTCGATGACCGCTTGATTGTATCCCCATCTCATTTTCTGCCACCATCTGCTGTGTCCAGATGGAGGAAGACAGTGAAGACAGAGCTGGTGAAAGGTTGAAGATCCACAGAACAGAAGTGAGAGTTTCATTTGTGAGTGAAGAAAAGGAAGAGAGAATGAGTTTAAAATAGTGAAGTAGCTCAACTGGTAGTGCGTTGTGCTTCCAACGTGTCATTGGTTTGATACCCAGAGAAAGCAAATACTGATAAAACAGCTCAAATATGTTTTGTATTTTGCTTTGGATGAAAGTCTCTGCCTGCTGCATGAATGTAAATTGATGCGTGTTGTCAAAAACGCAGGCAAGAGTCCATAAATAAAAGTGTGATTCAGAAAGTCTTTCATTCTACCTGAGTGCTACTCAATTTTTCTCTTTCTCTCATCCAGTAGCCTGGAATTTCTGGTAATCATAAGCTTTCACAGCACAACAATGTTCTTCATTCACTCACTTCAATCGCAGTACATGATTGCAGCTGTCACACAATGTGACGCCTTCAAATAAGACCAATTTAAAGGCGTAGAGAACCTACGACGCTACCAGGGAAAGTCCAAAACGTTCCCTTCATCAGCCACATTTCCATCAAATGATACTCCCACTGTTCCGATTGTTCTTGAAAAGTGTGGTAAAGATGAATGCTGTTATTCTCAGAGCGATGAACGCTATTATGCTCTTAACTGGAATGAAGATGAGGACCCACAGAATGAAAAGGCGACAGCTAGTCGTACATGTATGAACCAGCTGAGTTTTTCTATTCTGTTAAGCGTTATGGTTGGGTATGGTTGGCTGATGTAAGATATTTTCCAGTTTCACTTCCAGTATTGCCTATATTATTATTCCTGGTTCCGATTCCGGTTCTATTTAAATTATACTAAGACAGTAACATTATGCTTTTCAAGCTGGAGTAAGCTGGGTGGTCAAATAGTCCCTTGAATCCTCCTGTCTTAAAAAAAAAACAGAACTCCCGGTTCCCAACATAAGGTGGTTGCTAAGGAGTAAATTATAGTTCTGGGTTCCCAACCCTATTAACCATAAACTGAAAAATGAGTTCACCCAAAAAAATTTTTTTTACTCACCGATGTGTCATTTCAGAACTGTATTTCTGCGGAAACAAAATAAAATATTGTGCAGAAAGTTGGTAACCAAACAACACTGTCCCCATTGACTTCCATTGTATGGACACAACCACTGAGACATTTTGCCAAATATCTCCTTTTGTGTTCTGCAGGAGAAAGAAAGTCATACAGGTTTAAAATGACTTGAGGGTGAATAAATGATTACAGAATTGTATTTTTTGGATGAACTTTTACTTTAATTTGGATGAAATATGGCATGCTAGCATACTCTATGTTGCAGTAAATACAATAGGTTATTTTTTTGCGTGTTTTCTAAATCAGTCTATATTTGTCCTTAATGAAGAATATTTATAATTATTAAGAATCCATGAGGGCATGTGGAAGTTAAATATTTGAAATGTGCTTCACAAAATTATGCAAATGTACTAAAAATTAAGAGCATTAAGAGCATCAATATTGAATTTGTGTTTACTATAAAAGTTGAATCAGTTATTGGAGGAGTTAGTGTAGATTTAACGATAATCACCGCTGTAATGCTTACATAAATCATTCATAGGAGAGAGATGGTCTTATCTTTATAGATAAATGAATAAGGCTTATACAAACAGTTCAGGTTAAAATAACGCCCTATGCAGCATCCCCTCAGAAATCTGCTCCTCTTTCTTCTTTGGAAGCATGTTTGAGTGGATTTATCCCAAATCACTTTCCAGAAGCAAACACATGCACCTGATCCTGAACATGACTTGAATTTTAAAATTAAGCATCCCATGTTGGTTCAGGGAATGTGCCGGATTATCTCTCAACAGCATCTGAGGCCACAATGTGGATTATTACAGAAAAGACGGGTCTATCAGGCCTGGGGTCCCAGTATGAAGTGCTGATGATAGGAGTTTACTGGGAATTTATTGTATAAAAATTAGGGCTGTCTAACGATAAATCACGATTTATCGCATCCAGAACGAAAGTTTTTGTGTCCATAATATTTGTCTGTACTGTGCATATTAATTTTGCATTTTTATTTAAAAACACATACATATATAACTATTTAGGAAATAGTTACATTATTAATATTTACCAATAATTAAAATTATATATAAATATTTATAAATGTATATAGTTTATATTTTTCTTTATAAACTGTTAAGTTATGTGTATGCTTTTATCAATACAAAATGAATATGTACACATACATATTATGTAAACACAATCTTTTATTCTGGACACGATTAATCGTGATTAACACAATTAATTGTTTAATTAGTTAAGTTGTGTTCCGCTTAAATTTTTACTGTTTCTTTAGGAAGTTAAACATGCTGAATATGAAAGGCCATAATTTATATAACCAGCAATGGAACCTTCCCTGTGCTACAGAAATTTCTATAATTTTCTAACATTGACAGTTGAAATATTTGTACAGTTTTTGTTTATTTGCAGTATATCGATATATTGTAATGTCATGAAAGAGAGGCAGAACCCAGGTGCAGGCAAACAAAGGATTAAATAATAAACTTTTAATAAAACAAAATAAAAAACTCACGATGGGGAAAACCGTACAAAACAAAACCAATAATCAAACAGAAATAATTCCCGCAAGGGGGACCAAAACAAACCAGGCAAAATGGTAATCCAACTGATGAGGAGTTGACTGGGATACAAGAGGGTGGGCTAGAAGACGCGACACTGGAGAGAGAGCATGGCATTACAAAACCACAACAATGCCATGCCCTTTCTTCACATAAAACACATGGGCCTGACATGATCCTGCCACAAGACCTGAAAACCAAGACAAGGAGAGGCAGGATCATGACATTGTAGTTGATGATATAAGCTTAAAATTTATTCGAGCTAAATATACACTAAAACATTGATGCTACATGAAAAGAAATATTATCACAATAGTAGCACCACAGAATTATACAAGAACTGTAAAAAGGCCTGGGATTAAACCAAAATTTGTCGCACTGTGTAAACTTTTGACAGTATTTTTGTAATAAATATACAAAATGCATTAAAAATTACAAAATGTTTGTAACTGTATCTTTTATTTCATATGTCCGATGATACCAGAAAATTGTGTAAAGCACTGTTTACATTCATCCGCCTGGAAAAGTAGTTCCATCTAAAAAAAGAGGATTCAGAGTTTATATCTTTAAAAAATTTAAACAGTCCCTTAATGAATGATTTGTTCAAGTGCTTTAGCAAAAATATGACATTTTATTCGGTAGTCAACAAGTGTTGTTGAAAAAGCTTAACTTGTGTCGACCCGAGAACATTACTGTATTTTTTATTGTTTTGTTATAGCGATATGAAAATGAATGTAGAAACTAGTCTCACTTCTCTCTCTCATCGTGAGCGCTCCCGGCCCAGATTGTGCACAGTCATGCCAGCATGGTGGCCGCTCATTCATAAGGGTGACGTTTTCATGCCAGCTGCCCCGTGCCAGTGCAGACTGACTGGTGGATGGGAAGTGTTGGAACATAACATGTGAAAATCCACAGGTCAGCCCGAGAGATAATTGCCATGAGCCCGGACAACCATCTGATCCAGGAGTCTGTCCATATGAGCCATTAAAGGCCATAAATCTTTCCCGAACACATCAAAGGATGTTGATATCTGTAACTCATAGCTCATAGGTTGGAAGAGGCAAATGTTTCATCGTCCCAGTGTAATCCTGTGCCAGTGGTCTGAGGATGCACAGATGTGCCATGTTTCCATTTGCCGGTCCCTGCCAGCTGAAGCAGATGTGAGGTCAGGTCAGAGAGACGAGTCCTACCATCAACTACCAGCTATACACACTCATTCTTTACAATTAGTTTCCACATTTTAGAAAAACAGTGAAGTCATCTGTCTACCTCTCTAGATGTGATTTTTGCTTGTTTCACGAAGGGAAGAGTGAGGCATGAGTGTATCTCTCCTCTCGATGGCTGTATGTGTGTCTGTAGTGGTTGTTGATCATCACATCTCCAGTTCACTAGTCTGATGTGAGCTGGTCTGGTGACCCTGTTCTCATTAGTGTGCATTCAAACAAAGGAGTCTGATCAGACTCCTCACACCTCCTCACACTCTGTCCTCCTGCTCTGCTCTGCTTTCATTTCATATTACTTCTTTTTCTTCTCCTATGATCACCTGATCTCCTTTTATCTCTTCTCCTCTCTCTTGCCTATTCTCCCCCTCTCCTTTTCTCTTATCATCTCTTACTCTCTCCTTTCTTCTTTCTTTTCATATTGTTTTCCAATCTCACTCTACTCTTATATTATCTCCTCTTCTCCCTCCTCTTCATTTCTCTCCTCTTCTTTCCTCTTCTTTCCTCTTATTTCCTCTCCTCTCCTCATCTCCCTCTCCATCTTTCTTCTTATCTCATCTCCCTGCCCTCTTCTCTTATTTCATCTTCTCCTCTTCTCTTCTCTCCTCTTCTTCTTTATTATCTCCTCTCTTTTCTGTCCCCTCTTTATTTCCTCTCCTCTTCTCTCCTCATCTCCCTCTCCATCTTTCTTCTTTCCTCATCTCCTCTGCTCTTATCTCATCTCCTCCTCTTCTCTCTCTTATCTCCTCTTCTCCCTTTCCCCCCCCTCTTCATTTCTCTCATCCGCATCTCCCTCTCTTCATCTCTTATTTCCTCCTCTTCTCTCATCTTCTCTCCTTTTATCTCATATCCTTGTCCTCTTTCATTATCTCTTCTCCATCTCCTCCTCTTCTCACTCTTATGTCCTCTTCTCCCTTTCCTCCCCTCTTCATTTCTCTCCTCTACTCTCCTCTCTTTTCTGACCTCTCTTTTCTCCACGCCTCTTATTCATCTCCTCTTTATTTCTCTTGTGTACTCTCCTCTGCTCCTCCTGATTCTTTTTCATCCCCCTTTTCTCCTCCTCTCCTTATTTCCTCCCACTTCTCTCCACATCTCCCTATACGGTTCTGTCTTCTCTTCTCATTTCTCTCCTCTTCTCTCTTCTTATCTATTCTCTCTCTATCATCTTCTTCCTTTCCTCCCTTCTTCATTTCTCTCCTCTGCTCTTCTCCCTCTCTTTTCTTTTCTCTCATCTCTTTTCTCCATCTCCTCTTAATTTCTTACTCTCTTCTGCTCTCCCTTTTCTCCCCTTTCCTCATCTCCTTTAATTTCCTCTGCCTTCCTCTTTTCTTTCTCCTCTCCTTTCTTATTCTCTCTTGATCTCTCTCCTCTTCTCTCATCTTTTCTCCTCTCTTCCTCTCTCCTCAGCAGCTCCGTGCTCAGCTTTCTGCTGAAATCATCAGTGTTCTCATCCAATCAAATTAGCTCTGTGTCCTTCGTCTCCACCAATGAGACCCAGGGAAAGCAGAAATGTGGCTAGCAACTGGAGACTTATTGAAAGACTGCAGTTAACTCAATGCATGAGGTTTTGTGTGTGTGTCAGGATTTCATACTAACACCCAGCTTGAGAGATACACACTGATTCAGCAAGAGAGAAATATGCCCCAGCGTAACATTTAGTGCAGTAATAAAACAGACTGGTTTCCGTGATTCTTCATAACTCCTCTGTTATCAGCTCTTGTCTGTAGGATGGGTTTCAGTGATATTGACACATTTAGCAAAATAAAAAGCAGCTCCTCTGCTTGGTGTTGATTTAAGAAGACACATTCTGATAAAGGCTAAACTGTCTCGTTTAAGAGGCACATGCTGTCAAACAGGAGACAAATCATTATATCCTTGCCAGAATGGAAAGAATGTGTTCACATTTACATTGTATAGCCTTTATAGCCCATTTAGATAAACACAAAGGTTGTTTCGAGGGAGAGAGTCCTAAATGAGCTAGAAAACTGCATTTGGTGCTCACTCAAGTGATTATAGATTAACATGTTTTTATTGCATTTATTAATTACAGTCGCATAAAAAATTAAGAGACCATTCCAAATTTTTATTTGATCAGCATTTCTAGATTTATTAAGGCAATTGCAGTCAACTGTCTGTTGAATTTCAACCACATCAAACCTCAGGAGTGACATAAAGTCATTTTACAGCAATGTGACAACATGAAAGACACATGAAAACTATTATTTTGTTGCTGAATTGAAAATGAAATTGTTTGAACTCTAAAAAAAATACAGAGCATCTTTTCTGTTATTGAGACCCCGTTTCTCCAGTTTTCACACTCTGCAATGTAAAATATTTTTATATTTGAAATTTGGGAGAAATATTGATAGTAGTTCAAAGAATGAAACAAAAATTGTAATTTTAATTAAACACAACTAAATTCAGAAAAAAAGAAAATTATTTTCATGTAGTCTCTTAGTTTTTCAGTGGCTGAATATTCAGCTGACTTTGAAAGATTCAATCTGTATGGTTCTCTATCACGATTTCTGTTTAAAACTACAAAATTGAAGGCTACATTATGAATTTAACCTTAATATAAAATGATATCAGACTGACATTACCCACAAAATAGGTCGCCAACTTATATCTCATTATTATGACCTTGCAGTTGCAGGTCGGGGTAAGGAACAGGAAGCAAAGAGTTTTAAAACAGATTTTTGTGCTTGCTTAAAAACGTTCTGTGTATTTTAACATCAAATATGTAAAGATTCCAGCTTTGATGCACATAAATCTTTTTTCATTTTTTAGTCCGATCTTGTGAGAAAATGGCTATATTTACCTAACCCAACAATTGGAGCAGAGAATTAAATAGTAGATCTAAAAGTAGATTATGTGAAATCCTTATTACTCCTGTTACTTGCCATTTTTCAATCGTTTATCTGTCAATATTAATGTATGCAACATTTTTAAATAGATGTCCAGTAATAGGTCTGTTGCTGGTTTATTTGACTGCATCATATGCTGTTTTCCTAGCTCTACCCCTGTGCATACATGCCTGTACATCCCAATTAAAACCACAGCACTTCACATTTACTGCGATTATGGTTACTGTTATTATGATTTTAATCACATTTACATAATCGCAGTATGTCTTTAGCTTACACGCGTTTCAAGTTAATTGCAGCATTGCCTTAATCACATTTAAAATGATTTAATGGATGCATGTAAATTTAGAAGATGTAACTTTTGTCAGTCTGATCGAAAGAGGTAATAAATTGCAGCCGATGTTTGTTCTGGTTCATTTGTCACAGTGGAGATGTATGAGTAAGAACTATGAGTGCTGCTCATAGTGTACAAAGTGCATACTGTAAAGGTATAGTTGGGAGAAGTATAGTATTTTTGTATGCAATTTATGTTTAACATTCCTTCCCTCTATTGTTCTGTTTCCTAAAGATGTTCCACTTCTCATCAAACACACAAATCTCCACTTTCTCTTATACTTATACTGATATCTTATACTGATATCCCCATTGGGAGCTGATGTACAAAATTCAGAGAGAGAAGTGACCAGCTGAGACCAGAAAACAACGTCTCATCAGAAATCATAGCAGAAATGAGGGCTGCTCCGTGTAGACTGAGAAAAAGAGCAGAATGTTCAGTCACTTAGAGAGGCGAGGGTTCTTCTCCCGTGTGTTATGTAACCGCTGAATTATCTGATGAAATGTGTCCTCGTGAAGATTTTGACTGTAACCTCAATCTATTTGATTTCAATCATCTGTATGTGACTTCTGTCTTATTTGTTTTGTTTAATATATATTGATAGCAAAATTATTATCAAATGCATATAATTGAAACTCATGCTTTGCTTTATTCCTCATAACTCAGTCCTGTCTTGGTTCAGACCCCATTAGATTGAGTTTATATTGAAAAAAACTTTGAGATTACACCCTGAATCATAAAGCCCACGCGTAACGGAACAGAGTGCCCTATTTTTCCTTCAGCTCACACCGATGTTGCATATTTCGATTATATAATTCAGTTTAAAGATTTTTTCCTTTTGCTGTGCAGTGATTTCGATTTTATTTTAATGAACTGTTCTGCTTTAGTTTGATGGACAGGATGCACGATGACTCTTTTAAGATTTGTTTAAAGGAGTTTTGTTCAAAAACTTTCCATGAGGGCATTTCCAATCCTGGTACTGTTTATAAAAATAACAGGATTTTATTAGTTTTTTTAGGTTTTCCACAGAGACGGTTATGAATCAAAATATATATAAAAAGTGAAATAGCATCCAGTAGCCTGTGGTATTAAACTTCAGTACTGTGAATTATAATGTGACCAAACGTTTATTCCAGCCCGGAGCTGTTTACTGTGCAGACAGTTTATTTCACAACACTGTGGAAAGCCGTTTTGGATTACCTTTATGGGCTTCAGTTTTAACTCAACTTTGCTTTGAAACACAGGGAAACATTATATTGCTCAGACGTTGCTCTTCAATAGCTCATGATTTGATGGAGCTCTCTGTAGTGTTTTATTAACGTGTCAACTTAGTGTCCAATATTTTTTCTTAAATTGCTTTTTACAGTTAAAGAGCGCTAAACTGGCAAATGAATGTTGACTGTGTAGGTAAAATAATCTGCATTTAGGTCAATTTGATGAAAAATGTTTAAATTCATATTGAGATCTTCCATTATATTGAATTGCAGATTTGATTCATCTGAGCTCAGTTTGAGACATTGGCATCTCTTCTCAAACTCTTATGAAGGTGTGTGTGAGGTCTCTTTCTCAGGAGATATAACTGAGATGCAGGAGAGCTGTGCAAAAGTTTACATTTGCTTTCAATTTAAACTCATTGCTGTCTAGTGGAAATAGAGATTTGATCTGCGATTTTTCATTCTCGTGGGAATGTTTATCAATTTTTTCTTAATATAAGTATCTCTATACAAGTTTTATAAAGCTATACTGTCTGAAAAAAGGCACAAAAGCTTTCACGTTGAAGGGTACGCTTCAAAAAGCTCCATACTATGTACAATTTAGGTATAAATATTTTGACATGTTATGATAGCTTTTGTACCTTTTTTCTGACAGTAAACTGGACATTTTTGACTCCTGCGTCTAATGCCTAAAACAACAACTATGTGTCATAGGAGCTAGCAAATTTGATAAAAAAAACTGATAAAAAGTGCTGGGTTATTTTCAGCCAAATTTACAGTCCGTTTAAGCCCAGTGTTGGGTCAAATATAAACATTTTCTGTGTTAATTAAATTTGAAAATAACCCAGCATTTTTCACAGTTTCTTTTTTATATCATATGTTTAAATAAAAAATACAGTGGAAATAGGTTTTCTTTCTTCCGAATTCTCTTATGCAGCCCAACATTGATGGTTTTATTCATTAGAGTGAATCAGATATTCATCTCAGGCTGTATTCCCTCTTCTTTACTGACTTGATTAAGCCGTTTGAAAACCGGAGGACCGTCCAGGCCAACATCTCATAACTCTTTTATGAGTCACGTTATAAATCGCCACGAGGACCCCAAGGAGCTTCCTGTCTAATTTAAATTACGGTCTTTTCATCTTCTCATTTAGTTTCATTGCATGAACTGCGGTCATGTTAATATCACCCAGGGTTCCCTGTCATATTGTCATACTGCGAAAAACATTGCATGAAGTGGACCGCAGTATTCAACGGAGCAAAAAGTTTAATTTTGTTTCTTTTTTGCAACCAACACATAATGAAAAATGTTTAATTACTGTATATTATATGTGACATTTCACCAGATTACAATTGTGAAATGAAATAGATTTTTGGCCATCTGCCTTCACAGATTGAGATACAAAGGTTGAGAATTTGTTTGTGTTCCTATGATTCCATCACCCAATCAGCATCACGAATGATGTAAGAGGGATGTCACATGGGATTTTACTGCTCAGGGGATCGGCTCGAAAATAACTGGCTGTGGAAACAAGTGTCACATACTATATACATGCTATACATTCAGTTTTTTTTGACAAATCGCGTGACTACATCGCATAAGAGTGTGTGCGGTAAAGTATGAGTTGGACGGAATGCCAACTCTTCCTCTCTCCCCCTTACACATTAGGTCAAAGATAAAAATCTGTCATAGCACACACACACAGATCTGCTTCAGCCCCCCTCACTGTGTCCCTGTTGTACTCTGTTGGCCATGATAAAGAGCAGGCGCGCTTACAGACGCCATCCACCGCCTGCCAAAGCGTTTAATCTCTCTGCGGTTCCCAGCACCCTGTTTTCCTGCTGATTCGCCCCACATCCTATGAGCCGATCCGGTGAGCTGGTGACTAGAGGCAGAGCTGAAAACATTGTGAATACACAGCTGAATATACACTACTGGTCAAAGGTTCATGATCTTAAAAAGTTTTTAATCTGAAGGTGCATGTTTCAGTGTTGACTTTTGTAGACAAATATATTTGTGCCTACATATTAATTTCTTTCATTAGAAAACTACATTTTAATAAAAAAATGTTTGAAATAGGTTACTTGGATCAAATAATGAATAAGAAGCAGCCAATTATTGTCAAGTGCAGTTAAAATGTATATATTCTTATTATTGCTGTTATTGTTATATTGTTGTAAACGCTTCCCAGGTTGAGACCACAATGATAAAATGCTGAGTGTATAATTTTGCAAATTCTAGACAAAGAGTGACTATGAATGTTCACGGGGAATTCGTATCTATTTGACAAGGTGGCATATTCATATGAATTCGAAGTGATGAATTATGCAAAACATACGATACTAGAAAAAAAAATACTGAAGCCGTACCCCTAACCCTGCCCCTAAACCAAACGACATGATGCGAAATTTAATCATACTAAAATATTTGAATGAGATTGTGAATCAGGTACATTTTTGCCATGAGATGGTGGTGGTTGTGCCATGGTTTTCATGGCTTAACTATTATTTTAAAATGTGGAAAAAATATACATTATGAATAGAGGAAGTGATCCTAAACTTTTGATCGGTAGTGTATATTGTAATATTATGACGATTATGAAGCACATTTCTTTCTAGAGTTTCCCTACTGTATGAGTATTTATATGATTTATAGCTGGTCACCACCATATTTTCAATTCTTAAAGTGGAGGTAACATGCTACAGTATGTCATGCATTCTGACTTCTTTGCACTGTTGAACCAGCACGGCTTCTCATGCTTAACATGGTCAACTTGTTAAAAAACGAGGACAATGGCGTAGGGGTGTCACGATTTCGATTTTAAATCGAAATCGATCGAAATTAAGTCACAGTCTCAAACTTCGAATTAAAAAATGGAATCGTCGATGCTGCCACGCCCCCATGTTGCGTCTGGTTACTTGCCAAGCGGGAAAAAACACGTGTTGAAGTGCTGCGAGTCAACCTCCTCTAACAGCCACTCAAAAGATAGCATGGCCGACAAAAAAACAACAGTTTGCAAGCTGTGCTATGTGCGTGTACCATATTCTCTCACTGGCAGCACGGCTAACATGGCAGGGCATCTCCGCAGGCACCACAAAAACATAGATTTATCTGTTAAACCAACAACTACACAAACTACTCTTCCGTCTTCATTTGGAATTGAACTTCCAAGCAACTCAACTCGTGCAAATGCAATTACGCGTGCGCTAGGAGTATTCATAGCCGCGGACATGCGACCTTATTCGGTGGTGGAAAACTCCGGTTTTTAGGCATTTAATTAGCGTGCTATAGCCACGCTACGAAAGAGCCACGTTACGAAATCCCAAGTAGAACGCATCTCACAGCTACGGTGATTCCCTCCATGTACAATAATGTAAAAGAGAAAGTTATTGAAGGTCTGAGCAGCGCACATTTAGTTGCCTTGACTACAGATTGCTGGACATCCAGAGCAACACAGAGCTTCATGACTGTCACAACACATTACATTAATGATGACTGGGAAATTCAAAATCCAGTCCTTCAAACTCGCGCCATATATGAAGCACACACAAGTTTATTTTAAGTTTTCAATTGACTAAAGATATAAGTTATTGTTACATTATGTTGTTAATAAAAGTTTTAAATTTGACAATGTAGTGTGGTACATTGCAAACAAAGGTCAGATATTATATTGCATAAAAGTCTAGTTTGAAAAATGACAATCTGTGCTTTAAAAAGAATTAATGTAAAAATCGAGAATCGAATCGAACCGTGACCTTAGAATCGAACATGCAATCGAATCGAGGATTTGGAGAATCGTGACACCCCTACAATGGCGTAGTATATCTGTGCTTAATGCACACCCCCAGCACTCCAACTTGTTTCAGAAAGTTTTTTTTTTAATTCTGGATCCTTTTTTGTAACAGGGATCCTATTCCTTTTATTGGGCAATTCTCCCAGAAAAGCATGGCAAGGTGAAAGAAAGAGCCAACCGATGAGCGAGACCCGCTTGCCATCCAGATTGCCTGCACTGCGTCAAGTTTGGCTTAGCTGCACTGCAGCTCGTTACTCTTGCGACAGTGAAGTTTAGGTGTGTCTGTTTGTTCATGGCATTTCAGTGATGTTATATAAATAGTAGATACAACCCTGGATTTGGAGATCGTTTGAAACTGATAGATGGAACGGTCCCGGTGTCATGATTTGCAGGAGATGAACCCAAGTGCAGGCAAGCACGAGACGAGATGGTAGGGGTAACAAAGGTATTTAATAAACAGAACAGACTATACAAAAGGCAAAACAAAACCCACAAGGGGGAAAACAGGATATGAAAAATAATAAACTTTAACAAGGATATTGACTTACAACTAAACTAAGAAAACAAACACTTGAGACAAAACACTAAACTACACTTACTAAACACAGGGGTAATAGGAACTAGAACAACAACAACAAGGCTCTCGGGAACAAAGCACAATAGCTACAACAAAGTAAGACGTACAGCATACAACAAACTAGCACAGGACAATGAAACATGAGAGGTATAAATAGGGAGACAAACACAGGGTAATTAATAGGGCCCAGGTGAAACAGATAAAACACTAAGGGGAAGCTTATGAGACGGAAGGGCGGGAACACAGACGAGACTCGGGGAGAATATGGAAAGCCACAGGGCCAAAAACGTCTCTCCCCACATAAAACAGGGAATTCTGTTTTGGTTCTGCCTCAAGACCAAGAATTAGCATGATAGGCAGAACCGTGACACCCGGTGCTAAAAGATGCCGGACATGATCCGCACGCGGTAAGTGAAACTAAGTCACATGTCTCTGTTTTGTTGGAAATCGGCGTACATACACAATTGTGTACTCGTGCTGTAATTCCGTGGCACTGCAAGCCTCCAGCTGTTTGTGTTTTTCCGGAAATAGCATAATCGTATTGCTTTTTTGTAAATGTAATCAAACTAAACACTCTTTTTGAGAGACAATGTATGGAATACTACTATATAGGTAATCAAGATTAATATGAGATGGTCAGAAACTGCGTGTGCTACCGGATCTTTAAACTGCAGTTTGTAATTGTCGGCTCTCTATTGCCACCTCTGTTTGAAACAGAAATTGCAGGATACTTTATGTACTTGTTTTTATTCAAATGACAGCTCTTATTATGAATTATTTTTAAAGGCTAACCAAAGTTATATTAATAGTTAGAAATGTGAGTAAAACGTTTTTTCCAAATTGATTTAATTTTTCTTAATGCAAAAAATTGATAATACGCTGACATTTAACGATTTTTAATTCTGATGAGATTTGTATTACGGCATCCGTCTTAGGTAACCTAACAAGACCTCTTCCTTCTGCCCATCAGCTTAGGAGCAAAGATGAGCCCGATCTGATTATTCTTACATTCTCAGAAAACGAATGTTCTAATTATAGCTCCAGTGTTTCACGGCAGATGTTTCTGTACCAATTCCATGTCGACTTTACCTCTGGAAATCAAATAATCTTCCCCTTAATTGAAGGAGAATGTTGTTTACATAAACACTTGAACAGTGATGGTTGGGTCTGATGGTTAAAATACAGGTTTAGTCTGAATATGTTCTTATCAGAGCTCATGCGGCGTGGTGTTGGTGCTTATTATTGTTTTGTTTGGTACTTTTGTTTACATCTGCTGTTACGGAGGCTGGAAGGCGGCCAGCCCTCTCTCTCTCTCTCTCTCTCTCTCTCTCTCTCTCTCTCTCTCTCTCTCTCTCTCTCTCTCTCTCTCTCTCTGAGCTGTAAATAATAGATAAAGCGTTGGTGCTGATTGGCACCAAGTCTCAGCCGTTTGGAGGAATGGAGGAGCAGCGGCGTGCCAGCTAGTTAATACACATCCCGCATCACAGCGCAAACAGGGCCTCAGCAGGACCCCTCCTTCGTCTCGCCATTCGGCCCTCATTTCCAATTCAAAAGCATGCATTTTGCAGTCACAATAACAAAATGAGTGTCTAATGAATGCCTGAACAAAGGTGCACAATGAGATTTGAAACTCGCCTGTATGGCCGAGCACGTCGCATAGCTCTTGACCTTAATATTCATTTTGATTTTCAATGCCGCCTCATATTGCGCGTTTTAATATTTTGACCACACCTACTGAAAAACTATTCTTAAACGTTTTTTATGTTTAACAATCTCACTTGCATAGGCATATCACGTGGTGTGTTATCTTTGAAGTACAAATGTACCTACTGTGTAAATCCTTTTTTGCTCCTTTTCATCATAACCAGCTGTTACCCCAAAACATTAGTGACATATGAGTTCTTTGTGTAACAACTCCTTATTTCATGTATTTTTTATAATAATTCCAACGTGATTTTTAGTACAAAAGCATGTCTGTGATGCATAAAAATGTCGCCTGTATATTCAGCTCATAAGATACTGGGACAAAGCCATTGTCAGGGTGTATTTTTAGAGGGTTGAGATGGACCCTAGTGTATTGTCTGCCTTGTTTTTGTTGGGTTTCCCACTGTGTAATCTTGTCAGCCAGTGTTTGTTCTCTGGTAGATTGCATGTATTATGTAATACGTTGTTGTTTTTTTGGTGGGTATCCTGCACCTGGGGTTTGGCATCAACATGCATTCACAGTTGCTTCAAGCTTTTTTTAGGGGAACTGTTTGTTTAGACAGGTGCGTAAATGACGTGCCTACAAACAGACATCTGTGTTGGATAGTAGACAGAAAATTGTTTATGGATGTCTCTATGTGAAGTTTTCCATTCTGAATGCATGATAGTAAAACAATCATTATTTATCCATGCGATTAGAATCATTACTGGCCAGTGAGATCAGCATCTGTCCTCTCACACCGTGTCGACACCGGACGTGGCAGATATGTAACAAACATTTATTTCTAAATACATATGACTGAGCAATATAGTGATTCCAAAAACGCAATTTAAGAAATGCGGTCTCAAGGTCAAGAGTCATCTTAAAGGAATAGTTCACACAAAAATAAAAATGATATTATCATTTATTCACCTGAATGTCATTTCTAAACAATGTAACATACAACAGAACACAAAATAAGATATTTTAAAGAATGTTAGTAACCAAACAACCCATATATGTCCATTGTATGGACAGGACACAAATCCAAAGACATTTAAAAATTCACATAAAAAGAAATGAATACAGATTTTCAATGACGTGAAGGTAAATAAATGATGACAGAATATTTATTTTGGGGTGAACTATCCCACTCTTTATATGTATAAACAGCTGGTGGCGCTGTTCTGAAACTTCAAACTGATAGATGGGACAATAAACTACAATATTAAACTCTGTGTATCTCCTTTTCCGGTTCATGTTTTAAACTTTCACTTAAAATATTAATCACTTTCAAGTTTTAACGTTTGCCTCAGCAAAGAAATCGAGATTTTGTATTTGTTAGTGGTGTTTGAATCGCGAATGGTATTCCTAATGGAGAAGTTTTACAATTGTAGCTAAGCCTGAGAATGTTTC
The DNA here is from genome assembly GCA_029783895.1 of Triplophysa bombifrons. Classification (NCBI taxonomy): domain Eukaryota; kingdom Metazoa; phylum Chordata; class Actinopteri; order Cypriniformes; family Nemacheilidae; genus Triplophysa; species Triplophysa bombifrons. The sequence goes on from CM056455.1 coordinate 6,680,718, forward strand.
AGAGCGACCTAAGGCCATACGATCAATACCATTTACAGTGCTATATAATATTATTTTATGTCTGCAGTATATCTTTTATCGTAGAACATTTTCCTGTAGTTTAATTGGTGGAGCTGTAGCAAGGTCACGGGTTTAATTTTCAGGGAATACACATACTGATCAAATGTAAATGCCACAGGACTGATGGACGACACAAAATAGATTTACATTAGGAGAGCAGACATTTATAATCCATTAAGCAATCAAAGTGAAATGCCTCTACTCTTTTAATTATTACGACAAATTGAGTTTAAGGTCATCTGTGTCCCAGAACGCGGGTCAGAATGACATTTGTAGGCTTTTAGTGAAAGTGTTTTACTTTATTATTTAGAGTGAAATAATGGTTATTCAGTGAAAATGCAGGGATTAGATTTTTTTGCAAGGAATTTATTGGATTGTGAAATATGGGTGTTATAGCAGAATGGAGGTCGATGAATGGCGAGGATGGGTTAAAAAGTACGAAATCTTTCTGACAATAGCCAAAAAGCAGTTTGACCTCATCATGCAAGACGTTTTTAAGAACATTTACTCATAAATTATGCACAGAAGTTGTAAAAAGGAAGTAAATAAGATCAAAAAGGTAAGATGTAAACTAATGGTTTAGTAGACTTTTAAAGCATTAGGGATATACGAAAATCCCAGAATGCTGTCAAAACATTTATTTCCTTCATTCATTTATAACGGAATATAACGGAACATGTAATTACAGGCCTTTAGCATCTTATGAACTCAGTTGATTCATGATGTCTAACTGGTACACCGTTCTTCATTTTATAACAGGTTGAAGCAGAAGTCCCAGTCGGTGGACATCGGCTCTCAGGGTTTTCCAGCTCGTTTCATCCCGAGTCTGTCCTTAAACAGATCTTCACCACCAGTTGCCAAGACTACAGAATCTGAGGTGCAAGAAAACAACGCGACTAATTCCCAGCGTCGTGGTCCACGGTGCAGTGAACTGAAGCGTGGATACACAATAGGTAAATTTGTGTGTGTATCTCCGTTGACATGAATGTGTTTTAATACATCATCTTTCTCGTGAAATTTTATGATTCATGAATTTTTCCCACATTTTAAGTAATTCATAGGTACAATCCCCTCATAAATCAGACGTAACAAAGCACATTAATCTGTAGCAAACTGGAATGTATATTCAGCAACCAGGAATCATCATTTCAATTTATGCAGAAAGTCACGTTCTGTAGATGAAGTTCGAACACCTGTGCTCTTAGACATTTTAAGGATGAATGTAAAGTAAACTTTTACTTTTAGCATGTGGAGATATTTTTTGAGCATCTGAGATGATGGGCCAGATTAACTAAATTGTCATATTGTCATACTCTACGTTTTCTCTATACGTTGCATGTCATGCTTGTAGTTTCTTATGCGCTTCAGTGCAGATAGTGCACGCTGCCAAAATTTTCATACTGTAACATCTGACAGGACAGGATAGTTCTTTTTTTCTGAGGGGAAAGGCTTCTTTATTTAGTAATAAATTAAGAAAATAACGATAGAATAATGACACTGACATTCAGTGACAACATCTCACTATAATGCAGATATTTAATTCGCTCAGGCATTCTGCCAACAGCTTTTATCCATGTCTTTCAAACGAAAGGTCTCAAATCAGAAAAACATTTAAAATTACGTTTATTTGTTGTTGATTTTGTTTATTAGACTGTACACTCCACGACCTACTTAGATAGGTCTTGCGACCCACCAGTTGAGAAACACTTCTTTAACGTACAGTTGAAAGAAAAAGTATGTGAACCTTTTGGGCTTACTTGGATTTCTTCATAAATTGGTCATAAAATGTGTTCTGATCTTCATCTAAGTCACAACAATAGAGAAACACAGTCTGCTTAAACTAATACCGCACAAACATTATATGTTTTCATGTTTTTATTGAACACAACATGTAAACATTCATAGTGCAGGGTGGAAAAAGTATGTGAACCTTTGGGTTTAATAACTGGTTGACCCTCCTTTGGCAGCAATAACCTCAACCAAACGTTTCCTATAGTTGCAGATCAGACCTGCACAACGGTCAGGAGAAATTTTGGACCATTCCTCTTTACAAAAGTGTTTCAGTTCAGCAATATTCTTGGGATGTCTGGTGTGAATCGCTCTCTTGAGGTCATGCCACAGCATCTCAATCGGGTTTAGGTCAGGACTCTGACTGGGCCACTCCAGAAGGCGTATTTTCTTCTGTTGAAGCCATTCTGTTGTTGATTTACTTCTATGCTTTGGGTCGTTGTCCTGTTGCATCGTCCATCCTCTGTTAAGCTTCAGTTGGCGGACAGATGGTCTTAAGTTTTCCTGCAAAATGTCTTGATAAACTTTGGAATTCATTTTTCCATCGATGACAGTAATCCGTCCAGGGCCTGAGGCAGCAAAGCAGCCCCAAACCATGATGCCCCCTCCACCATATTTCACAGTTGGGATGAGGATTTGATGTTGGTGTGCTGTGCCTTTTGTTCTCCACACATAGCGTTGTGTGTTCTTTCCAAACAACTCAATTTTGGTTTCATCTGTCCTCAGAATGTTTTGCCAGTAGTGCTGTGGAACATCCAGGTGCTCTTTTGCAAACTTCAAACGTGCTGCAATGTTTTTTTTTCGACAGCAGTGGCTTCCTTCGTGGTGTCCTCCCATGAAGTCCATTCTTGTTTAATGGTTTCCTTATCGTAGATTTGTCAACAAAAATGTTAGCATGTGCCAGAGATTTCTGTAAGTGTTTAGCTGACACTCTAGGATTCTTCTTCACCTCATTGAACATTCTGCGCTGTGCTCTTGCAGTCATCTTTACAGGACGACCACGCCTAGGGAGTGTAGCAACAGTGCTGAAGTTTCTCCATTTGTAGACAATCTGTTTTACCGTGGACACATGGACATCAAGGCTTTTAGATATACTTTTGTGTCATGAATCTCACACAGAGACATGGCGTGGGAACCCAAGTGCAGGCAGACACAGACGGTATAGATGGTTACAGACTTTATTGAACAATAAACAAGACTAAACAAACAGGCAAAACAAAAACCCACGATGGGGAAAAACAATACAGGGAATAATATACTTTAACAATAAACAAGGACACTGACTACTAGACTAAAACTAAGAAAACAAACACTTGGAACAAACACTAAACTGACACTTACTATTACGGGAAACAGGAACGAGGTAACAAGTATACAAACTACAGGGAGCAACAGCTACAAGAACATGTACAAGGACACAAACAGCAAACAATGCACGAGCAACAAGACAAAGAAACATGAGGACTCTTTATAGGGAGAACAGACAAAGGATCATAACGAGTAACAGGTGCTGGGGATTAGCACTAAGGAGAGGCTGACGAGGAACGAGATGTGGGGAACAATGACGAGACACGAGAAAGAATCATTCAATCCCACAGAAAACCATAGGTTATGCCATGACTCCACTCAAACAACACGAATAAACATGACATGATAGTGGAATCATGACACTTTTGTAGCCCTTTCCAGCTTTATGTAAGTCAACAATTCTTGATCGTAGGTCTTCTGAGAGCTCTTTTGTGCGAGGCATGGTTCACATCAGACAACGCTTCTTCAGAACAGCAAACTCAAAACTGGTGTGTGTTTTTTATTGGACAGGCCAGCTTTAATCAACACATCCAATCTCATCACAATGATTGGACCCCAGGTTGGCTGACTCCTGGCTCCAATTAGCTCTTGGAGAAGTCATTAGCCTAGGGTTTTACATACTTTTTCCACCCTGCACTATGAATGTTTACATGTTGTGTTCAATAAAAACATGAAAACATATAATGTTTGTGCGGTATTAGTTTAAGCAGACTATGTTTCTCTATTGTTGTGACTAAGATGAAGATCAGAACACATTTTATGACCAATTTATGAAGAAATCCAAGTAAGCCCAAAGGGTTCACATACTTTTTCTTTCAACTGTATATAACAGAACGTATAATTCACTATGTTATTATTTATCGCAGCTATCCTTCTCAAAGCTCGTAACTCAGTATTTTGTATTATTTTTGCCATTAAACATTATTAGTATTCACTCTATATATATATATGTTTGTCATTGTGTTTTGCAAAAATCAAACCCATAAAAAGTATTTGCGTTTGTCAACTTTGACAAAACAGTAGTTAATCATTTAAAAAGTACACTGTTTTTTACATTTCTTAAAAACATTCGAACATCAGAGGTTTGAAAGAACAGCAACAATATAAGAATGTTGTTATTGTAAAAAGTCCAAAAGTTCATTTTAAAACTACAATGCATGTACAAAGCAAAAAATGTATGTAGCTAATAGCACAGCTAACAATGTTGAGATCCCTTCTGAAACGTCAGTTGAGATGTGTAGTAGAGTAGGCGAGACCGTGGTTCGAGTCTGGTGAGTAATTGTGGATTAGCGCCAGCTGTGCGCACACCGGGCTCGAATCTCGTAGGAGATGGGGAGCATAAAAGGAACGAGCGACCGGACCGTCGAAGAGAGAGGACCGGGTCCGAACTTGTGTTTGTATTTCGTTTTATGTTTTATTGTATTGTTGTTTGCCGGCGGTCGTCCGTGAGGGGCCGCCGGCTATTATATTACTTTATTAAATGTTTATTTTATTGTCTTCCGGTTCTCGCCTCCTTCCTTCCCTTTTATTGAGATTTGTTACAAGATGTATGTGTGATTGATGGTTCTTTTTCTCACAAAAAAAAATCTGATATGCAGAAGAGCAGATGTTTCCAGTGACCCGTATTCAATTGCTGCCAAGAAGAAACAATTGAGATATCAAAGAGAAGTTTTCTTTCTTCCGGATTCTCTTTTAGCTGCCATTAAGACCACACATCCCGCTGCGTTTTAATAACCCGCCCTTACGTACCCCACCCAAATTATTCTGTCATTTTCAGCTCCATGAGAGAGATGGTTAGAGCTTTTTAATGTTTTTAAATGGAAATGACCCTGACAGAGCGTTCAATCTCCTTAAACGAGAGTGGTTTAATAGCAGGCGAGCGTACACGCCAGAATGAGTGCTTGTGGCGTGCTGTTAATGTTGGAGAATACCGGGGTATAAATGCGTCCGTGTGGACATAAGCCTGCCGTAATGGAATAAGTGTAGACCTTGGGGTGATTTGGGAAATGCACTTCAGGTGCAGAACGATGAAGTCTGTTTTAGTCGTAATACCTAACTCACCTAATTCTGTTAATTAAACACTGATAATCTTACATAAGCTTGTCTAGTTGATGACATGACGTTACCTACATCTAACCTTTGACCTTTAGAGCTCATCGTGGCTGCATACGCGAGGAGTTCAGCAATTATGCATGTAAACACAACACAAAGCATTTGTCTCCTTAAAGGGAAAGTTTTTTTTATCATTTACTCACTTTTGTGTTATTTCAAACCTGTTCGACTTGCTTTCTTCTGTGGAACACAACAGAAGATATTTTGAGAATTGTCTCAGTGGTTTCTGTACATACGATGGAAGTCAATGAGTGCCAGTGTTGTTTGGTTGCGGCCGTTCTTCAAAATATCTTCTTATGTGGGGTCTGCAGAAGAAAGGAAGTCATACAGGTTTGAAATGACGTGAGGGTGAATAAAAGAACCATGTCAAAACATGAACGTACTCAAAATATAAATCATTTTCTTTTCAATAAGATAGTATTTTTATACGCCCTTCCAACAGGTTTTTGTGCATTGTGAAGTTAAACCAGAGAGAACAGTTTTTAGACACATGTCCTCCCCCTGAGAGCCTATAGTCTTGATTTCTTTTCTTCAGTCGATGTTATGTGTCAAAAAATTTTGTCTCCGGCTGTTAAACGTAAGTGTCTTTCTCCACATGTGAGCCAACACGCCGCTACGTTTAATGTCTCTGCGTTTCCGCTCTCATTACGCGGTTGAGGATGATTTGCTGTCTGCGTGTTCGGGGTGAACTGTCAGAGCGCACAAGACTGATCACGACGCTAATGGATCCGGAAAGGTTGAATGTTTGTCCTGTTCCTCAGTGTCCGTTCTGCTGAAATGTATTCTGAAGGTGCTGACCCCAAGGTCGGGAGAGATGCTGCGTAGGATAAAGCCGTGTTCCGGTCATGTGAAGGGGATATTTTACAGGAAGATAACAGGAAAATGCTACGGCATTCTAACAAGTTGGAGTGAAGCTTGAGCAGGGTTTGTAATCGCTAGTGAACACACAGGAATACTAAGACTGTAAAGATGACTACTGGATAGGAATGCAGTCACATGCAACTTGGAAATAAAGTTATGTATTGACATGTTTTTATTAGTTTGGTTATTCTTTTTTTCTTTTTTTAGTAAATGTATCTAATGTAAAGCCGTTGAAACGTGAATATGAACTTTGTCTTTTATTTGAGGTCTGAAATTTTTTTGTTATTTTCACTTGTTTCTCCAGTTTTCATTTTCTGCAAACAAATGCAAAAATAAACGATATTTGTATTTGAAATTAAGGAGAATATTGTTTGTAGTTTGGAGAATGGAACAAAAATGATCATGTTAACTAAACACATACCTCTAAATACTACATTTTAAAGTCAGAAAAGCAGTTTTTGAACGTTCAAAATTTCAGTATGTATAAGAATCAACCCATTTGCCATATTTGCATGCAGTTTCTTTTATTATCCCTGTTCCTCAAACAGTGAATAAGAGCATGTGGCCATAAGGTAGAATGGTGGCGGTGCAGAGAAGGTTACTGTAACCAACCCGCGGCCTCCACCTGTGCACTGCTTCAGAGCACCGACGTACTGACTTCAATTCAATTAGCTTCAGTTCAATAGATAGAGCAAGTGTCGAGTTTACACGCTGCCCATGCCAGATCTCCAGGGCTGCAAACGGAGCGGTATATTTTATCCAGTAGAAAACGCCTTTGACATTTAAGCTACTGTGCTATAAAATGCAGAAGGCCACAATGGCAGGCGTATTTACAGTTTATGACCGTTCTGCTATGCTTAGAGCACAACTTGACTATTTCTAACCCTCTTAGTTTAGTGGTAATGTTTATTTGCACAGATTGATGCTGTCGCGCATTTACCCGATCTCCAGCGGTGCCCGTGAATCCTTCTGTTTACAAAGCCGTGGAAAATGAAGACACTAGTTCCACAGCATCTATTGAAGACCGGATTGAAGCCTGGAGGCATCTGTGTGGGTGACGGACATTATGGACGGGCTTGTGACCGGCTGAATTTTGTGGCGCGTGTGGAATCCTCTTTACATCAGCTTTAGGTTGTGATGGTACTTAATGATGTCATTAGAAACTCTGCCCTAGTTCATGTTGACCTTTGCGTTTAGACAGATCGACCAGCATTGAATCATGGTATAACAATCAAGTTTGCAAACAAATCACAATCTGGGTTCCTGGGCCATGCACAGATTAGACGTAAAGACTGATCAGGGGATAAACTTGTGGAAAAGGTCAAGATCATGATATGATGGGGGATGAACTGAGGTGACCCATGCAGCTAATGTGATATTTTTAGCCTGTATTAAAGGGAATTGTCGGGTTATTTGTAATGAAATGTTTCTGAACGGTCTGGTTTTGCACAATTTATGAGAATCAGGGTGCAAAGATTGTGTTCTTTCTCTGGGAAAGAAATAAGTTTTGAGTGTAACTGCTTATTCAAATGCCGAAATTTTGAAACCGAAGCCAATAAACAAAAAAATGTAATTCTAGAAGGATAATTTACCCCAAAATAAATATTCTTTCATCATTTATTCGCCATCTTGTAGTTGAAAACCTGTATATGACTTTTTCTGTGTAACACCCAAGAAGATAGTTTGAGAAATGTCTCATGTCATTGGAAGTCAATGGGGTTCAATGTTATTTGTTTTTTCAAAACATCTTCTTTTGTGTTCTGCACATAAAAGAAAGTCATTCAGGTTTGGAATGATATGAGGGTGAGTAAATGATTAGCAATTATTTATTTTTGGGTGAACTATCACTTTAAGAGCAAATGCTTCCATCTTCATATAAAAACAACAGAAGTCAAAGAAAAGAATGAGAGGCAGATTGAAATATAGTAGTCAGTGTTCATTAACCTCTTCCCAGAAACAGCATAAGGAACAAACAGCTTCTCTGTTAAAGGTTAATTGTGCTTTAACCTTCCCTTTTAATCGTTCACACAAATGCACACACAAACATTTCAGGCACACATCACCAACTGTTTAACAGGGCTCTTGCTTTTCAAAGCGTTTCAAAGTTTACAAGCGCCTCTTTCGCAGGCTTACCGAACTGGAACCAAATATCAGCTCTGTGATGTGGTCTGTGTGCAGTGAGAGCCAAAAGCTTTGTGTGAAATGACAAACTAGACAGAATTACAAAGCGAAGACAAAAGCCTGACATGTGGTCGATTAATGTGGTCAATAACTGACACAGACGGGGAGAATTATACAGTGAAGTCCCTTCAATGTCATCTGTGGAGGAGAATATGTGTTAAATGTGAATATATGCTTGAAAGCACGTTGGGTGAAAGAAAGGTTAAGTGAAGCTTTAGATGCCAAAAGGGTGAAACAGATTGTAAATCAACATCATGCGTACTGCTAAAAGCTTGGACTCATAACAATGTCATGTTTTGTGTCATTGATATTAAAACAGGAGATTCAGAAAACATTGGCACACAGGACAACCAGCATAAGAGCAACAAACCCACGCCTGTCGATTTAAACGCCTTTTTAGGAGCTTTTTATCTGTAAGAATGCTTTCTAGGTAGGTAGCTCACAGGAATTGGTAGAGAGCCAATGTCATACTGTAAATACAGAACAATATTATTTGCAATCAGATACATTTTTCAGTTGTATGGATGACTATGAGGTACATTTAAAGGGGTGATATGACACAGTTAAAACGAATATTATCGTTTGTTTTAGATGTGTGTGTACACTATTTAAGGTTAAAAACGGTATATATATGCACACATCTTGCATGTTTTTATCTCCTCTTTGCCCCGCCTCTCTGAAACAAGCAGATTTTTTATCGCGCTGAAAAGCGAGGTGTGCTGTGATTGGCCCGTTAACCAGTGCAGTGTCATTGGTCGAATACTTCAAGCTTGTGACAGAAATGTAACGCCTCTTACCATATTTGGAACATCAGGTTCCTAAGCAATATGCCCTTTTCACATTACGTCATGTATCTTCCGTTCTCCCGCGAAGCAGGGTAGCATTACTTCCGCTAGTGCCTAAGAATGGACTTTACAAAGTCCCTTGCACAGCTGCCACAAATACGGCTAGATGATGTCCAACATCTTGCAGACAAATTTTCGCTTACGACAAGATCAAAGCTATATAAAGGATACAAATTCTTCATTGAACAGTACATGTTTGATTATGAAGGGAAGTGTTTTGTTTTTGTGTTATCAAAGGGGCTAGGATAAGTAATTCAATACGTGTTCTGTCAGTTTTTTTTTCACTGTTGTTAAATTCCAGCGCGACAGCAAAACGGAAGTTCTTCGTCTTCTTCTCCTTGTTTGTTGCAAGACGGATGTTATGATACACTGCTTTGCGAAAAGGCGGAAGTTAAGTTACATCATTGTGAAAAGGGTGTATTGTACTGACAGGTGATAAAATGTCATTGGTACTTTCCTTATCAATTCGAGCCCTAATCTGATCTGGAAAATGAAGATGATCAAGCCCATCAACTTTACCAGCGCGATATATTATGTTAAATAGTTAAAAACTATAGCTGACTGTTTTACCTTTTATATACGATTTTATAAAGATTTGCCGGATTTGATCAACCAGTGTTACACCATATCTCGTCGCGACTCAACAAAGACAATAAACCCCATTATAAACACAACAATTGCTCCCTTTAGTTGGAACATAATTACTGATTACTAGAACTTACAGTATGTTGTCTTTTATCACGTTGCGCATGTGTCTCCATTTGCAGATCACACAAAGAAACAACATGAGCTGCAAACATTGTAAGTCCTTAACAAAGTGTGTTACACTGATACAATGAGATTTACAAGTATAGATTCTTGCGTATAGATTTGGGCGGTCTTAGTCAGGTCATACCACGAAACGACGTAGATTCGTTGGGGTGTGGTTACACAAGGCGTTTCAGGCAGGTCTTGGTGAGTATTCGCTTATAGATAGAATGCATCTTTTGTTCTGACACTTTCATTTTTGCAATTTTACATGTCTAATACATGCATAGGCAACTTATAGCACACCAAAGACACAGAAAAACATGTGTTGGTGCCAATGACCCCTTTGAAAATGAAATGAAGAGTAAGTTATAAACTTAATTAAAACATAAAATGTAAACGTAACTTACTTATTATATACTAATATTCATATAAGTTATTTATTTAGTTTAATTCAGATTTTACATTTCGTCGCTGTCCTTCTGAGACCTTGAATGTCCAATTCGCTGTTTTTCAGGAATTGGAGAAAAACACTGTACTTTTTTAAGTATTACAAACTGTGATGTCAAAGTTAATAAGCACATTTTAAGGCGCTTTATTGGTTAGATATTCGCAAACTCCAGTGACAAACATAAAGGGTGACTAATAATAATGATTTATGGCACCGCAGTGAACACCTACAACAAATATGGGCGAAGAAACACACTGTTGGCCCGTATTAGCGAGTATCCGTACATTTCTACCGCAGTAAAAGAAATCCGCCACTGCCGCTAACAGTCACACAAATGCCCAGAGATCCATGGATTAGGCCATGGGGTGAAATTAGAACTGTTTGCTTTCCTGGAGGTGGTCCTGCATCCAGGGCTGAATTTACTGCCGCATACCCCTCAGAAGGATTGACGACGCTGGATTTATAACCCGTGCTGTAATTATGCCCCTCTCTCTTACTCTTTCTCTGTCAGCTAGGCTGTCCCCTGTCGATTTTTAAACAATTTATCTATAAGAGTCCAAGTACTTCCTCTTTCCCTCCTCTGCGGTCTCCAGTAGCCCATGTACTGTGTATGAGCCAAGGATGAATTTTCAACGATTGTTATTGATTAAGGTGAAATAAAATAAGAGGCAAGCAGTTTTACCACCTGTTCTGTCAGAATATTGATTCAACTCATTACTGTGAAAAAATATATATGACACCCCTCATAATGGCAAACTTTTTTGCATATTTCAGAACTTTCTTTAATCAAGTTCATAAGGTTTTTTTTTTTTTACGAACGTTTTTCTAGATATATATAGCATATAGGGATCATAATATCAACATGAAATCAAGTCAAATATGAACAAACACAACCAATGGGTTTACATTAACTTTTTAAGGGAACTTGTTTCAACCTATGGTTGGTTGAAATATGAACTGATATGAACATGTTGGTGTACATCAACGGTTGGCTTTGTGCACGTTTTACCCAACTATGGGTTGAATCAAGCTAGCACTGTTTTAGATTTTGGCTTCACGATTGTATAAACCCAATGAAATCCTTGGCGCCCTGACTTCTTAATATCCTTCCCCTTGCAATTCGATTGGAGCTTACAGGCGATTTCAGTTTATGATGCATCAGACTCGGTAAATGGAAAGTGTGTGGTCTGTGGGCGTAAATAAGCCTAAATTGGTATTTTTTGGTGTGGGGAGGAAGCTCTTGCAAGAATGTTACAGTCAGTCTGTATAGTGCATCATACGTATTTACTTCAAAAGATGAAGGAAAATCCTGTTTTCCACAATATCAGCTGTGGAAGAACTTCAACAGTCTTTCCATCTTTTCCCTTTGAAATAAGATATACCCGGCATCCATTTGCCCTTCAGATGTTCTTCTTTCAATGTGCCAATCACAGTGGTACAATCTTACTTTGTGATTATAGCCTCATTGTGTTGATTACCCTCCACCACCCCGAGTCCCTCACCGACGACATCCACCTCCGTTCTTTTTTGCACTTGTCAATTTTCCTTTCTCTTAATCAGCGCGGGAATGCGAGGAGACAAGCGTTAGGCTATTATAATTCATGCACCAGTGCTTAACTTAATGATGAAAAATATGACCGTGTCCTTCTGAAAGGGAAAGCAATTAATTCTCCCCACGGAGTTCAGGAGGAGATATTGACACAGCGGTTAACATAAGATTGAACTTGTTTTGTTTACATCGCACTGATCTCTGTGTTTCTCCCTCATCTCCTGCTGCGTTATTACTTGACCACCCTTCAGAGCATGGTGCTGGCTTTATTCTTTTAATAAATTGGCCGGATAAAGATGCCGGTGCATTTTAGATTCGTTCGTATTCTGCTGTTGAGCTCTGTATCCACACAGAAACGTAGTATCGTTGTGGACCTTTGGTCTGCGTAGAGAGAAATATAGAAGATTTGTTTTTAATAGACACAATTAGGGGGAACGTTTGTTTCATATTCCCTTGGTTTAATGTTTTTATTTTATTTTTATAATTATCATTCATAGAAGACTTGGTAAAATACTTCGTTGATATGCCAAGAAACCAACTTTCCAGAATAACAATGACTCCGGGGGGACAGCTGGCCAGCAGGAGGCTGTTTGTTCAGGTGTCCCGCAACTCTAAACCCTACTGCAGATTTCCGAACCTAAAACCTTTCTGTACGCTTTGAAATCAGCACGGATATGACATAACCATGCCAAATGCAGAAGAATAGCAGAGCCGGATGAAAAAAAGTACTGATGCCAAACTGAACACAATTCAGCATGATGGGGCTTATCTTCTAAAAATAGCTTTGTCTCCCTGATGCGATTTTCTTTCTTTGTGCAGGGATTTTTCCTTCACGAATGCCGTGAGGAAATGTCTGGTCTTAAAGGGATAGTTCCCCCAAAATTTCGAATAATGTCATCATCTACTCATCCTCATGTCATTTTTAAACTGTAATACTTTATTTCTTTTGCACAATACAGAAGAAGATTTTTTTAAGGATGTTGGTAACCAAACAATACTGAATCCCAGTGACTTCCATTGTGGACACAAAACCACTGAGACATTTCTCAAAATATCTTCTTTTGTGTTCCACAGAAAAAGAAAAAGTCATACAGGTTGGAATTGACATGAGAGTTAGTAAATTATGATTGAAGTTCAGTTTACAATTATTTGTATGGTGATTTTCATAATACTTGCATTAGAGAAAATTGCTTTTTACAGTTGATAGGAATGCTTTATCTGAGGTTGCTGGGTCAAAGAGATGGCCAAATGTTGAGAAATCTACCATTCTGACAAATCATGAAGTTTGCTAACATCATGTTTTCATGTATGCAGAAACAATAAACACATTAATGAATGACTACATGTTGTGTAACAAGTACAAAACATGGAAAATGTTGCCGTTTTGTATGCTGATTCAGAGTTGGCGTCATCTGAGGTCCGTGCAGCCATTGGCATCATCTCTTCACAAAGATTTCAGGTGAAACAACACCTGTAAGAGACTGGAGGCATTACGAGGTGGAAACAGAAAGGCAAATAGTGAAAAATTAGTAATGTTCATAGACATTTAAAGCAAAAATACTTTGTCTCAAATTTACATACAGATAACCTGTACAGCTGGAGTACAAGGATATGAGGTGCAATATGGGAATCATGAAATGAAACCAACTCACTCCACCAATCACCCCTCCTTTTCAAAGCACTACGCTGGCCGACATAGAACTAAGATGTCGTCATGTTTTTACTTCTTTGCCGAGAAGATAATGTTTTTACAAAACATGCAGAGCAGATTGTCCTTTTATGGACACTGTAGAAACTACAAGATCTTCCAAAAAATGACACACTGGACCTTTAAGTCTATAGGATGATTGGTTTCTATGATGTCGTTTTGGAGGATGATTGAATCCTGCAGTGATTTCTTTTCAGTCACAACTACATATTGCAGTCACTGGATCTCACAGAAATGGCTTAACAACCACTCCGGTCAATTGAGCAGAGAATGTAAAACACATCTGAAGTAATAGACTCTATTGTCGAATGAGAGAGTGCAGAGGTGTTTTTTTTTTTGAGTTACAGAGTTAGGGTACTGTTATAGTCATGTCATTCATTCGCTAAATCTCGTGTAATGTTCTGCATTAGGCCAGACTGAGTTATTTTGTGAATATTCATGCCTTTCTGTGTAGTTAGACAACATAATCATCTGTTAGACAGTGCTGTCATTGTGCAGAGGGAAAGCAGTACTTTTGTCTTCGAGGCTATTTCATTTTAGTTGGCATGTGATTGCAATCATACAGAACACCTGATGACAACACATTATCCAGCTGTGTCAAAGTGATCCACTTGGAGAAGAATTTAAGGGGGCTTGGCAAAAAAATGACAATTAACACATGTGCAAAGCTCACTGATTATCTCTTTAGGAGAATAAAAATATTTCTATTGTACAAGAGAGAATCTGCACATTTTAATAACAGATCATCTAGTCATTTATGGTTTGTGTGGTTTTTGGTTTTTCTTTGCTTTTTTTGTGTGTATTACAATAAAACCCATATTCTTTCATATGCTGTAGTTTGCTCTTTTTTCAAATTCCCAATTAGTTTATGAAATACCTTAAAAGTGATCTTTTTTGTACTTTTTGTTCCATACACCATTAATGCAGCAATTCCCCTTCTTTGTCACATGACGTCAATTGACCTAAATTATTTAATTGAAGTACTCTATAAGATTTTAAATACATTTGTGACCCTGGACAACAAAACCAGGCTTAAGGGTCAATTATTTGAACTGAAAGCTAAAGAAATAAGCTTTCTATTGATACATGGTCTGTTAGAATAGGACACTATCTGGTGGAACAACAACTGTTTACAAAACTGGAATCTTGAGGGTGCAAAAAAATCTAAATATTGAGAAAGTCGCCTTTGAAGCTGTTAATCTCAGGCATTGTAGCAGGCAACCCACTCACAAAAAAAAGTTTTTATACATTAACGGTAGGAAATTTATAAAATATCTTCGTGGAACATGATCTTTACTTAATATCCTAATGATTTTTGGAAAAAATAAAAATCTGTCATTTTTACCACAGCAATGTATTTTTTGGCAATAACTAAAAACGTTGTCCAGGGTCACATTTTTAAAAAAAATTGAGGGATATTCCACCCAAAAATGAAATGGGATATCCCAAAATAACACTTCACCCATTATGTGACTTAACGACCCAATGTGTAATTCTTTGGAGGATCTATTGACAGAAATACAATCTAATATATATATATATATATATATATATATATATATAAATTAAACTATGTCTTTAGAGGTGTATAAAGATCTTACATAATGAAGTGTTATGTTTTTATTATCTTGGAATGAGCTTTTTCTATCTACACACACCGCAGGTACACTTAAGGAAATTCGCCATGTTGTTTCTACAGTAGCCCTAAACGAAAAAAACGAAAACGTGACGACATTTTTGTCCTGTGTTAGCCACTATAGTGCTTTGAAAGGGAGGGGTGGAGTGAGCCGTTGGTTTCAATAAGCAACCTCCCCAAGAGACGATGCTAAAATCTCCAGATTGCCCCGTTAAATTGATACTTCACCCAAAAAATAAAATTCTGTCATCATTTACTCACCTTCGAGTTGATCCAAATCTGTATACATTTCTTTGTTCTGATGAACACAGAGAAAGATATTTGGAAGAATGCTTATAACGGACAGATTTTTCCCCCCATTGACTACCATAGTGGGAAAAATACAACGGTAGTCAAAAGTGCCCCAGAACTCTTTGCTGTCCTACATTCTTCAAAATGTCTTCTTTTGTGTTCAACATAAGTCATTTTTCCGACCGTGGAAGTTAATGGTGCGGAAAATCTGTCTGGTTAAAAGCATTCTTCCAAATATCTTTCTCTTTTTATACAGATTTGGAACACCTCGAAGGTGAGTAAATGATGACAGAATTTTCATTTTTGGATGAAGTATCCTTTTAAGTCATAGCTGGACTTTAATTTCCAAATCTAAAATCACTAAAAGATTTATTTTCTGCACTATATTTTGAGGATTAAATAACATTTCACTTTATCGTTGAGCACAAATACAGCTGTTGTACGAGAGACGGTCTGCCTAATTGTATTTAGTGCCCGTTGATTACAGAAGCGAAGCTCCACTGCCTTTTCTATTAGGTGCATCTGCCCAGCCTGAGTGAGTTTTTGCTCCATTTGTGTCTGTGTAATTGGCCCTGTAAACTGTGAAAGACTCGGGATAATGTGCAGATGTTCGTCCTTGTGCTGCTGTACCATGTGGACACAATGTGGTCTTTGGAAATCATGATCTAGTCAGTGGATGTTTAGAAATGAAATCCATCACAACTTAAGGTTTAGTATTTTTTTTTTCTGAAAGAAATGTTTTAAAAACAAAATCTTCTCTTTAACAGATCTTATTCACAAGGCTTCATATTTTTGTGGGTGGTCCTATAGGCCCATTGAGTAGATGCAGTATATGATCCCAGATGAATCAACTCAAATCATTAAAAAATACAAGTTTGTGTAAGTAAACGGTTGATTTGACTTTAATTTGAAACACTTGCATAATTTTTATGACCGAGGGTCAGATCATTCTTACTGTGTGATGTAAACCACACAATATATTGCCGTTCCTAATAAACTGGCCTAGTTATTATTATTCATGTTAAATTTGGATGCGGGTTATGAGGGTCTCGTACTTGATTTGACCTATAAAACGTTATAGTTTGGTCTATTTAATATTTGAATATAATTTCCTGATGGCGTACATGTGAATTAATTGTGTGCTGCTTCTTATTTCCCACGACTCTTTCCATTCTGGAAAATGAAATAGACTTTCTCTGAACATGAACACTGTGGGGAGAGAATATTGGTTGGGAGGGAAGCCCTGCTTTAATCTCCGTCACTAATAGGGCTTATTTTATTTCTCGGCTGTGAAATGAGGCCGATGGATCTTTCATAGGGCCGATCAAATTAAACTGCGCTTTAATTACGACCGGGCTTGTGGAGAATTTCCAATCAATTGTATTTTTCTGTCTCTGTTGAGTCTTCGAGTGCTTACTCATTTCTCGCAGTCTGCGGACTGAAGCTCGGCACGCAAAGGTTTGGAACGGCCTTAACTTCTTAGCATTTACACAATAATTTGATGACTGGGCTGTTTTTGTGAACCGCTGTGCAGAATATTGCAGGGCTGAGCTTCTGTATACCCTTAAAACAGCAGTTCACCTTAAGATTAAAATTGTGTCATTATTTACACAGCGTTGTTTCAAACATGCTTTTATCTTTTTCAGTGGAACACAAAAAGTGACCCTGGCTATCCAATGAACAGCATTTCAAGGCCACTTGATGTATAATGCTTTGTATTGCTACTTTTGTGTTCCACAGGGAGTAAAAGCATGTGTTTGAAAAAAAGTTGTAAATGATGACAAAGTAAACTCTTTCTTTAAAACTCCAACACTATGACCAGCAGGAGGAAAGATGATATTCAAGGTCAGGATGAGATGGAGGAAGAACTTACTTTAATCCCCATGACAACCAGAACGGTGATTGTTGCATCCATCAGATGGAGTCTCAATGTGCATATGTGGCTTCCTCTGAACATCGCTGTTTGGACTGGATATCTGGACTTTGTGCTTTATGTGTTACTGATTTAATATCTTTCAGGCTCTTATCAGCAGTTCTTTTTTCTCTAGTCTTTGTGTGTTTGTAATGCTTTTTCAGTCAGGCAGCAAGTCTTTTTGTGATTTAGCTTTTTTGTGCAAAAGGCATACCACAGTTTTTCAGTTCAGTTGATTGTAGTCTAAACAAACACAGTGACATCAGTTTTTACAGTTCAGTATTTTTGATTTTATTAGGTTGCATCTCAGTCTAAACATTCAAATAGAATATCAAGTATGTTTTTGTCAAACAGGATAGAATGCAACTAAAATCACAAATTTTTTGTATAAAATCACGTTAGGAAGAAACATTGTTTAGATACTTACATCATTACTATAACAATTGATACAGTGAATGTTGTTTGTACAAACAAATACAATTACATCACTCACAAAGTGACAGTGCCAACAATCTCAAATCGAACTCAAATCTTTGTGTGCAACATTATTCCTGACCAGCAGAGGGGGTTTCACTGGTTTGGGTTTTTGGGATCTGGGTAAATTTGGCCTGAGAGTCGCATTTCATTTTTCAACCCTTGGGATGTAATTAACTTGATGAATTAAAAAGACACAGAACAATCTTTGCAATTAGCACTCGGCCTCGTATCATCAGATGAACGGTATAGATGTGGTTGGGTGGAGTGAAGACGCTGATCGGTGTCCCTGCAAGCGGTTTTCATATAGATACAGTTGTGGCTCTGTTATTAACTTACTGTAGGATGCATTGTATAAGCACTCATGTGATGGGAGCGTGTGCTGGTGGGTCAAAACCGTGCGTGAAACGTGAACAAATTCAAAATATTAAAACCATAATATTGTTTGTCAAACATTAAAACTGATTTTTTTTTCACAATCATATTTGTTATTTTTGTCATTTTAATTGATTATTTATATCATATGAAGTTATTTAGCAAACAATAAATAATCACATTTCATCGTCAGAACACAATTCACAATGAGCAAAATATAAATGTAATAATATATTATTATAAATTGCGTTAAGCATTGTCAGTATGTATAATGTTTGTTAATTTTATAAAATATTTTTTTTACTATGCACATAGATGCAAAACACGAGCGAGCATTAAGAAAAAAAACATATTTGGAAAAATACATGCTAAAAAATAATATTAATATTACAAGCTAAAAAACACAATTATGCGCGTGTAACTGTGACGTAGGCACCTGGTAGACCAACCAGAAACTTTGTTTAGGTAAGAAGCGTTCCATCACAGCGTTGCGTTGTTGACACGTCGCGTCGCTCGCGCTGCGCAGCAAACAGTGAAAAAGTTGAGCTTCAGCTGTCAGTTTCAGTTCCTGGTTCTGCGACGCGCGTGTCTCGTGCACAGATCGTACTTGAGTGCTATTTTTGTGTCTTTTTTGTGTCACTGCACTTAATGTTTATGATTCGGAAGACATTAGAACATGGATTATATTCAATCGTTCAGAGAAGCGATGGCTGGTAAAATCTGGCCCATTACAACGAGAGAAGTTCAGTTCAAAGACTATTCGGAGGACGACACTAATGTAACACACACTGCAGGTCAGAGTTTTGTGTTGTTTACAGAAGTTTTACAAATGCAGCGCATTATAAATGTGTCTAATGCAACGCGTGTTGAGTTAAGTGTAGTTTGGACAGTTTGACAGTGTTTGACAGTGACTTTATTCTTTAGAGAGTTGTTACTCAGTTGCCGTAGGTGCTTTGAATAAGCATTTGCATGAGGTTTTTCAGGATTGTATTTGCACTTCCATAAAAGTAAGTCTTGTGATGGCTTTATACAACATGCAAAGTTATTCACAGTAGTATGATATTGAATAGATGGTCTTGTTTGGTTTGCTCAGAAATGTCAACATGTGACACGTTCTAATGGTAGAGTCCAGTTGCATGCTGTACAATAATTATAATAATATACATATATACAATAAAGGTGTGTTGTCATGATGGAGACATTTGTAAAGTGTGATTTTGTATTCCTTCTAAAAAAAACAATAGACGCCATGACAGAAATTCAAATGGATTTAATGGTCAATATTGTGTTGCTTTTTATGAAAACAAAAATAGGCTTTGTGGCTCTCTACTGGTAGTGTGTTGGGTCATAACTGGTGGGATGTTATGTTCTGATGAGAACCAATAGAACACCATTAAATCTACTGGAATTAGAGTTAACACACTACATAACATAATTTTGTAATGGTTTTAAAGGTAAACATCTGATGGTCCATAATGGTATTTGTAATAGAAACAATTAGAATTTTATTTTTACTGTAGTTGTATTCATTAACTCCAAAGTCTGGTACTTGATACAACTTGAAATACACTCAAATGGTCTACATATGATGTCTGTCTAGTATCTTAATTGCTTTTGTATTTTACTTTGTAAAACGTGTTTATACTTAATATCTCATGGGGTCATGTGACTTCTTACATTCTCTTAAATCATCTTGAGTTTGTCTAAAATGATTAGTAAGCCACACAATTTGACACTATAAATCTATTAAATAGTCTGACATTTTTAAGTGTATCCAAAGCCTTTTTTGGCTTCACTGTATTCAAGTTGTGCCACCCGGGAGTTCAGTTGTCGTTTAATTTTATTGTATGTCGTCCGTATTAAAAGCTCTCTTTTGGAATTCCAGATGTCATTTGTAAACCTTAATGGAATCCCAAAATAAGAAATTAATGGCCCACTGTTTTCTGCATCGCCTCTGGCACCTCATTACAAGAGAGGAACCCAGTTTAAAGAATAAGTGGGCTGCACCGGTGCCGGGCTGGAAGCACACTGAGTCCATTAGCATACATCTACACTTTAGACTGGCGTGGGAGGCACAAGACTCGTCCTGCTTTGCTATAGATCACCTCCAGGATGGATGAAGTGTGTGGGTGTATGATCAGTACTGAGACTTTACCAGACTAATGGATGGGTAAGCTGGCGTGCTGTGCCAACTCAAAAGGTCACGTGTGGATGCCAAAGCATCTGCATTAATGCCAACTTGTGATGTTGTTTGGCAACCACAAGTAAAGTAAACCTTTAGCCTTGACTAATTTGGTTGCACTTTGTATATTCACATTATTCTTTTGAATCTCAGAAGGACGACATTTCTACCGTCACGCCACGTGTTATATACCATCATACCGCTCTGCGCTAAATCAAACAAACAGCGCAGGACACAGAGGAGGCATTAGCGCATGCCACAGTGACTTCACCTTTGAACTTCATCCATCGCTGCAGAACGTTGCAGCCCTAGCAGCATTTGTTTAGCCCTCGTCTAGACTAAATGCTTAAGTGGCAGGGAGGGTTGGCGCCAACCGTATCAAACTTTGCCCTCCATTTAATAACCTTTAGAATTTGTGACTAAGCGCAAGGGCCGCTGTGCGGCAAAGGCCGAGGGGCTGTTTACCTGCGACGCAGAAGCTGATCTTTCAACTCCAGTTTATGCTTGAGGTTTTTCCTCTCTTTTTCCTTGAATTATTTCGCCCGTCTCCTGATGCTGGATATGGATTTGGCACTAAAGCTGCCACACGCAGTGAGATAAAGAATAGTCTCGGCTGCATGGAAGTGTTTGGCTAGGTGTCACATGATCTCATCCGGTGTGCTTTGTAGTCACGCTGATAAATTTAAAGAGGACTCATTCTTTATTTGAATCATTATTTATCATGTGTCATAGTTTAGCTCTTAGAAGTCATGCATCATGTCTCCCACAAGACATCTGGAAGAAAATAGCAAAGCACTCATACAGTTCTGTGGCATAATGGCAGTAGTAGATAAAATATTGTATTATTTTTGCAGTATGCAGAATGTGTGTACCTGTGTTGAAACAGCTGTTAGTTATTAAGCCAAAATTATATTTTAATTGACTGTGGCTACACCTAGCAATTCTATACACAGTATATACAATTTCTTCATGCATTGAATACTTAGATAACTTTTTGGCACACTGTTTAAGAAACGTTAGCATATTTTGTTTGATATATTTTAATGAGTTTAACAGACAATAACACAACAAGTCATACTGGGTGAGCAAGAGGAGAGCAGGAGTTGGGAAAGGACCATGACTCGAGACTAAATGTCGGGTTGCCCGAACCACTTTTGTGCAATATGTCAACATGCAGCTCACTTGACAATTGGCATTGACATCAAATCTTTTTTGGGCACATTTTAAGAGCTGTTTAACGATTAATCGCAATTAATCGCATCTGGATTAAAAATTATATCCAGATTATAGTAACATATATACTGTATGTCCGTTTATATCATTATATATTAATTTTGTATTTATAAACACATACACATTGTTCAGAAAATTATAAAAAATACATAATTTTTGGTATATAATTGAATTATGTATAAATATATACATTTATAATTATTGTTTTTATAATTATTACATTTACATGTACATTTATAAATAAAATGAATATGCACAGTGCACAGATATATTATGTAACAAAACAATCTCATGGGAATTCGTGACATTATCACGAACTGGAATCTATAAAATCGTGTTTACTGATTTCCCCCTTTTTTGTGTCGGTCAGCACGACTTTCAATCTAATGTATTTTAAACGCGATATCTTTCATATGTATAAATATATATCAACGCAATCTGATGGGAATTCATACCTATTTTACACTGTGGCTCATTGGGGTGAATTTCTATGTCCTACGATCTCATTCGTATGTTTTCTTATGAAAAGGAATTTTCCCCTGTGACTTTAGGTTTAGGGGCGGGGTAAGAGTAGCCATTGATCAAAATTGATGCGATTAATAGTTGAACAGCCCTAGCTCATTATTTGAGAGTATACACAAAACTGCATGAATCGTAATAGTGTTATTTCCAAGAAGATAGTGCTGAATTAATAAAAACGTTTAATTGATAGTTGTTCTAGTTGTGTATTACTCAACAAAGCCGCTGTTCCTAAAGCATTTTGCAGGTGTGCAGAATAAGAGCAGAGTTGACTCTACAGCATCGAGTTAGACTTTAGCCACTTCTTAATTTGATTTGCAAACTAAATAGTGCTCACTAAAGCAATAACTGCCGAGTGGATGGAAGGATCTTGTTGCGATTAGTCACCCTGGAGTGAGTGCTAATGAGAGACTCCGGTGCGGGTGACACCCTGACAGGATCAGGGTTTGATTCATTGACCTGGGGAGGGTGTTAATGAGGGAAAGGACTGCCAGTCCGTGAAGACTGGCAGTGTTTATGGCCAGTCCTATAAAAAATTGGTCAATTTCCTTGTTTTCTTTTCACTTACAGATGCAGTTCAAAGTGTAATTTAGGCAAACTTTATAATACTCTTGTTTACTCTAACCAGAGTGGAACCCTAACCTGTCTTTTAACTTTTTAGGAAGCGCCCTTCAAAGACACACAGCATTTAATGAAAAGAAAATAACGAAATAAAAATGTACATTATGATATGACGCCTTAAAGAGGAAGAATAAGACAATTGAGTAAAGACAGTTGTGAAATAAAAAAAAGTTTTGGCAAAGTCATCCCTATTGCACAAAAGCACATATTGATAATCTTGTTCAATGTTTGACAGACATATTTTAGCCAGACAGAAACCCTACATCACATGCTTGTATCTTTTTCTGTAATTATATTACATTAAATACTTTACATGTACTGAACAGATATAAATATTGTGTATTACTTTGACTGAGACATGAGCCCTGATGCCTGTGTTCTCAGAGTGTTAAATATTGGTGAGAAAATGTAAACTTGATCAGCAGTGATACGAGTAGAAGAACAAGGCATGCATATATTTATTATGGAGAACTGCATATAATATACCGCAGTTGTCATGCTAGGAATGGGTGGCATGTCGAAATACAGTGTAATGGGTTAACCGGGGTGAAGGGCTCCACCCATAAATATTTGTCCTAGCCTTGTGAAATGAAGTGATGGCCCTGAAGTTTTGTTAGGCACACGGCAAAAGGGAGTTTAGTTGTTTACGGTTGCACTTTAATATATAATTCAACTTATGTGCAGTTACAGGTGTGTTACCTGTAAAGTAACACCTTTAAGATGGCATATTGTTTGGGTTGTATAAACAAGCTCCAAAAATAAGTATAATCAAATAAGATGAAGTACTTTTCGTTTGTAAAGAATAGGGCTGCACGGTATATCGGAATTGTGTGAAATAAAATATAGCCTATTATGATATCGGTTTAGTTTTAACCAGCCGTGATGGCAATATGCGACAAACGTTTTTGGATTCCATGTTAGAAATGTTATTTTTTTATGTTGTGATGTCACGTACCATCTAGTTAGAATCCAGGGTTGCAAATTTTTCTCCAAGCCCTAGATAAGTATAATCACTGGATTAACCAAAATTTACACGGCTAAAACGAATATTATCGTTGGTTTAAGATGTAATGTGTATACACGTTTTAAGGTTAAAAAACTCTGTATTTTCCACATATTGTGCATGTTTGTATCTCCTCTTTGCCCCGCCTCTCTGTAACGCGCAGAATTTTTACAAAGCTCATCGCTCTGAATAGCGAGGTGTGCTATGATTAGTCAGTTGGTTAGTGCGTAGTGTTTGGTCGAATACTAGAGCGTTTCCAGGAAATGTAACGTCTCTTACCATAATCGGAATGTCAGGTTCCAAAGCAATTGTACTTACAGGTGATGAAAATGTCATCGTTACTTCCTTATATCAATACGAGCCCGAATCTGATATGGAAAATGATCAAGCTGATACATCAACTTTGCCATCGCGACTTGAGCAGGATGTAAAGGATTGGTAAGTTTTTATTAAAAAAATATTATGTTATTTACCTTTTATATACAACGTTATAAACAAACAACCATATACATCGTACAGACTTTGTGTGAGATAGAAACAAGCTCGCATTACAGCAGGGAATGGTAACAAAAAAAATAACGCGAGTGAGTTGGCCCTTCTTGGTCAACCAGTGTTACGCCACGTCTCGTCGTGACTCAGCAAAGACAATAAATTCCATTATAAACACATAATTTGTTATCTCTAACTACTGATTATTGGGACTTATGCTGTCTTTTTTCACGTTGTGCGCGTGTCTGCATTTGCAGATCACAAACACACGACAAACTCAAACCGCGTTAGTCCGTAGCAAAGTCTTTTTCAATGACAATATACTTACAGACTGCGAATCTGAAGCGCCTGTCATGCGAAGTTGGAATGGCCCCACTTTTAACCAAAGCTTTCAGGCATTGCCGGTCTTGATACTTCCAGGTTCATGAAGCAATCATCTGTGAAATGCGCTGCACAAACTTGAATATTCGTATTGTACTTTTCTGGAACAGTGTTGTAAATAAAATAAAAAACATTTGTTTTTAGTCGTCTCATCTTTTGGAAGTGCAAACAAAGAGGCTTTCTTTTTGCAACGAAACACCCAGCGCCTCTACGACATGGCTGCGGCAGCCACGATACAATGAGATTACAAGTACACCCACCTTACTTGCGTTTACATTTGGGCAGCCTTAGTCAAGTCATACCACGAAATGACGTACATTCGTGTGGGTGTGGTTACACGAGGCGTTTCAGGCAGATCTGGTTGAGCAATCGCTTTAAGATAGAATGCATCTTTTATTTCAACACTTTCATTTTTGCAATTTTACGTGTCTAACACATGCATGGGCAACTTAGAACACACCAAAGACACAGAAAAAACTGTATTTGTGCCATATGACCCCTTTAACAAAATACCCATGTCAATTTTGTCTTTTTCACTGAACTTCTAAAACAAAAATATCCTAACGATATGCACATCGTTTATATCCTCAGAATATTATCGTTTTAGTAGAAGTTCATTTCAGTCCAGTGTCTGTTGAACATCAACAAAATCAAATCTAAATTCAAACATAAAGTCATCCAACAGCACTGTGGAAGACTGACAGCATGACAAAACATGAAGACTGTAAACAAAAAATCAGGTTATCACATATACTTTTTTAAATCTTTCGTAAATACATTTACAAATTATATTGCTTAAAAGTGAATGTGAACTTCTTTGCAGAATTTGAGATCTGAAAAAATACAGAGCATCTTTTCTGTTACAGTCTTTGTCTTTACAGACCTGTTTCCCCAGTTTTCATTTCCTGAAAATACATGCAAATAGATTTTTTTTCATTTGGGAGCAATATTGTTATTAGTTTTCAGAGTTAAACAAAAAATATTATTTTACCTAGACACATACCTCTGAATAATGCATTCAGAAAAACTGATGTCAAAATTATTTTTTCATTGGCTGATATCCTAAATCTAGAGCAAAATGAGTGTAATAAAAAAATAGAATACTTCCTGTCCTGTCCATAAGTCCTGTGAATAGTTTGTGTGAGTGTTTGTTGAAATAAAGCGTTTTGTACTGCAAATGATGTAATCCCCCTATCCGCAGAGCTGAAGTCTTCTCATCATTCCAACACTGTGTTTGTGCACATGTGTGCGCGTGTCTGTTCGTACCACCTGCTTATTATGATGGGGCACTTGTTTCCAGCACCATTCTGAGCAGTAAATGAGAGCAGTCTAAGAATAACTTCCGTTCGGCCTTTGCAGCTGCGTCTAACACAAGCCTGGTTGTTTGCATTGAGAAGTTTGTCTCATGCTTTGTGCATCCATTTCTGTCCCAAATACATGGACAACAAATGCATAAACAAATGCATTTCAACCTCCTCAAAGGAATACATTGCAGTATGAGCTGTTTTTGTGAGATTTGCAAAAGCAAGCGTTTTTCTTATAATCTGGCACATGCAATAGATAAATGATGCCTTAAAATGTTTTGTTTACTGAGCAGTCGTCTGGTACTGATCTCAGTGTTTCTGTGTACACCATGCGTATAGGCCTTCTAGAAAAATTGCTTGAAACTTCTGAATGTATGCTTATCTGTTATCATCACATTTACATCATCACATTTACATCATCACATTATGTTTAAGGCCACAAATGTACTTCACAGGGATGATTGTTTTTATATAAATGCTGTGAAATCTCTTAAGAATATCTGCTTTATTTCAGAGCTTTTACTGCTCCAATCACAAGACTAATGAAAAGTGTTTTTTGTTTACAAGATTGTATATACATTTAGTGGTACACTTGAAGACTTTTATATTAGTTCTTGTTAGTGATGGCTTTTGTATGCTAGACCATCATAATACGACCTTGTTTCAAAACTTAGTGATGCTGTGTTTTAGGCTTTGTTTTTTAAGGCATTTTGGCAGACGCTTTTATCCAAAGTGACTTACATTGCTTTATCCTATACATTTTTACGTATGTATTTGCAATCCCCTGGGCTCGAACCCACAACCTTGTATTGTTAATGCAATGCTCTTACCACTGAGCTACAGGAAAGCTGTAAGGTTTGAAAATCTTATAGGTCCGCTAGCTCCTGAAAAAAGGTTAAAAGCTAGACAGCTTAACATGTATCCTTTGCAGGAAAAGCTATCCCGTATTGCATTGTGATATGCTCAGTGAATAAATCCATCCAATGTTTTATCTATATTAAAAGAAATGTTAATTCTAAGTAAAATTTGAATTGAATTCTATAAATATAGTTCAATCTACTTTTGACAGACTGTTTTACCCGAAATGTTTATGTGCTGTGTATTTTTATGCTGATTAGACTTTATTATTTATGAGTCGAATCTCTTGTGTGAAGCAATAGTTTTATGGCACACAAAGTTGCTGCCTATGTAGTAAATCTAAATTGGTCCCTTGTGAGGTTTCATTTCATCCAGGGTGCTGCAATGGAGGGCTGCTCCCTATTTATACTAGACATTCATGCACATGCAAGCATGCATTAAGATATGAGATTAAATGCATATTTATCCAAAAGATTTGTGGTTTTTTGTTGATGGAGAGCCGTGGACACCGTCATCCCCAAAGAATTGTCCAGAACTGTAGAGATATTGGATCTTCTCTCTCACATACACATTGGGGTCTTTGTTTTGGAGCCGCAGCTCTTAATCCGTTGTGTGAAATGCCCATTTAAGATAATACACACACTTGAGGGTTCAATTCCATTAAATTTTTCCTCCTTTTCACGGAATTTATCTGTGTTTTTGCTTTCATTCTTTCTTTCTCCCTCTCTGCCTGTTTGGTGCAGCACCATATCAAAATATAGACATTTGTGTTCTTCTAATTCCATTATTTGCTCCACCCCTTATTTATTATTTGAATCAATTTAGTCTTCATACGGTCTTAATTTCATGTGTGTGCATGTTTAAAATGTTGGATTTTGGTTTATTCTTGAGGATATGAAGGGTCAGGTAAATTACTCTCTATATGACACGTGATCGGTGAGTTTAGACATGAGAGGTTTTGATGATGTCAGACGATAAAACAAGTCATTTAAGATGCAGTGCATTTTGGTTGAAATTGGATTTGAATGAGATTTGACGAATAATTGATGTTCGGTAAGACTAGAAAGATATATTTAAAGGGATAGTTCACTCAAAAAAGTTGCTGTTCCAAATCTGTACAAATTTCTTTGTTCTGTTGAACGCATCGATAGATATTTGGATGAATGTTTGTAACCAAACAGTTTCTAGCCACAATTGATAGTAGGAAACATTATAATGGTTGTCAAACTTGAGGGTGAATTAAATAAAGACAGAATTTTCATTTTTGGGTGAACTGTTCCTTTAATAGGACGTTAAATTTTGATTTCGCATTGACATCCGACCGTTTTAATATGTATAATATACATAATATTTGTTATATATTTAAATATATATTTCTTTAAAAGGTTATGTTTATTTTGCACAGACTATAGAGTTTGCCAGAGATTTTACTCCAGTTCGTATGTACAGTACGGTAGGCAATATAACTACAGTATGGGACATACGAATCTTGAATCATCA
Source organism: Triplophysa bombifrons (assembly GCA_029783895.1). Classification (NCBI taxonomy): domain Eukaryota; kingdom Metazoa; phylum Chordata; class Actinopteri; order Cypriniformes; family Nemacheilidae; genus Triplophysa; species Triplophysa bombifrons. The sequence continues at coordinate 6,709,106 of CM056455.1, forward strand.
GGTTACTCTATCAAATAGTGGCATAAAAGCGCTGGATTAAGGATTAGTGTTAGTATCAGAGCTCTGGCCTGGTTTCTCTGGTGGCCGTCCGTCTCTGTGGTGTTGGTCCAGAAATAGCAGGACTGCTATGACTCATGGCTGCACAGCCGTCACACTAACACAAGTGCAGAACAACCTGTTAGCCCCACACGTTCTGGAGTTAATGTAGAGCCCCTGAAGCAAAGTGAACATGTGGAGGACTTGCTAACAGTGCTGTGATAACCCTGAGCTTACAGTACACATGAGCAGTCACACGCATGATACTACATGCATTTCCATTAGCTCGACATAAGCTGGGGATTTGAGCATTCCCTATGGATTTTTTTAGTCAAATGGCAATTCAGTTTCGATTGATGTTTGCATGATTTGCAAGTTACATGAAAATCTTGTATATTCCAAACCTGTATGACTTTTCTTCTACAGAACACAAAAGAAGGTATATTGTTGATAACCAAACCACGTTGGCCCCCGTTAACTTCCTTTAGACTTTCTTTTGTGTTTCACAGACGAAAGAGTCATAGTCATGTTTTGAATCACATGAGGGGGAATAAATGAATCCAGGATTTTTGTTTTTGGTGAACTGTTCCTTTAAAGGCATGTGAAAAACATGCCACACATTTTAAACGTACACTTTCAATAACTAAAGAGTTATATATATTTTTTAGATGCACTTATACTAAATTTCTTCACCGATAATCGATTATTCAGAGTGATATCTGCGGAAACAGATTCTGAAGATCACATTAATATTTCTTAACTTTCTGAATGTTATTAATTCATATAATGACTATTATTATTGAAAATCAAACTGGTGATGGTTCATTGCCTTTGCGCTGATCGTCGGCTGTTTTTAAACTATCGTCCGATTGTGTGAAAAATTGCTACCGATACCGATTATTGGCCGATATATCGGTGCATCTCAAATTTTTGGGTGTGTTAACGTTATGCTACGATCCATAACGTTTTTGGTTATAGAGCAAGAACAAAAATCGGTGTTTAAAATGGTCTATTTATTTGAATCATATTCGCAATGTTACAATAATGATTTATATTTTTAGTTGTCCGCCAATAAATGTTGTTTTTCTATAAATGTCTTTCTCTGGTTCATACAGAGATGGTGATATAGAGGCAAAAGTGACGAATTGCAACTTTATTTAATCCTAGTCTATGTCATTTTCTTCACCATAATCACCAGTTTGATCCAATCAGCCACATTTACGGACCAGTCGTTGCAAAAGCGATAATCAGCCATTCAAATTACACAGCCTCCTGTCACATGACCTCTCTTCCAAACACAGGCATTAGAAAGTAAATGTTGCTATTAAACATGTGGTTTACACACCATTCGATCTCATTATTGGATTTTGTAATAATTGTTCAGCACTGCTGATGAATTTCTCATACAGTGTTTGTCTTAGAAGGCACCGCCTCTCTCACCTCCTTACAGAAAACGCTCCTGCGTGAAACACGCACACACACTGAATCACAGCACAACACAAATGTGATGTAATCAGGTAGCACCCTTCCACCACTCCGTCTCGCTCGCTCGCTCCCTCTCTCTCTCTTTCATAGAGGTCAAGGTGGTCTCTGTCTATTACAGGCATTTGCAGCAGCGGGAGGCATTGCAAGGTGAAGACACATCAGTTGTCATTGTGTTGAGTGAGAGAGCGAGCGAGAGAGAGAGAGAGAGAGAAGGAGGGAGGGAGACGGGAGAGAAAATCAGGAAGGGTAAGAGACAGCGAGAGAGAAACAGAGAGAGAGAGAGAAGCTGTGTTTTCTGGCTCGCCGGAGTCGCTCGCTCACACTCGCTGTTGACGGATGAGCCGTCGGACGAGACCGGGAGCTCGGCAGCGTGTGTCAGGCTGAGGGGTGTGCAGAACATGAACGTAATGAGAACCTTCCCTCGCTTGCTTTCAGATACGGGGCAGAAAAAGACGCCGGAGAAGAAGGATGGAAGACGGATGTCGTTCCAGAGACCGAAGGGAACCGTTGAGTATTCGGTAAGTGGGAATATCAAGCCATTATCCTTGATGTTTATGCATGTGTTGTGTGTTTACATAGCTGAAATGACAAGGTCATGGGTTAGAATCCCAAAGAGGACACCTTGAACGTAAGTGGGGTTGCATAAAAGCATCTGCAAAATGCAGAAATGTGTGCTTTGACGCTCATCTCGGGGTTGTTTACTTTGCTGGTGAGCTTGAAAATTTTCCACATGTACCCGCTACATTTCTCTAAGAGTTTATTTTTGTGTCCAAGCTAAAGATCGCTTTGAGACCCTCAACCCAAACAGAGCAGTGTCTAGTGTGTTGAGGATGAAGAGCGGTGTTTTGAACAGTGCATGTTTACATTTGCGGCGAGGGGCTGATTATTTTCATCTCATATTGCCGGTCCACACATTTATACACTTGCATTCCAGCAGAGTGTTCAGAAATGACCTTCCACCGCGTTTGCATTTCTATTGATTCGGCAAGCGTGTGCCATGCGAGAGAGAGAGAGCGAGCTTCGATTGTCTGACTTCACAGCTTGTTGTGTTCTTGAAATGACCCTCAAATTCCAGCTGCGGGCAGAACGCTTCTTGTCTCTCTCCCTAGTAACAGGACGCGTGTGGGTTGACGCGAGCTCTGGAGTTGAGCCTGAAAGTGGGAAAACGGGGGAGCTGGCGGACTGAGCTGTCATTTGCACAGCAGATTGGAATCAGACTTGTTTTGTAACGGGCATCAGCCAGCCATGGATGCCAGTGTAGTCGCCGCTGTCACGGTCCTGTTTCCAGATGCTTCGGAAGATCCGGGCAGCCGGGGCAGGTGTCTGACACCCTCTCTCTCAACACACACTGAAGATCCGTCTCTGTCAGACATGGAGTGACTGACAGGGCCTTTGTTTTCCTCGGCAGAGCGTGAAAAGTGTTCAAGGCGGCAACGGGGCATTTTTCAAGCGGCATGTTGTGAGGCTGTTTGTGGTTTGGGGGTGGGGGGGTGAACAGATATGGGTCTGATATCTCTCACTTTCAGCTTGCCACGGAGTGATTGACGACTGAATGGGCGTTGCTTAATGATGTTTCAAGCAGTGCTGTCGTACCATTGAATGCCCCACCGAGATGGATGGGGAAGATGTGGTCATGTTTTGGTGGACCGGTACAAATTCAGCGCATGTTTTTATTGCCCATGGCATTAACTATTATGCTTTAGGTTATACTAATAGGTACCGTTTGTGATCCCCCCCCCCCTTTTTGTGTAAAAGTCAACAAAATCAGTTATTGAGCAAGTACATTATTAAACTGTGTTAGAAATTGTCTCCTTACCCCGACTGATATATAAACGGAGCTGTTTGACTTCATCGGAAAAGTATGTAAAGTGACCTGCTATTCAATGTTTCAAACAGTAATGGCACAAGAAATGCAAAACTTCTTTTCAGCGTTGGTTAGAAAATGTGTTATGAAACTAGTTGTATTGATGCTTTTGAATTATAGTTTAATTCTTCTTTTTGTTTACGGACCTCTTTGAAATGCACTGTGGGATTGGCAGCTAAAGCTGCTTTAGATTTTAGATTTTTTTTTAAAGGCATTAAAAGATTGCTCCCGACTTCTTGGCCTTAAGGGTAATGATTATCTTTGAAGTATTTTCTTGGCGGCAGAAAAAATCTTATAACCAGCCTCATAAAATGGTACAATTCAAGATCAAGCAGATGCCTCTGCCAGCCATTAATGGCAGTTAGCTGACAGAACATGGAAAGACTAAACTGTAATTTTACTATAGAGTTGTTAACACCTTTGTCTGCCCTTCATCAGATCAGTTAAGAGTGTTTGGCAAACATCACATAATTCATTATCATGAACAAAGCTGATATGGGTTATATTGTGACTTTCACACTTTTCAGATCACTGTTATGAACCTTATTGAAGCTCAGAGATGTAACCAGTCAGCATTTCAGTCTTGGGCAAGACATTTAAACTCAAGGTTGCCCCAGTGGTATTGATGCTGTTATAATTATACCATTTTGAATAAATCTGCTATGTGAGTTCTCGAACTGAATTTATTGAAGTATTGCAAATATTCTTGTTATTTAAATCATTCATTCATTCATTACATTTAAACGAATAAGTAATCTTCATAACATGTAGGTTTGCTCTCTCATACCGTTCAGAATTGAATATTAAATTTATTTAAAATATCAATGTAGTAGAGTAGACGGGGCGAGACCGTGGTTCGAGACCGGTAAGTAATTGTGAATAAGCGCCAGCTGTGCGCACAAATACTCACCGGTCTCGAACCACGGTCTCGCCCCGTCTACTCTACTACAATCAACTTTCTACTAAATTGCTCTTGCGAAAAAGAGATATAATTGAGACAATAGCAAGGCTTCCATCACCTCGGTTTTATGGGCATTTTGAAGTTTCGCATCAGAAACGAGTGATTGTAATGCCTAACTTTGAAATAAAATATCAAAAAAGTTTTTACCCACGCTTGAGGTGGTTTTAGTTTTTTGCAAAAAACAATTAATGTGAGTAATGGGATATGGAAACGTATTTGCTGAATAAATTCGTACGTAGCGATCATTAAACCTATGAGACTAGGTGGCTGATTATGTGTTTTATTTGGATATCAGATCCTTTTTTCATTTACTGTTGGTTACCAGGTTATTAATACAACGCTTGAAAAGCTTGATGACAACGCATCAATTTCGCATTAGGTTTTTCTTCTGTTATTGCGAACTTCAAGGAGATTAGCACGATTGGATGAAAACCCGCCTAAAGGGCCATTCAAATATCCCGTCTTTTGTGCTCGCAAGTTCGATTAAACTTGCGAGCACATTTTTCTAGGCACTTCGGTGCTGCATCGAGATGGATATAGTTAAACTCTTGAGAGTGGCGCACGGGGCACATCTAGAGAAATGTGAATCGCCCTTACTTAAGTCAAAGAGTATAGAGCTTAAAGGTTCATGTGGATAATATAAATGAGATCATATGTTTTTTTAAGAATTCATATTACAGTAAAATCTCTGATTTTTGATTCCAGTCTTGTCCAGTTTGAGTGACCAATGCAACAGTATGTGATACGATAATACTATAAAATCAATGTAAAATTACACAACCAACATACCTGTTTTACATTCTTTCTGATTATTGACCATCTTCCAGACATAAGGCTTGAAACATAAAATTTTGGTTATTGCAAACCATTGCAATATGCATATAGCGATATGCACATTTGCTATGTATTTCGATATATTGTGAAACCCTATATTGTTTGCATCTTCTGAAAACCACTAGATGACACGTAAGATTACTGAATGTGGTGAAATGTCTGAGTATGAGTAGGCCAAATTGACTATTTGTAAACTGTCCAGGAAAAAGGAAGTTATTATACAGATGGTTTGCTTTTAGTTGTATCTGCACATAAAACCAATAATGGAGAAAATATTGGAATATAACACTTACACACAGTAGCTTTAACACTTTTCAAGAAACAAGGAAATGTTTACCACAGGTGAGCTCAAGAGAGGTTGTATATAGATGAACTGTTGTTCAGCCCCAGTCAGCAGATTCTGCCTATTGGCTGTTCTGAGTCCAATTAAAACAGTGAGAGATTTCAAGCAATGCTAAAACTGAGATCTCACTAGAGAGAAACACTTAACAGCACCTGGCTTAATGCTACTTAAATAATAAAAATACAGAAACAACACCTGATTCTTATGAGGTTTACCTCTGAGGACATAACTATCCAGATGCATGTTTTAACTAAGATATAAACATTAAGAAAAAAACATTATATGTAAAAGCACAATGGATGATGTGGTTCATCATTATATGAAAATCATTGTTGAATAAGTAAAGTTTCCTTTTCAGTGCTTCCATTTGAAGCTTATTATTCATTGTGCACACTGTGTACAAAATCAATAATGTTTTTTTTTTGCTAGATGCCTTGATTTGTTTTTAACTGCAGCAAATGGAACGATTCGTCCTAAATTAAAAAAGCCCACACGTTTTAGACTATATTACTTCAAATTCCCACTAAAGCTCATACAGTATAAGTTGCCAGCGCTGGGCTCAGTTGAACTGAGCGGTGTTAAATGAATCTGAGGCGTGGGTGGAGGTGGACCTGGATCACCGGTCACACAATGACCTCTGCCTGTTTTGTAAAGACTATAATGACAGATATTCCTTAGTTTTTTCCATTTCTTTCATTTTTTGTGTGTATACAGTAAAATTAAGCAAATACATAGGTGGATGTCTATTAAGGGTAATGCAAATAAAACGAATGGGTTTGTGGTACTTATATTTTTTATTTTTGAAGTTTCTTGGATGACTTGTTTCACACCATCCCCATCTCTAAACCATGGTACAGGTTAGGGGTGCACAATATATTGGAATTATCGAAATATTGCAATGGTTTTCAATACCTGAAGGATTTTAATTCTTTAAACAGTTAAGTAGTGTCTAGGTTTGAGCTTTTAAATATAGTTATTGGTAAATATAGATTGTACATACCTGAAGCATAACTGTTCGCTGCTGTCTTTCTGAAAATCTCCTTATTTTTTGCCATAAATCATTATTCTTAGTCAGCCTTTATGATTGTCACTGGGTTTCGCAAATATATAACCAATAAAAAGTATCAAAAAGCTCTTGTCAACTCTGACAGCACAGTATTTAATCGTTTTTTTTTTCCATTTCCTGAAAAATTGTGAATTTGGACATCCAAGGTTTTGGAAGGACAGCGATGATACTATCTATATCGTAAGTTATAGCACTGAATTTAAATGTTGTGCAGCCCTACTACAGTATTTAAAAATGTTTTAGTGTTGTTGATGTTAAATTGATGTAGATTTGGGTCTGATTGACATATTAAGCTTTTAACTTTGGTACAGTATTGGTTGATTTCATCCTGTGTGTGTAACACTAAGGATGTATAGACATTCTAACAGACACATTATCACCCTTAACCCAACTTCCTTATCTCTTACCCTCCAACACTAAAACACACGTCATAGGGTGGAAGTTGATCATGTTTGTGGGTTTGCGTAGCATCTCTGTTTACTTTTTTCACTTAAAGCTGTAGTGTGTCAATTCCAAGCAAACCACTGGTTAATAGACAGCTGTGCTGTAAATGTTTTTTTAGGGTCACTTTTCATAATACTATGGTACTTCCATATATACAGTACAATGGTAGTGTATTATAATCATATTCATTTGCAACTTACAGTGGGTACGGAAAGTATTCAGACCCCCTTAAATTTTTCACTCTTTGTTATATTGCAGCCATTTGCTAAAATCATTTAAGTTCATTTTTTTCCTCATTAATGTACACACAGCACCCCATATTGATCTGTGATGCAAAAATGTATTCACAATAACATATTGTGTACATAAAAATTATAACATTAATCCACATACATTAACAAACAAAAAATATGTTACTCTTTCTTTCAGATTTTCAGAATCACTAAGAGTGAAATGCATTTTAAATGCAATTTGGCTGACAAATTTATCTGAAATAATGTCAAGATGCAAAACAGAGACATATACTGGTGTCATTTGTGAAACAGTGTAAGAGTTGTTTTGCCAGATTTGTTTACAGAAAAGACTAATATAATCCAATATTTGCTAGTGAATTACTAACAGGATCATCATGACGTAAGTTTAGATCCTGAACAGGAGACATCCATACTGTATTTGGAATGATGCATCCACATACTGCGATGACATTTTTAAAATATATTGCAAGATGAAAGAATGCAAGGTATTTAATGCACAAAGACAGTTCATTTACGTTTATGCATTTGACTTGGATGTTAATCCAGAATGATTTATAATGCATTTAATGATTATGTATTTCTATGACAATGTTCTTTTGTAATTTTCTGAGATCAGAAGGTAAGTTTAATGTATATTAAAACAAAAAAGAATTGACAGATATTGTTATTTTACCATTTAACTTCTGCTGTTATAATCTTATGTCATATTTATGTTAATACTTCATTCTTCACTGTACTGTCTAATGCAAACTGTTCTCCTTTATTAAATCTGGTAACAAGGGTGCATGGATCCCTCCACGTTTCTTTCCTCTCATAAGAAACCTCGAGTCTATAGGTGTCCGGGAAATGTTGAGTTTAGTCTAGACTGTACGGATGACTCTTAGTGCCTTGTTTTTTCATTTTGCCAAGCACAAAGGCTGTCTGAGACTGTCAGCTGACACTACTCGCGTCGTATATTTAGCCGATATACTCATCCACGTCTCTCTTTAAAAAGAGGATGACATACCCCAGTGGGACTAAAGTTAAAAATCTGAGATTGAATTAGAAAGCATGGGCATGAGAGACAGAACACATCTGTCTCTCACAGCAAATCATTTATTTTCCATAAAAATGACTGCCTCAAGTGAAGACATTAGCGTCCAGTCGGGCCAGGTTGTATTTGCGCTGAATTGAAGCTACAAATAAATAGCCCACGGAAAAGACGTTTTCAAATGCCTTTCGCGGAGAATCAATGTTCTGTGCCAGATAGACGGGATGAAAGGACGGCACTACCGCAGAGGCATTGAGAATATCGATTACCGACGTTCCCATCTCAAGAAAACTATAAAATGTGTTTGAAAATGTGTGTTAGTGGGGAGGAGGCTTCAGGCAAAAGATAAGAGAAGTATGATTGAGAGTACAAATGGCATTATGAATGCTAGTGCTGCTTATTGTTCTAAAATCGGGGGTGATGGAAAAGTAAGGTCAGTTGCAGAATAAACATATGTAACGCTAGATTCTAAATGCTAGGTTGTTTTAACCTGTGGATGGGTCAAATCCTTGCATTTTACAGAGTTAACCAATCAATTGACTGACATGAAGCTCAGAATCTTTTTATCGTTTATCGAACCTTGTGTTTAAATGCTTGGAATTATTTTGTAGACAACATATACTTAGGTCAAAATATTTTTTTTTAATAAAATGTTATCTTAGAGCAATGAAGGATAGGTACTCAGTAAAAGCCCAATACCTTAAAGGAATAGTACACCCAAAAATGAAAATACTGTCATCGTTCGCTCACCCTCAGATTGTCACAAACCAGTTCGGGTCAAAAAAGCGTGCATGTGCAATAACTATTGTTGATATTGTTTCTTTGTTTATGGAATAATTTTCTTAGGGGTCATTCATATTGGATGTAGAAGAAATGTGGCTCCCGATACGTGTTTTCAAAGTTGACAGAAGTCTTTAGGCATCAGTGTTTATTATCTTGTTGTCCTCTTTACATCAGATATATCAGACAGAGTCTGAGAGCTATGAATCCTTTACATTTAAACATTATCTACAGTGTTATGGTGATTCAGTCCTCTCACTGTCCCGAGATCATATGCTTTTTATGTCTGTATGAATTTTCTTAAGGATTGATCATGAAAGCAAGTTCCACACAGTTTGAAAAGGGGAAGTATATTTACACCATTGCAACATTTCTCTTCCTGTTAGCTCTTTTTTCATCTCATTTTTCTTTTACTGTCAACCCTTTTTACACTTTTGACATCGATTTGGTAAAAAATGAAGAAATATTAAAATGATTGTTTTCTCTTCATTTTTGCTTATTTTTGTTTGTTGTGCAGGTTGAATCACGAGACACCCTCAACACTATCGCCCTGAAGTTTGACACTACCCCAAATGAGCTCGTTCAGCTCAACAAACTCTTCTCCAGAAATGTGGTACCTGGTCAGGTGTGTCTCTCTTTCTCTCTCGCATACCCTCTCACATGCTTCTCAAAGAGATAGTTCACCAAAAAATTAGAATTCTGTCATCATTTACCCTCTTGTCATTTCATACCTGTATGATTCTCTTCTGCAGAACACAAAAGTAGATATTTTGAAGAATGTTGGTAGACGAGCAACGACACTACCTATTCACTTCTATTGTATGGACACAAAACCAGTGCATGTCAATGGGCACCACCATTGTTTGGTTACCAACATCCTTCTTCTTTTGTATTCTACAGAAAAACGAAAGTCATATAGGTTTAAAATGACAAGAGGGTGAGTAGATGATGACAGAAAGTTCATTTTTGTGTGAACTATAACTTTAAAATGAACCTGAAATTTTGTTGACAATGCATTTTACTTCCATAATGTGTTAAAGAAATCAACATTTTAGAATGTAAATTTATCCCACAATCTCACTAATAAATCAACTCAAATAATTGTTTTCCCCATATCATATTTTTTTGTACAATGTATCTCATTACAGAAGCAGACATGAACGCTGTTGCACAATTCACACTTCAAGTTAAACTTAAGTTTTCCTCTGCAGACTTTCAATAGACAATTAGTTCACTTTCTGTCGGTCTCTCGGCGTTGTGTCAACCCGACAGATGGGCTTTGCCCTTGAGAACCTATAAACTTCGGACTAGTTTAGAAAAGGCCAATGAAATTGCCGAATGAAATTTTCATGCCGGACTCCGCCCCCGGATATCCGGGTATAAAACGGAGACGACCTGCTGCATTTATTCACCTTTTGTTCTGCGGAGCCTTCACACATGATCGCCAAATTACTGCTGGAATCTTACGACAGGGTGCAGCGGATTGTCCCTTCCTGTAGCGACTTCCCCAGGGCGTCTCGGCAGTTCCAGAAGTGTTCAAGTTTTTTCTCTAAAAGAGCTAATTTCTCCAGCGTGGCCTGTCGCGCGAGGAGAAATCATCGAGGAGGAAGACGGACACGATGTCTGCCTCAAGTGTTGGGTTTCCAGCACGCTGGGGCAGCCTTTGTGGATACGTCCTGCACACTGCATGCGGTTGACGATTCAGAGGATGTGTTCACGGGTTGCTGTGTTCCCAGGGGACTCAGCCACCACCTCTTTTGCTTCCCGTTACGTGACAGCAGTGGCTAAGGCCCTGCTGTCCGCTACGGCAAGCAGCAAGGTTGATATGAGGATTACTGTAAGCGTTAATTAGTCAGCAACACGCTCGCAGACAGTTCGCACCTCGTCTCGCTCCTCTGACCGTTCCCCAAGAGACGGTCCCCACCATCTTCTTCCTTAACCACGTATTCAGAAACAGTGCGTGATGATGATGAGATGCATCGGAGGGTGACTTACTGGCATCCCTCCCTCAGGGGGTCGATCCCAGAAAGAAGCGGACTTCGAACTGTCACCGCACTGCCACTGCCAGTTGCTGGTAGGTCTCTAGGATAGCACAACCTGATCATTAGGTTCTTAAAGGGGCGCGAGAAGGCTACCGCCTCGTCTGCGCTCCTTACCTTCTTGCGACCTTGATGTTGCCTTCGAGCCCCTCGGAGATGCAGTTCTTTCTCTCCTGATGGAGCTCACATTCATCAAGAGGGTAGGGGACCTACAAGCAATCTCCATGTCCACAGATTGCCTAGAACTCAGGCCTGGTGATTCTCATGTGATCCTGAGACCCCGCCCCAGCTACGTGCTTATCCACTGGTAGGTTACAATTTTGCAGTAGCGCTCACGTCTGACACGCCTAGGCCAGTCACCGTCACTTCGCTAGAGATTCTGACACGGCACAGCGCTGTGGCCCCATCTGTCGGTTTGACACAACGAGACAGACAGACAGAAAGGGAACTGATGGAGGGAACGAGACGTTGTGTCGCTGCAGCAGTAGAGAGAGGTCTCAGGCTCCTCAGCCCAAAGGTGAATGAATGCAGCACCCGACTCCCTTTTATACCCAGATATCCGGGGCGGAGTCCGGCATGCAAATTTTATTCACCAATTTCATTGGCCTTCTCTAAACTGGTCAGAAGTTGATAGGTTCTCAAGGGCGAAGCCCATCTGTCGGTTCGAAACAACGTCTCATTCCCTCCATCAGCAGGGTGTCCGCAGATCCTTAAAATGTCGTAAAAGTCTTAAATTCCATGATGTAGCCGAACCGACATCATAAAGAAGATCTTCTTTTCGTTTTAAAATCATTTACGTCTATTCGTCACGCAGAAGATGGAACCAACTAAAAAAATAACACGTTCGCGGGGGGTTCGTCAGTGAGTGGACTGGACATTGCCACATGGAGAAAAGTTAGAGCTTTAGCCATGGGAAAGTGCAAATTTGTTGCTATGAAATTGGTCTTAGATAACATTCCTAACGGTATTAAAAAGGTTTTAAAAAGTCTTAAATCAAACTCTCAGAAACCTGCAGATACCCTGATCAGGCAACTGAGGTTACATCCGTAACCAAGACGATCTCTGCCGAGCATTAGACAAAGCATCAATCTCTCACCGTTTAATATGGTGCAGCAGCATATCAATTATGACCGATATGACATTGCCCAGAGAAAATCACAATCTCTCAGATGGTGTGATTAATGACATTTCTCTCTCAGTCGAGCGCTTATGAAACATCTCTTGCGAAACGGCTCGAGTATTCCCCCCTCTAAATCTCAAATCACGCAAAAGTTAAGCAATGCGGCTGTCCGTTGATATTCTCATGGCACTGATGGCAGTAATGAGAGGGTGATAGATGGATTTGAGTGTTGGAGATGGGCGACCGCTGCTGCATGACACAATGCAGCTGGAGGGCTCTCAGCGCGTCCTACGTGACTGAATGCTTTGGCTTGTTTCAGCTTTTAGACTTTTCATTACTAATGTCTTTGTATATTTTATGTGTGCATGCTAGAAGATAATGTATGTTACTTGGCTGTAATTGTGTACAAAATGACTGAAAATTAGCCACAGAAGTAAAAACATCTTTTACCAATTTACTTGTCATTCGTAAGTATTGAAGAACTATTATTAGGAGTAGTTCACCCAAAAGTAAAAAATGTGTAATCATTTACTCACACTCTTGTCATATTTAACTTGTACGACTTTCTTTCTTCTGCAAAACCCAAAAGAAGATATTTTGAAGAATCTAAGTAACCAAAAGCCTACTGGTTTCTATTGTATGGTCACAAACCTAAAGCAAGTCAATGAAGACCAACGAGTTTGTTTACATTCTTCGAAATATCTTCTTTTGTGTTCTGCAGAAGCAAGAAAGTCATACACGTTTGAAACGACAAGAGGATGAGTAAATGATTACTAATCCTCTATAGTTCACCCAAAATTTTCTACTTTAAATAATGAAAAGTTTATAGATTTCACTAACAAAGAGCAAATTCTACGTTAATTTGTATTACTTTTGGTTTATGTGTTTAGTTATACATATATATATATATATAATTTTTTTTGTTCTCTTATTAGACAAAGTGTGACTTCTGTAAAACTGTGATATTGTAATTATTATAAGTTATTGTAATTATTAGCAGTTGGCTTAATGTTATAATATCCATTAATCCATAATAGTCATTATAATTAGTTTAATATAAATACAGATGTTGAGGTTACATCATTGTTTATGTGAGGTCATTTAAGTCTGTTGAAGTTATAATAAGCTTTATATAAAAACAATCAAAGTTTAGGGTATGCTTTTATTTATTATGGCTTTATGTTGGTAAAAAAAATTGCATTTGGTCAGTGGCGAGTGTTTGTAAACGATGCTGTGGTTGTGATTACAGGTTCTTTATGTTCTTGATCCTGAGTGTGTGTCCAGTGTGGGCAGCTCTCCATCCCTCAGTCCCAGCAGCCCCCTCTCTCCCACCTCCTCAGAGGCCGACCTAGAGAAAGTGACCACGGTACGTGACAGTCCTTCTAAACGCTGTGGAAAATCTCAATTTAACCTGCACTCCAGAAGATCTCACATGCAGTTCAGCTTGCTTTGACCACATACCCAAGCTTGCGTAATTTGGGTTAAGGAAAAGTTCACCCAAAAATGAAGAATCTTTCATAATTTAATTAACCTCATAGATGATTCATTTTATATTAAAACAATGTCAAGTTATCTTATTATATACAGCGTTGGGCTCAACATCTTGAATCGCCAACAAGCATATACATATTAAAGTAATCCAACTACTTCATTGATTTAATATTTTTTCTGAACAATGGTTGTGGAAAAAACATGCATATTGTTTATCATAATTTGGGTGATCTATTCCTTTAACTAACCATAAGTGCATAGTTCAATAAGGAATACTGATGCATTTGACTTCTCCAATATGATGCTTTGCTTCATAGACTGCAGTGCATTAGGGAACATTTTGAGAAATGTGAAAGACTTGAGGTTGTGAAATATTGTCATCAAGTATAAGCGAAGAAAGCGTGCTTTGTTTTCCATCAGCTGATCGGAGGAATGCCAGTGTTGCAGAATTCAATGATGTAGACAAGGTCACTATTTGTTTTTTGTCATGATAAATGTAGTGATAGCTGGAATTCCTATTCTCTAGATAAATAACACAAGGTCATTAAATGTTAAATAATGCTATAGTTATAGGGATTTAATGCAAATATATCCCTTGTTACAGACGAGCAGATATATCCATGACACCGATAGATTACTTGTGCAAATTTGCTTATGAACAGGTTTTGAAATCACCTGGATGAAATAAATTCAGCCTGCGGTTGCTTGCTGTCAGATGTGACATTTACACACCCACAGTAATCAAATACCTGATCTAACTGTGTTGACTTGACCTCATTTATGGAGACACTTCATCTGAATCTGAAGAAAGGTCCCATCCATATGATGGCGGGGCTGGGTGATATAGCTAAATCAAATGTTACATTACTCATTCTTCTAAGTAGATTTTACATGTTTTAAATAGTATTTTTTGTATAACTATATTCACTAGAATATTTTTGGGCATCTCACTGTGTAAATGCTGTCGGTACCTTCTATGTTAACTAATCTGCAGAAAATAGCTTTTACCTATATAAAAAGAGGCAGCCGTTGCTTTCACGATCTCCTGGTCTCCATAGTGACTGCGGTGATTCCAGATTCCTTTCTTAACGTCTGCAAACCAGCCTGTTTGTGCAGTCTGACGCGTTATACCTTTCGATTCTTTCATGTGGGTTGAGGCCGTTCGTTTGTGGGAGAAGGGAACTGTGATCTTGCTAGCAGTCGATGTGGTGGTGATACAATAAGGCCCTCAAAGCAGGAACATTTTGTGGTCTATGCCAAATTCTAGTGAGCTCCCTATCTAGACGGCATCATGGGTACAATACAATTTGTTTATATCATCACTATACCCTACTCCCTTCGAAGAGTAAACCTCTTGATGTGTAACTCTAGAGGGAAAACACAATTGTATCTCTTAATCGGTCCGTTTAAAATTTACTTGGCAAAATGAGCAATAAAAACAACGTCAACTTCTATTTATTTGGAACAAGGTTTAGTATGGTGTCGCCTTCGGAGGGCAATATCCCGTTTCACGTTTCACGCACCACGTTTCATCGGACGCGCCTGCGCCTGATCACCAGTTAACTTCTGGTTTGTGTTTGGCTGTCTTATGATATCATATAACTATTTATATTTTAATTGATTTATGTTCATTTTTATTGTTATATATAATAATTAAAGTATTTAAAAAAAAGATTTGTTAAATTTGTTGTATGGGTCGGTCGCATTTAAACAAACCGTATGATTCATTGACATCTAGCGGTTGATCTTGGTATCGCAATCTAAGTTTAAACTATGGAGAGACAAGTTTAGCCAAGTAACAGTTCTTTTTTTGATTGTTTTCAGAAATAATCACAAACGTGCTCATGCGCAGTAACGTTTGTTTATGTTGTTAAGATGAAACCGTCTATAATTTCAATCTTCTACGTTTGTTTAAAGCTACCATCCACAATCCTTTAGAAAGAGATTAAGAACAACAGATTTTCAAGAGTTATCCTTTCAATGACATCAATCTGACAACTGATATTTTATACATTGTAAAGTCTATTAATTGTATTGTTTTTAATTTTGTTGTACATTATAAAAAGAAGTTACGGATTCACAACTTTAAATATTTAAAATCAATGCTATATGATATCATTTGATATGAAAATAAAACAAGTATCTTATACTAAATAAGGAGCACTGTATGTGTGGCATTTATAGTGTCCGCCTCTGTAGAGAGTTAGTATACTACATTAGAAGGCATCTGCCTATGTAGAGAGTAAATCCATCTTACTCTGTTTTTAGACCTTTCTCATTTTTATGCGGTGGCTCGATTGACCCTATGATCCAAAGAGAGTTGTTTTTGTGCACACTACACCCCGACTGCTCAGGAGACACGGCGATGCATGAAGTAGTGTGAGTATCAGTCTGATCCCATTTGAATGTGTAATGCAGAGGAAGCACTTCAGTGAAGCAAGCATCTCTTTCTCTTCCCCGACTGCAAATATCTTTTAATTATAGAGCCATTACAGCCCTGCAGTCTGGGATCGTATCAATTATTAAAGTGAATGTCTTGGCATGTTTGTGTGTAATGAAGAGCGATGGTGAACACAGTGTGCTGTTTGTTTGCTTTGGGAAGTAGATGTTTTCGGTTGAATCTTGCCTCAGCTGCTGCTGTAATCCATGTGATGGGAATGTTTCTCCAGTTTTGATGTGGACACTAGGAAAACCTACTATGGTACTACTGATTTTTTGGTGTGTATAATTCGAGGTTACATGCAATATGAGAAAATGTATGTAGATGTCACTGAACAGTAGATATCAAGTGAACATTTTTAGTAAGGGTTAGGGTACAGGAGAGCTGTTTAGCTAAGGTTGATTCTTAAAACAAGGCGAAAGGTTTAGAAAAACTGAGTAATGTGCTGACGTGTATTAGTCACAGTCATTACCCTTAGACGCCACACCCGTGGATCACCCTCAGCCCATATATTGACCATTTGATGCCTATTGCAAAAAGGCCAAGCACTTTCTTGATCTGATGTTTGTTTGACCTTAAACAACCTCCGAGAGTCAGGGTTAAAATGTTGCCACAAGTTTGGCATCTGAAGGCTGAAAGTAAAACTAATCGCTGGATTTTTTTCGTCTTTTGGTATGTCTAAACTAGATATCCACGAGCAAAATCATTTATTCCACTCAATATCACTTTTAGAAGATAGATTCGAAATTCTCTGCAATTGGCCTTTAAGCAACTTTGGGATAATTTAACTTTTTCTCTTAGTTATTATTGTAATTAATATGTATTATTAATTAATAAACTTTAAATTTTTCAGATAATATCTAAATAGCGTATACGCAAACCCCTACCCATGGTTTTACTACAGTTAAAACAAAAACATGGTAACTATAGTAAGGGAAAATAATAGTTGTTTTAGGTGTCAGGCTCTTGCTTCCTCTCTAAAATGGCCAGAAGAAAATGCAAAATGGACAAAACTTTCTATTGTCAAAAGTTTGGCTGTGTGAGACTGCGTCTGAAATATGGACTTGAATTTAGTCACACACACACGTGCTTCCCTTCCTTTGTTTCTCTGCCTGTCTCTGACTCCCTCTCGTTTTCTTGTGAAGCACACTAAATTTAGCACGCAGCAGGAAGGGAGAGTGAGATCAGAATGATTCGGGAGATAAGGCCACAAGCAGTGTGTGTGTGTGCGTGCGTGTTCGTGCATGTGTGTGTTTGAAAGCGAAGCTGTGTTAATTATCTGTGGCTGCTGGTATTGGCTGACACTAGGAAAGGTGACTTTGTCCAGAGCTACTGGTTTGACTTCCTATCCAGAAACTCTTTTGTGCTCCTTTGCTCGTGTTACTGACAGCATGAAGAACTTTATACGAACCGCTGCAGCTGGTGCTGTGTGTGAGCGGGACCTGCACCAAAGCTTGATTTTTTTCTTATTTCTCACTTGCTCCAATGTGCTGAAAAAAACACTGTGTTGAACATCACAGGTATTTCTGCTTAAAGTGTATTTTTACGTTAAGCTCTGCCCCTTTGCAACCCATGTTTGGCCACCAGGTAGAGCTGCAGGTTGTTTCCTAATATTCCACGAAAACATCTGTACATACCCAAGTGCAGATGATCATACATTCATAGTGCCGTATGGGTAAATCATCTTCCTGTTGTGTTATATTAGTGTATGTCTAATTATGAGATAATTTTCGTTGAGATGTTAAGTGCCCTCATGTCCCACCAAACCTTTATGACTTACTTTTGCAGAACACAAAAGGAGATATTTCGAAGAATGTTGGTAACCGAACAATGGCTGTACCCATTTACATCTATTTTACATGGGTACCACTACTGTTCGGTTACCAATATTCTTCAAAATATCTTTTGTGTTCTGTGGAAGAAAGAAAGTCATACAGGTTTGAAATGACAATAGGGTGAACAAATGACGACAGAATTTATTTTTGTGGGAACGATTGCTTTAAGTATGCAGAAGGGAGTTATCTTTTACTGTGCTGTGTTGAGTTGAACTGTGTGCGAATAGTCCAGCACATCTAACCACACATGTATACAGCCCCGAGCCGGGGTCAGTGTTATCCTTCTTCACAGACTTAGCTTCTAAATCCCGCAACTGGTTTCCTCGAAGCATGAAATGGCTAAGATGCTCCTCACTGGGCTGTGTTAAATCAGTCCAGCGTAGGTAAGCTCCATGCGGCCTTGAGGAGACCCACACACATCATTTTTACCCCACTCTTCTAAAATCTACCTCTCCTGCAGTCCAGACATTTCTATCAATTTCAATCTCTATGTTGTCCTGTGATCTTGTCAGCTCTTATGCCCAAGTAATTGAGTTCTAGATTAAAGTAATTGAGAAATTGATCCGTGATTTGGTGCGGTGATGTTGTTTATGAATTGACCGTGAATGCAAAAGAGCATACTTTAATAATGGACAAATTGAAAAAAAATGATTTCAGCTCTTTGAAGTCGGGCTTTGCAGGGACCAAATTTTCTCCACAATATTTTGTCAAAACAAAATGGTATTATAAATGTAAATAATTTTTTTATTTCGTTACATACTGTAATACATATAAACAGTATATGTAAGATATCCTGGTGTGCAAAGACCCCTGGGTGTCCAAAACCTCAGCCTCCATATTATCTAGTTAAAAGGCTCTATGGGTTAATTTGTTCTTTTAAGATTGTACTTGCTTTTTAATCCCTTGAACACGTCTTTCTTTCAAATTATTGTGGTTAATAATGGTTTTGCTGATGAAACACGCTAAAAACAGCAAGCTGGCGTCAGAGTCTGTAAATACACAACGCTATTTGCGCTCTCCAGCACATTGTAACAGTGACATTGTGTCTTCTGGCGCTGTGCTAAACAAACGCCTACTTCCTGAACTGACAGAGGACGAGGAGCTGTATTTGGAAGGGGTGGAGAGCGTTAACAGTGAATGGGGTTTCAAGAAGGCATGTTTTGACTCTCTAGTTTCCTTTTCTGGGATCTGATGGGCGGGCTGCTCTGTCACGGCACGGCTGCATTGGTAACGTGGAGGCCAGGAAGAGGGAACAGCAACTATCGGGCTTGTCAGTGAAGATTTTGTGAGAGCAGCTTTGGGGGTTTGGTTAATGAAGGTTAATTGTAATTGTCTCTTAAAAATATTTTTTATGATTCATGTTTTGCTGTGATGATAACAGACCTCAGCACTCATGGAGTTAGAATCAAAAAACTCTTAAACCTGTGATGGGAGAATGTGATGGGAGAGATTTTGTAGGCATTTGATTGATTCTAGATTGGTGATGGGCGTAGCCGATACTTTTAATGCCACACCCACTCCTCAAAACCACAGCCTCTAAAGGCACGGCATTGACTCTATGTTTAAGTAATGGTTGCTACGACTTTATTTTTTAGATGCTGAGAATCTTTGTGTCTAAATGTGTATAAGTAGTGAGGTTTTAAGAGAAGCATTATAATTGTTGTGACAGCTTCCATGTCACAAACACTGTCACAGTCACATCAAGTGATGGAGAGGGCAGGGGAGAGTCTGTGGTATTTTTGCGGTCATTTGCCTCAACACTTTCACATCGCTGTTTGTTTCAGTTGACTAAGATGTGGATTGTATTGATTGTGTGTAGGGATTAATAAAGATTAATAGAAACTATTCATTCGGCGAATATGTTTACTTAATATATGTTGGTCTACTGCGTGTAATATTTATCTGTATATGTAAATACACACACATGCATGTATATATTTAAGAAATATTTACATGAATATACATTTTGAAATCTATATTTATATAAATAAGTTATATGCTGTATATATAAGCTATATTATGTATGAAAATATACATACATGCATGTGTGTGTGTTTATGTATACATATCATACACAGCACACCAACATATGTTATGTAAACCAAAACCTTCATTCTGCAAACGATAAGTCACAATTAATGTTGTGTGTCTGAGATTGTGTGTTTATAGAGTTTGGTCAGAGTGAACGTCTTTTGTGTAAAAAAAGGTAAGGCAAACTTGGCAAACGTGTGTGTGTGTCATTGACCGAGAGAGAGAGTGAAAGTGTGTGCCTTTTATGTGTGTGTGTGTGTGTGTGTGTGTGTGTGTCCGTGCGTGCATGTGTGCGTGCATGTCTTCACACGTGTGTGTTAAGAGGTGTGAGTGATACTGTTTGGGTGTGTGTTTGTAAGGTTTTTATGAGTGCAGAAGTGTGTGTCTGTGTAAAGCAGACAGTTGTGGGCAGGAGGTCATGATTGCAGGAGACCCAGCGCGCCCACTCTCTGCTCCTGCTGTCTGAGTATTCACGCCTCTTCCAGAACTCTCTGCAGCCTTCACACACACAATCACAGCACTACCCACAATTCTGTGCTGCCAATGAGCTGTGGGGACTTACATGGCAGAAACATCCCATATTTATTTACCATGGTTTTACTGCAACAACAACTCTGGTGCATATTGTAGTTTAGCAGACTTAATTACCGTGGTACATTTTTGTGTCAAGAATGCAGGTGAATGAATGGTTTTATCATGTGATCTGCTCTGTCTCCCTCAGGACTCCAATGCTCCTCCTCGCTCCGATGTTCCCACCCCTCCGGTCCTCTCTGCCCTGCGGCCCTCCCGTGTGATCTCCTCCACCTCAGAAGAAGAGGAGGCGCTGACGGAGAAGTTCCTCAAAATCAACTGCAAGTACATCACAGACGGCAAGGTAAGTCAGTATTCTCCTTTCGGTGAAGGCCTCTCTATAGTTGCATTGTCATTACTTGTGGAAGAGCGCAGAGTCAATCTCAGGATGGTCATTAATGAGACTGCAGAGTCAGGGATTTACTGGTTTTGCTGATGTTGCAGGAATTGAGCAGCGCAGATCGCTTGGCCTCAGTAGATTCCTTCTGCATTACAATTATATTCTAGTGTCAAGTGCTGGTTTGCTCTCACACTGTCAAATCATTTGTATTCTCACTTTAACCTTTTGAGAAACAGGACCTGTAAGGTTTAAGGATCTTAATGAGCTATAAACAGGACTACTTTCATAGCTGTGCAGAATTGAAGTGTATAGTTGAAAAAAGACTAAGTGATCACATATAGTATCACGTGTAAATAAGGACTTTAATCTTAAAAACTTGTTATATTTTTACAGGGTGTCGTAAGTGGTGTTTTGCTGGTGACGCCCAACAACATCATGTTTGACCCACATCGGACGGATCCTTTGGTGCTGGAGAGAGGATGTGAGGAGTATGGGATCATGTGTCCGCTGGAAGAGGTTCAGTCCGCAGCCGTATACAGAGAAATCACAGACAGCAAGATCCGAGACTCAGTGCCGTAAGACAACAAGCTTCTTCTGGTGCACTTGATGGACTCATCACTTAGCTTGTCTCTTTTGATTAGAAACAGAAGAGATTGTATAAAGGGTTCATAATAGAGCAATGTGGAGATTTTAGTGGCATCTAGCGGTGAGGTAGCAGATTGCAATCAACGGCTCACTCCACCGCTCCCCCCTGCCTTTTGAAGCACTACGGCAGCTGACACAGGACAAACATGTCACCATGTTGGCAGTTTGATTTCATGTAAGGGGACCATCGGTGTATGTAGATAGAAAGAACTCATTCTATGGTAATAAAAACATAACGCATTATGTAAGGTCTTTATACACCGCTGAAGACATAGTTATGAATATTATATTGAATTTATTGTCAATAGATTCTCCAAAAAATTACACACTGTAGTAAAATAAAATGTGCATTTTTATATTTTATATTTAAATACATGTATTTATTTGTACAATATTTATGAAAAAATTATAATTATATAATAATAATTAATAGCTTTGTGCCACCTGACAAATGCTTTTGATAATGAAAGAAAAGTTAAAATTACACCCACAGCGTGTTATTAATTGGATTCATCCACTTATCTCGTCTTTCTAAATTGAAGCTCTCTCATGTGACAAATCAGTGTTTTTCTGATAGACAGGCATCAGGAATCTCGCTCCTGTACGATTTCTGTAGATATCCGGCGTTCGGCATTATTATACAGGAAATGGATTTTTATTCCAAGGTTAATGAAGCGTAAATTTAGCCGCCTACGTCTGGATTGCTCACCCGTTTCAATTTATAATAAGAAGTTAATGATTTAAGCAGCCTTTCCACCCCCAGATATTTATATCCTCTGTTGGTCTGTGAATGATGGTGTGTTGCATTAGGCTCAGAGCGGTGTTGTGTATTTCAGCAGTCACAGTAGGTTCACCGCAGGGTCTCGGATGTGGATCTGGCACGCAGATAGACTTTAACAGTACAGATGTACAGACAGAGAGACCTGCTTTTCATTTATGCACTTTTATATTCACTTGTACTCATGTTAATTGCATCGAATGGATTCGATTATCTCAAGTATCATTCAGACTTTATTGCGATCTTGTCTTATAGGTTTATCTTTATACTGCAGAAGCTGTGCAAAAGACACACTTTTAGAGATAGTTTTACTTATTTCTTTAGTTTTAAGGTTTAAAAAATATATTTTATTTTCTTTATAGTAAGCAGTTGAGCACAACATTCTCATTTTTCTAATGCACTCACACATTTTACTGGGGAGGTTTTTATAGTTCCATTATTCCCATTTGAATCACATCACAAATACTACCATAAACACTCTACATTAGAGTAATTGGCATTTGGTTTAGCAGGAAAGAAATGTGCTGATACAATATTTATAAGTCACTTTGCATAAAGGTGTCTGTTGAATGCCTTAAAATGTAAATTACAGAAAACGAAAAAGCAAGATCAACACAGATCGACAATGCCAAGCTAAATTATTTTTAGTGTGATTTTTGTCAGAACTGAAGTAAATAAAATGGATGGAATATTGTGATATGAATTTCTTATAGAGGTTGTAAACAGCACGGAATCACATCAAACTTATCTTAAAGGTGTGGCCCTCATTCTCTCTCTATTCCAGGGATCTTGAGACTGTGTTCTACGGAATGTCCCACCGCCTGCGGGAGGGATACGACAGCGCCAGCACGGCCCCTCGCAGCACCGAAGGCTCCTTCTCGGAGGACGTCTTCACCGAATCCGAGCTCTCGCCCATCTGTGAGGAGCGACAGTCCACAGAGGAGCTCCACCAGGGGGACAAATCCTCGGGAGCCTCGTCCCAATCCGTGCAGACCATCGCAGGGGAACCTCAGACACCAGATGACAGCCCACCCTCTGCCTGCCATACAGATGAGGAAGAAAAGCCAGATTCTTCAAGGGACGAGAGAGAACCAGCCAGCGAAACTGCCCAGCCCAACACCTCCACCAGCTCCAGACAGCCCAGTCAGGAGCAGCCAAGTACACCAACCAGCAGGGACCACCAGCAGCCACCCCAATTTCAGAACGATGGAGTCAGCCCTGCCTCTGGTTCTGAGAGCTCTACCCCCCGAGCAGAAGAGGCCACAGGGTCGGAAAGTTGCCCAGACGGGGCTAAACCATCTAGAGATTCCGAGACAGACGTAGAGGAGCTGAGGAAGATGTGCATGAGTCACACTATGCAACAAGCCAAGGAACAACGAGACAGCGTCCAGCAGTCGCAAAGAGAGAACGTCCAGCAGTCCAAGAGCAGCCAGAGACAGAGCTCGGCTGAAGGTACGAGAAATTTTGGGGGGATATCCAAAAGACAAAAAACTGTCTAAAAAAGGATGTGTTAATTATTAACGCATTGTTGTATTATGCTGTTTAACACGTTTAATAAATAACAGACAGACGATACAAGTTCATTTAATAGTACACACAATATGTTTGACCGTCCAAAATGCTATTCATTTAGACTAAACTATATCGGATCTTGAAGTCATTGCAAAGTGCTGAGATGTTGTATACATCACAATCTTAAAGACAAGGCGAGCTAAAGTCAAGTTAAGGGTCATATGATGTGTGTAAAAAAGGTTTTTGGGATTATGATGGTATAATAAGAGCCCTTTAAAGTTGCATCTCCTCCAAAAATAAGTTTTAAACGACAAGTCTGCCATTACTGTTGTGATGTCAGGGAAAGCCCAGACCCAACAAAGATTCACCCAAAAAAGAATATTCATATCATTTAGACATCCTCTCATCGTTCAAAGGGACTTTCTTCATTTGTGCACAAATACACAATAACTGCATTGCCGGAAATGTAAAATGTCTCGTTTTGTGTTCCACAGAGGAAAGTAAATCATACGAACGACATGAGGGTGAGTAAATAATCACACATTTTCTATCCCTTAAACATTGAATGTCATTGTCAGTGGCATTGAAGATAGTGGCTTGCTATCAAAGTCTCTTCTGGTGTTGGTATGAGGTGTGGCATGCTGGGAAGTGTGATAACCCTGTGTGGTTTGGCTTTGTTGATGGAACACTAGAGAATGCTGGGAAATTAAAAGTGGTTCACCTGAGGGAGCGCACAGCCACTTTAACACGGCTTTTACACCTTCCTGTGATCTCCTGTCGGCAGACTGCGCCACCGGCCATTCTCTCACATAGAGATAAGCTAAACCCCATCAAACCGAATGTGCATGCTTGAAAACAACAGAACAAGAGGCAGTTTATGACAGCAGGAAAATAGTTTCAACACTTACGAAGAAATGAGTTTGAGATATTTCTAATGGTTGAAATTCATTCCTGGATGCTAGAAGTGGAAAATTTCAATAAGGAAACTATTTTTACATCCTGCTTTGTTTATTTATTTATGATTGGCACATAAAAGTCTAAGTCTAAGTGACATCGTTTTAATACTAAACATCCAACGCACACACCTGGCCCTAGTATAAATTTATTTAAAAAAAAAATTTTTATGTAATAATTTACATTTATATTCAACGTAGTAACCTAATCTAATTCACGCTTGTAAAAGCGACGAAGTCTCACATTTTAACCGGACCGATAAAACAAACTTGTGCCGTACTTTCGCGCAGAAATCCATGTCCGGGCACCTCTGTGTTTCCTTGCACCAGCACCACGCAGCTGCGCAAGCAGGCACACAAAGGTAAATGACACACAACTGCGGTAGTTTATTATATCAATCATCGATCAATAATAGCCCCTGTACATGGAAATCAGAATTTGTTTGTGCGAAGCAGGGAGATGGAAGTAGAAAGGAGATGGTGGGTTTTAGGGAGGTAAAACTTGATAAACAGACTACTGAACATCCCCAGCCATTCAAGTCTCAGACATTAATGAAAAATGACTTATGAAAACCTTTGTCAAGTCTGTAAAATTGCATTATTACAAAAAACATTTGTGTTTTGTACTTTCAGAAATGAAATTAATATTTAATGTACTATCTCCAGTTTATGACATCACATAAAACGTTTGCAGTACCTATGGCTGAGAAAACTATGAAGGCAGTACAGTTTAATGCAGTACATTTGTTTAAAAAAGTAACCATAGTTGTTTGGCCTTGGCTTTTAAACAAGAAAATATTGTTTTATTAGATAAAATATGTTCTTTATATAAAAAGAGGAAATATTGTAATTGTAAATTCCTGAAAAATAAGTATTAATCATTGCTATCATTGTGTAATGAATGCAGATGTGCAAGAAGAAAATACTTAAGATACTTAAATATTTTTAAATACATAAATGTTTACCATCCCCAGTATTGTTGCACTGTAGGAATAATGGTTTAATCAATGGGAGATTGTAGTGCATTGTCAGGCACACTTTTTGCACACAGCAGGTTTTTAAGAAAAAAGTGATAGTAAAACTAATGGGGCCTTTTCTCTAGTAGACTTTTAGGTCTAGCAACACCCCTGCTGGATAGACAAAATAATAATGGCTAGACTACTTTTAACTTGTTAGCTAATGTTTGACTGGCAGCATTGTTTTTTTTGTACTCGATACTTCATTGATACAATACTAATGTTATTGTGAATCCTTTTGCCCACGATAACCATGTCGTGAAAATCTTGTTTGGTGATGACTCTTTTAATATACCCTGATTTTAGATGATATTTTAAAATGACGTCAGAGATGTTTTATTCAGGGTTCTTTCACAAGTTCAGGACATCTACTTGTTTGTTCACTATTTGCCATTGTGCTCCATAGTCTTATAATGGAAACTAGATGCAATAATGTTCATTTTGATGTTTTTCATTATTATTATTCCTCCATATATTTCAGATGGATAGTGTGCTGAGCTCTCAGTATGCACAGAGCACATGAGTCATCAGCTGACGCTTACAGCTGATTTGGCTTTTATAATGGACTCAGAAGTAAATTAAAGGCGACATGTCGTGCAAAATTTAATCTTGGTCTTTTGAAACACTTTTCTTTGATCTTTTGGGATTATTCATTCATTTTACTCTGAGAATGTGCTGTGCTGTGCACACTCCAGTCCAAAATGATCTTTTATTCCATGCAAACAAAATTAGGCAATTTATTGACTTTTGAATACATTAATGTGATCGTGATTTACAGAAATACTTTTATGAAATAACTCTTTTAAAGACTTCCAATAGATATTTTTCAACCTGTGTGTGTGTGAACTTTTACGTCTGTCCCACCTGAACCACCAGACCCACCGTGACAAATCACAAGGGGTTATTATCACAGCTCAGGACCGACTTCTAAAGTAATCTGAATTACACACCAAATTAGGCCATTGAAAATGAATGAGCTCCCACAGTGTGCGGCAGTCTAAGTAGATTAATGTTACATTGGCTCTGTAAATGGCTTTGGCTCCGGCAGCACGGGTGTAAGGTGTTTCTTTCGGAGCCTCCCGCAGCGTTGACCTTCTCATCAGTTAATAACAAAAGATGCATTGCAAATGGCCTTGGATCCTAGCTCTCTGCGGCTTTTGTTCATCAGAAGCATTGAGTTTTTACATCAGCGACTATTGATTTATCGCAGTTTTATTTCAACAAGCCGATTTGTTTCGAGTACTTCAATCTAATTATGAGATGATTGATGCATTATTGTTAGTTTGATATGTCGTCATATGAAGCCTGAGCTCGGATTTGCTCAGACTGCAAGTCTGCAGTCAAAAATCTATATTATCTAAAACATTTTCTCATAAAATGTACCCAAATCCAAATTTGATTATCTACGTTCACTTTACAGCTCCATACTTTTCATTCGTTTTAAAAATTGTCATTTTGTTTCTAATTTGGTTTCTTCTAAGCAATTTTAGAAGGAAAATCTGAGACTAAATTGATCCTCCATCAGGCACGATAGAGGTTATTTCTATGATTCTCTGGCTATTTCAGGTCCGATGGCGTCCAAGGAAAGGCAGAAGTCTTACAAGTTTTTGTGTCTGCGAGTTGGAAAGGCCATGAAGAAGACGTTCGTGTCCAACGCCAGCGCATCGATGCAGCAGTATGCACAGCGTGACCGCAAGCATGAATATTGGTTTGCTGTTCCACAGGAGAGGTGAGTTGAGCAGATATTTCGGACTCAATCTTCAGTCCCACGCTTTTAGCGTCCAGTATCAGCGTAAAGTCTGATCCAGCTTTTTCTGGCCACAAACATTTGAACATTTGGTTGTTTATTTGCTGCTAAATAAAATATTCTGAATCACTTATGCATTTTGATACGAGCTATTCTTGATATGTGGTAGCAGCCAATCAGGTTGCAGCCGCAACTGATGCTTAGATTTAAAGCTGTTTAAAGTAGATGTATGCAATTGTTCAGATTATATTCTAAATTACATTGAATTGCAAAAGAAGTCAATCGCAACTTCCATCATGGTGACTTCATGGTGACTTAAAAAACTTAAGAAAGAAAAGGGGGAAATTACATTGTACTTGAAAATGTAAACTATTTTACGACCATCAAAGTCGGCATGAAATGGAAGTAACAATCGTAT
This sequence comes from Triplophysa bombifrons, assembly GCA_029783895.1. Taxonomy (NCBI): domain Eukaryota; kingdom Metazoa; phylum Chordata; class Actinopteri; order Cypriniformes; family Nemacheilidae; genus Triplophysa; species Triplophysa bombifrons. Next base: position 6,737,138 of record CM056455.1, read on the forward strand.
TCTTTTCCAAATTGCGATTATATCTGAATATATTCTGAAGTGAGAGAACATGTTGGGCGGGACTTGATTTCCCAGAGTTTGCAGTCAATCGTGGAGGATTATTCCCCACCGGACTCTCCATCGGCACCCTCTCACATTCCTCGTGACAGGAAGTGATGACAATTCCTTTCAATGGGGAAGGAGGTCAAAATTTTTGATTAAAGATTATGATGGCGCGTGTATTTTAAAACAGTTATAAAAAACACTACAATATTCAATAAAAATATGATTTCATGCCATCTTTAAGGTTTTTATCAGTTTTTTGTTATTGTAATGAAAATAATATCAGTTCTCATGACAAATGTAAATATACAGTATATATATATATATAAATTAGTTATCTACTTAATCACAGTTTGGCAGTAATGATGATTTAGGGATAGTTTTATTACTATATATATTTTTATAATAGCCTACTTTTGTATTATAAATGTGCAAAAAAAGATTTTAAAATAAGGCTTTAATACGTTTTTTTAAATAAACATTTTAAATTAAGATAAAAAAAATTATGCAAAATATAATTTATTAAAATTTTACATACATTAAAAGCTGGATATGTTTTTAGTATCTTCACCCTAACATGTTTTTCTATGAAATTACGGCACATAATTCAATTGGAAAGTCCCTTTTATTTTCAAGCGAAGAATTATGTTAATTTGTCACAGTGTTGTTATGCGATCCGCACTCTTGTGCTACAACAGAGCCATCACTGTCTAATCTGCTCTGAGATTCAACACGAGAGCTCACTGTTCAACATCCCACTGGAACTCATTCTGTCTGTTTCTCCTCAGCAGATGAGTCACACATGTTTTTAAAAGAAGCAGAATGGATCAGAACAGTAATAAATAGGAGTCAGACTAAATTAGCTGTAACACAGATCAGTGTTAAAAAAAAATTCAAAACTGTGTGCTGTTCTGTACACCATCTGAACTTCTAGTGCAGAGCTCTGCGGTCGTACTCTTGTCTGTTGTTGTCAGAGAGCCGCGGCTGTGCTTGGGCTAAAGTACGTGATCTAGTTATGTGGCGACCCGGAAGATCAGTGTGAAATATCATGACAGTAGTATGAGAGCAGGGGGCGAGAAATGAGGCTTTGAAGCTCAGACTGCCTGTCGGCCACCTGTTGCATCCTGAGGCAAAAATACCCGCTGTCAAAATGAGTTTGTCCATGCAGAACTCCACATATTTAGACTGTGAAACAGTTCTTTGCACCTCTGCATGCAGTGTTGGGCAAGTTACTCTGAAAAAGTGATTAATTACGAGTTACTTATTACATATTCACATATTACTCTCTCAAAAAAGTATTAAATTGTGTAACTGATTACTTTATATATTCCATATCGACCTTGATTAATTAAGTGATTCAAGGATAGACATGCAAAGGCTCTTTTAATGCATTCAATTACATAATATAAAACTACAAAAAGTATTTTTATTACCTGACCAAAGTATTACAAATGTGAGAAGGACATTTTAAAGCATGCATATTAAATATTGATGTCAATATCACTATTGTTTACACAGTAATTATTAATCAGATGTAACTGTAATTAAATTACAGAAAAATAAGAGTAATCCCTTACTTTACTTTTCCCACGGTAAAGTAATTAAATTACAGTAACTAATTACTTAGTAACTAGGGACACCCAACACTGTATGTGTGTTTGATTGTTAAACATTTTGGGTAATCTGATGAATTATATCGCCATTTGTTTCTCTAGGTCGGACCACCTGTACGTTTTCTTCATCCAGTGGAGCCCGGAGGTTTTCGGGGAGGGGATGGGAAGCATCAGTCGGGATCCTGGCTTCATCGTAGTGAAACAAATTGAGGAGTCGGAGGCGAACGAGGAGCAGCAGACACAAGACAATTCGACCAAGGAGTGGGAGGTCTGTCCGGCTTACATCTATTATATCTGTTTATATGCTTGTATCCTTTGTATTGATCTGCACTATATTTGATTCTGATAGGTTCACTTGTATTTGCACCTGTTGTTGTGTCTTTATTGTCTGTTTTTGTGTTCCAGGTTTCTGGAAGTGTCCTTATTTTGTTTCTGTACTACATGCACTTTTTGCACCAATTATACTTTTATGTCAAAATTCCCATATTATATCTCAGATTAAATCAGGTTGTTATGCACTTGGTCAATAAGTTTCACGTGATGCCAAGATGCACATGTTCACTGTGAGCCTGCAGCTGGTGTGTTTTGCATGAATGTGTAATTGTTTTTTTCCTGGCAAAGAGGCACATGTATGCAGTTTCTGCATGCATGAATTCCTCAATCACGTCTATGAAATAGGCATGGCTTTACTCTATTATGTCATTCCTCAATGAGATACAAGCAAATCATGCCTACAGGTGCAAGTGTTGTAATCCTGTGTATTATACGTGATGTGTTCCTTTTATGACTTTGTTATTTGTTTTATTGATTGGACAATAGGAAACTTTATCGTCTGGTTTTCCCTGCATGTCATTGTGTTCTGGTTGACTTTTTGAAACTAATCTGTGACATTGAGAAACCGATACTACGACTGTGGCAGGATTTAAATTTGACTTTAAATTAATGATGTAGGAAACAAAATAGATTGATTTGTTATTCTGGAACTGGGGGATCTTTGCAAAGCCACACGATCTTTTTATATGAATAAATAAAATTAACTTTCTCTGACCGTGACCACACAGGTGATGTGGTGTGGTGGGTGAAGCTTCGTAACTGGAAGACTGGTGGTTTGATCACTGCATGGACCGAGTCATGAACTATTACCCTTGAGTTACACTTATCGCCGGAATCACACATTTGAGTGCAGACATTTATTCAGGAAGTGCTGAGTGAAGTTTTCATCTTTGCAGAAAAGATGTGAGGAAGAGGTGTTACGTTTCTTAAAATATAATATAATAAAGTATTTTCATATTAGAACAATCATTAGGGAAATTTGATTATTGCTTTAAAGTGTGCTATTATTTGATAAATATTATCAACCTGTTTATTCCTATAAATGAAGAGGACAAATATATAAGTTACAGTTACTTGTATTCCTTAACTCACCTTAACCTTGAAGAAATGTATTTACGTAATGAATCTCACGCGCACCTTCTATGGTGTCAAAAATGCGATTATCGATTATTAATTCTGTGTTTATGTTTTGAGACACGGATGGGTTATATTTATGTGTGTTGCTTTTAGCGGGTTAAATGTAACAGTTAACTACTATCGTTTTTATGAAGCACGTTAGCAAAATAATAGTTTACTTTTAGAGATAAGAGCGAAATATGTTTATTGAAGATTAAGAAAATGCCTGTCATTCTTCCGTACTTTCGACAGTGAAAGGTCACTTATTTGTTGTCGTTTCTCCCTTTGCACGCATTATAAAATTAAAAAAAATCACTTGACGCACTTTTTATAAAAAAAAACGATCTTAACAAAATTTAAAATATGCGAGTTCGAATTGAATTGTCACTGTTTCTTTAAAAGCATTTAAAGTCATGCATAGAGAAGGCGGGTCATGCGTTCCCTTGACCAATCAGAGGTCGCGTTCTTCTTTCGGCGCACATTCATTGGCTACCGCAAATGTCCGTCGTCCTTTTTTCCGTCTTGTTTACGTATGGCATGTTGTCGGTCGGCGGAATGAAGGTTGAATGTTGCGGACGGTGAGATCATGTTCTCCAAGAGGGAGAAGCAAGAAGAAACGCTGACTCCGAAGTACACATACGTATGTAAACACAAGCGTATTATGTGAATGTTTTGGTTGCGGGGCGTTCTGAGCTCGGGTTGAATGTTACGAGCTGTTTGGCTTTTAAATGGGCTCGTGGTGTTGACATTTCCCTAAATGAAAGAGTGTAAAAGTCTCTTTAGCTGTTGATCTCTGATCTGTGATGCTGGATCTTGTGTGTTTGTGTGAATCGGTGTTTAAGACGTCTCACCTGACGGGCACGAGCTTCATTTTTTATGAATGCTCTAGTTTACTTTCCTCCTTGTACATTATTCAGGACTCTAAAGTGGCAACTTATCGGCTCAAGTCTTTATTTAACGTCTTGGGTTAGATTTACAGCTTGTGTGGTCGTTCACACTTTGACTAAAGTACGACTGGAATCCAGTGGGTTGGAGGATTTTTACTGTACACGTGTTACATGTACAGTGATGTCATCATGTGCTGTATTGTTATTTAGCATGCCACGCCTTTAAATCTATAGAAACCAACAAAAAAGAAATATGAGACTCCGATCTCTATTTAAGAATACATATGCAGCAACATTTTAAGGTCATTTTGAGGTTTAACTCCCTTAAGGTGTCTGTTGTACCTTTGATGGGTGTTAAAGCGGTAGTTCACCTAACTGTCATTGCTTACATGCCCCATGATGATCTAAACCATTATGTTATTTTGTTCGTGGAACTTCAAAAATGCAGTCATGCAAGGAGAATTTGTAAGATCCAGGCGAAGTTAAGCTCTAAACAGGAACTATAACATAACTCCTGCTATATCATTCAAGTCTTTTAAAGCCATGCAATAGCTTTGTGTGGATTATGTGGATCATGTGGATTCAGTAGACTATGTGACCTAATGCTGTATTTTTGTCTGTTCTTGCTGAAAAAACCCCAGATAGAAATCCATTACAAATGCCATAAGGAACCATCAGCTGTTCACCATTAGAACCATTACAAAATGTTTTGGTCTTTATTCAAGTATGATTTAATGACATTCCATAAGGTTTTTTGGAGCTTGATATCTGCGTTCACTATAAATTGTCCATATAGTTGAGTATATAACAGGATGCAGGTTTGGAACTATGAAATCATGGTAAATAATTACAAAATGTTAAGGTGAACATTTCAGAGGGTGAGAGGTCAGAAGGGACGCCGGATATTTCCAATGCTGTTTCTGTGTAACAGAAACAGCATTGCTGTGGCCTCGGATAGAAATACAGTTGGTTTTCATGTCTTAAAGTACAACAATTTACACAATCATGCAAAACACATGCCGAGTTGCCTGCTCACATCGATAAAAATCTAATGAGTGTAACCAATTAAATATTACCCTTATCCAATCAATATCATATAGAGAAGACAATTCCAACCACAGATTGCAAGCTTTGTTAGTATTTTGTGACTGGTGTAAGAGAGCTCCATGTGATGGGGTCCTGCTCAGCGGTGTGGTTCTGTTTTGGAGCAGGTTGTGTCGTGGACCGAGTACCACCAGCGGATCGATGCATTAAACAACGAAGATCTCCGCACCCTATGCAAACGTCTCCAGGTGCCCAGAATCTGTGGACACACACAGATTTAGCCTTAGGTTTTTTTGATGTTCCGTGAATGACATATTTTTGACACGTTTGTGCAGAAAATTCCATTCTTTCCTAGATCACATGATTTCTTTGATGCAGAGGGAATATATAGGTGAAATACTCTATGGAATGTTCTGGAAGCTCTCACAAAACTTATTAGTCATTGGGTTCCAGTCTCATAATTTGTTTGAGGTGGTGTTTGGGTCGAGACCTGCACTGACTCCTGCTCAGTTATTTGTTTTAAACAGTTGAGATAATTGAAGTTAGGCCGGTGTAACCCGAGTGTGTTCAGGTCGCTAGAGAAAATGTTAATTGTCTGTGGCGCCACGTTGTAAAACTACACCGCTAGCACAAGTGCTATGTTTTTATGAATTTAATAACCCGCATTATTTAGCCTAAACATTTCCTCTTGAGATATTGCTTATGATAATTTCATTTTCTTGGCTAATTTGCGCTTAATACGACTCAACAATAAGGATTTTGTCCAACAGGGCCAATAGTTTAGATTTATGTATTCCCAGCCAACATTTTTACTATACATGATACATTTTTATTATTTACATGTTTTATGTTCGCAAAGATTTTAATAGTTGTATGTATAAAATAATACAACTAACACTATTCAAATTTCATAACACTTGGAAAATAACGCAATTAATTAATTTAATCATTGTTATCAAATTATGAGTAAGATGTTTTATTAGCATCAAACTTATTTTTCCCATTTTTATGTTAATCTGCTTTGACTATTTTGATAATTCTTAATGACAATGAGGAAAATGTACAACCTAAAATTTGGCCCAAAATAATTTGTCGTTTTCTCATGTCTTTCCAAACATGTATGAATTTATTTTTCTTTCTGCAGAACACAAAATAAGATATTTCTTGTCTTCCATTTGTGTGGACACAAAACCACTGAGAAATTTCTCAAAATATCCTTATAGTTTGTCCGAGAAATTGTTTACTGTTTTTGAATGACATGAGGGTGAATAAATGGCTTTATTTTTAGGTGAACCTTAACTTCAATTTCCATATGTTTATTTGACACGTGCTCATGATCAACAAATGTAAGAAGAAGTGACAGCACAAGACCATCCTCACTATTGAGCCCTACGTTGATTTGACATAAAATAAGAAAAACGTTTCCGCTCAGGTTTAATTTGCATGGTTAGCCTCGCCCTTGCCACACTGCAACATTTCTGCTGCAAGCATTTATGGGTACAATTCAGGGACAATATTGAGACTGTGTTATCGGGTCACATACGTAGCTTATATCAACATATCAGAATGTTTCTGGACTTTTGCTGATTGTTTCTTTTGTCTTTAGATCACCACAAAGGAAGATGTGAACCCCAAACATGGCTTGTCTATCACTGCAAGCCTGGATCCAGAGACCTTCAAACCCATCCTGAACGAACCCAGTGACCTTCTGGAGGCAGAGCAGATTGAGAAGGTAGAAACCCGGCGACACACTGCTGAAATCTCCCGTTGCTCCAGGCTTTACAGTGTTCCATCGATCCACTGGCCCAAAAATAGACGGCCCAACCACCCCCCCCCCCCCCCCCCGGATATTGATCCGCGACTAAAGAACGTCTCAAACATGTTAACAGGCTGATTTATCCGTACCGGTCCTGTGTTATGGCCAGGGGTGCTGAAGCGATTTGTAAAGCGAAGAGGAAACATTAAAACAACAAATCGGCCAAAAATGAAAAATCTGTCAATTATTTTCATGCCCTCTTAAGCTTGCGATCTCGTATGCTGTTTTTTCTCTAAAAAGCAAATGGAAGTTGTCAAAATACAAAATGGACAAAATATGCAATGCAAGCAAGATAAAAGCAATGCATTTGAATTTAAATAACATCATATAGAGGTCCATTATACAGAAAGAACACAATAGGAGAAATGTAGTCATTTCTTGCTGCTTTTTTTCTATACAATAAAAGTGGTGTTCGATATGACTGTGAACAGGTTTGCCATATGGTAGCTTTCTGTCAGTATTGCTGCAGAGGAAGATGGATTTGATTGTGTTTATATGCTTCTATAAGGCTTGCGTTCAACACACGCTGCTGTTTTTCAGAGATGTGGATTGAAGTAATATTCGCACACCCGCTGAGCAATATGGTCTGATCTCACTGTGCCATTTGAAATGTTTGTTTTGAAGCTTCAGAGGTTTTGCGCGGATATAACGTTTATGCCGTCGTTTCAAACGCATCAGCCGTCTGAATGGATCACCTGAGGTGGCCTCTTACATTGGCCTTTAGTCAGCCACAGGCCCGCTTTGTGGATAAATCAAATAAAGTGCCATTACGCTTAGTAACTTGATGCACGGCAAGCGCTGTAAAAGCCTGGACTCGCCGGAGGACACAGAGAACGCTGTATGTGAACAATGTGTCGAAGAAATGCACAGCTGCTGCCCAAAGGCTGTTCAGCGTGTGTGCTAGTCAGCTTCTCTGGTTCTACTGGTTTGAAAATATCACAGTTAGTGTAATTTGTCTTTTTTACTAGTCTGAACCTGCACTCTCCTGAACTCTATTGGTTTTGTACAGTAATCTGTATTCTATTCTTCTCTCAGCTGGCGAAACATCTTCCGCCCAGGACCATTGGTTACCCGTGGACTTTGGCTTTTGGGACGACTAAGCATGGCATGAGCATTAAGTCTCTGTACCGGGCCATGCAGTGTCAAGACTCACCTGTGCTGATGGTTATTAAAGACAGTGACGGACAGGTACTGATCTTTATTTTATATAGAAACGAATCAAAACCCGAGTATTGTCACTCCTTATAATATATTAAAAAATATATAATTTTTTATATGATTAAAAGTGCTGTGTGGGATATTTAGGACGATCTGTTGACAGAATCACAATAAAATATATATAACTATAGTGTAGCTTTATGTTTTTATTACCTTAGAAACAGCTATTTCTATCTGTATTCACCACGGGCCCACTTACATTGAATTCACCATGTTGTTTCTAAATAGCCCTAAACGTACAAACTGCTCTACAGAGCACATTTTGTAAATACGTTATCTCTTCAGGCAAGGAACGACATCTTCGTTCTGTGTCCGCCACCATAGTTCTTTATAAGGAAAGCATGGGCGGAGGACTTAGCCGTTGGTTGCATTTCGCAACTTCGACACTAGATGTTGCTAAAATCTTCACATAGTGCCTTTAAATACTGTTTTGTCGAAGTCGACAAGCACTTTTTAATACTTTTTATTGGTTGCATATTTGCAAAACCTAGTGGGAAACATAAAGGGAGACTAATAACAATGATTTTTATAAATTTTTCATTAAATGGAGATACAAGGTTTCAGAAGCACAGCTGCAAAATGCACTTGTTCTGTTAAATATAGGGTACCGAGAAGCGGAACATGAGCAATTTTGTTTCCAAAAATGGTTCTGGTGCGACGCGTGGCCAAGCGCTGTGAGCAGCCTTGCACCACAGTTTCCCATAAATTGATGTCACAAACCAACAGAAACGCAGCACCGTGTCTTTAACTGCCAAACACATTGGTTTCAATGACTGCGCGCACCCCACAGCCATGTAGCGTCTTTATCCGAACACATCGTTGACTGTACTCAGCTCATCTTGCTGAATTTCCTGTATGCGCACTTGCGTCCTTGATAACTGTGCTCATTGTTTTGTTTTACTATATATGTACATACTGGCAGCTCACAGCTCCTCCCACCACTAAATTACATTAACTAGTTTCATATTGTCATTTATACACAATGATCATCGTGTATGGACCACAAAATAAATAGACTGCTGTTGTTATGTAATTTGGAGTGTTAGATTATTTTGTGTACAGGTAATTTCAAGTGTGATAAACAAAGTGATGGAAAATACTTATTCATGCATTTTAAATGTTCAAAATGTGGAAAGCTCTCACTGCATCTCACCCTCTCGTGGCTGATTTATTATTTGTAAAATAGGGACTTAATGGAATATGTTCATACATGGTTAAAAGTTTGACACTTACATTTTTTTGTTTATTTATTTAGTTCAATATTTTATTAATTTAGGGAAAGAGCAAGTGTCTTAGCCCTCATTAGACTTTGATTTTGTTGTTATTGATAGTGTAAAAACATCAACTTTAAAGCACATGATTGATAAGTATTACTCAACATAACTTACTACCTTACAGTTAAGAACACTGCATTCAATTACGGTAAAAAAGTAAAAATAATGATATTGAATTTAAATGTAACCGGAGTCTTAAACTATTAATCATTAGGAAAAAATGGAATCGGAACCTGAACATTCCTGAAGAAACCCAAACCTAGGGCCGGGCGATCTTCCCAAAAAGGCACATCACGATCTTTATAACAAAGAATCTCGATCCACGATCTGAATTGAAGATATTAACTTTTTTGCACATAGTGCTGCTACTACAGAGGTTTAAAGTTGTGTAGCATAGGCGAAACAGTTGTACAGGTAGCACAAGTATAAAATTTCCGTAATCATCTTTAAAAAACACAAATGCAGGTCATCACATAATTAGACTGGTTAACAACAAAGGACATTAATGTAATATACAAAGGGATCAATTAAGACCATATCATTTTTAGTTTAGCCAATTTTGTATTGTTCTGTTTTGTCCATTGATGCTTGAGTTTCAGTGTGTGTGTAGTTCAGTGATGATAGTTTTTCTCAAACAGTGAAACAGTTTAATGCACCTGAAATAAACTCATGTCCTCATTCAGTGAGAGACAAACAAAACCATGAGCGTCAGATGTGTAGCACGTTAAACTGAGCAACAAATTCACTCATACACGCTGAACCGGCAGATGACAGATAACTTAGCATGATTCCGCGTCCGCATCACAGAAATCATAGATCTCTAGATATAGGCTTTATGAACTTGATTTACCTAACGTGTGTAAATTGTTCTTTTTTTAAAGATACAAGCATCATGTGAAGGTTTTGGTCTCTTAGTAGGATGTTTCTTAGTACTTAATCTTATCTTTTGTTTCTGTGTTTTATAGATATTTGGGGCTTTGGCATCAGAACCCTTTAAAGTCAGTGAGGGGTTTTACGGCACCGGAGAGACTTTCCTGTTCACCTTCTATCCAGAGTTTGAGGTTTGAGTTATGTTTAGCTGGTAGAGCGTTGTGCTATTAACATCAGGGTTCTGGGTTCGATTCCCAAATAATGTAAATTCGTTTTAAGATTTATATATATGTGTGTGTGTTTTTAAATGGCATTGAAAGTGTGATCTAGTGATGGATGACTTGAGGTCGGGACATTAAAAGATTATTATTGCTCTGTGTTTTGCACTGACAGGTGTACAAGTGGACAGGTGATAATCTGTTCTTCATGAAAGGAGACATGGACTCTTTAGCTTTCGGTGGAGGAAGGTCAGTAACATTTGACTTCGTCCCACAGCCAGTGACCCACAGCCGTAACGTCACAATTGAGTGATCAATCATGATTTTATGACATTGGACATGCTGATTTTCTCTAGGAAGGCCAGACATATACTGCCATTAAATGGCATGAATTTATTTAACAAACAGACAAAATATTTAGTTTTGTTTACATGACAGTGATGGGTTGAATTGATTTTTTCTGTGTTGTTTTTCAGTGGTGAATTCGGACTTTGGTTGGACGGGGACCTTTATCACGGCAGGAGTCATTCATGCAAAACCTTCGGGAATCCCATGCTGTCCACGAAAGAGGATTTCTTTGTGCAGGACATTGAGATCTGGTCATTCGAGTAGCCGCCTGCGGGGAAATATCTCCACACAGCGAGAAAGAGAAGCCGGACAACAGGCAGATCCCAAACCTTACAGCACATCACGGCAACCGGTATCGGAGGCTAACGTTTCCGTGCTTGTCGTGTGTTACTCCCGCATTTAATACAGAGCTCTTCTATGTGCTGTTTAGTATGTGTATGTTTTGTTCAAGCCGTGTGCATCGTCGCTAAAGAACGGGTGGATGTAGAGACGAGGGACCCTGGAGCGCTTTAAACATCATGAGGAGATGGCACAGGTTTGGGCTGTCCGAGAATTGCCAAATTACAATTTACCTGCGACAATGTTCCAGGCAGGTATTCAAGAGCCGGTAGGACGAGAAAAAAAGGTGAAAAAACGCAAACTGTAAAACACATTCCCATGCTTTCAGAGGAAGAATATGCATTTACAAACAGGACGCCGATGAATCTCGGATGCGTCCGTGAAGTGAAAGCAAAACGAGAATCTGTAGTTTCTTTCGGGGCAAAGTATTCAAGTGTCGTGAATTTGTAGTCTTTCTGTCGTTCACTAGCATAGCACACCATGTCTAAGCACATTACCAGAAACCCCATAGTAGTAATGTTTCGTTCAGTGGGTCTACATGTGTGTGACTAACACCGACCCCTTCGCTTCGACAGGGGTCGACTTTACTGTTCGTAGTCAGAAATGTGTCGCAATAGATTTGTGGAATATGCAAATTCCTGTTCTGTGACCTCAAATAATCCACACGGGGCACTTTTCGTTTTCCCCGTTTCTCTTTCGAAGAGACCTTGTACGTCAAATTATTCGCTTTTCTGGGTATCATTTGAAAAGCCTGAGACGTGGTTTATTTGTTTTCGTTTTCATGAAAATAATGACTATTCTATATTTATGTAAATGATTATATATATAAATTGATATATATATATACACACAAATATATATATATATATATAATTATATATATATTGCTGTTAAGTGTGACAGTGATCTTCTTTTGTGCTGATATCTCAGCTGTTACAAATATCATGTATATAACCCTGTAAATTAATGTTAAAATAGTAGATTTGTTCCTATATATAAATATATATAACAAATATACAGTGTGGATTGGTGGGTTGCTTCTTGCACTTTAATAATCTAGTTTAAAGCCAGGTTTTATCAGCCTCTATTGCAGTAGCAGTATAGTATATCTATTTTTGTTGATTTGTCTCTTTAGATTATAGAGTAATGAATTGTTTATAAAGAGCTTGCTGCTACTGTAGAGAGCAGGCGCCCCGGACGGGCGTCTCTGCGGTCGAGCACAGGGTCGAACGTGACTGACGGACTCCGGCAGGACAAAGTCTCTTCTTCTCACGTGTCCTGTCCCAGCGTTTTTGTCTGGTCTTTTGTTTTCTTTCGGTGGGTAGACTGTGACTGTGCACAGAACCAGAGGAACACCCCACGTTCCTCAACGCCAGCAGACGAGAAGCGCAAACCTTCTACTTCACCGGAATATAATGTTACAGTGATGTATAAAGAACAATAAAAATGAATAAATTGTTGTAATCTGGGACATTATCGGGTTGTCTGGTGTTTTTCTTTGCTCTATACACAAATGGAGAACTTCCCAAACAGTTGAAAAGATATTTCACTGCATTGGTTAGCCTAAACTAATAATAAACAATCCTTCTCAGGCATTTATTTATCTAATTTTATTTTCGTTTCAGCATATACATAAAACATTTTTTAAATCAATATTTGCATCTGCTAAGAACAGATAGTGCACAATGAATTAACATACAAATGTATTTGTATTTACTAACATTAAAGGGAAGACCACCACAAAGTGTAAAATTATTGAATGATTTATTCACTCTCATGTCTTCACCAACCTGTATGACTTTCTTTCTACTGCAAAACACAAAAGAAGAGATTTTGAAAAATGTTGGTCACCAAACAACACTGGACCCCATTGACTTCCATTGTATTGACAAAACCACTGAGACATTTCTCAAAATATCTTCTTTTGTGTTCCACCAAAGTAAGAGTCATTTTTACCACATGAGGGGAAATAAATGATGACGGAATCCCTTTAAGTAGATATTTCTTAAAAGATGCTATTTGTAAATTAGCATTCCTTGTTTGCACTGGCAAACTCTTCCATCACTGCAAGTAAGAAAAAGTAATCCATAATCAAAATATGTCATTTTGCAACAGTTAGAAAAGAAAATTGACAGCTGTCAGAGATGTTGGAGATGTGGGAGCTTCTACGTCTGTTATCCAGGTTGCCATGACAACACTACCATTTTGCTTTATTTTAAAAAGACATTTCACTTTTTCTGTTTGGTTTATACTGTGCCGTTTTGGTATATCCAAACCTGATGTTGTGCAGATATACAGACTGCAACATCTGTGCAGAAGATGATGAATCTTGTAGTCTGGGGCTGGAGAATCTCTGGAGGCGTGTGTCCTCGTTTATCTGTCGTCCACTCACAGTAGATCCAAGAATGACATTTGAGGAGATGATGGCCTATCCTTCCTCCATGCCGTGGCCCTACTTCTCCTGGCAGATAATGCCCACGATTGAGAGCCCCAGAGCATCATGGGTCTGGAGGGATCTGGAGAGATATCAGTTCTTGCTACAACAGATCCAAACCAGCTCTCAGCTGAGCCACAGAGATATAGAGAAACCAGGACATTCAGATCCATGTGTGAAAAATGACATTCAGGTATGAGCCATGGTGTCAATGTGGACAACGTTGGGATTGTTTACTGAGTGTGGTCCAAATTTAACTTCCGCTAGAACTCTGCAAAAAATCCAAAGCCTAACTGTTGAGTATTTTTATGCAAGCAATTGATATACAATTAAAATATTCATATAAATTAAATGTTTTATTAAAACCAAACACAGACCGGAAGTTAACTTCGGGCCAGCTGCGTGCGTCCGATGAAACCGTCTGACTAATGTTTTTATATGTATTTTGTTTATTTTTGGGAAAATACAGGGTCAGAGCATACATTCTTCATCCTGATGAAGCAAGCACGCCACCTTGTGGACATATAGTCACATTATCCAAGTATTAAGCTTGCTTATTTATCCAGCAAACTTTCAACCAATTAAAACGAATGAGGCGAACAAATTCAATGCCCGCAAAGCTGGTTCTAGTCAAATTAATTCTGCTTTTTGACATTTTTTTTCAGGCTTATAAACATTCTAAAATGACACTTCTCCTGCAATATCCAAAGCAAACTGTTTGTGGAACAGTAAATCGTTTTAAAGTCAGAAATGTCATGAATGATGGCATGAACAGATCCTGCCTACAGCTCATGGCTGAGGTTGGTTATGAATTAACCACACAAGCTCAATAGTTCCTTAAAGCTCTTGTCAGGAAACAGTCCATGATTTCACTCAAAATGCTTCACATAAAGAAAAAGAAGATAAATTGCACTTAAGGGTAATAATTGATCTGCCCATCATTTGCCACGAGAAAACATCATGTATGAAAATGATCTATTTGAAGCGACAGTTGAAGACAAAAATAACAATGAGAGGCAACATAGCCTTTTCAAATTTAAGACAATACAATTGTACACAATCTTGATAAAGAAAATGTCTGCATTGAAAAAAAATAAGAGCTTTAGAGATACGGCCACACTGATCGTAGGCTATCTACAAAATGTTACAGTTCAACAGCTTAGTGGTTTGATAGTTGACTTATTGAATAAAATAAAATGTATTTTGATAATAAAATACAGGATATCTCACCATGTAGATTGAATGAGAATATGAGGCATGGCCTCTTGGTAATAATATCAAAAAGCCTATTACTACTGTAGCCATCAATGGCAAACAAACAGTTAATCTGAGGCTGGTGTGCTTCTGGTTTTCTTTTTCTTTTTAATAAGGCACTCAGATGCAACCGTCATTTCGGAGATGTTCTGGATCCAATGGTACCAGAAATTGAAACTTTTTTACAATCAAGAAAAAAATACAATTTACAAAGGGTTCATTCCTTCAGGTACTTTAGTTCAGAGTAAATGAGGGGAAACATGACAGTGCAAGCTTTGTAAAGAACGGCTACACTGTTGACCAAAGCTCGTGGTTTCATGAGCCAGGATTCAGACCTGAAGTTGAAGTATATGGCATACATGGCCACGGCGAAAAAGTGACCAATGAGAGTCAAGGGTTTCGGCGTCAATCTGAGGAAAGAAACGATGATTCATTTAGTGAAACTGTCTGTGACAGATCTCAGATATCTGAAGAGATACACTGAGATGCTTTGACTTCAGGACCACACTGATGTTTATGAAGTTGTGTCGGGTTTGTGAATCACTTACACTGATAGGAGACCAATCGGCCCATTGACACATTCTCCACCGAGCTTGAAATAACGGAAACAGGCTTTTCTCAACTGCTGCAGTGAATCTGAAAATAAACAGAGGTTGATGATTTTCTGCCGATTGTCAGGATGTTGGTTGGTTTTGAATATTATGTGCCTGTGTGTTGGTTTAACTTACTGTCAGTTGCAGCGAACAGCTCGTACAGAGCCTGAGCCAAGACGTTCACCACGAACGAGTGAGATGATTTCCTCTCCCAGTGGAATTTCTTCTTTGCCTGAAAGCAAAAACATTTTATATTTTCACTTTAATCATATCATGGTCACAATTCAAACTGGTAAATCTACACACTTTTGTATGCTGCTATTAATAAAATCTTCTGCTGAATGCATAACCAAAATATTATAGTTCATTATTCATAATCTTGTACTAAACTCTTTTTATTGTAGGCCTCAACTTTTATATAGGCCTCAACTTTTATATAGGCCTCAAATTTTGTAGTGACGTAATAATGTTTTAATAATGTTTTAACGCATAATGTTTTATTCCTGTTATTTGCATATTTTACCAATGATTGAATGTATGGGGTTATACTGACCACACAAATGTTGAAATACATAATAAATTACTCAAATTTAAAACAATTTTTGCTCTTTTTACTCACACATTAACAACCTAATATTTTAAGTAAAATATTTGCATATATGAAGTGCCATATGACATTTTTCTTATAAAATTATTGTTTTATATCAGGCTATGATTTTTATATTAAAACTTATTTCACTTCGAAGAGGACCCATTCGTTGCCATTAAAGTGAAGTAATTGAACCTAAACAGGAGCCTTATAAAAAGAAGACGACTTTTCAAATGGCACTTTTACATCTTAACTTTGATTGCTAAATTCTCTGAGCAGAAACCACTGTTGATTCTCACAGATGCTTCAAATTCCTAAAAAAAACACTTTAAGTTCAGGTTAAACTTGCATTCTTGTCACCTCCTCTTATCTTTTGCACTGCAGACGTGTTTCTGGCAGGTGTGTCTGATTACCTTGAGCACGACGCTGTTGTCATTTAGGTCTGAGATGTTTTTGAGAAGTTCCCTCCAGATACGCACGTCATTCAGCACGACGCTCATTCCCCCGCCCGTCAACGGATGTCGCATGTTGTATGCGTCCCCTAGGAGCAGAACCCCTGATGGAGAACAAGCGGTAAGTCACTCTCCTATTATTATATTACTGTTGATCCACTAAAAGTTGCACTTTTATGAAGGCTTTTATTATCCTATAAGGATCGATAGTTCATATTTACATTATGTAATCATTTTATGGCCTATACCTGGTTTATTGACTGGTGAGGGTGGCAGGAAGCTCGCAGGCATCGTTCTCAAGCGATCATTCTGCAGTGCCAACATGAAGGGCTCTTTTATGTGCTCTACACAAAACCAAACACATTTCTGATTTAAATGATATTGCAGTAAAGTTGTCTTCTACGTGACCAAACCACAACAAAAACACTTCGGAATTAAATTCGATTAGTTTTACATGAATTGGTCAGATACCTGGCAGTTGTGGGTAGATTTTTTCACTCATGTAATTCTTCAGGTCTCGGGGCATCTCTCCTCTGATGTCCACCAAAACTCGAGTATCATTGGAGGAGATCTGATAGATCAGCACAGGACTGGGGTCGGCAAGAACCAGCTCTGCATGGTTGGATTTGAACTGGGGACAGTTCTGAGAGACAACGTAACAGAACACTGAGTCTTTCCACATCTTTAAAAGGCGTTTTTTGTTTTGCGATTACAAATACAATACAAATTTCAACTTTATATTTACCTTCAATATGCAACCAACAAAATGAGACGACACTTTAGCTTTCCCAGAGATTAGGTTTTTACGGAACTTGGAGAAGCATCCGTCAGCCACTATGGTCAGAGGAGCATACATCTCCTGAAAGAGAGCACAGAAAAGATCTTTCAATAACACCTAAAGCATTTAATCTTGAACTAAATAGAATGAAAGCCAGGAAATATTTGAAAAGCATTTCACATCAGATTTTACACCTGTGCTTCATTCAAAAATCCTGAATAACTGTATTTATTTAAATATGAAGGTTTTCTATTACATTTCATTAGAAAAAATATTGATTGTGAAGGAATAGTTTACCTTCAAAATGAAAAATGTCAATATTTACACTCCCTCTTGTCATTTTAAACCTGTATGACTTTCTTCTGCAGAACACGAAAAAGACATTTTGAAAAGTTTTGTAAAAGAAAACCGTATGTATATTTACTTCCATTGGTTATGCGCCCATACAATAGAAATCAATGGGGACCAACGGTTTAGTAGTTACCACCATTTTTCAAAATATCTGCTTTTGTGTTTTGCTAAAGAAAGAAAATCACACAGGTTTAAAATGACAACAGGGTGAGTTTACGATGACAGAATATTAATTTCGAAGGTGAAGTATTCCTTTAATATTAATGAGAATAAATCAAAAATGTTTTATTCTTTTTGCAGAATCTCAGTATATCCATATGCGGTTACCTTGGAGATTCCCAGATCTTTTCCCCTGTACTGAATTCCTGTCACACAACCGTCTTCTTCTATCAGGCTGGTCACTGTTCCTTCTACAAACATCACACTGTGCAAACAAAACATGATGTTACTTCCACATGTTCCAAAGTTTTTGAATTAGAGTTCTGTTGCAGGCATTAGAATGACCCTATAACATACAAGTATGTTCTTTTTTTGCTATAGTGACAATATGCACTTAAGATGGAATGGATTTATATACAAATAATTACAAATTTGATAAGGAATTTACTTGGGCTCAGCGAGGGCAGCCTGGCGTAGTCCCATGATGAAGCGGCCGTGGTGGAAGGCACGTCCACATTGAATGCTGTTCTCATCCTGGGGATATGGGATCTCCACTTCTGACCTGCTCTCGAGGTCATGAATTACGTAACCATTCACCACATGGGCGTCCAGGCCCTCGACCGTACCTGGGAGAAGACAGACCGAACAGTTTGAGGTACTGAAAGAGTTTATGCAATAGAAAAGTAAAAATGTAACATGATTGTAGTCTTTTTTTTCGTCTGACACTCAGGTCTGGTTCATATTCCAGCCATGAACAAAACATTTATACATTATGTGATTTATTTAAGGAGGATTTGAACCATCATGCATTATGTAAGAGAAGTCAGATCAGGGGTTTCCGTACCCTCCAGCCCGAGATCTTTAAGTGCTATGTATCCTCCGGGCTGCAGAAGTTCCCCAACTATCCGATCTGGCTCTCGCAAGTCCCTCTCCACCACCGTGACCCGCCGGCCATCTCGGGCCAGAACCGTGGCCATGGCCGACCCCAGCACACCCGCACCCACTATGAGGACGTCTGGGTCCTCTGTCTTAACACACTGGTTGGACGATCTCTTTTGTTGTACATTTTTCTAGTAAGAAAAAGATTCAGAAAGAAAGCAGAAACAACGTTATTATAATAAAAGCTGATTGCATTGATATTATAATACATTAATATAAAATAGATTTGTTATATAATAAATTAATTAATATAATTTCACAAGGGACATTCTTATAGTTAAGATATAGGTTATATGTTATCAAGAAACACTTATGTCTTGTTACTGCTAGTAAAAATGTAAAAAAATCATGGTGACCAGTGTTGGGTGTAACTATTTACTAAGTCATTCGTTATTGTAATTTAATAACAGTTACTCCTGGTGTAATTAAACGAAATACTTTGTGTAATATATGTGTGTGCAATAGTAGAATTGTCATCAAAATTCAAAGTCTAACTTTAAAATCTATGCTTTAATCTATAATTCTCACATTTGTAATACTTTGGTCAGTTAATAATACTACTTTATATAGTTTTATATTATTTGTTTGAATGAATTATATCTATCCTTGAATCATTTAACTTATCAAGGTTGACGTAGGATATAGAAATTAATTAGTAATAAGTAATTAAATATTTTTTGGAGAGAGTCCTTTATACATATGTAATAAGTAACTAGTAATTCATTACTTTTACCGATAGTGATTCAATTTTGTATGACTTTCCTTCTTCAGCAGAACACAAAAGAAGATATTTTGAAGAACGTTGGTTACCAAACAACACTGTCCCCTATTGACTTCTATTGTATGGACACAAACCAAAATGACGTTCTTTCTTTTGTGAAACATCTTTTGTTCTCCACGCAAGAAAAAGTCATAGGTTGAATAAATGATGACCAAAGTTTTATTTTTGGGTGAATTTTACAAGTCGTTCATCTCATCATCTAAGGACATGCGTCAGGGCTTTTTGCAAATATAATGTAAATTCTGTTAGTCTACATTTTGATATATAATTCAAAAGAGAGATTTCAGTTCAATTTAGTTTTTTAGATAACATGTTAGTCCCGTTGATTATTTGAAATTAGGTAGCTAATGGTAGAATAGTTTCCACAAGACTGCCTGATATTTCGATAGTAAATGAAGCCTCAAAAACAGAAAATGTGATAAAAACACAATATCTCACCTTCTTAGATGTGTGACCCGAGTCGTTTGTGTTTGATGTGGAGACAAGTTTTTTTGTCAGAGGGAAAGTGGTTAAGAGTCGGAGGGGAAGTTGAAATAAATGAGACAAGTTGAGCGACTGTCCACGGAATCCGAGACACGTAATGAGGAGACCCACGGAAACGCACACCACTGCGGCCACTATCAGCTCTATGTGCGCGGAGCTCATCAAAGCGTCATATTTCTTATAGATGTATGTAAAGCTTGCTAAGCCGAGAAAGGTCCACATGTCGGAATTCAGTTCAAATATATTTAACTCCACAAAAGATTAGAAAATAAAAAGCTTTAAAATAAGGCAGGAATTTTTCTCAAGAAAGGTAATCCAAAACAGGCTTCTGGGTTGACAACATTCAAAATAAAAATGCACGAAAAATAGCGTCCCTTTTTAAACTCCTTTAGTTCGAGAAATCAATCAAAGTTAGCCTTATATTAATAGTTATAAATAAAAAGAAGTGTTATATCCTGCACATGTGTGCGCTCAACCTGTGTGCTATGCTGCTGGATGATGCTGAATAATTTATGATAATGAGGGCGCGGATCGTCTTGCAATTTGTAGACGGCCGCGTACCGCCTCCTCTGCCCAGAAAGAGCCAATCCGCATCGAGTTTTCAGTGAGCAGAGCTCACGCTATCTGGCCATTGGCCAATCTCAAGCTGCTGGTTGGCGAATGGGCTGGAGGGCAGGTAGTATGATCTGACGTAATAGAAAACATGCGTTTTGAAGAAAAGAGCGTAAGTGTGCAGGTAGCGAGGGCTAAAAAACGTATATCTGTGAATTAACAACTCCATCAATCCATTTTAAATGCAAACAGTGGTCTTAATGTATATAACGTAATGTTAAAGACACTTTCAAGCAACAACGTTTTGTTTGATAACATCCCCCCTTGAAATGATAAAAAACATGTACCTGTAGTTATTAATGTAACATAGGCGTACTTGTAGGGTGGGACATGTGCCCGCCACTTTTTGGAAGAAATAAAGAAATGCATGTGTAAGATGTAAGATGCATGTGTAAGATGTAAGATGCATGTGTAAGATGTAAGATGCATGTGTAAGATGCGGGCATCATCCGCGTTCGCATTGCTTGCTTGTGCATCCAGTGTGCAACCACAAAAGCGCGTAAACCAACGAACAAGTGACATTTTTAATCATAGGAATAAACTGTTTTTTAAGTGTGTAGCCTGCATCAAGGGACCTTATCCAAATGACAGATTGGGTACCAGATCCTGTCCGAGTTTACAGGCTACATGATAAATATTCCCAGCCAGTTATTACAGAAACAATATATTAAAGTTTTAATTTACACAGTTATGTTACAAATATTCTTTTAGGAGTTTCATTTTCAAATTACTTTGTAATAATTGAAATCTAAGTAGGATACAAACAGTGTATAAACCCCAAAGGCATTATGGCAAGTATTTAACTGCAGCATTTATGTCTAGCACAAGTATTGGTGTTATTCATTTATAATTATCAGGTTCGTCATGTTTTTTAGTCTCTTTGTGATCTATTGTATCAGAGATAAGGTCCTCGTGTATATTGTTCAAGACCGATAGAGAAAGTATGCACGTTTTAAAAATACAGTGCCATGTGTTGTTTGACCCTATAGTATTTCTCCAGATTCTGTGAATGAATTCATGGGATTACAATCAACTAGAAACAAAGTTTGAAATGGTCTTCACCTACCTCTTAGTCATAACAGCTTAAAAAAAACAAATGAAAGCATAGGTGTCATGATGATGTCATGTCAATTTCACAGTCAGCTGAGAGGTATGCAATTGGCCTTATGTTAAGATGATTCATATTTCCAAAGCGCTACAGAAAGTCAATTATTCCCTGAATCATTTCCCTCACATTATGAAATAAGAGATATTTTTAGGTTTGCTTGCGTTTTATTTATGTGCCTTCTGAGACGATCATCAGCATCATGCTGGTGTTTGCAAAGTTGACTCATCATCAGCCTTGATTTTAATTCTGGAAGTCAAGAATCATCCATCTGACCTGAGTGTGAATTTCATTAAATTATCTCATTATCTCATGAAAAAAGCATATAATCATTTCATGCCAAGATGAATTATTTTGTCCTATTTAAATGTTAAAGTCTTTTTAATTAGTACCATCAAAGCAAATTGTTGCATTTCTCCCAAAACTGCTCTTGTGTCACTAATTTTAGGGTGAGTGACTTATTTTTGTGGGATTCACCAAAATCACATTCACAAACATTGCATTGAAAAATTCCTTTCAGAAAAGTCCTCCATAATCACTGTAATCATGTTAGTCACTGGACAGCTGTGTTGGGTGTCAAGTGTATGCGTCTTCAAATGAGTGTGTCCTCCTCATCGTGTCCTCTTCATAGCTGTGTGCATAGTCAAGATGTTTTCACAATCATAATTACATACTAACACCATTAATGTGCTCTCTGAGGAGGTTTGAAAGTTTTGTGTAACACAGGCAAATATGTACATCTGCCTTCATTTATGCATAACCCGAAATAAGTAGCTCCAGCCTGGGCTGGTTTTATCAGTTCTGCTGAATGACTACAGCAAACCAGGAATTTGATATTCAAATATTAAGGAGATAAATATTTTTGTATCTCTTTCTTTCATATTATCTATTCTCACCTTCATTTACTATTAGAGTTTTATGAGGAAATAAACTTATATTTCTGGTTCTAAACATTTGAGGAGATTGTGTTTGGGATGCATTGTGTATTCTCGTGCATTCAGATGTTAATACCATGGCATTGATATATTATTGTATACATATGTTATTTTGTTAGCTAGGATTCTTGTTTTACAAACACTGCAAATACATCCCGTTTTGTATCCAATTTGCAAAAACGCAGTTCCACCTTTAGCCACACGATGTCGCTCTCATATCATATCTCAAATAATATTTATTCAAAATCATATCCCTCTAAAAATAATTGATACAACATAAAATGCTGCTCTTTAGAAAGGTATTTAAGTTTGTTTATTTGCTACAAATGAACCACAATAATAATGATAAAATAAGTGCCCTTTACATGTACAGTCGTGGCCAAAAGTTTTGAGAATTACATAAATATTCGTTTTCAAAAAGTTTGCTGCTAAACTTCTTTTAGATCTTTGTTTCAGTTGTTTCTGTGATGTACTGAAATATAATTACAAGCACTTCATACGTTTCAAAGGCTTTTATCGACAATTACATGACATTTATGCACAGAGTCAGTATTTGCAGTGTTGGCCCTTCTTTTTCAAGACCTCTGCAATTCGACTGGGCATGCTCTCAATCAACTTCTGGGCCCAATCCTGACTGATAGCAACCCATTCTTTCATAATAACTTCTTGGAGTTTGTCAGAATTTGTGGGTTTTTGTTTGTCCACCCACCTCTTGAGGATTGACCACAAGTTCTCAATGGGATTAAGATCTGGGGAGTTTCCAGGCCATGGACCCAAAATTTCAACATTCTGGTCCCCTAGCCACTTAGTTATCACTTTTGCCTCATGGCACGGTTCTCCATCCTGCTGGAAAATTCATTGTTCTTTACCAAACTGTTGTTGGATTGTTGGAAGAAGTTGCTGTTGGAGGGTGTTTGGGTACCATTCTTTATTCATGGATGTGTTTTTGGGCAGAATTGTGAGTGAGCACACTCCCTTGGATGAGAAGCAACCCCACACATGAATGGTGTTAGGATGCTTTACTGTTGGCATGACACAGGACTGATGGTATCACTCACCTTTTCTTCTCCGGATAAGCCTTTTTCCAGATGCCTCAAACAATCGGAAAGGGGCTTCATCGGAGAATATGACTTTGCCCCAGTCCTCAGGAGTCCATTCACTATACTTTCTGCAGAAGATCAATCTGTCCCTTATGTTTTTTTTGGAGAGAAGTGGCTTCTTTGCTGCCCTTCTTGACACCAGGCCATCTTCCAAAAGTCTTCGCCTCACTGGTCGTGCAGATGCGCTCACACCTGCCTGCTGCCATTCCTGAGCAAGCTCTGCACTGGTGGCACTCCGATCCCGCAGCTGAATCCTCTTTAGGAGACGATCCTGGCGCTTGGTGGACTTTCTTGGACGCCCTGAAGCCTTCTTTACAAGAATTGAACCTCTTTCCTTGAAGTTCTTGATGAACCTATAAATTGTTGATTTAGGTGCAATCTTAGTAGCCACAATATCCTTGCCTGTGAAGCCATTTTTATGCAACGCAATGATGGCTACACACGTTTCTTTGCAGGTCACCATGGTTAACAATGGAAGAACAATGATTTCAAGCATCACCCTCCTTTTAACATGTCAAGTCTGCCATTCTAACCCAATCAGCCTGACATAATGATCTCCAGCCTTGTGCTTGTCAACATTCTCACCTGAGTTAACAAGATGATTACTGAAATGATCTCAGCAGGTCCTTTAATGACAGCAATGAAATGCAGTGGAAAGGTTTTTTGGGGATTAAGTTCATTTTCATGGCAAAGAAGGACTATGCAATTCATCTGATCACTCTTCATAACATTCTGGAGTATATGCAAATTGCTATTATAAAAACTTAAGCAGCAACTTTTCCAATTTCCAATATTTATGTAATTCTCAAAACTTTTGGCCACGACTGTA
Organism: Triplophysa bombifrons; assembly: GCA_029783895.1. NCBI lineage: Eukaryota > Metazoa > Chordata > Actinopteri > Cypriniformes > Nemacheilidae > Triplophysa > Triplophysa bombifrons. The sequence goes on from CM056455.1 coordinate 6,761,650, forward strand.
GATACTGTACTGTAAACAGAAACACATGGCACACACCACAGCAAGGAGATTCTCCCACGATTTCTAGCCAATCAGAAAGGCTTGCTGACTGTCAATTTACTTGATGTCAAGAACATTTGTTCACGTTCAAAGAAGTGTATTGTATTTTTTCTAATTATAAATTACATGATTTCATAATGCTTTCCATGTAAAAAGGCCTTTCTTTTTAATGCAGGACCTTCTGCATTAAAACTTATTTTGTCAGCCAGAATGTTGTTACTTTTTAACATGAGTCCTGAATCATACATTATAAAAATAAGAATCGAAGCAAGATTTATTTCTTGAGTGCAATATTAATAAAATAAGTGGAAGCAAGAAAAAAGCTTTTAAAAAAAGGGATGCTTTTTTTACCAAAATCTACCAAGAGATGCTATTTTGTGCTCTTATGTTAATTGTTATAATAGTTCTCACTGTAAGGACCTTAGTACTATGTATAGTGGTATTGTATGAGCTGTGTATGAGGCAATGCTTTACTTGCTCAAATAAAAGACAGAGCATCAAGCCAGGGTGGAATATGTATGTGGGGCTAAGAATGCATTTAAGGATAGGGTCCTGGCAGGTCGGACTAGAGAGGGGCCTGTCCTGGACCACAAAAAGCTTACTAACACAAGGTACAGTTGTGTTCAAAATTATTCAACCCCCACTGAAATTGATTGTTTTGGTCGGTTTGACATTGATTATGATCATTCAGTCATCCTGCTTACAATTAAATCAAAGAGGACCATGTAGGTCAGACAAATATAACATAACATTTATAATGAAATAACCACAAATGTCTTTTCTGAGCTCACATCATTATCAGTTTTATTCAACCCCCAAGTGACATTCAATATTAGTTCTTAGTACAACATCCTTTTACAGTTATAACAGCTTTTAAACGTGAAGCATAGCTTGACACAAGTGTCTTGCAGCGATCTACGGGGATCTTCGCCCATTCATCATGGGCAAAAGCCTCCAGTTCAGTCACATTCTTAGGCTTGCGCACTGCAACTGCTTTCTTTAAGTCCCACCAGAGGTTCTAAATCGGATTTAAGTCTGGTGACTGCGATGGCCACTTCAAAATGTTCCAGCCTTTAATCTGCAACCATGCTCTAGTGGACTTGGAGGTATGCTTGGGATCATTGTCCTGTTGAAAGGTCCAACGTCTTCCAAGCCTCAGGTTTGTGACGGACTGCATCACATTGTCATCCAATATCTCCTGGTACTGAAGAGAATTCATGGTACCTTGCACACGCTGAAGCTTCCCAGTACCTGCAGAAGCAAAACAGCCCCAAAGCATGATTGACCCCCGCCATGCTTCACAGTAGGCAAGGTGTTCTTTTCTTCATAGGCCTTGTTCTTCCTCCTCCAAACATTGCCTTGATCCATGGGCCCAAACAGTTCTAATTTTGTTTCATCAGTCCACAGAACACTATCCCAAAACTTCTGTGGTTTGTCCACATGACTTTTGGCATACTGCAGTCGACTCTTCTTATTCTTTGGGGACAGCAAGGGGGTGCGCCTGGGAGTTCTGGCATGGAGGCCTTCATTACGCAGGGTGCGCCGTATTGTCTGAGCAGAAACTTCAGTACCCACATCTGACAAATCTTTTCTCAGTTCCTCAGCAGTCACACGGGGACTTTTCTCCACTCTCCGCTTCAGGTAGCGCACAGCAGTCGAAGTCAGCATCTTCTTTCTGCCACGACCAGGTAGCATTTCAACAGTGCCCTTTGCCTTGAATTTGCGAATGATGCTTCCTATGGTGTCTCTTGGTATGTTTAACATCTTTGCAATCTTCTTATAGCCATTGCCCTTCCTGTGAAGAGTAATCAACTGTTCTCTTGTCTTCCTGGACCATTCTCTTGACCTCACCATGTTTGTAACCACACCAGTAAATGTCTAGAAGGAGCTGAGTATCACAGTCATTTTAAAGCTGCCTAATTGGTGCTTATTAGGCTTTATTGCTGCTCCCTGATATCCACAGGTGTTTTCAATACCTGATTGAAAACACTTCATTGAACCTCTGTTCTTCAGAGTGGTAGTCTTCAAGGGGTTGAATAATTATGTCAATGAAGAATTCACAAAAGAAACATTTACTACTGTATTACAAAACTAATTGATGTCATTTTAGTTGCATATGGTTCTTTAAGAAGTCCTTGTAGGATTCTCTAAAACCATTTACAGCATTTGGGGTTGAATAATTTTGAACACAACTGTATATAAATATGCAGTTCGTTATTTCAGCAAACATGAGCAAGTATGTTCGCTTGGAAATGATGTTACTGGCTTCTGGAAGGAGATGAGATCACTGAACAGGGTCAGTACATCGGTACCATGTACAGTTGAAGGAGTTTCTGGAGCCGATAAGATAGCTGAGATGTGGAAGCAACATTATTCTGAGCTATTGAATTGCGTTAAAAGTGATCTCTACAAAGTGGGCAACATTGAAAGTAGTGGCATGGTGGGAATCACATGTAGGGAGATACAACAAGCAATTACACAGGTGATAACAAAGCAAGTGGCTTAGATCAGATTAGTGCACAGCACCTTAAACTCGCCTGAGGGCTGCAACTCTTCTTGCAATTTGCTTTACAGGTCTAAAGACTCAAGGGCTATTGCCGCACTCCATGTTGTCTGTTATCTTGGAGCCTGTCATCAAGGATAAAGCAAGGGGGAGCTTGGATAATTATAGACCAATTGCTCTTGCCAGTGTCTTATCCAAGGTCCTGGAAAGAATTTGATTAGATAAACTCAGTTTTTATATTCATAAAGACAACCAGGCTTTAAGGCTAAACATGGTACTGATCTATGTATTTATGCCCTGAAGGAAGCGGTTGAAATGTAAAGAAGACAGAATTCTTCGGTTTTAATTTGCTTTATTTTTTTATCTGGCAGGGCGAGCTTTGACTGTAGGTAATAAAACTTAATATCTAGGACACATCATCACCTATCAAATGTGTGATGACTTCTATAGGGTGCGCCGCATGTTGTATCCACAAGCTAACATGCTGGTCAGAAAATTCCACTGGTGTTCAGATAAAGTTAAGATGAGCCTGTTTGAAGCATACTGTCCCCCCTGTATACTGCCCCCTTATGGACTAAATAAAAAAATATACAGCGTCCAGAAGCTCCAGATTGCCTATAATGATGGTTTGCATAGTATACTGCTTAAAAAACCCAGGTGGAGCAGTGCAAGTGTACTATTCTGTAGGGGTCAACACATTTTATGCATTGTTGAGAAACTTAATGTATAAACTTATTTGCAGATTGAATGGCTTATGTAACCTCATTATTATGCTGCTGTCAAATCCTGGTCTTAGTGCTGTGCGATACCAGTCGACCATGTGGAAACACTGCTATCATTGCCTTTTTTAATTGTCTTGTAGTTGTCATGTATGTGTTGCTGTTAGTATATGTATTTATTGGACCATGAGTCTGGAAATAAAGTTGATGATGATGTTTCTTGAGTGGAATGTTATAAAAATAAGAATCGAAGCAAGATTTATTTCTTGAGTCTATGTGCGTGTAAGAAAGCAAATGTATTTATAAAAATATACAGACAAACTGATGCAATACTTTTCACTGCTCCGTTAGAGCCATTTCGTTTATTCGAGGGACATTTTATAAAATATCTTTTGCTGAAAAAAAATCAACAAATGTAAAAAAGCAGAACAGTACCCAGAATCATAAATACAGTATTTACACTTTATAGTACACAAGAGGAGATCAGATCCTTTGGTTTAGAAAATTATACAGAAACAATAAACCTTTTAAGCAGAGTTCAACCCATTGCTACAGTCTATGAATGTTTATGTTACATCTGTTACACAAACGAAAAACAGGTTTTGGCTTGATGGCATCCCATGCACCTGAAGGCAAAATAAACCCACCAAAAACCAGGCACTGAGAATGAGGCACTTGTGCACCTGGCTAGCGAGAATAGCATTTGGCACGTGAAGGGTGCTACTGACGTGAGATGACGTTTGCTAGGCGGTAGAATCTGATGGCTTCTTATCTTTTCTCTTCTTCTTCTTGGACGTCTTGGCATGGCAGGGTTTGCACACGCAGCACAGGATGCAGGGCGAGGCAAGGAGCAGCAGTGGCGATGTCACTAGTACGATGATGCTGATGCCCACCAGTATACCCACCACCTGATGACATCACGAACATGTGACATGGAGTAAGAGGAGAAACCCAAGCAGGTAAATAGCTTTTCATAGTCTTAAGAGAGAAAGTATATTAAAAAAATTTCCCATATCAAAATTAGCTGATCCAGCTCACCTGTGTTCTGTTCCACATGACAGAAGCTCTGGAATGCCCCAGTTTGTTTCGGCATGGTCCTTTGTCATAATGTCTCAGAAATATATCGCCCTGTAACCATGGCGACATTTGCATTCATTTATTTAGCAGACACTTTTACCCAAAGCGGTTTACAAATAAGGAACACATACTTTTACAACCATACCTTGTAAAAACCTTGTTACTATTTATGTTATTTTAAGACCACTCGGAAACAAACAAGATGATACTCACATCTAGATTCTGTAAGCAGTACCAGCAGAACGTGTGCTTGCAGCTCTTGCACAGCATCTGAGCGCAGCCCTGGTTGCGCTCTATGTAGACGCCGCACATGGGACACTGTTTGATCGCCGCATCAGTGTCAGTGCCGACCAAACCACTGCAGGACGGCACGCAAAGTTATGATCACATATTGAGTGATGATGATTCATCCGAGCATTTGTGAGTTTAAGTTACGGTCGCACTGACCTGTCCTCTGATGGTGTCATCAGTGGCTGATGCTGAGAGCAAGAGTGCCCGTCCTCCCAGGGTCCTCTGCAGCCGCAGCAGAAGACGACATGACACACGGGGCACGGGACAGGTGTCGGTATGCCTTCGGTACCGGGCGTCAAATTGCACACAGCCTGGCAGTCCAGCATGGGACACCAAGCTTTATTGGGGTCTAGCTGAACACCTGAGAGGGAAAAAGCTTAGTCAAAAACAACTCAGACAAACCTAAAACGGTCTTTAGCATCCATGAAACAGCCTGAGTATTAAAATATTTTTCGAAGTTTACTAACAATTCCCACTCTCTCAGGAGGAACTATATCTATAACATTCTGGGAATGCCATTATTACGAATCACTTTTGCCTGGCCTGTCTGATATTGGCAAACCAGGGCTTGTTTTACTCTTGGAGCAGACAGGCTGTAGCATGTCAAGAGAGATTCAGATGCAGACTGAGACAGTGGTAGAAGAAAATCCCACAACTTCTCCAGTATGAATAAGCTCATTGTCTTTCTGGAACTTGTGTAACAGTGTGACGTAAACGCAGAGCTGGAACCAGGCAGTTCAATTGAACTTTGAAATAAACAGTTACTTTTAACTCTAAAATCTGATTGGATGAGCTGTGTTCATAGTGCTTGCGCTGTAAAAGCGACATACGGAGCATACCTTTGAAATACTTTTATTTGCGTTTTTGGAACACAGCCTGTGACTGTAGAATATCGTCTAAAATTATCTAAATTATGACACTTACTTAAAACTTTGTGGTCATGTATTGTCACTCCAGAATTTAAAGTGACAGTTACGGGAATTAATGTTTACAGGGATTATGGGAAGTGGTAAACAAAAGAAGTATACTTCAAGTTCATTTTTTTAAGTATCCTTAAGCAAAGTTTATTTAAGTTAATTAAGCAGACTTTTAAGTGTCCTTAAGTGTTGTATACAACTATGTTTTTCTGAGAGGTACATAAAAAGTATAAACAAAAAAATAAACATTTTGTTTTTAATTTAAAATAAATTTTCGAAAAACAAAATTGAATAACATAATAAGCACATACCTCTTTCAAATCGAAGGCGTTGATAGAGCTCGACCTGATCACCTGAGGCAAAGGAGGTGATCTGCACAAACAAGGAAATTAATTTTATGACCCAAGTCATGTTTCAACAGCTACAGATATGTTCTTAACATTATTTCGCAAAAATGCATACATGTCTGTTGTTATTTTGTGGAACCAACGATATGTAGAGTTAGTAAGTCATTACCAAAATGAATTATAACATTATTCCACTTGCATCGATATTTTGTGACAAAATAAGTAAATAAAAATGAAATTATAATTGATTTACCATTATTTTGTTAATTTGAGAATTCAAAACAAAGATGCACCTACTGTAAGAAATCAGTAATTTATGCAGTTTTTTGGTTGTTACAGAACGTCATTTTGTCGCAGAATGCTTTGAATCAGAACGAAGTATTCTAGAGAGCGGTATAATAAAAGAAGGGGATGATTTAGCCAGCTGAAGGATTATTCTACATAAATTTAAAGAGAATTTATATTTAAAGAGCCGTATTTAAAAGTAAGCAGTCTGCCAAGTTGCAAATCCGAAGGTGAATGAATAACAAAGTTATTGGGTTAGAAAAAATTTTTTTGACTCTGAATCACGCAAACGAGTCATCTCAAGTCTGATTTGCGAACTGCCACGGATTTACGTCACAACATAAAGTCCCCACCTACGTTTTGCTAGGAGTGCCGACTCTTCTCCCCCAAACACCGTAGCTCGTGAGCCTCATTCGCGGTAGGCCAATCACACCAGACTAGACCATCTGACCAATCACATCAGTTTAGGCTAGCGGAAAGGAGTGGATTAATCAGATGAATCTCAGAACTAATCATCTGAGTAAACCAAAGTAGGACCTTAAAAATCCCTAGTTATGTACTGTTTAATGACTTGGCTCTTTTGAAAGTCAACAGACTCACCCCTAAGTCACTATGATATTCTGTTTCCTAGATATGGCTTGATGCCTTGGCAAACAGCAATAATTAAAAATAGGCTTGATGCTTGGCACCGGAAAGATTTCATTGTGTCAACAACAGTGTTAACAGTGTCAATATTCATAGCGTGATCTGCCGAGCTGGAAACATGATGTGCGAGTATAAGAAAGCAGAACAGGGAGATATGGATGAATGGATGTACCTCGGAGTCAAGTAGAGTTCCAGTGTTCTTGCAGGCCAGGTCAGGGCAGGTAATGGCACCTCCTGCGCCGCCCTTAATAGCTAGCGGGACATACTGCCTTAAACACTGCAGAGAGAATGCACAGATGTGACTTCCCGTCTGTGAAATGAGTCTTTCTGCGCCACAAGTGTCACTTAACAGAATCGCAAAAACAAGATCTGAGATTTGGAAAAAACTGCACACAAGTCTCAGAGGAACGGCCAGTCGGGCTAATCTTAAAGAGCATGTGAAAGAAAACAACCTCCCACTCGGAGACTGAACACTTGTGTGCTTTGTTTATTTTTGCCTTTCACAGGAGCCTTGTAATAACCAAGAGCACAGCTAGAGATAAACACCTGCTACGGCAAAATGCATACGTGGACATGATCACGCTATACAGCTAATACTTAGACATTTTAAGGGACAGTGCCCCACTTTATTATTCACTCTCATGATGAACGAAGATGGAGATATTAGACAGAATGCGTCAGCCATCTATGACTTTAATTGTACAGTAGAGCAGTCAAGAAAAGCATTGTCTTGTTTAACATAAAAGTACATCATGTGCGTATGGAGTGAGATATTTCTTTAACAAAATTCTCACCTGGACACAGAAGATGCAGTTACAGGAACGCAGCGTGCTGGTCTCCGGTTCCGGACAGTCGGTCAGGCAGAGTTTGCAGTAAATCATGTTGGTTTCTACCTCCATGCTGGACCTTTCCTTGCTTAGCCCTTAAACTTCAGAAATGATGAATTGGTGTCTGCCATGTTTCTAAAGAGGAACAGACACAAATATCTCAAAAAGACAGACTGCAACTCTGTGGTTTCTTCAGAACGTAGCTTAAACAATTGGGTAATCACGGAAATTAACTTAAAATTCTAGAGCAGTACTTTTGAGAATTTGCAATACGATACAAGGCAAGCGAATGAACAATTACAAAAGCTAGCTAGATCCGAAAAAACTCTTTGGCTGTAAGTAAAAAGGCACTGCCTTATCTCTCGTCTGTTGTGCATTCAAATACAAAACCTGCCTAACCTGGCCTGTTAAAAACAGCACAGCAACACGGGAATAAACTTGTTGGTCCGGAGAAACAAGACAAATAGATTCCAGCCAGGGCAAGACTTAATGCTTCACTGATTCTTCTAGTCCACATTCCCCTCTTGCACGTCTGCCGAATACCAAATGGGAAGAGGTCATAATAACATAATCCAGGATAAAGCTAGATTAAAGGGCCCCGCCTGCCAGAACAGGTCAGAAATGTGACTGTAGAACGAGAGAACAGAGATGTTGTCTGGTCATTGTGTCATGTTTGTGTTCTTCACATATACGGCTGCTCCGTCATGGTCGATGTGGTCAGCATCAATGGCCTAAATGTCAGTCACTTTCCAGTCACTATTGATTACTAGGACACATGCGACACCTACACTTCCTTTGAAACAATGCAATGTAAACATGTTTAATTTATCCTGATATGCACTGTTTTATACCATAACAAAAAGGAGGAATGTAAAATTTGTAATCAGTGAACTTTGTAGCATTTTGTACTGTTAATAACACACTACATATGTGCGCTTCCCCTATTTTGCACATGATTTATACACTTGGAACTTCACACTGGTGGCTCAGTTTTAGTATATATAGGCCTTGCATACCTCTGATTAACATTCTGTTTACATTAGACTCCTGTTTTTATTTTGGTCCTACTTATTATGATTGTTATTTTGTATTTTATACATTCTTTCCTATTTGGTTTATTATCTGCACAGTTCATGAAAGCTGACCAGACCTTAACTGCAAGTTTTACTCTCCGTGTTACTGTTTGGCACTATTTGATCAGCCCAGTAACACAATGACTGAATTCTTGGTCACTCGCAGGTCTTAAAGTGGGTCACCGAGTAAATCTAGTTGAGCTGTGTGGCATTAACACAGCACTTAAAAATTATTTACATATACTTTGGTTTCGAGCACAAGGAAGTGAACATCACATGACTGAGCCCGAAACAATGATTAAAATTTAGTGAAATTTTCCCAAATGAAGAACAGAAAACGCCTACAGTAGCCTACATGACAATCCTCAATGACTTCCAGTCACTACGTGTTGTCTGCGAAATAGTAAAGTCCATAAAGAACTTTATATACCATAATACATCACACACAAAATAAAATGCACTAATATGTTGTTGTGTAATATGTTAGGGAAAACGTATATGTTGTGTTTTGTTAGAAGCATCATATTGCTGTTACACAGGTTTAAACATTCTAGCAATAATTTGGAAATGTTGCCCATGTTTGAAATACCATTCTACCATATCACTGATAGGCAATTATTGTATGTGTTATTAAAGCATAAGCCCCAAGAAGCAGTGGGTTACAGTGCATTTTATAACAGCTAAGGGCATAGCCTAAAACCCCCTTATCTGTTATAAAATGCACTGTAACCCACTGCTTCACGGGGTTTATTGCTTTTCTAAAACGGTTATTCCATATGCGTAGCAAGGTTTCATAAAATAAAGTAAATAAAATTATGTTTAGGCAAGTAATGCGGTCAGCCGTTGTAAATAGGGGTATTTTATAACATCTTAGAAATCGGGCCAGCCAATCAGAATCTAGACCACAGCTGACCGTTTTAACATGATAAATATTATACACTAGGCTATATTATACACGAAAAAATACAATATTAACGTACACACAAAATATATAGCCTACACAAGGCTGTTAGCCTACTTAGTAAAAAAAACAATTTCCCTATAATTTAATCCCGGAAAACATTTGACCTGACATTACTTAAAAACTTTATTTTTATTACTGCTTTTGGTTCACATATATTTGAAAATAATAGGCAGTTTAAAGAACACACTGCGCAGTATGCACTATTGTATTATTTCCGCGCACTGATGAGGTCAACGCAGTTGAATATAAGCCGCTTCCGCATAAACATAAACAAAACTAATCTGACAGTTACTGTGACTCAACTAAACTACAACCACACAGAAAAAAACTCTCTTAATCTCCACGAAATCACAAAGCATATCAAAAAAGTCCCAAAACACCCAGATTTATAAATTCGGGACGTGTTTTGAAACGTAGTGTGAAGCCTACCTGGACAGCACTACCGGGTATTTGATGCTCTCTCGGGAACGCCCTAAAATAAACCGGCATCTAGGGGCTACACAAGGTTTGAGATACAGCCCCAAACTCACCTCAGAGTTCACTACATCTGTGTCTTCGGGTCTTTGATGCTGTTTAACCGCCACGATGATCTCGCACCTGAGGATGATGATGGACTGTCAGTCTGCTTCACGACCATTCACCTCGAGCCCGTCACAATGTATAAAGGTGTGCGTGTAGTACTGTATGTGCCATCGGACGGTATTTAGGGTTTGGCCACTTCCTGTTTCTCCTCCCACCAAGACGACGTTAACTCTTTCAATCACGAATGAGTCTTGAACACTTTGTAGGCTGTTAGAATGGCAGTTTCAGTTTTGAACAAAATTAAAGATTTGCAAGATTTTATATCAAATTAATTTGATTTAAATTAAAAAAAAAAAAAACATTTAATTAAATTCAAGTTTTTCTTTTTTTCCTGTTCAATGTTTTTTCTTTTTTTATGAGGGCGTATTTATATTAATACTAATATAAAATATTATATATATTATATTAATATATATATATATTAATTATATTATTATATTAATACTAATATATTAATACTAATATAAAATAAGATGAAATAAATAGGCTATAAAATAGCGAAATTAACTGCTTCTCATGCATGAAGAAACAAGTTGACAAATGTAAAAAGTAAATGTGCAAAGCCAACCAAAATATTGTTTTACAATTTTTTGTTGGTTTACTTAATGCTTAGAATCCTTTAATTTATAATGTGTAACTGCTTAATTATATATACTTGAAAAAAACATGCAGACGCAGTATTGCAAACAAACTAATGGTTCTGAAAGGAAACGTATTCTCTACTAAACTGTGAGAATAATAAACACAAGAACATTACCCCCTAGTGTCGATACCCTGCAATTCTTCCAGTCATATGCTCATAAATGACATCATACGCTCACAAATATGATGACATAATATATTTCCATATCTCAGATCATGAGTTTGCTATATATATATATATATCTATAAAATTCGATTACAACCAATTTCCCCCATACCCCCCCCCTCCAGGATCCCCTAATGGAAAGTTCATTGTATCTCAAATCATACATTTTCTCACTTACTATTTGCACAAAACGTTTCACATGTAAAACAGAAATACATGTAATAAAAGTTCATACATGTATCATACTTCACATTTCACAACATAAAATGATTTGTGTGTATCTTTGTGTTTGAGGGCCATTTCGCCATTCATCATATTGCACGGGTATTGCGACTGCAGTCGGCACAAGGCTCTTGTTTCAGAGAAAATGTGCTTTCGTTGGAGCAGTGCAGTGGGGTCAGTGCTTTGGCTTGGCTCAGAATGGAGTAATGTGATGCTGTACCTTGCGTTAAATGCATCGCTAGAATTTCTCAGCAAGCTGTCAGCATTCCTATTCAGGCTTTTAAAGGATGTTGGCATCACTGAAATCCTCTAAACCTGTATGTACCTACTAACTCATGAATTCATGAAGGAATTATCACAATGTGTTATTTAAAAAAAACGTTTTTTTATGGATTTTTGTAATTTCCATTTTTATCATATCACGAGGACTCTTATTTAAAAAGTTTAGTTTTTGTGATCTTTTACTACTGTAGGCTATTACTGTTATTTTATTAATTCAGCAGGAACATGTAATACAAAAATACTTTCTAAAGTATATTATTGAGAAATGGAGTGGGAGGTATGTAAGTAGTATAATTACCAATTTATTTTCAAAAAGAGATAACTGAGTTTTTATTCATTTTCATAAAACATGTTTTTTATTATGTTGTCATGTTTTTCATTGTGTTAGTTAGCTGTATTTTTGTGAGTTATGAGTATATCAAAAAAACATTCGGCAGTTTGATTGATATTACTTTGAATGCACATTAAAAAAACATTATTTTTATACACAAAATGATCTGCTAATGCAGAGAACTCTTCAAATATATTTATTTTGGTTTTGTGGGTGAAATATATAATTTGAGCATGTTTCAAGACAACAATTTTTTATCATCAATCATGTCTTAAACATTGTTTAACAGGCTGATGCATGTTGAGGCGAAATTTAACAGTTGTCTCATAGGAATCATCACGTCTAAAGTGCAGTCTGTTTCATCAGTAACTTGAGGAAGAATTGTTTATATTGCCAAGTGATGGATTATGTTTCTCATTTACTGTACAGGCCTATAAATCTAAGAGACTGGTATGAGGACACGTGCTTCTCTGAATGCCATAGCAACAGTGCGAGAAGCATCCAATAATGGCGTGTGCTCTTTCACAGGTGCTGACAACAGATGGAGACAAAAGAGCCTTCAACATGCCAGAGAAATCTGCACCTTGGTCTATTTTGAGTTTTTTTTAGAATGTCAGGTATGTTTTATATGTACATATATTTTTGCTTTAACCTGTACACTATATACCATGCCATATGAAGTTTTATATATAAATTCAATGTATTCATCTGTATATATTTAACAGTAAACACAACACAATTGGCATTATATTAGCAGCAAAGAGATCATAAGTTTGAACACATACTGTTACAGTACAGTATATTGTATACATATATTGATTGAATTCACCATAAGTTGCTTTGTACTACCATGGTATTAAAACACTAATGCAATCCGAATAGTTTTGTTGCTATCAGCAGTAACCATTAAGTCCTGACGCACACACGACAAGAAAACTGAGCTCAGATCTCAGATCATTTGGCACAGTTGAGCTGCTGGTGGAGCTGTGTCTTACGTATCAGTTAAATGGATGTGGGATTAGTCATTTTCACCCCTCCTCAACCTAAACCAATCTGTACACACTTCTGTGGGCATGATGGTAGGGTGTAAAAATAGCAACAGACTTTTATTTATAAGACAGAGAAACACTCAGGGGAGAAGCAGTGGCACTTAAGGATCTGACCTGCGCTATTCTGATTCTATTTTATTTTGTTTGCCTAACCGGATGAGATGCACTGCCGGAGCAGGAAGCCTAGGTCATATCTACTGAACTCCTACAGTGATTTCCAGGAGATGGATGAAATTGCCAGAGAGTCATATGAAGCCACCTGGTTAGATCTGCTGATGGAGACGAGACCAGAATACAAGTATGCCCTCTATTTAGCACTTCCTGAATGATGCATTTCTGACATCTTAAAGTCTTTTCTGTATAAACAATTTCTTTAATACATGATTCTTGCTCAGAGTGTTTGGTCAGAATACAGTTAAGGATGAATTATGGAGTTCCACATTGTTGGTTTCTGTGGTGGCATAAGAAACTGTTCCAAAAGATCATTCAATTTTAATAATATGTTATTTCTTTAGGGCTTTCGTAATGAGCATTAGCAAAACAGCTTTACAGAAAACATTTTAGTACAGATAACTATACCCAAGTTCTCTGATATCCTCCACAGGATGATTCGCTCGGAGAAAGACTCGGTGAGAAAGGAGAGCTATGAAAGCAAACAGGTGGTTCATTTCACAGTGCGAAGATTCCCAAACCAGACTCTGTGCATGGGGAGAGAGGGGGAGCCCATGCAGGAATATCACTTACCTTACAAAAACATCCTCCCGATAGCAATGTTTGTGCCGAGGGATGTCACGAGGCCTGATGTGACCCGATCTCCCTCTGCAGTGGACTCTAAGACTAGTGCAAATGGAATTTGGCCTCAGAAGAGAGAGCTTTCATCCATCACCGAACATAAGCCGATGGTAATACAAGCTAGGAGTCAGGACTTTAGAGCATCCAGCCTCATATCTCCACCACGAGAGTCACATCGTTCCCAGCGACGGAAATGATGAGGAGATGAAAGCTGGTTAATGGTGTGCTGGGTGAACTCAGTCCTATTTCTGAGGACTTAATCACAGCACATTAAAGGGTGTATTTATTTACAAATGAGATGACTCGAGAAATCTTATGGAAAGAAAATGCGGCAGCCGCTAAAGCATTTGGAGACATTGATAAAGATCTACATTTTTTGTTATAGGTATCAAAAGTGGCATATGCAAATTATTTCTTAGAATAAACTTTTCTGCCATTTCTGCAATAACCTTTAACCAAATGGTCTTAAATTTTGTCTACAAATTCAGGTCATATGGGTTACTTACATACCGTCCATGCCATTTGGTTTCATTTATCTATTGGCAATTGTGAGTATCAATCTTTTACACATTGTTTCTTATATGCAAGTTTCAGTTAGGTGTATTTATGTAATTGTGGCATAAGAACAGAAACAAAAATAAACTTTTTGAAATGTCATAAGTCTTTCATTTCAGAAAGGCATTTATTGCGCATCTCGCAAAAGTATTTTCTTATTTGTACAACAACACAAAGGATATAATAGTTAAGAACCATCTGAGACTAACAATGAATAAATCCTATTCATTTCAATTCATCTTTAATTTAGCAACTGTAAAACATTACAATGACTAGTCTTATTTGTAGTGTAAAAGCTTAAACTTAAAAAGTGCTAAGCCCCATGACAAATAAATGGCAGATAAACTTTTTGTTAGACAAAATAGAAGTGCTCAGAATGTAAAATGATTGTCAAAGACTCAACAGGCCTGATGTTTGGCATCATAAATAGTCGATGAACACAACATGGCAAGAGAAAGATCAGTGCAAAAAACATACCGGACTTCAAGACCTTAGGTGTTTTAGAGATCTGTTTATCACCTGATTTTTATCACCAAGGTTTGCTGAAGTTTGGTGGGGCTCCTTTAAGCGTCTCCTCCGCTCTCCTGTGTTTCTGCAGGGTGACCTGAAGTTGCCAGTACCTGAGATACAGCCACATCAAATTCCCATTCTTACGCTTATCCATGTTTAACAAATCTGCACAGTGTCTGTCGTTCTTAAAAATGTCCCTGAGATCATCTTCAAGGTTGAGCTCAGCACCCACAGGGTCTTTAACCACTTTCAGCAGCAGGTCCTTCTCCATCTCCAGACGATGTTCCCGCGGCAACAGGATGCTGCAGAAAGCTTCCTGCCTCTCCACTAGCTGCACTTCCAGTCCCATCAGCAGAGCTTGAGCCCTTCGCTGCCATTCCTCCTCTCGCTGCAGGGCTTCCCGTAGCGCTGCCCTGGCTGCACCGGACTCCAGCAAGCGGTTCTTTTCCTGCTCCAGGTGTTGTCGTTCCTGTTGAAGCTGCTTTCTTTCCTGCAGGGCCTGTTGGCTCTGAGAGATCAGTGCCTTTCTGTAGCCTTGTACGCGTTGACGTTCCTTCTCGAGCTCTACCTCCAGGTGCGCTGCAGTCCGGTGGTTTTCCTTCAGTTTGTCCCTGTACTTCAGCTCCAGGTGTCTGGTGATGGCAGTCATATCACTATCGTACTTGGTTTTCATTTCTTGGATCTGTCTTTTTGATTCTCGAGTCCATATCCAACCTAGATAACAATGAACCATGTACATTTTTTTTTTTTTTTTTTTTCAAAAAGTAGCTTTCTGAATTGTTTTTTTTGTATTATGACTATGACAGTGTCCCATGTGAAAGCACTTCAGTCTTCTTCAATGAGTATCCACTAGAGACCTTAAATAAAGTTGAAATTCTTGTTGTCCAAAACTAGTATAATATATTGCGTAATGTTTAGACATTCGCATGAATATCTATTGCAGGAATTACATGATCCCCTTAAAAAACGTCTATAAAAATACTTACGAAATGCTGCCAGCCCGATCATGGGCACCAGCAGAGCATAATTCCATTTACCACCGTCATCTGGCCCTGGATCAGGTCTTATATTCCATCTTGGAGGGTTATTTAGGTTGTTCATGGAGAAACTCTGATAAGATTCACAAAGTATACACATCTTATATAATCATGCAAGGTTATTGTCTGACACATTTACTCCAGACGAATAGTAAGTTGTCGGTGTGTTATTTAGTAATAATGCATTTCTAGTCATGATAAGCGATCACTCCTTTTTGCATCCCTGACAGGTGTAAATTACACGTCCTCTAGACATATTTAATATAAATTACTACACACAAAAAAACACAACACTGCACACATATTAACATCAATATAGTTGTAAAAATCAAAATAACAACCCTTCTAAAATAGCAGGCAGCTGTAACGCTGAAGGTGATGATATGCATTTCTCTACCAGTAAGTTCGTTAAACCCACGCACATTTATTTGAGGCTCGTACAATTCATTTAATGTACAGATCATGTAGATATATATAGATTTTAAATACTCACTGTTTACTCACCTTGAACAACCTAAAGTTTTCTGCATGCGATCTTTTCAGGCAGGCATGCAGAGACAAGCACAAATATGCAATTCCGGCAAAAACACCGAATGGTCCATTTAGCGTTATGTGCTATATATAGCGAGAGAATGCATATTGTGCCACTATAAGTATTTATGATTCTTATTTTTCCGATATTACTAGTTACTTGTTTGTAAAATTTGTATTTGACAAAATGAATCAAATTAAAATACACTTGCATTGACATTTGAACACCCCCACGGTCGGAGTTAGTATATTCCAGAATGCTGCACATGTGATGTTCTTGATGTTCCCAAAGGCGCATCAAATGTGCAGATTTAAGGACATGGTAGAAGAGATTTTAGGCATCCAGACTAATTAGAGCCACAACTGTAACTGATTAAAAACTTTTTATACCACTTTTTACTGCAGTAAGATCCTTTACGTACACTATATTAGGTTATTCTTCCCAATATTTATTTATTATTACAGTGCTGGGTTATTTTAAGCATACAGCCTGTTTATTGACCTGCTTAGCCATTGATATATTTTTTTCTATTAGATGTACATAATTGGCAATAATATTTATCAGATTGTGTCATAAATAAATATAAATGTAACAAATTATTATTATAATGAATTATTTTATGTAAAAAGGCATTTACTCCAGTTATATCCAGCTGTTATCACAGATCCAGAAAGTGATGATCAAACATGAGAACCCCACTAAATCACAGGAATAAAATATGTATTGTAATGATATTAACTTAAAAAAATGATATGAACATGACCAAAAGAATTCATGAATTTATTCAACATTTTGATATTAACAAAACAACATGTCAATTACATATATTACATCTTAAACCAATATGGACGTTTCCTGCTGCGTTCTATTTTTCTCTTGTCGTCATCAGAAGGCGTTTCATTTTCATACAAAACAACAGACTCCACAGGAGGAGTATTGAGAGGTGCCCCTTCCATGATGGAGATCTGCTTTCGTATCATTGCTGTCTCCTTCCTGACCTTTTCATAGCAGAATCCACACAGAATATGCTTTAGTTTCAAGTTGCCACACTCTGGACACGGCTCAATATTGTTCTGAAGGAGGTAAACAAAAAAGGAGAAATGACACTTGTTGTTGCCAGGGCACTCAATATGCAAAAACTGTCACCCAAATGCATACATTAACATGTAATACAACAAAACACAGTATTAATATTATTGTTCTGGGCTTGTTTATTTTAAGATAAAGGAACCATAGAGTTCTTACTTTGACTTCTATCATTTTATTTGGGTTTCGTCTTCTGCAGCGATTCACTTCGATAGTTCGTCTCTTTTTTGGAGCTGCCATCCAGAAGATGCTGTCCAAGAAACTGGGCTCTGAGCATTCTTCATCATTGTTGTGTTGGGCTTGAGGGAGAATGCAGGGACCATTCACTGCCAGTGCTGGACCTGAATATGGTGTATGTTTGTTAAGATTTAAAATACATCAAATTATAATAATACATAAATTAATAAAATAATGTTCACCCCACAAGCTTTTCAAACATACATGTTTGAGATGTTACCCCATCTACTGTGAATAAATTCTACGGTATAAATTACAAGATTTTAAAATATTGACTTTTTGCAATATTTTACAACCATAACTTATACATTAAGCAAACTCTCAAGTTTCATTATAGCCTATTAGACACATTGTTTAGTTTCTTAGATCTGCAGGTCAACGTGTCCCCTTGATCGCTTACAACAGCGGAAGACGTGAGATGACATTCAAAATTACATGTTTATTATGCACTTCCACAGAAGTGGAAGAAACGACAATAAGAAGCTTTAAATGGCGTTGCATTGAGATAAAATGTGACATATATTAAGGGTATATACATAGTAGCGATATTAATGGATAGATGACACATGGCATAGTCATAGCCAGTAAATATTCACTTACCTAAGCTCCTGTCAAAACCCACCGCCTGCGCTAAACTGAGCTCTAGTCGCTGTAGCGAGTGTCTGAATAACTGAAGTAAACTCGGTAACGACATTGTGCTGTTTTGTTGAGTTTATTACAGCATGAACAGATCACACATTCTCACGGTCACTGCTGAACGAAACACTGGGCAGTGCGCATGCGCGTGACCCTGCTTGGTGCATTGTGGGAATTGTTGTTTAACTGTTTAGAAACTATAGTTTATTTTGAGGGAAACCAGCGTAGACATTATAAACAACAATTTAATGAATACAAGTACTTTAAAGTACTAAACCGTTTTAATGAAATAAGATGTAATACAAATTAATTTCAAAGGATTACACATGCAGTAAAGAAAAACATCATTACCCACAGTTCCCATCGCTAGCGCTGCCAACCAATCAGATCAACTCGTTACGTCATTTCCCCAACACAGCACGAAGATGGCAGAAAGAGGGTACAGTTTCTCTCTCACCACTTTCAGGTAATTTGATTTATAATATCATCTTATACACTTTATGCATTAGGGTCGCGTGTGTGTGTGTGGTTTAGCGCATCGCAAATACCAAAACAAACAAAGATCTCAGTAATTCGAAAGCATTAATTCAATTTCATCCGGGCATTGATGCAGAGTCACTCTGTTTGTAATGCAGTGCAACTTACCTCTATGTTCATCAGTTTCTGCAATAGAGTGAAAAAAACTGAAATTTCATAACACAGCAACCATTTACCCCTCTTAGGGGTGCTTAAAAATTGGTTTTGTCGTTATGATTTTATCTTGATTTTACTTTCACTTTCAGGGTAACGTTACGGGGTAGATTTCCATATATGTGCTTTTCATATACATACATGTGTGACTTATAAATATACATGACTTAACAAGTTTCAGACTTTTGTTGGTTTTATTTAGTATATAATCTACTTTTATTAAAAACCCAGCATATTCATACTGTAACAAACAAATATTCAACCTAGCAAACATACACTTGACATGACTTGACACTTGAGTAAATGATACTTAAACAAACTCCATATTTAAAAACACTATGTTTATCACTGCCTGTTGCTTGTTTTACCAACAGTACTTTATAATGTATCTTGATCTCTTAAATGTATTTGTGTATTCAGCCCTTCTGGGAAACTGGTTCAGATTGAGTATGCATTAGCAGCTGTAGCGGCTGGTGCTCCATCAGTTGGAATAAAAGGTATGAACATAATCTTTTACATTTATGTTTCTAAACATTGTTTTGTTTATATACACAAAATGTAATTCAATTAAATGGCTGCAAGTCTGATCTACAGGTCCTATATGTTTTTCTGGGCTACTGGATGTTTATTCTGATTTCTCATTCACAGCTGCAAATGGCGTTGTTCTGGCAACAGAAAAGAAACAGAAATCTATTCTGTATGACGAGCAAAGTGTTCACAAAGTGGAGCCCATAACCAAACACATTGGTATAGTGTACAGCGGCATGGGTCCAGACTACAGGTACTGCAGATTACGCAACTACATATCCTATTAAACATTATATTGTGGTGCCAAATAAATGCATGATTAAATGGGAAAACATCAGAGTTGGTTGCAATAAGTCTTACCTTTGTGTCTGCAGGGTTCTGGTGAGAAGAGCAAGGAAGCTGGCACAGCAGTATTACCTTGTCTACCAAGAACCAATACCTACAGGCCAGCTTGTTCAGAGAGTAGCTTCTGTTATGCAGGAGTACACACAATCAGGGTATGTATTTGGTAGATGCAACTTTCATGTCATGCTTCTAATCCTACAATTCAATATATGTTGCTGTTTTTTTGCAGAGGTGTACGGCCATTTGGGGTGTCCCTCCTGATTGCAGGCTGGGATGAAGACCGCCCATACCTTTTCCAGTCTGACCCATCTGTATGTTATTCCTTTTAAATTAATAATTCATTGTGTCTTATTCTGTACTGAATATATTCTGTATTGTATGTGCAAAATAAAATGTTTTTTGTCTGTTAAAGGGAGCATACTTTGCATGGAAAGCCACAGCAATGGGTAAAAACCATGTAAATGGAAAAACATTCCTTGAAAAAAGGTATGTAATGCTTTTCATATGCCAGTTGTTATTTATGATTACAAATACATAGTGTCATATTAACACACATTGTCCTTTTTCAGGTACAACGAGGATCTTGAGCTGGAAGATGCAATTCACACTGCTATTCTGACTCTGAAGGTGATCATTTACAGCCCAAATGTGACACCTGCCATGTTTACTAAATGTCTATAATAATGAATTGTGCATCATAATAGTTCTTGAAATATAAAACATAATTTTAATTATGTTACAGGAAAGCTTTGAAGGTCAGATGACTGAAGACAACATTGAGGTGGGAATCTGCAATGAAGCCGGATTTAGACGACTGACCCCAGCGGAGGTGAAGGACTATCTGGCGGCAATTGCTTAAAATCGTTTGTAAAATTGTCTTTATAAAATGCAGATTCATCACTGGTTACCTTGACATCTTCATTTGTTCAACTTATATGAGTACTTAGTCATGGATTCGAACATTTCAATGTAGAATTCAGCGAACATTGTATTGTTTATATTTTGTTTTTCTTTCACACTGAAGGAATAAAATCTTATGAAATCTTTTTAAAGTGTACATTTTATATTGCTGTTGAATGTTTCAGATTGATCAAAACACTACTCAAATGGGTCGATGGAGGAAACAGTATGAAATAGAATAAGAATGACAACTTGAAGTTTGTTTCTATATGTTTCATTCGTGTATTAAGATAAAGTATTGGCCCAGATATCCAACGTATTTGTGGGGGCCCTTTTCAGAAAGGAGGTTTAGTGAAAACTCTGAGCATATGTCAAACCTGAGAAAGCGGGGTAAGCCAGGCCTGTTCCCAATAGAGAAGTAACTTATACTCAGAGTCAGTAACTTACTCTGTGAACCTTACCTGTTCGGGAGCAGGTTTTCTTTGGTAAACCCAGAGTTTCTTTCAATCTCCCCCTTTTTAAGGTCAAGTTTCTTTCATTACATACAGTCATTCCTGGATCACATAGAGACCATCTCATGGACTAAAATTTCATGTGCTTATATAGAGGCTGCATTAATACATAGGGATGGACTTTGATTTCAGTGTTGCAATTTAAGACCTGAGTGGAGTTTTGTCATTTCCCTTTGCATTTTTATTCAAACTGAACCATTTTTCTTTACAGTGAATTAGATATTATTCCTCTCATCAAACAACATCAGCCATCCTGGCCGTGCATTACATCAGAGCATATTCTTTCCCTTACATTTGATTACAAATGGTAATATTCTATGGATGATGAGAAATTATTTAAAAACGTGTGTAAATAAAATGCAAGAATAAAAACAATTGTAAATGCAAAAAATAAACAGATAAAAGTAATACGCAATTCATTAAGATTGTGCAGCCACTACTGCCCATACTTGCTCTGAGCAGAGTTCGAACCAGCAATCAGTGAAACTACTACTACCCATACATCATGATGTTTCACACTTCATCTAGAGTACTGATGGAGAGATGAGAACAAGCAACAGTTTTTTTGCATAGATTTATTGTTTTAAAGATCATTTTATTTGTGGACATTTAATTTAAACTTAATATAGTAAAGTCAATAGCACATTAATAAAATTACTGTGTGCCTCGCTCTCAAGCGCTTTCTGCAGACATGTTGCTTTTTGGGATCGTAATATCGGAGCTCCAGTGATCATAGCTTTTCATAGTCGTCATACACGTGCTTAACTCAAAGTAAGCTTACCCAGAATGGAACTCAAATCAGCTGTTCTGAAACCAAAAACTCAAAGTTTCACATCTTGGTGTAAATCAACTCAAAGTTCACATTTTAATTCGGTTTTAGTGGAACCTCCTTATTGAAACGGACCCCTGCTGTGTGTGTCTATAAACCTACCATAAAAGCAAGCTCGAGTGGGTATTAGTGTGGGTATAGCCTGCGCCAACCAATCAGAATCGAGAGTGTCGCGTCACTTTCGGCGCGCCAAAAGTGACTGGGCACATCTTTCCAAAACGAATTCCTCCGCTATAAATTGTATCCCTGTATGGGTCACATTAGGATCATGTTTCTTGTCTCTGACAAGCCCAGTAATATGTCCTATATATTTTAGTCATGTTAATTTCAACAAAACATTTAAAGCACTAAGATGAGAAGCTTGATAACGCGGATCTACTTTATGTCTCGACTGGGCATTCAAGTTTTGCGCGGTGTCCCTCCGCTGCAAGTGACGTTTGTGGCGCCAGAAATCAAGGAGGAGCTGAGCGCGATTTGAAAACGATGTTCAATGTACTCGGCTTATTAAAATATTGACAAAATTATTTGTGAGTGAGTTTGAGCCTGAATGATTTTAGGGTTTTGTAAGGCTTATTAACGATGGTGATGCTGCGCAGTAACGGGGATATGGACTCGAGCACGGAGTTTCTGTCGTTGAACCCGCCTCAGCGAAAGTCCGCGCGGCTTAAAAAGGCCCATGATGACAGTATAACGAGTGTCGACGACAGCCCTGTGAACGTAAGGCAGTCTTTTTTCTGTAGAAGTATTAACATGTTAGTTATAAAATGTCTCTTAAAACCTGCAGTAAATATTCGCTCTTTTTGAACTTTGTTGTTGGCTGCTAAATGAGCGCGAGACACTTGGTTTACGTTACTTTACGGGCGCGCTAGATACATAACGTTAGATACTACGCTAAAGCATCTTGCCCTGCAAGTTACAAAGCGTTAAATGATTGAGGAAATATACGGTTATCTTACAAGATGTATATGGCATGATCATTTTTTCATGCAATTATGAGAAGTAGATTATCTGTTAGCTGACAGCTAAACATCTGCTCCGTCAAAACAAAGTTTGATGAGGGCGGGTAAAAAGCGTCAGGTGGTTCCTTGGCGCGAGAAGTTTGTCTGTTTAAATTAAAACAAACATTTCTATTTGAATTGTAAATGCATAAACACGCTACGGTTGTTTATGTTTTATCAGTTAATAATGCTAAGCGCATTTATATATGTTTGTACATCATCAGAATCCGCTTTCATGCCAGTATCATTACGCTTAATCTTGTTATTATGAGATGCGTTATGCCATACATTACACACAGTATACGACCCCAAAAATGTGAAAAATACGTCCAGTCAGTTTGAGACGGATAAATAAAGGGAACTTAACAAATAATTGAAAATGGATTGTGTCCGCAGTAAATTTCCTATCGATATTACCCTTCCACAACAACTGCCTATTTATGAACATCATTTTTTTAGGGATTTTTGTCAATAAAAGAGGAAAACGGCATGAGTAGCAGAGCTCCGAAAGGAAGACATGCTGTCACCTTCGCTGATGTGAATGGACAAACCAGCAAATCCCCTTCTAAAGATGAGAAAAACGAAAGACATTTACGGTGAGACAGTAGTGTATGGATCTCATTTCTTTTTTATCAGTAATGAGTAACCTGTGTATTTAATAATTCATTCATAGGAAATCACCAAGATTACAGGCAGATGGAGAGAGATCTGCAGATGAACACACAGGTGGGCATTGCAGTCCTGTATGATAAGTATTAGACTTAATTCTGTTGTTTAATGCAATACTTTGTTCAGATGAGGCCGAATCTACTCCTGTTTCTTGGAACCTGCGCGCTCGACTTCAGAGGCGAGAAGAGGACAGTTCTGTGAGACGCAGCTCCAGAATTACAAGATACAAACTTAATGCCAGGAACCAGTCAGTCCTATATGACAGACTCATTACAAAGTATGAACGAAAATACAACACTTTTCTTACCCTGTTTTTAAAGATATTGGCTTATTTAAAGGGAATGTATGTTACTTGTATTTTGTGCCGCTAGTTTTTCAAAATTACACAGTTTGGTAAAAGAATAGACTCTTCAGTCATATTGCCATCCTTGAACCATTTGGATATAAAATAAACTAAAGGACCCATAACACCTATAAATCAACTTATATTTGATGTTCATAAGAAAAATCATGTAGTTTTTCACTGAAACTAGTGCGGTATAAACTACTTTCCCTTTGGACCATCATTTTTAGAGTGATGCCAATCTGACATTTTTGGGCATCATGATTCTAAGTGGTGGTTCTGTCTATTTCAGCACCGCAGAGGCTGTGCTTCAGAAGATGGATGACATGCAGAAGATGCGTCGGAGATTGGAGAGCAGAGGCAGTGAAGATGAGGTTCGTCATGATCTTCATTGACTGCTCCAGTGAAGCTGTGATCAGCTTGGATTTGACTGTTGTGGTTTCATTTTGTAGAATCTTAGAATTTACTCTGGAACCAAAAGGAAGAGAATCACGAAACCATCAGAGAATACACAAGAGGAGAGTTCTGACAACCAAGAGAATGGTAGAGATAGTTTCCTAAGCGTCCTGAATAAATGTAACCTTTTCTGATATATAGCAGTGTTATTGTATCACTGCTGAGTCTTTACCTTTGTAGCATAAAACATCGAATAGCACTTGTGTGATTAAATGTATTAATATTGTACATGGAATACATCATGGTGGTTATAGTTCTAAACTTCTTATTTCACAGAATATAGTGATCAAGAGGAGGTGGAGGGAGAAGGGGAGGGTGAGGAGGAGGAAGAAGAAGAAGAAAATGATGAGGAAGACGATGAAGAGGAAGACGAAGATGAGGAAGACAATGGAAAACGTTACGAGTTCAGGCAAAGAAAAGCTATTGTGCGCTACCAGGCACCCCTTGATGGTTGGTTTTATTCTAGTATTACTAAAGACCAACACATTTGAAATGCATATTAGATTATTAGATGTATTTCATTGTTTTTTATTTTAATGTAATTCTTTAAATACAGAGCCGAAGAAGCAGAGTATATTTTTTAAGCGTCACTCCACCCCAATGAGAAGGAGATATTCCTTCAGTTCTGCAGGTCCCCGGGGCCTGTACAACAACAGGAGGAGCACCAGGTCAGCATACATCTTTTAATCCAGGCTCATAAAATCATTTGACCAGAGGCAATCCATGATTATCCAAAATATAAACACCAATTGATGTAGCTTTCAGTAGTTTTTTGAACTTCCACAAAAAAATTGAAAATGTTAATTAGGCAATAGGTCACAGTTATTATATTTAACGTCCATCTCTGCTTATCACTTCAGCATTTGTGTTTATATTGCAGTAGCATTCATGTGTTCTCTGTGTACTTCTCTTGTTGTAGTATAGACAGAAATGAGAGTGAAGGGTAAGAACTTACTTTGATAGAATCAACTGCATGGGGCAAAATAAAGGGTCATTATAGTGAAGACATAAAATGTTGTACACATCACCCTGGTGTATAAATGTACTAATGTGTTAAGGCAATTGTGTGTTGGGCAACAGGAGGGGTGATGGTGGCTAAACCTTTATGTTTTATACCTGCGTATCATTTTTGTTGCTTTTTATATCAGGAGAAGACATGCCATTCACAGTAGTGACTCCACATCCTCCTCTTCCTCTGATGAAGACAAATTTGAGAGACGAAGAAGCAAGAGTCGTAACAGGTCAATAAACAGGTAAAGATATTTACATCATTTAAATTTAGTCATTTAGCAGATGATTTTACCCGAGCGACTTACAAGAGCTCAGAGGCAGAGGTGGGGGACTCGAGTCCCATGACTTGACTCGGGTCACAATTTTCAGGACTTGCGACTTGCTTGATTGAAGTAAGAAAATTACTTAACTTAACTTTGACTTGAGAGCAAGTGACTTGAGACTTAACTTGGAATGGAAGACTTAACAATGACTTGAACTTTAGATAAAGTAAAATAAAGTAATAATTAAAGAAAATATATATATTATTGTGACTCGGCAGCACTATAACCAGCGTCTGTGCCTTTAACGCTGCACAACTCAAATCGTGCCAAACATGGCAGACAACAGTCGAGCTCCACAAATAGTCAAGTTTGGCTATAAGGATTTTAAACTGGACCATGCCAATAAAAAAATATTTGCCAGATGCAGAGTATGTAACGCAAGAATATCTGACACGACAACCACAACGTCAAATTTCATGCGACATTTCAAGAACCACAAGGAAAGGTTGGAAAGTAATTTCTTTATAGTCAATGTCATAAAACGATTACCAATGTAATGAATAAATAATTTTTGTTTGTCATAATTTGGCCTTGGTTGTTTCTTTATTATTAGAAATGTGATCATTGATCATCAATGATAGGCCTACGTTAGGGGTGCTCCGATCAGGGTTTTTTGAGCCGATCACAATCCTCGATCACTGAAAGCTGTATCGGCCGATACCGATCATCACCGATTATAGGAGCTATTTGAAGCTTTCTCAGTACCAGAAGAGAAAGTTTCATGAATTAACAAATTAATATTAGTAAGTAACATATTTGGTAACACTTTCCTTGAAGCATTTATGTATAATGCATTATAAAGAGTTATTAAAGGGTAAAATGCATTATTAATATTCATAATGCCTAATGTTGTAATGCATTAAATGTAGTTGTAAATAATTATAATAAAATGTGTCGTGGTACAATGAATTGCTTAGTGTTATAATGTATTAACTGTAATAACAATTATCTATTAGACATTACAATGCATTAAAATGTGCATTACAATGCTTGAAAACTACTTTTATAATAAATTAAACATACATGCTTCAAGGAAAGTGTTACCACATATTTTCATAAAACATAGCAGCATGTGACATGAGTCCCAGAAACCCTTTGTCTTCCACAATATAAAGTGGCCATGATCAAAGCAAATTTATTACATTATTTTATCTGATAATATGATATTTCTTTATGCTTCTTACTGTCCTTGCAGTAGGGTTGATGCTTTTAAAAATGTCTCTGTTACTGACAGCTGAGGAGAGACCCTCAGATTCCAGAGTTGTAAACGGGTATATCACCGCCAGATATGATCATATCATGACAACTTATACATCAATAGAAAGCTTATTATTCAGCTTTCAAATTATGTAAAAATCTTTCCAATTTTTCCACTCACTGAAAGCTATTATTAATACAAAAAGACGCTATTTTATGAGGTAAAAACTCTGTAAAGACGGCACCACAGCGCGCCTGTGTGTATGCGGGGAGTGATGGATGCATATGCAGCTCGAGTCTCTTTTGTCCGCATGCGCGTTCAGCAAAACTGAGCAGGTATTTGAGAGTGAGATCATGAATAGATAACACGTCCCTTCGCGATAGTCTACCTCCTTCCGCTCACAATCACGTTCATTCACGATCACGTTCTAATGACACGAAATGATAAAAGGGGAATTACAAATCGCCTTTATTGTAGTCCGTCAAAATAACAGATTGCCTTCAGATTTTTCTATCACTGGTAGAAAAAATGAATCTTTGGTTGACGCGATCTCTGCAGCTAAGTGGCGCTCCAGCTGAACTGCCCGCTCACTCTGCGCGAGGCTAACTTTGAAAACTACTCGCACTGCTCTACGTGACTAACCCTCAAATACCTAAAGAGGTTTCTGGTGTAAAAATGTTTTGGGTGCTTCCCGCATTGTGGAATTCGCATAGTACACAAGTATCAGATTGATAATGCATTGTCTATTTCACACACCTTGTAGAATTGCCAGACTGGTGAAGCCATTCTCATAGCTCGTAAAATAAATGTCTCGTCAATTTTGCGTCATCTGATCGGCTTTTCTGGATCGGCCTTTTAGAGTCCGCCGATCATACTCCCCAAAGTGATTATCGGCCGATTATGATCGGCGACCGATCAATCGGAGCACCTCTAGCCTACGTCTCATCTCATAAGTAGATATATTGGGGAATTTGGCTGTAACAGTGGCGTAGCCTGAAATATTTAATGTTGGGGGTCATCTTAAAATGAAGGGGCTTCTCTATATTACATGTAGGCTATTGTCTATATTAAATGTGCTTATTTTCAAGTGTTTGTGTGGACTGCGTGTGGAAGCTGAATAGCAGCTTGCTTCTACTTTATGCTAAAGTACTTTTCTTACTTCTACTAAAAACTTTATGGTCATACTGACAAGAATAATTTCATCGTTCAAATTCGTTCGAAGTGTCTACATTTTTTTTGTGTACACTTACAATAAAAACAAAACGTTTTGTGCTGTAAATATATAATGAAACCAGTTCAAATAGAAAACAAATATTCTCAGATTATATATAAAGTACGAAGCGCGCATATTACGCGTCCACCTCAGAGATGACGATTACGCGTCATAACTTCATCTCTGGGCTATATTAACTCATTCCCCGTCAGGAATTTTGAAAAAAAAATTGCCAGCCTACGCCAGCTTTTTTTAACATTTTCACCCAACTTTAATGGCTCATAGTAAATTTTCTGTAAAGAATAAATGGACAAACAATATGAAATCAAATGAAAGAACAGAGTCTCAGCTTTTAAACAAAAGAAACCATATTCTTCTATCTTCATTTGTTCGTTTTTTATCACTCTGTATATGAGTCCAGGTTTCTACAAAAATGCATAATTTTGATTAAACAGCTAAGATAATTCAAGTTTTTTGTCAAAGATTCTGCCCAGATTCCACTCAGAACAATCATTAAATATCCCTAAAACATATACGTTCTGGGATTCTGTACTTTTTCCAAAGGTGTGTAATAGCGCCACCTGCTGTATAACAGTACAAAGCTTTCCTGTAGCTCAGTGGTAAGAGCATTGCTTTAACAAGGCAAGGTTGTGGGTTCGATCCCAGGGGATTGCACATACCTTTGTAAAATGTATAGGATTAAGCATTGTAAATCGCTTTGGATAAAAGCGTCTACCAAATGCCTAAATGTAAACACTGATTGCCGTAAAAACTCGTGTTTGGAGGGGAAACAGTTTTTTTTTTAATGACGAGAACTCGTCAAAGGCGCTGAAAGAGTTAACATACATTTTATTTATATCTGCCGAAATGAAAAGATCTGTTCATTTTGATTTACGAGATTCAAGATCGAAGTCAATAAAATGATCAGAGATTTCCCTCATATTTTTTGTGCAAAAATAAACGTGTCGAAAAAATTAACCTCTGTTTATTTTAGTACTGCTACTTGACTTGAAACTTATCAGGCCCCGATTTGACTTGCTTAGGGTGAACCCTTGACTTGACTTGCTTTATTTGTCAAAACTGTGACTTGAGATTTGACTCGAGACTTGATGGTTAAGACTTGAGACTTGCTTGGACTTGACCATATGTGACTTGTCCCCACCTCTGCTCATAGGTAATGAGCTCATTGATGGAAGCAGGTTTTATTTCCTTTGTTTTGGGTTCAAAGTCTTCTAACGCAAACAGGACCAATCAGACAGCTCTAAAATGCAACTCCTGGACTTTTGTTTTTATCTTTACACATCTTCTAGACAAGCTGTACCTGTATATTTTTCGATTTATATTTTGTCCAAGTATCAGCACCTTTTATGAATGCAAATAATGACTCTTTTTGTGCAGATGCCTCCCCATGAATTTACGCAAGGAGGACTTGTTGGGAGTCCACAAGGACAGGGTCAAAATTGGAGCGAGTCTTGCAGATGTGGATCCGATGCAGATTGACCAAACGGTATTTATGTCTTCGATTAATTCAACTAAAGAACTTACGAAGGCTGTTGTTTGACTGATGGATTTGTTTGCAGGTGCGCTTTGATAGCATCGGAGGTTTGGGCAAACACATTTCTGCACTAAAAGAGATGCTGGTTTTTCCTTTGCTTTACCCTGAAGTTTTTGAGAAGTTTAAGATTCAACCTCCAAGGTATGCTGTCTGATTTTGATAAAAAAATGTAATATGCAATTAATGCAAAGTATGTATTTTTTAAGTTGACTTGACTGTAAACGCTGGCTCTGAGATGGGGATTCCAAACATTGCTATTTGAGTGTCTCAACAAGTCTACACGCTCAACCAGCGGTGTGGGTTTGGGATGGGATTTCCGGTTTACTGAACAATGCCAGATGATATGGGGTTGTAAGAGTTTTGGGAAATTTCTTTGTTTTTGCAGTTTTTTAAGTGTCACTGGTGGTGCTAAAATTATACACTTTATCTTTAGAAATGCATGGTAGTGTTTTGTCTTTAAAATGTTGGTAATACTAATTGAATTTAATTGATTAATTTGAAGGGTATTGCTAAATGTTGCGATAGACAATAAATTGACATTCTTTTCTGTGTGTTGCAGGGGCTGCCTGTTCTATGGGCCTCCTGGGACAGGGAAGACTCTGGTTGCTCGAGCCCTGTCAAACGAGTGTAGTCAGGGTGAGAGAAAGGTGTCTTTCTTTATGAGGAAAGGGGCGGACTGCCTCAGCAAATGGGTGGGCGAGTCTGAGAGACAGCTCCGCCTCCTGTTTGACCAGGTAAACATCTTATTCAGAAAGTTTGTATGGTCATTTAAAACCTTGAATCCATGCATGATTTTGAAGAATTTCTGTTGTTTCTTTTAAAGGCATTCCAAATGCGTCCATCAATTATTTTCTTTGATGAAATTGATGGGATCGCACCTGTTCGGTCCAGCCGGCAAGATCAGATACACAGGTGTGTTTATTAAGCAATAAGGCATGACAGGATGTGATCAATTGTTTACTAAGTGTATTAAGAGTGTTACTGGGCTGTGACCACCATTAGAATATGGTCTGTTGTGTTTATAATACTGGAATCACATAATAAAACAACTTATTAAGAACACAAGTTATTAATAAGTGATTAGTTCTTCTTAGCAGACTGATTTAAATCATGCAGCATTTTGCTGTTTAAAAAAGGTTATATATGTGTCCTACATTGATGCTAGGTAATGAAGCAAACCTATGTTTTCGTTTTGCTGCTGATGCATTCATCTCACTATGCTTTCCTAATGCTGTCCTATGATTTGTTTGTTTGTGTGTCTGAAGTTCCATTGTGTCCACTTTGCTGGCTCTAATGGATGGTTTGGACAGTCGTGGTGAGGTGGTTGTTATCGGAGCTACTAACCGTCTGGACTCCATAGATCCCGCTCTTAGACGACCTGGGCGATTTGACAGAGAATTCCTGTTCAGCTTACCTGACAGAGAGGTGAGAGTTAAGAGCTCAAAAGTTGATGAATATATTAACGTAATATCCAACCCTTGGATTAGTGTTTAGATTATTTTACAAGAAATTGTTACTCTTTGCAGGCTCGCAAAGATATTTTGATGATCCATACCAGGCAGTGGGACCCACCGTTGTCTGATGCGTTCCTTGAAGAGTTGGCTGACAAATGTGTCGGTAAGAACTAGGGATGGGCATTTAAAGCAAAAATAATATTCGAAGATCGATGAGAACTATTCAAAAATTATTTGAAATTCGCTCCCCTCCCCCACATGGAAGCATTTACAGTATTACACACACACAGACGGAGAGAGAGACCATTTACGCTTTAAATCCGTATGACGACACACTGCTTTATGTATTATGGAATAGGCAATCTTACATCAAGCAATACATTAAGATAACGCGCTGAAACATTAATATATTAACAACCGAATGACGGCACTTATTAACAGAATGTCGATCAGCATCAACCGCTCATAATGCTAGAACATTTCCTTGTAAAATATGAGCATGCACATTTATACCAACTAAAAAACAGTTTGATTGATCAAAGAAAATAAATTAAAGCCATAAAGATTTTAGACCAGACTTAACACGCGTTAAAACATATTAACCGAATGACGTCATTTATTAACAGTCCGGAACGACTTCATGAATTGACAGCTCAAAAGGCTTTAGTTTCTATTGTCATGAAAAAGTTTCTGCAGTCTGTTGGTGATGGTTTTTCTAGACTAACAGTAAACTCGGGCTCTACAAACTCCATAAGATTTTTAAAACCCTCTCCTCCGACAAAGCCGATTGGAATCATATCATTAGCGATCATCTTAGTAATTAAAGCCGTTATTTGTTCCGCCCGTCTGGCATCCAAATTGGTTGTTCTGACCATAAAACTAGCAACTGATTGCTGACCAGTGGATGGACCCGCTGGGTGCTTAGCACTCAGATGATTGTGCATCGTAGTTGTTGATCCATGATAAACCAGGTTTACATTGCAGAGTTTGCACTGCACTTTATTCCCATTCATTTTATTAAAGGACCCCCACACAGAACTCATTTTTTGACATCGTCTCAATTTATCGTTTCCGTTATGTCATGCGGGTCTACAGTGTGCGTAACTTCATTAACAATTGTAGTGAGAAAATGTTTTCTTCTAATGTCTTTAGGTTTTACGTGCGTCGTTACTGGCAGCGCCAACCTTTGGTTACATGAACACGTTACGCGTGAAAACACGGCGAGTTTTTTAAGATCACACACACTATTCGAAATTCTAGAGTTAAATATACTATTCGAATATTCAAAATTCGTGACTCATCCCTAGTAAGAACTGTTCCACAAATGTGAAATGTGACAGTCAGATAACAGATGCTCTGTCTCCGCTTTCCCTCTGCCAAAAAAAAACTAAACTGATGATGCTTTCCAACACACCTGCGTGTTCTAGGTTGCTCTGACTTTCATAGTATTTAAATGTGCTTATAACACAATGTAGTGGAGTAGGCGGCTCGAGACCGTGGTTCGAGACCGGTGAGTAATTGTAAATGCGCGCCAGCTGTGCGCGCACCGGTCTCGAATCACGTAGGAGATCGGGAGCATATAAGAGAACGAGCGACCTGACCGCCGAAGAGAGAGGACCGGGCCCGAACATGTTTTACGGTTGTATGTATATTTTTGTTTTGTATGCCAGCGGTCGGCCGTGAGGGGCCGCCGGCTGTTATTATTTATATTAAAAATGTATTTTAAATGTTTGCCGGTTCCCGACTCCTTCCATCCCTACTATGAACCTTTCTATACACAACTTCTCAGTGAAATATTAAAGTAGAGCAGTTAACTTGAAATGCTAGGGCTGCAGGATTCATTCCTGACATTGCTGTTAAAACTGTAATTTTACCTATGTTTTATATATATGTCATGTCTAGGAGTGCAACAACTTATCGATAATAATCGATAATGAAAATAGTTGTCAACAAATTTCATTATCGATTAGTTGCTCTGTGACGTCACTTGCGAGCTGAATGAAAAAATGAAAGATAATATTAGTATAACCCAATTTTTGGCGTTTGCACTTCGCAAAGTACATAATAGGCTTGTCCAGTTTTCTACTAAGCTACCTGCTATAGCTCAATAAACTCCCCACTGGAAGGGCTTCAGGACAAGCACGGCGGATACAACTCAAGTCACTTTATGAGCTTTTATTGTGCACACACATACACGATAATCATCCACAAGCTAGGTAGCGTGAATGCTACTGCTACGCTAACCTATCCGCTAGATATGGTGACGTTAATGCACGTTAGTTAGGTTGTAAACCTGCATTGAAACCACAAACACGAACACCAGAATTAACTAATGAAATTACAACATCAAGTGATATTAACGCTTTACCTGAATTACTAGTAATGCCAGTTTAAAGACACTCACCGGCAAGGCGTACCAGTCCTGACCATCAATTAAGTGAAAATGAAACCAATAGGCGAGATGCCGGCGCACTGTGACTATTTAAACGCACAGACACATAGTAATAAAACAAACCGGTAACCTAATAATTATGTGAAATATAACATAACTATGAACATGGCCTGCATATGGAATACAGCTGTAAATATACACACTTATTTCCTCAAATACCCCAGAACATAATATTTATATACATACAAACAACAAGTACACCTGGTGGAAAGTTCTACAAGGCTAAATACCCTGATTTGGGTGGGGGTTTATTTATTTCAGAGGTGGGAGGAAGTACATTTACTTGAGTACTGTACTTAAGTGAACTTTTTGATTAAGTATTATTTGTTCTAATTATTTCCTTGGGCGACCCATCCCTCGCTCCCATGTTTGGGAGAGACTATTGTCAGCTACTTCTAATATGACACACCCGAATCAACTCACCAGGTGTGTTAATTATGGAGACATTCACAACATTTTGGGAGAAGACTGAGTTCAGTTGTGTATACTTTTCCCATATCCGATTTCGTTATTATAACCAAAAGATGTAATTACATTTTTATCCGATTAATTTCAAAATAATCGTCCAATAAATCGAAAATCTATTTCAAAATAATCGTTAGTTGTTTCTGCACATCTAACAACTTTTCTATGCTGCCAGGTTACTGCGGCGCAGACATCAAAGCAGTGTGTGCAGAAGCAGCCCTGTGCGCACTGCGGAGGCGCTACCCCCAGATCTACACCACCTCCCAGAAACTCCTGCTTGATTTGGAATCCATCAGTGTCAGTGGGCGGGACTTCCTCTCTGCCATGAGGAAAATAGTTCCTGCTTCCCAAAGAGCAGTGACTTCTCCAGCTAAAGCTCTTACACCTGTCATCGAACCTCTACTGAACTCCACCCTCAGTAAAGCCATGGAGATGCTTCAGAGACTCTTTCCTCATGCAGAGCAGGGTCTCAAGAAGAACAGAGATCCTGGTACGTTATCATAATAACAGGTTCTATAAATTAAGTATTCTTTATCTTGCTGATGTGGTTAGAGCTTTGTTCAAATAATTGTGTCTTATCCAGACACGATGTAACATGATTCCAGCAAAAAATCTGCCTGTACTGAAACAGATCTGTTCGAACAAAACGGCAGCCAGTCTAAACAAATGTGTAAGCGAGCACCTTGCTAATAAATGGTCCAACGAATTTTCAGTGTGGGAGAGGCAGTCCACCAGTGTGTTTTTGTAGAAAACAGCAAAATGTAGAATCGCTGTCATAGCTGGTCTTGTCAACCTCTTAAATAACATGTAAGAGATTTTATTACTTGATGTATTTTCTGTTTTAGAGGGTGTGCCTGGTGTCTTAGATGATTTACTACAGAGTGAAGATGAGGGGTCTTCTATATGCACTTCCAATAAAGGCCAGAAGAGCACTGGACCTGCAGCGCCTATCATCCACCTGAGCAGGTGAAAGATAAGAGAATGGTGACATACAGACATAAACAAACCAGAGATTTCATAAAAGTAAATTAATGACATTGATCTAATATAAGTGAACTTGCAAGTGTTTACAAAATCTATTTACAAAGTCTATCCACAATAGTGTTTTTTTCATTAAGTTTGACATTTTTCTCAACATTTACATAGCTATGATGCCACATTGAATGAATTTTCTGATTACCAAGCTCTGTGGAAAGCATTGCTGGAATGCGCTCTCTTTATGAAGGATACATGTGATGCTACTTAAGTCTAAATTTAAGTTTTAAGTCTAGATTGAAGCTAGATTTAAGTAGTATCCCACACAATTTAGTTGCTGTTGCAGTGTGCTCTGCTTCACTGCTTTTGTTGTCTGTATTGCAGGAGCGCTCAGCAACATCCCATCTCATTCCGACCCAGACTGCTGCTCTGTGGAACTCCCGGCTCGGGTCAGACCTCACACTTGGCTCCTGCTGTTCTTCATGCTCTTGAGAAGTTCGCAGTGTATACACTTGACATTGCTGTTCTGTACGGAGTCAGTTCCGCCACCCCAGAGGAGGCTTGTGCGCAGGTGAACACACAAACACACAGAAACGCATTTATTTTAGACATCAATATAGTGATGATAATTACTGTATATTTCTTCACAGGTTTTCTGTGAGGCAAGGAGAACGGCCCCCAGCATTCTGTATATTCCTCACATCCAGCGATGGTGGGACACTGTGAGCTCCACTTTAAAGGCCACATTTATCAGTCTTCTGCAGAACATTCCTTCATTCTCCCCTTGCCTTCTCCTTGCCACATGCAACTTTCCTCACGAGACACTTTATCCTGAGGTAACATGCTGTACACCAGTGTCGGACTTGTGTGTTTTAAAACCAAATAAATGTTTGTGATGCAGTTAACGTCATTTTCTTTCGTCATTCCTATTTTATACACGGTGCATTCAGGCTACTTATTTAATATAACAACATAATATTTATTTGTGTATCTTGTATAATGGAAGCAAGTTGTATTTTCTGGTTAAAAGGTGCAGGACCTCTTTCATGTTGAGTATGGGGAGGTATTCAACGTTCCTCTGCCTTCTCGAGCAGAAAGGTTACGATTCTTTGAGGATCTTATTTTAAATCAAGCTGCCAAAGCACCGGTGTCTAAGAGAGAAGCAGGTGAGTTTACTTAAAATTGTGTAAATCACATTCCTTTTACAGATGAAAAATGTACTCCACTGACTCATTCCTCTCTTCTTAGTGCTGCAGGCGCTGGAGGTGCTACCAGTAGCCCCTCCACCTCCGCCCCGTCTGCTGTCTGAGCTGGAGCAGCAGAAGCTAGAGGAACAGGAAGAGGACACATTCAGGGAACTCCGACTCTTCCTGCGGGATGTCACTAACCGACTGGCACAGGACAAACGCTTCAAGGCGTTCACCAGGCCTGTGGACACTGAGGAGGTAGTGAGAGCTTCTCAGGTCCACATCCCTTCCATGTCAGCTCTTCAAGGTTATGTGATCTCTGACCTGTTATTTTCATTGTGACAGGTTCCTGATTACACTACAGTCATCAAACAGCCCATGGACCTGTCTACGCTGATGTCCAAAATAGACCTGCACAAATATGAAACAGTGGCAGCTTACCTACATGATGTGGATCTGATCTGGAAAAACGCCCTTGAGTACAACCCAGACAAAGACCCCTCAGGTGAGCTTTGACAATTAAACCTTGAAGTTTTTTTCCACGGTTAATGGCCTAGGCATGTTTGTTGTTCAAACTATCTCTTATGATTTCCCATGGTCCTATTACTGCACATCACGTGTGATGTGTGTAATATTTTTGTTTGTAATAGATCGACTCATCAGACATCGTGCCTGCGCTCTTAAGGACAGTGTGCATGCCATTATCAGAGATGAGTTAGATGAAGACTTTGAGAGGATCTGCACTGAAATCAAGGAGTCGCGCATCAAACGAGGTTTCGGACTGAATAGATATTTGCTCTGAGATCATATTTGGGTGTAAACATGACTGTGCCCCATGCTTATATTTAAATGTATTTTCAGGACACACCTCATCGCGGTTCACTCCTGCCTACTATCACGTGCTGCCAAAGATCTCTGCTACATTGGGGCATACAACAGGTGATCCAGAACCTAGCAAAGATACTGAACCTGTGGCAACTCCAGCAGCGATGACAACACGCCAGTCAGGAAGTAATTCAGGTGACTGAAAAATCTGCATCAGTGAACTCTCATCTGTAATTATTTAAAAATGAAAACCAGTGGCAACTGCCTTCACGTAACTTCAAAATATTTTTTCTATCTATAGCGTCACAAAAGAAAAAGAAGAGGAAAAACACATGGAGAAATGGCTTCATCCGCAGAAAAAAGTCACATTCAAACAACACCAACACAGCTGAATCAGGTGATGAAGAGGATGATGAGGAGGAAGAGGAAGATGGAAAACAAGCTGAGGCTGAAGATGCAGAGAATATGAAGGAAACCGAATGTGAGTTGATGGAGGTTGGTGGCTGTACTCGTGCAGAAGGCCCAGCAGAATCCACCTCAAATGCTGAAGTGGTGAATAATCTCAACACTAATGTGGAAACAGAAGATGATAGTGCCGACACTGCAGTGGACAGAGTCGTGAAAGGAGTTTCCAGAATGGATTCTGGAACTCTCCAGAATGCTGATGGCACAGTCGGACAGAATGATGTCCATCCAGCAGAGCATACCAGGACGAAAAGGGCGGAGCTGACTTCAGAGAACAACACAGGAACAGGTTAGTCACGAAAAGCCCCCAAATACAAGAATGTCTATAATATTTACCAGGAATCATTTACTTTTTCTCATAAAGCAATGTAATTTATAGCATTCATTTATACTTTTGTTTCTTTCATTAAAAAGCTGTTCTTGAGTTTTGTCTGAATAGTTTGATTTGTTCAGAGTTCAGACCGAGGCGGATGACGAGAGGCTTTAAAGTCCAGGCCGAACAGCAGAGTCTAATCAGTGTGGATGCTGCCATGAAAATCTTGGAGCAGAAAAATCAGCCACTTGTTGTAGATCACAGCAAACTGAAAGTCAGTCTACTATTTTTACAGACCTTGTTACAGAAATATTGAACATTTTGTTTTTACTATTAACTTTGGAAAATCTAAATGCTGTTGTTGTTAAAACCTGGGTTATGTTTTTCAATATTTTCTTTTGACTCTAGGCATTTTTAATCTTCAATTATTTATTTGTTTTTATACAGGAAATGCTGCAGAAAATTGTGGACAGGACAGAAGGGTTTGAGGTTAATCATCTGGAGAAACTATATGCTCTGTTGTGTCAGAGCATTTACAGACACAGAAAAGATTACGACAAAACTGCTCTTATCTTGGTATGTTAAAGAGATGCAACGACAATCTTTCCACCATAATACTGTTTTATTGATTGTACACTTGATAAAAATGACAAACGATTTACTTTTCATAGCATAATGTCTTATTTGAAAATCACTAGGTTGCTTTATTTTCAGATTTATAACATATGCCTGCTTAACATTTTGTTTTGTTTTCTGTTTCAGGAGATGTCAAAAGAAGTTGAAGAGTTTTCCTAGTTTGCTTTTTTGTTACATAAACGATGCATTATATTTCTTATAAGAACGTGTTTATAAATTATATTTGCTAACTTCCTAGATATGTGCTGTGCATAATAAATGCATTAAAAAGTCTTCATAATTTTTCTGGTCTTTTTTGGTGTTTATTTATGTTATGGTAATTACAGGAAAAGGCATTTAAATTGTTCAGATCTAAAAATTATACCACCTTAAGTCCTGGGAGTAGTTTGGTGTTGTAATGATGAATCTTATTCTAGCCGCCATGAAAACAATATAATGAATAACAGATTAAGTTAAAAACATGAGGAAAATTCCATTTGAATCTATCAAGAGATGTGGGAGGGTCACGTGACTAGACTCAAAATCTGATTGGTCACTTTCGTACTTTTGGGGTTTTACGTTTCCACATGCATTGCTTAGGTTTCTCGGCCTATACACGTTTTTAATGCCACAAGTTGATATAAATATGTGCATAGGAGTACTGCTTAGTCCTACATAAGTTTCGTTGCTCGTTAATAACTCCATTTAACGATTTTATCGCCGATTTTACGTTACGGTGGGTGTCGCCTGGCGATGACGTCACGACGTATTCCACTGACAGCGGTTACGCCTGATCATTAAAATCTGTCCTTAATAAGAGCGCAGATAAATGTTGTTTATTTTTGTCTGTTTGAGACCCATAAAAACAGCCGTGCGGTCCACCCGCTTGAATATTAGAAGAGGAGAGAGCTCAGGGGCAGATCGGCGTGGCATCTGCCCGGTCCAGTCAGGGTTTTTCCCCAGTCTACGTACGACGGGTCTTGGTCCATCTCGCCCCCGTTCTTCGTGCAGCCCAACTGGTGGATACTCGCACCCAGAGCTGCGATTTGACCCTGATCCCCGTGGATGGTGTCGATCGGGCAACCGGCGGTGAGTTAAAGCGTATCACAATAGACTAACAAAACTAGCAGAAAGTAATTATCACCATGGTACTTAAAACATCACGCAATTTATTATTCAGGAATGAGGTGGTACCATATAAATACCATGGTGGACGAATATGGTACTCTTTCTTTACCACAGCATATGTACACATGGGTACCATTATATTACCACCACAGTACTTTTTGTAAATTGTCAAACTCATTCAGTCTGTCTAATCTATCATTTAACATTTTGAACCTGAAATGTCGTCGAATGTTCCAGCAACCATAGTTTAAATACAGTAACCATTGTTTAACCATTCAATTTGTAGTATTACAAAATGTAATAAAAAAACTAAGACATTTTTGTTTAATTTTTTTGTTTGTTTAATAACAGTTGAAAGATTCAAACAGGTGTTAGGTCACAGCAGAGGAAACTATTTATACAGATGTTTAAATAAATATGTAAATATTGATATTTAATTGATATATACACTGTCTTTAGTTTACATTACTTACCTGTGTGTTTTTGTTTCTATTGTGTCTTTCAGGATGTTGAACTCAAATCTCATAATGGAACCAACGATTAGTATGTAAATCCAACATCCTTGAAGTTTCAGATCAGTCTTTCTGTTTTCACACTTACAAGCACAATGTCAAGTAGAAGGAAGTCCACGACCCCCTGCATGGTGCTTCCATCAGATGTCGTTGAGCAGGATCCAGATATGGAGGCCCTGGAAGGAAATGATGGAGCTGAGAGTATGGCAGACGCTCCTACGGAGGGAGCAGTAGTTCCCATGGAAACGGAGACAGGTGAGGTGCCCTTCAAACCCATTTTTATCAGAGCACGACTGTGTTCTGATCAGGTGCAATATGACAAGAGTCAAGAGACACATTAATGTCATAACATTTTATACAATACCGTTTAAAAGTTTACTTATTCATTCTCTTTTCATATTTTTTCTAGATTGTAGATCAATAAAAACTCATCAAAACAATGATGTGATGATGAGAGTTATGTTGTGACTAAAGAAAATTAAATTAGCAATTTCTCAGACATTTTCTTTATGCTTTTTAAACCGTATTGAAGTAGTTTTCATGTATGGCGGGCTCTTATTGGCTGTGTTTTCCTCATGATTTAGTCCATAATCATCAATTAAAAAAAACTATTATTTAAAATAATTCTTGTTTTCCACTAAAAGCTGTTGTGTTTTCACAATTTTATTTTTGTCTACAAAAATCATTTCAAATATATGAACAAATGCCTTTAGTTTAAATTATTTTTAAGATTACAAAAACATTTCAGTCTCGGTATCCTTAACTTTTGAACGCTAGTGTACATTTAATAAAATAAAAAAAATCTTATAAAGCAGTGGATTGCTTGTTGATGCTTTTTAGGAAAAAGACAGATGAACTACAAAGACGCTGATGTGTCGCTTGCATTATAGGCATTGTATTGCATCCTAGTTAGGGCAATGTGAAACTGATTTTCCACTCATCTACTTAGTATTATATTGTATTCTTATAACACATTTTACACAGTGTTTGGTAACCTTGGAGTTGCGATAAAATATTGAGCACCTGCAAATAATGATTTCAAAAATTGCCTTTGCAGAATACGAAGGATGCCATTTCTCCGATGAGGACTGTCGCTCTTCAGGAAAACGCTCAGGTCAAACGTCACTAGAACAGCCTGTCTCGGATCTGACCGCTGAGGGTGGTTTTGTGCAGACAGAGATGGAAGACAGCGACGATACCTCAGTTACTGGCATCTCTCTCAGCAAGACTCCCATAATGAAACTGAAAAGCAAGTCTGAACCCAAGAGAATAGCCATGTCTCTTAAAGGCACTAGTGAAAGTGAAACAGTGCCTGAAAGCGAGTTTGAACTTGAGCCGCTGGAAGCGTCGGTGATGTGTTCCTCCATGGCAACAGAGTTGATGAGCCCATTGCTCACAGAGTCTGTGAAACCCAGTGTTCTGGTCAATATTTCAAATCCTGTGGTAGCCGAACAGAAGAAAATGATTATGAACCCTGCCACGGTCCTTCCCGCTGGCCTGGCCCAGGTGCTTTCCGCCTTGCAGGCCCAGCAGACCGCCCAGGCCCAACTCCTCATACCCGTTAGCAGCATTCCCACCTACAATGCTGCCATGGACAGCAACGTGCTCCTCATCAACACCTACAAGAAGTTCCCGTACCCCTCACTGTCCGAGATCATGGGACTCGCTGCCCAGACCAAGTTCACAGAGGAGCAGATCAAGATCTGGTTTTCTGCCCAGCGTTTGAAGCACGGCGTCAGCTGGACTCCAGAGGAGGTCGAGGAAGCCCGCAGGAAGCAGTTCAACGGCACGGTTCACACCATGCCCCAGACTATCACGGTCATCCCAGCCCATCATCTGTCTACCACCAACGGCCTGCAGTCTATTCTTCAGACCTGCCAGATCGTGGGTCAACCAGGTTTGGTTTTCACGCAAGTTGGCACAGCAAACAGCCTCCCGGTCACCACGCCAATAACCTTGACTGTAGCAGGGATGCCCAATCAGAGCCAGACACCCAAGATGGCTACCAACCAGACGAGTCCTGCCCTTAGTGAAACAAAGAGAGCGACCACCGTTCAGCCCCCGTCGCTGACCCCTCAAGAGAACTCCGCTCTCAGTGCCGACCACTTTGGCCTGCGCCCTAAAAAATCCAAGGAACAGCTGGCGGAATTGAAAGTGAGCTATTTGAAGAATCAGTTTGCATCCGATGCGGAGATAGCTAGGCTAATGAAGCTAACTAACCTCACCAAAGGAGAGATTAAAAAGTGGTTCAGCGACACCAGATACAACCAGCGCAACTCTAAGAACAGCCATGCCTTCATTTCAAGTGATCATCCCAGGAGCAATAGCAGTGCCACCATTGTCATCGATTCCAGCGACGAAACGCCACAATCCCCGACGCCGTCACCCGTCAAGGAGAAGGAAACGCGGGCTAAAACCTGGAACACGTTTCCAGATTTCACTCTGCAGAAGTTTAAAGAAAAGACCCCAGAACAGTTGGTGGTCTTAGAGGAAAGCTTTCAGAAAAGTGACACGCCGAGTGATGAAGAGCTAAGCAGACTACGAGCTGAGACCAAGCTTACCAGACGAGAGATTGACGCTTGGTTCACAGAAAAGAGAAAGAGCCCAGCGGCCGATTCCTCGGAGGGAAAAGCAGAGGGTGAAACAGTCCAGAAAAAAGACAGCCAGACTCCACCAGGAGGGAAAAGACTATGCAAAGAGAAGGTTAGTAAGAAAACCCCAGAGCAGCTTCATGTTCTAAAAACTGCATTCGTTCGCACCCAATGGCCGTCCGCTGAAGAATACGACCAGCTGGCCGAGGAGAGCGGGCTGCCTCGCTCCTACATAGTCAACTGGTTTGGCGACACACGCTACGCCTGGAAGAACGGCAACTTGAAGTGGTATTTCTACTATCAGAGCGGAAACGTGAATGGCAACAAGAATAGAAAACGGAGGATTCGAAATCGTGGCTGGGGGAGGTCCCGTAGTAGAAAACAAAAGAAGCACACGGAAACTGAGAAGTTGTTACCGATCAGGTTCAAGTCAGGAAGAGATATTCTGAAGGAATATTACTTAAAGCACAAATTCTTGAACGAACAGGACTTGGATGAGCTTGTTGCCAAGTCTAACATGAGCTACGAGCAGGTGAGAGAGTGGTTTGCAGAGATTCTTCGAAAGGAGGAAATGGGTACCGACCCGTTTGAAGATAAAATAGGAAATGAAGAGGACGAGTCACAGGGTGAGAATGACACGGCTGTTGAGGAGCAAGGACCTTCTGCCATGGGAGATGAAGATGGCGATGATGATGATGATGACACGGATGACAGTGACTCCTGGGAGCCGCCACAAAGTGTTCGGAAAGCGTTGTCGGTATCTGAGGATCAGTAATCTTGACTTGGAGCGATGGTCCTTTCGAATGGACCCTGACTTCGCAGCTTTCATGAACACATGCCCTCTTCCACTGCATTCGTTCTGCCTAGATTTGACGTAGTTTATGGTTTCATGCTTGTTTTCAAGTGGAGAACCGTCTTTGGTTCAATTCTGCAGCAGCCCTCGA
Source organism: Triplophysa bombifrons (assembly GCA_029783895.1). NCBI lineage: Eukaryota > Metazoa > Chordata > Actinopteri > Cypriniformes > Nemacheilidae > Triplophysa > Triplophysa bombifrons. The sequence continues at coordinate 6,805,492 of CM056455.1, forward strand.
ATCGTCAAAAAACCAATTGAGCTTTTCTTTACCAGAATTGATCTGCACCTTTAACCGTGCACGTGCAAAGACATCCTATTCAAAGCCTTCATGTTGGATTGGATATGAATTTTGGGGGGATTTTTGTTATTTGGAGTTATTTGGAGAACCCTTAGTGCCAAAAGAATCAAATTGAATGTTATGGCTCTCTGCAAAATAGGAAATATGCTTGAATATATCATCCAAAAATTTAAATCTGCTTCATTTATTAATTCTCACATCATTGTGGAACACAAAAGAGTATATTTTGAGAAATGTCTCAGTGGTTTTTTGTTTATACAGTGGAAGTCAATGCGGGCAAATGTTGTTTACCAACGATCTTTAAAAAACCTTTTGCATTCTGCAGAAGAAAGAAAGTGAATGTGATACGAGAGTGAATAAATGGCTGAACTATCGACGCATGAGGCACTTTGTCAACCGCCATCAAGTTTGGGGTGTAAAAACCAGCCACCTCATTCGTGTAGCATTTAAAGGCGGTTAGAGGAAAAATCATCCCATCAAATTTCCGAATGCAATGACACAATTCTGCAGTGCTTTTAAACTACGCTAACTATTAACACATGAGGATGGATTAAAGATACAGCACATCTAACATAAAGGTTATGTAGTCCATCCTGACTGCCATTATGTGGGTTATCATTTTAAAAAACTAGAACTAATAATCATGTGGGGAAGTTTATTTTGGGGGACTGTCATTCTTGTAATAAAACACGAGATTTGACCATTTAACAGCGGCACATGTTTTTCAAGTGGACTGTTTTAAAGTATTTTTTAATATCCAGTGGGAACATGAACAATTCCTGTCCTGTTCTATTTTTTTTTTTGCTGTTTGAGAAAGATGTTTGTCCCTCAGATTTCTTCAACAAATATTGTAGTGTCAAAGATGGTCTTAAGCTTGGACGAAACAAAGACTTCGATTTGCTTGACATTTTAAAGAATTGTGTTTAGAAAGCGTATTATTTTCATGCTTGAGTGTTACACGGTCTGACATGGCTGCAGGATTTATTTTATTATTATTATTGAATATGTGTGGAACTGAATGAAATGCTTTCAAAGAATAATTGATGAATAATTTCCATTTGAGTATAATTCGATTTTTTTATATTTGCGCATGAACTCATAGCACTATTTCTGGTACTTTAAAATTGCACCCCTTCATAAGACATTTAATACCTTTATTTTATTTGCATGTGTCAGACATTGAATGATGGAGAAAGTGTTTCCTGCTTGTACATATAGCTTTATATTCTACCTGTAGTTGAAAGCGTTTTTTAAGTTTGTATTTATAGTATTGATAAACTTCACCCTTACGTCAGTTGCTTGTATTGCGATTATCCCTGAATTATTGTGTGATATGAGACCGATATTTCACAGATTTTCCAGAGCTTGTTTTTATGTCCCAGATTTCTTATTTGTATTTTATTTGACTTGCTTGCAACCCTCTGAACTTATTCCCTGTGAATACTGTAGTGTGTTATAGGCCAGAGGTCTAAAGCAGCCTCTGTAAATATGGTAAGTACTTTTTCAAGCAAATTAGCACAGAATGTGTCCTGTCTACTGTTATTGACAGATTCTTTCATATTTTCAAGAGTTTGAAAACCTTTTGGGATCTTGCTTGAGCGTGTTTAGTGCCGAATCAAACTACAATTGTACATTGTGCTTCCTTCTGCTGTCTCTTATAACATTAAACTGCAGTGTGTTTCTAAATGCTCATGTTAGTCTGGCTGTTACTAGGCTCTGTAAAACTGATTTTACACACACAGATTATAATACCGATCTGGAACCGTCATGATTTGAAACTCTTGACGAGCCTTAAAGAGGTGGCAAAAGCTTTATTTTCCAGAGCCATAGATCTTGTGCAATGCTTTTTATTTAATTGAACGGTTTTAATAGGCTTTTGCTTGATTTAAACTAAATATATATATATTTTCTACTTGTTTGAGGACGACACAATAAATTTGGATGAAAAAAAACATACTGTGTCTGTTTTATTTGCTACTCTCTGTTTTCAGTAGGTTTCACTTTTACATATTTTTAATGCAGATTGCTTAAATGTGAAGTTTAGTAATTGGGTACACATAGTTTGACTACTTAAAATCTTTGAACTCTTTGGTAAAACATTTAGCATACATGTCCTGCAGTAAAGATTTCATGACCACCCTAATAAAACAAGTAGTTTTTGGAATTATATATATATAATTAATAACATTTCTCACATTTTGAGAGTTGTTTACTAAAAGTCATGTCTAGCTAAAAAGATATCAAATGTTTCTAAATTTAAGTTTTAAAAAACTATTAAGGAAACTTAACTCTTAAAAACAATATTGATCTTCAGATGGTCTCTGTGTTGCTCTGGCAGATCTGGTTCCTTGGAATAAAAACTCAGTTGTCCTCTTTAATGTTTTTCTGAATGTAATGGCGATAATATTATGGACATTCATTTGCTTTAATGAAAAAAATACATATATTCAAAACGATCCGAAAATACTCGTTAATAGTAAAGCTTTTATTTTAAAAGTTTGTTCAGTCCGCAGCCATTTTCCCACAGCACTGGGCGGAGCGACCAATGAGCTCAGCTCGTGACACTCACGTGATTTGTAAACAGGAAGTGTCTGATCTGCATTGCAGTGGGTGAGTGATCAGAATCTAAAATCAATATTGTTTATTTAATAAGCGCAGTTTATTAGAGAGTTTACTTATTATAACGAAATTGTTTATACTTAAAATTCCATGCAAAATAGATTATTACAGAAATTTATGAGACATAATACGTTTTGGACGTTAGGTTAGAATTAGCATATCTTATTATGATCTATAACGAAACTTATTAAAATAATCAGTACGTTATATGTTTGTGCAACATGATTTGTTGAAACCAAAGCCTTTGTTGTTGTTGAAGATGAGTAGATCTGCCCATCACTGAGACTGCAAGAATCTTTGACCACAGAGCAGATCTGCTGTTGTTTCCTCATCATGGTGGATTTTCTGGCAGAGAATAATCTGTGTGGACAGGCCATACTGAGAATCGTGTCCAGAGGAAATGCCATCATCGCAGAGCTACTCAGACTGTCAGATTTTATCCCAGCCGTTTTCAGACTCAAAGACAAGAGTGACCATCAGAAATATGGAGACATAATCTGTGACTTCAGCTACTTTAAAGTACTTCCATTTATATATAGCCTATGCATATATTTTATCTAATTTGATGTAGTTCAAACACTTGTCATCCTGATACGTGTCTCTTCTGTGATTCCTTTCTAGGGACAAGAGTATTACGAGAGCAAGCTGGAAGCAAAGCCAGAGCTGCAGGATTTGGATGAAGAATTCCGGGAGAACAACATTGAAATATTGACACGGTTCTACCTGGCCTTCGAGAGCGTACATAAATATGTTGTCGATTTGATTAGGTGTGCGCTGCTTTTAAATTAAACCGATTTATTGGATATTTTTGACAGAACAGCTTAAATAAGATTAACATTATTTTAGTTTTATGTACATTCTTTGCATTTTTATACATGAGAAATGAAATAGAGCAATTTATCCTATTAGTTTTACTGGAGCAAACATGTCAGTTGAATTTATTTTTTTACTGTGATCAGTGGTTATTTCTGAAAGTAATGGTTTCCTCTGTAGGTACTTGGATGATCTGAATGAAGGAGTTTACATTCAACAAACACTGGAGACTGTTTTACTGAATGAAGATGGAAAACAGCTGCTGGTAATATTTGATATCTCTGTTTAGCTAAATAAAAGTAGACTACGTTTATAGAGCAGATCAAGTGGTGAATGTGTGTGTGTGTGTTGTGTCAGTGTGAAGCTCTGTACCTGTATGGAGTCATGTTACTGGTCATTGATCAGAAGATGGAAGGAGAGGTGAGAGAAAGGATGCTGGTGTCCTACTACAGATACAGGTGAGACTATATTTACATTATATTATTTTACATTATAAACTAGGGCTAGCTATACATAATAGTGTACATGTCAATGGAAAAGCATGTAGATATGCTACTAAATAAAACTATAGAAACCCAATAAATTAATCAAATAAATTCATGCAATTAATTTCACAAGCCGTTCTTTCTCACAACTCCAGTGCCGCTCGGTCCTCGGGCGACTCCAACCTGGACGACATCTGCAAGCTCTTACGCAGCACAGGTTACTCCAGCCAACCCGGAGCCAAACGGCCGCCCAACTACCCCGAGAGCTACTTTCAGAGAGTTCCCATCAACCCCACCTTCATCAGTATGGTGATCGGTCGCCTGCGTTCTGACGACATCTACAACCAGGCAAGAGCGTCGACTCTTCACACATGACACGTGTTGAATGGTTTATTGAATGGCATGTTTATGTGTGACAGGTTTCTGCATATCCTCTGCCGGAGCATCGCAGCACAGCTCTGGCCACGCAGGCGGCTATGCTCTGTGTCTGTTTATACTTCACCCCCTCCATCCTGCACACGCAGCAGGCAAAGATGAGAGAAATCGTGGATAAATACTTCCCTGACAACTGGGTGAGACAGAACTGGAAGTTTATCATGCTGTATTTGGACGATTTAAGTAGTAACAAAAGTCGGCACACCAAAGCTCCAAAAATATAAAAAATACTTTATTCATTTAAAAAAGCGAAAGTTTTTTAAATAATAAAGTTTTTTTGATATTTCTTAAGCTCTGGTGTGCCGACTTTTGTTACTACTTGGATTTACTCTTTTGGTCGAGCACCCATTTTTGTTTGATGTGTGTGTTTTGGTCCTCACTTTGTATTTGGACGTTTTGTCATCTTTTGTGGTAATTTTTATTCTTCTGATATGAGTTTTGAACTTTACAGCATTTCCTCCTACTGATGTTTACGATATTACCGAGTCTTGAGCTTGTGTGTGAATCCTCAGGTTATAAGTATATATATGGGGATCACTGTGAACTTGGTGGAGGCGTGGGAACCATATAAAGCTGCCAAAACGGCCCTCAACTACACGCTGGACACAGCCAACATCAGAGAACAGGTACTTTTTTGCTTTCACACACACTTAATCTAGAACAGAGTCACTGGATTGTGAGGAAGGATGTGCTGTTGTGAAATCTGTGAAGATTTCAGGATAAATCATTGTTTTCTTCTCTCAGGCCGGTCGATACGCTGCCAGTGTGGAGAGTTTGAGACCGCATGTGCAGCAGTTGTTAAAGGAGGGCTTTCTGAGAGAAGAAATCATCCTGGACAACATTCCCAAACTGCTCAACTGCCTTCGTGACTGTAACGTCGCCATCCGATGGCTTATGCTGCACACTGCAGAGTCTGGTGAGGAAAGATTTCAATGCTTTCATTGTCTGATTTACTAATAAAAGATGGGAAATTGATCACTCTACTACTGTTTTTGGTAGTGATTTGAATGCAGTCACGTTTGGTTGGTTTGATACTCAGATAAAACAATAACTTGACTGTTTATTTTTTATATTAAGCGTATGATCCAAACAATAAGAGATTGCGACAGATCAAAGATCAAGTCATCAACGACTCCAAATACAATCCGAAAATTCTGTTCCAGCTGCTTCTGGATACAGCCCAGTTTGAGTTCATCCTCAAAGAGGTACAATTTCTAAAAATATAAAGTTATTTTAAAAAATAATATTTAAATCTCTCTCTCTCATAAAGGAAATGTCTTCTCAAAGAGTTATAGAATGTTTTTTCAACACTAGTAAAATCAAGACTTTTTGACGTTTTATATAAGCTATGGAAAATAGTTTCATCTCAACTTGAACTGATTCTCATCAAAGGTTTCTCACTCTGACATTGTATTTGTGATTCTCAGATGTTTAAGCAGATGTTGGCAGAGAAACAGCTCAAGTGGGAGAGCTATAAGAAAGAAGGTTCGGAGAGAATGATGGAGCTTGCCGAGGTGTTTTCTGGGGTCAAACCGCTCACCAGGGTGGAGAAAAACGGTAAAATACTGAGAAGGTAGATGATCAGATGCTGTTTAATGCACTGTTGACATGCTTGTCAATCTGTTCGTTTGTTTTATCCTGAAACACCTCAGAGAATCTTCAGGCCTGGTTCAGAGAGATCTCCAAACAGATCGAGTCTCTAAACTATGAGGACTCGACAGCCGCTGGGAGGAAGACTGTGCAGCTCATTCAGGCTTTGGTGGAGGTAAAAACAAATCCATCATTATATATATATATATATTGTTTAATTTTAAAATGAAATTGTGTTTTCGTCAAAGGTGCAAGAGTTCCACCAGCTAGAGTCGAACCTGCAGGTGTGTCAGTTCCTGGCGGACACGCGCAAGTTCCTCCATCAAATGATTCGCACAATCAACATCAAGGAGGAAGTTCTCATCACTATGCAGATAGTGGGGGATTTGTCTTACGCCTGGCAGATTATTGACAGGTGATGGCATCACGCTGGCATCACATTGGCATTTGTGTGATGTATAAAGTTTGTTAACATTCTGTTCCAAATGTGTTGCTCACAGCTTCACTTCAATGATGCAAGAGAGCATTAGAGCAAAGCCCTCGATGGTGACCAAACTCAGAGCCACTTTTCTAAAGGTGAGACCGGTCAGCATTTAATGGTTGGCACACGGCACTAGAATTCTAACACTTCACATGATTCTTATTGAGAGTATAACGTGAGTTTTATAAATGTGACCAGCTGGCTTCTGCTCTGGATCTGCCTCTACTTCGAATCAACCAGGTCAACAGTCCCGATCTGCTCAGCGTGTCCCAGTTCTACTCCGGAGAGCTGGTGGCTTACGTCAGAAAGGTTTGGTTTTAAGAAGCTCATCTCATAGTACAACTCAAATGTCTTGGTTTGAGCAATTGCTTTGAATGAATATGCTAACAAAAAAAAAACTTCTGCCAGGTCTTGCAGATTATTCCAGAGAGTATGTTCACCTCACTGGCCAAAATCATCAAACTGCAGACCCATGACATTATGGAAGTGCCCACACGTCTGGACAAAGACAAACTAAAGGACTACGCTCAGCTCAGCGCCCGCTATGAGGTATGAGAGATACGACGAAAACCTCAAAGTCTGAATCTGAATCTTCCGTTCATCACAGTACTGCAGAAAAAAGCTGGAAGCATACGTTACACTAGTAAAGTCCACACATAAGTGCCAGTTAAACAAACTTAATGTGATCTAGCTACAAAGATTTATTTTTACATTTTTTTTGTGTGTGTTTTTACTCTGGAAAAGAATTACTGTACTACATTAAAAAGCATATATCATCCGTTTTACTCCACTACATTTTACAAGTACATTTTCCTTTTCTATGTTTTTTTAACCTTTAATACAGTACTTAAGTACAAGAAGTATTTAAAGGCAAAAAACAACAACATTTATTTATGAAAAGAATGATATATGCTTTATAATGTAGTCACGTAACATTTTGCCACAGCAAAAACACTCAACAAAATACTTAAGTCATATTTATCACTGCCTGGGTATAATAATATAATAAAATTAAATATTTAAATGATCTCATTAATCTTTATTTGACAGGTAGCTAAACTCACTCATGCCATTTCAGTCTTTACTGAAGGCATTCTGATGATGAAGACCACACTTGTCGGCATTATCAAGGTACATTGCATGTGTTTTTTGTGCTGTTTGTGGAGTTTTTTTAAGGATGAGATGTCTCACATCTGTGATGTACAGTATTGTTCAAAATAATAGCAGTACAATGTGACTAACCAGAATAATCAAGGTTTTTAGTATATTTTTTATTGCTACGTGGCAAACAAGTTACCAGTAGGTTCAGTAGATTCTCAGAAAACAAATGAGACCCAGCATTCATGATATGCACGCTCTTAAGGCTGTGCAATTGGGCAATTAGTTGAATTAGTTGAAAGGGGTGTGTTCAAAAAAATAGCAGTTTGGCATTCAATCACTGAGGTCATCAATTTTGTGAAGAAACAGGTGTGAATCAGGTGGCCCCTATTTAAGGATGAAGCCAACACTTGTTGAACATGCATTTGAAAGCTGATGAAAATGGGTCGTTCAAGACATTGTTCAGAGGAACAGCGTACTTTGATTAAAAAGTTGATTGGAGATGGGAAAACCTATAAAGAGGTGCAAAAAATGATAGGCTGTTCAGCTAAAATGATCTCCAATGCCTTAAAATGGAGAGCAAAACCAGAGAGACGTGGAAGAAAACGGAAGACAACCATCAAAATGGATAGAAGAATAACCAGAATGGCAAAGGCTCAGCCAATGATCACCTCCAGGATGATCAAAGACAGTCTGGAGTTACCTGTAAGTACTGTGACAGTTAGAAGACGTCTGTGTGAAGCTAATCTATTTTCAAGAATCCCCCGCAAAGTCCCTCTGTTAAAAAAAAGGCATGTGCAGAAGAGGTAACAATTTGCCAAAGAACACATCAACTGGCCTAAAGAGAAATGGAGGAACATTTTGTGGACTGATGAGAGTAAAATTGTTCTTTTTGGGTCCAAGGGCCACAGGCAGTTTGTGAGACGACCCCCAAACTCTGAATTCAAGCCACAGTACACAGTGAAGACAGTGAAGCATGGAGGTGCAAGCATCATGATATGGGCATGTTTCTCCTACTATGGTGTTGGGCCTATTTATCACATACCAGGGATCATGGATCAGTTTGCATATGTTAAAATACTTGAAGAGGTCATGTTGCCCTATGCTGAAGAGGACATGCCCTTGAAATGGTTGTTTCAACAAGACAATGACCCAAAACACACTAGTAAACGGGCAAAGTCTTGGTTCCAAACCAACAAAATTAATGTTATGGAGTGGCCAGCCCAATCTCCAGACCTTAATCCAATTGAGAACTTGTGGGGTGATATCAAAAATGCTGTTTCTGAAGCAAAACCAAGAAATGTGAATGAATTGTGGAATGTTGTTAAAGAATCATGGAGTGGAATAACAGCTGAGAGGTGCCACAAGTTGGTTGACTCCATGCCACACAGATGTCAAGCAGTTTTAAAAAACTGTGGTCATACAACTAAATATTAGTTAAGTGATTCACAGGATTGCTAAATCCCAGAAGAAAAAAAATGTTTGTACAAAATAGTTTTGAGTTTGTACAGTCAAAGGTAGACACTGCTATTTTTTTGAACACACCCCTTTCAACTAATTGCCCAATTGCACAGCCTTAAGAGCGTGCATATCATGAATGCTGGGTCTTGTTTGTTTTCTGAGAATCTACTGAACCTACTGGTAACTTGTTTGCCACGTAGCAATAAAAAATATACTAAAAACCTTGATTATTCTGGTTAGTCACATTGTACTGCTATTATTTTGAACAATACTGTATGCTAAAATGAAATGAAATTGTTTCAGAATAGGGGTTTCTCTTTCTCTCTCTCTCTTTCTCTCTCTCTCTTTCTCTCTCTCTTTTTCTTTCTCTGTATCTGTCTGTGTTTCTTCCTACACATGAATTTTAAGAAAACACAAACAAAACAAAATTAAAGATGGATTTGATTGATAGCTTAGTTAAATTTATTATAACAATCGTATTCTAATAATTATGGTTTACATACAAATAATTATTATTTAACGTAAAATACAATTTAAAGATTTCTATATTTTAATTATGGAATATTACGAAAAAATATTTTTTTTTATTCTTTGGCCAATACAAGCATGTAGTGAAGATCTTATATAGGGCTGTGCTTTTTGGAAGCTGAGCAAGTTGTTGCATTTTTTTTTTTTATTATAAGGAATATGCAGCAATTAATTATTCACTGTAACCTTTATTAAAAAGCATTGATTTTGAGTTCATCTTCACTTCAAGGTTCCTGAATCAGATATTTGTATTTTTGACATAATGTTTGTATGTCTAATACATTTTTATGAATTATGAGCGTGTCTGTTTCAGGTGGATCCAAAGCAGCTTTTGGAGGACGGTATTAGGAAGGAGCTCGTCAAACGTGTCGCCTACGCCCTGCACAAGGGTCTCATATTCAACCCCAAGGCTAAAGTGAGATAACCTACATCTCACACCTGCTGTACAGTTTTACCGCTGTATTTGTTTTAATATTTTGAAAATATATCATACTGTGTTGTACCCGTTCCTCATTCCCATCCTTCCTGGTATCAGCCCAGTGAACTGATGCCCAAGCTGAAAGAAATGGCTGCCTCCATGGATGGGTTTTATCGCTCGTTCGAATACATTCAGGACTACGTGAGCATCTACGGACTGAAGATCTGGCAGGAGGAAGTGTCCCGTATCATCAACTACAACGTAGAGCAGGAGTGTAACAGCTTCCTCAGGACAAAGGTTTAACAACCTTAAGCTTGTTTGAAATGTTCGATTGTGACGTTCAGATTAGTGCTGTAAACCTAAAGATGCTTCATTTCAGATCCAAGACTGGCAGAGCGTTTACCAGTCCACCCACATTCCAATTCCTAAATATCCATCAGTCGATGATTCCGCCACATTCATAGGGCGACTCTGCAGGGAAATCTTAAGAATCACAGATCCAAAGTGAGTCGGAAAAAACTGCTTTCTGGATGTTTTTTTGGCAGAGTTTCCAGAAGTTTAACGTCTCTTATCTTTATTTCCTGCAGAACAACATGTTACATTGATCAGCTCAACACCTGGTATGACATAAAGTCCCATCAGGAAGTGACCAACAACCGACTCTTTTCTGAGATACAGGACACGCTGGGAACTTTTGGGCTGAACGGACTCGACCGTCTCTTGTGTTTCATGATTGTGAAAGAGCTGCAGGTGAACGCTCAGGGTGGAAAAAAGACACATTCCTTAAAAAAATACAAATATTGTTGACAATATCCGAAACAGTGAATGTAACTTGAATATTAAAGTTAAAATACAGTATGTTATCAAATATCAAATAATTATTTTATGCAAATAAATAATACACGTTTGCTTCTCCTCTGCAGAATTTTCTGACAGTCTTGCAGAGGAACATCCTCAAGGACAAAGCCGTGGTTGATATCTTTAAAGCTTTGATGACAGCTGTCAATCCTGTCAAAGGCATTGTGGGTAAGTGTGACCATCATTACTAGTCTTAAGATCTTACACTGATTCACACTATGATTATTAATCTATCATATTTTTATCTTTAAATATCAGCAAATGCAAGCAAAGTGTATGCCAATGGTGTGGCCAAAACTCAAAAGATCTGGGCGGCGTATCTGGAAGCCATCATGAAGGTATTCATCTATTACTGAACCTTTTGTTTTGCAGTCATGCTCTCTAATTCTTCATTTTTCTATTATGAAAATTGAATGAACTTTTCACAGGTGGGTCAGATGCAGATCTTGAGGCAACAGATCGCTAATGAACTGAACTACTCTTGCAAATTTGACTCGAAACATCTCGGTGCAGCACTGGATAATCTGAACAAGTTTGTTGGAAATCTTTTTTTTATTATAAATACAGTAAAATAGACAGCTTTAAGTAAAAAATAATGCATTTCAGGTCTCTTCTGGTGGATATTGAAGCACATTATCAGGATCCATCGCTGCCGTACCCTAAAGAGGACAACACGCTTCTTTACGAGATCACTGCTTACCTGGACGCGGCTGGAATCCACAACCCACTGAACAAAGTTTGTCCCTCATAAAGAAACAATGTGATATTTAAACATTAACGATCTTTTGTTTATCGATCAACTTCCCACTTTCAGATTTACATCACAACCAAACGTCTGGCTTATTTTCCCATGGTGAACTTCTTGTTCCTAATTGCACAACTTCCCAAACTGCAGTACAGTAAGACCCAAGGTCTGTGCATGCATATGCAGGAATTATAACAATAAATATCAAGGTTCTTGCTTGTGTTTTTGTGATCGAGAACGTTTGTATTTTTACAGGAATGACATGCAAGAAGCCTGCAGATCCGGTCGACTGGGCTCCTCTCGTCCTGGGTCTCTTGACGCTGCTTAAACAGTTTCACTCCAGATACACCGTACAATTCCTGGCTCTGATTGGCCAGTTTATTCGCTCCATAATGGAGCAGTGCACAAGGTATGTTAAGACAGGGAAACCCGTCCAGAAAATCTAGAAATTATTTATAAACAAGGTCTTATTTTTAAGATAATAAGATTTATTTACATGCCTTAACCAAGCTTTCCTTCAATTTTTTGACCACATTATTTTTTATATATTGTTTCTTTACGTAAAATCTCATTTTATTCAAACAAAATATATATAAAGAAATCAAATTTCTTTATAGAAGTGTTAACAGAACAGTTCCTCCTCGAGTTGTTCCAAATCTGTATACATTTATTTGTTCTGTTGAACACAAAAGAAGATATTTTGAAGAATGTAGCACTTTTGACTACCACAGTTTTCCTACTATGGAAGTCAATGGTGGCCAAGAGCTGTTTGGTTACAATCATTCTTCAAAATAAATTTCTCTGAGTTCATCAGAACAAAGACATTTTTACAGATTTGAACAACTTGAGGTTGAGAAAAAGAAAGCACAGAATTAAAACTGTTGTCTTTACTTGCAGTCAAAAGGTTCCAGATATGCCTTCAGATGTTATCGGAGCATTAATGTTTCTGGAGGACTATGTTCGGTACACTAAACTGCCTAGAAAGGTACAGTGAAATTTGAGTTGTAACATTCATTTCTTTAATGACACAAATTCTTGGGAAATGCGAGTGGTTTTTATACTAGTTCTTCTGTTATTTTTCCAGGTGGCAGAGGCTCACGTGCCAAGTTTCATCTTTGATGAATTTAGAACTGTGCTGTGAGTGTGTGCATGTCAAATCATATTTGATTCCATTTGATTATTTCTTGAAGCACTACTGAATATTTTGTAACATTTCAATTTGTGTCCTATTTGTAATACTGATATTGTAGCTGTTACTGATGAAATGTAATAAAAAGCCCTATGTTTACTTTTCATTCAACTCTAAAATCTGAAAGAAAATGAAGAATCGTGATGAAGAAAAGTGTTTTGTTTTTATAAAGTAGAATGTAGTTTACCATTCGGTTCACACTTGACAGTGTGGCAACTTTGAGCTACACCTTTATCACACAACACACATAAACAAGCATCATTTGAACGAAAGTTTTACTTAATCTTAAATATATTACAATACTGAATGGATACTGTATGAAAAAAACAAACTGTTATCATTTGAATTATCAGTCTACAGTATGTACAGCACACAACAAAAGATAACAGGCATGAAGAATCTATGACTACAAATACCGTGTACACGGATCATGAACAGAACGGAAACAACACAGGGTGTGAGAGCTGTTGAGTTAGCATAAGGCATTAAAAAACAAGACTCCTAATGTAAATCTGAGCTGCAAAATTAACCAACAAGAGTTAAAGTCCATTCTCTCACAGTTAACACTGTCCTGCATTTACGTAGTGTGAGTCTCAAGTCTGTTTTTGGTTTATGATCTCAGAATGTTGTTTAATACCCAAGTACATTCAACAGTATTTTAGTTGAGTCCTTCATCCAGGGGTCAATGCAAAAAAATTTAAAATGACAGTGACTGGTGTCAGAACTCCATTTGGACCAAATCTATTCTAGTGTGAACCGCCAGGACAGTGTGCTTTTTTAAAAGACAGACCAGGGTCACAGTGAACAGAGTATTGCTTCAGAGCGTTTTGTAAACTAAAACTGTTAATGCCAAATGAATGTTCTTAAAACAACGATCTCACGATGACATTGAATGTATTCATGTCAACCGCATGTACAAATAAACAGGCCAAGAGTTTCCCACTTGGTTCACAAAGGCGACTTGTCCACAAAAAATTAAGAATCATTTTAACCTCAGTTTGCACAAAAACCTATTGCAGTTTTAATCATTCTAAAGCACTTAATTGTCAATTGGGATGAACTATGTACATGTAATACTGGGGAGGGATAGACTTTACAAAGTTACCTTAAAAATACCTCATAATGCGTTGTCATGGAGATGTAAGTTGTAGATTACAGGCAGAGTGCAAAAATCGGTGCAGACAGATCAAACGCACAGCAGACTTATGTACAGATGAAAGACTGCTATTACTAATACAATACTGACCGCAAAAGTGGGCAATGTAATAAAGGCTGGATGGTCACATGACCGGCATTCATGAGCGATACTGCAGCGTTTCTCCGTGTAAAGACGGTCATGCCGCAAACAAGAGCAAACACCAAGGGCTAACAAAGTCAAAGGTGTGATTATGGGTTAGTCTACATGAAGGTTTTCAAATTGAAACAATGAGATTTCTTCTTCCCTAAATGTATAAAGTTTACATTAATAATTGATGGTCGGGTAAATGTGAAATAAGCGATTTCTGAGAAATGTTTTTAAAATTAGAAATCAACAAATTTATGAATATGTGTTAAAAGGATAGTTCAACTCAAAATGATATGTCTGTTATGAATTACTCAACCTCAAGCTGTTCCATTATAAATGTCTTTGTTCTATTGAACACAAAGAAAGATATTAAGAAAAAAGGTTAGCAACTGAGATTTCCATGGCACCATTGACTACCACATTATATAAGAAAACAAATCTAATGGGAGTCAAGGGTGCCCCAGAACGGTTTGCTTTCCTACATTCTTCAAAATATCTTTTTATCTATTGTAGTCAATGGTAGTCAACTGAACAAAGACATTTAGACAGGTTTTGGACAACTTGAGGATGAGTAATTCATGATAGAAATTGGGTGAACTGTCACTTAGTATTTTCTTATAGTCCTGTCTGTGTGAATAAAACAACAAAGTGGTTCACCAATAGGGTGCCTATACGCTCATGATGGGGAAGGGGTGGAGAGTGAGCAAGCGTTTGTTATATTTAGGCTGTAATTGTTTGGTTATCGATTTCAAATATAAAAGGCATTTCTCAGAAACACAGAGAAAAACATTTACTGTTACATTCACAAATCTCAGAGTTTAGTCTAAATTTTGTCTCGCGTACTGTGTTTTCATCTCTACCGCAATCCTATAACTTCTCTGCAATGTATCAAAATCAACTACATTTCCAATGACTTTGACACGCAACGATTTGACCGTCATTGTATGTATCACCAAAAAGTAGTATTTGAACGATCAGCTTATGTCACATTTCTAACATGTGAGAATGATCAAAAATGTGAAATGATCAAAATGACATTCTGCTGCGAGCATGACGAAAACAAACTCTTTCGAAAGTTAAACAGAGACAAACTACGACCTTGTGCACATAACAAGACAGAAGCTCATTGCTCTCACTTGTTTACTGTCATATTATTAACTTCATTCATTTTACACATCACGATTACTAAACCATTTTCACCCCGACTGTAGTTGTGTTCCAATACTACATCCTCAAATAAACCCAAATGCTACACAACACGCTTTTTTCTTTTGATGGTATTGTGGAAGTGATGTTGTTGAAGTTACGTTATAAAGTTTTAAACTAATTGAAAACTATGTACTTCAATTACAAATATTCTCTTATAAAAACCGTTGAGGACTCTATAAACTAAAAGTTATTATCGTAGCATTTGCAACAACACAATCTGAATGCGTTTGTGGTGCACATGCACTGTAGGGCATTTTTGCAGAAAACACAATCGTGCAACAAGCTTTTGTCTTGTTCCGTGCACTAGGATTTGATGGATTTTGGGTTGAATTTAGAAAATTTGGCAAGACCCTCACAAGACAGTCCTGCCAAGATTTCCACAACCAAGCAAAAATGCAAAAAATAGCACAATCTCACATTTCACTCATTGTTTTTGAATTATATGACATATGTACAGAATTCTCTGAGATAAAAAGGCGATGATATGAACGGGACTGGATATGTTCTTGCCTTTGGTTGTAGCCAACAGCAACGCGAACATGAACAATCTTACCAGCCTAGACAGAGCTGTCCTCCGATACATGCGGCACCTTGTGTGAAAGATCTTCAAACATTTTTACATCATTACACTACAAGGAATCGATAAACATGTTTTCTCATGCATACAGCAGTAGGTTCTACAGTGACGGCGTGCTTTCAAAACAACTTTGCGGTTACTTTCTGCTCAAGAATGAGCATCTTGCACCCAGGCAATAAGGGCACCGATCACAAAACGGCATGTTTGTTTGGAGGCGGGTTGGGCTGTGTGTGGGGTCACTGGAGGGCGGGGTTTAACGGGGCACGAGCAGCTTGTTGTTTGTGTGTCTGCTCAGCACAGCTGTCATTCTGGGTTTATCTCGTGATGAAATCGTGTTCCTGAGTCCTGATGTTGTAAGAATGACAGCAGGAATGAGAAACTGATACCGTGCTCCAGGGTCAGACGGCTCAGCATGGCAAACGCTGAACAGACATTTGACATAAGAGCACACCACATCCAACTCTTCCATTTAATCGTCCTTTAGTGTTTGTTTCTCCATTTTCTTATTTGTTTCATTTTCTCATCCATACAAAAGCAGAGGAAAATCCTTAAGGAGTTGTCGAGCTCTATTATATTGATGTTTCCCACAGCTGAAATATGCAGATGAACACATGTTAGTAAATATTACTTTGTTATAGTATGATTCATCTGAAGAGATGATCACATTAGATTTTAATGTGAAAGATTTCTTCGAACCCATTTTTTGTCCATTGGTATTCTGCTAATTGAAAAAGTGATTAAAAGGAAACTAAGTATTTTTTTGCAAAACCTGTAAATCCAATGAATAGGAGTTCCTACATGTTTATAAATTATTGCATTTTCAATATCAATGAATATTATATAACAGGAAGAATCTTACCCTTGCACTTTGTCTGTTGGCCTTCCTGTCTTCATCCGGAAGGGGAGGCATGGGGTACGGGTATCTCCGGCTGGAGGCGATGGAGCCTGTTGAGGAGGTGGGTGATTTGGCCGGTGACAGCGTTCTGAGGGATCAGAAAGATACATCATTAGAAACAATATACATGAACTGGATAACAGCACCGAGAGCCAAAGCACACATGGATCTGTCACCTTTGACCCCTCAGAAGGTCAAAGGGAGTTTCCACTGCAAGCAAAGATCATCCAAAATCACTGACTGCATCAGTCCCGTGTAGATACTGTTGCGCAAGGTTGTGCTTTTTTGACAAACAAACGCTCTCATCGTCATGTGGTTTACAGACATGATGAGGTGATCAGGACAGACGCGTGACAGCAGCTGTACAATGATGACACCATAAGTGAGAAAAAGACAAACTTCACAAGCTAAGCTGAAGCTGGCATGCAGAGAGAAGACAAGGTGTTTGATAAAGACAAAACGGTCAAGGGCAAATAATGTCTAAAAATGACGGCGTACTTCAACTACAATTATCATGAATTTAAAGAAAATGTCTGGGTTAATCTCACCAAATTCTAGGTTTGCACAAAAAAATACATATTTTTATTAATTAACCATTTTTAAAAAGAAAATCAAGCCTATATTTAGGACGATTATGCAGTGTAAACTTCATAGCAATCATTCCCATTCATTTAATATGATTATATTTTCTTAATGATAAAAAATTGACTATTAAAATGAGCATGTACTAAAAGCACAATTTATTCTTCCATGCTGTATAAATACTTCTATTTTACATTACTGAAATGTTTGTGGGATATATGCTTCACTGTTATTAGTATAAAAATGCCACCACATCGAATGGTCCTAAAAAAACGTTTTCTGAGATCCGCCCACCTATATGGCGCTCATTTTTCAAACGAACGTAGAAACCACAAACATCCTAGCAAAATAATCTGTTTACAAACTTTCGTTAAACTTCATTAAACTTTCGTATGTGGCCAATTCTGTCGTACGAATAATCATACCTTGAGAAATGCGGTTGCTGAAATCGATCGTAATTTACATATCACGCCCCTATAAATTCAGGGTGTAGACTCCTCGCCCCTAGATTTTGCGACGTGGAAAAACGTAATCCGGCCAAAAAAATCTGATTTAGAAATTGTATCTTTAACCTTGAAAAGCGGAATCAAAGAAACTAATAAAAAACTCTTTGGAAAGACTACTGTGGTCAACAGCGTTGGGACAGTGAACTGAACTGCAGCTCATCAGGTTTGTATTTTTTATTGGATATGTATGTTTTGTAAATATCACCGTTAATGATTATTGTTTCACTATTATTTTTACACCGTAAATCTTGTTGTTTTAAATTACTTTGTTTGTGTAGTGCATTTAAACAAAATTATAATCTGACTTCAGTCTTGAAAAACTTTGTTTGAGATAGCCTACATTAATGTATTCATGTAAAAATTAATGAAGTTATAAATTAAATTTGTCTGTGGCGAAGGAGACAGATGCATGTTTCTAAAGAGGACATATGTTTAAAATGCATTTCAGGCTGCTTAAATCAAGCACACACAGCTTTATGTTTGTTTCATTTATTTTTTTATCTTTCACATCTGTTGGAGAAAAGAACCCGCGGTATTCAGCCCCCACAAACCAGCCTGGATCTGTGACCCAGTGCGCAGCTATGACCTTGCAAATAGATAAACTTATGCGTTGCTTGTAATTATATTATGTTGGTATATGTTTATAATATATGTATACAATTTCAATTGTCGTAAAATATCCTAGAAGTAGCCTAAAATCTCATCCGTTTGTTTTACATCAAAGCACCCGTTAACCTTGTAATTTCAAACAATTAAATGTTCATATAATTAGGCTAGAAAAGAAAATACTTTATTAATGTAATCAATATAAGAAATCGCTTTGGAATATATTTTTACATTTGTAAATATATATATATTTGTCATTATTCCTCAGGACCACTCACCTTCATATTGATAAATGCACAGTTTTCTGGCGTACGATCGTTTGATAAATGAGGGCCACTGTCTCTAGTGAATACAAGATGCTCATTTACAAAACTCCTAGATTCATATCATAATCATGATTAAGATGTTTACATCAAATGATCTCATGACTATCAAATGCCGTCTGTCTCTGAGAAGCACAATTGTCTCATGAAGTATGGAAGAAATTCTACAAATGTCCAGTTAACTTCAATTCAGTATTTCTGTTAAATACACTTTGGAATAGAAAACATGTTCAGGAGAGGCTCTGGTGTTGTTTGTGTGTGACAGTCAGGAGTTTTTAATCTCTATGAGCTCTCAAATGACATTTAATCAGAGATGAGAAAACCGATGAAGAGGGGATAGATAAAATGGAGTCTGATGTTGTACCTAATATAAGGCCCTTGAATGTTTTTATTCACATCTTCTACCCATTTAGTAACATAATGCTCTGATTTGACGCAAGGGGTTAAATACCTGCAGGAGGAGGATTGGGAAGGAGAGATGGGGAACAGAGAGAGAGAGAAATAGGAACAAGAAGGAAAGGTTGGTAAAAAACAGTGGCAGTACTGACATTGTTTACGGTCCAAGATGTAGGTGAGAGATCATACAGCAGATCAGACTACAGCTTTTACAGTACAGTACACACACAGATTATGATGCTGGTTTTATTTGGAGGGGCTTGCAGGATGTCATTGGGTGTCATTGTTGTATGGAAGAGGCTGAAAACTCTTTTTGAGAAGGTAGATAAATGGTTTTGGAAGACAAGGATTAATAAATGCGTAAATTTTAACTATGATTAATCCATTTATGTTTCTAAGCGTTGAACAGTACTTATCAAACATTTAATAATCTATTTAACACTTCATAGGTTTGTGATTGTTTCTAATGTACATTATTACGGCAAGGATAAGATTTGTAATAATAGTAGATAGTAGTGGATAGTAGTTTGTCCCATGCGACATGTCAGGTGCGACAACAAGCATCAGACTGACATCAGAGTGATTCAGTATTGCGTTCATACAGACGATGAAACCCATGCAGGTCGGTTTCAGCATGCTGTTCATTCTGTTAGATTTAATAAATATACACGAAACATCAATGCACACCCAAAGCAAAGCAACATTTAGCCCAAACACACAGAGCAACTTCACAATAAACTCCTAAACCGCTACCACAGACTGCTGTACTGATACGTGACAGAAATAAAGACTCCATGCAAGTAAACCTTCCCCCCTGTGTGTGTCTGCATCAGCTGTACGCTAACAAAAGATGTCAACACTACGTCTCTTACTCTGTGGAGTTGGAGCGAGGGCGGAACTTCTTTCCCTTGAGCTTCTTACGAGTTCCTGTGATGTTTCCTATGGTGACAGAGAAGAACATGAGGATAAATAAGACACGGTTTAATGTTTAGAGCAGATTCGCTGATGGGTGTGTTGTTACCTTGCCACGAGTTGCTCCTGGGTCTGCCGTTTTCACAGACGTCAGAGATGTGCTTGGCGTCAGGGATTCTTTCACTCCAGGAATGAGACAGACCGTTAGATCTTCAGACCAAAGAATAGAAGCAAAGTACCAAATTACTTCATAAAATGCAGTCATGGAGCTTCTGAAGTGTTCTGCGTGGGGAAAACGAATGACTGACAGATGTCACGTGGCTCAAACCCAGTATGCAGTATGCAGATTTTCATCAAATATTCTTATTATACAGGTGATTCTCACGAAATCTTGGTTTCAAGATCTCAAACATGATTTTCTTGGAAACACTTGTATCAACAAATTCCCTTCATATTCATTTAAAGCAAGATATGACATTTTTAAAGCCATTAATTCATTAATTCAAAACTTTTACTGACAGTTTAACACAATTTTAATAAAGGCCTTCAAAATTATCATTACCTTAATCACTTAAAATGGTCAATCTCACCGCATGTTGTGCTAAAAAAAAGTGAAGCCATGACGCCTTACCAAGTTTTTATTAATCATACAAAATAAGACATTGATGAATTAAATTTTAATAGAATATTACATGTGCAAAAAAAATATGTGTATCGGTAATGAGAAGAGAA
Source organism: Triplophysa bombifrons (assembly GCA_029783895.1). Lineage (NCBI taxonomy): Eukaryota > Metazoa > Chordata > Actinopteri > Cypriniformes > Nemacheilidae > Triplophysa > Triplophysa bombifrons. Next base: position 6,826,295 of record CM056455.1, read on the forward strand.
AAAATTGTGTACACAGCGTGATATGAATATTGAGTTTTTAACTAGAAATATTTAAAACAATCTGTTACCTTGGTAGCCATTTGAAAGATGCAGTGCTAGTAGATGTGTTTCTTCACATAAAATCGAATTTAATGTAAATATCTTTGTGTGTGTTTAAACAGTCTTTAAAAACTTTACGGAGGATGAGAATTTCCTTTCTTCCACTATTACTTCATTTTTATTACACATGAATATTTGTCAACTTTTTTTATGATCATATTTAGTAGAACATCTTATTGTTTTTTCCACAATATTTTAATTTTACTCTGTTCAAATTACAACATATAATGCACTCAGAAAAATCGGGACACGTTACGGTTATGAGACTTTCAGCAGAAAAAGCTAGAAAATCCATAAATGATTAATTCCTATGTCTAAATTATGTTTGTCCAAGGTAGAGAATACAATTATCTTTATTATTATAATTTCTTGTGTTAACGAATTGTATGTTTTATAATTCAGATCTGCCATGATGTTTTAGTGGTTTCGTGAGAATCACCCATACATGATTGATAAATCATTAAAATTGTTTAAAGATGCAAATAGATTGTTGGTATAATTACAACATCATTACAGAAATAATGAAAACTGCCTTATTTAAAGTCACTTTAGATAAAAGAGTCTGCCAAATTAATAAATGTAAAATTGAGAAATTAATTCAAAACAACATTTTCATCAGATTTGATTAATTGATAAGCAATTTATAAGTTTTTCTTGAGTCCTTAATTTCACATTTGTTCCGTTTATACTTAAAAAATATAATAATACTTTCGAAATACTAAAACTTTTCTCTCAAGTATTTATATAGTCTAACAAATTTATCCTGCAGGATGTGACATAATTTTAGTTAGTTATACTAAAATATTTTTTATTATTATTAGTAGTTTCTATCCTAATTCATAAGGAATAATTTGAATGAGTATAATATTGTCAGAGAATGTTTCTGAAGGGCAGGCACAAGCATATCAATTTTTATAGAAAGTAACCGGGTTAAAATGGTACTGCATAACAAGAATGACTCACATCACTGCTGATAAGCATTGAGCACAACAAACACATGACATGAACATGAGATTGTGGAAATGAACATGCTGAGATTCCAGGAAGACACTGATTTACTGACCCAGTTTTAATGATAAATGTGTCTTACAGCGTTTTGTCCAAACCCGCAGCAGAGAACCATGAAGAAGGCAATAAAACCTGTTGTCTATAATAATGCCTCCCTGTAGAAGAAACTGTACTTTTAATAGCACGCTTTTCACAATATGCTTCATCTTGGGTCTCTTCAGAAAACCCTGAATGATGTTTAGCCATGTTGTGCTTTTTAGTCTCAGGTGTGTTTGTTAGCAGCGCATGCAAAGCGATGAAGATGGAGATGAAAATGAAGCACACCTGAAGCCAAACAGAGAGATGTTTTGGCTGATGGAAGGGATAGAGGGAGTGAAAGAGCAGGTGTTGATCTGAAGGTGAGACAGGTAAGCAGACCTCTTCTTGGAGCTGCTGCCAGAGTTGGAGCTTACGCCTTGTGGCATGTCGCTGTAGAGAGAATCAGCGTCTCCTGGTTTCTTCACGTAATCACCCGGCGGCATTTGCCTGAAAAACAGATTGTTTGATCTGAAAGCTCGGCTGAGATAGAGTGTATTCTCTAAGGTATTCTTCAAACATTTCACTGCAATTTTGATATAATCCTACCCAAAATTACACAAACTAACAAAATAATGAGAAAAGGTGAACAAACCGACAGAATCTTCTATGTACTTCGGATTCCACACATTGACGCTCTCTGTAGCTCCTTTTTTCAGAAAAAGAAATGAACACGATTAGTGATTTAGAAAGAAAATCATAACAAAACAAAAAGTGAGTCTGTCAAGTTCAGTGTGATATACTGAATTCTAGCTCCATGTAAAATGGGAGGTGTTGTGAAGCATCTGTGGTCATGTGACTTACTTATATCCCCATGCGGAAATGCCTAGAATCAGTGCAAGGACCAGAATAGAGCCCGCAATGGCCCCGATGATGATGTTAGTGGTGACGATACCTGTTAGAGCAACAACATCTTAAAATCTGAAGTCATGGCAACTGTTAATATTGACCTATGATCCAAGACAAACCTGAAAATAAAGTGGAATTATACCTGATTTGCATTTTTAAGAAAAATGTAATAGTTAGATATGATTTGTCTGGATGATCACGTCAAACAGATTTTGTTCTGTCCTGTAAGGTTGTATGTTATCCATATCATTACGAAAAAAAATTCAGAAAACAGGGATTGACATGACAGGTTTATAACAGCACAACGGAACCACACTGTTAGCTTTAGTTCAACCAGAAACACACAGGAATCATAGGGTGAGTGAGGATACAGAAGAAGCGACAGAAACAACAACAAAACAACTCAAATCTAAACTCACTGTCACTCCAGCAAAAGACATGAGCCTGTCCACAAATAACGAGTGCGTAAAAACAACAGCCATGAAACAGAAAAACAAAAAGACAAATGAATTAAAAGCGTGTGAAATGCATGTGTGGTCAATGAACCGCTGAATATGATATGAATCAAAGAGTAACAGACTGATGAGAAATAGGACCCGGGTTATATGTAAAAATATGATTGCGCATATTGACAATATATTCCATATAATATTTTATATACATATAATAGCTTATATTTGTTTAAAATGGCTCAATATGTTTTGTTTTTTTAAATCAGAGGGATAAACGTTGTAAACAAATAGTACAATGAAAAATTGCCAATCAGATGTTAGAATGTCAGAAACACAAGTAAAAACTAAGCAGAATAGAAAGTAATCTTACCAACTTTAACACCATTTTCGTTAAATTTTTTTAAATAAGAACGTTTTTTTCAGATTTAGTGCTCTCGTCCTTGCAAGATGTAATGAGATCATTTTTAGAACTTGTAATGACCAGATAATAAGACATTAAAATAATTTAGACAATGTTGGCTACTAGTGATGTAATAATATAATCGATATTGTGTTATAGCAATAGCAAAATTGTCTCAATATTATCGTGGTGACATGAATGTATGAAACGATAGATCTTGATAACTCATATATCGCAATAAATATTGTACCGCAGGCTTATTACAGAGGTATTATCATACAGTGAGTTTTTGATATTGTGACATCCCCATTGGCTACATATCGCTAGCAAAATCATCATAAAATATATTGTAAATATTTGTTTGATCACCCAGCCCTAATGAGAAAATATGAGTAATAAAGTAAAATTCCTCTATACTCTAGTGTGGTGAAACTGACCTGTCACGGTAGTGTCATCATAAAGAGCAGTGAGAGTTTGACCTACCTGATGTTTTAGCTGTGGGCCGCACCAGCAGGTAACTCAGAGGAGAGGTGGAGTTACAGTCCTCACCTGCCCATCCCAGATCACACACACACCTGAGCTCATTACTGCACACCTGCAACACACACACACAGGTGATGATTCTCAATCACAATGAAGATGATTTCACTATTAATTTGTCCCACAACATAGGCACATTTCATCCAGTGACAAACATCCTCTCACCCCATGTCCAGAGCAGATCACCCGCTCGTTGGTGCCGGGACACGTGCTGAAGTTGAATTCTTGCACTGGGAGGCATTTGTGGTTGAAGCAGATGCGATCTGTCCCGCACGCCGTTCCGTCCTCCACGTAACCCAAATCAGTGTCACCGTCAATCAGCACATGACCTCCGCTGAAACATTTAGACTCACTTCAGAATCTGTGTGTATTGTCTACCATGTTAAACATCAATAAACAAACCTGAAGAGTATGTGCGTTTGTGTGCATACCTGCAGTCCATTGAGGCGCTGTGTTGGGCCACGGAGAAAGAAGTCAAACCGCCCTGTAACTCTCCAAGTCTGGGTGCCGGAGAAATGTTTGAGCACAGCAGATATCCGCAGTGTACATCCCTGAAAACACACACGCACTTTAAACATGTCCCCGAAAGACTGACAGTTGAAGGGGAGGAGTTAACGGATACTAACATTCTTCATTTAAGATGGAAAGTCATTAATGCAAGGAAGTGCATTTTCAGATTTTAACTGAAGATTATGAGGGCATACACATTTAAAAAAGAAATTGACCCACTTTGATAAACTACTTACGATAAACACAGCAATATTTCAGGATAAAAATACCCATTCTAATTTTTTATTTCACTGGGACTTGAGTGGCTTCCAAAACTGCTTTGAGATCAGTTTAGCACATTTTTGAAAACAACGGATTATGTTTTGTAATAAATTCCCCATTACTGCTGTTTGACTGTCAAACTCACTGTTTTTTGCACTGAATCCAGGTGTCTTTGTCTCGTCCACAGTTGCCTTTTTCTGTACCCTCGATGTTCAGCTTCTCATAGCAGAACTTATCAGAAGATGTTGCTTCTGTAAAAACAAATCCACGGCATTGGTCAGAATCGCACTAGAACTCTCCACCAATGAAAAATAATTTGGTCAGAAAGTGACATCACTTACTCTCTCCCCACAGGTACTTGCACTGTCTGTCCTTGGTTTTACATCGCCCGTTGAAACATCGTCCCTGAATTGAGATGATCAAAAATATATAGTAATATATAAGTAACACAAAATAACTACATGTGAATTAAACAAATACATTTTAACATTTTATTACTCACCTGGTCTTTCTCACAGGTGTATCCATCCATCTTGTGCAAGTTTGGAGGACACTACAAAAATCAAATGACTTCTTTAACACAAAGATTCTTTAAAATTAGGAATGTAAAATGGTCTTTTATCATTAGTAAATACATTTCACACATCACAGCTGTGAAGGGATGTAACAGCGCTCTTACCTGGCTGGAGTTTCCAGTGCACATCTCAGATATGTCACAGTCGTTGACAGCCTCCCGACAAAGCACACCCATAAACTCCAACTATAAACGGAGTGCATTTATCTTTAAAAATCACACAAACAAACAATCGATTTCTTCTATGGCTTAACACCAACCTGGCAGTTCTTACAGCAGAGACCATCACTGCATTTGGATCCTTGAGTCAACATGCATTTCTTGCAGCAGTTCTCTCCTTCTCTAGCACATTCCTGCATAAACCCAGAGAGAAAACAGCTTACATAAGAAGTGTCAGATTAATGTGATCACGGTGTTGATGTGAGATCACTCACGTCTGGGCTTCCACAGTCACACTCCTCTCCTGCCTCCACGAAACCATTACCGCACTCGGGAGGATCCAAAAGCTACAAAACAATGAGAGAGATTTTACGTTACTTATTGTGAAAAATACATTTAGATCTGGTAAACAAAATAAAGTAAACACACTGACAGTTCTCAAGTGCTTTACCTTTGACGGTTTGTTGAAGAGACACGCACCACCCCCACTGTTGAGGAAATCGTGAAACTCTTCCACATTACAGTCGGAAAATCTCTTGGGTAAGTAAAAGCTGTCAAAGAGAACCACAGAACACGAGAGTCACGCTGTCTGATTTTAACCCCCTGATTCACACAGCGTGTGCACAGCATCTTTTCTGCAACTGTTGCACTTTACAAAAAAGAGTGCTTGTAAACCTATTCATGTTGGTGCTAAAAACTGAAAAGCAAAACTATTGTTTGTTTTCTAAATATAAATCCTTTCTGAAAGGATGAAACTACTGCACAATTTATTTATGCAAAAATTATAGATTATTAAACCTTAAATGGGATTCAGCAATAAACTCATCATTGTATTTTTCTAATCTCTCGATTACTTTAAGTCCTGTAAAAATGTGATAACCTGTCTGTGTGAAGCCTAAGCTAAAAAACTGCTTTTATAAAAAAACATGTTCAGTATTCAGACTTCATGTGGAAAGGTCATGCTGAATGTGATGGTTTCTGTTGCCATGACAACCACATCAGTCTCATTCAAACCAGCGGAGGGAGTGATTCAGACACAAAGAACAACAAATCAGCACACAAACACCTGCACAGACGGTCGGGAAATTATTTACAGGATTATATATGATAATAGTTCTTTTGTGATATTTTCCTGGATTTGTTTTAGCCTGTTTAGCATGTACGAACACCGATTGGCTGGATTTGTTTTCCGCCCGAAAACAAAGTCTTACAGAGGCGTGGCGGCACGATCAAATTCAATCTGTGCATGAGCCGGGTCACTGCTCTTGATATCCTGCAAAGATACCGCGGGCTGGGAATCAATATGTGCATATCTCACATTATGCCGTGTCTGTTTAAAAGCGTGTGAGTGGTTACTCTTCGTTTAGCAGATGCTTAGTGTGTTCCTGGAATATCACGCACCCTTGTCTTACCTGCTCGAGCAGGAGTAATTAATTTTATCTTGCAGGCATTTTCACTGAGATGAAAACACAGCAAGAAAACACACTTAAGAGGGGGAAACAGACAACAAAACATCCTGCTGCATTAACACTGGAGTCAGTGGATCGGATCCGACATGCAAGCTGCACGGAAAATCAAACTCCATCAATGGAGAGACAGATCAACATGTGTCTGTCTGGAAGGCCATTGACACTGGTGTTAATAAGCTGTGAGAGTGTGCTGTAGCTTTCAGGAAACCGTGCCTAAATACATCTGCCTGAAGCGCATGTTGGACTGTCTTATATTCATAAGTTTGGACTTTTTTTAGTCCAACACCCTTAGCTCGGTGTACAGAACAACACATATTCTCTCAGTTTATAAAATGATGATAGTTAAACGAAAAGTTCACCTAAGAATGAAAATTCGGTCATGATGCAACCTCACGTTGTTCCAGAACTATATGTTGTCATTTTTTTAAGCGAAGGAGAATTTTTCCCATAAGAGACCAGTTCTTGGTGGCAATGTCTGTAAAGCCCCCAATTTTTCTTTAAGCAGTCTGATAGCTAAAGGCTAAGGGGCGGTTTCCCGGACAGGGATTATCTTAAACCAGGACTAGGCCTCTGTTAATTTTATATATAAGTATGGGATATTTAAGTTGTTTTAAAAAACATACCTTACAAAACATTCCTGGTGTGCATCTCGAGACAAAACAATGGCAATTACCTTTTTTATTATGTCAGTGTAAGTTGTTTTCGATCAAGACATATTTTACATCTAAGATAGCCTGGGACTAGTCTGAAGCACTGTCTGTGAAACCGCAACTATGAATTGTAAACTAACTACATATATGGAAAAGTTTATAATAGAATATCTCCTTTTGTTCAAACACAGAAAAAGTAACAACATGTTAGTTTGAAATTACATGCGGGGGAGTAAATAATAACAAAATTCTCATTTTAGGGTGAACTATCCCTTTAAATTTAAACATATGCATCGATAAAAATGTTAATAAATATGAGATATAACACATAACTTATGAAAACTAGTAAAAAAAATGTTTTACATGAGAAGCACACAAGTCAAACGGTGAAGGCACACAAAGTGTTGGTGTAAATTTCAGCTAACGTCCTGTCACTAAGCCATTATACACCAGATGACAGATTGACAGTATGTCGGCATAATTCAGATGATCAGACTGCTTAATAATAACAGAAAGCTGTATTTTGTGTGGAAGACTGTATGTCACAAAGGCTTTATGACATTTGGCATTAGCATGAAATTATGAGTGTTGTTTTTATTTGGAAGTGAATGACTGCAGACAGTTTAAAAGGGGTCATATCATTAGAAATCTAATGATATTTGATCTTTGAATTGAAAAAGTTTATGTTATTATGTCAAGAAGAAATTAAAACCATCTTTCCAATCCAAATGGATATTTTATACTAAAACAATCACACGGCTTAGTCTAAAGTTGTCATGTTTGCAATTCCAAAAATATGAACACTATTTTTACGATTCCTGTTCCATGTAATAAAACGTTAGATATGGGAAAGGTTTGCCAAACATTGCTATTTTTAACAAGGTCCGTGATTATTATAGTCATCTTCACAGTTTGTATAGAATTTTTTTGTTTTCAGTTTTTTGAAAATGCCACAATTTCACATACAATTTATTGACAGCTGTTTTTGGTACATCTTAAATAAATTGATAGGAAATGTATGATCTGACCCCTTTAAACTCTGAGAGAGGCCCAAAACACGCCCTCTTAACGAAACATTTCCCACTTTGAGCTGTTGGTCGTATTAAAGGGATACTTCACTCGAAAATGAAAATTCTGTCATCATTTACTCACCTTCGATTTGTTCCAAATCTGTATAAATATCTTAGTTCTGATGAACACAGAGAATGCTTATAACCAAACAGATCTTTCCCCCCATTGACTTCCATAGTAGGAAAAATTACTTTATCCTTTTTTTGTTCTGTTGAACAAAAAAGAAGACATTTTAAAGAATGTAGGACAACAAACAACAAACTGGGGCACTTTTGACTACCATTGTATTTTTCCTACTATGGTAGTCAATGGGGGCAAAATCTGTCTGATTATAAGCATACTTCCAAATATCTTTTTCTTTGTTCATCAGAAAGATGTATACAGATTTGGCACAAATCAAAGGTGAGTAAATGATGACAGAATTTTCATTTTCGGTTGAAGTATCCCTTTAAACACAAACAAATACAAAAGAGAGCACAGAGGAAAATGCAGAGGGTTCAAACACACTACAGCTTTTGACATATGACTCTCTCAACTGAATAAAGTGTAACATTAAGGTCATAATGCTATTAAATGGAGTGTGTGTGGGCGGGACTGAAGTGACTCAGCAGCTGATTGGTCGACAGGACAAGAGCGAGAAGCATGACACAGCCAAGCGTCTGCTCACCTGCTGTCCCATTCGAGATGGAGGGGAAACGCAAAAGGTATCAAAACATATGGATAAAGACAAACGAATACACAGTCGCAAACTCTGACATCACAACAAACACCAAACGCATCACATGTATCTGATCACTGTGAACATTTCTGACTGTGTCTCAGGGATAAATATGACAAACAATGTTAAACACTTAGATCTTTTGTTAAATAGAATTTGACAAACAGTCAATAGTATATTAGCTAGTGAAATGTCAACAGTTGACATCAAATATATAATACTGTTATGCTCAATAACACTTCCTCATGAACATTTTTATTTTTACAAATGAGCTTAATAAATGAATTTTTACAACACAAGGTTTAGGTGCAAGTTTTTTTTACTGCCACCTAGTGGATATCATATGAAAATAAATACCCTGAATCTCCAAATGCTTCTCACAGACTGCAAATAAACAAAAGTCTGATATGATGAAGAAAGTGTTATGGATCAATATATGGCCCAAAATTCTTACTTTTTATTTAATATTACAACAACAACACAACACATGGGAAAACAGACACAACAGAAAGCGTGACAGGCTGTTTTAGTATTTTGCATTTAAATATGTGAACGTGTGTGTGTATTGGAATTTCTGGGAAACCAGCTTTACTTGAAACTTACCCAACATCATCCATTATGCAGCCAGACCATTTATCATCACACTTGCACTCCCCTGTGTAGAAAAGATGGATTACAGTGAGCAACTATGTCTGCTCATTATTGTTTAGCACCAATGGAAACAATAAACCTAAAAATCGAAAAGAAATATAAGCAGAGAGTAAGAAAGCAGAAGAAAACCCTTACCGTTTAAAATGCGCTTCTTGTCAGAAAAGATGCCAATGTTTTGTCCCAGTGATTGAGCGAGAGTTATGGCCATTTCCTCCGTCTTTCCATACTAACAGAGATAGGAAAAGCCGCATTAGAGACAAAAACCTTTGACACAAATGACTGTACTTATTTTCTTTTATGCATTTGGCAGACACTTTTATCCAAAGCGACATACGTTATACTATACTATACAATATATTTGTTTCTAAGTATGTGCAATCCCTGGGATCGAACCCATGACCTTGGCATTGCTAACGCCGTGCTCTGAACTGAGATGCTAGTAAGCTATTATTTAACCTAGCTTTAAAGTTTACTTCATAAACAAACCTCATTGACTCCACCTCCTTTAGTGAGCGAGCATACGGCACCCATATAAGAGGCTCCTCCCCAGTTGCTATGGAAGCGATTTCCCCTACAGGAAAAGAAAACTTTAGAAATGCCCTATTAAAATAAATGACGACTTTGTGCGTGTGTTTCTTGAACGCTCACGAGAAGAGGTGAACCGAGTCGCTCTTTTCTTTGATAAAGTCTCTCCGGTACTTCATGAATTCTCGTAATGTCACCATGGGGTCATCGTTGATGTTGAACCTGTTGTCTGCTGCCCATGTTTCCATAGCGACCAAGACGATTCTAGTGTTGAGTTGCTCCTTGAAGTACTGCAGACATTTTGACATTCTTAAAAACGCTCTGAGTGGAACTGTGACTATTATCGCCATAATAATAATTTGCACACAAAAATGTTCCTGAACTGTTTAGTCTGAAACAATCCCAAATGTAGCAGATCATGACATGACTGTGCTGCAGAAGATTTATTTGTTTGTCGAAACTAACGAAATTGACCATCTTTGCAGTTATCATGTATAATACTACTGCTGTTAACAGTAACATTATCTGAAAAACATGTTATTTCATATGAACTGTATGAACGAGCATTCTTCAAACTTACCAGATCAGCCATATTTACAACAGACTTGGCATAGTTATTTGTTTGTCCAACAGAAAGGCGATGCTTCTTGTACTGAGTAAAAATGAACATAACATGCATGATGAAACATTTTCTTACACACAGTTAATGTATTATTTACAACCATAACATATTACAATAAATAAGCAAAAAATATAACAAATAACTAGGCGTAATGTTCTTAACGTAATCAATTAACTCACCATCAAATGATCATTTATAACCATCAGCTCAATATATTTTGTCTCATCGGCAATGCTTCTTGGATGTTGCGATATCTGTGTCAGAAATGTAAAACTGCATTATTTTTTTGATGCTAAGGAAAGGTACATAGGCATGTTATTATATCACTGAATTTAAAGGGTTTCAGGACTGCTAACAGAAGTGAAAATCTTGAGAAACATTTGCCATCAATATTGAAACCCTTCTGTATAAGAACCGGTTCTTGGTACCCAACCCACAGTTCCATATCTCATATCATCATAGTGCCACCTGCAAAAACATGCTTACACCTGAGAAAGAGCTGATCTATACATTAGTGCCATAAAGAGTCTGCAGCACTTCTCTAGTTATATAAATATTTTATGAAGAGGTAGAGAAAGAAGGAGAGCACAAGATAGCAGCACATACAGCAGCATTGAGTGCATTGAGAACACAACACACACACATACCCATAAGGATGAGTCACGTGTTTGAGACTGTATACGCACCTGTCTCTTTTTCCTCCTGTGGGCTCCAGTGAACGGTGACTGGTTCTGGAATGGTGATTCTGCCAGAGGAACTGGAAGAAACATTAAATGTCAGTATAGACCGTTGAATACAGGGTGACTGCACACAAAATAAACTAATTCCAAAAGTTTTTGATTTATTAGTTTTGTCCCATAGATGTGGATTTATAGTAAATACATTCTGTGTAACATGTACTTGTCAGGATAAGGGTTCATACTTGCAGAAATGAAGTCCTCTGGGGGGTCAAAACCAGGAGACTGATAAATCATGTGGACATGAACCTCCTCCTACAGGAAGAAGAGCAATAATATGATTCATATCTTTGTTAAATTTCCACCCACATAAAGCTTAGTGTGTTTGGTGAGACATACACCGCTTGGAATTCACAAGAAAGTGAGAAAGTTAAGGAGAGGGTGGAGGGGGATTTACAGAAAAGTGAACACAATGCTTAACATGCTGTTTTATATAGTATATTCACATTCAATATAAAGAATGTACACTCTGCATAGTATTTGCAACGACTAAGCAAAAATGCTGTTTTTGTAAAATACGCATTAATGTGTTCATTATAAAAATAGACAATCTAATGTATATACTTCAAAATACTAGTATGTAGTAAGCTAGTTTTCAATATAGCTAGTTATATTATATATATATACATTTTTAAAATGACCAAAAATCATTATTATTATCGTGCCTTCGAAGTTATATCAATCTAACTGTAAATGGATTGTTTTGAAGTAATAATAAACATAAAAATACAGCAAACTTACAGAATAAAACACGGTAAAGACATGATAACGCATTAAAAAAACAAAATTCATGTTTCTGCAGTGATTGCGGTTTAATCCCCATCCGTCTACACGTGACCGCGCATGTGACGTCGTTGTCGCGTCGCACCCACTTCAGTGAGTTTCTGCGCGCTCACGAAGAGTCCTCTCAAGCAACACACAACAGATCCGAACAGAAGATCGTGAGAATATGAGACAATGACCATAACATCGCCACAAGATTCCCGTAGAGCTCACTTTAAATCAGGTATTTGTGTGATATGTTGTGTTTGCCACCATTAACTTATAAATAAAGGAAGCGCAACAGGTCGCCAGCCGTTAGCAGAGATTAGCCTGTTTACGCTAGCATATACATGAAACTAATAGATCGTGAGTGAAATTTGACCAACGTATGAAATTGCGACACACGACAACCAACTCTTAATTTGTAAACAAAGTGCCCCCAGATTTAACATAATTAAGTTAATATCGGTTTTGATGGGTGTAGACGGTAAACGCCTGACGGAGATGCGACGATCTGTCACCTATTGTATTGCAAACGTCAATTCACACACAGGCAAACATTGAATTACTGTTAATCTACTTCACTTAATCCTTTATTTTTCCCTTCATATACACACACTACACAAATACATTAATTTGCTTTTCATATACACACAATTACCCACTAAATCAAGAATATAAACTTTCTTGTGTTATTCTGCCTACAGGATTTCATTGATTCAGACCTGGTCGTGACTTCAGCCATGTCTTGTCGAGACATTCACGCCACCAATGCTTTTGCCTTCATCATTGCTCTGTTGTCTGTGGGCTGTTTGACTGTCGCTACACTCATCCCCCAATGGAGAACAACACGTCTGCTCACGTTCAACCGTAACGCAAAAAATGTAACTGTGTTCGACGGCCTGTGGACCAAGTGTGTGCAGCGAGATGGTTCATCGGGATGTTATTACTTTGATGCAGAATGGTACATCAAAGTAGACCAGTTGGACCTCAGACTCCTGCAGTTCTGTTTACCTGCTGGTAGGTGTTCATTAAGGCTTCAGTGAAGTGTGAGTGCAGGATGACCTCATCAGTCTCTCCTCGCCTGTATTATACATACTGGTTTTTAGAAATGCTGATATTGATTTCTGTTGTCCACAGGTTTGTTCTTTGCAGGCTTGGCTCTTCTGCTTTGTCTTACTGGCATGTGTAAGACAGCTTGCTGCTCTAAGACTCCAGAGGACATCAAGAACAGTCGCTGCTTGGTCAACAGTTCAGGCTGTCATCTTGTGGCTGCAATGTTTCTCTTTCTAGGCGGGGCCATCGCAATGCCCCCCTCCGTCTGGTTTTTGTTCCACACGAAAGACCTCAACGAGCGCTACGATAATCTGTTCGCAGTGGAGTTTGGAGTATATGTGGCCATCGCCGGTGCTGGTGGACTTATGTTAGCTGCTCTTCTGATGTTCATGTGGTATTGCATGTGTAAGAAACTGCCATCTCCCTTCTGGCTGCCTCTTCCTGAGGTGCCTGTAATGTCCCACGGCATCTCAGCGCAGCCTCTTATGACCAACGGTTTGCCTTCTCCTGTGACTTATGTACCACAAAGCTTCCCCCCTTCTGCACTGGATGCCCCCTCCTTTGTCCCAGCACAGGGTTACCCTCAACATGCAGCCCCACAGCCTCTGCCACCTCAAGTGTATATGCCACACATGTCAATGCCTGACGGATATGGATCGGAATTGGGAGGCTCACAGGCATATAGCTACGCCCCATCTCAAAGCTACGCCCCTTCTCAGGGATACGCCGCCTCTCAGAGCTACGCCCCATCACAGAGATACGCAGGACACCGCTATTCTACACGCTCTCAAATGTCAGGGATTGAGATCGACATTCCCATCCTTAGAGAGTGAGAAAACACAGTCGGGGTGTCCACTGAAGCTTCAATCGAAAAGGTCAAAGTTGCATCATGTGTAATTCTACAAATGAGTAATTACATACTAGCTGTGAGATTTCTGTTATGAAGTAAACGAAATTGTGAAATTGAAGGAAACAACATTGTTCATTTCATTTAGCAGATGACTTGGTCACATCACTGAAAAGGTTTAAAAGAGCAATCATGTGCCTTCTTCTGAATGCCTTTATTTTGCTCCTAAACTTTAGGATACCACTGATCTTACTTATGTTGTGCACTGTTCTAACCTATTAGTATGTCTACTGATCTAAATCTGCCTACCCACAAATATCAGAAAAACACCCTACCTACACTAACAGTGTATACGTGCCTGTCTTGTGCATTACTGATTATGAATTTGCCATATTTCCAATAGTCGCATATTTTGCAGTTTATTAAGGCAATACATAGGTTGCTTTGTTGTTGTCATAACCAATTATGTTATTCTACCCATATTGTTACAGTATAGTGTGTGAAATGAGAATGAATATCTCCTGATTTTATTTTTTATCATGAAAGAGTGGATGCATTAATATGTATGGTTTGTTTTCTGTTTAATAGATGTACTTCAAATGAAAGTTTACCATTACAACTATTTTCACTACTTTTATGTTCCTATCTAACGATTTTATATTTCACGTAAGAAATCTGAACACTTGAATAATATGTATCTGAATTTAGATTTTGTCAGGTCTTTATATTAAAATGTTTGAGCATTTTTGCAGTAATGTATAAAATGACCTTACTTTTACTTTGTGACTTAATTTTACTTGGGAAGATTAATCACTGAGAGCCATTGAAAAGAGAACTGAGACGTTCACACTTTGAACGTCGAATATAGCCTCATAATGAAGTTCTCTGTGCTTCCTGGTACAAATGTTTGGATTGTTACCTTGTAGAGTTGCCATAGAGGTCACTGAAACAAAAAATATTGAATTTATTCGACTGAAATGAAGAATAACATTAGAAGAACACTAATGTCTTTACTAATGGTCTACAAAGTTAGTGTCTTAAATGAAATGAGCCCTCTGGCATTTAGATATTTTTACCTGTTATAAACGGATCAAATTCTGTTTTTTACATTAATGTATTAGGCAGATGTCTACCAATGTCTTTTCAAATAAAAGTGCTGTTTATTGAAGGAAATGCTTTGATTTGCTTAGACGTATGCCGATGTCACTTAATATTGCCTGAATTAGTTTCTCTGCTCCAAGACTTATTCGACTGCAATAAACATATCTACTGAAATCGATCATAAGTAAAACGTTGCCAGCAATGTAGATCACAATCAGTCAACAGTCCCATCTTTGTTACACTACTGCATAGAACGTGGCTGCTTTTGTAAAAAGCAAGGTACCTCACTCACTTTTGAAACAGTAAATAACTACTCCAGCATGAAGAACTAATTTGACTGCACTTTGCTTAATTGAGAGTACTAAAACTGTCAGAGACAACATGAACATGCACACGTCCTGCCTCCCAACACGTTTCTGCATCCTTGCACTACATAAGAAAGATGAGGGAGACACAGACCTTTCAATCGAGCCTATTCCACCCTGCTATACCACCCACACCCCTTCAGCCTCTCTCATACGCAAGTATAAAGGCGGCATTTTGTGAAGGATTAGTCGTATAACGCAGATGGTCCCTCAGATGTATTGGTTTAAAATAAAATGGAGTTTTCTGTATGAAGGAAGAGGAGGGTATGTGTGTGTGCGGGTTCTCATGGGACCTTGATCATGAATAGAAAGCAGGTTGGGGGGTGGCACACTTTTTTTGTGGAAAGTGTGTTAAGGATGTTGGGGGTGGGGTCTCTGTCATACCATTCCAGAGACGATCACCCACCCCCAAAACCATCAGCCCGATTGTCATGAGCTCAGGATAAAGACAAAATGAGAAACACAGAGAAAAAAGATGTCTCTCTTCTCACACAAATAGATTTTCGATTCAGAACAAACCCTCTTCTGCTATAAACACATTGTCCGTTTCCATAGCAAAAAAATTCAAAGATATAGATTTCTGAGTAAGGTCTATTAGGAAACAGACAAATTCTCATCAGCCACACAAATGCGTTTGCTAAAATAAAGATATGAAGTAGGTACTTGGGTAAAAAATTATTAAGAGGTCATTTCTTTCTTTAGAAATAATGTGGAGCCATGAACCACGCATAACGCATATAGAAACACTATAGAACTTGTCCTCACCGTTCCCCCATGTGGTTGATAAGCGCAATTGTCTGTTACCAGTGTTGTAAATAATGTCGCTGTATAAGCTTCCCCATGGGCAGAGAATACACATGAATTTGTTTACTGAGCTGATGGAAGCAGCGCTAGCAGAAAACTATGTCGTTTGGAAACTATGTTGCACTCTTCTTCAGGGAGGGAATGGGTGGGGCTGTGTGTACTGACTCGAACACCGAACTTACAGAGTGTGGTTGTAGCTGCTAAGATGCTGCTTAGGTAGTAGTGGCAGTAGAATTCCTCTGGTACAGAGTTGTTCTACCGCTGAAATAATTTTAGAGACTCTATTTTAAAGGGGATTTGCAACAGTGTTTCATGCATTCTGACTTCTTTACAATGTTAAACGTGCTGTCTTCTCATGCTTGACATGGTCAACTTGTCAAAAACGAGTTGGACGTATGATGAAATATTTTTGTGCTTGATATACTCCCCCCCGCGTCCGTATAGGTTTCGGAAAGTTTTTTTCGAACATGAAAATCAGTTTCATAACAACTTTTCTTAGTCCCTAATTGGGGTAATCTTCCGGAAAAGCACGCCCACGGCAAGGCGAAAGAAATTGGCCGTCCACGCGTCAACCGACGAGCAATAGGAAGACCCGCTTACCATCAAGATTGGCTGCGCTGTGGGCCTGCAGCTGCAGCTCGTTACTCTTGCGATAGTGAGAGAAGTTGAGCTATGTTTGTTTGTTGTTCATTGATTGGTGGATATAACGTGCTTTAGTTCCGCCCCCCCATCCCACTGCAAGCGTCGTGTGTTTTCGGAAATAATCGTACAACTAATAATCGTTCACAGTAAATTCCACAGATGTTTTCACTGCACTAAGCAGGATAAACGCGTGCAAGGCTGCTGGCCCTGATGGCATCCCTGGTCGCGTACTCAGGGCATGTGCGGAGCAGCTCGCTGGGGTCTTCACGGACATCTTCAACCTGTCCCTCGCCCAAGCAGTGGTTCCAGCATGTTTCAAATCCACCTCCATTGTGCCCATTCCGAAACATTCCAGCCCGACATGCCTGAACGACTACCGCCCTGTAGCACTCACACCCATTGTTATGAAGTGCTTCGAGCGGCTGGTCCTGTCACGACTAAAAGACTCTTTACCATCCACACTGGACCCATACCAATTTGCCTACCGTAGCAATAGGAGCACAGATGATGCAGTGTCCATGGCGCTGCACTCCGTGCTCACACATCTGGACAATAAGGACACTTATGCACGCATGCTGTTTGTAGACTTCAGCTCTGCATTCAATACCGTAATCCCTTCCAAGCTAATCATCAAACTTGGAAACCTAGGCATTAACAATTCAACCTGCAACTGGATTATGGATTTCCTGACGAATAGGCCTCAGCTTGTTAGGTTAGGCAACATCTGCTCCACCATAACCACCCTCAACACTGGTGTACCACAGGGCTGCGTACTGAGCCCCTTTCTCTACTCCCTTTTCACACTCGACTGCAGGCCTGTGAATGGATCTAACTCCCTCATCAAGTTTGCAGACGATACAACAGTGATTGGTCTCATCAGAAACAACGATGAGACTGCTTACAGGGAGGAGGTACGGCACCTGGCCACATGGTGCTCAAACAACAACCTGCTCCTTAACACCTCCAAGACAAAGGAGATCATCGTGGACTTCAGGAAGGCGAAAGGAGGCACACACGACCCCATCCACATTAACGGGACGGCTGTTGAACGTGTTTCCAGTTTTAAGTTCCTGGGGACCCACATTTCGGAGGACTTGTCCTGGACCACCAACACCTCATGCCTGGTCAAGAAGGCTCACCAGCGTCTCTTCTTTCTGAGGACACTGAAGAAGAACCAACTGTCTTCAACTATCCTGGTGAACTTCTATCGCTGCACGATAGAGAGCATCCTGACCAACTGTGTCACAGTCTGGTACGGGAACTGTTCTGTTGCTGAGCGCAAGGCACTGCAGCGGGTGGTGAAAACAGCCCAGCGCATCACAGGAACTGCACTCCCTTCCATTGAGGACATCCAGAAGAAACGCTGTCTGCGTCGAGCTCGCAGCATTCTCAAGGACTCCTCTCACCCCGCTCATAGACTGTTTACTCTCCTGCCTTCCGGTAGGCGCTTCAGGTGCCTACGGACAAGAACCAGCAGACTAGGAAACAGCTTTTTTCCCAGAGCTGTTTCATTATTGAACTCTGCCCCCCACTGATTTCACTACCTCTCATAACTTTAACTTAATGCTGCTATTACAATTTTTACATTGCACTACAGGGCTGCCAGGCATGACTGAACTGTACACACCAGTACTTCATGTATCTGCTCTACCGGACTGTTTACACACACACAGCATCATTTGCACTCTATACTGCTCACTTGCACACCAGGAATATTACACTGAATGCTCATTTGCACTAATGGACTACTTTCATAACTGCATTAACTCATCTTCTGCACTGTAACCTTAACAACTGAATTTACTCATCTACTGCACTGTAACTTCAATAACTGCACTAACTCACCTACTGCACTCTAACTCATCTATTGCATTGCATCTATCGCATAACTAACTGCATCTACTCATCTATTGCACTATAGCTTCAATAACTGCACTAACTCATCTACTGCACTGTAACTGTATATCTGCATCTACTCATGTATTGCACCGTACCTTTAATAACTGCATTAACTCATGTACTGCACCGTACCTTTAATAACTGCATTAACTCATCTACTGCACTGTAACTTTAATAGCTAATGTCTGTAACTAATGCACACTCAAGTCACTTGCACTATTGTATAGTCTATACTGTTATCTGTTCATAACCTCCTGTACACTAATGTTCACAGTATATAGCCTTCTGTATATATTCTTCATAGTACATACCGATTGTCATATTTTCATAGTAAATGCCCATCGTAAATTATTTTCCTAATATTGTATTCTGTATTTATTCACACTGTATATCTGCACTTGCTAATTGCACTTCTGGTTAGACCTAAACTACATTTCGTTACACTGTACTTGTATATGTGTAATGACAATAAAGTTGAATCTAATCTAATCTAATCTAAAAACAACTGTATCTGTCTTTTATAAATGTGATCAAACTAAAGACTAAAGATAGATATTTGAAGTGTGTGATACTATTCTGTAAGTACTCAAGATGAACATGAGATATGCAGAAACTGTCTGATTTATGACCACTTTAAAACTACAAAGTGTTGGTTTTTTTAGACAATGGTTCAATACTGATTTGACTAGCACGCTTAGGGTGAAATGCAGAGACCCTGTACAAGCTGGGAACTTTAAGCAGTTTCCAGCAGTGAGAGACGCTACTGAGGCCAAAGAGGGACACATTTTCAGGTCTCCTGCTGCAAGGCAGTGCGGATGACAGATGCGTGTGCCATATGGTGAATCAAACGATACTGCCCCTCTGGTTTGTGACCGTGTCTCAATGAATCAGATCAGAGGACATCCCTGTGGTTGAGGTCACCAACACGCACAAGGTCACAGGGTTGATAGGAAATAATGATGACAAAAGCATCTACATAAAGAATGGAAGACATATATACCAGAAATAAAACAACCAAAGGCTTGCCTCAATTACTTATTTTCAGATGTAGAATGTATGGGCAGAAAAAAATTACTTGACAGAGAGGGTAAGAGAGTTACTAAAACACATGCAGCATTATATATAGAGTTTATATCCAAAATGAGATAACTCCGTTTAAATAAAAATTCAAAAATCTTTTTCTGTTCATTCCACTTAATATCCATCAAACTGCAGTTGGTTTGTTTGAATTTACGCCATAATAACTAAAAAAAAATCTGATATCTTACGCAATAAAAACATGATAACAAAATAAAACATGATTTTGATTTCTTTTCAAAACGGAGTTATCTCATTTTGAAAACAAACTCTTCATATATTCCCAGAAAATCAGTGATGTCAGAGCTTATAGAGGAGAGCTTCATGGACCGTGATCAGTGTTGGGCGTCACCTGATATACAGTAACTCTTACTGTAAGGATAAAGAAAGCACTGATCGTAAGCCTGGTGTCAATATCTTAGTCAACCCTGTTTCCCCCAGCAATCAGTCTGGAAATATTCCAATACTGTGTTACCAGCAAAGAAATATGGATCTGGGCAGGACAAAACGGCTCCACACTGGCCCTTTATCTTTAAAAAAAATCTTTGTGACATGTCATAGTGTTACATCAAAACCAACATGTGAAAGCATAAATTTGGACTTGGTATATTTAAATGTTCTAAGAAATCTGATGAAAGAAAAAGATACTTTAAAGCAAAGTGAACAGACAATAAACTCCGAATAATACTACCGAACCAGTTTGATTCTCTCATTAAGATTAGAACTTCAACCCCGTCTCTGTCTCAGCATCTTATCATGACACCATAGAGCCATGCAAATCACATATTAGCGCTAATCTAAAAGACATAAGTCACTTCAGTACTTCATTAGCACATTCCTCTGTGAGTTGCTTAATGAATCAACCTAAGAAATTAATTTTCCGTCTCTCAGACCTCAGTGAGTGCCTTTCGAATATATCCTGCCATTAGCTGCTAATAGCTGAGCTTCTGCAGAGTCAGGTGTCTCTGTTGACTGTGTGATGGGTTTATCGGTCAACATATGACCTGCCTAACCAGGAAGAAAACCCCATTACACTCCACTGGTGCATTTTCCTGCCTCTAATGATCCCTCTCAAGAAGTTCACATTGTTATCATTGGAAACTTTATAATCAAATGATGCACCAATATGGATATATCGCTGACAAATAAATTACTGTTATTACTTTGTCACAATAATCATGTTATGGCTAATAACCAATAAAATAGCAGACACTATACATCTATATGGTTCTGTTTGTTGTTTATCAACAACTGGCATTTACAACAAAGTCAGTACAGTATTCAATATTTGATAATCTTACAGAAGGCATAATAGATCATAATGTACAGAAGAATGGATAGCCTTTTTACATTTTGGAAACCATGAATAAGAGTTTACTGTTTGAATTAGGGGAAAATGACCCCTCATCTAATATTAGCAAATTCAGACGTATTTACTCAAATAATGATATATCATTGTGTTTACCATAAAAAATAACTACTTACACTCTTAGTATCCTTTCCTCCTGGTTCAATCATGTAAGTATGATTCCCATCAAAGAACATTCCACTAGAAGGAGAGAAAGAAAGAGGTTAGTTTACCTGTTGTAAAATTATATTAGGTTAGAGATAATGTACATCCAGGTGGTCATATAAAGACAACCCAAAGGTATCACAAGGGTATTATACACTAGAACTCAACGGGAAGAGTACATTTGACAGAAGCGGGCCTGGAAAACAGACTTCCACTTTAAAAGCAAGAAAAACAGACTATACATTATGTCTCCAGAAATGTAAAGCAAAGTCAGGTCTGCTGTCTAAATCTTTTTTACTGCTGTCTGTCCAACTGTACAGCATTTTCACACTACATAGCATCATAATACTTGAGGTATAATGAAGCATTGGGTCTGGAAATGGGGAGTACGTGTGTGTGTGTTTGTGTGTCCAGACGTCTGTCTCCATTAGCCCCGAGATGTTCAGAGAGGAGATGATTCTCTAGTCTGATGGAGTTTATCTGTTCTATCAATCGGTCAGTGAGTGTTAGACCTGCAGACGGCGCAGATACACTCAAGGTGACTTTAAAACCATAATGTTGATTACGAGGATGAAACACATCTTGTTTCATTAACACCATTAACCTGAAGAATGAGATATACGGTGAACTACGCCATATTTTATCCCAAATCTGAGAACCTTAGAAAAAGAAAATTCATCAATTTACAGTGTTACTGTAGAAAGTGTGAGGAGATGGAGCGGATGTTTGTATAGGACTTATGTACTTATTATACTTCTATATATAGACCTTAACCCCAATCTTATATTTAGAAAAATACAAATATAAAGACATAACTGAAAGAGTACTGTAGAAACACTGTTTAAAGTATAGGCAGCTTCACTGTTTATAATGGGAGCAATTATTTTGTTACATGTCATAATGAGCCGCTCATATCCGGAACATAAAAATCAGCCAAAATTACTACATCTCTAATAGCTTCAGGTCAATGATCTTCAAGAGGGAAAATAGACTTCATTTGATTTCGATTTAAAAGTGTCTGTTGTGGATTGTCATCACATTCACCACCATAAACTGCTCTCTCAGCAGAGCAGTACTTTCGTTCTCTCTCTCTTACAGACACACAGTGATTCTCAAACTTTTTCAATTTAAGGCCCTCATGGTGTAGAGTGCATTGCTTTGCGGCCCCACAAACAAAGATCACGCATATTCGTAGACTGCCCTTAACTTCCGGTACACATTCGTAAACAATAGAGTACAAGCAAAAGAGACAGAGAAGAACCGTTACTTGGCTAAACCTGTCTCTCCAATATTTTGAATTTAGACTGCGATACCAAGCTCAACCGCTTGATGTCAATGTCCCATACGGTTTCTTTAATGGGGTCATATGGCGGAAATAAGTTTTTTTCTGTGTCTTTGGTGTGTTATAAGCTGCCAATGCATGTATAAGACACATAAAATTGTCGGAACAAAAGATGCATTTTATCTAAAAGCAAATGCGAACCCAGACCTGCCTGATACGCCTCGTGTAACCACACCCCCACGCATCTTCACACCACCAATATAGTACACCTCGCTTTTCATAGCGATGAGCTTTGAAAAATATCAGTGCGTTTCAGAGTGGTGGAGCAAAGAGGAGATACAAACATTTATAACCTTAAATCGTGTATACATATTTTATTACATCTAAAGCAAACAATAATATTCGTTTTAGCCGAGTCAAATGACCCAATTAAATGTGACCAAACTACAGGACCCATTCAACAAATGGTTTATTTAATAAGATGAACATACAACAAAATTCAACAAATCGTTTATTTAATACAATTATTATACACTAAAATAATAATAGATAATAATAATATATTAAAATAAAATAAAAAAAATAAAATGGTTATATTATTAGACACTAGCCAAACACAAACCGGAAGTAAACTGCAGTCCAGGTGCAAGGTCTAAACTGTGCTGGAACATAAATTATTTTGGCAGGTGGTCTTATTTTTCTTATGTTTGATTGTATAAAATGTATGATAATTTTATATATTTTATGAAAATGCCATAAATTTGAGGCCCCCCTGGATCTCTCTTGGGGCCCCCAGTTTGAGAATCACTAACCTACTACACGTCAAACAACTGCTTCACAATTATGGGGGATTCCTATTTATAAGCCCTGTTTACAAAGAATAAATTGTGCACACATGTTGTTTTTATGACATGAATAAATAATAACATTTTGTAAATCAAGCAACAAATCAGTGTTGACCACAATATCTATGGTGCACAATCTGACATAAACATCTTTTCAAACTACATTTATTGCCTGCATTTTATGGGGCCAATATATGCAAAAGGGCAACTGTTTAGTAAATTCAACCCAATATCTGTCTAAATATTACAGCATTTATTATAATACATAATATTTAATTGAATGTTAAAGAGTATGAATGAATCTGTGAGATCTTAATTGCTTTATTTAGTACTCTGTTTCTGAGCTACATCTGACCTGACTATCCATGTATGGAATGAGAGAGAGAGAGATGGATCTGACCTGACTCCTCCTTACACTAAAAATAAAGAGGAAAGAAACTGAGCTATCCCAGAGGGCCATGCAGAGAGGCTGTGTATAAGGCTCTATAGAGACTAACTCAATTCTCCTCAGGCAGACAGGCAGTCACTTTCCTAGTGACGAGTCATTTGTTTTCTACGCTGAAAGTGAAAATCCCAAGCAGAACATGATACAAACGCATGTAGCGGTATTTTTGACCAGTAGTATTTTAGTAGGTAAGCTGGGCTACCAATCACAAGGTCGCTTGTAAGAGTTAAGTCTGGTTAGAACTACGGAGGAAATAGCATTTACTGCTTACACGGAATGGTTGGGGGATTGTGTTAAAAACTAAATCAGAGAACGACGAACACACAGACACACAAACCCACACACAGCTCTTTGAGCATCAGTGTGTGTGATATGAGAGGAGGATAATAGCGTGCTGTAATTATACAGCTCTAATTGTTGAATGGGATAATAGCTGCCTTGGCTCGCCACTGTGGCATGCTAACATGTGTTTATTTATGAATGCGTCTTAGAAAGAGAGATACAAGGTCTGTGTGTGTTTGTGTGTGAGACATCACATTTCAATGTGCACATTGAAGTAAACAGCGTGCAATCTAATCTAAATCATTTTGCACAGCTACCGTAAGCATGTGCTTGTGCCCACAGGGACTTACTGTAATCCATGGCAAGTTGAAAGTGCCACATACGATTTCGGTGCATCACGTACTTTGCCATGGTAATAGCAATGTTCTCCACCCTGCAAAAAAGAAATAAACAACAACAATAAATAAACAATAATAAACAGCACGCACACTGCTATCACACCCCTTTGTTTACAGTATAGCTCAATATAGTTGTCCCCCCCTTTGTGAGCAGTTAATTCCATTCTGTTGTCTTTCCAGCTAAAATAACTCTATAGTTTTACATATAACATTATCCTGATATAAAATCACTCATACTGCTATATAAGCTTTTGGTCATACTGTCCGCTCCTGCATTAAAGTCACCTTGAAACGGAAGTTGCGATAGAGTTCTTTTCCGTAAACGGCTTCTGAAATTAAAAAAAATGTTGGGCGGGGCTTTATTTTGCCCTTCCCTTTTTGATTGGTTTGTGGTAAGTCATGGCCTGCAGGGGAGGGGTAAAAATGCCATTGCCTCTTTTTTGTTGCTTACGTCATGTGGTGAAGAGTTGTTGTCGAGATGGGGAGAGGAGCTTAACGTTTTTGATTAAAGATAACAAGTGCAAATGAAAAAAAAAGAATAGATGTGTGCACGGATAAATCAATTATAATAATCACTGCAAATCTGTGTTAAACACTTAGAATTTTCCTGTTTGATTGAATGGTGACTTTAGATATTTATATTGTGCATGTGGGCCCACATTCATACTGGTCACCGAAGCCTCTTGTTTGTGCTCAAGTAAACAGAAAACTTGTAAAAGCTTTCTTGAGAGAGACAGAGTGTGTGTGTGTTATTTGAAAATGTTTTCTAGTGTAAGTGCTCGGTTGCCATTAGGCCTGCAGCTTTCTCTTCCTGCTTTCTCTCAGAGGACTAAAGCAGCAGCATTTACCAGCAGATCAATTTCATTTCATCTCTTTCTTTTTCTCTCTCTCTCTCTCTCTCTCTTCACTAGAAAAAAGCTGCATACGTTGAGTTTTATCCATTCCTCTGGTGTTCTGAGTTTGTTGTTCTCTGGCATTTCTCTCTTTTATTTCACATGTAGCACTTTCTGTTCTCATTCGTCAGCTAATCAAAAGTCGAAGCTAGTCTGCACCAAATAGACACATTCCTGAAGTGTGCAGTTGCTGTAGAGACAGACTTACTCCTTGTCTACACCAGACGCGACTGGGGCGACAAAAAACATTGGAAAAGCATTAGAACCCATTATAATTTTACGTTTTGTTTACACTGGATGCAGCACGGCATGGCAAACAAGCAGGTTGTCATGTCACGTCGCCCCTGTCGTGTCCGGTGTAGACATGGTGTAAGACAAAGCTGCGTCCGAAATCGCCAACTTCCATATTATATAGTAAGCGAAAATGAGTACGAGTCATGAATAGTATGTCCGAAACCCACAGTATGCAAAAAACAGTAAATTACATTTTTATCAACGCACACGTATAGGTTGTTGTCAATACGTTACAAGTCAAAGAGCATTTGGGTCACATGATCATAAAACATGGCGGACACAGTATGTCTGAAATGCATTCATACTACTCCCACTCATACCAAATCGAACGTAGTATTGTAATGGTCGATAGGTAGGTACTTTTTTAATTCAGCACATACTGTCACAGTATGCGATTTCGGACGCAGCATATGTCTACACTCTTCGTAAACAGGAAAGTTTTCAATCGTTTTCCAAATGCTGCCCAACCACACTGAAACATCAGAAAAATTTACTGCGCATGTGTAAACCGCTAGACACGTCGGCCTTTGTAATTTCTGTCAGGCCTTTATCTAGGTTCTTATGTCACAGCAATGTGGAGCAAAGACACAGAGGTTTTTTAGTGACGAACAAAGAGGTAGGGATGTTGCTGCTGGTAACAGACTACAAAGCTGGAAAAACGAAAGTTAAACTTAACATGCGCTCCGCTGCCAATTTGCCAAACAATAACTGCGAGTACATAAATATCTTAAGTCTCCTAAAATGCAATCTAAAGTATGCACAAACTGACATTAATGCAATCAAACTGGAAAGCAAACAAAACAATTGCATCATATGACAAAAACACATCATTATCATTTAAAAAAAAAAAATGCATAAGTGTTGACAACGTCTTATGGACCAGTATGTATCAGACCTCAGAGGCACGAGACACAAACTGTGTCTGAACATAAAAAAATGACTAATTCCTTTGTATTTGTTATATCTAATTTAGTTAAACTATATTAAAGGGTTAAATGTATCTCACTATCCCTCATTCCTATGACAGCCCTGGATTTTTACACAAACACGTTGGGTTTCCATGTTTTATGGGGACATTCCATAAACTTAATGTTTTTAGACTGTTTAAACTATCATTCTATCCCCTCACCCTACCCAAATGCAAACCTTTCTGCACTTTTAGATTTTCAAATAAACAAGTATCATTTTTATAAGCCCCCCCAAACAAATCACTGGTAATTGCCATTATTGTGGTGATATTTGTGACCCAGTCTTTTAAAAACAAGAATTGTGCATCAAGGTGTAATTTCAACATGCACGTCTGGTATATTATCTCCCAGGGAACAGTCCATAGGCGTAATTATTTTTATACTGTAGTGTATATTGTATCCCCTAACCCAACCCCTAAACCTAAAGATCATTTTTGCATTTTTAGATTTCTCAAAAATATTTTTCTTTACGATTTATAAGCGTTTTGGCACAAGGAGACCTCAATCTTGGTCTCAAGGTGACATAAGTCCCCATGTGTTGGTGTGCAATCAGGTTTAGGCCCCCACCGGAATATAAAAACAAGGCCACACATACACACAGTCCTCAGGCTTTACAGCTGAGATGTGTATATGTTTTTTGACTGTGAAGAACAATATGTTGTTTTACATTAATACCGCATGCATTTGGCATTCACTCACAGGGAATTCAAGGTATACATTGTATCATTGTGTGTGTTTCCTGGGAATATAACCCACTCCACTATCTATAAAAATGGAGGAACATTACAAAATATTTTGGTTTTGTGATCGCATTGATTGATTCTGTTAACATCACTACCCGGATTCACCCAGAAATTCAAGCTTTAGAGAAGCGTGAACTGTATTGTACATCAATGACGTAGCAAGGTCCTTTTATTTATTTCACATGCAAAGAGGGCATTTACCAGTCTTAAAGGAGCAGTCACAGCTTAACTATGAAGGTCAGAGAGTGGGTAGAGAATATGACCCTTGTCACATCAACAATACATAATCTATAAAACATACACCTAGTGATAATGATGGTCTTAACATACACACAGTGCACAAATAGGACACTGTAAGAATCTGCAAATGGGCTTAAACGTGCAAACACCTTCTGCTTTGGGCGTAACGTGTCCCATCTGAACACACACGTGCCTGTTCTCTGATATGATTCTAAATCCCAGTGTGGCAAAGAGAAACAGATCTGTTCATCTACTTTCATTGTGTCTCCCGTCTCTTCTTTCACACGGTCACAGAGGAGAACTCACTTATATAATTGGGGTTAAACACAACAGTAGCACACTTATAATAAAAGCTAAACATATTATAAAAGGGCACATTTCGCGTACAAACCTCTTTCAACACTTATCTTGTGTGTGTGCGTTTTTACAACAATATATTTTGAGAAAAATAACCAGAGCTAAGAGCAGCAAATAACAAGCAGAGATTGGTTTGATTTCGAAAGAGCAACCCAATGTACTTACTTTGATGACGACTGATTTTCCCTCCTCTGATATTTGCCTCTCAATGTAATTTGATGACAGAAGATCACTGCAAAAATAAAAAATACACAATTGGTAAAGAGTGTAACAAAGTAGATGGAGGTTATGGTAAATGTAGTGTGCATTTGAACAGAGAGATGAAAGAGGTAAAAGAGTTTTAAAACTTCAGTATTCATTTCTCATAGACAGCACACCGACTAACATTAATTAGAACATTTCAGCAATTTCGAGAGCTTGCAAACTCCAAAATATGAAATATCTTTTTAAATGCATTTCTTTATACATCTTTGGGTCCCATATAATAAGAAGGTCATATCAAGATCTATGTCCTGGTGGTTATAATATATCAGAAAAGAATTCAGAATCAAAAAACATAAAGCTTTGGACATTTTGAAGCCATTGTTTCATTTTCTTTTTAAATAAATGCGTAATAAAACAAATAAATAAACAATTGTTAACTGATTGCATCAATTTGGTCTGGTGGCTTAATGGACCTAAATGTATAATTGGACAACATTTGTGTAGAGAAAACAGAGAGGTAAAAGTGAGATAAACAGACACATTGCAGAGGGAATGTACTGTTTAAAGAGTTCAGTGTCTTAAAGCAAGAACTCTGACTGTGAGATCAGCATCCTGACCTTAAAACCGAGAGTGTGATCACAGCATGAAATCAAAACCAGCATTAACCAGCCATCAGTGACAGACACGGACATCTCAACACCACACATTCACAGCAGTGCACCAGACAAGCAGATTATCAGTGTGTTTACAGGACTGTAAAATAAAAATGTATCTTGCACAACAATAGGATTATTATACACTACCTAACCACAACAGACATAATATCACTATTATACATACACACAACAGAAACGACAAGCAACTTTACATCATCAGAAATAATGGAGCTTTTTGGCCACACACTACACTGTGGATATGAGACAGAGAGGGGTGAGAAAGAAAACAACTCATGGATCCAAGGACTAATGGAGGACAGGAAAAACACAAAGCAAAATGAGATAGAAAAATCGTACAGTAGAGGAAGAGGGAGAAATAAAGAGCGCACACACAATCCAATAACAGCAGCAAACACTGCATCCCTCGTTACATGCGTGTCATAAAATGCGTGTGATTGATGACAAGAGCTGCTGTTTCACACAGTATCATGCACACATGCATTATAGCACCCTCCAGCTCTATATCCAGCACCACCCCCTCCACAACCTTAGTTGCTATTAAGGCAGCTGTAAAGGCCAGACTTGAGTTATATAAAGGCATGAGTACATTAAAGCATATCTTTTTACTACATTTTTGGCGCACATTTTGGCAACGCCCCGTGCAGCAATTTCAAATGATCTAAGGACAGTTTGAACAGGGAGATCTCGGAAATCTCCAAAACTGCATTTCCAGGCCTGGGTATGTTTCAGTTCTTTACAGACTTGAATACAGACATGGCTGACTCTATCATCTATTTAGTCTATATTTCTCTTTGATATCTCTCTTTCTCCTCTGCCCCTTTATAAAACAGATTTTAGGGTGTGATCTGTGTCCCCATCTGAGACTGTAACACAATCCAATTAATCTCATTTATTAAATACATGATTTAGTGATCAGGACAAAGGTCATCTTCAGCTCGAGTACAAGTGCGCATTGTTTTTTAAGAACACATTTCTGTCTGAATATATTTAAGCAGTCTTTGTGATTTGTCTATACTAGAAACAAAAATGTACCCAAACAGGTTATAAATCATTATAAATTTTTTTTTTTTATCAATCTCCTCCTTTGTATTCTTTTGTTTAACTTTATTGTTTAAATTATCATGTGACAACAAGCCATTTAGGGCAGTACATTTTTAAATGATTTAAGATTACATGTTGTATGCAACTATAGGATCTATATTAAAATATATGCTGAACTACATCCAAATATTTGCCAAGAATTTACTTACTCCAAATCCTTAAGATCCCTACACAGAACTATGGGTACTAACTACAGAAATTCTAAAATACTTTTTTGTATTGATGTCATGTCTTGACATTGAGAGAGCAGACCAGGGTATAGGTAAATGCAGAGGTAGCAAGCTACATACATTGTGCTTTGTGTAATGCAGAGGTAAACCCTGAATGCAGATTTCTGCTTTGATTGCTTTGGGATTTGAATAATTTAAAAGGAAAGCCCCACAATCCCCCATCCCAATCCATTCCTCTCTCTCTATAGCTCCCACGCGAGCGCACTATCCCGGTTTAAAATAGGTGCTGTCGCGGCTAGAAAATGGTTCTCATGTAAAGCTTAATGGAGTGTTCCATTGTAGGAGACAGTCGTCAGGAGCAAGACATGCTAATTAAAACAGAGAGGGAAAACCAGGGGAATAGAAATAAAAGCACAGATAGTGTGCCAAATAGCACTTTATTATATACGTGTATGTGGGTTTCGAGGTTGTGCTGGAGACACAGATAAGCACAAAGATGAGGCTGTTATAGGAACTCACAATAAGCACTGTTTAAAACATAATTTGCATTTAATCACATAAATGAAAATCTATACACAAAAATATTCTCTATCCCACCTTTCAGCAGACAAACATTAAGCATCTTTAGAGATTATACGTCTAATTCTGGATTCTAGAGACCAGCAGAAGAAAACCTCCCATGAAGCGAAAACACCATCCCATTCTCTGATCTATTTAGCACTCTCTAGGTTTCTCTCTTATACACAAAAACAACTTCACTTTTGACCTGCCACACAAACATGTGACATGGTACACATAAAACAAATGTTGACTAGTATACACAATGTCTTATTTCCAGAGTTTAGAACACAGGAATATTGTTAGATAATAGTATATATTTCGGATATAATTGATTTACTATTATTGTAAATCTTTCAAATCATCATTTTTGTTTACTTGTACCTCATTACCGTGGAATGCTGTGTTTTGCTAAGGTTCTGTGACATGTTGTTACATCACATTTGTAATGTTAAGTTATCTAATTTAAAAGTACATGAATAGACAATACAGTGATTACAGTGACTTCCAAGATAATGTATGTGTGTGTGTGTGTGTGTCTCCTCAGAGAGAGGAGAAATCAATTGTTATTGTATAAAGATAATGCTACTGTATAAGCAATTCTCACAAGCAAACGGTACTTAGACCTTCTTCTGTGTTCTGGTTGAGCATGCATGTATTGTAAGAGTGCTCTTAGACCAATTTTGCACGCTTGGTCAGCCCCTAACTTTGACATATATCAAGGCCTTTTGGGGTTCAGTAGCACACATGACCATTTCACAATTTCATCTATTATTTAATTATTTTTGCAGCCCCAGCTGACTTTCAACGGGGGCTTAAGATGACTAATATTTTAAAATTAGATGAAGTAAGAATCGAAATTCATTTACAAGAACAAAAAATAGTTGTTTGGTCATTTTTCTGATGAATAAACATTGTTCCAGTTAATATCAAGCTGTAGAATATTTTATCGTAGAAATGCTGAGTTCCCTTTCTGCCGGTCTCTCGACGTTAAGTCAAGACAGAATGGGGTTTGAACTTGGCGAATGGCATGCCAGTCTCCGCCCTGTGCATATGTGTAAGAAAGGAAGAAAGCGTGCCCATTCATTCAGCTTCTGTTCTTTTGAACCTGCAAGACATTTCTGCTGAGCGATGAAAGATTATCCTGCTGGATTCTATGACACAGGGCAGCGGGCTCATTTTCCTGTTTGCAACTTCCCCCGGGCGTTTCGGTAGCGGAACGAGGTGTCTAATAGAGCAATTTCTAACAGCGTGCATGTGTCGCCAGACATGTCTCGGCGCTGTTCCCTTGGATGAGGGGGATCCGTCCTCCAACACAAAGGGGAAGATACCTGCATCATATGCTTGGGTCGTCAGCATGCTGAAGTAGCATTCATTGATACAAAATGTCCGCACTCCGAGCACATGTCTATCAAGGTGTTACTCCAAATGTTGTGGGCACGGTTGGCTGTGTTCATCCTAGATTCAGCCTCGACTTTGTCTGCTTCCCGTTCTGCGGCGGCTGCCCAATAATCCGTTCGCAACACAATGGGAATAGGGGAATTGGATTGTTTACATTGTGTAGTTATAAGTTGTTTGTGAAATTTGGTTTCGAATTTTGACTGCAACTCTCATGCATCCTGATTCCTTCAATTCATCATCTTTATAAACAGCATCCTTTTGTGGGACTTATAAAACCCATATAAAATACTAGTGTGGAACTTTCTCTTTTCTCCGGGCTGGAGTTCTGCACATGGTGTCTCCTCTCCGTGGAGAGTGCCGACTCCACCCCCGCATTGTCAAGCTCATTTGGGAGCAGTTCGGGCAGGAACAGGTGGACCTGTTCGCCTCCCTGGACACCACCCATTGCCTGCTTTGGTACTCCCTCATCGAGGACCCCCTCGGCACGGACAGATTACTGCACTTAAGGACGCCTTCCCCCCACAGCTCCTGTGCAAGGTCAGGGAAGAGGAGCATCAAGTCTTGTTAGCTGTGCCCTAATGGCCAAAACCAGTCTTGGTTCTCAGAACTGACGCTTCAGACAACGACTCCCCCTTGGTTGATTCCCCTGATGAAGGAGCTTTTTTCAAAGGGGAAAGGCATAGTCTGGTATCTGAGGTCAGACCTCTGGAACCTCCACGTCTGGCTCCTGGACGGAACGAGGAGATCCTGAGCTATCTGCCACTTGCAATGGTGAACACCATCACTAAGGCTAGAGCTCCATCCACCAGGCGCCTGTATGCCATTTTTTCTCGTCATGGTGGTTTTTCTTGCAGGGAAGACCCACAGAGTTGTGCAATCGGCATCGTTCTGTCCTTTCTCCAAGAAGGCCTAGAGAGAAACCTCTCCCCTTCTATCCTCAATTTGTATGTCGAGCACCATTGCCGTACATCACATGCTTGTTGGGGGTAAGTGTCTCGGACAGCAGGACCTGTACTTCAGATTCCTGAGGGGCGCAAGGAGGCTGAATCCTTCCCATCAGCGCTCTGTACCCTCTGGTGACCTTAACGTATTCCTTGAGGGCCTGGAAAGGGCCCTGTTTGAGCCCATGGGAGAAGCCAGTTTACCTCATCTTACAATGACGACGGTTCTCCTACTGGCCCTCGCCTCTGTCAAGAGGGTGGGGGATCTGGATGCACTCTCTGTGTCCAACGAGTGCCTTGAGTTTGGGCCGAGTGACTCCTACGTGGTTCACCCCTGGCTGGGTGCCCAAAGCTTCCACCACTGCCTTCAGGGAACAGGGGGTGAACTTGCAGGCACTCGCCGTGGGGAGGAAGCCCCAGCCCCTGCATTGTTGTGTCCAGTGCGCCCTCCTCCTTTACGTGGGGCTACACCCCACATTTTTGCGAGGTTCTACAGTCTTCATGTACCTTACACGATACCAACAGGTAAGACTAATTGCCGGCTGGGCGTTCCACTGCTAAGCGCCTTCTCTCCTCACCAAGCTATTCCAGCTTCCCTTCTTCCCCTACCAGAGCGAAATACAGGCGTTCCATCCATCCCCGCACCCGGTGGAGCAGGCTGTAGACTAAGACCAGTATAGGTAGAGATAGCCCCCACGAGGTGAACCCTATACCTGACGAAGTGCTCCATTCGTAGTGACTCCCCCCTTGGGTCGTCCCATCTGACATTTCCTCCATCTTCGGTTCCCCTGATGGTGAACCTGTAACCTCCCCTTGGTGGACTTCCACCTCTTATGTGCACCCCTTGGTTGGGGCCCCGCACAACTATTGCCTTAAGATCTACCTACTGGTGAGATTGTGTAGGTATTTCCACATATCACCTCCCTACGGTAGGATGTGGTCTCTGTAGCGCATCCCCTCAAGCAAGGGAGTATCGCTCCCCAGTGTCCCTTACGGTGCTGGGCGGCTATCTCGTCTCTAGAGTAGGAAGGCCACCGACTGTGATGGCTGATGGTAAGAGCCTCTCATCGTTGACACTCTCAAGTTGATGTATTACTACACCACTGGAAGGTCACATTTCGCGGTAGCGTTCACTTGTGAAACACCTAGGCCAGTCAGTGTCGCTCCGCTGGAAGTGGTGATGCAGTGCCTTGGCGCTTCGTATATGGACCACATTCTGTCTCAACACAAAACCGAGAGACCGACCGAAAGTGAACGTCTCGGTTACTTTTACACCTGTATGCACGAGGCGGAGACGTCTCATTCCCTCCATCAGGCAAAAGAGGTTACAGTCGTCGTAACCAAGGCGTTTTTAAGAGTGAGAGCGGGGCCTTTGAAAATGATTGAATATTGGTTTCACAAGTACACCAGGAGTCAAAGATTCAAATGCAGTAATGATAACCACTAAAAAACTACAGCAGAATCATAACAGACGAAATAGAGTTTAAAGACATTAAGACATCAACATTATGTTAAAAACATTTGTGAGTCAGTTTTTTGTGAATATAAC
The DNA here is from genome assembly GCA_029783895.1 of Triplophysa bombifrons. NCBI lineage: Eukaryota > Metazoa > Chordata > Actinopteri > Cypriniformes > Nemacheilidae > Triplophysa > Triplophysa bombifrons. Next base: position 6,861,079 of record CM056455.1, read on the forward strand.
TGTAGGTGTGTTTGAAATGGCTGCCTGACATCAGTATTGTTTAGTGCTGATCACTTCAGCTCTTTTGTGCTTTTGCAAGTCACGAGTTTTAAACCTGCATGTGCTCCCAAAGAGGCAAAACTGCAGTCTCAGCAAAACAAAAGACCTTGAGGGCAATTTTATGTCAACCACACATACATATTCACAGTACTTAACACAAATAATCACTACAATTATAATAACATCACAACTCGGGGTGCAAAATCAGCAAAATTTAAACCTGCACACGTTCATATGAAGACCCACACAAAGGGCTTTGCCGTGTAAAACAGATTTTGTATATTTTGAAGGATGAGCCCATCCCCCGATAACACTTATTCTGAGGGGAGCAGGTGCAGCCATTCTCATTGTGAGGTGTGTGTTCACCAGCCCCCCAACTGAGTGTTTGCTAGTATAAAAAATGCTCATTATTTTCACCAATATTCCATCATAATCAAATCCCTCCAACATGAAATCTCACACGGCAGTATTTCCACAGCTTTTAATCAATGGATATCTGTGTTTTTATTAGCAGATTTCCTTTACTTTTGATTTCCATTTTTTTATGTTTTAGATTTGGTAAATAAATGCAATGTATGTTCAAATCACATCTTTTTTACTTGACAAATAATCACACACACAAACAACTTTACTTTTGAATAGTTTAAAATGAAGTAAACAACAGGAACATAGAGAATAGAAAAATAAAAAAGACTCCTCTGAAACAGCGGGTTCTCCCGATTTGAGTTGAGACAGTCCTCTTTAAATGAATAGGTGAGACAAACTGCAGTTATTAATACGAGAATCTATCACATTACATTGATAAGTGTCAAATATAAAGGGCCAAAGCTTATTGTTAATAATCACAATGCTGAAAATGTGAGTGTGTGTGAGCAAGAGCCCATGTGAGACACTGACTCCAGTTGTTTCTCCTGAGTTCACATCTCTCTCTTATCTACCTCTCCATCACACACCTACACAGACTCAAGGGTGCATGAAGGACATTGTTTGGTCAGACTTCCACATTCCCTATATCCACCAACTCTCTCTCTCTATCTCTCACGCAAACACACACACACACACACACACACACACACACATTTATCTTATCTAAATGAGGATCTACACGCATGACCTTGGTGTTGCTAGCATCATCCTCCAACCATAGACTGTATAAAAGATGGACAGTGTGACGCAACTTCCTTCCATCATAAAAAATTGATCTTAAAACTTCTGACGATGGGTGCTGACATGTTACACAAAAATGTCAGTTTGGAGCATGGTATCAACAGTGTACCCAGAGTCTGCGAAGTAGGGAGCACGAAGTGCAGTGCGGTATCAAGGTCCTGCCCATATTCCCTGATGACTCAATCGTAAACGAAGAAATCATGTTACCGCACCCCTTTTTTATAACATCTTGTAACTAACTAAAACCAAACGTATTTCAAAAGACGAACAACTGCAAATACCTCAGTGTGATACCAATTGACTAAAATATCTGAAAACATCTTTGGAAATAAAAATTGAGGTGTAATTGGATTTTGATGTGCGGCTCCTGCCCCATTTCTTTACATGGAGTGGGCACGATTTATGACATGTACTGCAGCCAGCCACCAGGGGACGATCAAAGAGCCCGCAGCCTTACTTTTTTAGGACGTGTGAGGCACCCCTAGCTCGAACCAGTGAACTACATGAAAGGATAAAATATATGAATTTAATTAAGTAAATTTAAGATTAAAACTGACTGAATCATCCTGAATCCCTAAATATATTGCTCCTATCAAAGCTAAACCAGACCTTGGGAATGACGCTATGAAAATACATGACGCCATGAAAATACACAAAAAAATACAAAGGGTTCCTTACACACTTAGCAAAACAGGCACCTCAGGTGTAACTGTCAAGTGAAATGAAACCCATTTGTGTCAACTAGAGGGGTGTTTCATGCATGTCGAACACAGATGACATAATGATGGATGTAAATGATCCAACAATGCATGAAGTCTGTCCATCAGAACAGGGTGTGTGATCGTCAAATGACTATACTGAGAATTACTTTGGACAGAGCAAATATCGTGCAACGAATAATGGAAAGTAATATCTTGCTACAGAGCTTCGGTTTATAATAAGTATCTTACATATTACTGTGAATTATGGTAAATAATAATAAAAATGACAAATTATAGCATGTACTCTGCAATTCTGAAAACTTCATTCGAAGACTTATAAAGGAAGACTGTGACCCACACCAGTACTGTATGTGGCAGACGTCTTCTGTCACAGGTCTGATATGGTGAGACGTCACACATGTGCTGGGTCAAGCAGAAGCTCATAGTAGCAAATGGTAGATGACACTGGGATTCTTCTGTACAGCATTTTGCTGAGAACATACCTTTCATGAACAGAGCTGATGTTGGCATATGCATGCTATAGGCTTAGATATGATTTTCATATTCATGTTTACATAAAACATTCTGCATCCACTTCATTTCATTGAAATAACGTTTGCTCTGATAAAAAGAGACACTAGCATTTGAAACCAGTGATTTGTGTTTGGTTCAAAGAAGGAAAGAGATAAACAATGTGATTGTTTATCTCTGCTGGGTTACAGCTGTCTGTTCCCACCCCCAGCATCAGCGATATCGGGCTGATTTTAATGCTTCCTTTCTGCCACATGGTCCGTCGTCACGACGACACAGCAAGATTGAAAATCATAAAACCCATTTGCACCAACCGCTTTAATCAAACACACTCATTCATTATTCAGAGCGTGAAATAGTGGGTGTAGGGGGCAGTCCGGTGTGTGTGGATTACTGAAAAATTTGAATAATTGCACATCATGATTAGAAAAATACACAAAATAACAAACATTTATCCAGCAGCAATTAAACATACTATAAAACAGTTTTACTGGAAAATTGGTTGTGTTGTAGTTATAAATTAACTGTGCTTTATTATTATATAAACTAAATTTCATGATTCAACAGATTTATATATGAATCTGTCTCTCTTGATAATGTTATTTAATAGTAACTGTTTTAAAAGATAAAGAGTTCTATCATCAGATTAGATTTAGATTTATCATAGAAAAACTTTCAGTTGGAGACGAAAGGAGAAAAGCTGACTCTCCCAACATACACAAACAAGTTAAGAAAACCTGAGAAAGCAATCTGGACGCCGGTCAGACAGGACGGATCCAACTGCCAGCTCTCCATGGGCACAGAGAAACCAACTAACAACACAAACTTTTGTGTTTCTGCTATATTATGCAGACACACACACATTTCTTTGGCAATCAAAAGCTATCAACTCCAAACCCATTAAAGCAGAACCTTATTATACTGATCAAGAGAAACCACAGACAGACAAACACAATCTTATAATGGCTCTGTATCAAAACCAAGTAAGATGCCAATATAGTAAGCATAATATATGACAATGTCAAGTGCTACCGCCAAACACACATAGTTAAAATTTGCATTTGGACTGATGGTTTTAATAGTGGGTGATTGAGAAGAGAAACATCTTACCTTTAAAATGTATATGATTATGTAAAACTGTCCTAAGGCATAAACATACTTTAATAATAACAGCAGTTTTTGCATAACATACATACTAAGTGGCCCAATGACCCGACTGGACACATACACAACAATAACTGAGCCTCAACACCCTCCAACACACACCACCAGTCGTGGGCAGTCGTGATCTAATGGTAAGGGGCAGTCATGGCCAAATGGTTAAAGAGTCGGACGTGTAACCCAAAGGTTGCAGCCAGGTTCGATTCCCAGGCCGGCAGGAAACAACGGAGGTGCCCTTGAGAAGACACCTTACCCCCAGTTGCTCCCTGGGCACTGCGGTGAAATTTTCCCACTGCTCCGGGTGTATGTGTTCACATACCGTACAACACACTTTACTTTCACACTATTGATAAGAGGCTGACAAAACAATGGAGCTGAAAGTTTCTCTCCATCATGATGTTGTTATAGGAAACACGCATGCGCACACATACTGAAATATTCATGACACATTATTATAATGACATAAAATCTGTTGACAATGCCTGACACTGGGTAACGGGAGGGTTCCAACTAAATGGATGTAATTGCATGATAAATATATGAAAATCAAGGTTATACTGTGAGTACTTGTCAACACCAAAATGGATTACTCACCCTGCATAGTGTCTATAGTGAAAGAAAAAAAAAGTTTATACATTTTCTCACAAAAGCTGTAAAAAACATGTCTAAGTCATATTTCACTCCTTAAATACATACCATCATGGTAGTATTACTGGTTGCTAATTCAACAACAAATTACGGTTCCTACAATATTTCCATTTTTAAGTGAAACATAACCTGGACAAGTTTTTATAAGATTCCCCCACACTGCCAAAGAAACCACCACATCAGTAAAGAACCTGGTGTTTCTCATCAAATCTTCAACCTTTGACATCATAGAAGCCTAAAATAATCCTAAAACCCAACTAAAACCACTACAGAACCAGACAAATGAGACGAAGCATTTTGAAGCATACAAGGCTGTCATTTAGGGAATCCTTCCTGACAGAGACAGAGCTTGGGCAGAAGCCTTGATCAAGTGGTCAGGTCTTTCCCAATTCTTCAGCATAAATCTAAAGCCATTATGATGCTGCAGTCCATCAGCAGCAACATAAAACCCTTCACAAATAGATCTGATGGGCATTAGTCATACCTCACACTCTTCACTTACAGACACACGCTGCGTTCTACCAATGCAGCAGTGAAACTAGCATTAAAGCTGTATTTTACCATTGAAGCAACATGACAGAACCAACAAAGTGGTTTCAAACCCAAACTGCTAAGTAAGAGCATAACAGTAGATACTCACTGGTTTAGTTCCACATCTAAAACAAAGGTCTTCCCAAAAGCATGGACTTGAAAGCTAGCCAGGGCCACATGATTCTGAAAGAGACAATGAGACAAGATCAGGTCATTTTCGTGTTTCACATGAGCTGAGACAATAAAAACTGTAAAATTAGAACATGTTTGGTGTTTGGGGAGACAGCAGTAAAATTAGATGTGCTAATTGGTTTTAATTCATCACGGGTACACTGTGCTGTACAAAACTGGTGGCAGTGTGGGTGTATGTGTGTGTTAGCTGATGGTTAATTCACTGCCTGCTTGGGGCCCATATGGCCAGGGCCGTATAACCCCCCCCCCCCTCAGGGGAGGATGAAGCTTTGGCTTGCAATGCATTGTTCTCATTGCTTGTGGGCGAATACGTGTTTGTAGGGGAAAGGGGGCAAAAATAGAAGCATATGAAGGAGTTGAGGGGGGTCTAACACTCCCAGAGGGCCACACCTCTCCCTCAACCAACAACGTGTGGTAATCAATAAAAAAGAAAGGAGGAGAACGAAGGGGTGGAAGAAATTGGGAGGGGGATCCTCTAAACTTCACCCATGAATGACCCGCTGATTGAAGCAGAGATACACTCACATCCATCTACTCCATGTTGGATGAGAGTGGGGTGTTACATCTAAACACAAAACATCGCACCATAACAATGCACAATATTCAACCTATGTTTCATAATCAAGAATCTAATAAAAAAAATCTAGAACAGAAAAAGAATGTGTAATGTGAGAGATGCTTTCTGCCCATTACGTCTTGGAATCATTGATTGCAGTTTCATCATGACATTGTCCTAAAACTGACTCCAGTCTATTTGATCTGCATTTTGTGTTAAATAAAGATGATCTAAAATTAACAAACTAAGAGATGCTTTCTTGTTTTTTCCTGGCATCAATTAATATCCATAAATAAAACAGACCTTCGATCTGCTTTGAAATGCTGTAAAGCAAACGTAAGCCAAACACAAAGCTAAAAACACACCTAAACATTGTTTTGTTTGTTTTACAGATAAATAATATATATATATATTTTTTAATTAACTTATTCCTCCAACCCAATCTCTAATGTAGCTACACATTTCACCATATTTACTACTGCAATGCTACAATCTATACTATGCATTGGCATGATGAATGTGCTTTGGTTTGAATCATACAGACATCAGCTGCGATCGTCAGCCAAAGGGTTAAGCACCACACGTTAACACACACAGCCTTAAAGACAAAACAGCGACGTTGGGACGCATGTAGAGCCATCCTAAACAGCCAAGGAGACTTGATACAGTAATGAGGCCATGAGCGATTGCAAGTCTGACTCTATGCCTCTGAAAAAGATTTAGTATTTGAGACTCGCACGCACACAGATCCTGAGGGGTTGAGGATATGAAAATAAACATTTTTTGAAAAATCATTTAAATACATAAATTGTATTCAGTTCACTTAAAAAGTCTGATTTAATATCTTAGCCAGGCAAAGCAAGAACAAAAAAAATAGCACATGGTGATTATGTCCTAATGGCATTACACAGTCAACCAAAGAAACAAATGTATTGCTTTGCTTTTATCATCGTGGCCCAGGTTCTGAGTTCCTGTTCTGGTGTTTTGCTGAATAATAACTGGAGAGACATCTGATCTGGCCTCTGAATACAATCACTGATATACCTCTGGCATATGATGATGCAAAAAGAAAAACATATTTATTTCCCATGATATTAATCCATCACATGAATCGATCATTTGTTCTTTCAGTGTCCTTTGTGTTTCCAAAGCAGCGATGTTATGAAATGCCTCAGATGGCCAATGGTATTCATCAGCATATGACACACACATGTGCTTTTCTGGTTCAATATATCACCCTCGTATGTTACGAATTGTCTTTACAGCTCTTTCAAACCAGCTAGAGTCTAGCCTAAAAAAAAAGAGTATGTGAGAAAAAACATAAACATGATTTGAGCGCCCGTCTCCAATGGCAACGGGAGCAGAGAACATCCACACGGATGGGACGCATGGATCACACCCGAACATGAGAAGAAAAACACACCTGTTTACTGTCAGAGCTCAGTCGGACCCGTGTATTCAGAACATCGTGAGAGGTCAGACTGTCTCCGTCCTTTTGGAACACTAACCGGACGGGTACCGTGTTTTCTTTTCCGAGGAACCTGCCGTCATCACCTCGCGCCCTCGTTTTTACAAAGGCGTCTCCTAGAATAAAACATAAATACGACGTGGGTCTGTTTTTAATAACTGCACCACTATCCTTTTGGTTTATGTATGCATATATCGTTGGGCCTAATGTGCTATTCAGATAATGTTACGATAAATAATAAATAACGACTTAAAGTCCATTCCCTCGCTTCTGTTACCGTTATAAGCGTATTTTGGCTTTTTACATTAGCTATGACTATTGCATATTATGTTAAATTCTGTATTACGGACGTGATAAATCAGTCGTATTTTTGTAATCAACAAAAAAAGACCCTCACCATATTGAGGCAGGGAGATGCTGGTATGTATCACCGCTACGTAGAGGCACATAAAGGAAATCCCGAAACGGAGAGCCATCATTCCCGCATCTATTCGGCGCAGAAATTTCAGTTAATCATATATATCCCAATGTATATGAGCTGTATCCCAAATTAAATTCTATTTCTATTGTCCCGCAGGAAGGCACACACATTCTCTTTCGCGCTGGTTGCCATTAGTGACGCGCGAGCAGCCTCTGCATCGATACGCGGGATGCGCGTTGCGCGAGCAGCGGGTGAAAGACCGGACGAAGGCGGGTGCGTTTCTTAGAAGTGAAATCACCCCCCTTTTCTCCACCGAGCAAAAAGCCTCCACCTCTTCAGAAAGACATCAATATCCAGCCGACTCACTGCAGAAATGCCTCATAAATATACATGAGAGAACTCCACGCGGGATGACGGGTAATGTAGTGCGCGCTCGAGCTCGCTCCACCTGCTGTCACCTTCTGCGCAAAACAGATCACGTGATCGTGCGATAGATAGATCGATGGATCCGTAAGGAGCACAATGAGAGTGGAATAGTGGGCGGGGTTTAGTCCTTGACATAGATGTATTTTCGCGGAGTATAATTTTGCATTTCAACAGTATTCAATTATAATGTTTAATGCCATAGCGTTTGTTGCAACAATATTAAAAACAGCTCGGTCTCATTATTTAAATTTATTTAAAGCCGTCCCTTCCAACCACAAGAGACATGGAGTGCCAGTGTGACAGCATGCAGAAAGGCACCAGATAAGTTGGATTTCAAACAGACCGCTTTGTGGGGGAAATGACTGTAGCCACACAACTGTCTAAAAGAACACTATACAAGAGAAACACTACAGGTATGTTGAGAGGTCAATTTCTTTGCTTGTGTTTTTTTATGTGTATGATGTTAGAAGTTACGAACGGTGACTCCTCTTCACTGACCGCACTGGATGTTAGATGTAAAGATTCCATGCAGGTTGCTAAGCAACCATTAGCCGCGTACAAAAAGTGCACAATAAAAATAATTGCATTTACATAGTTCTACCTCTCTTACAAATGTAAACACTATAAATAATTTTATTTTTTTAAATGCTTTTTTATTTTATTTGAATATACAGTATATTTTCCAGGTTCTCAAGCTACAGTAGCTATGAGGAGTGTTGCTGTGTGGGCACCTCTTCATCTAAGCTTCTTCCGATCTGTTCTACTTCACTTAATCGAAAGGTGGTATCGACTGAAAGAGCACCACTGAAAGAGTGTCCTCTATTGGAGTTTCCCTCTTTTGAGGTATCTGAAACCAGTTTTAACATGGCAGGTCCTGATGTCTCAACCTACCTCCCCAGCATGTTTGAACTGGTTGACACCACCAGTGAACAGTAAGTTAACTTTGTGTAGTTCTTTGTAACATACACTATAGGAGAAATTATTTAATTTGATGCCGATGTGAGATTGTCATGTTATTTTACAATGAAGGAGAGAAATGGGCAATTCCGTGAAAAGGTCAACCTTACCACAAAAAATTAGGTTTTTACCAGAGATTTTTTACTATGAAAAAAGCACAGATTTTAACATTTGGTGGTTCACATATCCATGTGTGTTCTCAATTCAAATTTGTAAAGCATTTGTTTTATTTTTAGTGAATGATATTTCATAGTCAGGTAGGTGCCATTTTCAGGATTGTCACATCCATAACGCTACATATTCCTCATAAATGGACACATGAAAATTAACATAAGGTTTTTGTGTTTTATATTTTATGTTCTATAAAGTGGCATCCCTTCTCCATTCATTGAGTATTATTGCTTCAGGATTGTGCATTTTGTTTGAAAGAAATCCTACAAAGTTTATCATCTCCCAAAAAACGCGTCCTTTTTTTGTCACATCCATGCGATCACATGTTTATTTCCCTTTTTTTAAATATATATTTTTTCATAGACTGACATTTTTTGATTTTTAGACTCTATCAACTAGGTTTCAGTAAAATATAAACCGATGGTTCAATATAATCGTTTCAAATTCATTCATCATGTCCCTAACGCTGGAATTGCCCAGATATAACGTTGTAACAGTTTGTACTTTTCTGTTTGATTTTCTTTGTCAACAAAGACACCCCAGGACATGTTGAAATACTTGGTATATGAGGACCGCCTGCTTGAGCTTTTTTAAATCTGCCCCACCTGCTCAAGAGTCTGCAAGGCAGTCACATTTATAAATGGAACCTTCTTTTCTGTGACCCAGAAGTGCCTACACCAGAGTTGTTTATTCACCAGAGAGTGGAAGAGTCAACCACTTCTAAGCAGCACTCCAGCAGGGAATCTGCACCTATCAGCCGCTGTCTACTACACAGGCTCTTCTTTCATCCAGACTAACAAGGTTTGTAGGAATAATGACATCACCTAAAAAAAAATGTGTTCTTCCGACAGTGGCGTGTAGTTCATGCTATGAACAGTTACAGAGGTACTTTCTAATTTTACCTTACAGGTGCTCAATGCAATGCGTGTGAGAACCTTCACCAAAATGACACATCGAAATCATGTGCATAACTACATTCTGCCTTCTATGCTGCATTATGACGATCGTGTCAGACCGTCCTGCTAGTGGGACTAAAACAGAAAGAAAATGTATCTCTTGGTGGTGTTGATATGAGAGCCGACTGTCCAGGCCATTGTGCAAAGTATGGCTCATACTCCATGATGAATCTCAGCACAAACAAAATTGTTGATATCCAGCTTGTACAGGTAAATTGATTATAAAAACTAGAAAATGCGCTCAGCAGAGATGGACCTCCACCAAGTAGGCAGATCCAGGGAAGCCTTTGAGAAATTTTGAGCTATTAAATTTACAGTTTTTAAGTCTGTACTTAATGAAAACGAGCTGGGAAGCAGTTACCGTATGGAAAAGGAAGGGCTTATCCGGAGTCTGGAATTTCTCGACAGAACTGGTGTCAAAGTAGCTTCCCTTGTGACAGACCGACATACCCAGGTTCAAAAGTGTCTTCGGGAAGACTTCTCTTCTCAACCACATCCAGAATGTGCACGTCCATGAAAATTCACTATTCCCCAAGTGCATCCACCCTCCTTCCGCCGACAAATACAAGTGGCTGAAGCCTGGTGCGACACTTTTCTACACCAATTATGTAATATAATTAGAACCCTGTGATATACTCTTTCATCAACTTTTATGTATTTGTTATTCCCCGTCTCCTTTTAGCAACAAAGGCCACCTACAAGCTGGAGAAGGTGCTAATGAACAAGCGTGTTCTTGGTGATGTGAAAAAGCTGAGCTGTCTCTACCAAACATCTTCCTTGGAGGGTTTCCACTGCGTGATTCTGCGGTTCGCACCTAAAAACGTAGTCTTCTCATACTTAGGGATGCTCTGCTGGTAAATAGTATAGCAATAATCATGTTGTCGGTATTGTGTACTAACAGTCTACACCACTGGTTCTCAAACTTTTTGGGCTTAAGTAACCCTTTATTTTTATTTTTTCAAGCCAAGTACCCCTTAACCAGAAAACAACATTTTACTTTAAAATACAGTGAAATGAGCGTCAAACCGTTATTATATCTAAATTTATTAATTTATTTTTTATGCATCTTTGTGTAGTCCTAATTTCATATAAAAATCCTATTATCATAATTTATTGAGTTTCATTATTTATTCCTAAATTTCTCTCACGTACCCCCTGCAGTACCCCTGCAGTAACCCTGGGGTAGTAGAGAGGAACATGTGTCCACAGTGAAAACCAAATGCAACGCTGGTTAGTTCGTTCTCTGTCGGTATCTCTATAGTAATATATGCATGATTCTGCATTTACATGTTTGCCCCTCTGCCCAGATATGTAGTGACCATCACGTGTAGTATATTTTCCACTTTGACAAAATTTTAAACAAGCAATAAACATACCATTTGTATTGTAGTTACTTTGATAATGGTTTGTCAACTGTTGAGACCAAATGAATGACTACTTGTAATATGCTCTCTCCTGTGTTTTAGAATATGTGACTGAGCTTACAGATCTCCTCTTTAACAAAATCATCAATGACCCGGCACCCTTTGTGGCTGAGATTAAAGCAGTGGATCATGTGTACATAGTATGAGCGACCTGAGGAATCAGACGCAATTGCTAGCGATATGTCCAGGTTCAGCTGTACAGGTCGAGTGGGAACACCTGGTGACCCTACCTCACAATCCCCATCCTAATAAATCATCCACAATCCCCATCCTAATAAATCATCTGTTTTCTGCCAATATGTAAGTCAACATTTTCAGTGTACTATTCTAGCTTTTACTCAAAATTATTATTTTGGTAATATATACACAGTACATTACAATTATATATTTTTGTGTACGATAATATATGGACATGCTGCTGTCCAGATTTGACACCAGTGTTTTCCCCATGTGTAGTTCTCGGTGTCTTCCAAAATCATATCTACCTGCCTCTGTTGCTATGACTTGCCTCCTGCCACAGTCAATCCCTGCACTACAGCCCCACCAACATTTTTTAAAACTGTAAGTTGTGACATACAAACAGGTCATTACTCAAGAACGGACTGACAGCTGTACAAGACTTTTGTGAAACGTATTGAAAATGTAATCAATAAATAATTGAGCACAAAACAAAATAATTACATTTACAAATGACCGTATATTTAAATGGGAGGTTTAAAGCCTGTGTACTCCCATCTTCATCTGGGTACTCTTGATGTATACGGAGCACAACACAAGAAGGTATGACAACCCTGTTGTGCTTTCCTTGGTATCCCCATTTCCAGGAAACAAAACATTTGTAGGCAGAGTAGCGATTACAACTGTACTGATAAAATAAAAACAAAATGTCATGTAATCATTTTATATTTATCTAGGATTGTTTTGGGTAGGTGGTGTTCTGTCTGATAATTGCAATAAAAACTGACAGTGTGGAGTTGTTGTCAATATCTGTTGTCTTTGTTTAAGAACACTTGTGATATAGTAATTCTTATGCTGGTGGTAGTATAAATAGAATGTGAAATGTATGCTTGTGTTATCTATCTATCATGTATCTATCTTTGTGTTGGTTGATTGTATAGGGTGAGAAGCCTGCTTATAAGACAGCTGTAGAATGAGTCCTACAAGACAGTGGATGTTGCTCAGGAAGATGGGATGCACCCAGACGCCTCATTTATTGTCCCATATTCAAAAGCTATTATGTGTGTGTTGAATTATATTTACTTGTCGATCTTGTACACTACTTTATGTACTTTTGCAAAACTGGTGTTAATTGAGTATGATTGTTAAGGTTTGTCAGCACCAAGATGCCTGCACTTAACCTAAGGTGTAAAAAAACACTAACGATGATGTCTAAAGGGCTCAGCATAGTCCAGGCGAATTGCGCTCTCGTTCTGCGTTTTGGGGTAAAACGAAGCTCGAAAATGTTGAGAGACGGTACAGTTTTTTCGAACAATCCAACACCCTTTTGTTTCTGGAGGCGGGGTTAACATGACGTATGCAAATAGCCTATGCGCACGTGGCCACATGTCTGCAATGACAAACGAGCGTTATAGCAAGTGCATATCTGTATGTTTTTTTCTAAAGGAAAGGGACAAGCAAAAACATTCATGCTGCTCAAATGCTCTGACCTCAACTCAGCTAAATAAAATGACGCGTTATTTCTCACAGACCGGTTGTGACCTGTGTTGGTCTACATAACACACCCACCTATTACGTAGGGGCCGAACTAGTGAAAAGAATTGTCGTTTGGACCAGATTTTGTTCGAAATGAGGTCACAGACGGTCGTTTTCGATTTCGAATGTAGTATGTACGTTTTTACCTCACCCACTAGTTGTTATTCAAATAAATTTTTATATTTTAGAGTGCTGGTCACCTTTGTTTTATATATGAAAGCACCATATGAATGCAAGCTGTTTGCTATTAGTTCAAGATCATTATACATTGTTAGCTTAGGCTAACTCTTACCTGTAGCTCAGTGGTAGGAGCATTGCGTTAACAACGCAAGGTTGTGGGTTCGATCCCAGGGGATTGCAAATACCTATGTAAAATGTATAGGGTAAAGCAATGTAAGCGTCTGTCAAATGCCTAAATGTAAATGTATTCGCATTTCTCGCTGTTGGATTGTAACCAGGTTAATAAGTATGGCTTCACAATGCCAAAGAAGTAACAGGAGCAAGAGACAAACAACAGAGAGCAGCCAACTTATTAATTTAAACTCAAACAGGCTGTTCATCAGCTAATCAAAAGTTTAAGACCATAGCCTTAAAAAGTTAAAATCTGCACAAAAATATGGCTTTCATTTTATTGTTCTTTTATTGTTCACACTACAGTGTGATTTCCTGGTGGCAAAGGAAAAAGGCTTTCAGTCTTTGAACGTGGCAGGATTGTTGAGCTGCAGAAGCAAGGGATCTCTCAACGTGCCATCGCTGCCGAGGTTGGACGCAGTCAGACAGTCTTTGCAAATTTCTTAAAATATCCTGAGAGTTATGCGACTAAAAAGTCAAGTGGTAGACCCCAAAAACATTTCACCTGCACTGAGCCAGAGGATCTGACGTGCTGTCCGTGAAAACACAGGGCGATCCTCAACCCAAATGAAGCCCCTTACTAATGCAGACTGCAAGCCAATAACCATAAGACGGCATCTGTGAGAGAAGGGGCTTCAAGAACAAAAAACGTCTGCAAAAGCCACGTCTCCTTCCATGCCACAATCTTGCCCATTTGGAATTTGCAAGGGAGCAATAACACATGAGACATTGACGGGTGGAAAAAGTTGTATTCTCTGATAGGAAAAAATTTAACCTTGACTGTCCTGATGGCTTCCAACGTTTCTAGCGTGACACGGAGTCATTCTTTTGGACCATCCTGCATGTTCCCCTGATCTAAATTCCATTGAGAACGTTTGGGGATGGATGGCAAGGGATGTTTACAAAAACAACGTCAGTTACAGAACGTGGATACCATTCGTGAGGCAAACTTCACCACATGGAGCAACGTTGCCACCAGCCTCCTGGAATCAGTCGCATGAAGCCTACCGACACCAGTGTTTGAAGTGATCAACAAGAACGGTGCGGCTACTCACTACGGAGTCCATTTTTGACACGTTTAGTTCTGTTTTTTTTGAGGGGGGCTATGGCCTTAAACGTTTGATCAGCTGATGAACAACCTGTTTGAGTTTAAATGAAATTTTCATTAAATTGCCTACTCTGTTATTTGTACAGAGCAATACATACTTTATAGAATACAAATTCTCTGTTCTTGTATCACAGCAGTCATGTTTGTTGTTTGACATTACGTGCACAGCAGCACATTTATTATACTAAATCATGTTTCTGGAGGCCCATACCCCACATCCAGAAACAAAGGGACGTTGGAATGTTCGAAAACAGTATAACGTATCTCAGCAATTTCGAGCTTTGTTTTGCCCCCAAACGCAGAACGAAAACGCAATTCGCTCGGACTATGCCGTGCTATTTATGCGAGCGGCAGACCTGGAACACCTTCATAGGTGTGCATTTACTGAAAGTTAATGCATACCTATAGAACGTTTTTAACCTTTATAGATGTTATGAATAGAAGGGAATTCTTGCTATAAGCCAACCATATAACACACAAACGCATGTTATAATGCGCTAGAGACCCTGGTACTTTTCCCCCCATGCATTAGAGCCAAAAAAACATTCAAACAATTTTAAAAAATACTTGCAATTTATTACAGAAGCCAGAAAATCATATAAGCTTCATGTCATTATGTGATTCAGTTACATACACAATATAAATGTAAAAATGCAATTAACAAACATTGTGTTTTTTAATCAGTAGGTATTATCAAGTATGCTTTTTCCAGTTTATAATAAAGAGTTTCTTTTAAAGCCGGTATGGTCACGATACCATTTTTCAACCTACTGATTAAAGAAAACAAATCTATGAATATATATATATTAACTGGTGTATTCATAACTTTTAGAACACACTCTACGTGGTCTATGCATACTTCCATTTGTCCTTCCTCTAGTTTTCACCTGTTCCATTTATACATGTCCCATCTAGTTTTTGATCTGAAAAACCTTTAAAGTCTTCATCCATGTCGTCACTGGACTGGAATAGCTGCCACAGGTCCAGGGCACACACAGATGTATTCTCACGCTGCTGTACAACTCTAACGGGTGACAGAGAGCTCAAAGATACTCTCTCTTTACTGTGTTGGATGTGTAGGTTTGGTCTTTCCTTTCTCCTCGGTCTGACATTTCGAACCTTACGCTGCAGTGAACTACAGGGGCTGTCCAGGTCTGGTTCAGGTTCTGTACTGGCTTGAGGCCAAAAAGTTGAATTTTCAGCCCGATTTTCCAGCATGCTGTTTGTGTACATGTCACTGAAGTTAGTCCTGAAGCACTGTCTTCCTGGTATAGATTCTACATTTCCATCACTGAAGTGTTGACCTGGGTTCATGTCGTGGTCTGTCCTATATTCAAGCGTATAGGAGGCGCAGTTCTTCTCTCCGCTGAGTAAAGATCTACGCTCATATGTCCGTAAAACAGATTGCGAGCGGAATTCCAACTCAAAAGATCCACGCTTGGATTGGGATTTCTCCAGATCAGACGGGTCCAATAAACTGTCCCTGTTGCTCCACGGGAAATCATATTGGCCCCTGCTGCGTTTACGAACAAATAGAGATTTTTCTCTGGTTTGGTCTGACAGAGACTGTTTGGCTGTAGAGTCCAAATGTAAAAAGCCCTCGCTTTTTGGCTTCCCATCACCAGCCAGAGCTACAATATCTTCCTTCACCATATGTATGGTTTCTGCATGCAGAAGGGGGGTGGAAACACTACATTTCACCCTACAGAAGATACACATTGAAAGAACAACACCTAAATACCAAGGTCAAGGGTTTAACTGAAACATTAAACAAATTTATAGAACCTTCAATGATGTTTTGGATAAAATCATCTTCTAAATGCACAGTTGTGAATATAAACATCGGTTGAATTCTTAAAAATGATGACCAGTGTCTGTACCTTTTGGAGTGTGTGCTGATGTCAGTGAGATCACAGGTGAGACCCGCGATGACACGATCCACAACTGCATACTCCTCGCTCTTAGAGAAAGTCTGATGTTGTGTGCCATCTAGGTGCTGGGGGTCAGAATATCACACAGTGAATTCAGATGTTAACATCCCAGTTTAAGCTCAAAATTACAATACTATCAATTATCTGTTGCATGGAGACCACAACCAATACTTTTTACACTTTGATCTAAGTCACATACCGCCTTTAGGTTGTCGAATTTGACCTCACAACACTCGCAGTATCCTCCTTTCCTTTTCTCTCTCCCATCGAGTCCTCTTCGTCTATCTTTCTTTCCCCTAGCTCCACGGTCACCACCAGACCTTCACCAAAACAAACATTTTTATTCACACATACAAAAGCATTAAAAACTCAACATCACGGCACATATTACGATGTGCATTTAAATATCAGACCCCACAAATTTGAATATGGCTCTTGGTCATATTACCCCTAACTAAAAATGTTACTATTTCTCATTTTACCTCTCCTCTTTCAGTTTCTTCTTTGCATCATCTTTCCCATGTTCCTCCATCAGAAAGGGACTACAGGGTGGAGCAGATTGTAGGTTGCATATAGGCATGTTGGTCATAGGGAGGTAGATGGGTCGATAATGTCTGAAAAAAAGAAAAATTTGACTGTTATCCATCTAAAACAAAGACCGGTTCCTGACACATTCAATTTAATCACAACAAAGTAAATACCTGCTTGAATCTTCCACTTTCACAAACGGTCGACTAATTCTTCCAGCTGGAAATAAAAGTAAAATTGTAATCAACTAGAACTTTTTCTCATCGGGAGGAGATAATTATACACTGTAAACAAATAATGCTGCAAACAATCGTACTTACCACGGTGTCTCAGAAATGTACTTTTCTCTGGGGGTTTGATTTTAGCCTACAAATAAAAAGCAAATAAACAACTGAATAGATATTGAATAAGTGAGCTATTATGCACTTATGCTATTTGTTGTCCTAATGTTGACCCAATTGCTTCCATTGTTTACCCAACTTGTAAGTCGCTTTGGATAAAAGCGTCTGCTAAATGACTAAATGTAAATTATGTAACCCTGTCTGAAATATGCATACTCAGAATTATACAAAAAGCTTTTCAGGTTTCTGTAGAATTCGAACAAATATCATTCAAATGTTCTACTAACAAATTTATAGGTAAAAGTATAATACCACCCAAAATGCTAACATTAACTATATTTCAGGATAAAATGTGTAAATAATATAAATTACTTACAGGTCCTTTTATGACTGGTTCCACTTTTTTTGCTGAAATGGTTTTTGCCTTCCTTTTTTCAATGTAGGAAATAACATCTGTATAGAACAAAGCTGATTAACATCAACCCTTAAGCTTGCAGAAAACACAAAATCACAGTTCAAATATGTAAAACACCGTGAATTACATACTCTGCTTTTTGGCCATTATTGATTTAGCTGGGTTGATTTAACAAGCATCTAATTTTACTAACAACGCAAGCATTAATGGTGGAAAAATGTAAATGACAAAGGTGTTGATGATACCATCAACATGCAGGACTTTGACCCCCCATTCCAAAGCATTGGCCAAGATTCCATTCATCTGAATGCGTTCCTGAGACTGAACCAAAAACACACAATTTACTCACTTGTTCACAGAGTTAATCTACAAGCAAAAAAAGAAAATTAACAAAACAAAGACCAACTCACTTGTTCCTTAACTACCCTCTCCACAAGTGATTTTCCTCGACTTACAGTCGCCTGAAAAACGCAAACACAAATTAAACATTTCTAATAACACAGGAAAATGCAGCGTAAAAATTAAATGTAAATTCAAATATTAGACACAGTAAAGGATTTTTAAAACAAAGACAAATTAAAAACATAGTAAATAAAGATGATAGAATACATTATACAAAACAGATATGCAAGCAATGAAACTCTTGTTTGAACCCTATTATTCCTTCATCACGGCAACTGTCAAATATTTGTGACAAATAAAAATGAACAAAATGTGACTACAGGTATGATGTAGCGCATTAAGTAAAGTGAAATTTACCCCCCCCAAAAAAACAAGATGAGGAAACTACTATACTTTTAATTACTCAGAATAATCAGAATTTTAGAGAAAAATACACAGATACAAAATTGCATGTGCAGGTGAAGACAAGCAGAGCAAAAGTGTCATCGCTAACCGTATCTGTGGGTCCCTGGGAGCTGCCCCTGTGTACATGGCTGTCTCTCTTGCTGCTGGGATGAGGAGAGCTGACCCCTGAATCTGGGCTGGGTGCTGGAGAGTCCGGCAGCAGACGCTGGGCATATCGAGCCTCTGGCTTGCTGGACACCAGATACTTGATCTCCTTACTGAAGAACCTCTCCACGGTCTGATAAACAAAACAGATGAGAAACGTTATGTGAAATTGTAATAAATTGGAGTGAAGCAGAATACACAGTATAGAACGTGCTGAAGTATTAAACCATCCAATACAATTGTTTCTAATACAATCAAACCAACATCTGTGATATAGATTTACCTATCACAAAAGAATAGCAGGACCAAATACATGAAAACACAACATTTTCATATTTGTCTTCAAATTATGTAATGTTCCCATTAATATTATAAACTATATTGATTCAATTAATTAATTTTGCTAAAATAGCCTTAAATAAAAAATAAAAAGGAAGTTTTGCAGCCTTTTAAATGGTCAACGGCAATGACTGCATTGTATGCATTCTGAAGCATTCAAACTAGTAGCTTTGTTTATAAACTCCCTTGGTTCTAGTATACAATTGCCTTTTACTTGTTTCAAAAGAAAAATAATTGATATCTGGCTTACCCCACCAAGACTTTTAATGTCACTTTCTAAGGTTTGTGTCCTTTTATTCCATGGCAAATCAATGTAAAATATTCTTCCTTTGAATGGTTTGTTTTGTAGAACAGCACATGTTGATTTTACGATGCTTTTAGATGATGCTGCATTTTGTTCCAGTTTTGAATCTGTTAAGACCAACAACAGTTCAACAACAACTAAATCAATTTATACACCCAAATACATAAGCAAATGGACTTATACTCAGTTCTTTAGGCTACACCATCTGTACTCATGCTTTTAAATGGTGGTCAAAAGTACTTTTAAAGAATACATGTCAAAAAGCATAGCATTGCCATAATATTTGTGTTAGTATGATACGAAAAGTAGACGCAATGTAAAAAATTAACAAATACATTACCTCGATCCACACATTTGGAGAATGACTCGTGCTTCATAATGTAAAGTTTAAAGTCCTAACGGTCACAACCCTGAGCCCAGCCAAAGCAGCCAGTTACACCTTCAACACGAACTACCATTACTCGAAAGTGTTGGTTAGTTTAAAACATTTGAGATAAAAACAAAAAAAGTCTTTTTAGATGTAATGTTGCTTATCTGTGTTTATAAACATCTTTATAACAAACACTCGACGCGAGCTCTTTCTATTTTCCCGCTTCGCCATAAAGCCTGATGTCATCCTGGCAATTCACAGAGGTAGATTCGACATATGTTCGAAGTAAGTTTATTAAAACAGATCTTTAAAAATGTTAAACATTGAGCAACAATCGTTCTCATATGACGATTATTGCCTTTATTCAGGAAATACAATTTTAAACTTATATTAATAGGGCATAAGAGTTCGATACAGTTTCATAACCGTGAACATTTGTGTCAAATGACGAAATTTAAAAAGGAAGCATTTACGAATGTGCTGCTGTGAATTACCAGACACCGGCACGCACGTCATGCGTTGTGTAAGCCCAATGGCGCACACCAGCGCAGCAGCATGAAATTCCAGGCGAATCATGTCAATTTGTTTTTAACTCTGTATTTTACTAGTAGTATTAACACCGATGACATTGTACAGTTTTTGTCTGTTTTGTGTAGTATTTGCTGCTGACGTTCTTTAAAAACTCAGTAGTGGGGCAGTGTAGTTGACAGCTGATGATAGTCTATATAAACGGGGGAGTGTTCTTGTATGACTTTATGCATAACGAACATGTGAGTTTTTTTAAACAAAGTCCAAGGTAAGTGAGACAACTTAATAATGTTCATATTTGACACGTGACTGTTGTTAATGGAACTTCTAAAAACAAGGAAGTACTTAATGATCGGAACTTTAAAATACATTACAGGTGTTGAAATGGTCTCTCAGAAAAGTTCTCTAGTAGCCACAGAGGGCCTTACACCCTTCCAGCAGATGGTGGCGTCCTGCTCTGGGGCAATTATTACTTCACTGTTTGGTAGGGTGATGATCACATGTTTATATTTTAAATAAATAGCAAAGACCATCTTACTGATGCTGGATGTATATGTTAAACAGGCTTGCTTTTGTTTACAGATCTGAATTTCATAAAGTATGCAGTTAAATCTATGTTTATTTCAGCCTGTATGTTCTTGAGTATAAAACCCAAGAACATAAAAAATGCAAATGCTTTTTGCAAATTTGTTCACAGTGACGCCTCTTGATGTTGTGAAGATCAGATTGCAGGCGCAGAAGAATCCTTTTCCCAAAGGTAAACATATGTGACTGTCTCTGTATCAGACTTTGATGTGGTTGAAAACCTTATTTATTTATTTATATGTTTGTTCTTCTAACCGACAGGAAAATGTTTTTTGTACTGTAATGGCTTGATGGATCATATATGCGTCTGTGAGAATGGAAATGGTAAAGCGTGGTACAAAGCACCCGGTCATTTCAACGGCACACTGGTAAGACAAACCATTCAAAAGCAGTTTGAAGGATAAAATATTAATCTTCAAGGACTGTTACAGTAAATGTTTTATACCGTACAGACTGAAGCGTTGCAGAATAAATTTTTTAACATTTTTTGTCCTAGGATGCCTTTATTAAGATCATACGCAGGGAGGGAATCAGGTCTCTGTGGAGCGGCCTTCCACCAACACTGTAAGTGCTCAGCTTCATTTCTACACCCTGAGGATGTTTACTGCTATCTAGACACATCTGACCTTTACTGCGAGAACAATGAAGTGTTTTTATTACAGAATGATGGCAGTGCCTGCGACTGTGATCTATTTTACATCTTATGATCAGCTCTGCGCTGCTCTCAAGGTCAGGATGGGAGACAGATCTGACACGGCTCCACTACTGGCCGGTGCTTTCGCAAGAGGTACTGTTTAACCAGATTGATTAAGTGTTTGACCTTTCCACCACATTCTTACTTACGGTATCAAAGCGTGTTCTGCTTTACCTGAGTTTTGTGTGTGTGTCAGTGGGCTCGGTCACAGTAATAAGCCCCCTGGAGCTGATCCGCACAAAGCTTCAGTCTGAAAAACAGTCGTACAGACAGCTGAGCGCTGTGATCAGGTCATCGGTGCACAGCGAGGGCTTGCGGTCACTGTGGAGAGGCTGGGGTCCCACGCTGCTTCGAGACGTCCCCTTCTCAGGTGATTCACACTATAATAGACCCATAGCCAACGGCGGTTAAATTAAGACTACATATGAACCCTTGTGTGTTTGGTTTTTCTCCTCAGCTATGTACTGGTATAACTATGAGAAGGGGAAATCCTGGCTCTGTGATTACTACAGTTCAAATCCAACCTTTGCAATCACATTCACAGCCGGAGCGGTGTCTGGATCGGTGAGTCTGCGTGATGTCTCATGGGAATAATTTGGAGCAAAAATAGGTCAAGTTGTGTGAAATGCTGTTTGCATCCTGATGCATCCCACCTAATAGAACTGCTTACTCGAAACAAATCATGTGGTCACGTTTCAAACTTGTCTGGCTTTAATGAAAACACATTTATGAATTTTGAAGAGGCCTTGGATGTATTGTACACGGGCAAGAATTTGGCATATCGGAACAAGATACACATAACACTGTATTAATATACAAATAATTTTTTCCTTTTTATTTTTCCATCATTAAGATTAACTTGTGAGTTACACAAGCACATCCGCCTAAGTACTTTGTTATTGTATTAGATTGCAGCCATAGTCACGTTGCCGTTTGACGTGGTGAAGACGAGGCGGCAAGTGGAACTTGGTGAATTGCAGGCGAAATGTGAGTATCAAAATTCTAGTTACAAGTAATGATGAATAACTGGAAAATTCATGGAAAAGAATTTGAAATTTATTGGTCTAAATGTGGGTACCGTGTTTTTTCTTTGCAGTGTCCAAACAAGTCTCATCCAGTACTTACAATGTGATGAAGCGAATAGTGGCAGAGAATGGCCTATCAGGACTCTTTGCAGGTAGACTGTATTCAATTTCTCCCACTATCATTTCAACCGTATTACCAAAAATAAAATGTTTTGACTAGACAAATAACTATAACTATATTAGGGCTGCAAAATGAATCAAAAGATCACAAATGTGCATATTGCAATATTCATGTGGCAGTGGTTTGCAATAACCAAATTATTTTAGTACATTTAATATAAAAAGTTATGTATAGTCACAGTTTTAGGTTGATGCAGATGGAAATAGTGACGCTTTCTTTTTTCGTTAATATTGCACAGTCCTAATAACAACTACCACTAGATGTCTCAGTGGAACAGCACTGACTCTCTATCATCTCTTCCTCAGGTTTTATGCCCAGACTGATAAAAGTGGCACCTGCGTGTGCTATAATGGTTAGCACATATGAGTTTGGTAAAGCTTTATTCCGCAGACGTAACCTGGAGAAAGACCGGACTGCAGCCCAGCACCTCATCCATCACACACCTGAGACAACAGCTCTGCAACAAACCACTGAACGCTTTATCAGATAGATTTCTATAAAAACAAGAGGAATTAATAACTGGTTATCTCACCCATTCCCCATCATGCATGATGTCATGCTGTGAAATAACTGCCTGTCTCTAGTGAACATATATTCAAAAGAGTAAAGAAGGAACACATGGCAGACATTTTTGATTTTTTTAAATTACATAATTGATATTCCTTTAATTGTGATGACAAATCAGATCACATTTAATATTTAATATTTTTATTTATTGATACTTATGGAATTTTTAATCGTTACACAAACAATTTGGATATCATTAGATATCATGTTTATCAATGTAATTGATTTAATAGTTTTTGTATATGAATTTTTAGTCTTTGTAGTCTGCCGTTTAGTGATCTCATTATTTGTTTGTTTTTGTTAATAAATAAGGACAGGGTGTGTAAATGGTGCCAAAAACCCTAAAACTCAGGTACTGTGTTATGTAAAAGCCCTAATAGCTGATTGGATGTTTGATTTCTTATGTATTTAAACGTCTTATTATGTTGCCTACAAAATGCATACTGTATATAAAACATATCTGTGCCTTGTTTTGTTTATACAGAATATTGCCTTTCATTGAATTTGAGCTACGCACAGCTCTCAATATTTCAAGGGTTAGAAACTGTTCTTAAGTATCGATAAATTAAAAGATTAAAATCCACATTGAGATATCACAAAACACTACAGACATGTTCCAGACAAAACCAGCCTGTAGCCAAGATCGAATTTACATTTCAGTTTATTGAAAAATCATGGATGTAGTTAAGGACATAAAATTAAATGATTGAACAAATTAATGCAAAATGATGCTGAATATATGATATTCATCTCAGTGTCCCTTCATTGTGCTCACAGCATTTGTTTCTGTCATACTGTAATAGAACAGAAAGTTTGACAAAAGCTAAATCACCCAAAACGTAAAAAGTCATAAAAAAGAATACATTCAAAAATGTCAGTAAAGGCATTAAAATTCATCAGTTTAACTCAAACAAATGATAACTTTTCCATTTAATAACAATGACTGTGTCAGCAGCCTAACTTGAAGAGAACATTAAGACAGTAAGTCCTACAGTATTTCATAAGCATTTCTTAATGTACGTAGCTGCATTCCTTCATTCCACTAGACACATCAAATATGTTTCATTGCATGTGTAGAATCAGGCAGTACGGAATGAATGTATTTGGAAAAACTTGCACTGTGAAATGTACTGACTTCTAACGACATCTCATATCTAGCTCTGAAGAGTGTACAACATGCGTTTACATGTAAAACGTATTTCTGTGGTACAAAAGAAAATCACACGGGCAGACGAGACGATCTAAAAGGCTAAAAACACAGATGCTCGCCAAGGCAACATACAGTAAGAGCCATCAAGACAGTGATGCGACTAACAGGAGCTCTGCATATGCTTTTGCTTTTAATCTGAAATTCTATTACGCATCTCTGAACGTGAAATTATGGATAAATGGATGGATTATGAATAAATCATGGCCTAGCATGCCTAATGACCTGATTATAATAGTTTATAATTGTTACTATGAAAACTTTTTTGTAATTTGCAGCATTACAAGTAACCTCCTAGTTTGATAAAAAAATATTTTTAAACGTTTTACTTTTTAAATTAAGAAAACAACTATTTATTTCCAGTTCTGTCTTATATACTGTATTTTTGTCGTATGCGCATCAGGCACTATCTGAATGATGGTGAGAAAATATGCATAACTAATACCCTGTGTTTGATGAATATGTAGTGGTGTGTGGATATGTAAATTAGATCATACATATGCATGTACACTCCATGTAAGAGGGCACTTTCACTGATAGAAGAATTCTGAATACGGAGTGAATCTTAAATGCTTCATTTAAAACGTGTTAACATCTACATACAGAACACCATACGTATGTGTGAGTATTAAGGCAAACCTAGAATGCGAAAATAACAATGTCATACATCAAAAGCATTCAAAACCTTTAGGTTGTCTATGTCTATGGTGAATTTTTTATTATTTACGCAATGCACATTTCTTATGTTATTGTGCATGACTCATGTTATTCTGAAAAAACAGATTGTTTTTATAATCTGTACTGGAAATGCATTAACTATTTTTCTTTACAGTCAAGGTCACCAAACCCAATTACATTAAAAAAAACCACTTTAAAAACTCATGCAAAGAGCCGGCCACCTTAAAAAATTCCTGACAACCACCATCATGAAAATGACAATTAAAACAGTCTATTTGTGTTTTACAGTTATTTGAAACATGAAAGGTGATATACCCACACTATTTGTTTATGTAAACCTTGTACAGTTTTAACACTGCAGTTTAAATGCGCTGCGAGATTCCCATATTCTCATTACAAATACCAAGTACTTATACTGTATGAATTCATTACGCCTTTCAAGGGATTTATTACACACATCTCTTGGTCAATAACGGCATTCTGAGGTTTAATATTTTCATATAATGACCACCAAACCGTTTAATTGACCACAATCCTGCTGTGCTAATTTGTGTATAGCTATAGCAAATTTACGTTTCTCCTATCACTCTGCCTCCTCTCTCTTAAGCTCAAATCAATATTTCCTGTTCATTTATTTATTAATCTAGTCAGTAGCCATGTATCAAGCAGCGTAATGTAGACTCAATAGTCAATATCGCAACATACAGCTCTTTAGGAGGATACAAGATTCCTATGACCTGTGCCCGGATTTGACTGTATGTTAAGCTTTCTGTAAAGATAAGATCTCAGCGAGTTACACTTTTATCTCAATAAATAAGTGTTGGAATTTTTTAACTTGAGGATGAATAAATATTTGAATCGATAAATTAGGTGTAAATACATTTTAAATGTATCTAATAGAAGGAGAAATGTCAAAATTTAGCTGGAGCCAAAGTTCCACTCATATTAACTTACAATTCCTCACAGATGAGATTTTAGAAACAAATTGACCTCAAGCACAAAATTAAAATAACAAAATAAACTGGCAAAATGCGAAATCTGGGTTGTTTTACAAAAGGCTTGAATTCCTGATGTCCTGAGTCAAGATTGTCGTTTCATGCGTTTCTTTAAACAGATGGTAAGTGTAAGGAGGACGTTGATAAACAATAATAAACACAAACTTCAATGACATACTAAACATATAAAACCAGAACTGGGGCGTTGCCTTGTCCGGCAGAAATGTCTCTCAGAGAAACACTGAGCATGGTAGTGTCGTTTTTCTTTCTAATCGTTTATCCTCCATTTTCTCTCAATGTACAATCCAAACCTTTGTTTGTCAAGTAGGACGTTGTGTTTGTGTGAATGTGTCTGTCTGTGCATATAATGTCCATACTTTTCTGCCTTGTTCAGGATGGAGTAAGTCCTGGGCTGGTCATGTCTGTTGTGGGACTGGCCAGATACTCACTTGACTTTAGGCTGGCAAGCGATTTGTAGCTGGCCATCGAGGTCAATGATCCACACAAACCCCTTAGAGATGGAGTATCCTCTTTCCCTGTGAAAACACAACCGCACATAGGCACACATTAGTGAGTAGACATCAACATCTCACATGTGATATCTTCTAATTGTATTAGTGATTCTTTTAAAGTGAGAAAAAACAGAGCTGCAGACGCAACATCTGAGGAGAAAGATGACAGGACAGAGGATGGTGCTAGCAACGACAAGGTCATGGGTTCGTTTTCCTGGAAATTAACAAAATGATAAAATGTATAATGGACAAAAACGCACAAGGCCTGGATCAAATTTGACCACATAAATATACAATATTTGTATATAGCGGTATTTACAACAAACTTGTTGATTTAGAGAGAAGCAGTTTTGTTGCAGCTTAAGAATCAACTGGAAATCGTAGGTGAAAAATCGATCATTTGTGTTTAATAGTCTAACGCGGTTTCGTTTCCTTTGTTTGCGTCCACTGAGTCACGCGCTGTTAGTTTGCATTTGTTTGCGTGTTAATATTCGGAGATTTGGAAGGCATGTCCAACGCCAGCTACAGTACTTAAACAGTTGTTGTAAGTTCAGTTCGTGGGAGAAGCAGTTTTGTTGCAGCTTAAGAATCAACTGGAAATTGTAGGTGAAAAATCGATCATTTGTGTTTAATAGTCTAACGCGGTTTCGTTTCCTTTGTTTGCGTCCACTGAGTCACGCGCTGTTAGTTTGCATTTGTTTGCGTGTTAATATTCGGAGATTTGGAAGGTCACATTCCACTGGTCACATTCCGACGCAACCTACGATCTCTCTCTCCCTCCCGCTTATCCTCTGCAGTCTCTGCTACTCTCCCACCCCCTAAACAGTTCTCTCTCCTTGATGCTAACACCGCCACCCAAACCCTTTGCTCCACACTAACCTCCTGCTTAGAAATCTTATGCCCTCTAAGATCTAGGCCATCTCGTGCATCTCCTTCTGCCCCCTGGTTATCTGATGTTCTCCGTGAGCATCGCGTCTCTCTCAGGTCTGCTGAGAGAAAGTGGCGCAAATCAAAAGAACCCACTGACCTCTCTCTCTACCAGTCTATTCTCTCTTCCTTCTCAGCGGATGTCTCCTCTGCGAAAACCCAATACTACCACACTAAAATCAACAACTCTCCTGACCCTCGTACTCTCTTTAAAACCTTTTCCGCTCTCCTTTGCCCGCCCACTCCCCCCCCTCCATCAGACTTAACAGCTGACGATTTTGCATCGTTCTTTGTAAAGAAAACAAGCACCATCAGCAATCAATTCTCTGCGCCACCATCTCTTGATCACAGTCAATCCCCAGACACATGCTTGTTCCCCTCCTTCTCCCTCCTATCTGAAGAGGAAGTTTCAAAGGTAATTTCTTCTAACCATCCGACTACCTGCCCTCTAGATCCCATCCCCACACATCTCCTCCAGGCCATCTCTCCATCGGTTGTTCCCTCTTTGACTCACATTATCAACTCGTCTCTCACCACTGGCACATTTCCTACACTCTTCAAAGAGGCCCGTATTACCCCACTACTAAAGAAGCCTACTCTTAATCCTGCATTGTTAGAAAACTACAGACCGGTATCCCTACTCCCCTTCGCTGCGAAAACTCTAGAACGTGTTGTATGTAACCAGCTCTCATCCTTCCTCGCCCAGAACAACCTCCTGGACAGCAACCAGTCTGGGTTCAAGAGCGGTCACTCCACTGAGACTCCGCTGCTCTCTGTCATTGAAGCCCTGAGACTGGAAAGAGCTTCCTCCAACTCATCTGTTCTCATCCTACTGGATCTATCTGCCGCCTTCGACACTGTTAACCATCACATCCTCCTGTCCACTCTCAAGGCTATGGGGGTCTCCGGAATGGTGCTACAATGGTTCAGGTCTTACCTCTCAGGTAGGTCATTTAGTGTATCTTGGAGAGGTGAGGTGTCTGAGTCCCAACATCTTGACACAGGTGTTCCTCAGGGCTCAGTGCTTGGTCCATTGCTATTCTCTGTTTACATGACATCCCTAGGCTCTGTCATTAGGAAACATGGCTTTTCCTATCACTGCTATGCGGATGATACACAACTCTACCTGTCTTTTCGCCCTGACGATCCGACTGTCTCTGCACGCATCTCAGCTTGCCTAGCCGACATCTCACTCTGGATGAACGGCCATCACCTACAGCTGAACCTTTCAAAAACAGAACTGCTTGTAATCCCGGCTGATATAAAGACTTATCACAACCTTTCCATTCAACTGGGCTCATCAACCATCACACCTTCCAGAAAGGAAAGAAACCTGGGAGTGGTGATCGATGATCAGCTCAACTTCACAGATCAAGTTGCCAGCACCGCCCGGTCCTGTAGATTCATCCTCTACAATATCAGGAAAATTAGACCCTTCCTATCGGAGCATGCTACGCAAGTCCTAGTACAGGCTCTAGTCCTGTCCAGACTGGACTACTGCAATGCACTACTGGGAGGACTTCCAGCTTGCACAACCCAACCTCTACAGATGATCCAGAATGCTGCGGCAAGAGTTATCTTTAATGAACCGAAGAGGGCACACGTCACTCCTCTACTCATTAAGCTACATTGGCTCCCTATAGTCGCTCGCATTAAATTCAAGACTCTGCTCCTGGCTTACAAGACCACGACTGGTTTGGCACCACCTTATCTTCACTCACTAATGCAGACATATGTACCCGCCAGATCCCTACGATCTGCAAACGAACGGCGTCTTGTGGTGCCATCCCATAAAGGTAAAAAATCTCTCTCGCGCACCTTCTCCGGATCTGTTCCACCTATGTGGAATGATCTGCCTGCTGCTACAAGATCTGCAGACTCTGTAGCCATCTTTAAGAAACGCCTGAAAACACATATCTTCCGCCAACATCTGACATCTGACTGATCTGTTCTGACTCAACTCTCTTCTCTACTCTTTTCTTCTCTTCTTTAAAAAAAAAAAAAAAAAAAAAAATGTATGAATGATTCTGTATACTGTGTTGGACTATATGAACCTTATTTTTGATTGCACTTATGCTTTTGTTGTACTTATGATGTCCTAATTGCTTCCATTACCTACCCCACTTGTAAGTCGCTTTGGATAAAAGCGTCTGCTAAATGACTAAATGTAAATGTAAATGTAAATTTACTACAGTGCAAAATCTGAAAACAAGACAAAAAACATCATTACACATTATGGTAATGAGAATAAAAGGAATAAAATAATAAAAAATATTCTATTTTAAAATAATAAAATCAAAGGAGATTTGATGCCAAAAGAAATATCATTTGATTTCAGGGTAAAATATGACCCAGACGTTGTCTCATATTTTCATGAGATTCACATGAACGCTGTAGGAAGACTGCTGCTGATATCTTCCCTCAGGTGGTATGAAGAAAATGACATCATCTATAATTAAGTCAGTTCTAGATGTCAGATATCAGAGAATGATGATGTCACCAGAGCTGAATCATAACACACAGACACAACACAAACCTTCTCTGTGCCAGTGTGAAAGTCCTGCCTTGCTGTCCAGACTGTGAGGGTTCAGCTGTGGTGGATCCAGAGACGCCTGAGATAGACTAATATCTGCAGAAAGATGCTCCAAACTCTGGAAGCTCTTACTGTGGGACACACACACGCACCGGCACATTTTATTAAACTTGTCAAAAACATGTCACATTTCACCCAAAATAGAGCATAAAAAGGCCTATTTTAAGAATCTTACGATTATGATAACACATTAAGTGAATTTAAAGAATGATTTTTTCCCCTTTGCCTTACTGTGGTGTGAAACAAACTAATAATGTAAATTCTACAGTTTGGTATATCATCCAGTAGTCTTTGTTGTACAGTTCACCTAAAATCACACTCATGTCATTCCAAACCTGTTTGACTTTCTTTCTTCTGCAGAACACAAAAGAAGATATTTAGAAGAATGTTAAAAACCCCAAAACATTGGCCCCCTTTGACATCAGTTGCATGCACGCAAAACCACTTAGTCAAAATGAGGTCAAAATATCTTCTTTTGTGTTTAACAGAACACAATGTCATAAACATGTATTGGATAACATGAGGGTGAATAAATGACAGAATTTTCATTTTTGGGTGAACTATCCGTTCAAATATGTGATGCACTTATATTGTACTGTATTACAGTAATAAGAATCGAATGCAAGTCACCATTGTTAGTAAGTGAAATAACAAAAGCTCAAAACTAAAATTTGGGGGAGAATGTGATGAAAAAATGTTTTTGTGAGATTCACCCCAAATTTGGTTTACAATGACCTCAACCCTTTAAATAGCCCTGTATACGTTCCTCATGAATGACAGGGATGGCTGTTCAAAGTGTGCCAACACTATAATGTGATTTCAGAGCTGCATACATCAGCTAAAATCAAAATGAAGCTGAGAAAAAGGCCAAAAATACAGCTGCGCACAGCTGACGTTTGCTTATGTTGAACAGGAACAGACTTTTGAATGAAATCCAATACAAGCTCTGAGGTAAAGCTGCATGTATCAATACTAGGTTCATACATTGGATATAAACTACAAAAACAGGAAGCACATACTCATCCCATGGTCCTATGCGTTTCCTGTACAGGAGCGTATCCAAGGCAACAGCGTTAGTATCCAAGGCAGCAGGTGAGGGCCACTGATTTGTCAAGTGGGACGTAAGCTCCTGTCTGGAGCGCAGGTCATGGTTCTTCATCACTGTCCTGAGTGAACAGATACATAGAAGGACACAAAGAGATAGAGTACAATGATGAAGATAAGAACAACATAGAACCAGATGTCTTTGAACTAACATATTTAGGCAGACAAGAATAGCCTGGTGTTTCTAACTTTAAGTTGTTAAAGTTCACTTCCTATCCTGATATTTTAAAGCAATATTCTTGAATAGGTCTAAGAACCTGCATGTGTTCCTGTATCCCGACTGGTAGAGGATTTTTTGCACAAATAAAGTCATAGGTTTGATTCCCAGGGAACACACACACTGATCAAATGTCTGGTATACTTTGGATAAAAGCATTTGCATAAACGTAAATAATTTCAGGTTTCTTGCAAAAACATGGTGAGTGTCTGTTTATATATCAATGACTTAACCTGCCAATATACTCAAACAAACAAACAGTCTTCAACCTCATTAATAAGGTTTCAAAACTGCCCACAGCTGGAAATGACCCATTGTAAATCACTCACAGCAGTCTGAGAACAAACACGCTCCTTCGTATTGATTCAGCCTCTGATGTTGCAATTGATACAGGGATACACATACAGCTTTACATGGAAAGAGATTGCTTTATATCTTCTCAGATTACAACTTTAATCTCTAAACGTTTGTTGTGAGGTAATGTGTTGCTTTTTGTTAAAACATTCATCATCAACAAGGATGCTATCAGAACAAATGCCTTTACATTTGTTCATTCAGCAGATGCTTTGTTTCAAAGCACCTTACATTTGCATTTATGTATTTGCCAGATGCTTTATCTAAAGCAGCATACAGTGCATTCAATCTATACTTTTCTATTAGTAAATGTGTTTCTTGGAGATCAAACATTTGACTCAGGAATAAACTGAAATAAACTGAGAAACTAAAAGTATTTATCATTTAAAGGTCCAGTGTTCAAATTTAGCGGCATCTAGTGGTGAGGTTGTGAATTGCAACCAACTGCTTTTTAACTTTTTAGTTTCTTTGCGGAAGGAGATAACGTATTTACAAAACACGCTCTGAAGAGCAGTTATCCATTATAATTCAAACAATTATCATCCCTCACAGGGAGGATTAAATTCATTTGTGATTTAATCTGTGCGTTAAAGATAACATTTTAGGCGTAATTGGAATAATTCTCCTTTCAAATATGTATAAAACACAGTATAACCATCAATATGTGAAAATATGCTCACATGTGTAAGGTATAAAGTAAAGAAAGAATATTAATAAACCACTTAATTCGCATCAGGCAGTGAGGTCAAAAGAAATGACGGTAAATGTTTAAATGATGGAAACGCATCAAACGCTCTTTGCATAACACTGTTGTGGCTAGAACAGCTATGGCCCAAAGTAATGCAAAATCACGGCATAAAATTACAATAAATTACATTTGCTAATCGCTGGAATACACTACAAGACTTTTAAAATCTGAACAGATTTTTTTAAACTAGACATCATACAATTGCAGACTTTTTGAAAGTTTTAGATAGAAACACACCAACTGATCAAATCTGCAGACTGGCACAGACTTTCTGCAATAAGTCTAGACTGAAAACCTGAGCAAAAATCTGAGCAAAAGTCTTGTAGTATATTTTAGCCCTAACGCCTACACCTAGGCCAACCCTGAACTTACAATAACAAAATAAAAAAAGTAATTCACTGTGACAAAAATTATGTGGTATTGAAGTGCTCATGCCCAGTTCTAGCCATGACAGGCGCGTGTTGGAGAACTGCACCGACGCACATATCAGACGCACACACTAAATAAATAGAAATGCAGTTTTAATCCTAAATATAGCTTTCATCCTGACATTATAACAGATTTTACTCTGTTCATAAATTTTCCATATCATAGCATAATAAATAGAAAGGACCAGATTCATTAATCAAATGACCAGTGCCCACGTTATCTGAAGACCAGTACACTACGTCCCTACAACGTTCTCCATGGGTTCAATTCACAATGGTTTAGACGTTTCTGAAACGTTAGCAAAAATTTGAGGTAATCCTTCAATATAGGGGGCAATTCTCACTATAAACTAGTTGTTATTACCATGCCTGTTATTGGCATATTGGCTGTTTATTAGTATTTTTAAAGCACATATTCTGTGTGACCGTACTCTACATCCCTAATCCTACCCAATACCTAACAACTACCTTACTAACTATTAATAAGCAAGAAATTAAGAGTTTATTGGGGGGAAAGTCGTAGTTAATGGTTTTATTAAAAGCGAGAATTGCCCCCTATACTGAAGTTTGACCAAATTCTAAGAAATGGAACGTTGCCAAGACGTCCTCAGAACGTGGTCACAAAGCAATGTCACTGTGACCAAATGAAGACGAACTGACGACGTTGTCAGAACGTATTGTGATTGCTGGGTAGTGCATTTCTGTCAATAGATCCTAGATCCTCCTAAATACAACACACTGGACCTTTAACACATATACATCAAGAATGTACAATTTTTTCTTCCAGTAGTTTCTCCATCAAATCCCCTCCTGATTTGCATGCTGCAATAAACGATTAACTTCTATGCATCTGTCTCCATAGCAACCCTGCTCTGTTCTTGGGGGTGACATCTCTACAAGCAGACAGCTTTCAGGTGCTCAGATGAACCATGAACTTCAGTCTGACAGAGTGAAAAATCCAGTCGACATCTTTGGACATGAGTATTGAGATTCAGATAATCCATCTACCCAACAAAATATTAAAAAAGTGCTTTTTGCTTTTTGCTTTTTCACTTTAGATTGTTTTATTTCAGCTCTTAAATGTATACGACTTTCAATAGTACAATATAAATATGTAATGCTCTTGACAAAATGCTTGTGATGTTCCCCATTTGTAAGTCACTTTGCATGAAAGCATCTCTTAAAAAAATGTAAAACAAATATTAAAGAGCTAATACAAATAAAAAAGATAAATCAATACACTTCACAGACCTCTTGGAACAATATTTCTCACCATGACCAGCACTTTTCATTACCATAAATCAATTACTTTCACAGAGAGAGTGAATTCACTAATGTTTCCAATTGTATAATAGTTTTAAAGAGTCTTACAGTTGATCCTGAAGCTCAAGGATGATGATCTCAAGCTGCTCTTTCTCCAGTTTGTGGCTGATTTCAGTGTCTGTCAGGCGCTGCCGGAGAGATTTATTCTGAGAATCTGACTCGGACAGTTGAGCTTCTCTCAGACGCACAAGCTCCTCCAGATAACCCTAAACACACGACACACACAACTGGAATCAGGGCTGACGGTACAAATGTATAAACCATGCAACAATGCTATTGCTCACAGCGAAATGGAATGGTCAAGTCCAGCGCACTGCATTGTGGGAGGCAGTAATCAAAATACAATTCACATATTACTCGTAAGTTATGCATACTGCAGAAACAATTCTCTCACCTTCTGTTCCAGCACGACTCTGTATTTCTGCTCCAGTCTTTTACTCTTGCTGTACCAGGTGCTCTGATCGGCCATCAGACTTGCCGCCATGTATGTTTCAGGAGTTCCTGCTTCACTTCCACTGCTGCCAAGCGTCCTCATCTCCTCTTCATCACTGCTGATGCTGTCAGATCTGACACATAAACACATCCCACAGCCTGAATTAAGAGATGCGTTAACAGACGCATTCACACGTATGAGAGGTGTGTGTGTGTGGCACTCACGTCTGTGTGAATTTAAGGTACGGAGTGTAGTCAATGACCACTGGACAGCTCTCATCAAGCCCCTCCCCCTTTAGACAGAAACTGTCAAATAGAAGATTGGAATTTCAGTAAAACTCAATACGTGCACTTCATCGGTATAGAATGTCACAGTGTAAAAGGATTATGGGATGTGATGAAATAAGTGTGTGTGGGAGGCTTATGTCAGCAGGTGTTTATGAAGCGTAACCCATATAATGACTGATCAACATCCTGTCCCGCTGAATGTCACAGCCACCCTACAGACAGGAAATGATTGCACGTACCTAAAGTCAATGGTATTTAGGCCAATCAGAGTATCCGCAAGAAGCCCCGCCTCCTCGCACAGAACTACCGCCCCCTCCTCGTAGAACCTCCTGATAAACAAACACAAAATGAATCTGATAAAGACCAAGAATTAAAAAACACTTTTGTATTTTAGATATCTCACACTTTTTACCAATCATTTTGTCTATTGTTTTTACTCAATTATTTTCTTGATCTTTTTAGATTTTTACAGTAACGCATTCACAAAGAGCGATTTGTATCTTATGGAGCTCAGCATATAAATATATTTACAAAAGAACTTCACGTGTAACATTTCATTCGTTTCCATGATTCATTCAAGACTCAAACCTGGTAGTTTTAAAATCTTTCAGAGCTGCCGAGACGTATTCAGACAAACGTTTCTCCATTAACGCTACTCTGATCCAGGCACGACCCTAAGAGAAACATAGAGAGATAGAATCCTCTTACCATTTTAACCACAAAAGCCTTTAAAACGAAAGTAATTCAGCAGAGACGAGAGAGGCTGGCATTAACGTTCATCTCGGACAGCACGGAACACAAGTCCAAAACTTTTGCGATCGGATTATTCAAACCACGTTAGAGATGGTCAGAAACGCATTTGACCACATCATATTTGTAGAGGCTAATGCATCCTGATGCATTCCGGACAACAACGAAGGAAAACTAGGTTAAACTGGGGCGTACGCCAGGATAAAAAAAAAGATTTCAAAAATAATACGCTGAAACAGTTATACATAAACAAGACTTTATGAATGTTGTTACACATATCCAAAATTCTGTTTATAATATAACAAAGAACTTTCACTCTTAACTTTAAAAAATTAGCGATATAACATTTCTTGTGGGAAGTAAAACATTGTGAATGTTTTGGCTGTGTGTTCTGACCTTTGCCCTTGAGCTGCGGACGTTCTCCATGTTTTCAATGCTGTGGATACAGCTGTGTGGTACTTTATTACATGCTACACGTATGTAATCCCAGAAACTGCGTGGACTCTCATAGCCAAACCAACTGACCTGACCTAAAGAGAGAAAACAGGTATACACACACCACATGAGTATAAGCAGATGTATATAACTTATTTCTGTTAATCGGTTTACAGATTTACAGCAAAAATGTATTTTAAAGTCATCAATTTATTGGACTTAATAGAAATTATTTTTGTTGAATTGGTAACTCTCTTGTTTCGTGTATAAAATAATATTACAAACTTACATTGACATTTTTAACAACATTTTTTACTGTATATTATTGCATATCAAAAATTAAAATTCTGTCATCAATAATTCATCCTTATGTGGTTGAAAACATGTTTAAAGCGAACCTGCAACGATTTGTCATGCATTCTGACTTCTTTACAATGTTAAACGTGCTGTCTTCTCATGCTTAACATGGTCAACTTGTAAAAAAACGAGTTGGGCGTATTACGTAGTATTTCTGTGGTCGATACAGTCCCCCAGTGATCGTACAGGTTTCGGAAAGTTTTTTTTCAACATATAAAACTGTTTGGCAACGACTTTTCTCAGTCCCTTATTGGAATATTCTCCCGGAAAAGCACGCGGCACGGCCACAGGACAGCAGGAGAAGGAGCATGCACAGGCGTCACTTTCACTTGTAAGCAGTAGAGAGAGAGAGCATACGTTCGCGAAGTTCAGGACTTTGTTTGTTCACTGCATTTGGGTGATGCATGTTATATAAACGGTGGATTTGGAGATCGTTTGAAACTGATATATGGAGCCATCCCAGCGCTAAAAGATGCCGGACATGAACCGCATGCGGTGAGTGATACTGATGTCTGTGTTTTGTTGACAATGGGTGCCCACGTGCTTTGGTTCAGCCTACCACTCCCCCCCGCACACGCCGTATGTTTTCAGAAACAATCGTAAAGTGATCAAACTAAATACTCTTCGAAGATACGAATATGTAATACTACTCTATAGGTCCTCAAGATTAATATGAGATTGGAAGAAACCCTGTGTGTTAACCCGCTTTAAGACAATTCTGTGGAACAGAAAAGAAGATATTTTGAAGAATGTTGGTAACCAAACAACGGTGGTACCCAATGACTTAAATCGTACAAAACCACTAAGAAGTCAAAGGGTGCCACCATGATTTGGCTACCAACATTCTTCTTAATATCTTCTTTTGTATTCTGCAGAGGAAAGAAAACCATAGAGGTTTGAAATGACAAGAGGGTGAGTAAATGATGAAAAAAAATTCAATTTGGGGTGAATTTTGATATAACTTGATATCAAACTGTGTGAGAAATATAGGATTTGGTTGAAATGATGGACAGAGAAATAATGAGAGTATCTTGTTTCAAAAGCTTAAAAACTGTGGATGTACATTATCTATATTTCCCAGACCTATATACAGAGCCAGAGTCTATAAACAGGTTAGAACTTAGAGAGAGAGAAAGAAATGTTATTGTGTCAGAGTCTGATCTTCTCGAACCCAAAATGAGACACTCACTGTTCTTTTTATACCTCATTAACTCTACTGGAGTGTGTGTGCGTGTGTGTCTTCGAGCAGCATACATCATAGCATCCTTATATAATGGTGGTGGATGCGTGTGAGACGTCAGGCTTCTGGGAAAATTCAATTTCACAGACAATGTGTGTGTGGGGGAAAATAATATCTTCATTTCACACGTGAGGAAATTGTGTGTGGCCTGTTACAATAGTTTTGTTGTGACCTAAATATTTCAACCACTACTAGTATCAAACTTTAGAAGATCTGGCATCCTTCGTTATCTGTTTTTATAATGACCTGCATACACTTGATCAAATTATAGGGTTATGCCATACATACATACAAAAATAACTGAAAAAAAGGCATTCAGAAACAAATGACGTGCACCAATATAACACAGTTTCTGTCTCACCTTTCAGTCTGTGGCTCAGAATATGTTCCAGAATAGACACAAAGTTGATGAACTCAGCAGATGCGTCATCTATTGTTTCAAAACACGAGCGATCAATGAGGGTCTTTACCGAGAACCTGCGAACTCACAACACACAACCGTGAGCACGCTGACAGTTTATCTGCATAATCCAGTTTTACAGACAACAGAAACACTGTTCAGAAACACTAAATGAGCTTTTAGGAGATCTTCAATGGGAGACACCACGTGTTTTATGGAGCCGTTTATTACGGTTTCATTACATGTAATTCTGGCATAATGACAGTCCAGTTTATTATCGCCAGCTTTTTTATGAGTCGTGACTTTTTCATTTCAGAGATAATTTCACTTCTGACATTTCATTTTGAAAACACAGCTAAAAAGTAGAACAACAAGGATGAAAATTATAATTTTTCCTTCACCTTCTTGACTCTTTCTTTGACCAGACTGTCACTACAAACTAAAGCTGGACTAAAAATGCAATATTTTGAGATCAATTTTTATTTTACTTTATTAAAGATGAATTGTACTCTATGAATTAAAGTCATGTGACACAACTGTTCAAAATGCTTGCTGATGCATAACACATACAATCTCACTTTATGAAAAGAAATGCAGGTAGGATGTCCAGTATGCAGAAAGATAATAACATAATCAGATTCCAAATCGCTTTTTTTGAAGGTAACATAGGGAATATTAATATTATAGGCTATTTTTTTTATTTTGTAGACTATAAATCAAACATAAAAATAAGCAGCAGGGTTGATGCACAACCTGTGAACACAGCGGCACATAATAGCATATTATTCTATACATTATAAAGAAAGAATAAACTGTTCGCTATAAAAAATAAGGGTAGTTATATATACAATTGAAAGTTGAAAGTAAGTTAAAAAAAATGTCAGAAACAAAACACATTGCTTACATAATGTTTTTACAAATGTGTAACGATAAAATTATAACTAATTTGCTTCATTACTTGATATTATAAAATTTTCCAAATTAAAATTACAAAACTAAAAAGAAACTCAAATTCAAACAGCATATTATTGCAAAACTAATAAAAAACATTTTTTTTTACAAAATTCAAGGATTAAATGAACCTTCTAAGAAATCTGTGAGTAAATCTATAAAAACTGAACACTGTTTAGGTTTGTCGCTGAAAAATACAACTGTATTTTAACAATTATTTAAGAATTACGAAAAACAAAACTAAACTAAACTAACTTCTCAACTGGTTTGGCAGCTCAACCAATAAATTAAATTAATTAAACACATCGTACCATAAAATGGCTGCATTTTTGGTATTGAGTGATATCATGCATATCTGATACACTTACTGTATGTTTGTGACACCCTTTTCGGCCACTCTGAACGTCAACATGTTATCACCAAAAACCCACCTGAGGTGATTTACTCTGGCTCTGAATGAACTCTGGATCAGAGATCACAGGATAAACAGGATAAACTGGAGGAAATGGATTGCTGCTTATCTGTCCCTCTGTTCTCCCACACACAAACAGCAAAATGACTATGACAGTCTGAGTCTCACACACGTCACACTCGTAGCCTTTTCTTTGGCTGATACCTGCTGTGCTCACTTAATAGGCATGACATTTATTTGTGCTATCGTTCCTGCTTCAAACATGCTCTGTGTGATGCTGTCTCATTAGACTTAATCACAGACAAGTCATATTCAGCTACAAGTTTCTGAAATATACATTTCTCAAAGTCACCATCAAGGAAAGTCAGAAACTAACCACTGACATCACTTCCTTCAACAGGTTGTGAACATTTTACAGAAATAAAAAATAATTGAAAAATAATTGAGATATTTCGAAAACCAGTGAACTGCTTATTGCATGCTCAACAGTATCAGTACTTCATAAAATTGTACATAGTATGCAACAATAAACCATTCAGCATGACATTTTGTTGTTATAAGACCTCATTGCATTGAATCTTTAATTCAGTGAATGAGGTCCTGTTGTCATAAACAAACAAACATTGTAATTTTGCTCTTTTTTGTGTATAAACTTGCTAACCCTTTGTAGTTTGATCAAAGGAAGTCAAAATTGAAGATGCTCTTAAAAAAAATGGCAAATGACAGTCTAGACATCATCCTCATTTGTATGGATCCATGTGGATGAAAGCATCTGCTGCAAAAATAATACATGTTAATGTAGAAATCTCACAAATTACATGGTTGTACCGCAGTACCTATATATCAATTAAAGTATTTGTGTTAAAACCATAGTAACCACAAATTTACCATAGTCTCACTGGAGTAATACTATTCCAAGATTGATATTTATAGTAAAACGTATAATACAAAGGCTGATCCACCCGGGGAAAAAACAACACAGTGAATGCAGTGGTCAGTACAATTTTTGATATCACTGTACTCTGGTTTTACCACAATACTTTTTTTCTAAGGGCTCTGTCAATTATGACGTGATGCTCACTGACGACAGATCTCAGATCAACGTTACTGTGAGCAGCGCACGTACATCTAGATGATCGTCATCATCTCTCCTGGTCCAACATCAGCAATGTGCAAAAAACAAACTTGTAAGCAATGACATCAGCGCACACGTTCGCTGCTGCAGTATGTCAGACACAATTCATGTGTGATCAGACTTTACCTGCACACGGTGATCAGATTCCTCCTCTCCACGGCTCTGATTCGCGCTGCTGCTTTTTTCCGAGCCCCGTAAAATCCGAGATTTAAAGATGCCATGATTTCTCCTGTACAGCTCTTTATTATGACGCCGTGCGTGTCTTTCTCGGATGCTTTAGACTGACTGACTTTCGCTGAAGCCATAGAAATGTAAGTAACGTTAGAGAGTCCAGTAGCAGGTAGCCGAGACATTAATGGGCGTGGTTTAGCGGCCCGGAAGTTCTCTATATTTGGTCAGGGACAAAACAATTGTTTGTTGTTATCTTATTTTGACTGTCCACAAGTAATTTTCAATTCAACTAATTTTAAAGATTTAATCTGGTACACATCTAAACTGAAATGGCTGTTTGACCACGTGATACCTGTTTTTTCAACACTGTTAAATCGCGGGACAAATCACTCATTGCTGGAGAAGGATTTTACATATTGTTTTAAGAACAGTTTCATGAATTGTCATTCAGTTTCAACGTAAGAAATCAAATCTGGGATTTATAACATTTAGTTAATCATACATGATAATCTACGTCAGGATGCCCAGGACTCAATAGATGATTTACCTTTGTGAGCCTCCGCGCGCCCCCTGGAGGACTTTACGTTACATGGACAAATTTGACCGACGCTTGTTTGTATGTGATCAGTCTCTCATTATGCAGCGGCATCCGTAGTTTTATAAAGACCCGTTTGTGACACGAGGAAAACTGGTTCTAATAAAGCTATTAAGATTAGTTGTTATAGTGAGCGAAATGTTATGCACTGGTAAAATCATTACTAAGTTCACTAGGGAGCGCCAAAGCGACGAAAACAACAAACAAAACCTATCTAACAGATTTCCCAACTGTTGTAGACAAATAAAGGAATGGAAAGTCAAATAAAAATATGATTCATGGCGTTAAATATGACTGTTATTGTTATTCATATTATTATTGTTCGTATTAGCCTCTTATTAGTAGTAGTAGTAGTAGTAGTAGTAGTAGTAGGCTAATATATTTACAGTCCCTACATGTTTTCATATTTTCGCACCAATAAAAAAACACACGCTTTATCAAATGAACAAAATGTTTAGTCATATAGAGAAGTAATTGAAGAACAGATTGAGCTAGGGTGGACTTTAAAAGGGTGGACTGTTTATATGCTCTCCTATAGTAAGTCGCTTTGGATAAAAGCGTCTGCCAAATGAATAAATGTAAAGTAATGTAAAAGGTGTTTTACAAGCACTGTCTAGTTGCAACACATAATTAACAAAAATAGTAAATTGTCAAGAGCTGCAATGTTCAAGAGATGTTTAAAGTCAAATGGTGGCAGATATTTGTTGCTTTCAGGCCCACTTAGACATGCACCTTTTAGCTGTCTGATCAATATGACACATCCCATTCAGGTCATGAAGCTTCTGCTTCTCATCTGAAGAATTGCGAGTGTTTGAGAAGTGCTTAGTGGGCCCCTGAAGCCGGATATGAGCCTCACTGTGGCAGAGAAAACGAATCCTGTTCAATACACATCAAAGGTGGCAGTCATTTCATTGCTTTCACTTTTATACTTGTGGGCACATGTATTTTGATTGGATAAAGGAAAGTTCACCCCAAATTGTTTTGCTCACCTTCATGCAGTTCTAGATCCTTAAAACCTTCTTATATGTAACAAAAACAAAACCGTCCTTGAAGAAGTTGAAACTGATGGGGAAGGATTTATGATTATGGTTATGAAACTGTCTGCAATTTCGGTACTGTAAGCATCACTAAACGGAATAAGAAAATATAGTTCCAAGTGTGCTATTCATTTACTGTAAAGCGTTTTTACTGATAATGGCTAAAATAGCTTTCTATTTTTATAGCCTATTTACTGTGCAATTCCCCCCACATTACCTCTAAAAAACAAATCCTGTCCGCTCTCTGTAGCCCAGTCAAACAAGTATCAAAGGTGACAGACAATGAAGAAGTGTTATTTTAGTTATAATGCACATTACAGAGAAAATAATCTGAAAATTGCTGAATTAAAAACATTTCCAAGTTGCAATACATAAAACTCGCAAGTAAGTACGTAATTAACGTAAACTACTCTGAATCATAATCCAAAGATAAAGCAAAAAAAATGGATTTATGCACTGATTAAATATAAATAGATGACATCAGCATAATTCAATGGCACGCAGCTCATTTGGTGCTGCTGTCAGAAAATGTGCCATCAAAGAGTAAGAGAGAAGTAACCCTTTTGTGGTTTGAGGTTTCCATCTTCTTTCCTTCTGCTCTCATCAGAGGAAGTGGACATACACCCAATGTTAGAGCGTTTCAGTAACACATGCGAGCAGTTTCTGTGCTGAAAGCTCGTGTCAGGATGGCAGGATCACTTAGCATCTGGATTTGTACTGTTTTTGTTGTGGGACCGATAGATTCGTTGGAGGCCTCCATGCGCCCTCGCGTCTCTTTCTCTCAAGGTGAGTCAATAGCCAAATATATTCTACCCATGTTGTTATTTTATTCAGTAGATGATTCAAAAAAGAAGGTATTAAGGTCTGTTTTTTTTTAAATATAAAAGTAAAACAACTAAACTGGCTCTTGGCTTTAACATAGCCATATAATGTAGTATTGTTTGAAAAAGAAAGAAAACAAGAGTCAATAGTCACAATTTTGCATCACTTTTTTTCAAGTGCTTGTCAAGGAACCAAAATGTGATTTTATACAAAATGTCTTTCTAGGTTTTGTTCAAATGAACAAAGCATTTTGTAGTACTGAGTAAACACAAATGTTGTTTCAGAAGAAATGTTACTGGTACAACTGCTTTGAAATAATTGACAAATC
Source organism: Triplophysa bombifrons (assembly GCA_029783895.1). NCBI lineage: Eukaryota > Metazoa > Chordata > Actinopteri > Cypriniformes > Nemacheilidae > Triplophysa > Triplophysa bombifrons. The sequence continues at coordinate 6,904,798 of CM056455.1, forward strand.
AAACAAACATCAACTAAACAGAACAAATTTGCTGGACTGTTTCAATTGTTGCCAGGCAGCAACAAATCTTATGTCACTGATTTTTAGTGAGATACAGTGTTAACCAACATATATTTGCTGTCTATATTTGTTAATGTGTTAAATGTGGTTCAAGGACATTGAAAAAAAAGAGAGAAGCTCAAGCCATAAGAGTGTGATAAAAGTGTCAGGAAATGACACTAAAGTGCATCTCAGTTGCTACTGGGGAAACAGCACAATGAAAAATTAATGTCAAAATGGTTTTGATGTATAGGGTGGATGAAAGTATAACATTGTTAACAACACATTGTAAAGGAAAACAGTTTGAGCAACTAACAGTTACACAAAAAGTACAGGGTTACATTTCTGCATGTTGCTTAGTATTGCCAAACTTGTTGACCCACTTATTTCCTCAGAACAAAAAAAGAGGAAAAGAGTCTGAGCTCGGCTGATTCATTACTTATAGTGATATACAATTGCTGTATAAGGGTCATGCCAAATTACTGTAAAATGTTAAATCAAATATTCATGACTCTTATACAATCGCTGTATAAGGGTCATGACAAAATACAACAAGATGATAGATCAAACATCCTTTTAAAATATGTGACAAATTTTAAGACTGTTATTTTTATATTCATATTAGTTTTTTAATAATTTGTCCTTATTTTAAATAATTTTTTAAATAATTATTATGTATGAATCACATTAATATTATATGAATTGTATTATTATGTAGGCTATTTAATATTATGTAATATGAATAATAAGTATTTGGTATTAAAAAAAATACATCAAGAAAAAATATGCATAATGTATTTTTTTTAATATTATGTATTTTATACATGAGAAAATAACAGTGTTATTTGTTTTATCCGAAATATTATGCAGAAATGTTTTTCCATTTGGCAACTCAGACTAACATATCTAACTAGTTGTCTTACGTTATCTTTTCAGGTACTCTTGAGCGTGGTTTGAGCGTCTATCACAGCTCTACCGTAAAGAACCTAACCACCCTGCTGCTCAGCACTGATGCTAACACACTGTTTGTCGGTGCCCAAGATTCTGTGCTCTCAATGGATGTCAGCCAGCCTGATAATATTACACTGAAAGACAAGGTGAGCAAGATTTTGTTACCGTTCACGTTTTGGGTAGAAACATATGCCATACTTTAATTCACAGATGTTTTGTTGCAATCATCTTTCGAGATCGCGTTATCACATTTAATCATTGACCAGATGCTGATGTAAGTTACTTACAAATGAGGAACACCAAAAGCAATTTGCCAAACAAGAGTGTGTTGTAATTCGCTGCCAAGTCTCAACAATAAGCCATAAAGTAGCTGGAGCAGAAGACAGAATGCCAAAGTTGATAGATAGGATGTTTGGATGGAATGTTATACAACATAATGTTGTTGTTGTTTTAACAGTTGCAATGGAAACCATCTAAAGACAATCTGGATAGATGTGAAATGGCCTCAAGGAAGGTATGTGTTATTGTTGAAATAAAAACACTTTATGATTAATAAATGTTGAAACTTTACATTTGACTTTAACTCTCCAGGACTGTGGAAACTTTATCCGTATTTTGCAATTTTTTAACTCCACACATCTCTATGCATGTGGGACAAATGCATATGGACCACAAAGCATCATAATTGTAAGTTATAATATATTTTTTGATAGTATTGTAAATTATATTAAAGGGAAAGTTCACCCAAAAATGAAAATTCTGTCATCGTTTCTTCACTCTCTTTCTTCTTTGGGAATTAAATGAAGATATTTTGAGAAATGTCTTTGTGTTTTGTGTCCGTACAATGGAAGTCAAGGGGTTAGGATTAAAGGAACTCATACTTTACCTCTTTATAGTGGTCGCCGATCGCCAGTTCGGGTGCAAATAAAACTGGTTGCACAACGCACATATACACAAGATAAAGAAAGGGCTGTCAGTGTCCTCTGGCATGCAATTCAGTGATTCCAACTTGTTCATTGTTACCTAAACTAACATAAAGATTACAATCAAATGCATCTTTCTATGCATTACATGCTTGTGGGACATTAGCAAAAAAAAATGAATCATTAGTTTTATTGCTTCAGTTTTGGATAGGGGTAGATGTCACCGTTATAACAGTCATACCCTCTCTGTTTTAGCCAGCGGATTCCCTAAATGCCATGAGGGAAAAAACAGAAGCCAAAAACTGCTGTCCCTACAGCTCAACTGAGAGAAATACTGCCACCATTGTTGGTGAGGTTGACCTCACAGATTTACATATATTATGATGATTTTAAATATTTGGGGCCTATTCTTTGGCAAACATCCAAAAGAAATGTCAAGATAGAAATTTGATTTATTTTTCCGTGCCTTCGGGACCAAACCCATGACTTGGCCAAGTCCCACGCTCTACTACAGAAACACCAAATATACTAATATTTCAGTCTTACATACTGTTCTCATTCTCGCTTTTTTTCAGATGAAGAGCTGTATACAGCAACCAATATTGGCTACTTTGGTGACAAAGTCATTTCTCGCTGTCTTAGCAAAGGGACACGCAACAACCTGATGCTCGACAGCGAACCGAAATTATTAAACGGTTTGTATATCTGAACTTTTGCTCTACTTCATTCAGAGAGGATTACACAATTTTGCAGAAGCTGAATTGTACTGCAATAATCACGTTTGTGAAAAGTAGGGGAAATTTCCTTCTGTGCTCTACGGATGAACAATAATAGAAGTGAGAAGGGCCTTTGAGAAGTGAAATATTATCTTCTTCTCTTAGCTCCGGTTTTCATAAGTTCCACTCACATCTCCAGTGAAGGAAAGATCCTGCTGTTCTTTACTGAGGTTGGAGATTTGATCGGAGACTCATTCGTGAAATCGTTCACCGTGTCTCGAGTGGCCCAAGTTTGCACGGTGAGATTTTTCTTGATTCTGAGTCAATACAAAGCTTTTTCAGTCCGTAAATCCTCCTCAACCGTGCTAAAACGACAAGTAGATAAGTCATGTTCAGTTTTGGCAGTCTTATTAAAACTCTCTCCTCAAACAATTCTTTATCCCAGGATGACAACGGAGGACACAGGGTCCTACAGAAGCGTTGGACATCTTTTGTTAAATCTCAGCTGGTGTGCCAACAAGGTGATGAGCTCCAGTTCAACGTGCTGCAGGATATGGTCACGCTGTCAGATGATGACTCCCCTGACAACACTCTGTTCTACGGAGTCTTTACTCCCCAATGGTGCTTATGAAGGGCGCTTACAGTCTCTTTTACTACATACAGCCGCGGAAAAATTAAGAGAACATTTTAAAATCATTTTCAGTTTTTATGAATTTACTACTTATAGGTATGTGTTTGGGTAAAATTATCATTTTCGTTTCATTCTTTGAACTGCTTACAATTTCAAATCAAAATATTTCTCCTATTTGTATTTATTTGCAGAAAATAAAACTGTAGATCAGGTCAAAATAACAGAATGCATGCTCTGTTGTTTCAGTCCTCAATAACTGCTAAGACGACAAGTTCATATTCACTTTTAAGCAATACAACTGTAATATCTCATATATTTTTTCACAGTTTGAGATTTTTATCACAGTTTTCTTGTCTTGTCATGTTGTCAGTCTTTCACATTGCTGTTGGATGACTTTATGTCACACCTGAGGTGTGATTTTGGAGCCAAATGGCCACAATACATCTAGAAACGCCAATTATGAAAAATTGGAATGGTCTCTTAATGTTGTCCGAGGCTGTATATTGATTGTTTTGTAAGATTTTGTGCGATGACAGACTTATGAATCTTCACGTCTCTCTCTCAGGTCATTTTCCTCTGGTCAGTCAGCAGTATGTGCTTTTAGTCTTGGAGATATTAAAGTGGCCTTTTCAGGGCAGTACAAAACGTTTGATAATGTAAATCACTGGTCACGCTACTCAAACGGAGATGGCAAACTCGGGAAGGTAACGGATACCAAATGCATTTAACACTGGGTAAAATATTTTAACACCAAAAATGACCCACAGTTATTTGATCTTCTCACAGTGTGGATTGTTTAATGACACCGACAGTGTGTTAAACACTGTAAAAAAGACTTTCCTGACTGAACGTGCAGTGCATCCTGAGGGTAACAAACTCCTCCTGTCCTCCACAAAAGAGCTTTATAGTCGTTTAGCTGTTCAGAGAATTCAAGCTGCAAATGGACAGAAGTACACTGTACTGTACCTGCTCACAGGTGACCACATCAACTTATTTACTTTCAATTTAACATTTTGTGTATTTGTTTTTTTTTATGTTCATTTATGCCAGCATGTTTCTAAGTTGTTCTTCTGTTGTCTTTAGAGTCTGGATTTCTTCATAAAGTCGTACTGCTGGATAAAGGTCCTCATATCATTGAGGAGGTCCAGATTTTTAAGCAACCACAAATTGTGAAAAACCTCATTCTGTCCACCAGCAAGGTTTGAAGCTTAACGCTTTTTATATATATGTTAATCTGTCCCCCGGCTGATTTAACTATGACATTTTCATCTAAAAAGATTATTCTGCATGTGATGGGTTTCATTCATTGTGATTCTATGGCCATTGTTTATTCCTGTAGGGTGTGATATTCATTGGCAGTTCTGAGGGTGTCATCAGAGTGCCTGTGTCCAGCTGTTCAGTCTATCCAAACTGTGCAGAGTGTGTGTTGGCCCGTGACCCGTTTTGTGGCTGGGATTCGGAGATTGGAATGTGTACTACTGTATCCAGCACGAGGCCCAATCTGTAAGTCCTTTTTATTGTAAGTTAATGGTTCTAAAACTGTGGGACATGTCCAAGATGGATTCGGGGGGGGGCACAGATTTTGTGGCATTTTATTAAATATAGAAATTAACCATAAATTGTATGCATTGAAACATCACAAAATAAGCCCACCATCACAAATAATTGTTGTTCCAGCATTCTATGAATGCTGAATATGTTTTTGGTTTAAGTTTAGGATTATAAATCATTATTTGGGGGACCTCAAAGCGATGCACCCTACTCAAAGGGGGCCAACAAACAAGTTGATCTTAGCCATCTCTGATCTGTTATCATTATGTTTTGTACAAAAGCGTCCTTGATCTGCTTTGTATTTGTGTTGTCAGTGAGATCTTGTTGGTGATATAGTTGAACAAATTGGCCATGCAAATGCCTAACGGGGCTTTTTTTGTCATCAACACAGACAACAGGATGTAGAAGATGGAAACGTCTCACAACAGTGCACAGAGTTTAAAAATACTGCTGCAGGTCCTGCGACAGGTGAATGCATTTCCTGTGCTACCCATAAATTCTGTCATTGCTTTTCATATCAAACCTAAACGTTTTATTTGCAAAATGTACAGTATTGTGCAAATTAAATACCAGTTTGACGTGTCAGTAGGAAATATTATTGATTATCCTAGATTGTATAGATTATACTATAGATTTCTAAACATTATTTGCTATTACCACTAAATACAAAGTTAGATTTTAAAATATAAGCAATCCAAATACAAGCGTGTATGTTTAACCTTTTGTGAAGTTTAACACCTCATGCATGTGTTTCTCTTCAGTGACACATACTGCACAGTTGAATGAGATTGTGGTTTTACCATGTCAGTCGAGATCCAGACTGGCTGAAGTGACATGGAGGTTTTCAGACAACAGCGTTGTGTCCCAGTTCCCATACCTGCACCAGGCTGACAACAGTCTGACCTTTCGCGTCACTCCGGATACTGTGAGCACCTACCGCTGCGTCTCTGAGGAACTGGGCTTCAGGCGAACCATAGTGTCCTTCTCTGTTACGCTCCCTGTCACCCCCCGATCATTCCCTCACCCATCACACGAGCATCCCGAGGTCACCCAGGACTCAAACAAGGTCACTGATATGGAGCCTATCCCTAAGGATGAAATATCATTTGATGAAACTGAACCCACTGAAGGAAAAAAGACAACTGCATGGACAACTGGGACGGATAGTGGCCAAGACATAATACAAGCCAGACATAATCCCATGAACTCAGCTGAAAAAGCTGTTTGCATCTCAAAGAAGAGTTACTACGCTGAAATGGTTGCCTTTTGTCTTCTGTTTGTCATGTGTGCATGTTTGTTTATTGCTTTTGTGGTTCTCTGGAAGCACAGTATGCGATGTAACAGAACCACTCCTGAAAAAAACCCTAAAGACACAGAGACAGACAATATCTGGCAAACAGAACTGGAGGAAAAGCAAACTCCTAACAGCTGACCCTAAAAAAGAAAAGTAGCCTATGTAAGCTGGGTGTCACAAAGAAAATTTCTACAGAGCACTGTGAAATGAGACCGTCGCGTCAGGTCAATGTTTCAGTTTCTTTTCTGTCACTTTTTCTTTGTATTCTTAAGAAAACTATGTATTTATATAGCTTTGTGATATGCGTTATAGGTTAACTGAGACCAGCATCCTAGCATGCATTGTCGTTTTTTTGTTGCTCCAAGTCGTTGTTTGCCTCATTTGTAAATATGAATCTGTGCATGACTCTTTCTTCTGTGAAACACAAAAGAGGAGATTTTAAGATATGTGTGGTTTGTGTCGATACAGTAGCAGTAAATGGATGGAGACCAGTTCTTTTTGTTACCAAAGTTCTTTGAAACATATTTTGTGTTCTGTAGAAGAAAGAAAGTCATATAGGTTTGGAATGACATGAGAGTGATGAAAGAAATTTATTTTTTATTTAAAATGTTTGTTTGTTTTATCATCCAGATTTTAGAGACATTGTCTGGGTTTTCAGCCATATAAAGGTCCTGTAAAGTGAGTAAAAATAAGTGTTTAATTAGAAATCAGTTTTAAAGATCAGTTTTAGCTAACAGTCATTAAAGAACCAACTGCATGATACAAAGTATAAATAATAAATTAAAACTGTATGTAAAATGTCCTTGTGTTGCATGATTTAAAATGAAACCTCATTGTTTTGTTACTGTTCCTGTATCCAGAATTACATACTTCCCATAATTGCTCCCAGTCAACCTGAAAAACTCACATGATACCAAAAAAATGCTTTAAAATATGTCTAAAGATATATAGGAAAATGTATAAACACAATTAAAAGGAGGTTTTGAACGAATTAAATATTTCTGGAGTGACAGCAATGGGAAATACTTTTATATTAAAACTTGAATTTATAAAATATAATAATACATGCAAGCTTTACATTCAGGGGTTAGAACATGCGAGTCGTTTTATCTTACGAACCATCCGCAGGAAACGGTTCACAAGAATCAGATGACTTTCCAAGTCAATTCAAATTTTATTTATAAAGCAGTTTTTAAAAACACCGGAAGTTCCGATGCGCCTCTGTCAACGAGTGGTGGTAGCACACGACCACTCTCTTTAATTATACATATGTGTTCCGTGGTGTGTGCAACTAAATCCGTAAACAACCACACGGACACACAGGTAGACATTTCTGTACAATGTAGAAGTATACAGTTAAAAAAAGAATGCACGTATGAAAGCGCACGCGACAGTGCTCGTGGCAGCGATGTCTCTGACAGCGGGGGAGGTTAACATAGCCCCCGTTAAGATGTATAGTGATAGAGACACGCTTTGCACTTGTGTTAAAAAATTGAAAATCCCATTATGAGCCTTTGGGTTTTTATGCATTAAAAGAATAACTATATTCCCTTTATAACTAATAAATCCATTACACTTTCTTTTGTGTTTTGGGAAGGGTTCTACTGTTTTTTATTTTTTAATAAAAGGTATTGTGTGGTGTGTAGTAATATGAGACATTACATGTTAATCAAGCAGACAGTATATTATAAAAACTATTTCTTCACTACTTCTTCTTTTATCATGAGTCACTATGACCGGTTAACCTTTACAGTACATTCGCATATCTTAATATGAATGAATAGCTGTTATTGTCATTGCAGGCAAAGCAAACAACGAAATTCTTTGAGCACCCCCAACACAAAACACAAGACATAAATAAATACTTGTAATATAATACAACAAAAATGCCCTCTTGCCGGCTCTTCAGAGCACCAAACACCTGGACTTCCAGACACAGAAGCAGCTTCTTCCCCCATGCAATCTCCCTCCTAAACAGATAACTGCTCCTTAAGAGCAATATTCCACTTTCACTACTCCTATAGTATGCACTATATTGCCTTATTATATTTATTTCTACATGTATCAAACACTACCTCTACTTTCAACATTATCCATTTGCACAATGCATATAACTACCCTGTACAATGTCTCTTATATGTTATTATCCCCCATTTTCTGTACAATAGTCTTTTATTTTATATATGCATTACATATGCATGAATCTTTTAGACTGTAAATCTATTATATTTGTATTGTCATTGTGTTGAATGTCTGTAGAAGCTTCCAACACCATAGAAAATTCCTTGTGTGTGCAATTAAGCACACTTGGTCATAAAGCTTTTCTGATTCTGAAAAATGTGCAAACAATTGGCAAATCAGCATTTTGAATAATCACTGTAAAATGACCAATAAGGAAATAGACCAGATAAGGGAGATCTTAAAGAGCAGAGAGATAGCAGAGTCACATCTGAACATTTACTTTAGATAACTGTTTAGGATGTTTATTGTCCTGGGATAGATACTGTCTCTTAATCTGCTAGTGTGTGTTTTGTCTGATCTGTAACAGTTCAAACAGACCGTGACCAGAGTATGAACAGTCTCTGGTTATTCTTGTGATTCTCAAACAAATTAACCTTTATTTTAGACACTCACTTTGCTTTTGTGTACAATCTCTCAGTAGTTTCAATTTTTTATCAAATTTGGCTAGCCTATTATGTAATATGCAATGATAAAGACAGATTAGGATTATCTCATCTTATTTTTGAAAACAGCTATCATGGATGTAGAGTTGTATAGAAATGTTTAGTCTTTTATAACATTTTCATGAACTTAACATTTAACAACTTTCGCATATTTAGTGCAAACAAAGGTGCAAAATTAATCAGAAGTGCAAAACGAGCTGTCCTCAATATGAATTTTAATGGGGGCTATGGTTACCTCCCTTGCTGTCAGTTTTGCAAGCACGCACGAACACACATTCTTTATTTTAGTAACTGTACTGCAACATTGCACAGAAGTGTATACCTACATATTTAGATATGGTTGTTTACGTTTTAAGTGGCACACACCAGTGAACACATGTATAATTTAAGAGAGTGTTCTTGTGCTACCACCACTCGTCGCCAGAGGGTGCAGTGCAGCGGAACTTCCTGTGGTGGACTAATATGTGCTATGTTAAGAAAAATACGATGTTTCGTTTTGGTTTTGTTGTATATAAATTTGATGCACTTAAAGAAATATTGAGAAAAACAAACCAAAAATGTGTCTCGTATATGGTGGAATTTGTTAAAAAAAAGAACGGGTGATTAATTTTTCTGTTTTGAAAACAAAAACGAATAAATGAATTATCCATAGGTACACCCCAGAGAACACAGAACGTTCCCCTTACGTTAGTTTTGGATCCTTTTGAGTTTTTTGGGGAACCAAAAAAAGACGTTCTGAGAACGTTCTTTTCAGGGATTTTTTGCAACCAGAAAATAACGTTTCCAGAACGTTGCAGGCTGTTTTTTTATAACCAGACGTTATAACGTTATTTTTTAATGGGACTTATATTATATTAAAACTTATATTTTTATTATTTTCGATTGATTTGACACATCTAAATCAAAAGACCATGATGTAAGGACTGAAACTCAGGGTTTTGATTGTTATATAAAGACGGAGCCGCGCTATACTTCTGTGGCGAAACAAGAATATTGTAAACCTGAAGATAATTAAATGTTTATTCTTCTGTCAATAAAAACCTGCTTTAAATATTGTGTTGAAGTCATTGCTTATTTGATTTCAATATCTAAAATGTCTGATGTTGAGGTTGGCCTACACATAGTGTGGTTTTATTAGAAATGATATACTAGCTGTGTAAATCGAAAATTAGCTACTTCAATAATGAAGAAAGAATTATTTGGCTAAAAGAAGAATCTAATGCATTGATTTCATCCCCCATATTGTGTGGGATGATGTATTTTACTTATTTTAATCAGATTACAAAAGCGATGGATAAAACACAGCATGAATGTATTCTTTACTGACGTCAGGGTCAAACGGACCCGAGAAAAATAATTTTGGCTAACGTTCTCGGAACGTTCTCCAATAGTTTCTGGTTCCCAGATAGTTTTTTAAGGTTTGTTTTTGGTTACCATTACGGAAATAAATCGTTAGTTTCATGGTTTCTATAGCGTTAGGATTTGGTTCCCAAAACGTTATGGGAACCAGAAACTAACGTTCTGATAACGTAAAGAATACGTTCCTTTTCCAAAAACGAACCGTAGAAAATGACGTTCTGGGAACCAAAAACTATAACGTTAGGGGAACGATCTGGGAACCAAAAATTGTTTGCTGGGACGGACCCAGCTAAATTTACGATATCGTTTTAGTGCCACGTTAAAAAAAAAAAAGATAAAAAAAAGTCGAAATGTTACGAGAATAAAGTCGAAATGTTACAAGAATAAATTCGAAATGTTACGAGAATAAAGTCGAAATGTTACGAGAATAAAGTCGAAATGTTACGAGAATAAACTCGAAATGTTACGAGAATAAACTCGAAATGTTACAAGAATAAATTCAAAATGTTACGAGAATAAAGTCGAAATGTTACGAGAATAAAGTCGAAATGTTACAAGAATAAATTCGAAATGTTACGAGAATAAAGTCGAAATGTTACGAGAATAAAGTCGAAATGTTACGAGAATAAACTCGAAATGTTACGAGAATAAAGTCGAAATGTTACAAGAATAAATTCAAAATGTTACGAGAATAAAGTCGAAATGTTACGAGAATAAAGTCGAAATGTTACAAGAATAAATTCGAAATGTTACGAGAATAAAGTCGAAATGTTACGAGAATAAACTCGAAATGTTACGAGAATAAAGTCGAAATGTTACAAGAATAAATTCAAAATGTTACGAGAATAAAGTCGAAATGTTACGAGAATAAACTCGTAATATTTTGAGAAAAATAACAGAATTGCTAGAAACGTGGAGGATTTGGTTAAATCCTACTTTAGATTGGGGGTTGGGGCTCGTATGCGAGCGCCTGGTGGTCGGGCCTTCCCCCATGGGGTCCGGCCGGGCTCAGCCCGAAGGAGCGACGTGGGGCCACCCTCCCGTAGACCCACCACCTACAGGAGGGACCGTTAGGGGTCGGTGCAAAGTGGATCGGGTGGTAGTCGAAGGCAGGGGCCTCGACAACCCGATACCTGGACGCGGAATCTAGCTCTAGGGACATGGAACGTCACCTCTCTGACGGGGAAGGAGCCGGAGATTGTGCGTGAGGTTCAGAGATTCCGACTAGAGATAGTCGGGATCACCTCTACGCACAGCTTGGGCTCTGGAACCACACTTCTCGAGGGAGGATGGACTCTTCACTACTCTGGAGTTGCCCAGGGTGAGAGGCGGCGGGCTGGTGTGGGTTTGCTTATAGCCCCCCAGCTCAGCCGCCATATGTTGGAGTTTACCCCGGTGAACGAGAGGGTCGCTTCCCTGCGCCTTCGAGTCGGGGATAGGTCTCTCACTGTCGTTTGTGCCTATGGGCCAAATGGCAGTGTAGAGTACCCGGCCTTCTTGGAGACTCTGGGAGGGGTGCTGGAAAGCGCCCCGACTGGGGACTCCGTCGTTCTGCTGGGGGACTTCAACGCCCACGTGGGCAACGACAGTGACACCTGGAGGGGCGTGATTGGGAGGAACGGCCCCCCTGATCTGAACCCGAGTGGTGTTCTGTTATTGGACTTCTGTGCTAGTTACAGTTTGGCCATAACGAACACCATGTTCAAGCATAAGGGTGTCCATCAGTGCACATGGCACCAGGACACCCTAGGCCGGAGGTCGATGATCGACTTTGTAGTTGTTTCATCTGACCTACGGCCGTATGTCTTGGACACTCGGGTGAAGAGAGGGGCGGAGCTGTCAACCGATCACCACCTGGTGGTGAGTTGGATCCGATGGCGGGGGAGGAAGCTGGACAGACGCGGCAGACCCAAACGTACTGTGAGGGTCTGTTGGGAACGTTTGGCTGAATCGCCTGTCAGAAAGATCTTCAACTTCCACCTCCGGCAGAGCTTCGACCAGATCCCGAGGGAGTCTGGAGATATTGAGTCTGAGTGGACCATGTTCTCCATCTCCATTGTCAACGCAGCCACTCGGAGCTGTGGCCGTAAGGTCTCCGGTGACTGTCGAGGCGGCAATCCCCGAACCCGGTGGTGGACACCGGAAGTAAGGGATGCCGTCAAGCTGAAGAAGGAGTCCTATCGGGCCTGGTTGGCTTGTGGGACTCCCGAGGCAGCTGACAGGTACCGACAGGCCAAGCGGACTGCAGCCCGGGTGGTTGGGGAGGCAAAAACTCGGGCCTGGGAGGAGTTCGGTGAGGCCATGGAGAAAGACTATCGGTCAGCCTCGAAGAGATTCTGGCAAACCGTCCGGCGCCTCAGGAGGGGGAAACAGTGCCATACCAACGCTGTTTACAGTGGAGGGGGGCAGCTGTTGACCTCGACCGGGGATATCATCGGGCGGCGGAAGGAATACTTCGAGGATCTCCTCAATCCTGTCGTCACGTCTTCCACTGAGGAAGCAGAGGCAGAGGGCTCGGAGGCGGACTCGCCCATCACCCGGGCTGAAGTCACCGAGGCAGTCAAGAAACTCCTCGGTGGCAAGGCACCGGGGGTGGATGAGATCCGCCCTGAGTACCTCAAGTCTCTGTATGTTGTGGGGCTGTCTTGGATGACACGCCTCTGCAGCATCGCGTGGCGGTCGGGGACAGTGCCCTTGGACTGGCAGACCGGGGTGGTGGTCCCTCTTTTTAAGAAGGGGGACCGGAGGGTGTGCTCCAACTATCGGGGGATCACACTTCTCAGCCTCCCCGGGAAAGTCTATGCCAGGGTACTGGAGAGGAGAATCCGGCCGATAGTAGAACCTCGGATTCAGGAGGAACAGTGTGGTTTCCGTCCCGGTCGTGGAACACTGGACCAGCTCTATACCCTCTCCAGGGTGCTGGAGGGTTCATGGGAGTTTGCCCAACCAATCCACATGTGTTTTGTGGATTTGGAGAAGGCATTCGACTGTGTCCCTCGCGGCATCTTGTGGAGGGTGCTCCGGGAGTATGGGATTCGGGACCCTTTGCTAAGGGCCATCCGGTCCCTGTACGACCGGAGTAGGAGCTTGGTTCGCATTGCCGGCAGTAAGTCAGACTTGTTCCCGGTGCATGTTGGACTCCGGCAGGGCTGCCCTTTGTCGCCGGTTCTGTTCATAATTTTTATGGACAGAATTTCTAGGCGCAGCCAGGGGCCGGAGGGCGTCGGGTTTGGGGACCACACGATTTCATCTCTGCTCTTTGCGGATGATGTCATCGTGCTGGCCCCATCAGACCAGGACCTCCAGCATGCACTGGGACGGTTTGCAGCCAAGTGTGAAGCGGCTGGGATGAGAATCAGCACCTCCAAATCTGAGGCCATGGTTCTCAGTCGGAAAAGGGTGGCTTGCTCACTTCAGGTAGGTGGAGAGTTCCTGCCCCAAGTGGAGGAGTTCAAGTATCTGGGGGTCTTGTTCACGAGTGAGGGAAGGATGGAACGGGAGATTGACAGACGGATCAGGGCAGCTTCTGTAGTAATGCAGTCGCTGTACCGGTCTGTCGTGGTGAAGAAGGAGCTGAGCCGCAAGGCGAAGCTCTCGATTTACCGGTCAATCTACGTTCCTACTCTCACCTATGGTCATGAGCTGTGGGTCATGACCGAAAGGACAAGATCGCGGATACAGGCGGCCGAAATGAGCATTCTCCGCAGGGTGGCCGGGCGATCCCTTAGAGATAGGGTGAGAAGCTTGGTCACTCGGGAGGAGCTCAGAGTAGATCCGCTGCTCCTCCACATCGAGAGGGGCCAGCTGAGGTGGCTCGGGCATCTTTTCCGGATGCCCCCTGGACGCCTTCCCGGGAAGGTGTTCCGGGCATGTCCCACCGGGAGAAGACCCCGGGGAAGACCTAGGACACGCTGGAGGGACTATGTCTCCCGGCTGGCCTGGGAACGCCTCGGTGTCCCCCCGGAAGAGCTGGAGGAAGTGTCTAGGGAGAGGGAAGTCTGGGCAGCCCTGCTTAGACTGCTGCCCCCGCGACCCGGCCCCGGATAAGCGGAAGAAGATGGATGGATGGATGGATGGATGGATGGATGGATAGATAGATTATGATTTAGCAATAAGGAAATTCTTTGTCTTTTGGCGCATCATCACAGAGTTATAATTAGTAAAAGGACACTGCAGCCATCATGTAGGAAAATGAATTTATTCAGAAGAAAAAAATCAGACATGAACTAAGAACTAACCCACTGGTTCAGATGACGTGCTTAAACATAACTTAAACTCTTAGACTACAACTTTCACGTAAATAAAATACGTATTACGACGAGTTTATTCTCGTTACGTTTTGACTTTATTCTCGAAACATTTCGACTTTATCCTCGTAACATTTCGACTTTAATCTCGTAACATTTCGATTTTAATCTCGTAACATTTCGACTTTAATCTCGTAACATTTCGATTTTATCCTCGTAACATTTCGACTTTAATCTCGTAACATTTCGACTTTAATCTCGTAACATTTCGATTTTATCCTCGTAACATTTCGACTTTAATCTCGTAACATTTCGACTTTATCCTCGTAACATTTCGACTTTAATCTCGTAACATTTCGATTTTATCCTCGTAACATTTCGACTTTAATCTCGTAACATTTCGACTTTAATCTCGTAACATTTCGATTTTATCCTCGTAACATTTCGACTTTAATCTCGTAACATTTCGATTTTATCCTCGTAACATTTCGACTTTAATCTCGTAACATTTCGACTTTAATCTCGTAACATTTCGATTTTATCCTCGTAACATTTCGACTTTAATCTCGTAACATTTCGACTTTAATCTCGTAACATTTCGACTTTAATCTCGTAACATTTCGACTTTAATCTCGTAACATTTCGACTTTAATCTCGTAACATTTCGACTTTATTCTCGAAATCTTGGATTTTTTTTATTTTTAACGTGGCACTAAAACGCCGTCGTATAAACTCAACATTGATTTCAGTGTAAAATGTGTTTCTGTGTAAAATTTGTATTTTAGTAAAAATTGTATTGCGATTTGGCACTGCTTTCATTTAAACCTGTTGAGAAACCTTTTGAGCTGGAGAAATGTGGAATCAACGGGTTAAACAAGTTTAGTGGGAGGAGAATGAAGTCGCTTCCCGTCATTAGTTTGTTTTGTCGTCAAAGGAGATCGCAGGTATAAAGGCCCGTCTGAAGAATCGGTAAATAAATATAATTTCTGCTGTATGGAGACAAACTATTTATATGTAAATCTGGTTATGAAACATATTCGAAGGTCCTCGTGTATTATATTAGTTTTCACTGTGCTTTCATTTTGTTCCTAAAATCTTTGCTTTCGTGTTTCTGATGGGCAGCGCTTTGAGGGCCCTGTTAGTAGCGTTTGGGTGTAATAGTCTCCAAACCTAGTGGGGTTAGATAACTCTTACGTGTTTCTGAAGAAATACAGGAGCATAGCATAAACAGCATAAGGTTACTTCCTACTAACGCTGCAAAAATTGTGTGCCCTCTTATATATTATGCAAATAACAATTTCATTGCTTGGCGTTTTTATAGACCCTGCTATACTTTTTCACAGTTTCACAGAAAATACTCAAATTTGCCGAAATGTAATACTGTATCTCACCCACAATTCCTTGTCCTGTAATGGGTGTCCTTTGTGATGCATGAGCAATGTATTATCTAACGTTAACTGGACATTCAAACGTACAATATTTTCGAGAAAATTATAATTTATGCAAATAAAATAAATATATAAGGAAAATCTTATATTGTGAAAAAATATGAAAACAGCAATTCCATGTACATTTATGCATTTGGCAGACGCTTTTATCCGAAACAACTTACATTGTATTATATTATAAGTTTTTATCTGAGTATGTGCAATCCCTGAAATTGAACCCATGAACTTGGCATTGCTAGCGCCATGCTCTAACCACTGATATTTTCAAATATATATTAAATGACTGAATTTATTGAGAGGTAATATATGGGGGGGGGGGGAATAATATATATATATATATTCTTTGTGTAAAGGATGTAGTGAGGTCATGTCATGTGACAACAGGGTAACATCCTACAAATGCTTTATGGATGCAAAATACTTTTTGTTTGTTAATACTATTTTGTATACAACATACTATATTTAGTAGAATAACACAGTGTCTAGTTAGTAGTAAGATAAGAATATGTTCTTAACACAGCTAGCTTGTCGGCTTACTAGGATTTGAGACACAACCACTGTATGTGTTTCTCCGGTGTGTATTTGAGGAAGTAAGTTTTCACCTTTGTCACACCTGTTTTATAGTACCTTATAAGGTGGATCAAATACTGTAACTACGTAATACAGTCTACACATTTACAAGTTAACTGCAAACTAATATGGCAGATAGACCTAAAGACTTTTCTGATCAGGAAATAAAAAGCAGTTTTTATGTGTACACCTTATGTATAATGTGTTTTTTGTTTCCTTGTTACAGCATAAAGGCCTATTGACAGATTCCTTTGAGACATGGTGTCTTCAATGACTACTTCAGCCAATGGAGTGAAGGTTGTGACTCATATTATCCCACTGGATGAGAAAATAGAATCTACAGACCTGAAATCGAGCATGGAGGAGCCAGAAACGGCCAAACTGCCACCCATAATTAGGATGTTTCTGAAAGGAAGGCCCCTGACGCTGGGGGTGAGATTTGAGTCCAGTTTCACACTAATCATGGAAAAATCATGGAATAAACAGGAATTATTCACTTCATCTTGATTTATATGACGCTTTTCCCATTGCATATTTAGTTTAAGTTCTGTACAATGTCTTAAGTTCCATTTCCTTGAAAGTTTCAAGTACTGTTTTTGAGATGCACTGAACAGTTTCCTGAAGTGTGTGTGTGTTTATTCAGTTGATGCAGGTGTTTATTGGTGTGGTGATGACCTCGCTGTTGGCCATCACAATGGTGATCAACACCCTGCATGCTGATTTTGTTGTCACTCTTGGACTTCCTGTAAGTGACAAACTAAATTTTACATTACCTGTAATTCATCTATGCAATTGAGACTCATTTATATATTTTTGTGTTAACCTTGTCTGCGTACATTTTTACACAAAGACCATGATTTATCATTTAATTTGTATTAAAATGATTTTACAGTCGTAAACATTTTAGGACCAATTTAAAGACTTATACTATAATAAAACGTATACTTTGTTAAGCCCAATAAATTTGCATATAACTTTTTTATTTTTATCTAGAGTCTCCATTTTAAATCTAGAATCTCAAAGAAAATTGCATTTTAATGAATAATTGCAATATGTTCTATGATATATTTTTGATTGTTTTGCAGTTTATCATTTCTGGGATTGTGGCCATTACTGCACACAAACGTCTCAGTACTCTACTGGTGCGTAAATTGTAATATAGACAGATTTTCATCTTTCTTTGTTAAAACACACCGCTCAGATTTTTTGTAAACCACTTTGTGTTGTGCTTTATAGTGATGAAAATGAAAGCGAAAATGAATATTCTGTCATCATTTACTCACCCTCTTGTCATTTCAAACCTGTACGAGCTTGTTTTTCTTCTGCAGAACACAAAAGAAGATATTTTGAAGAATGTTGTTAACCCGAACCAATTCACTTGCATAGGTTTTGTGTCCTTACAAGTAAACGGGTGCCGGCGCTATTCGGATAACCAACTTTCTTCAAAATATTTTGTCTTCTGCGAAAGGGGTGAATAAATTATGACAGAATTTTCTTTTAAGATAGACATTTGCATTTTAAAGCAAACAAAATCAGAACTATCAAACTTTTGGATCAAACTGTTTATTGATATATAAATCATCATGTTTCACTTTGACAGGTAATGAATTCTGTAAAAACCTTCATATATATTTTTTGTCTTGGAGCAGATCACAGCCACACTGGCCATGAGCATCATCTGTGCTCTACTGGCTGCTGCAGGAATCAGCTATTTCAGCTGGGAGCTCAGTTTTCGACCGGAGAATGAGGAGTGTAGAAATGAGTACTACTGGCAATGTTCATTCATGAGAATGAAATATTATGTATGTTTGTTTCTAACTTTTGATGAACTCAAGATTACATTTCATTTTGTAGATGTTGTCCTACCTAGCTTTCCTGATGTATCTTATATGCATGTCATGTGCATTAATTTTTTTATTTGTTATTAGGGTTTGTTGGATGGAATAAGGGGTCTCCTGCTGGTGCTGTCTTGTCTCGAAGTGTGTGTGTGCATCACCCTGTCTGTCTTCTCCATCCGGGCCATCCGCCAGGTGAGACTGAACTCTGCGTAAACTTCAACAGAGATTCATGTTTATGATCTACCAATTGGAACACTGCAGGAGTGAATCAGGGCCTTTATCCTGTTTTGTTTTAAATTTCACACTGTCACCTAAATTACATATTAGCAAAGAAATAGTAAATTAAATTCTAAAAATTGCAATAGGGCCTACTCTGAAAACATAACATACAGATATGATGTAATGGATCAATTATCTCTTTAATCCAGAATGAAAATGATTATGACCACACTGGCAGTGACTGCAGCCTTCTGAAGGATGGAGTGGATTTCTGAGGACTTGCGTACTTTCTATACTGACAGATCTGTCCAAAGGTTTAATCATAGGCTGACAAAAGTCACTTTATTTTGTTTAAATGCACTTCTGTATGGGGTAGTCTATATTCTCTGTGGGACCTTAGGGGTGTAGTTCCTGCAAGCTCTATGTAGTTTCTGTGTATCACCCCTAGAGCACTTTCTATTAATAGAATGTAATCACATTTAATTATATTTCGGTTCTTATTTTTCATAAAAATCGCATGCAAGAGAAAATAATTACAAAAGAACTGTTTAAGAGTTTCATATAACATTAAAAAAGTTTGTAATATACTGTATATATTTTTGTCATCATTTAAATAGACCTATATACACTACCGATCAAAAGTTTTGAAAACATAATCAAATGTTTATTTTCGATCTCAGATGAATGTGTTTGCTTTATCGTCTGAAATTAGTTTTATAGACAATAATATAATTGTGCAAATATATTCTTTTTTCATTATAAATGAATAACATTTTATTTCATAAAAATAAATCGGAAATGGTGACTAAAAGGTGACTACAATGAAAATGCTTAATGCTATGACAAGTTTTGTTTTTTGTTTAGTTTTTTAAGTCGAAACAATCCTTATTGTTCCCATTGTGTTTGATAAGCACAGTACTACATTTCTAAAATGTGGAAAAGTATTATTAAGTGTGTGAGTGTTCAAAAACTTGTGACAGGTAGTGTATTTTTACCATCCAGAATGGGAAATGAACTGTGATGCAGTCAACTTGGATAGGCTTAACAGACGTGCATAGAAAATAAATCGACACCTTACATCCCTTTTACCTTGTAGAATATGTAAACGCACATATGCATTGCCTTTGTCACACATATATGCATTACAGGTTTCCCATCAACTAAACAGAGTATGCTTACAGTTAGCCTACTTGAATTCGTTTCCAACTCTCAAACTGGTATTCGTCTTATCATCTGTCCAGAGGATTTAATCCTACCAGGTAGCTCTCACTCATAGTATTGCTGCAAACCTCTGACCATCCCATTCCCGTAGCACGCGCGTTCCATCCATAGGAGCACACATGTTGATGAAAAAACGTGTAGATTGAATCCGAAGTAACTCACTTTTGATAAAAGTGTCTGCAAAATACAGATATTTTAAGAAATATTCCGGATGATGTACCTTCATTTTAATAAATAGTTTATTACTATACACACACCTCACAAGTGAAGAATATAAACAGATGTTTCATGATTCCCACAGCCAGCATTTTCTTCGCGCGCAATCTTGACTCAGCTCGAGTCGTCTACATAACTCATATCCGACAGGAAAAAAATGCGTGTGGAGGGCTGTTAACGGGAATATAGGCCGGTGGAATGATTGAGAATTCTCGGGACCCAGCCAACCTGAATGCTTGTTTAGCCGCCTCCCATCATGACATCAACACTGCGGAGCCGCGCCGCGCACTGCGCGCAGAGTCTGCAGCAGAACGCCAGTGCGCAAAGGTAAGCGAGCGCTCCTCTCCTCTCCACGCACGTGCATGTTATTGCGCCTAAAGCGCGCTTTTAAAATAATCACACATATATCCGAAAGTGCATGAAGTAGACTATGTTTTTATTAACGCCATAGTGCGCGTTTTTAATGCGAACTATTGTACTTGCGTTCGCAGTGTGTTATTGATGAGTGATTGGTGAGATATAAGGATGTCGCTGTACGCGTCTCAGATCAAAGCGTTTAAGAGCGCGGAGCCCAAAACGCTTGGCGTGAGTTTCACCGCAACGAACACAATCTCACGTTATTGCATCGATTGCTGTTGCTCTTTTTACTCTGTTAGAAATATCTGATCGATCAGCCTGCATCATTATAGTTTTGAGCAGATTGTTTACATGTCGTTGAAGATTGCATTTTTTGTTGTTATTAAATCTATAATGTATTTTAGGATATACTATTCAAAAGGCTTCAGTTGTTATAATTATCAAGCACAGTGTGTATTTATGAAATTATAACTGGCCGACATCCAAGGACACACCCATATCTTCACAGACAGATATAAACACACAGACGTTTCTATTGTAATATTATGATATAAAATATAGACATTTTGAAACATGTTATGTATTCTACTGATAATAATTAATGTGTGTCAAAATAATATTGTATTATTTAATAATTCATCCCAAGTAAAAAAAGTGTACACTCAGATGAGAGGTTTTCTAACAGCTCAAAGTTTATGAAAATATTACAGTTTGTCTGTACTGGTAATCCATGTTGTTATTTGTTTTTGTTAGGCTATTCAGATCATAATTGGAGTTTTGACTGTGATTATGAGCACAATTGTGTATAAGCTTCATTATCACATACAGCGTGAAATCATCATCCTCATCGTCAATGGTGCTCAGGTACAAACAAAAATTTTGATTTTTTTTCATTTAACTCACTAAAGTTTATTATCTGTCATGTAATGAAGTGTGTTTACTACAGCTCGTCATAACGGGAATTGTTCTGGTGCATACTGGGAGGAAGCCATCGAAATGTATGGTATGTTAATAATACCATCATATATAAGTGCAGTAAATGGCAACATTAAGAATGGTTTCCATGCATCCTATTTTGCCCAATACTTACAGTAGAAGAGATTGTTTACCCAACGTGAATGTAAAGTGATCGTCCACAGCTTGTGCCATTTGTAACCACAGATAGGATTATGAAATTTGATATAGTTCATACAGTATTTAACCCTTCTCTCATTACATACTATTTCACAGATCAAGTGTATTTGTTTTTGTAGCTGTACATGTATAAGGTAATGGATTGAAGTATTGTTAAAATAGATTTCCTTTGTCGCAGGTGCTGACATCCATTGTTCTGCAGTTACTAACAGCAGCATTTGATATTGTTGGATTTGGGCTCATGGCCAGACACATCCCATTCAGAGGAGAGTCGTACTACTACAGGGACACAGAGGTAAACAAACAGAGACGCCGCAATCTGCTCGCCCCCGAGCATAAACCTCTTCCGTTCTACAATCATCTGAACATTATAAATACTGAAGCTATTCAAAATAACTCAAGTTGAATTATTAAACAAATGGGAAAATGTTATACTTCAATCAGCTTGTATTTTATGATTCTTTTGCTTGTTTGTTGCTGAAAATTGAGCATGGACATATCTAAGACATCTGTTTAGTTTTCCTTTCTTTACATTGAACCCAAGTGCAGATTATTTTAGAGTAGGCGTTTGGAAGTAAAAAAAAAATCCTGTGAAATGTCAAAACGAGACCGAACCTCAGACGGCAGACTGTGGTTGAGTGTGTATCAGCATACAGAGCGAGAGATGTGATTTCAGGCTCTGTCCTGCTTGTTTCAGTGGTGTTGTGACCCACTTCACTCTGTTTGGGGTTGCTGTGGAGAAGGAGAGACAGGTGGACACAAAGAGGTGAGTCACACAAGCTTCACGATCCAGCAAGACTATCACAAACACATCTTGCGAGAACCCATGGAGTAGAGCTAAGCCTTCAAGCAATGTGCTGAAACTATAATTCAGATTCTGTATTTGAATCCAAAGCTTGGTTTAAGCATGTATAGATATTTTTCGGAGATAACGTTTACTCTTGTATAAACAAAAGCTGTATAGTTGCTGTGAAGTTTGAATTGTGATGGTAATGGTTCAAACCAAAATAGTAATGTTTTTTTATTGAAGTATAACATTTTCCCCATTTTACAAATTGTATCAAACCAAATATTTTGTGTCTGGTGTGTATGCATAATTTATTTTATTATTAAACTAAGAGATGATTTTATGAGTAGTAATTGTTCCTGGCATTGTTTTCCGTGGGAAGTACATAACTTGAAGTGGAATAAGATTTAACATTTAAGCTGACGGTTTTACATTTACATTTATGCATGTGGCATATGCTTTTATCCAAAGCGATTTACTTTGCTTTATCCTATACATTTTACATAGGTATTTGCAATCCCCTGGGTTCGAACCCACAACCTAACGCAATGCTCTTCCCACTGAGCTACAGGAAAGCTTAGCACCAGCACTTGTGGGTCTATTTAGCACTTAGGTCGATTTAGCACCAACAACATAAACATATAAACGTTATGTGGCCCAAACTTAACTTCAAGTAGACCTCTGCAAAGAATCAATAACTTTAAGTAGTTTTACTTAAATTTAATCATATTAATATACAATAAAATTTTAATATAAATGTAAACTAAAAATAAAATAAAATATATATCTATATTATAACCAAACACATTTGACTTTGTGCCAGGTGCCTGCGTCCACTAACACCTTCTACATAACTGTAATCTGCATTTATAATCTATATTTGCATATATTTGACTCTACGTTCTCTGGTTTGTATTACAGTTCCTAGTCAATGGAATCCTGGGGACACTGATCGGTTTCCTTGTGTTAGCATGTATCATCGGTTTGGTCGTTTCTCTCTTTGGAGTTTACGCTCTGTCTGTTAGTGCTATAAAGGTACTTGTTTTATCATTACCAAAAAGGATGATTTAAAATAATGCACCTTCATATTTGATATATTGTTTTGTTGGTTTTCTAATTCACTGTTTGCTATCAGGAGCTGACCCCCATCCCACATTCTACAGAAAAACAGCATTATGGTGCTGGCCTTCAGGCCCAGAATTCAATCCATGCTGGAAACTGACAAAATAAGAGACGTTCAGAGCAGAAGGGCACAGTTTTAGCACAGTTTTACACCATCTGACTGAAAAAAAAGAGGACTGTTTCACCCACAAACCACTCACAGGTAAACTACAAAAAAAAACTTTTGTGATGTTGTAAATAAAGTTTTGGAAGTAAAGCGGAACTCTCCTTTTTGCTTGGCTGTTGCTCTCACAGGCTTTAGGAGTGCTGTAATTTTAAATGCTCAACTTAATAGTTATTCGCACCTTGATTGATTTTGCACTTACAATTTTAAGCTTCCTACCATGAAATTTAACCAAATTTTGACCCAGAATCCAGTGTTATAGATGTATGATAGAGGGGGACGTGTATTTGTCTTTGTCTGAGAACTTGTGAAATTCAGCTTTAGGTATATTAGGTACAGAACATTATGGAGAAATTACAGTGAATAAAAACGGTAAGACAGATCTGTAATATCCTCTTGTTTTGTAGCATTTGTACCATCTTTTGCATGAATCTTTATATGGATCAACATGTTTGTTTTAGCCACATGAGGACATGCAGGGCAACATTTATCAAGTTTATATTTGTTTATAAGAATAACCTAAAAATGAAAGCACTAAAACTTAAATTCCCCACTGTTTAAGCAGGCCAAAGGACATAGTATTTGCTTACAAAAAATAGAATCAATAAAATAAATATTGAAATAATATAAAAAGCTTGATAAATGTGACCCATGTTCAAAGAATCCCCTCTTAAGCAGAGTAATCTGAATTTCAACACCAGTGACTAAGTAAACAGCATCGCTTGGCTTTTTTGTCATCTCGTTTTATCCGTACTGACTCTTCAGGAAAGCTATGATGACTGCCAACTCTGTAAGTGCCACCATTTTTGACCAAAATCATGGACACGCTAATGACTAAAGGTCAGAGGTTGAACCCTCGGTCAAGGGCTCGACTTTGGTGATGTAAAATCCTCTCGTGGGAGCATGTGTCGTCTGTTTTGTGTCAGTAGATCTTTGTCATTATGACAGCATGTGAGATTTACATTGTGCCTGTGGTCAGTGATCTCTTGACGTGTAGTAAACATGAAAATGTAGTCTGTAGTAACATGGCTGTGTTTGTGTTTGTATTCGACTGAACGATATTTCAAATAAACTTGATTTAATACACAATCCGGTGCTCTCGCTTTATTAAACAGTGTAAAAATTGTGTTGTCATTCACAGTGTAAAAAGTGTTATATTAGCGTTTTAACGTAGCAGATGTGTGGTTCGTTATCAGGGAGAATACACTTTACAAGGTTAGTTGCATTTTTAATGTAATGTGTTTTTATTTTAATATTTATAAAATAAATATAATAGATAGACATTTTACAGGTCAACGCTGAAGAAAAAAGACTTTTATTTTGAAACATCATAAACAAAGAGTTCTAGAAGCGCATGCAACATTGTGCCACTTGGTTTGCGACAATGTTTGTGATGAATTGTATGACTCTAAAATATATGAATATTAATATAGTGACATAATGTAACGTACATGGAACCTGTCAAGCAATCCCTGTGAAACGCAGTTATTTAGCATGATAATTCCCGCTTGTTAGACTTTTATTTTGAAGCCTAATAAATTGATTTCCGGGGATGTCATGTTTTGATACTTGGATGGGTTTGCGTCTAGACTGGAAGTGTTTTGGGTGAAATGTCAGTCGTGTTTTTTGTATGGTCTCATCATGGACAGTATTGTCTAAACGTACTAATATAATAACTGCGATTGCATTTTACTATATAAGTTATGAAGGCATGAATGAAAGAAGTTAAAGTGTCATATTGTGTAACGGTGTAAAGCAGCATGGAGAAGGTCCGAAAGATTCTAGTTCATTTGTCGAAGGATAAAGCCGCTCCTCAGTGCGCACAGTTCGTGCAGGTCAGCTGAGCTCATATGTGTGTTTTATGTTAAATATATAAAAATTTAAATATGGTTTAAATATAATTAATGTGACCATAATCATTACCAATTAATATACATTAACAATAATGTACTGTTGACAGTGACACAAAATAATACATATCCCCGCAGAAATAAAATCACAGAAATTCTATTGGATTTAAGGGTTATAATGCTTATTGTATTAGTTTTTAAAAGAAGGCACAATGGTCTCTATTGATAATCTTTTAAGTTCTTCCCTAATACATATTTACCGTGATTTTACCATAGTGTTACAATCATGTTTTTGACAGGCACATATCATGATTAAACTGTAGGTTAAAGTATGGTAAGACCATTTGTAGTTAATATGTGTTACTGCAAATTACATGGTTACTAGTTAAACTATTAGTGCAGTGGTTCTCAAACTTTTTTGGCTTAAGTACCCCTTTTTATGATTTTTTCAAGCCAAGCACCCCTTGACCAGACAACAACATTTTACCTTAAAATGAAGTGAAATGAGAGTCAAACAGTTATTATATCTAAGTTTATTAATTTATTTTTTATGCATCTTTGTGTAGTCCTAATTCCACATAAAAATACTATTATCATAATTTATTGATTTTCATTATGTAATCCTACATGTCAGTTTCTCTTGTGTACCCCTATTTGAGAACAACTGTATTAGTGGGATGTTATCCGGCAGATGAAGAACAGCTAAACACCGCTGTAATAAGGCCCAAAACAATGTATAATTTCTGTATCTTTTTACATAAATTTTATTGATAATCGATACATGGAATTGAAACCATCACAAAATGGTATAAATAGAAAATATTCTTGGTAAATATATTTTCAATCTAGCCTTTTGTAATTATATTTTCTCATTTTGATAGTTGGCTAAACATGTTTGTTTAAAATTGTTTTTTGTACAGAGCATAACTGGACATTTTGTCGGGGATGTTAAGGACAAGGCGACGGTGAGCTGTTCTCTTGAGGACAACAGATTTATTGTATGTGATCAGCTGTGTGGTGCTGGTATTCCTCTAAAGGTAAGATCACACACTGAACTCACTGTCATGTCAGTTATGATACATTACTGTTAGTTTTTATGAATCAAACTATCTGATTCTAGAGGGCGTCGTTTTGCCCCATCAAGTACCTGTCTCACTCAGAGGCAGCGTCCCTGGCCCCTGATACCCTTGCACGCGGGGTAGACGTGGGCGTTGCCGTGCTGCTGCAGTCAGCCAATCAGCAGCTGTTGCTAACGCGTCGTGCCTCCAGTCTCCGGATCTTCCCCAATGTTTGGGTTCCACCTGGTGCGTGTGTCATATTGGACTGACCCAAATGCCTAAGCGTACTCCTTAGAGATACGTGTATAGAATAGACTTTTTATGATTACAGGTCATTTTATGAAATGTTTTCTTATCTTTCAAATCTGAGATCCAGACCTTAGATTCTAAGATTTTTATTTGGGAATAAGATAAATGTGGCCAGTGTATATGTGTAACAATAATTAGGTATTTAAGACTAATGGATGAAATTTGTTTGGTCAGGTGGTCATGTGGAGCTGGATGAAAAGGTACATTCTCCATTACATAGTACCATAAATAAATCAGTGAATCAACGCAATAATAAGCATAACAAGCGATTTCAAATATATTTTAAAAGGACAGAAATCGTTGGGGATTTATATATGTTTTGTTACAATGTAACATTACATCTAGTGACCTAGAAACACTACAGAAAGTAAAGAAAAGTTTTTAAAACGTTTTATATAATTCTATGTCATTTTAAAAGATGTAATTTAATATTAATTTACTATAAAAGGAATGGCCTCAATTTCATCTTTCTGTGTTTGTAAAATTGTAGCTGTTGGATGCAGGACTCAGAGAGCTGAAAGAAGAAACGGGTTTGAGACTCAGTCCTGATGAGATCTCTTCTCAGCTCCTCGGCTTATGGGAGGTGTGTGTTTACTGCATGTCACAAGGATAAAAGTTGTGTGGTTTTGAAAAACAGAAATACAGCCAAAGTCCAGCAGGGCACCACGTTGAGACTCATTACTGTATAGATCCCAGCAGACTGTTTGCAAACCACATTTGTTTGACTTCGGACTGTCCAGTCACTGTACATATACAGTACATTGTCCATCTCAGAGTTAATATTTATTGTGTTGTTGGATTTAAATCGAATCAAACTGAAAAATTCCTTATTTTTCATATGGTAAAGTCAGGATAAATCTTCACCATCTTTCAATGGAATGCAAAAGACCTGCACTGATTTTTATAACCATTTATTTATTGTTAAATGAACACAGAACTATTCCTGAATTCAGATCATTGTGTCTTGTTTTATATATGGTGCACACTCATTCTCTGTTCAGTCAGTGTATCCCCCCATGCTGTCCAGAGGCCTACCACATAGACACCACATTGTGACCTACATACTTCTGAAGAGCTCTCAGTCGCACCTGCAGCTTCAGGTACTGCTTCGGCTTACCCACAGAAAACAACTTTACTGCTGATTTATGGTTAGAATCATTCTTTTTTGCCTTTTTCAGGCCTGTTTAAGGCCTGATCCTGCTGAGGTCAGTGGATGTGTCTGGGTTGATGCAGGTGTGGTTAAAGCTGTGGTATCTGCTGTGGACGGTGAGGAGGATTCTGTTCAAATACCAGATGACCTGCCACGTACCGCCAGGTATCAAGATCATTTGAATTATACTGAGTGACCCCAGACCCATGACATTTTCACTGCTAATGCAATACTGTAACGAATGAGCTACAAACATGCTGTGTTCCTTTGTAATATGTCAGCATTTAGAATTTTTGTTGTTTTTTGTTCCCAGCGTAACAGAAGTTTCTCCAAGCGGTGATCTAAAAGAGACCTCTTTGCCCGTTTCTCTGTTCTGTAACCGGGCTCCAGACCATGGTGAGGACATCGAGCGAGTCAGTACTGGAACCAAATTTGCCTTAGAACTGTGGTTAAAAACGTTGGAACCTCAAGCCGAGATGGGCTGACGACTCCCGTCTACGTGTTTCTGTTCATGCAAACATTTAAGAAGTGCCTTCAGAAGACTGAAGCTGTGTAGGCAGGGCACAGTACTCAGTCATATGTCTTAAATTAGGGGTGTCATTACCTGTATTGTAAATAGCTGTGATGTTAAAAACATGATTATCAGTCATGTTAATTCACACATATCTTAAACTGTTCAGCACATATTTACAATTTTGCCTTAAGAGTCACCCCAAACCCTCTCTGCCTCCTAAATTTGTGTTTTGAGCATGATTCATTGACCAAATAAAAATCAAAACATGAAATAAACCAAATTAAAGATGAATTTGACTGATTGTAAAAAAAAATTGTTATCTCGTGAATTATTTTTGGCCACAATGACCGCATAGAAATAATCGATGACAGTTATCATGACAGTCCAATCTTAAAGGAAAGTTCAGATTGTTATTTTTCAGCAAAAATAGTCGTCATTGGAATTTGATTACGAATTGCATTTCGAATAATCAAAAACACATTAGTTTGATTTGATGCTGGAATCTGCCTGTGGTTTTCTTTGCAATGAAAATAAACAAACAATGTCTTTTCCCACCACAAGAGGGCGACAGACACTGCGTCCCTTTTATGAATTAATCTTTATCGTCACTGTATGCACACAGTGGTGCATACAACGAGATTTGTTAAGCAGTTCTTCTTCCAGACTTATAAATAGCAGTATAAACAATACTAATAGTGCATTTATTTATTTATTAGTTAATATTTATTAGAATGATCTTGCTTGTTCTATAAACACCATGCATTGTGCTGTGTTTTACCTTTGTGTTTTCCTGTTTTTCTTGTTTGCTCCTGTAAAGCTGCTTTGGAACAATGCACATTGTGAAAAGCGCTATATAAATAAACTTGAATTAATAGTATAAACAAACTAAGCATATGCAAGTGAGCAGTATTGACATTAATTAACACTAACAAAAAATAGTGCATGTTGAAAAACTGTATTGTTCATTGTTCATGTTAGTTAGTGCATTTACTAACAAATTACAAAAACAAGTTAACAAATACAAACTTCGAGTGTCTCTTATGAAAGTCTGTTCAGTAGATATGTCTATTTCCACACCAAACACTTTTTAAAGCTAAGAATTTCCCCCACAAACAAACAGAACTTTAAACAAAACCAAACTCTGAAATATACTGTAATGACATAAAGCTAAATGTTATTCATCATAACCCTCTTATAAGCAGACATTTAATTACAGAATAAAGTGAATTATGAGTAATACTTAAATACACTTGTAAATAGTTTTTCTTCAATAGTCAGCGTTGAATCCGTCAAGCAAAACAGAAAATATAATTTACGTGGTCCACCTCTAACTAAACTCAGATCATAAATGTTTTATGTCACTGTGCGTCAATGCGTTCTTGCTTGCTGGCTTTTTATCCAATCGTACTCTATATTTATTTATAATGCTAGTGATTCAGCAAAGTGTAAATATTCAGTAAGGTAAAAGATAATAACATTAATTATTACATCCTATATCTACCTACTGTAACAATCTAAGCCAGTATAATGTTTATTTAAAATGTATCTGTTGTTTATTTTATACTGTATGAACACTTATAGTTAGGGTTGCTAGGTTGGTACATTTTTGAAGGAAATCAGGATGCTTAGGTGTAGAAGTTTCCAAGGTATGGTAATGCAGTTGCTATGGTGTTCTGAGCTGTTGTTTTTGTGTTGCTAAGGAGTTGTTATGGAGTGTTACTCTTGCTTGCTTGGTTTTAGGCACAAGTCAGAAAAGCCCTCCCTAAATTTTATAATATCCTATAGAAATGGCTTGTGTCATTCTGAAAATAGTCTAATTTCAGCATCTGCCACATGAAAATGGTAATCTAGAAAGGCACTCGTAGACATCTCCCTTCAATATGCCACGTGTCACAATTGTGCAGAATGACTTGGGGTCCGGAGGTTTGTTATAAATCCCAATCTTTAGGTATTTCATGAGTAATATTAGTAGTCATGTTTGCTTTGGCAATCACCTCTCATTAGGACACATGTTATATGGTTGTGTGCATTATGACAGACACGCCTTATGCTAACTTGCATCATACAGAAGGCAAGACAGGACGGAAAGAGTTTATGCACTGAAGCAGGATCAAGTATTTTACACGCATGTTTGTACGTGTAAATATTCCATTATCACCGGCCACTGAAAGACATGTTTTACTTTTTAAATTGAGCTATATTGTGTTTGACCAGCTGTGCCAAAATTAATATGGTTAATTCTTAGGTATATTTGGTGCAGTATTGTGACAACTGAAGTGGGCGTTCCTTTAATTGCGTCCTATTACACCTTAAGTAAAGAACATGGGCTGAATGTTCTTTTATTATATTCAATCATCATATCTGACTTTGATTTCAAATGCAAATAATCTTAAAGGAATTGTTCGTCATTGCTCTGATAGGAGCTGCTGTTTGCAATCAACACACAAAACAAGTTATGTGTAAAACAGTCCCAGCCTCTTTCTAAACTTTTAACATTTAATCTGATGCCAATTGAAATTACTAATGAGGTGTTTCTTGTATGTATGGCCTTGTTTAATATACCGACTTGATGCTTTGGTAGTTGATGTAACTCAGCAATTTTGTATTTTTTAACCAACCAGACATATAGTGGAAATTGTATCCACTTATTCTTAAACATTTTAGTAATATTTTACAATAAGGTTATTTGTTAACATAAGTAAATGCTTTAGCTAACTCAAACTCACTATGAGCAATATATTTTTTCAGCTTTCAGTAATCTTTGTTGAAAAGATCAATCAAATCAAACTTTTGTGGTAAATGCATGAAAAACAGTATTTGTCAGAATAATAGTAAAAGTCTATTATTAAATAACACTAACGGCAGTATTTTTTGGGTTGATTGTCGCATTTTTAAAGGGGTCATATGGCGTGAATACGTGTTTTTATTTTTCTTTGGTGTGTTATAAATTGCCCCTGCATGTATTAGACATGTAAAATTGCAAAAATTAAAGTTTAGGAACAAAAGATGCGTTCTATCTTAAAGCGAGGGCTCACCCAGACCTGTCTGAAACGCCCTGCGTAACCACACCCCCACAAATCTACGTCACTTCGTGGTATGACTTGACTAATGGCTGGAATAGACTACAAGACTTTCATACACATCATACACTTGCAGACTTTTTGGAAAGTTTCAGATAGAAACACACTTACATATCAAATCTGCAGACTGGCACAGACTTTCTGCAATAAATCCAGACTGAAAATCTGAGCAAAAATCTTGTTGTGTATTTTAGCGTTTAGCCTATTTTAGTTGCCGCATCCATGTCGTGGAGACGCTGTGTTTTGTTGCGAAAAGAAAGCCTTTTTGTTTCCCCTTCCAAAAGATGAGACAACTAAAAACAAATGGTTACATTTTATTTACAATACTGATCCAGAACCTTAAAACCTGAATTTTTAAGTGTTTGCAAGTGCATTTCACAGATGATTGCTTCATGAACATGGGAGAGATCAAGGCCAGCTGTGCACAAGT
Source organism: Triplophysa bombifrons (assembly GCA_029783895.1). Lineage (NCBI taxonomy): Eukaryota > Metazoa > Chordata > Actinopteri > Cypriniformes > Nemacheilidae > Triplophysa > Triplophysa bombifrons. The sequence continues at coordinate 6,936,659 of CM056455.1, forward strand.
TTTTGTTCAAAAGTGGGGCAATTCCAACCATAACCACTTCGGCTTCATCATCTTCATTCTCTGGATCAGATTCAGGCTTGAATTGATAAGGAAAGTACCGATGACATATTATCACCTGTCAGTATAATTGATTGAGAACATGGTGTTCCGAATATGGTAAGAGGCATTACATTTTCATCAAACGCTTGCATTGTTCGACCAATCGCTACGCACTGGTTAACTGGCCAATCATAGCATAACTCACTTTTCAGAGCGATGAGCTTTTTTAAAAATTTGAGATGGGTCTAGCTGCAGCCGATGGGGCGAGTGGAGCTCCACTCTCGAACAGGAAATACGTAACCTCGTCAGAGCGAGTCTGACGAACGGAGGGATTAATTCACATAAATATAAGGGAGCAGTTCCTTGTACTGCTTTGTAGGTCAAAGTGAGTGTTTTAAAATCAACACAAGATTTCACTGGAAGCCAGTGCAGGTTCTTCAGCACACCAGAGATATGTTGGCGATGAGGTGAATGAATAAGAACGCGTGCAGCCGAATTCTGAATATACTGCAGAAGCTTCAATGATTTAGCAGGTAGACCACTATAAAGGGCATTACAATGGTCCACCCTAGAGGTGACGAATGCATGTACGAGCCTTTCTTCATCAGGTTGCAAAAGAAAAGGCCTGATCCTGCCAATGTTTCAGAGATTAAAAATTGCAGATTTAGAAATGATCTTATGTGCCAGTTTTGATACTGTTACAGACAGCTGCTGGGGAGCCAACGATAAGGACTTCTATTTTTGAACCATTTAGTTTATTGAAATTGTTGTGAATCCATGTTTTAATTTCATGCAGACAATCCGAGAGTGTGGCATTGATACCCGCAATATTAGTTTTCGTACTAATGTACAGTATATTTGGGTATCGTCAGCATAAAAATGAAACCTTAAACTTGCTTCCTAATGACCTGCCCCAGAGGGATCATGTAAATACTGAAGAGTATAGGACCTAGGATTGACCCCAGAGGAACACCGTAACGGACCTGCCCAGGCTCGGACTTACAGTCACCTAATACAACAAACTGGGAACGGTCTGTGAGGTAAGATTTAAACCACTCCAACACAATACCAGAGATACCAAGGCAGGTCTGCATTATCAATTAATATTGGGTGGCACACCGTATGAAAAGCTGCACTCAGATCTAACAGTACCAATATAGGAAAGGCACCAGTGTCAGCAGAGATAAGGAGGTTGTTCATAACGCAAACCAAGGCATTGTCAGTACGGTCCTGGCCGAAACCCAGACTGAAAAGATTCTTAAAACTTGTTGTGGGACAAGTGGTAGTGAAGTTATGATAAAACCGCATGTTCCAAAACCTTAGCCAGAAAGGGATGTTAGATATGGGGTGATAATTTGATAAGTCAAAAGTCTCACTCCCAGACTTTATAGAACTGGTGTGAGGACAGCAACCTTTAGAGCTTGAGGAACGGATCCTGTAGCAAGGGAGGTATTGACGATGTTCAAAATGAGAGGACTGATAGATAACAAACACTCTTTAAGAACAAAAGATGGAGTAGGATCCAATATACATGTGTAAGAATTCATTTTTATAATTAAAAATGGAAATGTTATCAGTAGTAATCATTTCGAAGTTTGAAAACAAACCACGTCTTGTGGTGCCATCCAAAAAAGGAAAAAAATCGCTCTCACGAACCTTCTCTGGATCAGTTCCACATTTGAGGAATGATCTGCCTGCTCCTACAATACCAGCAGATTCTGTGGGCTTCTTTAAGAATCTGAAGGAAACACATCTCTTCCGTGACCATCTGACCGATCATTTCTGTTTTCTATATATTTTCAACTCTATCTATTTAAGAAAAAGAAATTAAATTAAACTAAGCACTTTACACTGTAGTAGGGTTTGTGAGACATTTCATTGCACTTATGGTTTTTGTTGTCCTAATGTTGACCCATTTGCTTCCATTGTTTACCCAACTTGTTAGTAAAAGCTTCTGCTAAATGACTCAATTTAAATGTAAATTTGAAAGAGGAATTAGCGAATGAATCACATAAGGTGCACAACGAGATAAAGAGCTTATGGATTGATGAATATTCAATTTTTTTCTGCAAAGAAATTCAAGAACTTGAATATAGATATCCATCTATACTTGAATATAGATCGGCAATTACATTTACCCCTTTGTTTCCAAAACACCCCTGTTTTTCCTATACAAATTTCAGTTTTCTTCCACAATGAAGCATATGACTGTTTATGATGTGATGTCTTGCAGTTTATGAAGTTTGCTCCACACCTGTCTTGAGTGTGTTATCACTGGATTTGAGTCCAATTTAGCTCCAGGGCTTTGCAAGAGAATACTAATGGAATGAAATTGTGAGGTCAGTTTCTATTCTATTTGATCCAGTCCAACTCAGAGTCTGTCTCACTCCAATGTTTAGCCAGTTTGGCCATTTCAGAAGAGAAATTATACATCCTGGGAAGTGGGTCATAATTCAACATCATTATATCTTCCAAATTTTGAGGATTATTATATAATAGCCGATCTCCAGTTCTGGCGTAGCACTTTTATAAGACTTGACTCTTCTGAAGTTATATTGTGTGGGGAATGAGCCTATTTCCAAAAAAGGTGATTGTTCCCAGTAAATTGGAGCCAGTATTCCAGTATAATTTTTGTATGTTCTGGTGGAAGCCCGTCTGTCCCCGGTGATTTTCCAGGCTTCATTATGTTAGTTTTGACCTCTTCTTGTGTAATGGGAATGTCTAGAGACTCTGATGGCAAGACATCTAATTATGGCATCTTTATGTTAGAAAAAAAGGTGTCAGCTTTTGTTCATCCAAACAACCAGAAGATGTATATGATTGGCTATAAAAGTTCTGAAAAAACAAATTTATTTCCTTTGTTGGTGATACCATTCTATTCCCTTTCTTAATGGCCGGAATAATGTTAGCAGGATTTTGTTGTTTTACTTGTCTGGCAAGAAGTTTACCCCCTTATCACATCCTAAATAAAACCTAGTCTATTGTCTAAATAATGTACTGTATATTCAGGTTTCTTATAATACATATTGTTACGTCCTTATGACGTATTTTTGTACTTTTGCGCTCTGTTTCTCTTTTCCCTCTCCTACTCTCGCTCTTGTTCACAGGAGGCTCCGCCCTAATTGGACGTTTATAGCGTGGCTCTGGATTGGCTGCTGGGGATCCGCCATTTGTTCAAATTCGCCAGTTACTGCTGAGTCTCAGGGGAGCAGATTGCACGCTGTTGTGTAGTGTGTGTGTTGAGCTATACTGTGGGTGGGTGCGAATTTGTGAATACTTTAGTTGATGGTTACTATTCAGTCGAGATGTCTAATGTTGTTATTTCTTCTACCTTCCCCATTAAGTATTAGAATTTGATGTTTTCCTGTAGCTCAGTGGTAAGAGCAAGGTTGTGGGTTCGATTCCAGGGGATTGCAAATACCTATGTAAAATGTATAGGATAAAGCAATGTAAGTCGCTTTGGATAAAAGCGTCTGCCAAATGCCTAAATGTGAAATGTGAATGTTTGTCCCCCACAGTAAATGTTTGATTGTTATCTTATCTTACTCCAATACTTATTTAGAAGCGGGAGGGATTTGAGTTGCTATCTTTTGTTGTGTAAAATTCCTTTTTTATTGTTTTTTCTCTTAGTGAGGAAGTTTAGGGAGGTAGTTTGTCTTTTGTTTCTTTGTCTTCGGAAGAGGCTATTTAGCAGTAAATTGCCCCGTTTTGTTTATTATATTGTCACTAACTCATCTCCCGAAGAGATGCTTCTTTAATAAATAATAAAATAATTTTATGGTGTACATCTTGTTTTGCAAATTTATTTATGTTTCTTCTCTGACCTAGACCAGGGGCGTAACAATATCATGTAACTGAAATGTGTTACACATATCCTGGTATAAATCATTAGAGTTATGTTATGTCTAACCAGCTCCTTCTCCATTTAACAAATACTTGTTTCCAATTTCTTAAACAATTGCTTCCTTTCTTTTTCTTTCTTGCTGCTTGAGCTATAAATTTCCCTCTAATATATGCCTTTGAGCCGAGGGCTCCCATACAGATGCCAATCTGTCAGTGCTTCCAAATTTCAGTTTAAAGAAAGAGATCAGATCATAGGCAAACAATGTGGCAAAGCACTCAAGCAGTATTAAAACGCATCAATTCCTTATCTGAAATGTCTCCAAACCTTCGAGATGTAATTTAACTAAAATATTGACAATCCATTAGGATTATAATTGTATAATTTTATTACAGTTAAAAAATTTTACGGGTACATGCAATGAGAAACGTGTTATCAATAACACACGTCATGTAAAGACTTAAACTCCATTTATTTACCTTTACCACCCAGACAGCATAATGCAGTGGGTGAGCCTCACATGTCCGGTAGCTTTTTTTAGATTAATGTGTCATATAACTAAACAGTTTAATATTGTTTCATTGTGCTGTAGAGTTTATTAAGTGTTATCAGATTCAGCTCCACCTGCCATCGATCTAAAGAGGTGGAACCAGGGTGTGTCCCTCGACAACTTGATCAACAGCTTTGAGGCAAAAATTTTATTGATCTGAAAGCATACATAGAACAAGTCGTAATTATGTAATATTTTATCTTAAATACTTTTTGAACAGTAAAAGGATGTGAGAATAAAGAATTTAGTCAATGCAAAAACAACAACAACAACAACAAAATTCAGCCATCAAACAAATGGATTGGACTTCACACATGGCACAAAGTTATTAAATGGCACAGAAAATATAGAGTAAAACAGATTTATTTTAACAAAAATTGATGAATACAATAATTACTGATCTGACAGTTCAAAAGAAACATTTGTTGTAAGCTACGGTGATACAAAAAAAAATGTTAAGAGTCTTGAAAGTTTTATATGTTATAAGGTTCTTCTAGTGTAAATGTAACATTTATGAAGTAACATTTAATTAAAAGTTAAATCTCTAATTTCTACATATTTTAATGGATTATTTAGATTTGTTTATGTAAGTGTATGTTTTAACCAATTTAATGTCAAATGTAGACAATTTATTAACATTTTAGTGAAAATGCCTTTTTTATTTACTGCATTTCTCGGGAAATAATTTAAATTTGGCTAAATCATAAAAAATAAAGCTCACTAGTGTTGACCATACTGTATAATAAAAGTATAAAGTAAAATGAGGTTTTGTTTGAAGTAGTAAGAAAATAAATGGACATGGAAATGGACTCTGTCATGTTAAATGTCATGGAGAATCTTATCCCTGTGCATAGATAGTCCTTTAGAGATTTCGTCAGTCATTCCTCACTCCTAACACACAGGGAGTGGAAGTGGGTGGTTCAGATGACCTAAATGACGAAGTTAAAAGTGTCAGATTGTGCTCTTTTACATACAAAATATGTTACTGAAGTGAAGTGACTCAAGTATTTGTTACTCTACCTGTGTCCTTCATTTGTTCACCACGTACATTCCTGTTCGGTTTTTTGGAGGTTTCTCTCTGTCGTCCTGTTGATACAGAGTTGGTTAACATTAGTTATACATGTTCATGAAAACTAGTAAAAATTAATTACATTGTGTTAAATGTCCAATGTATGAAAGGTAGCGGCATCGAGTGATGAGATTGCGAATTCCCATCCACGGCTCAATCCACCGCTTACCCTCTCACTTTCGAGCCACTACGATGGCTGACACAGAACTAAGATGACGTCACGTTTTCGGAGATAACGAAATTACGAAAAGCACTCCGTAGAGGAGATGTAAATAACTCTATGCTCTGCTCAGCTGTCGACCCAAAATTAATACTAAGATGACCTTAGCCCTGGAGGCCTCTGTGAGGGTTCGATTCAAAATTTGATTCTTTCTCTAATGTTTTTGTTTGGATGTGGGCAGGGTATTGTGAGCGGTGACGCTGTGGCTACTGGACGATGGAGGAGACACAGATGAAGGCCTCATGGTCTCTGAACGGGAATCGAGTTTCCCACGCTTCAGGTTTCCCAGTCAGATCCGCACAAAGAGGTGCCTGTGCAGGCATAGGGACACTGGAAGGTTTGGAAACAGTAGCCAATTTTTCCTACTTCAGATCAGTGATCGTGAGGTCAGTGTTTAACATGCAAGGAGATGGTGGTGGAGAAAAGCTTTTCTTTTTCCATTCAAAACATAGCAGCAACATCCACAGTAAACAACTTTTAATGAAACAGATTTGCAAAATGAATGATGTTGGTTATAAACAGGTTTCCATTCCTCCCATTTGTCAGGCAAACATATAGTCCCATCTAAAACTTGGCATTATGTTGTCAGAATCCTCAGATTAAGTATTTTTTAAGTGTGTCATGTGTTTACACTATTCAGGGAAGTCATGGCATATCTATGCTGTGGTCCCTGCATTTATAAAAAGATAGGAAGACGAATTTAGTGATTTAGTTGAAAAATGACACACTTTAGCTTTTAAAATAACGTTGTTTTTGTTGTATCTTGACATGCAACGTTCTGTCAAGATAGTGAATTGATTTTTATATTTTGTTGTTTGATTCTTTCTAAATTAAATCAGAGCTAAAAAATATGTTCCAAGAACATTTTGCTAACATTCCCATTAAGTTATGAAAACATTGCCGAACCTATTTGAACTTTTCGCTATTAATATAAGAGAACTGTTTTAATACCCACCGTTAACATTTTAGAACATTTTGCAATGACATAGAATTTTGCTATCTATCTTTTAAAGTTAATGCAAGAACATAGTTGATACCTTTGAGAAACCTTTAAAGAACGTTCCCTGTTAGCAAGGATTCAACATACAGTACTGTTTCATTTCCTGAGGTCTTTTTTAGAACTCTAAGAGTAAGCATAACATTTCATCTGGCTAATGCTTTTCAACCATAAGAAGCTGGATATATGAATCACAGACAAACAGCTGGATAAGAATGAGATGTGGAAAGCAGCTCACCACTTGTTTGCCATTGGGTGTATCAATTGTGCTGTGTGTCGAGTACATGGGGATGTCTGGATTGAAGTACATGGGTGGAATAATGACTTCAGGCGCTTTCACGACAGTCCTTTTGTTCGGCCAACAGCAGCACATCACCAGCTAAGTGGAAAAGAACGTCATGATCACCACAATTCTTCTGACACTATATTCATATTGCTATCCAAAAGATACCAAAATGTCAGCTTAATATAAATTCACCTTCTTTTCACTTTTTTACAAGCATAATCATTTTACCCCTATTCATTGACCATATTTTAAATCACTCACCAGAATGATGAGAAGAATGATGAGAAGCAGGAGACTTATGGCTGCCAGAACTAACAGAGCGATGCCCCAGTCAGGTACCAGAGCACCAGCTTTGGTCGGTGAATCTGTTGGTCTGGAACTGATCGTAGAGATGCTGTTGGTTATGTCAGTAATAGGTGATGAGGCCGTGGCATTGGATGGTGTGGGGGTGTTGTTACTGTGGTGGGATGTAGTTATGTTGGATCCATTGTGGGGTGTAATGGTGTTGGTGTTATTGTTGGGGGATGATGTGATGTTGGTGCCGTTGTTGGGGGATGATGTGATGTTGGTGCCGTTGTGGGGGGATGATGTGATGTTGGTGCTGTTGTGGGGGGATGATGTGATGTTGGTGCTGTTATGGGGGGATGATGTGATGTTGGTGAAATTGAGGGGGGATGATGTGGTGATGGTGTTGTTGAGTGGGGATGATGTGATATTGGTGCCGTTGTGGGGAGATGATGTGATGTTGGTGCCGTTGTGTGGGGATAATGTGGTGATGTCGAGTGGGGTTGATGTTATATTGGTGCCGTTGTGGGGGGATGATGTGATGTTGGTGCCGTTGTGCGGGGATGATGTGATGATGGTGCTGTGGTGAGGTGTAGTGGTGTTGGTGCCGCTGGGGGGGAATGTTGTGTTGTTTGTGCCATTTTGGGGAGATGTAGTGATGTTGGTGTTGTGGTGGGGTGTAATGGTGTTTGGGTGCATTGTGGTGTTATGGGGTGTTGAGGTGGGGTTCAGAGTCGTGGAGGAGTGGAGGGTATGTGTGGTTGTCTCTGTTGGAGAATGAGTGGATGTACTGCTGGGGAATGTTGTGTGCGATGTGATGTCTGAAGTGGAAGAGAGGTGTGTTGTTAAAGTTGGCGTGGTGGTGTTTTGTGTCAATGGTAATGGAGTAGGGTTTTCATCTGCAAGTGGAAGAGAAGAGAATTTACAGAAATGACATTGATGTGTCTTTTATAAATCCCTACATATATCTGGTGTGTTTCACAACAACATAGTCAACTCTGATCTGAAATAAACCATTATTTGCTGTTTATAAATAACACATCTGTTATTTTACTCAGAACAAAATCGGTGTCGATGGTTAGATTTGTTGTGGAGTTTGCTATAAATTTATGGTAGCCATCAAGAAACAGGTTTTTCACGATCATTCCGTTCCAGGGTCCCCCAAACAGCAGATCAGCTCCAGCAATAACAGATCCATTTCTACAAATAAAATCATACAGTTAGACACTCCATGACCACAAGGGCTTGTGAATGGTGTCATTTTTTTACCACTGGCAGAATTGTATATAAATATGGAATTATATAAATTGCTTTCAAACCTGAAGAACATTTTTTCTGCGCTTATGAATTCCAAAAGAGTATTGTTAAAACTGTCGAAAAACTGAAAAGAAGTCATTTTTAAAAGAGTAAGACAAAATGTTTTATATAATGACAATATTTCATCCTAACCGTACAAAATGCTACCTTGAATGGTTTATTGAAAAGCTTATACATCCGCAGAAACATTTAAGAGACCATTTCAAACTTAATTTCTAGATGTATTGTGGCAATTCCAGTTCAGTGTCTATTGAATTTTAACAAAATCAAACCTCAGGAGTGACAAAGTCATCCAACAGCAAATGAAAGACTGACAGCAGGACGAGACAGATAAAAAACCAAGGTTATCACATCAAACATTTTTTTTAAACTTTTCCTTATTACATGTCATCAAGTGAATAGAAACATGTTTTCTTTGCAATATTTGAGGTCTGAAAAAACACAAAGCATCTTTGATATTTTGACCAAATAAATGCAAAAATTTTCATTTGAAATTTGACAGATATATTGTAACAAGTTCACAGAATGAAATAAAAATTTAATTGTACATTAACTATTGTAATTTTTTAAATGGTCTATTATATTTTTCTGTGGCTATATAAGGTTTATTGACATTTACACTTACAGACATGTACCATGGTATCATCATCTGATAATGTCACTGTACCATGGTCCCAAAACAATAGTAACTCTTTATATACACAAGCATGATGTATTAACAAGAGACCCTTACCAGCTTATCCACCTCTTGCTGGAGTGTTACATACTCTGCTGATCCTTCGTCTTCCAGTGCGGTATTGTAAATCCGGTTGGTGATTCTGATTTCCATGTAAAATTTTGTTTCTATGCGTTCCGCGAAAAGAGATGGGACAGCATTTTCGGTTATAGAGTCCACCGCAAACATGTCGACAGAGTTCACACCTGAATGAGATTTTGATGGATTTGAAGTAAAGCAATTTATTCAAATGTGATTTTCATGATACAACATTTTAATCTGAAACTTTCTTAGTGTTCTTTGCTTGAGTGCAACAATGCATAAAAATAATTGTCAAAAATTTGTGCAAAGTTGTAATGTAGAAGATACAAAAGGTGTTTTACTTGAAGTGTAGTCCATGGCAAATTCTAGTGTTGATGAAGGAAAATTTTTGTACGTTGAAAAAAATAAACTTCTTCCAAGCACTGGATCGATCTTGGTCGTCCCAAACAGCAGTTGAGTGCTGACAATAACAGACCCATTTCTGCAGGAGTGGATTTATACAAATTTGTGAAGAGTGTAGTTAGACTGTCGAAAGAGTTCAATTCTTAAGATACAATCCATTTGCCCATGTGAAAGTTTGTTACAAACCTGAAGGTCATCTGATCTGTCCCCAAATATTCCAGGGATGTAAGACCATAAACATAAAAAAACTGAAGAAGAAACATCATAGAGATTATAGACATTTAAATGCATAATGTAAACGTTTTTATTGACAAAAAATGCGCCATGGTATCCATAATTTTATGGCCGTGTCATGATAATCCCATTCTATTCTTGGCCAATTTACTTTTTTTGGGGGGGGGCATCAGGCCAGGGTAATGCCACAATGGTCCCTTCGACATGTACCACCTGCTAGACGGTGTATTCTACATGCCTTACCACGCTGTCCCCAAAATTCCTGTATTCCCCTTATTTCCAGGGAATACAACCATGAATCATTACGGATTCAAAACTTTTTTCAAATGCATAACATGTTGTATTAAAAAGAGCCTTACCAGTTGCTCCACCTCCTGCTTGAGTGATTGATACTCTTCTGATTCCTGATCGCTTAGTGAGTCATGATAAATCCGGTTTGTTATTCTAAGGTCCATGATAAATTTAGTTTTCGGTTGTGGGGTCGTGACAACTGTAGTTTCACGTAGGGATTCCACCCCAAAGATATCAACAGAGTTCACACCTGAGTCAGATTTAGATAGATTGGTAATAAAACGTTTTTATTGAGAGTAACACAATTTTCCATTGCAGATTGAAAGATTTTATATCTGTATGAATTTAAAATGAGAAGTTTTAACTTTGATTAGTTAAAACTATTACAGCTTTGCATGTAAAGTTTGTTATATTATATAATTAAATATACTGTAAACAGTTATATATGATTAATTTGTTCAATATACATTTATTTCTATAGGCCATTGAATTTAGGTTGCAGAAAACAAATTCATCATATTAGCTAAATTTAATCATGAAATTCAAAAATCATGCTCTTTCACATACCAACAGCTTCTTAAAAAGTTTTATTTTCAACACAATTGCAACGGATCAAATGAAGTTAAATATATTACAGAAATATTCCTGGAGTAAAATTAATGCAATTCACAAGTCATATTTTTAAAACATTTCTACTTACCCACGAAAAGTACAAGCCAACCAAAAGTTAGGGTAGCAGGGATAATCTTCATCATCTTTAAAGAGGAATAATCCTTTAGTTTGTGTTCTCTGCCAGTGGTCTGGGTCAAAATCAAGTAATGCTCAGGAGAAAGTACCTCATTATAAGACTGAACAGTCTTTTATTGTCTAAGCACCTGAGCAGGTACTGAACTCAAGTGGGTGGAGCTTCTGTGCTTCTTTTTCTCTAAAGGAGAGACAAAAATATTAAGATAAGAGATATCTTTAATATATCTCAGACTGAATCGATATTTAATGGATATTTTGTTTTTCAGACTTTCTCCCAGGAAAGATTCTACTCTCAGAATGTGTTTTTTTTAAGTTTCAGATATTTCAAAAATGTCTTTCAATTAACTAGATTAAATTCTTCAACTGTCTTACTGCATTTCAACAAGTGTCTGTTTTTCTCATCATGAATCTTAAGAGAATCATTTAAAACAAAGTTAATACTTTGTTACAAAGTTAAGTCTTCTCAATCAAAGAGGAAAATAATTTATCAGGTTTTTTTACATTCTTATATGAATGTGCATGAAAAAAAAAACATCTGATCAAGTTCTGTAATTGTTCATAAAAAATGCCTGCAGTGAAAAAATCTGGTATGCTTTGAAGAGAAAGATGAAACGTACACGTGCAGCTGCCAAAGTGGTTCAACGCGTTTCTTACTCTGCAGCGCCAGCTACTGACCGAGATCAGATCATTTTATAAAAAGGTTTATGGCTTTTATAAACTAAAAGTTAATCTTTTAAAACATTTAAACACTATTAGATTCAGTCTGTCCATGTTAAAATATTCAGATTAAATACATTGTCTGACAATTGAATGAAAATATCACAGGCTGGCGCCCTTTTTTTCTATTCTTATCTTTTTTTGTCAATGCATACAAATAGTAGGCCTAAAATAAACCTGGAAGTAATTATTAATTAAACACATTATCCTGTAATACCTTAAAGATAACTGATAACCAACGCACGGTATAGATATCTGTGCCAAAATGATGACATCACTTGTGAAATAAGCAGTGACGTCAGCTCTAACGCTATCCAAAGATGTGCTTTTCCACTTGCTGCAGCAGGGGTCTCTCTCTCTCCTTGCACTTATTTCATTAACTGACAATTAATCTTTCAGACACGTAAAATCTGTGGTTGTTTGTTTAATATTTTTGTTTTAAAGGGATACTCCATCCAAAAATGAAAATTCTGTCATCCTCAAGTTGTTCCAAACCTATATACAGAACATATCTATGTTTTATAGAACACTAAGAAAGATATTTCGAAAAATGTAAGCCACTGACATTTCTGGGACATCATTGACTACCATAGTAGGAAAAATTAAACTGGTCGTCAACGGTGCCCCAGAACTGTCAGTTCCTAACATTCCAAATATATTTCTCTGTGTCAATCAGAACAAAGATATTGATACAGGCCTGGAACAACTTGAGGGTGAGTAATTCATGACAGAATTTTCATTTTTGGGTTGAGTATCCCTTTAACATTTAATGTTTTGACGTTCTTTCTTCTAGGTCAGATATTATGAATATGACTTAGTTTCACTTACTTAACGTTTTGAAACCTATGCTGGGGGAGTGTATCGAGCACAGAAATACTACCTCATAGGTCTAACTCGTTTTTTGGCAAGTTGACGATGTCAAGCATGAGAAGACAGCACATTTGACATTGTAAACAAATCAGAATGCATGAAACACAGTTGTATCTCCCCTTTAAATACCAAAAAGTTTAGTTTGAGACCTGAACATCTTACAACCATTTGTATTTTTAAGGACATAGGCCTAAATGAAAATTATTCATTTAATGACCCAACAACTGTGCAATTTACTAAAAGACCGTGTAATGAATGGAAGGAGTGTGTATCTACATTTTTCTATTTTTTTCTATCTTTCTATTTTTCTTCTTTCTTTTCTTTTCTGAGAAAAGAGAATAGAAAAATAATAAGCCTATTAGAAAACGTATATTGGGCCGTTCTGATTATGGTGATAAACATATAGGATTTAGGAATATTCAGGAACAATATGCTTAACTAAAATTTAGTTTTTTGAGGAAATTATGTGCAATTAACTGTGCTCAATAAGGAAAAGGCACATGGTTGAGATCACTCGATTTTTCTTCCATTATTTAGCCTGTTAGCGGAGCAATTTCCTAGAAGTGTTCCAACATCATCGCAACATGAAGAACGGTTCTATTCCAAAGAGCTGTCTATGAAACATTATTTGAATGAGAACACACAAATTGCTTACATGTGTAATTATTCAGGCCATTTAGATTTAGTAAATGAGCTCCAAATAAAACGAAAGATTTGAGAAATTGCTAAACTTATTCAGTTTAGGGGAAAAGATGGGTCGCCATGTCCTGAACAGGAATGTGTTGGATTTGTCTTCGTCTCTTGGGACTGATGATGTCATCATGTGTGCATGTAGTTTTGGCTTGTGGACACTTGGCAGCTGCTTTAAATGAAAAGTTACAACACATGCAGCTGATGGTACATGTGTTCAAGGGTTTAGGCCTAGACACACATCAGAAGCTTATTTGTCAAATATATGCTTTACAAACATGTATGCTCTGCTAGCTATACATATCTATTCCAGCCGGAAAATGAATCAAAAGAAAAAACATTTAAAATAGTTTGGTATTTTCAACGGTTATAATGAATCATTTTGCTCCCAAGCTGCACTTTGTGCTGTTTTAGACCTAAATCATCGAACCCGAGACTTTTGTGGGGACTTTTATTTGCGGAATCATCACTTCCGGTGTTGCGACGTTCGCGTGGTAAAGATGGCGGCGCCCTGTGAGCTGTTTTGCTGGAAGGCTGGTTTGGGGTTACCCTCAGTAGACACAGACAGTCTCATCGTTCTGGTGAGTTTTTTAGGACAGTGTAATGTAGATTGAAAGTTCTGATGGGTTGTGCTCACGTGTTTGTACAGAGATTCGGTAAGTTACATCCAAACTAATATCCCCTACGAACACCGTGACACTACCACGGTACAATGACCATACCATATTTAACGTATATCATGATGCAGCATGTGTACGTTTTAGAAAAGAATGCCATGTTAATGTGGCACATGTCAACGATGTGATAGATTAACATTTGTGCGTTTTCTTTGTATCGGATCTGTTTCTATCTTGCGTAATTGTAAATGACAGATGTTTGAGAGAACTTAATGTAAGGCTGTTCTACGTCATCAATTGACAATATAATAGCATTCGTTTATTTGAACACGTTTAGTTTTTGAACACACATCAGCATTTTACTCATTTTGTTTTAACATGTCATGTCATTGTAGATCTGCTGATAGCATCATTTGTCTAATATATCTGGAAACTAGTCCGTCCTTGTTTCTCCTGACCCAAACTCATAGCTTTGATTTATTCTCAAATTACTGTGCAGATCAATACATATTTTTGTTGAATAAATCATGTGGAATACATTTGGTCTATTCTCCACACCACAAACCATCCCTGTCATTTCCAGTAAGCATCAGTCTCATCTCCAATCAGCTTCCTTGGATACTGAGATCAGCTTCCTTGGATACTGAGATCAGATTCCTTGGATACTGAGATCAGATTCCTTGGATACTGACATCAGATTCCTTGGATACTGACATCAGATTGTATGTCTGCCAAATGACTAAATGTAAATGTAAATGTATGTGATTGTATGCGGGCAAAGAGACAGTGTTTTTGTTGCTGAATTTGTGTGTAAAAGTGATTATGTTACATCAGTGCTGTGGGTTTTGGACTCTCGTGTCATGACTGTGGTGAGATTTTTCCAGCATGTTGGCGGTTGGGATAATGGCATGTGTGTCTGACTGTGGGTGGTTAGAAAACCGCTGGTGTGCTTTTGCTCCCTCTGTTTGGAAATGTTAAATTCATTTTTCCAGGTTATCTTACCGCGTCAAAAAGATCCAACAGCGTTACATTATTATAGATTTTTCCCCGTCATTGTGTTTTTGACAGCTGGTAAGGAAGTCTCCAACTTCCTGAGGGTTTTGCAGTACTACTTTTCAGTCAACCAATAATTGAATATATTTGAAAAGTTGATCTGCACTTTAATGTTTAGTTCAGAGAGTTCTTATGATTATTATTATGAACTTTGTGTATCAGTAAAATGTTGAACAATTATACGCTTATATTTAGTTTGTGCTTTATGTTTTGATTCATGTTTTCCGGTTAATACAACCATGGATTTTTATCGTTACACCTACTGAGATTCCTGCGTCATACAAAATATTTTGTTTACCAAATGTAGTTGTGAAAATACCCAATTTGAAGGTGGTTATGTTACCTTTTAAATAATGGTTCAAAAAAGTGCTAGTATGTATTTTTAATCTAATTTGCAGACAATACTGCTAGATATCAGTTTGTGTTTCAAACCCATACACAGAAACACTGATTACTATGGTTCAGCAAAAACTCAGGCACCAGCATTTGTTTAGTTTATGAATGAGTGAACCCCTGCTGTAGGACTCTCTTTTTTTTTTAAATAAAATCCTGATTGGACGAACAGTAGGGTGGGGCGGGACAAAAAATAAGGGCAGCCCGATCCTCATCTGCATCACGCTATGTACGTATCTAATTATTACCATCTGCACCTTCAAGAGCAGCCGTTCTGTCATCCGTGGCCTCATTTTGGCGTGTTTATGTGTACGCCAGGAGCCTGATGAACGTCTTTGTGAACTGTAAATTCTTAGTTGGCAAAGTGAACTTGTACTTTTCCTCCCCCGTATTTGTTTTGGACGGCACCGGGTGTTCACTTAAGTGATTTATTTCTAAACTTGATCCTCTCCACTTTACGAGCCGCAGTTTAGGATTCTGTCGGAATCGGTCCAGTAATAAATCTGAGGCGATGATGTCAGCCTGAACGGTCGGCTCGACGGTCGGCCGCGAGCGGTAAAAGGTGGAAAATCTTGAAACTCGGCACTAGACTCTTTCCATTTACAGTCTCCTCCATTTACAGTCAAAGGGAGTTTTTGAGCTCTGCTGGTAAGCTAATTTCACATGAGACTGAAAATGCAGTCATGTTCTTCCAAACTGTTTGTTATGGTCACTTCATAGTGACCATAACTGACAAAAGCCACTAAAGACAAAATAAATCATTTGCAGTTTTTATATGCGTGTGGTTTTTAAAGCTTAAAGGGATAGTTCACCTAAATGTCCATACAGTGTTAAATAAATGGGAAAGTTACCCAAAAAAATGACAATTCAATTCCATAGAATGGACACAAAACCGATGCAAGTCAATGAGTACCACCGTTCTTTAAAGAAAGTTAAACCGGTTTGAAATGACTCGAAGGTGAGTAAATGATGACAGAATTTTCTATTCCGGTATGAACTATCCCTTTAACAGCCATAGTTACATAGTGAAGATTAACAGTTGTTTTCCACATCAAATAACTTTATTTTTGTGTGCTGTAAAGTAGTCCTTTCAAGAATCAGGGTTGGCCATAATAGTCCCATTTTGGGCCTTGGGCACTATAGTATAACAGTATAAAATAACATATTTTTATGGAAAGAATCTGCTAAACAACATGCTGAAGTTCACAGCCAGGTGTAAAGTGTTGAATCTGTTCGCTCTCGGCAGGATGTGCTGGAACGTGAAATTATGTCCCTCTGGATCGGCCATAAAACAGGCATGCGATCCGAAAATCATGTTTACTGGTTTGTTACTGTTGTTTTAGGTTATGTTTTTATTGTGTTGTCGCTTACTGTGATTTTAGGGTTGTTGTTTGAGCTTGTTGGCATTACTGTTGAAGTTAGGGATTTATCTAGTTAGATGTGGGCTACTACAGTGTGTGGGTCTGTATGGAAGCATATCGGTAGCTCTTTTCAATTTAAAATGCAATGTGCAAAATGGTAATGCAGTATGTGAAATGACAATGCAATTGTGTATCTAAATATACATTTCAAATAACATATGTGCAACATTAAGTGCAAAATGAAAATAAAAATTAAATTATATCAATTACATTTGTCAGTTCCTACACTAATTTTAATATAATATTTTATAACGCTCTTTAAGTTGCAAAATTAAAAAGAAAAAGCATTCTTTGTATTTATTATATATGTTTAACATAGTCAAACAAAATTGTAACAAAATGAAATTAAAATGTTATTTTCCCTAAATGCATTAACATTAACAGGTTGAACATTTGGGATTCCAATTTCATTTACACACAGCAAGTCAGCACAAAATTCAATGTGGACTTGAAAATACATTTCGAGCTGGCCAAGCCCCCTTCCCCGGTACAGCGTCATTGTGTGAAAATGCAATCCCAAATGTTCAACCTGTTAATGTTAATGGTTTAGGGAAAATATTTTTTTTTCATTTTGCTACAGTTTGCTTGACTATCTTAAACATATATAATCAATCCGGGGAATGCTTTTCTTTTTGCAACTTAAAGAGTGTTAAAAAAATCAATTTAAATAACATATTAAAACTAGTATAGGAACTGACTAATGTAATTGATATTATTCTTTCACTTTGCACTTAATGTTGCACATATGTTATTTAAAATGTATATTTAAATATACAATTGCATTGTCATTTTACGTACTGCATTGCCATTTTGCGTGTTGCATTTCAAATTGAAAATTGCTACCGATATGCTTCCATAGGTCTGTTGCTTGTTCAAATTCTGTCGTTGCTTATTTTTTGATGTGAGATATGTTGTTACTTGTTTGATATTTATTATCTCCTAAGAGGCCATGGATTTGTTCATTTTATTTATCTGGAAACAGGTGTTTTTCATAATAATGAATGAAGAAACAGCTGTTGTGTGTGCGTGCGTGCGTGCGTGCGTGTGTGTGTGTGTGTTCATATCATATCATATGAATTTTTTTTGGCAGCACTACGTGTGTTATTTTACAAATATTTTGTGCTTGAGTGTTTAAAGACTGTTAAACTTTCCGGATACAATCTATGACTGGAAGAAATACATTTGTAAGCTAAAATTACTCAATTAAGTACAAGAAAAAGTACAAGATATTCTAAATGGATATTTAAAAAGACTTGAGATAATTTGTAATTGTAACTTTTTTCAGCACATTTTCTCTTCAAATAGGGCACAGTTGTGTTCATTTTCTCTTATCTTGCTCTGTTTCTGAAGATTCTGTTTATAAATATACCTTAATAGACAGAATCAGGAAGCTTGGATCCAATAAACGTGAACCTTAAAAGTTAATTTAGTGGATATTTTAATAATGTCTTTTATGCAATATTCCAGGCATATGCTCGCTTTGCTGGAGCCCCGCTGAAAATTCACAAGATCTCCAACCCCTGGAGAAGCCCTACAGGTAAGAACTTCCACATTTAACAATCTGCTTCTTGGCAAATCCTCAGCGTTTGTTAAAGAGGATTTCTTAGCGCACGTTTCAACTGGAGTCTGTTGTTTAACCTTTTCCTCTTTCCAGCAGTGCTGCTGATAACTGGCGTCTGTCTGGTTTCACTTTCTTTCCCTCTGTTTTTCCAAATCCTTGTCAGTCTCCATTATCGTTTTCCCATGATTCTTGAGTTCTTCTAAACTGAATGCGAAGTGTGTGATTTCTGCACAACTAGCAGCAGCATCAAATTGTGTGCCTAAGGTGAAAAAACGCTTCCTTTAAAGACAGCGTAGATATCATTTTTAATGTCTGTGGTATCACACAATTCTGTGCATAGAACAAATAAAAATGATAAAGGAGTCAATAAATGTGCTTAAATGATTCTGTTCTCTTCACTGAAGGTTCACTTCCAGCTCTCAGGACCAGAGATGAGGGCAGCTGTTCTCAACCCAGTCAGATCATCATACAGTTGAGAAAACAGGTGATTCTTCTCTTACCAACAGTGAAAATCATCTTCCTCAATAGTGGGGTGCTGTGCTTCAAAGATAATGAAGTCATAGGCTCACTTGTACCAAACTTTTGTCATTTCAAAGTATTCATTTGAAATCTTAAATAAGTCTTAAATGACACACACAAATAAATTCCAGAGATTTACGTTGCCGCAATGATGTAATAGTTTAGATGTGGCACTGTTACATTGCGTAATGAATGTAACCATTTGTTTTAGTTTATAAAGGAATGTCACGTGGATATAATTACAACCTTTCCCGGAGACACATGTTTATTGTGTCGTCTTCTTCCCAGTAGTAGTGCTGTACTACCCAGAACTGTTTATGGAATTTTGTCCTGGAAACTTCTCAGATTGTAGAAGCTATTAAACTAAAATATGGTTCAAATCAAATTTGCAGCCTCGTTCACAAAGCACTACATAAATTAAATGGTGAAGTGTGTCATTTTTGGATGTCAGAATACTTTATCCAATCCCAGATTAATATGAAGATGGGCCAAACAGGCCAAAATTATTTAATCTTTTCCTTTCCTGTAGCTGTCAAAAAAAAATCCCAACATGTTGCATCATATTTAAGGTCATTTTGACGTTTGGTTGCAAAAGACATTTGAGAAGAGTTATGTGGGTTTGAAATGACATTATGTTAATTTTTGCGCATACGGCTCCTTTAAGACATTCATAATGAACTCTTGGTAATATTTGATATATCTGTGCATTTCATGTCTACTTTAGACTGAGAAACTGGATCATAGATTAACATTGTTAAAATGATAATTCACCCAAAAATGAAATTCTATCATTTTCACACCCTCTTGTCATATCAAAACAGTTGGACTGTATTTCTTTTGCTGATCACCCAAGAATTTTGTTAACTGGTCCCCATTTATTTGGATGGGTTTTGCGTCCATACATTAGAATTTGCTGTTCGGTTACCAGCTTTCTTAAAAAAATATTTTATTTTGTATTCTGCGGAAGGAAGAAAGTCAATAGGTTTGAAAAGGCAATAGGGTGAGTAAATGATGACAGAATTTTCCTTTTTGGGTAGACAAGGCTCTGTTCTGAACCCCATGCATTTCTGTCTGACTTTCTGTAGTAAAGAATGATGTTTGTTTTTCAGAAATACAATGCAGACTACGATCTCTCGGCCAAAGAGGGCGCAGACACGCTGGCCTTCATCTCGCTGCTCGAGGAGCGACTTTTACCCGCGCTGGTGAGACTTAAAACCGGACGTTCAACAGAGAGGTTTCATTTGATGCACGGGCAAACTTTTCATTCCTTTTTTTCAGATTTACGCTTTATGGGTCGATTCTAAGAACTATGTGGAGGTGACGCGTCGCTGGCATGCAGAGAACATCTCCTTCCCCCTCAACTTCTTCCTTCCGAGTCGCATGCAGAACAAGCAGTTGGAGAGACTCCGTCTCATCCGAGGAAACGCTTCGCTGGAGTCAGGAGAAGAGGCGGAGAAAGAGGTGAGAAGATAGATTTGTGCTCTATTGAGTGCGTGTGCTCTATACAGCGACAAGTAGTATGAATTCTGGGATATAGCTATTCATTATCAGTTTTTCTAAAACAGTACTGCTGTTTTTTAGCTCAGAAAACACAAACATTATTTGTAGCATTTTGCTTTAGTTCTCTTCATCTGTTTTGATTCTCTATAACTGTTCTTGTGTATCTCCCCCTTCCTCTTCAGCTTTACCGAGATGCTCTGGAGTGCCTGAATCTTCTTTCTCAACGTCTGGGATCAAATAAATTTTTCTTTGGAGATTCGTAAGTCCTATACAAAAAATTGTAAAGGCGCTGTGTGTTCTTTGTCATGAAGAATTTTGAGTTCACTTTGAGCATCTCAGATGATGATGGTTGAGCTTTGGTTTGATTTCTGTGTTTTCCGAAGGCCCTCTTCTCTGGATGCATATGTGTTCGGTCATTTAGCCCCACTTATTAAGATTCAGCTGCCCAACTGTCGACTGCAACACCACTTGAAACATCTGGACAACTTGAACACATTTTGCAGCACCATTCTGAGCCTATACTTTCCCAGCGAGGGTCCTGGTAAGCAACCATTAATTTCATATACACACCATGACTTTTTATTGACATTAAATTCAATTCAAGCTTGTACAACTTCCATTTCAGGAAAATGGATTGTAAAAGCTTTTTGGCACCATACTTTATATATCTTGGGTAACCTATCTGTTTAATATTGGACACATTAGTGCTTCACACAGACAATTGTGAAGTTTGTAAAGAACAAAATGTGCCATTGAGATTGTTTTTCTGTTTTTGATTCTGTTTTTGAAGTTGGTGTTTGATGATGGTATCTGTTTGTGTGCAGAGGGAGTTGGCCGCCCAGTGTCCCAAGCACAGCAGGGAAGCGACTCTGACAACGAACCGTACAAAAGACGCAAACAGCTGCTGTCAGTGCTGGTTGCCGTGGCAGCGATGTTGAGCTATGCTCTCTTCACTGGCATTGTTGCTATTGAGCATGTTCGCGAGGAGGAGCCTGGAGGCCTCGCCTCTCTGCAGGGCCCTGTAAATGAGGAGGAAGAGGAGTAAATGAAATTAGGGCTTAACATCAGTTGCGCTGGGAGCGGTCACTTTTATAATAGGAAGAAACTCGTCTGTGCAACCATATGTTGTTAGAACTTTATTTATTATTTATTCGTTTATTTGAGCTTTAATTGCATGATGATCTTTAATCTTGTATTTAGACTGCTTTAATTTTTCATACAGCTGTACTGTTGCTTGCATCTATTTACTGGTCATTTGTTCACAAGTGTTCACTTGTTTTTCTACCAAAAATAAACAGGGCAACTGTTTAGAGATGCTTTTTTAAGGAACTTAAAATCAAGATTAGATGTGAAAGCACTTAAAACCAGGCGATGGAAGTTTTCGGCACTTTTCATCTGAGGGTTTTATTGCATTAGGGTTTTAGACCCTTTTGATAACTTTATAGTCTCTGATAATGAGAGATATAAATCTGTTTGTTCTGTTGCCTTCTTTTTTTCCCCTCTAGTTTTATCCTGCCGTTCTTATGCATTCTTTGTTTTCTACCTTTACAAGTCAGTCTTTCTGCCATCGGTATCGGTCTGCTGTTGTACGTAAGATATAAACTCAAATGTTATTGATGCCATTAAGGGAAGTAGAAAATGACAATAATCCTGAAATAAAAATAGTACCCCTAAAATGAACATGCAATGTTCCATATCATAATTCTTCTAGTGACCACAAAGATTTGAACGAGCGGTCATGAGATGCATAACCATAATGAAGTGTTATTTTTTTACTACCTTTTTACCTTACTACTGCAATTCCTATCTACATACACCACGGGTTGTATGATATTCACCAGAGCCGTTGAAAAACAGAGTTACGACATTCACTCAAATATATGTCCGTTGGAAGAATGGAATGCGGAAGTAACTCGTGTCATGGAGTGACCAATTAGTTCCCAACACTGCACCGAAGCCCATTCATTTCAATGTCTCTCAAACGCATTTGCTGTACAGTTGTTGAAATAACGGCATGTTTATACATTTTAACGATTTGGTTGTCATATCTTAGAACTTATATTCATAGATCATCTTATATTCATATTACTCCCTAGACAAAATGCTGCTATAAATGTAGTCAACGTAGTATTCAGTGTACCCAATGTGGTAATATATTCAGCAAAAATTATGAAAATATAGTTTGCCGCTAAACATTTAAACAGGTTGACAGCACAGATTTTTTTGGAACTATTGAGGCCTCCATGAACTACGTGACCACACGTCGGAGATATCGATGCTGTGTCCGAAATCGCCTACTTCCATACTATATAGTAACTATATAGTAGGTGAATATGAGGATTAGTCATGAATAATATGTGCGATACCTCAGTATGCAAAAACAGTAGGCGTGAAATACCTGGATGGTCTAACATTACTACTGCGGTGATTCGCTGGTGTGGACCGGATGGACACTTATCTATCCCATGCATTGGGAGCTAAGCAGAGGTCAAATTTCAAAAGCAAATCAAACGCGAAAAACTTTAAGGCAGATGTCTGTTTTTAATGTAAGTGGCAATAAATTAATTTCTCGTGACACAATTATGTTTTTATCAGCGCTCACGTATAGGTTGTTGTTAATACGTCCGGCGGACGCAGTATGGCCGAAATGTATTCATATACTCTCACTGATAATGTATAGAACACACTGTTTTAATGGCCGATAGGTAGGTACTTCAAATTTAGTACGTTCTGTCACAATATGCGATTTCGGACGCAGCGCGAATGTCGTGACTCACATATTCAATGGCTCTGGTATTCACCATTTTGTTTCTACAACAGCCCTAAACTGACAAACTGCTCTAACGCGTATCGTAAATACATTATCTCCTTCAGTAAAGAAGCGAAAACGTCAAAAAATCTTTGTTCTGTGTCAGCCGCTGTAGTGCTTCGAAAGGGAGGGCAGAGTGAGCCGTCGGTTGCTAAAACCTCACCGCTAGATGGCGCTAAATTTCAACCACTGGACCTTTAGTTAATAAAATCATTTTTGACAGAGAAACATGTCTAAAACTATAAATGATGTGCTAGTTTGCGCAAACCGAGGCGACCAAAAAGATCCAAAGAAAACGATGCTGTTGAAACATCTTGTAGACCAACCACAAAGCTGGCTTTGCTTTGTTATTAAAGTTGCTGTGATTTAAGGTCTAGTTTTAAATGCAGTTAAAACTGATTTTGCTTTCTTATGAACTCATGTATGAGAGAAATTATGCATCATGTCTATAGATTAATGAAAATGGCCAACAAATATCCAGGAAATTATTGTTTGTGTAATGTTCAATACCTAGCAAACATCCATTCACAAGTTATAGCTATGTGTATGTTTGTTGAGAAATCACTCACAGTTAGCTGTTTTGGTTAAGGATAGGATTCTGTAGTCTCGCTCAAGAAATCTAAACTCATCAGACTGGACGGTCATCTGTTCGTCTCTTCTCTCTGGGTTTTATGTTCTGTAAATATTGTTAATGGATTTCTATTTTCATAATTTAAAGGACAAATAAACAGTATGTGTCCTGATTTTGTGTTGAGCTCTATCATTTGCAGACTATACACATTGATGCTGATGCAATACCAAGCAGCTCTTATGTTTTGACATGTATCTTTGAATAAAATCCATTGTGTCTAGACGTTCTTGCTGATATAGCTTCTAATGTGTTTGTTTGTGAGAGATGCAGAGATTGTAACAGAGAAAGTTCTTCTCCTTAAGGGCCAATTTACCTGCCGGCAAGTGTCTGCGAACATCAGAGTGCATTGAGGGAGTCTCTGTGAATACACGCCCCGAGGACACACAGCTGTGTGTGTTACAGCACCAGACTGGAATCTCATTCTGGCTCCTGTTCTCTCATGAGTTTGTTTCCATCTATTTGTGTGGAAACGTAACCCCCACCACTAGATTCAGAGCGATCGGGAGCTCCCCACAGATCATAATGACCCTCCAAAAAACGTCTGGGAAAGAATTCCTGTTTGAGAAGGAAAAATGTGTTTGGATTGTGCTCTTTTTTTTTTCCACACACTTATTCAGATGGGAAAAGTGTGCGGGGGGGCTGTTGTGCTGTGAACTTTGTGTTACGGATCCAACGGGTTCTGGTTTTGTTCAGGGTGTAAAGTTAAATTCATGACTCAGAATTAAACGATTGTGAGCATTTCACTAAAACTCAGATTTTCCCTTTTGGGAAGAAAGCAATTTAACAAGACCCTCATTTGAAGTAGACTCTGTTTTAGATGTTGTGTAGAGCAAATGCTTTTTTTCTGATTGCAGGGTCAAGTATAAAGCTGACGTCTGACAGAAATGTTCCCCTGACACCTGCTGTTAAAGGCTGTTTCTAAGGAAACTCGGAGGTAATGAAAAATAAACATCACTCTGGGACAGACTGCTGAGACGAGACATTGAAACTGAACAGAGCTCTTATAATGCTTTGCTTTAAAACACCCAATGCTTTCTTTCATTCTGCCAATAGTGTTTGTGTTTAGAAGTTGGACAAAAACAGGAGCTAACACAAAAATTATGAAACAGATATGGTCATTTGTATTTGTTTGTCACTTAATTCTTATGGTCGCTGATACAAAAGCATCATTTACCTTTTTTGCAAACATGTGGTAGTATAATCTGTGTTTCATCAAAATGGAAACCTTTTTTTTAATGAAAATGCTCCTTTACTTTTTCCTTTTTTGTTGTTTATAGAGGGTGTTGCTTTATGCCTGTCTAAGTCAGCCACTCTTGGGTCAGTGTGAGGTCAGTGTGCATTTGGGTATTTGGGTTGGGGGTCTGACCAAAAATGAAGTCAAAACAAATGGAGGACTTTTTAAATACCATTTTAACATTGGGATTTGTAACAAGAGAGTTTCTATTTCACATAAAAGGACACTCACCACTTAGGCTACATGTCGACCAGAACGTATTACGTAGGCTTTGTCTGAGGATCAGAATGCACATTTCAAACAAGTCACGGAAACTTTAGGGGATAACCATGGCGACTATATGACTTGCGTTTAGTATTGCAAATCTGTAGCATAAAAGTTACTGTTAAACGATGAGGTTAAACGTATATTTAGATAGTTTTGAGTCTACATATAAAAAAAGAGACGTTTTAATAGCGTTTTCTAAATGAATGAATTAAAAAAGAACAAGCTGGTTATTATCGGATTCATCGGACGAATCGCCTTGCCCGAAGTAATGTTAACTTCCGGTCTGTGTTTTCTTAAAATATAACCATTTATTATATTGAATTAATATTGATTAATTTAATAATTTCATTGTATATTAACTGTACTGAGTTCAATTAAAACTACTCAACAACGATTTATTATTAGCTGAAGTCTTCCGAAAGTTATTTTTTCGGCCACACAACGTGTGTTTATGTTGTTGCCTCAGAAACCAGATTACAAATTGCTTTAGCTTGTGGCCGTAACCATGGCAATGGCTAGCGTATAGCTATTACGCTCATATCTTTGGCTGTCAATCATAAAATTATATTAAAAATGAATTTTAAGGTCGTTTGACTTGACAAATGAGTTTTGGTCGAGTGAAAATTCTCAACAAATAAAATAATTTAATTTTGGCTAAATAAAAAAAAACGATCCAGTGCACGCGCGCCTTTGAGCTGGCCGAGCTGTGGATGCATTCGAGGCAAGCAGGAAGACGTGTTTGGTTATCGTGCCGTAAAGTCTTGCGACTTGAACGTAGTTTTAAATGTGCTATTTTAAAACCCGATTGCGTTCTGTTCTACCCCTTTGTGTTGTTCAGGAAAGCAATAACCCGTCTTGTGTAAACGTCCCTGGTGTCCGTAAACAGTCGTGCGATCAATCATGTGTGTTTAACATGCGGTACATTTGTTGAATGATGATGATGATGATGAGGGCGGATACTCTCTCCACTTCTTAGATATGCTCTCTCTCTCTCTCTCTCTCTCTCTCTCTCTCTCTCTCTCTCCTGCACAAAGTTGCGCTCCTGTGAACATAACGTTACTTCAATGCACAGCTGACGGATCCGATATTCTGTTTTAGCTGCTGCATTTTGTGAATATGGGAGTTTGGGTTGCTTTGTTCGTGCTGCTGTTCGCTTTTGGAGAATGCTCACTGAAGCAAGACGTGCCAGGTAATTCGTATGAATTTTCATCATTTAGTCTATATCAACTTCTGAAACTTTCTCATACGTGATGCCTTCAGGGTCTTCAATGTTTGTTCAGGCGCCCGTTGCTGTCTCTCACTGTTTTCGATGTGCCTGTAAATCGAATTCACCCTTTTCCTTCTCTCTTTAATTCCCATGCACTCTTTCCTCTATCTTCTGACTTCATGTGTATGCATGTTTTCGCACCACATCTAATTTCGTGAAAACAATGATGAAAAAAGTTACGCGTGCACGAAGAAGAGGAGGTGAAAATTATGGAAGAAGGGTATTGGAAAAGACAGAAAGCCTGTGGTTTTTCCAGGCACTAGTTGGAGAGGGAGAGAGAGAGAGAGAGAGAGAGAGAGAGAGAAAGAGGAAGAGAGAGATCACTGTATTTCTGCAGTACTGGAATTCTGTGCAGCTTTTCCCCTGTTAGTAACATATTCATTTGTAGCTATATAAGTGCATTTATTTATGTTTAGAATACTTGGGAATCATGGAGTTATTATTTTTGTGCCATCCTTTTAATGCAAGTGGGAACAAGAATATATGTATGAAAACACACATTTTGGGCCGAACAGTTCCCTCTATTGTATATCTCTATGTTTTCTCAGTGATAGATGCGTTGGGTTTGGATGATGTGAAGCAGAGCGTAGCAGCAGTGGAGAAGGTTTCTTTAGCTCTGAAGACTCTCAGTGATGTCTATGTGGTGTCTACCTTCCGTCTGCCTCCCAAACTGGGTGGAGTTCTCCTGGGCCTCTACAACAAGCAGGACAACAAGAAATATCTTGAGATGGCCATCATGAGCAAGATCAACAAAGGTAATTCTGTTCTGAAACACATTGGGAAAGTTAATCTCTTAGGACTGTCTAAAAGCTCTGTTCTATCTCAGTTCTGGTCCGGTACGTCCGTGAAGATGGAAAACTGCACACAGTGAATATGCAGACTCTTGTGAATGTGGCAGACGGACGACCTCAGTCTATTATTCTGCGTGTCGGTGGTCTGCGCAGAGATTACCTGAACCTGGAGCTCTATGTGAACTGTCGTCTGGCTGACTCCGCCCAGCGGCTCCCCCAATTGGTTGATTTGCCTAGAGATGCAGAAATGGTGGAGATTCGTAATGGCCACAAGGCATATGCTCGGATGCAGGTGAGATCAGTCCGGTACATTTAACGTTTTCATGTTTTGATACACATGGCAATCGTTTGTGTAAAACGTGACAGGAAAATGCTCCTTCTTATGGTTTGAAATGTTTCTGTAGCTTAACTGGCTGATCATGGCGCTTACAATGCCAAGACTGCAAGGACCCAAAATACACAGAAACTACTAAAATGTATACTTTTTTTGTTCACCACATGTCTCCTTGAATAAAAGTGTCTACCAAGTGAGACATTTAAAATGAGTTTTCCTGTTTTTGAATGGATCCAGTAAAAAATGAGACTTCTGTCAGTATTTACTCACTTCATGTTGTTTCAGTCCTGTATTCTGTTATTTTTTCCACACAGCAGAACAAATTGTGAATATGGAATTAAATGTGTTTTAAAGTGTTCAAAGAATTCTTTATTTATATTCAATGGAAAAAAATGACACCATGGGTTGGTATGACATGAAGGCGTACACATTTTATTTCATAGACTAACTATCGCTGCTGTCCTTCTAAAACTTGTATCTCCATATTTATATATTTTTTCCAATAAAACATTAATAGTGACCATTTATTTGTCATTTGGTTTTGCAAATATCTAACCAATAAAAAGTATTAAAAAGTGCTCGTCAACTATGAAAACACAGTATTTAATCATTTAAAACTACAGCGAATTTGGACATCTGAGGTTTTGGAAGGACAGCGACGGTATAATGGTTCACAATATTAATCCGTTTTAGAATATTGCAGGTAAATTATTTCATTCAATGAATAAATACAAGTGATATCAATACTGATGTTATACTGTATCAGATTATAACTACAGCGACTGTTTTTCTAAGGGGTCAGTGGAGTTTCTCAAAGTGGCTCTGGGGGGCACTGTGGCTCAGGCTGGAGCCCTCACCGACTGTCCATTTCAGGGAGACGCCTCTTCATATAACGCAGGTGAGCCAGAAACATCATGAAACTGTGTATATGGCGATCGGATATCTACATAGGTGATTGGTTGAAAAATGTTTGACCAAAAGATTTGTGTTCAAACTCTATTTTTAGTGAACGGTGAGGTAAATTCAATTCTAGGTGAGTGCCTCACAATAACTTAAACAAAATATATATTTTAAATTTTTGTTTACTGTTAACAGTTTTTTTTGTTTTGTTTAGGTGACCACACTAAAGCTCTGATTGGACAGCTCATCATCTTTAATCAGATCCTGGGTGAACTGAGACAGGACATCAGAGAACAGGTGTGTGCGCGCTTGCATTTTTTGTACAGTTTATGTTTATAAATGCACATGTTTCTGTTCCAAATATGTGTGGTTTAATTTTCACTTGTTTTTATTCGTCAGGTGAAAGAAATGTCTCTCATCAGGAATGCTATTCTGGAGTGTCAGATGTGTGGTGAGTAGCAGAACTGCAAAACTATGTACATCTCCAGTCATAAGTTCATGGGGTGTTTTCAGAATGTAGCTATCAAGCGTGTCTGGAGTGCTGAATATAGTTCTAATGCAGTTCAGTTAGAAATGAAAGTGTATAATGTTTAATACATAATGCACATTCGCATGGTGTGAACACAGCCATTCAGACTTTAATTCAATCTGCGGACTGACTGACAGACAGTGTTTGGGTTTTCAGATTTGGGGCTGTTCATTTGTGTATTTGTAAGATGTTTCCACTGATGTCTTTATTTTTTAGCAGAACTGAGAATCATAAGTTATCTGTTTTAATAAGCATCCCTGTTGGGTTGCAGGATTTCATGAGCCGCAGTCTCGTTGTCAACCCAACCCCTGCTTTAAAGGAGTTGCCTGCATGGAGACATTTGATTACCCGGGGTACCGTTGCGGTCCCTGTCCAGAGGGCATGAAGGGGAACGGCACACACTGTCAAGATATAGATGAGGTGGGTAAAGCACAGATCGTCTCAGTATTTATCTTGCGATGAGTCTTGGTTCTAAATGATTTTTAAAGGGGTCATATGGTGCGAATACGTGTTTTTCTGTGTCTTTGGTGCGTTATAAGTTGCCAATGCATGTATTAGACACATAAAATTGCAAAAATTGAAGTGTTGTAACAAAAATGCATTCTATCTAAAAGCGAATGCTCACCCAGACCTGCCTATAACACCTTGTGTTATCACACCCCCACAAATCCACGTCAGTTCATGGTGTGATGTGACTAAGACCGCCGAAATGTATCCGCAAATTTACTTTGGAACCTGATGTTCCAAATATGGGTAAGAGGTGTTGCATTTCTATCACACGCTTGCAGTATTCGACCAATCACGACGCAGTGGTTTACTGGCCAATCATAGCACACCTCGCTTTTCAGTGCGATGAGCTTTGTCTAAAATCTGCGCGTTTAAGAGAGGCGGGGCAAAGAGGAGATACAAACATGCACGGTATATGGAAAATACAGCATTTTTTAACCTTAAACCGTGACTACACATTGCATTACATCTAAAACATACAATAATATTCGTTTTAGCCGTGTCATATGACCCCTTTAAATGCTTTGTGCTGGTTCCAAGGATCCTGAAGAAGCATGCATTTACTTTTTATCAAGTTTGCAGATTCATCAAGTTTGATTCATATTACATTTTTTCAGTGTGCAGAGGCTCAACCCTGTTATACACCAGGGGCATGTATTAACACGGCGAAAGGTTTTACCTGTGAGCCTTGCCCACTGGGGCTATGGGGTCCACCTCTCTCCGGTGTCGGTGTGGAACATGCCAAGAGCCACCGCCAGGTACAGCAGCACCAACTTCTGTTTACACAAGCAAACTATGTCTAATAATGTCTCAATGTTGTTGCATTACATAGCAAAATATTGAAGATGCAAAACGCCGTTTGATTGTTACTTTTTTGACTCAATTTGATCTCAGATGGTCATTTTTGTTGGGGATACCTATTAAAATCTTTCCCCTCACAGGTGTCTTAGTAAAGTAGCAATACATGTAGTTACATTACATTCATTTTGGATGCGTTTCAATAGTTTTACACCCAGAAAGTGTCCAAACTACTTTGACTGTGAGGCAGACACTTGCGCAATAAGTTTGTTTCTCAAAGTGTTAAAACCTTTTAGAATAAAGGTTTGTATTTAAATGCTTGAGATTGTTATTTGTAGATGAATGTGCCATTGTTTTGATTATATAATTCTTATTCTTAATTGTGGAAAATTCTAATAAACAAATAAATGCTTGAAAAGTATGGTTAGTCTATAGCCAAGATCAATGCTACTTATATTTATTGGTTATTAATTGATATTACGGTTTGATATTTAGTTATCTAATGAATTCGGATAAATCAGAATAATATATCCTGCAGGAATGCTTCGACATGGATGAGTGTGTCAATTTCGAAAACGCCTGCACACCCAACTCCGTCTGCACAAATTCTATCGTGAGTATGGTGCAGAATATGTCCGAGATGTTTTCTCTGAGATAAGACATTCAGTGCTAATATGTTTAATCTTTACCCCCATCAGGGATCATACAGATGTGGTCAGTGTAAACCCGGGTATGTCGGGAATCAGACAGTCGGATGTCTTCCTCGGAAATCATGTGCCTCCCTCAGTTTCAACCCTTGTGACACCAACGCACACTGCATCATTCAGAGAAATGGAGATGTCACCTGCGCTGTATGTTTAAATCTTCCAGACACTTAAACCTCACTACATCTTCTGGTTATTATAAGCTGTCTGATTAATGTTGACCTATTGCAGTGTAATGTCGGTTGGGCAGGTAATGGTCACACCTGTGGGAAAGACACAGATATTGATGGCTATCCAGACCGCTCGCTGCCCTGCATGGACAACAACAAGCGCTGCAAACAGGTCAGAGGCTATAGCACTGACACAATCGTTTTACCTTTTTCCTCCTTCACCTTGTGTAAGATGATGTGACAGTTTATAAAGTCTGGTTATTAAAAACGGACTATCTTGTTTCATTTAAACTTCATTTAGTTTCATTTAAACTTGAAAATAAGTTCTAGAAAACTTACGTATTTCGACAATAGACTATAATGATGTCAAATTAATAAGAAATGTTTCATGCAGCACCATTTCTAAATCAGTAATCAAACAAGCGGAATTGGAATTAAACAACTTACAAAATACTAAATTTTTCCTCCAATTGAAATGCACAAGATGCTTTTTGGAATATTCTCGAATCGTGCTGGGATGACATGAATCATAAGGTGATGCACAACCTTGTATAGTTGATGCCAGCTGGACGTTTATGATGTCATTAGGAAAAAGGGGCAGATCCTAAGAAATGTACGTCATTTTCGGTTAACATTGTTATTATAATCATTTAACTCATAAAAATATCGAACAAGAAAATCACAAAGTTGAAGCATTTTTTGTTAGTGCTCTCAAACGTTTGGTTCATGTTTTGTGACAACGTTGTTTTTTTTCCTCTGACGGTTTACAGAAAAATAGAAGATTTGATTTATTCCAGCACAGATAAAATTGTTTGTAGATGATGTACTTTTCAAAAAGATTAAGCTATTCATCCTAGATGAGATCATTCATTTAAATGCTCAAAGTTTGTTTTGTGTTTGTTATGTTCTTTCATTAATAAGTTCCTTTGGAGAAAAGTCCCTGGTAAAGTAGATGTAGATTCTATATTAATGTGTTTTGGGAATCAATTTAAGTTAAATCTGTGTTTTCCAGGATAACTGCATGTTCACACCCAACTCTGGTCAGGAAGATGCAGACAATGATGGAATCGGAGACCAGTGTGACGAGGATGCAGATGGAGATGGAATAAAAAACGTAGAGGTGTGTTCCTACGACCCAAAATCCCACACAGATTCCCAATCT
Source organism: Triplophysa bombifrons (assembly GCA_029783895.1). Taxonomy (NCBI): domain Eukaryota; kingdom Metazoa; phylum Chordata; class Actinopteri; order Cypriniformes; family Nemacheilidae; genus Triplophysa; species Triplophysa bombifrons. The sequence goes on from CM056455.1 coordinate 6,969,138, forward strand.
TGTCTGTGTGTGGATTGATTCAGACTCTTTTGGTGTGTGTTATTTCAGGATAACTGCCGGCTGATGTCTAATAAAGACCAGCAGAACTCTGACACGGATTCCTTTGGCGACGCATGCGACAACTGTCCTACGGTTCCCAACATTGACCAGAAAGACACGGATAATAACGGAGAGGGAGACGCCTGCGATGACGACATCGATGGAGATGGTACACAAAGTTCAGATTTGTGAAATCAGCAAGCCTTGTGTCTCTCTGTTCCGTGTGTGATGTCTGTAGGTGTTTTGCAGGAATCCAGAATGTGTTGGATAACTGTCCCAAAGTGCCAAACCCCATGCAGACCGACCGGGATGGAGATGGCGTGGGTGATGCATGCGACAGCTGTCCTGAGATCAGTAATCCTATGCAGGTATCCATTCTCATTGCATGAAAGTTAATTTAAGAAACTTATGACTGAAAAAACAAATCTACCTTAACATGTGGGATTTGAATAACAATTTATTTTATTTTTCATAAAACCATCTTATACTCTTGCAGACAGATGTTGACAACGACTTAGTGGGCGATGTTTGTGACACCAATCAAGATAAGTGAGTACACACAATTGGCTGCAAATGTGTTAATTTATTCATCTGTTTATGGCAGGATTGCTCTGCTGCCATCTAGTGTTTCAAAGTTGATGTCAAACACAATCCGATTCATAACATTCAAAGTCTCGTATGTTGTGCAGTGATGGAGACGGACATCAGGACACTCGGGATAACTGCCCTGACATTCCGAACAGCTCTCAGCTTGATTCGGATAACGACGGCATCGGTGACGACTGTGACGAGGATGATGATAACGACGGTGTTCCAGACAACCATGCCATCAATGGAATTGGACCAGATAACTGCAGATTGATTTCTAACCCCAACCAGAAAGACTCAGACAGTAAGAGCGGATTCTCGTGCTAAATAAACTAATGGTGAATAATCTTGGATCGACCGCTAAATGTCACATCTTGATGTTTCTCATCCTCTAGGTAACGGAGTCGGTGATGTATGCGAGAATGACTTTGACAATGATGCAGTATTGGATTTTATTGACGTGTGTCCAGAAAGTGCAGAAGTCACACTTACCGATTTCCGAGCCTATCAGACAGTGATATTGGACCCGGAGGGCGACGCTCAGATCGACCCGAACTGGGTGGTGCTAAATCAGGTAAAAAGCATCAAGGGAATCCTTAGGAATTCACAGAAATGTTATGAGGTGTAACTGAATCAAGCCACTGTTCTTTCCAGTGACTTATATTGTTTGAATTATTAATAAAATGCCACAGAATTTTAAAAATAACAATGGAACAAGTTTTAAACACTCTTCATATCCTTCATTGCTTAAACAAATATTCCTGCCCCAAACTTGTGCCACTGGCTGAGACAATGTTATGTCTGGCCCAGTCAGGTCACTAAAACAAATTCTTCTGGTTACTTTTGGTGCTTCTAGTGGCACAAAAATCCAACAATGCACTTCTGAGTAAAAGCAGATTTTTTTAGTTTTGTAGTAGTTTCGTTTTGTGTCAAGACTTCTCAATGTACTAATGTTGCTTGTTTGACAAAAAATGAACTTGGGTTTTTAGGGTATGGAGATTGTTCAAACAATGAATAGCGACCCGGGTCTGGCAGTGGGTGAGTCTCAAAGTGTTTAAAAGCCAAGCTTCCAGCATACCCCTGTAGCGCAACATAAATGATATTATAAATCATATATCCACAGGTTACACAGCATTTAACGGGGTGGACTTCGAAGGAACATTTCACGTTAACACAGTGACCGATGATGACTATGCCGGCTTCATCTTTGGCTATCAGGATTCGTCCAGTTTTTATGTGGTGATGTGGAAACAGACGGAGCAGACTTACTGGCAGTCCGTCCCGTTCAGAGCCATGGCTGAACCGGGATTACAGCTGAAGGTGAACAGAAACAGCTCACTTTCATTTGAATCCATTTGTGGAAATATATTTATTTTAGAAAATTATGTTATTAGCCCTCATCACCGTGTTTGATGGTTTATAAGTTTGTGAAAAATCTGATCATCTGAAAATCTGATCCATTTTTACAACCAAATTGTTTTCTTCACAAAAGAAGTATGAAAATACAAATGATGAATAAAATGTAACTATTTTGCTTATTGGAATAGTGATAATACTGCAGTATGCTAAAAATATCTCATTTATTTGGTATTCGTTTTATCTTTCTTATATTCCACAGAATTATTTTTCAAGTATTAATTGAAAGCTTTTTAATCCTTGGTTTTTAATTTAGCCTCAGACTTTTGCACTCCCTCATAAAGATCACTAATGCCCATATGACGATCAAATACTTAGGCAGAGTTAGTCAGAAAATCTGTATTTATGTATTATAATTAATGTTATTATAATATTATTATTATTTAAAAATTGTTTTGTATTCACCGCTCTAGGCGGTGAAATCTCGCACCGGTCCCGGTGAGTTTCTTCGTAATGCTCTATGGCACACGGGGCACACAGACGGAGAGGTGAAACTGCTGTGGAAAGACCCGCGAAATGTCGGCTGGCAAGATAAAACCTCATACCGCTGGCATCTCACCCACCGGCCGCAGGTCGGCTACATAAGGTGAGGCTCTCAACTGACTTTAACTGATCAGTTCTGTCTCAATGCCTTTAAAATGTTCACTAAATATTCTGTATTTAATACAACTTTTAAAATATTGATTATATCGAGATACAATTGATGTTATATCTGCACTAGAGATTAAAATATTTACTCTGAGCTAGGACTCCATTAGTCTATGTTTATTCAGAACTACTTCAACAAATTGCCCAATTATCACATACACCTCCTTGCCATCTTTTGGTCTCTGGCATTGAAGACTGTGTTCATATTTTTGTGTAGTCACAAGAGGGCGCTGTATCAGATAGTGGCAATGTGAAGTAAGCATGGGCGTTTAGGACTGGGTGGGGGCGTACTTCTGGTTATCCTTAAAATTTCTTCTCAGTTGCCCCTTCTTTCTGACCCCTCGTACCCCTGAGACTCCGTTGAGTGGTTGGGCCCCCTGGCTGCCCATTGTTGTGGTTGCCATGCCAATGAAATCCTTTGGCAAGAATTTTCTTGGTGCCTGTTCATATGCAGATCCAACGGAAACTGCTGTAGTGGACGGGCGTTAGGAGAAAAGAGAGAGGGAGCAAACTGCAGAGGACAGTGGAAGATGTATTGTGTATGATTTCCTGTGCTAAATCATTTTTTGGCATTGTTGTGTAAATATAACACGCTCTTTCCCCAATACCAATGCCTAAATTCTATGTTCCTGTTAGACTAAATAATTATTTGACGTTTAAACAGTTCTGAAGATTTTACCCACATTTACACTGTGTGATTCTTAGTAAAAGAGCTGTTTAGATCAAAGGTTTACAAAGTCTGTTTGAATAAATACCTACAGGGGCAGAAAGAGCTGCCTGCTGCTCACATTGTGTGTGTTAACACGTGTATCCACATTTGTGTGTGTGAGACGATGTGTAGCCTGGGCTTTGTACATCCCTTTTCAAACACACACACCTGCTTTGTATTCAGAGGATTGAATAGAAAACACTGGACTTCAGAACACCGCGCCGTGCTCAGCTCATACGTAATGTTATGTAGAACCAGCCTGCTGCTAAATCAAATCAGATCTCATTTATTATCAGTTAGTTATAGGCTGAGCAGGTGGAGTTTAACAGCCAAGAGTAGCAGCTCTCTGCTTTTTTTGGATCAAGTCAAGCTTACTTCTTTTACAATTTGTAGAAGATTTTTTTAGATATAGCCTTAAAATAATATGAACATAATTTAAAATATTCTCAAAGTCAAGAATGCTATAGAGTGAAAGTCTAGCTGCAGTAAAGCACATCCAATAGCAACTCTTGTGTGTGTGTGGAAGGGTAAGACCCAACATTCCTAACACAAAAAACAAAACAACAAATAGACTTAAAAAATGTAAATGCAAAACGGGAATTGTAATGGATAAGAGTAAAAATAATATTAGCTTAGTATAAAAGCAATAGAAGTTAATACGTTTGTGTAAAATATGTGTTCCTGTGGCAGAGTGAAGCTCTATGAGGGCACAGAATTGGTAGCTGACTCAGACGTTGTGATTGACACCACTATGAGAGGGGGGCGTCTGGGCGTATTCTGCTTCTCTCAGGAGAACATCATCTGGTCTAATCTGCGGTACCGCTGCAACGGTAAGAATTAATCCACTCTTTGTTATTTAAATCGTCATCCTCAGTTTCTCACATTCAACCTTGAACACAAAACCAATCTCAAATTTTGAATCAAAGTTCTTTATTGACAAAAGTATCATTAAAACAGAAATGTGATGATGCATTTACAAACGAAATACAAATCTGTACTTTTTCTCTCACAGATACCGTTCCGGAGGACTTCAGTCCACACCGTAAACAGGTTCTAATGCACATAAAAGTGTGAGGAGATCGAAACGCCCGCCGTCTCTCTATAGTGCCCCTGAGACTCAGTATGGGGCCATTGAACTCCTGTGTGTGAGAGGTTGAACAATCAGGACACAAGAGAGATTTACCCAGTACCTGTGTCATTCTGAACTGAAAAGCCTGGGTGAAATGAGAGAAAAGGGCGTTAATGCAGGGGCGGTATAACGTGTGCTACTGTGAGCGTGTGTATGCGTGAGAGGGTCCGATGTTTTTAAATAAAGGAATGTTTTTATACAACATAACATACACCCTGCAGTACTTCGGCCCCATAATTATTATTGATACAAATGTAAATCACATTTGAAAATGTGCTCACCCTGACCTTTTGTCTCAATTCCAGAATTGAACTACCCAAATATGTGTCTAGAAATTGATGTACAATTATTTTGACCACTGTGGGATCTAAAAAATGGTTCTTATCTAAATCTTTATAAACCATTAGTTTGTGGTAGTAAATTATTTTAACGGTAAACATAAAATATAGCAGATACAGAAGTGCAGTTCAAAACCTTACGGAGGCAGACTGGCGCCGTCCTGGCGGTCGCATTGTGCACGTGCTGTGGCGGGAGATTCCAGCGGGGAGTCGCGTGTTCCTCGTGGTCAGGGAGGCCGGGACGAGTGCAATATTGGCGGGAGATTGAACAACAATGCACAACATCCCACACCTGCCAGACCGCAGGACTGCTCAACACAACTACAAATTAGAGACATACATGAGCTTTCTTTTAAATAAAATAACACACATAATTCTTAACAAAAATGTCCCTCACATTACTTTTCCTTTGTACTATCTTACAAAAGTGAAGAAGGGAAATGTGGCAGACTGGCAGGTGGACTTTACCCCCAGAGGGCCCCTACAGCCAAACTTTACAGAATACACGTGTTTGTACTGAGGCGTTATCTATTAGCCGTGATCTTTAAACTCTTCAAAATGATCATATATAATCTTCAATATTTTTGGTAGCCCAAATAACCCCACTTTTCCCATCTTTAACTTAAAAAATGATGAATTTATACTGCCCTTTATTAAAGTATTATGTTTATAATTAAATATTGTTATTTAAATATAATGTTTTGAAAAATTGTTCTATAGTAGGGAGACGAGAGTAAAACGCGCTCGTGCACCTGTCCAGTGTACATAACGTGAATTCTGCTCCGAGTCTCACAGACACGGTTTTTTATAGACAATGCTTTCATTTCCTTAACATGACAAAAAATAATGACATCAATCACATCTGGTTATTCACAGTTCTGATATTTTTAATCAAAGTCCTTGATAATTATTTATTGAAATAAGGCATAGCCAAATCCCCTGGTCTGCGCGAACCCGTGGTTGAAAATCACTGTCCTAAACGCCCGGTTGCTTAGTAACGGGTTAATCTGTTGACCAACGAGTTGTGTAGTTGACAAAATGTACAGCACCAAAGTGAAAGTCTGTCTGTAAGAAACACACAATCTTCTTATAATGTGAGTAAAGATCGCCAACCGAACCATTTACAATAAATATTTTACATTTTGAACGCAACTTCTCAAATAAACGAAAGAAGCGTTTACTTACCTACTGTTTAACGACTCATCTCAAAATCACATCTGGACGAAACCGTTTATATACTTCTTGTCTTTTTACAAATAACTTGGTATAGTCCGCTGTCACGCTTTTGGCGCGTCTGCAGCTCGGTGGTTCTGGTTTTGACCGAAAACTGAGCGGCACAAAGGGACCTGCGGCCCCGCCTCCAACTTCCCAACAAAGAGTCTGAAACCCAGTGATGCATGGACGCATACTGTGGACAACAGCCCAGATCACACAAATACACACAGTAGACCCAGATCGCACTTTCTCCCTCACTAATGCATGCATACTACACACACACAGTAATGCATGCATCAGCATACACTGAGGCTATACGTGCAGACAACTCAGCACAGAGCTTCACATTACGCTTCACTAAACAATAGAACATCTATAACGCCTTTGTTTAAGTTTTCAGCGTTACAATAAATAAAGTATTATGATCACAGAAACCCATGTTCTAACTCACTTTATGCTATTTACAACAAACTCTCGCCCACATGTATTTCTTTGCTGGTCAACAGCACCATCTGCCGATAGCACACTGAATTACGTCACATTTGATTACGCATTACGCAAAACACACAATAGGAAATACATTTAAAATGTGCAAACTGGATAACACAAGTCGGTAAAAGTGTCTCTCTTATGCGTGTTGGGTGTAGTGCACCCGCTAAATAAAACCAAGATGTGCAAACACACACATCTAAAGCCAAACAGAGAACCCACACACGTGTTCTCGAGCAGGCGAAATAAGATTTTTTCACACGTGTAGTGAAATGGAGTACTTTGATGTATCATCTAAAAAGTTTCTAGCTTGTAAGCTTGACATTGTGTCTACGTGCCTAATGTTATTTTATAACAGACAACTTTGAGCATAATGATAGAACAGCAGCTGACATTATAACGTCTCAAGTTGGTTCAGTAAAGTCAAATCAATGCAACGTATTTTAAAGTATAATGATGGTTTTTGGTGACTGCATAATTTTCGTAGTATGCATTTGTTGTCTGATTCTGTAAATATCATGTTATATAAAATGTAAATTGACAAAATGCTTTGTATAAAAGCGTCTCCCAACCAATGTTGGGTGTATCTTACTAAGTAATTAGTTACTGTAATTTAATGACTTTCCCCTTGGAAAAGTAAAGTAAGGGATTATTCTTGTTTTTCTGTAATCTAATTACAGTTACTTCTGATGTAATTGAATTTAATACTGTGTTATATTTTCTATAGTGCAAATGACATCAAAATGACATGTATAACTTTAAAGTGTATGCTTTATTCTTCTTCTCACATTCGTTTACTTTGGTTAGTTAATAAGAATAATTTATGTACTTTTTATTATTTATTTAGATGAAATAAATGATAAGCATTTTCATGTCTATCATTGAATCAATTCTAATCAAAGTTGAAGTATAGGATGTAGAAAGTAGTTAGTAATAAGTAAGGTAACACTTTCCTTGAAGCATGCGTATAATGCATTATAAAGGGTTATTAAAGGCTAAAATGCATTATAATTCTTCATAATGTGTGTTGTAATGTATTATATGTAGTTGTGAAGAATTATAACCAATTTAAAATGTGTAGTGTAATAATAAATTGCTAAGTGTTATAATGCATTAACTGTAATAACAATTATTTATAAGACATTACAATGCATGAAAAGGTGCATTACAATGCTTTAAAACTATTTTTATAATGCATTATACATACATGCTTCAAGTAAAGTGTTACCATAAGTAATTAAATACTTTTTTGGAGAGAGTAATTTTACAGTAATCTAATTACTCTATTGAATATGTCATCAGTAACTAGTTATTAATTACTTTTTTAGAGTAACTTACCCAACACTGCTCCCAACTGAATACATTTAAGTAATCATTTAATAGTGTTTGATTTAGAGTAGTCTACATCGAACACTTTTGTATACACTATTGAACACTAGTCTACACGAATCTAAATCTGCTTGAAGTATGAGTAGGCCTCTGTTCAGATATGTTGACAAACAGTGAGACTGGAGCATGCTCTTCGTCAGCTGGTGCGCGCGTGGCAGGTGCGCGCTGCGGGTGATTACGCGTCTCACTCGTGCTGGTCTGTGACGTGACGTGGGGGTCACACCGCACAAGATTCCGTCACATTCGAGTGTCGGTGTCCCATTGACGAAACATTATTGACGGGAAAAGATCTCAGCGTTGTGTTCGGTCTACAGAAGAGCGTCTTCCAGTTCTGTAAGTGTATTTAAAAGTGAATTCTTTATTTAATATCTGTTGTGTAAATGATAAATTACAAGTATACAGTCTTAGTACGTTTCTCAAGTTGGAGTACATTTCTTTTTTTCGATATTTTACTATTTACTATTTTATGGGGATCAATCCATGCATTCACTCCTAACAACGATCAGTGTTTTTATTTATTTAAAGTAGGCTCCATTGGTGGTGTATAATATACTGTTGTAATGGTAGGCCTATACTAATATTATATTTTATATAATGTGTTTTTGAAGGTTTAGAATTTATTTTAAATTTCTTTAGTTTCCAAGACTTGAAAGGTAAGCAGCATCAGTAAAGTTTGATATCAGGATTTGGGAAAAAGGACATTTACTCCTAAAGAATTTGAAAAATGTATGTATTTACTATAAGGTATTAAAGTAGCTTTTGGGCCTTTTTTAAAAGTTTTCACAGACAGATAGACACACACACACACACACACACACACAAAGCTCACATGCTTGCCATGGCACATACAGTCAAACATATCCTTAAAACTTATAGTTTGATGCCGAAACACAATCTAACAGAAGTTGCAGTTTAAAGGACAATAATGTTTCAGTCTTCAACATATACAAAGTGTTTGGGACATGAAGTGTGTATATTGAAGTTTGGATCAGAGATGAATTCTCTTTAAAAACGAGTTTCCATGTGCAGTTATACATCATTCACGGTAAGAATGAATCTGAGATGTAGCGCTGAAATTAGACTGCAGAAGGTAACAGAGCTGCAGAGTTCCTGCAGTCCGTCTCACACCTGCTTCTGTGCTGCAGAGCTCTCAGCTCTGACTATTTCCACTGAGGCAGGTGCTGGTGTGGCAGTGTATATTTAGACCCCTCTATTTCTGCCCTGCAACTCCCGTAACTGCCCCATATGCTACCAGCCATCCCATGAACTAGAATAAATATCAGCTGTCGGTGCTAGAACAGTAAAACCCAAATCTCTGCTGCAGTGTGTCAGTACAGTAAGAAGAGATGGTTGTGCAACGGAAAATGTTAAATGGATCAAGGAGATATAGCGCTGCATGTTTAGTTATCTAAAGCAGGACATACATTAATCTTTTATTAAGAGTTCATTTGCAAAAATTGATAACTCTGTTTTTATACATGTTCAAAAATCATCTTTTTAATTGTGTTTAAATGAGTTAGTTAGCCGTATTTTTTGTGTTGATATCAAAGCAACCTAACTGCAGCTTGACTGACATAACTTGGAATGCACAATAAATAATATGATTTTTGAGCACTTTTAAATACTGAGTTATCTGTTTTGCAAATTTACTCTTCATATTCAATCGAAGAATACAAAACTCCTAAATTGTAAGATTTATGTCCTAAATTGTAAGATTTAGCTTACATTACAGTAAGATATTCACACACACACACAGAGTATTTTGAGTTTACTCTTGTGTTCCACCAATGTTTGCTTTGGACTCTTAGTAAATAACATGAGAGCGAGAGTTCAAACTGCGAAATATCTTCAGAAAAAGTTTGACTGTTTTTCTCTCTGAAGAGGCTTACGTTAATGAAATTTAAAAATGATCTGACTGAATGCCACAGCTTTAGACACAATTATCAAACCGAGGGGCATCTGCAACCAAATGAGGCCGAACCTTTACTCAGAACTTATATACCTTTTCTGAGCCATGTTTGCAAAGACGTTAGCCAGCTGGTCTCATGTGATTTTGTATGCATGTTAATTTACACTGAAGTTTACACAGGTGTTCTAACAGAGAGACCTTAAAGTCAAAGTGTATAGATGTCAAATACTTTATAATTTCTTTAACAATCTAACACCTAATGAAATGATTGTCTGAGGTGTTTGCATTGTATTTCTTAATGTTTTTATTATGGACATGTTTTCCTCCAATAGATGTTCAACATGTTCTCGACATCACCAGTTCTTTGATGGGTCTCAAGACCTGAAGAGATTCAATGAACTCAAGGTACGTTTTAAGAGCTATAATATATGCATTATTTATTATATCTGTCGTATGATTAATCTTATATTTGGTATATTTGTTAAAACAAACATTGTAATGAGTGTCGATTCCAACACTCCAATTGTTAAAAAATAAATAAATACCTCTTAGAAAATAAGATAATGTTTGAAATAGAATCTGAACAATTATAAACATTATTTTTTAGAAATAATAATACGTTTGTTTTTCTCAGATTTGTAATTGGTTGTGTTTGTCTCCCCTGTGTGTTTTTTTAATATGTAACAGGGGTCAGTGGCAAGAGCTGTAGTGCTTGTGCGGACCCCTGTGAGCAGGCCGTCCCGCCTGTGTCTGTATGGATGGGAATGGCAGCACCAGTTGCCTGTGGGAATCACTCACACACATCAAGGAAACACATTTATCTCATTATTACCTCAGTCCTGCTGTTAAGTGCCCCTTCTGGTAAGGTCCCATGTAAACTTTACTAAAATGTGCTAAAAAGTGCCCTCATTTACCAAAATTCCCTGCAACGTGTGAAATAAAAAAGTTTAAACATGCATTTACAGTAAACTTGTTTTCCTTTTCTTCAGAATGTGCACAGTGTCGTATCTTACAATGCAATTCCGAATTTGTGGCTGCGACTTTGGAGATGGGGGTCATAGGAGGAGGGGGACGGGAAGGGGGTAACGCCGGCTACTGCAGCGCCCTGCGATCCTACGCTCTCTGTACCCAGCGGACCGCCCAAAGGTGCCGCGGAGACCTGGCCTACCATTCTGCAGTGCAGGGCATTGAGGATTTGCTCATTCAACACCGCTGCCCCAAAACAGGCCCCACAGTTCAGCCACGACCCCTGCCCCAGGCCCCTCTCTCAGGGGACGGATGCTTCTATGAGAAAGCCTTTGTGAAGAGGGAAGGCCGGACCCCAGAATACCTGCACTGTGGGGTTTTTGGGGACCCTCATATCCGCACCTTTAATGATGAGTTCCAGACATGTGCCGTGCAGGGAGCCTGGCCTCTCATTGATAATCAGTACCTGTACATACAGGCCACCAGCTCGCCCACTAGAGGGAGCTCTTACACCACTGTACTCACAAAGGTGCAGAAAAAATCACAAACACATTTTGTAGTGTGATAGCAAAGTGATGTAATGTTTGCCACTAATCAAAATTGAGGGTAACTTACTTATTATTTATTTTTTAGTGAATAGATTAATTTTATATTTAATTTGAGAGTTCAATTTATTTGATTTTTTTAAAATTAAATAATAAAATTAAACTGAATTATAAAATTAAATAAAATTAAATAATGATCAAATTTTATGGCTCTATTACAAGGAACAAATACAGCATAGAAACCATAGCAAACATATGGTTTATTAGGGTTTAAAACGGTTTACTATAAATATACATTTCTGTGGTTGAAAAAGCTATTTATCGCAGGATTTTCAAAGAACATTTTTAGTTATATAAAGTAACATTTTAATTTTGTAATCAAATAAATGAATATATTTAAAGTGTACGTTTTTGACTCTTAAGTGTAGAATATAATGGAATTACAGTATGTACAAAATTTCAAAGCCCACATCAGTTTTGTGAATGTTTTAATATTTTATGTACCTTTGTGTAACATTTCTCATGTCTGTTTCATGATCAGATCACCGTTATCTTCAAGAACTGGCGTGAGTGCGCTGAGCTGCAGATATACCAAGCAGAGGTAGATAACGTTCCCCCAGCATTTGTGGATGGCTCCATGACGGGCAGCGATCGCAGAGGCCATCAGAGCCTGCGGGTCACCTCGCGTGACCCCGGCCGACACGCTGAGATCAGCGCTACACACATCGGAACGACGCTCGTGGTGCGTCAGATAGACCGGTCGCTGAGCCTGTCTGTCCGCTCCCCTCGGGCGATCGTAGACTCTTACACACCCGAGCAAGACTTGCAGCTGTGTGTATGGGGTTGTCCGGTCTCACAGCGTCTAGGAACCCCATCTCCATCCGCGGTTGCGTACTCTCACTGTTTGTCAGTGCTTCCGGTGCGGGATGTGTATTTTCAGGCCTGCCTGTTTGACCTGCAGGTCACGGGGAGCACGAACTCTAGTGCATCAGCTGTGGCTGCGTTAGAGGACGCTCGAGCGATGATCTCTGACCCAAAGAGGATTCACCTGGTGATGGGCAGGGCCGGTAACACACCTGCGTCTCTGCCGATGGTTGTGGTTATAAGTGTCCTCGCAGAAATCCTCAGACGTGCTTTGTCACGATAGAAATGCAGCAATGGTACTGAAAGCCTGACCAGGGATTGTGTGATGTTTAATGCATATTTCTACAATTGTTCAACGTTTACATGATTTCAGTCGTGTTTGGGTGTTTGTATGTTGTGAACGCAGAGGCCGTCTGGAACCGCCTTGCAACGACTGTTTATTTGTTATTTTGTTGCATAAAGTGTGTGATCTATGAATGTGATACATTTCTGAATATCTCCATCAGGAGAAACATAATATGAAATTTGAAATGAAATTTTTACTTGACTTGAAGATGCATGCGTATGCTATTGAAAGTTGTGTTTTCTAAATGGTTTTGCAGACGTGATAAGAGTTTATTCACAAAATGTGAAATATGTTTTACATAGCAGCAAATTATTTACAATATTTAACAGTAGATCACCAAATTATTTTAATATTTAAATTAAAATAATCATATAAATGTTGTGCTTTTTGTAAAATAAATGCATTTATCAATTAACCACGAAATATTTGTATAATATGATTTCTCACTTATTTATGGTGGGTGCCCATTAAAATAGTTTTGAAGTTCTTCAAAGCAACTTACATTGCATTACACAATACATTTTTATTGCAATCCCTGGGGTCGAACCCATGATCTTGGTGTTGCTAGCACCATGCTCTTACCACTGATCTTCATTTTGTGTCTTTCACTTTGATTCACTTAATAGTGGTGTGCGGTGGAGGGTGTATTTTGATCTTTGTGTGTGTCACATCGGTTTATTGTTTCACTCCTTGTACCCACATGGAATGAAAATCAAGTTGTATAATCTATAACCACTCTATACATAACTGCAAGTGCTTTATCATCCACAAGTACTGACAGATTCTGAGATATTCTAAACCATTAAGCAGTGACCCATAGTGTTCCTCTAGATTTAAATGTGCCATTCACTGGTTTTATGTTTGTGTAATGTATGAGAACCCTTAATAAATGTAGACAGCTTCAGTCTACCTCCATAATGGAGGGTGTCCTGTCCTCAGAAAGGCTCATAACTCTGAAGAAAAAGAGTGTTGTTGTGGAGGAATGATGCCAGCATGTATAAGGTAAGCAGCTGTTTTTTGTATTTACTCTCAGTGATTGATGGGGTTATATAAGCGGACAGATCTTGAACTTCAAGCAGGAACCTGTGCAGTGAAGTGTGTTGGACCGGTCAGTAGATGGCAGTGCCCATCCAATCAGAGGTGTCCATGACAACATCAATCTTTCTCAGACACATTTTACAGTCTGGATGCAATTGTTTGGTCCACTCTGATGACCTATGGCTTCACTTTACTTTACATTATGTTCTGTTTGATATCTCTGCACAGTGAGGTTAATGCTAATATTAAGCAATGGCAAAAAGAGTAGTAATATGGTCAGTGCTGGTATGTGATTGTAATAATAAAATGTTCGTTCTACTTTATAGAATTCAGTAAAATTCTAGTTTTTACTAAAAATGTAGATGTTGAATGTTAGAAGATGTAAGCTGAGGCCTAAATTTACAGTGTAAAAATACACTATGCTTCATACATATGGTTGCAAAACAGCTTTGCAGAAACTGTATTTTAGCACAAACTGCAGAGGGAAAAAAACTATCAAACACGTGAATCACGTGCCCATAAACGGTCATATATATGTCCTTGTCTATTTGTTCATTGGATGTTAAAGGGGTCAAATGGCGTAAATACATGTTTTTCTGTGTCTTTGGTGCATTATAAGTTGCACATGCATGTATTAGACACTTAAAATTGCACAAATTTAAGTGTCGGAACAAAAATTGCATTCAATCTAAAAGCGAATGCGAACCCAGACCTGCCTGAAACGCCTCGTGTAACCACACCCCCACGCATGTACGTCACTCTGTGGTATGATTTGACAAAGACCGCCCAAATGTATACGTAAGTACGGTGGGCGGTCTTGTAAATCTCATTGTACCGTCGCCAGCGCAGCCTGATGTTCCGAATATGGTAAGAGGCGTTACATTTCCGTGAAGTATTCGACCAATCACTACGCACTAGTGGCCTGGCCAATCACAGAACACCTCGCTTTTCAGAGCGATGAGCTTTGTTTAATTTCAGAGAGGCGGAGCAAAGAGGAGACATAAACATGCACGGTATGTTGAAAATATAGCATTTTTTAACCTTAAATCATGTATACACATTGTATTTCATCTAAAGCAAACAATAATATTCAAATGACCCCTTTAGATAAATACCAGATGCTTCGGTGGTGAACAATATTTACAGTTAGCTCTTTGTGAATGTGTCCTAGATACATGACTTTCCATCGAAAACATGTTGTTGTGGAGCAGGGAACATGTGTATCTCCAGTGGACATTCGTTCCCCACCCCGGTCCATATAATTAGCCCACCTCCTAGAACGCCCATTGCCACATACCCACGAGCTGTCCACGCGCTTCAGCCGAGTGCTCATTGGCCGCAGTCGACGCGAGTAGCCCGGGCGTCCTATGAGAGAGACGACCCTGGAGCGATCCACGGGCGCATGTGAGTGTCCTTCGCCGATGCCCATATGTGTTTCTAACTCCCATCATCAGCAGAGCCGCGTCTAACCTATATAACCACCCTCTTTCACTCAGTGTTTACCGACAGAACAGAGTTACCATTAAATGACAAACACACAACATAGAGAATAATAACAATAATAATACAGATAACAAAGTCGCTAGGTTTTGGTGAGCTTTACGCACGACACTAAATTACAAAGGAAGCAGAACAGGTGAAATTGAATAAAACTTTTATTAGTTGTGTTCCAATTATCATAAGTTAAAAGAAATGGGCGTGCTGACCAAGAAACCCAAGACTCTCGAGGTTCGGCTGAATGATCCGAACAAGCTCGTGTACGTCAGCGGAGATAAAGTGGCCGGGAGGGTGATAGTGGAGGTGTCGGAGGTGATGCGCGTCTCCGCCGTCCGACTGTTCGGGATCGGATGCGCAAAAGTCGATTATACTAAAGGAAAGCAGCGCTGCAGAGAGGAGATCGACTACCTGAAATACGAAGAAGTTCTTCGTCTTGATCATCAGCAGACAGGTGAGACCCAACATAGTTTTTTTCTTACGCAGATGTGTTGGTCAGCTAGTTTTATAATGAGGATGGGCAGATGTCTTTGATCTTTCTTTTGCCTTGCGTACATTGAAAACCATAATTTGTTGAGTAATATCCTAAAATTGGTGCAAGATTGGTTTGGGAAAATGTAAAAAAAATTGCAATTCTCAAAGCACAATCTCTCCACCACAGAAACAGACGGCTCTGTCACTCTGAGGCCTGGAAACAGATATGAATTCATGTTCGGATTTGAGCTTCCACAGGCAGGGTGAGTGTATTCGTAAACTGCACATTACAAACAGCTATACAAATATTTATGTATACACAACTGTGACTGCTTTTAATGCAAGATCTTTCACCCCTGAACAGGTGCTTAGTTTCCTCATATGATGGGAAGTTTGGCTCAGTTCAGTACTACGTAAAAGCAGTCATAGATAAATCAGGCCGGCCGTATGCGGAATGCAAGCAAAAGTTTCAGGTGGAGGAACCTATTGATGTGAACACCCAAGAACTGATGGTGAGTAAATCGGAGATGCCAAGATGATGTGATTGAAATGCGAGACAATCGTTCAGCTCCTAATATTCTTATCCGCTTCCTATCAGCTTCCAATTACAGGTGCAAAAGAGAAGAAAGTCACTTGCATGTTTATTCCCGACGGCAGCGTTTCCTTGGCCGCCAGGATTGACCGGAAGGGTTACTGCGAGGGAGAGGACATTTGCATCAATGCTAAGTTCGAGAACACCTGCTCTCGGATCATCATTCCTAAAGCTGCCATCATGGCCAAGCACAGATATCTAGCGAACGGCCGCACTAAAGTGTTTTACGAGAAACTCACTTCGGTCAGGGGCGACCACATTATCTCCGGCATGTGTGACATATGGCAGGGTCGAGTTCTCCATGTGCCCAAGCTGAAGCCCACTATCTTGGGCTGTGACATCATCCATGTTGACTACACACTGAGGGTGAGTCACATATCTGATAATTGATAATCCGCTGGCACCTGTATGGCCAGGGTTTAACCTCCATGGTTTCTCTTTCTCCGGGACAGATCTATGCGCATATCCCAGGCAGCGAGAAGCTGATCCTTGAGCTGCCTCTGGTCATCGGGACGATCCCCTACAACGGCCTGAACAGTCGGACTAGCAGCATGAGCAGTCAGGATGGCAGTGTCAACTCCAGCACCTGCGTGTCCATGCCGTCGTCTCCTCCCAGCTACAGCGAGATCTCCCAGAACGACCACTTGGACAGTTCCTTCGTCCCACTCTTGGAAGATTTCGACGAAGATGACAGTCCTATCTTCATACGCATGAACGGGCACCATCTACCCCCTCCTCCGGCGTACACTGAGGTACACACACACATGCACATAGAAACACAGCCAATGTCCAGCTGAGATTGCACTAAGGATTACTTCTGCCTCTGATCACACAGGTGAATTGAAACTCCGGCAGAACAAACACAGTTCCTGACGAAAAGATTCTGATCTCGGAATACAGAAGAACACTTTTACCCGGAGCTGCGGTCTATGAAATGCTGTGGCGCAGCAAATTGCAGCTGTTTGCAAGTTGATGGTCCTCATGGAAGCTGTCACTTCTTGAAAAAAGATTATTCACATCTTCATGCACATTATTGCGAATCCTCAGCATCTGAGAGAGTTTGTGGATTTGTGAGAAGTTTTGCCATGTTGGTATAATAATTTGTTTGCTGTTATTGCTGTTCCAAATTGGAAAGTGAGCGTAAAAGTGAAGTGTATTCTGAAGATGCTTAATATTGAACTAAAAGTTTAATTATTTTGATATTTGCAATGCCTTATATCGCAAATTGCATGCACTGTATTTCTGATTTGATTTTTAAATCAGAGCATTTATGTAGAATAATGAATCGAACAATTAATCAAATCTAAATTTGTTATTTGAATTTTATATTTTTTTATTTTTTTATTTTTGCCTTATTTGAAGTCAATGCATTATCTACTGCATCAGTGTTATATATATAATAGTGTTTGCAATGCATAATACAATAAAACATTTGAAAAAATCAAAAACAATCAAGTGTCATAAATCTAATCTATCCCTCCATCAAAAATAAAACAACTCCTAAAAACAAGTACAAATATTACTGATGTATTGCTTTACTAGTGAGTATGATCTTGATTTCTTCGGTAGTATTTAAGGTCTAAAAAAACATCTGTTTTGACCCATTTCTCCAGTTTTCATTTACTGCGTATAAATGCAAATAGAAACTATATCTTTATTTGAAATATGGGAGAAACATTGCTTGTAGTTCACAGAGTCTGCAGCTGTATTTAAACCTTGATATCTTTAACATTGACCAAATAAAATGTCAAAGATTGAAATCATATTAAAATGAATGACTGAAATCAAACTTTGATGGTCCTACAATCATGATTATATTGTGAGACTTTAGCCTGGATTGCACAGACAGGGTCACATTCTATTCCACATTGTGTGCCTATGTTATGAAACATCCGGTGTGTTTATAGCAGCTCATTTTATGTTTAGACTCATGAGGTGAGGCGAGATGGAAAGCAGGGGAAAGGTTGACATCAGGAAACAATGGAATGAATGTAGCGGTACGGGATGAGCACCTGTTATTGTGACTATGTGGAAGGGTTTATTTACAGGCTCTGTACAGCTGGAGAACATTCAAGAGCTGTTTATCCATCACTACAGCAATTTCCATTCATGGGCGTGCGTTTAGAATAGCATTTGAGTGATGTAACTGTAATCCGAATGGGCAACGTGAACGTGTTGGTAACAACGAACACACATGCTCAGCAGGAAGATCAGACCATCTACAGTACACTACATTGACGTCTTTGTTGGTTTATTGTGTGTTTTGAAATGCTTCATGTTTAAAAACATTCTTTGGTGGGATACAACAGTCTGCATTTTCTAATTTTAATACATTGCAGGTTCAAAAAAATATTTCTTACATTTTTACTTGAAATGAAATTTCATGAAAAATATTTATTTTAATTTCCGATTTGTAATGTGGCTCCAGGATCCCGGCGTATTGATTAAACTGAGAACGGATTGCATATCAAATGACTTACGTGAAAAAGTGTACAGAATACAAAATACCATCCGACCGTTCCCCGAAAGGAGCAGCCCTGTCCAGAAACACTCGTGCAGAACTTCATGCATGCCGGGAAGGTTCAGTAATCCTGGAAACCTAATAGGGTTGTTTACTCACAATGCAGCTGTTCCTTTAGATCTAAGAAAGGATCTGCACCTTTCTAGGACCCCCCATCTCTTTTTCACGTACTCTGTCCATTTCCAGTTCTTGAACTTGAGCCTTGATTGGAAATCTAAGATCTGTGTCTTTATGTGTCCTCTTGTATTTATAAACTTTCTTAGTGTTGTAATGAAATCTACAGTTCTGTAGCATAAAATTGTGTTAAAGTTGATTCGTTTTGCATTGGTGAGTATATTTAACGTTGTAATGAATATAGTGCAGTAAGGAACCTCCCATTGACTTCAATTGCTCAACAGTTAAGAGAGTTCACCCAAATATTTTGTCATCATTTATTCACACTCATGTCATTCAAAACCTGTGTATGTATATTCTGTGCAGCGAAAAAGAAGATATTTCGAGAAATGTCTCCGTTGTGTTGTGTCCAATCAATGGAAGTAAATGGGGACAAATGTTATTTGGTTACCAACGTTTTTCAAAATATCTTCTTTTATGACCTTCAGAAGACAGAAAGTTATACAGGTTTAAAATGACATGAGGGTGAGTTAACAAAATAAATTAGATTTTTGGGTGACCTTTTCCTTTAACTTTAACAGGCAAGCCGGCAGAAGAAACAGGTTTGTTTTAATGCTCTCTATTGGCTTACCACTGTAATGACGTTTTGGAGAGAGTGGAATGAACCTGAAAGTGGAAATTCTGAGCTTTGCAATAATTCCCAAACACGCACAAGTCGACTTAGGGAAAGCTTTTTCCCTCAGACCATCAGGCTGCTGAACACTCGCACAGCACACCTCTCTGCCTTCACCATTCACCATGCACTTTAACTCAACCACCACAATTTTTACCGACTGGACCTGTTACCATGTAGCATGCACTGCACTTTAACACAGTAACACTTTAAAACAATATTACTCTGACAACATCTATTTACCCACCATTACATCTACAACCACTCTGTGCGTTGCTGATTATGTGTATTATGTTGTATATTTTTGTGTTTTTTGTAAATTATTGTTTTAATTTAGTGTATATAATGTATATGAAAGTTTACTGTTATTTATAAATTATCTAAATGTGTGTAATGTTATTTGTTAAACGTGTATTGTAGACATGTATGTTATTTGTTAAATGTGTAAATTGTATGCTGCACTGTCTGGGGCACGCTCCCAAGCGTTTACTCACCACGGCACACGTGGTGACGTGACAACAAAAGTGATTTTATTTTATTTGAAGAGCGGGCAGCAGCAAGTGATGTTTGTAGGCGTGTTTCTGGCCATTTTTGGTCGCGGTAAGGAATTTAGAAAACATCTTCATGGAACATGATCTTTACTTAATATCCTAATATTTTTTGGCATAAAAAGAAAAACCTATAATTTTGACCCATGCAATGTTTTGTTGGCTGTACCCATGCTACTTATGACTGGTTTTGTGGTCCAGGGTCACAAATAAAATGTGTGCCCTTAGACTATGAACATTCACCCGAATATGTTTCTAGGATCACATAGTACAGATATCTGAAGGAAATTCAAGAACATTCTAGAGTTCAACTCATTTTGCCAGTCATCTAGGCCTAATGTCTTCTATAATCCAGGTGTCTTTGATTTCTCCATTGTAATGTGAGTGGAGTACTGGATGTCCTCCTGACTAATGCTGTCTACTCCCAACAGAGAGGACAGGACCCTGTGTAAATGACTGGTGAGAGATGAGCCTTGATACACGTCAGTCACAAAATGTATTATCCTTTGTCTCCTGTGTGGTGCAAAAGACATATTGTACTTTCTCCAGCAGCCATTGTGCAAAAGAACAGTGACATAAAACAAACAAAATAAAGGTACAGAGTGTCTTCTGTGTTTTCTTCTGTGTTAAGTGACCTTCTCTGATCCCACTTAATTCTGTTACAAACTATGTATAAGATATGGATGCGCTGAAAGTGTAAACACTGTGGATCTGTGATGCTATTAAAACACTAATAGCACAATTGAGAAACACTGGCTCAACTAACGGTATGAGTCTATCTGTTTCATGACCCTAGAAACAGAAATGATACATTTAATAAACAAACAATTGGCAGCCAACGCAGAATCTTCACCTGCAACTTACTGCATCAATCTTACCACAAGCAATCTTGGAATCATTCGTTGAGAAACTCAGAAACGTGATGTGGTTGTTCAGACAAGTTTCTCTTTTTCACTGCAGCTCTCTGTCACGAAATGGAAATGATAGAACCCAAATGCAGGCAGCGGTACGGGGTAACAAAAGATTTTAATAAACACAAAACAAAAACCCACAATGGGGTAAAATACAGGGGATAAACAAAGACAGCCAACAAGAACGAAAAACTCACGGACGGTAACAAAAACTCTCAGGAACAGAGTGCTGGAACAGAGTGCTGGAGCAGAAACGCTGGGACACAGCGTAGGGACAAATCAGCAGTTCAGACAAGCAAACGGACATCAAAGTTTACAAGTAACAAACGAGCACAAGACAGAGAATACCAGGGCATTAAATGGGGAGACGAACAAAGGATCATTACAATAGGCAGGTGTGGGTAATAAAACACTCAAGGGAAACTAACGAGGAGACGAGAGGGGCGGAGCCATAGACGAGACACGAGAAGGCGCATGACAGCCAATATCTAAGCCATGCCATGTCCTTCTCACACAAAACCCTAGACTTAGTCATGACTCCGCTGCAAGAATAAGAATAAACATGACATGATAGCGGAATCATGACACTCTCGAATAAAATCTGTGCCTCTCGTGACAGCCGTCACGTTCTCCCTGTGTCCATCCAGCTCTTGAACTTTAGCCTAGTTCAGATGTTCATTTTAGAAAGTGAAACTCTCTTCTTGTCTTTTCTATAAGCTTCCTTATTTCAACAAACATAATGTATCCATAGATTAGTCAGCTCCATTTATGCTGTGAGACAGATTTACATTTACATGAAAACATGTTATTCGCAGATGCTTTTATCCAAAGTGGCTTACAAATGAGAGTGCATTCAACATTTTGTCTAATGACAATAAGAATCGACAGAGCAATTTTAACATGTAGCATTAGATCTGAAGTAAGTAAAGATGACAATTTCTTAATATTCATATTTTTTATGTATTATAATACAGTTCACCCAAAAAGGAAAATTCTGTCATCATGTTCGAAATCTGTATATCTGTATCTGTATGTATTTGTTCTGATGAACACAGAGAAAGATATTTGGAAGAATGCTTATAACCAAACATTTCTTGGCCACCATTAATATCTACCATAGAACAAATACTTTATAGATGTCTTTGTTCAGTCAAAAACAAAAGAGAATATTTTCAAGAATGTAGGAACGCAAACAGATCT
Source organism: Triplophysa bombifrons (assembly GCA_029783895.1). Classification (NCBI taxonomy): domain Eukaryota; kingdom Metazoa; phylum Chordata; class Actinopteri; order Cypriniformes; family Nemacheilidae; genus Triplophysa; species Triplophysa bombifrons. The sequence goes on from CM056455.1 coordinate 6,991,293, forward strand.
GAGGAACTTTTGACTACCATTGTCATTTTTCCTTTAGTCAATGATGGCCAAGACTGGTTATAAGCATTCTTTGTTGCCACATCTCACAAAGATGTTCCTCTAACAAAAATGTACTGGCAGTACCATGATACAGTATTTTTAATATCAGACCGTTATACATGTGCCACTTGTATTGAACGTTTACCATATTAATTTACCAAGGAACCTCTAAGATTGCTCTGGTATTACCATGGTGCGTGTCCAAAAAGCATGATACTGCTTTGTTAGTCTCCCTTTTTTTTCATTTTACCAGTGCCTTTGGTTACTTGAGTGTAATGTGAGCAGAGTACGGGTCGTACTGCTGACTAATGCTGTCTATTCCCATGAAAGGTCGGGACTCTCCACTTTGACTGACATGTGCAACATGGGCCTTGATATTTGTATTACGCAGCGTGGTCTAGAATCCAAAGCATTTGATAAAATGCATCATAGATAGGATGTCAGTTGAGCGTGTAACCAATAACCTATAGCTGGAGTGAAGCAGACATTTTATATGATAGAAAAGATTATATAGTACATACAGAGATGATGGATGTCCTGCTTTATGAAGCGCCAAAAGTGGATTGTTAGTGGTGCTTGCCTTTGAAAGCTGTTATTACTGCCACTCAGAACACCTTAGCAACCGCATAGCAATGTGCTAAACGTCACCCACAACCCACAACGTCCTAGCATCATGGTGCCCACTTTTCTTTGTGTGGGAAGCACTACTAACAGTTTCTTACATTTAAAATCTAGCTTAAATGTTTTTTTTTACTTTTACTATTTGTGTAAGTGTGCAGACTCACTCCAGACTTGATTTAGACAGTCTGATCTTTTAGATGACTGATCATGGCATTTGGAGATCCCCATAATCAGCTGTAGACAGCCAGACGGATAGACAGACAAACACAGTAAACCTGAACACAATGACCTTTTCGGCCCAAGAGAGAAGTTTTCTTGTGCTCAGATCTATATTACAGAAAATCTGGACAGTGTTTAAAGGGATAGTTCGCCCAAAAAAGACAATTCTTTCATCATTTATTCACACTCATGTCATTCCAAACCTTCTTTCTTTTTCTGCAGAACACCAAAGAAGATATTCTGAAGAACGTTAGTAACCAAAACATTGGCTCACATTGACTTCTATTGCATGGACACAAAACCAACCCAAGACAGTCAATCAAACAACCCAGTACGATGGCTGGGAGCAAATGCTTATATTTTCAGATTCATTTAAATACATATGAAGCCTAATGAAGAATTTACCATGCTGAGTTTCTTACAATCTCAGACCCCAAGTGTCAAATTTTCCAAGAAAAGCGTTTGTGTTCATGGATGGAGTGTTCTGTGTAAAAGTCAATTATTCACCCTCCTGTGGAGGGCAGGACAGGTTGTAGATTGTTACGGAGGGTCTTTGGGTTGATGTTGTTTTCAGTCCACGATCACCACAGGCAGCAGTGCATCCTAATGAGCAGTGATGAAGGACGAGGACATCTCCACACCTACTTAGATAACTGCCTTGGTAAGTGTGCTTCTTTGAGTATTTGCAGCACTTTACCTACTCTCTGCTTTTAGACCACAGCCTCCGGAAGACGTGTACTCTCAGCTCACATATGTACATGTTTTGCTATATGACATCATGTCAGCTCTCTTCACCTGGACTCTTACAACAGCAAATGGGTTTGATTGAAACACGTGCAATGTATAAATGCGCCGTAACTTATTTTGAATACATATTGGACAATGCATACGTAATGGGTATAATATCAGCATGTACTGTATAATTTAGAATAATATTTAAGGAAAACAGTACACTCTCAAAAAGGTTTGTTTGTGTTGCGCTTTCTAACACATCATGTTTTATGTGTCATGTTTTTTTAAATAAACGAGAGGGACGACACAACTTGAGCTCAAAGTCCCAGAAAAACTACATACCTGCGTTTAATGACATCATTTTTATGTGGTGTCCTTAACTGAATACAAAATGTGTTGTTTCTTTCTGTTTTAAAGTTCACCACGTGGATTTGGAAAGATTATTCAAAATGATAGCACCGAAAAAGGCCCTACAAAGGAATTGCACTTTCCTTAACAGAACCTGGATTTTGCGCTAAAGAAAGGAATTTTAGGTCATATAAATAACATCCAAAACCTGATTTTGTTAGGTGCAACTACACTACAGTCAATTATTTTTAAACTGTAATTTATTGAATGCCAGTAAATGTAATACTCTACAATGTCCTAAGAAATTATGTGTACATTTGTATCGTCTGATCATTCACTTTAAGTCTGTCTGCTGTAAATCTGTCCCTGCAGCTCCTTCCGTGGTCAACCATCTGCCTTGCTTATTTCAGCGGCCTCTGGATGCTGTAATATTCCACTGGACATGAGCTGCACACCACTTCCTTGAAACGAAGCCCACATTTATTCCTGGAAGAATCCCTTAACCTTTCCTCTATTAAACCTCAACCGACCAAGTTGAAGGGTCATGTCAGGAATGATGTTTTTCTTCTATGCTTATCATTGTCTGAGCTTAGTTTTATTTTATTTTATTTGTATTTAAGTTCTTTCCTGGCAAGTGGGAGAAAATAAGGAACCCCAGCTTTCATCTTAAGAAATAGATGCGAATGCAGAAAAGCCTAAGTGAATGAGATGCAGAGAAGAACACACGTAACCCGTAATGAATAGTTCTATATATTTTTTCACCCTAATGCGTCAAAACCTGTTTGGCTTTCTTTCTTCTTTGGAACACAAAAGAAGATATTTTAAGAAATGGGTCAGCGGGGTCCAAGAGTTACCAACATTTCTCAAAATATCTTTTTTGCATGCCACATGTTTACGACATACCATAAACTTTAGTCCAGATTATGTTTGATTATCAGATGTGTGTATAGCAAGCAGTGCTGGTATGTGGGTACAGTTTTGCACAATTGTGGTGTAGGAAGTTAGTAGCACCCCCTACAGACCACATCGAAAAAAACTCACATGCGGAGGTCATTATAATTCTTAGCTCTTATGTTCCTGTTTATAAGGACCTGTCCATTCATCATGTCTTTTAATAAGATAACGAATTTACGAAACGCGCTCTGTAGAGTTCTTTCTTTCTTGTGAACAGTAGGCTAAATATATTTTAGCACAATTTAATGTTACAGCTTCTGGTCAGCAAGTAAATTACATCTTTGTTGAGACTTTCTAATTACATTAAAACTATGGTAATCAATCCACCAAAAAAATGGTTGCTATAGGCATTGAGGTCCAAGAGATCCGTACCTCAGTAGTCTTGTGGTGAAAAACATTGCCAAATAGGACAAACTGTAATATTTAGTACTGAAGAGTCTTGACAACGTGTCAATTTATTAGATAAAAGCAGATAAAACTGTGCAAGCACAAGAGTGTTTGTAAAACATAATCTTCATAACAATTATCGACAATTGCTGCCATTTATCACATTCTTAAAATGTATAAAATATATTTATACAAGTCTAACGGTCTAAAACCTGACAAATAGGTAAAGCTATTTTTGTAAACTCTAATAATCACTTACTAAGCTCTAGTAAAACACAGCTGCAAGCGTGTGTGTGTGTGTAGAGTCAGATATCAAAGTAAATCTCAGTCTCTGTCTCTCTCCATCTTCTAGCTCCAGCGCTCTGATTCTAACGCTCCCCGTCAGCAATCTGCAGCTCTGCCGACCCACCGGATGAAAAGAAACTCACTGCATACAGATCTCAACATGAGCTGCCACACAAAATGATCCATTACAGAACAGTCCTGCAGGATTGACAGCCCCAGAAATGCTCACTTTCCAGAGGAGTGTGGTACAGAGCGGTCTCCTGCTTCAGTAAACAGCTTCATCCATATTATCATCGCTGTCACCTCCAAACTCCTCTCCGTTGTCAAAGTAAGACATGGCGTAATCTGTTTCCTGTCACACACAAATACAGGCAAGGTATAAAGTGCAGATCTAGTTTTGTTTATAAAAAATTCTTGTGTTCCATGATAATCCTGATCAAAAGATCTTACGTCTTCAAACTCCTCCTCGTCGTACACTTCCTCTCCATCAGCCTCTTCCTCTTCTGGCTTCTTCTTCTCTGCCTCCTCTTCATCAGAACTCCCTTCTTTCTCTTTCTGCTCCAGAGTCTGAATGCAAAAACACAGATGTTAATATTCTGATCAATGGATATCTATCCCCTAACCCGCACAGTGACATTTTTACATGCAGAAAAGGCATTTTTCAATAATGAAGGTGAAACCAGAACACACAATAAGTAAATGATAAAAAAATGTAACACTAGGTATAGCGTGTTTAAAGTCAATTAAAAGCGTTTACTTGATTTCAAATGTGAAATGTTGTGCATTACAGATTAATGGCATTGTACAAAAAATGTGTGGGAATATGTGTGTCAGATTTTACGATTTTGATGATCATGGTCCACATGATAAATCTTTTGTAAACATGAGTAATATAAAAAAGATAAAATTCTGAAATCTTAAAAGAGATAGTTGACCAAAAAATGTAAATCATTTCCTTTTTTCTCTCATCCTTATGTCATTTCAAACCTGCATGACTTTCTCTCTTTTGCAGAACACCAAAAATATTTGGATGATTGTAACCAAAGAACATTGGACTCCACTGACTTCCATTGTGTGGACACAAATGTAGACATTTCTCAAAATATCTTCATTTGGGCTCTTGCTTGTAACCAAACAGTTCTTGGCCACCATTGGCTACCATAGTAGGAAAAATTACAATGGTAGTCAAAAGTGCCCTACAACGGTCTGCTTTCCTACATTCTTCAAACAATCTTTTTTGTGTTCAATCAAACAAAATAAATGTTTAAAGCAATTATTCCTGCTATAAAGGTAGTCAATGGTGGCCAAGAATTGTTTGGTTTCAAGCATTCTTCCAAATATCTTTCAAATAAACTTTCAAAAACAGATTTTTTTTTTGGGGCAACTGTTCCTTTAAAAATACAATGTCACCACCACAACAGATAAAACAGGTGTATATGTGTGTTTATGCACCTCCAGTTTACGCATGATTTCCACTTTGTCCACTCGCGGCCCTTTGACTTTTTTGGGAACAGCTGGGCTTTCTGCAACAACATAACCCAAGTGTGTTTGCAACAGAGGAAATGACATCAGCAACATCCCTCTGTAGACTTCTATGAAAACATCTACACACCTATCACAGCCTCCCTATTGATTTGTCTGACGAAAGGTACAAAACGACTAAAAATAAACTCCTCTCGCCTTTCTTAGTGACAGACACGCTTCCAGCCTAAACCTTCATCCAACTCTCTCTCTCACATCATTCTCTCTTTCTCCACCCTTTCATTTTGGAGACGTGTGTAGTGCGGCTGTCTCTCTGATTTCCCCTGAGACGGTGATGAGTCAGAGTGAAGCTCAGACCTGCTGGAGCGGCACATCTTTACACACTCATTCATGAGCACGTCTTCCTCACCTGCTCTCTTATCTGGGCTTTAAAAAGAGCACGATTACAAACGTGTGTTCGCTATAATGGGAGGCTTTATGAGTCTGAACTAGACTGGATCAGAACTCTGTGTCCAGAGTTAGAGTAAGTTAACATAAGACAGACTCACTGTCCTTTGAGGGTCTCGTTTCCCGCACACGCAGCTCCTTTGGAAAGCGTCTCCAGTCTGAAAAACACATATGAATGTAGAGAATACAGATTTTCACGGGTAAAGAGACACTCTGTGCAAACCTAGATGTGTTAACTTACCTGGCTTCCATTCCAAAATGTCAGACGTCTCAATTTTCTGGTATTTGTCAGAATAGCGCTCCACGTCTGTTTGGGGGACAAAAAAAACGTCTAGTTCACACATTCCTAAAAACACACATATTCCTAAAAATACACTTTTCCATCTAAAATCAAAAATGTAGTTGATATCCAATACACTGTGATACGATTTTTACCCATAATGCACCTGTGTGTGCTTTTATCAAAAAGCAGAATGTCTAATAGAGGTGAATAGCCTCTCCTCGACCATAATCTGACCTTTCTTGGGTGCAGTTGGGCGGATATAAAACGGAAGCGTTTTCATGGCTCCTCTGAACTCTTGTTTGAGTGCTAGCATGTATTCGGCCTCTTCGCCCGTCTGCAGGGGCACCGGCTTCTGCTCCAGTGGCTGCAACATCAAACACAGGTGTGAGTACTAGACACAGCTGATGTTTCTGCGCACATCTGCCGAGTGTCAGGGGTCACACAAACACCTGCTGATATACTGAATCCATGTGACACGTAAATCATTTCAAGATATTAGCAGCATTACTGGGTTGTTTATCAGAGATCTTTGACATAAAATGACGAACCAATAGAAGCAGCGCAAGGCAGAATAGAATTTCATTACCATATTATTACCATTACCATTTTATTTGCTGCCTATTGTCAGGAAATGAATAGTTTCATAAATTTTGGTTTATTGTTTAAACCCTTTTTGTGGGGTCAATGTGCATGAGACAGGTCTTCTAACAGTGGTTCAGAGTTACAGTGATGCTGTTATTATCCGTATGATGTCAGATCAGTGCTTTTATTCTCTCGTTAAACTTACAGGATATACAGGTGTTGGCTGTATGCAGGATGGAGGTAGATTTTCGCCTTTACCGATCCCAATAATCTCCACAGAGAAGGTGAGCTGCCCTCTACCCCTACCTGCCATTATCTGAGAAACAATCACCATATTATAGATTTATTTCATTAAGTGTTTATTTATATTATTGCTTTTAATGGTAACACTACAATAAGGTTGTATTTGTTAAGAATAGTTAATGCATTAGCTAACATAAAGTAACAAAATACTAATACACAATTTATTTACCTTAGTTTACGAAATTGTAGCATTTACTACATTTTTAAGTTGAATCTGTTATCACAAGTTAATAGAAAGTGAACTAACATGATAACATTGTAATAGCATGAACTAAAGTTTAAATGCTGAAATGTATGTCGCACATAGACAAAACGTAACATAGTTCATGTTAGTAAATGCATTTTCTAACTTACTGTACCCTGTAAATATTAATATGCTGCTTTTTTATTAACACAGTCAGAAAACAGACTATACATGTGAATTGATGAACAGTTTGCAATATGTATTTTCCTTAATGTACATGCATTAGATCTTATTTGTATAAGATTGTATATGGTATTTTCATTAGATATCTTATGGCAAATGTAACGTTTAAACGCCACGTGCACTCACATGCAGCTGTGCGACGAATTTTCTTCTTTAACGCTAGTTAAATTCGATTCATTGTTCACAAAACACCTCGTAAAATCCGTATTAATCATTAGCAGAATCCTTTTAATGGAAATTCGGATATTATTGAAACGTTGTACCGAAAATCGTTTGCCAAACAAACATCTGCATCATTGTTTTTGTCCGCTGCCACAAATCTCCGCCGGTCGGAAACAAGTGCTGCGTACACTTATAGTTCCGCTTCTGCGAACTATTAAAGATTTCTTAAAGATTAAATGAGCACTTTAAAGAACTTTAAAAAAATACACAGTGCGGTTAACATGATCAGTTCATGTAGTTCTGTTTGTTCTCCAAAAGTTTTTCTATATGGCACTGAAATCCTCTTAAAAGGTAGAAACGGTTTAACTAGGCCTACAACTATAGGTATGCTTAATGTACCTTTATGTCGAAAAAATAAATAACACAGACAACTAAGTTCAATATTGCTGACTCACATTTATAAAATATGAGTATGAGAGAGAAATTAGAAATGTGCTCATTTATAGTTACATCTTTTAACAAAGTGGACAACAAAACCCAAAATAGTGGGGCGTGGAATTAAAACTATAATTAAAAAGAAAAAGAACGAACAGTTCCTTCTGTAATCAACCAACTCTCTCTCTCTCTCTCTCTCTCTCTCTCTCTCTCTCTCTCTCTCTCTCCTGCAGCATGTGCATGTCACCGTGGGAACGCTTCTGTCGGAATCCACTGAATCAGTTGCCATAGAAACTGTGTTCAATAATAGCTAGTCACTGAATTAGTATTTATGCAGTCTGAGAATTCTTTCACACCCCCTGCAGAGGGCCTTGATATATATTTAGCCCCCAAAATGAAAAAAGGTGTAAAGCCCTGCAATATTATCACACAATTATTTGTCTCTGTCGAGGATGGACATGCACCTCTGCAGAATATGTGGTTTTCTTTTAAATGTTTGATTGAACTGAAATATTTGGAAGACAATACGAAAGTGACAGGTAGCCTATGATACTGTACAATTTCAACTCACCTGCACACGGAGGTCTGAGTCACAACATCTCCACATATTAACAGCCCACCAAGCCTACATGTATGTTTCCATGTGTCACATGCACAAGAGCCATATTTTGTCCATGTCGCCCTTTTTAATATTATCAAAAGACATTGGATTTTTTTAATCCAAAACTTATTGTTTTATATATATTAAAACATGTCAAGCGTCACACCATGACACACACACCCAGGGGGCGCAACCGAAAATGAAAAAAATGACATTAAAATATTAAAGAAGTTCCCCCTAGTGGAAAGCAGAGAGGCTTATGTGAAGTGTCAGTCAGTCAGTGGTTGCACAGTGAAGTTGGACCTCGGTGTGTCCGTCCGTGATCGTGGGAGACTCGCATCAGCTCACTGCCCACTCCACGCCCCCGCAGAGTCTCCCAAACTCTCGGTCGCAGGAGGAGAGATGATGTGGGGGATGTAAGACACGGGGATCAGCAGACAGCAGCTGGATTCTCGGGCTAAAACCAGCCGCTTGGATGGAGTGAAGACAACAGCTCTAAGGTAAAACCTCTCCTCCTGCAAGTGACTATAAAATCGCGTCCCTGATTATATTTAGGTTTATTAATTGAATACAATTTATACTCGTTAATTTAACCAAATACAGAGATGTAGGACAGCTATTAGCTGAGAATTTGTATGCAGACTTTAGACCTACATATCTTAAACAATTCTTGCACTTTATTGGATTTTACATTGTCACTTTTACAAAGCGTTTTGCAGCTATTTTGCGGTGTTGTGTAGCCTATCATGCATGAAAACAAAACCATTATAGGGATGCATGTGTGAGGATGAAAATATCTCGCCAGATGATGCAAAACTGCTCGTTTTAGGATCGTTGCACGTACAAGCTGATATTTTAGGATTAAATGTTGATCATCATGTGCCTGCAGCTTCGTAAGGTTTTATAAACGTTCATTTCTATGTGGAGAGCGGGTGAATTCATGCACCGCAATTCGGATACCGCTGCTTTGACACTGAACATCGTGTAAAGGTATTTGGGTGTTTTAAAACGCAAATACGAGCCATGAGAATTTGATGTCAGAAGCGGGACAGAAACATTTTTTAGAGATTGTTCATTCTTTTATTTTACTTGACAGAAAATTACATTTTAAGCCGGTATGATGCAGGTCTGGCGTTTGGAAGTTCATTTGTGGACACAGGAGCTTTGCGTCAGTCAGAGAGCTGACGTGAGTAGACACTAAATTTGATGCTTCGAGACTAAAAATAGTCCGAGCTCGAGATATTTGCAGCTGGCGCATAAATCTCATCTGGAGCCCACGAAATTCTAACAGCCAGTTGCTGTAACGGGTTCAGCACCGCGGACAGCGACAGAACATTTTCACACAATTATTTTGGAAAACAGTATTTAGCTTTAGCGAATCTTTTTGCATTTATAAAAAGTATGAAGTGTTTTCCCCCCACTGCGGTGTTCACTTGAGAAACTGCGAATATAATCATGTAAATTAAATAGTTTTTGACTTTACAAAAATTTTGTTGAATTTTGGATAGAGTCTATTTTAGCAAGTCTGTTTGCACTGTTACGTAATTTAAAAAAAAAATTGGCATATTTTGCTCAAATGTGTTTTGAATTGTTTCAAAGCAGCCTTACAGTAAATACAGAATAGTACGGAGAGTAGAGACAAAATTAATAACAAACAAATGATTAAATATATAGAACAAATGGTATTTCCTATCTTATCTTTCTCCCTTATTTATAATCATTAGAGAATACAGAGTTTCATGCTCACTTTCTAACTCTAATGTAAAAATGATTTAAAAAATGATTTAAAATTTAGGTAAAATTTTTGGTAAATTATTTTCTTCACTGTCTTGACAAAAATATAAAAATTCAAAACATCCCAATGTTCCTTTATGTAAAAAAATAATATAATCCATTACAATCTATGCTCTATGTATCTTGAGTAAATATATGCCCGTGATGTCTTTGTCAGAATTAGCCATACATCAACATGCCATGGTTCTGTATCTTTCAACGCTGATTAAGTTGTGTTCTAATGTGTATGAAAATAATTATATAAGATATCACCCATGCTAAATAGTTTCTCAGTCATTGCATTTCTACATCACCTTTCTATACCCATGAAACAGTTCAGTTGTCTGATTGTCTGTAGTTTGAGGCTAGTGAAGTTGTGTACAGTTGTTCAAGGAGAGGCGCAGATTGCTCTTAAATTGGAGGAGAATTCATTCCTCAGCTCTATAAATCAACAAAAACTTAGTATAGACGAGTCAAGTGCTTCTGTTGTCATTCATCTCATTACAGACTAAATGTAGGAGCTAAACAACCTGTGGTCCACCACGACGGCAGCCCAACCTGCAAGCCGATGAAAATATCAGCCAAGCATAAACATGCCACCGTAAACGCTAAACACAAAAAAAACAATAAATGCGGTTCAGAGGACGTGTCAGCATCGCTTAGGAAGTTTAGTATGACAGAGATAATCTCATTGCCTCTCTGCAGTGCGATACTCTTTAAAGCTGCCAATATGAGTGATGAAGAGCCTCAGCGGTTCTGATGTGACTGGGTCACAGGGTCATCGGCATGCTGCTGATGGATGCGGCGCTCTCTCAGACGCCGTAAAAGTCATTGCACCTGCCCGGAAATGTGTGATCTAACGAGGCAAACAGCACCGCAGAGCTAACGGTAAGGGCGGGAGGGCGTTAACGCCTGACTGTGGAGCCCATTCTGGTCACGGGCGTCCCTTGCACAACCTCTAATTCAGGATTGATTCACACGAACAATGTTGTTACATAAAGGAGAATGGCAGGAGGTGGAGGCTCTCAGAGGCGTGAGGATTAAGACATGATATTCATTTCCATCATCTGTCTAGAGACCGGAGAGAATTAGATACGATTTGTCCCTACAAGACAGTGTGGTGCATAACCCTCCCTCTTTCCCCCAGTGCGGAACTAACACGCAAGTGTTTCTTAACATACTGCAAAATAGGCAAGTTTATTTTGGTGTGATGAATGTCAAACAGCTCTCTATTCCCTTTACAGATGCATGCATGCACGCAGTATGCTGGGAAGATGAGAATGAATGATTGGGCGAGAGATCTTGATGAATTGCAGGACATTTTATCCGGGTCTATGAATCGAGGCGAGGTGATAAAAGTTCAGCGTCTCCAATATATCTCGTGTGACAATATCTGTTTTGGAATATGCGAGCGAAGAGAAAGACATCACACTGGCATCACTAACGTCACAGAACAGAATAGCACAAATGATCATTATTTTCAAACAGGTTTCTACAAACGCTCTCCCCTCCGCCATTGATCACCCGAGCAGACAGTCCCTCCCCAAATAAACACCATCGGTGGAGTCATTGTTGCTATGTTGGGCTGCATGGGATGTTTAAACAAACACCAATGTTTTCAGAGCACCACAAAGCCCATGGTGTTTACACATTTGGGGCTCTGTGGTTCTCAAAAGAACTACAAATGACACACTTAGGAAGTCACATTAAACTGGGGTAGGAGAAAAATTTCATATTGCAATAATCAGCTTTAAAGTATAAAGCGCCGTCTTCTAATTTTAATACTCGTATGACTTCAGGTCAGACCGTTGGATTTCAGGAGACTGATCTTTTGAGCGATCTGCCCCAAGTCGTTGTGCCACATTTCTCCTGCGAGTCTATCATGGATGACTCATCCGTGCTGCCCGCGTGTGAGACGAGAGATTAACCTCACCGTCTCGATTGCTTGAGACTTCAGACCCTTAAAGACGCATTTTTTCGGCTGCACTTAGAAAAAAGCACAGTGTTCTCCCTCTTCTTTTTCAGCTCTCATAATCAGAAAGCAAAAGCTTTTGGATTCCTGGACTGAGCTCTGAGATTTCTTAAGGAGGCAGACTGGAGGAGCAGCTTGGGCTCTGTGGGTGTATCGGTGTAATGCAGGAAGGATGCGAATGCTGCACGGCTCGCACACTGCTCTCTTGAATCTGCCATGTCTTCTCATATTGCTGTTTTTTATCGTCTGTGCTCTGCTCAGGGTATTTCTGCAGAGTGATGGAGAGAGGAAGGCTGTAAGGAATAAATCATACAAATTATGTGCACACAAAATTCTGTGCATTGGACCTCTTTTTCGGTCGGATCAGATTTGTGGAAGATATGCACATTCACGCTTTGGCTACCTGCAATACAGGTGTGAGATACAAAAATAAAGATCAAGCTTCAGATTGATGTAACGTTCTTACAGTCAATGGTCAGTCAGTGTCACCAGGTTCCTGGATAATACGTGATTGACTGTCCACTTATAGCCCAACCAATTTCAATCCCCAGTTCTCCTGTGTTCGTCTTGCTCATTGATCAGTTTCTCTCTGGAAGGACACGGGACTCCTTCCATGCTGTGCCTGTATCACTATGGCCTTTGACTTCGGGCTCATTGAATTTCAAATAACTCCATGCTGATTCACAGGGCTGTGGCATGTTAATAATGCTGTTATTACGCCGGATGCCCTCCTGCCCCATCGCTTGTCACTTTTTAATCGTCTTGCCGAAATAGTGAATGTAATGATCTGCTTTCAAACAGTCTGTATTGTCCAAGCGATAAGAAATTGAAGGGTATCGTAAATGCAACATGTGAAATTTTAGGAGTTTTGGCCTTTTTATTGATCTGGTAATTATTATCACTATTTCTTTCATGAGTGATTTGCTCTGCCCTGCAATTGTGATATTACTAGATGTGTAAGAAGATTTTTCTTCAATTGTAAAATCTATGGTGTCTGTGTAAGGTAAAGTATACTTGTTATAAGTCATTTGTACGTTTACAGAACCGTCCGTGCTTGTCACATGTCCTGCTCTTTGTGCCTCTCAGGAATTCAATTTTCTTTTCCTTAGTGGACTGTCATCGTCTCTGCCTTCATTACAGAGAAGAAAAAGGAGACTGGGTTAAAGAAAGCAGGGCTGCACACGGTGTCTGAACACAATGTTCACATTATAAAATGCACAGTATCTGTGAATTATGCTTTAGTGTTGTGCAGTGATTTTATTTGTGTGGTTGTGTGTTAGATTAGTGTCTGTGTTTGTGTACAGTGGGATGTGTTACTAAATCTTATATTGTTTCTGGAATAATATTCCTGTCAAACAAATACTCTTCGAAATGACCAAACTTTTTAATAGACCTTCTTTAGTGAGGAGAGTAAACAAACAATTTCTGTCCGCTTGAATATTTTAATTAAAATCTTTCTATAATTATTATTTACTATTATTTTATATAAATATTGTATTATAACACATGACAAAACTGATACTTCATAGTATTATATTATATTATATCCAAATAACACAGAACAAGAATTACAATTAAAATCTATTTATGAATGATAATATTATAATACTACTTATAATGATGATGTTGAAAATCATAAAAACAGCAAATCGCTTTGTTTCCTTATTTTCTCCTGTAAATCGCTTTGGATTAAAGCGTTTGCTAAATACCTTTAAGTAAATGTACATTTATTCTTATATTAATCATAATTTAGTATTTTTATAATAAATTAAGTATTATATAATATTATAAAGATGATTCTTTATAATATTACATTACCATAATATTATATAAATACAGAACAATGATTACAATAAAAATATATTTAGTGATTACAATAAAACATTTTTTAATGTGAAGTTATGCTTAAATATAGAGTAAAATGTAAATTTTAAATAATTAGCATACTGAATATAACATTTTTTATTTTACACAATTACTGTACAATACAATTACAATGTATTATTATTTTTATACCTTTAACTAAGCTTTTCACTGTGACAAAAAAACTTCATTTTAATTCATACTTAATTGCAATACACCATATTCCTTTAACGGACATGTTAATTCAAGAACATTCGTAACCTTCAGTTTCTTTTTGTTTCTATTCAGATCTGGAATCTCAGACTTTTAACGATATGCAGTTTGTCTTCTATTTTTATTCCAGGTTGACCGGGATCTAAGCTGTGATGTGTCGACAGTGCTGAGGCCGGAGGAGGAGAGGACCAGGGATTCTGGGATTCTAGTGGTGGAAAGTGAGACATCATGGGTGATGGAGGGGCCTTGCACACAGAGGGCAATGCCCTTCTGAAAGCTGTTTTCCAAGGCAAACTCCGCCTCGCACGTCTCCTCCTGGAGGGCGGAGCCTACATCAATGAAGGGAACGAGCGAGGGGAGACGCCTGTAATAGCAGCCTGTCTGGCGGGATATGATGATCAGCAAACCCGGCAGCGAATGGTGCGGTACCTCCTGGAGAAGGGAGCTGACCCAAATATAGCCGATAAATCAGGTCGGACTGCTTTGATGCATGCGTGTGCAGAACAGGCAGGTAAAGAAGTGGTGTCCCTGCTCCTGGAAAATGGAGCCGATCCTAGTTTGAAAGACTACTCTGGGGCCTCTGCGCTCGTACACGCCATCAATAAGGGCGATAGAGAAACTCTCCAGGTCTTACTAGATGCTTGCAAAGCCAAGGGAAAAGAGGTGATCATTATAACCACAGATACATCTCCCTCTGGCACTAAAAAGACCAAACAATACCTGAACTCTCCCCCATCTCCAGGTGTGGTGGACAAAATCACACCTGCCTGCATGTCTCCATCCGAGGTGGAGATCCATACAACTGGCTCTGCTCCTGGTGAAGCCGGTATCTTCAACTTCACTCTGAGCTCGGCGCTCCCTCTACCCTCCAGCAGACCGCAGAATGAGAGGAGACCACCACCCCGCAAACTTCTTAAAAGATTGAACTCTGAGCCCTGGGGGCTGGTGGCTCCGTCCGTGCTAGCCGAGAGAGTCGAGCGGATGGAAGGGGATTTAGCAGAAGAGGATAAGTTGGTCTCGGAGATGAACGGGCTGTCAGTTTCAGGTCCAGGCAGACCTCTTCTGTCAAGGAGACACAGCATAGAAACCCATGACCCATCCTCTCCGAAGCTCATGGATCGGTCGTGTTCTGAGGACTGTGCAGCGCTGTGCGGTTCATCCTGGGCTGATAAAGTCCATCAACACCAGTCCCTGTATCGCAGAAACACGGCCCCTGAAACCCAGGACAATGCGGCACAGGCAACGGCACAGGCCATACGTGGCCTGCAACATCCCAAACTCACCCGCATGGAACACTACGAGTCAGACACCCATCTGTGTCCCACCTCCATCCCTGGATCTCCTGATTCCGGACGCGTCTCTGTAGAGCGTCGCAAATACAATGCCTCACCCCTGTCCCTCCTTACCAGCTCCTCTCGCGAATCTCTGGAGAGCATTCCCAACTCGGTGTCTCCCATCACGATGCGGAGACGTCCACCAGGACTGTTGGAACGGCGGGGATCCGGCACTCTCCTATTGGATCACATCTCCCATACGCGGCCCGGGTTCCTCCCTCCTCTCAACGTCAACCCCCAGCGACCCATTCCAGATATCCGGGCTAATGGAAAACCCACCTCTCCGGTTCATTCTGGAAGCAAGATCCTGCTGCCGGTCGCCCCTTCATCTCCAAAACGGCCAGACTTCAAGATGAAGAAGAAACTGATAAGGAGACACTCGATGCAGACGGAGCAGATGAAGCAGCTTTCGACTTTCCGGGAAATCCTCACGGAAAAGGTGATGGAAATGAACGGAGATTGAGCGGTAGAGAGGAGAGAGACAGAGAGTCAGTGCTGGCCGTTTCATCCACTTCTTCTTTGAGGCAGACCTGCTCTAATTCGACTCCATACCATGTATGTCAAAAATATGCCTTGTGGGATGGAAATCATCTCTAAATTCAGTTTATGGAAGAGAAAATTGCTGTTATTTATGGTCACAAGACAGTTAAATGATTCCAAATAATCTGTTACTCATACATGATGGGTAACGTTCTGATGATATCTTGGATTATTTTCTGTCTATGAAAGATCTAGAATATCCGATGGGTGAAGATAAACCCTGTGTCGGTGGAATCTAATGCTGTTGATGTTTCAATTTGCTGCAATTCTCAGATAAAACCACACAGATTCTGTGTTCGGCAGGTTTCTCTGTGTATTAGCGCTGTCATGGCTTTTAGCTTCTTTACTGTTGTGGTTCTGTGATGTAACATCCTATGGAATAATTGGGAAGTGCTTTAAATGCTTTAAAGATTGATAACATTACCATTATATAACGAAAATGTTAAAATGCACTGGTTTTCATGGCTAATTGTTGTCATGTGTAGTTCACATCTCAAAGGCTAATTTCTTAGCCAATAATAATAATAAGTAGAAAAATAGATTAATTAAAATGTCAATTTAAAGTATATCATTATTAAGATTTTAAAATGTATAATTATTTATTTAGTTTGCTCTTTCGGACTGAAGCTTAGGAATTGTAGTCCTTGTGGGACATTTAATTTGGCACTGACAAGCTTCCTGATTTTTCCACAGGGTGTGCCCTAGAAAAGATCGGAGATGACTCTCGGAAATACAATTATGTTTGGTGAACAGATTTTTACTGAACATTACATCGCATTATGAAAATGCAGAAAATATTTAAGCCAGGCGAGCATGAGGAGTGTTTTTACAGGAATCTTTATGTGATTCGAAACAAAATGGCACCTGTTCAACACACTGCATGTTTCCGGGGCTTTTGGATGGGCGCCTATCTTTCTTGGACTCAAAGAAAACAAGCAAAGTGCAATTCTTTAAACTCAAAATCCCAAAGAAGCTCACAAAACCCATCCAAAAGCACATAGATCCACTTCCGACCCGTCTGAAAGGAGTGGAAAGCAAAACTCCTCATTTAACGCACACTTTCTCTGGGAACAGAGCCGCAGATATCGTGTACATACTGTACAGACTACAGTTGTGTCTCAAGCGTCTGAACGTGCAATATTTGGTGCTGTGATAGCACTAATTTCATATTATTATTGTGAATGTGAACAATCACTTTGGACGTGTTTCTGACATGCTGCGATAAATAGTTGAGCTGAAAGCTCAGTTTACACTCGAAAACAGGATCTCCGCACAAAATATGTGAAAATAATTTCCCTGAAAAGCTGCAGTGCACAGTGTGTCCCTGTCCAACACGTCAAGCTTACAGTATGATGTGAGTTAATCTAGTGCTTCTGCTTTAAGATGTTCTATAATTGATGTGAAATAAACTTAGTGTACTTGAAATATATCATGGAAACAAAAAGAGGAATATTTTTTTATGCCTGTAGGGTTTTATTCTTGTTGTTTTTTATTTATATCGAGATGAATTTTAATGTTTAATACTGAATTGTTGGTGGTGCAATTTCACTTTGACAGTAGCTTTTGTGTTTCAGAGTGACATGAATGGACAGAGCATGTGGAGCTCATCGACAACAGCAATCTTTCTGAAACGATTGTGATATGAACCAACAATCTCAGTGGTTTCTTTGACTGACTGACCGAAATCAAGCTCTTTGAAATGAGGATGTTAGCTCAGATTGTTTCGGATGTTTTCTGATGTACTTACGGGAATCTTGGCATCTTTTTCTGGATTCATTGATTTTAGCGGTTGTCCTTCAGTGAACATACAGAAAACTGAGTCACGGGAGTTTGATTTGTTTCTAGATATCTTTGTATCTACATATCTAAAGTATTTCTAGCTAAATATCTAAAGACCTGCTGTACAAAATATCTATTTAAATGACTTTGAATTGTGTTCTGGTGTACCTGAGATGATGTTATTAGTGTAAAAGGTTTTTTAGGTGCTGTACACAATAGACCTCTGTCATGTGCAGTGTTCTGCTCTCCGTTCACTCAGAAGGGTCACATTTACACTATCAACGCATCATTTAAAAGATCATGGATTAACTATTTCTCATTATTTTGTATGTTCAATGTTATACACAGGTCAAATGTAGTAAGCCAAATAATTTTAAAAGCTATTAAATTATTTAAACGGAAAACATTTTGTCTTGATTTATCTGTGTTGAAAAGGATGGAATTGTTCTGCTCATCTCTTAAAAGTAACCATGGTTTTGCTACAAATAAAAACCCCCAAAACATGGCTGCTATTGTTAAAGCATGCATGGTTATCAGAAATGAATCCATGGCCATGCTAGTAAAACAATTTTATACGAATGGTATTCAATATGCTAAAAAAAAGTAAAGGGATGAGCTGCAGCTACATAAAGCTTCTTCGACAGCATAGAATAACCTTTTGGTTCCATAAAGAACCTTTAACATCTGAAGAACCTTTCAAAGCCTTTGCGGCGAAAAATAGTTGAACGAAACGTGTGCTTTGAAAAGTATAAATGAGGTATACTACAATACTTCACTGATATGTTATACTATATTTATTTTACTATACTATACATTACGATTTAATGTATATCATAAAGTCAACATGAACATTCTAAAAATGGAGGGTTATTTTAGGTCCTTTTCGAAAACTTCATCTCAGCTTTGTTTGTTAGACACACAGCGGTGTCACACACACAAGAGAACACATCCTGCAAAACATTGTTTATCACACAAACACTCTCCAGAGACACTTCTGTGAGACACCTTAATACATAGCACGGATCACAGAGCTCTGCTCTGAGCCACTGAAGGAGAACATTTGACTGAAAATGTTCTCCAATTTAAGCCCCTCATGATCAGGTTTGAAAGCAAAGGTTGGATGTAAACAATTTCTTTAAAAAACATGTATAACATATGTTCACTAACATATGTTCTTTTAATGGATAGTTCATTCAAATTATCATTCTTTGATAATTTATTCACACTTATTTCATTCCAAACATGTATGACTTTCTTAAACAAATGAAACATGCATGAAGAAGCTTGCTTACCAAATAACATTAATTCCTGTTGATTTCATTGTATGGACACCAAACATTTTTTATTCCATAGCAGAAAGAGTAATAAAAAAGATGGCATCCTTTTTTATTTTTGGGTGAAACATCCAAATTTGAAGGTCAATCTCTGTAACACTTTAAGAATCAGATTATGCATACGTCTCTTCTACATAGTGTGCAAATAATTATGTAAAATGAAGCATCTCAGGTCCTGAAGGGCCAGTATGTTGCTCTGGCTGAATTGCCTGTATTTGGATGAAATGCTTTTGCAGAGAGAGTCATGATGGTTTACTTGTTAACATAGGTACATGTGTGTAAAAATGCACAGGTACAAAACAGAATATTCACACGTGTTTTATAAAACAGCTAGACTTCCAACATAACAGCACAAACGTGATATATAAAGTGTGAGAAGATTGCGTTGTTTTTTCAGCTCATTTGTGCCCTCTGCTGGAGCATATAAATATCACACACTACAGACAAGTAAGGATATTTCTCAGGTCAAACATTGGATGTTCCCTTTCGAGGGAACTCGCACTGCGTCGCCATGGCAACGCTTTAGGGAACGGCTCAGCGTGACTAGCTCTTAGCACGTGTATGAACAACGTCCAGAAGTTAAACGATACGTCATGGATGACCAGGAGGTATAAAACGACATCCGAAACAGTCAACTTCAGCTCTTTTCTTCTCAGCAACGGCTCTGTGTGTAGTGTGTGTGTCCTGTTAAAAGAAACGTGAGTGTGTTTTGTAAAAGAAGCGTGTTTGGTTAGCCAGTTTGCTAACATGTCAGGAAAATTTTAAACCTTGTGCTCCTCCTTGTTCCCGTTTTATCAGGAACAAGGATATGCATGATCTCTGCGTAGTCTGTCTGAGAACGGAGCATGCACAGTCAGCGCTCGAGGGAGCTCTGTGGACTTTTACCACGGCGTACGCTCCGTTCCCCCATGGAACTATTTTCTAAGCACGGCCAGGTGCGAGCTCCACGCGGTGATGGTCCAGCTTCTGCCGAGGCAGAGCGGAGGCTTCGCTCGTGGGGCTCGCAGATGGGCGTCACGGAGGCTGAAGAGACATGCTCAGGCTTCTCTCTGCCCTCCGTGGCTTCCACCTCTCACTCTGCTGAGCCGGGAGCACATACTGTGATTTCTCCCGCTCAGAGAGGGAGTCCGGTCGGCAATATCTGCATCTGAGGATGGTAGACCAACTGACAATAGACTGGCCGCAAGATAAACCAAACGCTCGTCCTGAGAGTAAGATGGATGAGAGATGTCTTAAGCATAGCACCAGCCCTCACGACGCAAGCTCCCCTTCTTTACTGACCTACATCAAGAGGTGTGTAGGTCGTGGCAGCGTCCTTATACAGACATTATCATCCGCAGCCTTACAAACATAGGACTGACCTGAGGGTAGTCATTCAAGGAAAGGGGAAAACAAGAAAAAGTCCTGACAGCAGGTCAGCATTTCCCCCCGGGGAGCGTGCGCTTGCAACTTATTATATGGTGCCCGTTCCTCCTCGGTTCCCCAGAAGGGTTCAGCCGGCTCTGCCAATCGAGGTTTGCCGCGCCGTAGCGGTTCCCGTTATGATGTCACCAGAGGCTGGTCCCGAGAGGCTAGTCCCCTTAGTAGACCATTAAGCAGCCTGGAAAAGTCTACCAAATGTGTGACAATGGGTGCTGCGCACTGTAGAGCGGGGTTACCGGATCCAATTTCAAGTCCGCCCGCCCCGCTTCAACAAGGTTTTGTACACCAAGGTTTTTCCCAGAGCAGACTCTGGTGATGGAACAAGAAGTTCTAGCAAAATCAGAACATCTGTCGGTTCAACATCGAGATGTTGTTCTTGCACATATGGAAGAGCTAGGGCTGAATACCAAGAAAAGTGTGCTTTCTCCAGTACAGAGAACCACTTTTTTAGGAGTAATATGGGTTTCCATCATGATGCAGGCGCTGCTCGCCGTTTGCAGCCCAGTGTTAGTGATGCTTCACTCACAGGTTGCGGAGCTGTTATGGAAGGCCAATTGGGCCAAAACCGATGGGGGAGCCACTTTCGATCGAGGCCAGGATGTGCTTGTCAGGGCAGACAACAAAGCTGTGGTCTCATATATAAATCGCCAGGGGGGTCTACGGTCACGGCAAAAATACAAGTTGGCACGTCAGATCCTCCTGTGGTCTCAGGGGGAGCTGCTCTCCTTTGAGGGCAGTCTATATCCCCTGTCACCTGAACCGAGGAGCAGACATCCTGTCGAGACAGGGGCTGAGGCCGGGGGAATGGAGACTCCACCCAGAGGAGGTGGAGCAGATCTGGATGAGGTTCGGCCAGGGAGAGTTAAACCTCTTTGCAACTCAGGAAAACACGCTCTGTCGGCTCTGGTTTTCCCTGAAACATCCAGCCCCTCTAGGGCGATTTTCTGGATGAGATCTGGTTCATTTTCTGGTTGTCCCGTACTTATATCTGCAACAGATGGAACATGGGCTTGTAATGATCTTTGTATAAATGCTTTGTATTTTTATCATCTTATAACAAACATAATTTTACAACATTTAATATGCCCCTTGTTTTATATTACGCAAATGCGTATGGCCCCGCAAGCGTGTGGGGCCCCTAGTGGCTACAAGCGGTAACATCATATGACGCTTGATTAAGACTCTCAGATATATGCAATGAAGCGCACGTATCAAAGCGGTACTCAGAAACGAACGAAAGAAAGCAAAATAAAATAAATATAATACTAATTTTACGAATATAACGAGTATATAAAACAGTGCTATGAAAAGATGCATGAAAAGAAGAATCTGGAACCTTTTACTTTCTTATACCCTAGCTAAAAGCATTCTGTATTATTCTGAATAAAACAAAGGTCACATTTTCTTCCCAAAACCAAGATGGTTTATTCATATAACAAACTGTAGAGAATTGTTGAGAATGTGCTGTTATGTGGTTCAACGTTAAATAAATCCAGTTTATATTTGTATGTATATGTGTCTCATTAATTCCATGTTCTCAATACTGCTGTGCAATTAAAAAATAAATGTTAGGCAATGTGTGAGTGACTTCAGGTCTTGACTTTGCTTAGGGCCCCCAAAATAGTAAACACGCCCCTGAGTCTGGTGGAGGTGTAGATGGGGTTGGACTATAATTCGGTGGAGGTGCAGTAGGGAGAGTGCTGTAGTCTGATGGAGGTGCAGATGGGGTTACACTATAGCTTGGTGGAGGTGCGTATGGGTCGTGTTGGCTGATAACCTCAATGTTGTTGACAGTTATGTTAGGGACAGCTGTGTTTACATAACTGACTGCAACATGTCTGGACTGGAGGGAGAACAGAACCCATTATGTTTAATACACATCAATTAGATCTTCATCATACAATCAAATACTTGATTCAATATTGTATACTTTCTGATTGTAAGGATCAATTTACACATTAACATCCCTATGAAATGTTTCACTGTCCACTTCCATTTGCTCATTTGGCATAAAAATCCATGTTGAACCTCCAGATGAGTTTTACACTCACATGAGACAACAGTCACAGAGAAGACGAATATCAGAAAGTCACAAACCACCAATACAATGGTTGTCATGCCCTAAATCAGTGTCAGGGAGACGAAGTGACTATGAAAAAAACTGTTGTATTATAAATACTGTAAATGTATACTGTATAACCTGTATATTTACAGAATAGTTCTGCTAAAACTGTGAAATATTAAATAAATATATAAAAAATGTTTTTAAAAGTTATGGTTCTCCCATAAAGAAAAATTTGGTCATCATTTATTCTTCTTCATGTTGTTGAAACCTGTATATGACTCTTTCTTCTGTGAAACACAATAGAAGATATTCTGAGAAATGTCTTAGTGGTTTTGTGTCTATACACGACATTAATGGGGACTAATGGTATTTGGTTACCACATTCTTTGAAATATGCGTTGTGCACAAAAAAGAAAGTCATACAGTTTGGAATGGCATGAGAGTGAGTAAATGATGAAATAATATCTCTTTAAGAAAATAAACAATGGTCTGGAATCAGTCACTTTGCAGAACAGTAAATAGGAGCACTTACATTAGCGTCAATTAACGCTGGCATAACACACAGGATTTCTGCCAATCTCATATTAATCTTGAGTACGTATAGAGTAGTATTACATACTTTGTATCTTCCAAGAATATTTTGTTTGATCACATTTATAAAAGGTAGATACAGCTTTACGATTGTTTCCGAAATCATACGACGCGTGCGGTGGGAGGGGTAGGCTGAACTAAAGCACATTGTCAACAAAAAACTGACATCAGTTTCACTCACTGATTTGGTTCATATCCAGCATCTTTTAGCGCTGGGACGGCTCCATATATCAGTTTCTAACGATCTCCAAATCCAGCGTTATTTCCACAGTTTATATAACATTCATCACCCAAATGCAGTGAACAAACAAACACCTGAACTTTGCGAACGTATGCTCTCTCTCTCTCCTGCTCACAAGTGAAAGTGACGTCTGCGCATGCTCCTTCTCCTGCTCTCATGTGGCCGTGCTTCGTGCATTTCCGGGAGAATTGTCCAATAAGGGACTAAGAAAAGTTGTTGCCAAACAGTTTTATATGTTGGAGAGAAAGAAATCAGAAACCTGTACGATCGCTGAGGGCGTGTATTGAGCACAGAAATACTACGTAATACGCCCAACTCGTTTTCTGACAAGTTGACCATGTTAAGCATGAGAAGACAGCCCGTTTAACATCCTAAAGAAGTCAGAATGCATGACACATCGTTGCAGTGCCACTTTAAATGAAAGAGGACGGAGATAGCTGACGTTACAACAATGAAACAGATCAGAACTTGTGAGGCTTTGACATGAAATTAGAAGAATAGTTGAAAAAACTAACTTTGCACTGGGTAAATCAAAAAGGTTTAAACTGAACGTACTGTACTGTTATACTGTTATTGTCATTCACATAAAGAAATCAAAGTATAGTACTTCAGATATTCAGACTAACCAGAAAAAGGCTGTGTGTGCATGCAGCTGCAGCTCTGGTTAAAATAATCTACAGTGAAGAAAAGGATTTTATTATTTTAGAAAAATTTGATTTAGTATTTGTTAATGGCACAGTGTCCTGACTTACAATCAGACTGTTAAAGGTATAGTGTGTCATTTTTCGGAGGATCTATTGACAGAAATGCAATATAATATAAATAACAATGTCTCCAGAGGTGTGTTAAGAGCTTACACAATGAAGCTTTAGTTTTTATACCTTATAATGAGCTTTTTCAATCTACACTCACCCCGGGTCCCTTTGCATATAATTCGCCATGTTATGTCAGAGCCGTAGTGTTTCGAACGGGAGGGGTGGAGTGGGCAGTTGGTTGCGATTTCACTGACGGGACCTTTAAAAAGAACAGCAATACACCTATTGATATTTCGAAAGCCTGTACGATAAAAAACAAGATGTTAGTTTCCACAATATGTCAAACCAAAATCAGCATGCATTAAAAACCTTTGAAGTGGAAAAGTTAGGTTTACCCCCAGAATCTTTGGTCTGATCTCAGAAACATGTTGGTTAAATGATGACGCTGTTGCAACAGAGAAATCCCATCCTTCCATCTTAACATCTTTGCATTTTCTGAGAAAAAACTGTGTTAATTTAATCAAGTTGGGGATCATAAGCAAATCAATGAATCTGGGTCAATTTTTATTTGTACTCTTATTCGAACTGATAATAATATTGTTTTTAGTTTATTAAAAAGGACACTGGTTGCACTGTATGTTTTCATTGCATGCCAATGAAGACATAACAATAAAATGTTACTAATGGTCATGATTATGTGGTTCCAGTATTGTTATTTTTGTATGATTTCAGTTTTTCTTGCCTAATTATGTTGTCAACCCTACCTGCTTTCTTTTTCGTCTCACGTATAATTGACAGGAAATGGGTGTTACTGTTCAGATTCTCAGAACTTAAAATCAAGAATTACAAGTTTCTCAGCAGGTGATTCACATATTCAAATTCAATAGTGTAATACAATCTAAATTGCTTTGGATAAAAGCGTCTGCCAAATGCATAAATGTAAATGATTCAGTTGGTGGTCATTTCTTAGACTTTCTTTTTCAATTGCAATTGTGTGTTATTTGTCACAACCTGAGATCTGAATGAAAGGAAGTCGATAAGGAAACTTGCAAAAAGGTTTCGTTGAGGGTTACGATAAGGATTGTGGTTGGGGGTAGGGAATAGAAAACATTATTAACTCAATATAAAAACAATAGAACTGTGTGGCAAGTCTCCACAAAGACACCAAAACAAACATGTGCGTTAATGTGTGTGTGCAAGAAAAGAAAGGATTTATGCCTTTGCTTTGAAAGACACCATAACCCATAGCGACTTCCAGCACGTTGAGGTTGTGCTGTACAAACAGTACACAAGCAAGAGCAAATCAAATGAGAGAAAACATCCTTAGAAGCAGAAAGAGAGAACTGATGTAGCCTACAGAATACTTACAGTGTGTTATAATATTTCTTCCCTCAATTTCAAATCCATTCACATTAGCAATTTGTCAAGAAACTGTGTTTTACTTGTATAATTATATTGAGAGACTTAGGTTGATGTTGCTCGTCTTGTGGCATCTCTTTTGTCATTTTCACAATTAGAACAAGACTCCTCCACAAAATATTCAGAGAAGGCATGAAGCGCCACTGCAGACGTTATAAAATCGGGGTACATGTTTTGGACACCAGGGGTCGCTGCTTCTATAAAAAACTTGGTAAACATGGTATACTGATATTTCTTAAAAAAGTAAACGTTAGGAAAATCAGACAAATTCTTAATTTGTTTATATTAAAGAGACTTTTGTTTTATTCTATTTATATTTGATTTGGAATTTGTTTTAAAACTGCAATTTAGTTTTGTTATTTGACATAAAATGTATATTTATTTTACAAAGAATTGTGCAGCATTAGAGAAATAATAAAAGGGCAATTTTTCATTTTAAATGGTCCTCAATTCATTCTGTAAAAACCGTGATTTAATCGCATCGTGAGATCAGAATCGTGAATCGCGTCATGAGTTGACGGAATCGTTTAATCTCTAATCCCTACTCTTAAATAATTGACCTTTAGGGATCTACTTGAGGGTCTACAGTGACTACTTAAGAAACTGCTAAGGATCTACGGTCTTAGTTCCTGATATTCTCTCATCTCCTTTTTTATTTCATGACAAAAAGACAAAGTGGATTCTGGTTAGCTATATATTTTTCGTTTATTTGCTAGTTTTATACTATATTTATATTATGATAAAACAGATTTTTAGTTCATTGTACTAGACACTAGAACCTTTCTATTCCTCTAGTCTCACTTCATTTACAGTTCACATCTTGGCTCGTCACATGATTGTACATGTAGAGCTATTACAGACCACTAGGGGGCACCCTTGTAAAAATAGAAAAAAGCATTGTGCCTCTAGATTGACGCACTTTGTGTAGTCTTCACATTATCTCATAATATCAAAACTATGACATTACAACAGTGTATTCTCATATCAATTTGAGATATTTTGTTTGCGTTTAACTGATGCTTTAAAACTCAATATAAAGGGACATGCCTACATTTGTAACATGCTATACAATCTACAATTTAACATATTTTTATTTGATAATAAAGATATAGAGTACATGTAATATTGAGTCGTATAATAGGCCTGGAAAACACACTTTGAACTTCTCCAGGGTTTTATGGAGGTGGTCTGTGAGCTGCTTATACTTGTCATGTAATAATGTTATTAGTGTTTTCAATACACGTTAGTTGCAGTGAAAATCTTTTATTCATTCTTTTTTTTGTGGTCCATGGTTTGCAATGGGTGACAACTACTGTTTTGACCCAAATTGCAGGGTAACCCAATAATTCTTTCAAAAACTCAGTTGGCTACCACATCCTTAACTTCATCGCCCGTCTTTTTCCCTTGTGGATCTTGCAGACCAACCAATAGCCAATCGACTCCTCCTTTTACTTTTAATATACATGAGTTGTGGCGTTCTCACGATGTGATTGGTCAGAAAACGCCGGTCGCCGAAAAGCAAACGGATGAAATCACCTGTCAATCAACTGAAGGCGGGATTTGTCAAGCCCCGATATATGTAAAAATACCATTCAGTGACTGAAGGGGCATTTCGAAACGCCGTATTCAAATCAGTCTCCAGCGAGGGACGGAAGAACTTCACAATTCGAACAAATGGAGGAAGATAGTGGTGAACAGATGAAACCTCTCCTTACTACGGTAAGAATAAAGTTAAATCTTGTTTTTGTTAGGTGGAATGTTGAGTCGTGGCAGAGGCGCTGGTCGTAGCGCGCGGAATCTTTTTCCGTTGATGTGAGAGAAAGAAAGGCAGAAAGAAATAGGATGAGGGGAACGGGTGGTTGTCGTCTGGGTTAAAGCATCACATCCTCAGGGTTGTTGACGATCAGGGGATTTTCTTAAAGGGTCTGGAAGATGTTTTTTTTCTTTTAGGTTATATTGCCGTGGAAATGTACTTTCATTGTTTTGGGGTGAGCACGCTTCTGCCAGGAAGTATCGCGCTGATCGTTGCGTCACAAAAACGGCCAGAGAGAGGCGACTGTTGTAGTCTGTGAATCTCTCTCTCTCTCTCTCTCTCTCTCTCTCTCTCTCTCTCTCTCTCTCTCTCTTTCTCTCTCTCTCTCTCTCTTTCTCTCTCAGTTTTAAAGTTAGTAGTATGCTGTAATGGCTTGACAAAAATAGCATAAAATGTCAATAACATTAAATAAGATACACCAAAATGCAAATAAAGGTAAGAAAGTTCTCTCTCTCTCTCTCTCACACACACTTTTATACAGTACAGGTCAAGTTAAAGGGCTATACAATACAATAATTAGTTTTTTATGCGAAATGTGTGTACAAATATATGGCAGAAATTAATCATCAAATCATATGTTTTGTATACTGTACTTAAGTGGTGTTGTCTAATTTTTTGTAGTGAGTATACTCTGATTCCCCCCAGCCTACTGACCCGTCCCAGATCAACAACCCATGAACACCACAACACTCACGAATGTAGAGAGTATTCCTCTATATGTAATCACTGTCTCTCAGCCAGTTAAGAGTAACATTTAGCCTTAAATGGTATACCGTATATGTATACAATCCCTAAAGTACAGGTATTTTCAGCTGGCAATTTTCAATGCACATTTATATTTTATAGCAAATTATATTGAAATAAATGGTTAAAATCAAACTCTGATGCTTGTCACTAATAACTCGATTTTTAGCCTAGTTTTCACACACTGGTTTACACTTAAGTTGCGCCTTTTATTGACATTGATAGTTAACTTAAATAATTAACAATGAACATTTGTGCAGTTTTATCAAGCACCCGTTGCCTATAGATTGACTTTCAAAAGGCTGGCCAGGAGTTCTCTTCTCTTATCATCTAAAACAATTATGAACATTGTAGTATATGTTTTCTCTCCCTTTCCCTTTCATCTATTGATCTATTGACAAATTGATATGCCAATAATCCTTTTACAGTTATGTTAATGATAACAAATATGCTCATTTTATAAAAGGGGTCATATGGCGGGAATACATGTTTTTATGTGTCTTTGGTATGTGTCTAACCAAACCCCCTCAAATCTAGTTTGTGTTATGTTTTGACTATGACCGTCCAAATATATATGCAAGTAAGGTTGGGGTACCTGTCAGTACAATTGCTTTGGAACCTGATGTTCCCAATATGGTAAGCAGCGTTACATTTCCGTCACACGCTTGCAGTATTTGACCAATCACTACACTCTGGTTAACTGCCCAATCATAGCACACTGAGCTTTTCAGAGCAATGAGCTTAGTAAAAAATCTGCGGGTTTCAGAGAGGCGGGGCAAAGAGGGGATACTGACATGAACGGTATGTGGAAAATACAACATTTTTTATCCTTAAATCATGTATACACATTGGATTACATAACAAAAAAATATCATCTTCATTTCAGCCGTGTCATATGACCCCTTTAAAGAATACGCAGTGGTTTTAAATGTGGGGTTGAGTTATCGGCAGAAAGTATAATACACTCGTGAACAGAGAAACGCGATTGCAACCCCGGGACACTCTCGGGACGGAGGGGGACCCCCCACGTACAGTGTAGTATGAGCCTCAGCCTTATCGTGCTCATTTTCTGTAACACCTGCTAAAGCTGAACAGTTTTTTGACACTAAACGATGTGGCTACGTATCCTTGATCTTTTCTCGTGGGTATACGACGTATACCTGCTATTCACATAGACTGCACCACTGCTGTACATGCTTTGTCAATGGATACAAACATTTACAGTCTCTGTAAACGTTCAAAGCTAGTGTATGTATTTTTGTGTGTGTACATGTTCATTTAATATGAGAAAGGTGGTTTTGTTATGGGAAAGTCTTTATCTTTAAGGGAAAGAAAAATATCAGTTAGCGGTGATTGACAGCTTATTCTTTAAAACATCAAAAAGCCAGAGTGAGAGGCACAAAAATTTGATTTTTAATGTCATAAAGATAACATCTTGGGTGGTTCTGAATCTGAAAACAATGGCTTTTTCACATCCAATTCGCTTGACATGCTAGCAGGACACCAGTTAGGCCAAAGTACTCGAATGCGGTTGATATACCCATGCTTTTATTTACATTAAAAACATTGTGTCTGTGAATAGGGTTACTTTTGATTTACCTTAATAGTTTATAATGCGAGTCATAAGGGCTTATGTTTTTCGAATAAACAGCAAGCAGAGGGCCTTTGCTACATTGGTTTATTCTGTAAACAGTTTTATCTTCTAAAGATAGTAATGGCTTAGTATTTAAGCAAAAATTAAATATCCGCCAAGACATATTGATACTTAAATGTGTTACCTAATCAGTTATGAGCATTCAAAAACCATCAAATTTCCTTTTCAGGCAATTGCGTTACATAAAAAAAAATTGGTTATCGTTTTTGCTATTATATTGCCATTGTCTGTGTTGTATTAAATCCCTTTAGTTGTTTAATGTGTTTTATACATTTATCTGACAATGATGGTCAGAGACTATAAAAAATCCACCAACGCTTTTATTTTGAAGCAGAAGCTTTTTTCACTTGGTCATTGAAGCCCTGAGACTGGCAGTTTCTAACTCGTCTGTACTCCTACTGGATCTATCTGCTGCCATTGACTGTGGGTGTCTCTGAAATGGTGCTACAATGGTTCAAGTCTTACCTCTCCTGGAGAAGTGAGGTCTCTGATTCCCAACATCTCAATACATGGGTGCTTCAGGCCTCAGTCATTGGACCGTTGCCCTTTTCCATATACGACATCCCTAGGTTCTTCGGAAACATTCAGAAACATGGCTTTTCACTGCTATGCGAATGATACACAACTCCACCTGTTATTTTAGCCTGAAGATTTGACTGCTTCTGCATGCATCTCAGTATGCCTGAGTGACATTTCCCTCTGGATGATGGACCACCACCTGCAGTTGAACCTTGCAAAATCAGAACTGCTTGTAATCCCGCCCGACCCAAAGATTCATCACAACCTCTCCATTCACCTAGGCTCAGACTGGACTATTATGCGCTAATGCGCTACTGGCTGGACTTCCAGCCTGCAAAACCAAACCTCTCCAGAATGCAGCAGCAAGAGTGGTCTTCAATGAACCGGAGAGAACACACTTGACTTCTCTCTTCATTAAGTTGCATTGGCTCCCTATAGTCGCTCGCTTAAAATTAAAAGCTCTTCTCTGGGCATACAAGACCACCACTGGTTTGACACCCCTGTATCTTCACTCGCTAGTCCAGATTCATGAACCCGCTAGATCCCCACGCTCTGCTAACGAACGAAGTCTTGTAGTGTCACCCCAAAAAGAGAAATAAATAATTGTCACAGATCAGTTTTTTTTGGTCCGTTGAACGTGTTCTATCATAGCACTACTGCGCTTGTTCAGATGAAAGATTAGATGGCAGGAAGTTTGTCATTGTTGTCTGTCTGGAGAATCAGCAGCTCTCAGGGGTGCTGGGACCCAGCTGACAATGCTGTTGATAAAGCCACAGAGGGCACAGGCGTATGCTCAGCAGGTTTGGAACCGTTCTGAACACAATTATCAGACGCTTTGACCTGTCTGCATCCAGCCAATACAGCAGTCAACACGGTTCGTTTGTTACTGCTGATTCACAACAAGTCTTTCCAGTCCCTCTTGTTTATTTCTGTTTAGAGTAATCCTTTGAAAATATAATCCTTAACTTCTTCTTAAACATTGTGTAATGTCAATACGGTGGTCTATGCGTGTATTAAATAGGTTAAACCACAATCTACAGTACAGACATCTTTTGTCTAACATTTTCTGCAGATTTGAAAACCGTTGAGAGCCCGACTCTCCAGCATATTTTATTCTTTAGTTATATATGACATAAAGAAAGTAAGAACACAGAGTGATGATTTGAGACTCCAGGTCAAAGTCTGTATTGGTAATATTTATATCTATGTCTTGTATTAGGCTTCTCTGTTTTATGTTTTGTGTGCTTATCTCATCAGTAAATGTTACTTCTCTACTCTATTAATAGAAACAAAATCTTTACAAATGTTTATTTGAATGGGACTAGACAGAGTCCAACCAAAGATGTCCGTATGCATAGCTCACTGGCTGCTGTGTGGGTAAACCGTTATCCTGCATCATTAAACAAACACACTTCACCCTATCCATATGGCAACACTAGTGCTATCTCTGAATACAGTATTACAGTAACGTTAGGATATAGGGCCTAGTCTGTACACAATCACATTGTCCATGCACACATTATAAAAAAAAACCAGGAACAACCTAAACGTTATAAAATCCATAAAAGCTTTTCCTTCAATAAAATGGCTCGGCTGAACTGTTTTGGCCCGTTGGGCGGCGTTATTATGAGCGTGACTGCTGGTTGTACTATCATAAACAAGTCCAATATAAAGAGGCATCGGTTCTGCAATTATCTTTCAGAAAATACTTGACTTCCTGGAGCTTGTAGATATTTCAGTTTACTGTTTCGAACGGTGTGATAAGAGTGTAGTGTTATTATTACTTAGATGGCCTTTATTCTTTTTATTTGTCAAACAACATTCTGGATGACCTTTATGCTGCATGCGCTGCTCGTGACTTTAAACTTACCTACTATGTTCTGGGTTAGTGTCACTCGCATTCAGTCAAATTACTCTTCATGTCAAATGATAAATATTTTGCTAAAGAAATGCACTTTTGAGTAATACATTTAAAATAAAATGTCTAGATTATAATGTGCCAAAGCAGCCATACATTAGGATAATTCAAAATTAATGGTCTAATGGTAGATTCATTATGGGAGTTTTAATGAAGACGTTTCTCAATACCCAACAAGTGGCTCTTTGCAGGAGCTCAAGCAGTTCTATTTTTATAATTCAAACATCTTACAATGGTTACTCGGGTAAGAGCAGGAACTCCTCATTCAAATAGACTTCGCAGCTCCTCGTATTTAATTACAGCTTCACTGCTTGAAGGGCACAACTTCTCACAACAGTAACTGTGTTGTCAGTGGCAACAAGTATGCATTCTTCCTCTTTGAGAGCATAATATAAGTATGCATGCTTTTAACATTATAGCATAGTTTGTGGTGTGTGCAATATTTGGTCTCTGTACTGCTTTATATATAAGATAACATAACATAACAAAGTCAGATTTTTTTTGCCATTAAAATCCCTTAACTTTCTACTGTATGCTTTGACATACATTTGTGAGGTCATAAACCCCCCTATTATTTGCATTTTTAGATTACATTACATTGTTTACTAAATTGTAAATTATTATGTTTATTATTAAAGCAGCAGTTTTTAATGTGAATGCCAATTTCACCACCAGAAAGAACATTGAAATGGACTAAATGGCCAATTAAAAACAATTCATCCATTGATTAATCATTTTAATGTTTTTGTTTCGTACTGGTCAAGTGTGTTTTTATATATACAGTATATATCACATTATTCCTCCAGCCCTGAATGTCCTATAACACCTGCAGGGCAATGCCACGCAGTCCCCTCATTCCCAGCGCGCACTCCATGTATAGCTCCGGTCGTGTTTCAGTACAAGCGCTCTCTCTTTTCATTTGTGGAAAAACACATACATGCAACACAACAACACAACTCACACACACACCCATTTACACACACTGATCCTGCTCCAGGATATAAATAACACTTCTTGTTGAGGTCTTCGGAATCAGGAGTAAGATCCCATCCGAACGTCATGCAGGTCTCTCTTACTTTCGCTTACATCTTACCAGTGTGTTGCCAGTGATTTGGAGCAGTTGCCGGGTTAGGTGCGCATGTGAAGCAGACCTTTCACTTTTTGGTCTTGGTAAATGAGAATCACTGTTTTGAGGAAGGGAGTGGAGGTGTCCACTTCAATAGCTGTGTAGACTATTATTTCATTTTTGCTTTAACCTTTTATATTCATCTGTGATTTTCATTTGTAACTCTGGTAGCGGACACTTTGGATGAGAAGCATTGCTGAATGATTCTTAACTCTGCCCTTGAGTGACTACATCAGTATTGTTTTTTCGTGGTGCTCACCTGCGTTCGATTTCTCCGTGAAAACATTTGGCAGGCCCACCCCAGGGTCTGTGAACAATGCAGAACTACTGGGGAGACATTGTGAATCTGAGGAGCACCAGAAGAGCTACGATTTTCTCGGTATGTTTCTGGGCACATTGTGTATGAGCAGATGATTTTTTTTTATCATGAGCATGATTTAGATTTCAGATTCTGCGTAGCTCATCAAATATGTTTTGGCTTTGGCTCAAGAGTTTGCTCGTGGGATCCTGTTTCAAAATATTGCCATAGGAGCACAGGGCACATGGGTTTAGCATGAAATGTAATTAACTTGAGAGTGAAATCTGGTGGTTTTCACATGAATTGGGACTGAATCTCTCACTAGACCGGAGACACCCGTCTGTCACATGTGGTTATAGCTTTAAATTCTATGTCCACATTAGACACATTTGCTACGTTTTGCCCTTTGGGCTGATATCCGATGCCACACACTCAGGAATGCTTGGACAGAGGCCCTTGGTAGGACAGGTCCACCTTGTTTTTTTTTAATACACTGGAGTCACTGTGAAAGTCCTGGAAGAGGTTTTAATTTGGTAACTTGCATCATAAACATTAACACCATTATATTAATCAGTTGTATGTAAGGATGAGTTCATAGATGACATAATCGGTGGAAATTCTCCTGCTAATACAAAAAGGTAGTTTTTTTTTTTGTTATGCGAAGTAACCAATGATGGCTATTGTTATAAATATACAGTTGACACAATATATTTATTTTTTCAAAATCTCGAAATAATTAAATTGGTTTTATAGAACGATACCTGTTTTTTTAATTTGTATTCAAAGAATAGATTTGTCTTAAGTCGTTTTTTGGACTGAGTTAGGAAGAATGTTCCAACAGAAAGGAGTTAAGAAGGAGAATGAGCGGAAAAGTGATTTACTGCCCTTTTGAGAAGGCAATACAAGACGTGCTCGTTTGCTGAACGCAGGGTTCTTGATGGGTTGTCGGAGGGTGTGAAAGTATGCCGGTGCCGATCCAGTTATAGTCCTGTAGGCATGCATTAGTGACTTGAATCTGATACGGGCGCCTTCAACAGGCAGCCAGTGGAGAGATATGAAAAGGGGTGTCACATGAGCCCTTTTGGGCTCTTGGAAGATGAGGCATGCTGCTTCATTCCGTACCAGCTGATAGCCTTTGCAGGAAGACCAGCAAGGAGAGCATTGCAGTAGTCCATCCTTGAGATCACCAGGGCCTGGACAAGGACATGTGCAGCATGCTCAGTGAGATGGGATCAAACCTTTCTAATGTGAAATAAGGCATATCGGCATGACCGTCTTGTCTATGCAATGTGATTATTGAATATAATTCTAGATCGGGTATTGGTGACAATTGGCCCAATCTGAAATAAAATTTCTTCTGGGCAATGTTGGCTCTTAAACTCTTTCGCGCCGCCGATGTTCTCTCCGCACTGCGCAGTGTGACATTATACGCAAGCAACATGCTCTGTATGCAGGTGGACAAGGTAACATATGGAGCCTAATTCAGAGAACAGCATGGAGCAAGCAACAAAACCCGCAATTTAGAGGTATTTTGCAACAGCAATTCAAACAAGTTCCACCGCTATTTGCAATATATGTAATAAAACTTTGAATTATACTACAAATTTAATGAAGCATTTACAGATATTTCATTGCAAAGAGCATGTTATAAACTAAACAGTTGTAGAGATTTAGTTTCTATTTTACTGTACATGTTTACCAAGCTAGTAAAGCTGTTTTTGTTTTTTGCTGCTTTTGTTTTGGATGTTTAATTCCTATTTGCACTTTAATTTTGAATGTCAAGTTTAAGTTGGTGAACTTTTTGTTTTATTTTGCAATTGTTGCATTGATGCTAGTTTTATAAATAATTCACTAAACTTGTGAATTTGTTTGTTTGGTTAGGAAATTATTGTTCAAGTCGAGCCTGATGCAGGGTTCCAGACTAACTTTTTTTTTACTATGGCACTGTAGCCCCTGACTGAAAATGTTTTGGAGCGCAAGCAGAACATTTATGGGCACACCTTAAATCCGCCGCAATGCAATTATTGACAAAATAGCTGTACTACTGACAAATACTTTTATAATAAATAGACTCAAATCACAGTGCTGTTTTATTTATATTTTAGAGTGATATGATATTACTCAATACAAATTCATACGGAATCTGCAGCGTTTACATTTGTACAGTAATGTAAATATGTATAAATTTGTTAAAACATGAAAAACGTGCATGTTATTTTATATGAAAAAGTATATATTTTATTGTTTATATTGTTAAAGAAAAATTCTGTACTCCTCCTTGGTTAGTTTCGTTTAAAATGTCTCATATATAAAATCTTTCGTCCTCAGGCTCAAAAAATCTGTCCCATCAGCTAATCGTAGAAATGCACTCACGTTCTGCATGTTAACTTGTCAATGATGGGAAAGCGAAGCAACGACAGCGAGAAACATCAGTTACCCAGTACGGCAAGCAGCTCCGGACTCTCCTCTTCTCACACACATAGGCTTACACTGGTGGACTCGCGATCTACTTGTCTTTTCACATGGCATAAAACCACTTGAAAAAATTGGCAGGTAGCACATGCGCGAGTACTTGTAAAAAACGTTTGCGCGTCTCAAAAACTGGTTGCAAAATGCGACCATTTGTTTGCAGTCTGGAGCCCTGGGATGCCTTGCACAGTGATGCATACAGTTTAAGTAATTCAGCACTTAATTCTTTTTACCTTAGTATCGGATCGGTGCTCGGTATTGGCCAATACTTAACCTGAGGTTACAGGTAGCCTAATTGGTATCGGAAGCAAAAAAGGTGGATCGGAACATCCCTATTATGTAGTATATATACAGTATAAAAGACACAATCTTGCCGATGCAGGGATAATGTGCATCACCATCTCATGGAAAGTTGTAGCTATTTTACAAGGTGGATATTGAGTAATTCGTACAATAATATTTGTAACGTTTTAGTATGATTTACTTTCGCGACAGTGATGTTTGAGGCTTCAGAATGGCTGTTTTCAAGTAATCGTACTTTTTTGCACTCCGTAGAAATAAATAAGAATTAGCACCTCGCAAAACAGTTACGAATTCCTGTGAGTCCTGGCAGTTCGGTTGGTTAAATTAGGGACAATTGTTGGTTAAATTAGGGACAAAATGCTCAGTTAAAGTTTTTCATTCACTTTATTTTATGTGTCTTATTTGTTATGTATTTGCAATAAAATAATAACTTATTAAAACTTATTTCCAGTAGTTATTCTGCCTTGTGGTTATTTTAAGATAGACAACCTCACAGACATGTGGCATCTCTGGAACTAAATCCCTGTTATCCTTCCAGGATATTGTGATCATTACACAACTGTTGGATATGACATGATTTATTTTTACACTGCACTTTGGGTGCACACGAAAATGAAATTTCTGAAATAGTTTCAAGAAATAATAGCTGGGAATGTTGAGTTGAACAAGTTCACCACAGTTACGTCATACTTTGACTAAGAGCTGTCACCGAATAGTTGACATAATTGTTTTTTACGGAGTGCAAAACTACGTAAGCAACATATTTTTTAAAATGACTACGTGGCGGGATGCCTTAACAATTAATAGACACAGACAAAGACATGTAGAATTAGATAAAATGTACTTTTATGCATGTTTACTCTACATTTGACATGCAAGTTGCTGCAGTAGTCCGTAATCATGCAGGGGACTAAATGCATGAATGCTGTGACATTGTTTCACCATTGATTCAAACAGTGAACCACTGACCCTTAAGATTTAATTCAGAGCAAGAACAAGAGTGTTACTTTGTAGGTTATCAGATAATTGGGTGTATTTTAATTGATGTAGCAATGTTTCTTTATTTGATATTGCTGTGTTTTTAAGTGTCATCACAGGAAAGGTAGCAGTTCTTTTGTTTTCTCACAGATCTACCACCAAGTGCACTATCTGGAGATTTTAACCTTGTAGAAGCAATGTTAGGGAATTGTGAGAATTGTCTTATTGTCTGGGGGACTTAAACAAATACGCACCAGGGGGACTTAGGGGCATAGTCCTGAGAGAATCCTGTGTAGCATCTGGAAAAATGACTCATAATCACTGATATACACAGACTCTGATATACCATCTCCTTCTAAAGCAACCTCCAAAATGTTCTCACAAGCATATACTACGAGGAGCTGCTGAGAATTTCTGGATAAGGTTGTGTATTGCGTTCTTTTCTGTCCCAGTTGTTCTTTTGGATTCCTTTTAGGCTGCAAATGGAAAAATGTTTCTCATTTCACGGTAATCTTCCTGCCCGTGGATTGTGGTTTGTTCCTGATAGCAGAGGAAATGAAGTTCACTTGATTCGGGCCCAATTGTCTTTGTATAAAAGTTAGTGGGCAGGATGCAACAATTATAGTCCTACATTTATATGGTCTCCAAACATGACTCAACCTTTAAAAGCAGTGGCTGGAAAATATCATAGTGGACCTATTATGGACTAGAATTTGACATACTGGTTCCGTCTGCAACATGCATTTAAGAAAGGCTTTGTAGGTGAAGTTTAGTCTAAGCCCTGTCTTAGACAAAATTATACTTTATTAAAGATCCTCTGTATACTGTGTCCCAAACCCCAATGATGGAACGCAGACAAATATTTTTCAGCAGTGGCGTAGGGGCCATTATCAGTCACGGGGATACACGTCCCCCTCACTTTTGGAAGATAATCATTGTTTTTCAATGCCTTATCAAGACTCATGCTCTACGTCCCCTCAGCCCCCACCTATCTACACAAAGCAAATGTCAAAGAGACACAGATAATAAGCTCTAAAAGCAAGACTTATTTGAGAGACAGATTATTACTTCATGATTTCACTGGAAAAACTTCACGATATGACGATTTCACATGTTGTACAATTGTACAAAAATATGCAGTTAGGAAACAAATAAAAATAATGAATCTACACCCCTAATCATCTGAGGTTTTCATGCAAAATAGAAATGCTTTAAATAAGACATAAAAACCGTAAGACACGTTTTCAAATGCATTTGCTCAAATCAAGAATCCTACGTAGAGCAATTTATTTATTTAAGCAAGCACCATTAATATGCTTTATTCTCACGGGTCTTGAAGTTCATTGTATTTTCATATTTAATGACTGTTCTCGTTGGATGAGGTGACGGTGCCTTCCACGTGTTTGGGTCCAGAAAATAAACTCAAGTTGTTTGTTCTGTAACTGGCTGTAGTTCCCAGAGCTCTGTGCCAAGGAACGCAATAGTGCATTGTCAAAGAGACTAATCTTAAAACTACTTATGGTATAAACTCTAAACTATTGCACAATTCTAAACTATAGCCAGATGAGAGCGGCAGAAACCGGAACGGTCACGTGTTGGACTGTTTGCTTGTTCGGGTATGAGATATATTCATTTATCTGCGTCTCTCTTTCTACTCAGGGCAATGATGAAGAAGCTGTTGTTGATCATGGGAAAACCAGCTCCACCATCAACACAAACTTTGAAAAAGAGGAACTTGAAAGTAAGTGATGCAACACTGTCAACACATGGCACTTTTTCGTGCATCGCCGTATCTTCTCGTGGACCATCTGTTTTTTAAGCATGTGCATGTCTGGGGGGGATATGTGTTTAAAACATAGTGATTAAAACCATCCAGCCACCTCATTTTACTATCTGGCTTGCTCACTGAGGTTCCCAACCTCCAATGCACCTCAAAGTTCCTCAGGCATCTCCCAGCGGCCCATGTTCTCAGGTGATTTATATCAGATGTCTGAAGTGTGCTGGGGTTCTCGGGCTGTTGGAGGTACTAGGTGTTCAGTAACAGAAGAGTAAGCCAAGAAATGTCTTGAACTTACAAACCACTTACTCATTCCTTCACTCATGTGAGGAGACACTTGAACTATGTCTGGTTTTTACAACATTCATATTGAGTGAACTTATTACCTTACAAGAGAATTGAGAGTTTTAGATGATTTAAAATATAGTGTGGACCTTTTTATGATGGATGGAGAGTTTTAGACAGGGTGGCTAATGGTTGATATAATGCTGGCCTTGTATACCGTCGTGGAAAAAATTGAGAGACCATTCCAGTTATGCCTTTATTAAGCATTTCTGCATGTGTTGTGGAAATTCCAGTACAGTGTCTGTTAAATTTCGATAGATGCAAATTTCAGGAATGACATAAAGTCAGCAATGGGAAAGACTGAGATAATGCAAAGATCCATGAAAGTTAAAAAAAATCAGGATTAATCCATCCTTAAACATGAACGTGAACATGTTTTGTTTGCAGTATTCAAGATAGTTTTTATTATTTTGACCAGTTTGAATGTTTCAAACTGCAAATAAATAGATTTTTTATTAGAA
Organism: Triplophysa bombifrons; assembly: GCA_029783895.1. NCBI lineage: Eukaryota > Metazoa > Chordata > Actinopteri > Cypriniformes > Nemacheilidae > Triplophysa > Triplophysa bombifrons. The sequence continues at coordinate 7,031,306 of CM056455.1, forward strand.
TTTGGGAGAAAGTCAATAGTTCACAGAATGGAACAAAATGATTTTTTTTTAAACACAGGTTTTTAAATAGGAAATTCAGGAAATCGTAAATATTTTTGGAGTCGTCATTTAATATCTGGTCTTTTTTAATACAATTTATGCACAATTAATTATGCATGTATACGCAAGTACATAATAACCTGGAATTATGTGTTTCAAACAGAGATGGCGATAAAGAGGCAAAACTGATCGTTTAAAGTTAATTATGAAAACACACACACAAAAGTTCTCAGATTACAATTCACACAATATCTACTTGAATTTTATTATGAAAATCGGTAGATTTTAAAAAGGCTATAGGTAGATTTTGACTATAAGCTAACTGTTCAGTATCACAATGATTTTCAGGATTGGTTTTAACGTTTGGCAATGTGCCTCAGATGTTAATTATAATTCTGATATGATAGTAATGAGTTGAAAGAGTCTATCAAAGCGTTTCATGCTAGGACGTACAGGCCTTTACGCTGACCCCCCGCTTGTTTTAAGAGCATTAAGATGGATCAGAAGCCAGCTCAAGGTTTAATTTACGAAACTGCTCCTGGCAGGGTTATGCCTTCGGTTCCTGTAGCATTAACCACACACGCATTCTTTAAGCAAAACACCATCCTGCACATTTTTCGTCTCTTTCATTTGTCTTCAATTCTGCGTCAGTTTTAAGGCACACATGTAGCGGGAACTTTTTGCAAGCGTGTCGTACAGTATAATAGTAATAGCATGTTTTCCCATTTCAGTATGCTGACTGTTAAGTTGGATCTCAGACTTCGTGAGCACGCCGTTCTGCCAAACTTGTACAATGAGTTAATCGTTCATCAGTATTTCGTTTCTTTTTAGTGCCAAACAATGCTCCCTTGTTGCATCTTTATAATGCTGATAATTTTCAATGGTGTGGTTTGTTATTTTAATTATAGCTTTCCACAGGCAGGCTCTTCTTTCAAGGGTTGTTGTTTAGGGGAGTGACAGATATATCTGAAGAAGGTTTACAATTGGCTGACCCTCCTCCTCTTTTCCTTATAGCCCACAACTGAATGTGTTGCTTTGTGACTGAACAGATTTTTGCTTCACAAAGCACATCAACATGAAAGCTGCTTTGTTTTAAATGCAATCCCAACCTGTTATTATTATTATTAGAATCTTAATCATACACCCTTGAGACCTTTGCCCTCAGTGTGGTGCTTTTCTTAAAGTCAACAGTGCATTTTTGTTTGCTGTGGAATAAAATGCATGCTTTGTGGTGTTGATGGGTGTTGTGCTGCATGTAAGAAGCACTTTGCAGATTTGTGGGCACGATAGAAGTGTCCAAAAGTTTTGAAAGATGTTTTTTAGTGCTGCTGTGGCCAACGAAGTGTGTACTCACATCTTAAGCCTCCTATGCATTCTCTGTGCAGGCAAGCGTGTGAAACTGGTGTAGACACGGCAAGCGTTTCCATAGACCACACATGCGCTCACGCTGCAAACACACCCTTCCTTTGCTAGTGCAAGGTTCCACTAAATGAAGTTAGCTTTAAATTTCTTGGTGTTTTCTTTCCTATTTGACATCACTGAGATGACGCACTCATCAGGTGAAAGCTCTGTTTTTAAGAAGTGTTTTCACGCAGAAGCTCAAGCGTGGGTAGGAAATGTACCTGTAAACTTTCATTAAAATGTGCACGTTTGTTGTAAGTGTTTTAACATTGTTAGTTCTCAGCAATTTTGTTTGCTAAAGAGACTATGTAAGAAGCCCAAGACCCTATCACCATGGTATTTTTGGACATTATGTCTCTTCCCCTCACAAATAAATAAGATTCTGTTCTTAGTTGTGAATGAGGTTGTCTGTGTTTTTGGATAGAGCATAATAAAGAAATATTGTGGCATATGTAACTTGAAATGTGGGTCAGGAAATCATTTGGCTTAAATGTCTGGAAAACTGTTTGTATTTGATCTCTGTTTTCTTGCCTGTGATGAACCTCAACATGACATTTGCAGTTCTGGCCAGGTGAATCACCGTGAAGTCGCTCTCTTTTTAGGTCACAGGGCAGTGTACGTTGGCGTTCATGTACCTCTAGGAAGAGAAGGCAGACGTAGACACCGTCACCGTGGTCATCGGCACCATCGGAAAAGAAAGGACAGAGGGTCAGATAGAGAAGACGGCAGAGAATCTCCATCAAACGGTAAGACTACAATGTACAGCATACAAATGTGTCTAGGCTTGTCACAATAGCAAATTTTTGTTTGGCGATAAATTGCATCACAATAATTGCCATAGTGGATATTATTGCCATTTTATAAATATTTCATGCCACTGATAAAGTAATGATAATATAATAGTGCAAGTACACCCTTTTAAAGACCAAAGTTTTTTTTTTTTAATAAATAAACTGACACTTTCGGTCCTAATTATGATTGGTTGATTTATGTCACAAGGTGTTGTGATGAAGTGAAGGGCAAGCAGAGCCCTTGATATGTGAACTCTGAAGAGACCAGCACGATTGTGTATCATTATGTGACCATTTAAAATAGCTACACTTGCCTAAAGGGCGATTCACATTTTGCGTTATTTCAAATGGAGACACGTGACAGGCATGCGCAAAAAGCCGCATCGAGATGGAATGGTTCAACTTTTCAGAGTGCTCGCGCTTTCAGCGCAGTTTTAGGTGCAAAATGTGAACATCCCCTAATGGAGCAACGAAAAAAGTGGTGTTCCATGTGTGAAGTGCCTTTCAAAGGACCAAAAACGTGTATTATATAAGGTGTATTCTTACATGTGCCTAACTTTTTGTGTTGCTGTTTTCGTTACCTCTGTATTTGAAAAGTAGAGCATTTCATATCGGAGTGGGCTGTCGATTACAATTCCGAACTGGCTTTATTCATCAGGAAAACCCAGTATAACTGTGTGATTGTGTGGGTTCGTGAGCATGTCACCGCTTTTGACACACATAAATAGGGCAGCGCTAACAGCGTGATCGGATAATATGTTAATGTCATTCATTTTTATGTAAACAATATAACATTTTTATATAAACAGAATGGCGATTTATTGCATCACCACAAACTACAAATGTCAAATTTATAAATCGCGTGATAAGTCAATTATTGTGACAGGCCTGAATGTGACTTATAATAAAAAGTGGTGTCCTGTTTGGTAATGTGCATCTGCGTTTGCTTTTCTCTCATGGGTACAGACACCCCCTCACAGAGGGTCCAGTTTATTCTGGGCACTGAGGATGATGATGAAGAGCACATCCCTCACGACCTCTTCACAGAGTTAGACGAGCTGTCCTTCCGTGAAGGACATGTGTACGAGTGGAAAGAAACGGCTAGGTAAGGAAACAGTTCTGTGAATTGAAATCACCCCACTCTTAAACATTAAGGTCCGGTTTCACAGACAAGGCTTAAAGCTAGTCCCAGGCTTTAGTGAATGTTTGAGCGGTCTAAACTGAAAATAGCTTGCCCTAACGTATCTTAAAATATGTCAGCGCCATTGTTTTGTCTGAAGGTGCACATAAGTAATGTTTCTTTCTAAAGCATTTAAATAAAAGTGAGTTAAATATCTTAATTCAACTAAGGCTTAGTCCTGGCTTAAGCTAAGCCATGTCTGCGAAACAGGGCCTAAAAGTTTCAACTTCCAATTTTGTGCAGGTGGTTGAAGTTCGAGGAGGACGTGGAGGACGGAGGTGAACGCTGGAGCAAACCCTACGTCGCCACGCTTTCCCTGCACAGTTTATTTGAGTTAAGAAGCTGCATTCTCAATGGCACAGTCATGCTGGACATGAGAGCCAACACCATCGAGGAGATAGCAGGTCACCCCCCCAGCTTTCTCATGGATGTTTCTTCAGATTAGCTTGCTTATAAATCTAGCCACAAATAACATTTATAAATCGAAATTCTGCCGTTTTCAGATATGGTTCTAGACAACATGGTGGGTTCAGGGCAGCTGGACGAGGATTTGAGGGAGAATGTGCGGGAAGCCATGCTGAAGCGACACCACCACCAGAACGAGAAGAAACTGAGCAATCGCATCCCGCTCGTGCGCTCCTTCGCCGACATAGGCAAGAAACACTCAGACCCGCACTTGCTTGAGAGGAATGGTGAGGGCTTTTGCTTTGCTTGACCCTGTTTTTCTGTTAATATTTACTCTTGATCCTCTTAACTCAATTATAACCCTCCGTTCCCACCACAAAGAAAGAATGAAGAAAAATACGGTGCTCCTTGCTTCTGTGGCCAGCCATTTTTAAAGGTATCCGGCAGGGCGTAAACATGACAAGGCATAACTTCAGGGCTAAAAGAGTGTTTGACATGTGCATGGGGAGTTTCGTTGACTGTGATTTCGGCCCGTCATTGTGTGCTGTGTTTTTCGTCTCACCAGAATGCCTTTAAGAAAAGGTTTGATTGATAGTGTTGTTGTTGCATGTCACTGATCAGTTAGGCACCCATGTTCAGCAAAAAAAAAAAAAAACATTCAGTTCACTTAGTTTTTCGGTGTGATTAACCTCTGATCTTTGTAAACCTGCGTCTTATTGCACGGTACGTTCTTTGCCTCCTCACATCATTCCAGCATTTTCCACCTTCCCCAGTCCAACAGATCTTTTCTCATTTAATTCATAGATGTTAATTTATTCCATCCGCAGCCTGTTTACTTTCTTTTCCTCTCTTCTTACTCTTCATCATCCCGCAACGGTTCCATCAGGTGAGGGTCTCTCCGCCTCCCGTCTGTCTCTCCTCCTCCGCAGCTCCTCCATTTCCACTCCCCTCAACTCGCGCCGTCCCTCCAGAGACTCCCGCGGTTCCCGCTCCTCCATCATCCTCAACCACCTCCTCCCCAGTGCCAACTCCAGCCCCTCCGCCTCCCCTAATGTCACCCCTCACAACACGCCCCCCACCCCCCGCCGAGCTCCATCTCCTCCCCGCTTTCCAGGACCCTCCCTGCAGGGGCCCGAGCTGCTCGTGGCGCGGGGAGAGAGAGCGGACATTCCGGAGGTCATGGTGTTCCCGCCCGACGAGGAGGAACCGTGGTTGTCTGCCAGTCAGGAGGAGCAGGTGGTGCCCGAGCCTGCCAGACTGGCACAGCTCCTGCCTCCACCTCAGTCAGGCAAATATCCCATAAGCCCATCAGCATGACGGTGTGCCACCTTGCATGATCGCATTTGCTCAGCTTTTTACTCCCTGTATCTGCAACCAGTTTAAGGGAGCGCTTATAGAAATTGGTTTTATATACAAAAATGATTTGCATTATATCGAAGTGTCAAAAGATTGTTAAAATGCTAAGAAAATCCAACTTATTATAAAACCTACTAAAACGTAATTTGTTAGTTTTATAATCTCCTTGTGTAACATTAATGCTACTTATGACGCGATTTGCCCGACTCTTTCTGTCACGTTATCTCCATATCTCTTTCACTCTTTTGTGCTTCTATCTCTCTCAACGTTTTCATTGCACCACGTGGCCACTTTTTAAATTTCTCTATGAGCAATGATTCACAGATGTTGAACAGCTTGTAAAATTTTTCTAGTTGGTGTTGTCCTTGCTTTCCATGTGCTTATACACATGTACACAGAAAGTCCAGTCCCATCGCACCTGCCGGCTCACAGACACCTGCACAAAGTTGTATTTGATGTTGAAGACGACCATGTATCTAGACATTGTTTAAAACAGTTTCTGGGGGTTAGACATTTGTGAAACAGTTCCTTTAAGTTAATAGGTAAATCTGATTGACAAGGTCATTTTCTTAAAGATTCGGTTTATCGTTTACTCGCCTTCATTAATCAAAAGTTGTATGACTTTTTTCCATTTGCAGAACACAAATGAAGATACTTTGAAGAATGTTGGTAACCAAACAACATTGGCCCCCATTGACTTCCATTGTGCAGATACGAAAACACTGAGACATTTCTTAAAATATCTTCTTTTGTGTTGCACATAAGAAAAGTCATATACAGGTTTTGAATGAATAAATGATGGCAAATGTTTGATTTTAGGGAACTAGTTATAGTCTTAAATCTGTTGCATTTTCATTCCTTTAACGTTCTGCTATAAGCCTAAGGTTTAAGATTTCCACTGAAGCTATTGGGTCACACGTGTAGAAGAAAATGGAAACAAATCTGTAAAGTAATCCGCTCAAATGAAGCATACTACTGTATAAAGGACCTCATGGGTGCTAATAAATCGTCATGTGATAGCAGAAAGCTGCTCGGGACAGTGTAGGTCAGCTGGTCCTGGAATACGTTGTTCCAGAAGTGTAAATGGAGCCTGTTGAAATGAGAGTTGGGTGATGTCATAGAGTTGCTCGTGCTTTACATTGCTGGCAGAGTGTGCAGTGGGCATGCTTCAACCCGGTTGGCTGGTGTTTGCTTGCTGTACGACTCAAAGACTCCGCGTGTCTGTATCAGTTTCTCCTGGGGCCTCCATCTGCAGCTGGAGACGTTCTTGGCCCAAACACACTTCTAAGTGTGTGACTGGGCCCTGGCCAGGAGGAAGTGACATCAGAGAGTTACAATGACATATTTTTCTCTTCGTGTTTACATGGACGACCATAGAAGGAGGGTCTTTTGCTCTCTTTATTTATAAGCTTGCGTGACGTCAAGCGGCAGGCTCTGATAGCAGCCAAGCTTGTTTCCAGGAACTGTCAAGTCCAGCCTTGCACATGTTTACAGGGTCTCTTTATGGTTATTAGATGGATAGGTTTAGCTTGCTGCATCTCTTTAAAGCTCAAACTCTCATATATGAGCTAGAAACAGTTTGATGTCTCAGAAAATAGGATTTATAAAAAAAAATGATGCTCTCTAATGAATCGTTAGGAAAGTTGCTAGGACCACTTAATAAATGTTTAAATGTTGGCCAGTACGGCATTGCATCGACGAGCATGTGACCCGCTGCATGTCCAGATGAGACCACACAATGAGCGTGTACCTAACCTTTAATGCATATTAAAGTATTGATACACAGTTTAGCAGTCATCTAACTCTCCACATCCACCTATTTCCTGTTTTCTCATCCCACCAGGCCTCCTCGCGTCCCCCCAGTCGGCCCCGGGGAACCTGGAAAACAGCAAACCCAGTGAGCACCGTATGAATGGTGCGAGCGGCAGCAGAGAAAACAGCACTGTTGACTTCAGCAAGGTGGGCTTCCTCTACGACAAACCCTACTGGGCCCAGTTGGCGACGGTTGTTTGATTGTAAACATTGGATTTTATGAAGTTGAAGCTTCAACTTCATTAAAACTACTGATAAGAGGCTCAACCCATGAACTAATGCAGGTGATAGAAACGCTTCGTAACTGGAGGACTTGTTTGCAAGGGGCGTTTTAAATCAAAGGCATTTGTCCATTCATGTATTACCCTGTTTTCAGAGGTTTCCTGATAAGCCAAATAAGCTAATGAAAGTGTTTGATGGTTGGTCTGAGGTTGTTTTGGTAATGTAACACAGCTGTATGTTGTAATTTAAGATGGCAGATATACCGCAAAAACTGTTGTGACATTCTCCACGTCTGTCTGGTTGGTATCAGGACAAGCGTTCCCCGTTTCGCTGTAGTTGTGGCTCTGTCAGAGGGGCCAGCAGGAGGCCTGCTTTAAGTCTTTATATAGTTGTCACTTCCCTTGTCTTCATGAAGTTGTGTTTGTCGATCTGATGTCTACGTTGGTAATTATCTATTGGTTATTGTGCTGTGTGTCTCGGTGTGTCTCGTGAAGCCGGAGTGAGAAGGACAAATGTTTTCCATGAACGTCCATTCTTTGGCTGAAGCCTTCAGACGGTTGTCCTTTTACTAGTGTCCTCGTGGGACGTTATCACAAGTTGTTTCAAAGGAAGTCCATTATGACAAATATAGGCTGAATAGCAGTTTAGCCAATGACTCGTATATAAAGTTGTGTTAGATTTTTAAGTATTTAAACCATTTTCAATAAAAAAGAATTAAAAAGAATTAAAAAGTATTTAAAAATAAAAAAATACTTATTGTCAAGTAAGAATTGCATAATATTGAATTAAAATGTCATGTATGATAACCTCCTAATTATTATAGTATGTGATACGATAATGCTTTTAATTTGTCAAATCTGTTGAAAATACAGCCAGGGCAATTTTTTTTAGATCATACCCAATTTTAATTTATTCACCATTTCTAGATGTATTGTGTCCATTCCAGTCCAGTGTATGTTGAATTTCAACAAAATCAAACCTCAGAAGTGACACAGTCATCCAACAGCAATGTGAAAGACTGACAGCATGATAAGATGATAAAATGAAGGATATCACATAAACAAATATTTTGTAACTTTTCCAAAATACGTGTACAAATATTACTGTTGTATTGCTTAAAAGTGAATATGAACTTGTTTTCTTTGCAGTATTTGAGGTCTAAAAATAAAGAGCATCTTTTCTGTTAGTTTAAGTATTTTGAATGTTATTTCTGCAAAATAAATGCAAATAGAAACAGAAAAATCGAAATTTTGGGATAAATATTGTTAGTAGTTCACAGAATGAAACAAAACTAACAATTTTACCTAAACAAATACCTGTAAATTGTATTTTTTTTTTTAAATGGTCTTATCTTTTTCCCCGGCTGTTTCTTGGAAAAGATTTTAAAAGTGAACAGCTATGTTTTACTGTTGCAGTACATAAAAGCAAATCTGTTAGTAAACAAGGTAGTTATTAAATATTGGAACTGGCTTTTTTCTGTTACCTGGCTGAGTCGTCCAGGCAATAATTTCTAGATGGTCAAAAATCTGCTAATAATCCACAATGCCTGATATAAACATGCATCTTGTCCAGTAAACAATATTGTTTTTAGTATTAAGACTAACACAGACTTCCAGTTTTATTGCGGTATTGATCTGTAAAACAAAGAAAATAAAATTCTGGGGGAAATTTGTCATGGAAGTGACACATTTCTGTAGGCTTCAGATTGCTACTAATTGTATTAGTATGAAATTCTCACGGTCACATCATCAGCTTTCTTTCAAAGTAAACTGAAACTCTAGATTGACGCTGTTTTTCATAGGCTCTGCACTCGTATGGTTTTAGACGAGTGGAAACATTTCTGACCAAAAAGAAAACAGATAATATTCATGTTAATGTGCATTTAAAAGTACCTGAGATTCATTGATAGTTTATTTTGATTCTGCACATGAAACTGAACTTCATGTGACGTCTTATTTTATTAGGAGTTAAGTGACATCTTCCCATGAGTACAGAAGCCGGTTAGAAAAACGTTACTCGTCAGGAGTAAAAACATTTTTCCAGACTGAACTGGTCTTTGTGTTTCACTGTCCTGTGGTTTGTGAAATGTCGCTGCTGTTTCATGGATTGTTTTGTTGAGTAGTTATGCAATTTTGTTCCATTTTATCACAGTATTGCATGCTTATGATTATACATACTGTATGTTGTTCTGTTCTGTGGCGTATCTACCCATTGCCATTGAGCATTACAGAAAACCCAACAAGAGTTTTGCAGTAGTTTATTTGGTCTTTTGTTTTAAAATCTTTCTTTATTGTTACACAAACACCAAAAGTAAAACAACATTAAACACAGTTCTGTCTGTTATCTAATGACTAGTTGTGGATTGTGGTTCAACTACCTTAGCAACTGGCTATCCGTAGTAAACCACTGTGTATAACCATGTGTATAATAAATAATAAATAAACAAAGGTCAGCACTGCTCTCAGCTGCCCCTGACTCTCTGTGCTTATCTGTGATCTCTGACCCGTTAAGGTGGACATGAATTTCATGAAGAAAATTCCTGCGGGCGCGGAGGCTTCAAATGTTTTGGTGGGGGAAGTTGATTTTCTGGAGTGTCCCATCATCGCCTTTATTCGCCTCTCACCTGCTGTTCTCCTCACTGGACTGACGGAAGTGCCGGTTGCTACAAGGTAGCCCTAACACACCTTTTGCTGCGTTCACTTGAATTCCCATTAATCTCAATCTGTGTTTGCTGACGTTGTTTCTAAGATTGTTTGTTATGCCCATTACATCTTTGTTAACATTTATTTCCTCTTCTCACTCATAACAGGTTCCTCTTTTTGCTGCTGGGACCTTTCGGGAAAGGGCCCCAGTACCACGAGATTGGCAGGTCGATAGCTACTTTAATGACTGATGAGGTGAGCCAACCAGCTCAGAATGGGTTCTGAAGAGATCATGTTCGTTCTCCATGGATGTCATTAAAGACCACATATGCTTTTAACCAAGTTTTTATCGAATCAGTTTTATTAGTTAAAATGTAAGATGTGAAGTAGTTGAATTGTATCTCACACTGATGATCCATTGTCTGAGTGACACGATGCATCTTCACAGATATTTCATGATGTTGCATACAAAGCCAAAGATAGGAATGACTTGCTGTCCGGCATAGACGAGTTCTTGGACCAGGTGACCGTGCTGCCCCCAGGAGAGTGGGACCCCACGATACGAATCGAGCCACCAAAGAGCGTCCCATCTCAGGTGAGGTGCCACACTTATGTAGCTGTCGCAAGAGAAATGGTAAAGAGGTTTGGGCTGAGATTTTTAAAGCGCAGATAACCAGAAAGTTGCTGGATTGATTTATGCAAGGAGCAAGATTAATGATCACGATGCCTTTAAGAAAAGCACTTAACCTCAGGATCAAGTTAGATGCCACGAGGCGATTGACACTGTAGCGAGAATATGGCATAGTGACCTTGTAAGGAAAAATGTATTTGTCAATTTCTTTGTTCTGTTGAACACAAAAGAAGAATGTAGGTAAGCAAACAGTTCTGCGGCATTTTTGACGACCATTGTAATTTTTCCTACTATGGTAGTCAATGGTGGCCAAGAACTGTTTGGTTACTAGCATTCTTCCAAATATCTTTCTCTGTGTTCATCAGATTTGGAACAACTTGAGGGTGAGTCAATGTTTTGAGGGGGTGAACTGTCCCTTTAAGTTGCTTGTATATCAAAGGTGTTATAAAGAATCATGACTTTTGTATTGGCCCCTGACATGTGTGTGGTAACAGCTTAAAACGAATGTGGACTGATCTCTGCTTGTACTTTGATGTTTGTGTTTACAGGAGAAAAGAAAGATCCCTTCTACGCCGAATGGGTCTGCTCCGCTCTCGGAGTCCATCAAAGAGGAAGACCACAACACTGGACCTGAACTTCAGAGGACAGGACGGTGAGAGCTAGTCCAACATCCAGCATTTTTTGTTCACCCGAATATAAAAATTTGTTCACCTACTGTACATTTGGTATAGGATTATTCCTTCTGTGGAACACAAAGGAGATATTCTGAGAAATGTGTCTGTGGTTTTGTGTCCATATAATGGAAGTCAATGGGGACAGATGTTGTTTTGTTACCAGCATTCTTCAAAATCTCTTCTTTTGTGTTCTGCAGAAGAGAGGAAGTCAAACAGGTTTTGAATGACATGAGTGTGAGTAAATGATGCAAAAAATCGTCATTTTTGAGGCAACTATCCCTTTAACATGGCTGATGGGATTCGGTAAATGAAATACATAATGTTGTGCTGGCGTAGCTTACTTTTAAAATATGTGTTATTGGTGTCTGGGCTTTGGATCAGTATGTGTCAAAGCCGAACCCTTCTGAACACACCATTAGGAAGAAGTATTGGGGGAACGTTACATTTGTTTAAGTCTCTTTTGATAAAGAAAACCGACAGAATGGGTTCCTTATTAAACAAGCATTAGATGAAGGGGGTTTTATGGTGCAAATTTTGTAAACCTTTCATCTCGGAGGCATTGAATTTAGAAGGTGTATTTAACAGCGGAATCTATCCTTTGATGTGAAGCTTAAAGGGCCGGCCAGGCAGGCAGGCGCTGTTGTGAAAGAGAGCCCTCCATTAAGAGCTGTTTTGAGACCCTGAGAGTGCTCTGCAAATACACATTGCCACACGAAACCATTAGGACCAAATGAGAAATGCATAGCCTGTCTACATGTTTTTTTAAACTAGATATCATAAATAAGTGGTATATTCACAAAATAACACACTTTCTCTGTCCCACCCAGGATATTTGGGGGTCTGATACTAGACTTAAAACGGAAAGCTCCGTTTTATTGGAGCGACGTGCGAGATGCTTTCAGCCTGCAGTGCTTGGCCTCTATTCTGTTCCTCTATTGTGCCTGCATGTCTCCTGTCATCACCTTTGGAGGCCTTCTGGGGGAAGCTACCAAAAACAACATAGTAAGTTGCTGGCTTTGTTTTAAAAGAGCATTGGAGCACTAAAGCTCTTGGCAGGTGAATCTGAGCGCGATTTAGATTCTCTCCTTAGAATCAAGTAGCTCACTGCTTCCTTCCTCACTCTCTTAATGTAGAATTTTACAGTATTTACTTCTGCATCCACATAATATTTGAAGGTGTTTTTATAACGGTTTGTCTGTGTTTATTCTAGAGTGCCATTGAGTCTCTGTTTGGGGCTTCTATGACCGGTGTGGCCTATTCGCTGTTTGCCGGGCAGCCATTGACGATACTGGGCAGCACAGGACCTGTTTTGGTTTTCGAGAAGATTCTGTTCAAGTTCTGCAGGTGAGAAACACTTACCACTTGTGATTTTCCCATTTCAGTGACTTGTCCATTCATTACTTCCATTTTTATAAGTATCTTCCCTGGGAATCAAACCCACAACCTTTTGGTAGCTACAAAAACATAATACTCAATCTGTTGATTTTAGTTTTAAGGAATTTAATAAATTAAAATATTGATTTGAAATATTTTATTAGCTCATTTTTAACGAATGCGGAGAGAAAAATAAGTTTACTTTCGGTTTCAAGGTAGCTTACGACGTTCAAATGCAGGAACGGGCTATTTGGTTTAATCATTTATGTTATTTAAAGTTTTACACTGGGTCTTTCGAAATGAATTGCAGCGTCTGGGTAACCATGTGTTATTAGTTTGGATCTGTTGTTAGCTGGGAATATCATACCTTGGAATGTTGCGATTGGCCAATCAGAATCAAGTATTCCAGAGCACTGTGAAATAATTAAATAATCCTGCACCTGCTGTGTGATAAAAAAATCCATGTAGTCTCTCAGCTATATATATATAATATATAATATAATATAATAGCTATAATATAAAATACTCGTATGTGTCATGTGAAATGCCTTTTTAAACAACACTTTTTCACTTTATATTTTTATGTTTATAGACATAAAGTATAATTACTAGTGTGATATAGTTTGACGGTTTCATCAGATAATTTGGTTATAATATAACCGTTTATTTATATTCATATTTTATTGTAAATTATTTGTTTTAAATTAAAACTACATAACATTAATAAATACTTTGCGGAGGTCTACCTGAAGTTAAGTTTGGGCCACTTACTGTTTGTTTATGTTGTTACCACTGAAACCATCTATAATCTATATAGAGTATAATTATTTTTCATTCTTTACTGCTAAATTGGTTCTTAAACAAGCCAAAGCTGGATCAATGAGCAAATACAGATAAAAAAATTGAAATGATCAAAAACACATTCCAGTGATGTATCACCATATCTAAACTTGTCCGATCCAATTACTGGACGTAAAAATTGTGCAAAATGTTTTACTTTGAGTATATCTTGAAACACTGGTCTGTTTAAATGTCACTGTTATTTTAGCATAGATCTGTTTTAAACCACGCTGTTGCGCCATCTACTGGTGTATCAAAAAGTGATAGGCGTGCTCTGTTACAATGACTCAAGTGTTTTTTCTAGAAGCATTTCAAGATAAGAATGGCTTTCCCTGAAACATACCCTGAACAATAATACAACAACAATCTTGTTTTTGTTTGGTATTGTATACTTTGTTTCTAAACCAAGTGTTAGAAGTCAAGGTTGCATTTGAGAAAGCAGTCAAGGTTTTTAAAAACATTTTCCTTTACCAGTACAAACGGATAAAGTATGTTAAAATAAATGATGAGAGCTTTGAAAAGATCATTTTAAAGCCAATAGCTGTTTATTTTTCCATTTATGGAATTTTCATGTACTGATGTTTTCTGTAGTGAAATACCATCCTCTCTCTCCCCAGTGAATTCGGTCTTTCCTACCTCCCTCTGCGCACTAGCATCGGCCTGTGGACGGCTTTATTGTGCATTTTGCTCGTTGCCACAGATGCCAGCTCTCTGGTGTGCTACATCACTCGATTCACAGAGGAGGCCTTTGCTGCTCTTATCTGCATCATATTCATCTACGAAGCCTTGGAGAAACTCTTTCAGCTGGGAGAGATGTTCCCTTTCAACATGCACGACAATTTAGACAATCTCACCTTCTACACGTAAGACACTGTCCTGTATTGCACTGTGGAAATAAAAGGGCAAATGAGAATAGATGAGGTGTCACAATGTAACAGCAATGCGAATGCTTGAGTATTTGAAAAAGTTATAAAAGTTTTTATTTTTTTCAGGTGTCAGTGTTCACCACCAGCTAATATCACACAGAACATGATCCAGTCATGGAATCAGTCACGTTTTACTCCCGATAACATTACATGGAGTGAGCTAGACGTACCGGTAAGAGTTTAATGTCATAGCAGGACTACCCAAAAGACGCTTTGATTAAACATGTTTAAAACAGTTAACATAATAAAAATAAAAATAAATCATCTGTTTTTAATTTTAATTTAATATTATGTTTACATATTAACAGTATATTACATTTTATTTGATGTTATATTTTTATGTTGAAACATGTTGTGTTTTTTATGTTTATACATATTTTATTATATACAGTGGTATGCAAAAGTTTACACATTCATAGCATAATCTGGAAAAAGCTGAAACGTTTGTCCTTAAGAAAATTATCCAGGTCCTCCAAAATCTTTGCTTTTTCAGCATTTCTGGTTATTTGAGTCATGTCCAGCAGTAACTGTATGATGTTTCCTCTTTTTACATTGAGGACAATCAAGAGACTAATACACAACTATTACAATAGATAGAAACATTCAGTGCTGCCCGCAAAGTCAACACCATTCATTTAAAGTCAGGTGGTTTACACCCACCTTTAAATGAATCATGTTGTGATGAAAGATTGTGATGGACCTGGATCATTTTTCTTAAGATCAGTGGACAGTCTTAATGACTCATGACAAACAAGAAAGAAACCCTTAAACAACTATAATTAAACATGAAAACTGTCATTGATTGTTTAGGTAACGTCATACAGTATTAAGAATCAGGGGCGTCTAAACTTTTGCACTGAGCTAACATTTCTTTAGTGCAATAACTTGCTCATGGCAGGACTAAATTAAAACTTTCATTTTCAAAAATCCTCTTATTTTTCCAAAAGTTTCAGCATTTTCCAGATTCTGCAAGGGGTGTGTAAACTTTTGCATACCACTGTGTACATACATATATATATGTGTATATGTGCACAGAATTGATAACATTTTGTTAATTTAATTTCCCCTTTATTAAAGACATGCAAGGAGCTCTATGGCGAGTTTGTAGGTCCTGCTTGCGGACACAGCGGACCGTATATTCCTGACGTGTTGTTCTGGTCTGTGATCCTCTTCTTTACCACCTTCTTCCTGTCATCCTTCCTCAAGCAGTTTAAGACCAAGCGCTATTTTCCCACTAAGGTCAGTGGCTCTGTCCCTTCTGCCTGAGTGTGTGCTGCACATACAGTGTCAAAATCTGACGATAACTCCCTGTCCTCTGCAGGTCCGCTCTTCCATCAGTGACTTTGCAATTTTTCTCACCATCATGATCATGGTCTTGGTTGATTATTTGGTGGGCGTCCCGTCTCCTAAATTACATGTCCCGGACAGGTTTGAGGTGCAACGAATGCAATTTTTCACTGATTTATTTTAGTTACATGTTTAAACAACTGAGTAACCATGTTTAGTAAATGAATCAAATGTATTTTTCTACTGCTTAACAAACAAACACTTTTAGTATCATCCTTTAGGAATCAGTATTTCATATGACAGTAACTTACTGTAATACTGTATGTACCTGTTACCAAAACAGATTCTTGTTGTGAGTGTATAATGATGTGATAAGACCGAAAAGTGTCATTTTAGTTGTCAAGAAACAAGCAGCCAATGAGGTTTAGCTGCTTTTGATCCACCCTTTCTGATTCTGTTGTCTGTTTTCCTAGTGGACTTTGACTGTTGATTTAACCTCACAATCATGTTTTTATAAAACCAAACAAACCGATGATGTAGGGTTTACAAAATATCCCTACCATCGGTAAAGCCCCATCCAAAAGGTGTTTGTACCTTTAAAGTAAGTTTATGTTTGCGATGAAGGTTTATGTAAACCATATTGTGTTCTGACCTACAGCCCACCTCTAACAAGCGTGGCTGGCTGATCTCACCACTGGGCGACAACCCCCCATGGACGTTGCTGGCGGCAGCCATTCCTGCCCTGTTATGCACCATTCTGATCTTCATGGATCAACAGATCACCGCCGTGATCATCAACCGTAAAGAACACAAACTCAAGGTCGATTCAACTCTCCATCCGCTCATATCAGAGCTGTTTAAATCTCTTGTGCTGATGGTTTCATTCCCCTGCAGAAAGGCTGCGGGTATCACCTGGACCTTCTGGTGGTGGCGGTGATGCTCGGCGTGTGTTCTATTATGGGCTTGCCCTGGTTCGTCGCCGCCACCGTCCTCTCCATCTCTCACGTCAACAGCCTGAAGGTGGAGTCGGAATGCTCGGCCCCAGGAGAGCAGCCCAAATTCCTGGGTATCCGTGAGCAGAGGGTCACCGGACTGATGATCTTTGTACTTATGGGTTTATCTGTCTTTATGACATCCATTCTGAAGGTAGTTTCATTTTTTTTTAAAGCCTGCTGGATCAATTTTGCATTATTGGAGTTGTATAGTATATAATAAGCAGCAGCACATTTGACAACTATAAAACTATCGTTTCCTCTAGTTTATACCGATGCCTGTGTTGTATGGCGTGTTCCTCTATATGGGAGTGTCCTCTCTCAAAGGCATACAGGTTAGTTGAGCATCACCACAGAGGTGATCGAATATAAGAATCTAAATAAATGCCCCAGATGGATTTCTAACAGCACTGGTTTCGTATTCTTCTGTCATCATGTGTAGTTTTTTGACCGGATTAAGCTGTTTAGCATGCCGGCGAAGCACCAGCCAGATCTGATCTACCTGAGATACGTGCCGTTGTGGAAGGTTCACATTTTCACTTTAGTCCAACTCACCTGTCTGGTGCTCCTGTGGGTCATCAAAGCTTCTGCGGCTGCCGTGGTCTTCCCAATGATGGTGCGTCTATACATGTTATGAATTGAATGCAATCTTATTCCTAGATTATATCTAGAAACGTGAAAATTATTTTGTACAGGCAGTCAGTTTGCATTTCTTATGTTGTTTTTTACTTGTGTCTGTTCTAGGTTCTGGCTCTGGTGTTCATACGGAAGCTTCTAGACTTCTGCTTTACAAAGAGGGAGCTCAGCTGGCTAGATGATCTCATACCTGAAAGCAAGAAGAAAAAGGAAGATGACAAAAAGAAAAAGGCTAAGGAGGTGCTTATGCTCTGTGTGTTGCGTGGCTATTGCACAACTCATCTAAAGGATGGACTTTTTAATGTGATGATTCGTTTAAGCTCTTTTGAGGATAATATAATACATGTATAAGAATATTACAATTAGAATATTTCAGAAAATGATCAATTTAATAATTATTAATAATTTAAAAAATTTGTCTGCCCAGGAAGCACAGTTCATAATGGAGGACGTAGGCATAGAGATCCCCTGCGATGGTGAAATTTACTTGGGCGATCCTGTAAAGGCCATAAAAATCAGGTCAGTGTGTAGTTTATTGTTCACAAATAATGTAGTTTGAGGTCGAATTTTACAATTATTGTTTTGTAGATAATACCTTTATTTGTTTCATGTAAAATCTCTTTCTGTTTTATTGAAAGTTTGTTTTGGTCATTGCCCATCCAAAGGCTTATTTGGTAAGTTTATGCGACTTGTTTTCCTCTGAGACAGATCTGATGGCATAGCCTCTGGCACGTCATATGAGGAAGACGCGGGCCGAGCGGTTGGTCTTTTGTGTATTTGCAGGCGTGCTTGTTCCCTCTTTATGGCTTTTGGAGTTAATCATCACTTACGGTTGATTAACGCAGAATACTCAGATTTTAACACAGCCGGCGCTGTCTGAGCATGGTCAAGAGTCTCTGAATGCTCATTCATGTTCATACGTTGCTCATGCATTTACAGCAGAGGGAATCCTTTTCCAATACAGAAAACTTAAAGGAATAGTTCACCTAGAAAATGAAAATTCTCTCATCATTTACTCACCCTGTAGTCATTTTAAACCTGTGCGAGTTTCTTTCTTCTGCTAAACACAATAGAAGATATTTAAAAAAAATGTTTGTAACCAAAAACCGTTGGTCCCCATTGACTATTGCATGGACACAAAACCAATGTTCTTTTGTGTTCTGCAGAAAAAAGAAAGAAAGTCATTTCATTTCAATTTGACAAAAGTGACAATAATGACAAAATAATGACTATCCCTTTAAGATGCTTGTTGCTTACAGTTCACCAAAGACATGTTATTTCATGTGTAAGCAGTGTAAATCTGTGCCCTCTGAAATCTGAACAAAGTCCAACAAATTAAAGGAAAAGTTCACTTTAGAATGAAAACTTTATGATTATTTACTCACCCTCCAAGATGTCCATGTCTTTATTTATTCTGTAGAAACTAATCCAAGGTTGTTGAAGTAAAGCACAAATACATGGCTTCCACCAAACCGTGTTGCGCATTCACAACTTCCCATAATCATGTTGGAAAGTCACACGTCTGACGTTAATGGGATGTACCGACCTGTTTTACGAACAAGTGGTGAGAAGGAAGACGGTTCAATTGTTGCTGGATGTTTTGCGAAACATATTATGTTTTTGAGCCAGATTACGGTTTAAATGGTCCGTTCGTGTGCTTAGCCGGGATGTATAAACCTCAGACACGTGACCTTGCCAACGTGATATTTTATTACGGGAAGTCATGAACGCGCAATACGGTTGGGTGCAAGCAGTGTATTTGTGGCTAAAAAGTACAATTGTGCATAGAAAATGACTAATCGTTTCGCTAGAAGACACCCTTATTCATCGGCTGGTGTCGCGTTTAGCCATATAAAGCTGAGAAGAAACTGATATTCAAGCCTTAAATCAGGTTGCCCCCCATGAAATCCATTATTTAGAGGAAGATCCAGAAATGTTTTCCTCAACAAACTTGGATTAGTTTCTACATAAGAAATAAAGACATGGACGTCTTGGATGACATGAGGATGAGTAAATAAGCATACAATTTTAATTCTAAATTGAACTTCTCCTTTAACCAGATTCATTTACATTACGTGGCCCTGCATTTGTCAATATCATTTTATTGTATAATGGGTAATATCTGATGATATATGATTTATGTATGATATTGGACTAAAACTATTAGTTCTCTATTAGCCTGTTGGGGTTGAAATTGCAGTTATCTTTAGATCTCTCATAGATGGGTTGTTTTATGATGATTATATGCAACTCAAGTCAGTTTTTTAAACATAAAGCTGATTTTGAGTTGCATAAACATTGTTGATTTTTCCTTGCGAGCCACTAAGGGCAAGGATTTGCATTGATTTTCTTTTGTTTGTGCAAGGTCTTCCAATGTAAAATCTGTTGACTTTTGATTATCTGATGTGATAAGGGTATTGGCCTGATTTAATAATTCCAGATGGACTGGAGCAAAGATTTGCTTTAAGTACTAACACGGCAAGAAGCGATTAACAATTTGCCCTCGAGGAGTCCTAACATATGAAGAACTACTTTCCCATAAAAGCACAATCACAGCAACATTAATCTTTCTAAATGTATCACATTTTAATTAACAATCTAACACAGAGGCTTCGGAATAAGATATGTGAGCTGAGAAGGTTCAAGGTGCTTTTCATGTTTAAAACAATCGGATGGCCATCAAGCACTTTGCTGGTGAACAGAAAGAGAGATCCAGTCTGTGGAATAGTTGTTATGTTTGACCAGCTGTAAGTGCTGTGATGTGTCTTTTCTGCAGTTCTGACCCCTCTGTGGTTAACATATCTGATGAGATGGCCAAAACTGCTATGTGGAAAGCTGTTTCCAGTGCCAAAGTATTGAAACCTAGCATCAGGTAGCTATTGATCCTCTAACCTCACTTCTGTTTTTAAGCTCTACTTACGTCATAATACTCTGACTTTCCCACAGTGTTCATATCTGTTTTCTCAGTTTTATTACATCTTCTCTTTGTCCTGGGTCTATTGGTACCACATCTAGAAAAAACACCCATGATTTTGAAGAGAATAGAGTGCCTTGCAAAAGTATGCATCAGTTTGAGAGGATCTGAGAAGGAGAACGGCAGAACATTCCCAAATGCAGATGTGTAAAGCTTGTCACATCATACCCAAAAAGATTTAAGTCTGTAAAGATGCTTTAACCAACTACTGAGTTATGGGTTTGAATACTTATGCAATTAACTTATTTGAGTTTTAATAAATTTGAAACTTCTAAGTCACAAATCTGTTTTTTTGTTTTGACATTATTGTGCATGGAGTGTAGATTAATGTAAAAAAAATTATTTAATGTAGTTTAAGATAAGGCAGCAACATAAGAAAATGTGAATAAAATGAAGGGGAATGAATACTTTTGCAAGGCACTGTATGTAAACGGTAGTGATCCATTGATATGTAGGAATTATAATTTTTTTTTATTTTAAAATTATTTTAAAAGGAAATGACAATTTAAATAGTTTAAACTTAATAATGTAAATTTTTTTTGTGAAAAAAATTATTTGCTTTCTTTATTTTTTCCACTAGTGAAGTATTTTATGTTCTTCTATTTCCAATACTTTTGTAATTCAGGGACTAGGAATATTTCCATTTTAAGAGACATTGAGAAAAGATCACATTTAATTTTATTTTTATAATTTGGCTTGTTATCCTAAAAAAATAATTTAGTATATTAATTTTCATTATTTCCAACAGGCCTCTTAATATAGTGATGCATTGTTTTTGTAATTCAGAGACTAGGGAATATTTCAATTTTACAGTGCTATTTCTTGTGGAAAAAAAGGTAAAATATGAAAATCTTTCACTACCATCTAACTTTGACAGGTATTTATACTGATGGGAAAAATGTCTTCAGTGTTTTTGTTTGTGGGATGCTTTTGCATGTTTCTGAAATGTTTTTTTTTTTTTGCATCCTCTGATTCTAATTGAGGACAAAGTTGTATTTTTTTTTATTTTCTCCCATTTTGTAGCTGTAAAGAGAAGACAGCTTGCATAAGGATCAACCTGGAGGATGATCAGGGGAAAAAATGTGTCGATACAGAAACGTCATTATGAAAGCCAGCAGTTGGTCTGTAAAAGTGTGGCTCTGTTCTTTGTGACCTACCAGCCTGCCCAAATGAAGCCAAAGGTAGACACACGCCCGATAGAGGGCCAAACAATTACCTCCAGGTATTTATCAAAGTTTTTGTTTTAATATCACACAAATGAGCCCTTTTTTATTTTGTATCATTTGTTTTTAAAGTGATTAGAATATAGGGTACATTATGAGGAACCCAGAATCTTAGGTTTCATATTTTATGTTTATTTTTCTCACGATCTAAAGACATGGAGTCTCTTAGATTTAGTTTTACGTGCTTTTTGTGGTACCATGATTTTCAAAGGATCACCTTAGACGTTACGAGATCTATTTTTAGTGCATTAAAATGCTGTTTGAGTACTGCTTTTAAAGAATGCACACATAAGGAAACGTCTCATAGCCAGGTGATGAGAGAACCAGCTGGATGACTGACTTTTTTTAAAAGTATTATTGTACTTTAATTGAAAACTTTCCTCCAACTGAAGCCCTGACAAATTACTTGAACAATTATATAAAAGATATACTAATCCTTTATTAAAACAGAAATATGAAAATACAGGTTAGATGGGACAGAACGGGAACAAATTCAAATCTTCCAGTCCCTCTGTAGATTAATGTTTAAATTCAGCGTATCGATGTTGCTGACATGTTTTCGCAATGTATATTGCTACAGATTGTGTTACGATATCGGTTTTTCCCTTCGTTTTCATGTGTTTACATGGTTTCGTGTTATGAAATGGAATGCTCTATTGTTTAGTAATTATGATTTTTACAATGTGTTATTGGATTAATTTATTAACGGTCATGTAATGGTCAAGTTCACAAAGGCGATAGGGCAGCAGGAAGACTAGTGTTGTTGGTCTATCTTTTCTTTTCTTTCCTGTTACTGGTGTTACTGTGCACTTTAGGTAGGCTTGCCATCACGGCTATAGGCCTGAAAACAATTATTTAATGTAACTACTCTAGAACCGTCTCAGGAACCTCCTTTATGCACTCTTTCCCCACATTACTGTTCCTATAGAGCTATTGGTCGCAGCTTTTTTTCACTTTAAGAATGCCTTCCTCTAAGCCCTTTTTTAATTCTTGTCTTTTAATTTGACACTGGACAGAAAAGTGATAGCAGACACTTTTTGTCACCTTTTCTTAAGCCGGATAACATTTTTAAAGGCTACACTTTTCCAATATTTATAGTACATTAGAGGAATTAACTTTTTTATTTTGATATTCTTTTCTGTATATACTTTTGAACTGGTTAAGAGTTGGCTTCGCCATGTGTTTACTTATGGATTTCGGTTGCAAAATTGCCAGCATATAGCCTGCCCCATGCTCTTAATTTTGATCAAAAAAGACCTTCATAAATCTCCAACTTAGTATGAAATACCTCTGACTTCTGTTTTAAACGTCTAAATGAATAGGTTTATTCAACACTTTATTCATTCAGTAAAGTTATTAATACAGTGTTTGTCGCTATAGAATAACTCTGAGGAGAATCTTGAAAACAACAATTTACATGTGATCTATTGTCTAGTATCGTCTCCACGTTAGGACTCCGAACAAGTATTGCTGCAATAGTGTTCTGCTGCTCAACATGTATGTACTATGTCCTGTATGAAAATGAACTGTTCACTATTTCAGCCCAGTTCAGACAGGCATTAACCTTGTGAACTGACCTTGTCAAAAAAAATGTAGGAGAGTTTTGGATTTGTACAATATAAATATATATATACTGTAAACACACATGGGAGGGAGTCGTCTTTTGTAATGTTGATGAAATTGTTTATTGTTTAAAACTAAAGCAATAAAACTAATGTTTCTGTTTTTTCTGTCTCTTTTCTTTTACCTAATCCCAATTTTTAATTAATTTAAATATGTTTTATGCTTAATTATTACAATCTTTATTATTAGGGGAATTCGTATTAGGTTATACAGAAATTTCAAATTTATTTTCAGTTTTCCTGAATTTACTTTTTATAGTATTTAGGTAAAATTATCATTTTAGTTTGTTTCTGAGAACTCCTGACATTTCAATATTTCTCCCAAATTTCAAATAAAAATATTGTTTCTATTATTTATTTGCCGAAAAGGAAGATGCTATATTTTTTCAGCAAATTCTCCAAAGAAAACAAGTTCATATTCGCTTACAACAGTAGCCTAATATTTCTGCATGTATTTAGGAAAAGTTCAAAACTATTTTTTTATGTGATTACCTGGATGTTTATCACAGGTTTCATGTGTCTTGTCATGCTGTCAGTCTTTCACATTGCTGTTGGATGACTTTGTCACATGAGGTTTGAATTTGTTGAAATTCAACAGAAACTAGACTGGAATGGCAAAATTAAATATAGAAATGCTGGTAAAATTAAAATTTGGAAAGGTCTCTTAATTTTTTCCATGGCTGTATGCAGAGGTGTAAATAGTACCTGAAAACCATTCTTAAGTAAAAGTACAGATACCTTGCAGAAAATCATCCATTACAAGTTTGCGAATTCCAAAACAACTTCAGTAAAAGTCTTAGGCCCGGTTTCACAGACGAGGCTTAAGGGTAGTCCCAAACTAAAGTGAATGTTTGACCTGACTTAACTCAATATAACCTGCGCAGTAATATCTTAAAATATATCAGTGCCATTGTTTTGTCTCAAGATGCATACAAACAATGTATTTTCTATGGCATTTTTATAAAAGCAACATGCATATCTTTATTCAATTTAGGCTTAGTCCTTGCTTAAGCTAAGCCATGTCTTTGAAACCGGGCCTTGAAGTATCTGATTTTAACAGTACTTGATATTTTACTTGTACTAAATGTATGCTCAAAGAAGCACTAGTCCTCAACACTAAAGAGACATGTCCGTAAAAAACTAGAAACCGTTGATTCGTGCGGAGAGCAAACACATTTATTTTCTTAAATCATAATATGACTGAACACCTCAAAATTGCAAAATATCATGGTCGACACCACAACCTACATCTATTACAAATGCCCAAGTCTCATTTAAGCTCAAGTGCTTAAAACTCCTTCAAAATGGTCTCTTCAATATAACGGATAAATAAAATAATGTGAAATTAAAAAGTCAAAGCCTTTTTTACTGGACATGCTGGTTTTACCCTCATCGCCAGTTGCAATCATGTCCACCTTTCACATATAATGGTGGAAACCACCTGACAATGCACTCGTATTCACATAAAGAAGCCATGTTGACAGTTTAAGTAAGTTTGGGCAAAATCCACAAGATTATAGTACCTTCAATGCCCTGGCAATTGGCAATATAAAAGAGTACATACTAAAATTAAAAAAATTAGTCAAGTAGAGAGTCAAAGTTTCTTATATCTTTAATACATAGTACAACTACAAAGTAGCTAAAAAGATACTTAAGGACAGTACAGTATCTAATTACATTTACTCCAATACTTTACACCACTGGCCTGTATGTTTATGGTTGATGATGTCAGTCAAATTTGATCATTAAAAATAATCATTTTTGATAAAGTAACACAGTGGCACGCTCAGAGCTGTATAAATCCATTTTTAAGTAGTAATGTGCACTTTTAAGTTTAGTCCAAGTTCCATTACTCCAAAAGCCTACTGTCAGAAGTGGGATTTGAACCCACACCTCCATTTGGAGACCAGAAATCTCTGAACCTGAGAAGGCTGAACCCCATGAATCTGGGGCCATTCTGACTGACTGAAGCGATCAATAATGACGTCTCGTGGTTGCTGTCTTTTTCATGTTTACTTATTCTCTGTTACTTCGTCATACCCGTAACACTTTAGAATAAGATTGTGTTTGTTGACAATAATGAACAAAACTTAAGATTTAGTATCACTTTTAATATTCGTTCATGCAAGTAGTTGTCATCAAATTATTTTTAAACTTGTGAGTTTCTATCAACTCACAAATTTATTTTGCAAGTGATCTTTTCTTCCAGTGCTGAAGTTACTGCTCATTCTATCAATACATTCAAGTAACTTATATTTATTAAATGTTGATACATTAAAGGTAACACAATTGGGGGTCTTCAGGAATAAGTGATATAATAACGGTCTGCTTTTTCAAAATCACGGTACCGTACCTCGGTGTAAATGTACATCTACACAAAACAATAGTCATGAATCTTTAAATATTATACAAAACCTCTTTTTAAAGGGTGGCAAAAAATGTGAAGAATGACAACGCAGGACAGAGCAAGGAAGTGCGTGACTGACGTCAAATACATGAGACTGACAACCCCACAGATTCAAGCGTGATTGATTCTGGAATGACTTCCGAGCCTTGTGAACTGATTCAGTTCGTGATCTTCGTAAATCACTTAAAGGCTTCAGAAAGCTAAAGAGAACGGCAACATAATCTGCCTGTCTGAAAGAACAGACAAAAATCAACTAATTTATTTGGAAAAAACAACAACAGTGAAATGCAAGCAAACTAACCACCTTCCTGTTCCTCTGTTGAAAAATTCATCCAATTCAGAAGAAATTCTTGTCAAAGTCATACTGCTGTACATCACCATCAGATTCAAAAAGAACTTGCAAAGCAATACAACATGATTCAAATAAAAACGTTTATTCAGAGGAAAGATCCAGAATAGGAAAGGCTTCAGTCCTGCTATACCTTACAGATAAAAAGGACAAGAAGAGTAACGAGTTCCTGAAGACAGTGAACATTCCTAAACCTCTGCATGTACAATTAAAGGAATCTTAATGAAATGTAAAGGACACTTTAGATTTAAAACAAATGAATACCTATGGCAGTGAATACTAACTATCATTAAGACCCCTAAACCCATGACATGAAGAAAATCATATTGCACAATTCAGTTCATTGCCTGTTGCGGTTTCCTGGTTTCATTCCGCTGACAGCTAGGAAATGAGAAAAATGCTTAACACTGGAATATAAACTTCAAAACAGAGAGAATGACACTGAAATGTTATGGAATGAAAGAGCTGTACAGTATTGGAATGAAGGAGTTGTAAAGTAGACGTCTGCTACAAACAAAATAATCTTTTGACAATATCTTTAAAACGAATTATTTCACAAAACCATACCTTACAATAATACGAAACATTGACCATGATTTCCGCACATAAGATCTTTACATAAAGTAACAAGCAGTTACAGGTAAACACTGAAATTGGTCGATTTTAAAAGTAACACTACAAACGGTTCAAGTTTAAAGGGGTCATAGGGCGAGAATACGGGTTTTTCTGTGTCTTTGGTGTGTTATAAGATGCATTCTATCTAAAAGCGAATGCTCACTCAGACCTGCCTGAAACACCTCGTGTAGCCCCACCCCCACGAATCTACGTCAGTTCGTAGTATGACTTGACTAAGACTAAGTAAGGTGGTCGTACCTGATGTTCCAAATAGGGTAAGAGGCGTTATATTTCCGTCACACTCTTCCAGTATATCACTACGCACTGGTTAACTGGCCAATCTTAATATGACCCCTTTAAATCATAGATGCATCATTTTTGTTGGTCACTTTGGTAAGACAGCATCTGCCCCAAATTTTTTTTGACTTTACATCTCAAAAAGTGAGATGATGATGGTAAACAACGCTGAATTCCTCTCACCTCTAAAAGACAAAACAGCAGCTCCCAGTATGGCAAAGATCACAATCATCCTAATACAATAAATACTCACATTTCAGTAAGTAGATGGTCTAGGGGGAAATGGTGATTCAATACTGACTGACGATCTGCTGTGAATCACCACATTTAAACATCTGTTACAGCTTATCAAAATAAAACGGATTCTAAAGTGTCACAAGCAAGATGCAAGAAAAACAAGACTGACCTTTACAAAAATAATCACTGCTGTGTATATACACCATATCAAAGACGCAAAAACAGGTTCGACCGAGTAAATAAACTGCTGTTATCTGATATCTTTCGCTGTTTTGGGAACCCGAAGGACTTTATAAATACTGTTGTGAAAGACAGTGGAGAAGTGCGGACGAGAATCCTTAGACATCAAGGTACAAAGTGGCACTTTTCCAGCATTGTGAGAGTCCTCCACATCCCAGATCTCAGGCATACTGCAACCGGGCCTGGAGACGAACACATAAATGTGTGAGATAAAGGATATAATTTATCATTAGGTTTATGAACAAGCAGGTATTTACTTAGTGCGTCTGGTGCACCACGAGTCCTCCAGTATGAAGTAATCCACCTGCAGCTTTATTAGGTTTCTCTTTACTACCTCAGGGGGCTTGCGGCTGTACATGGCATATACCATCTTTGTTCTTTCTCTGAATAACAAGAATTTCATCACATAATTCAATAACATTTTTATTTTAGTTGGATCATTGTCTCAAAAATTAAGTAGCAAAAGAATAAGGGAGACAAAATATCTACCTCAATCCTGCATCCTCATAGTGCGGATGATTCACGATGGCTCTGTCAGTGGATAGTTTTACACTCGCCATGGTGGGCATAGCACCAGCAAATACAGCATCTAGCCAAAAAAAATACCATTACATAGAAATCACATCCTTCGGCTGTTAAAAAAGACATTTAAGTTACAGTACATCTAAAATATTGTTTGCTTAGAACAAAATGACTCACTGGGGCTCGTGTTGTCCTTAATCCACTCCAGAAGCTCTTCTTGTGGAAAGTTACTGAATTCTCCTATAACGCCCCACTGACTCTGTAGGTTGGTGACTCCTTGAAATGCCATCATGGACAATATTGCAAAAACTACCATTTGGAGTTTAAGCTTCTCTCCAATCCAGCCAAACAACTGTGGTTGAAGCAAAAAAAAATTACGGTAAAAAATCACCAGGTGATAGTCAACCACAAGCTTGTTTCTGAATTATAAGCTTCTTTGCATTACAAAAAACATACTTTTTAGGGGATGAGCATTAATGTGATATTGTAAAATAGTATGTGTGGGAAGGTCACTGATAAAGAGTGAATGTTTGGATGGTCACCTGTCTTGAGCAGATTAAACAGGACATGATACACATGTGAGGAGTGAGAAACAGCTTCAGTCTCATGATGAGCACAGCCAACACTGCAAACGCCAACAGCTGCAGACTGTGATACACCAGCTAGACACACAACAACACACAACCATAGAACCCTGTGTATCTAAGTGTCTAATTCATCTTCATTTAGAATTGCTAACAAAAACGATAACATTCCTTACAATATTAAAACAATCTTACCACACCCTTCGCCAAAACATGGGCCCTGAAATTATGAAAAGAAACGTTTAGAACATGCTGTTATTTTTATCCGACAATTATAAAAAATGATCTGCAAGTACTTTAACCAAACACCAACATAAAATGTGTTTTTAAAAGTATAATTAATTTCTTTACTATAGTGATAATGTTTTTTATATTATAATAACATTATATTTATAATAATTTGGCCAACCTAAAAACTGTTCGAAAATAAATTTGAACTGTTGAAATATAACCAACAGGGATTATGGTGCATATCAAAACTCACTGCTCCATTTCTTCATCTTCCGATTTGTCTTTCCTTTCGCTTCTGAGAAACACAATGACGTCTCGTATCATCTGTAGTAAGGAAGTAAATAGGGGAACCATATGAAAGGGTGCTTTGGTATGCAGACTAAACTCTAAAACAGTGGTTCTCCACTCTGTCCCTTGAGATCCATTTTCCTGCCGAGTTTAGCCCCAACTCTGATAAAACACCTGAAGAGGCTAACCAGCGACTTCAGGAACAGACGCGTTCAATTTAATGTTGGGGTGAGAGAGAGAGCATACATTGGCAAAGTTCAGGTGTTTGTTTGTTCACTGCATTTGGGTGATGAATGATAAAACGCTGGATTCAGAAATCGTTTGAAACTGATATATGGAGCCGTCCCATAACTAAAAGATGCAGGGTATGAACCGCATGCGGTGAGTGAAACCGATGTCGGTGTTTTGTTGACAATGGGTGTGCACGTGCTTTGGTTCAGCCTACCCCTCCCCCCCACATGCGCCGTATGTTTTCGGAAACAATCGTAAAGCTGTCTCTATCTTTTTTTTTTAAAATATGATCAATCTAAATACTTTTCGATGATATGATGTACGCAATACTACTCTATAGGTACTCAAGATTAATACGTGTTACGCCCGCTTTAAATTGAACGCATCTATTCCTCAATACGCCGATGAGCTTGTTCAGGTGTTTTATATCAGAGTTTGGGCTAAACTCGTCAGGAAAATGGATCTCGCGGGCCAGAGTTGAGAACCACTGCTCTAAACTGACTCATACCAAATCATTTTGTACTAATTTCATTTATTATCAATTTGATCATCTAACCAAAACACAACTCACCCATCCAGCAATGAAACCCAAAATCAGCAGGTTTATTGGAAGCAGCAGGGTTTTGACATACCGGTAAAGAGTCTGAAATACACAATAAAAAATATTGAAGAGGGAACTGAAAACCAAACAATATGAACAGAATTTACAATATGAGAACACGTGACAAACCTCCGCTTCGAGGAAGTCAAACTCGGCTGCGCATGTGTACATCATTGTGTCGAAATCTTTGTAGCTTGTGAACTTGGATTTGATCAGACTGCTGATATGAGCCTGTACCAAAAGCAAAATGTTAGATGGACTCCTCAGGCTAAAGCAAACGGATGTTCACAGCTAGAGAAAACATCGCCGCATGGGGCATACTGCTGTTTTCATTTTACTCACATCATCTGATGCTCCAACAATCCTTGAGAGCATGAACTTCAGGATGACAGTGGAGACCACCCACGCAAGGCACTGCATGAGCTACAGTAACAACAACAAAATGAGACGTTACTCGATCCATTCAGTGCTGTAGAGCTCAATTGGCATGATACATCGGTAACTGATGTACTCTTACCCACGTGAGAAGTCCAGGTTTCAATACAGCTGCAAAACAATCCCGGAGAGAAATAATACCCTGAAATAAGAGATCAATATCGGTTAATCCAAGCTATCATTGGTTTCTTCATAGTATGAATTTACAGGTCATGTATTCGGTACTTATTTTGGGTAGTTATGATGGATTGCCACAAATGAACAAATTTAAACAAATCAGCCTTTGAGGTCCATCTGTCCAACTCACCCAGATGGAGACTAGTGAAGAGGCGTAGAAGGACGTCAGCAGCATCGAGTTCCCAAACATCAGAAGGAAACAGACGACCAGAGAGATCTGTGAGGTACATTAAAATAATAGAACATAAAACACAATAACACATAAAAATTATATTAAAATGAACAAAAGATGGGATTCAAATAAACCCCTACATATTTAATACTATTGACACCTGTGTTGCTAGTTATTTGGTCAAACATTTTAAGAATGATTTAAAGGGTAGTATTGATTTTTCCTATTTTAGTTTGTTGTGTTGTTAAACAAACAATGATTTCATCAATGAATCGGTTACCATGTGCGTTACCAAGACGGACTGCATTTTCGCAGGGCTCAGATAACCCAGGATATATGTAGCAAAAAGAGAAGCCACCTGTAAAACACATCAACACTCATCACAACTTTCCATTACACATGAAATTGAAAAAGAGAACAAGTATTCCTGAAATATGAATAATGTTTTACTATTTTAAAGGGATAGTTCACCAAAGATGAAAATTCTGTCATCAGTTGTTTTAAACCTGTAAAAATGTCATTGTGCCACTGAACACAAAAGAAAATATTTGGAAGAATGTTTGTCACCGAACAGTTCTGAGGCCCAATGGACTTCCATAGTAAAAAACAAAACTACTATGGTAGTCAATGGTGCCCGATTGTTACTTTCCTACATTATTCTTAACAGAACAAAAACGTTTATACAAGTTTGAAACAAGTCGTGAATAATGGATGACAGAATTTTCATTTTTGGGGGTAACTGTCCCTTTAAGGATGAAACGTTAAAAAAACCCAACATGCTATGTGTCCAACACATCCTCTTTATATAATGAAAGCATTTGAAAACAGGAGTAAACATTTTAAGTTAAATAGACAGCACTGATTTAGTTCATGTTACCGGCAGTGGTAACCTTTCTTAGGTCACTCACCTGGGTAAGTAAAACAAACTGTGCGAACTGCCAGGGCAGCATGAAGAACACATTGGAGATACCCAAAGCCATCATAGTATTTCTGCACGGGTTCCTTGTCCTTTTAAAATACACAAATAGCACATTAGATGAAAAACTATTCTAAACATACAGTTTAATGGTGAGTACCATAGATACCAACACAAATACAAGAGACATACTAACACTTTTTGCTGAACATCATGTTTTAACACCTGACAGCAGGTGTGCTTTTATAGGCAATAACATCAAACGATCTACAGTCATTTCTAATGGTGGCTTGGATAAAAATAGCAAGTGTGAAACTTCAGTAACTGATCCAATGATTTCAGTAAATGTGAAGTTACCGCAGGATGTGTGTGAGCAGAAGCATCTGCAGAACCAGGAATGGGTAAGAGAAGCTCTCTCTGAGAGGAGGGGTCCACATGACTCGTGTGCTCTGGGATTTAAAACAAAGACACGACAGCTTTAAATACAGCGGATGTCTGCCAATCTGAGATCTGGAGAACATTATATTACCTCTCCGTGGTTGAAAAATAAACACAAAACTGTCACGGTCCCACCCAGTCGACTGCCACTATAGGAGAATACAAAGGTGTTTTATTCATAAAACTGTAACAGC
Source organism: Triplophysa bombifrons (assembly GCA_029783895.1). Classification (NCBI taxonomy): domain Eukaryota; kingdom Metazoa; phylum Chordata; class Actinopteri; order Cypriniformes; family Nemacheilidae; genus Triplophysa; species Triplophysa bombifrons. The sequence goes on from CM056455.1 coordinate 7,063,267, forward strand.
TAAGATTAACCTTTACTTTCTTTCTATATTGAACAAAGTACATTATTGGCTCTCCTTAGAGATGTATTATCTAGGATAACAAGTGTGTCATTACCTCAGATATGTCCCATAAATGAAGAACAGGCTCATCATTGCCCCATTTAAGACGAACACAAAAGTGACATAAAAATATGCAGGATCTCCCAAACCTGAAGAAAAGTCATTGAAGTTGGTACAAAGATCTGTTAGAATTATCCTCCTTACAAAATAAACACACTCGCTTTAAAAATAAACAAAACCTTTCAGTGCAGGAATAACTCTCTGTTGGCACTTTTCAGATGTGATAATAATTGAGAATACATTCCATATAAATAGAGTGCAAACAATTTATAAAGCACACAATTTAAATAAAGCATGGCCAAACTGTTTAAACAGTTTAGGGAGAGAAGATTCTACACACGAGAAGATCAGAAAAAAACTGATTTAAAATGAACTCTCAAAAGATATTTGTGCCAAACAAAGCTTTTGTAATACCTTCACAGCTCTCCACAGGTTCTTGACCCTCCCCTCTGTTTATGGTCCAACACAACTTGGTAGAGACTCCAAAGAAACTCATTGTGCTGGTGTAGGCTCTGTACCAGCTGGCCAAGACCACCTGCAGTACAAAAAAAGACTCTGGAGCGAAGGCAAATACTGTAGCGTGACAACAAGAGATTGAATAAAAACACAGTGAAGATGCAACAGCAGAGTGAAAATACATCTCACCTCGGGGTACAAGTTGAACCTCTTTAGAGTGTTTATCACCAGCGGATATTCAGTGAGTCTGTCGTTCATGATCATGTTAAGACCTTCCGCGAAAGAAGGAGCCTCAATGATGGTTTTGAAATATGAATAATAAAGTCCCTAAAGATAGAAAAAAAGCATAATTTACAGCAGACATTAAGGCCTGTGAGGGATGCCGTCATGGCACATATTGTAAATACATATATATTGAATAAACATAAAACAATATTAACCATTTCAGTTCGAAAAGCCATCTCCTTCTCCAGCGATGACATGTGTGAGAAGTGTCTGTCATTTTCAAATAGATGTGAGAGATGATACCTAAAAATTCAAACCAGTTCATTTATTGTAACAGGAATCTCTATGTGGAACATTAAGGTCATTATAAAAGATTTAAAGATACTAACCAGTGTAAATATCCAACAATGAAAGCTGTGGAAAAAACAAACAAGTTAGTTTTGGAGACTTCGATCAAACAGGCTGATCTGTGGCCACACTGGCTCATATCGATTCTGACCAACCAGAACACAGGTGAGATTGTTTCCCCAAATGTCCTATTATTAATAATAAAACAATAAGTATTATTGTCAACTAACGTTTGTGTTAAATTCTGTTCGTGTTTTAACTGGATTAACAAATAAATTCTTAACTGGAAATACTTGAAATTACACGTTAACTCACAATAATGATTGGCTAGTAACTGAAGTGAAGTGAATCAAATTTGATTGGTTACTAGCACACAGTAAACACGTGAGAATTCATGCACACCCTGGAGGTAAAACTGACAACGTTAGTCTGATGTTATTTAAGAATAGTTTCAAACAGTGAAAAATGAAAATTCAACAACTTTTATGTTTACTACATACTGTTATATTATCGATACTGAGAAGAAGATGCTAGATGCTAATATCAACCGTTAGCTACCTAGCGGCTAATAAGCAAAGCCTACCGAGAACCAGGACCGTTATTCCTCTCGTGAAGGCGGATGAACTCAAGCCCAGTTTGCTTCTTATGATCCCAGTAACCGCTCCGTTTTTACTCTGGAAAGACGAGCCTTTTCCATCTTTTCCACGCCTGCTTTTGCCAGACACAGGTTGACTCCTGTCCTTCTCGCTGTTTAGATCCTTGGCGTTTGGTTTTCTCGTTTTAACTACCATTGTTTCAAAATAATGTATATTAAGAAGGAGCGACAGGAGGTTATGTGTGTGCTAAATCAGTTGTTTCACTCTTTAAAGGGTCTCACATCTGTTACATTAGTCCTGCACAGATCCTGCGCTCTGGGACTTTACAGATCTGTTGAATAGAGCGGGCATCGCCCCCATCTGGACGCAGTGAGAGAGAGTAACCATGGCAACGCATTTAAATGACCCGAGGTACAGAAGACCTCCTGATCACCATGGCAACGTCTCTTTACCCGCAAATGATCTTACATTTACATTGAATTGATACGAAAATTATACAACGGACTCACCTACACACCAACCACTACGATTTATTAAAGCAACAACCTTTAGGAAAATAAACAGTGGCCTTGTGATTGTAAAATATCAAAGTTTAAGAGTTTTCGTCCAAACCAATATTGGAAGAATATTTGTCCCCAACTCACAATGTCCACACAATGAGTTTGGCATAACTAGAAAAATGTATATTCCATATCTTGTTTTTTGTCTTATTAAAGGCCTAAATAATAATTGTGTCTTATTAAAGCCCCCTGGAAGTCGCCCCTTGGTTGAAACACTTATTTGGAACAGCTAAGGAGCATTGTTAAAACATTTAATGTTAAAATAAAAGTATTAATCGGCCAAAGAAATGGAGTTCTTCAAAAACGATGCAACGAAGTGGTTGCTATGCAACCCAGACGTAGTGACGTAGTAAAAATTTGTCTCGCTCAACCAACTTTTGTTAGAACTTCGAAGATATAACCACTTGGTGTCGCTGTAGAACAGCAAATCGATCTTGTGTGACGATCCTAACAACACACGTTTGAAATGGACTCCATTTATAGTTTATGTCGTACTGATGTAAATCTGAACACGTTAAACGATCAGCGTTTAACGCTGATAAAGTATTTCAATGTTTCATGACTTTAGCAACAGTATCTTTTTATCAGAACTTACTTACACAATGATTAAATCGTTTTTAAAGAATAAAGCCACACATTTAAAAAGAAAATACAATTTCAGCTTCATAACCTTTTATAATACTATAGATTCAATTGTGGGACCACTCTATATGAGTAGTTGAAAAATAAACTGCACATTTGTCCTATAATGTGAGAGCAAAAATTTCGATAAAAACAACTAACACTGAAGATGATGCTCTCTTATGCTATTTTATATTATAAATATTAATAATATAAAATATTATATTATCAACCATTTCTTTAAAAAAATTGCTATGTCACGCCATAGGACATATTGTCAACTACCCATATGTCACCACAATATATGTGTATAAGTGGTGAATGTACTGTGTAATTATTTTAAGGTACAATAATATGGTAGAACAATGGCAGCAAAAAAAAGCTGATGGGCAAAAAAACCAACAGGAATGATACATTTTGATTATTATAACATGCTAAGAAATCGGGCTGGACTTATTTCTGATGCTGACATCACACCAACTTATTTCAAAACTTTTTCTTAACTGTCTTAATATTGAAAAACATCTCACTGTCGCTGGGAAACTTGAAATTGACCACACACAAAAATATTATGCAAACATTTTAAAGCTTATGATAAGATTAGTTATATTTTTCCCTCCAATGCAATATAACATACACTTAAAGCGATACTTCACCCAAAAATTTTAATTCTGACATCATTTACTCACCTTCGATTTGTTCCAAATCTGTATAAATTGTTATGATGAACACAGAGAAAGATATTTGAATGAATGCTTATAACCAAACAGATCTCACCCCCATCAAGTCCCATAATAAGAAAAAATACTTTAGAAATTTGTATTATGTTGAACACAAACAAAGACGCTTGGAAGAATTTAGGACAGCAAACAGTTCTTGGGCACTTTTGACAACCAATGGGGGGCAAATTCTGTCTGGTTATAGGCATTCTTTCAAATAAAAATTATACAGATTTGAAACAACTCAAAGTGAGTAAATGATGACAGAATTTTCATTTTTTGGTAAATTATCCTTTTAATCTCTTTGGTTTATCATATAAATTGTAACATTTCGCTTGTTTAAATTATCATGTTTTAAATAGTCTAATCACAATGTGTAAGCTGATACAGTCCCCACAATCTCCATCATGTCAATATCTGTAGTGTGATCGCAGGTGTGATGCATTGTGTACTGCCTTTGTAGTGTTCTCACTGTGGCCCTTTCTGGCCTCAGAGCGAATCACTGGTGCTAGACAAAACCTAAATACAGTAAGTAGAATCTGAGCCAATCTTGAAAGTTATGGTTTGGGGTGCCATTGAAAATGTGTGTGGTGTTAGCACAGCTTGTGGCCACACTGAGGGAATTTGTTTTTTTACCAAACATAGCTGGGATCTGGCCCGTTTAGAGGCTGAGAGCGTATGTTCTGCTGCTAGCTGATGACACCTCCTGTCCAGGCGGTCGGGTTGCCAGTATACTTGGCCCATCATGAAAGCCAAGAAGCAGATACAGATGTGTCGTCATTCAAAGCACATTAGGATTGTTTATTCACATTCAATGTACGTTAGTCTGTACAGATGTTATGTTTGAGGTTATTCATATATTATGCTGTAAGGTGTCTTATTGTGCCTTGGAGGCTTATATTAAATTTATGTATATGAGTATTTGTTTAAATTTTTTAGAAAGACCAGATCATTTTTTTATACAAATGCATGTTGATTTATATGAACAATAATTTCTCACTTTTTACTTGTAAATCTTTTCTAAGAAATCCTATTCAGTCATGGCAATCTTGGTTACCAAAAAATATGTTAATCAAAAAATGCATTATTCCTAAATGGATGATCAGCAAAGCCATGTATGAAAGGTTTTGCTGGATGAAGTGTGAATCAGGGATCAGTGTTTATGTAAAGAGTTTTCAGTGCCCTGAACGCACCCCAAAAATCCACACAAATATCTCCCAGATGGGATAAAACCGAGCCAGTGTAACCATGGGACAGTGAAAATTGGCATTGAGTTCTCTCCCGCTGTACTGTGTTTATATGAATGTGAGTTTCAAAAGAGTTTGATGTGTGGAATCAGATTTGAGAAAAACATTCTAGATTTGACACCAGTATTACAGGTGTAAAACAACATAAACTGGTCCACTGTACTTCAAAAGTCTCAAGTTTTATAACACACGGGGTTAGTATTTACCACATTTTAAACTAATAGGTATTAAAACTATAAAATATCATCATTTTGACTGAATATACTGTACTGTAAGACAGTGTGTATTTTTGAAATGATGTTTTAATTGCACGTCTCTGTAATATCTTTGATGCTGTGGTTGAAGAACAATGTGTGTGGTGCAGTGAGGTAATTGTGTTGCAGCTACTGACTGGCCGTCTGTGTGACATGTTTATTACTGGCAAGAAACACATGCTGTCAATGATCACTTATTCTTAGGGCTTCAGTTATCTCAACATTACGCCCCATTAGTATTCTCTGGAAACCAATCCAATTAGATCCCTCCTGGGTCCCGCAGATGCCATTTATCTCAGAGAACAGAGCATCAATCAAAGTGAGAGTTTATCAGCTGTCTGAGCAAAGCACAAGAAAAGTGTGTCTGCGGCCTAATTCTCTTTGTGACATGTTTTATGTATAACTTATTTAATTATTAAACAAAAAGGCTGAATTAAGAAATGTTAGTTTAAACTAATAGTTCACATACAAAGAAAAAATATCTTGTTATATAGTACCCATACAGTTCTTTTATCCATTTTTTGTCACAGTTTTATAGTTGAGTAGACTGTTCTATTTATTTGCTCTTGAATGTAAATGCACACCTGCTCTTGGGGTTACTAACATTAAGACCTTGCTTTAATCAAAATACAGCGCTTTTAGGATTACAGTTGCTTTCTTTTCTCTGTATTGTATTTACAGTCACCTGCTGCCTCACCAAGGTGATCACGCATATGTTGTTATCTCTCTTTTCTCCCTGCTTATCCCCAAGATACACATCATGATTATTATGGGAAGCTTGTCCTTTTGGTTTCATGTTCTTCAGACCACTGCAAGTTTCAGATTAGATGGCAAAAACACAACCAAAAGCCTTTAAATCGTATCTTTTTGAGATGATTAGTATTTTTTTATCTTACAATGTTCTGTCTTTTAAGCATTTCTTTAATCCCAGCTTAAAGTGATCGTTCACCCAAAAATAACAATTCTGTCATCATTTTGTAATTATCTTGTCATTTCAAACCTTTATGAGGTTCTTCTGCAAAACAAAAAATTATATATTTTGAAGAAATTTGGTAACCAAACAACGGCGGTACGTATTCACTTATTTTGTAGAGTCAATGGGTAACGCCATTGTTTGGTTAGAAGAAAGAAAGTTATACGGGTTTGAAATGACATGAGGATGAGTAAATAAGTACATTTTGAGATGAACTATCAGTTTAATACACAGAGAAAACTAGGTATACTTGTCCATCTGTTTGGTCAAATAATGGAAGACGAGGGAGATGTTTTTAAACCTTATTTTTGTAATTCAGTGTGGTGATACAAGTGCTACAAAAGTTCCACCTATAGTATCCATATTTAAAATTGTCAAACCGTACAGTACATTGACTTCCATTACACGTGATACAATACAAACTCGACATTACTACCAAAGCTACCACGATTTGCGGCACTTAGAGAAATCAAAATCTCCCGAAGTAAACATATTGTGATGATAAATACGTGGTTTTCAGACAAGCATTTAATCAAAAGCATTTTGTGGACAAGATGTGGTTGGAGGTTGAGAAAAGACATGATTGGCTTAGTCCAGTGCAGAAAGATTGTTTCCTTTGGCCGTGTTCAGCGATTTCCTGCTCTGTGATCATCTCTTCCATATGATTAGACCGATGTGCAGAACATACCGTCATGTGATGGGCTCACGCCACAGGCCAAGTCCTCTACGGCCCTCAGTGGGCGTGAGCGTTAAGAGAAATGAAGTGCATCAGGCTTTGGGGGAGACGGGATAATTACTGGGATAGAGCAGTAAAACCCGACATAATTTACCAGAAGGTATTAACATCAGGTCTGATGCCGCAAAAGCAAAGATATTTCTGTCACCAGCCTATGACAATATTATTTGTTGAAATAGCACAGAACCTCCTCCTCTGCACACACAGAAACACATATGGCACCCCAGCTGAGAGACGTCGGGTCTGTAATGCAATTACTCCTGCGAGATGTCTTCTCATTCAGGGCCGGCACAATACGTAGAAGGCTTTCTGTAAAGTTGCAGCTGCTCCTATTGAGTTAATACGAGCAAATTGTTAAGTAGTTGGGTGGAGTGGACAAACAGTAACAGGTTGAGTTTCATTGTAGCTTAAAAAAAGGAGTTTGGACCCTGGTGAACAGACCTGATGGTCACAATCATATGTTGTGTTAAAGATGCTGGTCCTGAGCGATGGATGCCATGTCTTCACCATGCTGTTTAAGAAGCACAAATTTAACCAGAAAGACTAAACAAATCTTATTTATAAAACAGTTGACTGATGTCATCTAATATAGGTACAATGATCCAGCCAATTTATTTCATGGCTGCTGCACCCAGCAGCAAATTATCCCATATATTTCCTCTAAGCCTCTTACTCAAACTTATACCTAATTGTCTATAGGTTGAAATGTAAAAAGCCAATTGATTTAATTAAAGTGGAGGGCCGGTGATCTTGAACCTCCTGGTGTGTGATGACTTTGTACGCTAGAAGAGACTCCCTGTGACTTGTCAACACCCAGATGTTTTAGTCTTTCCTTCCTTTGTGTGTATTAAAAGATTAAGAGCTTTCTGCATGGTTGGGTGGCACACAGTCCCTTGTTTTGCAGGTTTATAAAGGGTCCAGCACATGGAGAGGCCCAGATGAGGGCGGGTGGCAGGGGCTTTTTTTGAGAATTCTGGATGAAGGGACAAGAAATATGATTTAGGAATTATATTTTGTGTTAAGACTTTTTATAAGCATTAACATTTGGGGGATTGTGACATTGTTTTCGTCACAGTTGAACACACATTTTCATTACTGTAATGTCTAAAGTTTTTTGTAATTATTTTCAATTGCTGTTCTTGGTTTGATTTCATTACTGTAGTACAGTTAATAAATGCTTTAAAATCTTAACATTTACAAAACTGTAAATTATAATTTATTGCATTACAGTAATGGGAATTGAGAGGATTATTATGTACAAATATATTATTATTAGTACAGTAGCTATCCAATATGTATGTAATGGTCCAAAGTAAGTTCTTTTTTAAGCAAATAACATCTCGTTTTCCATATTCTTTACAATTTTATCATTTTAGTAAGATATGACCAGACCTATTACAGATAGTGCTTAGCTCATGTAGTATAATTGTAATTTCTTATATTCTTGTCAAAAAAATATTATTTTATTGTAATTCAAAATTATATCAAATAATCTTAGAAAACAAGAGTAATCTAACAAATTAACATTTGTGAGGACTTGTTTAAGTAAAATAATCATTTTGTTCTAGTCTGTGAATTGTTGTGACAGCATTTTTCCCAAATTACACATATTCTTTATTTGCATAAGAAAATTTAAACAGGAAAAAACTGTGAAAATAACATTCAAAACAACAAAAATAACAAATATTTTAGGATCAGTTCATAAACAAGTATATGATGGACTAAGCCTGATTTTATTTCATATCTTTCACATTGCCGTTGGGTTACTTTGTGTAGTATTATGGTCATTTCTTAAATTTTCTTAAATTATATTAAATAATCAGAAAAATATAGTAAGTAATCTCGCTAACTGAAATGTTTGATTATGAAACCTTTTTACCATATTATTCACAACTGGCCCTAACAGTTAGTTCATTTGTTGGTGGCCGTGGCAAAAAAAGTGAGAAAGTGAGAGCACAGGTTTGTATTAACACCCCTCACAGGTAGAGCACAGAAGCGTAATAGCCTCTTTCAGCACCTAAGTAGGCCGGCGTGCTGCAGTAATCTTTCAGCAACTTGGCTCCCCGCTAACAGTCCTGCTCTGAGAGCGCCTTTCAATTAGCAGTTTATTATTACAGAGGCCCCACAGCCCTGGCGCTGATAGCCACATGCCAATACAGCTACTGACACTCGGGGGTATGCGGTTTTAGTGTGGAGGTGGGGGGGTGGACTGACACCTTTCACTTACACCCCTGCCGGCACCATGGATGTATCTTTTAAACAACTAGGCTACCTACAATGTGCCATTGTGGCATAGAGAAGTCTCCTGAAATGTGTATTACCTGAGTGCGTATAAAATCAAAATTTGTATCGCTTAAGGTGTGACATTTAATTACAGACTGACATAATATTCTCCACTTTTCTCTGCTCTCTTTGAAATACTTTCACATATACATGTGCCCATGCGCACACGAACGGCGAGCCGCCCCTCGCTATCTGAACCCGGGGCTTCTATCTGCCAATGCGCTTGTAGAGATATTGTTAGCATTCCATTTGCCATTTACATTTTCTCTGCTTGACATAATTGAAGAATGGATGCTCTTATGAAAATTAAACTTGCGGTCCTCCAGGGTTACTGTAACCCTGTTAAAATGTAATGAGATTCTTTATGCGTCTTCTCGTGATTTTTTATTAAATAGAATATCAGTATGACTAATTCCCCGAGCCTAAATGCAGACTGGGACACGGCATTATTGATAGGGCAGTACGTAAGTGGTCTCCCATGCCCAGCCTCTAATGGTCTAATAATGCATTATACCAGTATCAGTGGGCCTGTGGCTTGCAGTGCTTATTGTCGTTATTGAAAACACCTGGCTGAACCATTCATCAAGGTTAAATCAAGAGGGTCCATTTGTTCATTAGCCTGTCACTAAACATCTTTATTTAGTTTCGCCGTCCGAGGAGGCTCGCCCGCCCCTGGAATTCTGAGCGGCCGAGTACAGGGGTCCTTCCGAATGTTAAACCGTGTCACTTTGGACGAATGATAAAGAGAAACAGATTATGGCCGTTCCCGGAACAGAGGCTAATTCCCTGCGTTTGAATTCGATGCGCTCATTTATCTGACCGTATAGGCCTACTGTTTATATGAGAGAGTGACAAACAGCCTGTTTTGTTTTCTACCCCAAATATAAAGTCTGTGAAACCATGATGCTCATTCAGGTCCAAATATTGACGATATTGTGATTAATAGGATTGATAATTATGAGACGTTAATTAATTCTCCAAAATAAATGTGCATGTCATCTGAAGCCTATTATGAAATTACTGGTACTGACAACTGATGTCATTAGTATAAATTATCATGGCCACAAAAGGATACGAGACGCCCATATGAGCGTTTAAGAGCAAATTATATCTCCCTTTAACCCATTCATTACGAATAAAATCAATGAGGTGATTTTTTATCTTCTCTAGTATTCGCAAATGTTAATTTTGTTATTCCCAGCTCCATCTAAGGCAATTCCACCACCAGCCAAGAGAAATATGACCATCGGACCATCCCAGCTCAGACCACTCCATCCCCAACCAAGAGCAAAGACGTACTATTTGGCTTATTAATGCTGAAGTTACAACATTTGGTATTAAATGCTAAACTTAAATCACATGTCACCAGTTTGAGTGCAGCTATGACACGTCAGAGGGGATCTGGCCCTCCCGGCTGAGCCTGGTTTCTCCCGAGGTTTTTTTCTCCATTAATTAATCATTGGAGTTTGGGTTCCTCGCCACAGCAGGGCAGTGTTGGCCTGCTCACCGGGAGACTGCATTCATTCATTTATTTATTTATTTAGAAATTAGCTATTATTTATTAGTATGATCTTACTCGTTGTATGAATACCATGCACTGTGCTGTGTTTTTCTGTTTTTCCTGTTTGCCCCTGTAAAGCTGCTTTGAAACAATACACATTGTGAAAAGCGCTATATAAATAAACTTGAATTGAATTGAATTGAAGTTATTGAGACGCTAATTTGTTCAACCAGAGTCAGGTTCTATTTTTACGTCTTATTCTCATTGCATAAATTCAAGTCACTTATCACATGAACAGTATATTCAATATTCATGTTCAATCCAACATCAGATATTATGGGAAACATATACATACAGACATGGAAAAAATAAAGAGACCATTGCAATCTTTCATTTATTCAGCATTTCTAGATGTATTGCTTGGCCATTCCAGTCCAGTTTCTGTTGAATTTCATGACATAAAGTCATCCAACAGCAATTTGAATGACCGACAGCATGACAAAACACATGAAACCTGTGATAAAAATCCAGGTTATCGCATAAAAAAAGATTTTTGACCTTTTCCTTATACATATACAAAATTTTACTGTTATACTGCTTAAAAGTATATACGAACTTGTTTATTTTGCAGTATTTGAAGTCTGAAAAAACCCATAGCATATTTTCCGTTTTATTGACAAGAGTGCTTTAAATGATTCTCAGTCCTTCTGAATTTACTATTTATAAGTAAGTGTTTAAGTAAAATTATAATTTTAGTTTCATTCTGTGAACATTGTTTCAACTAAATTCCATATGAAAATATTGTTTTTCTTGCATTTATTTGCAGAAAATTTTAAATTGAGACAAACTGGTCAAAATACCGAAAGAAAATACAATGTTTGCAAAAATAGAAAACAAGTTCATAATTAAATAATACTAATGTTTTATATGTTAATGAAATGAATATATGATGGAATAAGCCTGACTTTCTTTACAACGTATAATGCGTCTTTGCATTCTGTCAGTCTTTCAGAACTAATGTTGGGTGACTATGCCATTCCTGAGGTTTATTTCTGTTAAATGTCAACAAACACTAGACTGGAATTGCTGGTCTCTTCATTTTTCAGCAGCTGTATATATATATTTTTTTATATAAACAACAAGCTTCTACTCTTCCTGGTTCCTGGTGACACTTTTTAGGAATTCTGGAATCTCTATTGTGTACCTCTAGCGATTAGAAATACAGGGCTGAAACGACTCCATATACAGTACGCTTTTCTGTGTGTTCGATCGTGAAAACGCCAGTCACTTCCCAGTTTTACAGGAACCTGAACAATGCTATCATAAAATGGCAGCATTTCACAGAGACTGTAAATGTCATGAGCAATAAGGAAAAACTAATACACACACCTCGGGTGCTCTGAACGGAAACACCCACATGTTAGCAAATGGAGGGGCACAGCGTTGACAAACACACGCGCTAATCTGAGAACGACACGGCACGGCTCGACGTGAACCCAAGTTCACACAACCATATATCTCTCATGGCCGCGGCACACGGGCGTCCACCGGCCTGAGCCGTCTGTCAGTGTAGTGGGTCAAATCCTGGCAGACAGACCAAAGACAAACAAACATCCACAGCTGGACCTGCACCTTTATATACTCTCTTTCTCAGAAACACACACACGTCACAATTATGGGTATACATCTTCACCCACATAAACCTCTGGTTCCATATTGCCACATTTGCACATGCTGTTCTGAAGCGAATGTGTGTTGCTGTGCGCTTTTGTGTAATCTGTGTTTGTTAAGAAATGGTTCAGAGCCAAAACCGGCAAGGATACAAAGAAAAAGTATATGTTAAGAGATAAATGTCTAATATAAATAGGACAAACAGCGGAATCACTATACAGTGCAGCATTTGGGTTTGTGTGGTGTTTATATTGCAGTGTAATGCCAGGAACTTTGGGTGGAGAATGTTCTCACGCTGGATGGAGATACTGAGCGGGGAGAAAAGAAAACGGAAAAAGATGTAGAGCGTTGAAACGTGAAATGATGTCGGATGGTGTTATATGTGGCTCATGTCTCTCCTTACAAATGTATAAAGATCAACGTTTCATAGAGTTTAACACAACTGGCCAGCGCAACAAAAATAGAGACAATAAAAAGTGAAGTGTGTAATTTCTACACCACACTTAAGATAACAAACAAAACTGCACAAGAACAAGCGCCACAAAATTGTACAGTTCCCAAACACTACCCATTACTTCCATTGTTTGGCCAAACAGATCTGTTGACCCAATGCTGCTCACATACATTTGGAGTTGTTTCAACATAATTTTGTTGTTTCATTTATTCCTACGAGACCCGAAGCCATCCATTTGCTAAAAGCGTACTAAAATATGCAAATAAGCATTTCAAATTTGCAGTCTTTCCTTTGCAAGAAGAGTCACCAAGCTGTCCCGTTCATTTTACCACAGATTTTTGTGTGTGTCATAGATGTGCGTTTAACATTTCAGTTCTGAGTGTTGTGTTGGTTGTATTTTGTTCTAACATTTGTGTAGCGTAAAAAACTGAAACAGGAAGCGCTTCTGGTCCAGTGTTGTTTACGTCTTTTAACAATTTTGAATTGTTGCAAAGCAGCTTTACACAAGATAATAGTAACACAAGCAAAGAGATGTAATAGTGAAAATATATAAAACATAGAATGCATGGTATTAGAAAACATGGTGCACTTTTTCTAAATATTTCTCAAAATTGATCTCAATTTGTCTAACTTTGAAGGTGAATTTGACCAAAATCTGGCTATTTAGAAAGAAGGATTAAACCTTCTACAGGTTCAGCCCATATTTAAGGTTTCAATAGGACATCAACACAGGACTAAATACAGCGCTTGCTGTTTCACAGGGTGACCATATGATTTTTCAGAATAAAAAAACGAGCATGTTTATAGCTCGAAAAACGTTTGATTTAATTGCCTGTCAAAAGAGAGAGAAAATGTTGTGGTGTGGATATCTTTAGTAAAAATGAGAAAATTATTCTTCATTCCTTTTAACAATCTGGGATGAGTTTGTCGCAGGAAGAAAATTATTTTCAATACTCTGCATCACTCAAGAAGCCAGAAGAGCTATGAATTACCAAAAGTGATTTGATTATGTTGAGCCTAATGACTTGGATCCATCTTCACATTCATCCTCTCTGCTCAAACCGAGACAATGTCCCTTGTCAGCAAATTTTTACAACTGAATGGCTTCTGTTTTTCTGGCGATGACAATGTGTTTTTTGCGGGTCTGTACTGTATGTACTTAGCCATCATCATCCTTAGCATCATTCTCTCCCTGATGGTCAACATCTCTCGCTCTGGGTCAGGCCGAGGGCCTCAGAGGGTGGAAGATCTTTCTCTCCGGTCTGTTTATTTTCCTTGCTGTGTTGCCGGGGACGACGAACAATGGTTATTTGTGTGCTTTGGCATCCGCTCGTCTGATGTCATGACAGGATTATGAGTAAGTGTCAGTCTGCATTGATGATGCATTTATAATTAAATAGATCATGATCTGGTCTGTAATGATCAACACCCAGCAGTACAGAACGTCAAATGGAAAAAGACATTGAGATATGTATAAAAATATGTCAGATGGAGTTATCTTGAAATAAAATGAAATGAATTAATATATAAAAAATATTTTTTTTAACCGTAAACTCAATATTAGAATTACAATTTAATGAGCTAAAAAGGTACACAGCCTTCTCCATAGTAAAAAAAAACAAACAAAAAAAACCATTGGGGGATATTTACTGAATAACTGTAGAACTAGTAATGCATGGCCACAATTCTTTCTACTGCAAACAGCAAAAATCCATCCGCAACAGCTGTAAAATGTATAGCATAAGATATACAATTTAATGAGCTAAAAGGCGCACAGCCATTTCCATACTTAGTGCATAACTCAGTATCCCATTTGTCGCAGCAGCTCACTGTTTCACCATTTACGATGGAAGCAAAGATGTCAGCTGACATCCAGCTCTTGCAAGAAATCTAATAATGAAGGCTTGTTTTAAGGGAACGAGATGCAGAGCACAGGTAGCTTTTATTAGATGATGCCTTTGGAGCAGTCTGATTCCCGTATAAGCGAAGCCGACACCGGAGAGCCTGCGAGGGTGAGCGTAACTGGTGTTTGGAAAAGAGCAACAAAGAAAGGAAGAGACAGGTGGCATTTACAACACTACTACCGCAATCACGGCACCGTCCGTCAGAGGGATATTGCAACTGGCGCAAAGGAAAAAACAAGAAACGTTTCATCGCTTGAGTAGAAAGTCTGTTGGTGAGGGGAATGCTAATCGCATTACCCTAGAAAACTTTTACTTATGGCTAATGGAATTCGTTTAAAATTGAACCATGGCGGCATAAGTACATTTGCATTGATCCATATATGTATAGAGCCAAAGTCAGTCTATCTATTTTGTGAGGGAATTAAAGCGGGTAAGCCCATAGAGCCAGACTGTATAATCCTATGTTAAAAGATCAATATGAGCTGGCCTGCTCATAGGCCCTTTTTATTTGCTAAAACGCGTGTATGCGCGGGCTGGCGCGCGTGTGTGCGTCCGGTGTATATTTTGCCAGCAAATTCTTCGGTGTGTGGGAATTGGCCATCTCCCATGCTTACCTGCTTGTTGGGTGGCGGCCCGGCTCTTTCGTGGCTCTTTGGGATTTTGCGCGCCTGTTAACGCCATACAAATAAGCAACGCTGCACTCTGTTTATTTAGTCTGACACTTGTGACATCCATCGTCTATAAAAGCTCTGTGACAGCCGGCCTGTTTGAGGAACATACAGGCTTTAACCACCAAAACTATCCCTAACCTAACAAAGACCATCAAAACGTTTTAATCTAAAATTCAACAAAAATAAAACCGGCACGAATTCGAAGATTTTACAGAATACATGTTCTTAAATCAAAGCCAGAGAAAAACGCACTATTGAAACTGGTAAATTTTCCAGCACACACAGTACAAGTGCACCACACCTTCACACCTTTGCAGGGTCATCCACCATCCACCAACATCCACTTTGCCTACTATCACTAGCGTTCCAGGGAACGTAAGGATGGATGTAAACCACAATGACATTCACCGAGGCCGGTAAATCTGATGACTAAGAAACCCAACTATGAGATTAGTTTCCAGCTCTCCTAAGTGCTACTCGGTACAAATGGAACCCTAAGAAGATAATAACCTTACAATTGCTTTTATAGGGATTGAGTTATTCTATTACAAGACCATGGCAGAAGTGCACCTGTATCCTGTAGTCATCTGTTAATGGGGGGGGGGGGTTTAAGGTAAATGTTATGATTTTTGTATGGAACAAACTGCACCATCAGTGAGATGTTAAGCATTAAGAAGAAAAATTGGGTGATTCTTTTATTTCATGTTAAGGGAACGGTTTACGTGCCCTCGAGTTTTTCCAAATCTGGATAAATGTCTTTCTTTTGCGAGCACAGAGAGATATTTGGAAGAATGCTTGTAACCAAACAGTTCTTGGCCACCATTGTCTACCGTTGGAGGAAAAATTACAATAGTCATCAAAAGTACCCCAGAACTGTTTGCTTTTCCACATTCTTCAAAATATCTTAACTTGTCCTACTATGGAAGTCAATGGTGGCCAAGAACTGAACAAACATTCTTCCAAATATCCTTCTCTGTGGTCATCAGACAGATTTTTTTATTTTTGTGTGAACTGTTCCTTTAACACAAGGTGATTTATGTAATGTTATCAAAGGGATAGTTCACCCAAAAATCTGACAATTCTTTATTCTGCGGAACACAAAAGAATATATTTCGAAGAATGTTGGTAACTAAACAACACTGACACCCCACTGACGTCCATTGTATGGACACAAAATCACTGAGACATTTCTCAAAATATCTCCTTTTGTGTTCCACAGAAGGTTTTAAAAAATAGGGTGAATAATGTTTCTGGGAACTTTCACTTATATTTGTTTGTAGAGATTGCGCAGGATCTTACAAACATCCTTTAAAATGTGCAAAAACTGCCGTGTTATTCACATCAAAACATTTCATATTAAAGTTTGTCCCGTTGGTGACCAATTGTGAAGCAATATAGTAAAGCACATCATGTCTATTATGTTAAACGTTAAGGCACCCTCTTTGTCCTTTACCTGCACTCTGACCTCACAGAAACACCTATAGATTTTCCATATCCCATAAAAAGGCAAAACACTGGAATAATCTTCCTATTCACACCCGTGATTAAAGCATTGCTGCCCTCGTACAGCTTAGTGAAGCCCTGTGAAGCGAGTATTGCCACAGAAGGCTCTTTAATAGTATTTGGTAGAATCAGCAAACTGGACGGTAAAAGTGAAAAGGGCTTTAATGGGTGATGTCCTTCCAATGCCACTCCTCTTAACACATAATCCCTTTTGTTATCATCTAATGGAATAAAAGTGCCAGGGCTTTTCCCACCCCCTCACCCCCTCTGAAAAAACATCGCGCCACATGGACCGATGTGAGCATGTGAATGACAGCTAAGCTAGCTAGCTTGTACGAAAGGGATAGAGTTATATTATTGCTTCTATCTTAACAAACATATTTGAACAAACCTCTAATTAAGTATTATGCTTGAATTCTGTCATCATTTACTCACCCTCAGGTTGTTGCATATCTGTAATTCTTTATTCCGATGAACACAGAGAAAGTTTGTCTGTTTTTAAAAATATCTTAATCTTGTCATCATCTGTAGCCTACCTCTCTTAAAGCAGCTTTGCATTGCAATAAAGTGCTATGAAACCAAAATTAAATTGTTTCAAACTAGCAAACATTTCTTTGTTCTGTTGAACATAAACAAAGATATTTGGAAGAATGTTAGGAATTTTGGTAACACTTTCCTTGAAAACATGTTTGTATAATACATTATAATGCATATAATGCATAATGAAGTCATGCAGCTCCTATTCTACACATTATACTATTCTACACATTTTAAATTGGTTATAATTCTTTACAACTACATATAATGCATTACAACACACATTATGAAGAATTATAATGCATTTACCCTTTAATAACTCTTTACAATACATTATACATACATGCTTCAAGGAAAGTGTTACCGGAATTTCTAATATTCTTCCAAATAGCTTTGTTTATCTTCAACAGAACAAAGAAATGTGTACAGGTTAGAAACAACCTGAGGGTGAATTCTGTTCTGAATTTTTGTTCTTTGTGTTCATCAGAACAAAGTAATTTATTCAGGTTTGACCTCACTTGAGGTTGAATAAATGATACCAAAATGTTCCTTTTTGGGTGAACTATTCCTTTAAATAAGCCAAGTAAAGAGTTCACAGGTATTCATTTGCAAAGAAAAGATGATGATAAGAGAAATGCATTCATAGCCGCGGGAAGTGGGCAGCACCTCCTGGGGTCGAGTGAAAGAAAAACTGAAACTGAAATGAAAGATAAATTAATAAAAGCAGAGACTATATGCACTAGGTCCGCTCACCAATATGTGATTGGAATAGAGAATGTGTAAGAATGACTTCATTTGAAACAATGACTGCAGTGGTGTGAGGTGTAAAGACTGTATATCGTGACGTAGAAGGCTGGTGTTCCAACTCTCGCGCTTGTATTCAATAAAATTGATTTAAGACTTAAGACTTATAAAGAGGTAGAGTGTGTAACGTTACGGGTTGATTTCTGTACGGTCACCGTGCAGCACGCAGTTGTGTTTATTCGTGTGACTGGTGTGGTCAGGGTTTTTGTTGGGGTGGATAAGATGCTGCCACGCAGCTAGCTTTCGTGCAACAGATTGTGTTTGGCTAACTGCGTTTATGTGTATGTTTTTATGCTGTTTCTTTTAATCACACTGGGATCTTCTTCATTCTTGGCAGCAACTCATTTGCCTCCGTTATTTAGAAACATTAGACTTAAGCGGCTCGCCCATGTACAGTCATAACTTCACAAAAATCACAGCACCCCCTGCTCAAAACACGTTCCCGCGGCTATGTATGCATTCACACGATATGCTTTTCGGACAAGAGATTATGTTAGATTATGCTGTCCTTGAAGGTTTTGTGGTGCAGGGGATTAATGTAGGCCTGATCGAACGATTCAGAGATTTAACACCTCTCCACCTCGTGTGTCCTGCTCAGGCATTAGTCATATCTGAATATTATTACCCCTTTACGCTACTAATCCTTTTAGCAGCTCATCAATAGCTTTCAGTAGTCGTGTGAGATGTTTCCGGGGCCGCTGGGAAGTTGAAGGCGTTCACAAGACAGGTGGAAGGGGTCAGAGTTAACTCTAGATCTGAAAAAATTATTCAGGCAAAACAGAGCAGAACAAATAAACAGTGAGCTGGAAATGAGTTGTCATGAGCAGAAATCATTTTCCGACATGGTGACGGACATCTCCTCGACCACCCGGGAAAATCCATATCCACACTTTTCATGCGTCTTTCTACCCGGTTTCAGGCCCTCGTCACAATGCCAGGATGCCGAGCTGTTTCGAGAGAAAACAGAGCATGAATCATCATGGTGGGGGCACTGGCCATGCTTGTGGGTGGTGGGACAAACTGGTGTCCCCAGATGCACTATTTTAAGCTTTGGGGCTAAGAAAGAAGTGGTTGTATTTCATTTTAAATGTGCTAGTGGTGTCTTGTTCAGGAAGAGCCTGAGGAAATTAGTCTGGCAGGAAGCCACGGGGTCCGACTCCCTTTCACAAGGGCTACTGCGCAGAGGGCAGTGACCTGGACATAAATGTTTGAAATGATATGAGGTAATTAAAACTGTGCGGACATTTACAAAACAAACACGAGGGGCAGTAAAAAACTGAAATGAATAGTTATTTCTTTGGAAGAAAAAGTAAACGTGCAATGTTTAATATTTGTAATGTCTACGTGGTTTTGATGGACAAAGCAAGGCGATATTAAAAAAAGGAATGGATTTTTTAAATATTAGTAATGGTGTTACAGCAATTTGCCAGTGTCTAAAAATAGGGATTACTGTAAACTTTTAGTAATTTGCAGTTTATCAAAAAGAACACGTTTTTTAACAACTACTCTGAGTCCACATACAACAAAGAGGTCAGACCTGGAGAATTTCACACAAACAGACATAAAAAGTCTTTATATTTAAGCCACACTTAAAAATGAACGTTACTGGATTAGATAACAAAAGACTTAAAGTAGTGCAATATACAAACTAATGATTTCTGCTAGTCACTTTATTTTAGATTAAATAGGCTACTCAATCAAAAGACAACTACGAGTAAACAACTACAAACCAAGTATATTTAAAATACTTCATTATACTTTTGTGGTAACAAAATATAAACGTACTTCCAAATATCTTTCTCTATGTTCATCAGAACAAGAAATGTATACAGATTTGGAACAACTCAAAGGTGAGAGAATGACAGAATTTTCCTTTTTGTGTGAACTATCCCTTTAAGACTAACGTCAACGTGAGTCGCATCCTCTTTGATTTGGGCTCCTGATCTCTCTTCTCGCCTCCCCAATTACAGCACTAATTTCCCTAATGGAGCATTAATGGAGAAACAGGCTGCTGAAGCGACGAGGGAATAAAGCTCAGTGCTCAGCACAAAGCAAACGAATACAACACAAGCCTATTAGATTTCACAAACAAAGGCACTGCAATGACTTCCCCGAGGGACGAGCGTCTCCCAAGCAGCAGTCACGGCTGCTTAGCATGTGAGACGTAAAAAACTGGGGCTTGTTTGCATGTCACGGTGTGACCTTGCCCGTGAGCGGCCACGCTATCGATTGCTTTGGCCACATGTGTGCTGTCGTGGTGATTATCTGTGTTGATTTTCAAACAACCAGTATTCAGTGCTGTGTTTTTAGTTCGGCATTAAGGACACAAGAATAATGAGTCGTGCGGATTAGGAAAATTTATTTCCTTCCCAGGTTAACATTGAAGGCTGTCATCTCAAAGAGTAAAGTGCTTTGTGTCTTGAGGGAGATATGACACAGCTTTGAAGCTGTGCCCAAGTAAAAACTGGAATGCTGAAAGATGAGTTGGCCTAGTTGTGAGATCAGTTGTTTGTGTGGTACTTAGATATTGGCACTGTAAAACGGAGTGTCGGGAAAGCCAGAACAGCAGTGAAGATGATCGCAGGGGTGCCAAGACCCTTTTCTTATCCAGCTAGTCAAACACACACTCACACGCTTGTACATTTTTATACGTTCAGATAGACAATAAAATATGTGATATAAATAAAATATTGAATGCATCTAAATATAAAACATTCATGAAT
The DNA here is from genome assembly GCA_029783895.1 of Triplophysa bombifrons. Classification (NCBI taxonomy): domain Eukaryota; kingdom Metazoa; phylum Chordata; class Actinopteri; order Cypriniformes; family Nemacheilidae; genus Triplophysa; species Triplophysa bombifrons. The sequence continues at coordinate 7,084,152 of CM056455.1, forward strand.
TTATAACTTCAGAGACATATAAATCTCATTTAAAGTCATTTATGGATAAGTGATGGTGAAACTTTGCCTGTCTGAGAAATACTTTTTAATGCAAATTAAATGATAAATGAAATCCAGATGGAAATAATCATTCGTACTTTGATGTGATGGATTGTATACCTGTCCAGGGTGCCTTCGGCTTGAGATATGATGGGTCAGACTCCATCATTCCTTGTGACGCTATATTAGATAAGCGATACAGAAAATGAATGTACTCCTTAATTTATTTATCTATCATTAAAGCTAAAAAAAGGTATAAATTATAAGTGAGACACAAATTGTAAAAATACAGTAAAAACGATAATATTCCAGCAGCTAGGGCACCAGAAAAATAATTTAAAAAATAAAATGTTTTGTTTTATGTTATTTTACACTTGAACTTTGAAATTTGCAGTATATTTCTGTAGTTTGACATTAAAAGACATTTATTAATATTAAAACACGTTTAAGTCATTAATTGATATGTGTGTATGAGTTGATCCAACCTTTTTCAAATTTTTACAAAAACAGCTTTACATTTTTTTATAATTTTGTAATTAATTTAATGGGTTTTTTTTTGCATATTTGTCATGCTTTAATGATCCAGATCATCAAACAAATTTTTATATTACACAAAGAAAACCAGAGTAAAACCAAGTAAGTCTTACACATTGCTGTGGAGGAATTTTGGCCCACTCTTCTTTGCTGAATTGTTTTGATTCAGCCACATTGGAGGGTCTTCGAGCATGAACAGCCTTTTTAAGGTCAGGGCACGGCATTTCAATTGTATTTAAATCCGGACTTTGACTAGGCCACTCCAAAACCTTAATTTGGATATTTTTAGCCATTTAGAGGTGGACTTGCTGGTGTATTTTGAATCATTGTCCTGCTGCATAACCCAAGTGCGGTTAAGCTTGAGGTCACAAACTGATGGACATTCTCTTTTAGAATTTACTGATAGAGCGTAGAATCCTTGGTTCTCTCAATAATAGGCAGTCGTCCAGGTCCTGAAGGTGCAAAGCAGCCCCAGAACATCACACTACCTCCATCATGTTTGACTGTTGATATGATGTTCTTTTTATGAAATACTGTGTTAGTTTTACGACAGATGTAACGGGACGCACACCTTCTAAAAAGTTCAACCTTAGCTTATCAGTCCACCGAATATTTGCCTAAAAGTTTTGGGGATCATCAAGATGTTTTTTAGCAAATGTGAGACGAGCCTTTGTGTTCTTTTTGGTCAGCAGTGGTTTTCGCCCTGGAACTCTCCCATGGATGCCATTTTTGCACAGTCTCTTTCTTATTGTAGAATCATGAACAGTGACCTTAACTGAAGCAAGAGAGGCCTGTAGTTCTTTAGATGTTGTTCTGGGATCTTTTATGACCTCCTGGACGAGTCGTTGTTTTGCTCGTGCAGTAATTTTGGTAGGCCGGCCAATCCTGGGACAGTTGACCACTGTTCCATGCTTTCTCCATTTGTGGACAATGGCTCTCACTGTGGTTCGCTGTAGTCCCAAAGCCTTAGAAATGGCTTTGTAATCATTTTTAGACTGATACATTTCAATTACTTTGTTTCTCATCTGTTCTTGAATTTCTTTAGATTGCTGCGTGATGTGTTGCTATTTGAGATCTTTAAGACTACTTCAGTTTGTCAGACAGGTTTTACTTAAGTGATTTCTTGATTCAACAGGTCTGGCAGTATTAGGCTTGAGTGTGGCTAGTGAAATTTAACTCAGTTATTCAATTCATCACAGTTAATTCATGATTTACCAAGGGGGGCAATTTCTTTTACATAGGGTCAGCAATGTTTGGATTGTTTATTCCCTTAATAAACAAAACTAAATTTAAAAACAACATTTTGTATTTATTCTGGTTTTCTTTGAGAAATATATCTTTTTATTGATGATCTGAATCATTTAAGCATGACAAATATGCAAAAAAAAAAATCCGGAAGGGGGCAAATACTTTTTCACACCACTGTATATTACACATAAATAATCCTAATAGCATTTCAAGTAATCTAAAATCAAATTTAATCTTAATCTTATTTAATATTCAATCTAAACTGTCATTATTTACATTACCTTATTTCACTCTAAACATGTATTACTGCCTTCCCTGTGCTATTGGATTCTTGCAAAAAAGAAAAAGTACATCATATTAACTTCTTTGTGTATCCCATAAAATAACGTCAACAAACAGTATCGTCATTATTAGATAAACTTCTCATTTAAAGGAATAGTTCACCCAAACATCGCCCTATTGACTTGACCATGGTCATTTTTATTCCTACAATGGAAAGTCAATGGGGACCATTTTTTGGGTAAATAATTCCTTTTACAAGTATAATAAACATTTGTACTTGCTAATGTTTGCACTTTTAGAAATCTTACGAAAATATACATCCACCAGTGTGCAACAGTTTTTAAAGCTATTTGCAACAATTCTGTATGACTGCCTCTTCATTTTGATTAATTTTACTTCTTCCAATTAAGCCCAACAGATTTGCTTATAGGTCTGACACACGCTCACTCTCTCACACATGTTTAGCCGGAGCCACAGAAAATCTAATTACTGCAGCCTTTGTGTCCTTGGCAAAAGAGGCACAGTTACCGGAGTGACATGTCTGGAAAACATGAAGTGAGGGAGGGAGGAAGGGGCAGCCGACAAGTTCACAAGTAGTAAAAGAAAGCGAGTTAGACAGGAGAGAAGTACAGCCACTCTAATCTCAAGTCTGGCTCCATAAACAATTTGGGTGAGAAGCTGCAGAGGTCAGCTGGACCTGAGATCCAGGTTCACCTTGTGATGAGGGGAGGGCCAATCAGCGACTGCCGCTTCCAGATGACCCACACTGCACAACCTCTTCTAGTGACATCATGTTGAGCGGAAAAAGAATCAAATGTGATCAAAGAGTCGCATTGTGGAAAAATAATCTGTTTTTATTCTATTTACAGAATGTGATGAATTGTGTAATGTTTGTGACACAGTAACCAGTCCAGGTCATCTAGTTTTTATGAGTAGCGTTACAAACTGGGTATAAAAAGTAAAATAATCTTTGGTGAGTTAAACTGTTTTCCATGCATTTCCTCAGTAGATTATGACGTATAATATATACTGTAGTGCCAAGTGGTTAATGTCCTTAGGCTTTAAACCAAATTGTCTGATCCATGTTGGTATAATTTAAGTGTCAAAACCATTTTGACTGGCATGTGACATTTTATCTTTGGTTTATCTTTGATGTCATCTTTCTTCAATAAGGTGACATGTGTGACTCTGTCTGTGAAAACCAGGCTGAAGTCTCATAATATAACAATGAGCCAAACATACTGTACTATAGTGCTACCGATATAAGATTAAAGGTAAAGTTCACCCAAAAAGCTCTAAGATATTTAGAGAAATGTCTCAATGGTTTTGTGTTCACAAAATGAAAGTCAATGGAGGGCAATGTTCTTATAATGGTGCAATAAGTGTGTAAATTCTACGTTCGCCCTGTGGTGCATATATTCAAAAGAGCCCAGATAAGCACTGGAGCCAAAGAGTTATAAAGCCGACTGTCTGTTTGCATTCCTCACATCTCCTCGTGCCTCCTACCACACTACACACTCACGCTACAACACATATACACGCAAAGTCTTTCTGATACACTGGAGAAATAACTGATACGGCGTCTAAGCATAAATTTTCCATTTCAAGCTGTAGTTTCTTGCTCACAGCTCAAGAAGTGATGACAGCTGAATAAAAATGGTAATTGTAGGATAATGTCTGAAAATGAAACCTCAAATATGGTCAGAGTTATAATGCCATCATTCACTAAACCTCATGTTGTACCAGACCCATATAGCAAGAAGGTACGAGATCAGGCTAAATAGAAAGCATTCTAGTACACAGCTATGCTGCCTACTACCTACATAGGCAGCCACCTTCTAGAAGGCATCCAAACGTTATGACCGATTTGGAACACCCCACGCAAGTCCATGCGACACAAAAATAGTTAGTATCTGGAGAAGGTCTGTGTGTGGCCTATGAGTCAGATTCTCTCTGGAAGTAGGCCAGCTTGAATCAGCTCTTTAGCTCATGAGCCACGGCCTAGTGCCAAACCAGAGGAAAACCCTTTTGAATACCCAGGATGAAAACAACATCTGAGTAAAACGCTACATCCGATTTCCCAGAGTACGACTGAATGAAGAGGTCGCTGCTTTCACATGCTATCTGATGTTTGTGCTTATCGCCTCAAACCTTTTGGCAACACCGTCTCGCTCAGGAACAGAAGGTGCTTTGCATCAATAACCTTGTTAACACTCTTATGCAAAGCACCTTTGTTCTGAACTTGACAGTTCCTCAAACATTTTGCAGAGAGCGGTTTTGCCGTTCATCAATGGGTAAAGAGGCAGGCAGCTCTCCTCTTTGTCAATGATAAAAACTAAACGGCTATTTTTACCATTAAGATATGGCTTGTGATGAGAGTGAGTCTTAACCCATCACGATAACGTGTAAAAAATAACCACACAAATAAAAACAGTCGGGTAATTATAGCATTTGACTTCCCCAAAGCGCTTCGAGGATCTAAAACCGTGTGTTATGACAAGCACAGGCACACCTCGGAAACCACAAAGACATCGTAATTCCCGACAGGATTTCAGTTGCTTTTAACAGATACTCCAAGTATGATAAGAAGTGTTAATTGATGGATGTAAGCAACCTTTTTATTTCACATCTGATGGTCACAAAGGTGAACCCGAGCTTTTGTTTTGGTCTTAAAGAGGAAAATTATATTTGACTTCAAATTCATTCATATGAATAACGTTTCAGTTACGCCTCAGGCGCGGCGCTCTCTTTCATTAAGAACATAAGCTAGTGTGAAGTCAAACTGTCATCATTTCCATTCAAATGCTTTGATGTGTGGAATTACGCCATTTACACAGATATGGAAAGAGTAATGACAGCTAAAGATTTGCGGCGATTTGAAAACAATAATGGAGCACACTTTGCATTTCTCTTTGGACTTTCTAACAAAAGCCGTAGTGCTTGGCCGCGCAAAGGCCCCCATGGATAGAATAAAGACATTTTAAGATGATCTCCAGATGACACAATAAGATTTCAAATGAAATCACATTTAGTTAGAAAGGCAAAATACCAAAAACTGAAATTCATTTGAAATTTTCAATGAAACTTTATACTCAGTTTGTTATACTTATGATTTCCAATTAAAAGTTCTTCTGAAACATCAGATGCCTTAATTCATAGTTTTTTCAGGAAAGGGAAAAACACTGTACTTTTTAGATGATTAAATACTGTGTTGTCAAAGTTGACAAGTACTTTTTAATTCTTTTTATTGGTTTGATATACTTGCAAAACCCAATGACAAACATAAAGGGAGACTAATAATAACAATTTAAAGCAAAAAAAATCATGAAATATTGCAGCAGCGATATGTCCTTTGTTATGGACAACATAGTTTCATAATGTTTTTTAACAATAAAAAAAAATTGAATACATTGTTCATATTTATAACACACAATTAATAAATGTGTGTAATACAAGATTTTACAATAGTAAAATTAATAATATACTTGTGTGTAAGTCTCAGGTGATTGAACGCTGACACCCAGAGATTATGTGAAATAATGGACAGAGTGTGTTGCATGAGGAGAGGTAATTACGTTACACTTGAGCTCTGATAGCTATCAGCTCTTCACTAAGAAAAGGAGGCGACCGCAGGTCTCCTCTGTTAATCACAGACCAGTTAGAACGCCACCCAGCAGCACAGACTGATCAAGCTCTGGAGGGGGGCATTATCTACTACTTTCATCTGATTAAAATGGCAGAGAAAATCCACAAATAGACAGATGTTAGACAATAACGGTGGCTGACGGTTTGCATCACGTACACGTGTATACATACAGTGATTATGTCGAATTGCCCCTGCTGAGAATGGCCAACTAATATTCAAGAAGTAATTGAGGTTGAAATAATAGAAAAAAATGACATACATAAATTGACCTTTATACTGCAGATAAACAGTTAGGAACAGGACATCATTTGAATAAAATAGCAAAAAATCATGGCAAACTGTAACTTGCATGTTTCTGTAGTGTGTAGTGTAGCGCTGTCAAACGATTAATCGGGATTAATTGCATCCAGAATACAAGTGTTTGTGTTTATATAATATATGTTTGAAATTGTTAATATGTTAATACCAAATGAATATGCACAGTACAGAGACATATATAATGTAAACACAAACTTTTATTCTGGATGCGATTAATCGCGATTAATCGTTTGACAGCCCTAGTGCAGTGTATTGACTGAATGCCAGAATAGTGGTAAGCAGTCGCTATGACAAGTGATTTTAAGAGAAGGATTTGTTATTGTGGGCCACACAAACCCCTTACCCTAAATATGAGTTATTAATAAGCATCATTAAAGCTTCAATTCCCTTATTTTTGCCTCTATATTTCCATTTCTTTTTCAATGTACCTTACATGTGTCTTATTGTTAGACATTGCCAACATATAGAAAACGTTTTATTTTTATAAAAATTTAAATTCATAATCTAAAATTGCATAAGAGAAATTAATATTCATTGTTAGTTTTTTCTACATTTTGCTGTCACGCCATAGGACACATTTACGTCTATTTGTCATCTACCTATTTATCTTTATGTGGCTTAAAAGTCAAATGACATCAATCTGACATTTCCTGTAAAATTGTACGAGCTCAAATTATAAACCTTTATTAAAAGCTTATCATTGTGATTCGCGGTAGGGTAAGAATACTATTTTGAACACTAATTTTTGTTTTTGTTTATTATTGTTTTGTTAACAAAAATTACAGGTTGTGCCTTTAATTGAGTATTAAATAAGTGATATTTCACTGACAGGGTTTCTTAGATATTTTCAAATACATTACTCTCTGAAGACATGCATTCCAGAAGAGCACTAATGATGACAGTTACTTAACTTCCAAAGTAAAGACTTGTCATGCTACAGGGTCGACTCCTGTCTCCATTAGCAGCTTAATGAGAATCAGTCAGAATCACAAACTTTACGGCGCTAATCCCAGCCAAATCCCCAGCATACTTCAAGGGCACCAGGCTGACAATTCTGAAGCTGATGGGTAGGAAGGTTTAGGATGCATTCCAGTACAACAGCAGTCATTGCTCTTGCCCATTGTGCCCTCCATCTCCCACCTCATCCCTTCAGGGGAGTTATGCACATCAGGATAAATTAGAGGTTAAAAAGCTTCTCACCTCACTTGTATCCCTGTATTCTGGGTTGCGCCGTAATGCCTTTTGCTCACGCCAAGGCCTGCTGTATAGATGAGCTCATTCTAAACAGATCACACAGATCTATGTGGGAAAAATGTGTACTCGGATGAGCTCGCATTCACACTCGCAGACATAAACACCTGAGTTTACATGTGACATCACAGATTAACAAACACACCGTAAAGCAGCAGGTGGAGACAGACTTCTCGTCGAGTGCACTTCATCTTTCAAACTCCCCCCAAAGAAACCATTGGGAGGTTTACACCTTCTGGTACAAGAGATGTGTTTACACCACAGTAAAGCCTCTGCATATTTATTACCAGCTCACAACACCAGGTACTTAAGTGTCTAATGGAGATCGAGAGAGAAAACAGAGGCTCCACTTCTGTGCTCGGCGATAATCCTCAGGCATTTCGCTCTGTTATCGAATGAGAGGGTCTGGATCAGTACCTAAACAACTCAGTCTAATGCCGTGTCAAAATCATTCACTCTTCCCTGTGTAGTAAGTACCACGCAGTGCACTAGAAGTGAGTCTGCTAGAGATAGTCGCAAACAATAAAATAAAACTTTTTTTAAATGAAGTAAAAATGTAATATTGTGACATAATTTGTAACTATTAGAACCTTAACATGTAACATGTTTTATAGGTAAAACATAATGCATTAAATTTGCATTTTATGTATTAATTTACGTATGCATTCATATATCAATTAAAACATATGAAATTTTTTTTTAGTGTTTAAAATACTCGTTTTATTTCTTTTTTATATAAAAAACAACATTATATAGGACAGTTCAGTCTGCCATGTGACCCCGCAAAGTGAGACGCCTGCTAATGCACTCATCTCTCACGGCACGTTAGCTGTGGTGTCGGGGCACTGAGGTTTCCATAGGTTACCTGGGTTGATTTTCATGAAGACAAACAGCCACCCTCAACCCCACACGCTCGCAGGCCGGTTCTTAGTATGCTAAGGAGATCGAGAGAGCGAGCGGCCGAGTTAAACTGAGAGAGAGATTGAAAGCGAGGGATGAAGATAAGTGGGATGGGATTAAGTTGTCTTGAGTCTGTCTGAGGGTCTACATGGCAGAGTGGCAGCCGCTGAAGTGTTTATCAACAGGAGTCCTGCTCTGATGCTCTGTTTGTTTTCAACTGTATGCAGACAGCTCAGCTGCACAGCGGTTCACACGCAAAGACACTCACATGATTCACAGATATTGCTAATGTGCATCTGATTAAATATTAAAGGGATACTTCATCCAAAAATCTAAATTATGTCATCATATACTCAACTTCGACCAAATCTGTATTTGTTCTGATGAACACAGAGAAAGATATTTGGAAGAATGCTTATAACCAGACAGATTTTTCCCCCCATTGAAACCCATAGTAGGAAAAGTTACCTTATAATTTTTTTATGTTCTGTTGAACACAAAAGAATACCTTTTTTAAGAATGTAGGACAGCAAAACAGTTCTGGGACACTTTTGACTACCATTGTATTTTTCTTACTGTGACCACGTTTACATGGACGTCAGTAATCAAATTATTTGCCTTATTCTGAGAAAGTCAATATTACGATTAAGGTGTTTACATGAGTTGCTTTAAGAATATACCTTTCATGTTCCCATTTTGCACTACATAGTTTGATTAATGGCCTACGTCATTACGTCCCTAAGCGACGCCGTTCGACGTTCCCTAATTTCAAAATACAGTTTTTGATGTTTCATTTATTTTCTAGAGTTGTTGGCATCTTTCTTGTCTCCCGTTCGGACCAAAAATGTGCTTTCTTGCTTGAAGCCATGTTGTTTGCAATAAAACGAAATGGCTGTCCATTGCCGTGCATGTGTAACCTGTCGCAAAGTACCATGAAAGTTCCTATGTGCCGGTAATAGTGCGATTAAGGTGTGTACAGGTCGATACCACACTTCGATAATGCGACTAAAGGAGTTCTCCACCCATCTTAATTTGATTTGTGTTTACTACGATTATGAGTTTAGATGCATAAGGCTAATCAAAAAGTTCTGATTACATGGTCCATTCTTAATCAGAGTATTGTCTTAATCGTGTTAATATCGGATTATTGTTGTCCATGTAAAAGTGGTCTACGAGAATAAATGGGGCAAAATGTGTCTGGTTTTAAGCATTCTTCCAAATATCTTTCTCTGTGTTCATCTGAACAAAGAAATTCATACAGATTTGGAACAACTTAAGGGTGAGTAAATAATGACAGAATTTAGATTTTTGTAGGAAGTATCCCTTCACCAAATATTTTAATACCATGTATTCTACCATTTTCATGCTTATATGATATTATTTTTATTTCCTTATTTCTGCGCTGCTTTTTGTATGTTTGTGATATTTGTGCTCCTTTTTGTGTGAAGATTTGCAATTACGACTATGTCAACATCAGATTTTCACAGTTATTGTGGCCAATTTTTATCATTAAAATGTATCTTGAGTTTATTTTGTGATTTTTTTTGGCCAATGATTCACACTGAATTACATGAAAGGTGCTGGAGAGTTTGTGACCATTTTGACTCTTGAGGAAAAAATGTAACTGGTTTCTGAATTATTTAATACTAAAAATATATATTGTAATATATAGGCCTACACAATATCGATAATCATGGTTTTTAATATCACGGTTACTGACAACGGTAAATTGTGATATACTTTTCTTTTTCTAAACATTCAGATAGCAGTGTGCTGTTTCTTATCTATGATGTCCCTCACAGTAGCTTGGGTTCTTGTGCTCAGCATGGACAGTGTCCGTAGTGACGTGCAGTGATGTGAGACCACGGTATAGGTCTTGCTGGGATAAAAATGGCAGTAGTGAGGTGTTACATGAGGAAGGTGACAGGACCCTGTGTGTACTGGCTGATAGAGGAAGCTATTTCTGCCCATTCCCACGGGCCGACCCAAAAACGTATTCTAGGGTGTCAGGCACACCTGCAAGTGTGCTGACAATATAGAAAGTGACAAGCATGTCCAATGTCACCTTTTTAAAGGGGCAAAGCAAGGACCTCACGTGTGTGTAAACACATCAACAGACATACACACACACACAGACAAACATCTTGGGCAGAGCTGAAGCTGTTGTCTCAAACGGCTGTTTTCTGTAACCTCTCAGACTAATTCAATTGAGGTGCTGATGGGCATTAATTCACACTTTGATCATAAAATCTAGAAGGAAACAGAACCAAGGTCCTGCAGGAATATTGTAACCATGCAGTCGGGTGACTGTGTTTTTATATAGACAGTGTTTAAACTGAATCATGTCTTATTGGGGGTCCCCACCAAGAGATGGTTTTATGGGGGGAGCAAAATATTTTTTAGAGTAGATCACTTTCAAAATAAATTTTCATTATAGATTACTCGGCCCCATGTCATCCAAGATGCTTATGTATTTGTTTCTTTAGTAGAAAAGAAGTTAGTTTTTTGATGCAAACATTGTAGGGTTGTTCTCCATATAGTGGAGTTCAATGGACTATTGAAGTTGAAGATGATGAATAAGGGTCTTATCTAGTGAAACGATCGGTCATTTTCTAAAAAAAAAAATGGATATGCTTTATAAACACAAATGCTCGCCTTGCTCTGTTCTGCGATGTGCGTTCATGACTTCTGATGCGTTCTGATAATACGTAATTACGCTTGACCTAGGCAGTAATTACGTATTACGCAAAGTCATGAACACGCATCGCAGAACAGAGCAAGGCGAGCATTTATGTTTATAAAGCATATACTTTTTTATCTTATTTAGAAAATGAACGATTTTTTCGCTAGATGAGACCCTTATTCATTGTCTGGTATCGTTTAAAGCCCTTTGAAGCTGCACTGAAACTGTAGTTTTGACCTTCAAGCGTTTGGAGTCAATTGAAGTCCATTATATGGAGAAAAATCCTGTAATGTTTTCATCAAAAAGCTTAATTTCTCTTTGAGTAAAGAAACAAATTCATAAACTCCTTGGATGACATGGGGGTGAGTAAATTATCATATAAATAAAAATATTTTGAAAGTGAACTACTCATTTAAATTACCTTAACTAGTTTTTAATATAAAATGTTGTAAGACAATACTAAATAAATTAATCTTATTTAGTTCTGTGCAAGAGAATCAAATTTAAGCTTTTTTGCCAATGATCCAAATTAAAATGAGTATGAAACTTTATGTTTTTGATTTATTAGCATACTTTTTCTTCGGTTTACCAGAGAGGCGCCAAACAACCACAGGCACATTTTTGAAGAGACATGACAAGAGTACTAAAATCAGACTTATCCATTATTGTAAATAATTATTTGCAATATTTACTGTATCTTAACTGCACAAACTCATTAGTCACAATGACATTAAGTCATTAATATTTATATTATAATATAAAATGTCTTTTTTTTCTGTTGATAGGGATGCCTTATGGGGGCATTCCCTCCTCACCCCCCCTCAATTCGAGCAATGTGTTAAGGTTTTGGGACGGTATCTTAGCACCTGTGAATTCTTCAAATTTTGTGTCTTGTGAAAAATAGGCATGGTAAAACATATACACAAATATAACTTTCCATCGTATAAAAGCGTCAGGAACTGTCAGATTTTTTCTCCCACTGAAGTCCTTTTCTATTTTTAGCTCTGATATTTGCACTCCTAGACTTTTCCACAGCAAGAAAAACAAGAATGACATGCTTTGTCTTGTATTGGACTCTCGGTACAGGAGAATAGATGTGCTGGCAGTGCGGGAATGAGCTAAGTGATATTTCACTCTTTACCCTGCCTTTTTGATTTCCGCTCCCGGTGTCAGCCGTGGATAGCATCCTCTCATTCAGCCAGATCTTCAGCCTCCAGACAAAACACCGTCACCCATCACAATTGACTCGAGCGAACCTGTCCCTCATTGGCTCGTCTCAAACCCCTGGCTCCGCTGACAGCTCCTCCTTTTGTCCATCACTCAGTCCGCCACAAGCCGGCCAGGCACGCAATCTGAAGCGTAAACAAGAGAAGAAAAAGAGAAAGAAACACACAGACATAAAAGCCCTCCCCCTGGCTCTTTCTAATACAATTAGAGGGCTGTAAATTTGATTGGAGTTCTAGGAGTGTGCCTTCAGCTGTCCGTCATTAGCGAGTGGTGAGTGGGGGCTCATACTTCATAGCAGAGGTAGAGACTGAGATCAGAATACAAGGCGATAAGCATCTAACACTTAACATAGAAATATCAAGATAATTGTTTACAGAAGTCCATAAAACAGACAGTTACGCCTTTACAATCTGAGAGAGATGAGTTATACATTCAAAGTTGTATGACTTAAAGAGACAGTACACCAAAAATAATTTTATTATTTACTCATCTCATGTCATTCAAACCTGTATGACTTTTTTTATTTCTTCTGCAAAACACAAAAGAAAATATTTTGAGGAATGTTGGAACCCAAACAACACTGGACCCCATTGACTTGCATCGTATGGATACAAAACCACAGAGACATTTATCAAAATATCTTCCTTTGTGTTCCACAAAAGAAAGAGTCACATACTGGTTTTGAACAACGTGAATGTGAATAAATGATGGCATCATTTTTATGATATACTTCCATAAGTGTACAAAGCTCTTATTCACACATTAAATTTGTACTTTTACTATAAATATACTCTTTTGTACTTCTATTCATGGTGTCTCAAAATAGCACAGTTGAGTATATCTTGATAAGTTTATCTTAAAAAGTACTAAACAAATTATATAAACATTAAGTACAGCATTAATGTGTGAAAATTTTCTTTTTAAATGAAGTGCACTTTTCACCATAGACACCATAAACACATACAGACGACAATATTCAGTATATTTTTTTTAATTGAAATAACAGCAACATTTTGAATATTTCATTTCATACTTGGTTTGAAAATATCAGATCTGCTAAATCAACAGACGGGAGTAAGATTATTGGCAAGCTAATTTCGGCAATCCTGTTAGTTTAACCAAAAATTGATAAACACATCCTTTGATCACACAAACACGTGTCTCTAAGGGGCTTTGTTGGAGCTGGTGGGGGTTGCAGTGGTCAAAACCTTGGATGCAACGGTAACCAGGTTTGCCTGCCGCAAGTACAACGGGACAGCAGGGCCTCTTTCTTTAGGTCATTGTGTAATTATTGTGTCAGAGCTGCATTAGTCTGATGGCTGTCGCAAGGCTGTCCTCAAGCTCTTAGGGTCAGAATAATGGATGCAGTTACAGTGGTCGCTAAACAAATTGACTGAGGAATCCATACAGGAATATAAAAAGAGAAACAGAGAGAGAGAGGCCAAATGAGCAGACAAGAGTTGGACAATAGAGAGAATGACAGTGGAGAGTGAAAAAAGAAAAAGGTAAAAGAAGGAGGGAAGGAGAGACAAGAAAGGACCGTAATCAATAGAAGTCTGCGGGATCAATAAGAGGTACATTTTCATCTGTAACAGGATTGACTCTCTGTGACCTGATATTACTATTCCCAGTGCATATGTTGAATAGAGCGAGCCCTGCCCTGGGGACGTGACATACATGTGTGTGTATCATTAAACCACAGTATTATATAAATGTTACAGAACGTCTGGATTTTTACTTTTTTCTGAAGTGCATCATCTCAATGTAGCACGCAAGCAAAATCATATAAACCTCAACAAGGGACTCCAGCTTTGCAATGAGCTTATGTGGATGCAATATTGTAAAAAAGGTGCAAAATGTTTGATGGTGCAACTTCAAGCATTCATAAACGATTTTGCAGACTTTTAGAAAGTCCTGGGCTGTGTCAGAGATAATAATAATATTCAGGACACCTATTTCAATGTCTATCTATAAGGAAACAGGGATGTTTTCTGCAGCTAGTTTCATAAAACAAAACACAGCTGATGCAAAGAGCATGAAATATCTGCAGCGGGAATATCAATACGCTATCCACCGGAAGTCACAGATATGCTCGCAGCTTATCTTTTATTGGCCGGCTCCTCTCAGATTTATGTTTTATTGGCTGGCTCCTGATGAGAACCTTTAAGCCGGACTAGGCCTTCCTGACTGGCCCATGGCAGATAAGTCTATCGCCACAGTCTGGGAAAGCAGGCCTGTTTCCACTTTGTCTCCTGTGCTTTTCTTTCTCTTCTTGGCCTCTTTCTCTTCTTCAGTGTTGGGGACAGAGAGGCTGGACTGGGATTAGATAGAGTGGGATAGAGTCTGCCGTGCACGTACATCATTGATGGAGCGGACTCTTTTGAACTTCAATGCATTATTAAAAACATATTTTATGTTTTTAATATGTTGTTAGAAATTTATAATCAAAATAAACTCATATCTTCAATTGAGTATATTTTCGGAAGTTCTGGTGTATTAGCCATTAAAGTGATAGTTCCTCCCAAAAAGGAATATTCTATCATCATTTGCTCACCCTCATGTCATTTCATACCTTTATAAATAACTTTGTTATGATGAACACAGAAAAAATATATTTGGAAGAATGTTAGCAATTTTCAATTCTGTGACATCATTGACTGCATAGTAGGAAAAAATGTATGGTAGTCAAAGGTGCAACAAAATATGAACTTCCTACTATGGAAGTGGATGATGTCACCGAACTGAAAACGGCTAACATTCTTACAAATATCTTTTTTTGCGTTTAACAGAACAAAGACATTTATAAAGGTTTGAAACAACCGAGGTTGAGTAAATGATTTTGGGTGAACTATCCCTTTAAATGTATTAATTTTGTATTTTATCAACAAAAATAGAAAAATCATGCGGCCCTGTAATGTTTTTAAATGATTTTAAATGTATATTTAAGTGTACAAGTTATAGAAAATGTTCAACAAAAAGTGCTATTTGAATAACAGTACATTATATTGACATCCTGAGGCTAAAATCCTGTAGGCTAAGCATTTTTACAACATTCAAAATATATAAATTTATATGTTAAAGGTGTAGTTTTTACCTAAATTCAACATTGAGAAGAATTCTTCCCAGGTTACGAAGATCTTTAGGAAGTCAGGAAGGCTTCCTGTAAATTAGGGATAAACGTAAAAGGACATTACAGAAGAGAGAGTCATGTTTAGCGCACCACTCTGTCTGACATAACATGTTTTTTATGAAAATATTTGCAAATTAAATGATATGCATAACATGCTACGGTTTGACACTCTGATTTAGTAGCAGATGTTGAATGCACATTCACCCCAATCCTCCACGCTCAGTGTTACGATGTCAGAGATCGGTCAAGAGCAGACACCATGTCTCATCCAATCAGTCAGTGACCCCAGACCTCCAAACCCCCAGCCAATGGAATCTGGAGTCAGGAGCCAAAGTTAATCCCTGGCTCTCATCAGGATCTCTAAAACTAAGCTGGGCAGAGGTAATGCACCATGGTTCTCTCTCTCCTTCTCCAACCACTGACATACGACAGAGTAGTAAAAAACATCCTCAACACTCATCTCTACAGCCCTAAATCACTCTAAACCTAAACAAGACATTCCAAACTCAAGGCCTTTTCACCACAGTAGCACCACGGAGCAGAGAGAAAAATCATCATCAAAAATCCATCATTTGCGCCGAGGACGCATTATTCTCCTGTCAATGATCAAATCCTCAGTCAACATCTGTATGTTCTTAACAGCAAACCTGTTGAAAAGATGAGCACACATTTCCAAAACGCTTCCTAAAAAACTGCCTCAATTGGTTTGCTGGTGTTGGTCAGTGAGGTCTGGTTTAAAAGGGTTTTAAACACTTGTCAGATGGTCAGGTCCAGCTTGTTCAGGTTGGAAACAAACTCTTTATTCAGCAAGGTTTATGCTTTCAGTCTACTTTTTATGTACTTCTCAGACGTATACTTAAAATGACACTTGACTTGTAGAACGATGTGTCATGGAGTCAGACTTCTTTACAATGTTAAACGTGCTGTCTTCTCATGCTTAACATGCTCAATTTGTCAAAAAACGTGTACAGGTTTCGGGGATTTTTTTCCGAACATATAAAACTGTTTTGTAACAATTTTTCTTAGTCCCTTATTGGAAAACTCTCCTGGAAAAGCATGCAAAATGAGCAGAAGTCACTTCCACTTGCAAGAGAGAGAGAGGTGTTTGTTTGTTCACTGGATTTGGGTGATGAATGCTATATTAACAGTGGATATATCGCTGGATTTGGAGATCATTTGAAACTGATATATGAAGCTGTATGGGGTGAGGGAAAATGATGTCAGTGTTTTGTTGACAATGTGCTTTAGTTCAGCCTACCCCTCCCCCCGCACGAGCCGTACGATTTCGAAAACAATCGTACAGCTGTATCTATCTTTTATAAATGTGATCAAACTAAATACTCTTGGAAGACACGACGTATGCAATACTACTCTATAGGTACTCAAGATTAATATGAGATTGGCAGAAACCCAGTGTGTTAGGGCCACTTTAATTCTTCTCAGTGTTTTGATGTTATATACTGTACTCAAAAGTGTAATGAAGTATTCTTGGTATACTTGGCTTGTAGATGTTTTTACTCTATTGATTGACTAGCCTATTAAATACTTTTCAAGTGGTCTCTACATTCATACTATCTACTATAAACATGCAAAAGTGTGTTTAGTAATACTATAATATATAATAGTAGTACAGTAATACGTTCATGTTTGTAAAGTATGCTTGCAGTACAAAAACTACTTAACTAGGCCTAGTGTTTTACTGAGATATACTTCTAAATTTACTGTACACTTCAACCTTTTTAATTAAGAATAAGCTACAAGGACTAAACTATGCTTTTAATATACCTATTAGTTCACTTGTAAACTAGTTGTGTACTCAAATTTTTCTACTACCGTACTAACAGTATACTTTTATAAACTGAAAAGTGGGCACTAAAAGGTATACCTCCAGTACAATCATATTAGTATTATACTCAATACACACATTTTTATTAAACTGTACTTAAACTTAAGCCTACTTAATAAACTTGAAATACACTTTTTATTTGTAAGGTAACAATCCAGCCTGTTTTCAGTAAAATCTGACTTGTTTGTTAATAAAGCTGGTGAACAAGATACGTTTTGGTTAAACCAGCCACCATACTAACGATCAATGTTCCCTTCAAGCTCTTCATTTAAAACAGGCCTGAATTAACCAAAACACTTAAGATTGTGACATTGGACAGAAAAGCCCTGAGGGCTGTGACACCCTTTCTGTCCAAAACAAACAAGCAGACCCGGTTCTTGCAGAACTCTCTAAAAGCTGCACCTGCTCGGCCGTCTGCACCTAGGTCACATGGATGGGATGCCCGATTGTGCGTCAATGAGAGGACCAGACTTGGTGTGTGTGAGAATCAGGAGCGGGTCTGGTGTGGCTGATGACCCATTATCCAAACTCTAATTGCTGACAGTTAACATTTACTGTTTTGGCCAAAGAAGAAAATACGAGTTGTGTTAGCCATTAGATTTGTAATTTGTTTGAGCAGCCTGACCAGTCCAGATGCAACAATATTGGCTCAATGATATGAGTTTGTTTAAAACTTGTTTGAATTCTAAATCAATATAATAAACTACTGTATTCTTTCAGGGTCTATGATGAGCCAAGATCAAATCAGAAAAGTGTGCTTCTACAATATCTTCCCTGACCCTCCAGTTAATCTTACTCATGTCAACCAATTAACGTCTGCTTATAAATCATGGCAGATTTCGGTACAAAACAAGCTAAAAGAGGTATAGCAGACTGAGAACATTGCAGCCAACACGTTCGCCGGCCTAAGCATAAATCTGGTGAATTTCTTAATATAACATTGTCTGCTATTGTAATCTAATTTCCACTACAGTCCCCCTTCCCAGCCTATGCCGTCCTATCGGTGCCACCTCATTGGCTATGACAGCTCTTTAATAACACTCCACAGACTGGTGGCAGTATTTGGGGTGGGTGAGAGGGAGGGGGTATGCATCAATGAAATACTGCCCCCCACAGGATTAAAGATTTGTGCTTGTATCAATGCATATGTGAAGCATCATTTTATACATAAAAAAATGATACAATATTTACTGTTGTGTTGCACACACACACACACACACACACATACACACGCACACAAACATTGTCTGACTTATCTGTTGCTGCAGACTAATTTGGTGAACAGAAGCACTTGAAAACCGTTTTACTGAGATGTGAGGAGATAAAGACATTGACATTTCACTTGACAGTACACAGAGAATAATGAAAGTGAAAGTCTAAAGCAGAGACAAAGTCTTGTGAAGGGCCTTTAAACGTTTTACAGCCTTATGAAAAATTCATAAAACTGTAAAAAGTTTGAAAGCCAAAATGTAATTTTGTGAAAAAGTTGTTAATGTTATCTCATACCTAAAGTCTGGGGCGGACTGGTATGGAGACATTTCACAGTGGGCCGCGTCAAAACGTGGGCCGGAACTCAAAATACACGCGTGATTGTGCTGGAATCACTCACAGACGGACAGAACAGATTGAACGGAGGGGCGCTCTTGGCCAAGTAGTCCAGAGCCATTTTTGAGTCCTATTCCAGCCCTGATCAAAGTAAAGGAATAAATGATTTTTGTAACACTTAACGATTATAAAAGTTTTAATAATCCAACAAAATAAAAACAAAACTTTTAGAGCAATTTAACATTTTTGTAATGTTAATTTCTACAAATTAAATGAAGATATCCCAAATGTACTGTTAATGTCGAGTGCTTTCTTTCATTAACGCACTAATTATATACTTAAAATACAAAAAACAAATAGTTTTAGTACTGTTTAAGATAAACGTATGATCTAAATGTAATCAACTGTGTCTTTTTGAAAAACCATCAACAGAATTACAAAATACATATACAGTTTTTTGGAATATTAAGTTAATTCATGTGTGCCAATAGAGCACTTTAATTACATAATGTAAGTGTTTTTAAAAAGAAGTGTTCTTTGGTGTCACTTTTTGGATTGTTAAAAAAAACTTGAATAACAATGTAAAATCATGTGTAGGGTCAACTTGCCTAAAAGTGCCTAAAACTTTAAATAGGCCTTTATATTCCACGACCACACAGCATAAAATTATTGCACATTTTGCCAACTTTTGTTTTGCCATTTCTATCATCTTTAATGGAGAGAACTATCCAATAAAAAAATTGATTTAGAGAGAAGTACAATTAAATTGGCCAGATTCAAACCTGTATCTGAACACCAAAACCACTAGCCCACGTTAGCAATGTCCCTAATTTTCTCCTTTCCCAATAAACAGAAATTATATTTCAGAACTGGACCTGAAACAGTGCCCGCTCTTGGGTGTGAAAGCCCAATGAAGTAAAGTTTCCTTCTATCAGTGTTGCTCTTCCCTCTCCAGTCTGCCTGTCTCCCTCTCTTATCAGAGCAGACCTCCCCCTGCCGACTCCTATCAAACTCCACTGTAGCCATTCTCTAACTGTCTACCACTCCACATTCCCTCTCTCTCTCTCTCTATCTCTCTCTCTCTCTCTCTCTGGAACTGTTCCTTTTTCTTTGTCTGCTGCCTCACTATAGTTCACCATAACACTGCGGTATAACTGCCGTCCCTCTTTGGCTTTTTGTAGACTCTCATGGGATAGGCGAAGTGTTCTTGCTTGCCGCACTATCAGAGTTTGAGGGAGCGTTGTGGCTCTGCACAGTGTCCAATAGCTGTACAGCACACACACACATGCGTTTATGTACATACAATGAAAGCTGTATCAACAGAAACACTGAGATCAATTCCTAAACTTGCTTTACTACCAAAGGTCTAGTCATACACACATTAACAACAATATACTTGGCATTACTGTAAAAAACACAAAATAAGCACTAATGTATCCAACTTTATCAGTACACTGTATCCCACAAAAACAATCCAACTTCTTGTCACTGAACAGACAAAACTGTTTAGGTCAACCTGACAGAATTGTGTGGTCTTCCTCAGATACCTTTGGAATGACGAGACCTTTTTGAATGTTTCAGACGGTCTGATTTGGTTTGGTTACACGCACATATGTGCAAACACACCAACGTCCCCTGACCACCCACATTCCCGTCCGACAGACGGGAGCTGCCTTGAATCGTCTCAGTCAGCGTTCGCCTGTCATCTTCTTGTGTTACGTCACGTTGTGAGTGTGGGAGCTCTGTTCTGCTCGCCACTTCAAATGTGTGAGAAACAAACTGATGTACACGTCTGCGGACCACCCTGCTTTTGACAAGATGTGGCCGTGATAGTAGCAGCCTAAAGGGGAAACTAATCTGTTGCACATTTGTAGCACATTAAAGCTGACAGGGACAATCATACTAATATTGGATTAGTATCATAAACAGCAATACATGATATGGGATACTTGCATGGTGTCATGTACTACAGTGGTTCCCAAACTTTTTTTTCCAGTCCCCCCTTTTGTAGAAAAACATGTTTTTGAGCCCCACCGGATCCACATCACCTTCATAAACCTGTTTTAAAGAAACTCTCAAACTCAAAAAAATTGTATTAATCTATATGGGTTTGATTTTAGTATAATATGATTTCATTTGTCCATGCAGAGGAATTACAATTTCATATTTTTTTAAGCAAGCTCTTACCAGTAAGCAGTAGGAATATTAATATTAATATTAAATAATGTTATAATAATAACAAATAGAGAAGACAAGTGCCAGTAAACAGCAACAACAACATGGCACTATATATGTTAATATATTGCCGCTTTTGTTCCGAAAACTAAATTGTCAAAACTTGTGTAAAAAACTGTACTTTCATAATGATTACATACCGTGTTGTCAAAGTTGACATGCACTTTTTAATACTTTTTATTGGTTAAATATTTGCAAAACCCAGTGAAAGGGTGACTAATAATAATTATTTATGGCAAAAAATGTAATTCACAAAATATGGAGGTTTCAGATGGACAGCAGCGATATAATATACAATAACTTCTTAAAATAAAGGTTCTACAAAATAATTTTCACAGTGATGTCATAGAAGAATCATTTTTGTTTGCCCAAAGAACCATTCACTTGAAGCATATTTATTTTATAGCCTATATTTTCAACTTCAGATAACCTTTTGTGAAACAGGACCTTTATGGAACCATTCAGCCAAAATGGCTCTTCTTTGGCTTGATTTAAAGAGTGTAAATGGGACATACTGTTATATATAACATAATAGATAATATGTTCATGTGGGCATTGCTTTAATCGTTCTAAATGTTTGCAAAACGTTTGATACCCAGAGAACACACATACTGATAAAATGTGGAGCCTAAAGGCATTTTAAGTCTCTTTGAATAAAAGCACCTGTCAAATGAGTTAATGTAGATAATAATATTAAACAGAAATATATATATTTTTAAATACAGTGTTATAAAACATATAGTTCTGAATCCTAAATTTGCTTGGATGAGGATTAGTCTATCAAAATGACTAAATTGATTGACAACTCCAAATGATAAATAGTCCTGTCGCCACTGTTTCACAAGAGCAATAAGCCACTTCTATAAAACAACTGTAACACGTGGCCTCTCGCGGCCCGTTTGATAAGTCGTTTCATTATCAACACATGACTGACCATTTGTCATCCTGCATGACTTATCAAATCCGGCAACTCCGAGAGTTTTGGTATACAGCAGATTTGTGCAGCACCCCAGCGGTGCCAACATTTGAATCTGATGATGCGCCATTCTTATCCCATGCTTCTTCCTCACTGCAGTACTCTTGCTCCGTCTATCTGTCTAGGCCATGGAAGAGCGTGTCACCCAGTCACTCAGGGGGCTCAGATAGGCCTGGCTCCCCGCTAGGCCTGGGACAGGCCTTATCAGTCAAGCCTGGCTCCATTTGAGGGGGAGTGGGCCGACAGCGTCTCCACACCAGACCTGGGCGCCCCCACCCACCATCCTAAATAATACTGATAACAAACCAGGGAGTGTGAGAGAAAGTAGAGCTGATGCATATTCATGTCCCGTTATAGTTCACATGATGTTATACATTGACAACTGATCAGCGGGTGTATTGATGTCATGTTTGGGAAATCAAAGAACACTTTGATGCAACTCGTTTCCTGTTGCTCAGATGCCAAATCCATGACCAACATGATCTTGTATGACACAACGTCATAATGAAGTATCTTAAAAAAGGAAATTTTGAGGAAATGGGACTCGAATAAACAAGTTAACCAAACTATTAGGAATCATTCCCGTATTTTGCCATCAACATGTTTGTGTAAAGCATGTGTGTGTGTGTTGTTGAAACCATTTCGGTCTTCCGTATACCTCCAGGCCAATCGCAAAGCTCTAACTTTATGGCTTTTCATAAAATTAGCAACGCGTAATGTATTTCCTGTCTGACTCATGACTACAGAGAAAAGAGGGAGTTTATGAGCCAATAATGTCGGAGCGCTGCAGAATGTCATCGTGTGCTGTCAGGTTTGATTTCATTATGTTACAGGAAAAGAAATGTATCGTGATATTGAAGAGAATGTCCATCATTCGTAGAGGGCATTGACAGGCAGGGAGGAGGGCCGAGGAGCCTCCACAGCTCTTGGGGGCCATTTCCTCCTGTAATCTATGAAGTCCAGGCCGTCAGAGCATCCTTCCACCGGTCCGTCGTCTCTGATCCAGCAGCGCTATCATTTACTGGGGCGTCTGTGGGCTACACATGACCCTGTGTATCTCGCACACATACGGAGACATAGCCACACAGCTCATTACTTATCGCCTCGCCTTGACGGCATCTTGAGACGTTAACTGTCTACAAATATAGTGATTGCAGGAATTGTCAGCACCAGCCCTGTGGCTTGATAATGCTTTCGCTCTCCTTACCTCCGTCAACCACCTCTGTGGGAAAATTTCAGAAGCAAACTTTAGCGTTTTGTCTGCAACATTAGTCAAATCGGTCTACTAAGGATGCTGTAGACATCATTTAAGGATTTATTTAAGGAACAAAGGAGCACGTTAGATATTCATAACATATATTCATATACACACAGTATGCTATCTTTTCTCACAGTCTTGTTGTTCCAAACCTGTATATCGCATCTGTCTCCATATTTCGTGATTTTTATTTTATGCCATAAATCATTATTATTAGTCACCCATTATGTTCATCAAAGTTTTTTGGCAAATATTTAACCAGTAAAAAGAATTAAAAAGTTGTTGTCACCTTTTACAACATGTTATCATTTACAAAGTAGGCTTCAGTGTTTATTTCTATTTTCTCTAAAACAGCGAATTTGGCCATACAAGATTTCAGAATAACAGCGATGATATCTTACTTCAGGGGGAAAACAAGAGAAGATTTTCATAGAGCATACAAGACATGATATGGACCACAATTTACATCATAATCCACTTGTCCAAAAAACTATTAATACATATGAAATATGAAGGGTAAAAAACTTGGGCTGAGTGGTCAGTAACAGTGTTGTTTTGGTGGAGGCTTTAATTGGGGTTTCTCTGGTGGGGTTAAGGAGAGCAGGATTAACTCCTGGACATACAGAACCTGACCGCAAGGTTTCATTTCTCCTGCCTGACCCCAACACATGGTTCTAAAGTTTAGAGCTCAAATTCACAGACTGATAACTGTTCAAGTTTTGAGACACAAACGGACATACTACAAGAGAGTCATAAATTTAGAATAATGGAGAACCATCACAATGTGTCTTTAAGGAGGTCTGGTTAGAGTAAAGGCCATGATCATTTCAAAGTTTCCTACTGCCTTCAGACTTTTTAATGACTTACAATTGCACAGTACAGTGGGCAGAAAAAGTAATCGTAAGAAAGCCTTAAAGCGGAAATTCCCCGCGATCGCATTTTTCAAACTTTACTTAGTGTGCTATTATAGAATAAATAATACCTGCAAAAGCTCAAAGTTAAATGCCAAGCGAAATATTGTCTTTAACAGAATTTACTTTTCAAGGACTACAGAGAACGGCTGGAATTGACTTCAGCCCTCTACTTCCCGGGTACATGATGTCACTATTCCGAGTGCTTTTAATAACCTTCGCCCAAAGGAATACGCCAAAAAAGGGGCGAGACCTTCCTTAGAGAAGAGGAAGAGCCGCTGGAGTAGTGTTCGGTTATCAGAGATTGTAAACATTTGACTGAGCTATGCGCTAAACTTGTCGTTGAACTTGTGAAGTTCTCCCCTTTAAAATGCCTGCTCATCTCTTGTTCTGTGCTTGTTCGTCTTGTATCACTCCTAGTTCCTGTCTTTGTAAGTGTGCTTTGAGATTGCTCTTGCCTACCTTGTCCTGTATGTATTTAATGTTAGTCCAGTTTTAGTCAAAGTTTATATATTTAATAGTTTCATTTGCTACCTGTTTTGTCCCCTTCGTGGGAAGTGTTTGTTTTTGGGGATTTTCTCAGTTTAGTTTTCCACCATCATGGGTGTTCGTTTTGTTCCTTTTTGTTATAATAAATCTGTTTAACCCCTTCACCACCGTGCCTGCCTGAAATTGGGTTCTTCCCCTGAGTTTCATGACAAAACTTCTGTCACTTTCATCCCAGTCCTACAGCTGGTAATAAGAATTCAGCTACACACATTAAGATAACCAACGGTCAAATAACAGCTTCCAGGACTTTAACATCGGCTGTTATTAGCGATAATATAACCTGTCTGACCCAACCGTTCCGGTGTCATTTCCCACGCCATAGTACCAAAAACGAGATCTTTTAACTGATGAAGTTAAGTTGACGCCATTGTTACTGTTTATTGCTAAAAGCTAAAGCTTATGAATTTATGTGCACTGAGAGGGGGAGTAACTATCACAACAGCTTGAGGAGCGGAACTCGCTGATATGGTATTGGTGGGAGATCTTCGCTCTAAGCGGGGAACCAATCACGACAAACCTGGTCAGCTTTACAAATCAGAGCTTTTCGGAAGGAGGGACTTTGAAGATACCGGAAGAAATCCAGTCGTTTCGTGAGAAGAGGGACAGCGGTGGACTATAGACTTGAAATATGTGAAGTTTCAAGGTTTTTTTTAAACTAGAAACATGAACATCCATTGTTAAACACCCAAAAAACACAATCATAGCTTCGAAAACAGGGAAAAAACGGGGCCTTTAAAATGTGTTTTTGTGAAACTGTATTACAAAATGTCAGAAATGTAACTTTTTTTACATAATTTAATAATTATGTATGAAATTCGTTCTTCTGGATAAAAGGTGTCGCTCATTACATCAACTATGGAGATGTTTACTCTTATTGCCAACCACAGTAACACAAAATTTTTACTTTCAACTGTATTGTAGTATCTTCGTATTTTCTAATGTTGAAAAATTGGTGCTTGTCTTCTTTAGAATTTTTGTTTGATATTTTAAAATCTAATAGTATGACAATTATATACCTAAGTGTCTGAAATTTGAGACCACTGCTATGCAACATTAACAGAAACATTTAGAACATTTAGGACTTTTTTAATTTAATTTTATTCATACCTACATATCAATTCTAAAATTATCTGAACTAATATAACAACAAAACACTAGGACTATTTATTTTATTTAGTGATTCTTTGTCATGTTTCATCCTCATCACGTTAGGTTCTAATCCTCATGCTAGAAATCATCAAGACATCTAGCTATACAATGTTTACCAGAATAAATAATATTTCTGCACAGAGCAGCTGAACTTTGTTCTTCGAAAAACTGAATTAGTAAAAGACAGCAGTTTGTAATAGTGTGAGTGTCCCTGTGCGATGTTTTCTTCGCGCCTTCCGGAGAGTGCTAATGCAACCAGGGCGTTTGACGGCAGAACGACCCACACTTGGGACGCAGAGGATGCGGTGATGCTCTCTGCGCTCTACGTGCCTGCGGTGGTAATGGATGCTGCCCGGGGGGGCGGGGGGGTGAGTGCATGCAAAGGGTGAAGGTGGAGATTCTACAAAGATCCCCCCGTGGGCCCCCAGCCAAGTTGGATGAAAGCTCCTGAAGGCCGCCGTTGCGGTAACCAATTTGAGAGAGATTTTCTGCCCCAGTGAAGGCACGAGGAAGCTCTCCTGTACCTCGGCCTCACCGCCCCTCCTTCCCCGTCTCCACGTCCCCCATGGCACCCTCTCTCCCACCGCTCGTCGTGTCATCTGAGTGTTGGTTTCCACACTCTTCAGAAAAAACTCAATCATTGACTAATCACCAAGATTTCCCAACCTAAAAAACGTCTCAGCGGGGCATTTCGAGGAAATGGGCTGACCATTACACCCCTCGCAGGTCTGCATCTACTAAATTATGAATTTAAAACTTAAAACACATTGTAGTATTGTAGTAACATAAGTCTGACCTCTGATGCGATGGGGTGATGAGACGTGTGTGTTTTTCACATCCAGCACAGCACAATTGCTGAAGGAGTTAACAATATTACTTATACCCTCAAAAGCCTGAAATAGTTTTGTGCCATCAACACTCACATTGTGCTGTATCTGACCCCCTAAAGCATATTAGGGCAACGGCTAATCTCTCTCAGATAAATGATGTTTCTTTAAGGCGATTCTGAAAGAGAGTGACGTCAGTTAGATTCGAGAAGTAACAACACAGGGAAACAATGGCCCTTTATAAGCATATGGCTGAGCTCTCGTTTCTTAAATGTTATTTTAGGGTTGCTACTAATTCTATTCATGTTATCCACATGGTGGATAATCTGTGTAGTTTTGCACTGCGGCTCAATCCGTCATCTTGCAAAAATCCTACATAAACCCAGACTGAGCTGGAAATGAATTAAACCTTCACACCTTACCTTAAAATAATACAGTTAAAGGGATACTTTACCCAAAAATGAAAATTCTGTCATCATTTACTCACCTTTGAGTTGTTCCAAATCTGTTTAAATTAAAAACTCTTATAACCAGACAGATTTCCCCCCCATTGACTACCTTAAAATGACAGTTCACCTAAAAATGAAAATTCTGTCATCATTTACTCACCCTCTTGTCATTTTAAATCTGTATGGCTTGCATCCTTCCTTCCTCAAAACACAAAAGAAGATATTTAAAAGAAAGTTGGTAACCGAACGGCAGCAGCACCCATTCACTTCTATTGTATGGACACAAAACCAATGAAAGTGAATGGGTGCCAGTTGACACCATTCTTCAAAATATCTCCTTTTGTGTTCTGTGGAAGAAATGAAGTCATACAGGAATGAAATGAAAGAGTAAATGATGACAAAATTTTCATTTTCGGAAAACTATTAAGATCACAACTTTAACATCATATACAAGATAATGTGCTTTAAAAGATTGACAAAGTTCAAATTTAATAGAATTCAAAACTTCAAAAATTCAAAACGATTTAGACAGATGTCAGACAAGAGGCCAATAGTTATTTTGTTTGTCTTTAAAAACAATTATTTTCCCAATTTATCTTAATGTATTTTCATCCAATAACATTTCATACATTTCAAAAACTTGTCCATGTTTCAAAAGCACTGAATTGCATTGAATTGCATTTTTTCTGTAGAACACAAAAGATGCATCCAGCAAAAATGAAGAGAATATCGACTACAAACAGGTTAAGAATGCTATAAGTGTAAGTAAATGTTGCCATCTAAAGTTAGATTTTTGTCTAAATCTTTCATGCAAAATGCAGACACTGTTAAGATATTTCCAGATCTGTGCTAGTGAAAATCTGTAGAAGAGGTCAAAATAAAAGTTTAGATTTGCTTTAAAACATCAAGGAACGTTTTGGTCCGGTTTGGAAATGTGATCACCACTGGAGAGGCACAAGGGGACTGGATAGAAGCGTTAGAGTAGAAACACAATTAAAGTGCTTCTTAAGAGATATTTGTGTGATTTGGTCCCTCTGCAGTTATCAGTGTTGTTTTACTGGAGACCTGCTACTCTCGCTGGCTTTTATCACTGCATGCTCTCTGCTAAAATCCCAACAACATCGGTGTGATGCTGCAAAAAGGCTTTCAGCATCGCAACCATCTCCTCTCTTCAGAGTTCTCCATCACACCCTTCTCCCTGCGGGATAGACCGCTTATATTCTCCCTTCACAAGTGTCTGTTAAACCACATTAGTAGAGTTTTTAACCAACAGGCTTCTCAATTATTCATGGTCGCGGCAAAGTCAAACATTCCCATTTAAAGATTTTACACTTGTTTGACCAGGAGAATGTCCGATAGTCATGTACGGACAGGAGAGCATCTCGGAGAAGATGGGCGGAGGGGAGGCTGACACTGTCACATGGATGTGAGGTAAAGAGATAAAGACTGGGGCATAGATCCAATCACATCTCTGATGGGGACCTTTGAAGGTTGACACTCGAGCACATGCTGACCGCAATGACCGAAACAATGGGTTGCCCGTGCCAAGTCTTTTATCACACACTTGCACTATATTCTGTCCCACATCAAACAAACACTTGATGAAAGAACATGAGGAGATATTGGATTGTCCAATTCCTGCACGTAAATATTACAGAATGTATAAATAAATATCATTGTATAGATGCAAATACTGGCAAACATTACTGATATGTGACATTAAATATGATACAATTCTAACTTTGACACGAAACTAACTTTAACTCATCACTAAACATAGACCACAATAGAAGGTCTGGGTGAAGTAAACTGGAGACAGATTGGTGTTAAAGGTCACAACAAAACAGATGAAACCTCATCCATCAGTATTATTGGCACCCCATTCACTTGCGACATCGCACCCGCCGTTAACCAAACTACGAGCTTCACTCTGACAAGTTCTCGCCCACTCACACAAGACTAATGACTTTAAGCCACTTTCACTCTCGGGTCTGCACCACCCCCTCCAATGGTCCCGGGAAAAATTACTCACACAGTCTGGAAGAACAGAGAGGACTGAGGTGATGAGAAGGTAAAAGGTCAGACTGTAACTTCCTGGCTTGATTTAGCCCTGCTTAGGCAAAGACCCTGACACCTTGTTCATGTTTCATTCCTTAATGAGACTAATCTAAGAGTGAGTTTGACGCACTCTCGAGTCAAGACCCCTCTTTTTTCCTATCCTCTACAGTCCGTACGCTCAACTTGATCCCAAATCTGTCCCCCACCAGCCCTATCCAGGGCTGAAACGGGTTGAGGAAAAAGGCAGTCGGTAGGGAAGGGGAGTGCATCGAGCCGGCGCTGCATTTGAACTTAACCTCCCTGTGCCCCATGACGGACGTGGCAATTAGCACCAGGGCTCAGCATCAAAAAGAACAGCACAGCGTGAAGCTTTTCTAATTAGTCATATGAACAGAGGCACTGGTTCGGCCACTGCATGCCTGTCCGCTCAGGCTACAGTTTGGGAATGGCTTGCCTTCACCTCAAGGGGGAATATGGGGGCACTTTTCACAAGTCAAAACTGGAAAAGCTCCAGTCTTTTTTACAGTCTGATGCAGCCTTACTGTTCTGCTCTAGAATTTTAAGATCATTATTAACCATGGCAACCTAGTACAGCTGTATGTTTGATTTATTTCTGTTAAGGCCCCTCAATAGAGGATGATTGTTGTATTTCACGCCTCAGGATTAATTCTGAATCAAACTAATCCACTTAATATAATGCGATTGTTAATACTGATAAAATAACTTGCACTTCTTAAGACGATAGAAAAATATGCCATTATAATTTTGAAAATATGGACAGACATTTCTGTGTTTAAAACGAACTGCATGGAATCAAAAGATTATGCAAATAAAGAAAATAACAAACTAAATAGTCGAGCACTGGCGTGAGCCTTTTGATAAAGGTTATATTTTGTGTTTTTAAATGTATATAATAATTGTGGTTTATATTCTGATAGGCTATATTTATGTTAAATAATAATTTTATGAGTTGAGATGATGTAACCTAATATTCAATTTGTGTTTCCCAGTATTTAAATATACTAAAACTATTTCCTATTAAACTATTATTTCCTATTCCTATTAAATCCTATTATTTCCTATATAAACTATTACAGAATTAGAACTATATATAAAAAGATGAAAAATATGTGAATCAGCGTATTATTACAAAATGCGCTTCAGATGGGCAGATTCGAGATGAAAGTCAGAATATTTATAAATCAACGTGTTTTTGTTTTAACATAATGTCGTTTTAATTTAGGGTATCACATGTAGGGTATTTTTAGCTCACCACAGTTTGATTGACCCGTAGTCCGAAATTGTAAAAAACAAGAGTCGTTCGTATCCGACAGGTGTGTAAATAAAAAATAAGACCCTCCAGTTTTCCGTTTCTTTCTAGGTTCCTGTATTTTGCCTGTTTAAAATGCTAGTGTGCAGATAACGTTCGGGGTCTTGCTGTATCTTTAAAAATACGATTTTGGTTGGTTGGCACATCGGCCCTGAAAGTGTGAATAATACTCAGTGAGGAGTTACGCTAAGTGGGAAAGCTTTTAGCACATTATCCGCTGGCAATTGCACGGTAATCTAATTTTTCCCAGGCAGGGTCTCTTATAAAATATCTGCAGCATTGGATTTGCATTTGAGTGTCGCCTTAATGTGTTTAAACGCTGTAGTTGTGTGGCACCAGAGAGTGACATTGAGGATGAGAGGTGATTCCTCAAGCGGAAAAAG
The DNA here is from genome assembly GCA_029783895.1 of Triplophysa bombifrons. NCBI lineage: Eukaryota > Metazoa > Chordata > Actinopteri > Cypriniformes > Nemacheilidae > Triplophysa > Triplophysa bombifrons. The sequence goes on from CM056455.1 coordinate 7,114,926, forward strand.
CGCACGAGTCAGCGCTTAAAGGACAGCCCTACGTACTTATATACAAACTCCCTCGTGAGGCACGAGGAGGTGCAGCAAGTTCATCAAGGCAACAGTAAGCACAGATCAGCCAAATATATTCTATGTGGAAACATCAAAAACTAATAGCTTTATTGGGTTTTCAATACGTTATGTGCTGTAACGTTAAATATCGCAATAGTAATTTGAATGGAATCCTCAAACATAGGCCTATTAGGGACCAATGAGACCTTGTGGTTAAACAAAATGCCTTATTTGTGGGAAACCGTGTTTTGTAACGCTACATTAACTATTTTATCACTCTTAATCGGCATACGTTTACAAAGTGTTTGACTTGACAAAGGCCCTGTGTCTCAGTTTTGGCATCAGGGGAGAGATGGGGTCTAGACAGGATTTGTACTTATCAAAGTTTATTAGGATGATGCAGAAAAAACTGAATAAAAGTGGTTCGTAATCAGATAAGAATATTATTGAATGTGCGAAAATAACAATAAACTAACGAGTATAATTATTTGAGAATATTTAATGGTGATTGACGTTGCAAGTTGTATATCAAAGTGTTTTACAATGATAAAGTTAAGGTGTATACTTATACAGTCCATCACAGAATAAAATTCAACTTTAATCATAATAGTTTATTAATAGAGAATCATAAACACGTTCCTAGAGGTTATATTAAAGGAGGAGATCTGCAGGCTACTACATCTTCCTGATGTGAATATTCTCTCAAGTCTTCTTAAAATAATGGAAGCTAATAAAATAATAAGCAGCCTTGTTTTGTTGACACATGTGACTTTTAAAACTGTAGTTGAAAGTTGATATCTTTCCTTTGTACAAGAGGCAACAAGAAACCAACAATTTCTAAGATATTACTTATTAATGTTGACAATGTTATTTTGCTTGTGTCCAGTCACAAAATCGTATTAATATTAGCCTATTAATATTAACTTCACATCGGCTTATTGGCGCCTGTCACGTGTCATTATTAATATTCAGAATCTATGCCTTCAGAATAGTAGGACTGGTAAATAAGCGCATAGTTGACGGCAGAGGACGCCGAAGAGCCAATGATCTTGAAGCAACGCACCGATTGGTCGTGGCTGACTACGACTGAGGGGCTTCTGAAATTAAGGGGACTGAAAGTGTCCAACACTTGCAATGGAAAACCAGCCTGCGTAAGAAACCTCAGGGGTGACCGGAGCACTGCGCGCACAATGTCCCAGACGAGTTGGAACTAACAGCCTGTAGCCTTCTATCCTCCTAGTGTTGACTAAAAATAACGTCTTGATTTAAAGTCGTTTCGAGGTCAAATCTGGACATTTCTGGTTTTGAGAATAGTTTTGAGCATTCGCATCATGGAGTACACATCTTCCCCGAAGCCTCAGCTCTCGTCCAGGGCGAACGCTTTCTCCATAGCCGCACTCATGTCAAGTGGGAAATCCAAGGACAAGGAGTCGGAGGAAAATACGATCAAGCCGCTGGGTAAGAGCACATATGAAGGAAAAATAGGAAGGAAAGTTTTGGAAAAGACATTGAATTTTGACAGCCTACTATGGCATCAACGTTCCTGCCAGAGCACCACTGATACTATACGACAAAAAGTATATTGTTGGATTTAGTATTAAAGTAATTGCGAATATATTCAGTGGGTTATACAATTGCGTAGCCTACCGATTGTCTCTTGTGGTCGTACAAATGTAATCATGTTAAAAAAAGGGACATAAGAACGGCTTATATGGACACTATTTCCATTCAGCACTTAAATGAAATTTTTGAAAAACAATCGTTGCATCCCTGTGTTTTTCATGCTTGCAGATTGTATACAATTTCATGTCTTTAACTTTATGGCTCATGAAAAGATTATTATAATGTAAAAAACGGTTACACATTACAGTCCAAATATAAGAATTAAAGGCTATGGAAGTGACTGTAAAATATAAATGCAAGAATGAAGAGTTTTGCTTCTTTATTTTGCTTATCTGATATCGTGTTGATGGTTTTGTTCAGTTGATCAATGTTACATTACAGACGAAGTTGCAATATACATATAAAAAAGAAAATCCTTCAGAGATATCATTGCACATAAAAGCCTATATTTTACAGGGAAGTATTTTAGATAAAATGTATTTGTGTGTTTCAAGACTGCTGTGACAATTGTTAGGGTACATGCAAGCAGGCCTCATTTTATTTTATTTAAAGTTCACATGCCATATCATTACGATGTCATAAATCCTCATAATTTTATTTCATATTATGTGGTGACGTTGTTAATACCTGAATGATACTCCCAGACATTAATCATTTTATAATAGTTCATACACCAAAATGTGCAAATACGCTTCTTATGGTCTTACATTATTTAAATTGTAGAACAATTCGTGGAAAAGTCCTCATGCCATCAAAACCTCGGCGACCTTCCTGCCCTGGAAACCCACGGCGATTTCAACAGCAGCGCGCCTCCGTTATGCACCGAGCCGCTTATTCCCACGACACCCGGCGTTCCCAGCGAGGAGATGGCCAAGATCTCCTGCAGCCTGGAGACTAAAGAACTGTGGGATAAATTTCACGATCTCGGCACGGAAATGATTATCACAAAATCTGGAAGGTAAATTGGCTAATATGATTTGAGTTTTTAAACTGCAACCAGACGAATTTACGAGCTTTACTATTCTTGGGTGAATTCCATTCATACGTTCAATTCATTGTGGCCTATTCGCCAGCCAAAAATATTTGAGATCTTTAGAATATTTTATCTCCGTTCGCCTCTCTATTTATTTATATGATTATTTTGTGCATGAAGAGCGTAAAATATTGTTTGTAATTTGACATGCTGCTTATGCACTTTCAATTCAACAGACGAATGTTTCCGACTATTCGTGTATCATTTTCCGGAATGGATCCGGACGCCAAATATATTGTATTAATGGACATCGTTCCTGTGGACAATAAGAGATATCGATACGCCTATCACAGATCATCGTGGCTTGTTGCGGGAAAGGCAGATCCACCTTTACCTGCAAGGTAGGAACTTTTTACGTGTAGCCTATTTATTATTGTTTTACTGTTGTAAAATTGTGGACACCAGCGGCTATTGGAAAAAACTATAATTATTACAGAAACTTATGATCAAATTATTATAACAATTATAGAAACAATAATACTTTAAATGTTAATTAAACATTTGCTTTATAGATTAAGATTAAAAAGAAAATCGATATTTGAGAAATGCGGGCAAGCAAAACATTATTGTCCCTATGCGTTAAAAATGGCTGAATTATATTGTCAGCAGAAGATAAAAGGCTTTTTATTCGTTTTGCAGGTTGTACGTGCATCCAGATTCGCCATTTACTGGTGAACAGTTATTAAAACAAATGGTTTCTTTCGAAAAGGTCAAACTTACAAACAACGAACTGGACCAGCACGGACACGTAAGTCTTGAAATGTTTTTTTTTATTCTGTGTACATGACATGTTCCTAAAATAGTTTATATGAACATTAAAAGTCACATCTACCACATTTATAATAAAGAATAAATACAAATCATTTGACATCAAACACACCAGCGAGCCCGTCAAATTCAACTCACTTATTTGATGACTTAATATGACAAGTGTAATGTGATACAAGCATTTAAATTAAACGTGTACACAGTTTGTTACAAAACATTTTAATTTGAAAGAGCTGTTCCGATTTTCAATTCTGGGAGTATATATTTAAAGAAAATAGGGCGTAAGACAGAACAATGCTTTTCGTTGAACACTTACGATAATGTTTAAAAAGATTTTTGCTAAGCAAATTTAATAATTATTATTCAAGAACAATAAATTACAAATCTGTCTAAAAAATAATGAACTGAATGAGGTATGGATTTCACAAAAGAAACAAGTAGAATGCCATAATTAATATTATTTAAGACTAAACGCCTTGGAAAACAGGATATCATCGAATATCTTTAAAATGTAGGCCTATTTATAAAGTTAACCTCCATCCTATAGATAACACTTGACAAGATAAACTTAAAAAAAATGTGCAATATGTATATTTCATAATGTTGTATTCCGCATTTTAGATTTGAGCAATGTACCTGGCATTTTAATTGTAATTATCATATTTAAAAACACCTTAAATTTAAAAAACATTACAAACTCTAAAATTTTTTTACATTTACATTTAGTCATTAAGCAGTTCAGGGAGCAATAAGCAATATTTTTGCTATACTTTATGAATCTTTTGTTCAACAGATCATCCTCAACTCCATGCACAAGTATCAACCCAGAGTTCATATCATCAAGAAGAAAGATCACACCGCCTCTCTACTTAATCTTAAATCTGAAGAGTTTCGAACATTCGTCTTCACTGAAACTGTTTTCACTGCAGTCACTGCCTACCAGAACCAGTTGGTGAGTCTAGCATTGCTCTGAGAATAACATTACAAACTATAAAATGATCATATAAGTAATTCTCTAGGTATCTGGTCAAGCCTTGTGTTTAAGCTATTTTATGAAACCGTATCACTGCTTTGAATAAATAATTATCCTTTTGAAATTATTATTTTTCTGGCTTTAGAAAAAATATACTGATAGGCAACAATCATTACAGCCAACCCTGTTTATTTTAATCCTTTAGAAAAAAGTATTGGGAGAAAAAGAAGTGATGGATTAATTAGAGGTTTTCAAATGTTTTGCACAGATAACCAAACTGAAGATCGACAGCAACCCTTTTGCCAAAGGCTTCAGGGACTCCTCAAGACTCACAGATATGGAGAGGTATGAGGAATTCTGCTGCTGGATATGTTGATCTGTGTCTTGCGTTCAGTGAGATGAGTGATAGCGGTGGGCAGGCAGCTGTACTGTGGAGTGAAACGTGTGGTGGGGAACATTTAGTGGATTCATTAACAAGTGCATAAGTGCCTTTTCATTAGATAGATTCTCATAGATGCAGCTGTGTGTGTGGGTGGCTTAAACAGGAGAGCGAAAAACTAATACAAACCTGTTCTAAAATAAAATGCAATTATAAGATATAAAAAATTATTTTATGCTGGCTAATGAATCTGATGTATTATTCAAAGTTTGCGCATGCAATAGTGTAAAGAATTTTAACATGTATTTAAATAATGCAATATCAAGTGGCAGGAGACATGAAGTACAAAACGATTAAATGACCCCGTAAAAAGTGGCTAAAGCTGGAAATGACAACTCTGTGCCCTGCATTCTCAAATTAGCATCCTAGTTAAACATCACAAGGCAAAATGAATTTAAGACGCAGGCAAAAGTACAAACGAAAGTCAATGACTGCCAAAAATACCAGACAAAAATGCATCCCGCATCCCGGTGTCTCTCTATTTCTTCTCTTTGGAAAGGCTGTGAATTAGATCTGATCAATTGATCTTCAGGGAGCTGCAGAAATCGCATTAGTCTGGAGTCAGGCACTGCACTAAAACACAGTGTAATTCAATTGGGCCCGGTGACTGATTGAAAACAGCCACCCAAGTTGTAGGGCTGCGAGGCCCCTCTCCTCGAGAGCGCATCACAGATAAAAACACACATATTTGTATTGCGCTGCTGACAGATATTGCACTTTTCTAACCTAATTGGGAGGCTAATGTGGACGCATGGCTCTTGTGATGCAGACCATCTCAGCCTGTCTGAGGGGTCTAATCTAACAGGAGCTAATGCACTTACTGCAAGGCAAGCAGACACGCTGCTCTCTGCACACTTGTTGTGTGTTAACGTATTTTTATGCAGGTGTTGTTCGGGCTGATGTTATGTTTCTTGACGCTACCCACACAACGTGTAGCCTTGATTTATAGTTGCCAAAAATATTATGACAGTTGTTTTGTTTACTAAAATTGTTATATTTTTATAAGCAGTTGTGGATGAAGAGATTTATTTTGGGCCGTTGTCTTTCGGTTTTGTTGTAGGGAAAGTGTTGAGAGCTTGATCCACAAGCACTCTTATGCCCGGTCGCCCATTCGGACTTATGCTGGTGACGAGGAGCCCTTGGGTGAAGATGGTCACTTGACACACAGTAGATGTAAGACAGTTCTCAAAAATCGGCAAAGTATACATTTTGACAGCAGTGATCTTTTACTTGCTGTAGAGAGGTCATATAAATGATCTGGATATGTACAATTTTGCTTTTGTAGGTTCTGCATTCACTGCTTCGGATAACCTCTCCCTGAGCTCCTGGGTCACCACCGCGTCTGGTTTTACAGGGTTTCAGCACCCACAATCACTGTCTGCCATCGGAACCAGCACTGCTTCCTTGTCCAGTCCTCTTCCTCACCCTATCCAGGGCTCTCTACCCCCTTACAGTCGACTTGGAATGCCTCTCACCCCTTCCGCCCTGGCCAGCTCCATGCAAGGCAGCGGGCCTACCTTCCCCTCCTTCCACATGCCACGATACCACCACTACTTCCAGCAAGGGCCCTACGCTGCCATTCAAGGACTGCGTCATTCCTCTGCAGTCATGACTCCATTTGTATGATTTCTGCCATTTACAATAAGTCAACCTGATAAGATTTCCCTGCTGCTGGCATGTGAAGACACACGGCACCCAAACACACGCAGAAACACACGCTTACACGAACTTGTCCTCGTCTTCAAAATTCATGAGGAAAAAGCCAGTTCGACACGTGTATATAACATTGACTGACACAGTATTACCCAACGACCCGGACACGCTGCTTCCCGCAGTCGTACTGGAGAAAAAGAGTAAACGAGAAAAAGGCCAAGCGGACTTGGAGTTTTCGAGGTATAAACCAGAATGTCAAGCATGAGTTTTTTAGCATAGATAAGACTCGGAGATGGAAAATCTTCATTTGCAGAAATGTTTATGCTACCTTTAATGATTCATCTCATGCTTTGTCCACCCCCTTTCATTTTTTTTAAATGGATAGAGCTAAATGATGGACAACCTCAAGGACAAACACTGGACATCTGCTGTTTCTCTTTGAATCAATCACCTCTTATTGTTATGATATCTTTGGAGCACTCATTTTTCTCCTAGAAATCATTGACAATAGAGGGCGCTGTGATTTCGGGATGTTTCAGAGCATCATTGGAAGGAACATTTATCCATGGACTCACAGACAATACAAAAAAATGATGGGCATGCCATTGTTGGGATATCTTTGTGGGCAGATAAGTAAACGGCTCTTTAAAGTGGGTTTCGAGATATTTTGACTATGCTTTTTTAGTTTTATAGCACAAATAACTTGTTATTCTGCTAAACTAAACATTATATATAAATGAAATGATTTCGTTTCAATCACAACTGCGAACCATCAACAAGCACTATGAGGTCACTCGTAGTCACTACCAAAAAATGAGTTATATTAAATTGAATGTATATCTGCCTAAGACTGCTTGTCAACAGCCAGGAGGAAGTCCACACCTGTAAATAATTGGTTAACTTTTGAATTATAGGCTTTTCCCCCAAGGGAACGAGGGAAATTAGGTGATTTGTGGCTATGGTGATCCTGTTTGTGTGGCCGACAATTCGTCAACATCCTGTAACCAAATCACAGAGAAACTGTTTTTACCATAATAGACAGATGAAGGAACTAGAGTGTGTGTGCGTGTGGTTATTCGTATAGGTTAAAATACAATATTGGAATGTTCACACTAAAACTTTTTATTTTATTATTTTTATTACAATTAAACAACAATCCAAGCAGTGTCACAATGTGCAAATAACTACAGTCAATTTTTGCTTTTTAGGGTGTAGATTCAATTTACAAAGGAAATGTGATGTTATAATGAGCCAATGAGATGAACCAAAATACATTTGCTTTCTTCATTTAACAGATTTTGAAGACCCTCTCACTTCTTCAAATATAAATCATGCATTTCATGACCCACCAGTTCAAGCCTTTGATTTGATATGAATGGACTATACCAACAGTTATGTAATTGCAATGTATTAGCAAATGTTTTTTTCCTTCTTTTTCTGTTTGTGTGTATTTTAAGTGTAACCTTCCTATAAGGAGACATGTTTTGATGATTTTTTTAAGTGCAATATATTTATTTCAGCTCTATGAAAAAGATATGGCTAATGTAATATTTGAAGCAATGATAGATGTTATTTGTAAACCAGAAGAAATATATATCACCCCTAAGTGACCTTGTCAGTGTGATTTTTGTTGTTGCCACGTTGCATTGTTATCTTTAATCGGCTTGTAACCCACAATATTAAGCACAATTAAAATTCTATACATTCAGTTCAGTTTTAATAATAATAATAAATATAGTAGGCCTAAATTGAACAAGCACACATAACAAATATATACATTTAACACATGCTGATCATTTAGACTGAGTCTAACATTTGACTAGGCATACCATATACATTTTAAATTAACATATTAATCATTAAATTACTACTTAGGTCATATTAAATTTACTTTATGTGCATTCTAGCAGTAACTTCATAAATCGTGGCAATAATGTATCTGCATGTTAAATGTATTTTTTGTAAAAAATGTAAGAAGATATTGAGGAAATAATGGACAACCACTTTACCTAAAAAAACTAATTCTGTTAAATGTACACGCTGACAGGTTTGCACGTTTTAAATGATTATTCATAAACAGAGAAGCAAACATTCTGCCAAAAGTTAACCATATTGTTGTGTCGATTGATTAAACTTGAAGTATGTACATAAAAAACGAAATGATCTGTGAAGTGATTTCTACTTTCATAATGTTATTCATGTCCAGTCTTACAAAATCACACTCAAAATATTTACAAATATTTGGGTTACAAATTAATGTCATGGAAGAAATTATTAACCACAAAGTTTAATTGCATGTTATCTTAGCCAAAACAGTTGTTTGAATAAAGAAAAAACCTTTGTTCCCCTAAACAGACAGAATGTATTCATGGGACCTAAAAGCATATTCATTATATTTAGTTCAAGTATTTTGAGATTTGCTTGAAATCTTTAACAAGTTTTAAACAATTTCTGATTTACCACACAGATGTGGCACCAATTATCATTAATTATTCTATTTTATAAAACACTTTGGGAAATGCTTAAGGAATTTGTAGCATAATTCTAAATATAAAGAAGGGCTCTCTATCACCCAGCCATCGCTTTATAGACCAACCACCAAATCGATCGCAGGTCGTTAGTCACCGTTTCACCAGGAAGAAAAGCCACTACCGTCTGATAAAAATCAGTTACATCCTTTAGAAATAAATAAATAAGCAAATAAATAACATCCAGTGAGAGGGTGATTGGATTAAAGAGATAGGGGATAGGCAGACTAAGGCCCGTGAGGTATGGCCAAAGAAATTGAAAGGAGCAGTTCACCAGTGAGTCCATTTTAAGGAATAAGAGCGTAATTTGCACAGTGAATACTGCCAGCCAAGTTTAATGTAATTTATTTCCATTTTGCATGTTTTCCCTTTCTTTTATGTTTTTACTTCCTCTCCGCTTCTTATAAATGTCTGCAAAAGACAAAGGAGGTGAAAACGTGTTTCCCTTCCCGTGCATGTTGGTTGTTGTCTCTATACGCATGCATAGCCATGACAATTTAGTAATCATTTTATAAATGCATCAACTATTTTTTTGGGAATCAAACCATTTGATGGCGAAATTTTCTATTTCAAGCAACACATTGTTTGTTCTGTAATGCTTGTGTAATATCTTCAAATTGTGTCTTGATGGTTTTTGTGTTATTTCACATTTTTATTTTTTCATCCTTTGAGTGTCAGTTTGCAATCGGGATGCTTGGGTGCATGTTCTAGCGCGCGCTATGCGGTAATGAACTAAAACCGAACTGTTCGATTTTTTTACAAAAACTGTTTGACACATTCTGAAGAACTCCAAGCAGGGTAAACATGATGAAATCATTGTCTATCAGAGCACTCATTGGAGATCTGTTCTCTTGATAAGAGTTGTCCTACCTTGAGAAAAGGGAGCGTAACCCGATTTGCAGTTACTTAGTTGAGCCTGGGTGAAATGAGCCCAATAAATGTCTCTGTCATGCATAATTAATTGTGTTGTTACAAGGAACCGAACAAAATCTATCTTCATTTGATTAGAGAGTTCTGAAGGCACTGAAGTGCATGACGCTCCACTTTGTCTCCATCTCACCTCAGTGTCTGTGGATAGGATGGATAGATGGATGGATGTAAGAGGTTGGGCTCTGGAATGCAGAGGACTTTTAGTGATTATATGCTGTGTACTATAGGAGTGAAAGTTTTACGTCAAAAAGACGTCGGTTGTATTAATACCAAGAAAAATAACGCATTAAAATAAAAAAAAACTTGGTGCATTCTATTTTGAATTATTGTTACAAAATATAAAACAATGTGTAGATAGAAAGTCTTTGGTTAGGACGCATTAAATTAAAATTACATTCATAGCATGTTCTGTATAGTGGATTAAGTCTAGAAGTTATCTATTATTATTTTCTTGTATTCATTTAGTGTAATTTTTTCTGGTTTAGTTCAAGAAGGTGAGAACATTTAATCGGCAAGAAAATTGTATGCATACTTCTTTTGTAAATAAAGCCTACGTAATATAGGCAAGGGTGTTGCAAATGTTTTTAGATCAGTGGCGCCCTCTATCGGATGTAACAGAAACCGTTCTTCTTTTCTTCATGAAAGAAATAAAACCACTTATTACACTAAAGAACCAAAACCTGATTTTATTCAAAAACACACCTTGTTTCAATGAGATGCATATATTCATATCTGTAAATATTTACTATTTATTTACACACAAGGAGGAGAAGAAATTGTTTTGCACTAAGTAAATCCATGGTTCACCAAGTCTTATGGTCTCGAGTGTTCTTTGATCAGATCAGAAACAAAAGTCTTCCGTAACAACATGGACTGCACATCCATGAAATCTCAACCCGTCTAAAAAGACGGGAAGAAAAGCATTAGGCAATGGCATATGGGGGAAATTTTAATACCACTGAAGCAGCATTGCAGACTTGCCAAAACATGGCAGATCATTACGTACTTTTTATTTTTCATTTTTTTCTGCAGTCTATTGTCTATTTTTGTTTTTGCTTTCTCAAATGTGCAACAACTATGTGGAGAGGTCTGAGTTCAGTTAGCAGCACGTTGAGGTCCCTCAGGGATGAGAGAGGTGAAGAAAGTGCTGATGAAAGACCATGCTGCCGACAGGAAGCCCTGCTGATGCGGCCCACCGTTTATGGGATCTTCCGGACCTTCCTCTCCACTGTCCCCCTCATCATCTTCCATCCCCTCGTCCATCATTCGTTCCTACAGTGGTGAAAAAAATAGTTAAATAGCTTAGTTTACTTAGGAAACGTCTCGGGTTACTTGGCTGTAACCCTGTTCCCTGAAAAAGCGGGAACGAGATGCTGCGTTTCAAACGCTATGGGAGAACAGTCTTTGTTCGACCGGTTGTGAAGCACGTGTGTCAAACACGGCAAAAATTATTTTGGCTTTAAATAACCTCGGCAGGTGACGTGGCTAATTACACCCGCACATGCCGGTTATAAATACGCGTGATTGCGGACGCGTCATCAGGTTCCAACTTTGTCTGAAAGGACGTCCGGGCACGCCTACAGTGTGGCATTGAGGCGCAGCATCTCGTTCCCGCTTTTTCAGGGAACAGGGTTACAGCCAAGTAACCCGAGACGTTCCCTATCAAAAGCTACACTTGATGCTGCGTTTCAAACGCTATGGGAACGAGAATACCAACGCCGCCGTACTGGAAGTGTCTGGACCCCCCAAGGTTGTGTGACGTGTGTGCACAATCCGAGAGGAGGTCTCAGGCACGACTCTGGGATGTAGACTCCAGGACACGTGAGCCGGGAGTGGCATGGACATCCAGACTATAAAATCTAACAAATGTGTGCGGAGAGGACCAGCCCGCCGCATCACACACTTGCTGCAAGGGGACTCCTCTTGCTAAGGCCATAGAAGAAGAAACCCCCCTTGTGGAATGAGCTCTGACTCCTAGAGGTGAAGCTTGACCGCGCACCTCATAGGCCAGAGCAATAGCATCCCTCACCCAATGTGACATTGTTTGCTTGGTAGCAGCCGCCCCTTTGCTGCGGCCCCCATAGCATATAAAAAGTTGCTCTGATTTACACCACTGGCTTGTGCGGTGGACGTAAGTCTGAAGAGCATGTACTGGACACAGTAGGTGTAATCGTTCCTGCTCCGACGTCGTGAACGGCGGAGGGCAAAAGGCCTCAAGAATAACCGGATGCACGGTGGAGAACGGAACTTTAGGAAGATAACTCGGGTGAGGATGCAGAATAGCTTTGACCATCCCAGGGGCAAAATTTAAAAAGGACGGCAAGGTCGAGAGCGCCTGCAAATCTCTGATTCTCTTAAGAGAGGTGATTGACATTAGAAAAACCATTTTAAAGGTCAGAAGCCTGACAGGCGCTGATTCCATAGGTTCAAAGGGGGCGCTAACTAGACCCTCGAGCACTGTCGCTAAGTCCCATGGAGGGACGGTCCTTCTAGAAGGATGCATCAGTCGCCTCGCTCCTCGAATAAAGCGGACAACTAAAGGGTGCTTTCCCACAGTAACCCCTTCAATCAGGGCGTGGCAAGCCGAAATGGCGGCCACGTAAACCCTGAGAGTACCAGGGCTTATCCCTGAGGACAATTTCTCTTGCAGAAATTCCAACACTGAAACTATCTGACAGTGAATTGGGTCTGCATGGTGCGCAAGGCACCATCTGTCAAAAACTCTCCATTTAAGGGCGTAGCACCTTCTAGTGGAGGGAGCCCTAGCGCTTAGAATAGTCTCTACTACATCAGGCGGGAGCCCAGTGCCTCTCAGCTGGTGCCCTTCAGGGGCCAGACATGGAGGTTCCAGAGCTCGGGACGAGGATGAAACACTGTCCCCTGTGCCTGAGATAAAAGATCTCTCCTGACTGGGATCGCCCAAGGAGGGTCGTCTAGGAGGGATACTAGGTCCGAGAACCAGATTCTGGTTGGCCAACGGGGAGCTATCAATAAGAGGCGAGACCCCTGTTGACGGACCTTCGCCAGGACTCCCGGGAGCAGAGCTGTCAGAGGAAATGTGTAAAGACGCAGTCTGGGCCACGTATGGGCCGTCGCGTCCAGACCCAGGGGAGCTGGATGAGTCAGAGAGAAGTAGAGGGGACATTGTGCTGTCTCCTGCATAGCAAAGAGGTCCACCTCTGCTTCGTAAAATCTTTCCCAGATTTGTTTGACTATTTCGGGGTGGAGTTTCCATTCCCCGTTTGTCACAGCTTGTCTGGACAGCAAGTCTGCTACCACATTCATATGCCCCGGGATGTGAATTGCTCTGAGGGACAGAAATTTGCCCTCTGCCCAGGGCAGAATCTGCTGGGCCAATTTGTTCAGGTGGCGCGACGGCAGTCCGCCCTGGTGATTTATGTACGAGACTACTGAAGTGTTGTCCACCCGCACTAGGACATGATAGCCTCGTAACTGCCGGAGGAAGTATTTCAGGGCCAGAAATACAGCCATCATTTCGAGGCAATTGATGTGCCAATCGAGAAGATGACCTCTCCAGATCCCTTGGGCTGGACGGCCATTTAAGACCGCACCCCAACCCGTGAGGGATGCGTCTGTCGTTAGCATTTTGCGACGACAACACGGACCGAGAGTGGGACCTAAAGTCAGAAACCGAGGTCTGAACCACATAGAAAGGGTGCGAAGCCCCTGGCGCGTCACCCTTATATGCCTCTGGGGGTTGGCCCTTGGATGAAACCCCCTGGCTCTGAGCCACAACTGAAACGGTCTCATATGCAGGAGGCCCAGAGGTATCACTGTGGAAGCCGCCGCCATGAGACCTAGAACTCTCTGAAAGTAATGATTTGTCACTTTCTGGCCTAACCTGATGCTCCTCAGGGTGCTTTGGACGGACTCGACACGTGCGGGAGACAGTTGTGCCTGCATTTCGATCGAGTCCCATATGACCCCGAGATACGTTGTATTTTGCGTAGGGGAAAGAACGCTCTTTTTGATATTGAGTCTCAACCCTAGAGCTTTGAGATGAGCTAGGACGACATCCCGATGTCGAAGCGCTAGCTCTCGAGACTGAGCTAAAATCAGCCAGTCGTCTATGTAATTCAAAATGCGGATGCCCCGGAGTCGCAGAGGAGCCAGAGCTGCATCCATGCATTTTGTGTACGTGCGGGGTGACAAGGCTAGGCCGAATGGAAGAACCCGATACTGGTAAGCTTCGCCCCCGAAAGCGAACCTCAGGAATCTTCTGTGTTGTGGCAAGATCTCTATGTGTAAGTATGCGTCTTTGAGATTGATCGTCACGAACCAGTCGTGACACTGAATTTGAGACACAATCATCTTGATTGTCAGCATTTTGAACTTGAGTGTCTTCAAGTAGCGGTTCAATCCGCGAAGATCTAGAATTGGACGCAACCCCCCATCCTTCTTGGGGACTAGGAAATACCGGCTGTAATAGCCTGACTCTCTGTCTAATAGGGGAACATGTTCTATGGCCCCTTTGTCCAGCAGAGCTTGTAATTCTTGTGTCAACAGATGCACTCGCTCCGGTTGCACGGAAGTGGAGACCACGCCGTTGAAACGCGGAGGGCGATATGCAAATTGAATTCTGTAGCCTTTGGTTACAGTCCTTTCTACCCATGGAGAGATACCTGGCAGTAGTTTCCACGCTGCCAGATTCTCTGAAAGGGGTATCAATGTCAACACTTCGTCCTGTTGGGGGGATGCCAGACATTCGGTGCTCTGCAGTATGGCAGGGGACGACCGAATATTTAGCATTTTTGAGCCCGCTATTCCCCGAAAGGCTGGTAGCTGCGGGGATTGCAAAGCGGCCCTGTGAGGGTACCGAAGAGGAGCCTCTAGTTTCTCTTGGAATTCTGGGCACCCCTCCCCGGGGGGCACACCCCCACAGTCCCGGCCACACATGTCTCAGGGTTTCTTCTTTTTCGACGAGATAAAGCGCCTCAGGTCTGGACCTCCCGATGTGGCCTGAGGGGCACGGTGGGCCGCTCCCCTGCCTCTGCGAGGGGGGGTGCGACTCGCCACTCTCCCTGAGGACCTCACGCCTCAGGTAGACCGGACCCACTCGAGACTGTGTGCCAGGCCGGGACTGGGGAACTGATCCGGAGTGGGTGGCCGACACTCCAGACGCTTGGGCACGGCGGGGTATGTATTTGACGAATGCCTCCTCGTGTCGTCTCGCCTCCCGGAACCTGGTGACAACGGTATTAACCGAATCCCCAAACAGTCCAGAAGGCGAGATCGGGGCATCAAGGAGGAAGGCTCTGTCCCTGTCCTTGATGCCCGTGAGGTTCAACCACAGGTGCCTCTCCGCAGTAACCAAAGCAGCCATGGAACGGCCGATGGCACGGGCCGTCTGCTTGGTTGCACGGAGAGACAAATCTGTGGCGCAGCGTAGGTCTGAAAACGCTGCTTCGTCAATAACCCCGCCAGTGCTGACATCGTCCAGTAGGTCAGCCTGGTACGCCTGCAGAACCGCCATGGTGTGCAGAGCAGCACCAGCCTGACCTGCTGCCTGAAAAGCCTTTCCCACCAGCGCAGATGTGACTCTGCAAGGCTTGGTGGGAAGAGAAGGCTTTTTCAGGGATGACGATGTCCCAGGGGAGAGATAGCTAGCCAGCGTCTCTTCCACCCTGGGCATCGCCGTGTATCCCCGTGTCTTCGCACCAACGATGGTCGAATAAATCGAGTCAGTCATGGTTTTGTTTTAATTTTCCTTATTCTTACACTAGGCTAAGTAACTCAGAGAGTGCTTGGTCACTAGTGTAAGAATGTAGGTAATATATTATTTGTTTCTCCTTGAAAACAATAAAGAAGGAGACTTCTCCCTCACACACACGCACACACAAAGCGGTCCTTGAAGACAAAAGAACCTGATGACGCGTCCGCAATCACGCGTATTTATAACCGGCAGGTGCGGGTGTAATTAGCCACGTCACCTGCCGAGGTTATTTAAAGCCAAAATAATTTTTGGCGTGTTTGACACACGTGCTTCACAACCGGTCGAACAAAGACTGTTCTCCCATAGCGTTTGAAACGCAGCATCGAGTGTAGCTTTTGATAGGGAACTGGTTAATATGTTGACAGAGAAATTTGAGAGAAATTGACAAAAAAAACTTGACAATAAACCTTCCTCTAAATACTGAATATTTGAAAAATAAAAAACATCATCGCCCACAATAACTAACCATCTCCTGCATATCATGATTTTGATCCGCCTCTTCTTGTGGACCTTCTCCAGCCCTTGGATTCTCTTGCTCGGCTCTAAAGGGAAACCATCCTGCCTGGTGCCTGAGGTACACAAACAAAAACAAACTGTATAATTCATACGAACCATAACGGAAACATTAGCTTCTCCAGTAACAAACTTCCGTCTCCGACCTACAGATAAACCAGCAGCATGGCTCCGATCACCATGACAAAGCGGCCGAAAGAGGAATAGAAGTATACGATGCTGAGCAGGATGGCGGCACGTGACACTGTGTACATCCAGTCCAGCCAGTCCCGGTTTAACTCGTCATCGTTCAACATGGCTCCTCCCTGTGCGTTAAGCTGGATGTTGGGGTTGCCAGGGTGATCCTCAGGGGCAGGATTGGGCCCCATAGGGGCTGCAGGTTGGTTAGGCTGAGCTGGTTGAGTCGGGGGGCCAGCGCTGGAAGCAGAAAGCGGGGCCGTGCTGGAGGCCTGGGACGCTGCCATGGCTGCTTGACTGAAAGAGAAAAATCATGAAATAATTGTTCTCGTAAGGATATCAAAACAGAAGCTTCTTGTCTTTTATACACAACATATAACTTACTATTGCACATAATAATGGCGAGCATACATCTGCTGCCACCAAAACATTTGCATTGGCATGTACATTGGGTGGACAGGAAAGCCAGCAGGGGCACCGCCTTGCATGGGAAGAGGAATTCCTTCAGGCCTGAGTAAGGAAAAAACCTTAAAATTTAAAGTCTGAATAACAAAGACATCAACAGTCATTATTTCTTGAATTATGTCATTGCGTGATGACCTCTGCATGACACCAGGAGGGGCCGGATTTAAGCCAAGCGTGTTTGCTGGGTTCCCTCGGTGCCGGAGACCGTCAGGGCCTCCTGAGCTAGCTGGGCCATCTTGACTGGGAGTTGATGCTGAAGATGACGCACCAGCACTGTCTGAAATCTTGGGATTGAGAAAAAGTAATACAGATGCTAACATTATAGGAGGCAAGAATTAAAATCACACTTTTAACCCGAGCTATTGTTATATAAGAGAGAACATCATGTAAGTGTCAGAACTGAAAACGCCCTTGATACTGAGATTACATGTTATTGACACCAGGCCCAGCAAATGCCAGGTTCTGGAATGCACCTATCTATGACGACACTGATAGGTTGAACACCGCCTTCACAGAAAATTATCAACGACTACTTCTAAGATTATTTTTAAAGAAAAGGGAGTAGCATGGAGTATTTGTACGTTTCATTTCTCCG
This sequence comes from Triplophysa bombifrons, assembly GCA_029783895.1. Classification (NCBI taxonomy): domain Eukaryota; kingdom Metazoa; phylum Chordata; class Actinopteri; order Cypriniformes; family Nemacheilidae; genus Triplophysa; species Triplophysa bombifrons. The sequence continues at coordinate 7,132,399 of CM056455.1, forward strand.
AGAATCGCTCGTGAACAAGGCACAGGTCGACACTGAATTTGTGGAGAGTTTAAAATAAAAAAGCAGTGCTCAATTTTGGATCCGATAGGAATGGCGCAGCAATCTTATGCGGGTAAAACATTTTTGTACTTTGCGTCACTATTGCTTTGATAGAGATCGTTTGATGTGCCCTGAGCACATTCACACGAGATTAGTATTACCTGGGGACCTCTAGTCATTTGTATTAATTGCAGAGGTTGTTCGTGATCTTAAGCCTGTGTGAATGTGGATCTCTGTAATTTGGTGGGCTCATATATAATTTTTCAAGGTTTTATCAACCGTTTGAGAATAATAGAGGCTGTTTTGAAGTGTTTTGGTATTATTTTAGGTGGTGGGTGATATCCATAAGTTACCGGGAGTCTCCCGTTTGTTTATTTATCATGGAAACTATTGTAACGTTTGAGACCCGCGATCGCTGTGATCTTTTGTCTGGTTCGGGATCACTGGTCTCCAATGCTGACAGGTACGGTCATATATCATTAAACGCAATACAACTACAGGCTATACAAACTATACGCAAAGCCTTGCCATCACATCCAGGAAATAAGTCAGTAAATTTGAGTAAAATCATGAGTCACATAAAATACTGATGTGTGGAGGTCATTTATAAATCACAGGACTCCAGATAATACTGATGCTGTGCGAAAACTGTGAATGGTGCTAATGTGTAACCTAATGTTATGTCTCTAACCAAATTCACAGAAGGCTCCAACTACACAAACTGCTATCCAATCAAAGCAGTGGGCGTTAACTTTCAAGTGTCTTTAGCGTTTGCAGAGCTGGCCTCAAAACCTGGGTACAAAATAGCCAATTACTTATTGATTTTGATGTTTTTGGATGGAAAAAGAACGAACGTCATAAGTAGACCTCATATAACAGTATAAAACAATAAACAAGTCCAGTTCATCAGACCTTTAATGCATTTGGAAGACGCTCTTATCAAAGGTGATCTCACTTTTTATCTATGGACAGGTCAAATCCCATAGTACTGAACCCATGACGTTGCCATAGCTATTAGAACTGCTCTACTAGCCATGGAAAAGAAACCGTTTCTCTCTATACATGATGTCAAAGGTACAAGGGCAAGCACTTACTGAAGATCTCGAATTAGTGGGGGTCACAGGGCTCCTGGGAGTGGGAGATGAAGGTGGGGTTCGAGAAGCACACACAAGATGGACCATGTGGTATTCATCTTGCTGTTGGAATTTAAGAAAACCAGAGATTAAAACGAAAAAATTGTCAAATCGTAAAAATTCACTAAATAGTATAAATAGCAGTCAAATAGTATAGAAGTTAGTGTGTTGAATTAAACCAGATCAAAAGAGTACCTTTCTAAGCACATCTCTTAACTGGAAGTGATCCTGCAGAAGCCGTCCAGAATAGACAAGTCTCTGGTCCTTAGATGACTAAAAGATAAAAATAGACCATAATAAATGCATTTTATGAAAAAGATTTCATAAAAAGATGACTATAGGGAAGTATTACAAAAGTATGAAGATTAGCAGGTCTGCATGTGACTACCAGGCAAAATACCAACAATGCCAAACATCCCTTTAAAGCAGGTGGCATCTTGTTGTCATCTCTCAAAGTCAACTAGCTATTTCAAAGGCTTCTTAGGAAAAGAAAAAACGTGTATTCTCTTTTGTTTGCTAAATCGTCTTTAAATTGGAGGCCTACACTTGGGTAAAATGTTCAAGAAGTGAGGCTCTAATGATATTGCTACTTAACAAGATAAATGCAACTGATGTGTACATTCATATCTCTCTTTTCACACCCGGTTTACAATAAAATAATTGCCCAATAAAACCAAGTACTCACCGGCTTGCTAGGATAAACTTTGGAGATGTGTTTTTTCAATTTCTCTACTGTCCAGTTCAAAAAACAATTGATGGTCTGGTCATCATATTTCTGGTTGGGTGCCTTGATGACAAGAGTAACGGGGATGTCAACTGTACCCTGGTCCATGTTTCATACTAAAGCAGATTTGATCTTTGAGATGGGATTATCGACCACAGCAAAGGTTCCTGCACAAGGCCAGGAATGCTTTCCCTCATCAGAACTGATTCATGACAGGTGGCAAACTGTAAATGTTTCCTTCATATTCCTCTCCAGGCTGTTTCTGCACTCAGTGACATAGAATTGGTACCTTCAGTAAGATGAATGTGGCAGAGGCAACTGGGTGCACTTTGTCGACCTAGGAGAAGAAAAACAATGGAGATCTTCTGGTAAATGAAAACAGCACACTTCCCTCTTTAAGAAACAACAGTTAACCAGTTATGCGTGCAAACAAGATATGTTAGATCATACTAAAGAACTTACACAAGGAGAGCAAGTATGTACTATGTCAAATTTGTTCATAATATGTAACGTAACTGATTGCCCTAAACCAATAAAACTGAACCTGCTCATAAAATATCACATTTACAAGTAAGTTCTTAACATGTATTGAGTGCTTATTACACGTATAAAAACATGGTGAAAACAAAGAAACATGTTTATTTCGTGTTCGTGACAGTTGTCAATTCTGGCAACGTAAGTATGTAACGTTAACGAAACAAACAACATTACTTGCAGTCGCCTCAAATCAATGGTTGATGTACTTGATAAGCAAATCTAGCATAACCACAAAGGCTTTATACTAAAATCAAGCCTTTACCGTCAAACTACCGTTAAAATAAACACAGATATGATAAATATACGACCACCTAGCCAGTTAGCAACTCACACCAGATTAGCCCAAAGGTCGCAGAATGCTGAACATATAAATTTGTTTATAAAATATAAAGATCGTAGTTTAAATTACATGTTAGGAGAAAACCAAAACTATACGCACCCGATTAATTTATCTTCCCCGAAGACTGTTTTCGTGTAAAATGGAGTCGGGCGTAACTCCGGAAATGACGTCAAGAGGACTAAGAGGACAGTTCCGCACATTTGGAGATGCTTCCACACATAAAAACTGGACCCAGATTGACCCGAGATCAGTTTCAAAATTCTCGAATACTGAATAAAGTTATGGGGTGTTGTGATTGTTCCTAGATAAGTGTGAAAGTTCTAATTCACTGATTTCCATAAAATAATTTGTCATGGGGAGATAACATACATAAAGCGATTCTTAACACGATATTGTAAGCTGAAAAAAGTATTATAAAAGTTAATATTGGAGTGGATTTACAGATAATTAAATAGGAATTGCATTTAAGGAAAATTAACCATAGTTTTAATGTAATAATAAAAGTGTAGTAACCATGGTTTTGGCAGATTGATTACCATAGATTTACTACAAACATCATGTTTAAACTGTGTGGTAAAACCGAAGTAAATGTGTGGTTACTTTAATAAATAAATAAAATTGCACAAATGTCATTACTAATGAGTTTATAGTTTTCTTTTTAATTGTAATAATAAAATGTTGCTATAGTAAAATCTGTTTTGTGGGTCCCTCATATTAACTTATTATATCTTATTCATTTTATTTAACCTTTAATACAACAAATTTGGAAACAAGGGCATAGGGCTAGAAAACTGGAATAAATATATTTTTTTATCTCACAAGCACATTAGATTACATACAGAATATACACAGTTTCATACATTTTGCAATACAGCATTAATGCATATAATCCTTATGCTCCAGTTTAATTGCAGTATAAAACACAAGACATTAAACGCCTACATTTTACATGAATTAAGATTGTTTCAGTTTATTTAATACCTCTTGGACAAGTATTTTGCTATACTTATTAACCTTGTGATGCCCTGGCATCCAGCCAAGTAGAAAGCGATGAAAGTCTGTCCAAGCAAAAGCAAACATACTTCTCCATTCTTTCTCCAGCTCTGGAAAATTGGCCTTCTTGCCCACAGATATCCGCAACTCTGAAAAATAGTGATCTAAAAGTCCTGGCACTTTCCTTTCACACTCTCTCTCATTCATACAGCTGCCTAAAAAATAAATAACATCCTTCATTCCACAACCTCCACCGACATACTGAAAATCTACAGCTGCAATCTGCAGACCATCCTTGGAGAAGCAGAAATTTGCTATTTTTGCATCGCCATGCAGAATTGTAGTAAAACGACAGTTGTTGAGGAGGTTGTCTATCTCTGCAGCGGCTGCTTTGAGTTTTTGATCTGACATGGCTTCCAACTCTTCAGGTCTTGTTGCTAAATGCCAATACGTTCCTACAGACCACAGACCTTCTGGGGATACTCCAAGAAAGAGGCCATGAAAGTTGGCAATCCAGCTGAGGCATGCTTTGATTTCAGCATCATTTATACAGTTTTTTCTTTCTGGGAATCCTGCCACATCAAGGTCTTCCAGAACAATTAACTGCTCATCACCAAATGACTGGGAAGCCAGACAGATGGGAACTCGACAGTGTTCGTTGGTAGTGTAGCTTTGGTACCAATGACTTTCTACTTGATATGATCGCACTTTGCGCTGGTGAGATATGTCTGAGATCCAACCTCTTGGATGTTTCAAGTTTTGGGGAAACTTTACATGTTTGACAACAACAGAGGGCCGATCACATCCCTGCAAGTGGACTCTTATTATTTCACCATAACCGCTCCACAAAGTCTGAATCTTCTCTCCAATCTGAAGAGACTCTGCTCCACATGCTTTCAAAATGAGCTCCTCGTGTTCCTGTTTCATTCTAGAGATTTAGATTAGTAAAAAACAGACATTTACAAATCTTTAAACCATATTTAGTTGTATTTAAAAGTTAGCTCAAAACTACCTAACACGTATTATTATAGTAAACCATACATTGACAATTTTATTTAGAATAAAGGCCATTTCAAATAACTGATAAAAGAGTTCAACTGAATCGTTCGTATAGCAGGCTACTTATAAATGAATAAAAAATGATGAGGCTAAAATAAAATTAGCAGACTAGCGCTGCAGTGTGTTGACAAGTGTCGATTATCAAAGAAGCCATTAGACAATTAAAAGGTTCAATAATTTGTCTGAACAATGCACAATTGTTTGAATTTACCTTATGTCTGTCTGTGAAATGTGTTCGGCAAAAAACGACGTAGTAGCAGGTACAACTTCCGGCACACGAAAAGGGCATTCTGGGAAACGTAGTCAATTGGTTTTGCTCATTATATATAAACTGTAGCGTCCGGATCATATTCATCCTGTCAGGAAGGCTGAGGTTTTGCATTTTTTTTGTCCCCTAGAAAGGCCTAGTGACCATATTTCTATGTTTTTTAAACAAACGAATCAACACATAAATTATTGATTTATTTAGCAACAGGATAGCATAATCTAAAATATCGATAATTAATGGATTTCATGACTGCTCCAAACTGGAACATTTCATATATTTAAGAAAATAGTAGGAAGAATTGAATGTATTTTATTTTTATTATGCATTGCTCAATTTTTGTTTTACACATATGGGCTATACCTTTCACAAGATGTTCAGATTTGCTTAAGAGACATCTTAATCTGTTGTTGAATATTGCTGAAAATATTAACAACTAATTATAATTACAAACTAGAAAAACAAAAAATGAATCACAAAATATGACAGGCTTGGCCTGAAGGTAACTGTTGTGTTTGGTTTTAACATAAGAATTTATTTTAGATTAAATTTTCATTCGTACAAATGTATAGGATTTTTCTATATTAATTGTACTAAATTAAATTAAAACTACCCAACGGTTCTTGATTCTTTGCGGAGGTCTACCGGAAGTTATGTTTGGGCTACAAAATGTTTGTTTATTTTGTTGATGCCCACTTTAAATGCAACTGTAATTCTCAGTATTGCAGTAAATTCTCAAAAAATGCATCAATTGGAATCTGAAATCATTTACCTGGAATTATCATTGCCATTACTCAGATTGTTTCCAATTCTGATTTCTGCCCCAGAAAAGGCATCTCCCCTGTTTGTAATTGCCACTGAAAATACTTTGCGATTTCGTAGGAGCTCAAGTGTCCACCAAGGATTGAGGAATTCTTTGGTACAGGAACATGATGAAAGTAATTACTGTCTATATTCCCATCAATAGCATTAGATGCAAAGTTGTGCTCATACGTGACACTCTGTGTTGCTATTCCTCTTAAACCACATTTTCTCCTACAACAACAAAACAATCGGATGCTGAAAATATGAGATATGATTGAAATATTTATCCTTAACTGTTTAATGCCTTTTTTCTTCTTACATTCACTACTTACATCTAAAGCTTTTCTTCAGTTCAAGAAAGATCACTGAACCGCAAAATAATTAAATACACCTTTTACTGTTTTGTCTTTCTCTGGTAATGAAATGCTTAGATGATGTGTAAGTAAGAATAATTACAATAGTGGGTTAAATTAACTTTTCTTTATCATTTAAGTGTTTAAGATTAAGATATCTTAATTTGTATTGGTTATAACATGAAATATTGAAACTACTTCACAGTTTAGCAGTCGTTGTTTCTGTAATACAAGGCATTATTTTTGTATTAACTTTTGCATGTTAATACAAAGAAGGAAAAACATGCACATTTCCAATGTCCTGTGAGAACATCAAGATACATTTATTTATTAACTTTTTCATATAACTTTTAAATTACTTTGTCTAAAAATAACTCACCCATTTTAGTCTCAGAATGAACTTTTTTTAAACGACAATATGCTGTAAAGAGTAAGAAGTGAAAGATGCTCCCCATCATGTTAATAACAAAAACAAGCAATGGGCCAGCTATAAATACACACGTTTTTATGACTTTTAAAGGTATGACTTTTATCTAAACAGGTTATCTGAGATAAACAATATCACAACTGTAAAATGTATTGTTTGTTGTAAAGAAATGCTGTAATATAACAGCAACCGAATATTAATGTGTTTCTGGTTAATATCCTCTTTTGAAGGCTTTACAGTTCAGTGCATGTCATTTAAAGCAGATGAAAAAAATTAAGAGTGAAATGTTGGAACGTTATGAATTTAGCATTGGAATAAGAACAATAAAATTTAAGTTTAAATATAATTTTTATAGACGTGCATAATTTTTATTACTCACTGGACAGTAAGAGCAAAAACTAACTTTCTCTACCGAATTTCAAACTTAGTAAACTTGGGATTGTATCAGTTTACAACAATGGCAGCTGAATTTGTCAAAGGACACACCAGTGCATGCAAGACAGCGACATAACAGTGATTTTCATACAATGATCCTGAAAAAGCCAAGAGAAGGCAAAGAGAAACATGCAGTAAGGACAGTAAAACCAGTTAATAAGAATTTGTATTAAAAAATAGTTAGCATATCTCTAGCTAAATTAAATACAAAACAAAGTAATTAACCTATTTGAAAGGGATGGATACATTTTATAACCTTTATGACCAATCTGACCTATTTTAAATGATAGCTTATAAGGTTAAACCCCTCAAACAAGACACTGACAGAAGCGCAGACTTTTGGCAGTCTGTGCACTGTAATCTATAAGGCTGTGGACTGTGCGTTGGGAGGCAAATAAACTCTTACAAAATATATGGAGAACATACATAAAAATTCACATTCCAAACTTAAATGGTTGTAATTCATGCCTAGAATACAGTCCTTATTGCTAACCAACAAATCACTTAATTGTCATAATATACATTATTTATATTGTAAAAAAATTGGACAGATATTAGAGGCTTAGACCTTTATTTTGATATATTGTTTGTCATGATTTAATTGTGATATTTTTAAGTCAACTTAAGTGGTTCACTGGCTGTTAACATGTTAACAAATAAATAATGCATTGAAAAACGATTTCACATGACTAGATGCTCGTTGCAGCAGACAAATAGGGCAAAAAGAACATGTTCCTCTCCGTGTATATGTATGTCCGTGAATTTTGCGAAACAAACACATCGTGGCGCTGTTTTATCTCGTTTCGAAACACACGGACATATCGCGAGATTTCCCCAGCAAACGACTCCATCGTAAACGGTTGCGCAGGCGCAGTTTCGTTTTAAAACATTTTACTCTGTCTAGCCTCTCTCGCTAATAAAGAAACAATGGCGACGGCGGCGACTGCAGCGGGCGGAACGGGATCCGGAGGACCATCAGCCGGTCAAGCAGGGGCCGGTTCCTCGATCGGACGGAAGAAAGACGGAGGACCGTCTTCGAAGTACTGGGAGAGCTCGGAAACGGTGTCCCAGCTGGAGACGGTTCGGCTGTGGATCGGGAAACATTACAAAAAGGTCTGCAGCTCGTGCGGCGTCCGTTGAATGGGGGCGCGCGCAACACACAATGGCTACGAGTAGCGTTACGCGCGCGTGTTACTAGTTTATTCGTTACTATAGTTGATTCTACTTCGGAGTCAAAATGGAGTGGTGTAAAGATGACATTCGAGCATTAAACTGACGTTATTATTGAGAAGTTTGAATGTTGTGTTGTTTTGAGTGACAATGTTTTGGGCTTCTCAGTTAGCTCTTGTGCTAACATTAGAGCTGCCATAATGATGGCTGTTTTAAATCTAGTGTGCTGTGTCTCTATTCACACATTTTCACGGCATTTTTTTGGTATAAGATCAAGTAATCATGGTGCTCTAGGATGGTATATCCTGATGTGTTCCTTACATAATGTACTATTGTTGCACCAAAGTACAGTTTACAAAGTTCTCCGATCATAATACTCTTGACACTTATAATTTATCGAAGTGTTGAGCATGTTAATATGTCATATATTTATATGTACTGACAATATGCATGTCGGGGAACAGATGCATTTCCTATATGGTACGTGTCCAAAAACCATAGCTCTACCACGGCAAGTGTTACGGTAGTTCTCTGCACAACAAAAACAAAACATAAACACGTGGTTAAATAAGCTTTTGAATACTAGTTGTGGACCGTGGTAGCACAAGTCGGTTATTATTTATTAATTAAATGTAATTATTTATGGGGATTAAATAACGTTTATTATATTCAACGTTTGTCTGTCGATCTGGTTCTAAGGACTCTTGTGTAGGTGTATGAAACGCATTATAATATAGATTTGTGCCTGATCAGTCTCCTGGTTTTGTTCCTCAGTATGTCCAAACCGACTCTCCTACAAACAAATCTTTGGCTGCGCTGGTGGTACAGTTGCTGCAGTTTCAAGAAGATGCATTTGGGCGTAGAGTCAGCAATCCTGCCCTTACCAAGCTACCAGTAAGTTTCTTTGTGCATATTTAGCATTCCATATCGGTTACACACATTAACGTGTTTATCTGTCTCTGTTTCAAATGAATCGACAGAGGTTGCTGTTGTACAATTCAGCATAAAAGGAATGAGAAAGTAAACGATTGTATTGCTTGAAAATGTTGAAATTCCATATTAAAGCTGTGTTTTTTTATTTTCTGTTCTTGTAGGCAAAGAGCTTTCTTGACTTCAAATCTGCTGGAGCTCTATGTCACATTCTTGGGTCTGCATACAAGTTCAAGAGCGAGCAGGGCTGGTGAGTAAGATATCAGGAGAGTTAAAAAGGAAGATGGTGATGAGCAAAAAGCAACTGCTTTTCTGTAAACCTTAAAACTAGTTCAATCAAACACATTTATGCCATGCTTGCCACCTGTACGATGAATTGCTGTGCGTTTTTTTCAGGAGGAGGTTTGATCTCCAGAACCCATCCAGAATGGACAGAAATGTGGAGATGTTTATGACTATTGAGAAGACACTTGTTCAGGTAGTGACCCTTTTTTAGTGCCCCACTCACATGTCATAATGGAAATTCAGTGTCAATGGAGCTTTGGATTGTCTCTGAATGGTCTTGATACACATGCTTGATACACATGTTGTTCTTTACTACAGAACAACACGTTGACTCGACCTATTGTGTACATTGTGTCTGATGTGGAGCAAAAGCAAGCCAATAAGCTCAAAGACATCATCAAGAGACATCAGGTATTAGAACGTTTCATGTTTGCATGGATTAGAGTTTGGTTATTCATGTTTTCAATGTCCTATTGTTGGGTTTTTTTTGCATTTCAAGGGAACTATCGCTGAAGATAAGTCGAAGGCCACCCATATTATCTACCCATCCCCGGCCCAGCTGGAAGAAGGTTGGTCATTTTTTTTCTAGAAGTGTCTTAAGTTGCATATTGTGAATATCACCCACTGTCAACAATGGTCCATTCTTTTTGGAGTCTGGTTTTCGTTGACCTGACCATGTTAATTGTGGTTCTTTTTTTTAGAAGAGTGGCTGCGTCCTGTCATGCGCAAAGACAAACAGGTGTTGGTTCACTGGGGATATTACCCTGACAGGTTAGTAGTGCGGGATGTTATGGTGATGCACGATTTTAAAGGGATAGTGCATCCAAAACTAAACATTCTATTGCAGGGCTCCAGACTAACTTTTTTTACTAGGAGCATTGTAGCCCCTGACTTAATTTTTTAGGGGCACACCATAAATCAGTCAGCAATGCATTTATTCACATTTTCCCCAAAATAACCGTATTACTGAAAAATAAGTTGATGACAGCAGATTTGGTTCTGCTAATTTAAAAAGAGGCAATGTCTACAGAGCAGCTTTGTTATTGATTGGTGCTAAATAGAGAGACTGTAATCTGAATTGAACCTAAAGAAATTGTGCTTCTCCAAAAGTGTGTAATTTAATTGTTAACAGTGTTGCACATTAAAGCAAAATTTAATTCTTCGTGTTGATTTTATTGTGCATTAAGGACACTTTTCCTCATGCTCACAACACGTAACGTCAAATAAAACTTAACTAAACATTGTTCATTGTTGCTGTGGACAGATTTGAAATGATTCAGTGATGTCTCTCAAGTAATCCACAGATAAATTATGTTTTCTGAACTCCTACACAGTAAGTTTCATTTTAAACCGCAAACAGCAACTCGTAGTAATGCGCTCATGTTGTGTTTGTAAACTTGTCAATGAGGATCTGGATTGTGCGTGTCCGCGGCAGCGGGAAACATCAGTGACTTGTGAGTGACCCACGCATTGACGTGCAGTTGACTTTCACACACAGCCTGCACTGGTGGCGGGCTGGCGTTTCTTCTCGTCTTTCCAAATTAAATAAAAACTAGAAGAAATTCCAAATTTGCCGGTCGCAAATGCGCGAGTACTAAAAATCCTCAAGCTGTCTTGAAAACGTTTCAAGTTCAAACTTTTTTTCGCAGTCTGGAGCCCTGTATTGGTTTCTGTGTGATCATTACCTCAAAAAAAGAAGATGGGTAGAAAAAGTTTCTTTTGAAGCCGTATGATAACTTCCTGTTTTTAGTGCTGTTTTTCATCAAAGTTTGCACATGGGTTTGTTATTCTTGCAGTTATGACACATGGGTATCAACAAATGAGGTGGATGGAGATGTTGAGGATCCACCAAGCTCTGAGAAACCGTGGCGGGTGAGGCGTGTTTCTATAAACGCTCGGCTGTCGCTTTAGATCACTAAACTATAATACCGAACAATCTGACACAGACTTAGGATTTATATTTTAAGTGATGCAGCCCTGCATCAAGATAAAATTTTCCGGAATTTGCTCAGTACGCTCTCCGATGCCCTCAGGTGCATGCTAAGTGGGTCATGGACACGGATGACTTCAACGAGTGGATGAACGAGGAAGATTACGAAGTGGATGAAAACAAGAAGCCTGTGAGTTTCCGCCAGCGGATCTTCCCAGGGGAAGAAGTGGTAGGTCCCGGCAGGAGCCGTTTTGTCATTGTCTGTGTGTCTGTCAGTCATCCTCTCAAGCTCTTCCTTGCTGCTTCACCCTCACGTGCCTCACCCTCCCGCATTTCCCCTCAGCACCTCCCTTCCCCTTGTGTGTAAGATCGTTCCATTCTCTCATTCTCTCGCTCTTTCTCTCATCCTTCACCCCACCATGGTTCTGATCAGTCTTCCCGTACACCCGAACGCAAGGACCGCAAGTCTCTGGTCGGTGGCAAGAAGAGGCGACGCTCTCCATCCCCACCCAGCACTCCTGTGGAGTCTCGCAAGAAGGGCAAGAAAGGGTACGTTTTCTCATGAAGAACAAGCGTACTAGTATCCTGTTATGCTATGCACAGTAAAAAACAAGTTTAAAAATAAACGTAGTGCTGACATATCTAGGAAATGTGATTCGATGAGCAGTGTTTGAAGTTCTTTTTGAACCTTAAAGACCAAATTTTTTAAGAGGCTAACTATTGTTTCTCAAACAGTAATCCTGGATCACAGTGGAGGCGCCGTGGACATCAGAATGACGATGAGCAAGATGAAGATCTCACAAAGGATATGGAAGATCCATCCCCTGTGCCAGGAATGGAGGAGGTTTCATTGGCAAAAAATGGTAAGTTTTGGGTGTTTTATTGAGGCTCTTGATTAGTCCCACAAATCCAAAGCGGTGCTGCAGCAATGATTTTGGATGATAACCTGAAGGTTGTATGTTGGAATTTTGTTAAATCACCATTTTAATCGTACCCCGGTGTTGTTCGAGGTGGCTTGCTCTTATATATTTTATACATGATAGACTCAATAGGGCTTTTCACATGTGAAATATTTAACCCAGGGTTATTCTAAACGCCAGGTAAACAGAATCATGGGTTATCGGTGTCACATTTCACATGCTTATAATATTCCAGGGGTTAAAAGATAACCTTGAGGTATTCATAACCTGATGTATCACGCTGTACATCATTAAACCCTGTGTTCACATTCTTATTTGCATATTTACAATGTCAACAGTCATGATTGGATAAATACTGCAGTGTCAAACTGACTGAATAAAAATAGTGTGTGGTTACTTTAATTAACCGAATACCTCGTTGTTCCACCTCAGGAAAAAAATGACGCCTCGCAAATCCTTTTTGCCTGTTTTAAACCTTCTAAGACCTTACTTACTCAAAAAAAAACGCTCAAAGGGTTGTTTACACAACGCACAGAGTTTCTGTGACTGCGCACAGCTTGTGAAATGAGGTAAGCGATGTACAGTTTTTGATAGGTGTACATTGCTAAGCGTCTGGTCGTATCATTCTACCCCCGCTTCGTTTCTCACTGCACACGTTTGGAACCGCAATGCAGGTTTAACCCTCCAAAAGCAGTGCTAACTCTGCTCATGAGCAGGGATACATAACCCCCAGGTAAAATGCGGGGATAACCCCGCCTTTAAATTACAAGTGTGAAACGCTCATTTACCCGGGGTTTAAAGCGGTGCTAAGAATGAGTATAACCTGAGGTTAAGCACAGTGTGAAAAGTCCTAATGTGACTTCAGATTAAAATAAGCATTGACATACAGCCATTTTCACAAAAGCCTACATTACCTGCGCATATTCAAGCTTTTATTCTCATAAATCGAAACACTGAATCTTCTGTGCAGCCTCTCAAGATTCAGTGCATGACTAAAATAGACACTGTGGCTACAGCCCTACTTTCATTGTCCTACTTTACATGGAAAGCTTTTAAACGTTATTAAATTGTCTGTCTGACATCCCTAATGTGCTCTTTCTTTCCGCCTGCAGTCAGTCAGAAAAAAGACAGCGAGAACACACCAGTGAAAGGGGGAACAGTCACAGATTTGGGTAAGTATTCTGTATGGTTTGTTGCAGGCATAACTGACATGTATTGCCAAGGAACTGGGAATGAATGAGTGAATTTGTTTTTTGTTTTAGGTGACCAGGAAGATGATTCAATAGCCTCTGGTGGCAAGGTAGAAATGATTGTTGAATGGAAATGTTTCTGTTATCTTATAGATTCACAGTGTTTTGTTTTTAAACAGTGTTTTGTTTTTAACAGCCTGGCTCTGTAACCAATACGCTCTTTTTTAATGTTTTATTTAAATTTTCATAATCTGTATTTGAAAGGAGGATGACGACCAAGACAAAACGGCGATCAATCGTCTGATCGACTCTGAAGATAACGTGACCGAGCAAACCCATCACATTATTATCCCTAGTTATGCTGCTTGGTTTGACTACAACAGGTATGGGATCCATCCCACTGTCGTGCTGCTTTTCTACTTGGTTGTTTGCACAGATGTAGTGTTAAACACATAAGGCAGGTAACAATTACCATTTGCGAAATACTTGTGGAAAATGTTTATCTGGCAGATTGTGAAAATAAAATGTTTCAGTGAAATGTAATGACTTTATCGGCTTTAGAAACAGCAGGAGAAATTATTAATAAATCATAGCTCAGTTTTATACTTCACAATACAGACAGGAGGTTAAACATGTTTGACCTACTTTGGGAGCTTTACGGTAACTGTATGAGATCTATTAACTTTGAAATTCTCTTCCAGTATACATGAAATCGAAAGACGTGCCCTACCGGAGTTCTTCAATGGCAAAAACAAATCTAAGACTCCAGAGATGTAAGTCGAGAATTACCCGATCTTAAAGATACAGTTTGCAACTTTTTTGTCGTAAAATATCCAAAAACAAAAATTTTTGTTAATTCGAGGACTCTCTCCAAATATTTGTAAATAGTGAGAAAATTGTAACTAGTGACACCGACCGTGTATGGCAGTCACCTGAACAAGCTGTAATTGTTTTTGGATAGACATCGAATGACATCGAATTCATTATAATGAAATAAAATCACGTCATCAAATGCAACATTTCTAAAACTTTATTACTTTACATCATCCACGTTGTTGTTTTGAACATATCTGTTTTGATCGTGAGCCCTCTACTGGCATATTTTATAAACTGTATCTTTAATCTTTCCTTAAATTAGAAATATAATCAATTAAATGAATGCTGCATCAATGAGCTGATGAGTTGCTTCCTGAATGCGTACTTGTCTTCACTGTTATGTTCTGTTTATAACCATTTTTAACAGCTATCTGGCTTATCGTAACTTCATGATCGACACGTACCGTCTGAATCCTCAGGAGTACCTGACCTCCACCTCCTGCAGGAGGAACCTCACTGGAGATGTGTGTGCGGTCATGAGGTTAGAATTCTCGTTCATGGTCCTGTGTTTTTTCTTTGTTTTTTTCAGGCTTTTATTTTTTTGTACTAATCTGTGTGTTTTTCCCCAGGGTTCATGCCTTTCTGGAGCAGTGGGGACTGGTGAACTACCAGGTTGATGCAGACAGTAGACCCCTCCCTATGGGTCCACCACCGACCCCACATTTCAATGTGCTGGCTGATACTCCCTCTGGTTTGGTACCGTTGCATCACCGCCCCCCACAGGTTTAAAACAAGCTTTCTCATGGCATTTAAATGTTGTACCCGAACCAACTTATGGTCCTGTTCAATTTTTATTAAAATTTAAACCCATAGCCTTTGTGTGTCCTCTGTCTTAGTGCATGTGAATCTGATGCAGTGTCATAAACTCTCTGGTGTTTTCTGCAGGTTCCCAATGCCCAGCCGATGCTGAACTTCCCAGAAAAGGGCAAAGACAAGCCTACCGACCTGCAGAACTTTGGTCTCCGTCCAGATATATACTCAAAGAAGAATCTCAAGGCAAGTGGCTCCTGTTCTTATAGCTGCTGTAATTCTTTGTCTCTTTCACCGCTCAGGATGTGATAATATTTTTGTTGCTTTACAGATTAAGGGAACTGCTGGTGGCAGAGACTGGACCGAGCAAGAAACTTTGCTTCTGTTGGAGGTAAGATCAGACTCTGATTCAGATCTTTGGGACCACCATCTTTTTTTTTTTTATTCTGCCATTTTTTTTATTTTTATATCATACCTGTGCTTGTATTCCCAGGCTCTTGAGATATATAAGGATGACTGGAACAAGGTTTCGGAGCATGTGGGCAGCCGTACTCAGGATGAGTGCATCTTGCACTTCCTGAGACTGCCAATAGAGGATCCTTACCTTGAGAATTCTGAGGCCTCATTGGGACCTCTGGCCTACCAGCCAATCCCCTTCAGCCAATCAGGAAACCCAGTCATGAGCACTGTTGCGTTTCTTGCCTCCGTGGTTGACCCACGCGTGGCGGCAGCTGCTGCCAAAGCAGCTCTAGGTATGTCTCTGTCATGTATACATTTTTTACACATTTTCTCCAATATCAATATGCTGTTCTACATTGAGCTCTTTTGTCGATTTAAATGCCTGTGATTTAATATGGTATTACTGGACGTTGTGTTTGTAGAGGAGTTCTCTCGTGTACGTGAGGAGGTGCCGACAGAGCTGGTGGAGGCTCACGTAAAGAAGGTGCAGGAGGCTGCCCGCAACACTGGTAAAGTGGACCCCTCGTTTGGTCTGGAGAGCAGCGGTATTGCTGGCACTGCCCCCGAAGAACCAGAGAAGACGGGTAACTACTTACATTACAATAAAGTCAGAAAACTCATTATGGTTGGCAGGTGTGTTGTATAATACCTGCTGCTGCCACCAGATGGCATCAGATTAGTATGTTTGAACCATCACATAAGACAGAGGGTTTGCGAAGAACTCATTGACCCTAATCAGCTGTGGATGGGCTTGTCCAGATCTAGAAATTCAAATTAAAGATGTATGCTACAAAGAAACTTCCCCCATGCTAACCTATACGCTTTAAGGATTTGGCTAATTTGATCTGAAATCTATATTGTGTAAGACATTCTAGTCCTAGATGCGATTGTGCTTCTGAAAACAATGGTTGCCCGTGGCTCGATACAGCGCTGGCAGATGGGGCGCACAAGTGTGGGAGGGGTTGAAACTGGGTCAGTTAAGTGTGACGTAGTGTGACTTGTTGTGCCACCTTTGACTTTTTGCCGCACACACACCTTATCACTAAAAGCTGCCTAATTTCCTCATTCAGCTGTGATGCTCTGTTTGTTCATAGCGGTCCTACTATGTCATGCTGTCCCATCTAATGGCTGTGTGTTTTTTATATGTCAGGTGCTTTAGAGTTCGGCGTAATAGGTCGACAGAGGCTATGGCACCTTATGTGTTCTCAGGCAGGGCTGTGATTTACACCCTGCAGTTCACCATAGCACCGTTCACTCCACACTTACATGTGGACCAAATCTGACATGGGGGACATTTTTTATGTTTTTAATTATGATCTAGGAAATGTGCATGATTACTTTTTTCTTTTTTAAAGACGTTTAATATTGATTTCATATTTTTTTCTGGTTTCATGTTTTTGGTGTGATGTGCTTTGTTCTAATCATTGTCTTTTTTCTCCTTACAGAGACAACAGAGACTGAGAAGATGGACACAGACTCTGACTCCCAGCAGCCAGATAAGGTCAGTTTTGGTCCCGCCCCCGGAAGCCAGATGTACATTTCCATGTGATTTACTTGTCATACAGACACTTAAACTTTATATGCATTGCTCATGATATATGACTCAGGCGGAGTCCAAAGATGAAGCGGAGAAGCCCAGCGAGTCTGCGGAGAAGCCGGCAGAGGCAGAAAAAGAAAAGAGCGAGACGACAGAAAAGTCTGAGCCGCAGGAGGAGGAAGAGGGCGACGGTGGAGAAACAAAGACAGCAGGTACAGATTCTGACAGCTGAGACTGTTGCAGATTCTCACAGTCTTTTCTGCTGTTTGGTTTCTCGTGCATGGCTAATCTCTTAGGTCTTTAAAGATCTACCATACAGAACAATCACACTGACATCTAATAATTCTGGCACATTTAATATAGATATGCCTGACTGCTTACATAAAATGTGTTTGAAGTAAACAGAACAATGTATTGTGAAGGAAGGTGATGTGCTATATGTTTGCTCCCGTTTTTAGAGAAAGACAAAGAGGAGGCCATGGAGACCACAGAGGAAGAGAAAGAGGCAAAGGTGGAGAAGGAGGAAGGAAAGAAGCTTGAGTTGGATATTGAAGAGGGAAACATTGCCACCGCTGCTGCAGCTGCTCTGGCATCTGCTGCTACCAAAGCAAAGGTGACACATCCAATGCATGGACTTGATTTGATATTTAAGAACTCTTTGACTGACTTTGCACTAACAGTTTTATGCAGGTGGTTCCAGTCTTAATGCCTTTTATAATGCCAAGTTCATTTCATGCGACATCTCATTGTCTCTCTATTTTATCTCAGCACCTGGCAGCAGTGGAGGAGAGAAAGATCAAGTCTCTTGTGGCTCTGCTGGTTGAGACTCAGATGAAGAAGCTGGAGATTAAACTCAGACACTTTGAGGAGCTAGAGACCATTATGGATCGTGAGAAAGAAGCGGTGAGTCTAGTGAAAGCTGTCTTTAACATGCCTGGTTATAAAATAAGTACATAGAATGATATTATGGTCAAATGTATAGCTAATTTTGTTTTTCTTGCATAGGTTTTAAGTTGGGCTGCCAACGTTAACGTATGCGATTAATTTAGTCCGATTAACGCATGAAAAATATATTTAATGTCATTAACGCAACAATCGGTTTTTCTTTCATCATTGTAAAGCATTATATTATTAAACGGCTCATTTAAATGCTTGATTCTGATTGGCCATTTTCAAATAACAACTGCTCAAAACTTAAAATAACACCCTGTAACCCGGATGCTGCAATCAATTTGAGTGGGGCAGTTTAATATCACACAAAAATGTATTATATATATGTCTTTTTATAACATATGACATTATATTTACAAATGATTAAACCAATTTGCCTGTTTGTGACATTTGAAAAATGTTTCTTACTTTAAAACCAAATCTAAATGGCTTTCCTCGCGGAAGGTCTGCATTCAGGGATGCACTGTTGGGGCTTATTTCTGGGATAACAACCAGCTGTAAAAGTATGTTTAAAACCATAAAAGCAGTGTGATTAGACGATGGTGAATATGGTACAAATGTCAATGCAGAAAATCTTAATGGTCCTAAAATAGGCTTTATAAATAGCCAGTGAAAATGGTTAAACTTATAAAATTCACTGTTGTAAATACACAATGCTCTTTGTTTTCTGCCTTGTTCTTGTGTATCTTCCAGTCTTGGGTTTGCACACAAGGGGCGCTCTCCACAAAATGTGTGCCTAAATGCAGCTGAATATAGTAACCTAATTTAACCACTGTAAATAGTGCATGAATGATGTGCCCAGTGTCCAAACATTTATTCAATGCACCTTTGATTTCAGTTAAATGCGCTTTTAGAGGAAGACCCATGCGGTCATTCACAACATGATGTACCAGTTGACCTACAGTAACTCTTTTAAAATGGATAATGTGCTTCTCACTGCCATTGTTGAAGAAAATAGGCATTGATTTTATATGTAGCAGCAAATATAGATATCCAGATGTTGGCTAGACTGTCCACACAAGAGATTTGTTTAGGGGCACTTTTAAAACATACTGCTGTTCTGTTCTAAAGACCAGAGGTAAAAACACACCAGATTATGTTTATATTTATACATTTGAAAGGTGCTTTATTAGCTTCTATCGGTTTGAGCTTTCTGTCAAGTCATCATTCTGTGCCTTGTTATGAATTCAAGTTGGATCTTTCCGTCTGTCTTTAGCTGGAGCTCCAGAGACAGCAGCTCCTAACCGAACGACAGGCATTCCACATGGAGCAGCTGAAGTATGCAGAGATGAAGGCTCGTCAGCAAATGGAACAGCAGGCGGCTGCAGCTGCACAGCAGAACGCAGGAGGCCATCACGGACCTCCTCCACACGGCCCTCCTCCAGGCATGCACCCTGGACATCCCGGACACCCCGGTCCTGGCTTTCCCCCCATGCATCATGCCATGGGTCCCCACCATGCCCCTCAGTCAGGTCAGCACTTTTCCTAAAAGCATTGATGACTTGAATCTGCATGTAGCAAATCTCAATTGTCTCTTGTTGCTTGGTGCAGGACCAATGGTTGGACCAGGACAACCCATGCCAGGTCGGATGATGACTGGACCTCCCCCAGTTGGCCCCCCACAGGGTGGCATGCCCCCTATGATGGGACCACGACACCCTGGACCACTCAATGGCATGTGTGAGTATCCTTTCCGTTTCAGATTTTGTCCTTTGCTAGGTTACATTAAAGCTGCATTAAACCGTATTTTGTTTGCTACAGATACAGGTCCACCACCTCCTCAACCTACACAGCCTGATGTGATGCCACCTGTCCCAGTGGGACCTCCCATCTCTGCACCCGCTCCTCGTGCTGCTGAAAACTAAACTGTTGCCCTGTCCTCACACATGTACACATCCGCACACAAATACACAGTCAACTGAACATTTTACTCTTTTAAATCCAAATTAATCCTGATTCCTCTGAATCGCTCGCAAACCTGCTGTTATCTCCCTCTGTCGATTGTCTTGCTGATGGGTGGGTCATCTCTAAAGCCTTTTTCCCCAAAGCTGAGCTAAGCACTCACCTACTCGCACATAAACATCCTCGCACGCTCAGGGCACAGGAGTGCAGTTGTTCCTGCAACTCTTGGCTAGTAATAGCATTGGCTACTCTTTGTTCTGTAATGTAGAACACCGCGCTGCTAACGCTAACAGACTCCTGTGGTTTGGGAGGAATACCTGCTGTTGTCTGGCACCTCTTTGTAATGTGACTGAAAGAATAATATGTGTATATTGTGCTAGCCGTGTAAGCTTAACCCTCCGAGACCGGAGCACAGCTCTGCTGTGAGTCAGTGCTCCCTCTTCGAAAACACACTGTAGATACGAGCTGGTCAGCAGCCTCCTTCCCTACAGGCCTGTAACCACACCACAGTTTTGTGTGTCTGCGGTGCGGCGTTTATCTTAACAGGGTTCCTAGCGGCTTCTCTGAGCTTCCTTTAATATTAACACCCTAACCTTGCTGAGAATCTACCTCGCCGGTCGTTTTCCACCTGTGCACGGTTTGTGTTACTGTATCACTCAGACTTGCTTTATGGTGCTTAGTTTAGTCAGCCACACTGTGACCTAGTAATGCTCTGGATAGAGCGGAGATCAACGAACGCTCACCCTATGGGGTGTAACTTATGCCATAACCCCGGCCAAGCGGTTCCTGCTGTCCGGAACATGCCCGAGTACTGTATTTCCAAAAAAAGAGCAGATACTCCGCTTTAGAGATGAACCCACACGCGCAAAAACACAAAACACGCCACATGACAAACTCCATTCGTTCACACTGAGAATGATAATGGAGGTGAATATGGTATCACACTGAAATGACGGAGGACCTTTGCTTGTTTTAGGTGTAGCTAGCCCTTTGTGCTCCTCCCTTAGGTGCTGACAGAATAGCTGCCCTGCCTCGCTCTACCTCTCTCACTTTACTACCTCTTTTCTCTCTCTCTCTTGCTCTCTCTCTTCCTATGGCTGTTGTTTCTCTTTTGTGTGTGCCCATGTGACTGCTGCATTACTGCTGTGTGGAGGCTGTCGTCCTCTTCCTCCTCAGGTGAACCAAGCCCCTCTCTTCATCACGCCCAGCCCCCCCCCCCCGCTACACTACACACACACACAATCACACACACAGAAACAGATGCATTTCCTGTTCCAAAATTTTCCAGGCTGTATATCACAGGAGACAGGGGTGATTCCCTATCTTCCTCATCCCCAATATATATCTTTTATTGCTTTTTATTTTATGGTAATGTATTTTTAAGAAAATAAAGTTTGTGTAGACTCTATCTCTGTTCTTGGATGTTTGTAGCTTTTCTTTTGATTTTTACCCGGCACATTGGTACTGAGACCTGAACACTGTCAAATAAAGTGGGTTTCTGTTTTTGTACGACTGCTTATCTGTTTCAGTTTTAGTTTAGTTTGGATAAAGCCTAAAGGAAATGAAACACATTTTCTACAGTTTTTGCATTGTGGCATTTGAATATCAATTAGATCAAAATTGTTTGGATATCTTACTCGCGAGGCACTTTACATTGTCACGTGGGTTTTACAGTGTTACAGTAAAAAATACTGTAATACTGTGACTTATTGTCTAAGAAATGTCACAATGCAAATCTTAATGGTCCTAAATGGGGTTATTTTTTGTTCTGTTCTGTGGGTTGGTATGACCTGCCATTTTAACTTTTGTATGGCAGTCATTTGGCAATATGTGTCTATTTGAAGTAGAAATGTAATATTTATTAGACCTGTATATATAACAAGCTGGTGGAGTGCAAAAGTGAAGCTTTGACATCACGATGTGTTCACTTGTTGGGTTTTCGTTTGAAATATGATGCTATTTAAGGGGAAAAGCACACATGATTATAACAATTTCATGTAATGCTAGCCTGGATAATCCAGTTTAAAATGTTCTTGGTAGTTAAAATGGGTGTGAGATAAAACTGTTATTTCTTTTAAATCTCCTTTCTGTTATAGAAGTTTATAATGTATGATATTAGAAATATGAAGTAAATTTATTAGTGATCGAAATAATCAAGTCTTGTGACAGTCATTGGAGTTGATCTACGCAGTTGGTGAATAAATATATGGGGCCAGTTGCATAAACACAGCCGCTAAATTAACACTGTCTTCACTATTCTCACAGACTAGCAAGTAGTTTGGTATCTAGCTATTCATAATCGGTCTCACGTTTTATATTTCAGTTAGACCAATCTAGCTTTTTATGTAACTGACTTGAAGTTATGGGCAGTCTTGAAGAAAATAATTAGAAGACTAAACTTGTTAGACTAAGCACTTTATGCAACAGGCCAATGGAGTGGGATCACCTCTTAAATACTATAAATAACAATATAAATCTCAACCATCTTTTGGAGACCAGTCTTTGACCTGAAATTGCCTATTTTATTTGGAAAATATATGACATGATATAAATTAATGCGTTCAAAGGCTTGTACACCTTGATAAGGGGTTTTAAAGCAATGGGCTCATTTTTCCGGATTTTTACTAACTGAACAGAAAATTTCTCTCAGGTCAGACTTGTTAAATGGTGAAATGTGATAAATATTTAAGGTGTTTTCTCAAATTCAACTTTTACAAGCCTCATATATGCTATCCCAAAGGCGTTTAGCACCTCACTCCCTCTGTGTGGATATTAATATTTACGGCTGCTATTTACATTTGGTGTTATGACACCAGATGAGGTCCAGGTCATAAAACCGTGCTTGAGGCGTACCAAAACGCCCAATGATTTCAGGACATATTAAAACCTCCTCCTCCTCTATAACTTACAGGGAATCTAGTGCTATACAGCATTTGTGTGAAGGCACTTATTTTTGATATGCACAGTCAGAACATTTCTTGTTTCTCGATTATTTGTATAATTTGTTGACAACATTTTTTTGTTACATACTTATTTGAGCCGTTATTTTATAGTAGTGATTGAGATACCTATATGCAACCAATTTGAGATATGGATGTTTTTATCCATTATTTCAGTTTTAGTCTTATTTCTAAAATCTACTTTAATAGATAGAGTAGGCTGTCAGGGAACAATGCATAGTTTATATTTTTGAATTCATAGTAAATTGGGTAAATATGGTGTAAAGTACATATCTTTTGAGAACTATAATGTGCAATTAAATAAAAGTAGGGCACGAATTCAATGATTGTGAGAAGTGGCTGTTAGGAAGGGAGGTGTTGCGAAATGAGAACCAGTAACACAGATTACAAAGACAATTTTCATTCTCTGGATGAACCAATAAATAATTTACATGCAGAACAAAAATGATAGATAGTTTATAAAATAATAATATAATGTTCTCAACCTGTCATGTCATTCCAAACTTTCTTGTTTAGGCAGAACACAAAAGAAGATATTTTAAAGAATGTTGGTAACCAAACAACATTGGGCCTATTGACTTCCACTGGGAACAAAACTACTGAGACATTCCTCAAAATACCTTCTTGTTTGTTCCACAGAACAAAAAAAGTCATACAGATTTGGTTGAATAAATGACGGAAGAATTTGATCACTTTAAGAAATGAATTGGCCATTTTTACATACAGTTGTCATGTTCTGTCAGTATTTTATTGACTATTGATGAACCCATATTGGTTGCCCACTTGTTTAAATGTTATATAATTATCCCCTCTTATATTTGTGCTCCACCAGCCCTGTCACCGATGAGATGAGGTCATTCTTTAAAAGCCCATTTTTCCTCCATTCAACCCATTACTTTTTGCCCAGTTTTCTTTAGCAGGTTTCCTCGCTGACATCATTCCTCCGCCCATCTTCTTTTTCTTGGCTCTTCATCGTCTCTCCCTCACCACCACCTCCTCGCTCGTCCTTACATGTTCTGCTGTCGGTCTTAATCCATCACGTCCGTAACCATGGCGGCAGGTCCAGAGATGTGTGAATAAAGCAGAGGGAGCTCAATGCAGCTTGATCGTGGCACTGGCAGAACGCACTCTACTGCTGCAGGAAAGAGAAGCGCTTTGGAAAGATTGTTTTCGTATTGGATACATACCACAATTTCTTTGACCAAAGCTCAAAAATTAAAAGAAATATGAGACCTGTATAATTATTAGGTAGAAGCAGGTTTAAAGGAGAAACGTTTGATTCTAGGGAACATGCATACTAATAACCGTGTACATTGAATGCCCCGGAAGCTGAAATATGTTTGCTCAAGTGAAGAACAGATTTACATACAGAATAATACAGAAGGCTAAATATGTAATGCATACTTGAACATCTTCTACTGTTAGTTTGATTTCCTCGCTGTGTTCCCTGTAGGATTGCAGAAACTCCAAATCTAAAATCTTTGAATTAAAACAACAAACAATGACAGCCTGTGTGTGATGTGCAGATGGCTGGAGCTCATGGGCTGCAGAGACAGTTGGTGTGTGTATGTATTCTTGATTGAATATAAAAGATACTTTCCTTGTTTCCTAAGCACCATCGCTTCAGTTCGATACGTGCTTGACAAAGGCATTTAAGCATTTCATGTTTTTACACCCGCACTATCTCTGAGGACGTTTCCATGGCAACAGTTCTCATGGTTCTGCATGAAGAGTAGCCATAGAGGAGGGGCTGTTTCGTGCTTTAAAGATGAACCTTAAAGCAAGTGCTCTGGTAAATCTAATGGTGGAGTCTCTGTCGGCGACAGAATTGCTGTCACGATTGTAGGGGACAACAGTCGCCTTAACCGGTCAAACAGGATGGCGAATGTCTTCGTAACACAAAATGAATTACACATCTAATCTGCATGCGTTGGGAACACACACTTCCAGTTCCGTGTGCATGACCTGAAATGTTCAGATGGAGGGTCGATGAGTTCATGTGAGACTGAGATACCCTTTTTACGATTGTTTCAATCTGATCTCTGTTTTAAGAGTACTCAAAAGGTTTATCCGCTGAAGCTGAGAAACATTCTCTAGCTTGTGATTTGATCTTTAGCCTTCCAGATAAAAAAGAGGAAATCTGGGACACAGCCAAGGGCTTAACAACAAGCTCTCAATTAGGGTCCGCCTGTGTTTGTGCCATGACTGAAAACATGGGACTTTGGTATCCATACATGATTTTCACTTTCATTGCCATGACAGCTCAAATAAAGTGATGTTTCAGTCAAGACTATACATTAATATACTTTAGTTGTCAGATATACATTAAAATAGAATTGATGCAGAGGACTGCGGATTTAGGCCTTGCAAAGAATAAAGGAAATCTGTTGTGCATGATGTTTTTTTAAATTCTGCAGAAATCTATTAAAATTTCTGTCGGTGCAAATTCATTGTGCGCACCATGGACGTTGTCATTTGTTTTATTTTATACAAGGTCAACATGGAATAGGAAAATGAGTCTATAACAGGGACAATCCCCCTGAGCATTCTGGGGTTGTGTCATTTAGGGTCACAATGCAGACATGTTCACAATTCCCTAAAGTCCTGTGTCAAAAGGCTAATCTGGATCAAGCCTTTTTAAATCAATCAGTTTTAGCAACATTTCTCTGTTTTAAGATTAGATGCTGTGACAGTACAGTTTATAATTCTGTTGACTGTATATAGCCTGACATATAGTATATTAGGATTTATTTCATTTATATTTGCATTTGGAGAATTGTAATACATGAGGCTTGGTTTTAAATACAATATTTTATTTTTACTAGTAGCGAATTGTGTTTGAGTTGCGAGTCATTTGTCCGAGTCATTTCAACAGCTAAATTACAAGTCCGCGGGTACAATGTAAATGGGGTTTGGATCAATCTTCTATTTATTATGTAGTTTAAACACTACGCCAGACCACCCACCGTTGTGTTATATAGTTTTATAAAGCAGGTACGTGTCTATTAAGGTTTTTTTGTAATGCTGGTTGGAAGTCTCTTAACATCCCGATAACAATCAATAAGTAAAGAGATACATTGGTATTTATAATTATATATAGTCTGTAAAAGGCGTTGGATTATGGAGGACCACAAGAGTCTTGTGTAAAGAAATATAGCATTTTATTGTTTAATAACTAATTCTACAATAAAAATAGGCATTAATTCATTTTTTCATTCAAATATGAATAGCGAAATGATAAAGTCATTTATTAAATATTGTTTTAATGGGCAATAAAAAGGGTGATTGTAAAAATAATTAGTAATTGAAATATTAATCCATTTTTTTAAAGCACACTAATGAATTCCTTTAAAAATAGTGGAATTTCAAAATCTATTTCAAAATGCGATTTAAGAAGAGGAATAAATAATATGATTTACAAATTAAACTAGAAATAAAAGTTTTAATCCGTCATTTAAAAGACTATTTCTTTTACCAGTTGCATTTCCATTTCCCCGCTCTTTTTCCTTTTCCGATTTGCTATTCGATTAGCTTAGTCATTTAGCTTTTCCTTTTAGCCTCTCTATTTACCATTTCCCTGACACTCTGGGGCCTTGCATTGCTAAAATGAGGTTAAACAATGCAAACTAGCTATTAAGAGAGAGAGAGAGACATGTTACAAGCCCTCTGATTGGCTAGTTCCTTGTACGTCATGTTCAGAGTTATGTGAGATGAGCAATGGAGATAGTCTGGAATGGAATAGTCTGTTTTTCACTACACGTGTAACCAGCGCGTTATCAGCGCCAGCTTATTCTCATAGAAATCATAGAAAATTAAACTTATTGTTAGAACAGGTTAGAACATTCATACTGCACGTGGAAGCAGCAGTGCTGCGGTCATTTTGGCGCCGAATCTATTTATGATGCGATGCTTACGCACAGTTAACGTGACATAAGTTACGGTGCTTATGGCCAAAATGCTTATGTTAAAAACAAATGGATTAATGCCTATTTTTATTGTAGAATTGGTTATTTTAAACTCTTGTGGTCCTCCATATAGGACCAAAAAACCTTCCCGAATCATCGCACTCAGTGCGATTCATGGTTAGTTGGATTCATGTGTAAATTTCCAATCAAGTTAGTCAACGTATTTTGCATCACACTGCGCACCGTTCACGCATACATCATACGTCATTAGCGCGGTCACATACGCAGTAGAAACGCTGTGCAGAGGAAAGGACATACAGCGGGAGAAAGTCAGGTACAGCTGGAACCTAACTTTCCCCTTGTTAAATGTGTGCAAGTTTGCTAGTGGGACTTGAAAAGGACGAATAAATATAATATCAAAAACGTCTAATCAGCAAAGAGTTGAAAGCAGAATTCCATTCGCGAATGCATTACGGTCCCTGACGGTCGGCCGGAGTCAAGTGTTTCAAAGACGATGCAATGGTAGTCTCGCGGAATTTATGGCTCTTACTAAATCCTTAATGTTTCGATTCTGACGTGATCACCCAAAAGTGTTTTTTGGCAATTTTAACCATCATAGATAGTCAAAACCAACAAGCCACGCCCACAGATCTGACTCGAAACACCAATGCCCGGCTGGATAAGGCACCTTAAAGGGGTCATATGGCGAAAACGTCTTGGTTACGTATGTAACCTCGGTTCCCTGATGGAGGGAACAAGACGTTGTGTCGAGAACGACAGATGGGGTTCGCCCTTGAGAACCAATCAACTCTGACTACTATAGAAAAGGCCAATGAAATTTGGCGAATGAAATTTGCATGCCGGGCTCCGCACCAAGACGTTCCCTTTCTGTCGGTCTCTCGACGTTGTGTCGAGAACGACAGATGGGGTTGCCCCTGGAAAACGCCACAACGCTGTATCGCGTCACAATCTCTAGCAAAGCGACGGTAACAAGCCTGGGCGTGTCAGCTCGATGCTTTCACGAAACTGTAACCTTCCAGTGTGGTGGTCGGGGGGTACCAGAGCTTTCTTGGAGAAAGATGGGTACAGCCCTGACCGATAACCTTTCACGGACGGGGGCCTTAGCTCTCTACAGGCGAGAGGCCGTCCGGCTCGGGTTTACACCGGGTAAGCGCCACTTCCTTAATCAGGAATGCGCTGCAGAGGCCACCTCCTACCCGTGGGGAGGAATATGGTGGATATAGTTATGGTCTCGTCCTTGGAGGAGAACGCATGGAATGTGCGGACTGGGTAGTTAACCGCGAGGTGGAGGTCCACCTGGGGAAGTTCATGGGTTACCAGGAGTGGGAACCATTCTCATGAGGATACATCAGACGGAACAGCCCACGGAGGGGGTGTTACAGACGCCCGGTAGCACTAGGTCCGGTTAGAGCTATCTGTGATAGTTCATATGGAATCCCGGCCTAAGGGCGAAGGCTGCTCTGCCCACCCAACCCCCAGGGGGTGCTGCTTAGTGATGGATGGAATGCCTATTCTTAACCAGTGTCTGGGTAAGAAGGGAGGTAGATGAGGTACCAGTTTCTTAGCCATGGGTTTGGGTAAGAAGAAAAAGGTAGATAGCACACTGACCCAACATGTTAGAGGGTGGAATGGTGCTTTCGCAGGCATACGCCCCCCCGGATGCCAGTCCTACATGTCGCCACGCAGGACGTGGGCTGACACCGGGTTTACGCGAAGGATGTGAACCTTTGCGAAGGTGTTTGGGCGTAGCCCAACCCGCAGCTATACAGATGTCTGCTAGAGAGGCGCTTCTGCCAACATGGGAGATTCTGAGATCGGAATGCCGTCGAAACGGCTACCACGACCCAGTGCGCCAGCCTCTGTTTGGAGACAGCCTTCCCCTTCTGCTGTCCTCCAACAAACACGGAGCTGGTCAGAGCTTCAGAGCTCTGCGTGCGGTCGAGCACCTACTGGGCACAACACTGATCAGGTTGGGTCTTCCTCCCCTATGGGGAGCGCCTGCAAGTTCACCACTTGGCCCCGGAGGGAGTAGTGGGAACTTCTTGGGCACGCATCCGGGCCTGGGTCTCAAGATAACGTGAGAGTTTTCAGGGCCGAATTTAAGGCAATCCGGGGACACGGAGGATGCTCGGTGGTCCCCTACCCTCTTGAAGGGAGTGAGCGCCGTCAGGAGGGCCGTCTTACCCTGTGAGGAAGATCGGAATCTCCGAGGGGCTCTTGGGGGGCACTGAGGCTCCCCAGGACCACTTAGGGTCCCAAGAGGGTATGGAGCGGAGATGAGGCGGAATCCGCCCTCTCGCACCCCTTAGGAACCTGGTGACCAGGTCGTGTTGCCCTAGAAACTTTCCACCGACTGAGTCGTGATGAGTGGTAATAGCGACTACATACACATTCAGTGTGGAGGGGAGATGTTAGTCTCCAGTCTCGTAAGAAGGAAAACACAATCCTGATCGAGCACCTCAGTGGGTCTTTCTCCTTGAGAGAGACACCAGGACGAGAAGAGGCACCATCTAGAGGCGTGTAACCGCCTAGTAGATGGGGCCCTTGCCTGGGTGATGGTCTCTGCCATAGAGGGGGAGTAGCCATCTCAGGATCTTCTCGTCCCGTCTAGAGACCAGACATGGGTGTTCCAGAGGTCTGATCTGGGATGCCAGAACGTGTCCTTCCCCTGATAGAGCAGGTCCTCTGTCAGGGGAATGGTTCAGGGGAAGTCGCTGTCCAGAGCATCAGCTCTGAAGCCAAGTGCGGTTAGACCAGTGTGGAGTAACCAATAACACTTGGTGCTCCTGCTCCCTGACCTTGCACAGCGTCTGTGCAAGGAGGCTCCTGGGGGGGGAAGGTGTGCTTCCGCCCATCCCGCGGTCAGCTGTGCGCCAGGATATCCGTGCCGAGGGCAGGGAATACCAAGCGGGCAAATGGTGGTGTTACGGGAGGCGAACAGGTTTACCTGGGCCTACCCGAACAGCCTCCAAATGAGCTGGACTTTGCGGGGTGGAGTCGCCACTCTCCACGAGGCATAAACTGGCAAGAAAGCACGTCGGCTGTCTAGTTCAGTTTGCCCGGGGTGTGTGTGGCCCGCAGGGAACGGGTCACCTGTTGACTCCACCGGAGGAGGCGTCGAGCAAGTTGTGTTAGCTGCTGTGAGCGAACGCCACCCTGACGATCTGTGTACGCTACAGCTAAAGTGCTGTCCTCGGACCAGCACGTGCTTGTCTCGCACGAGAGGCCGTAGCCTGCTCAGTGCAAGTAGCACAGCCCACAACTCTTGGCAATTGATATGCCATCGCAGGCGGGGGTTCGTCCAACGCCCCGCCTACGTGCCCGTTGCACACTGCACCGCACCCCTGCAGGGAGACATCAGTCGTCACCATGACCTGTCTCATAACCTGCCCAGAGGGACCTGAGTCCGTCGAAAAAGTCATAGAAGACTAGGGGTTATGGTGCGTCGGAAGCAGGGCGTCATCACCATGCGCCTGCTGCCGGTGTGCCACGCTCTCCTCGGAACTCGACTCTGAAACCAGTGTTGGAGCGGTCTCATGTGCATCAACCCGAGGGGTATTAACTCGCGAGGACGCCATGTCCCAGGAGCCTCTGAATTATTTCAGGGGACCGCTGTCTGCCTAAAATGTTCATTTCAGACAGTTCAACACTGGTTGGGCGCATACTGCGGACAGGTGCGCCAACATGGTGACAGAGTTGAGTTCCATACCGAGAAAGAGGATGCTCTGCACTGGGGAGAGCTTGCCCCTCTCTTGGTTGACCTGGAGTCCCAATCGATCTAGGTGCCGGAGCACCAGGTCCCTTTGTGTACATAACAGATCTCACGAGTGTGCCAAGATAGGCCAGTCGCTGAGATAGTTTAGTACCCACTCGCCTTCCTCCCCTCAGGGAGAAAGGGCGGTTTCCACGATCTTCGTGAAGACCGTGGAGACAGGGACAAACCGAAAGGGAGGTCTCTGTACTGATATGCCCGCCTCTCGCACGCGAACCGTGGGAACGGCCGGTGTCGAGGAGGATAGAGACATGAAAGTGAGCGTCCTTCAGGTCGATTGCCACGAACCAATCCTAACACCTGATAGATGTCAGGACGCGCCTCTGCGTGAGCACCCTGAACGGCAGCTTGTGAAGGTGCTCTGTTCAGGGTACGCAGACCTTTGCAACCCGCCGTCTTTCTTTGGAATGATGAAGTGCGGGTCGTAACCCACTGAACATCTTGGTTTTGAGGGACGAACTCGATCCCTGTTCTGCCAGAAGGGTGGAGACCTCTACCCGAAGTACGGAGGCGTCCCTGCCTCAGACAGAGGGAGAGATGATGCCCCTAACTTGGGAGAGTCTCTGGCGAACTGGATCGAGTAACCAAGACGGACCGCCCTCATTAGCCAGCGAGACAGTGTGGGCAGCTCTCGAGCTCCCAGGGACTGTGACAGGGTGACCAAGGGGACGGTCTGCTTCATCATTCCCACGGGGGGGTTCGTTGGCTGGCGGAGCTAACCATGTCGCGGGGGTCCCCGGAGGGAAGGTTGGCTCCGCCTTTTTACCTGCCTGGCGGAACAACGGCACACACTGTCGGTTTGAGAGTGGTGACAGCTGTCGTATGTGTACGACCTCACGCCTCGCCAGGGTGTGAGGTCGGTTCGCCGTGCACAGTCCAGAGGAGTGTGCGATAGGCTGTAAGTACACCCGGGGAGAACAGAAAACTCTGCGAGTAGTGGGCGCCAAGCCCTGAAAAGGGCCCGGCTTTGGTGGCGAGGCAGGAGTCGTCCCATACCGACCGATCAGAGCCGTGGCTGTGAAGGTTCGGGCCCAATGTTTTTCTCCCCTGGGTCTTCCCGTCAGTGTCCCTTCTCGAGAGAAGGTTGCTGACGGGGTGGAGGTTTCCCCCTCGACCTCTGCTTCCGGGGTGCCGCCTGTGGGGGCACAGGAACCGAAGCCGATGTCGAAGGGGTCCTGGGTTGCAGGGAAGCAGACATCACGTGAGTTCGCGGAGGCCCGTAGGCGGCCGAGTCGCGGCGTGAGGCTAATTGCCACTGTCTGCTTCACCGTCAAAAACTGCTGAGCGCAGTCCTCGACGGTGTTACCAACAACCCACCCTGCGAGATGAGTGCATCAAGAAAGCGGACTTCCTTGGTGTCACTCTTCTGCACAAGGTATAGCCGGGGGTGTCTCTCCTGGACCACTACCGTGGACATCGTCCGACCCAGGGCCCGCGCCGCCACCTTAGTCGCCCGTAGAGCGCTGTCAGTGGCGGCACGGAGATCCTGCATTATACCCGGGTCGGCCTTACCCTCGTTGAGCTCTCTCCACGCCCTGGCCTGGCGGACCTGCAGGATGGCCATGGCGTAGAGAGGAGGCAGCCTGGCCCGTGGCAGTGCAAGGCCTTGACACCAGTGATGGCGAAGTCCTACACGCTTTGGACGGTAGGCGTGGCCGATTCCCCCCAGGAGGTAGCCGCCCGCGGCACAGGTGTACCGCCGGCGCCCGAGCCACCCGGGGGATGTCGACGTAGCCTTTGGCTGCCCCACCAACGAGGGAAGTAAGGGAGCCGGAGCTAGTTTCACTGGAACGGTCCGTGAATGGAGCGTTCCAAGTTTCACACAGCTCCTCATGCACCTCCGGGAAAAACATGGCACCCGGGGTGGGCGCGGTTTGCACCGCGCTCCGACCTCAGGAACCACGCATCTCTGGGTTAGCATGGATGACATCACTTCTGCTTCCTCCTGAACTCGACCGCTGTGGGTAGAGCTCGGATTCGTCAGAGTCGGATGTCAGTCTCCCTCCGATGCTGCGAGCGACATCTCATCTACGTCACACATCGTTTCCGAGTGTGTGCGTGAGAATCCGGACGGTATGCCACCGCCGGTTGGGGGACGTTCAGAAAAGCGAATCGGGGTGCGATCGGCCCGTGAGCACTTGGCTGGCGGGTTTACGTTCGCAGAGTTCCCCATATCACTAACGCTGCTAACGTGGGTGGTCATCGGGGCCGTAGCCACAGATGTCACAGCCCAGGTAGCAGACGAAATGGTGGCTGGTTCCCGTAGGAAGACAGCCACCCGTGACCGCAATTTCTGAATGACAATCTGCCCGCAGTGCAGACGAACGCTGCTTCAGCGTGCTGGACGCCCAGACGCCTAACGCAGCGATCGTGTCCATCCCCCTCCTCGATGAGGGTGCCGCACCCAAGAGAACAGCGGGACTTGCCACGCTGGAGAATGCTCAGTCAGTCCTGAAAAGGACTTTTTAGAAAAAAATCTCTAACACCTCCGGAACCGCCGAGACGCCCAGGGGAAGGTCGCTGCAGGTAGGGACGATCCGCTGCAACACGTCGTAGATCCGGCAGAAGAAGAATTCATTGAATTCGTTCTGTTCGTAGTCATGAGCGGACGCTCTGAAGAACAAAAGGTAAGTGAATGATGCACGCCGGCTTCCTTTTATACCGGATATCCGGGGGCGGAGCCCGGCATGCAAATTTCATTCGCCAAATTTCATTGGCCTTTTCTATAGTAGTCAGAGTTGATTGGTTCTCAAGGGCGAACCCCATCTGTCGTTCTCGACACAACGTCGAGAGACCGACAGAAAGGGAATACGTGTTTTCTGTGTCTTTGGTGTGTTATAAGTTGCCCATGCATGTATGACACGTTAAATTGAAAAAATGTAAGTGTCGGAAGAAAAGATGCATTCTAACTAAAAGTGAATGCGAACCCAGACCTAC
The DNA here is from genome assembly GCA_029783895.1 of Triplophysa bombifrons. Taxonomy (NCBI): domain Eukaryota; kingdom Metazoa; phylum Chordata; class Actinopteri; order Cypriniformes; family Nemacheilidae; genus Triplophysa; species Triplophysa bombifrons. Next base: position 7,166,003 of record CM056455.1, read on the forward strand.
CAGAACGCCTCGTGTAACCACACCCCCACGCATGTACGTCACTTTGTGGTATGATTTGACTAAGACCGCCTAATGTATATGTATGTAAGGTGGGCGGTCTTGTAAATCTCATTGTACTGTCGCCGGCTCAGCCTGATGTTCCGAATATGGTAAGAGGCGTTACATTTCTGTGCAGTATTCGACCAATCACTACACACTACTGTCCTGGCTAATCATAGCACACTTCGCTTTTCAGAGCGATGAGCTTTGTAAAATATGAGCGCGTTTCAGACAGGCGGAGCAAAGAGGACATACAAACATGCACGGTATGTGGAAAATACAGCGTTTTTAACCTTCGATCTTGTATACAGATTGTATTACATCTAAAGCAAACAATTATATTCGTTTTACCCGAGTCAAATGACCCCTTTAATGCCATATGACTGACAGGTAAAGCATGTTTAGAGGTGTGGAAATGTCCACTCAGCAACAGACAGATGTACATTACCGAACGTGTCAAAGTTAACAGAAACAACAATGAGTTTATGCCATGAACTTCGCATACTTTTAAGAATTGAGCGTTTTGTCGATCGTGATTTATTCTTACAGCAACCGTTGTAAACAAGAGAGCTTATTTCTTAGATTAGAAGGGTTTGTTGTTTCCAGGCGGACCGAAAATCCTGTGAAATTCAACCAATCATGGGACGACTTCGAACGTGCTGAAGTGTTTCCATAAAAGTGTGCCATATGCATCATACGTTCATCCAACGGATCGTGGGCGTGACGTCTGAGGGTGAGACTAATGTCATGGTCACATCTGGACAGGTAAGTACATGTCATAATTCGATTTTGATGGTTTCTGCTTATGTAGTTTGTGAACCTTTATATATTAAATCGTTATCCAGCGTTCATTCTGTTTGGCAGTGTTTTAAGCTCTAATGGGCTGTTTTTGTTATGACTCAATGTAGATTTGTTTACAAGTCACTGCTTGAGTGAGTCATCTGCTGTGAGCATGTCTTGCTCCTCCCAGAGGAACAAAACAATCAAAGCAGATTTATTCCTAATTTTTGATAGGTCAGAGCAAGAATGTGACTTCTCAGGCTAACCAAAAGCAGGTTGGGAGACTCCGTAATGATTACCTGGACAGGTTACATTACACAGTTTCACGTGGACGTGTGAGAGAAGAGCAGGTGTCTCCTCCAGTCACCTGCAGAGAGGAAATTAGATCCAGCACCTTTCTTCCCGGTGGGAGACTGAGCCTCGGCCAAATCGCTTAAAGTGCAAAGGTGGGTGTGATGCCTGTTTAGCATTGAGCTCAGAGGCCTGTTTATTTATTGTTTTTTATGGCCTTTCTTAAGTACCTTGTAACTATTAGTTGCGTGTTGTTGTGAATCTGTACTTGCTTATTCCTCAAGACATCTGCTGTTAGTTAAATTCTTGAATCTAGAATAAATAAGGCGATGAAATGTAATTATTACTGACATGTGGAGCATTGAAGATCAATCATATTTCTATAATATGCTGTGAGGTTATTGTGTAACTGCATTCCTTTGCAGATACTACACTCGTTCCATGTGTCATCCTTAAAATTTTATTATGGTGTATAAATTAAACAATCAAGTGGAGGAGTTCAAGTATCATGGGGTCTTGCTCACGAGTGAGGGAAGGATGGAACGGGAGATTGACAGACGGATCGGTGCAGCTTCTGCAGTAATGCGGTCGCGGTACCGGTCTGTCGTGGTGAAGAAGGAGCTGAGCCGCAAGGCTCTCGATTTACCGGTCAATCTACGTTCTTACTCTCACCTATGGTCATGAGCTGTGGGTCATGACCGAAAGGACAAGATCCCGGATACAGGCGGCCGAAATGAGCTTTCTCCGCAGGGTGGCTTGGCGATCCCTTAGAGATAGGGTGAGAACCTCGGACACTCGGGAGGAGCTCAGAGTAGGTCCGCTGCTCCTCCACATCGAGAGGGGCCAGCTGAGGTGGCTCGGGCATCTTTTCCGGATGCCCCCTGGACGCCTTCCCGGGAAGGTGTTCCGGGCATGTCCCACCGGGAGGAGACCTCGGGGAAGACCTAGCTGGAGGGACTATGTCTCCCGGCTGGCCTGGGAACGCCTCGGTGTCCCCCGGAAGAGCTGGAGGAAGTGTCTAGGGAGAGGGAAGTCTGGGCATCCCTGCTTAGACTGCTGCCCCCGCGACCCGGCCCCGGAAAGCGGAAGAAAACGAACGAACGAAATTAAACAATCTAGGTCTCAAGGTCTTGGAGTAAGCAACCAGCATTTTGGATTTTCGAGGCCACTGAACCTCCAGTTTTTATATTTATTACAATTACTCTGTGTTCCTTTCTGATCGGTTTCTTGGCTGTTACAGGTTGTTGACTGTTGAGCTCCAGCACAGGTTCTGTAGAAGCTCATTAAAAATGGAGGCTAAGAAAGTAGGCCAGCGGTTTATTGATGTGGGGCTGTGGATGGGTTGAGAGAAAGAAGCATGCTTCTGTCTGCCCTTGCTTCCATTTTCAGCTTGGTGTTTTAGACTGACTGGTATACCAGCTCCATGCATTATTCTGTTTGCTAAGGTAAAGTTTGTAAACTGTAAAATTTCATACTACAAATTGTCTTTAACGTGAGCTTTCATTGTAACTGCATTGTATTTTCAAAAACTGATGGACAAAATACATTTTATGTGCATTTAGGCAGCTTACAGGTCAAGTGTATGAAATTTAGTGGGCATAGGCATTTAGTGGGATGAGGTTGCGTATTCCACGTAAGGGGACCTGCGTTGTATTTAGATAGAAGTATTCTCATTCTAAGGTAATAAAAACATAACGCTTCATTATTTAAGGTCTTTATTATTGAATTTCTATGGTGTGCCAGATTGACTTCTTGACATTTTATTTTCTGTGAAATAGCCAGCGTGTGTGAGTTAAACACTTTTCTGACTCTATGTTGGTAATTGTTATGAACAGGCACTGTGACAATAAATTAAAATAGAAGTACGCTTAATGCTTTATCTGATGGATGAGCCACATGGAACTGTCCCAACGGAAATATGACCAGGCCAGAGTAAAAGAATTGTATGCTTTTGTTTTAAACAGTCATCTACTGACAAAGTCCTTTTCAAATTGATCTTGGCTTTATCCCACTAAGCATGCTCACAATAGCTGCTGTTTTGTTTAACTTTTGCTTCCTAATGGATTAAGGTTCAGCTCCTGAAGCTCAGCTGATAAACCATCAGTAGGTAATGTCTTTGATTCCCAAGCAACACACATACTAATAAAATGCACACCTTAAAGGGATAGTTAATCTATTTACTCACCCTCATGTCATCAAACCTTTTGGACTTTTTCTTCTTCTACTGAACACAAAAAGGGGATTTTTTGAAGAATGATGAGAACTGAGAAACATTGGCACCCATTGACTTCCATTGTATGGACACAAAACTATTGAGACATTTCTCAGAATATTACAGATTTTTGGACCATCTCTTATCCCTTTAAATGGACTTTGGATAAGCGCATTTGCCAAATGCATAAATGTAAAGTGCAGAAAGCTGGGCTCTTAGCTCAATTCATGTTGAAGTTAATTTCACCGTTCACATTTTCTGATACTTGTGAACAACAGATTTTTCATTTTTGTAAATGACAAGCGTGAATACCCCTCTTCCAAATCAAACCAGACAAACATGCCATTGTGTAGGTGGAGTGGTTGCACTGAAATTATAATCCCACCCTCTATGCGATAAAGCCACGCCTCCAAACACATGAATGTATTTCGTAAATCCACGAAACGAATGACTAACTAAATTCGTAAAATTCTCGTGAAAAATCTGAACCGAATTAATACGAGTTTTTCTGCTTTCATGATCCGAACGTTTTTTCGTCACTGACTTCTCATAAACGGACTTTCGTTTTGTAGATTCACTTGGTGTCTGTTCCGCAGGAAAGTTTGATTTTTGCTGATTGTCCGCCATTCTCCCTTCATTGACACAGCAGACGTGAGCGCGCTGGTGATGTATGATGTCTGTGTGAACAGGGTGCGCAGTGGTATGCAAAATATGGTGGCTGCAAATGTACACATGACCGTTCGGCAAGAATGATTTGATTGGGCGAACGTTTTTTGGACCTACCCGTTTCACAGACGTATAATTAAACAACTATTATTTGACCACTATACTTCTTGATTCCTATCAGGATATAAAGAGATTTCCAACCAGCATGACAAAAAAGGTTTCTGGACAGGATCACCTATTATGCCTTTAATTTGCTTTGGTCCTTTTGTTTTCAGTTTGCTGAACTCTTCATTAGTAACTTTAATGGATTACATCACAATGGTCTTTATTGTTCTCTCAATCATCTTGGTGAGTTAATGTAGGCATCTATTCAGCTGAGGGGGCCATATCTGGCAACTGGTTTGCACCAAGCAGGACGAAAAAATCTGTTAAATTTGTATGGTGGTATTTGTATATGTAAAACAACTGTGTGTTTTCAGGTCAATGTACGTACAGTCAATTCCGTCTGGTAGTTCTTAACATTTTGCCAGACAGTAACAGAAAGTATCTCAACGCTTACTCTGTTTCACTGTTTAAATTGGGCTGTTCCTTTGGTCCAATATTGAGATTCCACTTTCCAATGTTCTGCCAAGTGTCCATCCAGTAATCGGTCTGTGTACTGTGTGCCACTATTAGCTTGCAGTGTGTACCATGTTCTGCTTGTTGTGAAGTCTGCGGTAGGATCATTATAACTCTCTTATTCGCTTCTATATTTGATATGTAGTCAGGTTGTCTATCCTCCAGCCAGCATCTTTGGTTAGATGTCACAGATGAAGCACAGTTGTGCCGGCTGTTTCGTCCTGTTTTCATGGCTGTTGATCTGACATCTGAAACATTTAGTGATGGGTTATCATGATTCATATCAGCCATGTGTTGTCCCTGTTGCTCAGTCACATTTTGTTCTTCAAGCTGGTCCCAGAAGGAATTTGATTTTTGACTGAAGCATTATAGGCCTTGATTTTCACGATATGCATCTCTATACAGAAAAAATATACGGCTTTATTTTGTTTAAGACTTTTGTTTTTCTATGCATGCTTTTTATATAACCCATATTTACTGATATACTGTAGTTAGCCTTTTTTACAAATAATATTGTCCAATAAATACCTAAAAAAACTTAGTACCATTTCGTACCATACACCTTGATGGTTTAATCTAAGCGAGATGGCATTAAAAGCAAATATGTCCTCCAGACGTGCACTTTTGGCCACTGTACATGGATAAAGGCCATTGATCTTCATATGTTCCTAAGGCGCCATGCAAAGCAATGCTGCAGTCTCTGATTAAGTCGCTCATAATACACAGAACCACCACGTTTTATTTATCATTATTATTTATTAATCATATGGCACAAATACTTGCACAAGTTGACATCATTGTAAAAGATAAAAAGTTGTCGTGTGTATTTATATGAAGCACTGAGGGAAAGAGAGATGGTGGGGTTGGGTCAATGCTAATGGTGAGGGGTGGGGGGGTATGCACAAACAGTTTAGTTCTGCTCTGGTTGGCAGCACATAAGCCCGTATGATCCAAGCTCCAGCCCGTCCAGAGCCAGGAATAGCAGCAGTGCGCTAATGGCACTTGAATAAAAGGAAAGCGCTGAAGTAGGCGTAGAAGAAAGAGAGGGTGGGGCTTACGTCTGGCCACATGGGAGAAGATCAGTGTCTTTCATAAGTACTGTGTGAGTTTATATGCAAGGGTAAATCAGCGAGAAAGACTTTGAAAGCGCTTTCACCTGGCAGATGCAACAGAATCTTTAACTTCAGAATGAATAGCTTCATTGTGGTGCCAATAGTTAAACCGCGGCCAAACAGTAATGCTGCTTTGGAAGACGAAAGTTCTCTGTTAAAGTAAATTTCTTGGAAAAACTCAAGAAAACAAATGGTTTGTTGGAAGAATTTATATGTGCATCAGATGATCACCTTTCCTCAATGTTCATGTCGATGATTTAGAGAGTTTTTTCATGCATTATAACCAATAACAGGATTTAACTGTTTTTGTAAGACTACAAAAATTGTTGAAAATTGTAAGTTTTAAGTAAAAGTAATTAGGAAACAAAAGGTGATTTCTTCTGAATTGTGATGGATATCGAAGTAAAATGGCTTCTGGAGTGAGGAAGATTAAGGTGTGGCTTAATTTCGTCCTGTGAGAATTGATAATTGCCTATTTCACAAAATGGCGACAGAGACTGGAAGTAGGGGAAAACTTTTTTCCGGCCGCACTACTGCCTTAACCATTCATTCATTCAGCATGTTTTCTCACAGGGATTCATTTTATTTACCAAAAACAAAAGTAGCATTTGTTGTCCGATTTATTCATGGTTTAATGGGAGATATGAAAATACAGAAAACAAACATTACAAATTTTTTTTTTATTATCAAGGTCTGATATTAGACAATTAGACAAATCATCATAAAGGGAGCGCTACATGCGTAACTTCTTCTGGTCTACGCAACTGTTCTGTGTAGTGAACGGAGCTAGAGCATTGACCGGACAACGTTTACCTTACTTCCGGTTTGTACACGTCACGCTGTGAAATAGGTCTATTGATATTATCATTTCTCTAGCAAAAAGAGACATAGTATTTATATACACAAAGTATAATACATACACACCGACAAAGTGGCAATTATTGTTTCTTTATACCGCAACAGCGCCATCCACTGGCCTAGCATGCATAATAACGTTTTTCTTTTGTAAATGCAGATCGTTTTGATAACACTGTCATGTGTACCTGAAACTTTTCAAAAACGCAAAGGAAAAAGTTTGCTGTTCTTCATCGTGTAGACGTACTCTTAGTCCCTTCCTCAGGACAAGACATTCGTACAGCCTACAAAGAAGAGATCTTTTTGATAACAGATTATGTGGTCACATGAATAAAAAATGACCTAACAAACCTAACATTCCATGTAAAATAAGAAAAGTAATTTTTCTATTTCATGGTGACTGTAAGAACCTACTTTAGATGTTAGCAATGTAAGCAAACTCTAAGAACCAGTAGTGTTCACTGTACTTGCTTTGAAAAATGCTTTTTGGTTAAACTATATAATAGTTTTGGTATTTGTAATACAATTCAAAGTAGGGAATGAAGGAGACGGGAACCGGCAAACATTTAACCATTTAATAAAACAACAACAAAGTAAAAAGACAGCCGGCAGCCCCACGACTGCCGACGAATAACAAAGTACATAAACAGCCCCTCACGGACGACTGCCGGCACATAGCACAAACCACAACAAAATCCAGGCCTGGTCCTCTCTCATTGACGGTCCGGTCGCTCGTCCTCTTATGCTCCCGATCTCCTTCGTGATATCGTTATCACTCACGCACCGTCCTCGACTCACGGTCTCGTCCCGCCTACCTCACTACAGTATAAATCTATAAACAGGTCAAAATAACAGAAAAGATACTCTGTTATTTTTTCAGAACTCAAATACTACAAGTTCATATTTTCTTTCAAACAATAAAACAGTAATATTTTAACATGTGTTTAAGAACCGTTAAAAAATATGTTTTTATGTGTTCGATTTGTATCGTTTTCTTGTGTCTTGTCATGCTGTCAGTCTTCTGTTGGACTCTATGACACTCCTGAGGTTTGATTTTGTTAAAATTTAATAGACACTGCAATAGACAATACATCTAGAAATGCTGATTAAATAAAATTTGTCTCTTCATTTTTTTCCGTGGCTGTGTATTTAAATGAATGAGTTTGTTTGCTATTAAACCAACATCACGTTTTACATAACAGATTATATTTTTTGTTGTTTACCATGTTGTTAATATGTTGTTGTTGTAGGTTTTTATGTTTACAGTTCATGTACTATTGCATTTTCCCGCATCTGTACTGTAGTTATAGTTTGCACTATAGTCTGAAGCCTATATGACGTATATATTAGTATATTGCTTAACCCCAGATTGCAAGTGGCTTTAACCTGGGATTAAAAATTATGTTAATCTAGGGTTTTGCATTTTGTGAAAAGACCTATTTAGTATGAAGAGGGCATCTGTTCATGTGTAATGGTTACAGCTTCCGAAACTTCCTATAGCCCTAGGACAAAATTACCTACTTGCTATATTTGTGTTTTGTGTGGTTTCTTGTTTGGTTGTATGTCCTCCGAGTGGCGTTTTTTTCCTTTGAAAGAGCGAAAGGGAGAGAACAGGCGGTGTGCCAGTGGTGCCCATCATGTGGCCCTGTTCTCTACAGCTTTTACACTTTTTCCAAAACAATAATAGGTCATCAATTACAATTGGGCCGTTTGCAGTTCTTACTTAAATGTGCTATTGAAAAGCATACAGAAAACATGCCTGTCATCTGTAAATATCTCTGACATGCCACTCTTGTTTCTACAGCCCTATACTTTGTGAACTGTTAACATAAAAGGTGGCTGGGGGTGGTGGTTATATTCTTTGTGTAGCCAATCAGAATGCTTTGCGATGCTTTCTGTCTATCAGTCATTTTGTAGAGCGGCATATCTATGTTCATCTGTATTAAAATGGCATGAAGAAGAATATGGCATCTCTGAGGTTTTAACATCTCCCTGCTTTCAGCTTCATCATAGCACATTTCACATGGACGGATAGTCACTATTATTCATTTTTAATAGGCATTCCCAAGGTGACTCTATTTAAACCTAACACTCATATTAATACAAGGTTGTTTCTCATGAGGGCAATAAAAGAAACCCATACAGCTTTAATTCATAATTGGATAAACAGCAGCAAAAGTACAGGTGCAGTTTTATGTCCATGTGTTCCACACTCGTGTTTACTTCAGTAGTCAAACATTTTTACATACCTATTCATAATTAATTTTGTAACTTTCGAAATCAATCAAATAAAGGCTAAGGTTTTTTATATATATTTTTAATTTGACTGGGAGAAATCACTGAAACATATATAAGTAAGATGATTGTATTTTTTTTGTTAGAGCACTGGTTGGACTCCCACACTACACCGGCTCTTCACTTCCAGTTTCTTTGATGCTGAGTCTGTTGGCACTCGAGAACTGTGTGGGAACGTGTGAGGGGGGTTGAGGGGCCGGGTTAATGAGTCCGAGGTTGGAGAAAATCAATTCTTTGGGTCTTTCCTATTCGAATGAATGCACATGGGTGAAATATGTTGTGTGATGAACTAGGGTGCGTTTCATTGTATAATGTGCAGTGCTTTGGGTTTGACAAATGATTGCTGCTTTCTCAACATTAGTACTTGCCAAACAAGTGACCAGTAGAAAATTGTAATACAGTATAGGGCTATATCCCCCTTCAAGAGAAAGAAAGAAAGAAAGAAAGAAAGAAAAGAGAAAATCTGTGTAAAATACGTCAAAAGCTTTTAAACAAAGAGCTAGTTTTGTGATTCTATAGCTCTGCTTATTAGTACGATTACTGAACCCGAATTGCGCACACCCATAGATCGCAAGCCAATAGTAAAACGCCTGTTGCGCTCTCTTGTCTTTCTCAATGGCGCTGTGTGGAAGAATGCTGCCGACCCCCACCGACACCTTCAGCCCCTCGCATTTATCCCCTCAGCCTCCCGGCCGTCCTCTTCTTTATTGTGCTATCCCACTCATTTCAAACCATCAACCGATAAACAATCTGGACATATCGCGGCCCTTAAATGACACATGCAACTGGCGCGGCACTCTTATAGGAATTTAATTAATTAATTAATGGAATCTACGCCTCCCTGCGCGTGCAAAGGAACCCATGTCCGAATTCCTAATGAACTGTATATTATTAGCGTTAAATTTATTATTGAAATTTCAGCTGGTTCGGCAAGAAAGAAGCAATCTTGCCTGTTTATTAATTTGTCTGTTGCTTTCTGAAATTCGACAAAAGAAGTGGCCATCCTTGAATATTTTACAATTTTTGAGGTTAATATATTGTTGGTCATTCCTAGTTCTACCAGTTACACATTTTAGTAGATGATAATATTTTTTATATTCTAAATATTTGTTAACATGCTGATATTTTAAAGACTAAGCCACTGAAAACAAATCCTATTTTTCGCTTTCCCAGTTAAAATCCTTCGGATGACCAAAGAAAAATCGATTCTGTGCAACGGAAAGCTGTTTGGTGTTTGTTAGTAACTTAGTTGAATATTGTTGAAAGGAATACGAAGTTGGGGAGGGGCTGGGGAGAATAGGGGGTGGGGAGACGGTGGGAGTCAAAATGATTTTCCCTCACAGACTGTGAGAACGCGTAGAATCGCATCTCAAACCGAGAAGCGGTTCATCCTCTCCAAGTGGACGCGCTTCTGGTTTCAGAACCCGATTGATTTGACGCCGCCTGTGTCTCAGCAAGATCGCCGACTTGCATTTGCTCTTTGGCAATGGGACCATAAAGGAACAAATTCATCCCATTAAGAAAAAAATTGAGGGGGGACGTAAATAAATACGACTCGGGAAGACACATCACAAAGAAGTGGACATGGAAACGCGCAGAGGAGATGCTATGTAACAGACTGACCAGGGCGCATATAGGATTTACTTATCGACTTGAAAATTTTGCTGTAAAAGGTTTCTAGCATTTCTTCAGGTACATTTATTAGTGTTACAAACAAGAATGAACCGAAAGCAGATGTCAAGATGCTGGAGCGTGCCGATGCTCTCCGTCCTCCTGGCTGTCTTTTTGGCGCCGTTGTTTGCACATGGTAAGATGTTTTTGAAAAATGCATATAAATCACAAGATCGTTAAGAATCTTCAAAGACAAGCTGACATTACAGAACAGCATTGCAAGAAGTGAATGTCGGTCAGTGGTGCAGCCGCTGCTGGGTTTTGCTGCGCGCTCATGACTGTGCGCGCCTGCTGCTGTTGTGCAGCGCCGTGAAATGTAGGTTAAATGTCGAATTGGGGTATTTGGGAAATGTCCATTGAACGCAAAAAATGCCACATTTAAAACAAAGAATATTTTGCCGGCATGCAAGCACGCACTGACATTAAATGTGGATATTATTTTGCAGTGACACATTGACCTTAAATCATTTTACGCACACATTTATTTCCCTTGGTTTTTAACGTAGAGTAGTTGTAGTGCGATTGTAGTAAAGCATGTGCCGAGTGCTGCTGTGATTTCGCCATAGAGCAGCTGTTGTCACTATGGCAATGATGGAGGCACAAAGGCAGGATTACAGTACCGAATAATTTACGTTCGGACATTCTCGCGCAGCACGACCCTGCTCGCAAATCTCCCTTGTTTACGCTTGTGGTTTGATTTTACGCATGGATTTTTATGGATGTGAATCTCGGTCGCTTTGGTTTACTGGAAACGTTGTGCCATTCCTCCGATTATCAGGAATGGATGGAGGACCCACCCAATGGGAATTGACCGTTTCCTAGAGCACTGATGTGTTTAAAATTCCGATAGATTACTGAGCATAACAGATGAGCTCATCCTCTTTCAGTCATCACCCAGCTCGTTTTCAATCTAAACGGTCTCAAACCAAAATCGGGTAATTTTGCGTTGGTGCATGAAAGGTGATCCATTGTCCATCCATTTGGCTGCTCATTTTGAACACTTCCCCACCCAGCAACAGAACATGGAACATGTCTGGGTGTTCACAATGGTTTAATAGCAACGAAATGCAAATTAATAAGAAACTGAATGACAGTTATTGTTTTTCATGTTTGTTTATTACATTATTTGACTCTACAATGGCTACAACTAAGCAGTAAGCATCAGCAGTACACCTTTGTTAAAGCTTGTGTGATGGCGACCACTATGGAGTCAGTCAGGTAAAAATGATGTCACCCTCGACCATGACCTATTATTGTTGTTCTGTTTCCCTCCCATGTCAACGACAAGGCGTACATTTGAAAAATTCTTGCCAAATCTGTATATTCTTCATTTTACTAAATTGGCTGCTGTGGAGTGGTGATGCATGAAGGAAAAAGATACCCTAACAACTGGCCATTTTGGACAGCTTTTTCCAAACAAGTAATTCATCATGGTGCGGTACCCTCCGCGGTAAATTTCATTTGTCCCAGTAACTAATTTGATAATGTATTCCTTTCAGTGCTTTAATCACTTTTTGCTGAATAGCCTTTTTATTGTCTCAAGAGTCTAGTGGACACACGGCTGCCGTCGTCTGTGCTGGACAGGTTTGGCTGCCGATCTAGACAAAAAGGTGTCGCCCGCCATGTCTTGCTGATCGGACCATTATATTTGACTTAATTTAACCTTTTTATATTTTATGTTCAGTGTTTTACACTGCACTTAACTGCTCTGATCTCAACAAACAGAAAGCTCTTTGGATTTTAATATACTGTTTGATATATTTACCCAAACATGATTAATAGCAATTTGATATGCATGTGACACCTGTTGTTACTGGCTATCAAGCTAAAGCAGAAAGCACTTTGATGGATTCTGGATCCCCTTGAGAGGTTGTAAGCATGATGCTTTATCTGATCAATCGAGATCAAATGATGTTTGGGGCAAGTCATTATTCATAATCACAATGATAACTTTCACAAATGCAGTTCTGAATCGTTTACGGTCGAAAAATGAGAGATGCCTGCAATTTGGCCTTTACGCCTAGCAGTCACTGCTTCTGCAGCCAACGTTCTTTGTTCTAGGCGTATGATGTCATTTGTACAGTTCCTAAAATGACATGTTGCAGTTTAGTCCTGTTGGATCATCAACAGTAATTTTCTTGAAAAATAAAATCATGGTTGTTGTACGAATGCATTTGTTCATTATACATTCGATTCATCAGAGCGGGAACAAGACATTTTTAATGTGGTGGATTAATTTACTAGAAGCAATCTCGATTCCTTGATTTGCATTATTCCTTGATTATCATTCCAAGCAAGCCAAATATGAAGGTATATATTTGATGTTCATGTGGGTTGCTGCCATTTTGTGTTTCATCAGACACATAATATCACCCCACATCTAATGTATCCTAATGTTTTTCTTCATATAGGTAGTGATAAGAATGAAATATAATCTATTTCAGATCTTTTCTGCTGATTATTTAGCTCATCGATGTAATAAAAATAACAAAAAGGATGAACATGAAACATCAGTGGCTGTGAAGCTGTAATGAAACAGAGCTGTGTCTACATTCAACAACCATTTTTCAATCGTAGGCTCGGGTGGGATTTCTTTTTTAGGGGTTTCTTGCTGACTGAACGTATGAATTTGCACCGATGGTTTCCTGCATACCGCATTCGAGCTCTGCCGATACATTCGCTCTGCACTGTGAGGGCAAGCCGGTTCCCATGGCAACACATCCCTCCTCCATCCCACCACCTGTTGAGTACAGAAATGAAAAGATTTCTGCAACTGAAGGTGGAGAGACATTTAGTGGCAGCTGTTTGATTATGTCTCAAGGTCAAAAGATCGGACTGTTAATGGCTGAATAATTAGGTGATGTAAAAATTGAGTGTAGCGTTGGGTTGCTAGGGTGAAATAAAAATTTTCACTCCATTCTTGCGCATGGAAATATCTAGCCGAGGGATTTTGATGTAATCAGGCAGAGAATGAAGAAGATAAGATCTTTCAGTTTCTCTCTTTACACCTCACAAAAGAAACGGGTTGTTGTTGTGTTGACAGCACTGATCTATCTCTTCTAGTCCACTACCTTCATATTTATATTTCACACCAGCTTTTATTTCTTTTTAGTTTTATAACACAAGGCCAGATGAGCTGGTTACAAGCTGATATTGACAGAGAATTTGTCCAGCTTTTGATCCCGGTGACGGAGTTTGACAATCCGACACAATTCCATACTGAATTAAATATGATGATAGTTTATATAATTTGATTCTTTTATTTAAGTAAGGACAATATGTGACCCTGGACCACAAAACCAGTCATAAGTAGCACGGGTCAAAATTATATATTTGTTTATGGCAAACATCATTAGGATATTAAGTAAAAATCATGTTCCATGGGCATTGTTTGTAAATATCCTAACATAAATACATGAAAACTTAATTTTTTTGAGTGGATGCAGCAAAATCTTGAAAAAAATGTCCAGAAACACGCCTGAAATCTTCGCTCGCTGCTGCCCGATCTTTGGGAATGACCCACTCAAGTTTGGTATCTATGTAAAGCTTAGAATTCTGCTCTCAGGTTCATTTACTCTTCACAATGTCGTTTAAATTAAACCTGTTTCTTCTGCTACAGCGCCTCTGATGGACAACTCAAAAGGCGATTTTCTCAATATTTGTTTTTCACTCCCAGCTTCCAGATGTTTAAATAGTTGTATCTCAAACCAAATGTTGTCCTAATTGTTTTGAATGTCAAATTTTGTCGTAATAATCCATACTTCAATGGAAAGCTTATTTATTCAGCTTTCAGATGATGTATTAATCTAAATTTTAAACTGGTTAAAAAAAACTCCCAGACTGGTTTTGTGGTCCAGGGTCACATAGAGTCGCCCAAACCAAAATTCGATGATCCTTGAGAGACTTAGAATTGGTGTGTTTCTGTGATAGTTTGTGTTTTATAATGCATTATTTTCTTGAGAATGTTAAGGGTTGTTTTTTATATGATGTCACATAGCGTGGTTGGTCTTGACCTCTTAAACTTCTTACAATATATAATATGAAAGACAGTGACATAAAACCAGTCATTCAAGGCTATTCTATTAGTGGTTCCTAGTGTTATACCTCCCACAGTTCTTGCTAGGGCAGACGGCGATCAGAAAAGTGTCTGAGTTACAGACAGGCTGTCACCGCTCGTTGACATCATGCTTTGATGTTTGAAAGTTTCTCAAAGACTTCTCCCTGATTCATGCACCTGAGACCTTTGGCCATCTTTCCTAATTGTCCGCTATAGAAGCCCTCAATTTTGGATCATGCTCCTAAAATACCGCCTCCCCCTTCAGGGCTGTATTGGGGTGCCGGAGAGAAAACGGGTAACCAAGTATTACGTGACAAGGTTTGACCATCTGAAAGAAAAGTGGAAACACAAGAACCCTTTTGTGTCCGTCCATTCTCTGCCCGGGGCCCCCGATTTTGCACTTCTGTAACGCGTCCTGTCTGGGAGACGCATTAAAAAAGTATGGCAGGAGATCTTGGATAATGCCGTGGCTGTAAAGATCTGACCCCGATCCGGCTATTTAACCCATGCTCAGTTTATATTACAGAATAAATAGTCATGACTCTGGTTTGTAGAATCTTAGTTGAAAGGAGATCTGTCTCTAAATGTAAGTGTACAGTTTCAGAAATCCTGGTTCTGATTAAGTTACCGGCGAGTATCTGTAGCGCTAATGGTTGAAAATCGATGTGCATTGACTGTTATCTCTTATGAATTCAGGCCTTCCACACCACAGTTTGTTTTCCCATCCGTGTTTAGATTAACGCTTGCACTCCGCATGAGTCACTCTAAAACATCATTATACAATTTACCAGATCCACTAAACAGCAAACATCGTTACACTGGTTAAACGACAGCTTTATTACTACACATTTGTTGTTTTCTTAATGGTGTAAAACACTTTCTTTTAATGCATGTAGATGTATCATGGCGTAATTGTGCATCAGATTTTTATGTACTGTAGTCTTAGAACATTTGAATGATGTTGTCTTCCTCCTGTACGAGTCTGTATTAGTCATAGTAACTTTTGGCCCATAACGTTTGGTTGGAAATAAATAAAAAAATCAGCAATGTTCCCACACAGATGGCAATGGGGAGTCCAATGTCATCTTTAAACCCTTCAATGGTGCAATATGTCACATATTTTTGCGAAAAATCAATAAAAATCCACAAAAGTAGAAAATGGCAAAATAGAAACAAAATGTTTTTAAATCTGTTTATGTAAGTAAGTACCTTTTTCTTTTTTCATATTGTTTTTGTCCTTCTTAAAGGTCCAATGTGTAATTTTTTGGAAGATCTATTTTCAGAAATGCAATATAATATACATACCTGAGACTATGTCCTCAGAGGTGTATTAAGACCTTACATAATGAAGCGTTGTGTTTTCATTACCTTAGAATGAGCTATTTCAATCTACATTCGCCATGTTGTTTCTTCAGTAGCCCTAAACGGACGAACATTTTGAGCATTTCGTAAACACGTTATCTGCTTCAGCAAAGAATGCAAAATGTGACGACATCTTAGTCAGCCGCCGCAGTACTTCGAAAGGGGTGGAGTGAGCCGTTGGTTGTAATTTGCAACCTCACCGCTAGATGCCGCTTAATTTCATACACTGGAGCTTTGATCTTGTATCTTCATATTTCGAGATTCATTTATTTTGCCATAAACCATTATTAATAGTCACCCTATGTTCGTCTTTGGGTTTTACAAATATCAAACCAAACCAATAATAAGCATTTAAGTGCATGTCAATTTTGACAACCTAACCTAATGTTACAGATTGCAGCTTTAAAATCAACACAGCATTCTTTGTTTGTGCAAATTTAGTGAAAACCTATCAGACACTTAAGATATTTGTGTCAACAGATATTACTTTGATATTTATGTGTTCTGCTCCAATTGTTTTGACATCTCTTTGTCTGTTCAAAGGATCCTTTGTGGTTTTCTGTGTGTTTTTATACCCAGGTGATGAACATCATTCTTTACCTGATTTATTTGTTCTGAAGAATGGGATATTTTTTATCCCAAAGGATTTTCAGGAGTTTGTGTAGTTTTTACAGTGTCTTGCTGATGAGGTTGTTGGTGGTGTGTTTATGCTTTTGAGAAGTGATCTGTTTGAAAGTCATATTCATCTCTCAAGAATGCAGAATTCGGTTCTCAGTTTGCTTGTGTTATCACAATGCTCTGTCAGATTCATCTTTCTGAGATTTGTCTCAGAAATATCGCACTGGTGATTCACATTCACTAATAAAACCCAGACCAAGCACATCTGTCCATTTTTGGGAACCTTTCTGTGGTGGCGGCCCTCCAAAGATGCCAAAAGAGACGCCAGAAAACTTCAGTCTCCACTGTCACACGTAACGTCTCGGACTTTATAAGTGTTTACAAAAGCAACACAGCCATGTTCATTGGAAAAAATGTTCTGACAATACCCAACGTTTGGCTGTCAGATAATGATACAGGATAATAAACACAGGACAGGCGTCTTCAGTGCTTCAAGCAGAGACTGTCATGTAAGTTTGCTTACAATTTGGCTCTGGTTAACAGGCAGGCAGGTGCTCAGATGTTGCGTTTTTTTAAACCGTGATGGTGTCGGCCGGGCTCCATTTTCTTCATCGTGAAATGTGCCACCGCCATTCCAGAAATACACTTGATTTCCTGTAGCAGAAGCGGCAACATATTTTCAAGCTTTTGCTTGTCTCTCTTTATGTCCAGATGTTGTAGAAATATTTAAACAATGGTGAAATGTTTTAGTCTGTTCTGGATTATTTAATAGAATCCTAAAATTGATAGTCACGAGAATAAATTGCATTGGGTTTTATTTCATTGGGGGACAGTTCACCTAAAAATACAATTCTGTCACTTATTCACCCCCGTGTTATTTCAAACCTGTATGTGAGAAGATCTTTTGAGAAGTGGTTCATTGGTTTTGTTTGCATAACAAGTCAGTGCGGGTCAATGTTGTTTGGTTACCAACACTCTTCAAAATTTTTCCTTTTGTGTTCTGCAGAAGAAGGAAATTATACAGTTTTGGAATGATATGAGGGTGATTAAATTATGAAAGAATTTTTATTTTCGGATGAACTATCCCTTTAAGGCCTGTTTACGCCATGGACTATAATGATCATATTCATGTCATATTTATTCTAAGTGTGCATTCTGCACTTTCACAATTTAAATCCCTGAGCCCTTTAAATTTGAATGAATTTTGATTGGCTGTCAATGTTTTATTGTTCATATTATATCTTTTATGCCAATCGCTGGTCGATTGAAAACTATTGTGCTTCTAGTCTCGGCCACTAATCCCTAATCCTGCTTTTGTGAGAACCATATAGATTAGTAAAATAACTGCTTAATCTCAAGGTTTGATAAAGAGGCTTTTCAAAAACATTGGAGGACTTCTAACTGAGAAGTAAAAACGATTCTTAGATTCAGAACCACTGCTTTGTTTTTGCCTAGTTTGATGTATAAATTTTGTTAAATTCTGACCGTAATCTTCTTTTCCTATAGGTAACACTGTGGTAGGTAACGAAACCGAGGCGGATATTGCTGTGAATGTGACCTCCTCACCCACCGAAGATGCAGAAGAGAAGATTGAGGAGGTGTCACGGTCCACCATCGCCACGGTCCTGACTCTTCTCACCGAACAAAAGCACAGGGAAGAAGAAGCCAGCGGCATGCTGGAGGAGGTCTTTTCACCAACTCCTAATAGCACTAAGGTCGCCACGACCACCTTGGCACCCCCGGAGATCAGCCCTGACTCTGCTGAGACCGACCACTTGTTACCCACATCATTTATGGAGGAAGATGAACCAGAAGAGGAGGACAACTACGAAAGGCCGCATATGTCTACACAACCACCCTTCCAGGGCATGGGAGACGAGGAGACCACTGTGTTTGACCTCGATAATAACACGTTACCTCCTACGGTCCCCACGACCACCTCCCCCCCTTCTCCCGCCGACGTCACCGTAGATTTCTTCGACTCTGACCCCCGGCGTAAGAACCTGGACCCGGCGTCTCTGTCACCCCATGAGCTTCAGGGCCGCGACCCCACCTCCTGGGCCATGCCAGGCAATTACGACTACATGACGCCATACGACGACAGTGTGTCCCCCACTACAGATGATTACACCAGCACTACCGAAACCTACGATGATGATATTTCTACCACCCCTCCGCCCAAGCCCCTCCCACCACAGTTTTCCAACCCTGATAACACCCTGATCAAGGTAGCCACTGTGGAGGAGAGCCCTCGCATTCCACCCAGCGAATCCAGCGATGGATGTCAGCAGGGTTTTATTCTTATCAACGGCACCTGCAGGTCTCCATGCGACCTGAAGCCCAACTACTGCTTCAATGGGGGCCAGTGTCACAGCCTGGATGGAACTCAGGTGTTCTGCAGGTAAATGTTCAGAAGAATCTGTATATTTTTGATTGTACTTAAAGGGATAGTTCACCCAAAAATAAAAATAGAGAAAAAATGTATCCACGCTCATGTTGTTGAAAACCTGTATTTGACTCTGTTGAACACAAAAAAAATATTTTGGGAAATGTTGTTCATTACCAACATTCTTCAAAATATCTTCTTTTGTGTTCTGCAGAAGAAAGAAGTCGTACAGGTTTAGAGTGACCTGAGGGTGGGTAAATGATCAAATACATTAATTTATTTAGGTAGCCTAAACTTTCCCTTTAAAATGCTAAAATTCCCCTTGTGTGAAGATGAACGTACCCAAGCATAGTGTTTTTTGTCTTGTTTCCAAGTACAAATCAAAACAATTTAAAACAAGACGTATTTGCTTGTGATAAAATATAAGACAATAATTGAGCATAATTTAGTGAGGTCTATGCTTAAATCAAAAATAAAAAGCTACTTGCAAAGAGTGTTTATACATTCTTTCTTTCAACGTTAATCATACTGAAGTAAAACACGTAAAAGTGTTGTTTTAAGAATGTTTCAATACTTTTAGCGAAAAACAAGGTATTATTTTTTTCAATGTAGAGACTCATTGTTCAAATAATTTACTCACCCTCATGTCATTCGAAACCTCTATGACTTGCTTTCTTCTGTAGAACGCAAAAGACTAAAATTGTGTAAAAGCATTGGTAACCAAACCAACTAGAACCTCATTGAGTTACATTGAATGTACACAAACCCACATAGACATTTGTTCCACAGAAGAAAGTCATATAGTGGGTTTGAACAACTTGAGATGATAAATGATGACAGAATTTTATTTTTGGGTGAACTATCCCTTTAAGGCTTTCAAACTTTATGGACTAGTCAAAAATCACCGAAATGACTAGAAATGCTCCTATCCTCACAACTACCCAGAACACCCTAGCAAAACAACACACCAGCTAGCATCACTAGCAAAACTAGCACACAAACAACCCGAGTGCTCCAAAGCAGCACATGTTTTTCTCAATCCTTTATGAGCAATGTTTATTAGGAAACTTCCTGCTCGCTGCCAGATTATTTTCAACTGTTCTTGCCCAAACATGTGACCCACATGTGCACTGGTTTCAAGTTTACGTATTTGGACCTTGATTTGTTTTCACATGTCTTGCCTTATGACTACAATGCTCGCTCGTACAAGAAACATGTTAAGAAGTTTAATTTAGAAGAATGAAAATAGCATCGTCCCTAAAACCATCAGAAAATCCACTAAGTCTACCACCAGATGTATTTACAATTGCAGGAACTGCTTTACAATAAACCCAGTTTTAAAGAGGTCAAAGTGAGGATTACGTTTAAAGCTAAAATAGGTATGAGGAAATATGATTTCTGATTTATACAGGCAGATTAGGTGGACACAGGGAGGGAGCGGGTGATCTGAGACCAGAGCAAACTGCTCCCTGAAAATAAGTTTTTCCACTTTTTTGCTGGGAGGAACATAACAAATATGGAGTTTTTTGGCAGGGTACACCTGCCCTATCTAATACTGCGATTCAATTCTCAAGGTTTAATTTTAGCTGCTCTTAGTAGTGCATAAACGGGAAAATCTCAGTATTCAATGTTCATGACATCCAGAGGTATTTCAAAGTGTGATTATGACCTCGTGGCTTCCTCCGGGCCAGCCTTGGACTATTAACAACTTATTTACGACCATAAATTTCCCTGCAATAGCTCTGGCAGTGACCCCAACCTTCACGCCAGCCCAGTGGTCACAGTCTGCAGTAAATTCTTAAATTTGCTCGTTCATTCTGATGTATTACATTACCAGAGATAAGGTTTATCGCTCTGAAATGGCTCTTTGATCGAATAAGAGCTTTAAGTGTAAATGTGGTCTCGGACATTTATTCAGGAAATTCCTTAGGGAAAATAAAAAACACATTGGAGTTTTTGATAGACAGTAGAGTATATGTGTATACATTGATTTTGGAAAAGAAACAATGGGTCTGACAGTTTATATGATAATTTTTGTAGGAGGCATATTTGAGATAAGAGAGCAAATTGATTGTGAAAAGAAATGAGCAGTGATTATTGAGAATTTCCTCTCAATCTAATCCATATGAGATTTAGAACATCTCACTTGCTTTTTCCCTACATGGTTTCTCTCTTCCTGTTGTGTTGGACTTAAAAAAAACTTAGTTTACATAATATAAGCATTCTGTGTCATGTAGTAAATGATCTTGCTAAACATTAGGCTTATTTCACATGTTTGTCGTTTTCACACTCAGATACATTTACCGTATCAAAACAGTTTATTATTTCTCCAAGCATTCTGGGTAAGAATCTGCCTACAGTGCAAAAAATGGCTTTCTTACTTTTTCTTGTTTTCCAGTAAAATTGTCTACAAATTCTTGAATCAAGATGCATTTTTATGATGAGCAAAATGACCTTATTTCCTTTGGTCAGTTTGCTCATCAAGAAAATGCTTCTTTATTCAAGAATGTTTAGACATTTTTACTGGAAAACATGAAAAGAAAAGTCATCTTTTGCCGTCTAATACCACGTGTAAATCTCTGAACGTGTTAAAAAAGTTCACAATCAAAGTGTATTACAATGTTTCTATGTTTGCAGTGCAAATAGATGCCCCACCAGTGACCCCTCAAAGTCAAAGTGGGTCAGTAGAAGTCTGGGCAGCTGTGTCCCATGTGGCCTTTGTTTATATGAGGCTCGTCTGAACACTGATTTATTCAACACTGTGATCTTATTAGAGGATGAATTTTAATGGCTCAGACATCTTTTCATAGCTTTGTCCCCAACCCCCCATGCGCGTGCACTTTTAGTGATCTGTCTGTGTGTGGACATAAGACAGCCACGCTTTCATGTCATAAACATGTTTTTACCATGGATTCAAAAGTGTTTTTAAAGCATTTATATTATTACTCAGCAGTTGGTCTTATAGCTTCGTAGACCAACTAGAGTTCTGTTGTAGACTGTTCCGCTTTGTATCAGAATTTATCTCTGATATAAGAAATAATAGGCAATCTGTTATGATGCTCAAATAATATTTTATTACATTTCTGACTGTTTTTTTGCAATTCTCAGCACAGTCTAAATATATTTGACATTTCTTTTTACATTTTTGACCCTTATTTCTAGGGTCTGAGTCTTATATAAACAATATGAATTTGTGGAGATAATGAGAGTTTTGTCATCTCCATTTGCACTCATTGTTTTCTTTTCAACAGAAGGCATTATCTCGGTTCAAATTTTTTTACTATATTCTTTCCTCTTTTTCTTGGCGTTAGTCATTTACAGGAGGACATCAAAAACAAATGCACAGTTTGGAGAAATCTAGCGTTTGAAGGAAAATGTAAGTGTGACTCAGAGCTCTCGGTTTGCCAGCATGGAAATAGACAAATAGGCATTTTCAGACTTGGTTCACAAAAAGTGTGTTTTTTGTTTGCGTTTTGAGATAATTTAATGTTCAGGCAAAATTGATTTTCTGGATGTCTCAGTCTGTATATGGCATGACTCTTAACTGGTGTTTAGAGCTGGAAATTTTGTTGCAATCGAGTACAAGAATGAGATCTTATTCCGACCTCCCATACAGATCCATCTGGCACGCAGGGTGTGTGGAGCTGCTTCACACTCCTCCTTGACTGTGAACCTGAGAGTAAACTGAACGTAGAGTTTAATCTCATTGTACAAAGTTAGATTCATCCTGGAAGACCCACTGAAAATCCAACTTCTTTTCCATATAAATGAATCTTTAACCCAGCGATGGGATGTGTTGCTGTTGAAAAACATGAGTAACAGACACCATACAAATTTAGATAATTTTTTATTATTTGGGCTGTAATATCAATTTCCAAAAATATTTTCTACCCATCACTTCCAATTTTTTTATAAAAATATAAGATTAACATTTATGGTTCTAAAGGAATAATAGCTCACTTTAAAATTAGCACACTTCCGTAATACGCAATCATGAATAAAAAGATTATGCCTGACATAGATTTCAAATGATTTCAAAATCCCTGATATGCACATGGACCAACCATTTTAAACAATAATCTTGCACAAAGACATATAACGTGTCTTTCTGTCTTCTTTCTCCACACTCCTAAACACAGGGTCGGTACTTCTGCTTACCTTTCCAATGTGATTATGTAGTATGTTTAGTCATGGACGCTACATGGAGGCACTCCAAGGCAGTGCAAGCCATATATTTATTTTTTAAAAGAATATATTTTTTGGGCAAAATTACTTATCGTTTCGCTAGACCCTTATTCATCGGCTGGTGTCGTGTAGAGCCTTTTGAATCTGCGATGAAATTGAAATTAGCACCTTAACCAACAGCCCCCCGTTTAAGTGAAAGTGACCTATTTTTCAGGTACCCGAAATGTGACTTCTGCTTTTAACCCATCCAAGTGAGTAGTGAACACACACACAGCAAGTGGTGAACACATGTACACCCGGAGTAGTGCAGCACCCGGGGAGCAAGTAGGGGTAAGGTGCCTTGCTCAAGGGCACCTCAATCGTTACCCACCCTGAGGATCGAACCGGCAACCTTCTGACTCTCTGACCATTAGGCCACGATTGCCCACAAAGGGCATTATACGGAGAAGAACCCTGGGAAGCTTTCCTCAAAAGCCTTCATTTGTTTTCGAGTGAAGAAGTAAACACACAGAAAATTTTAATTTTAAAGTAAACTATTCTTGTAAGACATCTGGAAAACTGGCATTTTTGGAACACAGAAGATATTTTGAGAAATGTCTCAGAGGTTTTGTATCCATACAGTGGAAGTCAATGGGGGTAATGTTGTTTGGTTACCAAGTTTCCTCAAAATATCTTATTTTGTGTTCTGCAGAAGAAAGAAAGTCGTACAGTTTTGTAATAACATGAGGGTAAGTAAATCATATAACAAACCCCAAGCATTCATTTGAGACCCTTGTGCTGAAGCTTGTACAAGCCGGTTTGGCTTTGAAAGATCAGTACATGATTGTTTTTTTGCAGATGGACTAAGAGCGTTGTTGTGACATGCACAGCGGGACCTGATTAATGATTGGTCCTAAGCCAGTCTCGATCCTTCTCAGGACCCCGGCTTATTACCATTGGGGGTCTTCAAGTGAGTGGGCTCTCCATCTGGGGATCACCAGGGCCATTGCATCTTTGCGAAATAAAAACAAATCTTTGGCATCACGGAATAAAGTGCCATTGCTCAGGGAGTTAGACTTTCAGGAATTTGGAGTGACGTTGTGTCAGCAGTGGTTAATCTCATTCTTACAGTTAATGTGCTCAGGATTTGACTGGGCTTAGTTTGCTGCTGTACTGATGCTTATTTAAGGGACGCTTGAGTTTCATCAATCTTTGGAAGTGGATCTGAGTTTACTGCATGTGTAGAACGTTCATGTTGCCAAACGTTTGGCGCCATATAGTTGCATGACTTAAATGAGCATAACATAGATGTAAAATGTCACAGGCAACATTTAAATCTGTGCAGTGGAAAATAGACAGAACTGTGTTTATATAGTTAACATGACAGGAGGGAAAAACTAAAAGACGGACAGCCGAGCAGAGACTATAAGAGAGAGTAAAATAGAGGCAAACAAAGCTGAGATTTGGTCCTAAGAGATGATGGAAGTGTCATTACTGCATCTGTTTCATCTACTGCCTGCTACTGCTCAGCTGGGGTTGTTTGGCATCCATCCATCTCAAAACTCAATCCTCTAACACACACACACATAAACACGGTCTTAGCAGGACCATCTGTCCACACGGCAATTTCATAAACTGCACATATTTCCACACAGAGGTTAACAGCACAAATTCAACCCTCTGCCAATGGAGCCACTCAGATCTACCCAGTCAACATATATCCCCTTTGAAACTGACATAACTTTAGTTCACCTAAAAATCACAATTCTTTCATCACTCACTCTGGAACACAGAGTGAATCACCCTCATGTTAGTCCAAATCTGTATGTAGAACACAAAAGAAGATATTTTGAAGAAAGCTGGTTGATAAACAACAATGGCCCTGTTGACTTTCTTTGTATGGACAAAAAACATTGAGAACATTTTCTCAAAATATCTTCTTTTGTGTTCCAAGAGTCATACACAGAATTTGGCCAGATTTTTTTTATGGGATGAACTTTCTACATTTCTAATACCAAACTCACTTAGCTGGTCAGTTGCTGCTTTGAGTGGTGCTTTTGTATATTTTATTATTTTCATAAGCTTCTTTTTTTGTGTTCCTTTTAAAGGAACAGTTGACCCCAAAATGAAAATCCTGTCATCGTTTACTCCCCTCAAATGTTTCCAAATTTGTATCAATTTATTTGTCCTGATGAACACAGAGAAAAATATTTGGAAAAATGCCTGTAACCATACAGTTCTTGGCCTCCATTGACTACCATATATTTGTAATAATAACTTTATAATTTTCTTTATGTTGAACACAATATAAGATATTTGAAGAATGTAGGAAAGCAAACAGTTCTGGGGCACTATTGACTAACATCGTCATTTTTCCTACTATGGCATTCGATGGTGACCAAGAACTGTTTGGTTTCAAGCATTCTTCCAACTATCCTTCTCTGTGTTTATCAGAACAAAGCAATTCATACAGATTTGGAAAAACGTGAGGGTGGGTAAATGGCGAACCTTTACTGTTGGATGAGCTGTCCCTTTAAGTACCATATCATAATGAGAAAATTATGTAAATAACCGTTTCAACTAGTGATTTTGACTAAAGTGTTTCTTTAAATCAGGCTAACGGGTTCATTTCTGTATAGTCTCTGTTCAGGGAGACTGTTAGGGATAAATATGACAGACTGCATTACAGATTCAACTTCAGATGTGTTCAAAAGGTTTTACAAGCCAGACGCGAATACTAGCTATGAACACGAGTGGGTGGAGGAAAGACAGATAAACAGATACAAAAAGAAAGATGGAAAGACTGCAATTGAAAAGCCCCTGAAAGGAGGGCCGGGTTGGAGAAGAGACAGAAGAATGGGTGTAGAATATAATTTAGATCGCAGGCAAACACGCAGAGGAAACAAACACAGTTAAAGAAGCGTTGAGAACTGAAAGGGTGGATGAAAAACAGCTGAAGGGCTGAAAAGACGGGATGCTTTATACGGCACGATGTAGGGAGGCATTTAAATGCGTGATCTCATCAACACGCCCGTCACTTCTCCCTTCTGGGATTGAATGCCCTTGGTGGCAGCATGCCAACCCCTCTCGTTCCCTCTCGTCTCGCTCCTGGTTGGCGCAGACACAAAGGGGCATACAGGATGCTGTGGTGAAAAGGAGTGTAACCTCAGACCCCCCTCCCGTGACCACCAAGGCTGTGAATGAAGATGACTTCCTTTCTCTCTACACATTTACATTTTAATGTGTGCATGTGCAGTTGAGAGAGAGGACGAGGTGGCCATGGTTGCAATCTTTGCTGATCAATTGAGTTGGATTTGCTTGCAAATGTTTCGGTTTTTGAAAGGTCTTTGACTTGCCACTTGTCATGTTTTCTACAATTTTCAGAATTGCAGACAGTTTTCTTGTGTTTTATATATGTGTTTTCATTCCATCCTATTTGTCTGCACGATTGAAAATTCTTGGGAATGTACAAAATGTAACTTTTAGGCCTCTATATCGGTCATTTCTGTTAAAAACATAAAATTGCATGTTGATTCACATATTTATTTTTAAAGAGTTTGAGGTCAAATGAAATAAAAGGGAAATCTTCGGCTAAATAAATAAATATATAATTTTCCTGTAGCTCAGTGGTAAGAGCATTGCATCAACAACGCAAGGTCGTGGGTTTGATCCCAGGGGATTGCACATACCTATGTATAAATGTATAGGACTTTGCAATGTAAGTCGCTTTGGATAAAAGCGTCTGCCAAATGCGTAAATGTAAATAACATTTCTATAAGCTTACTGTTGTGAATCAGGCAAAGGTGAGAAGACAGTTTTAAATTTTTATGTATTTGCTTAATAATTGAATTTCTGTTTAATTTTAACAAAACATAACGAAGCTTTGCAGCTTTTGCGAGATTTGATAAAGTATAATGTAATTTAATTATAAATATAATATTAAGTTGTGTTATACAAACGTTGACAAAATTCGCATTTAGAAAATATAAGCATTTAAAACACACAGTCTCTCGCTTGCGCCAATACGGATAAGCGATTTTTATGACATCATACTGCATTGAAGCCTCTCATCAGATTCCAGGAAACTAAACACTATTGGCTTTTTTTGAAAGAGGAGCCAATAATTATGACCCGCCCTAACTCTGTGTTTCCTTGGAAACTATGTCAATAATTTGAAACAAAGTTTCACTTTTCAAGGCACTTAAGTGGCTCCTTAAAAATCTGGTTTCATCTTCACTCGGTCGGATGGGTTTTTGATATGAGTTTGCATACTATTCATTCCTTTGTTCGTGCATTTGTCCAAAATTATATTTAACACAGCTGTATATTTAACATCAGGTATCATCTGATTGGCTGTGATTGTGTCGCTGGAATCAGATGTTGTCTTACTGTTTGTTCTGTGTGCGAAATGGGGGAGGAAGTGTTTAGAGTACTGATGGAGAGAATACTGATGCCCATGTGCTCGTTTTCCTGACAAATCCCAGATCCAAACCCAAGCACCCCGCACCCTTTTTTGGTAGCGGCGTTTTAAAAACATGCTCACGCATTCACACACACACACACAGGATTGCGGATTTTGAAGGCAAATGTCATTTGAGTTTATAGTGTAACATGTTTATTTCTCAGCGTGACTGTGTGATTCGTGAATTTACCGTCCAGAACCGTTTTTAAAATCCATGACAAGTAAGAAACTTAAAATGAGATATAAACAGTGTAGTTGAATGGTTAAATTGCTTTAGGCTGTACATTTTTATTTGCCCTTGGTGCAGGAGAGCCACTGAGACCAATGCATAATTCATATCGAGCCAGAGACAACATGCAGAGTCAACACACATTTTGGGAAGGGCATTGAGGATTCAAAAACAGTGTTTGGATATCAACCGTGTGTTTAATCTGTTTATTTAGAAAATTACTGGATTAATTGAAAATTCACATTAATTGGATAGTGTCTCTTTTACAAAAGCCCAGTATGGGCGTTGCCTGGTATCTCTCATCTGCCACTTTTTTTTGACGAATTGTTAGATAAGGTTGATGTTGGTGTCTCATTCAAATCCTCATCATGATAAACTTTTATCTCAAACTTCTTCTGTTTTGTAGGTGCAACATCCAGGACTACATGTGGCACAGGGGGTCACGCTGCGAGTCGGTCATCACCGAGTTCCAGGTGATGTGCATCGCCATCGGCTCCTCCACCGTCATGGTGCTGCTGCTCTTCATGACCATCGTTTGCTTCGCCAAGAAGCTGCACGTGCTCAAGACCGAGAATAACAAGTTGCGCAAGCGCAGGTGAGACTCCGGCCTGAAGAGGGCGGCGGAGAGAATAGAGCAAATGTGTGGATACGTGAAGTTTTTAGAGAGAGAAAGTAGAAAGGTTTATGGATTAAACGCCTTAAATCCCTATGTTATGTGAAGTTAGAAGAAAATAAGCCTTGCACGTTGCACTAGCTTGCCAAACTACCATGTATTTATTTAAACGGTAATGTTTTGGTCTTATGACCTTCTTATATGGTGGTACCAACAAAAATAGATGTTTCAATATATAGTTTTTGCTGAATTGCTGGTCTTTACTAGTTTCTAAGCTTGGCCAGCCTGGTATGCTGGTTTTGAAGGGGTTTGGGCACTCTGGGAGAACTCCTAGACCAGTTTATTTAAGACAAGCAAACCAGCTCAGACTGGTTTAAGCAGGGGGTTATTTATCAGCGTAGATCACAAATAAGTGCAGAAAATATTCAAAAATCAAGCACTAGCTATTTCCAATTCCTTGAAAAGTGTTAGCATTCTAATACTGCAGCTGTTTTTCGCTAATCAGATGTTACAGAGAATAAATAGAGCACTGCGTGGATGGCGTGCTAATGCTGAGTATACTGCGCTAGCATCGGGCAGACTGCATGATGTCACAAGAGCTCGAGCTGAAAGTAGGGCAGTGAGATGGGGGAGGAGGGGCAAGTTGACCTACATACAGCTGTGAGACCAAGGGGGTGTGGGATGTGGGGGTGGAAGCCGCGGCCAGGATTTAAACAACTCACACCCTCCTCAAAGAAAAGAAAGAGACGGATGATTAGAACATTGGAGCAAAACAAGGCAAAGTGGAGAAACAGGAAGTTTGGGTTGTAGGTGAGAAGGACAGCAGTGGTACAGATGAGGATGTGAATACATCAAACGTCCACCTCTCCATCCGCTGCAGGTTAATGTGATGGGGTTCAATGTATGCGCGCCAAGATGACATCTGTAGATCCTGTAGGAGGAGATGAAATCTATTCAAGAAAAAGAGAGAACTGTCCTGAAATAACTTTTAGATCTGTTCGGGATAGACAAGAGCTCGGATGAACAGACCAGAATTGTTTTTGTAGTGCTGATTTTTTTAGCAGGGTGGTTCTTAACTGGTTTTTCTTTAGAACCTAGATTTGACATTTTAAGTGTCAACCTCATACCGTGTACAAGCATTTTGTTACAAAATGTCAAATGTCCTTTGTGTCATTTTTGTTCAAATGACATTTTTTGCTGTAAAAATATTAACATGAACCGAATTGACCCAAAAATAAGAGAAAGATGAACATGATGGGCTGAATAGGGAAAAAACTATTTTGGTTTCTGAATTTCTTGCATTTCAGTGATTTCATAGTCTTAGCCACCAATAAATTCACCACCCTACATAAATTGGGGTTGGCACAAAGCATGTTTATTCTCATGGCAAGTGAGTCATAGTTTAATGAAGTCCGGATTTGTTTTACTCTGTATACCTTTTTTTTAAAGATTGAGAGCATTATGTAACCTGTGCATGTTTGTGTGCATAAGTGACTTCTACCAAGTGACAGATGAATTTCTCACAAATACCACAGACTTCAACATTTCACTTTAATTTGAAAACAACAAAAGATATACAAAGCTTTCTCTCTTAGGCCTGTTTATTAGGCATGCACAGTTTATATGGTTGCATCTTTTTTCTCCGCTGTCTGTTTCCCAATAAGAACCAACCTTGACTCACCGGTTGAGAACCACTGCAATAGATCTCATATCTGCTTTATAAAGTAAAGTAATAAACGGTCTGAACGAAACAAACCCTGTCTACCTCAGGCCTTATATCAATGATAAACTGCTATAGAAGCCGACTTTCAAATTTAGACGTAAGACAAAGTGAATTGCTGACGGAAATATCTGAAACGAGGGCTTTGTTTTATTCCTGCCTTCATCACATAACATAAGTGCAATATAACAATGATTGTTTTAGACTTGAACAATGTTCCTGCTACTTTTAATTATTTGTGAGTCTCAGGATTTCTTATCAGTGCAGGCTATTTTTTCCTATTTAAACATTAAACAGTTTCGAAACAAATATAAAAGAGAATCATTGTGATGAACATCATTAAAAAAATACAAAAGTGCATTGATTTATAATTTTTTCATCATGTTTGGTATCAGTGATAAAAAATGCCTATAGCCTATTCAGCGCCATCTAGAGGTGAGGTTGCGAATTGCAACCAATGGCTCACAACCGCACCCCCCTCACTTTCGAAGCACTGCAGCAGCTGACACAGGACTTTGACGTCATCACATTTTCGCTTCATTGCAGAAGGAGATTACATATTTACTAAATGCTCTTTAGAGCAGTTTCCGTTAAGGGCTACTGCAGGGGGCCAGTGGTATATTTAGATAGAAATAGCTCATTCTAAGATAATAAAAACAAAACACTTCATTGTGTTAACTCTTCCTACACCTCGGAAGACATAGTTATGTGTATTTTATTGCATTTCTGTCAATAGATCGTACAAACGCTGGACCTTTAAATCTCTTTAAAAATATAAATCCCTTTTAAAAATAAGTAATATGTGAAAATGTCATGATTGATGAATGCAATCTCTCTCTCTCTCTCTCTCTCTCTCTCTCTCTCTCTCTCTCTCTCTCTCTCTCTCTCTCTCTTGCTCTCTTGCTCTCTCTCTCTCTCTCTCTCTTTCACTGTCCTTGTCTCCGCCGCTCTCATTAGCCAATCACTCGGGTTATTAAATTCATATCGCTGTGCTAGTGTGAGAACAAGAAGAGTAATGGAATGCTTAATTAGGAAATGAAAAATGGAGAATGAGGTAAAAACAATAACGTCTTCACAGGAACCAGAGTTTAAACTGGGAGAGAAATTGGACGAACCTGCAATGCTTTTATATGCTATTATATTTATTCATTTGTGCTCATTTTGTGCTGATTCAATGTGTCAAGAATGTGTTACATTTAGTAGTAAGTGAAATATTTACTGTTGCATCACAGGTTGTGTTTGTTTGTCTGAACTGTTGCAGTCTTAGAAATGCACTAATGCTTTTTCTCTTGCGTTTTTATCTCTCCCCACTGTCCTTCATAACCACATCTCTCCCTTTCTATCTCTCTTTATCTTCCATGTTGTCTTTTTATTTCTACCTCTCGTTTTCTCATAATTCCTCCATCGCTCCATCACTCTTTTCCTCCCTCTGCCCACCTCACAGCAGTAAATACCGTCCTTCCTCGGAGCACCACAATGATAATTTCTCGTTGTCCACGATCGCTGAGGGCTCCCATCCAAATGTAAGGAAACTTTGTGACACCCCTCCTAACGTTCCTCATGCCCGTGCTTTGGCTTACTATGATAACATTATCTGTCAGGTAACGTGTTTCTCGTCTCTTTCCTATCCCCCCTCCCCCCCTCTCTGCATGGACCCCAAGCGTAACCTTTCCAGTAAGGGAGGGGGTGCACAGAGAACTGGGAGTGTTTTCTCTGCTGAAAAGGTCTGCTCTCAGATAGGAGCACGGTTACTCAGGCAACAGTTGTTACTATAGCAACAGGGTAACGGGAGAAAAGACGGCGGCTTTTCCCCCCCTTTTTTTGCGAGCCGCAGCTTTTGATGCTACATTAATGGCATGGATTGGATATGTGGCTGACCCGAGTCAATCACTGTCTGTCAGACTCTGTCTGGCCATCCATCTGCCCGGCCTTGTGTCCATTTGAGCAGATAGTCTAGCCAGTCGACATTCTTTAACAGCGAATTGAGAGACTCATGGGAAAGCGGCTTTATCGATCCCATTCCCGAAAATCAATACAGAGACAGATGCACACATGCATATTAGGGGTGGGATTCAGCAGGGAGACGATATTATACACTGTATTGATATATGGGTCATGTTTGCCGTTTGAGACTGTATTGAAATCTTAGGATTGCAGACTTGAGCAAACGTTGACAGAGTTTGAAACATAGTCTAGATTAAGAACTCAAGGGGCGATAAATGTTACTGTTTTTAGAATAATCTATGAGGTCTGAGATTTATAGAAAAAAATGAATTTGTGTCGGATGTATTATTTTTCTTTTTAAGATCTGTCTACTATTGTGAGGTAAAATAGAGCAATGTTAGAGCAAGTTATTTAAATTGATAGTTCACCCAAAAAAATTTTCATCATTTACTCACCCTCGTGTAAATTCAAACCTGTATGATTTTCTTTCCTCCTGCTGAACAAAACAGAAGATATTTTGAAGAATCTTTGTATCAGAAAATCGTTGGTGCCGATTTCCATACATTGGTTTTATGTCCATACAATAGAATACGGGGTCCAACGGTTACAATGGTTTTGGTTACCAACATTCTTCAAAATATCTACTTATGTGTTCGGCAGAAGAAAGAAAGTCATACAAGTTTGAAATGACAAGAGGGTGAGTAAATTATGACTCACTTTTCATTTTTAGGTGAACTATCCCTTTAAATTATTTTTCACATTCATGCAAGTGGCAAAATAAAATACAGGGTATATTCTTTGGTTTTATTCACATCTTTTTCTCCTGATGGCAGACCTTGGACCTCGCTGAGATAGCTCGCCCAAATACGACCCACCCTCCCGTCCACCACCCTGCTCCCCTTCTCTCTCTTCTGCAACGCTGCATGTTCACACGGACCTCTAGAGGTCACGTGTCCTGCTGCTGCTCGTCCACTGCGTCACACTAATATACCTGTCTGTGATTTCATTCGTTTATCCTGGTTCAGATCTATCAGAGTGGTCAATCTTCCAAGTCTCACCAACCAAAGAAGTGTTGAGTAAAATACAGGATAAACAACTGAGATGCAACGTTCACTGCTGCCTGTAGGCGGCGTGTCACCCGGCTAACATGTCTGCAGCATGGGTAGAAGTAGATCTAACATGGGCGTCGATCTCTTCTGTGGGATAACCATTAGTTTCACGATTGTGTTTGAAAATTTATTGTTACTCTCATAATGTTTATGAGTCCCGCAGTCCTTTAAATTCACTGTGGGCAAGCCTATGAGTTGTTGAATAATTTAATTTCTAAACTTCTCAATAAAGACAACACCTCCATAAAATTTATATACATTTTCATGACATAAACTGCCAAGAGCACAGCTTGTACCCTTCAAGGAAATATTATTGAACGGAAAATTTTTAATAAGATAATCCCTCAAACTCAATAAAACCATTTTTAAGTTTTTGTGACACTTTTGGGCTAGGTGGACATACATTGTGATAGTTCACCCAAAAATTCTGTCATTATTTACTCACCCTCTTGTCATTTCAAGCCTGTATGACTTCTGCAAAAAGTTCTTCAAAATACCTTCTTTTGTGTTCTGCCGAAAAAAGAAAGTCAAACAGTAAATGATGACATCATTTTCATTTTTAGGTGAACTATCACGTTAAGACCTAAGCATACAACCGTTTGTTGAGAATTAAGCCTACCGCAGTTTCACACCATTTGTGAAAGCAATAGTTTATCCAAAAATAATTTATTTACACCCCCTCCTGTTTTCCCGAATCTGTATGCTGTTATTTTTTCCACTCTCATGTTTATTTACCATCGGCCCAAAAAATTTGTTATTATTCATAGAAAATAACAGCATATACAGTAAACAGTCAAACCAAAAATTATTCAAGTTTTGATATTTTTTACTAGTGGGTGCAGTAGTTCATTTCTGTAAGTGAGCATAGCAAAATAAAGTAAATTTTGAGATATATTTTGACCAAAAATTCCTTATACAGTGGACTTCCAGTAAAATATTTAAACTCTGTGACCAAACATTATTCAGACACTTTGACCTGCCCATGTTTTGTGTTTAAGTGTTTAATTGCTAATGCGACCTTCTTACAGCACAGACCGACCAAAATTAAGCATTGCTTGGTAATTGGTTGCCCTATATTTGTATTAAGTGATCGACCCTTTGCAAGCAGTTTGATTGACAGGCGATCTGACAAATCATAACGATATTATGTGCACCCCTGACTGACTGCCATTTTGTCCGACAAACAAACCAGTCCGACAAGCCTGGCGTAGTAGAGCTTTGGTGATTAATATGACAAAATGGCTTCTTAATTATTGTGAAAGTAAACAGAGAGATGTATACCCAGCTTTAATGGACCTTCGCACTATAACGATGAGCGTTAACTAAAGGCTAAAATACACTACTAGTCTTTTGCTCAGATTTTGCCCAGATTTTCAGTCTGGACTTTTTGCAAAAAGGATGTGCCAGTCTGCAGATTTGATCAGTAAGTGCGTTTCTAAAACAAGTGTATGATGTCAAAAAAAATCTGTTCAGATCTTAAAAGTCTTGTAGTGTATTCCAGCCATTAGTTATAACTTTTAAAAATCATTCTAAATGATGGAGAATATCGGAGTTCACATCACAACTATACCAATACAGATACGAGACACGATAATGTTGGAGTCATTAATGTACAAATTACTTGACGGAAGCGTTCGGAAAATGGTGTTTTAAGGCGGAATATAATACTTATAGACATATTACTTGCATATTACATGTACTGTATAAGCAAGCTGGCAAGATACATTTTCACCAATGAAGTCGTCAAGCAACAGCTGTGTTTGTTGTATTTAACACAGATCAAGTTTAAGACACTGATGGACTGTTATTCTTTTCTGTACTAAACAAATATTTAAAAGTTTGACGTTACTTTCGTTTTCACAAAGAAGGATCACTGCTGTGTGACAGCAATCCAACCTAATTCATTTTTGAGACCGTCAACAAAAGGATGGCCAAAACCAGTGAACTGATCTGAGAGGAAAGGTAGTCAAATTCTACAAAGAGGGCATTTCAATCAGAACTAAAGTGAATAAACGGTGTAAATGTGAGAAATGTTGAAGGTGTCTGAATAAATTTTGGATTGACTGTACTTGAATCAACATAAGAGTGAGTGAATAATTTAAAACTTCTCAATTTTGGTCAACTATTCCTCAGTCAAGCTCCCATGGAATGTATGTACACTTTACCTCAGAGGTCAAATCCTAAAACTTAACACCCCTACATTTGCAGTAGTGACACAACGTTAAATCTTAGAAACGTAGAGCTCGAGATAAGGGACTCTGATCCTTCTCACCACTCGAATCTTTTGCAAAGGGCCCTTTTTCTCTGTCCCTCTGTGTGTCCTGTCTCTATATCTTTCTGGATCTGAATGGAAATTATATCTCTGAGGTAAATAATCCTGTCCATGCCCCCACCCCCCAGAAAACCATGAGCAGATATACCTGGGAGTGTAAGACCAAAGAGGAGCCCAACTGCGAGGTAAGACTGATAACCCCACAGCCTCGTCCAAAGTGACAGCAGCTGTCCCGTCATCATGCTTTTATTCTGTCCGTCAAACTGTTTAGTGACCAATCCTGACTCTCATTTTCATCGTAATCACTGGGAATGGATTTTGCAAGTATGGTCTATATAGTTTAATTGTAAATAGGAAGTTTGAAAGTCTCAAAGGAATAGTTATCCAAAACTATTGAAAACGAAATTATGAAAATTCCTCGCCCTCTTTTTTATTTCTCTTTAGTTTTTTCATTTTCATGGACTATTCCTTGAATGCAATAGAGACGGAAGTATTTCCCTTGACCATAAAAAGATCAAAATAACACTTTGAAGTGAAATCCATTAGTGGAATTTAGATGTGAGTGTATGAAGAAATCTAATCCACCCGTATTAGATGAAGAATGAGATTCTCTAAACCCATTCAAACATTCCATGACCTTCAGATAATACAGGACGGGAAAATTGATTGTCTCTTCCTCCTACACGGAGCTTTGAGCCTCATCATCAGCGAGAAAACACTCCTGTAAATGAAATGCATGAAACAAGAGGAATCTCTCAAGACGAGAAGAAAAAAACTTGGACAGTCTCTTTATTACCATCAGCCATGAGCTGCTGCTCCACGGATCGATATCCGCTTGAGTAAAAGAGCCTGGCTTTGGATAACAGCCAAATCTCTCTCTCTCTCTCACTTACTTTTTCTCACTCTCTCTCCACATACACACAGTCTTGAACCCTCGGGGTCTATAGCTTGACAGATGTTTTGGAATTAAATGGACCATATATTAACTAGAGCGGAAAGGTCAGATAAGTGAATTGGTCGCTGAATATTTTTTTGTCTGAGGGTTTTATGCGACTGTAAAGCATGGTCCATGCTTGTGCATCATTGGATCTGTCCAACCTGTGTTCCTTTTAACCTCTATCTTCAACACTTTTCTGATCCAAAATTTGCTGAATAATTTTAATGCAGGCATACAATATGAGTGTGGACCTCTAGTCGTGTA
This sequence comes from Triplophysa bombifrons, assembly GCA_029783895.1. Taxonomy (NCBI): domain Eukaryota; kingdom Metazoa; phylum Chordata; class Actinopteri; order Cypriniformes; family Nemacheilidae; genus Triplophysa; species Triplophysa bombifrons. The sequence goes on from CM056455.1 coordinate 7,202,679, forward strand.
ATTTCATATGTCCTTCATCCCCTCTGTCCGCTCCCATATTGTGCTTAAGATCCGTGAAGGCTTTTAAATGTGGAGCCTCTGATTCTAAAATGTGATGTCCGTGTTTTGTCCTCTATTGAACCTCAAATGCTTGGAACTTTATAGTTCTGTTCCAAAATTTGGTGAGATGCCAACTTGGATAGCGTTTTAAAGCATAATAGACAATCAACAGATGGGAATGATGCAGCCTTGTTTGCCAAATTTTAAAGGAGGGTTGCATTTATTCTTTATCAACTATACAGTCCCAGAATGCAGCGCAACAAGCTTTATTAAATGTATTTAAGGTGATAAAATAAGCAGAAAAGTTTATATATTAGTGAAAATGTATTGTATGTATAAGCATGTATTGAAATGTGTTTTTGTTTTGTATTTTCTTTGTTTATTAGTTTGCCCAGTCGATTAGGTTAGCAACATGTAGACAAATTTGAATTCTTAACAATTGTTTTCGTTGAACTACATTCGCAGTGTAAAGTGTTTCAAATCAAATCACGTATGACATTTCATTTTGGTAAGGAGGCTGACTTGTTAAAGATTACCAAACAGCGAGGCTGCTCACTAGGTTTTGGAAAAGAGCTATAATGTATCTGACATCTAAAATGATGTGAAGTGCATACATTTCTTTGACTGCACCAACAATATATTAGAATACTTGAGTGGTTCCTTAAACTTTGAAAGTGACTGAATGCTTCACATTATGGATTGTCCCTAATTGGCCAATGTTTATCATCAATCCATTAGAATATCTAGCTACCAACATTATGAACAGGCATTATTTTCATTAAAAGCATAGTTTATTTTCATTAAAAGCATAGTTTATTTTCATAAAAATGCAAAAATAGTCACTAGTCATTTATATCGTTGCCGTTTTTATGTACACGTACCAAAGAAACTCCTTCATGAGAAGTGTAAACCCAACCCCATCCCAATTTAAAAAAGCACGTTTTCCAGTTGCATGCCGACGGAAGAAAGGATGCCCCCTATCCCGTAACCATGGAGGTGGCGTATCCCCACGTACTGCCCGAAGTTACAATCTAAGTCATCGCTGAACGGGTAAATCATCTTGAGTTGTCTGTGTGGAGTTGGGAACGTGACACGTTCGTGCCTTAATCCAGCTGCACTGTGGACACGGAAAGAATGTCTACTCAAAACTGAAAAGCAAGGAAACTCACAAATGCACTTGCACTGACAGGATGATAATACATTTTTTTTTTTTTCAATTTCTTCACAATTTTTTTTTCATTTAACTCTATAGTTGACTAAATGGTTATTCCACAGGGAGAGTGCCAGTCTTATTGATATGGCGGATGAGTTTCTCTTGCCAGATCTTAAGTTGTAGTTTATGTCTTCTGGGGGTCAGGACGGGGCTGTATGAGCTGTGATGGGCTTGCATGTATGCATGTATACGGCATCATACAGCCTCTAATCTACCCAGAGGAAAAATCACCCTCAGCTATTGATTTGACATTGACTTACATCAATAGATTGATCTGCGGAAGATCTTGCTGAAGAGCCGTCACACTCCAAATATTTGGATGTGATGCAAAAGTGGTGTTATAATTCATACAAGTTTACATTGTAATATAAAGTTTGATTGTGTAACACCTAAACGATTCACTCTTCCAAAATTGGATGGCAAGTATTACATGCATTTTATTTCTGGCTTAGGGACGATCATTTATTTATTTTATTAATGTATTTTAGAATGCAATGTGCATTCATGAAACATAGTTTAATGTTACTTTAAAAGTAAAATGAGATATGAAAGGTAAAAACAAATTTCCAGCAAATATATATATTTTTTATTCAAATACAAGGAGTCACTATGATGCAATACAATAATTTCGATGAAGACTAACACGCTGCTATTATTTCTCAGGATGATCCTAATGCCCAGAACAAGTTGGAGGACCCCGTGAAGGTCCCCCCACCCAAAGAGGACGAGTCGTTGAACATCCAGAACTCTCTCACCCCCAAGCACGAGAACCATAAGGTGCTGGGCGAGGAGAATTCTTCGGAGGTAAACTCGCTGCAGAACAACATGATGTAGAAGAGCTAAACTAAAGCACTCCACCACGATCACTTAAAGCATCAAACAACAGGTGCTATGAGCAGCCACACCCACCACTTCATCACATGAGAGAAAACCCCGCCCCTTGTACCCACTGAGTCTCCACCCCTGCCCCGGCCCTTGTTGCAGTATTTTTGCCCTGTAGTTGACCTGCCCCTGATCCAACCCTTATCTATATATATATTGTATACACACCTACCCCTGCCTAACTGAATTATGGCATGCGTTGGTGTATATTGTAAAAAGGAAAAAAACAAATTCGGGGTTTAAAATATAAGATATAAAACGTTGTCATTAAAGAAAAAGCTACTGAGAGGTTTTGATGTTTGTCTGACTAATTCAGTGAGTATGTATAAATATATGAAAAAAATGCTTGGATTGATATAAAGAAAAAACACAATGTGTCTTTGTTCTGATGTGATTTCTAATCCTTTGATGTACTTGTTTTATTTTGTACTTTTTTGGGAATATAAACTACGTGCAGAAAAACGTTCTGACAGTTGTTGAAATAAACCTTTTTAACACTAAACTTTTTGTCCCCGTGTGGTCCTAGCTTGTGTTTCTCCCTGCTCATGTCATGCTTTGCTTGATATCACGCATGGCTTTTAGGCTTACTGCCCTGAACTCTGCATCACTTTACACCTTCACTCTGACAACATGTGTTGGGAAGTCTATTACTCATGCATTCCAGGAGGATGACCAAGTCACACATATCTTAGCTATTTCTTTTGGCTCTTTTTAAATAACTGACATGAATGAATTGCTAATGGGATGTTTTTAAAACTACTCATTTTTGCAAAGATTTCTGAGGGTCTCTCTCCTCTCTAATTCTTCTAATTCCTAATCATACCACACATGAATTTACATCAGTATTTTGGCTTATTTTACAGCAAAAAATCACAAATATCCTTAAAAATAATACACTGTAAGATTTGCAAGGATAACACTGTAAGATTTGATAAGGTAGTATAACTGAAATAGTTTTATAAGATGATTTGAAATATTTTATTTCAATATTTTTGGTTTGAAAGTGTGTTAAAATACCTTAAACACACTGTAAAAATATCTTGTTTTGAGGATGATTAGACATTCAACTGAAAATAAAGACACAAATATAAAGCCTTGGAAAAAAATAGGAGGCCATTTCAAAATTATTTACTATTTATAGGTTAAGTGTTTAGGTAAAAAAATGTCATTCTGTGGACTTCTAGCATAATAATATGAATAAAATAAAATAAGTGTTTCTATTTGCATTTATTTGCAGAAAGTGAAAATTGGAGAAAGATGTCAAAATAACAGAAAAGATGCTCTGCATTTTTTCAGACCTCAAATACTGCGAAGAAAATAAGTTTAGATTCACTTATAAGCAATACAACAGTAATATTTGCACAAGTTCACAATTGTTTTTTTATGTGATAACCCTGATTTTTATTACAGTTGTTATGTGTCTTGTCATGCTGTCAGTCTTTTACATTGCTGTTGAGTGACTTTATCACTCCTGAGGTTTGATTTTGTTGAAATCTTACAGACACTGAACTGGAATGCCCACAATACACCTAGATTGAATTCAAATTTGGTGTGGTCTGTAGATAAGAAATTGTGTTGCATTTCCTGATTTCTTACATTGTTTTGGTTTGCATTTTGCTCATTTAAAATGTACATGAATTAACCACTTTGTGGTGTAAAATACATAAATCTATAGTTTAATAAGTGAGCTTTAAACTAAGTGCGGAGGAGCAATTATAGTTTGGATCTGTAACCTTTACTATAGAAATCATGGTTAAACATCCACATTGATTCATTTAATGATTTGAATCTCTCTGCAGTCGCCCAACCGATCCACTGACCACCAACACCAATGCTTTTGTCATGATTTAATAGGCTATGGGTTCTTTATTATTGTTTTATTTTCTAGCGAGGTTTGTTTCATTCACAGAAGGATTCGGTTTCCACTCTCATGTCCCACATCAAGTTTTGAGACAATTTTGTCTCTCAATTTTTTATCCTGTGTTTTCACTATATCAAGGGCCTCTGGCTGTTATGTCTCGTGTAAATCTGTATTGCAGTGATTATTAAGGACCACAGAAACCATGAGTGGCTTCTCAATGCACCACAGGGGCCATCCTGGGAACGTATGCAGTATAATCGTGATTCTCTGCTGGTTATATAGTATGTTAGTCAAAGCCCACTTTTCCTCAAAGCTCAAGAGCACTTTAAGCCAAGTCTGAGCGTGTGACAGCTATACTTATTGCACCTTTTTTCCTAATCTAATTCCTGCCTGGTGCCATGACAACTACATATGCATGAGTAACCAAAGCATACAAAACCATGTATCCAAGCCCACAATCTGAATGTTACACACACAGAGAACACAAAATAAATAAAACAATAAGCGGTGACCTAGGGCCAGTTGTATAAACGGCTTAGATAAGTTTTAGATGTTAGTCATCAAATTTTTTCTTTAAGACTGGACATAACTTATTTAAATCAGTTACGCAAAAAAGGTAGATTTGGCTAATTGAAATATGAAAAAAGTAATTCTGATTAATCCTAACTAACTAATATATGAGAATAGCAGTTTATGCAACTGGGCCCTAATGTGCCCTCGGTCTCACAGACACTGTGAATATTTCTGGCTCAGAGGAAAAGACACAGTACAAAGGTCCCCGGGCGCTCTTGTCTCAACAAGTTTTTGTCCAAAACCAGCTTAATACCGTCAGCCCCCCTCTCTCAAGCACTCTCATTCTTTCTTTCGACTTTATACTCGCTCACATTATTCACTCTCTCCCCCCTTCCTTTTTTCGGAGTGTTTTCTGTCATGCAAATGAAATCCTGGGGGTATGATGGTCATGGAAACATTCTGATACTCTGGGTCATTTCTAGATTAAAGAGAGGTGAGTTTCTCCCTCATTTTTTGTCTCTCATGTTAAATAGTTTACAAAGGATATTCTATGCTTTCCTAAAAAAGCACAAAATACACTAAATGTAGTCGAATTGTCTGCAGTGTTTAGTGTAGTAAAATCATGCACTTCAGTTTTTTGGTTGAATCGAAAAAAATATTGTGTTGTTTACAATTATTCAGTTTGGCCCTCAGCAATCGAGGGATGTTGGAGGAAAAGAAATGAGAGAGGTGTGGCACCATCCACCTCCACCAACATGAGTACAGGGATGCTCCCTGCTTTCGCATTGGCTACAGAAACGGTGGAACGATGACATACTTATCTCAGATAGAGTTCAGCCATTGGTCATTTGAAATAAACACACACACACACACACACACACATTCAGCTGTGTTAGGAGATTTGGATTGTGTGGGGTTCGTCAGAACATGCTGAATTAATAAGGAATGTTAATGCTTAAGATTATTAATGAGCCCTTTGGATGTGGTCTGAGAAGCCTTTATAATGGAAATTTGCCCAATAGATTATGGTCCAAATGCTAAAAATACTCCCGCACCCCCTTTTACCTCGAGTACGATTTGTCCTGCTGAGTTTGGCATTTCCATTTGATGTTGAAGAGCATATGAGGTCTAAAGTATCCAACAGTTTTGCAGGAACAACAGATATTATGTTAATATAATATATTAATGTGTTTACATTGTGTTATTTATTTAAACACAAGAGATTTATAAATGTTTATAAACATTTCTTTTTCAAGTTTCAATGGAGTAAATTAATTCAATTATATTTAAAATAAGCTTCATTTTCTACAAACCAAACATATTAGAGGTTTTGTTGGATTCACCCATGAACTAAAAAAAGTATAATATTTTATTAAACAATTGTATTATTATTAATGATAAAAAATTTAATAGTATTTATATTTTATTAAATAATAGCATTCTTCTTCTTCCCATTATCATTATTATACAAACTTTTCATTAAAGCACACCACTTGAGTCTAAAAACTCCGCTTCATCCTTTTGAACACATTTTGTGTCATTGTGTGCCAATGGAAATGTGCTTTTTCCTTTGCTTGTTCTCTTCACAGGGACAAATGACAATTGACGTCGAGCTCCACTTTCCAAAACACGGCAAAGTCGTACCCCACCACAATCTGTTAGTCCACCATGACGTGTTTCTCTATAAAGTGCCCAAATCTCCAAAGTACAGCAGGGCGAAGCACAGGGTAAGATGGCAGGACTGTGAATACTGTGCCTGTGAGTCTCCCTTCACCTATCCGTCCAATACCCTCAGCACACTCTCACTGCCTGCAATCATTCACAAGAGAACTCGACCACGCAAGCGTGTATCAAACACCTTAGGAGTGCCTTCTGAGCCGGTCCTCTGACCATCAGGTGTCAAACCAACTCCAAAGGTCTCATTGTTCTCATGGTGAATCATCGACGTAAAGTGGAGACCTAAAAACTGGCTTCATAAAATGATACTTAAACAAGAAGTATTGTGGGAAACATAGTAAAGAAGACTTAAGCAGTGTAATATGGTATTCAACAAGTCTAAGTAATGTATATTAATAAAGGACATAGATGTGTCATAATGATTGTTTCTCGACTTCTTTTCACTTGTATAAAAAGACAGGACACACTGCATATCCCCATAATGCACATTAAGGAAACTTGATAAAACCATCATTTGAAAACCCACCATTTTACATTTACATTTAGTAAACAATGGAAGCAATTGGTACAACATAAGGACAACAAAAAGCATAAGCGCAGTGAAACTGGTGTCATATTGTCTACCAGAGTATACAAAGCCACGTTTTTTTCCTATCCTTAAAAAAAAAGGGGGATAGATTTTCCCCCAAATTGGCAGAATCACTTATATGCCTCAGAATATCTCGGATTCTCTTGGGATATCTCTTGCCAGATTGTTAAGGAACACCTAGAAACAAAAATCTATCTTTAAAACAAATATCTTGTATTTGCATATGTTCACATTTATTTATAGCAAAAGTCAACATAAAACAAAAGGGTATTTTAATAAAGGCTTCTTTTAGCCAATATGCGTCTGTGTTTTTAAGATGTAGGCCTGCCAATAAAGATTTTTTATATGTATATTCCATGTTTCACAATAACATTGCCTGCTTTTTTCCATCCTATATGTGGTTATCCAAAGTTTCAATGCCATATGTGATCACAAAACCAGTTTTAAGTACCACGGGATAATTTTTAGTAAAAGACATTTACATTGTAAGGGTCAAAATTATCGATTTTCTTTTCTACCAAAAATCATTAGGATATTCAGTAAAGATCATGTTCCATAAAGATATTTTGTAAAGTTCCTACCTTAAATATATAAAGACTCAGTGGATGGCCTGCCACAGTGCCCCTGATTAACAACTTCACAAGAAATTTTCCCCTTTTTTTTGTTTTTTTTTGCACTCACATATTCCAAAATTTTAAACGGACAATCTCAGCCAGATATTGTCCTATTCTAACAACTCATACATCAATAGAAAGCTTATTTATTCAGCTTTCATATTAAGAAAAAAATCTCAATTTCGAATAGTGAATTGTAAGTGTTTGAGTTTCAGAAGGGACCCCTACAATTTATTGGAACTGGACTGTCTGACCCTCTGCCCATGAACACAGGTTGACAGAGCCAGGGTATGTGCGAAGAGTTTTGTGTGTTCAAATGGACTCCTGCAATAAAGCAACAGGACTGTCTCTGAAACCGCAGGAAACTCTGAGGCCCTTTTGTGCCACATTGGATTAAATTAGCATGGTCCATTAGCTTCTCCGCGACACAAAGACACAGTGGCCTGCTAGGACAAAACACACATACACTCAGTGTCAGCATTTTCTCTGTTACTTTCATTTACATAAGTGCCCCGCGAGATCCATTTTCCTGCCGAGTTTAGCCCCAACTCTGATAAAATACCTGAAGAAGCTAATCAGCGACCTCAGATACAGGCGCGTTCAACTTAATGTGGGGCTGTGCAGACTGTTTGCCATATCGCATTAAAGTACCGCGAGAGCGATTCAAATGCATACGGAGCGATCGGCACTTGAATCGCTCTCGCGGTACTTTAGTGTCATACGCCGATCGAATTGCGCAGCGCCGCATTAAATTGAATGCATCTATTACCAAAGACTCTGATTAACTTGTTCAGTTGTTTTATCAGAGTTGGAGCTAAATTTTAAACTCTAAAATGGATCTCACGGGCCAGAGTTTAGAACCACTGATTTACATAATGTTATTTTATAATTCATAGGATGAAAATCTGATTCATAATATCCGCAAAATATGTATTTATAGAATCAGTATTTTATTGTTAATAGGGTATATATTGTGTAAACGTATCACTTATTCAGTTCAAGAGTGAAATCACCCACAGCTTATTACGATTCACAAGACAAATAAAGCCTGTTCAAAGAACAAAGCTCGTTCACAAAGCTTGTTCAGAGAGAACAAGCACCGAAGAGGTCAGTTTTGGGCAAACACATGATGAAGATGCACCACATCTGTGGAGAAAATCTTGGGACAACTGCAGCCAAAGGCACAAAATAACTTGTCAGGGATAGAAACGAAAACGGCATGGTCTGTTCTGCCATCTAATGGCTAAATATTACATCGCAGTGAAAGAGCAAACCAACACATCCTTCGGGTACCCAAAAAGAATAGCCTGCCGTAATCTGCAGTATTCATAGATGTTTGTTTATATAAGGCCATTATTGTTAAACAATAAAAACGAAAATACGAAATTAATTATTTACTTTGTTCAAACATCTAAACAATATTTATGTAACGCAAAGTTGTGTGTCATTACTGTAGATTGTGTCGAATATGTTCAAATATAAACCATATATAGAAGATATTTAAAATTAATTGCTAAAAAATATTAATATTTATTTCTTATGAACATTGCATACATTTTTTATTTCTATTTAATTTTAATTTTATTAAAATAATGTGCATGCGTTTATGTGCATGCAGCATTAAAATTAGGTCAATAAGCTTTCAGTAAGTAAATAACAAAAATGAACATGATTTAAAATAAAAAGATCTGTAAAAACTACAGCTAGAGGAAGGACTTTTATTATGAAGTTGTAATGTATGTTTATCGTTGTTGAATCCGGGTACACACAACACTACACTCATGTCATTTAGGTAACAGAAGCCTCTTGGATCAGAAATCCAAAACTTTTTGCAGGTATCGTATGTTTTTATGACTGTTATTTGCATTTATAAGGTTTCCGTTATGATAAAACGTTGACAGCGTGCATTCGTCCTGCTGTTTTCATGTTATGTTGCTCAAGACGAGTCAGGTTTTATGTAAGTCTACAAACAGTATCGTTTTATAAACGTTTTGTCACTCATTTTTTAAAATAGTAATGAATAATACTTAGCTTTTTATATTCTTGTAGTGTTGTATTTAATTATAATTTATATTATATTATTTAGAGAATTATTAATTTATTTCTCACTATTTCATAAGACGTTTTTAAAGTGTGGTTTGACATCCCCGTTGATAAAAACAACAGAGCCATACATAAAACACAATGATATCAGAAAATGATATGTATTTATGGGTAAGCATATCATGGGAATTGTTTTGGTTTTAATATGAAAACTATAATGATGTCTACTGCTGGTTTGTGATGGTAATGGAAATCTAAACCATTAAAATTTCTGTGATGGTTTCTATTGGACTTCTATGTGTCTTTTACAGCAGGGCTGGCAGATGGGAACCAATTGAACACAATTAAATTCCATTGGAATAATGCTCTTCTACAAAAGGAAATTTTATAATGGTTTTATTAGGAAAAAAGCAAATGGTTTATAATTGAAATCATTAGAATTTCTCAGGTTTTTTTGGTAGGGATATTATAAACATAATAATAATAATAATTATAATAATTCAGCTATACCGTCTCAGTTGGATGTGCTTTTGTTTGACTTTGATAAATGACAGCACAGACACCTTATCTAGGGCCACCACCCTGACACTCCCATCAGGGGTCAAACAGCCTGTAACCAGTAACTTCCAACTTCTCTTTTTTGCTGTCAAGTCAGATGAACTCAAACTTCATCCATTTACATTTTACTGAAGTTAAATTTTACTTATTCTTTGGAGTTAGAAAATGTTGTATCTTGGCCTGTCTATTTTTTCCTTAACTGTCCTAATTCTTGTTTTATTATTGATTAAAAGTATAACAGTGCTCTTTCTAAATGTTTGCCTGCTGTTATTTTAGACTGTGCTCGTTGGATGTGTGGAGGTGTTTGGAGTTGAATGCAGAAGATTGTAGCAGTGGTCGGTGGGGGGATCGGGGGTCTGTCTGCCTGCCACCATCTCAGCAAGAGTCCTAATGTCTCCAAGGTAAAACAGCATAAATTTTTCTAGGCAAGGGTTCCTATCGATTTTATTTTATATTTTAAATAGTTAGCGATATTTAAATAAATTGTGTCCATATGTAAAAACAGCAGTTCTTTTTATCTTCAGATTTTGAACATGTATAATATAGATTGAATAGGATTATGATTTTAATTCCTATCTTTCTCTAGCTTTTTGTGTAGCTCTTGGATTGACAATATCTGTTTTTATCTATTTCTACCTCGCATTTCAAGTCACATTATTTATAAACTTGTTTATTCCACTGTATACTTTAAACCACCACATATCTCCTGTCATGATGTAGGTGGTGCTCCTGGAGGGAAGTGGGAGGTATGGAGGTTGGTTGAACTCCACACGGAGAGATGATGGAGCGGTGTTTGAACACGGACCCCGAGGGGTGAGACCTGCGGGAGCTGTCGGCTGGAACGCTTTGAATATGGTATACATGTTTGTTTTTATGGTTTGTACGAGGGTAAATAAGTCGGTTTACTTAAAAAAAAGACAAACGCATTAGAATTCTGCACACCAAATGTAATGAGATAAGTGTTGCTGTAGCTCGGTTGAAATTAGCAGTACCCTCAGGGTACACACATACTGGTTAATTGTATACCTTTTAATGGACTCTAAGTCGCTTTGGATCAAGTGAAATGCATAAATGCAAATGTGGATTATGTCACTCTTGTCTGAGAGGGTGCTTTTCCATTGGAATGCCACAAGAGGGCCACAATACACTGATAATTTCAAAATAGGCATAACTGTGAAATCTTTGTATCAAGATCCATGGATCCAAAGAGATTCATTTGTATTGTTAGGTCTGGTAACATTTGTATTGTTAAGGTCTGGTAACATTTGTATTGTAAAGGTCTGGTAACATTTGTATTGTAAGGTCTGGTTAAGTTTTACCAGACATTGTTGTAACAGAAATACTCAGCTACTATCAAACTCAAACTCCTTAAACTTTAATTATTATAGCTTGAATTTACTGGTTTAAGGGACAGTTCACCCAAAAATGAAAATTCTGACTTCATTTACTAACCCTCAAGTTCTTCCAAATTTGTATACATTTCTTTGTTTTAATGAACAGTTCTTGGGCACCATTGACTACCATAGTAGGAAAAATTGCTTTGTAAATTTATCTTTTCTGTTGAACACAAAAGAAGATATTTTGAAGAATGTATGGAAGCCAACAGTTCTGGGGTATGTTTGACTACTATTGTAATTATTCCTAATATGGTTGTCAATGGTTGCCAAAAACGTTTTGGTTACAAGCATTCTTCCAAATTTCTTTCCCTGTATTCATCAGAACAAAGAAATGTATTTGGAACAACTTAATGGGTGAGTAAATGATGTTGTCAGAATTTTGAATTGTCGGTGAACTGGGTTCATTGTTTGTGCAGGTGTCTGAGTTGGGTCTCGAGTCTGAAATCCTGTTTGTTACAAAAGACCATGTGGCTTCCAAGAACCGGTTCCTGTATGTGAATGGACAACTGCACAAGATGCCTTCAGGATTCGGGTGAGAAGAATTCACGACTGTTTATCATCCATAAAGCAATAATAGTTTTTTTGACATCCCAGATCAGCATGAACAGGTATTCAATTTAAAGAGCTTAAAACATTTTACTGAGGTACCCCTGAAATGTATTTCAAAATTTTTTTAGCGGACTTCTGCGCACCGTCTCTCCTTTCTCCCGTCCCATGATTCATAACGTTCTGAAGGAGATGCTAGTGAGTAAAGGAAAGGACGAGGACGAATCTGTTCATGCTTTTGTGTCCAGGCGTCTGAGTCCTGAGGTGAGAACTAACCTAACAGGATGAGATTTGATGACCTCCCTGCTGATTGGGCTGTATGGTCCACTTCTCTATCACTCTCAAATGTATCCATACTGATATAGCCTGTTTTTCTTCTCTCTCTGTCTCTGTGCAGTTAGCAGATATAGCTATAGACAGTATGTGTAGAGGAGTGTTTGCTGGTGACTGCAGGCAGTTAAGTGTGAGATCTTGCTTTCCGCCTCTTTATAAAGCAGAGCGGGCACGGGGCTCCATTGTTCTGGGAATGTTGATGGGTTCAGGTGAGACCTCAGAAGTGACCTTTCTTTTGTAGTATACAGTACTGTTTCCATATGTTGTTGACATTTAGTTAGAAGACTATTATTTAAAGGGATACCTCATCCAAGAATAAAACTTCTCTCATCATGTATTCAAACTTTGTAGGATTATCTGTGAATCCAAATGCACAAATCAGAAACAATAATAGCCAACTAATGAAGAAGAGATGACTCTTCATAGAATTTGAAAAAGTTGATGTTATTGACATTTGCATGCAATTGCATTGAAATGTCATTGAATATTTTTATATAATTGTATTACATAAGGTGGTGGTGGTCCTAATGTAGTCCCTTCTGAGTTGGCCAAGAGAGCATCAGAAGAGTCATGGAGCCAGTGGTCTCTGAAGAGAGGCATGCAGACACTTCCTGAAGCCTTGGAGAACTCTCTGAGGAGACAAGAGCGTGTGGAGGTTCATCACAACACTCTTGTAAATAGCCTGACCCTACAAGGGGGGGTCTGGGAGGTGAGATGTGGCCATAGCAAGATGCATCTTATTCAAATAAAGCAAAAGTAATCATGACATGCTTTGCTGTTTTGTTGCAGACAGTAATCTTGATGTCTTATGTTTTTCTACATTTTTTAAATAGATGAAACTGGAAGATGGATCCACGTTAAAAGCTGATCATGTGATTTCCACACTACCCGCATCAGGTTAATCTTTTTTTTTTGTCACAATGTATGTTTTGTTCAGTCTTTTTATTTCAGTTTTTTTAGTACTTGTTTTATTTCACGTTAAGTGAGCTCATTTAGTAAAAATAAATTATTTTACATTAATTTCTATATGTATCTTTACAGCCTTGGCATCAGTGCTGCCCCCTACTGCTCAACCCCTGACAGAACAGCTGCGATCCATTGCCTCTGCCACTGTTGCCGTGGTGAATTTGGAGTATGAAGGTTTCGTTCTTCCTGTTACAGTGAGACCTTATTCTGTGATCTCAAACAACAATAAAGAAGCTATATAGAAGGCACTATGTACAATACAGTCCACTTTCTGTATACCACTGTTCAGATGAGCAAGTGGGCGATATTGATTAAACTGTGCATGCTGTCATCCTGGTTGGCATGTTGAAGTTCACACATTCTCATGATCCAGAGGTTTTGTTTATATTACCAGGGACATGTATGTGTTGATCTGTTTCTCAATGTATCTGTGATGTGTTTAAGGGCTTTGGACACTTGGTGCCTTCTTCAGAAGATCCCGGTCTGTTAGGGGTCGTATATGACTCAGTTTCCTTTCCGCAGCACAATCGAAATGGAGGACCGACCACCAGACTGACGGTGAGACCAAAATTTGTGTCACAGTATGTTTTTTTTAACTGAATTCGATGCGAGCAAGATGGGTTTCTGGTGTTTTTGGCTCAAGCAATGGGAAAATATATATAAATAAGAGACACACTCAAGGAGTCTAAAGCTTATCATTTGTCTTTTAAAACTACAAATATTGTTAATTTCATATTCGATCCAAACCTGTTCTTATATCAGGAAAATATCAGCCACAGTAATAAAAATAGCTCTCCTGGCCTCGAAACAACAAAAAAATGCTACTGAATTATTCATTTCTTATCCACTTAAATCATTATTAATTTAAGAGTTACGAGTCCTTTGCTGTGAACATGTTTTCCCATTGCTGGATATCATCTGTATATTCGAGGGGCCGCAAACTTCTGAACAAGAATGAAATCTGAGTGCCATGAGCAGAGTTGAAATATGCCGTGAGTAGTGTTAGGAACCTGAATAACATAGTGTAACCCCCCAAACCTGCGCTGTGAGATCAGTCATCTGAATGGATGTTATAATAATGATTCCAGCGGTTATCATCACCAGGCAGTTTTCTGAATAGTGTCATTTCACAGTGTAATTATTACAACTCTGTGCTCTAGCTTTTTTTGTGATTTTTGAAAGCAATGTGTGTGTGTTTAGGTGATGATGGGTGGTGCCTGGTTCGAGCAGGCATTTGGAAATTTACATGAAGTGACCCAACAGACAGTCTTGGATCGGGCCACCGCCGCGGTAACCTCTCATCTGGGCGTCACGTCCCCACCTGTGTGGAGCCTGGTTTCTATACTGAAGGTACTACAATGTTTGCTTATTAATTATTAAAGAGAGAGTTTACACATATATGAAACTCGCCAAAAGGGCGAAGCAACAAAAAACACACAAATAATCTTAATCAAGTCTTTTAAAGGGCCAATGTGTAGTTTTTTTGGAGGAACTATTAACAGAAATGCAATCTAATATACATCACTATGTCATCTGAAATCTTACATTATGAAGTGTTATGTCTTTATTACCTAAGAATGAGCTATTTATATTTACATACATCATGGGTCCCCTGACATGGAATTCACCACGTTGTTTCTACAGTAGCCCTAAATGGACAAACTCCTCTTCGGAGCAAAGTAGCAGAAACGTGATGACATCATAGTTCTGTGTCAGCCACAGAAGTGCTTTGAAGTGGGCGGTTGGAGAGAGCCGTTGGTTGCAATTCGCAACATCACCGCTAGATGTCGCCAACTTTCATACACTTGACCTTTAAATTATATTTTCCAAAGCAAAACTATGTTTGTGAGATTTTTTTTAATGTTATGGGATTATTTAATAATCAATGTCATGTATCCATGCGAATGTTCAAATCGGTGCACTAAATTTAAATGGTGACTTGTTTCAGCAGTATATGCAACAGCAAATGTAAAGTAGTTACGAAAAAATAGTAGTATATTATTAATTTATCAGGTTTCGATGCCGCAAATCTATGTGAATTTAGTGAATAAAATAGCTATATGTAAAATGAAGTATTTAAATGTTATCTTGAGTTGAAAGATTACAAAGATATTTATTTTCCACAATCTCATTCGAGTTAATCGTGACATTATTTCACAGCCACCAGATGTCCTCAGTTTTCCCTCTGGGGTTCTGTTTTGACATCAATCCTGGCAGATGGTCCATTTCTTTAAGCGTTACTCCTGCCCTCCATCTCTTGTTTTTCTGGGAGATCAGTGAGCAGAACAGAATGGAAGATGCTGGGGCAGGAAGTCTTAAAAAGGGTCACCCATCCTCTGACCAGACAAGACAGACTGTCTCAGAGGGGCCGAGAAGAGCCGCTCCGCTTCATTTATGACTGAATTTTGCTTAATTATATAGTCAAAGGGCAAGATGAAAATTTCCACCGTGGTGCGCCCACACGCTCACGCTCCTATTCTTTCATGCTACATTGTCTAATTGACTACAATGTCTCTGAACAGTTTAATTACCCTGATATACTCTCACAAAGAGGAGAGCTATTCAATCCTCTGATGTATCTAAAATCGCATATCGACTTTCAGACAATTGAATCCCTCTTTGAATTTTGATGTTTTTCTTTGTGTGTGTGTTTTGTCTGAGCTCAGCTGTGAATAAATCATGTTTATTTATGTAATTTGCTTTTCAGGACTGCATTCCCCAGTATCATTTAGGACACTGGAAACGACTTGGCAAGTCAAAGTTCATTAATCACCTGAACTGATGTCCTATTCTAGAGACATATTAATTACAGACAGACGTTTTTGTATTTCAGAAAAGATGAGGCAATACATCAGCAAGAACAATCTGCCCCTTACACTGGCAGGAGCTTCCTATGACGGTGTCTCTGTCAATGATGTTATATTCAGTGGGCGAACAGCTGCTGAGGGTCTCGTCGGAAAAATCTGACCTGCAGTCGCTTAATCTTGATTGAGCGAGATGGTTTGGTGTGGTACATTTGATGCTGATTCCGGGGAAGGACTGGCTTTACCTGAATCCAGAATTGAAATGTATGGGTCTATATTGCGTCTAAAGCAAAATCTTTGGTTTTCTCATATATTTCTGGACTGCTGTGAAGACCCTTTGTGCAAAAATGAGCGGGCAAAAAAATTATGCAATACAGTTGCAACTAAATGAGTGTAGAGCTTGGCTGTCCCAATGGTAAATTAATTAATCATTTTTATTCTAAATTATCTCAGATGAAGAATGTAATATTGTACTTGGATATTGTGTTCTGGGGTCTTAACTAGAACATCTATATAAATCTCGCTTATCATTAGGAAAGTTTACGCACCTTTTTGTTACCATTCAGCTATCAAATATGGCCAGAAGCAGACTCGTATTTCAAAATATAATATCATTTCACCAGTTTTGTTCATTTGTCTAAAAATAGATGGCATTATGACCAGGCAAAGATAATATGCCATCCATAATGTTTTAATGGAAAATGCACAACTTGCATTTCACGTTTCAGACGCGCAGCAGATTGGAAATGACTGTGGCCATCTGTATTGTCGTTGACTTTGAAGGGGGGGCAAAAATGTAAAGTACACTATCACTCAGTATTTTAATGGCCATGCAGATGCTTGGAAAAGCATTTCTCATAATGCATCACAGTGATGGGATTCAATTCATAATAATGTTTTAGCATAATATACACAGGTGTGCCTTTTTGCTTTTAAACTGAGCACTGCGGAGCAATCGGTGGATGGGCCAAATAACATTTTAAATGGCATTGTTTCTGCAGTACAAACTAAGTTATATAATATGAAGTCAAGTGTGTGTGTGAAAAGGAAACCCAATGTAAGACAGTTCCATTAAATTACCTGTTTTAATTTATTAGGTATGACACTTGATCTTGGTTATAATTTTGTTCATATTATCTTAGACCTTTGCATGTGATCAGCAATAAATGAGATTTGTTTACTGTGTCACGTCACGTGTAATGTAGTATTTGTTCTGTATCTTGCTAATTAGTTAATTAAACAGTCAGCGCCAATATACTGTAAATGTGAAAAGGCCAGCAGGTAAACAACAGCTTGCGTCAATAATGACACAACACAAATGAAATAATGAATGTGCCAATTACACAAGCCCACTCGAACCCATTATCATCAGCCATATGGTGAGTTCACCCTGACATGTTGCTCGCTCCTCTGGGTCCGTTGACAGCTCGGTTGGAAAGTTATTTGACAAAAGGCACATCATAAGACATGCTCTGAGAATGCTGTGCCTGCCAGCAACATTTACATGTTTTTACAAGAGTTCTTGTTTGTTATGTAAATTGTGCATTTTAAGCCATTTTCTGTCTGGATTCACACTGCTGGGGATTTTGACATTGTCGATAATGCTTATTTTTGATGTAAAGACCTGACAACACTTTATGATTTTACCTAAAGCTTTATTTGTATTTGATATGCTAGACTTGTGTTTAAAGATGGACTTGGGTTGCACCTATGGAGAGGTGGAACTGGGATGTATTGATTCGGATCAGTAAGCAACCACCTAGCAGCTGCACTAAAAAACTCAGAGCATCTTGTGTAAACATGCATAGGATTTCTATGTGCTTAACAAGGAAACACCTTTCAAGATTTTAGTTAAATCCATGAACAAACTTCCTAAATATATCGAAAAGTTAGGTGAGGACTTATGGGATCTGTGACTTTCCACTTGAATATGACAAGCCCACCATTCCTATCAGTGCGTCATATAAAAATAAAACTAGCCTATGGCTGATTCTAAAACAAGGAAGTGAAACATATGGTTATAAAAGAGTTTAAGGAACAGCATCAAAAAGACACGCTTTAGTGTTACTCGACAGTCGTGAAAACGTGTGAAGGAATCTCTTCCAAATTCCGTCATGAGCAGTTGGCAGCCGTCCTCCGCTGAACTCCTGACAGAATCATCATTGTTAAAATGCCTGGCATCAGTTTCAATCAGAGCAGAGATCTTCTGTCTTTTTTATTTCTGGACCACCTAGGACAGTTTTATTCCTGTTTGGCGGTTTATTTCTCGCAGCATTTCACGTTGACTAATGTCATTCCATGATACCACAACACATTCCCTTTGTTGACGATGTTGTTTCATTTGGAGCTAATGTTTCAAAATCATTAGCCAAAATGGCGTTTAATTACCCTTCTCAAAGCTGGTGGATGAGATTTCAGATTTTCTTTCAATTTGCATAAATTTCACGCTCAAGGTGGGCTACTAAATACCTTCGCTTCTCAAAGATATTTCTTATACAGAAATTATAATTGAGTCTTGTTTGTTTTTTGACATGCTCTTTTAAGTTCAACAATAAGCAATGCGTTGCATAATAATGACATATCCAGTGAAGCAGTCTGGCAGTTAGATCATCCATGGGTTTATTTTATAGAAGTACTTCCAAAACCAATGATATGAATTACATGTATCCTAATTTTTGTGTTCTCTGCTGGCAGGTAAAGCTATAATGCCAAAATGAAAAAAGAACTCAATAGAAATCTTGATTTAATACAACACTTGATAGTAGGTTCACAATAGGATCATGATATTTTGAAAACAAAATCCAAAACATGAACAATGTTCTGCAAGATTTTTCTTGTTGTACGTATAACTTATTATAAAGATGACAATCTAGATTGAATTGAACCATCTCTATGTAAATGGATACAAATTAAACTGAATGTGAAACTACATCTCAACATTAACATTATGAAAACTAAACTCTAATAAGTTAAAGTGGTAAAACGTATGAAAAAAATAAAACGTTATATGTTAATGCAGAACACATGTTGGCAGCTCATCCAATATTAAAAAGTAAAAAAAATGCCAATACAGTACACACAGTACATTGTTTCATATTGCAATATGATGTTTGCAACTATTTAACTATTTTGATCTGAAAATGTACATTATCTATTCACCTCAGCCTTCTTTAATTTCCTACTATTATATTCCTTAAAAAACCCTTCATTCAAATAACCCGTTTAACATCTTTTGATGTATAATGCAACATAGTCAAAGTATGAGGCTAATGGCTATGATAAGCAAGACGAACTTTGCTTGTTTTTCCATCAGTCTTTGCAACACAGAGCTTTTCATCTAGGATTTGTTTTTATACTTTTATATTCAGTCTTTGGTTATAAATTGACATTTATTCGGTTTTCTACCCCCCCCCCATCCTTTTTTATATTCTGTAAAAGCATTACTGAATTTTCACTAAATTAATAATGCACATTTCTTTATCCACACCCATAGTATCCCTTTCTTTTTTCATCCCAAAAATATCCAATTCAAATGTTGGATTGTATATAAATACTGTGGAAAACAAGATTTTTCTATTTTTTTAAAGAAAATGTGAATAGTGTTTGCCTTTTCAAAACCAGCATGCTGTGGTTGCCAGGGTGTAGGCCTGTGGTTGCTATGGTGTTTTGAGCCGATTGTAGTGTGATGTGCTGGTTAAGTGGCTCCTGGCTTGGCACAAAAAAAAAACAGTCTCTTTGATATTCTGGTTCTGGTATTTCAGATATGGCTCAGGTCCCTCTTTCATTCTATGGGATTTGTTTGCTTTTATCATCCCCGGGGAAATATTATAAGTCTGAATGCTCAGGCATGTAATAGCACGGCTTCCTTCAATAAACCACATCATGAGTTTAGCTTTTATTCAGGTCTGTAGCTTAAACAAGGCTAGATGTTTCTTTTAAACCCATAACACAAATAAAAATGTATATATTTATATATTAACAATATTTATATTAAAATATCATACACAATATATATTTTTTTATAAAGTATTTTAAGTATCTGTATTGCTTTTGTTTCGTTTAATTTTTGCATTTTATGAGCTATTCATTTACGCTTTATCCCACATCAACAGTGCAATTTATTGTCGCAGCGGCAGTAATGACTCTCACCGCAAGCGTCTGACAGACAGAAATCATTTACCTTTAGAATACATTCATGTGGCGAGGGACACGTGCGACAATGATAAAATATTTTTCTTCCCTTTGTGATTTAGAGATGGGAAGTCATATTTTACTACCAAACAAATACACGTCAACCTTTGTGCTGTTGGCCTCTTGTTTATAATCCAATGACAAGTTTGTTCTCGAGGACTGATTTTTGTGTTAAACACTCATTGCTGGAAGGATCTTTGAGGTCCAGAAGCATTTCAGGATTCCAAGTCGCTTTCTTCAAAGCAGATGTGTAACTATGAGTGATCCGAGGTGTGCAAAATTGGCACTGGTGCCCACCCGATAACTTTTTAAACAAATTAATACAAGTCTGAAATGCTTTTCGTTGTTTTGTTGTTTTTATTTGGTTGTTTCTGATCATCAAAAATCGACGCAACTTTGTGCCAAGTATCTTTTGGACATTTTTGTCGCTCAGTGGTTGTTATTTTAGCTATAGTTCACTTATGCTTTAAATTACATAATCTCTCCTAAAATTACTATGGAGAAATAAAAAGAAACACACGAGACCATTGTTAAAATACATGAAGAGTATCTAGAGCTGTAATGTTTTCATTTTGAGAGTAATCTGGATTTCTCTACATTTGATGTTCATATTGAAACCTTCAATAGCTATTGACTTGGCAAATCTGAGCTCAGTTTGTGTTGAGATATTTTGTAAACTTTAATAAAAGTGTGAAATTTCTTGGTCTTTTTCTCTGGAGAAATATCTGAGACGCAAGACACCTGCCCAAGCTTGCTCTTAAATCTCAGCTGTGACATTTTTTTCTTATGGGATATCAAATGTGTCCTTGTTTTATATCCTAGACATTGTGTTGTTTTGAGGTCAATATTAAGAAAATCTAAGATAGCTGGCGAATGGTTGGTAATAAATAAAATGACGTCAACTTTTAGCTATATAATAAACGTGTCTGTTGTGCTCCGTTTGTATACAAATAAATACCCTCTACTTGTAATCACGCCATAGTCTTTCTTGCACCAGAATGGTGCACGTGACCTCTGGTCCGTTAGATTGCAGTCAACCATTGAGGTGGGTAGACGGAAACATGAGGAAAATCTCCCCCAATGCCTCATTACTGGAGATGATGAAAAATATAAGGGGGTGGGAGACTGAAACCTTAATTGTAGTGAACGGAAAAGAGCTTAATTTACCTCCAAATCGTTCAGTAATTAAAGCAGCAGGCGTAGTTAAGCCTGTTTGAAATGCATACAGGTCTCGTGAGATGCTTAAGTTTTCATGTGGTATCGGGCTGCTGCTTTTAAACGTTCTATCAGTCGAAGCGTTGAGGAGAAAAAGCCCTCGGGTCCACCGGCGCGGCCACCCACACACCTCCATCCGCTTTGGCTTTGTGTAATAATGGACCCGTATCTCCCAGTGTTCCCTTACCATGATCCCCGTCATATTAACAAAGACGTATTGCCTCCGAATGCAATTAACTGCAAAGCTGTGGAGGACGTCAAACCGCACACTTCGGTAAGCAGCACAGACAAGCCGGCCATATTCGTAATCCACAGGAGTTTAATTAATTAGAAAGTTATAATGTTTCTGCGAGCGGGTGCTCGCGCTCCTGATCTGTTCATGACAGGGGATAAATCTTGCCTACGCAAATGTGCGGCGCGCGATCTTAAATATTAATCGAGCTCATCGTTTTACGTCATCAAAAATGAATGGATGATCGTTGGCGGCTGTCTTGTTCCATTCTTCCCGGGTTTTTTTTTCAGTTTCTAAAAATAATTACCATGAGCTCTAATAATTACTCTAGTTCCCTCTTTTCCTCATGGTTCTGTCTGAATGTGACTGATAGACGTTGATATTAATTGTAATAGTGGAGCTCATTCCCCTGCCTGTGTGAATAGGGATCGAAACAGCCTTGCTCGGTCCAATTAGATGTAGTTTCAGTCAGAACCTGTTGTAGATTTGTCCTCCAAAGCCAAAGTTTTTTTTAGGCTTTTTAATATAGAAATAGTCCAGAGAAATGAACGTTTGAGGGGTAAAGCGAAGAATGGGATTAGAGTTATATAAGTAAGGGATACTGTATTCGACTCCCCGTGAGATTTTGACTCCTACTTCTGATTGGTTTATTCACGTAGGATGCTGTTTTGTGATTGGTCCCTATCTCTTAATCGCGCCCCCACACCTAATCCAAATTTTACCTTTGTGGTGGAAAACAGGGGAGTCGTAATCTTACAGGGAGTCGGATTTTGGTTTGGTAGGGGAGCATAAATTGACAGAAATAAACCCGTACAGTGTGTCACACTGAAGGGGCTTATAGCGCGATATTACCCGGTTGCTTGCAAATTATCCCGTTTATTACATGGCTAACGTTATATGCCACACGAGAAAAAACTGGACATGAAATGTGAATTTGAAATATTTTACTATCTCATTTTTACTGCAGACCTTCCGATTTTAAGGTAAGAAACGACGTTCAAATGTCACAAACAGGCAATGTGGTTCAATAATTCGTAAATATAATGTCATATATGTTATAAAACGATATGTATTTATATTTAATTTGTCAAAAATCGGTCAAAATGATTTGCTGCATCCGGGTTACAGTGTGTTTATTAGTATTGACATTGAAAGGTTGTTATCTGGGAGTAAGGAACCTGCAAATGCCCCTCTTCAATTCCTTGTATACTTTTTATAAAAGTGCACTGCCCTTCCACGTTTACCCTGTACTGAGTTGATATTGGAAAGCAATTTAAAGTGACCATTGCTTGGAAAGCCACAAATCTGAATCTGAAGGCAAACCTTTCCCAAAAATGTAGAAATGTTCTTTCAAAGACTTATTTAATTTATGGGATCCCATGAGAAGTGCGGTTACAATTATGTTATTTATCCATATGAATTAGATGTGTGAGCTGAAGGTGATTGAATAAAAGAGAGAGAAGAGCACAAATGGTAGAGAGAAGTGCCAATTTGTGCCCACTTAGCACAGATTTGTAAAGGATGTTACTGCTCAGTCCATTTCTTGCTTCTATGAAGGTGAATCTGTAATAATCCATAACAATTTACTTTCTCTACACAGACCAATGACACCAGTAATTGTTACACCTGGTCTTTTCTCCTGCAGTTTCATGTAGATTTACGGTGGTAAAGTGAATCTGACGTAAAATCTGCACAAAGTTTCTATCAGTAAGATGGAGTGAACCGGATCCAGGGAATCCGATTAGAGGCAGGTTAGTCCAGAAGCCTTGACATCAGATAACACAGCAGGAACTGATCTCCTGCATTTCAGTCTCTGACAGCGCAGGCTTCATGCAAGAGAGATCAGTGATTAAATGCCATTTTGTGTGACACACTGTTAACGTGTGTCTAGCCGTGCGACAAGATCGTCTGTTTGTTTTCCCTGAAATTGAATGCTGACACACAAACTCGCCACATGTTTGTGTATGTGTGTCTGTGTGTCTGAGCACCAAAGCAGGTCTATGTATCATTGAATCATCAGCTAGATCCAGTTATTTTTCTGATATTCATAACCTACTGTAAATCGATCCTTCTCATTACATACACCATTATAAATGTGCATGAATGCCTCAGACAAATAAAACATTAAATATTTTTCTGTATAATGTTTGCATATATAAACAACATAGAACAGAGCGACAGATGCTGTATATACAGTGTGCATGCAATTTCAGAATAAAATTAGTTTTCATGCCTTGCACTCAGCTCCAATAAAAAAGATTTAAGAGTCCATATTACATTCCAGGCTCATACAGATGTTCTTTCGTGAGGTTGCTTCAATGTTAGGGGGCTAGATGACCTCACAGACCTTTGAATTAGATCTCAGCTTCTCAAATATGAAATTAAATAATACCCAGGAGGAGAAAATTCTTCCCTGTGAGCTCGAACGGTTTTAAGCCAACTAACAATGCTCGTAATGCTTGAAATGTGTTCTCTTCAATGAAAGTAAACTCGGTGTCCTTTGAGATGTGGAGTTGTGTTACTGTGCAACTCGGCATGAGCGCAGTGTGAGCTCCCAAAGCAAAGAGAAATATTCACTGTGCAGCTCTGAAAGAACCACAAATGCATCATGGAACTCTGCTGTGTTGAACATTTTTCCTTTTTTAAACATGTTATAATGTAACTTATGAAACTATACGTGTTTTTTAGGTGCAGAAGTGAACATTTGACATCAACTGTGGAAAATGAATAGACTGTGCAGAGGAGAAAAATAAGGTTAGTGTTTCAACATAATTAGGACAAAAATGTTCATTTCCAGAGATCGGCAAGAAATGTATTATTTATTTTGTGATGTTTTCTCTACTATATAGTTCACTCAAAAATGAAAATTCATTCATCATTTGATGTGGTCTGGGAGAACCCACCAGATGTTGCACTGGGACGTTTTCAGAACTATCAAAAAGGTTCGAAAGACATTTATTTGTCAAAATTGTGTTTTGATTCAATTATTATTCTATAACATCATGTCCATCATCTCTAAAAACATCTTGGAAAAGATGTCAATTTTGTCATTCCTAACCTGTATTCTTTCTTCTGCAAAACATAATGGAAGATATTTTGAAGAATGCTGGTATCCAACAACACTGCACCCCATTGACTTGCATTGGTACTGTGCCTAAACAATAGAAGTGAATTGGGTACCGCCATGGTTAGGTTACCAACATTCTTTAATATATCTTCTGTTGTGTTCTGCATAAGAAAAAAAAGTCATACGGGTGAGTAAGGAGTAAATGATGACAGAGTTTTCATTTTTGGGTGAATTTTCACTTTAATCTCATCACCATTTGTATGTTTTTTTGAGAGTTTTTAAGAATTATTTAACTGTATGTAAACTTTTAAGAGTTTGTTTGATAAACTCTATTTACAGTTGACTTGTGCCTTTTATTATAAGTGAGTGAGATTTTGTGGCAAAATTATTGCATCTCAAAAAAAAAGTGTAGTATATTATAGTATTTACTATAGTAGTTTTTAACCTTACTCTAGTAAATATTAAGGCTTACTAGAGTGTTTGCTCCATTAACTGAACTACTGTTATGGTGCCATGTCCAAAACAAAACATTTATGAATTTCTTATGTAGATACATTTGACAGATGCTTTATAAAAAAAGACATATATTGATTTCAATATTTTTTATGTTTGTGTGTTTCTTGGGGATCGAACCAATGACCATTGTGTTGCTAATAAATCCACCAATTGAGTAAGAGGAACATATGGAAAACAGCGTTTTGCTGTTTTGTATTCAGAGTATTCCCTTGTTCAAAATCAATTGATGGACAGATTCTCCTGCGCTTTGATTTTAGCCCTGCGTTCCGTGTTGTTCTCAGTCAAGTGAACAGGAAGACAATCAGTAGCCCTGTAATTAGATTTTAGGCCCAAACATGTGAAGTATCAATTCTTATTCCGTCTGTGACCATTTGCATAATTTAACATTTGGAGATGACAGGATTAAATAGCAGCTCTCTCTACCCTGTAATTGCGACCGCAATCAACGGGTATTGGCATTCACATTGAACTGATGCTGCCTCTTGTTACTGGGATGTGCCCGGCATTAAACACCAAAGGCTCATACTCTCGCAGCTTGCCGGTCACGTTGGAGGTCTGTCGGGGAGGTCGGGAGGAGGGGAGACGGAATGTGAGAAAAATTAAAATTTCTTCCAACGACTTTCACACACAGCCAGGTTTTAGATAGAAATAGTCTTAAAGCTGACAATCTGCTACATCAATTATTTCATATACTGTTTTGGCAATGCGACTTTTTCAGCTTTCAACAGAATAATGGATTGTTCACTTCGTAATTTGGCTTGCCTTGTATATTTATATTCCAATAACATTTATGCCTGGCTGGGCATATATTTCTCTTTTCTGTCTTTCTTTCTTTCTCTCTCCCTTACCGCAGGGACATAACAGCAGGAGGTTAAGTAATGTGAAAGTCTGTAATTATAATGAGGATGCTTAAAATATATAAAAAATATTAATACACTTGGGTTGTTTTGTCTTGTCCATAATTACACTTTATAATGAGTCACTGTGGTTTAAATGTGATTTAAAGTATAATGTTTTGTATTTTTTAGGTGAAATCATTGAATGCCATCCTTCCTGGAGTCATAATTGTAACAGAATGTTATACGTGGTAAATAAAAGTAATGCTGTAAATAGTATCTTGTTCAGAGACGCCTAGATCTTTTTTTAATGTTTTATGTAAATGGCAGAAAAGAAATGTCATCAACACTGAATCAATCTGGCAACAGTAATATTTCAACCCCATTCTGTCACTTAATATCTGCCCGGAACTATGGTTTTTACCACCAGAATACTTTATATTTCGGCCCCTTTTATTAAATATGTCTGTATTTTTACTAATAATAGATTTCTAAATTAGCATCAACTGTAGCTTCCTGTTTGGTGACATTTCAGTCTGGCTTGTCTTTTCCTTAACTTCACTTTGTACGTTGATTGGCCCAAATGAAAACTGCTTGGACGGATTGGCGCTAATGCCCTGGAGGCCGGACAGGATCTGTTAAAGGAAATAAAAAGTCTCTTTGTTTGCTTACACAAGGCTGAAAGAACATTTTCATCTTTGCATTTTTGTTTTTTTGATTCACTGGTTGACCGTTTATGACATTGAGAAGAATGTGGAATGGAATTATAAACCATATCATGACTCATAACTATTAATGAGGTGGTGTTGCATTCACCCTAGTCCTTACTGAAAGTTAAAAGAGTTGCCGCACCACAAATCTCTCAGTGGGCGTGGCCTCGGCTGCATTAGGCTTATGGGTGCTCTGGTTGTCTGATATTCAAAAGGATTCATTTTGTGCCACACAATGATAAATCTATCCATTAATCCAAAAGAGGAGAACCTCTGGGAAATGTTAGACTTGAAAACGAGCTTTTGATATTCCTTGGCAACTGTCTCTTGTTGTTGCATTTACATGCTTTGTTCTGTCAGCATTTTTTATTATTCCTTAACGCAAATGGGATGCCAGTTTAGCACCGATGCTCTTATTAGATTTGACAGGGTTGGCGGAGAATTGAAAGGATAACATTTAGTGGCTTTGTGTTTAGAAAGTGAGGAATGAGATGAGTCATTTTGCTGAAAGGGCTCAGAATGCACCAAAATGCCAGTATGTGTTTGTTTTGAATGTTTGCTTGTGTGTCCTCAGATTAATAAAGTAGGCTGGGCCCTTACGTCTTGAGGGGTCATACTTAGTGAAGTGCTAGACAGTGGGTGTGATGGGGTAAACAACTCAAATTAGATTTAATAAAAAGATTTTTGTAAGTTTTAAACATTCTTTCGGACAAACAATGTGTTTGAAGTGTGCTTTGATACATCAGTTAAACTTGACATGCCTAGATGCGTGACTTTAGCACAGTATCAATTGTATAACTACCATTGTCCCTTAAAATGGGTAACAGGGTTGACCATTTTAAAGATGAATTTGACTTCTTTTTTACTGTGTTCAATTATCAGTTGCTTGGAAATCATGGTAACAGGGTTGACATTTTAAGTTGATTACTTACAAAAGAGACATAGAGAAAGAAGCAGCTGTCCATATTCTGCAAAATGTCTGAATCTTATTTATAGTCATGCCTTTATCTTACTGTTAAAGGATCGCTGTATTGTTGGTTATATTAAAAGTTTTTATTTTATAGAGCAAATGCTCTGAATTAATGGTATAACCTATGCAATTGTGCCTTAAAACCGGTAACAGCGTTGACAGTTTTACAAATGAATTTAACATAAAGATAGTAAAACTACAAGGTGCATCTTTAAAATAAATGTCAATGCTCTTTCTATTTTACACTTTACACCAAAGTCTTGGTTCACGGGTTGATATTTTAAGATTCTGCTTATAAAGCTGACATAGAGAAAAGAGCAGTGGTGTAAAATCGCTGAATATCTGAATCATATTTACAGTCATGACTTTAACTCACTGTTTTGAGGTTTGCTACAGTATATTGTTGGTGATACTGAAAGTTTTTATTTTGTAGAGCAAATGCCATGGATGCCATAACAACATGTCGCACCTTGACATGAACCTGCTTAGATGCGTGGCTTACACAATACTAGTTTGACCGAGCATATTACCTTTGTTACATAACGTATGACTCAAATGCTTCTTTTTTCTGACCCCTTGAAACCTGAATTTAACAAGCATAAAACGACAACACTCGAGGCAAAGTCACAAAGAAACTATATTTGTAACCTCTGTAACAACACCACAGTAACATTTCAATTTAAATCCAGTAGCAGTGACACAAAGCATATGTGTTTCAAATACAAACATGCCCTGCCATCTTTGAGGTACATCAAGTGCTTTCACTCTTTTAGAGCGGGTAGGGCATAGCGATGTTCACTTTGGATCATGAAACAAAACAGATATACAGAAAGAAGATAGAGATACAGTAAACGAGAATGTATTGTAAGTGAACAATACACAATCTCAGACCTTCTGTTGATCGCTGCAGAAGTTGCTTTGCAATAATGAAGCAATTATCATATTGTCATTTGATGCACAATTAATGAGCCTAAATGTACTTCTGGGACCTGGATTTCATTAGAGGGATTGTGATGATATGACAGGCCAATTGAGTCTATCATTGTGTGTACTTAATCATTCTGATCATTGAAGCCTTGAGTCTTGTTTAATCAGATTTGTGTTAGTCCTTCAAATTTGCTATGCACCTCTCTTTCTCTCCCTTTTTCCTGTCTTTCTTTCTCTGTAACTCGGTCTTCTCTTTGAAAGGGCATAGACATTTTTTCCAAGATTTGTTCTTTGTCATTAACCTTTGCTTTCTAGTGTGTTCCACTTGCGAAATAACCTGAATCATTTATGCATGTGGTGTTTTGACAAGAAAGCAGCTTTTCTTTTAGCCAAGTTGGAATTAGGCATCGACTCGCTTGAACCGAAGTGTAAAGCTCTTATTATGTAAAGGTTTAATTCAGCAGCGACAAAACGCAAGCAATACTCTTGCTTATATGTATTTCACTGCAAATTACCTGTAGCTCAACTGGTGAGTTATGGATTTTATCCTTGGGGAGCACATAAATTGGTTGAATGTAAGACTTTTAATGCACTTTGGATAAATACAAATACATGTTGTGTTGAACATTTTCTTAGAGGAATGAAAGATTTACCTTTTGAAATAATAGTTCACCCTTGAATAATAAATTGATAGTTCATTCTTAAGAAATTTCTCACTCTCATTTTGTTTTAGACATTTGTCCTTTTTTATCTTTTTGTATCTTGACAGATGTTTTCCATTGTATGGAAGAGAACAGCCAGAATATTCTTAAAAACACTTTTCATGGGTTAAATCAAGGCGTTTAAAACAACACAAAGATGCTTATTCTTGGGTGAACTGGTCCTTTAAATTCTTAACGAAGAGATAATGAACTTTGTAAGCCTTGTTTTTCCGAGCATATTTAAATTTGTTACTTTAATGTGCCAAGTAGCTTTTCAATGCATGCTGCTCTGCTCTCCTGAGGGGCACTAATCGGGCAAAATGTCTTCTCATCAGATGTCGCCTCATCAGAGTCACATCTGCTCTTGTACGGAGGGCATGTCTCTCCGTGTCCCTTATCTCCGAATAATTTTCGAGCAATGTGCAATGTGCAGTGAGATTAAACCACGAAAGTGTGCACAGGGTCAAGCATGTAATTACAGAGACTCTAGCAGCCCATCAAAATAAAAGTCATCTTTCACATGTGCCTTTGATGGCTATCTGCCCTTGCCTCAACCCTTCTCTCACCCCTTCCATCCTCTCGCTTATTCGTTTACGATATAAAGGAAGAAATGGTTACGTATCATATAAAAGGATCCCTTGAAGGCAGAGACTGTAATGGATTCATTTCCAGCATTTAGACATTTAGGCGCATAGTTATTGTGATGGGCTATATAGAAAAGATTGAGAAGGACACGGGGCCGCAGTAGGGGCCACATTTCAATCTGATGGAGAGATTTTGGAGAGCGCGCTTCTCGTCGTGTTGTTGAATGAGAATCGTGACTCTCAGAATTTAAAAGGCGCATTGGTAGCGGGTTGGATCTACTTGCTGCGGGTTCGTTTTTTCTCTTCATTTTGTTGTGTTAAAATACAAAGTGCTAAATTTTCAATAAGCTTGCTTGGAAATGTCTTTCTTTATTTGGATCCTGCTTTATTGTTTTAAATGTCGTCCCACAAAGAATTTTATGATCCCATTTATGTTCTTGGTCAAGTTGTGCGTTTTATTGTTATGGGAAACAAAATTCTTCCACAGATCGTCCACAGGTTGTAAAAATAAAAAAACGTAGATACAATAAAAACGGGGATAGAATAAAATCATGGATAAAATAAACATTTAAAACTTCAGAAGTATACTGTGACACTCCCGTCGGTCCCCAGTCCTGTTTCCCCGGTTTTCCCCAAGGATGTTCTTTTGCCACGCTCCCTCACCTGTCCCTCCTTGTTTTTGCCTGCACATGTGTGTCATCAAAGACTTATGACTTTCCTCTGTCTCTCATTGACTTCACACCTGCACCCCATCATCCTGGTTATCCGGACATTATTTGTACCTTGCCTGTTTCAGTGTTTTTGGTCCAGTATTAATGTAATGTAATATGTTACACTGGTCTATGGAAGATTTTGCTCATTGTGTTACACTATTTGGTCCATAGGTGTCATTTGGATTACCCGGCCTCTTTGTTCCTGTGGATGTTTTTGATTACCCAGTTTTCCTCCTGTTATCATCAGTGAATGTTACATATACTATATGGGTCAGAATATATGCTGGGTTATT
This sequence comes from Triplophysa bombifrons, assembly GCA_029783895.1. Taxonomy (NCBI): domain Eukaryota; kingdom Metazoa; phylum Chordata; class Actinopteri; order Cypriniformes; family Nemacheilidae; genus Triplophysa; species Triplophysa bombifrons. The sequence goes on from CM056455.1 coordinate 7,233,669, forward strand.
TTCAACCCAGCATGGGGTCAAAAAGGGAGGAAGCCAACGGTTGGGCTGTAAATTAACATGTTGTTTTATTTATTATTTCAATTATAAACCATTTTTGAGGTTTAATTTAACCCAACAGTTTGTACATAGGTTTGACCCAACAGTTTGTTTTGTCCAACAGTTTGTCCAAATGCAAAGCCTTTTTGAAAGTGAAAAGACAGAAATTAGGTTTGTCGCAAAATGCTGGTATTGAAAATAACCGTGATATTTATATTGTTTTAAAATTAAATGTATGAAATAAATAATCACGTTGAATATTTTCCCTTTAACCACAATGGTTACAAACTCTCTCTGCCTCCCTAAACTCATATTTTGAATGTGATTCATTGGCTCAGATAAGAGAAAACACAAAATAAACACATTTATTTATTAAAAAAATGAATCATTTTAATAGCTCTGATAATATTGGTATCATGAATTCTTGCATGACATTCTTGTAGTGAAAGTCTGATATTGTGACAACCCTTATAGAAATATGCAAGTCGTGGACACTGTTGAGCTCTAAAAATGCCAAAGCAACACAATATATGTAATTCATGATGTGCTGTATTTTCCAAAGCTTGTTAGTCATTATCTTGCCAGTGGAGTATATACTAAATCTACAGACGTTTGTGTTAAATGATGCTGCAATAGGGTAGTTTTTAAAGGCTAACGTGCTTTACACTAATGAAGAACAAATATACTTACGCTAAGAGTCCCAGGCCAAGCGCTTCTGACTCTGCAGCCCTTTAAAACACATAAATAATGACCTGTGTTGCTACATAAAAATGTGTACGAAAGCCTATTATATAGCTCATTATATAAATAGTCCACAGTCTAGTACCTCAGAGAATGGTTTAAACTTCAAGTTTGTGAACCGTAATAAACAGTGACCTCAGATTCAGGAGGAATCGCTTCACCCCTGTGCTGAAATGGAAAAGTGAAATACGCCACACAAAGCCCTTAGCTCAACACAACAGCGTAACATTCATCACAGTTAAAGTTCCTGGACCTTGGATGGTTTTGCCCTTTTGAAATGGTTTGTTACAGATTGAAACTGTAATCGCAATAGCTGAAGGTTAACAAGTAAAAGAGAACATGATGAAAGAGGGGCTAATATCTTGACAGTGTGTTTAAGTACTCGGATTGCTGTTATTAAAAAAAAAAGTGTGGCTTTCAATCTTCGGAGGGATATTGAGACAAAAGCAATACATTGGGGTCCAAAAGCCAATTTCGTCTGGTTAAAAGCAAGCAAGTTGATATGACTTTTTGTGCATTGGAGTTAACCGGACAGTTCAACCAAAAAGGAAAGTTTTGTCATAATTTATTCCCTCTTTAAACCTATGTTCTGTGGAACACAAAAGATTTTTTTTGGGAATCATCTGTCATCTCTACGTTGTGTAAAATTGTTTTTAATCCAAAAGATTTAAATGATGTGGTCTCAGACTTCTTGACCCTACTGGGTTTCCACAATCTGTTGTGTGACTGCCCTGTATAGTGGTGCTGAATGTGGCAAATATATCTGCCACGGACAGGTGATCATGGATCATAATAACTTTGCAAACTACTGAACTTTCTGTGTTATAGGGCATTATTTTAACCCAGTATGTGCATATACTTCTCTCATCATCCTCAAGTAGCTAACACATTATGATGTCACTTGCATTGTTCAGTAACAGTTCATAATTAAAAGACAAGTATAAGAGTAATCTTGTTAATGTTTGGAGTATTGAACCGATATTCTTTCCATAAAAATCAAGTGTTAAAAAGTTGATGGCTAGTAACTGCAAGGGTTTTCACCTGAGACCTGCAAGAAGCTAATAATGAGCTCTCACCATTATGCCAATAAGCACTGTACTGAAACCTGGGCTTCTGATTTGACTAAGTGTGCTGGAATACACTTTATATTGTGGTGGTAAAAAACTATTAACTATTATCAATGTATCATTTACCCTTATGATGTTACCAGATAATATCAATGCTGTAACTCCACGGTACCTTTTTGTTAAAGAAAGCATAACAAAGTAGCAACTGCTTGTTAAGAGAAAACAATCCTAATGCAATATTATCAATCATACCACAAATTAAAGTCTTTTGAATAAAATGTAAATGTTTTTAGTGGTTGAGTATATAAGAGAGAGAGAGAGTGGGTAGAGGTTGCCTTACAATTAAGAATCTGACTTGCTAATGTGATGGTGCAGGTTCCTCGGGGCCAAGGGCAGAGCTTGTCTTCTGTGTGTGCATATGACAACGCCTGGGGTAATCTAGAATTTGCTTCCAAGAACCTCAAAAGTGGCCCAAAAGTAGTTTCTTTATTTATATGCCCCATATTTCATACATTTAGATATTTCTGGATTTTGCACACACATTGGGGAGGGTTTTCTGTACAATAAAGACGTACTTTAACAAACACTGCTGGATTTTGCGTATTACATCTCCGGCGTTTATGCTAACAACATTCAGCTGCCTACACGCAGTGGTGTTCACGGGAAGAGAAATGATTTCTACTTTGTAGGGAAGTCACTCGATTAAAATAATCACGCTTTTGACATTAACACGACTGATCTTGAATTTGCCGAAATTCACCTTCAAATTGTTTTTTTCCTTAATGGAATGCGTTCTGTTTCTGAATAATAAGATATTATTCCATCCTGCAACCTCGAATCTCTCATTAATAATAAGCTTTATATAATTAATGCTTGGTAACACTCCTGTGGCATTTAAATTCCACCATACAACGATTGCAAATGCCCTATGGGTGTAATTTTTACACAAATGTACTCTTCAGAAGCTCTTTGTCTACTCTGATTCGACCCACATTGATGGTATTAAGCCAAGTACACGCTGATGTTTTGTATGTACTTTTTTGCCTTTATTATAGGCTTAGCAGAAGTGGTCTAACTGCACACTGTAACTCGACTGTAATAGTGTAATTACTCTGAATTGTTTTTTTTTACCAGCAATCTTTGTCAAAATGCAATGATGAAATTATTGTTTCAAATAATTTCACTGGTACGCGCATTTCAAAAGGGGGTGGGGGGTATGTGTATCACGCCTTCAGTGATGCTTTCGCTTACCAATTCTTTTCCTCCTCGTGCGCGAGCGCGACGCTATAGGAGAGCGTAACCACCAGCGCACCTTTATTCGATGTGCTTTGTTGCTCCTTGCGTTTCGGAAGCGTCCAGTCGCTTGGAAAGGTGTCATCGGAGAGAAAATCTTAACATAGCTTCGGGCGATAGACTTCCCAGTTCATCTGACTTCGTGGGACATGGTTTTACTCTAAAGACCTGCCAGTCATATTGTTTGTTTGTGCGCGTGGAGACAATAACCAAAGCTTGGTGCGCGCTTCTCTTTAAATGAGCCAGTATTGGAAACCCACAGCGAACCGAGGCAAAGAACTAACTTAAACTACACAAGTGAGTTTACTCCTTACATTTTTTAGTAATTGTTATCATGTCGTGAACGATTTTGTATGCTGAATTCAAGATTTGGACAATTTGCAGACGGACGCGCTTTGGCTGATTCTCGATTCAGGGGTATGAAATCTATATTTTCGTTCAGTATTTGCATCCAGTTATATACGAAGAATAATGTTTTTCCAATTTTAAAGTTTTCTCGAATTATTTAAACTATGTTCGCGTTGTGTCCGTATCCAAGAGTTTACCCGTTATGTTCATCGGTTTCTCCACTTCTGTAATAGGCTGCTATATGATTTATGAAAACGTCGAGGTTTTCAGTGTCGGAACGACATACGTCTAAATAATTGACACGCATGAATGATGTATTGAGACAAAAACCTGAACGCGGTTTTCATGGCAATACAGTAGCTTGCCGTGCTTCTTTAAGCCAATTGAATAAATCATCATTCTAGACTAGAAGCGTTGAGTAAAAGCTTCGGGCACTGTGTGCTCAATAAACCCTCTTATTCATATTAATGTTTTTAAAAGGCAAAGTCTCGCCAGACCAAGAATATTTTGTGGTCAGTGTAATTGCATTTGTTTGGATGGCTAAGAAGAACATTGTTGCACTGGTAAACAACTTTCAGCCAACGTTCAGTCTCCCCTAAAGGCTTCATGAGATGTATAAGGGTGCTTTTCTGGGTATGGAAATGCTGTATAAAAAATCAAAAGCCGTTATTTTGATTATGTAATTTATTTCAACGTAGGCCTACAATTTAAAGTTTTTCAAAGTGATAGTTCACCCACAATATACAAATGTCTGTTATAATTTACTCACAATAATAATTCCAAATCCAATGACAAAATACACTATATGTCCATGTAAAGGATGCTTTTCTTTTAGAAAACCCTTCACATGGATACTGATGTATGCCTGTTTACAGAAATAATGAACAACTCTGCATTAATTGTGCATTTGATTTTAATGATCCTGTCCTAGCTTAAAAGCTAAAGTTAATGCTTTCCTGTATCTCAGTAGTAAGAGCGTTGCGGTGACAACACGTGGTTGTGGGTTCGATCCCAGGGGATCCCAGGAAATGTATAGGATAATGCAATGTAAGTCGCTTTGGATAAAAGCGTCTCCCAAATGCATAAATGTAAAGGGGTCATGGCGTGATCACATGTTTTTCTGTGTCGTGTTATAAGCAGTGTTGGGTAAGTTACTCTGAAAAAGTAATGAATTACTAGTTACTAATTGGGTATTCAATAGTGTAATTAGATTACTGTACATTTTTACTCTCTCAAAAAAGCATTTAGTTACTTATTATTAATTACTTTCTATATCCTACATCAACATTGATTAGTTAATCTATTCAAGGATCGATATGAAACGGCTTATTTAATTCATTCAAATAAATAATATAAAACTATATAAAGTAGTATTATTAACTGACCTATTACAAATGTAAGAATAATACATTCATGCACGGATTTTAAAGTTATACTTTGAATTTTGATGTCAATTCCACTATTGCACTCCATATATAACACAAAATATTTAGTTGAATTACTTCAAAAGTAACCGTAATTAAATTAGTAATCCTTTACTTTACTTTTTCAAGGGGAAAGTAATTAAATTACATTAACTAATTACTTAGTAACTAGTTACACCCAACGCTGGTTATAAGTTGCCCATGTATGTATTAGACACGAAAAATTGCAAAAATGTAAGTATTGGAACAAAGGATGCATTCTATTTAAAATGAATTGCTCACCCAGACCTGCCTGAAACGCCTTGTGTAACCACACCCTCACGAATGTACGTCATTTCGTGGTATGACTCGACTAAGACCGCCCAAGTGTTTAACCAAGTAAGGTGGGTGTACTTGTAAATCTCATTGTATCGTCGCCGCCGCATTCATGTCGCGGAGACGCTGTGTGAAAGCCTCTTTCTTTGCCCTTCCAAAAGATGAGACAACTAAAAACAATTGGTTACATTTTATTTACAATACTGTTCCAGAACAGTACAATCCGAATATTCAAGTGTGTGTAGTGCATTTCGTAGATTATTGCTTCATGAACCTGGGAGAGATAAAGGCCGACTGTGCACAAAAGTTTTGGTTAAAAAGTAGGGCAATTCCAACCATTACAAATTTTGCAAGGCCAGTCTGGTGCTTCAGATTCGCAGCCTAACAGTATATTTTCATTGTAAAAGACTTTGTTGCGGACCAACGCGAGTTGAGTTTGTCGTGTGTTTGTTTAAAAAGACAACATAAGTCCTAATACTCCGTCATTATGTTCCTACTAGAGGCAACAAATGATGGTTTATAGTAGGGTGTATTGTTTTTGTTGAGTCGCGACGAGACACTGGTTGATCACAAATGGCAAATCTTTATAATGTCGTATATAAAAGGTAAAACAGTTAGCTATTGTTTTTAACTATTGAACATAAAATATATTAGTAAAACATTACCAATCCTTTACATCCTGCTCAAGTCACGCTGGCGAAGTTGATGAATCGGCTTGATCATCTTCATTTTCCAGAAACAAACCACAATGTTAGTTTTAGCACTGTCATTTGACCCCTTTAAAGCATTACTCCACTCAAACCAGTATAGTTTAAAGCAACATGACTAAATTATGACATGACATTAAGATAAAGATTAGACCTATCACTATGCATTTAGTTTTTTGTCTGGATGTTTTCCTCTGATGCAGAGCACTTGAAAGAATCCCAAGCGTTGTGTCATGCATAAATCAAAGCCAAGATCAGGACTGCAATACAACGAGGTCTAGACATATATTTGCATTGAGGTAAGTTACGTCACTCGTTATGTCAACACAAGGTCTAACAGTTTACTCTGCATGACGTATCGGTAAAGTTCCTGTGTTACCGCTGTCCTCCTGTCCAAGGTTATCTTGTTTAACACTACTTTACTGAGTTGGTCAATTATACTGTATGGTTAGGATTTGAGATTTCATGAACATTTGTAAGCCTTGGGTTAATGTTCTAATTTGCATAGTTATGAAGTAAGATTGTATAAATATTTTATAAAGTAAGCACTGAGGCAGTTTATGATTGGTTGTTTCTTTTATTTGTTTAAAAACTCATAACAGTACATTGTTTTACAATGCCACATGTTAACCTGCTCAAGAATTCATACAAAAAAGGTGGTGCTAAATCTTTCTAAGCTCCAGGGTTAAACTAAAGTATCTATTATAGTGTAAAAAGGCCCTGTTATGAGGTAGAGGATGGGTGACAAAACATTTTTTTATATTCTTCAAAGTAAAACCGTTTGCTGTACAATTCATAGCATAAAATCATTTACCCTCATTTGATGGCATATCTGCCATCATTCCATTTACTGGACCCGTTAAAGAAACCATGGCAATATAATTTTATATCACACCATATGAGTTAATAAGCATACGGACTGAGACAAGCTTGCAATGAACGTAACTCAGGCTATAAGAGACCCATAGAGCTTCATTAATGTAATGAAATTAATACAAAATCTGAGACAAAGCACAGACAAAATATAACCCTTAGGCTTTAATTGAACCCAAAATGAAGCAGAACAAGTGCTTTTCCCAGGAGACTGTCCATTCCCAAGGGAACGGGCAACTTTGAAAACGTCTCAAATTTTCAAGTAACTCTCCAAAGATGGGCCAGATTTGGGAAGAGAAAACAACATCCCTTGTAAGATTTTAATCTGCCCATGTTGTTTTGGAAGGATGCAATATAATGTTGCCCAAACTCTCACCTGCTCTGTTTAAGCACCCTAATGGAATAGAATCAGTGGACTAAAACCTTTGAAAGTGCAGATCTATTTTTGGGACGTTCTGGATGGCTCACTTCTCCACTCATCTGTGTGTATCTGTTGTTCTGAGCAGAGAAGTGATGGCTGCCAGACGCAACAAAGCGGTTTTATCGCTGGAGATGAAGATGCCCTCTGTTGCTGATAAAAGGGTTTTGTATATTCACAAGTGCATAATGAGAGCCCATCTATATTATATATTTACCCTAAAGCTTTGTTTTATCATTTTGTAAAGTTTTTAGTGAGCATAGTATTGTTGTTTTGGTATTTGTACAACAAGATGTCCAAAAAGATTTCCAAGCGTTTTGTTCTTAAAAATATGTTATTCTGAACCTGTATGACTTCTTCTGCACAACACAAAAGAAGATATTTTGAAGAACGTTGGTAACTAATCAACATTGGACCACTTACTTCCATTATATGGGCACAAAATCACTGAGCGATTCCTCAAAATATCTTAATTTGTGTTCCACAGAAGAAACAGTCACATACAGGTTTAAACCACATACTTTATGGGTGAAAAGAAAAGAATAGAATAGAATGCACAGAATTTGTATTTTTGGGTGAACTATCCCTTTTACAGATAAATATAAGGCTATGAGAAGACAATCATTGCTGAATGTCCATCATTAGCTAACCTGAAATTCTGTACAGGTTTGAGACAATAATGAAAATGTTAGACTATTACAGTCTGTCTCCTTTGTGGTACAGCGTATAGCTGAATAACATATCAAAGGTTACTAAATCCAATTTACAGGCCAGACAGCCTTCAGGTCTTTCCATATGTCAGCATTAGTAAAGGTTGAAGAATCACATCAGCGGTTGTATGTACTAACCGACCATGATGCAGTTACACCACAGTCACCATCTAAAAGGTAAGGTAAACCCTCTAGTCTTCAATGGCGGTGAGGATCCAGTATATCTCTGAAAGTATATGTAAAAATTGTTGAAAAGGTGATTATGTAAATCGTGAGAGCGGACACTAAAACTCCAGAGCCCCTACTGTCAAGACGGGTTTGAAGTGAAATAGCTTTCTTTGTCCTTGAGGTAGTATCAGCTCAGCACTGATTGTAGATTATAAAATAGGTGAAGTAAAGCGGTGAATTCCATGTATGTAATGTGGATGAGGGTTGTGTGAAGGTCAGACTCTGTACAGAGATCAGTCAAAATCGTCCGGCAAGATCTTTTCTTGAGCACTGTCTAATCTATTTTGGCATTGGAGCCATTTTTATATCTTCTCAATTTCTCTCAAAGTGCTGTCTGGAGTATATCATTCAGCTAATAGAATGTGGAAGGCAATAATAGCCATGTTCATCTTTTCGGTTGTGTTCTGTTTCTGTGGTGGTCTTTTTTAAAGGTGAATAGACTCTACGCACGATCGCTTCCGTGTTTTGTCTCAGCCTGCTCAGTTACATCCGGCAAACGTATCGTCCCTAAGGAAACAATGACGTTATAACTAAAGATGCACGTCGGATTATGGTCAAATTATCCAAACACTATCATATATCTACAACCAAAAAGTAGAAAGGCTTCAGGCTTTCCATTTAAAGCTACACTCACAAATACGAAAAAATACTTTTGCACTTACTTGATCACAGAGGCACTTAAAGGAGCCATTGGATAAAAGTCACATTTGTTCTGTGTGTAACTGCAATAATCTGGTCCCCGGTGCATCTAGCAACCAAGAAAACGTGAAAAAGAAGATCCAAGAAACTGTTTTGGTAAGCATTTCTCTACAAGCATGTTCAGTTTTCCCTCCTGATGTGACAAAGGGGCTCTTATTATAATATTACTGCCCCTTATCTACACAATTCCACCTATGGCGCTGCAGCCATTGTTGTTTTTTGGAAGCGACAGCGTTGTACGTGACGTTATGGCTAAAGTGCGTGGACAACATGCAATGTAGTCGCTGCACAGAGACCTAACCTCGGATGATACAGGAGAGGTTTTCTTTACTATTAGTGGAAATCCCTCAGAAACCATGAAAAAACCTGCTTGATTCAAGCCGGAGTGCTTTATCAACCTGGCACAGTAAAAGCAGGATTAAGTTGTTCCTCAAGAGGGATCGAGACCAACTGAACAAGACAAAGCTGCCGATGTGAGTAATATTTATCAACAGTCTGAATATATAATAATATATATAGGATAACGTTAGCATATGATAGCGATGGGAGCTACGTCAGTCATGGGCTAAATAGAACATTCAAAGCCAGTGATAAACTTACTCTATATTTATATGTTATTTGGAAAATGGGCACTTGGAGTTTAGTTGTATAAGTGTTAATACATTATGTGTGAAATATATTCAGCTGCGTCACGCAATTATTTGCTAATGAACAGGGAGAGAACACTGAGGTTAGTTTTGTTTTAAACGTCTCAAATCATTCATCCTTAGGCTGAAAAATCTGTCACAGCATACTACTTATGCTCTCACGTTGTGTGTGTAACATTATAACTTGTCAACGACAAGCGGTAAAATCCACGTAATTCGGCTTAGATCTGCAGGTGCGCATTTCGTTGGATTTTAGGCAAGCATACATGCCAACACGAGCGCATAAGGATGCACTGTTTGCTGTCTCCGGACAAATAATATGAGACGTTTAAAACGAAACTAACCGAAGAGGAGTTCAGGAAACATAGTTAGGTAAACCATTTCCTTGGCACTTTACAGGTGTGTTGACATGATGGACAGAAGGGTGGTGGGGTGCGCTGTAACTCATTATCATTAAAAGAGATATGCACCAAAATGTGTTGCTGTGAGCATAGCTGTTTTTGACGAGGCTCATTTAACTCATTTAATGATTCTTTTAACCATGCTGAGCTGTAGTGTTGTCAGTTCGGTAAAATTTTAGATTTTTTAGTAAACCCTTAATTCACTTGATGACAAATTACCTCAACCCTAGGAGAGCCGAAGTGACTTAGCCGTGACTTAGCCGAAGTGACTTAGCCGTGACTTAGCCGAAGTGACTTGGTGACTTTGGCAGACATACGTGATCACCCTGCGTGCATAAGTCTATTCTAATAAAGATGTTTGTGTTCTGCACTCTTTTTGAGGCAACCATCATTATAAGTATCGGGGTGAGATCTTTTCTTTTTGGGCCATTAAAATTTTTTTTGATAACCTTGATTTTATCACCGTTTCAAGTGCCTAGTAAATATATTTCCCAAAATATTTATACAGTAGTGCCTGTCCAATGTCATGTATTAAAGGTGCATTACATTTTTTTATGCATGTTGCACTGGAGGGCTTAATGTGTAAACTGAAGATCCGATTTGAGAAGTCGTCACGTTTGGCCACCACAGTACATAAATAAATCATCAAATCTTTTTATTTTGGTATTGACATGTAATAAGGCTTGGTATGGGGAGTTAAAAGAAGCTCTCAGGAGTCATATGAGATAATGAAACCGTAATCAAATAGAGCCAGAGTGCTTCAGTCCCAGATGGCTTGTAAGGGTCTACACTCTGTTCCATCTCAGTGAGACACACAGAGGAGCAAGAGTCCACTCCTGCTGTTCTCCACAGTTGGTGACATTTTACACTGACCCCTGCTGCAATCCAGTGTTCCAGGTCGAACTGACACCACGGTTTAGGCAGCGTGACAGTGCTGCAGTTGTGGCCGGGCTGCTTGACTGTGTAATGGAGATGAAAGAGTCCGGAACCTGCAAACTTTTTTCATTTTCTCCATTAATTTAAGAAAAAACACAAATTTGTGAATGTGTTAAATGGAGAGGAGATGTACATTTAACGGTGAAAATGCATTATACACTCACCTAAAGGATTATTAGGAACACCTGTTCAATTTCTCATGAATGCAATTATGGTGGTGGTGTAATGGTCTGGGGGATGTTTTCTTCGCACACTTTAGGCCCCTTAGTGCCAATTGAGTATCGTTTAAATGCCACGGCCTACCTGAGCATTGTTTCTGACCATATCCATCCCTTTATGACCACCATGTACCCATCCTCTGATGGCTACTTCCAGCAGGATAATGCACCATGTCACAAAGCTCGAATCATTTCAAATATGTTTCTTGAACATGACAATGAGTTCACTGTACTAGAATGGCCCCCACAGTCACCAGATCTCAACCCAATAGAGCATCTTTGGGATGAGGTGGAATGGGAGCTTTGTGCATCCCACAAATCTCCACCAACTGCAAGATGCTATCCTATCAATATGGGCCAACATTTCTAAAGAATGCTTTCAGAACCTGGTTGAATCAATGCCACGTAGAATTAAGGCAGTTCTGAAGGCGAAAGGGGGTCAAACACAGTAGTAGTATGGTGTTCCTAATAATCCTTTAGGTGAGTGTAGGTTACTGTGACTCAACTGGTATGGAGTTACCAAAGCCTGGGTCATGGACATAGGTTTATTTTCAAGAGAGCACCTAAATTTGATCAAATGAATCTTGAAAACACTGTTTGAATAAAAGCTGAATGCATTTAATATATGAAGTCATAATAAAGCCTATTTAATGTTTTATCCCAAATTAGTGAATAAGTAAATAATTGTATGAAAAGAGAGTGGGTCTGTATGAATGACTTTATACATTTCTAACATTAAAAGAGTAGCAATTGAGAAATATATTACTTAGTAAGTCATGAAAAGTCAAGTTTAAAAAAAGTGTTCATGTTCCTCCCAGGGGCGTAAATCCCGGGGGGGACAGAGGGGACACGTCCCCCTCCATCCGAGGGATGTCCCCCCCCCTCAAATCAATTAAACTCTCGTTCTCTATTGTCATAAACTATAAACTATCTCTATTACCTAAACTAATTGTGTAATTAGAAGAAAATACAAACTCAAACTTAAGTTTAGAAACTGTTGAGTTCGCCCTCCCCTGCCTCTCACAGTGGTTTGGCCCACTGCCCCGTTCATCTCACCTGCGCATTGCGCAACACATTCAAGTCAGGTATGCGGCTCTGTTCATCAGTGGTTGTTGAACTCCAGTAAGAAGGCTATTTTATTCACTTTATATGAAGTGATTCTCCTTAATGTATTTGATCCTGATTCATTAATAAATTAGTTGTTGCAATAAATGCTGATTACCGATGTATTTTTCCATGAATCTGCTATGTTAGCGATTAAAACGTTACTTAGCTAGTAAACGTTAGCTTGTTACATAGGACGTCACACACTGTTCCACGCCGAATCCGTTTCTCATGCATTGTTATATTTTCGGCGACCTGGCATGATGTGAACATTAACGGCCACAATTAGCCACCGATCCTGCCATTCATGTCCCGTGTCACACACAGTCGCGAACAGACCGGTTACAATTTTGTGACGTTGTCACTATATCTAGCGTCCACAAAGGTGCACAGCTTTCATTCCGTTGGAGAAGGTTGTTTCTCAGCATCTATTTTGTGCAGAATGTGCGCGGCGTATAAGCTAAACATTCAGTTTAAACATTGTCAGACGATGTTGCAGTATAAATAAGGATAACAAGTGTTTAAAAAGTGACTCATTGTCAACATGTAGTGTTTTTATATTTGTTTCCTGTCTTCACAACAGAGACAAAAAATATATAAATGGAAAAAAGCTTTTTTGTTCACTTGTTTTACAGTATCTGACAGTTCAGTTCAGTTATAATATGACTGCAAGTCTGCATGATAAACCTATTAACCTAATGCATATTGTCGCTTTGTGTCGTAGTTAGTACTATTTTGACTGTATTATTTGTGTCCCCTTCAAAAATTGATCTTGAGAAATTTTATGTGTATTGTCCCCCCCTACTGTTAAATGAGATTTACGCCCATGGTTCCTCCTATAAATGGTGCTTCAAGGAACAGTGACCCAAAAATATAAATTCTGTCACCATTTACACTACTCAAGTTACATTACCCTCAATTTGTTCCAAATCTGTATACATTTCTTTGTTCTGATGAGCACAAAGAATGATATTTGGAAGAATTCTTGTAACCAAACAGTTCTCGCCCAAAATGGACTACTATAGAAAAAATTACAATGGTAATCAAAACAGTTCGGTGCACCAGAACTGTTTGCTGTCTTACATGTCCTGTCTTTTGTGTTCAACAGAACAAAGAAATGTATAAAACATTTTTACTCAATTGTGGCCAAAAACTGTTTGAAACTAGTTATCTATCATTTTGTTTCTCACTCTTTTCCTCTCTCTCCCCCCCCTCTCTCTCTCTCTCTCTCTCTCTCTCTCTCTCACTCTGAATCAGTTCATGTGTGTATGAGTGATCAGATCATCAGATCTCCTTGTGGGTGCCGTCTGCCCCAATCTGCCTCAGACTGCCTCGCTCTTTGCTCCCTACAGGACCGGCTTCATTAATATTCCTTTCACATGTGTGTTATAAGAAGTCACAGACACCCACACCTGCTGTCTATAGTTTTGTGTAATGCTTGAGCTGAAAGGAAGAGTCGTAGTGTCCTTGGGGATTCAGAGCTAATGACCAACTTGTGTCAGCAGATGTGAAGTTCAGCGATCAATGAACAGGATCAATAAAGTGGAAGATGTGGCTTATACTGCACAATGTGCAATTTGTTTAAAAGATGTATTTGGACTATTTGAATATTGTATCTGAAATGGCTGAGGATTATAATTTTGGAATGCAGAATGCTCATAGTGAAACTGACTGAAAAGACCAGCTTAGACCTGCATGTTGGCTGAAAGGGATTGTTTGCACCATAATATCAATTCTGTCATTTTGAAACTTGTATTTGAGAAATGTCTCAAGGTTTTGTGTCCATACAATGGAAGTCAACGGGGACCAATGAAATTTGGTTATCAACATTCTATAAAATATTATTCTTTTGTGTTCCGCAGAAAATAATGTGAATGAATGTTCATTTTAAGAATACAATTTTCATTTTGGGGAGAATATTGTGTATAATTTTGATTATAATCTGTATCCTATGGGGCTGTGATACACCCCACTTATGAAGAAGTATTCATAGGAATGTTTGTAACATAGTTGTCATAGTAAAACTCTGGAATCGCACTAACTCAGATGAGTATATGTAAATAATGATAGAATCAGCATACTTATTCAACATACTTATGCAATAATTGTTTTTATGAAGTATTATAATCATTTTCATCAAGTATAGCACGACAGATTTCAACAATACAAAATCCAGTGATGTTTTAAAGGCCTGACCCAGATACAACAAATTTGATGATGTCATATGTCAAACTTATGATACTTTATAGGGCAACTTATTTTTAAAAACTGAGTAAAGGTTGAAATTCCACCACTAGATACAAACCTTGTTACCTAGAAATAATGGTGGCAGACAAGAACAATTGGATTATAAAAAATAAGAGATAGCGGAAATTTACCTGATTGGTTTCGAAAGGAAACACCTCTGAGCAGTTTCAGTATAACTAGAGGCTGGAAAACACCCGGTTTTCAGATGTTTTTGGAATGACTTGGGACATCTCACTTTGTTTGACTTGAACAAATAAAGTTAAATCTTTGACACCTGGACCTTCTTTGTCTGAGCAATTATTTGAACTGCAAGATCAACATTTTCCTCATCAAGAACCATCTCTTTTAATGTATATTAAACATGGCGTAGGTTTGTCAGGTCTGAATTTCTTCTGTAAATATGATGTTCAATTAAGCAAAAGATGCAGTAAACTCACAATTGACCATGTAACATAATCTACACTTATTATGTGCTTCCAAGGTCCCACTTATGGACAGGTTTTTTTAGGGGGGGTGTAAACAGCTGTAATAATTTGTTCTCTGTTATTGTTTTGACTTACTAGTCTTTATATGACTTTCTAGTGTTTATATGTTTGCTTTGAATAGTTTGAGAGCTTCAGCTGCTGTGTTGGATCGCACCGGGCATCCTAGACTTCAGCCTTCCAGGCCATGAGTAGTTTCAAGGGCCAGGATGTGGAAAAACAGGGCATCAAGCTGCCAAAAAAATGGGCTGATCCCAATGACAAGGTACGTTCTTCACATTAATCACATTTACTCCACATTCCTTAAAGTCCTCTTTGTCATTAAACTCCTTCGATTTGTCTTTTTTTCCATTCGTGTACCCAAACACACTGTCAGATCCCAACAGACCGTACGATGGTTGTTGGTGGAGTGGTGGGGGGAGGAGACTCCTTCAAACCCGTAGGAGCGGCATTAAAGAAATGCCGCCAGCGCTACGTGGAAAAGGACGGCAAGTGCAATGTCCACCACGGAAACGTGCGGGAAACCTACCGCTACTTTACAGACATCTTCACCACGCTCGTGGATTTAAGGTGGCGTTTGAATCTTTTGGTGTTCACGCTGGTCTACACTACCACTTGGGTCTTCTTCGGTCTCATTTGGTGGCTCATCGCATACGCCCGTGGAGACCTGGACCATACCGACGACAGTGACTGGACGCCTTGCGTGAATAACCTGAACGGTTTTGTCTCTGCGTTCCTTTTTTCCATCGAGACTGAAACCACCATTGGTTATGGGTACCGTGTCATTACGGATAAATGTCCAGAAGGAATCATCCTGTTGTTGGTGCAGGCCATCTTGGGCTCCATTGTCAATGCCTTCATGGTGGGCTGTATGTTCGTGAAAATCTCACAGCCAAACAAACGTGCCGAAACGCTGATGTTCTCCAACAGAGCTGTGATATCCGTGCGGGATAGCAAGTTGTGTTTGATGTTCCGAGTCGGTGACTTGCGTAACTCGCACATAGTGGAGGCGTCCATTAGGGCCAAGCTGATCCGCTCCAAGCAGACCAAGGAGGGAGAGTTCATCCCTCTGAACCAAACAGACATCAACGTGGGGTTTGACACGGGGGACGATCGGCTTTTCCTGGTGTCACCGCTGATCATTTGTCATGAATTCAACAAGAACAGCCCTTTCTGGGAGATCTCTCAGGATCAACTAACACGAGAGGAGTTTGAGATAGTGGTCATCCTGGAGGGAATGGTGGAGGCTACAGGTGAGGGGAGATCTCAGAGAATAAGAAAGAGAGTTTTGTCCAGAGAAGCAAAAACTGTATTGGCCTGGCTTGTGGTGATGTTATTTCTTAATATAAGCTGTTACGATTTTTGATCAATTACTGTTCAAAAGTTTTAGGGTCACTTACTGTTTTTGTTCCTGTTTTGCTTTTTTAATATTTTAAAATTAATCAAAGCTTGTTATATCATCTTCAGTGTACCCATTGCCCACCCTTACAAAACTAAGTTTATTCAAAAGTGCAGTTAGCATATTTCTTTTAAACAAAAAAAACAAAAGTGTACTTTTTATCTTCTTCTGTCAGTATAAGTAAAGTTTAGTTAATTTTTGATTATATTTGACCTACTTGCATGTACACAAATACTTATGTATAATGAAGCATTCGAAGTACTGTATACTTGTTGCGTTTAATCTTTTTATTAAATAGCCAATATAATATACTTTTTACATAATTTTGCATACAGTCTTATAAATGTGCATATTGAAGTTTATATAGAAACAATATTATGTATTATATAAATAATTAACTGTAAATATGATGCTGTCTTCTCAGATTTGGAATTTTTCCCACCACAAACTCAGAAGTAACATCTAGTTTTAGTTATATTAAAAGTATTAAGGCATTAAACCAATCATTTTACTAATGATTTAGTAGCATAAAAACATTACAATCATTTCCGGGTTGAGGTATAGAAATATCGTAAATCTGAATGCAGCTTAATTTACCAGTATACTAAGAGTATGCTTTAAAGTGTACTTTCATGAACTAGAAAATGTCTTACAAGTATTGAACTTGTAAACTATCAGTATAAGTTTACTTGCAAAATAGTTGCATTTACAGTTGTAAACTAGTTGTTTCCTTTAAGTTTAATGTACTGTTTCACTCAAAGTGTTGTTCAAAGTTCACTTCAATAAACCAAGAAGTGGGCCAATTTAGTCCCAAGCATTGAAATGCTATACTTACAAGTATACTACTAGTGCGTTGCTATGAGTATACCTACTACATAAAGTATACCTAAACATATACTTGAAATATACTTACTAGAGCAAAGTAGCTTAGAATAAAATTTATTTCAATTTTATTTTTAAATTTTTTGTAATGAACGAAACTAATTTGTTTGCACAATTTTATTTTGGTCCACAACTATTTCAGACATTTATGCATAAGCCTTTAACCAGAAGTAAGGTTAGGTCAAGAGAATCTCTCAAGTAACCCTAAATTTTTGAACAGTATATGGAGGAAATGGGTTAACATTTTCTCAGAGTAGTTATGGTTGTGACGTCCATTATCATGGGGTATTTAGAAGTGTGGGGGAACCATGAAAATGACAAGATTTGTCCGTACTTCCCCTGGTAACAGAATGCTGACAGCACATATTTGACGTGGAATTTTCATGGGAACCTCTAATTATATTGACAGTGAATTTGTGTGACAGCAGTCGCAATTACACCGCGCTAATTAGCTTCTTCATTGTGCTCAGTGTCAGTATCGAAAAATACTGCAGCCTGCAAGCGGAAACACTGAGGACCCCTGAGATGTCTGCGAGTTAGTAAGACAAGCCTGTGTCCTGTCAATAGAACCACCTCAGGGAAATTAAAGAGCCAAGGACAATAGAGGGAACTTAAATGCAATTCACAATAACCATTGAAATATCACTGTCGCAAACCTAAATACACACACTCCAAAAAAAAAAGTCTCCTACTTCTCAAACAGTGAATCATTGCCCAGAAGTGGGATGCTGTGAAGAGTTTGATTCGGCCCACAATGATCACTTACTCAACACTGTTTACTTTTTCGTCTCACATTTGAAACCCTGGACAGCCCACTTAGAGCTGAATGTAGGTTTGTCCTGTCTATTTTTAGACAAAAAGCAGATTATCAGTGAATGAACTACTATCAGAAAACCACAGCAAACTAATCGGGTCAGGACTGCACCTCAAGGCCTAATAAAATGAGAAAATGATGAGGAATTATTGATTTTCTAAATATCGCCCTTCTCAAAAGTTTTAAGAGATTGAAGTGATAAAAAAATCAGGGTAATGACATGAGGGAGTAGAGGCAATGGTACACATAAAAAGTTCAACGAAAGTCTTGTCTGGACAAGAATATTATATTCTGCACATTTCTGATTTTAAATCACATCATTTGTTAGTGCATTACTGTAAACAGATATTAAGGGTCAAGTGATTTTGTGAGGTAGACAATATAGAGCATAATTTGCTGTGAACCTGTACACCCTTAAATGAAGATGTTTTCAACTAAGTACCACATTAAATGCAGAACTGCCCACGGGTTGCTGCTCTTAGCAGAACCAGCTCGATATGATGCTCAGAGGCTTATAAATGTTTTCAAACTGCTTTCCTTTAATAAATTAAGTATTCTATACAAGTGAGGCTTTGAATAAACTTACATAGATTCTAGAATGTTGTTGAGGAAATGCATTCTTTATTTTAACGATCTAAGTGCATGGTCTAAAGCACAGGGTGCAGGTGCACTCAGGGCGTGTGGTTGAATCCACCTATGCTAGTTTAACGATGGGAAAACGGTCATGAATGGTCCTAGGGTCTAGACGGCTCTCACTAAATCCCTGGTGTTTCGAGTCAGATCCGTGGGCGTGGCTTGTTGGTTTTGACAAAATCCTTGGTGTTTCAAGTCTATTTATATGTCATAATGAATACAAATGGCATGTAGGAAAAACATGAAAGATATAATTTGTTACATTAATGTTCATGAGATACACTGTAAAAATATATATATATATATATATTTACAGATTTTTATTTATTTATTGAAAACACTCAAAAACCATCCAATTACAAGGAAAACTGGAAAAGTGTAACTTTATAGGAAAAACTGCTATTTAACGGAATACTTATGGCGCCCCATCCAGCTTCCAGAAAATGTCAGTATTTTTTAACTGGATTTTATATATATTAACCATGTACATTTCAAATGGACAGCAGCATGCATACTATATATTCAATATGTGTTTATAATAAAGGAAGTGTAACATTTTTCAATGTTACATTGAAAAACGCTCGGCGCCATCGACCAACTCAAACCTGGTCTAAAGTCAATGGCGCAATATTTTTTTTGTTATTTAAAGAGCGCGTTGTATTTGAGTGCACTGTGGGTAATCTGTGGAGTAATTGATGCAGTTTTTATGGTTCACATAAGCAAGTGATGAAGATGCTTGTGTTTTATTTTTGAGAAATATGCAAATAAATATTCAACTGTGCATTTGCACGCATATCTTCGTTTTTTAGAAAACATGATATTTTAATTTATTCATAAAGTACAGCTTATTCCTGTTCTATCAGTAACATTCAAAGGTCAATAGCACAATTAGACATTGATTTTTATATTCAGGCGATGAGATGGAGCAGCTAGTTCCTTGGCTCATAATGCACAAAGGGGTTTTGGTTGTGGTCTTTATATGTTGCTAATAAGAAACTGGTCATATTAAGATCAAAAGTCATAATGTTTTATCTCTGTAGACAGCATTTGTTAAAGATGCAATTACTAATTCAGTGGCCATTTATAAATAGGATTTTTAAAAAGATCTAAAAAGACAATTTTTGTATAATAAATATTGTTTTCTTTGAAAATATTAGTTATATTTAGTCTATAGTTCATGTGTTGATCTTCACCTGTATTAACACCTGTATCATCTCTGCCCTTTCCACAGGAATGACATGTCAGGCCCGCAGCTCATACCTGAACTCAGAAGTGCTTTGGGGAGAAAGATTTACCCCTGTGCTTTCATTGGAGGAGGGATTCTATGAAGTCGATTATGACACCTTCCACCACACCTACCCCGCACCGACCCCTTCCTGCTCAGCACGGGAGCTAGCGGAACTGGCAAATAAAGGGGAATCTATCCCACTCCCCCCTATTTCCCCCCCAGCAACTTTGGTAGAACCCCAACGGCCAAAGGAAATGCCGGGTGTGGAGAACATAGAAGCAGAGGAGACTGTTAGCAACGGTGATGTGAACCAAGTGGAATGTGGGCAGGAATGAATCTTTGCTGCCCCTGTGTGGATGGATCTGATATATAGACATTATAGCACCTCGCTGGAATATGCATCATTGACCGAAGGAAAAAAACTGACTGTGCTTGCTTTGATCACATCAACTCCACATGAATTGCTAAACTTCTATAGGCCTTTAAGTCTTATTTGCAATTGACGCTATGCTGATACTATTAATAAAATCTGTTTTGAATGATAGTACGGAATCAGATTTTAGGTGTAAAAATACCTCCTTTGGCTTTAACCTAAATGCAATATATTTAATTAAGGAATATACATTATTTACATCTTAATACTGTGTTTGCTTAACAAACACACACACACACACTACATAATTTGCATCATTGCTTCTATGGTTTATCATTGTTATACATTATTTGTATTTATTTATTTATAGATTATGAGATTTATTGTATGAAATGGTGCTTATAGCTACACAGCAGCATTGTTGAATGAAAGAACTTTAATTCCCTATGAAGGGCATATTGAATATACAGTTTGCTCATTAACGAACATTATCTGTGAAACACACAAGGGTTGAAGTCAAGACAGAACCAGCTGGCTGTTGAATGAATTGCAATAAGGAACACTGAGATGTAGAATTCTTGTGAATTCTCTGTATATGGTGAAAATACTGTGCCAACGGTGATCTTAGGTACAATAGATATATGTTGTGGTCTGAGATTGTAAGCGGAGACCCAAAGCAGTGATTATATCATCTAGATCTGAAGAACAAGGCTCCAACTCTGGTTCTGATTTATAGAGCATCAGTTCTGTAATGGCGAAATATCATATTTCAGTATAAACTAACAGTGACGTCTTCTGTTTGCTACATCATAACACACATTAACTGGGAAATAACGTTTATTTACTGACGTATGTGATACTCACAAGTTTGATTTTACTTTTCAACAAATAAAATACACAATGTAATCATTGCGAAATGTTTTCATTTGCACAAATAAGAGAGTATAAAACAATATGTCATCTTGCATTTTAACATTTGTGCCTGTTTGTAAAACATCACGGTTATTGAAGGCATACAACATTTTCCACAATCATTAAACAACTTCGCTAGATCATCCATACAAATTTTTTAAATAAAGACAAAATACTATATTAAAAATAAAGACAAAAAACTACCCCGTCTGACTCCATTTCTGAAATGCGTAGACACACAAATATCCCATTTTACAGACATTGACT
This sequence comes from Triplophysa bombifrons, assembly GCA_029783895.1. Classification (NCBI taxonomy): domain Eukaryota; kingdom Metazoa; phylum Chordata; class Actinopteri; order Cypriniformes; family Nemacheilidae; genus Triplophysa; species Triplophysa bombifrons. Next base: position 7,255,071 of record CM056455.1, read on the forward strand.
GGTAAGCATTCCAAAAAGCCAGGATTCTCACTAAATAATTGAGAACTCCTCCATTATGTGACTTGTAAAATAAGGTTTTATGATTTACACAATCAAAGGTTTAGAAGCATCAATTAAACATGTAAAATGGTGGAATGTCTGCTATAAAAATCTAAAATCTCCTTTAAGACAAAAATACACACAACTGTGCCAGGCTTAAAACCAAACTGGTTGTCAGAAAACAAACAATTCCAGCCTATTCAATAAAATCCTTTCAAAAACCTTGGCTATATGGCGGTAATTATCCATAAAGCTTATTTTGCCAGCTTTGTCTTTGATAATTGGCACTAACATAGCAGATCATATAAAATACCATGAACAAAAAACCCAGTAAAGCAGACGGCAAGCAGAGGATAGAGTTTCATACTGGCAAATTTTCGATGTTCAGAACATGATTTGTCCATACCACCTGCTTACTATCAACAGTTAAATGTATTCCATTTACAGGTCCATGTTCTTCTTTACGCTAATTTAAGATGTGACAACAAAAAGAACAGTTTGACATTTTTCATAATTTTGCATGCATTAATAATCAACAAAAAAGAAAATAATAAAATATTAAATGTTACCTAAATTAAAATGAGTAAATATTTAGCCTACGGTGGTAATCCACTTTCAGAAAAATAATGTACTGAGCATAAAAATGAATGGAAAAAAGCAACAAATCCCTACATAAAAACACATTTTTCTGATGCTTGTTCTTTACTTTTGCAATCTCTTCCTCATGTTTATCTTGCATTTCTTTAATTTTGTCTTTGAGACTTTTCTCATTATATGTTTTAAGTTCATCCAAAGTACTGTACTCCTCTTGATGTTTTTTAAACAGATTCTGCATCTCTACATCATACTTCAACATGAGGGACTCGACCTCCTTGCTATATTTCTCTCTGAATTCATTAAATATCTCTGCTTGTTTTCTGGCCTCATTCTCATATTTTCTCCTCATGTTTGTTAATTTTCTCTCATACTTTTCCTCCATCTCAATTCGTTCTTGCTCCTCTTGTTCTCGTCTCATCTGATCTTCACTCTTTCTCTTCTTTTCCTCCTCTTCATGCTCTCGCTCAAATGCCCTTCGAAGCTTCTTCAGTTTCTGTCTCTCCACTACTCTCATCTTATTCTCCTCTGTAACTCTTTCATCCCACTCCTCTTTTCCTGATTTCTCCCAGTCTTCTCTTTCTTTTCTCATCTGCTCTTTACTCTTCTCAAACTCTTTCTTTAGGTTTTCTTTTTCTCTGCGTTCATCTGAAATCCTCTTATTCTTTGCTGTTTCTCTTCTCTTTTCCTCCCGTTCAAATTCTTCAGTCATTTTCTTTTCTTTTGTCTCCCATTCGCTTCGTTCTCTGTTCAGTTTTTCACGATATTCCTCTTGCTCTTGTTCTTTCCTAAGTCTCTCCTTATGAAGTTCTTCCATTTCTCTCTTCTCCCTCTCATACCGCTCTCTCTCTTCTTGCTCCCTTATTTGCAGCTTTCTCTCTAGCTTAGCGTTTTTGTCTTCAGTGTCTTTCCATTTTCTTTCCCATTCTTTTTGTTTTCGCTCTTCTTCACTTCTTCTCTGTTCTTTAGCTGCTTCTCCGTCTTTCCATTCTTGCTTCTCTTGCTCTTCTCTTTTTCTGAATTCATTTCTCAGGAACTCTTCTTTGATTTTAAGTTCTTCCTCTTTTAGTTTCCTCTCTCTTTCCATCATCTCTCTATGGTGCGCCATTCTCCCCTTCATCTCTGCCATCTCCTCCTCATGTTTGTCACATAAACGTTTTTTCTCTCTTTCCATCTCCTCTTTATTTACCTGTAAAATTCTTTGCATTTCTTGTTGTATGGCAGCTTCTGCTTCTTTGAACATCTCATTGGTGTAACAGTCTCCACCATTTTTCTCAACCATTCTGTTGATTTTTTCAAGCAAGTCAATCACTTCTTTAGTATTGTCTTGTTTTGTATTGTCAATCACATGACGCCTTCCTCCACAATCTCGAACCAGCTTTTTCAAATGTGAATCGGCATTTTCCAAATAATTTCAATTGTCTGATTTCGCAGGCTATCACCATGGGTGAATATTATGTGGCTAAACATCCCAGCATTTTTGCCAAATGTCTCCTTGATTAGGTTCAATGTTTCTCTTTCTTCGTTTGTGAATCGTCCAATTATAAGAATGATCAGAAACACATGAGGTCATGGAGAAAGAAGACTGATGCAATTAAAAATGTCCTTCTTCACCTCATCATTCGAGAGCTCTGTGTCAAATAGACCTGGAGTATCAACAACAGCAACTGGCATCCCATTAACAATCCCCTCTTCCTTCTGACATGATGATGTCAATGATACTGAACTGGCTTGAGATTTAAATACTTCTTTGTTGAGTATGGTGTTTCCTGTAGCACTCTTTCCACTTCCAGTTTTTCCAACAAGCACTATCCTCAAACAATTTGTACATGTTCTCACACTCTCACTCACCCCTGTGATAGGGAGAAAAAACACATTATATGTGAGACAATCCCATAACTAATGCAGTTTTATCCTTTTGTGTTAATTTAAAAAAAAGTGTTTATTTAAAATTTTGGTTTTAGCCAATGGGAGCGTTAAAAGCATTAATGTTTTTTGTAAGCTGCTTTGAAATTGTGTAGTTATAATAAAAAGCACTACCATCATGGGTTGATACAGGAATTTCATGTTAATGCAATTAATGAAAATAAATTATATAATAATTTATGGCCAGAGTTATGGCCACATTTGCTGTTTAAATCGAACATTACTTCAGTTAGTCAATGAAAAAGGAACAGGCTAATAGAACAATGCGTTGATTTAATCCTCCATATTGTGTAGCATGATTGTTTTACTTACTGTAATTAGATTAGATAAGCGATGGATAAAAACACAGCATGGATGACCTCATAGATGACGTGTAGTGAGGGCATATTATAATATATTTTAATATAAATATTAAATATTTTAGGCTAACGTTTTAAGAACGTTCCCCTAACCTTAGTTCCTGGTTCCCAGAAAGTTTTTAAGGTTTGTATTTGGTTATCTTTCATTACACTCGTAAAAATGCATTAACCAATAATATGAACTTCTCCATTGCTGTATGTACAAGTATGATGGTTGGTCAATGTAGTGTTTGTCCCGCCTCTCATCTACTGTGATTCGGCGGCTGTGAAAAGGTACAGTGACGAGCTCTGCGTTGTACCCAAAGATAAAGGGTAAAAAATGAAACAAGAAAGTGTAAAGAAACTCGTGAAATATCATTATGACACATAGTGCATCAAAATGCAGTGTCATCAGTTTGTATAAATAATTCAGAACGTATGAATGTTTTACGCACCATTTACAACAAGTGATAGGTGTAAATGTATTTCGTACCAACTAACATTTTGAAAATACGAACCTTTTCATGAATCCGAAAATTTACGTCAGAACGATTTAACAAAAATAGTTCTCCGCGTGATTCATGAATGAGTAACAAATATTCCTTTTATTGACCATATAATTCCCCTTATAAGATATTCATAGACATTTTACATAAGAAAAAGGGATGGTTTAATCACTCCTTTTTTATTGTAGTTACGTATTCCTCCACTAGATGTCGGTAAAACGAGCAAGCGCCACGTTTTTGCAATGCATTATGGGAAAGCACATTTGACGCACATGTGGCCATCTGATCTACTTACTCCGCAAGACCAGAAGAAAAGCGGTAGAGCTTTATCGACTGCTGTTGTTTAAATAGTCAAAGAGAGGATTTGCTGTATTTAAAAGGCTAAAATGAAACCAGGTAGGTGCCTTGCATGCATTTAAAATTAGAGTCACTATGTAGCTTAGCGTGATTAAACAAACGGTTATTAGTGTAGCTTTGCATGCCAATATGCCAACCAGTTAGCCGCGCGCGCTAAGTTTTAATATACGAATTTGACTATAAATAAATGTCACGACAGTGTTGCCAATGTCTTTATATATATTTAACTGTGAATTTGAGGGGATGAAATTACGCAGTGATTCTTTATTTGTGAGTAGCATGCTTTTACATTAAAGGGTTTCACGCACGCGGGTCTGAGGCTCCCACATGGCTTTCAACGATAAGACCGTTCGTGTTTGATAAAACTACTCGTTTTGTTTATATACTAGATTCTAGTGATAAATATTCATAATTCTGTTAATATATTTGGTTATGCTTCGTTTTCGAAAAATATAAAAGGCTTTTAATGGTTAAGTTTACATGCGTGGTTGGGGGCCACATGGGTTTTAGTAATGGAGTCGTCTGTTCCACCATGTTAAGTTAATGTCAACAAGCTGGTAACGTTCGATGTTTTAGTTTACTGCGGATAACCAATATATTATTTCGCTAAAATCGAATTTGGACTCCTGCTGTTGAGGTCATTACAACTGTTTGAATTTGTTTAAGCGTGTAATGTCTAATTGTAATGTTCCACGTGATGTTTTAAAATGTTACTTTCCCTCTTCTCAATTTAAAGAGACAATGTTTGTATCTTTTTGCAGGATTCAGCCCAAGAGGAGGTGGAAGAGGAGGATTTGGTGGAGGCAGAGGAGGATTTGGTGGAGGAGATCGAGGTGGAAGGGGAGGGTTTGGAGGAGACCGAGGTGGAAGGGGAGGGTTTGGAGGAGACCGAGGTGGAAGGGGAGGGTTTAGAGGAGGCAGAGGTGGTGGTAAGCAAGATTTCTGACTTAAAAGTTGTAATAATCACATTTTCGAACACATCTTATCTTAAGTCTTCTACAATTAATAATGCAGCTATAAAGAATTACCCCTTGGAATGTAACACTCTTGCTGTGTTAACAAATGTTAAAGGGATCGTTCACCCAAAAATGAAAAAGTCATTGTGTACCCTTATGTAACTTCATACCTGTATAAATGACTGTTCTGCTGAACACAGAGAAAGATATTTGGAAGAATGCTATTAACTTTCCGTTACGGTACATCATTGACTACGATAGTAAGAAGAATTAAATGGTTGTCAAAAACATTTGTAGAGGTTTGAAACAACCTTAGGGTCATTAAATGATGACAGATTTTTGATGAACTTTCCCTTTAAGTATGGTGAAACTGTGTTGGACAATGTGATGCTTAATAATTTAAACTAGACGCTAAACACATCTTTGCTCTTCGGTAAAGGTGGAGGGTTCAGATCCCCTGGTGGTGACGGTGGGTTCCGCGGGCGAGGTGGCGGTGGCCGGGGCATGCCGAGGGGTCGTGGAGGAAGAGGTGGCGGAGGCTTCAGAGGGGGCATTCGAGTGACAGTAGAGCCCCACAGACATGAAGGTGAGATCTTTGTTGTTATTGATCCTTCGCAAGCACTTTGACTGGCGATCTGACCAATCATAACGCGATATTATGTGCCCACGTGACTGACCGCCATTTTATCTGACTAACAAACTAGTCCTACAAACCTGCCGTGGTAGAGCTTTGGTGATTAATATGAAAAAATGGCTTTTTAATTAGTGAAATAGTAAACAGAGAGCTATATACCCAGCTTTAATGTATGTTTGCAGTATAACGATACACAATAACCAAGTTATAGCTTTTAAATATCATTGTTAATGAAGGAGAATAGTGGAGTTCACATCACAACTATACCAATACAGCCACGATATTGTTGGAAACATTCATGTATGAATTACAGGCGGATAGTGGTCCAATGGATCACAAAACTCATGGTTCGGATCATTTTATGGATCAGCTAATGAAAATGCTCAACATAGTTTATTATTATTATTATAATATTAATTTATTTGCAAAACTCATAACAAATAAATGAATAAACTTAGATAATCTGCGAATGACATGCTTTACACAACAGTTTAAGTTAAGATATACGTGAGAATGCGCTTAAATATTATACTCGTCCAGATGATGGATAGACAGAGAGCGCATGCGTGCTAAAACTATCTGATAAATAAATTGTTAATCCACGGGTCACATGCGTTCTGAACCGTAGAGCATGATCCATACGGATCATCGGTGAATAAGGTGGTCTTAAGGCGGAATGTAATGCTTAATGATATATTACTTGCATTATACATGTTTAAGCAAGCTAGCAAGATTTGCCTACCTGTGATGAGCGCACCTTCAGAGAGCAGCATTTGCAGTGACATTAAAAGGAAAGACGTTTTCAGCAATGAAGTCGTCAAGCAACAGCTTTACTGTGTTTGTTGTATTTAACACAAATAAAGAATATTATTCTTTTCTGAACTGAACTAATATTTAACTTTACTTTCGTAATTAATATGAACACTCAATACACCACATTTAGGTTTGCTATTAAAGCAATAAGCCCCGCAAAGCAGTGGATTACAGTGCATTTTATAACAGCTAAGGGCGTTGTGGCACAATCATAAGCAGAGTGCCCAAATCCCCCTTAGCTGTTTCAAAATGCACTTGTAATCCACTGAGTTGTAATACACTCCCTTTGCGGGACTTTGCTTTAATAGCTTTTGCCAAGGCTTAGTTACGTTCTGGATCTTACATGTTGCATGAACGTGTTAAATTCAATTCCATTTAAATATCACAGGTGTGTTCATCTGTCGCGGTAAAGAGGACGCTCTGGTTACCAAGAACATGGTGATTGGGGAGTCTGTGTATGGAGAGAAAAGAATCAATGTTGAGGTGAGCTTATGACAGTAAAACTTTTATTTGTGTATTATTTCTAGATAGTTATAATTATGTAATGCATGTGTTTATGAAGGAAGGGGAAACAAAGATTGAGTACAGAGCATGGAATCCTTTCCGGTCGAAGCTGGCTGCAGCTATATTAGGAGGTATAGACCAGATCCACATCAAACCCGGAGCAAAGGTCATGTACCTCGGAGCTGCATCAGGAACTACTGTATCCCACGTTTCTGATATTGTTGGACCGGTAAGTTTATTTGTAGAGTTATAAGCCCGGTTTCACATACAAGGCTTAAAGCTAGTTCCAGATTAAAATTAATGATTGGCCTGTTTTAACTGGATATAACTTGCCCTGTAATATCTTAAAGATGCCAACTCTTGACAGTTTCTGCATATCTCATGTTAGTCACAGTGTATCGAGCACAGAAATACAGTTTTTGACAAGCTGACTATGTCAAGCATGAGAAGAAAGCACATTTAACATTGTAAATAAGTCTGATTGCTTGAAACACCGTTGCGGATCCCCTTAAAAATATATTAATGCCATTGTTTTGTCTCAAGATGGCATTTTTTAAAGACAGACAATTATCTTAACTCAACTGAGGCATAGTCCTGGCTTAAGCTAAACCGTGTCTGTTAAACTGGGACATAGTTTTAGCATATTTAATAACATTTCTTCATCACCTTGTGTAAATACCTTGACAAGTTTGAAAACCTGCAGTTGGTTTTGTATTTGGGCTGCAAAGTATATCGAAATTAAAAATAGCATTAAATTGCAATGAAACCTTCAAATTAGTTTTTGTGTACAGTATCAGCAAAATGTGTTTTGCTTTCAGAAGTTTTAGTAATGCTTTTGTTATTGTTTTTTAGCTTTTAAATTAAATAACCTTTAAGCCATTGTTTTACAAACTTTTAGCAGTATAAGCAAGTTATTATTTTTTATATTTCTTCAATATAAAATCCTAATAGGTATCATTTTGATGTATGCTAATAGTGCTATGTAGAAATATCGTGTCTTGACAAATGTATTTCTTTATAGGAAGGATTGGTGTATGCTGTAGAATTCTCCCACAGATCAGGCAGAGACTTGTTAAATGTGGCCAAAAAGAGAACCAATATTATTCCCATCATTGAAGATGCAAGACACCCTCACAAGTACCGCATGCTTGTTGGTTAGTTCTCTTGATGTGAGCTTGTTTATCATTTAGTATATGAATGGGTTGGATATTAAATCACGGCTCTGCTCCTTAAGGTATGGTGGATGTCATCTTTGCTGATGTTGCTCAGCCTGACCAAACAAGAATCGTTGCCCTCAATGCTCACAACTTCCTGAAGAATGGAGGCCATTTTGTCATTTCCATCAAAGTAAGATGACTAAATTGATTTCTAAAGCAAAACTGGTTAGTTTTAAAGCTTAGTTGTAATTTGTAATTGTTTTCGCATTTATGACTTGAATGTTTTGATGTTATTATGGCATGTTTAGTAACTAATTTCCCCACTTAATTTCTTGCTCAGGCAAACTGCATTGATTCTACAGCTGCTCCAGAGGCAGTGTTTGCTTCAGAGGTTAAGAAGATGAGCTCAGAGAACATGAAGCCTCAGGAACAGTTGACACTCGAGCCATATGAGAGAGATCATGCTGTTGTTGTAGGAATCTACAGGTATGTCCTGATAGGTTACTTTAAGTTAAGTTCAGTTGCCTATGTTTTATAGTTTTAGGAATTTTCAAAAATATCCCTCATGGTATTGTTTTTTTTCAGACCTCCACCAAAACAGAAGAAATGAGGGGTCCTGCTGAAAATTTTTCATTATTCTTCACGTCCTCCTTTGTTCAACTTCTGCCACTAGGTGGCGCCACCATTTAGAGAGGCAACAACACAGACTCTATATAAATGATCCATTGAATTGTTTCTGCTGGAAAAGCCCCAGCTGTATTGGATTGATACAGGAGGAATTATGAAGAGCAGCTCTGCTACCAGCCTTTTCTTTTTTTGTTTGAAAGTCCTCTGTCAATGTATTGTACTGAGAGGGGAATATTGTTTTTGGCCTTTAACAATTGTATACTAGATTTGTTATGCTTACTTAATTGCAACAATTTTCTGAATGTTAAGCATATCAAAACTATGAAGCTTAGAATATGTAAGCGTTTTACTAGCAAATCTAGGTATACAGTAAAACATGACATTTTGCTATGGTTAATGTTGAACAGTAATGATTTATGATTTCCCCAAATGTTAATCAGACTAAGGATTCTTATTGCATTGTAAGAATACTGCTTGTCAAATGAAAATGTAATTTGTGAAAATTTACATTTGTTGACGTTTTGTTTCAGTATTTTATAGTAAAAATTTTAAACGACTTGACTGGCATCCCAATTTCTCTGGAACATTTACAAAGTTTGAATTTGTGAAGACTTTCACTTGTATTTTACACAAAAGAACATTTAATAGTTGCACAGAAAGAGAGAAAGTACAGCGACGGGTGAGGCAAGATAGACGTGTTTAGACTTTAGTGTATTGTATGGTAATGTGGAGAGCAAACTGTTAAGTCATTTGGCTGTTATGGTAAACAACAAATGAGGTAGGTTAAACCGGTTTCGGTGGGTTCTGTAATGAAATTTTTGGTAACATGCTTACTCAACAGTAAGTTTACAGCTAGTCTGTGCTAGGGGGTTTCAAACTGGAGGATTTTAGGGGTCTGCAGAAAATCTCTGTGAAATGAAAAGAAACGGCAAACATTTAAAAAGTTTACTGAACATTACTGTTTCATTCAGAAATGTTCCTATTTATTTCGAAGTCTTTATCTCTCCGTTCTTGCTTCATGCATATTTTGCAGAATTGCTTATTTTTATCTTGAGTTTTCCCTCACTACAGCTCCCTTAATTTCACTTAATGGGGTATGTAAAGTAGTCTTTGCAAAGATGTAATGAAAATTGCTACAGTACAATTAAATACATTACATCCAACATTACTCTTATTTTAGCCAATTATATTGTCTTTTACAATATAACTTAATACATTTACACGGTTTATATGTTTCTTTATACAAAAATGTTTATAGAAGAATATGTATTATAGGAAGGGGGTCCTCAAGATGTATCATCTGTTAAAACATATTTTTTATGTTGAAACAGAAATTCTCTCCAGGTTGTCTTTCGAACGGGAGGTGACTACAAAGAGGACTCTAACCATAAATGAAAATGTTACCCAATGATAAAAACCGTTCTAGGAACCAATGTTGTAGTTTTTGCTCGCTCAGGGACCAAATAGACTGTTGCACAATGGAGAGGAGCATGGACAGCACAAATGTCAGAAGAACTAAAGAGGAGAAAAAAATGCTTCGTAGGCAAATTAAAGCCAGTCACACATTACTCAAACATGAGGGCATAAGTACAGTATCGCATCCCACAAAGGTACCTGTTCAGCGTATTTTAAAGAAGCATCACCCACAGACGAATTGCATATCTGCGTTTCAATGCACAGAACTGCTGTTAGATTTCACTGTCACTTCATGATTGTTTCTGGTGTGCATGTATTTAGGTTATACTAAAGTTATTAAGTTCACTAAGGACATTGACACGTTGCAAATAAAATCACCAACTTAAACTTATCTTTGATTAGTTTTTCAGTAAAATAGATATCAGCAGCTTGCTTCCAGAAGCCCACTTTCAAAATGATGCAACAAAATTAGGTAAAGGGTTAAAACGAGTTGATACCAGTAATATCGTATTAAATACAAAAATTTAAAATTACTATGAAATAGAAAAGCATATCAACACGAACTTTAAGAACCATTGGCCTTAAGATAAAACTATTCCTGTAGTCATCAGGTCACTCTTGTACCTGTACCTGAATGTCTCATAAAGGTAATCATGCTCATAAATGTCTGTCATATGTCTCTTGCAGCATCTGGTGATCTCTAACGGGGGTTTGGGTAATGGAGTGAGCAGGGAGTCTCTGCTGGAAGTTCTTAAAGAGGGAGGTACGGTCGAGTCGCTTCTCACACCCCCTACTAAACCATATGCATTTGTGACATATTCATCAACACAAGCAAGCCAGAATGCTTTCACACTTCTCAATGGACGATCACTGATGTATTCGGATCAAAGTGTCACTCTTTATTTCAGCTATGTTGAGAGAGGTACGTTGGACCTGTATGTTGTTTTTCAAACTGTTGTGTTATTTATTGTCTGGGATTATTTACTGTGGGAATTGATCTGAAGGGCCCCGAACCTACAGCCTTGTTTGGGGACCGAGACTAAAGTCTGTCTAATGTTTTCGTAATTTTGTCAGTGGACAGTGAAAGGACTGTGTCTTGTGCTTTGCCCCCTGGACTATCTGTTTTGGAGGATTTCGTGTCTGTAGAGGAGGAGCTACAATTGCTAAAGGCTGTTGATTGGACGTTGGATACTGATGATATCACAGGTTAGAGATGTTTGGTATTCTTATATATTTGGAGATTTTCTATAAGAATATATTTATTTAATGCTATATTAGTAACATGCAGCTGCTTTGTTCTTATCGTTTTGTTTTTGTGTTTTAGTGCATAAAGCTTTAAAACACAGAAGAGTGAAGCATTTTGGATACGAATTTCGGTACGATAATAATAATGTTGACAAGGACAAGCCATTGCCTGGTGGTAAGTTAAAAATGTCTAAATAATTTATGAATGGGTGTATGGATATTTTATTTTATTAAATTATTAAGTAAAATATTCAGTTTTCTAAATAATTATTTTTGCGTCTTTTATCTTTCCAAGGCAAAAAAGATGATTTGAACAAAATCCCCAACCAAAAAAATTAGCTGGTGTTGTGTTCTGTATGTTGCTAAATAACTGTAATCTATAAACAGTTGAATAGACATCTGTCATTTCAGGTCTGCCGGTGGAATGTGTCGCTTTACTTCAAAGATGTTTGACTGACGGCCACATTAGTGTCCTCCCAGACCAGCTCACTGTAAACCAATACCAAAGTGGACAAGGTAGTGCATGATGTATTTATAAAGCTAAAGGGAAATGAATGTCTGTTATAGATGTAAATGTTATTGTTTGTTACAGGAATTCCACCCCATGTGGACACTCACTCAGCATTTGAGGACCCTATCCTTTCTTTGAGTCTTGGAGCAAAGGTATGAATAAGTGAAGCACTTTGGATTAAAAAACTGAAACAAATTTTAAAATATGAGAGAGTCCATGTAATATAGCAGTGGTGCAGAAGACACGTCCAGATCCCGTTCCCTGTACTCTCCCAAATTTTTCTGTTTGGTGTTATTCCAATGAATGGGTTACACACTGAATCTAATAACATACATATTTTACTATTCAAAATGTATAGTGGGCAAACTCAGGGAACTATTTACTTTATTACAAGATTTTTAAATGGAAGATAGCTGCATCTTGTACCAAGCTGAAGTAACAGGTCTGAATTTATAGCATCGAATTGTCAAATACATGAAATATAGCCCCAATGCAAAGGATATGTTAGGGTAGCAGGTAGCAGAGTAAAAACCTGGGAAGACACCAATACAAATGTGTAATTGATCTAAAATATTATGGATGTTTAGTTAAACAAATTGAACTAAAATAAGATATTATGATCAATTGGTTAGTTTAAAATGAATCTGTGTTTTGCCACAGAAGACCTGTATTGAAAAACAAAGATACAACAATAGAAAAATATCAAGAGGGGAGATAATATTATGCATTGTTTTATATATAATGTAATAATTATGACCATACAAATTTGAAGTAAGATAAAGTATAAAGGAATGTACATTTAAATAAGTACTTCCCTGAGTTACATATGGTTGTTAATTTAACATGAATCATACGAGAAGCAGAAAAAGATTGATTATTTTTAAATATAATATTACTAAATGATTATAATAAACATAATAAAAAATAATGTGCATTATTTATAGTTCTTTTTAATATCTATCTTGATATTATTTTCCTTTTGACAAAACTAAGATGAGGACAGTAAATGAACCCATATCACTGTTCAACATCTAATATGTCACCTCTCCACCTTCTTTTAGACAGTTATGGACTTTAAACACCCTGATGGGCGCTCTGTCTCTGTGGTGCTGCCAGAACGCAGTCTACTGGTGATGAAAGGAGACAGTCGCTATCTGTGGACTCACGGGTGAGAAAAAGGAGATAAATAAAATCTTGATTCATACTCAATATAGTTTTTGTAGGTTGTTGAAACAGATAGATGAGATGTCACATAGCAATTGAAAGTAGTCTGCTATGAAATATGACTTGTTTCTTAAATATTTTGTTACAAAAATAAATCCTCCTTTCTATTACATGTTGTAGGATTGTAACATAAGTAAAGATTAAATGACATTTGAATATTTCATGTTAGGATAACTCCTCGGAAGTTTGATGTGGTACCGGTTTCAGAGGATGGAGGGTCAGGGGTCTTGACTTCTGACTTGAGTAATCTGACCCTGAATCGCCGTGGCACCAGGACATCACTAACTTTCAGAAAAATTCGTCATACACCATGTAACTGTGGTGAGTCTATTTACTACTTGCTTTTATGATTTATGAGTTTAAATGGGGACATATGGCGCGGACACGTGTTATTCTGTTTCTTTGGTGTGTTATAAGTTGCCCATGCATGTAATAGATAAGTAAAATTGCAAAAATGAATGTGTCCGTGTCGGAACAAAAGATGCATTCTATCTAAAAGCGAATGCTCACCCAGACCTGCCGGAAATGCATTGTGTAACCACTCCCCCACAAATCCAAGTCAGTTTGTTGTATGATTTGACTAGGACCGCCCAAATGTATACGCAAGTAAGGATGGCATACCTGTTAGTACAATTGCTTTGGAACCTGATGTTTCAAATATGGTAAGAGGCGTTACATTTCCGTCACATGCTTACAGTATTCAACCAATAACCACGCACTGGTTAACTGGCCAGTCATAGCACACCTCCCTTTTCAGAGCGATGAGCTTTGTCAAAAATCTGCGCATTTCAGAGAGGCGGGCAAAGACATCTAAAACAAACGATAACATTTGTTATAGCTGTGTCATTTAGCACTTTAAAATCATAAGAACTACGGATGTATTTAAGATGCACTTTGTTTACAAGAATTTTTTTCTATTGTAGTCCATCCATCTGTATGTGATAGCCAGCAGCCACCCGCCCCACCCACAATGCCTGTTGTTGAAGCTGACGCATGCTGTTTGGAAGCACAGTATGTTCACCAGGTCTACGAAGAGATTTCTTCTCACTTCAGCAGCACACGACATTCACCATGGCCTCAGGTGCGAGACTTCCTGCTGTCCCTGCCACCTGGTGCAATTCTGGTGGATATTGGATGCGGCAATGGCAAGTACCTTGGGATCAACCCTGAGGTGATGGCGGTGAGTCCAATAATAACACAGTACATCACAACAGACTTAACCAGAAAGTTACAGTTTTGTCTTTAGGGTGGAGTCACAGTTTTAAAACACTGTGATGATTTTCATTTTCTATGAAGCGTTCAAAGCTCCTCAAACTTGATTTTATCTCATCGTTCTATCTGTAGGTGGGCTGTGACCGCAGTGCTAATCTGGTGCAGATCTGCGTCGAGCGAGGTTATGAGGCATTTGTTTCAGATGCTCTGTCTGTTCCCCTGCGCAGTGGCTGCTGCGACGCCTGCATCTCCATTGCGGTCATTCACCATTTCTCTACAAGGGTGATCATACTTATGTTGTGAAATATTATAATTTAGAACAACCGTTGGCCTCATATGAACCCCATTCAATTAACCTTTTCTGTTTTTTTAGGAGAGAAGACAGTCTGCTATTATAGAGTTGATCCGGCTGTTAAAAGTGGGAGGAAGAGCACTAATCTATGTTTGGGCCATGGAGCAGGAATACAACAAACAGAAATCGAAATATCTAAAAGAAAACAAGTACAAAGAAAATGCTGTGACAACATCATGCATGAAGACAACTGAAGAGAATAACACTAACCAGCAGGAGGAGAACATTAGTTCAGTCATTAGAAACACAGAGGACGGTTCTGGGGATGTTACAGCACGCAGAATACACGTCCATACGAATCGCACAGCTTTCCTTTCCCAAGATCTCCTGGTGCCATGGCACTTAAAGGGTAATAAGGACAAAAACAAAGAGGCGGCGAGTTGTAGTACAGAGGTCCCTGTGGAGCAAACAAGCCAGGGGCCTGTATTTCACCGTTATTATCATGTGTTCCATCAGGGTGAGCTGGAGGAACTGTGTGCGTCGGGTGTAAAAGTGCTCAGGAGCTATCACGATCAGGGTAACTGGTGTGTAGAGGTGGAAAAAACAAATGATACTTCTTCAGAAATTGATATTGCAATGGAAAAATAAAGTTTTTTATTATGAGTAAATATTATAAAATAAAGAACAATTATTATCAATTTGGAATGTATTTTAAGTCATGCAAGTAATTTATTAGTAAACATACTGTATAAGGGTTGTAACTAACTAATGGTTTTAAACACTTTATAAATTCTTAATGACAATAAAGATGCATCTTTGCTAGTTTTAAGTATTGAAATTTTTTTACATTAAAATTATTGATAATGTATATGAGCGATACAACTATTTTTTTCACAATTATTTTTGGCTAAATTAAGGCAGTATTTGTAAGATTTTTCACACAGGTTTTTTGAAGCACAACATTTTGGGTAAAATATATACGTTTTTACTTCATATTAGTGCATCATTTTGGGGTTTGAATGCATTTTTGGTTTTGTATGCTGTATTTACACCACTAGATGGCATCAGATTAGAATTTAAAGCAGAGGTAAAGGTAGCACTGTGAACTTTCACCTTGTGTGAATTTGATGACGAACTTCCTGCATATGTTTAATTTTTAGACATGGATGCTCAGTTGGTCTATATCTTATTTAAATGCACATTTCCTTCTCATATATTTCTTACAAACTAATGCAGTTCTTACACTTTAGGATAGCCGAAATAACGTGCACGTTATAAATGCCACATTCTTGCAATAATAGGCAGGTGTGAAATGTATAATATCCGTGCAAGGTTATCAACCAGACACCTTTAAATATGATTGGTGTGAGTGTATTGTATGTATATGAGTAATATGTGTGTTACATTGTCCTTATTGGCACATTCAGACAATTCTGAATTATTAGACCTCTGCCTGGAGTAAGACATTTGTATGATTGCAATAAATGGCCGTCGCAAAAAATATACATATACTACACGAACCCTTCTTTAAAAAAGCAGTCTGGGGCACCTCGCTGTCGGAGTACAGAAGAACAGCGCGCGTTCACGGTATGCGCGTCTCTATGCAACAGATGTCTTAAGAGTTATGCTCATTCAACCCCCCCCCCAAACAACATTGGTATTAAGAGTCAGTCATATTATTTGATGTTAATTTGAGGCAAAAAATTATAACATTTACATATCGACATGATATATAAATAAAGAGTAACAAAGAAACGACAGAATAAAAAAAACACGTAGAATGTTATCGTATATAGCTTCGTTTAAAATGAAGAGTATTCGATAACATGTTATGACTTTTTAAAGGGCTGAATATGAAACTGTTTAACTCGACCATGAAGGCAAAAAGTCGCATTAAAAGTGCGCATGATGGTTGCAAAAGTAACATGATCCGCAATGTTTAATCAATGAAACCTATTAAGATAACTTCTCAATTGCTTTGTCTACATACATTTAAAAAATAATTGAAAGGTGTTCTTATTTATAACTAATTATGGTCAAGGATTAGCTCAGAAAGATACTAAACAGCTCGACAATGTCCCATTTGTTTTGCCTTTAAGCAGCCTGTGATTTTGTAATAGCCTACAACATGCTATAAAATCACTCCATTGTGAAATTTTTAAATTGTTGTTTCTTTGAAGTATCATTTTTCTCCTCTACACAGGCAAATCACGCTAACAGCCGCTGGGTGCAGCCCGTTGTAAGGTTTGTTTAGGCGGCCATTTTGTGAACACTGCATACACCGAAGCGAGCGGAGGGAACGCGCATATCTGCGGGAACGCGCTTTACGTGCAGACCCTCTCCAGCGACAAGCAGCCGCGGAGCCGATCCGAGATTAACGGGCATTGAGGGGGGGTCCCTGGCGAATGCACAACGCTAACTTTAGCGGTGCGACGGAGAAAACCCGATAGTTCGTCCGTTTTCTTTCTTTTTGAAATTTCTTTAATTTAATCGCTTTCCTGCTCTTGCTGCTGCAACACGACCGCGAGCGAGCCTCTACTACACTGCCGCTGTTGGGAAATGTGAACGCGGTTAGCCTGAGCGCTAGCCGCCGAGACTTACGCACCACCACCGGTATTGCTTAACGCGTCGCGGTTTTTTTTTTTAGAATAAGAGGAGAGACAACCACGTCAAGTCGGAACATCACGGAGTACCGAGAGGTGGCTGTCACGGTTACATGTACTGCTCATCGGACTGGCGGTTAGCCGCGTCGGGGGTTTGAAGACGCTCCCGCTGCTGCGACTATATTCAGGACAGTGCTTTCGGGGGACTGTTGAAGAAAAAGACAAATGTGGTGAATAAGGATTGTAGAACGACGACAGACAGCGTGTGCGTTTCGTCTTTTTTGGAGGGCGATCGTAGCAACCCGTCCGTCCGAAGGGGTGGCGGTTCGGGGGAGGGGGGGGTCGTTTTGCCGGTTTTTCGGTCCGCCCCGGTACCTGTGCGGCGGAGGTTCGGACAGTAGAGGGGGAATACTGGTAATGGCTGCTTCGGGAAGCTGGAAACCAACCTGAGGTAAGAGGACAGTGGGCTTCTTAAAACATTAAACACACATTTGGACCAGCTAGCTAAACGGATCGTTGGGTATGATATGGTATCGTCATTTTTAAGCGAGTGGATGGATGCTCTCACACGGTTCTGCCTGTTCCCTCCTTATTCATGTCAAATAATCAGTGAAGATGCCCTCTGAACAGGCCGTTCATTGCCAGGGCTTCAGGCACAGGAACGGGGAGGGAATGTGGTATATTCGGGTTGTTACTTCATATAAACTGGGTCAGACGCAAAAGACCATTGGCAGGTTTTTAAACGTTATCCTCTTGTGCCATCCAGAGAGCAGCAGCTCATCTCATGGTAGCCAAGCCTGTTGTCAGTAAATGTATATTATCATTTAAAATCATGCAATAGATTTTTATCTCATCTGACATGAATATCGATTAGATTTTGGCTATTGCAAATACATTTAAATTTGGCCATCAGTCAAATGCATTGCATGGCATTTTGGGTTGCTGGCATCTGCAAGCATGCACCGTGAACATGTTCGATTATGGATTATGAGACCTTCAATGCATCTTTCGATTATCGTTTTTCATCACTTAGATTGATGAGTCAGGTTAGACCATCACATTTGTTTTAGACACCCAGTCGTCATGTAATGGTTGTGACAAAAATCCCACCGCATCACTTCGGCAACAATTACATTAATGCAAAACTGCGGTGTTGCATGGGATGCAAATCTTGTGAACATGATGTCTCTAAGCTACCGAAATTTGCCAATACCACGTTGGTTTTCACTGCATCGGTTATTGCATTTACCGTTTTGGACCTATGATTTTCATCTTGATGTATAAAGAACGCATTTTGTTAATAAAAATGCGACTTTTTATCGATGCTCTCTGTATAGGGTGACGGTAAGATTTTTCTTCTTAATGGTCATACGTGCTCGACAGGGGATATACGGCCGATTCTTATTTCTTTTCACATCTGGAATAAATTAGGTTTTGACACATTTATCCAGGTCTTAATTTAGCCCGGTGTGTCGTGCAGCCAAACCTTGGATATATCTGGGCTGGCATTGCCTACACCCCTCATCTCCATGGCGTTTTCTGTAAGGATTCTGCTGTGGTGCTGAAGTAGCAATGCCGGTTCAAAATGGACACAGTTCTATTCTTCCCTTGTATGTTGCCATCTCGAACAGCTTTCTTCACAGCATCTTTAGATATTGTCACCTTTAGGAATGAATAAAAAGTAGCTTTTGCCGTTGTGTTAGTTTGGATTCATGCTTTTGCGACAGATTATGTAGATTTTACAGAAAAGAAATGGGTGGAATCATTTTGATTTTAGAGGAAAGCTTGGATTTAAAGATTTTCAAAAACCACACTTTTATTAAACCACCTGGTTATTTTTTCCATGAATTATGTCTAGGAATATAACATTGTAAAGAAAAGCATTCATAAAATTGCTTATTTAAGACTATGTCTAAATGCAATAGACATGTAATGGCAATGTCTTCTGTGTTTTAAAAGTCTTCAAATTTCGCCCGTTTTCATGCTTTTTAAACATCATCTTGAACTTTTATAGGTTTCTTAATGGATTTTCAAACAACTGCCTCAATCATACTTTAATCTCCCTGTTTATTTTTTAAACACTATTTATCTTGTTTTTTTGTGTAAAGCTCTGTTTTGGATGTTTTTAGGAGGGGGTATTTCTTTTGGTGTCTGTGGCAGACTGACACAGAACTGTGAATAGATTAACTAACTTCATTGTACCAAATCTTACAACAACTGTAAACGTATTGTGATGTTAAATTAAAGAGGGTTCTTTGCCGGACAGGAAGTGTTTTATACTAGAGGCTTGTTTCAGCGGTCCACTCAAAGCGACGGCCAATGCATGTTATATCAGAATACTTTGTGAATGTTTTCAAGGAAACACTTGTTCTGTAACTTTTTTATTCAGGGACAGCACATTAAGCATGCAGTTTACAGTGTTTCTTCAATTGAGATTCAAGACATAACGACACAGTGTATGGTATGTACTACAGAAACAATTCTTTTGTATGTGTTCAGGAAGATTTTTTGGAGAAAAAAAAATATTTTGGCTAGACAGCATTGTTGCCCCTGATAAGCCATTATCGTCCTGTCTTTTCTTTCAGTAGCTGACAAACCAAAATAGACTCAAGCTGGTCAATCATTTCAGTGTCCATCTCAGGCAGTATTTCCCATTCATTTCAACATACTCCTTAGTTTGATAGCTTTGGAAGAGGACACACACCCACTTAGAACTACATGGTTTCAATACCAGTTTTTCCATGCAGACTTTCTCGATGATGAACAGCATATACTGTATTTTGGTTGTTCAACATGTTGTTAGAAAGAGTAGGAAGTTTGCATAGGAGAAAAACTTTGGGAGAAGAGTTCTTCATGATGTTTCCTCAGCATAAGATGCTTTCTCCATAGCTCAACTCTCTATCCAACTCATGTACCAGCTGTTCTTCCATTTCTTTATGTCTGTCCCTGTGTGACTTTGCCCTTACTGTCAGGACAAATCCCTTCACTCATCGGATGGCATATAACCTAATACATCGATTTGGATGTGGCTGTTAAAAAGCTTTTCGTCTACAGCATGGCTTGTGAGTGAGGTCAAAATGTGGCTCTATGAATTATAAAATATATTCTCATCAATCTGTAGATTGTCCATGCTGTTAAAGGGTGTTGAAATCATTCTGTAGATCTTCAAATTTGATTTAACCCATCAAAGATAAAGACCTTTCCAAGACAGCTGCATCAGGAAATAGCGACACATTTTAAACTCTTTCTTGAAACTTAATTGCTACGTCTTGTAAATCATAGATATATGTCAGTGAGGCACCAATGTTGGCGGCGCCAAACTGGAGCATCTATCCTGCATCATCACTTAACAAAAACATGACTGATGTGGTGTTTTTAGTCAATATCCAATATTATATAGGACTGTTTTGCACACTGTCCATTTGGCACTAAAGGTCACTTTGAAACTTATTTATTGTCATTTCACAAAGTATGCCACTCCCAAATTATGAAAACAAATGGAATTAAGTTTAATTGAATGCACAAGCAATTTTACAAACAATTATAACCTACTTTAATTTTTGATTCATCTTGAATTGGTGTAATTCTAAACTTGGATTTCTCATGGAGGCTTCATTTGATAGCCAAACAAGTGATAGATTTTATTCATTCATTCATGTTACTGTGACGCTGTATCACTGTATGATCTCCATCTGTGTTTGGAGCAAAAGTAAAATTTGCATATGGCACATGAAAACGTCTAAGCTGACTTCATGGGCAGCTCCCAGCTTCCTTTCATAAGCTGTTGCTTTATGTCCCTTCCTAATGTAGTTTGTTTCTCGCTTTCAATATCACATAAATTGGTTTTGTAAAGCCCACAGTGGCTCTCGTTGATGTTGGACAGGTATGGTGGATACCAAGGGTACGAGAGATGCTAGCAGCTGAACTTTTTTCAGCCACTGATTTGTGATGGAGGCCAGAAGAAATGGAAGGTTAGATACTGTAAAAGCACTGATAGGTACTCTTAAAGTGATATGTGATAGGACATCACTTGTATCTGGACCACTTGAACACATAATGTAGTTAGCAAAAGTATGGATGCTTTTTCCTCAGCCTGGATGCAGGGTGAGATATGGACACTTTCCCTGTAGATAAGAGTTTTGTTTCTGTATTCCCTGTTTCTCTTTTTTCCCCACCACTGCATGCATATATCAAGCAGTAGCCTACCTTAGGTAAGATGAAGTCCTTAGCAGCAGTAATGTGTGTATGTGTGAGTCATTCTGGTCTAGTCCCCACCTCTATGTGATGCAGTCTTGGTCAAATTTTAAGGTGTAATTTACCAGAAAGCTTCATTTAAACTTCAATTTTTGTGACTCTTATATCTGAAACATCTTAGTTTGTTGACATATTTTTTTAAATATTTGTTTATCTGTGTAATCAAAGACATTCACAAGGCTTCAGTGGTTAACTACATGGCTTCGAACATATTACATATTTCTTTACTTTCTACACCAAGTCTGTGTTTGCTTATGCTATGGTTTAGTGATTTGAACAAACGGCAAACCCAAGTAGTAAACTTTTGTGTATAGCTCATTCAGTTGTACTGCAGATAAAAAACATATTTCAAATAAGGCGGCTTGTTGACGAATGGTGTACTGTTGATTTTAAAAAGCAGCAAAAAATCCCTTTGATTTACTTTAAATGTCCTTGGTGTCTGTGGTTCAGAAAATCATTTGGTGTTAAATACTTTTGACAACGGACCGTTGGCTGAATGTCTGATGCATGAGGCACACTTTCTTTGAGACTCTTCCGGAAGTTTGAAGTCGCCATCAGATTGAGTTTTACAGGATTTCAGTGCGTGTCGCATTCTGTAACGGTCCATCTTGAAACCACACAAAGCCACCTGATTGAAGAAGTAAGCTGTTGTGTTTACATTGGTTGCAGTAAGAATACATGGTGAAAGTTGGTTTGCCTACATTAGTGTGATGCATGTATGCGTTGAAACAATTTGAAGTCACTCTGTCCGTATGTGCGTTTTAGCATCGCTTTGTGCATCTGTGTGATAAGAAGGCTCCTCTTCTCTGTGGTGATCTTTTTCCTTCTAAGCATCCCTTCCTTGCAAACTCAAGTTTTTTTGGTCGCTTCGATCAAATTTTGTGCCTCCTCAGTCTCTGGCCCAAATTATGTCAGGTGTCTTAAATAAAAAACAGCATTCAACACACTGTGATTTTGACTGCAGTTCCAGCATTTCCCCACAATGGCTTGATGTTTTGTTATCAGCACCAGTGACGCACTGAAGAGTCGCAGTACAAGACCTATTAGAAACTGTATAAGTTGTATTTCATAACTGTTCAGGTGAATATTGTTCCTTTTGCATCCTAGTATGTTAAATTTCTTGAAAAATTTCCTTAAATTAACCTGCTGTACATCATTGACCGTGTTTAAATGCAGAGTCTTTCGTCGATGATGCTTATTAAGCTGATATATGTAAGGGCATGTAAACGTTTTTTTTTATCGGGGAAAGGTCATAAGTAAAAAACGATTGGCAGAGGTAGTTTTTTGCCCATTACTCCGATTTCGCGCTGCATGTAATCACCTTTACCAGTCTCTTTTTTGTTTATGTGAGCATATCTGAAAGCGCAGTAGTAAGAGTCCCAAACGGAAGTTATAGTAAAAAACGTATAAAAATCCGCTCTTGAATCATGCAGATAATGTAGAAACGTCAAAATATTGTTGCATATGCAGGTACTGTGGACATCATAAGAGATATAAAAGTATAGCTTCTGACCATTTTCCTGAACGGCACTATCGACGATGACGTCACTGCATGCGAGAAACCCAGCAAGACTCAAACTTTTTAACTTTTATGTAAAGATGGTTTTCTGCGTAGCCGATTTATTACTATGCATGTAAACGCGTGAAAACAGGTTTCTTTTCAAGCTGATTTTTGATAGATATCTGTATTTTTTGTGCATGTAAATCCACTTATTGTAATGCTTAAAGCTGTGCAGTTAGCTCGTTGAATCAGCGTTTTACTGTGAACCGCGAGTTCGCCAGTATGAACGCACATTGTGATCAGAACGACTTGCAAACTAATGACTCATTATTCAGTCACTAGCGAATATAAGAGAACAGTTAATTATTTTTTAAGTTCAGAGAACCACAAGATAACGCAGGATGTGAATGAAGTTTGCTCATTTAGGAAAACTGGTGAATTCAGATGGCTATTGTGAGCTGAAATGTTATTTGAAATTATTAAAAGCTTTAATTTGATTTTAAGCAACTTTTCTGTTGGTTAGGTAAATTTTATGTTTGATATAATTTAATAATTGTCACTTTCATCATTTTTTTTTTTACTTTTATATGTTGTCTTCACAGTGTTTTGTTAATCCACTTAAAGGAACGGTAGGCCTACACATGCGAGTATGTACAAGATCAGGATGGCACCACAGGAAAAACCCTGTGACCTGCTTAAGGCAGCTCTGAGATGGAGAGAGAGTTAGGCTGAGTGGGTTTGAAAGTACAGAGAAGTGATCCCGGAAGATGGGATAGGTTGTAGGGAAGTAAAATAAACTTTGAGAGAAGCGCTCTCAATAAATGAAGATGGATGAAACTTCAACTCAATCTAAAGACCAAAAGGAAAGGTGTAAAGATGGATGTGTATGTGTGTCAGAGAAAGAAAGTAATCGGTGGAGCTGGATGGGATAAAGATGTTATGAGCTGCTCCTGAAATAGACATTTCTTCATCATTCTAGTAATCTTTATCCATCCCTTGAGAATCCCTTTACCATTAGAGCATACTCTTTTAAAGTCAAGTGCACGACACATCCACAACTTTAATTTGTAAAAACTCAAGATGAAAGAGATATTTTATTGTTCTATAAAACTGATAGCACACAAAATTTTGAGCTGTCATGATATAAACGGCAGGGTAGGTAGGCTTGATTTCAAGGTAGGCTTGAGCTTCAGAGTTTTTGGGTTTGAAAGTTTTGCTAACAGTAAATGGGGTCAAAACGGCATCTTTTGCATAGCACCATAATTCAACATATCTTGTCTCTAATACTAACGGTAGAAAAATATGTTTCTATTTAGAATACATTCTCATTGTCAACTTTTGGAAAGGAAACCAGTTTAGATTTATTCCATCACCGGACAAATATCAACTTCCAATTCAAAAGTTTAAAAAACTAATGTTATGAATAGTTTTGTAATTCCTACTTGCGTGTTCCCTCTTTGACAGGGTTTCGGAATCACATGAACACCCTCATAAGGCTTGTATATTGTTGAATTCGGAATGTATTTACATGGCCCTTGTCTCTATGGATACGGTGACGTGGGAATAGTGCGGGGCAGAACAGTATAGGATCCTCATCAGGGACATTGCTGGGTCACTCTCTCTTCAAAGGGAGATGAAAGTGGGTCAGGACTGGGGGAAGAGATGAGAGGAGAAAAGAGGAGAAGGATGGAAATGAGGAGCAACTGAGAATATGCCAACGATTTATTTTAGTCTGTTGCACTTATGTTAATTATTCAAACCTGCACATTACCTAGAATTCTTTAATCATTTAAATATTGTAGTTTATTGACTACTAACTGTTTATTTCACTATTTTCCAGGACATTTAAAGACCCACTGAAGTGCTCTAAAATGTGCAGCTTCAGGTTCAATATGGTGATGTAATTTCCACTGAAACAGAAAGTTAGGGTGGGACATTTTCAGTGACTCCTCCTACTTTTATAATTCCCAATAGCATTTAGTTCACCTCACATCTGCAATTTGAAAAGAAGCTGAGGTGCAGAATAATGTCATAAAAAATCATTGATCCTTATTGGCACAAGTGAGAGACTGTCAGTTTTTAATACTTATATTCTCTAAATGCAAGTTATGTCAATGTTTGGATGCAATGTTTATAGATGTTCTTAATGCTATGTTTAATATATTCATATTAAAGTGCAATTTCCTTTTTTCTTAAAGGGATAGATCAACAAAACATTTTTTTGTCATTTTCTCATCCTCATGTCATTTCAAACCTGTATGACTTTCTTTTGTAGAACACCGAAGATATTTGAAGAATGTTGGTAACAAAACTACATTTGACCTCATTGATTTACATTGAATGGAAACAAAACTACGAAGACATTTCTCAAAATAGCTTTGTTTGCTTTCTACAGAAAAATTGTTGTGTACTGGTGGTATGACATGAGGGTGAATATACAATGACAGATCTTCTAAGTTTTCAGCTAATGTAATGTCCTCTGGGGTTGCTTAGACGTCAGGAGAGAAATGTTAAATCAAAGAAGGTTTTGCTGGTACATTTGCTACATTGATTCAGAAACTCTGAAAGTGCTAGAAAGCAATGGACATTTGATAATCCTAGTCCTACAGCTGGCCAAGATATAGATAGTTTGCATCTGTATCGGTTAAGAATAGATAAACCAGGGCTCCAGACTAAATTTTTTGACTTGGAGCACTGTAGCCCCTGATTGAAATTTTAAGGAGCACAAGCAAAAATTTGGGAGCACACCTTAAATCAGCCTGCAATGGAATTATTCTATTATATTCCCCAAAATAACTATATTGCTGATACTGACAAATAAGTTACTTGATGTACGCAGATTTGGTTCTGCTTATTTAAATAGAGGGGGAGTATAAAGAGAAGCTTTGTTATTGATCAATGTTAAATAGATAGAATTTAATCAGAATTCAATAAATTTTTTGTCAAAAAGTATATATTTAGTTATTAACAGTATGAACCATTAAATCAAAAGGAAAAGTCTTGTGTTGTTACGTTCTTACAATGACTTTATTGTGTATTAAGCACACTTTTCCTCATGTTCACACAACACATGTAAATATAACGTCAAATAAAACTTAACAAGAGCATTAGCCTGTCGTTCGTTCTTGCTGTGAACAGAATTGAAATGATCCAGTGCTGTCTCAAGTAATCAACAGATAAATGATGTTTCCTTAACCGTGGTTAGTTTCGTTTTAAACGTCTCGTATATCAATATATATTTGTCCTGGGGCTCAAAAAATCAGTCACAGCAAACAGCGACTCGTAGTAATAATTACCTTATTAAGCTTATTTTTTTATTTTTATTTAGCCTTGTTGTGCAAGTACTGTTGTGCCTGTGCAGAGGCAGCAGCTTTTGCCAGAGGGGAACTGGAATCCCCCGGTCGGGCCTGGGTTCCCCTGAGGTTTTTTTTCTCGATTAGAGTTTTGGGTTCCTCGCCACCGTTTGCATATTGTTTTGCACTGTCTGCCTGGCCGGGGGGGCTGCTTTAGACTTTAGAATTCAGAAATTAGAAATAATTAATATATAAGAATTTATAGTCCGTTAATATTTGACCTGTGGTTCTCTCTCTGTCTGTCTTTTGTTGTTTTCCACCTTTTTCTTGTTTTTACAGGTATATGCCTTTAGTTGTTTTACTTGTAATCTATTGTGTCTCATGTACAGCTGCTTTGTAACAATGAAAATTGTAAAAAGCGCTATATAAATAAAGTTGAGTTGAGTTGAGTTAATGCGCGCACATTGTGTGTGTGTGTAAACTTGTCAATGACTACCTGGATTGTGCGTGGCATCGGGAAACATCAGTGACGCAAGAGTGACCTGCGCAGTTGACTATCACACACAGCCTACCCTGGTGGCGGGCTCGCGTTCTACTAGTCTTTCCACATGAAATAACAACTAGAAGAAATTCTAAATTTGCAGGTCGCACATGCACGAATAATTGTAAAAAATGCTTGCGCTGTCTCGAAAAACTGGTCGCAAAATTTAGCCGTAGTCTGGAGCCCTGTAAAGCTTTATGGGCGATTTCCCGGACAGGGTTTAGGCCTAGTCCCAGACTAACTTGAATTTTAGAGGTGTCTTCATCGAAACAACTTGAACTGACATATCTTAAAATGTCTCAAGAGGCACACAGTGATGTTTTTTTGTAAAGTATATATTTATAAATGACTTAAATATCCTCAATTAACAAAGGCCTAGTCCTGGCTTAAGTTAATCCTTGTGCAGGAAACCGCCTAGTGCATAAATTGTCCCCCAAAGTCAAGTGACTTGGATTAAAGTTGTCAAAATGATTGAACCAGATTCATTCATTGGCAAACTGGCCTGTCTGGCGGTCTGTCTGTACACATGCATGCATCATGCAGCATGTTGAAAGATTACTTTCGATTTCAAAGCCCATGGTTAATAGACTGCATGTGTCCATGTAAAAGGCCCTGTTGTCACAGTGGGAGTGCGAGACTGCTTCATGCACTAACCGTGACAGCCAAAGTGCCTGCCTGCCCACACCCCAATGCCAGGCTCCATGACTGCTCTAAGCTGGCACAGCAAGAATTAAATAGCCAGAGCTTCTAGAGATTATGCCTGGTTTAACAGAAGCTTAATCACATCGTATGTGCAGTATAGGAGGAATGGGACGGTAGGGAGAAGAGGAGAGGTGGGAGTGGGGCCATTAGGTGTCCATGTGGACTGAGGGTCTAAGAGGCCGTGTACACGAGACCGTTTTTAAGTAAAAACTGTAAACTTTATGCATTTTGGCTGTTCATTTGCACAGCAACAGCGTTTTTGGGGAGAGAAAACTCTAACTTTTAAAAATCGGTCTCAAAGTGCAAGTTTTTTAAAACTATAGCATTATCGTCTCCGTGTTAAATTGTTGGCGGCGTTTTCCAAAAACTATGACGTCATATACATGCGTATATGCATAGATTTACTGCACCACTACAACCAGCAGAGACATAATATTTATATACATAAACTCTAAACACACATGCACTCGGCAAGCCGACATAGTATATAAAAAGCACTTTTAGCTTAAAACAGGGTTGCATTTAAATGCAGATCATTTTTGATAATACTGTCATGTGTATACGTGAAACCTTTTTAAAAAAACGCAGTCGACGTGAAACTTTAAAAACGTTAAGGAAAAACTTTTCTAAAAATTGCTGTATTGACAGTACAAATTCTAAGGGTATATATTTGGCTTCATGTCCAAAAGGGGTTGGGGTACAGTAGAGGTAAACTCGACGCATACCCAAGCTGTATGACTGTGTTTCCTCTTCAGAACACAAAAGAAGATATTTAGAAGAATTTAACTTATGAATGTTGTGAACAGTGGCGGTACCCATTCACTTTCATTGGTTTTGTGTCCATACAATAGAAGTGAATGGGTAACGTCGCTTTTTAGTTACCAACATTCATAAAAAAAATTGTTCTGCGGAAGAAAGAAAGTTATACAGTTTTGAAATGACGAGTGTGAGTAAGTTATGACAGAATTTTTTATTTTTGGGCAAACTATCCCTTTAATAAATGAATACTATCAAAAGATTAAGGCTTGTAAATTATATTTTAAGTCAACATTAAACATAATACGGTAACTAGTTTTACTTCTGTAATATGACATATTTTCAAGAGATGCAGGATATTAGGGTGAAAACGTCAATTTCATTCCTAAAATGATTGTTTTGCTTTTCGTAGACATTATTTTGCACCCACGTAACCCAGGTGATGTCAATTAAGGCTATTACAGATGCCGGGAAAGTTACTTTTGGTGAAAGACTACAAAAGCAAGTTTAAGATGATGAACCTTTTCTATTAAAACAAGAGCTTGTTTTAGTAAATTAAATAAGTTAAAGTAGCCGTAACTTAGACAGTTTCTACATATCTCATGTTAATAGTACTTACAGAATAGTATCGTACCCTTCAAATATCCCTAGAGTAGTTTGATCACATTTATACAAAACAGATAGAGCTGTACGATTATTTCCGAAAACATACGACATCCTGCATGCGTGCTTAGGGGGCAGAACTAAAGCATGTCTGCACCCATTGGCAATAAAACACAGGCATATGACTAGGGATGGGTACCGAAACCCGGTACTTAATCGGTCCCGGGGCTAAATTATAAAAGACCAAAGCATCGATAAGCTCTGATGTTAACGGTTCTGCTGTCGGTACTGGAGAAATTAAGAAAAACATTTCCTATTTATTATTGCTAAATAAACATTACCTAGCATATTTTAACTGACCAACCATTTCTAATTTGCGATAATATTAAAGACATTTACCTGCATTTTCGTTATTCGCAATCTCGAACGCGAAATGTCCGTCTGTGCCACACTACACAGAGCTTGCGCGCACAAAACACAAGAGCTCGCGCTTAATAGAGTGACGATGGCGGAGAGAATCAAACGGTCTAAAGTATGGTTACATTTCACTCGAGTGGATGCAGACAATGCTCGTTGCAACAAGTGCAACAAGATTTTTGCTTGGAAGAGCGGAAACACACGCAATCTGGCAAAACATCTTTCAAAAGTGCATTATGGGCAGACGGAGAAATGCAAAGTTTTCGACTGCCTAGCTACTAGTTCATCATCCACGTCCTCAGGTACGTATACTAGCCTAGCGGTCTTCCTAAATAACACCGACGTAAACATTGCTTAAGGTTTCTTTAAATTAGTATGTAATAATTGAATAAACACACATCACATTAAAAAATAGCCTACATATAAATCCTTAGAGTATTTTTATCTGCAGTAGCCTAATTAAATCTTAAACATTAAAAATGCTTTCACATTACTACATTTAAAATGGATGAATAATAATAAATTATGCTTAAGAAATTATAAAGCAGAGCTTACCTAAAAAATTAATTTTTATTGATGAAATACATAAACTTTTTTTGTGTGTGTACTTTGCAAGAGGTTCCAAACCTGTATAACCTTTAAGCCCCAACAGAGTTAACTACATTATGTGAATGTAAAGCTGCAGTTACAGTGAACCAATCCACTCCAGCATCTGGTCTAATTATGGTTATTATTATTCAACAACAACAAAAAACACAAACAAACTTAGGCCCACATGCATTTTATTTAAATTCTCTATGAATAATAGGCAGGTATAAGTCATCTTTTACCTGCCTTAAGATATGTTGGGTCAGTAAAGAATGTTTTAAATAGTGAAAACAACTCCAGCTTTTGTTTTGTCTTTCATAAAAAACACATCAAAAAGTACCGACTCATAGGTCCAACTCGTTTTTTGACAAGTTGATCCTGTCAAGCATGAGAAGACGCTATATAAATGCCTCACTCATCAAAATAACAACTATTGTTGCATATGCAGGAACTACGGACATGAGAAGAGATAAAAATACAGCTTCTGGCCGTTTTCCCCGCTAAATTTTTAACGGTAATGTCACTGAACACTGTTCATGTTAAGACTCTCTTTATAGATGTTTGACAGTTATGCTCGTGTTGTGTTGCCTTAAGAGTTTTATTTACCACTTTACCATTTTCTGCAAGGTGGTAACTTACAGTTAATATGCAATGTTGTTCTTTTATTTATGTGACTGACATTAACAGGTTTGTCCAAAAAGGACGAGATTGTCTCTAAAAGTTATGAAGATGTTGTTGGAGAGCAATAAATCTTAAAAATTACTTAAGACTTGAATTTGAGTTGTTTATTGTCTACTCTGTTGCTGAGTGTAGCACAACACAAGGATGTAGCATATAAGGAGATGCTAATATAAAAGAATCATCAGTTTGATTTATTAATCACTTTTGCATCCCTCAAGATTGTTTAACATTTTTGAAACAATTGACTGAGGACGTAGGACAAGCAGTGAGAGAGAATGGATTTTTATAGGTTTTTGGAAATAGTTTCCTCTTAAATATATTACATATAACATTCATGCCTTATAATGGGGAAATATATTGACCCATGTTTTAGATTGATTTTGTTAAATGGGTTTGTCCCTAGGCAAATACAGGGGCCTTAGTTTATTCATTTCCAGCTATTAGATCATGTGTTTATGAACTTTTGTGTGGAGTACTGAGCTGGTGTTGTTGGTTTTGTAAACTGGTGGTGGTTACTACATAATGAGACACTAAATATCTACCATAATACTAGAACGGTAGTTTAAATAGTTATAATACATATATAACATATATACATAAAACTAACTTAAATATACTTAATATAATTGTCTGTGTTCATGACGCACACTTTAACTAAAATGTTGTTTCAGATCCTATTAGATTGTTTACAAATTCTTGGGAGGTACAGATACAGGTACTGTTTCTAAATATCATGTTTGACTATGTTGTTGTTCTAAACATGTTCTCAAAAAAAACATCAAATACAGAGGGACTTTTTAGCCGAGCACCTATTTCCAGAATGACTTTGTGAAACAAAGACCTTTTGAAAAACGTATAAATAGCCATATCAGCCTATGACACTGTGCTATGAGCAATTATACATAATTAAAAGGAAGGTAGAGGTTGAAAAATCACACTTGATTCACAAAGTGCTTATTAGGTAAGGCAGTCTCCAACACAAATGCGCTCTCTCATTTTATGCAGTGACTTCGTTTGACCACTAGTGGCAGCAAAGGAGGCATCACCAGTAACTATCACAACCCTATGCATGGATTTTTCTTTTAATCCCTGTTCCAGGAATAATATCATGTTATATGTAACATAAGGGAATTGTTTATTTTGTATTTTATTTTCAAAAGTAAAATTATGTACTGGCCACATCTTGCTGCTATATTGGTGTCCCCTCAAGGCCATTGACACCTGCTGAAAGAACCCATGATTTATAAACTCTTCATGAACCCTTAAGAAAGAAAACAAGATCTAATCCCTCTGTTGTTGCCTATGGCATACCATGTAGAGGACCCAAACACATTCAATAAAGCAGTATACTTGTACACAGAATAAATAATTGTAGATTAATTGAGCATTGAAAGTGACACTGGTGTGACCCGGGCGACAGCGCCCTCGCTGCTTCTCTCATTGACTGTCTATGTAACTGTTAGATTTGTGGTTTTCAGGTGAAAGGTCGCGGAAGGGAGGGCAGGGTGGGCGAAGGCTCATCAGGGATTAGCAGTGGGGATTCTCCTGCATCTACGAAAGGGTCAGGTGTAAGTGCATTGACACGTGTGAACAGATACTGTAGAGCTTTGTATCTTCCTGATCGTGTGTATTATTACCAGAACATTTAGGCTATGTTAAATTTAATGTGATCTTAATTATTATATTCCATTACTGTACTTAAATACATTTATTTTTACATGAACTCGCAGTATTATGACATCCAATTGCTTTACTGTGAATGCATTTGTTATTTTTACATGAATTGTTTTATACGTTAGATATATTATGACATCTGCTTGCTGTACTGTGAATACAATTTTTATTTTTATGTGCATTATTTGTTTTTTAGAAAGGTTTCTAAAATTTGTATTATATGTGGAAACATACATTTGGTATATTGATGCTCTGTTGATATTTATGAAAAAAACGTTTTATGAAAGTCAAATGCTTTAAAACAAGGCAAGACTAAAAATGTGACAGCAGTGGCAGTGTTTTTGACATGCTTGCACCATTGTACCAGCTGGTTCTAAGTGTTGGACAGCTTTCCTGTTCATGTCTTATCCAAGCATGGCACCTCATGCAACCTATTTATGGATGAAACCTCAAACTTCTGTAATGGTAAACTTGACCCCCTCTTTGGTTTCTTGGCAGAACTTCCATGGCAGTAGCAACATTGGGCCATTTTTGTCACATGTAATTGAAGTGTAACAAGGTAGAATGTTTTGTTTTGAAACATGTGGTTCTTTGCATGCTATACAGTGGCATCACTCTCTCCTAAACCAGGATTTCTTGTTGATTAATTTGAAAAGATTAAAGCACATATTTTACTGCTAACACGTGAATATAGACATTAACTTGTGAATAAAATGTGGAGACTAATTTTCTCTTAAATGCAACTTTGTCATGGCACAGGGCACTTCAGATGGTTTCCCCCCTGTTTTAAATGTCCATTCCATAATTGGCATGTTTTGTTATACAGCTCTTGGCTATAAGGAATAGATGTGGTCCAAAGAAAGCACACACTTTGTGGCTATTTTAAATATTTTGGGACTGAGAGGTCAAACATCACCCTGTAGCTTTCCTTAGTTGTAAACATGTCACTGTTGGTGGACAGGCGGCTTGCCAATTATGTATATCTGGCCATTCTGCCTATCGATAAGGAGGTTGAAAATAAAGCACTGAAGAGTTAATGATTTGTTTTGGTCAGCATGCCGTCCTTATCTGTGCTTCCAGCAAACCCATATTTGTTGCCTTATTTAACTCGCATGTGTTCAAACAGACAAATGTAACTCTGTTATGCACACTTTAAAATGGAGAAAAAAAAGCATCTCCGGCGCGAGCAGAGCTGAAACACAACCCCGGCAATCTCCCCGCAGTGTAATTGTAATTCGCTGCTGTGTTACCCCTCCGTTCCTTTTGCGCTCGCTAGCTTCTTCAGTGAAGTTCGACTACCGTATCTTCCCACTGCATCATGTTTACCTAGCAACACGCATCACCCGCTGCCGGCCCTCCCATTGGTCATTTCAAAACGCACCCGGGACCAATGGCAGGGCTGTTACCATGGTACAATGTGTAGTTGCCGGGTGGAATTTTGCTGCAAGGCACGTGAGTCCCGGAATCTTCGCCTTGCGTTTTTAATCTCGGGTGTCTGGAAGCTTTGCAAAGGTGATTTATTGGAACCGAGTCACATTTCCTCACAAGAACCAGCTCACTTATACACGTAGACGTTTATCTGTATCTTTACGATTTACAAACTAAATAATATAATAATGTGACATGAGGAGGGCTGCCGCAGCTGTCACAGGGGCGCGCGCTGCTGTGAAGAGAATGGAGTTGAATTCTTTTTTATTTTAAATTTACTGTTTTAATGGTTATTTAACAATAAAATATTAAACAGGAAAATGTTCTCACATCTCGGTATTTTTTTATAGTTTGTTCATTTTAATATGATTTATAGTTTCCTCCAAAATTATTTTACAATTAATCTTGTGTATCAGTAAATCAGACTTAATCATTATATTGTTTTTTAGATAATGTTTAGGGAAGGTTGTTTGTTATTTATTGCGTTGAAGGTATCCATCCTTTTTTCAATAAGGTGTAACACTTAAGACCTTTGCTCTTTGGACTAGTGAAGATAGTTTGCACGAAAATCTAGATAAAATAGTTCCACATAAGATTCCAAATTGGGCGGGGTTATCTGTTATTTCAGGAATTGCTTTTCACAATTAACAAAATATTAAACGTTTGTATATCACTCACTGAAAGCGGTCTTATCGATCCTTGTCTCTCAGCAAGAGATGTTAAAAGATGCATATAAACGTGCATCTGTGGAGTCATGCAGGATGAATGACGGCATGGTTAACCTCGTTTTGCACCCCCATCGACCCCCTCCCCTTGCATTTTTTTTAGGGGAGAACAGAGCAGAATTATGAACCATCATTCACCATGGTTTTAAAACAGCTTCCTGACAAATTTAACCGTTTAAAACAGAATATATAATTGACATGTTTTAATCAAACTTAAATTTGCCCTTTTTTTACTCGTAAACCCATTTTCTATGCAACCAAACTAAAAGTGTAAATAAAGTAAACTCTATGCAGGGTTCTTTTTTTAAACTTTATATAACCAAACTGAATAAGTAAAATTATTTTTGGTGTCGTTTTGAAATCTGATTAATTTGTTATGCAATTTGTCAGCAGAGCCTTTTCTGACAGAGGACACATATTGCGTGTAACGTTACATTTGTGTTATTTCTTCTTTTTCATAAACTGGGAATTTTATATATTACATTTAAAGTAGACCTTAAGTAAAAATGCGCTCTCTTTTATGTATATGGATTTTGTGTTTTTTCCGTTTAATATAGGGTCAATTGGTGAATTATTATTGGGTTGTCTTGTTAATAAATGTTTGTTTGAGTTTATTCTTTAAACTTTAGCAACGCGAGCTTTCATTTAAACATGAAAGATCTCCTTAAGTTTGCCTCAGCGCAACACTTCTCAGCCTCCGTTTAGGGCGCGATGACAATTCCCAGCTCTCAACTTTTCTCTGTTGTCTCTCCCTCCTCCCCCTCCGTATCAATCTACCTGAAATCTTATGTTATTTCCGCGGGCACGTCATCCTGTTTCCGCGGCGTATTTTGGAGACAACGAGGAGCTAGGGGAAAGGGCAGTCTCTCGTCTGTTCTCCGCCCACATACCAAGCTGACCAATTCAAACAGCCACTGGGAACACTTCTGACCAATCGCGAGGAAGCTGCCGTGGCGTTGGATAGCAACAGACCCTACGAACGCGCACACAGGGGGTGGAGAATGTAGCGCCCATGAACGCGCGTTAGCAGGAAGGGAGGGAGGGAGAAGAAGAGCAGCAGTTCTATGGAAAGAAACATCGCCGTGTGTGCGCGCTTTAGCACAGAAAAGTTTGACAAAACTTAAAAGGGCACTGAAAAATTAAGGCTGTATCACTCACGCAATAATGCCTTGCCATTTAAAAAAATTTAACTATTTTTTTCAAATTATAACCATTGAAGTCTGGTTGTGAATTGTTAATTTTAAAACATTTTCATGAGGCAGGTTTTTTATTCCCCTTTATTGCCGACCTTGACGTATCTGTCTGTGAATGTACTGTGTCCAGTGCATTGTAAAATAAACTACGGTTGGCATTTAGCAACTCAATTAAAACTTTGTGTGCTTACCCATTGTTTAACAGCCTTAAAACCAACGCAATTGTCTCAAGTGTCAGACATTGCTTTTAATGATTTCAGCAGTCTATATATATGTGCGCTATGTGAATATCTATATCTGCAGAGTTACTATAAATGGAGAGAAGCGGCTTGGCGCTACTAAGCAGGAAAGGGGGATGCTGGGTCTTTTAACTGCTCGTGGATGTGTTATGTGGTGAAGCTTTGTGTGATCTGATGAAATCTGTGTAAATAAGCAAATAGTCATGCGTCACTCATTTGAAACGTGTTTCAGGGTTCTCGTGGCAGCCTTCGGCTTTTGGTGTTTAAACATTGAAGCGTGGGGAACTGCGTCAAGCGAGCTCCTCCACAGAGTGGCTCTCATACATCCCCCCCTTCACTTGAATTGCTGATGGAACAATCCTCATTGCAGGGTGTGGATCCAGTGCTGGCCAAAGAGGCTAGACAACAAGGAGTAATAACGGGCGAGCAGCGAGTATGAAATGAGACTGGCTAAAAAAGAAAACTACTTTAATGTGGGAAACATTAACCGAGCTGAAAATACAAGGGGACGCTTTTAAACAAAAGGAACGTCACGGCTGCGGGTTGAAGTCGAACAGCGACAGTTACGGAGGCAGATGCATATGTGAAAGTGTACGCGGAAACCCCACTAAAAAGAACGGAATTGCGATTGCGGTGACAGCTGTGGACGCAAGTAATGTCAGATTGTTTTAGCGGTTGAAGTCTTGCACGAAGACACTTGGTGGCTTACTGAATCCGGTTTTTACAAACGGCAGAAAGTTGAACGTCGTCTATCGCGGAAAAAACGGTCCCTGTTGTTTGAGTGGACTTGACAGCGCGCGGATGGACGACAGCGTGATCACCGACAATTATAATCCCAATTTTTGAATTGTCACTGCTTGATCAGAAAAGGAGTCGTTGGTATTTCTGGAACTTGCTTGGATATTTTTTTTCGTTTTGTTTTTCCATTCGGAGTGGCAACACATTCATATAAGGTTAACCAAAGCCTCTTTTACCGAACTGAAGATGTTGTGCGTGTAAAGCGCAGGCTCCTTGTTTTGTTTATTCGTTTGACATTTGCGCTCTATAATCGAAACCACAGTGTATTTTAAAAACGTACAGTGAAATCGACAAGTTTTTATCCTTCTCACAGTAGTTGTATATTTTGTGCCTGTATAACTTGCACTTTAGCACTTTGACTGGTCGTCGTTGTTTGTGCATGCACGTGTTTGTTTTGATCCTGCAAGCACACGAAACATTTATCATAAGCTGTATGTTGTTGTCACCCGTGTTTTGAGCTCCTGCCTCCCTCCTTCCCTGTTTTTGTCTTGCCAGCGAATAAGCTTGCCTGTAGACACCTGCGGACTTAGCCAGATTCACTTAATGGGGAAGAGTTGCTTTGTTTTTTTCCCACCAGGAAGTCACTGATAGCTTTTTAATTCTTTGCATATCAGGATTAAGACAGAATATTATTACTGAAAAGAAGTGGCATCGCAGCCACAGATGCCAGACACAGCTGCCTTTTTTGACTAGTTTAAGTCACTGCAAGATACCTAGACAGAATATAAGAAACACTGGCTATTTTTAGCGAGAGTGATGGGGTAAATGGTGTTGAAAATTGAGACCCCCCACCCCCAACTTTAAGGCCACCAACAGTTCCAGGTTTAGCTCTGGGTTCCTTGTCAGCTGGTGAATTATCTGGATTGGAAAATTAAAGTGGGGGGGTCCTGTCTCAGCAAAGATCTCAGACATATCCCACTCGTGTGAACAATTATTGATATTTTAACAGATGGAACCCCCTCAGTATCACAGGACTATGAGTCTAGATACAGTGCAAGTACAGCCAAGTTTAGTAACCAAATAAGCTCTTCCCCATATAAACAGAGAAATATCTATATATATATGTGTGTGTGTTGCAGAGTATATATATAGCTCTATAAAATATATGAGACATAGTTTGAATATGTATATTTTTATGCCAAAAGTGAGCATTGTTGCCTGAAACCCAATCCATTGCCTTAGAATCTCATAGTAATAAAGGGAATAGCAAGGACAGATATGAAACGGTGTTTGAAATAACTAAATGGTGCCTTTTTCGTTCATCAGTTTCCTCTGTCGGTCACTTCAGGATTTCACATGTAATTGAAAGATATTTTTGTGTTCAAAGTCCTAAACTTCATAACTTGCCTTTATGGTTCAAACTTGAGTTTAGTTACTGTTGGATGGTACCCTACTGGATTATTTACTGAAGTTATAGGCACGTGAGGATTATTCGATACTTGATGTCAGCAATTTTTTCAAAAGTACTTTTTGGGATTCCCAGCAAACTTTATTAGTCATTCTTTGGATATCACGGGCCAACGCATAAGCATTTCAGATGGTGATCACTTCGTCCGTGGAGGAGAAGCCGCAGCCTTCTAACAGAATGGTCGCAAACTTGCCGACCGAATCCTGGATTGGCAGCCCAGATCAGAACCGCTACTTACCCCAGTCACACCTGCTACGAAAGCCAGCAAGAAGTTAGTATCTCTTTTCGCATCCATAACAAGTGCACATCTGGATAGTATGTGCACTGCGCAAGATCACGTGACCTGAACATGCATGTATGTTAATAGACTACATGGGATGCAAGTTTTTGCCATTTATGTTTGTTGCATTTTACATAATTGATAATCTGAAGTAAACGTTTTGGCATTCAGTCAATTAAAGTCCATAGTGTAAATTCACACCTAGTTATGGTAAAATATATTTACCATTAGATATAATTGTGGCTCAAATGCAGTCTGTTTTTGAAGTTCTTCATTGGATCCAGTCAACAACAACAGAAATGTTTGGAATCCATGTGGAAAGCTTCAGAATGTGTGGTTGATTATAGGGCTGTAGATTTTGTGGAAATTTTTGCTAATTTTGCTTCACTGTGAATCTAAACACAATTTGGTCTAAACTTGCTTCACGTCTTATAGGTCCATTGGTAGTTGCCACCATTGCTTTTAAACACCAATATTTCTCAATGAAAGCAATTAAAACTTGCCACCATGTAGCTCATTTAAAAAAAAGTGTAGATATTCGAAATGAGAATAATGTTGTTAATATGTCAATATTAGGCTATTTAGGGTAGGAAAAAGTGCTCAACTTGGGGCATTTCCCATTGGACCGGACATAAATTAGTCAAATGTTTCACATACTTGAGATACCCCTACAGACCTGCACTCCTTTTCCCATAATTGTCTTAACATAATATGTTCAAACAATCATGGGAATAGAATCGTTCTCAAACGGTTTCAGAGGCTGCTTGATCTTTGCGTCACTTCTGCGCTGTAATTTGTGCTGTGTGCTATGGGAGCTCTACGTGAGGTGTGAGCTCACAGTGATCGCTCTGTTGCTGGGAATCTTAGAGCTGCAGCAGAATGCTGCTCTCTAGACCAGCATGTACTGTATCGTGCACAACGTACGTCACAAAGCAGATTTGCTGGGTTTGTCAGTTATGCATTCATACAGTATTGTATGCTTTTGATTTCAGTTGAATTACATTTTTGCTTACTGCTGCTTAGGTTGGGTGATTGTCCAAATCACTTTTGGTGGTTACTTGAAAGCAATTCATTGTTTGTGTAGTCTGTTTATTTAAAAACATTAAAATACTAAGGTTTTTGCAATGCTTCTGAGGCTGCAGGAAATGGTTAAGTGTTGAGTAAATTTTTAGTCCGGTGACCATCAGCTCATTGTTTCTCAATATCCGATATGTAAAATGGAAGTTGATTTGTTATACATCTAGGCTTGTTTTGCTCCAACCTTCATTATTTGTCGTCTTTCAGTCAGTTCAGGATAAGAATAAAGGACTCAATTATCCATCAGTAATTGAGCTGCTTAATGCAGTTACCGTATAATTGCTTAATTGGACCATTTCAAGAATGTTTTTAAACACACATATGCACTCTAAATGACTTGCCTAACACCACACAAATCTATTATTTGCTTAAAAGTTCATTTTACCCGGAACCATAAAGGTCATGAATTGGTCTACGAATTAGGTCATTTGTTGGAGCGTGTTGTGGTGTCACTAAACCCCTATTGCATAAAATTTATTGTTTTCCTCTAATTTACACAAAGAAAGAGAAATAATGAAAATTTAACAAACTTGTTTCACAGTAGGCTCGACAGATCACAAGTTGAAAGACTATATATGCTGTAACATGCTCATTCTTTTAAACTTAATACTCCGTGCTAAACTCCATACCACTTTGCAACCAACTGAATTATTGTTTATGCCTGTTATTGCTTGTAGTTATTGCTAATAGATTGATTAATTGGCTTTGATCTTTATTGTTTGATTATGACTAGGGTGTCTTTGCGTTTTCTGTCGCCAATCTTTATTTTTATCTTTGTATCCAACTGACTTTTCTCCAGTTGCTATTTTTGTCCCCCCACCCCAGTCTGGCATGTCAAGCACTATGTGTATAACTGCCTTTCAGAAGCCTGGGTAACTCTTTTAAAGATAGATTTAACTGCAAGTAACCTACTGGGTTCAGGGTAACTGCAGGAATACTTCACAAGCTGTCTTGTCTGTGCACCCACCCATTGGAGACTAAGAAAAAAAGCCACATCGTAATTCTTAGCCCATAGGACACCTGAACATATCATAGCAGCAGAGACAACATGAATGAACCAATAGAGTTTGGACTGAAAAAAGTTTGTGAGAGGCTCCTCGCCCTTTGCCCCTTTCACTCAGACCGGCTTTTATTGTTTGTTTGCTCACCAGTTTTCAGTCTAAAGTCTGAAACCTTACCATTTTGCCATGTGATATTTGACATTAGTGGCTGATTTTTAGAACTTGGTCTTGGTGTTGTGTGGAACTATTCCACAATTCAGAATCCAGGCATAAAACCAGAATTCACTCTATAACACAGAATGTCAAAAAATTTTGCAAAGGTTTTATAAACCCATTATAACTCATTGCAAGCAATAAGAAACATTGCTGTGTCTGCGTCAACGCCACCTTTTTTAACATAACATGAAACCAGTAGTACGGTGCAGAAAACTGTCTTTTATATATAAATAACCTACTGGTGTTCCAGATGGCAGTGTTCTAAACGTTATGTGAATAAATACGATTAAAAATAGTAATTTTAAGATTCGTAAAGTTGCACTGAAAATATGTCATAATAAACACTGGTATTAACTGGATTAAGATGTATGCAGACACAGATGTTTCTCTGTAGGCAGAGTTATTGTGAATCGAAACGGAGCCAACTTTAAGCTAGCATGTAGATATGCTTTTTTACCACTACAACCGAATGCTGAGTCAAGCGTTTACGTATGTAACGATAGATTTTTATTTCACTCTGCTTGAAGTAAGGTATGCTTTTTAATTTCCTTCAAAAATTCAGGATATAATGTAAAAAAAATTGTACCATTGAGGTTTCTACCATTTAATTCCCAGTGAAATAAAAAATTACAATGGCTATTTTTTCATGAAACATTGCTGCGTTTATTGTTAATAGTTTATCAATGTGGGTCATTGTAAAAATGATCGCCACTTTCGGTTCACGGGGACTTTAAACATTGAGAACCATTTTAACCATATAGACGCCAGTTCACACTAAGTGGCCCTTATAAAGAATAAATTGTTATCATATTTTTCAGATTTAGGAGAAAAAATAGAGAAACGTCTTCATGGTCATTTGCTCTCCCTCTCCCACTGGATAAATCCGGGGCTTGAATCAGAACAAAAACATGTTTTTGTTTACCAGATTCACACACAGCGTACCCACAAGACCAAAGCAGCCATTCTGCCCCATCCATCCAACATCTCACTCAATCAACCCCTTAGCTCACACACTCTGATACAGCCAGCTCCATCACTAAAGCCATGTTAAACATTGAGGTGACTATTTTCTGTCTCATTCCCAATATCCAGTTCCCTGTCGCTTTTGCTCGGGTATTTACTGTTTTCTCTTGTCTGTGTTTGTGTCCCACATCCTGACTCATTCTGACATCACTCTTGCTCTCCTCTTTCCAAGAAGGAAAGTAAACAATGTGACTAGGCCAGCCTAGTCCTCACTCTGTGTCAACATCCACCTTCACAGGAGCAAGTGGCTCTTTACTCAAGGGGCACTTAATTAGTGCTGGTCACTTTAGATTAGATGCTCCGGTGTTAACGGGAGCTTGCAGTTGCTTCGAGCTGTGAAGGTGCAGCCTCACATTGGGAGTTCGGCACGTAAGCCCCTTTGGGTTGTGCAGCCAGTGTTTCTAACGTAAGAGGGGTGGAGTCTAGGCATTGTGCATGGCAGCAGTTGGCATGTATGCATCAGGTTGAGCAGCCGTAAAATCCATTGGTGTATGTATTTTTTAAATAAAATTCAGGACGTGAATTTTCTAAGCAGGTTTTGTAGTGATTGGGTGATATGGCTACATCTTAAAAATGTCCTTCTGGTCCGTTCCACGATCCACTGGCTGGATTATAAACTGTGAAATTA
The DNA here is from genome assembly GCA_029783895.1 of Triplophysa bombifrons. NCBI lineage: Eukaryota > Metazoa > Chordata > Actinopteri > Cypriniformes > Nemacheilidae > Triplophysa > Triplophysa bombifrons. The sequence continues at coordinate 7,297,051 of CM056455.1, forward strand.
AATGTTTTGTGTGAATTTCGAACACTACAAATTTTGAGTAAGATAAATCTTTACCTCTATTTTATTGTTTTATCGAGCCTGTATGTTAGCAGTGTATAAGGCTTCAATTCTCTAAACATTGGCATACTATCAGCCAGTACTCAAAACATACTGGTCAATCAAGCACTGGTTTCATGCTTTGGTTAGTTGTTTGAATATACAGCGTACTGACAGGAGTGGGCTTGTTTTAGTTTCGCCTGTTGCTGGCCTGCATACATCTATAGCTAATGATGTATTTTGAGGTGGGAGATTTATTTTATTTTTAATGCGCTGTACTAGCTCTCATTTTACCAGTGTCACTGTTTTGAGGTGTCGACCCAGATGGCTTTTTATTAATAGTGAAGACTGACTCAGCTATGGGGGCTTGACTGTTTAAAGTCCTCTGTAGGAGTGTTTGGGGTTTGGCTGCCAGGTTGGACAGGGTTATCGCACAACACGGTTAGAGGTGTTGAACTTCATTGAAAGGTTGAAAGTCTTGCACTAGCCCTGCGGAGGACGGTGTCCTCTTGCAAATGAGGCGGTTCAGAGAACCGAGTGATAGATTTCTTTAGTTTGATGACCGGTGGGATTGTAGTTGGAAGCACAGGCTCATTCAGTTCTTAAAAATAATCCTTTAAATAAATTATTATTTCTGTAACTTTAAATTGGTAAGACACAAGTATAACCCAACCCCACTGCCCTCACATTTTGTGAATAAAACATTGCACTAGTTTGGCGAGTGGGCTAAAGGAAATAGCGGAAAGTTGACAACTGCGAGAGAGATGACAATACAATGATGTCCTTCATTTCACACACAAAAAGAAGAATTGCATGAAAAGTGGCAGAATGTGTTGAACATCTAGAGTGGAATCTTTAAATCGCATTAGATTGAGATCACCAATGCATGCTGGGAGATGTGCCTCTGTGATTTCTTTAATCATTTTAAGATAGTTTTGGCCACTGTTTTCAAGAACTGTACAGTCTGTAATATATGTACACTTTAATTTCTGTAGTTCTCACAGGTTCTATAAGGGTTGTGTCCTGCACCCTTGGTAACTCATACCTGCTTGCATGAACCCATGCTCATGGTTGAGCAGAATAGGCCTGTTTTTAGTTACACTCGTCCCTCAGGGTCCGGATTGCATGAAAGACTGAGGTCCTGTGGTGTGGGACATGACATCCCTGTGACCTGCCATCTGCGGGCACAGTCGCACATCAGACAGCGGTCATTGCTTCTATGTTCTTTATGTTCGCAATGTCCTTTTTTCATAAATGGCATTTGTTTTAGACACACTGTGAAGTGTTTGGTGTTCATGGAATATTAAACTTCCTGTATACTAAGGTTAAGTTTTAGATCTTTGCCAATATTTGCATGCATATAGAATAACTTTGAATGTGTGATTTTAACCTTCATAATTTTAATAAGACGTTTATATGGGATACATTTGTTTTCTGTTGAGCAATTATATCTTTCAATGTAATGCCTACCATGGCGTGTCCAACTTTGGCTCAGTAGCACCAGCATTCCCACTACCCTAACAAGGAATAAGGTAGGGGGTCAATACGGACTTTGGAGGGGTTAGGTTTGTGAGGAGGGCCGTTCAGCTGTTCTCATGCGCACACCACCATCCTCTTCCTTTGCCTTAGAGACAGGGAATAGGCTGGTCTGTTGCCATGGCGACATGGTGATTGGCAGCTGGCAGCTGTGTTTGGTCAGCTGTGGGGATGCGAAGTGAAATGTGGGGGGTCTCGTGGTCGGTGCATGGTTAATTGCAGCAAATGATTACTTCATCGACCACCTGATATATTTAACTGCTGGGATGGACACATGGCGTATGTGACAATAAATACTAGCCGGGCACCTGTGTGTCTGTGGATGTTGTATTTTATTAATATTCGTTCCCATCGGGGACAACGTTTATGCCAGTGCTGTAAGCCAGATCAGTGTGAGGGGGAACAGAAAGAGGTAACAGGCAGGGAAAGGGAGGGTGAGCGGCATTGTGGGAAGGGTTGCTGATACAGCACAAGCTACCAGGTTTATTTATAGAGACCTCGCCGCCCAGCCCTTGGATACCGGCAGCCAATCAGGAGGAAGAGAGCGAGGGGGCCTCAGCCAATCAGAGCGGAGGAAGGGGGGTGTCACACTCAGGAAGTTCTCAATGTGTTCGTTTCAGCATTTAAAGGCACAGTGTGACATTTTTTTTCTTGGTGCTCAGCAGATCGCTGTCTTTGATGCCAAAGATGGAAATCAATAAAAACACTTGAATTCTGATTTATTACAGTAAGGTTAAAATTTCTCTTGGTTGTTTTTTGTGCAGTTTTACTGTTGCTAGAGCACAAAGCAGATGATGCTCTTTGACAGCTTATCAACCAGTTGCTTTCCGGCATTCGGTGGGTCTCGCATTATGTCATGTGAGAATTGATCAAGCCGTCGTCTGTATTCCAAACAGAAATCAACCAGTTTGAGATGAATCACATATGTAATGCTCTGTATATCCAAGCAGCCTTCCTGTCAGCGAGTTGATGCTGGGACTCCTCCTATGGGCATGTAACAGCAACGCTTGCCGTCACTCTGTGAAATTGATGGCGGTCAGATGTGTCGTTATGCACTTTGTTTAAGCTACGGCCATTGATCGTGGGGCTATTTCAAGTTGTAATGTGTCATTGATAAATTTCACCCCTATTACTCCTCACCTGTCAACCTGTGAAAGTGGCAATAAAAGCATTTGCTGTGGGATATCTCATCCATTTCATATCCTCCCCGTTAGACTTGTACATCCTCGCTTCCGCACTCAGCAATCTCACTTTAATTAACGTATTCTTGGCCTCGCCTGTTCTCAAAATGTCTGATATATCTTTTTTACATTATGACTGTGAGCGGGTTTGTGGATTATTGAGGATTTTCATAAAAATGCATCTCGTAGTTAAAATTTCACTCCAACAAATTTAGAACCATTCATAGTTTGTAGTTTAGCATCCAGATCCTTAAGATCATGACGATTTTTTGGTGTTAATGCAATGCAAAATAGTATATATAAATTTGGGAATGTTTGTTGTAGTGCAAGTTTAATGTTGGCATATTTTAATAAAAGCAAATCATTGTATTACAGTCTGTAATCTACAGAAATTAATTGATAAATTAGAACAAAAACTTGATGCATATGGTACATTTACAAAAAAATTGTGAAAAAAGTGTTTCCTTTTAATTTTTTTGCATAAAATATGACATGCTTTTAATTTGTGCACCTATTTCCTTAAAATGTTGGCATCCACCTGGCGTGAATAAGGTCAGCAAAATGTGCACCTTGTATGCTGCATATTCTTGGCCAACAAGTGGCAGCACTGGACCATGGAGAGCTCTGCTTGGGTTCCGGTCACTCCCATTTCCCCTCACTGAGGTTTTAGTTTGCAGTGTCAAACTCTGCTTTTCTTTGTTTGGCTTGTCTTGCAGTGACCTGCTGAACACTGATTTCTGGTGTTTGCATATTAACAGCCCATACCTGTTGGGAAAATACACAGATAATTATTCTGGATTTCAAACTTTGAAGGTGTATAGCAGTGAACTTCCTCAGTCTTACCTGAAAAACTGTGAAGATTTCTTCAGTGAAATGCTTCTGTGACAGTACTTTTGTTGGTGTTTATGATATGTAGCAATGTATGTTCTTTAACCTTCTTTCTTACCCCTTTTCTCTGTGAAGGTGGAAGCAGCTCAGGATGCAAGCCCCCCTCCTCTACCCTCTGCCAGCCTGCCGCCTTGGGCTTCTCCCCCGCTGAGCCAACCATGTCGAGCCAGCACAGCCACCCCTCCTTTAGTAACATCCACTCCATGGCCGACCAGCAGCAGGTATCACCTACAACTAAACCATAACATAAACATTTACAAGTGTGTAAAATGGATTTTTGTACAGACATACTATGCGCTACCAAAACTAAGATCTTAGGTTCCAATCCCAGGAAACCCAGATAGTAAAACCACAGATTTTTGTGCTTAGTGTCTTCTAATCAATGTTGTTGTGTTGGTGCAGGTGCTGTCAGATATGACCATCCTGCAGAGGAGGATTCCACCCAGTTTTCGAGATCCCGCCAGCGCCCCGCTACGAAAACTCTCTGTCGATCTCATAAAGACATACAAGCACATCAATGAGGTGAGCTGTTATTATTATACATATTCCCCTTCCGACGGTTCGTTGTGGTCACACCTTTTGAGATTAGATTGCTAGTATAGTATAGAGCAGTCCTTACAAACTCAAGGACGCCCCCCACCCCAACCCTCAGCCGATCCCTTATAAAATATGTTTATCACATCATTCATTTGAAAGTTGTTATTTAGAAATGTTGTGAATGTTTAAGAAAAAAATGTATGGCATAAAATTGCATCAAATCCACTAATGCATGTTATATACTCTTCAGGTGTATTACACGAAAAAGAAACGGCGAGCCCAGCAGGTTCCCCCTGAGGACTCCAGCACCAAAAAAGAGCGCAAGGTGTACAACGACGGCTACGACGACGACAACTATGATTATATTGTGAAAAACGGAGAGAAGTGGCTGGACCGCTACGAGATAGACTCGCTTATCGGCAAGGGCTCCTTCGGACAGGTTAGCCTATTTTGAGGAATGAATTGACAAAAAGGCTGTAGTACAGAAGGAAAAGCGTTTGTTATGTTAAATGAAGAGTCTGTTTCTAAAAAGGCTGGTTCATTTTTAAGAAAATAAAGTGATACTTCAACTTTGTGTTATTGAAGCGCTGATGATTCTGATTCTTTATTTGTAGGTGGTGAAAGCCTATGACCACCACGAGCAGGAGTGGGTGGCCATTAAGATCATCAAGAACAAGAAAGCCTTCCTGAACCAGGCCCAGATCGAGCTGCGGCTTCTTGAGCTCATGAACAAACACGACACAGAGATGAAGTACTACATCGGTAAAAACATATACAGGTTTAGATTGTCACAAAAAACAAAGAGTTGCAGTTCAGTGAGTGAGTCAAATGTTAATTCAGTAAGAGTTCAGACTGATTCATTCCGTGAATAAGTCACTTCACAGTTTTTCTGTGACTCATGTGCGAGTCATCAAGACCGGCTCATTTGCTCATGAATCGGACTATACTAGTCACTCAGTTACTGTGTGCAAGCTGCATCAACAACATAACAGAAAGATTGATTATTTCAATTTTTTTGTTATCAGATTCAGTGTAGATAGTATGAACTTTATAGAGCTGATGTACATCATAAAAATAGCTGGTTATAGCATTTTAGATTAATTTTTAAGGGAACTGGTTCTTGACTCCCATTAAACATGCGTGTATGCATACTTGGATTTCACACTTATTTGACTCAAAACTTTGATAAATGTCATTTTCCTAAAACATATTTTTTTGCTTTGTTTCCCTTCAGTCCACTTAAAGAGGCACTTCATGTTCCGTAACCACCTGTGCCTGGTTTTCGAGCTCCTCTCCTACAACCTGTACGACCTCCTGCGCAACACCAACTTCCGCGGCGTCTCGCTCAACCTGACGCGCAAGTTCGCTCAGCAGCTGTGCACGGCATTGCTCTTCCTGGCCACGCCCGAGCTCAGCATCATCCACTGCGACCTCAAGCCCGAGAATATCCTCCTGTGCAACCCCAAGCGCAGTGCCATCAAGATTGTGGACTTTGGCAGTTCCTGTCAGCTAGGACAAAGGGTGAGACTGCGTCTCAGGCCTATTGGCTTCCGTATTTGTTACCGGCAGGCTGAGATGAGGTCGCACCCGGTAGTTAACTAGCGCAGATTTCTGAAAAATCACACTCTTTATGGCACGGCTGATGTGAAAGGGAGATGCTGTGGTGGTAACGCGGAGTTTGTTTTATGTGTTTGTAAGAAAGAGGGAATATATATTGTTTTAGTTAGGTGCATTCATGGCACATTTTAGAGGACTTTCCCAGGGCTGAAATAGGTTTTACAGGATTCCCAGTGGTGGTGCTGCACCCTCCTTAACTTGCAGTTTCTGCTGCCCCCTAGTGGAGAAAAAGTAGAAATATGTTTAGTTACTGTGCAAATTCAACTTGATTGAAAATTGTGTGAACTGCATGTCTTATCTGTTTCTTCTTCCTCTCTAACCCCATGCAGATTTACCAGTACATCCAGAGTCGGTTTTACCGGTCGCCAGAGGTGTTGCTGGGCATGCCGTATGACCTGGCTATAGACATGTGGTCGCTGGGCTGTATCCTGGTGGAGATGCACACGGGCGAGCCGCTCTTTAGTGGCTCCAATGAGGTAAAGTTTATACTTTTGCATTGTAACAAAACAGAAGAGAGCACATGTATTTTAGCTAGGTTTGTTGCCAATTACCCATTATTCTCCTTAAAAACATTGTAGTAAATGTCTTGTAGCAGAAAGCTCTCAAGATGCTTATTATTCATTGGTCTGATGTGTGACAAAAGTTGAACTACTGTAAATATAACCTGACAAAGCAAGTTAAGATCGCAATAATGTAGCCACTACAAGAACAAATACATTAAAAAATAAGTTTTAATCTAAGTCACTGATATTTGTCATTAAAGCAAATCCATACATGCTGCCAGGTCAGTCAGATTGGGATCTTGCCCTGACACTGTATGTCTCCCTCAGGTGGACCAGATGAATAAAATAGTAGAAGTGCTGGGGGTCCCGCCCAACCATATGCTGGATCAGGCCCCTAAAGCACGCAAGTACTTCGACAAGCTGTCCGACGGCCTCTGGACCGTCAAGAAGAACAAGGATATAAAGAAGGTACTTTATCCTTCAGCCTCCGTGAGTAAAACTCTGTTCTACTTAATCTTGACCCTCCTCCCAAAGCCCTGCACCCTCCCACACTCCACCCAATACTCACCTTATCCTCACGGAGAGGGGAAGAGAGAAAGAAGAGTCCAAATGGAGGAGGGTGGATTAAAAATGTAGGGGACGAGTTTGAATCATAAGATAAGAAATTTCCACGCTACTATCTCCAAAACGGGTATACCTGGGCCTTAATATGCATTTACACATTTGGAATAAGCTTTTATCCAAAGCAATTTCTAGTGCCTTCAAGGTATACATTTATCAGTTGTGTGTTCCCTGGAAATCGAACCCTTCACCTTGGCGTTGTCAGCGCTGTGCTCTAACATTTAAGCAACGGGATTGCCCTCGAGCTAATTTGTGCTTGACAACAACCTCCTCTTCTCTCCGCTGACCCACCTCTTGGTCAATCAAACCTTCAACATCTGCTCTTCATTGACATCACTGTCCTTTATCATAACCATCCTCAGAACCATCCTCATTATCAATATGAGTTCCTTCAGCAGAGGTCCTGAATGTCCAGCAGACTGAATTTATTATAACTTGATATGATATTTAGTTTAATATTATGGCATATAGGTGAAGAGATTCAGATATAAAATTATCTCAAAAATAAATCCTCAATCACTGATGCAGTATTGTTAAATAATGTCAATATACTGTATTATTTTGTTAACACTGTCTAACTGTAGCAAAGCCACTCACTGCCTGGTAAACACGGAGTGCTGAGTAGATCCAATGACCCTGTGTTTTCAATAAAGATAAGTAAAATATCTTGGTAAAGAGTCCATGTTAAAGATGCAAAGGTGATAGCAGGTGGAGGGTAAATTTCTGGATGAGGTCTCAGCACTTTGTTTTAAAATATTAGTGTCTGGCACCTCTTGCCAACTCATCCAGAGACTCAGCTCAAGAGGAAAAGCTTGACATTATAAATAAATATATGTTATTTCCTTATTTTAGTATTTATGGAGCAGGATTGAATGGTACATTTCAAGGTCGGATGTCATTACTTCCTCCAAAACACAACATATCTCAGCTTCAGTCCCCATTCACCTGCATTCATGAATGATTTTTTTAGGCTGATTAGTTTACTGTTCAAGTCAACATGAAATAAAAATTTACCTTTGTTTACTAATGTTCTTGGTTTTATTTGTGTCAGGTAAATGCTTGATTTTTTTATCTTTCTTCAAATATTCAAGCAATGTTTTTCTTTGATTTGTCCAGTCCTGTTTTGACTATCAAGTCAACAGACAATGGCTTAAATTTTGTCCAATCCTGTTTTTATTCTTGTTAAATTACTTTTTCATTAAGACGTAGATAAACTTCCCAATGATTGTGTAAACACCATTTCACGTTGGCTTAAAAGTATTTAGCTGATAATTATATATACAAATACTAGAACATATATGCCATTAGGTATGATATATGGTTAAAGCTAGTGTAATATCATGTTCTTAAACTCTTGGAGAAATGATGACTGATGCACAAGTAGTGATGTATTTGCGACTCATTCTTTCCTTTTCCTCTGTTTTCTCTGCTTACTCGTCATTTCAGGAATATAAACCACCTGCCACACGACGACTGCACGAGATTCTGGGGGTGGAGACGGGAGGTCCAGGGGGGAGGCGAGCCGGAGAACAGGGCCACGCGCCCTGCGACTACCTGAAGTTCAAGGACCTGATCCTCCGCATGCTGGACTACGACCCCAAGACGCGCATCACGCCCTTTTACGCGCTGCAGCACAACTTCTTCAAGAAGACGACAGACGAGGGCACCAACACCAGCAGCTCCACCTCCACCAGCCCTGCCATGGACCACAGCCACTCCACCTCCACCACGAGCTCAGTCTCCAGCTCTGGTAAGCGGCGTTCACCGTGACAGCCCGTCACTAAAACCTGAAAGGATTGTTGATGTCATGAATTCTTTGTCATTGTAGGTGGATCAAGCGGTTCTTCCAACGACAACCGAAATTACCGGTACAGCAACCGGTACTACAACAGCGCAGTCACTCACACGGACTATGAGATGCAGAGCCCACAGGTGAGGTCGCCGACAACTACGTCACACGTTTTTTTGTCATTTAGAGAACCCAAGTTGACGTGTTTCTTGATTTCTAGGCTCCGTCTCAACAGCAGTTGCGCATCTGGCCCGGAGGGGACAGCAGCATGGGTCAGCTGTCCAACAGCAGCAGCGATTCATCTTACTCGCAGCTGATGCTGCACAAGCCGGCGGCCACACAGCACTCGCGCCACTTCATAGGCAACATGGGGGGCATGATGGAGCCGCACCATCCCCACCCCATCTACGGCAGTCACCACAGCAACGGCAGACAGCTCCGGCAACAGCAGCAGCAGAACCAGCCGCAGGGCCAGACCTCGCAGGGCCAGCAGGGCCAGGCGCTGATGCCTGTCTCTTCCCCACAGATGCAGGACAGCATCGAGCTCAGCCTCACCCACCACCACCATCTGGGTCAGTCTTCCATCATGCAGCCACCCCCGTCGAGCTTGGACTCCAGTCAGTACGGCTCCTCCAACCTCCACTTGGGCCTCTCTGCCTTTCGGACTAGGACAGTCATGGCCCCCCAGCAACCCCCTTCCGCTTCCCAGCAACAGTTGCCACAGGCCCCAGCTTCCCAGGACAGCATGGTCGCTGCCTCCGGCTTGGGATACATCCCTCCATGCTACGCCGGCAGCAACAACAATAACAACCCGGCCCAGGGAAGCGTCGGAGTGGGGGGTATGCTCACCGGGGGGCCCCCGCCCAGAGGAGTAGGGGGAGCTGGGGGGCGGCCGGATTCCGAGGAATCCGCCATGATGGCAGTGTGCGGTAGTGGGAGTGGGAGCGGTCAGAGTGCAGCCAACTCTTGATAAATCTTGAACAAATTCCAAAAGCCATACGAAAATTTGAACGAAACAACACGACAGTGACAAAAACGCCACACACACGACACAAAGTAGTGAGACATCATACACACACACAGCCACACGCAAAAGAACCGCAGAGAAAAACTTGTGAAATATCGTTTTCGTTTTGGTTTTGCATGGGGAGACGGTAGAGGGAGGGCACGAATGGAATGATTTTAATCTATTTTTATCATTATTTTTTTGTTCCTGTTCATTTGTTTTTCTTTAATTGAAGGAGAAGCGCAGCGGGCAAAGTCGTTGTAACAGAAGGTTTCAGAAAGTTGGTTTTTACCGTTGTTATATTGTTATTTAATTTGATGTGCTTTGAGGTCAGGTTTGCAGCAAGAGATTTTTATTTGTTTTGTTTTTGTGAGGGAGAGCTTTAGATTTTTCGAAAAATTGAATGTGTTCATCAAGATGACTGCAGCAAGAGAGAGTTCCCTTCATTTTGTCTTGCCGTAATTGTACATTTTTAATTTATTAAGAATCACTACATGCAGGAACGAAATGGGAGAGGGCTGGAAAGCGGTCTTAACCGAGAGGTGGGGTTATTTATTCTATGTTTTATTTATACCGTTGTTTTATTTTACTGTTTGAGGGACGGATGACATTTATGCATACACAACAACAAGCAAACAAAACTGGGTTTGAGTTTTTCCTTTTTCGTTTGTTTTTGCTTCATTTCGTTTGCTTTTCGAGTATCTCTCACTCACCCACGTGCAGCAGACATATACACACACAGACACACAGACACACATACACAGACACATTTTTGTTACTTTTTTTTACGTTTCCAATCTCTATTTCGCTTGACACACTGGCTTATATATCTCAAACTATGAAACAAGTCCTACGAACGAAATAAAGCAAATGACAGAAACTCTTTTTAGTCACCACACAGTGAGAAAAACCAACTAACAACTAGAGGAGGAGGCTGAACTGTGAGCCGCTTTCACGAGGAGAGGGGGAACGTAACTCAACTTAACATACAGGAGGAAATGATACAGGAAAGTCTTGAAAAACATCAAAACATTTTGCCAGAAGGAAAACCAAAATGCTTCCCTGTTGTTCGTTTCAAAAAATAGTCTGCCTTCTTCTCGCCATCTCACTAGACTCTCTCACCTCTCACTCTTTTGGTTTCGTCTTTATCTCTTGCTTTTCTAACCCCCTTTGTTTTGGACAGAAAACTATTAAAGCGTTAACACACGTTTGTATTAACTCTGGATATGCTAAGCCAAATCTTGCTGTAGCTCTCTCTCTCACTTTGTTTTCTTTCTCGCGCCATATTTCTGTTGGAAGAAAGAGTCTGGGGCGAGATTTAGCAGGAGGGTGGAACACTTCACTCTGAAGGGACATTTTCGTGTCCTCCTGACTGCAGCCCCTCCCACTCTGACTTCGCATCCTGCCTCTCATTTTCTTTTCTCTCCTGTCTTTAAACCCCTCCCACCACCACCTTCCTCCTTCACAACACTCTGTGAGTGCTGTTTGCCATCAAGTCAAAAAAAGTGAACTACTCTCGGCTGCTATCTCCACTCTCAACCATGTTCGGATTGCTGCTAAAGAAAACAGACAGATAAATAAATAAATGAATAAATAAATAAATAAAAATGAAAACTTTTTAACCCTCCTGCTTCAGAAAAATGAAAAATAAACCACTGCATCTCATGTATTTATTACTATTTAACAAGGAAAAAATGAGAAAAAAAGAATCTGTTTTCTGCTGTTTTTTGTTTGCTTTCTTTCTTGGTACAGGTTAAAGCTTGACATTTATATTATGTAACGGAAACATGGTATTAAACAAGTGCCTCGATTTATTGGTCAGCCACTGGACAGAAATGAACAGAAGACAATTCTAGGAGTTTGAACAAGGTTTATTAAATGTATAGCGAGAGAAAATTCAAGCCTCATGCAACTGTGTAGAAATCCACTACAATTCAGATTCATGTGAAACCTTCATATTGGAAGTAGGCTTCAGTATGACTGACCAATACCATTATATTTAATTAACTGCTGACATCTTCATTCATTGTAATCTGTGTACATAGCATTCATGCATCATCCAGTTAAAGTTAAAGCAATGTTAGGGTGATATGTCATTTTCAAGGTTAATTCTAATGACTGGGATTCGAACCTGCCACTTTTAAGGCCGCAGGACCTGCAAACTACCTTATTCTGCTCAGATCAGTGATGATGACTGCTGTCCTTTATGTTCTTAATAACCGGTCGAAACTTGTAACTGGCCGCACTGGCTTCTTTACTTTGTCATTTTTTTCAACATCATCCTTCATGAGAACATAATGTCTGAAGTATTATGATATCATCAGTTTTGGTTTCTCTATTAAAGGGAGAGTTGCCTCTGTAGGTCCTCTAATCTTGTTATGTGTAGACGACCTTGGTCACGGTATCGATTTGTCGCACTCACAATGCACTGTCAGAAAACGTGTCTGAGCACTGATAAACTTTGAAAACGCAGATGTTTCCGAGCTGCTTATAACACCAATACAGAATTTTGTGTCTATTCAGTTGTTATTTAAGAATATAAGGAAATATATTTATAAAACTGGAGGGGTCTCGGGGGATGATATTCAAAACAACTTGTTGTTCTGTCACCCCTCAATAAATTTTGAAAAGCCTCACATAAAATACCTCTGTTCAACTGGAGGAGCATCTAACGGAACATTCTGCAGCATTGTCTTTACAATTTTAAGATTTAAACAGATGATTTACGCACTACTAAAATGATATCAGTAAGTCATGGAGTTTAACATAAACTCATCCAAATATGTAATGGAATTTCAGCTTGTTTTTATAAACTATAGCAAATGGTAAGAGTAAAATGGTTGAAAGTTGAAATGGCTTATAAAACCAATTAGAGTGAACTTAAACATTAATACAATGCAGATAAGCATGCCTACTGGTTACACATATATATATATATATATATGATTTCTCATCTACAAAACAAAACAAAAAGTTCAGTTTTACTATAGTTTAATAAGAATGATGAAACCCTTTATAATATTGAATGATTTCTGTATGGCATTTTTGCATGTCATTTCTGATCCTGTAAGGTTAAATAACTTATTATAATGACATTTATAAACTCAAATCATAAAGATGGTTAAAATGTGAATTTCTACCGATGTTATATTTTACATAAAGTTTATCCCAGTGTGGATAACGTTTCTTATCTTTCTAATTTAAAGTTTATGTTACAGTGTTGGGAAACAATAAAAACATTAAGTGACGTTAATCTTTAAACTTAAGCCCAAATAATATACTAAACTGTAACGAACATGAAAAAATACAAGAAATTAGACCCAGTAGCGCGCACTTGGTAAGGCGCGAGTGACGCGTGATTGGACTATGCGTCATCAATCAACAGGTGACTGTTGTGCGTGCCTGCGTCCTCTCACGGCGACTTTGTTTTTCTCTGCGTTATGATGGGACGCATACGTGTTTGTTGTCCTTTGTGCTTGTTAGCCTTACTCTACATTTGCAAAGCCTGCATGGCTTATATTTTTGAAGGTCACCAAAAATATAGCCACTTAGTATCCTCGGAGCAGGAGCAAAAAGCCTTTCCCGTGCACCCCATGTCAGGGGCACTCAGGCCGTGGACAAGAGACGGAGAATTTCCAAAATCTCCTCCGGTTATGCGTCCTTATCATGTTTTCCCGATGTTTGAACATGTCCCGGTTCCTCTAGTTGACATGGAGCTGCTCAGACCTGTGTCCGGGAGAAGACGCTTGCCGAATATTTTGAGTGGGGTTCTTAATCCTCAAGTGAACCCTCAGCGCATCCAGGTGTCTCCCGTGCGCAATACTCATGGCGTTGAGGTCTGGTGTGGCTACAGTAAGGTTTCGGTGCGTGTGAATAAAATGGTGCTTGGCTTCAGGAGTTCACCGTCTTATTTTTATCTGGGAACGTGTTCTGCCTCGCGCTCCAAGAAAGATTTAATCTATTTTCATTACGACCTGAACGAGTGCGGTAGCTCTTTAACGGTAAGTTGTGACGTAAAAGCAAAAAGTTCTTTTGGCACGTGTTTACATTAACAGGGCTGGATTATGAACCCTCAGAGTGGAAGCAGATCTACTTGAGTAATATACTCAAGAACATTTTTCATATATTCATTTTTTTGTTACTTCACAACATCACAACATTAAAGCATATATTATGTTTATACTCTACTACATTTTAGCTGCTTTATTTTTCTATCTTAAGTAGCCTAAATTAAAAAGTACGTCACAAATCTACTGAATTTTACTGAAGTAAAATGTTTGAGTATAGTTTACTTAAACGCAAGTAATAAATGTTCAAAAATCGACATGTATTTGTCAAATGGTAAAGAAACTTTTTCCATAGTAAAAACACTGATAAAATACAAATGTACATGAGAGTACGAATACTTAAGTATTTTCCACCTCTTAATTCTCCTAAATCACCGTTATGAAAATTAACCATGGATTTACTACAGTAACCATAGTTTAACCATGATATTTGTAGAATTGATATGGTCATACAAATGATAATTGATCAACCACAAAACATTGTTGTTAAAATGACTGTGATACTTAAATGTAAAGAATGCTTTGAAGAATTGTTTTTTTAACACCACTGCAGTGTTAATTAATGTAAATTATTTTCTTCAGATGATGAATGGCCAGATCATATATTCCAACACCTTAAAATATATGCCAGAGTCCCAAGGGACACTAATAAGAGCAGTGCCTCTTACATTAAACATACAGTGCCTTTACAACAGGTAAAACACAAATCCCAAGATGTTTAAGGTCTTTTGGATATCTGATGCAGTACAGCACCCTCCTTTTCACATTTTAGATTCCATTATTCTTACAAAATTGGCTTCCATCCCGTGATACGGGAACGCATGTTTCACAAGGCTTTAGAAAGGAGGGCCAAATTGACCCTATCTGTGTGTAATGGTAAGCTTCTTCTTCTCACTCTCAATACTTTTTTTTATACGATTTAAGGTGTTTTGATGGTCTTTAATCTTAATTTGTGTTTGAACTAGAACGCTGGGAAAACCTCGGGGAGAATGAAACTTTTATGCTTGGGGAGCCCATGTATTTTGAAGTGTCTGCTGCTCATGTATCTAAGAGTGTGAGGATTTTCGTTGACTCCTGTTATGTGGCATCTTCCAAAGACCCAAACTCAACTCCAGAACACAGCATTATTCACAATTACGGGTTAGTTATTTGGCCCATTCTACTTCTCACTAAGAAAATATGAAATACCTGTTCAATTTCAGGTGTATGGAGGACAGCAGAAGACATGGAAGTCTGTCCCGCTTCCTCGAAAGACAGTCAAACTTTATAAGGTTTTCAGTCGATGCCTTTTTAGTCCCCCAAGTTACAGGCAAGGTATTGTTTTCATTTTTAAACTGGCTATATTTAGGGCAATATTTTTAATTTTAATTTTTACCTTCAAAAGTATTTGTCAAATATCTATACATTTGAAATAAAGGTCTTCATTTTTGTTGCCGATTAAGAGAGAAGTCAGCACAGTGGGGAATGTTACTAGCCTGGATATAATATGCGTGTCTTTCTGTCAAGAAACATATATGTGTGTTAATTCCATTTTTTGTGATTCATTTTACAGCACTTTTACCTGCATTGCAAAGTATCAGTTCACAGTACCAATGCCAGTCCCTCAGCCAAATCTTGTACCTATAACAGTATTAAGGAAAGGTGAATCATTTCACGCAATTCTGCAACATCTTCTGTCACCTCAATTAAGCTTCATTCATTTGTATATTCTCTATTTGTCTTCAGATGGGAAGAACTCTACACTGATGCATCTGTTTGTGCTTGTTGTGAAGTCAAATGTGA
Source organism: Triplophysa bombifrons (assembly GCA_029783895.1). Classification (NCBI taxonomy): domain Eukaryota; kingdom Metazoa; phylum Chordata; class Actinopteri; order Cypriniformes; family Nemacheilidae; genus Triplophysa; species Triplophysa bombifrons. The sequence continues at coordinate 7,312,614 of CM056455.1, forward strand.
ACTTGAAACTAAATGTGAGTACAAAATTAAACTGCATGTGTATGTGTGTGTTAATACATTTTTCACTAATGTAAAACATTGATAATCCTGTCAGATGTTGATTCAATTTTTTATTATTTGTATGTCTGATTTATGCTTGCATGTGCTTGTTACCTGCATCATGATGGCTCAGACTGTCCTTCTTACAATTCGATTTAAATAGCATTAGAAATAGATTTCAATGAATATTATTTTGCGTAGCTTATTAATTACATTCTTTCTGATTTACCAGCCTCTTTGTCCCATGTGACGCAATCTCTGATCACAAGTAAATCTTGGGTTTTGAACAAAACCGAACCCTCATTTACTCAGCATAAGGAAGGATGGGTCAGTACTCATGATGTTCCAGAAGAAGTGAAGGTTAAGACCGTACAAGAATTCAATGAAGAAGAGAAGGAGAATTGCACAGAGGAGATTGTAACTAAAATGGAAGAACAAAGGGAAACTTCAGCGAAAAACAAAGCCATGCTAGTGAATGATGCAGAGGAAGAAATTGAAGTGATTGCAGGTACAGAGGCAACGTTAACAGAGTTTCAGGAGGAAGTTGCTGTTCGTTCTGGAAAAGTGATGTTTTTAGAGGACCAAATGGAAAAGGGTGTCGATATGGATGTGGAGATTGTCCAGAGCACGATTAAAACTGACACTCTGGTAAAGTCTAGCGTTCAGTCTTTAGAAGAATCATTGGATGATGCTCATGATGACAAAAAATCCAACATAAGTCTGCCAGAGAAGATTTCCAGAAAAGAAATGCAGCCTGACGATTTAGAGAAGACCATGGATGTACAAAACACAACACAGTCTGCAATAATGATTGAGGAAGATATGTTTCTAAATGCCAAACAAGAACCAAAGGAGTGGAGTAAAGATGAACAAGATCAAACGAGAATGAAATACTAGAATACTGAGGGGTCATTGAAATGCAGTATAAAATGTCTCTAAGGTATGAAGTATCTTTATACAAATTTTATTCATTCAAATTTTTTTTATCAATATTGATTTTTAATCATTTTATTTCTGTTTTAGGACACTTGATTGGCAGTTCTTCTCAATTTCATATGTGGGGCAGGAAATCTCAGCAACATTCTGAATGTTGGGGTTATGCTTATGGCTTGAACCTAATTCACAAACTTGTGCATAATGACATTCTTGAAATAAAACAATATTTTATGATTGTGTGCTGATGTGTCTGCATTTTCTTAGGGAGTCCGAAGAGAAATCATTTAATAAATCTTTATTTTCATATCAATTAATAGGCCTACTTAATCCTTAGAAATACCAATAGGTTAATATTTTAATAAATATGCATTTTACATACATTTTAGCGGTTACAAAGCAACTTGCACTATTCAAGATATATTAGTTTACCACAACTTTTTTCCATAGGAGTCATTTTTTTTCTTAAAGGATAAGGGTCTTACAGTTTATTTCACAACGTAGTGAAAAGAATAAAATGGTATTTGTTGTATAAATGTTTTTTTATGCTGGAGGTGGGAGGTAATTCCATAAAAAGAATGGTGCAGAAAACCGTAATAGCCTACATTTTTATTATATAAGCTATATTTTTACGTCTCGTTTGGGGGAGAAATATGAATTCAACATTTATTAAACTATGCAGCCACTGGTTTTTCATTCACATATTGCGATTTATCTCTTGTGTGGAACTGTCTCAGAGACGTCCATTTGAGCATGCGCATAACATTACGTCAGTCATGTTTGCATCTTTCGTTGGCTGCTTAATGCAAAGGACAGGTGCATTCATTTCAATGTTGATCCAATTTACCCAAGAAGTTGTTATATAGGTAGTTGGCAACTTTATTTAATCATGTTTAGAGAAATGAAGAATTATTTACCATACGCGAGCATTTTCAGTGTCTCATTTACACTTGTGTACGCTTCACAGTCACGGGTGGCATTTACACCAAATCCCTCGAGGGATCCGACTTCAGCATTAAACTGGAGTTTTGAAACTGATCTTAAACGCCCTGATTCGCCTTATTTACAGCTTCCAATATTCCAGCATTCTCGAGTACCTCTTCTGGATAAAGAGCAGTTTTCTCCCGCGCATGGATCGGGTCGGGAGGAACTACCAGAAGGCACGAAAAAAGTTCTCATCCCTCCAGCCGGTGACACCCAACAAGCGCCCCATCGCAGCGGTCGATCGCACGGAATTAACGTCGCTTGTCACTTGAAGAAAATGGTTGTTCAAGTTAACAAACAGATGTTAGGACCCGAAGGCCTCGAGGGTAAATTAAAGCTGGGGACGTGTGACATCAGCAAGACTACGAGGAAATATCATCTGTTTATTTACGACATGGATCAGTGTGGCAGTAAGAGGAAGGTGTGTTTGCTCTCCCATTCATGAGTGTCACACGTGCAGACATTTTTATGTGAATTTTAAACTCATGAGATCATGTGATCTTTTCTGCTTGCATAAACCCTACCTAAAATTTGTTTCTTTTTCCAATTTAGTTGATCAAAAATAGAGTTGTTTATTCCAACATACTGCACTACTTTCCAGAGATTTCCCAGGGTCCAATTCGCCGTGCCATGCCTTTCACTAATGAAATTGAGTGTCACTTTAACAGGTAAGATCTTGGTGATTCAACTTGTAATATGTTGTTTTTAATTGTCTAACCGAACTTTCTTTCCAGGTATCATTACTCGTACAAAATTGGTTTCACACCCCAAGTAGAATATCAGGGCTACTTCAGACCCCTGAAAACAACAGACAGTGTTGTGCTCACGCCCCGTGATGGTAAAATATATTACTACTTCAATATGTTTACTGAATAATGTATTGTGTAAACAAAAAAGAATACTTTGTTTTGGACAGTAACACTTTATTTTTTGTTCCAGCTATGTGGAAACGGTTGTCACCCACTGACGCTTACACCATTGGTGACTCCATGTACTTTCAGGCAGACGGTCCCACTCTTGCTGAGGAGGAGAGGCTTTTCGTGGATTCCTGCTATGTGACTTCTGACATTTCTCATTTGTCCATGCCTCGATATACAGTCATCGAAAACCACGGGTAATGTTTATGTTCATTTACATTTAGTCATTTAGCAGACGCTTTTATCCAAAGCGACTTACAGGTGAGTGAAACAAATAAAGCAATTAAAAAACCATAAGGACAAAAAACAAAAGTGCAATAATAAAAACTGATCTCATTTAGCCTACCACAGTATACAGAGCTGTTTTGTTTTTGAAGAGTAGAATAGAGATAGAAGTCAGATCTGATAGGTCAGGTGTTGACGGAAGACATGTGTTTTCAGACAATTCTTAAAGATGGCTAAGATTTTTGGTCAATCAGGATCAGAACAACTACTGTATGTTCTTTTTGATTACAGGTGCATGACTGATAGTAAGAGCAGTAGATGGTCCAGATTCATACAAAGTGAAGAACGGAACATTGTGCAGTTTTCTTTGGAGGCTTTTCTGTTCCCTGGGATGATTGGAAAGGTAAAATAATGATGTGCTTGCTTTCTAACATAGTGTGGATTATAAACAAACTCTGTAGTTTATTGTGCTCTTTAAGTCAAGTTTCATGTTTTTTTTGTTCTCAGCATCTGTACATGCATTGTGACATATATGTGGGAGGTATAAATCCAACATCAAGTTCAAAGTTGTGCACCTACAACCAGGCAACAAAACGGTATATTGAGCTTTGATTGTAATATTTTGTTGTCATTTTATATTCAGTTGTTACATGAGGATATGAGCTGATCATTTCTTCTTTAGATGGGAAGAGCTATACGGTGTAAATTCTGTGTGCTCGTGCTGCGACACCAACTGTTCTGATCTGTCCGGTAAGAATATTCAAGGCTGATTTTAAGGATATTCAGATCGGTTGGTTTTATGAAGACATTTTTCGAAAATACTGTAGATCTTTTCATAACACTACATTTTCATAACACTACATTGTGGTAGACTTTTACCTCTAAGTCAAGTCTGCAAGCATAGTCTTTCCTGATCATTTGTGCACAGTGACCAGCAAAGTGATATCCAGTGATGTCTGGACCGCGGAATCGGATTTCAAAATTCTCGAGGAAGAACAAACATCAACTTTAATCCCTACAACTTCAGTAGAGTTGGATGATGGCAGGGTCCAAACAATAGCCACGTTGGCGCCTGATGCAAGCCAACTTAATTATGTGACCGGAGTGGCTGTGATGGAGAAAGAAGATGAATTTGTTGAGCCACGCAGAATATTTGAGGAGGTATTTGGACTGGACTGAACAAAGAGCATTTCAGGTCAAGATTGAAACATTTGATTTAATAATTTAATTGCACTTGAAATAATAATCACAGCATCCACTGAGAAATCATTTAGATTGAGGTAATGTCGTAGGATCTTCTAATTGCTTTTTTGCTCTCTGACTCGTATCTCGCTCCTTGTAGGTATTTCTAGTTGTATTAGGAGTCTCATGTATTAAGTTATCTCCATCCTAATGTTTGATCGAGCAATAATTAAAAATGGAGAATTTATGTTGGTCTTATTCAAATCTTAAAATAAATGAAATGAATAATGAAACTGCTTTGTGAAGTATTATTTTGTGTTTAAAAGGGAAACATTCATTTGCTGCGTGTAAGGCAGGTGAATGAAGATTTAGTTTTTGGTTTTATCTCTTATGAATTATTAAATTGAATTAAGCACTCTAAAATATAATCTGATGAATTTAGGCATCTGTGTGCAGTTTCTGAGGAATGGGAAAACATTTTCTGAATGCTGTTAATAGGTCCAATGTGAATTATTTTTTTGGAGGATCTCTTCACAGAATTGCAATATAATATACATAACTATGTCTTCAGAGGTGTATTAAGTCCTTGCATAATGAAGCAAAATGTTTCTGAGCAATTTCTATCTACATACACTGCGGGTCCCCTTGCCTGGAATTCAACATGTTGTTTCTACAGTAGCCTTAAACAGACAAACTGCTCTACAGGGCGCGTTTTGTAAATACATTATCTCCTTCAGCAAAGAAGCGAAAACGTAATGACATCTTAGTGCTGTATCATGTTTATTCTTTCAGCCATAGTCACTTATCTCATTTTTGGCACTTTTGCATGCTTTTCTTAAGCCCATATGCTATTCAACAAATTGTCTTGGGAAATATGCTAGAGCTAGTTTTTGTGATGTAATGTAATGTTCATCAGGACAATCAAACAAGATCCAAAAACGCATTTAGTGAGCTACATGTTTTTATTGGTGTGAAATACATAATGTTACACTTATGTGAGTAATGTTATTTGGTTAAAACATCTGTACAAAGAAAATGCATACAAAATCATATTACATGTGAACATTGGATATGAATTCATTAATTTGTTTTTTTTTGCAAAAGCCTTATATGTAACATGCAAGACATATTTACAATTTAGCCCTGAAGTACAGCTCTTTGGTATGAATATATACTGTACAAAAATGCCACTAGATGGAGAATGCTACAAGAAATTTGAACTGACTACATCTCGCATTGGATATAAATCCCCCAAGTTTGGTGGATTTTTTTACTAAAACCACCAAACACTTTTTAAGAAACCATCGATATGCTTAGGCAACCTCATAAACCCCAGAAACGTGGCTATGAATGCCATACGCTCTGCTTTAAGGCTTTGTGATCGCCAAGTCTTCCACTGTTTAGTAATACATGTTCAAATGAGCATGCGTGCTGGGATGCCGTGGCATGGGTGAGCTTGGATACATCACCCCTGTCGTAGAATTCCAACAGGTGCTGGAAGGCCCAAAGAAATTCCCTGACGAAACGGGCATATGGGTTGTATGAGTGCTCATGAAGTTCATTTTTGGCTGGTGACTTTGATAGGTCTGCACATAGGGAACTTCTCCCTGGTATTTGAGCATGCCACCATCTGGAGGATGGTTTTGGTGAGCATTGGAAATGCCTTGGAAATCGAATTTGTATGCGTAGCGCTTTCCGTGCACCTTGGTCATGATGTTTTTGTCGTAGTAGTAGCGAAGGGCACGACTGAGCTTGTCATAGTTCATGTTAGGCTTGCTTTTCCTCTCTCCCCAGCGCTTGGCCACCTCATCTGGGTCGGTCATCTTGAATTCACCGTTGGTTCCCTCCCAGGTAATGATGCCAGCGTTATTGCTGTCAGACAAAAGCTCCAGCAAGAACTGCCACAGTTGGATCTGACCAGAGCCTTCGTAACGAAAAAAGAAACTTTAAGCAGCAGATAAAGTTGAATACATACTGCGGTGTATAAAGTGTATAGAAACAGTTCGTTTTATTTCCAAATGTGACCTTTTTACTGTATGTTTATAGAAACAGAATGTGGGTCGGCCAGACACCTACCCACGGTCCTGTCAGAGCTGGTGATGGGCAGGTTGTAAGAATTTTGTTTGGACGATCGTTTCTTGGTGTTGAATGGTTTCGTTTCTGTGTGAAGAAGGTCGGGCAAACAGTCATGCTAATTATGGTCTAATGTTTTTGGACATTTTGTCCTTGTGTCGTAAGCATGTTTGATTTTTACCCCTATGAATGGACTAATATCAGAAATTCCTTAGGTTTCAGAAGTGCTCAGAAAGTTTACATACTTTAAAAAGGCCACATTTGTTGGTTGTTTGTTGCTGATGAATGTAGTTTTATTAAAGTCAGGGTTCACCATGAAATAAGAATTCTGTCATCATTTATTCACCCTCATGTCGTTAAACATTTATGTTTCACATTATGACTTTCTTTTATGGAACACAAAATAAGATGTGAGAAATGTCTCTGTGGTTCTGTGTCTATACAATGGAAGATAAAAAGTGGATGACATTGTCCGTATACAAACATTCTTCAAAACACCTTTTTGTTTTGAGCAGAAGAAATAGTCATACGGGTTTGGAATGACATGAGGGTAAGTAATTGATAGGAGAATTTTAGTTTTTTAGTGAACTGTCGCTTTAACGTGCTTACCTGGATTTGCAAGGCGGCTGCTGATAGGGCCTAACGCTTGGTAGGGGTCTGAAAAAATATAAAATACCAGTTAGATGTTTCATGATGTGGAGTAACAGAACGGATAGTTGCATTGACTTGAGTATTGAATTAAAAGATGAACATATCAACCTTGCGCAGGTCTTGGTGGAGGCTCTGTAACTCTGTTATTGTGCTGATGGTCAATCGGAGAACCTGTAGTTTAAAAAAAGGATTATTGTATACAGTATATATTTATACATTAATCTATATGTATTTCATATATTCATGTATAATGTAGTATGATTGTGACTTTTTGCTTTGTAAAGTATCTTTACCTTTTGGGACAGCTGGCAATGCACTTGAGGACCAACTGTTCCTTCTGCTGATCTCCTCAAAGCTGTTTTCTGTACCAAGGCAAAATAAGATAAGACTGGTTAACAAAGGGAGATTTTACAGGAAAGGATGCTTTAAAGAGCAGGGAGAAGGCCATCGAAGAAGGAAGGAAGCTTTGCATTAAAGATCCCCAAGGAGTAACACGGGGCAGAACAAAGCCAAGAGGCGAACAGTTAGAAGGCCTGAAGATGGCACACAATTCCTCAGGGTAAATGTCCTTTTGTTTCAACCGATTCTGTTTGCCACAGAATAGTCGATTGTGTCCTAACCTGAGGTCTACACCCCTTGCTTCCTGTCCTGATGCAGCTGTTTCCTGTCTGAAAGTGCAACAATTCGAAAGCTGTGCAACGGTTGAGCGCTGAGCATTACAGAAACGCCACAGTCCTTAAATGCACCTCTCCATGCCAAATGTAAGGCCACAACAGTATTTTATTGTAGTATCTTATGCATTTGGTTAGAAATTGTTTAAAGTTTTTTGTTTAAATTGAATTTTGTATCCTGTTTAGGGCTGCCAAGCCACAGTGCTGTATGTACACTGATTTTACCACAGGTTTTTGCAGACACAATGCGGTGCAAAAGTGCGGAACAATAGAAAAATGATGGTTAACTGTGGTAAAATTACTGTTACGTACAACATCTTGTGATTTTATAGCAATTAAAAAAAAATGCAACTCGTAGTTATGATTTGGCTGCTGATTGGTTTTGCCATATTCGTGATGCATTAAGGAAGGTGTGCAGAACCTATAGAAACCGGTTATTTTCCTTCCTTGGCAATGTTCTGTTTATATATCAAGCTTTTGCTGTTTAAGAAAATGTTCTTAAAGGGATAGTTCACCCACAAATGGACATTTTCATTATTTGCTCAGTTATTATGTCGTAACAAACCCATATGACTTTTTCTTCAGAACCCAAAAGATTCTTGGAAGAATGTTGATAACCAACAATTGACCCCCGTTGACTTCCATTGTTTTGGCACAAAACTACCTAGACGATTTTCAAAATACCCTTGGTGTTTGGTTTCATAGAAAAATGAATCGCATGAGGGTGTATAAGTGACAAAATTTGTATTTATTTTATAAACTGTCCCTTTAAAGAATTTAGTGGCAAGCCACTTAAGCCTTTCACTTGTAGTTTGACTTACCAGCTTTCACTTGTATTCTGGGTTGTGGTTGTGTATTGGTTGGGGTTGTGGGGTAGGAAAAGGTGGGGCTACCTGAGTAGTAAAATAGAAAGAAAACAAACCGTTTATCTACGGTATATATAACTAGACACATAACATTTCCTAATGGTTTCCAAACCAGTAACCTACAATAAGAAATAGAAATGATTAAAATTGCTTTATGAGTTCGCCCGATGTGTTCTTGTAAAAAACAAACAATTAGTAATGGGTTATTCATATGGATTACGGGCAAAGTCCCTTACTCTCCCGGAGGTAGTTTAGGTGGGAAAGCAGGATGTCTGTGTTGTAAGCGGAAGTGACACGCATCATGTCCTCTTTGGTCATTTTGCAGAGCGATTTTCCATCCAGTGTCTGGAAGAGGGACACGTCCACATCTGACAGCCCGTATTCCTTTATGGCCCAGTCCACCCATTGCCGTACATGGTCTTGTGTCCAAACCTCTGGGTCTGAAAGTGAATCGGAAGGAAGTATAAAATGAGTGCTCTGGACTTCAAACTAGAGGTATGTGAAAAGTAAGTTTCCAAGCAATCTAGCGCTATCTGAAATATAGCAAATGTACTGTACTATTATAAGCTATTCTCTCAAACCTGTCTTATTTACAGGATCTAAGACGTCATATCCGTGTATTATGTGCGCTGTAATTGTTTGGTCTGGGTGACGCATAAGAAAGCATCCTACATGTCTACATAACTCCACATGTCAAGAAGAACGACTCCACCGTTCCGCCCCTTTTTAATGATGTCACGACGACCTTCAAAATGGCTAAAAATGCCTCCCTAAAGATCCCCAAACATCGTAATTGGCGTGTGAGTAAGAAGTGATTATCTCTTCAGGAATCTATGCAGTAGTCTGGTGATCTGCTTTGACTACCGGGATCTAAGAAGAGCAGGAAGGAAGTTCGTTGGCACACAAATGTGTATTTTTCGCTTTTACAATGTCCAGTTACCAAGCTGTTCTGTTTCCCACACAGTACATGTAGTTCCTGAGTGACGCAAGATGCTGTGGTTCGTGCATACTTGCCACATATTTCTGTGAACACAGTATCTTGACAGCCTCTACATGGGTTTAACCAACAGTTGACCAATGTCTAAAACAAGTCCTCTCTCCAGTGGTCAAATGCTTCCCGTTTTAACTTACGAAGCATGAAATCGAATCCCTTTTTACTTTCTTAATACACGTTCTTGGACCCTGATGTACAAATGATGGAAAAATGCGAAGGCGCATGTCAATGCCCATTTTGTGCCAACGTCAAATAGAATATTCAACTCGCATCTAAATATTTATAAACTTTGCGTACACACCATATGTCTCCCCTTAGTATGACGTTTCTTTTTAAAGTTTTTCAGATTAACTTGCTTTGCCTCTGAAACAACGGATCATGATTGAATCAACTGATCACTCTTTTATAAAGACTATTAAATCTTACCTGCCGGTACAATGACTCTCTTCTCCTCTGTGGTGATGGTGGTGGTGCTAGGCGGCGTGGTGGACTGTGGGCTGCTCCGTGGCTCAGTGTACGAGGCCTGATAGGCCAGCTGCCCCCCATCGCTGTTGCTCATGTGTCGGGTCCTTCTCGTCACACTGCAGTCCACCGGGGACTCACGACTGTCGTATGATAAGCAATGTTAATATGCATGATTGCATTCTACATTACATTTGTTCATTGAGCAGATGCTTTTCTCCAAATCTTCATACAAGTAACAGAGCATTTCAAATTGACATGCTAAATGCATTATGATGTTAAATAAACAGTTTACACATTTTATTTTTAATCATGTTCACATACACACATTTATTCCATTTGAATGCATGTCATGTGACTGTGATAATGTGAATACTGGATCATAAAAGCCGGATTGATTTTCAGGGTATAAAGACTAAAGACTTGTCTATAAAGCTATTAAATGACTTGATCTTCGTAGGCGGTGGTCACTCTGTGCTATCATTGCATAAAATCTTTCTCCTTTGGTATTCCACATAAGAAAATAAATTAGAAAAACATTGTCTTGTTTTTTAACTAGTTCTTTAAGCAGCGACAGCACAAAACCACAGAAGCTATCTTATCATAAATTATTTTGTAATTTATACGCATCTAGTTCTCCTCACCTGGTTCCGTTGATGTGTTCTGCTCTTTTTGCAGCATTCTGTGTGGCCGATCCGGTCCAGTCCGGCTCTGTAGGTTCGGAGCTTTCTTCAGAACCCTGTCTGAACACTGCAGGTGAGCCGATCTCTTCCTTCATATGCATGGCCTGAGGACCACTGAAGGGTGACTCGAATATGGACTGGTCTTCACTCACCACCGATAGGGCTTCCTGTGGAAGACATGCTTGGATTGGTAAATGAAAACCTCATATAAAAGCTAACAAATACTAGTCGGATGAATGAATAAATGGTAAAGGACAGAACGTGGGTGTTGCGGGCTCTTCTTTCTATCACTATGCTGTGTCTTTTTAATCAGATTTTACAAATGTTCTCTAACGTACATTTAGCAGAGCACATTATGTCTTGAAACTGAAACACTATTTATCCTTTACCCGTTTATCGAAATGGTTAAGGGTGTTGAGTCAAATGGCACGAGTCAAATTAGTTCCGAGTTAGATTGAATATGTTAAGGTTGGTAGATCTGGTTGTTTTTCTCTCAGACGTACTTGCAGCCTTGAGAAGAGAATAAGAGACTTCAAAGGCGATTTTAAAACCTTCGAATGTATATCAGTGTTTATGTGTGAATAAATGTTTGTGTTAAAGACGAATTCAGAGAGCTTGTTTAAATGGCTTCGGTATTGTCTTTAAAGCAGAAATACGTCAGCGCTGAGCTTTTTTGGTGGCTTACAGGAAATCTGGCCCCCATGTGCAGTGAAACCTTTTGGCATGGGGCATGAGATAGGAAACAGAGGAGTGGTAGAAATGTGGGTCATTTGAAGCTGAAAAACAAATTTGTTCTGAATGCAATGAGGTTGAGGGTCACCAAACAGGGTGGAGGTAGTCTTCATTGCGGGGTCCATTCACCTGACATACTAAAGCATTGCTAATGTGTTACGAGAATGATTAAATGCTTTCTAGTGCCATAATGTATCCATATAATCCTGTTTTCTTAGTGCACCTAAACTGAAACAAACCTTTTTTCAACCCTTCTTGTAATGGCATAATACCCGTTTCTCATCAGGCATGTTCTGTGAACAGACAGATGCCATGAAATAATTTCGGTAGAGAAGTGAAAGCAAACTCAGAACATGACCAAGTTCAGAGCTGGCGTGGCATGTGCAAAATGATCTTCTGTATGAATCTGCAAACTGCAATGAACATCCTCTGCTAATAGTGCAGATGAGTAAACTGGTGCTGCTTTGTGTGCCAAAGGTGAAGAAGATTACAGCGCAGCACAAGTTGTGAAGCGCTCTAAACACTTTTTGAAACATGTACACATTCACAATTTGAAGACCTGATTATCATTTACTCATAAATGATCAATCGCCCTGTTCTTTAAGCAACGCTTGAACACGATCATTATAGTTTGTGACTATACACCTGACAGCAGGTGACTGACAGGAACTGCAGTTACATTTATTTTTGCACCTTTGAAACCACAATCACACACACATACATACTATTGCTATCTCCTCAAACGATAAACATAAACTACCGAAGCCACCAATGCCACAACTGACTTCCTGTTCAATGTGTTTCATATCTGACTCTGTTGCTGAGAAAGCAAGCACAATATTTTAGCAGATACAGACTGCAAAATGCAGGATCAAGGTCAGGGAGATTAAGGCACAGCTTGCATCAAAACAACAAGAGAAATATGCACGTACACAAACATGATAATCATGGCATTGTTGTACTTTCCTTTGAGCCACTCACACATGTGACCAATGCATGAGGTGTTTCAGGTCAATTGCAACAGACATCAACTTATTTTGTAACAAGTGAACTTGCCACACATTTGCTTATTGGGGATTGTTTTGTCTTACAATCTTTGTATTTTACAATGTTTCTTGTTGTGTTTTGGATGCCAAAAAATCACAGAAATTGCCCTCAAAGGGTGGATCTCAAGTGTGCTGTGATAATCTGTAAGATTTACTACAGGAGGTCATACCCAGCCGTTTTCCCTCATTCCCTCCTCTTTTTTCTGAACAGGTTAGAAACGGATGCCTGGTGCAGGAAGCACCTTAGATTAGTGGTCAAATTTAAAAAATGCAGGCAGGTTATGAAACGCCGAAATTCAGATGTGTAGGTTCTTGCTTCATCACAGTCATATGTGAAAATGACCTATGACCGTTGGTTTGTAAGGTTAAAGAAATGTTTGGGTGACGATCACTTTAAATTGGAAAGATTGAAAGAGTAAAATTAAACTAATGCTTAGGGTTGCGTAGTAACTTAGCTAAAAGCTTTAGCTGTGTTTATCCTGTATATGCATCCTGCTTCTGTAGTCATGTCCGACTATTTAAAGAGAGAGTTAATCAAAAGTAAAAATGTATTCACCCTCATGTCGTTCAAGACCTGTATGACTTGTAAAACACAAACAAACACATTTTAAAGAAATGTCTTTTTAAATAGTTTTGTGTCCATACGATTGAAGACAATGAGGGCTAATGTTTGTTGCCAACATTATTCGAAATATCGTCTTTTGTGTTCTTTAGAAGAAACTATGCCTATGCGTAAATGACCAAATAAATTTCATTTCGGAGTAAACTACCCCTTTAATACTTTTTAATAATTATTATTCGTTCATTATTTGAATTGTCATCGTGTAAAAATTAATAACTTGATTTTTACTTTGCCACAGTAGCTAATTTAACGGTAAACACATTCAATTTATTCGACATGCAAACCACTTCAAAAACTTTGTTTCAGAATTTAAAATGAATTCTGAATTAATTCGTGATCGTTTGCAGTGCATCTGCGTCGAATAATGCAGCATTTCTGATTGGCTGACAGGTTGCAGTCACTGCACTCAACAAAACCCAAAGCCTGTTTTGATATTTCTCAACCGCAGCAGGAACTGAGAGAAAAATCGTTTGGATTTCGTTGTTTCATTAATTACTTTGACTGACTGATCATTTTCTACTACTTGTGTTAGTTTGGTGTGCTTGATAAAAACAATTATTAAAAAATACAATCATATATAATAAACAAAATTGAGAAGATTATTAACATCAAAATATCAATAGGCTAACGCTTAAAACTTTTATCCTGTGTTTTTATGCACGAGAATTGAATTGCTTATAAATTCGAAGCGAAAACGGTTTCACGGTTGTTATGTTTGTCATGTTGAGTTTGCGAGAGTGAAAGAAAAGCAGAAGTTGACGTTGAGGCGTGCTGATTTTGCAAAGACACACGCAGCTGCGGGTTGAGCTGCAAAACACTTTTGTGGTTTCACAAGTTTTTAATCGGCAACATCAGTGTAGAAGTGGAGAGGGGCGCTTTTCTGAAGAGAGTCTGTTTTAAAACAGCACAAAAAACGCGTGGGGCCTCGGCACGTTCGGTTTTGCTTCGGATTATTGTACGGCTAATTTAATAGAAATGTTGAACAATGTATTGGCATCGCACATCTATCGAATGAATTTTGTTTTGTCAGTCTTTGTTGCCTTTTTCGAATGGAGGGTGCGGAAGTGTGTGCGGAAAGTCTGAGGTTTGAGACAGGAAGCCTGCTGCGTTCTGATAACGACACCTGACAAGCGCCCAGCGCTCAGCAATAAATGATTCCTTGTAGAACTAAATCAGGCATGGGATGAAAACATACATAATGATAAAAACAACGTTTGTAATAACTTTGCACTAGTTTGGCAAGGGTGTAGTTTACATATATCATTGCGTAAATGCGCAGTGGCATTTAACAAAACATCGCTTTCAATAGTCACATTCGAGTCATTCGTTAGATGGAAATAAATGGTAAAATAAAAGTGGTAAAATTTATATTAGCAATATATTGGGCTGTAAGATATTATATTTAAGAAATTCATAAGCCCCTGTGGAATTAAGTACTCTGTTGGTGAAGAGCATTTGAACAAACACAGCCACCATGATAGTACATCTCAAAGAGAACGAAATAATGACAATAATAATAATAAGCAAACCAAAAACGATCAGCAAACAATAACCTACTGAAAATGATAAACTCTTCGTAATATTGATGACACTACTACTGGAATATGAAAACGACAGATAAGGACTGAGATTGTAAAGGTTTTTTTAGCCCCCGTCATTCAACTTTTACGAATATTATTTAATCACTCATGGGATATTTATGTGTAGGCCCGTACTTGTTTAAGCATTGGTCGAAATGACTAGCTATAACCTTCATTAATATTGTTCTACTCTTGACAACGCACTTTCAACATGCATAAAATTGTGTACAGCAAATGCTTATATTATTAAGATGTATGCCATGTTAACATTTCAACTATATGCTAAGAAATTCAACCTCTAGATCTAAACAGAAATAGTTGTACTTGCAAAATGTCTTCTTAATTTCTTACGAAAATATACAAAGTGAAAATACCCGACGCAATGTGGTCCGTGATTTTTAAAGTCTCCGTAGTATTCCATATTGTTGGCGCCATAAAGCCACCTGCTTCGAGAGCGCCCGCCATAATTGTGCCGTATTTTATTCGTATTTTGTTCTCCAGATTGCAACTGCTTTGTTTTCCTTAGTTCTTTCGATTTGTAAAATGAATTTGCAACATGTGCCTCGCAGTCTTGGAAAGTACATTTAAATGTACCACTACGCACACTAGTGCGTAACTGTTTAAAAAAATAAAACAAATGTAATCACAAATTTGTCCATACCCTCTGTCGCGCGCTCTGGCCACCATTTCGTTTTTTACACGAGTCTAAAAGTTGTAGCGGTTTCTTGTGTTATTAAAGAGCCGACATTCAACCACGAACGGGAAGGAAGAGGAAATTTTGTACGAGAAGGAAAGAGTGGGGACCTGCATCACCGCCTTGCCTCTCTCACCAGTTGTCGATCTAACCGTGTGGGTGGTTGCGCGCTCTCTACTCATTTTCAGAACAGACAATAAACCAGATCAAACGCCTACCTTAATAGTACAGTCCATTGCAGTTTTCTGTGGAGTTCATGAAGAAATACTATGGTAAACTCGAGCTACGTGAACTCAGGCACTTTGATAACCCAGCCGAAACGCATCGACGTGTGTGCACAGGCGCATTTAGTCATCGGCGCAAACCATTGCTTCAACTATTTTCGCTTAGACCATAACCGGATGGTAACAGTTTTTTTCATGCTGAGCTCTCCTTTCTAAAATTGGGAAGTGAAGTCACACAAAAGCATCTAGCGCTGTTCCTTATTGGTGAGGTCTGTTGCGTTAGCTTCTCAGAACACTTATTTAACCAAAATCCCTGATAACAAATTTACTAATTACAAACAGTTTCACCTCATCTCTTTCTGCTTTCTTTGAGTTAAAAAATGTAACCTCAGTAATTTGGAGGATACGTAAGTTAATTCAAATGAACAAGAAAAGGCAGATACATATATTGTTTCATTGAAAAGTGGACCGTGGATGGATGTTTTCCTCAAACACATCGCAAGTAAAAACCAACAGGAAATCGCAACTTATACATTCTTAAAAATAAAAGGTGTTAAAAGTGCAGCGATGCTACACAGGAGAATCATTTTTGGTTTACCACAGAATTTTTCAGTCATAGGTTTTTAAATAAGTATGTTCTTAGCTTTACCTATATAGTCTACTATACTTTTTTCAATTTAAGAAAACTTTTATGCAAGATAAATGTTTTGTGAATCTAAACGTTTCTTATGGAACCATCCAGCCTGACAAAGAACATTTTAGAAACTTTTCTAAAGTTTCTATTTTTTTGCATGTTAAATAGGCTATCTCCAACCCCAAACTGATGAAATGAAACATCTCGTCAGGATTATCACTCAATTGCTGTCAAAAATATGTAAAAATAAATGAGTAAATATAATAGAATGGACCAAAAATATTAGCTGCGTAATGTACACAAACAAGATGCATGCCCTTAAATAAAAGATAAATGAACAAATTAAAGAATAAATCGTTTATAAATCGATTTTATTTCAAAATTCTGTGAAAATCATTCATGTGGGATTTTACGGTTCATTAATTTTCTTTAGATGGGATGATCGTGCTCTTCTAGTGTAAAGACATCGTTTGGGCACAAATGTTGAATTAGACGCATAGCAGGGGTGTGTGGAGGTGTCATGGGAATTTGACACTGATTGTATCCTCTTAGGTGTGCACGTCGCTTCAATCACGACTCAAGCCTTAGCACGATTTGGCAACTTACTTTTCCAGATGTATTTTTTCTGCGCCGGAGGAAAATGGCCTGAGGTGTTTGTTTATACAAGACCCTTGGGCTGGTCTTATCTGTCCAAAGCACTCACGCCGTGATTTCAGGCCTGCTCGACTCGGAATTTTACAGTCTATTGTTCTCATGAATGGCTTTTAAAGATACGAACGCCTCATAAAGGCAAAGTTGTTGGTTCTGATTGATCTTAACTTTTTTTGAGATTTGAAAATATTTCCCCTGTGGTATAGCCTACATAAAATATGCGAAAGGGTGGTAACAGGCCCTAACAAATAACTTGTGTCTTATTTATTTATCGATTGTGTATTTCATTTGTGAAAAATATTTGCCTTCAGGATCGACATGCACTGAATGAACCAATTCTCGTGCACAATTAAACGTTGACCACAAGTTTAAAGTGTGGTGCAGGTCACAATTGTCTACCGTTCCTTATTTATAATAATATAACAAAATATGGCCTGTCAAATGTATCATATCATTATCAGCAGTAGTGCACATTTGTTGCATTCTTCGTTTACATTTTGTGTTCCAATTAAGTATTTAAAACGCCAAAGGCCTATGGATCGTTCAATCTAAACATTGTTTATTTGTTTTAAACGTCTTGTAATCTTTATTTCAACTCCCTACGGACACCTTTTCTATGAATGAAAGGGTAACAAATCTGTGGTCGTGACTCCTGTCTGACGTCACGAGGGAAACGCAGTCACGACGCATTCCATCACAGGGCGCGCGGAGACACGCCCCATCGCGCAACGCCTCTTTATAACGGGCCCGAGTGAAGCACCAACAGTGAACGGACTTGTAAAACAGCGCTTGAGGGTGCAGCAAATCCTAACTATCTGGAATAAGACTCTGAGAAACTTGAGGTAAGATCAGCTTTTTATTTCATACGAACTAAATCTATCTTTTTTATGTCATACGAACTAAATCTGAGATTTTTTTTATTTGATCAATCAAGCGTTGATATTGAAGTGAAGATAGTGGAATTAATTTTGTAAATGAGTATGTGATTTAACAATACATTTATTGTGAATTGTATAACTAATTTTTAGTATTTTAACTGTTTAAAATTTTACATAAAAAAGAATCACAGCAATGGCTGAAATTTCATTTTATTTCAAATGGAAAAAATTGTTTCTTTCTTCAGATGGAAATGTATCAAGCTGGATTTTATACAGAAGACTTCAGAACTCAAGAAGTTCCTGGTGGATTTGACTTCAGTTCTCATGGTAATTTCCCACTTTTTATCTATTATCATTTATTGAATATTAATTATAAAAATAACTGATTCTCAATATAATTTATAATATAGATGCCCATAATTGCTATTATCCATTGACTCAGCCCTCAAGGGGAAAAGTCAGCACATTTTGTGGGCTGTAGTGCTCCTCCGGCCTTGTTTCCTGAATCTCTGTGCAAAACATTTCCTTTGTCCTTCAGCTGTGAAGGCAGATTTGCAACACCCCTGTCAAACCCCCCAAAATTAGACCTTGACATCTTGTTTGCGTGCACTAATTCAAAGCTCATCAGGAAAAGGGGGTGTCAGGCTGTGCATGCTCTGAGATTTAGGAATGTCCCATTCAGGGATGTAGAAAAAACGGGGTGGTCAGGTTAAAGATACACCCGTTTTTCTGTTCCCTCCCTCTCTTCCTAATCCTTTCCTCCAGACTTCCTCCTCAAACCGATTTAGCACCCTGTCTCCTATAGCCTTCTTCATCACCCTGTCAGAGTCGCTGTATAGCGTTTCCTTTATCCCAGCGTACTTCAGACTGGTGAAGAAAACTTTAGGGTGTTGAGTTGCACAGAAATGAAACATCTGTAATCTGATCCGGTCCATTTGTTAATTCTATGCATCACATTTCTTGCTGGCTCTCATTCATTTCATATCTTTGATAATGTACCTCCAGACTACAGTGGTGAAGACCTGTCCTTTTTATTAGACAGCAAAGGACCTGCCCAGCACCAGTATCCTGAAACATACTCTGAGCCCCAGAAGGAGCATTTGCATGCTTCCAAAGGTAAAAAAAAAAGTTCTCTCAAATTTCTGTCAGCAGTGTTAATTGTTGAAGACTTAAAAAGCAAACAAGGAATTTTAATGATTAAAAACATACAAATGTGTGTTTACTCTTTTTAGGTAACTCTCAGACGGTCAGTTCCACAGACTCTGGACTGTTTAATCTGGACTCATTCCCTGAGTTTAATTGCTGGGCATCATACACGAATAGTGAGTATTGAATTATAACAGTACAAACCATTTTCTTCTTTCTTGAAGTTCTTTCCAGACATTTTCCGAACCTTGTAAGTAACCTGTCTATTGTATTTTTCAGTTCCAGAGGGAATGATAGCAGATAGACAACAGGTTGGCTTTCAAGAGACTGCTCAAACCTACCAGAACCTTGTCCCTCTGTGTCCTCCAGCCCAAAACGGTCCATTCAGCTCAGGAATGGACACCAGCAGTCATTACCAACCTGGAAAAGCTCCAAGATCATCGATCACCAATAATTTGGAACATCTGGGTGAGTATTAACTCAAATCACTGAATTCCTTTTGTATAAATCTATGTTTGATAAATGAGGTTATATTTAATTCTTGTTCAGGTGATGCTGAGAGAACATATGCTTTGTATGAAGCCGACCAACAAAGCAGGTCTCCATATTGGTCCGACTACCCCTCACCAGGTTACTGCACATCCATGCTTGGACAGCCCCCATCCTCCTCCTCCCCTCCGGTTTCTCAACCCTCAGAGACATTCTGCCCTCGTGTGGCCAAAAGACGTAGTACACCATCTCAAAGATCAGACAGGGAGGGAGACGTGACACCAATGTCTGCTTATCCAGGTGAGGGATTCTGTTATAGAAGGTCTTTGTTTGTTTGTTTTTATGAAAAAGTGAAATAAAATGTGTCTTGTCATGATGTATAACTCAATATTGATTGTTCTGCACTAGGATCTGGACCTATTCAGCTGTGGCAATTTCTGTTGGAACTTCTGCTGGACTCCGCTTGCCACACCTTCATCAGCTGGACCGGGGATGGCTGGGAATTTAAAATGTCAGATCCTGCAGAGGTGAGATTCATTCCTCAATCAAACACATTTGGTCGAACTTGGTCTTAAATGCAGACATTTTACAGTAGAGGGCATGTGTTATCTTCTCATCCGTGATTTTTTTTAAACTAATCTTACTGGTTGTGTTAAGACACTCACCTTGTTCCCTCTAACCTGCAGGTGGCAAAGAGGTGGGGCCAGTGCAAGAACAAGCCTAAAATGAACTACGAGAAGCTTAGTCGTGGCCTGCGTTATTACTACCACAAAAACATAATTCACAAAACAGCAGGCAAACGTTACGTCTACCGCTTTGTCTGCGACGTTCAGGGCATGCTCGGGAAAACGGCACACGAGGTTTTAGCCAGTCTAAACATCTCGCCATCAAATGCAGGATCTCCACAGTCTAAAGTAAGCACAACTAGATCCGAGGAAACCACAGAGTCCTGGGGACATTAGAGGAGATCTATCAGGATCAAATAGAACTGACAAACATCACAAGTCATGTCGAGGCTTGAATTCTGACAGCAGCATTTTAAGATTGAACAGGATTTTTTTGCAGGAGCGAAAAACATTGGGGACTGCAGTTTTAGCAGCCTTGAGACATTCCAGATCAGTGATCAAATACGTATAGCCCCAGTTTGTTTGCTGTTAATGGAATACAGTTAGCTACCTCTTTTGATGTTGGAATACTAATTTTGTAAATGTATCTTTTCTGTTTTGTAAACTGATGTTGTGACATCAGATTGTGAATTCTTGTAAATAAACTGAATGTTGTCAATGTAAATGTTTCTACACAAAATGTTGCTGACCAGTCATTAATGTGGAAATTTTATATATATCAGTATCACTAATCTATACTATCAAAAGTTGGGGTCACTTTGCAAAAATAGATATGATCTTATGAAGGGACAGTTCACCCAAAAATAAAACTTCTGTCATCATTTACACACCCTAGAGTTGTATCAAAGATACTTGGTAGATTGCTTGTATCCCAAACAGCTCTTGGCCACCATAAATATGGAGTGAAAAATGTAACGATCAAAAGTGCCCTAGAACTGTTTAATTTCCTACATTCTTCAAAATCTTCCTTTGAGTTAACAGAACAATGAAATTTATAAAGCATTTTTCCAACTAATCGGAGTGTTAGTTCCTTGCAACTAACACTCCGAAGCCGTTTCTCATGCATTGTTTTATTTTTGACGACCTGGCATGAGGTGAACATTAACGGCCACAATTAACCACCGATCCTGCCATTCAGGTCCCGTGTCTCACACAGCCGCGAACATACCGGTGACATTTTTGTGGCGTTGGCACTTTATCTAGCGTCACAAAAGGTGCACAGCTTTCATTCCATCTATGTTGTGCAGTATGTGCGCGGCGTATAAGCTAAACATTCAGTTTACTGAAACTCGGGCGATTCATCCACGAGTACAACACAGAATTTAAGCATCTGTCACTGTTACTGACTGTTTGTTTGGCTACACTAAAATGAACAAAGTTTGTTTGCGGAGGCAGTGCACTACAGGGGACAATAATAACCACTCATTAATGTCGATGTACGGTGACTTTGTCAGACGATGTTGCAGTAAAAATCAGGATAACAAGCGTTTAAAAAGTGACTCATTGTTAACATGTAGTGTCATGGGTAGTGTGTTTTTATAATTGTTTCCTGTCATCAGAACAGAGAACAAAAAGTATATATAAATGGAAAAATCTTTTTTGTTCACTTGTATTACAGTATGTGACAGTTCAGTTATAATATGACTGCAAGTCTGCATGATAAACCTATGAACCTAATGCATATTGTCGCTTTGTGTCGTAGTTAGTACAAATTTGACTGTATTATTTGTGTCCCCTTCTAAAATTTATCTTGAGAAATTGTATGTGTATTGTCCCCCCCCCCTACTGTTTAATGAGATTTACGCCCATGTATATGGTATATTAATGTTTAAAGGAACAGAATACATGAATTTACTGATAATTCACCCAAACAGGAAAAGGACGGAATGCGCTTACATGAGCCGTAGCTACTTTCACTTCGTGAAAACGTCATTGAACAACAGGCACTTGAGGAGGAAACAACAGTCTAATGAAACATGGAAAAAACCATTAAGGATCACCTGATCGACACTTTTGATGATCTGGGAAGCGATCAAAAGAAATTTAAACGCAAGTTGTGCGATCGAAAGCAAGAACCGCGCGTCCGCAGAGCTATGATCGATAAGATCGAAGACTCTCTGGATCTTGCAGATCTGATGATAACCCATTTTACTTCGAACGGAGCAGTTGCAGTAACACTCGAGATTTTAGGAGCCATTGCGTGCAATGAACAAGCAAAGGAGCTGATAGAGAAAACAAAGCAAAGTAAGTTAAAAAAAAAGATTTAATAATTAACCTGGCAACACATCTTTACGTTTTATGTCAATTACTTATTAACTCACTGTAGGCATTACATTGAACCTAAGGTCCAGTGTGTCATTTCTGGGAGGATCCATTGACTGAAATGCAATATAATATACATAGCTATGCACTCAAAGGTGGATAAAAAGCTTAAAGAAAGAAGCGTTACATTTTTATTGAGCTATTTCTATCCTTATTCACCGCGGACCCCCTTGCATGTATTTCACCATGCGCTGTCAGCCGTCGTAGTGTTTCGAAAGGGGGGGGGGGGAATGGAATGACATTTCAGCCAAACATTTCAGTCTCAGTTGTTTAAAAAGATGTATACAGTTATCAAAGTTGAATGATTAAAGTGTGGTTTCATTTTCTAATTAAATATTTTTATATTTTTTATTATAGTGATTTCTGTAGGCACCCCAGTGGCTCAACCTGATGAGGTCGACCAAAAACCAGCACCAAATGATCTGAAGACTGATGACTATCTGTCAGATGACTATCCGGAACATTTTACTCCAAGCAGCCTATCGTTTAAAGACAAAATTCTCAAAGAAAAGGGCGAGGAGGCAAGTATTCTAAGTTCACCAATGCTGTAAGGAAAAACAATCTTGTTTTTTGTCAATAATACAATAATGGGTTTGCTTTTAGGTTTACAAACAACTGGATAAGTCCAAACGAAAACGCTTGGCCCTGGTTATTACCAACAAAAACTTTAAGAAGACGTCTCTGAATAGAAAAGGTGCGGAGAAAGATGAAGAGAACATGGAGTGCCTGTTACGGCAGCTGGATTATGACATTGTGAAACATAACAATCTCTCTGGAAACGTGCGTTTGTAACATTTATTAAATGAGGAATTGCTCATTTTACAGTTAACATCTTTGTGTTACGTACATCTCTCTTCATTTTTGGTGTTTGGTTTTCATTTATATAACAATGTGCATTTCATTTGGCAGGAAATGGATGAAGCCATCAAGAACTTTGCTCAACGAGATGAACATGAGAATTCAGACAGCACCTTTGTGGTGTTAATGTCCCATGGAATTCTGGGTGCCATTTTAGGTATCAATTATGATGAGAAAAACAAGGACGTCTTCCCTATTGAAAATATCTACAAGCATCTGAACTCAGCGAATTGTCCAGCTCTGATTGATAAACCAAAGGTTATTCTTATCCAAGCCTGCAGGGGAGGTACTTAAATTTTTTAAAATACAGTCATTGACATCATAACATCATTGTATGTTCACCAAATCTTATTTCACATATGCTGCTGATTTTCAGAGGAAAATGGACGTGTGTGGGTCAGTGATGGAGTGCCTCAGGAGCCAATGGGAATAGAGGCAGATGACTTTGTGCACAAAGAGAAAGATTTTATCTCACTCTTGTCCTGCACCCCCGGTTAGCATTCAGAGACACTTGACAGTTTGCAGTGTCAGAGAATTATTCATGTCTGACAGGAGGTTTTTATTATTAAAGTTACTGAGTTGCTTTCCAGATGTGCTAATTCAATGCTCGGCTGTTGAATTTGCCTTACAGACTCCAAATCCTACAGGCACGTTGAGTTTGGAACATTCTATGTCCGGAGCATACTGAAGGTGTTTAGGAAAGATGCACATAATGATCACATTGAGGAATTGTTCAGGAAGGTAAATCAAATGCTGCTGCAAGTTGAACCAAGTCTGTGTGAATTTTTGTTACATTTGAATCACAATAATATTCCCTTTTTGCAGGTTATGAGATGCTTTGAGAGTGATAAACGTATGGGAAACTTAAAACAAATGGTGTGTAAAGACAGAGCAACACTGACCAAACACTTCTACCTTTTCCCTGGACTCTGAAGGCATACTTCATTCCTCTGTGAATTATAGGTGGCATATGTAGTCTTTGTGTCTGTTGTACAACCAGCCTGAACATAAGTTACATTCCTGTTATGGCTGAAAAAACTGATTATTTTACAAACAAGAGAAAAACTAATTGATGATTGTTCTGTCCAGTTTGTAAATAGGGCTGTTTGTATGTTTCCAACATATGATTGTCATATTATTTTATCATTATGATTCAAATGTTTCTATTAAATTGATAAAGTTTTCACACTAGGAGTGCATTTACTTGATTGAAATGTCTGATGATTATGTTGCGTTCTAGAGATCCTCACATCATGTTTGCAAGTGAAATTGGAAACATGCAGTATGCTTACATTATAAACAGAATAAAGAGTTGTCACAGATAGATGGGAACAACTTTTGTTTTAAAATGCCTCCTGAATGCATGAACCAGTGAAACAAACTTGTTATACCAAAAAAGGACAAGCAATTGAGTTATGTTAAAAAGATGCCGAATATGTCTGTGAATCAGAATGCAAAGATCACGTTGCATGTACCATGTTTGTTTCCCAATTTAGGTGCAATTCCTGTGACGCATGATTTTTTTCACAGTATATGAGATATAATAATATGAGATTGTACTGGCTTCAAGCTGACTGTTGCCTCCAGGTGTAAGCATGTCTTTGCGCTGCAGCTCTTTGTCTGTTCACTTGTTCAACTTGTTTGCCTGAGTTGAAAGTGAAAGTTAAACCTTAAATTCTATTTATTTACTTGTATGACTGAGTGACTTCTTCTGAACACGGAACAGGTTTTGTAGAATGTTGGTAACCAAAAAACATTCATTTGTGTTCACGGAAGAAAAATGATGTGTATGAACCCAGGTTATGAACAACGTGAGGTTGAATAAATGATGACAGATTTATTTAGGGTGAACTATCCTTTTATCACTATTCCTCCGTAAAACAAGTGAATGTAAAAAACTATTTGTTAATTTACTGTCTAATAATTCTACAATAATTCTACAATGAATACATATACAGTTTGCTCCTATATTGCTTTCTTTGTTTAAAGTAGATTATTGGGACATTTGTAGCACAGCGTTTATGGAAAGTGTTGAGATAAATCTGGTATACATTTTAAGTGGATTCTAAAACTAAGGCCCGATTCACATTCCGCGTCTAAAACCGCGCGGAAAACGCAAGCTGCACTGCGTCCTCCTTTTTTACTATCATTTTCTCCATTTTCATTGAGCTTGTCTATAATTGCTGGTTGTCACATGACCTGCGATGCGCTTGCAACTTTCTGAAAAGTTAAGTTTTTTCATCTCGATGCGGCGCCGACGCTCATGAAAAAAGAGCACCTACATTTAAAATAACGAATATTCGCTCGGAAAAGACGCGAAACGTGAATCGGGCCTTAATCTAGAGGAGACTTCAACTTTTGGTTTTAGCTCTTCAAATTTAGGTTTAAAAAATACTTGAGCTTGATTAATCACATTTTTTACACAAGTAACATTTACATCTCTGTATGGGTACGGTTTATTGTAACAGACAAAGGGTTAGTTGTAACACTGGCTTTAAAATTCTGTTTGAACACATATAACTCACTATTATTCTGTCTATAAATGTGGATATTGTTTGTAAATCTTTCTATAATCGATAGATATCCACACATATATCATCCAGAAATCCCTTATCTAACACAGTGATTAAGATAAAATAAGGGTGGACTTGGTGACTTACACACCCAACTGAGAAATGC
This sequence comes from Triplophysa bombifrons, assembly GCA_029783895.1. Classification (NCBI taxonomy): domain Eukaryota; kingdom Metazoa; phylum Chordata; class Actinopteri; order Cypriniformes; family Nemacheilidae; genus Triplophysa; species Triplophysa bombifrons. Next base: position 7,338,475 of record CM056455.1, read on the forward strand.
CATAACACTCTTTGTCCAAAATCTCCATAAAAGCACACCAAAATGTATCATATATTCACAGATGACCGTCATCTGGCAATGAGAGATAAAGAGCGAAAACACAACATCGCTTGACCCCACCTACGAAAAAAATCCGTGTTAATGTTTTTCCTGAAATATCACTTGCTAACATTCTTTCAAATATCTTTATTTGGAACAACTTGAGTGTGAGTAATTCTAATATGTTATGTTTCATCAACTTAAACAAATATGTAATTATACCAAACTTAGGTAAGCAAAAAAGAAAAAATAATATAATAAAATATATAACAAAGCTCCTGTAGTGTGTTTAATTAATCAAACAAATTTATGTTCAAATATTAATTTATGTTGTGAGAACTTATGATTTTGAGTTACCTGTAATTAAAGGATGGCTTTCCTTACCATTTTAAGTCGCCTAAATATAAATTATGTTGTAAAAGTAGTACAGCTTTTAAAAATGGTATAGTAATGGGGCCTCAGATCGTTTAAAGGAAGTGATGCTGTTTTTACATTTGTGTTTGAGTCTCCACCTCCTCTAAACTCCATACATTCAACCAAAGTTATTTTCATTCTCGTTACAACGACCGGAAGAGGCAGGTAAACCTAAACAAACATGGCGAAGACCCTTAAGGATCACCTTATCGACACCTTTGACGATATGACTCAGGACAACGTAAAGAAATTCAAAAGAAAGTTGTGTGACAGGAGTCAAGAACCGCGCGTCCGCCGAGCTGCCATCGAAAAGATTACAGATTCGATGGATCTGGCAGACTTGATGGTGGACACGTTCACATCGATCGGAGCTGTTACAGTAACAATCGAGATTTTACAAGCTATTAACTGTAACGAACAAGCAGTCTATCTGAGTAAGGCCACGGGACAGAGTAAGTTACATCGCAAGGCGAATGCGGATTGAGTAACATTACATGGTAAAAGTTGTGAACGAAAGAATTTAATGTAGCCTAAATGTTTGCAACGTAAACGTGAACAAAGTCCCAGAAGACGGAAGTTATTTTTCTGTGCATGCTAAAAGCATTATATAAACGGGGATTATGATTTAATGCAGATTAACATTAATGTTGATAAATTTATCAGAGGGTTGGGTGCGCCTTCGCTCCAAGTCCACAGTTTAGAGGATCAAACCACTCGTTTAATGTATGAACTCAATTAATCTGATCACATTTCTAAAATATTGCAAATATTGCATACATAATGCATTGCATAATATTCAATCATCTGTGTTATAATCGTATCATCTTGTTTTCAACATAGGCCTATTTTAGGCAACAATTGACATTTTTTTACATTTCAACTCAAATTGACTTTCGATTTCGGCCTCATTTTCGGCCGATTTCTTTAAAGTTAGTTTATAACTATGTTATAAAAATAATAAGAAGAATATTAACAAGGACGTTAATGTAATTTATATGAATATTGAATAGTGACGGTCTTAACTGATTAAACATTTCTGTTTTCATAATATGGCCATAAAGCCGTTCACAAAAGTCCTACTTAAACCTTTGTATGTAAAATATCTTTAATGGATTTGTTTGCCTGCCCTTGTACATTATGTTATACATGTGATCAACTCTAAGATTAAAAGCACAAAATAACAATAATAGTCTATTAAAGTCAATTTTGTATTTTCAGCTGGAGAACAAGGCAGCGCCAATGTTACGCCAGGAAACTCAAGTGCGCCATCTAACGGTAAAAATAGTAATGGAAAAAAGTTGAAGAACTCTTAACCTAGGAAGAGAATGAGTGAACATACATGATTGTAAATTTAATCCTGCCTGTGAAAACCAAGCGATTTTGTTGTTGATTTACCGTTTTCTGCATAAAATCATCCTACATAATGTAAACACGATTATGTGAAAATATAACCTTGATATTTCTAATATTGACTGAGTAAGGCCATGTCAAAGATTGAAATCAAAGTGAAATTAATGACTAAAATCAATCTTCAAAGATCATTATCTCAATAAGATTGTGAGACTTTAGCATGGTTTTCACAGACTGGGTCAGACATAATCCAGGTGAATAAAGCCACATCCTCCTAATCTGACTATATGCCAAATTAATCTCTTCATAGGTCAACAATTCATCGATAAACATCGAATACAGCTCATAGAACGAGTTAGGAATGTAGATGCCATCCTAGATGAACTTCTTGAGAAAAAGATCATCAGTCACGAGGAATATGATAAAATCCGCTCTAAAAGCACCCCAACAGAGAAGATGAGAGAGATATTTTCTGGGCCAATGATTTCTGCTGGAAATGCAGGAAAATTGGCTTTATATGAGGCTCTTATGAAGTTACACCCTCCGTTAATGAAAGATCTTGGAGCTCAGTGAAATACAAATGAATATCCTGTCACCCTGAATATTTTTTTTATTGAGTTGTTTTTAGTCTTGTCTTATGAGATATATTACGCAATCAAGTAATTTTGAATTTAAATGAACAATTGTAAACAAAAGCTGTATATACCTACCATATAAATATATGGTCAATCTAGCAATTAAATGTACTAAATTGTCATATTTTTTTAACGATTTATAACATAGGACAATGGGCATGATCCTAACAATATTGTTTTAGCTTTGTATTTTTATTGATAATCAATAAACAAGCTAATCAAGAAAGCCTCATGTTTTCTATTCTTCTATTATAAATAATTTTAATTTCTGCAGAATTACAAAATTCACAATTGAAGTATTTGTTGCAAGTCCCTCAAAGTTGTAGAGTTCTGATACTGTAACATTAGTAACATTGGGTTAAAAATGTAAAATACTGTCGAAATGTCTCTAAATTTGTGTATATTATCCGCAGTCCATCGGTTCATCGTCATCATCAGTAAAACTACTGCAACTCACACAGACGCCTGTAAATGTCCTGACCAATATTGCGGTTATTCCAGATGCACCCCATCACAAGAGTCCTTTGAGTCAATGAGGCTAAGAAAACAAAAGATTAAAAAAACAGGTTTAAAAAGTTTACCAGACCAACATGAAATAATGTACAAATATAAAGATCCTCACTTTTTTTGAGCCTGTGCAGCTTTTTTGGCCTCTCGATCTTCGTTCTCAGCATAGATCTTCTTATAGCAGTAAATCAACACACCGATCATCCAGAACTGCAGGACTATGATCACCACATACATCATAATCTCAGATATAACAGCTGTCAGCTCGGGGTTGGGACAACAAATGGAAGCATTGTTTTCATGTATGTGTGTTTCCTGGGGTTAAAATATACAACCTTTGCATGAAATGCTCTACCAAATTCAGATATGGAGTTAGCAGAAATGCAAATGTATCATTGGTGATTGTATTATGAGATTGATAATCATCTTACCCTCTTCCACAACGGTGAGTTCTATTTCTTTGATTATTGTCACATGTTTTTCACCTGGGGAAAGGTACAGCGTGCGGTGGAAGGTACAGCGGTAGGTACCGGTGTCATTATATGTGACGTTGTGAATGAAGATGGCTTATTTTTTATGACAGGACAGGTCTGCCGATCCCCAAAATCACCATACTAACATGGATAAAGTCCTCCTTTTCAGGTGGTTTGTAGTGCCAGTCCACAATAGCAAAAGCAGCCACCTCTTCTCTCCTTTTGCAAGAAATGCAACCCAACTCAAAACTCCCTCCAGCCACGGCCTCTGTCATGGAGTCCACTTCGGCACATCCAGTTTGGCCCTGTGGCACTAAATAATGAGATAAAAGCTAAAGTAGAATGTCTAATAAGCAAGAACCTACTAAGATGAACTAGCAAAATGGAAGTGATAAACAGAGAATAGGCCTATACCTAACATGGGAGAAGGAACTATAAAAACAAACTACACGATTTAATATTATTACCTATATTCTAGTGGCGGAATAATTCATTTAACAAATGATGTTATTAATGAGTCCTGAACAACGTAAAGAAATTCAAAAGAAAGTTGTGCGATCGAAACCAAGAACCGCGCGACAGCAGAGCTACGATCGAGAAGATCGAAGACTCTCTGGATCTTGCAGATCTGATGATAACCCATTTTACTTCGAACGGAGCAGTTGCAGTAACACTCGAGATTTTTGGAGCCATTGCGTTCAATAAACAAGCAAAGGAGCTGAGAGAGAAAACAAAGCAAAGTAAGTTAAAAAAAGATTTAATAATTAACCTGGCAACACATCTCTACGTATTATGTCAATTACTTATTAACTCACTGTAGGCATTACATTGAACCTTAAAGGTCCAGTGTGTAATTTTTGGGAGGATCCATTGACTGAAATGCAATATAATATACATAGCTATGCACTCAGACGTGGATAAAAAGCTTAAAGAAAGAAGCGTTACATTTTTATTCAGCTATTTCTATCCTTATTCACCGCGGACCCGCTTGCATGTATTTCGCCATGCTGTCAGCCGTCGTAGTGTTTCGAAAGGGGGAATGGGTGGAGCGAGCGGTTGGTTACAATTCGCTGTTCACTGACTGGACCTTTAAATGTCAAGAGTCAAAATCACTGTTGTTTTCACTATTATTGAAATTATATTTTTAAGAGAAAGTTAAAACAACTTGTTTGTGACCGCTGAATGTTACATTTTTGACTACACTGTAAAAAAAATCCTGTAAAATTTACAGTAAATTACTGGCAGCAGGGTTGCCAGCCAGATACTGTAAATTTTACAGCCACAGTTCTGTAATTTAATTTACAGCCATTTTCTGTAATGGCATAATACAGGAAAAAACTGTAATTTTGAATAGCAACAGTATAATGCTGTATTTTTTACAGCCAATTGCTTGATTTTAATTTACTTTATTTAGAAGAAATACATAATCACTGTATATCCAGTATGTTTTGCATACTGGATTTACACTGTTTATTTATGTTTTAATTGATACAAAAATAAATTACAGACAAATTTTGTACCTTGTTGTACATTAAATATTTTTATTTAGTTACAACTTCATAGTAGCCAACATGGCACTTTAAACAAGGAATGTTTAAACAATACCTTAACCAACATATCCATCATGTAACAATATCGCATAACAAAGCCCAAGTGAGTCTGTAAAACGTTCCACATCTTGATCCATCAGAGCACAACAAGTAGCTGGAACTATGGAAAAGAAAAAAGAGAATAATTTTATATATTTATACTCAGAGGAAAAACAGAGGACAACATATACAGTCAGAGAGAGAGAATAATACAATGATGTAATTCAATGATGAGATCTCTGTGTGTGTGTGTACGTGCGTTCGTACGTGCTTCTTACTTTTCATCGATTTCACTGAAAATTCATCATTGTGTTTAGAAGAGCGGCAACATGTGGTTTCACTGCCACCTGTTTCTTCTGTATCCTGCCATTTTAGATGACGCTTCTTGTTCCACTCTCTGGATTAATATCTACGAAGAGTCAGGAAAAACAAAATGTTGTATATTAAATATACAAAATATATTATATTAAAACACATGAATTAAATGATCAGCTTGCTAGCGTTAAATAGGGCAGACTTCTAAATAGTTTGCACTAAAAAAATCCATCTCTCGTTGAGAAATATTGTTTTAAAGTTCTAAACAGGTATATAACATTAACATATCTATAAAATGCAGGTAAGGAAGTTGTTCAACTAATACCTTTCATTGGACTCCAAGATACACGCTGCCCCATCCTGGTACTCAAGATTGAATATGTAACATGCTATGAACAGAGTGGCAAGGCCAGACATGAAGCTGTGCTGAGCACGCCACACACAACCTAACCTTCAGTCAGTATCCAGTGGCCTGCATGGCAAAGTGTGTCCTAAAACAAACAATAACACATGTGACAATAGTTAATAGATACAATACAATTTTATCTTTAAGCTTTTTACATTTAAACTACATTTAAGTATAAGTGACTCTACAAACAAACTCTAACCAAATTACACAGAGTAACTTACACTTAAAACCGTACTTATACAGAAATGTAAGCCATTAACGTTTGGGATGTCACGATCAAGAAATTGTCACACTGTTATTTGTAACGGGCCGTCTCACTCTTACCCTCCAACGGTCCTATCTCTAACGATGAGGGTGTGGCTAACGTCTTTTGCTCAAGCTCTCAGCTGGCCTCCGTTATATATACTGTATATCTAGCTCGTTACGTACATTAATCACTTTACCGGGCTATCCTCCGTGAACATCGACTTACCGCAAGCTTTGGTGACTCGTTTTAATTTGGGCGCTCGGTTTAACGGATAACTGCATTTGCAAATTTGAATTTACACCACAAAATAATCCCGACCGAGTGTGGTATTCAATAGTAAATTCCCGTGAATCCCAACAGTCGAAGCATGTAACTTTTACCGTGTCTACGGCGGGCGCGATGTTCAATATTAAACAAACAACCGTCAATGTACTAATACAATGAACTGTAGCTCCTCACATACCGCCTTCGCACCTGCTGTGTACAAAAACTCGAAATAACATGAACAACTTCTGTCCTCAGGTGCTATAGCGACGGGGAATGTTTGAAATCTTACCGCGACGGCGCTGCTGAAACCCCGCGCAAGACTCCTTCGGTCCCCGCGGATGGAGGTTGAATACCGGGTTACCAATATGAAACGCGACTGTAGATACTTCTATATAATGTTACCAGTATGATAGTTAACAAATATGGAGAAAATAAACGTAATAAATCACTTACCACAGGTGTGAATCACTCATTTTGCGCACTTCCCCAATCTCGACTGTTGAAGATCATCCCGCCATTGTAGATTTGAAATTTACAGCATTATTCTGTACATTTGAGTTAATCCGTCACGTGATCCCAGAATGCATTGCACTTTACAGCAATATTCTGTATTATTTAAAATACAGTCAGCTTCTGTAAAATAACGCTGTAGTTTTTACAGCAATTCGTTACAGTGTAGCCAAACATTTCAGTCTCAGTTGTTTAAAAAGATTTATACAGTTATCAAATTCTCAAAGAAAAGGGCGAGGAGGCAAGTATTCTATGTTCACCAATGCTGTAAGGAAAAACAATCTTGTTTTTTTACCAATAATACAATAATGGGTTTGCTTTTAGGTTTACAAACAACTGGATAAGTCCAAACGAAAACGCGTGGCCCTGGTTATTACCAACAAAAACTTTAAGAAGACGTCTCTGCATAGAAAAGGTGCGGAGAAAGATGAAGAGAACATGGAGTGCCTGTTACGGCAACTGGATTATGACGTTGTGAAACATAACGATCTCTCTAGAAACGTGCGTTAGTAACATTTATTAAAGGAGGAATTGCTAATTTTACAGCTCACATCTTTGTGTTATGTACATATCACTTCATTTTTGGTGTTTGGTCTTCATTTATATAACAATTTGCATTTCATTTGGCAGGAAATGGATGAAGCCATCAAGAACTTTGCTCAACGAGATGAACATGAGAATTCAGACAGCACCTTTGTGGTGTTAATGTCCCATGGAATTCTGGGTGCCATTTTAGGTATCAATTATGATGAGAGAAACAAGGACGTCTTCCCTATTGAAAAAATCTACACGCATCTGAACTCAGCGAATTGTCCAGCTCTGATTGATAAACCAAAGGTTATTCTTATCCAAGCCTGTAGGGGAGGTACTTAAATGTTTAAAAATACAGTCAATTGACATCATAACATCAGTGTATGTTCACCAAATCTAATTTCACATATGCTGCTGTGTGGGTCGTGTGTGGGTCAGTGATGGAGTGCCTCAGGAGCCAATGGGTGTAGAGGCAGATGACTTTGTGCACAAAGAGAAAGATTTTATCTCACTCTTGTCCTGCACCCCGGTGAGCATTCAGAGGCACACTGTTCATTTCAAATCAGAATCCTGAGATCACTTGACGGTTTGCAGTGTCAGAGAATTATTCATGTCTGACAGGGTTTTTTTATTATTAAAGTTACTGAGTTGCTTTCCAGATGTGCTAATTCAATGCTCGGCTGTTGAATTTTCCTTACAGACACCAAATCCTACAGGCACGTTGAGTTTGGAACATTCTATGTCCGGAGCATACTGAAGGTGTCTAGGATAAAGATGCACATAAGAATCACATTGAGGAATTGTTCAGGAAGGTAAATCAAATGCTGCTGCAAGTTGAACAAAGTCTGTGTAAATTTTTGTTACATTTGAATCACAATAATATTCCCTTTTTGCAGGTTATGAGATGCTTTGAGAGTGATAAACGTATAGGACACTTAAAACAAATGGTGTGTAAAGACAGAGCAACTCTGACCAAACACTTCTACCTTTTCCCTGGACTCGTCACATGACCTGCGATGCGCTTGCGCCTTTCTGAAAAGTTAAGTTTTTTCATCTCGATGCGGCGCCGACGCTCATGAAAAAAGAGCACCTACATTTAAAATAACGAATATTCGCGCGGAAAAGACGCGAAACGTGAATCGGGCCTTAATCTAGTGGAGACTTCAACTTTTGGTTTTAGCTCAATCACTCAAAAAATACTTGAGCTTGATTAATCATATTTTTTACACAAGTAACATTCACATCTCTGCGTGGGTACGGTTTACTGTAACAGACAGAGGTTAAGTTGTAACACTGGCTTTAAAATTCTGTTTGAACACATATAACTCACTATTATTCTGTCTATAAATGTGGATATTGTTTGTACATCTTCTATAATCGATAGATATCCACACATATATCATCCAGAACTGATTAGTGAAAATTGTGCTCACGTCACTTGAGGTAGCTGCTAGCCATGACTCGTGATCTTATATAAGCCCTCACCAGAGCTAACGTTAAATCCCCGCCATCAACAGTGAAATGTCTCGCATTATTAATATACATTTATCTAGGTGTATTTCATGGATTGATAATAGACATCAGTTTAAGTTGGAGAAAACAGCCGAAGGGGAACTTAACCTTATAAGTTAAAGGGATGCCCGCTAGCATTGCTGTGTGTGTTGAAGTGAATGTTAAAATATACCAATACCATGTTGGTTGCACCAATACATATGAATGTTTGTCCGTTTTGGTTTTATACAGCTGTCCTCAGTGGTAAGAGTATTGCGTTAAAATCGAAAGGTTATGGGTTCAATCCCAGGGGATTGCAAATACCTATGTGAAATGTATAGGATAAAGGATGTAAATTGCTTTGGATAAAAGCGTCTGCCAAATGTCTAAGGGTAAATGTATTTAAAAGATTGCACATTTAATTAACATTTGCATTTGCATTTGCACATTTGCAAATTATTTATTTCTTGTTTTGTGACAGTTTGTATTCAGAAGTTGAAGAGTAAAGTCTTTTATTTAAGTATCGTATTGAGTATTTTTATTCATTTATAATGTAACAATATAGCGTGACATTTGTGTCAATAATCTTCAAGCACAGGTGACTCCGCGTGCTGGGAGGGGGCCCCCAAATCAAATTCTGCTTAGGGCCCCCAGGAGGCTCGGGCCGGCACTGCAGAAATCCCTTATCTAACACAGTGATTAAGATAAAATAAGGGTGGATTTGGGTGACTTACACACCCAACTGAGAAATGCAATAACACTCTTTGTCCAAAATCTCCATAAAAGCACACCAAAATGTATCATATATTCACAGATGACCGTCATCTGGCAATGAGAGATAAAGAACGAAAACACAAATCGCTCGACCCCACCTACGAAAAATATCGGTGTTAATGGTTTCCCAGAAATATCACTTGCTAACATTCTTCCAAATATCTTTACTTGGAACAACTTGAGTGTGAGTAATTCTAATATGTTAGGTTTCATCAACTTAAACAAATATGTAATTATACCAAACTTAGGTAAGCAAAAAAAGAGAATATAAATTAATAAAATATATAACAAAGCTCCTGTAGTGTGTTTAATTAATGAAAAAATGTATATTCAAATATTAATTTATGTTGTGAGAACTTATGATTTAGAGTTACCTGTAATAAAACAGGTACAATTGCAATTTACAATTTTAAGTTGCCTTAATATAAATGATGTTGTAAAAGTGGTACAGCTTTTACAAATGTTATAGTAATGGGGCCTCTGTGCGTCTTGTATCAGATCGTTTAAAGGAAGTGATGCTGTAAGTACATTTGTGTAGGAGTCTCCACCTCCTCTAAACTCCATACATTCAAACCACAGCTGTTTTCATTCTCGACCCGAAGAGGCAGGTAAACCTAAACAAACATGGCGAAGACCCTTAAGGATCACCTTATCGACACCTTTGACGATATGACTCAGGACAACGTAAAGAAATTCAAAAGAAAGTTGTGTGACAGGAGTCAAGAACCGCGCGTCCGCCGAGCTGCTATCGAAAAGATTAAAGACTCGCTGGATCTGGCAGACTTGATGGTGGACACGTTCACATCGATCGGAGCTGTTACAGTAACAATCGAGATTTTACAAGCTATTAACTGTAACGAACAAGCAGTCTCTCTGAGTAAGGCCACGGGACAGAGTAAATTACATCACAAGGCGAATGCGGATTGAGTAACATTACATGGTAAAAGTTGTGAACGAAAGAATTTAATGTAGCCTAAATGTTTGCAACGTAAACGTGAACAAAGTCCCAGAAGACGGAAGTTATTTTTCTGTGCATGCTAAAAGCATTATATAAACGGGGATTATGACTGAATGCAAATTAACATTAATGTTGATAAATTTATCAGAGGGTTGGGTGCGCCTTCGCTCCAAGTCCACAGTTTTATAGAGGATCAAACCACTCGTTTAATGTATGAACTCAATTAATCTGATCACATTTCTAAAATATTGCAAATATTGCATACATAATGCATTGCATAATATTCAATCATCTGTGTTATAATCGTATCATCTTGTTTTCAACATAGGCCTATTTTAGGCAACAATTGACATTTTTTTACATTTCAACTCAAATTGACTTTCGATTTCGGCCTCATTTTCGGCCGATTGCTTTAAAGTTAGTTTATAACTATGTTATAAAAATAATAAGAAGAATATTAACAAGGACGTTAATGTAATTTATATGAATATTGAATAGTGACGGTCTTAACTGATTAAACATTTCTGTTTTCATAATATGGCCATAAAGCCGTTCACAAAAGTCCTACTTAAACCTTTGTATGTAAAATATCTTTAATGGATTTGTTTGCCTGCCCTTGTACATTATGTTATACATGTGATCAACTCTAAGATTAAAAGCACAAAATAACAATAATAGTCTATTAAAGTCAATTTTGTATTTTCAGCTGGAGAACGAGGCAGCGCCAATGTTACGCCAGGAAACTCAAGTGCGCCATCTAACGGTAAAAATAGTAATGGAAAAAAGTTGAAGAACTCTTAACCTAGGAAGAGAATGAGTGAACATACATGATTGTAAATGTAATCCTGCCTGTGAAAACCAAGCGATTTTGTAGGTGATTTACCGTTTTCTGCATAAAATCATCCTACATAATGTAAACACGATTATGTGAAAATATAACCTTGATATTTCTAATATTGACTGAGTAAGGCCATGTCAAAGATTGAAATCAAAGTGAAATTAATGACTAAAATCAATCTTCAAAGATCATTATCTCAATAAGATTGTGAGACTTTAGCATGGTTTTCACAGACTGGGTCAGACATAATCCAGGTGAATAAAGCCACATCCTCCTAATCTGACTATATGCCAAATTAATCTCTTCATAGGTCAACAATTCATCGATAAACATCGAATACAGCTCATAGAACGAGTTAGGAATGTAGATGCCATCCTAGATGAACTTCTTGAGAAAAAGATCATCAGTCACGAGGAATATGATAAAATCCGCTCTAAAAGCACCCCAACAGAGAAGATGAGAGAGATATTTTCTGGGCCAATGATTTCTGCTGGAAATGCAGGAAAATTGGCTTTATATGAGGCTCTTATGAAGTTACACCCTCCGTTAATGAAAGATCTTGGAGCTCAGTGAAATACAAATGAATATCCTGTCAGGCTGATTATTTTTTTATTGAGTTGTTTTTATTCTTGTTTTATGAGATACATTACGCAAACAAGTGATTTTGAATTTAAATGAACAATTGTAAACAAAAGCTGTATAAACCTACCATATAAATATATGGTCAATCTAGCAATTAAATGTACTAAATTGTAATCTTTTTAAAACGATTTATAACATAGGACAATGGGCATGATCCTAACAATATTGTTTTAGCTTTGTATTTTTATTGATAATCAATAAACAAGCTAATAAAGAAAGCCTCATGTTTTCTATTCTTCTATTACAATTTTTTTTTAATTTGCGCAGAATTACAAAATTCACAATTGAAGTATTTGTTGCAAGTTGCTCAAAGTTGTAGATTTCTGATACTGTAACATTAGTAACATTGGTTTAATAAATGTAAAATACTGTCGAAATGTCTCTAAATTTGTGTATATTATCCGCAGTCCATCGGTTCATCGTCATCATCAGTAAAACTACTGCAACTCACACAGACGCCTGTAAATGTCCTGACCAATATTGCGGTTATTCAAGATGCACCCCATCACAAGAGTCCTTTGAGTCAATGAGGCTAAGAAAACAAAAGATTAAAAAAACAGGTTTAAAAAGTTTACCAGACCAACATGAAATAATGTACAAATATAAAGATCCTCACTTTTTTTGGGCACGTGCAGCTTTTTTGGCCTCTCGATCTTCGTTCTCAGCATAGATCTTCTTATAGCAGTAAATCAACACACCGATCATCCACAATTGCAGGACTATGATCACCACATACATCATAATCTCAGATATAACAGCTGTCAGCTCGGGGTTGGCTGGGGGACAACAAATGGAAGCATTGTTTCATGTATGTGTGTTTCCTTGGGTTAAAAAATACAACCTTTGCATGAAATGCTCTACCAAATTCAGATATGGAGTTAGCAGAAATGCAAATGTATCATTGGTGATTGTATTATGAGATTGATAATCATCTTACCCTCTTCCACAACGGTGAGTTCTATTTCTTTGATTATTGTCACATGTTTTTCACCTGGAGGAAGGTACAGCGTGCGGTGGAAGGTACAGCGGTAGGTACCGGTGTCATTATATGTGACGTTGTGAATGAAGATGGCTCCGATCTGCACATCCTTAGTTCCCATCGTCCCGTGCCACTGTAGTCTTCCCTCAAACTTTTCATGAAGAACAGTAGGCGATGGATATTCATACTGGAAAATCTGAAAGACAAAGAAATGATTGAAAGTGGATAAATGTGATCTTCCAATAAATTATAATGGATCTAGACTGTGAATTCCAGTTACACCAAAAATTGAAAGTTTACGCTTTGTTTAATGGACATAATGACAGGACAGGTCTGCCGATCCCGAGAATCACCATACTAACATGGATAAAGTCCTCCTTTTCAGGTGGTTTGTAGTGCCAGTCAACAATAGCAAAAGCAGCCACCTCTTCTCTCCTTTTGCAAGAAATGCAACCCAACTCAAAACTCCCTCCAGCCACGGCCTCTGTCATGGAGTCCACTTCGGCACATCCAGTTTGGCCCTGTGGCACTAAATAATGAGATAAAAGCTAAAGTAGAATGTCTAATAAGCAAGAACCTACTAAGATGAACTAGCAAAATGGAAGTGATAAACAGAGAATAGGCCTATACCTAACATGGGAGAAGGAACTATAAAAACAAACTACACGATTTAATATTATTACCTATATTCTAGTGGCGGAATAATTCATTTAACAAATGATGTTATTAATGAGTCCTGAACAATAAATGATGATAAACATCGTTTTATTTGTAGAATATTCTTTTCACGATTGATTTTAGTCTCTCTTTAGCATATAGAGTTGATAATAAATGTCCATAACTTACCTTGAATAATAAAAAAGATGCTGAGAACAAACAATGAAATAAATTGCAGTGACATATCGACACTTCAAACAATCAAAATGATGAGTCCAATGTATTCCTTAGTTATTATCATAGATTCTTAACCATAACCGGACCAAAACCGTCCCATTTCGTCTTGTTGTGGCTCCAAAACAGACGACTTTTGCGCGCTTTAAATTAGTAGCGAAACTTCACCACAATTCTGCTGCCATCAAATACTTGAAAAGAAACGCGTTCAAAGTTTTAAAGTAATATTCCGTCTGTTTTAATTCGGTATGTGTCTTTCAGCATAGACTTGGCGTTTAGGAGAGCTAAGTATAGACCGTGTCAATCCTTGTGCTTGTCATTCAATACGCAATCCGAGAATAAGATTCGCACGAGCGACGTCAATTGCTCCAGTCAATAGGCTACACCCGACCATGTCAAAATCCTCAGATGTTACATCTGTCGCTAAACACTGAGCATATAATATATATATAAAAAAATAGGACTGGCTTCTTCATATGAACCATTACAAGGACCAGCAGCAGGGTTTCGTTAAGAAATATTGCGAAACACAAAGTAGGCCTATACATACCTTTGAGTAAGATATACTATTTTAAAGTAGCCTATAATATGTTACTTGTAAATGTATTATTTTATTCACGATCCGGCCGAAAAAGCGCCATCTCGGAATTGTGCTTGAAAAAACACATTTTGCATAACCTAGCCCTTCTTTGTGTTTGACAATGCATTCACAATTATGTTCAAACATAGTTGTTCATTATAGCAACTTTACTCCGATACCATAAGCAGGAAATCCATTCTGCAAATATGTGTTAGGCTATACGAGTAAGATTTTAAATATATTTTTTGTAAATAAGTGTTGTAATTTGTTGTGAGCACGAGGGTCAATATGCAAAGCGATTTGTTTGAATCATATTTTACTGGCAAATTAGTCTAGGGTAAATAACAATGGAGTCTACATCATTGATGCAAACGCCTGTGCCAGACTGCAAACTACAAAACTGGCCATTGGTCATGATTGGTTTCCTTGAAAATATGGCATTACTTTAAATCCCATATTCTTTATATTTCTCATGCTGAAACACCTGAATGAATGTCTAAATATTTGATATGTGATTATAATATAAAAATGTATATATTATTGGTATTATTACATTATCAATATGGCTACTTTATGTTAATATTTTATAAACGCTTTGCAATAGACCTATGTAGCTGTTGTTTTAACACAAAATGTGTTTGGATGTTCATTGGTACAGTTTTATTTTGCTAAGGCTTATCACATCATCTCCTTTTATTTTCTCTACAAGACACTGACGCTCATTGTCAGTTTACTTAGTCTTGAACACAAGGCCTTTTCAATATATAGAGAAGGTTAATAAAATACTCCCTAATGGAAAAAAGCGATCTCATTTATCTTGTTATACGAAAATGCTTTTCAACTCTTTAGCACAAGATGCAAGCAGCAGCAGCAGGCGTCAAATCCCCCAATTTAACTCCGTTTGTGTACAGTCCATGTTTTCCCCACGCTCACCGTACTCGTTTTTTCAGCTAGGTCGGTACATGCATCACTTAGTTAAATGTATTTACACTGACTCGTGTCACGCCAGATTGCGTCAAAGGTTTACGGAGTGCCTGATAAACTCACAGTGCAAGTTGTTTGGCTTCCCTGAACGTCAGACCACCCGCCCCAGGCACAACAGGGTCCACGTGGTCCGTACGTAAGGCGTCCCGCTCAGTTTTCTTGTCGACACCCACAAGCTGGTGAACTTTTATATTTAGCGCTGATCAAGTTTCCAGATACCCAGTCAGTGCCATCAGGTGTTCAGCAACACAACGCCATGGAATACCTCCAGTCGACTGGAGCAACACAACTCATAAACTTTTAGCCACGAGAGAGAGAGCAAGTGGTGGAACGGTTCCAAAGTCGAGGTGAGTCGAGGTTGTTTTATTGACAGAAAACACGATCCAAAACTGTATAAAAATAATCTACAAAACCAAGATATAACATATTTGGTTATATACATAATGTAGCCTAACAGTTACAATATACGCTTGCCTGGTATAGCCTACGTGTATTTACTTTGACCAGCAGCATGTAACGTTAAACATTCATTTTACATGGTTGTCTTGAGGGAAAGTTTGAGAGTTTAGGAGATTATTTGTCCAGACATATGTAATCATTTATGGCTATGGCATGACAACAGGCATCCGAATTTATTGTTCTTATAATAGTCCTAAATTAAGTTTCCATCCTTTATTTCGCCCTGAAAGCAAGGTGACCCTACTTCTGTCGAGAAACGGTCTGAGAGGCATCATCAGCTACTCCGAAAAGGACTACAAACTCAATTATTTGCAAAATGATAGTTAAAATGGTTGATTCCACCATTCAAGGTAAGCAGCATGATATCATGGTAACACGCACTTTAAAGTTGAAGGATTATTTTATTTATCATTTTTGCTAAAGGTTCAAACGGTCTTTGCTGGACTCCCATGTGATTATGGTATTCCTCCTTTATTATGAGTTAACCGCGCCACACTTAATGTCCTCCAGAGGTCGCCATAGGCAAATATATTTTTGAAAAGCATAAAACAAGAATGTGACATTTTATGATACATCTACTATTTAAAAGGGATTATATAATGTAGACTAGATTTGGCCCACGTTGATCTTCATTAACTTATCGAAGATATACATTTCGATTTTGTTTAATTATATTTTTGAATATCTTTACTTCTCTTAAAAAGGTAATGTAGGGTTCAATGGACGAATAAATAATGCTTAAATAAATATATATGTAAAAATAAAAAGGGATTTTGTACAAGCCTGTTATTATACGATAACACCCCGTTATTTTGTGGCGGAGTGCAGACGACGAAGAGCAGCCTCTGAAGGATTCACTCTCGACTGTACCATAAAGTGCGTCAAGAAGGGGTGCGTGTAATCGACAATAGTGTCATAAAATCTTTTTTATTCGATTTTAGCCCTTCAAAAATAAAACTATTAACTTGATAAATTATAGAAACTCGAAGCTTTCGTTTATTAAGGTCAGCGAGTTTTCATATATTTGTGTTGGCGTCTTTATGCACTCTTGTAAACACTCAACCGTCTCATTGGAAGCTGGTCTGATGCGATCTCACTATCTCGTCGCAGCAGTTAAACTTACGAATAGTTAGTCAAGTTAAAATGTAACTGCTACTTTGTTTATGAAGGCACATTTTTCCAAGATCAAACTATGAGCTCTTCGAGTATTCCAGCGATTGGGATTCTGAGCGATGGACAAGCGAAATCAAGAATAAGAGAAAGTAAACAGAGGACCGTTTCCCCACCGGTATAGTTAGCATGCTAGCCAACTAGTTCGACTGCCTGAATTCAGCTGACCGCCTATCAATAGCCTAGTGATGATTTTATTTACCGGAGTTTGATTTCCGCGTATGTTAACTTAGCTAACAGCCCTTAATCGATATAAATAACCAAAGGTAGAAGATACATTTAAAACTGGCGGCGAAAGGTAGTTTATTGTTAGCTTGCCGGCTAATTAGGGGTGCAGATGTGTTCCTGTGAGAAAGTGGATTTTAACATCACCCCACGCACCGTCACCCGGCTGATGTATGAGGCCGAACAAGATAAAAATAACGGGGGACAGTCGTCCAATGGGAGGTAAGAATTTAAAACTTGATATATTTGGCTGATAGATTATATATAATTTATTTTTGCCAAGTGACTGGGTTCTAAATCGTTCTTAAGCGTGTACTGCTGACTTTGTTTGGGAACTTTGATTTTGGGACACACCAATGTCACCCTTGTCCTTGACAATGGATTTTATGATCATGATCTTAAGGATGATCTCTTATAGTAGACTACCGTGAGAAAGTGACATAATTTGTATATGGTTGACAGAGCCTTTATGTATGACTGGTTTTAGTAAAAACTTTGTTTATATTTCACTGTCTGTTTAATGGTGCAGACAAGGTGAGAGGCCAGTGTGTTAATAGCTTGACATTGATTTGTGCAAACAAAACCTAGAGGTGATTGAGCTTGTTCAAACATGCAAGTCAATAAAGTGGAAGTTCTTGCTCCTTTCATTGATAAACTGCCGTTAATCCTGTTCTGAAACTTTGACATGACTCGCCTATGAGTTTCATCAGTGACACCAATCCAATAAATTTACCAGATAAAGTAAAGTCATGAAAAATGGGGACACATTGAAGACACTCGTGTGTTTGGGGTTGATCGTTTCAGTGTAGCTCATCAGCTTGTGGCACCATTGCAATGGAAAATAAAACTTAGCAGTTACTTTTAAAGGAAGCAGAGCGCAATTGTTTCACCTTTTTCTATACCCAAAATAACCCATAAAATTGACGTGCATAAATGTTGCAAATAAAAACAAGCTGAGCGTCTGGTGAGATGGGCTCGGTTTTAAATATTTCAACAGGTTTCTATTTGCATGAGGGTTTACACTGCTTAAACATGCAAGTCAAATTGTCTTTAAAGAAAAAGATTCATCACGTAAAGTGGAATGATAATACGTTAGTTATCATATGTTTATTATTGCGTGAAGTCATATTTTGTCTTGGTAGGTATTTGAGTGCATAATAATTCCTTCCATGTATTAAAAAGTGTAGGTTAAACAGATAGTGAAAATGATTTGTCATGTCCCTAAGTTAAATTGTTTTCGTGGCCCCTTTTACTTTCATTGTGCGTTTCTTATTCTAACATTAAAAAAGAGGAATAAGTCGTAATTTGTTTATCACCTGTGATGTCAATTAGGTTAATCTTGCATTTAACCTGGAATATTCTTTCAAACATAATGGAAATCATTTTTTTCCATGACCTATTCTAACATACTCTGAACTAGTGAACAAGTTTTATGTTTATTTCCCCTCAGCTTTTCAATTCAAGTTTTATTGTTGGGGCTTTATTTATAAACAGGCCGTGACAGGTGCGAGGGGAACACATTTGGTAAAGTAAGTAATAGGTAGTAATAGGTTTGCCTTGATCTGCTCAGTCGATCCTGTCTCTAATAAGGAGGTTATACTATACGAATATGGGAGGATGTCCAACAAGACCAACAAATATACATTACATTTCATGTTTTGTTTAAAAAACAGTGTAGCCATGGTTTAAAGATGTTAAACACAAATGCAGTTTCTCCTCTCTTTAGCAGTATGACCTTATCATACCAGATGTGCAAATCACAAGAACAAGATTGCAAAACTGCAATTTCTGTGATATGTGGTTGTGGCTGTGAAAATAGAGACTCCTTTGAAAGAAGGTTTTAATGTGGACAAATTCAAAGAAGATGGATCTAACATCAAGCAATTATGGATGCAAGCAAATTTGATTCTTCAAATGCTATTAATTCCAAATATTTAGCAAACAATTATTTGGCTATGCCCTCTATTAAGTGGAAATCAGAAATTACTTGTGGATATCATTGTAACACTTAGAAGATTTGAATGAAACTGTAGCCTTGCTTTCCAACTAATGATTGGCGTGATGAAGCGGCCTCAAAGAACCTGTTATTTCCGGACAATCCTGATTCTAAAACTAAGAGAAAGAAAGTTTTAAAAAAGGCGATGGCTGTGATGGCGCCTCCTAAAATCACTGTGGCTGAACCCATTCCCATTCCAACCCTGAACGTTCTCCCTCCATCTTCCGACACGGAGTCATGGTCCTGCTCGCCAAGCCCGCGGCCGCACCGGAACCGATCCCGCAGCCGAATACGCGAGAGGAAGAAGCACAAAGTGAAGCAAGAGCAGGTACCAGATAAAAACTGGGATACAGAGAAAGGAGAAAGTGGTCAAAGTTTGTCACGTTCTTCTACGCTGTCTCTAATGGTGTCCAATGTAGAAGAGGAGGAGCAGGGAAGCCCCTCAGTGCTTCTCCCACCCCCGTCTCGCTCCCGGAGCTCCTCATTAAGCAGACGTTCTCGCTGGTCTTTGCGTAGCCTTCTCAACAAAGACTCAGATTGTGACAGCACCAGGTCAGTCTGTGTCACCGCTACACTCTGCCAGTTATACGATATTTGTAAAAAAGTTAATGCCTGATGCAGATGCGTACATACACGTATGAAAATAGGAGGAGAAGAGAATGTTTTAGACCTGGGCAGAAATGCTGTCATTAGAGTTAACTTAAACCAGCATTCTTTTGATAGAGTTATGATATTATTCAGTCCATACTTGCATTACATAGAGGTCTTGACTATACAAGTTACATTCAAACAATTAACATCATGCTTATTAGCTTGTAATAACAGTGATTTTGTTTATTGAACACGGTCTCCAAAACCGTGTAATCCGTTTGTTTCAATAAGAGGATAGAATTAGGGATAAAAAGACCACAGAGGACAGGCGATCTTGGCAGCGGAGGGATAAAGGTGGGGCCGTATCTGAGCCGTCTGGCTCTTGCACACATCACATCACAATCACCCACTGGGAGTGTCTGCTTTTTCTAGTGATGTCACCGCTGACCAATCAGGGGCCTGTGTTTTGATGCTGCAGCAGGCGCTGTCAGCCAGTGAAAAGGCTAGCTTGGAGAGCAAAAGGTGTTTTATACACACCACACGAACAGCTGTGCCCTTGTCCTTCTCATTTACCAACCGGTTTCGCTGACCTAAATCTTTGTGTTGGGCTGCTCAGCCTCCAATACGTTACGAGAACTCAATTTGAATTGGTGCCAAGTGACCGATTTTACTAAGTTGTGGATATTGTAATTGTTGAGGTTGTGTATTTAGTTATTTGTGTTCTAGACCTTACAATTTAATCAAATCTTGCTAATGTGAGCAAACAACTTTTAAAGGGTTATTAATTTGTAGGCAATCTACGATAATCTGAAATTTATGAGGTAAAGATTTATTGCTCGCTTGCAAACAGATTAATTTTGGCTGACTTTAGATTCTGTCTTGTTTGTTTAGCAATGTTTGTGGGATGTTTATCTTTCCAAAATCAATGCGAGTTTCTGACATGTGAGTTTGCATAAAGACAAAAAGAGGGCCAAAGTTTGTGTTTTGCCGCTATTTTAAAATTCCAATTTATAGATTAAAGATACAGAAATAGATTGTTGTACCTTACACTGTTGCACGAAAAGTAAGGATGCTTTTTAAAACCTTCTGTGATAACATCATTTGGATTTGTCTCCCCGCCTGTGTAGTTCACTCTGTTGACGCAGATTGCTTCTAAAGCTAAAGATTTCATTTGTCTAAGCCTATTTGTGATCCTTTGGCCATTTCGAGCACGACATACTTTTGATCTCCTCCTCATGCCATAGGGTGAGATCCTGCACAAACTTTGTTGACTCTTCAATAATTTGTGTTTTGCAGTCATTTTTCATTGATCCCAAACAAATGAATTGTTTATATTGTCTGGTGAAGATACTTAGAACAAAAATAAGAAAGATTACATTTACCTTTATATGAATTTATTTAGCAGATGCAAATGTATATAAAACAGGGAGAAGTAATTAGTCTTAAAATTGAGAAAAGCCATGAGCAATTTAAAAAACGGAATATCTTTGAGGAAGCGTTGTGTCACCATATATCTTAAAAAAAATGCTTTTGTGGTTTACGAAGCGTAAAATATGTTTTAGAGTTGTGGGTTGGAGTTTTGGGTATACTTTATTTTTTAAGTCTTCCCTCTTACCCTACATACTGAGATTAAAGCAGCCTCTCAAGAAAACAGATTAAAAACAAATCAATTCAGACAGGAAGTAAATGGGCTGCAGATTAGGTAGTTCGATATGTGTTTCTGGTAAATTTTTGACTTCAACTCCCTCAAATGAAACGCATTTGTGGCATTCTCCTCTGAAGTGTTTCAACACATTTAACTGACTTTCGCTTCCACATAAACTCAACACTACAGATAATACTTATGGGTTGGTCCTGGTGTGCAGATGTAAAGAGAGGGCAACTGTCTCAAACGGTGTTGAATCCCTCCTCCACACAGTGCATCCTCTTTTCTCCTCCCCCCCGTGTGTAGGTTGCAGTAGGATTGCCCAAGCGCGCATGGTGGAGACCGGTGTGGTCGTTGCGTTTGAAAGGAAGAACAACCGAGGTCTGGCACCTGTTTTCGGATGGGGATGTTAAACAGTCGGGTTTTGTTTGACTAGAATTGATGGCGGGTGAACAGAGGACGATGCGTAACGCTTTCGGGCTGGTTAATCTGAATGTACCGTCTGCCATATCGGCGCAGTGCCATATAGAGCGGCTACTGTGAACCTGGACGTATCGCGCATTGAATCCTCAAAACACCCAATGACATGTTCGAGTAAGTATCACAGGATTTACGCAATGTGAACAGGTACATTGCTTATAAAACAAAGCTTGTTAACGTTGCCTGACGATACATTTTCATCAACATGCACCTCGCGCAGCATGTTGTTCTGTCGTTAAGACGCATTGCATCCCAAACTGCACTCATGACATCGACATCTTTATGATGTGACCTTCCATGCGCAAATGATTACATTTACGTGCGCTGTAGTTTTACTTTACTTATGTCCCGGTGCACCTGCAAATCTTGGCTCAGGTTTTTTTTTTTGCACATTTGCATCAGCTCACGAGGTATCGATGTCGGTAACTGAAGCTCGTTGTACCGTATTGGTATTTTTAGCCTCAGCAATAGACCGCCCATTCATTCGGTTGACATTTTCTGAAAACGAGTCCGGGTAGAAACAGACTCTTTTAACATATAGAGTTATAGAGTCACACGGTTGTTTCCGTTTACTATTTATTCTGCTTGTTGTTGGAATGTTATTGACCTCGCGTGCTGCCCTGGTGCACTGTCTGTTTCTCGCGAGAATCCGCGAGATGAACGTGTTGTCAGTTCTGCTAATGGCTGAAGGCCATGAAATACATTATTTAATACTCGCCCAGTTCCTGAAAACGTAATTATTGTTGAAAAGTTGTTAGTTGCTGAGTCACATTCCACCTTCCGACTAGACCAGCCTGTTCATTGGGAGGGGTTTTCCTGCGATCCTGCCAGCCAGGTAACCTGGGAGACTCTGATATTTGCCCCACCCCCTTTTGTTTCCAAGACAACACGAGAGGGGATTTAAGCAGATATGACGCAGGCCAAAGTTGTTAGAGATAAGAGTACAACAATCTATAAGAGATTAAAGAGTTAACAACTAAACAGTTTAGTGAAAGCGATGTAAAAAGCATATTTTGATTGTTGTTTTTATAAATGCATGGCACATTTTATGATCATACTATAGTACAATATTATCTGATTTATCATCTTTTCAGTTTTTCTAATATACCATGTAATCGTTTTTGGTGAAATGACTTCTAATAAATATATATTGTACATAAATATAATTTTTTGTAGTGGCTAACATTGTTATAGTAGCAATAATTTAAATAGAATGTAGCAAAAACTGTTTAACATGAAAATTACCGGAGTTACTGTATCATGGCCCCAGCGCAGTTCCCTTCTTAATAAGGTCCATTGTTTTTCTTTTGTCTATGATGTGCCCATCTTGCAGCAGGCCTGTTTCATTGATGTGTTGATTGTGTTTCTGACTGCTGCTGTGGGTTTGTAATAGGTTTTATTACCTTCTCATCTTTTGCTGAGTGCAATGCAATCTATGGAATATAATTGAGAGGTGATTTATGTGGTATTAAAAATGTATTTCACATGCTTTCAAGCATACTCTTTGACAGCAGTTCTCATATGTCTCATCAGACTGATCAAATGTCGGGCAACAGATAAGCCTTTGTGTTTGTGTACAGAATCACCTTTCTGTGTTGCCACCTTTATTTTACAGTAACTGGAATGGAATGCTACGATGGAAACTATTATTATTAGTATAAATATGGTCTTTATCCCTGGGGTTTGACCTGAATTTATAACATGGGGACCAATGCTGGAGATCCCAGCAGCTTGTTCTTGTATTTTTAAAGGCATAGTTCCCCCGAAAAAAAATTCTGTCATTATTTATTTAGCCTCATGTCATTTTGAAATCTGTATTACTTTTTTCATTGAAGAAGATATTTTGAGAAATGTCTCGGTGGGTTTGCATATATTCAATGGGGGCCAGTGTTTTTCTTTTGTGTTCTGCAGAAGAAGAAAAAACAGGTGATTGGAAAGATCGATTATTTTTGGGTGAACTTAAACAATTAAGCCAATTAGGAAATTGATTGTTAGCAGGCTAATTATAAAGCACATTATTAGGGTTTTGACTTACCCTCAAACCCAAATGTATTTCTGTAAAACCTACAAATGCTTGTTACCAGAACATGCTGTTTTGTCAATAGTGGATAAACCTTGCCCACACTGACACATTCTTGTGCACGATCTTGCTGACCGGAAGTACTGTTGAACCACAGCACTGAAATGCCAGAAGACTGTCTGATCTCGCCGTCTGTATCTCCTGTCTGACTTGACTTTTCTCCTCCTGCAGTACAGCCAGTAATTCTCCACGCAGCACTCCTGGCAGCTCGCCCTCCCTGCGCCGGCGCATGCTGGGAGGCAGAGCCAGCGAAGGGGAGATGGGCGGGGACAGAGCCTGTGGGGGTACGGATACCCCCCTGCCTCCTACTCCCACCCCATCAACCTCATCCTACCCACTCGCAGCACGGCACTTCACGCGCAATGCCAAGGTACTACGATCACATCAAGGGCTAATTAGATTAATAAAGCCATCTTCTAATGTCTTCACTGACCACTCAAATACTGATTCCTGAATCAATCTGTAGATCCACTTTTGAGGGATTAAAGAGCTAAACTTCTTAATGTGTTACGCCCATTTCTTCCCAAGTCATTCTGAGCGTTTTATAAAGAAATGGATTCAGTTAATGAACAGTTCACTCAACAAAATCTACAATTCTGTCAACACATACTATCTTTCATTCGTGGGAGACAAAAAAGAAACGGTTCAGAATGGTTTTCAATGCAAACTCAAACACAGATTAACATAACATTTGTTATTTTAACTTCGTAAATTTGTTATTAGTTAACAAATAAGAGTAACTTATGAACTTTTTAATAGTAACTGCACTTTACCATTTGTGTATGAAATGTAACCAGTGTTCTTATTTTTCTTTCTATACCAGAAAATGCAGAGCTGGTATAATGTAAGTATCATTAGGATCTTTTAAGGTTCACACCTCTGTGTTTTGTGCATTTTCTGATAGTGCTGATTTTCTCTGGTCCGCAGGTCCTCAGCCCCACATATAAACAGAGGAACGAAGACTTCCGCAAACTATTTAAAAAGCTGCCTGATACAGAGCGTCTCATAGTGGGTTAGTGTCATTACTTCATGAGTAGTTACTCATAAAATGAGCAATGTTGTTTTAAAGGAGCAGTGATTCAAGATGTGATGATCACATGACCTCTTTTTTTTATGTAGACTACTCGTGTGCACTGCAGAAGGATATATTGCTGCAAGGACGTCTTTACCTGTCTGAGAACTGGCTTTGCTTCTACAGTAATATCTTTCGATGGGAGACTACGGTAAATCACAAACGTTTAAAGCAACATTAGAGAACTTTGGCTTATGGTTCCCCCATGTGGATGATAAGCGCAATTGTCTTTTATCTGTCTTAAATACTGTCACTGTATAAGCTTCCACATGGGCAGCGCAATACATGTGAATTTGATGACTAAGCAGAAACCACTGTTACATCACTTCATAAACTGTGCATGTATAAAAGCACTCGTTTGGCTCCTGTGATGTATACTACTGGGCTGTACTAATAGCTCAAACTAAATTCTGAGATAGCAGTTGGTTGTTAGCCGTCAGCGCATAGCGTGGCAGCTACATAGCAGCTAATGTTAGCTACTTAACACATTTGCAGTCACCCAGAACACAACGCATGGACGTGAACGTGTTTAGTAACCAACACAAATCATTTTCTGTAGTTATATTTTCGAAAACACACTGGGGAGCAGGCGTTGTGCTTTTTTGTAATTGGTGCAATCACTTACTTACACTCAACTTGCTATTGGAATAGTGCCTAGCATGGTAACTATAGATACTGATAATATTAATCTAAGTGCATGACCGAAGGAATCAGCAACTTTTGACGATAAAACATTTATTGTGGTTTGATGGTCATTGTTTACTAGCATAACACTCAATTTGTGGCGAGGCATGATCATGCTATGAAGCTATTTAGACCCGGCAACATTACATTATCTCTAGTCTACCTTACGGATTATACATTTTGAGCCAGTAACGTTAGTGTGCCAGTAAACAACCTGAGCACAGCCTAATGACTGATAAGCTCAAAAGTACAGGACAGTAAGAAATATTTTACATATAAGACTTTCAAATCCAGTAGCAGAAAGGCTAATGTTAGGTCTCTATCTGTTTTTGCAACCCGTTGCCTCTTGCAGTTCGCGCCTCCAAGTGTAAGACTGTCTATGGCAAGCCATATTGTCATTTAACATTTGAGGTTTACTAGTATCTATTTTTAGGCTACTAGTTCTTATTGTTTAGTTACTAGTAACTATTCCATTAGATACTAGTACCTAAATATTAGATACTAGTGCTTATTTATTAGATACAAGTACTTATTCATTAGATACTAGTACTTAATCATTAGATACTAGTACCTTAAATTAGATACTAGTGCTTATTTATTAGATACTAGTACCTAAAATTAGATACTAGTGCTTATTTATTAGATACTAGTACTTATTCAATAGATACTAGTAATTAATCATTAGATACTAGTACTTATTCATTACATACTAGTAACTTTTTAGATCAAAGATATCCTGAACATAATAGATACTAGTTTAAGCTTATACTCAGTATGCAAATTATATGTTGAATATTAATAAGACAACGTGACTGGGGGGAGATTGGGCCGGAGAGTAAGAAAGAAGATGCAAATTGGAGGTTCTCGAGCAAATACAGAGAAAATGCAGCTTTTATTGAAAGAAAATTAATTTGTGTTTAGTGAACTTAAGAAGAATCGAAGGCATGCTGGGTTGCAAAAAGATGAATGTTCATGCACAAATAGATAAGAG
Organism: Triplophysa bombifrons; assembly: GCA_029783895.1. Lineage (NCBI taxonomy): Eukaryota > Metazoa > Chordata > Actinopteri > Cypriniformes > Nemacheilidae > Triplophysa > Triplophysa bombifrons. The sequence continues at coordinate 7,365,291 of CM056455.1, forward strand.
CGGCATCAGCTTGCGGTAATGAGGTGACCCAAAGCCGATGTAACGGAGAGCTGGTTAGAGCTCTAACTGACTGAATTATCGGCCTATGCCTGGGCGATATTTATTCGATGTGTTTGGTAGGGGGCCCAACGTCCTGCTTTCTAGGCCGACGTCGGCCAAACGTACGTGTGCTATCTGGGTTTCGTCGCCGCTCTCCTCCATGAATAGGGCTAAATCCACAAGGCTGAATCCAGCTTCTTATTCGCAGTTTCTTATTGACGCTATCCGTTCCACCTTAAAAACGCGAAGCATCCGCTTTTCCAGTTTCTTATTCACGCTTAGCTTAGGTTCCATCTCGCCTTTCTCTTCTTTTACGTTTTCTTTTACTTTTTGTGTGTGTGTTTGTGGGCGTGTCTGTGTGTGCGTGTGTGTGAGTGTGTGTGTGTGCGTGTGTGTGTGTGTGTGCGTGCGTGTGTGTGTGTGTGAGAGAGAGCACCGAGGATGGTCTGCTGCTTGCTGTTTGAGTCAAAACATGCTGAATGCCCCTTGAGATGACCGTGAACTTCACGTGGAACCTCCATCACCCACTCCCCTTACCATCCTCAATATTACTTTGATAGAACAGTTTTTAGGCAGCCTATCTCCACCATGAATATTAATCACATCCAACAGTACCTTCATGTTTGAAAGTGCAATATTCTAGGGCAGAGCATGCAATACTGTTGCATAATTATGTCAATTACGAGTATATTTGTAAAAAGCATAGTATACACAGTTTTGTCATACTTTGCATACCTATTATTAACTGTCTCTCTTACCTCTTATGTAAATTAATTATTTTCATCATTGATATATTTTATTTTTATTCTATATATATTATTTTTTTCCAATTTTTTTCAAAAAATGTTCTGATCCATTGCTCTTATACAATTTATTATACACCTGTTGGTCTTAGCCAGTGTGACACACATTATATTTCTACTATGTAGTTACATGTATATAGATTTATGTAAACTTTGTCACTTGTTGTATGTACAGAAAATGTATATTGTCAGAACTGTGTTTTTGTACAAGCATGTCTTTGATGGTGCGTTCAAAGTTCAAAAGCTAGGTTATACCTTGTTTTGATTTCTACCGTCATGCAAGAAAACAGACATTTTTACTGTAGCATTTTTAAGTTATGGACCCCTGAATTTGGCATATCTCACAGTACTGTTCAATGGGCCTTCGCACTTATCGGACATTTTGAGGTGCTGCATCTTAAAAGCCCATCCTCGGTGCTCTCTCTCACACACACACACAATCACACACACACACACACGCACGCACACACACACACACACACACACACCACACACCTACACACACACACACAATCACACACTCAAAGACACACACACGCACAGACAAACGCACGGAGGCACAGACACACGCGCGGACACACACACACACACACACCGTGACACGCCCACAGACAAACAAAGTTTTAAAAAAAAATAAAAGAAGAGAAAGGTGAGATGGGCTCTAAGCTAAGCATGAATAAGAAACCGGAAAAGCGGATGCTTCACGTTTTTAAGGTGGAATGGATAGCGTCAATAAGAAACTGCGAATAAGAAGCTGGATTCAGTCTCGTGCTAAATCCACCGTTAGGCTACATCAAATATCAACACCCGCGTGCAAGATCCCAAATTTAACTTTACCATCTAACAAAGTTAAACTTATCATTATATTCCACATCAAAAACAATAAATAGTGATACTAAGCACATCCTTATTTGTGTTTTTGTGCTAACCGATTAGCCTGACAAGCTAACATACAAAGCCATCGTCATTTTGCATAGTATTCGTATGTTAACGCTGATTGGATGACAGAGGGGTAATCATGTTTATGCAATAATGTGTTTGAATCAAGATATCTTCAAACACATCTTACTAGTTCCCTTTAAGGCAGAAGATATCTTCAAATGAATAGGTACTAGTAGTTATTCTGTTTTTGATATCAGTTACTAATTTCTGACTAGTACGTATTACAATAATGACTAATATCTTTTTGAAACTACTAGTATGTATTCATTCAATGCTAGTACTTGTTTTTAAATACTAGATTTGTATTCAATGTTTACTAGTACCGTTTTAATAGGCACTAGTAGCAATTCATTAAGTACTAGTACTTATATATTAGACACTAGTGTCTTTTCCGGTTGTTACTAGTAAAATTTCATATATTACTGGTCACAATTATTTTTTTACCTGTCATATGTAATGACTAGTCAGAAAGACCATTGTAGAGTTCAATCGCAAGTCTTACTAGTAAAATAAAATATCTTACTAGTCACTATTGAAAAAAGTACTAGTATCTCGTGAATAGGTACTAGTATAAATCTAATAAGTACTAGTAGCTGATAAACATGTATACGTTTCTGATAAATAAGTACTAGTATCTAATGAATAAGTACTAGTAAAAATAGAATAAATACTAGTATATATTTATTAGGTACTAGTATCCAATGGATAAGTCCTAGTATCTAAAAAATAAGCATTGGTATCCGTTTGGCAGGCTCTAGTATCTTGAAAAAAAGGACTAGTACCTAATAAATAAGTATCCGTACCTTAAGAATAAATACTAGTACCTAATAAATAGGTACTAGTGACTATTGGAAGACACACTAGTCAGAACTGAATAGTGGATATCTAAATGACAGATCTCCATAGAAATCAATGGCAAAAATCTATAATGTGTTACTAGTAACAATAGAATAATTACTAGTCACTGATGTAATAAGTACTAGTATCAAATAAATAAGGACTAGTATCTATTGAATAAGTACTAGTATCTAATGATTAAGTACTAGTATCTATTGAATAAGTACTAGTATCTAATAAATAAGCACTAGTATCTAATTTTTAGGTACTAGTATTTAATGATTAAGTACTAGTATCTAATGGAATAGTTACTAGTGACTAAACAATAAGTACTAGTAGCCTAAAAATAGATACTAGTAAACCTCAAGGGTTAAATGACAAAATGGCTTGCCATAGACTGTCAGATATTGATTTGTGTTCGGGCTCGTGTCCGATCACTCTCTCCATTTTCCTCTTTGTTTTTTCTTGCTGGCTCTGCCATGGTGATGGTTTGGAGACTTGCATTGAACTAGATCATGTCTTATTGTTAGATGTTGGCTAACCTCACCCAGGCTACGAGTTAAATGTGACGTATGCCATAAAGCAGGTGATGGGCCCGGCTTGTGAACCTACACGCACACCAAAGTTACAAGTGTGATTTCACCCGATAGAGGGCTTCTTAGGTAGCAGCGACAGTAAAATTCAAGTTTTCCTACCACTAAAACAATTTTAGAGAGATTATTTTAAAGTCGAAAAACTCTGTAATGTTGCTTTAACATATGGACCGAAAGATTTGTTTTGGTTTTGTGTAGTTGTAGAAATATTTATGTCCTAAAATGAAAATGTGGAGGAATGAAAATATGAAGGGATTTATGTGGCCACATTTCTACAGATGGACAGGCTGTTATTAAAACGGGCTGTGTGGTTGTCACAAACTGTGCCTGTCAGATTTTTTTTATTAACCTCATAAATATGCAAATCAAACAGTTAATGCATTACAAATATACAGTGTGATGATAAAAAATCTGCTATTGTGAAAAGTAACTATCTCTCCCTGTATCCCTTCATCTCCCAGATAACCATACTGCTGAAAGATGTGACGAGTCTTACCAAGGAGAAGACGGCCAAGCTCATCCCAAACGCCATCCAGATTAGCACTGAACAAGAGAAGGTACACTGCCAGAACACATTGGACTTCTTTTCTAAAATGACCAAAGATGTGACTTTGTTAGGCTCATTTTGAATATCCTAGCTAATAAATACCCACCATTGGTTTTGTATCTTTCTCCAGCACTTTTTCACATCATTTGGAGCTAGGGATCGCAGCTACATGATGATCTTCAGATTGTGGCAGAATGCCTTGATGGATAAGGTGAGAATCTTCTTTTAAGTTTGTATTTGGTTTGTAAAAAGAATAACCGACAGTTTCCTGTCAGCGTCCTCGCTGCATATTTGTGATGTGTAAACACATTTATATGGCAGTAGACCAATATCGCTTTGGAGAATGGCCATGTCACTTAACACTTGGCACGCTGTGCAGATGGCGACTACAGATGAATCTCAATGCATGGCTACAGTTTATTTCACTAACGAAGAACTGAAGACGGTTGCAAATATGAACATAATAAAATCAAATGACTAATGCAATGTTTAATGTAATTAGTTTTTCAAAATGAAAATGAAAAAGTGTGTCAGTTCTGCAACACAGGCAGAAACAAACAGAATTATAATAAATGTGAAATAATATTTCGAAACAGCTTTAAACACTGCTACATCTGCCACGGGTGTGACATGTTTAAGATTAACTTATCCTTAAAAAATAGCGAGTGTTGCCTTGGGCTTCTCAAAAACATGTAACTTGTATAGCAGGGGTTATAAAACTTTACAATGCAAGGGACCCCCAAATATGGTAAATCTTTTGTGAGGACAAAAGTAAAATACTTCCTAAAATACAGATTTATATATATTTTTTTGTATAACAGCAACATTTAAGCTGTGTAAAATAAAGAAGTGTGATATTTTAAAGACAAGATATTGAATAATTGACTAAAAAAGAATAATGTTGGATGTATACTGTAAATCTGAACCCAAAACAATATGTTCAAAAGATTTTGTACTGTAACCATTTTAATCTTTGCAAAGCCTACTTTTCAAGGCCCAGTGAGTGAAATAAAGAGAACTGTAGTGAGAAAAGTTCACTATGAAGATATTTTTTTTTTAAATATGCATGTAGCAAGACAAAACAGAGAAACTTCTACACAAATACACATGAATACTTCTAAACAAAAAAGTAATCATGTTCAGTAGAATTAAAGCTATTGCAAGCTATTGCTTGCAGTTAAAAAATTTTTTTTTTTTAAATTTATCAAAATTTAGCATTATTATTTAGCATAGAAGATATGTTTTGTTGTTAGATCAGATTAGATTCAATTTATTGTCATTACACATGTACAAGTACCATGCAAAGAAATGTTCAAGTCAATGGTAATGTTTATTATGAATATTATCAATAGTAAATATACAAAGCCTTGCAAAAGTATTCATCCCCCTTCATTTTATTCGCATCTTATGTTTCTGCCTTATCTTAAACTTCTTTAAATAAAAATAAATTAATCTACCCCCCACGCACAATAATGACAAAACAAAAAAACAAATTTATTAGAAATTAAAAACTGAAATAAGAACATTGCATAAGTATTCATACCAATTTCTGGGACACTTGAAATGTAGCTCCGAAGGATTGGTTTTGATTTTTGATTTTTCTACACTTAGACCTCTAATTAAATTGAAACCGTATGATTTGGAGCTGCACATACCTCTCAATAAAAGGGGCAACAGCTGAAAATGCATATCAAAGAAAAAACCAAGACAGGATTGTATGAAGACTCATATCTGGGGTAGACTGCTGAAAGAAATCTGCTCTATTGAAGGTTGGCTCTCCTGTTTTTGCCAAGTGGTTGACATCCTTGGGACAACATTATGTTGACCCTGGGAGAACTTTTAAATCAACCAATCAGATTTCAGAAATAAGTTTAAAGTTTATTTTAAGTTTAATCTTACAACCAGGATTAGGTGCTTCTTGACCATTGTTTTTCACTTATCATTTTCCTCTGATTTTAGGGGTAAGTTATGGTTAGGGTTGGGGTTTGGTGTGGGTTTAGGTTTTATTTATAAAAAAATTGTCCTTAGGTCAACAAAATATGTTGTCCTGAGGACATCAACCACTTGGCAAAATCAGGTCGAGCATTGAAGGTTCACAGAAGCATGTAGCCTCCTTTAATCCTTAATGAAAGAGCGTTGGAACCACCAAATCTCTTACTTGGGCTGACCTACTGTCCAAACTAAGACATCAATGAAGATGGTTCGTGGTTAGAACAGTGACCAAGAAGTTGATGATCACTCTGGTTGAGCTCCATGATCATATATGGAGGTGGGAGAAACTCGCAGAAGGACAAACATCACTGCAACACTCCACCAATATAAGCTTTATTGCAGAGTGGCTAGACTCAAGCCATGCTCAGTGAACACACATGAAAGCTTGAAATATGCAAAAACATACCTTTCATCGAATCCATCAAACTGTCAGAAACAAGATTCACTGGTCTGATGAATCTCAGTTTCATGCATCATGTCTGGAGAAAACCAGGCACTGATTAACGCCTGTACAATACCGTCTCAACAGTAAAGTGTGGTGGAAACAGCATCATGATGTGGGGGAGTTTTTTTTGCAGCAGGGACTGGGGCATTTGTCACAGTAGAAGAAAAGCTCAACGGGACAAAATACAGAGATAATGATCATGAAAGCCTAGCCCAGAACATTCAGAACCTCAGACAGGGCAGATGATCCTAAGCACAGCTAAAACAATGCAAGGTTGGCTTGTGGACAACTCTGTCTTTGTGCTTGAGTGGTCCAGCTACTGCTTCATCCAAGATGATTTTGAGTGGATCTGAGGAGAAGAACAGCAGAAAATGGTGAAATGCAGACGTGTCAAGCTTGTCACATCATACCCAAAAAGATTTGAGTCTGAAAAGGTGCTTTAAACAACTACTGAGTTCAGGGTATGAATACTAATGCAATGTACTTATTTGAGATTTTTGAGAAATCTGTAAAAGTCCCAAATCTGTTTTTGTTTTGAAATTATTGTGCATGGAGTGTAGATTAAAATACAAAAAATAATTTAAAGTAGTTTAAGATTAGACAGCAACAAGATGTGAATTAAATGAAGGGGGATGAATACTTTTGCAAGACACTGAACTTAACGCCGCTTTTGGTGTAAAGTACTTCTTTTCTATCACTTTTGATGTTTAATTTCTGTCAGGCACCTCACTAAAATGTAAAAAGTCTTGTCTTCATATCACTAGCAGGAAACTTCTTTTAGCTTTTTAGCATTAGCGGGTTAATTTTATGTCATGAAATAGCACTTTAAAGTTTTAAATGCTACTTCATCACCTTTGCCTCTCAGAAATTTAGTTAAAGCTTGTTTTAAGTGGCCATTATCAAGGCTTCTAAAGTACTGAGAATATTGTTGCTTTTCTACAGACTTTGTCTCCCAAGGAGCTGTGGCACATAGTTCATCAGTGTTACGGCACTGAACTGGGCCTGACCAGTGAAGACGACGACTACGTCTCCCCTACTGCTGAACATATGAACGGCCTGCTGTGAGTCCACGCTGAGAGAAATCTGTTCATAAAACATGCTTATTAAATTTACCTTACACACAGGAACAGTTCGTAATAATCTGCATATTTTCTTGTGTGCACTTGTAATGTTAAGAAAAGCTCAAAAAACTGATTAAATGATGTGGTTGGATATATACTGTATCTGACCACTTTGGACTTTTTGTTGAGAGATTTGGCAACACTGTTCATATCCGACCACCTCTCTTCTCCAGGCCTGCTGAGGAGTCTGTCTCCGTCACTGACCTGCTGGATCTGGGTTCAGTGCCAGGGTTTCCCGCGGGCTCCTCTCCCCCCTCTTCTGCCTCCGTACTTCCCTGCGCTTTAGGATCTTCGCCCCCATCCTCCTCTTCCTCGTCCTGTCAGCCCGTGGAGGTCCCATCTGCTAGAGTCAGCGCCGAACCTGAGCCCAGCCCACCTAGCTCTCTGAGCTCACTGCCCCCCATCACGCAGTCCTCACAGTCTGGAGCTTCTCCATCCTCAACCGTGAGTGTCCAAGTGACTTTTGTCAATTGTCTGGCAAGTTGAACTTTCTGATTTTGTCTAACCATTTTATGACCAAATAACAAGAAATCATTTAGTTTTAGATTTCCTGTAGATTTCTGATGAATTTTACATTCACTTTTTTTATACAATATTATAAAACTGTTTTTCAGTAAAGCCTTGCTTATTCTTCTCAATCTTTTGAATGAGTGGTCAAATCTTCTCAAACTTTTGAATGAGCTGTTAATTCTTTTCTTTTTCTTTTATAGATCTTTGAGGAAGGCGGGGACAGCCAGTCAGAGTCATTCAATCAGACGCCTCGGTCCCCTTCCATTATTCTGAACACCCTGGGAAACCTCTCCTCATTGGATATGACCAACGATGAGGAGCTCCCTACTGATCTCAGCAATTCCTCTGACACCCAGGAGGAAAGTGAGTAAATGTCTTCCCGCTTTTTCTCAGAACCAAGCATGATAGTATCATCTCACACTATTACAACATGTCCAAAACAACCAGCTGTTTTTCTGATCAAACTGTGACAGTCGTTTTTTAGAAAGTGTTACTGAGAAACAGGATATTGTGTTGTTTGCATTTATTTTTGTCACCGTGAGAACAGTAGATGGATATTATTAAACATCATGTCATGATTGTGTCATGTCTCTTCATGGTAAGAACGTGGTCTAGAGATGACAGAACCTCTAAGATTTCTTAGTAACCTTTTTTGAATTCTCTGCAGGTGAGGTGGAATCCTTCTGTGCCGACCTCAACGGTCGATTGCATTTCAACACAGTTGTTCATATGAACGTGGACAAGCTCCATGACCTTCTCTTCGCGGACACAAACTTCATACAGCATCTCTTCTCCCAGCGTCACTTCACCGGTAAAAAGAGCGAGCTGCTTTCCTGCTTATCAATGCTTGCGTTTGTCCAGATGAAAAGAAAATATCAGCAAGACTAATTGAGATGCTAGATACGTGTGGTCTCTGATTGTGCTGCTGACTTTCTTGCATGGATGCTTTTTGCTGTGGTGTTGCCTTTTTCTGCAGCTTCTAGTGTTCGACTGGCCCCTTTTGGCCCTCTTCCATCTCTTCTTTTTTTTTGCGGTTTGTTCTTTAGGGGCCTTTGTGAAGCTAATGAGCTTTCAGTTATTGGATTTCACTGTATTCTAAAGCACAAATTTCGTGAAGTGTTGTAGGAAAGAGCATAAATCCATTTATTGTTCATACTGTATTTCTGGTGGGGTAATGAGGAGTGCTCTGTGTAACCTGGCCAGTTCATCTCACAATAATGTAAATAATAACGTAGGACTGTGCAATTCATCGAAAATTAATCGCAATCGTCAGTTTTGGCCTTCAACAATGACAAATACAAATAATCAAGGTTATTGTGTCGTATTCCATTTTTAGGTCCTGTCTTTTCTTGTGGTTTAAATCCACATAGCACACCTTTTCTTTATAGTGGTTCAGCTGTGCTATTTCTTAAAATAATTTTTCAGTTGATTATACAGTTTTTTTTTTTTACGTTTTTTTCATCAGTTAGTGTGCAATCGTGTTAAATAATCAAATATCATTATTGGCCGAAAAAATTGGGATTATAGTTTTTGTTATGATGGAGCAGCCCTATTATAACGCCATATGATATCCAGTGTAATATGAATTCAAAAAATCATGTTTTTGTTTGATGCTGATTTAAACAAGGTTTACTTATGGGAAAACATTAATACATTTATTACCAAAGTGTCTTTTTCATAATTTTTTCTAGGTAACTTTCGTTTTTCAATTTGATAATAAAAGGATGAATTATTATAAAGTAAATTGGAAAAGTGTTTAAAATGTTGTAGTCAAAGGAGTGAGGGGTTCTATAGCTTAGTAAGAAACTCTCACGCTAAGGTCTTTGTCTATGTTGTCTGCATGGATAACTGCCCCCTGCTTTGTACCCCAACAAGTGCTCTGACTGTAACCTCTCTCTCTCTCTCTCTCTCTCTCTCTCTCTCTCTCTCTCTCTCTCTCTCTCTCTCTCTCTCTCTCTCTCTCTCTCTCTCTCTCTCTCTCTCTCTCTCTCTCTCTCTCTCTCTCTCTCTCTCTCTCTCTCTCTCTCTCTCTCTCTCTCTCTCACTCTTGTGTGATTGGTTCAGATCTCTCTGCACACGAGTGGCAGCAGGACAGCAGCACTGGGAGCAAAAGCAGAGTTCTAAGTTACACCATCGCCATCAACAATCCACTGGGCCCCAAAACTGCTCCTGTGGTGGAAACACAGGTGGGTCCAAATTACTGTTCTTCTTTCTCTGCTATTTTGTCTTGACTCTCATTCTTAAGAACTTTGATAACACAATAGTTCTCCATGATTGCATCATTTCACCACCTACATCAGTGTTTCTTTAAACCAAGTTGTGCCTCTAAGCTGGCACAATAATAAGATGTTTAAGAAATACGTTTTATTGAATATTTTAGCTGGTGCTTTATTCGCTCACATTTTTATTAATTGAAATAAAATAAAATATTGTTCTAAATAATTTTTTGAATTGTATCATTTTAGTTTGTTTCAACAATTTTGTTTAGTTAAAGTTGAGACACAAAATATTAAAATAAATAAAAACTGAGGACTGAAATAAAATAAAAATTAACGTATAGCAAAAAATAATAATAATAAAATGACAAAAGAATTCAAAACAATTACTAGAAATGTAACTGAAATTAACAAACAGAAAATAAAAGTTAGATTTAATTTACATTTCACAACAATGTAACATAATCAAAAACAAACTTTTCCATTTTCACAGGTCATGAAACACACTATTTTGTATGGAACCAACATAACAACAAGAATACATGCTTTGATTTTCACTGCCTTTTATAAAAATTATCAACAGTATCCCATAGATGAGGAACAGGCCTCATTCCTTATTATCCCTCAAAAATGAGTGTTTCACAATCAGACCCGAACTCCTCTACAGTGACTGTTTGTTATAATGCACAGACTCTCCACAAGAACAGCACACGAGGGGAGTGTTACGTGGTGGATTCGGAGGTCATAACCTCAGGCATCCCCTACCAGGATTATTTCTACACTGTACACAGATACTGCCTCACCTCCGTCAACAAGCAGAAGAGCCGGCTCAGGTAACACATCCTGACCATTGTTACGCTCACATTGTTACACTTCAAACGCAAACATGGCTGAGGAGAACCCATTGTGTGTGCATCTGCAGGGTCTCGTCCAATATATGCTACAGGAAGCAGCCGTGGAGTCTTGTGAAAGCTCTGATTGAGAAGAACACTTGGAGCGGCATTGAAGAGTATTACAGACACATGGGTAAGGAGCTGTTCGGAAAACCTCTCGTATCCCATTATTACTAAAAAGTGCGACTTAAATGTTATTTTGTGTCCTGATCAGAGATGGAAGTGTGTAAGCTGGAGACGCTGTTACAGACGGATGTTACCGTAGTAAGCGCGGGGGAAGCGGCTTCTGCGGGATCTGCCAAGACGGCTCCCGGCCTGCGCAGACGCAAACGCAACTGCCCACGCCGGGCAGGAGACCGAGAGAGGGAGGGAACGGGAGCAGGTGGTGGGGAACGGGGTGATAGGGGGAACGGAGATGAGAGAGAGAGGAGAGAAATGGGTGAGTCGATTGCCTTAAAAAACGACAATTGCAAAACTTTGGACTAGACTTGGATATTTTGTCCATGTGGAGCACTCTAACAAGTTATTTTCTGTTCTCCAGGTGCTCATTATGCCAAACTAGGAGAGAGGTGGCGTGGAGCCGGCGTCAACAACAATAGTATCTCCACCATACTTCTCATCGTGAGCTTTATGTTAGTGTTCTCATCTCTGTGTGTTTGTACTGTCAGCATTGATATGGACCTATCATAACTTAAGGCTCGCTTTATGTAAAGCAAAATTCAATCTGAACTCATTCCGGCTGCCAGGCTGTCAATGCTGGTGGTGGGTGGAGAGCTGTTCTTCACGGTTTCGTTCTACATTTTTCTCGGCTCTTATTTCTAAAGATAACATTTTTTAACAAGTATCTGTAGGTACCATAGTGTATAGAACATACCGTCTTGGACAGCTTGTTGAACTAAACGTTATGATGATGTTGATTTCAAGGTTTTTGAGAATTATATTATGTCTTCAAAATGAAGATTACGTGATCACGCTCATGTCATGTGAAACCTACATGGATATGCGAATCGTTTTCCTATTATGGATGTGGATAGGGACTGGAGCGGTTTTACTATTCTTTGGAGCTTAAAGGTAGTCGCAAAAAATTAAAATGTAATTAATCTTTTATTCACCGCACCCCCAAAACCTGTATGTGACTCTTTCATATGTGGAACACAAAATAATTCATTTTGACTAATGTCTCGTTTGTTTTGTGTCCATACAATAAAAGTCAGTGTTGTTTGGTTACCAACATTCTTTAAAATAAACTCTTTTGTTTTGTGCCGAAGAAATTAATTCATACCGGTTTGGAATGACATGAGGGTGTGGAAATTAGGAAATATTTTTATTATTTTTGGGTGAACGATCCCTCAAAAATCCCCAGTCCCTATCCACTTACATTATATACAGGAACAGCCTACATATTTTGCGCAGAAATCATTATGGATTTTGAATGACATGAAGGTTAATTGTATTTAAATTGTGAATATTCTTAATAACAAATATTGCAATGCTTCATGATGTCGCACATAGTATTTTGAAAACAAAGGCTTTGCTAAGGAGTCTCTCTCTCTCTCTCTTGTTTCTCCATTCTTTTGCTTACTAATATCTTCCTGCTCTTTCTCTCATCTTGTTTTTCTTGCTTCCTGCATTTAGGATCTGTGTCAGGTAGAGCCTTTGTGATAAAGAAAAACAAAACACCCTTTTTTGAATATAATTCCTGTTACAGCATATAACAAAGAACGCTATATTTATATCTCTTCTCTCTAACTTCTCTAGTCTTGTGGTTCTTGTGGCATTGAACATGATGCTGTTTTACAAACTCTGGTCACTTGAACGGGCCGCACATACGCTGGAGACGTGGCACTCGTACTCTTTAACTGACAGGTACTTTTTTAAACCCTGGTTGTGATAGGAATCTCCAAATGGTTCTGATCAAGTTTACATTTTTACTCATAATTATTCATTGAGATGTTTCTCTCTCCAGTCCTCTGCCCCAGTCTGCAGGAGAGTGGGCTGAGGTCCTGCAGCTTCAGAGGCAGTTTCATCAGGCTCAGATGAACAAATGGCAGCAGATCTTACAGTCTTCTGTCACACTTCTGGATCAGGTCTGTATATGATGAATCCTTCAGAGCTGACACCCAACTCTGACTTGTTTCTATTAGACATCAGTGAGAATATTTGGAAAGCTTTTCCGGAAGTCTCTTGCTTTCTTAGATGTTTATCGAGAGAGGACCTCAGTTAACTTACATGTGTCTCTTCTTGGGTTTTCAGAATGATCTCAAACTACGCCTAGATTAGCCAGCCATAATAGAATCTTTGATCAAAAGTTAAACATCTCAATATGAACTCAAACTTTCTCATCAAATTCATCAAAGTGCAAATGATCAGTTATGCTGTACACATTTATTTAAATATTTTTTGGAAATCGTTCAGATCATCTGAGAATCAGCTCCAGGCATTTACCAATTTCTAGAAATATTGGTTGAACCAAGCATAAAAAGTTTCTATCATGTTTTTTCGGTATATGGTACCATTTTGTCCATTGGAAATTTGTACATTTCAACAGTAAATGGTTATTGTAGTGTCCGATTATACAAATTTTAAGCAGAATATTTAATAGTACTTAATAAAGACTAGCAGAGATTTTAAACAATGGTTTTATTTTTATTGGAGATGCACTGATATATCGGCCAATAATCGGTATAAGTATTTTTCACACTATATTTTTCACACTATCTTATACTTTAAGAACAGCCTATGATCAGGGCCGATATTTCCCGTCAATCAAAAAAAGGCTTGAAAATGCAATGAATTTATGCTCTGTATATTGAAAATGTTAAGTAACATCACCCGTCTGATGTTTAATATTAATAGTCATTATATGAATTAATAACATTCAAAAAAGTTAATAAATATTAATTTAACTTTCAGAACATGTATCGGCAGATATCATTCCGAATAATCGGTCATCAGTGAAGAAATTTTGTATCGATGCATCTCTCATTCTTTATTTATCCCGATGCATACACTCTTCATCACATTAGCGGACAAGAGAAAATGTTTTGGATGAGAATAATGAAAACAAATCTTCTAAAACGTATCATGACACTTAAAAAGGTTGAAATGTCATTTTTCTCTTCTAATTTAGATGAAACAGTCTTTGGAGAAGCTTCACAGAGGAATGATCCCCCCAGAGGTGCAACAGGAGTCTGATACTGCACCAGAGACGCTCTCAGATCAGTGAAGACACCCTCATTCCCTGCCCGGAAACAAACTGCTTATAGACTCCGACCTGTGAGGATGCCGTCCAGGATGAGACAAATCATGGAAAGGAAAATGGTGGTTTCGTCTCTCTGAGCTCTTTCAGTATCAGTGAGGTTAATGTTGTGAGAACCTCTGGGTGTCCCACCTGTCCAGAGCAGAAGCTGCTGGACCTTCTACTGCTGTACAGCAAACACTCAATTATTTTATCCATAGCATAAACTCAACGGGTTTGAAGCAATAACACACACGTATGGGATCAACTATAATCCATAGAGAACATGTGACTTCCCGCTGCGCTGCATCATGAGCCGTTTTGGTCCAAACTGTTTGTCTGAGAAACACGCTTTCCAAAAATGAGGAATATTTCATGAAGAAATCCAGACAGAAATCTCAGGCGTGACATCCACCTCCGGTCTACTCCTCCACAAGATCAGTTTCTCCTCCTGTCCAACCGGACACGTCCTTTTAGTGGAAGTTTTTTACATTTTCCTGGAAGAGACACTCCTTTGTATTCGATACCTCTACTGTTTTAATGTTGTGCTGATTCAAAGATGTTACTGAAACTTGTACGAAGCGAGAAAGTATGTTTGACCATTACAGTATTTATTTGATAGACTTTAATCGCAGTCTTATGTCCACAGGCCGTAGTGCATTTCTGCTCGTGTATGTGAACACGGACCAATGTACAAGGGGGTGAAATGGGGTGTACAAATATGAATTCCTATTTTAGCAATAATCATGTTGAGAAAATTGTAATGACAATTATAATCTAGGGAAATATGCAGAAAACACGGAACTGTTACAGAGCGTAAGTGAGACGGATTGTTTTTAACTATTGTTTTTCCCCCATTTTTACAGTTTTTAGTTGTTTTTTTTGTAAACCCTATGTGTTTATGACTTGGGGTTGAGCGGAGCTGTTTTACGTGATTGTGGCGTCAGGAAACTCATTGAGTTGCTGTTATCAAACTTGAACTTTTCAGCGTTACTGTAACCTCAACCGGTAAAAGTACACACCGATTCTTCATTTTTCTAAAAGCAGGATGTTTAGGACCAACTGAAACTCAAGACCAGAAGAAACCAGAGCAGATCTGCAGGCAGTATTGCAATGTATATTTCGCTCAACTCTGTAGACGGGGGAGTCTAGCAAAAATCATGTCCACATCATATTCCACCTCAAAATCAATAGAAAAATGTTTTATTTTTGCACACGGAGAATATTTTATTATTTATTCCATTGTGACATTTTCAGGAGATTAAGCCCCAGTTTTACAACATATTTTATTATGTTATCATCTTATTTGCTTTTGGGTTTGTTTGTAAAACTCCTTCTCATTGATAATTTTGTCGTCTAGTCTAAACATATTGAGTGTTATTTATTAAATGAAACAAAGTACAGTACATCAACTACTGCCATTTTGTATATTTTAATACATATACATCTTTTTTTTTCACATTTCAGCACTGAGAATTTGAGCAAAATTCGGGCTTAATTGTTGTGAGAATATCACAAAGCAAAATATTCCCTAGCATCTTTTCTATTAGCAAAAAAAACGTTACGGTAAAATATAACTTTGACATGACTTTGTGAGATTCACCTGGAGGCTTTGGGTTTATTTTTTCTAGTTTGATTTGGAAAGTCTGTTACTGTTATTACATCTGCAAATTATTATTTTTTTGTCTCTGAATTTGTTGTCTCACTCCTCTCCCTCCTCAGGGTCTGTGTCAGAGTGACGTCTGTCTGGGGTACTGCTGTGCAAAACCCTTGCTGAGTGATTTAAGCGTGTGCTATTTATTCGGGTCAGGGAGGCAGAGAATGAGAGTGGGATTTATAGACATGATTGAAAAGATCCTTGTCAAAAATGTATAATTAAAAAAATCAACAAAATGTTTACAAAAGTTGTGCTGTGCTTTACTTAATGTTTCTTTTTATACTGGAGTAAATCCATAAAGCTGATAAAATGATTATTCATTCATCCTAATTTAAAACCTGTATATGACACTTTTTTTCACCCTGTGGAACACAAAAGAATATATTTTGATAAATGTCTGTGGTTTTGTGTCCACAATAGAAGTCAATGGGGGGAAATTGGTTACCAACATTCTTCAAAATATCTTCTTTTGTGTTCTGGAAAAGAAAGTAAGCAGAGCCGGTTAGAAATGACAAGGATGAATAAATCATGCAATTATTTTTTGTTAACTGTCCCTTTAATGATGTATTGCTAGACACATTTAATGAACAAATCATCAGACTTATCCGATTATACCTTTCAAACACATACAGATTAGAAATTTAAACACCACACATAAGTTTTATGCATTTCATTTTATTTTGTACTATCTTGCCCATAATTTGCCAAGCAATATCTTCACTTAAATATGAAATGCATCCTTCTACAAAATGCCACAAAGCTGCAGACATTAGATAGTGATTTTCTGTGACCTATGTGTCAGTAGAATACCATCTATGTTTAAGTTATCCAAACACAAACATACTGTTAGACAGTAATTATCACAACTGGCAGCCTTTATCACTGTATTAATAAACATGTATTGAAGTCATGCAGTAGAAATCGATGTAACAAACACTGAATAAAATATATAAAAGTAGGAAAACCAGAGCTGGGAAGTCTCAAGAAAGTTATTCATGCATAAAGGCAGTGAGACTTTTGGCAGTGTTGTGCCGCCCTCTATGGTCACTACCAGAAATTGGCTACTAAGAGGGGAAGGAAAAACTGGAAGGTTTTTACTGCACTTGTGAATGAATGCAACCCATTCCTGTTGTTCTGCTCTTTTTCTTTTTCTTGAAAGCTTGAAGAGCTAGAGGCTCGGGCATTGGTCACACAGGAGGCACACGTTGGACTCTGAATATTAAGTCATTTAAAATGATTTCATTCAGCCCTTGTTCATTTTATCAGTCCAGCCTAGAAAACTTGTTTGGTCAACATTATGACTTATCTTAATACCACATTTAAAAAGAGAACTTCAGTAGGTCTCGTGGTCCTTGCTGATAAAATTATATTGGTTTCTGTTACAAATACCATTATGAACCATAGCTGTTAAAACCGTCAGCTGTGCCATTAAAACCATTACAAAAGTCTTAAGTTTGCGGTGTGTTGGGCCTTTTTCTCGTAGGATTTAATAGTGTCTACTGGTTCCCATCCACCAGGTATCATCCCACTAATAGCAACCAACAAATTACCATCAGAGATCATTATTGTACCTATTAAACCCAACACAATTCTCATTATAACAATTCAATTAATTAGAAATTCTCTGATGATTCTATAGTTTTCTATAGTTTTTTCCCAGCAGGGGAAGCTGAGCTTGGTTAAGTTATCATAGACAATAATGCACATTTTCCACTTATTGTTAAAACAAACTTGACATTCAATTGCTTTACACTTGTAAAGAATGTCACTGATAATATAAGTTTTGCACAGGTGAGGAGAGAGAGCGCCACCTGTAGGCTACATGGATGAGATTTGATAACGTGGGTTTTACTCTTGATTATGCTTGCAGCTTGCGCCAGAAATATTTCTGTCTCGTTTTTGTTTTTACTTCTGTATTTTGACGTATTTCCGAGTGAAATGGAATTTTGAATGAGAAAAATGATGGCCGTGGTTTTTGTCTAACATGCGTCATCTAAGATGGATAGTCACTATAGAAACGGAAGTGCATTTTCAGATTTTACCTATGATTATGAGGGCACACAGTTTTTTCAAAAGAGAATGACCCACATTGATAAACTATTTACATTAACCTCTTCAATATTTCATGAAAAATAGGCATTGTCATTTTTTATTTCACTGGGACTTGTTTCCCTCACGATGATCAATTTCTAAATAATATACATTATTTCTCTGTGTATGTATATAATCTATATTTGTTATCCTGTCTGTAAATACAGTCTAAAGTCTAATCATCGAAATATGATGTTAAAATTTGATTTTAATACTTATTTTCACTATAATTTCAATCTTTGACAAGACCTATATTGAAGATGTCAAGATTATATTTTTACAAAATAACATCGTTTTCACAGTCAGGGTCACATTCAAGGTTTTCAAGCGATTATTATTCAGGGATTTTTTTGTGATATATTCTACATTTGTGTTATTGTTTAGATTTTCTATATAAAGTTTTTCTTATTATTTGTCAAATTTTAACCGGCTCATATATAGCATTTTTGTAAAGCTGTCCTCTGGCTCAGTAGATTCAATTGTGATTTTTTTTGCATTTTTTACACGTGAAGCGTAGTTCACCTCGTGTGGAAAAATTAAACAGCAGATGCTCAAACACATACTGTATGTACAAGTCATGTATCAGTACTTGGTATTGTTCAGTGTTACACATTTAAACCTGTTAATTCATCCTTCATATCTGAACCTCAATGCTGTTGTCTACAATGTAGAATAACTTGAGTCTTGTTTTGATCAAAACCCTTCCATATCTATGTGTTGTGTGTCCCTGATGCGTCTAAACAACGGCCCTGCGGTCACAGAGTGTCAGTGGGGGTGACGGAGGAGGCAGTCGGTGATGTCATTATGGATGGAGCTTCAAGCTTTTGGCATGAGAGTTTTCTTGACCCTGAAAAGAAATGAATAAAACGTTAAATTCAGAATAGAACTTGTATATATATGTTGCCTGTGTCTTTGAGCAAATGAGTGGGTCCGGATAGGAATTTAAGTTTTTCCATTGGATTTAACAAACCTACCTGTGTTATTCCGTCACTGCTACACCTGCACAATTAACTTTGCTCTCTGTGGTTATAGCTAAATATTCCGCCCTGAGAGAATAAGTAAAAAAGGCAGAAATGACAGAAAACAGAAGTGTGAAGAGGAAGATAACAAGAAAACAACTTGAGTTTAGAAAACAGGACAGTATTACGAAACAACCATGTCACAGATACACAGGAATTGTGCAAAACACAGTTTTGAAGAAAAAAGCAAAATGTAGCAATGGAATTAATAAGAGGGGAAATATGGAATAAAGTGTCCTATTGCAGCATCCTTTTAATATTTTCCCCTTTAATAATGCAGTTGTGTGTGTTACCTGTCAGGGAATAATAAACAAGACCTATATCATCCTGTGTTTTCATAAGTAGACAAAAGAAACACTCACTCGCTCTCTCTCAACGCCTCTTCTCCAGCTGCAGCTATTTTCCTGTAACAGTAGACCATCTCCACCACCAGCCAAACTTGTAGCCCGATGATAGAGACGTACATCATGATCTCAGATAGGATTGATGCCACGCCTCGAGTAGCTAGGGGTGAGAATTCATAAACGTATTCTCTTAATTGAAGTGAATTTATTATTTCACAAAGTCACGTTTTCATTTGATGCTTTTTAATAGATTCTGCTGTCAAAGAACATATTTGTAAAGGTTCAAGTTATATAATAGATGCAGTGTAGCACTCATAAGACCAGCAGTGACATCACATGCTGGTGCGACCCTGACTCATGCATCAGCCTCAGACAGGAGGTACAGAAAAGTCTGATTCAATTATCACCCAGTGAACTTATGTGATGTGTTATATTCCACTATCTACCCTAATGGAAACACACACTCTCAGCAGAAGCATCATTCTTTTGTGCTGTAAGCTGAAATGACAATAGAGTTACGCGTTGTGCAAAACATTTGCTTTCAAGCTGAGTCTCTCAATCAGAGGGCTTCACAATAATTTAATAATATTTTCAAAATCAATAATATTTCAAATCATTTTTTTAAGAATTTTTTTCCACTTTTTAATGTTAAAATATTCAAAATATTATCCAAGGCAACACAAGAGTAAATATGTTGTTTAAATGACACCTTTTCTTAAACTGAAAGTTTTTTGGGTTTAAAAAAATGACCCGGGTCCATTTGCTTGAAAAATTTAATCTGGAACAACCCTCGACAAATAAAACACTTTCCAGACACTTTTTTTGTAGGATTGTTAGAAAAGTTAAATTAGTAGGTAACGAATCTATAATATTTGAATGTATGCAATAAAAATACAGTCAGTCATATAAACAATAATGCTAATAGTAACAATAATACTAAATGACTCTTAACTTTTCTTGCTAACAGACAACTAAACGTTTATGAGTCAAGGACATCCACTGTGATGAAAGCCCGCAACAATGTTTGCTTTCAGGACCAATGGCTGTTTCCTTGAGTTTGACATCTAAATAGACATGCTAAAAAGGATGAATGACACAAGATGTTGCTATCTGTGTTCTGCTTTTTAATTTCTATTTGCATACTGAATTTCACCTTATGAACAGATGTTTTTTATTTTTCGTTATATGTAACATTTAATGAATGTACCTTTGCCCACCACGTTGAGCTTGACAAACTTGGTGTCATTGGTGTGGAATTCGTAATTGGAAAAGAAGAGATTCCGGTTGAAGTAGCATCGATAGGTCCCCGTATCATTATAGCTGACATTGAGGATGTAGATTGAGCCGTCCTGCACATCCACAGTATTTTTACTGCCGTTCCAGTGTAGACGATCAGCAAAGCGGTCATCCATTATATAGCCCCTAATGTCTTCGTAATTGTAGATCTAAATGTAAGAAGAAGAGCTATAATTACTATTTTATTCCGCCTCGGAAAATAATAAGCAGTTTAAAGGAGATCTTTGGAAAAGCTGGATCTTTTCATTACAGGCTTATTTGATAACAGACACAAGGCTTATTTTCAGAACTTTTTTGTTCAACACACTATTTCATCCCACACTATTTCATACATTAAATGGTATATTAATAGTATTTACATACTTATGGGTTTAGTAGGATTTGCATTGCCTAATTTTTTATATAAAGTCATGTACATTGGTAGGGTGAATTTCACTTTATCATTTGACACAATACACAGTGATTCACCTTACAGTATAATTGCACTGAAAATCTGGACACATCGAAGTTCCCTTCAACTCCAAAAAATGAGTTTCCTTAACTAATTTCGCATTTCTTAGTTAATTAATTATGAAGTCCAATATTGTAACATTGTTAAAAAAATATCTAAATACTGTTAAGTTTCTCATTCCCCCTCACTCCCTTTTACAGCATAAAAAATGTAATTATGGCAATATGATACGCCAAATTCCGTTTACCACAAGTATGATTATGGCATAATAGTCAAAGGGGCGGGATAACAATCTTGTAGGCGCTGCAGATTTTAGGTTGCAGCAGAAATGCAGTGGTTGTTTTAATGGCAGTGATGATCGTCTGACCTCATTGTAAACATCCTAAGGTTATAAAGTGGCTGCTAATGTCCATTTGCTGTGGGTTTGCTTAAGTGCTGTATAATGGAGGAGGTCCAGCAGTCATGAAAAATGCATAAAGTTGGCCATACATCGTTGCATCCCCCTTCTAAATATCTGGATAAAATGTTTTGAAAAAGCCCACCAATTTCATTAACTAAATTAATGTGAGCATGAAGCTGTTTTGGAATTGTTTTGTACAAAACGATAAAAAATGACATTTTGGTAACGCACCATGCAGACACCATCTGTGCCTCTTGACCACATAAAGTTAAGCTTTTAATATCCCGAATGACACGTTTTCTACTCACTTGTGTGAATTCACTCTCATCTTTAGCCATGAACCACCAGTCCACAGTGGCTGAGGCTTGTGTCTCTCCTCTCATCTTGCATGAGATGCAGGTTAGTTTGAATCCTTTACCCAACACTGCTTCTGTGTCCGAATCCACCTCCACACAGACTCCATGGCAAAGCCAAGCTGCTGGAAGATCAAGAAAACTCAGCAACACAAACACTAACCTGCTTCTTATCTAATACAAAACTCTATAAGATTATCTATGCCCGTTTTCCTTGCCGTTTGAACTGACAGGCATTACTATCTCTGTAATGGGAAGCTTCTATTTTGCGTGCGTTCTCATTGCTTTAAACTATGCATGCTGGATTTTTTTTAGTTCAAGGCAGAGCGATTTCTTGCAAGCTTTATTTCCACTCATGAAAACTGATTGTGGATGACAATAGTCCGAATGAACTGCGTATGAAAAACACAGTATCTGCTTTATTCTTTTGGTCTCCACACAGAAAGCTCTGAGGGAAAATAAATAGTTAGCGGTGAGCGGTGATCCTTTTGCATTTCAAGATCATTAATCTACATTCATATATAGATGCAGGTCTCTATATATGCCAGGAAGTCAAATACTAGCAGAAAAAGACACACCTGATATCTTTATTCTTTCAAACTTCACCCTGCTGTTTCCACAGAGACATCTGCATCGCGCTCAACCAATGATCTTGTGCTATTTTCAATTCTGACCGCTGGAAAAGTGTTTATATGTATGTGCAATGAGATGAAGCACAGAAAACATTGCACACACAACAATGACTGAGCAGACATTACGACTACAGACTTACATTATATCTTTCCTATTGCAGAATGTTTTATGGGCATCTCTTTACAGGACATTTCAGGAAAACATTTATATTGTGGCTTTGGGAAGTTAGGGGGAAAAGGAAGGAGAAGAAAGGGAGAAATAAAGGAGCGAGAGATTCAGTTAAAGTATTTCAGAGTTGTAAACATGACAAGAGATCTTATTTACTGGCTTCTGATTGGCTGCAGAGAGGAAAAAGAAGGAAAGATAGGGTGGGAAAGACAATAGTTATAGCAGAAATACAGAAGATTGGAGAGGAAGCATAACAAATTATTTTGACACACCCTTAAAATAACCAATTGTCTGATCTGCAAGACTAGATCTACATTTCCCTACAGAATGAATTTACAATTTCAACTGTTTTGATTAGGATACACTAATAGTTTTCAATGGCCTTCAATAGAGAAAATGACTTCTGTGTTCCATTTTTAAGCTTTTGTAAAAAATTGGGGAACACTTTATGATGAGGTTGTATTTGTTTAAATTAGTGCTGTGATAAAATTGGTGCTGTGCTTAATATTTAGGAGGGTCTATTGACAGAAACACAATATACATAACTATGTCTTCAGAGGTGTATAGACCTTACATAGTAAAGCGTTGTTTTCATTACCTTAGAATGAGCTATTTGTGTCTACATACACCATGGGTCCTCTTACATGAGATTTACCATGTTGTTTCTACAGTAGTCCTAAATGGACAAACTGCTCTGCAGAATGCGTTTTGTCAATACATTACATTATCGGCTTAGAAGCAAAACCTGAAGACTTCTTTGTCACACTCTTGCGATAGTGCTTCGAAAGGGGGGTTGGATTGAGCCATTGATTGGAATTCACAACCTTTCCACTAGATGCCGCTCAAATCTCCACATTATCCTTTAAAAGTTAACATTAGTTAATGCACAGTAAACTAACAAATGTATTGTCATTAAAGAACATTAACAATGATGAATAACTGCGGATTGCTAGTTCATGTTAGCTAATGCATTTACTAATGTTAACAAATATAACATTATTGTAAAGTAAAACAAACAGTACAAAAGGATCATATCAGCATACACTGTACCTAAAAGTGTACTATATGGAGAAAAGCTGACCTCAGACCTGTCGAAAAAAACCTTTTAAACTTCTGTCAGTGTCACCAGAAGCACCACAGTCATTACATAACCCCCTTTTACAGAGATTACATTATGTAATTTTTCCCCGGATTAGTCTGCACGATGGATATTTGATCTAAGGATGAATTAGTCACTAGTAGTTTCACAGTTAATGAAAATTTTATAAAAGGACACTTTTAAATTCATGTGAGCCAGTGAGAGATAAACAGAGAAGATGCCTTTCTGGTTGGAGGCAGGCAACCGAGGATGATATTTCCATGCCAGCCAACTGTCTGACTGTCAGACTGTAGGCTATGTGATGCCATATACACCCTGACCTCCGGGGAAATGACTGCAACAAACACTGATCTCCAGGGTAGAGATTTTCCATAGTAACAAGAGCTCTTTTATATATGGTTTTGATATCACAGCTGGAGTTCTGATTTAACAATCGCCCTGTTGAACTGGGATGCTTGTATCTACATTCTCTTCATAATCTAATCTCTAACATTAATTGACAATGAAATGTTTGTGACCTCACTGATCAAGAGAAAATTGTAAACTGCTATGATATTTCCCCAGGAGAGTATCCAGAACTGAAAACTAAGCTTCTCATTTATAGGCCAAAGACGATGAAGGCGAAAGCGAATGTGCTAGGGAGGAGGGTGGGATACTCTCTAATTTCCATTTAACCTCTCAATTAAATAGCCATGCGAAATATTGAAATATTTTATATTTCTTTTTAAATCCTTGTCTGCCCTCGTCTAGATTTAGCATTCGTTTTCTCTCATCCCTCCCTCCCCCATCTGATGCTCTTTTTGACACGCACACGCTCAGATGCACCTTTTCATGCACACGCATGTGACAGTTTCCGTAGCGCCACACCTGCAGACTTGAAACCTGCGTCATTGCTGTGACAGTACCGATATTCTGACGAAAATCTACACCGAACACGAAGGATCCTTATTGGTTTGCCTGTATCTAAGACTCTGTTATCAACCTCTGTTAAATAATTTATAGACGCTTCCTTTCCCCTTTGACGTCTGCGGTAAACCAAGACTGTGATCAGCAAAAAAGCTTTCTGCACATAAGTGCTCAGTTAAAACTGCTGAACTGCAAACTGATCATTCATTTGCATCATACATTATGCATTTCATCTCTTGAAGCTGATGTCATACATACGGTGTATGCATAGAGTTACTTTCAATCTTACAAATGAGTTTAAAAGAGATCTCAACAATGTTACAAACTTAGATTGGTCAAGTCTGCTATCAAAACCAGTTTTATTGAAGATTTCCATATAAACTGTAACATTTGTTATCAAATGTGCCCAAATCCAGAATATTTTAAAGCTTGATCTCACAGCAATTTATAATTTTACGATGTGGCTAATTCGTATTAAAACTATACGATACGCATCATACAAAAACGTATTACTTGTAAAAAAACTAATTCTGAAGCCCCATCCCTAAACTATAAAGCCTAAAGCACATTGTACAAAATTCCACAAATTCATACGAATTAGCCACCTTGTAAAATAGTTATGAATTGCTGTGAGATTTATTTTTATTTTACTAATATACAATCTATTCATTGTACATTTCCATACTTTTAAATGTATTTCAACAATTATCTAAATTTGTATTCCTCCAAACCACTTTTAGGACACATTTCTGAGACTAACTTGATACTTAAATGTAAGATAAACTATGAAAGAGCAACCTTTAAGCGATAACATTTTCCTCTGGGCAGCATTAATTTTACTCTTGGAAGGTTAGAACTTTGTTTATATTGTCCATCTCATTATTAAACTTTAATTTGTGTGTGGCCAACCATGGTTTTGTAACAGCTCTCTCATGAGTTGTGTTGTGTACTGTATGAATTTCAATCTGGACTATTTTCTGCCAATTTACTGTATCTTAGCGACATACACCTCCATGTTTTCTTTAGAACCACCGAGGGCTTGATGCCAGCAGAGTACTAACACAGAACAAACACAACAACAACAACAACCGCATCCTTCAGCACCGTATCACATTGTCTCAAAGTCTCTGATACAGCTGTTAAACATACAGTATTGCTGTTTCACAGTTGTCGTATGCAGACATCGATGGAGTAAGTAAACACAGTTGCAGAGATGATATCAGGTACCGAATGCTAATCGAATTTATGTAAAACACAGATGGTGCAACAATGCTTAATTTAATTTACTGCAATAGCATATCAACTGTTAGACTGCACTAGTTGTTCGATAATAACCATGTTAAACATATCATATTTTTGTTTGATTATTTAAGCCGACCTACTGGAGTGGGCATCATCTCTGTGAGGTAGATGCACCTGTGACAAAACAGCTCAACCAGCCTCAATAATGCATGTGATGAGCAGAAAGGTTAGATATTAGATTTTATAATATTCTAGTGCATTCTTCTGACTGTTCATCAAATGTCTATATATTATTAGTTCATCAGTGCCATTGATACTCCAGATCCAGAGTGTTGAGGTTGTGTTTTTTCATAAATTAGAAATACTTACTCAAGTGTAGGTAAAAAGCTATTATCAAATGTTTTTTTATCTTGTGATGTGCTCCACAGTTTATATAAAAAAAAAAATCAGGAAATTTGTTCATTCTCTAAAAACTTTTGAAACAAATTCCCTCTGCTCTAGTTTTATGGCAGTCAGATACAGTTGTGTTCAAAATTATTCAACCCCCACTGAAATTGATTGTTTTGGTCGGTTTGACATTGATTATGATCATTCAGTCATCCTGCTTACAATTAAATCAAAGAGGCACGTGTGGGTCAGACAAATATAACATAACATTTATAATGAAATAACCACAAATGTCTTTTCTGAGCTCACATCATTATCAGTTTTATTCAACCCCCAAGTGACATTCAATCTTAGTACTTAGTACAACATCCTTTTACAGTTATAACAGCTTTTAAACGTGAAGCATAGCTTGACACAAGTGTCTTGCAGCGATCTACGGGTATCTTCGCCCATTCATCATGGGCAAAAGCCTCCAGTTCAGTCACATTCTTAGGCTTGCGCACTGCAACTGCTTTCTTTAAGTCCCACCAGAGGTTCTCAATCGGATTTAAGTCTGGTGACTGCGATGGCCACTTCAAAATGTTCCAGCCTTTAATCTGCAACCATGCTCTAGTGGACTTGGAGGTATGCTTGGGATCATTGTCCTGTTGAAAGGTCCAACGTCTTCCAAACCTCAGGTTTGTGACGGACTGCATCACATTGTCATCCAATATCTCCTGGTACTGAAGAGAATTCATGGTACCTTGCACACGCTGAAGCTTCCCAGTACCTGCAGAAGCAAAACAGCCCCAAAGCATGATTGACCCCCCGCCATGCTTCACAGTAGGCAAGGTGTTCTTTTCTTCATAGGCCTTGTTCTTCCTCCTCCAAACATAGCGTTGATCCATGGGCCCAAACAGTTCTAATTTTGTTTCATCAGTCCACAGAACACTATTCCAAAACTTCTGTGGTTTGTCCACATGACTTTTGGCATACTGCAGTCGACTCTTCTTATTCTTTGGGGACAGCAAGGGGGTGCGCCTGGGAGTTCTGGCATGGAGGCCTTCATTACGCAGGGTGCGCCGTATTGTCTGAGCAGAAACTTCAGTACCCATATCTGACAAATCTTTTCTCAGTTCCTCAGCAGTCACACGGGGACTTTTCGCCACTCTACGCTTCAGGTAGCGCACAGCAGTCGAAGTCAGCATCTTCTTTCTGCCACGACCAGGTAGCGTTTCAACAGTGCCCTTTGCCTTGAATTTGCGAATGATGCTTCCTATGGTATGTTTAACATCTTTGCAATCTTCTTATAGCCATTGCCCTTCCTGTGAAGAGTAATCACCTGTTCTCTTGTCTTCCTGGACCATTATCTTGACCTCACCATGTTTGTAACCACACCAGTAAATGTCTAGAAGGAGCTGAGTATCACAGTCATTTTAAAGCTGCCTAATTGGTGCTTATTAGGCTTTATTGCTGCTCCCTGATATCCACAGGTGTTTTCAATACCTGATTGAAAACACTTCATTGAACCTCTGTTCTTCAGAGTGGTAGTCTTTAAGGGGTTGAATAATTATTTCAATGAAGAATTCACAAAAGAAACATTTACTACTGTATTACAAAACTAATTGATGTCATTTTAGTTGCATATGGTTCTTTAAGAAGTCCTTGTAGGATTTCATTCTGAATACAATTACAAATGTACACTAAATTCCCTAAAACCATTTACAGCATTGGGGGTTGAATAATTTTGAACACAACTGTACTTCAGTTTTGAGTTTGGGCATTCTGAGCAGATTCAGGAGACTATTTTTTCTCTCCTACACTGTATAATCAAACAAGAATCATCTTTCTGTCCAAGCTCACTCCATTTCATTCGTCTCAATAAAACAGTGTCAGACCCTGACAATGTTACTTGGGCGATCCTGTGAGAAGACCCAAAAGGTGTTACACAAGTACAGTTGTGTAACAGCTCTTTCTCAAGCAGTTTTTTATCATCTTCTACTTTTAACTCACAACTCCGCCCTGGTGTGCCTGCTAAATGCTTTAAAGGTAAATTATTCAAATAACAAACAATGCAAAAAAGTGTGATTCAACCTGGCTATATCTAAAAGACTATATGCAAGGGAGATACATTTTTATCAAAGCGACCCTGTAAAAGTTAACTCATCTGGTTACAACACATTTTAAAATAGTTTTGTCAGGTGACCTACAAAAGGATCTTACGTACATTGTATACATGGATAAATTCCTGAATACAACAGGTTCCACAAATGAAATTATATAATCAATATTCTTCAAGCACTTGGTTTCAATATATGGAAATGTATTATTTAATGTATCTTTCCAGTATAAATACCATATATTTTTATTTGTAAGGGATTGTGCATCACAGTTTATGTACTCTGACTTCTAGCTAATGATTCAAAATCAGAACTGGCATATCGTATAATCTTTAAACGAATACTGGTGTAACCCTTAAAATGGTTACTACAAACATCTGATGATTGATGGTCTGCTGAATTTGCATCTTCTGCCAAAAGTACAGAACCTTCACATATCCTCATAATGTGTCACGAGTCATGACATGAGGGAACATATTAGTCCCTGCTGCGTAAACTGGGACATTTATACAGTAACTGAGGCATAAGTGACAACACCCGCTACCCGGGGTGAGATTTCTATCCATCACTGTCCTCCTTACTGTCACAGATCAAGGAAATTCACTGTACGCACCAGAATCCACAGCCGTATTTTGAACACCCAGCAGAAACAAAGCATGCACAATATACAAGAAGATAATACAGCTTGTGACAGTTTGGCCATAAGCTGCTCTGTTGACTGGACCACCCCGATCACCCACGCCTCCATTCTACAGTCGTTTTTACTGTCATGCTGTCACTTTCTCTATGAAGAGTCACAGCTCGCTTTGGGATTTACTTAGCAATCCGAGTGGCTGTGAAATCCTGATCCCCACACACCCACAGTGACCTGACACCAGAAAAACAAAAACCAGCACTGAACAGGTGCTAAACTACCCTGAACTGGTCCATAAAACTAAAATAACACACAAAATAACATTTAGCTGGAGAATGTGAATGTCCTTTGGTCTTATCATCATGACATGATTGACAAATACACACACACAGACATAAATATTGTAAGACCTAAAATGTCTTAAATATTGTGTACTAGCTTAAGACACTCACCATGTGTTAAACACAAGAGCATGGGGACCCACACGAGGTTCAGTGCAGACATCTTCAGCATGCAGAACATCCTCAGATGATAGCAGTTTTCTTCAGAGCCGTCTCAGTTTTTTCTTAACACACACACAAACACATACACACAAACCAGGAGGTGAGTAAAAAACGTCCGCTGGTTCTGTGACCAGGCGAGCTTGACAGTGTAGACAATGGATCAGGCCAGATGAAGACGGGATGATTGCAGTGAGGTTATCAATGGTTCAGAGGCTGGAGATGGTGGCTATTTTCCCTCCGGTCTGGTGGAAGTCGGGTGTTGTGATGAGGAGCGAGAAAGTCCAGTGAGGGAGTGTCAGAGATGCAACGCTTTTAGTGCAACACGATCGGTTTAATAAGTCCAGCCCGTAGTATTCAGTTACTCAACGACAAGAACGGCGATGTCAAGACTCTGTTTCAGTTAGTAATTGTTCTTCTAATGTTTTCTTGATCTATTTATATTTTGGTTACAATCAGCTGCTTAAATGAATACTTTTTTGTGATCCAATATTCCAATAGATATCAAATGGTACTTGCAAATATAGTGATTTACCAAACAACTAAGTCTGTGGAAGACTGATTCTGTACAACTGTACAGTTAAGGGAAACTTCACAAAAGTTTTTTTCATTTAGCAGAAGCAATCTTTGTGCCTCAGTAGTTCGAAATGGCATGAATTTTCTTAATGATTATGTATATTTGGCTTTATGCAAACATATGTTTAGACATTCCCTTCAATGCTCAGCGATGTTTATTGCTGATGTATTTTGTGAATTTTGCTTATGAAATCTTAATGTGTGAACTTGAAGATATGTATCTTAGGATCAGTGAGAAGTTTGAAATAATAGACTTATAGCCATGCATAATGTGGAAATTATGAGTTGTTAAAGAGCCTATATGATATATTAGATTATATATATATATATATATGAATAGTATCTTTTGCCTGTCGTTCTAATACACAATAGCGATAATTTAATGTAGGTTTAATGTTTTTCTTGTTCAAATAAATATAGTTGAAGTTGCTGAAATGTGAATTATGACTGGACGCAGTTATGGCTCATGCCATCTGCTCATATTCTCATTTTCTGCCAAAGCGTTTGTATATCCAACTGTCAAACAAGAAATATGTCTAACAGCCTATAATGATCACCAAAATATGTCAACAGTACATAATTCATACGTACACAATACAAATAAATACATTAAAAGCGAGACAGTTTGCCCTGTAAACAGCGCATGCAAATATCAAAAACGTCGCCTGTCAACAATAATAAACGTGAACGTAGGTTTTTCTTTTTACAGTTTCAATATATTTCTCAGCCTACCGTAACCGATTACCACACGTATTTATTCCAAAGCTCTCCTCCTCTCCCTCATGTTTTCTCTACTAATTTCGGTTGTTTCCCCATACGTTTCCTCCGTGAATAAATTCACCGTTAAATCATTCCATCACGCACGTTTTTATTACTCGCCACAGAAATAAACCAGAATTCAATATTGTAGCGCAAGTCTCTCATATATTATTTTCGGTGCTCAAATTACTATTCAATTATAGGACAAAACAATTGTGTTGAACTGGAGCACAGCACGTTAAGCTCATTCACGGAACGTTCTTCACCGACATCTCGTGCTCCGTGGAAGAGGATGCTGTGTTTGGGATAGGCGAGGAGGGCGGGGTAGGGAGGGGGGGAGGAGAATATGAACGACTGATGTATTGCAGTGGGATAGTGAATGGACGGAAGGCAAGACGTGACGTTAAATACATCAAGTCGTAACGTCAACGTAAATCGATGATTTGACGACCTTCACGTTCAGCCATACTGTAATTTAGAGCGAGCATTGCTCTGTACGAAACGCAACTCACGTGATCTTAAATATTCAGCTTCCTGTAGGCATACTTTGACTCTCGAAAGAACGGATTATTCCAGAACAGATTATTCTAGCTAGAATCTAAAAATGATAAGAAATCCCGTTAGTCAGCAGCTTGACCTTGTATATGTCTATCAGAATAAAAACATATGATTATTCTTACATAGGCCTACAGATTTTACTGAAGTCCTTATCCAAAACGTCTTGGTTACGTATGTAACCTCGGTTCCCTGATGGAGGGAACGAGACGTTGTGTCGAGAACGACAGATGGGGTTCGCCCTTGAGAACCAATCAACTCTGACTACTATAGAAAAGGCCAATGAAATTTGGCGAATGAAATTTGCATGCCGGGCTCCGCCCCCGGATATCCGGTATAAAAGGAAGCCGGCGTGCATCATTCACTTACCTTTTGTTCTGAAGAGCCTGAGAGCCTCTCACGACTGCAGCAGAATACAATACGTGTTTGTGGCATAAGGGACACAACGTCTCGTTCCCTCCATCAGGGAACCGAGGTTACATACGTAACCAAGACGTTCCCTTTCTGTCGGTCTCTCGACGTTGTGTCGAGAACGACAGATGGGGTTGCCCCTGGAAAACGCCACAACGCTGTATCGCGTCACAATCTCTAGCGAAGCGACGGTAACAAGCCTGGGCGTGTCAGCTCGATGCTTTCGCGAAACTGTAACCTTCCAGTGTGGCGGTCGGGGGGTACCAGAGCTTTCTTGGAGAAAGATGGGTACAGCCCTGACCGATAACCTTTCACGGACGGGGGCCTTAGCTCTCTACAGGCGAGAGGCCGTCCGGCTCGGGTTTACACCGGGTAAGCGCCACGTCCTAAATCAGGAATGCGCTGCAGAGGCCACCTCCTACCCGTGGGGAGGAATATGGTGGATATAGGTATGGTCCCGTCCTTGGAGGAGAACGCATGGAATGTGCGGACTGGATAGTTAACCGCGAGGTGGAGGTCCACCTGGGGAAGTTCATGGGTTACCAGGAGTGGGAACCATTCTCATGAGGATACATCAGACGGAACAGCCCACGGAGGGGGTGTTACAGACGTCCGGTAGCACTAGGTCCGGTAAGAGCTATCTGTGATAGTTCATATGGAATCCCGGCCTAAGGGGGAAGGCTGCTCTGCCCAGCCAACCCCCAGGGGGTGCTGCTTAGTGATGGATGGAATGCCTATTCTTAACCAGTGTCTGGGTAAGAAGGGAGGTAGATGAGGTACCAGTTTCTTAGCCATGGGTTTGGGTAAGAAGAAAAAGGTAGATAGCACACTGACCCAACCTGTTAGACGGTGGAATGGTGCTTTCGCAGGCATACGCCCCCCCGGATGCCAGTCCTACATGTCGCCACGCAGGACGTGGGCTGACACCGGGTTTACGCAAAGGTTGTGAACCTTTGCGAAGGTGTTTGGGCGTAGCCCAACCCGCAGCTCTACAGATGTCTGCTAGAGAGGCGCTTCTGCCAACACGGGAGATTCTGAGATCGGAATGCCGTCAAAACGGCTACCACGACCCAGTGCGCCAGCCTCTGTTTGGAGACAGCCTTCCCCTTCTGCTGTCCTCCAACAAACACGGAGCTGGTCAGAGCTTCAGAGCTCTGCGTGCGGTCCAGCACCTACTGGACACAACACTGATCAGGTTGGGTCTTCCTCCCCTATGGGGAGCGCCTGCAAGTTCACCACTTGGCCCCGGAGGGAGTAGTGGGAACTTCTTGGACACGCATCCGGGCCTGGGTCTCAAGAAACGTGAGAGTTTTCAGGGCCGAATTTAAGGCAATCCGGGGACACGGAGGATGCTCGGTGGTCCCCTACCCTCTTGAAGGGAGTGAGCGCCGTCAGGAGGGCCGTCTTACCCTGTAAGGAAGATCGGAATCTCCGAGGGGCTCTTGGGGGGCACTGAGGCTCCCCAGGACCACTTAGGGTCCCAAGAGGGTATGGAGCAGAGATGAGGCGGGATCCACCCTCTCGCACCCCTTAGGAACCTGGCGACCAGGTCGTGTTGCCCTAGAAACTTTCCACCGACTGAGTCGTGATGAGTGGCAATAGCGACTACATACACATTCAGTGTGGAGGGGAGATGTTAGTCTCCAGTCTCGTAAGAAGGAAAACACAATCCTGATCGAGCACCTCAGTGGGTCTTTCTCCTTGAGAGAGACACCAGGACGAGAAGAGGCACCATCTAGAGGCGTGTAACCGCCTAGTAGATGGGGCCCTAGCCCGGGTGATGGTCTCTGCCATAGAGGGGGAGTAGCCATCTCAGGATCTTCTCGTCCCGTCTAGAGACCAGACATGGGTGTTCCAGAGGTCTGATCTGGGATGCCAGAACGTGTCCTTCCCCTGATAGAGCAGGTCCTCTGTCAGGGGAATGGTTCAGGGGAAGTCGCTGTCCAGAGCATCAGCTCTGAAGCCAAGTGCGGTTAGACCAATGTGGTGTAACCAATAACACTTGGTGCTCCTGCTCCCTGACCTTGCACAGCGTCTGTGCAAGGAGGCTCCTGGGGGGGGGAAGGTGTGCTTCCGCCCATCCCGCGGTCAGCTGTGCGCCCGGATATCCATGCCGAGGGCAGGGAATACCAAGCGGGCAAATGGTGGTGTTACGGGAGGCGAACAGGTTTACCTGGGCCTACCCGAACAGCCTCCAAATGAGCTGGACTGCGCGGGGGTGGAGTCGCCACTCTCCACGAGGCATAAACTGGCAAGAAAGCACGTCGGCTGTCTAGTTCAGTTTGCCCGGGGTGTGTGTGGCCCGCAGGGAACGGGTCACCTGTTGACTCCACCGGAGGAGGCGTCGAGCAAGTTGTGTTAGCTGCTGTGAGCGAACGCCACCCTGACGATCTGTGTACGCTACAGCTATAGTGCTATCCTCGGACCAGCACGTGCTTGTCTCGCACGAGAGGCCGTAACCTGCTCAGTGCAAGTAGCACAGCCCACAACTCTTGGCAATTGATATGCCAGCGCAGGCGGGGGTTCGTCCAACGCCCCGCCTACGTGCCCGTTGCACACTGCACCGCACCCCTGCAGGGAGACGTCAGTCATCACCACAACCTGTCTCATAACCTGCCCAGAGGGACCTGAGTCCGTCGAAAAAGTCATAGAAGACTAGGGGTTATGGTGCGTCGGAAGCAGGGCGTCATCACCATGCACCTGCTGCCGGTGTGCCACGCTCTCCTCGGAACTCGACTCTGAAACCAGTGTTGGAGCGGTCTCATGTGCATCAACCCGAGGGGTATTAACCCGCGAGGACGCCATGTCCCAGGAGCCTCTGAATTATTTCAGGGGGACCGCTGTCTGCCTAAAATGTTCATTTCAGACAGTTCAACACTGGTTGGGCGCACACTGCGGAGAGGTGCGCCAACATGGTGACAGAGTTGAGTTCCATACCGAGAAAGAGGATGCTCTGCACTGGGGAGAGCCTGCCCCTCTCCTGGTTGACCTGGAGTCCCAATCGATCTAGGTGCCGGAGCACCAGGTCCCTTTGTGTACATAACAAATCTCACGAGTGTGCCAAGATAGGCCAGTCGCTGAGATAGTTTAGTACCCACTCGCCTTCCTCCCCTCAGGGAGAAAGGGCGGTTTCCACGATCTTCGTGAAGACCGTGGAGACAGGGACAAACCGAAAGGGAGGACTCTGTACTGATATGCCCGCCTCTCGCACCCGAACCGTGGGAACGGCCGGTGTCGAGGAGGATAGAGACATAAAAGTAAGCGTCCTTCAGGTCGATTGCCACGAACCAATCCTAACACCTGATAGATGTCAGGACGCGCCTCTGCGTGAGCACCCTGAACGGCAGCTTGTGAAGGTGCTCTGTTCAGGGTACACAGACCTTTGCAACCCGCCGTCTTTCTTTGGAATGATGAAGTGCGGGTCGTAACCCACTGAACATCTTGGTTGTGAGGGACGAACTCGATGCCTGTTCTGCCAGAAGGGTGGAGACCTCTACCCGAAGTACGGAGGCGTCCCTGCCTCTGACAGAGGGAGAGATGATGCCCCTAACTTGGGAGAGTCTCTGGCGAACTGGATCGAGTAACCAAGACGGACCGCCCTCATTAGCCAGCGAGACAGTGTGGGCAGCTCTCGAGCTCCCAGGGACTGTGACAGGGTGACCAAGGGGACGGTCTGCTTCATCATTCCCACGGGGGGGTTCGTTGGCTGGCGGAGCTAACCATGTCGCGGGGGTCCCCGGAGGGAAGGTTGGCTCCGCCTTTTTACCTGCCTGGCGGAACAACGGCACACACTGTCGGTTTGAGAGTGGTGACAGCTGTCGTATGTGTACGACCTCACGCCTCGCCAGGGTGTGAGGTCGGTTCGCCGTGCACAGTCCAGAGGAGTGTGCGATAGGCTGTAAGTACACCCGGTGTAAAGGAATTCGGGGGCGGCTGTACAAAAGGCCCGTCTGTCTTCAATGCCCCGGATGATACGGACCTATCAGAGCTTGCATCGCTTCAGCAACGTCATCAGGTGATGCGGAAATAGACGTTGGATAATTTAGACAGCGCACGTGAGGAGACGCAAAGTTCGACGGCTGTACTCTAATCCTCTCAGATACAACTGAGCTAGAGACTTTATTGGGTTACAGTGTGCGTGAAAGTGAAGTAAGTAACGGCTGTTCATATCTTTCGTTACTATGTAGAAAGTGCGTTCTTGTGCTGTTCATGTTAAATATAAGCCTAGCTGTGTTGATATAACTCGGTGCTCGGTTCTGTATATTCCTAAATGCTTTAGTGCTGTTCGCTGTAAGATGTTTATATTTAAACAGTTGGTATTACTTATCCGCATTATTATTAGACGTGTGTTATGTAACAATGCTCGTTTACACGGGAATCCATGTTTAGTCCGGAAGGCTGCCGCTATACAACTTTGCATGCTGGTAGTCCCCCCTTGCGGACATTTTGAGGATAATTACCTCATATATATATATATATATATATATATTGAATTAGTACTGTTGTATGGTAATTCTGTTACTGTTCAGTGTTTAAGATATGTTAAGGTGAAAACATTGTATATTCATATGATTAAGTTTATTCTTGGTTTAACTTGTTGCAGAAAACCACATCTGTATATCCTCTAAGCTCTTCAGTAAAGAGGACATCTTTCAAACCTGTGTCGAGTGCTTAATTCTGATCTACGAATCCATCTCACTCAGTTCTTACCGACTGCCTACCGTGTTTCATACATTCAAATTTAATCATCAACGAACCCCCTCATTTCACCCGGGGAGAAAAGAAAACTCTGCGAGTAGTGGGCGCCAAGCCCTGAAAAGGGCCCGGCTTTGGTGACGAGGCAGGAGTCGTCCCGTACCGACCGATCAGAGCCGTGGCTGTGAAGGTTCGGGCCCGATGTTTTTCTCCCCTGGGTCTTCCCGTCAGTGTCCCTTCTCGAGAGAAGGTTGCTGACAGGGTGGAGGTTTCCCCCTCGACCTCTGCTTCCGGGGTGCCGCCTGTGGGGGCACAGGAACCGAAACCGATGTCGAAGGGGTCCTGGGTTGCAGGGAAGCAGACATCACGTGAGATCTCGGAGGCCCGTAGGCGGCCGAGTCGCGGCGTGAGGCTAATTGCCACTGTCTGCTTCACCGTCAAAAACTACTGAGCGCAGTCCTCGACGGTGTTACCATCAACCCACCCTGCGAGATGAGTGCATCAAGAAAGCGGACTTCCTTGGTGTCACTCCTCTGCACAAGGATATAGCCGGGGGTGTCTCTCCTGGACCACTACCGTGGACATCGTCCGACCCAGGGCCCGCGCCGCCACCTTAGTCGCCCGTAGAGCGCTGTCAGTGGCGGCACGGAGATCCTGCATTATACCCGGGTCGGCCTTACCCTCGTTGAGCTCTCTCCACGCCCCAGCCTGGCGGACCTGCAGGATGGCCACGGCGTAGAGAGGGGGCAGCCTGGCCCGCGGCAGTGCAAGGCCTCGACACCAGTGATGCCGAAGTCCTACACGCTTTGGACGGTAGGCGTGGCCGATTCCCCCCCAGGAGGCAGCCGCCCGCGGCACAGGTGTACCGCCGGCGCCCGAGCCAACCGGGGGATGTCGACGTAGCCTTTGGCTGCCCCACCAACGAGGGAAGTAAGGGAGCCGGAGCTAGTTTCACTGGAACGGTCCGTGAATGGAGCGTTCCAAGTTTCAAACAGCTCCTCATGCACCTCCGGGAAAAACATGGCACCCGGGTGGGCGCGGTTTGCACCGCGCTCCGACCTCAGGAACCACGCATCTCCGGGTTAGCATGGATGACATCACTTCTGCTTCCTCCTGAACTCGACCGCTGTGGGTAGAGCTCAGATTCGTCAGAGTCGGATGTCAGTCTCCCTCCGATGCTGCGAGTGACATCTCATCTACGTCACACATCGTTTCCGAGTGTGTGCGTGAGAATCCGGACGGTATGCCACCGCCGGTTGGGGGACATTCAGAAAAGCGAATCGGGGTGCGATCGGCCCGTGAGCACTTGGCTGGCGGGTTTACGTACGCAGAGTTCCCCATATCACTAACGCTGCTAACGTGGGTGGTCATCGGGGCCGTAGCCACAGATGTCACAGCCCAGGTAGCAGACGAAATGGTGGCTGGTTCCCGTAGGAAGACAGCCACCCGTGACCGCAATTTCTGAATGACAATCTGCCCGCAGTGTCTCTAACAGTGTCTCTAATCTCTAACACCTCCGGAACTGCCGAGACGCCCAGGGGAAGGTCGCTGCAGGTAGGGACGATCCGCTGCAACACGTCGTAGATCCGGCAGAAGAAGAATTCATTGAATTCGTTCTATTCGTAGTCAGGAGCGAACGCTCTGAAGAACAAAAGGTAAGTGAATGATGCACGCCGGCTTCTTTTTATACCGGATATCCGGGGGCGGAGCCCGGCATGCAAATTTCATTCGCCAAATTTCATTGGCCTTTTCTATAGTAGTCAGAGTTGATTGGTTCTCAAGGGCGAACCCCATCTGTCGTTCTCGACACAACGTCGAGAGACCGACAGAAAGGGAACCCAGCATTTCTATTTTAGTATAAAATCGATGTTTGATTTTTATATACAGTCCTCAAAGACGCAAAAGTTTTGTTCAGTTTTGTTCTTTATTTATCCTTTTTTACTTTTTTAAATTCTATAATATACACACATTGTACCAATAAAGCTTATCTGTTTATATGATAAAATATTTTAAATAGCACTTCCTCTGGTCACTACTATATTTATTTATAACCTGAAACATTTAAATCAGATAATGAAAATGTAAATCGACAGAAGCCACACAATATAATTAAAAACAAATGCAAAAAGTCCTGAGCTGGTTAAAAGAGCATGGTAACAACATTAACCAATCCTTTCATACATTCTCTTTTAATGGCTTTTTGTTTATAAACCCGTAAATAAATATTACTATTTTTTACAAGTTTTTTCAAAGATATGAACTAAACAAAACGTTCAAAATACGTTAAAGCTAGATGTAATATGATTTACTAACCTCTAGGAGGTGCCACGCTTTCTTTTTGTGCTGGACCACAATAACAATATTACACAATTCGTAGTGGTAGCTACAAATTTATGCCTTTTTATGGCCAAAGTTGTTATTTATATATTTATTCATACTTTTTCTATATGTACCTATTTCGTTTTTCTCCTCCTTACTACGAGACCAAAAGGCATAAGGATAGGGAAAAGGACGGGTTTTAGGACCATGTGATGATTTACAGGACTCCGCATATATAATCCAGCGTGACGTCAGTTGATACAACGCAAACATGGAGGACGGTGGAGTGTTGGTTGAAAAACCTCAGGTTAGTTTTTTCGTTGCCTTTTTAGGTTTTTTTTAAAGACGAGAGTTGATGTTTACATCCCATTTACCTGAAATATATAGTAGTGTATAAAAAGAAAGCGCGCATGCTGCATAAATAAGCCTTTTAGGACTTAATTCCTCAGTAAAAAGGTGCCGATTCATTCAGTTCGCTGCAAATGCTCAGTCATGCCATTCTCTGACAGCAGCTAACGTTAGCATGTGTGCTCACAATAATTTAAAGAATAGCGATTAATGCGTGTATGTTTCAGTTCAGATGTATAATTTTTACCGTATTTGCAATTTATGTGATCGCATAATGAACAGTGTACGAGTTTACCCATTAAATAGGTGTTTATAGAATTTAGGCTATTGGTTAGCCATGTAGCATTGCAATTCAAAAATGTGTTGTTTGTTAACTAAAATAGTATTTTTAAGAACATGACTAACGTTAACTCTGTAACAAACCTTTAACAGAGCGGTACCATTCAAGTAGGTTGATATGTCAATATGTACGTCTAAATATTTTAATATCTAGCAGCTTGATTTCATATTTAGTTTTCTTTTGTATATAATATCATGTTTAACATTGCAATTAACTGAAATTATTGTAAAGTGTTTATTTTGCCTTTGGCTCATTGATGTAATTGTGGAGTTGAACTATACAGCTATATTTATGTATTTAACGTTTTATTTTCCAACAGGATGAAGTGCCAGCATTGCTGAATTCAAGACCTCAAACTGGCTTGTCCTTCTTGGCTCCTGAACCAGAAGATCTGGAGGACCTTTACAGCAGATATAAGGTGGATTAGTTTTGTGGTTTAGCTCATTCTACGATATTGACACACTATCCTGTGCAAAAGTTACTCGCTTGTTACTGTTGTTGATATTTAACTGCCAATTTCATTTGCTCTCATGTCCAAACTGCAGAAGTTGCAGCAGGAGCTAGAGTTTTTGGAGGTGCAGGAGGAATACATTAAAGATGAGCAGAAGAACCTGAAGAAGGAATTCCTTCACGCCCAAGAGGAGGTGAAGAGGATACAGAGCATCCCTCTGGTTATTGGGCAGTTTCTGGAAGCGGTTGACCAGAATACTGCTATTGTGGGCTCAACTACAGGTGAATTGTTTAATCTTGATATTTATAGGCATTGTCAATTTAGAAGTTTTGGGAGGTTTCAGTGATTTAAGATCCCGATAACCAAATTGAGTATAAATTCTTGCATCAAAAATGCAGTGTTAGAGGTTTGGTAGTTGTGTTTTCCACCTAATGCCACATGTGAACTGTCTTATTCCTACAGGCTCCAATTACTATGTTCGAATTCTGAGCACAATTGACAGAGAACTGTTGAAGCCCAATGCGTCTGTTGCTCTGCACAAACACAGCAATGCGCTGGTGGATGTTCTTCCTCCAGAGGCTGACAGCAGCATCATGATGCTCACATCAGGTAAGAGCTACACTTAGAATGATGGGAAGGTGTTTTTCTGGAAAGCTCTTGCAGCAATATTGTCTTTACATTGTAGTCATTGTGATTTGATTTGTTTTCCTTAGATCAAAAACCAGATGTGACCTACTCTGAAATCGGAGGAATGGATATCCAAAAACAGGAAGTTAGAGAGGCTGTTGAGCTCCCTCTTACACATTTTGAGCTTTACAAACAGGTGTGTATGTGCATTCGTTCATTCATAAATTAATACATACATGCATGCATTATTGCAAGGGCTTGTGGGAAACAGATTGCATAGTAAATTTGTTAGTTTACACCCACTTTTGTTCAATTCAAAGATTGGTATCGACCCACCCAGAGGAGTGCTTATGTATGGACCCCCTGGCTGTGGAAAGACTATGCTGGCAAAAGCTGTTGCTCACCACACTACAGGTTAGCTTCATGTCTGATGAGCATCTTTCAATTTTTCACTTGTCTTTTATAAGTCTGTGAATGGTACAGAAATTGATTTAGCTTTTACACTTTTACAAACTGAATTGTTTGTATGTTGGTCTTTTCTTTTTTCAGCGGCCTTCATCCGTGTTGTGGGCTCAGAGTTTGTGCAGAAATATCTGGGGGAGGGTCCGCGCATGGTACGAGATGTCTTTCGACTGGCTAAAGAGAATGCCCCAGCCATCATCTTCATTGATGAGATTGATGCTATTGCTACTAAGCGTTTTGATGCACAGACTGGAGGTATGACTCCCTCTTAGATATCTCATACTTAATACCTGTTGTTGTTGCTAAGTCTTTTCCTGGGGCCCGTTTCAATAAGGAAGTTCAACCAACACAGAGTTAAAATCTAAAGTCTGAGTGGATTTACTGAAGAGAATCGCTACTCTGAGTTTTCAGTTTCAGACCAGCTGATTTGAGTTAAGTTCAGCCTAGGTTATGCGCGTGCATCAAACATGTAATTTTTTAATTACAAAATTTAAGTACAAGCAAATAATTTTACTTTTAGCATGTGTTTAGTTCCCTGGCAGTGTAGGGCTTTAATAGCTTAGGGTTTGGTTGATTTAGTTAGAATCGAGGAAGAACTAACTTTAGTAAATTATTTAATATTACAGAACAATAGTACCTCAATTTAATATGTGTTCATTGTTTTAAACAACCTTTTTTCCAGCTGACAGAGAAGTGCAGAGAATCTTGCTTGAGCTCCTCAATCAAATGGATGGCTTCGATCAGAATGTGAATGTGAAGGTTAGAAAAACAACTTAATTCTTGGTGTGCAGTGCTGCGTGTTCCTCTCCTTATCCTGCTGATGATTTTCGGTTTCACGCCTGTTTTAATAATAGGTCATCATGGCCACGAACAGGGCTGACACTCTAGACCCAGCCTTGTTGCGCCCTGGAAGACTGGACCGTAAGATTGAGTTCCCGCTACCTGACCGTCGACAGAAGCGTCTAGTGTTTTCCACCATCACTGGCCTGATGAACTTGTCAGAGGAAGTTGACCTGGAAGACTGTATCCTGACCCCAAATAAACATTTCCATAGTTTAATTTATCTTTTGCTGCAGTGCTGTATCAAAATGTTGGAGTTATTTCTTGGAATTAAAAAACAAAAACTAAAAGTAAGGATGCTTTTTATTGGATCATGAATATGGTTTCTCATAGTTGTTCTTAACAAAAATGCAGATGTTGCCAGGCCTGACAAGATCTCTGGTGCAGATATCAACTCTATTTGCCAGGAGGTGAGTTTAGTTTTTTTATATTGTCAAAAGTCACTGTCTCACACTATCAAATTTTTTTATCCTGTTTTCTTTATGTACAGGCTGGAATGCTTGCTGTGCGTGAAAACCGTTATATTGTGCTGGCAAAAGATTTTGAGAAGGCTTACAAGACCGTTATTAAGAAGGATGAGCAAGAACACGAGTTCTACAAATAGAGCAATTGTTGACTAGATATTTGGCATTAGCTCTTATCCTGTTGAAGCCTTTATTTGTGTGTACAGTGTATTGTTAAGGATGTAACACTTGAACCTTGATTTATCCATTCAGGGTTTACTACTTGTACTGGGACTTTGATTTCACAGGATTTATTTACACATAAAAATATGGATGCATCAACATGCGCATTTGGTGAGCAT
Organism: Triplophysa bombifrons; assembly: GCA_029783895.1. NCBI lineage: Eukaryota > Metazoa > Chordata > Actinopteri > Cypriniformes > Nemacheilidae > Triplophysa > Triplophysa bombifrons. The sequence continues at coordinate 7,407,934 of CM056455.1, forward strand.
GTAATCTGTTTATTGAAGAAAGAACAACACAAATACAACTATTAAGATGTTTTCCATAAACAAGTTTAAATAAAGACGTTTTTGATAACTAACCTACGCTGTATGCTTTCTGTTTAACATTCCAAAAAAATATATATATAATTTTTACCAATTAAAAGTAGTGATGATTTGTTTAATAGGACTAGGTGTTATAATCCCACTATTTCAGCATCGTTGAATTTTTCAATAGGACGTTTCCCACACCTTATGCATGACAGGGGGAAGCAGTCAAGAAAATGAATTGAGGAAAGGCGGTCTGAGGTTTCGTTGGGTAGGCATCCTCTGTGTTTGGGGGATAAATTATAATAGTAATGCATAACACACTAACCTTTCCATGCTTTTATCAGAGAGCCATCTCACAAGTTGTGTGTCCGATCCCACTTTCATCACATCCATTATCCTGGGTGAAAGATGCCTTTTGGTGAGGTTCTCCTGATAATATTTTAGCTGCTGATAATGCCCTTTGTATGGTTCCCATCAATGCGACACATCGTCAATTGTGCACCTCAGCCTCATTGGGTGTTTTGGCCCTTTATCACAAGACACCCTCAGCCAAGGGAGGCCCACCGCAGGTTGATCAGACCTGGGTGTGTATCGTATAGTAACAAGGACATCTAGCAGCCTATGCTGTTTCGATCCGCCTCAACCACAGCCATTGGCTTCTTCTTTCCGCACCACTGGCCAGTTCTTAATTATCCTCCACTGGACCTGTCTTCTGAAGGTGACCTATTGTCAGCTATGGTGACCTCTACATTTAACCCATCCAATAGTGAATAATGAACTTGCGCACTGCAAGTCATGAACACACATACACCCGGAGCAGTTGGCAGCTATCACTGCAGCGCCAGGGGAACAAGTGGGGTTAAGGTGTCTTGCCTTGCATCTCAGTAGTTACCTGCCGGCCCTGAGAGTCACGAGTCCGACACGCTAACCACTAGGCAACGTCTTTGATTACAAACCTAACATTTGTCATAATACGAAAGCAATAATTTTAAACCAATTAAATGCAGTGATGGAGAAGTAACAAAAAGTTAGAAAGTATTGGATAGACACTGAAGTTCAAGAATCTTACTATAAGGATGTGATGGCAAGACTGAAAAAAATAATAAAAAATTATTTGGAGTACAGTTGAACCTTTGTTGTAAATTCGTCACCATAAAGGTTCTGTCCGTAGTTTTACATTTGAAAATATAGTTATTCACATTTTCTGTAACATGTTTACATTATAACTTTGTTTAAAAAAAACAAGACTAACTTTGTTCTTTTAGGTTCCACAGTATTTGTGAGTTCATCAGCACTTTGAATGCTTTGAATTTTTCTATTGAAATTCATAAATGTCATAATTTAGGGGATTTTAAATTTCAAGACTTTAAAGTTGTCTTTATGTCAGTGCCAAGTTCCCATTGGCTTGCTCCAGTCGCTCCTTTCAACGCCATTGGTGTAGTAAAACAATTTAAATAAGAATCAAAGTTCCATGATCTGAGTAAATGATGACAGAATTTTCATTTTTGGGTGAAGTATCCCTTTAACCCCTTTAGTCTCAAGTTGTAGTTCTGCCTTTCAACACAGGGCGGAGTGTGGTTATAAATTATCACACAGATCAGATACACCTGTAATGTTATTGTGTAGAGAGGAGCCAACGGAAATAAAATATTATCAGATCTGTATAATTATGTATTTCTGTGCAAAGTTTGTGGTAGAGAAATCAAAGAGCTCAGTTCAGTATAAATGCCTATGAAAACAAACACAGAAGTTTAAAAGTCGATGTTTAACACAGTACAAGAAATATTGTACAAAATGTTATTAAACAGTCAGGAATGTTCACGATTGAGGATGAGTTGTGTGACATTAGAAAACACAATACACAGTATATTGCACTGTACAGGATAAATGTTTCAGACCAGTTTTTTGGTAAAAGCTATACGATAAAATGAGATAAGATAAACTTTAATGATCCCCAAAGATAAAATTCACATTACACAAACTTCTTTTCTCACTGCATATGACCAATGACCAAGCAGTCCACCCCTAGGTCACTAGAATAAGGTTGTCTTACTGGTTAAACAAGTCTGGGTGCATGGCTTTATTTGAGATATAAAGATTTTAAAGATTATGTCAAGAATGCCCCCACCTTACTGTGATGCTAACTATTTAAAACTGCAGAAGTTTATGTAACGTATATGTATGTGATTAGTGTATAATCCTGTTGAATGGGTAATTTAAGAGAAAATATATGTGCAAATATATACTCATACTCAAGTCATGATTTATTGACATTTTATGGAACTTTTGTAACCTACGAAGTCTATCAGTAGGCAAAATACCTTTTATAATATGCCAATATTCATAATATTGATAGATAAGGCTGGATTATCATTTTACCTCCACTGTATTGCAAAAATATTTGAGTTTCCATGTACCTTGACAGTGATCTTTTAAGTTTGACTTTGTTTACACATTATTACTAACTGAAGGAAATAATGTGAAAAAGTACAATGATTTAGAGCTCTGATTAAGTCAAAAGAACCCTTTCATCTATTAAAGTGACAGCAGGATTGTAAAGTTTTGAGTCAAAGTCAACAAATTCTATAGAAGAAATCAATTATTAACAGCATCATTGTGTTCATTTAGAGATTAAAACATGAAACGGGGACACACGCAAAATTCACTTTTCTTAACAAATGTTTGACGTTGAGGCGCGCTCACACGTTTACCACCAACAGCACAGCAGCGTGAACGTGCATCACTTCCTGCGCATGCTGGGCGCTTTCAACTCCGACAGGACAACCGTGAGGGGGGAGCGAGTCGACAAGTCATCATAAATAGGAATAAGTTACTCGCTGAATAGTCCACCAAGCTTTTCGAGTTTAATCGGGTAAGTCCTAAAGACTCGTATCGGGATGTTTTCTCAACGGGTGGGTTTAAATGATGTTTATTTTTCTAGGGTTAGTAAGTATGTGGAAAGCCCCAGTTGTGTTAGCCTGCTGTTGCTAACGGCGCTGGCGTTGTGACTGTGGGCGGCTCACCATCGTTTCCTTCCAAGTTCAGCATTGAAAAAACAGCCTGTGTTTGTAATGTCTTTTTGTAATGTTATTTGCGCTTTAATGACACATTTAGCACCAGTACGGCCAGTCTCAGCAGCAGTACTTTGTTACTAAATCCGCTGTTTAGACCTGCAGTTATGCGTCTAACGTTATTTGTATTTATCTTGAGGGCACGTTATTGTTTCCCTATGTCACGGGGATCAGAAAGGGAAATTAAGACCAATACTTGGCATGTCTAAACATGTTTTTTGAGCATTTATTTATGTGAGGTTTTATTTTATACAGCATTTATTTTGGACAAAATAACGGAATTTCTCTCTTGTAAAGCATTCCAAGGTTGTTATTATCAGGTAACTTAGTTCGTGGTGATTGTTAGTTCAATATCTTGACTCAGTTCTGGTGAAGTATTGGCACAATCTCTTCAGGGCTTCAGACAATTCGTGTCTGTATAATTTGGTTTCTCGGGGTTACGCAATTTACCACACAATCTTAGGCGGAATTACGGGTTCTGCAGAGTTCAGTTCAGCTTAACATAAAAAATGCTTTTATAATACTAGCTTTTCGTCTGTTTTCAGAAGCATTTTTTTTTTACTCAAAGGTTTCATTGTTTTTTTTAACAATTTTAAAAGTCATTGCTCTTTGGATTTTAAAACCAGGAAGTATGTATCAGTATAGCATACTTTCAGCAGAGGTTACCGGAGGCTCGATTAAACATTTGCAATGCAAATTCCAATCTGTAATATAGATAAAAAATGTTTAACTAATAGTTCGACTTTGTTAAGAAAGTTAAATAATATCAACATGAAAAGATTTATACTCGGAAAGGAACAATGAGGATTACGGGGCCTTTGCAATTTTTTAAAATATTAAACTCTGCTTGTTTTGTTAATTTTTTTTCAAACAATAATTTAATGGAGGCTCCTTGTTAATATACAAAATTGGAAATTGGTAATTGGAAATTTTCCATTTTAACAAAACAATACACAAATAAGTAAACCCTCCAAAAAACTGAGACGGTAGTCGATTTCTTTAAAATGTCTATACGGTCTGGTTTTACGAAAGATTTACATTGAAGAATATACAAAGCTAGTTTTTCATAGAATATGTTTTTTTTCGTTTTAAGACAAGAGGTCATCCCCGTTATCCATTAAGAATCCATGTTTCTCCTTTCTGAGATGCGTTTAAGTTGGAAACATTGCTTGTTAGGGATTGGTGAACTCTGCTGTCTAAGCTTATTTTACTTTTTGCAAGGCTATGTGCGATAATGAATCGCTGTGCTTTGTTTTTCTGTGTGAGACGTGGGCTGTTTTAAATGGCTTGGCATGTTTCGTCACCTAGGATCTTATCGCTTGGATACAGGTCCAAGTAGCAGGTTCTCTTGCTAACACCAGAGCATGTGATATCCCTGAGTTTCTTGTTGCGCTGGTGCAGAGTAGTCACTGGAAAGTGCAAAAGGTCAAAGGTGTCTAACATGTTCATATCTGCTTCTTGTACGAAGTGTTATAAGTCCAAGGGATTGTGAGTAATATGTTATTTCTAAAACTAAAAGGTTTTGATAAAATAAGTCTTTCTGATATTTCCAGTACATCTGTTTAAGATCTTTTGGAACTGCTCATCTTGTTGGAAATGCGGCATCTATCTGTTTCTGCTCGTTTCTGAAGTAGTTATCCCCAGCAGGGCTTGGCTTTGTTTACTTGCTGTGACTGTAGTGTAAAAACTGTACTGAGATTTTAAACCTCTGTTGTCATCCTTGCAATGAGTGAGTTTTACTTATTCACTGCTCGTTGTTCTATGAGGGCTGTGTGAAAAATCTGAAAAATGTTGCTTTTGTTGAATTCATGAATAAATTCATGTGATTCATATTTTTACAGGAAATACCTGTATAGATATATATTATATATATATGATCTAATTTGGGTATTTTTGTTTTAAAATGTCTACTGTCTAATGATGGACAGATAAGAGATAAAAACACAAATAGACCAACCTGATGAAATAAATGAGGGTTTATAAATATTGTTTTCGTCCACTTAACGACTTTTCAAATAAAGCTTTTTGTAATGCTTTGTGGTTAAAGATCCTTTGAATTTGAGCACTGCTTTTATTGTTACATTCAGGATAACGAAAAATTATCTTTGATTCCTGTCATTGCTTCCATGTGAAACTAGAAACAGCCTAAAGAGCTGAGTAATAGATTAAAGGTCTCATTCCTCACGATCCCATTTTTCAACCTTTAGTTAGCGTGTAATGTTGCTGTTAGAGCATAATTAATACCTGCAAAATGATGAAGCTCAAAGTTCAGTGCCAAGCGAGATATTGTCTTTAACAGAATTCGCTTTTCAAGGACAACAGAGAACTGCTGGAATTGGACTACATCCCTCTACTTCCCGGGTACATGATGTCACTATTCTGAGTGCTTTCAACCTCCAGCCAAAGGAATACGCCAAGTAAATGGGCGGTGCCTTCCTTAGAGAAGAGGAAGAGCCGCTGGACTAGTGTGACAGCATGCTGTCATACATGCTTGTTGTTCAAATGGTGTGTATTTAAACAATCTTGGAGGCTTTGCTATATATATGGATGGATGTCAGGTCACTTTCCCAGTCTGCGGTCCCATCCTGTCTGAAATCGTCCATTATAGTCCCTTTGCCCAGAAAAACAATCTGATATCAGACACAATGACTATCGACCAGCAGCACTCACCCCAGTGGTGATGAAGTGTTTTGAAAAGCTGGTAAGGAAACACATACTTGCATTCCTACCTCCTACCTTTGACTCGCTACAGTTTGCCTACAAGGCCAATCGGTCAGCAGGGAGTGATGGCTATCGTCCTGTCAAGAAGTCTTTAATCCAAAGGCATGTTGAGTAGGGCAGACCCAGGTCCATTAGTTTACACACCAGCCTATGGGGGAAAATAGTGTTAAACGCGAGCTGTAGTCCACAAAGAAAAGCCGAGCGTAGTGACCCTGCTGCTCCAGATGGGTTAACAAAATGTGAAGTGTTGTGACTATAATATCCTCGGTAGACCTATTGGCCTTGTAGGCAAACTGTAGCGAGTCAAAGGTAGGAGGTAGGAATGCATGTATGTGTTTCCTTACCAGCTTTTCAAAACACTTCATCACCACTGGGGTGAGTGCTGCTGGTCGATAGTCATTGTGTCTGGTATCAGATTGTTTTTCTGGGCAAAGGGACTATAATGGACGATTTCAGACAGGATGGGACGCAGACTGGGAAAACTCGGCTCCCCTCAGGGCTGTGTGCTGAGCCCCCTGCTCTATACCCTCTACACACACGACTGCATCCCTGTCAGCAATAAAATTGTTAAATTTGCAGATGAACACCAAGGTGGTGGTACTCATTTCGGGTGGTGATGAGTCTTCCTGCCATGATGAGGTATGGCGATTTTTAGCGTGGTGCAATTACAACAACCTGCTCCTGAATACATCAAAGACAAAGGAGTTAGTCATTGACTTCAGGAAAAACAAAAATTAACATTCAACCCATACTGATCGGCGGGGATTGTATGGAGAGGATTACAGACTTCTGTTTTGTGGGAGTTTTTATCAAGGAAGACCTGACCAGGGGCGTGAACAAAACTGGTGAAGAAAGCACAGTAAAGACTATACTTTCTGAGGGTCTTCAGGAGTAATAACATTGCCAAGAGTCTGTTAGTGTCTATTCTACCGATCCACCTTCGAGAGCATTCTCACTTACTGCCTCTGTGTGTGGGTTTCCAGCTGTACCGCAGCACACAAAAACAGCTTCAGAAAGTTGACAGGTCTGCGGAGAAAATCATTGTGTGCCCTCTCCCCCTTCTAGAAGACCTTCACAGTGCCTGCTGCCTTAAAAAAGCCCAAAATATCATTAAAGATACATCCCACCCTGGCCACTCGTTGTTTTATCGGTTACAGTCAGGCAGACGGTACAGAGCCCTAAAAACAAGGACAAATCGCTATAGAAACAGCTTCTACCTAGTAGCTATACATTTTCTAAATACAATATACAATATACAATACAAAACACCTTTATTTATATAGCACGGTTTAAAGACAACCGAAGTTGATAGAATGGCATAGATATACACAAGCTGTAATATGTGTGGTGCTTAGTGTTTGCTCATTGTTTGCATTAAGAATGTTCATGCCAATTATAACAGTGTTGTGAAATATTTAATTTGTGAAATATTTTGTCTGTGCAATATCTAATCTTTGCAATATTTTGAGAGATCCAGGTAGAATCTGTATGTAATGTGCAATATTCATGCGATTTTCTTGGAAAGTGTTGATCTGCATTAACTGTGCAATATGTCAAATCTTCTTATTTATTTTTCCGGCACTTTGAGTATGCACTTGATTTGAATGTATTTTCGCTTGTAACAAACAATCAAAATAAAGAATGTTGGTCCCATGTGCAGGGTTGGACGTTTTTTACACATAGCACTGGTACCACAGAGGTTTAAAGTTTTTTAGCAAAGGCCAAATAGGTGTAGCACAAGTATAAAAACTGCAGTTCATTACATAAATAGGCAGGTAAATGACAAAGGACATTAATGTTACATACAGATGGAAAAAGTAGTGCCATATATTTTTGTTTTTCCCAAATTCGTTTTTACCTTTTTAATTGTTCTGAGTTTTGTATCTTCAATGTGTTATTTTTACAATAGTAGATACATTTGTCCATAAAAACTGTTGTATACCATAGTATTTATAATATAATTATTATTTAACTATAGTGAAATTCTTGGGTACTACAGTAGTGTTTGACCTTATTATAGTAAATATTAAAGTATACTGTAGTGTTTACTACAGTTTATACATTTACGGTTCAAATTAAGCAGACTTTTATTTTGGCGGGTCATCGCAAAGACGCTTGAGGTTCAGTGTGTTTGACGGTGGCTTCCATATGGTGGCTTTACTCAAACAGGGAAATGCTTGTAAAATAAACTCAGAACAGCTCTATGGATGAAGTTCACGTGTTCATGTCCTCGCATAGTGATATACAGACAAAACCACGAGTGTCACGCTTGTAAAATGTTAAAACTTGTACACACACAGAACAAGCAGATGACATATTTAAATAGTAGAATTCTGCTTTTGCTGTAGAGCTTGTTAATCGACGTCACACCACGTTGAATGTTGCACCATCTTTGGAGGATGGCTGCTAGTGCGTTCAATGCAGTGTTTTGTTTTTCTTGTTTGATTAGGAAATATTACTTTTAGGTCGATCTTGTTGTGTTAAAAACGGCAATAGCATTACGCAGAGTCTTTCTTGAAAAGCCCATGCTTCTTTTACTTTCTATTTCTCCATATATCCAACAAAACAAGTTACGGTACATATCAAAAGAATAATAGCAGTGGGTTATTAACCTCCCAAGATGGCGGTGCCATAGCAACATGCAACATAGAGCGTGACGTCAGGGTTTACATTCTCTATTCCTTCCAACAGCGGCTCTGTGTAATGTACTTGCCAAACTGTATCGCACACTTGCTATTCAATGTATTCTTGGTACAGAAAGATTTTTCGTAGCACGTTCAATGCATATATGTCGCACTGTAAAGTAGGGCTGCAACTAACGATTATTTTAATAATCGATTAATCTGTAAATTATTTTTTCGATTAATCGATGAATCGGATAAAAACATAAACCAAGTAAAGCATTCATTTCCAACCCTTTATTCAAAAACAGAACTAAAATCTTTAGAAAGTGCACAAACATGTTGCTCCTTGAACATCCCTGAGTTGTTATAATAATAATAAAATAAAAATGGACTAACACAAAAAACATACACATGTATGCTTTACATCTGCCAAATATATAGACTTTTTTATAAATAAAGTGCCACCTGAGCTGCCAGAACAATACATAATTTATAAAAAATAAAGAACAATACAAATCAGGAAATTTGACAGGATTTGTTTGAATGTCAGAACTTGTTCTCTACACTGCAGACAGACACTCGCAGATGCACACACTCACAAACTCTCACATTGACACACACTCTCTCTCTCAAGTTCACTTGAAGCTTATTCATTAAATTATTACCATCATTGTAGTTAGTGCAAGCTTCATTTATACACCACATTTTAACAAAGCTTAAGATGACCGAGTGCTATAAAAGAACATTAAAATTAAATTAAAAAGTACAACACACACAAATATATTTGTCAATAATAACCTATATGGGACAAAGCACAGAATATACACTGCAAATTGCTTTTCTAACTTAGTGGTTTTGTCCCGTTGTCAGTCCAAATATCAAAAAAATCTTAAATCAAGATACATTTACTAGACACATGAAATAGCATAAGAAATGATGACTTGTTTTCTGAAAAAACACCTCAAAATGAAGTGATTGTTTGCTTAAAACAAGCAAAATTACCTGCCAATGGGGTACGAAAAATTATCTTAATGAGATATAATCTCAAACAGAATTGAGATATAATCTCAAACAGAAGATTTAAGCATCAATTGATTTTCTCATGCCATTTTTTTTGTCTAGTAATCTTGATTTTTTTTTTTAGATTCTTGGACTGGAAACGAGAAATAAATTACTAAGTAAGAAAAGCTTTTTTTGCAGTGTAGCTATACATGACAACAGATTGATAAATGAATGGTTCAAAAAAGGTTAGTGAATAAAAACGTGTCTTTATTCTTGCAATGCAAAAGTAACTAAACCACCCCTGCTTTACTTCTGTTATTAACGAGCTAACGCTAACTTGTCATGCTTGTCAAGCTGGATAACGAGTAAACACCAGCACCAGGGACGTTACGTTCCTTACTTCAAAACGGAACAAAAGTAGGATTCTGTGGTGACCTAACCTGCTGTTGAACTCCCTTCCTCCTCATCAAAGACTCAACATGTTTGCGTTTCAGGTGCTGGATCATTGCCGTGGTGCTCCCGTGCCATGTCGCTTTTGCATATTTTGCAGTTAACACACTTTTTCTGTTAATTTAATGTGAAATGCTCCCGCAAATTGGATGACTTGGGTCGCGAGGATTTCTCTGCCTCCGCCATGGATCTTTCCTCCGCTCGTTTTTTTATTTTAGCTCCGCCCCGTCTATGAGGCACCGAACTCTGCTAGCATCAGTGCGCGAGAGAGACCGAGTGTGTTCACTCCGCTCCGCGCGCAAATAAAGTTTTTTTTTTAATAATCAAACGTCTCTGTGTCGCACGACACAACGAATCGATTATGAAATTCGTTGCCAACTCTTTTAGTAATCGATTTTAATCGATTAAATCGATTCGTTGTTGCAGTCCTACTGTAAAGCCCAACCCACTTGATAGTGAAGCCGTAGAATGTGGGATTGTTTTTGATTGGCAGCAGGCCAGGATCTTTCCCTCTTTTCGAAGGTCCTCGTTTCCTTATTCTTCATTTATTGCCCTTCTATTCTAACGCATGCAATCCAGATACCATCATTCGTCTCGCTGTCCTGGAGAGGAGTTAAGATTCTTAAGGTTTAAATCCTCTTAGCTTTTTATTCACAGAACCCTGCACTTCTAAATACAATAGTCGCTCTCTTTAAAAGTGCCTTTTGTCGGTTCAGCATGTTGCTGTGTAATTGTCGGGGAATGATTTGCATCATTATTGGCTTTTTTTTTCGTATTTTCTCAGGTATAGAAGAGTACAGAAATAATTATGGTCTAATGACTCAGGGTCAGAGTTTCGGGCCAGCTGACGAAACATTTGAATGCTGTATGGTTTAGGTACATGTTTTATGCCTTGAAAAGTTATGCAAACATTTAGTTTTCTGTGATGTATGCAAATGTTGCCAATTTGGCTGATGTATAGTGGCGAGTGTAGGGGTATATTTGTACAATATTTGTTTTTGTTGCTGCTCAGGTTGGATTAAACTATCAAAATATAAGCGCTATGGTACAAAATGGACGAAAGACCAATCTTAGTCACGATCATTTTTTTTTATAAATCCCACAAAGCCGCGTGGAGCACTTTTTGGAGTTTCAAATCTCATTTACTATTCACTCCTATTCTAAACCTTGGAATACCCAGGATACGTGGTATGACAACTCTGACTGCATTATTCTGAAAAAATAACATCATATACAAATAAGATGCCTTGGGAGTAAAAGAATGGGATTGTTTTTGAAATGTCCCTTTAAGTAATATCTGAATACAAAGATGTCAGTTGAACAACGTTGGACGTTTTTGACTGGGACTGCTAAATATCAGTACAGATCCTGGCTGAATATCAGCTGCTGAGCCGGACTGTTAATGTGTAAATATTGTTCTGTTCTTCTGTACAACTATAGCCATATGAGTCGCTATGGGGTTTGGCAATCTGTCTGTATATTTAATGTAAATACACTTTGTATTTACTTATTCATCTGCCTATTCTAGCATGTTTTCAGTGTATAATTAATATATTCAAAACCTCTGGCAGTATTTTGTACTGTTTATGCCTTATACGTAAAGATGCATAACAATTGCCGTAGAGAAGAGAAAAGTAAAAAAAAAAGATGTGTCTTGACTAGTGGAAATGGCATCAGTCCCTTCTAATCCAGAATAGAGAAGGTGGCACATGTGCAAAGCAGTTCACATGTGCCCCCTTTTCTATTTTTGGTTAGAAGGGACTGATGGAAGGAAGGAGAAAGAAACTGTGGATTTTCTTATTTAAAGAATGTGTTCTCTATCCTGCCTTACTAATATTTGCTTCAACACCCTTTCCCTACTGTCGTAATGTGGCTTAGTTACATTTTAGATTTTTGTTCCAGCCCAGACACTAAGCTTATATACTATACAAACTAAAGCAATGCTGTGGTTATTTTTTACTATGTTTGTACCGTATTTGAGACAATTTTTTTTCTCAGACTGCGCACTGTTGAACCTTCCACAGTCTGATCACTTACCGTGAATTTAGCAAACACAAAAAATGCACAAGTTGGCAGTAAATCAACATTTCAGCACCAGTCTTTCTGAAATAATGTTTATGAGTTGCCATGATGATACAAGCCTGCATAGGGGGAACAGCTAATGACTGGATTTGTCAAATTTTACAAAGGTGCAATTGAAATGATGTTTTGTTGTGGTGCAATAGAGCCTGTAAACCTCCACAGGCGGAATTTTTTATCTCCCCCTTTAGAAGTGTATAAGTGAAATGATTTGTTGGGTCTAAGCACATGGATTTGATTTCCCACACTGATCTATGACTGTGAAATCTAAAGTGTTCTTGTGCTAACTATATCAAATGAATGTTGCGCTAAAACATGATGTCAAAATTTTATCGTTATACTTAGTTGACAATTAAAAAATCATATATTTATGATTTTTTTATGATTTAGTTGAAGTGTTGTCTGCATAGCTTAGAAAAGTGTGTAGCAAACTGGAAAAAGAACAGCTTTTTGTTCATGCATAATTAGGTACTAGCCAAAGTGATTTTCTCTGGTAGACAACATGACACAGATGCAGACCACAAAACATTAGTAGAAAATAACCATTTTAATGCTCATCCTAATGGGGGAAATTGAGACCAAAGTGTGTGGTCACCAGCACAGGGTCAAACCACATGTGTTGATATCATCTTTAATAGAATTCGCTTTTCAAGGACTACAGAGAATGGCTGGAAGTGTACCACAGCCCTCTACTTCCCGGGTACATGATGTCACTATTCTGACTTCATTTAATAACCTCCAGCCAAAAGAATACGCCAAAAAAGTGCACAGGTCTTCCTTAGAGAAGAGGAAGAGCCGCTGGAGTAGTGTTTGGTTATCAGAGATTGTAAACATTTGACTGAGATGCGTGCTAAACTACTTTCACTGCTTTTAATACATTGATATTGTGTGTGCTCATATGCTACCTCTAAAACACTTCTATGAAAAACGTACTTTGAAGTCCTGATTGCAAATGTCTCCTGGTCAATCTGCTTGTTTTTATTATTCAACTCTGGTCCAAAATAAAAGGCAGACTAACGTCATTTCCCTCGCCATAGTAGGAAAAAAATGTGAGGTCTCTAACAAAGACTGACGTTCGCACATGCACTAGCAGACCTCCGTTACACTTTGATCGATCCATATATTTTATCTGATAAAGTGAAGTCGACGCAATTTTAACCGTTTATTGCCAGAAGCCAAAGCTTATGAATACACGTGTACAGAGGGGGGACCGACCAATCACAACAGCCTTAGAAGCTGAAACTCGCTGATATGGTATGGGTGGGACGTTTCGGAAGGAGGGACTTCATATAGCCTGGAATTTTGTGAGAAGAGGGACAGCGGTTAACAATAGACTTGAAATATAAAGCTTTTTTATATCCATTGTTAAACATCCAAACAACATAATCAAGGCCTCTAAAACAGCAAAAGGCTGGGTCCTGGAAAAGAGCATAGTTTTCGGAAGTATAAATCTATGATACTTAAGTCGCACATGCTAATAATTTTTTCTTCAAATGTGGCTGTTAAATCCTCTCTTCTGATTGTTGATTGTTTTTAATGTTGTTACAAAAATATGACATGTGATGCCTTAGAGATATCTGCTGATGGGGGGTGGCGTCAGCTGTCATAGCAAGTTGTTCTTACTTGCTGCTGTGTCCGAGCATGCCAAGCAGGCAAATAGATGACGCATTTATCAAGCAATGAGTTGGTCTGTTTTATGTAAATGTTGAGAGGGAGGAAATGATGACAGTGAGAAAGGGAAGTGATGAGGGAGTTACCCTCGTTGACAAAAATAAGGTGATCTTGCTTCTCAGATAATAACACCTCAAGAGAATCAGCAAGGAAATTTGTTCAGAAATGTAAGTACTGAAGTTTTTTATCAATGGGGAAAATGCTGAAGAACATGTGTCACTGTGAAGAAACCGAGTGCAGCTTTATATAAAGTGGCAATAACTGTTTTTTTTTGGTTTGTAAGTGTGAAATTTTTTCTATTTAAAAATTGAAGTTATGGATTGTTGTTACTTTTAATGTGGCCTTTCTGTCTAAATGTTTAATTGCAGTTCATGTTTTGTAAATGTGTAAAATATTAAACGGACAAGATATATGGCTAAAGTTAACACAGGCCAAGAGTTTTGAAACTGAGTACCATGTAGAGATCATGTCTTTTGGGTCCTATTCTTGGGTTGAAAAGAGAATACAAGACAGAAAAAGATAGATAAACGGAAGCGAGCAAAAAAAGCGCTGCTTCACTGGTTATTAGATTACAGACTAAATGTAGAGAAAGTGTGATTTTGTTTATTTGTATGTGGATTAATGCACATGTTTCTTCGTCACGTGCAGAACACTTGGTGAACCATCTCCCACTTATTTACATTCTGCTGTACACACGGAATAGAAACATTATTCTATATTTTAAATCATTTTTATTTACGTATCGTCATAACACCCAGCTCTGTATTGAATTAGTCAAGCGCAGACTACGAAGGGAGGGAACGTATGACGAGAGGGATTGATAAAAGATCATCACAATTGGGCAAGATGTAATTGAGCATTCCTGTGCGCACATCACCTATTTTACCTTTGTAATCCTGGCACATTTCTGTAGATTAGGCTCATGTGTTTAATGAGCTGTAATTGATTTGTGAACAGATCCATCTGATTGTATCAAGCAGATTAACTGTAATTGGTTTAAAGCTGCCAGTGATCCTGGTGCTACGACAGAATTCCCAGCGGTGCCAAAGTGGCTTTTCAGCCCAAAGTCGTGCTCTGGTCTAACAGAGTTCCTACTGAGGGTGTTTGGCTTTTTCCTGACGGACAAGGCCTGTGTCTGGGATGTCAGCCATATTGGAACCAAGCAAAGGCTTTAGTCATCTAACACATTTTAAAGAAATGGGATGGGGAGTAACACAAAATGATAGTGTTTGCTTTGGCAAAAGTTCATGTAAACTTTTTGCCAAACCTGGAAATTAGGGGTATATAGGGGGTGTTTTATTTCACAATATCTAATTAGTATCTCAAGTTTAACTAAATTAAAAATAATAATTCAGAAACTAAAAATTGTATTATTAAATTTGTAAAAATAATGTTTTTGAGAAAATGCCAGGAGGAAATTTTTGCCACATGTATTACAGATGTATGTGTTTAGTCCATAAACATCTGATGGTAAATTTTCTGCTTTTCAAAGTCAATTAAAGTTAAAAGCATCACAACAGGTGTTTTTTGTAGAACGTTTGAACAATTCAAACATGTCGGATTTAATTCAATCTTATGAGTCCCTTTCTTTCATATTGTTTTTTTATTAGTTGCAGACAGAGGCAAATAAACCATCTTATGTGAAGTCTCTTCACTGGGTCATGCCTTGTGTCTTTGTTTTTCAGGCACTGACTCCTTCCATTGGACCAGCTGGCGTTGGACCTTCCCCCTACACGGAGACAATACCCAGAGGGTGTTAGATATACTCCCTCCCCCTTATTGTTTGCCCCCATACGCATCCTAGATTCATACACGTACACACATTCTCTCTCACAAACACAATACACTCTTCCTGCATGCTCCAGCTTGCAAAAGCTATGGCATGATTAACTCCGTAGAGGCCATGAAGGGTTCACGTGACTTTTCGTGACCGGTACTGTGGAGGACCCTCGAGAAACAAACAGTCGGGTTCCTTCTAGCTCACCCGGTTCTTGAAGCTTTGGAGGAGCTCGACAAAGCTCAGTAGATCGAATCATGAAAACGCCAGAGGACCACTGGGAGTTTCTATTCAGATATTAATAGCCTGAAAGACTTGAAGCTAGCAAAGTGAATCAAACCCAGTAGTCGGTGAGAACGTCGGTTGTAGGAGGATAAATGAAATCCCTCCTTGACCGGTTCATCAAACACACGTGTAGTGCCTTCATCGAGCTGATGTTTACACCATATCTGATGCATGATCCTTGTTTTTTTGTTGGCATGCTGATATAAAAGCCTGAAGTATACAAAGGAATGCATCCACCGTAGAGTCTAGTTCCTCACACATATCAAACCCGAACTCAGCTAAACAGCTCTTCTGACTCTCAGACACTGTGTACGGATTCTGTCGCTCGCTTCTGGTCGCCATGTTCTCGCTGCAGTCCAAATGGCGCTATCTGATCATGCTTTTGGGCGTCCAGTTGGTCGTCATGGCAATTCTCTCAAGAGAGAGCTACCAGAAACGGGTGTCATATTTTTTCCGTATTTTTCGTAAGCCCGATTCTGCAGCGGGAAATGCTGATGGACGAAACCAGACGGATGTCTATGCTAACCTCTCTTTTTTGGGACCCACTCTGAATAAAGACGACATGCCCTACTGCCCTAAAAAGTCACCTTTGATTGGTGAGTGATATTTCCTAGTAAACTTGCAGTTGAGCCAGTCAGTGTGAAACTAAACTAGCATGACGTTTTTCCTCTTTTCAGACTGGTTGTTCATGTTCGCAATTCTCTTTTTGCATTCAGGTGGACCAATCCATGTCACTTTCCCTTCCAAACTGACGCTCGCCGAGGTGGAGAGGAAGAATCCACTCGTGATCCGTGGGGGGCGCTACAGGCCTCCGAACTGTGATGCCAGGCACCGTACTGCCATTATCATTCCCCACAGGAACAGAGAACACCACCTCAAGTTCCTGCTCTACTACCTGCATCCCTTCCTTCAGCGTCAACAACTCAATTACGGCATCTATGTCATTCACCAGGTGGGTTCTTATCATTTACACGTACGTTTTCCACAGCGGACTTGCGTTTGGTGCTCGGTGAGCGTTCATTATAGACCCTGCGTTCGCAGTTTCACATGTTGTACAAAGATGTATTGTTGCTTGATTATGTACATCCCAAATATAAAGCCCAACTACCCAACTCAACTGTGCCTTCTGGTGAAAGACAATTCTTCATAAGCACTTGATCCTGTTATAGGTCTCAATCTACATTCAAACCTGTACTGCTCGCTCCGCAAGGTCACTCAGAGGTCATCTTTTGCTCCGCCTCAGCTTATCTCTTTTTATCAGGAATACTGGAAATTATCCTTTTGTTTTTGTAATGCAGGATTATTCTAGATTTAAATGTCTTTCATCTTTCGGTTACATACCGTTTGTTATTTCAAGGTTAATACCGTTTTATGTAGGATTGTGGTTGTACAGAATTTAATAGTTACAGTTGTTGGAATTGGATTGACCTTGCTGAGAAAATGTCTATTGGTGAGAGCATTGCAATGGATATTTTCCTACCCCTTTGAACACAAAAGAAGATATTTTAAAGAACGTTGGTAACCAAACAACATTGGCTCCCATTGACATCTATTGTATGGACACAAAACCACAAAAAAAAATTGTGTTCAGCACAAGTCATTGAATGAAAATGGGGTGAATAAATGATGACAAAATGTTCATTTTGGGGGGGACTATCCCTTTAAGGGTATGATGTAATAAAGTAATAACTAATATAATATTTGATCTTTTATCAATATTCTGTCCAGCTGCTTCATCCGTCATGTAAGGATAATGTACGGTCAGCTTCATGCCGGGTCCTGATGTTATTATATATTAATTGTATTAAATTACATTAAAACTACTCAAGAGTTAGCTATTGATTCTTTGCGGAGGTCTACCAGAAGTTAAGTTTGGGCCACATAACGTGTGTTAATATTGTTACCGCTGAAACCCTCTACACAATCATATTACACTAAGAAACATCAGAAAGCTCTTTTTAGCAAGGCCAGAATGTGGACTTTGAAACAATGCATTACCGTGAGAAGAAAATGGTCTCTCTGTTTATATTCAGGACTCAGATATATCAAGTGGGCATGGATAAGACTGTAATCCTCACTAAACTGGCCTCTGATTCCTGACCACCTCCAAAATATTTTCAGATGAGTTTTATATTTTGAATAACAGCTGACTAACCTGCTGATTCTGAATGCTTTGAGATTATTAATGACTCATTGATTTATTAGTAACATACCTGTACACCCACAAAATCACAAATCCGTGTATGTCTGGTTCTTATAATTGTAAATCATTCTTTCCAATATTAATACGTTTATGTTACTTTTTAGGCCGGGAATTACACCTTTAACCGAGCAAAGCTGATGAACGTGGGTTTTCGGGAGGCAATGAGAGAAGAAGATTGGGATTGCCTCTTCTACCATGACGTGGACCTCATTCCAGAGGATGACCGCAACACCTACGTCTGCGACAACCACCCTAAACACGCCGCTATTGCCATGGACAAATTTGGCTACAAGTCAGTCATTCACATTTTGATGCGTTTAGTAGACGCTTTTATGCAAATCACACATTTTTTTTGTGTTTGTTTTCTTGGGATTGATTTTCTTGGAAACCTTTTGCTACTTTGTTAGCGTCGTGCCAGTTTTTTGAATTTCATTTGCATGAACATGTAGTTTTGCAAATCTGACACACTCAACTCAACAAGCCGGATGAAGAATTTACATCCATGTTTTCTCTCAGGTTGCCTTACAAGATGTATTTTGGAGGCGTATCAGCGCTGACTCCCAATCAGTACCTGAAGATGAACGGTTTCCCAAACAATTACTGGGGCTGGGGCGGCGAGGACGACGACATTGGAATCCGGTGAGTATATGTGGTTTCTGTGAGTGTGAATTAGCGCCGAGAGTGGATGACAAGTGGCAGATGCTTCGTTTGTGTGTGCATAGAGAGTCTGTTTGGGGGGTCTTTTGTTGTGGTGCTAGCTGTGATCCAGCTACCTGTCTTTGAACAATCCTGAAACGTCACCTTTTGTTCATAATGTCCTCCACATCTGCCGGTGTAAATGCAAAAACTAAGGAAACACATGATCATCCTAGCATTACACCAAGTCAGTTAACCTTCAGGAATATCAATGAACCCTGTAAGGAAGCATGAGTGATTGTGAACCATTTTTACTTGCTTTGGTGCAAATGAAAGTGGCAACAGGTACAATGAAGAGGCAACAGCAAGGGTGGTCTAGGGAGGACCATCCTTACATGGTCTCACAGACTTCCATGCAGTATGAAGTATCTGGATGATGAAGGCATTGATGCCAGTGACTGGCCCTCATGTTCCTCAGACCTAAATCCAGTTGAGAACCTCTGGGATCTCCTGTATCCGAAGCCATCAAGTAGCACCATAGACTGTCCACCAACTCACTTATGCTCTGATCCAGGTCTGGGAGGAGACTACTGCCATGTCACCAGGAGTATTTCCGGAGATTCCTTGGCGTTCATACGGTCACGTGGGGCCATTCACATTACTGACTAACATTGAGTTTCTGAATTCAAGTTGAATCAGCCTGAATTCATTTTTTTACAGTGATTTTACGGTAATTCCTGCCCTAAATGTGTTTATGATTTAGGCTTTCATTGTCACCATTGTCACATTATTTTGTTCTCACAACAATATGCAAAGTATATTATTGAAGATAATTGCATTGGGATCTAATACAGTGTGCTTTTGGCGGTCCCTTAATAATTTTGTGTATTATGTGTGAATTATGTGTATTATGGTTTTAGCTGTAGTCTATCGCATATGCTGTGATGATGAATAGAGCTGTGGTGCTCATATGGGTGTCGCAAGGTGAGTCCACCTTTAGATTAAGACTGCTCTCTAATGTGTTCATTTAAAAGAAATCTTGGGATTAAGCACAGTGTAATATTTTAATTTTTAAGTGGTGGACATTAAAACACTTTGAATATTAGATATGAAAGATATTTGTTGTAAAATTGTCTTTTACACACATTTTGCAACTGTTTTGTTGGCATTGCACTCTTGTGGTCTTATGTGAAGCAAAGAATCTCATCAGATGTCATCCGGGTGTTGTTCACCCGCTGTACCATGAGTTCTGAGAACTGTTTTTTGCATGTTGTTTAACATGAAAATGCAGGGAGCATCTTGCTTTTCTGCTCCCATGTCTTAACAATCCCTCCTTAAACGTCTTCCTTTCTCTTGTTTTCCAGCGTATCACTTGGAGGAATGCTGATCAGTCGTCCATCTCTAAAAGTGGGCCGATATAAGATGATCAAACACAAACATGACAAAGGGAATGAAGTGAATCCTAAAAGGTAAATTCTATTTTTGAGTATCTGAGAAACTTCTCTGCAATGTAATATTAACTTCTTAATAAAATTAAATCCTCACGATTTTATGCCCATTATTAGATGATACACTAAGCCATTTGTCTTGCATGCAGGTTTAACATGTTGGCAAAGACCCGGCATACGTGGAGAGATGACGGCATGAATACAGTGGAGTATGAGATCATGTCTCGGGACTATCAACTACTTTACACCAACATCACTGTCAACATCGGCACGGAGGCGGGCCTACATCCACCAAAAAGAACTACTACTTAATATCCCATAGACCCGACTCCTCACGGCAATGTTTCTGCACTGCCTGCAGAACCCTTTCCCCACTTGCACAGTGAATTCTCCACTTGCCAGTGAATCAAACAGGATCTCATGCTTTTAAACGCACTACAGACCCTCCCGTTTCCTTAACAACGGCGGTGCCACGATAGCGATCTCCCTTTCTCTTCCCATCTCCAAAGTTTGACTTTTCTCTCACTGGTTCACTTTATCAGTCAGGGTCTTGCAGGCCTCTTTCTCAGCCGCTCCTGCTGGGCTGATGCGTTCCTGACAGACAGACTTTTCATACATGCTGTGCCCGAGGGCACCGTTATAAACCTCTGTTGCCTTAGAATCAAGCTGCACTCTCTTTTTACATTTCTTTCATGATGATTGAAGCGTAGGTTCGTCTGCCCTTCGGGTAGGACCAGCACATAGAGAAGGTTTTCTGCTTTGTGTCAGAAATTAAGCAGGCTGATGTACTGCATAAGCAACATTGTTTGCTGCACTACTCTGTGAGTGTATGCTGCATTTTTCTGTGAGTAACCCTAATACCCTTGACATGTAATGTAATGTTTTTCAGGTGGGTGGAGGTATATGATATTTATCTTCCATTTCGAGCGAATCGATCACAAATGGTCTTATTTTTTGTAACAACCACTTTACATACATTTTCGTTTTAATTTTGCATCTCAAGTTGTCATGATTGCCTTTGGTACTCTTAGTAACACCACTGGCTTTATAATCGAAGCGCTGACTCTCGCTTTCATGAGTTATTCATAGTATTTTATCTGCATGTTTTTTTATTTGATTTACTGGATTTTTGTGTTGTGGTTTGGCTCTGTTAGAGATAGGCGTGTCAAATATATCTGTCTTTTCACATGGTGAGTGACCGTGTCATGTCAGTTCAGAACGCATTGTGACGATGTGTCAATTTAGTTGACTTTATAAAGGTCACAAGCTTTAGTCCTTAAAGCTTTTGCAACCATCTCACATGTTTGCAGAACACGCCTAATTACACAAACATTTTAATTGTATCCGTGTTTAACAAGTTTCAGGTTTCCAGCTAAATTGGTCAGCAAAGCACTTTAGCCAAAAGCTTTTCACACATTTCAGCTGCTTGATTAATGGGTGAATACAACGAAACCTGGCATTTTTATCCATACAATTAAAACCAATTATGTTTATCAGAAATTAGACAATTTAAGAAAATAAAACCTGTTTGATGACTATTATGGATAATGGAATGTAGGACTATTGCGCCTCATTTTCATTACCGTCATAAAAAGATATTTAGTTCTAGACATATAGTAGTGAGAAGTGCTCGGAGGCCAAAATCTAAATATGGTGAATTATGTCCTAGACATTTTTTTCTGCTCCATGTGATTGAACATTTGCAAAAGACCACAGACCTGACACAATGACAATGACATTTCATTGTTGTACATTTTTATTTTTGTACATTTTCATGTTTCGATTCAGGTGTAAAAGCGTTTTGCTCCGATTGCTTAGAACTAGACTGAAATATGGCCTCCACAGGTTCTCATTTACCTATGTTTGACATGCCTTGTTTCATCACTAAATGTCGTTTGCTTTGGGATGGTCCAGTGTCTGGATGCTTGATGCTTTTGAGTGAACAAATTCTAATGTGCATATCAAATGTGTGTGTGATGTTTGCGAGAGAGAACTCGATTATCATATCATGTTGGTAGTTTCGTATGCTGCTGCTCTCAGAATAGGACGGAAGGAATTGTTGGATGCATTTTGTATGCTGTTGGGAACTTCTCATCTACAATGTTTCGGTGTTGGATTGTTAAAAAAAGTTATTGGATGTTGTGAAGGCAGAGATACCAAAAAAATGTTTTTTGTTTAAAGCATGTTTTATTTTTAACAGTAATAGTCTTTTCTTTTGTTAATGGTAAATGTAATTTAATCTGGTCTATTAATCAGTAATGAGTGTTTCCATGATGCATATTCTTTTGTATCACATTGAAAACCTATATTTGATAATTACTCCGATCACTTTTATGAATTCATATGAGATACTTTAGAATTTAAGAAAGGTCGGGTTGGAGTGATATGAACAGGTCACAGGCGTGCACTTCTCAGGTGGGGTGTAATGAATCAGGTGTGTGTCTAAATGTGCCTTAATGGGCTTCAATAATCTAGAAATTGAGTTCTTCGAGGGAAGTGATTCTAATCCAGGGCATTTGTTTCTATTGTTCGCAATGTCTGCACACAACACAGTGGCCTTAAAATGATTTAATAAAACAATGTTAATGTATAAAGTGAAGGTTTCTTTATTACAGATCGGTCCAGTTATTACAAGATCGTATGCTTAATTATACGCTTATGGCGTTGTTGTACATTTATGGACATTTCACTGTTAATGTTGATAATATAGGGGTTTTAACATTGGGTTATCTTGCTCCATGTTTCACGCTATTCATACTTCAAGGGATAGTTCACCCAAAGATGAAAATTCTGTCATCATTTACTCACCCTAGAGCTGTTGAAATCTGTATAAGTTTCTCTGTTCTAATAAACACAAAAAAACATATTTGAAAGGATGCTGGTAAACAAACAGTTCTTGGTAACCATTGACAACCACAGAAGAAAAAATACAAAAGCAGTCAAAACTGGCCCAGAACTGTTAACTATGCTAAATTCTTCATTTGTGTTAAACAGAACGAAGAAATTTATAAAGCAATCTTTCCTACTATGGTAGTCAATTGTGGCTGAGAATTGTTTGGTAGCAAGCATTCTTCCAAATATGTTTTTTTGTGTTTATCAGAACAAAGAAACTTAAACTGATTTGAACAGCTTGAGGGTGAGTAAATGATGACAGAATTTTGATCTTTGGGTGAACAATCCCTGGGGATATGAATGTGTTCATCAGAACAAGGAAATGAATGCAGATTTGCAACAACTCAAGGGAGAGGAAATCATGGCAGAATTCTTATTTGTTGGGTGAATGTCCCTTTAATCTTGCCACGTAAACCTGCTCTGGTCCTCTTAAAGGGACAGTTCACCCAAAAAAGAAAAGTTGACAATGTACTCACCATATGTCAGTTAAACCTGTATACGTCTTCCGTGAAACACAAAAAATATATTTTGAGAAATGTTATGTTAAAAGTGTGCTTGGAAATATGTGTAGTGCAGAAGTCTTGGAATGACACGAGGGTGAATAAATGACAAAATACTTTTTGGGTGAACCATCCCTTCAACTTAAGAGTTTCTGTACACACGTTTGAAATCATTTCATTTTCAACTTTTTCCTTTTGATCCTAAATCTACACAACCCATAAGAGTTTGTGAATGATATCACACAGCGAGACAGAAGTGCAAAGAAAGGTTAATCTTTATTACTCATTAAACATGATTTATATTAACCAATAAATACGAAAGAGGAAACCACATGCATCTGACAGATCTCTGCTGCCATCTTGCGCAACACAAGTTAAGGCTTTCAATTTTCCTGACACTGCTGTACCTGGTGTAACATTGATCACAAATACCCTTCCGACGTCACTACTACAAAGCATGAGGTTAAAAAAGTTGCTTTTCAAATAATAGGATTATCTTTCCATACCAGTATCAGAATTTCTAACTGTGCTCATGTATGGCTTAATTTATTTGTGTCCTTCTAATATTTAACATCGCTGTAAATCACACAAATACCTAATTTAGTGCACTGTGATAAATTTTGACTCCTTGCTCTATGAATGAATGAAACCATCCTCTCATGTAATGATGATCTACAGATTCCTGGAAACTCAAATGGGATAGGACCATCCCCTTATTTCATGTGCACCAATCTTGACCACACAAAAGCTCTGGTTCTTAACAAGTAAAACCAGGATTAATTTCTTACAAAACCATTTGCTGCAAATACAAATCATATCAAACATACTGTATGATTATCAATTAACATACATTGGGGGGAAAAAAGCTAATCTGAAATTTTAGTTCCCCCTTATTCCAGGTAATGTTAGAGTACATTGTCTAGATACACCTAATGAGAGGGGGGACACTGGGATGGGATTCACAACACAGTGGATCAAGGGTTTCAAAAAAAAGTACAGTCACTCAGGAAGTATGAAATCCTGTACAACCCAGAGATTGCATTTGTCGTCTCCTCTTTCACCCACCAGCGACGTGTTCATGTGTCCCTTCTGGCCTTCTTCTTTTTAACTTGTTTTGGAGACTCCCAGCTCTCCTCTGCTTTTTCTTAGAGGGGAAAAGGAAAGTATTTTAAACCAAACTTGCATCCAGAGATGTAAAGAAGCCCTTCGGTCGCTCGCATGCAGGCATCACAAGGTAAATTTGAACTTGTGTCCCTATTGTATACAGGCTCATAGAAAAGCATATCTACCTTGGTAAATATTTGTTTATGGTTATAGTCCTAAAATGTGTGGTTAAACAGGGAGGGGCAGTAAATCCCAGTACTGTGCTTATATGTACAACCGGCCTTACCGCAGACCTTTATATCATTAACACTGTAAATACACTATAGAGGCCGTTTCCAAATGGAAGCATTTGGAGCACAGCTCTATGGAAAATCCCATTGTTATTGACATTACACTAACATCTAAACATTTAATACAAAAACAATACTTTGCTTTCCTTTCATAGTCTAGACATTTCGCTTTTAAATTTCTCTTTGCATTTTGATTCATCAAACAACGTGGTCTAATCCAAATTCTGCACATTTGGACACAATGCAAGAGTAGACAAATAGATTAAAAGAACCATTCACCAAAAAATGAATTCTACATTTATTCACCCTCAAGTTGTTCCCAATCTGTACAATTTTCTTTGTTCTGAAGAACACAAAAGAAGATATTTTGACAAATGTAGGAAAGCAAACAGTTCTGGGGCACTTTTGACTACCATTGTCATTTTTCCTACTATGGTAGTAAATAGAGGCCAAGAACCGTTTGGTTACAAGAATTCTTCTAAATATCATTCTCTATGTTCAAAAGAACAAAGAAATTTATACAGATTAGGAACAAGTCAACGGTGAATAGATGATGACAGATTTTTTATTTTTGCACTTTCCCTTTCAGTTGAATCAGCTGCGGTCATTTTACACAGAAGTTTACCCTTACTTTGTGTTGGTACAGGTGCGGGTTTGCCAATTGACTCAGGTCTGCCCATTCTCTGCTGTGTTTGTACTGGAACTGATGATATGGCACGTGACGGCACCTCCACACGTGTCTGTGGGCGAGTATGACACTACATGACCTGCAGTCTGACCGGTATCTTGTTATTGTTGTACATTTTTTGATAAATGGGAGAGATGTCTTACTGAGGCGTCACCACCAGCTAAGTTGTTTCCCGCTGTGCTCTTTGCCTCCGGTCCTGCACTCAGATCTTTTTCTGCCTTCACCTGGGACTGAATCTGATACAGATATTTACACAAGAAATGTTTTGCATTCCGTTTAAGCTTAATCATCAATACTGTTGATTACCAAAGAAAATAATGTAAAAAATATTTTACTGTATAAGTTGCAATAGAGGTAAACCGGTCTAGTGTTTGGAAGGGTGATACGTCAAGTGTGTATTTTTAAGGCACTCAAATTAATTAAGCAAAACCCCATTTGTTATTTTAGCAGTTGTCAAATGTGGAACTACTTTTCTGGTTATGCATTACCAAAATAAATATTGCGTGGATTTGCTTAACAGAAAATGTGCCACAAAATATTCTCAAAGACAAAATGATAATCTGTAACTACATGGATGGGTCATTCACATTTAATTATTTAACAAAAAGAAAATGTCACACTTGTGTCATAGCATTTTAACATTTGCTGGCCTGTGATTAGGGCTGCAACAAACGATTATTTTGATAGTCGACTAATCTAACGATTATTAGATCGATTAATCGACTAATCGGCTATTATTTCAATGACTAATCAGTACGTTTTTAATGATTATTCAGCTTTTGCAACTAGTTAAAACATTGAGTTATAGATAATTTACGTAATGAATAAAATCAATTCAGTTTTTGAAATTTGCTTTAATGAACTTGAACCAACTGGTTACTCTCTTTAAGTTTGCTGATTCTGTCCAACTCGAATCACACAAATACTCTCTCTCTAGAAACTTTTAAATACAAATAAAAATAAATAAATCAGGTACATTAAAGGCAAAAAAAATGTAAATGTAAACAAATCTCTTGACAGAAGCATTAAGCAGCATTTATATGAAAACAGTTAAGTTTAACTCTATCCCCATCAGCCTTTTAAAAAAAGTTGCCAGCCTACGCCAGCGTTTTTTTACATTTTAACCAAACTTTGATGGCTCACACTACATTTTGTGTAAAGAATATATGGACAAACAATATGTCCAATGAAAGAACACAGTCTCTGCTTTTAAACAAAGGAAACCGTATTCTTCAATCTCGATTTGATCTTTTTTTTATCACTCCTTAGATGTGGGTAGGTTTCTTCAAAAATGCATCACTTTGATTAAAAGATAATTTTGAGTCAATTAGTTTTTTTTGTCAAAGATTCCGCACAGATTACACTCAGAACAATCATTAAAAACCGATAAGAAATAAACTTAGGTTCTAGGATTCTGTATTTTCCCGAAAGGTGTGTAACAGCGCCACCTGCTGTACAACAGTATAACCACTGATTGCCGGAACCGTTTTTTTTTTAAATGACGGGATAAATCACCAATCATGTCGGTGAAAGAGTTAATGAAAAAGAGCAAGAAACAGAAGAAAATATTTTAAAATAAAGTCAAGATATAAGACTTAACTTCCCTCTCTTATAAGGATTTTCCGCTCATGTAATACCTAATAGTGTTATAATAATCAAAACAGGCTTGACTTTTAAACTCGATCAAAGCTTTTACTTTGCAAAACAAATAATAACATAACTGTAATTATATGATTATTGTTGTTATTATCATTACTGTTATTATTGCATTTTCTCATAAAAAGATTTACCGCTAAATTAGTTAGTTAGGTCTAGATTGAGAACACTCGCCCATCTTCTGCTCTTTCTCCGGGATGTTTCCTTTTAATTACTCCAGCATGCAGGTTGTGCTGATGTGAAAGGCAAGTTCCGCCTTGCTTGCATTACACAGCCGCATTTTGTCGTTTTCAATTTGGTAAAGCTTTCCCACACTTTACTTGTTCGCATTCGTTTGTACTCCGCCATAATTCTCGCTGCGTGTCCTTCTACTGCGATAGCATTCGGGAAGACTACATTACACTCTAGCGCTACAGTGCCGTAGCGGTCAAATTGTGATATTGCAGGCCCTTAAATGAAGTCACGTAATCAAACGACTACTCGACAACAAGAATATTTGTCGACAATTTTTTATTGTCGACATTGTCGTTTCAGCCCTACCTGTGATTAATGCTTGTGGTGCTAAATATCGTTCGATACCATTCCGGGTTAGCTTAGTAATATTCTCACCGGAGCAGATGGTCCAGCATCATCAACCTTCGTCTTTTTCTTCTTCTTCTTTTTAGCTTTACCGCTGCCAGGAGGACCTGCTTCATCTCTCTCCTTCTCAAGATCAGACTCCTGTTGAATGCAGAGAGGTATACATTTCTTTCATATTAACTGCAAACCATACAGCGCAGTTTTTATTTAGATCCAGCCTTCACGCCTAACAAATTATGCAAACTTTAACCCAAACTCCAAAAACCCAACTTTTTCGGTGTTTAAGTGCTATAATCGGGTCCCCGGTGCTTCTAGCAACCCAGAAAGCGTGAAAAATAAAAACCCAGTAAGTTTGTTTTGGTGTGCCTTTCCCGGCAAGCATGTGAGAAATCGAGCCGTTCAGATTTCGCTCCTGTTGTGACGTCTAAAGCAGATTTTATTATAATGTTACCGGTCCTTATTCTACGCAGTTCCGCGCTCCGCCATTGTTCTATTTCACACGCGACAGCAGTGTATGTGAGTGATGCCATGGCTAAAGTTCGTGGACAACATGCAATGTAGTCACTGCACAGAGTCCAAACCTAGGAGAAGACAGCAGTGGATGTATTTTATTTTTAGTGGAAATCCCCCAGAAACCATAAGTTAAAACCTGCTTGTTTGTGCGAATCACTTCAAACCGGAGTGCTTTTTCAACCTGGGACAGTACAAGCAGGATTAGCTTCAAAGTTGTTCCTCAAGAGGGATCCAGACCAACTGAACAGGACAAAACTGCCGATGTGAGTAATATTTGTACCGTATATATATATATAGGAGGATAATGTTAGCATATGATCGAGAAGTGAGCTAAGTCAGTCACGGGCTAAATAGAACATTCAAAGCCGTTGTTAAACTTACTGTATATAAGTGCAGATGGACACTTGGAGTTAGCTGTATGAACGTTAATACATCACGTGCGTTAATATGTTTAGCTGCGGCAAAGTGTTTGTTTTGCTAATGAACAGGGGCGAACACTGCAGGTTAGTTCTGTTTTAAACGTCTCAAATCATTTGTGCTTAGGCTTTTTTGTCTTCGGACGAACGATTTGAGACGTTTAAGATGAAACTAACTAGAGAGGAATTCAGGAAATATAATTTAGCTAAGCCATGGTAGTACTACATGTGTGTTGTGTTGACAAGCCAGATGGAAGGGGTGTGCTGTAACTCATTATCATTTAAAGCAGGGATCTCCAACCCTGCTCCTGGAGAGATACTGCCCAGAAGACTTCAGCTCCAACCCGAATCAAACACACCTGTATCAAGATGTTCAGGGTTGCTTGATAATTACAGACAGGTGTGCTGAAGCAGGGTTGGAGCTGCAGTTTGCAGGATGGTAGCTCATCAGGAACAGGGTTGGAGATCCCTGATTTAAAGAGACATGCACTAAAACGGGTTGCTGTGAGCAGAGCTGTTGGCGACAAGGCAGGAAGGGTTTTCTTTACCCAGCCATTGAGTGTTTATAAGCAAAATATGATCCTAATAAATCATACCAACTTGTTGAAAGTGGTCGTATGAGGCGACCTTTCATTTTGATCACAAGATCACATTTCCACATCTTTTGTTAAATGACACCAATACAGCTTTGAGGACTGACCTGTGGCACTTCTGGGATCGGCTGCTCTAGTGGGACTGGGCTCGCTGACTGTTTCTCCACATAGTTCCCCCATTCCTCCGATGGAGCGTTCCAATCGCACGACGGGTCTGCCGGTGCGCTGTCTTAGGAACACAACACAACGCCAACTCTTAACAGGTGCATTACCAAGCAAGTGTAGATTTTCGGGATGAGCTTGATTCTTACTTAGTCCAGACCACTCATCATCCACCTGCACAGGGGACTGCTGAGGACCCCAGCTCAGGACAGGGACTGTAAACATACAACCAAAAACTATTTTTGTGGAATGTGTTTAAGATAGCTTGCAGAAATCACATTTGGCCTTTTATTATGTGTCACTTCAACGTAAAAAGAGGATTGGGAAAATAATGGGACTCCATTTCTATGTTGAAATGTAATTGGCTCCTCACAAAGGCTTGACTTCCACCTAAAGCACTAGACCAGGAGCTCACATTTCATAAATAATACTCACGAGCGGTTAATCCACTGATTGACACTGGAATATGAGATCCATCCACAATGGTCCATGAGCCTACATTAAGGAAATTGAGATAATTTATCCAATTATATTAAAATAAATTACTAAGACACAAATACTGGTTTAAGAGGTAATACTACCTTAAACTCATTTTCAGTACCTTCCATGTCCTGGGGCCAGACAGAGGGTTCAGCAGCCTGATGCTCAGTAGAGAGACTCAAGGTGGTCCAGCTCTCGCCCTGAACATTGGCCATCTGAGGAGGAAGCTGTATGCTAATGTCACTTCCGCCAGAACCCTTAACAGACAGCACCTCTTCCCAACACTGAGTCACTATCACAAAAGAGTTTTTTTAAAACAATGTTGAAAGTTTAAACATTGGTTTCAAGGGATACTTGACCTTCAAAATGAAAATTCTGTCATTTTTCACGCACCCTCTTGTCATTTTAAACCTGTATAACTGTTTCTTCTGCAGAACACAAAAGAAGACATTTGGAAAAATGTTTGTAACGGAAAACCGTCAGTCCCCATTGACTTCTGTTGCATAGACACAAAATCAATGCAAGTCAATGGGGACCGACGGTTTTCCGTTACAAACATTTTTCAAAATATTTGCTTTTGTGTTTTGCAGAAGAAAGAAGGTTTAAAATGACAACAGTGTGAGTAAATGATGACAACATTTTCATTTTCAACGTGAACTATTCCTCTAAGGCTAGCTTTTAGCATACGGGAATAAATGTGTGTAGATAGCTAATTTTATCAGTCGATTGATCACCTTGAGGAACGACAGGTTCCCATACATATTTTGCTTCAATATCAGGTGTTTCTGCTATAAAGTGAAAAAAAGAGAGAATTAAGCAAAACTACCAATCAATTTTGTGAAAATGGCACAAAATTAACAATACAAAAATAATAAATTCACTTTGACTCCATACCTTCTACTTCTTTTTGGATGACAGGTCTAGAAGCAGTGGTCTTGATGGTGGTTACCGGTTTTTCCGGTGAAGTTTGGACTTCCTCCGTAGAATGAATGGCACTAGAAGTGGCTGTTGCTTCTGGGCTAGCAGACCCATCACCTGGAGTTTTGTCCTTCCGTCGCTGTTGCCGTTTCTCGCGGTTGCTAACCTTGGTCTCCCAGGTACCTGACAGGTGATAGTATGATTATGACAGTTGCTCTATCCACTAAAATAAGCAAGTTCTTTAATTCATTTAAAAATAAAAAAATTAAGATTAAAAATAAAAAAATATATTTTAAAATTTTTAATTAAATGCTTTCTGCGTGTACTGATTTATGGACGTTATATCAATCAGAATATACCTTCATCAGGTTCTTTGCCATCACCAGATGTAGAGGACTTGGATTTATCTTTAACAGGGGCCTTCTGCTTTTTCTTATTCTTCTTTGTCTGAAACAAAAAAAAAGATGTTGGTTAGAATAGTTTTGGAACAAGCTTAATCAGCACCAGACATATCGCAGTCACACTGCAGATATCTAAATCAGATGTGGTCCATCTTCAAGTTCTGGTACACCCATTAAAAAAGTATTTTCATGTGTTCTCAAATGTTAAATTAATGCCCGTATAACACTGTTCTATTCTATGCATTCAATCAAATTAATGTAACCAAAAAGTCTGTCAAACCTTGTCTGCCTTCACGTCCAGTTGTTCCTGAGTGTCCAGCACTTTGGTATCTTGCTGTGGTTCAACAGCGAGACCAGCTTTCTGCAAAACATTTAGACAACTGACATATAAAAACAATGGCGCCTGAGCCGTGATGATTAATATGATGTGTTGTTAAATGGCTTATTGTCATGTAGCCCTGCTAAATTTAACAGAAACTATTACAGCAATTCTAATGAATTTAATGAGAATTGCATTGGTTTTAATGGGAATTATAATGGTCTGGTAATGTATCGGGTTTTAATGGTGTGATTTTATCTGGTGGATAGTAACTATTCAACCAGTAACCCCTACTTGCCTAAAACACTACATACATTAATGTATGTGACAGATGTTTTAATGGTAATCCTTTACTGGTTCATAGTGGTTTCATAATAGAAATACGAATTTGCATTGTTTTTTTTCGTGTGTGTGTTTATCACAACAGGCTCTTCAACAGTTGTTCAATTCATTATTTAAGGTGTCATTGCCCAATCCATGACAGCAGACGGTAACCAAACCTTTTCAGCATTCCTCCTCCGGTTCCTCCTCTTCGGCTCCTCTGCTGTATGATCTGCTTTCTTCGTCGGTGGCGCTACGCCGGTGTCCGGTGTCTCCGTCAATTTCCTAGACACACCTCGGCAGACCGACACCCATAAAATCAGCATGAGTACCAGACCGATCCAGGCCGCCAAGAGAAGCACCCATGGTGCGCATACATCGGGATTCAATCCCAAGTCTATTCCTAGCTCAGACTTCAGAAAGACGAGGCCGGACGACAGGATCTCTCGGACATATCCCGTTATCTGTTCCGCGTTCTGCGAAACGACCTCTTGCCAACCCGGTGCCATTGCGATACGCTATGTCGGCACCGGAGGGTGACCATTCACAAAATCAGTTTTCTATGATAATTTCAAAGGAAAAAGGCATTGCTTTGGCAGCCCGTCGCCAGCGTGCCACCGATGACTGCGGCTGCTGCTGCTGCTGCTTCTGTGACTCCGTTCATCAACGGTTAAAGATAGACGAGCTGACACATCAACAGCGACATCTACAGGACTGGATCTGAATAGCGCTCTTGGGCTTAAGCACTGATTCATGAAAAAGTGTGAATGTATAATTTATTTTATTTTTATTTTATTGCCATTACCAGGACAGCTTCTTACATGTTTATATATCCTGTATAAATTATGTAATATACCACCTTGCATTAAAAAAAGAAATGCATCTGTCAAACATCATCTTCAAGTTAGGTTAACTTTATTTACCCTATGTGAGGATATATTGCAGTGTTACAACAGAAAAGTAGACGGGTAACAATATATTCATAAACACATCACATGAAAAAAAACGCAATGGTAAAATGTATTTTAAAATCGCTTTGGATAAAAACATCTTAGAAATCACTACTTAACGACCAGCTGCAACGACACATCCCTTTTGTTACGAGTCTTATTTTTGGCAAGCACATTTTACATTGTGAAAAGAAAACAGAACAAAACATTTTCAACAACTATCAATTATAAGCTATTATAAATGTAAATACCAAACAATTATGTACCTCAGAGATGATCACAGTGCTTCAACAACATTACCCAAAAATCTTTAGTTGAATTAGAATAATCAAAAATGATTAGAATCACTTTTTGGTACATTTATTGCCATATTAAAGTATACAACAGTGCTCTCATTTTAATATAGGAATGTTATGTATATTCTTTACATGACCTAAGCAGTGGGTGGGTATTCAAAATTAACGCGTTGAGTATTATATATGTACCTCGGTCTCTGATTAGCATAGGTGTTGCTCCACTAAGCGAACGGAAGAGGGCGCATGCGATCTCAATTTGACACGCGGCCCGAACGCCGAGGAAGAACGAGAATTAACGGTTGGGAATGGGGAGAAAAGGTCTCGCGCTTCTGTCGAACCGAGGCGGGTAATCGCAGCTCGAGGCTTTTGACTGTTGCGTGCTGCGATTGTTGACAGTAGCATCTAACCGCCGTCTTTTCTATAATGCGGCACATTATTGCGGCACATTATTAACTACGTTGTGTTTTCTTCATTTTTACTTTTGGTTAAGACCCATCAACCTGTGAGTTAAGGTAACGTAAGTGGAGTTGTTTACAATGTTTATTGACTTTTGTTAACTCGTACGGTTAGCTACAGTTGCTATCTGTATTGGGTTTTCTTTGTAACATTACATGGGAAGCTTGTTGTTACAGTTGTCTGGAATAGTTTTGTCTTTTTAATGTATTTTTCTTGATAGCAGTTATAGAAGTAATAATTCCAACAAAAAAATGGTTATGTAAGTTGAGAAATCAACTCTTCTGTTCTTTTTTGGGCAAACTAGCTTAAAAAACGGGTACTATAATGTGCAATTATGTTCCAAGGAAAACAAAACATTTAAATGCACCTTTAAAGGGATGCAGTAGGTCCTTGAAGTACAATAATGTGCCCAAAAGAAAAAAAAAGAAATTGTTCCTGTATAGGTACCAACCACTATTTTTCCCCCAGAGATGGAGCCTTATAGGTCTGGTTAACATTGCCAACCAGGGAACCTCTAAACTATTTTTCTTAACATGAAACTTAATCTCTTGGGGCTGATTTGGCTGTGTATATATTTATTTATGCTATATACTTATCATAGCACTGCATTCATAGAAAATTATGGACTTTTGGACATTATGCATCTCAGTCCTACTTCCTGTAGTTTAAACTGTTTTGGGTTTAGGTTAGTAAAAACATCTTTCCACAGGTGACTGCAGTACAGATGACCACCTCACAGAAAATCTCAGGTTTGTGTCCAGAACATGTTTGTTATGTATATGACTGTAGTTGATCAAGTCTCATCTTGATTTCCTCGTGCACTCCAGCAGGACATTCTGACACAGAGTGGCTGACACCGGCTGTGTCTGACAAGTTCCAGAGCCGGTTTGGATGGCGTAAAAGTACAGCTGACAGTGGGGACACAGGACTGGGCACCTCTGATAACACAGAAGGTAAGAAGAGCACCACTAGCATTTGGATAGGGTCATGTATTTTTTGTTTTAAAAGCACATCCCTTCCCTGTGTTTGGTTCTTAGCCAAGAGATCAATCTGTAAAATCCTGTATTGATCCATCATCTTTGTGCCTTATGAAAGTCTTTAAATGTGAAGCTTATGTTTGCTTATGCTTATACTCACCTATTTGCCTATGTATAAAAATGAATGAACCACAATGCAATGAGAAGTTAGATTTACTGTCTCGTAGGACATTACAGATTAGTTTGAAACCACAGTTTTTTTACTTTATCAAAACAAACATGTGCTGGCTGTTAATAGACCAAGCTGCTGTATTTTTAGTTCTTGAGATGTGATGATAGTTTTGGGACTCCTATGAGATTTGGAGGATATTATATTCCATGCCATAAATTCCCCCAGGCAGGATTGCACTTCCACTGATCGGAGGTCCTGACCTGGAGAGCCGAATGGAAACTCTAATGCTGGTCTTGTTTCCTCTTTTCCTCTGCTGTTAAAGATGTAATGCACAGAGATTAGCTGTACTCAAGTGCTTGAACATGACATACTAAAATAAAATGTGGAGATTACATGAAATGTTTTCCAAAACATTGCTTTGCTCAATTTGCCAGCACTTAACATACAAGCTAGCATTGTCGGATTTGTGAGTGACTGAATTAAACTCGTATGAGTCTATATCTACTGTTATTGTTGTTAATGTAATACAACTCTCAGATAAGCAACCATGGAAACAATTACAATAATAAACTGCTAATCTGTTCAGTTTTCATGAATGCGATTGTGTCACTTAGCATTGAGGTTGTTTGTAAACTAGACTCGTACTGGTTTTATTTGTTTGAAGGCAATGGCAGAACAGAATGTATTGGCAGCCGTTGCAGAACATTTCATGGGTGGTTAATCTATGGTGGGTGTCTGTGGTCTTCTTTGTTGAGATGGTAACGGCTGTGTTTTGTTTCTAGGTGTTTGTCGTAATTGAATTAAGCCTCTCAGTAAGAGAATCTTCGGTCTACTCTGGGATTGTTTGAACCTGTCCACAGCAGATGTTTAAAAGAGTGCCTTCAGGGCACGCTGTCAGTTTAAACACGCAGGTCCCCTGCTTCAATTGGTGAACTTTTTTAAAAGTACTTTAGCTCTCCTGTAGCTCAGTGGTAAGAGCACTGCATTAACAAAGCAAGGTCGTGGGTTAGATCCCAGGGGATTGCACATGCTTGGAAACAAATGTATAGGATGATGCAATGTAAGTCGCTTTGGATAAAAGCGTCTGCCATGTGCATAAAACATGTAAATGAAAATGTATTACATAGTACTAGGTTAGATGTGTATCTGTATGAGGTGAGTTGTTTAAATATAAGAGCCCCCCACATTGACACCTAACAGTGTAACATGAGAGGGCTCTATTAATACCCCTAACCTTTCTGTGTGTATTGGTTCCTCAGCTGACAGAGCTGTAGAAGAGAGAACATTGATTCTCGTAGCAGGTAGACTCACCTTGTCTGAGCTTGATGCAGTAAGAGGAAGTGGGTGTGTATGTTCTGGCAGTTTGCTCGTAACGTTTAGTAAATCCCAGAAATGCGCTGGGAGGACATAGGAGTCATTATACGTTTGTTTATGGCTTACTTTTTATCATAAGAATATGTTAGCATTTGTTTGTTTCTCTTTTTCTGCTAGCAAGGTGAGTAATGTGTGTTTTCTGTCATTCATTTTTTTTTAGGAGTTGGAGTTACTTTGGAGATGTTAAGTTTTTGTCTTGGTGACAGAATAGAAACAACGTGAAATATAGAATTGTGCTTTTTATTTTTCTCATGAAATCTTTGTTTTAAAGATGTCAAACATGGTTTAAAAACATATTTAAATCAACAAGTTTCCTTTGTGGCATCAAAACAAGGTCTGACAATATCTGTGTAAAAGCAATATTAAAAAAAAAGTATTTACTTGCGCTTTAAAACAGTTTTTTAAACTCATTACCGTAACCCTCTAAAAACTCCATAGCATGTTTTGAAAAAAGAGCAACAACAGAAGTCATGCAATAGATGCTTAAGCAAATTCATCATGCATAATTATACATATAATAAAAATTATACATTTATTTGTGGAAAACTACCTGTATCTGTAATAATAAGTCATATTGTTGTGGACATAGTATAATAAAGAATATTCTGTTTTATATTTTTTTATATTTAAAGTCATTAAGTGACATTTCACCCAAAAATTAAATTCGGTCATCATTCACTCACCACAGAGTTCTAAATCTGTACAAATTTCACAGAGAAAGATATTTGGAAAAATGCTTATAACATTTCTTGAACACCATTGACTACCAAATAGTAGGAAATATTACAATGTTGCTCAAAAGTGCACCAGGACTGCTTACTTTCCTACATTCTTCAAAATATCTTATTTTGTATTCAACAGAACAAAGAAATTTATAAAGCAATTTTTACTACAATGGTAGTCAATGGTGACAGAGAACAGTTTGGTTACAAGCATTCTTCCAAATATCTTTTTCTGTGTTCGGAACAAAGAAATGTATTCAGATTTGGAACAACTCAAGTGTGGGTAGATGATGACAGAATTTTCATGTTTTGGTGAACTGTTCCTTTACTGCAATGATGTTGCTATTTTTTGTAAAATATTATCTAGATTTTTCTAATAAACTAATAGTAGAGATTTAGAAACAACTATGAGACAGTTGACATAATGTGACACTTGAAGTTTTTAACATTTGTTAAATTGACACTAGAAAACTTGGAGAAACATTTGTATACAAGTCCACTATAAGTCCTTTTTTTGGAAACCAATTGCCAGACTGCTTCATGCAGCTCCTTTACGACATGGCTTGTCTTTGGTTTCATTCACGTCTCACTTCGCTTTCCATTTTAGATTTCTCCAGCACGAGCACCAGTCCATCCTTCCAGCCCATCCACAGTCAGATCCCCATCCCAACCGCCCATGTCATGCCTTCCACGGCCGGAGCTCTGGCCTCCAGCCTCAAGCCTCGTGCCCCTGATGAGCGGGCGTCCTCCAGCTCTTCCAGCTCCAAATCTTCACTTTCCAAATCTGCGTCCTCGCCTAATCTGGACGCTCAGCATGAGGGACATTTAAATGCCACTTCAGTCAAACCTGATTGCCTGAGCCGATATCGCAGTCTGGTGAACGGCCTCGACCACACACTTTTTCCCTCCGGAGACCAGACACGACTGGAAGATGGCCACAAGTTTGACGTGCCATCCATGGAGCCCACGCTAAATCAGTCTGGTCTGCTCAGTGGATTTTCCCCCGATGTACGCAAGCAGCTGCAAATGACTGGATATGTAGACAATACTGGCTTGCTGGAACAGACTTATAAAGTTTTACCGGAGACTAGGACAGGTTTCGGCTACCCCACGGACCCCCAAAGGAGTGTTTATTCGGGGTCTGGTGCCTCTGCCAGGATGTTTTCGGTACCTCAGGGCCTCCTGAATCATGCTCTTCTGAGGGACCAGCCCAGCACTGGAGCATTGGATCCCTTACAATGTAGTGAGCTGGCCAGCTGGCAGCAGCAAAAGCAGAAACTTGAGAGTTTGCGGCTACAGGTGGAACAAATGCAGGTTCGAATTCAGCAGCTTTTATGTTTTTGACTTTAGTGCCTTCCTTACTTTTTTTAATTGTGAATCTTTAAAAAAAAAACTCACCCTTTATAAAACAAAATGTCTATGTGAAATACATTATTTAATTACAGATCGAGGGATTTATTATATTCGCTTCATTTATTTTCATATCAGTCCTATTCTAGTCTTAGGGAGATGTTATCTTGCTCTGTATTCAGCACAAGTTTAGTACAGCTGATCTTGTTCTATGAGGAGAAGACAAATAGAGATCTTTTAGTAGTTATTTTAACTGAGATTTCCTTCTTTATTGCAGTTAATGACAGGAGGGGGTGGCCAGTATGCCTCCCTTTATTCATCCGCTCCTCACACAGAGAACAGCAAGTGGGATGCTGTCGTAAAAGCTAATGAGAACTTGCTTAAAGAGAAAGAACTCGCCATTGAAAGGTAATTGTTATGTCAAAATAAAGGCCAATGTCAGAGAGTGATACTGTGAAGGATTCATTCTGTGTTAAAAACAGTAAATGTTGTATTGCAGGCAGAAACAGCAGATGTCTCAGCTGGAGCAGCGTCTTAGAGAGAGTGAACTGCAGGTGCACAGCGCTCTCATTGGACGTGGAGCTCCTTACCCAGACATGTGTCTTTTGAGACTGCAGGTCAGCCTACAGATATAATTTTCTCAAATAGTATAAAAGCTTAAGTATAGTTGTTCACAACCGGCATTTTCTGTGTGCTTGACAGGAGGCCCAGCGGGAAAACACCTTTTTGCGAGCCCAGTTTGCCGAGCGCAGCGACTGCTTTACCAAAGGGAAGCTAGAAGCGGACCGGAGACTGGCTGTGGTGGAGGTGGAGATGCAACGTCTGAATGAGATCTTGAATGAGAGCAGTGGAAAACATGCAGAGGAGCTAAAGAAACAAGAGGAGAGGGTAAACATCTCCAAGCTTCCTCTACACATCTGATGTTCTGATTTTCTGCACTGTTACGATTATTTATAGCGCTTTGAAAAGCAAATTAGAATTTTCATCTTTTGGTGTTTGTTCTTTAATATAAAAGATCCGCAGTCGGGACAAACACATCAACAGCTTAAAAAAGAAATGCCAGAAGGAATCAGATCAGAACAGAGAAAAGCAGCAGCGGATTGAGACTCTCGAACGATATTTGGCCGACCTCCCTACCATGGAAGACTATCAGGCACAGCACAAAAAGGTACAGCGCTCTTTAATGGCCAGTTTATAAAAATATAAACCCTTATTTTTTACAGCAACTGCTCAGAGAGTTTAACTTGATGCTGTGTGTTGTATTGCCGAGTACTATTACCACACTAATAATAAAGACTCCCTCTGCTGTTTATCCAACCTTTTGCTTCTGTTGTGTGTACTTGAAACAGAAATTGTTGGTCAGGATGAATGTATATTTTCATTCAGTGACAATATTGTCTAGTTGCAAAATCCCACCAGAACATGATCGATTTTAAAGAGTCTGCAATGGATATTATGTTGCAGCTGGAGGATGTAGAGGAGAGGGCAGCTCAGCTTCAGGCCACGGTCAGAGATCTGGAGATCCAGCTGGAGGAGTCCCGCAGTGCTGGACGCAGCAAAGAGAACCAACTGGAAGAACAGAGGCGGAAGGAGAGAGAACTGCTTACAACAGTCACCAGGTAAATGACAGATTCTGGGCTTCACAGAGGCACGTTACATAGGCAACTTGCTAAAGCACAGCCAAAAGCTGTGACATGGGATCTTTTATTGTTTTATTTGCTTTTGTTTAGTCTCCAAAACAGGGTGCAGGAGAGCCTCGAGGATGGAGTGAGATTGCCTTCTCTTGACATAGAGATGCTGCGAGAAGAAAACACTACTTTAAAAGAAGAGCAACAGCGACATAAAAAGGTTCTTGTCCTATTTAGATAACTAAAGAATTCTGTTGTTAATTCATTTGTATTTAGGAGATTTTCATATACTGTCATTGTTTTTCTAGGTTATTGAAAAACAACTCAGGATAATGGAACAGCTGGGCTTACAGATTAGGGTAAGGATGTAAATCCATTTTAGTACTTTACTTCATTGAGAATAGAGCGTTTAAACCTAATCTGACTGTAACGGTTAAATGATCTTGAGTGTTTAGGTGCGATAAGATTTTAGAATCAACAGGGGGCGCACTCCCGCTTTTTTAAGTTATAGCAATGAACGTAAGATGGGTTTGGGCTTTCTATATCATAAATTGTCTATAGTTGAAGCTTATATAAATGTTCATCCACAAGTGTGTACCTGCTTCATCAATTTTACATTTACATATATTGTTATTGATCATCTAAACATCTGGTTCCAAGTGTCCAGACACTTAAGAATGATAAAGGGTGGTATTTGAGATGAAACTGGTTCTGAATGATAGGTTCTTGAATTCCTAGTTCAAGACTATAATTAATGTAATTCAAGTAAACCTCCAACATTGAAGTCAGACTTTATTTTAAAGAGCATGTTTTCCATGTTATATTATGTGTGTCTGTGTGTGTGTGTGTGGGTTGAATCAGACTCTGGAGGAGCAGATCTCTCAGGAGGACTGCAGCAGTCAGGCCCTGCGAGAGGAGGTGTCACAGAAAGAGGAGAGTATATTACAGTTACATGCTGCAATGAAGGAGGTTAGTTGTTTATTGTGATGCACACTTCCATTCTTCCTTTGAGAACACAAAGGGAATTTACTATTTGTGTGCATGTTTTTGTGTTTCAGCTCTCAGTGCACAACCAGGAGTTGATGGAGCACAATCTGACGTTACAGGAGCGTCTTCAGTGCGAGGACCCAAGTGGTCGGTCCAATTTGAATGCTCCTCTGCTCCCCGCAGGGGCCCGGCTCACTCAAAGGCTGTATGGAGAGATGTCCACCTGTCTGTGTGACCTCCGCTCCCTCTGTAACATCCTCACGCAGCGGGCTCAGGGCCGTGACCCAAACCTCTCCATGCTTCTCGGCATTGCTTGTAAGTGCGCCCTCCATTGTCCACAAGTTAAAGCGGAAACTAAGACTTTATTAGATAAAGCAGATTGAATTTGTTTCAGAAAATATATAAATTTTAGGTTAAATTAAATATCTGGTATCTATATCTGGTAATGTAGCAAAAAGATGCCATGGCATGGACGGTACTATCTAAATGTCAAGTTGGGAAAAAGTTCAAAATCAAAGGAAGCGCTTTAAGTAATCAACCAAAAAAGTTATAATTTATAAAATACAATGCTGAGCATATGTAAATATAAATAAAAACATTTAAATACTTTCATATATCTTAATTTTTAAACACAGTTGTCTCAATATTGAAGACTACCTTTCTATAGAAAATACAAATGTTTTGCTTATTAAAGGATAGTGTAGTATTAATTATTTTGCTTATACTGTATCACCCACACACCACATAGTACAGATTGATTTTCTTGGCAGATTTGATGAAATTGTTGCCAAACAGTGATTATAGCTCATGTTGGCAGTATGCAACACGCTGTAATGGAAGCTGTTATTTGTGTAGTTGTTGCCATGGTTACATGACCAAATAGCGACGTTGTTGTGATGTCTGTGTTACGGGGGGTTATCAGTTGGAACAGCTCTAATGGTGTTTATTCGTGTCTCCAGCAGCTCCTCCTCCTTCAGGAGAGCCGTGGGAGGACTGGCTCAGCCCTGAAGGCCTGCAGAAGAAGCTTCTAGAAGCTCAGCAGCTCCGTCGAGATGTCGAGGAGCTGAGAACCACCGTTTCTGACCGTTATGCTCAGGACATGGGAGAAAACTGCATCACTCAGTGAGCTTGGACAAAACAGTGAGGGTAACTCCACATCAACAGTGCCTTTTCTATGGATGTTGAAAGACGCTAAATGTTCTAGCAAAACCAGGCTTCCTCACGAAGGGCAGACAACACTAACAACATTAGTTTCGTATACCAGACGGCTATTTTTATACAGGGTTCAGAAGATATTTTGCTAAAATTTCTGATGGCTTTTTGTGCTGTGGAAAGCAAATTGTTATTTAATATAAACCTTTCCATGTATTTGGGAATGCCTGTGATGAAGTTGACAATCAACTGAAATATTTAATCTTCATGTGCTAAGAATCGCGACTGATGCCATATTTTTATAATGGTACAGTCTTTAGTGTAGCATGAGGATTGGGCTCAATGACAGGTCAGTTATCATCTCAAAGTAACAGAACGTGCCACATAGAACACAGCACCTGAGGCTGAGAAATATCTCATAGTTCAATACCTTTAGTTTTGGCTATAATAATTAGCAAAACAACTGGTGTTTTAAAGCAGTTTAGAGCCAAACATTCCCTCATATTGAATCTACAAAGAGTTTAAATATGTTTGATGTACACAGTGTGACTTTAAACTAGCATAATGCAAGGGAATTGAAGTCAATAGATGGAGCTTGTC
Source organism: Triplophysa bombifrons (assembly GCA_029783895.1). Taxonomy (NCBI): domain Eukaryota; kingdom Metazoa; phylum Chordata; class Actinopteri; order Cypriniformes; family Nemacheilidae; genus Triplophysa; species Triplophysa bombifrons. The sequence continues at coordinate 7,450,439 of CM056455.1, forward strand.
ATTCATCAAGATTGTGTAAACAGATAGTTGTGATATGTCGTCTGACAGAATGTTGAGGTCTTATTGGTTAAACAGTACGTTTTGCTGTGCTTTTTGACTGGCTCATCTATGTACCTCAGAGCATTAACAAAGTAAAACTTCCTGTTGGAGCGGTTACTTCCACGTGCCACATATCATTTGAACTAGTGCCTTTTCATATATGTGCTCAAGGGCAGATTGGCTTAAAAAAGCATGTGAGATGAGATGTGCTTTGTTGAACTACATAATATTTGCTGTCTGTTTTTTATGTTGTCAACTTTAAAACAACTAATTGAATATAACATATGCAACTGAATCCAGACAAAGTCAATATGTCAAGTAAATATTTGTATTGCAGCACAAAATACTGATTCAACTTCAGTTCAAGTATTAGGATTCTATTAACAAAATGGGACCATATATATTGTGGAGGAGTGTTGGGAGGTGAATTGTCATCTTTGGTCCAGGAATATCACTACACAGTGTGAGCATTAATGTATCAATGCATTACACTTTTTAAAATGATTGTAATATCTCTTGAAGGTTTAACACAAAACCAGAAAGAAAAACCTAAAGCCAAAATGTTTATAGCAAACACTAAATGTTAATATTGAGACATTTGTCTTAAGTTGACTGATTTTGTAGAAATAAAGTTTTTTTTTCAGTACCTTATCTTCAATATGCTTTTATCTGTTTATCCACGTTTAGACATTTTTGTGTAATCAATCACGCAATTTCGTACGCACGTGACACACACAAATGTCAAGCAAGTCTTTTTAAAAAGATGCAAATGGATCACAGCAATTTGCTGAAACAAATGGAATACTGAAACATGGTTGTGCGCTATACATTTCATGTCAGTCTCCCAGTACCTTCTTTTTGTTCTGCTTGAGCAGATGAAAATGGTAACTTAAGGAGAATGACATCCAGAAAAAGAATGTATGCATATTCATTGGGATTGTGGGATAGGATGTTGTTGGGCAACACAACATGACAAGATTATATAATATTTATTTGCAAAATGATTTTTTACAATATGTATTGTTTTAAAGCGGTTTTTACAGAATCAAAACCCCAGTATAAAAGACACCTACACTACTAATAAACACTAAATACAGCTGTGGGAAAAGTGAAGAAAAATTCTAATTTTCAATTTAATCAGCCAGTGTCTGTTGAATTGACAACAGGTTATCACATGAACTTTTGATTATTTTTAACATTTCCTAAAAGCAGTACAAATATTACTGTTGTATTGCTTATAAGTGAATATGAACTTGTTTTATTTGCAGAATTTGAGCTCTGAAAAAAAACGGAGCATCTTTAAAAAAAGAATATTTGCTTGGTCCTCCAGTTTTCATTTTCTGCAAATAGAAACAATAAGTTTATTTGAAACTTGGGAGAAATATTGTTAGTAGTTCAAAGAATAAAACCAAAACAATTTACCTTACCTAAACACATTATAAATTGTATATCAGGAAAACTGAATATAAGCTTGAATGGTGTCTTAATTTTTTTCTGTGGATGTAAAAGAGGAAGATGCAATAAATACTTTTATTCATTTGCGGCTGGAATGTGCCAACTTTTTTTTTTTTTCTTCTTGTGTTACCTGACTAAATAAGCAAACTTCCTGTGGTTTATGAGAAACATGTATTTTATTCATTTAAAATGTAGCTCAGATTTCTGTAAGTAGAATTCAGTGAATCTGTAGATCGTTTGGGTTAGAGAAAAAGCATATTAAAAGACTTTTAGGCAAATTGTTTTTGAAGCGGAAATGGATGCTTGGTAGATGATAAAGCTCAAGTTCAAATATTTGAGTATAGTTTACAAATCTGCTTTAACACTATTATTAAGACCGGTTTTGTTTTATATTTTGATGCTAATTAAGCTAATTGAAAACCTCTATGCAAATGAATGACAAATGTACTTCTAAATTGCATTATGATTACTGCATAAAAGCAAATTGTATTCATATAATTGTCTCCAATCAGGAACTACAAGACAAAAATATTATTGCGATGCTAGAGAAAATAGAGAAAAAGTTCAAGGAAAGTTATACATGTTACCCAGACTAAGATTTAAAAATCTGATTATGAGATAATGAGCATCAAAGTTACATTTTAACCCTATGTTTATATTTTGCATTATATTGTCACACAAAAATATACTTGAACTTTACATTATGTAGGGTTATTTTTTGTTATGGATAACAGTACATCACAAATCAAGGTATGCAACTGAACATCATTGTGAAATAGAGAAGTTGACTTGTCATTTGATGTCATAAGTAAGCGGCTCTGGGTTATACCCAGAATCTACATCACAACAAAGCTCTGACCCTGAAATCTTACGGGAAGAATCTGATTCACTATCATGTTGCATTTACATGAGGTTGTAATTTCTAGACATGGATGAGTCAGAATCACTGCTACTTTATGGCTAGCTTCAACCTTTATCAGTGAAGCATCGGCCTGCATCTGGATGAGCTGGTATGATGAGATCTTGATCTTTTCTTCTTTCACACTGCCTGAAATGCCCTTGACTATGGTGACAGTGTTTTCTATGTACCCTGCATTGATGATAATCAGCTTGAATGAACTGTATCTGTGGGACAAAAATGGTGCCGCAGATCCGCTGAACGTTTGGATAAGGTCTGACTGGTTCAGCGAAGGGATCAAATAGCTCATGCCAAGATTAGTGATGGGTTGAACGACATGGCTCTGGACACTTTTCTCTGGAATGGTAGCTGTGTCTGTGAAACTGGACCTTAGTCTTAGGAGTATTTAAATGTTTATAAAGTCAGAGAATAAAGAATAAACCTGCTCTGTATTATTTATGCTTCAAAAAATAAATGAATGGCAGCATTTAAAATAAAAGAGAGTTCTTCTGACACACTTTTATCTCACTGTCACACTGTGCGACCACAGTAATTGTAATTTTAACATTATCTTAAGCATTTCATGTTGACTGTGTTAACGTTTCATCACATTGAGTTTGTAACAACAACAATACAACAAAACACCAGAGAATCTGGAGAAGGGCCCATGGAGCAAATACATCTACTTTGGTTTAAAGCGGTTTTCGTATGATTTTGATTTTCATATGTATAAATATACAGTATATCAAAGCAATCTGATGGTAATTCGTATAGGCTACCTGTTTTATGAGGTGGCTCATTCGTGTGAATTCCAACAAACTCATTTGTACATTTTATTATGATTTGACTTTGGCCCTGTGACGTTGGGTTTAGAGGTGGTGTTACACTCGTAAAAATAAAGATGCCTCACGGCAAGGCCATAGAAGAAACATTTTTGGTTCCACAAAGAATCATCTCTTTCTAACTTTTGTACAATCTGAAAACCTTTTTCGACACAAAGAACCTTTTGGGAAACTGAAAGGCTCTTTAGATGTTCAAAAGATTCTTCTTGAGTGTCTACGGCAAGAGTGTAGGGTGGGCCGTAGTCATTGTTTTGCAAACTCTTAAATATTTGTGCCTAAAATTAGCCTTTGCGTTTGTGATTTTAGGGTTTGGGGGCGAGGTAAGGTGTTGGTTAGCCACCACCTCAAATGTGAGACTTCCTTTGATATCAAGTTATAAATATATAAACGTATGTAGACACGCGGCCTGTGTATTGAAAGTCGTGCTGACTGACACAAACAAAAGGTGAAAATCTGTTTCAATGAACACAAATCAATAGATTCTAGATTTCGTGCGTATGCCACGAACTGTAGTAATACTTGAAATGTAAAGGCAAGACAACATGGCAAGATTACATAATTTTTATTTGCAAAGCCCTTTTTACAATATGTTTTGATTTAGTTTTACAGAATCAAGCCTGAACATAAATATAACCCACATTACATTCATTATGAATAAACACATCTTTATGACTAGTGACTATATGAGCAAACTTTGTGGTTTATGATTAAGACATATTTTACATTCATATAAAAGGTAGCTTAGATTTCTGTAAGTTTATGCCGGGAATCTGTAGATGGTATGGTATTATAGAGAAAAAACTTGAATAAAGTCATAAATAAGTGACTAGAGCTAGAGTATACTAGAGCTATTAGGTTCTTCAAGAAATACATTTGCTTCATGCAGATTCAGCCCAGATCAGGCCTTAGAAAAAGCAAATTGCTTTTGAAACAAAAATTGCTGCTTAGATGAAATATGAAGAAAGCACAAATAATTTAACTTTAACAACACTAATAAGACCTGTTATGTTTCTTATTTCTATGAGCATGCATTACAAATGTATTCTTAATAACATTATGATTACTGTAATAAGGATTTTTATCATTGAAATGAACTGCATTCTCCCACAAGGAACCACAGTGATTGTTGCCAGTAAAGACAAAAATATACTGAGATAATTTTGTGGCGCTAGAAAATTTCAAAAGAAGCTGAGGAAGTTGTATCTGAGGGTAAAGGATAAAAGCTTATTGAGGGTTTGTAGCAGACAGGACGCTTTTTCTCGCAGCATTTTGCACTTTTCCATTTGAACTCATCTTTCTCATTTAGTGACAGTGAAGCACAAAGGCCTCTAAAATTCTCATCCGGATGCCCATCAGCCCAGTGAAAGTAATCCACAGATGATGATGGTAATGATGTTGTTGAGGGCGTTTGCCTCTGCCAGTACCAGTCTGTTGTCATTAGACTACGTCGTAGTCCAATCCAAGCCTCCTCCTCTGTGCTGTTAACCTTTCCAGACAGCTTTTTCTGAATGTCTTCACTTGTAGGACAGGCGAGGTGTTGTTCAAGACTCGTGCAGTGAGCCAGGGACTCAGCCCAACTAAGAGGCTCAGTTCCGACTTCATACTGTCCAGGAATCACCACACAGCCGAATTCATCTGAATGAATAAAAACATACAAATGTAAACTACCACAATGATATGCTTCACAACAATTTAAGTTTGCATTAAAACTTACATATTTATATTAAAAAGGTATTTTATTACCTGGTTGTGTATTTATAGGTATAGCTGGTCCTCCATAAACTGTCGTGCCAGAGATTTCCAGTAAATAAACAGCAATCTTTGAGGTTGGATGCAAGATGACAGTTGTAAACTCACTTAAATTTATTTCATCTGAAGATTATTTTGTGCCGGTAATCTCAGTCCACTGAGTGTCTGTAACGGGACTGTTTTGTTTGTGTACATTATTTTTGATGCCAGTTTCAGCTATCACTAAGGCTTTCTTGATGTCTGAATAGAACTGCAGCAGGTAACAGGCAGCAAACATGTTTTCTGGGATCACTTCAATAATAAGACCTGGACTGATCAGTGTGAGGGACACTGGATCAGGCCTCCAGAGGAATAGCCTCTGGGACCACCTGGACATGTCGATGCACAATGTTTATCAAATTGTACCGCCAGTGCAATTGCAGAGGTCCAGAGGTAAAGTATTTTTACTCTGTTTTTTTTCATCTATTGCTGAAACGATAAAGATCTCATATTTTTTTTCTTTGCTTATCCAGATATTTTAAGGACAAGCTGCTTCCCAGGATGGAGGACCCATTAAAACATGGGCTCCTCCACAAGGAAGCTTACCCGTACCTTTTTAGAGTGGCTCTTTTCAAAGGCTGGCGAAATCGTTAGCCAGAGAAGAAGGCGTTTAAAGCCAAGCACAATTGAACAGCTTTTGTTTTTGAATAAAAAGTTGTAAAAAAGTGCTCTCTTTATTTGTACAGTCGTGGCCTAAAGTTTTGAGAATTACATAAATATTGGAAATTGGAAAAGTTGCTGCTTAAGTTTTTATAATAGCAATTTTCATATACTCCAGAATGTTATGAAGAGTGATCAGATTAATTGCATAGTCCTTCTTTGCCATGAAAATTAACTTAATCCCCAAAAAAACCTTTCCACTGCATTTCATTGCTGTCATTAAAGGACCTGCTGAGATCATTTCAGTAATCATATTGTTAACTCAGGTGAGAATGTTGACAAGCACAAGATTGGAGATCATTATGTCAGGCTGATTGGGTTAGAATGGCAGACTTGACATGTCAAAAGGAGGGTGATGCTTGAAATCATTGTTCTTCCATTGTTAACCATGGTGACCTGCAAAGAAACGTGTGCAGCCATCATTGCGTTGCATAAAAATGGCTTCACAGGCAAGGATATTGTGGCTACTAAGATTGCACCTAAATCAACAATTTATAGGTTCATCAAGAACTTCAAGGAAAGAGGTTCAATTCTTGTAAAGAAGGCTTCAGGGCGTCCAAGAAAGTCCAGCAAGCACCAGGATCGTCTCCTAAAGAGGATTCAGCTGCGGGATCGGAGTGCCACCAGTGCAGAGCTTGCTCAGGAATGGCAGCAGGAAGGTGTAAGCGCATCTGCACGCACAGTGAGGCGAAGACTTTTGGAAGATGGCCTGGTGTCAAGAAGGGCAGCAAAGAAGCCACTTCTCTCCAAAAAAACCCATCAGGGACAGATTGATCTTCTGCAGAAAGTATAGTGAATGGACTGCTGAGGACTGGGGCAAAGTCATATTCTCCGATGAAGCCCCTTTCTGATTGTTTGGGGCATCTGGAAAAAGGCTTGTCTGGAGAAGAAAGCGCTACCATCAGTCCTGTGTCATGCCAACAGTAAAGCATCCTAACACCATTCATGTGTGGGGTTGCTTCTCATCCAAGGGAGTGGGCTCACTCACAATTCTGCCCAAAAACACAGCCATGAATAAAGAATGGTATCAAAACACCCTCCAACAGCAACTTCTTCCAACAATCCAACAACAGTTTGATGAAGAACAATGCATTTTCCAGCACGATGGAGCACCGTGCCATAAGGCAAAAGTGATAACTAAGTGGCTCGGGGACCAGAATGTTGAAATTTTGGTACCATGGCCTGGAAACTCCCCAGATCTTATTCCCATTGAGAACTTGTGGTCAATCCTCAAGAGGCGGGTGGACAAACAAAAACCCACTAATTCTGACAAACTCCAAGAAGTTATTATGAAAGAATGGGTTGCTATCAGTCAGGATTTGACCCAGAAGTTGATTGAGAGCATGCCCAGTCGAATTGAAGAGGTCCTAAAAAGAAGGGCCAACACTGCAAATACGGACTCTTTGCATAAATGTCATGTAATTGTCGATAAAAGCCTTTGAAACGTATGAAGTGCTTGTAATTATATTTCAGTACATCACAGAAACAACTGAAACAAAGATCTAAAAGCAGTTTGGCAGCAAACTTTTTGAAAACTAATATTTATGTAATTGTCAAAACTTTTGGCCACGACTGTACACTGTGACACAAGGAAGTCCTTCTGACTTATTACCACAAAAGTACTTCTACAGTGTTCAATTTTAATCTTTTCATATTATAGGTTAAATTACAATCAAATTTTCTTAATGTAAATCAGAAAATCTTAATCCAGGGATGTCCTTATAATCATTACTCCATAAGAGGTTTCCACTGAATTGCATATTACAACATATTTAAACATTTTACTAGTTAAGTGACATTTCAAAATGTTGTAACTCTTTCACGTGTGGACAATGATTATACAGCTGGTATTGCTTTTTTGCTTAAACTGGGATCAACCAGATGTGAATCGTTAGAATGTGGCTGCTATAATTGCAGCTGACCACTAGATGTCACTGGTAGGGTCTGTCTTTGAGGCTTTGAAGCGTTGAATCATTTTTGGTACAACAAGAAAAAGCCTCCAAAGCTTCACAAGGCTTTATCTGCCCATCTCTAAAGTCAGGTTTAAACAAGCGATGCAGCACACGACTCTGCAACAATACAAAATGAATGGCACACGACAGCAGAAACAAGGGCATTAAATAGGGAGACCAACAAAGGACAATTAACAAGGGACAGGTGTGGGTAATGGAACACTCAGGGACGCTGAACGAGGGGGCCGGGCCAATGCCTAGAACAGATAGAGAACATGTCAGGTCAAAACAAACAATGTCATGTCTCTCTCTACACTAAACATGAGGGATCTGCCATGATTCTGCCACTAGACTAGCAAACCATGACCAAGGAGGCAGAATCCTGACACCACCATTGATGCATGGAAGTCAGAGCTATGGCACTACAAATTATTTCCTAACAGTCTTCTATCACTGTTAAAACAGCCATAAAACAAGTAAACAACAAAATACTGGATTATGGTTAACAAAATGTCTTTGAGTCGGTTAAGGTTGTTTATGGCTCATTTTCATATCCACCACCCCCAGCGTGCTTCAGGTGTACAGTATATATATATACACAGACAGAGAGAGAAAAAAAAAAAAACACAAACTAACATGCGCACAATCACACACAATCCAATCTCTTAATAGAACATTTAGACTCGCCATGTTCCAGAATACCAGTTATTCACTGAAGTAAATCTTCAAAACGGAACAGCACGGAAAATATTCCTTTGAAACCTGAAAGAAAGTTTGTTCATTAATATGTACACACACATGGACACATGACTACTTCTAAACTGAATGTGACACTTGCTGTCACATTTTGTGTTGACAAACAATTAGGCCCGATGTACTTATGGAAGAAGGTTTGGAACCCCTGGTGCATTTACACATTGTTCCCGTAGTTGCATGAAATTGCTCAACTTAATGTTAAGTGTAACTGCTTTTAGGCAGTGACACAAAACTCAGCCAACATTAACCTTTTACCCGCCAGCCATTTACAAAACAAGTTGTCGGCCAGCATCAGCGTTTTTGAACATTTTCTGTAAACTTTGATGGCTCACAACAAGCATGGCGGAAGTGCAGCTTTGATACCCAAGGATAAGTTGCATTAGTATGTCAACTCTGATCTGATGACTGAGGGGTACATATGTTTATGCAATAATGTGTTTGAATCAAGATATCACCAAACACATTCTTACTTGTTCCTTTAAAGGCGGAAGATATCTTCAAATTAATAGGTACCTGTAGTTATTCTGTTTTGATATCAGTTACTAATTTCTGACTATTACGTATTACAATAATGACGTTTTTTTTAACACTACTAGTATGCATTCATTAATTGCTAGGATTTTTTATTAAATACTGGATTTGTGTTCAATGTATACTTGTATCTATTTAATGGACACTAGTAGTAATCCTCCTGTAGCTCAGTGGTAAGAGCATTGCGTTAACAACATTAAGTTGTGGGTTTGATCCCAGAGGATTGCAAATACCTAAGTATAAATGTATATGTTAATGTAATGTAAGTTGCTTTGGATAAAAGTGCATAAAAGTTAATGTAATTAAGTACGATTAAATGATCAATTAAATAATCGTGTGTTTCCCTCACTTTTCTGAAGAGTGTGACTGGCGCGCTCCAAGCAGAGTTCCTTTAGCGTTCTTAAGAGCATTTACAGTACATTCATAGACGACAGTGATGTTATGTATCAAGTATCTAATAAATAAACACTAGTATGAAATCTTTAGGTACTAGTATCTAATGAATAAGTACTAGTATCTGATGGAATAGTTACTAGTAACTACAAAATAAGTACTAGTAGCCTAAAAATTGATACTAGTAAACGTCAAGGGACAAATGACAAAATGCCTTTCCATATAACCTGACTGTGACGGTTTAATGATCTTGAGTGTTTAGGTGTGATATGACTTTAGAATCAGCAGGGGGCGCACTCCCACTTTTTTAAGTTATAGCAATGAACGTAAGATGGGTTTGGGCTTTCTATATCATAAATTGTCTATAGTTGAAGCTTATATGAATTTTCATCCACAAGTGTGTACCTGGCTCATCACATAATGAATTATTATCAAAATAATTAATTGTACATTTACATATATTGGCCCACTGCCAGAGAGACTGCGGAGTTGGTTGGCACCCATGTCTTCCGAGTGTTTGGCGTCCCACTGGACGGCCTCAGTTCTCCTCTCGCTTCTGGCGAGCATTCTGCCAACTCCTTGGAGTTTCAGTGAGCCTTTACTCAGGGTTCCACCTAGAGTCCAACGGTGTCCAATTGGTGTTTTAATGCAGATTAGAGCCGAACATTCGCTCATATTGAATCTACAAAGAGTTTAAATATGTTTGATGTACACAGTGTGACTTTAAACTAGCATAATGCAAGGGAATTGAAGTCAATAGATGGAGCTTGTCATTCATCAAGATTGTGTAAACAGATAGTTGTGATATGTCGTCTGACAGAATGTTGAGGTCTTATTGGTTAAACAGTACGTTTTGCTGTGCTTTTTGACTGGCTCATCTATGTACCTCAGAGCATTAACAAAGTAAAACTTCCTGTTGGAGCGGTTACTTCCACGTGCCACATATCATTTGAACCAGTGCCTTTTCATATATGTGCTCAAGGGCAGATTGGCTTAAAAAAGCATGTGAGATGAGATGTGCTTTGTTGGATTTCGTAATATTTGCTGTCTGTAAAAATAACTAATTGAATATAACATATGTAAATGAATCCAGACAAAGTCAATATGTCAAGCAAATATTTGTATTACAGCACAAAATACGGATGTAGATGCTAATCATTATTCTCTTAGAATGTTCAACTTCAGTTCAAGTATTAGAATTCTATTAACAAAATGGGACCAGATATATTGTGGAGGAGTGTTGTGAGGTGAATTGTCATCTTTGGTCCAGGAATATCACTACACAGTGTGAGCATTAATGTATAGCAAGTACTAAATGTTAATATTGTCTAATATAATGTTGACAGATTTTGTAGGAAAAAAGTTTTGCTTTTCAGTACCTTATCTTCATTATTATTTATCTGTTTATCCACGTTTAGACATTTTTGTGTAATGAATCACGCTATTTCTCAGTAGATTGTACTGTATGCACGTGACACACATGGAACTCAAGCGAGTCTTTTTAAAGACTGCTGAAAGATTAAAATAAGCAAATGGATCACAGCAATTTTTTGAAACAAATGGAATACTGAAACATGGTTGTGCGCTATCCATTTCATGTCAGTCTCCCAGTACCTTCTTTTTGTTCTGCTTGAGCAGATGAAAATGGTAACTTAAGGAGTATGACATTCAGAAAAAAATAACTTTTACATATTCATTAGGATTGTGGGATATGATACTGTTGGGCAACACAACATTACAAGATTATATAATATTTATTTGCATAATGATGTTTACAATATGTATTCTTAAAGCAGGTTTAGAGAATCAAAACCCCAGTGTAAAAGACACCTACACCACTAATAAACAAAATCTGTTATTCTAAATAATATTATGATTACTGCACAAAGGCAAATTGCATTCATATAATTGTCTCCCATCAGGTACTACAATACAAAAATATTATTGCGAAGCTAGAGAAAATACAGAAAAAGGAAAAGTTATACATGAGACACAGACTAAGATTTAAAAATCTGATTATGAAATATCGAGCGTCAAAGTTAGATTTTCATCTTATGTTTATATTATGCATTATTTTCCACACCATGTTCTTTACATTATGTAGGGTAATTTTTTATAGACACAGCACATCACAAAACAATGTTTTGACAGATGGGGTCACATACGGATAAAGAATTAAGATATATTGGGGTTTTGTAGCAGACAGGACGCTTTTTCTCACAGCATTTTGCACTTTTCCATTTAAATTCATCATCCTGATCCATTAACAATGATGCACAAAGCCCTTTCAAAATCTCCTGCGGATGCCCATCCGCCCAGTGAACGTAATCCACAGATGATGATGGTAATGATGTTGTTGATGGTGTTTGCCTCTGCCAGTACCAATCTGTGGTCATCAGACTACGTCGTAGTCCAATCCAACCCACCTCTGTTGTGTTAACCATACTGGCTAACTCCATCTGAATGTCTTCCGTTGCAGGACAGGCGAGGTGTTGTTCAAGACTCGTGCAGTAAGCCAGGGACTCAGCCCAACTAAGAGGCTCATTTCCAACTTCATAATGTCCAGGAATCACCACACAGCCGGACTCATCTGAACGCATAAAAACATAAATAAATTAACCATCACAACAATTTATCCATTTAAATCTGCATTACTAGTTAAAGCTTACATTTAAAAACAAGGCCTTTTATTACCCGGTTGTAAATTTACAGGTATAGCTGGTCCTCCATAAACTGCCGTGCCAGTGTCCTCCAGAATATAAACGGCAATCTTTGAGGATGGATGCCAGATGAAGGTTTGTGACTCTGTTAAAGATATTATACCTGAAGAGTATTTTGTGCCTGTAATCTTAATCCACTGAGTGTCTGTAACGGGACTGTTTTGTTTGTGTACATTATTTTTGCTGCCAGTTTCAGCTATCACTAAGGCTTTCTTGATGTCTGAATAGAACTGCAGCAGGTAACAGGCAGCAAACATGTTTTCTGGGATCACTTCAATGATAAGACCTGGACTGATCAGTGTGAGGGACACGTTTCCTGATGCTTCTACGTATTGAGATTTCGTCTGAGCTGAAAGTGACAGCAACCCTGATGGACTAGGCTGTAACTGAACATTATTGTGAGATAGAGAATTTGACTTGACATTTGATGTCATAAGTAAGCGGCTCTGGGTTATACCCGGAATGTACGGCACAACAAAGTTCTGACCCTGAAATCGTAAAGGAAGAATCTGATTCACTATCATGTTGCATTTACATGAGGTTGTAATTTCTAGACATGGATGAGTCAGAATCACTGCTACTTTATGGCTAGCTTCAACCTTTATCAGTGAAGCATCGGCCTGCATCTGGATGAGCTGGTATGATGAGATCTTGATCTTTTCTTCTTTCACACTGCCTGAAATGTTCTTGACTATGGTGACAGTGTTTTCTGTGTCCTCTGCATTGATGATAATCAGCTTGAATGAGCTGTATCTTTGGGACCAGAAGGGTGCCGCAGATCCGCTGAACGTTTGGATAAGGTCTGACTGGTTCAGCGAACGGATCAAATAGTTTGTGCCAAGATTAGTGATGGGTTGAACAATATGGCTCTGGACACTTTTCTCTGGATTGGTAGCTGTACCTATATTTGTCTGACTGAAAGAATGCACTGCGATATCTTTTTCACTGGTAATTCGGATAGAGTTACTGGAGGACCCTAGTCGATGTACTTCAGCAGTTTTTGGAATTGACACATTTGCAGTTTGGCCCCTCTGCAGAACTGATGATGGTGTTTGTGTGCCGTTGAAGTGGACAGTGAAGGTAGTGTCGTTATGGAGGGCGGTGATTCTAAGACTTCTACTAGAAGTGTACGGGTAGAAGTAACCCGTGTTCTCTGGAAATGCCGTGATGAAATCCTTACCATAGCTCTCTGTTGCGAGACCTTCACACACACACACACACACGCACGCACACACACACACACACACACACACACACACACACACACACACACACACACACACACAACAATTTTATCATAGCAATGCTTCATCAAAAAAACAACAAGGGTGAGTAAGGTTTTTTTCTGACCTTGGCAAAACGTTGATGCAATCAGAAGAATCATGAACATGACTGGATCTGACCTTGACCTCATGTTGATGCTGTGAATTCGTTGAGAAAAAGAATATGAAAGTCAAAGCATGTACTTTTTACATTCATAACCGCATTTAATCGGTTTAGTCGTCAAACATTAAATAGTTATAAAAGCTGATACAATAAAAACTTCAAAATTAGAGTTTGAACTCCATAAATAGAGTTTTGTTATATAGTTGGAATTCTGAAAACAGACTTCAAACATTCCTTGTGATGTCCATCCTAAGTGATAATAAGCCCCAATCTTCATAGCTATAAAACTGTAATGACGGAGTAGATAAAATTATTTTACAAATCATATTGATGTTACATTAAATAATCTTTTCAAAACCTTACTTGTATCAAACAGTTTATATAAAGGTCACAGCTTTGGCTAAATGTAATATTTATTTGAATGCTCAACAGAATAATGCCTCAATATGGCAGGTTGTAAGGTTACAGGTATTTGCACACATAAAAAACTACCACAGTATACCACATCAGCAAATATGGCTTGACAAACATCACTCGTTTGTTATGGGTGTAAAGCTTAGAATTTCAGCTTTCGGGTTCATATACTCTCCACAACGTCATAACAGTGGTAAACCAACAGAGAATATTAAAACTTGTTTATTCAGCTTTCAGATGATGTGGAAATCACAATTTTGAAAAATTCACCCATAAAACTGGTTATGTTGTCCAGGGTCACATTTTTAAATGAGGCCCCTGCTGTCTCTGTGACAAAAGGGAAATGTAATGTAGAAAATGAAAAGATTTTAGAAAATAAGGTACGGATGTGATTTTTTGTTGTACAGCAAAAAAAAATTTTTGCGTAGAGTGAATGAGACCAAAGAAAGATAAAAAATGCTTTCAAAGGTTTTAACATATTCAAATTATTATTATTATACTATATTATTGTGTGGCCTTTTGGCTAGCGAGTCGGACCTGTAACCTAAAAGTTGCAGGTTCGAGTCTCAGAAATTACAAAAAATGTGCAGCAAGGGAATGAACAACACTCTCACCACTCTCATTACGACAGCTTAGGTGTCCTTTTTCAAATGATATATTTATAATAAATATGTAATGTATTATAAATAGCATTTTTTTTAAATAGCAATTCAGTTCAGTCATGGGAATATTAAATAAATCATCAAAGCACACATTACGATAAGACATTCATTCTGTATCAGCGGCGTATTCTATATTCAACATACAGTAAATGAATAATAAAGACATTCTTACCTGACAGGTGACCGCAGCCCTCGTTTTCACTGAACCAAATCAGCACTGCAACCTGTGTTTAATACCTGAGCAAATTTGTCATTCAAAAAAGTCCCAGCAGGCTTCTTGAACACTTATTGCGTGAGACTGCAGTTTTCTGTTGAACTCAGCATAAAGACAGTATTACTATATTTAGTTTATAATTACTTCTTTTAAAAACAAATAGTTCTTCATAGACACAGTCTGTTTTATGAGATGCAATCATCCATCATGTCACAGTCCATCACCCTGATAAAGCCTCCAAATTTCCATAACAAATTAAAATTTTGGAGACCATTAATCTTTCTATATGCAGTTTTTTAAACTTTAAATAGTGCATAGACAATAATTTGATGATAATGTCAAATGGTAACGAAAAAAAAAGACTGAATTTGTACAAATGACTTGTTAGGAGGTTTACATAGTCAGTTACTTAAAGCGGCCATGCATTTTTATTCAGTCAGTTTGAAGCTCCAGGCAAATATCAGACTTTCATAATCTACTCCATATTTCAGAATTGCTACAACGTTGCTAGTGTGCTGACAAACACCAGCTATACACTCAAAAAAATAATATGTTGGACTAACTTAACTTTTTTATGTCAACTGGTTGCACGTAACTGGATTACATTGAAATTAAATAACATTTTTTATTTCAGTAAATGTAAGTTAATTGCTTAAGGTAAAAGCAATGTTGTTTAGTTGAATCAATTTAACAGGCTTTGTTTTGTTTTAAACTATTGAGTTAATTAACTTCAGTTATCCTAAAATTTATATTTTTACGTTCAACCAAAATAAATTCTACAGTTTCATTCAGTTCCTGTTTATTCAATGAATTTAGTATACTTAATGATTGGAACTTAGAGCAACTAAGTCTGTAGGTCAAATAAAAACACTAAAATAAAATGAAATGTTCAATATTTTTTATATTATACATTTGTAAAATTTATTAGACATTATCTCATTTAACTTCAATAAGATGATATTGAGAAAATAGAACTCAAGAGAAATGCAAAAAATTTTATTGTAACCGCCCACGACCTAACCAAAGGCAACAATTTTCTGAACAAGGGTAACCACAAAACTCAAAAATATAACTAACTCTTTAAAACTTTTAAGATAAATGAACATTAAACACTAACAAGTGTTTCTTTTTACTGAAAAATACATAATATAAAACACTTATTTAAGAAAATAACTCTCAAAATGCAGTGTACGCAAAGCATGCTGGGAAATATAAGTCCTCTGCCCTATTATAACTATTTTATGTTAACACAACACAACTCCTTTATGTTCTCCCAACATGAATGGATTCAGTTATATGACTTAACATAAAACAATCATGTTGTAACCATATTTTCCAAAAGTTGTGTTGATTTAACTTAAGCAAGTTAAGTAAATTGAACAGGCAGCAAAAATATTTTTTTGAGTGTAGGTGGAGAGGATAGGGCATGATAAATATTAGCAAACACAGGAAATTTGTCCAGGACTCCCCTACTCTTAATTATAAGTGCTGTGGGACTCATCCCGAAAGATAGTTTTACCCAGAAAATCAATGTTCCAATACTATTTTAGCACTTGTTTACAATAATTCTGACCAGTTAGAGATTAGTGGTGATTCTGACTCTTAAGCTTGTAATGATGATACAGAGATCCCTATTTTTGGGAATTTCCACATTTGAAGAGCAAATCATAAACATAATAACGACTTTCAAGAATAGGACACCTTTAATACATTAGTTAACGCAGTGGAATAAATCCTTTAGTTGTTGCCTGGGCAAAACGTTTTACAGGATAAGATGACAGATGTAGGTGAAAAGAAACAGACACAAAGATTCATGGTTCATAAAATACAGAGTTGCAGGCTACAGGGTAAACAAAATCAGACCTTTTCTCCTCTTCTCATTTACATTAAGACCTGTTTTGAATGTAAATGGAAAACAGGAAAAACAAAACAGAAAAGCATTGGGCAGGAAGAGCTCAACTCTCCACAGAATGTGAATGAGGCTGCTGTCCTGCACGTTCCGCGGGGGTTGCCTGATCACATCACTATCAATGCCAAAACTAAAATGACCATACTTTAATGTTATTCTCACAAGCTGATATTGTGGTGCAGTGATAATCTTTGGACCAGCCCGTCCATGATGATGTTGATCCAGAGGATTTGCATGGCATTTAAAGGGTTGGGAAAGTTCATAAGCGTTCCCAGGAAGATGAGGGTGAGCGCAGCGAAGCTTCCAAGGAATTAATTCAGTGATCATACTGTTTATTAGCTGGCCGTGAACTGAGTAAAAAAATCCCGTTGCTGTAGCACATACTGTATGAACATGTTTTTTTGGAGGGGCCCAAAATATTCCAATCACATTTGTTGGATCTTTTGTGATTAAACTGAAATTCGGACCTTTACCAACGGCACCCCGTTTAGGGTATTATATGGATCAAAAATCATGGAATCCTTTCCTCAAAAGCCTCAATTTGTTTTCAACAGAAGAACAAAACTGACAAACAGCTTGTATGACATGTGGGTGAGTGAATTATCGTGAAATTTTCAATTTATAGTGAACTAATCATTTAAACTTTTCGCTAATTTGTGCTGCTCTTAGTAGATTGTGTTGGTCATTATGGGATATGAGATATTATACCTGTGTTTTTTAATGTGCGCCTTTTAAGTAAAGGTTATATCAGAAATACTTAGTACGACGATAAAAACACAATTTAATTGAAAATAAGATCCCTCCATGCCCTTAACTGTCCATTCAGTCATTCGATGAACTATTATATAATGTTCCTAAACAAGCCAGAACACAAATAGGCACCAGAAGAATGTCGCTGACGGTCACAACTGAGCTTCTTTGAATTTGTCTTTGTTTATGTAAATTCTTCTGCTTTTGACAGTCAAAAGTGGAAAAGAAGGGAGGGAGGACATTCGTTCCAAGCCTTGTGTTGATAGTCTGTTCAAACTGTACAAAAAATTTTTACAAACACAGAATTTGCACATTAAAAGTTTGTATACATTTATTTGAATTTTCTTGGAAACAATGATTAACAGCAAAATGACAGAACTTGAACTTCAACACAAAAAGGAAAGGTAAACAAAATGAACTGAAGTCTCAGACAGTCATTTCTGTACAATGAAAAAGAAGTTTGGAATGATAAGGGCAAAATAACAACACGAGTCCTTTAAAGTATGTCTTCATAAATAAAAAGTTTTTATTTTGAAAGAACATGCTTGCCATGTAATACGTGAATGTGTATGTTGAGTCATTTTTGAAGGCGCAGATCTCTCAGGAGCAGTGCAGTAGTCAGGCTCTGCAAAAAGAGGTGGCAGAGAAAGAGGAGAGTTTATATGAAGGTTGATATGTTACAATAATATTCTTCCTGTGCGATCACAAAAAAATGGATTTATGTGATTGTTTTTGTTGTTCAGTTCAGTCCACAACCAGGAGTTGATGAAGTGCAATCTGACATCACAGAAGTGTCTTTAGTGTGAGTGGCCGAGAGTTCTGTCCAATTTGAATAAATTAGAATCTGCCCTCCGCTGTTATGTAGTAGGCACCCTCGGAAGAACAAATTTAGACAGATATGCCGCAGTAAATTCTGGGATTTCAAGGGGGTTCCATAAACTGCTTTTGATGCATCCTTGATATCGAGAACACATCCGGGTACTTTCGTGCGTTTTCTGTTCTTGGGTATTGGAATGAACTTTGACGGTTATCGATGAAGTAGAGCGAGAACACGAGAACACAAAACCCCCTGAAGAACGCATATGAGAAACGGCCTTTGGCTGCGTCCAAATACACCCACTTTGCACTTGACTCGACTACTTTCATGATTCAATTCAATTCAATTCAAGTTTATTTATAAAGCGCTTTTCACAATGTGTATTGTTTCAAAGCAGCTTTACAGGGGCAAACAGTAAAAACAGAAAAGTTAAAACACAGCACAGTGCATGGTATTTATACAAGGAGTAAGATCATTCTAACAAATAATATCTAGTTTATAAATAAATAAATGAATGAATGAATGAATGCAGTCTCCCGGTGAGCAGGCCAACACTGCCCTGCTGTGTTGCATATGTATTTCCTGTTTTCAGCCCATGCATTCTAGTGGGTTTGAAGATCCCAAGTGAGTAAGTAGTATTCGTAACCCGATGGGACACACTTAGCAAGTACAAACATGTTATTAATGTGGTGTTTCTAATTATGTGATTAAAATCAGTTTTACAAAATTCAACACTCTGGGGTTTCAACCAAAAAAATTTGCAACACTTTACGTTTTACTATAAAATTATATGTAATATCTAATTATATAGTCAAATCAGATTTTTTTTAAGTGCTTTATTTGTATTGTTTTAAAGCAGCTATACCCCAAAAACTAAAACTAAATTAAAACACATGTTAGCCAAACATAGAATAGGCCTAAATAAAGATATAATCTCAAAAAGAACTATATTATCTACACTGGAAAGCTTTCCGCAACATTTCGTGAGATCCGTGCAAAAAGTCTACAATTTGCCCTGAGTAACGCTCCGAAGTGTGGGTTTAGGCGTCCTTTTTTTAAGAAATGGGACAGACTTGCACTCTTACTTTCTGTCCTGGTTTTGTGGATGTCTGGTTTGAGAGAATTTTGCTGTGCTTTTTGACAGGCCCTTCTATGTAGCTCAGAACGTTAACAAAGTAAAAACTAACTTCCAGTTGCAGCGGTTACTCCTGCGTGCCACGTATCATTTAAACCGGCGCCTTTTCATTTATGTGCTCAAAAGCATGTGAGTTGTGATGTGATTTATTGAACTTCATAATATTTGCTGTCTGTTTTTTTCATGTTTTTCTCAACTGTAAGAATAATGAATGGAATATAACTTACGTTATGGAATATAAGCTTTCCTGTAGCTCAGTGTTAAGAGCATTGTGTTAACAATGCAAGGTTGTGGGTTCGATCCCAGGGGATTGCAAATACCTATGTAAAATGTATAGGGTAAACCAATGTAAGTCGCTTTGGATAAGAGCGTCTGCCAAATGGCTAAATCTAAATGTAATGTAAATGTTATGTAAATGAATCCAGACAAAGCCATTACGTCAAGCAAATATTTGTATTAGTAAATGCAAACCTTAGTAAAAGTACATTACACCATATGCCTTAAATCTGTATTTGATATACAATTTTTATATTCCAGAACAACATACCAGTGTAGATTCTAACCATTATTCTCTTACAATGTGCAACTGCTAAAGTTTAAGAATATTATTAACAAAAATGGGACCAGATATATTGTGAAGAAGCATTGTGAGGTGAATCGTCATCTTTTGGTCCCTATCCAATGTGAGCATTATTGTAACAACACATTTCATTCCATTTCCATTCCATTCTCTACCGCTTATCCGAACTACCTCGGGTCACGGGGAGCCTGCGCCTATCTCATCGGGCATCAAGGCAGGATGGAGTGCCAACCCAACGCAGGGCACACACACTCACGCCCTCACACCCTACGGACAATTTTTCCAGAGATGCCAATCAACCTACCATGCATGTCTTTGGACCAGGGGAGGAAACCGGAGTACCCGGAGGAAACCCCTGAGGCACGGGGAGAACATGCAAACTCCACACACACAAGTCGGAAGCGGGAATCGAACCCCCAAGCCTGGAGGTGTGAGGCGAATGTGCTAACCACTAAACCACCGTGCCCCCCGTAACAACGCATTACAATTTTTTTTAAATTATTGTAACATGTTTAACAAAACCAGCAAGACAAACCTTATAAGCCAAGGCGTTTATAACAACACTTAATGTTTACACATAGACGTTTGTCTAAAGTTGACTGACTTTCTAGAAAAAGCTTTGTTTTTCAGAATCTTGATCTTGATCTTGATCATTATTTTATATATTTAATTAAGTTCAGAAATAATTATTGTGTGATTGCTTTAGCAACTTCTCAGTATTTCAATAATCCCATTTCCTACTGAACGATACAATGGGTCCCATCCTTGCTAAATGGGAAACTGCCACATTTGGATTGTCATCGCCGTGGAAATGCACTCATGATGTCATATGCAGTAGCATCTGTTTTAATTTAACAGCAGGTAATGATTGTTATGATATGAATGATTAAGTGTTTGAATGAAGAAGTACTTAAGTGTTGTTCTCTGTGTTTCTTTGCTGTCTGTGAGATGACGCTAGTGGACGTAGAATCAGAACTGCATTTGGAATTAGACCACATGACAGGAGCGTCTGAGTGTCATCGTTGTAGCAACGCTTCGGAAATGTGCTGATGATGTCATATGGGGGACCACCTGGTTGTCTGTGATAAAAGATGACAAGCAGAAGACTTATTAAAATAAAACCTCAACTTAAAATGACACATTTCTGATGGAAAATCAGTGCATCTTAGGGCAAGTTTATCCAAGTTGGTTCTCCTGTTTTGTGGATACAAAATGTTACCTTTTCGTAATTGTTTATGCTTAACAGTAGTTACCTTTTCATGTCCAGGTAAAGACGCAGATCTCCAATTGTCTCACTAAAGTGCATTTTCACGATGAATGTCTCCACACCAGCTTCTGACTTTATTCGTAATGTGGTGATGTCGTCTACTGAACAATCTGTCTCACTGCATCCCATGAGAAACAAGTAAATTACTTAATCAAGATCTAACCTTTTGTTGCATTTATCATAACTTGACAGGTATGATGTTATGTGAACCTTTCTCTCAGGGCCCGTAAGACAGGTGTTTCCACAACGGTTGTCAATTGACTCTTTGCACCATCAGGCATGCCCTTTACAAAATGAAGATGAAGTTAAAATATGAGACTGAAAGATTTTAAACCAAACAAGCAGGTACAGGCGGAATGTTTACATTCACAATCCACTCTCACCTGTAGATGAGCTTTTATCGAGTCACGAATGCTTATCACTTTGCCTGACTTCACCACACACTCTGGGAGCTTTCTGAGAAACTGTTCCATAGACAGCTTTGTACCTAAAGGCCACAGATGTGAAGTAAAGCATAATGTTAGTGTCACCCAACATTGCTTTTATATAGATTTCCTTAACTTGCTTAGCATCTTGCACAATATAGAATAGAATTATAGGCAATTTCCGGCATTCAACTCACAGCATTGGTTAAGCTAATCTTTGCATCTGTCTTCATTTATTTACCCTTATGTCAATCAAAACTGTATATGTCTCTTTCTTCTGTTGAACACAAAAGAAGGTGTCTTTGTGTCCATACAATGGAAGTCAATGGCAGTCAGTGTTGTTTGGTTACCAACATTCCTCAACATCCTCTTTTGTGTTCTGCAGAACACAACGTCATTCAGGTTTGAAATGACATGAGGGTGAGTAATCAAATATTCTTTATTTTGGGGTGAACTATGGCTTTAAAGGTTTGACCTTTTTTTTGGAATACCACACATAAGTGTACACAAGTGTGCTGAGTACTCACACATGCCTGATAGCCCTTAGCTTTAGAAACAGCAATAAAAGAGGCAGATAGTCGAAATACTGTACACTTTTTAAGACAGTCAGATCTTTTAAGCCAATCGAATGGGGTTTTGGAGAAAAGGTGCATGGTTGTGAGGTGACAAAAGTAAACAAATAACAGTTTCGTCAATTTTAGGCAAAAAAGACAACAGTGAAACATTCAAACCTGGTATTTGACTAGGTTTTCGTGACCTAAACATGGCCTGCTCAGAACCGTCTTCTGACTGCCCGCGTGCTCCATCTATAGTTTGTCCTTTTCCAGGAAACTCTGTCCAAGGTCGCCTGACTATGAATTCCTCCTCCCGTCTGTCATGAATCTGTTTGTTAATGTGCACAAATAGCATTTATAGAGCACTGATGATGAGAGACTGAAACTCACAGAATCCTATAGATGTGCACACACCTGGAAGGGCACACCACAAGGAAACCTCTCCTGAAGCTCAGACGGGAAAAATCCATCCATCAAGTCTTGCATGCATTCCTGAAACAATACAGGGAATCTTACAATCGATTTTCTGACGACATTAAGACAGACTATCGTGTCTGTGTTTGTAAAGTCTAAGCAAGTGAGATAACCTGTGTTGTTGGATCCTGGTAGGAGCGGAAGGGTCCGCTGAACATGATAATTCCGTTTTTGTAGAGCCACAGGGGTGTAGAGGACTGCTGGGTAAGTTTTGCCCCACCTGGCATGGGGGTCACATGGGACTCGCCTTCCCCTGCTAAGATGTTTAGCTCTTGGATGTTCTGCATGACTAGGTCATAGTTCATTTCAAACCTTCTTGGAACAGAAGC
The DNA here is from genome assembly GCA_029783895.1 of Triplophysa bombifrons. NCBI lineage: Eukaryota > Metazoa > Chordata > Actinopteri > Cypriniformes > Nemacheilidae > Triplophysa > Triplophysa bombifrons. The sequence continues at coordinate 7,473,389 of CM056455.1, forward strand.
TCCTGTGAAACGAGAGATTCATCATTTATTCACTCTCATGTTATTCCGAACCTGTATAGAGTTTCTGTTTTCTGTATAACACAAAAGAAGATATTTTGAAGAATGTTTGAACAACACTGACCCCCCCCAATTAACTATGAGATTTCTCATCTTGTTTTGTGTTCCATGGATGAAAGAGTCATATATGAGTTTTGAATGACATGAGTTTGAATAAATGATTATTTTTTTAACTGTAGTGCCATGTATGTGTTGATCATTATTAGTTTAAAACTATTGCACAGCTTTCAAAGACTTGAATACTTAATTTTTAGGATTAGCTGTAGGATAACCTAAAACTTAGGTTTTAGCAGTATGAAGGTGTAAACCAAAGACCTGATGATATGTTGGCTAGTTCAGTCTCCGGAAGCCACAAAACGTCAGGTTCTTCGCAACTTCCAACCCATATCATTCCATAATCATTCAGAAATTTCTGTGTGGGATAAAAATACCATCCTGTATTGTAAAGAGCTTTCTCTGAGTCAGGTAAAAGGTGGCTGAGATTCTGATGTCACTCTAAAACCTTTGTGTAATAATTATACAGGAATGATCTCTGTCTTGCTCTTTTGCATTCAATATAGATATTTGTATGTGGGTTAGAGGTTGGTAGTTATGTCATCTCAACAAACAATGTAATGCACCTTACCTCCATTTCCAAAACTTGCTTTTGAAGTCTGAGGCATAATTTACTCAGTTCTTCATCTTGGGTATCATCATTTACAGATTTATCTAAAGCCAAAAACACCTATTGCATTAAATATGAATGAGATTTTGATGTAAATAATGTTTTTGTTTATTAGGACTAACATTTTTTATCTAATGTTCTTTTAGTATTTTTCATCGTAGGTGTTTTTGTAAACGTTATTATAGCCTACAGAAAAAGTGGCCTGGTTTATAAATGTGTTTGTTAACATATAGTCATTACCTCTTGTCTCTTGCAAAAGACTCAGTTTGTCTTCCAGAACTGATATTCTTTGTGCCTTATAATCATAAAACAACCTGTTAATATTATCAGCAGTTCCCATCGCTACAATTAACATAATGATTGTCCTTAAAGGGACTGTTCACCCAAAAATAAGAGTTCTATCATCATTTACTCACCCTTGAGTTTTTCCAAATATACATTTATTTGTTCTGATGAACATAGAGAAGGATATTTGGAGGAATGCTTGTAACAAAACAATTCTTGGCCACCATTTACTACCAAAACACTTGACAACGGTAGTCAAAAGTGCCCCAAAACTGTTTGCTTTCCTACATTCTTCAAAATAATTTTTTTGTGTCCAACAGAACAAACATTTATAAAGCAAATTTTAAGCTATGGTAGTCAATGGGGCCAAGAACTGTTTGATTACAAGCATTCTTCCAACTATATTTCTCTGTGTTCATCAGAAAAAAGAGATTTATACAGATTTGCAATAACTTGAGGTTGACTAAATGAAGGCTAAATAAGAATATATTTTTTGGGTGAACTGTTTCTTTAATATGTAACATTTATTGTCATAATGTTATTAACTGAAATTAAGGTGACAGTAACACTGAGGAATTAACCAGAGGAAGTGTCTTACCTTGCACTCTATATCCATATCCTGAGTTTTTACTTTTTTCTCCAGCAGGCTGATCTTCTGCATCATACTGGACATCAGTTCAAAATCACTCGGAGCAGAATCTATCACAAAGTGTTTCGATGAAAGTAGGTTCAGTTCGACTGTAGAATAGCTCAAATTCTATAGTCATTTAAAATACCTTCTGTGGCTTTCATCTTCTGCATGACCTTTGATCTTGAAGCATTGTTCATGCCGAGGGGCGCCGGTTGGTTTTGTGAGAAAATATCTTTGAAAAATTTAGTTCCACAGTCTGAAAGATTCCATTTAAGTGATTCATGTAATTTGGTGGTGTTTATGTATTACTGATATCATTGCATTCTTTTTATTTTATTTTAATGTTCTATGAGTGTGCAGTGACACATATTTTTAAGAAATCCTGCCATTTATATATCTGTAAAGTCGTGTCATGGCATTATAAAGCAGCTCTGACATTTATCTTGTTTTTTTATGCTTTTTAAGATACCAAAACTGTGAATGAAATCTTACCGGTGAGTGACCTTTCTTTGTAAGGCTTTCTCTCACTATAAAAGCAGGAGAAAAACAGATACGGCATGTTATTTCCAAGTGTGTCACTTTATAGTTTTTTTTCCTATCACTTTTTTGAGTCACTAGACAGCAACAAAATAAAACGGTAATACATTTGGCTACAAGGCCTGAGATTTTATCCAAAGCATCTTACAACTTCTTTTTGTGCATATGCTCTGTTTGTTAATCTCATTTTAAAAATGATGAAAACGGGTGAGATCTCATGAATATGCATCGTGAGCAAACAGAAAGTATATTAAAATTAGATAATTGCATTTAGGTGCCTTGTGAAGTCGATTGTTGTTTACTATATTTATTATAGTGAATTTCTTGAAAGCAATTTGTCTTACCCATCGCTCCGTATGTCAGGTAGAGGAGCTCGTTTGCCCTTTCTTAAAGTAGCAAGTGGGTTGCTCATGTTTCCAATGTGACGCCGATGAAGATCAAGATGCAAAACAAAAAAAGAACACAATGCTTGCTAATGCCTGAGTACAATGTTTTTAAATGAACAATTTCCTAAATCTGTGTGCCACGTCATTTTAATTAAAATGCCAAAACGGATCTAAAGTCAATTCAATTTCACTGTTTAACTAAGTTTGTTTGCAGTGTTCAGAATGTATGTTTGATTAGTTGTCATTGGTAACGTGACAAAACGCCACATATTCAAAGTCCATCCACCAGATGACGCCGTTGATAAGCATATCTTTCGCTGAGACAATAGTCCGTAGTAGACAATATACATGGGAGAGTCTTCAAATAGGACATTTTACTATTTTATTGTTTGAAATATATTTAATCTATGATTCATCAACAGTGATTTATTCATCATCAATGTCCTTGTCCACGACTGAAGAATTGAAGGCCTTGAAAATGTATAATAAATTAAATTTAAGATGAAAAATTCTGGTTGAAAAGAAGCTCAAAATGGTGAAACGATGGGAAATTTCAACTTTCAGCTAATTGAACAGGCTAATAAAATTATAAAAAAAGAATTATTAAAAACAGGTCATTTGCATCCACCACGATAGCTCCCGAATCTTTTTTCGTCGCCCCGCCCCTTTACGTCGCCTGCGTGATGACGCCATCAGCTGCCGTCACACAGATTCGACGAAAGCTCACGGAAGATGCAAAAGAAAAAGGACCCACTGGTAAGTTTCAAGAAATCAAATTTTCCGTTTTCCGAGGCTCGTCGCCGGTTTCATAGCGCTCCAGAACACCCACTGCCTACCTCTGAAAAGCCCCGTTTGTTTAGACATTGGTCCACAATGTGTGTTGTGTGATACTATGCCTTGAAACCCAGCAAAAACATCTTTATAAAACCCGGTGAGGTGATTTAAACATTAGCTGAGAGTGTGTTGTGGCTGCTCGCGCTTGGCCCACTACCTTCATTCAAATGAAGTGTTTTGACGGAAAGCTCTGTGAGCGACAGGAGAAGGTTTAAGGTCAGCCGTCATGTGCTTTTCTGTCAGTGTCCACATCAAAATACTTAACGTTACACCCTCGTGTAAGCGAAGACGACCATGTTGTAGTATCGTTGAGTTGGGTAGAGATGTAGTATCTTTGTGTTCGTAACTGCGTGTATTAGTTCTTTAGAGAGATTTTATTTTTGTGAATTTGTTAATAGGTGTGGATGGTTAAAACTCAAAAAAAGAGAATGTGTAGTGAACCTTAAAATGTGTTTGTTTTGATCTTGCAAAAACACTAGTTGTCACTAGTTCACATCCTAACGTTTTACGTGTGCATCCTGTTTTATGTACACAGCCATGGACACATCTTAAATTGAGGTTTGCTTTGCCTATTATATGTAATCTACAGCTGTCTCTGTTATAAAACTAAACAAACAGCTCAGTTAAGGTGTTAGAAATCGACCACACGAGGAACCATATAAAATCACAGCACATAGGAAAGTAGTGATGTTCACAGACTAATGCAATGTATTGTTTAAAGTTCACCACCACTGTGTGGTGTACTTGACTATACGTTTGTGTCAAGTATGTGTGCGCCAATGAAGACCAACCCTGATGTAACCTGGTTGATTGTTTGGTTTAGGCTACTCTGACTGTGACATCATCCAAACTACTTCCTTGACAGGTTTTTGAGCATAAGGGAATGTTCATGGCCAAAAATTATTTCATGGCGTATGGAAACAGACTTTATCATACAATGACAGGATGTCAAGTGAGAGATTGTCTCCTTGTCGTGACGTGCAAGATAATTTTGCAGGCATGTGTAAATTGATAGTCTGCATTTTTGTGATGGACAACATGTTAGACTGCATTTCTATGTTTTGGTATATTGTTATACTTCATAAGCTCATTTGCACATCTGTAGTTAAAGTAACAAGCCACGAGTGAAGATGAGGAGAAATAAACACTGACAAGGAAGTGGTTTATATTTTGATTATTATGATTATTCATTATCTCACTAGTGAGATAAAGAAGTAAATTTAAGAAAGACTTGTTTAGATTTCTTTAATTATGGAAAACTATCACACCTGTTGTATGTAGGCAATCAGTCTTCTGGGACAACTATAAAATGTACAGCTGTTTATGTACGTGTATGTATGGAAAAAATGAAGAGACCACTCCAATTTTGCCTTTAATTAGCATTTCTGCTTGTATTGTGTCAAATTCCAGTCCAGTCTCTGATGAATTTCAACAGATTAGTTGGAATGTTGAATTCGTATAAATTAGTATCTTTTTTTTAACCTTTAGTACCTTTTTTTGCAGTATTCAAGATCTGCGAGCATTGTATCTTTTTTTTTACGTTAACATGTATGTTCCATTTCAATTTTCTTCAAATAAAAATAATATTTATATTTATAATATTTAAATGTTGTCACTAGTTCACAGAATTTCGACAGAAATTATCAAATTAGTTAAAGTCTCTTAAAAGGATGGTCCAGCAAAAAAATTACATTCTGTCATCCCCTACTCGCCCTCAGATTGTTTCAAACCTGTATACATTTCTTTGTTCTGTTGAACATGACAGTCACTTACCAAACAGATCTCATCCCTCATTACTGTCATAGAAGGGAAAATAAATTCTGTATGGCAGGCAATGGGGGATGAGATCTGTTTGGTTACTGACATTCTTCCTAATATCTTCCTTTGTGTTTAGCTGAACAAAGACATTTATACAGGTTTGGAACAACCTAAACATGAGGAAATTATGACATATTTTCATTTTTTGATGAACTACACCTTTACTTTTTTTTTACGGCTGTAGCACGCATGAATATATGATTGTGTGTCACTGAGATTGATTTATTTCAATCGAGCATTCTATAAAGCCTTGTAATTATAATAGACCAAAATAATAGAAATTCATTTTTTTCCAGAATTGACAGTGGTGGTTGTGTGAGCAAAGAGGTTAGGGAGAGTTTAGTAGGTGTCAGGCTGATATGCCTGTCGATGAGAATGCTGTATTTGCTTTTCCATGTGCATGTTAAAGTGTTGATGTGTGATGCAGGCTGTTTTATTCTAGTGGATTTTCTTCTATCCTGCTGCTTTATTTTCTGTTTTTCACTGACCTGTCTAGTCCGGTTGTGGACTGACATCTCTCTGCTATCTAAAAGTTTCAGAGAGCCTCCACCCGCAGGCCTGTCAAGGCAGCCGAGAGGAAGATTACAAACCGTTCTCCATCCCAGAACCCCCTTCTCTATCTATAACAGTGCATTTAACTCCATGTAAAGCTTCCATTAGCTTTAGTCAACTATTTGAAGATTGGATTGTTTGAGAGCTGTGTTTGGTCACTGAAACAATGATGTGTTGTTTTGATGAAGTGGTTAGCCACTGTGTTTAGTGCTGGGAATTTCATTCAAGTTGTTTGAAAATGCTGAATATTAGGAAAATTTGACTTTTGTTTCATAGTCAGAATAATAATTTTAAGGGGTTTCTAAATTTCATTGCAATTGTAAACTTTAATGTTTGTTTGGAGTTTTCAAGTGGAATTGATCTTTCAGTTTCCCACAGCTGTGCACCCAATGCCTGGATATTTAGTCCCATGTTTACCTTGATTTTGGTGGCTCTCTGTGGGTAGCTCTGTTCTAGTTTAAACAAAACTGTTTTCGGAAATTACAATTTCTCTTTCTGTTTGGCCCTGAACTGCGTGGTCTCAGAGTGTGGAATTATTCCAATCTAAATAGTGATCTCTTCTTTGTTCCATTGGTGGGAATCAAATGGGGATTTGCAATTTGATATGATATTGATATCTGGTCTTCAACATTTTGATTCTTTGTTTAATTCAAAACTTACATCATATTTTACAAATATTTCAGGCATTCGGATTTGGTTAATTTGCACAATGCGTGCTGAAATATACAAAAAGCATACAAGTAGCATATAACATATGTTCAATTCTGGGTCAAAATGAAACATAATCCGACACAAACCCTTGAGCAACATCTCAACATTGCTTGGTTTTTCAGGGAAATAACAACTATGTTCATAATTCTTATATTTTATTATACTATCCCTCATATTGTAAGGCTTGCTGTTGGACAAAGGTTTGTCATTTTATTTATCTGTTAAATGTCTTGTGGGCCTACATAAAAAGTTCTAGAGACATGATATAGAGTTTTTTTAAAGATGATTTAGATCAAGCAACTTTCAAAACTTTACTCTCCATTCATGCCATTCCAAACCTGTATGACTTGTTTTTCATAGAACAAAAGTGACTGGTGACTAAGACTTTCAGTCAGTAACATTCTGTTCACCTTTCCTTTTTGTGTTCCTATGAAGAAACGTGTACAGGTTTGGAACAACATGGAGGTTAGTAAATTACAACAAAATATTTTTTCTTTCTTGATTTTTTTTCTCATAACTTAAAATGAAAAAGATGTTCTTTCATTTGAAAAGTCAGATTGTCCTAAAAGCATGTTTTTTATAATAATGTTTTTAAATAATTTTTATGCATTTACATATCTACATACATTTGTACATGATGAGGGAACTGGAAAAATAAGTTTAACAAAATAGAATTCTACGCACATCTTTGTCCTCTTTTCTCTCACTCTCACGGTCATATAAACATCTGTATCACAAAATGGTTTTTGTTTTCGTTTAAATGTACAGTTTGGAGTGACTTTGACTCTGGACAAATGTCCTCCCTCCTTTTCACTTTTGACAGTCAAAAGTTGAAGGATTTGCATAAACAAAGACAAATTCAAAGAACCTCAGGTGTGACCAGTCAGAGACAATCTTCTGGTGCATATTTGTGTTCTGGTTTGTTTATTTTACGTAATAGTTCATCGAATGACCTAATGGAAAGTGAGGCGTGTTGAGAGCATGGCTTGGTTTAGGAATCTTTTCCAAGCGAACTGTGTATTTATTTTTTACCCATAGTATCTCAAAGCAGTGTATCTATAGCACACATTTAATATTGCTATGATTGTTGAAATGAGAGAATGATGGAAGAGAGTCCAGTTTTAACATTGTGCAAGCTCTCTTAGATTGAACGTGACCTTATATCTCACAGAAGGATGCACATGATACCCAATGGACAGCCCTTAGAGAGGACCGTGTGTGTCTGTATGGCCTTGAACCTGCTGTTGGCCCAGTTCTGTCAATGCAGGCACAGTTTGTAATTGAGACCCAGTTAGAGTGACCCAGGAGAAACAGAAACAATTAAAGCTTAATTTATTTACATATTGTAGATCCGTGTCACATTTTGAGTGTAAAGATAAATAGCTTATTTGGCTTGTAGGCAACTCGTTTATTATTTCACTACTAACAATTGTTTTATTTTAGGAAAGAACTCTAAATCAAATAATAGGCTGTTGTTGTTGTTTTACTAAAAGAAGGTTAAAGTACAGATTTGATGAGTTTAGTTTTATGATCTCTGAAAATGAAAGTGCTTTTTTAATGGGTTGATTTGTCAGTTTGTTTTTTGACCAAGTGGCCTACATCTACTAAACAACAAGTCCAAAAACCTTGGTTTGTGATATTATATTTTCCAGGTTATTAGCAGAGAATGAAGTTTATATGAATGGTCTCAGTATCAGAGCATTTAAAGTTTGCTGTAACCCAGGCCACAGACAGCACTCATTCATTTATGTAAGGACCTATAGACAAGAAAGACAGATTGGCTGATCCTGGTTTAATCTCTTGCCACTTTTAATTACGCCAATCTTCTCAGACTGAGACTTGCTGGTGCTTTAGTAAGGTACTTCATTTTTACGCTTGCTCTGCCGAGTGATGACATGATGACCCTGAACGAGCTTTCTAACAGTATGTGCTGGATCTGAAATTTGACAACATAGTACGAGAGGTAGTCCATATTTTCTTTGTCTGAAGCGTTCTGTCTCTGACTTTGACTTTCTCTCTATTTCTGCCTGTCTCTTTCTCTCTTCCTCTTGTAGGACATCACTCTGAATGATATTCACCAATGACATCCACCTAAGGGTAACTCTTAAAATTCATTCTGAGAGCATCTGGGCCTGTGTTTTGAATACTCTCCGAACATATTGACTGTCTGCTCTGTTTATTTAGTCATGTCCTGAAATCTAGTCACAAGATAGCTTGATTTTGTATAGATTTGCATGTTCCAAAAGATGCCTAAACAGCCATCTGTGGTGTTTGTGTGTGTTTGTTTCCATTGTAGCCTAGTTTGTTTAAGGCGTGCCTCTTTGAGGGAAGGTCTTCGAATATTGATCCTGGTGTAATCGAACCAATAATGATTGAAATGTACATTTCAATAAGCTTTAAAATTTAAATTTAAATCGTTGGCTGTGGAAGCTGAGAATGTTGTTTTACCCAGGTCTGTCTTGTAGGTCTACCCAACCTGTGAGAATTACTGAATGTGATGTTCATGACCATGTAGACTTTTAGAGTCATTGCTTTAATGTCGACTGTCTAATGCCCCACATCAAGCCATCCTATGAGTTCATTCCTGTCAGGCGACTGTTCGGCTCTGACGTTTGTGTTTTGCTCCTCTGAATTGTTACTCTCGCAAAATGGTGCAGGCGCTCTGCAAATTGATTGCACGTGCGGCATCGCAGGGGTCAAAGTTTCCTTTGGACCTGTAATCCCTTTATGCTGTGTTCTCTCATTCTCTTTTGAGAGGAGATTATTTATGATAGCATTATCTGTGATAATCCATTGATTTCTCAAAAGAGCTAAACTATTTGAAAAATTTCTCCACGAGGTCACGTGTGTTAAGTTTGAGGATGCTAATTTTTTGTTAAACAATTTCTCTTTTGTTGTTTCTTCTTTTTTTTAGCTTGCAGAAGTTCAACCCCGCTGTGAAGATGAGACCATGGTTCCGGTACTGACTTCAAAAAGAGCCAGTGAACTACCCGTTAATGAGGTTGCATGTGTACTACAGGTCTGTGATTATTTGGGTGGGGATTGTCCACACTCTTTCTGTCTCCACCAATCCTTATTGAAAATACCCCTGTGTGCTTACAAACTGTTTGAGAAGTTACAAGCTACTCATCAATTCAATTCATAACCGACACTTAAAATGTTCTTTTTAATAGAGTATAACTTATTATGAAGAAGTAGTAGATTACATTTCAGACTATTTATGGAGATGTTGTTGTTTAATAAGGGTCAAATTAAATATAATAATTACACCAGAACCATTGAATACCTGGTTATGATTGGTTGCCACACATTTCAAGGGCTGTTGATTCATTTTCAAATTAAAGCAGTCACTTTGATAGCATTGCTGTCACTTTCAAGCCGCATTCCCTCAGTCTGCCACTGGGTCTCTTGGGCAGTTTTTAAGATGGATACACAGTCACAGGGACTGGAACTTGTGGGAGATGGACAGTTTTATCAGCGAAACAGGATGTGTATATTAACCACCTGTTTTAGTGCCAGGACAAGGTTTACAACAGTGCTGTTTTAGATCGTTGTTACAAGAACAGGATGTTGATCAAGGATCATGTCCTAGTGTGTAAATCATATTCGGCATGGGCCGAATACCGGTTCCAAGGTATACAGAGGTTTTAAAGAGTCAAGGTGTCAAAACCTGTGAGACCGTTTCTAAGGTATGAGCTGTGTTTAGACAAAAATAAATAATACATTTGTGTAAGGCAATGTATGATGTTTAGGCCTAATATATAGGCTATGACAAAAATAATCTTTTTGAAAGAGTATTAGAATTTTTAGGCTTTATTTTTACTAGATATGTTGGTGACTAACAGCACACTTTCCAAAGCCCAAGTGCCAGGACATTGGCTTTATTAGTTGTTTCCATGGATCCAGCATTCTTACTTGTTAGCGGTTAATGTCAGTTGTCATGGTTACGCATCTGATAAGTGTTATTTTGGGACTGCTGCATTTTTCTGACTTAATTCTCTCCCTTTCTGGTAGGCTGACCTGCAGTTTGGTCTCAGCCAGAAGGAGGTTGAACGACGACGGGCCTACCACGGATGGAATGAGTTTGATATCAGTGAAGATGAACCTCTCTGGAAAAAATATATCTCACAGGTATTTTATTGAATAGCAAAATGACAAAAGCAACATTTATTTTTACACACCTAGGACATCAAACCATCATATTTATTATATTTACATTTGTAGCTAAATTTCACCATCTCTCTCTCAGCAGTCAAAACTGTGTTCACTCAGGTCCTCTTTAGAGGTTGAACAAATTGTCGCATTGACCTTTGTGAGTTTCCCACAGCATGGGATATGTTACATCCGTGTTGCTGTAAAAACTGCATAGCATGTTTAAAAATCCTCTAGCTGTTAGTCAAAACAAGGTCGAAACTAGAAAAACAACCATGTTAAGTCATGACTCTTAAACCGGCTGTTAATGTCACATAAGTTACTGTTTGTGTTGGCCTTTTCTCTCATTAGTCCAGTCATTTTTATTGCATAGTACTTTTCACAATACCCACTGTTTAAAACAGCTTTACAAAATCTTGCAATAGGTTTGTGAATGTCTTGAGAGTCCTTGTTGAGTAGTTTGTATATAAAACATTGTGGGAGTGTTTTTGTCTTTAGGCCTTTAGTAAGTAAGCCAAAGGTGAAGAAACAGATTTTTTATACCAGTTTGGCTGCGGCTATGCAACATGTGTGTTATGTCAATACTGGTTGGATAAATATCCTTTTGTTCATTTTGGGTGAACTGTTCTTTTAATGTCATGAATTGGTTACTGTGGGGCATGTGCATGCAGTGTCATTTCTGTTTTAATACTTAATATTGAAGTATTCTGGTAAAGATTCAACGGAACGCTTCGTTTTTTGATTCACCTTTACCTCACAGAGGCTGTTAAGAGCAGGAAGGGTTTGTTAAGTCGGTGTGGTGGGATTGTTTTCTGGGTGAATAAAAAACACCTGAATCCTTTCACGTCCAGTGTGAACAAGGCTGTCAGTGGTATCAGTGCCTCTCGGAGCTCCATGTTAAGAGCAACAAACAGTCAGGCCTTTAATCTGACACTTCACATTCGCTCTGTGTTTGGGGATGTCCCTACCTCTCTGTTTCACTCTTTCTGGTTTTTTGTCCCTTGTTTCTCACATTCAGTCACCCCTCCTTTACAGCTACACCCTTCATAGAACCAAAACGCATTGGAAGAGGCTTTTTTTGTCAGGCACGACCACCAACCCTGCTGTAGTATAATCTTCTTTATTTCTTTTTCTTTTGGATTTATTCAAATTCTCGGCGGCATTTTTATCACTCTGCCACCAGCCTGGAGCACAAAGGCTCGGCATAATTCCAGATGTCTCCTTGTAGACATGAGAGAACGTCAAAGCACTTTCAGCAGACAGTAAATCAAACCCTGCTTGTTGTTCTTTTTAAAGTGCAACCTGCCTGTATTTTGCAGCCCCGGTTTGCTTTCAGCAAGGCTGCTGTATCGCTCGCTGAAAAGAAACAGTGATCTCATCTTGTGCGGTGATGTTAATTGCCGGTTATGCAGATGGTGCGATCTGCGGGTGTCAGATCATGCTGTAGATTAAAGCATCATTCTCAGTGTGTGGCCAATCAAAGAAAGTAATCGACCCTGCTGTCTTTTTATTCTCGCCTTTTAGCGCTTTACGTGTGTCATTATTCATTTCTGAAGCTACTGGTTACCAGGTGACTTTGAGACCTTGAAATAAGCCAAATAACAGACTCTGCTAATTTCACTGTGAGCATTGCATCAGTGCTAATCTGTTTTTATAAGAAATGAAATTGATGTTCAGAGCTGGAGAAACAAGATTTTCAAGAATATGCCACCAGCCCATGGGTGTGATGTTTTTCTGTGTGATACACACCTTTTTGTTGAGGCTGGCTAGTATAGCAAAAATCTTTTAGTCTTAATGAACTTTGATTTCTCAGTATTTCTGTAATATATTAAAATATGTATTTGTTATGTACATTATATTTTTTATTTTAGGTTAATATTAATTAATCATGTTTACAGATTATTTTCGTCATAAGAATTATTCAGCTGAACAGCCCAAAAAAGAGGTTCAAAATATCAGAGGGTTTAACTACAAACATTAGTTTACAACAAATTAGCCTTACAACACAGAGATTTCTTAAGGCAGGCCAGAATTTCAAAACACTGTAGGCGAGCGATACTGCAAATCGAGTTGGCCTTTGTCTCTCTGACATTTCTAGAGCCAGCACAATACATGCATGTCTGTGACGTCTGAAGTCAGACTGAAACAAAAATCGATAACTGTTGCTATCGTGTATAGCTAACATTACTCTGCTTCAGCCCAAGATTCAGAGAAACCCACACCTTCATCTTGAGATGTGGGACAGGATGAACTTGAAACAACATTGTAGTCCATCTTTCCAAGTTTTTCTTTCTTTCTCTTATTCTCTAGTTTAAGGACCCACTCATACTGTTGCTGTTGGCGTCCGCTGTTATCAGCGTGTTAATGCGGCAGTTTGACGATGCCGTCAGTATCACCGTGGTAAGTTTGTCCTGTACATTTCCGTTGACGACTTGTAGACTTTGTTTTGAGCAGTGGATCAGACCATTTACACTCTTGAATTGTTCTTTTTTCGCAGGCCATTATTATCGTCGTTACAGTTGCCTTTATACAGGTAAAATTGACAGATAACGGTGATGACTTCACTGATGACACCACTTTGTAGCTCGAAGTCTTGGAGATTAATGTTTGTATTTACGTAAGTGTGGTGGTGATTTACTGTCATCTTTGTTCTGCTGTGTTTCAGGAGTACCGATCAGAAAAATCCCTGGAGGAACTTGGGAAACTTGTGCCTCCAGAATGCCACTGGTTAGTTATATTCCCGCTCTATTAATAACAAATGATGTCAGAGGCCTGTTGCATGTGGGTGTGAGGTCATCTCAGGTGAATGTTTCGGAGCTTTACCCCATCAAACGCATACAAGACAGGCTTTCAGGTGACATTGAAAGAGTGAGAATGAGAGGGATAATTTCCACATCAAACAGGCAAAGTCTCATATTTGCACTTCAAAACTGGGCTGAGCCACAACCTTGAGCCATGTCCCCAGACCCCAGGAGAACCTTCAGCTCATAGCACTGCATATTCCCCTGCTTTTCTCTGTCACTCCTGTTTAACATCTTGTACGCCGTTCCAACCAGTTAAGAGTTTTTCGCAAACTGCAGCATGTAGAGTCAGTACAAAGTTGATGTTTAAAATACAGCTACGTGAAGTAGGATCTATGTGTGCAGAGCTACCTTGCACAATGAAAATAGAAAATGACTGACCCAGATTATATGGAAGAGAGAGCTTTTATCTCTTGACATTTATGCCTGGTTAGGAGACGGTGTTGGAAGGCGTAGGGGTTTGTTTCAGTGCATAGCTAGCCTGTTTGATGTTTTTTATCATATTACTGTTGTCACTATTTTGTAATACCTCACGTTGTGCTTAACAATAGTTGGTAAAAATTGTGTGGTGCACGAGCTCTCATAATTTACCGTTTTAAATCAACTGGAGTATTTCAAACGCTGATGCAAAATAGTCCATGTAACAGTTGAAATATTGTTCACTAGGTTATTTGGAATCCATAATGTCTCTCAATTTTGCTAAGAAACCGTTGGTATTAAGTTGGTGTGTGTGGTTCTCAAATGGAATGTTGCAAAGACTGTCGGTTGCTGTTTCTCAAAAGTATTTGACCTCTGACCACTCTGCAGGTCATGAATATCAAGGTCTGTCTGTTCACACGACTCCTTTGGCCTAATTTCAAACACTCAGCACCGTGCCTTTTTTATCCCTCTGTCACCCTCTCCTATAGTGTTCGAGAAGGGCATCTGGAGCACCTTCTGGCACGAGAACTTGTCCCTGGAGATACCGTCTGTCTGTCTGTGGGAGAGAGAGTCCCGTCTGACCTGCGACTGTTCGAGGTGTGAACAGAAATAGATACATTGTGACATATTTTCTTCTCTGTAGAATAGAATAACGGCTAATAAAAGCTTAACTCTATACTAGAAGTATAATTATTGTCAAGTGGCTAGTGAGTCCTTGTGCCATGTCCTGAAACAGCAGCATCATTGTAATGACCTTTAATTGAAGCTGACCCGTCTGCTCTGCAGGCTACGGATCTGTCTGTTGATGAGTCCAGTCTGACAGGAGAGACCACCCCCTCCAACAAGACCTCAGCCCCTCAACCGGCTGCCACCAATGGCGACATCACGTCCCGCAGTAACGTCGCCTTCATGGGTACTTTGGTGCGCTGTGGGAAGGCCAAGGTACTGCTGGATCTGCTGCTCTGTCATTACAAACACTCATAATATACAAAATTGTAAAACCCTTTTTGGTTTATATTTTTTAATAAATGTAAAGATTTTTGTAAGAAGTTTAGCAAACCTTTTGGTAGTTATTCACAATGAACTGTATTATGTTAACATTAGTGGCAGTAGATAAAATATCAATAATATTTGTGATTCTGTGAAAGGCTATGATTTTTCATTATACAAAATAAAATTTGACTGATATAATATTTTTTTTTGAATTGCAGGGAATTGTCATTGGTACTGGAGAAAATTCAGAGTTCGGAGAGGTTTTCAAGATGATGCAAGCGGAGGAGGTAATCAAGCATAAATGAAAAAGCAAAATGTTTAAAGTCCAAGAGTTTGATCTCATATCTAAATGTTTGTTGCTTTTTTCAACAGGCTCCTAAAACTCCCTTACAGAAAAGCATGGATTTGCTAGGAAAACAGCTCTCCCTCTATTCCTTCGGGATTATCGGTAACAGACATCTTGTTAAAATTGTCCAATTAACAGTAATGGCACTTTCATGAGTTAGTGATGCATGCCATCTTTTTAAATATGCAAATCCTTATGACTTTCCTGTCAGTCTTCTTATCCATGTTGTCACTTACACAATTTATTTGTAGGGGTGATCATGATGGTTGGATGGTTGCAGGGGAAGAACATTCTAGACATGTTCACCATAGGCGTCAGGTATGTCCTCAAAACATGAATCAAACTCGTGATTCAACCTAAGTTTCTGTCTTTTTAAATGCAGCATTATTTCTCTTTTTCTCAGTTTGGCTGTGGCAGCTATCCCAGAAGGCCTGCCTATTGTGGTGACGGTGACGTTAGCACTGGGTGTGATGAGGATGGTAAAGAAAAGAGCAATCGTGAAGAAGCTGCCTATAGTGGAAACGCTGAGTATGGGCCTATTTCATTCTTGAATCTCGTCTTATGAAGTAAACCTCCTTTTTTGGTCAGTTGTAAAACAAAAGAGGTTTTTGCAAACAAATCAATCAGTTGAATACACGTACATACCACAACTAATATGCAATCTGAAGAACATCTTATAGCTGTGTTGCACAGAGACCTTGCTCCTGTTTTTTTGCTAATGGGAGAACCAAACAGTGGAACTTAGGTGATTTTTGCCATTAGTGGCATTACATAAGCATTGATCATGTGAGAATCAGTCAGCCTGCAGTCGAATGACTGACCACAGTCCCACTGAACTGAGCACTTATACCATACAGAGTAAATCCATTTAATCACTCTAATGTTCCTGTGGGCTTGAGTAACATTTTAAAGGAGGAGAAGCAGTTTTTATTGCTTAGGTTAGACACATTAACCACCGCATGATCAAGTTAATGGCTCTTTACTAAACACTTGGTAAATGTAACACACTTGGTACGTAGAATTAAAGAAAAAGTTAACTTGAAAATAATTGCATTTACTTCACTGAAGTAAAACGTATATTGATGTTGTGTTATACCCATGTCAAATCCAAACTCAGAATAATCTTTAAATAAAATATAAACATAACTTATTCATGTATACAGTAAATTAAAGAGAGAATGTCATGCAACAAAATGACAAACAAAGCACCTTAAAATTAGGGTTGGTAATAAGTATTTTTTTTTTAAATCTCACAAGTCTTTCAAAACTTACATGTGGGAGAGAAAATATTGTTTGGGTTTTACAGGGTAATGTACGTGAGATTATATTTATATTCCTCAGTTTTATTCCGTTTGTGCTGATGCCCTGAGCCATTTACAGAGCTGAGCTCCCGCATTGGTGGATCTCTGCTCATTTGCATATTTGCTTTCTAGAAATGGCACTGATTTGACTAAATTGAAAACGGAAATGGATAATCATGATATCCCTCCCTCTTCTCTCCAGGCTGCTGCAATGTCATCTGCTCAGATAAGACTGGCACGCTTACCAAAAATGAGATGACGGTCACTCACCTGTTCACTTCTGATGGACTGCACGTTGAGGTAAGATCCCCATGGTGACACCCAGGGAACCTCTTACATGTTCTAATTTCAGCCCAATTTCTACCATTATTCTTTCTCTTTAAAAAAACACAAGTGTGTTAAGACCCAATTATCCTGAAGCTCTCACCAAAAGGTTTAAAGCCGAGTTTTAATAGCATATCTGGAAAGAAGAGTCTTTTCTCTGAGAAAGAGGAGGAATATCTCAGAGGTCTGAATTTATTGCTGTGCCCTCAGACCGCTCTAATAAAGTTGAATAGAATCAGGCTGAAGAATAGATTCAGTCTCATACTTTTTTTAACTTAGCTACGGGGTCGCTTCTCCCAGGTCTGTGACATAAGAATTTATTTTACATCCCCGTAGGCTTCTCCTTACAGAACTCTTCTAGAAGAATGCTAAAATCAGCCAGTGGTTGTGTCATTTCATGTGAATATTTGTGTGCGTAAAGTCGATATGGAATCAAAAATGACCCATTTACTTTCATAATGCATTTTGTGCTAAAGAAAAAAACAATTTGCAATGGCAGTTTGGTTTTATCAAAATGTCTCTCAAACAACATCTTCACTTCAACCACAAGTTATACAGAAATAATTCCTTGTGATCCAATTATATTGTCAAGAATCAAATCAAACGCTGTTTCATGACCTGATTTGGCTTTTCACAGGTCACCGGTGTGGGGTACAACAGTGCCGGTGAGGTCATGGTGGACGGAGAGATGGTGCACGGTTTCTCCAACACCTCCATCAGCAAGATTGTTGAGGTGAGGGTTGAACAAAGAACGTTATGGGTTGTAGTCACGTTCTAGAACTGCTGTGACACATTGCATTGTTTTTATTTTCACAGGCTGGCTGCGTGTGCAACGATGCAATGATCAGGAACAACACCCTGATGGGACGTCCCACTGAAGGTGCCCTCATCGCCTTGGCCATGAAGGTACTGTTTTCTAATGACTGATCTCTTCAGACAAAAACACACAGCTTTTCTTGCCAATTTTTTTTTTTTATATGCTGCATGCAAACATAGTATCACAACCAAATGCTACTGTGATACAACGGTTGGCCCCACCCACCTGTGGAAACAGGGAATAATCTATACATGTCTGTCTGGCGCTCTGTCACCTCATTTTGGCCAACAGAGAGTGTCTGAATCTGCTTTTCTCGTCCATGCTAATTAAGATGAGCAGACATGCTTTCACACCCCATAGAGCAGGTTACTGTGGCAACAGCTTCCCCCTCGAGGGTCCCGGTTGTGTTAACATCTGGTGCGCTAATAATGTTCTTGTCACCGCAGGGACATTTGCATGAGGATTTAACTGAGAAAAATTTTATGCAGCTTCCAAGACTGTAAAACAGCCACATTTGACATTTTCTGATATTAGGGGTGATTGCATTTGAAAAACGTACCCCCATGATGTGCAGCTGCTACGGATATTGTTAAATTGACTTTATGTATGTACTGTATATGTTTTTGATTGTATATATGGCTAGAGTTTCCCTTTAAATCAAAGACTATTAAATGTTTGTTCTATGTTTTTTATCGCTCACCATGTAAACACTGTGTCTGGAACAAATTATCTGAAAGTTTAAAACTGCTTGAAATACATTACAAACAATGCTAAAGGGATAATAAAGTATTGGAAAAAGGCGTAATGAAAGTTATAATTTGTCATATTAATACCAGATACATGATAATCGGTGTTGACACAAGTAATAATAATTTGATATCCGCTGTTATGTTTCACCAAGTAAGAGCTTGGAGAATCAGATGCAGAAAACTGTAGTTAAGTTTTGTTATACACACATTCATTTGTTTTCTGTATTCTACAGATGGGTTTGGAGGGCCTGCAAAAGGAGTTTGTGCGCTTGGAAGAAATTCCCTTCTCCTCGGAGCAGAAATGGATGGCTGTGCGGGCTGTCCACCGTACTCAGCAGGTGAAACCCATGCCAAACAAAAATCTTTGGGTAGGAAGGGGAGTGAAAAGCACAAGGCACTTGAAGATATAAAGTTCAATCAATTTACATTGCTTCATCACGCCAGACGCACAAGGTTGACTCTTTACTTATATTAAAAGGTGTGAAAGGTTGGCCCGATAGATGATGCCAACGTTCATCGCCGATGGCTAATAGACATGATGATGTAGAGCTCGCAGCATGATTCCAACAAATGTTTTACTTTCGTCACGTGACTCTCGATGCTCTGTTCTGCGCTGCGCCTTGTTAAACAAATTTGAACAAGGATAAGAGGCATAAAACCTTGCACTGTAAAGATCAGACTAGTCTGACTTTATAACTGTGTAGCTTGCGCTGAATAAAGATAAAATTATAGGTATTTTAATGAATATAACATCTGAAAAATAACAAAATCAAGCCTGACTTCATAACTGTGAAGCTCGTGCTGTATAAAGATATGTCTCTGCGCAGCTCCTGCCAGACGCTTCTCACTTTTATAGCCGCAGGGCGATGTTATCGTTTAACGTGATGTTTCATTGTAGCCAGCGTCCAACCCTAGTGTGAATGAGACTAATGTTATCTTTCTAATAAATCTGATTTAAAGAACAAGCCGGCTGTGTTCTACGTGAAGGGCGCCTACGAGCAGATCATTCGTTTCTGCACTTCCTACAACAGTAAAAGTGTTACACTGCCTCTGACCAATCAGCAGAGAGAACTCTATCAGCAGCAGAAGAGCTACATGGGCAGCGCTGGCCTTAGAGGTACAGGAAATTGCTATTTTGATTGATTGATTGATACATTTTTTGTTATGAAATGCTCTTTTACTTTGGTCTCCTCACTTTACCAGCCCATTAATCTTCTCAAACTAAAGCTTGATGCCTTCAAGTAACTGGCATGCCATGTTCAAATCGCTCTTACACTTTGAATAAAATGAGAATGTTATTATCCTCAGTTACAACCTGTTATTGCTTTTCCAGCTCGGGGCTCTGAATTTGATTTTGCTTGTGTTGATGAGATTAAAACTTCTCTGTGGATGTGGAATAGGAATGATCTGATATTGACATCCCTCTGTTAGCTTTCTTGAATTAAAGATGCTTCATGAAAGACACTTTAACTATTTTGACAGCAACTGATTCTCTCGTCCTTTCTTGTTTTAGTGCTTGCGTTCGCGTCGGGATCTGAAATGGGCGCTCTCACCTTCCTGGGGCTTGTGGGCATGATTGACCCGCCCAGGGTGGGAGTGAAGGAGGCTGTGGCGACGCTCACCAGCTCTGGTGTGGCTGTGAAGATGATCACAGGGGACTCCAAAGAAACTGCTGTGTCAATTGGTATGACATTCAGTCATGTTGTTCCTTCTCTTTTTTGGCGCTCTCTCTTTATAAAGAATTTCCAGAAATAATAGCTGCTTTGTTAGTTAGTATACAAGATATGGGTGTGGTTTAGCCTCATATTGAAGCAAGTTTAATGTCTTTGAATTTAGTATCACTTATTAGATAGACAATTTAGATAAACCAAAAGTCTTTGGTTAATTTGTGGCAATTCATTTTTAAGGATATATTTACTGTATCTTAAATTTTTTATGTAATTAAAGGGATACTCCACCCAAAAACGAAAATTCTGTCATGAATTTCTCAACCTCGTGTTGTTTCAAACCTGTATAAATTTCTTTGTTCTTTTGAGCACAAAGAAAGATTTGGAAGAATGTTGGCAACTGAGTTTTCTAGGGTAGTCAAAGGTGTCCTAAATTTCCTAAATTCTTAAAAATATCTCCTTTTGTGTTTAACCGAATAAAGAAATACAATAACGTTTTCTACTGTGGAAGTCAATGGTACCCCAGAAATCTCAGTTGCTAACATTTTTACAAATATCTTTCTTTGTGTATGACCAAACAATTTTATTTTTGCAGGTTTCTTTGGAACCACTTCATGACAGAATTTTCATGTTTGGGTGGATTATCCCTTTAAATGTATTATATTATATCAGTCACCTCTAAAGTTAAAAGCACACGTTTGATATAACATATCAGATGTTACTTAAACACGTTAAATGCCACCCAGAAATCCAAATGACCAGAATAAGGCCAAGAATGTACCAGAGTTAATGCAGATTGTCAAACTTTTAGCTTGTGGGAAAACAGTCTTTCTCTTGAGAACAGAGTGTGCTGTTCAGCTAAGACCTGAGTGCAAAAATTCATTTGAGAGTACCAAAGGTTTTCTGTAAAAACCAAAGTGCGAAATTGCCATTACTGTGTATTGCTAGGTACCGGCCCATGTCAAGCAATGATAACTAGACAACCAGTCTAAATGTACCTCATTCTCTCTTTCCACCACAGCCAGTCGACTGGGTATGTGCAACAATGGTTCCCAATCCTTGTCTGGAGATGAAGTGGACCGGATGGACCTCCAGGAGCTGTCTCAGATAGTATCTAGGGTACAGACACACTTTCATATGATTTCAGCTACCACCCAGCACTACAGTCCATTAGGTCCAAAGTTGGATAGTGGATGCATTTCAAGAATACAAGCCTTACAATACCTCACTTGATTGATTTCATTGGCTGCTACACATGAGATGAATATATTTTTATGCATTAGGTCTGTGAGCCAGTGTCGTGCTGTTACAGGAAGTGAGTTGAGGCATAAAATTATTCTTGGGGGTTTAATCTTTACATTTTTTTACAGATTGTGGTATTCTACAGAGCCAGCCCGAGACACAAGTTAAAGATAGTTAAGGTAAATGCACCAGATTATTTGAAATCTATGTTATGGTCAACCCAGTTTTTTTCAGTGCTTTAAGAGTTTATTCCGCCTTCAGTCCTTACAGAACATTGGTGCGGTCGTTGCCATGACGGGAGATGGCGTTAATGATGCGGTTGCTCTAAAGGCAGCAGATATCGGTGTAGCTATGGGTCAAACCGGTACTGATGTCTGCAAAGAAGCTGCTGACATGATCCTTGTGGACGACGACTTCCAAACTATTTTGTGAGCATAGGGTTGCTTGTGTTTGACTTTATCGAGTCTAATCAAACTTTTGGTTTGACTTCCGATGAGTACGTTTTCAAGCTTTTGTCTCTGCCTCCAGGTCTGCCATTGAAGAGGGAAAAGGGATTTACAACAATATTAAGAACTTTGTACGTTTTCAGCTGAGCACGTAAGTTGGCAAGCTTCGTTTAGTCCGAATTTTTTACTTTATTTTTTGGTGTGCATGTGGCTAGATGAGTTGTGGGGTGTTTAGTCACTGTTTTGTGGAATGTTTAGTGTAGATATTGTTCATTTTCTGGGGACGTGCATAGTGACCTAACTTTGACGGCTTGCATGCAGAGTGTGATCTTTAAAATTGGAAGGGTTTAAAAACTGGATTTTTGTTAATTTATGTCTGTTCGATTTGAGGTCATTTATATTGTTTTTGACTGTCAGCAGAACTTTTGCAGATGTGGGCATTTAAATACACTGTACTGGAAAAACGGAACGCAAATTTTGATGACTCGTCTTTCACCGGGTGTCTCTAAAATGAGAGCTAATACGGCCTGCCTCTGCATTAACTTCCATCAAATCATGACTGCGATGTGAACTAAACAATGTTTAAATTTGATTCATAAGACAAATATGGTTGAAATGTTTAGGGCTATTGTTTATGTTTTGGGCCACTCCAAAAACATGTTATATCTGCCACAGCCACAAGACTTTAACTCAGAGTTTATTTTCACTTTGAAGGCCATGTCATAAATAACATTGAGTTGATCACTGAATGCTTTCCTCAGGAGCATCGCAGCCCTCACCCTCATCTCCCTGGCAACGCTTATGAACTTCCCTAACCCTTTAAATGCCATGCAAATCCTCTGGATCAACATCATCATGGACGGGCCGCCGGCTCAAAGGTGATGCACTGCTTACAAAAAGGTTTATCGGCGCACCACAATATCAAATTGTGAGAATAACATTGAAATATGGTCATTTTAGTTTGGGCGTAGAGCCCGTTGATGGGGACGTGATCAGGAAACCCCCGCGGAACGTGCGGGACAGCATCCTCACTCGCAGCCTGATAGTGAAGGTCCTGGTGTCGTCTTTCATCATTGTGTGCGGGACTCTGTTTGTGTTCTGGAGAGAGGTGAGCTCTTCCTGCCCATTTGTGAACATTTGTGTTCTGATTTGTTTTTCGTGTGCGTTCTATTTAAATTCAAAACAGGTCTTTAGGTAAATGAGAAGAGGAGAAATGGTTGGATTTTGTTTACCCTGTACCTTGTTTTGGTGGCATCATGCAGCTCTGTGTGTATATATATGTGTATATGGGTTCTATGAAAATTCACAGAGGTACACAAGTTGTATTCACTTTAGCAATGGCAATTATTTTGCTGTAAGAATGTATGAAACCATACAAGGGAAGAAGATATTCATTTGACCAATGTTGTAACTGCTGAGTGGCACTTTAATCTAAATTTGAATTATCAGTGTGTTTCCGTGTGTTTGCCTCGTGGATGTTCAATTGTCATGATTTAATTGGAAATATGTTTTTGTTTTAAGCTGCGGGACAATGAGATCACTCCACGGGACACCACCATGACGTTTACCTGTTTTGTGTTTTTTGACATGTTCAACGCTCTCAGTTCCCGATCACAGGTGAAGACGCTTGATCACTCACATAATTCTGTTTGGACACAGGTGGTATTTCACTGTCACAAAAAACAACCAATGACCCTTAACACCTCTGTGACACCAAGTGTGAATTTGTCCAGATTGTTTGTAAATACGTTTATGGCCGGTCTTTTCGGACCACAGGCTGCAATATCCCTGAATCAGGGTGACTTGAAAAACTTAGGATGAGAGGGATTTTAAATACTGCCCCCTGCTGAAGGAATCATTCTTCCTGTTTATAAAGTTGAAAAGTGCATTTTGCTGTATTTGACTCACTGCGATATCAGTAATTTATCAGAGGCCACTTTTGGTTTTGTTCTGCAGACACGGATGGTGTACGAGATGGGCTTATGCAGTAACAGAATGTTCTGCTATGCTGTCCTGGGCTCCATCATGGGCCAACTTATGGTCATCTACTTCCCTCCTCTACAGAAAGTCTTTCAAACTGAGAGCCTAAGCATTTTAGGTAGGCAATAAACTGAAAACCTGATTTTACTAGTGATTTTATTGTGGAAAAGAACCTACTTTGCTGTTGCGGTAGTGGCAAATTGTCGAACGTTTTGTAAATCGTCACAGATATTTTCACACTTTTTGGATAATGCATAATGACCTAAGAATGCCATCTACCCGTAGATCTGCTGTTCCTGGTCGGCCTCACATCTTCTGTGTGCGTGGTGTCCGAGGTTATAAAGAAATTGGAAAGAATCAGAGGTGGGGAGAGAACGACAGACGCTGACGATTTCCACGAAGTATGACACACATTGTGTCTTTTACTTGAGAAGTCGGTCTCAGCTGGAGGGATGTGGCTTTTGGATTTCGTCCAGGGCAGTTTCATACCATACAAAACAACTCGGGGAGCGGTCTGGTCCGACCTGTATGTCCCAGTTCCTTTTATAAAGTCTTGACCGAGATGGAGCTGATTTTGGAGGAATTTGGAAGCCCTGCTTGAGATGTTGTCTTGGTCCCTCCACCCAGTTCATGGAGATGCTTTGGTGCGCTGCTCTACGACTGTACTGATTTCCATGGCATCTTGAACGAACTTTATTTATGAGATACTGTATCTGTCCATACAGTGGCTTTCCTGACTTCATGATTGAAGGGATGTATTATGATTTATTTTTTAAATGTTATTATAATTATTAAAATGATTTTGTCTTTTAAATATCTTTACTTTGAGCATTTCTGGTTAGAGGTTTGTGGATCAATATGGATAATGCCTTTTTGCATTCCAGAATCCGAATTCTGCTTTATTTTTATTGCATTTAAGAACGCGGTAAGCCTGTGTTCTCCTAAACCATGAATCAACGTTTCACTGGTGAAACAACCACTTAAAATCATGTTGGGGTCATGTGTGGATTACAACACATTTGATAGGCTAAACGGTCACGTATTCTACTTAGCAAACAGTTGCCGTATTCACTTTATAATGCGATATTTTACATCTATAGAAAATTCTCTCTGATCCTAAAAGATGACTTGGTGTTGGGACAAAACAAACAATGGGTGCCGTTTTATGATAGCCTCCAAGGTACATGCACTATTATCTCTATGCCCTTATATTAGACATTTTAAGTTCAACACAACTGGCTTGTAGAAATACATATTCATCAGTTCCTCTGTATTTACTCACTACTTATGTTAATACACTGGTATCAGAGACGTCTACAGTAGGTTTTTGCCTTTTCTTTGGCTTTTCCTATACTGTTATTTATTTTCTCACCAGTTTGGTGAGCTTTAATACATTGTGATTTGTTTTATTCAACTTTACAAGCCTGTTTGGTAAAATGTTGGAATACAGAGTTGTTTTACTTATGAACCATCCCCCCCAAAATTCTCAGTGCAGCCGGCCAACATTGTTATGGGCATTCTCCCAAGACTGGTGGCTTGTTACTGTGATGCAGGTAAAGAGTTTTTGCGGTATGTGAGTATAATACTTCTCTCTATTGCAGATAGTGGTTTGCAATGATGGCAGTCATTGTGGATTGAACTAATGTAACTGTTCCTCACCCATGTTTACAGCATTGCTTTTGCTCTAAAAGCAAACACAGTAACGCACTGACATTAAGCAGTATAATGAAAACAAAATGAAGGATGACAGGTGAAAATCTTTATTTTTTGTTTTCTATTTTTATGATTGTATTTATTTTATTGTGGTTTGCACAGCTGAAACCAGTAATCTGTTGTGGTCATTTCAGAACACAATTGTACAATAAAATTTTTACAGGTTTATTTGATGTTGGTCTGATGTATTTAATATATAGCCTAAATATACGCTTCAAAATAAAATAAAAATATTCTGTTACAAAAGGTGCATATGAATTTGACAATTAATTTCACACAGGCTCTAGATTTTCAAAGGTAAACAGAGAAGATGCAAAAAAAGATAAAAATTTGAAAAATTGCTTTAATCCTGGAATACAGTATATCAACTCTTCAGGGGATTCATGATTTTTTAGTTTTATTGGAGATATTGGATATCATTCTGTAATCATAAATGGGTCAAGTAAACTGCTTTGACAATGATGCATTTTAACATGTAGCTTTAAGCATTTCCTCTAAAAGTTTTCAACCGTAAGCATTCATTTGTGGTCTACCACTTCCCCGCTGCAAATTGTTTCTACAAGCCAGAGCACAAGTATTATGTAAATCCTTATTGAAAATTCAAGATATCTACTCAAAGCATCTCCTATCAAATTTCTTAGCGGGATGCATAGTGTTGCGTTCTTTGGCTTTGTGTCTGGTTCGGATGGTGCAGGAATAGCCTTCAGTCTTGTCTGC
Source organism: Triplophysa bombifrons (assembly GCA_029783895.1). Lineage (NCBI taxonomy): Eukaryota > Metazoa > Chordata > Actinopteri > Cypriniformes > Nemacheilidae > Triplophysa > Triplophysa bombifrons. The sequence continues at coordinate 7,499,532 of CM056455.1, forward strand.
TTCGTGACCTTTGGCCTCAATTTCTTCTCCAGTGACTTCATCATTCAACTGTCGGAATAGGTGCTCGGCGTCGGAGCCCCTCACCAGCATAGACTCTGGTCTGATCCCTCTCTTAAGTTCTTGAACGACCCGGTGCACCAGAGTTCCACAGTACAACCTAAACACCATAGACAAAAGACTCTATTACGCTAAAATGTTTAGGAGTAGCACTAGAAACTGAGTTGACTTTTGGTTATGGACATACTGTTCTTTTAACTAAAAAGAAATTATGCACAATGCATGAAATGGCTTGAGAAATCAAATGATGCTGTACCGTGCACACTCGGGTTCAGGAAGTGGAAGACACAGTAAACGATTGAGACAGAGAGCCCACCACAGACATGACTGCCATTGGCTGTACAGATGAGCCACCTCAAGGTCCAAAGGGATGCTCTCTTGACTTTTGAGCTTCGACTCAATGTCTGAATCCCAAACCCCTGAAAGTAGCACAAACATTTATACATCAATGATACTAAGTGAAAGGAAAGGTTGCTGCAAAAGGTTCCTTGAGGCGATGCCATAGAATAACTATTTGTTTTCTTAAAGGAGCATTTCTTACATTGTTTCCTTTATAAATAACCTTTTGTGTTTTTTTATGTAACTACAGCCAAAGTAGGCATTTCATGACATCATGTTGCACTTTCATTGGTAGAACGGTGACACAAAATGACACCCAATTTGATTCACAAAGACAACTAACTTTTTGGAAGATGCTTAACATCGATTATTTAACTTGGATATATATTTTGGGTGTCCCAAACCCTTACTTTTGGATCATTTTAGAGGCAGAACCATAGTTTTTGCAAGACTGTTTGGGTTTTCATGTTGGATATCATTTTTTGTTTTAAACTGTTGACATGTGGAAACAGGATATTGATGTATAATGACATGAGTACGTGTTTGTGTGTTGCAGCTGAATCTTCCGTGAACCATCCCCAGTAGGAGACTGTGCAGATGTTTCGGCTGAGGCTGTGCATTCACTAGCCAGAAGCGTGTCACGAACACCACAAGAATCAGGTCCGGTGGGATGTTTTCTAAAGTGACAGTTGGCACACCCAAAACGTCCTGGAACACCTGAAGTCGTATATGATGTGGTTCCTATAAATAAAAGGTTTGAATTAATACATCCAAATGCAGATGTTTTGACATCAAACTTGAGTTAACACAACTTTCACCTCGCATAATGTTTTCAGCTGAAGTCCTTCTTTCACTTTTGTCCGTACAGCTTCAACTTCAGAACTGGCAAGATATAATCCTTCTCTGTCGAACTCCGTGACATAACACTTGTCTGTATCAGTAGATGCTTTAGCAGCTAAAACGTGTTTGTCTGCCGTTTGTTGTTCTCCCAACAGTATTAAACCGTAAAGCACCTGTCGAATGGGACGAGATGTATCGTTGCTACTGGGGCGCTTGAAATCTTCAACTTGAGGGAGCATTTTAATCCTTTTCAGTAGCATTATGTTAATGAGGAAGGAGCCCATCTTTCCCTCATTCAGGTGCTTCACAGTCCACTCGGGCAGAGCTTGCAGAAGGCTTGTACAGGGTGTTGGTGTTTTTGGGTCAAAGAATTGGGCAAGAGAACCACCAGTGATCTCATATTCTTTGACGCCCTCTAACAATACTTCACGGACTTCATCCTTTTTCTTTCTGTTTGTTATAAGCTTAAGAACTCTATGTATTGCCTGATTTTGGCTTTGGGACTCGGATAACCAGGAAAGCAATCCATCAATACGTGCAAACTTTCCAGCACCATTTGAATACCTTTCCCACCTGTTAATATTTAGCTGGTGTGTGTAATCATTTCCTAAAAGGCATGCAAAGACCGGGAGGAGAACCTTGTTCATATTGTTGAAAGATGCACATAATCTTTCCACCTTGTAATGTTTGGTTGAGATGTATTTTTCGTTGCCTTTTTTGTTGAGTACTGCTTCTTTCCACAAAAAATGTTCGAAAGGGAGAATTCCCTCCTTGAGGTCAAATATGTAGAAGTCGCTATCATTGGACAAAACCGGACAATTCCACTGTTTCGCCAAAGCGGCGATCTCCAAATCAGCCTCATCAATGCATTGAACCAATGGCACCTCTAGTTTATCAAGGGTCTGCATGAACACGTTTTTAATAAGAAGTGGAAAGCATTCTCCCTTATTTCCCAAGGACAATTCATTGGCTGTTTTTCCTTTGTCCTGATCTCGGTTTAAAGTGGTTTCAAACTTTTTGTCAGTGTGGTGTCCCCCACCATCGAGTACAACATATGGGTGAATATCACAGTCTTTAAGGTTGGTAAAAAAAGTTGTGATCAGATCTGCAAAGGCATCATAATCTCCACCATGCTTTTGATCCGGGTCATTTTTAATGTAAAGGGTTTTATATACGTTACATCCATCAATTATGAGTCGACTGTCTCTAAAATGCAAGTCACTTAAAATGCCATTCTTCTCAATGTAGCTTTTCAGGCGTCTGACACCCATGATGAATATACTGTGGGTTAAAAATAATGTAAATCTAAGCAACTCACAATTAACTATAACTTAAAACACACGCAAAGTTTTTTTGTTACATCACATTACGGCTTATACTGTAGGCCATTTGTGAAAGTGCTGTGCAAACAAATAACATTGATCATATCATTTTACACAAAGCCAATTTTAATACAAGCAAAATCTAAATAATAAAAGTCAAATGTAATTGACAAAATGTTAAAACTTACCAGAATTTCGATTGAATTTGTTAAAAAGGATGAGGCACCCTTAAGGCTAGATTTGATATATGAGACTGTGCGCTGACGCAGGTTTATATATGACAGGAAGAGAAATATATGACGTTCACCGAAATGTCGCCTGATGGTTTTCTGCAGAAACGAAACAATGGCTCTCATAAACAATAACGTCTATATATAACCTGCTTTCATTTGACTATTACTAGGATTGTGGTAGCATCAGTTGGTCTGAATTTTTGTAGATCGAAACTTTTCCTCCAGATAACAGACAGATAATTTTACACTATTTGGATAATGCATAATGACCTTAGATTACCATGTACCCACAGATCTTCTGTGTGCATGATGTCTGAGGTCATAAAGAAATGAGAAAAAATTAGTCAGAGGTGGTGAGAGTTGTTTGCAAGGCAAGGCAAGTTTATTTATATAGCACATTTCATACACAAGGGCATTTTAAAGTGCTTTACATAAAATGATTGACAGAAAGAAATAAGCTTTAAAATGCAAATAATTTAAGATCAAAAATACTTTTTAAGATTTTAAGAAACAATAAAACAGCAATAAAATTGATTAAAAATGTGAGTGTATATTTAAAAAGTGGAAAGAGAAGTGCAGTTGATGTAAAACAGCACAGTGCTCAGGTTGTGAATGCACAGCTAAACAAGTGTTTTTAAAAGTTTAAAAGATTTAAAAGTAGCTTGGTTACCAACAGTCTTCAAAATATCTCATTTTGTGTTTTGCAGAAGAAGGTTAGTCATCCAGGTTTAAAATGAGAAGAGGGTGAATAATGAAGACAGAATTTTAATTTTGGGTGAACTATCACTCTATCAACAATTTCATCATGCTCTCAGTTTTATAAATGAATCACACTCAACCGATAGATGATAAGAAAAAAACATTGTCAAACAAATTCTCATGTTTCATCTTAATTAGAACAATTGCATGAATTTAGACATTAACACATCACATATGTACACTAGGGATATAAACCCTAAATAATCTGGTTCATTTTATCAGAATCTCAAAGACTTTCAAGCCTGTGCCCAGTTTTATCTTGTTAGCTCACATAAAGAAGAAATAAAAACCCAATTATGGTTGAATCCACTATCAGTCTCGAAGCTAAGATCTGAAATATAAAGCCGGTCACATGACTGAAAATCACAATGCAAGGTAACCTTTTGTTTTAACCAGTTAACTCATAATGAATAGAATCGTAAAAGCTTCATTCCATAGAGGGCTGCTTAGGTAGCAGCGGCAGTAAAACTTGTCCAGTTAAGAGTTGTCCTACCACTAAAATAATTTTAGAGAGATTATTTCAAGGTCAAAAAACAGCTTGTTGCTGCTTTAAAAGAGTTTACTGTAAATGCATTTGTTTAGATCGCCCCTATAACCCCACCTTAAATCGTTCTTACAACCCTGAGCACAAGAATTATGTAAATACTTTTCGGAAAGTCAAGATATCTATTCAAAGCATCCCCTCTCAAATTTCTTACAGGGATACTTAGAGTTGCGTTCTTTGGCTTTGTGTCTGGTACGGATGCGGTAGGAACATTCAGTCTTGTCTGCTTCATAACCTTTAGCCTTCCTTTCTTCTCCATTGACTTCTTTGTAATAACAGTCTTTAGTATGATCCATCATATCTTCAAAGTAGCTGCTCAGTTCATCTGCGGACCAATTTTGGGATCTTTGATCGCTATGTGTTTTGGCAACAGATCTCTGTATGACACTGTCACTGATTCTCTTCATATCATCTTTATCCACCAAACTCAGAACGGCTTCTTTCAACTGTCTGAATAGGTGCTCGGCGTTGGAGCCCCTCACCAGCATAGATTCGGGTCTGATGCCTCTCTTAAGTTCTTGAAAGACCTTGTGCACCAGAGTTCCACGGTACAACCTAAAAAACAGAAATGTTCTATTACACTACAGTTTTTAATATAGTATTATAAAAAGACAATGTTTAAGTGTTTTTTTCTAAAAGTGTATACTTGAGGACAGTATTCTGTCTTTTCTGTACACAATGCAAATTAGGTTTTAAGAAATCAAATGATGCCGTACTCTGCACACTCGGGTTCCGGAAGTGGAAGACACAATAAACAATTCAGAAAGAGACCCCAATTCAGACAGGACTGCCATTGGCTGTAAAGATGAGCCGCTTCACGGTCAAAATGGATCCTTCCCTGACATTTAAATCTCCACTGTGTGTCTAAAAAATATAACAAATACTTAATCATAAGTGATACAATCACATGTAATTTAGAAATAATAAAAATGTGGCTGACTAAATAAAAGTCAACTGAGGTTTTTCACATCCAGTTAGCACTTAAAGAAATAGTTCACTTTCATAATTTATACACTTTTCTGTCATTCTAAACCTTTATAACATTCTCCTGCAGAACACAAAATAAGGTATTTTAAAGAATGTTGGTAACCAAACAATATGGCCCCATTGACTTTAATTGTATAGATTCTAAACCACTGAGACATTTTTTAAATATCTTCTTTTACACAGAAGAATGAAAGTCACACAGGTAGAATTTTCTTTGGCCGTGATATTGATGTATAATGACATGAGTACCTGTTTGGGTGTTGGGCTTGTTACTGAGCCTTCCATGAACCATCCCAAGTAGGAGACCCCAAAGGTGCAGCAGGTTCGGCCGAGGCTGTGCATTCACTAGCCAGAAGCGTGTCACGAACACCTGCAGCTGCAAGTCAAGCGGGATACCTCTGAAAGTGATTGACGGCACGCCAAAAGCCTCCAAGAAAACCTGAAGTCGCAACTTAATTGGTTCCTAGAGACAAACGTGTAAACAATTTAAGTGTTGAACTGACAAATCCAAAGTGTTAATATGAAGGATATCAAGCTTGTCACAACACACTTGTTACCTTCCATAATGTTTCCAGATGAAGTCCTTCTTTAACGCTTGTCCCTATAGCTTCAACTTCAGAACTCTCAAGACTGAATCTTTTTCTGTCAAACTCTGTGACATAACACTTCTCTGCGGTTTGTTGCTCTCCCAACAGTATTAAACCGTATATCACCTGTCTTATGGGACGAGATGTTTCGCTGCTACTGGTGCACGTGAAATCTTCAACCTGAGGTTTGAGCATTACCCTTTTCAATACAAACACATCGACAAGCATGGAAACCATATTCCCCTCAAATAGTTGCCGTACGGTCCACGTTGGGAGAGCTCTCAGTGGGCCTAAACCGGGTGTTTGTGTTTTCGAGTCAAAGAAGTCGGCAAGACAACCCTTCTTAAGCTTGTACTCTTTGATGCCTTTCAACAGTGCTTTTTGAACTTCATCCATTTTGTCTGTTATTAGCTTGAGAAACTCATCGATGGCCACTTCTGGCTCTGGCCACTTCTGGCTCTGGCCACTTGGATACCCAGCAAAGCAAGCCGTCAAATCGGGCGAAGACGCCACCATTCAATGAATGGGCCTCCCAACTGGGACAGGGGACGCTTTTAATGTAATCGTTGCCTAAAATGCATGCAAAGACCGGGAGAAGCTCCCTGTTCATGTTTTTGAAAGACGCACACAGTCTTTCCACTGTAAAATGTTTGGTTGGGATGTATTTTTTTTTTTGTCTGTTCACTCTTATGTATTCCCACCGGAAGCATACAGTCGGGAAAACTCCCGCTGGGAGGTCGAATATATAGAAGTCGCTATCGTTGGATAGAACCGGACAATTCCACTGTTTCGCCAAAGCAGCGATTTCCCAATCAGCTTCTTCCAGGCATTGAACGAATGGCACCTTGAGTTCCCGAAGCGTCTGTCTGAACACCTTTTTATTAAGAAGAGGTGGGCATCTCCCCCTCCGTCCCTCAGACAGGTTGCGGGCACTTCGTATTTGCTCCTGATTTCGTTCCTTGAGGGTCTCTAATTTTTTGTCAGTGTGGTCTGCTCCTCCATCGAGTACAACGTATGGTTTAATATCACAGTCTTTTAGGTTCTTGAAAAACTTTTTGATTGAATCTTTAAAGGTATCGTATTCTCCACCATGTTTGTGATCCAGTTGAAAGTAGGAGTATAGATCGTGGTACAAATTACATCCGTCGATTATGAGTTTACTGTCTCTGAAAGGAAAATCCTTTAAAACGTCTTTGTTACTCTCAATGTAGCTCTTCAAGCCACGGACTCCCATCCTGAGTTTACTCTAGGCACTGTTGGGTAAGTTACTCTGAAAAAGTAATTAATTACTAGTTACTCATTACATATTCAATAGTGTAATTAGATTACTGTCCAAATTACTCTGTCCAAAAAGTATTTAGTTACTCATTACTAATTACTTTCTATATCCTACATCGACCTTGATTAGTTAAGTGATTCAAGGATAGACATGAAACGGCTTATTTAATTCATTCAAATAAATAATATTATTAACTGACCAAAGTATTAAAAATGTGAGAATTATACATTAAAGCACAGATTTTAAAGTAAGACTTTGAATTTTGATGTCAATTACACTATTGCACACGCATATATTTCACAAAGTATTTAGTTTAAGTACATCAAAAGTAACTGTAATTAAATTACAGAAAACATATGAGTAATCCCTTACTTTACTTTTTCAAGGGAAAAGTAATTAAAATACAGTTACTAATTACTTAGTAACTAGTTACAGCCAACACTGACTGTAGGACATAATTCATGTAAATTATACGTTTTTCATTTAATACTTAATGGCACGGTTTCCCAGACAAGGCTTAGCTTAACCAGGACTATGCTTTAGTTGGATTGGTATATTTAAGACACTTTTATAAAAATGCTTTAAAAAGGAAAAATACTTGTTTGCATTTTAAGACAAAACAACGCCACAGACATATTTTAAGATATGATAGGGCAAGTTATTTTCAGTTGAGACGGTTCGAACATTCATTTAAGTCTGGGACTACTAGCCTTAAGCCTGGTAAGTGAAACCAGGCCAATATTATGTAAACATTTATTATTAGTATACCTTTTTTAACTTTAAACACGCACAAGGTATTGAAAGTTATTTTGAATGGTCTTCACAATTACATTATTTGATCTCTGTTTATATAAAATTTTGATATTTTTGCAGTATTATTTCTCTGTCATGTTTTATGTTCAATGTTTTCTGTAAAGCTGCTTTGCAACAAAGCAAACGTGAAAGGCAAATAAAAAAACGAAAGATCTAATCATCTTATAATATCAAAACACGACATGAACATAACATTCCAACTTTTAAACTTTTAATTTCTTTAAAAAAAGTTTCCTATATTGGACTTGTTTTGAATATTGAAAACAGCTTACCGAGTTTTCCGAAGCAAAGGTGTAAAAAAAGATCGAGACGTGCATGAGGTCCATATATTTGCATTATCAGCTGCGTATAGTTCTTATATAAAAAGGATTGGAAAGCGAAACTTACAGTCATGTGACCTGGCCTTAATCAGAATCGAAACGTAATAAAGACGTCACGAGTTCATTGATAGCGACGTGTAAATATGTCTAAAGTTGCACCATGACACGTTTTCGATTTATATTAAAAGACATGTGTATTCTTGAATATATACACATAGGTATACTGTATGTATTCTATCGCCTTATAATGGGCACCTTAAATATTTGTTCTTATAGACTTATGAAGATATTGTGAATGACATCCAGTACATAAAATGTATTCAGGGTATGTTTTCCAAATCCAATATTTGTAGGTAATAAGGTATGACAGTGTAATGAAACCAAAAAGAAGTAAATGATTTACTATGGGCAGTTTATAGTCTTACCCCCAAACTGTAAACTTACAGAATGATAGCATCAATGTCATTATTTAACATCTATATTAGTGTTGCAAATGTTACATTTGCAAATAGCAGATTAAATCAGCTTCTTGCAGGGCTTTCATAACTTTAGTGAATGTATGCATATGTTAAATGGACTGTCACATGATGGTTGCCTGGTGCTCATACAGTATAAACACAATACAAAGTTTACGAGTTAATTGAAGTAAATATGAAATACTGTGTGTAATGGTGGAAAAGGAAACACGCCGTCTCTATTGTTTTCGTGAAGGCCGCTGGGCCATCTTTGAATGACAAATATGCTTAGGTATTATAAACAGGTCGCAGTGCCGATTTGGTTCATTGAAATAGAGGGCTGTGGTCACCTGCAGGTAAGAATGTCTTTGATCCGTGTATGTAATAGATGAGTATGCAACTTAAAGAATGATAACACGTCAGGTTTAATGTGTTATTTAATGTTTGACTTATTTACATGAATATACCATGACTCAATTTATTCTACATATTTGCCTTTTTAGTATAATTTGGAAATCTTTGTGCTGTACAGCTATAAAATGTATTACAGGACAACAGAACCTTCCTTTTTGTTTAAATATGTTCAAATATAACTACATTTCTAAATAAAAATAATATTTTCATCCCTTTTGGGGGTCGTAGGGAGTGTCCTCTCCTAGCAATACTGGACAATTGGTTTGTCCATTATAGTAAATATATTTAATAGCCTTTGTACAGTATGACATGTATACGTAATATTGAATATAAATGTAAGTGTAGATGAGCACTGTGTCAAAGTGTAAATGTAATGAATCTCACATTTACTGACACTGGATTTTTGCTTCAAAATATGATTCTGTTTGCTGTAAACATTTGTGTTAAATGTGTACATTTTGTAAATTCTGTCCTTGAAATTAAAATTGATGTTGGTATCTTTATTTTACTATACAACTATAATCTAAAATTTAATGGCAATTCCATTGTGAACATTGTGTGAATATCTTTTTTTTGTTGTAGACAAAATGTTTTTATCAGAAGTAAACCTATCTTTGGAAATATTCACAGGAGTAAAAGGTGCAATGTTTAGTCAAAGAAAAAAAAAAGAGAATTAAAAACATTAAGAATTAAAGGTGCACCTCGAAATATTCCAAATAATCCAATTTTATTGATTAAGTCATAAATACTGAACGACTTAACACTTTCTCTTTATTTTCTTTGACAGATCTCCGGCTGGTGGACTATCATCAGCGTCACTGGATATATATTGTTGTCACAAAAGCTTTGAGCCATGCTGACTCTTTTGCTCATTTTGGCAATGTCAAGCCAAGGTAAGCAGCTTCTTTTCCTTTCTTAAAGTGATAGTTCACCCAAAAATGAAAATTCTGTCATCATTTAATCATACTCTTGTCATTTCGAACCTGCATGACTTTCTTTCTTCAACAGAACACAAAATATATTTTGTGTGTTGTTAACAGGAACCCATTAACATTGATTTTGTGTCTATACACGAGAAGTGAAAGGGTGCTAGCGCTGTTCGGTTACCAACATTCTTCAAAATATCTTCTTTTGTGTTCTACAGAAGAAAGAAAGTCATACAGGATTAAAAATGGGGTGGTAAATGATAACAGTTTTCATTTTGGGTTAACTATTAAGGATTAAAACATTCTTTTTATAGACGGTTTCAAAATGATAACATAAACAAACGTTACTGTGCACGTTTCTAATACGTTTGTGTGCTGCAGTTAACTTTCGATGCACATTCACAAACAACAGAGGGCCTGTGGATTATTTCTGATAACAATCAAAAGAAACCGAGAAGATCCGTTACTTGGCTAAACTTGTCTCTCCAATATTTTGAATTTAGACTCCGATACCAAGCTCCACCGCTAGATGTCTATGTACCCTGCGTTTTTTTTGAAGGCGGTATAACATGCTATGTCGAGATTGGCTGTGATGCGTCTGGATTGGCTGTGCTGTGGGCCCGCAGCTGCAGCTCGTTCCTCTTGCGATAGTCAGATTAGCGGAGGTGTCTTTGGAGTCGCGAAAACCATTCTCTAACCACTGAGCTACAGGAAAGCTGTTAAGCGATATTATTGTGTTGTTAATTTGACATTGTCAGATATAATTAGATAAATGTGATATATTCTGTGTAAGGTTAGTTTGTTGTGTACATTAGATGATGGGGGGCCTCATTTTGTAATCAGTTTAGGGCCCCCAAAATGCTAGGGCCGGCCCTGACAGGACCCATTCAACAAATTGTTTATTTAATCAAATGAACACACAAAAAAATTCAACAAAGAGTTTATTTATACAGTAAAACAATAATACAAATTACTATTAATATAAATAAAATACAAATTGTCATATTATTAGGGACAAGCCAAACACAAACCGGAAGTTAACTGTGGGTCAGGCGTTTCCAATGACAGGGTCTATACAGATTCAAAAGACAGACTTTTGGGCGCCGCTTCATATAATTCTGTGTCCTAACAATATTAATACATCTTGATTTGACAGGTCAGTCATTGGCGGACTCTGGCACTGACTTCATCACCGCATTCCCGGAGAACGTTGCCTACTTCTATCCATTCCTTCCAAATAATTCTCTCAACATCACAGCTCTGTACAATGACACTGAAGTCAATATCTACTTCAAACGTTTACTCAAACTCACAATTATACTGCAACAGGGAGAGACCGGGGTCTATCTTTTGCCTTCAGATGTTGAAGAACATAAATTAGCCGTATCCCAGAAAACCATTAATGTGATCAGCAACAAAAACGTTGTGGTGCTGTCAATAAGTATGCAAGGAGAAAGTGTGCAGATCAATGTCGTTTATCCTTCTCAAAATCTTGGCACATTTTATTCTATCCCCCAACTAAACTATGGGGAAATGCTTTCCAAATTCTCTCAAGCAACAAGAAGTATCAGCACAAAATACAGTTTTTTCAGGCTCCTAATAATCAATCCTCTGAGCCTCACGAATGAAATCAGAATCGTTGGGAAATCACAAATCGAGGAATTTGAACTCCAACCCTACACTCTTCTCCAGCTAGCGCTCAATGGTTCAGTAGTCTCAGTAGAGTCTTTAAATAATGTGTCAGTGATAGTGTCCCACCCATGTTTAGAAGTGACGTCATGCAAATGCAAAATGATGTTGAACCAACTTCGTCCTGATGCCCATTGGGGTCAAAGTTTTATTCTGCCCCTCCTAAACATTCCGACATGGCTGCATGTGACCTTAGACACCATTCTGACCGAAAGTACGCTAGATGCTGGGACTCTGGAGCCTATCAAGTCAGGAGCCCAAAGCATCAGCACGATTTATCCTGCTTCGCTCCGGCTTATCAGCCCGGGCCTCATCTTAGAAGTAATTCCGGAAACAATGTTCGCCGCCTGCTACCTAGTGCACTTTAGCGTGGCGAATGGCAATGTGTCAGTAATAGCTGAAACACTCAGTAGCTCAGAGGTGTATATAGATAGAAGCTCTCTGTCATCCATAAGCTGGACCCCTATTGCTAATACCAAGTACTCAATTGCATCAGTTCCTCTTCAAGGCAGGCATGTCATTTGGCATCCATCCTCAAAAATTGCAGTCTATATGTTTCACAACATGCCCAGCGGAATTCACCATGGAGGCCCGGCTGTAGTGTTAGGTGAAAAACCAGGTAAACAATATATATAGCGATTGATGCTTGCTTTTCAAAATGGTAGTGGCGGCTATAACTACAGATGCACCGATGTATTGATCAACAATCAAAATAAAAAACCGAAAACAATTTTTCACACCGATAGCTTAAAAACTGCCGATGAACAGGGCAGATATACCCTGTTAATCAAAAGAGGACTTGAAAATGCAATGAATTTGTGCTCGGAACTGTATATAGAAAATGTTAAGAAACATCAATATTATTGTTCATTTAATGTTCAATATTAATAGTTATAATATGAGTGAATAACATTCATACAGTTAATTCAAATTTATTTAACCTTCAAAATTGGTATCGGCAGATATCACTCTGAATAATCGGCTTTCGGTATGGAAATTTAGTATCGGTGCATAGTTGGTATTAACCTAAAGCTTTTGTAAAGTGTTACCAGAATTGCAATGAGTCAGAAAACTATCTCACCCAATGGTGTAAGTTTGGGACGGCCTACCTGTTTTTAGACCAATGGCAGATGTTTTATCTCATATTTAACTAATTTTGTTTGCTGTCCAACTTCACATTTATGTACAAATACACTTACAGTACATATACTGACACGAGTATTGTGTTCTGTGTGCATCTAGACCCTGATGGCTGTTCAATAAATCTTGATGAGGTTACAGTCGCACCCACACCCATGAGTTGGGCTCAATCCCACCAGTACTGTACGTCCACAAGCGATGAGTTGATCAGTCTATCCACAGTGACAGCTCACTCTGCACTGACTGAGTTTCTGAGAAATGCAGCAGAGACTGAGCACTGGATAGGCCTGCGTCGCAGTCTTCTTACATTAGACTGGTACTGGCAAAAAGGGAACGAAAGTGAAGACCTGATGGACACGCAGTGGGGCGCCGGAGAACCAAGTGATCCTGTGCAGGGCATGTGTGCTTCTGTATTCTCAGATATGACTTGGAAAAGTGTGAGCTGCTGTTCTCAGTTGAAGGCCATCTGCCTCAAAAAGTCTGTTTACTTTCCTTTGGATAGTCCAGTTGAGGGTTTTCTAGCTTGACATTTAGCTGTCTATATATTTTAAATATATAACATATATATAATTATCTGATGTAAACCTATTTGAACTAACAAAAAATAGCTAAAGTTTGTACTTATAAATAGATGTGAAACGGTATCTGTGGAGTTGTTTATGACATGCAGTCAAAAGTATCTTCAGGGACATTTTGATTTTGCCAAACAATTGCTATAACCACATAAATTGTCTGTATCCTGCATCTTATTAACAGTGTAAATCTCATACAATGTTTATCTAAACAGATTTCTTTCAATTGATAGCACTTTACCTCCTATTATTCTTAAACATGTATTTATTTGATAGGATATAATTAATTGTCATTATTTATACAATTGTAATTAAATAATTGAATTAAAGTGGATAATAAATGTTCTGATGTGAATTATGTCAACGAGAAGGCTTGTGAAACTATAGACTGTAGCACGGGGAATAGGTATGACTCTCATGTAATCACCTCATTATGCAAAGTTTTGTGGGGGCACAAACTGTGCTTTGAATACATATTGGGCATGTAAATAGGAAACACTTAGAAATAAGTCATTTTGTTCAGAGAGGAGTAGAGCTGTGGTCTCGTGGCAATCGGGTAAGTCTTGCTGGCACCAAAAATCATGCACTTTCTAGATTTTGTTTTAATAAGGGGTTTATGATATAGGTATAATGAAAATATGGGGGTTTGTATCTAAATGCTTAATATGAGTTGATTTGGAATCTTGGACAAAAGCTCCAAGTCAAATTCATGGGTTCTAGTAAATGTGTGTATTGTGGATGTTGTGTATTGTTAGTTGTATTTTTAAATGTATGCAGAGGACAAATGCCGATTTTTAGCAAAGAATGGACAATAAAGTACTTATCAACTAACTAACGAAAAGGAAATGAATGAGGTGATGTGTAGTATGATGTTTGCAAATGTAAGTTGATATGTAGGAGAAAGAAAATAGCATTTCTATTATTATTTTGTATTATTGAACATAAGGCAATTTTTCCTTGCCTTTACAAAAGTTTTAAGTAAAAATCCCATTTGTGACACTATCGAAATGACTTTTTAATACAATTTAAAAAAAATCTTTATGTTTAACAGAATCGAAGCAAAGTTTGGGATTAAGCATATGGTTATGCTTATCTCTTTAATAAATGTTAAACATAACAGATAAACAGGTAATTTATATCCATATCTTACAGCATGAAGATTTTTTTATTCAATTAATTTATTTGATGTGTCTTTTAAAACCATTTTAAAGTTCTTTAATCCTGTTTTTCCCTAAACTAACATGACGTTTTTTAGATTTTTTATTGTAACCATTTTGAAGCATGTTTTAAGGCATGACAAGTTCATCACAAAAATTAAATGAAAATTCTGTGATCATTTACTCCCTCTCTTCGCATTTTAAACCCGTATGACTTACTGACGAATGTTGGTAACCAAATATTGACGGCACCCATTGACTTTACATGGATACAAAAACAATGGGTACCCCCGTCGTTCGGTTACCAACATTCTTCAAAATATCTTCTTTTGTGTTCTGTGGAAGAAAGTATGTCATGCAGGCTTAAAATAACAAGAGAGTGAGTAAATGATGACAGCATTTTCATTTTTACATGAACTATCAATTGAGTATATAGACTGATTCAGCTTGACTATTATCCGAATTAGTATCAGAATCAGAAAGAGCTTTATTGCCAAGTATGTTTGCACCAAAGAAATTTGTTTTGGTGACAGGAGCATCCAGTACACAGAAACAGCAACAACAGTACACAGAGACCATAACACAATAGAATACAGTACATAGAAGATTTAAATAGGGGCCTTTTCGTATAAAAGATAAGAAATACAATACAATAAGCATAAGATAAAGATATGGAAAGCAAAGCTACGTGTGTATGTAAATTGGTACAAGTAAAAAATAAGACAAGACTATTGTAGTACAAGGTATATGCTATATTCAGCTAAATGAAATATAATTTACAGAAAAGGTGGTATAAAAATAGAAAGTGTATTATCTGGAGGATTTCATTAATTTTGCACTTAATTCTTATTAAGTTATTATTAGGTTATTAATTGCATGGTGAACTGTTCAAGAGGTAGATGGCCTGAGGGAAGAAGCTGTTTTGTGTCTGGTTGTTTTGATGCTCAGTGCTCTGTAGCGCTGACCAGACGGCAGCATTGTGAAGATATGTTGGCCTGGATGTGAGAGGTCCAGGGTGATTTTCTGAGCCCTTTTCCTCACTCTGGATGTATACAGTTCTTGAAGGGTGGGCAGGGGAGCACCAATGCTCTTCTCAGCAATCCGAACCGTCCTCTGTAGTTTTCTGATGTCTGACACTTATCTTCCACAAAGGTCGTTTGCAAAGGTTCTGGTCGTATAAAAGGGTCCCCCGCGCAGTTTCACAGAATGTAGTGTGCTTTTGATATTTGAGATTTTAAAACCTCTAAAAACATGCATATTGTCTAAACATGGGATATGCTGTCAGTTCTTGTTTATGGTTATTTTACTGCCTGTGTGGAGTTTGACTAAAATTGATCCCCTTATAGTTAAGAAAATGACATTGTAAATCACGTTATTGATTGTAAATAAATATGGAGTAAATATTTGAAATGCAAACATATTGTTCGTATTCCTCAAGCACTTTTCTGTCAAGTTATTGATTCCAAATTGATCAATAGATACGTATCCTATTTCTGTCTTATTTTTACAGCTTGGCTAATAGAAAACTCACTATCATTCCGGCTCAAGTAAGCTCTGCAAACCAACAGCATGCTAGTGATGCTGTCTGTTGTGCTATTCATGTCACTGGTTTACCAGGGTAAGTTATCTTACATTTGTATCTTAACTTGATTTTGTCCACGGCGATTCAGAAAGTGACTTGGCTAGTTAAGCTGCTTTCCTGTAGCTTAGTGGTAAGAGCATTGCGTTCACAACGCCATGTTCTGGGTTCAATCCCAGGGGATTGCACATACTTATGTTTAAATGTATAGTATAATGCAAAGTCACTTTGGTTAAAAGCATCTGTAAATGTCAATGTAGTTATTAAATTCATCTCCAACAACGGTTTCGTGTTACATTGCTGCGATTAGCTCAGCATGCATTAGGAGATGAGAATTAAATCTATTATATATCAACCATGAGGTGATGATTTTGTAGGGCTGTCAGTGGTGAGCCATGGAAAACATTTCATCACAACGTTTCCAGAGAACATCGCCTACTACCACACCAACGATTCCATGACCACGCTGAAAATCACAGCTTTCTACAATGACACCGAGGTCAAAGTGATCGCAAACTACAGCATAGTTTATAACACAATACTGGACTCTGGACAGATTCAAAATGTGCATTTTCCCATTTATTTTAAGAACAAATTCAAACGCTTCCTTCACAGTGTGAGAGTTGACAGCAGCGAGCATATCGTGGTGCTTTGGATCACACAGCAAGCAGACAGCATACAGACTAATGTTGTTCAGCCCATAGAAAATCTCGGCAATTTTTATTCAATCCCCGCATTGAGTTACAGCATGTTTTGGGGCAAGCATGACAGACCGGATCCGTTTGTTCCGAAATCCGTTAACAGAACATACAACACCTTCAGACTGATCATTATCAATGCCGAAAACGTTATGAACGATGTCTCTGTGAGCAGTATTTCTGGCTCTTCCTTGAATCATAACGTGAGCCTGTATCCTTACGAAGTTTACCAGGTTTATACCAGCAGTTCAGTTTCTGTTAGCTCTGCAGGAAAGGTGGCTGTACTGCTCACCCACCCCTGTATGGAAACACCAGGGTGTGGATGCAACATGGTGGTGAGCCAGGTCCTAAAATCAGATTTGTGGGGTGACAGATTTGTGATACCACCGTTGAACATCACAAATGCAACTTGGCAATATTTGCCATCCTCATCGATGGTGTATGTTGAAGGACAGAATCGACATTCTACAAATGAAGTCGAGTCACAGTTAATCCCCTTTCCCTACCTCGATGGGAAATCAACATCCATTAATGCAGATAGCCCTACACCCCTCTGGAGTGTTAGTCCAGGCTCTGTCATAGAAATAATCCCCATTACCATGTTTGCAGCTTGCTACTTGGTGCTCTTCAATTCGACAGAAGGTGAAATTATTGTGATAGCGGAAAATGGCCACGAGGGTGGTGTGCATATAGACCATGACCCGCTTGAATCCCCTACCTGGACAGTCGGACACAATTCAGGGTATTCCTCAATTTCAATATCCCTTAGTGGTACACATGTCATTTGGCATCCGACTTCGAAGATTGGAGTCTACATGTTTGAGAGGATGAACGGGGGAATTCTTTACGGAGGCACGGCTATACCTCTAAGTAACAAGCCAGGTAAACAGCCTCATGTGATGTCATCTAAATATGCATTGTGGAGAGTAGATATATTGTGTGTGACAAAGTATGTTTGTGTTCACACAGACATACATGGATGTCTGGATAAATCTGCAAACTTTAATCCCGGTACTCATCCCATGACTTGGCCCGAGTCTCATCAATACTGCTTGAATGAAACATGGCAGCTCCTAACACCCAACAGTGAGGATGCCCAAACGCAGATGGTTGACTGGCTGTTTAGAAACAATCATACCGATGATGTCTGGATCGGACTGAGACGCAGTTTGCTCACATTAGACTGGTATTGGCAGGCGGGACATGAGAGCATTCAAAACGTGAGCTACACAGAATGGGCCGGTGAACATCCAGGTGAACCATGGAGAGACATGTGTGCTTCTGGGCACCTTGATAGTAATAAGAATTTCTTCTGGAAGAGTGTGGCGTGTTGTATGAAAAAAAGACCTGTGTGCTACAAAGAGAGTACCTACTTTAAGGATTTGGGCTCTGAAACTCTAGATGCCATTGTATCTTATCTTAGATAGATATCTTAGACATAATTGACCTTTTTATCATTTGCTTTCATTTTCTTGATGTTGTGTTTTTCTGATTTGAACGGCTTGTTTATCAACTATAATATAAAATGTAGTGCATACATAGTATAGAGCATATAGAGTTAAATCTCTGTTCTCAGACTCTTAAATATTTCTAACATTTAAATATCTGTTGAACACAGTCTACAAATGTATATTTAAAGGAAAAAGGCTTGTAACAACAACTTTTTTTGTAACAACAATGACGTTTGATCTATTTAGTTCTTTTTTCACATTTATGGCCGTGGGTTTTGATATGACGTTGTAGTTTAACACAGTGACATTGCACGTAGACATGGCACCAGTGTTGGGTGTAACTAGTTACTTAGTAATTAGTAACTGTAATTTAATTACTTTTCCTTTGAAAAAGTAAAGTAAGGGATTACTCTTATTTTTCTGAAATTTAATCACAGTTACTTCTTATGTTATTGAATATATACAATGCCGGAAACCACATCAAAATTATTAGTCCAACTTAAAAATGTTTTAATATATCCTTTTTACATTTCTATACTTTGGTCAGTTAAAAATATTAATTTATGTAGTTATTTTATTTTATTTGATTTAATTAATGAACTATCCTTGAATCAATTCTAATCAAGGTTTATGTAGGATATAGAAAGTAATTAGTTATAAGTAATTTCATACTTTTTGGAGAGAGTAATTTGTAAAGTAATCTAATTGCACTATTAAATATGTAATTTGTAATTAGTTTGAGAGTAACTTACCCAACACTGCATGGCACACATGTTGAAATGAATCTAAAATAAAACTAAGTCATCTTTTTGGAGCATGTAAGAAAGTATAAATATAATTTTTGTCAACCTACCTAGTTAACTAATCTGTAAAATGTGAAAAATAGTTACAATAATTAGATACAAATAAAGAATATTTGTCCAAACAGATATGTCTGCGCTTTGACACACATTACAGTTGCTGTACAGTATTTGTAATTTCCATTGTATGAATTACACCAGAAAACATTGGAGAGAAAACAACTGGCAATTTACTTGAGTCACAATCACAGATATTATATTAAAGCGACTCGATTTACACAGTGACAACAACCAATCATATTGGACCGCAACAAAACACAAAAGGGCGGCTTTTGTTTTGTAGGCTTGTTGTGATACGAAATGGATGCCGGTTTGATAGTGCTAGTGCAGTTAATATACTGTACTGCAAAAGGAAATGTTTATGCTCCTCTGTTCTTCTGTCTTTTTTGAATGCAATTGGCTAGAGGCTACACAGGGTATTTTCATATCACGTTCTGCTTGCCTGACGCCTGTGTTGGTGTTTGAAATGTCGAAAAATTGTCCATTTCTGCCGCGAGAAACACCAGTGACGTGACGGACCCACAATTCAGTTTGCAGCTCATGACGTCACCCATTCAAAGTAAATGAGAAGCACTGAAACCCATGTGAATTGGTCGTTAGTTCTTCAAAAGTCATTTTGTACCCTAAGGTATTTACTACAAATAACTGTGACAAACTATGTTATGCTTTGTTATTTGGAAGTGAATATGATATTTGGTAAATGTAGGATATGATCGTTGGTAGGAATTATTACGAGTGAGTGGAAGGAAAGTTCTCAGAATCTTCAATCATTCAGCCAAATGAAGCGAGTATGTACTTCCTTGTCCAGGATCCTATTCAAATCTAAAAGAGATTTTTTTGAAAGTCAAATCTGTACGAATCTGAATTGAAATAAAATTTCCAGCACACAGTTGATCTAAGAGAGAAGAGCTCCAGGTACCAGGTATGATATTTTGCTTCATCTGAATTAATGTTTTAATATCGAACTTATGTAAAGTTTTGATAAGCATCTTGCTTTTGTAAAATGCACTTACTGTACAAGACCTGTAGTGATGGTTGCCAAATGTTTATTTATTGATATAGTCATTTTATGATAACCTGGGACCAGTTCAAAAAGTTTCATCTGACTATAGTGATC
Organism: Triplophysa bombifrons; assembly: GCA_029783895.1. Taxonomy (NCBI): domain Eukaryota; kingdom Metazoa; phylum Chordata; class Actinopteri; order Cypriniformes; family Nemacheilidae; genus Triplophysa; species Triplophysa bombifrons. Next base: position 7,519,670 of record CM056455.1, read on the forward strand.
AGGATTTGGAAATCCTATCTTTTGCTATCTAGGACCAGGTCATCCGTTCTACATTTATAATTCTTTTTCAAAGCAAAACTAGTTTGGATAACCCTGATCCGAATACACACTTTTTCATATGACCAAATTGGGATTAGTAATACTCTACGGGAGCCCTAAAGAGAGATTAGAAACGGAAAACAAAAGTTCAAGTTTTGCGTTGTGTTCACCTGGGAGACTTACTTTTGACAGGTTCAAAAGTGCCAATGTAGTTTACAAGTTTTTTTTCATGGTTGCAAAAATAAAAGCAAAACAAAAATATACATGTGTGTATATTACAGTTTTTAAGTTTAATTAAATTGTTATGTTTCGAAATCTACACTTCTGCTGGGATCAGTGTAATCCTGTTTATTTTTTTGCTCTCAAATATACATATTTACCGAAAAGTTTTAAACAACACATACTTACGATTTGATCTAGATCATAACCTAGATTGTATTTTGTGATGTAATCTTAATTCATAATAAATTTTTCTTTTGAACAACCCATTTTTTTTATTTCATCCAATCCGATAGTCGAAATCCAATCAGATTACTATGGAACGACTGGCCCCAAGGGTCATAAACATGCCAGTTAACAAAAGTCTGTGGCACACCCTATAGGATTGAAGGGAAAAAAATACGTAATTTAGGAAAAAGTATACACATCTCAAAAGAGAACGATAAAATACTGTCTGTCTGAACTGTCACATTTACTTATATATGTGAGAATGTTTAGATGTCCGATCTTGCACAAATTCTTAGCATCTGGAGGTAAGGAGTCTAGCTTCAGTGAAAAACTAAACGTTGATCTAGATGTGAATTATCTAATCATGACAATGTACATGCTACATTAACTCATCACTTCAACTAGCCAAATTTAAAACACTAACTTGAAATTTACATTTAGTGAAAAATACAGAGTTCGGAGAGCAATAGAGTGAAATGTCATACAGTAGCAATAATACAATAGGCACCAAGTAACTAGTTTCCACAAAGCCAGAACAATACCTGTTGTGAGAAAGAGAGAGGATTAGTTTTTTATCATTTGTCTGTCAAGAATTCACAGAAGAGATGGGTTTTAATATTTTTTTTATGTTGTGAGAGATGTGGTTGACCGGACTGAGTTGGGAAGTAAAATGAGTAGGAAAGCAATGTAGGCAATTTGATTAAACCTAAAGATATAAGACAAACACTATTTTACTGTGTTGTGAGAGAAAAAATAACAGTTCTGTTTTTGCCACTCAAGAGAAGGTAGAACAACTTCAACTTCAATTTTTTTTATTTTTCTTAAATACACAGCATTCAGCATGATTTCTAGGTCAGATCCAGTCATGTTTATGATTCTTCTAATTGCATCGACGTTTAGCCAAGGTCAGAATTTTTTTTTAACCATCCTTTGTTTAAGTAATATTCCAGTGTGCCGTGTGCGTGTGATCCCATGATCCTTTTTTACACTCTATTTGTTGTTAAGGTCTCACAATGGTGAATTATGGAAGGGATTTCATCACAGCATTTCCAGAGAATGTGGGTTACTTCTACCCAAACACTTCCACAAGAATTCTAAGAATCACCGCCCTCCATAACGACACTACCTTCACTGTCCACTTCAACGGCACACAAACACCATCATCAGTTCTGCAGAGGGGCCAAACTGTAAAGTTGTCGTTTCCAAAAACTGCTGAAGTACATCAACTAAACTACTCCAGTAATACAATCCGAATTACCAGTGAAAAAGACATCGTAGTTCATTCCTTCAGTCAGACAGATTTAGGTACAGCTACCATTCCAGAGAAAAGTGTCCAGAGCCATGTCGTTCAACCCATCACAAATCTTGGCATGAGCTATTTGATCCCTTCGCTGAAGCAGTCAGACCTTGTCCAAACGTTTAGCGGATCTCCGGCACCATTCTGGTCCCAAAGATACAGCTCATTCAAGCTGATCATCATCAATGCAGAGGACACAGAAAACACTGTCACCATAGTCAAGAGCATTTCAGGCAGTGTGAAAGAAGAAAATATCAAGATCTCATCATACCAGCTCATCCAGATGCAGGCCGATGCTTCACTGATAACGGTTGAAGCTAGCCATAAAGTAGCAGTGATTCTGACTCATCCATGTCTAGAAATTACATGTAGATGCAACATGATAGTGAATCAGATTCTTCCTGTAAGATTTCAGGGTCAGAGCTTTGTTGTGCCATACATTCCGGTTATAACCCAGAGCCGCTTACTTATGACATCAAATGTCAAGTCAAATTCTCTATCTCACAATAATGTTCAGTTACAGCCTAGTCCATCTGGGTTCCTGTCACTTTCAGATCAGACGAAATCTCAATACGTAGAAGCATCAGGAAACGTGTCCCTCACACTGATCAGTCCAGGTCTTATCATTGAAGTGATCCCAGAAAACATGTTTGCTGCCTGTTACCTGCTGCAGTTCTATTCAGACATCAAGAAAGCCTTAGTGATAGCTGAAACTGGCAGCAAAAATGATGTACACAAACAAAACAGTCCCGTTACAGACACTCAGTGGACTGAGATTACCGGCACAAAATACTCTTCAGCTGAAATAAATTTAAGTGAGTTTACAACTGTCATCTGGCATCCAACCTCAAAGATTGCTGTTTATTTACTGGAAATCTCTGGCAAGACAGTTTATGGAGGACCAGCTATACCTATAAATACACAACCAGGTAATAAAATACCTTTTTAATATAAATATGTAAGTTTTAATGCAAACTTAAATTGTTGTGAAGCATATCATTGTGGTAGTTTACATTTGTATGTTTTTATTCATTCAGATGAATTTGGCTGTGTGGTGATTCCTGGACAGTATGAAGTCGGAACTGAGCCTCTTAGTTGGGCTGAGTCCCTGGCTCACTGCACGAGTCTTGAACAACACCTCGCCTGTCCTACAAGTGAAGACATTCAGAAAAAGCTGTCTGGAAAGGTTAACAGCACAGAGGAGGAGGCTTGGATTGGACTACGACGTAGTCTAATGACAACAGACTGGTACTGGCAGAGGCAAACACCATCAACAACATCATTACCATCATCATCTGTGGATTACTTTCACTGGGCTGATGGGCATCCGGATGAGAATTTTAGAGGCCTTTGTGCTTCACTGTCACTAAATGAGAAAGATGAGTTCAAATGGAAAAGTGCAAAATGCTGTGAAAAAAAGCGTCCTGTCTGCTACAAACCCTCAATAAGCTTTTATCCTTTACCCACAACTTCCTCAGCTTCTTTTGAATTTTTCTAGCGCCACAAAATTATCTCAGTATATTTTTGTCTTTACTGGCAACAATCACTGTGGTTCCTTGTGGGAGAATGCAGTTCATTTCAATGATAAAAATCCTTATTACAGTAATCATAATGTTATTAAGAATACATTTGTAATGCATGCTCATAGAAATGAGAAACATAACAGGTCTTATTAGTGCTGTTAAAGTTAAATTATTTGTGCTTTCTTCATATTTCATCTAAGCAGCAATTTTTGTTTCAAAAGCAATTTGCTTTTTCTAAGGCCTGATCTGGGCTGAATCTGCATGAAGCAAATGTATTTCTTGAAGAACCTAATAGCTCTAATATCTCCATGTAGGATGCAGTAACATTTACTTGCCATATTTATGACTATAATCAAGTTTTTTCTCCAAAACCCATACCATCAATAGATTCCCGGCATATTCTTACAGAAATCTCAGCTACCTTTTAAATGAGTGTAAAATATGTTCTCATCATAAACCACATAAAGTTAGCTCATATAGTCACTAGTCATAAAGATGTGTTTATTAATATTGAAAGTAGCGTGGGTTTTATTATTTAAATAATAAATTGTATTATTTATTTTCAGGCTTGATTCTGTAAAACGCCTGTAAAACAAAACATATTGTAAAAAGGAGCTATGCAAATAAAAATTATGTAATCTTGTCATGTTGTGTTGCCTTAACATTTCAAGTATAACTACAGTTCTTGGCATACACACGAAATCTAGAATCTATTGATTTGTGTTCATGGACACAAAAAAGTTAGAAAGAGATGATTCTTTGTAGAACCAAAAATGTTTCTTCTATGGCCTTGCCGTGAGGCATCTTTATTTTTACGAGTGTAACACCACCTCTAAACCCAACATCACAGGGCCAAAGTCAAATCATAATAAAATGTACAAATGAGTTTGTAGGAATTCACACGAATGAGCCACCTCATAAAACAGGTAGCCTATACGAATTACCATCAGATTGCTTTGATATACTGTATATTTACACATATGAAAATCAAAATCATACAAAAACCGCTTTAAACCAATGTAGATATATTTCCTCCCAGGGGCCTTCTCCAGATTCTCTGGTGTTTTGTTCTGCCCTCCCTATTGTTGTTGTTACAAATTCAACGTGATGAAACGTTGACACAGTCAACATGAGATGCTTAAGATAATGTTGAAGTTACCACCACAATGGTCGCACAGTGTGACAGTGAGATAAAAGTGTGTCAGAAGAACTCTCTTTGACTTTAAATGCTGCCATTCATTTATTTTTATAAGCGTTGATAATCCAGAGGAGGTTTATTCTATATTCTCAGACTTTTTAAACATTTTAATATTCCTAACATTAAGGCCCAGCTTCACAGAAACGGCTTAGCTTAAGCCACGATTATGCCTTAGTTGAATTAAGATATTTATGTTGCTTTTATAAAAATGCTTTAGAAGAATAGATTACTGATGGGCATCTTGAGACAAAACAATGGCACAGATATATTTTAAGATATTTCTAGGAAAGTTGTTTTCAGTTAGGACAGGTCACCTTAAGCCTTGTCTGTGAAACTGAGTCTAAATCTCCAACTAATAGCTGTTAAACATACACATTATGTAGTGAAATTGTTCACAGTCTAAAAATGCAAGTTAGCCCTGTAACAATGACCTTCCATGCGACAACAATGACATTCTCTTTAACTCCGCTCTAAGGTTATGGGCGGGACTGCAGTCATGATGTTTTTCTAAAATGTTGAAATGAAAGTATCAGCGTTTATGAATTTATTGAAGTATTGAAGTTGTTTGGTGTCGACCTTCCAAATACGGTCAAGAGTTTGAAACCAGGTTTTTGGAGATGGTATTAAGTGTACACTATTAAAAACTGGTTAAATAGGTTAGTAATTTACAGTTGCTCATGAAAATAAATAAATGATGAAGGGTAAATATATAGTTTTATACATACATTTTATTTAGACTATCTAAACATATTGATTCATTTTTAGGAGTTTATTAGTTTGTAAAATAAATCGTAGAAATACAGAAAATAAAAATAGTACAGAATGATTGTATTTTTCCAAACATTTGACATGTGGTAGTGTATTTTAATGCTGCACACAATTATAAAATACAATTATACATTTATTATTGTAACATATGACTTTTGACAAACAACAGTGAAAGAATATAAACGATTGTCAATTATTTTAATTACTTTACATGAAACAACCCTAATTATTATATTAAAGCTACTTTGATAACTGTGAGTTATTAACCTAGATGCAATTTCAAAACAGTTGGAAAATAGTTGGAAAGGTAAACAAAAAATGTCGGCGGTGACAATTGATACATAAGTCCTCAATATCATCTCAGTCATTCAGCCAAATGAAGCAAGTATATGTCCTAACTATCTTGTGTAGCCAGGAACTTATTCAAATCTTTTTGACAGTCAAATGTGTAGAATTGAAATAAGATTTTCAGCACACTGTTGATTCTACAGAGAAGAAGAGCTCCAGATACCAGGTATGATATTTTGCTTGAGCTAAATTTACTGCAAAGAGAAATGTCTTTATGAACAGCTTAGATTTATGGAACAAAACTAAATTTATTGTGTCACTTGCCATGTAAGAAATAAGAATGCCTTTAAAATGAAACGTAAAGGTTTTAAGAGCAGAAGAAGAAAATGATGATAAGACAAACAAGCACTGTGTGCAGATAATTGTCAGTGAAAGGATATTGTTTTTAGAAGCAGTAGATGGGTAGTGTGTTTTGTTTTAAGACATTTGTGCGCTGTGTGTCTCAACTACGATTTGGCATGTTATATATAAGTATATGAATTTAAGTTCAGAATCAGAATCAGAAAGAGCTTTATTGCCAAGTGACTTTGCACAAACATGGAATTTGTTTTGGTGACAGGAGCATCCAGTACACAGAAACAGTAATAACGACATAACACAGAGACCATAACACAATAGAATAAAAATAAGGGCATTTGGGTATAAAAAATAAGAAAATAAATACAATAAACATAAGATAAAGACAGAGTAAAGCTATGTGTGTGTGTAAATATGTATAATTACAAGTCAAGACTATTGTAGTACAAGGTATGTGCTATATACATCATAATGAAATTTAATTTACAGAAAAAGTTGTATAAAAAATTAACAGTGTTTTATTGTACGGTTTACTAACTATTCAAGAGGTAGATGGCCTGATGGAAGAAGCTGTTTTTGTGTTTGGTTGTTCTGGCACTCAGAGCTTTGTAGCGCCGACCAGACGGCAGCATTGTTAATAGATATTGGCTTGGATGTGAGAGGTCCAGGGTGATTGTACAGTGTGAAGTTAGACATATTTATCACGTTTGTAAGTCAAATTGTACTTTCTCCACTTTAAATGGATTATTGTCTCATAAACCTGGTGTAAAATACAAGAGGGGATATACAGTAGTAATGTGATTACACCCCTGTACGTTTTTCAGTTTAACAGATAACACCGATAAACTGAAAAGAAACTGATTTCTTTTACTTATTTTAGATTTTTGAATGGCTAGTCCTTTTCTTGTATTTTAGATCTGTTACTTTATGACAGTGGCATGACATGCCAGCTTACACTAACAAAAGTCTGTGGGGAACCCTAATGGAATTGAAGGGAAAATCGTGCAATAGCAAAAAGTATAAACATTTCAAAAGAAAAAGCTTGATAAAGTGCTTTACATCTGAACACTTACATTTACTTTTATGGGCGAGTATGTTTAGATCTTGCAAGAGGTAAGAGTCAAGCTTCAGTCGAAATCAAAACGCTGATCTAGCTGTGAAACTTCACTTCTAAACCATTGTGAAAAAAGCAATGACTTATTATTAAGACTGTCAAACAATGAATCGCTATTAATTGCATCCAGAATAAAAGTTTGTGTTTATATAATATATGTCTGTGTACTGTGCATATTAATTTTGTATTCATAAAAACGTACACATGCATATACTGTATTTAAGAATTATATAAAATAAACGTTTATACATCAGTTCAATTATTGGAAAATATATATATCTAAATATGTCCTAATTATATGTGATGTGTATGTTTTTGTGTGTATAAAGGAAAAATGAATATGCACAGTACACAGACATATATTATGTAAACACAAAATTGTATTGGATGCGATAATTATTGTTGTTGTTTTATTACTCTTCATTTAGGAAATCCGGGAATGAAGCAATTTAAATGAAGAGCAGTATGGGGCTTAAAATTTGTGCTTGAACATAACATAAATACATGACATTGTCTTTTATGAAAAACATATTTATAAAATTTACATTGTAATAACTTTCAATTCAATTTTATTTATATAGCCTATGTCGCAATGTGCATTATTCCAAAGCAGCTTTACTGGAGAAAATAAGAAAAATAGAGAAAAAGGTAAAACACAGCACAGTGTATAGTGTTTATAGAACAAGTAAGATCATTAAATAATATCTAATAAATGAAGTCTCCCGGTGGTTTATTTAGGATATTATGCATTAAGTGAATGTTTGGATGAAAAGATGTGTCTTTAATCTATATTTAAATTTGAAGAGTGTGTCTGACCCTCGAATAGTATGGGCAAGCCTATTCCAGAGTTTACGTGCTACGTATGAGAAAGCTCTGCTCCCTTTCGTGGATTTAGTTCTTCTAGGTGTTATCAAAAGTCTGGAGGTTTGAGATCTTAGAGAGCATGATGGGTTTTAATGTGATAGAAGCTCTGTTATGTCTGTAGGGGCTAAATCTTTAAGGCTTTATAAGTAATTAAAATAACTTTAAAGTCAATACGATACTTAATGGGTATCCAGTGAAGGAATGATAACATTGTAGTTATGTGATCGTATTTTTTGAACCTGGTTAGAACTCTATGTTCTCAGCAGGGCCGGATTTAGGAGGATGGGGCCCCTGGGCTTGAGTTGTTTTCGGGCCCCCGTACTACTTAAAATCATGTGTTTGTAAACATTAGTAAATGTGTGTGTTGTCCCTGTGTTTCTGGAGGATCTTGAGCGATTATACATCTCGGATCTAAAATTTGGGAACCCCAGTATTAACATGAAACCAACAATGAGATATACAGTTGTCAGCATTATTAATCTTATTAATTGTAAGCTACTGCCAAATGCAATTTTTCATAGTTCGTGGTGCATGTTCAATGTTTAAAAAAATATAAGTAAATACTGAAAATGAAGGTGAACAAATGCAGAAAATTCCATCAGTAAAGCATAATGACGCATCTATGAGTTTGAAATGCACTTTAAAATAATATTCATAATAATGAGAAGAAACGTCTTATTATGGCTTAAATAGTTTCAGAATAATGAGATGGGTCCATAGTTTTGTAAGGTCTAGTTAACTGAGGTTGTGCAGGGCTAATAGGGCCCCTCTGTTATACATCGTTTTATTTAATTTTTACCTATACTTTATACCGTCTGTCAAATGCATTAATGTAAATGTAATACCTAACATAACATCATTTTCATGTCAAATTTTTAAATGTAAATCTAAAAGATTGATAAATGCAGCTCATAGGGCTATAAATCCATGAATGGTATATCTGCAAGGTATCATCTTAATTTAGCATTTAATTTTTGCCGGAGAACTCAATGTCAGACATGAAATAACTTGCATATAAACGCGGTTTTAAACAGCACGAGCAGTTTGTCACTTCGCGCGTCCCGTAGTTCGGTTGTTTTAACTTTGTCGATTAGTTAGCAGAATGTTTTTATTTACATAGATGGATTTAACAGTATTTGCATTTTATTTACGAGAACCGCTTATGGTCACAGAACGGGTAATATTAGAAATAAAACACAACTCTTTTCATAACTCGTTTTTAGTAAAAGCAAAGAAAGTGTAACAACAAAAAAGCTAACTTGGTAGAATCTTCTGCATCCACTTGTCGATGAAACGATCTGTCGGACTGTGAGCCAGCGTTAAATGGAAAATGCGGAGTGGAATTAGTTCCGGACCTTTAGTGGTGTGATAAGAGACCGTTTTTCGCGGGGATGTGAATCCTCACTACTAACGTACACTTCAGAATCGGGTACCATTCTATTGTACCTACCAAAGGGTGCCAGCCTGTGAGGGCAAATGGACAGTGGCTCAAGCCACAGAGCCACCTTGTGAACTGGTTCCGGTTACCGTAGGTCCGTGAGTTTCAAAGGAGAAATAACTGAAATACAGGAAAAATAACTAAACGAGAGGGTGGCGGGAGATGGGTGTGAAAACTGGAGTGGTGACAGGTATGCTCTGGATTATCTGCCTAAAGACCGGTGTGGTGCCATAGGTAAAGAATCATTGTTTCCATTTGACTAAATGCTGCTCTTTCGCGTTCTTGTCTCTCAGTTTTTTGTTTTCTTTTTAGCGCTGCACTGCAATAGCTTTTGTCAGCAACTATAACAGCGTGTTAATGCAGAGACAGGTTTCCACTGCGATAAACGTGACGGATATAATCCACAAATAACAAATCTGGAAACGCCAACATGACTGACGGAAAGTTTAGCCAATTAAACGACATCAGGCAGATGAATCCGTGTATCGTTCGTTCTTTTCATATTCAATTGGTTTGTTATTTCGTTATTCGTTTATAAATGTAATACCAAAAAACATATAACGGGTCATTTTCGTACTTTTGATTTAATGCTCAGTTCAAAAATAGGAAATGAAATTAAGGGGTCACGACCGATTTTGATTTTGATATTTAATTTGTTCGATTTGCGTGAACCGGAAGTTATCTTCGTGTGTGTGTGTGTGTGTGTGTGGGCGTGTGTGTGTAGGTGTGTGTGTGTAAGTGTGTGTGCGCGCGTGCGCGTGTGTGTGTGTTGCACTTGGAAGTTTGCCGCAATTGCAATTTATTTTAGTAATTTCATATCGACACCATGGCCGCACTGGAATCATATGCTGATTTAATTAAAGACTTATTTGAAACTGTCAAGACACATATAGAGATTTTCACTACACTGCATAAGATGGGTATCCAGCGATTTTCTGCTACAAAATTCTACAATAAAAATATCTGTTTTTTGGCTAGATGTTAAGTCACGAATACTGGGTATAACTCCAATGTAGAACGTCTAACGCACCCTCAAAGAAAGTCGTGATATGGCACCCCAAATTGTCCCAATAACCCAAAAATGCTACAGTAAAACTGTTTTCTTGCATGACGGTAGACATCAAGACAAGGTATAACCTAGCTGTGGAACTTTTAACGCACCATCAAAGACATACTTGTACAAAAACACAGTTCTGACAATAGACATTTTCTGTACATACAACAAGTGACAACGTTTACATAAATCTATATACATGTAACTACATAGCAGTAATATAATGTGTGTATAATGCACTGGCTAAGACCAACAAGAGTATAATAAATTGTATAAGAGCGATGGATCAGAAAATTTTTTGAATAAGCTTTATTTTCCAATTGTGCACACACAGACAAGCAATGTGTTGTGGTTTCAGGAGCTCAGAATGAAAAAATACAGTATAGACAAACACAGGAAATGGAAAAAACAAGTATATATAATAAAAATAAAATACATCAATGAAGAAAATAATTAATTTACATAAGAGGTAAGAGGGACAGTTAATTATAGATAATCAAAGTATAACAAAACTGTGTATACTATGCTTTTTACAAATATACACGTAAATTACTTAATTATGCATAAACCGTATTGCATGCTCTGCACTAGAATATTGCACTTTCGAACATGTAGGTACTACTGGATGTGATTAATATTCATGGTGGAGATAGGCTACCTAAAAAACTGTTCTATCAAACTAATATAGAGAATGGTAAGGGGAGTGGGTGATGGAGGTTCCACGTGAAGTTCATCTCAAGGGGCATTCAGCATGTCATGACTCAGACAGCAAGCAGCAGCCCATCATCTGTGCACTCTCTCTCTCACACACACACGCACGCACACACACACACACACACACACACACACACACACACACACACACACACACGCGAAGATAACTTCCGGTTCACGCAAATCAAAACAAATTAAATATCAAAATCGGTCGTGCCCCCTTTATCTCATTTCCTATTTTTGATCTGAGTATTTAATCAAAAGTACCAAAAATGACCCGTTATTTGTTTTTGGTATTACATTTATAAACGAATAACGAAATAACAAACCGTTTTTTAATTTTCCGATTTTGGAATCTCAATTGAATTTGAAAAGAACGAATGATACACGGATTCAGATGTAAGGCAGTGCTTTTGAATCGTGCTAGACCAATGAACAAAGTTTAAATGAAAAATAAAATGACTGGCAAATAACTAAACTAATCAAATGAACGAGAAGGGCGGGGCTCCTGGGCTGGAGCCCAGTCAAGCCGTATGGTAAATCCGGCCTTGGTTCTCAGCTATGTTCTGAACTAACTGTAGTTTGATTACAGATGATGCAGGACAACCACTAAAATAGTGCAGTCTTGAGGTCAAAAATGCATGAATAAGATTCACTTTATCAGCAACACATAGAATATTTTATAACTTGGCAACATTTCTAAGGTGGAAGAAGGCTGTTTTTGTGACATTTGAGATGTGGTTTCCAAATGACTGGTTGCTGTCTAATATAACGCCTAAGTCTTTAACTGTATTTGTTGGAGTATCAGTGCAGCCTTCAATTTGCAGGTTATGAAAGAAATGTTCTGTTTATTAAAATTGAATAGAAGGAAATTACTAGTTATCCAATGTTTTATATCTTCGATGCACTATGCCAATTTGGATAGCTGGAAGGAATCATCTGGTCTTGATGAGATGTATAGCTGAGTATCATCTGCATAACAGTGGAAGCTTATACCATGTTTCTAATAATGTTGTCAAGGGGCAGCATGTATATGGAGAATAGCAAGGGTCCTATAACCGATCCCTGAGGTAATCTATAATTTACTTGCGTTATAATTTGATGATTCCCCATTTAGTTGGACAAATTGATATCTGTCTGCTAAGTAAGATCTGAACCATTGTAGTGCTTGTCCCTGAATACCGTTATAATTTTGAAAGCGATCTAAAAGTATGTTAAGTTCTACAGTATCGAACGTAGCACTAAGGTCAAGCAGGACTGAGACGTTACCTTTATCTGATGCTATAAGCAGGTCGTTTGTAATTTTAACGAGAGCAGTTTCAGTGCTATGATGCAGTATAAAGCCTGATTGAAATGTTTTGTGCATGTCATTATTTTGTAAGAAAGCGCACATCTGAGTGGACACTACATTTCTAGTATTTTCGACAGGTAAATGAGATTTGAAATCGGTTTGAAAACTTTGATCAGCTTTTACCGAAATGTGATGTTTGATGAACGTTCTGCTATAAATGACCTTGATTTTTACACACAAAATATGAGACCTTGTTTTAGGAAACAAAAAAGTTAGAGCAGACAACTTTTTTCAGTTTGCCATTTGTTTCTTAGTCTTTCCTTCAGGAATACACAGCAACCAGCATGAACTCAAGGTCAGAGACGGTCATGTTTGTGATTCTTCTGATTGCATCATCGTTTACCCAAGGTCAGAAAAACACTTTACCATCCTCATTTGGTTTTGTTTAAATTGACCTATAAATGGAATTTAAATTGCTATATTTGGATAAACTATAATTTTTACACTCTATTCTTTATCAAGGTCACACGATAGTGAGCTATGGAAAAGAATTCATCACAGCATTTCCAGAGAACGTTGGTTACTTCTACCCATACAGTTCTTCTAGAGGTATAAGAGTCACCACCCTCCATAGCAGCACTTTCTTCACTGTCTTCTACAACGACACACAAAAAACAGTAACATCCCTACAGCAGGGTGAAACTGTGTTTGTGTCGTTTCCAAAAACTGCTGAAGTACATCAACTAAACTACTCCAGGAACTCAATCCGAATTACCAGTGAAAAAGACATCGTAGTTCATTCCTTCAGTCAGACAGATATAGGTACAGCTACCAGTCCAGAGAAAAGTGTCCAGAGCCATGTTGTTCAACCCATCACAAATCTTGGCATGAGCTATTTGATCCCTTCGCTGAACCATTCAGACCTTGTCCAAACGTTCAGCGGAACCCTGGCAACCTTCTGGTCCCAAAGATACAGTTCATTCAAGCTGATCATCATCAATGCAGAGGACACAGAAAACACTGTCACCATAGTCAAGAACATTTCAGGCAGTGTGAAAGAAGAAAATATCAAGATCTCATCATACCAGCTCATCCAGATGCAGGCCGATGCTTCACTGATAAAGGTTGAAGCTAGCCATAAAGTAGCAGTGATTCTGACTCATCCATGTCTAGAAATTACAACCTCATGTAAATGCAACATGACAGTGAATCAGATTCTTCCTGTACGATTTCAGGGTCAGAGCTTTGTTGTGCCGTACATTCCGGGTATAACCCAGAGCCGCTTACTTATGACATCAAATGTCAAGCCAACTTTTCTATTTCACAATAATGTTCAGTTACAGCCTAGTCCATCAGGGTTGCTGTCACTTTCAGATCAGACGGAATCTCAGTACGTAAATGCGTCGGGAAACGTGTCCCTCACACTGATCAGTCCAGGTCTTATCATTGAAGTGATCCCAGAAAACATGTTTGCTGCCTGTTACCTGCTGCAGTTCTATTCAGACATCACCATCACTAAGAAAGCTTTAGTGATAGCAGAAACTGACAGCAAAAATAATGTACACAAAAAAAACAATCCGGTTACAGACACTCAGTGGACTGAGATTACCGGCACAAAATACTCTTCAGGTATAATATCTTTAACAGAGTCGCAAACCTTCATCTGGCATCCATCCTCAAAGATTGCCGTTTATATTCTGGAAAACATTGGCATGGCAGTTTATGGAGGACCAGCTATACCTATAAATACACAACCGGGTAAATTTGTAAGAATTCACTTCTGATGCCGAATAAGACATACATTAATACAGTTGTAAAGCACATTCATGATGATTAACATTTTTTATGTTTTTATTCAGATGAGTTCGGCTGTGTGGTGATTCCTGGACAGTTTGAAATCAGAAACGAGCATCTTAGTTGGACTGAATCCCTGGCTCACTGTACGAGTCTTCAAAAACACCTCGCCTGTCCTACACGTGAAGACATTCAGATGGATTTGGTCAATACGTTTAACACAACAGAGGGTGAAGAGGCTTGGATTGGCCTGCGACGTAGTCTAATGACTACAGACTGGTACTGGCAGAGGCAAACACCATCAACAACGTTATCACCCTCATCATCTGTGGAATACGTTCACTGGGCTGATGGGCAGCCACTTGTCAGTTTTAAGGGCCTTTGTGCTTCATTATCATTGGATCAGGACGATGAGTTCAAATGGAAAACTGCAAAATGCTGCGAGAAAAAGCGTCCTGTCTGCTACAAACCCCCAATATATCTTATATGAATTAGTAAACATATTTCAGGTTCAAATATAGCACCATAAATATATATTTGTGCATTTTAACATCGCTGTCTTTACTACTAACAGTAACTATAGTTGCTAAAAAATTACTGTAGTCCCTTTATAATCCTCATTATCAAATTCCTGTATTCTTAATGCAAAATGTTATTGAAAGAAATACATTTCTAATTCATGTTTAAATATGTAGGTTTTCTGTTAGTTTGGAATTTAGTCCAAGCTTTTAGTATGAAAATATAGTATGAAAACATAAAGCAACAGGTCTTCTAGGATTTCTAAGTTATACTCAAATATAGCTATTACTGAGCTTTTCTGATAAATTTGTTAGAAGCTAAAGGCCTACCTATGTTTTTCAAAGCAAATCATACAAAGAGTTTATTTGCAAAAATAGATAATGCAGTTTAATTTTTTTTTCAAAAGCCATGTTTTTTTATCGCGTTTTATTGTGTTAATTAGTTTTATCTTTTGAGTCACTAATACTTAATCAAAACAACCCAACTTCAGTTTGATTGACATTACTTGGAATGCACAATTAAAACATGATTCTTAAAAACGCAGTGATGTTTTGCAGATGAACTCTTCCCATGCTTATCAGCTTTTTCTCTAACCCAACAATTTTCAGATTGCCAGCACCCAGGAGCATAGTTTTGTTTGAACATTAAGGGGCAATACAATTAATCATTGTATTCCCTAAATGCAAATAGCATTCTAGAAACATTTCCATAGTCTATTCTAGTTATAAATTTAATTCATTTTAACAGAATATAAACAACTATATAAATTAATTTGTGTCTGTAACGTGTTTAAACTATAGTCCATTATAAACTTCCATAGGCCTAAAATAAGTATAATAGTATAATATTTTGTGTAATGTCGATAGAAAGTTAATTGTAAAATGAACTGTAAATTGTAGACTGTGTGGCATGATGTGTATGTTTCAAACTTCCAACATCCACAGCCTCTTTTGTCAGTGCAATATTGTAAGGCAAACTGTTGGTGGCGGTAACGAGCTTTATTGCTTTCAATCTCCGCATTAAACAACTCACAAGGCTTGCGTTTATTGTGCAGTTTTGTTTAGTGTTAGCCTAAATTGTATATTTTCTCAATTTCTACATATTGTGACACTTTAGACTTGTTCTCAAATGGTAAGCCTAATGGCAATTATGAATATGTGTTACCAAATCAGGTTATAATGGTTATTATGTTTGCCAAATAAACTGCTTGCTTGTGCCGATTAAGTTTTCTTTTTTTTTTGTATAATGAATTAGTTTTTTTCCAAATGTTCATTTCGAGGTAATATTTCTTAAAGGCCATCTTTTTTTTTTTCAAATATTATTTCAGGGTGGCGCACATGTGGCTCAGTTGATAGCGCTGTTCTCTATTTTTTTGCGTAGCCTACTAACCTTCACTCTTAAAAAACATTAGATATTTGTTTAAACTTATTTAAATATTTTCATAATTTAAATAGCCTATCTCTTCAAAAATAGTAAATCGTATAGCATACTTTATGTGAACCAATGTCAAAGTTTCCATATTTCTCTCAAGTTTACGGGCGAGTCTTCAAATATATACCAGATATAACAAACATATCTGGATTACGATGACCTTGCCTACGCACATATGGCGCACGCTGAAATTAAAACAAGGTATATTAACCATATATATTTCTATGATATAAACACTATATGTATTAAACCATAGCCTACTGAAAATAATGTTTTGTTTTACATTAAGTGAATGTTTGGATGAAAAGATGTGTCTTTAATCTATATTTAAATTTGAAGAGTGTGTCTGACCCTCGAATAGTATGGGCAAGCCTATTCCAGAGTTTACGTGCTACGTATGAGAAAGCTCTGCTCCCTTTCGTGGATTTAGTTCTTCTAGGTGTTATCAAAAGTCTGGAGGTTTGAGATCTTAGAGAGCATGATGGGTTTTAATGTGATAGAAGCTCTGTTATGTCTGTAGGGGCTAAATCTTTAAGGCTTTATAAGTAATTAAAATAACTTTAAAGTCAATACGATACTTAATGGGTATCCAGTGAAGGAATGATAACATTGTAGTTATGTGATCGTATTTTTTGAACCTGGTTAGAACTCTATGTTCTCAGCAGGGCCGGATTTAGGAGGATGGGGCCCCTGGGCTTGAGTTGTTTTCGGGCCCCCGTACTACTTAAAATCATGTGTTTGTAAACATTAGTAAATGTGTGTGTTGTCCCTGTGTTTCTGGAGGATCTTGAGCGATTATACATCTCGGATCTAAAATTTGGGAACCCCAGTATTAACATGAAACCAACAATGAGATATACAGTTGTCAGCATTATTAATCTTATTAATTGTAAGCTACTGCCAAATGCAATTTTTCATAGTTCGTGGTGCATGTTCAATGTTTAAAAAAATATAAGTAAATACTGAAAATGAAGGTGAACAAATGCAGAAAATTCCATCAGTAAAGCATAATGACGCATCTATGAGTTTGAAATGCACTTTAAAATAATATTCATAATAATGAGAAGAAACGTCTTATTATGGCTTAAATAGTTTCAGAATAATGAGATGGGTCCATAGTTTTGTAAGGTCTAGTTAACTGAGGTTGTGCAGGGCTAATAGGGCCCCTCTGTTATACATCGTTTTATTTAATTTTTACCTATACTTTATACCGTCTGTCAAATGCATTAATGTAAATGTAATACCTAACATAACATCATTTTCATGTCAAATTTTTAAATGTAAATCTAAAAGATTGATAAATGCAGCTCATAGGGCTATAAATCCATGAATGGTATATCTGCAAGGTATCATCTTAATTTAGCATTTAATTTTTGCCGGAGAACTCAATGTCAGACATGAAATAACTTGCATATAAACGCGGTTTTAAACAGCACGAGCAGTTTGTCACTTCGCGCGTCCCGTAGTTCGGTTGTTTTAACTTTGTCGATTAGTTAGCAGAATGTTTTTATTTACATAGATGGATTTAACAGTATTTGCATTTTATTTACGAGAACCGCTTATGGTCACAGAACGGGTAATATTAGAAATAAAACACAACTCTTTTCATAACTCGTTTTTAGTAAAAGCAAAGAAAGTGTAACAACAAAAAAGCTAACTTGGTAGAATCTTCTGCATCCACTTGTCGATGAAACGATCTGTCGGACTGTGAGCCAGCGTTAAATGGAAAATGCGGAGTGGAATTAGTTCCGGACCTTTAGTGGTGTGATAAGAGACCGTTTTTCGCGGGGATGTGAATCCTCACTACTAACGTACACTTCAGAATCGGGTACCATTCTATTGTACCTACCAAAGGGTGCCAGCCTGTGAGGGCAAATGGACAGTGGCTCAAGCCACAGAGCCACCTTGTGAACTGGTTCCGGTTACCGTAGGTCCGTGAGTTTCAAAGGAGAAATAACTGAAATACAGGAAAAATAACTAAACGAGAGGGTGGCGGGAGATGGGTGTGAAAACTGGAGTGGTGACAGGTATGCTCTGGATTATCTGCCTAAAGACCGGTGTGGTGCCATAGGTAAAGAATCATTGTTTCCATTTGACTAAATGCTGCTCTTTCGCGTTCTTGTCTCTCAGTTTTTTGTTTTCTTTTTAGCGCTGCACTGCAATAGCTTTTGTCAGCAACTATAACAGCGTGTTAATGCAGAGACAGGTTTCCACTGCGATAAACGTGACGGATATAATCCACAAATAACAAATCTGGAAACGCCAACATGACTGACGGAAAGTTTAGCCAATTAAACGACATCAGGCAGATGAATCCGTGTATCGTTCGTTCTTTTCATATTCAATTGGTTTGTTATTTCGTTATTCGTTTATAAATGTAATACCAAAAAACATATAACGGGTCATTTTCGTACTTTTGATTTAATGCTCAGTTCAAAAATAGGAAATGAAATTAAGGGGTCACGACCGATTTTGATTTTGATATTTAATTTGTTCGATTTGCGTGAACCGGAAGTTATCTTCGTGTGTGTGTGTGTGTGTGTGTGGGCGTGTGTGTGTAGGTGTGTGTGTGTAAGTGTGTGTGCGCGCGTGCGCGTGTGTGTGTGTTGCACTTGGAAGTTTGCCGCAATTGCAATTTATTTTAGTAATTTCATATCGACACCATGGCCGCACTGGAATCATATGCTGATTTAATTAAAGACTTATTTGAAACTGTCAAGACACATATAGAGATTTTCACTACACTGCATAAGATGGGTATCCAGCGATTTTCTGCTACAAAATTCTACAATAAAAATATCTGTTTTTTGGCTAGATGTTAAGTCACGAATACTGGGTATAACTCCAATGTAGAACGTCTAACGCACCCTCAAAGAAAGTCGTGATATGGCACCCCAAATTGTCCCAATAACCCAAAAATGCTACAGTAAAACTGTTTTCTTGCATGACGGTAGACATCAAGACAAGGTATAACCTAGCTGTGGAACTTTTAACGCACCATCAAAGACATACTTGTACAAAAACACAGTTCTGACAATAGACATTTTCTGTACATACAACAAGTGACAACGTTTACATAAATCTATATACATGTAACTACATAGCAGTAATATAATGTGTGTATAATGCACTGGCTAAGACCAACAAGAGTATAATAAATTGTATAAGAGCGATGGATCAGAAAATTTTTTGAATAAGCTTTATTTTCCAATTGTGCACACACAGACAAGCAATGTGTTGTGGTTTCAGGAGCTCAGAATGAAAAAATACAGTATAGACAAACACAGGAAATGGAAAAAACAAGTATATATAATAAAAATAAAATACATCAATGAAGAAAATAATTAATTTACATAAGAGGTAAGAGGGACAGTTAATTATAGATAATCAAAGTATAACAAAACTGTGTATACTATGCTTTTTACAAATATACACGTAAATTACTTAATTATGCATAAACCGTATTGCATGCTCTGCACTAGAATATTGCACTTTCGAACATGTAGGTACTACTGGATGTGATTAATATTCATGGTGGAGATAGGCTACCTAAAAAACTGTTCTATCAAACTAATATAGAGAATGGTAAGGGGAGTGGGTGATGGAGGTTCCACGTGAAGTTCATCTCAAGGGGCATTCAGCATGTCATGACTCAGACAGCAAGCAGCAGCCCATCATCTGTGCACTCTCTCTCTCACACACACACGCACGCACACACACACACACACACACACACACACACACACACACACACACACACACACGCGAAGATAACTTCCGGTTCACGCAAATCAAAACAAATTAAATATCAAAATCGGTCGTGCCCCCTTTATCTCATTTCCTATTTTTGATCTGAGTATTTAATCAAAAGTACCAAAAATGACCCGTTATTTGTTTTTGGTATTACATTTATAAACGAATAACGAAATAACAAACCGTTTTTTAATTTTCCGATTTTGGAATCTCAATTGAATTTGAAAAGAACGAATGATACACGGATTCAGATGTAAGGCAGTGCTTTTGAATCGTGCTAGACCAATGAACAAAGTTTAAATGAAAAATAAAATGACTGGCAAATAACTAAACTAATCAAATGAACGAGAAGGGCGGGGCTCCTGGGCTGGAGCCCAGTCAAGCCGTATGGTAAATCCGGCCTTGGTTCTCAGCTATGTTCTGAACTAACTGTAGTTTGATTACAGATGATGCAGGACAACCACTAAAATAGTGCAGTCTTGAGGTCAAAAATGCATGAATAAGATTCACTTTATCAGCAACACATAGAATATTTTATAACTTGGCAACATTTCTAAGGTGGAAGAAGGCTGTTTTTGTGACATTTGAGATGTGGTTTCCAAATGACTGGTTGCTGTCTAATATAACGCCTAAGTCTTTAACTGTATTTGTTGGAGTATCAGTGCAGCCTTCAATTTGCAGGTTATGAAAGAAATGTTCTGTTTATTAAAATTGAATAGAAGGAAATTACTAGTTATCCAATGTTTTATATCTTCGATGCACTATGCCAATTTGGATAGCTGGAAGGAATCATCTGGTCTTGATGAGATGTATAGCTGAGTATCATCTGCATAACAGTGGAAGCTTATACCATGTTTCTAATAATGTTGTCAAGGGGCAGCATGTATATGGAGAATAGCAAGGGTCCTATAACCGATCCCTGAGGTAATCTATAATTTACTTGCGTTATAATTTGATGATTCCCCATTTAGTTGGACAAATTGATATCTGTCTGCTAAGTAAGATCTGAACCATTGTAGTGCTTGTCCCTGAATACCGTTATAATTTTGAAAGCGATCTAAAAGTATGTTAAGTTCTACAGTATCGAACGTAGCACTAAGGTCAAGCAGGACTGAGACGTTACCTTTATCTGATGCTATAAGCAGGTCGTTTGTAATTTTAACGAGAGCAGTTTCAGTGCTATGATGCAGTATAAAGCCTGATTGAAATGTTTTGTGCATGTCATTATTTTGTAAGAAAGCGCACATCTGAGTGGACACTACATTTCTAGTATTTTCGACAGGTAAATGAGATTTGAAATCGGTTTGAAAACTTTGATCAGCTTTTACCGAAATGTGATGTTTGATGAACGTTCTGCTATAAATGACCTTGATTTTTACACACAAAATATGAGACCTTGTTTTAGGAAACAAAAAAGTTAGAGCAGACAACTTTTTTCAGTTTGCCATTTGTTTCTTAGTCTTTCCTTCAGGAATACACAGCAACCAGCATGAACTCAAGGTCAGAGACGGTCATGTTTGTGATTCTTCTGATTGCATCATCGTTTACCCAAGGTCAGAAAAACACTTTACCATCCTCATTTGGTTTTGTTTAAATTGACCTATAAATGGAATTTAAATTGCTATATTTGGATAAACTATAATTTTTACACTCTATTCTTTATCAAGGTCACACGATAGTGAGCTATGGAAAAGAATTCATCACAGCATTTCCAGAGAACGTTGGTTACTTCTACCCATACAGTTCTTCTAGAGGTATAAGAGTCACCACCCTCCATAGCAGCACTTTCTTCACTGTCTTCTACAACGACACACAAAAAACAGTAACATCCCTACAGCAGGGTGAAACTGTGTTTGTGTCGTTTCCAAAAACTGCTGAAGTACATCAACTAAACTACTCCAGGAACTCAATCCGAATTACCAGTGAAAAAGACATCGTAGTTCATTCCTTCAGTCAGACAGATATAGGTACAGCTACCAGTCCAGAGAAAAGTGTCCAGAGCCATGTTGTTCAACCCATCACAAATCTTGGCATGAGCTATTTGATCCCTTCGCTGAACCATTCAGACCTTGTCCAAACGTTCAGCGGAACCCTGGCAACCTTCTGGTCCCAAAGATACAGTTCATTCAAGCTGATCATCATCAATGCAGAGGACACAGAAAACACTGTCACCATAGTCAAGAACATTTCAGGCAGTGTGAAAGAAGAAAATATCAAGATCTCATCATACCAGCTCATCCAGATGCAGGCCGATGCTTCACTGATAAAGGTTGAAGCTAGCCATAAAGTAGCAGTGATTCTGACTCATCCATGTCTAGAAATTACAACCTCATGTAAATGCAACATGACAGTGAATCAGATTCTTCCTGTACGATTTCAGGGTCAGAGCTTTGTTGTGCCGTACATTCCGGGTATAACCCAGAGCCGCTTACTTATGACATCAAATGTCAAGCCAACTTTTCTATTTCACAATAATGTTCAGTTACAGCCTAGTCCATCAGGGTTGCTGTCACTTTCAGATCAGACGGAATCTCAGTACGTAAATGCGTCGGGAAACGTGTCCCTCACACTGATCAGTCCAGGTCTTATCATTGAAGTGATCCCAGAAAACATGTTTGCTGCCTGTTACCTGCTGCAGTTCTATTCAGACATCACCATCACTAAGAAAGCTTTAGTGATAGCAGAAACTGACAGCAAAAATAATGTACACAAAAAAAACAATCCGGTTACAGACACTCAGTGGACTGAGATTACCGGCACAAAATACTCTTCAGGTATAATATCTTTAACAGAGTCGCAAACCTTCATCTGGCATCCATCCTCAAAGATTGCCGTTTATATTCTGGAAAACATTGGCATGGCAGTTTATGGAGGACCAGCTATACCTATAAATACACAACCGGGTAAATTTGTAAGAATTCACTTCTGATGCCGAATAAGACATACATTAATACAGTTGTAAAGCACATTCATGATGATTAACATTTTTTATGTTTTTATTCAGATGAGTTCGGCTGTGTGGTGATTCCTGGACAGTTTGAAATCAGAAACGAGCATCTTAGTTGGACTGAATCCCTGGCTCACTGTACGAGTCTTCAAAAACACCTCGCCTGTCCTACACGTGAAGACATTCAGATGGATTTGGTCAATACGTTTAACACAACAGAGGGTGAAGAGGCTTGGATTGGCCTGCGACGTAGTCTAATGACTACAGACTGGTACTGGCAGAGGCAAACACCATCAACAACGTTATCACCCTCATCATCTGTGGAATACGTTCACTGGGCTGATGGGCAGCCACTTGTCAGTTTTAAGGGCCTTTGTGCTTCATTATCATTGGATCAGGACGATGAGTTCAAATGGAAAACTGCAAAATGCTGCGAGAAAAAGCGTCCTGTCTGCTACAAACCCCCAATATATCTTATATGAATTAGTAAACATATTTCAGGTTCAAATATAGCACCATAAATATATATTTGTGCATTTTAACATCGCTGTCTTTACTACTAACAGTAACTATAGTTGCTAAAAAATTACTGTAGTCCCTTTATAATCCTCATTATCAAATTCCTGTATTCTTAATGCAAAATGTTATTGAAAGAAATACATTTCTAATTCATGTTTAAATATGTAGGTTTTCTGTTAGTTTGGAATTTAGTCCAAGCTTTTAGTATGAAAATATAGTATGAAAACATAAAGCAACAGGTCTTCTAGGATTTCTAAGTTATACTCAAATATAGCTATTACTGAGCTTTTCTGATAAATTTGTTAGAAGCTAAAGGCCTACCTATGTTTTTCAAAGCAAATCATACAAAGAGTTTATTTGCAAAAATAGATAATGCAGTTTAATTTTTTTTTCAAAAGCCATGTTTTTTTATCGCGTTTTATTGTGTTAATTAGTTTTATCTTTTGAGTCACTAATACTTAATCAAAACAACCCAACTTCAGTTTGATTGACATTACTTGGAATGCACAATTAAAACATGATTCTTAAAAACGCAGTGATGTTTTGCAGATGAACTCTTCCCATGCTTATCAGCTTTTTCTCTAACCCAACAATTTTCAGATTGCCAGCACCCAGGAGCATAGTTTTGTTTGAACATTAAGGGGCAATACAATTAATCATTGTATTCCCTAAATGCAAATAGCATTCTAGAAACATTTCCATAGTCTATTCTAGTTATAAATTTAATTCATTTTAACAGAATATAAACAACTATATAAATTAATTTGTGTCTGTAACGTGTTTAAACTATAGTCCATTATAAACTTCCATAGGCCTAAAATAAGTATAATAGTATAATATTTTGTGTAATGTCGATAGAAAGTTAATTGTAAAATGAACTGTAAATTGTAGACTGTGTGGCATGATGTGTATGTTTCAAACTTCCAACATCCACAGCCTCTTTTGTCAGTGCAATATTGTAAGGCAAACTGTTGGTGGCGGTAACGAGCTTTATTGCTTTCAATCTCCGCATTAAACAACTCACAAGGCTTGCGTTTATTGTGCAGTTTTGTTTAGTGTTAGCCTAAATTGTATATTTTCTCAATTTCTACATATTGTGACACTTTAGACTTGTTCTCAAATGGTAAGCCTAATGGCAATTATGAATATGTGTTACCAAATCAGGTTATAATGGTTATTATGTTTGCCAAATAAACTGCTTGCTTGTGCCGATTAAGTTTTCTTTTTTTTTTGTATAATGAATTAGTTTTTTTCCAAATGTTCATTTCGAGGTAATATTTCTTAAAGGCCATCTTTTTTTTTTCAAATATTATTTCAGGGTGGCGCACATGTGGCTCAGTTGATAGCGCTGTTCTCTATTTTTTTGCGTAGCCTACTAACCTTCACTCTTAAAAAACATTAGATATTTGTTTAAACTTATTTAAATATTTTCATAATTTAAATAGCCTATCTCTTCAAAAATAGTAAATCGTATAGCATACTTTATGTGAACCAATGTCAAAGTTTCCATATTTCTCTCAAGTTTACGGGCGAGTCTTCAAATATATACCAGATATAACAAACATATCTGGATTACGATGACCTTGCCTACGCACATATGGCGCACGCTGAAATTAAAACAAGGTATATTAACCATATATATTTCTATGATATAAACACTATATGTATTAAACCATAGCCTACTGAAAATAATGTTTTGTGTCAGCATTCTGCAGTTTAAAACATATTTGTTAAACTGAGTATGAAAAAAATAAGTGGCCTATAGGTTTAACGTTTTGATTGGGGTTGCTAATATGTTCTGTGAAATTGTTGTGAAATTGACGATTATTGAAGCAGCCGAAAACAAAGGGAGGTCGCTTTGATGAAGGTAAAGTCGTGGCCGTAGCCCTATGAGGTCACCGAGGTCCGGACCTCGGTAATTTTTCATTTAAAAAAATAAAATCTGCAGCTTTGAATAATCACCAGTTTAAAACTCTTCTGACAGTCTGTTTTACACGTATATTATTAAATCGGTTTACAGAGGGTTTTTATTTTCTGTACGTGGTGTAAAAGAAGGATTCATTTCACTTGATGCGGTATAGGCTGGCGGTATCATCCGAATGAAAGAGTGAGTGCGTGGGAACGCAATCTCTGCACTGCATAACCGTAGGCTATATGACACTTGCACAACCTGTTTTCACTTAAAGATTCACTGTCAAATAATGCAACCAGAAATATATTTTTGTCACTTTTCCTCCCTTCCTAATTTTGCATTTGGTGTTTTTTTTTAAGTTTAAATGTTTTTATATGCATAGAGCAAATGTGGTAAAACTGCAGAATGATCATTTGTAGGAAATAATACATATACGTGTAATATTTTGAAAAGTTTACATTTTAAAATAAAAAACCTGCTAACTGAAGCATGAACCAAAGTATATTCTGTAACCAGGATGCAAATCTTAGAGCAAGTCTTTTTTGAAAGTCAAATTTGTCAGAACTGAACTGAGATTTCCAGCACAGAAGTGATTCTCAAGAGAAGAACTCCAGATATCAGGTATGAAATTTTGCTTTAGCTGAGTTAATAATATTATGAACTGTAGTGTCTGGTTTTGAGTCTGCTTTTATAGAACATAACAATAATTCACACATATCATGCTTTTTTTATCGAATCAGTTGTGTCAGTACTCGTGTTAACTTTAAAATACAATGCTAAGATTTCAAGAGATTTATAAATTAAAATAAAATGACAGTAAAACCAAACAGTCACTATACATTTTTGCACAGGGTGTCAAAAATGATACACCATGTAATAAATTGTATAAAATATTCACATATTTATCCGGTTTACATGTGAATATCAAATTGTACTTTCTCACCTAAAAGTCATTTTTATGTGGTAGAATTTTATTAGTTAAAATGTACTTTTCTTTGTACAATTTCTTTTAGCTTGTTTTTGTTTAGATTTTTATCTAGTTCTTTTCAACATTTAGTTGAAATAACTTTCCTTATGAGAAAATGTTTCGATTGTGTGATCTTGCATGAATTTTTAGCATTGAGAGCTAAGAAGTCAAGCTTCAATCAGAATCAGGAAAGTCATCTAGCTTTTTTTTAAATACAGTCTATAATTTTACAAGTAGCATTTTGATCAGCTCTTATAGAAATGTGATGTTTGACAACAAAACACCTGTTAATGCTGTTAATACAGTTTATGAAAACGGGTTTTACAGAATAAAAAAGGTAGAGCATGACAAAAGTCATGTGTTTTAAGTTCACCGTATTCCTTTGTCTTTTCTTTACAAATGCACAGCATCTTATTTGAACTCAAGATAAGATACAGTCATGTTCTTTATTCTTCTGATTGCATCAACGTTTACCCAAGGTAAGTCTTTTGTTTTTTTATTTTTAATGATGCATTGCTTTTTTTAGATGACACTTGTGTGATCCCATGACCCATAAACCTTTTTACACTTTTTTTCCAAGGACATACAATTGTGAGCCATGGGGACCGTTTCATCACAGCATTTCCAGAAAACTTAGGTTACTTTTACCCATTTGATTCTGGAAGAACTCTTAGAGTCACCGCACTACATAACGGAACTTCCTTCACCATCTACTTCAACAACACAAAAAGAGAAATACAAAACCTGAGAAGTGGGGAAACCGCAAAAGTGACGTTTCCAAAAACTGCTGAAATACATGAACTAGACTACTCGACTAACTCGATCCGAATTACGAGTGACAAAAATGTTGTAGTACAATCTTTTAGTCAGACAGATGAAGGCACCAATTTGGGGAGGAGTGTCCAGACCCGTGTTGTTCAACCCATTACAAATCTTGGCACAGACTACTTGATCCGTCCGCTAAACCAGTCAGACCTTATCCAAACGTTCAGCGGATCCCCAGGACCCATCTTGTCCAAAAGATACAGCTCGTTCAAGCTGATCATCATCAATGCAGAGAACACAGAAAACAACATCACGATAGTCAAGAACATTTCGGGCAGTGTGAAGCAAGAAAACTTTACAATCTCACCATACCAGCTCATCCAGTTGCAGGCCAATGCTTCAATCTTCAAGGTTAAATCTAGCCATAAAGTAGCTGTGATTCTGACTCATCCGTGTCTAGAAATTACAGCCTGTAAATGCAACATGATAGTGAATCAGATTCTTCCAACACAATTTCAGGGTCAGAGCTTTGTTGTGCCATTCATGCAGGGAATAACCCAGAGCCGCTTACTTATGACATCAAATGACATGTCAACTTCTCTATCTCACAATAATGTTCAGTTACAGCCTAGTCCATCCGGCTTCCTGTCACTTTCAAGTCAGACCGAATCTCAGTACGTTAATTCGTCGGGAAACATGTCCCTCACACTGATCAGTCCAGGTCTTATCATTGAAGTGATCCCAGAAAACATGTTTGCTGCCTGTTACCTGCTGCAGTTATATTCAGACATCAGCGCCACTAAGAAAGCTTTAGTGATAGCAGAAACTGGCAGCAGGAAAGATGTACACCAAAAAAACAATCCTTTTACAGACACTGAGTGGACTGAGATTACCGGCACAAAATACTCTTCACGTATAATATCTTTAACAGAGTCACAAACCTTCATCTGGCATCCATCCTCAAAGATTGCTGTTTATATTCTGGAGGAAACTGGCACGGCAGTTTATGGAGGACCAGCTATACCTATAAACGATCAACCAGGTAAAACAAATTGTCAATTATTTCTGATCCAGACTTAAATTTATAAATTGTTGTAAAGCACATCATTGTGAACGCTAACATTTTTATTTATTTATTCATGCATTCAGATGAGTTCGGCTGTGTGGTGATTCCTGGACAGTTTGAAGTACAAAATGTGCGTCTTAACTGGACTGAGTCTCTGGCTCGATGCACAAGTCTTCAAGGCCATCTTGCCTGTCTTAAAAATGAAGACTTTCAGATGGAGTTGGCCAATATGGTTAACACAACAGAGGATGAGGAAGCTTGGATCGGCCTACGTCGTAGTTTGATGACAACAGAGTGGTACTGGCAGAGGCAAAAACCATCAACAACCCCATTACCATCACTGTCTGTGGATTACGTTCACTGGGCTGATGGGCAGCCTCTGGACAAATCGAAGGGCCTTTGTGCTTCGTTGTCACTGGATCGTGAAGATGCATTCAAATGGAAATCTGCGAAGTGCTGTGAGAAAAAGCGCCCGGTCTGTTACAAACCCCCAGTAGTCCTTACTGCTTTAACTCTAGGTGGAACAGAAATTTTTTCTTAGGTTCCCATGTAGCGCCAAAAGATATATGCATTTTTACACTGTGGCTTTAGTAGTTATAGTCACTGTTTTGTTTCTGGTGAAAGGTACTTAAAGATGAATGTAGTCAATTAATCCATAATGGTAAAATTATCTTTAATAATCATAATGTTACTGAGAGAAATACATGTTTAATCCATAGATTTAAAATACAAGTTTTACTTAATAATAGTGAGCAGAATTGTAAACTGTACTTTAATCTTTTGTTTTTAAATTGCTTAATATCTAAAAAATTAGTAGCTCTAGACTAAATTTTGCAGACAGCTCCAAGCTTAGTCAAATTTGAATACTTAAGTCACTTTTATAAAAAATGCCTTGGAAATCAGATATATGGTGTTCATCTTGAGACCATAGATGGCACACACATATTTTAAGATATGTCAAGGCAAGTTATTTTCAGTTTAGAAAGCTCAAACACTCATTTTAGTCGGTGACTAGTCTTAAGCCTTGTCTGTCCGTCTTCCCTCATAGGATGCGGTAACGTTAACATGAATAAATCTGTGTTTGACTTTATTAAAGAACTTTTAGCATTTTCTCTCTAATCAAAACCATCTACAGATTTCCAAAATCACATACTTCTTACAAAACTCTCAATTCTTTGATTGAATTTAAAATATGTGCTCATAGGAGGTTTGCTTATTTTCTCATTCACATAGCATTAAGGATGAATGTATACTATGTGAAACAATACATGTTGGAAAAGGGGCTGCCCAAATAAAAAATATGTAATCTTATCATGTTGTGTTGCACAATGCGTTTCAATACGGTTTCCCGGACAGTATTTAAGCCTAGTCCCAGACTAAATTAAATGTTAGAGGTGTCTTGATCGAAAACAACTTATACTGACATATCTTAAAATATGTCAGTGCGATTGTTTTGTCTCAAGATGCACACAGTAATGATTTTTTAAAGCATGCTTTTAAAACAACCTAAATATCCATATTTAACTAAGGCCTAGTCCTGTTTTAGGATAATCCCTGTCCGGGAAAACACCCCACAAGTAACCGGGATATTTAATAACTGTGATTATTGGTATTTTTTAAATAATACACATATGATAATATTGATAATAAACAGTTTAACAACCTTTATCTCTGCCTCCTCACACTTGTGTTTAAAGTGTGATTTATTTTCTGAAAGTGAGAAAACAAAACGAACAAAATTAAAGTTGAATTTGAACAATAGCATTATATAGGCTATTTATTTATAAACAATGTGCAACATAAGTCACAATATATAATTTTGGTAAATTACTCTGCGCATGATAATCATGTTGTGAAAGTCTGAAAGCAATATGAAAAATGTACCAATTCAACGCAGTCATTAGAAAAACAGGTGAGCATTTGGGACAACGTTCAGCAGATTTATGAGCTTGTCCAACTTTAAACCAATAAAAAAATGTTTAGGACCAAAAAAGCATTTTCTTGTCCTCTGCAGGGTTGCTGAAGACTATCCCAGTATTTTAGGCCACAGGTGGGATAGGCCTTCACTCTTGTTAGATGGCCAATCCATACACACTTTTACACTTATTACACACACATTCACCCACCCTGCATGTCTTTGGACTATGTGTGAAACCTGAGTGTCGAGGAAACCTACAATTAATATGCAAACTCCACACAGGCCTCTTGTCTCAGCCATGACTTGAGGTTTTTTTTGCACAGCTCTGTTACGTGATTTTCAAGGAAAATGTGCATAAATTCCACTGATTTGATTATCTAATGAAAGGGCCCCACCTCCACTCTTGCAGGGGGCCAATGCAGTTTGGGCAACGCCACTGTATATGACGCAAGAAACTTCTAGTCTGAATCTTAAGGAAATCTGATTCAAAATAAGGATTTTGAAAGTCAAATGTGTTCTTATTTAAAATAATGCCGCACACCATTGTGTGATTGCAGACACAAGAAGTGCTCCAGATATAAGGTACCTATATTTTCTTTATCTGAGGTTAAATTACTTTATTATTTTGCAGAGAACTGTCATGTTTTGATTAATGATTTAATTTATTATTAATTCAAGTAATTCATTTCTGAAATTATTCTTTAAATTAAATGTGTCAGTCAGTACCTGAGATGTAAGAAATAAGAAAGGCTGATAAATAAAATGTTAAGATTTTGAGAGATTTATAAAGGAAAAGAAAATGTGGCCAAGACAAAACAAGCATATGCACAGTTATTTCTTGTAACCATGTGTATGCTGAAGCAGGGGAGAGGGTTGTAACTAAGGTTGTAAATCAATACTTTTCAAACGGTGCCTAAATCGATACTTTTAATAAAGAGCCACAAACGGACACTAACACTGTGTTTACTGTTTAACTTGTTTACCCTCCAGCTACAAATATGCACCAAAGTTGTAGTAAATATGGGCAGAAAATGCGTTGATTTCAACAGATTAAGTACATTTACAGAGAGCCTTACATAATATGAGCATTATTTTAAAACCAGACAGTGTGAATAATGAATAAGTATAATTTTCTGCTTAAACATGTTGTCAGAGTAAACAGTGTTTCTCGAGACATTCGCGTTCTGCGTTGCGCCTTTAAAATACATTCCTGAGCGCTGAATCTCAATTTTTTAAGCGCAGAGACGGTTCCACGTTCTATGAGGGCCTGTGGTAATTCATAGCCCAGGGGTCCATGGAGGTCTTAATACGGCCTTGGGTGCTTGTGATCCGTGTGGATCACAGATCATTCGCGATCCGTTTAACCATCATATAAGATGAATTTGATTTGCATTATCAGAGCTTTCAGAGTTATGTTCACGTGAGGGCAAATGTCAACGGCTCAGACAGCATTTAAATGGCACCGAAATGAGGCACCGAAATCTGAGTTTTGATTCGGTCCTGTTACCATATTGGCACCGGGTCTCGTATGTTTTGTTAAGAAACAGTTTGCGGTATGTGTCTCAAATATGATGCCATGTTATAATAATATTAATTATTACTCCCATTCTTGGGCACATACAGAAGCATTGTAGAACATTTCCACTTATTTTAATATATAGTTCAAAAACAGCCTTATAGGTCAAATTAGCTTTATAAGTCACCTGAATGTAATTAAAAAAAATATAATGCAATTTTTTAATTATATCAAATCAGTTTATATCTTATATCTATATAGTTTATATCAGTAAATACAATTTATCGATTATAATTTTAAAGTTGTGAAATGATATAAAACTGACTTAAAATTCGCTTTGACAACAAAGTTTTTATTAATTTGAAAGGCATAGTGTTTTTTACATTTCTTTAAAATCTGAGAATTTGGACTTCCGAGGTTTCAGAAGCACATTGCTGATATCTTTATTTCCCTTAGCCTACATCAAAATACTGTGATAACACTTTACAACAAGGTTTTATTTGTTAACATCAGTAATAGTAATGCGTTAACTATTGTGACATTGATAAAATAATGAAATATATTTTATTTATTGATTTAGTCTTTATTTTAGGATGACCAGGGATCATGAAAACAAACAAAAACAGTTAATACACACAAATGTAAAGCACTAAGAATTGAATTGAACAGAAAAATGTATTGGAAAAGTATACACATATCAAAGCATAAGACGTGATACATTGCTTATAGTCACATGTTGTTTCTTGATTTATACATTTTACACGGCAATAACATTTGCTTTGCCATAAATGTGATGTTTAATGCCTGAACTTCTCTTCATGATGCTACTGCAAACAGTATGTGAAAAGTGAATTCACCTTGTGGTTTGTTTTTGTCTTGTCTTCACTAATGCACAGCATCTATCTTAAACTCAAGGTCAGACACAGTCATGTTTGTGATTCTTCTGTTTGCATCAACGTTAAGCCAAGGTCAGTAACATATGTTACTATCCTTTGTCGTTTTTTAGAGCATTGTTAGATTGATGGCTGTGTGTTGCCGTGACCAATGAACATTTTCATACTCTTTTTTTCTAGGTCTTGCAATAGTGAGCTACGGAGACAGCTTCATCACAGCATTTCCAGAAAATGTGGGTTACTTTTAC
Organism: Triplophysa bombifrons; assembly: GCA_029783895.1. Taxonomy (NCBI): domain Eukaryota; kingdom Metazoa; phylum Chordata; class Actinopteri; order Cypriniformes; family Nemacheilidae; genus Triplophysa; species Triplophysa bombifrons. The sequence goes on from CM056455.1 coordinate 7,552,310, forward strand.
CCATTCACTAGTAGAAGTTTAAGAGTCACAGCCCTCCATCAAGACACTTCCTTCACTATCTTCTACAACTACACAACAATAACAAAATCAAACCTGCAGAGAGGTTCAACCACAACTGTGTCATTTCCTAAAACAGCTGAAGTACATGAACTTAACTACTCCACTAATTCAATCCGAATTACCAGTACCAAAAACGTTGTAGTACATTCTTTGAGTCAGGCAGATATAGGTCCCATTCAGGAGAAAAATATCCAGACTACTGTTATTCAACCCACCACAAATCTTGGCACAAACTATTTGATCCCTCCGCTAAACCATTCAGACCTTATCCAAACTTTCGGCGGATCCCCGGCACCCTTCCCGTTCAAAAGATTCAGTTCGTTCAAATTGATCATCATCAATGCAGAGGACACAGAAAACACTGTCACCATAGTCAAGAAAATTTCAGGCAGTTTGAAAGAAGAAAAGATCAAGATCTCATCATACCAGCTCATCCAGATGCAGGCCGATGCTTCACTGATAAAGGTTGAAGCTAGCCATAAAGTAGCAGTGATTCTGACTCATCCATGTCTAGAAATTACAACCTCATGTAAATGCAACATGATAGTGAGTCAGATTCTTCCTGTACGATTTCAGGGTCAGAACTTTGTTGTGCCGTACATTCCGGGTATAACCCAGAGGCGCTTACTTATGACATCAAATGTCAAGTCAACTTCTCTATTTCACAATAATGTTCAGTTACAGCCTAGTCCATCGGGGTTCCTGTCTCTTTCAGATCAGACGGAATCTCAGTACGTAAATGCGTCGGGAGGCGTGTCCCTGAGACTGATCGGTCCAGGTCTTTTTATTGAATTGATCCCAGAAAACATGTTTGCTGCCTGCTACGTGCTACAGTTCTATTCAGACACCAAGAGAGCCTTAGTGATAGCTGAAACTGCCAGCAAAAATAATGTACACACACAAAGGGACCATATTACATCCGCTCAGTGGACTGAGATTACCGGCACAAAATACTCTTCAACAATAATAGTTTTATATAGCCCATCAACCTTTATCTGGCATTCAAGCTCAAAGATTGCCGTTTATATACTGGATAAAGCTGGCACGGCAGTTTATGGAGGACCAGCTATACCTATAAATGATCAACCAGGTACATTTTTTTTATTAAATTTCAAGCAATCACTTCTAATTCAATCTTAAATTAATAAATTGTCAAGAATGTCATTGTGATGGTGAAAAAAATGATTCATGCATTCAGATGAGTTCGGCTGTGTGGTGATTCCTGGACAGTTTGAAGTCGGAAATAACCGTCTTAGTTGGGCTGAGTCCCTGGCTCACTGCACAAGTTTTCAAAAACAACTTGCCTGTCCTACAAGGGAAGACATTCAGATGGATTTGGCCAATGCGGTTAATACATCAAAGGATGAGGAGGCTTGGATTGGACTTCGTCGTAGTCTGATGACTACAGACTGGTACTGGCAAAGGCAAACACCATCAACATCATCATTACCATCATCAGATTTCTTTCATTGGGCTGATGGGCAGCCACTAGACCAATGGAAGGGCCTTTGTGCTTCGTTGTCACTGGATCGTGAAGATGCATTCAAATGGAAAAGTGCGAAGTGCTGTGAGAAAAAGCGCCCGGTCTGTTACAAACCCCCAATAGTCCTTACTCCTTTAACTCTAGGTGTAACAGAACATTTTAGCCAGGGACTCATATAGCCCAGATATATATATAGCCCAACTATGACGGTCCTTTCCGACATATCCCCAATATACATTAATGTTTTAAATCCGGTTGCTCCAGTAAATATTCCTTAGGGTGCCATGTATTTTAAAAGCACCACAAATATATATCTGTGTAATGTTGTTTTAGCCGGTAAAAACACAGTAGTCTATGATGGGAGATACTAAAAAAGGAATGTAGTCCATTTTTAATCTTGGAAAATTATTATCATAGTGTTAATTGGGGGAAGTACTTTTGTAATCCATTTAAATAGGTTTCAGGTATGAACATACCTGAAACATCTCTTCCGCCAACATCTGACTGATCTGTTATGACGCTTTTCTTCTCTACTCTTTTCTTCTCTACTCTACTCTACTCTACTCTAAAAAAAAAAAAAAAAAATTGTATGAATGAATGAATGGTTCCGTATACTGTGTTAGGCTATATAAGACTAGTCTTCTTTTTGATTGCACTTATGCTTTTGTTGTACTTATGCTGTCCTAATTGCTTCCATTATCTACCCCACTTGTAAGTCGCTTTGGATAAAAGCGTCTGCTAAATGACTAAATGTAATGTAAATGTAACATAGTGTTTGAATTAGAATCTAATTAGCGTGAAATGATAATCTCAATTATCTTTTGATTGAATATGAAATATGTGTTTATAATCAAGGATGTATGGTGATTAAGTAGGCAACCTAGGCTTAAACGTGAGTTTTCTATTGGTGAAAGTGGTTGACTGTCATCAGTACTTAAAGTTTTTTTCCTTATTGGGGATTTTAATTAAGGTATGATTCTATAAATTTGCTTTAAACAATACATATGGTGAAAAGTGCTATGCAAATAAAAATTATATAATTATCATGTTTTGTTGCCTCACAGTGTCCCTTTGTTTCAAACATTAAAAAAAACAAATAATAATGTTAATAATACATTTTATATTATGCCAATAATTCGTAAATCTTGTAAAACTACACTTCCCATGAATACCTTCGGCGCTTTGCGACAGAGTTTACACATTTACCAGTAGAACTCTAACTGACGTCATACGATGTGACAAGTGAGTAAGCGAGGAGTATCCTCAAGCAACAAATCGCCTTAACTGTTATTTTAATTTTAGTTTACTGGGTAATTTTAAAAACGTTTCATCTTGTGCGGCCGCGACTCGTCTGTATGGAGTCTCACGTGCTCTCGTCAATTTGACAGAAACCAGCACCCACATGGTCGTGCTAGCCAACTTGCTAACTTAGCAAGGTAAGTTTGTGCAGAGCTCACATGCTTCTACATAATCTGGTGCAATTGGAAAGCAGTTACAACATATCGTTGCAAAGAGCATATCTACTATTTAAGATAGTTCAACTTAATTCATTAAACCAGTCAAATTAACTGTTTTTTTTTTTCGCAAATGTGTAGGGTTCTCATTCGACTGATGTTTAATTTTGGCATTTGCTTTCTGACGTTTATTGAGATAATATTAAACTTCAGTACACCGATTTTCAATATAGAATATTAAAACAGCACCTGATACACATGCAGTGCTGTGAAAAATGATTTGCCCCTTCCTGATTTTTTTCTTCCATATTTCATGATATTATCATATCATAACAAAATAAGATAATACAAAGAAAACCAGAGTAAATACAAGATGCAGTTTTTAAATGATGGTTTTATTTATTTAGGGAACAAAACAATCCAAACATTTATGACACTATGTGAAAAAGTTATTGACCCATAAACGTAATAACTAGTTTTGCCCACCTAGGCGGCAACAACTGCAATCAAGCGTTTGCGATAGCTCGCAATGACTCTTTCACATCACTGTGGAGGAATTTTGGCCAATTTTTCTTTGCAGAATTGTTTTAATTCCGACACATTGGAGGGTCTTCGACCCCACATGCCCACATCATTTCAATTTGATTTAAATCCAGACTTTTAGTAGGGCACTACAAAACCTTTTATTTTGTATTTTTAGCCATTCAGCGGTGGACTGGCTGGTGTGTTTTGGATCTTTGTCCTGCTGCATAACCCAAGTGCGTTTAAGCTTGAGGTCACAAACTGACCTTTAAGGATTTTCAAAATTTCTTGTGGAGTGCAGTATTCATGGTTCCATCAATTATGGCCAGTCGTCCAGCCGCAGACTATGACTCTACCTCCACCATGTTTGACTGTTGATATGATGTTCTTTTTATGAAATGGTGTGTTAGTTTTACCCCAGATGTAGCGGGACACACACCTTCTAAAAAGTTCAATCTTAGCTCATCAATCCACAGAATATTTGCCCAAAAGTTTTGGGGATTTCTTATTGACGAATCATGAACAGTGACCTTAACTAAAGCAAGAGATGCCTGCAGTTCTTTAGGTGTTGTTCTTGGATCTTTTATGACCTCCTGGACGAGTCGTCGTTTTGTTATTGGTGTAATTTTGGTTGGTCAGCCACTCCTGGGCAGTGACGCAAAAATGGGGTATGCAGTATATGCAGTGCATAGGGGCGCCGCACAAGGGGGAAATGCCATTTGGCCAAAATATTATTCAACGTTTTTTTTTTTAATGTTATAAATATTAAAAATGAAAACAAAAAAATAATTTGAAACGTTTCAGCTTTACTTTTGTCTAGCATTTTGAACAAGTTCAACAAAATATTTTATTTAATCAAGATATTATGTCAATCACTCGCTCTGTGACAGTCACATCACCAAATGGATCAAGCAAGGACACGTCCTGAGGTGCGAAAGGTTGTTAAAGCTGTTAAGTCTCCCACTATCACGCATTTAAGCTAGTTGTCAGGTTCTTCATTAAACGTCAAAATGCGCCTTCCCCATACGCCGCGAGCGGTGCAGTTTGAACCTCAGGCCTGTGTTCTTCATACAACGCGAGCAGATGCGTCTTCTGCAAACAGAGCGCAGCACATAGCACCGTGAGATTCCGTGAGTACAGTGAAACAGCGCGATGAATGACAGCAGGATGACCGAGACAAGAGAGCGGATAATAATGTTTGTTAATAAAAACGTCTTTTTTCACTAAGTGAGTTTGTCTTTTTCTTCACTTTAACGATGTTGTTGTTTCATGAAATATGAGCCACTAAACATGTTTTAGAGTAAGGGGAAAATTCCAAAGACCTTTTATTTATTTGTGTTATAATGTGAGTGTAATATGTTATCCGTCTTCTTTTGTTTTTTATTTATTTATTATATAGTTTCAGTTAAAGTGTGTTTAACATAGACTGGGCTAGTATTTTGTTGTTGTATTATTATTAAATGGCTATTAATGAACCACAAATTAAGTATTCATTTTAAAGTGGGAAAATAATACTATTTGTTGAGGCGAGAATGCTATATACGTCTTAATTCGTTGGATAATAATGAATAACACTTTTTATTGAAGGAAAGGGAATAATATAAATCCTACATTTAAGATCCAAATAGGTTTATTATTCACTGGGTATATTCCTCACCACCACATCTCTAATGGGCTTCAACTCGGTTGTTATCTATATGTGGAATATTTAAAAACGTTTTATTTTTTAAAACTGGATTCAGCTTTTTTATTAAAGGTATTACATGACAAAATTATAGATTATATAATTGAAACTCTCTTTTCAAAGAATACAATAAACAACCTTATTTGGGGGTTTTATGTAATTATAAGTAAAAGATCCATTAAAAAATAGTTTAGCCCTTTATCCGAAAAAAACAACCGTCCGATTATTGGATTATTAAAATAATAATCAGTTGCAGCTTCATTTATTGTGCATTTCTGTGCACTAACTTTATGTACTTATGTCAATTATGTATTGACAAGATTTAAAATATAACTAGATTGACTCCACAGTGAATATAAAACTTGTCCACGGATTTTTTATGTGTGCATAGTCTGTATTCTCAACTTTATTTATATAGCGCTTTTTACAATTTTCGTTGTTACAAAGCAGCTGTACATGAGACATATCGACTACAAGTAAATCAACTAAGCTAATATACCTGTAAAAACAAGAAAAAGGTGAAAACACTAAAGACAGACATAAAAATGCTCTACCCACAAAATATGCATTGGGATGGGGGGGCGCCAAAACTGATCTCGCATTACCCTCACAAAGTGTGCAGTTGCGCCGCTGCTCCTGCGACAGTTTACCACTGGTCCATGCTTTCAACATTTGTGGATAATGGCTCTCACTGTGGTTCGCTGGAGTGCCAAAGCCTTAGAAATGGCTTTGTAACCCTTTCTAGACTGCTACATTTCAATAACTTTGTTTCTCATCTGTTCTTGAGTTTTTTAGATCGCGGCATGATGTGTTGCTGTTTGAGATCTTCAGTTTGTCAGACTTACCGAGGGAGATAACTCTCCCAGATTTCTTGATTCAACAGCTCTGGCAGTATTTAGGCTTGAGTGTGGCTAGTGAAATCTCACTCAGTTATTCAATTAATCCTAGTTAATTCATGATTTTCCAAGGGGGCAATTACTTTTTCCACATGGGGTCAGAAATGTTTGGATTGTTTTTTCCATGAATAAATAAAACCATAATTTAAATAATTCTTTGTGTAATATAAAAAATGTTTGATGATCTGGATCATTTAAGCATGACAAATATGCAGAAAATCAGGCAGGGGCCAAATACTTTTTCACAGCACTGTATGTGAGTTACAGCATGACATATTATCTATGCTTTTCATGTTCCCTGTTTTGATGCATTCTGGTCAGCGGTCAGTTTGAGAATCATTTTAAAGTATAAATACTGCATTTTTGCCCTTTCACATCATACAGGTAAAGATTAAATGCCATGGAAAACTACAGAAAAGAGCGCACTGTAGAGCAGCCGTGCCCGTGTCCGTTCGCTAACCTGCCCAGCGACACTTCTGAAGTTCGGGTGAAGGATGGAAGCAAAATCCGCAACCTGATGAGGTTCGCTCTGAGCCGAATGGAGGAGAATAAAGCCTCAGCAGAAAAGCCGGGCATCCAGGAAGGTTCACAGGTTACAGCTGGGTCGGTGGAGAAGCCTTGCCGGCAAATTGTGTTTACAGGTACAGGCCCTAGCGTGGCTAAAGCCATCACGTGTGTGGAGATCTTGAAACGCAGAGTGCACGGCCTACATCAAAATACCACTCTGGTCTATCGAAGTGTTCAGGAGGTGTGGGAACCTCTGGTGCCGGATGCAGGTCTTGACAGTCTCACGGTCAGTAGGAATGTGCCTTGTATATGGGTACTGCTCTCCAGAGACTCGCTTGACAGTAACCAACCAGGTTATCAAGCACCAGGTTCCTTTGATGCCTTGTGGACACAGGCTCTAAAAGAGGAAGCAGCTGCTCAGAGGCATTCCCAAAAGAAGAAGAGGGGAGGAACAGGGACCGGCAGAGGAAAGGGTATGCGCAAGCACCCACGTGGACCTGGAGAAACTCGGAAGTCTGTAGGTCATGCAAGGGGTGGGCATACATAAAAGTTGCAGATTGTGAAACATTAGCTTAGCTCGGCACACTGACTCCAATCTTTTCTCTGGAATGTAAGGTTGTTCAATGTGTTATTGAAAAATTATTATTGATGAGATCAATGATATCAATAATATTAGCACAAGCATATCTTTTTGTTAAAATATCATTCTATAATGACTATTTGTTAGAAAAGAATTCTGCTGGGTTACTCCTTTGATATTGGTCTTGATTTTTTTTTTTTAAACATCTATCAAAAATAAAAGTGATAAAGACCTTACTGTCACACTTGTCATCAGTCATTATTATTGATTTATGCTTTATATATGGGTTTATATGTGTGTTTACAGAACAAAGATTTACAAGGACCTATCGCCTCATCTGGCACCCAGTGTTACCTTATACCCATTCAAGTAAACATTCTGATTTAAAATTTTAAACTAACCATGCATGATTTTTTTTTTTGGATTTTATTAAGAAGATTAAAGGTATAGTGTAAGAAATGTAGTGGCATCTAGCGGTGAAGTTTCAAATTGCAACCAACGGCTCACTCCACCCTTCCCTTTTGAAGCACTACGGAGGCTGACACAGGACTTAGATGTCATTATGTTTTTGCTTCTTTCCCGAAGGAGATAATGTATTGTCAAAACGCATTCTGTAGAGCAGTTTGTCTGTTTAGGGCTACTGTAGAAACAACATGACGAATTCCATGCAAGGGACCCACGGTGAACTGTTTGTAGATAGAAATAGCTCATTCTAAGGTAAGAACATCTTAACGCTTCATTATGTAAGGTCTTAATACACCTCTGGAGACATATATAAAATATTGTATTTTTGTCAAAAGAGCTTCCAATAAATTACACACTGACTGGATCTTTAAGTACTGTGAATGCATTTTAATATCAGTGCCATAAAAGTAGGTATTTTCCTTAATTTGATGCCAAGCCCTTTTGTCGCCTTTTATCTATGCAAAGAAAGAGGAAAGTGGGTCATTTTGAATGTCAAATATGTCTGTGCAAAAATAAACGACTGTATTGGAACACGGGAGGACTGTGGACAAAGGGTTTTTGTAATGGTACAACAAAAATCTTGTAAAAGAGTTTCTGAGTTGATTATCAGTTAATTTGTTAGCCATATAATTTCTGGCCTCTGCATATCATCAACTGCTTTTAAAGGAAACGGTGAAGCCTCTTGATGCAGATGATGGATCATATGTTATTCATTCTAATAATTTATATTTGGCAAAAATCTAATGTTAAGTTACTTAAATGTTAAACATTTACAAACTTTTATTCAAAATGTCTTAAAGTGCGCTCAAAGTATACATTTCAACAGTTTGTTTGTTTCCTGGAAATTATACACAGGAGCAATATGAGACTTGTTGTTTTTTGAGACACGGATCTTATGCAAATTCACCAAGGGACAAGACATAGATTTTTGAATGTCAAATATCCTCTTTCTGAATGTTCCAAAAAACCACAGGTATTTCAGTCCAGGCAGAGGAAGAGTTTTGCTCAAGAATTAGGTATGTGGATGTATTTTGGTTATAGCATGTAATTTTATGTGTTAACATAAAACCTTTATTTTTTAATAAATGTGTATTTAAAAATTCAGTGCTATTTTTTTACATATTCTATACTGAGCAAACCATTCATATTGTTCAATAGCTGTATCATTCATATGCTTTATATACTACTATTCAAAACATTTTTCAACTAATAAGTAAGCATTTAACAAGTTCTCTTTAACTTCTTGATATAACAAAACATCTTACTTCAGAAATGTAGATGAAAATAAAAATGTTTCAACATGTTTTTTTTTTTAATACATACTAAGAAGTGGAATGAATGATGAAGAGCCCAGAACTTTCTCTATGCAGGGTTAAAACCTTTTTTGTATAAGACTTGTGTATAAAATGCCAAAAGTACTTTATAAAAAAATTCCAGACAAACACTTATTATGTGTAGCATTAAAGTATACCATTTGTCTAGAATTTTTTTATAATGTACTTTTGGCATTTTATGCACAAGTCTAATCCCAATTTCTTTTTAACCCTGCATAGAGAAAGTTCTGGGGTCTTCATCATTCATTCCACTTCTTAGTGTGTATTAAAAACAACATGTTGAAACATTTTTATTTTCATCTACATTTCTAAAGTAAAAAGTTTTATTCTTAATAAATACTTAATATTCTTAACTCGCAAAACATTCCTGTAGTTACATTTCTGAAGCTATTTTTCTGAAACACAGAGCAAAATAAACATTTCAGTATGTGATCGTAACCATTATACTGGTAATGTATAATTGAATATACAGCCACAGAAAAAAATTAAGAGACTATTTCAAAGACCATTTTCAGTGTTTCTGAAATCACTATTTAAAGGAAGGCTATGTGTTTAAGTAAAATCATTGCTTTTGTTCTATTCTGTGTACTTCTAACAATATTTCTCCCAAATTTTAAATAATATTGTTTTGCAGAAATTGAAAATTGTTAAACCGGTAAAAAAAAAAGGGAGGATGATTTGTATTATTTCAGACTCCAATACTGAAAAGAAAAAACTTCATATTCAATTTTAGGAAAAAAAATCATGTGATAACCTCTATTTTAACACAGTTTTCATGTGTATTATCATGCTGTCAGTCTTGCTGTTGGATGACTTTGTCACTCCTTTGGTTTGATTTTGTTGAAATTCAACAGACACTGGACTGGAATGCCCACAATACATATAGGGATGACGATTAGATTTAATTTTGGAATGGTCTCTTTATCTTTTCTGCGGCTCTGTATGATAAGGAGGTATTTTAAGTTGTGTTTTGACTAAATGTTCTGTAATAGGATCCTACTGAGACTGAAAGTCTGATTCATATAGCAATGTTTTATTTTAGGGTAGAGCTCATTACCAGTGCAGACCAGTTTGACCCAGAACAAGGAGCTGTGTGGCCAGAGCAGGCAGTCATGTTGGCTGTTCTGTTGACCATTTTCATGTTTAGCCAAGGCAAGTAATGTATAGTCAAATTTCTTCTATTCTGCATTATTGAGTGATATTGGCTTTAAGAACATCAGAGTAGTTCACCCAAAAATTTAAATTCTGTCATTATTTACTCGCCCTCTAAAATGCATTTCCTATGGAACACGGAGAAAGAAGCTTTGAAGAATAAATCAAATAATCTAATCGCATTAAATCCAGCCTTACAGGCTTCGAACAGGGTTCAAAAAGATAAACAAAGTATTCCACAATATCTTTGTATTAGAAATCGTATTAGAAATTGTTTCTGGGTGAACTATTCCTTAGGTTAAAGATCAGAAACACATCATTAATCAGTTTTTGGACATGAACAGGGCTTTCATTGGAGGATCAAGGGAGCACTTTCATCACGGCATTCCCAGAGAACATCGCCTATTTTCATCAGAAAGTCCTCAACTATCTCAAAATCACATGCCTCCACGATAACACTGAGGTCACGATCACTTACGTAGGTGAAAGGAATAAAGGCATCAGCACCAGAAGAGTCCTCCACAAGGCTGGGGTCACTTGGACCTGGAGCCTTACAAAGGAAGTTGAAGTATACCGGTTTAACACATCCAATAATTCTATTTTAATCAGCAGCAACCAAAATGTCACAGTGCTTTCTGTGAGCGGGTGGCCTGAGAGGTTTTTGTCTCACGTTGTCCAGCCCATTGGAAACCTGGGAACGGTGTATCATGTCCCCACTCTGAATTACAGCGAGCTAGTTGCATCGTTCGACTTACTGTTGAACCCAGATGCGAGATATAATTCGTTCAGGCTGCTCATTATCAACGCAGCGAACCAATCCAATGAAGTCACCGTCAAACAAATCAACAAGCAAGGTGGGAGAAGTGAATTTAACCAAACGTTAGATAAGTACCACCTTTTCCAGTTGCCGACATACGGTGAGGTTACCGAAATAAATGCAACGGAGAAAATTGTTGTGATATTCACCCATCCATGCTTTGACTCCAAAGGTTGCTCATGCAACATGGTGCTGAACCAGCTTCGCCCCACAAAATCGCTCAACCTGTCAACCAGGTTCTTCATACCCTTTCATGCAGCATACCCTTCAACCTCAATCAAACAGCTGTTTTTGACAACAAATCAACTCAACATATCAGTTTTTAATAGTACTTTTCAGAATGCTAGTGTTGGAGTCAATGTGATTAATTCTGCCAACATTTTGCCCTTACTCCCAGGTTTCAATAAAACATCTCAATTGATTACCATCAATAAAACTGTTTCCCTCCGCTTAATAAGCCCTGGACTCATTTTAGACCTCATTCCAGAAAGCTTGTTTGCTGCCTGCTACTTGGTACATTTTAATTCCTTAACGAGTGAGGCCTTAGTGCTTGCAGAGACATCCAGCACTGATTCTGTGCGGATTAACTCCAGTGGTTTGCCCTTTACTAAGTGGACTGTTTTGAACGGCACACGGTTCTCCTGGATGATCGTGAAGGGCAAGGCTGCGAATACCTCAGCCACTATTTGGCATACTGACTCGATGATTGCTGTTTACGTGATTGAAAATTTGGAGTATGGCAATATTTATGGAAGGGCAGCTATAGTTGTAAGCGACAAACCAGGTGAAATGTGTTATATACACTTTGCATTAATATGGACATTTCTATGAGCATCTTAACAGCAAATTTCCGTTTCTCTGCGTTTAGATCCTAAAGGCTGTGCAGTGACTCCCGGGAAATTTGTGATTGGAGATGAGGAATTGAATTGGTTTCGGTCCCGTGAGTACTGCATAGGTCATTCGGATTACTTTGCCAGGCCCTTCTCTGAACGGTTGGTGAACAAGATGGTTTTAAACATAACAGTCCCAACACCTGTCGAAGGCTGGATCAGTCTGCGCCGAGACCTGCTTACCAGAGAATGGTACTGGAGGAGCGAAGATGACTTTTCTCCCCAAGTGAACTTCACTTACTGGGAACAGGGACAGCCTGATGCGCCTGAGAAAGGTTTGTGCGCTTCTGTGTTGTTGGACCCTGCGAAGACCTTTAAGTGGAAGAGTGCACGCTGTTGGTCTAAAAAGAAACCCATCTGCTATAATAACCCTAAATATATTACACTGGTATAAAAAACGTTGTGGAAAAAACCTACAGGAAATGCAAAATCTACTATTTGGCAGTTAAAAAACAAGCCGTGGCTTTATTTACATATATTTAGATATTTTAATTGTGAATAATACAAAAATGAAAATACTCAGAATGCAAAAGTAATATTGTTAACGCTAATAATATTTAGTTTCTTAGTTTTTATTATTATTAATGAATTATTTAAGTCACAAGTTGTCTTTCGTTTTAATGGGTTTATCAACAACTGATATGTCTAGTGATCAATAGAGAATAATATAACTATTCTTATATATAATATTGTCACCATAACAGATTACATTTAAAAGCATTTTAAGGCTTTGACCAGTTTGATTATTGTGGAGGTTATAGGGACTGTTAAAGTAACTATGAAGTTGTCTGTAGACAATTTTTATTTAATTCTGTCACTAAAAGTTTGGTATTTTACAACCTTAAGGGTGTGGTTTTATTTAATATCACGTTTAGAACAGAGATTTCTTGTTTAATTTATAAAAACATGTAAAGATGAAACAATAAAGTCATACTAAATCAAACTAAGCCTATTTTATTTATTTGAGGTTCTCTGTCTTATTTTAAAAGTTGAATCTACGCACATTATATCAAAGGAGAAACATTTGTTGAAACATTTAACTATGGCATAACTTCGAAAATTACTTTGCAAATATCCCTTGTTTTGTTTTTTGTAGATCCCAATATAAAACAATCAAACTTTATTAAAGACGTATATAAAAGTATATAAAAGATTTATATTATTATAAATAATAACTTTATTATTTTTTAACACATAGTAAAGACATTTTTTATTGTTAAGTCATCAAAATGATTTAAAGGTCTAGTTCAACAATAAATTCAATTCTGTCATTATTTTCTCATCCTAATGACATTCGTAAGTCACATAAATTAGGGTGGAAATCATGACTTGAGAAGTGAAAACTAATTGTAATTGCATTGGAAAAAAGTGATACAATTGATACATTTGGGTTAATAATATTAATAATTCTTAAAATCTTGTTGAGTCCAAGCCAAACAACAAAAGATAAGTCACAGTCAACGCTCTTCACCTCAAAAGAGGAAGTTTTAGAACATGTTTTTTCAGAAGAGACATGAGAAAATACCTTGGAGGTTTAAAGAGCATATACTGTTATGTGTACTGTCAAGCTTGTTTTTCAGTCAGAGACGCCATTATTTCTATGCCTAAAACTCTTCTTGATCACCCACACTCCCACACCCAGGGCTAGAATTATCTTCGTACCCAAAGCCAGGGAGAGCAGCAACATTATAAGAGATGAGTTGTTTGTGGTTGACCTCTCTGGCATTGAAGGCAAAATGTAAACCGTTGCTTGATCCTTTCCCAAAGAGTTTGAAGCTGCGCAGGTGTACTGTCCACCAGGTTTGACATCCAGAAGTTCACTTGATGTGCGGTATCGTCCGTCAGCCTCGTGAGAAAGAGGAAATGTTGTGTCGTCTTTGAGGAATCCGTCTGGAGCTATCCACTGAACATCAGGAAGAGGGGAGCCCTGAACTTGACACAGGACTTTGATGCCAAATGCTTCGGTCCCTTCGGCCGACAAGCTCAGGATACGAGGTGCGGCTGGTAGTAAACAAATATTTGTATTGTACCAACAAAAACAACAAACTTTTTAAGATGTTGGAAGGGCTCACACAGATGTAAAATACTTGAATACGATTTGCTTTGAATTAATAATGCAACAAAGTAATCATTTGTTTTCTTACCCTCCACATGGAGACGGGTACCCAGTGTGTTCTCAAATCTTTCGTGAGGGTGCCCATGGGTTCCTGGTAACTCCACGCGACAATAATATCGGCCACTGTCCTTCAAGTTCACGCTGTTGATCCTGAGAGAGAGGTCATGTTCTCTATGGTTGCCCTCCAGGCGGTAGTGCTGGTCCTGGTCGGGCTTTGACTGACACTTCTGGCTGTTGTTGAGGCTCGTACATTGGAACAGCACAGTGGCTGCCCGTCCGTGGCCGAGGGTCCACATCACATGCATGGAGAAGGGATGGGTGTGGTGCGGGTGAGTAAAAGAGCAAGGGAGCACTATCGGGTATCCTTCAATCGCCCTGACCTCTGTGGGGACCTTCATGGACCACCCGTCATCGTCTTTGGCTGTGGCTATAAGGAAACAGAGTTTATAAAGGTTTGAAAGGTAGAAAGAAATACAATCCATTTCATGGTATGATCAGATTTCAATGTTTTCTGTATTCTGATTTGAATTTGCTCACCTGCAGTGAAAATAAGTAGTATTAGGTAAAGAGGTCCACCGAGGCGCTGCATGTCTGCTAATTCTGCAAACTGTCTGCATTTATGGTTCAGGATATAAAAAATCTACTAGCCACATGTTCCCTTTAATGACTCAATATCACAGGGCGATTCACCACTCATTATTCATAGCAATTCCTGAACTGTACAGTATTCATTTCTTTTAGAAACACGGTAAAAACTAGTTGGGTGTAAAATAACACGAAAAGTATAATTTTGCTTTGCAAAATAATATTTTACTGTATTTTTCTGGCACCACAGGATAGTCTTTGGGTTATGATGAAGAGTCAGACTCTCTTATCTGTCTTCATTCTTTTTTTAAATCATGCATATTTATGGTAAAAAATTTATTTAATCAGCATTTCTGAATGTATTGAGATCATTCCAGTCCAGTGTTTGTTGTATTTCAACAACATCAAACCTCACGAGAGGGTTGAGAGAGTCATCCATCAGCAATGTGAAAGACTGACAGAATGACAACATGATCACACAATTGTTTTTGAACTTTTCCTTAAATACATGTACAAATTTTAATGTTGTATTGCTTAAAAATGAATATGAACGCGTTTTCTTTACAGCATTGGAGGTCTGAAAAAATGCAGAGCAAGTTTTTTGTTATTTAGGCCTGTTACTTATTCTGCAAATAGAATAGAAAATAGAATAAAAATACAAAAGAAATCATATTAGTCGTGGCCTAATGGTTAGAGAAAATAATTATGCAATTGTCTGTATGTATACATGTGCCAGAAAAAGCTAACAAAGAACATTAGTAACAGCCAAAACTTCCTCCGCTCACCAGTTCACTAAACTCAGTTTCGGAAACACATAAGCATGCAGCCATTTCCCAGTTTTTGTCATTTTTTACCCTCCATTTGAGTCAAAGTCAACTTACTTTCATTATAGAGTTCCTGTCTGTCTGGTCCTGTAACATTTTATCTGAAGATGCAAGAATTTCTACTCGGCTTGCTTTCCTTCCTGTGTACTCTCAAATGTAATTATTCACTCTTAAGCAAGAATGAGACAATAAAGGTAAAACGTAACTTAGAAAATAAAAACCTGAACTTAAAATAACAATGATCTGTTTTCATCTGCAGGTTTAACAAGCGTGGACTGGGATGTAGTTGTTCAACCTGAGGTCCGAGGCTCTATGGGTCAAAATGTGATTCTTCCATGTGTCTTCAAACACCCACGACAAAATACTTACGCCAGCAAGATCACTGTTGAGTGGATACAGAAACATGTAGCAAAGCCTATATTTCACTGCAGTCTGCTCAACCAGACAGATAGGCAGGATCTTACTTGCTCTGATCCAAGATCACCGAAGCGATTTTGGCTCCACGGGAACCCCAGAAGAGGAGACCTTTCATTGGGTATGAATGACTCAGAGTTTACTGATATCAGTCGGTATATCTGCAGGGTGGAATTGGACTATGAAAGTTACCAGAGCAGGACCAGCACACTGCTTAATATCACAGGTGAGAGAGGAAGCTGAGTGTTACACAATCTATAAGGCCACGTGTTGTTTCACTTAATTCATGATTTGTAATTTTCCAATGCAGCTCCAGCAGAGATCCTCAATCTAACTCTGGACTCACAGGCTCAAGCTCAGGTTGGGATGCTGAAATGCATTGCCCGAGGGAATCCAATACCATCAGTGAAATGGATGTCTTTATCTAAATCGCAGGAAAATGTTCCAATATCCAAAACTGAGAATAGAGACTACACAGTCATCAGCTCAATCCCATTCTCTGGGCAGGATGTGTTCACCTGCCAGGCTGTTAACTCACTTGGCCAGGCTGAGAGAACATTTCCACAGAAGCCTCTAAATGATTCTGGTCTTCTGGTGTGGATTAGTGCTCTGGGATGTTTGCTGTTTCTTGGGATGCTTGTTATTGTTGGTGTTGTGGTAAAAAGTAGTTGTCAGGCTTTAAATTTGGATAGAAACAAAACATACTTAAAATATTAAAATACATTTGTTTGCATTATGTTTTTATATATATTTTTATGTTTTATTCTATAGAGAGAAGAGATGCTCAGAGTCACCTTACTTTGCAGATGGGGAAAATCTATGTAGATCAGCGTAATGACACTGTAATCTATGCCAATGTCAGCTATGGTAAGAATAGGCCTATAATGAATTTATGTGTTGTTATTGTGTACATCTCGGTATCTATGTCATCTAATAGAGAGGATGTAATTCATTGAATAGGCCTTTAAGAACAAATATAAATATTATTTAAAAAATATAATTGAACAATTATTAAGTCTTATAACAAAGTAATTGATTTTAACATTTAATTTTCATAATTTAAAAAAATAAAAATTTGGTTAATATTTTTGGTATAATCTCATTGTAACAGTATTAATTTAGGGAGTTTATTTTAGGGAGGTAAAATTCAGTTTGTAATTTTGGTGTTTTTTTCTGTACATTGGTTTAATAGTAACATTATTTTTTCTGTTTTTTAAAGGTGCAAGACATTTAGCACTAGAAACACCGGTCAGAGGTGAGTTAGAGCTTGTGTCATATAATCGCAGTATTTTGGAATGGCCAATTTGTTATAACCTTTTGTATGTGTATATTTCTACAGGTTTGAATGACCCAGTTTACGGTCACAGTAAGGAGTCGACCTACATCGAAAGGATATGAATTGATGTTGAAAGACGTGTTATCTTTAACTAACATCATTCTCTCTCTATAAATTACTAATACAATCTGCCTTACTTATAACTGATAATAATGTCTCTATAGATTCATTAGCCTACATGTTATAGTGTAAATTGAGTTTCCGTCTTTAACAGCTCATTTGCTTATGGCAGAACTTGTTCATCCAATTACAATGCCTTTAAAAATCTTAAAAGATGCTTAACGGCCATCAAATTGACTGGACACAACGTTTCTCAATGAATTATTTTCAAGTTTGTACAATTCACTTTATTTTCAACTAACTAGGCGCCTGCATGTGCACATTTTAACGTGATCTCTGTTATTTTACTCACCATTGGTCAGCATAGACCAATCACAGTCGTTTATTATTGTACGCAAGATGTTTTAATTAAAATAATTGAGTAAAGTTTTCTCCGTCGTGTTTTATTCTTTGAATATTAGGATAAAAATACGTGTAATGAAAGTATCTAAGAGGCCCGAAGTATCGATGTAGAAATGTTGTCAGTAAGACATAAAACGTTTATAGATTTGAATGCATTTACTTGGTTGAATGAGGAGTCAGTTATCTGAGCCTCCATACGCCCCCTTGTGGACAAATATAATGATCCGCGGAAATCTGTATCATAGCAAACTTTTGCAATGGCCATTGGTCACACCCAGTTGTAGTTCACGGTCTAAACCAGTGATCCCAGTTAGCTGCTTTATAATACTGTATTTTATACGTACACGTACGTTACATTTATTAGCATATCAGAATGTCTCACACTGTAGTTACTACAATGACGACGACAACAACTTCGACATCGGATGGAGGATTTTGCAACATCGGTTATGCGCGTTCGCTTCAAGGATTGCTGAAAATCGGCCAAGTGGTAAGAAAAAGTTATATTTCTGTAACGTCGTTTATTTAATGTTGTAAAATCAGATTGATGCACACCATCTTAGGAAGACCGTTTAAGGAGGTGATGCACTCAGATTGTTTTACGGAACTGATAGCATAGCATTCATATAAATCGATTAACGGAACTTACCACATTCCGTTATTAGTACATCTAACGTACTTACGTAAGAACAGAACGTGCTCTCCGAAGTATACTTTTGGTTTATTATGGCTGTTGGTGAAGTTAACTCTGTTTCATCATTTAAATAAACTCTTCAAGTTAAATAAAATAAAAATGCATATTATTTGCACAAAAATGACAGATTGCACATGTCAATTTTATGGCCATATTTTTTGGACATGGGGTCATGGTAAAATAATTTTTACAGTACTGTGGATACCCAAGTACTATGGTACAGGTATTACCATTTTATACAGTGACTGTTCCATAAAAGGTTTCTTTATTGACAGCAGTTGTCATTTTAGGGTGTGAGTGTGTGTTAAAAGTGGGGGTGGGTGGACCACTGATGCTCTGTAACAGCTGAATGCTAAACATGTAGAAGTGATGATAGACATTTACAATAAAACATGTGTTGCCTCAGTGAAAACCCTGAATAATTTATATTCACGGTTTACTTATGATGTTTTTAGGATTTAACATACTTACTTGGTATGTTATGGTTATGACGTAGTATGTTATATATAGTAGTATACTTTAGTTTGGACCTATTGCCAAATCTGTCATTTCTGTGATAAAAAAAATTCTGTGAGCCTTATCACATCAGTATTTTTCGGAAGAGAACACAAAGGTTATAGAGGACATTCACGTTCATGCATTTGGCATACGTTTCAATCAAAAATAGTTTAGGGTGCATTACAGAATGTGACCAATTGAGCTACAGGAACACTATGAACTATGAATCTTTGGTTCCTTTCTTATGTATTTTTGTTTTGAGCAGGTGACCCTCTTGATTGCTTTCCTGTGTGTGCACTGTGAGTCACGGTGGACCGATTTCTCCGCGTTACGGTACTTCGAGGTAGTCACCGTATGGTTCCTTATTGTCTTCCTCTTTTTCTTCCTGATGTATCTGATGAGACTTCAGAGCAAAATTCCATGCATCAACTGGACATTGACAGTAAGTCCACACGTAGCATTTTTCCATTTTCACAATGACCAACATATTTCATTTCACACACTTAGCAGCATGTTTTGTGGTCTCAGGAAGTCTGTGAATGATTTCATTGTCAGACACTTTCTCTTACTCTTACAGGAGTTTTTACATTATGCCGTAGGAGGTGTCTTGGTCTTCATTGCTTCTATCGTTGCAGTCGTGAAAAGTTATGGGATCCCAGGTTTAGTCGCTGGATCTGTGAGTTGATTCTTTGTGTTTGCTACAGTGCAAAAGCCTTCCTGTTTAGTAGATGAGAAAAAAGGAAGGGTGTCTGTGTAATGTTACAACATGCTCTGGATGAGTTTCTTGTGCACAAGGTGCTTTGGTGCATCGCACAATATTTTTGGATTTCAATAATATTAAATTGTAGATTATACTAATGCGTTGGTTTATATATATAACTTTACAGGTGTTTGGCTTTATGGCTACATTTCTTATTGCCATCAGCATATGGACCTCTTATAAGGTTACATGTGGCTCTCAACCAACTGGTGAGTCTGACCCTGGTGTACAACCATACAATTATACAAAAGAATTTACCCCTACTTAAATGAAAATAGATATTTGAATAAGCAACGAACAGGAAACGTTTACAGAATTTAATATGTTAATGCTCTCTTGAAGGTGCAGCAGTTTAACATGAAGAATGAAACTGTCTTATAACCTGAACGTATCAAGGAAGATTCTCGATTTGTTTTAGATTGTTGATGGGTGCTTTAAAGATCTGAAAAGGGGCATTTTGACACCCGTTGGAGATGCTGTATCCTGGACACAAGATGTGTATTCTGCGGCTGGGATCAAAGTCTGAATTTAGCAGCTGTAAGACTCCTAAAGAGTGGAATGTGGTCCTTTATCCTTAATCCCTAATGCCAAAAGAGGCCATTTATCCACAAGATTGTTTACATTATTTATTTGATACTATATCATGTGTTGTAGAATCGATATAGTGCTTGCAATCAAAGTATTATATGACTGAAGTTTAAGAGTTTAAAGAATTTGCGGATTGATGGTGACTCACTGTATTATAATTTTAAGAGATTAAGTGTTTTTGCTTTTCACAGTATTTATGTATGTTATTGTAATACATAACAGCATTACTGTAAAGTTTGAAGATCTGGCTTTACGAGTGAAAGTCACTTGTTTTGTACACACACTGTGCTTTAAAAGTCTTGGTTCTAAATGTTGTGTCGCATTCTATTTCTCCAATTTAAAACAAGCATGCTTAAAGTTACTTTAAGGTAGCATGATGGGATGTATTGAGGATGATACCATTTTACGTAAAAGGGATATAATGTGTACACTTTGAGAGTGACGGGGAAGTGGGTGGTGTTAAAGTAAAGCACTTTAGCCCCTTAAGGAAGCGCCTTGAAAAACAAAGATGGGGAAAGGGAGGAATGCATATTCAATATATAGTTTTAGCTTAGGCTGTGAAATTGTGCCACATGCTAGTTTTTTTCTTTATTTCATAACCGTACTAAAACTAGAAAGAAAAAAAGCTATAGGGAGAAATTAATTCCTAGTTAGGAATGATGCCAAATAAGGACCCCATGGAAAAAGAAAGAGGGTATTCACTGCTGGAGATATGACTCATGGGCATCACAACTCCGCCTTCAGAGTCTGTTTAGCCCTGGCTTAACTTTTAATAATAACACTTTAGTGATTTGGGTGAGGAAATAGATATTCACATACGTGTCTTGTTCAACAGAGAACTAAAAGAACATGATCGATTAGATGAGTGGATTACACGTCAGTTATTACTGTATGAGTTGGGGAAGAATTTCATAAGTAAACACAACCCAGAAAGCTTTGCAGCAGACGTCACAAAAAACGGCCTCACAAAATGTTGAAACTGGCCACAAGAGGGCAACAAAGATTCAGATTACACACAAGAGAGAAATTCTAATAGACCCAATGCTACCGCCCAGTGACATGTAAATATAATTGAAGTATACTTTGGCTTCATAAATTAAATGTACTGTATAAGATCTTTTGTTGAATATTAACAGGGTCATTTTTACTCCAATCGAGATGCTTCAGTTAACATCCCAGCAATCCAAATACAGGCAGAGATAAAACTTAAGGGAAAACACTTTTCTTTAAGAGGAACACATTTTTCCAAAGAGGGAATTGACTTTTCGTCTATAGAAGCTAAACATAATCGACCTAATTTATTGTTGTAAATTGAATCGTATAACCTATACCAGAATCTGTGATTGACAGCATTTATTCAACATTTACCTTCAATACTTCAGTGTAAAAAACAAAGATCATCTGCACAATTCAAGAAATACAGGTTTGGAATTATATTAATTAGAGTGATGAGTAATTGTCATTAAATAATTAAAAGTAGTGATGAGTAAGGTTGTAGGGGACAGTGAATTCATTATTTTTTTTGGATTATGTGTATAAGGCAGGAATAGTTTTTACTGGCATTTACTGACTCAAAACTGTAATTCCAGGAATTATCTAATACTTCCTTTTTTCACAGTACTAACGTATTTGACTTGTGAATGACAGAATGTCTGCATATTCATTGTTCCTGTTAAACATCATGTCACAACCGGGCTGGGAAATGTCTCTAAATTCTAGCCACATTCCAGCTGATATAATTCATATTACTTCCCAAGTATTTGTTAAACGTATTAAAAGAAGATCAGAACTACACAACTTGTCTAGACCAAAACTAAGATGCATAAATCCATTCTTTTAATAAATTGTCCAAGAATAACAACTATGGAGTGTAGTGTGTATCGATTTATCGCTTTGAATAAATGCGTCTGTCAACTTCAAGAAAGTAAATGTTGCAGATGTTTGCATGCACAGAGCATATTAGCCTAACTGGCAACAACCAGTCAAGTCCGTCCCCCAAAACGACAACCTGTGAGTACGGAAGTGAAGCAAAACTTCGCCACACAAAGAACGTGGGATAACTGAACGCACACAATACCGCCATCCGATTTAACGAGCAGGTAGTTTATCTTTTAACACGTATTACATTATTACTATATCTAACAATCTGTTACATTTTGGTCTGCAGCCTCTTTATCTCAATGCTGTTGCTTAAATTAATCTTTACTTTCGTTTTCCTCAACGTGGCTAGGAGGTGCCGCGCTGACTTTAAGTTTCTTTTGCGTAACAGTTAACTTACACGCTTGTTTAATTCGACATGTTTTAATAAGCACTCATTATCGCGCTACCCTTCTGAACATTTACGTTTATTTGATTGCTTTCAGATTCATATAGAAAACCATGGCGACCGCCAACGACCTGGTGTACAACACGACTACGGTGCAAGCGCCCAAAAACAGAAAGTGGTTCACCGTTCCGTCGGAAAATCTGGACAAAATAAGATGCGCGATTAAAGTGGTTGAAGTGGTAAGTTTGTCTCAAACTAGAAATTAAGAGGTTACTGTCATTTTACTAAATTGTTGGTCTGGTTTAATGACTTTTTAAAGACACACGTTAAGCGGAAACTGCAATAGTAAACAATAGATGTGCAGGAGGTCAGGCCAGGTGGCGCTGCGCATATCAAAGAACCGCGAGAGCAAGTTGTCAGTACAGGGCAAAAGCAGTTTAACTCTCGCGGTATTTTGGTATCATGGACGTATCGGTGTGCGCAGCGCTGCATGAAGTCGAACACACCCAGTGATTCTGCACAGTATGCATATTATTATGCAGCGTGGTGGGGAACGTTTTTGTAAAGAGGTATCCATAAACTCTTTCACTTTGATTTTTTATTTGTATGTCTCACCAGAATGCTTTGAGAAGTTCTAATAAGGAATGTTGATGAATTCTGTCAGAATCAGAAAGAGCTTTATTGCCAAGTATGTTTGCACATACAAGGAATTTGTTTTGGTCACAGGAGCATCCAGTACACAGAATGAGCAACAACACAGAGACCATCAAACAATACAAAAAACAGTTACACAGATGATTTAAATAAGGGCCTATGGGTGTAAAAATTAAGAAATACAATACAATAAACATAAGAGTAAAGCTATAGAGAGTAAAGTTATGTGTGTATGTAAATATGTACAAGTAAAAAAAATGGAATAGACTATTTCAGTAAAAGGTATGCGTTATATACAGCAAGATGAAATATAATTTACAGAAAAAAGTTGTATAAAAAAATAGATAGTGTATTTTCTGAAGGATATTGAAGATTGCACTTTATTATTATTGCACAGAGTTAATTGCACAGAAGAAGTCTTGCACGCAAGAAATTTTTTAAATAAATAAATTAACTGTTCAAGAGGTAGATGGCCTGAGGGAAGAAGCTATTTTTGTGTCTGGTTGTTTTGGTGCTCAGTGCTCTGTAGCGCCGACCAGACGGCAGCATTGTGAAGAGATGATGGCTTGGATGTGAGAGGTCCAGGGTGATTTTCTGAGCCCTTTTCCTCACTCTGGATGTATACAGTTCTTGGAGGGTGGGCAGGGGAGCACCAATGATCTTCTCAGCAGTCCGAACCGTCCTCTGTAGTCTTCTGAGGTCTAACTTTGTGGCTGAGCCAAACCAGACAGTGATGGATGTGCAAAGGACAGACTCTATGACTGCTGAGTAAAACTGTTTTAATAGAGCTTGTGGTAGGTTGAACTTCTTCAGCTGACGTAAGAAGTACAACCTCTGCTGGGCTTTTTTAGCAATAGAGCCACTGTGATTGTCCCACTTCAGGTCCTGAGAGATGGTGGTGCCCAGGAACCTGAATGACTCCACTGCTGCCACAGTGCTGTTCATGATGGTGAGAGAGGGGAATGCAGGGGGGTTTCTCCTGAAATCCACAATCGTCTCCACTGTTTTAAGCGTGTTCAGCTCCAAGTTGTTATGACTGCACCAGACAGACAGCTGCTCGACCTCCTGTCTGTAAGCAGACTCATCACCATCATGGATGAGGCCAATGACTGTGGTGTCGTCTGCGAACTTCAGAAGGGTCCTGGGCAGTGCAGTCATTTGTGTACAGTGAGAAGAGCAGTGGGGAGAGAACGCATCCCTGGGGGGCGCCAGTGCTGATTGTGCGAGTGCTGGATGTGAGTTTCCCCATTCTCACTAACTGTTGCCTGTCTGTCAGAAAGCTGGTGATCCACTGACAGATAGAGCCAGGAACAGATAGCTGGGTTAACTTTTTCTGGAGCAGTGATGGGATGATGGTGTTGAAAGCGGAGCTGAAGTCCACAAACAGGATCCTTACATAGGTCCCTGGTCTATCGAGATGTTTCAGGACAAAATGCAGCGCCATGTTAACTGCATCCTCAACAGACCTGTTTGCTCTGTAGGCAAACTGCAGGGGGTCCAGTAAGGGTTCTGTGATGTCTCGCACATACTTTGTAATTAACACGTTAACACGTGGGTGTCTGTGTTTTCCAGTTGTCTTGTTATTTACACAGTCATACAAAGTATAGCAGGGCCTGTCTGTGGCATAGGCGACATAGGCAGTTGCCTAGGGCGCAAAATGACCCGAGAGGCGCCAGACGAGAGTGCCAAAACGTGACATGTGAACATCTTCTTGCATCATGACCCGATTATGATTAACTATGATTGATAATCTTGACGCATTAATTATGCATGTGAGACCAGGTAGTGTGGTCTGTGCAGCTAAACTTCAATCCGTAACTTTAAGAAATGCCTCCATTACTTATGCCAGACCTTGGCCTTGTGTTTTAAAGTGCCTGCTTCCCATTCTGGACTCATTGCCTGTGATAAGTTTGAATCCCACTCGGAGCAGCTTGCTTCTTAAGAACCATTTTACTGATAACACTGACACTTTTGACTGCTTTAAAATAAGTGAACCGCAAAAAGTGTTTACTGGCACAGTGACTAGGCCATGCCATTTATTAACGAAAATCCAAAACAATACAATAGGCTTTTATTTCTGTCCCTACAGCATTTGCGCAGAGCTTAACAAAATGTTTAAAAAAACGTTCTCATTGACCATTATCTTAATAATAATAACAATCAAATACCTAATTTTCACCTACAGTATTAGTGAGAAGCCTTTATTTTATTTGCAGCGTTATTAGTATTTAGAAACATTTTATTACAAATCTACTGTGGTTATTTTTTACCTCCGATTTATGTTAATCACAATTCATGTTATTTAAAAATAAATATGAATTTTGCTTTAAAAAAGGTTAATTTTCAGATATTTTATTTATTTATTTTGTAAAGTAGGGGCACAATCTAAAATCTTGCCTATAGGGCACCAACAGAGGCTGTGCCGGCCCTGCAGTATAGCATGAAGTAAAAATAGTCTGCAGTAAAAATATAGAAACAGAAAAAAAATAAGATACATGAAATCTTCTAGAAAATTACAGAATTAAATAATCAGATTCTGGACAATGATAAACGTATAGTGCTTTTTACTGTATTTGGTTTGTCATTTTTCTAAACAAGTTTGTCTCTTTTAACACTGTTTGAATGTTGCTCAAGTGGCACTGTGTTGGATTGTGTTCAAAACAAGTTTAAGTCTGAAATTCCCTTCAGTTCTTCTGTATATTCCATGTGTGACAAATGGTAATTTGCTGATAGTCACATGCTGCATATTTCCTGGCACAGGTGCTGTCCTTAGTAAAAACAGTTATAAAAGGTCATTCTTGTTTTGTTAAAGTTGATTCTGGGAGATTTTCCTGTTTCTGTATTACAATAATCTTGTGTTGACATCTTTCTGTGTTTTACTACAGTTTATATGGTACAAAAAACAGATTTAAGTCTCATGATTTAAATTTGAATATGGCCATCAGCTAGTGATACCAGTAACACTGATCTCTAGTATTATTAGTGTCGTTAAACTCTAGATTTGACTATTGCCCAAAATTTTAACCCCATTCTGCGGTATTAACAAAAGTTACTTTACTTCAGGTATTCATAGAATCTATAGTAAGGTTAATGAAATGCAGAAAGACATTGTGTCCTTTTAATCGCACCAGTAGATTCTTGTGACATTCAAAGTAATGTCAAGTGTCAAAAATTACCGCCTGTCATGACTCTTAATGCAATTACTGAGGCATTTGTTACTTCGTAAGTATGCCTCTGTGGCAAAAATTGTCAAAAGGCTGAAATGACATCGGTTTCTTACGAAATATACTGACTAATTCTTGCATTCTTATAAGGAACAAACATTTGTTTTCATTGAATTAATCCAATAATTACCACACAGAGGTCAGCATACAAATACTATTTATCAGTAAAACCCCTATAGGTCACTTTGTCTCATGGCTCAAGGAAGTTAGATTTCATCAAGTATTTCTCAAGTGTAATCTGGGAAAGTGCCAGTAGAGTTTTTAGTCAAGTACAAAGTGCTAACTTTGTGATGCACATCGAATGATTACTTTAATACAATCATGTTTCACTAAAAGAACAGCTGGACAGACTCGACATTTGATTACATAGAGTACAGTATGTACAACACTAGATGCAATAATTATTTCTACAGCTATAGAGCTGGTCTTTCTGAATGGCATTGAAACACAACATGCTAGAAATTCGCTGTCTTTAATTTTCCATTTTGTTTTACCCTGTGACACTATGGTACTTCCCATTTGCAACGTCATCTGGATTAATTGCAATCCTGATACGGGTACAATGCCATGAGTTTCATGTTCTTACCTGTTTCCAAACTTGTTGTACCCAAAGTCATTTTCAGTAAAGGTTAAGAGTTGTGAGAAAATATGTTTATCTCAGCAGCTTGCTTTGCTTTTTGCACTCAAATACCATTCAACATTTTTTCAGATATTTATAATATAAATATAAAGTAAATAATATGTATATAATATGTTAAATATATATATAAAGGTAAAATGCATTGTGTTGTGTACTTTAGGAAGCCTCTGCTTTGAAATTACTGTTCTCCCATTTGTGTTGTTGAAGCTTCTGTTTACCAGTTTATTGCCATTGATACCTGTAACAAGGTTCAATAAAAAGGAAGGAAGGAAGCGGGAACCGGCGAACATTAAACAAACCACTTTAATAAAAATAAACAAACAAAAACACGGAAGTAAAATGCCGGCAGCCACCTCTCGGTCGACTGCCGGCCATAAGAACATAAATACAAACTAAACACATGTCCGGGCCTGGTCCTCTCTCTTCGACGGTCCGGTCGCTCGTTCTCTTATGCTCCCGATGCCTCAACTCACGGTCTCGCCCCGTCTACTCCATTACATACCCCCATCGCCCCTCACAGGCCGGGGGTACCCCCGAGACTGTGCTTGCTCCCTCCCTCGGGGATCTCCCAGTCTCGGAGTACCTTTCCCCTGGGGCTATGTAGCGACGAGACAACGGAGACGGGAGCCCTCGGAGCGACTGGAAAGAGAGAGGAAAAAAAAAATTATAGTCCGGTTCCCCGACATGCTACCGCTCGGTTCTCAACCAGCCGGGATTCTCTCCTTCGCGGTGCCTTGCGGTGGCCCTCGGCGCACGGTGGACGGCTCGACCATCCGCCCCCTGCCGGCCAGCAGTGGCTCCTCCTTTAGCGGGCAGCAGCGAGTTCCCCGTCCCCTGCTCCCCTTCCTTGGGCGGACGGTAGCAGGCTCCGGCCACTGGCAGGCGGTGGCCGTCCTCGGCGATTCCGCCCCCTGCTCCTCCCCCGAGGGCGGACGGACGCAGGCTCCGGCCTCTGGCAGACGGTGGCAACTCCCCCGCTCCCACTTGGACGATAGCCACCCCACCTCGACCTAGGGGCGTGGCAGCAAAGGTCGCCGTCCCACCGAAGCTTTGGCGGCCCACAATGGGTCCTCCTCTTCTCCAGAGCCAACTCTCCGGCACCGCGAGGCCACTCGGCGGCAAGGACTCTCCGACAGCATGTCTCTCCTTCCTCCCGGGTTTCGGCACCAATGTAACAACGTTCAATATAAAGGAAGGAAGGAGGTGGGAACCGGCGAACATTAAACAAACCACTTTAATATAAATAAACAAACAAAAACACTGAAGTAAAATGCTGGCAGCCACCTCATGCCACGTAGTCAAAAATGTCCTCCATACAAACTTTTGAGGTCTGTCTTCTCAAATACATGTCTAAAACAAACCTCTTGACTGTTATTTGGTGCCAGTAACCAATGAAGAGCTGCTTTGGTCTTTCCTGCCTTTTTACACAGGATTTCGAATAGGTTCTGTAGGGTAGTGATAAGGTTTTGCTGCATAAGCTGTAATAACAATGACTTGATGTGAAACAGCCTTATTCCTTCCTACAACTAATTTTTCTTGTGTCACATGAGTACACCAGAGATTTCATTAAAACAAATCTAACATTTTTTTGTGCGCCTGCAGACTACTACAATGCAGCATGCTTATTTTTATGGCTGTATTTCTGTTTGTAAAAGTGCCTTTTTTATTGTGTGTGTGTGTGTGTTTTATGATAAGAAATATGGACATTGACAACTAATAAATACTTTGTTTATGTATCAGAGTAATACATGAAACCGCACAGATAGACTTCACTTGAGTCAGAAAGTGATCTCATAGCAGATTCCCAAGAAAAGAAAGTATTTTTACAGTATCTGTTTATGCTAGTTTCAGTTCACTAAAGGGAAATATTACCGTCTTCTGAAATAGAATTATATAGTATTGATATAATTATCCAACGAATTATTTGACCTTTGGACAAATAACAACCTGAACACAGAAAACTGTAAAAACTAACACAACAGTGTGATGATATGATTATTAAGATCTTTTAATTTATTCATGCTTGTATTATTAGTGTAACAAAGTAAAATAAATAAACATAATCATTGGGTGTATGTTTCATTTCATTTGGAAAGCTTATGGTGTTGGAAATTCCCTAGGTCACACCCATTTTCTTTGGTTTCAAATCATGGTTGGGAAAACTTAGTTAACTCACAGTTTTGTAAGATTTTTTTGTTGCACCTTTATGCCATAAAGAATTCAGTTCAAAAATTGTTTTTTTTTCATCATTTACTTGCTTGCTTTGAGTTGTTCCAAATCTTTATACATTTTTTTGTTCTGATGAACACAGAGAAAGATATTTGGAAGAATTTTTTAAACCAAACATTTCTTGGCCACCATTGACTACCATTGTGGGAAAAATTACAATTGTAGTCAAAAGTGGCCCAGAACCATTTGATTTCCTACATTCTTCAAAATATCTTGTTCAACAGAACAAAGAAATTTACAGAATTTCTTTCTACTATGGTAGTCAATGGTGGTAAAGAACTGTTTGGTTACAATACATTTCCAAATATCTTACTCTGTGTTTATCCGAACAAAGAAATGTTTTACATATTTGAAACAACTTGAGGGTGAGGGAGAGACAGAATTTTCGTTTTTGGGTCAATTGTTCATTTAAGTAAATGAATAAAAAAAATCTGTCATCATTTACCTTATCATGTTACTTTAAACCTCTATTACTTTCTTTTGCATAACACAAAAGAAGATATTTTGAAGAATGTTGGTAACCGAACAATGGCAATACACATTGACTCACTGGTTTACAATAGAAGTAAATGGGTATTGCCGTTGTTTGGAATTTTCATTTTCAGATTTGGGTGAACTATCACTTTTGGTTTCTCTTGCATACAGGTATCAAAAACTGAATCTACTGACACTGACACCTGCTGGTCATGTGATGATTTCTGATTTAAATTGTGTCCCCTCATCATTTTTCTTGTGTGACGTTTGTGGTCATGTAATGATTTGGGATTTAAATTGTGTCCCCTCAGCTCTTTTCTTGTGTGGCGTTTGTGGTCGAGGAGATCGTGTCTAACTGCTCAGCGTGCGGGCCACTCTACTTCTTTGAATTTGTCAGCTGCACAGCCTTCCTCTTCACACTGTTGCTTCTCATCCTGCTGGCCACACCGCTGCACCAGAGAGTCGGAATTAACAGTTGGCCCACTCTGGTAAGAATATGTCTGCTTCAGCTCAACTGATAGAGCATTGAAATATAAGCGTAAAGCATAGGGGTTTGATTCCCAAGGATCACACAAACTTGAATGCATTGTGATTTCGTGAGAAAACGTGCCAAATGTATCAACGCAAGTCAAAAGATGTAAAATGATTACACCTTACATACTTTATTGTTGTAGTTATTGTGAAATTATTATAAACATACGTGCTCAAATTTGTTGGTACTCCTCCAAAAAAACGTAAGTAATTGAAACAAAAGTAATTGGCATCCACCATTGTTTATTCCATATTTAATAGAAATCAGACTTTACTTTTGTTTTTTTATTCAACATAATATTGTAAATAATAGAACAAATGAAATGGACGAAAATGAAGGGACCCCTAACCTAATATTTTATTGCACAACCTGCAAGCAAACGTTTTCTGTAGCTCTCAATGAGACTTCTGCACCTGTTAACAGGTAGTTTGGCCCACTCTTCCTGAGCAAACTCCACCTGTCTCAGATTTGATGGGTGCCTTCTCTTTTCATAGATGTTCGATAGGATTTAGATTTGGACACATAGAAGGCCACTTCAGAATAGTCCAATGTTTTGTTTTGATCTATTCTTGGGTGATTTTAGCACCGTGTTTTGGGTCCTTATGCTGTTGTAGAACCCATGACCAGTGAATGAGACCGAGCTTTCTGACACTGGGCAGTATGTTTTGCTCCAGAATGCTTTGATAGTCTTGAGATTTCATTGTGGCCTGCACAAATTTAAGGCACCCTGTGCCAGATGCAGCAAAGCATCCCCAAACCATAACAGTTCTCCTGGGTCTTCTTCCATGGAGCCCACTTTTGCTCATAAAGCGACAGATTGTGCGATCAGAAACTGACGTACCTTCATCTTGGAGTTCAGCTTGTATCCCTTTGGCAGTTATCCTTGGTTCTTTTTCTACCATTCGCACTATCTTTCTGTTCAATCTGGAGTCTTTTTCTCTTGAGGACGCGCCCAGGGAGGTTGGCTACAATTCCATGGAAATTAACTTCTTAATAATATTTGCAACTGTTGTCACAGGAACATCGAGCTGCTTGGAGATCCCGAAGCGCAGATGTTTTGAGACACTGCTCCAAAGTGCGATTCAATACACCGTGTCACGTGACTACAGCTAAAGGAAGCATGGGGCGTTTCACAATTGTTTCGAAATGCGGCATACGTGCTGAATCTACGTTTGATTGACTACCTCGGGAAGAAACCACACGATCGCACATCCGTCTCAACTAAACTCCCACAAAGTATAAAAGTGGCGTTAAAGCAAGTGAAATTTTGACATTATTTGTGATATTGTGACATTTATAGTTTCATTTGGTTCGTTATATATAGGTAAGATTAAAAATGATTATTAAGATATTATTAGATAGGCTTAACAGTAAGGAATAGTTAGGATATATATAGTGGCAAATTCATATAGGCTTCGTTAGATAGTGACAGATAGAACAGAATATGTTAGAGATAGGATCTCGTAGATACAGTTCTCGAATTGAAGGGGGGCTGGGGGGAGCCGGGATCCCCCATAAGGCATTAGTGCCCCCCATTAATAAGTAAAAAATGGACTTCGGGGTTCCCTCAGATATTTATATTTGAGTAAAAATTATAATGACAAATGTGATTAAATTCATGCAATGGATGTTGTAAATTTTGTGAAGTAATTATTTACAATAATTTATATTCAGTTTGTTTATGGGCTAGTTGTCATGTCTTTTTAAATTTGAAATGCCCCGCCCCACGTCTAAAGACCGCCAAAGGCAGGACAGTGAAAGAAGCCTGTTCTTCTATGTAAGCCTTTTTTAAATATAATAGTATATAGTTATGCATATTATAATCAAGTATATTGTGTATTTTGTATCATTTGTATGTTGCGAGACTAACCCCCACCAAAAAAAGTCTTATGAGGTGGTTCATTTCGAGCACTGGATAGATAGATATATTTATATATTAAATATCAATGGATGACCAGTAAGAGCTTACATATGTGGATTGGGAGCACTTCCATGTTAAAATACATCTTTTAGTTAGTAAGTTTTACCCATGATTTGAACCCGGGGCTACAACTTGCCAACCAAAAAAAAACACTTACCACTTATTCTCTAAATAGACTGATACAAAATTTGTGTTTTCAACTAGTAATCAAGCCTGTTTCGGAGCCATTTTTAATATGACCACTAGGTGTCACCATAGAAACGGGTGTTGGACAGTTTCCAAGCTTTGACACAGTATGGCACATTTGCTTCGACTGTTTTAGTGTTTAGTGTGTAGTCTCGCTCTGCCCACCAATACAAGCTTGTCTATTATTTTGTTTCTGAGCTCCTCAGACAACTCTATCTTTGCTTTCTCTGGTCCATGTTCAGTGTTGTGCACACAATGATGCCAAACAGCACAGTGACTACTTTTCTCCGTTTAAAATTGGACGAATGACTGATTACAAGATTGAATACATGTGTGATACTAATTGAAGAAACTAATTAGTTCGAAATATCACTATAATCCAATTATGTATTATCTTTTCTAAGGGGTACCAACAAATGTGTCCAGGCCATTTCAGAATATCTGAAGAATTGGCAATAATTCATCTCTTTCCACATCTTATTTGCTTTATTCTATGACATACCAAAGGCATGCAAGTATACATGATACAATAGCTTTTTAATTTCATCACTCTTCAGGAGGAATGAAGCATTATTTCAATGAGCTGTAAGGGTACTGACACATTTTAGCACATGTGTACATGCATAATGTTCAACTAACATTCTTGTACATTTCCTTTAGGATTTTTCATACACGATAGGTATGGCGGTCCTATTCTTCCTTGCCAGTATTGTGTTCGCAGCAGACAATGGCGGGACATCCATGGAAAGAACTGCAGTGGTATGGCACTCCATTATGTTTTAACATATTTGGATAAAATAGAGATTTTATCTGTAATTTTCCTTTTATAAACTGTCCATTGTTAATAATCGACCGTCTCTTCTGTATTTCAGATATTCGGCTTCATGGCCACAATAATGTTCTTTATTGACTTTGGTTTGTTTATTAAAGAGAAAGGTATTCCATGCAAAAAGAGGACCAGTCAACCTACTGAATCCACTACTGGGGCATTGCCAGAGCGTGAGAAACTTAATGGGACTGACTAAAGAGTCCTGGGAGTATTTTTTACCAACATTTGATCTGCAGACTGCTGTTATATTTGAGTCATTTTTTAAAAATACAGATTTATCCATAGGCTATACATTTTTTCAATATTTCAATTCATATCACTATGTTATCTTGTGCTTTTTTATTCCGCAATAGATGTCATTGCATTTGAAGCAGTGTAGATCTCGTATAGTTTCTTAATGGCACAATGACAATGTTTCATGTTTGTACATTTGTAGTAGAACAGAAATGAAATTATTCTGCCCCAACATCTTGCTTATGACTTAAAAAAAGATTCATTATATTTCTTACAGAAGTGCTCATTCGTGATTTATTTATTATGTATTCATTCCCCATATGTAATATGGATTTGATCACTACCTTTTCACAAAAATAGGAATAATCTGTGGATAAACTGCTGAAATACAAAAAACAGCAGTTTGTATATATTGATATTTTTTTGTGGGAGAGGTTAATACTGCACTGTATACATATCATGAAATATGTCTAACTGTTAAGAGGTTGGCAAGGTGTTGTAAAGGAATAAAATAGGACGTATTAAAGCCCTTTTATTATAACGTTCGCTGTGCAAGGGATGTCAGGGGTGTACAGTCAGTTTTTTTAAATGAATTTTTTTTTGTATTGTGTGGAACTTAAATAGTTGTATATTTCCCCTTATCTGACATCATGGGATCGGAGAAGATGATTTTGATCTCCGAGCTGTACTTTGGAATGGAATAAAACCCTTTCCAAACAGAAGTTTATGTGTGTATGTGCGTAGGGCCACATGTGTTTAAAAAATGCCCACAGAAATGAACGGACTGCAAGTTTTGGATGACACTAATTTGCTTTATGTTGTTATCGTCTTATGATGAAGAGCGGAACGTTGCGGTATTTGTGTGGTAAATATGAATTGTGCATATGTACAGTAAGTTCTAGATTAAATGCTGACCTGCTTTTTCAATCAATCTGACTAAACCAAATCAATGACATGTTAGATGAAAGGTTTGATCATGTGATGGATTTTCATTTCTCCAAATGTTAAGAGGGTATGTGTATACCAGCATTGTTTAAGGGTCACATGGAACACATTGTCAGCACTGTTTTTGTGAACGTCTCTTCGTATCAATTAAGCAATAAACTGTTTTCAGAGTTCCAAGTATCACACTCTTGTTTCATGTATTGTTTGTTCTGGAATATGATCGGGCTTCAGACCGTTGAAGTTTTGCCATGTAAACAACACTGTGTCGTTGACTATGGAGTCGCACACAACTTGTCCTTGTTTTTAAAAGTGTGAGATTCTTAGACATCCAAAGTTGGCTCATTTCCACCTTCAAAGAAAACACAAATACAGTCTTATCAGTTTTAGTTTTCAAAGAATATTGTTTCCAAAATAAACATTTTGGAGTTTCACACATCATAGCTCAATAGAGAACATTAAATATCCTGAATAAAGTCATTATTTACTTTGAACATCATCTGCGAGTGAAAACGCCCTTTGGTGTTGTTTCATCCAATCGCTGCCCTGCCGGACACCTGTTAGAATTTGATGTTTTAAGGTTATATATGTTTTAAATTCAAAAGGGGTAAGCACATATGTGTGTAATTAAAACAAAACGAGCTATTTTTAACATATCTCGTCACCTGTTTTTATGCTGCACGTTTTGTATGCATGCACATGATGTAGGGCTATTTGCCGCTTTTGTAGCTCATATCACAATTTATTTGCTTAATATAATTGCTTTTATGTATTTACATTTTTATTCAAAACTGTTTGGCAAAACATAAAGACGCATTTTTACAAACTAAAGCTAGAGGTCGCTGTCTGCAAAGCTACACACTGCAGTGTACAGTAGCCCATTCCTGCATCAGTTACATAATGCTAAATCATTCAAAGTTTTCTCATTCAGTGATACACCTCGTACCTGTCAGATACATGTTTAAAACCTTTATTTTCATTGTATGTGTTGCCTGTAATATTTATTCTAGCACTAACTTTATGAAGAATATTATTTTTTAAGAATATATTTTTAAGAATTTTTATTTTTACCTGCGACTTGATCACAAACAGAAGGTGTGAAAAAGTGACATTGTCTGTGAAGTGTATCACCTTTTTTAATAATACCTGTAAAATATGTGCATAGTTTTGACCCTGCCTGAAAAACCAGGCTGAAGTCTGATCCCAATTATGAGATCGAAAGCATCAACCTTTGATTTCATATGACCTTACTTACTCAATCCATAATTTATATCAAGGTTATGTTTTTACAGAATGTAGTTCTACTTTACATTATGCAGGATGATATGATGTAGAAAATAAAAACACTTGCTGTTGGTTTTCACATGCAGGGTCACTTTTTAATTTCTATGTATGTTAAGTCATAACAGGTATTGTGTTTGGCAAAGAAGCACTTCAAAAAATAAAAGCATATTTACCTGTGGCATTTACCTGTATCTAATAGCAACTCCTCTTGAGGTCCGTGTAATCCTCGTATCTTGTAAAGCGCGTGAAGGGGAGGGACAGGCGCGCGCGAGATGCGATCTCAGAGACACTCGCTGCCCTTTACTCTCATTCATCTGCACATCGGCATGAGGATGGAGCTCGACTCCTCGTGTACAGCACATATCTGCTTAATGCTCCGTTTTTGATCGCAAGCAGAGGAAGCATCAATTTGCCCTGGATTAATTTTCATGTTTGTTAAGGTGAGTACAAAGATTCATCTAATTGCAGCGCACTGCACGAGCACAGGTGCATCACAAAGATGCTCCGTTACTTTTATTTGGACAAAAATCACTTTATGAAATAAAAAGTGGAAAAGAACAAAGATTAAGGTTGTTTTGTATTTGTTGCGTTTTAAATGAGTGTTGTGTATTAATTTATTTGTTATTCCATAATTCTGATTGAGAAAGTGTTAGCGCATAAATAACTTTACAAGATATGTATTTACTAAACGTTATGTATTGTTATACTGTATTCTGCACACTTTACTTTTACACGTGAAGCAATACGTAGGCTTGCTATTAATAGCTATGCATTTTCGAACAGGTATTAATATCATTTTAAAGTACCGTATGCTATACCTTTCTTTAAATCAGGCATTTTTTGTTGTTAGAAGATTTAGGCTACATAATGTCCGACCAACCGTCGTCTATCAACCTTCATAAAGGTGCAATTCCTTCTGTCTCCAGATGGGGGTTAACAATTAAAGCAAGTTTTTTTTCAGCCTATATGTTTGCTCTACCTGAATTTGTCTGTTTAAGGTTGAACTTCTAACACCCAGTCCAAGAGTCCTAATAAATAAAAGTGGTTACTCTTAGGCAGAAGTGGTGGTTAAATTTTTATTTGGACATCAATACACTTTTTATCTATAGGTTTCTGTTTTGCTTACAAATCTTTAATTCACTTAAAATTTATGTTAAGTCACTAATCTATTTTCTAAACTAGGCCTTTTCAGGAAACCGTTCCAATACTCTTAAATTTCCATTATGTCTTTACTTACCGTTTCACATGGGCCTTGTGTGTCACAAGTATTTAATTCTTCTCCATTTAGAGAATGTATTACGTCCCATCTAATTAGCTAACTTCCTAAAGAATAATAAGATATCATTTTCAATAGCTGCCGGCGGCCGTGTCCCATCCTCGTGTGATCGAGCAGGCTGATGAGCTGATCACATTCAAGTGAATAATTGTTTTGTTGTAAATGACTGGAAATAAGACTAAATGAGACAGCAGGATGCAACGCTCTGCTGGGATTCAAACCGACTGCATCATTCATTTTCTGAGAGTCATCATTGGTGTTTGTCAAATTATGCTCAATGGTTTAAAGAGGGGGAATTTCCTGCTGATTTTGAGAGAGAAAATGATCATGCGATATGGAACATTATCCGTCTATGAGTTCAGAAGACAATCGTGTCAGACAATTACACGTTTCAGGTCAAATGTGTGGCTCTGAAATGCATGATACTCAAAGGTTCAAATCCCAAATGGGGTGTTTTTGTGAACAGCTGTCATTGTGGCGCTGAGTGAGGCAGGAATGCGATTAACTCGAGACCAATAGGAGACCTTTGTACATTTTTATACCGAGATCATTTTTTTTTTACATATGATATTTCTCAGGCTATTCTCATCAAAATCTTTGAAAACTATACTGTAAGTAATTAACTATACTTAATACGTTACATTATATGTAGATCTTTACTGTTTCTATATGTTAACAGTTGTTTTATTTGTTTCTATTTTAAATTCTACAAATGGGGGAGAAACATGTAAAACAAAATGAATACATGAGTTTACTTGATTTTTTTTTGTAATTCATTTTATAAGCAAAGTGTGATGTGAGCTATGGCAGAGCCATCCCCGAGCAACATTTTCTCTGGAGGAAATGTTCTGGTAAATCAAGATTATCCGTTCAGTTTTAAATCGAAGAAAATCAAGTTGTTGCATATGTTGCATTTTTCCATATTCTTTTCATTGCTTTTTGGCAAAATTATATAAATTACAATACAAAATAAGCAAAGGCACCAGACATGTGGCCTCTGCACAGCATAGATGATTAAGTACCCAGTGTCTGATCCTGCTGGGGACAAACAGAGTGGCCCTTACCTCACACATAGACGCACATTCATCAACACTGCAAATTTTGCAGAGAGCCCATTATGATGGGTTCAGACAGAATGCATTGCATTAAATATGTTACACATGACACAAATCATGCTTTGGGGAAATAATTCCAACATAATCTTATGGATCTGAAGTGAAGTTTGGTTTCCTGTGTGTAAGTTTATGAGTTATACTGGACACAGCTCAGTCCCTTCAGTAAAGAGGTACTAATGTTGGTAACCGAACAACAGCTGTACCCATTGACTTGCATTGGTTTTGTCTCAATAAAATAGAAGCGAGTGGTACCCCTGTTGTTTGGTTAACAACATTCTTCAAAATATCTTCTTTTTTGTTCAACAGAAGAAGAATAGAAAGTTATACATGTTTGAAATGATAAGAAGGTGAAAAAATGATGACAGAATATTCTTAGTTTGTTTGAACTATCCCGTTAACCCTTCAAAACCGTATAAATTGTCGCCGACGCATTTTACCAAGCGGTGTTCATTTAAACATAACTCTTCAACCAATTATTTTATCATATAAATTTGAATTGCTCCGAAAAGTAGACAAATTGAGCTTTTAATCACTTGCTTTTCATAAGCCATTTGCTGCAGTTTTCGTGGACAGCGGTAGAGGGCAGATATGAACAGGGAGTGATGGAGTGTGACAGATAAGAGATTTTTTGAGCAAGTAAAATAAAATAAAAATAGGCAAACGAAACATGGCGAAGAGGAAATATACAACATCAGAGGTGATTGAGATGCTTTTTGATCATGAAACGATGTTTGAGACATGACGATGTGCGAGACCCTTCTGACCCGGAGTCTGCATATTAAGAATATGCTGTGGGTGTCAATCCAGACATGGATGGGCAAGTAAATGTTGTCTCACTTACATATCTTGTGGTGTGTTACCTTCAGGCATATGCTTGGATTTGTATAGATATGTGTGCGCTCGTGTATGCACGTATGTGCACCCAAGTAACGTTATGCGTGGACATACGCAGTGCATGTGTATCTCAGTGTGTATGTGTGCATGTGCATGCATGCATATGTTGAAGCATGTGTATTTGTGGGAATGCATGTGCATGTTTATGTGTGTTTATATACATTCATTTGAGTGAATGGAGTAAAAGTGCAAAAAAACGCCTGGAGAACTGGTGTCGAAAAAGGCTCCTGAATGAAATCTATGGACATGAGTGACACTAAAAAGAGTTTTTTGCATGTAATACAGTATATTCTTCATGTCTGAAGTGCTAGATTCTTTCGTTCTTTAGTTTTTTGAGAATGTCTGAACATTTTATTTTTGTCTATTTAAATTCTATTTACAAACTCACAACACACAGTAATGGTGAAAACCCTTATTTTATTGAAAAAAGTGATACGCTCTAAAGGGTTAATAAATGTGTTGCTCAGGTAACTACTACTCATGCATTTCTTATGATCATATTTTGACCCAATGGAGTAAATGTGGGTCATCACCATAATAATCTGTACATTTTGTGCTGAAGAATACCTCAAGTGAAATAGAATGCACTATGTTGGTTCTGGATTGTAGTTTATGGATGGTTAAAATGATCAGTTTGTTGGTTTTATGTAAATTAGGAATAGTGGATTCAGGTTCAGATTAATTTACCCAAAATTACAATTCCTATCAATCACTTTCTTACTTTTATAAAGTTTTGTGGGACTAATTTTCTGTGTAAAACCTAATATTGGTTATGCAGGAGAAAGTTTTTTTGGGGGTTGTACTGTCTCTTTAAGGCGGTTAGAAGCAAGCCCTAAAGCAGAAATTCATGACAGTTTTGGATTGGAAAGAAGGTCTCAACATTTCATCTCTGTATGTTAGATCTTAAATTAAAAGGCTGTCAGATGTGTTTAGTTTTGTTTTATCATGGCTGAAATACATTATGCTTTAGCTCTGCAGTTAGAAACTATTGGCGATCTGGAGAGATGGGTTATCTCCATACAGACAGCCCCCAGACGCTCTGTTGGACATGAGGATGCAAGGGAAGGGTTCATCGGGCAAGCGCCGCCTCTTGTTTACACTATACCGTAGTGCTGTGCACTATACCGTGCATAATGCACAGCATAGGTGCACTGTGCTGTGCACCTATGATGGAGACAGTTTGTTTTTACCTGGCGGAGCAAGCAACACATTATTTGGAATCACCGTTATTAATAACATCACGTCCTGCATAAATATTGCCAAGTGAGCCTTGATACATGTTTCCTTTTCTTTGTTTATCAACTCCAGTCTTGAAATTTTGCAGTATAACAAGCCTGCAGACTGTGTTGCTTCCAGGTAATTGCTTGTAAAAGACTTGTCAGGAGAGATAGCAGCAAAAGCTACCAGTTAACCGTTTTGAAGTGTACGCATGCCATCTGTTTACCTTGGCAGTTTCACATGCGATAGCTAAAGCATTTATTTTAAACCTCAGTCTGGAAATTTCTGTCTGCTAAATGACTTAATGGAATAATTCACAGAAGTATGAACATGCTGTCAGTATTTACTTAGCCTCCTCATGGTATAAACCTGTATTCTGTTATTTTGTCAGTGGAACACAAAAGTTTTTCAATGGTCTAGTGTATAATTCTTTGCAGGATCTGTTGACAGAAATGCAATATAATATATAACTATGTCTTCAGAGGTGTATAAAGACCTTACATTATGAAGCATTATGATTTTATTATATTGGAATGAGTTATTTCTATCTACATACACCGTGGGTCCCCTTACATGGAATTGGTGATGTTGTTTCTACAGTAGCCCTAAACAAACAAATTCCTCTACAAGAGCAAATTTTCGCTCAAAACTAGCTGTCGCTAAAATAATCAGGTTTGTGTTCCACATGAAAAAAATTATGTAACAAAATGAGGATTTACATAGCAATTAGACAGCTTTGTATTTTGCGGTGTTAATAGTTCCTATAAGATTCCATTCACTAATGGCTGGAATACACTACATGACTTTTAAAATCTGAACAGATTTAAAAAACTAGACACCATACACTTGCAGACTTCTTGAAAGTGTCAGATTGAAACACACTAACTGATCAAATCTGCAGACTGGCACAAACTGAAAATCTGGGCAAAATGTAAGCAAGACTGTTGTAGTGTATTTTAGCCTTAAACTGACTAATATTCTTTGGAGTTTAAAACCATTAAATCCATTTAATCACGATCTTACTTACATAACCCAATACCTTAACATTGAGCTGGTAGAAATGCTGGTGCTTAAATTGGCCACTTTAATGTATGACTGTGAGAGTAGTGGGATTCTGTGGCAGAAAATGAGGGATTCCCTGAAACACTGTGTTAAAAAAAATCCTGCCTGTTTTTTCTGTACCACTTCCGTCCTCCAGGAAATCTATGATGCATGAGAGAACATTCTGTCTATCATTGCTTTAACAAGCAGGATGTTGTACAGTGACACATCTACTAGTTAGAAAGCAGAGAGTTAATCCAAGAGAAAGAACAGCAGATTGATGGACAGCACCCTCTCTGTGATTACAGCTGTTGTCTCGAGGAGTTCCTCTAATTCCCTCATCAGCAGTGGAGGAGACGACGTTCACAGGTGGAGTTTGTCACAGGAGCGCTTCTTATCTGTGCCCCCATCAGATACAGAGCTGCACTCAATCTGTGTGTTTTCTCTCACGATTGACACAACACTGCATACAGTTTGTTTTTGCTACTAGTATTCCATGTATGTTCCGGCACCAATTAGAGACTCTGAGTGTCAGCTTCTCTCCTGATAATACAGTAAATGTACTGCATAGTTTATTGTTACATATTCTTGCTGTCGGACAGAAAGCTTGTATCTCCAAAACTGCCAACTTATAGGGAATGAAAAAAACCCACTGCATTTTTTAGTAATTAAACTCTCTGTTGTCAAATATTTGTTTATGTCTGTAAACCCCAAAGACTATCTTCAAGGGTGATTTATGACTAATCTGAAAAATGCGGTTACTTAGAATGCATAGAAGGTGTACATTTTTCCATGTGTGTGTTTGTGTGCAAAACCGTGTATATTATTTGGTTTCAATTTATTTTCTCTCGTGATTGTACTTGTTGCCTTAAAGTGATAGTTCACCAAAAAATGAAAATTCTTTCATCATTTATTCCTCATGTTATTCCAAATTCTTTAAAAATATTATTTTGTTATCTGCAGAAAGACATACAATATTTTTTATTTTGGGGTGATCCCTTTAATGACATCATCAGAAAAGTAAGGTTAGATATTAAATGTGTTACTTCATTTTGGTTATTTTTATTTCAAATAAAAGGAAAGAAAATGATTGGGTCACATCTGACAAAGTTAATCCACTTTGAAAAGACAATGAAAACAAACATTTTCAGAACAATATGTGCCAACGACTTGTGCGCAAGAAGACAGGAATATTTATAAAGGAAGTAAACTGAGTCAATTTTGATTTCATCTCCTCTTTAAATAATGCCATAGGGAACCAAGAATGCCAATAACTGCCACCATTAGACTTTAATGGAGTTGGAATGGATGGCTCAGTGCTTTCCAGTGCAAAGTCAGAAATGAAGAAATCAGTAGGTCCCCAGGGGCCTGATGGAGGGGACATTAAGGTCGCAGCCTTCTGCGGAGGTCACGTCTTGTTGGATATTTACAGAAGAAATATGTTTTAAGATTTTTTAGGCTTTCTTGCATGATTTACGCACCCGAGGCAAAATCACAGACGTGTGACATTTATGTTTTTTAGCTTCAGATTGTATTGATTTACAATGTTTACAGTTTGCCTTCCGAACCTGCGTCAGGGGTTTCATCGGTTTAAGTGTTATGAATGGGTGTAATTTGCTCAGATTTCACATTGATGTGTCGGTCGAAGTGCGTTTCTCTCATAAACATTGCATGTCTATAAGAAGAACCTTAGCGAGCATCAGTAGCACACACAGAAATAGAAGTGAAACTGGCAGTTTACACTCAAAAAACAGCAAGCAGAAAATTAGTGACGTATGTGTGCAGTCGCTGTTGAGAAGTTTGCACTTCTCAGAGAGAGAGAGAGAGAGAGGAAGGGAGAGAAAGAGAGGGAGAGAGAGAGAGAGAGAGAGAGAGGGAGAGAGAGAGAGAGAGAGATGGAGAGAGAAAGAGAGGGAGAGAGAAACTCACCTCTGTATTATCGCAGCTGACCTATAATGTATGAGGCTGTCATCTGTCAGAGCCGAACTGTGGGCGTGATGGATGACTTTTCATTGGCTGAGAATTATCCTTTGAATGAGTTGTTCTCATTCATAATGAAGCTCTCATAGGTCATACCTGTCATCTCTAAATCAGCTGTTGGTGGTATTATAGGTCTGCGTAAGTCACGACCACAATTTTGTCCTATTTAATCGAGATAAATTACCTCTAACAGTAACAGAGTGTAAATGTACCAGGCAATTTGTTTTCCTCCGTTTGTGTAGCTAAGACAAGGCTTTATGTTGCTGTTT
Source organism: Triplophysa bombifrons (assembly GCA_029783895.1). NCBI lineage: Eukaryota > Metazoa > Chordata > Actinopteri > Cypriniformes > Nemacheilidae > Triplophysa > Triplophysa bombifrons. Next base: position 7,595,639 of record CM056455.1, read on the forward strand.
GGATGAATCCCTTACGTATTAAAGGTCAAATTGTGTAAATTTTTTGGAGGATCTATAAACACAAATCCAATATAATATACTTAGATAGGTCTTAAGAGGTGTATAAAGACCTTACATAATGAAGATTTATGTTTTTATTACCTTAGAATGAGCTATTTCTATCGGAATTCACCATGTTGTTTTTACAGTATCCCTACACTGATAAACTGCCCACAGAGTGCATTTTGTAAATACGTTATCTCTTTCGACAAAGAAGCGAAAATGGGACAACATCCTACTCCTGTGTCAGCCACTGTAGTGCTTTGAAAGGAAGGGGTGGATTGAGCCTTTGGTTGCAATTCGCAACCTTACCTCTAGATGCCGCTAAATTTCATTCACTGGACCTTACGTACTTACATACATTACTTGTCGCACACGAATGATTCCTTAAATTTTGAGGCTTTGTGAATGCAAGTGGACTGTTAAGGGAATGAATTTATGATTTTCACCTGGCAGATGAAAAAAAGTAGCAAAAAAAAGATTTAGAGAGACCTGACCCATGTCTAGAAATTAGAATATCAGTGAGATGTGTGTCAAATCTGGCAACATTTTTAAAGAGAAATGTTCTAAATGTCTAATCACCTTTACTTTTTTTTCTTTTCAGCACAAGAATCTTAAAGATGAGTGACATCTATGAGTCTGCAGCCAATTCTCTAGGCTTGTTCAACAGTCCCTGCCTGACCAAAGTGGAGTTGCGCATAGCCTGCAAAGGGATATCTGACAGGGATGCCCTCTCAAAGCCTGATCCCTGCGTGGTCATCAAAATGCAGTCCCATGGCCAGTGGCTGGAGGTGAGTCTACATTTTTATGGGTATTAAAGTGTGCGATTCCGAGCAGGAGCATGAATGCCAAGATATGTGATTAAATGTAATGACAGTGTGGAAATAAGGTTTCTAAAATATTATTGTGGACCTTTTTCACACGTTTCGTTTTATTGCAGGTTTTGAAATTTCTATTTTCTTTATTCATTTTCACACCATAGTATCTCATACAGATTTCGGTTAAGACAGTAGGTGAGGTTGATACCAAAGAGTTTCCCACAGATACTTCTGGTGATGATAATTGTGACTGAATGTAATGTATGAAGTGTCTATGGTGATTTTTTCCGTTTACAGAATCAAAAGAGGGAAAATCTTTAGCATTAATGTATGCACTGTACGTCTATGAGATAATACCTCTGGACATTTGGTTAAGAGACTTTGTTTTTTTCTATCATGTTGATATAGAAACAATAAGTTCTAAGGGTTATGTGAAGTAAAAATGACTTAATTCGACTTAACATAGTAAAACCTCCGATAATACAAAACAGTACTTAAACTTTCTGTGGTGAAATAGCCTAATATTTACACAAATAAATACTAATTTAATACAAAAACAAGTGATCAGCTAACACACAGTTTTACTGTGTGGGCGAAAACATGCATCTGTTTACTTCTGCTGCTTTTAATATTTCCGTGTTAAAACCAAACCTACGCCCTTTCCTGCCTCAGGCGTAAAGCAAATCCATTGTTTTGCCTCATAATGTGTCATGAAATGAAGACAATGCACTGTTTTCTTTCTTGTTGCACTTCCATTTGTGTCTGATCTCTGACAATTTACCTAAACTGAAGTGTTCACAGAAGGTAGTAAACTGCTAGATCAGATGTTGTGGGAGAGTTTCAGTTTCTGTGGAAATATGGTGAGGGCGCCTTGGGACAGGCATCACCTCAATCTCATGGGTGCATATATATATATATATACAGTATATATAAATTGGGATGCGAATGTGTGAGTGACAGAAGCAGGCGGCATATGTTCACTGAGAAGTGAGCTCCCTGTCAGGTTATGAAGGGTTTGCCAGTTCACCAGCAGGGAGCTTTTCTCACCAGTCTTTCTTTCTTCTGTCCTCATTAGCTATTCACATGTTCACGCATGGCAAGCGTGCTCTTTGAGATGTAAAAGCTTTTTTCAGGTTTGTTCTCAGAGGGTCTCTTTATTCCTCATGGAAACACTATGTAAATTTGAAAAGCATGTACTGTTAAGTAATTTCGATTTAGACAAATGTACAGATCTATTTAATGTGGAAAGACAGAAATCTTTGGTTTGAAATTGCTGGGATTATTTTAATAATGTAATATTACTTGAAACAGGAATACAATCAGATTATGCCAGAATAATGAATATATACCTCTACTTGAGGTAAAAATAAATCAATTATCAATTATAAATGTTCTTTAATGGTATTATGTAATTGACACATTTTTGTATTTGTTATGTTATGTTATGTTATGTTATGTTAATAATAGGGACCTATGTGTGAAATATGTGATTGAAGGCTGGGCTATTATTTTTTAGTCTGCACCCTGTTTACATTTTATATTTTATATTAATAAATTATTCAAGAGACATTCATATTAGAGGTTTCAAATTGAATAACAACTGTATTTGTGCACAATGTGTAAGTCGTAAATAATATTAAATAGCTGTAAGCCAACCCCCAATTACCATTTAAAGTGTACTATTAAGATAGAAAAAAACAGTGACATTTTGTGTTCCCATATCCTCTGTCTTTATATCCTGAAGCAGGTTTGCATTTCTGAAGCAATAAACAAGAGCTATGTGATTTATTGCTGTGCTGACAAAAAAGCATAATTGCATTTTTCTTTACATCTCGTAACCTGTTTCCTCTACATCTTGCCATGTTACCGGGACGTCACATTCATCAGGAGAAATGTCAGTTATACAGTACATATTATTGTATCGTGTGCCCAGGTGACTTAAATTTCATAGCCTTGAGTTTTCACTTAATCTTACTTGAGTGAAATATCCCATTGCGATAGTCTGACTCTTCTTGAAAGTTCATCTCTAACCTTCTGACTGAACACTGGGAGCTATTATCAAATCTTAAGCTGAAATATGACATTGTTAAATAAATTCTGCCTGTATCACGGTGCCAAGAATATCCCTCATTCAAGATGAGTTCAATGGGTTGGGACTCACAACCACAAACGGAAAACTGCTGCTTCTTAAATTAGCATAAATTAGAAATAGATGCAATGCCAAAAAGACCAGGCTAGACCAGAATAAATATCTTGGTACTTGCTGGTTTGGTCTAGCTACCATAATGGCACCTCATGCGGGTTACCAGGAACCAAACCACAAAATGCTATAATGACAAACTATGCCGTTTTTATCAGCAGGGATGCAATTTCAAAGAATGCTTCTTGTGACTCTGAAAGCAGTGGGTTTATTAAAAATAATAGGCAAATTACATCCGTCTATTTTGAAATCCCAGAATCAGCGGTGTCTGTCTTTAACCCTTGATCAAGATTAATACATGTTTGTTAAGATGTGAGTTCTTAAACAAGTGTAAGTAAAGGACAAATCACCGGTGCACGGAAACAAGCTTTTAAACTGCTATGAGTCAGTGAGAGTAAAGACCTGCTGCTGACTCCGCTCACTATTAACACGCTGCAGCCGTTCGCAACTCGAGCACCATCAAACAGAGCGAGATGATCTCCGATGGGTCGAGCGTTTACAGGACCCACTGAATCACAAAGAAATCACTCCAGCAGGCTGACTGTTGACATTAAGTTACGACGGGCCCTTATTCTCTGGGTGAAAAGTCTCTAATGCCCTCACACTCTAGGTCTGCTTCTATGTTGTCGGGCTTGAAAATACCCTGAAAGGTAATTAAGCTTTCAGTAGGCTACTGATAGGACTTCTCATATGAATCTATGATTTAAAACCGTGGTACCGTATGACAGGCTGTTTTTTATTTTGATATGTTTACAACCGCCAGAAAACATCTTTCTCGATTACTCAGCTTGGTGGAAGAAACAGATTTTTTTGGCATAGTTAGATTACATGTCAGACAGCGAGTTGGAATGGGTAAGAAAAAGTGTTCTTGTCTCAACTTTTATAGTCCATTTTAAAAAAAATACGGTCTGTGTTTTTTTATTTTTTTATTGTCAGTTCTGCTCTGTAATATACGCACACAGAAACACATACAGGTAGCTGAAATCACAATTTTTAATTGATATGTGCGAACCCTGCATGTTATTAAGTATACTTGACTGTCGCTATATTTTCAAGAAACAACAACTCAAAGATCCTTAAAATAAAAGCTTTATGAAAACAGCTGAACCCCTCATCGTTTAAGCTTTGATAGAAGATACCTCTCCATTTCAATGCTCTCAGAGCAAGAAAAATGAAAGAGTCTAAAGTTACACTGAAAATGTCTGTAATGGCCTGTCAACGTGTCAGATCCCAGTGCCCTGCCTGTCATCTCTCAGCAATAATAAGACAAAAGACACAAGTGAAGGTGAGAGTCTCACCGTCACTATCAGCATCCACTCGCACATCTGAAAAGACTGTGGCAAGTGAATCTGGTTTTATCATCCAGAATGACAATCACATGAAGCATTCCTCTTTTGAATAAGGATAGTCTCCACCTCACTCCCTTCAGTGTGCTATCTAGATTTCACTGAGATGGATTAAGTCTGCTTCCATGCTCTGAGATAATAGAATATTGACTACTGAGCTACTGGGTACTGTGTTTGAGGGTGTAATACTGGTCAGCCTCACATCACAATTGAAAAGAGTGATATATTGAAGAATGTTGGTGACCGAACCATGGCGATACTCATTCACATCTATTGTATGGAAGTCAAAGTCGATGGGTACGACTGTTATTCGGTTACCAACATTTCTCAAAATATCTTTGTCTGTGCAGTCAGTTGCAGTTTATTGTTCAGAGAACTTTGTTTCCCAGAATTTTTTTTAACATGTTTTTTTTATCAAAAACAATACAAAATGTGTATCATCAGATTTCATTCAGAATGTGATTTTCGAGCCTGCCCCCCTTCAGGCTGAATTACGCAAAGACACTAGCATTCTAGCAAAGACAAAATTGTTCTGTATGTTTTCAGTGCCTGCTAAACTTAGACTTCAAGCAGATCATTTTATTTATCCTACCATATGATCCAGAATCTGCCCAACCTAAATTTATAGCCACGAGCCGTTACTGCTTCTGTTTCTTTACGCTTCCTTTTTTTTTACATTGACATTCTCTAAAGTGGAGCTGTCTTATCATGATGCCCTTCTCTTAAACTTCTGTGACATTTAAAATAAAATAAAATTATATCAATATTCATTAAGCGTGAGCATAAACATGACCGGCTGGCAGAGTTGTGCGTCTAGACGCGGATCACTCGGGTCAATGGCGATTAATATCAGTCTTGCGAAGCAAAACATCTATTTGTTAAATTCGTACCCTTTATTTCGCCGTTCCTTCTTGCATAAAATCTTTTGGGTCTTGAATCGGGTTCAGTTTTAATAAATATTATTAAGAAACAATTTCTAAGGTACCCACAAAAACATATTTTATGGAGTAGGTAAGTTCTGCTATTCTGAACACAGGCCATGAAATAAGTCCTTTGGATTGTTAGAGTTGGTATTGTCACACTTTCTGCCTCTTCCTCCTCGGTCCTTTCATCATCCGACCTGAAAAATGAACTTCTTTGCCGCTAAGTTGCTTATTGCCTCAACCTGTTCCTGCATAGGTGGAAAAAAAACATAGAGGTCTCAATCTTTGTATTTTCCTAATTTAAATTGCACTTTCGAAGGAAACATTTCTTGACACAGGTTGTTCTAATTTAAAGCAACAAAATGTTTGGTGTGAAGAGAGGGGGTTAAGACCATCTCTGTTGCTGTACCCAGCAGTCTTTCACTTCGGGCTGTGTTCATGTATGCATTGAGATGAGTCCATGTTGATCATCCCTAGAGAAAACTTCCATTCTCTCCCACTGATGGGCTAATGAGGAGCAGCCCATTAAACATGCAGAATGAATGTGGATGCACAATCAGAGGCATCTCTGTCTGCGAGGGCATCACTGTGAGATAGGATGAGAGGAAGGTAAATGTGGCTTCCAGGGGTAATTAGATTGGTGAGGGGGGGATGTTGCACATGTTGAGTGTGTTTGTGTGAGAGAGCGAGAGAGAGAGAGAGTGTGATGTAACCTTACGAAATATGCTTACGCTTGTCAAACTTCGATCTGGTATCATGCATACAAAGAGACCACGGCTGATTATTTAATACTTTTTTTAGATTCTCTTGCAGTAGATTAGACATTACTTCAATTCAATTCAGTTCAAGTTTATTTATATAGCGCTTTTCACAATGTGTATTGTTTCAAAGCAGCTTTACAGGGGCAAACAGGAAAAACAGAAAAGTTAAAACACAGCACAGTGCATGGTATTTATACAACGAGTAAGATCATTCTAATACATAATATCTAATTTCTAAATAAATAAATTTTATTCTGAAACTGTCTGAAACACATAAACTATTTCGTAATTTGGCAACATTTCTAAGGTGGAAGAAGGCTGTTTTTGTGATATTTGACATTGATTTTTAAATGACAGGTTACAGTCTCATATAACGCCTAGGTCTTTAATTGTATTTGTTGGAGTAACAGTGCAGCTTTCAATTTGCAGGCTGTAGTCGGAGATATTCTGTTTACTTGATTTTGGTGCTATAAGTAATATTTCTGTTTTGCTAGAATTTAAAAGGAGGAAATTACTAGTCATCCAATGTTTTATGTCCTCGATGCACTCTGCCAGTTTGGATAGCTTAAAGGAATCATCTGGTCTTGATGAGATATATAGCTGAGTATCATCTGCATAACAGTGGAAGCTAATTCCATGTTTTCTAATAATGTTGCCGAGGGGCAGCATGTATATGGAGAAAAGCAAGGGTCCTAAAACCGATCCTTGAGGTAGTCCATAATTTACTTGCGTAAGATTTGACGATTTCCCATTTCAATGGACGTATTGATATCTGTTTGTTAAGTAAGATCTGAACCATTGCAGTGCCTGTCCCTGAATACCGATATAATTGTGTAAACGATCTAGTAGTATTTTATGGTCTACAGTATCGAAAGCAGCACTAAGGTCAAGCAGGACTAAGATTGAGATGTTACCTTTATCTGAAGCAATAAGGAGGTCATTTGTAATTCTAACGAGCGCAGTTTCAGTGCTGTGATGCGGTCTAAAGCCAGACTGAAACTTTCCGTTCATGTCATTATTTTGTAGGAAGGTACACAGTTGAGTTGACACTACTTTTTCTAGTATTTTAGACAAGTACGGGAGATTTGAAATCGGTCTATAGCTTCCAAGTTCATTGGGGTCTAAGTTTGTTTTTTTGATAAGAGACTTAATTACAGCCAATTACTAATTTATCTACTCAGTGATATGTAATTTCTAACAAGGTTATATTTAGGATGCCATATTTTTAAAGGGACAGTTTACCTAAAAGTAAAGAATCTCTTAAAGGGATGGTTCATCCAAAAATGAAAATTCTGTTATGAGTGAATCACCCTTAGATTGCTCCAAACCTGTTTAGATTTCTTTGTTCTGCTTAACACAGAGGAAGAAATTTAGAAGAATGTCAGTAACCAAACAGATCTCATCTCCTATTTACTGCCTAGGGAAAAGAAATACTATGGGAGTCAATGGGGGATGAGTTATGTTTGGATACTGACATTCTTCCTTTGTATCAAGCAGAACAAAGACATTTATACAGTAAATGATTACAGAATTAAATTTTTGGGTGAACCATCCCTTTAACTCATGCTGAAAACTTGTTTGAAACCCTCTGCTCCTGACTTTTCACAACCTCATGTGAAAGTGCTCTTTATTGATCATAATTAGTTTTATAAACCAGTATTTTAATAGACGAGGGATGGATCAATTGCCCGCCCTCTTGTCATTTCAAACCTCTGTGACTTACTGGTACAGAACACAAAAAAAGATATTTTGAAGAATGTTGATAAACGAACAAATGCCGGTACCTATTTGCTTCTATTTTATGGACACAAAACCAATGCAAGTTTGGTTACCAACAGTTTTTCAAAAAATCTTCTTTTGTGTTCTGAAAATACCTGTCATACAGGTTTGAAACGACATGAGGGTGAGTAAATTATGACAGAAGTTTTGTGAACTGTCCCTTTAAATTAGTAATTAGTTACTGGTTGAAGAGTCTCAGGAAACGTTCTCAGAGGCTAACAAGTTGCATGATATACAACAGAGTTTTCCTGACAGCAGTGTCTGAAAATTCTGTGTGCAGGCAAATAGTAGACAGAGAGGGGATGTGTATTAAGCTTCATCAAAACTGCTTTGTGTTCGGTGTGATAACAGATTTATCTGTATATTCACCTGGAGAATTAAACAGCTGCTTTGAGGTCCATCTTTGATGTGTAATCCCTCCAGATGAATGTCGAAGAGGTGGTACTAGCAGCATTCTCAATAAAACAGCAGCAGATGGCCTGAGGGAAGCCCCTGTAAAACGAGCTTTCCTGTGGCTTACGACATGAAGTAGTAGCTACTAGCTTTCCTTTGGCTCAGTGGTTAGAGCATTGCACTAGCAATGCCAAGGTCGTGGGTGCGATCCCTGAGGATTGCACGTAGTCAGAAACAAATGTTTAATACAATGCAATGTAACTTGCTTTGGATAAAAGCATGTGTCGAATGCATAAATGTAAAACAAATCAAACACCTGAAATATTCGGGCTAATATTATTAGACCTAAATGAAGCAGAATGGGGTCGTCTCTCTCAAGGTGTTAATACATTTACATCTAAATTTAGTCATTTAGCAGACGCTTTTATCCAAAGCGACTTACAAAGAGTTAGGGAGCAACAAGCGATATGTCATACAGTAATACAATGTAATACAATAGGTTCCTTAATTTATATACACATTTACTTCTGTTAAAACTTGAGACAAATCAAATATAATTTGATCTTTGTTGATAAAAAAATGTTTGTTGATATTTTTACGATTAAACAAACAAACTGCTTCCTTTTTGCAGTGTATGGTCCTAGAATTGAACTAAGTTGATAGTGTTTAAAAAGCATCTCAAGGTGAGACTTGCATCTCAACCTACTTGAAGATTTCAGCTAATTGTAGACAAAGTGTGACTACATTAAAGATGCTAAAATATCAAAATAAGTTTTATTTTGGAATTTCTTAGTCACAGCATAATTCCCATTGTTACGTTTCTGTTATTCCTTATTTCAATAAGTTTAATATTATTTACTATGAATATTATTTGTATTATACTGTTCCATTTAAACGGTAGTGTAAATATAAAAAAATATTTATGAGGGAACTGCCATATAAACATTCAAATCAAACCACTATTATAGTCTCGAAAGATCAACATTGATTTTGCACATTTTACACAAAATAACTCATAGTGACCAGCAATCCTAAAATCAATCAAATAAAAATAAAGCCTAAAGTCAAATCTCTTTGAAATAAGGGGAAACATGAATTTAATTTAACACATAATTTCCCTTTATTTCATGTTTGCTATAATAATAAAAAAGAACCCCGTACTTAATTAATATCAACAGTAGCTTGTTCATGGGTAAATTGTTTTGAATTTCCTGACTTTTTGTTTAATTATGCCGTAAATCAGGCTGTAATCTAATGCGTTCCTAAAGATTTCCTTACAGAGCTAAATATTTTTAGGGAGCTTTCACAAAGGACAGTCTGGGAATGTTCCTGTAATGTTATGCAAAAGGTTCTGGAGTCAGCTTGTTATAAAATGGAGAACGAATCTCTGAGACGCCTGAGGAAAGTTAAACAACTGAGACCAAAGCATGTCTGGGCTTTTCTTTGCATTTGTGAGATGAAAGACAGACATACAGTATCTAGTGTAACAGGGATTGGCAGCAGCATGTCATGGATTTATTCTTTTGTTCAGAGATTTGTTCCATTTACTGGTTTCTTTCACAAGAGCCTAAAGTATAAAACGTGGCCTTTTATTTGTCTTACATTATGTTTTATAGAGATTACTTAAGTGCACAATGTCTCTTGAGTAAACTGGGAGTAAAACTCACTAAGAAAGTGCCATTCTAGACATCCAATAAACATGCAATTGAAAATTACTATTAAAGGGTATTAGTAGGAGTTCATTATATTCATTATATTCATATTCATTCATTATATATATTTATATAATAGTACAATTAATAATCTCTTTGGTTTTGGCAGTAAATGTTAAAAATTCCCATCGACCAATGGTAAACATCCATATTGACCGACCCCTGTATCTGAATGAAATGTTTTGGTCCTGCCTTAGCGCTCCCAGTCACGGTGTTTAGTTGCAGTCAGTAGATGCAGCAGAACTACAGTGACGACAATGTTCCCTAATCAAAATCTGGTTTTCAAAAAAGGAAAGAGAGAAAAGAGAGAGAGGAAAGACAAAGGAAAGGGTGTCAAACTGTAACCCAGTTTTTCAACGAGAAAGGTGGTCAGCCTATAGCAGTGGTTCTCAACTCTGGCCCGCGAGATCCACTTTCCTGCCGAGTTCAGCACCAACTCTGATAAAACACCTGAAGAGGGTAATCAGTGACTTCAGGAACAGACGGGTTCAATTTAATGTTGGGCTGCGCAGATTGTTTGACATATCGCATTAAAGTACCACGAGAAAGATTAAAATGCGTACCGCGCAATCTGCAATTGAATCTCTTTTGCGGAATTTAAATGTCATACGATGATAGATTTGCGCAGCGATGCATTAAATTGAACGCATCTATTCTAAAGATGCTGATTTGCTTGCTCAGGTGTTTTATATCGGAGTTGGGGATAAACTCTGCAGGAAAATGGATCTCGTGGGACAGAGTTGAGAACCACTGGCCTATAGTCTGTGAGTGGTATTAACCTGTTGGCTTAGTATCCATAGTGAAATAAGCTAGAGAGCAAAAGTCTAGTGTTAGCCTACATTTAATCACCATATAATCGGTGCAGGGAAACGTTTAGCACTATAATAACCCTGGTGTGGAAATTCCATTTTACATGTCCACTTTATTTTCTTGTTGGCATATATGTGCAGCTAAATATAAAAATCTGCCGTTTTCATTGTTTTGAGAGGATGATGTTAATTTTAAGTTTGTTCTTTTTAATAATTTTAATAATAATAAATAATAATATAATAATATTTCATCATGCATAGACTTTGCATGTACAAATCACCAGCAGTAAATATCGTGCTAGTACTAGTATTGAACTACAAGAAGCAAGACAGTTGCAAGTCTTTAATTCGAGTTATGTAAAGCTTTTGATGGGACAGTTAGGTCCTAGAGATGTGGTGACGACAGCTGCACAGAGGGGGCCCAATTGAATTTTTTGTCAGGGGCCCAAAATTCCTGGCGGCGCCCCTGAGTAGGTAATTCATAATTCCTGGCTCTACTTTGTTTTAAAACAATTTGCCACGTTTTGCAAGGTAGCCTTGTTTTCGAACCCCCTTTACTTATTTCATTTTAAGAATTTATTCACATTAAATGTAGATTTAGATGACAGTTTACAGTTGTTGCGAAAATTTTGCAAAAATCTACCGGCTAAATGAAATTATTGTAAAATTATTGTAGAACTCGATTGCTATGCTTTTTTAAATATATTGCATACTGAATTTTGATTTTAAAACCTAAGATTACTGTTTCTTTTTTTGTCTGGTATTTCCCTAAGAAAAAGTAGATGTAGTTAGCAATTACTGTTTCATTGCCATGTAAATATTGGTACCAAACCAAGCTGCACACTGGAAATGAAAAGTCAAGTTGAGGGCATTGCATTGTGGGGTATTGGTTAACCTGCAAAATTTTGGCAGATGCAGGTATATAGGTATGTAAAACAGTTCTCAAAAAATCTGTTCTTATGTGTTTACAGGTTGACAGGACAGAGGTAATACGGAGCTGCATAAACCCTACATTTTCCAAGGTCTTCACCCTGGACTTCTACTTCGAGGAGGTCCAGCGATTACGTTACGAGCTCTATGACATCAGCAGCAGCAATAATGGCATAAGAGAGGTGGACTGCTTGGGTGCGATGGAGTGCACGCTCGGCCAAGTGAGCAACCGCCTCCGTTCTGCCACATACGCAGAAATTCAAGCCGGTTTTATGCGCTCATTACAGCTCCTTCGTGTTTACTTGGAGCCTGATTTTGCTACAGGATCCTCATGTGAAGGTTGATTGCACACAGTCAGGGATGAGCGACGGCACCGTGGCCAAATCTGTGAAAGCTCCTAATTAAATCATCTCACCAACAACCGTTAACAGCATTTCCTGACATTGTACGGCCGATTGAGTTTGAAACGTGAAACGTCCCCTTAGTGCGGGGACGCTTGGCCCAGATGGACCACTCTGCTCTTCGCCACAGTTTTGAGGCTCATGATCTCACGGCAGATGGTTAAGATTGCAATCCCCTCAGTGAGGAATTTGCTAGAAGCTTATAATATATAAGGGATTCTCGTTTTCGTGTTGTTCAATATTCATGTGTTTATTTTTTGCATCAAAGTCACTATCTCTCTATTCTCAGAAGAGCTGGGTTGTTTGGTTTAGTTTAGTTTATTTTGGTTGAGGGGGCAATTGGAGATGATAATTGTTGAGATGATAATGAGCTGCGTTGAAAGGATGGTTCACTTAAAAATGAAAATTCTGTAATCATATACTCACCCTCATGTCATTTCAAACCTGTATGACTTTCTTTCATCTGCAAAAACATCATTTTTGGGGGAAAAATGCAGGTAACTAAACAACATTGGCCCCCATTGACTTAGACTATATGGAAACATTTCTCAAAGTATCTTCTTTTGTGTTCCACATAAGACAGAGTCATATACACGTTTTGAACTATATCAGGATGAATAAAATGACAGAATTGTTATTTTATAGATGAACTATTTCTTTTATAATCAGGGAGATAGAGGTGGTGACACTTGATGTAAATGTAATTGGAAATAAAAGCGAAAGCATTCCTCTCTATTTAAAATTGTTTAACAACTCAAAATGAAGTAGACTACTTACTGTGTATCTGAAATGAATAAGAGCTCGTGGTATAATTATGTACCGGCTTGTGTGCCAAATTCTCACCAGGGTGTTATTATGTACTGCAGTGTGCACTTTATTTTTCAGGGTAGATGTCGTATTTAATTTATCATGAATGGAAACAAGGCTGTGAGGGAAAGACATACAGTCTGATCAAAAAGTCCCATAAGGGTTCCAGTGTTAATTTCACACTCTCTTTTTAAAGTGTGAGGTAGGAAAATAACACAGACAATAGAAAGATCTTTCACAGCTTTTTTAAGAGCTTTAAAGCGTTTTTATTTGATTATCATGTCTGGTTGTCAGACTACGGATCTTTGCTGTATAAATCACAATAATAATCAAACAAACTTTTTAATGTTATGTTGGTTTTACTGTGGTCATAAAAGGAGACAAAGGCAAAGGGAGAAAGGGAGAAAAACCACCCCAATATTCTGGATATCATATTCTTGGATCATTAAACTTAAAGGAACAGTTCAGTCAAAATAGAATTTACTCATCCTCATGTTGTTCCAAATCTGTTTACGTTTCTTTGTTTTGATGATCAAACACAGAGAAAGATATTTGGAATAATGCCTGTAACCAAACAGTTCTTGGCCTCCATTGAGTACCGTAGAAGGAAAATTGCTTTATATGTTTCTTTGTTCTGTTGAACAGAAAAGAAGATATTTTGAAGAATGTAGGAAAGCAAACAGTTCTGGGGCAGTTTTGACTACCATTGTCAATTTTTCCTGCTATGGTAGTCTGTGGTGGCGAAGAACTGTTTGGTTCCAAGCATTCTTCCAAATATCTTTCTCTGTATTCATCGGAACAAAGAAATCTATTTAGATTGGAAAACCTCGAGGGTGAGTAAATCATGACAGAACGCATGATTTTTGGGTGAAAAGTGCCTTTAAGACTTCATGCACGTTATCTATATTTTGTTTATAATAGTAAAAAATAATATGCATACTTAAAATATCCTTTATCCTTCCTAAATAGATCATCTCACAGAGAAAATTCACCAAAGCTCTCCTTAAACAAGGCAACACAGTCGGGAAGTCTTCTATCATGGTGAGCTGTTTCCAAATGCCAGATTTATCTGTTTATCTGCATTCTTTCATGGACTCCTTATACAAGCATACAGAAGAGCACAGCACCATCCTTTTCTTTTTCAAACATGTCATAGTCTAACCTTTAAAAAACATTTATGAAGGACGTACTTGAAATGATCAATGCCACTATTGAACCTGGGCAAACACATACTGACCTGTCAATATACCCAAGAACCCTCCAATACGGTCAGATCCAGTGGTGGAGGCAGGTTATAAAACAAAAAGCTTGCTCAGAAAAGCCCGAGGAGTTTGTTAATGCACATTGACAGAGCACAGCAGCAACAGTTGAGCGTGTACAGCACAGCGGGTGAGGGAATAAGATCTATAAAACAAATGTCAGACGTCATGACAGGCTCTGATTCAGTTTTATCTCTTGTTGAAAACAATTCATCACTCTCAATCTCTCCAGATCACCGCCGAAGAGCTGACGGGAAATAACGATTATGTGGAACTCTCATTCAGCGCCAGGAAGCTGGATGATAAGGTACGAGCATCTGTGCTATGTCTTTATGTTATAAAATGCACTCTCATGGCAACAATCATCAGATTTGCGTGCGATGAGTTGTTTGCAATTTTTTATCATTTCTCTCCATAAATTTGATTTAAATGGCCGCTAATCCAGGGGTTTTCTGGAATGTAAAAAGAGTCAGTGGTATCCCCAGAATGTCTCTGTAAATACACCACATTTCTTTCATTACAATATGTTGAACATTGCCGTTTGTTGCTGCAATGGAAAATGCGCCGTATTTGTTTGTCTCCTTAAATGCAATGAGCTTCTGCTCCCCTCCCCGTATGCAAAATATGAGGTAGAGTGCTCACACATGTGCTTTGGATGACATCAAGACAAGCAATATGGCGGAATGCGCAATTACGTCTGTTAAGCCTTGCCCAACCGAAACCATACACTTAATGCAATAAACATCACCTTAATGCCCTGTTCATAAATACGAATTAAATGGAAAGGATAAAAAACATAGATAGAAAAACATATGCTGACCTTTTGCTGTATGAAATGTTGGCCATTGATGATTCACCATGGTTATGCATATCACTAACAGACATAAACACGGATATAGGCATAAACATGCATTCAGAATACTTGTATATGACAGACAGGTACTGCGTAAAGATCAGCAACCACGTGTTATTACGTTTATGAGTAGCAATTTCTGCGTAACCTCAATGTCTTACAAATGCGCACTCTGTTGCTATCCATATTGTCACCCTGAAAACACTGCACTCACCGCGAAAGACACTGATATAACAATGAATTTCGCTGCAATGAATAAGCTTTACAGAAATAATTTTGTTCTTCTGAACCGATAGGCTCGATGCGTTTTACCACTAACGTTACAACATAACACTTGCCTTTGGAGCATGTCTCAGGCTTAGCCGCGAATATGTAAACAACAGCAGCTAACATGCTAAACACTTTATTTAAGAAAGGCGATGTGTAATACTAACTTCTTCCGGAGATGAAGCTTGATTGCGAACAGCTGGTACTGATCCACTTTTTTTTGCTGAAACCCATCCTATACTGACGGGCCACCGGGTCCCGGAGCTTAGATTTTTCAACCTTAGGGGTCACATCGACTCACGGTCAGTGTCGTTCAAATGCCCAGGCAGAGACCTTTCCAACGAGTCCTGGCTCGTTTCTCTACGTCGATCTGACAAAGGTAAATTCTTCCCGAACACTGTCATCATTGTCCCGCCCGGGACTTTCGATCAATAATAATTCGGGCCCGCGAGGTCGCAGCAGCTAGAACCCGGGCTCGTCGGAAAGGTCTCCTCCCGGCCTCCTTTTATTTTCCATTTTACATCCAGCAACAGAACACATTTGTTTTTTCTGAGACATTTTGTCATTGGCTAGTGACTACATCTGCTCTTGCCTGAAAATGGCTGACAGGCGGGTGTCTTTGGCTGAAGGTGAACCTTAGCTCTCATAAGGTGGAGTCTGTGAGCGGTCATGGGCAGCCGTAAATCAATGTGACATCAGATTGCAAGGGGATCGCCAACAGCCTGTTTTGTGTCACTATTGTGGTTTAAAGGAGATTACAAAAAGAAGAAGAGATGGATTTGTATAATTACAGGGTGTTTTTGCACACACGCTGGTGACTCAATTTCTGGTAGATAAACATTTAAAAGTAAATTTTCTGAGATTGCTGCCCTTTATGTCAATATATTTATGTTTTAATGACTGTAGAATTACATTTTTGGCCGCTGTGCCAAATTTGCATGTTATCTTTAGGAGGTCTTTAGGAGGCTATCGTGTCAAATACTATGTAGTTTATCACTTCCAATTCCTTCAAGAACAGCCTAATTTAAAGCCTGCGTTACACTGTGAGATATCTTGTTAGGGATCTTGGCAGCTTGTTAAAATGATCTTCAGCCCCTTGTTTCTTACATGGGAATCGAGTGGAAGTAAATGCAGTGACAGGTGTCATACAAAGCTTGGAAGAGCGCAAAGATTGACAGACACCAAAACATTTAACACTTGACATTAGTTTTTTGAATGAGAATAATAGCACGGATTCTACTTTAATTGCGTTAGTACTATGAGAGAATAAAGCAAGTTTCTGAAGCACTGTGAATGTGAAAATATAATGAATGGTAGGTTGGAGCCTGTTATTTTCTTCTGGGAAGGACATTTTGAGTTCTGAAACTTGCAGTGTGTTTTTATCTCAAAAGATCAAGGAAGGTGTGATTCCTCATGACATGACTTCATTAAGTTACATTGGCTCCCTATAGTCGCTTGCATCAAATTCAAGGCTCTGCTCCTGGCCTACAAGACCACCACTGGTTTGGCACCCCCTTATCTTCATTAACTTATGCAGACTTATGTACCCGCCATATCCTTACACTCTGCAAATGAACGACATCTTTATACACATGTTGCCTGTCAACTGTCTCCGTTCCGTATACGGGACACCTAAGTTTGCATCAATATTGTGCATGTAATTTCAAATTAAATCATGACAAACTATATATCATTGGAAGGGCTAAGACATTAGAATACAGATTTCTTTGGTGTTTTTTTAAATAATTTATGTAGTTAGAGTAATTGATTCTTTTTTTATAAAGAGTGTGGTTAGATTTTTTATCCCGTATTTTTTTAATCAAAGAAAAACATAAACTTTTTTAATTTATTTTTACAATAATGCTAAAAGCAGATTTAATTGCCAAATTGATTTTTTGAATCTTCAGTTATCGTTTGCTTAAATGATCGCTGATTATTACAAATGAGTACACTTACAGACGCGGAAAAAATTAAAAGACCATTCCCTTTTTTTTATTTAATCAGCATGTGGTCATTCCAGTACCTGTTGAATTTCAACAGAAACAAATCTCAGGAGTGACAGAAAGTCATCTAACAGCAATGTGAAAGACTGACAGCATGCCAAGACACATGAAAACTGTGATACAATTTAGGTTATCACATCATTTTTTATCTTTTCCTAAATGAATGTACAAATATTACTGAAATATCGCTTGAAAGTGAATATGAATTTGTTTTCTTTACAGTATTTGAGGTCTGAAAATGGACAGAGCATCTTTTCTGCGTGTTATTTTGACCTCTTTCTCCAGTTTTCACTTATTGCAAATAAATGCAAATAGAAACAATATTTTTTTTTTTAAATTTGGGAGAAATATTGTTAGTTCACAGAATCAAACAAAAACGATCAATTTACTTAAACACATACCTATAAATAGTAAATTCAGAACAACTGAAAATAATTTTGAAATGGTCTTTTAATTTTTTCTGACATGTGGTTAGACAATAGAGAGAGAGAGAGAATCAGCTCTTGTCACTAAGGTAATTACATGGGACTGGTATTAATAATAGGGATTTAATACAAGCATAACAAATGATCCACAGAAGCATGTCGGTTTCATGCTGAGGGTGTTGCGTGCTGCCTGACAGGACGTCCAGAGAGAGAAGGGGAAAACCGGTTAAATCATTTTTCATTTTTTTCTACCGAGTCACAATCCTTTAGCGTGATTCATATCCTCACATCAGGGTAATTAAAACTTTCATTAAGCGCGGTGGATCAGAAGATCAGAGCCACGCACTGTCAAGATTTCCTGAAAGCTTTTGACAAGTTTCTGTTTCATTCGTCATCCCTTAACCTTTGCTAAGTGACCAGAAGCGTTTAAGAGAGAGTAACAAAGGCACATTAGTACAGTTCAGTCTGCAGTAGACGACATCTTTGAACACTAAGCAGTGAGCGGTCTGTTTTGATTCTTTTGTGCATGTGCTTCTTTTATGTGTAAGAGTGTTGGACTGAGTGTTCTCATTCAGTAAACTCTCAAAATCCCAAAGGTCAGTTTTTTTTATCCGAATGAAAATGACTCCCAGGTCTTCTGTGCCTTTAGATCATTCAGCAATCGGCACACCTGACACTCTTCTCAAAGGTGAAGGGTTTTTGTAAGCATTGTTTTCCAAGACAAATCCATAACTATACAACTGGTAGAAATGCAAACAATCTCATCTGTAACTTTAATAGTTTTATCTTTTGCACATAACTAAGCTAGTTTGTATTTTGGTCTACAACTACAGAATGGTTTTGCGCTTCTATGGTCTGATTCGTTTGAGTGTTGGTGATACACTCAACCATTGCTTATTGTATTTAGATTACCAAATTCCAAATTTCATAAGATTCTTTATTTTGTTACACTCATTATTATGCAACTTTAAAGGGAGTTAACAGAGATTATAAAATAGTTAAATGTTAGTATCTCACTTCATGCATCATTGATATTACGAAAGACAAATGATACCTTTCTTAAACGCTTTTGTGTGTGATACCATCAGCCGACCTCTGTGTTTCTGTTGTTCTCTCAGGACTTCTTCAGCAAGTCTGATCCATTCTTGGAGATCTACAGGGTAAATGATGACAACACCCAGCAACTGGTGCACAGAACAGAGGTGAGACAACACGGTACTCAAATCCCTCCACTGGCTGTGTCTTACAGAAATGTTTTCAAGACCATCTTAGTCAATTTTAAATGCACACACATATTTCTTAATCCGATTTATCCTCATATTTATTTTTTCACCATTCTGTGTACCTCTGTGTGTGTGAAAATACAGTTTGATGCATTCTGTAAAGGTTTTTAAACAACATACTTATTTAGCATAATATTGTACATAGTTATTACATTTTTCTCAACTTTCAATTGACATTTTCTTGAATATTTATTTGAATATTTATTGCTTAACCAACATTGAAGTGACGTTTTCACTCTGTCTGCACCCAGACCGTCATGAACAACCTCAATCCTGTGTGGAAAACCTTCAAAACGTCCATTAACTCGCTCTGTAGTGGAGACCACGAGAGAATACTAAAGGTACTGTTTGATTTGACAACATTTGCTGTACGAGGTCTCAATCGATTCATTTATTGTAAATTATATTCACCAAAAATGTTTTTATTTATTTTACACCTACATTGACATTTACAATTTATGTTCTGGGTAAAGTAATCTCTTCAATGCAGCTTACAAGAAAGTCATTGTTTAGATTTGATTAAATTTCGTAGTGTTTTTATAAAGAGTATTGCCTGCCCTTTAGTCGTCAATTATTCTACCAGATTTTGACTAAGAACGGCACTTTAGAAAAAGCTCCTCAAACTTTTATTTTATGCGAGTCACTTTAAATAATTTTGAGGTGTGTTCATAGTGATGTTTATTATTAAACAATGCATGTACTAAAACATATTGTACATCCTATTACTGTGAGATGACAGAGATGTATCAAAATATGTGTGGGTAACATAAGCGGTAATTGTTGTGCTGTGTTTGTTTTGGTTTGCCAATATTTAATTCATGCTTTTTGATAAAAAGTAGTAACAATTTGTCCATATTTGCTGTTTTCAGACTGGATAAATGCAATTACAGGATTGTGTGTGAGTGTGAGTGTTTGTATGTGCGTTGGTGGGAGAGCTGGGACTCACTATGCTGGTCAGACTGCTTTTAAATTTGTAAGCTTTTTAGTTCATTTAAGTATTTCTAAACCTTTGTAGGTTTCAGTGATTAATTGCACAGACCTGCTGAGATGGGTTTAAAGTTCTCACAGTGATCATCAGTCACATGTCATGATAACATTACCTCGGGATGTGTGCATGTGAGAATTCGGAAAGAAGCTAGTAGGGTGTTCCCATTTGTTTACCACTGTGGTTATTATGACTGATTGATTTAACTGGAAAAGTAATTAGGCCGGAAACAACAAAGGTGAACGTGTGGTGTTGTGCACTATTTTATACTAAAATTTGCCAACTTCTTCAATAGATAAATGGTGTGTGTCCAGTCTAATTGTTGTGATAATTATAATAAATATGCTTTTCCCTGCGTTAACAGCCCAGAAAAATAAAAGCTCTAACTGTAATTGTTCCTGCTAATTTTCATTATGTAATAATGAAGTGAAGCTTCAAAAACATTAATGTTTAATTCAACATTATACAAATGTTCTTATGCTTTTGTTTAGTTTTTTTGTATAAGCAGTAAGTTTATAGTAGTAATGGATGAAGGAGTTAAGGCTGCATTGTCAATAGTGATTTTCAATGACCCCGTGCTCACCATGAACTGTGTCCGTTTAACGTAAAGATTCTCAGGCTCCGTTGAAACATCCCTTAAGGGTCTGTATGCCTGCTCATAGTAAATCACCATATGCCTGCGAGTGGTCTCTCTTCTGCCCGCTCAATATCGAACAGTGCTCAGACCCTATTTCAGCAAACTGCTCAGCCTCATTTAGTACCAGTCATTCTCCGTGCCATCTGCAGAATCACATTGGCGGACATAACCCGAATCACAACTGGAGCACATGAGCTCCCCAGTCCTGCTGTTATTAGACTGCTGCTGTCATAGAGTGCGGTAAACATGTTCTCATTTTAAGATCTTGGACGAAGAGAAATGGATATTTAATGCCTAATGGTTGCCAAGTCTTTGTCTTTTTTGTTGAGTGCCTCAAAGTTCCAATGTATCAGTTTTTGGAGGATCTATTGACAGAAATGCTATGTAATATTCATAACTGTCTTCAGAGGTGTATAAAGACCTTACATAATATAGCATTATGTTTTTATTACCTTAGAATGAGCTATTTCAATCTACATTGGTAAGAGCATGGCACTAGCAATGCCAAAGTCATGGGTTCAATCCCAGGGAATTGCACATAGTCCGAAACAAATGAATACAATATAACACAATGCAATGTTAATCGCTTTGCATAAAAGCATCTGCCAAATGCATAAATGTTAAATTTAAATATACATACGCCGGGGTTCCCATTACATAGCATTCGCCATGTTGTTTCTACAGTAACCCGAAATGGACAAACTGCTCTACAGAGCGCGTTTCGTCAATACAAAAAAGTGACAACATCATAGTCCTGTGTCAGCCACCATAGTGCTTCGAAAGAGAGGGTAGAGCGAACCGAGTGAAGCTTTCCTGTAGCTCAGTGGTAAGAGCATTGTGTTAACAACGCAAGGTTGTGGGTTCGATCCCAGGGGATTGCAAATACCTATGTAAAATGTATAGGATAAAGCAATGTAAGTCGCTTTGGATAAAAGTGTCTGCCAAATGCCTAAATGTAAAATGTAAATGTAACCGTTGGATGCAGTTCGCACCCTTACCGCTAGGTGTAGCTGCATATATTGAGAAATTCAATATAAAATTAAGCACTCGTTATTTTGATTTAAAACTAATTTATTTGAATGATTAAAAAAATTTATTATGTGACCCGTTTAATTTTTATGTATATTATATTATATATATTATATATTATATATTATATTCTTCTTGATGTCAGCAATTGAGGAAAATACAATGAAATGCATATTTTATACAATCAAAACCTCATGTACAACACTAACTTGAATAGTTAAGCAACAATATTCTTTTCTTATTCAATTATTTGACTATTTATGCTTGTCCAACTACTCTTTTCTTGCATACAAAAGTATGATAGTCTAAGTAAGAAATTGGACTCACACTGTATTTTGACCTCATCCTTTTCAACAATATTATCTAAGCGATTGTCCTGAATATTGCAAAAAATCCTCAAATTTTAATTAATTTGTAATGTCACTTTATGTTTAATGCATGGATTAACGGGGCACAGACTGCTCCAGTTCTCTATTCTGTATGTTTGGGTTCCAGTCATTTCTGGCGTTCAGAGCTCTCTGTGGACCTCATGAAAGCAATCACACTGTGGCTCCGACTAGATGCTGTGCAAATGTAATTTATTTTTGTTCCAGAGGAATGCTTAGAAAGATAGTATTTTAACTAGAAGTTATTGAGGAAGCAAACATGTGTTGGATGGATAGGGTTAATTTAGTTGAAGTTGACATTAAAATAAAAGAAGCACAACATTTTTTTGATGGTAAAATTGGGTGTTTTTACACCCAATACAAGTGAAGATAATGTTTAAATTGAGTCCAACATAACCCAAATGCACTCCGGTTTCCTCCCCTGGTCCAAAGACATGCATGGTAGGTTGATTGGCTTCTCTGGAAAAATTGTCCGTAGGGTGTGAGTGCGTGAATGAGTGAGTGTGTGTGCCCTGCGATGGGTTGGCACTCCATCCAGGGTGTATCCTGCCTTGATGCCCGATGACTATCTCAGGAGATAGGCGCAGGCTCCCCGTGACCCGAGGTAGTTCGGATAAGCGGTAGAGAATGGAATGGAATGGAATAACCCAAATGCCACATTTTATTTTTGTATACATTTAAATAACTGTCTGAATCGTACAAAATGGTCAAATTATTAGAAAAAATTGTAATGAAGTCCCAGTCATAACCTCACCCCTAAACTAACCATTCATTCTGAAACATAACGATAAAACGTAACTAAAATCTTATTCGTAGAAATAAGCCATCTCGGACGATTGAATTGCAATGACAGTCTGTTGAAAATGATGTTTCAAATGATAAGCAAAATATTATATTGAATATATTTGATTAAAGATTACAAACGTTCAAATAATTCAAAACAGCACTAGGATATTTCATGAAGACAGAAAATAGGTCAGTTTTGATGGTCCCCTTTGTTCATTTTACATATCCCTTTCTCCAGTGTACAGTGTGGGACTGGGATTCGAATGGAAAGCACGATTTCATTGGAGAATTCCAAGCCACGTTCAAAGAAATGCGATCAGCGATGGACGGCAAACAGGTACAGTTTTTATTACGGGTCATAAAAAATGGATGAATTCATCAACACACTTTCATATCTGGTTCACACTGTCACAAAGCAACTGATCCGTGAGCCAGGCAGGGTTTTTCATCTAATTGGCTTTCTTTAAAAGAGCTCCTTAAGATATTCAGTGCAGGATAAGTTCAAGATAAATGGGAAATCAGTGTGAAAGATAAGGGTTATTTAAGGTGATTTTGATGTGGGCCATGTCAGTTTAGTTCATTTCATATTTCTTCTGACTGGGAGCCCATATGTCAACGCACAACTTTTTGATTTTTCATTATCTACAAAGATATTCTTCCAGTGTAAAGAAGAGTTATCTCTCTTTTGCTCTCTCTCACTTTCTGTCTTTATACATGTTGCATATCTAAGTGACTGTTAAAGGGATAGTTCACCCAGATATTTTTTTCATCATTTACTCACAACCATGTCAATTCAAACCTAAAAGAAAACGATTTTGGAAAATGTATATAAGCAACATTGGACCCCACTGACTTGCATTGTATATACACAAAACCAGAGACATTTCTCATATAACACGAATAACGTATTTTTGGTTCAACAAAAGAAAGTCATACATGTTTTGAATGAATAAATGATAAAATAATACATTTTTTGGGGTAAACTATTCCTATATAATGTTGATCAGTAACTGGCTTACTTTACCAATATTCAGCCTTTATTATGAGATAATACACAGTGCTTTTCCATAGCCTACATTGCAAAATGTTTACATACACACAAATACGATGATGTCGTAATATATAGGCTTAGGAAGTATACTTGCATATAAAAGCCTACTCGTTAATGGTGTTTACTGTAAAACATTACACGTTACATTAGAACAGGAGTCGCAAGGTGCTTGTTACACAAATAAAGTTTAGCAAATGGACAAATTACTCTTGTAGTATATTCATTGACAATCACTGCCTGTTTATTATTAGAAAAATTTCGCTTAAGAATATTCTTAAGGTATTTCTGTAATTTATCTTAAGAAAGTTCTTATATTTTCTATTAAGAACAGTTTTGTGAATCCGGCGTGTTTGTGTGTGAATATTAGAAAAATCTGATAGAACTGAATTGATAGAGGTGTAGTAGTGTGTGCTACTTGCATGCCAGTGAGTTACTGTTACAGTATGCTGGGAAATGTCTTAATATTGTTGCTGCTGGTCCAGGAAAGCATTGTTGCAATCGTGTGGTGTAAATCCTGTATGATTGAACATCTGCACAGGTGTTGATATTGTCAGGTTTTGATCATAGTTTTTAACTTGTCAATGTAATCCTGTATAGTATCCCTGTATCCTGTATTCATACACATAGTACCCTATAGGCTTATTGGAACTTTATTGTGCGCATGTGTGTGAACTATTTCTTTAATGAAGCGTATACAAACTAAATAACCTCAATTTTATAGGGATAAAAATAGACTAATAGAATATTTTTTTCTTTTTGTCAATGATAAGCATGTTGTTCTGTGTAAAGGGTTAAATGATTTCCTGCACAACCGCAGTTCTTTTCAATGATAGTCGCTTTAATTGCATCCTTACTTAAAGAATTTTCAACATGCTTCCACTCCATTAAAATGACTATGATGTACTTCCTATCCTAAAAAATAGCAGCAGTAATTGACCATTTTATTACCTCTAACATCTCTTCTGGTTTTGAAAACAATAAACCATTGTCTTTAAGCCATCTTTGAATTGTATTTCTGCTAAAAAGCCGCAGTTGGATGACATCTACTGCTTGTGAACTCCCAAATGCTCCGAGCCGGTATCTCAGCTCCGCAGGCAACAGTACCAGACTCTGCTAATTGTTTTAGAATATCCCTTCCAGGCTCAACATCATTTCTCATTATTATGACTGAAATTGTTGTTTGTGAATCTATTGTCTGCTGGAGCACTTGTCTTGGCCTTCTGTGCTCCAATGGGAAGCCATCACGTATCAACCCCGACATTCTAATGAAGCTATTGCATTGTTTTGAGTGTCTCTATTTCCCAGTGAAGCTAATGGTTATGTTTCCTTTAACAATGACAGGTCCAGTGGGAATGCTTAAATCCAAAATATAAAGTCAAGAAGAAGAACTACAAGAATTCTGGGATTGTCATTTTGAATCAGTGCAAGGTAACATTTGCATTATGGTTCTGTACGTTGTCGTATATTTCAGTGTCACATTGTCAGCGGAGGTGTTAATGGTGACAGCGGATGAAGGTGCACAGCTCGATTTCTTTTCACTCCGCTAAAATGTGAGATTCTAGCACTGAAAATGGCCAGTGAATTTGACTGCAGTTGACATGAATTAAAGGTGATGGGAAAAGATAACAGCATGAGTTTATGCTCCAATGCTTTTCTGATAATGTCCCTTTACATCCACAGATAATCAAGATGCATTCCTTTCTGGACTATATCATGGGCGGTTGTCAAATACAGTTTACAGTGAGTCCATAGTACTCCATACAGACAGAAAGTGGATACAAAAGTCAGCTGGGCTTGGTGTTTAGTTGATTTTGTCAACTAGTTATGCAGCCAATCCACAGAATAGTCAATTTTGTTAATATGTTTTGCATATCCCTTGTGTTTATACCAATAAATCAAACCAGTCAGCCGCATTTGGTTTCCCTGATATTAGCACGCTGCTGGTTTTGTTTAATGAATTATTATTGTTAGTCAGAGCACTTATTATTTGTCATTACCATGTCAGCACTAATGAGAACAAGAAAAATAAAGTGTCATTTCAAATGTTATGTTTTGGCATAATAATAATAATTGTCTCACCTGCAGCACTTTCACATAATGTGCACTGTAGGATTTCATTGTTTATATATTTTAGTTACCCGAATTACTCAAACTCTTTATTAATTACTTGAATTTATTTTTTATTATTTTTCTATTCTATTTTTCTTATTGTGTTTTGTTATATACTGTACTCAGAGCTCAAATTCCATCTGTGTATGTTTAAACACCTTGCGAACACACTTTGTTATTGTAACAAAATTCAAGATACGGAAGGAAGGAGGCGAGAACCGGAAGTCAATAAATTAAAGTTTTAATAAATAATAACAGCCGACGGCCCCTCACGGACGACCGCCGGCGAACAAAACATAAATACAAATATATAAAACAAACTTAACACATGTTCGGGCCCGTACCTCTCTCTTCGACGGTCCGGTCGCTCGTTCCTTTTATGCTCCCCATCTCCTACGAGATTCGAGCCCGGTGTGCGCACAGCTGGCGCTAATCCACAATTACTCACCGGACTCGAACCACGGTCTCGCCCCGCCTACTCTACTACATACCCCATCACCCCTCACAGGCCGGGGGGCACCCCCGCGACTGTGCAAGCTCCCTCCCCCTCCCTCGGGGGGGGTGGGGTGGGGGGTATGCAGCGACGAGACGAGACAACGGAGATGGGAGCCCTCGGAGCGACCGGAAAGAGAGAGGGGAGAGAGGAAAAAAAAAAATCCGGTCCCCCGACATGCTGCCGCTCGTTCCTCAACCAGCCGGAGTACTCTCCTTCGCGGTGCCTTGCGATGGCCCTGGGACTTCGGTGGACGGCTCGACCGTCCGCCCCCTGGCGGCCGGCGGTGGCTCCTCCTTTATCTGGGAGTCGGGGCGGGTTCCCCGTCCCCTGTTCCTCCCCCTTGGGCGGACGGACGCAGGCTCCGGCCTCTGGCAGGCGGTGGCTCACCCGGCACTTCCGCCCCCTGCTCCTCCCCCTCGGGGGACGGACACAGGCTCCGGCCTTTGGCGGACGGCGGCAACTCCCCCGCTCCCACTTGGACGAAAGCCACCCCACCTCGACCCAGGGGCGCGGCAGCAAAGGTCGCCGTTCCACCGAAGTTTTGACGGTGGCCGCACTGTGCACTTCCGTTTCCCCAGAGCCACCGCTTCGGGCAGCCACTGGCGGACGCCCTTCGTCCGCGCTGCCCGAACTCTCCGGCACCGCGAGGCCACTCGGCGGCGAGGACTCTCCGACAGCATGTCTCTCCTTCCTCCCGGGTTTCGGCACCAATGTAACAAAATTCAAGATACGGAAGGAAGGAGGCGAGAACCGGAAGTCAATAAATTAAAGTTTTAATAAATAATAACAGCCGACGGCCCCTCACGGACGACCGCCGGCGAACAAAACATAAATACAAATATATAAAACAAACTTAACACATGTTCGGGCCCGTACCTCTCTCTTCGACGGTCCGGTCGCTCTTCCTTTTATATGCTCCCTATCTCCTACGAGATTCGAGCCCGGTGTGCGCACATCTGGCGCTAATCCACAATTACTCACCGGACTCGAACCACGGTCTCGCCCCGCCTACTCTACTACAGTTATTCTGAGAATCATTATAATTAGAGATGCACCAATATATTGGCCAAAAATCGGTATCGGTCAATAAAAGGATTTTGTTACAAACAGGAAAATGCGATGAATTTGTGTTCTGTATGTAGAAAATGTTAACAAACATCACCAGTTTGATGTTCAATATTAATAATCATTATATCAATTAATAACGTTCAGAAAGTTAGGCAGTATTAATATAATCTTGAGAAAAAATTGCATCCGTGCATCTCTAATTATTATACTTTATAATGTAGATTGCCACCCATTTTATGAACTTGTATACATACAGTAATATCCAGTTCTCGTGATACATCTCTATATTTCTCTAGTATGTATACCAGTTTGATGCCAAAAACATTTGGAAACGTGATTGAAAATGAACATTCGTTCTGCCAACGTGATGCTAGTGCCCACACATATTGCAGCCAAGTGTAAATTCTAGCAGTGATTTAAACTGGAGCATAGTTTAGTGAATGCATCATTATATTTAATTCATACTCCAGTGAATATGCTTATGTGTTTTAATTAAATGACATACCATTTTTTCCCTTCCCATACCTGCCAACACTAATGCATTTTTACAGCTAAATTCTATTTACTTTCTTTGGTACAGTTTTTGTTAGGACACGGTTCTCTGTGCTGAATCCCCACATGCTGCTCTGCTTTCCAGTAATTAGCGTCAAAGCTCTTTGATTGCTGCTTGTCTTTTCAGGTAGCTATTGATTTCACAGCATCTAATGGGGATCCGAAGAACAGTTGTTCGTTACACTACATCCACCCCTACCAGCCGAACGAATATCTGAAAGCTTTAGTCGCAGTGGGGGAGATTTGCCAAGACTATGACAGGTAAGCAAGCTGAACGGCCAATCAAATCCCAGCTTTAGCGCTCGAGGTTCTTGACTTGTTTTTTCCACACAGCAGTTGTTTACGTACATTCATCCATGATAGGACGCCAATGTAGTTCTTTTTTGAAGAGTGTAGTGTATGAAAACCACATAAAAATACTTATTAGAGAAACAGTAGTCTAACGAATGTTGTTCTACAGTTGTCTAAACAAACTTTTTAAGGGCTTGCAATCTCCCAGCATGCACTGCATTAGAAATAAATTATGCAAAAACTATAATATCGTTACTTTGCCTTTATTTATGCTGCTGTTGTTGTTGTTGTTATCACTATTCGTTATATGTTGTGTGGTGATGTTCACAGTTAATTTTCTTGAGATTCTGTCACCATTATAACAGTTTGTGGTTGATGTGTTGAGGTCTGTGTGCATTTTTTAAACACTATTTTGTTATATGAAAGATCTACGATGTTCTCTTTGTCATATTGTCAACTATATTCAGGAATCATTTATGGCAACATTTCACTAATATTTTACAGTATAAGTTCACAATCATACTACTTGTTTTTTGCTCTGTAGCTTTGATGTGCAAAAATCCAAAAATGAAAATTCTGTCATCCTTTACTCACCCTCTTGTCATTTCACACCTGTACAACTTGCGTTTCTCTGCAAAACACAAAAGAAGATTTTTTTGAAGAAAGTTGGTATCGGAACAACCGTGGCACCCATTCACTTCAATTGTATGGAGACAAAACCAAGTGGATGGGTGCAGGTTAACAACATTCTTCAAAATATCTTCTTTTGTGTTCTGCGGAAGAATGAAAGTCATACAGATTGGAAATGACAGAAGAGTGAGTAAATGATCAAAGAAATTTCATTTTTGGATGAACTAAGACTATAAGCACTTTATTTACTATACGGTTCCGATCCTTGGCCCAGTTTTGGGATAACATCCAAAATCTCACTATTTCGGCTACTGTAAGTGTAATTTACTCTGGAAGATCATTGGAAAGCTTATTTCCAGCACCATGGAGCGCTCCGGCTTCAGTCCAGCCCGAGATGAATAAATACACATCCATCAGGGCGTTTAGTCTGGAGGAAAGCCCAAATCACAGCACACACTGATTTGGCAGCCACTAACAATAACAATTATGCAAATCCACGTCTATAACAAATGAGCAGCGATCTGAGGCCATTCAGACAGAAGGGCATGATGGGACATTTGGTGAGTTATTCCCCAGATCCACAATTCCTGCTGGGTCTAATCTCTTGTCTGCTTTTCTTCCCATGATGCAGTGATAAAATGTTCCCTGCGTTCGGCTTTGGTGCTCGGATACCTCCGGATTTTAAGGTGACAGAATCAGACTTTTGCATTAACTTCTGTAAAACATAAAGCCGTTGAAAATTTAGAGATCATTACTAATTTTAATGTAATTAGCAAGACACATGTTGATTGATTTTTTCCTAAATACATGTACAAATATTACTCTTGTACTGAAATTATATTATTATTATAATATTATTAAAGTGAATATGAACTTGCAAATAAATGCAAAAAGAAACAATATGTTTATTAGAAATTTGGTAGAAATATTGTTGGTAGTTTACAGAATGATTTTTTTATTTTTATTTTACCTAAACATACTTATTAATAGTAAATAAAAAAAAGATAAAAAATTAAATGGTCTCTTTATTTTTCTTTTCCACAGCTGTATATAGTTGATGGCATGATGAGGATTGTGTGAATGGTGTGTGTGAAGTTCTAACTGTTTTGTTGCTTTTCAGGTTTCACATGACTTTGCTGTCAACTTCAATGAGGACAACCCAGAATGTGCAGGTACTGTATGATGAAGCTTTAATTCCAATATTAGCCATTCCAGACCAAATATCTTCACAAATCCTCCCGATCTGCAGATGCATTAAGTTCCCCATGTGGTCTTTGCCCAGTGGGTCTGGATTTACTCAAAGCCTCAACATGACAATGGCAAAGTCAAAGAGCCCTTCGGTATTGTTACCTCATACTAATGAGATCAAATAGCTGAATTACAGAGGTACGGTATTGAGAGGGTGGACACATTAAAGTTTAATGCTGCTATAAAGTACACAGTCAATGGGGAATTCTTGAATGGTGGAAGCTGATGTGACGTTACTGTCACACCCTCCTCTTCCTCAATAATTAGTCCCTCTTGGCCCAGAGAAACAGGTTTGGTGACTGTCAGCAAAAAAACAGATGTTTAAGGGTATAGGGAAATATTGTATCATACCTGTCTGGTTGCATTAAGTCAAAAGTTTGTACCCAGAACTTTAATTTGTTTGAAATGTTGACGTGTGTTTCTTCTGCTGCAAGAACGTTTTACTGTATTTCTCACTCTAAAATGTTTTACAGTGACACTATTTGCACTCAATGTAAATGTTCAACTGTGTAATCAATGAAATACACTGTTTTTTGACTAAATGTAAGTTAAAAACATTAGTAAATCTGAGCAGCTCAAATATTTTGAATAAAATTTACTATAAATTTTAAGGATATATTGAAATGTAAATTGTTAATTAAATTCATAAAATAAAGTTTTATGAACTTGATTTTTAATCAAGTGTCCCGCTGAAAAAATCACTAAAATGATTTTAAAAGATTTTGTTTACTTAAGTCGTATTTACGAAGTCACTGAATTCTTTGTTTAGAGTGCATATGTGATTTTTATTTAAATGTGCTGACGTTTGGTTACAAGGTTTGTGACGGGGCAATCTTAAACCACGTTTTTATCATACATATAGATGTATTTCTGCATGTATGTGTTTCTAAATACAAAATAAGTATCCACAGTGCACAGACATATAATATGCAAACACAAACTTTTTTTCTGGATGTGATTAAACATTGCACAGCCCTATTTTGAATGATCATTTTCATATAGTTTGTCTTAAAGCATATAAAAACACCACAACAGACATACTGTAAACAACATTAAACCACAGTGGACTTCTATAGAAAATATTAAAATCCATGATGAAATATTAATTATTAGATTTTAATTTCCCATTTCAATATTTGTTGTGAAAATGATTTATTTCTCGGGTATATAAAAATGACAGAATTTAAAATACTGAAAGCGTTTTAAGGGATTTTATTTTTACAAAATCTACAGCGCCATTTGCAAATAAGAAATGGCTTTACATATTTTATTGCAATTTTGTAACACTCTTCTCTTTTATTTATCCATCCCTCCAGTGAAAGTGTGCGAGCAGACATGCAAGTAGAAGATGGATTTTTAAACCGTTCTCTAGGGGTTGGCTTACATCACCTCAGTCTGTTTAAAGTTTGAAACTGGCCTCTTCTAAAAGACGCCTTCTATCAAAGTAAAGAGTGAAAATGTGAGAACAATGAGAGCCTTCGATGCAGAATTAGATAGAAAAGTAAAGTAATATAAATGATAACTCTGTTGTCGACAGAAAGCCTCCGCCGAACCCCCTATGCATTTCAATGTCTTGCAACACATGTCACTTTGGGATGATGTTGCCTTGAAAGTCAACCGAGAAGCTGCAACACATTATTGAAAATGCAGGATTTGTATTTAGTTTGTGACTATTGGCCTTTGGTACCAGTGTGTGTTTTGCGCTCAGCTGTCCTATGATCATCTCTCTCTTCAGCTGTGAACAGGATAAATTGATCATCTCTTCGATGCAGCGGTGTCACTTGATTTCCCTCGCTATTTCTGTACCACCTTTGTAAGTGCAGACACACCAGGGTGGCGCCCTGAATGTGCACAGACCACTCTGCTTTTGATCAGCAGGCCTCTTCTAAGAATAGCTCATGGCTTGCAGCCTCACCAGGACGCACGCCAGCCCATCTCCCCTAACACCGCCTCGATACTGCCTGAAAAATCCGGTATGACAATGATGTGGTTATGTGGCAAAGCCGACCATGCGGTTGAAACACAAAATGCTTGCTGAATATGAACAGTGTGGGTTACATTTATAAACCACTTTTACTTTCTAACTATTGACAACCACCTGTAGACATGCCTTGGCGCGGCGTGTAGAGAGCATGTCTACTTTCCACCAAAGAGGCCAATTTGCAGTCTCCTCACTCGTCCAAAGTCACTCCTCTGGCAGCAAACTTTTAAAAGCCAGAACTTTGAAAAGTGGGTTGGAAACATCTTGCTAAAATCAAAGGGTCAAGGTTTGGCTGTTTTGCTTGGCAGCATCTGCTGGTGGATTTGGTAACTGGGTCAATGACATATAACGATCACTTATCATGTGGTGCTAGCAATAATAGTGTTAAGGGCTATCAAATAATTAATTGCATACATATATGCATATATTAAAAAAAGTATATAAGATAAATAAACATTCATATATAATTTATATATCAATAATAAATACAGGTACATATTTCTTCAATATGTATATGTGTATGTTTTAATAAATACAAAATTAGTACGCGCAGTTAGCAGACATACATTATGTAAACACAAACTTTTATTCTGGACGCGATTAATCGTTTGACAGCCCTTACTGTATTAAAATTAAAATTAAATATCTCAAAGTTTTGTGGCTGAAATATGAAACACTGATACAGTATACTTAAGTGAATGGTATTTTTAAAACATTTATATTAGTTTTTTTCGAGTTTCAGGAAAAAATAAGTTTGTTAATTTTGTTAAAGCTGCCATAATACACGCAGTTTCTGCCAATCTCATATTAATCTTGAGTACCTATAGAGTAGTGTTGCATACTTCGTATGTTCGAAGAGTATTTAGTTTGATCACATTTATAAAAGATAGATACAGCTGTACGATTATTTTCAGAAAAATACAACGTACTGGGGATGTGCGGGCGAGGAACTAAATCACGGTCACACAATAGCCTACATCATCGCATTATCTCTGCATTACTATTGATTAATTATACGTTTCTGTTGTTTTTTTTTCATTATGCCGTACGCTACGATTGCCAACAAAACACAGACATATGACCAGTGTTGGGTGTAACTAGTTACTAAGTAATTAGTTACTGTATTTTAATTACTTTTCCATTGAAAAAGTAAAGTAAGGGATTACTCATATGTTTTCTGTAATTTAATTACAGTTACTTTTGATGTACTTAAACTAAATACTTTGTGAAATATATGCGTGTGCAATAGTGTAATTGACATCAAAATTCAAAGTCTTACTTTAAAATCTGTGCTCACATTTGTAATACTTTGGTCAGTTAATAATATTATTTATTTGAATGAATTAAATAAGCCGTTTCATGTCTATCCTTGAATCAATTAACTAATCAAAGTCGATGTAGGATATAGAAAGTAATTAGCAATGAGTAACTAAATACTTTTTGGACAGAGTAATTTGGACAGTAATCTAATTACACTATTGAATATGTAATGAGTAACTAGTAATTAATTACTTTTTCAGAGTAATTTACCCAACACTGCATATGACTTAGTTTGACTTACTGCATGCTGTTCATGTTCGGAATCTTTTAGCGATGGGACCGCTCCATCTATCAGTTTTAAACGGTCTGAAAATCCTGCGTTATATCCACTGTTTATATAACATCCGTAACTGAAATGCCATGAACAAACAGACACACCTAAACTTCACCATAGCAAGATTTACGCGCTGCAGCTGCAGTCCATAGACCGTGACAATTTCCCAATAAAAGGAATAGAATCCCTTCCCGAAACAAGTTGGAATGCTTGTTTCATATCAAGCACAGAAATACTACGTCATATATCAAACTCAAGTTTTTGACAAGTTGACCATGTTAAGCATGAGAAGCCAGCATGTTTAACATTGTAAATACATCCGAATGCATGAAACACCGTTGCATCCCCCCTTTAATTTAAGAAGGTAAAATTATAGAAAACATGAGATGAATACAAAGACACAAAGAACAAAGAAATTTAAAGACTTTGTCTTTAAACACTCTAAATACTAAGGATTTGTAAAAAAAATGTTAAGCATGTCAAGAAAATTAATGTTAGGATAAATTATGGTCACACCACATGACATTTTTTAACTCTATGGATGAAAAACACAAAAATCACATCATTTAAAATGTAGATATTATTATCGTCATGGGTTGTTAGTAGATTAGTGGTTCACCTGTCAAAAGCTGCTGGATTACAATGCTTGGTAGAAATCCATAGATGGAAATCCTATGTGATATCATCTATTTATGGAGAGCGATGGAGTTTTATTTATTGTGCTAACATCACAGAGCTGGAGGGAGACTGTTTTACAGCAGCCGTGTGAATCGGCCGAGTGTGACAACAGTGTATGAAAATACGGAAGGTGCTTTGACGAAAGGACATCAGGAGTTGTTGACTTCAAGCTTTTTGTTGTCGTTTAGCATGGCGTCTCCTTTAAAGAAACGGCTTAGCATGTGTGTCAGAGTCTCTCAAGGATCAAAATCATCTGGAGCGTCTCTTTGATTCCCCTTTGTGGTAATGCCACTGAAACGATTACCTCCATTGACCTCCAGTATGAAAGTCTTCTCGTCTTAATTCCAGCACTGCACTGCACAGCACGCATCCAACTTTAAGCCGGTGGTCATGCGTGTTCAAGCTCACAGGTGTTAATTAAAGAAACAGTTGGAGACATGGTGAGAAATACAGGCTGACCTGAGGAGATCATGCCCACGATGTCAGTCAACAGCATTACTGCTGAGACAAATGGCTGAGCTTTAGCCTTCACTCGAAATGCAGAATAAAAGCATATTTAAGCAGCGTTTCTGTGTTAAAGAGAACAACATTTCTTCTGGGGAAATGGGTACATGAATAGAAATAAGAATTGTAGCAAAAAGGAAAGCCACTGTGGCTTTTTATTTTATATACTGTTTAACACAGCGTGAAAGCTGCAATTTGTAACTTTTTTGTAAAATCTTACATAATTTGCTACGGTAATCGTATAATAAGGAGCTATTTGATGTTTGATGGGACTGATTTACAGTATGTGCATAAAGTAACCTGCAATTTTCTTTTTCAAACTGTAATATTGAGATGAAAGTTATGACTGCAGCTTTAACATGATGAATTTGTTAAATGTGTTGGAGGAGACACTTGGATTTATAAACCGTGTTTCAATCCAAAATTGCGAATTAATCTTATCAGCAAAAATGTAATATTGCATAAAACATTTGTGAATAAGCACCGTTTCAATCCAACGTCTCACAGAGAACAAAATCATAACTTCGTAATAAACTAGCACTAAATATCAGTAAGAAAAGTAAGAGAAGCCAAAGAATATAATAATTTTCATATATAATAATTAGCAAGCAGATGCCTGCTGTTTGGAGATGCAGTCGTGACAGTTCTGAGAGGCGATTACAGAAGTACTTTGATGACTTTGCTCTGTCATTTAAGAATCCCCGTAACATAATTTTAGATGCTGTAAAAGAAGTACTCTGGTTAGTCAGGTTACGCCTTCACATAGTGCAAAGTTGACATTTGGAGATATTTATTCGGCAAATACGTTTCCATCTCCCATTGTTCGCATTGACTCTTTTTTGCAACAAAGAAAAACAACCACCTAAAGTCAGCATTACAATGAAATTTGGTGAAATCTGGCTGTAGAAGCTTCATCAGACGCTCGAAGTTAATTTCCGATTGTGTTTGTTGATCATTTAGTGTCGATCTGGTTAGTGGCTGATAACATAATTATAATTTATAATATTTAATATATATTAACATTTTATTGTGTAGTAATTTAATTAAACAACAGTTTGTTGAATTGTATTATAGATACATTATATTAAATAAACAATTTGTTGAATGAGTCACATCTAAGTTTAGCCAAGTAGCGGTTCTTCTACTGGTTACCCAAAATATTACTGGCTAGACATACTTTTAACTTGCTAGCTAATGTAATTTGTTATATTTTTGCTTGTTGTCAGAAATAATATATAGGGACTCTGGTATTTGCGGATGTGAACTGGAAATTAAAATTGCAGTAACACTTTTGTTGTTGCTTTCAACTGTCTATACTATAAATCTAATGCAATCTATCTATCTGCAATTTACAGGTATCCAGGGTGTGGTTGAGGCCTACCAGAATTGTCTTCCCAAGATTCAATTATACGGTCCCACAAACATAGCTCCCATAATCCAGAAAGTGGCCAACTTTGCTTCAGAAGAAATGCACACCAAAGAGGCCATGGTGAGCAATGTGTCCTTCTGTCTCTCCACATCGAGTTTCTCTTGTTTTGAATTTTCTTTTCTTTTCTTGATCCAGCAATATTTCATCGTACTCATCTTGACGGATGGAGTGATAACAGATATGGCGGACACGAGAGAGGCCATCGTCCACGCGTCTCACCTGCCCATGTCCGTCATCATAGTGGGTGTTGGAAGTGCAGATTTCACCGATATGGAGATGCTGGACGGGGATGACGGGATCCTCCGTTCACCCAAGGGGGAACCGGTATTGCGGGACATTGTGCAGTTTGTACCGTTCCGTAACTTCAAACATGTGAGTTAAGTTTCATGTTAAACACATCTAGAATTTCTGTCGGGACCACTGTCGTCAATTATTTAACGTTAATATATATTTAGTTTGCCAGAATGAAACAGTTCTGGGAAAAATCTCTCCCCGTCCATGCAGCCTTGCATGGACATAGCAGGAGCGCAGCAATGCATGTCCCCCCACCTGGGGAACCAGAACAGTTCCTGATGCATAACAGGATTAAATTAAAAGATCAGAAGATATGGGAAGATAAGGAGGAGATGGGGATGGAGGTGGGTTTTAATTGCAAACGATTAAGGAACTTAAATAAGATGCAGTCTAGTATGTGTTTTATGACTATTGGTTACGTTGATAAGCTGCAACTGATGTGATCAGCTGATGCAAGCTGAACTCATGTGCCCTGCCAGAACTAGCGCTACGCTTAATATAAAATGACTATGCACTGTAAAAAAATAATTTGTAACTGATTTACTGTTTTACTGATTTTCACAGAATTACATATATATATATACATAACATATTTTATACAGTATATATTAAAGAATGTCAAATTCTAGAAATAGACTGCAAATTTACAATAAAAACATAAAACCCCAGCTGCCGGAAAATATTTTTTTTTTGCAGTGTATAGTTCAACACTGTTGTTCATCAACACTAATATTCTTTCTTTATTGTCTTAATTTTCCATTATACCTTCATCATTTACCAGTCTTGATACAAGTTAACTTAAACTAATAAATATACTGTATAAAAATTACATTTATATTAATAAAGCAATTTAAAATAAACAATTCTGTTTATTATTTAGCTTATTTGTCCTTTTTATTTCAGTTCTTTTTGAATTATCAGTGGAGTACAGGGTAGTAAAATTTTGAGGGTGGCCCTCAGCACAAACAAGGCATTGGTATACTCATCATTTCTTTGGTTGTAAGTAGCTCCTGTTTAATGGCTTGAGGAAGCTTTTCAAATTTGAAATCTGAACTCCGTCTATTTTAAAATTGGAAGCTAAATTTATTATACATACAGCTGAACTTTGTCAACTGCAGATCTCGGCCTTTAATCAGTGCATTATTATACAGAGATCTCCAATTTGCATCTTTAAAATGTCTGAAGAACCTCAGAGGAGAACCTCTTCTGCTTAATTACTCGCTGCCTCTTTCTCACTGTCCCTTTAACATTTCTCGGGCAGGCTCGGAGCAATCTAATAACCTTTAGCTTGACTGCTCCATTAATTATCACATCTACTGCCGGTCTCTGGTGAGAAACCAACCACAGAATGCAGAGAGACAAGCTAACTCTCTACAGGGTAAAGCAGACTGCGGTAAAGCATGCGGCTTTGTCCGTTCTTCATATACAATCAAAATGTTTATATGAGGAGGTTGAAGTTTTAGGAATTAGCGAGGAAAATATATTATTGAAAAAATATGCACACCCAAAGCACTGTACTAACTTTAATAGTAGCTTCAGGGAAAACTTGACTTGAGTCTATGATGGATGTATACATTGGGCAGCGGCTTGTCAGTTTATGTGAAAGTGCAGGGTATTAGAATCCTCAGAGGAGGCTTTCCAGACAAAAACAGTATTGATGACCCCTGACAAACAACACCAAGCGTCAGCCACCTCCACTGCTTATCCGAGCATATTTTCTTCTCTATCTATTTGGTAAAAGTGATTGGAGGTGTTTGCCTCATTTCTGCTGTCTTGCGATGCTGCTTAAAGTCTGCTTAAAGGTATAGTTCACCCCAAATAAAATTCTGTCATTATTTATTCACCCCCATGTGGTTCGAAACATGATATTCTTCTGTGAAACACAAAAGAAGATATTTTGAGAAATGTGTCGTGGCCATACAATGGAAATCAATGGGCTCAAGTGTTTGTTTGGTGACTAACATTCTTCAATATGTCATCTTTTGTGCTTTGGAAAAAAAGTCATAAATGTTTGGAGTAAATGATGAAAGAATTTTTTTTTAAAGAGCGTTTTTGATCACAGTGTCTGCATGTTTCGCCAAGTACATCGTCTTTACAGATCCTTAGCACAAGGCCAGATGGCAAAATGAATAATTCTGGAAAAATTTCATTCACTTCTGTTTCTGTTTCTGTTTGGCTTTTTGTCACAGGCTTCTCCTGCCGCCCTGGCAAAAAGTGTCTTAGCCGAGGTCCCGAACCAGGTGGTGGATTATTACAACAGTAAAGGAATCAAGCCCAAGTGCCCCAGCGAGTACGAGTCTTCCAGGACGTTTGGTCACTAAAGCGTTGACCGCCGCTCGTTCCCGAAAATAGCACGTTTCTGTGAATTTTAACAAACGAATGTGTTCTACTTGTTGCGTTTGCATGCGTAGCCAGTGAGACTTGCATAGGTGTTGCAATGCTACCTTTCCTATTATGTACATGTGCACATGTACAGATTTACAGTTATGTATGACAAGAAAGCATCAAGATGTCTGATTTGAGCATGATGACTGGGACTAGTAATGTATGTGGATTATCTGTTGGTTTCTTTTATATAAAGGTTTGAGATTTTGCAAAATTTCGTAATGTTCATACATTGTAAAGCATTTTGGATCATAGAGAATAGCAACTTGAATTAGTTATATATATATATAAATATGTGGACATGAAATGCTTTATTTCTCTCTCTATATATATTTATTTTATGTTCTGTTTTGGAAATGCAGGACCAGGTGCATGATTGTATTTTGCATGTTAATAAATAAACCAGCCTTGTTTTTCTATTGGTTCCTCTGGAGCCGGTGTATTATTTATTGTGAAGCTCCACTTCTAACACTGTCCACATGCAAGACTTTAGAACTTGAAGAATTTTTTGGTAGTTTTAAGTGATGTACGAGATTGTTTGAAAATAAAGTTTGTGTTTTGAATTAAGCATTTTGGTGGGGTTTTTGAGAGTAAATATTGAGGCAAATAAAAATAACAGCAGAAAAAAGTAACATAAAAAAGTGTTACTATACCAACCAATATACTATACTGTTTGCTAATGTTCTTTCCATTTTCTGATATTTTTAATTTATTTATTTTTCAAGTTTTCAGTCATACATTTTTGTCACAAATATGCTGACGTTTTATAATTTTATTAGTTCAAAGTGTCCTCAAAAATAATGTCATATAAATGCTGCATAACAGTGTCTTATTTGGGAAAAAACAAGAGTATTTTAAAGGTTGGCCTGTATTTTATTTGTGACACATGCACTTTCTGATTCAATATAGCACTTGGCAAGAACTGGGGGACAACATTCAGGAAATGTAAAACACAAGCATCTACAGTACACTGCGCAGGTCCTCAAAATGTCATGACGCAACAACAGACTTTCCATAAATCTCTGAAGGGCTGCTTTGTTCCTGAAAGCCTCCTGAGGGATTTTACAGACTTACCCTGGAGGACCGATATTGTTTGATATCAAAATCCTTCAACATCAAGCAGTGAAATCACACAAAACTCTGTGTGGCAAATGTGGGAGGTTAGTATAGTATTTGGATCTCTGAGGATCCAATTGGACTGCCAAGTTTTTCCTTACTGCTATGAATGGTTTTAAAACCCTCAACTCCCCCAAAGTAAAGCTACATGTATATCTAGTAGTATGTATATCTGTATATACATTACCACACTCAAAAATGCAATAGATTGAAGTAATCTATCACACATAAATTTTCTGTGTCTTTTGTTCAGACCTGTATGAATAACCTGTCAAAAACATGGGGAAAACTGGCTAAAACCACATCGACATATTGGTCTCTGAAGGCTTTAACACTCTCTCTATTTCATTATCATATTTGTTCTCAATCAACCGGAGCATGCCATGACTCCCCAAAATCCTGCAAGGGTCATTTGGGTTTATTGGGTCCATCATTGATCGGCCACTTGAACACAACCACAGGTGCCTCAATCATTATGCCAATGCCACTGAAGAGCTATTGTCCCTGATTGGCTCAGATTGTGGCATTGCCATCGAGACGTGGCCTGTGGCTGAAATGCAAAATTTATATGCAAAATATGAATATAAAAAGAAAGCAGTCCTGGTCCACTACCTTGCATTACTTTCTCTTCAAACAACTCCATTAAGAATATAAATTTATTCATAAAAACCACCAGTCGGAACTGATTCCGTGAGCATCTGTTGTGATAGATTGGAGTTTTTCCTGTAGATAGATTTTCAAATCTCATCAATAACCTGACACTTGCACATAATAGAACGCATGGCAGAAAATCAAACACTAATTTGACATGTAACTGATATTTACATGTTTTCCGCTCATTATTCGTCTTCTTAAAATCACCAGTTAATTCATACTGTGTGCATCTGTTCAAAACGATGACCCCTTTGGCAGCTACACTGTAATTATACGGCTTTAAGCTTGTCTCGCCCCAATTTGCCAATTCATTGAAAAATCCAAAACTTTCTTATTGTTTTGACAATGGTTTAGAAATAGTCTAAAGACAGGTATTAGTCTAATGAGGGTCCGGAGGAACAGATCCATGAATGGAGCGGATTAGCTTTGCTAAACAAAGTAGTAACTGCAGATGGAGCTTAGCGAGGTCGTACATTTTTCAGATGGATAGTAAATGGCATCATTGACTTACGCTTACGTCATTAGATTAGATTGGATTCAACTTTTTTCTTATAACACATGTACAATTAAAAGTCAACGAAATGTAGTTTTGTCTAACCAGAAGTGCAATAGCATTAAGTGCAGGATATACAGCAGTTGCAGAATTGCAAGAAAAAATGGAACTAGTTTACTGATGGGTATCTACAATGAACATAATATACAGGTGGCTATTACTATACAAATGAAATTTACAGATGGGTGTATACATTGATAAGTTATAGCGGTTATAGCAGTAGTGCAATGTATATACAGGAGTGAAA
This sequence comes from Triplophysa bombifrons, assembly GCA_029783895.1. Classification (NCBI taxonomy): domain Eukaryota; kingdom Metazoa; phylum Chordata; class Actinopteri; order Cypriniformes; family Nemacheilidae; genus Triplophysa; species Triplophysa bombifrons. The sequence goes on from CM056455.1 coordinate 7,637,350, forward strand.
ACATCTACAGTATTACTTACAAACTGCAAAACACAAAAGAAGATGAAGAATGTTGCTAAACAAACAACACTGGTTCCCATTGATTTGCATTGTATGGACAGAACACCACAAGATGTTTCACAGATTGTACAATAATTTTTATAAATTTTTATCTTTTAAAGGGGTCAAATGAAATGGCTAAAACAAATATAATCGTTTACTTTGGATTTAATGCAATGTGTATACACGATTTAAGGTTAAAAAACGCTATATTTCCACATACCGTGCATGTTTGTATCTCCTCTTTGCCCCGCCTCTCTGAAACGCGCAGATATTTACAAAGCTCATCGCTCTGAAAATCGAGGTGTGCTATGATTGGCCAGTTAACCAGTGCATAGTGTTTGGGCGAATACTGCCATAGTATGAGAGAAATGTTACGCCTATTACCATATACGGAACATCAGGATCCTCTTCAGTTGTACTGACAGGTGATAAAATGTCATCCGTACTTCATTATATCAATTCGAGCCCGAATCTGATACGGAATATGAAGATGATCAAGCCGATACATCAACTTTCCCAGCGCGACTTGAGCCGGATGTAAAGGATTGGTAAGGTTTTATAAAAAAATATGTGATGTTAAATACTTAAAAACTATAGCTAACTGTTTTAACTTTTATATTCGACGTTATAAATACTATAAACATACAACCATATACATCATACAGAGTTTGTGTGAGATAGAAACAATCTCGCATTACAGCGGGGAATGGAAACATAATAAATAACGCGAGCGCTTTGGCCCTTCTTGATCAACCAGTGTTATACCACGTCTCATCGCGACTCAACAAAGACAATAAATCCTAAATAAAAAGACATTATAAACACGACATTTGTTGCCTCTAGTTGGAACATTTTACTGATTATTTGGATTTATGTTGTCTTTTTTCAAGTTGCGCTAGTGCATGCATTTGCAGAAAACAAACACACGGCTATCTCAACTCGCGTTTGTCCGTAACAAAGTCTTTTACAATGAAAATATACTAACAGGCTGCGAATCTGAAGCGCTGCCAAAGTTTTAATGGTTGAAATGGCCGCTATCCAAAGCTTTGGCACATAGCCGGTTTAAATCTCCCTCCCACATTAGTGAGGCAATCGTCAGTTAAATGCGCTGCACAAACTTTAAATTTTGGATTGAACTTTTCTGGTACAGTGTTGTAAATAAAATGTAACTTCGTTTTTAGTTGTCTTATCTTTTGGCAGGACAGACAAAGAGGCTTTCTTTTCTTTTCGCAACGCACCACACAGCGTCTCCGCGACACCGCTGCCGGCGGTGGTGACACAATGAGATTTACAAGTACCCCCACCTCACTTGCGTTTAGATTTGGGCGGTCTTATTCAAATCATGTTACGAATTGACGTGCATTTGCTCTTAGATAGAATGCATCTTTTGTTCCTACACTTTAATTTTAGCAATTGTACGTGTCTATTCAGGTTGGTTGAGAGTTCCTGCCTCAAGTGGAGGAGTTTAAGTATCTGGGGGTCTTGTTCACGAGTGAGGGAAGGATGGAACGGGAGATTGACAGACGGATCGGTGCAGCCTCTGCAGTAATGCGGTTGCTGTACCGGTCCGTCGTGGTGAAGAAGGAGCTGAGCCGCAAGGCGAAGCTCTCAATTTACCGGTCAATCTACTTTCCTACTCTCACCTATGGTCATGAGCTGTGGGTCATGACCGAAAGGACAAGATCACGGATACAGGCGGCCGAAATGAGCTTTCTCCGCAGGGTGGCTGGGCGATCCCTTAGAGATAGGGTGAGAAGCTCGGTCACTCGGGAGGAGCTCAGAGTAGAGCCGCTGGTCCTCCACATCGAGAGGGGTCAGCTGAGGTGGCTCGGGCATCTTTTCCGGATGCCCCCTGGACGCCTTCCCGGGAAGGTGTTCCGGGCATGTCCCACCGGGAGGAGACCCCGGGGAAGACCTAGGACAGGCTGGAGGGACTATGTCTCCCGGCTGGCCTGGGAACGCCTCGGTGTCCCCCCCGGAAGAGCTGGCAGTGTCTAGGGAGAGGGAAGTCTGGGCATCCCTGCTTAGACTGCTGCCCCCGCGACCCGGCCCAGGATGAAGTGGAAGAAAATGGATGGATGGACGTGTCTATTACATGCATGGGCAACTTATTACACACCAAAGACACAGAAAAACACATACAGTTGTGTTCAAAATTATTCAACCCCCAATGCTGTAAATGGTTTTAGGGAATTTAGTGTACATTTGTAATTGTATTCAGAATGAAATCCTACAAGGACTTCTTAAAGAACCATATGCAACTAAAATGACATCAATTAGTTTTGTAATACAGTAGTAAATGTTTCTTTTGTGAATTCTTCATTGACATAATTATTCAACCCCTTAAAGACTACCACTCTGAAGAACAGAGGTTCAATGAAGTGTTTTCAATCAGGTATTGAAAACACCTATGGATATCAGGGAGCAGCAATAAAGCCTAATAAGCACCAATTAGGCAGCTTTAAAATGACTGTGATACTCAGCTCCTTCTAGACATTTACTGGTGTGGTTACAAACATGGTGAGGTCAAGAGAATGGTCCAGGAAGACAAGAGAACAGGTGATTACTCTTCACAGGAAGGGCAATGGCTATAAGAAGATTGCAAAGATGTTAAACATACCAAGAGACACCATAGGAAGCATCATTCGCAAATTCAAGGCAAAGGGCACTGTTGAAACGCTACCTGGTCGTGGCAGAAAGAAGATGCTGACTTCGACTGCTGTGCGCTACCTGAAGCGTAGAGTGGAGAAAAGTCCCCGTGTGACTGCTGAGGAACTGAGAAAAGATTTGTCAGATATGGGTACTGAAGTTTCTGCTCAGACAATACGGCGCACCCTGCGTAATGAAGGCCTCCATGGCAGAACTCCCAGGCGCACCCCCTTGCTGTCCCCAAAAAATAAGAAGAGTCGACTGCAGTATGCCAAAAGTCATGTGGACAAACCACAGAAGTTTTGGGATAGTGTTCTGTGGACTGATGAAACAAAATTAGAACTGTTTGGGCCCATGGATCAACGCTATGTTTGGAGGAGGAAGAACAAGGCCTATGAAGAAAAGAACACCTTGCCTACTGTGAAGCATGGCGGGGGGTCAATCATGCTTTGGGGCTGTTTTGCTTCTGCAGGTACTGGGAAGCTTCAGCGTGTGCAAGGTACCATGAATTCTCTTCAGTACCAGGAGATATTGGATGACAATGTAATGCAGTCCGTCACAAACCTGAGGCTTGGAAGACGTTGGACCTTTCAACAGGACAATGATCCCAAGCATACCTCCAAGTCCACTAGAGCATGGTTGCAGATTAAAGGCTGGAACATTTTGAAGTGGCCATCGCAGTCACCAAACTTAAATCCGATTGAGAACCTCTGGTGGGACTTAAAGAAAGCAGTTGCAGTGCGCAAGCCTAAGAATGTGACTGAACTGGAGGCTTTTGCCCATGATGAATGGGCGAAGATACCCGTAGATCGCTGCAAGACACTTGTGTCAAGCTATGCTTCACGTTTAAAAGCTGTTATAACTGTAAAAGGATGTTGTAGTAAGTACTAAGATTGAATGTCACTTGGGGGTTGAATAAAACTGATAATGATGTGAGCTCAGAAAAGACATTTTTGGTTATTTCATTATAAATGTTATGTTATATTTGTCTGACCTACACGTGCCTCTTTGATTTAATTGTAAGCAGGATGACTGAATGATCATAATCAATGTCAAACCGACCAAAACAATCAATTTCAGTGGGGGTTGAATAATTTTGAACACAACTGTATTCGCGCAATATGACCCCTTTAAAGCATTTTGGCTGTCATAGCCTCTTTTACATTTATTAAACAAAAATAAATATTGACTATCTCCCTGTAATAATGTATTTTTGATGTTCATGCTTTCAGACACAACTGTATTGTAACTTTTATTAACAGCAATAGATACCAAACTGGGTTTCTGATTGCTGTCTATTGCTTCTGTCTAAATTGCCATGGTAACCTCATGCTCCCTTTTATGTCCTGGCTTAGACAACGGATAGCCAATCACACATGTCAATCATGAGTCTCGGAAACGAGGAAAAAAGTTTCAACAGGTCTGACTGAACAGTTTATAAGCAAATTATAAAAAATCATTATACACGTAATCCCTTAATGTCATTTTAAAGGTAATATGTGTTTAAGATAAGAAATCGCTGTCTCTGTCGTCTACAGGCCAACGAAAGAAGCAACTAAGGAAGCCATTAACATACTGAGTAATGTGGAATTAAACTAATTGCATTGTGGGAATGCAAGCCAGGCCCTTGGAGACATTAGTGTTTTGTATCAATTAAATGTAGAAATGTAATTACTCTGTACCTGCCAGGCTAACCAGATGCACTTTAAGGAGACTTTCACACAAATTTTGGGTATTTTGAGAGGTATCAAACCTCTGACGCTCTGCTGACATTTCGTCATGACATTTACCCACAGCCTGTAAACCTGCCCAGCAGGAGGACATTTCACACCAGCGCCTCTGACTTTTTGTACCGGGGGTGAGTGTCAATTGGATGAAGGTGATTGGCGCTGGTGTCAGCTTGGTTTGGATCTTGAAGCTGGCCTTGATTAATGTGTTAGTGAGGATGTGAGTGGGTAAGAGTACTCTGACTTCTTTCACACCCGTGTGGGTGTCACACCTGTGTCCCCGACTCTCAGTTGAAACATTACTGATTGCTGCTTTCAACAGCCTGCTCTGTGAAGGAATGACCCTGAAATCCAACTCTAATTTAGAATTTCATCTGGTAGATTGCTGGTTTAGAAAGGACCAGAGAAAATATGATAGAAGCATTGGGATGGGCTGTTTTGCTCTAGGACAGCAACACCCTATCAACCATGAGAACAACCTAGCAAAACATTAAATGAATGAAATGAATGCCTTAGCAACTGCATAGCAGTGCCCTGACAACCACCCACAACATTGATATGACCACACACATTTTGACAATAATTCATGAATGTTTCCGAAAGCTGATATTTTTCTACCTGATGATGGATTAATGCGGTCATAATGTGTCTGCTCACTTATTGCGGTTTGTAGATGACAGATTCTTTACCCCTGCACAGGCAAGACTCGTTCTGGATGGGTGAACTCACGGTCTTTGACCAGTTCCCATGGCAACATCTCATGTGCAAACACTGAGAAATGTAACTTTTTCTGATTCTCCGTGAATCCACATCATACCTTCCTTTGATCTGCAGTCACACTGATTTAACGATACGATATGACACAAAAGAAACCAGAACCAAACTATAGCTAATAATAGCTCATAATTCAGGCTTGGTTACGGATCAAGACAGCTTCAATAGAGATGACAACATTTTACAATTTGAAATGACAACATGCAAATAAGAATTATTGTCAGAAATTTACTATAGAACATGAGGCCTAGGACAGCATAATGAACTTTGTATGCTAAAGTGTAATAAATCAATGTTTTAAAGCATTATCTCCACCAAAAATGAAAGTTCATATCATTTTGCTATTCTGTAATTTTTTTATTCGGAAATGGGCCACGTACAATATTTGAAGCCACGAATAAATCTGAATTTACTATTCTTATGTTTTCATTTAAATGCATTTAATGAATTGTATCTGATTTAGCCTGAGGCTAATTTTCCTCAGCAGTCCCTTGAGAGGTCATTATTAAGAAAGAATTCATTCTTAATCCATACAACCAGGTTTGCCAGATTCCCAATAGCCATCAAACTAGCCCAAAAAAGAGCCACTCTCAAACCTAAAACACATATATTACAGTCATGAACTCAACACTTCAATCAGTGAAGAATTATTTATACTTATCATTGGCGGTATATTTACGTAAATAAAACCATCTTACAATGAGATTTGCAGCTGATGAACAAAATTCATATTTACCAGAAGCAACCATGACGAGAGCTGCCAATCTGTTACCATGGAAACATAAGCAGTGCCTCTCCCTGACAAAATTAATAATGACTGAATTATTTTAGGTGAACTCTCACTGAATTGTTCATGCAGCTATTTACAAGATAAACCAGAACCTATATTTATACAGTATACTCCACTATAATGAACATCCTTGAATGCAAATCCAGTCGACGGAGTGTGTTTGGATTAGTGGAGGAATTTCTCTTTCGCTGTTATTAGAGAGGGGAATCATGCTCAAATAAACATTACCCAGTGAAAAAGCAGAGAGTGAGAGAGACGCTCTTCATCCGGTCATAATATCAAAAGCAGATCACGTTACATTTACATGTAAGCTAATAGTTCTGATGAACATCCTAATTTAGATCAGATCCAAAGACACACATTTCTCAAGGGTGACCGTATGGTATAGACATTGCATATGGTGAAATCAGAAAGGGTGATCTAAAAACACAATTAGTTTAGTTATTAAACCGGCAATAGTCAATAAGCCATGGTGGGCGTTACATTGATCCAGCAAAATCTGATCGAGTTTACCTAAATGCTTCTTATGGCTATCCAATCTTAGAAAAATAAAAGACTGTCCAAGGAGGATGTCCTCTTGTCAAATAGCTCCTCAGAGATATATATCTTTCGTCCAAAATGAAAAGTCTGTCTCCTTCATCATTCCCCTCATTTTACAGTAAATCAATAGCATCAACATTTTTCCAACAAAGAATTTCCATCTTTATGTTTTGTAGTTGTTTTTGTCTGTTGTAGTTGTTTTTGTGTATGTAGTTTTGATTTTTGGATGGAATGTCTGAGTAAAAGTACAACGTAGAAATAAGCCTTCTTTAAAGTGATAGTTCATCCAAAAATGAAAAATCTGTCATATTTTACCCTCTTTTCATTTCAAACCTGAATGACTTTTATTAAAATGACGTTTATGATGTTTATGACGTTTATTAGAAATAAGTAGACAAGCAGCATCTGGTAAATGGCACACAGATGTCGATAAAGTGACCCTAAAAAGAAGATTCTGTAGAAAAAAAATATTTTTAGGGTAAACTGTAACTTTATTGACATCTGTGTGTTATTTACTAGATGCTGCTTGTCTCCTTGTTTTTAATAAACGACTAAATGCTGCCATTTCTCCTTGTTCCAGACCCCTTATGTTTATTAGGAAGACATTTGCAAGAAGGATTAAGACTTGAGCAAGTAACTTACCTTTTTCTTATGCATAAACTAATTCCACAATGCATTGTGACTGCATTGGGATGTTAATGTCATACCGCATTGATATCAAGAAGCGTGAGTCAATCTTTGATTTGTGTAGCACACATGAGTGATGCTGCCTAAAAAAAAGTTTCAGATCAGCCATTAATGAGGTTCTAGAGTTAAAAATCGAGATAATAAAAAATATACCTTGATTGAGCAACTAAAAAAAATAAAAAAAATAATAAAAAATCTCCACTTGTTGCCATGTAGGGATCCACATCAGGTTGTATTTGCGACTCTCTAAACAGCTGATTCTCCGATTTTGACACCTCCCGCTAGGATACTTATGTTAATCGGGCTGCCAGGATAAATATTGAAGGCATTGATCTTGATCTCTCCCAGGTCCTTGACCAGAGGTCATGTGATTGGACATTATGGCATCTCAACACTTCTCATAAACCTCAAGAACTGCCGGGGTCCTCTAACCTCTCCCGGTCGTGCTAATGTCTCAGCGTCTCAAATTAGAACTCCACCTAGAGAACAAACTGTGAAGAACTGTAATCAACAAATCCATACGCTTTCAGAGATATCGATTCTATACATTACCCATGCGTGACTAAATTAAAATTCATGACCACTTACATTTCTCCACAAGAGCACGGTTCCACTTTTACCATCTGATACTTGAAATACTTCATCGGAGTTGTTACATAGCCAAGCAGTGTTGAATGTATGAATGTAAATTCTTGGGTTGGGTGCTGTTCATCGCTGCATGCTCTCCAAACCAGAACCGGCCGGAGTCTACGCTTTTTATTAGCAGCGGCCACGCTCCATTGTTAAAGCTCTGTCAGGTTGTGTGGACGAGGAAGGATTAAGACAAGGTGTCTGAAGCAGATAAAATGTGATAGACATTTGTCCTTGCTTTCCAAGTTCTCAAAACCCATGGAAATATTTCAGAAAATGGAAGCCATTGAGAGATAATTGTTACAGCCCATCCCACGTCTTTGTGATTTTCTTGTCTATTGTATAGAGACCTTAATGTAGGTCCCTCATTTAAAGGTCCGGTGTATGAAATTCAGCAGCATCAAGCGGTGAAGTTGCGAAATGCAACCAACGGCTCACTCCACCGCTCACCCCTCCCTCCCGACTAAGATGTCGTCACGTTTTCGCTTCTTTGCCGAAAGAGCGGATTTACAAAACGCTCTGTACAGAGCAGTTTGTCCATTTAGGGCTACTGTAGAAGCAACATGTCGAATTCCATGCAAGTGGAACCACGGTGCACGTCTTTATACACCTCTGAAGACATAGCTATGTATATTATATTGCATTTCAGTCAATAGATCCTCCAATTACACACCGGACATTTAATATACTAGCAAACTCGAATGCATCCAGGTGTCCTGAGAAGTGCTCAGTTTTACATTCTTATTGCATGAACCTCTCTGATGTTGCTATTGTTATTTTGAAGACCATGGCAACTTTCTCTCGTACCCGAGTCAGTCCCCATTTGCACAAGAGACACTCCATTAAATATAAGTAATGGTCATTAAATATAAGTAATGGTCTGTCAGCCACGTACTGAGATCCACATTTATCTCGAAGCACAATTTATGGAGATAAAAGGACATCATTAACCCGCTAGCGCTCATCAGGTCTGATTTTAGAGGAAACAGAACTCAGATGAGCGAAGGCAGGTCTGCTCAGGATATCCTGACATGCTTGGGTCAGGAATGAGCTGCATGTTCAGACTCTTAATGAGCAGACTCATTCTGTCCATCTCAGGACGTTGATTTAGCTTTTTTTTATGAAATTGAAGGATGTGACTCTGATGGCAGTGAAATGTAATTTTGCATCCTTGATTTTACTAGAGGCTATACGAATCTGGCACCAATTAGATTCTTCACCTCTAACATTGCTGTGGTACCTGACATACATAACCATAGGAGACATAAATGCCAGGGTTTCATTACAAAGTGTTTTTAAAAAGTCAGTGAATACAAATTATCCTTTGAAAATGAGTCCAAGAGACTATAACAATATAAAGTTGCACACTGAACGTCCAGACTAATGCTCTATTCTTTATAATGGAGATAAATCTTTTATACTAAAACTGCCATTACTCCGAGTCAAGCGAAATGTTTTCCTTCTGTAAACAAATGCCGTGGGGGAATTCTCCGGACAGAAACTCAACTGCTTTACTTGTCCGATCATTGTGATGGAGTACTGCGCTTCAACTTTGTAAGCAAAAAAGACTATAAGAAACTGTTTGACTTAAAGAATCATGACCATGGCAAACATATCGTATTTATCGTCCTTAGTAGAATTCAGCATCTATCTGTCAAACCTGTGTGGTGACTGTTTGTAGTGTTGTACACATGAATGCAATTTCGCTGTAGGTGTGAGGCCATGATTAACACAGGCGTGATGATTTTAAAATCATGAGAATCTTATATTAAGTAAGAAAATTTGGCAAGTTATTAGTGCTTGAAATGTTAATATTTGTCAGCTTTTAATATGAGATTGCAAAGGTCAGAAATAACCAGTCAACTCTGGTTCTGTCCAGAGAGACAGTTTCAGTTAATAAATCTAAATGAAAGGAATTGCTGTAACCGGTCAGATTTTTTTCTGTACCATGATCACTAAGGGGAAAAATTTCACTAGCTTAATTTGATAAATGTCAGTATCTCACCCATGAAACCCATTTCTCATGTAACAGAAAGACAAATTCCTACCTCCGAGAATTAGCTTAAATTAAATTGGGAACAAGGTGGAATAATTGAATCTTATGAGACGGGCTCACATTGAGCTGGTGAACGTGAAATATTGAGGGATTAAAGAAAAATGCAACAGCCGAGCTAAAAGATAACCGGGGATAATGAACTAAAGGTCTTTTGCTTATTAAAAACTTAGGAGTGACGTTTCCGGCACTGTGTTTTAATGAGCACAATTTATTTCTCCATAAAATAAAAACTTTCAGCATTGACTTAGAAGGTAAGTAAAGCACATCAAGGTTACAAGTTTTTCTAAGATCAATAAAGTGATATATGATGGCTCTGTTCCAAAGCTTAGTGAGCTGACTAGAGAGGGATGAGCTTAAAGCTGTGCTTTGAATGGTATTCATTATGCTGCAGTTTAAGACAGCTCATTTAAAGACATATCTAAAGCAACATCCAATGTTAGAATCCAGAAAGTACTGTGACAAGTGAATAAACATTCATTAAGAGGAAGAGGCAAGATAATCCTTGATGATGACGTTTATTTTTAAAAGATAATTTAATATTTAACCAATGTTTGTGCATGCTTGAGTATAGCATCATGAGTTCAGCCAACACAATCTCACAGAAAAAACGTAACTGTTGTACGATGTGGCTACTTTTGGCTAATTTGCATGAATCTCATTTGTTCATTTTAGTACAATTTGCTTTCATGCCAGTGATGTTAGGCTTAAGGGCAGGTTTAGAGGTGGGGCTACAGTGTTGCTTTTTTCTAGTGATCATACGTTTTGGTACGATTTACAACTTCAGAGTTCAAACGAATAAGCCACCTCGTAAAATAGTAACGAATTCCAATGAGATAAGGTTGGTTGAGCAACCCCCTAATGTCAAAAATGTGGAAAACTGCTTACCAAAAATGAATATGCATCTAGTTAATTTTATGAAGGATCCTCACGTATATGGTTCAAGTGAATTTTAAGTATACTTTATGTAGTAAGTATACCAATATCAGTATACAGTTCTAGTAGTATACTTGTATGTGCACTATTTCAACACCACTTGGAACTAAATTGGCCCGACCTGGTAAAAAAGTGCACTATAATACATGCAGTTTTCTTAAGATGCCCTGTTTTAATGCACTAAATTTGGACGTAATATAAAGAAAGTACAAAATACTATATTTTTAATATGTGTGACAATAGGACATTTTGGACATACTGTACATCATGGATGTGTATTTAAATGTGTACAATTTTAGTGCAATTATTACCAGGGACATTTTAAATATTTAAGTATGCTTTGTGACAGTAGCAGACCTAGTGTACGCCATTTTGTATTGAGTACACTACATTTTTTAATTGTACTGCAACTGTACTACTAGTGAATAGGTATAGTTTACTAAAATAATACTTGTACAGTATTGTTCAAAATAATAGCAGTACAATGTGACTAACCAGAATAATCAAGGTTTTTAGTATATTTTTTATTGCTACGTGGCAAACAAGTTACCAGTAGGTTCAGTAGATTCTCAGAAAACAAACAAGACCCAGCATTCATGATATGCACGCTCTTAAGGCTGTGCAATTGGGCAATTAGTTGAAAGGGGTGTGTTCAAAAAAATAGCAGTGTCTACCTTTGACTGTACAAACTCAAAACTATTTTGTACAAACATTTTTTTTCTTCTGGGATTTAGCAATCCTGTGAATCACTTAACTAATATTTAGTTGTATGACCACAGTTTTTTAAAACTGCTTGACATCTGTGTGGCATGGAGTCAACCAACTTGTGGCACCTCTCAGCTGTTATTCCACTCCATGATTCTTTAACAACATTCCACAATTCATTCACATTTCTTGGTTTTGCTTCAGAAACAGCATTTTTGATATCACCCCACAAGTTCTCAATTGGATTAAGGTCTGGAGATTGGGCTGGCCACTCCATAACATTAATTTTGTTGGTTTGGAACCAAGACTTTGCCCGTTTACTAGTGTGTTTTGGGTCATTGTCTTGTTGAAACAACCATTTCAAGGGCATGTCCTCTTCAGCATAGGGCAACATGACCTCTTCAAGTATTTTAACATATGCAAACTGATCCATGATCCCTGGTATGTGATAAATAGGCCCAACACCATAGTAGGAGAAACATGCCCATATCATGATGCTTGCACCTCCATGCTTCACTGTCTTCACTGTGTACTGTGGCTTGAATTCAGAGTTTGGGGGTCGTCTCACAAACTGCCTGTGGCCCTTGGACCCAAAAAGAACAATTTTACTCTCATCAGTCCACAAAATGTTCCTCCATTTCTCTTTAGGCCAGTTGATGTGTTCTTTGGCAAATTGTAACCTCTTCTGCACATGCCTTTTTTTTAACAGAGGGACTTTGCGGGGGATTCTTGAAAATAGAATCCCCTATCCCCTAAATAGAATCTTCTAACTGTCACAGTACTTACAGGTAACTCCAGACTGTCTTTGATCATCCTGGAGGTGATCATTGGCTGAGCCTTTGCCATTCTGGTTATTCTTCTATCCATTTTGATGGTTGTCTTCCGTTTTCTTCCACGTCTCTCTGGTTTTGCTCTCCATTTTAAGGCATTGGAGATCATTTTAGCTGAACAGCCTATCATTTTTTGCACCTCTTTATAGGTTTTCCCATCTCCAATCAACTTTTTAATCAAAGTACGCTGTTCCTCTGAACAATGTCTTGAACGACCCATTTTCCTCAGCTTTCAAATGCATGTTCAACAAGTGTTGGCTTCATCCTTAAATAGGGGCCACCTGATTCACACCTGTTTCTTCACAAAATTGATGACCTCAGTGATTGAATGCCACACTGCTATTTTTTTGAACACACCCCTTTCAACTAATTCAACTAATTGCCCAATTGCACAGCCTTAAGAGCGTGCATATCATGAATGCTGGGTCTCATTTGTTTTCTGAGAATCTACTGAACCTACTGGTAACTTGTTTGCCACGTAGCAATAAAAAATATACCAAAAACCTTGATTATTCTGGTTAGTCACATTGTACTGCTATTATTTTGAACAATACTGTAACACTTTTCTTTTAAGTCATTAAAATACACTCTCAGTAAAATAGTTGGATAGTTTTATGTTGGTATTCTTGTAAGTTTTCTTTCAGTGAATCTAATATCATACTTAAAAATCATATATAAATAGTGAACTTTAAGTATTCTATGATAAGATCAGCTTCAGTTCTATGCATGTTGTATTTAAGCTTTTCCAACTCAAAGCTGATTATTTTCTGAGACACACATAAAAGTCTTGAATAAACAGTTCTTGGTCATTTTACCCACCATTGACTTCCAAGGTAGGAAAAATTACAATGGTTGTCAAAAGTGCCCCAAATATCCAATTCGGTGTTCAACAGAACAAAGACATTTAGAAAGCAATTTTTCCTACCACGGAAGTCAATGGCGGCCAAGAATTGTTTGGTTATAAGCGTTCTTCCAAATATTTTTTTCTGTGTTCATCAGAACAAACAAATAAACACAGATTTAAAACAACTTGAGGGTGAGTAAATGGTCAAAGATCAAGCTGGTGACCTCCGGTAAAACACGGTCAGTGTAAACCATAGACTGTATAAATCAAGGACGTAGTGTCCGTGACGTCACTCATAGGTTTGTGAAGTGCAATTTTGAAGCTTAAAGTGAGAGGAGCCAGTCGTCGCCATCTTGGCATCACGTCACTCACATATAACAAACAAAAAGACCAAAAAGGGGGGACATCGGTGGAGCTAAGGTGCCTGGTTGGTGAAACCACTTGTTTGGAACAGCACTGACATCACTCCAATTCTACATCGTTGGACCAGATCTGTTCCACCTATGTGGAATGATCTGCCTGCTGCTACAAGATCTGCAGATTCTGTAGCCATCTTTAAGAAACGTCTGAAAACACAGCTCTTCCATCAACATCTGACTGATCTGTTCTAATTCTATTTTCTTCTCTACTCTTTAAAAAAAATGAATTAATGAATGGTTCTGTATACTGTGTTAGGTTATATGAGACCAGTCTTCTTTTTTTTATTGCACTTATGCTTTTGTTGTACTTATGCTGTCCCAATTGCTTCCATTGCCTACCCCACCTGTAAGTCGCTTTGGACAATAGTGTCTGCTAAATGACTAAATGTAAATGTAAAAATGTAAATTATTACAGTCACTGTGCAGTTGAAATATTTCATGCGTGATTTGGATTTCTTTCATAAAAATATACAGCGCATTTAACATTTAGAAACACTTAATATGTGTAAATAATACATTGTGCTGAGGTTTGCACAGTTGGATAGTGTAAATTGACACCGATACACATTCCTGGTTGCAGTGAAATGTAAAGCCATGGATAGAGATTATCAGAGGACAGAAGATAAACAGTTTGAAATGTCAGGTATCACTTAGATGCCCTTGCTATAACTCTGATCTTCTCTTGCTAAGAGAGGCACTCACAGCAGTGTTAGTCTCGGGTCAGACCGTCTTTGTACTGTAAGTGCACGGCAGTGATAAATGACAAACGAATTCTTCACGGCTTCCAAAGCACTCAAAGATGCCTTACAGAGAGGTTGAATTAAAATAAGATCCAAAGTATAGATCAGACAGAAGAAAGGCTTATGGTTGTAAAATGACATTAGGGCGAATAAATTATGAGAGAATATTCATTTTTCCTCCTGTTTTAAGAAACAACCATAATAATTTTTAACCTTTTTGCAAAAAGTTGGTCATTTGATCCCTCCTGGAATTTCGCAAGACCGCTTTATTCAATCATACTCCGTTTCTTCTTCAAGAAAGCCTATCTCCTTTATCACTTCAGGTCTGCCGAGTTCAAGTTTCAGAGGATATGCAATAAGCAACAAGTCTAACCTGTGTATAACCTTAATAAATGGCTGTGAGCTATATCAAAGATAATGAACAAACTCATAAAAAGACTCTTCTTTTATTTCTTTAGGGAGCATCCCACTTTCCTCCATGATAACTGATGAAAGCACCGTCCACCATCTAGTGAAATGTGATGGCTTTAATCACTAAATTTAATACGAATCACTTAAATGCTCTTCTGACCGGTTAACCTTTATTCGCGGGTCCTGCAGTATCCCAGCTCGAATAATGATTTGATAAGTCAGAGCTTTATTCGGCCATTAGGCTTGTCAGCTCAGTTTTACCTGTGTATGAAAGTAAAGGGTCCAGACCTTTTCCATTATGAATAAATGCAGGTAGAGATGTACAGGACACAGAGGAGAGACAGAGGTGCAGAGAAACTGAGAGCTGGAGGAAACACACAGTGATAGTATTTTCTCTGATGACCCCTTTTGTCTCATCGCACCAAACCATAAGATCGACATAACACCTGAAGAAAAGACAGAATATGTAATAGCAACCAGTAATGGCACTGAAACAGCCTGGCAATCTCTCCGGCTGTTCCAATGTAGTTTGTCATGACAGTTTAGTGTCTGTCTGTCCTGTAGGCATGAAAACTGGAGCAGAGATTTCATCTTCAAGCTGAGAGAACAGGCCGGTTTGTTCACTAGATCCATTACCTCCTGACACAAGATTCGAATGATAGGGAGATAGTGTTCCCAGCTTATTGAATATGACGGTTTCATAAAAAAATAAGAACATACTCAAAGAAATGAATTCCCAATTGAAAAGTGCACTAAAATTAACTTATGTAAATGAATTTCAAGTGCCCTATATTCACACACTGATTTTGTACTGAATTAACATACAAAAATAGCTTTTGGTAATTTTTGAGAGAGATTTTAGTGTGCTCAACTATGCTATTTTGAAACTATATTTTTAGTATATTAAGTACAAATTGAATAGGTTAAATAAGAGCACTACAAACACCCTTATGGAAGTGTAAGTGTTAATTAAAGGGACAGTTCACCTAATTTACTCATCCTCAAGTTGTACCAAATCTGTATGAATTTCTTTGTTCTGATGAACACAGAGAAAGATATTTGGAAGAATGGTTGTAACCAAACAGTTCTTGCCCACCATTGACTACCATAGGAAAAATGACAATGGTAGTGCCCCAAACTTTCTTACATTCTTGTGTATTCAACAGAACCAAGAAATTGATAAAGAAATTTTTCCTAGTATGGTAGTATATAGAGAATCACACGTGGTGTATCTACACCCTGGGCCCCTCTGACAGGAGATTGGGTGAAGATTAATGGAATCATAATGTGGTCTGTAGACTCTCTCTCCATGTAAGAAAAAGCATTACTTATCTTCAGCGTTCTTGGCATTATCATCTCCTCCATGGCATTTTGCCTCATTGCACATGGTCAGGGTTGATAGGAACGAGCGATAAGAGGTGCAGCTGTGATATGGGCACTCTCGCCCACTCATCGCCCAAACCTCATGAGACACGGAACCGGCAGATGAGTCACGCGATGGATCTGCCCCGTCAAAGATCAGGATCAAGTCCTGCTCATCTCACTAGAAGCACAGAACATCTGTTTGATCAGAGATTTTGGACATGCTCGTATAGGGATTCGGTTTAGTACTGATGATAGAGAATTTGAGGCAAGTTTTGCGTTGCCAGGCATTTTAATCGGTTACTGTTGTACACGTGACCAAGTGCCACCCACATACAGACAGGAAGACTGCCTGGCTAACACTTCATAACGTTCAGAAGGGTTTAATGGTCCAGTGTATGAAATTTAGCGGCATCTACCAGTGACGTTGCAAATTGCATCCGAGGGCTCGCTTCACCCCTCCATTTCAACTCAACTCAACTCAACTTTATTTATATAGCGCTTTTTACAATTTTCATTGTTACAAAGCAGCTGTACATGAGACACAATAGATTACAAGTAAAACAACTAAAGGCATATACCTGTAAAAACAAGAAAAAGGTGGAAAACAACAAAAGACAGACATACAAATGCTCCACACACACAATATGCATACATACTTACACACATTGACATAGATGCACACACACAAACACACTCACACACACACACAAACACACTCGCACAAAAGGACAGTGAAAGGACACATTTGAGATAAAGGAGAGAGAGAACCACAGGTCAAATATTAAACGGACTATAAATTCTTATATATTAATTATTTCTAATTTCTCAATTTTAAAGCAGCCCCCCCGGCCAGGCAGATAGTCCAAAACAATATGCAAACGGTGGCGAGGAACCCAAAGCTCTAATCGAGAAAAAAAAACCTCAGGGTAACCCAGGCCCGACCGGGGGATTCCAGTTCCCCTCTGGCAAAAGCTGCTGCCTCTGCACAGGCACAACAGTGCTTGCACAACAAGGCTAAATAAAAATAAAAATAAGCTTAATAAGGTAAATGGTAGATTTAAGATTATCATTAACAATCTAATAGCATTTCAAAGCACTACGGTGGCTAACACTGCACTAAGATGTGGTCACGTTTTCGCTTCTTTGCTAAAGGAGATAACGTATTTACGAAAACACACTCTGCAAAGCAGTTTGTCCGCTTAGGGCTGCTGTATATACAACATGCTAAATTCCATGTAAGGGGACCCGGGTGTATTGATAGAAATAGCTCATTCTAAGGTAATAAAAACATAACGCTTCATTATGTTAGGTCTTTAAACACCTCTGAACACACAGTTGTGTAAATCATATTGCATTTCTGGAGATAGATCCTCAAAAATATTACAAAACTGGACATTTAATTCTAAAATAATATAACCCTCAGTACAACGTAAAATATACAGGAGTGCTCAAAGACATTTGGTTTCTTGCTAATGTCTTCAACAAATGATCTGAATATGTTTCATTCATGTAGATTCAATCGCAACAACCTCACAAACAAATCCTGCTCATATGAAGGACTGCTACAATAAACATTCGGTGTCCTGAAAATGTAAGGGAAGGTTTGCTATTTTTTAAGCAGACATCAACAGGCCACCCTGGAACTAAGTCTACTCAATGGCTAGAGTATAAAATAAAATGCAAAAACTATTTATATAAATAAAAGAAGCCAAGCTGTATGGCCAGCTGTCAATCCATCCCATTTCATGACTGAATATAAAAAAATACTTTCACATAGCTTAAGAAGCCAACAGCAGGTATGCCCATTAGCTGAAAACATACCTTTGTTGAAACTTAATGAGTAATACAGAGCAAGGAGTGAAAGAATCTAAAAAAACACCAAAGACATGACAACTCTTCTGTTCTATACACTTAGACCGCCTGCTGTTAATTGAAATTATTCATCATCATTAACAAAACGACGAACAAGAAATGTGTGCATTCTGAATACTGTATAATACACTTCGATCACGCCTAAATCAGACTCGGCTCAATTAAAGCCCAAACTCCAGCGGTAGGGAAAATGGGTCAGTTTGAAGAACTGTCTCTGATAGATTGGAAGTGTCACAAGCTCTCCTCTACCAAAATATCAATTAATTTATCCACTGCCAGGCAGAACCCGGCTGAGCCGCATACTAATGTAGCCCACAACGGGAACACACACAAAGGCATGGCCCCAGACTTCCCAGGACAGGGATATCACCGAGCGGCTCAAAAGCGCTGCTGGAGCCAACTGCGATTTATACTGCTACGTTCACTGTACAGGTGTGTGTGTGTGATTCTCCTCCGAGATTTTTAAGTAGTGCATCTCTTATTCAGAATCTGCTCTGCAATCGGGTCCCCGCACCTGCGCCCAGCAGGATTTCTTCTGAAGTCATCAACTCTGAACTCAGGAAAGTACCAGACGTTATAAGACTAATTCTAATAAAATCTTTACTGGCAATCGTACAGCTGAGGACCCAGCTAGCTAAAATAAAAATTCACAAGGAAATGAAATTTCCAACTTATTTACTCACTAGCATGTCATCCCCAAAATCCTATATGCAAGAGGACTTTCAACAGACAGCATGTCTACCTTCAAAATGACCAAAACAGTGTCATGCAAGGGATAATGTACAGGAAAGCGAGTTGTTATCGCAGAAATAAGCCCTGACAGTGTGATCAGGACCCGACCCAAAGCACATTTGGACATTAAATGTGAAATATTTTATCAGCTCATTTTTACCGTATGCAGACTTTCCGCGAGGAAAAGCCGTTTACTTACGGTTTTAAGGTAAGAAACGATGTTCAAATGTCACGAACAGGCAATTTGGTTTAATCATTTGTAAATATAATGGCAAATACAGTATGTTATCAACAGACATATTTATATTTAATTTGTCAAAAAAAAACTGTCAAAATGATTTGCTGCATCCGGTTATTTGCGTTGATAGGTTGTTATGTTGGAATAACGAACCTGTAAATGTTGCGACTGGCCAATCAGAATGAACCATTCCAATGAGCCGTGTAATACGAATATATAACAGTGGTTGAT
This sequence comes from Triplophysa bombifrons, assembly GCA_029783895.1. NCBI lineage: Eukaryota > Metazoa > Chordata > Actinopteri > Cypriniformes > Nemacheilidae > Triplophysa > Triplophysa bombifrons. The sequence goes on from CM056455.1 coordinate 7,656,565, forward strand.
ATGTTCCGAGTTTTTAAAGTCGTATGATACCAAATAGGATGTAAAAAATGGACAATCAAATTCTTCTTACTGTAAATTCCCCTTCAGTATATGTTTGTTATCATTTTTATGCTTGGTGGAACTCTTCCCTTTAATTTGCATCTATATTTTACATACCTGTACATTAAATCCCCTAGTCATTCATTTTTGGGGTTCAAAGGCTGAAGACTCCCGTTGCGCTTGCCTCCATCATTCACACGCATTCATATCTATGCCATCACCCCCACTGAGATCTGATCATGACCAGAAGAATCAGAAAAGCAGGAGGCCAAAAGGTGCTTATTATCCTTGTTACTAATTATGTCTTTGCTCTTTTTGTCGTGCTGAATGATCCCAGGCATCGGGAATTCGGTTTCACTTGGCTTTGGAACCTCCCTAAGTGATCACTGTAATTCTGAGGTCAATACAGATCTCAATGCAAACACAGGGGTGTTGACAGAGTTGCAACAATTATAGTTCACAAAACCCAACAGTTACGTGCCTACAAGGCTTCAGGGTAACATGTTGCGGATCAGTAAACATGCATGTACATGGATGATAGGAAACTGTACAATAATCATGGGTTTACAGCCTGTACAAATAACAAAGCCGAGCACATTCGATCTAAATCTGATGGAGATGCTATATAAATTCACTGTCAGAATGCTATATTTTTGTGTGATAGGAATACCTATATCTACAAGAGAAAGGAATTTACAGCAGGTTTCTATCCAACTTTATGAGTGGCTTTAAATTGACTCTACTTTAAGTTTAAGGATGGTGCATGTACTTGATATGACTTCCTGCTCAGCTACTGTTTGGACGCTCTCGCTTACTGCTCCGCGCTTTGCTCTATCGCTTTGACATTTTATCTCCTATTTCTTCTTTTATTTTATTTCCTTTTATCACCTAATTTTAACTTTAGCAAATCAGCACAGTGCTCATACGACAAAGTTTGGATTACTACAAAAACTGAGAATTCTTTTACCCGACCAGCTTACATTCCGGGAAAGGAAAACACAACTGCCCAAAGGATAAGAGAAAATGCCTCCTCTGGAATCTACTTGCTGCACAAACTGCCACAGACTTTTACAAAGGATTGCAGTTCTTGAAACAAAGTTACTTACGAGACCACCAAACCAGACGGAGCACACAACGGAGCTTCGTCATGGACACCCTCAGCATACCGGTGAGTCCCATGAAACTAGTGCTCCTCGACAGGTAGAGAAACAAGCCGATCGACTTACTAATCGATGGCACAAACAGGGAGCGAGACCCAAAGGCACTCGAGACATCAGACTGTCACGAGCATCACATATTACTGCAGTAGCATCCTCTACCCCAGATACAGCTCTGACAAGGATTGCAAACACTAGTCTCCTACCACCGCCTATACATCTTGAGAACAGATTTGAAGTGCTAATGAATGTAAATGAGGAATCCCCAAACGTGATGAATGTGATCGAACACAGACTGAATGGGCCAGTAGCTAACACTGATGCTAACTGGCGCTCAAGGTTGAGCAGACATCGGCACTCCGCTCAGAGAGCAGCAGAGCCCAGGACTCTGATAGTGGGGGACTCCATAATCAGAAACATTAGCGGCAGGGATACAACTACGTGCTGCCTTCCACAAGCAACAACTTCTGATGTTAACAGGGAACTTCAGAATATTCTGATGAAACATAAGACTGAAAATCGACTCATCATTCATGTGGGGAAGAATGATATTCATAAAGAGCAGTCAGAACTCCTTAAGAAGGATTTCAATGAACTTTTTGAAACACTTGAAAGACTGAAAGTTCAAACATTCATCAGTGGACCTCTCCCAGCAAGACGAACAAACAGGTTTTCACGGTTACTTGGGCTAAATACGTGGCTGCAAAAAACCTGCAATATAAAAGGAGTGAACTTCATTGACAATTTCAATCTTTTCTGGAGTCAGAGACAACTCTTTCATCGGGATGGGCATCACCCAAACAAACTTGGTTCAATAGTGTTAAAGGATAATATTTACTTCTCCCTCAATCATCCTTCTGCAGTTTGTGCCAATCCACTCAATCTGAACGGCACACACACATCTGGACACAGTATGAATGACCATGGGACTTCACTTCAGCAGCAAAATGGACATGATAACACCACTCCACCACAACAACCTCTGCTCACGGACACAATCTCAGCTGAGCCCTGCCCACAGAGCTCATCACAGACAGACATATCAGAACTGCTTGAAGATTCAGCACCCAAGGACGACTTCCTGGAAAACAGCCAGGGAAGCCAGGACAGCATATCACAACCTCCGATAACAGCAGAGCAACGGGACCTTTCACCAGACACCTTTTCCCTCTCTCCAGCCTCGCCCCTTCTGTGCTTCTCACAGAAAATGGAAGAACTGGTGTATGCTGGAACCAGACTATCCCACTCTTTTGCTGCAAGCCTCCAGATAACAACCAAAAAAAGACAGGCTCCATTACCACCGACTTCGAAGCCTGCAGCAAAGCTTGCGGGCCCAGCTCGCCCTACCGCTCCTGTGAGAATTCTTCGGTCTCTGCCACAACGCCAGGCCCCACACCTTCCTTCATCTGCTCGAGGTGAACCGAAAACAACTGATACCAGCTCTCAGTGATGTGTGTCGGGTCCCCGTTTTGATAACAGTAACTTTCTCAAATGTTTACAGAACAAGCGGGAACCCAGTGTGCCTGCATCTTCCTCTATTGCTGTTCTATTACAAGATAGAAAGTCTAAGGCCTTCAATAGCCGTACTGCAAACCTAACTAATCTGGTGCCTATTACACGTCAAACTAATATTGCTGTGGGGAAAAGTAAGACTGTTAAGTTAGCACTCCTTAACATCCGCTCACTTAAAAATAAATCACTTCTAGTCAACGACTTAATAACCACAAACAATCTGGATTTTATGCTTCTGAATGAAACCTGGCTAGAAGACAGCTGCAGTGCAACAATCCTAAACGAAGCAGCCCCCCCTAACTTTACTTTTATGAGTGTCTGCAGAGCTGTTAAGAGAGGTGGGGGTCTAGCTGCTCTTTTTAAAGATATCTATCAATGTAAGCAAAAATCATTTGGGAATTACTTGTCTTTCGAATATCTGGGTATTGTGTTAAAAGGTGCTCCACGCATTTTACTTATCATTATTTACAGGCCTCCAAAATACTCTCCAGCCTTTGCTGAGGACTTTACAGAACTGTTATCGACAATTACCTCAGAGTTTGACTGTTTTGCCATTGCTGGAGATTTTAACATCCACATAGATAATGCAGAAACCAATATGGCAAAAGAAATCAATACTGTTTTAAAAACTTTTGATCTTACTCAGCATGTACATGCACCCACACACAATCGTGGGCACACTCTAGATTTACTTATCAGTAAGGGTCTAAACATTTCATCGATTGTTATCAAGGATTTAGCACTGTCTGATCATTTCTGTATTTTCTTTGATATATTGATCTCTCCTGCCACTGAAGCTAGATCTGTGTCTGTCAAGAAGAGATGCTTAAATGAGAACATTAGTGTACTATTTATGAAGGCTATATCCTTAACACCAAGCATATCTGCAGACTCTGTTGATTTTCTCCTTGATTCCTTTAACTCAAAAGTTAAAACTGTAATTGATGATATTGCTCCTGTGAAAGTCAGGAAGAAGAGTGGCAGACAAAAAGCACCTTGGAGAAACTCAACAGCAGTGCAAAATATGAAAAGAAAATGCAGAAAAGCAGAACGCATATGGCGGAAGACAAAACTTGTAGTCCATTATAACATCTACAAAGACAGCCTACATGCTTTTAATATGAAACTAGGCAAAGCTAGACAGACTTTCTTCTCAAATATTATAAACAGTAATTTAAACAACACACGCACTCTTTTTGCTACTGTAGAGAGACTGACAAACCCGCCAAACCAGATTCCCAGTGAAATGCTCTCAGACAACAAGTGCAGTGAGTTTGCTTCTTTCTTCTGTGAGAAAATCAATAATATCAGAAAGGTGATCAGCACATCCTTGAGTTGCCCTGGGGTTAGACAGATAATCAAACCACCTGAGAAAGTTGTTACTATGTCTGACTTCAAAGAAATTGATGGCACAATTTTGGAAGAAACCATACAGCACCTTAAAACATCAACCTGTTCTCTTGACACACTTCCCACATCATTTTTCAAAAGTGTTTTAAACAGTTTAGAAGCAGATCTTCTAGAAGTGGTAAATGCCTCACTTCTCTCTGGGAGTTTTCCAAACTCCCTGAAAACTGCAGTTGTTTTCCTGAAAAAGAACAATCTGGATAAGACCATATTAAGCAGCTATAGACCGATCTCAAATCTTCCTTTCATAGGCAAGATCATTGAAAAAGTTGTCTTTAATCAGCTGAATAAATTCTTATGCGCGAATGGATACTTTGACAATTTTCAATCTGGTTTCCGACCACATCACAGCACAGAGACAGCGCTCATAAAGATAATAAACGATATTCGCTTAAATACTGATTCAGGCAAATTATCAGTGCTGATACTACTCGACCTCAGTGCTGCATTTGACACTGTCGATCATAACATACTTCTTGACAGGCTGGAAAACTGGGTGGGGCTTTCTGGGATAGTCCTAAAATGGTTCAGGTCATACTTAGATGGGAGAGGTTATTATGTGAGTATAGGAGATCATAAGTCTGAGTGGACATCCATGACATGCGGAGTCCCTCAAGGCTCAATTCTTGCGCCAATCCTGTTCAACCTGTATATGCTCCCAATGAGCCAAATAATGAGAAAGAACAAAATTGCTTACCACAGCTATGCAGACGACACACAGATCTACTTAGCCCTATCGCCTAACGATTACAGCCCCATTGACTCCCTGTGCCAATGCATCGATGAAGTCAACAATTGAATGTGTCAAAACTTTCTTCAATTAAACAAAGACAAAACTGAAGTCATTGCATTTGGAAACAAAGATGAAGTTCTCAAGGTGAACGCATACCTTCACTCTAGGGGTCAAACAACTAAAAATCAAGTCAGGAATCTTGGTGTGACACTAGAGTCAGACCTTAGTTTCAGTAGTCATGTCAAAGCAATAACCAAATCAGCATACTACCATCTGAAAAATATTGCAAGAATTAGATGCTTTGTTTCCAGACATGACTTAGAGAAACTTGTTCATGCTTTCATCACCAGCAGGGTGGATTACTGTAATGGACTCCTCACTGGCCTTCCCAAAAAGACCATTAGACAGTTGCAGCTCATACAGAACGCTGCCGCCAGGATTCTGAGCAGAACTAGAAAATATGAACATATCACACCAGTCCTCAGGTCTTTACACTGGCTCCCAGTTAAATTTAGGATTGATTTTAAAGTATTATTACTGGTATATAAATCATTCAATGGCCTAGGACCTCAATACATTGCAGAGATGCTCAATGAATATAAACCCAACAGATCACTCAGATCACTAGGATCATATCAGCTAGAAATACCAAGGGTTCACTCAAAGCATGGCGAATCTGCTTTTAGCTATTATGCCAGCCGCAGCTGGAACCAGCTTCCAGAGGAGATCAGATGTGCTCCTACAATAGTCACTTTCAAATCCAGACTCAAAACGCATCTGTTTAGCTATGCATTTAATGAATGAGCACTGTGCCAATGTTCGTCCGACTGTCTGTACTGTACTGTATTTTATTTTTACAAATTGTTTTAATTACTCTTATTTCTTTTTATTATTTTAATTTCTTCTATGTAAAGCACTTTGAATTGCCACTGTGTATGAAACGTGCTATATAAATAAAATTGCCTTGCCTTGCCTTGCCTCTACTCTCATCTCACGAAGCTAAAAGGAAATGAAAGATCTAAACAATAAACTCATCCTGAAGAGCAATGTTTCCTTTCTGATTCACTTTGCTGTGTCACAACCAATCCTAGCAGAAACTAGCTCTCCATTTTAACACATGAGTTGGACTTTTGGCCCTGGGAGAACATACTTATTAATATATAAAAATTAAGAGATTTACAAGAAAAAATGACATTCTCACATTTCTTGTAATATGATATTTTTTTTGTTCAGTTTATATCTTATAAAAACATACTGAGCAATAATGCTTTTTAAAAACGAAATTCATTGCATAACCACTGTCTAAATTTGCATCTAAAATGGCTTATGAGGATGGAAAATCCAGATTGTCATTTGCTGCCACAAAAGACAACAAATATGTAATGATATCAGTGAAAGGTGGGAATATTTTTAGCGGCCCGTAGGTGCAGCGGCCCCTTGATTTAAGGAGAAGTGATGTAAGATAGCCTGATTAAATTTGTAGCTACAGTCTTGGCTGTCATTACAGTATTTCATTTAAAGTGACTTACAGTGCATTTATGACTGTAGTATGTGTGTTTCTTAGAAACCCATTATCCATGTTTAGCTTTCGCCGTTCTCCATCATTTGAGATTCATGAACATCTAAACAATGTCATAATAAACAGAACTTCTGCTTTATGGCTAAAGTTTGAGAGCTATTTTCGCTAAAGGTGTAAGACTACATTAAGAATATACACCACAACGTGTGGTCAAAGAAATAGTTATAGCCAAAATAACAAATCTAATATCCTAGCCTCGTGTTGTCATTTTATATGCTGTTATTTGCATTTTCTTTCAACACAAAATGAGAATTTTTATGGAAGAAAGCAAAATTAATTAATTATTTACTCACCATTTTCGTTTCTGTTGCAATGCAGGTGCAACTCTCAAATCAAATATTGGTGTGGGTAGACAGACTAATATGCCTTTTGTCCTACGGTGTGACGGCAATTAAAAAAAAACAAAAAAACATAATATTAACTGTTTGTTTTCTAAATTTTGCTGTCACACCACAGTGACATTTATATTTTGAGATTTTGTTGCTGCTCTCAAGTTTTATCAAGATTTTCAGCGATTACACAAATCTTGATTTATTTAGACTATAGTAGATCAGTAATATGTGACCCTGGACAACAAAACCAGTCTTATGGGTACATTTTTCGAAATTGAGATTTTACATGATCTGAAAGCGGAATAATTAAGCTTTCTAAAGATGTATGGGTTGCTAGGATAAGACAATATTTGGCAGAGATACAGCCGTTTAAAACTCAGGAATCTGAGGGACAGGGGCGTAGCTACATTGTGGCCATGGGTGGCCACGGCTACCCCTGAATGATGGATGGCCCCCTATCTGGCCACCTCTGTTGTGCGAACCAGTTTTAAGATGTGTTGGAGTTCACGGAGTCCTGTGCAGATCATTTAATGTATACACTGAAAGTAATGCGAGAATATTAGCCTACTCTCGGGTTAATATGATGTCATACGCTGACGCACTGACACACAAACAGTCTGAGCACTATAGCTGAAAAGCTGTCAACCGCTTCGTGACAGTGTACTGTCTGTGTACTGATATTTTGTAGAAATGCAATGATGTCATTTGATTTATATAATTCAGTTCCATGAAGTCTTGCAAAGAAAAAAGTTGTTATTTTTTTCTTGATTTATAAAAGTGCATATACAGCACTATAATATATGTGTAATTGATACATTTTTTTTACATGTGGCTGATAACAGAAAATGACTTCAGTTTCTTGTTTTACACACTTTGTTTCATATAACCCCTTGCTAATGTTCTTGTAATTTGTAAAATGTTATCTTTTTGTAACGTTCCAACAGTTCTCTGTTTGTATGGCAAATTTTTAAGTAGCCAAATAAAAAACAAATACGTTTAAGAGTAAGCAGTTAAAGACCTATGAGAGCATTGCAAATAAATTGTTTACTTTACGTTCTTTTTGTATGTTTTTGACCAGCAAACTATGTGTAATGAAGAATTTCTGTCTGTAAGGATTTTTTTGGTCACCCTATTAAAATCACAGGAACTTATCTGGTCACCTCTAAAAAAATGTTCTGGCTACGCCCCTGCTGAGGGAGCAAAAACTAAATTTTGTTAATCAGAGGCACTGCAGCAGGCCATCCACTCACAAAAATAAAGTATTTTCTATATTTCAGGCAGGAAATTAACAAAATATCTTATATTTACTAAATATGATCTTTACTTACTTTTCTAATGATTTTTGGCATAAAAGATAATCTATCAATTTGACCCATACGATGTATTTTTGTCTTTTAATAAAAATGTTCCCGTGCTGCTTAAGACTGGTTTTGTAATCCAGGGTCACATATATACTTTAGAATAATGTGATCCGGTTTTGGACCATGACACACTAGCCGATATACAGTATGGCTGCTTCAAAAGTTTCCTTCCGTTTCCAACAGAAAAAATAATAGCATAAAGATTTAGAAAGACATGAGGGTGTCTAACTAACAGTATTGTATTTTGTGGCACAGTCTTTTAATATTGGATGCAAGACTGAGAGTTATTGAGCATAACACAGTCGTCTCGGCACAGCACAAACAAAACCTCATGTGTTAAAAAGCACTGTGCAGTATTATACGAAAAGGCTGATAAAGTTCAATTTCAATCCTTTCAATTTTATATAAACGCACACTGCAAGGTGCTCTGAACTTTCATTGTAACTGCGTGATAAAGAGAAAAACTGAGAAGTAATCCATCACAAAGACAAACGGCCATTTGCAGAAACTCATCATTTATCTGATTATATCAATGGCTATAATATAAAGAGCAGCATGTGTCCAAGTTGTAAAATGTGTTCAGTTCAATTGGCATGATGATTAAAGCCATCTTTCCAGCAGAATCTGGACTATCTTTAAAGGAAAACAACGATCGATAGCTTGAAATGAATAGCTCAGCTTGCTTCAGTGATAACAGCAGAGCACAATGGAGAACACTGGCTGGTCTGCCATCTCAGATTCAGTCTCCGTGCATCATTGTTTCCTACTATTGATCTTGTACTGCTGTATTTTACGCAGCTCACTAACTTCTGCTGCTGTGAGAAATCAGCCGATGTTTGTCTGTGAACAGGCAACTGAAAACAGGTCGATTAATAACCGTGATCATGAAATAGTGAAGAGTAGAGGTTTTCAGTTGATGGGAAAAGAATGTAATATATCAGTGTGATGTAGCTCTTTAAAACCTGAAAGAACTGAAGGAATGAGATAGTAACAGCTACAGTAGACCAATTCAAAGTTTCTACGTTACACAAAACATAAAAAATATATATTTACAGCCAGGACACATTTTTTTCTTTATTTTATGGATCTAGAAAACATATTTTAAATATTTTTAAACATATTTTATTATATTTTAAGATCAAATAATTGTTTAACCATACAGAACAGATAACCTAAACTCTTTGAAATACGTGAATTTATCCCAAGTATCAGTTTGAATCAGAGGCGCAATTCCTGGGGGAATCTTTAGCCGATTCGCTCTTTTACCTCTTACCTCTTAGCTCATAAAGGCATTTATTTTCAATACAATTATTGGAAAAATGTCTAACCAGTGCTTAATCATAAAGTTTAGGGCAGTGATCCTCAATTGGCGGACCACAGGGCCACCGGTGAGCAGACAGCTAGACATGAACCATTCAAAACAACTGACAAATTTTATAGTTTAAACTGAGCTGGGAATCTACATAATCGAGCTGTACACATCACACGTACTCGGCTATCTCCTCTAATATCTTTATTTAGCAACAAAAGTTCTTCATTTTAACTATTTCCTCTGCGTGTGTCACGGCTGGTTGGACAGAACCCAAACGCAGACAGTACTGAAGGGGTTAAACAATATTTATTAAGACAACACACAAAATAATAAACCCACGATGGGGCAAAACAGAAACTAAATAATAAGTCCAAACACGAAGGGAAACAGGAACAAGGTAATCCAGTTGGTGAGACACGAAGAAGCCAGTGGACATCGACAATGGAATAGACAATAGACTTTAGACAATGAATCGACAAACAGCAAGGGAATGAGGGACATTAAATAAGGGGAAACTAATGAGGAGAGATGACAAAGGGATCGGGACGGGCAGGTGACAAGACTTAACAATGAGTGCAACTAGCGGGAAGAGGCATAGACAGGTGAGGGAGATGAAACGCTAATGGGACGCTGACATAGAGTCAAGGTGGCGGAGCTACACGGAAGACACGCGGCGAAATGTCAAAACAAACCGCCACGTGTCCACACAAGACGAACACGCACACACACAAGACATGATATTGTCACGGCTCTGTCCCCAAGGCCTGAATACTCAGGACAGGAAGGACAGGACCGTGACAGCGTGAGCGCTGCTTCTCCCACCATAGACGCGCCACATGAAGACTTCAAGAGCAGGTAAATAAATGGACACTTCTACTGTAACGCTGCAGTAAACAAAAATGCTGCAGTAGGCCTAATAAAGTATGTTTGTCAGTCAGTTTTTATCATTTAGAAGATATAAGCAGTTTCCCAGACAGGGATTAGATTAAGCCAGAACAGGGCCTTAGTTAGATTTGAACAGTTAAGTAGTTTTCACAAACATGCCTTACAAAAAAACAATACTTGTACAATACACTGATGTCTTTTTGGATATTGTACATGGGAACCACCACAAGGTGTCCAGAATTATTTTAATCTACAATTATGATAACAACATTCTACACCTCAGACTCTCATCAACTATATGTGCACTTTATTTAATACATATTTAATAAAAATAAACATTAATTGTTTTAACTGTGGTGGAAGTCAAACAATACATCCAACTTTTGATGTTTTCTATTAATAATGTGGTTTTGCCGTGTTGCAATTTAAAATCTGTTTTGATGGCAGTGTTAATGGGTTTGACTTTAGATTTGATTGTTTTAAAATTGGATTTATTGTTTTGACTTTAGTTCAATGATGTCAAAACAATATGGGAATGTTTACTACAGTATGTACAAAAATGTTCTCTCTCCATATCAGGGAACCATTGACATCATTGCAAACCCTGACAAATATACACTACTGTATGCAGTATATCACTGTACGTGTATTTGTTGTTGATTGTGGAGTTTGCGTCACTCATAAGTATAACATACAGTCTAACATATATAGATTTTTAACACAAATTGGTCAATATTGTCCAATCTGTGCGTGTTTCATTGCTATCTTACAGTATTTCCTTGCGCTGTCTGTAAAAGTTCCTCATAATAAAGAAGTTGATCCACTTCAAAGCAATCGCTGGATCTCTCCACCAGCTTGCTCAAATCCTGTCTGATGTTCTCCTCGGTCTCCTGCCTCTGTCTGGCCTGCTTCAGGTAGTCATAGATCTTCATGAACACCTCCTCTCCCAGCCTCTGATGAAGTGACCTAAAACATCCATTCAATTCACTTTAACTCAGTTCAAATTGCAAAGAAAACTACATAAATACACTTTTGAAACAAGCTTTCTGGTTTTTCCTGTTCAACATGCATCTAACAGCACTCAACGCTGTGGGAGTATTGGAGGCGTCCAAGCGGGACGTCTTGTAAAAACGACCCCCTGACAGGTGTTAGATATGGGAGCAGGTACCGTGAATCACCTCCACGTCTCAATGCCAGTTTCATCCTGTCAGCACCTTTGGACCTCTCAGCTAGAAAAGAGCTTCACAGAGGTCAGATTTTTTTTTTATGTTACTAATGGGTTCTAACCCTGGGTTGACTGACAGCATAGATGGGCAGCCTGTAAGGTTGACAAACCATTTGTTAATCCAACAGAGCTAAATAAAGTCTTTATCTTATCAAAGAGGAAGATTGTGAAATATGTGTCAGATTTTGATATTCTTATGAAGAAAGATCCATAGAAATTCGATTTGACCTGGTCTATCAGAAGTAAATTGATTTCAACTTTCCACATCAAAATTCTTTATGGCATTGGAGAATTCATGTGACTCAAACCCTAGAAACCTCTAACGAAATGATTGAACACTGACCGCATTAGCTCCAAGGTTTCTACTGTATTATCATCCGGGACGATTTAACATAAGGTTGAAATCAAATTTGGGTTAGCTTGACTCAGTTGTACCCACAAGGCAAAGCAATGTCATTATATTAGTCAGAGGGTGGAGAAAGAAACTGGAAATAGACAGTTACAAGAGATGATGGAGATGCCCGTTGGAGACCAAATTAAAAGAAACTCAGAGATGTGGATGTATCTATATTTTAACTTTTAGTTTGTCATTCCTAGTTCAGCCCATCTTCAGCAGTTCAGAGAAAGTTCTCCAGAGTGTCTTTAAAGTACTGTATACTTACTGTACTCTTCTAAAGCCAAACACAAACCATCTCTAACTATACTGTGACTATACTAGTCTAACTGTAACGTCTTTAAAAAATTATTAAAAAAAATACCATTTCATTAGCTTAACAAAGAAAGAATTTGTTCATTTTTGTTGAAATCATATATTGAAATATTGATGCTGCACTACTTTTGTAAAACATTTCTAAGGAAAAATAACCGAAGACCCATCAGCTTGAGTAGACTGAATATGAAAACAATACATTCACAACAGTCCACATCTGACAGGCTCATATAAACTTCTCATAGACTAATCAACTCAAACTTTGTAAAGCCCACGATACCTTTCAAATAATAAGTATGACCTTTACATCTGGACCCATGAGGAAAATATGATCTCATTTTAGATGAAATTTGCACCGGTTGGTTTTGATTTCATCTGCATCACAGGGTTATGTTCTGTGAATGACAAAATATTTTAATGGAAAAAGACTCCCCGTTGACTGTCATATTGAAACAACATGTGACCCTCAATCACAAAACCAGTCTCAATCAGGACAGGAATTCTTTTAGTAAAAATTATAAATTTTTCTTTTATGCCAAAAATCATAAGGGTTTTAAGTAAAGATCATGTTCCATGAAGATATAGTGTACATTTTCTACCTTAAATATATAAAAATATATTTTTGTGGGTGGATGGCCTGCCACAGTGCCCTTGATTAACAACTTCAAAGGCAATTTTCTCTTTATTATGATTTTTTGCACTCTCAGATTCCTGATATTTAAACGATTGTATCTCAGCCAGATATTGTCCTATTCTAACAACTCATACATCAATAGACCTCTTATTTTTTGAGCTTTCAGCTTAAGTAAAAATCTACCCCTAAGTCACATATGACTGATTTATATTTACATTTATGCATTTAGCAGACGCTTTTATCCAAAGCGACTTACATTGTATTGTATTATACATTTGTTTCTGACCATGTGCAATCCTCTGGGATCAAACCCATGACCTTGGCATTGCTAGTGGCAAGCTCTAACCACTGAGCCGAAGGAAAGGAAAATATCTTTCTTTGTGTTCAACAAAACAAAGAAATGTTTACAGGTTTGGAACACAGTAATTTGTGATAGAATTTAAAGTTTTGGGCGGAGTATCGCTTTAAAGAGGGAAATGTATTAAACGTAAGCAGATCCGTAAACAGATCCACCTTCATGGAACATTAAGGCTATAAGCGGAAGATGGTTGGAATGAGATGAATGTTTTCATGATGGATCAAAAGATCTGGAGGTGAATAGAGAAACAGTCACAGGGAGACAATTGATTATGTCAGTACTGGATTGAATGAAAACAGAATTTTGTAAAATTACTTGCACAGTGAAAGAGACGTTGCAAGAGATTTGATTGATTTGTCTGTCAAAGATTGAGAAGAATTAGATATAAAACTTTTTTTGAAAACAACAAAAGCATAGGGGCCAAATGTACTGACTAGTATCTATACAGAATCTATAGACGTTTTCACTCTTTGTGGAATAAAATCTATGGTACCTTGGATACAGATTTATGTTAAAGGAGAATAAGGTGAGAATATTAAAGTCTCTTCGGTTTCTCAAACCAATTTAAAATGCAACTTTCATGAGAAAATACAAATACGTAAGGCAGAGGAAAGAGGTGCATATACAATTTGTGAATGGCAGACGTTGCTATTTTCCAAAAATCTGCAGAGATTTTGTTGAATTTCTGCTGTACAAAAGAAATCAACTTAAAAACTTTGATATTTTTGTGTGGAGAGAGGCATGTTATTGTTGGTTCTGATTTAACAGAACTATATAACTCGTCTTTGGACCTCCCCCTCTTGTTTCCTCATTAATTATTAATGATTTCATGCCCTGCACCTGTTCCCCTCTTGATTTGGTTTCCTATTTAATGCCCTCGTGTTTGCTGTCTTGTGCTGTTTTTTTTTGCTTGTATACTATGTATAACGTTTCATCACTTCTTGCTCTGTGGATATTTCGTTCGGGGCAAGTGAAGTCAGATCAAGTCTAAATAGTTATAGTTCATGTCAAGTGTGTTTTAGTTAAGTCCTGTCAGTTTATCGTGTCCTGTCGAGTCAATTTATTATTATTCCTTGTCCGTTGTTGTTTACCCCTCGTGGATTTTTTATTTTTTAAATAAAGTCTTTGTTTACCTGCCAAACCCTGTCTGCAGCTGGGTCCTCATTCCTGATCGTGACACTATACTATACTATACTACACTATACTATACTATTCTTATTCTTATTCTTATTCTATTCTATTCTATTCTATTCTATTCTACACTATACACTATATTACGTTGCATTACATTTTATTATATTACGTATATTTTATTATATTACATTTAAATTGTTTGTTGTATTTCGTATAGCTGAAGCTGGTATTGGTTAAATTTTTGATGAGTAAAAGTAATAAAAAAACGTGTTAACATGTTTAACAAATCTTTACAGTGTGGTGCAGACTGCGACCTATTTCTTGAGTAATGTGTGAAAAACAAAATCATTAAAAAGACAGGAACCACTGGACTAATTAGAGTGTGAATACTGGATTTTGCAAAATGATGAATTGATAGGGTGTGAATTGTCTCATTATGCTAATTGGAAACACTGAATTTCCACAATAACACTTATATGACACTATAGTTACATAACATGGGTCATGAAACACTCTCTTCTCAGGATACATTTTTGAACATTTTCTCATTAGTTCTGCTATAGCTGCTGTCTTTGCACAGGATGTTTGCAATACAATGGGTCACCTGACAGCGTTGGCCGTCAGCCGGAAAAGTCATGCCTCCAGGGTGACACCAGCCATATCTTCAGGCATTTCATAAGTGTCAAGCCTTATGGGCAGCAGACAGTTACTGATGCTGAGGAACGGCAGGGTTGGGGCGACATCATCGAGGTGAGAGCACGGGGTTCAGGACGCTCAATCCACCACAGTAATGGGGACCAGGATATGAGTGTGTGCGGTCTGGGATTAAATCGATCATGCTCCCCCTACCCACTTCAGCGTGAGGTAATTGCTGTCTCCTCCTTGCCACGCTTCCCTGGAGTTTCGCTGTTGGTCTAGAGCACTCCGGTATGGTAAAATGGAGAGAGCAAATTATTTCTTTTATAAACTGCATAGGATACGCTTATAGTTCACTTAAAGTGATTTCAAAGTGGCCCACCCTCTGGAGGTGACGAGAATTTAAAAACACAGTTTTAAAGGAATAGTTCACCCAAAAAGTAAAATTTGGTCATAATTTACTGTCTTATGCCTTCTTTGATGTAGATGACTTTCTTGCCTCAGCTGAACACAGAGTGAGTTTTCTATCTACAGTATATATCTGCCTCTTTATGTCCATATAGTTACAACTTCAAGCTCCATCCATCATAAAAATAATCCAAACGACTACAATGGCTTAATAAATGTCTTCTGAAACAAAACATATTTGTTTTTGTGTCTTGTAACGAAAGAGATGTAAAGTTCAATGTGAATATTTTCAAATTATGCTACATAAGCTCAATATAAAAAGGTTTTATCTGCATAAACAGATAACTCTGCTTTAAAAATGAGTATTTTTTAGTTATTATTATATATATTACTTAATCAAAGCAAATCAACTGCAGTACGTTTATATTTCTTGGAATGCAAAATAAAAAAACATAATTTTTGAACATTTTTACAAATTAACTTCAATTTACATTAGCTTCAGACGACCTTTATACAGGTCCAGTGTGTCATTTTTTAAATAATCTTTTGACAGAAATGCAATACAATATACATAACTATGTCTTCAGAGGTGTGCTTTCACTGTGCGTGTGTGCGAGTGTGTTTGCGTGTGTGCAAGTATGTATGCATATTGTGTATGTGGAGCATTTGTATGTTTGTCTTTTGTGTTTTCCCCTTTTTCTTGTTTTACAGGTGTATGACTTTAGTTATTTTACTTGAAGTCCATGTGTCTCATGTATAGCTGCTTTGTAACAATGAAAATTGTAAAAAGCGCTATATAAATAAGGTTGAGTTGTATAGAGAGTTTACAAAATGAAGAGTTATGATTTTATTAACTTAGAATAAGCCAATTCTATCTACATACACCGCGGGTCCCCTTGCATATAATTCGCGATGTTCTGTCAGCCATCGTACTGTTTCGAGCGGGAGGGTTGGAGCAAGCGATTGGTTGCAATTTGCAACCTTGCCACTAGGTTTCACTGACTGGACCTTTAAAGCAGTAGTCCGGAAGTTTTTTGGAGTAAAAATTTGCTAAAACCAATTATTAAACAAGTACACGAAAGAACTGTGTTTAAAACTGTGTCATTACCCTTGCTGGATTCACCGCGGAAAGCTTTTTATAATTGTTTGTAATTTGCCCTGTTGGGTCGACTATCCCAGAGATCCTTATATGGTGTCTTTCGTCTATGCATAATTTCGTCAGGTTCGTACACAGAACGAATTGGATCCGGCTGCTAGCCAGCGCGTGAATGTGAGTGACATGCGGTTTATAACGTGTACTGACAAATGCGGAGTAGGATTTCATACAACGTTTCGCATTATTTAAGGCACGTTTATTACTTTTACTTATAAACACCCAGCAGTGTTGACATCTGGGGATTCATCATTTGTGAAAAACAAGAAAGATCAAAATGATGATAGTTTACAAAGAAACAGGAAATGTGATCGGACTATTGGCAAGCCATTTCAAAAGTGGCGGGAACTCCGTGATCTGAAAGGGTACAGACATCGCTTTATTGCATCGCCTGAGATTAAGAAATTACGTTACGTCATTTCCCCACATCTGTATTTTATGTGGCGCAAATTAGCACGGATTTATATCCCGGATATGACGGCAAGGCTTTGCATATAGTATATATAGTTGTATGGTGTATAATGATTTATGACCGTGCCTGTCAGCTTTTGAGACCCGCGTTCGGGGATCTTCTGTCCTGTTCACTTCAGGGTAGTTTCCATGAGAAATAACAAAATGACCCAGCACCCGAAATAATATCAAAATACTTCAACATAGCCTCCATTTGCGCTATTTGTTTCTGTTTATGTTGTAATTAGTTTTGTGTTATATCATCTGCGATATTATCTGAATTATTATGCGCTACTGGTGTACCGTGAAGATTCTCACCGCTGCACTGACACTAGGAGTAAAAACAACAGACTCATCAGCGTAACTGAGCAGTGCCGAATCACAAATCATGTAAAGAAATACCTCCCCACATCACCTGCAGTAGCGATTACAAACTGAGATGGCGACAACGAGGCCAATCCTACGGACTGCCGCTTTAAACCACTTGTACAGATAGTCGTTCATATATATACATATATATATTTTAATGATAGCTTTTAAAACAAATGTATGTGCTTTTTGAGCTTTAACAACTTTAACTAAAAATATTGGGTTGTTTTCAACACATAGTTGGGTAAAATATGTACACACACATTAACGTACCCTAACAGAGGAAACTTAACAAATGGTTTGTTATGTCCCTATTTCATCCAGCCGTGATTTTAAAGTAACTCAGAATTTTATAGAGTGTATTTGTTTGTATTCAGCTACAGAAATGAAGACATACACCTCTGGGAATGCATGAGGTGTATTATGACTACTTAAAAGCAAATCCTTTGCATAAGGAAAAAAAGCTCAATGACTTCACAGCCCGTGATGTAGCTTGATAGATAATACAATGTTAAATGGTTATATCTGGTCAAGATAAATTGTGTAATTTTAGGGGCACACTAGCATAGATAGTTTTGCAGAATATAGTCATTTTTTTCTATTATAAAGTTACAGTGTATCATGATTTAATGGTGTACAACAAATTTAGGAACAGAATAAAATTTATTTTTGCTATAGCGTTAATATCCTATCCCTCCTTTACAAGTGAAGACCGTAATGAGATCAGATTCCAGTAGTGATCTGGAAAACTCAAAAACGGTGGCTTAATCAGATTCCAAACTAACCCACAATAGACGATGATTCGTGATTTGAATAATTATCTGGCATTAACAAAACATCTTTTTATGACTGTGACAAATAACAGATGCGCCTGCTGAATCCCCCAGCATACAAATGCTAAAAACAACAACGAAGAACTGGAGAACTTTCAAAAAGCTTATTCATATTTACAGCTTAATTACGAAACAGATGTAGTGAATCAATCAAAGTCCAATTAATGTGATAAGTACACTTTTTACACATATTTAACTGCTGCTTGCTTTATTAGACAAAATTAAAACAATAAACATGGCATTCTCCTATAAAGGACAAAGATAAGCATGCAAGTAGTAAAATGGAGACATGGTAGACAGACACAATCGGACTAATCTGTAATTATGACTCACATCATGGAGCCAAGAATAAACACATAATCGAGAGACCTTTGAGGTCAGCACAAACATAAACAAGTTACCGCTGACGTCTCACAAGTCAATTTCAGACAAAGTTTTCATATAAAAGAGGCGTTCCTGCCTGAGTCAATAAACTCCAAACACACATGACCACTCATACACACGCACACAAAGTCTTTCTTTAGCTGATTAGTGGAGGTAATCAAGACCGAGCTGCAATCAATCCCAGCGTGATAAACACAAGCCTCCAACCTCCACTTTCTAGCCAAGAAGCTCCTTCCTCCGCAATCAGCGTTCTTCTGTAGAGGAACCCAAAGAACCTCCTCAACAATAAAAGCATAATGACTTACAAGCATCCTTTGCCTTTGGATTGTTACGCCTCTGATTTCAGCTCGCTCGTATTACGGTTACACACCTGTGTTTCTGTGAACATTTGTTTCCTAATGCAGCTTTGATCTGCCGATACGGTGGGTCTTAATGAGCTGCAGTCAACAAAGGCTGGAGTTTGGGGAAACTCGCATGTCATGCTGAGGTTAGATTGCCATTATCATCCCTACAAAGACATCAAACAACATCTACTGGTGAAGATAAATAGATTTGAGTGCTGTCCTTCAAGCTACCTTCTTTTGTTGCCAGAAGAGCCGATTGGTCAAGACTCAAGGTTATTGTAACCTTCTCACAGTAAGAGTATGCAGGTCTACAAATAGGCAGGTGGGTTTAAAGTCTACTTCTGACAATAAATGTAGCTACAATCATGCTCACCAGGAAGCAAGCTAGATCAAACCAAGATTAAAAGCGTCCCTTACGTTGAAGGTCAAGATTTGACATAATAATTAAAAGCTAAGAACTTGAAGACTGCAGATGTGTGACAGCCTAATGGTTAGCAACCAGATCTGTTAACATAATTAATCCAGTTGGGAACCAAGAATTCAAGACTTACTGCAATCAGAATCAGAATTATGCTTGTCAGGTAACACTGAGCATGGGTCACCAAAAAAGCAGATGAGGTTGTACGAACTCATTTCAAAATGTTTTATTTTAAACCATAGATTTAGAAAATGCCATTTTTATGAATTTAGGAAATGTGCATGGCGTTTGGAGCATATTGCAAGGGTAAAAGATGGAAACCCTTCACTCTTTGAGGTCAAGCTTCGTCCCCAAACTTGAAATTCACCCCTTGGACTACCTACCCCCGCTTTCCCCCCGTTTCCGGCCCTGCCTGGATCTAAATGTTACATAAAGTATATAACTATTCTAAAAATGCTTAACATTAATAACAGTTATTATCATGTATAATATCATTCATTATTCATATCATCTGAAATACTGTATGACATGAAATGTAGGATAAAACATTTCCCAGATGCACAAGGGAATACACAGAAGTGCCCTTAAACTGCTGGTACTGTTTGCAGATACCCATTCGCTCAAAGTCTGAAATTAGATTTATAGACAAAATATAATTGTGCAAATATAATACAATATATTTTTTCATTATAAACAAATACAAATTTTATTTAAAGGGGTCATATGACACGGCTTAAATGAATGTTATTGTTTGTTTTAGATGTAATGCAATGTGTATACACGATTTAAGGTTAAAAAGCGTTGTATTTTCCACATACCTCTCTGAAACGCAAAGAATTTTTACAAATCTCATCGCTCTGAAAAGCGTGGTGTGCTATGATAGGCCAGTTAACCAGTGTGTAGTGATTGGTTGAATTCTGCAAGCATGTGTCGAAATGTAACGCCTCTAACCATATTTGGAACATCCGGTTACATAGCAATTGTACTGACAGGTACGCCCACCTTACTTGCGTATACATTTGGGCGGTCTTAGTCAAATCAAACCATGAACTGACAAATGTGGGGTTGGGTTACACGAAGCGTTTCAGGTACGTCTGGGTGAGCATTCGCTTTTAGATAGAATGCATCTTTTGTTCCAACACTTTAAGGTATCTAATAAATGCATTCTAGACAAGTTATAAAACACCAAAGACACGGAAAACACGTATTTGCGCCATATGACCCCAAAAATACTTTGAAATGGATGACTTTGACTAGACGATGAAAAAAGAGCAGCCAGTAAGAGCTCAGAATAGATGGTAATTCTGTTAATTTAGTTTAAAAAGAATCTCAAGAAGCAAGAAAACCTTTCCGCAAAATTTTAGGAAAAATTGACTACATTGAAAATGCTAAATAATAATAGAAGTTTTCTTCTTTGTTTAGATATTTTAGTTGAAACATAATCCTCATACTTCCCTTTTGTTTTTGTTACCGTTTTGATGAGCTTAAACTTTAAATTGAGAAAAAGTATGAATAGGTGAGTGAGTGTTCGAAAACATAAAACAGTATAACGTAAATGATTATTTGAATAGTGCTAAAACCACTACAAGCCAAAGATCATTGTACTTCCGCAATACAATATATTACCAGCTGCAAACACCATACAAACACGTGTACATTTATTCAGTCTGATTGAAGAAGAGACCTGCATCTGGAACCGCAAAGATGTGCATTCATCGTGCAGCTGACGACAGGCTGTGTTGAGAGCCGAGGGGTAAATGCAGCTGTTGTAAATTGCTACCTGTGCTCCCTCTTTCCCTCCTCCTCATCTTTACGCTCTTATGAGACTTTCAGTATGGGAGTTGACAACCTCTAATTTCTGCCCTCACAGGAGGAGGGCTTCTGTTATTAATATCTTCAGCCCACACTCAGCCTGTCATCAGGAGAAACTCTACAGTGGTGCTGAAACTAAAGCTGAGGGCTATACTAAACGTATTTACGGTAAACATACAGTATGGTAAAACCATGCTGAAAAAGTCACACCGTCTATGCACAACTTCTAGACAGACTGAATAAATTATCTTTATGCATCACAAATGGCATGTCATGCACGACCTCATATTAAAGCTCCAGCTAAATACACCGCAGGGAAGATAGGGTTATTGGGTTACTTTAACACAGCCGTGTGCAGATATTGATGGTGTACAATTGTGTACAGAAAGCCCAATAAATGTACCTTTCTTCCTGGCTTTAACATTTCAAATATTTATTAACAATATGCTGTCCAGAGGGACCTTGATTTAATTTTGAATTCATAAAATAACGCACATTATGTACAATTAGAAGCTGCACATGGTAAAATTGGTAAAATGGTGAAATTGCACATGGTAATATAATACGACTGAAATATGCAGGGCAAATAAAAAAACAGAGCCCTCACAACACAAAAGATCACTGCCAAAACAATTACAAACTTGCACATACTTTTTAATGGGATCAAAATGAATTTACTGATGCAACTGACAGAAAAAAAAAACTTTGCGTATATGGCCTGAAGAGGATGTACAGTTCAACTGAAATCATGGGAGGGGCTGAGCTACTGAATCACGCAGGGTTTAGCTCTGAGCCGCACATCTGCCGGGCCCAATGAGGATCAGGCTTTAGGGAAGGGAGAGCGCAAGAGTCACACCTAAAGCTAACTTGAAAACTGCATACGGTGTGCTGATTTCACTAGCAGGTTGATTGCATCCTAAAGGAGCTACTAGTTGATCTTTTCATAAGACAAAACAAATATCTGCTTTCAAAAGGCTGTAAACAGGTCAACACATTTTGTTTTTTGTATTGGATGACTCATAGAAAGAACGTTGACAGTGTTGTCTTGATTAGCAGGCGAGTGACCTCTGAGATTGTGAGGTGCCTGGTGAATGAGAGCCTTATGACGAGGTCAAGAATGAGATACTCACTCTCTCATTCGCTGGATTCTGCTCTCAGCCATGCTGGTATTGATGCCGCTTGCTCCTAGAGAATCTGGCAGAGGCTTCAGATCCGCAGCTTCAGATACTGAAACACACACAATTTATAAAATGCAAACAAATTAAAGGTGGAGGAAAAAGAGCTTCATTTCTTCTGATCTCACATTCAAGTTTTGGGTGACTGACTCATTCATTGGGTGACTAATATTCATTATATGATACTATTATTTTACTATAATAGTAAACTCATCAAATCTATAGAATAGCACTATTTCAACTTTATGGAAATTATATTACAAAAAAATTCACAATAACCCCTGATTTAAAGGAACAGTTCAGACAAAATTGAAAATTCTGTGATCATTTACTCAGCATCAAGTTGTTTCAAACCTTTTTAACTTGCATGTTATTGATCCACTGAACACAAATGAAGATATTTGGAAGAATGTTGTTAACGGAACAGTTC
This sequence comes from Triplophysa bombifrons, assembly GCA_029783895.1. NCBI lineage: Eukaryota > Metazoa > Chordata > Actinopteri > Cypriniformes > Nemacheilidae > Triplophysa > Triplophysa bombifrons. Next base: position 7,679,354 of record CM056455.1, read on the forward strand.
TAGGGCACCACTGACTTCCATTGTAGGAAACGAAACGACTGCGGAGGTCAATGGTGCCCCAGAATGGTTTGGTTCGCTACATTCTTCAAAATATCTTCTTTTATGTTCTGCAGAAGAAAGTCATACAGGTGTGGAATGACATCGGGGTGAGAAAATGATGACAGAATTTTCACTTTTTAGGTGAACTATACCTATATGCAAAGACCTTCAGGTCAAATAGTCTATAAAATCGTCACATTTCAGCCATGTGACCCTAAACTTTTAAAGGTAATGTATTTTGCATTTTGTTCAGCAGATTAGGACTTAATATACCAAAAATATGTAATAATGAGCAAAGCAGCAAAAAAACCCCATAAAAACAGCAGCATACATCACAGCCACATAATGATACAGAAATATAAAGGCTTGGAGAACATGAAACAAATGTGTTTTCTTGTTCATATTTTTCAAGGGAGTTTATTGGAAAGGTTTATGTGGGAAGTTAAACAAATTACATTTTTATGGCAGAACATTACAGAGTTTACGACTTGGGCAACATCATTTCAGAAGATGTTGGAGGACAGTCAGCGTCAGACATTTTACACAGATTTCTAAAAAGACAAAGGTCTGTAACAGTTACGCTCTTCTGTAAGTCAGTGCTGAAAGAAGTCAGAGCTGTAAAAGTGGAGCTGAAGCAGGAAGCAGGATTTCTGAGCTGTCAGCTAGTGACATGCGTTACGGTTCACAAAGCAAAGCCAGATTGTGTGTGTGTGCTTGAAAAGTCAGCAGGTGATGAGGGAAACAGATATCAAGTTTCATAGCACCTTGTGCATTGTGTTGTGTGCAACAACTGTGTGTTTATGTTAAATATAACAGTAATATTACTGTTTGCCAGTGTAGGCAAAAACACTGTATGTGTGCCATTTAAAATAGTTTTTATACCACAATTAAAAAAAAAAATCACATTATGTACCAGCTTCCAATTTTGTTTAATAATTTTTTGTTCACATTCATTATGAATCAATATGATTAGTCAATCAATCTTCTTTTCATTTTAAGCCAGTAACTGTATTAACTCGTTTTACTTTTATCTGTTCTTTTTTATGGCTGAACAAATCTGACACTCATTGTGTGGACAAGAAGGCTGGATAAAGAAAGAGGAGAGATAATGTCAGCAAAGTAGATTTTCTTTTAGCCAGAAGTCCAACCTTGGGCTGATATAACTCATCATGTATTATCCTTACACTACTGTCAATAATCTATTACAGATAATATGAAATAAGGACAACTTGCATTTTCATTCCAGGTGACAGATTTTTAGATTTTTTAAATACATGGCTTATTTGGTTATTTTAATGTCTTGCCATTTTGTAAATACACAAGTATCAAATTGAGTAATTAAGATATTAACATTCGTGAGTACACTCAACAAATAAAAATGTAAAAAATAAACTCCAATCACATCTAATAAATTACAATTCTTGACACTTCTGCCACATATAAAAGTGCATAAATGCCAAAGCATTGAAAAACAACACAACAAAATGTATCTAATGGCATTTATCTAAAAGGGACAGCAAAACATGTCACACTGTAAATAGCCTTAAATTAAAACAATATATTTTGTTCAAAATTAAGACAAAATGTTTTTGGAAACTAATTGTCAAACTCATGTGGTGAGTTGTGGATAATCTGCTAGGACACTTGAGTGAAGATTAACTAAAAGACCTTGAGACCATCTGGTTAAAAAATATTATAAAATTGTGAAGAGAAACTTCATCTAAGAAGGTCTTGCATCACTTGTTTGCAAGGTTAAAGCTTGTGTTTTCTGATGCAATCCAACTCGGTCATTTTAAAATGGTGCCAAAGGTGCCTAAATATTGTTTGGGCTTACTAGACCAATGTGATCAAGGCCCTCACCATCTTTGCTCTAATACACATCACTGACCTAATTTTTGCGTAATTCATCTAATATTTATTATTCTGATGAATATTTACTGTAATTATACATACTACATAAGATTCACATTCAATGCGGGATGGATGAAGATAATAGCTCCTGAGGATAAATGGTCCAAGAGGGCGATTTAAATAAAGCACCTGAAACTTAAGTAGGTAAAACAACGCAGGAAAGAAACTGAGAGTTGGACAGAAATACTCCTGTTAAATCAAGAAGGAAATGCACTTATCTGATATGGTCAAAGAGGCTTTAAATAGCCTCACATGAATTACCTAATCAATGATGCTAGGACTTCAAGTGGCAGACGAACAGGCTTCCTGATATTCTCTCCTCGGATTCATCAACATGAAAAACTCGGCATCACACTATGAGAGACGTTTAACTGGCGAACGGGTTATTTTTTTCTCGATGGAGCTAAATGAGCAAGCTCACACATCTATCAAAGAATGATAGATCGCTTCAAAAAGCGGCTGACCTTCGGAAAGGAAGCTTTGTGTAACGCTCACCCATCACGTAATTGTCCAGTAAGTTTTGGATGCCGATCTTACATCTCACATCGGTCATGGAGACTCTATGTATACAATATATGTGTGTGCCTTTTAGAAGTATGATACTTCCAATTTGGCTTAACCAAAGATTCATTCATTTTATAAATTGTCATGTGTGGATTGAATTGGAAGCTACACTTACCATCTGAATCAGCATGCAGAACATTCTCCATGTGCTTGATCATAGCCTCCAGGTCACTGTCCTATAACATAGATGGATACACGCACATACAGAATGTTCATTTATAAAGAAAAAATGTCAAGAGAACTCTGTTAAAAAAAAAAAGTAGAACCCCAGCAGGACATTCAGGAACCCCTGGTTAAAACCCCTTGTAGATTAATGAAACCCAAAATATGTTCCATCTGGCTTCCTTCAGACATTAATACATTTACCTTAGAGGTGATGCTTTTTGCTAGATTTGCAAGTATTAGGGTTGTTATACACATTTGTAATGCAAGTCCACAGAGCGTATCCATCTCTCACAGTGAAGTCTCGAAATGCAACACCTTTCCGGGTCAATTGGCTTCCTTCCTAAAAAGGGTCACATGATCGGCAAGATGGAAGTGGTACCATTATGGAGGTTAACCTGAAGGGTTTTGCACTCCCATGGGGCATTTATCTTCTTAAAATGATGGCCTCAGGGTAGACATGGATCGAATGCGTTTAAATCAGTGGTAAAAGCACCGTCATGTTGCCACATTAAAACTCCAATTGGTTTGCAGAAAGCAGAGATGAGTTCTTTGCGTACGGGACCCCTCAAGTGCATGGTGGTAGATAGAAGGCCTTTGGGCAGTTCACAGGTTTCAAGCAAGGCATCTGTGCGAAACATCGAAATGAGAAAAGAAAAATGCAGCTACAGCAGAAGAACCGGCTATTTATTATCTAGCTATTTACAAAATGCAATCCACCATTCTACTATTCAAGGGAATTTCACCCCGCCATGGCTGGCAGCACAAACATCGTCGGCTTTGCTCTCACTGCGAGCCAGCTAATTATCAAATATTCACTGGGGCAGAAGTCTATTCCACTGTCCCCTTTGGTTTCATACTTATACCATCATGGTTCTCCGCTTTTTCCCTCTCGATAGTGACAAATAGTTTTAATCTATCTTGGAAAGCCTGATCGAATCGTGCAGAAGTCTGGTATTGGATTGCAGATTTAGCAGTCTGTTGAGTGCGCTGGTCCCATCTTGAGACATGATGAGACCGTGGCCTTCAGGGAGAGTCTGATTTTGCACAATTTCCATTTTACTGTGGCAGCAACTACTGTGGCAAAACCACGAGCTTGTTAAACTCTCTTTGGGCTGCACGCGAAATGCATTTGCATAATTCACGCTACATCAAAGACAAGTGGTGTTATATTAGGTGTACATTAAATGTTACCTGTGGGGCTCAAGTGCATGTGAAATGTGATTGAATTCATCTTATATCATGCTCCATAAACATATGAGCCTGTCAACGAGAGCTTATTAAGACTTGAGGGTTTTCGAGAGCGTGCAATAAATCTTGGAGGTGCTGGAAAGTAAAGGAAGGGCGCTTGAGGTATACCAACCCAGAAGTGTCCTTGAAGATAGGAAATAATATGCAGGCAAATTTATATACTAGATCTACGTTTTTTGTTGACTGTGGGTAATTTCACACCCACATATTGAGGAAAATTACATTCTTAAACATAGTGAGCTTCTTAACTAAAGCATTTAAGGCGTTGAATTTCATGCGGATTTAGAAAATTGCACAATTTTTTGTGGGGTGTGGACCATCTCAAATAAGTAATTTTGGAGGTTGTATTTCACAATACTGCCTTAGAGAGTAGCTACCTACACAGAGTAAATAGAGTAAGGTTCGAGTTTTGTTTCCATTCATCTATTAGGGCAGATGCTCACCACTTCTGTCAACCGTCAGACCACATACAAGTTTAATAACGACATGTACAATTTGGCGGAGCATCACCAAGTCAAGTTCGCTATTAAATGTAAATATCACACAGTCAAGATGATTGACACGCACTCCCCTCCAGCAGCCGTTCTGTCCTCACCTGTCTACATGTCTGACAGGAAGGGTCTGTGGGGAGATCATCTTCTGAGTCTCTGTCTCCATCTGATTCTTCCTCCGAGCATGACTCAAATTCATCCACAGAGTAAAATGCCTCCGCCGCCTGAGGATCTTCAGGGATCGCTGAAACGATAACAAAAATACAAAAGAATGGAACTGCAATGTTTTGAAATGATAGGTAGCATCTTTTGTTATTGTTATTGTTTATGTTTACATTACATGCCCGATGGGTAATTTCTGCCAGGGCTGGCTCTCTGGCTTACATTTACATTTATTCATTTGGCAGAAGTGTTTTGAGCTGTTTTTTTGAAAGTTGTGAAGGATGCTGCAGTTTGGATGGAGGCTGGTAGTTCATTCCACCACAGGGGAACCGAATGATTAAAGGTTTATGCAAGCAAATTGGTGCCTAGCTGTGATGGAACAACCAGGCGTCGCTCATTTTTAGACCGAAAATGACGGGAGGAGATGTAGACCTGGAGCACAGAGTTAAGGTAAATGGGCGAATTTGCCGTTATCGTTCTGAAGGCCATGAGATTTAAAGGGGTGATATGACACGGCTGAAACTAATATGATTGTTTATTTTAGATATAATGCAATGTGTATTGGCATGATTAAAGGTTATAAAACGCTTGTAGATTCTCTTTGCCCCGCCTCTCTGAAACACGCAGATTTTTTACAAAGTTCATCGCTCTGAAAAGCGAGGTGTGCTATGATTGGCCAGTAAACCGGTGCGTACTGATTGGTTAAATAGTGCAAGCATGTGACGGAAATGTAACGCCTCTTACCATATTTGGAACATCAGCTTCCATAGCAATACTGACAGGTATGCTCACCTTACTTGCGTGTGCATTTCTGCGGTCTTAAAACATATCACTAACTGATGTAGATTTCTGGGGATGTGGTTACACGAGGCATTTCCGGCAGGTCTGGGTGAGCATTCGACTTTAGAAAGAATGCATCTTTTGTTCCAAAACTTAAATTTTTGCAATTTACTTGTCTAATACATTCACGGGCAACTTATGACACACACCAAAGAAACAGAAAAACAGGTATTCGGGCCATATGACCCCTTCAAATTTGATGTGGGCGGTAACTGGCAGCCAGTGAAGTGATTTCAGGAGGGGTGTTACAAGGGTTCTTTTAGGTTGATTGAAAACTAGATGTTAAGCTACATTCAGCTCCTTTATAAACAAAACACATGAAAAGTAAAACGACAACAAACAAACAAATGATTAACAAATGCCTGTACATATGAAGAGTTTAGACGCAAAACCGTATACATTACTCAAATAAATTTGCTTCAAAACCCGGCAAATAGCACTCTGCCCAGTCAGAAAAACTGTATCTGGTATTACTGAAAGTAAATGTAGGAGCCTGATAAAAAATGCCTTTTAAACAAAAAACGTTTTTAGAGGGTTGAACTCTTCATATACAGTATATACTGTACAGCAGCAACAAAAATTAAGAGAACATTTTAAAGACCATTTTCCGTTTTTCTGAATTAAAATGATTATTTTTGTTTCATTCTGTGAACTATAACAATATTTAAAATATAACTATTATTTCATTTGCATTTATTTGCAGAAAAGGAACGCTGGTGAAACCGTCCAAATTAACAGACAGATGCTCTGTATTTTCTCTGACCTCGACTGAAAAATCATATTCACTAGTACACAACAGTAATATTTGCACATAAGATAAACTTCCAAATTATTTCTTAAGAGATGACCTCAATTTTTATCACAGTCTTCTGTGTCTTGTAATGCTGTCAGTCTTTTACATTCCTGTTGTGTGATTTAATGTCACTTCTGAGGTTTGATTTTGTTGAAATTCAACAAACACTGTACTGAAGTGGCCAAAAAACATCTAGAACGCTGATTAAATGAAAATTTGGAATGCTTTCTGCCTGGCTTTATATTCAATAATAAATATATACAACTTTTAGTTAAATTGAAAGCTTCCCTACTATAAGAATAACCAGAATGACTGAAATAAAACTGAAATTATACGTTCACTTGAAGAAATACCTGCATATTCTTGTTACTCCCAAATAATGATCCCTACCCAACACCCAATAAACGTAATATTAATTAAAAAGGGAAAAAGCTGCTAAGTAGCTGCTTTGATTTGAGCTACTTTTAAATTATTCTGTTGCCGTCCCCTCTAACAAAGCAAATAGATCTGTGTCCGTTTAATTTCTGAAAGGTTGGTGGGCAGCAGGAAATAACCCACAGCCCACCTCTTCAACTAACACCTATGTGAACAAATGAACACAGATGACTATAAACAGAAAGAGAGAGAGATAGAAACCAAAATGAAAACACAGTTTTATGCCTCGGATTCTATTAGACAGCTGCCAGGGACGGGACCACACAACTGGAGACACAGAGATAGAAGAAGTGAGTGTTAGACTGTACTTTACTCGGTGGGATCCAGCATTCAATGCCTCAATGGTTTAATGTTCTTCTTTAGATGTTTCCACCTTTGCTCGCTCCTTCACAGTGTGAATGAGAACAGCAATGTGTGAGCATGCACATCTCACACATGCGTAACAAGGACTGCCACCTTACAAGACCCCAGAATTAGTTCATATGCTGTTCAAGCACATACACAATAGGCTTCTACACAAAGGAATAGGAGAGGATAATCTTTAATCCTTCAACAACACTTAACGCAAGTTTTACTGTCCACTGCATGGCAAATGCAGATGTTCAGATAAAACCTCATTGAAATTTGGCTTATTGCTTATAACACTATAGCATATACTCTTTTAGTAATTTGTAAAATAACATTTCAATTTCATTTCAATTCAATTTAGAAAATGATTTCATGGTCCATGTCAATACACGCTGTATATTGCAAAACTATTGCATAAATAGCATTATGGTATGTCATTCTAAACATTAAAGGGGATTTGCAACAGTGTTTCATGAAAGTTTCTTTTGAACATGAAAATCCGTTTCGTAACAACTTTTCATAGTCCCTTATTGGACAATTCTCCCGGAAATGCACACCAACGCGTCAACCTGCCAGAGCGAGAAGAAATAGCACGCCCACGTGTCCACCAGGGAGAGCAGGAGAAGGAGCATGCGCACACGTCAACCAGCAGGAGCAAGAGAGAGAGAGCACTGGGTTCACAAAGTTCACTGCATTTCGGTGAGGAACGTTATTAAAGTGGTGGATATAACACTGGATTTGTAGATCATTTGAAACTGATAGATGGAGTGGTCCCAGAGCAAAAGATGCCGGACATGAACCGCACGTGGTAAGTGAAACTGAGTCATATGTCTGTGTTTTGTTGGCAATGGATGCGCACGTGCTGTAGTTTCTCCCCCCAATCCCCCCCTCGCACATGTAATATGTTTTCAGAAATAATCGTACAGCTGAATCTATCTTTTTTTTTATTTAGATCTATCCAAAGACTCTACAGATCTTTCAAGGGTGCAGTCCTTTTCTGTATGTACTCAAGATTAACATGAGATATGCAGAAATAGTTACGACCACTTTAACTTGTTTAACTTATTTATGATATGCGTCTTGTTTTTCAGTTTTTCAGCCTAGTCTAAACTAGTAAATGACTCTCCACATCCCCTGTTTAAATTGCAACTTGCAATTTAGAATTAAAGAAGAAATTCAACAAATCAGCCCTTGAAACCATTTATAACACTGAACCAATAGCCTTGTCTCATCTAGTAAAGAGGATTAGTCCTGACAAAGAGTAGAGTAGAATTTCTCCTGAATCATTGTGCCGAGATGCCTCTTAGATATTTTTCAGATCATTCTGGGCTCCGACCTCCGTCATGTCCCATCTGTTTGCACCTCTGATACTGCCAATCACAAACATTAGTAAAGGACCGTGGGATTCCCTGAAGCAGTTGTGAACTCATTCTAAGATAAATTCTTATTTTGCTTTGAAAAAAGCTTCTTTTAATGAAGATTAATGAATCTTTACTCATGACAGTGTCAGTAAGCATTTTTAAAAGAACTTCTAATTGCCTTACTTCATTGATTTCAATTAGCAATGTCAATGATACATCAAAAGTGTTAATTCAAGCAACCTTAAGCTGATGTTCATTCATTAGCTAAAACACTTTCACTCTCTTTATAAGATACCATTAGCTTTAGCACTTAGAGTCTTGACCCTAGGTCAAGGTTTTTCATGAGAGTGCCCCATCAAATGACCCTTGTATGCATTATGTCTGAAACCATTTCTGAAGGAATCATAATTCCCATCTTTGAAATTGAATGTTAAAAGAGCAATTTACTAATCAATCACAAAAGAGTGACTTATCTATCGAATTTTGTATTGAACATTGGTGTATTATCATATTTCACCACACAAGAATTTTATAAAAGCAATAACTCACTTCACAGTTATTTTAACAAGGTTACAGAGGTTACGAGTTCAACCGCGGAAAATTGATTAGCTTGTGGCTTATTGTTTGAATCAACCTGTGAGTTGAGTCAATACTCTATTGTTCTCAACAGTTAATTGCTAATACTACCATAATTCCATTTGCATAAAACTTAAAGAGTCATTCAAAGCAAGTTCAAGGCTGGAATCAATAATGTAGACAAGGTTTGCATGTAATGTGCTTATTGTTAGAGCTATTTCAGCTAAGCGGCATCTTGCCAAATCCAAGACGTCCCTTGTATAGTCATTATAGGTAAACTGGAGACATGAGCTGAATCACGCAGTATGTTTATTTACTGCAAGAACTCAAGAAGAGTGTCGGTAAATGATGGCTTGTTCCTTGAAAAACAAGCAAAATTAAACGATAAACAATGAAAAAGGCCATAACAGCAAAATAATGATCTTTGAATAAATAACATCCAAATCCAAGGGACCATTCAACCCTGTTTATGAAGTAGTTATGATAACCCACACAATCTTTCTCTCGGGGGACTATGCACTGAACTGATCTTTAAGTGCTATTTATGCATTATAAATTTGCTATTTACTTTGCCTTTATGATCATTTAAAGACACACAAGGTAATAAATAAATAAACTAATTTTAATCAGAGGAGATGTAGTTCCATAAGTCTCTTACAATTGTTTATATAGCCTAGTCAATCACGCTATTCAAGATATGTTTAGTTTGAACACCCTTACAGTTTTTTTACACCCTCATACAATACAATGTTTTATATTACCTAATTCAGATTCACCCTTGACTGCACCCCTTGCATTATCTATCGATAAATCAAACTGTATGTATTCTCTCAGAGTCATCTATAAGAGCACAGCTGTGCCTCAGTGCTCATTCAAAACATGTCATTTACGGATGAATCTAAAGTGATTAGACACAGGAACCGATAGATAACCTCTCAGGATTTCCCCAAAACACATCTATTCCATTTGTCATCATAACACCCAAACCCGATTAAGGAGGCGTTTGGGCCATAATTTAGCTTTCCCTTGATGGCAATGATGTTGGTCACAGAATGAGTCACAGAAAACCATGCGGAATGGGTGGGCCCGATCGGATTCTGCTTATATTTACAGCCCAAAACTGGTCAACATTTTACAATAAGGTGATATTAGTTAACATTATTAAATGCATTAGCTAAAATGAGTTAACAATGAGCAATTTAGTTTTTCAGCATTTATAATCCTGTCAATTTAGTTATTCATGTTAGTTCATGGTGTATTAGCTATATGTTACAAAAGGAAGAAATGTGTAGTCCACACACTGATGTAAAATGCTCCATAGTTTAATAGATAGCGCAACGTTTTGACCATCAGGTCTTCTTCACTTTGGAGCATTTTAATCATTTGCACTCTATACTGCTCACTTGCACAACAGGAATATTACACTGAATGCTCATTAACACGAATGGACTACTTTCATAACTGCATTAACTCATCTACTGCACTGTAACTTCAATAACTGCACTTACTCACCTACTGCACTGTAACTCATCTATTGCATTATTGCATCTATCGCATAACTAACTGCATCTTCTCATTTATTGCACTATAGCTTCAATAACTGTAACTCATCTATTGCATTATTGCATCTATCGCACTAACTGCACTAACTCATCTACTGCACTGTAACTGTATATCTGCATCTACTCATGTATTGCACCGTACCTTTAATAACCACATTAACTCATCTACTGCACTGTAACTTTAATAGCTAATGTCTGTAACTAATGCACACTCAGGTCACTTGCACTATTGTATAGTCTATATTGTTATCTGTTTATAACCTCCTGTACATTAATGTTCACAGTATATAGCCTTCTGTATATTGTCATAGTACATTCCTTCTGTAAAGTATTTTCATAGTACATGCCCATTGTATAGTAATTTCCTATTATTGTATCTGTATTTATTCACACTGTATATCTGCACTTGCTAATTGCACTTCTGGTTAGACCTAAACTACATTTCGTTACACTGTACTTGTATATGTGTAATGACAATAAAGTTGAATCTAATCTAATCTAATTTTACATCAGTGTGTGGACTACACATTTCTTCCATTTGTGATTTATCTTTTTTGTTGTCCAGCACCTGAGCCCAATCTGGGTTACTTGGATATGCAGACCTCTTTATGTTTATTGCATTAGCTGATGTTAATAGTGACAACGTTTGATTTGAATAATGTATTTGTAAATGCTGAAATTAACATGAATTGATATTAATAAATGCATTAGAAGTATTGTTCATTGTAAGTTCATGTTAGCTAATGCATTAACTAATTGTTAACAAATAGAACCTTATTGTAAAGTGTTACCAAAAATAATAACATATTAAAAAAATATGTTATCGCCTGCCACACAAACATTCCCTCAAGCCAACTGTATAAATAAAACAAAAGAAAAAATGAGTCCAATAATACAGAATTGACATGTCACACTGGAAAATATAAAGAAATACACTAGCAAAGTTGATTCACTCGCTGATGTATGACAGAGTTTTTATAAATCTAGAAATAGTTTAGAATCACACTTGCAGAAAGCAAGAGTAAGAATCCAAGCAGCCCATTTTTTTCATACTCCTCTTATGACTTTTCCTTAAAGGTATGTAGCTCTGTGCGGTGGAACATCATTTAAACATCTAGGAATCAAGGGAATCATTTTTTTCGCTATTTTTTAAGTGTGTCTGCATGTGTGTGTGTGTTCGACAGTGAAGTGTTATACTCATGGTACCTCGTTCTGTTGTTTGTTAAACCATGGAGAAAGAGGCGGTGGAGCGCCAAGCACACTATGAATTTTAATGAATATGTAGATGAGGAGAAAGAAGCCATTTCTGAAGGAAAGTTTAAACTTTCTGATTTGGAAAAGATAGGATGGAATTTCATCAGACATACAATTCATGATAAACTTCAAAGCGAGAAAAAAGTATCAGGGGAGATTGGTTTCAAATCGTTTTAATTAATCAACTTACTGAAAGTTTAATTAAACAATGTGCAAGAAATAACTAAAAACTAAAATGTTTTTGCTGTCTTTATTGCATGTTCTGTAGAGGTTGGCTGTTAAAAACATTTAATGCCTGATGTGGATGTAATGGCAAACCCAGGATCATTTTCTTATCCTGGGTTGACTTATTTACTATTTCACAATACTCAAGTATAAAAAAAAAAGTTTTATGTCACACATGTGCACTCACCGTGGTTTTCTGGCAAAAACATGCTCATCTTATCAGGGAGCTCAGAAAGGTTTCCCAACAGCTCTAAGTTTTCATTTAGTGACCCGCTCTGAATCTTTTCAACCTGGCTAATTGGGTCTTCCATTCTAACCTGTTTAAAAATATGTTCAGACAAAAAATTTTACATACTGAAATGAGCACAGGAACGGAGTATATCTTAGTGTCTTATTATTTCTATGATTTGCTATATAAAGGGTGAATAGAAACTTCCAGAGAAAACATAAAAACAGATAAAGATGTGGCCTATTTATAACAACTGTGGTGTTGTACAGTGTGATTATGTATCATACTTGAGGAAATAACAAAATCCTATTAGCACAGAGTACCTTTAAAACGTCCACACTGACTTTATGGAAATTTTTGGACTTGTTCTCTTGCATGCGAAGGTGATTTTCTTGATATTTTTCTTCCACAATTTGCCTATAGTGAGACAAGACCTGTATTATCACTGTAAACAGTATTTGCTCAAACAGTATTTATACACAACATGTCAGCCTGTCAAATAGCAGTAACTTCATTATCATTTATAATTTCCTAAAAGGAGAAAATAATAAATATTGCATTTATGGAAAATAATAAATATAGAAAATAATAAGGTGTTCACAAAAAGGCATTACAAGTACCCATACAATGGCTTTATGTGATGAACAGACTACAAGTGAATTCACATCTTTTATTATTTAGCAAAAATCATAAATTACCTATCCTTAACACTTTCCTATGAGTTCAAGTAGCAATGCAGTTCTTGAGCATAAACTTTTTTAAATTCTAAATTCTAATTGTTTTAAACAACTTTGTTCCAGGTTAACAAACTGGTCTGAATGACTCAAAGCTTGAATCTTGAGTCTACATTCATTAGAATTCATTTATCAGAAAATCCCACACAGCATTATTATGCAAAGAATAAAATCTGACAAAAATCTTTTCATCATGAAAAAGTACAGTCTTGACACTTGTGCTTTCCTCACATTCAATGTGACACTCTCGATGTTCTAATTGTCACTCACTTCAGTTTTTTCGCTTTCTCATCTGCTGCTTGAAGTTTGCGCAGTCGCATGCGTTCTCTCGGGCTCATTTTATGCACCTCCGATCTTTCCCGCAGCGTCTGCAGATGTACCTTCTTCTGTCTGTGGGTTTCAAGGATGAGGGTTAAGCAGAATAATAAACGTGTTGCTTTAAAATCATTTTTTTGCCTGTGAGGACTTTTATTACACACACATTTTGAATAGTACATTTCATTTTTAAATTATGATTTAATCCATCAATAGGGGCCTAAGTGGTAGACTCAAAGTAGGAAAAATAGCATATCATTAGATTATTCATGAGAGCTTATGTAAGACTGCTTCAGACACTTTGTGTACATTCTTTACCGCACATAACAGAAGAACATTCGAAGCAGCTAATGAGCACAACATTCTGTCACATTGCTGAGTTCAAAGCCAGGCCACGCAAAACAAAATATACAAAATATACAATAATGTCTAACACAGCTGTTCGAGCTGATCTTGCTGTGCACTGTCAGCTTTAACACTGCATTGATTTTCACTCGGTCATGAATATGATTGACATGTGCTCCAGGTGATGAAATCTCTAATGAGTGTGGAACGCAATCACTGAATTAACGAAGGTCTACTCATAAACTGTCACTTCATTAACATTTTCCAATCGCTGTGAATGCTGCAACAGAGCTACGTATTTATAAGTTCCCCAACACTCGGGTGTGAAAAAGAGGGGGAGGAGACACAAAAACAGACACGTTCCCAGAAACCCCCAGGGTGTTCAGTGTCACGCGTCTTTCAGCTGATGACTTTGGAGGAGGGCGGGCTGTAAGTATCTCTGTGCCATCACAGACTCTTGACTCTAGATATACTTACAGAGCTCTTAGGATCTGCGATGCATCTCTCTCTTCCCCCATCGACCTCTCTTGCAGTGTCAGGCTGGAGAATTTGTGTTTCATGCTCTAAAGTGAGGAAAAAAAACAAAAGAGCCAAGAATGTTATTGACATTGTTTAAAAGCCTTTTGAAAAGGAAAAAAAGCATAACAACAGCAACTAATGTTTCTTTCATTTCTTTATTGTTGAGCAAAACCTATTGTTATTAGGTGGACACTTAGCAGAAACATGCAAAATGATATATACATGATCGATTATTGAAGTACTAGGGCATCACAAAATCTTATTTTTAGTACAGATTATACAGACGTGGCCAAAAGAATTCAAAATAACAATATAATTCTCCTGTGGGGCAATTTCATCTTTAATGTTTATTATTTTGTGTTTCTTTATTTTGGGAAAAATAACATCATGCTCAAAAGCCAGGAAAACAGTGTGTATCCATATAGCTCATAAGGCAAAACATTGAACGAGTGCTGATTTATATAAGATATTATCATATAACTGTGGTCCTTTCGAAACCTTGTATATATTCCCATATTTTGTGATTTTTATTTTTTGCCATAAATCGTTATTATTACTTACCCTTTATGTTCGTTTCTGGGTTTTGCAAATATCTAACCAATGAAAAGTATCAAAAAGTGCTTGTCAAGCTTGACAACAATGTAATCATGTAAAAAGTACAAAGTTCTTTCTATTTCCTGAAAAACATCGAATTTGGACATCCGAGGTTTCAAAAGTACAGCGTCGATATCTTTTAATTGAACATGGTATAGTATGTTTTTTTAATAACACATTTTTTGTCAATATCGGTATATTGTGGCACCCCTAACACAAACGTAAAAAAAATGCAGCCATTATCTTGTATAATAAAAAGCCCTGCATATTTATAGACAACATTTCTCACGGCTTCAGTTTCACACTGAAAATCAATGGGGATGCGGATGGACTGAAATGCAGCCCATTCTTTCTGACTCGAGTCATTTTTCTACAAAGACATTTCCCATCTTTTTGAATTTGACAGCAATAAAGCCAATTTTATACTTAACAAGTGCTGCAGATAAGAAAGAAAACATACAGATAAGATTAAAAACCGAGCAGAAACTTTTGCTCAAGTCTCCTGTGTTTCACAAATTTCTAGTGAGAAAAAGACCAAGAAATCTCGAATGAAGGGATTACAAATGAACTTTGAAACGACCCCATTTACAGAAAACACATTTGTACAACGCATATTATAATGCAGGGAAACTGTACCTACTGTAACCATAGTGGAGAGAAAAGCCACAAGAGAGCATTGCACTCTCTCTCTCTCTCTCTCTAATTCTCTCTCTCTCTATCTGATTACATCTTTCTGAAATGGTGATGTTGTAATAGACAATAGTAGACAAAACCCACCAGGAGCTGTCATGGGGGTTTAGAGGATCACAAGCCCCAAAATGCAAATAATGTAGCTTGATGTAAACAAACCCATAACTACAGGTGATGAAAGGGCAGTACAAGTACTGTTACATTAAACAAGGGCTATAAAAAAATCTATGGGAAAGTCTTTACAAGCCTACAACCTAATGAGGACACCATATAAGAGGCTCATCTTGTATAGTGAAATGGGATTCATGACGTTTTACGGGATGACAGATCATATTGACCATGGACAAATAACTCCAAGATGTTCATGACAAGCAGTGAATTTAATTACTTGGATGGAAATGATTTTCTCAACAATGTATGAGTTTCAGACATTAACATCTACCTACAGTACCTAACTACCTACCGCTCCTTAGAAAGATAGAAAAAACAAATATCAACACCTCTGGAAAGCATGTCAAAAATAGGTCAGTGTTAAAAATAACATACCGCAATAACATATATGGTCATATAATAACATATAATATGGTCGTTTACCAAGGTTGTGGGAGAAAAATACAGATGAGATTAAAATCACAGTCTCTGTAAAACACAAGTTTAGCACTGTCTGAAAAGGGCAGATGGAAAGAAACTACCTGGCCAACTACAACATGCCACAATCAATACACTCGGCGAACGGTAACAATGCCAATCACTGACATTTCAACAGTACAATCTGAAAAGGTTACGCACAGGGTGAGATGTGATGGTGAATCAATAATGAGTATGCATATCAGACTTTTGGAAACCTATTGGGCCTGGCCGGCAATCAAAGTCTTCCTGTTGCATTATGGCCCTTCCCATTAACCTTTGAAGCAGATACTTAGAACAACCAGTGGGATGCCATCCCGAAAACCTCATCAGATTAACGGCATCTCCTCACCTGCAAGCTCTCTTCTATGAGCGGGCTTTTCAGAGCATTTGAGGCCAAGATCCTGCATGAAGAATCCTTTTCTAACATACTAGAGACAGAGAAAGAGAGGGAAGAGAATCCAGTTAAAGATGAAATGCTGATCTTGAATGCTTCTAAACATGCTTAGGTTTTGTATAATCTGCTTTGAAACAGGCTGAAGCAAATATGCCACAGATTCATCCACACTGAAACGACTGATATATCCTGCCGGTTCGAGTCGACATGGCCCGATTCGGGCCCGGAGCAGGGCAGCATCTGCTTCTGGTACCTTTGCATTAGGGAGTTGAGCTGCCACGAGTATGTTTCTGGCAGGGATGGAGTGGGTCCCTCCACAATCTTCAAAACCACGGCCAAGAAGTTCTGGCCGTCAAAAGCATGTGCTAAACAGCACATCTCATACAGGATACAGCCCAAAGACCTGCAGATCAGGGAACAATGAAGTTAAATCGAAAATTCGACAAAGATCTAAATATTACACTACTACGAACAGATACAATCTATACAAATGTGTCATTCAAATTATTTATTCATGTTGCTTAAAATGTCAATTATGTTTGTATAAAATTGCTTATAATGTCAAGGTTAGACACACCAGTTAAGAGTGATATTTGGATTTTATGCATTTGAAACAAAGAATATTAGAGAAGGTTGAACCGTGTAGATTAATTTATTGGGATTAAAGGGTTGAACACAAACAAGCTTTTGGAAATTTGTAAAAGAAAAAAAAGAGGTACAATTTGCGCTTCCTTTCACTATTAAACAGCAGGCATTCTCTTTAACGGTTAATCTTCTGTTCTAGCGAGCTCAGGTATAACTAAGAGTCCAATTCTCAATAGGCTAAATTACTAATCTGGACAGAGACCCTTGTCTCTTGTCTCAGATACTTAGTGAGGTGAATGTGTGAGGAAATGCATGGCTGTTAAATTAGCAGTTAATGCCTGTGGCTGTGCGCCAAATGAGATTTATTTTTTACTTTAAGGATCGGGATTGGGCCGGCCGTCCGCACCCGTGCGCCACCCGCATGACGTCATTTTCGTCATGAGGAGGGTCCGCAGTCGTCCGCGTTGAAGCCATTTTTTGAGAGCGCAAGAAAAGTGCACTAGTCCACTAGTGGTCAATACACACAGAGAAAGTGTGCAGTGTGCCATTGTCAAAGAAGAAAAATACTAAACAAACACGCTGAAACAAAGAACAATAAGATAAGGAGCATATCCTTGTTGTTCTTGGTGTCATGCTGTTTTTTTCGGACTGTATGCAATGGCAAATGACTTCCTCTATCATTAATTTGCAGTGGGTCTGTGAATGATGTGACTCAGCGGCTGCCCTCTTGCGGTCTGGTAGGTAGAGAACACATACTCGTTTGTACTGCGCATGTGTTGAACTTGGATGTGAATTCCGTTATGAGTATGCTCAAGAAGCTCTGTGGAAGCGTTTGTGCGTGACACTGACACGGAAAGTCAAATATACTCGCTGCTTAAGCCTTTATTACAGTATTGTTTTTTTCTGGGCATTTTCCAGGAAGTAGTAGTAGTAGTTGTCCGTCTCTCACTCCCTTTCTCGGAGCATATACTGTAAAGATAATGCTGTTTAGAGGAGATATGCAGGGGAGGAGAGAAGCCCTAGGTGATGTTAAAGCCTGTGTAGTGAAAATCTGAAGGGCTATTCTCTTCCATGCTGCTATGAAGCCATGATTTAATCTACAACATTTAGCACACACTCACACACACACACAGCTCCCTACTTCTCAATAATCAGGCAGAGATATCAGAATTCCTGTTAATCAGACTTGCAATTTCTCTACTTTGTCTATAATTGTGTCTTCAACTTTTTACATAATTTTTCAGGGTTTGATTTCCAAATCATAATGTTATAATTTTCTATGGATTGTCAGAGCATGCACATTTTTTCAACACTACAATTTAGATTATGAGTTGTAATTCAGTGAGAAAATAAATTCAAATATGAAAAACACATTACAAGCCTTTCTTGAATATATCATCTTGTCTAAGTCTTAAAAGTTATCAATCCTATTAAATAACACAAATGAAAGGTTAACAATGAGTAGTAGTAACATGTCAAACATGTTTGAAAAATATATTTTAAATAAGTTCTGCTAAGAACTTTTTGCAAAACACATAAAGGTTGTCTGACAATAATGATTTACGACCCAAAAAATATACAGAGAGATTTAAAATATAACAAATATAGAGGTTTCGGAAGCACAGCGACACTACACTACCTATGTATTCAAACAGAACGCAATATAAAACAAATATTTTAAGAAAACTTATATTTTAAAAGTAACAACATAATATACAATGTACATAACAAATTTCTAGAATTATGGTTCATTTTACTTAAAACATTTACTTTTAAGTCAACTGTTTTGTGTAGAGTCAAACATATACATTACTTGAAACTATTCAGTCAACTGTGCGCAAATGTTTGACTGGTACAAGTTTAACCATACAAGGAAAGATATCATAAATGGCTGAAACACAATAAACACAAACAGAAATGTCAAAGGCAGCATTATTCTTACCAGATGTCTGATTTAGAGTCGTAGCCTTTATGACCGAGGGCTTCAGGGCTCATGTAGTATGGTGTCCCTGTAAAGGTAGTCGCCAGGTCACATGATCCCATCAGCAGACAGGAGACGCCAAAGTCACCTGTAAAGAAGGTTTAATAAAGGTTTAGCATAAATACATCTGAACTGAACTACATGTTTGTAAGGTTGATGAGTACAATTAGCTGTTATGAAACTTAGATTTAGCTTAAAGCTCAACCTGAAGGGGTTTTCACATTGGCAACAAAATTGGCCTATAGTCATTTATTTTCAAAGCAGTTAACGTTGTACAAATGAGCAACGAAGCAGCAACAAGCAATGGGAATACAAATAGAGATTCAATCAATGACAATGCGAATGCCCCTTAAGGTGTACATTTATATTCATACAACAGAAATACACACGTTAAAATTAAAAGTTTTTTTAAAAGTTATTTAATAAGTTATTTAAGTTTTTAAGCTGTTCTGATGCAAAATTATTTTTACTGAACACACATATTGACTATTTCTGCCTTAAATTATAAGTTATTTATTTTAAAAAGGGAAAGAGAAATAATTGTCTTTTGACTTTGCAAAGAACAGATTTATATTTTTGTTCAACTGTGTAATGATCCTCTTTCTTTGTAAATGTTTCTCTTAACTGTCATCAAACAGGGCCCATTTCACTGTTCGTAAAGTATTTGGGTTTTGCTTTCATTAAAAGTCCCTTTTGAAGCATTGCCAAAACATCAAACAAACATCAAGCATCCCTTGGGCTGACAAAGCTAACCTTACCTATTTTAACAATGTTCTTCCTTAGAAAGATATTTTTGGTCTTCAGATCTCTATGAAGTATTCTCCTGATTAATGAAGATAAACAAGAATCAATGAGTCAGTAAGGAGCAATGAATAAATGTGTTATTCTGTTTTCTGTCTCATAAAGCACAAACCTTTGTGAACAGGCTTGCTGTGAAACAGACTTAAAACAAATAATTTTCAAAGCAAAAACTGAAAATGGGTCAGTTATGAATTATTCATGTGTAACAAAGAGAGACTGTGTTCTCAGCTCACCTCTGATGTATGTAATGTACTCCCAACAGCATCTGACTGAACCATTCACAGACCTGAGGCTCAGATAATGTTCTGCCTGTGTTTTTCAACTCTTCCAACTTACAGTCCAAATCTCTGTCCTGAGGAATGAAAAGAGAGAGAGAAAGGAACAGAGGAAATTAAAATCTCTTCTGCATGAAGCACCGGGACCCTGCTTACAGTAGCAACCAAAATGATAAGAAAACAAACAGTCTGGGGGAATTCATTAAGAACGAATTAAACAGTTTATTTGCAAACTTCCTCTGTGTTGTTTTAGTGTCTCATTTACTAAAGAAATTATGCAAATTAAGTAAAGGCCCAAAATTAGTATGGAATCCAATTTTGCGTGCTGCAATTTTCCATCCTGCAGGCTGATTTTGATTGGTAGGTTAAGGAGAATGACCTCACATGGCATGCATTGCTCCAACATTGCATACCAGGCACCTGAATCCACTTTTTAAAATGCAAATATACTGCACAATCAACTACAATGCATTTAAATCCATTGAGTACCACAATACAGTGTGCAAAACTGACTGTCCATCATTATTGCCAAAACACACCATTCAGATCTATACATAATAATTAAAAATTTTCATTTTATCAGTATTTCTAGCTGTATTGTTGCCATTCCAATCCAGTGTCTGTTTAATTTCAACAAAACCAAGCCTCAAGAGTGACAAAGTCATCCAACAGAAATGTGAAAGACTGACAACTGTGGTAAAAATCGAGGTAATAACATAAAATTTATATAATAATTTTGAACTTAAATACATGTACAAATATGACTGTTGTATTGCTCAAAAGTGAATATGAACTTTTATAATTGCCGCAAAAAATATAGAGCCTCTTTCCTGTAATTTTGTCCCGTTTCTCTAGTTTGCAAATAACTGCAAATAGAAACAATATTTTTTAAATTGTTTTTAGAAGTTTACAGAATGAAACAAAAATGATCATTTTACCTAAACACAAACCTATTCATTGTTCATTCAGAAAAACTGAAAATATTTTTGAAATTGATATCTTAATTATTTCCACGGCCGTATAGTATATAAAGTCTCCCTGATTTCTTTGCATTGATGAATTTGAGTCTGTGGCCACCTATTTGCATTTTAGACTAAATCAGATTTCTCTCCTCTTACACACTTATCACCAATGCAAATCACAATGCTCACAGTCTTCTGTGAGTCCTGCAGCAAGAGTGTAATAAACAAAGAGAAAGAAAGAGATCGCAATACTAAACACAACATTCACTATATAGATTAAAATGAATCATTTTAATAGTTTATAAAATAAGAATTTTAGGTCTCCAAAAATTTAAAGAATGATTTATTCACGATTACTATTATTTACATAAGGTTTGAAAAAAGGTGAAAAAGATGGGTTTGTAATAACATCGCTGGACGGTTAAGTGAATCAGAAGAGAATTTTCATTGTTGGGTGAACTATTTCTTTTGTCCCTACAACCTGTCAGCTACCCCAAAACCGTAGCGTTTATATGCCTTATAATGCTGTATAATACATAACTTTATCAAACATTAAATTACTCTAAAGAAGCGCTGACCTAGTTTCTCAATTTACATCCTGCACCACGTTCTAGAGAAATTGCACCTCTGTGCTTGCACATCTAAGAGAGATTTACATATATATAACGCTTTAATAATGGTTTTGCACTCTATAGAGACAAACAAATGAAACCAAGATTAAATAAAATATAAACGACAAAAAAAAACGAACATTTAACAACAATGTTGTAAAACTTTTTATAATTATAAAAACTATAACATGCAAATTACATACAAGGACACCATACAGTGCACTCATACTGCCAACTCACGGTTAACCCCCAGTGGCTATAAGTAATAACAACAGAACTTATGATTGAGTCATATGAACATTCAACATACAGTATTTAGGGATTCCCTGCTTTTCCTTGTTTGAACAAAGCTACAATCAATCACACTAATGAGACGACTGATGCGCAGCTCAATCTGAATGCCAAGCTGAATTCAGCACCCCACGTTTCAATAACAACAGACATTCGTCAACGTCTCAGAGACAGAGTTCCATTAAGAAAGTCTTCTATCATTAATGCAGCGACAGACAATCTTAAGAATCAGCTTAGTACCATGCGTGGGCGTCTTATTAGCTCACCAGTTCATTTCAAGTGTATTTGGATAAGCCCTCATGCACGGGCCCAAGGGAAGCATTTTCTGCCATTTCCTTGAATTTAGGGAGCCTCATTGGTCGCTGAGCAAGGGTGGACTCACGTTAAGAATGTAATTGGGCTGTTTGATGGCCGATTAACAGCACCCTTAAGCATTAATCTATAGTTATGACCATCATTACTCAAAAAAGCCTGATCGACTGCTTTCGCCTAGGCTTTTTCATGAGTGCTGAGGTTTAATTGTACAACAAACGATGTAATGAGAATCGTCGCATAAACAGAAGTAATAAAAGCTTCCCTGTAGGCTTGTTGCATCTCCAATTCACTCGTTCCAGACGTGAATGTTTTCATTTATCAAAATCTCACATTCTAAATTAAACTTGCATGCGTATAAACCTGGGGCATCAAATCAAATCAAATGACTTTCCTGTCACTACACCATTTCAACATGTGTGACAAATGAGTAGTCTTGGGTGGTCCACCAACACCATGGTAAAGGACAATATATATGCAGAACACAAAATACAGTCATTACACACAGAATACACATAAAAAACAATAATGCACAAATTATAAAAGCACATGCATTTCACTGGAGGGCCACACTGAGATTGGACTTTATTGGTCCAGCTTTGAGAGCGAGAATGAGCCTTGGGAAGACAAATGATCTGAGTGTATCATTGGAGAGATACAGTAAAGAAGCAAAGCTCAGCAGTTACTGCGAAGTGCAAAGCACTTCTAGGGTAATCATAACTTCCTATACATAAATGATTTACATCCACAGCTGCATTTAGCAAAAAGATGTGGGTCTAGTGGGTCTGGCTTCAAATTTTCTGTTCTGCGAGGCTGTGGCTACAGTTTTTCAGCATGGGGGAAATGACATTTTTCCAAAAGTGTGGGAGTCAATAAGACAGACAGTGAGTCATGTAGAAAAAATGTGTCATTAATTTAGAATGAAACATATCGGTGTGACTATATCAAAGACAATATTTTAAGAAATAATGCATGGTGATTTGTCTGACAATTAGTAAGAACACGCAGTCAGCTTCCTATTTGCATCCATTATGCTTTTAAAAAGATCTCAAGAATACCGTCACAGACTATGCAAGACCTTAGGGTCATTGTTTTCTGGGATCCTGGGAATAATTAAGTTTTTCCATCTTGACATTATTTCCGTAACAATTAAACATCGCTCCCCTCCCGTTCTCATGTTTTTTATCATGAAATCAGCTGGCCTAGACATGATGATTTTTTTATATTTAAATTTATATTTAGAGAAAGATTTTCAGTACAGTCCCAGTTTACTTTCATTATTGCATTGTGTTGCATAGAGAAAATATCATATCATACAGATTTGTAAACGATGACAGAATTTAATTTTGGGTTGGACTATGTATTTTAGAATACTGTAAATGTAACATTGTCTTTATTTACAATATCATTTTTGCTTTTAGGGTGAAATATTTAAAGCGACTTCTTGCCCAAAGAAGACAATTATTTTATCCCTTACTCACCCCCATATCATTACATAAATCTCTGTGACTTTCCTCTGCAGAAAACAAGATATTTTGAAAAACCAAATAACACTGGACCCTTTTGGTTTCCACTGTATAGACACAAAACCACAGAGACATTATCTTCTTTTGTGTTCCAAAAAAGAAAGAGCCTTAAACAGGGTTTGTGTTATTTCATTTTTTTACCGTTTCATAAGATCCAACCAATAATTATTGTCCAATGGATACAAATAGAAGAAATCTGAGTGTTGTTTACCATTTACCACAGAAGACACCAGAACTACTCAAAGATCAATGAGTCTCTGCTTGATTATAGCAAGTGTGTGTCAAATGCAACTCCAACACAACAAACATGCAAAGACATGAAAGAGACAAGAAATGGTTGAAGCTAGAAGCAGAAGCAGAAGCTTTTTCCTGCTTCATTTAAGTTCAGTAGATCAGAGCAAACTTTTACTTATTGACAACATGAAACATCAGTCACAGAACCTATTCTTTACCCCAGGCCTCTAGGAGAATGAAACTCAAATCATGTGCTCAGGAAGATTCCTCTTGTTTTGTTCAGAAATGATGAACAGCATCTACACACGGCATGCAGTAATCCATGCCGTGGAGAGAGTAATCAAAACAGTATTAACATTAGAGCTTTATTTTATTATTAAATGCAATATATTGCGTTTTATTATTGAACAGCTTGGAGAAGACAGTTAAAATTCTTCTATTATTATTTTTCTTTCATGACTGTTCTAATCAGAAGGCACACTTCTTAAAGGGATAGTTCACCCAAATTTACTCACCTTCATGTCATTCCAAACCTCTATGACTTTTCTCTGCAGAGTACAATAGAAGATATTTTGTGGAATTTTGGTAATCCAACAATGTTGGTCCCATTACTTTCCATTGTATGAACACAAAACCAATGAGACATTTCTCAAAATACCTTCTTTTGTGTTGTACAGAAAAAAAGAGTCATATACAGGTTATATACAACATGAGAGTAAATAAATGATGACAGAATTATAATTTGTTTTTTTAAGGCAGGAGACCGCAGTGCATTCCCATTGTTGTCTTCAGTAGAAAAAACAATTAAACATTACGGAGATATCTTTTGTGATTGTTATTTCCTGTCGGAGAAATCCATTAACTAAGAATACAGAACAAGTGTACCACAAAATGGAATAATCAATAAGCATTAAAACAAAGGCTGGAGATAACATGAGACCAGTCTGACCTGCAGATACGTCTTCATAAGGAAAGAAAAAACGAAAAGATCAGATGATGAGACTGACATTGAAGTGGCGGAGATGAGCTTGGCCTCTCTGTGAGGTCAACATGCTTTGGGCGTCTTGGATCTGTCCGAAACAACAGAAAAGGTGCAGCAAAAATAATGAACCAGTCAATGTCAGTGGGATTGATGGAAGGCTGGTTAGGGAGGCATTTTTGAGCAACTGATTCAGATATCCAATACGGATGGATCTTGTAAGAAATAAGCAGCAGGTCAACTTCTAGCCAAAAAAATCTGCAATATTTATTTACGGCATCAGATCACAACAGACCAGCAAAACCAAATAGTTGAACTATCAGGACTACAAGCGACAACAGAATATGATACAGGTGTTTCTGATGATTACCTCACAATACTCAGTGATGATGCAAAAGACGTCTCTATCCAGAAAACTTGTGTAGAACTTTAGGATGGCAGGATGGTTCAGCTGAGAGAGAAGCTGAGCTTCTTGAGTGGCCTGGACTGTCTCGTTGGGTTTTAAATCTCCAACAGGAATCTCCTTCAGTACTTTCCTGCACAGTAGAACATATAAAAAAGCGTATTAGTCTTGCTTAGCAAAGCATTGATCTATCAACTCCAGCAAAATAGTACTACTACAACAAACTCTTTATATTAGAAAATATAAAAAATGTTAAAAGATACTTTTGACCAATGATGTGTAGTGACCATATGGATGATTATTTTTAGTGTGTTTGTTTTGTTTTAATAAATCACTTAAACCTCTCCTTGAAATACTCTTCATTTATATTTTAAAATATAAAACTTGCATCAGGGTGTTTGGTTACCCATTAAAGGTGTCATATTTGTTTTTTATATAAATAAACTATTAAAAATATAACAATATTAAAAAATATATATTATAAAAAACAAATAAAATCTGCAGGGAAATGAGATCGAATAAGCACAGTTTTTAGGGCTTAAATTAGACTACATCTTGAATTTAATTTTAATGGTCTTGCTTAAACATTGCTGGATATGACTCAGATATCTAGTTTAACACAAATTTATGGGATTTTCCCCCCTGTTTGGTTTATTAAAATCCGTAAGTACAAATAAGGCCAATCGTAAGAAATGTAAGCAATAAGAAGCACTGCTTATTAACACAGAATGGACACAGGTCCAGTAGAGAAAAAGGACACATTCTACTGTATTTTTTGCCTTTTCTGTGGGTTTTGCACTTAGGAGCCCCAAACTCAACGTGCTCATCTCACTGCTTGTTCAAACTTTAATTTTCCACAACCTCTCTTCAATTTCCTATTGCCTGGGCCCTGTCACCTCTCCTCATATACACTGTGTTTATATAAGTGTCACGTTCCTCAATTACCAGCTGTAGTGTGGGCCTAAAAATGTCATTTAGAGAAGGACAGATTGTTTCTCTGACCTTTTCAAGCTGTGATGGGAAAGCCAGGGCCACACTGTAAATTTAGTGTGTCATTAGCTTGCAAATTGCGAAGGGTCATTGTAATTTTTCCGCTTTAGTGTTAAAATGATAGAAGGAATGTATCGATCAGAAGAACGTTGCTTGAACTTAGTGATCTTCCAAAATGAGAAAAAATTTGAGGTCTAAGACATTCTCTTTCAAGAGATTAAATTGCTTAGAAGTTGTCGTTTTATGAAGACTTTGGAGGTTTCTAAGTATATTCACTTTTAACAACTTTTTTTTACGTATGAAGACAGAGAAAGATATTTTGAAGAATCCCTGTTACCAAAATGGTCTTGGCCACCATTGACTGCCATAATAGGAAAAATTACAATGGTAGTCAAATGTGCCTCAGAACGGTTTGCTTTTTTACATTCTTTAAAATATCTTCTTTAGAAGAAAAACTAATTTATAAAGAAATTTTTCCTACTATGGTAGTCAATGATGGCCGAGAACTGTTATGTTCAAGCATTCTTTCAAATATCTTTCTCTGTGTTTACCAGAACAAAGAAATTTAAGCAGATTTGGAACAATTTGAGGGTGAGTAAATGATGCTAGAATTTTCATTTTTAGATGAATTGTTCCTCTAAAGGATATCACTTATGATTTTTCTGATAGTGTGTTTAAATGAAAGATCCTTGTGCATGGCCAGGCTAAGAAAATCCATCTGAATAAAAACAAATAAGCATAAATTATCCAGTCATTATAACATTCCAGAACTGATGGCTTTGAATAATGCAACACTTGTCATCATTAGCAATTTCTCCAAACTAAGAATGCAATGCTCAATATAATAATTGAAGCAATTCTTTTGAGAATCAATTCTTCTCCTTGGCGACAGTAAAAAACGATCACCATTTCTGCATATCAAACTTTATCCACTTTATAATTTAAGATTAAGGGATGCATGCAGATTGCCTGGATCTTCTAATTTAATCCCTTCGGTTTTGCGCAGGCAGAAAAATGCAAATGAGCATTTAACACAATGAGGGGATTTAAAACCATATTTATTTCTCCCCCTTTAGGGAGTTAATCAAATACCACCAACCAAGATTTATACAACTCACTGGCCTCCTGGTTTTGTTTTAAATTGGATCTTAGGTCACTGAAGAGGGACTCTCATACTTCTCCACCTCTCTACTGGGTTGTTTCCACTTCTACTCGAAAATCATTACAGCAAAGGGAACAGTGTGAGTGCACTTCAGTAGCTCAAAGCTGGCCTTGGATTGCTCTCATTCTTCATGTGCTCCTGAAAGCTGAGACATGGATCTAATTGACAGTCTAATGTGTTTCTTATAATGCTATAGAAAAACCTTTTAACCCTTTTTTTTAAAATTTGCAACAAAACATTTAGTACACAAATCTCTCCGTATGGCACCAACACCCTGCAGGGAAATTAAACACGGCTTCTTCATCAAACTACCAAGATGTTATGCGTCTCCAGTTCAGTTATTGGAAATACCAACCCCTTGGTAAACTTTATCTATGGTATAACATTCTTTTTCAATGCAAACAATGCAAAATAACAAAAAAATGCCACAAACGCTATGCCACTTCATTCTGCTGCTCACATAAGCAGGGCAAACAGTAATGTAGCTGTTTACACTGTAGACATGTTGGATACACCGAGAACCATCGCATGACAGTTGACTCTTAACGTTTTCAAATTTCTAAAATCTCATTTCCTCCGGGCCAGTTCCTTTCCCCCTCAAGTCTCATTACAGATAACATACCATTATAATGTCTCATTAGAGATAACATACCTTTATAATGCATTATGTCACACAACTGGAATAATGAACATTTGAGATGATGCTATGGAAAGCATTTGACACAGTACATTATGACTTCACATTAGCCAATTTCTACCTGAATAATGGTTCAGGAGATCAAAACAACATGCTACATGCAGAGATAATCGTATCATCCATACAGGCAGATACACACCATGCGATGTGCCATTTATTAGATAATGTGTTTGTCCAATTTATATCAAGTTGACTGCCAAATGCACAACAACCATTAATTAAAGTCTATTCACTTTTTTCCACACTAAAAAGCATCAACCTGCATGCAGTTTATTACGATTACACACTTTTAGATGCCGATCAAGTAAAAACACAATTTGATATTGTTACCCTGGTACTTTGTATATCACTGCACAGCACTAGAAGCCAATTATTTAAGGCTTAAAACAACACTTAAGTCTATGTAAAACTATGATGCTATTAAAACTTCTCTCTGTTTGCTTCCAGTCCGAAACCTAAGCATTGGCTCAACCAATGGAGTAAGTTTGGGGCAGTCGAATGGTTTAACTTGCCATTAAAAGGCAGATGGAGTGTTTAGGAGATTTGCCAGGTAGCCAACCTGATCTCACCGGAATTCAAAATATATTAAGAGATTACCAATTCGTATGAATTCATAAGATCTGAATCGTACAAAAACATTCAACTTTTAGAAAAATACAACCTTAACCTAACGTCAATGGCAAAGAAGTAAATCGTATCAAAATGTACTGTAAACAGTAACGAATTCCCGTGTTAAAACATCTTGTGCTAATCAATATTTTTTGTTTTTTTACTCCATTCAAATCATAGTCGATGGATTCTCCTGTCACAAAACACATGTGTGACTATCCGGCAAAATAAAAAAAATTCAGTCAAAGGTTCTTTAAAGAACCATCTCTTTTTTGCCTTTTTTATTAGCTGAAGAACCTTTTTCTGCCACAAAAAAAACTTTTGTCAAACAGAAAGTTCGGATGTTAAAGGTCAGGGCCGGATTAGCCAATGGGCATCCCAGGCCCAGGGGCCCATGCACGCTTGGGGCCAAAGCAAGGGGAAGAACATTTCACATAACCGTGTTTCCGCTATGTTCTTTCTGCCGTGCACTTCTTTGGCCCGCACACATTGAGATGTGCATACAAAACAGTGTTTCTAACTAAGAAGTCTGTCTCTTGATTTAACTTTTACGAGCCCTCTACTGGCTTTTTCAGAAGAAGCGCATTGCGACAAATCTAGCACCTTCTTGGATTAACCCTAAATTTCATTCAGTGGGAAAATGTTGCCCGTGCTGAAAATGTTGCTCTCTTTCCAAGCGCAGGCATCGCCTTTCCTCGGCATTACTCTGTACAATGAGTGGCAAAAAAGAAAACATATAATTCCCCATACGACAGGTGACTCGTGAATGAAATGAGCAGCCTATGGCGTTTCCTACAAGCTGTCACTGTTATCGATATATAAACATGAGAACAGTACGTAGTCGGAGGCTGTGTGAGAATAGCCAAAATCACAGCTTTTTATGGTGATTTGTTAGATGATGTCACGTTATAAACCAGAACTGAAAATAGAAACTGAAAATTGTCAATGAGAACAGCTTTATTGTAAATATAATCTATGAGTTTGAATACCCTCACAGTCTTAAATCTCAAAACATAAGAGTTGTTATTACATCTATTTGATGAATTTTATATTGATATCATGATCAGATCAAACTGCCTTACTTAACCAATATATAGCCTTCATTATTATAAAATCCACAATGCTTTTACATACAATCTCAAGATGCTAACATACACAAAAATATGATGATGTCGTAATACAGGGATATAGGCTACTTATAATAGTCATTAATGCAGTTTAATAAATTCTTACATAAGAGCGTGAGTCACAAGGTGCCTGTTACACAAGTAGAGTTTTACAAATTGACAGAAAATCCTCTTAGTATATGCCTAATCACTGACAAAGACTCTGCCAATTTATTCTTAGAAAAACTTAATATTGTTGCTACTGGTCCAGGAAAGCCTTGAGCAATCATGTGGCGTAAATCCTGTATTATGGAGGACGTGTAAAGGTGTTGATATTGTCCTTCAAGGTTGTGATCATAGCTAGTAACGTGTCAATGTATTCCTGAATAAGATAGAGGCGTTTCCTACAGATAGTAGGCCTACCCTATAATATAAAACTTTACTGTGGGCATGTGTGTGTATGGGGTTCCACAAGACAGTTGTGCCCAGGGGCCTTTGAATTCTTAATCCGGGCCTGTTAACGGTTTCTTATGTAACCATTGAGAACTAAAAAACAGCATCATGAACAGAAGCACCTTTATTTTTAAGAGTGTGCGACACTTCCTTACCAAGACTTATTCAGTACTGAATCTCTTGAATAGCCAAGTCTCTAGTCTACAAATAAGATCCAGGTTAAATATCGGTCATGTGGAATCCATTCAGAGAAAAAACACATTGCAGTTCATACTCATGACCTCAGACTATTGTGAAGACCATATAAACATGCAAAATATGCTGCTACACAGCGTCCAACGCTACAAATGTAAAAGTTAGCCTGTCTTAAGGTTAACATAAATATTAATATTTGCCACGTTATATACCTTATTAAAGTATTTTAAACACATCTTTTTACATTTATGGAATTTCACCTGTAGAAGAGGCTTTAAAGAAAATCTAAGCTCTCGACCTCCTTCATCAGAAAATGGCAAATCATCAATAAAAAAAAAACAATCACATAAATTTTCCTGTAGTGAATAATTAAACACACATTCATGTCCCACTTCATTTTCTCTCTCTAGAGGCGTAGAGGCAATTTAAACTCTATTTTAAGAATAATGGAGAGCCTAGCAAATAACCAATAACAATCCCCTGCAATTTCAACCTGCGCGGCTCTACTTTCCATTTCAATTCAGAGATCAGAGAAAACATGTATGAATATGCAGTAAATATTAAGCTCTGGAGACTGACTCCTGCTCATTTTCAGAGTCTACATCTTGTGAAATTATATAATGAAAGCCTTGATCCAAATTAGACTGTAAACCTACAATTATGACGAGGCTTTTCAGGATTTCACAAAGCACTCAATCCACATTTACACCAGTTTAAAAAAATGCTGCAATGTCAATGGAATTTTCAGACTTTCCAGAGTAGTGTATGAAATACACTCAAACTTCATGCAAAATACTTAGTATACTATATACTGTATATTGTAAATACTATTTGTATTGGATGGCTAACCCTATAAAAGCACCGTCTCAATAACTATAATGTGTAGTGTAAGAAATAAATAGAAACAGAACTCCCGCGATACACAAACCAGGCCAAAGAATGAACCAGTTTGAATGTCCAAAGTCGAACGGATGTAGCAACACCGAGCATGGAAGCCCCAAATCTGTCATGCTGTGGTGTAACAGGAGAGGCCAGAGTCTCTGAGAGAGAGCAAAAAGTGGAAAGGGACCAGCCTGCGTGAGACGCATGAAGACAAATTGGTGGACCTGGACCCAAGTGGGATGTTGCATAACTGAGAGCAGGACCCTGAAGAGAGAAGACAGAAGCACTGCTGCTAGCCATCTCCAGGGAGCATCATCTGACTGCAAAATCCACAGAGGATAAACTGAAAGTGGGCTTTTAGGCCTGAAGAAAGAAACGCTTCCTTTCTTGTGAGAGATTAAGCGCCTCTGGCTACTAAGGGGGAAATATACAAAGATATTCAGAATGTTGTAAATCTGCTGCTCTTGTGTTTAAAGAAGCAACAGTGTGGTGGGCCACTTGAAAGACAATTCCTTATCAATTTCATTAATGTGGAGACACTGCATCGGAGGTGACGGATTAAGAGGTCATGAGATTCAACCAACACAATCAAGATATCCATTGGTTCTAAACCATTTCAAATTATTATTTTAAATTGCAGCATATAAATTCAACTGAAAGAGAGTTGCGTAAGCAGTGCAAAGGTTACAGGTTCACATGAATACACCTACTGATAAAATGTTTACGTTAAATGCACCGGAAGCCACTCTGGATAAAAGCATTGGCCAAATTCATACATGTAAAAAAATATATAAAACAAGTAAGCCAACTTTAAAGCATTCGTCCAAAAATCATTCTATTCATCATTTCCTTTTCATAATTATAGATATTAACTTTAATTTGTATCTGTGTGCGTTAAACTAGGTTTGGCATATTTAAAAAAATGTATAATGCAAAATAAATGCCGCATGTTTGCATTTAAAGGTCCAGTGTATGAAATGTAGCGGCACCTAGTAGTGAGGTTGCGAATTGCAACCAACAGCTCACTCCACTCCAGCCTTTCCTAACACTACGATAGCTGACACAGGCAGAGATGTTGTCACATTTACACCTCTTTGCAGAAGGAGATAATGTATTTACGAATAGCGCTCTGTAGAAACAATATGACAAATTCCATGCAATGGGACCCGCGGTGTATGTAGATAGAAATAGCTCATTCAGGGTAATAAAAAATAACGCTTCGTTATACAAGGACTTTATACGCCTCTGAAGACATTGTTAGGTATATTATATTGCATTTCTGTCAATATAATCTGCCTAAAATTTCATATTGCACCTTAAAAAAGGAGGGTATTCCCTTCAACAGAATAAATCATAAAAAAAAATTGTGATACGAAAGTAAATCAAAACAGAATCTGTATTTTAGGGCAACTATCCCTTAAAGCAAAAGTTCATATTAAAATTGTCTTATTTTTACTCTTGCGTCGAAGTGCACATGTGAACGTGCACCATTGACAGGACAGATGAGAATATATAGATTAAAGTCGTTATTTTGGTTTGTTTTTGCACATCAAGTATTGTCGTTGCTTCAAAAACAATTCAATTGAGCCACTATGAGCGGATGGAATAATTGAACGATGTCTTTAGTACTTTTCTGGACCTTGACAACAACTATAACCATGATGTCTATGAGGAGGCCTGGAAATCTCTCGGATGTCATCTAAAATATCTTTATTTGTGTACCAAAGACGTTCCTTAAAACATGTTGAACTGCATGTGGGTGAGTGAAAAATAACACAATTTTGATTTCGAGATGAACTTTTCCTTTAACTGTGATATTTAAACTAGGACAAGGTGGATGAAAAAAAATCAAGTTTGTTATTATAATAGGCACCTCTGTTCCATTAGTGTGGAGTGGGTTTATTTAGAAACAATATTGCCTAAAAACCTTGGAGCCCACTGTGGTAGTTTTGCCACATTTTGTGAAAGTAATAATGTATACACCAGAGGGGATAACAGGCTGCTCTCCCTTCCTCACATTAATTTTGTTAATAGAGATGTTGGCTGGGTAAAGGGCAGACTTCCTAAAATGCCTCCATGTCTGGTTACCTTTATTCTCGGGTGTCAAAAACTTTTTAAAACAATTGATGGCGTAGAAACATCTCTAAAGAAATTAAAACCGCATCAAAATGGCATGTGCATACAATTTTAGAAACTACTTAGACAGTAAGGTCCCATTTATAAAAATGAGTCACTGTACATGCATACACACTTAAAAATAAAGTTGACTCACAATGCCATAGAAGGGCCATTTTTTGGTTCCAATAAGAAACTTTAACATCCGAAGAACCTTTCTGTTTCACAACATATACATACACATGATATAAAAAAAATGATGTACTTTATGTTAACCAACATGAATGCTTAAAGAGTTAACCACTATATCTTTATAAAAGACTCCATATGGTGTCCTAATATGCATCTGTGTGTTCATTTTCGGCTACTGTATGTGCATTTCATGTGATAAATGAGGTGCAAAAGCAAATAAAAACCAAAGCTAAGCAACATTCCGGGCAAGTGTAAAACAATCCGTCTTAAAAGATGCTATATGTTTCCACAGCCTGATACATCAACAGCAGGTAAACAGGGCAGCCTTATTTACAATCACACACAAGCATGCAACACTAAAAACAAAGATTCTCAGCCTTACGTTGTCACTGGCCTATATATAAATCAGCAAAGACAATACCCGAGCAAACGCTGAAGAAGCAGAATTTTTGAAGAACCCACAGGAAGCGAGTCCTACTTTTGGGGCAAACCCGGTATAAGAAGCCATTCGTCTGGGATAATAAAGCCCAGTGAGAAGCCAGTTGGAGGGAAGGAGAAGTACAGCAGCCTCACCTCACAGCACCCTGCAATGACATTTCGATCTCACAAAGAAACAAAGGAGTTCATAGTACTGTAAGAGCCATTGAGGAAGTCACAACAAAACACACACAGCAGGATTTTTAGGACAGGTGTGCAGGCGAGTGACAGAGATAATGGGTGTGGTGGTCTCCTGAAGCTGGGCATTCAGGTTTGGAGGCAGCACTCTGCGTGTGACAGGTCAGAAGATGGCAAACAGCTGCGATGGACTAACAAGCAAAAACTTCAGGGCCAAAGAAACATTAACCTGTGGCATGACGCCACTCGCCTGCAGGCAGCTCAAATACGGCCCTCATCCTAATTGGCTTTCATTTCCACCTCCATATCATACCGTGGCAGACCAATAAGAACCAAGTATTCCAGCAGGCCGAGTGATAAACTCATAGAACAGACACAGATAAATATTAGTTATATTCTTGGTCAAAAGCAATATCTTTATAAAGGAAGACATGCTGGTGTTGGAAATCGGTGTAAGAAATAATATTCCCATGATCGCCAGTCAAGCACCCAATGTCTTCTGACCAACAATTTTTTCCTGATATATATCAAACCTGCTGTGTAAGACTTCAGTCAACTGTAAATCTATGAATCAACTTAAAATATTCCACTACACATCCACATAATACCAATAAGGACCCAGATGCTTACGCGTTATACACATAAGTAAAAGATCCCACAAAGGCATACATTTTGTCTTCTAATAAAAGCATATTACGAATGATCTAACATTTCAGATCATAAAGAATTTCAAATAAACTCATTGTCACATGAATCTTTAATGAGATGTTAGAGAGCTAAGCCTTGACAAGAATCAATGCTGCTCCCTGGTGGTTGAAAAGAGAAGTTAATTTTGTAAACATGAGAGTTCATAAGATCATAAGATATTATTTTTTTAAATGTCTCAGCTCATCCCTTATACTAAATTACATGCACAAAATGCACATTTCCAGTTGTTTGTTTTTTAAATGTATTGCAGAAAGTACATCTAGGATGATATCAACCCATCATTTTAGACAGACTCGCTATCAATGTACAGTGTACATTCCATGAAAAATGTCACATGAAGAAGATGTGGTCCTGCACATTAAACTGTGGTAGTAAATTCCCCCTGTGGTCAGTCAGTTTGCAAGAACCCTACAGTAGTAAAATGAAATTGAATAGGACTCACAGTTTATCTGTTTCTTTTGCCTTTGTGTCTTTAACAAGGTACACAGTGCCAAAGCTTCCCTTCCCAAGTCTTTGCTTGATGATGTATCTGTTAGCTAATAGTCTGAGGTCAGGTCTGACAGGATGACCGCATGCCGGAGACTCACGAAATCTGGGCATTTTTCCGTCATGAATTAAGTGAAGCCAACTGCCAAAATACAAAGGTTTAGAATTATTAGGCTGAATTATTTTTAACAGAATTGTACTGTGTGCAACAAACAACTAAGTCAATAAGTCAAATAAGGAAACAGAGGTTTTTTTTCATTTTGAAGAAAATGACAAAAGAAAATGTAATTATAATAAAAGTCATGTAGCCCAAATATAAAGATAAAAAGCACTTTAGGGAGAAAGTAAACGTAAAGATTTAAGGGAGAAAGATAAACGTAAAGTTTTAAGAGCGAAGTGAAAATTTAGAATTAATGAAGAAGCTAAGAACAAACAAATTACGTGTAATTTATTTCTCCCAATCTCCCTCAAGTTATAACCACCAACACTATTGTTAATTACAGCATCATAAAATCAACCCTTCGTTATTGCTATTTTTTAACACTGGGTGAATTTAGTGGCTTTGCTTTGCAATGCGACCTAAACAACATAACAAACCCTGATACAGTGGTTTAATTCATGTAAAACGTCAGACAATAGCACGATGAAGCGATTATATTGTCACAAAGAATAACCAAATAAAAGTGTCCATTTGACAGTTAAACAATAGAAAGAGAAAAAAATTTAATGTGATGCCGTTTTTCCTCACCTGTCCGTCGGAAGTTCTACCGTCCGACATGCACTCAACTTCCGCTTGCTCTGATGTTGTCATAGTAACATTGTATTCCCTTTTACCCTCTCGGTGGCGCTAAAGCGTCGCATAGCGTTAATGTTTAAAACTAATTACATATTTACATACTGTGACACGCAGGTTTTGAGTATCATTAGGGTAATGTCAATACATTGATGCTTTACATGAACAGATCAATAATAACAATAATTTAAATAGCCTAAAACTTCTGTAACACTTGTGTAGCAGACAAAAATAAAACATATAAACTGTTAGCTGCAATATGTAGTTGCATAATAATCCCAAGACGAGAGTGTATATATGTAATATTTTTTTATGATTCTCGTTAATTTTTCCCATATTTTGCTTTAGGCCCCATTCATGGAAGATACGTGTTAAAAAAGTATTTTTAATAACAGAAAGTAAATCTTCAGTAGCACACTTACAGCACATTTAATAATATTTCAAATTTTTTGCAGTTTAGTAGTAAAGTTCTATACTTTTATAGTCACCATAGTACATTTATAGATGCTTTGCCATTCGTTCTGATTACTTAAGTAAGCATATTTACATGAACCTCTAAATAAATTGGGAGATTTAAAGTAATTCAACTGTATGTTAGATTTGTTCACATTTTTCCTTTAACTTCATGTACCCTCACTGTACTATAGATGGTTGAATCTTCTTTTTGTTGCTCGGTGTTGGCCCACCTAAAAGTATGCATCACAATGAGTCACTCATAAAGTATTCAAATCACTGAGATCTTAAAGTTAATTCACACTGATGCCAACAAACTAGTTTTTCTAAATTAGATGTCTCTTTTTGTTGCCGTTTATTGCATTTATCAGATTAGAAATGAGCTAATGTAGCAATATTGGGTTGTGTGTTTTGAAATCTTACACATCTTTGGGTTTGATGTTGAGAGAAGCGTATTGCACTTCCTCCTCATGCAGCACATCCTCTGTTCTCTGTAGATTTGTTTGAACTGTTTGTGTGACTGTGTTGATCTATAATTTCACACAGAAAAAACTGTATTCTTATGTAGTACTTAATCTACAATAAAACATCAAATGTAATTTAATGGTAAATTACTTGAAAAACTTGGTAGAAGTATCAAACCTGAGCTGTTTTTCCTTTCTTCTGCGCCATCTCTTGAATTTTTGCTCTCCTTCTAATAAGAAGCAATAACAGGAATAACTATTAAAAATTCACAACCCCACTTAAGTACTCATATAAACTAATTTCAAGAGCTCTTCTGTGCTGTCTGTGAGTGTAACATTCAGACTTACTGAGAGAATATCGCACAATGGCATGTGCAATTACTTACTCAACTCAACTCAACTTTATTTGTATAGAGCTTTTTACAATTTCCATTGTTACAAAGCAGCTGTACATGAGACACATTGACTACAAGTAAAAGAACTAATGTCATACACCTGTAAAAACATGAAAAAGGTGAAAACACAAAAGACAAACATACACAATATATATACATACTTACACACATCGACGCACACACGCAAACACACTCGCACACATGCACGGTGAAAACACACATTTGAGATAAAGCAGAGAGAACCACAGGTCAAATATTAAACGGACTATAAATTCCTATGTGCAATATTAATTATGTAAAACTCTTGAATTCTAAAGCAAACAAAACAAAAATGAAATGTAAGAACTCACCTTGATATGAGTGTCACAGCCACAACAATGAGAATAATAATCGATACTAAACAGCACACTCCAATAACCCAAAAATAAGTTGTGGACCCAGAGATGCCTGAAGAGACAGAATCTGAAGAGAAGAACAACATTTGTTCTAAAGTATCACACATTTTAAAAAATGCATGTTAAAGTGTTCATAATACTGTATGTTTACCCGTTCCTTCAACATAAAGACTGATTTGTTTAGATTCACTTGATTTGAAAGATTTTAAAGCACAGGAGTAATTTCCGGAGTCTTTATGATTAACACTTTTGAAGGTGAGGATGGGGCCTGAATTTGTTGTTGGCTCATTATCCTTAAACCATTGAAGCTCTGTAGAATGACCAGGACAGGAGACTGTGCATGTCAAATTCAAAGAGTCTCCAACTGTTATGCTTCCATTGTCTCTTGACCTGCTCATGGATACATTTAAATCTACCAGAGAACAAGAGAAATACATGAGAAAAAAACATATATAACGCATAAAGATGAACACATTTTGGTCAATTTATGTAGAAAATCTACATCATCTACCTTTGATTGTAACATCCACCCCATGCTCACTTGTAAAACGTCCCCCGTTCAAAGTGGTTATAAATCTGAATAAATATTCTCCAGAATTTTTTGAATTAATATCGCTGATCATCAAACAACAGTTTGAAATATTATTACCAATGTACTCATAGTTGCTTTGATTGTGTATGTACGCACTGTTATAAACATACGGCCCATTTGTGTCACATTTCTCATGTTGTCTCTTGGAGCACCATAGTATTTGTGTGACTTGTAGCTGCTCGTTCTCTGGATATGTAAAATTACAGGGAATAGAGACATTGGATCCTCGCACTCCACAGACTGAATGAGGAATTTGCACGTTCCAGTTCTTTACCAGTGTCTGCAGAGAGACAGTACTCAGGATATCTGGAGATTATAATACATTCACTTTTACCTAACTTTGAAGTCACAACTTCA
The DNA here is from genome assembly GCA_029783895.1 of Triplophysa bombifrons. Classification (NCBI taxonomy): domain Eukaryota; kingdom Metazoa; phylum Chordata; class Actinopteri; order Cypriniformes; family Nemacheilidae; genus Triplophysa; species Triplophysa bombifrons. The sequence continues at coordinate 7,718,397 of CM056455.1, forward strand.
TGATATGAAGGAAATACAGTACATTTATAAAAACACTCAAATCATCATATTATTTTATATAATTTGCATCATATTACAAAAATGTAATCATGGTTTCATTCAAACCACATTTGGAAAAAGTAAATTTCTTACCATTCAGGAGAAGCAGAATAATTTGTAGCATTTTAAGATCAAAATTACAGTTTATAGTCTCTGTTATTTAGGATCTGTTTTTAGCGTCTGATCATCTGTTAGTATCTGTTCGTGTGACTGACCAGGTACATTAAAATGAGAGAACTTGAAATGGTTCCCCAAAGATTAAAAGCAGAAGTCTCTTGTTATTAACTTTTTTTTATGACATCCAGTCATTACCTTTCGTGTACCAGAAGAAAAAAATAAAATAAATAAAATTCACATCTTTTCAGGCACTTTAACCGGCCAGCTATCAGTTCCCTGCTCAGATATTTGACGAATAAAACCACGCAATTCTTGGTGGTCCTCGTCCTTTCTAAAAAATACTTTAATATTTAAGAAGTTTATGATGTGATTATAGTAGGACAAAATTTTGCTCAGCAATCACTAAGGATAAGATTTTCCAATCCTGAGCAGTTACCAGGATCAATCCTGCCCCCCTGGTGGCTGGACTGTTCCTTTCTGTCTTTAACAATGTATACAGTGCCAAAGCTTCATCTCCCAATTCTTTGCTTGATTATGTATCTGTCAGCTATAAAACTGTTGTCATCAATTAAGTGTAGCGAATTGCAAAAAGAAAAAGATTGACGTATATTAAAATGTGATTTGGGACATGTCCTGGTTTGTTTTTATTTAAATCCATTTTGAGTTATCACATAAAACGTAAAAGCAACAAAAGAAACAATCATTAAATACATAAAAACGAACTCTAGTAATTTACAACATCTTTTAAATAAATCCAATGCATTTGACAATAGGAATTCATCTCTTTGAATAAACAAACATAATTTGCACTTTTTCTCTGCAGTGCTGATGACATACATGAATCAAATGTTTCTGTAAAAATATATAAAACATTAATATTTTTTTTTGTTACTTGGTGTTGGTCGGCCTTAAAGTAATATTGCAGTAAGAAACTTAAATGTGAAAATCACAGAGCTCTCACGGTGTCCACCCAGTGCCTGTCTTCCTGTGAATAAGAGTGATGTTAGACATGTTTATATAAACAGCACACTTTAAGACACTGCATTCAATAAGATTTTTGAAAAATTATCGATTTTGAGTAAGAATGCATTTTTTTTTAGTTTATTGTCTTGGTATTTAGCAAATGTGGTTATTTTTTATCTTTAGTCATTTTTAACGTGTCTTATATGTTTGTGTCACAAGCTTTAAACACCCCAACCACTGGCCACCAACACAACACAAAATTCACAACTTCACTTTACCACCTTTAATTGCATTTAATTGAACCTCTAACTGCTATTACAGTTCACACATACCGTCATCTAGCATTAAATATTGGTGTTTGCAACAATCCAAATTTTAAGATTTAAGAAAAACCCACCTTTTTGACTATCAAAGCTGCAACAATGAAAATAATTGAGACAAAACACACTCCAGTAAAAATTGACCAATGGGGGCCTGGGAAATCATAAGATGAGGACAAAAAACATCTGTTATAAAGTATCAGACATTTCCAAAAATTTGATTGTGTCGATGTAAAAGTGTTCATGTCGCTTGTCATTGGTTAGCTGTGAAAAAGAGCTTGACGTAGTGCGTTTTTTTTTTTTCAGAAAAGTTGAGCTTTTCTCAAAGGATGTTTTTTGAAAACACGGTTTACTCCATAGGATTATAATGTAAAACAGACGCTAACAGCTTTAAAATAGAAGTCAAGTCTGAACACGGCCTAAGAACACTGAAGTGAGTAAACCAGAAACTCTTCTTTAAAGGAGTAATCTGGAGATTTTGCGGCATCTATCGGTGAGGTGGCTACTTGTAACCAACGGCTCACTCCACTCTCCCTTTCAAAGCACTACGGCAACTGACACAGAACAAAGATGTCCTCACATTTTTGCTTCTTTGCTGTAGGAGATAACAGACTTTAACGCGCTCTGTAGAGCAGTTGTAGAAACAACATGTAACCTGTAACAGTTGTTCCAGGTTTACTTGTATAAAATCCTGTGTGAATTGGTTATAAATCGGAATAAATAATCTCCAGAATTTGATGAATTAATATTACTGATCAACAAAGAACAATCTAAATATTTATCTCCAGTGTACTGAAAGTTGATTTGATTGTTTTTGTTTGAACTATTATAAACATACAGACCCTCTTGGTCACATTAGAAAAGCACCACAAAACATTTGTTACTACTAGCTGATGATCCTTTGGATATGTCAATGCATAGTTAATAGTGACATTAGATCCTCGCACTCCACAGATCACATCAGGATTGATCACATTCCAATCTTAATAACTGAGAACACCTTTGTAGGTATGTTTAGTTTTATTGTAATACTGTATTTGAAACAAATTGATATTAAGGAAACAGTACAACTAAATATCACATGTAGTAATTTCACCAAAATCCATAAACTATTGTTTCATTAAGGACTATATGTTGCGACCATTAAACAACATTTTGGACTTAAGTAACTAAATAAGAAGATATCGTGCATTTCATGAATTATCATCTTGCTTACATTGTGATTTAAGTTAGAAAAATAATTAAACTAACAACAGAAAAAAGGGTAACAAGCTAAGAAAATCACTACTTACCAGACAGGAGAAGCAGAATAATGCGTAGCATTTTAATTGACCTACTCAGAGTTATTTGCAGAAGCTGTTTGTATGATGTGTCAGACTGTGTCAGCAGTCAATGAAAGTGAGAGAACTAGAAACACTTATGCAAAGTATTAGACGAAGAAGTCTCTCTCCGTTTCCTGCATATTGACATCCAGTCATTTACTTCCTAATAATCGAAAATAAAAGTGTATCTTATTTTTTTTCATATTTCCAAATACCCATCAGAATGTTTTAGGCCTACCTGTGTAAATTGCAACGGAACCCTGTTTTAATGAATTTATAATACATTGTTCACATTTGTTAACATACTGTGTGAACGAATACATGCTATACACTACACATCATATTATATATATATATTTATGTATATATGTATCACAGACATCATATCACCCTTTTTATCTTGTTATTGGGAAGTTACAATCAAACAAATTAACATTTATTTCTAAAGTTTGTAATAAAACGAGCCATGATTTAATAATAAAAGTGCAATTACGATGTTGTCCAATTGACAACAATTGTTAAATTTTACTTTAGCAAAACATGACTAACATGAACTATAGTGTGGTCAATGTTTTGTTGATGGTAATAATCATACAAGTTTTTATTCTTATTACACTTATGCTAATAAAAGCTTACTTTTTATAGTTTTTATAATATAGTGTCTACACGGACCGGAAAAGGTTCACAGCCCTTCTGATAGGCCCACAAGAAACGACACTCAATGCAGGACTACATTTACCAGAATCCAGAGTCAGAACCCAGCCCCCATGGCGTCACTTCCGGAAGACTCAATCACTTCCTGTAAGGGTGTAAATGGTGATATGACACAGTCTTTTAGAGCAGTAAAATTAAAGCTAATACTCCACTGGGTATTTTTTCGAGAGCATCAACGCTGTTATACTATTTTACATTAGTCGGTTGAGAGAAATCGGCGGCTGGGATGGAGGCGGTGCCGCGAATGCCTATGATCTGGCTAGATCTAAAGGAGGCTGGAGACTTTCAGTTCAGTACGACTGTCAGTCAGGTGAGATCACACAGGCCTAAATCAGCTAAACAATACTGTCATTAATCATATACACACAAAATAATCAACATAAAAGCACGCTTAATACAGACGATCTAGCCTGAAAGTTCGATCGAGCCCTAGCACGTGCTATTTAGTCATTATTTTACCTGTTTTGTTTAGGTGTATGAAAACTTGTAACGCTGTGATTTAACTTATTATGTTACTGAGTTGAGCACATTTGATTTATCATAGTTTGCTATTATAGAGGAACTAACTGTTCAATTAAAAGATGTCAGATGGTTTTAAAATCCGAAATCCCGTTCTTGTTATGTTATGGGCTTCAGTGGCATTATAACACAAAACAACTTCAGTGAATCGTTAATGTTTTTTGTCTTATTATTATTATTATTTCCGGTTTACTGTGATGTTGTTACTTAGTTTCCTTTACTGAAGATAAGGTCATTGTGTTTATTTTATTTACTGTGCTAAATAAAGTCTTAAACCAACTTCCTCAAAGCAATCAGGAATGTTTTAGCTTGCGTCATGCGACTTTTCAGATTCATCCTTAAGAAACTAGGCCAAAGGAAGAAGAGCAGGTTTGAGTTGTTAAATGGTGTTGTTTGTTTGTGCTTCTTGGTAATTGTTAACAGTAAAGTGTCTAAACAATATGACTGAAATGAAATAATGCATTGTTACTGCAGCTGCAGGTTTCATTGCAGCATGGAATGATTCATGCAGCATCTTTATTTTGGAGTCATATGGGTTGTTTCCTACATTTACATTTACATTTACATTTAGTCATTTGGCAGACGCTTTTATCCAAAGCGACTTACAGTGCACTTATTACAGGGACAATCCCCCTGGAGCAACATGGAGTAAAGTGTCTTGCTCAAGGACACACTGGTGGTGTTTTCCTCATTGACATTGATACAATTTTTCTCTTTTTAAGTTCATACTTAAAAACTACGGTGAAGATCCTGACAACTATAATGAGCAGATGAAGAAACTGGAGCAACTGAGACAGGTTAGCTGCTGCTTTGATTTATAGATGCTAAAATTAAGAAAACGTAGCACATTTATTGGTAAATCCAAAACATATAATACAATAGATAATAAAAGCATGTAAATAATGCGGCAAAGTTGTCTCTTGTCGTATGGGTATATTTCAAACATCATCAGGCACTGAGACAGGCATTGCCGAGACCATCTAGCACTCAAAGCAAAGATTGCAAGATCCAATACATTTTCAAAATTAAGCCTACACCAGAATAATGCTCTCAACAATGCAAAATGTCATGTGGGAAAACATTAGGATTATAAAGATTAATTTTGTATTATTTTATACAGGTTGATAGTTTAGGATGTGTATGATAATGCATTCCTTCCTCATTCTCTTTGATATCTTGTCATACTAGAGCGCAGTGAATGTCACACGAGACTTTGAGGGCTGCAGTACGTTAAGGAAATACTTTGGGCAGTTGCATTATCTGCAAAGTCGCGTGCCTCTGGGATCGGGGCAAGAAGCTGCTGTCCCCATCTCTTGGTAAGGTTGCTAAACCAACCTTTGTTTAACCCTGTCCTATACCGTCCTCTTCTATTCTGTAATGACAACAAACTTCCTGTTTAACACACAGGACAGAGATATTTTCTGGGAAGACTGTGACCCACGATGACATTTGCTATGAGCAAGCCTGCATCCTTTATAATTTGGGTTAGTAGCAGACACTGATGCGTATTATTCCTCCCCTAAATGGGCAGCATTGTGTGAAATACTGAAATACATCTGTGTTGTTGAGAAAGAGTATTGTTCAAGGTCAAGCTCGTTTCCTAATTCAAGTCATGTTCACAATGCTTTAGGAGCTCTTCATTCAATGCTGGGAGCCATGGACAACAGGGTGTCCGAAGAGGTGAGCTCAGCCACACAATCAAAGCAAGATGTGGTGTAATGTGCAAAATGTTGACACAATTAGCATAATTTTGAGGGATATTATACTTTAAGGGATTATGTCCTGAGCAATTTATTTCCTTCACTTTTAAGGGGATGAAAGTATCTTGCACACATTTCCAGTGCTCAGCTGGAGCATTCACCTACCTGAGAGATCACTTCAGCCACAACTTCAGTGTGGACATGAGTCACCAGATCCTTAATCTCAACATCAACCTCATGCTGGTATGATCTCTGTTGGTTTTGTTCATCTGCTCTCATAGAGGCGTTCATAACAAACTAATTCACAAATCTTCGTTCACACTGATGATGCTTTATTTCAGGGTCAGGCCCAAGAGTGCCTGTTGGAAAAATCCATGTTGGATAACAGGAAGAGCTTCCTTGTTGCTCGGATAAGTGCCCAGGTATGCACTTGTCTTTTAAATACTGTTTAGATGGTTTTGTCTGAAAACATGTTTTTTCTCTCCTTTTTGTTTCTTGAAGCTTAAAGGTATCGTTGGTCACCCAAAAATAAAAATTTGGTGATAGTTTAGAATTATGTGGTTCCAAAAATCCACTCAAATTTCCATTCACTTAATCTTTTTTTATATAAAGTATATAGACATTGAAGGTGAACATTTTGCCCAAAATCTTTGTACTCAGGTGGTGGATTTCTACAAAGAGGCGTGCAGAGCTCTGGAAAACTCTGAAACTGCCTCAATGTTGGGAAAGATACAGAAAGACTGGAAGAAATTAGTACAAATGAAGATATACTACTTTGCTGCAGTTGCACATGTAGGTGTTCTAGTCTAACTATGAATAAACTAGAAAGCTGGTTATTGCACTGAACATTTATTTTTAAAGGAACAGTTCACCCAAAAATGAACATTCTGTCTTCATTTGATTATCCTCTAGTTGTTTCAAATCTGTATAAATTCATATGTTCTGATGAACAAAGAGAACGATATTTGGAAGAAGGCTTGTTGCCACATAGTTCTTGTCCACCTTTGACTATGACTTGGACACCAAAGCCTGTAATTAAAATTCTCACTTTTTTAACAGTTGCACATGGGGAAACAGGCTGAAGAGCAGCAGAAGTATGGAGAGAGGGTAATTTATGAAATGTTTTTTTCTGTCACTTCCTGTGTGTTTCTTTGAAATACTCATTGTGTTGTTCATTTTGTTTATCTGTGAGAAGAGGAAATAACTCTGTTGTACACATTTGCTTAAAATGGCCAAACATAATAATTCTGCAATATAAGTCTAAATGAATCCCAGTCAAATATTTTAATTGATTGAGAGCACTATTTTTTATACGTTTCGCCAGGTTGCTTACCTTCAAAGCTCAGTAGACAAACTCTCAGAGGCAATTAAATTGGCTAAGGGTCAGCCAGAGAGTGTTCAGGAAGCCCTAAGATTCACCATGGATGTCATTGGGGGAAAGTAAGCAAATAGACATCATACTTATGCTTAACATTGATCCAATATGACATTACTTTTTCTTACAATGTTATTAAAACAACCTCAGAAACATATTTTGTCACTTTTCATTGTAGATTTAACTCCGCCAAGAAAGACAATGACTTCATTTATCATGATTCCGTGCCATCTCTGGACACGTTGACCTCAGTGAAAGGTATTTTGGCCACCGTTGTTCTGTTCACTATAATTGCTGTGACGTTATTGATTTGGCAAAGACATCACTAGTTTATAGTGCATTGTTACTTGTAATGCTGTTATGAATCTACAGCTCAAAAGAAATGCAGTCTAAATTGAATTAAGACTGTGCTGCAGATAGTCCTTATGTCACGTAATTATTTGCTATAAACTGTGGTATAGTTGCTGTAAGGTTCTAACACATTTTTGTCTTAAACAGGTGCCCCATTGGTCAAAGCATTACCTGTTAACCCAACAGACCCCAGTGTCACTGGCCCAGATATTTTTTCGAAGCTGGTGCCTATGGCTGCTCATGAGGCCTCTTCTCTTTACAGGTTTGTTGGAAGTCTTCCACAAATCTTTATTAAAAATGGAAACATTTTAACATGTAGCAGGGATGTGATTTTTCCTTATAAATACGACCTCACTGGGATCATCCGCGTAAATTGCATAAATTCGATTTGCGGGATTAGGGGTTCGGGGATGTGCGCGTGGTAATCGTACAGCTGTCCAACAGGATCCTTTCAACTCTCTCTACGTCACTACACGCTTGTTATAAATACAGAGCGATCGCTTAATTCAGAAGAACATCATTTTGGTAGTTATCTTTATCTTTCCAGAGAGTCCAAACATATAAATAGAAGCCAAACACGGCTGTTTTGGTACTCAAACATGTGTGGTGTCATTTTTAATTAAGTGGGGAACTGAACAGCATTTTGTAACGTATACAGAAAATCCTGAGTCTGGAAGTTGAGACGTCTATATGATATGATTTAACATTAAAACATACAGAGACTAAAATTGTCCATTCCGTGATTTGATGCCTTATAACTTTACAAATGGCAACTAAAAAAATGGCCGATCTAGTCACAGTTGTATTAACGCTTTGTAGTCTCTACTGAAAGCGTACATTTAAATGAACTAAAACCGCAACATGCATCGTTTGCAAAACCTGTGGATTAATTCAGAAAAAACGCTGTAGGAATGATGCAGATGCGGCATGTAGTGGCTGTTTATGGAAGTCTCTTGAGGCCACAATATTCTTTGCTTTTGTGTTCAATTATTGTTTAAGGAATTATTGCTGAATACAATAAAATTTTAACTAGACCTAGTATAAACTACTCAAGGGTCATTTGTAAATGCCATCTTATTTGACTTTAGCATAAGATATTTGAACAAACCATCAACCTGTTTTATTAAATATTGTTTAGGTGACTGTTAAACTAATAAAAATTTGAACTGATATTTCCAAAATTGGCTGACGGAATAAGAAAGTTATAATAGTTTGTTTTTTTGTTGCTAAGTGTAGAAAATATTTTTAAGGGAAATCAAATATGGGTCTGTGTTTTACCCTTACAAACATCTTCCTTTTTCTGTCACAATTACAGTGAGGAGAAGGCCAAGCTGCTACGGGATGTCATGGCAAAAATAGACAACAAGAATGAGACACTAGAGTGAGTTTAAACAAGCTTTAAAAATAATACATCTGTAAAACACTGTATGTATTTAAATGCCTCAACTGTCATGTTTATATAGACAGTTCATGGACTCACTTGGTCTGGACCCAGACTCTGTAGATAATCTGGAAATGTATAATACCATTCCAACTGTGTTGATGGAAAAATGTGCTGCATTGAGTGTGAGACCAGACACTGTAAAAAACCTCATCCAAGCAATGCAAGGTCAGTGGCAGCTGCTTATACTTCTAGCAATTTTGAGATGTATTTACATGTCATTTTGTGTCGTATTAGTGATTAAGGCTCAAAATTCTTGATTTAATTTCTAAATCAAGTTGCACCTTTCTATTGTAAAGTTCCTACAATTAATCTTACTTTTCCTTCTCTCCTTAGTCCTCTCAGGTGTCTTCACTGATGTACAAGGCTCTCTGCGGGAGATTCGGGACGTATTAGATGAGAATGAGGCAGGTGAACGGAGCTTGGAAGAGGCTGCGGGAAAGCAGGCTGTACCAGAACGACCTTCAACCATTGCCGAGCTGCGAAGGGACTTGGAGAAATATTTAGAAGCCCACGAGAAAGCCAGCTTCACCAACACAGAACTTCATCGAGCCATGCATCTGCACATCAGCAATCTAAGACTCCTTGGTGGACCGTTAGATACCCTTAGACAAGCACTACCAAGGCCTCAACTTAGTGAGGGTAGGTGTTTTGTTATGATACAAGTTACACAAAATGTCATATTATGAACATCTGAGAACTCAAGATTTTATATTTTTAGATGAGATGGCAAGCCTTCAGACTATGAAGAGGATTCTGGGTAAAGTGCAAGAGATGCGTGACCAACGAAACTCCCTGGAGAAGCAGCTTCGAGACATCGTTCAACAGGATGACATTACTACTGCTCTGGTCACAACTGAGAGAGCTGACATAAAGGTATAGACCCTACAAGACTGTACCACCTGTTTTTATGGATATTGTATCATTACTTTGTAACTGTGCATTAAAGTTTCATGGTAATTTCTTACTTTTATAGAAACTGTTTGAGGAGCAGCTGAAGAAGTATGAACAAGTAAAAGTGTACATTGACCAGAACTTAGCGGCTCAGGAGAATATACTGAAGGCACTGACCGAAGCTAATGTCCAGTATGCTTCGGTGCGCAAAGGCCTGGCAGAAACTGAACAGAAGTAAGCCTTAAGTGGAAACATTTATGTGTGATGCAAACATGAATATGGAGTTTAATGAGATTTTGTCAAGTATTGTGTCACTAAATAAAGGCTTTTCTTTGATATGTATGATGTGTTTACTTTTTAGATGGAACAGCACTATACAGATGCTTGCGGCCTCCTATGAGGCCTATGAAGACCTAATGAAGAAATCTCAGGAGGGAAAAGAGTTTTACGAAGACCTGGAAACCAAGGCCTCTCGACTTCTAGAGAGAGCTAGGACTGTGTCCAAGGCTCGAGAAGAGGAGAGACAAGTCATTATGGAAAAGTAACTAAGAGATCTGATTATTAGTTATTTACAACATAAAATAATTAGAATAGCAACTCTAAATCAAACCTGGTCTTTTTATTGACTTGCTCAAGTTCTTTTAATTTGACTCTTTTTCATATCTGACAGAGAGCTCAAAAAGAAGACTCCTCAACGACCCACTGCCCCAAAGCCACCTCAAAAAATAGGCCAGAGTGTGGATCCTGCCATTCTAGATGACCCTGAAATAGCCCAGTTGAGTGCTGCTATCCTAGCCCTTGGCGGGGATCTTCCGGAAGAGCTACGCAGTCTGCCTCCTGAACTTACATTTCCACCTGCTACACTTTCTGGGGCTGCTGCTAGCTCTGTTCTGCGCTGGCCTGGATCCAGAGCTGGCTCAGGTTTACAGTACACACAACCCAGATTTCCCGCAAGTTTACCTCCGCCTGAAGTCCTTGCTCAAATGTCCCATTTTCCATCGCCTCAGCTCTCTCAGAATTTTTGTAATTTTAGTCTTCCCTATCCTCAGAGCCAGCCTGGACCACCAAGGACTCTTGTCCGACCTTCCACCACAACAGTGGACAGTGTACAAACACCTATTCCAAGCTACAGTCCTGCATCTGCCCAGGCAGTTATGCCTCCCCCGCACCAACCCATGCCTCCTCATGCCCCACACCAACCCATGCCTTCTCATGCTCAACACCAGCCTATGCCGCCACCTGCCCCATCACTGTATTCAGCTTCACCTCATATGTCACCTCATGTCCAGTACATGCAACAGCCTAGAGTTCCCATGGCCCAACCTCCACAGGCAATCTCACACCCTCAGCCCCAACCTCAGCAGCTGTTTCCTCAGCAGGGTGGTCAAAGTCAGCCACAGTCATTTTATCCATCTGTACCAGCTCAACAGCAAATGCCCAGACCTGTGACAGGGCCTCAACCTCCACAGCATGCCCACCATCAGTTCCCACAGTACATAGCCCCAACAAGACAACATGGACCAACAAACTTCCAGCAACCACCAATCCAAGGACAGTTTGCAACTAATGTACACCCAGCTTCAGCTGCTTTTGTGCAGCCTCATCAGGGATATCCTTCTGTCTCCTTCGTTCCCAATTCCCAGCCTCCACAAGTTAACAATGTCACCCAAAGTCAGATGCCCCATCACGGCTTGCCTCCACACATGCAACTGTCCCAGGGACTCCCCCCTGTGTCAATGCACATAGGACATATTAATCAACAGATTTCCTCTGCCTCCCAAACATTAACACATCCAGTCAATCAGCAGTTGCCTTATGCTCCTCATCCTCAAATACCCCCATCCTCTTATCATTTAGGTCCTGTATCCCATATGCAGATACCTACTGCCTCCAAACAGATGCCTCCTCCCCAACAGCCACAAATTCCTCCCCCGTCCACTCACATGCCTCCTCCTCATCCACAAATTCCCTCAGTTACCCAGCCGCTATCTCACTGTCCCCAGTCCCAAACAATTCCTACTCATCAATCCAACCAACAGCCAGCATATCCAGGAGTCCCTCTGAGGGCTACCGTTCCAGTCCAACCACAGATACCCCATGCCTCACATTCATCACAGATACAAATGCAACCCACCACTTTTCCTTCACAGCACCAAACGCTTCCCCAACCCAGTCTTCCAGTGCTCCCTCACAATATTTTCAGTCCTCAGCCAACTGTTCCTTCAAGCTCTGCTCCCATGAGTTATCCAGGAAGTGTTCCTATGGTTCCCAGCCAATCCGTGGCCACTCCACAACCTCAGTCACAGCCACCCCATTCACAGCCTTTGGCTCCACAACAGCTACCCCCAGGAGGCCCAGTTTCTTTTGCTGTTTCACAAGCTGGCAGCATTCCTCCAGGATCAATACAGCATCCTGTGAAACCCCCGTCCTCAGCAGCACCTGGTGCACCACAGCCCCTTGTGCTGCCTTCTCCTGCCCCATCACCATCCCCCTCTCCTGGTCCTCCCTCCCTGGGTATGGTCACTCAGAGGCCATCCCCTGCTCTTACCCCAGTTGGAGCAGCTCTGCCACAGTCATCTGTAACCGCTCCAGCTGCCAGTGGTCCCATGCCTCCAGCCGACTCCGGCTTGTTTCCGCGACAGAATTCTACTACAGATGATCTGCTCTCCTCAAGCCCCGAGAGCCAGCATGGAGGAACTAAGGACACTATCAATGTTTTACTACCCACCAAAGCCGATCCTCAGGAGGAACATCACAGAAAGAAAGCAGAGGGTGTGAGACTTATTCAGGGGGACCCTTACCAAGCACCAGAGAGGGTCTCGAAGCTTAGCGCACAGCTAGAACGGTTTCGTTCAACAGTCCAATCCTTAGAGCGGCCAGGGGAGGAAGGTCTGTCTGAACTTGATGCCCGATGGAAAGAACTGCAGGAGCAGCAGGAGAAGGATACTCGACAGCTATCTATCGCCATCGCTCGATGCTACACCATGAAGAATCGGCATCAGGACGTGATGCCGTATGACTGCAATCGTGTTATTTTGCAGTCCGGTAAAGATGACTACATCAATGCAAGTTTCATTGAGGACCTATCGCCATACTGTCCCCGCTTCATTGCAACACAGGCTCCCCTCACTGGCACTGCAGCTGACTTCTGGCTCATGGTTTATGAGCAGAAGGTTTCTGTAATTGTCATGCTTGTGTCTGAGCAAGAATTGGAGAAGGTAAATAGGATACTGTAGTGCAATGCAGAATGAATCTTGCTGGCTTGTACGATCACTTTTAAGTTCCAAATCTAAGAACCAACCATATATATAATTTGCATTTTTTATTTTCAGCAAAAGGTATTGCGCTACTTTCCAACAGAAAGGGGGCAACAGCTTGCCCAGGGACCAATTACGTTGACGTTGACCACACAGAAAAGCACTCCTACCCATATAGAGCGCATGATAGGACTACGGTATCGAGACCAGAGTCTGAGACGCACCGTCATACACCTTCAGTTTACTTCATGGCCTGAGTTGTAAGAAATCATCTTCATATACACTCTTCTTTAAATCGACATATTTACTTTACTTTTTACTTTACTTTACTTTACTTTACATATTTACTAATTATTTTGTTTTTTAGCTTTTGTAACACCTTGTTTTTTGGGACTGTTTTTTTAAAAGGGGTCTTCCAGACAGTAAATGCAACCTCATCCGGTTCATCCAAGAAGTCCATGGACATTACCTACTTCAGCGCCCGCTACACACTCCAGTCGTAGTGCATTGCAGGTACTGTATGTTTGCCATACATTCATGACATTAAGATGGCATTAAACAATACTAAGAGTGTAAATCGAGAATGAATGTAGCATGACTCAGCTTGACTTTGTTCTCAGCTCTGGTGTTGGGCGAACCGGTGCCCTTTGCCTGCTTTATGCAGCACTGCAAGAAATTGAAGCTGGCAATGGTTTACCTGACCTGACCCAGCTTGTGAAAAAGATGAGGCAGCAAAGGAAGAACATGCTGCAAGAAAAGGTAAGGTCCCGCTCTGCGTAATATTTACCAAATACAGAAATATGGTACAATACATATATATTTTTTCCCTCATTGTTGCCTTTGTAGCTTCACCTTAAATTCTGCTATGAGGCTGTGCTGAAGCACACAGACCAGGTTCTGCAGCGCCATGGAATCATAACCTCCCCTTGCACAAAGACCCCTAACAACATTCCAGTAAAGGTTACCTTCTTCATCTTACAGGCTTATCTTTTATGAATTAGACCAAGCAGTGTGACTGACCAGTGTGTTCTGTGTTATTCTAGTCATACCCACGACAGGAATGTCAAGACATTGTTCTGGGAGGAGACATGCCCATTAGCTCCATACAGGCCACGGTAGCTAAACTTAGCATTCGACCACCGAGTTTCGACCATGAACAAGATCCCAACCAAGACCAAATATCTTCTGCTTCTGAAGTACCAAGCACAGGGGATCCAGAGCCTACAGATGCGTCTCTTCAAACGTCTCAGGATCCTATTTCTTATGAGGCTATGCGTGATTTCATCAGTCCCCCCCTCTCTTGCACATCCTCTCCAAGCAAAACACAGTCTCCTTCACCTCCCAGCAGTCACGGAAATGGATTCACTCGGTCTACACCCGCTTCCCCCATCTCAAATCACAATCCGTCCACCGACGCAGCACCTCCTGCTCCACCCACTGTGTCATCTCTAGACCTGCTGGCTTCTTTGACACCTGAAGCATTCACGCTGGACAGTGCCCATCGAGGAAAGCAGCGGATCAGCAAGCAAAGTTTTCTTCAACCGCAAGAGGGAAGAGGTCTTCAGGGGCCTCCAGAAGGCGACGATCCGCTCAGTAGTTTGGATCCTCTGTGGACCCTCAACAAGAGCTGAAACAACACAACAGAGCTCTTTTTTATGTTCTGCCCCACAGGCGGCAGTGCCGCGAACTTTTTCCAGAACCTCGGTTATAACTAGTCCTTGTTCATGCTTCTATGACCTCATCACTACATGTGTCTGTCCTGACAAGTTTTAGTTGGCACTTTTCCATCTTTGATCCCGATGTTTCAGGTTACATTCTGTGAATCCAGTCTTGTCTCCTTAGCATGCACTCCTAATGCCATGGTGTTCGTAATTGGCTGACTCAGGTGCCTGAGTTTTGACTCCAATGTAGTGCTCTGCCTGTTAACACCAAAAATGTAAACATTAAGAATGGATAGTGTGTTAAAAACTGACATTCAGGCTACTGTTCTCGGTCATTGTATGAAGCAGATTAAGACTTACTGCTTGCCCTTCGTCCACATTGCACTGTGGGTTGTATATTATTATTCACTTGCAACTGCTCTAAAGCTACAGTGATCTGCAACTTGTATGTGGGGAAAAATCGAAGCTGGTGATGATGAAGATTCTACATGATAATACTTGATGTACTCATTATATTTAAGACACTTAAATTTCTGAAGCTCTTCAGAAATCATAGCATTTTTATGAGTTGATTCTAACTTGCAATTCTTTAAACTGTGTAAATAAATCTTAACAAATAGCAGTTTCCTGTTGTCTTTTCAAAAAGGCCAAAAAATAAAAAGCACATTGATTCATTCTTTTACAATGGTAGTCTATAAAGCAATTGTATGTTTATATTAAACATATATTTAATTTGTCAAAAAAACCTGTCAAAATGATTTGCTGCATCTAGGTTACCATGTGTTAGTTTTGAGAGGTTGTCTGGGAATAACGAACCTGCAAATGTCACAACTGGCCAATCAGAATCAAGCATTCCAACGAGCCGTGTAGTAAATTTAACATAATATCACCGGCGGCGCCAGGGGGGGTCATGCGGGGTCTCAAGACCCGCCCCAAAAACGCCTTGACCCCCCATTTAACCCCCCACCCCCTCCCTGATTAAAAAATATTTAATTTATATAAAAATATATATATCCGGGATAAAGATTTAACAATGGTCCTCTTGAAACAACGCAGAACAATAATAATTCATAATTTATTCGAAATATAAAAAAATATAAACATAAGAATCACTGCGACGCCCCATGAACGTTGCTGCCGCTGCGCCTTGCGTCATTGCGTTCAAGGCGCTGCTGCGAGCCCGCAAGTGGAGGGCGAGCCCTGCTTGATCCTAGAACTAGAAATAGAGGACACCGAGGAATTGGAGGATGAGGACCGGAGCAACTCGCATAAGGAAGCATATGTGTTGCAAAATTCAATTTGCAATGTAATATGCAAAATGGCAATGCAGTATGTAAATTGACAATGCAATTGTGTATCTAAATATACATTTCAAATAACGTATGTGCAACATTAAGTGCAAAGTGAAAATAAAAATTCAATTATATCAATTACATTTGGGAGTTCCTACACAGGTTTTATGATTACAAATGTAATTGATATAATTTAATTTTTATTTTCATTTTGAACTTACTGTTGCACATACGTTATTTGAAATGGAATGGATTTAACGGGGGATTAAAGCCATGGCCCAGCCGAGAAACCAAGACAGCCTAAATTAAAATCATAACCGTGTCGTTCTTTTGGATCACAGGGGCATGTAGCATCCAGGGGTTTTAGTTACTCTTGGTTCAAACAGTACCAGTGGCTGGAATATTCTGTCAAGACGCGGCTTTTTGTTTTGCCTGTCGTCATTTTTTTCACAGTGTGCATGGATCTGGTTTTATTTGTTTAGTAGCAGTAATATGCAGTTATTAGCCGTGTCCACTGTATTTTTTTTTGTTTTGGTTTTCATGAGACCCCCTTGAAATGACCAAGACCCCCCATTGGCCCCCCAATCAAAATTGTCTGGAGCCGCCACTGCATAATATCATGATAATAACGTCACGTGCCTACTGTCCAAGCTTAATGATACTTGTAGGTAAAAAATGTCAGAGATTGAATCTGCATCAAAGAATGAAAACCGAATTAGACAAGGTATTAAAGCATTTTATTTGATAATTAGTACAAAGATTTTTTTTCCTGTGTTAAAAATAGAACAGAGCATTAGTTACATCCTCCAGTCTGGTTACACAGTGTAGTGTATTCGGACAAAGAGGGCAGAGCAGGCCCAAAAAAGTAATGGAACAATATTTACACCCAAAATCTCTCTGCCCCCTCCCTATCTGAAAAAAACAGTGCAACATTCAGGCATTTCACATCACACAAAACATCCCTACATCAGCAGCAGGCATCTTAAGATACAGCGAGATGAGAGCAGTATTCTACATCAACACTGCACACATCACATCAGTTTAGGGGAAGGGTGAGACAGCAGTAAATTTAATACAATTTATCACTCCTCCCAATATAATGGCTGCCATTGTATGTGACAGCAACCCTACAAGGAAATTATGTTTGTCTTGAAAATAATTATAAATCTTCAAGCAGTACTCTGTAAGCACAGGGTTTCTGATGCACTAAAGCAAGATGTTAAAAATAGTCACATAAATAGTATTCTTGGGCTATCCTTGTGTGTTTTATATGGTGCTAGTGATAAGAGGCAAAACATTTTCACTTGGGAATTTTAGATTTTTGATATTCCTGTTTTCAATATGATTAGAGCGGTCTAACCAACTGGTCTCATATACATATTTTGTTTTTGATAATTGGACGGTAAAGTTCAGCAATGTCCACAGTAATCCCCAATCAACTGAGAGAGATGAGGGGTGTTCAAAAACAAAACATATTTAACAACATTTGTCAAAGCAACTACATGGTTTGAAGAATTCAGTTTAAAGGGGTACTAATACAGCACCAGACCGCTTATCATTTAATAATACATTGCTAAAACATGAATAAAAAAGGACTTACAACATGTGTTATGAGACTTATTAATAGAAATGCACATGATTTCTGTTCAGTTACAGCTGTGAAATCTTTTTGTTGGTTGTCCAAATCGATCAAAAATCCTGATTTAAAAAATCTTGGCCCAAATTGCAGTATCAAGTCCTCCAGCACTATAGTACCTTTACATACGGGGATATAAATATAACCCAATTTATTAAAACAGTAATCCATAAACCGTTAATTAAAGCATCATGTTATAATTCATTTTAAGGAGCAATACAAACCACCCAAAGACATTTACATTTAAAGGGACGTTCTGGTATAGTCCACTTTTACAACCCCATAAACCCAAATGCTTAAACATTTCAATGGAATGCACACGTATACATCACTCTCGAGTAAAATGAACAATCCAATAATCTTTACAAGTGTTTTGTATTATCTAGGTGTGCTTTAATATTTAATTGAATTTCAGTTCTTTTCAGGACAAACGTCTGGATTTGTTGCGTCTCAGCACATCAGGCAAATACAGTAATACAAATTGGTTATTATGGCTATATTAAACATAGCCCGGACCAAATGTGTGTATTTCAATGGGATCCTCAGGGCTTGATTTGATTGACTAGCATTTTATCATTTCAAAACATACAGTAACAACTAAAGCTCAATATAATCTCAGTGACGCCTGTAAACTGCTCATGGTTCTAAAACTAACAGAAAATTCAAGACCGGAAAAATAATACACATTAAAAAGCAGCCCTTTCTACAATTTCTCCATTAAGGGTGTTAATATTCAACATAATTTGTTGCATTTAGCTTTGAGTCTGGGACATTTGTACTGATGGCTGAAATATAAAAATAATCCTGGAAAACAGGTTGACATGTTTTTTACAGCTGCTGACTATAATATTAAGGTTTAAGTTAGTCAGGTTTACTTGCATATTAAAACTTAATATCTCCATTTTAGCTTATCTATCAGCCAAGTTTCGTACGAAACTGTTAGAAATTTTTACTAATAAATAATTGATTTCAACATTAAAACTGACAACCTCCCACTCCAAACATCTGCTTTTTGACAATGCATCTCTGACATCACAAACACAACCACACTCACAAAACCATTAAACTCCTTTAAACGAACACCAAGACAAACTCATATTCTTTCACCAAGAAAAAAGCCTTGTCCTTTTGTTCTCTTTCCTCCTCTTCATTCAACCTACAAACACACACACGCACGCACATAAACGGACATCTTAAGGCAGGCCAAGTGAGTCACCTCTCACGGTCAGCAACTGTAATGCTACCTTCATGTAAAATGAAATTTTACAGACAGTACTGTACGATGGAGTCGTGTACTACCTAAAGGTCCAGAATGCTCCTGAAGAACAGATCAAGACCTAACAGTAACTCCTCCCTCCTTGAAGGCCAGTGGTAAGACAACATCAAAAATGTCTACAATGAACCTCCACGATGCAAGTTAAAGGATGAGTGCTGTTCCGCCGGCCAAGAGGTTTTCGGGCTGGTGTGTATTTCAATCCAGCTTCTCCAGAACAGAGGGTACGTAGACCAGACTGAGCTCACTACCGAAGTCGCAGACTATAGCGGCATTGTCCAGAACCAAGAGCTGCCTTACGCTCTGGCCCTCGCTGCTCTGGCCCAAGTACACGGTCTGCAGAAGGTCCCCGTAATTCAGGTCCCAGAACGACACACATCCTTGACCTCCCGTCACAAGTAAGCTTTCGGAGATCACCCCTAGACTGGCCCCGCATCCCACCTCCTGAAACAGAGAGGGACGGGAAGAGGTTAGTATAGAGACCACCACACAATAAAGTACTAGTTAAAGTGTCTTATAATATTCACGCACCTGTTGTATAGAGTACAGCTTTATGCCTGTGCTACGGTCCCAAATGCAAATGAGGTCATCCAAACCACTGCTTATGATGCAGGAAGTCGTGCAAACCAGCGAGGTGACATCACCGCGGTGACCATACACATGGCTCACGCGACTGCCCGTTAAGACATCCCAAATGCAGATCGCTCCGTCTTGGCCCCCGCTAGCTAAAACCATTGTCTACGACACAACACAGGAGGAGTACTATTAAAATACAGTCGATATATACGATTTACGCGTGGTTGTGATTCTTACCTGGTCTATGTAGATGGCAGTAATGCCACCCGAGTGACCCTGCAGGGTAAACAAACAGCAAGAGTCCTCTAAACGGTACACCTTTAAAGCAAAGAGGACAGAATAAACACCAAACCAAAGAATGAGGCTATTGTCAACTTTGGAGAAGGCTATAATGCTACAAATAAAAATGTAAAAACCCCCAAATCAGAGCAGAAAATCCCCGAAAGTGTGCATATTCGATGTGGGCATTGTTTTCACTTGATATGTGTTTGTGTTGTGTCCTTTACCCTGACTGTATGGTCCTGGCTGCCGGTGACCACCCTCCCCGCAGCAGCTTTGAGCACAGTGATGGGTTTCTGGTGGGCGCACTGCACCGAGCGCGTCAGCTGACAGCTGATCACATCTTCACTGCTATAACAGGGCGAGGGTGGAAGACTCCCCCGGCCTGGTGGACCTAATGCAAACAAAATTAGCATCACTTATGCACGGATGGACTTTCTTGGACTATTCTGCATTGATGCACAAAAGTTCATAATAGAGCTATAAAACTCAAAATTTCTGAAGATACCTTTCAACTTTCAAATCATGTTTGACAGGAAAACATTTGAATGTCGCTGGCATTTGTTTACATCATGAGTCTATATTTAACCAAATTAAAAGGTACCAATCCCCGCCTACTGGTACATTCCTCTGCAGACTTCAAATTAGTTCACTTTTTCCCAACTCACCCCGATACTGCAGCAACCCAAGAGGTTTGTTGATCTCCACGGTGAAGAAATCCAAAGAGCCATTCAAACGGGCTGCCACAATTCTAACAGAGAAAGACACAGTTAGCAGGAGAACAGGGTTTAATGGTCAGGCGTGAGACTGATGTGGTCTGAGGTGTGTGCGGTTGAGTCTGTGAAATGCACCTGTTGTTGAGAAAAGCTAATGCACTGATACCCGATACACCATCTTCATTACAGCATCTTAATGTTCCCTCTACTGCATCCCACAGCTGATGAGGACAGAAAGAGAGAGGGCGGGTTAACGACATGGATACCTCAAAATGTTGTTATTTTAAAAGCCCTCATCATCTCCAAGTCTGCTTTTAACTGGCAGATCGTTTACACTTGCAAGTAAAATGCATCTTATCGATCTGGATTTGAGTAGGAGGGTCTCTTAATTCAATAGTACAGACAGTACCCTCTGACATGCATCCCTGCATGTTGATAAAGCTAAAGAAAAAATGTGATGTGCACACAGGCATTCTCATCTCTGAAAATTGTTGAAAGTGGATGAATCTCATGAAATTTTCACTACTTTGGATTAGGTGTAAAGAAAAGACTCGCTCACCTCAAGTTTGCCGCTGCTCCGACCCGTGGCAATAAGGTTACCCCTCAGCTCCATGGCCCAAACCGAACTGTCCCAGTCAACACTGCTCTGCGGGGAAAGATCTGGTGGCAGGACAGGCTGGTCCCCCAGGCTACGTCGCCTTTGTTGTGACGGTGGAGGAGAAGGGGGAAAGGCCAGTGGGGGCAAGGTCTCGTGCTCTTGGTACGCCTTCTCCACCAATCCTCCGAAGTCAAAGGCGGAGCTGCTCGCGGTCTGAGAAGGGGGCAAGTTCATGAAGTTGGTGTCAATTAGCGGGGTGAGGTCCGGCTGGTCCCCAAACAGCACAGGGCGTGTGGGAGTGATCCTCCTCCTTATTGGGAAAATATCTACATCTGAACCTCCCATCGTCCCACCCCCTACCTCCCGGAACTCCGCCCCCAGGAGGCCATCAGGCTCACAAGCGTTTATGTGATCCCAGCCGTCTCGATGTTCCCAGCAACCACTGCTGCTACTCCTGCGCAGACTAACACAAAAAAACACCACATTCAGCCATAAGAGCATAATTATGATAATGTAAGAGGTGCAACGGATGAAGGTCAGCATTTCTTACCCTTTGTCAGGGATAACAGTAAGACAGTCTCCCGTCTGCGCGTCCCACACACGGATCTGTCCCGCCAGACAACAGCTGGCCAGCAGCATGCCATCACTGGCCAGACACTCAATATCCTGTGAAGAGGTATCAAAGTTACTTTATATACATCAGAGCGCATATCTGAGCAGCAATAATGGAAAATTTCAGCAGGACTCTTACCATGCTGTGACCTCTCAGCAGCAAAGGAGAGATTTCACTGATCGGCGGGGAGTAACCATATTCATCGCAGGGCAGATCCCCACGGCGACGCCGGCCGTGGGACACCCCGTTCTGCCCGTAGTTTCGAGGACAGAGCACTCGATACAGACAGAAAAGCAGAAGGACCAACACCACGCCAGCAAATAGTCCAAGGGCCGCCACCCTGCGCACATAATAACCAGTGATGTTATACATGATTAGTCCACAGATACAGAAATAAAGTTTTAGAGTTTTTTTAGGGTGTAACGATATATTTTAATAACACATCACAGTTAGGTCTGTCAAACGCTTATCCACGATTAATCGCATCCAGAGTAAAAGTTTGTGATTACATAATGTCTGCACTGTGCATATTAATTTTGTATTCATAAACACAAAAACATACACGCATACATTTTACGAAATATTTATTTATTAATTATATTTATCGAAAATTGAAATTATATACAACTGTTATTAATTACTATATGTATGTGTTTATAAATAAAAAAAGAATATGCACAGCGCACAGAGACTTTAATTCTGCATGTGATTAATCGGCATTAATCTTTTGACAGCACCAATCACAATATATATATATTTTAAAGTATTGTAGAGCTATTGTGATATTATAGAACATGACGTCTGTTTAATCTTTTTTTGCCTTAGCAGTGATCTGTGCCATCCATTTAATCTTTTCATGTTTTTTGTGCTTTTACTGATTTAAAATCTGACCTTTAAAGGGTTTAGCTTTCTCAATTCCTTTTTAATTGTAATTCGGTAACAACTTACAATAAGGTTGTTTTTTTAACATTAGATAATGCATTAGCTTACAAACTAACAATGAATAGAATCAAACGTTGCAACTTAAGAATACTGCATCATGAACTAATGTATTAGTTAATAATTCTATTGCCATTAAGTTACATTAACAACGTTCAATACATGCTGAGAAACTTCAAAATAGGACTTATTGTTAGTTTATGTTAGTTAGAAGTTTCAAATAGACCTTGAATTAGCAATAAAAATTCCAATTTGTCTCAAATTAATGTACTATTATAGCCCTAGCTTTGTTCTAGTCTCTTGTGAATGGGACAATTAATATCAAATCTACATGTGAGCATGTGTAACTTCATAAAGTATTTCTTGAAATTCCAGTTTACTCACATCTGCAAACTTGAAGGCGACTCAATAGTCAGCATGACGTTTAAACACCTCCACACACTGCAGTTTAATCTTACACAAAGCACACAAACCGTGACCAGGGTTCAAGTATGAAAGAACAAAGAACATCTAGCTGGGGCCCAATGGAAGCATTACTGAGAAAAAGCCTTTAAAGTGAACTGACCCACATCTCTCTGATTTATATCTCAACCACAACGGCCTTATAGATAAGCCGTGAGACCTTGGAACAGCGACCTTGAACACTGTGTTTATGTTTGTGAGTGAGAGATGCTATTGTTTATCTCCTCAGTAACATCATTGGACATGCGGAGTGTGGTGGTATGAGATACGATCGAGATCTCTTAGTTAATCAGTGTCAGCTTTTTTCAACATACTGTATGAATGAACTTGAAAGTCCCATTGTTTAGGAGAATATTTCAGTGTTGTGGTATGAAAGCTCTCAACATTTGTACAAAGAGAGACCACAAAGGGAAGCACTGATAGAGACTTTCAGAGAAAAGTTACTGAGCAGCTTCAGCTACACAATGAATGAGTGAATGCTGTCTGTTTTATATAAAGAACAAGGTGGGGAAAGAAACAAAAAAGAAAATCCTTTCAGATCTTCCTCAAAGCCCTCTGGTGAAATTCGCAAACTGTGGAGGAGTTTTGAAGGTTTCCTCAGACGACCACTTTCAACAAGTTGGTATTATTTATTAGGGTCTTCATGAAATGTCTGGAAAATATTTCGATTAAAAACACTCAATGGCTGTGTAAACAAAACCCTTCCTTCCTCGTCAAAAACAGCTCTGCTCACAGCAACCCATTTTGGTGCATGTCTCTTTAAATGATAATGAGTTACAGCTCACCCTGCCCCACCCCCTTCCGTCCTGCGTGTCAACACAGCACACATGCAGGACTGCCGTGGCTTAGCTAAATTATGTTTCCTGAACTCCACTGTGGTAAGTTTCATTTTAAACGTCTCAAATCATTTGTTCGGAGACTAAAAAACCTGTCACAGTAAACAGCGCTCACGTTGTGCATGTATGCTTGCCTAAAATCCACGTATTGAGCACCTGCAGATCACAGCGGAATAACTTGGATTTAAGCGCTTGTCGTTGACAAGTTATAACGTTATCATTAACGTATAATAATATAATAATATAATAACGTAATCATTCACCCAGCTCGATCCCTCTTGAGGAACAACTTCGAAGCTAATCCTGTTTGTACTGTCCCAGGATGAAAAAGCACTCAGCCTTGAAGTGATTCGCGCAAACAAGCAGGTTTTTACTTATGGTTTCTGATGTATTTCCACTTAAACGCTTTGGACATCACAACCGGAGCGAAATCTAAACGGCTCGATTTCTCACATGCTTGCACACCAAGGCACACCAATACAAACTTACTGCGTTCTTATTTTTCACATTTTCTGGGTTGCTAGATGCACCGGGGACCCGATTATAGCACTTAAACACATAAAAAGCAGGGTTGTCCTTTAAGACTTGTCCTTTAAGAAAAATAATCGATTTTTATTAAGATACGACTGTAGAATTAGTTTTTGTGTTGTTGCAAGATATGACTAGAGGAAAATGTTAGGATGTTCTTGATGGTTGCCTGGGTATTCTGAGTGGTTGCTATGGTGTTGCTAAGGTGTTTTGCAATTAGATTTGAACTTGCAACCTTTAGGTTAACAAGCCTGTTTTGCGACCCATATCTGAGCATTTTTGGTCAAAGCATTTGTAGAACACCTAAACAAAAAGATACTGACTTGTAAAGCGTGAGGTCTGTTTGCAGATCAGTGGTCTTGATGCTGGGGGGAGGAGCGTGATGTGTATCTTGAGGATGGCGAGTGTCTATGGCCTCTTGTTGGCTGAGAAGCAGTGTAACAGGGATGACTGGCAGAATGCTGATATACCTGTGGGCATCAGAGAGGGGCATACCAACGTAAATCCTTTTACATACAGAAAAGAGTTGAAAAGAGAATGAGTTCATCAATAATTTAACATTTAAAAGAGAATATAGTACCTCTTAGCAAGAGTGATATTGTAATAGCTAAAGAGAGACGGCCAGTGCCGGAAAGAAAGTCGCCTCCACAGCTCCTCGTCATCAGGGCCCCAGGTAATCTGGGGGCTTGACACAGGGGGAGCTCCCGGACTGGAAGGGCGGTGACCCTGGGATTGGTTCTCAGGTATGGGGGTGGGCTCAGGGGCAGGGAGCACGCTCAGAGTGCTGGTTGGATCTCCACCGGGAAATACCGGAGGTATCACGCCCAGGTGAGGAGAAAGCCCCGCCTCCCCAAGAGGACTTTGTTCTGACACCTGAGCGGCAAGAAATGTCCTCAAACCAGCAGGGTCGGTGTAAACCAGGATCCCAATCCAGATTACAGTGCCCACCTATGAAACAACAAAAATACTGTCTGTTCAGATTTCATAGCAAAAATATCTCAATGTCTTGAATATGGTGTGTAAACTTTCTGCACCATTAAACAGAAATGCAAAGTGTTTGTTAGGCAAGATATGTTTTAATATTTTAACTTAACTTAACTTTTGCAATTGGGCAATTCCAATGTTATGGTTGTGACATTTTTGTTATGGACATTACATAAAAATGCTCAGAATATGCATTGCGAATATATTGAACCATCTGTCTTTATTTTAATAAAAACTTGGTAATAGAGAGTCTAAACATCCCAAAATATCAGTCTATGAAAAAAAATTATATTAAAAAAAAGGGAATTAAATACGGATGTGACAAAAAAAGGATGCGGTTTTTGGGAGACAACAAACTTGGTAGGATTTCTGTGAAACAAAATGCACAATCAAGAAGCAATAATAGCCCATTAAAAGAGAAGGGATGGCTCTTTATAGTACATAAAATGTATGTAACGTTGACATTTTCACAGAAAGCCCAATTCTGTTTGGTGTTGCTAGTACCGCAGAAATGGCACACTTCAGCTTTAAAGTGATAATCTTTACCATGATGATTCTCTGTGCCAGGCGAGTACGGGCTAAGAAGTACACCACCCGTAGCCTTTTAGGCAGACGGAGGTTACGGAAGGCTGGAGCCTGAAGGGTGATTGTGTGGGGTGAGGGCCGGGGTGGTGGGGGAGTCTCTCGTGGACGTAAAGGGCCTGGTTTAGGCGGAGGCATTCCAGCTTCAGCCGGGAGTCGCCGGTTCAAATCTGCTAACTGTTGTGAAACAATCAGAACAAGATATTCAATGTTTCTCATTTAATTACAAAAAACATCTTCTAGAGTGATCACTGCATGGGCGACTCTCACCTCCATCCGCCGGATGTCAATAGACAGCACGGTGGTGAAGAAAAACATCTGAAGGAAGAAATCAGAAACCAGACCAACCACAGCGAACAGACAGAACTCCTACACACATAATCACACAAGGAAATAGAAGAAATAGTGAAGTCTTCAAAAGAGACAAAAGAAGGGAATATTTATTTTGTTTTTCTAAAGAATTTCACCTGAATTGCTGGTACTAATGTAAAGTATCCAATGACGATGATGCCTAGTTCAGTAGCCATATTCTTCATGATGGACCAGCTCTCATTGCTTAGACCTTAAAGGACAAAAAAAAGTTAAATAAATATGATTATTTATTATCTTTTGACATCCAGATGCACCAAAAAATCCCTTTTTTGGCATTAAATTAACTATAGAGTCTACACAAACAATGGTCTATACCAGTAGCGAACCCTCAGGGCCCTCTTTGATGACCTAAACTATCGTAAAAAATAATATAAAAAAACTTTCAAATATTATTTTTAATAAAAGTCGGACAATTTCCCCTATTAGATATGTATCCACGTGAGATTTCCAAGTCTCACGAGAGTAATTCAAGATCACCGAGCAGTGGCAACTCTTCGATGTCAAACGCTTTCTACACAGCCTGTAAATGCTGCTAAAAGTTGAACGTGTGTTTACGTCGAGCGTCTTTTGTTTGCATACCGCTGACTGACAGTACAGTTAATCAACGGGGGATAATAATTTAAAGTGACAGTAGTTCACCAGCAATCTCGTAAAGTGGAAGAAGCACCCGAAGCAGGTTCAACCGCCAAACTTTAAATAAGAAGAAATGCGGAAAGCGTAATTTTAAATGCAAAACACTAACTTTGTCATCAAGTCACGGAAAAATATATAAACCTGATAATGGAGGAGGAATTTGTTATAAAGTAATTTGATCATCCAATTGTAAGATATTTATGATTTATTAGGCTGCCGTGCCTCAATTCATTCTGGTTGATGATGTGATCTTAACTCTTTCACCGCCATTGACGAGTTATCTCGTCATTTAAAAAGAAACGGTTCCCCGCCAAAGACGAGTTATTATGGCAATCAGTGTTTGTACTGTTGTACAGCAGGTGGTGCTATTACACATCTTTGGGAAAAAGTACAGAATCCCAGAACCTAGAACGTATATTTCTTATCGGTTCTTAATGATTGTTCTGAGTGTAATCTGGGCGGAATCTTTGACAAAAAACGTTAATTATCTCAGCTGTTTAATCAAAGTGATGCATTTTTGAAGAAACCCACCCACATCTAAGGAGTGATAAAAAAAAGAACAAATGAAGATATAAGAATACAGTTTCTTTTGTTTAAAAGCTACTCTGTTCTTTCATTGGACACATTGTTTGTCCATATATACTTTACAGTATATGTACTGTGAGCCATTAAAATTTGGTGAAAATGTTAAAAAACTCTGACGTAGGCTGGCAACTTTTGTTTTAAAAAGGGTGGCAGGGAAAGAGTTCATTTCAGTTAAATTCTCAATTTGGATTTTAACTGATCAGTCTTAAATTTAACATATATTTGCTGTAATTCTGCATAACCCTGACATTTTATCAGATAAATGGTAAATTTACTACAGTCAGTTACATACGTTAAACTGTAACGTTACCAGTTTAATATAAAGATTTATTATAATCACAGTATATATATACGCTGGTGAATCTCTGTTTAGTGTCTGCTAGTGTAGGTTTTCTTGCTGAGAGTGCCCTCATGAGAGATGTTGCTTTTAAACTGGTATTGTTTACGTTAGTCTGTGTTGGTTTTATGATCGGACTGGGAGGCAGTGTCGGTCATGTGTGTGTGTGTGTGTGTGTGTGTGTGTGTGTGTGTGTGTAACCCGGTCCATTATGCTGTTGAAGAGCATATACACACGGCACGCTGATCATAATTCATATGTGTAATAAGGATTTTTATTGCATGTTATTTTGGTGATAACTGTCTTGCTTTTCAAGTCTGGAGCAGTATTGTAAACATAAAATGTGGTAAGTGTGATGGTATAATGATGTATGCGCACTTCCATAGGAAAGCACAGTAAGGTAAAATAAACTTAAGTGTGGGTTTGAGAGGGGGCTTGGGTTGCACGTGTGCAGTGGGCCAAGGCTCAAACGTCACGGTTCGGTACTGGTCCGTACCACATGCTATGGCCATAAAACTCCATCGCACACATCGTGCCAGTTTGGAAGATCTCTGACCTTGAGCAATGCGCAGCTTGACTTCAAGGTCAACAGGAGTTGACACAACAGACTTCGTGAGAACCAGGACATTCTCCAAACCGATGACCACCACTAGATACGGAAAGATCTCACTGCAAGCCAGAAGCAGATAAAATATTTCAATTACATTTACATTTACGTAAAGCAACATAGAAAGTCATAAACTTTTGAATACTTCCTGTGTATCCTGACAATTGAACCCATTACCTTGGGTTGAGAAACAGGAACAAAAACAAGCATTTGAATATCATGATATAAAAGGTTCATGTGTAAAAAAAGAATACCTTAAACTACTGAATGGAACTTAAAGCGATAGTTCACCCGGAAATTGAAATTCTGTCATGATTTATTCTCCCTCATGTAGTTCCAAACATGTAAATGACTTTTTCTTTTGTGTAATACAAAAGAAGATATTTTTGGAATGGTTTCAGTGGTTTTGTGTCCATTCAATGGAAGTCAATGGAGGTCAAAATATCAAAATATCTTACTTAGTGTTCTGCAAAAGAAAGCAAGTCATACAGGTTTGGAATGACATATGGGTGAATCTTCATTTTCGGGTGAACTATCACTTTAAAGTGTGGATAGGTTGGTCAGAGAGAAACTAAACAGGCTAGTGCATTATTAATAAAATATACTCTGAGGACTTGACCTTCTATAAGCCTGCTGTGCCTTGGCCCAGATAGTGTGCATGTGTTGACTGTAGGATGGCCTGGTGAACACAGGCTGAATTTGTTTGGACAGCCTGAGCTCACACCACTGTGACTTTAAGTCCACACACGCAAGCTTATAGGCCAACGGAGAATCATCCCTGCCCACTCCTACCAAAGATGTTCCTCTAATTCAGTATGCTGCCATTAAAACTGCCGATCAGTTACACATCAACCTGCCTCCTAAATCAATCGTGGCATTTTGATTCCACCGATAACACCACAAAATGCCACTGATATGAGTTTCGATTCTCGGTTGCTTAGCTGCCCGATAATGTGAGAGGATTATCATGATATCAGTATATGAAGGTGTGTATTGGATGATCTCATACCCTCCATTGAGCGTAGGCGTCAAGCCAAATAAGGTGCAGAGTCCCACGGACATTAGCAAAGAGCTGAGAACAGTGACCACGGCAGCTAGTGCCAAGCCCCATTTGGACTTCACCATATCAATCTTTCCTGTTAAGTGAGAAAGACATACAAAACAAAGTTTTTTTTTCTAAGAGGATTTTATAAGAACGATCCTAATAAAGCATGTGCATAAACTTTCAAGAATAACTTAGAACAGAATGTCAGCATTAACAAATCATTTCTATCCTGAGGATAATGCAAACTCTAACACCCCTGTAGAAAGCTCAGTCAGAAAGTGAACAGCCTGATTAATCCAAAAGCTTTCTGCTGCCAACGCTATGTTCACAGGGCACTTGGCAACATGACCAATGTACGCACCGTGTCATAATATCGCCAAACATTAATAAAAGGACAATACAATCAAGTCCAGGAAAGGAGTAAACAGACAAAGCAATAAAAAGCAACATATTCTTCTTTGGCTCAATATAAGACTCTAGAGAGGGAAAGTGCAGATGTTGCTTACGCGTGGAAAAGTAGATATAAGCGAAGAGGATGATGTAAGTGGTAACTAGAGGGATGAGCTCAGCGATGCCGATCTCTTCTTTGAAATGGACGTGTACCATGTGATCTTCACGCAGGCTGCAGTTTGCTGAAGGATGAAGCTGTTTCAGACGTGCTCTGAGGCTGGCTACAAACCTGCTCAACCACACGCACAGATACAAATGAACAGTTCTTTAAATAACAACATTATTTAGTTAATTTCATGCAATATTATTTAGTTACTTTCATGGAATGACAACATCTGAATCTCATTTTCAAAAAATAACAACTTAAAAAAACTGTAACACCCTATGTACACCAGACTCGAGCGGCGCGACGAATGCCTTATTCTTAATGGGTTTGTCGTGTCGCATCCATTTGCTAAAACCACACACTGTTTCTTTGGTGTTCGGGTCGGTACAAACAGCCCCCCATCTCTTGCCTGGAGAAGAGTGTAACCTGCTTTACGACATACGTTACATATTTTACTAGAAGCCTGGGAAGGCTTGTTGCGATAGTCGGTGTCCTGGTTATAGACGGTGTCCCCCCACCAACCGATTTCATCTCTTGGGCACCGACCCCCACCGTCATTTTGAATTTTTATAGTAATAAATCACTTAGTTTAGTTAAAGCCCAAACTACAGCTACGCGTCCGAACGCGTCTGCATCATTCAGCATAAGCGGAACAAGTGTCGCAGCAAAGATCAGCAGCCGGAGTTACATTTTAGTCATCATGTGAGAAGAGTGAAGTGCTGACTGAAGTGCCGATGGCAGAGGCTTTTCTGTCAAACTTGCAGCCTAGTAGAATATGTAAGGACTGTCATCACTGGCGGAGCTAGAGTTTTATATACAGGGTGACCAAATAGTGCTTCGGTGCCTACTTCATGGGATCCATAGACCATGAGAAAAAATGTGTGTGTAACCCACACAACGTAATGAGATTAATGTCATTCTTAATGCATGTAGATTAAATAATTTATAAAGTGTAATTATGAAAATGTTGAAAACATAGTTTATCCCTGATAACTTGTTTAATTTAAATATGAAACAAAGCAACACCAGAGGTGTCTTTAAATTGATGTGGATCAGAGCATCATTTATCTGATACAACATACTCATTCCCACATTAAAACAAAATCATTTATGCTGATTACTGCCCCTGATGTTGTAATCTCCATTATTACTTTCAGATATTCGAATACACACAGAATTTTAGACGCTACAAAAAGCTGAGAAGCATTTCTGAATTATTGTACTGCTGTTTTGATTCTCTAAGGAACACAAAATCAGTTATTTAAACGGGAAATATAAAAATAGAAAACAATCAGAGAACATCCAACATCACTAAAACACTCAATGGATTCAGGTTACACAGTAAAGAGTCTGACTACTCTAATGAATCCCTTTCTTACATCGAATCTGTACGCGGTTGGTTATGATAAACTTTGTGAGCGTTGAGCACTTCAGCACAACTCTTCTTCACCGGTAAATAATTTAAACGACTCTGATTGGCCAGTATATTCCTACCATGAATTTGATTGGCTGTAATGTTCAAATCTGTAGCAGAGCAAAAAAGCTCTCATCCACATTCTTTCATTTTCATCTAATCTTATTTGGATTGCGACTGTCGTAGCTAGTTTATTACTATGCAGGGACTGTTTTCCTCTTTTATCTTGAACTTGGAGGGCAGTTTTGTTCACCTTGTTGCCATTATTTCGAAAGCCTCTGTTGATTTCTGACCCTGATAAAGACAATGTATGTTGGGAACAGATACTATCCGTTAATGGAGCCTAACATTAACTTACACACTGAAAAGTTATTTAGGAATCCTAAAGCAAAGGCTAAAGGGTGAAACTTATTTAAACACGATGCTTCCTTCTTGTGTATTTCTAACGTTTGTATGAAGTACACCTTCCGCATTTATTTGACTAACCATTAACTTTTTCATTCTCTCCTTTTCTTCCTCCAGCTTTAATCCTCCTAGTAGCATGGCCTTGTAAACTAAGGGTACTGTTTAGCGTGTTGACAAAATGTTTACATGCTCTCCTACTTGTAAGTCGCATCTACCAAATGAATAAATGTAAATAACACCTGCTTAGAATGTAAAAAGAAATAGGATATCTCTCCCGTCACGGATAGAAAACGCTGGGAAACTTTACAACTTTACAGCAAACCCTTCACCCCAGGTGTCACCGTCGTTTTTACACGTCGATGAACCAGTGGGAAAATTTCATCACCGCCACATCCCTAAGCCTGGGTGAAGTTAGCCAACAGCTAACTATAAGACGAAACGATCTAATATGCAAGTCTCAAAACTGCATGCAGAGACAGCAAAGAAACCAAAGAGAGTATTTTTGGAGGGAGCGAAAAAAAATAAGACAAGAGTGATCGGACACAAGCCCGAACGTGAATAAATATCGTATGGGCTTACACTCCGTGGCGCAAACTGAAAGAGGGAGCAGGTTGCAAAACAGACGGAGACCTAGCCATCCTGCTAGTATAATGTAGACTTATGTATAATTATTTTCTTACTGTCCTGTAACTTTGAGCTTATTTGTTATTAGCCGTGTTGGGCAAGTTACTCTGAAAAGTAATGAATTACTAGTTACTTATTACATATTCAACAGTGTAATTAGATAACTATAAAAATGACTCTCTCAAAAAAGTATTTAATTACTTATTACTTTCTATATCTTATATCAACCTTGATAAGTTACGTGCTTCAAGGATAGACATGAAACGGCTCTTTCAATTCATTCAAATAAATAATACAATATAAAACTACATAAAGTAGCATTATTAACTGACCAAAGTATTACACATGTGAGAATTATACATTAGGGCATTAATAAGGAGTTATCCTTTACTTTATTTTTTGAAGGGAAAAGTAATTAAATTACAGTCACTAATTACTAAGTAACTTCATACACCCAACACTGGTATGTAATGCTTGTAAACGATGCCTTCCGAACCAAAATAAATGTTTTATGGTCAAAAGTTGCAGATTCCTTAGTTCATGCACATAATCCACATATTTGTTGAGCAGTTTAGTCGTTGAGTAGACTTGTTATCAGTATGTGTAGTTACCATGCTAGGTAAGCTACCATGCTAGGTAAGTTACCATGCTAGGTAAGCTACCATGCTAGGTAAGCTACCATGCTATTACACAAAACAAATGCCTGGTCGCGAGTGTGTTTCACGTCCATGTGTTGTGTTTTGTGTGGATGCAAATGTGCTATGTAGCTAGCAAGCTATGTGCTAACAACATTTGGCGATTGCATCAGTTTAGTCAACAAATTTACGCGTTCTGCACTGCCCACAGAGAAGATTATACAGCGACAGTATTTACAAAACTGGTCACAGACATTTGCACTTATCAACCATATGGGGGAACGGTAAGCCAATGGATCGGCACAGAGTGGAATGATTAAGCAACGAGAACAATCGGCGCAATGGTGGAAAAGCGGCAAATTGTGTTTTTTCAATATGCGTTTCTTCAGGTGTAGACAGGGTGTTAGAATATTGGAACTAGCGCTGGTAAGTCCAAAATAAATATTTGCGTTTATAAAATATTATATATTACGTATATGTTATATTATAATATATGTGTGCAGGGGTGAATATTTATTTGTATATTTAAATACACAAATGTACATATTTCAGAAATACGAGTAATATACATTTAAATGTATACATAATGTAAATGATATTTAAATATAAATTATTATACATTTATTTCAATATTTGTAATATATACACATGAACATGTTTGCATTTATAAATAAATATAAACTCGGCACATGCATATATTATTATATGCACAATCACATATTTTTCAACCGATTAATCCATTTGACAGCACTAATCAAAACCAAAGTTATTACTCGAATTTATTTTCATGCAAAGGCTCAAAGGATCTATCATTATTTAGAAACACTGGTGAGGCTGACCTTGCGTCATAAGTGCTTAGTGCAATCGTGATTGTGTATGTGACCACTCTCTTCCTGCTGTACAGACTCACACCCGTCTGCTTTCCTGGGACACCAAAGAGTAAGTCTGAAACATACACAGTTTAATTGGGATAAGCATAAAGTTCCTCAAACAACAGCAGGTCACTTTTAATCCTGGGAAAAATTCAATGTGCTTCATCACCTCTCAGGGTGGCTGACGTGTGAAGGCCTTTGGGTTCGTGCTGGTGAACTGTCTTTTGGAGGTCTGGATCTGAATCAAACAAGTCGCGCCGATTCTGCCAATAGTTGCCAGGGGATACCAGCAGGCAGCCGTGCTCTGGAAGGACCGCCTGCATGCGCCGTAACCCCGGCAACAGGTCTGTCACCTGCAAGCACAGCGCCTCCAAACTTCTGTGAGAGATTAAGAAAATCAGGAAGTAAAGAACAAGATTTGTGAAATGTTCCGTAACAAAGTGTGATGAAAGAACGGTCAAAATCAATAGAAAACTCAGACCTGTCAGAGTAAACATGGTTTCTAATCTCTTCCAAAAGACTGAAAACACGCCCAAGGGGAGAGCGGAAGACGTCCACAGGAACCAGACTGTTGTCCCATGGTGAGACGGCTGCCTTGACCAACACCTGCTGGATGTACGCCACCGGAGGACCCCGATACTGCAAAAAGTACAACATTTTTGGGCTTAATAGGGTCGTAAAAGGAAACTAGAGCTCTACAGTATCCGAGTAGTTCCCTAACATTATTATATTCATATTTGAGCAAAACCACAACCTTAAAGAGATAGTTCACCCAAAAATCAAAGTGTAATGGAAATCTTTAATTCTATTCAAATATCTTTCATCAATTATCTATAATTGTATATTACTATATAATATTATATTAAGCTATAAGTATAATTCTGTTCAAAGGTCAAACACACACTGTGCATCAAACACGCCTTCTTTCTTACCCAATCAGGGCGCTCTGACAGGTCACCCTGAGGCTCATGGGACGGGACAGAGTAATCTCGTACTCCGGTGGTGAACTCCACCGGTCCTGTTCCAGGCAGGGGCAGTTTCAGCAGAGGGTAACTTTAAAAAAAGTGATTACAGATGACAAATCATTCATCATTATTAACGTAATTATTAATCTGCATTTCATCCTGAATGTCAAGTGAACAGTTGACAGGCTTTCCCTGTCAAAGAGCCCATACAAAACTTATATTTGAAAGGAGAGGGTGGGGAGGGTGCAATATGTCATTTAAACATTTTTGTCAGACAGTTTTACAGCATCTCACAGTCATGTAAAAGTACAGTAAATACAGTAGAACTGGGGTGAGCACAGATGTTTTTAAATGAGGTGCAAACTTCAACATGTACAATATTTTACAATATTTAGTAAGAAGACAGCAATGACCCAATAGTTTTGTCAACTGGACCTGAACTCTACAATGCTGGACCCGGGCCATTCCGATTGGCGAAAGATTCTAGTTATTTAGCCTATTTAAATGTTAAAGGGATACTCCAACCAAAAATGAAACTTCTGTCATCATTTACTCACCCTCAGATTGTTCCAAACCTGTATACATTTCTTTGTAGTGCTAAAAGTCCCCCATTGAATCCCATAGTATTCATTTTCCCTACTATGGCAGTAAATGGGGAATGAGATCTGTTTGGTTACAAACATCCTTCCAAATATCTTCCTTTGTGTTCAGCAGAACAAAGAAATGTATACAGATTGGGAACAATCTGAGGGTGAGTAAATGATGACAGAATTGTATTTTTTGGGTGAACTTTCTGTTTAAATATCTGTCGGTTACGTGTTTCCTTGATGACCCTCGATTGTTTATTTATACAGGTCATCTGGGGACTGACTACAGGGTGGTTATAAAAACATGTCTATTAGCATGTCCCTGAAACAAAGAGTCACCAAGAAATCAATACCCTCCAGATGGACATCTGACAGCCTGTTTCTCACAAAAGGAACATCTGTTACTCTTCTCTGCTTTCAGTTCATCAAGGCCTGAATGACTTTATTGGGTGAAGCACAGAGATGAACACAGGCTGATTTAGTTAACAGGGAAACTAAAGACCACTAAAGATTGTCCGGTCTATGTGTTTAGCTCATTTCTAAACTTTTACAGATCTTGTTTTCCACACTCTAGAAATCAGTCACTTTTATTGAAGATTTTCTGGTGGTCAAACATATTTAAATCCAGTTTATGATATTTCCTGATCCTGCTTCCTATCTGCTCATCGTATAATAGCCCTATTATAAACCATATTGTACATACATAGATGAATGCATTGAAAGACTGTTGGTTCAAACTGATTAGTCTACATGGAATAATGCGTAATGGAAATCCACAATGTAAAGGAAAACACTGTTGCGATTTCATGTCTTGAATTTGAGTAATTCAGGGTCCCTTGACAAAGGATAGTTTTGTTCTTCCAGGAGGCTTGAGACACTGGCTTGCTCTTGCAGAAACATTCTCACACTATTTTCTTTATTTTGACCTTTAGCTGAAGCATCAGATATTTCATTCACATTTTGCTGACAGATTTTTCAAGCTATTTTTCTCAGTGCTCTGCTGAGTTTATTAATGCGGCTCTACTGGCATGAGAACTTCATGACTAACCTCCAATGAGAACTGTGAAGAGCAACCCACTGCCAGCCAACTTTATTCCTATGCTGGCTTCTCTCACCTTTTCAGATTCAAGGTTGAAAATGTCCTTTTATAGTAATTCAAAAAGACATCTTTGACCCGCAGACGTACATTAAAACATGATTTTCTCACCTTTATTTAAATTCAAAAAGCTGAATGAAGACCGGGACTGACATCTTAAGTCATCATGACGCATTGGCTGAATAACGGTTTCAAGGTGTACAGAGGTTTAGAAAAGTCGTGGTTTTAAAACCACTAAAAGTTTATGTTATACCGTTCCAAAGGTATGAGCTGTTTTGTGCAGGATCCATCAGGTTCTGTGCTATATTTTGTTTATGCTTAATTAGTTGCTTGCTCATCTGCATTTAATTTATTTATATATATGTTTGTATGCATCCAAGTTTAATTACTGGAAATGCATGTACAAGAAGACTAGAAAGGGGTGCCATGCATTCAAAATGTTTGTGAAGCACTAAATTAACCTGACACACTGTACATGTTTACTACTATTTCAAATATTTTGTGTTGTTTAAAAATCTAAACTTTTGTGTTCAATGTTTTAAATAACAGATCTTGAAAGCCGCAACGGCAATACCGTTTAACCGTGATGGTTCGATTCACACCTTTGTTGCATCATTTTCCTTACAATGATGTGTTTTTTCCTGTAGGGTCAACAATGAGAGTATCATGCTGAAAGTTGACTGGAGACTTACCAGCAGGTGAGAATGCTGGCAGAGGTGAAGAGAATGATGGGCACCGGGTAGGAGGCACATAGCAGGCCGTGCCGGTAAAAGGCGGCCGAGATGTTCTGCCGAAGCCGCTCTCTCACCGTCATCCTGGGGGGAGGGGTCAGCTGATGGCCATTGGGTCTGCTTGTGCGGCCAGGGCGAGGGCACCGGCGGGCATCCAGGGATCTGAGCAAACACAGCATATACACAATTGTAAGTACTGCCCCAATCTAGTTACACTTTATGGAGATTCGGGTACTGTCATCCCTTCTGTCAAGTAAATAGAATTCCTCAGAAAGCCTGGAAATTCAAGACATGTTAAAATCCCAAAGCTATTTTTGCTATTAAAGCTCAAAAAATGTTGGTCCTCTCGCTCTGAGAATGTTACGGTGATAGAGGACACAATGTAACAAAGCAACAAACAAGGTTTGGTGACACAAAGCTCCCCTCAGCGCAAAACTTGCTCATGTTAACCCAATGCTCAGAAGAGTGGACTCTAGACTTTTACACATGTGAACCAGGCGGTTCAAGGGTTATTAGGTGTACTGGTGGCCTGCGGCTTACAAAGAACCTTTTTGTCAATGACTGCCACTACGGACCGAAGCTCCAGGGAATTTACCTCCTTAGTGGCTACAGTCAACCCATTTCTGTAAATATTCCATAAACAAGATGACCCACACAGCCCAACAAAGAGGAGTAGTCATAAGCCCACGATGACCAGCAACTTGCATTACGACATGATGCAAGAGGTTTCATAAAAACACAAGATTGAAATAAAAGGAAACTATGATGTACCAAACACAGAAGTCAACCTCATTTAACTAAAGCTGAGCAAATGAAGTCTTACATCATCTTGCGCTGAATATCACAATATAGGCTACATAAATGATGTCAACAATGTTTCGTTTTTCTTTTAAGATCCAAGCACTTATTTAATTTCAAAACAGAGATACAAGCTCCTATTATGAGTAATTACAAGAATGATGCTATGCTGCATTAATGAAATGCAACTCTCACTTAACATAACTATACTGTTATTACTGTATTATCATCCAAACCCCAACAGATCATAAAGTATTTATTTAAAGCTTTCCGCAAACCCACCAAATGCATTGTCTATCAATGTCTTATTGTTTATCAGCTGAAAACACAGTCTGAGAGTGTTTTGAATAATCATTGCTATGCATTTTATCGTTGTTTTGGTAGTTGTGGTGTAGCCTCCTATATTTTTTATTTAAAAATTGTATATTTTACCTGTTACCACACTCGGTATGAATAGACCAGATTTTGTGCACAAACAATATCTAAGAAGTCTGGTGGTGAATGTTTATTCACTGCGTGATGCACTTGAGTGAAAATAAAATATGAGTTTTACTTGACTGCAAGCATGGTGGTGACAAATCTGTATCTGTCATTTCAGGACCAAAAAACATGTTACGGCAACATTTTCACAAACCTTGAGGCAAAATGAAAAAAGGAATTTGAATGCAACATATTTTCATAAGTGTCAGGTGCAAAAAAAATCTTAATCATGACAATGCATTAATTTATGACTTGCTAAAACAAATATTCTCAACGGATTCAATAAAAAAAGCCTGATGCAATCTCTCTCCTGCATTCTCATACTCCCTCACTCTAATGCCAAGTCTGAGTGGCGTACCAGAAAACAGCAAGTCCACAGACACTATTCAAATGCAGAACAAACCCAAATGCTGCAGCACAAAAATGGGGCAATGACAAAAAAAAGACTTTAAATTCTTGTGGGATTATGCAGGCACAGGCTGGTCAAAATGTGCAGCTGTGCTTGAACAGAATAACCGGTTTGTACTAATTTTGTGTTATTTGGCAGTCTAGTGACACAATATACTAATAATGCTCCTACGCAAGTCAGACCACTTGCACGACTGTAGTGGCCAGTTATTTTTTTGTACACACCCGTCCAGACCATATAACAACTCAGACTAGTCAGTGAAATAAAAAAAATCTTATTGTACATAATAGCCTGATAAAAAATAATAAATAATGCAATTTTGAGTATTTATTTAATTGTATCTGTAAAGTTTACAGCAACATTAATTAGTAGTGTCAATTTGTCTAGCACTGCTCACAATGCATGTTGATCTAAAGTCGCATGAGATAAGATATGGACAAATGATTCCTCAAATTTGTGCAAAGATTTGGGTCAAAATATCAAAACACAGTAAAACTATAACAAAGTTACCATGTTTTACTTTATTTACATCAAGAATAAGCAATTCAATGTTATCATCCCTTAATGGTTTAGAAACCTTGTCATGTTTAAAGTGAATTTGCATCAGTCAAATTCGTTTGCACTCAAACAACAAAAAGTCAGCATTGCTGTTAAAACAGCTTCACACTATTACTAAACAATATGGCAACAAAACCGTGGTACAGTGACCAAGGTGCACAGTCTTACCTAGTTCTTCAAGGTCTAAGAATACACGGCACTTTTTTGGTAGTAGTACACAATCCAGCTCATATCATACAGGACATCTTTACAATCTTACGAGCAGGTGCAAAGACCTAAGAAACACCCCGTTTTCTCTGTTGTTATTTGGACCCATGTAAACTGACAGCAAATGGACTGTTGGAAACCAGCGGATCAGTCGAACAAAGCTACATACTAACATATATTGATCAACATATAACAGTTAACGTTACTGTAAATACAGTAAGTTTTGCAGCCCTGTCAACTCAGCTCTCTCGCGACGTGCGATGTATAATTCATCACATAATGGCCTTATAACCTTTATAAAACACACATACATCGATTATTCATTTTGATTTCCTGGAGATGAACATGGTATTAACTTTAGCCGAGCGGCTAACACTTTAGCATTAGCAACATTTCATGTGTTAAGCACTTGCTGATGCTTTTCCTACACGAGGCTAGCGTTACAGACAGGCACTAAAGGGAATAACCCAATACAAAATAAACCATTTTACAGTCTTATTGTGGCGAGAAGATACACACGTGTCCAAACAGCGATTTGACAGATTGTTTATTGATCAGTTATGAAGAGTAACACTGAGCACCGGGGGCCCTGCGATGCTTCTAAAATGCTCGAATTGAATGAATTAAGCATATGAGTATAACGTACACAACAGCGCTTTAATCATCGCTTACCCTGTTATCAGGTTTTGTCTTCCTCTTCCGGAGCTTGTTTTAATGATGAAACAGCATTCAATGTCCAGCAGTCAGGTGGCAGTTTTCTACTGTTCTGCCTGCATCATGTCAGCTTCTGTAAGACACAGCCACTATCCAACATGACCCCTCAACTTCAACCTCAAGCAGATCTGAACCAAACACGCGTCACACTGCGTCCTCTATAGGACACGTAGAGAAATGACAATGCCGTGTGCTGTGAAGATAAGTATTCTTATCTTCAACTCGTCTTAAACTTGCAGAACTTCTCTTGAGCAAGCCGTCACTAGATTGACAAGAATGGCAACCGGGCATATTTAAATAATTTCTTTACACCATATATTGTTACGTTATATGTATTAGTGGTTAGTGGTATTACAGTGAGTCAGTACGTGTTGTCACTTGCGAAAAAATGTTGGCATAACGAGCAGGGGTTCCCTCCAATCTTTGGTGGTTGTATTATATTTAAAATAATGTTTTAAAAATAATGATAGAACATAGCATACTTTCTAATACTCAACTTTTTGATGATGAACACGAGTCCCTGGTGGTCTAGTGGTTAGGATTCGGCGCTCTCACCGCCGCGGCCCGGGTTCGATTCCCGGTCAGGGAACGAAATGTTTTACGTAGGCTATCCAGTAAATAATTTAAATGAGACACATGAAGAGTTTAGCTCCGAAATTAGATAAATCAGTTTAAAAAAAATCAGGTTTTTTATTATGCTATCATGTTTTTGTTGTGTTAGTTAGCTGCAATTATTCGGTAGTTTGATTGATATTAGTTTGAATGCACAATAAAAAACATTTTGTATTATTATTAGGAGTTAATTCCTTTTGGAACCAAACTGGAATTTAAATCCAGATGTAGTTTACGAACATTAATTTGTCATAATTCACTCACCCTTTTGCAGTCTCAAACCCAATGTTCCATGGAATATATCTTGCCGATTTGAGAGATTCAATCCTATTTTTTGGTTGCTGTCAATATATTAAAAAGAAAACTCAACGTCTTCGATACGTGGTCGTCCCCAATGAAAGTAAATGATTAATATAGGTTAAGACACTTACCTGTAATATAAAAAGTTGCTATGTCTTTAGTGTTCTGGTTTGCGGCAACATTCATTTTGATGAAATTTATCACTGAGGATAACTGCTAAACTTAATAGATCAACCTTGATTTCAGTCTTATTCCAAAACGATATCATTAACAACTGTTCCACAGCTATGAATAACATGACAGATTTGAGACCTTGTTCTATATGACTTGTATTTAAAATACAATAAGATCCAAATGCACATAGGAACATGTATTTACAACACAAAAATCTAACTATGAAACCAAGATAAAAGAAAGGTAAATAAATCAAATCAGCCAAGTCTTTATACAAGCTAGTAACCCAACCGATCAAGTGTTAACACACCTGGGAGAAAAACACACCTTGGTAATGCTATATCAACAGAAATACAAATGCAACAATGACTTGTGGGCTCACTGAACACAATTATGACATAGACTTTTGACTTTGATTATAAAATTATGAGTATTAAAGGTGTTGTAGTTGTGACAAGGTCTTGCTTAAATTTTGGAATGACCCCTCACAGCCCCTTTTGCAATGCAGAAAAATATAATTATACAACTTGTAATATTGGGTTACCTGATAAATAAAAACAAAATCCAATAGTCATAGTAATTGTCTCAAATCAACACAATAATACTTTAAAATACAAAAATGCGGAATGCAATGGAAAGCTCAGAAACCTCATATAAAAAGACAAAAAACAAAACAAGTGATGTCATGAAAATAGAGTTTTGATACATCATCTTCGCCCTCGCCTTTTTAAATAAAGCAGTTTTCCCTTTAGGATATTACCTAAGGAAAAAACAAGAACATGAAGAGTTAAAAATGTAGATAACAACAAATCAAATCAATCCACCCTCAAATAAAATCTAGTATTTTGTTGAACTTACACTTTTAACAGTGTCCTTGATAAAGTCCTTCCTGCTGGTCAGATCAAAGTCTGGGTATTTGTCGAAAACCTCCAATAAAAAGCACAACAAAAACGTCATTAAAATAATAAAACATACATTCACGGATGCATATAAAAGTCAGAAGGGGCTAATCAGACAGAATGCTGTTTTTGCTGTTAGACAAGCTTCTTTTGAATTGTTTTCAGTTCGGAGGAAGCATTTTGTGTGCTGCTTATGCGTGCCTCGCATTTTGGCACCTGCGGGGCCGATCGCATAGAAAGCGTTTATTGCTGTAACAATAATCGGGACGATAATCGTGCGCATTTAATAATTGTGCGCATTTATCGTCGACGTTCAACGTCACGTGACTAAACAAAGGGCTGCATACCGATGTGCAAAAAGGCAGGAGTAAAAGTGTCATTTTTTTAACTTCTCTGGCTCGTTTTTTGGTTTGACGCGCCGTGTATAAAACTGGATGTTCAATGAGATTGGCGCTTTTTCTGGGAGCGTTTTGCCCTGCTTATGCGTGCCTCACGTTTTTGCTGCTGCGGCGCCTTAAGTTCTTGGCGGTGCCCTCTAAGCACCTGAAGTTGAAAACACTCGGACCAGAAAAGGGCTTGACGTTGTGCGGCTTTTTTCCCCCATTGTCCAATCGAATGAGAAGAGGTGGCCCTTAAGATGTGGTGACAGATCTTCACAGTTGCTTGAAACGTCCAGAGACTGCAATGATGAGTGAGAAACTTGTGTTGGCTGATGCGGGTTAACCGAGCAAGGTCAGAGCAAGCGCCCTCTGCTTGTACCTTTTTTTAAGTTTCTGATAAGATGAAAGTTAACAGCTTCCGTTGTGGTGACAAAACTTGAACCTTGAAACATCCAGAGACAGCAATAATGGAGGAGAAATTTGTGTTGGCTGTCACGGGTTACCTTAGCAAGTTCAGAGTTTGCAGCCGAGCACACACTGCTTGTACCTGTTTTAAAGTTTATGCTTATATGACAATCAACAGCAACTAGAGAGATTGCGCTACTTTCCTTGCCTGACAGTGTAACTGTTTTGGTTGTTGCCTAGCAACATAAAATTCTCTGCATGCTTCAAAGAGCCTATTTACACCAGGTCACTTCATGCGGTTTCTCTTATTGAATAGCTATACGATCGTGAAAGGACTAGATGTAAATGTCCGAAACACATTGGAGTCAATCCGATCGCTCAAACCACTTCAGGATATGGTCTGGGACACATTCCAGCCAAAACTGATCTGGTTGTTAAAACCACATACGTCAGCCCCTTAATCCTCCCAAACGCAAGTTAGCCACGCATGAGGCAAAACAAAACGATGTAACAGCCAGGAATGGAGCAGCCGCGAAACGCAGACACTCACTGCCGCAACGTGCTTAGGCTGTTTACATGTGTGGTCGTAAACACGTTTTAGGGTGAGAGCGCTGAGATCTTGTCATCCTGGAGAACGCAACTTGTGGTTATTCTGCAAAGGCATAATGCCACGAGAGCACAAGCGCTTTGGAAGAGAAAGAACATTTTGCACCCAAATAAAAGATCGGATTCATATCCGTTCAGCTAAGAAGCATTTACGAGGTTAAGTGTAATCATGCATCATTTTAATAAATCAGATAACTAGCCGATCAGAGAAAACGCATGAAGTGACATGCAAGCACGCCTTGCATTTTCAATCCGAAAAAGCGTGTTCTTTGTGATCGCCCGCTAAAGTATTTATGGCCCCAATACCAATGTGTCTCCTTTGTGTTAACATACTTGTCTGCAGAGTTGCTTCATTGTGACTTCCTCCAAGTTTGCATCTTTGAGCAGATCCTGGATTGTTGTCTTTAGCTGATCATCGGTTGGTGGCTTTTTAATCATCTTGATCAATGGCTGATCATCGTCAGAACTGTCACTATCATCTGAAAAAAAGATCACGCCACAGTCAGCACACAGAATAAAAGCATACGCTAGTTATATGGTTTAATTTTTTTTTACTTAATTACCACATTTGCTCTTGCTTGCAGTCTTTTTCCCCCTGTTGCTACTGCTGTCAGCTTTCTTGGTTTTGGGGACGGGCTTCACTGGAGCTTTTCTTTTTGCAGCAGGTTTCTTTGTTGTCTAGGAAAAGGGTTAAATCAATGATCCAGTTAAATACAATTTTATTAAGCAGGGAAAGAAAAATCACATGTACAGACAG
This sequence comes from Triplophysa bombifrons, assembly GCA_029783895.1. Lineage (NCBI taxonomy): Eukaryota > Metazoa > Chordata > Actinopteri > Cypriniformes > Nemacheilidae > Triplophysa > Triplophysa bombifrons. The sequence continues at coordinate 7,763,147 of CM056455.1, forward strand.
AATTTGCACACCATGTGTGTTTATACAGGTATTGAATTTATAGAAACTGAAAATAACTTTTCCTATTATGTGACAATAGCTTAAGAATGTTCAGAGTAAGAAAATAACACTAGTAACCTTCTTGATAGTCTTGTCTTCCTTACTGCATTGGTCACTGTCATCTGTTGTTAACTCATCAGACTTTTGCTCAGATTTCTTTATCGCTTTCTTGGCAGGAGATTTCTTCTTACGAGGTGATTTCTGTTTGGGTTTTGATAGTGAGGTTGATGTCAACACAAGCATAAAACCATAAATGTATTCTTTATTAATTATTCATTGGAAACAGACAAGAAAAACAAATTCAACTCACTTTTTCCTCCTCACTGTCCTCCTCCGGAGCATCATTTTGCTTTTCCTCACCATCTTCCTCATTGACATCGTCTTCATCATCTTCATCTTTATCAGAAGATTGACTTTCGCTGTTCTTACGCTTCTGACTCACTGCCATTGACTTTTCAGTGCTCTTATTATCATCTTTTTTCTCCTCTTCATCGTCATCATCGTCGTCGTCCTCATCACTGCTGGAATCAGTGACGATGGCTCTAGACTTCCCACCTTCCACTTTTTTTTGTGTCTTTTTACTTTTGGATGAAGACTTGTCGCCTTTAACATCTTTGGTTGTCTTTCTTTTCTTCTTCTTTAAAACAGGCTTCAAAGAGTAAACAAAACATTTCTGTTATAAATTCAATATTAAAGCAAATAATAATCGAATATGAATTAGAGTTGAGATGTTTTATAATGATCTAAGGTTAATATATTGTTTTGCCTACAATATGGAAATACACTATTCAGAATTGCAAAAAATGGCCCCCATTTCCTTAGTCTACTTTAAGTATGTAAAGTGTGGGGGGATTGGTTTGTTGTATTAAACTATTTGCATTCAGATTTGTTTTTTGTATTTTCTGTCTGTCAAGCATGCATCTTACCTTCCCGGAGTTGGTTGGACTTAGAAGAAATGTCATGATCCTTTCAGCAAGAACACTTTGCTTTCCAGACCTCTCCAGATCAAGAGTCTGACAGATAGTTTTGAGCTGTGTTTTCGGAAGCCTGGCAGGAAAAAACCCTATTACTACACCATTCTATCAAACAACAACTACCAGAAAAGTGCAACACCATCTGGAATAAATTACAGATCTTAATATGTGCTTGCTACATTTTTTGTTTTATCTTAATCTTCATTAAGATTTAAGTACGTGTAAACAGGGTTGTATCAAGCAAAATTTTAGGTTTAAATACTCCAAAACAGAACGCATCGTAAAGTTTTACAAGTATTTCTCATAAAAACATAAAAGGGATTAAACAGACTACCTGATCACTTTTAACAACTTTTTGCTGTAAGGGTCACTGTCAACATCGAAGGTGAACCCATTAAACAGACGAAGATTTTTCCGCAGAGATGACGCCTAGGAAGACAAAAGCATTTTTTAGTTATAAACCTTATAGAATAGGATGTTTATTAACATGGTAAGACAAGTTCTCAAAATAATAAACTTACAGCTCCGGGTCGATCATAAACAATCTTATGCAATGGTTTCAGAAGAGGGGCTTTCAGTTTTCCGATGCTGTGATTGATTCGTGCAATGTCTCCAAGTTTGGCGCCTTTTCCGGTGCTCTCAATCTTTGCTTTTTCCTTTGGTTTACACATCTGCATATCAAGTCTCTGAACCACTTTCTTCTCTCGTTTTCCTTCAACGATTTGACCTTGATGCGAGAAGACAATTAGTGGTTGAGTGGTATAGCATTCAAGATAAGATATCATCACTATGACCCACTTGCTTATCAACCCCTCATAATGAAGTTCAGCGTTCTGACAGTTACATGATAGGAGCTACTGCTACATAAATAAGTCACAGACATTCTGCTTCCATTTCTGTTCAGTAGAAGAATAAACTTTGTACTGTTGCTGAAGCTCAGGAAAGATATTGCATTAGCGACAGACAGCTCATGGGTTCACACATAAAAATGTATAGATCAAATGAAATTCATTTTTTATAAAGGTTTCTCAAAAATGCATAAATATAATTGTTCATACGGGTTTGAAACATGAAGGTGAATTAATGTTAGATTTTTATGTGAATTATTACTTTAGTAATTTACATCAAAGCTCTATACAAAAGTCCAATCAATTAATTACGGGAACTTATATAATAAAGAACAATTATTAAAAGACGTAAACTTACAAGTTTTGTTTGGAGTTTCAGATTTTTCTGATTCATACTGCACCACATCGCGCTCTGTATCTCCATTCTCCACTTCAGGGTCTTCATCCAAAGGAGGCATATCCTCCGTCTTAACAGTCTCCACTGTTTCAGTCATGTTTGGGATCACTCAGGTGCATCCTGGGATAGGGAAACATAAACAGACTAACTAAAACACAATTTATCTCTATCCACCTGCCGGAAGCCCTTTATAACAAATTTGGCGCGTGTCTGTTTCCCGATTGTGTCCGGCACAGCTTTCAGCCCTTTGAATGCTAACAACAACCATCGCATCCACAATAAACTATGTAACAACGTCATTATACGTAAATATAACGTAAAATAAACAAACATGCATGTTTATCACACTTGTAACGTTACATATCTATAAACTCAAGACTCGACGTTTTTAGGCGCCAGGAGCCTGATAACTAGCTTATTCGTCCCGCCCACTTGCTCACAAAAACATTTAAATTCACATTTCCCGCAAAACATGGATATGGCTATGTGCATATACTTCAAAACAGAGATGATAGAACATGTTTAACATGGTAAAAACGGAATTAGACTCTTGCATTCATACTTTATAAACATACTCACATCCGTTAACGCTGCTGCCAATTGGTTGTGATGGAGGAGGTGCGCAGTAAACATGGCGTTTGAAAAGGAAGGGTGGGCTGTCACGTGACCACGCGGACTTTTATGGAAGTAAAATCACTCTCATAGGGCACTTAAAAAAAATTAATTACGCTATTCGTGTAATTTTTTATCGAGCTTATCAAATTGTTATGATAGTAATATGAAATAGCACAGAATAAATATAATAGGGTACACGAAAAGCTTTTTCGCAAAATGGCTTTCATGTGTTTATTATGTGGAGGCACGTTTATTAATTTGTGTGATGTCCCGTCATTCGGTTCTCTGGACAACTCTAAAAGCTGCGTGTCACTTTCACCCTTTTAAAGATGCAGGATTTATTTTATTTTCAGAGCTGTTACAATGAAAGTCGCCCCGGTTATTAACGTGTAAAATACACTTCTAGATGTGCCAATCCACTTACGTGATTTGGAAAACGTAAGCAAATAAAACAGTTTTTATCTTTAGAGCCTTTGTAACAGTGTGAGACTCTAAACAATGGCAAAAGTGTTGAAACCCACAGTAAAATGCTCTAAAGGTTCTTGAGACCAAAGGGACATGCAGTGTCCCATTTGCAACATCAGATGTCTTGGCTACTCCCTGAATATGCACAGACCATGCACTGTGTACCAGGTAATAAAATGCCTCTTAATGTAATTAAAAAAGAAATACAATTTATTCATATGCAAGTTTTAATATTTTCATTATGTGTATAATGTACAATTTTAATGTTCGTAATTGTGTGACGTCCAAGCAATGCTCATCCACAGATATGTGAAACAGTGGCCTTTAGCTATTATTATAGTGTATGAGAGAGATACAGGATAGATGGTAGGAGCAATATGAGTAACAGCAGGGGGCAATGTTGCAAAAGTTACTACATACGTTCAGAAAAGCGTCTGTGTGGACGTTTCTTTCTGTTGAGTCTAAATTATGCTGATTCAGTAGCTCATCAATTCTTTAGCACATTAATGTATTCAATACGACTGTATTGTGAGATCAGCCATTTTTATATATTTTGCAAATTGCACGCCTTATGTTGCATATTTTGCTGTATGAATGAAAAGCCAGCAAGAGATAAGTCTGATTCCTATAAATATTGTAGCAGATACCTATTAAAGCTATTAATGTGAAGCAAGTTTGCCAAAAAGCATAAATCCTTTCCTTAAAACTACATATATTCGGGCTATAATTTTTTTGTTTAATAAAGTGTTCTTGCACGCAGTTACATGTCCATCCTGTTCATACCCAGCGATGGACTTTGTTTTGAAATGTGTGGGAAAAGTTATTTGAATCAAGCGTAGGTTTAAGGGCAAAGTTGACCCACCCACGAGAAACAAAGCACAGTTTGCTTTTTTCTAACGTGTGGTGCGCATACAGGTGGAGATCTCACGAAAGCAGAGACTTTAATGTTTTCGGAAGATTAAACCTTGTCTAATTTTTACCGCTTGTATTAAGTGTCGGGAGTTTGTTGCCTAGCAGCTTGGAGCATCTCCTGATTGGTTGATGGCTCGCAACCTCTCCAGTGCGTTTAAAACGCTCGTGAAAGGTGCGTGAGCGCGCTCCAGAAATGTTTCCAACTCCGGTGAACCAGAGAAACATTAAACTGAATCAGTTTTGCGTTATGAAGGTTACGGATGTATTGCACGTCAGTTTGTCGACAGACAATATCAACATCGTTTAAAGTGGGAAAAGATAGAATGGTGAAGAGACAAATGGATGCAAGCGCTGGAGTTGTCAGTGTAGGTTTATAGTCTGGAGGTGGGTGTCTTCACTTACTAGAAGATCAGTATTATTACTTGTGTGATTTTACATTTTAATATATTTGTAGACTTAATATATATTTTAATCTTAAAATAAAGTCTTGTAGAGTGCCTTAATTGTCCTCCACTAAATGACATCAACCTAAAGGCATTGTGTTTGGGTCAGTTTGAGTGAAAAATAATCTTTACATTTATTTAAAAAAGATTGTTGTTTCTATGTGGAACCACACAAACCTCAGTTTTATTTACTAAATGCAAACAGGATTTACTTTGGCATCTCAGCATCATTTTTGTTGCGCTTTTATGCTAATCAGGACATCATTTTTATATTCTGAATAATTACATAAGTCTTCATATTTATAGCAGACTAACAAAGTCTTTACTTCATTATTCCCTCTAAAAATGCTTTCTGTTCCATCGCGACCTATTTTCTTAATGACATTATGCAGTATTACACTAGAGTGGTTTGCTCTAAAGTAATTTAACATAAACAATAAAAAGTCTGGAATTTAAGAATTAAACTAACATGTTGTGAAATTAAATGTGCCATTTATATTTGATAGATAACGTTTATACAACCGTCTGTGTGTCCTTGCAACACACAGGTTTCATTAGTAGCCTTTCAAGGATCTTGTTAAAAATGCAGGCTTTAAAATGACCATTGTGACTATTTTATAGAGTCAAAGATACTAAAGAGAATGAATGATTACAGAAATAGTACCATTTGTTCAATTAATTAGACAGGCCAGATAAAATATTTAAACCTCAACCAGTCGCTTTGAAGAAGTAGGACACTGCCAAAAGCTTTTATTCTCCCTCCCCTCATAGATGATGTCTAAAAAAAGTGATGGTGAAAAGTGAATAAAAAGTATTCATTAAGGGAATTTGCTCAGTCGATGCAGAGAGTTGATATTTTAACTACTATATACACAGACTCTCCGAACCGTCTTTCTTTTCAAATTTTATTGTTGTAATCTGTAGACACTGTATTGTTTTTCACTGTATAGACTTTGTCAAACTAATGCACTTTACATGTTTCCTTCTGGGTCTTTCAGGGCTCAACGTTACGCAGGACACCATGATCACTGATGCATCAAGTCCAGTGGAGTTGTACGAGGACAGCGCTTCGCTCCTGTCCTCCGACTCCAGCGTTTTTTTCAGCGAGCCCGTTCTGCCAGGTGATGATCCGCTGGACTTCTTCATTATAAATGTTGGAGGCAGTCGCTACATCCTCTCTCGTGAATTGCTGGCCACCTACCCCGAGACACGCTTGGGAATACTGGCACTCTCCACCCGAGACTCTGCTTTAGAGCTGTGCGATGATGCAGATTTCATGGAGAACGAGTTCTTCTTTGACCGCAACTCGCAGACCTTCCAGTACATCATAAACTTTTACAAGACGGGCCACTTGCATGTGCGCGAGGAGCTGTGCGTGATCTCCTTTCTGCAGGAGATTGAATACTGGGGCATCGACGAGCTCCGCATAGACAGCTGTTGTAGGGACAAATACTACAGAAGGAAGGAAATGAAGGAGTCGTTGGAAATTAATGATGGTGAAGTCGTGGAAAGTGAGGAGGTGGACTTTAGCGGCGTTTTATGCCAGGACTTGCGGCAATGCCTTTGGGACCTCATGGAGAAGCCAGATTCCTCCAAGGCGGCAAAGACGTTTGGGACACTGTCCATGTTTTTTGTGGTGGTGTCCATTGTAAACATGGCTCTGATTTCGCTTGACTTCACTATACTTGGAGCGCCCATTTTGGACATTCTTGAATACATTTGTATCATATGGTTCACAGGTGAATTGGTTCTCAGGTTCTTGTGTGTAAGGGATAAGTGCAAGTTCAGCAGGAGCGTGGTGAACATCATAGATCTGCTTGCTATTTTGCCGTTTTATGTGACTTTGGCTGTGGAGAGCCTGCATGGGGAGTCGACGGAGCTGGAGAACGTCGGACGAGTTGTTCAGGTCTTGCGACTGATGAGGTCACTGAGGATGCTAAAACTTGGCCGACACTCCACAGGTGACAAACCTACTATTTTTTACTGTACACATATGCTATTTTGTATTGCAAGCACAATCTACTGTTAAAGTGTATTGCGCCTTAAAGGGAGTCTAAAGTTTGTAACTAAGCCGTTTTGTTACTGTGCCATAGTAGGATAAAAGATTACTTTGGGAGTCAATCCTACTTTGGGAGTCAATGGTGACCCAAAACAGCTTAGTTACAAACTTTAATTAAAATATCTTTATTTTACAAAGAAATGTATACAGGTTTGTAACCACTTAAGGGTGAGCAAATGATAACATTTAAATTTTGGGTGAATTCTTTTAAGAACTATATTGCAATAGGTTTGTGTGAGCATCAAATTTAAATTGATATTTGCAAAAAAATCCTCTACCACAGCTCTCAAATCCCATGTGAAAAATTCACAGCATCCAGATGATGTCAGCAAAGGAATTTGAAAAGGAAAAAATTAGTTTTAACATCATATCCTGATAGACTCTCAACCTTGGGAATGAAATAATTCATGAACTCCGTCAGACTATTTTTAGTAAGAAAGAGAGTACATTTATTAATCCATTCACAACAGTACAGTATTCGTAGACTTGGAGGAAGAGGCAGATCCGTAGAGTCAAAAACCTACTGAGCAACAGACGGCTTTGATCTTGTATTTATGAGGGAAAGAATCCTTCTCTAAAAGGCATCTACAAAGTTATCAATAAGTAAAGGAAATGATGTGCAAGAGCCGAGGGAGGAGGGCATTGTGTGTGGGACAGAGGCCCATCACACCACCACAAAACAGACCTTCATAAGACTTTGCTTTGTCAAAGGATGGATTTTAGTTTTTTTAGGAGATAAAGCTATAATTTATATTCTTGGAAAATATGAGACCTTTGCCAAATAACTCTGAACCGTTATGTGAAAGGTCTCAACATTGTTTTGTCTTAGCAGTAAAGGAAAAGTTCACAGAAAAATGATAATTCTTTCTTTCATCATTTACCCACCCTCATGTCATTACAAACACGTATGACTTTCACTTAAAGATGAGGTTAAACACGCAGTTTCTGCCAATCTCAGATTAACTACCTATACAGTAGTATTGCATACTTCTTTTCTTCGAAGAGAATTTAGTTTGATCAAATTTATAAAAGGGAGATACAGCTTTATGATTATTTCCAGCAAAAAGACGAGGTGCTGGAGGAGGGCAGGGTGGGTGGAACTACAGCAGTTGCACACAATACATCATCGCATTATCCCTCCGTGTTGTTTACATTATGCACTACGCGCCAATTGCCAACAAAACACAGACATATATTACTTAGTTTGACTTACCATGTGCGGTTTATGTCCGCATCTTTTAGTGCCTGGAACGGGCCTTCTATCAGTTTCAAACGATCTCCAAATCCAGCGTTTTATCCACCGTTTATATAACATTCATCACTGAAATGCAGTGGGAAAACAAACACAGTTGAACTTCCGTCAGCCAGGTGAAGCGACATTGATGGGTGTGCTCTTTCTCAAGCTGGCTGGTTAATGTGTGGGCGTCACTCTCCCGCATGGGCGTGATCTTTTGCTCGCTGGATGACGCGTGGACGTGCTTTTTCCGCGAGAAATTTCCAATAAGGGACTAAGAACCCTTGTTACGAAACGGGAATCGTTCGAAATGTCATACGTTCAACCCGTTTTTCGACAAGTTGACCATGTTAAGCATGAGAAGCCAGCACGTTTAACGGTGTAAAGAAGTCAGAATGCGTGAAATAGCTTGTTACCCCACCTTTAAAAAATCTTGGCAACCAAACAACCTTGGCCCATATACAGGTTTGTACATATATAGGTTTTGAACAACATGAGGGTGAATAAAAGATTAAGAGAATTAATATGAATATATTGGGGATAACTATTTTCTAATCTGACACAAGAAAATATGAAAGATAATCCACCAAGGGAACCACAGACAGCCTACTTTCATATCTATCATTTTAATAAAGTAGTCTTTCATCTGTGGCATTCTTTGCTTCTTTGAAGGTGTTTATTATCAGGATTTAAAGTGATCAAAGCAAGACAAACCAAATAACAATGAATGGGCTCTATGTATGCGTGACTTCCGCGCTTTACGGGAAGAACCATTGGCAGTTTCCGGTTGGGGAGACTTGAAGCAGAGAGAAATAGAAAACTAAGAAAATAGTTAAATTTAACAGATGCTGTACATTGCAGCATCGGTATACAGAATTGTCATTCTACCGTATTTGAATGTTATAACGGAGTTTTTACTTCTGAAAGTATTATCTCATATAAGGTAGAAAAACACTTCTATATACCACTGCTGAGTGCCGCAATGTACATTTAAATGTAGCTATGTTCTAATTTTTCCATTTCTCTCTGCTTTAAGTCGCCCCTACCGGAAACTGTCTAGGGTTCTTCATGTGAAACGCGAAAGTAACGCATGCAAATATCCCATAGTAGGTTAAGCCCTGTGCACCAGACAGACCAGGCACCAGACTAATAAACGCCAAATTCAGTTCAGACATAACTGTTGAGTTTTAATACGACAGCTGAGAATGGAAACTTCATTTGAAATCAGTCTTTTCCCAATACTATTTAATTTGATAAAAACACACGGATGCTAGTCTTTACACTTGAGGGGGCTGTGAAAGACAGCTTATTAAAAATAAAAAGCATTTCCCACTACTAAAAATAAAAGAACACACTTTTGATACACACAGAATAGGCTAGGTGCTGGCTCCAGACGCATTATGCCCTTTTCACAAATGTATTCAGTGTTGCTGTTAGCCTTTTTCTGTACCATTTCGGAGTGAGAAAGTGTAGCAGCTGTTAAGGCTGCTAAGGTGCCTATATTTAAAGCCTAGATGCTTTGATTAATGTTATTAATGTTATCACTTCTTGAGTGGTATCAAGATTCACAGGCTAACAAATGCAATTTGAGATTTTTAATGCACTAAAAAAAACACTTGGCGCTGTGGGATGTAACCTATATAATCTAGCCCAACATATTGTATGCATTCAAGAGGCTCTATATATATAAATGCGATACTGTACAGCACTACTGTCTTTGAAAAGCCAGCCTATATTTCATTCCTATTCTGAAACAGTATATTTGTAGCCTATCTTCTGTTGGCATCTTTTAATGTTTCAGTTTGTTTGCATAGGAAAATCTGTTAGACACGTATCATCCATCACTGAGAGAAATTGTATCTCTATGGAAAATGTTTTACCAAGGATAAAATCATGTGGTCATTGATGCAAATCCTATCAACAATCGCTCATATGTCATTTTTGGAGCAGCATTTATGAAATTGTCTCATTGGGTCGTTATTTAAAGGAATAGTTCACCCAAACATAAAAAGTATTTTTTTCACCCTCATATTGTTCAAAACCTGTATATAATTCATTCTTCTTTGGAAAAAAAGAAATATATTTGTAGTTTTGTGTTCATGTAATGGAAGTCAATGGTGCCACAATGTTGTTTTGTTATCAACATTCTTTAAAATATCCTCTCTTATATATAAAAAAAAGTAAAAAAAAAAGTTTTCAAAATGTATTTATATATTTATATATTTGTAAAAATATCTGCACCCCAAACACGACAGAATCCAAAAAACTGCCTTTAATGTCCTGAACAACCACAGTAGTTTTTACCTTGTGGTTTATTTTCAGTCCAATAGTCTGCATGGCCTTGGTGATGTCAGCAAAAATGACACTTAGAGACAGAGCAATGAGACTTTGTGTTTTGACTTCATGTTTTAACTGTATAAAATACAGTTAAATGTTTTTGATGTTGCTCCTCATCAGGTCTCAAATCTCTGGGCATGACGATAGCTCAGTGCTACGAGGAAGTCGGTCTACTGATGCTGTTTCTTTCCGTCGGCATCTCCATCTTCGCCACGGTGGAATATGCCATTGAACACGACATGCCAGAGACCACCTTCATCAACGTGCCCAGCGCCTGGTGGTGGGCCACCACCTCCATGACCACAGTGGGCTACGGAGACATCCGTCCCGACACAGTCGTGGGAAAGGTGATGGCCTTTATCTGCATCCTCTCCGGGATCCTCATCCTCGCGTTGCCTATCGCCATCATCAATGATCGCTTCTCCGCCTGCTACTTCACTCTTAAAATGAAGGAGGCTGCGCTTCGGCATGGAGAGGCTCTGAAGCGGCTGACGCGTAACTCGACGTCGGATATCTCGGCGGTAGGGGTGAATCTGCGTGATGCCTACGCCAAAAGCGTGCTGGAGATGCTGCGGTTGCAGGGGCGAGAGCGAGCAAGCACACGCAGTAGCGCAGGAGATCTCTGGTGGTAACAGAAGGCCTACATACTAAACGAGAAAGAGTGTGTGAGTGAGAGTGAGGGTGAGAAAGAGAGAGAGAGGTCTTTTGAAGGACAGCAAAAGACTGTCAGTTGAAAGTATGTCTTTTCAGTTGAAAGTATGTCATTTCTGTGACATTAGCAGTACCAAACAGAATTGCAAAAATAATGACTGTTTTCAAACAGGTGTACTAAGCACTCCGCCTGTCTGCCAATGGCCGGCAAACAGTCTGTCCCCACTCCAAACTCACGTGATTGGTTGAGTCAAGGATCCTGTACTGCTCATAAAAGAGTAAAAGCAGCACAATGCATGCTGAGATGCGTTTACTCTTTTTTTTAAGTGGCCTACACGTGGCCTGTCTCTGCATACATGCGTGCATTTCTGTTTAAAACCATTTAATCGTCAAATTACTGCTTAACTATTTTACAATTGAATCACCCCTCATAACATTTGTTTATCTATGTGCAACATTTTGACTGTTTATATGTTAATAGATTTTACTGTTCAATTTAATAAAATATATGTCCTAATTTTTGTTTGCTTGTTTTAAATTTTTTGGTATGCATTTACAAACATTTTATCCCTGCACGTATTTCCTGCGACCCGTTGTTCCATTGAAAATATCAACAGTTCCCCGTTGACAGTCGGGCCAATGGACCTGACCAAAGATGCATGGCTTATTTGACACGTTCCTCTGAAAGAGTTACAGCTAGACATTTAGAGCTTAAAAGCTTAGACTGAATCAATCGGCTCGCTGGAGACAGCTTGACAGGAATAATAATTTACAATGCATGAACTTGTTATTATTTTACAAGATACGACACAGGAAAATATAATAAGCCTTAAATCTTTGAAAGTTAGTCAAGTTACATTGAAATACAAATAAAATGTAAAAAATAAAGTAATTTATTTTCCCGGTAATGAATTCATGATACCTTAAATCCTGTGGTTTGTTGAGGAGAAATGTGCTATTAGTTTTCTGAATGATTTATAGACCACTTCAGAAGACACACAATGCTGCAGAAGAACTTCCCATTATAGTATTCAGTTTGAACAGAATACAACCAACAGAACATTTATAAACCAAATCAAAATATTAAACAAATATCTTAAACATTAGGATTTTATAAAAAATGAAACCGGAAGGGAATCTTGTGAAGTGGTCTATAAAGATCATAATGTTTTTACTCTCATGTCATTCAAAACCTGTATGACTTTCTTTATTTTGTGGAACACAGTAAGACGGGAGAACTGCAGTCACCATTTGATGAAGAGAGTGAGAAAATCCAGATGTGGATTGAAGATGGCACCAGAGCCGAATCTCCGGACCGGAGTGTGAGCTTGTTTGACTTTGACCAGTAAATATCCCTAGCAACCATTAAGCAACATGCTTAAAACCGCTAACAACACCTAAGTAACCCCATAGCAACGCACTCGCATCATATCACGGACTTGAGCTCTAACACCTTTCATTGCAGAAAATATAAGCAAAAATCAATATCCAGCCTCAATGTCTTTGGAGACATAAGGAGACTTATAAATACACCGAATGCAACGTCCACAGCCTGGAACATGAAATATCAAACTATGCAAAGTTATCCTTAAATGGTACTTTTGGGTTCCCCTACACCAGAGATTGCACTTTTAAGGAATATTGGCTAGAACCCCTGACTGTTATAGATGCTTTAGGAACTATAAACTCTATTTAAACCTTTACTTTGAACTGTAAAGAGATTATGACAACTATATTATAGTTTGCGCCTGATTTAAACAGATGTATGGAGGCTGAAACGTGCATTCCATTGTCCTGTTTCTGTCAATTGCGGATTTTATTCAGCTGGGATACTGTGGGATTTCTTCTTTTTCAGAATATTTTGAAACCACCATTCTCATTTTGAAGATTATCCTAGATTTTCTTCCACGTTGCATGTATGATGAAATGTTTAGTATCAAAAGGTTGTGGACTATTTTCAACATACAACCTTCGAGTATTTTTGATTCCTTATTTTTCTTTCAGTGGCTTTAAGAAAAGTTCACCTAAAAATGATAACATACTATATAAGGGATAATATAAGTGATAAAATACTGCCATTTAGAGCTTTACGATAACAGATGTGTTTCACTGTTACTGTATAGACCAATGCGATTATTGTAGTTTTGTGTTGTGTTTTTGGTTGAACTATTCCTTTAGCAAAATTCATAAAAGAAAAATGTATTTGACTCATATGGGACTCAATCAGTGGTAAACAACAACCTGCAGTAGCCTGCTTGAGCTATATATAGAGTGCATTTGAATGTGTTTGATCTACAGAGATAAGGCTGTGTGTTCCCCAGGTGACTGATGCCTCCCAAACCTGTCTTCCTGATTCAGACGCGAATGCGAGGAAGCCTGTGCAATTAGAATGAACTGTCTGTCTACCTGTGAGTGTGTGTATGTTTATATGTATTCATGAATGAGCAGAAAGAAAGTGGAGCACAAACAGAATTGATATAAAGGACATAAAGGGAAGTCGTTGGTTAAAGAGATTTAAGATTACTAGCTCGGATTCAGATGATTTTTTGGTCATAGGAGCATTAATATCATCCATCAGGCAGTAATCTACAGCTCTGTTTACCCTGTACTACACTAAACAGGTCCACTCTTCATGCACTACACATCACCTCGATGAAAAACTATTTTGACATGTCAGTGATGAGGAAGAAAACATTAACAGTATTATATAAAAGGGCTGCTTTTGTAGATCAAGAGCAGAACGACAGATGCAAAGTTCTATTAATGTGTCAACTATATTTCTCACTCGTTCAAACACAAAAGCAAACGTCTTTTAATCAGGGAAACAGTTCCTGAGGCTGGCGACTGTTTTGACTGGCAAGAATAATGTCTGGAACAAATGTAACATGAAAAGTTGAGTGTATTTTATCATATTGTGTAGGAAAATGTCAACCAAATCCCCTACAGTTCCTTCGAAATAACCTTTCAAACATTTTTCCACGTTTTAATAAAACGTTTATTTTACATTGGAAATATTATGTACATTGCATTAATGTAATTTCTATAGAATGTTATAAGAAAATTTTCAAATTTAGGACAAGTCACAAATGAGATCTCTTTCATATTTCAATAATTGCTCCTGGACATAAACAAGATTAAATGTGAGCAAATAGAAACTTTTGTTTAAGTCTCCGATATTTCTCTTGAGAAAGGACACAAAAAATGTCAAACATGTCTCCTTTAAAGTTTCACAAGGGATCTTACCGAGCACAAACTGAGCTCAGATCTGTCAAGTCTGCATTCAAAAGACAACACAAACATTTTCCATTCCAAATCCAGATTTTCATTTTCATTAATTTACCGCTCCATAATTTTTATGTATTTATTGTCTTATTGTCTGTGTTTGTGTATATTTGGAAGGATAAAGGCTTGAGACTATGTTGATACTTGAGTAAAACACTTTTATGGTGCAAAGAAGGTCAAACCTTTTTCCACTACAGAGAATGATTCTTTAAGATAATAGCTGAACCAGGCCAACCCTTTAAGGAATCTATATTTTTAAGAGTTATGAAGCATTCGATGATCTGGAAAAAAGGATATCCTTCATGTTTGAAGCCAAGGACACTGGTCAAGCTGTTCTCTTTTCCATTGAGACCTGAGAGTAGTAATGAAAAACGATCGCTAAAACGACCCATGTTTCCACATGGGATCTCACAAATAGGTCAGGTCACCCACAGAGGGGTAAGGGCAGATTCTAGGAGACAGACCAGTACAATCACTATAAAGGCCTAAATATTTTCAAAAAGATGCTCAGTTTCTCATTATTTGGCTTACAAATACATGGTTTTATCATAAACCTTTGTAAATATTTAATGCTTGTTTCAACAGTTCTCAGGTGGTATTGATAACAAAAAAAATCCTTCACATGAGTTTGTAGCTATAGGGGAAAGAAGGAAAAAAAGAAGTAAATTATTATTGTGATATAAATCATGTCATAAATCAATGAAGTAAACAGGTAAATGCTACAAATTGTAATATTTGAATATATAAAATATTTCTAATGATTACTTTCAATTAAATATGAAATCATGCAAAAAACATGTATAAATGAATCGTCTCGGTTACGTCTGTAACCTCAGTTCCCTAAAAGAGGGAACATTTACATTTACATTCACATTTAGTCATTTAGCAGACGCTTTTATCCAAAGCGACTTACAAGTGGGGTAGATAATGGAAGCAATTAGGACAGCATAAGTACAACAAAAGCATAAGTGCAATCAAAAAGAAGTCTAGTCTTATATAGCCTAACACAGTTTACGGAACCATTCATTCATACAATTTTTTTTTTTTTTTTATAGAGTAGAGTAGAGAAGAAAAGAATAGAGAAGAAAAGCGTCATAACAGATCAGTCAGATGTTGGCGGAAGAGATGTGTTTTCAGGCGTTTCTTAAAGATGGATACAGAATCTGCAGATCTTGTAGCAGTGGGCAGATCATTCCACATAGGTGGAACAGATCCGGAGAAGGTGCGCGAGAGAGATTTTTTTACCTTTATGTGATGGCATCACAAGACGTCGTTCGTTTGCAGAGCGTAGGGATCTGGCGGGTACATATGTCTGCATTAGCGATTTAAGATAAGGTGGTGCCGAACCAGTAGTGGTCTTGTAGGCCAGGAGCAGAGTCTTGAATTTGATGCGAGCGACTACGGGAAGCCAATGTAGCTTAATCAGTAGAGGAGTGACGTGTGCTCTCTTTGGTTCATTAAAGATAACTCTTGCCGCAGCATTCTGGATCATCTGTAGAGGTTTGGTTGTGCAAGCTGGAAGTCCTCCCAGTAGTGCATTGCAGTAGTCCAGTCTGGCCAGGACAAGAGCCTGGACAAGGATTTGTGTAGCATGCTCTGATAGGAAGGGTCTAATTTTCCTGATATTGTAGAGGATGAATCTACAGGACCGGGCAGTGCTGGCAACTTGATCCGTGAAGTTGAGCTGATCATCGATCACCACTCCCAGGTTTCTTGCTGTTCTGGAAGGTGTGATGGTTGATGAGCCCAGTTGAATGGAAAGGTTGTGAAGAGTCTTCGTGTCAGCCGGGATTACAAGCAGTTCTGTTTTTGGAAGGTTTAGCTGCAGGTGATGGGCGTTCATCCAGAGCGAGATGTCGGCCAGGCAAGCTGAGATGCGTGCAGAGACAGTCGGATCATCAGGGCGAAAAGACATGTAGAGTTGTGTATCATCCGCATAGCAGTGATGGGAAAAGCCATGTTTCCTAATGACAGAGCCAAGGGATGTCATGTATACAGAGAATAGCAACGGACCAAGCACTGAGCCCTGAGGCACACCTGTGTCGAGATGATGGGACTCCGACACCTCACCTCTCCAAGATACTCTAAAGGACCTACCCGAGAGGTAAGACCTGAACCATTGTAGCACCATTCCAGAGACCCCCATCGCCTTGAGGGTGGACAGGAGGATGTGATGGTTAACCGTGTCAAAGGCGGCAGATAGATCTAGTAGGATAAGAACAGATGAGTTAGAGGAGGCTCTTTCCAGTCTCAGGGCTTCAATAACAGAGAGCAGCGCAGTCTCAGTGGAATGACCGCTCTTGAACCCCGACTGGTTGCTGTCCAGGAGGTTGTTCTGGGTAAGGAAAGATGAGAGCTGGTTACAAACAACACGTTCTAGAGTTTTAGCAGCGAAGGGTAGTAGGGATACTGGTCTATAGTTTTCTAACAGTGCAGGATTAAGAGTAGGCTTCTTTAGTAGTGGGGTAATACGGGCCTCTTTCAAGAGTGTAGGAAATGTGCCAGTGGTGAGAGACGAGTTGATAATGTGAGTCAGAGAGGGAACAACCGACGGAGAGATGGCCTGGAGGAGATGGGTGGGGATGGGATCTAGAGGGCAGGTAGTCGGGTGTTTGGAAGAAATTACCTTGGAAACTTCCTCTTCAGATAGGTGAGAGAACGAGGGGAACAAGCATGTGTCAGGGGATTGACTGTGGTCAAGAGGCGGTGGCGCAGAGAATTGATTGCTGATGGTGCTTGTTTTCTTTACAAAGAACGATGCGAAATCGTCAGCTGTTAAGTCTGATGGAGGTGAGGGGGAAGGCGGGCAGAGGAGAGCAGAAAAGGTTTTAAAGAGAGTACGAGGGTCAGGAGAGTTGTTGATTTTAGTGTGGTAGTAATGGGTTTTCGCAGAGGAGACATCCGCAGAGAAGGAAGAGAGAATAGACTGGTAGAGAGAGAGGTCAGTGGCTTCTTTTGATTTGCGCCACTTTCTCTCAGCAGACCTGACAGATGTGCGATGCTCACGGAGAACATCAGATAACCAGGGGGCAGAAGGAGATGCACAAGATGGTCTAGATCTAAGAGGGCATAAGGTGTCTAAGCAGGAGGTTAGTGTGGAGCAAAGGGTGTTGGTGGCAGTGTTAGCATCAAGGAGAGAGAACTGTTTAGCGGGTGGGAGAGTACCAGAGACTGCAGAGGATAAGCGGGAGGGAGAGAGTGATCGTAGGTTGCGTCGGAATGTGACCAGTGGGGAGGCATGTGTAGTGTCTGGAGAAGTTAAGTCGAGATCAAGAGTGATGAGGAAGTGATCCGACGTGTGCAGTGGGGTTACCTGGGAGTGATGGGTGAAGCAATAGCGTGTGTAGATGAGATCAAGTTGATTACCAGATTTATGGGTTGCTGAAGTGGGGACTCGCTTGAGGTCAAACGATGTAGTCAGGTTGTTGAAGTCAGCAGCCTGTGGTTTTTCCAGGTGGATGTTGAAGTCACCAAGTTCCACCAGAGGAGTACCATCCTCTGGGAATGATGACAGAAGTGTGTCCAATTCCTCCAAGAAGAGTCAAAGGTGCCCTGGGGGACGATATATAACTACAACATGCGTTTTAACAGGGTAGATGACAGTGACAGCATGAAACTCAAAGGCGGTGTTGTTGCATGAGGGTGCAAGCTGTTTGAATTTCCAGTCATTAGGAATAAGTAGACCAGTTCCTCCGCCCCTCCCTGATATGCGTGGGCTGTGGGAGAAAGTGCAATTATTGGAGAGTGCAGCCGGTGTGGCAGTGTCCTCGGGTTTGATCCAGGTTTCAGTAAGTGCTAAAAGACAAAGACCAGAATGTTTTGCAATAGCTGTGATGAAATCTGCCTTGTTTACATCAGATTGGCAGTTCCATAAACCAATAGGAAAGGTAATGGAGGTAGTTTTGGATGCTGAAAGAGTGTGCAGATTGTTAGCATTAGCTATGCGTGGCCTTCTGCGTGTTACCGGTGATTTACGAGTTGTAATGACAGTGTGGATTTGAAAACACATAGTGAAAATTGAAGGGATGTACAAGACAAATATAGAAAAGAGAATAAAGAGAATAAATAAGGTGCAATAGTAAAAGTGCAAGACAGTAATACTCAAGTGCCTTGTCGGTGTCCTTGCTCGGTGGAGTCGCACAGGTAGAGTCGATGGTCTTTACTCTCTTCGGTCTTCACGCGATGAGGGCTGCACGCGGTGGTTAGTCTTATTTATATACCCGTTTAGTCTAGCAATTGAATTCAGCAGGACACGCCTTCCAAAATCTCCCAATAGCACGCCAATTAAACGCAACTGTTAACACGTGACTCAGCGTGACTCACCGGACGCACACAATGGAAACGAAACTGCGCTAGATTCAATAAGACGTACTCACAAAATCAATTAAACTTACGACTTTCAGATGATTCTCAAACTGCAACAAAATGCTTCTCCCAAGAACTGAGCTTAAACAACAGTTAAAATACTTTAGCTGGCGTTGGACACGCCTTCCAAAATCTCCCAATAACACGCCAATTAAACGCAACTGTTAACACGTGACTCAGCGTGACTCACCGGACGCACACAATGGAAACGAAACTGCGCTAGATTCAATAAGACGTACTCACAAAATCAATTAAACTTACGACTTTCAGATGATTCTCAAACTGCAACAAAATGCTTCTCCCAAGAACTGAGCTTAAACAACAGTTAAAATACTTTAGCTGGCGTTGGACACGCCTTCCAAAATCTCCCAATAACACGCCAATTAAACGCAACTGTTAACACGTGACTCAGCGTGACTCACCGGACGCACACAATGGAAACGAAACTGCGCTAGATTCAATAAGACGTACTCACAAAATCAATTAAACTTACGACTTTCAGATGATTCTCAAACTGCAACAAAATGCTTCTCCCAAGAACTGAGCTTAAACAACAGTTAAAATACTTTAGCTGGCGTTGGACACGCCTTCCAAAATCTCCCAATAACACGCCAATTAAACGCAACTGTTAACACGTGACTCAGCGTGACTCACCGGACGCACACAATGGAAACGAAACTGCGCTAGATTCAATAAGACGTACTCACAAAATCAATTAAACTTACGACTTTCAGATGATTCTCAAACTGCAACAAAATGCTTCTCTGAACGAGACGTTGTGTCCAGCCGACAGATGGGGTTCGCCCTTGAGAACCAATCAACTCTGACTACTATAGAAGAGGCCAATAAAATATGGCTGATGAAATTTGCATGCCGGTCTCCGCCCCCGGATATCCGGTATAAATGAAGACGGCGTGCAGCATTCCTTTACCTTTTGTTCTGAAGAGCCTGAGAGCCTCTCATGACTACAGCAAAGGACGATACGTGTTGTGGCATAAGGGACACAATGTCTTGTTCCCTCCATCAGGGAACTGAGGTTACAGACGTAACCAAGACGTTGCCATTCTGTCGGTCTCTCAACGTTGTGTCGAGCCGACATATGGGGTACCTATGGAAAACGGCACAATGCTGTATCCTGTCACAATCTCTAGCGAAGCGACGGTAGCAGGCCTGGGCGTGTGTCAGCACGAGGCTTTCGCTAAACTGTAACCTTGCAGTGTGATGGTCGGGGGGTCCCAGCCTTTTCTTGGAGAATGATGGGTACAGCCCTGACCCGTAACCTTTCACGGACGGAGGCCTAATCTCTATACTGGCGAGAGGCCATCCGGATCGGGTTTACACCGGGTGAGAACGACTTCCTTAATTAGGGATGCGCTTCAGAGGCCACTTCCTACCCGGGGGGAGGAATACAGTGGATATAGATGAGGTCTCGCCCTTGGGGGAGACCGCATGGAACGTGCGGACTGAATAGTTAACCGCGAGGTTGAGGTCCACCTGGGGGAATTCATGGGTTGCCAGGAGTGGGAACCATCTCATGAGGATACATCAGACGGAACAGCCCACGGAGGGGGTGCAAGTTCACCCACCCGAAAGGGAGTCATGGGAACTTCGGGCACATATCCAGGCCTGGGTCTCAGGATAACGTGAGAGTTGCCAGGGCCGAATTCAGGGGAATCCATGGACAAAGAGAATGCTTGAAGGTTCCCTACCCTCTTGAAGGGAGCGAGCGCCATCAGGAGGGCCGTCTTACTCGAAAAGTGAGGAAGATCGGAACCTCCAAGGGGCTCGAAGGGGGGCCCAGAGAGGCCCGCCAGGACCACATTAAGGTCCCAAGAGGGTATGGAGCGGAGACGAGGCGGATTCCGCCTTCTCGCGCCCCTCAGGAAACCTGGTGACCAGGTCGTGCTGCCTTAAAGAGTTGGTGAGCGAGCAAAGTCCTAGACGGTGTCACCAAACAGCCCACCCTGTGAGATGGGTGCATTGAGAAAGCGGACTTTCTTGATGTCACTCATCTGCGCAAGGTTCAGCCAGAGGTGTCTCTCCTGGACCACTTGCGTGGATATCATCCGTCCCAGGGCCCGTAGAGTGTGGTCAGTGGCGGTACGGAGATCCTGCATTATATCCGGGTCGGCCTTACCCTTTTGGAGCTCTCTTAACGCCTTTGCCTGGTGGACCTCCAGGATGGGCATGGTATGAAGAGAGGAGGCAGCCTGGACCGCGGCAGCGTAAGCCTTCGACACCAGTGATGCCGAAGTCTTACACGCTTTGGACGGTAGGCGTGGCCGATTCCTCCAGGTGGCAGCCGTCTGCGGCACGTTCCACCTGGGGGATATCGACGTAGCCTTCGGCTGCCCCACCATCGAGGGAAGTGAGGGAGCTGATGCTCCTCATGCACCTCCGGGAAAAATCACACCATGCTCCGACCCCAGGAACCAGGTATCCAGCCGCGAGCGTTGGGGAGGAGGCAGTGGCATACACTGCAACCCAATAGTCGTGGCTGCCCGGATTAGCATGGCTGACATCTCCACCTCTGCTTCCTCCTGAGCTCGACCCCCCTTGGGGTCTTTAGGGTCGGATGCCAGCAAGTCTCCCTCCAATGCTGCGAGCGACATCACATCTTCGTCACGCATCGTTTCCGAATTGGACTGTTTAAGATCGAGTCGGGGTGCGAGCAGCCCGTGAGCACTTGGCTGGTGGGTTAACACTCGCAGAGGTCCCCATATCACTAACGCTGCTAGCACTGGCGGACATCGGGGCCTTAGCCACCGACATCAAAGCCTGGGTAGCAGACGAACTGGTGGCTGGTTCCCGGAGGAAGACAGCCACCAGTGACCGCAACTTCTGGATGACCATCTGCCCGCAGTGCGGGCAAGATGTGTCAACGAAAGCTGTTTCAGCGTGCTCGATGCCCAGACACCTGATGCAGCTATCGTGTCCGTCCCCCTGCTCGATGAGGGTGCCGCACCCAAGAGAACAGCAGGACATGCCGCGCTGAAAAGGACTTTTTAGAAAAATCTCTAACACCTCTGGAACTGCGGAGATGCCCAGGGGAAGGTCGCTGCAGGTTGGGACGATCCGCTGCTCTGCGTCGTAGATCCAGCAATGTATTTTTTAAAGAATTTAGTTTGTTCCTAATCATGAGCGATGGCTCTGAAGAACAAAAGGTAAATGATTGCTGCACACCGTCTTCCTTTTATAACGGATATCCGGTGGCGGAGACCGGCATGCAAATTTCATTGGCCTCTTCTATAGTAGTCAGAGTTGATTGGTTCTCAAGGACAACCCCATCTATCGGCTGGACACAACGTCGAGAGCCCAACAGAAAGGGAAAAAGATGTATACATACATATTCGTTGCATCAAAAATAAAAAATAAATTATTCTTACCACTATTGTTTTTGCAATGAATTCAAAATCAGAATTGTCTATTTTCAATATTCAACCTTTATATTTAGTGTTAATAATACTGAATAATTTTGGATCTGTGAGCAATTGGGCTTTTCCAGCGTTATGGACATGACAATTCGTGTTGTGGATGTGACATACAAATGTTCAGAGAATGACTTTTTAATGAAAATATTGAACCATATGTTTATATTTTATAGTCTAAACATGAGAAAAAGTCAGCCTATATGAACACATTTTCCATTTAAAAAAATATTAAATATATATATATGCGTTACGGATGTGACAAAAAAGGACCCCAGTTTGAGGGAGAAAACAAACTTTGTAGGATTTATGTGAATTAAAATGCACACACCTGAAGCAATTATACCTAATGAATGGAGAAGGGATTCCTCTTTATAGAACATAATAGATATTTTATTTTCATGTGTCAATTTATGAGGAATACCGTAATGGCCTTCGTTTCCTAAAAGCATCGTAACCTTAAATTGATTGTCACCGATGGAGCTACGATCATCGTAGGCTTACAATTGTATTCGGAACCGCAGCCATGGATGTCACAAATGTTGACATCTGAGCTGTTACCTTTTGTAAAAATGTTTTTAATGGTAAGGTTGACGTTTTCGTGGAATTGACCAATTTTACATTTTCTCATTTTTTCAATATTCTAATTTTGTCCTATGATTCTCTGGTCTTCATTCATACCTAAACAGAATGGTCCAGTCTCCATAGAATCTCCTGTACTCTGAACAGGACATGAACGATTTTGCAAGCCCTTTGCTTCACTTACCTTAATGGTTTAAGATCTTGTTGTTATCGATCATCTTTGTTGCAGCTGCCTCAATGATCATACTTAACTGCTCAGACTGATGGATTTCACATCATGCATGTGCCAGAAGCACAAGGGATCAAGTAGAACAGAAATAGATCTGCTTATTTCTTCATGCGCACAATATGGATTGTGGTCTTTGGCATCTTTAACACTAGCGTGCCTCTCTGACCTAAACCAGCTTAGGGCGATGCAGTTACACACCCCCACAGTTTCTTTGATCAGCACAACTGTGTGACTCTATACCTGTCATCCCCACGCCCTCTTTTTGGACATGAACATTAAGTACTTATATTCATTTTAAATTTAAAGAAATGCTTCTGTGAGTCCATACTTTTAGAAATATTCAGTTCTAACAGCTGAGCACATAGTCTTTCAGCTGGGTAGCAGCAAAGTCAAAATGGAGGCCATGTGATAGCCTTCGAGCAAATGAAAGAAAAGAAGAAGCCAAAGGCAAGAAAACCCAAAGCACACACGCAAACAAAACGCAAGGACACATGAATTGGACAAGGCCACTGGAAACTAAAGAGAGATGCTTAGTATAGCTATGCAAAACATTTGAGATCTTGAACCTTAATACTTGAATGTGCAAGTAATGTGCTGTGACCTTATAATATGCAAAAGAAAAGTTCACGCTGCTGCTTCGGAGAACTGCTCACTGTCTCTACCAAACATGCATATGTCTTGGCCTTAGGATAATTTTAATCAGAAATGTTGAGAAGGTTCCTATCTTTTTCTGCCATGCCATTATACAAATTGCTTCTTTGGTTAAATACTGATGAATAATTTTCCACATCTACTGACGGCGATCCTTTCATCTTCAACTTCAAACATCTGCTTCAAGAGTCATGTGTCTTTAAGAAAATCTCATTAAACTGGTTTGAGCTTTTGAGTTTGAGAACAGGAATAGTTTTCAAATTGATAGTAAAATGTTCAGGGATAGTGGGAGGCAGCTTTATGCATCTAATGTCAAGCGGTTGGTGCTAATGGTTGCCACAGTTACACTACTATGGGCTAAAAACTGAGTTCAGTCTCTCAGCTAGTCTAAAAGTTACTCTACTTTGGAGATCTTAGAGGGCACAAATCTGGATCTCTTTAGCCTTAATTCCTGACAAGTCAATCATTTTATTAAAGGGATAGTCCACTCAGTCATGTATAACTTTTCTTTGTTCTGTTGAACACAAAGAAAGATATTTGGAAAAATGTTAATAACTGACATTTCTGGGACATCATTGACTACCATAGTAGGAAAAATGTAATGGTATAGTAAGGTGACCTAGAACTTTTTGATTTCCTTAATTCTTTAAAATATATTTGTATTATTAAAGAATAATATAATATTCTCAAAAAATTGAAATGAGAAATGTCAGTTGCTAAAATTTCTCCAAATATCTTTCTCTATGTCATCAGAAAAAAAGGAATGTAAACAGGTTTTGAACAACTGAAGTAAATGATGACAAAATTTAAATTTTTGGGTGGAGTATCCCTTTAATAAAGCATTGGGTGTGTGCTTTTAGATTGTGGTTAGGTATGACCATAATCTTATTTCACGGCATGACTACATTTTCATCACAGTGATTATACTGACCCACTTTCCACCATTATACATTATATGTCATCACATCTCAGCCCTGCTTCTTATTAACAATGACATAATTATGATTATTATGATGATGAAAACAACACACAGGTCACAGTATTATGTGTCATCTATGTGCACTGCATTCCCTCCTGCTTTCCAATTGTATGTTTATGGAGAAATAACATTTAACTAAAGCCCTTCACCTCTTCAAAGAGATATGGGCTGAGAGTATGTTTCAATAATTCAGCTCCTCGGTCCTTTACAGACCTATGATGATGGATTAAACCGCTGTCTATGACACTTCCATAAACACACTCTGACAGATAAAACATAACTATTTATGTAGCTCAGAAGAAGATCGCCTGATTTTTTGTGTCAGTGGGTGGAATATGTTATCCCATATATGTAGCAAAACTGTGTCAGAACATCTGCTTGAATGCCAAAGAGTTTTTTCGTGATTTACTTACATGTCTCGTTGTATTTCTTCTGTAGTTGACGGACAGTCTGCTGTCAGAGAACACATTCATGTAAGAGATTGATAAAATAGTCTCAATAGTCTTTTCACAGTACAAGCTAAGTGGAAGTGTATGCTTATTAAGGGTGTTAGATGAACTTAGACAGATAACCAATACACTGCTTGCATTGATTTTTAAATGTTAAAAAGGCTGTGCAGAACTAAAGGATGCGGAGGAGGAAAATATAATCCTATACACAGCTTTTATGTTTTTAAATCAAATTACATGCTCTTCTTCCAATAACATCTAAAGGCATTCCAACAATTCACTCCTCTGTCCACACTTAAGAATAGCCAACACCTTCCATTTTTACACTTTGTCAGCTGTAATAAGTCACTCTAATTTATCTTGTCATAGACAAACACTAACATGTAGCACAAATTATATTTAGGAGCTAATCTTGAGAAACACATGCTTACGAGGGACTTCTCAAAGCTTTTAAATACCTGTCAAAAATGCTGCTTTGAGTCAGTAGCTTGCCTATGTTTTCAGAGATTTTTGGGGGCTCGCCATTCACTGATCAACATGTCAGTCAGAAAAGAGGAAGAGGGTGAAAAATTTAGATGGAGAGATAAGCGAATAGATTAGAGAATAATTATTGTATTTTGAACTTCCCCCACTCTTTCAAAAGAAAGATTCTAGTTTGAAAAAGGGTAGTACAGCCTGATGCCAAGGATCTTTAAAAACAACAAAGAACTTTTATTATTTTCGTGTTTCAAAAATGTACTAGTGCTTTAAGAAACTAGAAGCATATAGACAGATCTGAACAATCTGTAAAGAAAAATGTTGCCAATATCACATTAAATTCAAATAGTAGTTTTTAGGCTTTTAGTATAGCCTAAATTTTAATGTGTATAGACAACAGTTACAAAACACTGACAAAATTCAATCTCTAAGTTTACCAAAAGGTTACATATGATTTTTTTGACCTCATCAGTACCTCAAACTAAACACAAAAGTGGGAGGAGCTCAATTGGTCAAGCATCCATTTTCTGACAAACCGGAAAACATATTTAGAACACTTCTGAGAAATGTTTTCTATGAAAAAGTCAATTTAATACTATGTTAATGAAATATATCATTCGAAGTATTAACATAGTACCTGAAAGGATTTGCATAGCACATGCCCTCAAAAACAAAGTATTACCGCGACAGCTTATTCATTATTTTATGTACATTTATAAACTTTATGTACTTTTAAACTATTCAGTGCATACTACACTTTTTTTATTGCCTTTGCTCTCATTAGAGCGACCCCGGTATACAAGACACTGTGAAAGAACAGGCAAAATAATTACAAAATCTGTATAATGTCATGTAAAGCTGAAGTACCGCATCTGTGTCTGGATCAGGGCCCAGAAATGACAGCCAATTCAATCAAATTTTAATGTACCTCTTTAGTTTCATTTGTTAACAGCTGTTCATGGTCACTGGCTGCTATCTGTGCTTTATTCCCTGTTGGACCTTGATGATGTGGTTAATTATCTCAGGTTTTAGCTAAAGTCTGTTGTGTTCCAGCAGCTCACAGGTGTGCCCTGAAGTGGTCCATGAACCATGCGGGTATCTGATCGGTGAGAAAGAGCGGCGCCACACAATGAGCTCTTATTAGGGTAGAGCTTACAATATGTGTCTGGATGTGCATGTGGTTTGCTTTGAATTCAGCGTTTGCCACTTAGCATCCAAAATGTGTTCCTCTGTTAGGTGCAGCTGTTATTTAGAAAGAAATCAGCTGCTTAGCATTTTTGTGGGTTTATCGTTCTTGTTAAAGGAACAGTTCACCAAACAATTTTGTCATTTATTTCACTTTCATGTTCTTTAAACAAATTAGTGTGTTATTACTTTTAAGCAGAATGTCTTACATTGAAGGAGATGTCTGAGTTCTATAAGAACCAAGAACACCCGAAACATGCTAAACCATTGCATTGCCAACATGATACGTAACTCAGTGACTTCATTTGGGCAACTTGTAAAATGTCCAGCAGCATGACCCATCGTGAGAATAGAGGAGTCACGCATTATCCCTGAAGAAAAATATATGTGAAGCCGGCGTGTGACTCATGCTCCCCTTCAAAGCGACAGATTCAGAAGCAATACTTTGAATTGGATCTTGAACCCCCATTTCATCATCGTCACTTTAGCATTTAGGTCAAAATGTAGGACAGGACATGGAAAAAACACACTTGTGTAAGGCTTATGTATAATTTTTGAGTCTTGGGTGTTTGTGACATTTCAAGGTATGATACAAGCCTTTGGTGGATGAGGATCTGAAGTGAGAACTTTGGTGCTGCAGGATGTTATTCTGAAGCCAAAGGCAACCGGGTGATAAAGAAAATAAGCTTTCAACAATATAAACTGAGCAAAATATGATGTTGTATATAATGCTGCTTGAAAAATCATTGCAATTGTTTGGCAAAAAAATCAAGGAGCTTAATGTTGGTGTGCCCTGCTAAAAAAACAAGGTTCTAATTGATTTATTGGTTATAATGGGAACTGCATTGGTTTTAAAGGAACATATCATCTGTGGTTCTCTGCTGGTAATGTGTTTGGATCTATTGATGACAGTTTGTTGTGTAGTATACCATTACATCCAAGTATAAATTCCTAATCATGATACAGGAATTTTGCACTGGTTTTAGTAAACAGTAAACCGTTGATTACCATATTAGTATTTGTAAACGAATTTGTATCATTTCAGAAGGCCTTCTTCCCTTAAACAACCTTTTTCCAATTTAAACACATTTTGATTCTCTTTAGTAAATGCATGTTTGTTTCTGAAACAATAAACAGATTTAGAGACGTTGTCCTGTCAGACTGGTGTTTTGAGTGTAGACTACTGCCATCTGCTGGACGATTTGAGAAAGTACCTCAACCAAGAAGTAAGTCGCAAAATTTAGAACGTTTAGTTTGGTTTAGGTTTATTTATTAATGCTGCGGGTTTAAATAATTATACATTTATTAACTTTCATCCACAAACCGTGATCAAAGAGCATATTGTGATGCTTATCGCTGCAGATATAACAGCTATAATGTAGACTTAATGTTTTCTTTCTGTGATTGTGAACAGATGGTGGCATTTTTGGACAACTTATCCACGTATTGCCTCTTAATGAAAGCATTCAGTTCATAATGTAGTTCATATGCACAGTACCCGAGGCACACAAACGTTACATTTTCACATTTGTCTCAACTCACTCGTTTTTTTACATAATATTAGGCCTGGCCTGGCCCTCATTGTAACCCACATACAAACCATTCTGTATCTTTACAAAGACATTCTTAAATGTGTTTATTATGCCTTTTGAGTTGCAGGGACAGTGTCCTCAAAAGTGTGTCAAGGAGGACCATTTGATTTCACCTTCATTATGTAGCTAAATAACAAACACGCACACAAAGAAATGTGTATGTTATGGGGATATGGTCCACCAAATTTAAGAATTAACCATTCAAGAAAAGGGAATTTATTATAGGTACATAAATAATAAAGACAATTTGAAACAATCGAATGCAAAAAACACCACATTTATTCGACACAAACCCTCTGAACAATCAGAGTCATTAAAAGCACTTCGCTGCGAAGCATACACACTGTTTACACAATAAGTGAAAACAAAACCAAAACATGAGAACTCCACATTGGAATCTGAAACAGCACCAGAGTGTTAGTGTGTTGTGATCACATGTATAACAGATTTGCTCACACCTGGCGAGTTTGATACGGATTCCACTTTAAGGAGTGTTGTTCTTGCTCCTTGCTTGGCAATCAAAGGGACTGTGGACAAGGCCCAACGTGGGATTCACAGAGCGCCAATTTGAAACCAAAATAGTGATATCAGTATCTAAAAAATGTTCAAAGAGAGTAAACAAAAATGGGACCCGTTGCCTGATCTAGGCGTGGACTACCAGGAGTAGTCCGACCACATCTACACTGTAAACACAGCCATTGAGAAGTTTGATACCAACACATGCAGCTGACAAGCAGCAAACAAAAACAAAATGCTCCATCCATTCTAGGACGAACCAGCCAGAGGTCAGATAATAATAGCCTACTCTCATAAAGAGCATGGCTGTAGATTACTAGATGTAGTTCACATTGCATTTGAATCTGGACATCGAAAGAAATTGTTAAAAAGAACTATAGGTGGGTCACCTTGCTAAACAGTGGAAAAATAAGCTACATAACATTTCCATCCCATCGACATACATTAGAAAATTATAAGGGTATGATATCAAAATGATCAAAGTTTTAAATTCCAGCAAAAAAACGATATATCCCAATGAGAACGCGTCCTCGACATTTCATCAAACATGAGAGAGAACGTCAATGCATTCACTGGTGTAGTCGACGTAAATAGTTCAAGTCAGTCTACGGGTTTGGAGATGTCGTTTTCCAGCGGCTCCGATGAAAACTGAAGCCTCCTGACCGCTTCCTTGATCAGATTCCCCGACAGTATGAGTTGCTGCAGAAGCTGGTGCGGATCGTCCTCGTCGATTTTATTTCGGTTCCACGACGATTTAAAATGGTCCCATTCTTGATCACTGGATCCGGGCGGGTTGTACGGACTGGAACGGCTGGTTCGTAAACTCCGGCTGCGGAGACGGATACAGCATCCGTTGCGCCGCTGACCCCCCGCCGCGTTGCCGTTGCTGTTGCTGTTCGTGTTGCTCGTTTTGACGCCGGTTGCGCCGTGAAGACGCGATATCGAGCTATTGTTGTGAAGCTGAAGCGCCTCGCCGATCTTCGAGACGAGAGCGTCTACCTCCTTTGAATCCACCGTGACCGACTGTTCCAAAAAGATGTAATTCTCCTTCCGACAAGGCATTTTTACAAATATATGCGATTATTTCAAAACTAGCCGGTCTCGAGGGTTGTTTTTGTTTAAATGGATGGGATCGTTTCGCCAGTGTTCCCGTTCGCCACGAAACAGAAAATAGCCCGAGGGTTGATTTGTAAACAATGAATGACGCAGAATCCGGCACGTACCATTTTTGAAGCAGAGGGGGGCGTGTTCAGTCCATTTAAATTGTTCGGTGTGTTTTATATAGTTAACTACTAATCTATTAACTAATCTAACTACTATTGCCAACTCAAATCGCTTACAATTTTTTAAATTTCAGCAAAATTATCATCTTTTACGAAACACTGTGCCCGTTTTTCATTCTTAGCGGAAATGTTTCTTTGTAGCACCCCCTGTGTCTCGAACATCAGTCAGATTGAATAACAGTCACAGAGTGTGTACACATTCAGTACTGGAAGACATGTGTAAACTCAGTGAACCTTAATGTCTTACGATGGTGCTGCTGTATGTAACGTTACCAGAGATTTAACACAGGGATATCGGCTATTTTGACGAGAACTGGTATCGCACACATGGTCGTTAAATAAAAACCACCTTTCTGAACCACATTTCCATATAAGGAACTTGAAATTAGCTGCCTTGACCATGTTGGTCGGTTATTGTATCTCTTTTTGGCTTTATTTCTGTAGCTTTTAAAGGGGTAGTACACTCAAAAATGAAAATTCTGTCATCATTTACTCTCATGTTGTTTTAAACCTGAATAAATGTATTTGATCTGTTAAACACAAAGAAAGGTATTTGTAAGAATGTTGGCAATTTTTCATTTTGTGAAATCATCCCCTACCATAGTTGGAAAAAAATGGTATCTTTATTTTGTTCTGTTGAACACAAAGTGAGATATTTTGAAGAATTTAGGAGAACAAACAGTTCTGGTTCACCTTTGACTACCATTTAATTTTACCTATTATGGCAGTCAATGATGTCATAATTGAAACTTGCTAACGTTCTTCAAAATGTCTTTCTATGTGTTCATCAGAACAAAGTAATTTATACAGGTATGAAATGACACTAAGCTGAGTAAATGATGACTGAATGTTAGTTTTTGGATGAACTATCACTTTAACTGTGTAACCGTTGAACATGTGTCAGTTACAAAAACCAAAGGCGTGTGCCAGATTTGTTCCTCAGAGTTCTTTTTATCTTACCTAAAAAACATGTTAATTCAAACTGACTCATCACAGCAATTAGCCCAATTTGATAAGTTTGTTGCTTGTTATTATCCTCACAGATGAATGCTTAAACATCCTCAGGAATGTAAATTCTGAGTATTTAATGCTGTGTTATTTTCTGTTCTGACACAGTGGACCACATCCTGTTTCAGAATGTTTCTTAGAGTTCTTAGAAAACCTTTAGAATCGTTTTACCCAACAGCAACCAAAGGATGACACCATATGAGTAAATAAGTAACATTTTTAGTGGTTACCTAATATATAATTTCTTGTTGTATAGGCTACTTTTACCAGAAATCTTTGAACCACCACATAAAAATTTTTGACCACGTTTCTCATAACTTGCAACATTTTGTCTGATCGATTCTTCTAAAAATATCTAGCTCAAGGCTGCTCAGATATCACACCAGGTGTTGCATAAGCTGCTTTACCGCTAAGATGAGGATTGCATCCATGACATAAATAATTATATAAAGTAGGATTCAGTTAATCATGTATGCTGTCGGTTTTTGAAAGAAATAACATTTATTCACATCATCTTACATGATCATCATTTACGCGTTAAGAAGATGCTTTGATCCAAAACAAAAAGGGTTTGGGCCAATTTCTGCAGTCTGTAAAAATATTACATATCTTGCAGTCAAAAGGGGGTGGATGGTGCAGGACAGACTGTTATTGGTCTCAGTGTGCAGCAATACACCACTCAGCTACGCTTTTTATTTTCAGTATCAGAGTTTTGTAAGTTTGCACATGAGTGAGCAAATAATTGTGATTAGATTCACCGAATGTTCTAAAATTGTAAATAATGTTTTTTCTCTGTTAATTATTATAGAGGCATGTCAGCCTGAAATACAATGATCCACCAGTTAAATCTGTTTGTACGGATTTCACCTGAACATCCAAAGCTTTCGTTGTTTACCTCACAGCAGGAAGAACTTGAGCGGGGAGTCTTGAGCACAGACCCTAATGAAGTATTAAACATAGGCTGCTTGCGTGCCGTTGCTTACAATCACATTCATCAGTGTACCGATCAGTGAATTCTGATTTCTCAGAATTCATCTTACTGAGAACCCACTGTGCTCTTTGTGAAAAGCGGTTCATCATCCTATTTTTATTCACCCCTTTATGAGTAACATCTGTCTGAGTGACAGTGTGCATACCAGAAAGTGTGCCTAGCAGTGTTCATACCAAAATATACACAAACCTATATATCAGTAAAAGTTGAAATGGCGAAGTTCAGGGAAATTTGTGAAACACATTAAATGTCACATGTAGTCACATAAATTATGTTTTCTATCACTATTATTATGGCACATTGTTTGTCAAAGTGTAAATTCATAAATGAATGTGTACTGTGGCCATCAATGAATCTTCAAATCGTGAGGCTTATTGTTGGGCCTTATCTCTTCTATTACAGTAATATATACATTATCCTGCCTGCATAACAGGTTTGCTGAGCAAGTAATGGTCTCGAATCTCCTCTTCTATTATGGAATACCATCATAAAAGAGGCATAAATGTGGCATGTGGTCATGAGATGCTTTGTGAAACCTGTCCTGTTTTTAATGGCCTAGCATTAGGGTACATTTTCAAGAAAGAAAGAAAGAACAGGTCTTCTATTTTTGGTCACTCAGGTTTGTCCTGTATTTTTAAGTGGGTGGGGAGTTATGTCTTGTGGGTGATATGAAAATAAACAGACGTGTGACACAGAGCTGTGGTGTGAGCAATGAGGACGTCCGTCTGTTTCAAGGACAGAGTCCTGATATAATACGCTAGGTACAAGTGTCCTCATTAGATCTTAGCATTTTTTGTCGCCTTTGTTTTCAAGTAGGAGCCGAAAACAAACTGAGGTCAAGTAACCAAGGGAATAATCCACAAACAAGTCAATGTATAAACAGGAAAGAGAGAGAGAGAGAACATATACCCCTCCCTGATTTATTGCCCTATTCTTTATATAACCGAGAGACTTGTTTATCTCTTCCTGTTTCGTGCCTTTATACAGCAAATGCACAGAATATATTAGTTTATTATTGTTTTAAATATATTTTAAAGTTGCATTGTCCAGGTAATTTAACCAAAGTTCCACGTATAGCCCCTAAATTAAGACTGTGCCTTAACAGCTATTCTCACAGACTAGCAATTAGTTAGGACTAATCGGTCTTACTTTTCTTATTTCTATAAAACCAATCTACCTTTTTTTGTAACTGATTTGAAAAAGTTATGACTAGTGTTCAAGAGAAAAAGTGAGGTGACTAACTCGTAAGACCAGCTAGCAGTTTATGAAACCGGGCCTTTGAAAATCATTTGCATAATTAACATAGCAAATGGGCAATTCCATGAAATGTCACCTTACCATGAAAAAATAAAGTTTTTACCAAAGGTTTTTACTATCGTGATAGCACAAGTGGTTCAAATATCCATGCGATGTCTCTCTTCAGGTTTTAAAGCATTTGTTTTATTTTTAGTGCATGATTTTTCATAGTCATTTTCAGGAGTATCACATCCATAATAGTACATATTCCTCATAAATGCGCACATTAAAATAAAGTAGCTATTTTATGTTCTATGAAGAAGCATTCCTAATCCTAATCCATTTGTTAGGTGTAATTGCTTCAGGTTTGTGCATTTTAATTCATAGAAATGCTACAAAGTTTGTTGTCTCCCAAAAAACGTGTCCATTTTTTGTCACATCCATAACGCATGTTTATTTCTCTTTTTTAAAATAGAAAACCTTGTGGATAGACTGATATTTTTCTGATGTTTAAACTCTATCAACAAGGGTTTGGTATATAAGGGTGTTTCAATATTGATTTATGTATATTATATATAAATAAATATATATAGAATTTATAAATAAATATTTATAATTCAGTTTCAAGGAACTGGCAAAATTGTGTGTACTTACAATATTGCCAATGCATTGTTTTAAACATAAAACAAAGATATGCAATATCTACAAACATTAAAGTGAAATTAAAATAAGTTGCTAAAAAGGATAAAATAATAAAGTAGGGCAATTTGAAAAAGATTGACTGAAATATAAACAATTAAAATACATATAAAAATAATCATTTCAAGCACAAGCATGTGAAATATGTACTGTATATGTATTGTGTAAACACACATATACAGTATATATTTTGCAGTGTCACATATCTTTGGAGCAGCATGCTTCGATAAATCATTAACAATAAGAAAATATGATCATTTTTATTTCATGTTGACTAACTAGCAGCGGTTTCCATTGCATGTGTGTTGTGCTGCGTGCCGTCTGTCATCTTACATTGCTTGACAAATTGTTTTGCATCTGTGTGAAATGTGGGGGTGGTTGGTTGGTTTTTGTTTGAACGTACAAAATCACTCTGACTTCACACAAAGCTCATCCTTTACCTTCAGGGGAGTGTTACTGTAGCTTCCTGGTGTCAACCTTCTTAAACAAGTTTATTTCTCAGCTCTCATCTACTGGGTTCAGAGGGGGGTTGGACCTTAATGGATTAAGACCTGCCTTCCAGCATACCTTTCTCTTCCATAGAAAAGCACATTTAATCACATTTTTGACAGAGGCTCATTCTGATACGAGCGTGAGATTACGACAAGGAACAACACATTGCTTTGTGTGAGGTGGGTACTGGAAGGATGTCAGTT
The DNA here is from genome assembly GCA_029783895.1 of Triplophysa bombifrons. NCBI lineage: Eukaryota > Metazoa > Chordata > Actinopteri > Cypriniformes > Nemacheilidae > Triplophysa > Triplophysa bombifrons. Next base: position 7,797,768 of record CM056455.1, read on the forward strand.
GCATGCCATTTTACTACAAATTTACTTGGAAAGGAAACGTGTAAATGCAGAAATGATTGAACAAGTGAATGACAGAAAATGCCCATATATATATAATATAATATATAATGCCCAATTGAATAACCTTTTTTAGTCAATAACCGGTTTCATGCATGAGAAACACTCACTCTAAGCATTACATCACTGAACAAAAATCTGAGTAGTGTACCCTAATGGCCATAATTTATCGACCAAGTTTTCGTTTTAATAAAATTCAATTTATTTATTTATGGCTTGGACGCACATGCATCTTCATAACTCCAAAACCGGTTTGGGATATTCAACAAACAAGTGTTTATATCCTCCTTGACCTCATCATAATAAAAATAGACATGACAGTCTGGTGACGCTAAACATTTAGGACATACAAACATCTTGCTTAAATAGAACATGAGTTATTTTCTGTTGGCCACGTGCTATGTTTTAGTAAAGCTTGCATTAGCCACACTCATTTATGATTTCCTAGAATCTGTAGCTCCTCCCCCTTGAGAAAGGCCATGTTTGTGTTGTAAACAGCAGGAGCACGTGTCAGAGCAATGGACCGGCTGCCCTCAGCTCTTGAGCTTCAGCCAACACGCGAAGTCTAACGGCTGTTTACAACAGCATAACCCCACCCTTCGCTTTTCACTTTCTCTGGATTTCCAGTCCAAAGCCCTCTGGGAAACGCTGCGTTCAGCAGACAGCCGTTCACTCCCAACCTGGCGTGTTTCAGCAGTGAGCTCAATGTCTCTCACCATTACCCTTTCGCCCAGCTGGGCTCATGCCAGAACAAACACGAAATGAAGTCCCAAATGATGTGGACTATGGAGTGGCATGATTATCGATTGAGTACCATTATAATGTAGTGACAGTAGAGCTTTTCTTGGAAACACTTGGTTTACCCTCTTAAAGGGTAAGGTGATTCCTCACAATGTCATGGAAAAAACATTTTTGGTTCCACAAAGAACCATTCAGTCAAAGCTTCTTTAAAAAACATCTCTTTCTATATTTTTATAATCTAACAAAACTTTTTTTCACCACAAATGCCATTTGTGAAACAGAAAAGATCTTCTGACCTTAAAGGTTCTTTGTGAAACCATTTAAACAATTTTTTTTTATTGCATCGCGAAGCACATTTAGCGTGGAGGAGGAAGTATCGGTAGAGGCCAGAGCCATTAAAAAATAGAGTTGCGACACACTTTACGTGGTTTATGGAGCTCTCAATAGTTCCAAACGACCAGTCTGTTTGAATGGGTTTCAGCGGAAGACACAATCGAAGCAGCTGTATATGCAAATTATTGCGACATTCTCTATAGTCAGATTGTTCTATCCCCAGCATGTGGATCTCCGTCTTCGCTGATACAAAATAGTATCGATGGGCTGGCCATTTAGGCATTTATCTATGATAAGCTAGATTTGTGGACAAAAACAGAAGCTTACGTGTCTAGAAAATACTCATGTGTGACTGCAATTAGCATTCTATCGGAGTGTAAGTTCAGTGCAGCTGGTAAAATTGTTACTTCCAACCGCAACCTAGTAAACTATTGCTTAATATCATTAATCCAAATCCATCATTGATCCCCGCGTGCCAAACGGGAACAACTCGTTCGCTGGTTTTAAATCTTTACGTGCACAGCCATTCCTGCAAGGAAAAGCCAGAGCGACACGCATCACAAGCTCTCTCGTGGACGAAAAATTCAATCCCTGCATATTATAAACTCTCTCTGTCGCGACTCGCGAGGAAAAGCACGAGCTGCGTGCATTAGAAGCCATCTTGTGCGCGGAAAACTCAAAACCTGCACATTATAAACTCTCTGGCGGGAGGGAAGGCCTCAGCCATGTGCATTGCAAGCTCTGTTGCACGAAGAAATGCACAATACGCGTTTGTTATATGAATTTGCAACATATATTGGCAAACAACCAACTATTGTCTAGGGCTGTCACAATCAGACTCGGTTTTGTCTTGGTTTTCCTTATGTTTCTGATGTTTTTATTAGTTAATTAGTCCCTCACCTGTTTCTGTTTCCAGTTGATTACGTTTGCATTTGTATTTAAGCCCTGTATGTTTCTCAGTTCAGTGTTGGTTATTGTATTGTCAACCTTGTTTAGTCTACTAGCTTTCCTGTAGCTCAGTGGTAAGAGCATTGCGTTAACAACGCAAGGTTGTGGGTTCGATCCCAGGGGATTGCAAATACCCATGTGAAAATGTATAGGATAAAGCAATGTAAGTCGCTTTGGATAAAATCGTCTGCCAAATACCTAAATGTAAATGTACCCTGTTCGCCTGCGCCTGGATTGGATTGTCATCATTAAAACCCTTATGGATTTAAGTATTTGTGGTGCATCCCCCTTCATCCTCTTCCGTGGTTACATGTAACAAGGGCAAGGGTTGCCAAGTAAGTTTTGGATCAGTCCAAAAAAAATCAATCGCTGCTAGAAGGCGGGCCAGTACATAGTCAATTTAAGAAATGAATTGATGAAAAATGCAACTACAATTGCCTACTTTAAAAAAATAGTTATTAAATAATTATATAGCATGTTTTTTTTCACACTACTCGTGTACTAAACTGCATTTTTATTGCCTGCTGGGGGTACGCTATTATGTCATGTGCAGAGTGATGTCTTATCTGCAACGAAGTTGTCGCTGTTTGCAAAGAATATAATATTAGATGGCACCACGAGACGAAGCATGGCACCTTCACAAAAAGGGGGAAGCTGAATTTGCTTTATTATTGTTCACATGTTGGTGTTGAGGCATGTTGCCGACCACTGGCCTAGGGAATCAGTAATCACTGATGTGTCTGTGTATCGTCGATACATGATAGTATCATCAATCGGAACAAACCTACAACAAATTTTACTAAATTTATGTTTACTATGTTGATTGAATTTATGATAACATTTTGTCTGAGTGTCGGAGAGACGGTATTAATAAGTTTTGTTTAATTTAGGAAGAATGCCTAATGTGCAATACATTAACAGTATGCATGCATTCATCTGTTTCTTATGCTTCTATGATTATCAGTACATACCATTGTTAAATTATGTTAAGACATTTACCAAAAACTGCACAAGTAGTTTATCAATGAATAATCAATGATTACAATAAAAAAATCTACTAGACAAACAATTTCAGGCAATAAGAGATTTTATTATATAATATAATAAAATATATCTCTAATTAAACAGGGCAAGGGTAGATAACGTTTTACTTAATGAGAAAATCATTCAACCACACATACAGACACAAAGAAAAGTCATTTTTATTTAGGAAAACAATATTTTGTTCCAAAAACATCCTTATAATAAAACATCAGTTTTACAGAGATGTATTTTATTTTATTCAACTTACCTGCGAATGTGTGGGAAACAGTGAAATTAATGAGCTTCAATGCAATGTTTGGATATTGGTTCCATGACATGAGTTAATTCCGCATTCCATTCTTTCAACGGTTGCAATTCGAGTGTCCCAACTCTGTTTTACAATGGCTCTGGTAAAGGAGTGTTATTTTTGTGGTTGAACTGTTTATTTAAGGCAGGATGTGGTTTTTAGTAATGCTAACATATCAGTGCAAATTCCACAGACACTCCTCAGGTCTTAAGACACTCCTATAAATCTTAAGAATGAGTCATCAAATAAACTGCTTCAAAAGTGGCAAATCAGTGCAAGAGTTTAAATCACTTTACTGGTTTATCACATGACTAAACATGAATTGAAAGGAAAAATAAACACAAGACAAGGCTTGACACGATGTTCTTTAAATCCAACCACATAGAACATTATATCCCTCTGGCTTGTGATGACATATAAAGGAGGCTCCGAGGAGGACGGTTACACAAACTTGCTTAGTCATAGGATAAGAAATAAGGACTTTATCAACAAAGTGTTCATAAACATGCAAGCTAATATAGGATATGAATGGGATGATCAACAGTGTCGTCTCTTTTTAAAGCACGTGTCTCACGTCCAGCACATTTGTTCCTCTCATTGCATACAGTATTTAAGCCTGTGTGTGTGTGTGTGTGTGTGCGTGTGTGTGTGTGTGTGTGTGTGTGTGCACGTAAGTGCTTCCTTAAAATGTTGTGGGTTTTAATGCAGATCAGCGACATTCAAAGACCTTCAATTTATTGTTCAGTAGTATTTTTCTTCTCAGGCTTATCCCCAACATATTCAGTACTGTGGTGTTCTATGATTTATATAATTTTAAAGAACTTTGGTGAAATAGACTACATTAAATCTTAATTTACACAATAGGTGTAATCATGGTTCATGTTTGCACTAGGTATGAAGGTCATTTGGAAACAATTCAAAAACAGCACTATGTAAAGGAAATGTAATGTTTAGCCACTCCTTGCCAAGAATGCCTCCTGTTTTAGTGTTTAGTTTGTTTGAGTTCCTCTCTAGCGCCACTGTGTGGGGTAAGCTACAACACAGTTCAATGCAGCAATTCAGTTATACAATGAAAATAACAACCCTCAAACGACAAAAATATTTGAACAATAGTAAAAATATAATTTAATTACAAATTATTAAGAAGTAAAAACTATAAAGAGACACACCTTCAAAACAAAAGAGTTGTTTCATTTGGTTTATCACTTTTAATTCCTGCTCTGATTTTCCAGGCCTGTGAATAAGCAGCAAAGATTCACTGGTAATGGTACATACTACATACCCTGAAAAATAAATGAATACATATGTATGTGTGTGTGTGCTTGGTTTGACAGAGCATCTATTTTTATTTTTGTTATTTATGTGTTGGTTTTTAATGTATTTTTATGTGATAACCTCAATGTTTTTGACAGTTTTATGTGTTTTGTCATGCTGTCAGTTTTTCACATTGCTGTTGGATGACTTCATGTCACAACTGAGGTTTGATTTTGTTGAAATCTAACAGACAATGGACTGGAATGGCAACAATACATCTAGAAATACAGATTAGATGAACATTAATTTTAATTAACATAAAACCATCTCTTAATGGTTTTCACCAAATTTTATTTATATATATATAAACACATCATTGCCATTGTATGTTCTAAAACACAAATTGAAATCCCAGTAAATAAAACCTACACAAATAGCATGTGGCCACTAGATGGCCATACCTCCTAAGTAAACCATCCATCTCTGTCCTTTTTCTGTTTTCTTTACATGTTCCAACATCCACTGACCGACTCTTTTTTTTAAAAGAAAAAATAATAATTAAAAAACATGATTAGTATGGACAAATGAATATGATGTATCAGTATTACCATATGTAACTGCAAGTAAAAACATTTGTATCCAACAGAATGCAACACCGGAGGCACATAACCACTCCTGCTTAGTGCTTGGCAATGTGTCCTCTTTCACTGAAGATTTGTCTTGTTTGGAAGTTGAAGTTACAAGGATGGATACTAAATTTGCTGTGATTTATGAGTTGTTTGATGTCTCGCTGGAAGTGGCGAGTGTGTGTGATATTGCGAGGCCTTGTGTTTGACTGGTGGTGTTGTCCCTGGCGAGTGAATTCTGAGGCCTGCGTCGAGTACACATAAATAACCTTCCTCGTATCTGGCACCATCTCAAAACAAGCCTCAATCAGCACTATCAGTAATCTTAACAGATAGGCTCAAGGTGTCTTGCATTCACTACAAAGCAGCAAGTCTTTTGCAAGGACCCTATATCTTTGGCCCTCGTTTAAGAAACTTAATGAAAACTGAATTTATTTGACATGTTTTTGTCATCATCAGATTGTTTTTATTTATCTGCTTGGACTTGCTGTCACAAGATGCATGGGTAACCAGCCATTGGCCAGCTAATAACCAACTTACAGGCTCCTAAAAAACAGCCAGACCGATTCTTACATCATTCCTTTTAATCAACTATTTGGATGACATCATAGACATCATGAGTGCTGCTCTGTGAACCGGTATGTCTCAGACGCACAGCCGTGACCTAGAGGTGTCGCACAAATACGTCCCCAAAAGACCCTGGGCTACTATATTTAGGATGCACAGATGCTTGGCACGATGGGAGCCAGAACACTTATTAACCTCCACTAAATTACTTCACATGATTCTTTTGTGCACCTCACAACAAATCTATACTAATAGCAAATGCTAGCTTTCACAGTCAGATGTCACATCTCCCTTGGCATCTTTCAGGCCAACAAAAACTTAAAAAAAGTTTGATTATTATGTAAATGAATATATCCAAATTCTAATGGTTTTAATTATAATTAATTAAATTAAAATTAATACAATTCCCATTACAACTACGAAATCTATATGATGGGATTGTCCTTTTTAGGAACCGGTTCCTCATATGTGTGCATGAATCATTACACTGCATGGTTCACACCAAACGCGAATTAAGCGTTTTGCGCTAGTAAATTACATACAAATTCAAACGCGCAAAAATCTGGACTTCAGCGACTGGACTTCCTATGTTTACAGATACTTTGAATGTTTTAATTCTACTAAATCACTGGTAACGTTAATGTTTCAATCTTAAATAATACTTTTCATGTTACTAAATCATACGTCACTTCCGCTGAAATATCCAAGTTCCGAAGTACCTTGAATCCAGCATAATAACCAAATGCATATGACGGACATGACGAGTAATGGACTTCCATCTGTGGTACTGTTGCATCTCTCTTTCTTTTATAGTTTTCTGTTTCTGGCATAAGTTTAATGAATCGTACCTTCATTTCAAATGTAACGTGTATGTCTAGAGAGCCTACTTTACATTGCTATGTTATGTTTACGAGGCAAAGCCTTGTGGGCATCACAAATATAGTTGTTTTGTGATTTTACTTATTTATTTTAACCCAGGCATCTTTTTGAACCCTTCCCCATACAGAAATCAAATGTTTTAACAACTGGTTTTCCTGTAATGTCAACAGAAGCTAAGCAAAGCTCTCATCCACCTTAGAAATGTTGCCAAATTACGAAATATTTTATGTGTTGCTGACGAAGAAAAGCTTATTCATGTATTTGTCACCTCAAGACTTGACTGTTGTATAATGCTCTACTTAGTGGTTGTCCTGTAGCTTCAATAAACAAACTACAGTTAGTACAGAATGCAGCTGCCAGAGTTCTAACGAGGTCAAGAAAATTCGATCACATAACCCCAGTTTTATCATCGCTTCACTGGCTACCCATTAAGTATCATATTGATTTTAAAATTATTTTAATTACTTACAAAGCCTTAAACGGTTTATCCCCTACATACTTAACAGAGCTTCTATCACATTACAACCCATCACGCTCTCTAAGATCTCAAACCTCCAGACTTTTGATAACACCTAGAATAACTAAATCCACCAAACGGGGTCGAGCTTTCTCATACGTAGCACCTAAACTCTGGAATAGCCTTCCTGATACTATTCGAGGGTCAGACACACTCTCCCAATTAAAATCTAGATTAAAGACACATCTTTTCAGCCAAGCTTTCACTTAATTCATAGTTAATGAACAGCAGCTACGCTAATTATTCTCTTTCTGCCTCCACTTTGGGATGCCCATCGTAGGTTGTGGTTTGGGGGATTTTATTTGTTGGGGCTGTGTGGGTCTGGTTTGGTCTTTTGTGGTCGATGTCGGACAACAGAGGAATAAAGTTGGAACATGCCATTACTATTTTCCCTGGCTGTTCCTCTGTTTTCTGGTGTAGATCGTGGAGTTGGACCGGGCTGGACCTGCAGGGTTTCTGCGAGTGGGACAGTAAATAAGGTTTAAATAAAGAAAGGAAGGAGGCGGGAACCGGCAGACATTTAAATAAAGTTTTAATCAAATGAAGTCAAAAGTAAAAAGACTGCTTTTGGTTGGGGTCACTGAGGGCAGCTATGACACATCAGAGGGGATCTGGTCCTCCCGGCTGAGCGTGGTTTCTCCCGAGTTTTTTTTTTCTCCATTAATCAATCATTGGAGTTTGCGTTCCTCGCCACAGCAGGGCAGTGTTGCCTTGCTCACCGGGAGACTGCATTTATTTATTCATTAGATATTATTTATTAGAATGATCTTTCTTGTTCTATAAACACCATGCACTGTGCTGTGTTTTACCTTTGTGTTTTCCTGTTTGCTCCTTTGTGAAAATCGCTATATAAATAAACTTGAATTGAATTTTGAATGTTATGTCTGTTTTGATATCTTGTCTTTACACAGTTAGTTGCATTTTAATATTTGCATTTACTATAGTTATTTTCCCTTCTGTCCATGACCCACAAAAGACATGTGACCTGTTTGAGTTGAGGTTCACTTGTTGAGAACTCTTGTTTTGTTTAAATCAGTACTAGGCCTTAGATAAATTCGGATATTTAAGTAAATTAAAAAAAAAAAAAATATTTTCAAAAAACATTACTGGCCTACACCTTGAGACAATACAATCGTACTGAGATATTTTAAGATATTTCAGTGTAAGTTGTTTTCGATCAAGACACCTCTATCATTTAAGATAGTCTAGGACTAGGCTTAAGCCCTGTCCGGGAAGCCGCCAGTTAAAGTACATATTAGCAAGTGTGATCCATGGGATCAAACCCACGACCTTGCATGCCAACTCAATGCACTACCAAGAGAGCTACGTGAACGTTAATTTAGTATGAATTAAGAAATCATAAAAGTTCCCTTCCATCTCTATCCAACCTTCCAGAAGATATCAGTATGACAACATCTGGCCCTGATTTCCAGTGGCCCCTGACAGGCTTGTAACAAACATTCACAGTGAGTTATGCTTGTATAAAAGAATGGGATGTAATCCATCCAGTAGAGGTCAGGATTCACAGTGCTTGCCAAGGCGAACTGCCGCTGCCTGCTGATTGCGACATTCGAAGGTCAGGTGGGACAACGCTTGAACATGGCTGAGATGAATGACTCACGCATCTCCAACAATGACAAAGACCATTCAGGGTACACGCTTGGATATTTTTAGCGTCTTTAAACACAGAGCACAAATCACACTAATAGCAGGACAGATAGTTTGAAAAATGTGGTTTCTGAAGTTAAGTAGATAATTCTGCAGTTTTGCAAAATTATGTTAGTATCCAGACCAGCCTTAACAGGGGCGAGAGGGTTTGGGGTGTCTGTTTGTCTGACCAATGAAGGATGGGGGAGTGGAGGTAATTATCTGTAAACCTGTTTAAAAAGTATTTCATGTTTAATAATACAACAATGTTTAGGACTTGATAATTGTGTAGTGTTTTTAAAAGTATCCTTTAGGTATCCAAATGATGTGGCATTTGGTAATAATTCAGAATCGTAGTAAAGTTGTCTTGGTGCCATGGTATTGCCATTTAATGCCATTACTTTAAAAAAATATTTTTTAATGCAATACTGTTCTTGGCCACACGGGGGAGACAAAGGCACAGTCTGTTTGGGAGTCCTGCCACTAACCCTTCTTCATCTTCATTAAAGCCTTCTTATCTCTGAACCAGTGATTACAAACTTTTGTAGCACATTTGCCACCTCACTCGCCTTGATTAAGGCAGAAGAACTATAATAAAAATACACAAATTTGCCATGACTCATAATGGTAGCCACGTAGGATTTCTATGGGTTTAGAGGGTTTTAAAAGAGCAGTCCCCCCAATTAAATTTTATCACCATTTATTTACTGTTTATCACATTAAAAAAAATCCAAACATGTTATTTCAGTTTATCCAATAATGCCTTGAATAACGATGTATTTTAGCCCGTTTTAAGTTCACTCACAGGCTCTATTCCAGCGGTGAGTCTAAAAGGGATGAACCTAACGATGTACTGTTCTGTGTTTCTGCTTGGCTTTGGAGCAGATTTGGGTCAGTGCTGAGGTAAGACGGAAACCTCTCACAACTGCTTTTTTCCTGTACGTCGGCTCAGCTTTACAGCAAACTCAGCACAGGCAACATCAGTAACATGCCTAGAGCCAACGTCACGTATTATGATCTATAATCTGCTGAAGTGCAAAAACAAAGAAATTCCAAAATAACAACATAGTCTAGGTAGGAAGTTGCTGTGAGTTGTGTACTATGTAATCCCATGTAATGATAATTAATTTTTAATGTGATTGTACGAACATTGTGGCATGTTGATAGTAATTATAGTGAATAGTGAAGCCCCTTGCTGATGTCAGGCAAACCTTCCTGTGAACACGCATGGCTGTTACCTTTTGGTTTGTGTTTGGTTGGGAAGGATGAGAGAGAAACCAGAATTTATACCCCCATAATGAACGAACCATATTTTTCCCCATTAGAATGCCTGCCCTAAAATAATGGGTCCTTAAGGCCAAAACCTTGCCATCAAAGCAGTTTTTTACCATCGGCGTATTATCACAGTTGAGCACACAAACACTCATCTAAAGCATCATTTTGCAAAAAAAATTGTCGTCTGACTCGATCAAGAGTCATAATAACACATTGACGATTAAACATTTCAGTCCCATTTTCATCCAAAGCTACACTTATCTGCACTTATTTTCAACATTTTTATCTTTCTGTCAATCTGCATTTCGCACCTCCTCAGAGACACGTCCACCTGTGTTGGCAGGAGGCCAGTAGTGCATGAAAATGTATATTCTGCCTCAGTCGGGTTGCGAGAACAATGATGTGGGAGTGCATAGAAAGCTAGATGGGCGAAATAAACTGGTCCTGCTCAGGCAGCAGAAAATCTGTCATTGCCTTCGTGGTGAAATGGGAAGCTTGAGCCGAATGCTGATCTGCTATACCTCTCCAACCTGAAATCCTTTGCTCGCTCACTTTTGCACTCTTTTTGCTTTCTGCTCATGACGTTTAATGGCAGAGAGCCACTGTGGGGCACTAAAATGTGTTGGATGAAGAAGGAGATCATGGATGGCCACTGCAAGAAGAGACAAAGCTTGGCATCATTCGATTTTTTACTTTAATGCTGTCGAGGAACTGATGTGTGTGTTTTTCAGATGATTGTGAATCTTAAAGGCAGACATGTACCTTTATATGAGATTAAAGCCAATCATATCTTATACATCTATAGCATCAATGGCTAATTTAATAGAGTTAAATGAATTCTCAGTCATTTCTCAGTTTTGTGTCCACTGTCCTTTTTGACGTGCCATAGCAAAAGTTCTTGCACACGCTCTTGAATACGTAACACCTAATTGTACATTTCAGGAATGACTCTGGCTTAGAGCACCCAAAATCGTGGCTGCATTATTAAAACTTTTTTCTATCTCTTTTCTCCTCTGCCACTCTCTCATTCTTCTTTGTGCTCCGTGTCGCTGTGTTCTCCCTATTTCAAAACAACACATTGTCTTTGATCAGTCCTGCATAGTCAATGCGGCCTCCTCATTTCTGTGCCCGGATTCGTCAGACTGGTGGCAGATATGAGGGGCAGAGGAATTACAGTCGAATCATTACTGCTCCATTTCATCATTGCCAAGCTTTTTTCGCTATACAAGACTGTGAGTTTCGCAGCTTAAACAGCTTTTATTCGCTCCTCAAGACAAAACAGCACATATCGCCACCCCTGATCTGGTCTTAACAGTGCAGAATGTTATTTTGCCAACCAGTTTTTTTGGTCTTGCTTTAAAAAAAATCATTAAAAAGATAAATATAACTTTATCTCATAATTGAGATCTTTATAGAAGTTTTCAGAGAACAGGTTTAAGATTAAAGTTTACTAGGCAAGTAAGTGCAAACTTTAGTAACTCTTGTTAAATTTGGTAAATGTTTACAACAATAAAACTAATTTCAGAGATATTTTTATCCAAAAATTAAAATTTGCTCCCCCTCATGATTCTTTCTTTCTTCATGATATGAATCTAAATGTTGACTAAGGTTGTCAGTCCCTGACGTCTTGCCATCTTGGAATTTAAGGTTTTATCTAAATTCTGAGCAGTTTGGAGATATCGAGCTTTAAAGTTTTTACATTCCATTTTACTTCATAATCTTTTTGTTTTCTAAAAAAGTAGAACATTTAAATGTACACAACATAAAGAAAAAACAAAATAATCAGAATATGTGAGTCATTTAATTTTCACCTTATGATTTCAAGGTGACAAATACTTTTGAATTTCACAGAATGAAGAAAATTAAACAGCTTTTGGACAGCATGAGGTCAAGTGAAAAATGTAAGAATGTTTATTTTTGGGTGAACTTCTGCAATACTTTCCAACATCGACACATCCTGTAAACTAGAAAAACAAAAAACACTAACTCTCTCTCTTTCTCTCAACAGGTATTGGTTTAGCTTTTGCTGAAACTAGTAACTTTGTATTAGCACCTATTGTATTATTACTCCTATATGACATATCGCTTATTGCTCCCTGATCTCTGTAAGTTGCTCTGGATAAAGGCGTCTGCTAAATGACTAAATGTAAACGTAAATGTACATACATGTACTTGAGAACTTATTGTATATGTAATTATCTGTAAAACAAGTAAGAAAATGATTTTCTGCAATGATGTGAGATAAAGAAGCCATGATTAGAAGCATACAGATATCATCCATCACGTGCCAACAAAAGCCTTGTCATCTTTCACCCCCTCAAACCAAACAAACTAGAAGCAGGAGCAAGCATAAGATGCAGGCAGAGGGATAACTACCTAAACAGCAAACAATATTAAAGATGCAGCTCGTAAGAGACACATAACCCCTCTGGTACCCGACATCCAAATGAGATCCACTGCTTTTTAAAATGTGGAGAGAATGGCCAAACCCAGAGAGGTTACATGAATAATGAAATGGGTGGAAATTGTGTGTGTGTGTGCGTGCGGTCGGCTTCCTTTGTCATTTAAGCAGGCAAGGTCACACTTTCAGATCTGGGCGCTTGCTGCCAGCCACGGCAATCTTCGACTGCGGCTCCTCCTTATTATGCACCTCAGCTGCGTTTCCCCTTACGTAAAAAATGAATTTTTTTAAGGATTGCTAAAACATCTGCCTCTCTATCTGTCATGAGCTGTAGATGCCATTAGAGAATTACAGTCCCCACTCTCCTTATTATACAGACTTCTGCCATGTATCCATACGCACACCAAGGTGAAACAGATACCACAGCACAGAACGTTGCTTTATCTCCTGCATTAAAATTGCAGAATTTAGGGCTCCACATAATTCCTGCTGCTGTTAATGTCTTTAGAGTGAGTCTAGTGAAGTGTCACTTCTCACACCAGGTGTTATATTTATTCGGACTGATTTGGTGTTCACACACGTGCTGGGACAGTAGTTCATAGCTGTACATGAGGAAAGAGTGCCCAAGTAAATAAGCAATCTGTCCATTTATTTCTGATTATCGCTGTTGTCATTCTGAAATCTTGTATCTCCGTATATATATATATTTTTTATAAATTATAATTATTAGTCACTTGGTATTGATGACATCTAACCAATAAAAGTATTAAAATGTGCTTGGTCAAGACAGTAATTAATAAAAGTACAGTGTTTTTTTCCATTTCCTGAAAACAGTGAATCTGTAGATCCAAGGTTACGGAAAGGACAGCGACATATTCTATTTGGGACAAGATGTAGCTTGCACAAGGCCACCTTAACTCTAAAGCTTTGTGAAGATGCTTTTAGTTAAATAAAGTTTGGTCATATTATACAAATAATAAATCATCAACAAAAAAAAATGGGTGAACATACTGTAAGTGACTATTGTTGTAGATTAGGTTCATTCAATACAGATTTTACATTGCGAAAGTTAAGAGTTTTAACTAGGTAAAATTATCACACTTTCTGTCTATTCTTTTATTTTAAGAAATGTCTCAGTGCGGTTTTGTGTCCATACAATACAATTCAATGGTAATAATTGTGGTTTGGTTACCAACATTCTTTAAAAGATCTCCTTTTCATACTGATTTGGAATTTACATTTATGCATATGTCAGACACTTTTATCCAAAGAGACTTACATTGCTTTATGCTATACATTTGTATCAAGTATGACAAGAGTTGAGTAAATTATCAAATTTTTAGGTAAACTATCCCTTCGTGCAACCAGTTCTGATGTTTCCTAAATCAGAAGTGTGGCTACTGACTGCATTAGCATCCCATTACTGTGCGAGAACTCTTGGAAATGGCCAACTATCCTAATGCCTTAAACTCACACTCCTTCATGTGTGTTGCCCTTAGCGTGTTTGTGTAAAATTGTGATTTTTAAGTCATAAAGTAGGCGGTTTAAGGCGTGTGATCCCAAGGCAGCGTAAAGAAAGCTGATTTAGCATCTTTCCTTCAGATTATCCAAAGTGAGGAGTTGGATTTGACAGCTATAGAAGGAACTCAGCCTTTGCATGTATTGAAATCCTCTCTGTCGCCAGTCCGGCACTGCCGGTTGAGGGTGGGATGGGGTGCCAGCAAGGCTTTTGGGGATTTTCTTCAAACTAAGAGCAGAAACGAGCAGAGTTTAAAAACCAGCAAAGCTTGAGGATCATGGATGTAGTAATAATGGGATTAGAGTGTGCGTTGGAGATCCATCTCATGGAAAGCAGATCTCCGCTAAGTGGCATTCCTTGACAGATGTTTTCAGTTCTTTTTCTCTCTAAGGAGAGATGAAGTTTGAGAAAGAGAGTGTGAGGAGCAGGTCTGATGTTCACAGGAAGCTCATGCCGTGCTGTCAGCGGAGATTTGTGTTGAGTGAAGTCCTTTTGTTTCAGAGGTTTGTGGTGAGTCCGGGCGTCCCTCTGATGATAACAAGCTATTGAGGAGGCAATTCCCAAACTGACTCTCTTCTTATATTACATATGTTCTTTTCATCTTTCTATGGGATATCTGAGCAACATCGCACCACCTTCCCATGCCCTGGCAGGTCGGTGTGTGTGCTTACCTTTAGAGGTCAATACAAAATAGACATTGATTGACATTCCTTTTTTTTATAAAAGACCATCTGAGTCTTTCTATTGCCTTCTAAGGGTCAATTCACTAAGACTGTATTGTGTTCTGCTGCACTGTATTTTCAAGTTTATTTATTATTTTCTGTAAACATGAAAAAGTATTTGTATCAGTGTTTCCCAATTTGTTTCCTGTAATCTACATTTTGAAGACTATTGTTGATTAGCCTTTTTTATAGAATTTAGCCTACATACCTTATAATACTAAGTAGACAGCTCAAAAGGTTTTGTGCCAGAGCTGATGTTTTTATGTTTCATTTTCTATTCATTTACAATTATTTTTTTATGGACTGATTTAAATCCATTTTATGCCGTCGGGAATTATGTTTTTTAGTATTTTTTGCTCATTTTCTTCAGAACTTCCAAATACATAAAAAACGAATTAATCATACAATATGAATGAAGGGAAAGTATAGATTAAACATAATTATTCATAAGAAGCTCCCAGCACTGCCCAAACAGACTCGAAACAAACAATAACACAAGCTGTAACCTCGCAGACCCACATCACTTAATAAAAACATAAAAAGAGTGAAAGGAAAAATAAATCAAAGATCAAAATCTTCTTGTCAAAAAGAAGATGAAAGTAAATCAATAAGCATAATGTGGGCTTTAGAGTTTAATTTTATCCAGCCTGAGACCTTCCTGTCTTGTTCTTTCAAAAGAACAGAGGTGTTTTCTATAAAATTGCACAGAAAAGATTTCTTGAATACCCCAAATGTTTCTCATAAACGGAGAGAACAACAAATGATTTTTGCTTAAGTCTCCTGCTTCTCAGATTTTCAAAGACAAAGCCATAATCGCACCTGTTTTTTTTAAGGAGTAATTTTAGGAGAGAGCTTGATGATGCTCTGCAATTATACAACAGTCTAGAACCGGAGGCAGACAACTCAAAATGAAACACAATGTGGTACAATGGTATGTGGAAACCGCTTTCGAATGAACACATTTGGCAATTCCAGTCATTTTTTTTCATATTATAAAGTTGAGAATTGTGTTCATGGAATTTGAAACCACAAAATCCATTGTATGGTTCAATCAGATTGGCTTTACCAAAACTTGAGTAATTCCCAAAGAGTGGACGGAAGCGAGCTAAGTTTGTGAGATGGTCTTTTTGCTGCATCCACTCACAGAAATAAAGTTTTGATAAATTTACGGTAGAATTTTTTTTTTTGCCATCAAAGAAAAATCAACAATTTTGACCAGTACAATATTTGTTGGCTACTGCTACATATATACAGTTACTACTTATGACTGGTTTTGTGGTCCACGGTCACAAATGTTCTTCAATGTTTCTTTGGTTCTAGTTAGGATGTCTTCTGATGAGCTTGAGTCAAGTATGTTAAATTGATCCAATGTTGCGTTCGAACACACGGGTCATTAAAAACCACCTCTCAGGCCACATGACAGCAGGCTCACACAAATTAAGCGGCTGTGAGATTAGAGTGAAAACACATGGGAATGTTTATATCTGAAGAAGATACAGGGTCCCATAAAGCATATGTTCATTAATGGTGCTTTTTTTTCTCTTTTCCTCTAAAATGGAGTATCTCTCAGTAAGGCCCATTAAAAAACAAGCTAATGGTTATTATTCTGCTCCCACATTATCAGCCCCTGTTAGGTTTTTTTGTTTATCTTGTTCCACTGTATTGAGTACATGTTTTATGGAAATGCACCCGATTAAATTGCCAATTCATTCCTCATAATTCTTTGGCGAGAATTAAATTGCTTTTAAAATTATTATGGGGCCGTGTGTTTGGAAGTGTCTTTGCAACTGTTCATGTCTACGGAGTGGTTGTTCCTGCTTGCTTGCTGTAGAGAAGGGTCCACATACATTGCTGGGGTCTGCATAGGGTATTAACATGAGAGTTTTCATCCATTATCCTTCTTTATATCCTGAACCAGTTTAAAGAACCCCCACTTGCAACCACCATTTGGTCCGTAAGATCTGACGATATTTGTGTTTGAGTTTTGTTGTGGGTGGGAGATAAAGTGGTTTTACATTCGGTCCAGTATGTTAGCAGAGAAGAAATCTTTGGGATATGACTGCTGTGTGATCTATATAAGAAGTTATAAGGCTTTTTGCCCTTTACTCACTCCAAGCTGATGAAATATTTTTCGGTGTATGACACTTCCACTGCCTCTTTCATTTTAAACTCTGTGTTGTTATCTACAAGCTGTGTCCCTGCTTTCCGTATATAACTTAACTAATTCAAAGATCTGGTGAGCTGGATGTGTATCTCTCTCAAGCAGAGTTCTTGCCAGGTCTCTGCTCCTCTCCATCTCTATCATGAGATGTCAATTGGCAGATAAATATGGCAGATTCACAGCAGCTTCACGCCAAGCTCTTGACTTTGGTGGCATATGCATTTGTTTTTTCCTCCGCTTGCTTTCCTTCTCTCTCTCCCAGGGCACACCAGCTGAGCGAGTCTGCGCCTCAAATATTAAGCCAAGCTCATGTTGATATTCATCACTTCTTTCATAGCTCATGCTTTCTTAACCTTTGCGGTGTTAAATGTGCTCATTTGTGCCAGTTTGTGGAAATCGCTCAGAAATCTGGTATCGGTGTGATCCGAGATAAGAAGCAGCGATAATCGCTTCCCAGTGGCATCTCTCAAATCACGAGGGAGGTGGTGTTGTGTCCGGTTGCTTGGAAACAGTCGTCTGAAACGGAGCTTGGAGAATGGGGTGGCATTGTAAAGCCGAGATGGAAGAGATTGGCAAGATGTTGAATGCTTTCAGCCATCGGCAAGATTGCTAAAGGGAGAATGACAATATTTTGCTTCCTCACAGCTTTTGTGTTTTCGAGTTTGTTGCTTTGTGGCTGTATAGAACACACACAGAGAAAAGAGATGGCTTTCTACTAACATGTTGTTTAAAATTGAATTTCGTCTGCACCAGGAGCAATGTCCTTGTTGGTGCATGCACATTGGATAGCATTCATAAGAATTGAAATTCTGTACCATAATGTTTTTTAATTTTTAGGTTGTACCCCAAATTCCAACATTTTAAGTAGACATATAGTCGGTCTTTTAATTATTTTTCGGAACATGTATTATTTTTATGTATTTACAGTATGTATTTCTTGGATGCTTTTACACTAAAGCATCTTGTAATCAAGGTATGTGTGTCTTAAACCCTTTGACTTTGGTATTGATTTATCCAGCTGATCTATAGGAACTGTAGCATTATATCACAAAACAGAAGACGTGGTTTGGTTACTTAGTAAAATTGCACAGCCATCACATGTTATTGCCTACTTGTAAATTTAAGTAAGTGAAAAACATGATGATAGAGGTGCTGCGTGTGGGTAAACGTGTGTCTCACCCTGTGGCCTGGAAAAGCATTTTCACTCCATTGAATCCACTGTGACAACAGGTATTAGGCTATGATTTGCCACTGAGCTTAATGGAGCTTAAAGAAAGTGGCCCTGAGCTGCTCTTGTATCTGTTCGTCCCATCACATCACAGGAGAGACTGTGAAGGCTGGTGTCACCTTGATATCAATGACCTGCCACTTTGCATGGTGGATTTAGGTCTTTGGGAAACAGTAATGCCTCATATCGAGACATGAACGCAAGTCTGTATTGTCCCATAGCTTGTTGTAGGTTCCGTCTCTCTCTGTTCATTTTTTGTTCCTTTGGTTGTTTGTCCGTCCTTGATCACATTTTGTGTATTTTATGTTGCTTCACTGTGTAGAATGAATGAAAGAAAGAAAGTTAAATGAACAGTTCACCCAAGAATGAAAATTCTGTCTTCATTTACTCACCCCCAAGTTGTTCCAAATCTTTATGAATTTCTTGGTTCAAATAGACACAGACATAGATATTTATGTAGGAAGAATGTAGGGAAGCAAACAGTTCTGGGTCACTTTTGACAACCACAAGTTTTTTGAAATTTAAAAGAAGTTTTGTTGTAATGGAGTGATCTAAAAGATAAGATTCTTTGATACAAAGCAAGGAGAGAAGATTTAACATTTATTAATTAAGATATATTTAGTAATATATTAAATATTCTAAGTATTCTTGGCTTACAATTGTGTTTACTCTTTTGAATGAGTACCCTATAAATATCTTTATCTTTTATGAGTAAACTAGAAGTATGACTTCCAAAACTTCCATATCCTAGCAGTATACAAATTACCAGTTTACTAAGAGTCTATTTCAAGTGTACATTCATAAACAAAAATAGAACTACAAGTATTGAAAGGGTAAACTATCAGTTTACATTACAAAAAAATGTAGGCTAGTTTTTAACTAATTGTGTACTTAAAGCTGTTATGTAATCTTCTATTGTTACACTTGTTACAAATTGTTACAAAAAACTTTTAGGAACTAAAACGTGGGCAAGTTTATTCTCGAGTAATATTGAAAAAGTACACTTACGTCTTAAGCATACTTATATCAATGTACAAGCACTACTAGTAGATTGATATTAGTATGCTTACTGCTAAATAAAAATGTTTTTAATAGAAAAACGTATATACTTAACTTAAAGTATCCTTTTATTTTTGTATGGGTTTATCACCATTTCAAGCTTCAGATGAAAGAAAATAGGTGTAGATGATTACAAAACTGTCCTTTTTGAGCAGGTCAGTTGAAGAGTTGAAGAGGTCAAAGCTGTTGTTGTGTTATGATTGGGATGCAATCTGTGACACCATTGATCTCCCCAATGGTTAGAAAACCTCCATATGCCGTGCAATTGTCAGAGAACCGTTGGTTGACTGTCAATACCTCCACAGGCTGGACTGTGAAGTCCCCCAGAGACTGTTCTGTAAGTCATTACCCATCAGCCCAGAGCACATATGCTTTCTTCTTCAACTGGTTAAAGGTTAACAGTGGTTTCCCATATCATTCTGTCTCCTGTTTGGGTTTGTAAAGGCGGAGGTGTTACCAGAGCCTTTTGTCTTTAACCGTCGAAGACACGTTTTCCATTATACTCTACTGAGACGGTGACCGTTGCTGTCTACGCCCCACCCATTCCAGTCAAGCTCCATCCAGAGCTGTCATTTTAAAAATGATGGCCCATTATTGTCCAATTTCAGCCCCATTTTTACTGAGTGGAAGCTTTTATGTGTTTTGATGAGGAGATTTTACTGATAGACAGATCTGACAGGTCGGACTCTGGGCCCTTACACACGCACAGTGGCATGTTTACCTTGGAAACAAACTGACCTCTGAAGACATATCATGTGTCTGGAAGTTATACAACCAGCATAAACACAATCTCATGATGCTGTCAAACATGTCATTTGAAACATTTTACATATATGTGTAATGGGAGTTTTCAAAAGGGGGATTCATAGAGACTCTGGCCTGGCAGTGATTGAGACTGTGAAGGAGATCGACCACTCACCAGATGTTATTCATTTTTGCTGTGTGGGACAGTGCACTCGAAAAATTCCTTAATTCCAGGTTTTGCATCCATACAATGGAAATCAATGAGGTCCAGTGTTGTTTGGTTATCCAATTTCAAAAAATCTTCTTTTGTCTTCACAGAAAACTGAAAGTCATCTCATTAAGTGAACAAGTGATTAAGCTTGTAAAAAAAGGCCGGATGGTCTCTTTAATAAATTAATAATTCCGAAAATCCTTTTCTTCCACTCCGTTTCTCTAGGTGTCAGACTTAATGACTAGCTTAAAAAAGATACGCCTGCTGCAGACGTCTCCCCAGATGAACGATCATCGTCAGCGCTGTGACTTAAGTCTCATAAAATTGCTTTCACCCTCCCCACTGCGACTTCATCCGCACATGATGTTTTGAACTCGAACCATTTTGCTAGCTGTATTCAAGCATGAACTTCAATTTTCTTTTCATAAAGGGATTACACAGCCACTATTGTTGCTTCTCACCGCACGTACCTTTAGCTTATGAAGCGCAATTGCATTCAGATTTCCTGGCATGGTCCCCTGATGCCATTCTGGCCCCTGGTTCCAGTCTGCTTAGATACTTGAATAGGTGAAAATTAATAAAAGGAGGAACTTCTGTGCAATTTGAAAGGTATTAATGAGATGTATAGTGCCTGTAAGACTTTTTCTATGCAGCTACTCTTGAAGTTTCAAGCATCAAAATTCTTCATCAAAATACTGTTTTAAAGTGGTCCATATGATGCATGTTTTGTGAAAGAAACTGAAATTTAATTTATTATTTAGAGATAATGTCCCCCTCCTGAGCTGAATTAGTCTGTTTTATGAATATATTATTCACTCTGCTAAAAGATTTGACGCAAAAAATTATTTGTAGTAATTGCATGGACACAAACATGGAAGTTTTCAGAATTGTATTCGGTGAGTGGGCAAGTGTATGGGTTGTGTGTCTGTGTTTCTGTGTACAACTGTTTGTGTTCGCTGATTGTGTGCCTGTTTTTCGTTTAAGTGCGCCGTGTGAGTGTATGTTTGTGCATGCGAGCGCATGTCTTTCTGCCTCATGTGAGTTTGTGTGCACTGTATATCTTGTCTTGTGTGACACACACTTTGCTCTTGATACCTTTTCTATTTTATAAATTAAATGTATTGCTTATAGTTAACATGTTTTCATGTACAGCTGTTTGTAACAAGGAAAATGGTAAAAGGGTTATATGAAATTTAAATAAAAGTTGGGTTGAGAATCAACCTCCCGTTCCACAGGAGAAAGTAAATCATTGAATCTTAGAATGCCATGCGGGTGAGTGAATGATGACAGAATTTTCATTTGTGGGTGAATGATCAATTTAATGGCTATGCTTCTTGCTTTTCACACAAGCATTTAATGCATGATTAAACATTCAGAGCTGTGTTTGGGTAAATTCCGATGGAGGACCTAATATCAGCCATAACCTATTTTCACACCTGACACCTATACGTACATTTGTGATGTATTACCCCATCATCATGCTAAGTGCTGAAAGGACGGAGACTGAGTCAACCACTTGGACTCATCCGCATTTAAACACTACCAGCTGTGTTTCTTGAGATGGCTGACCTGAGTCTGCTATCAGTGGCCTCTAAGTGGTGGGACAT
Source organism: Triplophysa bombifrons (assembly GCA_029783895.1). NCBI lineage: Eukaryota > Metazoa > Chordata > Actinopteri > Cypriniformes > Nemacheilidae > Triplophysa > Triplophysa bombifrons. The sequence continues at coordinate 7,819,594 of CM056455.1, forward strand.
GCTCCACTGAACCAACTCCCTGCCTCCAATTTTGGATTATCTAACTTCAAAACAATTTTCTCACTTATAAATCTTCAAAGGTCATGAAAGGGCCATTGAGTGCAGCAAATTGCTGCATAATTTGTATGGGGTTTAGTCTATGCAATGGATCAAATGAATAGACAGGGGCCAGAGTTTATCTGTTACTTCAACATTTCTCTTTTTATTTCTTATCTTTAAATTTTTACTGTCTCTTCTCTTCGCCTCGTTTCTTTTTTTTCTCGCCTCTTCATCTCATCTAATCTAATCTCATCTCATCTCATTCTCTTATCATCTCTGCTCACTTTCTTCTCATCTCATTCCATAATCATCTCTGCTTATTTCATTCTCTTATTATCTCTGCTCTGCTCTTACTGCTCATCTCATATTATCTCATTCACTTGTCATCTTGGCTCACATCCTTCTCTTTTCATCTCATTGTCTTCTCATCTCTGCTCTAACTGCTCATCTCCTATCAGCTTTGTTCATCTCATTCTCTTCTCATCTCTGCTCTGCTCTCATTTTTGTTCAACTTATTCACTTCTCATCTCATTTTCTTCTCATCTCTGCTCAGCAATTCTCATCTCTGTTCACCTCATTCCCTTTTCATCTCTGCTTATCTCATTCTCTTCTCTTATCATCTCATCTCTTTTCCCCTTCATTCCCATCTCATCTCTGTTGATCTCATTCTCTTCTCATCTCATCTCTGCTCACCACTGCTCTGCTCATCTCATCTCTGTTCATCTCATTCTCTTCCTATCTCATCTCTGTTCCCCTCATTCCCTTCTCATTTCTGTTTATCTCATTCTCTTCTCATCTCTGCTCACCACTGCTCTGCTCATCTCATCTCTGTTCCCCTCATTCCCTTCTCATTTCTGTTTATCTCATTCTCTTCTCATCTCTGCTCACCACTGCTCTGCTCATCCCTGTTCATCTCATTCTCTTCTTATCTCATCTCTGTTCCCCTCATTCCCTTCTCATTTCTGTTTATCTCATTCTCTGCTCATCTCATTCTTTTCTCATCTTTGCTCATCTCTGCTCTGTTCATCTCATTCTCATCTCATCTGTGTTCACCTCATTCCCTTCTCATCTCTGCTAATCTCATTCTCATCTCACATCTACTCATATCTGCTTATCTCCTTTGCTCAACTCATTCTCTTCTTCTTCTCTCTCTAATGAGTAGGCCAGAGGTGTCCGCTGGAGGCCAAAAGATCAACATGCATACCATGGCAACAACGTAACTTTGGACTAACAAGCTGAAGGCCTGTCATAGACATCTCCACTCGAAATGAACTTTTTGCGCCTGTGTGTGTGTATGCGTGGGGGCCCCTTCCTGAATGTCAACTGATGTTTCACATTAAGGCCCCCCCGTCCTCTGTCCAAACTGTCACATGGCAATCTGAGTGCAATCAGGCCCAGTGAAGGCCACATGTTCTCCTTGAGCACCAGCACAGTACTTGTCTGTCTGTTTCAGGTACACGCTGACAGCCAAAAACACCGCCTGATTAGCCTTCCACCTCCAAAAGACTGTCTTTACCTTAGGGCCAAATAATGGCAGGCCTTGGAAATAATTACACCGAATGAGTGAGAGACGCCAGCACTGAGCTTTAATGTCTCTGTCCTTCATTACCATTTTTTCCACTAACACTCTCCCGGTCCACAGCCATTCAATCTCATTGGCTTTAATGGAACTCAGCGGAACCGTCAGTCAAGTGGGTTGCCAGGTGCCAGGAGTCAGATGAAGTCGGCTTCTCGGTGCAGGGAAGCGAGGAGAAGGAGGAGGACAGTTATTGTTTGTTTACTTTCCGATGGCATGCATTTAGATGGATTTATTCTGCGAGCTGGCCACAGGCTAGAGGTGATTTACTGGATTATTCCCAGACTCCCTCATCTGGACTCTGACTGACAAACAGGGAGCGACGTTAACTTTAATGCTACTTAAGCCAGGTGGTTTTATGAATCTAAACCTTTTTCCCTCCTCTCGGGCTTAATAAAGCACCAGTGAGCACGCTGTGGCATAAGAGCTTGAAAACTTATGTAGAAAACTTACTGGACTCTGCTTAGGGTTGTATGAATGGGTTTTTGGCATCTTTTTTATTGTTTGTCTGGGGATGACTGGTCTACAGATGTTGGTCTTTTTTATAGAAAGGTCACAGTCTACCCCGGCAATCAGGAACCTTTCTATTCAGTTATTCAGATCTGAATAGATCTTGGGGGTTCTTGTTGCAACGCTGGGCCAAGTTCATGATTAGCAGGCTGAGACCGGTTCCTGTGGATCTGGGCTGCTCCAGGATTTAACAATTCACCCCAAAATGAAAATTTTGTCCTCATTTACTCACCCTGATGTCATTTCACACCTGTATGACTTTCTTTCCTCTGCAGAACACACATACACACAAAATATATAAAACAAAAATATAAAACAAACAAAATTGGGTCCCATTGACTTACATCTTAGGGACACAAAACCCCAGACATTTTTCAAAATATCTTGTTTTGAGTTCCACAGGTTCAAATGCTCTATCCCAATGGTAGTCTTTGTGACTATTTACTCTAATCTTCTTCTGATCTAATATGCTTTGCAGCAAAGCCCACTTTGTACCACTATAACAACATATTAAAACTCTGAGTTTATGTTTTGCATTTGTTCTTTTGTGCTTATCGGTGTTCCTGCATTAAAGTGTTTTTATTGCAGTGGGCTCATTTATTTCCTTCTGATACGTTTTTGGCATTATAAACTCTTGAAAGGGGTTTTGTTTCCCTCATAAACAATATCATAATCAAGGGAAGATAAGGACTCACAAGCCGAGCCGCATTAAAACAAAAAATACAGAACCCAATAGATAAAAGTGTAGCGTGTGCAGGTTTCCCTTTGATCATGTTTGAGAACAGTCAGGTGCTCTGTTTTTGTTGCAGATGTAAACAGGAGACAAAAGCACCATGAAAAAAGGGTCAGAGAGCACGTGTCTGCGGGAGACGTGCGATAGGAATGAGTCACACAAAAGCGTGTTTGTGGATGTTGCGGCAACAATGCGAGCGAGCTGAGTGTATTCAAGGGGATGTTTGGATGCACAGAGATGGTTTGTTTGTGAAACACAGACTGCATGCACACTGCAGACACCAAACCATTTAAAACTGCACTTTCTGTTAGGATTTAAAACATATAGTAACAAGGATTTATGGAAACACTTTACAGTAAGGTTGTATTTGTTAACATTATTAAATGCATTTGCTAACATTAAGTAACAATGAATAATACTTCAACAGCATTTATTTATCTTAGTACATATTAATTTTAACATTTAGTAATACATTTTTTTTATCTTTTTTTAAACATTTGTTAATGCACCTTGATCAACCCTGAAAAGTTGCATTGACAATAACTAACATTATCAAGGATAGCACCAAGTTTTATCTGTGTTGTACATTTGAAATTTTACTTGCAAAGCAGTAAATGGTTTTCAATGTGAAATAAACAATTTATAATAAACCTTGTTGCACCCAAACACATTTTTTAGTAATTTTTTTTACAAAGTCCTGGTTCTGTAGATTGGAGAAAGCTTTATGTTGTCCTTTAGTAGGTACATACAAGAACTTCCTCGTTTCAACTGAAGACACTTCGGTTTCATTTATTTGCCATGACATCATTTCTGCTTCAGATCGTAAAACCACCAGTAAATCTTAGTCGGCTCTTCACAAAGACTCGCAACAAGGTTTTCATCAATCTTTGCGTTTGTATAATAAGCTCTGTTCAAAAATGTATTGAGCTGCCTTCCTGGACGGCATCCTAAAAAACTCTCAGGCATACTTCAGCCATGAAAGCAGTTTCATAGTTATGCTGCCTACCAATATAACTATGGCCAATATTTGAGCAGTTATCCTTCAGTATAAGTATCCTTATTTTAACTATTTATTTTACATTTTTAATAGATTGGAATATTTCTGCTCATTTAAAACTCATACAAATATAAGGCTAATATAAATTGAAAACATTACGTGATATTTATGTTTGTCTTTTGTGATTATTTTAGTATTACATAACAAGCTTATCAACATGTGGTGATGCCAGACTTAATTGAGTACAACCTCTCAGTTATCATAACAAATTTTAAACTGATAGTTCACCAATAAATGAAACTTCATTCATTACTCACCCAAGTTGCTCCACAGCCGTGAGACCATTGTGTACAAATTAAGTGTGATGAGGTCTGACAGATTTCTGACCTCCCATAGACAGGTTCCAATATACACTTAAAGCACAGAAAGTTCATAAATTGCTTCCTGTATAAAGCGTTTCAATCCATCAATCAGTAGCCTACTTTGAAGTTTTAATAATTTTTAGGGTGCTTCTTTAGATGCTACCTCTTTTTACAATAGAAAGCATGGAAGCTGTAGATTTAGGAACACTTTTGTGTTTTTCTAAAAAACAGCTGAAAAAGTTTTCAAGTGAGAATAAATCAAGCTGGGAAAAACAGCTTGCGTGCCAAGCTACAGGTACAACAGATGATCATTTGTCTCAGATGATACACCCTGTCACAAACGCTTATGCATTAACTGGTTTCAAGGGGGCTTCTAAATGGAGCGGACAGAATTAGAATGCGCTCTCATTGATTGCAATCACAGGGACCGGGGGGAGATCGCTGTCATTCTAAGTGGAGGAGACACCGGGGAGAATGGTTTGGAGGTGGGTGAGTGGTTCAGGTTCAGGGGAGAGCTGGATGTGTGTGGCACGGGGAGAAAAACAACACTGATTCTTCATAAGACGTGAGGCAGGGCGTTGATGGCAAAGCTGCCGGAGGGCTGATTGAGTGATTTACGTGGCTGGCGGCCAGTGTGATGGGGATGCATGCTGGGTACAGGTGGCACGTTCAGGCTGCACTCATGAAAGCGACCTCTACTGGCCACTTGTGGAAAATGTTATCGCTCTTAGCTCAGAAGACTTATTGAAGTTCTAAGTTAGTTTTAATGAACTAAGACATAAATTATTTTTGTAGAAGTAAACCATTTTTAACAAAAAGAAAATGAGCTTAACTCTTTAAAAGGCTACAGAGGAACCCGTTTTGAGCTGAATTATTCCAAAAGGAACCTTTACTGTTCAGTGTCACAAAAGATTCTTTGTTGTGCAAAGTGTTCTTTAGACTTTAAAAAAAGTAAGAAAGAAATGTTTCTTTTATGAACCTTTTACTAATTAATTTAAGTAGTATTAGGTTTGCCAGATTTCATCTTTACAGAGAAGTGATAGTGTGAGAATGGTGTTGGGTCCCATGTGATGCTGATTGTGGTAAAAGGAATGCTGCTGTCACAGGCAGAGAGCTGCTGTGTAAATCTGATGAGAGATGCTGAGAGGTAAGGACACATGCTGTAGGACAGGACGAGAATAATGTTCAACCACACAAGATTGATGAGCTGTCTCTCTTCTAGCAATTGCATAGGTCACCCTAGAAAAACAGCGTCACTCTCTCTCGTGCCTTTGCTCTGCTTAGTTTTCTCTGCTAAACATCAGCTTTCTTACAAACATTTCTACACATTGCGCTACACAGGGTCATATGTTTGATTTCCAGAGAATGCATATAATTGTAAAATCATGTACAGTGAGATTTGTGGTGTCAAAGTATCCCATTTTTGACAATAACTGTGATATTAAAATCCATGATCATGAACACATATCATTCATAAATAATTCAGCATCTGTTTAAAGTTTTGCCTTAAGTGCCTATCCTTACATTACGTTTGATTTGATGGCCGAAAAATTATTTGACACCCACATTTATACACCAGAACAGCTACTTATTTGGGCCATTAAAATGTTGCTTGGATATTTGGGTAACACAAAAGGATTATAACGTACTACCTGCAAATAGTGAGCCACTTTTAACTCGCGTGTAATAAATGCTTAATAAATGTATTTATTTGCCAAATAAGCTGTCAGACTGGATAATGTTGGGTGTATTGTTGTTTTTTCTTATTATTGTATATTTCATATCTTATGTCACTTTTCAAACCATCTTGCTTACTTGATTCGATTCTGAATGTCTTACGATGTCCTCCAGAATGCCTTCAGATTATGATGCTTATCCAAAGCAGTTTTGTTTGCTTACCAAGATAAAATCATCAAACTTTTGATCACTATATAACACTCGAAAGCACAAAGCACAACGTTTTATTAATGGTTCAATAAATGATTCAAAAAAGATATAAGGAATAAAGAACAAACAAATGTTACAAATAGTGCCATTTTATACGGCAAGTTGACATGGGAGGAGTGCCACCCGATCCACTGATAGACGTCACAGCACCTTGATGACTGAAATCACTGCCGTCTTCTCATACATTGGATAAAAGTCAGGCATTAAAAAATAGTTGCGATTGTATGAGGTCGTTGGACACTGGTGTGTGCCGGTTTTGACACAGCACTGTTAAATAGTTAAATAAACAATGGCGCAAACCAGCGTCTCATGTGCATTTCGGGTTAAAGAACATGTTTCTTAATGTGACAACTAAAACCAACATGATGATGAACATGATGATGAGCGGGACATTTTCTCAATATCGGACGTGAAGGACAAGGGGTGAAAATGCTGTATGATGCTGTATGATACAACCAGGGCCAGACTGGGACACACAGTCTCTCTAAATTAAATGTATTATACAGCATGACATAATATTTAAACAAAGTCCAAAGCTTCTATCTCCTTTACTTCTCGCTCATAACTGTACTCTGACTGCAAAACTCTTTCAACTTAAAAGGGCAGCAGATTATGCAAGGCATCGCTGCTTTCAGCAACTTTATCAATAATGTGTCAAGTCGAACAAGTACTGTATATTCCTCTCAGTTGACAGGCTACTTGTGTCTCAGACAATGTCAACATAAATTTGTAGCCCAGTCCAATGACATGGTAGCGTATCTGAGGAGGTTGTATTTAGACAGCAGGATATAGCAAGATATTGCACAATTTTTGCAAGTTGAACGCAGGCTTCTTGCTCCAAGCCCTCACCATCACCTGAAAGGTTTGCATCTTCTCCTGACAGCTCCATCACTGTCTTTAAACTATAGCTGTCCTAAGTTGACATCTTCAGCCTTTCCCAGTGTGTTGCAATGTTTCCACATCGCAACAGTTTATGATTAAGATAGAAATATATGACGATTCAAACTCAACAATGGTAAGAATAAACTGAGAAGCTTCATGCTGCAATGCATGCTGGGAGTCATGAATGAGTTTTGTACTATGATGTTACCCAGCATGAAGTTTTCATTCTGCTGGTTGTCACCATTGTTGAGTTCAATACACTGATTCTTGATGTCTGCGTGTTTCTCAACACTCTCTTAAGACTTGATAGCAAATACTTGTTAAAGAAATCCGTCAAAAAATAGAATCAGCCCAACACTTCTCTGCCTCATGCTTTAAATTATGTAAAACTGATAACCAGACTAAAAATTCAACATGAGATCAGAGGATCATTATCACTGGCAAGCCAATATTCTCAGAGTTGGTTCACTACAGGTCTTGCCATAAAAATTGTGATTCATAGACCAACAATGACAGCAGGCATTGTAAAACTATAGTATCTAAAAGTTAAGAGTGAAGTGTCCAGCTAAAGCAAACACTCATCACTATAATGGTGACTAAATAAAATAAATTCACATTGAGCTCACATATTACTTACACTGTCACAGTATGATCCTCGCGTGACCTCATGTGTTGACTGGGTAAGCACTATGTTATTAAAAGTTTGTTTTAAATCTGTGGACCCAGCCCGTGCTACCGCTAATATTTTCTAGCTCTAGTTCATGCAAAAAAAACTACTGACCTGCACTTGAAGCCCTGAACAAATCAGTCATTTTACAACAGTTTGTTGGTTCTTCTTGCAGTAATTTGCTTTAACGTGCCCTTTCCCTTTCTGCTCTACCTTGCCGCTTTCTCTCCATGTTGTCTGTTTACCGCTTTGGCGGAAGATGGGTGGAGATTACGTAAAACAAACCGTAGAGTAACTTTCCAGTCAAAACTAACAATTTTTTTTGTTTAATTCTAATTTTGTATCATTATTTATGTAATTAATTTCAATGTAAAATTAGTAAATTACTTTTTAGTACATTGGCTGGGGAGTAATATAGAATAAATAATTATTAAAAAAGGCTGGCTGGCAGCAGGCCAAACCAGTAGCCAGGCCACCGGGATTCCTCCCGGTTCTCCCGACGGGCAGTCCGGGCCTGGGCACGATTTAAAGCGGGAGGGGTGGTCACCCTACAGCAGTGGTTCTCAAAACTTTCCTGATGAGTTTAGCCCCAACTCTGATATATAACACCTGAACAAGCTAATCAGCGTCTTTAGGAATAGATGCGTTCACGTTAATGTGGCGCTGCGCAAATCTATCAGTTTATGAGATTTAAGTACCGCGATAGCGATTCAAGTGCAGATTGCTTGGTACAGATTTGAATCACTCTCGCGGTACTTTAATGCCAAACAATCTGCTCAGCTTAACTTTAAATTGAACGCATCTGTTCCTGAAGTCACTGATTAGCCTCTTCAGGTGTTTTATCAGAGTTGGTGCTAAACTCAGCAGGAAAATGGAACTCGCGGACCAGAGTTGAGAACCACTGCCCTATAGTCTCCTGTCTGACAGCCTATTTCGCAAACAACATCAAGCTAGCAATGAATCTGCTTTCAAATCAAATAAATAGAAATATATACATTCATTAAGCATTTATAACAGGTGAGTTAAAAAAGGCTCACTATTTGGCAGGTATTTTGTTAGAATCCCCCTTTTTATTTATGCAGTTATAACTGATTTATAATGCACTCGTAAATGACTTATTAATCATTAATGAACACATTTAGAAATGCTTTATGAAGGGAATCTAATGTGTTACCGATATGTTTTTACTTCCATATGGCTGTGAATGGAGAAAAGTGCTTTTAACCACAAAAGGTATGATACTGTTGTTACAAAATATTATTTTGTCATCATTTACTAACTCTATAGTTTTAATCCAAACCTGTGTCACTTGATTCTTCCACATGTTGAAAACAAAGGGAGATGTGAAGCAGAAAGTTACCACCAATAGCCTTTGCCCCCATTAACTTTCGTTCTATGATTAAAAAGCAGTGTACATTTTTCAACATTTGTCTTTTTGTGTTCCACCATAGAAGGTAAGTAGCTTTCAAATGACTTGAGGCTGAGAATACAACTTTCACTGGGAAGTATTTTAAAACAGGGAATTTGAACAAAATGATCAAGAAACTCAAAATGAGCCAACTGGAGGTTTAAAATATAACTGTGTAATGAGCTCACGACCGCAAAGCAGAGAGCAACACATATACAATAACGATGCACAAAGCCCTAGGAAGAAAAGCAGGAGATGCATCCAGAAATGACAGAGAAGTGCTGGTAGGAGGACAGCGTGACAGCGAGAAGAAGCTCTGCAGGCTCTGATTTAAGATGTTATCTCTGGAGTTGCGAGCATGGGCCCAGGGAGCGTCCCACACGCCTGCCTGTCTGTCAGTGAGCATATGAAGAGCCAGTCAGCCATCTGATACAGCCGACAGGAGAACAGAGAGCGATTCTCAGCACACACAGAGGAGATGGACGAGAGGGGCTCCTCCGACTGTTGAATAATTCTTTCTCTGTCTGTGATGCGAGGGGGGCGGAGGAAGAGAAATCCACCTGGCATTCATTTGACTGTCAGTTAGATTAAAGAGAGAAGCAGGTGAGAGCAAAGGAGGAAAAGCAAAGCAAAGAGAGAGAGAGTACAGTTAGAATTGAGAGGAAAATAAGGCAATGATGGCGAGAGAGAGAATTCCTGTCAGTTCGGGTGACCTTTGACGGAGAAACTCAAGGCTTGCGAGATTGCGGTCTTTCTTTATTCCTGTCACTTTTTCCACAGAGAGGCATGCCAAAATATGATGAAAGACTGGCGCGAGTGACTGTGACACGACATTCGACACCGTCAACTCGAAACCCATTCTGCTGTCACACACACACGGCCTCTTGGGGTAAATTGCTGTAATTTGTGTTATGCTTCTCAAGAGAAGTGAGGAGGAGGAGGTGGGCTGCTGCGGGGGCTTTCATGCTTAAACAAGTCTATTTGACTTTAGAGAAATGTGCAGGTGATTTCTTTAATCCATTTAAAGCATGCGCGTGTCTTTCAGCGAGGGTTAGGCTACTTATTTCTTTCGAAATGAAGCGAACAAATTTCAAAGAAGGAAGTGAGGTTTACTGTAGGTTGTGGTGGCCATAACGTATAGTCATGCTCATAAGTTTAATTATGACACAATTATGACACATTCTGATTGGTTAATCGCACATGTATATATTTCTGTATAGTGACCGTTGGCTGTAGCAGATCATATCTTGTATATTTTGCAATGTGGGAATGATTACGGTTGAGTTTTAACATGGTGAAGCTCTGGATGGGAAAAGAGAAAAATATTCCCATGTGTGGATCTGTCCTCATCTTGGCAGCGCGTTCTTTCATCACGATAAAGGTTTGGTGCACATCTGAGCACAATATGAACACGTGCATAACACCAAATAATTACACAAGGCCGTTCTGACAAGGGACATTGACAAAACAGTGTTCCTTTCGGTAAACAAAGGACTCGATAATTTCATATCTCCGCAGAGCGGCGATTAACTACGAATGACCTCAGAATGAGAACAATTTTCTTTGTGCCCACTTACTGACTCTCAGACATGCCCAGATGCCCACCTACCCTAAAAGTGCACAGTACGGTTACAGATGCAAGCAGAGCCTAAGGGAAAAATACACAGTAATGAATCCCCACCACAGAGTCCATAATTTCATTTCCATTTGAAAAGCGGTTGGATTTGAAAAACATTGTTACATCTCAAGAGAACAAGACTGGATTCAAGCCAATGCAATTCACGTCCTCACCTAGACAATACAGACAATGAGTAAGCAGTATGTACCTATCATGCATTTCTAAAATGGTAATTTCTGCTAATCCTAATTACAAAATGAAAAGGCATGAAAACAATTATATGTGGATTAATAAGAAAACAATTATTTTTAGGGGTGTGCAATTGTGAATCGACCATGTGCATTAATTCACATACATGATAAAAAACTTCCTGGCTTTTCTCCAGCTCGGCACTGTAGCATCAACGGTCACGGGCTGTTTGATGTCACAGGCTGATTTGTTTTGATTTTACCTTTCAGTGCTTGTCGATTCCCAGAAGAATAATTTATAGCTCACAATGAAACATACTGTCCTGATCTTTACAGAGGGAAATTAACCCTCCTGAAAGTGATATGTTAAAGTCAGCATGAAATAAAAAAATGATCATTCTAATTGTGAATGATCATTCTAAACAAAGTGGTAAAGTACTTACTATAAATAATTTATCCGTGCACATATTTTTTTTTAATTCATTTGTACTTGTAATCTTTAATAAAAACCGTTAACATCATCCCCCTATCGAAACGACTTCTCTTCAGTTATTGTCATTAGGAATGGCGAATGAAAATTCTGTCATCATTTACTGACCTTCTTGTCATTTAAAATCTGTATGTTTACTTCCACGAAACAAAAAAGAAGCTCTTTTGAAAAACCCTAAACAGTAGAGTTACCCATTCACTTCTATTGTATGAACACAAAGACAATGCAAGTGAATTGGTGCCAGTTAATCACTAACATATGATGTTAAGCATATAGCAGATGTATAGATCCAATTTGGATGTTATTAGGAATGTTTTTTCATATTATTATTATTTTACTTTTAATGGCAGACATATCAGGGCATAGTTTGAGACAATGTCTTCTGAAAGTTAAATGGTAACTCATATGAGATGTCTCACCTTTTGCATGCTCTCTATTTACATGATTGTGATAAAAGAGAAAAAAGCAAGGTAATAATGAGATCTTTGTGAGACGAAACACAAACGCAGCTTTTTCTGTCTTTCAGTTACGCAGCATGCACTTTGGTTTTCAAAGGTGGTGTTTAGCAGGAATTCATGTGAACATTCATGAATATTGAAATCTGGGAGGACGGGGGAGGTATGAGAAGGCTCTTGGTCGAATAAATGATAAGTGATTTGCATCAGTCTGGGGAATTTGAATTAAGCATCATTATGTCTCAAGCCTCAACTCAGTCACTTCTACTGAATTTCAAAACTGAAGGTTCCTCTAAACAAAACCATGAGTTAGAAGAGTGCAATTTACGCACATATAAAGTTTAACAAGTTTTTCAAAATAATATTGTACAGATTCACAGGAAAAAATATTTTGATACAAAAAAACATATTTTAATTTCTGCTCACATGTGATCATGGATTTTACACGAAACAATATTGTGATAACTGATAGGAACTGTATCATTTTGAAGGTGGTAATCAAGGAACTCAACAAGTTGTCTTGTGTCTTCGCTGCTGAAAGAAAAGGTATTTAGATAAGGTAGGCGGGCATTAACACCCAGCCGAACCTCTTCGTCGCTGTGATTGGCTGAACCTTCATAGGCGGGGTCTAGGGTACCACATGGAGCCTAAAGATGCTGTGTATCAGTGGATGAGGGAATGAGAAAGAGTAAGGTTGAACGATGCCGATCGCGAAGCCGTACTGAAATGAATCTAACATTGAAAACTTTCTTGCTTCTTCTCTGTGGAATTTGTGGAGCTTTTTAACAGACTATTAATATCAGTTTACGTACGTATTTTAAGGCTGGCTTTGGCTTCGAGCTTTATTATTGGTGCATAAGGGATCAAACTTTTTAAGGACGATTTTGATTACAAATACGGTGACAGAATTAATGGAATCATGAGGGCACAGTTACGGGGTACGAGATTTGGCCGATCAAATTATTCATTTCTTTTAATTACACTGTTTTTCGTTTCTGCTAACATCGTGAATTCTACTATTTTATATGGACAAATCGAGGAAAACGCACCGGCCGGAACGTTGGTCACTGGATTACCATTTGTAGACAAATGCCAAGATTCCAATATTCCAGAACTCAAACCAACTTTAACAGGGAAGTTCTCCTCGGATTTTACGTTTGAATATCTGGAAAACACTGGATTCGTTTTAAAAACCACCAAAAGTTTTGACGGGGAATTCAAATCGAGCTATACAGTGAGCGCGCGCCTGTCGGGTTGCAAGAACGCGAATGAGAACGTGACGATTATAATTAATATAGTCGCTAAGAACGACAGCTCACTACAATTAAACTTAAAACACGAAATGAAAGATGCCGATACCCAAGGGAGGAAGCCAAGAGCCGTCTCTGAACAATTGACATACACCGTTACCGTGTCTGAGAGTGTGAAAGTCGGAGACTTGATCTTTACGGTACCGGAGCAGAGGTTCGAGAAAAAGTGGTTCGATGTGCTTTCGGAGGGAAACTCGCCGGTTCAGATGGAGAGAGAGTCGGGGCGCGTGTACCTAGCGCACCGTTTGGTAAAAACCGCCGAGGTCATGGTTAAGATCCACAACATGAGAGGTAACACATGCAGCCTTTTGCTTCACATCCCATTATAAATGTGTGCTGTATACAAATGAACTTTTTCACGCGTTTGCATGAAAGGAATGAATTACATTACTCATATTGGAAGGAAACAATTTTAACACCTAATTCTTATCTGTGCGGTGATCATATAAAGCAAAGCCACCAGATATCGTATTGAAGGGATTGTTTTTTAAAAGCACAAAATTAGACAGTATCAGCCCCTCAATCTTACAGAATAACGGGTAGGCTGTACCGTTCCTCTCTGATCCTCAATATCCTGGAATTGATCCTGCGCTTCATAGAACGCACACTACTTAGATAAAAAATAAAGAACATAACTTATGAAAAGTAAATGAAAAATGTTTTATGTATCATCCGAAGTCTACTGTGAAAGAATAAACATTGATAATATTCAATACAACACCTTATCAAAAGCCATGATTTTTTTGAAGGTAAAGTTGTTTATTGACGGTTTCATCTTAACAACATGAAACATAAATAGTTCTTTTATTAGGCACTAGTTAACCGGAAGTTAACTGGGGGTCAGGCACGCGCCCGTCTGATGAAACGCTCTGATGTATTTTACGATTATTATACACAGAATTTTCATTCTTTGTATGTACATTTCAAAAGTATACAATTCTATATTTTTATATTCTGTAATTTCTGTACCAGCTCTAATCTATTCTTGTTTTTTGTTTGCCAAGTGAGGCTAGAGTTCCAACTTTGTTTTAAAGTTTTATTTTTCTTAAGTGCGAGATGTTTGCATTCAGCAGTTTGATCATTTTGTTACCAATATTGGCATATAGAAAACAATCGATTTGGATAATGGATGGGTGGATGTTAACATATGTGACAGCATCAGTTAAATTTTGATTATTCCCAAATAAAGCCACATTGATATGTCTCTCTCTGTAATACAATAACCAGTGAGGTAATGTACAGTACTTTGCCGGATAACCATGGTGAATTATTTGGAAATTAATATGTTACGACATGTTGGCTATACTGAAATGAGGTCACCTGGTATCATCAAGTAACTGGGTTTAAGTGAACGTAAATGTTATGGAGAAAGTCTTCTCATTATGGCTCAGAGTTTGGGTAAAGTGGTTTAGGTCATGCAGGGCTGATTTTGCTAATCAGTGCTCTCAAAGCAAATCTTCTTTCTGCTGTTTGTTTGGGGTAATTACTGATATTTTTTCACCTGGAAGTCACATGCGGTCTCAGATATCTGCACCGGGGCAGGATGTGGAGTTTACATTGGGGGAAGCAAATGTTTGTTTTTGCAAGTGAGGGTCCAGTCCATCACCAGAATACAAGGAGGTTTCCGATTCTGATTGAGGTCATCTCAGTGATTGTTTAACAAAGTGAATTCAGAGATCAAATGAATATTCTTCTTGACATGTATACTGAAATTGTCTGGCTTTTCCTCTGAAAGAGTGTGCATTGGGATTCCCTTGGAAATCTATGAGGAATGTGTTGTCTGATCCAATGATCTTCCATCTCCTGATTGCAGAATTAGGATAATTGAACTTGGGATGAGAGCTTGTTACAATGCTTTAGTGAACTGGACAGATGTTGCCTTTTAAATGAAACCCTGTCTCACACTTACGAATCTGCAGCGTCTGCCTAACACAAGTCTGGTCAACAAAACCCAGAACACACCCTTCCATTCGATTATGCCTCTCTTTCATTTGTGACTCTTTAAAACACACTGGAGTGTCAACTTAACAATTCTGCGAGAATTCGGCACAATAGGAACGTTGTCCTGTCGGCAGCAGAAGAGCTTTGTTTAACTCATTATCAGAGGCAGTTTGAAGGACTCTCTCACTCCCAACATTTGTATGGTGAATTCAAGCCAATGCAAGGTCTTCTGGGAGACAATTATTTTTGAATCCATTGTTTAGCCTCATGCTAACAGAGTCAGTTTGAGTGCTGTTTGTTTTGTCCTGTGAGTTTTGGATAAGAACGTCCCATCTGTGTTAATAGTGCAGTCACACTACTAGCCCCTGTACTGTTTTGTATCTGTCAGGTAATAATTGCACAGTTTGGACACATGTAGACCCACTGATGTTTTTGTAAACACAGTCAACTTTTTTCTTTATGCAGGATTTGTTCATTTGCAGTTTTTCCTTGGTCTTTCTTAAAGGGTTAGTTCACATAAAGATAACTCTTACATCATTTAGTAATTTGCATGCCGTTCAAAACCTCTTTATGATTTTTTCTTCTGTGAAACAAAATTAAACATTTTTTGAAATGTCTCAGTGAGTCTCAGTGTGTCCTTAAGTCAATGGGGTCCCAAACTGTTTGGTAACTAAAATAAACCTTCTTATGTGTTTGGCTTATGAAAAGGATATAGGTTATTTTTTGGAGGTTGAACTACCCCTATAAATGATCTTTAATTTAGCCTGTTTATTTCCACAAAGTGCTTTTTTATTTAACTTCCGTCTAGACATTCCACGGGCATCAAACCCAGAACGTTGCCATTGCTAGCACCTTGTGTATATGGACCTTTTTTGTGATATGCCAGCAGCATGTCTGTTATATTATTAGCTTGTCACATTTGTATTAACGCAGAGGCGGATGACAGACACCAGCACGCTTGACTCACTCCAGTGTCACTTGCCATTTAATCAGGAAGGCATTCATTGAGCAGAGAGGCTGAACAGTTTGTCCTGCACAATTAGCATTAGCATTACTATGCAGTGCACATAGTCGCGACCATGGGGCAGCTTTCGAAATCCTCATAAAGACCATTCCCGTGGTGCCTTCTTTGGCTTGGTAAACACTGATAATGGCTTGCCGGCCATACACATAGATCTTAAGGATTCTATGCACCCAAGTTTAGAAAAATCCTCACAAAGAATAATACTTAGAAATCTTCTAGAGTCATCCTCAGGAACTTGTGTGGAGCAGCAATGGCCCAAGAAAGGAAGCAAGGTTTAATTGTTGGATGTTAACAAAACAAGAGCAGCCATTAACCTTTTAAATGAGGGCAGATGTTATTCACTTGCAGTGCCCTTTGAATCCATATGATTTTGGGGTATGTTAATGAGAGAACTGTGTCATGTAGCTCCATACATCTTGTTTGTTTTACCCTATTATATATATTTTGCCTATATATTTATGACCCCTTTTTTCAGTTACATGAGTTGGTTGATTTAACACAGTTGTTTTACACAGTAGATTCAAAATGTTTAATTTGAAACCTTAGTAAACCGTAAAAATTAAACCTTGTTTTAATCCTACAACAAAAGGAATTAATAATTTTAACTACAAAAGGTGTTATGTAAATACAATCCCCAAAAATTAACTACTGTTTTTGCACTCAAAACTGCTGTGTGGGCAACTAGCGGTGAGTTCAAGAATTGCAGCTAATCAAAATTATTTGCACGTGCTCCTACCGAACTCTGTAAATAAAATATTATTTGCAGCTAAAGCTATCAAACAACATTTTTCATTTACATTGCTTAAATTGGATTAGTTTACCGGTCCAGCAGAAAGCAGGCAACTTCGGCATCGCTTTGAAAGCATTTGTCTTTCATCAGCGCCTTCCATCTGGGAATAGCTACACCGATGTTTATCCTGGATTTCTGCCTTTGTCCGTTCCTACTTCGTATGGTAGCATTATGATTTGCACTTCACACACTGATTTAGGGCTGCAACTAACGATTATTTTGATAATCGATTAGTTGGGCGATTATTTTCCCCGATTAATTGGATAAAAATGTAATTATTATTTTATCATATATATTATAATTTATATTTATAATTTTATGATATAATATTATTATTATTATAAGTAAATAGATATGGGAAAAGTATACACAACTGAACTCAATAACCTTGTGAATGTCTCCATAATTAACACACCTGGTGATTTGATTCAGGTGTGTCATATAAGAAGTAATTGATAATAATCTCTCCCAAACGTGCCATTAAAAGTGAGATTATTTGTCATTCAAATGTAGTGAAGTACATTCAAAGTAAACAGAAAAAGTAATACTAAATACAAATACTAAAAATGTGTACTTAGTACTCAAGTCAATGTACTTCATAAATTCCCATCTCTGAACTAAACAATTCACCAAAGGTATTTATCTTATTTTGTACTTTGCAGAGTGCAAACGCCACAAATTGGGTTTTACAAATAAAATCTTATTTTTTTCATATAAAACACCTCTTCCCTTTAAACTTTAAAACTGCTCAGTTTGAAGAGATGCATGCAAAACACCTCGTACTGCACGGAGAGACGGATGAACGGAGAAACACGTCTGACTTTAAAACAGCGCTCCTCGCGCTGCACGGAGAGTCACATCTAAACGGTAATTTTAAAGGGAAGAAGACGCGCTTGATTTATAACTGCGCAGCTCCCAAGTGATGTCACAGACTAACTAATAGACAGTGAAATTCGTTGACAACGAATTTCATTATCGATTATTATCGATTAGTTGTTGCAGTCCTACGACGTCTCTTGTGCACAATACACATGGTCCTCGATTTGACCAAAACTTCTAACAAAGAGCGATCTTCGCTCGGAATACGCCAGACGACGACTAATAGTTACTAGTAAGCTACTCCGTGATACAAACATCACGGTTCATTATTAAGGTCTTTATAAATCTCTGAAGACATAGTTTTGTATATAATATTGTAGGCTACTAAATGTAAATCTTTTCCTTTTCCGGTATGAGTATGCTGTGGGCATTTGGCTGCCGCTTCATACCGGGCTGTTTGTTTGTTTTGTCTTTTTTTAAACTGTTTGCAATAGGTCTTACTTTAACTGGACAAATTAATGTGCAGAGGTGGTGTGCCCCGCTACAGTCTGTTGCTTGTTGTAGTGTTTCATCCGGCCTACCTTAACCCGCTGGCCTGCCTTCCTGGCGTTGGTTATTGTTTGGCGTGGATGGAGTGTCTGGGTCCCTGGCGGGAGTTCTTTCTCTTGTTGTTTGGGATCTGCACTGCTCTGCGTGTTCCCGTAGGCCACTCGCTGGACTCTGTAATGTTCGACTTGATGTACAATTTGACGCAGGATGTTCAAACAGGATGTGTGTCGAACTATGAGGGACTACTTTGGTTGCTGAATTTTTGTTTTACTGTTCCTGCTTCAAGGACTTATTTCTGTTTTAAATCAAGTACCATGTTTGTTTGTGATGTTTGATATGCATATAGTGTATGGTTTCTTCTATTATGTCATTTCAAACCTGTATGACTTTCTTTCTTCTGCAGAACACAAAATAAGATATTTTGAGGAATTTTGGTAACCAAACAACATTGGACCTCATTGACTTACATTGTATGGATGCAACACTGTACAGAGATTTCTCAAAATATCATCTTTTGTGTTCCACAGAAAACGAGTCATGTACAGGTTTTGAACGACATGAGGATGAATAAATGATGATAGCTGAAGCTCACTAGCCTATGTGTTTTCCGTCCATATTCCTACAGTTATTGGACATTGTCACCCTTGCTAGCCTCACTGATGTCAATATTTAAACAAATCTTTAAAGAGGACATGGAGTTTAACAGCATACAGCAGCAGGTAGGAGTTCATGGTGCAGTTTAGTGGCTTCCCTTCAGCTACGGTTGCTCTTCTCCCTGCTGTCGTGTGATTTGTGGGTGTAATTAGGTGCTGCTTGCCCCCACATGCACTTTATGTTCGGACGACTGCCTGTCCAACTACTCCTTGGCCCATCTTGGGCTGTGTGCATGCCCAGGTCAGGGAGATGCCTGTCAGCTCCTATTAGGCTACTAGAGAGGGTACAGTATGCAGACCTTGTGCTCACTGACATCTAAGGACAGGTGAAGAGTCTTGGGCCAATAATATAATTATTTAAATGTGTTTGTGTTTAGTCTGTATGTGTCAGGTAGTTATCTACTAGTATTTATTGCTTAACTGTTTAAATTGAATACAATTATTTAAAATAAAATTTTAATATAAATGTATATTGAGTATAAACAAATTATATAAATTGTTATATTTCTAGCCATTCAGTCCTAAGCCTGGTGCGTGAGTCAGATGAAACCATCTATAGTAATAAAATTGCATTAAATTAACTTGCCTGTAAACATGTTGACAGCTTCAAGCTGCAACCCATAGCAAAAATCAGTTATTAAGTCCATCAAAAAATGAATGTTCAAAACTCTTCCCTACCTTAACCTCATTCACAACAGTAAGCTTATGATAATGATTTGTGCTGTCAGGTAAAATTTAGGGCTGAATTGCGATTAATCGCATCTAGAATAAAGATTGTGTTTACATAATATGCGTATTTTAGTGTGCACATATATAAATACATACACCAGGTATGTGTTTATATATACAAAATGAATATGCACATTACAAAGATATATATATTATGTGAAAGCAAACTACTATTCTGCATGCGATTAATCACGATTGATTATTTTACAGCCCTTGACTACAATTCAAAGGAATTGTCATTTTCATGTCATTTGACTTAAAGGTACATTCTGTAGAAATTTCCGCTAGAGGGGGCACGATCAAAACAACAACAATCGCGTAGCTTGATGACGCTGTGTAGAAGCGTGGAATGATGCAATATGTTGTCTTTAACTCCACCGCTGATAGTACTGCTGATACATCAATCAGACGGGAACGAGAAATCATGTGAGTGGAAGAGGTAAAGTAAAAAAGTCTTATAAATGTTGCATTTGATGAAATAATTTTTGTTTCATTATAATGAATTAGACCTGAGTAATGTAAGGCTTAAAAATAAATTGTTAGTCATAGACACTGTTGGGTAAGTTACTCTGAAAAAGTAATTAATTACTAGTTACTCATTACATATTCAATAGTGTAATTAGATTACTGTCCAAATTACTCTGTCCAAAAAGTATTTAGTTACTCATTACTAATTACTTTCTATATCCTACATCGACCTTGATTAGTTAAGTGATTCAAGGATAGACATGAAACTATTTCATTCATTCAAGTAAATAATATTATTAACTGACCAAAGTATTACAAATGTGAGAATTATACATTAAAGCACAGATTTTAAAGTAAGACTCTGAATTTTGATGTCAATAACACTATTGCACACACATATATTTCACAAAGTATTTAGTTTAATTAAATCAAAAGTAACTGTAATTAAATTACAGAAAACATATGAGTAATCCCATACTTTACTTTTTCAATGGAAAAGTAATTAAATTACAGTAACTAATTACTTAGTAACTAGTTACACCCAACACTGGTCATAGATGTTACAGTAATTCGATGTCCAATTCGATGATGTGATAACACTGTGCAGATTTAAGTGTACAAATCAATCATATTAAAAATTATTTTGAACGTACCCACATAGTGGACCGATGGTACAAACTACTTCCGCATCTGTCTACGACAGTGTCACACGGTTGCTACGTCAGTAAAGGCGGTAACAAAGGGTAACCCATGATGCAATTGAAAGGCGACTAAACGGCCCCGGTCCACTGTTTAGAGTGGTTATTTTCTCCAGATTTAAAAGCATTTGGAAACATTTGAGAGATTGTAAGTACTCAGCTGAACAAAATATATAATATTGGCCTAGTGGTTTTTGGATATTTTATTGCAAAATTCTTACAAACTTTACCTTTAAGTCCATGCAAGAGTAATATGTAGTATACTGCAATTTAATGTTTCAACTGAGAGGCAATATAGAAGCAAAAGTTTTAAACATTTAACCAGAAGGTTGCTGCTTTGATTCCCACAAGAACCTTCACCATTGCCTTTAAACAGGCCTGTTAACCCCAAGTTCCTCCAGAAGATTGTCTCCATAAAAGGCTCACAGTCCCATTCTGCTGTGATATCGTTTCACCAGCACTGCTTTTCTAAATTGGATTAAATTTAACAAAAAATGATCATTTGTACCTTGCATAGCAAAGTGTATTTGAATGACAAATGATAGATAATGGAGTGTTGTATGTTGAAGCTTTATAAAATGAAACAGGAATGTTCCAGACAGTTATGATGGCAGCCCTTGGCAGGTTATCAGACATGTCACTCATTAGTCATCTGAAGAGATGCTCACTTATGCATGCTGTCAGTTTGAGGAGGTTTGTTTACTGCTAGTGGCCCATTAATTACCTCTTCATTACGTCTGCACTGACAATAAATCCACAAGCAAACAATAGCCTGCACTTTCCTCCCCTGCCAGATGTCATTTTACGCAGAATTCAATATAAAATATAAAACAATGACCTGTCGTTAGATTATACTTTACTTTAAGTTACTTAACAAATCTTCTTGGGTTCCTTCTCCTTAAATGTCATATTCAGACAGCAGAAGAAATGCAAAAGCTCGGGGGCATCGCAGACCACCCGTTTCTCACCCGTTCGTTCGGTTCGTACAATTAGTCCTTTCCCATCTGCGCTGGGTAGCCTAAGGACTTGACCATGATCCTTGCTCACGCACTTTAGAAAGGACCATTATAGCAATGTGCACAGGAGATTTCACCCTGCTCTGAGTTATTCTGAACACCACACAGTGTATGTGTGTGTCTCTGCATATGAGGTGTTGTTTGAGACAAAGCGGTTTTAATTGTGCCTTTCAACGCATGCTTTTGCAAGTGAGCATGTGTGTTTGCGTGGGGGTTCGTAAAAGTTCAAAGACTGCTGCGGGATATAGTGTTGTGAGGAAGCCAAAGCTTTACAGAATTATCTTTTTTGGTTGTAAATGACGCCCTAAAGAACTGTCTGGGTCAGTTTGAATTAGTGTTACTGATGGCCGTAGCGGGCTGGTGTTTGTGTTCTTGCCAAGCTTACAGTATGTTTATTTGGATATTGGAATATGAGACCAGAGGTGAAAAAGTCAAGACTGTCGGTTTTTGTCAAGTCTGATCCTGGAAGACACTTTCAGTGTCACTTTTATTTTAAAGGAGTGCTGCAACGTGTCATGCGTTGTGACTTCTTTACAATATAAAACATGA
Source organism: Triplophysa bombifrons (assembly GCA_029783895.1). Classification (NCBI taxonomy): domain Eukaryota; kingdom Metazoa; phylum Chordata; class Actinopteri; order Cypriniformes; family Nemacheilidae; genus Triplophysa; species Triplophysa bombifrons. The sequence continues at coordinate 7,842,012 of CM056455.1, forward strand.
TGTCTTCTCATGCTTAAGATGGTCAACTTGTCAAAAAAAGAGTTGGGCGTATTACGTAGTATTTCTGTGCTCGATACACTCCCCCAGCCGTCTAACAGGTTTCGGAAAGTTTTTTTCGAACATATAAAACTGTTTCGTAACAATTTTTCAGTTTGCAGTACAGAACAATTCATATCTCTCCCTTTCCAAGCTTAGCTGTTTTGATCTCTCTGTCCAAATCCTGTCCTCTTGGTTAATTGAACTTCAGTCCGGCTGTTCTATAATAGTTTATTGACAGGAAATGCAGAGTGGCCCAGAGCCATGACATTTTTAATGATTCATTAGGACAAGGTCATCAGAACTGCTCCAAGCTTCTGCCGCACAGGGGCATCCATTTCAGCCCCTGTTTTTGATCTTAATTGTTAAATTGGTCATGCTGACTTAGATTTATTTTAATTCTTGCCGAAGAACGCTGTCACCCCCCTTTTTGGAAATCACTCACTTTCACGGCAAAAGTAAATTGCTCTTGAAACGCATTCAATTTAAACCTTCCGCTGTGGGACTTCAGTGGCAAATTTATTTATCAAAGCTGACGATCGCTGTTCCGGCCTGATTGAACTCATATCAGTCAGCCTGGAAAAAAACAAAGAGATAAAAAATCCCATTCGACCAATGAGCGGTTTTGATTCGTCTTTCAATCTAGCTGAACACGTTTCCATTAAGAGATCAATGAGGACGAAGTGTTCCCTTTTGTGTGGAAAGTCCAGCCACTGGAAAGAATTGCACAATGCTCATCGTTGTGTAATAGCCCTCGGACATTTAAGGTGAGAGCTTCTTCTGTGATTGTCCACCTGACACAGCTTGTCGAATTATTTTTTTCATGTATTTTAAAGTAGGATTTCCCAACGCTGGGGTTTGTAATTTAGGTCAAAGGATTCAGTCCACCCAAAATGTTGGGGAATACCTCAATGTAGATGAAAGTTAAGGGGTGGGATCTCTGTTATTCCACATGCTAAAGTTGATTTGGTTTGAATGCATATAAACATTGTTTGCCACTTGAAAATAGTTTCTGACCTATTTGTGCACCAATCATTTCATTTGTGACATCAGCATCTTTTCTTCCTCTATTGTCTTCCTTTGTAATGAGGAAATGAGAGCTCTCCAAAGCTCTGACACTTGATAATTATGTGAACTCTTTACGGCAAACATCTCTCTCTTCTTCCAGAGTTTGTCTCGGTCTGCTGAATATTGGCAACTGTCTTATGACACTGCAAGTGTAAACAGGGATTAAAGGGGCACTGGTGTGCATTGTTAGACAGAAACACACCTAATTAGATCGTTGGATATGTGCAAGTGTGTATTTGTTCTTGAATTCTGGTGGCACCATCACAGTCTGTATTCCTGTCTTACTTACAGTGACCCAAATACACAGAATGTTGTGAATGAGCACCTGGGCCACAACTGGAGGCACACCTGTGCTCTGTCGAGCCCAACACCAGCTGTCCCTGGCCTGGTGGATAAAACTAGTGGGAGAGAGGGGTACGGCTGTCAGAGGAGAAAAGATGGTTTTGATGTGCAGCGAGCCAGACAGGGGCGGGGAACATATCAACATGTGTTCCAAGCTTCAGAACTATGATGGAAAATCAATATTATGTAAGCGCTGAGTTGAAAACCTCTCCGGTGTTGCTGTCGACATGGCACCATCCTAGATGATCATTTGCATATTGCTGTGCAGCTCTCCTTTTTGAAATGCCAACTTCAAAGAGTGCTAAAAAACCGAGAGAAAAGAGCGACTCGTTTAAAGATTTAAAAGCTGCAGAAATCAATTATGAAAACACGCAAGATTTTTCATGTTTGTGTGCGGCAAAAAATCAACAAACAAATGTGGTTTGTTTTGAATTTCGCTTTGATTGGAGGTTGCCGGAGACCTTGGGCTAATGTTGTGTAAAGAAAAAAACAAATACCTGGTAGTGCTGCCCCCTGGAAATGACTTGTGGAATTATAACTCTCAAAATACTTTTATTCAGTTTGGTGTGACAGTTTTGTGACATTGAGTTGCTGTACATGGGGGAAACATAAAACTATTTTAGTAGAAATGATTTTGTATGGGGGGGGGGGGGGCACGGTGGCTTAGTGGTTAGCACGTTCGCCTCACACCTCCAGGGTTGGGGGTTCGATTCCCGCTTCTGACCTGTGTGTGTGGAGTTTGCATGTTCTCCCCGTGCCTCGGGGGTTTCCTCCGGGTACTCCGGTTTCCTCCCCCTTGTCCAAAGACATGCATGGTAGGTTGATTGGCATGAGTGAATGAGTGAGTGTGTGTGCCCTGCGATGGGTTGGCACTCCATCCAGGGTGTATCCTGCCTTGATGCCCGATGACTCCTGAGACTCCTGAGAGCGCAGGCTCCCCGTGACCCGAGGTAGTTCGGATAAGCGGTAGAAAATGGATGGATGGATGATTTTTTATGGGGAAATAAATGTGATTTAATGATAATATTTTAGTGGCTAGTGCTTTTTTCATGACAAATGAATGTCATTATAGGTCTGTGAGAAGTAGATGTTTGATTTTCTTCAGCCCTACATAAAACATGTACCTGGTTAAGAGAAAACAGAAATGGTCGTCAGGATACAGTCTTGTGAGAGTACAGTACTTTACTGTTTCTTTACACTTCATCCTCTGAGGTCCAGAAGGTCAGTGTTGTTGGAAGCTGAAACCATCTTCACTGCGTGAGATTAGTTTGGGTAATTTATCTCTGACATCCCCGTTATTTAACAACATGAGCAGTTAACCCCATAGTCCCCTTTTAAAAACACCCCTTTTTCTAATGGCTTTGTTGGACTTAAGCTTGAACTTCAAAACAAGTGATATTCAGTGTAAAAGAGGTCATGTGACATTTGGTTTTTAAGGATGCTCTGTGTTCTATAAAAATGGGCATTTATACAGTAAATGATTTTGTGTCTTTGGTTTAAACAAATAGTTCATTGCTCTTCTCTCTTGTGTCGTCCAGTATGACTTTCTTCTTTAAAACCCAAAAGGAGATGTTTTGAAAAACATACTCTGCATGACTTGCTCCATATTGCGACGAAAACAGCACCTTTGCATATTCCAACTTGCCATCAAATTGTAAGCAATGATATGGCAACAAAAGCACAGCTGTAATGTTTTTATTGCTTTTTTAAAGCTTTTGATTACTTTGTTGTGCAGCATCGAGTTCAGAGAAAATTTTGTAGAATATTGAATTCCATAGACGAAAGTGCGTTTTATTGGTATGAAACATGATGCTGTGTGAATGGTAACAAATGTTTATTTTTGTGTGAACTATTTCTTTAAGTTTGACAGGCAAAAGCACTTCTTTCTTCCCTTCATGTCCTTGTTCTTTTTTGTTTTCTACTTCAGTCTATTCTTAGATTTACTTATCTTTATACTTTACTTATTCAGATCTGATTAAGCCGATCATATTTTCATTTCATGAGTGTAGTTTTGTGCTTTTATGCTCCCTTACTAAATCACACAGCGTAAAACTTGAAATGCCACTTTGGAAGAAAACAGATGTTTCTCCGATCATCTCTCTGAAAAAGAGTGCTAACAACAGCGTCCTGTTCCCATCACCTCATGAAATCTGCCTAGATCTGACAGAAAGAGCAGCCCTAACAAGAACATTATGCCTGCCTGGTCAGCATGCTGACATGTATGTGCACCCATTCTTCACCACGTCCCGCGGAGCCAGATTGCTTAGTCGGATGTGATTGGAAACATGAAAGCTGTATTGTGTTGCCCTGAGCCATATCAGATTCAAAGCCGAGTCCAAACCACATTCTTCACTCGTGCTGGTAAAAACACACACAAATGTTTCTCCGGAAACCAGGGCATCATGTCCATGAGGCATTTCCAGATCTACAGGCAAATGCTGTGCAACATAAGGCTGTTCATTATTCCATCATGTCGTCCTGCTGGTTTTGGCCGCTTAATTTCTCTTTTTGATGGTCTTGTTACATCATTTTATAGTCCGGCACCTTAGCGGATCTAATGAATTATTACAAGTTTTCCTCTCATTTACTATTTATGATCTTAAACAACCTTTGCCAGCTTACAACTGTATAGTTTACCTTCTACCAAAAAATACCCAAAGCCAATGTCCCTCAGTTTCGATTCGGTCTCTTTATGCCAGAGGATCCCGTATGCACCGATTTTGCAGTGAGCAGATGTGATTTCAAAGATTAATGGCGGTAACTACAGGGGTCTGTTTTGTGTGAGTCTTGCAGGCTATTTAAGACGCCTGCTCACCACACAGGGTATTAATGCTTCAGCTCCGGCTTGTGGAGTGGTTGTTGATTTATGAACACGCAGAAGAAACTCCGTAAACAGAAGGTTTCTTTAATGATCAGAATATGTGAAGTTTTAAGCCACTTTCTTCCACGCTCAGTACATCACAAAGGGGGCTGTCTTCACCTGAGATTTACAGAAGTTCACTTTGAACTGTGCATTCTTTTGAGGGTTAGGCTATTGGTTCCTTTAAGTGTTAGTTGTACAACAGGTTACATTAAGGGAAAGGAGAACAAAAGATCACATAAGATAAAGTCTTACCTCAGTGGCCAAAAGTGATGTCCAACATTGGACATCTTCACTCTTTATTCGAATATTTTATTTAATAAATATTTAAAATGTTGTCTGCTTGTTGCATTGGTGTGTTTGGAGTGTAAACTGAATCTCCGCTCTGACAAGAATTTAAGGAGGGTTGGCAAAACATTCACGTAACACTTGAGGACACTTGTGTGCTTGGAAGTTAAATCTAAGATACAAAACTCCCTGATTTATCTTCTTTAATAAACTTTTCCATTGAGGGAAATGTCATTAGAAGAAAGGAAGAGGGGCAGTAGTCTTAACTACTGTCAGTTGCACATACACATTAACTGACATTGACATATTAAAGTCTCCCATTATCGTGTCAGAAATACTACCATACTCTGTATATATCAGTCTACAAGCACTTTTAAGGAATAAGATGTTTTTTGAAAGCATTTGAAAGTGTTCAGTTTCTGTACCGCAATCTTATCAGTTTATCAGTGCTGCTGAAATCACTAAATCTGTTGCCTTTGGGTCTCTCTAGAATTTATGTCTTCCATCAAAGGCCTTTTTATCTTCAGCTGCACACTTCAGTTATTGAAAAACAGTTGTCATCGTTCGCTTGTGCTTAAGAATTAATGGAAGCATTTGTCATTAATAATACATGTGTTAGAATGAGACAGCATCTCAGGGATTCTCCACTTCAGTGATGCACCGTGGGGGTCTTGTTGTTTGTTTGTTGTCAGTTCACCCGAGAGAGACCTGGCACACTTTCTTTTTTGTCATTATTTTTTATGCTTTACGGTTTATTAGTTAAGTAAGAGGAGCGTGTTGCAGGTTTTTTGTTCTGCCTGCTCAGTGACTGTCCCGTTGTGGCTCTGTTAGGTACTGTTTGGTTCTGGAGGGGAGTGTGCCACTGGGTATCAGAGATGCAATGGGTCATTCTTCCTGGAGGGGAAATCTGAAACATATCTGTGCCTCTTTTAAGTGATACAGTATTGGAAAATGAAAACATTTAGACACTTGAAATCAGATTGTACTCATCGAATTTAAAGGGACAGTTCACCAAAAAATGAGAATTCTGTCATCATTTGCTCACCCTCAGATAGTTCCAAACCTGTATAAATAACTTTTTTTTCTGCTGAACAAAGGAAGACATTTGGAAGGATGTCAGTAACTAAACAGATCTCACCCCCCATTCACTCCTATAGTATGGAAAATAAATACAATTGGAGTCAATGGGGTTTGGGTTCTGTTTGGTTACTGGCATTCTTTCAAATATCTTCCTTTGTCATCTTTTGGTAAACTATCCCTTTAATATTTGTGATGTCGGAAAAATAATTTGAATGGATACTGACTGAATCCATTATTTTTAGTGTAACCTCCACTGCATCAATTGGATTTTCTCTCTTTTTTAAATTGCATGTTTTTTGGTTATCTTGTATATTAAACACAATCCCAAAGAAATTCATAACTATTTTACAAGGTGGCTAATTCATATAAATTCGAACAATCTTAAACGTATGTTTTAATAAGATTTGCATTCGCGCCAGTAATGTCAGGTTTTAGGGGTGGGGCTGTCGCTTTTGTATGATTCACATCGTAGAAATTCAAAGGAATTAGCCACCTCGTAAACTAGTTACAGTTTCCAGTGAGATCAGGTTGATAAATTATATATTGTGTATTGTATATTTTTTATATTTTACTGTTTTATTATTATCTATTCCTTTACCTCTGCACCATCATTCTAGTCAGGAAAAATATGATTTGAATTAAAGCACATGACAATATCTTTCTAAAGCAGACAATAAGAAAGTTTGGTGATGTCTCACCTATATTCTCTGAGGTTTAGCACATCAGCTGCTATTCAGAGGTGTGGAGAGTTTGAGAATGCAATGTTTGGAGTATTTTAGGAAGGTGAAGACGGAGCTAAAAATGTTGTGCGTGTTGTCCTCGGTGGAACGTTGTGTGATTAAAATGTGTGGTCTAGTAATTAGGTGGTAGACTTTAAAACCCAACACAGCTCTCAGCTTAAAGAACCCCTCCCCCAAATCCACACGCACAAACACATCCTGTATAAATGTAATGTTTGTATGTGACATGATGCGCATCTGTGTAATCTTGTGTGTGTACCCAGACTCCTTCCACCCACTCCACAAAAACACACGAAAACCCCGAGGGGTTATAAGCTTTGCCCTGTTTAAGCAGAGTGTGCCTGTGTTTGCCCCTGCTGTGTGCACTGATGTGGATGCGTAAATTGTGCTGCGCATCACACATTTGTGTTGTTTTTTCTGGGATCGGGGGAAGAGAAAAAGAACAAAGAAGTGATGGCATGCTGAAGTCAGAAATATCTGCTACACTTTTCCACCCCAAAAACACATCATACCACAACATGATGATGATAAAAGCCGTCCCACTGGTCTGATGATGGCAGTGATGTTATTGTTTTTTAAGTATATTTTTTCCAAAAATTGTACAGAATTGTCTTTTCTTGCATTGCTAACACTTGTTTTTTTGTCATTATGTGATCTGATCTCAAGACAGGAGACACTTTATAGAAACAGTTCACCCCCCAAAAAACCCTCTTCATTTATACACCCTAAAGTTATTAGGATTTTCTTTGTAAATTATTTTTTTCTGTTGAACACAAAAGAAGATATTTTGGAGAATGAAACTGCTCAGGGACCATTTTGACTACTATTGTTATGTTTCCTACTATGGCAGTTTCCTAACTGTTTGGTTACAAGCATTCTTCCAAATACCTTTCTCTGTGTTCATTAGAACAAAGAAATTTACACAGATTTGGAACAACTCAAGTGTAAGCAAATGATGATTTCTATTTTTGGGTCAACTGTCCCTTTAATACCAAGTGCAAGCAATACACCTGGTATTCACATGCTCTGTCTGAACCCTATTCACACCTGTATTTAAAGCTATGCACCTGTGATTGGATTATCCGTGACAGATTTAAATACCAAGAGTAAAAGAGGCTTAAATCCGGCACACGTGTGCCACATTTAGATGCAAAACTGCAAAAGCAGAAACTCAAAGTTTCTCGAGGTGCATTTCAATGCAGATGCAACTCAAAGGAGACCTTATATTTTAAACAACTCTCCCTGCATCCAAACATTTTCCTTTAATTACTCTTCAGAAGTGAATTCTCAATTTGCAATGGTACCTGAATTGAGTATGAAATTGCCACCGTGTATTTGGGGCTGTTATCTTGGTCGAGCTTAAGCTGAACACACATATTTGCAAAGAGTAACAAGTCCAACCTTTGAAGTTTTGCTCCCAGCGAATGTGAGGGACTTTGTGAGAGATGTTTTCTGCCGGGAGAGTCCTGACTAAGAAACAGAGAGAGAGAGAGAGAGAGAGAGATAGAGACTTATTTTTGGAGAATTCAAAGAAATTCACACCACCAATTTATTTGTCATAGCTTGTCCACACTGTCCCTCATTCTCAACTTTGTCATAAATTTAAGTTCAATAAGGATTCAATTGCGGGAGGTACTTGTGATCACTGCAGCATGAGATGGAGGTTCCCAGGCCTGATTTTTGCACAAGTGAACTCGTGAACTGGGATATTTACCTCCCGCCATGTTCAGCTTCTCACATCGGGTGAGAGGGCTTCACAGATCTCCCCACTCAAAACACGGTAATATTGTTTTTTCTCCTCTCAGGTTTTCCCATTAGATTCTCTTTATTCTCAGACTGTTTTGATAATAAATGGATATCCTCAGGGGCAGTGGGGTGCTGAGGTGTAGACATGTTTGAGAAAGCGAGAGATTTGTTCAGTTGAGCTTGAATAAACAGTTGCTATGTGCACACAGGGTTGGAAATTAACACTAGACAAATACAGGTAAAAATTGTCTTGGCCTATTCTGGGTGCTTGGTGTAAAATATTACGTCATATGTGCTCATTAAACTGATGTGCAGAATAAAAAGTTTCTCCAGTCTGTCTGTCCCTAATGGTTTAACAGAAAGTGGATGTGTGGGCAGGTGCGGGACATTGTTGTGCAGCATGTGTGCAGGGCCTTGCAGTGTGGAGTGCGCTCTACCCAACTCATAATTCTCCTTTTGTTTACTTCCCAAAGACTCAAAGTCCCAGTTTCCCACAGCACACAATGTCGTTTGTTTGTATCTGGAACACCACCTGCATGCGTGTTTGTGTGTAAAACCAACATCAGAAATTCTACTGTTCAGCAGCGGTTTGGTTTAGGAAGAATTGGTTGTACGACCTCATGATATTCACTTTTAGGTATTTCTGTAACTTTCTGTTTCTCGTTGCTTACGGTTTATCCTTCAGTTTCAGTACTGATTCCACAATGGCTCCCACTGTATTTAAGGTTCCAACTTTTTTATTTTAATCTTAACATTTTAAAAGGAAAGTGTAGAGCACAGGATATTACACAGGTCAGTTTAAACCTGGGTCTCTGTAACTCAATGCCTCCTGTGGAGCACTTTGGAAGACTTGAACAATGCTGGTCAAACGCTAATCGAGACGAACTTCCTGTTTCAGTTTTTTTAAACTTTACAAACACTTAAACAAAGTACAACCAACAGAACATTTACAATCCAATCAAAATGTTAAACAAATATCTTTAACTTTTATTATATATCTTGGCTGTCCTTCCGAAACCCTGGATGTCCCAATTTGATGTTTTTCAGAAAATAAGTTGATAAGCACTTTTTCAGAACACTTTATTTGCTATACATTAGAATAACCCAGTGAAAAATATAAAGGGTGAGTAATAATAATGATTTATGGCAAAAATGTTAAATCACAAGCCCTGAAATTTTGATATATGAAATAAATGAGGATGAAACATCCGTCCATGTTTAATGCGCACATCCCTTAGTGAAATGGTGCACTATATCATATAAAGTATTTAAATAAACATCAGTAAATACTGAAAACTTAAATAATATCAGAAAGTGAATTATTAAATAAAAAAGCTTTTGTTTCATTTGAATAATTTTTTTAACCAGGCCAATGAAATTGCACCAATTTAATATTTCACTTATATTTTTCACAGTGTGTGATGTCTTCTATACTGCTGGTGGCAGTTCATCACCGCCATGGCACTTTACCATCCCGATGGTGCGGTTGTCATGGCCCACGACCACCATCACAGCCCTAATATTAAATAAATAAAACTGAAACCGGAAGTGCTTCTGTACCAGTGCTTACATCTTGCGAAGTGGTCTATAATTCTAAGGCACTAGAACTGATTACTATTTCTCACACCTTTGAAATTCAGAACATGCCATTCCCTTTTTCATGAATGTGTGCTATTTTTTTATGTGAAGCTTCATAGAAAATGTTTGTCCTCTGTGTCCCAGCGATTCTCAGTGAGAGTTTGGACGAACTGTCGGGTTGGCCTTCCCATGGGGCACTGTTTACGTCAGAGTTGCGTCCAAAGCAGATGAAGGGCTGATTTCCCTCGCTGAAGTCCATCTGGTCTCTCCAGTCCTGTGATGGGGAGAAGATGAGGCTTTAGTGAGCCCTCCCTGGGTCTCAGCCCGGGAATCCAGCTGTCTTCATCTGGGCTGTATGGAGTCTGTCCATAGTCTGGTAGACTAGGGAATCCTTCCCCAAAACTTTCACTAAGGTCACCTCACTTTTATACCCATAATTACCTTTGAAATTTAGCTGTGGCTATATAAATATTTACTACATTTTTAGTAAATATTTTTATCTTCATGGCAAATATACTAAAGGGTTAAAATTTCTGTTATTAACATTTCTATGAATAGTCCATCCCCTCCTGTCCAATTTCTCTCCCTGTAAATCCAACATTTTACCTTTCTTCATCCCCTGGTTGTACCTGGGATCATGGTTTGTGCAATGTATAGCGGCGTGTAGATGCTTTCCTCTTGTTGCGACAGAGCACACAAACAACAGAGTGCAACAACACAATCACGCATCTCCGTGTCTTAGAGCTTGTAGTGTCCAAAGAGCTGCCAGATCAAAAATCTCCCCCGCAACTCTAAAAGCGTTCCAAAATCCCCGTCACAACAGTGAGAACGGAAGCCCTGGAGCGCCCCCATCCCAAAACCTGCCGAACAACTCGCTGCCAGTGTCAACCTGTGACAGCTGCCATCTCTCATCTGCTTCTCACCGAACGTGTCTACTCAGACAGTTTTAGGTCTGGGAGGCTCCATCTTTTTACATCATCCCCTACTGATTCTGCAATCTCACTGCAAACTTTGTATCTCTATACTAGTTTCTTATGGGTTTTGTGGTGAACTGTAAGTTATGTGGCTTCACCTAAATGATTATTTATTTTTTGGGGTCCCCAAAGCTATTCCTTACATTTGATCTTTCCCAGGTTTATTGAATAGCTTTAACCTGTTTGACTTCTTGGACAACAATGGTGATAAAATCACCATAAAAATACATGTCTAATACATGCATGGGCGACTTATAACACACCAAAGATACTGTAAAAACCTGTATTCGCGCCATATGACCCCTTTAAACTAACGTTTTATTTTTAATTAATGTACCTTAAAAAAATCATCAAAATGTACTATCTGATGCTATTGAAGTAGGCAGCACACTAGGCAACTAAGGCTGATTTAAACTGATGTTAACCTGATTTTTTTTCTTTTGAGAAATATGAGCAACTCAGAGAGAATGAGCAGCTGCACCGCTGTGTGTTTTTATGTGTATGTTGACTGTATGTGTGTCTTCGTGTGTAAGGTATATCCCCACTGGCCACAGTTGCCTGCCTGAGCATGTGTGCTGGGTGGTTGCACTTCCTTGAAGACAAAGAGACACGCTTTGACCAAATACAGAGCCTCTCTTGCTGCTGGATACGCTGATCGCATTACAGTATATACTCAATGCCCACAGCATTCATATTCACTCACACACAAGGCACACAATTGTACATATTGTTAGTGGAAAAAAATGACTATTGACCCCGTGCAGTAAACTAACACGAAAAATATCTCTCTTTTAACCCCCTGATTTCCATTCATTTACTTTCACATTAAATCACTCATGTCACTCGTGCCAAAACCCTGTCAATTATCTTTATCTTGTTCTTCATTCCGCGGGATAATACAGTGGAACCCTTTTTCAATGCATATCAAAATAACCCCAGAGAAAAATAAATTCCTTATTCCAGGCAGCTTATTTCATCTGTAATTATAAAGAGTGAAAAGACATTCCGGCTGAGCGCGTAAACATTCTCTCCCGGCTTCATTAAATTAAACCGTGTTGCCAGCCGCTCTCATTCCTTCCTACTTTTCTCGCTTGTTGTTTTACATGCCATACCGCACTTGACTGCCCCTGAAACAGGGAGGATAATGTAAAAGGAGAGACGCTTGTTCTTCAAAGAGGGTCTCTGTATCAGCACCCGAGCCAGGGGTCGACGGGGTCACCTGACTGTTTGTTAAGCAAAGCGCTTCACAGGCAGCCTGAGAATGTGTGAATTCTCCATGTCACTCAGAGGTATGAATCCACCGTTACTGCGTCCCTTCACGAACAGAACAGGTTTTTTATTTAAAGGCCTGAATTTCAGGATTTGCCACAAGCTTCCTCCATCTCAGATTGCCTTCATACCGTTGTTGTCGTCAGCATTTTAAAGAACACGCATTTATCATAATCGTTCTCCTTTTAAGCTGCTCTTGTTTTCAGAGTTCGCCATTTCGACTTCTATTACGCGCCGAGCTGTGCTAATTGATGTCATATTTCACTCTGACATTCGGTTGCATCCTGTTCGTCCTGTGCGTTCTCTTTCTCTCAAAGATTTAAATTGTGTATTTTCCCTCTGTCAGCTGTTTCCCGCAGGTCTGTGCTTCACAAGCAAATTCACCTCCTGTTTTTCCGGGACCGCTTTATATGGTTTGCGCATAATGTGGAACTAGGCAATTTCAAAAGCTTATAAAAGTTATGATTCTGAAAGCCACCACCTATTCTGGTTAGGCATTGGCCTTTATCTGGTGATATGTTATCTTGTGATGTTGTAGTCCACGCCTGGCCATGAACCCCACGGTGCGATGGTAGTCGAAATAACTGGGTCTGAGACGGCAAGCGATAGGCCCAAATCTTTGCTGGCAGGTAGACATAAAAACCCCCGAGGGTTAGACAGGGCAATGTGCGTTATGCTCCGCGTGAGTTCCGATCTGGGTTGTCAGGTGATCGGTAACCGGCGTCTCCCTCCTTTCGCATGAACTGCCGTCCCTCGAGGGGGCCATCGTGCTGAAACACTGTGTTGGGGTTAATGCATGTAGGTCTCGCTGATTCTAGAAGCGGAAATGTTATCACCTGGGTTGCGCTGAGGTGCTCCGACAGCCACGCTGCCCTGGATATAACCATTGAGCATGTCGTAAATATAGAAAGGAAAACTGTGTTGAGACAGGACGGAGATTGAAACGGATTAAGAAAGAAACTCTTGTCCCTGACAAGCGTTCCAACGGTACAAGGACACCCAAACGTTGGCTGTAAACAGACATCTAGTGCCAACTGGCAATCTGCTTATTTAATAATGTTGGCGCATACCTCATCTTTTAAAATATGGATGCAGGGGTAAAAATAGGAGCACAAAGAATGAAGAAATATAAGAATCAGTAAATTCTTTATCCTAGCCACGTTTCCGTAGATTTGTGTAAAATTAGAAATAAAATAGAAACAAATTAGAAGATTGGTAATAAGAGTATGTTGCATTTTAAAAAATATAGGGCTGTCAAACGATTAATCGTGATTAATTGCATGCAGAATAAAAGTTTGTGTTTACATAATATATGTATGTGTACTGTGCATATTCATTTTCTATAAATAAACACAAAAATATACACGTACATGTTTGTATGTTTATGTATGTATATGCGTTTATAAATAGCACAGACATATATGTTGTAAACACAAACTTTTATTCTGGATGCGATTAATCGTTTGACAGCCCTATAAAAAATACACTTGTATTTGTAATATAATCTGTTTTGGGATACATTTGATGAGAATTGATGATTTTATATTGGAATACTTAATAATATTGCAAATTTGAGCATGGTTTGTGACGTTGCTCAGTTCCCCTTTAAAACGTCGAGGCACATTTAACATTCAATCCGTTCTGCGGTGACCAATTTTTTTTTTAAATATCTTTTTTGTGTTCTGCGGAAGGAAGAAAGTCATACAGGTTTGAAATGACAAGAGGATGAGTAAATTATGACAGAATTTTCATTTTTGGGTGAACTATCACTTAAATAAAAGTTTCCACATACCTATTATGTCCCATTGTTGTCTAGAAGGAACACTTCAAACACTTCAAGTATTCAACATTCTTTCTTATGATATCAAATATCTCGGCCGAATTGTTCAGTAACCCTAGATATCTGCTCCGGAACTCTAGTCACCAAGAACACACATCATACTAGGAACGTGAGAGCGGTATTCAGAGAAGTCCATTTTCCAGGCTGAGTAAACTGAAGCACCATACACACTGCAGGTGCTGGCAGCCAGGATGAAACATACACAGGCTTTGTTCAAAGAGCTAAACAAACCGAGGTTTGAAGCTGTCATCAGAACAGTGTGGTTAAATTAAAGCTGTTTCTCCACAGAATTGATTCTGATGATGAATCTGCTGTAAAGCCATCGTAGCTGGGAGCCAAAGTATATGAGATGAGAAGTGAAGAGTAATCTAAATCCTGCTCTTTTTTTCAGTTTGAATGGAAAAGTGTCTTGATTTAAAGTGAATGTGAATATGTGAGTGATATACTTTTGTTAGTGATGCTTGCTAAGGCAAACTTACTTTTTAAAGAGATCAGTCTAACAATGTTTGTCTGGTACATCATCAAATCACCAAAAACTCCTCAAGACTTTCATTTTAAGAAGAGCCCCAAGCCGTATAGGGACTATAATATTATAGAGACATGTGGGTGGGCTCTTTTCACTAATAAACATACTGGCATAGTTGTGGCCAATGTTGCACAGCTCTCACATTTCCTTCAGAAAACATAAAAAAATGTGTTGTATTGAAAGCCAGTATTTAATAGGTCAGTTCATGTTATGACAGTTGTGTATGGTTAATTCTGAGTGTTCTGGTGAGCTGATGTGGAGTGAGCCATTGAGTTTATTGGTGTCAATGTTTGTGAAGTGTGGAAGTATGGTGACAGATACTTCTGTCTTGTAACAGTATGTTTGTTATTACATTACATTTAGTCATTTAGCAGACGCTTTTATCCAAGGCGACTCACAGAGAGTTATTAGCAGTAACCTTTTAATTCCATGTTTTTTCCATAGAGAATAGACTTAGGTTAAGGTAAAGACAGCATACCATTGTATATTTCTGTTGAAGTTAGTGTCATTTCAGCATAAAGCAGCAATCTATAACTTTTTTTGTTAAAAACAAACAAGCATCCTAAAAAAACAGTGTTTATAGCTCTAATATCTCGCCCTGATTTATAATGGTAATCTTATAATAGTGATGTCTGAGTTCAGCTGTCAGGTATCATTTTGTTGGGAAATTATGTCATTTTACAACCCACGCCATTTGATGTCATATGACAGCCCACATAAAGATACTTTGGTTAAGTAATCTATAATTTTCTTTTTATAAATATTGTTGCATATAGACGTAAAGGCTATGGATTGTAATTTTAATTAAAAAAAGAAACGATGCTTTGGAAATGTGAGCACACAAATGTGCAGAGCAGCGATTTTCAATGTGAAGATCCCATGAATCATTGCAATTGACGTAATCGAGTCAAACTCCCTCTCAAACAACTTAAATACACAATCTTTTTAGCAGGTTTTCAAATATTTTTTTCTTCATATCAAAGTTTGCAATATTCATGCAATGTGATTTATCTTGGAGGTGGCTGGTTTGGGTTACGTCTTAGAACTTTTTTATTGAAGATTTTTTCTTTTCTTGTGAAATTGAATGTAAAAAATACTTTTGGAACCCATGCCGGTGTAAGAGTGGATGTTCTCTTAACCACATGGAAATGTGTGGGGCAGATCTGATCTATGTGAGGGCACTTCTGTTTCGTCCGCCTAGCAAACTGTCTTTAGCATTAATCATTGGAAACTGGAGGCTTTGATCAAGCAAAATGTTCTGTTCAGAGAGACAAGCTCACATTTATGACCATTCTTCACACAGTGATTCATTTTTCACATAGGGCTCACATGGCTGTCCTTCCCTACTTTCAGACTCTTGCACCAGTTTACAACTTGTGTGTGTGTTTGTGTGTGTGTGTGTGTGTGTGTGTTTAGCTCAGTCGTTAAGGGCAAAAAAGCACAGTTCATGTTAGGCTGGTGTGTTTGGCACAGTTATTGTTTGAGGGCATGAGTACACAATGCATTTTGGAAGGATGTGTTGGTGTGTGTGTTTTAAAGGGGTGATGGAGGGCCAGTTCTCTCTTTCCCTTGAACTGTGGCTTATCTCGCAGTATAGAGGCGTATGGAGTCTTCCACGCGCTCTGAACTTGAAGCCAGCTGGCGTGGTCGCTGTGCTGCTTGGAGAGACTGCTGAGGCAGAACTTACAGAAAACCACGGTCACACTTGCATCTCTCTTTTTTACACATACATTAAGGCCTAACAGTCCCTTCGGCTTCCATGCTGTTTATGCCACTTCCTATGATGCACTGCAGGGCCTCTGCACACACTAGAGTGTTGGGAGAAAAAGAAACGGAGAGACAGAGTGTAAGAGGTCAGATGTCCTTTGGCTATGTCTTACCCAATCTGCTTCTCAGATTTAAAATATTTGTCACAAAACATAACCACAAGCATATTTAAACACTGACAGATGACACGGTTTTGTTATTTTTTCATGAGGACTTTTTTTATCTCTGTTCATTTTATAATTTGATATCCTAACCCTAAACCTAGAGCTTGATAAATGTAAAAAGATTATATTAACATTGTTTGAAAAAACGTAGATTAAAATAATTAAATTAAATTTAAATAAATAATGTATTTTCTAATATTATATTATTAAAATAACTATATATATTAAGATTTTATATATTTATTAAAATGTTATATTTTATGTTAATATTAACGTTATTAAAATGTTATTGATGAAAAATGCGGAGAGTTTCGCACCACTTGTAGGGCTATGTCTGGTGAATTGTTTTTCTTTTTTAACTGCATAAAGTTGAAGTACAACCCAATTTCCCAACTCTGGCAAGAGGACAGTATTTTTTACAAAGGTTTACTTAAACTCAATATAAACACAGAAACCCTCCAGCATTCCACCTTAAATAGACAAAGACAGTGCTTATGTTTTTAGATTCTTATTTTAAAGGAAGATCATCCATCTATCTTCAACGGACAGATTTAGGACAGCAGTCAATCAGAAATCCCCCAAACTTGCTACAGACCCACGGTACAGACGTGAAATAAAATTGAAACAGATGCGCCGGAAGGTGCACCGTTGGATAGCATTAACCTCTCTCTTAAGCTCATGCGTACAGATATACAGCTGGGCTTCTGCTTTAAGATCAGAGAGTCAAAGCCAAGGCAAAGTCCAAGATGTGTGCCTGATCCAATCCTCTTACACACACATCATTCGTAGACAGACAGTTGCCGCCTGTGTCCCACTGGGGGACTTTAGCAACCATGTGAACTTTATTAGAGAGCACCGGCCTAATTATCAAAGTCCATTAAAATCAGTGTTTGTTATAAATCAGTGCTAGGGCTGTGCCCTCGGGGTAAAGACAAAATGTGTGCGTGTGTCAGGAAGTTGTAGCCAGGTGTGCTGTAGTGTTGCATGTTTAGTTTAGAATTCTTGCACAGTAGTGAGTGTGGTCAGTCGACTGATCCCATGAGAAAACCAAAAGGGTTCATTTTAATGAAATCCGATCGCCACTACTGTCGCTACAGTGATTTGAATAAACAAACAAGCCTGACGAGCTCTTTCTGCTTCTGTTCCAAAACATAATGAGCTATCCATCTAGACAGCATTGTTGGGCATCATTGGCATTTATCATCAATGATATGAGCAATTAAAGGGATACTTCACCCAAAAATTAAACTTCTGTCTTCATTTACTCACCCACGAGTTGATCCAAATCTGAATAAATTTATTTGTTCTGATGAACACAGAGAGACATATTTGGAAGAATGATTGTAACCAGACAGATTTTGCCCCCCATGGACTACCATAGTAGTGAAAATTTCAAGAACTGTTTGGTGTCCTACATTCCTCAAAATATCTTCTTTCGTGTTCAACAGAACAGAAAGTATTTTTTCCTACTATGGGATTCAATGGGGGGCAAAACCTGTCTGGTTATAAACATTCTTCCAAATATCTTTCTCTGTGTTCATCAGAACATGGAAAATATATACGGGTTTGGAATAACTTAAAGGTGAGTACATGACGACAGAATTATCATTTTTGGTTGAAGTATTCCTTTAATATAGTTCAATCTTCTTACAAACCTATATTTGTGTGTGCTTTATTTTATATTTATAGTTTATGCCTTTGCCAAACATTTCTATCCAAAGCATCCTCTGGTGCATCTACGGCATACATTTTATCATGGAATAGAATCCATACAGTAATAATTCCTTAGTCTAATAAAACATCAAACTTTTTAGTTTTTAGCAATAAATTCTGAGTCTGAATTTATGTTCAAGTTGCATGAGTAGCAAGCAGTGTTTGATTTGTTTAACAAGCAGTATGTAGTGTCCCAAATCAGTTGTATTATTTAATGTCAAGTACTTGGTACATCATCTGTAAAATTGACTTCTATTCACTTTGAAAATGGAAGTGCTTCACAATGCCATGGAAGCACCATTTTGGCTAAATGTTTTCCTTTAATTTGTTTATTTAGTTTATAGGAAAGTAAGAAAATGTTCCTATAGGAAGAATTCCCAAATGGTTTAAGAATATGGTATGTGCAATCTACAAAATGTTGGGTTATAGATAATCCTGGGTTGTTTAAACCAGTATTGGGTCAATAATAAAATTTTCTGGGTTTAGTTAACTCAAAAGTTGGGTTGAGTGCATTGCTGTTAACCGTTCAAACCCCTTTTTTAAGAGTGTACTGTTATTAAAAGCAGCAAAACAAACAAAAACTGGTGTCTCTTGCCTCTAAAACATGCCTAACAAAAGTCAGCAACCCCTGTTATCCACGGCAGAATGTGTTATTGAAACGCAGGGATTTATGATTGCATGTTTAATTGATTTAATACAGAAAATTAGGGAGGAAAGCAGCTTACGCTCTTCCGCTGTCTGCTCTGGGTTGGGGGGGGGATGGGGGGTTGGTTAAATAAACAAACGCTGTCCCAAATAATTACAGATGCTGTTTGGTAACACACCCCCACCCCAACCTTCTTCCAGTGCCAATTAAACACAGGCCTGAAATACCAGGCCTTGTAACAGGATTAACTTAGTATGTTTAAGAGATAGCGGAAATAATTAGTCTTATTGCTGATAACAGTAATCAGGTTAACGACCATGTCTCATTATGGGCAACCATCCTAGTATTCTCTCTTTTTTGCCCCCCTTCCCTTTTACCCTTGACTTTCTCTGATGGAGTTTGTGTAGTGTTGTAATGTTTTGGAGGATCTAGTGACAGAAATGCAACATAATATACATACCTATGTCTTCCGACCTTACATAATAAAGCTTAATGTTTTTATTCCTATAGAATGAGCTGTTTCTATCTACATTTACCATGGGTCCCCTTACATGGAATTCGCCTTGTGTCTAAACTGCTCTACAATTTTGTAAATACGTTATCTCCTTTGGCAAAGCTAAAACGTGATGACATCTTACTCCTGTGTCAGCCACAGTAGTGCTCCGAAAGGGAGGAGGGGTAGAGCGAGCCTTTGATTGCAATTCACAACCTTACCACCAGATGCCGCTAAAATCTCCATGTTTCTCCTTTAAGGTCTGAAGCATTTTGTAACTTCAATAACAATTCCCTTAAAAAAATATACGATTGACATGGGAAGCGATCAGTTATGTTTTTTGAATCATTTAGGGGTGGGACTTTCAGAGATATTATTTAATATTGTTTAATATCAAAATAATAAATATAAACATTTATATTTAAATAGGCCTAATAGTAAAAATGTAATTTTAAATCGGAGCCGATGGTCAAGTGGTTCCTGCTTCGACATATGGTGCCGGTGCATCCTGGGCGACCCGAGTTCGAATCCTGGCTCATGGTCCTTTCCCCAACCCAACCCCCTCTCTCTCATCCCATTCGCTTCCTATTGCAAAAAGAGAAAAAAGTAATATTAAATATTTTATAAAATATATATAAATACAAAAGTAGCATGCACAAGCAACTTTTAGCCACACATCTTACTTTATGCTTAGATCAATAATCATAGACAAGCATGGGCCTTCATTCTGCCTTAAATTAGATCAAATATTTCTCCAAGTGACTGTTAAATTGATCTTCTCAGCAATGCTCAGCTAAAGAAAAAAGCCGTCTGCGAGTGCCACTATTGAATGTAATCAGGACAGACGATTCTAATCTATTCTTGTCTGTTTCAGACATTGATGCGTGTGAAACCAAATAATATCGAGCGCCGGAACATCAGTAAACAAACTGTCAAAGCAGAAAAGGCACGTAGTGAGATAATAATTTTAATATATTCTAGGAGGAAAAATCGAACAAGCAGGAAGGCATTAGATGAAAACATTGTCTAATTTGAGTTGAAATGAATTTAATCTGGGCTTCCTTCAAGGGGTGCGTTGATGGTGCTTCAACAGGATGAGAGCAAATTCAATCAAATCTCTATAATCCGGTTTGCCTGGGTGAGGTTGGCACCTCTGGGATCTGCTTTGAAAATCTCTTGCCCGTCAGTGTGCCACACAGCTGGTCTGCATGGAGCCACAGCAGATGGCAATGTAAGTGTTTGCCTTCACGGATTACACATGTGCCCGTAACATGTAAGGTCATTTAAAAACAGGGCTTTTCTGCACTTTTGAAGAATTATTTAAATTGAGCAGATGAAGCTGATTTATTTCTGTTTTTGCACCTTGTTTCATCCGGTTTGATGATTGCCACACAGACTCCGACTTTTTACTGTTTAAGCATCATTGTTCTGAAGTTCTCAGAAGAGACCCAGACAGCCATTCTCCCTAGACATCACTCAATCTTTAGTTGAGAAACAGGCGTGAAGCTGAGGGTTAACATCCATGACTGGGGGTTGAGACGTCCGCTGTGTCTGAGCTGGCTCCACAGACTGACAGGAGCAGCTTAAAACCCTTCACCTTTCTTCTCCTGTCCTGCTCAGGGGCAAACCAGGAGGGCAACAGAATGACTCTAATACACAGTGACAACCCTCTGTCTCTTTTTGCCCCGTGAACTAGCTGGTTATCAGCTGAACTGGAGAACAGCAGGTCACTTAAACTCCAAATCAGTTTTTTTCTCTCACCATCTCTAGTAGGCCTACTAGTTTCTTCTTCATGGTCATTACCTGAAGCCTATGTAATCTCAGCCTCAGTGTCAGAAAATGCTGATGGTGTTTCGAGTCAGCCTCACTTAGCTATGCTTCAGCGGCGATGCTTTCCTCAATATCGATAACAGCAACACAAAAAAGGTTTTGCCCTCAGTTTAATTAAAAGAATTAAAGACCTTGTTTCTACTTTGTAGCTGTGCAGGCAAGATCAATCCTCACCTGAATTGTTTCTGGGCGCTGACTAATTGTTTCATGCGGTAATGGCCGGATCAAAGGGTCTCCGCCTTAATTGGTGGAACAGAGAATGAGACAGATAGCTGCATTAGAGGAAACACAAGCAATAGGACTGTCATCGGATTGGTAAGAAAATAAGATGTTAGCAGTCTAAACAAGGAAAATTGTTTTATAGACCATGTTTCATGGTAGAGTATTCTGTGAAATACTTCGGGGTACCATATAACTGTCATGATACAATATACTCCCATTAAACTGTTAAGGGTCACCTACACTTTTTTACATATTTTTATATTTTAAAGTAAAGGTGAATTTATTAAAACTATGGATTTACACAAATGTAATATGGGAATTATGTTACCTTCTTGGGGTCGAACCCTGATATTTAAACTGTATTGCCTATTCTGGTATCGTATTTGCTTTTTTCATTACTTTGTCAAACTCATCAATTTTAAATACTTTCATCTGTTTGCATGGTTATATATTTTGTCTACAAAACTGATTTTAGAGATTAAGCCGTACGCCTTCAGAACAAGATCTGGAGGGACAGGAAAAACATTTCACTCAAGTGATCCTTAACTATTGAACAGTAGTGTGTGAAGAATAAATGACAAATTAATGCTGAATTATTAATACTTAAGACAAAATAATGTGATTTATTAAACCTATAAGCACTTACAGCCATGCAGTTATAGAGAAACATACCAATCTTTAGATGTTTTTTGAGCTATAAACCGGTGTCATGTGAAATTCGGCCCCAGGTGAATTGTGTCCGTTAAGGACCCAATCTAGTTGGTAGTTGAAATGCCTGATCACAAAGTTCTTATCTCGATATGTTGTTGTATGGCTAACCAATGCTGTGTTAGCTTCTACCGAGCTAAATACGCTGTGTAAAATAAAAGCATTAAAATGATATGTTAAAATTTAAGTTTACCAAAAACAAATGAGCATATAAGCTTGATGTAACATAGACACCAGCATTTCTGGGTCAACGTCTGCTTAACAAACAAAAAGCATCACTTTTGATATTTAAAAATGACAATGGTTTTATTTTAGTAAATAACTAAAACAGTAAGAACGCATTTTTTTTATTTCACTACCCATAGCCTCATTTATGTATATGTAGCATTTAGTGAAAAAGACAATAATGGTAATTTTAACAAAGTACTAGTGACATAAATCGTAATGTAATCATGATAAAATTGCGATCAGGCGCTAAAAAGAGTACCCATTAGAAGTTATTTTAGGCAACAGAATCACGCAGAGTCCTAAAGGGGACCGATTTCGAGAGGAGACTCAATTTGTCGAAACACTCCGTGTTTAGTGTTTTAGTTTAGTGTTATCATAAAAGTGTAAACAACCTTGTTAGAAATAATAAGTTTGCCTAGATGAATTGATCGATGTATTTTTGAGACTATGAAACTAGAAAGATGTTTGCATTCTCGCTCTCTTTTCTCTGTCTCTGCTTTACATGTGTGAAGCGCTATTGATCCCTCCTGCAATCACGGCAGAGAAACACTTGGCGTATTCATTATTGAACCCACCAACCCCTGAAAAGCAGACTGAGTGTGTTTAATGAAAGGAAACAAAGGCAGACGGGTGCAGAGCACACTTGCCAATCACCATATTGTGTGATAAATAAGCAGCGAGAGGAAGAGAGAGCGTCGAGCAGAGTTAGCTCATCAGAGCCGGTCCGCGGGGCGAAAGTGGCTGATGCAAGCCCAGTGGCTGCTTCTGAAATGCTCCTCAGGCCAGACCTGGACCCCAGGCTGAAGTGGAAGCTTTGCCCTTAGCTAGCGAAGAAACATTCCGTCTTCGACACACGGACTGTTGAATCACTCGCTCTCGCTGCTGGTTTGTGCTATTATTCATAGCTTGTTGTGCTGCCAGTACTCCCGAAGGCAAACGCACATCAATCCTAACTAATCCAGCTCTCTGTAGAATGAAGATAAATAACACGCTGCTCTCTCGCTCCTCTTTAATACATGTTAAATGAAGTGTGCCGTCTGGAAGTTTTTCTCGCGCAAAAGTTGAAGGCCTTATGCGTTAATTGCAAATACAGTAGTTTAATTGACTTTAAGCTGTTTTATTTTGTTTAAGCAAAGAAATTTATATTTATATCGGACAATAATCGGTATCAGTCACAAACACAGTTTTTCACATTATCTACAGATTTAAATTCAAAAACAGCCAGTATATCCTACAAATCGAAAGACGATAGGAAAAAGCAAGGGATTTTTGGTCTGTCTAGAGAAAATGTTAAGAAACATCAGCAATTTGATGTTCAATATTAATAATAATTATATAAAATAACAACACTCAGAAAGTTGATAATTTATCAATATTATAATTGAATCTTCGGAAACGGTATCGCCAGATATCACTTTAAATAACTCTGTATCGATGGAGATTAGAAATGTATTATCGGTGCATTACTAACATTTGCCATGAAGTAGAATCAGTTTTGTAAACTAGTATGGCCTCTATGAGAATTTTTCATATTTTAAGGGATTTATTATTCTGATGAAATTTTTGAAGAATTATTTAGAGTACAGACGGCAGTCTATTTAATCACTGCGTCAGTTTTTGTTAGGACTCATGTGTCCTTGATGGAGGTGTTCAATATTAATAGGACAAATTAAAGAACTTAAGAGAGCTTTTAATAGTCTTGTTGCAGGGACCTGGAGACCTCTTCAAGATCATAACACACACACGCTAAAACTGTTGTGTTAATAACTACATTTTGTGTGTACAAAATGTGTGTTGTATTTTTTTAAAGCACGGCATTGAGGTGAATACATTAGCTTGCTTCATAGTTGAAACTATGGACTAGATGACACATTTAATGTGATGTGAATAAAAACAAAACTGTGAGATTATGAGTTTAGTGTGTTGAATATTTGGTTATAGATCAATCAGTTGATGGCTGGCTTCACGTTGTGCAGAAATGTAGGCAGAGTACGTATTTACAATGAGCCTGGGCTGGATAAAACGCTGAAAATTGGCCCGAAAGTTGAATGGACAACCCACAATGCTTTAAAAATTCACTATGACTCAGAAGCTGTTGAACGCTGTATAATTGCCATGTGCATTTCAACAAAAAAATATTCTGAACACCAAGTTTATTGACAGTACATATCTGTCCTATTAAATATTGAAACAGAATATAATTTCTCTGTGTATCTTTATTTCCCTATATTTGTTAAGTGAAATCAGTGAGGCTGTTTGAGATGTGACTCATGGTCATGTGTAATTTTTGTACTCTTTGCTAATAGAGTTTGTAGGTTTTGTGTGTGTGTGCGTTTGTACGCGTGTGATCTTGCACTGAGTCATATTCATGAGCTGGATAAGATCGATCTCACGACATAGCAGCAGGTTCTGGTTAGATTACACACTGTAATGGGTCCTCACCCACGTTTATGTTCCCGTCACGCTGAGACAATGACTCTAGGTGTTAAATCATTGATTCTAAAGGTTTAATTGCAAATTAGATGTTTGTTTACTGGGATATTTGTCATGCTTAGGTGTTTAAAGGTCCAGTGTATGAAATGTAAAGGCATCTAGCTAGAGGTTGCGAATTGCGAAGCACTACGATGGCTGACACAGAACAAAGATGTCGTCATATTTCCGATTCTTTGTTGACTGCGCTAATGTATTTATGAAATGCGTAATTCTAAGGTAATAAAAATATGACGCTTCATTATGTAAGTTCTTTATACACATCTAAAGACATAGTTATGTATATTATTTTGCATAAATTGAAAATGCATACAAAATCTTCAACGCATTAATTAAATTAAATAAATTACATGTATTATCATTGATTAAAAGAACACTGGCAACATATTTAACTTTTGTAATGTAATGTCACTTTAAAGATTGACAGAGCGAAATAATATAAGGCAGTACTGGATTTTATCAATTACATCTTTTGATTGATGTTAAATGTGTTTCACTATGATTTTAGTGGTTAATGTTACTTTTTTCCGCCTACAAAAGTAATTTCAGTGAAAAAGATAGTTAAACAAAATAAAAAAATTCATTAAAAAGTTGTTAAGGATATATAATTTTCTTTCCTGAAATCATGTAGTGCATCGTTCACAGGGAGACCTGAGCCATATAGACGGTTTCAGCGGCAACAACATAAACAAACGTTATGTAGCCCAAACTTAACTTCCTGCAGACCACCGCAAAGACTCCGTAGCTGTTGAGTAATTTTAAATTAATTTAATACAATTCATATACAATAAAATATTCATATAAATTAATATTCGTATAAATTGAATATAAAATGTATTGTTATACTATAACCAAACACAGACCCTAAGTTAACTTTGGACCAGGCGCCTGCGTCCGATGAAACTGGCTATATTAAAAAAATTAAGCAGGACCGATTATGCTTTCATGTCGACATTTTTAAAGAGACGGGCAGGTTTGAAATGGGCAGTGAAGGAGACAGCATCTGACAGAATAGAAAAATTATTTTGTACTTCACTCAGTAAGTGATGGTGTGTGAATGTGAGATGTTTACTTGTTTTTCCTCTGAAATCACAGGTCTTTGCTTCTCTCCTCCACTGAATTCCATATGACCTCTGTAACACATCCATTCTCTTCAGCGAGGTTTCAGCACCATCTTTATCATTTTAGACTATCCTGACAACTTTCTTAAGCCTTTGTTTTCAATCACAACCAGTTTCCCTGTAGTGTCTCCGAATTTCACAGGCTAGACAGCTTCAGTCGGAACGTGAGAGTAAAAGCGAGCAGAGGAGTGAGGTAAACAACTTTATCACTGGAAATCCGATTGGAGAGCTGGTGTGAGTGGTTGCTTCTTATCAAGCTGCCTTCCAGCAGCGAGATCCTTTAAACAAGCGAGGGAGACTCTGGATTACGATTAGAGCCTCACCACAACCTGAATTTCATAAAGCTTTGCCAGATATCTGAGAGGAATGTAAAAAAAAGAAGAGAGCTGTGGAAAAACAGCGGAGAGGAGGCATGGGGAGCAGAGAAGAGGTGGCGGGGTAGATAGACTATCGGTGGAGGCTTCCTTAATCTCACGTTAGATCCCAGAGTAAGAACCCAACACCGGCATCTAATCCTTTTCTGTCTCCACAGACTCCTACCTTGAAGTCTCATTGCTCGTACTCTTTGAGAGAGTATGTGACACGATGGTGTGGGAATAAGACGAACTATTGAAATTTAGCTTATTTTTTACCCACAGTTCTTTCTCCTGGCAGGATGCAAGCCAAGCAAGATTAGGGCAGATTTACAGATTCTAACAGTCATTGTTTGGTTTCCCTTCATACATTTTTCCCCTTCAGTCTTTTTGAAATCACTAGCCCTCCCTAAACCCACAAACAGCTTAGCGTTCTCTACTTAGACGATTTTGGTGGCCATTTTATACAAACAAAGGAACAAATCTTCCGCTTTGATCGGCGAGCCATATCTTTGCTCTGCGAGAGTGCGGATTCAACTGCGCACTGAGCCGTGTTTTGTGTTTTTGTGTGTGTGTTTTGTCAAGAGGTACTGTGGGTAGTCTCCCAGTCAGATGGCCTGAGAGGAAGGGGCAACCCTGAACCTAATTTGCGCCACAGCTGTAGGCGCCTCGTCTTTCATGTCGCCAAAACACAGGCAGTTCTGCTTTCTCTTCATCTCCTCATGTTTGAAAACATTGGCATTCATGTGTCCGTGTGTGTCTGTATTTTGTGGGCCAGCCCAGCGGGTCTGCCCGGGTCCCATCCAGCTCCTCTTCACAGAACTACTTGAGTGGAAAATTTGGCAGTGGAGGGGGGATTTCACCTGAATAGGACTTGGGAATATCGGCGGTGGAGCTCAGGGGTCCCCCGCGTAGACTCCAGGGCCCAAATTAAAGGCTGCAAGCATTTCAGGGTTTGGCTCAAGCAGACCAGCGTTCCTCGACCTGTTCCAGCACCCCACTTCTCCATTCATTCTCAAAAGAGGTTAACAATGAACACAAGCACATTTAGACTTGAGGAAATGAGCGGAGCTTAAAAGCTCTTATTTTGGTTTCTGGGAAGAATGAAGAACTTGAGGTAATTATCTGTCTTTATTGCTTGCTTCAAAATGAAATGATGTATTGATGCAAGTCATACGCCCTGCACGTTGTGCTTTTATTGTCGTTGTATGTTACGCATAAATGGCAGAGAGATCCAGTTTGTTTGTTATTATCCGTTTGGAGCATCATAAATCTAGGCTGACATATGATACACTAATGAATAATGAAGAGCAAATCTCTTTCTCTCACGCTCTCTCTCTTCTCTTGTTGTCTGTGGAGAGGCTGAGGTTTGAGATGCACATTTTGACAAAGAACAGCAATTATGCTCCTCATTTGCATGACTTAACATGCATTTGCATGTGTTTGCGCAGGACGCTTTGTGTAAGGCCTGTGTTAAACGCGCCAGAACGTGGAGCCGTTAATGAGCTTTAGTCTGAGACTAACGGACGACGGCGCAGCTGGAAGTTTAATGAAGCTCGGCCTGGATGAGACTCCAGCCAATGCAGTGAACGATGGACAGACAGACGGACAGACGGACAGACAGACAGAGATGTTTGGATGATAAACAGAGACTAAGAAACAGTCAATCTGCTCCTGACCAAACAACATTGGCGCCCATTGACTTCAAATGTTTGGCCACAAAACCATTTCTCAAAACATCTTCATTTATGTTCCACAGCAGAAAGAGTCATATGTTCAAACTCTCATGCAGACTGTATGTTAAGCCAACCTTACCCGCAGATGGCCAATAATGTCTTACATAATTCACTATTTATTTGGAAATTCCCACTGTCCAGTTGGTCCAAAACACAGCAGATAGATGTACAGTACATGTTATTTTAAGCAGTCCTGCTTTCTTTGTCGATCTAATATCTACATGTTGATACCACATATACACACTGCAATTTAGCACCTCTGATTGTGTCTTTTTAAAAGAAATTTCCTGGCATAAATCATAAATATGATATGAGCCCCCACATCAATATTTCAGAGTTTTATTTTTTAATGCCGAACAAAAGTTCTCAGATATTCATAATTTAAATGACAGTTTCCATGTCTCAGATTGGTCTATTTCCACAGAGCTTATGAAATGTGGATCGAAGACGCTTGCTTGATGATGAAAACCACATCGAAAATAGTCTTCATACAGGGACCCGTTATTGTAAACGTGAGGACTGGTGAATTATTGAGACTATATCCTAAGGGCGTGATGTGAAAAATGGGGACTACTATACGATAACATTCTCATCTCTTTCTCTGTCTCTGTTTTTCATATGTCTCTCTTTGAGGTAGTTTTATGGGGCTTAAAAAATGTAGCTGAATTATTACGAGCGGTTTGGAATATTAAGATCGCTGTGATCTGTTTATTCTTGTCCTCTCTCTCACTTTATCTTTGACGTTTATTGTTTAAGTCGAGCAGTTACCTTCTCCACACCTGTCTCACATTACAACAAAAGAATGAAGCTCCCTGAACACATTGATTTATTTGTCTGAATAAGCTGTAGATGCTAAGCGCCGTGCCCACAGGAGCATTTAGGACCATTTTACGGGACTATTTCACACAGCGCTTACTGAATCTGTGCTCTTAATGGCAGGTTTGTTGAATCCTCATACTTTCTCATAAACCATACTGTAGATATATCCCAGGGGAATACTTTATTGCTCAAAGGTTGCTCATTCAAAGCTCCGAAAGTTGTATGCTTTACATGTTCTTGAGAAGAAATGAAAACAGATACCCAAATAAATAAAGAGTCACTTCAGATTTAAATTTAGTCTCAGTTTTGTCTTAAATGTTAGACAAAAGAAATAATCAAAAAACGCCAGACTATTGTAGGCATGCAGGAATGAGCTTATTTTGACATTTCAGTTTCGTGAGAGTAAAAATATGATACTTAAAAAGGGATAGTTTACCCCAAAATGACAATTATTTAATCTCATTCTAAACCTAACTTTCTTTCTTCTGCTGAACACAAAAGAAGATATTTTGAAGAACGATAGTAACAAAACAACATTGGAGCCCATTGACTTTTATTTGATTGACACAGGAGACATTTCTCAAAATATCTTCTTCTGTTTTCAATACCGGTTTTGAAAGACATGAAGGTGAATAAATGATGACAGAAATTCCTTTAATATGACTTCAGTCTTGTTCTAGGAGACCTTATTATGGGATAGCCCTTTTTAGGAATCATGTAGAGCTTATCCTGCATTGTCAAAAAGATAAAGACGTTTGGCTCGCTAAACCCCAGCAGTTACAGGGCAGAGTCTGCCTTTGTACTGAACAGATTGACTCATTTAGTGTGACTTTTCCCTTATGGTCACAGCTAAACAGTGCAGTCTAATCTAATGAAGTAACCGAAAGAGCACATAGAACATAAAAACGCTGTATCTAGTTGTATTGAGACAGAGAAGCGTGGGGATTTCAGAGGTGGAATGGATCCTGACGTTCTTCTGACATCAATTTCGAAATGTTTTCCATGGTCCCGTCTTCAATAAAGCCTGTTAGTTTCCACCAAGGAAATTGAGTTTCTGAGTTCCAGTGGCGGCTTCGAAGGGAAAACTCTGCTTGGAGTTTGTCCACCTCACAACCCAACCGATCGATTTAATTCCTCACAGTTAGAGTGGATAGATGGATCCTGGATCAGGGGTCTCTTGGATCCACTGAGCTCCTCAGCTTTCAATCTAAGCTGTAATGGCACTGTGTGGGAAAAGACACTTTGAGAGAAACCAAATTCAGAAAATGAGATATTTTGAGGTAACATTTGGTCTCTACAAGCCAAATCTTCTCTTTCTCTGTGTCAACTATTGAATGATCTTGAAATACACATGAAAATGCTGTTTGGATTTTACATACATTTACATTAAGTTTTTGGTTTGCTCAGTAATAATAATTTGTACAGTGATTATTTTTCTGTCACCAAATATGGGATGAACTTGCATCACAGCCTCATCTAAAGATTTTTTTATTTTCCTTGCCAGTATATACCAAGGTGGGGTGGAAGGTGACAAGAGAAAAGGAAACACAGAGCCATTCTGGTGCCCTTTAATGACTCCAGCTCTGAGTTGAAGCAGATCAGAGCTAATGAGACGCCCTGATATAACAGCTTCACTCCATCCAGGAGAGTGAAAGAGAGATTGTGTCATTGGCAGCCTTCCTTTGAGAGGGCTGAGCTGGCGCTTATCACGGCCATTATCTCACCTTAGGACTCAGCCGTCGGACCCTCACACACACACGCAGAGCCTCTAATTGAGTTTCTGTGTTGTGCTGAGTACTGGGTCTGATTCTCACACCAGTGGTCAGAGAGACCTTTCTTTCTGTGACTGTTTCAAAGCCTTTTTCTGTCTTACAAATTGTCTTTTTTTCTCGCTAAGGTCAGACAATCTCAATTCTAGAATTTCCTGGTTATGGACTCTAATCTTCTGCAGTTCAATACTGTGGTGGATAAACCAGGTCATATCGGATTTAACGATGTAACTGCATTCAGAAAATGTAAATTTGGTTCTCAATTTTGCATTTTTGCAAAGCAGCTTTAGAGAAAATACGTTTTAGAATTGCATATTGGCCATACGTATGTGTTCATATATGGCCATATATCAGATCTTAGGAAAAAGTTGTCATAGACATTACATATATGATAGATTTTGTGTGTGTATGTGCGTATGGTGCGCATGTGTAAATACATGAATAGAAGAATTGCAATATTTTGATTTCAAAATAAATGTTTGTGTTTATATAGTATATGGATAGGTGCGGTTTATATAAATAGACAAACATACCTCTATGTATTTAATAACTATGTGTAATGTATATTTATATTTATACACAATAAATAAAAATAAATAAATAAAACACACACATATATATATATATATATATATATATATATATATACAATAGATTATTATATTTTATTTCATTATAGACAGTGGTACACGGGGTATTATTTACAATTTATATAAAATGTATCATCTGTTTGAACATGCTTTTCAGGTCTATTGGTCTGATTTCATCAGAAAAAAAGTTTGTTAGACAGAAGAAAACATTCAGTTTTTGTTTAGAAAGCTTTCACGGATTAATTGATGACCAGAGATGTGTAGAAGGAAAGTGAAGTACATTTTAATTTCACATTGACATCAAACTGGTTTTAGCTGGATTTGCTCCAGCCGGACTTAAAACATTTGATGCAATTATAACTAAAAAGGGTTTTACAACCTAATGTTCCACAGAAAGGACAATTGATTGTAGGCCAGTGTGTGTGTGTGTGTGTGTTTGTGGCTTAGCGTAGTGTTGTGCCACTTCTGCTGTATTTCACAGAGTGTCCACAAACAGCCTCAGGGCTTTCAATCAGAGCTCTGCCGCTAAAATGAAAAGGAAATAAACAGCAAGAGGAGAAGAGAGAGAGAGAGAGAGAGAGAGAGAGAGAGAGAAGCAAAGCAAGAGAGAGAAAACACATCACTAAGATGGAGGATATATCTCTTAGCTGTGTTGTTGTATTTATCTGAGTGGTTTCTGTCCTCTGTGTAACAGCTCTACTCTCATTTTGAAAGTCTGTTTTTTCTTTTTTCCCCAGCGTAGTATTGCTTGTATTTTAGATGAAAGTGTATGAAATAAACAACATGCCAAGCTTTGATATAGCATCGAAGAGAATAGAGCAGTTGCATTTGTTAGCAGGAGACAATGACTGTGTGTGTGCAAGAACATCCCACACAGATGTTGGTTTGAAATCAACAGAACAGAGGAAACATAATTATATGTGTTTAGTTCCTCATCTCTCTCTCTCTCTCTCCCTCTCTCCCTCCCTCTCTCTCTCTCTCTCTCTCTCTCCCTCCCTCTCTCTCTCTCTCTCTCTCTCTCTCTCTCTGCATGCTCTCATCAGCAGTGAAAAATGGGCTTAATTAACCTGCAGGGACCTTTGTGAATGTGCATGATGTGTGTAAGTATGTGTGGGGACCTCAACCAGAATGCACACCAACTCATGGGGACTTGTGTCACCGTGGGGACCAAAATTGAGAGGTAAGGTTAGGGGATAAAATATACAGTTTGTACAGTATAAAAATCATTACGCCCATGGACTGTCCCCACGGAGAAAATAAACCACACATGTGTGTGTGTGTGTGTGTGTGTGTGTGTGTGTGTGTGTGAACTATATGTTTCCTTTTGAACAACTGTGTCTTAATGGGAGTGTAGGAGTGATCATTAAAAATGTAGCGTTATCTGTGAATTTCTCACTTCCAAGGGCTTGAGTGTTGCTTTTGGCACAATAGGTCACATCTTTTAAAATTTGCTTGAAAATCACAATTGGCATCTGTGTATTGAAGATGCCAGCGAGATCTGTATGTGTATAGATTTGCCTACATTTCTGTGGGTCAAAGAAAAATATTTTAGTAATATAGTGAAACCTAGTGAGGACATTTTTTGAGTTTTTGTCATTAGGGTAATAAATTGAGTCTCATCAATTAAGTATGTTAACAGGTGTGTGTTGGTCCGATTTAGGGATAGAATTGTGTGTGTAATGTGTGTCTTATGACTTTAAAAGTGGGCTACAATGTGAGATTATTAATTAGCATTCGTTGTGCTTTGACTCGGCTATTACACCCCCCACCGTCGACACACACAGAGTACTTCAATAATGCCCTGTCTGTCTTTCACACTGCCCTCTGTCACTGCCTACAGATTAGTATGCACACCTACATTACTTGCCATTCTGTCTCTCTTTGTATATGTTTGTGTATGTTAGGTTTAGTGAGCTAGTTTTTTCAGCCATGTCACTCACCTTCATCCTTATGTCTCTGTCACCAACATCTATAAGAGAGAATTATCAGGAAGTGCATTTCTTTAGGTTTTAGTATTGTACCACCCGTGTTAGGGAAGTTACTTTTAAAAAGTAGTGTTTGCTCGTTACTTGTTACTTCTTAAAAAAGCAATCCCTTACTTTACTTAGTAGGTGAACACAAAACACATAAATATACTGTAATTGGCTATTGCTATAGTGCACATTGTTTCAATAGGCTAGGAAAACATGTTGAAAGCCTCAAAATGGCTCATATAAGTTACCGTTGGTTGCTCCGCCGCGCTTGCCATGATGACTGACTGCTCTCAGCATGCTATTGCTAGTACCAGCCTCAGTGTGGAATGAGAGCCTGCGACTTTTGCGCAAGCGCGCAGCTGAGGCAAGTGTCGCTGTCAAATCTGTCCCTGGGAAAATTAACGTTCTGCCTAAATGAAAAAGGAACTACGTTTCATTACCATATTTTCAGTAGTAACGCGTTACACTACTTTTTACCCGGAAAAGTAGTTACGTAACACACGTTACACACAACACTGTGCACTGTATACTAATGTAAACAAGAGATGCACAGATACTAAATATCTCCACCGATACCGATAGCAGATTATTCAGAGTGATATCTGCTAATACAGATTCTGAAGATTAAATTGATATTTCTTTATATATTGGCCCGGATCATCAGCTGTTTTTAAACTATCGACCGATAGTGTGAAAATCGCTTTTATCAACCAATACCGATTATTGGCCGATATATCGGTGCATCTCCACTGTAGACAGATTCTGAGAAATACATTCAATTTCTTATAAAATGAATGTAACTTGAACAAAAAAACTTTTCTGATTTCCTATATCTAGGAGTTGTTTTAAAACGCGTTGAGAAATTTCAATGTGGAGTTCAAAAGCGAGGTTGATTGAGAAAGAGAGACAAAGGCCCTGATTTGAAAACTTAATTACACCCCTGGAAAATCATGTCATCAGAGCAACAATGAGATATACATCGCTGAGTGTTTAATTGAGCATGAAAAGAGCTCTCTTTTTAGTCTACGACACCACAACCGCAGGACAAGCAAAGAGGTAGCAATTACATGCTGTTTAGATGTCACAGAGACTTGACCGTACCCTACCAAGCGAAGACTTGACTCAGGGAGGCACTTGCACCATCCCAGTCACCATGACAACTCACCCTACACTGTCATTCACTCAGACACCTGTCAGCTTTTCACAACACTCCTGCATGCTTGTGTGTAATTCCAGATCATCCGGTTAGGAGGTCCTGTAGAGATGTACCTTGCAGGGGGGAGCTTTGAGGAGATCCCACAGGAAGTAAAGGAAGATGTGTGGTTGGCCTCCTCTTAGGGTCAGATGTCCAGATGATGTATTTGATCACTGGAAAGACATTTATATAAAAAGTTTTAATATTGTGTGTTTAGAATTGGTGTGCTGATGGTGATTTAGCATTGATTCTTCACTTTGAATCATATTTTTCCCGTTTGCCAATGCCTCAGACGCAGACAAATACGTTAACAAAAGAAGGAGCTGCACATGTTCCATGCGGCTGACGGCCGACGGCCATTAAAGTCCCTTTGAAAGGAATATATTTTCTTCATTCTGCAAGGCTGTTGTTGTATACACTCGCCAAATTGGCACAAATTCGGTGAAAATAACACAAACACTGAACGCACCAGTTTCGCCCTCTTTTCCTCTTCTTTCCTTTTGTTTAACTATATACAGAAAAATCCATGAAATCTTTCGTATTGTTATTCAAATGAGTACAGAGCTTTGGCTGGACGTGGATGAAATTCACCAGTTATTTATACACAGAGAAATGTTTATCTGAAGCTTTGCTTTACCACCATCCTGGTTTAGCCTGGATTAGTGATGAGTAAACAAACACTTGAAGGCCCAATTTTTTCAGCTTTATTCGCAAACTGCAAAGGCCAAAAGATTGATTAGAGAAGATTTCATTGTGGTTTTTTTTTAACAGAAATAGAAAGAGGATCCAATATTGTTTGGAAGCCCAGTCATTGGAAAGTATAGCAAGGCCTCATTCATCCAATTCCAGAAGGCCTTGTTGTTTCCATCATTGTTGAAAGCTAGTTCTCTCTTATTCTTACCATCTGAGGAATATTTATCTTTCTTCAGGATGTGTCGATACTGTGACAGCTGTTTTGAAGGAGTGTGTAAGAGAAGCCTTTGTTGGAAGCCTCACCAGGATTCCTTAGGCGTTCCTTGAACTGCCATCTCTCAGGCTGGAGGTTTGTTGACTGAGTCTGTGGCCCATTAGCCTCTGAGGTGTGGGTATTAGCTGCTGGGGTTCGATCCACATCTGTTCGGTCTTCAGGGCACTCCGATGGTGGTCTGCATGCAGAGCTCTATGTGAGGTCACTTCTGAGGTCTGTGTGTCCGTGTGGAGACTGTGGATGTATAGACGCACAGAAATATGGGAAACCCTGCATAGTTCACAAACAGTACTGAACAGGGCTGAAGTGTCTATCTGCCCTTGCACGCCACAGGAAGTCACCCACCTTTTGACTTGTCTGTCAATCCTTATTTGGCAAAAAATCTTATCACAGCTACATTCTCACATGCAACAAAAATCCCTGTACGTTTGAGCCCTGTACAATGGTCTAGAGTAAAACTACACTATTTTTTCATATTACATAGTTCCTGTAAATAAATTAAATTGACATTTCATTGGAACTTTATTGTTTAGATTTACATCAACAAAGAAATTAATCCAGGCTTGGAATATGAGGACAGAATTTCCATTGTTAGCTGAACTGTCCCTTTAAACTCAAAGTATAAG
The DNA here is from genome assembly GCA_029783895.1 of Triplophysa bombifrons. Taxonomy (NCBI): domain Eukaryota; kingdom Metazoa; phylum Chordata; class Actinopteri; order Cypriniformes; family Nemacheilidae; genus Triplophysa; species Triplophysa bombifrons. The sequence goes on from CM056455.1 coordinate 7,877,769, forward strand.
GCAGAGAGTGCAAGTTTATGACCATTTTGGCACTTAAAGGAAAACTGTAAACAGTTACTATTTAAAATATAACGTGTGTAAAATCCAAACGTTGTTGATAATCATGGTTTTTATTATTACGGTCATTGTCATTACCAGAATCCTATAACACACCTAATCCCTTACTTTAAAACCAACAGAATATTTTCTTGTTTAAGTAATTCAGAGAGACGTATCCATTATGTTTACTAAGCACAGCTACAGCCTTTCTCCTCTTATTTAAATACATTTATTCATGTGTTTAGCATACATCATGTTCGATTCAGTCATGTATCCCACTGATCATTTATCCGAATTACCATCAAACTTCAGAGAATCACACAGTGGCCAGCGGACAACCGCAGAATTTGATTACACCAACACCAACTTTGACAGAATTTGCATTGATTTGCATAGAGTATGTCACTTTGAGTTTACTTTAACATGTGCCATCATCTGAGGAGTTTTTTGTTGGTCTGTTGGTTTATTTGCACTGGTGATGGTGTGGTCAGGGAGAAAAGCCTCACGGTTTTGTCTATTTGACTGTCTGCACGACTCATAAATGGAAACACAGCTCAACATGCTATTTAATCGCTTCCAGAGATATAAAGACATGGAAACAAAATTCCAAGGCTTTCACACCCCTGTATCTCTTTTGCTATCTCACTTCTTTTGTCTTTTCATTGCTTCTCTCTGGATCATTCTCTCTTGACATCCTCCAAAGCGTGGCTATGAAAAGACAGGAAGTTAGGGTAGCGGTACTCCGCTCCCTCTTGACGGGCTGCTTAGAAGTGAGTTTCTTCTCATGCTAGGTCGTGTCTCACTGTTGCGTGAGATGTCAAAACAACACGATCCAAGTCTGGAGACAAACAAACAGTGATTTAAAACGATCCGCAGCCCTCCACCCCAAAAAAAGATATTTCTGTTATGTTAAGACCCTTCTTTCTGCGTCTGATGTTCAGAGGCCATCTGAGGGAGCTGATCGTCTCTCTGACAGTAGACTTCCTCAGGACCTATGGGGAGTTTCAGAGATGACGTGCTCAGCGGAAATGTCATTTCTCTCTTGTAGTTTAGCGTCCTCGGGCTGAATGACAGTCTGAACACGAGGGGCGCCACTGAACTCAGGGTGGCTGAAGGCTTTCTGTATTGCTCCTGCTCTTTTGGCTGGTGTTGGCCGGATACTGTATTTGCAAAACTTTGGTACACCTGGTAGATGTGTTTTTATTCATTTTCTGAGATTTTAATAGCACTATAAATGTCATCCAAAAGTGTAGTTTATTATGAGAGAAAAACTCCTATTTGTTGTAACCTACTTTTCTTAGTTTTATGATTTTCATGTCTGTTTCAGAACACAAATGTCTATGAGAAGATGAACACAACATAATTGTCTTTTCTCTCTATGTAGGTGAAGAATGGTACCTGTGCAGACTGACTCTGATGCCTCCAAACCTCTCAAATCTACAGTGGGCTATGTTCCCCTACCCCTACCTCGCAGCCGTCGGTCCAGACACCGGTCCCGGCTATGTGGTTTACAAGCTCGTGGCCCGAAGTGGCGATGGTTTGATGGGATCAACTCACTTCCTGTTGGTTGATGGTGGGTATAATGGGCCTAGCCTTTAAACATCTGTCATACTGCTACCTCCTGCCAATCGTGTCATCGGAAAACTGTCAATGCAATCAGGCCGCCGGTTAAAACTCTGCCCTAGTTTAGATGGTAGGGGAATTAGACTTGCCTCTCACACGCAAACATGCATTACATGATCAATAATGTTGACGTGTCAAATTGTTTATAGTCTCGCGTAGCCAGACCTTCATCCTGAACTGAAGGTCTGGAACATTTCACCGCTTTCTTTGGCCAAGGCATGCCCAAGAGGTCATATGCTTGACAGGTAAAGCAACCAATCACGTTTCGTTTTATGCCGCATCATGTTTAGAGCAGTGGAAATGTCCCCAAGTAACAAACCGGTGTACATTCATAGGAGTCCCTACATATCAGCTTCTGATAGAAAGTGCCCACTATTAAATGTTTTCTCAAGGTCTTCTTTTGATGATGATCTGAAATTAAACTTGCAAAAGGGAGGGAGTAATAACAAAGCAACTATAACATATTTTATAGTTAAACTTGAATATTTGATATTTTGTAGAAAGAACTTGAAAGATCCTAATGGCGTACAAGCACCTTTATTTTGCCAAAGCAATAAAGAGATTAGCAATGATGTCTGTGCCACAGGCAATTGTTTAAAATTAAAATGGAAATCGCATACAACACTAAACTGCTAATCTGATTCTTGCCGTTTTCATAGTTATCACTCACCATTGAAGCGATTTAATTTAGTGCACAGAGACTAACAAAGGTTAAAATTATTTTAAATATGGTTTACGCTCAAGAGGACTGTGGGAGTCACACATCAAATTAGTCAGAAGCAACAGACCAGAAGGACTTTAATCATTCGGCTTTGATCTGTTTTACTGTATGAGTGATCTGTGTAAATTTGTGTGTGCGGAGAGATGCTTAGAACAGGTGTATTGCTAAGCTTTTATTGTACCTCCAGGACATCTTCAGAAACATCATAACACCTCATAATGGCAAGTCATTCATCATTTGATATGTTGTGACATTACAAAATGACTTCAATGCTCCATAAGGATTTAGACTCTGCTATAAATATGCCATCTCCGGTGATATTACGGTGAGACGTTTATAAACTTCAGCAGTATGTGCCACTATCTGCAGTAGTGTTTATCAGTAAATGTTTTTTGGTTTGTCCTTCTTTTGAGTGTCATTTATTGTCAGCTAGACTAGATTTGCATTCAAGAAGCATAGCAGCATAATAATAAAGCACAAGTCAGAGTTTTTGGCCCTGGTGGATGCAGTAAAAATAAATAATACTATAATATACTGTATTTACTGTTCCACAAATAACAAAATAAAGCAGACTAATTGCTGTTCAGTTTACAAATAGGACAGTATTAATATTCTTGCAATATCTGAGAGATTTTCTAAACAAATCTATCATGGACCATGTGTTTTTGTAAGGACCCTAAGGACGATAACTTTAAATATAAAGGTTGACATATTGTTCTGATAAAATTATAGATAGAATTATATTTTAAAAAATACTTTCAGAACTTTTTTTGATGTTCGATAAAAGATAAAAGTATGGGCTTGCACATTCAAAATGTGATACTGCAGTGCATGAGCTAAAAATATGCATAATATTGTCATTCGTTGATGTATACATTAATTTAGTCACCATTGTATAGTTTGCTTTATACATTTACATTTAGTCACTTAGCAGACGCTTTTATCCAAAGCGACTTACAGAGAGTTCAGGGAGCAATAAGGGATCTATCATACAGTAGCATAAGTGGTATGAATGGGCCTTAAAGTGAAGGTAACATGCTATTTCATGCATTCTTGGCTTCTCAAGCTTAACAGGTTTAACTTGTCAAAAAACGAGTTGAACATATTACGTGTATTTCTGTTCTTTACGCCATCGATTCCCGTTTCGTAACAAGGGATCTTAGTCCCTTATTGGACAATTCTCCCGAAAAAGCATGCCCACGCGTCATCCAGCGAGCGATAAACCATGCCCACGGGCGAGCGTGAGAAAGAGCACGCCCATCAATTCCGCTTCACTCGGCTGAGGGAAGTTTAACTGTGTTTGTTTGCTCACTGCATTTCGGTGATGAATGTTATATAAATCGTGAATATAACTCTGGATTTGAAGATCGTCTGAAACTAATAGATGGAGCGGTGACTCAAACTAAGTCATATGTCTTCTTGGCAATCGGAGTGTAAGTGCATAATGTTAACACAAATTTATAGTGAATCAATAGTTATGCATGGATTATACGTTGATGTATTGTGTGCTGGTGCTGCTGTAGTTCCACCCACCTGCATGCATCCAGAATCTATCTTTGAAGATACGAAGTATGCAACACTACTGTACAGGTACTCAAGATTTATATGAGATTGGCAGAAACTACGTGTGTTACCTCATCTTAAAAGGAATAGTTCACTCAAAAATCGATTGTATTGATACAAAATCACTGAGACATTTCTCAAAATATTGTTCGTGTTCTACAGACTAAAGAGTTACAAGAGAGTGAATAGATAATGACAGAATTTTTATTTTTAGGTGAACTTTAATTTTTATAACCCTGTGCCAGTTTGCGAGACTCCTAGCAACAAATCCATGAAAGATTGTTACATTATTTTCGAGACAGTGGTTTAAAAGTTGAATTCAAATAAAAGTACTATGATTGGTGGTTATTCCTGTCACCCTGTCCAAGGGGGTGGATCTTTTTCAGACAAAGACTGAATGGATCAGAAGCTCTGTCGAAAGCAGATGAGAGTTCCATCAGCTGCGAGATGGTGAGGCAGAGCGGGTACAGCTGGGACATCAGCTTCGCTTCAGCAGCTGTGATCTTCATCCACCTCTTCTTCCTCGGCTCCCAAATATCGACACGCTTAGGGGGACAGCGGTTAAAATGAGTTCTTGTCTCAATGTTGTCCTGAAGGAGCAACAGAGGGGAGCTTATTGCCCACGCACACACAGATGGCAGAAGGGTTCCTCACCACTAATGTGTTTAAAAACACTTCGAGGCTTGTGTGACTTTGTAATGTTGTTGCATTTTTAGCCGAACTTTACAACAGTTGCTCTTTTAATTTGTGGTGATAAACAAGTGCCACGTCACTGGAGTTTCTTCAAAATGACATGCCAATTTTTTTTGTGACAGGTGGGGAGGATTCATTTGAGGTTGACCGAATCACAGGAGAAGTGAGGACCACAGGCCGACCCTTAACCCCTAGTAAGGAGTACACGTTAACCATTCAGGCAGTGGACTTGCAGGGCAGGAAGGGACCGCACGCCTCTGTCTTCATACTGGCTGGCTTCCGGCCCCCTCAGTTCACCAACACCACCTACACGATCTACGTCCCAGAAGGCACTGGGGTGGGCCAAGCGTAAGTACCGAAAGTTACAGTACATGTCAGCAAGCACGTTACGAGACAAGATTCAGAATTTGCTGCTCATTAGATGCCATTGTGTAAACATGGCCAACGCTGAAGATGTATGTGTCATCTGTTGCATAAAACAATTTGCCCTGGAGGATCAGCGGAGGTTGGGGTGAGGGTGGTGAGGTGCAGTGGGAATGGAGGGGGTTGTGGCATAGAAGGGGAGCACAGATGCATTATTTTGTCCCCAGGCTCTGAATTTGAAAGCGTGTTCAAATTCAAATATTTATTAAAAGAAACTTCTGGATAAACATGAAGAGAAGAGTCTGAACCTCCCCCCTCCGGCTTTGGCACAAAACAGAGTAGAATAATCTGAGTGAACAGAGGACCACTAATCATTATAAGACTGGAGAGAGACATACTGTTATAAAATGTAAGACACTGTGAGATGACATAGAAATGACATGGCGACATTAAGTTATATAACAGATATGATTTTCAAGTTGTAAATGTGCTTTGTTAGAAATGCTTGGCTGCCTTCTGAACTGAAATCTTAGAAGGTTTATAGTTGTGATGCTCTACGTAGACAGCAACTCAAGTACGCAAATAATATTTCTTATGAGAGTGTTTCTTATGTGAGCACAGGAGACAATCTATTCTGTAGAGCTTGACATTAACAAAGTGATACTCAAATTTTTTACAAAATCTATAGGTACGTTTATTTATGTAAAATTATCTGTTTTTCATTCTTTTTCAAAAAGGAGTTGTTAAATCTGTGGCGTTTGATTCTGTCTTTTGGCATTTTGATTGTTTAGATCTGTTTTAAAACTATAGGAAATGTGTACAATAATTTCCTCAAAAGTAAAATCTAAGAATTGTCCCTTTGCGCTCTCCTTTATTTAACCTCATTTAAACTTCTTTGTCTTCTTTGTTAAACTATTAAGACATAAAAAGTGATTTTTTTTAAAGATTTTTCTTTTCTTTCATAGGACGCACACACCAAGCCAGAAGTTAACTTCCGGTCTGTGTTTATAGCTATTTTACTGTTTTACTGGTCATAGTGGCTAATAATATCACTATTTATATCGTATTTAATTTATACTTAATATACTTAATATTAATTTATTTATTGCGTAATAAGTTTATTAAACGATTTATTGAATTTTTTGTATGTTTATTTGTTTAATAGGTTATGTAACCAAGTAATGTTTCCTCTACTGATAACTTAACCCCAAATAATACTGGCTAGACATAATTTTAACTTCCTAGCTAATGTAATTGACTTATTTATTTTGCTTGTTATCAGAAATAAACTACAGGGATTCTATTCTTTGCCCATGTGTACGGGAAGTTAAGTTTGTGCCACAAAGCGTGTATGCACAGTAACATTTGTTTATATTTGAGCTTTGAAACATCTTTTGAAACCTTTGTCATCAAAGCATACATGTGACTGCTTTAAAATATGACCAGAACAAGGTGTCTTAAGACAGAATAATTAGCTGGATATGTTTTAGAAAAGTCTTTCTGAGATGGCGTGCTGCCTTCACACAGGATTTATTTTTTTCTAATGCAAAGTGCATTTATCAAATCTTGTCCAGTGTTTTGATTCTGTGTCCTGTGTGTGCATGTGTGTGATGTCTATAGGGTGGCATTGGTCCAGGCTATCTCATTCCAGAGAAAGACCCTGTCCTATATGCTGTTGGTGAATCCAGGCAACCTGTTCAGTATAAACCAGGAAAGTGGCGCCCTCAGCTTGACTCGTAGCGTGGACTATGAGAGCGGGCAACATCTTCACCACCTGCAAGTCAGAGCCTCTGAACCAGACACAGGCCTAAGCAACATGGCTGAGGTACACATACACACACGCAATGTTGGTTTATCGTGTTTTATGGGGACTTTCCATAGATGTAATGATTTTTTACTGTACCAACGGTATATTATATACCCTAACATGAAAAACAATTTAATTAATTGCATAAGCTGTTTTTTTTTTCTTAACCAAAATGTCCCCAGAATTGCTGGTATTACTATCTTTGTGGGGACATTTGGTCAGAGACAGACAAACGTACACATATCAGCAGAAAATCTGAAATGAGAGTGCATGTGGTGCTGAGGTCATTGAACATGCCACAGTGTTTGTTTGCATGTACTGTATGTTACGGTGATGAAACAAAGGTAAAAACAGCTGACTGAGTTGTGATATATTTTTATCCATCTTGTTGTTGCTATTAGTGGTGTAAATGCAGTCAGCTGGGTTTTAGTGTGTCGCTGACATTGTTGTTGTTCAGTGTTGATGTTCTTTGTTTGGCAGAAGGTCCTCCACATTAATTGAGTCCCCTTGATGGACTTGGCTGGGAAACAATGATGTGTAGCTGTGCCTGTGCCAGCAGCCGTCACACACTCACTTTCACACACACACACACACACATTGGAGATGTTTGAGTCACTGGCCCCTGCCAAACAATTACACCATCTGTGGAGATGACTGCTTTAGTATAATCGAAGAAGGGACAAAAACAGATGAGAAGAGACGAAGAAGAGATGAAATGAGACAGGATTAGACAAGACTATTTAAGGCATGATAAATGAGACTAAAATGAGAAAAGACTAGAAGATAAAGAATGCAAATAGAAGAGAAGAAAGATGAGACCAAGGAGGATGAGGCTAGAGGAGAGGAAAGGAAAAAAATAAGACAAGATTAAAAACGACTATTTAAGACTAGATAAAATAAGGCTAGTATAGATAAAAAGAGGAGAAACGAGTTAAGACAAATTGAGATATATTGAGACTAGAAAAGAGAAAAGGAAGAAAAAAGGTGAGACTAGAAAATCATGCCTTAAAGCATGCCTTAAATGGATTAAAAGATCAGACAAGACTAAACAAAACAAAAGATACATAAGAGAAAAGGTGTGATGATAAAATGAGACTAAAAGAGAGAAAGAGGAGAATGACAAGAAATGAGACTAGATAAGATGACACTAGATAAGAGGAGAGAAAGAGAGGGGAACAACAAGAAGTGAGACAAGATCAATGGAGACCGAAAAGAGGTAAAAAGGGACGATGGGAGAAAAAGAAGAGAAAAAGTGAGAAGACTAGAAGAGAGACAAAGAAGAGATAAAAAAGATTAAAGGCTGTTTTGGACTGGATGTAATGAAGCTTCTAAAGTATAAATGAGAAAAAATAAATGAGAGATTGTACTGGAAAATGAGACTGGAAGAGAGGAAAGAAAATATCAGACAAGAGCTGTGACTAAGAGAGAAAAGGTAAGACAAGAGAAAAGGAGACTATAAGAGAGAAAAGGAACAGACATAATAAGCTAAGACTTGAAGAGAAGAGACAAACTGCAATAAGATGAAATGAGAAAAGACAAGAACAGAGGAGTAAACATCTGCCGCTCAGCATGAGGAAATAATTTAATACAGATGAAACTCTTCGTCTCTGTAAGACTCCTGCTGCATTTGCTGTTAGCATTAATGCTCCTCCAGCAGCAGAATTTGAACTCATTATTGCCATATTCAACCTTCAGCATTATAAAGCAAACATTGAAGTTTCCATTCAGCGGACTGATCCTGAGAAAAGAGTAAGCCACAAAGACACACAGGCTTCAGACTTGTATGGTCATCTATGTATGTTTTGTGGAAGAAGAAACTTTTCTAGGCTTTTGGCAGTGCTGTTCCTCTGAGATAAGCCGTGCTGTGGGATTCAACCCTCACCATGACTAACGTCCCCACTGAGAATATGCTTCCTGGTCTCCCTCACTCAGTTCGGTCAAAGTCAAATCCTGTGCCAGTATTTTATCTGAATGCTCAGAAATCACTGCAGAGGACAGCCTGAATGTAGATAGAGCCATAAGCTATATCATCAGAGCTTTAGTTGAGATCAGACACATTCACACTGAGTCTGTCTGTGGTTTGTGCGTGTGACTGTGTGTGTCTGTGGGGTGGTTGATCCATTTGCATTCAGTGGCTACATCTTTTCTGTTTTCTCCTTTTTTCACACTATTTCTTTTTGAATGCCTATATTCAACTTTTATAAAATTATAAATCTGTGTTTTATCCCATAACTGGTTTATGTAGCTATACTGTAGCTGTTATATCATAATAGCCATGTTACTAGTAAAAATGCCAATGCTTATCCATGTTGTAACATCGGCCTCTCTCCCTCCATCCATATGTTTTTCAGGTGGTGGTACACATCACAGATGAAAATGATTGCACGCCAGAGTTTATGCACTCCATTTACAGTCGAGACAATGTCCCTGAGACCACACCTCCTGGTACATCACTGATACAAGGTGAGTGAGTCAATGTCTCTCAGTAGCAATTTATGAATTTACAGTAACATCAATGACATAAAAAAGACCAGAAAAACTACTTTTTAAACGCTTTCATGGTCAGTCTATCTGTCTCCCCCCCCTGTCTCTATATCTCTTTCAATGTGTCTGTCTCGCTCTCTCTATGTTTTTGATGTCTGTCTGTATTCACTTCTCGTTTTCTCGCTTTCTTTATCCATTTATGTCTGTCTCACTCTCTGTCTGTGTGTATCCCTATCTGTCTTTTTTATCATTCGTTCTCTGTCTGTCTTTAAAGATCCATTTCTGTCTTTTGCCCTCTTTTTTAGTCTATCTGTCTGTCGCTCTCTCTTTATCCATTTCTATCTTTTACTCTCTTTTTAGTCTGTCTGTCTGAATATAGCCATTCAGTGGCGGTTCTACATTGAATCACTCCCCGGGCGAGATCCCCTCTGGGTGCCCCCCCACCTACTCCAACCCATACGAGAGAGAAAAAAAAACAGCCATGTTTTACCATAACTATATAAGTGTAAGACGAACCTTATATTTCTCAAATGCACAAATCCTTCAACAGAACATTTTAAAAACACAATTCTGCACAAATCAGTATAAGTTATCAGAACTTAAATATACTCTATGTACATAAAAGTTGCAATATATGTACAATCATGATGTAACACGAGCGGAGAACAACAACAATATAAAATATTAAGAATAATATACAAATAAAATATAGAATAAATATTCTAAATAGCACAAATCCTTCATCACACAAAAGCAAATCTAATTATTACACTAGTGCACTAACAGAAAACACAAACTAAAACCTGACCTTTCTGGCCTTCCTTGATGCAAAATCATCAATAATGTCATCATACGAAATCTGCCCCCTATTGAGTGATTGATACTGATGATAGCAAGGCCAGTGAGCCGTTCCTGAGACATGGTTGAGCTCAGGTACGACTTGATCAACTTTTGAAAAGCTTCTCTCTGCTTGAGCCACAGTGACTGGCAGAGTAAGTGCAATCCTGAGAGCAGTCCAAAAGTTGGAGTAGATCTCTGATAGATCCTTATCATGCATAAAAGTGATAAATTCAAGGAGGATGATGGTTTTTGATGGCTGACCAGTGGCAGAGGATTCTCCAAAATACTTTAGAAGTGCCCCTGAATTTGCAATTGACATCAAAAGACAGTAGGCTACAGTATAACTCTTATGAATTGCAAATTTAAATAAACATGCCCTTACATGGCAAATGTCTGTCATGACTCATTAGACGCTATATTAATCTAATCTAAGGGAGGAACAATTAGCTCCTTGGTTACTACCTCGAATTATATTCTTTGTGACGCAACACATTTATAGCAAATGTTCGTCTTTGAAACTTCCTACACATATGTAAATTCCGTTGGCTAATTACAGGGCCCAGTATTAACCCCAATGATGGAAATAAATAATAAATTAACTTGTAACAGTTTTGTTGCAAAGCACAATCTTATGGTGAAATTAGATCTCGTGTTTGTTGAGTTAAAACCGAATTATTGTTGTATAAGCATAGCAAGCATCATATAGCAAGAAGGCTAACAAACGTCAGAGTTAACGTTACCACCCATTAACATTAGCCCTTGATTGATGACATGGATAACATTACCGTAATCATACAGAGAGAACGTAGTTGCATACCTTTATCTTTTGCTCCTTTCTCCTCTTCTACTTTTATTTTTTCCTATATTGGGCACCTGACGGCTTAAACCTTTTTCTCTCCATCACTGTCGCTGTGTTTATCTGCATCAACAGATTTCACATCCCCCCCAACACTGTCACTCACGACCAGAAGTCAAGACTAAACCACTTCACCTCCACATAATCGTTTTGGATTACCTTTTTTTTATTAGCCATTTCACACACAATTCAGAAAAAAACATGCAAAATATAGGCCAGTGCTTTAATATTATGAATGAAATGTGCGTTATTTGGAAGAAAGTGAAGGTGACTGACTTTAGCCCATTAAGTGGACCCCCCTCCTTGTCCGCTCTATTTGGGAGAGGTGAACTGTCAATCGCGGGCGCGGCCCCTCCCCTTTACACTTTTCACACAGCTTCTGCGCTACTCAGCAAGCAGGGGCGGCAATTTGCCACACAGACAGTTATATTATAGATAATAGAAACCCGCTTAGCGGCGCAGATTGTTTTTCTTTTTCAAGTGCTTTTGCCGCCCCCCACGTGACGTGAAAATTTGGCGCCCCGGGCGGCTGCCCGGTTCGCCCGTGCCTAAAACCGCCACTGTAGCCATTTCTGTCTTTTGCTCTCTTTTTTGGTCTGTCAGTCTGTCTGTCTTTCTGAATGTATCCATGTATGTCGTTTGCTCTTTTTTTAATTGTTCTGTTTGTCTGTCTCCATTTATGTATTTTGCTCTCTTTTTAGTCTCTGTCTGTCTACATTTCTGTCGTTTGCTCTCTTTTTTAGTCTATCTGTCCGTCTGTCTCTCTGTCTGTCTTTCTGTATTGATTTCTGTCTTTTGAGTCTGTCTGTCAGTCTGTCTGTCTTTCTGAATGTATCCATGTATGTTGTTTGCTCTTTTTTTAATTGTTCTGTCTGTCTGTCTCCATTTTATGTATTTTGCTCTCTTTTTAGTCTCTGTCTGTCTACATTTCTGTCTTTTGCTCTCTTTTTTAGTCTATCTGTCCGTCTGTCTCTCTGTCTGTCTTTCTGTATTGATTTCTGTCTTTTGGGTCTGTCTGTCCTTACATATCCATTTCTGTCTGTTGCTCTCTTTTTTAGTCTATCTGTCCGTCTGTCTCTCTGTCTGTCTTTCTGTATTGATTTCTGTCTTTTGGGTCTGTCTGTCTGTCCGTACATATCCATTTCTGTCTGTTGCTCTCTTTTTTAGTCTGTCTGTATCAATTTCCCTATTTTGCTCTCTTTTTTAGTCTGTCTGTCTGTCTGTATATATATCCATTTCTGTCTCTTGTCTGTATGTATCAATCTCAGTGTCTTTATCTGCTTTTTTGTGTCTGTCTCACTCATTCTCTATTTTTCTGTCTGTCTACCTCTGTCTCTTTCTCTCTTTATCAGTCTATCTTAGCTTCCGCCTCAGTCTCTCTGTGTGTCTGTATGTTTTCACCTCTGTCTCTGTCCTTCTTTAGAAGTTTGTCTCACTGTCTGTCAGTCTCTCTCTCTCTCTCTCTCTCTCTCTCTCTCTCTCTCTCTCTTTCTCTCTCTGTGTCTTTATGTTTCCTCTTCTGTGTCTTTCTCTCTTTATCAGTCTATCTTAGTTTCTGTCTCGCTCTCCCTGTCTGTCCGTTTTTATCCTCCAGCAGTACTGCTCTTGAGGCAGGTGCCGTTGCTGGTTGCTCTGCGGAGGCGAGCGCCTCTTCATCTCAGTCCTGTAATTATGAAATAATTCATTATGGCAGTGCTTTCTGGGTGGTAAATGGATTGTAATCAAAGCCAGCTCAGTGGCTCCCAGGCAGAGGAGCTTGTATGCCTCTCTCTGTTTCTCCCTCTGATCTCTTCATCATGACATCCCTTGCCAAGCCCTTCTCCTTCAAGAGACCATCAATCCGACATACAGAGACTGTGCGGGCTCTGTAACTGCAGGTTGGAGGTCATGACTCTGCAGTAGATGTGGGATCTCCACCGTGGAGAGTTGGGTAGGTTATGACCTCCTGCGTGTTCTACAGATAATCTCGTTTGACAGAGGCAGGCAGCACAGAGAGGAAGAGGCGTGGCCAACCTCCTCCACTAAACTCGATCGTTAATGGGATGGGATCTGTTTATCTCCCGCAACCGGCTCCATCTGTGATGTCATTGCTGTAGTTGAAGGTGTTTTAGGGGCCTTTTAAAGAAAACACAAATGAGACGTTGTGTAATGCATTCATTAATTGAAAAAAATATTCATTAGGACTAATTGGTTGTAGCCTACTTGGTTAGGCATGCGTGGATATTAGTGTTGCTCATACTTATCATAAGGGTTTTAAAAATGTGCAAAAGATATTACTTTTCTAAATGATCCGAATACATTTTTTCTTTTCCATATGATAGTGTTTCAAATGATGAATGTTCTGTTTTTTATGTGAACTATTCCTCTCACAATCTTCTACTTATCTCAGCATTAAAACTAGCTAATCAGCTTTGTGCTCAGAGCCTGGAAAATTCTTCTCGGTCGGATCTCATCAGTTCCTAATTTGAAGCCCTATGATGCCCTAGCTCTACCCACCATTTCAAAGAACTCCTCGTCTTCTCCATAACATTTCAGTGATTAACCATCCTTAATTTGGCCTTTGTTGGACACAAGCCTACGACTAGAATAAAGACAAAGAACAGCATAGGGAACAGAAGTGAATAAGCTCTGTCAGACTGCACACTTTGTGAGGCAGATGCCTACTCCCTTTATGCAGTTCAATTATGTTTACATATTGCGTGCTGTTTTCATTCGCATCTGTTTCGCTTTTTGCTGTATCCAAACAGAACAGTTTCTGCCTCTGATTCCAGTTGGCTCTTCTGTTTTTAGCGTGCGCCACATAACAACTTTCTTTTTTTGTTCATGCCTGTTTGTCTTCTTTCTCTCTTGCTCGCATTCTCTCTTTCTCTCACTCTCAACATGGAAAAGCAGCAGGTTCACACAAACACCAGCTGGGGCTGTTATTTGCTTATCAAATGCATTCTGTTGCGAGTGGAAAAAAAGAACATAAATACGGAGCAATCGTCGGGTGCGTGGAGCCGAGCAGAAGGAAGAGAAGATTATTATTGTTGTTTACCTTAAAACGGGATTACACTGTAAATTGGCTGCCGACTTTTAATAGGCCCTAGCAGGAAAAGAAACGCAGAGCGCACTCCAATTATCGCACGGGAAAGTTCTCGGAGAGGATTTAGTGTGCCGCGAAGCAGCGCACTTAAAGCTCGTCCGACCTTAGCCCGCCTACCTACAGGTTTCCCTTTCTGTCTCCCAAGCTGCCTAACTGGTATGTTTAATTTAGCTGCGGTCTCTCGTCCGCATGCATTAAATATGGTAATAGGTAGCCCTAAGAGACGGTGTATTAGGGCTTGTATTTTTAATGAATCTTCTGTTTGAATTCGGGCCTTGTGCTTGTTTGTACATCTGCAAGCCGCTTGACACCCACCCTCACCCGCTCGCCTCCCACAGTCGCAACAAGTCAAAGCGGAGAGACAAAAAGTGAATTCTGCTCCACGTTGCTATGTCCGTGGGTACGAGCCCATGAGTATTTGCCTTGGAGATTAGGGCCGTCATGTGCTTGTAGTAAATGAGTGTGCTGGCTGGCTGGGTGTGATGACAGCTTGCCTGCAGTGTAATGATACAGGACCCTGACTTTGGCCCAGGGCCTAATGACAGCAAATCCTTCCTCCACTTTTACTTTTGATCTGCTACAGTCAACAGCAGCTTTGCGCTGTGCCACCAACAGATGGGTACTTAGATTGATCAAATATAGAGTTGGCCTCAGCTACATAGTTTTAATTAATATTGGCTCTATTAATGCAACAGCGTACCTAATTTAAAAAACACTTACCGTTGACGGCAGCATCAACTAAACAAGATGGTTTCATCATTAGTGCTGCGCTACAGTATGCCCTAACTGTCACAAATTTTATATCTTACTTTTTTTTTTTGCAGGAACAAGATAACCTATAACTTTATTAACGTTAACTATATTTTGCATGTAAGCATACATTTCTTTGTTATAGTACACTCTTAAAATGCTGGGTAATTTTTCAAACAAGCATTTGATCAAAAAGCGACGAGCCCAAGCATTTGGGTAAAATGAACACAGAAAATGTTTACTTTTGACCCAGGAATGGGTTAAAACACCCCAGCATTTTGGGTTGAAACAACTCAACATACGCCAGTGGGTTGGGTTTGTCCTTTTTGACCAGCATTTCTTCTTTAATGCCTTTATTTTGACAGGACAGTAGAGAGATCTTGACAGGAAGGTATATGATGGAGATAGGGTTCATTTTGCAGGTTCAGCACAGGACCTCCCACCAGGCCATTGGCTCATAACCCACTATTTTTAAATTGTATAGTTTAATTCCTTCTTAAGTAGCGATATAAAAAACGTTTATTATGCTTTTTAAGTGTTACGCTTTGTTGGTTATAGTGATCTTATACACTCACCTAAAGGATTGTTAGGAAACCGTACTAATATTCTGTTTGACCCCCTTTCGCCTTCAGAACTGCCTTAATTCTACGTGGCATTGATTCAACAAGGTGCTGAAAGCATTCTTTAGAAATGTTGGCCCATATTGATAGGATAGCATCTTGCAGGTGATGGAGATTTGTGGGATGCATGAAGCTCCCGATCCACCACATCCCAGAGATGCTCTATTGGGTTGAGATCTGGTGACTGTGGGGGCCATTCTAGTACAGTGAACTCATTGTCATGTTCAAGAAACATATTTGAAATGATTCGAGCTTTGTGACATGGTGCGTTATCCTGCTGGAAGTAGCCATCAGAGGATGGGTACATGGTGGTCATAAAGGGATGGACATGGTCAGAAACAATGCTCAGGTAGGCCGTGGCAATTAAACGATGCCCAATTGGCACTAAGGGGCCTAAAGTGTGGTAAGAAATCATCCCCCACACCATTACACCACCACCATAATTGCATTAATGAGAAATTGAACAGGTGTTCCTAATAATCCTTTAGGTGAGTGTAGAGTGTTCTCAATACCGGAACGTTCCAGGTCTAATGAGAACACAGCTGTCAGAGATATAAACATGATGAAAAACCAATATAAGTTTTCAGTGTCTGACCCAAAGCAGATCTCCGCCAAGGTTGTTGTTGCAGTAATTTACCGCTGTGTTATTGCTAGCAGTTCCCCTTAGTCAACATGACCTGATGGTTAACAGTTATTTGTTGCCTTTTTTCTCTCCCCCTCTCTCTCCATCTAGTTTTGGCGAGAGACTGTGATACAGGCCTGAATGCTGAACTTTCTTACTTCATCCAGAGCGTTGACTTTGACATCTCATCTCATGGAGTGGTGAGCCCAAGTCAGAGGCTGGATTACGAGAGACCCAATCACATGTACGAGTGTGTGGTGGTGGCTGTAGACAAGGGAATCGCCCCTCGCACTGGCACCGCCTCCATTCGCATCCGCATGGCCAACGTGAATGATGAAGCCCCTGTATTCTCACAGACGCTGTATGATTATTTTCATATACAGTACAGTTCTTCACATTACTTTTTTAACATTGCTTTCTAAAATGCTTGATTCTGATTGGTCACTTGCTAAATTCTATGGTCAGATGCTCAAATGCCTTTTAGTTTTACCCTTGATAGGGCCTATTTCTTTCTATATAATGATTTATACTTAAATATTATTAATTTCATATGTACATTTCTTTCTTTCTTTATTTAATAGCCATGTAAAATGATGGTGAATATCGTTTGGGTCTGGGATCATTTTGAGACCGGCAGGCTACATCATCCCCTACATATTTCACTATTTTACTCTTCTTTTTAGTTTTTCTTTATATTATTCTTCAGCAGTCTCTAAGTGCCAAAGCATGTACTGATGTGAGTTTTACACACTGCAGTTGTAAGAGTCAAAATGGGGGTTCAGGAGAACAGAAACAAGAGTCACGCTTTGTGCTACATGTATGACTCTGGAATTTATTGAACGTAGCCAGAAGGAAATATGGACATTTGGTCAGATTCATAAGAAAGACAAGACTGACAGGACAACTATTGAATTGTGTGTATAATGTAAATATACAAATTCACACACAGTAAAAATGTTTCTGTAGCTGCTAATGCATTAAAGTATCATCACCATCTCTCTTGATGGAAAGTTTAAAGGAACACATACTGTAAAGGAACTGTTGGGTTTATTAAGGGATTCTCTCTGAATATTCCTGGTACATGGATTCTGTGGATGTTGGTCTGTGCCGTTGGATACACTTCAGAGGCTGTGCACAGGAAGCTAAGGTTGAGTCTGATCTGTCTCTCTCTCGTCCTCTTTAGCTATAAAACCTTTCTTTCGGAGGATGCTGGCCCAGAGACACTGGTAGCTATCGTTCACGCCAAGGACCCCGATGGAGACGGCGTGACGTATGCCATCACCGGCGGTAATGAAGACAGTAACTTTGAACTGGACAACCAGAAGGGTGAGTTACAGCAAATCAATCGTAACAAACACTCATGTTTGCAAACTTTAAGGACTGAGATTCAAAAATGGGTTGCTGTGGTTACATGGTCCAGACAGGATTTTGTTAGCTCGTGATTTTGTGTGTGCACTTGTGTGTGAATTTTATGTTTGTTTTTTCAGGCCTGCTTGTGTGCTTTCTGTCTCAAGGTTACATTTGTCCGCAGCATTTGGTTTGTTTACCAGCACATGTTTGCCTGAGAGCTGCAAAACAGCAGCGTGCTAAACCTCTCTTTTCTTATCAGCCCCTCCGCACAACTCTGCCACCACCCAACCCATTACAGGCCAGCGGAAAGAGATGGCTCATGGCTTTAGCATTTAAAGTCTGTGCTGAGTTGTCACTTCAACGATGTAGCAGTATTTTATTTAGTCAGAACAGTTATTTAGTGAATGTGCAACCATTAGAAGTCCATTGCACAGAGACTTTTTGTGGTTGTTGATGTGTGAGAGAAGAAAAACAATCGGTAGCACTTTATGATAAGGTTGTATTTGTTAACATAATTAAATGAATTAACTAACATGAAATAACAATTTGCAATACAGTTTTGTAACATGTATTAATATTTGTTAGTTTATTTTAATTGATTATCCATGCATCAAGTTCATGGTACATTAACTAATGTTAATATTAGTAACAATGTTTGGTTTTAAAAATGTATAAGTAAATGCCGAAATGATCAAGAACTAAGTTTAATCAATTATGTAGAAGTATTATTCATTACTACTAAATGTTAGCTGTTGGATTAGCTAATTGTTAACAATTACAACCTTATTGTAAAGGGTTATGCATGAACAGTATTTACATTGACTTTAAGCAGTCCAATGCCCTTTTGTTAAACTCTTTGACAGGGATAATCAAACTGCGTCGCAGCCCTCCACCTAAACTGCGCGGACCTCAGTACGTTCTCAACGTCACGGCAACCGATGACAACGCAGCTGGTGGGCCACTTCCTCTCAGCAGCTCCGCCCAGATCATCGTTGGCATCAATGACATCAACAATAACAAGCCTGTGTTTGATGATGTGAGTCCAACGTGATTCCAAGAGGGATTGTATTGCTTAGATGTTTCTCTTTTTAAGCTCGGGAAACTTTTTCGAATATTTTATGAGGTGGCTAATTTGTATGAATTTGTAAGAAAAACATACAATTTTCATAATACGTATTCATACAAATTAGCCAGCTCTTAAAATAGTTCAAAAGTGCCAAATTTTGTTCTTATTGTGGATATGTATAGTTTTTTGTTTGAGTTATGGTTTCAACTTTGTCTTTTAAGAAATTAAAATTCACACCATTAGAGGCCATTGGAATGGTTTTACTAGATGAGATATCCAATATTCTGAGCACACCAAATCAGTGGACAGTCAAAAGAAACTTAACCAAAAGTTCCAACAAGAGCAGATCCCAGTTTGCAGATGTAGATATGAGCATGATGCACTCATTAAATCTGCCTAGCGTGAAGTGCCTCGGGCTCTTAATACTGGTGACACTTTGAACACCTCACTAATGACAGTGTTTAAAGAGTCTGAGGAGAAGAAAAGTAAAGAATGATGGATAAGAGCTCATATGCTGCGAAATGAGAAAGTGGAAGACTTACCGTAATGAAATAACATGTGCAAATGAAACACAGCGCTGAAGAGATGGAGTGAAACAGAAGCGTGAGCTGAGAGAGAGAGAGAGAGAGAGAGTGAGAGAGAGAATGAGACAGCTGCCAGCAGGAGATCTAAAGGCTCTCAGAGGTCTCCAGAGGAAGAAGTTCTCCGTGTAGGCCGCTGGGCTCTGTGAGAGTGTAGGAGGCAGAACCGAGCACCATAGGCTCTTCTTCTGCTGCCGCCGCCACATCCTCTACTGCTGTCCATGAATATTTCAATTACTCGCGTGCATCAGGGATGCATATGAAATAGAAGAGATAAGTGAGCCCCGGGGGCAACATCTGGCCCTGCTCCTTCCCCACACTCTCTGTCTCTGTGTTCGCCTGACCTTCTGACCAAAAGTTAGACATTCTCATTCCTTTGAGAATCAGAACTGCATGTAGAGCCCTGATGGGATGAATCCTTCTAAAAGCAGGTTAAGTTCATATTTTAAGGCCAAAATCAGAGGAATCGGATCAGAACTGCTGTATATTTTGCCTGAAATCAAGGCTGTGAGATGTTCGGCATTGTGACATCCTTTTCCTTTTCAAGTCCAGACTTTTCAGTTTTTTTTTATTATTATTATTACAAAGATTCTGTTAGAGTATAGCAATGGTTATTGGGCTTCCAAGGCATTGATCTGTATTTGTTTTTTTGTATATTCTGTATATTTTAGTTAGTGTTATTCATTTTATTGTTATTCAGCAAATCATTATCATTTTTTTTAAATCAATGCAACAAAATTATTTTAAATCATATTATCATACTAACAGACAACACACTGTATGGTTAATATTTGTCATTTATTAAATCAATTTATGAAAAAGGAAAAAATGTACGAAAAATTTAAATCTATGACATAAGTAAAAAACGTGTTTATCTTGAATAAATATAAAGACATTTTTTAAACATTAAAAATGGGTCTCGCAGACCAGACACAAGGGTTGAATAACAACCATGTTATGTGAATATAACCATGAAATAAATATATAATATTATTGAGACCTTCTTCATTACAATAATGTAAATGATCTTCGAATAGGCTTCGTTTTCTTGATTCAAATATTTCAAAATAATTTCTCTTAAAGGGACATTTCTCAAAAAAAGGAAAATTCTGTCCTCATTTATTCACTCTAATGCCGTTCCAAACCTGTATGACTTTATTTCTTCTGGAGAACACAAAAGATGAAACTTGTTTTTTAGGTTAACTATCCCTTTAACAGCAATTTTTTTGGCACGTTTGTGACGTTTATCTAATAATTCTCTTTTATGGCCCCTCTGCCTCTCTAATATTTAGTGGATTTCAAATCCCCTTTCTGTTTTGTGGTGGTTGTTGACACTTCTAATTGCACCACGGATTACAGCAGTAGACTGTCTGTTCTAGTCTTTTCCCTCGCTAAACTGAGAAATCCTCTGTAAGCCCCTCAGAAGAGCGAATGTGTGTGTGTGTCGAAACACAATGCGAGGTGTGGAGAGTGTTCCGTGGTGAGAATTCTTTTCAGATGCAGGGAGGGGAGCTAATTCCAGCTTTTAGCCCCGGTATCGATCTAGTCACTTGATTAATCGCCTTAAGTTGACATTTGGCTCCCTCGTGGGCAGCGCTCACCAGGACGCCTGCCTGATGCCTGCTCTGTAATGAGAGGATGATGAGAGAGGGAGAGCTGAGGAACAAAGAGGTGGAAGCCTCATTATGAGCCCATGTGCTCCTATAATAGAGCGGAGGGACCTTAAAAGAGGAATTTATAAACACTTTGTCATAAATACAGCTTTTGTTCTGTTTTTCTTTTCTTGCTCTATCTCTTTCTCCTGTGTCTCTCTCTCTCAGTTTTTTTTAAGTTTAGACATATCCACATATTCTGTTAAATGTTCTTCATTTTAGAAATTTGTTACCAAAAATATGAACAAAGTACAAATGGGAGCACATAAATTATTACAACCCTATATGTTTAACGAGAACAAACTGTCAAATTGAATTTCTTAACTCTTGTTGGCTTTCGTTTTTTTAAGTGCCATGACTACAGCGTGAATGCATTGGTTCTGGAGAATCAGTCCCCTGGCACTTTCGTTCTGCGTGTGCAGGCACACGACGCTGACACCGGGGTCAACGGGGAGGTCAAGTATGGGATCATGCAGAGAGACGGCGCCTCACCAGGGTTCACAATCAACCCCGACACAGGTCCACACTAAGACTCACTAGATCACTCTTCAATACACTGAACTGATGCAACCAAAATGCTTTCACATTTATGAAATACAAGCAGAACAAACTTTGTTTTAAAAATACATATTTTTGGGTTTCTTTTTAATAATGAGTTTCATTTAAATTTCTTTATTACTTTAAAAAATCAGTTGCATAAATTTAAGAATCGAATTGTACGTGTTTTGCAGGTGTGATCAGTACAGTGGTAAGTTTTGATCGTGAGAGACAAAGAGAGTATTCCCTGTCAGTCACCGCCACAGATCAAGCTCAAGAACCCCTCATCGGCATTTGCCAGATAACGGTCCTCATCGCTGACCAAAACGACAATGACCCAAAGTTTGAAAACAGCCGCTATCAATGTAAGAAACACTCTTTGTAAATCTTGCTAAAGACCCCATCAAACTGATATTGCTAGATGTTTCAACTACTTTGAAGTCAATTTTAGTTTGATTAGACACAAATAGTGCAATATGAGTCATCAGTATTTTCGAGAATATAGTCAAATGTAAATATCTGCTAGAAGTGAATTTTGTCACTGTAAAAGTACTCTAGCATATAGACTCAAAGTTAATACGTGAAGTAAAAACCACAAACCTTTCATTTTAATTTCATTGGGATCTAATTTATTTGTAGTTTTATTTATTATTCAATCCTAAAGATTGTGTTCTTTTTTGATGTAATTCCTGAAGATACAGCCTGTTTTAGCCTGTTTTGTAGAATATGTATGAGAGAGGGAATTCTACATCACTTTCTTAGCATTGTTCATCCTCTAGTTGCCATATGCCATTGTAGATTTAGGATATGTTCTTGTGTTCATTAGCACATTTAAAACAGTGATAAGAGTTCATGACAGGGTCCCAGTTCTGGTTTTAGCCGTATCCTTTAAACATTTATACATGGACCTTTAACATTGCACTTAGGAGCTGTAAGGATTTTGCAAGCTTAACAAATTTCAAAGTCCAGGATTCTTGAGCATAGTCAATACACATAAAACCTCAATATTAAAAATGCATAACAGTCTGAGCTAGGTGAGCTTTAATGCGATTTTATAAACGCATCACTAATCATTTTAGAATCGGGTGCAGTCTTGGAAAGCTTGCTGCAACAGTGAGAAATCCGCTGAAAGCCTCATGTTTGTTTATGACATTCGCAAATGTGAGTTCAATAAGTTTAATGTCTGAATTTCTTTTCATTGCTTTAAATGCGCTACCGAGAAAGCTCATTAAGAATTAAATAGAGAGATTGAAGCATTTCTGGGATGCGCATCGTTGCTCTTTCACTGCATGTAGATTTTAATAGCAGCAGGCATTTCTTGTTATTTGTGTTTGTTGATGCCCACGTTAACGTGTTAACCCTTTCTATGCCAGATTTTCTGCGAGAGGATACGCCGGTGGGCACCAGCTTCCTGAGGGCGGCCGCTCACGATGATGATCAGGGGACCAATGCGGCAATCACCTACTCTCTCTCACGACAGAACCCAGCTTACTTTCACATCAACCCCAGCACTGGTTGGATCTACGTCAACCATCCCATCTCACAGGTAGAAATGACCACAAACCCACTTTTGCACTTTTTCCTTTTAAAATTTGACAGCTTTTTATTTTTTTAAATAAGGTTTATTTTAAAACATGGACTCGACCCAAACCTAAAATAAAAACACAAGCTTCATGTTTATAGATTTAGTTTTGCATTATAAACTTGGTAAGGACCACTCTGCTTACCAAGCAATTTTGGCATTTTTTCATAAAAAAATCGCAACACTTTTTTAAAAAGGGCACATTTACATTGTCTTGTTTTATGAAAGAAAATCTGCAAATGGGGTAAGAAAAAAATCTTGAGTACCTAAAAAGATAAAACTAAGTCTTGATTTAGGTACTTAAAAAGGTAAATTCAAGATTCTTTTTCTTTCCCCATTGGCAGATTTTTTGTTTCCCTAAACAAGACTAAATATCTTAGGTCACATTCCTTGTCAGGTAAATATTTATTTTTTATATTTTTTCCCCTAGAAACCCACACAAAAATGCTTAGTAAGAATTCATTGTTTTGCAGTGCAGAAGACCTATTCATATACATAATGTAATATATCATCACTGTCAGGTGGTATCCTCATAACTCTATATGTCATGATTTTTTTCCATAAATCATTCCTATTTATCGTCTCTAGGTTTTGCAAATATTTAACCAATAAAAAGTGTTAAAAGATCTTTGACAACACAGTGTTTATAGTTTATATACTGTATAAATATATCAACCTGAAATCTGGAGATACCACATTCTAATTTCATTAGATAGAAAGTTTGATTTTTTATTAATAAATTTAAAATCTTATGGGGTTTTTCCTTTCGTTCTTTTTTTGTTTTTTTTATATATCTTGCAGTACCATCTTTATTTTTAACTTCAAGTCAATGTTTATGTGTATGTGTGTATTTGTGCATTGTTTGGTTTGACCAGAAATGCCACTGCTTTCACTTTTTCTGCCCACGAGTGGCTGTCTGTGTCATTTTTGTGCTGGATTTATAAGCCTCGAGCAGGTTGGGGGTTGATTTGACATTAAAAACCTCCTATGCACATACAGAGGTAAATACAGGCTCCAATGAAGTCTCCTGGTCTTGTTAGCACGAGCCACTCAAATTTGGTGCATTCTGTTTATAGAGCCATTAGTTAGGACAGACTTCAGATAAAGCACCAGGCACGGGTTTATTAATGCAGACTTCAAATCCAGTACTGCCAGGCTTTTAACATGTTTTCATTGCTCTCAGCAGTGATGGATTCGGATGCATTTAACCGCAGTCCTTTTAATTTTCCCAGAAACCAATCATGGCCACATTTGTTTCTCAGAATAATTCTCTCCAAACAGGTCATTAAGATGTTTGTGGACCTGGCTCGGTCCAACCCGCGTTTTTCATTAGCCACTCCAGTCACTCTTCTTGACATGTGCCAGAGTGGATCCCTTTTAGAAAAACTCAAAATGTCACCCACGCTAAACTCACCTGTCTTCAAAAAGACAACTTAAACTGGACCCCTGCTGTTACCTATTGGTGCCTTCTCTCATCCGCTGTCTGTTTCTCTCTGCCGCTCTCTCTCTCTTCTTTGTCTGACCTGAAAAAGCAAAACAAATTAAGCCAGGTTGGAAAAGTTTTAGTGCTTACTCAATCATAGCAATGCTTTTCCATCATTAAGTGAACAGGAGTCATCTGAATGAATGCAGTAAAATATTTTTCTTTTCGAGAACCATCTGGTCTTAAAAAGAGAATTATTGTAAATCATAGACAAATTGTAAAACCACATAGACCTACACATGCAATGCAAAAGGACAGTCTAAGCTGCTCTATGTGCTATAGTGGACGCCAAATGTCTACTGATACTGAATAATGAAGAGCATTTCTTTAAGTGGAAATCTCAGGGGTGTGTCTTATCTCTGATTCCTGTCGTCACAAAAATGACAACCTGTATTATCTAAGTGTGAGCTGATATGATAATGTATTAAAAGCCCCTGGGCTGGATTATATCACCTATCTGTTGTTCTGACAGACGTCACGGATCAGCCAGCAGATCATCGCTACAGACGGAGGCAATCGGAATAGCTCGGTGGACCTCACTGTCATCATCACCAACGTGCACAACCAGCCCCCGCAGTGGGAACAAGCCGAATATTGGGTCACAATCCCAGAGAACACGCCACGCGACACCAAGATAGTGGTGAGATATATAGGAAACAACATTTCTTAAATCGTATAAAAACGAAATTTTCAGCAATTGTTTTATTTCATATTGAGAAATATTTTTTTGGGTATTTCCTTCGATGGTAGTTCTACATGGGGTTTTACATTTTGGTAGTGCTGTTGATAAACAAAGGTAGAGCGTTGAGGTTTCTTATCGTTGGTACTTGTCACATCTTATTCAGCCTTCGCCTTGTTTTCCATCTCGCCTTGTTTCATTCGCTGTCACATTTTACATTCGTCTGGTACCTTGTACCCACACAGATCAGCATCCACAAACAACCTCATCTGTCCAGCAAACTCGAGCAGACTGCCTGTCTGAACGTTCTCTTCTAATTCATTCAAAAGGGGCAAAAAGGCCGGCCCTCTGAGCCCGTTTTCATCTCATACAGCAGATTTATTGGTAAAGCGTGCCAGGATGAGTTCTGCTGGAGTTGCTGTGTTTCCCTGACATCAGCGGCTTTCTATGGCTGCTGCCAGCTATTCTGCAATCCGTATGAATTTTCACGTCTGTATTAGTGGCTCAAACTGTGGCAGGCCTTCTCTTCACCTTGCCACGGGATGTAAAATAGGCTTAGGTGGATGTTTGATCTTCAAATTCCTGAATTTCCAGATGGCTTGTAAGGGTGGTGTTATCGACGTGGTTTTAAATGCGAGGAATGCTTCGCTAGTCATTTTTGTTTACCTGTTTGCAAAGAGCTGAAGGGTTTACACTGTATTTGGTGGGAAAACACACTTGTAGTTATAAGCTGACTACTGTGCTGCCTACCTAGGCAACGTTTTAAGGCATAGTAGGCTCATTTCTGTCATTTCTCATTTCAACCACAACTCACTTTACTCAATTATTAATATTAAAGATGCTTAACCCCTAATTTCCTCACTTACATTTATAACGTTAATGTTGCTTTTTCTCTAACCTATACTCTATTATTTACAGCTGGCTTGACTCAGAAGTTATTCCTTGTTAGTATAACACTGGGCTTGCTTTGGATTCTACAGAGCTTATAGTGGTTTATATTTATGCATTTCATTTTTTTCAAAAGCACTACTCAAAGTATAGATTTTTTAGTTTATTCTTTTGTCAGATTAGAGCCCATGTCCTAGAAACCGAGTTCAATGTTCTACTATAACATGCGCACACTTTTTTTTAACTTTTTTTTAACTTTTTTTAACATTTCATCTTATTTTCTTTACAGAATGACCTTTCTGAGTCTTTCAGTGTTAGGTTTTCTTGTGTAGTTTCAAGACATTTTCCCTTACTTGTCTTTCAGGAGCAATTTCCAACATGACCGCATTGCAGCATGTTTTTATGACAGCCACCAAATAAGAGCCACCGCAAGGCATCTCTGATCAGCTTATTTTTTTCTGACGCCATTGCTGTATAATGAGCTGATTTCTAATTATTGCTAATTTCATGGCACCTCAGGCTGTGCTCTTTTTGCTTGGAGTGCCATTACCCATCTTATCATCCTAACATGGAGGATTGCCCTGTTTTTGAAAAGCACAGATCTCACAAGCTACTTTTTAACAATCTTTTTGAATGGTTTCTTGTAGCTAAATGAGCGGCATCACGTTGGTAGCAACACCAAAGTTATGGGTTTGACTCCTAGAGAATGCACATACTCATAAAGTGTGTAACTTAAAAGCATGTTAGTTGCTTTGTATGAAAGGAGTAGTTCACCTTCAAAATGAAAATTCTGTCTTCATTTACTCACCCTCTTGTCATTTCAAACCTCTACAACTTTCTGTGTTCAGCAGAAAACAATGGAATATATTTTTAAGAATGTTGTTGACAGGCCCCCATTCATTTGCATAGTTACAATTAAAGTGGTGGGGCTGTGCTTACCAACATTTTTCAAAATATCTTCTCTTGTGTTGCGAATACATACAGGTTTGAAATGACAAGAAGGTGATTAAATGATGACAGTGAACTAGTCCATTAAGTGATCCAATTACATAAATCTAAATTACAACTAATTTTGCAACTCATTTTTTATCAGTTTTAAGTAACCTCTTGGCCTGTGTTAGAACATGGGATGAGATAATGGCCTGGTTAACAACTGTTGCCTGTTCAAGTTTGGTGTTTTATGTGAAGAACTAGCCAGCTGAAAATGAGTATGGCAAATGTTACGTTTTTTTTTCTAATACTCACCATGGAGTCACTTTAAAAAATCCTGGGTTATTTCCAGTGGTAAGAGCATTGCGTAAACAACGTAAGGTTGTGGGTTCGATCCCAGGGGATTGCATATACCCAAGTATAAATGTATAGGATAATACAATGTAAGTCGCTTTGGATAAAAGCGTCTGCCAAATGCATAAATGTAAATTTAAATTTCCAACCCGAGTGCTGAGACGAACCCAACCAATGAGTTGTTGGGTCGTTTCAACCAATTGTTGGGTCAAATATAAAAAGTTTCTGGGTTAATTTAACTCCCAACACTGAGAGTTGAAAATAACCTAGCATTTTTAAAGTGATGCCAGCTTGCTGGTTTCCTTAGACAAGACAGTCTTGGACCTCCAACTTCAGAATGACCCTCAAAGAAGAACCCATAAATGTTTATTATTTTGGTCCACCAACAAGTAAACCGCATCAAACTACCCCAATCGTGGTTTCCAGGTCCAGCATGGAATTTCATCAGAGAATGAATTAGACAAGCTTTATTTTTGACTTTCAGTCTCAGCTGTTAAGTGTATAGCCTTGTAGATGCATATTTGTGTGTGTGTATAAACTGAGTTCACCGGCATGGCGGTCCTGCGGGCAGAGTGTCAGAGCGGATCTGAGTCCCTGCCCACTCTTATAGCTCTGCTAATGGAAGATGTACCTGGAGGTCACCTTCAATGTCTCCTCACTCAGAAAACATGATAAGTGTTGTTCCTCTGGGCTTTTTACCCTCACTCCAACTGGATCCTCCAGTGAGACCTTTCATATTCAACCACTCCAGACATTTTCAACCGCTTTCTCACCACATCTGCCATACATTACATCTCCTTTGGACAAAATGAATGAATGTAAATGTAGTCATGGGGTTTCCGAATGCGTCTTGAGCACTTTCTTTGTTAACAGAATGCACCTTCGCAGCTGAACAAGTAACCTCACGTCTTCTCTCGTTCGCTTTCTTTCTTTGTCTTCCCACCCTCTGGCGCCCACACCGCTACCCAAACTCTAACGCTGATGTTCCTGCTAATATGACTTGGAAAACAAAGCACTTTACAACAATTCAAGTCGATCTATCTTTCTCTTCAACACTCCCACCACTTCCTCAAAGTACAGTATGAACTCCCCGATGTGGAATAACCGGCGGCTCAAATGCGTTCTGTGCATTGGGAGCCGTCGTGCTAATTCATCCTCAGAACGCTAAATACAAATTAGGCTTGTTAAACAGTATAATGCATTCATTAGCAACACTGAGTAGCCTTGTTGTGCGTCGAGTGCTCCTATTCATCCCTCCCTCGCAACCTCCCTCCCTCTCGCTGGCTGCCACCCCCCCCACACTTTTCTTCTTCATCTATCTGTCTATCTGTCTTTCTGTCTACCTAATTAAAAATTGAAATATCAGTCAGCTCATTGTGGTATTATCTCAAGGAATGCTAATTAACATATTTTCAAAAGCAGTAATTGCAACCTTGAGGATGTAATTTAAAGGGTCTTGTTCGCGTGCGTGGATAATGAGAACGCCATTCTCTTCAAGCCTGAGAGACACATGCTAATAAAAACTCGGGGGAAGATTAAACGGGTTGCGATGCGCAAGTTGGCCAAATTTGTATTTCTCGACGCATTATTGGATTTGGTTCTATAGGGTAACCTTTTGAATTATGAATAGTTGATTTTCACGTACTGTATGGTTTTAATCATATCATGGGGTGATGATAAATTATGGGCTGGGAAGTTAAGGGTTGCAAGACAGAAGAGTTCATTTACATAACAGATAACTCTGTTTCTAAATGTGAAAAATCATGTTTTTAATTGTGTTATCGTGGTTTTATTGTGTAAGTTACCTGTATGAGTTGAGATACTATTATTTAATCAAAATAACCCAACTGGAGTTTGAGTGATATTACTTGCAACGCACAATTTAAAAAAACACACGATTTGATACGTTTTTGCAAATTAAATGTATTATACTCTATTTACCCCAAGAACGATTACAAGTACACTATAAAGAAAAGGTTTTAAATTCCATCTAAATTTGAGAGAAACTAAAATCCATTTTACAAGTTGGGATCCCTTTTAATATTTTATACCAGCTGATAAATGTTAAAACCTTAACAGCCAATTAAATTCCCTTTGAATTTAAAGGGCTTACACATTTAAAATGAGAAACTGCAGCGTGCAAGATTAGAAATGGCATACATTGTCGTCCATTGGTCTGGACGAAGACTGTCGCAATATACTGGTATTGAAAAAACTGTGAACTAGTGAAAAGACTATTGACTTTTATTTAGCACCTGTTTAATGTTTGTCTAAACACCCACAGTGGCTACAAATTCTCTCTCTAAATACACTCATAGTTTGAGTGTGATTTATTGGCGCCCCCAAAAAACTAAATTTAAGATAAATTTGACTTTTCAAAATATATTGTGAAAATATTGTAATATTGATAATATCATGTATTCTTTTTATTGAAAACTGATCATGACAGCCCTAGTGAGGACACAAATAAACCCTTATTCTTAGTTTTGACATGAGCTTTAATGTTCTTTAATGTGATTACATTCTGCACAAATGTCAATTTTACGCTTTTGTAACCATGCATTATGTATTTCTATAACTCATATGGTAAGTGTTGCTTATTGGTCATTGCCAGCTGTTAAATTTGCCTTCTTTAAATGACTTGAAATGACTGATTTCCCAAACATCTGATGTTGCATAAACATATGCTGAGATCTGCACCTGATGCAGTAAGCGTAAATATACATCAAGGAAGGTAGTGGAGAGCTGTCGAAGTGACTGTGGCAACTGAGGTGACTGAATTGATCATTTCTGCTGGGGGACACGGTAAGGACAGTCAACCCATTCCATAAAAGCAGGAAGCAAAGCCACAGAGCTTTTAAGGTGCATGTTTTCCATGTTGCGGTGGACAGGAATGCTCTCAGTATGGCTGGCTGGGCCCATGTTTCCTCTCCCTCTTTTGGTGTCTTTGTCTCTCCTCTATCTTTTTCCATCTACTTTAATTTGCTTTTTTATCTTTGACAGCCACATTTTATGTGTGCTGTACTCTACTGGACTACCATACATGGTTTAGGACTTGTTCTTTGACAGTCACTCTTGACTACTTTAGCCTTGCTGCCATTGGCTGTATTGTCAGTGGAATGTTTTGTTTGCTTTACAATGTCATTTGGTTGATGGTGTTTTGGATTAAAAGGCGTTAAAAGGCTTTCACTTCACAGACAAGTTCCAGCTGTAATATTGGATTTTCCGAGCCCAAATCGGCTGCATGTCCTGTATCCAAGTCAAATCTTGTTGGCCGAACACCAAATGAATGTTGTCTTTCAGGATGTGGCAATAGAGTTCCAGGATGGCTTGGCTTTGCTTTCGCAAAATGGGAACAATAACAGCTTGTTCTACACAGGGTTGAACCATCAACCGACCATCGAGTCTACATAACCATCATGGCCCGAGTCGTCTTTCAGACAGTTCAAGTTTCCTGTTATTTTTCTTCAGTATGTGTGATCTTCTGGTGTTTAATTGAATAAGACGTAAATGTTATTCAGTGGAAAGCAGGTCAGGAAAGTACTACTGCAGAAAGTTACTCCATAAGTGTCAATACCAGTTCAATAGGAAATTGGATGGATTGTTAGATGAACCGTGTCTAATGTATTCAAACGCTGGAGTCAGCAGCCGGCTGACCATCGGTTTCGCTGATTTCAAATGCCCTCTAACACAAAAAAGGCTAGTTTGGAATGAGCTGTGCACGTCTTGATCTAATACATGTCTCTTAATGCTTCTTGAGGGGATAAAAGAAAATATCTTATAACTTATTATGGCACATCCAAGCAGTTTTTACCCAATTACCCCCCCCCCACACACACATACAAAAACCTCAAAGACACATCCACTACCTGAGGATTTATCTGCATTTTAAGAAACTGGGGTTAGAAAATTTGCTTTAAATTACAGAATGTTAATTCACATTACTACAGGCTGAATGTTAGTTTTAGTTAATTGATGATATCACTTTTCTCTCTCAGCAATATTTTTATTCTAAACTAAAATTACTGTGTTTGTTTACTTACTTTATGCTTATTTAACCTGCTTTTCTTTTTCAGCTGGCATCATCAGACTTTATTTAACCCTTTCTCCCCAACCACTGATTATATAAAAAACGGCTTTTTACAATAAATTTCCAATAAAAATTTGGCCCTTCCCATTCTGCAATTTCTCATATTCTGTTTGACTCTGATTTGTATCACATGCTGTAAAAAAGAGGTGTAGTTTCCTTTTTCGTGTTGAGAATGTTTCAGTACATATTGTATGTTTATATTATAGTAAAAATATATATTAGGAATAATGTAAATTAATATTCATTTTAGTTTAATTTAAATTTGAGTTGTAAAACATGATACAATATTCACCAAGCTTTTCTTTTTCCCAAACAGACAATAAAGGCAACCTCTCCTCTTGGTGACCCGAGGGTGACATACAACCTAGAGGAGGGTCAGGTTCCTGAGACCAATATGCCTGTGCGCTTTTACATCAAACCGAACAGGAGAGATGGTTCTGCATCCATCCTGGTGGCAGAGAATCTGGATTACGAGACGACACGTTTCTTTACGCTACGGGTTCGCGTTCAAAATGTGGCGGCTGTACCCCTAGCATCCTTCACAACTGTTTATGTTAACATCACAGGTGAGACACATCATCATCTTCTGTGAATTATTGTGGACTAACCAACCGAAAACCATTTGCATGTATAAAAAACATGCAATGCCATGGTTGTTGGTGTAAGCAAGAAAGAAAAGAGACCAAAAATGTATAGAAATGATGACATAATGATAGAAGTCCTTGTTGACACCCCTCACTAGTGCGCTACAAATATGCCATGACAACCATTTCCATGCTGCCTTTCATTAACAGCATTTTAAAAATCAGCATTTCATAGCAGCTCGGTTTGCGAGGAACGCAGCAGTGTCTGATCTGATTCACTGATTGTGTCTGAGGAGCTGACACTAATGTTTTTTCCTTTCTTCATAGCTCATTTAGCCTGTGCTGTGCATTTGTACACAACAGTGTTCTCTACTGTCACCGAGCGCATGTGGAAATTTAAAGAGCTGATGAGTGTATGACATGTGCGTGCGTGTGTGTGTGTAATAGAAACGGTGAAGAGACTTGGCAGCGAGGAACGACACTTGAGACCACATCAGCTTTAATTAAAGGGAAAATGGAGATGGAAATAGTGGAAAAGGGAGACAAAAACCCATGAAAATACAGAATACAGATCAGTAAACCTGCAACAAATAAATTCACAGATCTAAACGTGCAAATAACCAATATACTGATTTAAGTAAACACATAACCAGGGCAATAAGTACGGTAAATCTGTGCATTAAATGTGCACTCTTAAAAATGAAACATGAGAGGAAAACATCTATATATATATCGTCGCTGTCCTTCCAAAACCTCGGATGTTTACATTTTTCAGGAAATGGAAAAAACACTTGACTGTTTTAAAATGATTTAATATTGTGTTGACAAGCACTTTTTAATAAATTTTTTGGCTAAATATTCACAATATTTAATCCAATCCAATCCAATAAAATTTAAGATGCACCAACAGTAAACTGATGTTTGCATCTAATCCAAAATGTGTGTCCACATGCATTCATTGGTAGATTTTAATTTGTTTAACTGATTGCTCTCTTTCTCTTCATCCTCCGCTGTGTTTAGATGTGAATGACAACGTTCCTTTCTTCATGTCGTCCACATACGAGGCAACAGTGCCTGAGGGGGCTGAGATCGGCACATCAGTGGCACAGGTCTCGGCCACAGATTTGGACTCTGGTCTCCATGGCATGGTGAGCATGGTTACCATCACTTATAGTATATCATAGCTGTTTAACAGCATTGGTTGTGTTTTCGGATGGGATGGTATGTTTTTATTTGTCAAACAGCTTCATCGGTAAGGCCATGCTGATTGACCAACTTAATTTTGCTGGTGTGTGATAGCTCACCCAATTAATTAACTCACCCTCTTGTCATTTCAAACCAATGACTTTCTATCTTCCACAGAACAAAAAAAAGAAAATATTTTAAAGGAAGTTGGAAACCGAACAGCACTGGACCCCATTGACTTCCATTGTATGAACACAAAACCAATGCAAGTGAATGGGGTCCAGTTGACAAAATTTTTCAAAATATCTTCTTTTGTGTTCTACGGAAGAAAGAAAGTCATACAGGTTTGAAACGACAGGAGGGTGAGTAAATGATTACAAAAAAAATATTTTTGGTTGAACAATCACTTTAACCAGCACTAAACCAAAACTAACCACACAACTAGCTTTCCTGCAGCTCAGTGGTAAGAGCATTGTGTTAACATCATAAGGTTGTGGGTTCGATCCCAGGGGATTACACATACCTAAGTATAAATGTATAGGTTACTGCAATGTAAGTCGCTTTGGGTAAAATCTTCTGCCAAATGCGTAAATCTATCCACCCTGTAGTGCCATAAAAATGTCTATGCTGTTTTTAGACTCATTTTTTTATCTTAATGTTGAATCTTTTTCTAAATTGCACCTGGTTTGACATGTTTTCCTACACAGATTAACTACATCATCCTTAAAGACCAAAGTGGCGACTCGCAGTTCTTTAGCATTAATTCCTACACGGGCATCATCCACACCCGGGCAACCTTCGACCGTGAGCAGAAAAGTTCCTACTTGATCGAGGTCCAGTCTCAGGACAGCTCAGAGTCTGCCCGACCCAGTCAGCAGGGCCAGCCTAACACAGGTGAATGATTTATCATCCAGGTCTTCTTAACTCCTTGATCCAGCGGTTTTGCAGCTATCACAGCAGGCGAACCAGCCTCAGAGATTAGCTCCATTCAGGGTTTGTGTAATATAGGCCACATATACTGTAAAATGAAAAGGCCAGAGTATTACAGGCAGAGTAGATCATTTTGAAAATGCTAACGTTTGCCTGCTAGCAGTGCAATCATACGATCCCTCTCTCTCGCGAATCATCATCCAAAGCCATGCCTCCTCCAAAACACATGAGCGCGCGCACAGACCAGAAGCTGTTGGATCGGTTTCAGTACAGTCATGTCAGATGAGAAAACATAACAGTACACCGTGAATTACATTACTACAATAACGAACATCTCCAGCAGGTGCTCTCTGTCCGCCACTGTCCCGCTGCCTGCACATCGCACATGAGCGCGCTGATGACATATAATGTCTGTGTGAACAGGGTGCGCAGTGGGATGCAATATACACTGACTGAAAATGTACACAACGTATCATTGCCCTCTGACCGAGGGCAGTAATTGGTCCAAAGTTTTTTGACCCTACGCCTTTCACAGAAGATATATAATTATAAAAATGTGAATGTTTCGTATTACTTATTGCTATCAGGATTTTAAAAGATTTCCAACCAGCAAGACAAAAAACTCTCTAGACAAGATTGCTTACTCAGCCTTTACACAGTCATTAAGTTGTTTATCACAGTTTTGTTATGATGATTTCATACATCATAATTTCTGAGTAAATCATTTTTTGAAGCCTGCACATTTTATGCATTATAATGAAAATAGTGTGCTAAACGTTGCATAAAGGCTTAGTTTTAACAAAATGTGACAATTCTTTGTTAAGTAATTGTTTTGCTTTACAGATTTCAAAATGATGCATGACATTTGATGTAAATTTGATGCAAAATAATGAAAAAAGACATACTAAGAAAAAGTTTGAATAAAAGATATTCCAAATACAAACAAAACATAAATTAAATAATTAAATATTCGATTAAATAATGATTTAATTAAAATATAAAATCTTTTAAATTGATTCTTGTTTAATATAGCAGTAGTTGCAATTTTTCATACAGAAGTCACTTTTGGCACAAAATATCACATTCTTGCTTGAATTTCATGTGAACACACAGACACGGCCTACGTGAGGATTTTCGTCACCGATGTGAACGACAACGCTCCAGCGTTCTCTCAACCCGTGTGCGAGATCAGCGTGGAGGAAGATAAGGAAGTGGGCTTTGTGGTCATCACCGTTACAGCTAACGATGAGGACGAAGGTAATTCACATCGCACACAGACATCTTATTCTACACTCAGCTTCGTTTGTGGCTTTTGTTTTTCTGTTTTGTTTGTACCTCAACTTTTTTTGACAGCCCACTGATATTTTTGACAGATATGGAGTAGGAGGAGTTGAAAAAAGAAATTGTGAAATATATCTAGGTGGAAAATTTGCGTCTTTTTGTGCTGAGCTTGTTAGCAAATCTCTGCGGTGAATGTGGGAGTAACTGTTTCGGTCACCTATTTGATGTTTGCCTCTTTGATTTGTTTGCTCTTTGTTGTCTTATAGAAAATTATTAAATAAATATCAGGCTCTCTTTAATGATAGAGATAATCCCTCGTGTGGAAGATTTTGCAACGAGATGTGTGAGATCTGAGTGCCCAGACGAATAACGGTTGGGATTTTTAAGTGGATCGTAATATGCAGCTCTGGCCTTTTGAACATAAAACTAAAATGACAAAGCAGCATTTTATAATAACCAAACTCTCAGGGGCATTACAGGTGGCTTAAGCGGTGAATAAATGAGAATGGAAATAACACATGTGTTTAACATGAACTATCTGTCAAACAAAGCATTAAAAAACACTAATTTAAAAGATCTAGTTCTCCTACAAATGTAATCTCTTTTGTAATTTTCTTTAAGTTACTAAATTAAACTGATGTTTAGTTTTATCCAAAATTTTGCATGAAAAGTCATGAAAAAGCCAGATGAAAAAAATTAGCCAACGAAAAATGATTTAACTCATGCGATTACTTCATCTTACAGTGGTCAGCCGGTATGTTTTGTCCCTCTAATGTAAGATGTCCAATAACATGTGTACGAGCAATGCTGACTGTCTACTTTATTTAAATGCTATGCAGTGTTTGACCTCTTAAATTATAGTTGGCTGTTTACTGAATGTTTTATTTATGTATTTAAAGATCGGTATATCCTTCAGACAATCTCAGTTCTTGCCTCGGCCGCACAATGCACATGAATGCATGAACAGCTATGCATTGACCTCAGTTGGCAGTTAAATTAGCAATTTCCGGTTTACTGAGTAACTTCTACAAATTGATTTTGTTAGTCTAGAATGGCTGTTGGAACATTTCCTAGAGGAAAATTGCTCACACGTCAGATTTGCATAAAAGTTGTTTCATTTATGGTTGGTGTTTTCTCAATGTTTGTCCTAAAAGTCTGTAAAAAATCTAATAGACACAAGGGAGACAACTGTTGACAGTAAGAGTATAGAGATATAAAGCTAAGGTATCATAACTTAGATTATTTAGTTTTGGAAGATTTTGATGAGAAATCTCTTATTTCTCCTTGTTCATGTCTCAAGACAATTATGTGAGTGGCAGGAGTGATAGTTCACCCAAACATAAATTCTGTCATCATTATTCACCCTCATGTCATTTCAAACCTGTATGACTTTATTCTACAGAACAAAAGAGAAGAATGCCATTAACCGAACAACGGCGGTACCCATTTACTTCCATCGTAAGACCAACAAAATCAATGCAAGTCAATGGGTACCGCCGTTGTTCGGTTACCAGCATTCTTCAAAACACCTTCTTCTGTGTTCTGCAAAAGAGAGAAAGTCATACAGGTTTGAAATGACAAGAGAGCGAGTAAATAATTATTTTTGGGTGAACTATCCCTTTAAAGGGGTGATTTGATCTAGTTTACCACACATGTAATATAAATCATAGGGGTCCACAAAATGTGTCTGTGAAGTTTCAGCTCAAAAAACACCACAGATCTTTTAATATACCATGCGCTACATACCCACTTTTGCATGTGAGGTGAAACGCGCTGTTTTGGTGTGTATCTCTTTAAATGCAAGAGAGCAGCTAGTCTCCACCCCCTTTTCAGCATAAAACGTGCTGTGAGCGTGTGCTTCCAGCGACAAAACAATAAAGTATGGTCACATAGAGCGAACGAGAAACAAGGTCTCGTCTTTGAACACCAAACACATTCATTCCGATAAGCACAACGGTTTCCCCTGGGGCCATTCGCGAAGACCCTCCGGTCCCTGTTTGTCTGGTCACAACCACATTATGGAGAGAGAACCGCGTCGCGTGTTTACAAACCATACACACAGTTTTCTGAAGTGAAGATACTCGAGACAAACGCATCGCTATTTCTCTAAGCCAAATTAATGTTACACAGAACAATCTCGCCGCATGTTTACAAGGCACAGACATTGCATCCTAATAGTGAACGGACAAACGTGTCATAATGACATTTTATCTACTTTTAAGTTGCCTGGGTTCTAACGTAAAAAATACCTGTACTTATAATGTCTTTATTTGCAGCTTTGCCTCGCAGATTTCCATTGAAAACTAAATAAATCCATCGCTCTCTCGTCTCCCATGAGTCTGGGAACATTGTTCTGTGCAGCCAACAACACAACAGTTCCCTATCGATACTTCACTCGTACTGCGTAGCAGGACGCTATGGGGAAAACTCCTTTTCTCCGATGACTGAAGCTTTATAATAACGCAGCGAAAATGCTGCACGGCCATTGGTGCGTGTAAAGTAAAACTTTACGCCAATGGCAGCGAAGCTGCACGGGCCTATGGCGATGGCGCCCGCCAAAAGGGGCGGGGCTCATGGCTATATAAGCAGACACATCGCCGTAGGAACCTCAGATTTCTTCTCCTTCAGCGACGACTTCTCTTCGCTACCCGGACTGACAGCTTCGCCGTCGAGAAAGCCTTGCAGCGGACTGGACCTCTCTGCTCAGCGATTTCGCTGATTCCTGCAGCATCGTATCCTTTTCCGCGCCGCTATCCGGCAAAGAGCTAAAAGACTCATTTTCCGAGCAAATTTCCTGCGGCGTTGTTTCAAATGCCGCGCCGTCCCTGTCACTCGTGCGGGGTCCGCCTCCACACTGCTGATGGGCACGGCGAGTGCGTCTCGTGCTTGGGGGTTTCCCACGCTCAGGACGCACTCGGAGAGACAGAATGCCCTCATAGTGAGAGCATGAGTCTCTCCTCTCTGCGCTCGCGGATAGCTTTCTTTTCAGAGAGCAATTCCGCCCCTCCTTCCCTCCCGCTTCACCCTGCCGGGATGGAACGGCGGGGAAGAGGAACTAAGCGCTCGGGGAAAGGCGAGCTCACGTCCCCTCGGCGTGCCTCGCATTCTCCACAGAGAGAAACTTCTCCGGTTCGTTTTTCTCGGGCGGGACTGCGCCCGCCGGCATCCGCCGGTGACGTAGTCTCGTTTGGTGGAAGCGAACTCGAGGAAGACGACAGCATGTCGTTAGCGGCTTCAGACGGGGAGGAGCTATCGGGCTCAGTTTTTGACCCCGCCCCCTCTCCGTCTGTAGAGCACAGCAGACACGCGCCTAGCGCGGATACCGAGCTTTTTCGGGTTCTCGCTAAGGCCGTGGAAGAGCTGGGCTTAGAGTGGTCCTCTCCGGAGGAACCCACTCGCAGCCGTCTGGATGAATGGTTTCTGCCGGGGCGTCGCACGGCCCCTCGGCATTAAAATTCACCGTTCTTCCCGGAAGTTCACGACGAACTCACCAGGTCATGGCGCGCCCCCTATTCGGCCCGTCTACAACCTTCTTCTTCCTCCGCCCTCACCTCCATTGATGGCGCAGAGGAAAAAGGCTATGAGAAGCTGCCTCCCCTCGAAGAGTCTGTGGCCGCACATCTGTGTCCGCCCTCAGCAATCGGGTGGAAGGC
Source organism: Triplophysa bombifrons (assembly GCA_029783895.1). Taxonomy (NCBI): domain Eukaryota; kingdom Metazoa; phylum Chordata; class Actinopteri; order Cypriniformes; family Nemacheilidae; genus Triplophysa; species Triplophysa bombifrons. The sequence goes on from CM056455.1 coordinate 7,916,660, forward strand.
AAAAGCGTCTCACTCCTCAAAGCCATGTAAGACCACATCGGCCCTCGCTGGACGCGCATTCCAGACCAGTGTCTGCCCACCCCAAGCCACAGCCGACTCAGCAGCCGGCCAGGATCACGCCCCCGCTGCTCAGAAGGCATCAGGTGCCGAGACACGTCAACGCTCTCGCTCAGGGAGACGCTTCCCTCAGCGCCAGGGACCCCGGCCCAAGATCACGCTGGACACGGCGCCTCAGGCATCCTCCTGAGACCGAAGCAAGGAAGAGGAGGAGGAGGAGATTGTGTCCGGCTGGACCTCCTCCCAAGAAAGCTCTATTGTGTGCCCAAGCACCCCGTTCTGTTCCGGGTGCCGGCATAAATGTATGTTTGTTCAGGGTAACCGGGCCTGTTTTAATGCCCGCACAACCTACCGCTGTTATAGCGGACACTTTAATAAAACACAAACATTTTAAAAAAAAGAGCAACCTTCCTCTTCCACTCTCAGCGGAAGTCAAGCCCCCAAAAGGCGGCTTGCCTCCCCAATGCATTCAACCCCTTGCCATACGGGCCGAGGCCTGGCAGGCCATACCCGGGGTATCTGCGTGGGTGAGGGGGATAATATCTCGAGGATATTCACTCCAATTCGCTCGCAGACCCCCGCGGTTCCGCGGGGTCATCCCAACCCAGGTTCAGAACGCGAATTCACACGTTCTGCGCACGGAGCTGAGGAACTTGCTGGACAAAGGAGCCATAGAACTGGTTCCCCCAGATCAAACCGAGTCAGGCTTCTACAGCCGTTACTTCCTCGTACCCAAGAAGGATGGCGGTCTCCGCCCCATCCTCGATCTCAGACATCTGAACCGTGCCCTTATGAAACGGCGCTTCAGGATGATTACTCTGAAACAGATCCTCTCGCAAATATGCCCAGGGGACTGGTTATTCTCCCTGGATCTGAAAGATGCATACTTCCACATCCAGATAGCTCCCCACCACAGACGATTCTTGAGATTCGCTTACGAGGGGGTTGCATATCAATACAGGGTCCTTCCGTTCGGACTGTCTCTAGCTCCTCGCACTTTCACGAAGTGCATGGACGCGGCTCTATCCCCTCTCAGGCAGACGGGAATCCGCATTCTGAACTACCTCGACGACTGGCTTGTTCTAGCGCAGTCAGAGGAAGATCTAAGGTCCCACAGATCCCTTCTTCTCAGCCATCTAGAATGCCTGGGGCTAAGAATCAACTTTGCCAAGAGCTCTCTGTCCCCCAGCCAACGCATTTCGTTCCTGGGGGCGGTTTTCGACTCGAGACCGCGCCCTGGCTATACGGCGGCTCGCGGCTTCTTTCACACTGGGAGCGTCTCGCCCCCTCAAGTCGTTTCAGAAGATGCTGGGTCTCATGGCCTCCGCTTCTCAAGTGCTGCAGTTAGGCGTTCTTCGGATGCGTCCACTGCAGTACTGGCTGAAACAAAGAGTTCCGCCACACGCTTGGCGTCATGGACGCCTACGCGTCCGGGTGGACCAAATCTGCATAACTGCTCTAGCCCCATGGAAGGATCTTCCTTGGTTGGAGCAGGGTGTGCCCCTGGGCACATCATGCAGAAGAAAGGTGATCACGACAGACGCCTCCAACACGGGTTGGGGAGCGCTGTGCGACGGTGCACCGGCCTTCGGCCACTGGTCGATTCAGGAGAAGGGGCTGCACATCAACTACCTGGAAATGCAGGCAGTATGGCTGGCCCTTCGCTACTTCCTGCCGGTCTTACGGGACCGCCATGTCTTAATCCGATCAGACAGCATGACAGTGGTCTCCTACATAAATCACCAAGGAGGCCTCTCCTCAAAACGCCTTTTCTCCCTGGTACTTCGCCTCTTGGAATGGGCGCAGTGCAATCTGCGCTCACTGAGAGCAACTCACGTACCGGGCAGACTGAACCAGGGAGCAGATATGCTATCCCGGAGCAATGTCCCTTCAGAGGAATGGACGCTCCACCCCAGGTCGGTACAGAAAATCTGGGAGGTCTTCGGCAGGGCAGAAGTCGACCTTTTTGCCTCAAAAGACAACTCTCATTTCCCAACCTATTTTTCAAAGGACAAGGATGCCTTGGCCCACAACTGGCCCAACCGGCTCCTCTACACCTTCCCCCCGATCGCTCTTATACCACAGACGATCAGGAGGATCACGGAACAAGCGCACACAGTGCTGTTCGTAGCCCCACTCTGGAAGAACCAGCCTTGGGTTGCGGAATTGTCTCAGCTGCTCGTAGCAGCCCCGTGGCCTATTCCCCTGAGACGGGACCTCCTCTCTCAGGCAGGCAACACCATTTGGCACCCCCAGCCAGAGCTCTGGGCGCTGCACCTTTGGCCACTCGACGGGGGCCTACGATTCTCCCCGAGAGTGTCATGAACACAATATCACAGGCTAGAGCGCCGTCTACGAGACGACTCTATACCCTTAAGTGGTCTGTCTTCTCCGCCTGGTGTGTAACCCGCGGCACAGACCCAGAATCCTGTGATATATCAATAATTCTGTCATTCATGCAAGAGCTGTTGGATAAGGGCCGCTCCCCTTCAACACTCAAGGTATATGTGACAGCAATCGCAGCTTCCCATGCCCCTATAGCGGGCCAAGGAGTGGGAAAGAACGACTTGATTATTCGTTTCTTGAGGGGTTCCAGGCGGCTACGTCCCCCTCGCCCCCTCACCGTTCCTATATGGGACCTACCTACTGTTTTGAGAGCTCTGAAGGGTTCTTCCTTCGAGCCTCTACAGTCCGTAGACCTCCGCCCCCTAACACTAAAAACCGCACTGCTTCTAGCGTTAGCATTGGTAAAACGTGTGGGTGATCTACAGGCGCTCTCTGTGAGCCCCTCCTGTCTTGAATTTGGGCCTGATGACTCTAGGGTAGTCCTCAAACCAAGACAAGGGTATGTACCTAAGGTGCTTTCTACTCAGTTTAGAGCACAGGTGGTGACATTATCTGCGCTCCCCCCCTCCGAGCAGGACCCGGAGCTTTATCTGCTCTGCCCAGTCAGAGCGCTAAAAATTTACATTGAGCGTTCCGCCGCCTTCAGGAAGTCGGAACAGCTTTTTGTCTGCTTCGGTGACCGCACCAAAGGGTCCCCGGTCACCAAGCAGAGACTATCTAAATGGCTAGTTGAGGCTATCGCGCTGGCATATTCTTCCTTGGGCCTTCAATGCCCCACGGGAGTAATGGCCCATTCTACTAGAGGCGTTGCCTCTTCATGGGCATGGTCGGATATTTGTGCGGCGGCTTGCTGGGCCTCGCCTTCCACATTTACCAGATTTTACAGTCTGGACATTCCGGCCTTACAGGCCCGGGTCCTTTCTGCTTAAGACTAGACTGCTGGATGGTGGTTGCTCTCAACCACACTGGCATCTGGCACATTCTTAGGACGATTAACTGGATTAAGCCACCTATTAGCCTGGCTTTTCCGTCTTCTACAGGGCTTCCCTGCATTATACAAATACTCGAGCTACGGCTCCGGTATTATATGATGTTTTTCGTTCTACTTGTGGCACGGCGGGATTATACTGGTTCCCCATAGCGTCCTGCTACGCAGTACGAGTGAAGTATCGATAGGGAACGTACTCGGTCACTAACGTAACCTCGGTTCCCTGAGATACGGGAACGAGTACTGCGTTCCTGGCCGTGCTCACAAGCTGCATATGGTCGTCGCTTCAGTCAAAATAACCTGAGGTTCCTACGGCGATGTGTCTGCTTATATAGCCATGAGCCCCGCCCATTTTGGCTGGCGCCATCGCCATAGGCCCGTGCAGCTTCGCTGCCATTGGCGTAAAGTTTTACTTTACACGCACCAATGGCCGTGCAGCATTTTCGCTGCGTTATTATAAAGCTTCAGTCATCGGAGAAAAGGAGTTTTCCCCATAGCGTCCTGCTACGTAGTACTCGTTCCCGTATCCCAGGGAACCGAGGTTACGTTAGTAACCGAGTACGTTCGTAAGCTTTGCTACTTTTTGCATGGTGTTTGAACTTCACACATGTGAAAACAACAATGGTGGTGGAGCGATGGGTGGACACGTTCAGAACAAGGGGCGGAAATATTATAATAAGAACAACATTTTACATCATTAAGTGAGCGATTTCTGAAGCGCTCGTTTTCTAAAAGGCTTGCAGAGATAGGCTCACATAAAAAAAGTTAATGATTTGTCTTTTTTTCTCATGTTTTCTGAGTTGGCGGATGAACAAGAGACTCGATTTTAGGATTTAAACATGGAAAAAGTCTGTTTTTCATGAAATCACCCCTTTAAGTAAAGGCTCCTCTTGCTCTCTTAGATATTAGATATTTTTTGTGTAGGTCAAAACATTACAGCTTTCTTTTAACATCCACAGAGTTAGTCCTTTAAATCTGAGGGCGACAGGCTTAAACAAATCAGCTGTCCTTCTAATGTCATGTGACAGGCTGCCGCTCGACTACCCTCTAATTTCTCGTCCTGTCTCTAGAACGTTCTGGGCTGTCACTTCCACATGTCTCAGTGACATGGCTCCCCACCTGATCTCTCTCTGATTTATATCAGGGCACGGTGACTTGGCTCATCCGTCAATATAGACAAACGGGCAGGAGCGCGAGGCTCTGGCCGCAATACGGTTTCGCCCCTTACATATGCATGACAAATTTCGAGTGGCGTGGGGCTGTGTCAACAAGCAGACTGCGGTGAAGGAGACAGGGGCATTGACATGGAGCCGCGCGGGCATCTGATAGCTCATTAACGATGAGACGGTAGAAGCCCCGTGGAGGTGAGCTGGGTGACTTGACCTGCCATGGCTGGATGGGCGTCCAGAGCCGGGCGACAGCTAATATCTCACGACTGTCATGAAATGAAATGCAAATCCGAACTTGATGTCCTTACGTCCCCTCCTTGCTTTAGAAGGCACAATGAATGAGATCGCCATTAAAATGCAATATTTCTTAATACGCTGGGGATGAAAATGGGGTGTAGCAATAATTAGGAGCTGATTTGTGGGAGATGAGGAATTTTATGGTCCTGTTAAGTGTTTCCTAAAGCTGATTAGCAGTGTCCTCTTCGAGCTGTTCATTAAACTCCAGACTGATTTCAAAGATGAAATATGTAAAACATGCTAAACTTTCTTCATGCTGAATGAGCACAAGGTCTCCTGGACTTTGGACATTTGCTATTTTTGATAGCAGGGCCCTGCAAATGCAATGAGGACCACATGCCTAAAATTTTTTCATGTATAAGGATGCATATATACTGTTTGAAAAATAATAATTATAAGCTCTGCTACAAGAGTTCGGTTTGGGTCAGTGCTGGAACTTTGAGGGGAAGCCATATGGCTAGGCTGGTCATTAAGAATGCCGCTTCTGGCGAAATCGTCAGGTCTTCCCTTAGCGAGTGTCACGGCACATCGCACTTCACAACCGTGGCAGCTAGCCAGGATGAGCACGACACGTTCTAATGAAATCGACACACATCACGCCCAGATGGTGTTTGTCTCCAAAAATCTGATCCAGACTGTTGAACCGAGCAGGAGAGAAACTATTGCCATGCCATCACTTCCCACAGTGAACCAGAGGTTGTAAGATTTAGTTGTGGTCGTAGTGATGGCTGTTTAAGAAGTCAACAATAAGCCTCAAGAACGCCTACATCAACACCAGACCAACACCATCAACACCAGAGTGTGTTTTTAACATATTTTGTAGAAGATATCATTTAGCATTAATATACAAATGGTTATTTTTATCACTTGATTGTTCAGTAAAATACCAATACTAGAAATAATATACCATTATTTTTGGTGAAGTACAAATGGCTTTAGTTCCTTTTGAGAAATATAAAACATGTTGTTTTGTAACTGCGTTTAGTTTGGCCAAGACATCTGATGTGTAGTTTATTATATCAGTACATTTGTTTCCTGCTAATCGAACCCATGATCTTGCTATTTCTAGCACCATTCTTTGCCAGTTAAGAGATTGACAAAGCATACCTTTCTTTCCTTTAAATTGTGTGAAAATGAGATTAGTTTAATGATGTATTGATGAGTGTAAGTATCGTCAGTACGCTATAAAAAACAGCCTGCATGTGACATTTTGTATGTTTATGTATGCTGATTCAAATATTTAAGCACAATCGTATTGTGCGTTTGGGCTTTCCTGGCCTTTATGTAATCCTCATGAAGTGAGCACATATTAATGCTGACATTCTCTTTCGATCCAGCTCAGCCGAGTTTAACACTTCCCAGAATACTAACGCATCCCAAACCCCCCAAACAGGTGCCAACGCCAAGCTACGCTACCAGATTACCTCGGGGAACACCATGGGCGCCTTCGATGTGGAGCCAGAGGTCGGCACCATCTTTATTGCCCAGCGGCTGGACTACGAGCAGGTGCAGAGATATGAGTTACGGCTGGTCGCGTCGGATGGAAAATGGGAAAACCAGACGACGGTTGTGATCAATGTCATCAACCAGAACGATGAGGCGCCTATTTTTACTCAGACCGAGTACCAAACCAGTGTCACAGAAGAACTGACAGATCTTCCAGTCTTTGTACTTGAGGTAAGTGGTTAAGCAGTCTTGATTCAGAGGTTCCTGGCACACGGTTACATCAACTGTTAGTGCGTTTAAAAAAACTTCAAAGGCTTTGCATAAACATACCGGAAATGAGAAGGGAGGACTAACTGCATACCTTTGCTGTGACTATTAACTTTTAATTGCCTCATATGTACTGCCATGAGTTTGTTGAGCTCAAATACGCAAGCTTATTTTGACCAATCTGTCGTTCTTTCAGGTCTCAGCCACAGATCCTGATCAAGAGGCGGACCAGAGTGCAGTGCGGTATTCTCTCCATGGACAGGGTGCCGGTAGTGAATTCACCATTGATGAGTTGAACGGAAGGATCTACGCCCAGCGCCGTTTAGACCGCGAGGTTCGTTCGGCCTGGCAGTTCCTTGTCCTGGCTACGGATGAGAACGGGTCGGGTCTAACCGGGTTCGCTGACGTACTAGTGGATGTGCAGGATATCAACGACAACGCACCTGTCTTCCTGTGTTCCACCGATAACTGCTTTTTAGGTCACGTGCCTGAGAACTCCCCAGCTGACACTTCCATAATGGAGATGCGAGCTACCGACCTAGATGACCCGAAAGCTGGCAAGAACGCTATCCTCACCTACAGAATTGTGCAAAACGTGCGCAACGAGATCAACCTAAACCTTTTTTCCATCAATCCAGCTACAGGGACTATTTATACTGTCCTGCGCTCTTTGGACAGGGAAGTGGTGGACCGATATCTTGTTGTTGTGGAAGCTCAGGATGGGGGAGGTCTTTCGGGTACGGGAACAGCCACCATTGTAATTTCTGATGTTAATGATCATCCTCCAGTGTTCACCCAGAAGGTCTACATGGCGTCTATGCCGGAAAACTTGGACATCAACAGCGAGGTAGTGGTAGTGGCTGCAACAGATGGAGATGAGGGCGAAAATTCGGCGATGACTTTCAGCATCATTGGGGGCGATGAAGATCGCAAGTTCTTTATAGAAACTGACAAGGTTAACCGACGTGGTGTGGTGAGGCTGATGAAGAAGATAGACTTTGAGAAACCGCATGAACGCACATTCAATCTGACAGTGAAAGTAGAAGACGCTGACTTTTTTAGCCTGGCTTTCTGCATCATCCAAGTGGAAGACTCTAATGACCATGCACCAGTTTTCTTCCCACAGTTCTACGAGGCCGGATCCATGTTTGAAGATGTTCCCATTGGTACCATTGTGGCGCAGGTGACCGCCATGGATATGGACTCTGGCCAAAATGGGAGGTTCATATACAGCATTGCCCCAGAATCCGACCCCTTCCAGCAGTTCTTGGTGGATAAGGGTGGTTGGGTCGTAGTTGCAGACTCTTTGGACCGGGAGAAGGTGTCCCAACACAGAATCATGGTTATGGCTACAGACATGGGCAGCCCTGCTCTGACCGGCTCTGCTATTGTGCTGGTAACCGTGCAGGACGTTAATGACAACGGACCAGAGTTCGAAGCTCCCTATCGGCCCATTGTGTGGGAGAACACTGCCGCACCAGAGATCATTCACATGAATGACACTTCAGTTCTGCTTCATGCCGTTGATAAAGACACCTCGTCTAACGGAGGGCCATTTTCTATCCGTCTACTGATGCTGACCTCTGACGTTACTAATTTTAATTTGACTGACCTCCGAAATGGTAGCGCCAAGATTACCGCTCTTCGCACCTTTGACCGGGAGAAGCAGAAACAGTATCTTCTTCCCATCCTGATGATTGACAGCGGCTCTCCACCAATGAGTTCCACAAGTACACTCACGGTCATAATCGGAGATAAGAATGACCATCCTCATGCAGCAGGACACAACGAGTTTATAGTGTACAGAGTGCAAGGTATGCTCATGCTATTTACATAAAAGATACTTTGTAAAAAAATAAGAATACTTTATTATTTCACGTTATGGGTCACTTGATCTTACAAATCTTTATATTTGTAGCCATGTATCTGAAGGTTTGAAATGACTTAAATGGAGATTTTTTTTGTGCTAACATATTAATTTCTTTAAAAGGGGTCATATGGCGCGAATACGTGTTTTTCGGTGTCATTAGTGTGTTATAAGTTGCCCATGCATGTATTAGACACGTAAAATGGCAAAAATGAAAGAGTCGAAAGAAAAGATGTATTCTATCTAAAAGCGAATGCTCACCCAGACCTGCCTGAAACGATTTGTGTAACCACACCCCCCCAAAAAAAATGTCAATTCGTGGTGAGATTTGACTTAGACCACCAAAATGTGTACGCAAGTAAGGTGGGCATACCTGTCAGTACAATTGCTTTGGAACCTGATGTTCCAAATATGGTAAGAGATGTCACATTTCCGTCACACACATGCAGTATTCGAACAATCACTATGCACTGGTTAACTGGCCAATCATAGCACACCACGCTTTTCAGAGAGATGAGCTTTGTAAAAAATCTGCTCGGGGCAAAGAGGAGATACAAACAGGCATGGTATGTGGTAAATACAGCGTTTTTGAACCTTTAATCATGTACACACATTGCATTACATCTAAAACAAATGATAATATTTGTTTTAGCCGTGTCATATGACCCCTTTTATTACAAAACATTATGGCCGTCCAGAGTCCAGAATAGAAAAAAGCAGTAAGAATAAATGAATGACATTTACACATTTAGCAGATGCTTTTATCCAAAGCAACTTACAGTGCATTCAAGCTTTACGTCTTTTTGCTATTGCTGTTTGAAAAGAATCTAAGGTGTGACCTACAGAAACTGGTTCATGAAATTCTAATGGATTTTGCAAATAAATAGATGTTTGCAAACTGAAATATTTATTTTATTTTTTATAATATTTTATTTCTAAATCTATGCTTTTTGTAGTTACACCATAATTCTTAAATTATATTTTCATAGTTTTGACTGTTATTCTAAAATTGTTAGTGACCCTAAGCTTTTACATTTTCATTTATGCATTTTGCAGATGCTTTTATCCAAAGCAACGCACATTGCATTATACGAGACATTAAGTAAGTTATGTGTAAGTTAACTTTTGAAGAATACTTAAAATACCAAAATCCGTGTTATCACAATAATACATTTCCAGAAAATATATCTAATTTTGCACCATCTGTCAGTGAAACATTTTGGGAAATACATTTTTTTTCCTTGATATATTTTAAGCAAATTTCTCTTTTCTGTGCTGGAACTGTATAAACCTTGTAATAGGAATTTGTCACATAGCGTAAACATGGCACGACGCAAACAATTTACATAAATCCAGGTTAAGAGGCATATAAACAGGAGCCATTTTAAAAGATGTTGATTTCATGACTAACGGGATTACAGCGTTTCATTTTGCCTTTTGGAGAAATGGCAATGTTGCATCTCCCCCCACTGCTCTGTTTAAGTGGGACCATATGTGCCAATGAGATGCTCTGCTGTTTTGTTTATCTCTTTAAAGATACGTCTCTTCCACCCCCACATGCACACATTCATCGCCCTAGGTATTGCGCAGACTGGATGGAGGTCGCTGTTCTCTAACCTAATTATGTATTTTCCCCAGGTATGCTCCCCACCACGGTGCTCGGACAGGTTCAATCCCCTGACCTTGATGATTGGAGCGAAAAGACATACAAGTTTGAAGGCAAACCCCCCAGGTGCTTTGATGTTCTATTGAAGTTTGATTCAAACTCAACTGTGTCAACTCACTCTTACAAGCAAAGAAAAAAGAACAAAAGTGAGCGAAGATGAAGAACGAGGCTGCACGGAGCGCTGCATATTAGTGCGCCGACAGCTTTCCTGTCACTCGCTTTTTAATACTTCATCAAACATGGGATTCAAAATTCACTCTGAAGTGAGATGAGAAAAATTATGTTGGCTACAGGTTCTCTCTAATGAAGTGTGTGTTAGGCTTTGTTCACACTTGTAGGCAGATCCGATTTTGTTTTTAAATCGGATTTTGATGACTGACAGACCTGCAAGTGATGAAATGTGATTGGTTTCAGTGTAGTCCGTATTATTTCCATAGCATTACTGAAACTTTCTTACTTGAAGGGACAGTTACCCAAAATTTTTAATTCTGATATAATTGTATACATCTCTTTGTTCTAAAGAAACACAGAGAAACATATTTGCAAGAATGCTTGTAAGTAAATAGTTCTTGGCCACCGTTTACAACCAAATTAAAAAACTGCCCCAGAACGTTCTGCTTTCCTACATTCTTTAAAACATCTTCTTTGCGTTCAACAGAACAAAGTTATTTTCCTACTATGGTAGTCAATGGTGGCTAAGAACTGTTTGTTACAAGCATACTTCCAAATATCTTTTTCTGTGTTCATCAGAACAAAGAAGTTATACAGATTTGGAACATCCTGAGGGTGAGTAAATAAAGACAGAATTTTATTTTTGGGTGAACTGTCCCTTTAACATCTAAGAGTTGTGACGTAATCTCTGGCATCATGTCTTGCAGAAGTTTGCCCCACCTGATCTTTTGAGAATTCGTAACTATTTAACGTGTGGTAAATGTGTATAAATTTGTAAGATGTGAATCATATAAAAACGTACGATTATTACAAAAAACCTGAAGCCCCTCCCCTAATCCCAGCCCTAGACCTAAGGTAACTGGCGCAAAAGCAAATCATACTAAAACGTACAAATAAGAGCGTACAAATGCATATGAATTAGCTAACTTGTAAAATAGTTAAAAATTCCAGAGAGATTGAGTTGGTTTGTCTGAATAAAGCCCTTGTGATATCCTGCGTACGAAATTGTCTACTACGATACTATACCGTATGCAAAAAGTCGGTTTGAGGAATGAGTAATATGTTCACAACCTCAATATGCAAGAAATAGTATGTGAGGAATACTCAAATTAATTGTTTCTTCCGAGATTTCAGAGTATGCATTGGGTACCCTTTTAGACACTTTTATTATGTATTAAGTTAATAAATTGATAATATTTTGAACTGTGAACCTATAGAGCTCTTTTTTAGTGTTAAGGTTAGTGATTTTGATATTGACTCTAAATGTGAAAAATACTAAAATACAAAAAATACAAAAATACAAAAATATTATAAATTGTAGTTGTTTACAAATTACAAAAATACAAATACGAAGCTGTTTGTTTGCGGTCCATGGGTGAACGTCAAAGCTAAAGAACAATTGTGCTAATATTCAAATGCTATTAATTATGCTAATACAACAAATGTCAACTCAATTTAGTCCTGAGTTCATTTACAGTCCAATTTTAAGATCCATTGGAAAGCTGTAGCCCAAAATGTGTTGTGAAGGATTTGCTGCCATTAATTTGGATAATTAACACATTAATACATTAGCAGTTTGATTCTAGCTAGCCTGACACATCTCCTGGCACCGAGAGCGTGGCTTCAATCCAAGCCCTTTATCATTCGCCTACTTGACGGTTAAATACCTCATTTGGCAGCAGAGCTGAAGGTCACCGTTGAGGTGGAACTCTTTTCCTGTTATGTGAACATGATTGAATCTAATTTGAGCAACGGCTAATGTGAGTTTAGCGACCTTGGTGCTCAACATCTGAAGTTTTCTACATGCCAAAAAATAGCATCGGTACAAACGCCTTTTCAAAGAGTCATAAACCGGTGTTCTTGTTAATTGACATGTCAACTCCATTGACAATTTATTTTCCACCAAACACACTACAAGAAAGTAGTTTCAGTTGCACTTAAATCTTTTGGTCTCTTTTCGAAATGTTCAAATGCAACAACAAAAAAATGAATTAGTGCCATTAGTCTCACCATTTAGAAACAACTGTGACCTAGAGAAAGAGACTGATGATGCATTGCTGTGTCTGGGATGTCTCGTATCCGGAGCAGCGGTAGTGTCCCTGTCATGGTCATCACATTTAGAGTCACAGACAGGAGTTGACATAAGTGCTATTGCTGATATACAGGATACACAGCCATTAATAATACAGCGGAGTCATTTTACTGCATCAGTACAGCACACGGCGCTGATGCCCTCTCATGTGTGATGATCTAGGAATGAACCTGGAAATTACTCTCTGAGTCATGGTTTTCTCTCTAGTTTCTTGTTTGAAGTAGTTGTTCTACTTCCAAATGCATTTTACATCTTTTCAGTTTTTTTGTTGTTAAGTAGAGATCAAAATCTGATTTCGTTTTGGTCTTATTTTGTTTATCCACACAGGCAGTTTAGTGTGAACCAGAACACGGGTCAGTTGAGCATCAGAGAGGGCACACCAGCTGGATTCTACAGCTTGCAGGTGAGGGTGGCAGATAAGAGCTGGCCTGATGTCACCTCCTCAGCGGAGGTCACGGTGATGGAGCTTGATGAGGAAACGCTAAGGAACGCTGGCTCTCTAAGACTAGCCAGTGAGTATTTTCCCTTATAATACCATTCATTTCTTAAAGATACCGTTCACCCAAAAATAAAAGTTCTGTCATTAATTCACCCTCATGTTGTTTAAAACCTCGATAAGACTCTATCCTCTGTGAAACACAAAAGAAGATATTTAGAAAAATGTCTCTGTGGTTTTTTGTATATACTGTACAATGGTAGTCTATGGATGCCAGTGTTGTTCTTCAAAATATCTTCTTTTGTGTTCTGCAGAAGAAAGTCACACAGATTTAGAATAACATGATAGTGATTAAATACTAAAAGATGAACTTTCTCTTTAAAGTAGACCTCCTCTATATATCCTTTATTAAAAAATATTTAATGCTTTAAATCAATTAATGATTGATCACTATCATTAAATACTTTCATGCACTATATATACATACCATACGTTTAAGAACTTCCTCTGTAGTCAAACAATGTATGTTCTCATGTTTCTGACATTAGCATGCTATATTACATGCCCACTTTTACACATTCATGGCCCTTATGTGTTTAGCAGCTTTGGTCAAGGGCATAGTCAAGTAAAAAGATGAATGGACAGAATCACAATGAACTGCTTTGTGTGTGTGTTTTGTACAGACCTGAGTGCAAATGAGTTTTTCCAGGCGTCTGGGAATAAGGAGAGCAGATACATGCGTCTCAGACGTCTCTTATCTGAGCTCCTTCAGACAGACCTGGGAAATGTAGATGTCTTCAGCGTGGCCAACGGCAGCCAGTCGGCACAGCATCACCTCAGCGTGTGGTTCGCCGCTCATGGCTCCCCATACTATAAACCAGAGAAACTCCACGCCTATGTGGCCATGCACAAAGCTAAGGTGACAAAGGCACACACTCGCACTTTGACCCGTATCAACATCCTCTCTGTTACTCACACAGACACAGACATGGTGGTTATGAATCGCACACCTGCATTTATAGTCACACTGTGCTGGAGTCGATGAATATTTCATTTCTGTGTAAGGAATGATATGGTGGGCTGCTGCTCTCGGCAAGCAGGGAGGCCGGAAAGAGGGAAATAAAAAACATGTTACTCCCTGTGCACAATCTAGCAGTCTGTAAATCAGGTGTAGGAGTGAGGGCTCTTCACAGCCCAGCATGGTGCTGATGGTCTCACAGAGCTTGTGTTGGTACGCTACATGAGAAACTGTTTGACAACTTAAGAGCGCCACTGAGGGATGTGAAGCACTGCCCTTGAGATTGAATTCAGTCATTTTGTAGAAAACATAAACCCACATTGAGTAGCAAACACATACAACCATAGAAGCAAAATTATAATGATTGAATGCATTTGTAGGTTTTCTCACATGCGTTTGTCCTTTAAGAAAAAAGTGTCTGGTCAGGTGATGAATTTAAAACCAGATGTGATTATTTAATATGAGTATTAATGTTTTCATGATTCTGACACTAACAATAAAAAACAGTTGTGCAAATGATATCTCATGATTGATATATTTATTAATTAAAAATTATATTTCACACAAAAATGTAATATTGACTAATAAGATAATGATAAGTAAAATATCAGTGCAAGTAGTTAAATAAGATACAATTTAATTTAATTATGAAAAAAAAAACATTATAATATAAAACAAATAATTGAACTTTATAATAATGAAATATAATTCATGAATCTTTTATAAAATAACAGTTAAATGAAATTTAATTAAAATAAATAAATAAAACAGATCAGTACATAAAATTGTATTAATAAATAAGCAAATGTAACAAAACTATTGAAGTATATTTAATGAAGCGAATAATTAAGAACAAAGACTATTTATTTAATGAAGCGAATAATTTATAAACAAAGACTATTTAATTATTAACTTTTAATAAATAGGCCTACTTCACACAAAAATCCTATAAATACTAACTAGTAAGATAATAATAAATAAAGTAATATAGTAAATAAAATTAAAAAATATATATAATTAAAATTAAATATTATAATTAATTAAATTGAATTTTATAACAAAAATATAAATACAGACAAACAGTTCTGAAAAATAAATCGTCAAATGTAACCTAAATGAATAAATGATTGAAGTTTAATTAATGTGAATGATTAAAAAGAATCCTTATGTCTCTATCAGTTGGAGTCGGCTCTGGGTGGGACCATTCTACAGGTTGGGGTGGATGAGTGCACCTATACAGACTGCAGTCAGACCGGAGGCTGTTCCAGCAAGGTCACATTCAGCAAATCCCCTACGAGACTAAACAGTGGAAATGTCTCTCTTGTTTCGGTTTCGGCCAAAGCAAACGCTCAGTGTGGCTGTCTCGGCCGAGAAAGCGTACACCTGCAGTGTTCCTCATACCTGCGTAACCCCTGTCTGAACGGAGGCACCTGTTTGAACACTGATCTGGGCTACAGGTAAAACAGTTTAGAGCTCATTTCTGTGCTGCACATTTTTCTGTATAATAAAAGAATCACTGTGTGTTGGTCATTTAGTAACGAAAAATCTCTTGCTGTTTTGCAGATGTAAGTGTCCCCCCATGTTTGATGGGCCGGAATGTCAGCAAACCAAACATAGTTTCTTAGGCAATGGTTATGCTTGGTTTCCTCCCATAACGCCTTGCTTTCAGAGTCATATTTCTCTGGAGTTCATCACAGAAGCGGCCAATGGACTGCTGTTTTACAATGGACCAATGGGAGCAGCTCAGCCAGGAGAAAGAGAGGATTTCATTGCACTGGGTAAATCTTGCATGATGAAATTTGAGAGCAAAAGCCTTCACTGTTTCTGATATTCTTCAGGAAAAATGACATCATTTAAATTTTAGTTGAATTATTCCTTTAAGATTTTCTCTGCTACTAAGCGCAGTCTAAGGAGAGCCATTAATGATAGGTATTTTAAATTGTCGTGGTCAGCAGTGTTGAGTGTGGGATTTGGGTCAGCATTGATCACGACCCCAGGTCAACATTGACGGTCACATTTTCCACCTGCCCTATGCTGTATTATGCAACTGGTGATATGATTTCAGGGAACAACCCCCCTGCGGCCTTGCATAAGCTTGCATCATCAGTTTGGGTCGTGTTTTTATTGAACTGGGGCCAAAACCCTCCACTGCAGTGACAGCAATTTGAGACTGACCATGGATTGATAACGAATAAGCATTTTTTGCTGTCTGGGTCAAAACGATCTAGAGGGGGCATAAAACAGCATTAGTTTCTTATTCCACTTATTCTGTGTGACCATATGCTGCACCTTGAAAATTTATTATTGGTTTAGTAGGCTATTTCTGAATCAATATCATGGAATAATTATTCAATTATTCAATTATAATTTAAATAATACATACTTCGTTTTATATAATTTATGAAAAATATAAAAATTTTAGATAATACATATTTCGTTACATTGTTTTCTAATGTCTTTACTATTTGCACTAAACTGTGTTCTTTGTAAAGCTGCTTTGCAACAAAGTAAAATTGCTATAAATATTAGTCAGTAAGAAAATGATAAGTAAAGTAATCGTGCAAGTAATTTTTGCTACTTTTACAGGAATGTAGATGAGATAAGCATGTCAAACATAAATTAGTAAATCAGCAAATTAACTTATTTATTATTTTAAGGTTCCAAAGTAAAGTAAAGTAAAGTAAAGTAAATTTCTCTAGAAAATGCAAAAATGTAACAAAATTGAATTTTAAAGATAATAACATAGATACAATACAGTAATCCACCGTTATTACATCTGTTGACACCCACATCAATACTCCCTCTCTTCTTCTCTTCTGTCTCTTTAATCAGAGCTGAAAAATGGAATGCCCTTGCTGAGTGTGAATCATGGTTCGGGGACACTCACGTTGCAGCTGCCCACAATATCCACCGTCGCTGACCGGCGCTGGCATCATCTCGACATCATCAGTGACGGCAAGGTACGGCAAAACTCTGATTATAAACAGAGAGGGATGATAGAGGGTCTTAGAGGTCATACAAACAGGATAAGACGGCGGGCTGTGGCCATTCCCAGCTGAATTTTAGTTTGTCTTCATAATGTTCTCAACTTCACCTCAATTTCACTGAGATATGAAGCTTTCAGACAGTCCAGATCATAACATACCTCTGAGGTTCACATGGGTTAAGCTGATTGTGATCTTCGTGGCCTTGTGGGATTTGGGTCCAAAATATTCCATTATAAAAGTTGACCTGGCATGCGCTTGTATGTGATGTAACATATTGCCCTTGAGTAAAATTATTGGTGTGTGGGTCTATGTGTGTGTGTGTATATGTGAGCAGACCGTGCAGATGATTCTGGATCACTGCTCTGGTGCCGTGATGAGCGAGGTGGAAGGTCTGGGAGTGGGGATGTTGGAGATGGATCAATCGGTGTGCAAGGCCTCAGGAGAGACTCCAGGCGGCGAGAGGTGAAGGACATGAAACTGATATTTTATCTTGTTATATCTATATAAAAAAACATTATTCTTTGTTTTTATGCTGGTACAGGCTAGTTCATGGCTGGTTAAGCTCATTTAAAGTCACCTGTATATCAGCATACACAACACAATGTATTCTGATGACTTGAAGTAAATAGCATTGAGGAAGTGGTGTGACCACATTTGTGCATCTCCTCTGCAGGTTTTTTGATGTCTACCAACCTCTCCAGCTTGGCGGGGTTAAAGAGACCCATCCATTCCGTAGGTCACACTCCCCTTACAAGGGCTTTGTGGGATGTGTAAGAAACCTGATCGTGGACAGTCAGGTAAATCTTGTGAAAGGATAATTCACCCAAAATACAAATTCTGTCATTTATTCACCCTCATGTTATTCAAAGCCCGCATTTTTATGTGGAACTCAAAACAAGATATTTTTTTAAATGTCTCTGTGGTTGTGTGTCCCTTCAATGGAAGTCAATGGGGGGCAGTGTTGTTTGTTTATCTAGGTTCTTCAAAATACCATCATTTGTATTCTGCTGAAGAAAGAGAGTCATACAGAAGGTGACATGAGGGTGATTAAATAATAAAATAACTCTAATTTAGGCTGAACTATCCATTTTAAAGTGTATATATAAACTTTATGGCTGTGGTTCAGACTGGATGTGCTTTGCGTTACAATCCCCTCTCTTTATTTGGACATAGCAGAGATCCAGCTGAGCCACTTTCTGACAGCGAGTCAATACAGGTCAATGAGATTCAACATAGTGCTGACTCGGATCTCTCCATGTGTCTGTTTTCTGTCAGGTTTATGACCTCAGCAGCCCGGCAGAGAGCGAGAACACCACCCCAGGATGTACGCTAACAGACGGCGTATGTCTGACAGCTGGAGGGCCCTCATGTGGCGTCCACGGGAAGTGCTTGGGGGAATGGGGCTCCTTTAGCTGCGACTGCCATTCTGGATACAGCGGACACAAATGTGATAAAGGTGAGACAGCACTTCCCAATATTTGAGAACATCATGATATGTTGAATGGTTCATCTGACATGGTTTTGTGTTACAGCTCTTCCCGAGTGGTCCTTTGAGAAGGATAGTGTTCTTAGGTACCAGCTGAGAGGCGGTGGAAGTCCACGCAAAACTCAAGCTCATCTACTTCTCAGAACACGTTCCTCCGCAGGTATCCTGCTCAGCATGTCCTCCCGCGACTCCAATGAGTTTATTATCCTGGAAGTAAGTGATAAGCATACATAAAACTGGAACATTTGGAAAGGAAAGCACAATGTCATGTACTAACGTTTTGTCTAACAGATAGTTGATGGATGTCTCCGTGTGCGCTGTAATCTTGGAGACGGTGCCCACGGTTTGGAACTCAAAGGCCTGCGCGTGAACCATGGGCAGTGGGTCCTAGTCAGCCTTCATCGCAATGACAACATCTTCACTCTTCGACTGGAGCAGGGCGGAGGTTCACGAGAGGTCACAGGAGTCCTTGGACAGAAGAAAGATATAGTGGTGCATCCCTCCAGCGTGTTTTTGGGAAACAGCGGCACTCCAAACGCTCATGGAGACTTTCAAGGTGGGGCTCTTCTCTATTACTGATGTTGTTACTTTTAAAAAAAACTAAGGAAACAGTTTTTTTTTTAAATATATATAAATTCCCGAGGCATGATTTAGGAAACATTCGAAATTGGTACCACAGCCGAGAACACCACACAAAGCTTAAAAAAAATGTATACCTAAGTTAACACTTTTACATTAATTTGGAAATAAAATGTGAAATTAGATAAATGTACCTGAGTTAAATTCCTACCACATGATGCTAGCCTGGACGTTGTGGATTGATAGCTTGGATGAATGTGGATTGATAGTATGTCAAAAGAGTTCAATATTCCTCATTTTATCTTATTAATAATAATAATCATTATTACACTTTTGTAAGCAGAATAAATGAATCATTGGTGATAGAAAATACAAGCTCCACAAAAAACACTATGTGAAAGAGCACAGATGACATATTATTATTATGTTTATTACTCGGCAGGCTGTATGCGGGACGTGAGACTAAACGGTCACTCTCTACCGCTGGATGGTCAGGGCACAGAGTTCAGTACGGTACTGGAGCGCCGTGGGGTCTTGCCCGGCTGTCACTCTGATGCCTGCAGTGCCAAACCCTGCCTGAGCCCGCTATACTGTGTGGACCTGTGGAGAAAACATGATTGCAGGTCAGAACACTCTCATATGCTCTATACTACGATTATGATTTAAATACAGCTTCTTTAGATTACGTAATGGGGACTGAAATGTTCTTTCCATCTTCTCAGGTGTCCAGCCAATCAGGTTGCTTTGATGGATGAGGTCGTTGGCTTTTTGCATTGTGCCCCCTCCCCCTGCGGCCCCACCACATGCCGTAACGGTGGCACCTGTCTGCCCCACACCACCAAGAGCTACCAGTGCCGCTGTCCTGAGGGTTTCAGGGGTCAGTGGTGTGAGATCGCCCAGGCCAAATCTCTTCGGCTCGCCGCTCTCAGTCCGAGCTCCATCCTGGCAATCAGCATGTGCCTGCTCGTCTTTTTCGGTAATTATTGCGTATATGTGTTCAAGAAAGAAAGCACATGCATGTTAGACACTGAGACAGGAAGGGTGAGAATGAGGAGGTAGGTCAGGTGAGTCTGCGTGTGCACTACTGACAGGTAACAATGTCATGACAGACTGGCAGTGCCCTCCAGGTCTCTGCTGGTTCTGACACTCCGTCAGCGACATCACAGGCAGACACACAAATCCTTTTTAAGGCATTAGCGCATGCAAGCTGGGAGAAATCACTCATCGAGCGAGGCGAGAGAGAGAAAAGTGCTGCCAGATAATGGGATTGGTCGGGCTTGCGGTGGAGGAGAGATGCCTTCTAAGAAATTTGGCAGCAGAAACCTGGGTTATTTTGGGATTGATCTGCCTTTAATTAAATAGAGGCGTCATGCCATCCATAAGCAGACGAGTCCAGGAGATGATGGAAGAAATGGGTGGAAGCGCAGAGATCGGAATTATGCACTTTGACGTTTTGCATGGCCTGTCTGTACATAAGCATCCTCATAAATAAAGTTGCCTAACCTCACGGACAAATAAATCTTAATTTAGGTATTACATCATTTTGGTTAGTCCATTCAATAATAACAAAGTGTCAAGACATCAAAGAGAATCGAAATAAAACTGAGAACAAACATCCTCAAGCTCCCCTGTGTCTCTCTTTATTTCATCCACAGGTGTGCTCGTGGCAGTGACAGTATGGAATCAGAAGGGCAGTCGGAATAAGTTTCGCAAGCGAGGCGTGTACCACATCCCGGCAGAGCAGGAGAGCTGGGAGGACATCCGGGAGAACATCCTCAACTACAACGAGGAAGGAGGAGGAGAGCAGGACCAGGTATTCCATTTACACACAAGGCCAAGGGGAGATATTGATTTCCGTTCACCAACACTCAAGTCAGTGGAATGACTTCCATCAGCGGGTACATGTTTCCGGCATGTCCCTCTAGGTGGCACCATTGAATACTTTGCTGCTAATGCAATACTCCACCAAGTGATATAAATCACAATTCAGATTTCTTAGCATTAACAGAGCAGTTGTGAAAAACACAACTCAAAAATAAAAGCCATGCCAAAACTTCAACCCATTTTCTTTTGTTTCACTAGAACGCCTATGACATCACTGAGCTGAAGAGGCCGCTGTGTTCCAGTCTCTCTCAGTCGTCCTCCTGCACCACCGCACCTCTCATCAAGTCCTCTCAGGGCTCCCAGGAGGAGGTCCACCCCTGCGGGAACATCGCCAACGGAGCCGCCCTACCCTACCACCACAGTGCCAACTGCCCCGCCCACTGCTCAATGGACTTCAAGAGCTACGTGTCACGCATCATCTGGGAGGCCGACAACGACAGCGTGTCCTTCCCCATGGACACCTACAACGTGTACTGCATCGAGGGAACGGGCTCCACAGCGGGAAGCCTCAGCTCTCTGGGATCGGCCATCTCAGAGGAGGACTTTAGCTATGACTCCTTACAGCACTGGGGAGCAAAGTTTGAAGGGCTGAGCGAGCTTTACCGCAGGCCAGAACTGGCCATACCCTATATGGATACGATGCCACGCCAAAGCCAGGGTCTTTCTACCATCCAGGTCCAGGAACAGCATCAATAACCCGACCCTTCAATCCTAGAGTTAGTTTGCGTGTTTTTGTTAATAGGGAACAAATGGAACCGGCTTCTGATCATTTGTGGTGCATTCACAAAGCTTTAAAGAGCAACTTGAGTGGGAGATTGAATTTGCTTTATTTATTGAGTGTGTCTAAGAGAACTATTAAATGTACTTATATTTATTTTTGCTCTTGAGATGATACGGAACAAAGCCAGTGAGCCACCACGTGTCCTGTCACCATGAAGAACATGGTACGCGTTCATGTCACTTACATATTTCAGAAAGGACGCGAGTAATGCTGCAGTCCATTTAATTCAGAAATGTAAAGCTTCCATCCAAACCAATGGAGTTGTACACAGATAATGATAAGCAATCACTTTCAATCCAATTATCAAAATCAAACAAAATTTTACAAATGAAAAACATTCATATAACATAACACGTTTGGAAAATGTTTCCAGAGAAAGATGTGTAGAACAACCCAAAGTTGGTGGTCTTAAACCTTTAAAGCAAATACTGACAGAACCAGTTTTTTTATTGCTGGTCTGTTTGTTTACACCATTTAATTGCTAATGTAAATCATAGATGTTGAATGTGAATATCTCACATCAGACATCTAAATGGAATGCAGCATTATTCTGTGTGGTGATCAGGACGTAACGTTTTGTAAATCTACACCAAAACACACCGGTTGTGATGGACCCAGCTGCACTTGTGATAAATGGCCACTTCTGAATTTTACCTCTGAAACATAAATTTGCCAAAAGAGGGCTAAGACACCGAAAGATTTCATAGGTGACTGATGTGCCAATAAATCAAAAATCCGCTCATGCAACGAGAGCATAAGTTATATTACCTTCCAGTGGCATTGGATTTTTTTACTCATGAAAATTCATTACATAGGCGTTTTTTCTTTCCTTTCTTGTATTAATGTGAAGGACATTGTGTGTGATGCCATCCCAGATCCTGGTGTGCTGAAACATGGTGACATCGTTGTCTGTGTCATGGGAAACACCAAATGAATGTATCGTGTTAAATCAAAATATCCCTGTTATGAATCCACTGTGTCAAAATTTGTTTTTAAAGCCGAAAAAGTCGGCAGCGCAAAACAATCACAAAAATACTTAAAAATATTTTAAAATTGCAATATGCTTACAAAAGATCTGTATAGTTCTATTTTTATTGATGTGAAATTAAGAATATTAGTCTGCCGATGTGCAGAACATATTTTTTAAGAGTCCTAAGAGGTTTCCCTTGTGTTTTCAAGGAAAACCTCTCTAATCTCTGTCGATTGCATTCAATTCATGTCAACATTATGTTCGTTGTAAGTTGCGGCATCTATAGTGAAATAAATTGGGCTCAAACTCACATGGCCACTGAGTTTTCCAGATGCTGATTTGAGAGCATCAGGCAAGGTCAGTTCATGCAGTTTGTAAACAAGAGCATGAGGCCATCGCCACAGTGGCTTACGGTGACACAAAATTTTCCATGCACCATCACAGCGTTGTGCTGCTTATTGTATTGACTTAATGAAAATAATTTACATAATACTTTTTTAAGGGACCTAAGATCTGATATTCCTTTTTGTATATGAATTTTAATAAATGAAATGTTTTCCTTGAGCCATTGTACGTGTTTTTTTTAACTATAACACATGATTTGTCATTATAAAATGACACATGACCATGAGACTTTCTGAAGAGATTTCTTCCGTGTTGTTTTACTGTCACCCAGTGGTGGCTTGCTGTAATTGCAGTTCTGTATCTTCCCATTCATTTAATATCTAAATTGGTGTAAATTCCCAGTTCTTCGGTGGGTATTTTAACCACGCCTCTTCCTCTAGTCTGCACCAATCAGATGAACTTAGTAATTATTGCAAGCAGCTGATTTATAGTTGGGAGATTATAAAACCCATTGTTCTGCATCAACGGGCAGAGGTAATGTTGCTGACGTTGCAAATGCCATGTGAAAATAACATATTTTCTTTCCTTATGTCTATGTAAGTTGAGTTTTAATGAGGGTTGTGAAGCCACAACCGAAATAAGTTCTGTTAAAGGCTCCATAGAATCAAAATGGTAAATTTGTTGTTGTTTTTCACGTTTTTGGGCCGTCAATTGATGTAAAAAGGTGTCTTAAGAAAAAAGATAGATTCCGTTCAATCGTCCTGTTTCAATGGAAAATACATCAACGCAAGACATTGATTTGCTGATCAGTATAAAACTGAATTTACAGATTTTGAATGCATTTCTCTGATCATTTAGAATAAAGACTAAATTTAATCTAACATCATAGGGCATATAGGGCACATCACAATGACACGTCATTAAAACTAAAGGCACGCACAAAGGTAGTTGAGTCTGGAGTGCTCTTTTTGTTTTGGGGGTTCTTGAAGGGGGGTTGTGAATTCAGGGTGAGGAGCTGCTAAAGAGGGGGCAATCGTTCCCAGAACTACTCAACAATAACTCGCACAACAGGGTCATTGTAATGAGAGTCTATGGTTTATGTGCCAGTCGCATGTCTGGTAGACACCTCCATGCAGAGAGGCTGGCCGTTGCATTAACATATAGACTGCCTCTTTGAATAACTTTATAAAAGAAACGTTACTACTCATCAATATGGACAGAGCAGGCTTTTTATTAAAACATACAGCTCAGTAGCTTCAGGAAATTCTTAGAATGGAAGCAGCTTCCAATCAAATGTAATCCACACATTGTATAATAAACAAAGTTTTGTTTGTTGTTTACATGAATGTTGCAGTAAAACAACAGTTGTTTTTCCTGGCAGGTTTATTTGTTAGAACGACACCTAACCACTATCATTAGGCCATTATTGTGCTTCAGTTTGGTGCTGTTCCTATCACTACACCAAAAGGCACAGCTTACCTCCTCCCCCTTCATCGACTACTTGCATGGCCTAAAATGGCCATCCATTAGTGCGGGTGAAAATCTGTACCGATTATCGTTAACTCTGTACATACTCAGGACACTGAGTTCTGTAAATGTTATAAGGTGAGAAGATATTTATTTGAGGTTATTTGGTCATCTAATGCCATGACATCTATAATTTACCCGGTTTAACAGACAAGACTTAAGGCTGGTCCCAGACTAAAATGAATGTGTGACCGGTCTTAACTGAACATAATTTGCCCAGAAATGTCTTAATATATCTGTGTGATTTTTTTGTTTCAAGATGCACACCAGTAATGTTTTCTTCAAAGGCATTTTTGCAAAAACTAAATAATTATGTGAATTCAACTAAGGTATAGTCCTGGCTTCAGCTAAGCCGTGTCTGTGAAACCAGGCCTCATACTTTAAGTGTGGTTTACAGGTCAAAATAGTTTTCCGGCCTAGAAATAAATTCTTATTCTCATATCAGTGAACACAAGTTTGAACATGTAAACGGTCAGAAAGACATTCTCATTTCACTTTTTAATATTTTCACATTCCAACACTTAGGACATTGCTATTTGTAAGCATATACATCTTATGTACAATTCATTATTTTACAGTGTTCTTATGTGTTCAGTGTATTTTTACAAACACTGACTCTTAAATCCAGAAGTAAAAAAATTGAAATCAAGCTATGCTACACAATAAACATACAGCATTAAATTCATAAATAAAAAGCACCTCAAATTCATTAAATATGCCTTTGGCATTGAGGAATTTAGAAATTGCAATTGAAATATTAGGTCTAAAAATCTACCAATAGTAAAATAAATATGCAAATTTAATTGAAAATGTTCAGTTTGGTTAAACATCCGAGTGGGTGAAAACAGTCAAGTCTTTCAGGAATATCTATGAAAATGAAGTAGCGTGGGAACGAATCAAACAATATTTTAAAAAAGAAAACATTCGCCATAACCGACTCGACATACAGGGTTTTCCTGTACAACAAGCATGTTTGACCAAGCACCAAGTTATTGGCAAAGCAGATTCAGAACAGTTTCACAACACATTCATAATACAATTAAATCAAATTAACAAAACATAAACTGTAACATTTGTTGTATGAAGGAGCAGCATTTGTGTAGACAACCCTTTACTTGCAACATGGCCAAATGCACTTTTTTTAAGTGCAAGAACGTTGCATTTTCCTTATTCTAGATTAATACATGGATTACTATCCATTCTTTGATGGCAGGCACTTTAAGTACTTCAAATACTGCTTTGAGAAACCATCTCCGAGGACTCTCCCTTTAACTTCACAGGTCTGCAAAGTCTGTGACCTACAGCTTCTCAGTGTGTGTCGCTTTTTCACACACACCTCCCAAAAACAACTGTACAAAACCCAGCTGTGGAATGAATTGAGGTACCGCACACAGCTGTTAGTCTCTCTGGGTGTCATGGACTGTGAGGCCTTAGTGACGAAACAGTATGTAAATGAGGACAGGTTCCAATACCGATCACACATTAGGAGGCTTTTCTGTGCTTTTAGGTGGGGTCAATAATCCCCCTATAGCCAATGGAGACATTCGATCCAAACTGTCCTGTTGCCGGTCATGTGCTTCACTCTGCAAAGCCAATTGAAATGGCATCAAACTTTAAAATCTTTATTAAACCCAACTGTGGAGATGATTAACACATGACAGAATACTCACCAGCATGGACAGGTAGTCCACATGGGTCTGTATATTATGACGGTCTTCTGTCGTCACCTTTTTGAAGTCTTTCAACTGCGGTCTGGGCCACTCACGCACAGTCTTCACAAATGGATTCATCCACCGAACACAGTTTGATATACTCTCCCATGTCAACCCTGGTGAGAAAGAAGAGGTTATTAATCGGGTCTGATTCCTTATACACTATTTTTTTCATCTGTATGATGTTTATTACATCCCAGATCACTTACCTGATACCTTATAGACTGTTTCAAATGAGGTAAAGTGACAAAACGCTGCAGCAGCTAAAACTCCATACTGGTAGTCCAAACAATTAATGTCCAAAATGCAAAGATCCAACAACTGTGATGAAAAATTCAACAGTTAGAAAATGTTAAGAGCTAACAACTCCTTTCTATTAAGAACCATCTTAAGAAGATTCACCTGTGTGATCTGAATGAAAGTTTCCTGAGAGAACTGAGGAACAAGGAAATCAGCGTCATCCTGTAGAGAGTAAACTTGAGTGTAGAGCTTCAACCATGAGATGACCGTCTCTGGACAGAGGTCCCATTTTAATGCCTTCAACATTACAAGCTCTTTTGCTAGAATCTCCTCCTCATTGCACGCCCCGTCAGTCACATAAGCAAACTCTTGGAGTTTTGGAGGATAAATTTCCTGTAAGAATCAGAAAAACATTTATGAGAGTTACAAACATGAAGACATTGTGAACTTTTCCAGTCCAATTTTATTCATACTGTAACTGCACATAAATAAAGTCGTAAGAGCTTAACTACCTCCATCTTGGAGGCTATGAAGAGTGAGGTTATGCCAATGAGCTGTAGCTGATCCTTGCCGATGTCATTCTGAGTCAGCATGTAGCGATCAAAGATGTCCTGAGCCAAGTAAAATGTCTCCCGGTGGAGCGTGTACACCTCGCTGACCTGAGCAAAGCATATTTATACACCATAAAATCAGCGGTGTATAGACAATGTTGATGGTTTATGAAGTATATCATCATAAAGTAAAGAAAATTATGGAACACTAACCTCCATGAGCCAGTCAAGAAGAATGGACCTCATTTTGGGCTGCATGGATGGATGTTGCTGGATGAAGCCCTTGTCATGTACATACTTCAGCTCCTTGTTCAGCATCTTGATCCACACATCATCTGAACTGGCCCAGCTGTCAGGACAAACCACATGTGAGCCATTAAAAATAGGTGAAATACGAAATAGCATTGAAAGGTGTTGCCAAAAGCCTTTAATGGGAATAATCCAGAATTCTAACAATTAAAAAATCTACACATTACTAACATTGCATCAGTCCCTACCTGAGGTTTGGCAGTGGTGAAGGTTTTACAAAGAGGTTTTTGAACTGGAAGCGTTTAAAACCAGAAGGATTATTGGTCTCTTGAAGCTCCTTCTGAGGCGTTTCGATTAAGACACTGGGGCTTATATCACCTTCAGCACACCGGTTCTAGAAAAAGAAAAACGTCTGTTAATAAAAGATAACTCATCAAATATTAAACATTAAATAAAAACATCACTGAGATTCTAGCCTATGCAAATACACATATTGTAAGCATTTTACAGTTTCTTCATAAACATCACTCAATGTTCTATCAGTATTCTTTTACATACAATGACTAACTGTAAATATATATTAAAGTATCTTATGAATAGTGTACACAATGACCACGGAATAGAAACTCAAGTGCAGCTATGATACTATACATCAAATACATATTTTATGCACTTTTCTGATCTTATGGTGAATAAGGCATGAAACAGTCAATAGAAATCAAGGAAATGTTCACCAATAAAAAACACTGCCTACAATTTTCCAGGCAAATAAGCAAAGCATAAGAGATTTTCGCGGGCTGATGGATAAAGGACATAAACGCGGGAGGTTCGTGGCGCGCCGCGCGCTCTGATTAACCCACTGACACAATTACTGCGCATGCCCGAACTACTGCGAACAATAAACACATCACTGCTAGAAATAAACAATTGTTTTCAAGCACTTTCTGCACAAAAAACAGCCTGACCCTGTAATACTGACTGAAAATGATCTTTACGTGGTATAGACGCATTAACGCACCTGAATTTCATAGTGCTGTTTCTTGGCTGTAGGGATCCTTCTATTGCACTGTTGAAAATTAGGATATGAGGTTAAATATAAGCGCAAACAATTGTAAATATTTCACATTTTAATTTGAGTGAAATAGGGACTCACCTCTCCCTTCCTTTTCCTTTGAACTTTGTTGTTATGTTCGGGTTTGTTTTGATTACTTTCTTGTAATGTGTTACGACCACTAAGTCACAGAAACAAAAAAATAAATATATTACCATTTATCAAAGGTGATCTTAAATCAAACATTGAGTTTTTCTTTCCACATTCTTACCTGCGTTTTGACATTTTCTAAACAATTTGGGGATATTTTCGCCTGTAAAGAAGAAGCACATAAGGTTTAAGGTACATTGAAGCTAATTTATATTTAGGGGAAAAAAGTCGAATAGACTTCAACCAATGCTATCAAGCAAAAGTATTTCTAAGTTAAATGAATGCATTAATAGAAGCATTTAAGAGAAATGCTTGCAATAAAGTTAAAGCTTATGCTTAGATCCCTCTAACGTTACTATGCTAGGGGGAAGTATGACCAGAAATAAATCTGCACATTAGACAATAAAACCTAAATGCTTATAATAACAAATCCAGAGGCATTAACGTAAATGTAAATTCTACTGAAGCAGTATTATTATCCAGTGTTAGTTAAGTAAAACCAGAAATACATGATCCAGTTTTGTAGGTACATGAAAGGACAGTCCGCGCCAATTTACATGAAGCGGGAGACTACAGCTGCCCCCACAAAACCCCATTTAAACACGTACAAAGCTTATTTAACACCAGCTTAACAAAAATACGTCTTGGGACACATCGCTTAAGTGTATACATCCAACAACACTTTTCTTAGTATCGCTTATTTTCTTTATTTCTCAGAGTAGTTTGCCAAGAGACGTCCACGTACATACAAAGATCTAATCTGGCGCCTAGCAAAACTGGCTAAGTTTCAGCAACATCCCAGCCATTAAGGTGAAATTGACATCAAATATTAGACTTCTCCCATTTACAAGAAGTATTAAATGTGGTTTCCGTGTAACTAAAGTTTTCGAAAAGGCTGTTTTAAGACCTTTTAAGGGTGTCTTCCTTAGTCGTAGCTGGCTGGCTAAAATGGCAACATAGTTGCTTTTCAAGCCGAAAAGCGACACGAAATAACCACAACATAACAATTAAACTAGTTAAGGACAAAAGTATACATCATTAAAATCGATATCTTACAATTAAAGTTGAATAAAAAAGAAGTAATTGTCCTTACCGCAGTGTTGAGTGCGAATGAATGACTAGCTGGCGCCAAGCTATATAAAGTCCAGCTGCCTGCGGCCACTGCGCATGCGTCGCGCCCCTTTCAGCCTTAAAATTACTCCAAACTTTGATATTACATCAAGCTTTTAGACTCAAATAATAAAAGGGCCATGTGTGTGGATTGTCTACATTCAGCTGCATGGATTTCGAAACGACAAGTCTAATAGCTTCCACTAAACCTGAAGGAAAGTGTACTGTTTTCAGACCGGCTGATTGCCGCGTCGACATTTGGTTTAAATATTCAAAAAAGTGCGCTTTCCTGATTTCCCGGTTAAAAAAATCCGGGGCTCGAGGACCTTAAGCATCACATGCGGTCATGTCATAATACAAGTTAATACATTTGTTGTATTTACAAGGAGTTTTTTGGCTCTTCGGATACAGTTCCTAGTTTTGACAGCGTCTAGTAGGCGGGGCTTTGGAAGTCTCTGGCCAATCAGCGTTACTTAAAGAGAAACAACGTGGTCTTGTAAACAAACCCACGAGAGAGGAGAGAAACAATTCTGACAGCGCCAATACAAGATGAAAGCGATAATATAACAGTTTATTCGACTAGTTTGAACGTTTAAACGAGTTTCTAAAACCGCTAGAAATAGTGAACATGTCTGCAGAACAAATAAAATACATTTAATTCTAAGTATTAAAAATATGTCATGAACTAAGCATGACAACAGCAGGCACTGTCCATCCAACGGAGATGACTTTGAATGGTTTTAAGTAAAACTGCGAAAGTGGCGTGAAAGTAAAGCAAATTCGGTAAACCGTCATTTGTATGCTAGTCTGCTGTCTTTGTATGCTAGTTTACGTCACATCCGGGATGTATTGTCTGCTAAGATGTTACCAAAGAGTATGTAACGTTCAACTTCTTATCGATTTACCATACACAATTATTATTTACTTTGAATATTTCAAATATCCCCAAATATTTTAAATATCACACAAAGATGTTTCGAATTACATTATTTGAAAATGTTTGCTTGTCAATTAGCCTACTACCCGTCAGCTTCCGTGAGTTTAATAGTGGGACAAGGTGGAAGTTAAAAATCTACATTATCAAAACTTATACCCACACTGTAACTATAATTATTTAGCTTGAACTATTTATGTCCTAGGAACATTCAGAGATTAGCTGGTTTAAATTACCATTAGGCATTGGTTCAAGGGAAATCTTTTAATATAGTTTAGTGAGGTTATTTAAATGACACATGCCAGAATAAACAGCCCTGCAAATCTATGCACTCCACAAAATACATAGTTTTTTTAATAATAGAAAAACACATGAGCATGTATTAAAACATTTATTGAGAGTATACATACCGACAAATAGTTGGTTTTGAAGACATATGAAATGGACAATTTATTTGCAAATTATACTATGCATATAAAACAGTTTGTATGTGACATGTATTCAAAACATATCAGTTCAAGAAACAGATAAATAAACAATGCTAAAACCTAACACTTTTGGCAAAGTGCTGTATTATTCCAGTAAATTAAAAATCAACCAAAGCACATTCTAAAACATAGCAATGCCACCGAGAATAAAATCTTCACACGTTGAACAAAGAAAATGTTTTGCTACATTTTGTGTAAAAAATTGACAGAGCAAGTGGCTCACAGAGACGAGATAATCCTCTGTGCATAGTCAATTACATTTGTTTGTGTCCCTTTGGACAAATTTCAAGTTCTTCACGGATGCATTGTCATACTGTTCACCTGGAAGGCACATGATCCCCAAATGCAATTCAAGGCAAAATAAATCCCTGTAATGAATACCAAACATCAGGCACCTACTGACATAGGGAAAGAGGGCCTGGCTTGTATTACCCATGGAAAATTAATAGAACTTTAAAATCCCTTTCATTCCCTTCATCCACAGAGTAAATGTCAGGATGTTCTAGCCAACACATACTACAGCAAGCAGAAAAAGAGAAGAGGGTTAGTAACCCTTAAGTCTTTGAATGTCCTCCTGCTTTCCATACACAGGTACACATGACACACTGACCGTGATAACTGAGTCAGATGTCTTCCTTGAGTTGCACACACATGTTATATGCATTCTTCTGAATGTCAGTGTTACTGAGTCCTGTTGCATTTATTTAGGGGAAACATTTACCTTGGCAGTGTCACCAGAAATTAAGAATAAAGAATGACAAACATAACATACACATTTTTTCAAAGTTTGTTGCTACTTCAAATACAACTTGTAACTAGTCAGATAAAACATAAAATGTTAACAGTTTCACTCCGTCGTCAAAGGTTTTAACAGTCTTTTAAGAGAGAGTTCATTTTTCACAGTCCTCACAGGATGAGCAACATTTCGCTTTCATTCAAATTGTGAAACACATATTTTTGTTAAAGATTTACGTGAATTACAAATGTTTCAACAAGGTGACATACACATAAACAAAGTTAGAGGTTCTCCAGTATGTACAAAGACTATTTACGATCTGCAATTTTAATTTGCATTTTAGCAAAGGTGAACAGTGATGACCCTGAGACATGTGCTGCAGATATGCAAATATGGAAAATAACATTACAACACACTATTTTTGTTTTGTTTTCCCCTTGTTGGAAAACTAGCACTACACAGTCATACATCGAATCAGTCACTAAAATAGGGAAAACTGCTGCTTACATACATATCGATGCAGATAACGTACACTCTTATCAACTTCATACTGATATGTAATATACTCTATATATTTTTTCGTTTTAAAATATTTTGGAAGTTTTTTTTTAAATATATTTAACATATTTTAAAATCTACTACAGAAACAAGGCTTTTAGTGATAATAAACCTAGTATATTTTACAAATGTTTTTTTTAAAGAGAGAGAGAAAAAAAGGAAGAAAGCACTGTTCTAGAGTCACAGGCAGGATCCTTCCCAACCACAAAGTGCTGCTAACACTTCAGTCACTCATGTGAACCGAGTGTGGCTTTAATGTGACACACTGTGTCTCTAATGCAGCTAGGGGAGGGAGATGGTAAAAGGCCAAAAACATGTCAAGGTGTCTGTACTAAAACACCATGTTCAATCTAACAACTAAGGGAACCTCCTGTGACGGTAACACAGTTCAACGCTCATGACACACCAGGCCGAACATAAAAGATGTTCAGAAAGGTAATGCATGACACAGACACATTCAGGTTGCGTGGAACCTGCCGTGAAGTAAAGTGACCTATGGCATTGATTCTAAAGGACTCCAATCCTTCTGGCGAAAGACTGATTCTCCCAGCGTGAAGGGGAGGACGGGGGAGTGCGGAAGTGATCATATCAGTAGTTGTACTGCCTCTGTCCCGGCTGGTGAACGAAGCCTACGGTGGCTTTAGCCTGTCTTGCACCGCCATCGCGCAGCAGGTTGAGCCGACGGAGGGCGTTGCGGGACAGTTGCTGATGCTCAACGTTTTCTCGGATGCGTTTGGCCAGGCGTACGTTCTTGGCCTGCTCCAGGAAGCCTGCGTGGGCAGAAACCAAGGCGGCTGCGTAGCAGCCAGATGGGCGATTTGGTCTGCGCTGAACTTCAGACCTACAAAGTAAAACAGATCAAACTCTCTTAATCACTATTCAACAATAATTGTATTTTTAAAGAATAAATGAAAACTTTACAATTATTTTTAGTGTACTTCGGTATACTATTAAGAGAATATGCCTTGCTCTACCTTAAAATTGATTTCTCACGAGTCCCGTCCTTAGCGGGCCGTTGACGTGGGCTGTGGAAGGCATACACAGACATGCTGGGGTGTTCGATCAGCAGGTTCTCCAGCGGACTCGTCTCCAATAGAATCGGAGCGCTGCCCCCAGCCATGAAGCACGGCGGAGGGGTGATAAACCAGCTCTCTTCTAAGCCACATGCTGCCTCCAAACGCATAAAGCTATTGTCCTCCGCGTCAGTGTCTGCCGAGTCCAGAGACGAGCAGGAGGAGCAGCGCACAGTAGCGTCGGGAGGAGCAACATCATCTGTGCACACCTCCACTAGATCATCGTCGCATGCGCTGGAGCAGGTCTTCGCTACAGGTACAGAATAAAGATAATGAGATATATCAATTTAGGTCAAGAAGTGAAGATTAATTACTGGTATTAGACTTTTAGATCACTGCTGTCCTTCTAAAACCTTGTATCTCCATATTTCATGATTTTTATTTTTACCCATAAATCATTTTTACAAGTCAACCATGATGTTTGTCACTGGGTTTAGCAAATATCGAACCAATAATAAAAAATATTGAAAAGTACTCTGACAACACAATATTTAATAATTTAAAATGTACACTGTTTTTTAAAATGTAATTTAAAATGTACACTGTTCACTGTATTTCCTGATCAACATTGAATTTGGACATGCGAGGCTTTGAAAGGAAAGCGATGATATGTAACCGTCACTGTTTGTATCAAATCACGTGGTTTGCTGAGGTGAAATGAGTTCTTGCATTTCTAACCGATTTTGCTCGGCAGATGATTAGAAGTGTTAAAAAACAACCGTAATTCATTAAAATAGTCAAAGTTTATTGTGGAAACTATCTGAACACAAAATTATTATAAGAAACAGATATATTTAAGAATTATCAGAAAACGTTGCATAAAAGAAAAACGTGCCACTGGTTCTATTGAAAACGAGTCACGTGTTTAGACAGATGAACCCAAGAGCAAATATTTTTGTTCTATTCATATTCTTCATGGCTTCTGGCAGGTAACCAAAAATGGTGTAAACAGCTGGCTTTTTGGGCAGAGCATTTAAAGTGTTGCATTTTCAGTTCCCACTAGAGGGCAGTATGACTGAACATTCTTTCCACCCATACATGAAGTCAGAGCCAGAACCAGAACATTTAGGGGACTTTTGGTCCTTTTAATATTAAGAAAAGTTGTTGATCAATATTGTTTTTTTTCTATAAGCTGATTATTACATTTTTTTATTAGTTTACATTCCTGCTTGAATTTACCAAACATTGATTAAGCTCATGTGCAAAACGCAACATTGCAATGAAAATATTATCACAACAGCTTTGTTTTTGCATTAAACCATATACAAAAACGTACTTGTCACTAGACAAGTTCCACACCCATAACACTAATGTTATGATACACACAGAACTTCCTGTGGACAGAGCCACACCTTGTTTATCTACAGCTCTGTCAGATGACATCAAACATTTTCTGAACTCAGCTGGTTAAGAAGGCTCTTAACCCTCTTACTGAACTCTTCAATGTCCAGGACAAGCCTGTTAACCTCTAATCCTCTCAACATCATGGGAAACTGTTGTATGCTGTTGTACCACCTTCAGTCAAGCTAAACGCAGGAAAAACAAGAGAAATGGCATTCACTCCCCTGCTGTCTAGCTCAGCCTTCAGGCAACGATTAATGTTTGTAATTGGTGCTTGTCCAAGACCTACTCCTGCAGCGGTAATTTAATCTGTCCTATTTTTACAGCAGACCTCATTGCAAACACTTTTGTCTGACAGGCTAAGAGCCTTCTCGCCCATAAACGTGAATGTCTGTCACCAAAAGATGAACTGGGCCAACCAGATTTCACTGCACCTGAAATATTCACACATAAGTATAATATGGGAAGGGGGTGTATGTGTATGCAGGCCTTTAGATGAACATGCATCATGTTAATAAGGGCATCAACAACTCTTATGAGTTCAATGAAAAGCACAAGTTTAATACGAAATAAACATGCTACATCAGTTACCCAATACAGATTTTCAATCCTGGACATAAAATCCATATTTCATTTTAATGATCGATAAGTATAAAGGTACCAAAAAGATGTCTCACCTAGATAATCAACCAGGATCCATTCATCATCTTCCTCCTTCTCATTAAAGTCTGGATCTTCAGAACATCTGCTGCCCTCCAGGGAGTCTCCAAACAAGACGCTGGTGAACCTCTGGAACATGATGGCGTTCCGGGGAGAGGCTGGACGGTCCTGCTGGCGGTAGGCGAAGGCCAGGCTTTTTGGTCATCAGCTGCAAGAGCCGTTCACTGAGATCTTGGTAAAGGCACTGAAGTGCATTAGTTAATAATTTTCAGTTGAGAAACACCTGATGATGTGCAGCCATAGCTCTTGGTGGTTGTGCAAAAACAAAGGCCCTGGAGGAGGAGAGAGAAGAACGCTGTATCATGGACAAACTCTGAAATTATCATCATCTCATTATATCAGAGATAAAATGTCACAGATTAAAGTTTTTAAGTAAATCACTTTTGTGATATGACACATCATAGACATTAAGAAGCTGAGCACAATTTTGAAAAAAATGATTTTCTAGTGATGAGCAAGTCAGGGTTTCTAATGATAAGCCATCAAGTGCAAGCTTTCAATAACATTGAAGACCCAACAGGAACATCAGAATCTGTCTGTCACCAAGCAAATTTGTGAACTACTGGAAAGGTATTGCTTCCACTGAAGAACACAAAATTATTCCCAGATCATGGCGGTAACATGAAGCACCAAATTTTACACACAATCGTGGAGTCCATACCAGCCCAACTACAGACAGTCAATATACAAAAGATGGACAAAACTTTGCTCCTAAAGTGCAACGTTTTATTAGTTTAGCTCAAACTGTCATGTTGATAATGGACAAAAAAACTTCTTCACTAGATTTGGACCACAGATCAGCCAAAACAAAGCAGTCTAATATGTCTCAGCTGTCACAGATACCGCCCGTGTTTCTCACCCACCAAGCTGATGCCTATGAAAACTGATCTTTGAACAGATCCACCCCACCTCGTTAGCACCATGTCACATAAGGGTACACTTATCTGTTGTTTAGCCTGTGACAACAAAGACAGACAGCTGTGAAATGAAGAACTGCAAACTGTTTTCACCTCGATGCTTCACTAAGACAATACTACCAATGTATTCTTTCTTCCACCTGCTCATATTGTCATGACAGCATTGTCTATTTAGGGGGCTGGGCACAAATTATGGGGTCACATACCGAAGGATTAAGCAGACTTTCAGATAAGCACAATTGAGGAGTCATTTGTGTTAAAGATAATGCCAGCATTATGCATCCCAGAGGCAACTTTTTTATCAATAGACACAAATTAGACAGAACTGAGAACTTCATTTATCAACCATGTCCCAGATGTTTCCAATGTCCAGAAATGAGATTGGTGAAAGTGTGTACAGCTGTCAAATATATATTGATCGCATCAGAAAAAATTTGAGGCAGGAGCCCATAGCAAGTCTTCATTTGTACTCCACTGTTGTCAGGGGGGAAACGAACGAAAATGAAGTGTCCTGATTTGTATGTGCTTTCATAAGAAACGTGTTTTGAAACGTTAAAAAGATGGGACGTTCAATGTCATGCATAAATACCTATAGGACTGTATCTACGATATGAGGTGCTGGGTGAAGAGGAAAATCCATTTTAAAGTCCCCGTGAACCGGAAGTTGAGATTCTTCTTACTTCCGTATTCTGACACATTTTCCGAGCGAAAAGGAATTTCAAAGGAGAAAAGTAGTGGGCGTGGCTTGAGTTTGTCACTACGAATTGATTGGATGTGTAAAAACAGCTGTTGCGTTGATTTTGAAATGACCGGCAGCAGACTGACAGTTGAAGGGGAGGAGTTAACGGATGCTCCGGCCAAGCCGTCTAGTTTACATCAGTTGAGATGGATAGTCATTTCAGGGCGGAAGTGCATTTTCAGATTTTAATTGAAGATAATGGAGTGCATGGATTTTTTTAATAAAATGACCCACAGTGATAAGCTATTTATTATAAACGCTGCAATATTTCATGAAAAAAATAAGAATTGTCATTTTTTATTGGAATATTGGAAAAATAATAAAGAAAATGCAGGCTATACGTGCTGTTTATGCACATGACACGACAGTGGATCAGTAATCGCCGAGATGAACGATGGAATTTAAGCAGAATTTAAATTTTATTCAGGTTATTCCGCAACATCCTTGCGGAGGGAGAGATTTACATCGTCGCTCTTCGTAGGCCTAACTAACTGACCTATATCATTGTTTATTTTACGTCGAATTCAGATACAAATTTGAGATTATCGTTCAAATATTTCCCACAGAACATTTATAAAAAAGAACCTGACCTGGAATGCAGCAAAACAAGATACTTTATTACACAGTAATGACTCACCACACATAGGCTATTTATTCGCGGTAAACATAAAACCTACTTTTCATTAAAACCAATGAACCCCTTATGACTAAAAATGTTATTATTTTATACAGATTGTTATATTTTTATAAACATCATTAAACAAATAATACAACAATATAACAATCACAAGTAGTAATGAATGCTGGGAAAACGCATCATTCGGCTATTTACATAATTGCACAGGTGTGGAATACACGAAAGCTATATTTATAGTCATAAAAGATGGTTTCTAGACCTGTACACACAGACTGGCCGACGGACGGATGATTGGTGAAACCCTACACCCACCGACAAGGCGGACTGCAAACCCAAACGCTTTAAACGGGCAGTGCTGAACAAAGCTTAATCCGTGAAATCCAAACATGCTCAAATTGCAGAAACAACTAACACATTTCCGTTCGCATTACATGCACAAGTGCCATATGCAGAAACGGCACATTTCACGAAAGATGCATTTTTTGTTAAACGTTAAACCTTTGTTGAAAACACAGTTTTCTTTTCACAACCTCTGTTGATTATTTTGTCAAAACATGTTTGGTATTGGCTAGAGGCGCAAGCATTTCCATAACGTAATTAACGTTTAACGAAGCGTCAATCGATCAACAACAAAGAGCTTTTAACTCACCTGCGTCAAAAAAGTGATGTAAACAGGAAGAAGGTTGGCTTCAAGAACAAAAACAGATCACTTCAAGTGTTTGAGGTAGAGTATTTGTCGTAGGAAATAAAAAAAATATATAAATACAATTCTTCTCGGAAGAAATTTAAAGTTTGAGGACCCTTTATTTCGGAGTTTCGTTGTCGGTTGTTTCGCGTTTCTTCTCCGAGGTCTCAACTGCTCCCTTTGTTATTGTTGTGGAAAATTAACAGCTGATCGGGCGTTACGCAGCAGAGGACGGCCCATGGGCGGGTTTTGCGGGGATCTTCTCAGCCAATGAAACGACGCCCCTGACTGTGACTGACTGTCACCAACGCACGTGACCACGTCCCGGGAAAGGCAAGACCGGGCATGGCGCTCCATGTTAAGGAGTGTCATATAATATTAATGAGATCGTTAGTACAACGTTTTTAAATTTCTACAAAACTTTGACTTGATTTATTTGTTTGAATAATTGTATTGTTGCATTAATTATCTTTTTGTTTGACAGTACAAAAACAAGGCAAGCATGCTTAAAACTGGACGTTATTGTAAATTGTAGACCATTCATTTTACACAGGAAAGAATAAAAGATAGCAGTATATCCAGAACAACTTTAAAATGCCTGGAAGTTTATTTTTAACAAGTGCAACAATGTTTTTATATCTTTTTAAAAATATTATAGTTAAACATGTAGTTAATGTATAAATAAATATATTAATTATTCAGTTATTCAGAACTATTCAGTTCATTAATCGGCATCCATCTTAACAAACCTTTAAAAGCTGATATGACAATGAACCTTTATACTGTCTTCATTACAAATATAGCTATAGGGTGAACCCTTACAAAAAGTGACAAGTAAATAAATTCAGTTATTTTATTTACAAAAAATGGCACATAAAATACATTAAAATTTGAGTCATAAATCCAGTCGTGAAGGCAATCAATTGCTTGGGTTAGTGGGAAATAAAACAGTTAAGTAGTCACCATACAATAATATTTTCCAGCAGTATGCGGAGACTGAAGTATTCCTGAGCGCTGTTTAATAAAAAAAAATGTTTATTGAAGTGGCATCTTGAGGTAAAGGTACATTTTAGTCCTTTCTGGGTAAAAATGTCCAGAACAAAAGAGTGAAATCTGCCCTATTGAGGATCTAGGTCACCAGACTTTGGGAACAAAGCACTCCACCCCCTCACCTCCTCTCAGATGAATGCATTTGAGAATCTTGTTTTGGTAAGAGAGGCCTGGGCTAAACAACCCATTTTCTCACCTATTAAAACTTATAGTGACAAAAGGACTTACACAGCAAATCTAGACAGACATGACATGTTCAGCAGATATTGCATTATCAATAATATTCAGCATGATTCACCTGCTAATTCATCCCACCACCTGTCATGAAAAAAATATAATTATTATCTGTGTACCTCTGAAAATAATGCATTGAAAATTAACTGATCAATATGTAATTAGGACACATTATTACCTTTTTTAACATCTTTAACATCTTGCTCCACCCATCTCACTTTTGTTCAGATTATTTAGTTTAATTAGTTTCAATGTATACATTTTAAAAATCTTTATAGGCTAATCTTCATTTAAAAATAGAAAAATAGTAAAGTTATACATAAACAAACATTATTAAAAATGTAGTGTAGCATTATATTTCT
The DNA here is from genome assembly GCA_029783895.1 of Triplophysa bombifrons. Taxonomy (NCBI): domain Eukaryota; kingdom Metazoa; phylum Chordata; class Actinopteri; order Cypriniformes; family Nemacheilidae; genus Triplophysa; species Triplophysa bombifrons. The sequence continues at coordinate 7,956,576 of CM056455.1, forward strand.
GTGTAGGCCTATATCTAAATAGTTTCCTTAAGAATGTATATTTGTGCTCTAAATTAGAAATTATTTCTGTCCTGTAATCTTTAAAGTTTCACTGCGATTGAAAGAGCCTGAATTTTCTTTTTTCTAGAGGTTTGTCGCTGACACTTCCCTTTCTAAACTGTCCATTTCCATTGTCTCAGGACTGGTCACTCTGGTGTACAGGAGACACAGTCTTCCTGCTAAATAAATACGTCCCTCCCTGTGTATTTTCCCACTCCAGGATGACGTGAGAGTGAATCAGCGTTCTCATGCTCTGTCATCGTGTTTTCCTCCTCCTCTGGACTTTTCCTTATTTATCCTCCAAAACAAGGCCGCACCTGCTCACTGTAAACCATGAAGATAAGCTATAACCCACCCTGACCTCGTCACAGAAGTTGCATCGGACACGTCAACTCACTGACTGATTAAAATGGGTCAAAAAGGGATTTTGTTTCCTATTTAAAATCTTGGTCATTGTTTAAAAATGCATAAGGTCTGGATAGTTGCTTACTGCATTTATGCAATATGACATGCGTAACAGATCATGTTCATCTTCTGTCCTGTTTTTTGGAACGAAGGAAAGATTATATTATCACATACAAAAATTCCCTATTTCCACCAGAATCTTATCTTAAGAGATCACAATCTATTGTGTGAACTGATTTTGATCAAACAGAACAAAAACAGAACATATTGTTCATTAGAACATTCCTAACATTACATATTATGCACCACACTGTAAACCGCACTGACGTCCACTGCACTGTGAAGTAATTCTGTCAATGTTTATATGTACCAAACGTGTTTTGCAATAGTCAGATAGATCCCATATCTTATGTGGCACAAACGAAAACGAGGCACAAAAGCACAGTTGGTCCAATGGAATGTGTTGTGTTACAGACACGGAAGTGTGATTCTAGTTAAAGCATAATCTCATGATTTTATTTCTATTATTCACTGTTCTTTTCACAGTAGAGGCCAAAAGTCTGATAAGTAAAAAAAGTTGTTCTATGCTGAATCTAAAGCATAACTTGAATTACAGAAATTCTTTATTAGTTGGTATATTGCATTTTCGACTTAAGAATAGCATGAACTGCCTGTCTGTGAAAGATGTTGTTTGAGACCTGTCCAAAATGCATTATATGTGCGTCAGAACAAAGAAAAGTGTACAAAAAATGATATAAAAGAGTGCGTTGATTTTTTTGAATACGTGTTTGAGATGTTAATGCATACCAAGGACTGTGTTTGGATGGTCAGTGATCAAGGAGACAAAAATTATTAGAAGCTGACATCTGGGCAGAGGATTGCATCATGTGAAGATGACAAAGAGGTAGGCTTGTCTATATGAGTCAGAGAGCCACCAGGCATTACATCCTCTCAGTCAGTAATACAGGTTCTACGGCTATAGGGCAGTCTGTTGTTTTGAGTACTTAAGTAATGATGAGCTAAAAACATAGGATGTTGTAGGAATCTTGTAGATGTACCAAAGATCTAAAAATATGTGCACACCACACACAAGCTGAGGCCTGGAAAAAAATATTTGTAGTGTCACATTATAAATCTTTTCACATTATAAAAATAAAATTTTAACCAACACGAAAAAAGTAATAAACCATGAAATAGTGCACTTATGCATCAATAGGCCTTATGGTGGACATAATGCAAACCTGTGATAGTAAAACGGCAGGGGTCAAAAAATAACCAAATAAAGAAGCAAGCGGTAAGAAAAAACAATGTTCAAAGATATTCATTTAATTATAGAGATACAATGCATTTAAAAAAAATCTTTACATTCTCTTTAATCTGCCTGATTTTTTTCTCATCTGGGCTCAACCAATAAATGTTTGTCAACATATGCACGGAAGTTTAGGGTATAGTACAAGGAAAATACTCTTTGCGATAGTTTGATTTGGCATGACAATTAAATTTAGCTAACAATCTTGCGTTAAAATGAAATAAAAATGTATTATATATAGAAGCACTTTAATCAGCTGTGTTGATAAACTGCATGCGCTTAGTTTAATGTAATTTAACCCAACATTTGAATCCATTATCTTCAGGAACCATCTGTTCTGTGAAACACATTCATTGTATTGAACACGCCTTTTCTATTGGACACACCCGTTAAATTTTCTTGAAAAAAGACAAACCATTCATTTCCATTTGCCATAATAATAAAACACCGTCATTAGCTTTCCTGTAGCTCAGTGGTAAAAGCATTACATTAACAACGCAAGGTTGTGGGTTCGATCCCAGGTGAATGCAAATACCTATGTAAAAATGTTAAGGATAAAGCAATGTAAGTCGCTTTGGATAAAAGCGTCTGCCAAATGCCTAATTGTAAATGTAAATGTGATCAAAACTATACAACAATCTTTGTAGTGATCAAACAGACACTTAATTTGAATGGGTCCTCTGTAGAAGACTTGACATATAAATGATATATACATAACATTTCATAGAAGCATTCTCATAGATTATATTATGTAGGCATGTGGTCTTCAACTTTCTCTAGGATCTAAAAGGACTTCTGTCATTGATTGCGGATGAACTCAGGATCATAAGCAGAGCCAAACTACACTCAAGTACTCCTAAACTGACTAATTAAACTGAGCAGGCCAAGCATACATGCAGTTTCCAGGTTGTAACTCCCCTTAAATTCAAGCCAACCTGACAAGCAGCAAACAATATAAATTAAAGTGATCCATAAGAAAATAAGGCTGACTAACACTGATTTCCATGATTACCATAATAGCCACATTCAATTAATGCACAACAAATCGAATGTACCGTTCTGCTTGTCGCATAACAAAAGCAACACAATCAATTGCTCAAAATTAGTGGCGAGATAACCTCCACCACACTTATTAGCATCAGGGCAAGAGCGAAACAAAGAAGCACCCTCTCTAACCCCTGCAGCATCTATTTTCTGGATTGCATAGAAATGAAAAAACACATCAAAAAATTGAATTGAGGTCTTTGTGTCCGGTTGCTTTACACTTACGGCTCAGAGGTAATTCGCAGAGGATCATATGCAAAGCAGGCAGAGAGCCAGGTGGAAGTTAATAAACAGTCAAATGTAACAAGCTGTAGACAAACACCTTTTGTTATGTCTTCAGAATAACTCAGTAACCAAAAACAAACACATTTTAGTTGGATTTCACAAAAACATGTTCAAGATACATTTCACCAAAAAATTAAAAGGAAAATAAATATATTGGATAATACAACGTAGTCAAATACTTTTTCTATAAATCACCTTAAATTGAAAAGCGGAACAATCATAAAATTATGATTTCTAAAACATTTCCTTAAAGGGACAGGTGACCCAAAAAAAATAATTGCCTACACTTATTTTTCAGTGCCCGTGTTACAGTGTAATTAAACATTCATTCATGAGTAATAAAAATTAACTACATGTACTTACTATAGGGTTAGGATTAGTTACATGAAATTATGCATAATTTATAGTAAATACATGTCAAATGTGTAACAAGAGCACCGTAAAATAAGTCTTACCAAATATCTTTTTGTCACTATTCTGACATTATTTACAGAAATTGGCTTCATGGGGTTCAAAACGTAAAAGATATTTTGAGAAATGTGGTTTTGTGTCCATACAAGGGAAGTCAATGGGGGTAAGTGTTGTCTGGTTCCAAACGATCTTAAAAAAAAATGGGTGAACTACCCCTTAATGTTATGACAACGCACAAAACAGTGAATTTTCTATGCAAATTTTTCATAAATATATTTTTATTTTGGACCTGTACATTCATGTCTGACAAGTTTCTTAATATTCACTGCAACCCACTGTATGTTTTTACTCACAGAACCTCTTTAAACCACCTCTTCAAACCTCAGAGACGAACCAAAAATCTTTTTTATGATGTCAAACAGGAAACCGCAGGGGAACCAACTGTAAAACCGTCTCAAATAAATGTTCCTCTTCCATATGTCATGTTGCAGAGCTAAAACAGAACCATACTACTCAAATCTCACCCCAAAATCTGGATTTACTGCTTTAAAACTTGTGACACTGAAAAACTCAAAAACTCTGCAGAATGAGAAAACAATCCAGGCCTGGATTATTTATAACATCTGATTTAAAGTGTGTGGGACAACATGCAAAACAGAGAAGTGCCATGATAAGACAGGCAAGGGCTGGCAAAGCTTATACAGAAACAAAAGGGACGATGTTGGAAAACCGAATGACCTCTGGTGAAAAAAGGAAAAAACCTAATTCGATAAAACGTTTCAAAATAGCAGTTTGGCAAGTTCATGCAGGAAGGATTTCGCAGAAAATGGGTTCATAGTTCAAAACTAGTCTGATCCCATGGCAACGGGTGGAACCCATACACTGAATAAAAAGGCTTTGTGGTGATATTGCTATTTATCTTGGTTATCTTAATGAAAGGTTTTATTGAGGTCAATGATATAATACTTTCAGCATGGTTTGAATCATGAATTACATAAGAAACTAATCATTGTATTGTGACCAGCTGCTATAAAGTCAAAGTACAAACCTCAAACAAACAAATGCATAATTCAGTCGGACTGGACAACCAGGGCACTTGGCATGTGTGAACAGAGCTGGCTCAAGGGTATAGGCTCAGCTGGGGTGAATGTGGAATCTGTGGACATCTGTTTGGAGTCTAACGCCCATTTCATTCCCTCATTTTCAGTTTAGATGTCCCGCTCCAACTACGACGAGAGCTTTCCAAAAGCTCATCGATTCACAGCAAGAATAAACAAACCCTTTATCCTCCTCCCCTAGAAGAAAAAGTGCCTGTGCTAATGTAGATGGGGCCCATGACACATTGCATTCTGGTCTCTGGTGTTTGGCACAGTGGTGTGAACCCGTGCACACATTCGCACGCACTTTGCCATTACGAGGAGTCCGAGTCTTCTGCTTGAAAGATATTTTTCCCAGGCTTTGTCCTCTGACCTCTGCCACGCTCTGCGGCCCCGTTGATCTCTCCCAATGGCAAGTAGGAGTAGCCCTCCCTCTTTCCGCGCGCTTTGCATTTTCTGCACGTCTGGATTAGGTTACCGGCGAGGCTGGCCAGCAGCGACATTGCCAGGATAGCGCAGACAACGAACCAGCTTTGTCTGCACACACACAAACAAAACACTCGCAGGGTGAGGAGTTGCACTTTGACCTCTGACTCCACTGCCGCTGCCCGCAAATCACTTGACTGTAGCCATGGTAACATCATACAATCCCTTACTTGCATTTGAAAGGCTGAGCTGACTAATAAATTCATCTCTGCCACTCCACTGCGGCAGAGTTGTTTACCAGTACAGTGAGGGCACTCAGTTCAGACGGGTTCTACTAAACACAGGTCTGGAATTTGTCAGAGTGAATTTCCATGGCGATAATCAAGTTACTCGGATGCAAACATATGGACAGGTTTAAATGAGAAGCTGTTTGAGATAATATCTTTTTTATGTTATCAGAGCTCTTGGTAAAGTGTAAAGCTATGGAGACTATGGCATTAAAATAGACTTACAGAATCCAGATGTTATGGTGCCGATGTATTTGTGTGGTGATTTAGCATTTACAGTGAGGTCAGTGGCATCGGTCAACCAACATGGATTTAAAATGACCAATATTTACCCAAAGGTAAATTTACTGTATATATTTAAAACTTAGTGACAAAGTATGTCTTCTTTTCCACCAACTATCTATTTGTTAATATATGGACCGAAATAAAATGCATACATTATATTTTTTGTATATTTTGGGTAAATATTATCAAGCTATATTGGTCTAAGTTTAGAGCACTTACTCAGAGAAATAGGGTCTGGGAGTTTTACTTTCCTCAACATGCCTCCATTCCCTCCACAACTGGGAAGCCAAACAGTGACCAGCTGAAAATTTGTGGAAAAAAACAATCAAATCAAATCTCTTGTTAGGACAATAATTCTTTAACAGACATTTATAACTCAAATCTGGACCAGAACATACAGAGCCTTGCAAAAGTATTCATACCCCTTAATTTTATTGCCATTTTGTTATGTTGCTGCCCTATCTTAAACTACTTTATATTAAAGAAAAATTACATTAATCTACACTCCATGCACAATAATGACAACAATAATTGCTTGTTGATGTTTCTATACTACAACGAGTGGAGCTTACCTGTGGCATATTCAATTGAATAAGTATGATTTGGAGCGGCACATACCTCTCAATAAAAGGTGTAACAGTTAAAAATGCATATCAAAGTAAAAACAAGACATAAGGTTAAAATAACTGCCAGTAAAGCTCAGGGGAAGACATCTGAAAAAAATCTGCTGTATTGAAGTTTCACAGAAGCATGAAGCCATTAATCCTTAATGAAAGAGGTCTGGAACCACCAGATCTCTTACTTGAGCTGACCTCCTGCCCAAACTGAGACATGAATGGAGAAGGGTCTTGGTTAGTGCGGTGACCAAGAAGCTGATGATCACTCTGTTTGAGCTCTATTGGTCATATATGTAAATGGGAGGAACTTGCAGAAGGACACATCACTGCAAGACTCGCCTTTGCTCAGTGAAGACACATGAAAACTTGAAATATGCAAAAACGTACATTTCAAACTTTCAGAAATCAGATTCTCTGTTCTGATGAATCTCAGTTTCATGCATCATGTCTGGAGAAAACCAGGCTCTGCTCAACACCTGTACAATACCGTCTCAACAGTAAAGTTTGGTGAAAATAGCATCATGATAGCATTTTCAGCAGCAGGGACTGGGGCATTTGTCACAGTAGAAGAAAAGGTAAACGGCACAAAATACAGAGAACTTAGCCCAGAGTATTCAGAACCTCGGGCAGGGCAGAAGGTTCATTCTTCAACATGACAATGATCCTAAGCACACAGCTAAAACAATGCGCGAGTGGCTTATGGACAACTCTGTCAATGTCCTTGAGTGGCCCAGCTAGTGCTTGGGCTTGAACCCACTGAACATCTCTGTATGAACCTAAAAAGGTCTGTCTACTGATGATCTCCATCATACCTGATAGATTTTGAAAGGATCTGAGAAGAAGAATGGCCAAATTCAGATCTGTAAAGCTTGTCACATCATACCCAAAAAGATTTGAGAAGGTAAAGGAGCTTTAACCACCTACTGAGTTAAGGGTATGAATACTTATGCAAAGTCCTTATTTTAGTTTTTTTATTTATAATGAATTTGCAAATTTCTAATTCAATGACTTAACATTATTGTGGAGTGTAGATTAATGTAAAATAAATCATTTAAAATAGTTTAAGATAAGGCCGCAACATAACAAAATGAGAATAAAATGAGGGGGATGAATACCTTTGCAAGGCACTGTACATGTGTTGCTGCATGCGGAGCTAGAATATGCTTTTTTTTTCACTTGCGATGTTTATTATGATTTCACACCAAAAACAATTTTGTTTTTTATGATAGCATCAGTATTCAGGGGTTATTAACGGAGTCGGGTTTACCAACTTGGGATTCTAAGAACCCACTAAATTTCTGACTCAGAATTTAATTTGAGTTCATCAAAATAATTGGTTGAGATCACACAAGCAAGCATGTGTCATAAAGCATTTTATCATATTGACATAGACAGCCTCATTATTGTGGGAAATAAGAACTGGGGGTGGATAAAATTGACTCCGCTCAGTTAATAACCTCCTGAATAAGCTGTCTTTGTCAGTATAATGAAATGATTTGATGTTTTTAGTGTGATTGTCAAAGTCAGCAAAAACATCATCATCATGTGTCCACTACCGTGTCCACACTTTCTTACTGGGGGGGAGGACATTGTACACATACTAAATGATACAACTGCACACACAGGCTTTTGGAGTTTACTACAATCTCTGCAAAGAAGCTTAAGAAAGCATCTTCTCAATTTAAATGACAGAGGTCAAAAAGTTGGAATGTACAGAGCCGCCTGTATTTTTTTCCTGGTGCTGACACAGATAACCAGGTCTGTCTAATCATAAAAATAAGGGCTACTGGGTTGATTGAGGATCCGCAAGGTCTGTTTTCTAGAAAGCAGCTGTCGATGTAGGCTGTGAAATGATTTTCATTTGATATCACCATAGAGAGGCTGGTAACACGACAATGCGAAAACCATTCCAGCCAAATCACAACACTGGAAAACTCAACACAAAACCTTAGTGGAAAAAAGCAGCTTCGATAAACCCACAAACGAAACATGTTCCAGCTAATATAGGTGTCATGATCCACATCACAAAAGGACAGCCAGACACCAGCGTGCGCGCACGCACACAGTAAGGGTAGTAAGCAAATGAGGAATGCAGATAGCGAGAGCTATAAGTGAAGTGAGTTATGTGCTGAGGAAGTGTGAACACTAAAATGAACTATAGAGACATCACACGTGGAATCTGTTGTTTACATGTCGTGTGAGTGCTAATGGGGGGTATATTGTACTGTACCTCTATGCAGGCTGATGTTTCTCTCTCCCTCATATGTAGTATTACAGCTCCCAGTAACAGAGTCACACGGGCACATGTTATCACACTGGCACGGCTGCTCACAGTTCAGCCCGTAGAAGCCTAAAGGACACTCTGGGGTGTGACAGAGAGAGCAGAAGCAACATAAATTTTGAAATATTATAATATCTCGTATTACCATTTCTGTAGTAAGCCTCTATAGTATGCTGAATGTCTGTTATGAATGCACTGTATCCGAATGGTTAACTAAATGTTCTTAAAAAGCCCATATATATGTTTTGTGCATTTTCTTAACCTTTACCAAAAAATGTACCTGCTAATATTTTTCAATAAATTAAAGCATTCAGATAAAAAAAACATGTTTGTGTAAAAGATGTGCTAGGTGTTTCTGAGATATGACTTCATACCTTGGTTACAGGAATCTCCATGGAAACCAGAACGACAGGTGCACCGTCCGTGAACCGGATCACACAAGCCCCCCTTTGTGCATGTGCATGATTGATTGCATCCATCGCCATAGAAACCCGACTCACATACTGTACAGATACAGACAGATAATTTTAATGAACATATTGGTTTGAGCATAAATTCAGTGCAATTAAAACCACAGACTGCAACAACATGTTGCAATCTCTAATGATATAACACAAGCACTTATGTAACAATGTAATAGGCTGAACCCATTAAATTAGTCAGTCTGTGCTTTACTAAAGATCAAACTTGTATCAGCCATGTGGACATGTACTGAAATTACCTTGGCTACAGTTTAAACCCCTCCATCCAGAATCACAAACACACCCATCTGACCGAAAGAGAGGGATAATAAAAGATATGGGGTTATCAAAAAACCTATATACAATCCATTTTGTTTTCTTTGTTACATAAAAAATAGCTAACCACAAAGTAGCAGTATTTGTGGACAATAGGGATACAACAATACAGCTCACCAACGGTTCAATACAAACCTCGGTTTTTCGCGGTTTTCAGTTCGGTTCTGATGGCTTCGGCACATTAAAGTGTTTTTTCATTGTTTTATGCTTATGTGACAGGAACAGTAAAAATTAAGTTTTACTTAATTTCTCTTTATTTTACTTGACTTATTTTATTATCTTAATAAAAATCAACTTGTACAAATTCGTGTTGTATTGAGTAAATGTAAAGATTTACACTGGGACGTGCAAGTAAAATCCGGAAAACCGCAATTTACTTACAACTATTTAACCGTGGAGGTCGTACTGAACGGTTCAATATTTTATTGAGTATTGTGGCATCGCTAGTGGACACTGACATTCATACAAAGTAATGGATGTACAGACACTTAAAGCAGAGGCCTTTACAGGCTCCTTTGTAGATTAGAGATGATTCTGGGACATTTTTGTATGTTTCTGAGTAACATATCTCAGAAACATCTGTGATGTACACTCACCTAAAGGATTATTAGGAACACCTGTTCAATTTCTCATTAATGCAATTATGGTGGTGGTGTAATGGTGTGGGGGACGTTTTCTTGGCACACTTTAGGCCCCTTAGTGCCAATTGGGCATCGTTTAAATGCCACGGCCTACCTGAGCATTGTTTCTGACCGTGTCCATCCCTTTATGACCACCATCCTCTGATGGCTACTTCCAGCAGGATAATGCACCATGTCACAAAGCTCGAATCATTTCAAATTGGTTTCTTGAACATGACAATGAGTTCACTGTACTAAAATGGCCCCAACAGTCACCAGATCTCAACCCAATAGAGCATCTTTGGGATGTGGTTGAACGGGAGCTTCGTGCATCCCGCAAATCTCCAAATCCTATCAATATGGGCCAACATTTCTAAAGAATGCTTTCAGCACCTTGTTGAATCAATGCCACGTAGAATTAAGGCAGTTCTGAAGGTGAAAGGGTGTCAAACACAGTATTAGTATGGTGTTCCTAACAATCCTTTAGGTGAGTGTACATCAAATTCACAAATCCAAATATGTCATTATTTTCCATATAGAGAGAAAAGTATTATAAAGAGCAACATAATGACTCACTCTCAGTGCAGATCCCATGATCGCCACATTCTGGGCTCTGGCATGTGAGATTGGCACATCCAGGTCTGCTCCAGCCCTGCTGGCACTCGCACTGACCATCTAGGCAGCGTCCATGCCCGTTGCAGTCCTCCGGCTGGCACAGCTTCTCATGAACACACAGCACAGTGGATACGGCTCGTGGACAGCGCCACATATTATCTGGACTGGATTTTGTCAAGAATTATGTTGATCAAACTAGAATCCAGCGCAGAGAGTGATATGCTATATGTTTTGCATATGTTGAGGTAAATGCATGTACACACCAGTGATCTGAGGGGTAACTGGCCAGGGATCCATTGAGGATGTAGGTGGCCGAGCCACCTCCATCCAGATTGATGGCGTTGATGACGCCCTGATCCTTTAGAAACTTTGCCACTTGCCTGAGATTCATTCTGCAAAGACCTAACTTTAGTAAACACGAGATGAACTGTTCGTGCACACCAGCTACAGCTTTCAAGTGTTTTCACATATCAATGAAAGCAGGATCTGCTTAGAAAAGAGTTGTTTTATGACATACAGGTTCTAAATTCCAATACACGCAAATTATTAACGTAAATCAAGCTACAAAAACTTGATTTGAAAATCTTGATATCAGAACCATAAGCAGAAAGAACAGGATGGAGTATTTCATTTGACGACTTTTCTAAGACTTAGTAAAAAATGTCTGCTTAATGATGTAAAATATGGTTAGACATGTACTCTAGCATGTGCTATGCTTGCCAAGTTAGTTTTCCTTTTCTACTCTGCCACTACACAGATGTCTGCCTATCATCACAACCATCATTTACATATCGCTGCTGTCATTCTGAAATATCTCCATATTAAAAGTCACTCTTCATGTTTTGCAAATATCTAACCAATAAGATCATTTAAAGTGCTTGTCAACTTTGACGACACAGTATTTATTCCTCTAAAAATTACTGTTATTTCCATTTCCTGAAAAAAGAAAATGGACAGCCGATGTTCTGAAAGGACAGCGACGATATGAAAGTTAAAAAAGGTACAGTAGTCTGGGGTTCAGAGAGGGTGGAAAATAGTAATAAAATGTAAGTAAGACCGTTAAGACTTAAATGTAAGTAAGAATGCTGAAAGAAATCTTAGTAGATGCACAAAATGAAACAAGAGTGTTAAATAAGGCCTTTAATCATTACAATACAATTTATTCCTGTCTGCTGTTCTTTCCTTCTCTTCTTAAGCAATAATTCTTGCAATGCTTATTCTAGGTCATTAACCGCTTTAAAAAACATGTACACAGAGTGTGGAGGAGGAAATCAATGTTTAAAGCGATAAACATCTGTGATCAACTCAGGTTCAATGTCCATCTTACCCTCTGTTATCCGTCTGACCATCGACATGGAAGAGAATGAGCTTTCCCTCTGCATCGTGACCCACCGCAGTGCGGGCCGACACCACGTCCACAAAGTACTGAAATTTTCCTGAAACATTAAACATTGATTACCGAATCAATCTCACTTTTGTGTTTATTTGTGGATGTCAATAATATGATGAATCTGTAGTATCTGAACTGCAGTTGAATATATGCACAGCAGGTTCTGACATAGTGTTTGGATCAAACAAACTAAACAAATAGGCTTATAATACAAACACAATGTAATGTGTTGAAATCTTACCGGTCTCCTGAGTTTTGTCACACTCTGCCTGGATGCTTTCATCGATGTAGATCTCACCGGCTCTTAGCAGCCACACCACCCCACTGATCAACTGTACAAAGGGGTTGACCTGGTCCACAACATCTTCCTCAGACAGATACCTACAAACAGAAGAAATAAAACCCAAATCAAGACAAATATTTAGTGGGAGGAATGGAAAACTGGCTGGTGTGTCCTGGTAGTTCACGATGAGTTGCTGGGCTTGCATCTGAAAGGTTGTATTATACACAAAAGAAATAAAAACATTTTTACACTGAATAAATTTAAGCCACACCCTTTGGGGAATTTTTTTAACGGAACTGGGGCTGGATTAACAAAACTCTTAACTTCCTTATGTTTCCTTAAATACAAATTTAAGGAAAAAATTAGGAATGTTTTGTATTCCCAAAGAAATTCTTAAAACCACTCTTTTTTTCTAAAGATCAATTTACAAAGCAAATGCCTTTTATATTATTCTATTAAAAATGAAGATGTTCTTAAAAATATTACAGAACTTCTTAAGGAACATTCTTACGCACCTACTATTATTTATTTTAAGAACAATCTTATATTTGGTCTTTATGGAAAACTTAATCTCAAAAAATATTATTTAAATTTTTTACTTATCCACATAAAGTTCATCAACTGACCTTTTTATTTTTTTATACCGTTGTATGAGGTCTACTTATGACATTTGCGAGGTTTTAACATTCAAAAACATCCAAATCAATAAGTAATAGGCTATTTTCTACCCGGGTTTTGAGGCCGGCTCGGCAAACGCTCCATTTTAATGGCCGTGTCGCATTGAAGACTTGGAAGTAAACGCCCACAGCTAAGATTGGATAGCAGTTTGTGTAGTAAACTTAGTTTGAGCCTTCTGTGAATTTACATTTAGACACATAACATTAGGTTCAACCTCTCCTTGAACTGCCACCTTACCGTGGTGGAGGGGTTTGAGTACCCGAAAGACCCTAGGAGCTATGTTGTCTGGGGCTATATGCCCCTGGTAGGGTCTCCCAAGGCAAACAGGTCCTAGGCGTCGGGTCAGACCAAGAGCGGTTCAAAAAACCCTTATGATGACGACAAATTCGAGGACCGTGACGTCGCCCGGCATGGCGCAGCCGGGGCCCCACCCTGGAGCCAGGCCCGGGGTTGGGGCTCGTATGCGAGCGCCTGGTGGTCGGGCCTTCCCCCATGGGGTCCGGCCGGGCTCAGCCCGAAGGAGCGACGTGGGGCCACCCTCCCGTGGACCCACCACCTACAGGAGGGACCGTAAGGGGCCGTGCAAAGTGGATCGGGTTGTAGTCGAAGGCGGGGGCCTCGACAACCCGATCCCTGGACGCGGAATCTAGCTCTAGGGACATGGAACGTCACCTCTCTGACGGGGAAGGAGCCGAAGATTGTGCGTGAGGTTCAGAGATTCCGACAAGAGATAGTCGGGATCACCTCTACGCACAGCTTGGGCTCTGGAACCACACTCCTCGAGGGAGGATGAACTCTTCACCACTCTGGAGTTGCCCAGGGTGAGAGGCAGCGGGCTGGTGTGTGTTTGCTTATAGCCCCCCAGACTCGCCGCCATGTGTTGGAGTTTACCCCGGTGAACGAGAGGGTTGCTTCCCTGCGCCTTCGGGTCGGGGATAGGTCTCTCACTGTTGTTTGCACCTATGGGCCAAATGGCAGTGTAGAGTACCCGGCCTTCTTGGAGACTCTGGGAGGGGTGCTGGAAAGCGCCCCGACTGGGGACTCCGTCGTTCTGCTGGGGGACTTCAACGCCCACGTGGGCAACGACAGTGACACCTGGAGGGGCGTGATTGGGAGGAACGGCCCCCCTGATCTGAACCCGAGTGGTGTTCTGTTATTGGACTTCTGTGCTAGTTACAGTTTGGCCATAACGAACACCATGTTCAAGCATAAGGGTGTCCATCAGTGCACATGGCACCAGGACACCCTTGGCCGGAGATCGATGATCGACTTTGTGGTTGTTTCATCTGACCTACGGCCGTATGTCTTGGACACTCGGGTGAAGAGAGGGACGGAGCTGTCAACCGATCACCACCTGGTGGTGAGTTGGATTCGATGGCGGGGGAGGAAGCTGGACAGACTCGGCAGACCCAAACGTACTGTGAGGGTCTGTTGGGAACGTTTGGCCGAATCACCTGTCAGAGAGATCTTCAACTTCCACCTCCGGCAGAGCTTCGACCAGATCCCGAGGGAGTCTGGAGATATTGAGTCCGAGTGGACCATGTTCTCCACCTCCATTGTCAACGCAGCCACTCGGAGCTGTGGCCGTAAGGTCTCCGGTGCCTGTCGAGGCGGCAATCCCTGAACCCGGTGGTGGACACCGGAAGTAAAGGATGCCGTCAAGCTAAAGAAGGATCCTATCGGGCCTGGCTGGCTTGTGGGACTCCCGAGGCAGCTGACAGGTACCGACAGGCCAAGCGGACTGCAGCCCGGGTGGTTGGGGAGGCAAAAACTCGGCCCTGGGAGGAGTTCGGTGAGGCCATGGAGAAAGACTATCGGTCGGCCTCGAAGAGATTCTGGCAAACTGTCCGGCGCCTCAGGAGGGGGAAGCAGTGCCCTACCAACGTTGTTTACAGTGGAAGGGGGCAGCTGTTGACCTCGACCGGGGATATCATTAGGCGGTGGAAGGAATACTTCGAGGATCTCCTCAATCCCGCCGTCACGTCTTCCATTGAGGAAGCAGAGGCCGAGGGCTCGGAGGCAGACTCGCCCATCACCCGGGCTGAAGGAACACTGGACCAGCTCTATACCCTCTCCAGGGTGCTGGAGGGTTCATGGGAGTTTGCCCAACCAATCCACATGTGTTTTGTGGATTTGGAGAAGGCATTCGACTGTGTCCCTCGCGGCATCTTGTGGAGGGTGCTCCGGGAGTATGGGATTCGGGACCCTTTGCTAAGGGCTATCCGGTCCCTGTACGACCGGAGCAGGAGCTTGGTTCGCATTGCCGGCAGTAAGTCAGACCTGTTCCCTGTGCATGTTGGACTCTTTTGTTGCCCTTTGTCGCCGGTTCTGTTCATAATTTTTATGGACAGAATTTCTAGGCGCAGCCAGGGACCGGAGGGCGTCGGGTTTGGGGGCCACACGATTTCATCTCTGCTCTTTGCGAATGATGTCATCGTGCTGGCCCCATCAGACCAGGACCTTCAGCATGCACTGGGACGGTTTGCAGCCGAGTGTGAAGCGGCTGGGATGAGAATCAGCACCTCCAAATCTGAGGCCATGGTTCTCATTCGGAAAAGGGTGGCTTGCTCACTTCAGGTAGGTGGAGAGTTCCTGCCTCAAGTGGAGGAGTTCAAGTATCTGGGGGTCTTGTTCACGAGTGAGGGAAGGATGGAACGGGAGATTGACAGACGGATCGGTGCAGCTTCTGCACTAATGCAGTCACTGTTCCGGTCTGTCGTGGTGAAGAAGGAGCTGAGCCGCAAGGCGAAGCTCTCGATTTACCGGTCAATCTACGTTCCTACTCTCACCTATGGTCATGAGCTGTGGGTCATGACCGAAAGGACAAGATCCCGGATACAGGCGGCCGAAATGAGCTTTCTCCGCAGGGTGGCCGGGCGATCCCTAGAGATAGGGTGAGAAGCTCGGTCACTCGGGAGGAGCTCAGAGTAGATCCGCTGCTCCTCCACATCGAGAGGGGCCAGCTGAGGTGGCTCGGGCATCTTTTCCGGATGCCCCCCTGGACGCCTTCCCGGGAAGGTGTTCCGGCCATGTCCCACCGGGAGAAGACCCCGGGGAAGACCTAGGACACGCTGGAGGGACTATGTCTCCCGGCTGGCCTGGGAACGCCTCGGTGTCCCCCCGGAAGAGCTGGAGGAAGTGTCTAGGGAGAGGGAAGTCTGGGCATCCCTGCTTAGACTGCTGCCCCCGCGACCCGGCCCCGGATAAGCGGAAGAAAATGGATGGATAGACATTAGGTTACACATAGCCCTATTCGCACGGGATTAGTATTATCTGGGGAGCTTGGGTGATTTAGAAACTACCTCCCCACAAGTGTATTTTATGTGGCGCATTCCACGGGATAAGTGAAGCCTATTTTCCTCAAATTTACAGATTTATTTCCATGGTCTGATGGCAAGGCTTTGCGTTATAGTTAGAGCAGGGCTTGACATTAACGCTTGTCCGGGACAAGTGAATGTTATGTATGGGCAAGTGAGAGAGAGAGAAAAATAACAACAGGGCGAGATATATGTAGAATAATACGAATATGTGTATTAGACAGCTACGTGTTTGTGTGAAGTCCGTTTGTCGTGTTTATGCTTGTTTGTGTGTGACAATAATCAATGGTGCACCGCACTGATTCCCTGTAACTAGATGCGGACGCAGAATCCAGTTATTTAAATGTCATCTGGCTGTTCTGTGTCTCGGAGTGAATTCTGTGCAAAGTTTAACATACAACACAAGTAATGGTCAACGATTTATCTGTGTCTGCACTGTATGATGATATGAACAAATGAACTATATCAGAGTTGCTCTGAGAGTGTATTTCTACTGTTCAAATGAAGATATCGTCAAACACAAAAACTCAAGCGTCTTCCTGAAGACCCGTCAAAATAAAAGTCCCGTTAAATTGAACACTCAGACAAAAAACTGTACTAGTAATACTACTGTATAGTGTACTATAGTATCTGCAATTGAAAATTGTAGTGCCCTTGTAAAGTTAAAAAAATACTATAGTATCTAATAAATTTACTGCAGTTTACTATACGATAGTTTACTACTGTAATTTATTTCGACAAAAATACCACTATTGTATACTAAAAAAGGAAAAACACAGAACATAGAAATATTTAAAAAATTAGGTAATCTAAAAATGATATGGCCCGAATTTATCCATGTAACATTAATGTCTTTTGTCAGTTACCTGACTATTCATGATGAACTGTACTTGCATGTTTTTATTTAATGATGACAACAGACGATTTATACTTGTGCTACTACTGTTTGGCCTTTGCTAGTAAACTTTAAACCTCTCTAGCACCAGTGCTATGTGCAAAAAAAGTTAACAATGACTGCTTGCCTTTGTTTTATAGCAGTCACAGAGAGTAGCCCTATAACCAAATTCAGGCAACCAAAGCGGACACTTAGTTAGAAGCAAACATGACCAAATCCGAAACAATTACATATTATTATAATACAAATTAAATATCTTTTTTTAATCTTTGGACAAGTGATTTTTGTTCTCGGACAAGTGAATGACAAATTCAAATTCAATCATGCTTCAAAATATAGACCATATATATATATATATATATATATATATATATATATATATATATATATATATATATAAAACATAGACTAGAATATACACTAGTCTATATCGCTTTAGAATATAAACTTTAAAAAAGGTGCTACAAAAGGTTCTTCACAGCAATGCCGCAGAAGAATCATTTACTAAAAGCTTCTTATGAGAACATTTCATTTTTTTCTATACATTTTCCTCTGAAAAAAACAAAAAAAACAAGGTTCTTTGGATTCTAAAGGTTCTTTGTTGAACAATTTAGCTAAAATGGTTCTTCTATGGCATTGCGAAGCACATTTTTTTAAGAGTGTACAATAAATGGTCTCAAACTCACAATCATGACAACTTACTGCACTTATTAACTTAAATACTTATTTTAAATCTTCGATTCAAAGTCTATTCAATGTCCTGTACCTAATTTTGGATATACGCATTAAAGATAAATGAGAAATTAGCAAGAAGATAATAAAAGGAGAA
This sequence comes from Triplophysa bombifrons, assembly GCA_029783895.1. Lineage (NCBI taxonomy): Eukaryota > Metazoa > Chordata > Actinopteri > Cypriniformes > Nemacheilidae > Triplophysa > Triplophysa bombifrons. The sequence goes on from CM056455.1 coordinate 7,974,486, forward strand.
CAGATATAAACTCCCAGTTCAAGCACACACACAATCTGCCGTGTTACTGGTTGACCATGTTTATAATACTCCACTGACTACAATTACGCGGTTTTCTTCGATGCCCTACACCTCATCCAGGTGAATGTCCAAACAGACTATGTAAACACCTTATCTAACAGTGAAACTTTCCGGGCAATAGCCAACAACGTCATAATGAATGATATATTTAGACAGCCTCAGTACACCGAGTTCCAAACCACTGCCTGTTATGAAGAGCCTGTTGCGTTACACAACATTGCAGTGTTTTTTAAGGTTTCTATTTTAGGAAACAGATGTTCTTGGGGCTCTACGTTCCCACGGCTTACCTCCATCCAAATTCTGCACCCATATTTAGGTTGAGGTTTGTTGTGTTGACTGCTACAGAAGCAAAGGCAACAGCTTTGAAATGAACTGATGCTGATAACCTCTTCTCATTTAGACTGCGTTTAGTTATTACACTAAATAGGTCTTCAGTTGGACTGAACTTAATGTGTAAGTGTTTATTTGCGGATTGGAATTTTTCAGAAGTTAAGCTAACATCATAGGGAGTGCCCTAATGTGTCTCAGTAAATTAAAGGGGACACTTTCTACAATCTGTAGTACTTTATTTGACTTCTAATATTGGTTTAAGAAACCGAGTCATATTTCTATGTTTTGTTGGCAATGGGTGAGCACGTGTGAGTACAATTGTGCAGCTGTATATTTCTTTTATAAATGTGATCAAACTAAAGACTCTATGGATATTTGAAGGGGGCCATACTATTCTGTAAGTACTCAAGATAAACAAGAGATTTGCAGAAACTGTCTGAGTTATGGCCACTTTAGCTGACCTATGTGATGTTTCACTTATTTCTGCATTTTAAACTCTCCTTCTGAAACCTCAGATAAGAACTTTGAAATACTTATTTGCAAACCCAGTGACAAATATAAAAGGCGACTAATAATGATTTATGGCAACAAAAAAAAAAAAACATAATATGGAGATACAAGGTTTCTAAAGAACAGCAGCAACATGTAGGATTGGCTAAACTGCCAAATACTAAGTTCGTGTTGATATAACATACAACATAGGTTGTATGTTAAAGGAACACTGCAGCAGCCGCAAAAAACACCTGAAATTAGTCCCAAGGTAGGTAGCTTGTATATGTTGACTGAAGTTAGCCTATTTCCACATGAGCTGCATAACTTGCTGCGACCATGTTACAGCAGGAAACTTCCTTGATATCACGACAGAATGGAAGTATAGTATAGCCTAGAAAATCGCAACTTTTATTTTCCACCTGTCTTAGTACACGATATAACTACAGAGGAGTCAACTTTTAAATAAGAAAAATATTGAAACTCTTTGGTCATGATTGAACGCGATGCTACTGGTCTAATTGGATTCATGATCTATTCTAAGCTATGCTAAAAGTGATGTTGTCAGACCCGTAGACCGGCACAATACATTCCAAAACGGTAAAACTCAATTTATTAACTCTTGGGAAGCTGGAAAATGAGCATATTTCAAAAAAAGCGTTCATTTAATATGCTTATGATGACTACAAATATAAAATTTTCTGACTTGACTGAGTCAACTAAAGTGATGCAACTATACATCTAAAATAGATTTAAAAATACAAGCAAGTAAGGTCAAGAAATCAGCATTTTTACTTTTGGATGAACTGTCCCATCAAATGTTCACCCCGATATAATTATAGCCAGTTCAAAAGTACACATCCAACCACTCTAGATCAAATTTCAATGTTTACAAGTTTCTCAACACAGACACAGACTGTGTGGTAATGCAAATCAATGCAACACTCAGGGGAAAGACTGCAGACTGTGGCCTTACCCAAACACTAGCGTTCCATCCTTTCTTATGCCAAACTGGGCATTTTGAACTCCACCACTGTTCCTCACCAGTTTCCCATCACTCACAACATTGCCTAAGCACACTCCAGTGTCAGTTTGAAAAAAGCCTCCATTCTGAGCAACAAGGCACTTTTTAGTTTTGGCAGTAACCTCCACAAGCTCTTTGTGGTTCTGCTCACACCCTCCAGGACCCCCTGGCTCCAGAATGGACACAGTACTTAGAGGGTCATGAACCACTGTGATGTGGCCACTTTTCCATCTGGCAGTGCCAGTGTCATCTGAAATGCTGGAGACGAATATCTTGGACTCAACCACTGGGGATTTAGAGTGATTGCTTGTTGCCCAGGTTTCGTGGGTTACGTTGCCATGAGCAATGGGTTGACAGTCCCTCACATGGCGATGGGAGTGTGATGGGCCGTGGGATTTGGTGTAAGGCAACAACAGGTCTTCATCCAAAGAGTTTCTGTAAAGAAAACATGGAAAGTTGATATGATAAAATTATATAGAGTAGTGATGCACGATATGGGATTTTGCTAATATCTGATATGCCGAAAATTTCCACCTTAATTAAGCCGATACCGATATATGCTGTATATTCAACAGGGCATTTTTACGCAGCTAAAAGCGCCAGGTGCTGGACAGCTTCTTTTCAACCAAGGCGCTCTGGTTGCAAATTTAAGCTGCATGGGAAAAAAACAAGCACCAGCAATGAACCAGTAGAAAAAAACAAGGGGGCATAGCCCGGTCACTTCAGTGACTGTCCCTTCTCACATTTTGAAATGAGGATAATCTAAATAATTTAAAAACGTTTGGAAAATGAATTTGGTGCATATTAATTAAAGAAGCAACAAGTGCAGAGGTTTAAGAGATCACAGACTTGCTTATGCAATGGTGTCTTTGAAATGGAGACTACAAAATGGCACAGACGAAAAGCAACCGTGAGCTCAAGTTCAAAGTCTACTCCCGATGGACGATGGGCAGGATTTAACTTTATTTTTATTCTGTGTTTTAGTTAAAAACGTTAATCAAATAGGTAATGCGTGGCTAACGTGTGCAGAGATGTAATTCTTTGCGCACTCGGTTAATGTGCAACATGTTGCTTTTACAACTCCGTAATTACTATTTGAATATTAAAAATGCGATTATAATATTCTTATTTTTCATAAGATCTCCTAAATCTTTGTTCACTCAGATTGCAAGCTAGTTTAATTATTTTAAGTTTACACACCGGATGCCCGGATCGCGTGTAATGCTCGGCTCCATCACCATATTAAAATGTTTCAAAACTTTTGAGCCACAGAGTTTGTTAACATTACTTACATTAGGTATAAAAAATACCAACGTAATATTAAATGATTAACAATAATTAATTTACTACCATAACTTGTTCGTACCGGTTGTTAAATTCATATTCGTTATTGAACAACTTGAAACATGAAAATGTAGGCTACATTTCACTGCAACTAATGTTAATGAATTTTGCCTTAACATAGCACCTTTTTCTATACCTAAAAGCCTGAGATTTCCTTCTAGAAGTTCAACTAGGGTCGTCGCCTTCAAGTTACATCCTGTAATTAAATTTGCACACCTGCCATTTTTGTCTATTTTAAAGTGCGCTGTGATTCCTTACCTTAGTTGAAATAAAAAGGCCTACCTTATTTATTAATGCAAATGCAATGCAAAGCTAAACAAGTAAGACACTGGCTGTGAACGACAAATATTTTTTTTTTATATGTGGTGCTGATAAGGAAATACCTACAGCACTATAATTGCTCCGTCTTTGTTGCGGGGTATATTTTAGGATCTTAACAGTCGGCTTGGAGGTATCAAGCCCGTTTACTTTATTAATTATCAACATTACAACCAATAAAGCCAGATATTCTTGTCAGATCTGGGTTTTGTTACCGGGAGTTAGAGAAGATCAGCGTGGTTTCTCAACTGTCGGCTTGTTCAACAGACTTTTACCAGAGTAAAATAGACCTACCCTATATTCTTGTTGTTCTTATCACGAACATGTAAAACAAAATAAACAATATTGCTATATAACACAGAATGTCAATATACTCACTGTACGTTGCGTTTTGTTCATTTTGTTATGTATGTTTTCTTTTTGCATTATCCCATTAAGCGCAGGTTTAAGTGCAGTTTTTATGTATTTGTCTATATTTTCTACATTTAAAAAACTATATACAGGATATAATATTAATGCGTTGTGAACATTTAATGGTAATTATAAGCTTGATGTGAAATTGTGACAAAATTACGTCATTATTAACTTCATTTAAATAAACAAATATTAGAATATTCATTTTTCATGAGCTCGAATATTAAATTATTGAAAAATGCCCATCCCTAATTTAAACCCTGCCCCCAATATAATACACCACCGACATGCATGAAGACGTAAGTAAAAATCAATTGAGGACCAGCAGATGTTTAGCTCCACATGCTTGGTTGTGCAATCCTTGTTAAGTTTGAGATAAGTGGCACTACTATTCTTACACATCATGCAAACTTAATATCCAAACTAGTTGTAGATTGAAACATAGCTAGTGTTTGTATGCAAAGCCTAATTAAATCCCAACATCAGCCTATGGAAATAACAGAAGCTAAATAAACTTTACATTTATAGGACTATTTAGAAGTTCCATATTGAAAAATAAACTCTTCCTCTCTTTTCTTGCAGAGGGTTATTGTTGGAACCAATGCGTGACACAAGAGTACGTTTTCAAAGCGACGCCTGTTTCTGAACAGGTTTCTCTCCCTTAACTTTATTTGGTTAAGCAAACAGATAGTCCTCCCCAAATTACAGTCTGTGTTTTCTGATTGGATAATCTCTGTGAGTGGTGAAAAGATTCTCGAAAACGTAAAAGTAATGCTGTGTTTGAAACTGCTCCCTCATTCACTCCTTCACTATTCCCTATATATCGAATTTTAGTCCACCATATGGGGAAGAAGTGAATGAAAATTAGTGAGTGGCCGTTTCTCAATATGCGTTCTTCAGTGGTCTAGTGTCATCGTGTTCTTGCTCTACATCATTTATAACCGTCAAAGTCTAGTTCCCATTCTCAAGAACATATCAATATCTCGATATCAAGGATGCATCGTATGCAGGCTTGTGCGCCTACAGAATCCGCTTGTCATCAACATAACGTTTGGCTTTCATCTGTGTGGCTTTCTGGATTGTTTAATAAAAAACTCAAATTCATTTTCACTTTATTTGTGACGTTTCTTGTATTAGTTTAAAATAAAGAGAACAAAACAACCGTCACATGTATTTGCAAGCATGCTTATTAATCACATTTAATAAAATTATTTTATATATTTAAAATAAAACACCACTGTTCATTTCATTCAATTGATTTGCATATTCTTTAGAAGTATAAAATAACTGTCATAAAGAACAAACATGAAAAAGCTGATTCTTTATTTTTTAAAGATTTATTTTTGGTGTTTGGCCTTTATTGGACAGACATTATTTTTGGAAAGGACAGGAAGCGAAGTGGATGAGAGAGGGGTCGGGGAAAGGACCCGATTTAGTACAATATATATAAATAACGAGTGGCTTTTCAGCCACAGCCCAGCCCTGCATTCCAATCCGCATACTATCCGTCCTTAATAGTATTCAAAAGTAGAATTAGTATGTCCAGAATCGTAGTATGTTGAAAATATTATTCCAAAGATTCCTGGATGGTCTACTACTTCCGGTAGGAATTCAAAGTGCTGAACAATGCACACTCTACTGGCTGATATTACCCAGAACTCACCACGAGTAGGCGGAGATTGGTGTCACTCCAATGCATTAATAAATTATATAACTCATGTGTCACTAAATTAACAAATGTAAGTATTCAGTAAACATTACATACAAAATTATTAATAATTAATGGAAAGAAGAGCTTTGTTTCGATGTGTATGTCAGTTATTGGCCACAATGTCGTCCTGACAACAATGGCCACTTCCGCTTTCTGTTAGTATGTCCAAGTGTGTGCAATCTCTTTTGTCATGCACTCAAAAGTACTTACTATTCCAACACAAAAAAGAAACTTACTATTATGGCATGGTATAAGTAGGTGAATTGGAACGCAGGGTGAGTCTTTTAAAACAGAGGACAAGAGCTGTGTCTGAATTCTCCCCCATCTCCTATATAGTGCACTATATGAGATGTCCACCACTTTGTAGTGTTGTCCTAATTCTGAGTGAACAACCCATTCCATACATTCGTTCACCACTTTTTACCCACAATGCATTCTGATTTTAAGTGTACATCCAATGTACACTCGTTCACTCAATATTTCCCATGATACACTGCGAATAACCGTCTGATTAGAATCTGCTGGTGGAAAGTGATTGTTAATGCCATAGACATCAGGGGCATGTTCAAGCTCAAACCGGTGCGCAACGGTGAACGACACGTTTCCTGGAACCGATTTGCAACGATGTGGTACAGGGTTTGAGATACGTTTTCTCTTGTTTGGTGGATGTGTCAAAATTGTTAGCCCAATCAGCAGCAACATGTGTATAACCCACGCGGTATTAAAGAGACAGCACGCACAATGGGTCCATGTAAAGTTGTTTAAATGTGTCCCCTGCTGCTCGGTATACGCAACAATTGTAGATATTAGAAGAGATGTACTTTGCAGTACTCAAAAGTTTTTATACCAATCGAAAATTATTCAAAAAGAACACAAAGAATGGCCATCTCAGCTGCCATAGTTCAACTCTTGCGTCATCAAAACAGGCTGTTCAACCGCACCACCGTTTCCGTTTAAAAAACGTTTTGCAACGTCCCAGGTTAATGCCACGAATTCACGTTTATACTTTGTTCTGTTGACAGTTATTTTCTACTTTGTGAGAATAAACAGATTAAATGAATGTATAGGCAGTTGTTCGTTATTTTAAATATATAAAATACTTGTATTATACGTAATAAAATAAACGTGGCAACAAGTGGTTTTGTTCTCTTTATAAAAACTAATACAAAAACATGACAAATAAAGTAAAAATGTTCAACCATTTTATTAAACAATCCATAAAGCCACATAGTTGCATTAAACGCGTTATGACGAATGTCCGAAATTCAGACGCAGCAAATGTTACGTATTATGGACATATCCTTAAATTCCTGCAAACCAGGAAATTACTTCACGTTTGTCGTTTAATGTATTAAGCTAACTGAGATGTTAGGGTCGAGACAGGTAAATACGAGATACTAGAATAAATAAGTAATAAACATCGTTAGGTTACCATATTTACAAGCTGCTACGCAGGTCTGCATGCCAGACGTTAAATAATACGATACACTTTTAAGAGTGTTAATCAGTTACTCAAGACTGCACTAAAGAATGCACGTGCTTACCGGATGTCTTTGCACTGGGACAAACCACATTCTCGTAAACATAAAACAAATAAAAAAATAAGTTCGAAATTCACGGACGATGTGGCCATAGATATATTCAAACGTGGATGAAAAAGAACAGCTATCCTCTTCAGTGGAAGGACTTCCTCATGTGCCTTGTCATATGATGTGAATCACGTGGTTAAACCAGCTGAGTTTCGTAGGATTTTGTAATGTAATGTTAGTTACATAAAATGTTAAATATTTGTTTCAAGGTTATGATTCTTTGTGAGGGATCTAAAATAATTTCGCCCTGATGTACTACAATAAACCGTTAAAAGTAAATGACATTGTATACACAGAAATGAAACATTTTAGGACAAAGATATTTTATTTTATTATAATTTTAACGCCACAGAACTAATCTAGCTCACTCACTCATAAACTTAATAAAATATGTATGCAGACGTGTTGTTAAGGCAGAACGTAAAGCAGACGTTTTTGTGTATAGGGGAAGCTATAATATGACGCACACGCGAGGAAAGGGAGGTAACAGTTGAAGGGTACTTGATGTGCAAGGTTTGTTATGGCATCGAGTGTAAACATTAAAAATGGACTTTTTAACACCAAAAAATCCCTTCAGTTAAAGATTCCCAGTTTCATACGTATACAGAGGCCAACAGAGATCAAATGCCTTAGAGCGTTAACAAATTCGACAAGTCAACACAATGAAAAACATTGTTTTGATATTGTAAGGTAAGTTATGATTTTTAAAGTTTAACCTAGTTAGAGTAGCATTAACGTTACCCATAAACAACAAAGAGAGGCAATGATTTCCAACCCTGTTTTATAACGTTTTGATTTTTAAACGTATAACGTTAGACAGGGTCGCGTGTACTTAAAGTATATGTTATCTTAACCAATGGAAAGACAGCATGCTTTATTATATTTTATTTTACAAAAAGGCAGAAAACGTGAACGCAAAATCTGGTTCAGATCTGTCATAGCACCTGAACATGCTCTTTTCCATTTGCCTTAAAAACAGCATGTAAACATGCACCAGCTTACAGACATGTTATGAATCAACTACCTATATAAAGTGTTTCCCTACGTAAACTTTAGTCTCTTTTAAGGTTCTGTTCATTTTTATTAGTTTGTTAATGACCCATATATACGACCAAGTAAATAACATTAGTAATCTCCTTTGTAGGAAGAGGGACTATGATGGGTTTCTGTGCTCACTACTTCTACCTGATGCTGCTCGACGCTCTTCATTGGCACTTAGGGCCTTTAATGTAGAACTGGCACAGGCAGGTATTCTAACAAATAACAAACTTAATCAAACTCTCACCTTTTTTTCATTATTAAGATAACTGCTTCTTTGCAATTTCTAGTAATAAATCTGATTGTTAACTATATCTTTGTGATTGTTTATAGATATGTGTGTGAGTATATATAACCATATTTACATGTTGACTTTTAGATAAAGGACTCCGTCTCCCAGAAAACCATTGGTTTAATACGGATGCAGTTCTGGAAGAGCGCTGTGGAGGATATTTACAGAGATGACCCTCCAGCCCACCCCATCAGTGCAGAACTATGGAGGGTGGGTCTTAGAAGAGCAAACATACTTTATGAAGATTTTGCTAGGGGTATATTTGCTAAAACAATTTTTGCAATGACATATCTGTGATCTGTTACCAGGCAGTAAGGAAACACACATTAACAAAGAGGTGGATGTTAAGAATTATAAATGAAAGAGTAAGTAATGAATTAATTCTCTTCTAATGTGAGTACTCAAAAGTTATTAAATAGACATGAAAGTGAATAAAGATGAATGAGATTTTGCATATTATTGGTTGGTAAAACATGTTCTTGGTGTTCTGAACAGGAGAAAGACATTGAGGACAGAGCATACAGGAACCTTCAAGAGTTAGAGGCATATGGAGAGAACACACAGTCCTCTCTTCTCTACCTGCTGCTGGAGACTCTTGGTGAGACTCTTGATCTTCCACCAAAATATTCCGTGTATGCATAAATCTTCTTCTAGTGTTATGGAATAGTGTTTAGTGTACTGCCACCGGGGACACTTTGTTCTGAACACATATGTGTTTTTAAAAGCAATTTAAATATGCTAAATTAACCAAGGACTATTCCTGATTTAAAAGAATCCCTGTCCGGGAAACTGCCCCATAGGGACATTAACATGTAAAAAATAATAATAAATTTGCTAATGTATTCAGGTTTTTGATGTTGCAAAGGTTTTGCTCGTTTTACCTTTAAACTTGTTTTTTTAAAACTTCAAAACTAAAGTGTTTTTAGTACACACCATAATCCTTAATTTCCAAAAGGAAATTGGGTCCAGTGCTTCCATTTCATCTGTATTAATGCTCACTGAAGAAGTTGTACTGATGTTTTTCATTTTAATAAATGCATATGAACTATCTGTCAAAACTTGAGACATAAATATTGCCTGACTTGATTAAATCATCAGCAGTGATAACAAATTGTATGTTTCATTTTCTTTTTTTAATGCCGTAACTGTAGGAAAGGAAAAATATGAGATTTGCAGAGAATCACTGACCTAGCATCAATTGCATGTGCGTGAACCTTCAAAGTTCATCTCAAATAATAACTCTTTGCATTCTTCCAGTGAAACTCACTTTGAGAAAAGAAAACTGTTTTTTTCTATTTGTTCTTCATATGTGCAAATTGTTGGTGGCAACTCTGCATGTTAAGTTTTTTAAATTGTATTCTCAGTTGTGTAAGGCATTTCCCTATTGGCAACAGTTTTACATGTTTTAGTTGAGAAAAGACTTGCATATACCTTCTGATGAGCAGGGTCAACAAATCTGTTTCAGACTGCTATTGTTATGCAGGGTTATAGGGGGGTAACCATGGGTTTGTTGAAAATCAAAATTTGTTTGGATGGACTAACCGTTTCATTGGAGTTCAAAATTGATTTAATAAACATGTTTGCTTTGTGTGATTGATTATGTAGGTGTAAGAAACGTCCATGCAGACCACGCCGCCAGTCACATTGGTAAAGCCCAGGGGATCCTGACCTGCCTCAGGGCCACTCCCTATAACAGCAGAAGGCGCAAGGTCTATCTGCCTATGGACATCTGCATGCTGGTGAGAACTGTAATTCTCCTTGAACTTTGGAAATTCATAACAGTTTGCAGCCAATAGTGACACCTCATAATATAGTTAAAATGAGGATTGTTTCGAGACGTGTTTATCAAACAGTGATGTTGTCCCCTCTACCCTGCTGCTTATCAGCAATTGTTTGGAAAAATAGGAACCCTCTCCAACGTTGCCATTGGTTTTGGGAAAGCTGACTTGTCAAAGTCTTACTCATGTATCTCTGCAGTTATACGTTTATAATTGAAGTCCAGTATAAGTGCCTTTTTGTATGTTTTCATTCAGTGTTCTTTCTGTGATCATTTTCCTGCCTATAAAACTTAATCTGGAATATAACTTTTCATTAAAAAAAATGCACTCCACTTACAATGGCTCTGTAGCACTTTCAACACTGATTTCTTTGTTATTAATTCAGCCCAACAAATCACCATTACTAGCATAGCTCAACTAACAACATAAGCCCAGTCTGTGTCCACAGACTACCACGGTTTAAAAGATGTCATTATTTTTGACATTCTGCTTGTTTCTACTAGTAGCACAGAAATGACACACTGCGTTTTCAAATACAACATGCACAACATTCCCATCTCTATAATCTGTGCATCTGGCTACAATCCCGGGACGTTCTGAATTATAGGACCTGTACTGTACAAGTGACATATGGCAGCCAGCATATATGTAGGTGAACTTGGTGAAGCTGTTCAGTGCCGCTAAACCCAAACCATAATGCTTTGTTTAAACCATCTGTTCCAGTGGCAGAACAAATGCAGTACCATTAGAATCTGGATTAAAAGAGTTTGCCTTTAGTAGTGTAACAAAAGAAAATGATACTATCTATTATTTGGTCTCTATAAATCTCAGATAATAACAACAGCCTAGCTATGGTGTCAGTTAGAACTGAAAAGTTGAATGAGGAATGGTGAATGAGATTTTGCATATTATTGGTTGATGAAACATGTTCTTGGTGTTCTGAACAGGAGAAAGACATCGAGGACAGAGCGTACAGGACTAACTTTTTATTAGCACCTATTGTATTATTGCTCCTGTATGACATATTGCTTATTGCTCCCTGAACTCTCTCTATGTTGCTTTGGAAAATAGCAGTCTGTTAAATTACTAAATGTAAATTTAAGAAGAGCACTTTTTTTTTGTGCTGCATGACAGCTGATGCACCAGGAGGGGGCACTATTGTTGCACCATAATATAGGTCTGTCAATGGTGTCTGATATGAATAATGTTTACAAGGACTGATCAAACTATTATTAGTAATTATTTATGTATTGTTAATACTCTATAGCTTGGCTAATTATTTAAATAGTCATTGTTTAAGTTTACTTTATAAAAAACATCCTATCTTAGATCAAGGCAATAACAGAGTGCAAAAGCTTTTGTTTGAGAACCAAATAGCTTTATAAATAACAGATGCTATTTGTTTCAGCATTTTGTTTTTATTGATAGCTTGCTGTTGTGGATCATCCTGCATGCATGTGGCTCATCTTTCTTTTTCTTATTATTTTAAGTTCTTCTATTAAGTTGTTTTTATGAGGTGAAGATCACATTCTTATATGAATTTTTTTTTTCCGTCTGGCCATGTATTCTTCTATCTTTGTTATTATTCTTAATTTTTCTTCCAGCATGGCACCTCTCAAGAGGACTTTATCCGAGACAGCAGAGAGCAAAACATCAGGGATGTTGCTTATGACATTGCCAGCCAAGCTCATGTTCATCTCCAACATGTATGCACACTATGCTGTCCTAAGCTCTCACTTCAGTATCTTTGCTGAGAAAGTACATGTCGAATCTGTTCTCTATTTTCAATTTGCATAATTTCACTCATCACATGTCTTATAGGCTAGGTCCTTCAACATGAACGTTCCACGTGCAGCCATGCCTGCCTTCCTGCAAACGGTGAGTAATTTAGTCTCTTCTACCATCTCTCCCCCCTGTATTTCACTGATGTAATGTGACAGTATCCTTATTCTGAACCAAGAGAGGTGGAGACTAATATACTCACATGACTTTTGTTCCCTGGGGCACAGCAACCAACACATGCCCTGATTACTCAATCTTAAGCCTTTTTTACAGTCTATTCTCTTAAAGGAAGCCTGCCTCATGCAAGCTGAGGGAATAGCTTATAGCGTGTTATGGAGCAAGGCAGAGAGAGGTACCTTAACTATAATTTTCAGTCCAATGGCATGATTGCCAAAGCATTAATGTTTGGATCTGCAAAAAAACACTGATCAGCTGAAAGAGCATCGCACTAGCGTTGACAAGGTCATAGGTTCAAATCCCAGGAAAAACATGCACTAATAGAAGGTTTGGTATTTAATGCACCAAAAGTTGCTTTGGATAAAAGCGTATGCTGCGTTAATTTAAATTTAATTTCTGTTCTTACCTTTTATTTTTTATATTTAGTACTATCCTGCTACAGGCTGTACAAGATCACTCCACTTTCTTTGGCTGGTGTTAGACTTAACTGTATTGTTTGACATTTGAAGTTTGTGAACTCATAAGTGTGTTCTTGGGACCTCCTGAATTAGGACCTTTAAATGTCACAATTGACCTTTTAAATGCACTGAGAAAGGTTGTTATGATGTTTTAAAATACTTTATAAACCATTTTGTCCTTATAGTTGATCACTTAAACCATTTTTTAAGTTTTTTAAACAATGCACATTCCTCCAGGTTTGAAGTACCTAAATGGACACATGACTTTACAGCCATTTGATAAAGGTCAATTCTTGTTTTTTGTTTCAGGTTGTTCTGGAGGACTATCTGCACCGAGTGAGAAAAGCAGATTTTGATGTGTTCCACCCCAGCCTACAGAAGAGAAATCCATTGCTTCCATTTCATCTGTATTTACGTTCATGGAAGAAGACCTACTGATGTGTTTCATATGCAGATTAACTCTGTGTCCAAATTTGAGACATAAAACATTGCCTGACGTGATTAAATCATCAGCAGTGTTAAAAAAAGGTTTCCCTTTTTTAATGCTGTTACTCTAGACGAAGGAAAATTTCATAAAAATAAATTACGTGCGCAGAGAATCACAGAACTAAACATTAAATATATGAAATGTAATGTGTGTGGTTCAAAGTTAATCAAAAATAATAACTCTCAACTTACCAGTGAAACTCATTTTGAGAAAAGAGAACAATTAGTTTGTTCATGCTGCAGAAAAAAATAAGAGACCATTTCATGTACTGTGTATTATTTATATGTATGTGTTTAGGTGAAATTTTTGTTTTTGTTTCATTGAGCTACAAACCATATTTATATCAAATTTCTAGTAAAAATATAGTTTATATTTGAAAATGAAAACTAAAGAAGACCTCCAATGCTGCAAAGAAAACAATTCATATTATAACAGTAATAACAGTGTATTAAGGTAAAGTAAAAATAAAATGTTTATGTAATAACCTTGATTTTAATCACAGTTTTCATCTGGCTTGTCATGCTGTCAGTGTTTTACATTGGTGTTGGATGACATTGTCCCTCCCGAGGTTTGATTTTGTTGAAATTCAACAGACACCGGAGTGGAATGGCCACAATACATCTAGTAATGCTGATTTGTAAAGAAAATTTGGAATGGTCTCTTGTTTTTTTCCGCGTATTTTTTCTGTATGTGCATAATGTTGGTGGCAAGAAATGAACAACAATCAAAAAAAATTGACAACTCTGAATGTGGAATGTGTTTAATGTATTCAGTTATCAAAGGCATTTGCCTATTGGCAACAGTTTATACATATTTTAGTTGAGAAAAGACTTTCATGAACCTCCTGATGAGCAGGGTCAACAATTCTATTTCAGAGTGGGGGCAGTTCCTTTTTTAGGGGGGCAATCATTAGTTTGTTTAAGCGTAAAAATTCCAGCCGCCTACTGGCAAAAAACCTTATCTGAGCAACAAGAAAGCAGGTGCTGGCTGCTATAGTGAACATTTAAATGCAAATGACATCTTGTGGTTCAGGCAGGCGTGTGATGAACTTGCCGGTTGCCACACACCTTCATTTAATCCTTTTTGATAGTTATTGTAAAAAAGAATTAGCATAAGACCATCATATGATCTTACTTATTTGTAATTTCTCATTAAAATGTATTTGAGAGTTAGTATAAATTCTAATTATAACTCATATTAGGGTTTTATTAAATAATTGACAGTGAAGCTGGGTTTTAGCCTTTCAAATGTTAATGTAAATACAATGGACTATATGCACGCGTTACATCCGATTTTCACAGGAAGAACCCTATGCAGTTTCCTGTTGGGGAGAATTAGAGCAGAGAGAAATGGGAAACTTGAGTAAATAGTTACATTTAGCAGATGCTGTACATATAGAAGTGCTGTTCTACTGTATTTTAAATGATACTTTCATTTACATTACATTTAGGCATTTGGCAGACGCTTTTATCCAAAGCGACTTACATTGCATTATCCTATACATTTTATATAGGCATTTGCAATCCCCTGGGATCGAACCCACAACCTTGCGTTGTTAACACATTGCTCTTACCACTGAGCTACAGGAAAGCTTTTTTCATAAGTTTACATTTTTATAACATTCAAATACTGTAGAGCGCCGCTTCTTTATAACACTGGGGTGTGCCGCAATGTATCAAATGATAAATTTAACTATTTTCACCAATTTCTCTCTGCTTTTACAGTTCGTTCCGTTTTTTAAACGTTTCACGTACACACGACAGCGTTATCAAAACGATCTGCATTCACATGGATCCGGCAAAACGAGAAACGATGTATGCATTCCAGGCCAGTGAATGGGGCTGTTGTGCTATAAAGAACCCCTGCTTGCTCACATCTGCATACACTGTTTTAATCTAAGAGGGCGTTAAAAACACTTTGTCGGTGTGTTTGTGTGTTTATAGTAGTGTGCATATAAATACTATGTCTCCACTGGTCGTTGTGATGCAATAAATCTACTTTTTTTATGTCACGCGTCACAAAAATGCAGCATGGAAGCCGCCATTATTGTTTGGGGAATACTCGCACATGCCTACAGACTGAACACGTAATACACATGAGTATAATGTCATCGTTTATGAAAAACGCCGCCTTCAAAGTAAAGAAAAATGCACTTTGAGACCCGTTTTGTAATTGTAAATGAACAGCCAAAACGCATAAAACGTGTTCAGTTTTTAGTTGATAACGGTCTTGTGTAAACGACCTCTATGTCTTCCGATACTGCCTAGGGTTCTTCCCTTGAAATGCGGAAGTCACGCGTGCATAGAGCCCATTGTTTTCAACTTTGTGATTGTTTCTGAATGTATTAGTTCTATTGCAATTTGTAACAAGACCATTGCAATTCTCCCATTCTGTGAGAATAATAAAAAAATTGGGTGACTAGAAAGGCTGTGGGATTACACAAAGTATAGAAAATGTTTTTTTGTTAAATGCCATGCTGCAAGTAGAGAATCTTCAGGTTAAAAAAATCCTTTAAATGGGTTTACCAATAAATTCTATATCTTGTGATTGGCCGTTATTTCTCACAATGCAATTCTAATAAGAACATTTAAGGCTTAAATTTGTTTTCAATTCTCAGTCAGCAGAGGGTCAGGGATTAAAGACTGGCCTAGAGGAATGGAGACACATTACAAGTAATTACCATCTTGAAAACCTGAAACAGGTCAGGGTCTGACTAAATCGTTCTTTTATTTTTCAAAAGGGAGCAGAGATGCTCTGAAAAGAGACCTTGGGATGACGTCCTACTTTGCATGATTGCTCATCACTCTGTGGTTCCTATCTTTTTGTTCTATAGGCTACTTTTCCTTCAAGTATTTTTTTATTGTGATGTGTAAAGATTTATATCAATACGAAAAGGCCCAAGAGATGCACTTTTTTTGTCTGAGATATTGTTCATGTTGATGATTATACCTTTCATTTATTTCGCGTTTTCTGGCCGGTGGAGATTGGTATCATTTTAAAACACATTTCTGGACCTCTTCACATAACATTTTCACATTCAGATAATGATCAAATGTCTCATTTGCCAGGATGGATTAAAGGTTGCACAAGAAGGTGTGGAAAAAGATCAATATTTCTATTTTATTTAAGCGTTAGTTATCTGGCCACCGTCGTTCATTAACACTGTATTCTTTCTACCAAAAAATGATTTACTGTGTAAATGCCAAACCTTTCAATAGAGGAGTTACACTTCTTTTCAGACATTAAATTACTTCACTAAGCTCCAGCAGCTGGTTAAGGTAGAAGCGTATTTGATTGTGTGAACATTCTTCTCTCTGCTCAATGCGCCACAAGTGCAAAGCATGAAAAGAGGAAAAATTATAATTAGCGTGTGAGGTCATAAGTTCTTCTCTGGAAACTGAATGCTACAGAATCATAGCAAATTTGGACAAAGGATCCGTGCAACACTTTTTCTACAGCGCTACATTTTCTTGCTATTGCAATTGCATTTAATTTACAGTTTGAACATGGTTTCTTGTTTGGTGAGTACTATACATTGATATCTATGTTCATGTGTACCTCTCATGTTCTTACACCTTGTCATAAGTATTTCAACACCCAAGCATTGTAAACAGTGCTAATGAGAAAAAAAACTGCTTTTGCTTTTCTTTGACATTTATCATAATAGAACATAGAATAAGATTTTTCTCAAAAGCCTCAGCACTTTCCTTAAACATTTATGCATTTTAAACAATTTGTTTGCTGTAGTCATAGAGCTGATCTTATAGCCGATTAGCCCAATGAAATCGAGTATACATTGATGTCCCCATTTGATTAAATTTTAAATCTGCAGTATAACAGATTTAACAGATTCGCAACAAAGACATTTGAAAAAGAAAAGATGCCTTTTTTTCCATTAATTTTTACTCGAATAAAACCTTTAATTTGTTACAGAATTCCTCCATGAATTTCCGAGGCAGTGTTTATTATTCACTATATATATTTTGCTCTCCCAGCTACTGTATTCTATTAGATTGCTGGCATATGAAGCAATTATTTTATCCCTAACATCTCTGCCAGGTGTAATGAGGGGTATTGTGTCTGTAATCTACTGTTCTGACATTTAGCTGTCATTGCTCATTTCCGCATGGATTCCATCAAAGCAATTTTCTTCAAGCAGTGAAAAGAAGCAGTAAAAGAGTTTATTGATTGTACAAGAGCAGTTTTGAAATATGAAAAAAATTACAAACGTACTGAAGTTCTTCATTTGTCATTGCACCACTTGTTTTATTTTCAAATTAAGTTTGTTTCATTTTCTTTTAAGAAAATGCTCCGTTTTTATGTATGGGTGATTAAAAGCAAAACGATGTCACAAAATAAACAATACCAACCCCCATGCATGTTTGCGACTTTCACATGTAAAATGCCACAAGCAAAGACAAATTCATGCAATGCGACTTTCCTCCCAGTACATTGTGCCAGTTTGGCAGAGGCAATACCAGGTCATATTTTTAAGGATGTCAGAAAGACATTCATCATTATGAACTCATCTATCTTACTATCTAATTGTTGGTTTGGATAGAGTTTTGAAATATGTTAAAAGACAACCTGGAACAAAGCGGCGTTCAAATGAACTTAATTTCTTTGTACTGAGATATCTGGAAGAATGCTATACAGTTCTTGCAGACTTCCATAGTGGATTTATTTGTAAATGTCTTTGTTTAGTTGAACAAAAAAGAAGATATTTTGAAGAATGTAGAACAGCATACAGTTCTGGGGCACCTTTGACTACCATTGTAATTTTCCAACTATGTTTGGTTAAAAGCATTATTCCAAATATCTTTAGAAATGTATGCAGATTTGGAATAAGGGGGTGAGTAGATGATGACATAATTTTTATTTTGGGGTGAACTGTCCCTTTACGTAATGGTACTTTATAGTTCTTCTGTAAGAGATAAAACCAAAACCCCATGTATTGGTCTTCTTCATAAACACGTGACTGAGAAAAGATTACCAGAGGATTCCCTCCATTGCAACATGTAGTAGAAAAAGGAAAAAAACATTCTTTACCAGAGGCCCAATGAGTAAGACAGATGCCATGTTTAGTTGTGAAAATCCCGAGGTCTTATAGGAACTGCACAACTGCAGCTTCAAAACAAGGCCCTCTGGGCTTGTCACAGCTGAGGAGACAAATGATTGGAGCATCATCAGACAGTAATCTCTGCAACAAGATTAAAGATTTAATTTTCAGATTTAAGATAAACATAACATTTGCCTGGATCTTCAGATGCACATGATTACATCATGTCATGTCATGCGTGTGGGTTTGAAGGAGAGATTAAATTTGACGTGAGAGTTGTAAGGCCTACATATGAGCTGGTTAAAAGCATGTGTGGAAAGCTGAATAAAACTTTTTTTATGTATTTAAAATACTAATCATATATGTATAATAGATATAGATAAACCGTTTGGCAATATTTGAGCAATTCAAGAAATATGTTTGAGATTCATCATTAAAGCAAAACTGAACACAAAAATAATGAACACAGCCAAATCTGTGAAAAACAAAACAGTTAGACAAACACCCTAAAATCCCATATCACAAAATACACTTAACCTCGGACTCATCACAGTACACCAAAAACTAAATGCCTTGGTTTGCGCGCGTGTTCCCTGATTGTGTTTGTTCTCTCAGTGTTCTCACACTCAGTCGGTTTAGGCGCATTATTCAGCTTTGCACAAACAATTAGTTGATAAGCGCAGTTTCTGAACTTCTGGTCCCTAACGCCATATATAATAACATTACAGCAGCTATTCGACGTCAAAATCCAAAATGAAAAAAATGAAAATTCGCACCATTCGTTTCCGAAAACGTTTCCGACAACAAACACGGCGATTGGGGTGAAAGAAGCCGTGAAAGCAAGTGTCAGAGTCCCTATGGTTCTGGCAGCCTTGATGTCTGAGAAGGTAGGTTTCGTTACGCCTTGAGTCTCTGTTTCGGCGAGATGCTGTCTTCTTTTAGAATGCTGGCGAATTGTGGTAAGCGATATGATATTGATGACAATTGTACTTCCGAGTAGAGTGAAATCGAAGGCAGGGAAGAGTAAGAGAATGTTCCAAGCATGGGAAGGGAAGTCGGTGCTTCCCAATGCGTAATTGCACATTCTGCTGCAAGGATTGTACTCCAATGCAATTTTATTGGTGAAAACCATCGGCGAAGTTGCCAGGAAAAAGCTCCCAATCCAAGAAATGGCGATCAGTATGCATGTTCTTTTTTTGGTAATGACAGACTCTTTGTGCAGTGGCTTTAAAACGGCGATGCTCCTTTCAATGGTCAAAAGGAAAATTGTTGTAATGGAAACTAAAGTACACCCCGCAAACACAGGCCCTATCAAACTGCAGGGATGAAAAGTTGCTTTTTGTGAATTGCGCACCATCCACTCCGGTGCCGACTTCTGGATCATGAGAGATATTTCTGCGTAAACGGATACGGGTACCACAAAAATTCCCACTGCCAGATCTGCCACAGCCAATGATGCTTTTAAATAGCCCTGCGGAGTGTGGAAATGCTTGGTTCCGAAGACAACGGCTAATGTTAGAGCGTTTCCAAAAAGTATGGCTAGCATCAATAATACCATGAATACTACTGTAAGTATCTTATTTGTCGTGGTACAGCAACACACACTACAGTTTGCTAGCTCATCTGGCATCCTTGGTCAGCTGCACTTAGAATCTCTGTCAGTAGCACAATGATATTTCTCTCCTGCGCTGTGAGGCAAGGCACGGCATCCTGTGCATAGTCTTTGAAAATAATCACCCCTGCCAAGAAAAATCAAATAGAGTATTGGTGGTGAGTGGCAAAAACCCTTTCTGTAAAAAAGCTTACAAAATTACGCATGGAAATGCCAGAAAATAAAAGTTACTTGCCAAACCAATTACTAGTTATTGATACAGTGGCTGAATCGTGATGATTATATCATATATACATACCTTAATTAAAGAATACATTTTCAAATTTGTCGGCGTCTCTTAGCACGGCAGGGAATATATTCCGTCCCAGTCTGGAAAACGGATATTCTGCGAGATCCTTAAGCAAAATCTTGCCACAATCCAAAAGCAGCCTCATCGAATCAATACATAGCCCTTCAATATAACTGCATTTGGAGAAATTGTCCTGTGCAAGTGTCTTTCATTCGGTTGAGTGTGCTGTTAAATTGCGCTTGTGAGGAACAGGGTGCGCGCGGCAGTGATGCCAGTCTGACGCGCACAGCTGCTGGATTTGCCCATGGCTACTGTTTGCTTGATCTACAATTACTATGGATGCCCCCATTGGAAGATATTAAAAGATTAATATCAACCAGTGGGTAAGTTTTAGACCAATTCAACTCTTACAAGAAGCAAACTGTTGCTTTGCAAAAAGCGCGTATGGCAACTCACATTTAAGACAGTGAGAACTATATATTAAATGGATAGTAATAGAACCAAAAACGCGTATTGTAAACAATGTATTTTACCAAAACATCGGCTGATCGGCATATCTGGGTGTTCTTACGGTCAAGCATCTGAGTGCACTAGCTAGAGAGTTAAGCTTTTCTGTTGAACTGAATTATGATGTTCAGAAATACATCTACTGTGTGATCTGTTAATCTAAAACTAATTTCCGTTTCTATCTAAAAACAAATATTTTTAAACTGACATCCTCTGCAGATGTAAGAAAGAGAGTTTTCTTAACAATAGACAAAACACCGACTGCCCATCAACAGTTACAGACATCAGACTGTTTTCTAATTTTTGTGGTATCACAGTGTGACAGAACTTATCACTTAATAACTATTGCTTTAAGTTGTAATACTAGCCATTTATCCTTAACATGTCGCAAAAACCCAACAGACGCAAAAACACTTTTCAAAGACTGTGTATAGTCCAGTTTATCAGTCAGTTGGGGGCGGGGCTGCTTTTACTATTCATTCTAACAGTTATTTGGCTATGATAAGTTACTCACATAACTTAGGCACGTGCTTGTTCAGTATCTGCGGCTCATCCCTACAAACGTGTAGGTGCATGTTAACAACAGTAACGAAAATCGAAAAAGACTGAACGAACAATACACTGCGTTACAGACATGGATCAGTGCTGTTGATCTAGATTAGTCCTGCCCATTCTCCCATACTAGCCCCGACCCGCAGTCACGCCGGTGACGCGTACATTCCCTGCTCCAGCCCTCAGCCATATTGAAACTACTCTTTCCTACTTTGGTGGCCCGGGAAGGAAGCCGAGGGAGTTTCTACGGACGTTTTTTAATTCGGAGTTTAACGTGTATATTTTGCGCAAGGAAAAACCACCGGTGGTTGTTGCTTCGCTTTAACGACTGTTGGTCGGTTGCGTTGAGGTAAGCGCGTTAAGTGTCTGTTTATTTACTTAACGTTACTAATCTAGTTGCCGTTGTGTCAGGCAAAACGAGCTAGTTGTGGTAACGTTTGCCACTGAACTATTGATCTGGTTTGTTTATATAGTTTACTGTTATTTAATCGGCTACACTAGTATCAGTAAAATAGGTCCGAATAATATTTGGTTAAAATGCATTTGTCATTTAAAGTAAGAGGACCGCCCGTGTCGTCAAATGATCTCGTTAGCATTTAGCATGCTAGCGTAAGGGGAAACTTTGTCATGAATATCGTAAAACTAACTTGACAGCATGTGGGGTGAGCTATCTAGGCTTGTTTCTCCAACGTTTCAAATAAGTCAATATCTAATCCTTCGATAACTCCTTTCGGTCATCGAAAATATCAAGTCCGCTTGTTTAAGTTAACGTTAGTTGTTGAGCGATAACGCCATACAGTCACAAAAGTTTACAAAGTTAGCGAGGATGGTGTGTTTTTACTATTTTAATTTTAGAGAACGTTCTGTGAGTTTGTGTTTCAAGTGTTATCACTCTTCGGTTTGCACATCTGTGTGACAGCTAATTTGGTGGTCTGTGAAGTCATACAGCGGATTACCGAAACTTGAACTTTGAAAACCAACCAGTCCTGTTTTTTAACATAACAGCACGATGCCAGTCAAACTATAAAAGGAAAATTGAGGAGCAGCTTTTTCTTTTGTCACCTTTTTATTCATATATACATATTTTATGATATGTTTATTTCCACATGAAGTAAAGAGATGGTATTTTAAATTAAGAACTATGAACCAAGAGTCTTAAGGAAGCAGTCCAATGCTGTCCTGTACTTTTGCAGTAAAGTAGGTGGTGGTAAAAGTAGCCTAATGTTACTTCTGCTTCCTCTACTAGCCTATGTTTTGGTAACGTTACATTATTATAGATCTGCATGTTGGCTCTAATTTTCTTAAATAACCCCACAGTTTTGTCAAATTAAGTCCCTAGAGGATTTGTTTGTTTTCACTTCTGTATGGAGCATAGAGCTGAGATGTAAGAGTTGTTTAAATCACACCTGCACTTTTTAAAGCTATGCAAGTCGTTTTTTCTTTCTTTTTGAATCTGTATTTGTGAATAGTGATACATTCATAGATGCATTCAAGTTTGAATGAATGAAACAACTCTTCCAACGGATTTCGACCTGACTGTGCGTCAGTGTAAGAGAGCCCTTGCAAAATACTCGTATATTTTCAGAATGAGAGAAACAGATGTTCTTTTGGTACATTCCTTCCTCTCTACCTTGTTCCTTATCGTTCATTGCTGCTGCTTGTCCAACCGTGCTATTCCGAGACCCAGCCTAGTGGTAAAGCTCACAGGGGATACAATCTCTTTTCCTTCTGGCAATAAAATAAACTAAGAATTCTATCAAAATGTATCAATTCTTTCAGCTGCAAATTTTTATCTTTGGCAATTTGAAGAATTATAGATGAGGGTTTCTGTTCTTCCTTCATTGACGATGAGTCGACCATTCTCAACGTATCTTATAGAGCATAATAATATGGTTTTGTACATCCATCCAAAGAAGCAACCAGTGCTTATGATAGACTGTCACAGTTGACAAAGTATGGCCTTATTGAAATTGTGCTGATTGAGTCATGTCTGACTCTGAAATAATAAAAACTGACATTTGGTCAATCTGCAGCCAAGTCTTGACAAGACAGGAAAGTCACATTTTTATTTGCACAAATGAAACCCTTTGTGTATGGTACCTCGAGGGGTTCTCAGATCTGGGCATTAGGGGTGTGACGAGATCATACAAAAAGATTTTAAACTGTGAATTCAACTGTAAAAATATATATAAATATAAAAATAGCACAGCTGAACCAAGTGGAAAGGGGCGCACTTTATATGCTGTCAGATAAAATGTATAAATATATATAATCCGGTGTATTTATACCACAAGATAAGAGAGGATCCATGCAAAATGGAATAGGGCACAATAATTGTTTTACCTCAATTATTTTGTCAAAGTTGGCCAAAGTTGACAATTACAATTAGTTTTCTATTAATTGCACAGCCCTACAAGGAACACAATTTCCCTACGCATTTGACACGATGGAGTACAGGGCTCAAAATTGCGACCATTTTAGTCGCATATGCTTCCTAAATTTAACATGTGCAACCTCAAAATATATTTGGGAGTAGGCCTGTCGCGATTTTCGATAAATCGATTAATCGCACGATAAAAAAAACGACCTCGATAATTTTTCCGGCCGCGATAATTTCATTTGCATACTTATTTGTTATCCGCGACTGAATGACAACTCTCGTTTCCTTAGCATAGGAGAAGTGAACCCTCTTGTCAGTTGCATTGACTTTGTGTGGGAAGGCGGGAGTGTTTGAGGCGACTGCAGAGAAGAGCGAAAAGACGAGACCAGTGTTGCCAGGTACGCGGTTTTCCCGCACAATTGGGCTATTTTGAGAATGCAATTGCGGGAAAAATTATGGAGCCACTTTCATAATGTACTGCGGCCGCCAAAATGTTTATTTATATTCTAAGGATAAATGTTAATTGATGAGTTTCTTAATGTATATTCACACTCCGAATGAATACCTGGCAACTCAAGGACCGGCCCGGTCTTAAAAGTGTGGAGAACGAGTCTGACAGGCAGGCTACAGTACATGGAGGGACGCGGGAGCTCAGCTCAACCAAAGAGGAAATTAGCGGCGTTATAAGACACAGTACATCCGAATTATGTTTTTACCAATATTTCATCAGGTGAATGTCACGTTGCACAATGAAAGAAATCACTCGTGAGTGTACAACACTTGATTCTTCCGGCTGACAAATATCACGTTTGATCAGCGCTATACGTAGTCTATAACAACTAAATCATTGACGCGCTTGTACACATTTTACTTTATGCAATAAATGTATCCATGTGTATTTCTTAAGCAAGTTTCTGCATGTCTTACGAAGAGAAAACATGCTTCTCGTCCATTTACGTGCACGTGGGATATTTTTAAAGTGCAAATGCACCTAAAACACAATCATCCGTTGCAGTTTTCCCAGATAAGAAAAAAAGCTACAACAGACGGGCCGTCTTCGTCTTCCCGACAGTGCACCATAACTGGGGCATTTAGTCGACAAACAAAGTACAAACAGGACAGTGCAAAATGGTGTGCACTCACCGACAGTGTAGTTCGCTTGATTGCTAAAGAGATGCTGCCCTTTAGTATCGTTATGACATTATCATTATTCTAGATGAAAATGGTCTCAGATCGACAATATTATCGTTTATCGCGATAATTTCTTGGACAATTTATCGTCCAGCAAAATTTGTTATCGTGACAGGCCTATTTGGGAGCATTTGTGTGAGTGCAAATTTTGTTGTGGTGCAACCTGTTTTCATTACTGTACAGAACACGCTAATAACTGCACAAAGTATGTGAATGCTGTGAGCTACAGAGACCGGCCAGGCCATTCATAGACAAAGGGATTTTTCATCGCGCGTTGCTACCATTTTCTATGTAAATACGGGCTAGACGGACAGGTTTCAACCTTCGCACTCGTCTGCAGCGTTTTCGTGCATAAGCACTAGTGTTTATGGTGGTTCCCGCTGCCAGTAGCGCTTCGGGAGAGCCCAGCGTGCGGCATAACAGCATCTGGGCTGGCTGTACCACAAGTACAGTAAAGCAATTGCAAGTTCACATTACTTTATTTTAATACATTTACATCTGTCTCTACTACAAATGTGCAATGTCAGCAGTCGTTTTAACTGTTTCTCTGAAGGCTACGAGGGTTCAGTCAGCTGAGGGAGGAGGACTGACAGTGTGACATGATCGCCACCTCTGCTAACACCAGCACTATGCAAAAGCTAATAGAAAAACAACCACAGCTCTAAGAAAAGCTTTGCCTGTTAAAGCGGCCCTGCGATGATGTGTCTTGCATTCTGACTTCGTGACAATGTTAAACATGCTGTCTTCTCATGCTTAACATGGTCAACTTGTTAAAAAACAAGTCGGGCATATAACGTAGTATTTCATATTCTCGATACACTTCCCCAACGATCGTACAGGTTTCGGAAGTTTTTTTCCGAACATATAAAACTGTTTCGTAACAACTTCGCTTAGTCCCTTATTGGACAATTCTCCTGGAAAAGCATGCGGCACGGCCACAGGAGAGCATGAGGAGCATGCACAGACGTCACTTTAACTTGTAAGCATGAGAGAGAGAGAGCATACGTTCGCAAAGTTCAGGTGTTTGTTTGTTCACTGCATTTAGATGATGAATGTTATATAAACGGTGGATTTGGAGATCATTTGAAACTGATTTATTGAGCCGTCCCAGTAGAGCTGGATAAATTGAGGATCCCGATTCTTTTGTTTCAAATAGAGATTGCGATTCTTTTACGATTCTGAATGATGACTAAAAGTAATACATAATTTACTAGAGGTTCTGACGAAAAAAAAAGTTTATTTAGCTAAGTCATATGTAGGACTTTGCTTCAAAATTATTACATATTTCATGGTTAAAATACAGTAACTATTGTGAGAAATATTTAACCACAAATTCCATAAGTAAACAAAAGATTTTTTACATTTTTTTACTTTAAATGCAAAATTTTAACTCCCTTAAAACTATAAATGCATTGAAGTAACTTGTATAGGAAATATGTCTCCGTAAAACAATTTCATAAGGTTACACTTTTTTTATGTTATACATATGCCATATACAGACCGCTTGAAGGGGTCTTTACAGAAAGACACTACTGATAAACATAACAACGCAGAATTCTCACCTGTATACAGTTTAAAATAATCTGAAAACATGTAATGATGGGCAACTTGACGAAAAGCTCTAAGAGCGCAGCTTCTCTATTAGCGTTAATAGAGTAATAGGCGCTCTGATGACGTGTTTTACCATAATGACGGATATAAGCGCTCACTCGGATTTGTCCGCGCTACAAACTACAATTGTTAGTTTCGTTACTAACATGTCCAGTTAAGATATGAAGCATAATCAGAACAATGTATCACAATCCTGAAAGACACTCATAAGAACAGTTTTGTTGTCAGGCTGTATTTACTTCATATGTTGGTCTGTTATTTGGTGTGAGATTAATTTTGGGCAGAGTAGGAGCTTGTAAACGAGTCTCGTGCATGTGAGTTAGCAACTCTCTGCATTAATCCCAGTAACCTTACTTCTGTTATCAATTGACACAGAAATAATGATAGTGTGTGTTTTGAAAAGACTGTTTGTGACGTCGTTACATACCTTTTAATAATAAAATTTAACTTCTGCGGCAGCAACAGCAAATATTGAAGCGTTATGATATTAGTCCGAGGTGTAAATTAATAGACACACGAGAATCGTTGATTTTCATTAATGAGATCGCGTGGGTGTTTGAATCGAGATCAGTATCTTTTAATGATTAATCGTGCAGCTCTACGTCCCAGCGCTAAAAGATGCCAGACATGAACCGCATGTGGTGAGTGAAACTGATGTCTGTGTTTTGTTGACAATGGGGGCCCACATGCTTTGGTTCAGTTCCTGTTTGCTTTTGACTGCTTGGTTTGATTCCAGACTGAGTTCTTAGCGCTGTAAACACTTGACTCTCATTTATTCCATGTAGCGTTGATTTGAAGTGGATTGGTTTTAGCACATCGACTTAACCAAGTACCTGGAATTAGTTATTGGCCTGATTCCCAATGCATTTTAGTTAAATGCCAGTACATGCTGGGCTAAGTTCAAATCCACTCCAGTAAATAATGATTAAGCTGAACACAACAGGAAGATAATTTTTAGCCTCAAGTCTTCTGAACTTGTGGTGAAGTCAGAAATAATGTGCAGCTTACTACCACGTGGGGTTGTTCAAGCTAGGGCACAGAGTATACAGGTTTATTGTGGAGAGTAATTTGCGAGTTTTTGGAATGGATCCTAAATTCAATGTCAAGACATTTGTTTACAGGATGTGCTAAGTTGTTTAATAATGCTGGAATAACCTGCTGACCTGACTGTAGGATGTAAAGTCAATATATATGTATTTCTATTCAAGCTGTATTTCCTTGCATCTGTGAGGAAAACATCAAAACCACGATCTTATCTCATTACCAGTGGGTTATTTAGGTGCGCTGATGTGACAGGATGCAGGGTTTGACGAGTATACCGTATTTTTGCATGTTTAATTTTGTGGCCTCCAAAGCTTTACTTCGAAATAGGGATGCTCATAGTGACCATTTAACCATTAAAGGTACAGTTTGTAACAATTTACTGTAAGTATACAAAAACTGCTAGGCCAGTGTTATATATCTTTTTTTGTTGAGTACTTACAGAATCTCAAATGTTTCCAACTACTTGTAAATTGTGAGAAAATAGCTATTTTAAACAGTGACACTTGGTCAGGCAATCGCACTTCAATGGCGTCATGTCCGAGTTTCCATTTGTTACCGGATTTACTGACATAGAAACATGATAAATGTGAATTCTCGTTCCCATCTGATTGATTGCCATAAGCGGTGGAGTTGAAGACAACAGATCTCATCATTCCTTGCTCCTTCACAGTGTCATCAAGCTACGCCATTGTTGCTGTTTTGAATATTAGCCCTCTAGCGGCGAGATTATACAAATTTGGGCTTTAACCGATAGGACAAAATTTAACCGATTAATGCTATCAGTTAAACGATTATTTTTGTGAAAGGAGAATATGATAACCCACAAAGCATGCAGTTGCGTGCGACCAGGTGTATATGCCCTAGGAAAGGTTTTCGAGACGGATTAAGATCCGATCACACAAACCATTTGGCGAAACGCAACAAGTGTAACTCATCTGATTGTTAAGGACACATTTATCAGGGCTTTACTCATCCTAACAGAGTGCACTGGCAGCCTCGCTCGAGGTTAAGTTTGTTGTTTTAAATGTAGACGAGCAACAATCACGCTCACAACGCGCTGTGACATTCTGTTTCATTCACTGTGTGTATACACCACAGCGAAATGAAGCTAAGAAAAGCAAAGCTAATAGGAGACCTACTGCAAGGGAATTTCGGTGCTAGCAATCAATTTATTTACATAAACTTATCTTATGCTGCTAAGTATCGGCAGCCTCCCATGCGCTTGGGAAAGGAAGAGAAAATGGCGCGACCCTGCTTTCTTTTAGATATAACGTAAAAATACGAATGTGAAATATGAATAAGTAATAAATAATGTTTCTATTTTACGTGGCCATAGCAGATTGGATTTACATCTGTTTAGCTAAGACACATTTATGTGTCATAGTACCCTCTTTGGATATTAATCCTGGCTGGTGGAAAGCAAATGAAACGCACTTCCCAAGACGTTATCTCTGCATTCTCGGGACATCCGTGCCATCTGAAAGGGTGTTTTCTGCCCCTACCTGTCAGCCGGCTCCAGACTGTCACCACATCACGTAAACATGTAACTTTATTAAAATCTCCAAGCCTTGGATTGAGGTAGACCTGCCATTATTATTTGATGAAAAAACTTTCTGACGAAAAAAACGTATATAATAAATTTGTGCGAGTAAACATTTTGTTGTGGTGCGACCTGTTTTCATTACTGTACAGAACATGCTAATAACTGCACATAGTATGTGCATGCTGTGAGCTAAAGTGACCGGCCTGGCAATTCATAGTCAAGGGATTTTCCAGGTGCTTTGCAACCATTTTTCTAAGTAAACACGGGCTAGACGGACAGGTTTCAACATTCGCATGCGTCTGCAGTGTTTCGCGCATAAGCACTGGTGTTTACAGTGACAAACCGGTTCTTCTGTGTTTTTGTTTTGTCATAATTTGTAAATTATTTAAGCAATTTTTTTGCCTGTTTATTTTATGTTTTGGATTTATATTATTTCTGTTTTTTTATTTTAGTACCAGCTCTCATGTCTACCTAAAACACCTTCTTCACATCTTCATTTGCTGCATTGCGAGTCGGGCTGGTACGATTGATCATGCAATCATTATGCTCAGTTTCTCAATGAACTACGGTAAAATGCCGCCACATCTGAAAGCCAGA
The DNA here is from genome assembly GCA_029783895.1 of Triplophysa bombifrons. NCBI lineage: Eukaryota > Metazoa > Chordata > Actinopteri > Cypriniformes > Nemacheilidae > Triplophysa > Triplophysa bombifrons. The sequence goes on from CM056455.1 coordinate 8,004,162, forward strand.
GGGCGCACTCAAACTTTTCTGGTCACAAAAACGTTAAACCATAAATGTAACCCTATGGCGATAATATGACCTGTACTTTTAATGGATGTTGTTGACCTCAACCTGTTTTATTTGGCAAGTGCAGTACTGACTAGGGATGTTGCGGTGATGGAATTATCCCACCAGTTGATCGTCATATTAAAACACCGGGGGTGGGGAGTTTGCTATGGGGTGGTTGAAGATGCCGCCCTGCGCATGACACATTCTAATTTCATTTCTAAAATAGCGGGAATTCGGAAGCGCCAATTGCTTTAGTTAATGGTGGGTGGGTTCAATATCTTTCTTAATAAAAACACAAAACTATAAAAAAAACATTTGCTTCTTTTAAACACAGACCTTACAAAACGAATAATCATGGCACACAATGTGGAACAAATAAATAAATAAGAAGGGAATAAGAAATGAAAAATATTTGTTAAATAAATAAGGAACGAATAAGAAAGGATTACGTAACGTAAAACGTTTATGTTAAATAAATGGCAAAGCACCGGCCTTTGAAAAGTAGAACAAAAAGAAAATTAAACCTTATCCGCGCTGTAGTATGGTGTTTGACTAAACTAAGTTATTTTACCATAAAAACTAAAAATGACGTTGTGGGTTAGTGCCGCGGTGGACAAGTGATGTAGTCTGTATGCCGGTGGACACAGTGTATCAACGATGACACCGACTATCGCATCAAGCCTAGTACTGACCACACAAAACTGAATAAATATGATGATACTGCTGTTTGATTATGTAATGCATTTAAATGTAAATGTAATGCAGTGTATTTAACTCTCAGTTGGCAAAAGCTCAGATGAATATGGAAACTTGGAAACAGATCATTTATTAAACATCAGTGCAACCTGAACCTTAAGTTCTTCTCTCATCTCTATGCTGTAAGCCTTTTGCATCTTTTTCTAGTGTCCTCCTTCCTCATTTTGAAAAGGTATGGTGTATGCTAGAAATTTACCATTTAGATTTAATTTTCAGAGAATGGATATATTTCCACTACAAGTAATTTGTTTTTCTGTTGATTGGTGTGTCGGACAGCTTGCGCTCTTCTCCTGCAGATGGACTGTTAGATTGCTTAGCTTCCAAAGGGCCAGGTGCTGGCTGTTAGACCTGCAGTGTGTTCAGCGTTATGCAGAGAAAGAGCAGTCTGGTCTGCACCTGCTGCTTCTCTCCCACCTGCAGCTGCCTCTGATCTCTCATTCAAAGTGCTGAAAAAGTCAAAGCACATTTAGCAGCTGATGTTTTGCAGAGCAACTGTGTGAAATATTGGAGGAAAGCATGACACCTACCATATTTGTGTTATAACCAACTGATTGCAAAGGATGGTTCAGAATCACTATTCTTGTTAATAATGTGTGTTAATTATTGGCTATATTGCCTTTAATTTGAGTAGTTTCAGCATATCGTCGCTGTCGGGCGGAAACCTACTGTGTCCAAATTTTGTCAATTTCATATTTTTTCACAAATCAATGCTATTGGTCTGTCCCCATGTGGGTCTGTTATTTTTTTTTTACAAATTATTAACCAATCTCAAGTGTTGTAAATAGCTTGAGAGCAAATCTCTTAACTCCATTGGACACTTCGTAACTCCCCCTCTTCTTCACTCCATGGGAGCCTCTCGGGATTACGTTTCCTGATTACATTTACATTTACATTTAGTCATTTGGCAGACGCTTTTATCCAAAGCGACTTACAGTGCACTTATTACAGGGACAATCCCCCTGGAGCAACATGGAGTAAAGTGTCTTGCTCAAGGACACACTGGTGGTGGCTGCTGGGATCGAACCAGCAACCTTTGATTTACCAGTTCAGTGGTTTAACCCACTAGACCACCATCTCCACAGCATTTATGCATGATTAAAAGTCGGATAACTCTTGTCTGTTTTTTAAACAATAACAAGTGAAAATAGTTAGGTTAGATACATTTCAGTAGGCCTATTTTGTTAAAAATCGATAGCTATAATGCTTCGTTGCAGAAGGAAGCCCGTGAGCCACAAAGGTAAAAAGACCGCTGACTTTATTTGCGTGCAGATTAATTTCAGCCTAGATTAGACATCCTAGTCAGTTTATGTTCTATTTCGATATTGCATTACTCATAGCTCTAACGTTTAAAATAGAGTTTAGGAAGATGTTTGTAACCATGATCATTAGCTTTCATTAGCTCTTAAAGCCTCGTCGTCTCTCAAAAGGCTCAACGCGACCGCTGACTTTGATGAACACATTCTTATCAATGACAGCGTAATCTCGTATCTCCCTGCTCCCAAATCATAAACCTTGTATCTCCGGTTAAACATGGTTTTGGGGAAATGTTTTGTTAATGCTGCAACAGTATATGATAGCAATATAAGCTATAATACCAACTTTAAAGATACAATGTTTAATAATTAAATAAATATGCAGTTTTTTTTTATTGCCTGAAAAATAATGGTTTTGGAGATGCGAGGAATCCGCCCAACAGTGACGATATGTAAAATGAAAACTTACTGATCGCATTCTGGCTAACTGTGCTTTCACACCGCCAGCGACTCTGTCGCTAGGTGTTGCTAGTCTCTTGCTACAAGGTTGTTAGACGGCGTTCCTAGCTTTGGTCGATCTAGTACCATTTATAAAGAAACTCTGCAGTACTGACGAGAGACGTGAGCTCCGCTGCTTTACTCCTATTGGTAGTCGCTCCCGAAAGTCGCTAATCATTTGCGTAAATCATTTGAAGCTTTGTCGCCTTGCTAGACACACCCACTTTCTGACGCCAACGGTCACTGTCGCGGGCTCACCATTGAAATGAAAGATATTGCCTCGCTTTGTCGTTGGGTGTGGCTGGAGATGAGAAACGCACAGTAACTGAATATGATTGATCATCCAGATTAGATGACGATGGGTATCCAAGGTGATCTTCCTCCCTGCCTTTGCAAAAATATACTACAGCGATTGACTACTGTAAAACAATGGTAAACCCTAGTATATGTAGTAAAATCACAGTTACCTCACATTTATTGCTGAATATACAGGTACTTCTGTTTAACAATAACAATCAATCTGCCAAAAAAACATCAACACCCATTTATGAGCATTCTGTTCAATTTCTGCTTGCAGAATGGTAAAAGTGCTTTTGAAGGTTTGAGAGCTGGGGGACACAGAGGTTCTGTGCTTTAGTAAATCATACTGAAGATTCTTATTATTAAGACAGGCACACATCCATCAGGCCTTTTCTTGAAGGCTATCCAAATTAAAATGACATCTCTCTACATACTCGGTGTATCCATGGCAGCCCTTCCAGCTATTTCATCTAGATCAGATTCATTTTGTTACTGCTTGCACGCAATCTAAGCAAATTCAGTCAGAGACCTGATAGTTGGACTCGAGCAATGGTCATCCGAATTTAAGCAGTCTACTGTAACCAAGGGGATGGTGTAACTAAGGGCTAGTCAACTAGTGGCCCGTGGGTCGCCTTAACATTTCAAATAAGTAGTCCAAAATGCTGCTACATTCAATAGGAAAGTATTTTCCACAGCTCATAACAGCTGACGTCTTATAAAGCGATTTGATCGGTCTGAAACGTAATGTTATTTACAACGTTAAGTTTTGGAAAGCCACAGGCAGGTCTTGTTCCAAAAAAACGTCTTCTGCCCTTGTAAGTAACTGCAGGAAGGATACTAGGGATGGGCGATTTGTCGACTTTAAAACCCGATGTCCGATAATATCAGGTGTGTTTGACTTCATGCAACATTGGAGAGGAGGAAGTAATTCAGGAACATTCAGCTATGTATGCCCCTCATTTTACCTCAACCTGCTTGCCAAGTTCTTTTAAACTTCTGTATTTTAAGGATGTTTTATGTTAAATTTCACCTTTATCAAGCCAGGCATGCTATTTTGACAAGCGTTCACACTCACAAACCAGTGTTGCAGAGACTTCTTTCATCAGGTAAAACACGTAGATAAACCATAGCTTTTATGCAGAAAATGTTGCCGGTTCAGCCCTGTGAGATTTTGATTTGCCAACCCAACTCTTTCTATTTGTGCATCTGTACAGCGACCGGTGTAATGCCGAAAAATGCACCCCTGCCAGATTATGCACCCCCTCATCCCCAGAATGGCTAGGGTGAGGATTAGGTGTTAGGGGAGGGTTTAGGATTAGGTGTGGGGACGGGTAAGAATAAAGGAATCGGAAAGCGTGTTTTTGAAGGGGGTGCTTAATCTGGCAGTGGTGCATTTTTCGGCACAGCACCGGCCGAAAACAGCAGCCCATTTAACTGACCGAACAAAACAGCGTTTCCCAAATTCTGTCACTGTTACTGACTGTTATCGTCTGCTTTCTGTATGTTCTAATCGGCATCCGTTTTTTTGCGAAACATCAGCGATATACGATAACAATAATCGCCCAGCCCTAAAGGGACACAATGTGAACTGTTGTCTAAGATAGGGTAAAATCGATGTTGTTTTTATTACTGCATTTACGAAAACAGCTGGTCATCTCTCCCCGGATCTTGCATTTCAGAGGATCTGCCCTTCTAAGTGCATGGGGTGCATGAGTTGGTTGGAATTCACCCGAAAATAGCCATATCTATGACAATAGCGTTCAGTTTCTAGCACAGTGCAATTCATTCGCTTTATAAGAAACCGGTTTAACGTCAAGGGGCAAGGATTATTTATATGCTGCATGTATTATCGTTTTTGACTTTTATTAATTTGACTTTAATTAATTCAACCATCTTTATAAATATATTCTTGAAAAAAAAAATGCCACCCACATCTTGGAAGTAGGCTACTGGGGGTGAGTAAATTAACAGCAATTTAATTTTTGTGTAATATAATGCATTAAGGAAAATAAAATAAAAATGACAATGTCCCTTTTAATTAAATGCAATGAAATCGCACAATTACTGGATGCAATATTTGTTTGCATGTTTTAATATATGACCTATAAGTAACAGCAACAAAAACAGTATTAAAGGAACAGAATGCAATAAATAACAGGAATATAAAACTAACAGAAGAAAATATGATATGGTAAAAAATCTGGCCCACATCCTATGTATACTTTTGGAATCTGGCCGGCAAAGAAAAGTAGTTGAAAGACCCCTGGTGTAAAGGTTTATCTGTTGTGTTTTGAGGGCTATAGTGTCTTTAATGGACTTCCTGGCACGTTATCTCCATTGTGAGTTTATCACAATTAAAATAGCGTTAATAAGTATTAATTATTGTTAACCTAGCATTAAACGTCCATAATCCAATTTAGTATTTCATTTGTTGGGTAGTCAGTGCCAATTTAAACAGTTTGCTGAATAAATAGTCATTGAATGATGTGTATTCCTTTTCTCACTGACACCCGGCACTGATGTGAAATTAATATTTCTTTACATCTCTATTGAGATGGAAAATGTGTCTGGTCTTGTTTGACTGTTTGTATCATGAGTGAGAGGGGTATGATGTCTTTCAGAGTTTCTAAATGTGCCAAAGTGTTCATCATTGACCTTTATGTCACAGAGAGCGGATCGGATCCTTCCCACGAGGCAGTTGAAAAGGTGCTGTGTACTTCTCTTTTAAACCAAAGACAGGCTGGGGAAGCCTATGGAAATAGTGGGTGTTTAGAACACATATTACACATTTAATCCAAGTTATATTATTCATAGTGTTTAAAAAGACACAGGCTTCGAACATGCCACAAGACTCAAGAGAAAAACATCGATCTAAGAGTTTAATAATAAAACTGGTGAATTTGGGTATTTTTTTACTTTTTGGCCAAAGCTTTATGTAACCAAACATTGGGATGTAGTCTTGATTAAAAGCTAAAACTATCAATTATTTTGATTATAAAACTGTTGATTGACTTTTATAGATTAGTAATCAGTTGGATAGAAGTAAAATGTTGTGTCTTGTGTTTAAAAATAAACTATGATGCAGTTGTTTTTAGTTAATTACAATTTTGAAATGATTTTTTATGGCTATATTGGTAGGAATATACATAAGTTGTTGATTGGCCGAAACTTCCTATTGCCTGATTCTGTTAGCAAAATCCGTAACCTGCTCACTTATAAAAGAAAAATGATTATATAGATCATCTTTTAATTAAATTAGTAGGATCAAAAACCACATACATTACGGCATACTCACAAATTCATTCATGCATTTATCAGAAAACTTGGATTATGCAACAGATATTATAAACTATTGTTTTTTTATGCAGTATACCTATGGCAAAACACCTATATTAATAAACTGATAATAATTAGCCAATTATTATCTGTAGCCAATAGATCGGTGCATCTCTAGTTGTCAGTAAATGGAAGGTTGTGTTTTGGACAAAAACAGCTAACACATATAGCGTCCACTCAGCCAGTAGGAGTTTGCACTGAAAATTAAAATACTGGAGTATACTTGACCTTAATAAACCTTTTGTGAATTTTCCATCGTAACATACAACTTAAATACAAATACAGGTTGTGGGAAACCCCTGTAGACATTTTCTTTTAAGGATAGAGGAGGAAGTAATTCAGGAACGTTCAGCTATGTATGCCCCTCATTTTACCTCAACCTGCTTGCAAAGTTCTTTTGTACGTCTGTATTTTAAGAATGTTTGGTGTTAAAGTTCACCTTTATCAAACTTGGCATGCTATTTTGTGGATTTTATTATACCTGTAACCTTGTATGCCGTGCTGTAAAGAACAAATTCCTTTTACAATGTTAAGAGCATGAGAATGTTCTTGCTTTTACTTTTGATTCTTAAGATGAACAAAAGTGGCCTTGCAACTTCACGGTTTTAGCTTTTGTGCTTTATAAAAACCTACTAGCCAATCATTCTGTAGCTTTGCCAAGCATCAAGCCTAGCGTAGCCTTCACCTTTGCTACATTAGTAGAAAACAAATGTTGTTTCAAGTAGGGATGTGCAAAAATATTGATACTGCAAACTATCACAATTTTTTTTTTTACAGTGTATCTATATAGGCCTATGTTTTTTTAAGTCATGTAGGGCTACAAACGGCCATTGTCCCAAAAGCGGGAGCCTTCATGGCAATTTTGAAAATGTATTAAAAACAGTAATGCAATATGAATCGTATTGTAATATATTGTATTGTAGGGGTGGGAAGCGTCTGGTCCCTCACGATTCGATTCAGAATTGATTCTTGATGTAGGAATTAGCATTTTTAAGATTTAAGATGTCATCGTGTCATGTTTGCTTCAGATTACTGTTGGTACTTTGGCTTCTACTCTTAGAACTGTCACATATTGTATTTTAATACAATATAGTGCCCAGTAAACCCATTCCAATTGACATATTCTGCTGTGAAACATTAAAAAAAAGTACATGATCGAAATTAAACGTGACTGAATAATGCTGTATGTCACTTCCACGTATTGCCACATCGTATGACAAAACCACCATACACATACATTAAAAGAACGGTCATTTTAACAATATAAGTGTATTAGTCCTGTGCATAGCACCCAGCACATCCCTCTGGCTAACAAACTGTTCATTACTGAGAAGCTGTTTCTCCCTGCCGCTCACTCACTGCACAGGGAAGATGCAGAGAAATACCATCCTTAAAATGTATTTAGTTTATCTTCCAGTTTAGTCCTACAGGGCTAAATGTATTTGCATTTCTCTCTTTCTCTACTGCTCCTATATGCTCCACTGTGTTGTGACTTGTGAGTTGTGCACTCTCTAAAAGGTCTGTGTTCTGCACCGCAGTTGATTTCCACCTTATTTTTTCCAAAGACATTGCGTTATTATATTTATTGTGAATCAATTTTTTCTCCCCTATTGCATTGTGAACCGTCTATCGTGATATGTATCATATCGTAAGGCCCTTTCCAATACTATGTTAAGGTTAAGTTCAAAGTAGAAAAAGGGATTTTCGTTTTATCTTTGATATAGTTATTATAACAACAATTGATTTATGTATATGGGTTTTGCTTTAACCAGTATTAATAAGGCTATCATGAATAATGTTGATTGATGATAATAAAACATAATTGTTGCAAATGAGATCACATGGAGACGACCAGTGGTGATCATTTCTACAGTGAATATGGGACTGTATGTTATGAGTAACGTCTTGTGTGGGCATGTTTTCTCCTCACGGGCAGCAGGTCATATTAGATGAATGTGTGATTTGGGCGTGAAGTTTTAAACAGACATGCAAGCTTGTTTTTTTAACGTCTAGCCCAAGGTGTAGGATGTATTAAATGTCATTTTGTTTACTCTCCTGGTGAGGGGACTTGGTTTTGTATGCCTTATTATTAGACTACAGTATCATTTCATATACACAGGAGTGGGGTTTGCCTTATCCCTGACACAATGGAAACAGAAATACGGCCACTGTGGCTTTCAGATCTCCAATTCTTCCCCCAGATGACCTGAGATTCTCCACTTTCAGCTGCTTCGAATCGTGTCATACACAGTCAGCGGGAAGCCGGGACCCTGAACAGTCAGATTGCTTCTATATCACACAGAGGAAGTGATGCGAAATTAGCAAAGATTTACATTGTTACGTGCAGATGCAAAAGCACTGCAATGTGAAACTTTAAGAACATTTGTGTATCTGCTTGCCAAGCCGACTTTGTGCAAAGCTGTGGATTACATCATTTGTTTTGAATGAATAACAAGAGGTGACAATAGAGGGTAACACAGAAGTTTATTTTTAGGACCTGCTTATTAGATGAATCTGTAGCGTTTATGCGAATATGTGTGTTTACAATGTGTGTTTACAATGTGTGTAACTGGGATGGTCTTAACGTTGTTTTACGTCCAGCACAGGTGCTCCTGAAGAGACAAACAGATGGGATGTAATGTGAGAATGATCAGATCTTGTTGTTCTACCTTGAATAGATAATGTATCTCTCTCTTTCTCTCTCGCCCTTTCTAGCATTGAGAGAGCTGATACTAACAACAACTAGGGCTGGACAATATACCTGAAAAATGATACGCCGCAGTATATAGCTCAATATTTTTGTATCTGTTTTATGGCTGCTCGATTGTGACAAAGGTTATAATCATGATCATTATGATTATTCGTTGACTTCTTAATTGAAAGCAGCAATGTGGAGATTTTAGCGGCATCTAGTGGTCAGGTTGCAAATTGCAACCAATGGCTATCTCCCCGCCTCCCCTCTCCCTTTCAAAGCACTACGGCTGCCCTCAAAGGACAAAGATGTCATTATGTTTTCGCTTCTTTGCCGAAGAAGATAATGTGTTTCTATAGAGCAGTTTGTCCGTTAAACTGTAAATAATATAAAAATAGTAAATAAAAATCAATTACATTTAAGATAAATGATCAAATATGCTGTGCACCACTACAACTTACTAAAAACTTCTAAACATACGTTCGACATTTTGGTTCAACATATCTGATTAAACATGACACAGCCTTGAACCATTTTAAGAAAAGCGCCTGCTGTGACAAAAAGACTCACAAAAAAGACTCACAAAAAGAAATCCCTGTGAAACAGAATGTGGCACAATAATTATTTTACTTAGACAAAATTCAAATAGAAACAGTCACCCCTAAATTCTGTTCCCAGACAACTTAAAAACGTCAATAAAAAGGTTTACATATTTGCTTACTGTTCATTAATTAAATTAAGTTAAGGATTTCAATGATTTCTTGTAACTTTCAACTCTGAAAGGCACAAAGCATCAGTTCTGATTTTTCCACTTCTCTAAAAGCCTTTGTGATAAACCAGAATTTCTCATGTTTTGTTAAACCATTCAAATTATTTCTTCTATTTTGTCTTGTTAATAAATAATACATTTTTCTCTCTTCCCAGGCATTTGCAAGATGGTTGACCGCTTGGCGAACAGTGAAGCCAACTCCAAACGCATAGCAGTTGTGGAAGCCTGTTTCGGCACAGCAGGCCAGCCGCTGGTCATCCCGGGTCGAGTGCTCATCGGCGAGGGCGTCCTCACGAAACTGTGCCGCAAAAAGCCCAAAGCCCGGCAGTTCTTCCTCTTCAATGACATCCTGGTGTACGGCAACATCGTCATCCAGAAGAAGAAATACAACAAGCAGCACATCATCCCTTTGGAGAGCGTCACTATAGGCACTGTAGACGACGAGGGTGACCTGCGGAACGGCTGGCTCATTAAAACGCCCAACAAATCATTTGCCGTCTACGCTGCCACGGCAACGGAGAAGTCGGAATGGATGAGCCACATCAGCAAATGTGTCTCGGATCTGCTGGAGAAGAGCGGGAAATCTCCCACCGGGGAGCACGCCGCTGTCTGGGTGCCCGACTCTGAGGCGACCATATGCATGCGCTGCCATAAGGTGAAGTTCACCCCCGTCAGCAGACGGCACCACTGCAGGAAATGTGGCTTTGTTGTGTGCGGCCCCTGTTCGGAAAAGAAGTTCCTGCTGCCCAGTCAGTCGTCCAAACCGGTTCGCGTCTGCGAGTACTGTTACAAACAGCTCTCCACTGGCGCCACCCTGCCCCCCTGCTCGGACTCCTACGGCCGATCCGGTTCAGAGTTCTCCTCTAATAACCTCTCTGATGACGAAGATGAGGATGACAGCAGTGATTAAGATTTACTTTCAGGATTATAGACTATCCATGAAATACGTCCCATTGTTTTAGTCTCTACGTTTCTTTCAGGGTTTAAATTTACATTACAACCATTTTATTCTTGTGGCAACACTCTTTAAGCAACACAACTTAATCTAATGAATTAAAGACCCTGTGTAAAAGAACAAATGTTTGATTGGAATTGTTGTAAGTTCCTGTGTGTTTTCTGAACACTATTTGCACTACTTGCATACTCACGAGTAGTTTTTTTACAGTGTCACGTCTCAATGGCGCCTCTCATTCTTAATAGTTTAACCTCTTATATATATATATATATATCTTAAGTTTTTTTCTTTAGATATATTCCTTTCAACCTTCTTTCCTCTTTACTCAAATTCTCTTTTTGCGGTCACAACTGTTTTTTCATGCTTCTTTGCTGCTACAGTATCTGCTAAAGAGGGGAATGCTGGGTAATCTGATTGTAGGCTATTCACAGGAATCCTCTCCCTGCTAAAACCCTCAGGTGAAGCCACGTAGATTCTCAACCGATTCAGTTGTTGTACACTGAATACAGAAGCGTAGTTTTGCAACAGGTTAAATTGTTTTAAACAAGGAGCTGCATTTAATGCTTTGAGTAACCAACCACTAGCAAACCATGCAAGTATGTTTTAAGAGAAAAGTTTTCAGAAGAAATTCTTGGTTGACTGTTTCTTGTATTTGCAGGTGACAAATCAGATGGAAGCTTTTTTTTAAAGCTTGCACATGTGTATATAGTGCTGTTGGATAGGAAGTCTATTGGAGAATTCACCTGACAAGGCTGTTGCCGCCTCAGTGCCTTTTTAATGATTATTCTCAGGAAGTACATCCTGGTAAAGAAACTTTCGAGGCTACAGTTAATAACATTTTGTGGACTGATGTTTTACAATACTGTGCATCATTTGATGGCGCATTCACATTTAGCACCGTATCCTGCTTCACAGCACATCAGTCAGAAATATTAGCTCAGTAATCGGACTGCCCAGGTTTGAAGGTTTTTGGGATGGCACAGAAGATCTTGCGATGCATTGCTTAACTTCCGCATTCGGTTGTGACAAACTGAAATGCATTTTAGCATACAGCCCAAAGGAACTTCGGCGACAGAATAACCATCCATTTTCCTCACCGTCTCATTTGAGTCTTTGTGTTAGTGACATCACGTGCCGAGGCATGGCGGTCAGTGCTACACATTTTGAATGGGAATTGAAAGCATTATAAGGAAGCGACTAACATACAGCCTCCTTTCGTTTTTACTGGCTGTTTCACATGCACTAACCACTGTCCAGAGTGACATTTGTTAAAAGACTGCTCGGAGACATAACCGAGTATATTCCTGCCAGGTTTAATGTTTGTATTTTTCACAAGAGAAGCTGTAGGATAAAACCCAGCGATATTGCTTGAGATACTTGTGTCTAAGAACTGAATACTTGATCACATGTGAAGATGTCAGATTAACAAAACTAACATTGTAAAGGGACATTTAATAAAACTAGACTCGGAGTTCTGACAGCAATCCTTATCATATGCAATAACAGATACATTTTGAGTATTTTTTGCTTTTTGTAGATTGCGAGACCTTTATGGGATTTAGCAATAGGTTTACAGTGATTGATCTTATCTTGCTTTTGGAATCTAACAGTAGATTTGCAGATTAGTTATGGAACAATTTTAATTGTTTTCATCTTTCCAAGTGTAACCTGATGGTATTCTGAGATGATTTCTTTGTTTTAATTATGTTGTTATATTCTAAGATTGTTTTAATGTTGCTTATATTGTAAACTTTGTACAGTTTTTATATATTTCTTCTTATTTGGGCCTGCAGCTGTTTTTTGTTTTAATAATTTTTCTGTGTGGTTCATGTGTGTTTCCTGAACACTGGATCAGTTACCAGCACTTTACTATCTCTGCAAACCACAAGAGAGGGGCGGGGCCTGAGTAGAATGTGGGCGGGGAATATTACATGTCTTCACACATAGAATCTGGCTGCAATGAAAAGTGAATAGATAGTTCTTTTATTCCCTTATTCAGTTTGCCATTATGGCGTAATGGGTTATATGTAAAGTAAAAAGACAGAATCGGCGTTTACTTTTTACTTGACTCGATTTTTCAAGTTTTATGTAATTTATGATTCCCTAATTTTTTTTAACCGATTTTCCTGTTTTCTTGTCCATGTTGCCATTTTAATTCTCCTCTAATATTTTGAAAGGGCTAAGAACTGAATGTAATCCGTCATATCATTATTAGATACTAATTTAAAGGAAAATATATGCATTGCTTAAACTCTTGTGTCTTGTCTTCTGTAATATCATATCCTGTACTAGAAGATCCAGTAGTTGTGCGATGGAGAAAGTTTTAATATTACAAGATGTTACACTTCTCTGATCAGCACCAAACCAAACGCTTACATGCTTGAGTATATCCTCTCACAGCATGATCGCTAATCTGTTATTTACATCTCAGTCTATTTGGGTAAATCCCCACAACGTGATGTTACACTCAGAAATGCTGGGTCTTTGTTACCCAACTATGGACTGAAATAACCTTAGAGTAAGGTCATTTTTAACCCAACATGTATATTTTACCCATCCATGGGATAAAAAGAACCCAGAGTTTTCAGACAGTGCATGTAGTATTATAGTTAGGGAATTTATACATTAAACTCATTGTTTTTATGTAATTTCTGGTCCGGTATGGTTGTGGGGTTAAATATTTGGCGCAGAGATATTAAAAACTTTGGCATAAAACTCTTGGCTTTAATATCACAGTGTCATCTGCCCTTAAACTTAACTCTTAATCCAGAATAATCAGCTTTAGAGTTGTTAGACACTTACTATTTGAAAATAAATCTCTTAGAAAAGAGTTGAAGCCTGAAAACATATCCATCTAGACGAAAGCGAAGCATAGAATTAGCACGTTGCATAATCCCTTGTCTGCACTGACTACTTTGGTCATGTGTTGCTAAATACCTGTCAACTGTGATTTGACATTTACAGGTGTGAGGCCCCTATTCTCTATCAAGTCTGGAAATGTAGCATTACCCTGTCAACCATACCGCAAAGAATATAAAATACATACATAGAAAGTTCACAAAAATAAGAAAATTCTGTCATAATTTACTCGCCCTCTTGTCATTTCAGACCTGAATGACTTTCGCTGTATGCAGAACACAAAATAAGACAATTTTGATGAATGTTTGGATTGGAACAATGGCAGTACCCATTCACTTACACTGGTTTTGTGTCTATTCAATAGAAATGATTGGGTACTGCCATTGTTTGATTACAAACATCCTTCAATATCTCTTTTGTGTTCTGCTGAAGAAAGTCATACAGGTTTGAAATTATACATTTTAAATTTTTTGGTGATCTATCTCTTAAATTGTTTTTATTTTTCAAACAGTCTCTCTATACCTTATAGTTTTACAAAGTATATACAAATATGCTTTTTAAATATTTAAAAAGACATTTAGATTTATTTTTGCACATCTGTCCATTGTCATGACTAGAGTTTTTTTTTATGCGTGTTAATACTATAGTCCAACTCATCCACTTATAACACCATCTACAACTTCAAAAACATGCACACAGTGACAATGTTGAATGGTAGATTGTGTACACCAGGATATATTTAAATCATCATTTAGATTTTTTTTAAGAGCTGTATGTGGTTGTGAAGGGCTCCGGAACAAATAACAGTAAAAAAAAAAAACATGACTTTAACCATCACTTGATGGCTTCTGCATGTTCTCAATTGTTAAGGTTAACACATCTAATTTATCCCTAATTAACGTGACTAAATGAGTTGTGAATAAAGTAGCTGAAGAGTGCCCCCTGTTGGTAGCAAGACCGTTGTGTATTTCTGTATCACATACAAAGCATTGAGCTAAGGGCCATGCATATGCACTTAGTAAGAAAAAAATCCAAACATGGACAATCTTATGCATTGAGCCAGTTGATATCCGTATTTATTCAAAGCTGTCATGGAGTAACCAAATGGGTAAAATTCTAGTCTGAGAAAGCAGCAAGAACATACACAGTCTGTATTGAAAGAAGTGTAACCATTAAAGTCTAATTACTACAGGCAGTACACCCACACATTGCATCTCTGTCTGTGAGACAGGTTGTCTGCCTCTGTTTTCTCTCTTTGGAAATGCGCTGGATTTGCGTTTTCCCTCGTGCCTGATAACATTAATCATGCGAGTGGGTAGAAGATCATTTCTCCATTTCTTAACACCCGTCATTACTATTTAATACTTCATGACCACACAATATAGAAGAGATTGAGCTGTCTTGTTTGATCCCAGCAACAGGCTGAAGTTGTAAAAAGAGGAAGCTCATATAGTGCTCATAAATATGCTATTTCTGTTTATATGTATATATGTGTAACACAATTGAAGCACTTTGCAGATTTATCATTTTAATTTGTCTTGTAGATTCTCTGCGTGCTGGAATATAAATATTACTTAAATGGATATTCAGCCCAAATCAAATTGTGACATCCTTTATTCACCTGTCAGTCAAAACCTGCTTGAATTTCTTTCTTTTGAGTCCATACTGTAGCAGTCAATCGGGTCTAGTGTAGTTTGGTTACCAAAATTCTTCAAAATAAATGATTTTGTGTTTTGCAGAAGAAAGTCAAAGTAACAAATACCTGCTGCCGTTGCCAAACAAAAACACTGACGACAGATGTAGTTAAACACAATAAAACGAGCTCGCGTTTCACATCATAACACTTGATATTAAAAATATTTTGTTGGTGTGGATTATGATTTTGGTTCCACTCATGCCCAAATCAGAAACTGGGGAACAAGGTTAATTTTCAAGTAGCGTTAACTTTTGAAAACTCATAGGGTATGCTAGCGAACTTTGTTAAAACAAAACGTGCTACATACCTAGCATTGCGGTCAGGGGGATCTTTCTGCGTCCACCCAAAAACGCGTCACAATTATGAACAGTATATAGGTGTGTATAATATGATTAAATATTGATAAAATTCAACAATAATAGATCATATTAAATAAGTAATTATATGTAGTTTTTAGCCTTGCCCTATACAGCTTAACGCAATATACATAACTTATATATACATTTTATACAGCATGTTTTCTCTCCCACCATAGCAATTGCTTTGAGTTATTCTCTCTCTCTCACGAAGTTGCCATGTTTTGAATGACCTAACACAATTTTCAATCAAATCAAATAGAATCCACTGAAACCTGTGGATAATGTTAAGGAAATTGCTTTTCCTCAAGTAAATTACATTGACTATCACATTGTGGCAGTGCCCTGTTGTGCAGGTTTTTTAAGTTAATAGAGAAACGAATTCTGCTGCTATAGAATAATGAATTTGCTTCACAGCTTGATGCACATCATCTTATCAAATATAACTTGAGTTGTGTGACAGAAATAGAATTAAAAAAAATCTGAAGGTGTTTTACAGATGTTACACTTAGACTTTGACTTCACCGTCATTGACCTGCACTATCTTTCCATTTTCATCTTGCACTGAACTTTGAACTTTAAACCAATAAGGCTTTTTAAATATATTGATAACTATTGCTTTGATTTATTTTATACATATCTTGGCATTGAATGTTAACAATAAGGCATCTGTGGTTAAGATTTTTCTTTTAGAGGTTTATAGTGATTATCTTAAAACTGTATTAGGCATTAGTTTAATTATGATATTTAAGTTGTTTTTGAAAACATACTTTACAAAAAGACATTGCTGGTGTGCATCTTGAGATAAATATCCCACTGATATATTTTAACTTAAGATATGTCAGTGCAAATTGTTTTTAACATTTTAAGAGACACTTCACCCAATAATTAAAATTACGTAATCATTTACTCACCTTCAAGTGGTTCCAAATCTGTATACATTTTCTGTTCTGATGAACACAGAAATATATTTGGAAAAAAGCTCTTATCCAGACAGATTTTGCCCCCAATTGACTACCATATAATAGGCAGAGGGGTAGTCAAAAGCAGAATTTATTTATCCTGCTCTCATGTAGTTACGATTACATGCTACCAGAGTGGTTTCTCTTCAGCCTACAACATGCCAGACCTGCAACTGTATGTTAGAAGAATTATGTTGAAGTAGAGTAGAATGTCAAAGAATTAAAATAATTTGTAATGGTTTACATTACCAACACTCTTTCTGCACAAAAGGATGTGCCTGTTACAAACACGTTTTTCATAAAGGCCTTTAGCTTGTTATGTTTAAATTAGATGTACTCTTAAAAGACATGAAATGTTCACAAAAATTCTCTCATAGCAGTTTAAAAAACAAGCAAAATAATTCTTCTTTGACAGGGACAGCATCATACAGGGTTGCCAAGGGAACCACATGTCGTAGAAACAGGTTTTATCAAACAAGTAAATAGCATTAGTCTGAGAGCTATAAAGTAGGCCTTGGAAATGCTATGCCCTTGACATCAAGTGCCCGTGAATGAAGAAACAATCACTGTGTTTCACAATTGTTCTTCAGCACATGAGACATGAGGAGGAATGAAACAATAATTATAGCTACATGGAGCACATTAACAACACAGTCAAAACAGAGGTAATTCAATTATAGTGAGTGTAGACAGCTTTGATTATGTACAACTGTGTAGTAATTGCTGTTTTGCTTTTTCCCGGTGGTGGACTGGCCATTTGGAGAACCTGGAGTATTCCCAGTGGGCCGCGGCTCAATGTGGGCTGACCAACTGTTAGGATATCAAGAAATTTCATTTTATTTTATTTTGCCCACTTGCTATTGTGATTTCTGTGCCCATGCCTAGAAGCAGTAAAAGCGCTCGTCAATGTAAGAAGGTTGACCAATCAAACAAGGTTTACAGATTCTTGCCAATCAAATTAAAGAGGCCAAGCAGAACTTAAGCCAATCAAACTGAAGTAGACAGACGTTTCAGCCAATTAAATTGAAGAAGACAGAACTTCCGCTGGTGGGCGCTAACAGAAACCATGTGCGAATTCAGTTTTAATGATGACTGTGTAGTAGTGAGATGGGGGAAGGAAAACATAACAAACCCAACTGTTTAACAATGAAGAAGATAATGGTTAGATTTTAGAGATGCAAAATACTTAACTTTTGTGGATTCTGCTGTTTTAAATAAAAACTTAGATGTGCATTCGACTTAACATGTCTAAAAACACAACCAATAGCATACAGTTTAGCATTCCATGCATAAGATAAGACTGTGTGTATATAGTGGATTTAATTAACATTGAAGAATTCAATAGATTGCAGAACTATTATCGCAGGTAACGTAATGACTATTTTTATTGAATAGTTTACAATAAAAACTATTCGGCAGCATTTACCGAAACCTTCTTAATGGTATGTCGTTCTCAAGTTATACCTTAAGCTATACCTTATTGTTAATACACGTTTCCCGAAACCTTCTTAGTAAAGCGTACCTCCTGTAAGTCATACTTTCGTAAGGTTGGTCAGGACCACTCTTAGCTATACCTTATCGCCTTTGATTTTTCAAACCGTTATGCAATAAGCTTTTCTATTTTGCAGTTTAATATCTCATATCAAATTTAATATAATAATTTAATATAAAATTCTATTTAGTATTTAATTTACATTTTTACTTGAACCTAGGCTTAATTTTACAAATAAAATACTCTGGTTTAATAAACTCAGTGTAGGCCATTGAAGTGCTTTCATGAAAAAATTGTATACACTGATGGTTGTTAGTGTTTTTAATTACAGCTTATTATCCCATGGCACATCAGCTGGCATGGTCTATATAAAGGGAATGAATATTATGGGGAGTTTGGTCAAACTATGGCAGCGAGACAGCGAAACGTTGTCTTAAATCAAAGATTGCGCCTTCAGCGGAGCCAGTTAGTGTATTTGCACAATTTCATTAGAAAACATTTAGTCCCCTGAATACCCCTGTCAGGAGAGAAAATTCTACACAAATTTAGCCTGCCACGGTAGCAAATTCTGCAGCTCTTGCATCTTGTTGGGCTAACTTTGTCGAGACAAACTCGATGGAGCTACCCCCCAGCCCCAAAAATCAGCTGCTTCGTTTTTATGCCGTGGGGAGTTTTCTGGAGGTATTTGGGCATGAATATGGGCTGAGAAAAACATCATTGTGGTGGTGCGTTCACTCAGTGACAAACATCCTGCTCCGTCATACCACCGATTACATATGTATGCCTTTCGCCAGGCACAACGTGATGGAGGTATGCATCCAGTCTTCCATGCCATTGCGGGTGTCCCGCAAGTGATCTGGATGGTACACTTATCCCTATACACAAATGAGTGATTTACGCCAATAATGTGAATCAACACAGATCGTGGTGATCATTAACACACTATGGCAAACTATGAGAATATAAATGATCCTTTCAAGAAAAGCAGAGCCAAATAGCCAGTTAATGTAGCTGGTTAACGCAGAAAACGTGTATGGCCGTGAGGTTGCGGGATCACACACTTGCAAAATTATAAATACATACACACACATATTTCATTCTTTCCCACCCAGCAAAAAGTCGTCGAAAAGACGTCGAAAAGACGTCAGTGCAAGACGTCCAAACAACGTCCAAATGTGGTCGAAAAGTGAAAGGTGAAACGACGTCTTTTTCGCGTCGTTGATAAGACGTCTTTTTCCGGTCTTGGAGATGACGTCTTTTTCGGGTTGTTGAATGACGTCCCAAAAAAGTTTTGTCTTTTTCCAAAACTTGAATTTAACTTAATTTTAAGCATAAAACCATTTTTATGTATTCAATATTATATTATATATCTCAAAATAAGACAACTGACTAAAAGTACAACAAAACATTTATTGTCAGTTACATAACATACAGTTGAACATTTGAATAACATTCAAATGAACATTCAACATTTGATCGAAACATTTGAATAACAAAATGTAATAAGAACACTTTAGTTTGCACGGTGCCCGGTACCGCCAGATCGCCCAGGGGCATGTGTGGACTCGCATGGCTTTGCCTGTGATGTGGTCGGTGACCTTGCTGTTTCACATTTTGACTGCATCTGCAATGACAAAGAAAAACACATTTGTTCTCAGTTTGTTACTCAAAAGGAATAATTAATTTGTTGTAAAGATGGTTTAGTTCGCATAGCCTATATGAAATGCCTCGTTGAGGAATATAGATTTACGGCGCCTTCCGTACAATCACATTGGACCCGGAAAAGGTATTTTACTTTACGACAGCGGCCTTTAACATTATACGGTTCAGATGTAAACAGCACATAGAAGACAGGAAACCATGTGTGAGCAGTTAATGCAGTACATCCAACGGAAAAGACAGTCCGAAAAATGTCGTGTGAAAGCGTGAAAGAAACTGTCCCCTCAGACTGTCATGTGTCCTTATTCGATGATTATTACTATGATATTTATTAATTTCTTCATAATATGTAATTTTCTTTTGTTGTGAGCAGATGCTTTAGGGTGAGTTTAAATAAAACGGTTAAGTAAAAAGCTTTTACCTCAGATAAACGGCTGTAGTGTGGTTCACTCAGAAGTGAGTCGGGTGAACTGCGCGTGACGGTCACAGACCACAGTTTATATTCCAGGTTTCGCGGGGTTGGCACGCGCAAGCAAGCAAGAAGTACTATTTTAATATATTTTTTATATATTACATTTTTAATGTCCATCTATGGAAACATACCTTGCGTTATACTACTTAATGACAAAAAAGTACATACATAAGAAAAAAATTGTCTCTTTGGTAAAAAGTACACTTTCAAAATATACTTAAATTGCTCTTTTTCCGCGCACTAAATTTATATTTGTATTCTAAAAATTCTACTTTAGTACTACTGTTTATAAGCCTCCTCAGAGACAAACTCTTAAGTTGAAATCGTTGCTATAGTAACAGTTCCGCTCTATCTAGTAGTCAGTGTTGATGTAGCGGAGCTTTCCTGCTCCGGGAGAAGTTATAGTTCACACTTCCTGTTTATTGATTTATGTGCTTTTAACATACTATGTATGTAGGCATATTTAAAATGTATTTAATTACCACCTGTAACTAAGTGGTAACTAAATACAATTTTATCACATTTCATATTCGTGATGTCTTAAAACAGGGCCGGCCCAGCCTGTGTTTGTGCCCTAGACAAGATTTTAGATTGGCTGAGTACACTTATGTTTTTAAGATTATCTGAAGTAGTAGGCTAATAGATCTAATACAAATTGTGTAATTACTAAAAAGTATAAAATTTGTGTACAAAAGGAGAGCACTATAAGTACATAATGTAAGTGAACTTTTTATCATCTGACTAGGCTAGATATAATTTTAATTAATACATTTTAGATTATGTATTTTTTAACATTCAGTAAATAATGTTTAGTTTTTATCACACACATTTCTTGAAAAATATTGTGGTATCGTAAATGGACTCAATGAGTCCTTTGCCCGGTTGTATAATTGTCTTATTTTCATTTTATAGATATGACCTGAAATAAAAATTGATTTCCTTAAGTAAACGAAAACATTTATAATTATTAAATATGAGATTAAAAATCTTACCTGTTTCCCCTTTTTTCAATGAGATGTGCAGTGAAGAACCTTCTCATCCAATGATCTTTTTCTTCGATGGCATCAAAATTTCCTTGTCGCAGAATGAAGGCATTGGTTTTGAAATTTGAAATGAACTTTGTTTAAGATCAAGTTTCATTTTCTCAAATCCACTGCAATCGTGGCCATGTCAAAAACCTTATTCAAAATATCTCCCTTTGTGTTCAACTAATACATTAACACAGGTTTGGGACAATTAGTAAATTATGACAGAATCATAATTTTTGGATAAACTATTCTGAATTTGCCTCAAAGAAGCTAATTTTGTAGTTTCATCTAAACATAGAACCCAGTTTATTGTGGAGTTCCAATAATGTGCAGCAACTGAAAATTCTGGAGTTTGCTTTTGGATGAGAAAAGATAATTTTTGTGCTTTGGTCAACGACTTTGTCAATATTGATTGACAATGATGATCAGGTATAACATTATGCTTGTTTTTGGCGCTGTAAAAAAATTACAAAAATTACTGACTCTCACGAATGCAACATTATGAGTTACTATTAACAACAAATCGACCAACCTTAAGAAACGTCTGAAAGGTATGTGCATCATGAAGAAGCGGGGGAAACCCTTTATAAAAATAAATTAGCAGCCGTTTTTATCAAGACACTACTGCAATGTGATTTTCTTTTCATGTCAATGTGAACGGATTTAACAACGGCCAATTTTCAACGATTTTTTTTGGACTAAAGTTGGACGAAATTTAGACGGACGAAAAAGACAAATTTTCGATGTCGATCTTTGGGCTAATTTCGACCACATTTCGACGGACCAAAAAAGACCAGATTTCGACGTCGATTTTTGGACTAATTTCGACCCAATTTCGACGGACCAAAAAAAAGACCCAATGCCGAGGTCGATTTTTGGGCTAATTTCGACCAGATTTCGACGGACCAAAAAAAGACCAGATTTCGACGTCGATTTTTGGACTAACTTCGACCCAATTTCGACGGACCAAAAAAAGACCAGATTTCGACGTCGATTTTTGGGCTAAAAGACGGCCAGGACGGGCCGACTTGATTTAGCCCAGAAAAAGACGTCCAAATGACGTCTAGTGCTGGGTGGGTTATTTATACTATTTCAGTGAGCCCTGGTAAATGCAATTTCTACTATTTCTAAAGGGTTTCTTTATAATATATATTTTTTCTATACTTTACTCACTATAACACAAGGTAAAGCGAACAATTGATTCTCGAGGCATCGATATCAACCTAACATCGCACTTAAGAAGGTTGACCTTAAGTAACCTCAAAAGGTATAGTTCGGGGAACACGCCTAGAAAAGCCCTAACGTTATTTCCACAGTTTATATAACATTCATCACCCAAATGCAGTGAACAAACAAGCACCTGAACTTGGCGAACGTATGCTCTCTCTCTCTCTCTCTCTCTCTCTCTCTCTCTCTCTCCTGCCTACAACTGAAAGTGACGTCTGCGCATGCTCCTTCTCCTGCTCTCCTGTTCCGAAACCTGTACGATCGCTGGGGGAGTGTATCGATCACAGAAATACTACGTTATATATCTAACTAATTTTTTGACAAGTTGACCATGTTAAGCATGAGAAGACAGCACATTTAACATTGTAAAGAAGTCTGAATGCATGAAACATCGTTGCAGGGTTGCTCTAAGCAATTTCGGCGGCATGCATATTTTGACGAAGATTTTAGATTCATTACACTGTTACCAGAGTTCTGTACAATACTTCCAATTACTTAATTATTTGTGCACCCAAGCAACTGCAGTGTTGTTTCTATGCTGTTGGTATACTTAAATCAGTGTTTATCTGCATACTACCACAAGAGGGAGATCATTGTGCCATATTTAAAATCTGACTTTGAAATCGGAAATGAGAAAGTAGCACTTCATTTTAAATAATTGATTCTGCTCACTGGAAACCCAATCTTAATTATCTTTCCCCAGATTAACTTCAACTCTCTGTTTATATTTCATTTTTGGATGTCGTGTTTCTATCAGGGTTTAAGCTCACTGCTGTGACTACTCTGTCAGTGACAGGAAAATAATGATTTTCTGGTAAATACCCAGCTGTGTATATGTAGGCAGTCACTCCTGTCTATCCACAGCACAAATGAACTCTTATGTCTGTCTCATCTATGATAATGGAAGACACAACAGGTTTTCTCGAGAAACCTTCATGCAGGGACAGACTGGCAATCTGGTACTCCGGGCGTTTTCCCACTGGGCTACTATCTTTGGGGACGGAACGGGCGCTTTGGCCGCTCAGACGGACATATCATTAATGCGAATGCACGCAAGGCGAATGCAAAAGAAACTATATGTCCAAAGATGTCATGAACGATGCCCTTGAACATTTGGAGCAACCTGTCATGTATGTTATGCTCAATGGGATAGTTCACCCAAAAATAAACATTCTATCCTCGTTTCCTTGGATAAAAGCGTCTGTCAAATAAATAAATGTTAAATAATCTAAATAATACTTTGATTTGCGCAATAAGTTACTTTTTGTTTTGCCCATCACTGCATGAATATTACTCCCATTTACATTGATTTGGTATCTACACTTGATTTCTACACAGTAAAGCCCTTTCTGTAAAATTGAGCATCTAGGAATGTAAACCGACAAGAGATGAGAGAAAACTGTGCATTCAATTAAAAAATGGACCAAAAGTAGTCATTTCATTACCTTTGATAATAGTTCTGCAATCTATTGAATTCTTCAATGTTAATTAAATCCACCATTTACACAGTCTTATCTTATGACTTGAATGCTAAACGTTATGCTATCGGTTTTTGTTTCAGGTATGTTAAGTTGAATGCACATTACACATCTTACATTATGTGACAATCCACCTAAGTTTTCATTTACTTTCATTTCAAACCTGCATGACCTTTTCTGCAGAACCAAAAGTTTTTTTGAAGAAAGTTGGTTACCAAACAACATCGGCCCCCATTGACTTCCATTGTATGTTCACAAACCCCCGAGACATTTCTCAAAATATCTTCATAATCATCATGTGCAGGTTTCCAGCAACATAAGGTTGAATAAAATATGACAAAATGTTTATTTTGGAATAAATTATTCCAATAAGCATTTTCAAACAAGCAGATTTTTGGTAGGCAGCTCAGATCTTTTACCACTAAGACACACCACCCCATGATGTCTAGTTCATTTTGTTGATAAAAAACTGCATTAGATCTGCGGTGTTTGTGAGAATGTGAAGCATTTGCTTCTAACCTATAGTGAGATACATACAGTTTTAGCAACCAGTTGTTCTCTGTAATTTAGCAGAAATTGCACACAATGATTGAAGATAAAAAACAACGATTACTTTACAGAGACCACTGTATAGTATTCATGTGTTCTTTTAACTTCAAGACGAACTCCTAATCGATTCTACACAGATTAAGCATTTTACTTCATTACTCTTCTTCTACGTTTAGAATGAACATGAAGGGATATAAAAACTGATTCTAAACTCTAAAACTCAGACAATTTCATTCAAATTGGCCCAGTTCACTTAATATTAAACCAAAAGAGATTGTGTAAAACAGCAACCTTGCCTTTGACCTGTGACGATAGCAAAATAAGGGCGTGTATTTGTGGTGCC
Source organism: Triplophysa bombifrons (assembly GCA_029783895.1). Lineage (NCBI taxonomy): Eukaryota > Metazoa > Chordata > Actinopteri > Cypriniformes > Nemacheilidae > Triplophysa > Triplophysa bombifrons. Next base: position 8,028,881 of record CM056455.1, read on the forward strand.
GGCTGCATGTGTGAGGATGATGCTCGAATTCGCCCCATAGTGGAAACCACAGGGAGCTACTGCACAAACTAAAAGCTGCAGGTTCATGGTCAAGAGCAGAGATCTAACTGCCTTCTGAGACTTTTATTGAGAGATGTCACCTTTGCTGCTGTTAACTGTTCTACAGACTTTGTCTTTGTCTCAAGGTAAAATAGTCCTGATGGATGATTGGGTAGAAAGAAAAGTTTTAGTTCAGACAACGTGGGCTCATCTGTGGTCTGTTATACTTTCTATATTTTTGGTTTTGTCTAATATTGTAAAACAAAGCGGTTACTCTGTGATTAAACTTGAGCAAAGAAGTTGCAAACTTCTTAAATTGTAATGGAATAGTACTGAAAAGGAAAATCACTATCTTGGAAAATCAACAGCTTACTTTTATCAAAAGAATGCTTTGTGTAAGATGCTTTGAGGTTCTAAATTTAAATAATGGAGCACGATGCATTTCTTTCTCAAAAAAATGACAAATGAATGAAAGTACATAGACAGTTTTACTAAAGAGTTGTTTGAAATGCAATCAGAGATTCAAATTGCTTGCACTCAACTGCGATGTTAAACTGCATCAAGACTGCATGCAGGCACATTATTGTATTTCTGTTAATACTATTTGAGATTTTGTGATATCTTTACACTGTCAAAATAAAACAAATCATATTGATAAATTTAGATAAAGTACATTTTAAACAGAGTTAATTTTGAAGTTTGACAATGTTATTGGTATTATCATGCCAAGCAGGCATTTAAGACAGAGCTCAACATTTTTATCTTCAGTATTAGAAAAAGTTGCATGCTGTATTTTTATACTACAAGGATGCAGAATTTGTAGCACGTTGATTTTCACTACACATTTTGATTAATATCAGAATATCACAAAGATGTGGTCAGTATTAACTGTTTACCTGAACATTTATCACAAATACAACAAGACTACATATATGCCGTTGTAAGAAAAAAATATCTGTTTAATAGAGAAAAATACAATTATTATCATCTTAGTGTTCATCTTAAACATCTAAGCATCATGTTGTACATGGCCGTGTGAGATGTACATAATCCAAAATACTACATTGATTTATTTTTTTGTTTTTCTTAAATGAACTAAAAATGAGGCCCAATAAACACGAGTCATGTGTCAAATTTACTTGGATTTACTTGTTACATGTAAAATGCAAAAACATACAAGTCGCAAGAGCAATTATATTTCTGAATTAATTTCATAGTGTAACTAAGGCCATCCGAACCTTCATTGACATCGACATCGACTTCAATTTGAAGTAGATGGACTCATGTAGGGCATGTGGCCATCAACTGCGCGATAAGCAGATGTTTAAGTTGATCTATTTCAGCCCAGCAGTATCTTTATTAATAGTCATCCAGTAGTAAATATCACATAATTTAGCTATATATATTTTTAACATAGGTAACACATAACTATAGTACTGTACATGACCAAAAATCCATAGATATGTAACACTCTATTAACTGTACAAAAAATAATGCAGGGTACATTAATACAGATATTCTCATATTGACAAAATAAGGTTTGCGTTTGCAAACGTAACTAAATTTAACTTTGTATATCAACGCAATCCTAACTGATGCTTTGATTTTTATGTTGAACTAAGACAGCTTTTCTCTGTACCTAACTGCAAACTGTATTTTTTACAATTGAGTATTGTTATTGAAGACTGACACATTAAAAGGGCTGCAGATCTTCACGCTTTTGCAAACAGATCTCACATAAGATCTTAAATTGCTAGGCTCCGGGCCATTTCTAAAACATACAGAGTATAAAGAGGCAATGAAAGGTGTAGCAAATGTAAATTTTAACATGTACGTTTTACTCACATGGAAGTGTTTTGAGGTATAATTCACCCAAATATGAAAATCTGACATTGACTCTCATTGTTTCAACCTCTCTTTGAAACAAAAAAAAGCATTCAGCAAACTTCAAAATGTGTTTGTTTAAAGAAAAACATGATACTTATAGAAAATAAACTTTGAGTTGAAAGACTGATAAATATATTTCATTGATGTTTTAATAAGATATATCGGTTGATGTCACAGAAAAAAATATATATTCAAGAAAACAAATTCACTATCAGTGATGACAATATTTAGATAATGATTATTAAAGAAAATGTGGCTTAATTAATTTCTAAACCTTTTTGCCCAGTTTCGTAAAGGCTAGTTCCATACTAAAATGAATGCTTAAAGTGATACTTCACCCAAAAATGAAAATTCTGTCATCATTTACTCACCTTTTGAGTTGTTCCAAATGCGTATATATTTCTTTGTTCTGATGAACACAGAGAAAGACATTTGGAAAGATGCTTACAACCGAACAGAACTTAACACCCATTGACTACCATAGTAGGAAAAATTACTTTATCGTTTTTTTGGTTCTGTTGAATACAAAAAAGTTATTTTGAAGAATGAAGGACAGTTAAACAGTTCTAGTGGGAACTTTTGACTACCATTAATTTTTACTACTATGGTAGTCAATGTGTATTGAGATCTGTTTGGTTATAAGCAGTATTTCAAATATCTTACTCTGTTTTCATCAGAACAAATACATTTATACACATTTGGAACAACCTGAAGGTGAGTAAATTATGACAGATTTTTCAATTTTGGGTGAAGTATCCCTTTAAGCGGTCTAAACTGAAAACAGCTTGACCTTGCATATTTTAAAATATGTCACCACCGTTGTTTCGTCTCAAGATGCACACCAGGAATGTTTTCTTTTCCAAGGCATTTTTATAAAAGCAATATAAATATACTAATTAAACAAAGGCACAAATTCCTGGCCTAAGTATTGTCTGTAAATCGGGCCAAAGTGAATTATTTAGAATTTAGTGACGTTTAAATATCGTCTCGTGCACCCCATAAAGCAAATGGCACATAGACTCTAGAACAATTCATTCATAATAAACAAGGTAGTGAACAGATTCATCCACATGTAAAACCCATAATTTCTATCTTTTCTTTATCTTGCCAGGATTCAATATTACGAATGACCTTCATCATAAGAATGTGAAAGAGCCTGAAGATCACTCAACCAGTAAGTTACTCAATTAATACTGTTACTCAAAAAAGACCAGACAAAAAGACAAAAAAGTTTATATGAATTGTATCTTTACATCTCATGGCGACCAAAAATACGTAATGTTACCACTCCAGAGACAACCAGATCATAGAGATTTCATTAAATGGTAAAATTCTATAAAAATGACTGGCTAACATGTGACTTCAAAAAATGATGCAAACGTTGAAAACACACTTTAGAGATTATTCTCAAAATGTTAATAAAATATGGAAATTTGGCACTTCGATGGTGATGCATATCCATGCTTGCTTCTATAAACTATAACAGAGCTGTCAGTGGTAAACAGAGCTGGGTAGATTACTTGGGAATTGTAATCCGTTATCACAGACTACATGGCAAAAATTTTAATCAGTAACGTCATCCCTTAGATTACACATTTATTGTAATGTAATCAGACTACATTTTGATAACATTTAGATTACATTTGTTTACATGTGTCTGTTTTATCTTTACCTCTTTTGTCTATGTGCCGACTTTTCTTATAAAATTTTAAAATATTTAAATGATATTAAATTTAATTATATTAATTGATAAAAGTACAAGAAGTTAGTCAAAGGCCTTTATATTTAATGACTGCATTACAACAGCACATGTAGTTACAATAAAAATGGTTAAAGAATATAGAGCCTTACAGTGTAGATATCAAGTGTAGATACCAAATCAATGTAAATGGGTGTAATATTCTTGCAGTGATGGGCAAAACAATAAGTAACTAAACACGCAAATCATAGTATTATAAACATTAACATTATATTTATTTATTTGGCAGACACTTTTATCCAAAGCGACTTACATAGGAGAACATATAACATTTCGTCAACATGCCAAAACAGTACAGATAGTTTACAAGGCCATGTTAAAAGGAGGATTACAGTTGAAGAAAGCGAGGGAGAGAATGAACAACAGGGAAGAATTTATTTATAGAAACAAGACAAAGATGTTGCAGTTCGAGCAGAGTCTTATTGTTGGTAGATTGTGATGATCAAAGCTATTCTTGAAAAAACATAGCGAACAAAAATGCTTGTAAACAAAAACATGTTAGCATCGCCATCAAGGGTTGGCTTAAGAGTTTAAGGTTTACAAAAAAGTTATATGAAATTTATAACTGTACACTGATAAAAGGTTTTTAAAAATATTATGTAATTCAATTAGAAGTACTTGATTTTTGGAATCTGATTACGTAATCCAGATAACAAGTAATCTGTTACTACCCAGCGCTGGTGGTACATCATACAAGCAACCCGTCACCCTGTTTAGAGGTCAAACCAAAGCAAGCCCTTTAGACGAATTCATAGTTCCACAAGCCCTGCACAAAGACAAAATGTGAATTTCATGATCTTAAACCACACAGTATCATAAACTTTCTAAAAAAAGTTCTTTCCCCAGTGTCCTCCATGCTACAGTATAACATTTCCACAGGAAGTGACTCACGGGATGTGGCTGTGTTGCAGTGTACTGCTACAAAGTTTTGCAACATAAAACAATGCCCCACGGGTTAGATATTCACTTTGTTGTCTAAACAAAAGTGTATCGACTGTTATACATTAATTCTCCTTTAGAACAGAATTGAAAGTCTCGAGTATCATCAGCAAAAGGATACAATGTTGGAAATGGTTCATATTGTTACAGCCCATGAAAATAAAAACATATATATTAATGACAATCAACTTCCAAGAATTGTAGGAACCGTTTGTAAATGAGTCAATGTGATATTTTATGAATTTAATTTTTCTCTTTCTGAACTTTAGTAGACCTCTCCGTGCTAATTCTGTCCCACGGCTGCTCTGGTGTTCTAAGGACCCATCGCACAAACATCACAGTGGATGTGACCCTCAACCTGCTGGATGCTCAGGAGCAGAAAGATCTTGCAAACCAAATATGCAAAAACCTTCATTGTGGTCGAGAACGTTACGTGAACGAAACAGTTAGCAGTGGTGTTTGTCTTGCGGATTGCATTCTTAAAGAGTCAAAGCTGCACAATTGCACTACAGCTGCAGAAGATTACTGCACAAATGCAATAGAAGTCATCTGCGGTGAGTCATCTAAGATCTTAGGCCAGGATTCAGTCTTCTCACTTTTGTTTCATTGCTTGTGATATGATTGGCTGATACCTCTGTTCTACAGAGCATCAAGCCGCCCGATTGGCCGGAGGACAGGATCGCTGTGTTGGACGGGTGGAGTTGCTGCACAATGGGCAGTGGGGCACTGTATGTGATGATGATTTTGACAACCAGAGTGGAGTTGTAGTTTGTGCCCAACTGGGTTGTGGCAGCATGACAAAATTAGGCTTAAATTTTGGAGCTGGGAGAGGGCCCATCCACATCAGCAAGATGAAATGCAATGGCACAGAGAGGAACTTATGGGAGTGCAGTGTGAACAACACCACTCCCACAGACTACTGTGGACATAAGGAAGATAGTGGAATTGTGTGTTCAGGTACTAAACACACATGACATTTATATGATTTGTCTAGACACCAAATTTTTATGCCAAATACATTATAAACTAAACTTCCTGTGGTTGAGGTGTTGGTTGGTGACCTCTTGAGGTGGAGTGATAATTTGTTTTCAGGTCCCGGTGTGAGGTAATTCAGGTCAGGTGTAATGTTTTGGGGTTGGTGGGGAATAATTTCCATTTCAGTCGGTTTAAAAATAGAACAAATGTGAGCAGGACAGGGTTGCTACTTTAAAATGTCAAAGCACAAATATTCACTAATGCTAACGCTTTCAAATACTAACTTATTCATATTTTTTCCAGAGTTTAGAAAAATAGTAATATTATCAAAACTGTGGAATACACAAATGAAACTATGAGAATTTAAAGTCAAACAAATTTCAGACATATACCTTTAGAATAAAAAAGAATTTTTTTTAGAGAATGAGAAACAATTCACTCAAGTGCTTTAAAACTTTTGACCAGCATGTTTGTTAAAAGTCAGTTTGTGCAAGTTACTTTCAGAAAAATCCTGATTGACATGTATTTGGTTATAATCCCTTAGTAGTAATCCTTTGATGTATCCAGTTATTTAATTTCACTTTATTTTTTAATATTAATACCTATTTTCAAATATTTGTATGTATTTTCAATTAATATATTTATTTCATATTCACGACAGAGAGCACAATGCCTACACCCACACCAAGCAACACAACCAACTTGACATGGACTGCAGGTGAAACAATTATTATAAACTTGAACGAATATATATTTTTAAATGATTAAAACTGGTAGCATGGTTAAATAAGCACTTGCGATTCTAAAAGCCTTTCTTGGATTTCTCTGCTTTTTTCAGAGTCAAGCACAGTAGCGGCAACAAAAGATAACAGTGGAGTTTCACCAGCAGTTGTTGGCTGCTTCATCTTATCTCTTGCTCTGCTGCTCTTTATTCTGTCAAATGCTGCTGTCTGTGTGCTTTATAAAAGAAAGGGCAAGTACAAACATCTTCCTTTGCTTTGTTTATTTCACATTCTTCAGCATGTTTGTGTCACTCACTGTGACCTTTATATGCACATAGTGCAGTTCAAATGTATCACTAAAACATGACGATAATATTGTTTTCAACAAGTAAATGTGAAGTCTGATTACTCATATAAGGTACGAACAATGTAAAGTACTTGATAACTAGGAATGTAAACTGCAGTGATATCACTGTACAATAAGGTTATATTTGTTAACATTAGCCATTGCTTACATTAACATGAAGTAAAATGGGACAAAATATATTTTTTAGAATTTATTAAACTATGATAATGTTAGTTACTGTCACTACAGTTTTCATGATATTTTGTATTGGATTTAAAATGAACTTGAACTAAGATAAATAAACGCTGTAAACGTATTGCTCGTTGTGAGGTTCCTATTAGATTAGATTAGATTAGATTCAACTTTATTGTCATTACACATATACAAGTACAGTGTAACGAAATGTAGTTTAGGTCTAACCAGAAGTGCAATTAGCAAGTGCAGATATACAGTGTGAATAAATACAGAATACAATATTAGGAAAATACTTTACAATGGGCATTTACTATGAAAATATGACAATCGGTATGTACTATGAACAATATATACAGAAGGCTATATACTGTGAACATTAGTGTACAGGAGGTTATGAACAGATAACAGTATAGACTATACAATAGTGCAAGTGACTTGAGTGTGCATTAGTTACAGACATTAGCTATTAAAGTTACAGTGCAGTAGATGAGTTGATGCAGTTATTAAAGGTACGGTGCAATACATGAGTAGATGCAGATATACAGTTACAGTGCAGTAGATGAGTTAGTGCAGTTATTGAAGCTATAGTGCAATAGATGAGTAGATGCAGTTAGTTATGCGATAGATGCAATGCAATAGATGAGTTAGAGTGCAGTAGGTGAGTTAGTGCAGTTATTGAAGTTACAGTGCAGTAGATGAGTAAATTCAGTTGTTAAGGTTACAGTGCAGAAGATGAGTTAATGCAGTTATGAAAGTAGTCCATTAGTGCAAATGAGCATTCAGTATAATATTCCTGGTGTGCAAGTGAGCAGTATAGAGTGCAAATGATGCTGTGTGTGTGTAAACAGTCCGGTAGAGCAGATACATGAAGTACTGGTGTGTACAGTTCAGTCATGCATGGCAGCCCTGTAGTGCAATGTAAAAATTGTAATAGCAGCATTAAGTTAAAGTTATGAGAGGTAGTGAAATCAGTGGGGGGCTTTAATTTATATTAGCATATAAATTAAAGGGATAGTTCATCCAAAAATGTAAATTCTGTCATCACTTACTCACGCTCATGTTATTTCATACCTGTATATATTATTTTGTTGTGATGAACACAAAGAAATTTATTTGCTAGAATGTTTATCATTTTCAGTTCTGGGACATCATTGACTACCATAGTAGAAAGAATTAAATGGTAGTCAAAGGAGCCCTAGAACTTTTTGTTTTCATAAACTCTTCAAAATATCTAATTATGTGTTCAACAGAACAAGAAAATACTATCATACAGTCACAGAAGTTAAAATTTCTAACATGCTTCCAAATATCTTTCTCTGTTTTCATTGGAACAAAGAAATCTATACAGGTTTGAAACAACCTGAGGGTGAGTAAGTGATGACAGTTTTTCAAATTTTGGGATGAACTATCCTTTAAACTCATTTTAAATAATACAACCCTATTGTAAAGTGTTACCGTTGCATCTAGCAATGACACATCAGAAGCAGGGCATGACGTGTGAAAAGCTTAAGTTGAGGGTGGAACATTAAATGAAAACTATTATAAATGTTATTAAATGAATCATAAATGAAACTGATTCAAAACTGAATTGTGTCCAAATTGCATTTCATCAATTATTAAATAATCATACAGTTGTCAGAAGAAACATTTTCACCCTTTCTCATCACCAAACCATAAATGCATACATAATGCACTATACCTACAGTATGATGCTGTGTTGTATTAAATTCAAAGTAATCGTCTAACTCCTCTTATGATTTCTAGACAGCACAGTGTGCGTGCAATACATTCCATTCAGATAACAGGAAACATTTCCTCGTACAACATGAATAAAATTCAACCACTTGCCTCCATTTAAATGTGACCAATTACTAGGACTAAAAAATATATCTTAAAACAGGATTAGTGCTGCATGAGAAAATTTAAGCTATTTTTGTTCATCCTCTATGCTAACAGCATGTCCAATTCGGCAACATCAAAGTGATGTCCCGGCAGCCACAGAGTACGAGACAAATGCATTGACAGGTATCTACAACCCGAGAATTAACACAGCTCCTGAAGCATTTCCTTACGGTTCGTAGTCCCAAGGTTTTATTACCATGGTCTGAGACCACGTTGAAAATCTGGGATTTAAGAACATGTATAACCCCGAAAATTATTATATAACGTTTTCTTATATTTGTTTCAGCGATTAATATTTATTATGATATTTAATGCATTCAGTGAAATATCAAGTATTGCAGGGATGATATGGATCATCAGGACTTGACTTTTGAAGCTCATTCCATGTTGTGTTAGTACAACAAAATGGAGGCATATGACATTTTCAGTGGTCTCAGACCACACAAAATGGTTTTCTATAAGTGTTTAGTGTATTATTATTATTGCATTTTAAAGTTAACTTCAGGAAACCATTATTTTAATGTTGTAATCTAATGTTGTAATGGTCATACGCATTTGTTGTCTCATGAATGGAACATTTGTACTCCTTAGAAAGTCTCGGTTCAAGACAGAACTCAAACTATGGGCATGGATTTGACAGAACAGCCAATCGAGCTGCACAAGGATCTTCCTCTGATTCAGACTATGAACATCACAACATTGATCGAGCACAACTTTACCCACCAGGTGAGGCTTTAGCTCAAGATACGACTATAAGGCAACAAAATTCATATCAGCCAATACATATATGGTCCACTTCAGAAGACGCAAAAGTTTAAAAGTTTGGGGCCACTTACTTGATTATTTTTTCACATTTTTACAACATCACATTTAGATTTGTTAGCTCATTTTATGTATATAAAGCTTATTTGAAACATGTAAGCATGTGACTTTAAATAAAAAATGTTTTTAAGATCATGAGAAACATTCTAGTTCAGCAAGTCTAAACTTTTGACCGAAAGTGTGTATACAATATAATTCAGTATGTTATGACAACCCATTCTCAAGGCAGTTCGTGGTTTAGGCTCGAAATTCGGAATCTGTTGATTCGTGTTCATGGACATGAATTTCCTCCTTTTTTTCGTGTCAGTCAGAAAACTCACTAGCATGACTTTCAATACACTGACCGCGTGTGTATGTACATATATATTTTTATAACCTGATATCAAAAGAAGTCATACATATTTCAGGAGGTTGCTAACCAACCCTAAATTCACTAAAATTCCTTAAAACACGAGTTTCACAAGGTGGCAAAGCAATGGAAAATGATAAAGGATTTTTGTCCATGAACACAAATTAATAGATTACAGTTCTTGACAATGTCACAAATTCCCTTGAGACTGTGTTGGTTATGAAATGTAATGCAATCACAAAATTTAGCTTAGTATAAATAAACAAATTTAAGTAATTTAGACAGTATTTAGTGATTATACCATTTATGTTGTTTTTACTTATTTTATAATTAAGACTGTCATATCCTCCCAAAGAATGTAATGTCCAAAATAAATACCAGACAATGCTAGATTTTAGTTGAAATGGTTAAACTATTATTTAGTAGATCATAAGTTGTACTAAACATGCTTACAAGTGACTACCTGGGGATGGAAGCAGTTTCCAATGTAGACTGCAAAGTACTGCCATGTACAAGATGTACACAGAACTAAATAATTAAAAAGAGTTTCCTATTTTGTCATTGTTTGCTCATCTCAGGGTCTGCATTACATGGTAAACAGCGATCTCTGTAAAAAATCTAAATAATAGGCTCTGAATTGTTTGTTCTAGCACTGAACATGAATGACTCAATCAGTTCATCATCTGGGGAAGGCTATCAAAACAAACATATCAACATGGACACCATGCACATGTCAGGTATGAACAAATAAAGTTATAATTGTGTTTGTGAGATAGCTTGATTTTATATTTATACATACAGAAAATTGATCCAAAACAACTTACAGTTCATTCCAGGTAAACCTTTACTCAGTATATGAGTTCCTTGAGAATGAAATCAGTCACACTATTTTATCAGAATCAATATATTTCCACATTGAATACCTTGTTTTTTTCTACAGTTGATAAACTCCCAACTCATCTTGATAAGTGTCTTTTTGCACCATTGGCTTTTGGAGACACCGACTTACCTGCCACCCCAACTCAAGGTGTAACTCTTATTTAACTGCTATACTCTAAAAGATATCCTCTAAGGATAAATGGTATTTTTTAGTGTGAGGTTAAAATGAATGTAATTTTTGCTCTATACGCAGCAGTCGATATAAATGATTCAAGCAGTACGTCTTCAGGAGAGTTCTGTGAAAGCACAAAGAGTGACATGGACAACGTTATCAAAACAAGTGTGTATAGATGTGTGTTGGGTTCGTGAAATGTACAAATATGTGTTTTTCTGTGTCTTTGGTGTGTTATAAGTTGCCCATGTATGTATTAAGTAAACGTAAAATTGAAAAAATAAAATTGTCTGAAAAAATAGATTTAATCTAAAAGCAAACGCTCACCCAGACCTGCCTGAAACGATTTGTGTAACCAGGCCCCTACAAATCTATGTCAGTTCGTGGTATGATTTGACCGAGACCGCCGAAATGTATATGCACGTAAGATGAGCGTACCTGTCAGCACAATTGCTTTGGAACCTGATGTTCCAAATATGGTAAGAGGTGTTACATTTTCGTCACATGCCTGCAGTATTCGACCAATCGCTATGCACTGGTTAACTGGCCAATCATAGCACACCTTGAGCAATGAGCTTTGTAAAAAATCTGCACGTTTCAGAGAATGCGGGGAAAAGAGGACATACATTTTTTAACCCTAAATCGTGTATAAACATTGCATTACATTTAAAACAAACGATAATATTTGTTTTAGTCATGTCATATGACCCTTTAATATTTTCTTTCTTTTTTTATCTTGAAGATGAGGATGCTTCACTTCAGGAAAATTCACTATTTTCAACCATGTCTTGCAATAACCAGCACTTACAAGGTAAAACCACTGCAATCAAACCTAATTTTACAATGTCCCTGAAGTAAAAAAATATACTCACACTCACCAAAATTTCAAACCTTTATACAGCCATAGTCACCACTAAAATGTATTACACAGTTTAACACTATATACTTTAGCTTCTGAAAACCCATCTTTAAAGGTATCTTTCAGCTTAGAAATACATTTTAGATGTATTAATTCTATTTTCTCTTTAGCAAAAAATATGAATGATTCGGACAGTACATCTTCTGGAGAGGTCTATCAAAACACAGAGTTGGACAATGATCTCATATCTGGTAGGTTGAACGACTTAACATTACATAGAGGCTTGAAAAATATTTTTGCTGAACATTTGGTGGATTCATCCAGTCAGCTTAACTGTCAGACATCCGTCTTCTCTAGAAGATGAGGAAAGCCCATCACTTCCTCAGCAGTCACTCCAGACACCTCACGATGCTCAGATGACAGGAAACACTGTTGTTTACAGCGGCTTCCACACACAAGGTACTTCTTTCATTTTACAATGGGACAATATTGATGATTTAGTAGGCTATCTAGTATAAAAAGTTTAATTTTTTTTAGCGGCAGATGGGAATGATTCAGACAGCACATCTTCAGGAGAGTGCTATCAAAACATAGAGTTTGGTATGTTCACATGAATTTGAGGTCCTTTTTTCCCCTGCGTGATTTGAAAAATGAAAAAAGCATATTATGCTTTGTACAAAGATAATATGGTTAATGAGTATATAATGTTTATTTTGTGTCTTAAATGTTATGACTTACCACTTGAATGTACTTTTTAAACTGCGTTATTTAAATCAAGGAACTTAAACTTTTACCTACAATGAGGTACCTTCTGGTTTTCTGTTAGAAGGTAAGGAAAGCCCATCACCTCCTGAAGCGTCTGTAGATTACAACAGCTCGCAGATGACAGGAAGTGCTGTCGGTAACCAAGGCCATCACATACCTAGAAACCTCAGGCAAGGTACCACTTGCACTTCCATCATGTGACATGTCTAAGCTTGAAGATCTCCCTCTACTTAAACCTCAACTCTTTTGAACTCAGATCAGACAGTGAACAATTGGAAGTAGAGCAAAAATAGTAACAAACAAAGCATAATTAAACTGATTTTGTTTCGTTTTTAGAAACAGATAACGCCAGCATGTCATCTGACGATTCGTATGTGAATGTTCCACCAAGAAATCAGATTGATGATGGATTTTCTCCAGCAAGAGAACAAGATGTTCAGTCCTCTTCAGACAATGACTATGATGAGCCTGAAAACTGGTGAAAACATGAAAACTGGCACTGGGTGTCACAAATACTTTAAACAACATTTGAAAAAGAAATATATTCTTTATGTGGACAATGTGCATTCATTTATTATTAAATGAAAACAACAATGCGTACCAAAAACATCAACTTGGAATGTAACGGGCACTTGCAATACCTGAGAGGACTTTTCCAAAACGACAAATTATTGTTTATCCAATCTACATTAAACACTTTAAAATCATTGATCTACCATTTTTGCATACAATATCGCAGGAGGAATCATTTTCGCAATATCACTTGTACCAAACTTGTATGTTTAGGAATACGTGTGCCTCAAATCACTAAAGTCATAATTTTGTAGTTTTCTTTACACAATTGAATGTTGAATATTTAAACATTACATTGGCTTGATATAATACCAAGCAGCCACTGTGCTTTATCAATCAGTGGCAAACTGCAGCATGTAAACTAACTACACAAAAACAAACACAGAAGCTGAAACAATTGAAAGAACACATTTTCCCCATCAAACTCGGTTTTGTAAATGTCCAGCATTATATTTAGTAAGGAGGAAAGCACATATCACTTCTGTCTGGAGGATAACAATCAAGACTTGGAGATGGAGAAGAGGTCATGGTTATTAAGCTCATGCTTTGTGTTTGCCACAGACCCACTTGAGTCGGTGTTGAGCTCTCAGGTCTGAGAGTGTGTGGGCAGTGTGCCAGCTACACTGGCAGGCATAAGCTCGCCCACCCTTTCTCCTCTTAAGTTTAGCTCTTAATTTGTGATAGTCTGGCATGTTATTCCTAAAGATGGGAAGAAAAAGACACGTTGTGAGGATTTGAATATATTTATGCATGTGTGCAGATCGGGAATCTCCAATTAGTGAATCTCATCCTCTGTTATATTCACATGCAAATCTACAAAAACAAATAAAAAAAACTCAGAAATGATGTGATTGTTCTTTGATTTCAAATTGCTTCTGGCTTTTTTGAACTAAATGAGACATGTGGGTATTTGACAAATGTTTTCAGCTTTTTTTAGCAACATAGGAAAGTTGTACCTACTTGTGTCACAAAAGCTTACTACAACAAAGTCACGAATGTTGATAATGAAACAAAAACACATCTGCAGTTCAATGCTGCAATAAAGGAAATAAAAAAAAACAATTTATTGACTAACTAAAGTATGTGTATCACAAGACGCATTAAAGAGGCATGTTGTGGTAATAAAACTGCCAGCCCCTGCTTGTGGAGATATAAAATGTCACTCAAATTTGAAGAGATTACATTTTCTTTTTTAAAGTTTGTGAGCGAAGGATAAAGCAAACACAACTTTGATCGCATGAAGAGACTGTTTCCTTGTCAAGTTATAACCATGTGCTATCTTTATAAAGTTTAACAGCATCAAAATTGATCTTCAAAACCCAAATCGACTTTAACTTAAGAGCTCGACTGCACCAGAGAATGTAGAAAAAGTTAGTGCCTACTGTCGTCAATACAAAAGAGAGCAACATAGGAACACTGCGAAATGATTAATTGTCATTTTGATGCAACAATTGAGCAAAAGACTGAAGACACTGAAGAAGATATATTTATGAAGTCACTTTATGTAGGCACTTCATTGAAGTGTACATATAAAGTGCAACATGATAGGCACAACCTAAGCCTCATAAACGGACACTTTAATATTGAGATAAAAACACAGAACAAGTTATGATTTATAAGAAAGTAAGAGAACACGAATGAACTGATCACAAATAAATAACTTACTCCATCTGTTGTAATGGGAATCAGCTTGTCCTGAGTAACGTGGATCAATGCTGCCCCCTTCTGATTAGAAGTTCTAACCTCGTGCTATGTTTGTAAGATGGCTCACCTTAAAAACAAATAATCGCAGGATGGGTCCCACTCCTGGTCGTCAAACATGGCCACTCGAAAGTCACATGATGTACATCTTAACTGGTTGCAGGCCCTTTTAAAACAAGAAGCAACAAAATGTTTTAAAAGGATTTAATGCTTATAATAGGAATTATATTGGTTTGAATACAAACTCTGACAGTCTCGCTGGGTCTCTACTGTCTGACACCCACAGTTTAGAACAACAAGTTATTACAGAACTTTCCTTTTCAGGTAAAATTAAGTCCAGGCAAGATAGATCTTGATGTAACTACCTCTGAGAAACACTAGTTCCAACACCATGCTGTAAAGAGCTTCCACCAAGAAACACAGGACAACATCTGTGCAGAAAGGGACAATAAGAATCAGTTATTATTGGCACATATTATATCTTAATTTGATTAAGGTTTCACCTACATACCCCCTTCCTATAGGCCTGTTTGTATTTTTGAAGGTCAAAAATGTAATTGTACATAGCAGAATTAAATGTACTTACTTTTTGGACACTGTCTGGGAACATGCATCACCTGTGAAAGTCTTTGCAGCAATGGGTTCCTGCCAGTTCATTAGAGATATTGTAGATTATTAGAATATTAGAATATGAGTAGTGTAAACAACAATACTGCATGGTTTTTAACGATTTAATACATCTTTTATTGGATACCGTATGAAGCTCATTAGTTTTTAGCATGTTGTATTTAAATGATGTGTTCATGACTTGCATATGAGTTTATGGGCTGATAATCGTCCTCCAATATTTCCTGCAGCATAGCATTAATATCATCATTTTCAGTTCCTCTGCTTTCTTGTTTTCTGGGGATAAAAAGGTAAATTCACTTAAGGAGAACGTACTGTATCTTTGAGATTATATGATGGATAAAGCATCATCAATGCGCACGTGAACTGATACTGGTGTGTTAGCATATGTGCAAAGCGTTCATTTTAAACTGTTCATCATACATTTTTTTACTTGAAAGATGCGAACCGTAGGTACAGAAATAAAACATCGAAAGTGATCAGCTGTGACGGTTTTCATAAGGTTTTAGTAAACGATTAACGTTAGTCAAAGATACGACAGCTAAATTGGTTCATGTGCTAACGTTGCTAGTCTGTTACCTTGACTGTTTCTTGTCCTGGGGACTCGTACAGCTGTGGTGCGTTTGTTTTAAATGATAAGCACTCGTCTTTGATTTCGATGTGCTGCAGCAAAATTTAGATTCGACTTCATCAAGTAAATCGTCCAAATCGTCCGCCATGATTTCCGGAACAGGACGCCACTCCTGTCGCTATAGAAACGTTGGATAATTTCCTTCCTGTTCGCTTGGATAGGTTACATTCCTTCAGTTACATTTTACCAAATTAACTTTCATGAAACAAAGTAACATGGAATAAAATGTTTGTAATAAATTCTTGTAACTGATAAAATCCTTTAAAAAAAATATCGTTGTCGGCAGGATTCGAACCTGCGCGGGGAGACCCCAATGGATTTCTAGTCCATCGCCTTAACCACTCGGCCACGACAACTCACGCTTCAGTATTGGGGAAGAAGCAACAAGAAGGAAATACAGGACACATTATTTCAGGAACAACATAAATTGTTTTTGCATTTTCTTAACCATATATACCGTAAGGGCCAAGAAAATTAATGGCGGAATAGATAATATGAAAATATACAAATTTTAGCCTTCTACCAATGAAATCATGATCCCACGGTTCCACCATCCATGTATCGCCGTCCAAAGCCATGCCTCCCCCAAAACACATGAACCAGAAGCTCTTGGATCAATTAAAGGTGTCATGAAACGGCCTTGTTTATTGTTTTATTAACTTGTAGAAGGTCTACTGGTGACGTTCGCGTGTTTTTTACATTCAAAAACATTAAAACCAATAAGTAATAGGCTGGGCTGTACTGTGAAGAAAAATTGGCCCCATACGTTAGCGGGAAAACTCCCGGAATGCCAGATGGCCGGTTCACCCCTGCTAATAGGCTATTTTATTTAGAGGGCGGCTCGATAAACGCTAGGTTAGGTAAACCGCATCGAAGACTTGGAAGTAAACGCCTACAGCTATGATTGGAATGCATTTTGCGTAGTAAACTTAGTTGGAGCCTTTTGTGAATTTGGTAAGAGACGTGGGGTTAGGTAACAGACATGGCCGATTCGCACGGGATTAAGACCACTGGCAACCACTGCAATTATTACAAATGACTAGAGGTCAACAGGTAATACTAATTCCGTGCAAATAGGGCTCAGGGCATATCACGCGATCTCTAGCAATACAATAGTGAGGCATAGCACAAATATGTTTTACTCACAAAAGATTTCTGCCCCATTCTTATCGGATCCAATTATGACGGCACAGCACTGCTTTTTAATTTTAGTCTCTATGCAAAGTCTCCAGCGTCGACATGTGCCTTGTTCACAAAGGAATCTGCGGTAATGTTTTACCCACGTGAGCTGGCACGCATTACTAATGTCGGAATCCGAAGGAAGGTTATGCAGCTACTGAGTTCCCACAACCAGGCACTGCACAATATTTTGCGATCTTTTAGGGCATGTTTATTGCTTGCTCGCTCAATCTGGTTCAGTGCAACTCGTTTTACTTCAGTACTGACATGCGCGAATCAGGGTCTAGAAAAGTACAGTAGTCGTTGATATTCTTCTGTGGAGGCGTCATAGGTCCATTGCAAGACCTGCCGTTTACTGGCCTGGTGTCAATTACAGCTGCAATTTCAGTAACAACGGCGTTTTCAGTTCTGACACTTACATGATGTTTGCTTGGATTCCTTCTTATTGTGGCGGGGTTAGAGAGGACACAGACACAAGACAGCTGAAATTCAGAACCCCGGAGGGAGATTTATTAACAAACATGTTCAAAGTGCAGGTGAATATCTCCGGCGTGCCGAAGTGTCGTGCTTCCTTGTTTGTGCTCGTGTGATTCGTGGGAAAAGAAGTCCATTAGCTGCTTGACTCAGTATTAGTCAGGGAGAACAAGCTCGTTGAGTGTTGCAGTTTCAGTACCCCCGCCACACTATATATCAAAAGCACAGGTTAAAATTGATGTCTTAATCCATCACTCCTTTAAATCATGTCTCATGTTTTGTGAGAACATGTTACAGTACAAAGTAAATAACGTTACTACGATGAGAAAACCCGTACGTAAACAACAGCTTAAAAACAGGATTAGGATATGCAGCATAGTTCCCGTTAAATGCTGTGTATAACAATGCAATATATAAAGGTCAACAAACTACGTCAACATAATCAAAACACATCAAAATCGGATCATAAAGGTTTCATTCAAAGATGATGGCATCTTGACTGCCATAATGTTAGTTGCTCCCAGCGTTTATAATCACTCCTGTTTTGGCCAGGATTTTCCCATTTTTCACACCCATCTCCTGTTGAAACCTCCGGAACAAAATCGCAGACTGACCGAGCGGTAAACCTCTGCAAACTGACCGAACTGCATTTATGAATGGAATTCTGCTTTCACCTCATTTCTGATTAGACTTTTTTAGTCGTGGCCGTTTTTAAGATGGCCTTTATTTTTTTTCGTCCTTTGAAAGTGCCATTGTAAACTTCACACATTTAACAAGGGGAAAGTTATTCCCCAGCTATTTCCCTGCCATTCTCCCTCTGTGTCTGCTCAGTGTATGTGACTGTGCTGATGGCGTATGGTGGAATTAAATTCTATTTGTATAGCGCTTTTCACACTGTGTATTGTTTGAAAGTAGCTCTACAGGAGAAAAACTGAAAAACACAGAAAATGTGAAACACAGCACAGTGCAAGGTGTTAATAGAACAAGCAAGCTCATTCTAGTAAATGATATCTAAGTAATGCAGACTCCCGGTGAGCAAGCCAGCCAACAATGCCTACAGTGAGGAACCACAAACTCCAATGATACATAAATGGAGAAAAAAACCTGGGGAGAAACCAGTCTCAGCCGGAAGGGGCCACTTCTCCTCTGACGTGTCACAGCTGCACTCATTTACTTTGATTAATGTTACTGTGTAAATGTTTAGGTTTATGAAGAATAGGTAGAGTTTACATGTTTTGATTAGGAAGTGCTCAACTCATGCTTAACATGATCAACTTGTCAAAAAACAAGTTGTGCGTATTACATTTACATTTAGCAAACGCTTTTATCCAAAGAGACTTACATTTCTTTTATCCTATACATAGGTATTTGCAATCCCCTGGGATTGAACCCACAACCTTGCGTTGTTAACGCAATGCTCTTAACACTGAGCTACAGGAAAGTATTACATAGTATGTCTGTGCTCGATACAATCCCCTAGTGATCGTACAGGTTTGGGAAAGTTTTTTCGAACAAATAAAACTGCAACAACTTTTTTTAATCCCTTATTGGACAATCTCCCGGAAAAGCATGCAGCACGGCCACAGGAGAGGGAGCATGCGCAGTGGTCACGATCACTTGTAAAAGGAGAGAGCATACGTTTGCGAAGTTCAGGTGTTTGTTTGTTCACTGCATTTGGGCCATGAATGTTATATAGACAGTGGATATAACGCTGGATTTGGAGATTGTTTGAACCTGATATATGGAGCCATCCCAGCGCTAAAAGATGCCGGACATGAACCGCATGCGGTGAGTGAAACTCATGTCTGTGTTTTGTTGACAAATGGTGCGCACATGCTTTGATTCAGCCTACCTGCACGTGCTGTATGTTTTCGGAAACAATCTATTAATTGTATCTATCTTTTATAAATGTGTTCAAACTAAATACTCTTCGAAGATGCAAAGTATGCAATACTACTCTATAGGTACTCAAGATTAATATGAGATTGACAGAAACCCTGTGTGTTACGCCTGCTTTAAATAATATAAATGTGTACAATGTATCGTTATTTGGTAAATAGTTCTCCCACAGTGATACCTTATAACACAATTTCCGATATTTCAAGATCTCATCTTCTTCGACTTTGTAGTTCAAAGTAAAAGACAAGTTCCCTGACCGGGAATCGAACCCGGGCCGCGGCGGTGAGAGCGCCGAATCCTAACCACTAGACCACCAGGGAAGCTGCCCACCAACAATAAACTCAACAAGATATCCTCCATAATCGTGATTTTTACAATACTGAGGGAATAACTTGGGTAATTAAAAATTACACTTTTATTATGAAACATTAAAAACAAGCATAAAAAAAAAAGAAATATAAATGGTATATATAAAGACTTTTTATTGTCTTATAGATTGTGAAGGCGCAGGTTTACAAAATTTACTCTGCAGGAACACTCGGGGAACACACAGCCCCTCTTTTTTATTCACCGTTTCCCTCAGCACATACTCATTCATAGAAGCCTCAAATCCTGCCTGCTGGAATAAACTGCCCAGGTGCTCTAAAAGAAAAACAGACAACACGAATTATTATTAACGCATTAATTAAAAGCAGTAAACCATCCAGATGTTAAAACGACAGCTTTACTGACCTCTAGAGAAGAAAAAGGAACGAGTCCCATCCTGCCTCACATAGAAATTCTCACCCAGCTTGTTGCCAGACTTGAACCTCAGCATTGCATGATCATACAGTCCATAGTCCCGGAAGAGGACAACACCTCCTGGTTTTAATACCTGAGTTCACATATTACATGGAAATTAAAAGAGCATTAACATAACATAAACCATGGGAAAACAACATACAAATTACAACCAAGCATTACCCTAAAAATATTTTCTATGGATTGCCGCATCTTGTCAGGGTGAATTGCAGACAAGACAAATATTAAAGTAGCCACATCCACCGTCTCTGCTTGTATGGTGGTCTGCAGATCATCCTTAGTCAGGTCACATTGAAAAGCAAGGCATCGCTCTGGGGAATACAAAGAATTTTGCTGCAACAACAGTAAAAATAAACATGTTAATATATGTTTAAAATTCCGATTAATTGACAAAAGTGGGTTTTGATGTGAGATTAAACAAAGGTTTGTAAGCATTTACCTTCACAAACTCAACAGCACGTGAAGAGAAGTCACAGGCATATATGAAGATGTTAAGATCCTCTTCCAAAAGTGGAAAAATGCAGTTTCCAACTCCACAACCAGCTTCCAACAACACAAATGTCTGCCCATCGGACTGAAAGAATAAAAAAACGATCAGATTGAAGCAAATTAAAGACTGAAGCTTCATTACAGTACATACATTCTTACTTACCAGTCTGCAGTTTTTTAATTCATCAAACTCTCTGGTAGTCCAGTGCCTGTCTTTGAAAAAGTTAGTTGTATTCCTTTTATAAAACAAGTCCCAATTTTTCTGAGCATCTGTTTCGAGTTTCTTCTGCTTGAAGTCTGACACTACGGCTCTGTCGGTCTTGAGTTTCTCCATCTCTTCTGGTGTCAGTGTCCTTTCGTTTAGATTAGTGGAGTGATTAAGAAAACAGTCGCTGGATTTTACATTGTACAACTCACCCGTCACTGACATGTTTGTTTTAGCCCCTCCTCGTTTTGATTAAAGTAAGACAACAAGTTAAAACCTTAGGCGTAACTTACACGTTATACGAATATAAAAGTCACTGCAAGTTAAGCTGTAAAACACGTTATATTAAACTAAATGGCGCATAATAAAACACCTTGAAGACTTTGTACGGCACCTTAATGTATAAAAACCACGCTTATTAGCCATAAAATATTAGGCGTAAAATACTGTGGACGAGATATTTCTATGATATAAAACACCCAGTCGGTATGAAAACATCACGCTTCTATCTTCGGGCTCGAATCTATCTTCTTTGTGCTGCTGATGTTAATGCGAACGCAATCGCCATTACCGCCAACTACTGGATTGGAAGATAAACTTCATTGACGATTTTGTTTAACATCTAGTAAAAAACCTCAAGCAACAAAGAATATAGCCTATTAATTATTAAATACTTTGATTGTAATAAATGACTGGCCTCTGCACCAACACCATAATTCGGACAGTATTTTAAGCAAATAGCTCACCATATTGGAAGAAGACAACATTTTCCTTTAAATGTAAAAAAAGTGAGATAAATTAGCATAGAGATGACTATGGAGCTTATGTATATCTTACTGTCCTTATATTTTCCAAAATTAAAATTGCAATTTTTTTTCATCACAGAATAGTGTCATGTATCACATGACGTATACAGATCTATTGGTTTGACACTGCAAACAAATACAAACACGGTACTGTTTAATGTCCATACAAGTGCTTTTGATTTCTGGTCAAATCACATGGCTTCAGGAAAAGCACAGATCTTGTTTATATAGACAGGCAAATCGACACTTTGTTCTGAGAAAAAACGTTAATAAAATGTTGCAGCGAGAGTGTTTTTGCTCATCCAGTATTAAGAAGGCCAGTTCATCATTTAGCCTGGTCCATTTTTACACCAATCATCATGCAGTCATGGTCTTTGATGGTAGTCAATGTCCACAATGGCAGTAATCATACACATTTTTTATTTATTTAGCCAAAATTGTTGTTTATACAACAAATCTACTTAATGTCTCAAAAACCTACATTCAAACCATGACACAGTGCTTTGCCTGGACCCCATTTAAAAACCCATTCCACCAACCACTGAACTGCATTTATTTGAATACCTCACCCCACAATATACAGTCCAGCACAACAACAGGTCTGAGGGAGTGAGGCATGCCCTCTTAGGTGGACGCTTAAAGGTTGTCCTTGCTATATGCAATTGTGTGTATGACAAGCACCCCCCTCTCTCTTGTGCATAAACAGTATACTTTTAAATTATACAGGTAGCAGCAAAATCCCCTCCGTGAGAGGTTAAGGGGTGACATGGACTGAAGAGGAAAAGAAATGCAGGAGAGAATTGAGGAGCAGTATCTCTCTATACTCTTCCAGTATCTCTGCTCTGCTGCCCGTTTCAGAAAGGAGGTTAAGTGAAAACTATATCAACCCTGACTATATTTACCCTGAAATAAGGGAAACGTCTCAGGTTACGACTGTAACCATTGTTCCCTGAGATAGGGAACGAGACACTGCATCATGGAATGACTCTTTGGGGAACGCCATTAGCGTGAGTTGTCTGAATCGCGTGTGAAACTAACTTTCGCTTTATAGTCGCGTGATGATGACGTCACTGACGACGTCATGACCACCGTGACTATCGGAAGGCATAAAAAGGAAGCGGAAGCAATGCAAACCAGCTTCTGCAAAAAATTGAAGCAAATGCTCCAGTCATAAGGAGTATGGCAAAGAGACGCAGTGTCTCGTTCCCTATCTCAGGGAACAATGGTTACAGTCGTAACCTGAGACGTTCCCTTTCGAGGGAACTCAACACTGCGTCATGGAATGACTCTTTGGGGAACGAAATACCCGCTACGCCATACGAGTTGTGGCTGTCTAAGTGTGAAGGTGTTATGCACATCCTAAGACATAAGTACCTGAGAACCAGGTAAGGAAGAAAGATCAAGATTGTAATATCTTATGAATGTGTGCGGGGAAGACCAGCCCGCTGCATCACAAACATCCTGCATAGAAGCACCTGACAGAAGGGCCTGCGAGGAGGCCATACTCCTAGTTGAATGTGCCTTGATTCTCAGAGGTGAAGGTAGTCCACGCACCTCATAAGCCAAGGAAATGGCCTCCACAATCCATCTACTAATGGTGTGCTTAGAGGCCGGCTGACCTCTACTATGAGGTCCAAAACAAACCAACAGTTGGTCCGATTTCCTCCATATGGAAGATCTTCTAACATACTCTCCCAGTGCCCTGACTGGGCATAACAAGTGTAGTCTCTGATCCTCTGCTGACTCATGAGGTGGAGCATGAAAGGCTTGTAAAACTAATGTTCTGGCCACATTGCTTGGCACCTTAGGTACATACCCTGGTCTAGGGTGCAGAATTGCTTTTATATTACCTGGAGAGAACTCCAGACATGGTGGAGAGACTGATAGAGCCTGAAGGTCGCCTACCCTCCTCAGAGAGGTAATAGCGAGTAAAAAGGCTAATTTGAGGGACAAATACTTGTCTGAGCTACACTCAATAGGTTCAAAAGGAGCCTGGGAAGCCCCTTCCAAAACCACAGCGAGGTCCCATGCTGGAACTCTAGCCTGAGGAGGCGGTCTCATCCTCAAGGTACCACGCAAAAACCGGGCAACCAAGGGGTGTCTCCCCAAGGTGCTCCCAGGCAGAGGGGAGTGAAAGGCTGCAATAGCTGCCACATAAACTTTCACCGTAGAAGGTGCAAGACCTGCCGAAAACCGCTCTTGCAGAAACTCCAGTACTGAAGCCACTGGGCAGTTAACTGGATCTAAATGTCTGTTGTTACACCACAAGGTGAATGACCTCCACTTTAGAGCATAAAGTTTTCTGGTGGATGGAGCTCTAGAATTAAGAATGGTTTCAACAACCTCAGTTGACAGACCTTGATTCAACAAGCCACTCCCTTCAGCGGCCAGGCCCACAACTTCCATAGTTCTGGGCTGGGATGGCATATCGTGCCCCTGGCTTGGGTCAGAAGGTCCTGCCTGAGGGGAATCTCCCATGGCTGGCCTTCTAAGAGCATTAGAAGGTCCGAGAACCAGACTCGTGCAGGCCAATAAGGGGCTATTAACAAGAGTCTGATCCCTTCCTGTCGAACTCTCTCTAGGACCTGCGGGAGCAAAGCGATTGGGGGAAAAGCATACAGACGCCGCCTCGGCCATGTCTGTACCAGGGCGTCCAGTCCCAATGGGGCTGGAGGAAATATTGAAAACCACAGGGGGCAATGAGATGTCTCCTGAGATGCAAAGAGGTCGATTTCGGCCTGACCAAATCTTTCCCAAATCTGTTTCACCACTTCGGGGTGAAGTCTCCATTCTCCTGGCCTCAGTCCTTGTCTCGACAACATGTCTGCTCCCACATTTTGGACTCCAGGAATGTACGTCGCCCTGATAGATAGAAACTTCTCCTGGGACCATAGGAGAACCTGGTGCGCCAGCTTGCAGAGAGGGCGCGACCTCAGGCCCCCTTGATGATTGATATAAGAGACCACGGCTGTATTGTCTGTTCTTATTAGAACATGATGGCCCCTGAGGACTGGGAGGAAGTACTTCAAGCCTCTTATGACAGCTAACATCTCCAGGCAATTTATGTGCCAATGGAGATGCTGCTCTGTCCATAGCCCACTGGCTGAGTGACCTTCTACTATTGCCCCCCAGCCTGTGAGGGATGCGTCCGTCGTCACTGTCATCCTGTGACATTGAGCTCCCAATTTTCGACCTTGATTTAGAAACTGTGTCTTTTTCCATATAGCCAGGGAACGAAGGCATCTGCGCGTAACCCTGATCATACGAAACGGGTTGCCCCTCGGGGAAAACCCTTTGTTCTTTAGCCACCATTGTAAAGGTCTCATATGCAGAAGGCCAAAAGGAATCACGTTGGATGCTCCTGCCATTAGACCTAATATTTTCTGAAAATGCTTGACAGTGTATGCCTGACCCATCTTGATTCTGGATATTGTTGTCAGGATGGACTCGACACGTGCAGGAGACAATTGTGCCTGCATCATGACTGAGTTCCACACTACCCCAAGAAATGTAATGCTCTGCTGAGGAGTTAGAATGCTCTTCTTGGCATTGAGCCTCAGTCCCAAAAGCTTCATATGGTCGAGGACGACATCTCGATGTCGAACCGCCATTTCTTGAGACTGAGCTAGCACTAACCAGTCATCTATGTAGTTTAATATGCGAATCCCCTGAAGTCTCAGTGGAGCAAGGGCAGAATCCATGCATTTCGTGAAAGTGCGAGGGGAAAGAGCAAGGCCGAATGGAAGAACTCGATATTGGTAGGCTCTGCCTCCGAAAGCAAATCTGAGAAACTTCCGGTGTTGAGGAAGAATGGATATGTGGAAATATGCATCCTTCAGGTCTATTGTGGTGAACCAGTCGCCATTTCTGACTCCAGCCACAATAACAGGAATCGTAAGCATCTTGAACTTGTATCTCCTCAGAGATTTGTTGAGATATCTCAGATCCAGAATAGGCCTGAGCCCTCCATCCTTTTTCGGAACTGTAAAGTACCGACTGTAAAAACCTGTCTGACTCTCGTGAGGGGAAACATATTCTATGGCCCCCTTCATCAAGAGAGACTGTACTTCCTGTTCTAACACCCGAGCCCGATCGGAACTCACTTCGGTGCAAAACACCCCTTTGAACTTTGGAGGGCTGACAGCAAACTGAATTCTGTACCCCTTCTCTATGGTGCGGAGAAGCCATGGAGTCAGATTCGGCAACTTTCTCCACTCGTGGAGGAAGTGCACTAAGGGAGTCAGCGTGATGACATCGGCTTCGGGTGCATGCGGATCGATGCCTTGAAGTAATTGACCTGCAGGGGATAGTGGAACTATTAGCATGTTTACAGGGTCTACCATGGGTAGATTCTGTTGACCCCGTACTAGGGAAACTGACGTGCCCCGAAGCGCACTGGGCGGCGGGGTTAACGTAGTGGCCTCCTGAGGCCATCTTGGGGGAACCGGACTTGTCCACCCCCCCAGAATGGGTGCTATTTGAAGCGCTGAGGTACCGTCAGGACCTCTTGGCAGCAGCCTTCCGATTGGAGATAACAACTGTCCTCAAATCTGGCTTGACCTGCCTGGAGGACTTCTGGGATTGCTGTCTCGACCCCCAAGCTCTCTGAGGGGGAGTACGAGTAGCAACACTCTGTTTTTGCTGCTGCCTATGTAGGGCACTAGTAGTAGATGGCCGGGGCTGCCTTTGAGCTGGAGGACCCTGTGGGTAAGAACGGCGAGGTAAAACATTTTGGAAAGCTGCTGCTTGACGCTTTGCCTCCTGAAAACGATCGACCACAGTGTCGACCGGATTCCCAAAGAGACCTTGGTCAGACAATGGTGCATCAAGCAGCACAGACTTGTCCTTCTCCTTAATACCAGACAAATTTAACCATAAATGCCTCTCTGTAGCTACCAGGGCCCCCATGGAGCGCCCAACAGCTTGGGCTGTCTCCTTGGTAGCTCGGAGAGTAAGATCTGCTGCTGCCTTCAGTTCATTAAGCAGGTCTATATCAATAACCTCGCCCTCTTTTATGTCCCCCAGCAGGTCGGCCTGGTATGCCTGTAAAAGACCCATAGTGTGCAGACATGAGCCAGCCCGACCTGCCGCCATATATGCCTTACCCACCAAATTTGACGTAATCCGGCATGGCTTGGTGGGCAATGTCGGGGGTTTCAAAGATGATGCCGCTTCAGGTGAAAGGTAGGTGGCCAAAGACTCTTCCACCTTGGGCATCATGCCATAGCCTTTCTCTCTAGCTCCTATAACTGAGGAGAAACTAGAGGCAGTGGTGGAAATTCTGGAAGAAAATGGCTTTTTCCATGATTTAGATACCTCAGTATGTAAATCTGGAAAGAATGGCAACCCCCGACGTTGAGGTTGTACCCGTTTCTTTAAGTATCTTTCATCTAATTTACTTATAGGTGTAACTTGTTGTTGATCTTGGGGCCAATCAACACTAAGCTTGGCTACTGCCCGGGTAACAACCTCTAATAGCTCCTCATATCCCTGGGAAAGTGGAGTTTCATGATCTTCAGTTTCTACTGCTTGCACACTAACACTCTCTAACTCCTCAGAGCTAGAGCAGTGCATAGAGCTTCCAGATGGGGCGGGAGAAGCCGCCATGCGGGCTCCCAAACCCTTTCCGGAAGCAATGGGATTTGAGGGATGAGAAAGGACCGAAGCCGTCTCACCCCCCAAAAGATCCATCTGCGAACCCCATGACTGCAGACCCCGCACTGCCTCGGCAGAAGCGGGACCTGAACCATGAGGCTTGCGAATACTGCCTGACTCATCAAACAGTGCTAAACGTGAGAGAAGAGATCTTTGCGGTAGCCACAAGCAATGTTCACAGGCAGCTCCCTCAAGAGCTGCCTTAGCATGCTCCATTCCCAAACATTTCACACAAAACTCATGTGAATCCCCATCCGTAATAAAACGGGGGCAGGGAGGAACACATTGCTTAAATGCCTTCTTTGACATACGTTTCATATTGCTAATCTATCTAAGATAACTTAAGATAAACTAGAAACCTTCACACACACAAACAGACGCTTTGCTGAATGGCAGAAGCTGGTTTGCATTGCTTCCGCTTCCTTTTTATGCCTTCCGATGTGACGTCATCATCACGCGACTATAAAGCGAAAGTTAGTTTCACACGCGATTCAGACAAGTCACGCTAATGGCGTTCCCCAAAGAGTCATTCCATGACGCAGTGTTGAGTTCCCTCGAAAGGGAACTCTGGGTTTTCCATTTCAGAATGTGAGGTAACTTATAATCGGAGTCAGTAGCCATAGTAACTTACTCTGTGAACCTAACATAGTCGGGAGCAGGTTTTCTTTGGTAAACCCAGATTCTTTCCATTTCATCTCCCTTTTCAAGCGCAAGTGGCGTACCTCATTCATTCATTTATTCATTAATACTGTCATTCATGTCACACATTTTGATAACACAGAGACCATCTCAGTGGCTAATGTCATATGTGCTTTTATAGAGGAACCTGTATGTGGAGAGGCAGAAAGAGAATAATTAGCGTAGCTGCTGTTCATTAACTATGCATTAAGTGAAAGCTTGGCTGAAAAGATGTGTCTTTAATCTAGATTTAAATTTGGAGAGTGTGTCTGACCCTCGAATAGTATCAGGAAGGCTATTCCAGAGTTTAGGTGCTTCGTATGAGAATGCTCGACCCCCTTTGGTGGATTTAGTTATTCTAGGTGTTATCAAGAGTCCTGACTTTTTAGATCTTAGAGAGAGTGAAGGGTTGTAATTTGATAAAAGCTCAGTTAAGTAAGTAGGGGCTAAACCGTTTAAGGCTTTGTAAGTAATTAAAAGAATTTTAAAATCAATACGATACTTAATGAGTAGCCAGTGAAGCGATGATAAAACTGGGGTTATGTGATCGTATTTTCTTGACCTGGTAAGAACTCTGATAGCTGCACTCTGAACTACCTGTAGTTTGTTTATTGATTTTACAGGACAACCACTAAATAGAGCATTACAATAGTCAAGCCCGGAGGTAACAAATGCATGCATACATTTTTCTGCGTCAGCAACACATAAAATATTTCGTAATTTGGCAACATTTCTAAGGTGGAAGAAGGCTGTTTTTGTGATATTTGAGCTATGATTTTTAAATGACAGTTTGGCGACTAGTATAACGCATAGGTCTACACTGCAGCCTCCAATTTGCAGGTTGTAATCTGAGATATTCCGTTTACGTGTTTTTTGTGTTATAAGTAATATTTCTGTTTTGCTAGAGTTTAAAAGAAGGAAATTATTACTAGTCACCCAATGTTTCATGTCTTCGATGCACTCTTCCTGTTTGGATAGCTTGAGGGAATCATCTGGTCTTTATGAGATATATAGCTGAGTATCATCTGCATAACAGTGGAAACTAATTCCATGTTCCAAATCGAAAGCAGCACTAAGGTCAAGCAGGACTAAGAGTGAGATGTTACCTTTATCTGATGCAATAAGAAGGTCATTTGTAATTCAAACCAGCGCAGTTTCAGTGCTATGATGCGGTCTGATGCCAGACTGAAACTTTTCGTGTATGTCATTACTTTGCAGGAAAGTACACAACTGAGTGGACACTACTTTTTGTAAGTTTAGCAATTGTACTAAAGAAAAATTTTGGATTGTTTTTGTTAGTTTCTATGAGGTTACGGAAGTGCTCGGCTTTTGCTGCTTTTAGTGCCTTTTTGTAACTGTTTTTTACTCTCTTTCCATGCAATTTTAAAGACCTCTAATTGGATTTGTTTCCATTTGCGCTCCAGTTTACCTGTTTCTCTTTTTAAGGCGCAAGTGGTGCTATTGTACCATGGTGCTATGGTCTTTTCATAAATCTTTTTTGACTTCATAGGTGCGGCAGCTTCTTATTATGTATTAGAGAAAATAGTGCCCATGTTACCTGTCATGTCATCGAGCGATTCTATATTTGTTGACAAGGTTATTAAAGGCGTCAGATCTGGCAAGTTCTTTGCGAAACTATCTTTAGTAGTTGAGGTGATTGTTCTACCCTGTCGATAACGAGATGTACAACTGATTTCTGTAGTGCGCAGTGTACATGTTATAAGATGGTGATCGGAAACATATTCGCTTTGAGGTATAATATCGATATTGGTTAGATCGGCTCCGTGAGATATAATCAAGTCTAGTGTATGATTAAGTTGTTGAGTAGGTCTATTGATGTATTGTATTACACCAAAAGAGTGTTGGAGCACTGTAAACGCCACTACTAATGGATCGTTAGGACTATCTACGTGGATATTAAAATCTCCGACAATCAGTACTTTAACGACGTTAACCAATAGGTCCAATATGAAGTCTGCGGACTCTATCAGAAAATTTGTGTAAGGCCCAGGGGGTCTATACACAGTAACAAATGTAAGAGAGAGCAATGTTTTTTTACTTTTGTTTGGAACCATTATGTTCAACGCAGGCACTTCAGATGATTTAAATGTATGCTTTGTTCTCTGAGTTACGGTAAGAAAGTCTCTAAAGATTGTTGTGACACCACCACCTCGACCGTCCGGACTTGGCTCATGCATATAACCGTAGCTTGGTGGAGTAGACTCATTTAGACAGAAATAATCATTTGGCTTAAGACAGGTTTCAGAAAGGCGAAGTATATCAAAACTGTTGTCTGTGATCATTTCATTTACAATAACTGCCTTTGGATTTAGTGATCTAATATTAAGTAGCCCAAACTTTACCCCAATCATAAATTATTATTTGGTTGTACTATTCCGGTTCCGGTTGAAAATCCCCTGCAGCTGGGAAACTTTGTGACCGTGAGACGGCATAGTTGCAAGACAAAACATCACTCAACCGTTCCGATTAAAGTATTGAAAAAGTCAGTGCTCAGAGCTCAGTGACGTACCGACTGAGAAACCTGCTGAAAGTGCCCTAGTGATCGGTGATTCTATTGTCCGGAACGTTAACAGAGGCACAAGCCCCCATAGTCAAATGTTTACCGAGAGCCAGAGCGCCTGACATCAAGTCAAATTTAAATGTGCTGGCTAAGGCTAATCATAAATTCAGTAAGATTGTTATTCACGTCGGCACAAAGGATGTTAGACTCCGTCAATCGGAGATCACTAAAGATAATATTAAAGAGGTGTGTGAGCTCGCAAGCACGATGTCAGACACTGTAATATTCTCTGGCCCCCTCACTGCTTACCGCGGTGATGAGATTTATAGCAGATTATCATCATTAAATGGCTGGTTGTCTGAGTGGTGCCTGCAGAATAATATAGATTTTATATATAAGTGGAAGAGTTTTGAGGGCAGACCTGACCTGTTGAAACGAGATAGTCTTCATCCCTCCTGGGATGGGGTTTACCTCCTCTCTAGAAATTTGGCACACAGTCTTAATAATGCTAAAGGCTGACTACCTGGGGCCCAGGTCAGTAAGGAGACAGAATGGCTTAACCAACTGTCTGCTAGCCGTCTCACGTTACAGAATACAACATGTAATAATCCTTTCTCACAAACAACATAAAAAAGAGACTGTGTCTGTCCCCCGGATCAGCAAACATAAGATAATGCGTAAACCTCTTGAAAGTAATTGCATAAATGTTAAACAAATCAAGCGTGAACAAAATACAGATAATCAACTGTTACGACTTGGATTGCTTAATATTAGATCTCTCTCAAATATAGCACTTTTTGTTAAAGATATGATAACCGATCATAAAATAGACATGCTCTGTTTGACAGAAACATGGCTTAAGCCAGATGATTATATTACTCTAAATGAATCCGTTCCCCAAGATTATTACTATAAACACAAGCCTCGTCTAAAAGGTAGAGGGGGAGGTGTCGCTGCACTTCACAATAATTATTTTATCACCTCTCAGAAATCTAATTTTAAATACAATTCTTTTGAAGTCATGGTACTTCACGTATCAACACCTAATACGAAAGATGCGTTTCTCGACAATCTGCCTGAATTGTCTCAAATATCTAGCATGAGTAAAAACGATGACGATCTTGACATTACTATTGAAAATTTTAACTCTACCTTCTCGGAAACATTAGACACAGTTGCTCTTCTGCGTTTAAAAAATATTAAAAATGGCAGCCCAACACCGTGGTATGAACACACTCAGGCTATAAAGAAAGCATCCCGTAAAATGGAGCGGAACTTTAAGAAAACTAATTTAGAGGTATTTCGTATAGCATGGAAGGATAGTACTTGAAAATACAGGAATGCCATAAAAACGTCTAGATCCGCCTACTTTTCATCACTAATAGAAGAAAACCATCACAACCCTAGGTTTTTATTTAACACCGTGGCTAAATTAACAAAAAAGAAGTCGCCAGCAAGTTCAAATTCTGATTATCAGCATAACAGTGATAAATTAATGAACTACTTCACTAGTAAAATCCAAGATATTAGAGAAAAAATTATAACAATGCAACCAGAAGTGAAACCCGCTGAACAAACTAACTACAGCACCCCTAAGGAGAAATTGCAATTATTTTCTACAGTAGATCACGATGAACTCTCTAAAATCATTAGATCATCCAAATCAACAACATGCGTGCTAGACCCTGTACCTACAAAACTACTGAAAGAAATGCTCCTGGAAATTATAGATCCTCTTCTTAGTATTATTAACTCATTTCTGATATTAGGACATGTGCCTAAAGCATTTAAGGTTGCTATTATAAGGCCCCTTTTCAAAAAACCCAAACTCGACCCAAGAGAACTAGGGAATTACAGGCCTATATCGAATTTACCTTTTATATCTGAAGTTCTTGAAAAAGTAGTTTCAACTCAGTTATGCTCCTTCCTCCAAAGGAATGACATTAATGAAGAATTCCAGTCTGGATTTCGAGCATGTCACAGTACAGAGACTGCTTTGATCAGAGTTACAAATGATCTGCTTATAGCGTCTGACCGTTGCTGTATTTTGTTATTGG
The DNA here is from genome assembly GCA_029783895.1 of Triplophysa bombifrons. Taxonomy (NCBI): domain Eukaryota; kingdom Metazoa; phylum Chordata; class Actinopteri; order Cypriniformes; family Nemacheilidae; genus Triplophysa; species Triplophysa bombifrons. The sequence goes on from CM056455.1 coordinate 8,061,787, forward strand.
TAATGCTAGACCTAAGTGCTGCATTTGACACCATTGACCACAGCATACTCCTACACAGACTCGAAAAGTACGTAGGCATTAATGGAATAGCATTGAAATGGTTTAAGTCTTATTTATCTGACCATTTTCAATTTGTAGCAATAAACAATGATGTGTCCTGCAAATCGCAAGTCCAGTACGGTGTACCACAGGGCTCAGTCTTAGGGCCTCTGCTCTTCACATTATATATGCTACCTCTAGGAGATAAAATAAAGCGACACGGAATTAGCTGTAATGCACTTTTAGGTGGTTGCCCTGCAGGCCTATTACAAAAACTGCAACTGGTTCAAAACGCGGCAGCTCGAGTTCTTACACGTACAAAAAAGTATGAGCATATAACCCCGGTTCTGTCAACCTTGCACTGGTTACCTATAAATCATCGCATTAACTTTAAGATCTTGCTTATTACCTATAAAGCCCTACATGGTCTAGCTCCGCAGTATTTGAATGAACTTCTATTGTATTACAATCCTCCACGTGCATTACGCTCTCAGGCGTCCTGTCAGTTGGTAATACCTAGAATTTCAAAATCAAGTGCAGGTGGTAGATCCTTTTCTTATCTAGCGCCTAAACTGTGGAATATTCTTCCCTGCACTGTCCGGGAGGCAGACACAATCTGTCAGTTTAAATCTAGACTAAAGATGCATCTTTTTAATCTTGCATTTACTACACTTCCATAATATTAATCCTTAGAGGATTTAGGCTGCATTATTTAGATCAACCGGAACCAGGAACACATCCAACAACAAATGATGTACTTGTTGCATCAAAGAGTGCAGAACAGTACTCTACTCTCTGCCAGTCTTGTCTCTTTGTTCCAAGGTTACCGCAGGATGCAGTTCATGCCCAAACCTGATGGCAGAGCTGAGAATGGAAAGCGGTGACCTGACAAGAGCTGAGATGATAGAGCTGGATAAAGGAAGCGACAACTTGACACAATTTTTCTACAACACTTCAAATGCTATTAGATTGTTAATGATAATCTTAAATCTATAATTTACCTTATTAGTAAGTTTATTTATTTTTATTTAGCCTTGTTGTGCAAGCACTGTTGAGCTTGTGCAGAGGCAGCATCTTTTGCCAGAGGGGAACTGGAATCCCCTGGTTGGGCCTGGGTTCCCTGAGGTTTTTTTTCTCGATTGGACTTTTAGGTTCCTCGCCACCATTTGCATATTGTTTTGCACTATTTGCCTGGCCGGGGGAGCTGCTTTAGAATTTAGAAGTTATTCATAATTAATATTGCATATAAGAATTTAAAGATGAACTGCTAATCCTTTGTGGTGTGTCCGCTGCAGTTTTGAATCCCATCCTCGTTGTTTGGTACTTAAACACCGGTGTTTGTCAAAAAAACTAGCTAGTCCACCATTGGCTAGCCGCCCACCTGTTCAATGTTCCTTTACAATCAACGGCAGACATTCTCAAATCTTACCCTGGAGGCCAAAAGCCATGCACTTTATAGCTCCAACTCTGATCAAACTTACCCAAGCAAGCTAATCAAGATCTTCAGATCACTAGAAAGGTCAAGGTAGGAGCTAAACTCTTATTTGAGAAGGTTTGAAAATGCAATATTGAAGAGATTTCAAAGCTAGCCCGTGGATTTAAGCGTCAAATGGCATCGCAGAGCAAAACGAGGTGGCCGAGTGGTTAAGGCGATAGACTGATAATCCATTGTGCTCTGTATGCGTGGATTCGAATGCCATCCTCGTCGTTAGGTGCTTTAACAGAGATGTCTGTTCAGGATGCAAGTTTGTTCACAATTGGCTTGATCAGGTTCGATATATTTTCCCTTCGTCAAAGATGAGAAAGGCTGTAATCATCTCTTCCGTTTGGCCTCTTTCCCCTCAAAGATGTCCTGCTAACCCTTTTTGGTGTTTGCGCTGCAGCTTTGAATCCCATCCTCTTCGTTTGGTACTTAAACACCAGTGTCTGTCGAAAACACCAGTTAGTTCACGATTGGCTTACAGCCCACCTGTTCACCTGTAAATTCTGCTAGATATTGGCTCTCCGGAAAAATATTTAAGGGAAACCCTTATCTATAACGCTAGGTTGATCACTTTGTCATGGATGAGAATGGCTTTAAACTTTGACATCCTAACACCACAAGCAGTCAAATCGATTGGCTTGATCAGGTTCGATCGGCTCCTTCGTCAAAGATGAGAAAGGATGTAATCATCTCATCGTTTGGCCTCTTTTCCTTTTAAAGATGTCCTGCTAATCATTTGTGGTGTGTACGCTGCAGTTTTGAATCCCATCATCGTAATTTGGTACTTAACTCATTCGCCGCCAGCCTATAAAAAAAGGTACCAGCCTACGCCAGCGTCTTTTAACATTTTTACCCAACTTGAATGGCTCACAGTAAATTTCCTGTAAAGTATATATGGACAAACAATATGTCCAATGAAAGAACAGAGTTTCAGCTTTTAAATAAAAGAAAACGTATTCTTCTATCTTCATGTGTTCTTTTTTTTATCACTCCGTAGATGTGGGTGGGTTTCTTCAAAAATGATTAAACAGCTGAGATAATTAACGTTTTTTGTCACAGATTCCGCCAAAATTACACTCAGAACAATCATTAAAAACCGCTAAAACATATAAGTTCTAGGTTCTGGGATTCTGTACTTTTCCCAAAGGTGTGTAATAGCGCCCTCTGCTGTAAAACAAAACAAACACTGATTGCCGTAAAAACTCGTCTTTGGCTGGGAAGCGTTTTTTTTTAATTGAAGAGATAACTCGTCAATGGCGGTGAAAGAGTTAGAGAGGTGGTATAGAAGAGATTTCAAAGCTAGCCCCTGGATTTAACCATCAAATGGTAGCATTTAGCGTGTGTAAGAATTGTAAAAAAAAATTGTCCCCTTGTCTAAGTATTATTCTAAGGTTGAAGAGTCTAGTCTACGGAACACACAGAGTTTCAGGATCCTGGAGACCAAGAATGACACAGACACAGAAGTGCAGTTCAATCAGAGTTCCAAGTTTATTGTATTGAGGACTAATATTTATATGCTTGAAACAGGAGGTAACATTGGTCATGGAAAATCACCAGAATGGAAAATCACCAGACCTTCTGTTTATTCTTACTCCTCCTGAGAACAATCAGATATGATATCACAAAGTATGTATTCGATATGTGTCTTTATACATTCAACATTACAGTATCAAAACAATTGTCCCTTGACATCATTAGGAACCTTGAGATGGAGACCAATGGATACTCATATCAGCATAAGACAGCATAAGACATGATACAACTTTCAACGAGGTTAAACAACAGGAAAGTAAGGAACAAATAATATGCATATGATAGGTGAATATTGTATTAGACACAGCCGAAATATTGTCGAGGACACAGACGAAATCCAAATCTCACAATGGCCACTTTCAGACCAACGGTCTTACAAGCAGTCCTGTGTCCCTTTAAAGAACAAAATTTGGCCCTCGGTACACTTCAAGGGTGGCTACGGAGTCAGCACTGTTGGCTCAATGGGCCGTCTATCTTCTTGCTTTGGGCGGCCCCCACCTCACAAAAGGTAATTCTCTCCTCAGCTTAGTCAGTGCTTTCTCCACCCTGAGGTGTAGTAAGGTGAATCCCCTGTTGAGATTCTATTTTAAATTGGAGCTTGTCTGCTCTCCTGAAGAACACAACTTCAGTCTGGAAGCGTGTATCCACTGTGGCTGGTAGTCCGTCAGAACTCCTGTCCGTGTTACGGCAATCACAGTCGCATGTCCTTGGTACTTTGGTTCTCCAACCTTTGTTGGCTTCAGACTTCTCACAAAGACTTTTTGTCCTGGAACAAAGTTATGAGTAGGCTGTTCTGAGGGAAGAGGAAGGCACAAAGAAACATCAGCACATATAGAATTTAACTTTTCAACTAGGGAAGTCCCGTAGTCCTCCTGGATCACCTCCAGATCACCTAAAGAAGAAATACCACACCGGCCTTTGACCCACGGGATCGGGAAAGGTCTACCCATTAGTACCTCGAAAGGTGACAACTTTGTCATTGTTACGGTACGGTTTGTGTCTCTACTTGCGATGACGTCATGACTCGTGTTTTTTTGCTCTGTGTCTGAGTTGATTGCTAGGTTCACACCTGCGGATCATTGCACACCTGCATCTCGTTGAACTTGATGCTGATACTTTAAAACGGACGCTGAAGCGGAGCAGAGCAGGGGAGAGGAGAAACCAGCAAACAAGTTTATTGAGTCTCTTTTGTTTAATTTATTGTCCTTGTTAATGTTGGTTGCCTTTATATTTTTGAAGTATTCGTTTGTTCTTTATTTGTTTTTGTAGTTGATATTTGTCGTAATTATTTTGTTTATTTGTTAAGAGTTTTTGCGTGTATTGAGTAAAATAAATGTTGACGCAGCGCACTTAAGTATCACGTGTCTTTTTATGTTATGTTACCCTTACGTAGCCACTTTTAAAGAGGGGTTCGTAACATAAATTGGGGGCTCGTCCGGGATTATGGATTACTTTAATTTTGTTTGGTGAGCGAATAATGGTAGTGGTGTAGGGCGATCTCCGTTTAGGTAGAGTAAACCAGGGGACCGTGTCTAGCGCCGGTCCTAACTACGGTTTACTGATTTATTGTTTTCTTTCTTATTTTAGTTTGTTATTTTTGGAGGTATTCCGGGGGGAGGCTTGCCTCTCAATTGGTACCCTCTGAAGACTAGAGAGGTCTTAGTTAGGTCTGGGATAGGTAGGTTTAGGTCCGGAGTCGTTCGTTCGTAGCCTACTAATTTACTATAACTGATTTTTGCTCATTAATTTATTATGGCGACTTTTGATTTAAATGAGTTTATAAATCAACCTAGTGTTGCAGTGTTGGAAACGTGTAGGAAGGACGATTTGTTCCTTATTGCTCGACACTTTGAAATACCTGTTTCTAAATCATTGCTTAAGAAAGACTTAAAAGCTTGTTTGGTAACTGGTTTAATTAATATTGGGGTGTTGCCTTCAGTGGAGGATGTTCCTGAATCAGCAGAATCTGTTGCAGTTGTTATGGAGGAAGAACAAACCTCACTGCATTCTTCTACCTCACTGTGTTCTCTTGCTGGCGATTTAGTCTCGCCGGTGAAGGGTTTTAAAGTCATGTTTTTGATCACAATGTTCATTTAAGTACAATCTACGTTTTTATACAGTTTATTTCTTTTTATGGATAACATATAATCAATAATAGAATAGGGTATCATTGTGAGCAAATGTGTGTGTGGGGGGGGTTGAGACCATACTATGTTGCAGAGGGACTTTTTCAACAGGATGTGAAAATGTGTGTGCGCGGCTTTTATTGCTCAACATTCCATAGATGTTGGGGCCTCCGGATAGGCAGTAACAGATGTTACCAAGTTGGAAGATTGCCTTGTTTTTACAGATGCCAAGCTCATTCACAGAAAACAGTTTACACAGGAACTGTGTGTAGCCAGATTGTGACATTGTATAATTGGTGGAGAAGAAAACGTCAGCTGAGAACGGGTCCAACGATTGGTCAGGAATCCGAAGCAAGCTTGAAAGACACACCCACACATAAACATATAAATTTGTATTACACTGTCTAGGCGGGGCTGACTCTCTGTAAGACGTTGCGTCTGAGAACAGCCCAGCGCTGAGATTCAACTTAATAAACTTCAACTTTTGTTCATCCGAAGTCCAGTAAGTCCAATTTTTGAACACGCAGGACAGCAGATGTCCAACAGATGGTGACCGCCGACGTGATTGGCAAAAAGGGACATTTCGGACGATTTTAGAAGACTATGAATTGACAAAAAACAGAGAGGGAACATCTTTGGTTCAACACAACACCCGGGTGAAATTAAAAAGGTGAGCAGAGACCAGTTATATCGAACATCTGCTAATTGACTACTCTAAATTGATTGTGTTGAATTGAAATATTCCTGATCATTATTTAAACCAAATTTAACAGTGGTTGAAGTTTGTTAATTTGAATTAAACACGGGTGGTTGGTCCCCCGATTAAAAGACGTAGGGTAAAAAGTGCCTACGCAGGGAAAGTCGTAGGGTTAAAGTCCCTACGCAGGGAAAGTCGTGAAGTTAAAATCTTTACGTACTAAATTGAGTCGTCTGGTTAAAATCCTTACGCAAATAAAATAAGTCGTCTGGTTAAAATCCTTGCGCAAATAAATTAAGTCGTCTGGTTAAAATCCTTGCGCAAATAAATTTAGTCGTCTGGTTAACGGTCCATACGCATTGAATCATTTGGTTAGTTCCTTATGATATATTATTAAGTCGCGGGGTGAAAAATCTTGTGCCAACATTATTAAGTCGCGGGTGAAAAATCTTGTGCCAACATTATTAAGTCGCGGGTGAAAAATCTTGTGCCAACATTATTAAGTCGCGGGTGAAAAATCTTGTGCCAACATTATTAAGTCGCGGGGTGAAAAAGTCCTTGTGCCAACATTATTAAGTCGTAGGGTCAGAGAACCCTATGCAAGGTTACGTTGTAATAAAACCGTGTGTATTGTGTATAAAAGTGTGTTAGAAATTGTATAAAAACTGAAGTTATACGAATTATAAAAGATCGTGATAATAAGATCGTGGTAATAAGAGTGCATAGTAAAAGTATAATTATAAGCAATATAACCTAAATATGGAGGGAGAATTTGATAGAGAATGTGATGAATACGGGTGTTTTCCTGTAAATGAACAATGGGATCGTATGAAAGATGAAAGATATGATGTTAGCACAGACGGAGACTAAACATCACAAGAAGGAGCTGAAGTTAATGGAAGAAAAATGGAGTCAGATATGTCTTGAAAATGGATGGGATAAACCACCACGGGTGCCCTTGGCACCCAAAGTTAGGGACATGGAGAAAAGAGCGCATGTAAGACTGAAAAGATATGTAGAAGAGGGAAAAGACGTAAAATGGTAGAAAGAGGGGGGTATGAATGAATTGTGATATATTTTTATGTTGTTGTATATTGTATTGTGACGACAGAAAAATCGAGGAGTGAGGGAGAAAGAGAAAAAACCTCAGCCTGTTTGACTTTGTGTGTGTGTGTGTAAGAGTGGGAGGCAAGGAGGCCCCGTAAGTGTGTGTTTGACAGAGTGAATAAGACAGAGTGCATGGAACAAGTAAAATGTATGTATAATGTTTGTCTAGTAAAATGTATGAGAAGGAGTGTTAGGGTTTTGTTGATGTTTAAAGAGACATGAGTTTCAGAACTTGGTGCAAGTTTTTGCTGTGTGTCTGTGTCAAAGTTTCATGTGGTAATAAAAGTATTTGAAAAAAAGATGAATGCAAAATAAGGTGTGCATTAGGGTTTAATAGAAAGACAGTGTGAGCACATGAGAGAAGCAAGAGTGTGTGTGTAGAAGATAGGAGAGGAGTCAGATAAAGATTTGAAGGACATAGAGTGGGTGTGAGTTTGGCTCACTGTGAGCGCATGAGACTTAATGGCAGCCGAAAAATAGAGCTGCTTTGATTAAAGCACGAAGAGCATTGTCAAACGAAAAATAGAAGATAAATTTTGTTGATTATAAATATGTTTCAAAAATTGTGAGATATTTTTATGGTATAAAGTCGGTAGAATAAACCAGGAAAAAACAAAATCTCAGACCATAAGGCCTGAGTGTGTATGTGCTGGAATTGAACTACTAGATGAGGAAAGCTTAAAATCATATTTTGAGAGAGTAAGAGTAGCCAGAATATTGACTAAGACGAAGGGAATTAGTGATCATTTCTGGAGATAATCATTTTATGGGGACTTAGCAGGCATTAAGAAGCCCTGACAGAAGAAAAGAAAAATTATTTCTTGGGCGAACTAGTAGAAATTGAGAATTTGACTAAAAAGAATTTTATCAAAAAGGTAGAGAAATAGAGCCACTGCAGTTTCAGGTCGTTACAATGAAGAAGCTGATCGTGCAGATAACACCAGAAAACCTAGGGCCATAGGTCGCAATAAAACAAAGAGGCGCCCCGCTACAACAGAATAAGTGAAGATAGTAAAGTTAGAATGGCCACCACACCCGTAGAGATAATAGGAACAAGATATCCTGTGAGCAGAGAACTGATTGGGGAAAGAGGAGTATGGAGACCTAATAAATCACCACACACCCCCTGTTTCACATACTCTGTTTCCAACAGAGTTTAGATAGTGCTGAAGGAACAATTGCAAAATGGAGAGAATGAATCTCACTCTGAAACTGAAATTGGCTAAAATCTGTGCACAGACAAAATTGACCTGGTTATCTGTACTAACTCTAGCATTAATGACTGTACGTTCCTCTGTTAACAGGATTTCTCGTTTCATAACGTTTGAATTGCTTACAGGTCGATCTTTTCCAGGACCGACAACACCGCTGCGGCAGGAGATCAGTGTCACATTGTGTTTATTTGGACAAATTAACCGCTATGAGCAAACATTTATCCCAGAAGGTCACCCCTGACACTGAACCAGGACCGATCCCACCGCGAAATGAGTGGGCAGGTCTTTGGAACAGACGTCTGTGGACCTGAGATCTCAGGTCCAAGAGAGGGAGGGTGTTGAAGGTGAAGCAAAAGGGAGTGCAGAGGAACATTACAGGTCATATAAAGGAAAGGTGACATTTGAACCTCTAGCGCACTGTGTAAGTGAAGACTGTGCATATGGGGCAGACATTGCAGTAATATTTAAGAATAAATATGGTGAAAAGTGAAGCATCACATGCATTTCTAACTTTTATGGGTCAAACCCATTTAAAGACTCATAGATTTCTTCTATTTTTATTTCATTGGTCCACTACCGAGTGCCAAAAAGGGGGGTATACTTTTTATACTTTTTCATTAACACTATAGATAGCATGGCACAAGTGATAGTGAACCATCTGTTAAATATCACACAGAAATTACCTAGTCCTTACAGGCCTCAAAGATTTCAAATGGACAGGTGAGGGTAGTGCCATAAAAAAAAAAAAAAAAAAGAACTGCCAAGCAGACAGCACCACAACATATGGACTGATATTTAACCCAGAGATTTGACTGAAATGAGAGAAAGTTTGTATCTCTGTCTGTTATCCTAAAGTCTTTCTTTTCAGGTTGATCACTATGACTCCTTAGAGAGTCCAGATACCAGAGAGGTGTCTTAGAACCTGAAATGGAGGAGATGGGTGAGATTATACTTCAAGGGGCCATTCACACTTCACAGCTACATCACAAAAGTAGTTACACGGCCTCCCGGTGTAGCACCGGATCCAAATTGTGCAACACAGATTGTTGTAGATACCCATCTCCCAGACATTAACATATAGCATTGTGGACACACTTTCGCCACTATAACCTCATAAAATGATTATCTGGCATAACCTTAAAAGTTATCCAGACTCAAAACACTACACATCACCTAGGATGATTAGTCTAGATTTCAAATATGATACATAAGAAGGATCTATAGCCTGTCATGCATACACACAACTATATAGCATCTCACACATAGGACAAACTCATGATGCTAATTTAATTATAAGATAAAACCTGTTGTTACAATTCTGTTGATTTATGTGAAACCTTGCAATGTGCATAGTAAATTTGCATGGTTATAGTTTTATGTATAGTAAATGGTTTGATTTCTGATGAATAGAGGTGAAATTGAAAATTTGTGCAATTTTCAATTGAAATCATTGGCATTGTTCCAAACCAGATAGCACACTGGTTTTTAACATATGTCTAATGATATGTTTAAAGAGTGGTTAGATCTGAAATGCTGGCGCTTCTGCAATCGGCCTCGCAATTCTTAATCAGATTTTTGCCATTGAACGTGACGTAGCGTACTGTACACATCAACATTCACAGAATTTGTTGACAACAGCTATATTAGAGATTAAGAATATGTCCTAATAATTGTTTGTAATGATAGATCTGCAGGGTTAACTCGTATTTGAGTATTCTGAATAACTATTATGGTTATTAAAATAAGTTATATAACTATACCATATTATGCATAACGTTGTATCTGGATTTTATTAATATATGAAAATACATTCATATGCATAATGTAGATTTGTATTTTGGTTGCAATACATTTAAAAGATATAATTATAAACTATTATTGCATGATGTATAACACTGGAGAATATGCCAGTTAAATTGACTTTTGCCACTCTTCCTTTAAAATATTCAGAGTATCTAAATTTCACCATAGTAGTGAAGAATCAGGTAATCAAGTGGGATCTCCTTATGTGATATTATAAATGGCTTTGGATGAAATTGAGACCTTATTCACCACTCGCACCAGGTACCATGACATAAATATTTTTTTTATTTGTTGTAACCCTTTATCATCTTCTCCCAATGTTACTAAAATCATCAGTGTTCAGTTGTTGTATGGTTATGCAGATGTCGTTCAGGTGTCTCATACATAATGGTGTGTTATTAGTGAGAGGAATTGCTCAACCTATGGAGCTGCGCTGAAAACCATACCTTCTACTTAGTGGTAACTAAGGATAAATGGGTCTACGAACAGAGCACATGGGCTCTGACTGAATGGACTTGGTACAACAAATTATATTGCAGACTATCAGACTTAGGTGGAAACAAACCTGGGCAAAGAAAAGCAAAGATCCACCCGCTCTGCACAGTGCCGGCTCTACAGAGACTTCTGCAGTAATTGATACACAATGACAAGGAATGTCTAAAAATGTCCCCTTTGGGACTGCTCTCAGACTGACCTAAGGGGTCAGGGGAGGAACTGTAAGCCGGCTGTAAAAGTGAAAAGAATTAAGGTTGTTTGTAGAGCTGGGACTAAACAATCAAACACCATTTGTTGCTAGATCATGAGGAATAATATCCTTTCCTCCCATCAGGGGTTGATGTCAACAAACTGAACTTTTCCTATCACACCTCTCTCATCCACAACATTTCTTCAGGCTTTGATCATTGGAAAAGTGATTACACATTCTATATTGTGGTTATAATGTTTTGTCATGTTATGAAGATTTGAACATTATGTTTGGTATTGTTTTGGGGTTCTTGGTGCGATGGGTGATGGAGTCTAGTTCCTTCAAACCCAACAAAGAGTGTATTAGAGTTTTTGTTTTTTAACTTTAGGACATTACCTGCACTCCTCTACGAGGATTGGCTTTATAGGGGAATCCTTTTCACAGATAAATTGGCATCCCATTTGATGATCTCGTCAGCCACGAGTAAAACTAAATTTCACAATGACCATTGTATTCACAATGAACATTGAGTACAGTATCGTTCTTGGGTATAAAAGGAGCATTGGCAAAAGACTTAGGGAAGCTTATGTAACCAGAACTTCCCACACTGGAACTGTGTGTCTCTATATTACCAGTAGCAGGGTCAATATGATGCTGTGGGAGAATTGGCCATGCATGGGACTATTCATTGTCATCTCGATCACCATAAGCTGGATGGCTCAGTCAACAAGGCATTATGTTCCGCCTCATATAATGAAGAGGTATACTGTAGGATGTATAAAATGTGTGTGACCTCTTTCAGAGGTCAAGAGAGGGATTGAAGGGTTTTAAAGTCATGTTTTTGATCACAATGTTCATTTAAGTACAATCTACGTTTTTATACAGTTTATTTCTTTTTATGGATAACATATAATCAATAATAGAATAGGGTATCATTGTGAGCAAATGTGTGTGTGGGGGGGGTTGAGACCATACTATGTTGCAGAGGGACTTTTTCAACAGGATGTGAAAATGTGTGTGCGCGGCTTTTATTGCTCAACATTCCATAGATGTTGGGGCCTCCGGATAGGCAGTAACAGATGTTACCAAGTTGGAAGATTGCCTTGTTTTTACAGATGCCAAGCTCATTCACAGAAAACAGTTTACACAGGAACTGTGTGTAGCCAGATTGTGACATTGTATAATTGGTGGAGAAGAAAACGTCAGCTGAGAACGGGTCCAACGATTGGTCAGGAATCCGAAGCAAGCTTGAAAGACACACCCACACATAAACATATAAATTTGTATTACACTGTCTAGGCGGGGCTGACTCTCTGTAAGACGTTGCGTCTGAGAACAGCCCAGCGCTGAGATTCAACTTAATAAACTTCAACTTTTGTTCATCCGAAGTCCAGTAAGTCCAATTTTTGAACACGCAGGACAGCAGATGTCCAACACCGGCTGCCGGTGGTGGGGCGAAGGTAGGACCACCACCTTTGTCTTTGCCTAAATTTGAGCCGTGTTCCCTCTCTCCTGAAGCGTCACCCGCACATCATGAAGATTTGCGTTTAAAATTACGGTTAGCTCGATTACAGTTCGAGACGCAAGACAGAGCTCAAGCACGGAAGGATGAATTGCAGCATCAGCTGGAATTGCACCGTATTGATGCGGAGATGAAAGTTAAAATGCAGCAATTAGAATTAGAGTCTGGTCGAGACGATCCAAAAAGATCTTAACATTTTTCGGCCGCAGATGGACCTAGTTCTGATTCTGACGTTGCTGCATTAGTATCAAATGATTCGGTGATACCCACAGTTGACTCTCTGCCTGGGTTAACGGATTCTTTTGCTCAATCGACTTCGTTTAATGTAGCGAAAAATATTGTAATTGTTCCACCTTTCCGTGAGAAAGAGGTTGAAGCTTATTTTCAGGCATTTGAGAGAATAGCTTCGGCTTTAAAGTGGCCAACAGAGGTTTGGTCCTTAATGTTACAATGCAAGTTAACAGGGAAGGCGCAAGAAGTTTGTGCATCTCTTCCTTTAGAAGATAGTGTTCAATATGAGATAGTAAAAAATGCGATTCTCCGTGCCTATGAGTTAGTGCCTGAACATTACAGACAACGTTTTCGCTCAACGAAAAAATCTGCTTCTCAGACATATGTCGAATTTGCCCGTGAGAAGGGTATGCTTTTTGATCGATGGATAAAGGCGTGTAAAGTCTCGGATTATCAATCTTTGTGTGAACTTTTGCTCATTGAGGAGTTCAAGAATTGTGTTTCGGAACGTACTGCTTTATATTTAAATGAACAGAAGGTTACTACAGTGCAGCAAGCAGCTGTGTTGGCAGACGAGTATGCACTAATTCATAAACCTGTGTTTATAAAGCGTGCAAGTGATTTGGGATACACTTCACAAAGGGAGAATGAAGTTAATTCTTCTGACTTTAAAATTAGGCCTCGTCCATCTAGCCCGAAAACTCGTAAGAGCGTGGCTATTGTCACAAGGTTGGTCATATTATTGCAGAATGTCGAATTTTAAAACGAAAGCAAGAACGTCAGGATTTTTCACCTCAACTTAGCGGTGCCATGTTAGTAGAAGTGGTGTCTCCACCGGCCATGATTTCGGTAGCTCCTGACGAGTGTTTTCAGCCTTTCGTGTTTGACGGTTACGTGTCATTGACTGGTCGAGTTGAGGATCAGAAGGCTGTGAAGATTTTGCGTGATACGGGGGGATCTCAGTCCTTTATACTGTCTGACATTTTGCCTTTTTGTGCAGACGCTGAATGTGACACTAGCACTATCGTGCAGGGTATAGAAATGGGTTTCATAACTGTACCTCTTTATCGCGTCTGGGTGTCGTCTGATTTAGTTTCTGGATGTTTTAATGTAGCGGCTCATTTTTCCCTACCTGTGAAAGGTATTGATTTAATTATGGGAAATGACCTTGCTGGAGGAAAAGTAATGCCAGTTGTGCATGTTACTAATACTCCAGTTACTGATCAACAACCGGATGCGCTCGCACAACATTTTCCCAATGTTTTTGCTTCTAGTGCAGTTTCGACCCGCGCTCAGGTGAAGAGTCTCACTGAGGAGAATGAAGTGAAGTTAGGTGAGTCTATTTTTGCAGAGATGTTTGAGAAAAATGCCTTGACGGAGAACGTGGATGTTAACTCCGACCAAAAATCTTTTTTTCCTGATCCTGATTTGCGTTTGCCTATTTCGTGTGATGTTCTTACCGAAGCTCAGAAAACTGATCATACGTTAGAGAAATGTCGTTCAAATGCTGACAGTAAAATGTCACCATCGCATAACCATCAGTTCTATTGGAACAACACTGTGTTAATGCGTAGCTGGAATTCTCGGTTATCAAATGATGAAAATTCGGATGATTGGAATGTGGTCCATCAGATTGTGGTACCCTCAAAATTTCGACAGCAAATTCTAAATTTGGCACATGATCATCCTTGGTCCGGGCACCTTGGCATTAATAAAACTTACCATCGGGTGCTCCAGCATTTCTTTTGGCCTGGGTTAAAAGCTGATGTGTCTCGATATTGTAAGTCTTGCCATACATGTCAAGTAGTCGGAAAACCCAATCAGATCGTGCCACCTGCTCCACTTCATCCTATTCCGGCTGTAGGGGAACCTTTTGAGCGCGTCCTGGTCGATTGCGTTGGGCCACTCCCGCAAACTAAATCTGGTTCTCAGTATATTTTAACAATTATGTGCGTGGTCACACGGTTTCCGGAAGCAATTCCGTTACGGAATATAACTGCCAAAACAGTAACCAAAGCTCTTATAAAATTTTCACAACCTTCGGATTATCGAAAACCGTTCAAACAGATCAAGGTACTAATTTCTTGTCTAAAATATTCCGAAATGTTCTGAAAGATTTGGGAGTATCACATGTCACATCCAGCGCTTACCATCCTGAATCGCAGGGGGCACTGGAGCGCTGGCATCAGACGCTGAAGTCTAGCTTGCGAAAATATTGCCTAGAGGCAGGTAACGAGTGGGATGATGGAGTTCCTTTGGTCGTATTTGCCCTGCGTGAAGCGCGGCAAGAAACACTTGGTTTTAGTCCGTCGGAATTGGTTTTTGGACATAATGTACTGGGTCCATTAAAAGTACTGAAAGATGAATTTTTATCTACCGGCACGAGTGAGAAACGTAATGTGCTCGATTTTGTTTTGCGAACTCGTGAGCGATTGCGAAATGCTTGTGCGGTCGCAAAAGAAGCTCTTTCTCTGTCGCAGAAGAAAATGAAACACTCTTTTGATAAACGTGCGGTGGTGCGTAATTTTACGCCTGGAGAAAAGGTATTGGTGTTGCTTCCCTTACCAGGTTCCGGTCTAGCTGCACGATTTGTAGGTCCTTATGTGATTAAGAGTAAGGTGAGTGACACTGATTATATAGTTCATACCCCAGAACGACGGCGAAAGACACGTTTGTGTCATGTAAATATGTTGAAACAATATGTAGCTCGAACTGAGAAGAGAGATGAGGTGAATAACTTGTCTGAGAGTGAAGTACAATCGGTGTCCAGTGTAAAACAAGTGTCTTTACTGTCCTACACAATGGGTGCTGAAGATGTAGATGATCGGTTGAAAATGTCAACGGAGATGTTCACTGGTGGTCATGTAAAGAATTCCGAGGTTTTAAGAGTTTTACCATCTCAATTGTCTTATTTATCTAGTGACCAGTGTCAGGATGTGATTGACTTAGTAGAAAGTTATCCTAACTTGTTTAGTGATGTTCCATCTGGTACCTCTGTCGTCCAACATGATATTGAGGTGGGTAATGCAGTCCCCATAAAACAGCATGAGTATCGCTGTCCAGTAGGTAAGCGGGAGATCATGAAATGTGAAGTGGACTATCTGGTTCAAAATGGTTTCGCTGAAAAAAGCAATAGCCCGTGGAGTTCACCATGCATTTTAGTACCTAAAGCTGACGGTTCATTCCGTTTTTGCTCTGCTCCGCTTCAGCGTCCTTTTTAAAGTATCAGCATCAAGTTCAACGAGATGCAGGTGTGCAATGATCCGCAGGTGTGAACCTAGCAATCAACTCAGACACAGAGCAAAAGAACACGAGTCATGACGTCATCGCAAGTAGAGACACAAACCGTACCGTAACACTCCCCCACTTAAAGAAATAACCAGTCACCTTTTTAGACAGGTGGAGTCATTCTTATTTCTGCCATGACTGCGGGAAATAAATCAACCCACTTTCTTCCTGTTTCAACTACCGCTTTTGTTAGTCGTGTTTTCAGTGTTCGATTACATCTTTCCACGACTGCTGCACTTTGCGGATGATAAGGAATATTAAAATGCCAATTAATAGACAACGCTTTTGATAAGAGCTGTGTTACTTTTGACGTGAACCCTGTCCCGTTTAATCTGAGTTTGGGCTGCTGCCTTTGCGGCTTCATCAGCCCTTCTGTTGCCTATAGCCTGTTCATCCTCCCCCGAAGCGTGACCCTTGACCTTTACTATGGCCACTTCAGGCGGAAGCTGAACTGCTTCAGTTAACTTTCCTATCAAATTTGCATCTGCTATTGGCTTTCCATCAGCAGTTTTGAAACTTCTTGCTTCCCACATTTTAGTATAATGGTGAAGAACACTCCACGCATACTTAGAGTCTGTGTAAATTGTTACTCTCTTTCCTGTCATCAGCTCACACGCCCGTATTAATGCTATCAACTCTGCTGCTTGAGCCAAATTGTAGTCTAGAGCAAAAGCTTCTTTTACCTCTCCTGAATCGGAAACCACAGCATAGCCACAGAGGTAGATACCGTCAGAGGGCTTTGAACAAGACCCATCAACATAAATGTGTTCTGAAGGTGCAGAGGGAGAAGTCTGGTTTTGGCAACGGACAGAGTGTCCCGGTGGCTTTTCTAATGGCCACCGGTTTTGATTTGCAACGCAACAATTTTTAGTTTTTTCGGGACCCTGATCCCAAACCTTTTTCATGTCTTTCCATACGGCATAAGCTTTATTGATGTATGGATAATCCCACATTGGGTCTCCCCAACCTTCTTTTACCATGCCCTTTACCAATACCATACACTCATCAGAAAATGAACATAGGGAATATCAATTTGCGGTTTCATTCCCTCTGACCATCCTGCAAGGTTGCTAACATATAGATCTGTATAAAACCCTTGATTATTTCTGTACATAAATGCGACTGGCGTTTCGCCCGGCAGTGGCCTTGAAACAGAACCCCCCATCTTACAATTAAAAAATGGCAGTGATAATAACAGTACAGACAAAACAAAAAACAGAGAAAACCTCGTTCAATCGACCAACAGTTTCAACAATATTGCATGTATTGTATTGTGATCAGGGGTGATATCTTTTCCCTGATAACAATATTTCAATATACCATGCAGTAGCAGTGATTTAACTGTAAGAATGTTATTTTTTAGAATAAATATCAAACAGATTTTTTGTGAGTAATGAAGCCTCTTCCTCTGAGCAGCAAAGCTGACACTTCGATCCCAAATTACAGTGTGATCAGGACTGCATAACCATTCATATTCGTGCATTAATAATTATTTTATTAATTACTGTTGCCAGCTGCGCTGTCACAACAATGGGAAGTGAAATCCCACTAACATGAAGTGAAAACATAACCGTTCATATTCGTGTGTTAATAATTATTTTATTAATTACTGTTGTCAGCCTCGCTGTCACAACAATGGGAAGTCAAATCCCACTAACATGAATTGAAAAAACCCTATTTCGTCTGTACGAAATATCAATTCACAAGAATTCTACAGGGTAAGCGTTAGATTTCTGTAAGTCAAAAAAGAACTGTATAGAGAAACACTTACCCCTTTTAATGTAGGTCTGTGCCCGATCGTCAGTGCGCTTGCCTTAGGTATGCTTTGTTCTCTTGGTTCTAAGAGAGAAAAGAGTCTCTTCCCCTCTTTCGCAGACGAGCCCCCAATTGTAAGAATATTATTTCTTTTGTCCCCTTGTCTAAGTATTATTCTAAGGTTGAAGAGTCTGGTCGAAGGAACACAAAGAGTTTCAGGATCCTGGAGACCAAGAATGACACAGACACAGAAGTGCAGTTCAATCAGAGTTCCAAGTTTATTGTATTGAGGACTAATATTTATATGCTTGAAACAGGAGGTAACATTGGTCATGGAAAATCACCAGAATGGAAAATCACCAGACCTTCTGTTTATTCTTACTCCTCCTGAGAACAATCAGAAATGATTTCACAAAGTATGTATTCGATATGTGTCTTTATACATCCAACATTACTGTATCAAAACAATTGTCCCTTGACATCATTAGGAACCTTGAGATGGACACCAACGGATACTCATTTCAGCATAGACAGCATAAGACATTATACAACTTTCAATGAGGTTAAACAACAGGAAAGTAAGGAACAAATAATAGGCATATGATAGGTGAATATTGTATTAGTCACAATCGAAATATTGTCAAGGACACAGACGAAATCCAAATTTCACAGCCTGCTCTTGGATTCTATCGAAGAGGTGACCGAGTGGTTAAGGCGCTGGACTGCTAATCCATTGTGCTCTGCACGCGTGGGTTCAAATCCCATCCTCGTCGTTAGTTGCTTTAACAGAGTTGCCGTAAAAACTCGTCTTTGGCGGGGAAGTTTTTTTTTTCAATTGATGAGATAACTCGTCAATGGCGGAGAAAGAGTTAGAGAGGTGGTATAGAATGATTTCAAAGCTAGCCCCTGGATTTAATCGTCAAATGGCAGCATTTAGCATGCTCTTGGATTCTTCGAAAAGAAGAGGTGGCTGAGTGGTTAAGGCGATGGACTGCTAATCCATTGTGCTCTGCACGCGTGGGTTTGAATCCCATCCTCGTCGTTAGTTGCTTTAACAGAGTTGTCTGTTCAGGATGGAAGTTTCTTCACGATTGGCTCGATCTTGTTCGAATTGTCCTTTGGTCGAAGTTGAGAAAGGCTGTAATCATCTCGTCGTTTGGCCTCTTTACCCGCAAAGATGTCCTGCTAACCCTTTTTGGTGTTTGCGCTGCAGCTTCGAATCCCATCCTCGTCGTTTGGTACTTAGACACAGGTGTCTGTCGAAAACACCAGCTAGTCCACGATTGGCTTACCGCCCACATGTTCAATGTTCCTTTACAATCAACGGCAGATATCCTCAAATCTTTTCCTGGACGGCTAATTCCCTGCACAGTTTAGCTCCAACTCTAATCAAACCCACTCAAGCAAACTCTTCAAGGTCTTCAGGATCACCAGAAACGTCAGGGTAGGAGCTTAACTCTGCCGGGTCTTGCCACTTCAGAAAAAGATTAAAGGGATACCCCTATCTATAACGTTAGGTTGATCCCTTTGTCATGTATGAGAAAGGCTTTAAACTTTGACATCCTAACAAGACTGGCAGTCAAATCCATTAAATGTTTGCTATCTTGAACTTGTCAAGAAGTTGTCATTTTGGGGATGCAGAATATCAAAAGGTAGCCAAGTTATTGCACATTTAAATGTTTATTTAAATGTTTATTTAAATGTGCATGCACGGACTAAAATGTCCTCCTTGGAATATGGCACCCCTAATGATTATTTGAGATGGTTTGAAAATTCAATATTGAAGAGGTTTCAAAGCTAACCCTGGATTTAAGCGTCAAATGGCAGCACTGAGCGTGCTCTTGGACTCTATCGAAAAGACGAGGTGGCCGAGTGGTTAAGGCGATGGACTGCTAATCCATTGTGATCTGCACGTGTGGGTTCGAATCCCATCCTCATCGTTAGTTGCTTTAACAGAGATGTCTGTTTAGGATGGAAGTTTCTTCACGATTGGCTCGAACATGTTTGAATGGTCCCTTGGTCGAAGTTGAGAAAGGCTGTAATCATCTCATCGTTTGGCCTTTTTACGTTTAAAGATGTCCTGCTAATCATTTGTGGTGTGTGCGCTGCAGTTTTGAATCCCACCATCGTCATTTGGTACTTAACTCATTCGCCGCCAGCCTATAAAAAAAGGTACCAGCCTACGCCAGCGTCTTTTAACATTTTTACCCAACTTGAATGGCTCACAGTAAATTTTCTGTAAAGTATATATGGACAAACAATATGTCCAATGAAAGAACAGAGTCTCAGCTTTTAAACAAAAGAAAACGTATTCTTCCATCGTCATGTGTTCTTTTTTTATCACTCCGTAGATGTGGGTGGGTTTCTTCAAAAATGCCTCATTTTGATTAAACAGCTGAGATAATTAACGTTTTCTGTCCCAGATTCCGCCCAAATTACACTCAGAACAATCATTAAAAACCAATAAAACATATAAGTTCTAGGTTCTGGGATTCTGTACTTTTTCCCTAAGGTGTGTAAAAGCGCCACCTGCTGTCAAACATTACAAACACTGATTGCCATAAAAACTCGTCTTTGGCGGGGAAGCGTTTTTTTTAAAAATGATGAGATAACTCATCAATGGCGGTGAAAGAGTTAGAGAGGTGGTATAGATTGATTTCAAAGCTAGCCCCTGGATTTAATCGTCAAATGGCAGCATTTAGCGTGCTCTTGGATTCTTCGAAAAGACGAGGTGGCCGAGTGGTTAAGGCGATGGACTGCTAATCCATTGTGCTCTGCACGCGTGGGTTCGAATCCCATCCTCGTCGTTAGTTGCTTTAACAGAGTTGTCTGTTCAGGATGGAAGTTTCTTCACGATTGGCTCGATCTTGTTCGAATGGTCCTTTGGTCGAAGTTGAGAAAGGCTGTAATCATCTCATCGTTTGGCCTCTTTACCCGCAAAGATGTCCTGCTAACCCTTTTTGGTGTGTGCGCTGCAGCTTCGAATCCCATCCTCGTCGTTTGGTACTTAGACACAGGTGTCTGTCGAAAACACCAGCTAGTCCACGATTGGCTTACCGCCCACATGTTCAATGTTCCTTTACAATCAACGGCAGATATCCTCAAATCTTTTCCTGGACGGCTAATTCCCTGCACAGTTTAGCTCCAATTCAAATCAAACCCACTCAAGCAAGCTCTTCAAGGTCTTCAGGATCACCAGAAACGTCAGGGTAGGAGCTTAACTCTGCCGGGTCTTGCCACTCCAGAAAAAGATTAAAGGGATACCCCTATCTATAACGTTAGGTTGATCCCTTTGTCATGTATGAGAAAGGCTTTAAACTTTGACATCCTAACAAGACTGGCAGTCAAATCCATTAAATGTTTGCTATCTTGAACTTGTCAAGAAGTTGTCATTTTGGGGATGCAGAATATCAAAAGGTAGCCAAGTTATTGCACATTTAAATGTTTATTTAAATGTTTATTTAAATGTGCATGCACGGACTAAAATGTCCTCCTTGGAATATGGCACCCCTAATGATTATTTGAGATGGTTTGAAAATTCAATATTGAAGAGGTTTCAAAGCTAGCCCCTGGATTTAATCGTCAAATGCCAGCATTTAGCGTGCTCTTGGATTCTTCGAAAAGACGAGGTGGCCGAGTGGTTAAGGCGATGGACTGCTAATCCATTGTGCTCTGCACGCGTGGGTTCGAATCCCATCCTTGTCGTTAGTTGCTTTAACAGAGTTGTCTGTTCAGGATGGAAGTTTCTTCATGATTGGCTCGATCTTGTTCGAATGGTCCCTTGGTCGAAGTTGAGAAAGGCTGTAATCATCTCATCGTTTGGCCTTTTTACGTTTAAAGATGTCCTGCTAATCATTTGTGGTGTGTGCGCTGCAGTTTTGAATCCCATCATCGTCATTTGGTACTTAACTCATTCGCCGCCAGCCTATAAAAAAAGGTACCAGCCTACGCCAGCGTCTTTTAACATTTTTACCCAACTTGAATGGCTCACAGTAAATTTTCTGTAAAGTATATATGGACAAACAATATGTCCAATGAAAGAACAGAGTCTCAGCTTTTAAACAAAAGAAAACGTATTCTTCCATCGTCATGTGTTCTTTTTTTATCACTCCGTAGATGTGGGTGGGTTTCTTCAAAAATGCCTCATTTTGATTAAACAGCTGAGATAATTAACGTTTTCTGTCCCAGATTCCGCCCAAATTACACTCAGAACAATCATTAAAAACCAATAAAACATATAAGTTCTAGGTTCTGGGATTCTGTACTTTTTCCCTAAGGTGTGTAAAAGCGCCACCTGCTGTCAAACATTACAAACACTGATTGCCATAAAAACTCGTCTTTGGCGGGGAAGCGTTTTTTTTTTAAATGATGAGATAACTCATCAATGGCGGTGAAAGAGTTAGAGAGGTGGTATAGATTGATTTCAAAGCTAGCCCCTGGATTTAATCGTCAAATGGCAGCATTTAGCGTGCTCTTGGATTCTTCGAAAAGACGAGGTGGCCGAGTGGTTAAGGCGATGGACTGCTAATCCATTGTGCTCTGCACGCGTGGGTTCGAATCCCATCCTCGTCGTTAGTTGCTTTAACAGAGTTGTCTGTTCAGGATGGAAGTTTCTTCACGATTGGCTCGATCTTGTTTGAATGGTCCTTTGGTCGAAGTTGAGAAAGGCTGTAATCATCTCATCGTTTGGCCTCTTTACCCGCAAAGATGTCCTGCTAACCCTTTTTGGTGTTTGCGCTGCAGCTTCGAATCCCATCCTCGTCGTTTGGTACTTAGACACAGGTGTCTGTCGAAAACACCAGCTAGTCCACGATTGGCTTACCGCCCACATGTTCAATGTTCCTTTACAATCAACGGCAGATATCCTCAAATCTTTTCCTGGACGGCTAATTCCCTGCACAGTTTAGCTCCAACTCTAATCAAACCCACTCAAGCAAACTCTTCAAGGTCTTCAGGATCACCAGAAACGTCAGGGTAGGAGCTTAACTCTGCCGGGTCTTGCCACTTCAGAAAAAGATTAAAGGGATACCCCTATCTATAACGTTAGGTTGATCCCTTTGTCATGTATGAGAAAGGCTTTAAACTTTGACATCCTAACAAGACTGGCAGTCAAATCCATTAAATGTTTGCTATCTTGAACTTGTCAAGAAGTTGTCATTTTGGGGATGCAGAATATCAAAAGGTAGCCAAGTTATTGCACATTTAAATGTTTATTTAAATGTTTATTTAAATGTGCATGCACGGACTAAAATGTCCTCCTTGGAATATGGCACCCCTAATGATTATTTGAGATGGTTTGAAAATTCAATATTGAAGAGGTTTCAAAGCTAACCCTGGATTTAAGCGTCAAATGGCAGCATTTAGCGTGCTCTTGGATTCTTCGAAAAGACGAGGTGGCCGAGTGGTTAAGGCGATGGACTGCTAATCCATTGTGCTCTGCACGCGTGGGTTCGAATCCCATCCTTGTCGTTAGTTGCTTTAACAGAGTTGTCTGTTCAGGATGGAAGTTTCTTCACGATTGGCTCGATCTTGTTCGAATGGTCCTTTGGTCGAAGTTGAGAAAGGCTGTAATCATCTCATCGTTTGGCCTCTTTACCCGCAAAGATGTCCTGCTAACCCTTTTTGGTGTTTGCGCTGCAGCTTCGAATCCCATCCTCGTCGTTTGGTACTTAGACACAGGTGTCTGTCGAAAACACCAGCTAGTCCACGATTGGCTTACCGCCCACATGTTCAATGTTCCTTTACAATCAACGGCAGATATCCTCAAATCTTTTCCTGGACGGCTAATTCCCTGCACAGTTTAGCTCCAATTCTAATCAAACCCACTCAAGCAAGCTCTTCAAGGTCTTCAGGATCACCAGAAACGTCAGGGTAGGAGCTTAACTCTGCCGGGTCTTGCCACTTCAGAAAAAGATTAAAGGGATACCCCATCTATAACGTTAGGTTGATCCCTTTGTCATGTATGAGAAAGGCTTTAAACTTTGACATCCTAACAAGACTGGCAGTCAAATCCATTAAATGTTTGCTATCTTGAACTTGTCAAGAAGTTGTCATTTTGGGGATGCAGAATATCAAAAGGTAGCCAAGTTATTGCACATTTAAATGTTTATTTAAATGTGCATGCACGGACTAAAATGTCCTCCTTGGAATATGGCACCCCTAATGATTATTTGAGATGGTTTGAAAATTCAATATTGAAGAGGTTTCAAAGCTAACCCTGGATTTAAGCGTCAAATGGCAGCATCTAGCGTGCTCTTGGATTCTTCGAAAAGATGAGGTGGCCGAGTGGTTAAGGCAATGGACTGCTAATCCATTGTGATCTGCACGCGTGGGTTCGAATCCCATCCTCATCGTTAGTTGCTTTAACAGAGATGTCTGTTTAGGATGGAAGTTTCTTCACGATTGGCTCGAACATGTTCGAATGGTCCCTTGGTCGAAGTTGAGAAAGGCTGTAATCATCTCATCGTTTGGCCTTTTTACGTTTAAAGATGTCCTGCTAATCATTTGTGGTGTGTGCGCTGCAGTTTTGAATCCCATCATCGTCATTTGGTACTTAACTCATTCGCCGCCAGCCTATAAAAAAAAGGTACCAGCCTACGCCAGCGTCTTTTAACATTTTTACCCAACTTGAATGGCTCACAGTACATTTTCTGTAAAGTATATATGGACAAACAATATGTCCAATGAAAGAACAGAGTCTCAGCTTTTAAACAAAAGAAAACGTATTCTTCCATCGTCATGTGTTCTTTTTTTATCACTCCGTAGATGTGGGTGGGTTTCTTCAAAAATGCCTCATTTTGATTAAACAGCTAAGATAATTAACGTTTTCTGTCCCAGATTCCGCCCAAATTACACTCAGAACAATCATTAAAAACCAATAAAACATATAAGTTCTAGGTTCTGGGATTCTGTACTTTTTCCCTAAGGTGTGTAAAAGCGCCACCTGCTGTCAAACATTACAAACACTGATTGCCATAAAAACTCGTCTTTGGCGGGGAAGCGTTTTTTTTTTAAATGATGAGATAACCCATCAATGGCGGTGAAAGAGTTAGAGAGGCGGTATAGATTGATTTCAAAGCTAGCCCCTGGATTTAATCGTCAAATGGCAGCATTTAGCGTGCTCTTGGATTCTTCGAAAAGACGAGGTGGCCGAGTGGTTAAGGCGATGGACTGCTAATCCATTGTGCTCTGCACGCGTGGGTTCGAATCCCATCCTCGTCGTTAGTTGCTTTAACAGAGTTGTCTGTTCAGGATGGAAGTTTCTTCACGATTGGCTCGATCTTGTTCGAATGGTCCTTTGGTCGAAGTTGAGAAAGGCTGTAATCATCTCATCGTTTGGCCTCTTTACCCGCAAAGATGTCCTGCTAACCCTTTTTGGTGTTTGCGCTGCAGCTTCGAATCCCATCCTCGTCGTTTGGTACTTAGACACAGGTGTCTGTCGAAAACACCAGCTAGTCCACGATTGGCTTACCGCCCACATGTTCAATGTTCCTTTACAATCAACGGCAGATATCCTCAAATCTTTTCCTGGACGGCTAATTCCCTGCACAGTTTAGCTCCAATTCTAATCAAACCCACTCAAGCAAGCTCTTCAAGGTCTTCAGGATCACCAGAAACGTCAGGGTAGGAGCTTAACTCTGCCGGGTCTTGCCACTTCAGAAAAAGATTAAAGGGATACCCCTATCTATAACGTTAGGTTGATCCCTTTGTCATGTATGAGAAAGGCTTTAAACTTTGACATCCTAACAAGACTGGCAGTCAAATCCATTAAATGTTTGCTATCTTGAACTTGTCAAGAAGTTGTCATTTTGGGGATGCAGAATATCAAAAGGTAGCCAAGTTATTGCACATTTAAATGTTTATTTAAATGTTTATTTAAATGTGCATGCACGGACTAAAATGTCCTCCTTGGAATATGGCACCCCTAATGATTATTTGAGATGGTTTGAAAATTCAATATTGAAGAGGTTTCAAAGCTAGCCCCTGGATTTAATCGTCAAATGCCAGCATTTAGCGTGCTCTTGGATTCTTCGAAAAGACGAGGTGGCCGAGTGGTTAAGGCGATGGACTGCTAATCCATTGTGCTCTGCACGCGTGGGTTCGAATCCCATCCTTGTCGTTAGTTGCTTTAACAGAGTTGTCTGTTCAGGATGGAAGTTTCTTCATGATTGGCTCGATCTTGTTCGAATGGTCCCTTGGTCGAAGTTGAGAAAGGCTGTAATCATCTCATCGTTTGGCCTTTTTACGTTTAAAGATGTCCTGCTAATCATTTGTGGTGTGTGCGCTGCAGTTTTGAATCCCATCATCGTCATTTGGTACTTAACTCATTCGCCGCCAGCCTATAAAAAAAGGTACCAGCCTACGCCAGCGTCTTTTAACATTTTTACCCAACTTGAATGGCTCACAGTAAATTTTCTGTAAAGTATATATGGACAAACAATATGTCCAATGAAAGAACAGAGTCTCAGCTTTTAAACAAAAGAAAACGTATTCTTCCATCGTCATGTGTTCTTTTTTTATCACTCCGTAGATGTGGGTGGGTTTCTTCAAAAATGCCTCATTTTGATTAAACAGCTGAGATAATTAACGTTTTCTGTCCCAGATTCCGCCCAAATTACACTCAGAACAATCATTAAAAACCAATAAAACATATAAGTTCTAGGTTCTGGGATTCTGTACTTTTTCCCTAAGGTGTGTAAAAGCGCCACCTGCTGTCAAACATTACAAACACTGATTGCCATAAAAACTCGTCTTTGGCGGGGAAGCGTTTTTTTTTTAAATGATGAGATAACTCATCAATGGCGGTGAAAGAGTTAGAGAGGTGGTATAGATTGATTTCAAAGCTAGCCCCTGGATTTAATCGTCAAATGGCAGCATTTAGCGTGCTCTTGGATTCTTCGAAAAGACGAGGTGGCCGAGTGGTTAAGGCGATGGACTGCTAATCCATTGTGCTCTGCACGCGTGGGTTCGAATCCCATCCTCGTCGTTAGTTGCTTTAACAGAGTTGTCTGTTCAGGATGGAAGTTTCTTCACGATTGGCTCGATCTTGTTTGAATGGTCCTTTGGTCGAAGTTGAGAAAGGCTGTAATCATCTCATCGTTTGGCCTCTTTACCCGCAAAGATGTCCTGCTAACCCTTTTTGGTGTTTGCGCTGCAGCTTCGAATCCCATCCTCGTCGTTTGGTACTTAGACACAGGTGTCTGTCGAAAACACCAGCTAGTCCACGATTGGCTTACCGCCCACATGTTCAATGTTCCTTTACAATCAACGGCAGATATCCTCAAATCTTTTCCTGGACGGCTAATTCCCTGCACAGTTTAGCTCCAACTCTAATCAAACCCACTCAAGCAAACTCTTCAAGGTCTTCAGGATCACCAGAAACGTCAGGGTAGGAGCTTAACTCTGCCGGGTCTTGCCACTTCAGAAAAAGATTAAAGGGATACCCCTATCTATAACGTTAGGTTGATCCCTTTGTCATGTATGAGAAAGGCTTTAAACTTTGACATCCTAACAAGACTGGCAGTCAAATCCATTAAATGTTTGCTATCTTGAACTTGTCAAGAAGTTGTCATTTTGGGGATGCAGAATATCAAAAGGTAGCCAAGTTATTGCACATTTAAATGTTTATTTAAATGTTTATTTAAATGTGCATGCACGGACTAAAATGTCCTCCTTGGAATATGGCACCCCTAATGATTATTTGAGATGGTTTGAAAATTCAATATTGAAGAGGTTTCAAAGCTAACCCTGGATTTAAGCGTCAAATGGCAGCATTTAGCGTGCTCTTGGATTCTTCGAAAAGACGAGGTGGCCGAGTGGTTAAGGCGATGGACTGCTAATCCATTGTGCTCTGCACGCGTGGGTTCGAATCCCATCCTTGTCGTTAGTTGCTTTAACAGAGTTGTCTGTTCAGGATGGAAGTTTCTTCACGATTGGCTCGATCTTGTTCGAATGGTCCTTTGGTCGAAGTTGAGAAAGGCTGTAATCATCTCATCGTTTGGCCTCTTTACCCGCAAAGATGTCCTGCTAACCCTTTTTGGTGTTTGCGCTGCAGCTTCGAATCCCATCCTCGTCGTTTGGTACTTAGACACAGGTGTCTGTCGAAAACACCAGCTAGTCCACGATTGGCTTACCGCCCACATGTTCAATGTTCCTTTACAATCAACGGCAGATATCCTCAAATCTTTTCCTGGACGGCTAATTCCCTGCACAGTTTAGCTCCAATTCTAATCAAACCCACTCAAGCAAGCTCTTCAAGGTCTTCAGGATCACCAGAAACGTCAGGGTAGGAGCTTAACTCTGCCGGGTCTTGCCACTTCAGAAAAAGATTAAAGGGATACCCCATCTATAACGTTAGGTTGATCCCTTTGTCATGTATGAGAAAGGCTTTAAACTTTGACATCCTAACAAGACTGGCAGTCAAATCCATTAAATGTTTGCTATCTTGAACTTGTCAAGAAGTTGTCATTTTGGGGATGCAGAATATCAAAAGGTAGCCAAGTTATTGCACATTTAAATGTTTATTTAAATGTGCATGCACGGACTAAAATGTCCTCCTTGGAATATGGCACCCCTAATGATTATTTGAGATGGTTTGAAAATTCAATATTGAAGAGGTTTCAAAGCTAACCCTGGATTTAAGCGTCAAATGGCAGCATCTAGCGTGCTCTTGGATTCTTCGAAAAGATGAGGTGGCCGAGTGGTTAAGGCAATGGACTGCTAATCCATTGT
Source organism: Triplophysa bombifrons (assembly GCA_029783895.1). NCBI lineage: Eukaryota > Metazoa > Chordata > Actinopteri > Cypriniformes > Nemacheilidae > Triplophysa > Triplophysa bombifrons. The sequence continues at coordinate 8,090,001 of CM056455.1, forward strand.
GATCTGCACGCGTGGGTTCGAATCCCATCCTCATCGTTAGTTGCTTTAACAGAGATGTCTGTTTAGGATGGAAGTTTCTTCACGATTGGCTCGAACATGTTCGAATGGTCCCTTGGTCGAAGTTGAGAAAGGCTGTAATCATCTCATCGTTTGGCCTTTTTACGTTTAAAGATGTCCTGCTAATCATTTGTGGTGTGTGCGCTGCAGTTTTGAATCCCATCATCGTCATTTGGTACTTAACTCATTCGCCGCCAGCCTATAAAAAAAAGGTACCAGCCTACGCCAGCGTCTTTTAACATTTTTACCCAACTTGAATGGCTCACAGTACATTTTCTGTAAAGTATATATGGACAAACAATATGTCCAATGAAAGAACAGAGTCTCAGCTTTTAAACAAAAGAAAACGTATTCTTCCATCGTCATGTGTTCTTTTTTTATCACTCCGTAGATGTGGGTGGGTTTCTTCAAAAATGCCTCATTTTGATTAAACAGCTAAGATAATTAACGTTTTCTGTCCCAGATTCCGCCCAAATTACACTCAGAACAATCATTAAAAACCAATAAAACATATAAGTTCTAGGTTCTGGGATTCTGTACTTTTTCCCTAAGGTGTGTAAAAGCGCCACCTGCTGTCAAACATTACAAACACTGATTGCCATAAAAACTCGTCTTTGGCGGGGAAGCGTTTTTTTTTTAAATGATGAGATAACCCATCAATGGCGGTGAAAGAGTTAGAGAGGCGGTATAGATTGATTTCAAAGCTAGCCCCTGGATTTAATCGTCAAATGGCAGCATTTAGCGTGCTCTTGGATTCTTCGAAAAGACGAGGTGGCCGAGTGGTTAAGGCGATGGACTGTTAATCCATTGTGCTCTGCACGCGTGGGTTCGAATCCCATCCTCGTCGTTAGTTGCTTTAACAGAGTTGTCTGTTCAGGATGGAAGTTTCTTCACGATTGGCTCGATCTTGTTCGAATGGTCCTTTGGTCGAAGTTGAGAAAGGCTGTAATCATCTCATCGTTTGGCCTCTTTACCCGCAAAGATGTCCTGCTAACCCTTTTTGGTGTTTGCGCTGCAGCTTCGAATCCCATCCTCGTCGTTTGGTACTTAGACACAGGTGTCTGTCGAAAACACCAGCTAGTCCACGATTGGCTTACCGCCCACATGTTCAATGTTCCTTTACAATCAACGGCAGATATCCTCAAATCTTTTCCTGGACGGCTAATTCCCTGCACAGTTTAGCTCCAATTCTAATCAAACCCACTCAAGCAAGCTCTTCAAGGTCTTCAGGATCACCAGAAACGTCAGGGTAGGAGCTTAACTCTGCCGGGTCTTGCCACTTCAGAAAAAGATTAAAGGGATACCCCTATCTATAACGTTAGGTTGATCCCTTTGTCATGTATGAGAAAGGCTTTAAACTTTGACATCCTAACAAGACTGGCAGTCAAATCCATTAAATGTTTGCTATCTTGAACTTGTCAAGAAGTTGTCATTTTGGGGATGCAGAATATCAAAAGGTAGCCAAGTTATTGCACATTTAAATGTTTATTTAAATGTTTATTTAAATGTGCATGCACGGACTAAAATGTCCTCCTTGGAATATGGCACCCCTAATGATTATTTGAGATGGTTTGAAAATTCAATATTGAAGAGGTTTCAAAGCTAACCCTGGATTTAAGCGTCAAATGGCAGCACTGAGCGTGCTCTTGGACTCTATTGAAAAGACGAGGTGGCCGAGTGGTTAAGGCGATGGACTGCTAATCCATTGTGCTCTGCACACGTGGGTTCGAATCCCATCCTCGTCGTTAGTTGCTTTAACAGAGTTGTCTGTTCAGGATGGAAGTTTCTTCACGATTGGCTCGATCTTGTTCGAATGGTCCTTTGGTCGAAGTTGAGAAAGGCTGTAATCATCTCATCGTTTGGCCTCTTTACCCGCAAAGATGTCCTGCTAACCCTTTTTGGTGTTTGCGCTGCAGCTTCGAATCCCATCCTCGTCGTTTGGTACTTAGACACAGGTGGCTGTCGACAACACCAGCTAGTCCACGATTGGCTTACCGCCCACATGTTCAATGTTCCTTTACAATCAACGGCAGATATCCTCAAAATCTTTTCCTGGACGGCTAATTCCCTGCACAGTTTAGCTCCAACTCTAATCAAACCCACTCAAGCAAGCTCTTCAAGGTCTTCAGGATCACCAGAAACGTCAGGGTAGGAGCTTAACTCTGCCGGGTCTTGCCACTTCAGAAAAAGATTAAAGGGATACCCCTATCTATAACGTTAGGTTGATCCCTTTGTCATGTATGAGAAAGGCTTTAAACTTTGACATCCTAACAAGACTGGCAGTCAAATCCATTAAATGTTTGCTATCTTGAACTTGTCAAGAAGTTGTCATTTTGGGGATGCAGAATATCAAAAGGTAGCCAAGTTATTGCACATTTAAATGTTTATTTAAATGTTTATTTAAATGTGCATGCACGGACTAAAATGTCCTCCTTGGAATATGGCACCCCTAATGATTATTTGAGATGGTTTGAAAATTCAATATTGAAGAGGTTTCAAAGCTAACCCTGGATTTAAGCGTCAAATGGCAGCACTGAGCGTGCTCTTGGACTCTATCGAAAAGACGAGGTGGCCGAGTGGTTAAGGCGATGGACTGCTAATCCATTGTGATCTGCACGCGTGGGTTCGAATCCCATCCTCATCGTTAGTTGCTTTAACAGAGATGTCTGTTTAGGATGGAAGTTTCTTCACGATTGGCTCGAACATGTTTGAATGGTCCCTTGGTCGAAGTTGAGAAAGGCTGTAATCATCTCATCGTTTGGCCTTTTTACGTTTAAAGATGTCCTGCTAATCATTTGTGGTGTGTGCGCTGCAGTTTTGAATCCCACCATCGTCATTTGGTACTTAACTCATTCGCCGCCAGCCTATAAAAAAAGGTACCAGCCTACGCCAGCGTCTTTTAACATTTTTACCCAACTTGAATGGCTCACAGTAAATTTTCTGTAAAGTATATATGGACAAACAATATGTCCAATGAAAGAACAGAGTCTCAGCTTTTAAACAAAAGAAAACGTATTCTTCCATCGTCATGTGTTCTTTTTTTATCACTCCGTAGATGTGGGTGGGTTTCTTCAAAAATGCCTCATTTTGATTAAACAGCTGAGATAATTAACGTTTTCTGTCCCAGATTCCGCCCAAATTACACTCAGAACAATCATTAAAAACCAATAAAACATATAAGTTCTAGGTTCTGGGATTCTGTACTTTTTCCCTAAGGTGTGTAAAAGCGCCACCTGCTGTCAAACATTACAAACACTGATTGCCATAAAAACTCGTCTTTGGCGGGGAAGCGTTTTTTTTTTAAATGATGAGATAACTCATCAATGGCGGTGAAAGAGTTAGAGAGGTGGTATAGATTGATTTCAAAGCTAGCCCCTGGATTTAATCGTCAAATGTCAGCATTTAGCGTGCTCTTGGATTCTTCGAAAAGACGAGGTGGCCGAGTGGTTAAGGCGATGGACTGCTAATCCATTGTGCTCTGCACGCGTGGGTTCGAATCCCATCCTTGTCGTTAGTTGCTTTAACAGAGTTGTCTGTTCAGGATGGAAGTTTCTTCATGATTGGCTCGATCTTGTTCGAATGGTCCCTTGGTCGAAGTTGAGAAAGGCTGTAATCATCTCATCGTTTGGCCTTTTTACGTTTAAAGATGTCCTGCTAATCATTTGTGGTGTGTGCGCTGCAGTTTTGAATCCCATCATCGTCATTTGGTACTTAACTCATTCGCCGCCAGCCTATATAAAAAAGGTACCAGCCTACGCCAGCGTCTTTTAACATTTTTACCCAACTTGAATGGCTCACAGTAAATTTTCTGTAAAGTATATATGGACAAACAATATGTCCAATGAAAGAACAGAGTCTCAGCTTTTAAACAAAAGAAAACGTATTCTTCCATCGTCATGTGTTCTTTTTTTATCACTCCGTAGATGTGGGTGGGTTTCTTCAAAAATGCCTCATTTTGATTAAACAGCTGAGATAATTAACGTTTTCTGTCCCAGATTCCGCCCAAATTACACTCAGAACAATCATTAAAAACCAATAAAACATATAAGTTCTAGGTTCTGGGATTCTGTACTTTTTCCCTAAGGTGTGTAAAAGCGCCACCTGCTGTCAAACATTACAAACACTGATTGCCATAAAAACTCGTCTTTGGCGGGGAAGCGTTTTTTTTTTAAAATGATGAGATAACTCATCAATGGCGGTGAAAGAGTTAGAGAGGTGGTATAGATTGATTTCAAAGCTAGCCCCTGGATTTAATCGTCAAATGGCAGCATTTAGCGTGCTCTTGGATTCTTCGAAAAGACGAGGTGGCCGAGTGGTTAAGGCGATGGACTGCTAATCCATTGTGCTCTGCACGCGTGGGTTCGAATCCCATCCTCGTCGTTAGTTGCTTTAACAGAGTTGTCTGTTCAGGATGGAAGTTTCTTCACGATTGGCTCGATCTTGTTTGAATGGTCCTTTGGTCGAAGTTGAGAAAGGCTGTAATCATCTCATCGTTTGGCCTCTTTACCCGCAAAGATGTCCTGCTAACCCTTTTTGGTGTTTGCGCTGCAGCTTCGAATCCCATCCTCGTCGTTTGGTACTTAGACACAGGTGTCTGTCGAAAACACCAGCTAGTCCACGATTGGCTTACCGCCCACATGTTCAATGTTCCTTTACAATCAACGGCAGATATCCTCAAATCTTTTCCTGGACGGCTAATTCCCTGCACAGTTTAGCTCCAACTCTAATCAAACCCACTCAAGCAAACTCTTCAAGGTCTTCAGGATCACCAGAAACGTCAGGGTAGGAGCTTAACTCTGCCGGGTCTTGCCACTTCAGAAAAAGATTAAAGGGATACCCCTATCTATAACGTTAGGTTGATCCCTTTGTCATGTATGAGAAAGGCTTTAAACTTTGACATCCTAACAAGACTGGCAGTCAAATCCATTAAATGTTTGCTATCTTGAACTTGTCAAGAAGTTGTCATTTTGGGGATGCAGAATATCAAAAGGTAGCCAAGTTATTGCACATTTAAATGTTTATTTAAATGTGCATGCACGGACTAAAATGTCCTCCTTGGAATATGGCACCCCTAATGATTATTTGAGATGGTTTGAAAATGCAATATTGAAGAGGTTTCAAAGCTAACCCCTGGATTTAATCGTCAAATGGCAGCATTTAGCGTGCTCTTGGATTCTCGAAAAGATGAGGTGGCCGAGTGGTTAAGGCGATGGACTGCTAATCCATTGTGATCTGCACGCGTGGGTTCGAATCCCATCCTCATCGTCAGTTGCTTTAACAGAGATGTCTGTTTAGGATGGAAGTTTATTCACGATTGGCTTGAACATGTTCGAATGGTCCCTTGGTCGAAGTTGAGAAAGGCTGTAATCATCTCATCGTTTGGCCTTTTTACGTTTAAAGATGTCCTGCTAATCATTTATGGTGTGTGCGCTGCAGTTTTGAATCCCATCATCGTCATTTGGTACTTAACTCATTAGCCGCCAGCCTATAAAAAAAAGGTACCAGCCTACGCCAGCGTCTTTTAACATTTTTACCCAACTTGAATGGCTCACAGTACATTTTCTGTAAAGTATATATGGACAAACAATATGTCCAATGAAAGAACAGAGTCTCAGCTTTTAAACAAAAGAAAACGTATTCTTCCATCGTCATGTGTTCTTTTTTTATCACTCCGTAGATGTGGGTGGGTTTCTTCAAAAATGCCTCATTTTGATTAAACAGCTAAGATAATTAACGTTTTCTGTCCCAGATTCCGCCCAAATTACACTCAGAACAATCATTAAAAACCAATAAAACATATAAGTTCTAGGTTCTGGGATTCTGTACTTTTTCCCTAAGGTGTGTAAAAGCGCCACCTGCTGTCAAACATTACAAACACTGATTGCCATAAAAACTCGTCTTTGGCGGGGAAGCGTTTTTTTTTTAAATGATGAGATAACTCATCAATGGCGGTGAAAGAGTTAGAGACGTGGTATAGATTGATTTCAAAGCTAGCCCCTGGATTTAATCGTCAAATGGCAGCATTTAGCGTGCTCTTGGATTCTTCGAAAAGACGAGGTGGCCGAGTGGTTAAGGCGATGGACTGCTAATCCATTGTGCTCTGCACGCGTGGGTTCGAATCCCATCCTCGTCGTTAGTTGCTTTAACAGAGTTGTCTGTTCAGGATGGAAGTTTCTTCACGATTGGCTCGATCTTGTTCGAATGGTCCTTTGGTCGAAGTTGAGAAAGGCTGTAATCATCTCATCGTTTGGCCTCTTTACCCGCAAAGATGTCCTGCTAACCCTTTTTGGTGTTTGCGCTGCAGCTTCGAATCCCATCCTCGTCGTTTGGTACTTAGACACAGGTGTCTGTCGAAAACACCAGCTAGTCCACGATTGGCTTACCGCCCACATGTTCAATGTTCCTTTACAATCAACGGCAGATATCCTCAAATCTTTTCCTGGACGGCTAATTCCCTGCACAGTTTAGCTCCAATTCTAATCAAACCCACTCAAGCAAGCTCTTCAAGGTCTTCAGGATCACCAGAAACGTCAGGGTAGGAGCTTAACTCTGCCGGGTCTTGCCACTTCAGAAAAAGATTAAAGGGATACCCCTATCTATAACGTTAGGTTGATCCCTTTGTCATGTATGAGAAAGGCTTTAAACTTTGACATCCTAACAAGACTGGCAGTCAAATCCATTAAATGTTTGCTATCTTGAACTTGTCAAGAAGTTGTCATTTTGGGGATGCAGAATATCAAAAGGTAGCCAAGTTATTGCACATTTAAATGTTTATTTAAATGTTTATTTAAATGTGCATGCACGGACTAAAATGTCCTCCTTGGAATATGGCACCCCTAATGATTATTTGAGATGGTTTGAAAATTCAATATTGAAGAGGTTTCAAAGCTAACCCTGGATTTAAGCGTCAAATGGCAGCACTGAGCGTGCTCTTGGACTCTATTGAAAAGACGAGGTGGCCGAGTGGTTAAGGCGATGGACTGCTAATCCATTGTGCTCTGCACACGTGGGTTCGAATCCCATCCTCGTCGTTAGTTGCTTTAACAGAGTTGTCTGTTCAGGATGGAAGTTTCTTCACGATTGGCTCGATCTTGTTCGAATGGTCCTTTGGTCGAAGTTGAGAAAGGCTGTAATCATCTCATCGTTTGGCCTCTTTACCCGCAAAGATGTCCTGCTAACCCTTTTTGGTGTTTGCGCTGCAGCTTCGAATCCCATCCTCGTCGTTTGGTACTTAGACACAGGTGGCTGTCGACAACACCAGCTAGTCCACGATTGGCTTACCGCCCACATGTTCAATGTTCCTTTACAATCAACGGCAGATATCCTCAAAATCTTTTCCTGGACGGCTAATTCCCTGCACAGTTTAGCTCCAACTCTAATCAAACCCACTCAAGCAAGCTCTTCAAGGTCTTCAGGATCACCAGAAACGTCAGGGTAGGAGCTTAACTCTGCCGGGTCTTGCCACTTCAGAAAAAGATTAAAGGGATACCCCTATCTATAACGTTAGGTTGATCCCTTTGTCATGTATGAGAAAGGCTTTAAACTTTGACATCCTAACAAGACTGGCAGTCAAATCCATTAAATGTTTGCTATCTTGAACTTGTCAAGAAGTTGTCATTTTGGGGATGCAGAATATCAAAAGGTAGCCAAGTTATTGCACATTTAAATGTTTATTTAAATGTTTATTTAAATGTGCATGCACGGACTAAAATGTCCTCCTTGGAATATGGCACCCCTAATGATTATTTGAGATGGTTTGAAAATTCAATATTGAAGAGGTTTCAAAGCTAACCCTGGATTTAAGCGTCAAATGGCAGCATTTAGCGTGCTCTTGGATTCTTCGAAAAGATGAGGTGGCCGAGTGGTTAAGGCGATGGACTGCTAATCCATTGTGATCTGCACGCGTGGGTTCGAATCCCATCCTCATCGTTAGTTGCTTAAACAGATATGTCTGTTTAGGATGGAAGTTTCTTCACGATTGGCTCGAACATGTTCGAATGGTCCCTTGGTCGAAGTTGAGAAAGGCTGTAATCATCTCATCGTTTGGCCTTTTTACGTTTAAAGATGTCCTGCTAATCATTTGTGGTGTGTGCGCTGCAGTTTTGAATCCCATCATCGTTATTTGGTACTTAACTCATTCGCCGCCAGCCTATAAAAAAAAGGTACCAGCCTACGCCAGCGTCTTTTAACATTTTTACCCAACTTGAATGGCTCACAGTACATTTTCTGTAAAGTATATATGGACAAACAATATGTCCAATGAAAGAACAGAGTCTCAGCTTTTAAACAAAAGAAAACGTATTCTTCCATCGTCATGTGTTCTTTTTTTATCACTCCGTAGATGTGGGTGGGTTTCTTCAAAAATGCCTCATTTTGATTAAACAGCTGAGATAATTAACGTTTTCTGTCCCAGATTCCGCCCAAATTACACTCAGAACAATCATTAAAAACCAATAAAACATATACGTTCTATGTTCTGGGATTCTTTACTTTTTCCCAAAGGTGTGTAAAAGCGCCACCTGCTGTCAAACAGTACAAACACTGATTGCCGTAAAAACTCGTCTTTGGCGGGGAAGCGTTTATTTTTAAATGATGAGATAACTCGTCGATGGCGGTGAAAGAGTTAGAGAGGTGGTATAGATTGATTTCAAAGCTAGCCCCTGGATTTAATCGTCAAATGGCAGCATTTAGCGTGCTCTTGGATTCTTCGAAAAGACGAGGTGGCCGAGTGGTTAAGGCGATGGACTGCTAATCCATTGTGCTCTGCACGCGTGGGTTCGAATCCCATCCTCGTCGTTAGTTGCTTTAACAGAGTTGTCTGTTCAGGATGGAAGTTTCTTCACGATTGGCTCGATCTTGTTCGAATGGTCCTTTGGTCAAAGTTGGGAAAGGCTGTAATCATCTCATCGTTTGGCCTCTTTACCCGCAAAGATGTCCTGCTAACCCTTTTTGGTGTTTGCGCTGCAGCTTCGAATCCCATCCTCGTCGTTTGGTACTTAGACACAGGTGTCTGTCGAAAACACCAGCTAGTCCACGATTGGCTTACCGCCCACATGTTCAATGTTCCTTTACAATCAACGGCAGATATCCTCAAATCTTTTCCTGGACGGCTAATTCCCTGCACAGTTTAGCTCCAACTCTAATCAAACCCACTCAAGCAAGCTCTTCAAGGTCTTCAGCATCACCAGAAACGTCAGATAGGAGCTTAACTCTGCCGGGTCTTGCCACTTCAGATAAAGATTAAAGGGATACCCCTATCTATAACGTTAGGTTGATCCCTTTGTCATGTATGAGAAAGGCTTTAAACTTTGACATCCTAACAAGACTGGCAGTCAAATCCATTAAATGTTTGCTATCTTGAACTTGTCAAGAAGTTGTCATTTTGGGGATGCAGAATATCAAAAGGTAGCCAAGTTATTGCACATTTAAATGTTTATTTAAATGTTTATTTAAATGTGCATGCACGGACTAAAATGTCCTCCTTGGAATATGGCACCCCTAATGATTATTTGAGATGGTTTGAAAATTCAATATTGAAGAGGTTTCAAAGCTAACCCTGGATTTAAGCGTCAAATGGCAGCACTGAGCGTGCTCTTGGACTCTATTGAAAAGACGAGGTGGCCGAGTGGTTAAGGCGATGGACTGCTAATCCATTGTGCTCTGCACACGTGGGTTCGAATCCCATCCTCGTCGTAAGTTGCTTTAACAGAGTTGTCTGTTCAGGATGGAAGTTTCTTCACGTTTGGCTCGATCTTGTTCGAATGGTCCTTTGGTCGAAGTTGAGAAAGGCTGTAATCATCTCATCGTTTGGCCTCTTTACCCGCAAAGATGTCCTGCTAACCCTTTTTGGTGTTTGCGCTGCAGCTTCGAATCCCATCCTCGTCGTTTGGTACTTAGACACAGGTGGCTGTCGAAAACACCAGCTAGTCCACGATTGGCTTACCGCCCACATGTTCAATGTTCCTTTACAATCAACGGCAGATATCCTCAAATCTTTTCCTGGACGGCTAATTCCCTGCACAGTTTAGCTCCAACTCTAATCAAACCCACTCAAGCAAGCTCTTCAAGGTCTTCAGGATCACCAGAAACGTCAGGGTAGGAGTTTAACTCTGCCGGGTCTTGCCACTTCAGAAAAAGTTTAAAGGGATACCCTTATCTATAACGTTAGGTTGATCCCTTTGTCATGTATGAGAAAGGCTTTAAACTTTGACATCCTAACAAGACTGGCAGTCAAATCCATTAAATGTTTGCTATCTTGAACTTGTCAAGAAGTTGTCATTTTGGGGATGCAGAATATCAAAAGGTAGCCAAGTTATTGCACATTTAAATGTTTATTTAAATGTGCATGCACGGACTAAAATGTCCTCCTTGGAATATGGCACCCCTAATGATTATTTGAGATGGTTTGAAAATGCAATATTGAAGAGGTTTCAAAGCTAACCCCTGGATTTAATCGTCAAATGGCAGCATTTAGCGTGCTCTTGGATTCTCGAAAAGATGAGGTGGCCGAGTGGTTAAGGCGATGGACTGCTAATCCATTGTGATCTGCACGCGTGGGTTCGAATCCCATCCTCATCGTCAGTTGCTTTAACAGAGATGTCTGTTTAGGATGGAAGTTTATTCACGATTGGCTCGAACATGTTCGAATGGTCCCTTGGTCGAAGTTGAGAAAGGCTGTAATCATCTCATCGTTTGGCCTTTTTACGTTTAAAGATGTCCTGCTAATCATTTATGGTGTGTGCGCTGCAGTTTTGAATCCCATCATCGTCATTTGGTACTTAACTCATTCGCCGCCAGCCTATAAAAAAAAGGTACCAGCCTACGCCAGCGTCTTTTAACATTTTTACCCAACTTGAATGGCTCACAGTACATTTTCTGTAAAGTATATATGGACAAACAATATGTCCAATGAAAGAACAGAGTCTCAGCTTTTAAACAAAAGAAAACGTATTCTTCCATCGTCATGTGTTCTTTTTTTATCACTCCGTAGATGTGGGTGGGTTTCTTCAAAAATGCCTCATTTTGATTAAACAGCTAAGATAATTAACGTTTTCTGTCCCAGATTCCGCCCAAATTACACTCAGAACAATCATTAAAAACCAATAAAACATATAAGTTCTAGGTTCTGGGATTCTGTACTTTTTCCCTAAGGTGTGTAAAAGCGCCACCTGCTGTCAAACATTACAAACACTGATTGCCATAAAAACTCGTCTTTGGCGGGGAAGCGTTTTTTTTTTAAATGATGAGATAACTCATCAATGGCGGTGAAAGAGTTAGAGACGTGGTATAGATTGATTTCAAAGCTAGCCCCTGGATTTAATCGTCAAATGGCAGCATTTAGCGTGCTCTTGGATTCTTCGAAAAGACGAGGTGGCCGAGTGGTTAAGGCGATGGACTGCTAATCCATTGTGCTCTGCACGCGTGGGTTCGAATCCCATCCTCGTCGTTAGTTGCTTTAACAGAGTTGTCTGTTCAGGATGGAAGTTTCTTCACGATTGGCTCGATCTTGTTCGAATGGTCCTTTGGTCGAAGTTGAGAAAGGATGTAATCATCTCATCGTTTGGCCTCTTTACCCGCAAAGATGTCCTGCTAACCCTTTTTGGTGTTTGCGCTGCAGCTTCGAATCCCATCCTCGTCGTTTGGTACTTAGACACAGGTGTCTGTCGAAAACACCAGCTAGTCCACGATTGGCTTACCGCCCACATGTTCAATGTTCCTTTACAATCAACGGCAGATATCCTCAAATCTTTTCCTGGACGGCTAATTCCCTGCACAGTTTAGCTCCAATTCTAATCAAACCCACTCAAGCAAGCTCTTCAAGGTCTTCAGGATCACCAAAAACGTCAGGGTAGGAGCTTAACTCTGCCGGGTCTTGCCACTTCAGAAAAAGATTAAAGGGATACCCCTATCTATAACGTTAGGTTGATCCCTTTGTCATGTATGAGAAAGGCTTTAAACTTTGACATCCTAACAAGACTGGCAGTCAAATCCATTAAATGTTTGCTATCTTGAACTTGTCAAGAAGTTGTCATTTTGGGGATGCAGAATATCAAAAGGTAGCCAAGTTATTGCACATTTAAATGTTTATTTAAATGTGCATGCACGGACTAAAATGTCCTCCTTGGAATATGGCACCCCTAATGATTATTTGAGATGGTTTGAAAATGCAATATTGAAGAGGTTTCAAAGCTAACCCCTGGATTTAATCGTCAAATGGCAGCATTTAGCGTGCTCTTGGATTCTCGAAAAGATGAGGTGGCCGAGTGGTTAAGGCGATGGACTGCTAATCCATTGTGATCTGCACGCGTGGGTTCGAATCCCATCCTCATCGTCAGTTGCTTTAACAGAGATGTCTGTTTAGGATGGAAGTTTATTCACGATTGGCTTGAACATGTTCGAATGGTCCCTTGGTCGAAGTTGAGAAAGGCTGTAATCATCTCATCGTTTGGCCTTTTTACGTTTAAAGATGTCCTGCTAATAATTTATGGTGTGTGCGCTGCAGTTTTGAATCCCATCATCGTCATTTGGTACTTAACTCATTAGCCGCCAGCCTATAAAAAAAAGGTACCAGCCTACGCCAGCGTCTTTTAACATTTTTACCCAACTTGAATGGCTCACAGTACATTTTCTGTAAAGTATATATGGACAAACAATATGTCCAATGAAAGAACAGAGTCTCAGCTTTTAAACAAAAGAAAACGTATTCTTCCATCGTCATGTGTTCTTTTTTTATCACTCCGTAGATGTGGGTGGGTTTCTTCAAAAATGCCTCATTTTGATTAAACAGCTGAGATAATTAACGTTTTCTGTCCCAGATTCCGCCCAAATTACACTCAGAACAATCATTAAAAACCAATAAAACATATACGTTCTATGTTCTGGGATTCTGTACTTTTTCCCAAAGGTGTGTAAAAGCGCCACCTGCTGTCAAACAGTACAAACACTGATTGCCGTAAAAACTCGTCTTTGGCGGGGAAGCTTTTATTTTTAAATGATGAGATAACTCGTCGATGGCGGTGAAAGAGTTAGAGAGGTGGTATAGATTGATTTCAAAGCTAGCCCCTGGATTTAATCGTCAAATGGCAGCATTTAGCGTGCTCTTGGATTCTTCGAAAAGACGAGGTGGCCGAGTGGTTAAGGCGATGGACTGCTAATCCATTGTGCTCTGCACGCGTGGGTTCGAATCCCATCCTCGTCGTTAGTTGCTTTAACAGAGTTGTCTGTTCAGGATGGAAGTTTCTTCACGATTGGCTCGATCTTGTTCGAATGGTCCTTTGGTCAAAGTTGAGAAAGGCTGTAATCATCTCATCGTTTGGCCTCTTTATCCGCAAAGATGTCCTGCTAACCCTTTTTGGTGTTTGCGCTGCAGCTTCGAATCCCATCCTCGTCGTTTGGTACTTAGACACAGGTGTCTGTCGAAAACACCAGCTAGTCCACGATTGGCTTACCGCCCACATGTTCAATGTTCCTTTACAATCAACGGCAGATATCCTCAAATCTTTTCCTGGACGGCTAATTCCCTGCACAGTTTAGCTCCAACTCTAATCAAACCCACTCAAGCAAGCTCTTCAAGGTCTTCAGCATCACCAGAAACGTCAGGGTAGGAGCTTAACTCTGCCGGGTCTTGCCACTTCAGATAAAGATTAAAGGGATACCCCTATCTATAACGTTAGGTTGATCCCTTTGTCATGTATGAGAAAGGCTTTAAACTTTGACATCCTAACAAGACTGGCAGTCAAATCCATTAAATGTTTGCTATCTTGAACTTGTCAAGAAGTTGTCATTTTGGGGATGCAGAATATCAAAAGGTAGCCAAGTTATTGCACATTTAAATGTTTATTTAAATGTGCATGCACGGACTAAAATGTCCTCCTTGGAATATGGCACCCCTAATGATTATTTGAGATGGTTTGAAAATGCAATATTGAAGAGGTTTCAAAGCTAACCCCTGGATTTAATCGTCAAATGGCAGCATTTAGCGTGCTCTTGGATTCTCGAAAAGATGAGGTGGCCGAGTGGTTAAGGCGATGGACTGCTAATCCATTGTGATCTGCACGCGTGGGTTCGAATCCCATCCTCATCGTCAGTTGCTTTAACAGAGATGTCTGTTTAGGATGGAAGTTTATTCACGATTGGCTTGAACATGTTCGAATGGTCCCTTGGTCGAAGTTGAGAAAGGCTGTAATCATCTCATCGTTTGGCCTTTTTACGTTTAAAGATGTCCTGCTAATCATTTATGGTGTGTGCGCTGCAGTTTTGAATCCCATCATCGTCATTTGGTACTTAACTCATTAGCCGCCAGCCTATAAAAAAAAGGTACCAGCCTACGCCAGCGTCTTTTAACATTTTTACCCAACTTGAATGGCTCACAGTACATTTTCTGTAAAGTATATATGGACAAACAATATGTCCAATGAAAGAACAGAGTCTCAGCTTTTAAACAAAAGAAAACGTATTCTTCCATCGTCATGTGTTCTTTTTTTATCACTCCGTAGATGTGGGTGGGTTTCTTCAAAAATGCCTCATTTTGATTAAACAGCTAAGATAATTAACGTTTTCTGTCCCAGATTCCGCCCAAATTACACTCAGAACAATCATTAAAAACCAATAAAACATATAAGTTCTAGGTTCTGGGATTCTGTACTTTTTCCCTAAGGTGTGTAAAAGCGCCACCTGCTGTCAAACATTACAAACACTGATTGCCATAAAAACTCGTCTTTGGCGGGGAAGCGTTTTTTTTTTAAATGATGAGATAACTCATCAATGGCGGTGAAAGAGTTAGAGACGTGGTATAGATTGATTTCAAAGCTAGCCCCTGGATTTAATCGTCAAATGGCAGCATTTAGCGTGCTCTTGGATTCTTCGAAAAGACGAGGTGGCCGAGTGGTTAAGGCGATGGACTGCTAATCCATTGTGCTCTGCACGCGTGGGTTCGAATCCCATCCTCGTCGTTAGTTGCTTTAACAGAGTTGTCTGTTCAGGATGGAAGTTTCTTCACGATTGGCTCGATCTTGTTCGAATGGTCCTTTGGTCAAAGTTGAGAATTCTGTAATCATCTCATCGTTTGGCCTCTTTACCCGCAAAGATGTCCTGCTAACCCTTTTTGGTGTTTGCGCTGCAGCTTCGAATCCCATCCTCGTCGTTTGGTACTTAGACACAGGTGTCTGTCGAAAACACCAGCTAGTCCACGATTGGCTTACCGCCCACATGTTCAATGTTCCTTTACAATCAACGGCAGATATCCTCAAATCTTTTCCTGGACGGCTAATTCCCTGCACAGTTTAGCTCCAACTCTAATCAAACCCACTCAAGCAAGCTCTTCAAGGTCTTCAGCATCACCAGAAACGTCAGGGTAGGAGCTTAACTCTGCCGGGTCTTGCCACTTCAGATAAAGATTAAAGGGATACCCCTATCTATAACGTTAGGTTGATCCCTTTGTCATGTATGAGAAAGGCTTTAAACTTTGACATCCTAACAAGACTGGCAGTCAAATCCATTAAATGTTTGCTATCTTGAACTTGTCAAGAAGTTGTCATTTTG
This sequence comes from Triplophysa bombifrons, assembly GCA_029783895.1. Classification (NCBI taxonomy): domain Eukaryota; kingdom Metazoa; phylum Chordata; class Actinopteri; order Cypriniformes; family Nemacheilidae; genus Triplophysa; species Triplophysa bombifrons. The sequence continues at coordinate 8,105,598 of CM056455.1, forward strand.
GGGATGCAGAATATCAAAAGGTAGCCAAGTTATTGCACATTTAAATGTTTATTTAAATGTTTATTTAAATGTGCATGCACGGACTAAAATGTCCTCCTTGGAATATGGCACCCCTAATGATTATTTGAGATGGTTTGAAAATTCAATATTGAAGAGGTTTCAAAGCTAACCCTGGATTTAAGCGTCAAATGGCAGCACTGAGCGTGCTCTTGGACTCTATTGAAAAGACGAGGTGGCCGAGTGGTTAAGGCGATGGACTGCTAATCCATTGTGCTCTGCACACGTGGGTTCGAATCCCATCCTCGTCGTTAGTTGCTTTAACAGAGTTGTCTGTTCAGGATGGAAGTTTCTTCACGTTTGGCTCGATCTTGTTCGAATGGTCCTTTGGTCGAAGTTGAGAAAGGCTGTAATCATCTCATCGTTTGGCCTCTTTACCCGCAAAGATGTCCTGCTAACCCTTTTTGGTGTTTGCGCTGCAGCTTCGAATCCCATCCTCGTCGTTTGGTACTTAGACACAGGTGGCTGTCGAAAACACCAGCTAGTCCACGATTGGCTTACCGCCCACATGTTCAATGTTCCTTTACAATCAACGGCAGATATCCTCAAATCTTTTCCTGGACGGCTAATTCCCTGCACAGTTTAGCTCCAACTCTAATCAAACCCACTCAAGCAAGCTCTTCAAGGTCTTCAGGATCACCAGAAACGTCAGGGTAGGAGCTTAACTCTGCCGGGTCTTGCCACTTCAGAAAAAGATTAAAGGGATACCCCTATCTATAACGTTAGGTTGATCCCTTTGTCATGTATGAGAAAGGCTTTAAACTTTGACATCCTAACAAGACTGGCAGTCAAATCCATTAAATGTTTGCTATCTTGAACTTGTCAAGAAGTTGTCATTTTGGGGATGCAGAATATCAAAAGGTAGCCAAGTTATTGCACATTTAAATGTTTATTTAAATGTGCATGCACGGACTAAAATGTCCTCCTTGGAATATGGCACCCCTAATGATTATTTGAGATGGTTTGAAAATGCAATATTGAAGAGGTTTCAAAGCTAACCCCTGGATTTAATCGTCAAATGGCAGCATTTAGCGTGCTCTTGGATTCTCGAAAAGATGAGGTGGCCGAGTGGTTAAGGCGATGGACTGCTAATCCATTGTGATCTGCACGCGTGGGTTCGAATCCCATCCTCATCGTCAGTTGCTTTAACAGAGATGTCTGTTTAGGATGGAAGTTTATTCACGATTGGCTCGAACATGTTCGAATGGTCCCTTGGTCGAAGTTGAGAAAGGCTGTAATCATCTCATCGTTTGGCCTTTTTACGTTTAAAGATGTCCTGCTAATCATTTATGGTGTGTGCGCTGCAGTTTTGAATCCCATCATCGTCATTTGGTACTTAACTCATTCGCCGCCAGCCTATAAAAAAAAGGTACCAGCCTACGCCAGCGTCTTTTAACATTTTTACCCAACTTGAATGGCTCACAGTACATTTTCTGTAAAGTATATATGGACAAACAATATGTCCAATGAAAGAACAGAGTCTCAGCTTTTAAACAAAAGAAAACGTATTCTTCCATCGTCATGTGTTCTTTTTTTATCACTCCGTAGATGTGGGTGGGTTTCTTCAAAAATGCCTCATTTTGATTAAACAGCTAAGATAATTAACGTTTTCTGTCCCAGATTCCGCCCAAATTACACTCAGAACAATCATTAAAAACCAATAAAACATATAAGTTCTAGGTTCTGGGATTCTGTACTTTTTCCCTAAGGTGTGTAAAAGCGCCACCTGCTGTCAAACATTACAAACACTGATTGCCGTAAAAACTCGTCTTTGGCGGGGAAGCGTTTTTTTTTTAAATGATGAGATAACTCATCAATGGCGGTGAAAGAGTTAGAGACGTGGTATAGATTGATTTCAAAGCTAGCCCCTGGATTTAATCGTCAAATGGCAGCATTTAGCGTGCTCTTGGATTCTTCGAAAAGACGAGGTGGCCGAGTGGTTAAGGCGATGGACTGCTAATCCATTGTGCTCTGCACGCGTGGGTTCGAATCCCATCCTCGTCGTTAGTTGCTTTAACAGAGTTGTCTGTTCAGGATGGAAGTTTCTTCACGATTGGCTCGATCTTGTTCGAATGGTCCTTTGGTCGAAGTTGAGAAAGGATGTAATCATCTCATCGTTTGGCCTCTTTACCCGCAAAGATGTCCTGCTAACCCTTTTTGGTGTTTGCGCTGCAGCTTCGAATCCCATCCTCGTCGTTTGGTACTTAGACACAGGTGTCTGTCGAAAACACCAGCTAGTCCACGATTGGCTTACCGCCCACATGTTCAATGTTCCTTTACAATCAACGGCAGATATCCTCAAATCTTTTCCTGGACGGCTAATTCCCTGCACAGTTTAGCTCCAATTCTAATCAAACCCACTCAAGCAAGCTCTTCAAGGTCTTCAGGATCACCAAAAACGTCAGGGTAGGAGCTTAACTCTGCCGGGTCTTGCCACTTCAGAAAAAGATTAAAGGGATACCCCTATCTATAACGTTAGGTTGATCCCTTTGTCATGTATGAGAAAGGCTTTAAACTTTGACATCCTAACAAGACTGGCAGTCAAATCCATTAAATGTTTGCTATCTTGAACTTGTCAAGAAGTTGTCATTTTGGGGATGCAGAATATCAAAAGGTAGCCAAGTTATTGCACATTTAAATGTTTATTTAAATGTGCATGCATGGACTAAAATGTCCTCCTTGGAATATGGCACCCCTAATGATTATTTGAGATGGTTTGAAAATGCAATATTGAAGAGGTTTCAAAGCTAACCCCTGGATTTAATCGTCAAATGGCAGCATTTAGCGTGCTCTTGGATTCTCGAAAAGATGAGGTGGCCGAGTGGTTAAGGCGATGGACTGCTAATCCATTGTGCTCTGCACGCGTGGGTTCGAATCCCATCCTCGTCGTTAGTTGCTTTAACAGAGTTGTCTGTTCAGGATGGAAGTTTCTTCACGATTGGCTCGATCTTGTTCGAATGGTCCTTTGGTCGAAGTTGAGAAAGGATGTAATCATCTCATCGTTTGGCCTCTTTACCCGCAAAGATGTCCTGCTAACCCTTTTTGGTGTTTGCGCTGCAGCTTCGAATCCCATCCTCGTCGTTTGGTACTTAGACACAGGTGTCTGTCGAAAACACCAGCTAGTCCACGATTGGCTTACCGCCCACATGTTCAATGTTCCTTTACAATCAACGGCAGATATCCTCAAATCTTTTCCTGGACGGCTAATTCCCTGCACAGTTTAGCTCCAATTCTAATCAAACCCACTCAAGCAAGCTCTTCAAGGTCTTCAGGATCACCAAAAACGTCAGGGTAGGAGCTTAACTCTGCCGGGTCTTGCCACTTCAGAAAAAGATTAAAGGGATACCCCTATCTATAACGTTAGGTTGATCCCTTTGTCATGTATGAGAAAGGCTTTAAACTTTGACATCCTAACAAGACTGGCAGTCAAATCCATTAAATGTTTGCTATCTTGAACTTGTCAAGAAGTTGTCATTTTGGGGATGCAGAATATCAAAAGGTAGCCAAGTTATTGCACATTTAAATGTTTATTTAAATGTGCATGCACGGACTAAAATGTCCTCCTTGGAATATGGCACCCCTAATGATTATTTGAGATGGTTTGAAAATGCAATATTGAAGAGGTTTCAAAGCTAACCCCTGGATTTAATCGTCAAATGGCAGCATTTAGCGTGCTCTTGGATTCTCGAAAAGATGAGGTGGCCGAGTGGTTAGGCGATGGACTGCTAATCCATTGTGATCTGCACGCGTGGGTTCGAATCCCATCCTCATCGTCAGTTGCTTTAACAGAGATGTCTGTTTAGGATGGAAGTTTATTCACGATTGGCTTGAACATGTTCGAATGGTCCCTTGGTCGAAGTTGAGAAAGGCTGTAATCATCTCATCGTTTGGCCTTTTTACGTTTAAAGATGTCCTGCTAATCATTTATGGTGTGTGCGCTGCAGTTTTGAATCCCATCATCGTCATTTGGTACTTAACTCATTAGCCGCCAGCCTATAAAAAAAAGGTACCAGCCTACGCCAGCGTCTTTTAACATTTTTACCCAACTTGAATGGCTCACAGTACATTTTCTGTAAAGTATATATGGACAAACAATATGTCCAATGAAAGAACAGAGTCTCAGCTTTTAAACAAAAGAAAACGTATTCTTCCATCGTCATGTGTTCTTTTTTTATCACTCCGTAGATGTGGGTGGGTTTCTTCAAAAATGCCTCATTTTGATTAAACAGCTAAGATAATTAACGTTTTCTGTCCCAGATTCCGCCCAAATTACACTCAGAACAATCATTAAAAACCAATAAAACATATAAGTTCTAGGTTCTGGGATTCTGTACTTTTTCCCTAAGGTGTGTAAAAGCGCCACCTGCTGTCAAACATTACAAACACTGATTGCCATAAAAACTCGTCTTTGGCGGGGAAGCGTTTTTTTTTTAAATGATGAGATAACTCATCAATGGCGGTGAAAGAGTTAGAGAGGTGGTATAGATTGATTTCAAAGCTAGCCCCTGGATTTAATCGTCAAATGGCAGCATTTAGCGTGCTCTTGGATTCTTCGAAAAGACGAGGTGGCCGAGTGGTTAAGGCGATGGACTGCTAATCCATTGTGCTCTGCACGCGTGGGTTCGAATCCCATCCTCGTCGTTAGTTGCTTTAACAGAGTTGTCTGTTCAGGATGGAAGTTTCTTCACGATTGGCTCGATCTTGTTTGAATGGTCCTTTGGTCGAAGTTGAGAAAGGCTGTAATCATCTCATCGTTTGGCCTCTTTACCCGCAAAGATGTCCTGCTAACCCTTTTTGGTGTTTGCGCTGCAGCTTCGAATCCCATCCTCGTCGTTTGGTACTTAGACACAGGTGTCTGTCGAAAACACCAGCTAGTCCACGATTGGCTTACCGCCCACATGTTCAATGTTCCTTTACAATCAACGGCAGATATCCTCAAATCTTTTCCTGGACGGCTAATTCCCTGCACAGTTTAGCTCCAATTCTAATCAAACCCACTCAAGCAAGCTCTTCAAGGTCTTCAGGATCACCAGAAACGTCAGGGTAGGAGCTTAACTCTGCCGGGTCTTGCCACTTCAGAAAAAGATTAAAGGGATACCCCTATCTATAACGTTAGGTTGATCCCTTTGTCATGTATGAGAAAGGCTTTAAACTTTGACATCCTAACAAGACTGGCAGTCAAATCCATTAAATGTTTGCTATCTTGAACTTGTCAAGAAGTTGTCATTTTGGGGATGCAGAATATCAAAAGGTAGCCAAGTTATTGCACATTTAAATGTTTATTTAAATGTTTATTTAAATGTGCATGCACGGACTAAAATGTCCTCCTTGGAATATGGCACCCCTAATGATTATTTGAGATGGTTTGAAAATTCAATATTGAAGAGGTTTCAAAGCTAACCCTGGATTTAAGCGTCAAATGGCAGCACTGAGCGTGCTCTTGGACTCTATTGAAAAGACGAGGTGGCCGAGTGGTTAAGGCGATGGACTGCTAATCCATTGTGCTCTGCACACGTGGGTTCGAATCCCATCCTCGTCGTTAGTTGCTTTAACAGAGTTGTCTGTTCAGGATGGAAGTTTCTTCACGTTTGGCTCGATCTTGTTCGAATGGTCCTTTGGTCGAAGTTGAGAAAGGCTGTAATCATCTCATCGTTTGGCCTCTTTACCCGCAAAGATGTCCTGCTAACCCTTTTTGGTGTTTGCGCTGCAGCTTCGAATCCCATCCTCGTCGTTTGGTACTTAGACACAGGTGGCTGTCGAAAACACCAGCTAGTCCACGATTGGCTTACCGCCCACATGTTCAATGTTCCTTTACAATCAACGGCAGATATCCTCAAATCTTTTCCTGGACGGCTAATTCCCTGCACAGTTTAGCTCCAACTCTAATCAAACCCACTCAAGCAAGCTCTTCAAGGTCTTCAGGATCACCAGAAACGTCAGGGTAGGAGCTTAACTCTGCCGGGTCTTGCCACTTCAGAAAAAGATTAAAGGGATACCCCTATCTATAACGTTAGGTTGATCCCTTTGTCATGTATGAGAAAGGCTTTAAACTTTGACATCCTAACAAGACTGGCAGTCAAATCCATTAAATGTTTGCTATCTTGAACTTGTCAAGAAGTTGTCATTTTGGGGATGCAGAATATCAAAAGGTAGCCAAGTTATTGCACATTTAAATGTTTATTTAAATGTGCATGCACGGACTAAAATGTCCTCCTTGGAATATGGCACCCCTAATGATTATTTGAGATGGTTTGAAAATGCAATATTGAAGAGGTTTCAAAGCTAACCCCTGGATTTAATCGTCAAATGGCAGCATTTAGCGTGCTCTTGGATTCTCGAAAAGATGAGGTGGCCGAGTGGTTAAGGCGATGGACTGCTAATCCATTGTGATCTGCACGCGTGGGTTCGAATCCCATCCTCATCGTCAGTTGCTTTAACAGAGATGTCTGTTTAGGATGGAAGTTTATTCACGATTGGCTCGAACATGTTCGAATGGTCCCTTGGTCGAAGTTGAGAAAGGCTGTAATCATCTCATCGTTTGGCCTTTTTACGTTTAAAGATGTCCTGCTAATCATTTATGGTGTGTGCGCTGCAGTTTTGAATCCCATCATCGTCATTTGGTACTTAACTCATTCGCCGCCAGCCTATAAAAAAAAGGTACCAGCCTACGCCAGCGTCTTTTAACATTTTTACCCAACTTGAATGGCTCACAGTACATTTTCTGTAAAGTATATATGGACAAACAATATGTCCAATGAAAGAACAGAGTCTCAGCTTTTAAACAAAAGAAAACGTATTCTTCCATCGTCATGTGTTCTTTTTTTATCACTCCGTAGATGTGGGTGGGTTTCTTCAAAAATGCCTCATTTTGATTAAACAGCTAAGATAATTAACGTTTTCTGTCCCAGATTCCGCCCAAATTACACTCAGAACAATCATTAAAAACCAATAAAACATATAAGTTCTAGGTTCTGGGATTCTGTACTTTTTCCCTAAGGTGTGTAAAAGCGCCACCTGCTGTCAAACATTACAAACACTGATTGCCATAAAAACTCGTCTTTGGCGGGGAAGCGTTTTTTTTTTAAATGATGAGATAACTCATCAATGGCGGTGAAAGAGTTAGAGACGTGGTATAGATTGATTTCAAAGCTAGCCCCTGGATTTAATCGTCAAATGGCAGCATTTAGCGTGCTCTTGGATTCTTCGAAAAGACGAGGTGGCCGAGTGGTTAAGGCGATGGACTGCTAATCCATTGTGCTCTGCACGCGTGGGTTCGAATCCCATCCTCGTCGTTAGTTGCTTTAACAGAGTTGTCTGTTCAGGATGGAAGTTTCTTCACGATTGGCTCGATCTTGTTCGAATGGTCCTTTGGTCGAAGTTGAGAAAGGATGTAATCATCTCATCGTTTGGCCTCTTTACCCGCAAAGATGTCCTGCTAACCCTTTTTGGTGTTTGCGCTGCAGCTTCGAATCCCATCCTCGTCGTTTGGTACTTAGACACAGGTGTCTGTCGAAAACACCAGCTAGTCCACGATTGGCTTACCGCCCACATGTTCAATGTTCCTTTACAATCAACGGCAGATATCCTCAAATCTTTTCCTGGACGGCTAATTCCCTGCACAGTTTAGCTCCAATTCTAATCAAACCCACTCAAGCAAGCTCTTCAAGGTCTTCAGGGTCACCAAAAACGTCAGGGTAGGAGCTTAACTCTGCCGGGTCTTGCCACTTCAGAAAAAGATTAAAGGGATACCCCTATCTATAACGTTAGGTTGATCCCTTTGTCATGTATGAGAAAGGCTTTAAACTTTGACATCCTAACAAGACTGGCAGTCAAATCCATTAAATGTTTGCTATCTTGAACTTGTCAAGAAGTTGTCATTTTGGGGATGCAGAATATCAAAAGGTAGCCAAGTTATTGCACATTTAAATGTTTATTTAAATGTGCATGCACGGACTAAAATGTCCTCCTTGGAATATGGCACCCCTAATGATTATTTGAGATGGTTTGAAAATGCAATATTGAAGAGGTTTCAAAGCTAACCCCTGGATTTAATCGTCAAATGGCAGCATTTAGCGTGCTCTTGGATTCTCGAAAAGATGAGGTGGCCGAGTGGTTAAGGCGATGGACTGCTAATCCATTGTGATCTGCACGCGTGGGTTCGAATCCCATCCTCATCGTCAGTTGCTTTAACAGAGATGTCTGTTTAGGATGGAAGTTTATTCACGATTGGCTTGAACATGTTCGAATGGTCCCTTGGTCGAAGTTGAGAAAGGCTGTAATCATCTCATCGTTTGGCCTTTTTACGTTTAAAGATGTCCTGCTAATCATTTATGGTGTGTGCGCTGCAGTTTTGAATCCCATCATCGTCATTTGGTACTTAACTCATTAGCCGCCAGCCTATAAAAAAAAGGTACCAGCCTACGCCAGCGTCTTTTAACATTTTTACCCAACTTGAATGGCTCACAGTACATTTTCTGTAAAGTATATATGGACAAACAATATGTCCAATGAAAGAACAGAGTCTCAGCTTTTAAACAAAAGAAAACGTATTCTTCCATCGTCATGTGTTCTTTTTTTATCACTCCGTAGATGTGGGTGGGTTTCTTCAAAAATGCCTCATTTTGATTAAACAGCTGAGATAATTAACGTTTTCTGTCCCAGATTCCGCCCAAATTACACTCAGAACAATCATTAAAAACCAATAAAACATATACGTTCTATGTTCTGGGATTCTGTACTTTTTCCCAAAGGTGTGTAAAAGCGCCACCTGCTGTCAAACAGTACAAACACTGATTGCCGTAAAAACTCGTCTTTGGCGGGGAAGCGTTTATTTTTAAATGATGAGATAACTCGTCGATGGCGGTGAAAGAGTTAGAGAGGTGGTATAGATTGATTTCAAAGCTAGCCCCTGGATTTAATCGTCAAATGGCAGCATTTAGCGTGCTCTTGGATTCTTCGAAAAGACGAGGTGGCCGAGTGGTTAAGGCGATGGACTGCTAATCCATTGTGCTCTGCACGCGTGGGTTCGAATCCCATCCTCGTCGTTAGTTGCTTTAACAGAGTTGTCTGTTCAGGATGGAAGTTTCTTCACGATTGGCTCGATCTTGTTCGAATGGTCCTTTGGTCAAAGTTGAGAAAGGCTGTAATCATCTCATCGTTTGGCCTCTTTACCCGCAAAGATGTCCTGCTAACCCTTTTTGGTGTTTGCGCTGCAGCTTCGAATCCCATCCTCGTCGTTTGGTACTTAGACACAGGTGTCTGTCGAAAACACCAGCTAGTCCACGATTGGCTTACCGCCCACATGTTCAATGTTCCTTTACAATCAACGGCAGATATCCTCAAATCTTTTCCTGGACGGCTAATTCCCTGCACAGTTTAGCTCCAACTCTAATCAAACCCACTCAAGCAAGCTCTTCAAGGTCTTCAGCATCACCAGAAACGTCAGGGTAGGAGCTTAACTCTGCCGGGTCTTGCCACTTCAGATAAAGATTAAAGGGATACCCCTATCTATAACGTTAGGTTGATCCCTTTGTCATGTATGAGAAAGGCTTTAAACTTTGACATCCTAACAAGACTGGCAGTCAAATCCATTAAATGTTTGCTATCTTGAACTTGTCAAGAAGTTGTCATTTTGGGGATGCAGAATATCAAAAGGTAGCCAAGTTATTGCACATTTAAATGTTTATTTAAATGTTTATTTAAATGTGCATGCACGGACTAAAATGTCCTCCTTGGAATATGGCACCCCTAATGATTATTTGAGATGGTTTGAAAATTCAATATTGAAGAGGTTTCAAAGCTAACCCTGGATTTAAGCGTCAAATGGCAGCACTGAGCGTGCTCTTGGACTCTATTGAAAAGACGAGGTGGCCGAGTGGTTAAGGCGATGGACTGCTAATCCATTGTGCTCTGCACACGTGGGTTCGAATCCCATCCTCGTCGTTAGTTGCTTTAACAGAGTTGTCTGTTCAGGATGGAAGTTTCTTCACGTTTGGCTCGATCTTGTTCGAATGGTCCTTTGGTCGAAGTTGAGAAAGGCTGTAATCATCTCATCGTTTGGCCTCTTTACCCGCAAAGATGTCCTGCTAACCCTTTTTGGTGTTTGCGCTGCAGCTTCGAATCCCATCCTCGTCGTTTGGTACTTAGACACAGGTGGCTGTCGAAAACACCAGCTAGTCCACGATTGGCTTACCGCCCACATGTTCAATGTTCCTTTACAATCAACGGCAGATATCCTCAAATCTTTTCCTGGACGGCTAATTCCCTGCACAGTTTAGCTCCAACTCTAATCAAACCCACTCAAGCAAGCTCTTCAAGGTCTTCAGGATCACCAGAAACGTCAGGGTAGGAGCTTAACTCTGCCGGGTCTTGCCACTTCAGAAAAAGATTAAAGGGATACCCCTATCTATAACGTTAGGTTGATCCCTTTGTCATGTATGAGAAAGGCTTTAAACTTTGACATCCTAACAAGACTGGCAGTCAAATCCATTAAATGTTTGCTATCTTGAACTTGTCAAGAAGTTGTCATTTTGGGGATGCAGAATATCAAAAGGTAGCCAAGTTATTGCACATTTAAATGTTTATTTAAATGTGCATGCACGGACTAAAATGTCCTCCTTGGAATATGGCACCCCTAATGATTATTTGAGATGGTTTGAAAATGCAATATTGAAGAGGTTTCAAAGCTAACCCCTGGATTTAATCGTCAAATGGCAGCATTTAGCGTGCTCTTGGATTCTCGAAAAGATGAGGTGGCCGAGTGGTTAAGGCGATGGACTGCTAATCCATTGTGATCTGCACGCGTGGGTTCGAATCCCATCCTCATCGTCAGTTGCTTTAACAGAGATGTCTGTTTAGGATGGAAGTTTATTCACGATTGGCTCGAACATGTTCGAATGGTCCCTTGGTCGAAGTTGAGAAAGGCTGTAATCATCTCATCGTTTGGCCTTTTTACGTTTAAAGATGTCCTGCTAATCATTTATGGTGTGTGCGCTGCAGTTTTGAATCCCATCATCGTCATTTGGTACTTAACTCATTCGCCGCCAGCCTATAAAAAAAAGGTACCAGCCTACGCCAGCGTCTTTTAACATTTTTACCCAACTTGAATGGCTCACAGTACATTTTCTGTAAAGTATATATGGACAAACAATATGTCCAATGAAAGAACAGAGTCTCAGCTTTTAAACAAAAGAAAACGTATTCTTCCATCGTCATGTGTTCTTTTTTTATCACTCCGTAGATGTGGGTGGGTTTCTTCAAAAATGCCTCATTTTGATTAAACAGCTAAGATAATTAACGTTTTCTGTCCCAGATTCCGCCCAAATTACACTCAGAACAATCATTAAAAACCAATAAAACATATAAGTTCTAGGTTCTGGGATTCTGTACTTTTTCCCTAAGGTGTGTAAAAGCGCCACCTGCTGTCAAACATTACAAACACTGATTGCCGTAAAAACTCGTCTTTGGCGGGGAAGCGTTTTTTTTTTAAATGATGAGATAACTCATCAATGGCGGTGAAAGAGTTAGAGACGTGGTATAGATTGATTTCAAAGCTAGCCCCTGGATTTAATCGTCAAATGGCAGCATTTAGCGTGCTCTTGGATTCTTCGAAAAGACGAGGTGGCCGAGTGGTTAAGGCGATGGACTGCTAATCCATTGTGCTCTGCACGCGTGGGTTCGAATCCCATCCTCGTCGTTAGTTGCTTTAACAGAGTTGTCTGTTCAGGATGGAAGTTTCTTCACGATTGGCTCGATCTTGTTCGAATGGTCCTTTGGTCGAAGTTGAGAAAGGATGTAATCATCTCATCGTTTGGCCTCTTTACCCGCAAAGATGTCCTGCTAACCCTTTTTGGTGTTTGCGCTGCAGCTTCGAATCCCATCCTCGTCGTTTGGTACTTAGACACAGGTGTCTGTCGAAAACACCAGCTAGTCCACGATTGGCTTACCGCCCACATGTTCAATGTTCCTTTACAATCAACGGCAGATATCCTCAAATCTTTTCCTGGACGGCTAATTCCCTGCACAGTTTAGCTCCAATTCTAATCAAACCCACTCAAGCAAGCTCTTCAAGGTCTTCAGGGTCACCAAAAACGTCAGGGTAGGAGCTTAACTCTGCCGGGTCTTGCCACTTCAGAAAAAGATTAAAGGGATACCCCTATCTATAACGTTAGGTTGATCCCTTTGTCATGTATGAGAAAGGCTTTAAACTTTGACATCCTAACAAGACTGGCAGTCAAATCCATTAAATGTTTGCTATCTTGAACTTGTCAAGAAGTTGTCATTTTGGGGATGCAGAATATCAAAAGGTAGCCAAGTTATTGCACATTTAAATGTTTATTTAAATGTGCATGCACGGACTAAAATGTCCTCCTTGGAATATGGCACCCCTAATGATTATTTGAGATGGTTTGAAAATGCAATATTGAAGAGGTTTCAAAGCTAACCCCTGGATTTAATCGTCAAATGGCAGCATTTAGCGTGCTCTTGGATTCTCGAAAAGATGAGGTGGCCGAGTGGTTAAGGCGATGGACTGCTAATCCATTGTGATCTGCACGCGTGGGTTCGAATCCCATCCTCATCGTCAGTTGCTTTAACAGAGATGTCTGTTTAGGATGGAAGTTTATTCACGATTGGCTTGAACATGTTCGAATGGTCCCTTGGTCGAAGTTGAGAAAGGCTGTAATCATCTCATCGTTTGGCCTTTTTACGTTTAAAGATGTCCTGCTAATAATTTATGGTGTGTGCGCTGCAGTTTTGAATCCCATCATCGTCATTTGGTACTTAACTCATTAGCCGCCAGCCTATAAAAAAAAGGTACCAGCCTACGCCAGCGTCTTTTAACATTTTTACCCAACTTGAATGGCTCACAGTACATTTTCTGTAAAGTATATATGGACAAACAATATGTCCAATGAAAGAACAGAGTCTCAGCTTTTAAACAAAAGAAAACGTATTCTTCCATCGTCATGTGTTCTTTTTTTATCACTCCGTAGATGTGGGTGGGTTTCTTCAAAAATGCCTCATTTTGATTAAACAGCTGAGATAATTAACGTTTTCTGTCCCAGATTCCGCCCAAATTACACTCAGAACAATCATTAAAAACCAATAAAACATATACGTTCTATGTTCTGGGATTCTGTACTTTTTCCCAAAGGTGTGTAAAAGCGCCACCTGCTGTCAAACAGTACAAACACTGATTGCCGTAAAAACTCGTCTTTGGCGGGGAAGCGTTTATTTTTAAATGATGAGATAACTCGTCGATGGCGGTGAAAGAGTTAGAGAGGTGGTATAGATTGATTTCAAAGCTAGCCCCTGGATTTAATCGTCAAATGGCAGCATTTAGCGTGCTCTTGGATTCTTCGAAAAGACGAGGTGGCCGAGTGGTTAAGGCGATGGACTGCTAATCCATTGTGCTCTGCACGCGTGGGTTCGAATCCCATCCTCGTCGTTAGTTGCTTTAACAGAGTTGTCTGTTCAGGATGGAAGTTTCTTCACGATTGGCTCGATCTTGTTCGAATGGTCCTTTGGTCAAAGTTGAGAAAGGCTGTAATCATCTCATCGTTTGGCCTCTTTATCCGCAAAGATGTCCTGCTAACCCTTTTTGGTGTTTGCGCTGCAGCTTCGAATCCCATCCTCGTCGTTTGGTACTTAGACACAGGTGTCTGTCGAAAACACCAGCTAGTCCACGATTGGCTTACCGCCCACATGTTCAATGTTCCTTTACAATCAACGGCAGATATCCTCAAATCTTTTCCTGGACGGCTAATTCCCTGCACAGTTTAGCTCCAACTCTAATCAAACCCACTCAAGCAAGCTCTTCAAGGTCTTCAGCATCACCAGAAACGTCAGGGTAGGAGCTTAACTCTGCCGGGTCTTGCCACTTCAGATAAAGATTAAAGGGATACCCCTATCTATAACGTTAGGTTGATCCCTTTGTCATGTATGAGAAAGGCTTTAAACTTTGACATCCTAACAAGACTGGCAGTCAAATCCATTAAATGTTTGCTATCTTGAACTTGTCAAGAAGTTGTCATTTTGGGGATGCAGAATATCAAAAGGTAGCCAAGTTATTGCACATTTAAATGTTTATTTAAATGTGCATGCACGGACTAAAATGTCCTCCTTGGAATATGGCACCCCTAATGATTATTTGAGATGGTTTGAAAATGCAATATTGAAGAGGTTTCAAAGCTAACCCCTGGATTTAATCGTCAAATGGCAGCATTTAGCGTGCTCTTGGATTCTCGAAAAGATGAGGTGGCCGAGTGGTTAAGGCGATGGACTGCTAATCCATTGTGATCTGCACGCGTGGGTTCGAATCCCATCCTCATCGTCAGTTGCTTTAACAGAGATGTCTGTTTAGGATGGAAGTTTATTCACGATTGGCTTGAACATGTTCGAATGGTCCCTTGGTCGAAGTTGAGAAAGGCTGTAATCATCTCATCGTTTGGCCTTTTTACGTTTAAAGATGTCCTGCTAATCATTTATGGTGTGTGCGCTGCAGTTTTGAATCCCATCATCGTCATTTGGTACTTAACTCATTAGCCGCCAGCCTATAAAAAAAAGGTACCAGCCTACGCCAGCGTCTTTTAACATTTTTACCCAACTTGAATGGCTCACAGTACATTTTCTGTAAAGTATATATGGACAAACAATATGTCCAATGAAAGAACAGAGTCTCAGCTTTTAAACAAAAGAAAACGTATTCTTCCATCGTCATGTGTTCTTTTTTTATCACTCCGTAGATGTGGGTGGGTTTCTTCAAAAATGCCTCATTTTGATTAAACAGCTAAGATAATTAACGTTTTCTGTCCCAGATTCCGCCCAAATTACACTCAGAACAATCATTAAAAACCAATAAAACATATAAGTTCTAGGTTCTGGGATTCTGTACTTTTTCCCTAAGGTGTGTAAAAGCGCCACCTGCTGTCAAACATTACAAACACTGATTGCCATAAAAACTCGTCTTTGGCGGGGAAGCGTTTTTTTTTTAAATGATGAGATAACTCATCAATGGCGGTGAAAGAGTTAGAGACGTGGTATAGATTGATTTCAAAGCTAGCCCCTGGATTTAATCGTCAAATGGCAGCATTTAGCGTGCTCTTGGATTCTTCGAAAAGACGAGATCAGGATCGGCGGTCTCGCTTTCCATTGTGAGAATGGACAGGGGCCAATCGGAGCTCTCGCTTTCCATTGTGAGAATGGACGGGAGCCAATCGGAGCTCTCGCTTTCCATTGTGAGAATGGACGGGAGCCAATCGGGGCTCTCGCTCTCCATTGTGAGATTGGACGGGAGCCAATCGCGTCGCGGGCTGAGAATGGACCGCGACCACGCCCATTGTCAGATTGGATGACGAGTGCAGGTAGCGGATTCATGAGCAAAGTAAGTAATACAAGTTATGTTTTAATATTAACACTTTGTTCTTAATTAGTAATTAAGTCGTTGCTTTTTTTTTAATCAGTCACAAAATGTTGTTTCGTCGAGTGTTGCTCCGCGATTGCGTGATTTTGCGAAATGACGAGCGCAGGTAACGGACAATGAAGCATCAAAGTAAATCTTAAAAGCTGTTTTCCTCTTCTGTTTACTTTATTCTTATTTTTAAAACATTCGTTGCGTTTTCATTCGTCACAAGTAATAAATGACAAATAAGGTTTGTCGAGTGCCTCACTGAAGCAACCGGTAATGTCACCTTCGGCTAACGTCACTTTGTTTACAACACATTGTAAGGGAAACATTACATGAACTTTGTCAAACTTTGGTTTCGTGATAAATTATTAGGAATTCTTTTCGTTCTTCGCGCCGTAATTTCGATTTTCTGTTTATTAACTGTGGTCTGGTTATAACGATTTGCACGTAATCATACATGTTACACCTAATTTATTCATCTCGAAGTTCGTTTTGACAAAAATAAACTATATTCGTAAACTTAGACATCCCTTACGAAAATGTACCATGGTGTTACTAGAGTAAACGTTTATTAGCCATGTCTTTTGCATATTGATAACCGTTTAAATGATTACCATTTGTTTAACCACAGTTTTACAGCAAATGTTATGGTTGAACTATGGTTAGATTATCAAAACCTTCTCTTTGTGGGTGCAAACTAATATTTCCTTTTTGTTGTGAAATCAGGGGTACCATAGTTAAGTTAGCTTCAGGTTGTAATTGAAATGCATGTTTTTATGGTAAAAACCTTACAATTGAGTGAAATAATAATACTAGTAATCAGTGTATTTATCCAGAACCTGCAAAAACCCTTTTGCTTTTATTCCCATGTTATGCTTAGATGACCACTAAACCAAAGAGTCACAAGGGTATGGGAGATGGCGAGTGGATGGCCAGGTTGAGGACTTTTGCCAGCTCTGGGGTCTGGCCTTCTGGAGGAGGTAATAGACCAGCCCCAAGGCAGAAAAAATGGCATGACCTCTATCAGAAGGTAACGCACATTTGCCTGTATCTATTAGATAGCGTGTAGTATGCAGGTCACCTTACTGTGGTGC
Organism: Triplophysa bombifrons; assembly: GCA_029783895.1. Taxonomy (NCBI): domain Eukaryota; kingdom Metazoa; phylum Chordata; class Actinopteri; order Cypriniformes; family Nemacheilidae; genus Triplophysa; species Triplophysa bombifrons. The sequence goes on from CM056455.1 coordinate 8,122,155, forward strand.
AGAAAACAGATATTGTTACTTATCTTTTCAGATTGAGAAATGCCCCATGCAGACCCACGGACAGACCTCTCTCTTTGGAAGGTCTATGCACTGCAATTGTGGATTCCACACCACTAAGGTGATCTAATCGAAATGGAGTTTATGTTGTATCACATATGTGTGATAAATTATGATATGCTGTTTCATTACATCTTATGCCTTTTTCCTGTTGTTTCAGCAGCCTGACACTGCCACTCAATCGCCACAGTCTGAGCTTCCACAGGCTGGGGCTTCAGACACGGTTCCTGTCCCACGGTCATTCCTGAGGCCCTCTCTAAGTTTGTCAATGGTGAATATATTCTCTGTAGTTAATCCTCCAAGTTCAGAATGACTCTAGCGTAATTCTGCAAACGTATTGTATCGCTTATTGCTCCTAAACTCTTTGTAAGTCGCTTTGGATAAAAGCGTCTGCTAAATGTCTAAATGTAAATTTAATGTATTAGTCTGAGACAGGCATACACGTTTGTGTGACTGTAGTGAAGACATTGCATAGACTTCAAGTGATTCGATCAGGTTTTTTGTTATTTTCTATCAAAAAACCAAGACATAACAATGCAGATCACAGATGTTTTCATATTTGTGAAAGACCTTATATCTAATGAGGAGCAGTAAAATGTCCTTATTAGTAAGTTATAATATTTAGCAATATTTGGCCCTTATATAAGTGTAGTAAACTGTTATTTTTTTGGGCTTAATAATCTTGTAGCATCTAAGAGAATCAACAGCTTCTTTTGGTTTCTGCAAAAACTCAATTTGGAGAACTCTGAAACCAATCAAATGTACAAAAACTATATACAAATCAGAAAGTTACATAGTTTTCAACTTTTATTCAAAATATCAGATAGGTAAAGTGTGAGTTAAAAAGGCAAATAACAATATACATCTGAGTACTTTATAATATATTAACGTTGTTGGTGTCAATACACATTAAATCATTTCTAAAATTTGCACATAACAGAAGAGTTAAACAAATACAGACCCACACACACAAACACAGATAAACAGAAGGTATGCAATATACTTGAATTAAAATAAAATAGAGTTGCATGTCACTTCCATCATGCTGCGTAATTATATATATATTTTTTCTCTTTACAGTTCACTTAGTCACGCTTTGGCGGGTCCCAGTCACTGAAACCCAACTTAGCAGCTCGGAGGACCTCCAGCCCTTCTCCTCCACCTTCTGTGAGGATCCCCAGCCCTTGTCCACCATCTGCAAGGCCCTCTGACACATCTCCATCCTCTGTGAGGACCACCACGCTTCCTCCATCCTCTGTGAGGACCAGCAACCTTTCTCCATCCTCTGTGAGGACCAGCAACCCTTCTCCATCCTCTGTGAGGACCGCCACCCATTCTCCGTCCTCTGTGAGGACCGCCACCCATTCTCCATCCTCTGTGAGGACCGCCACCCATTCTCCGTCCTCTGTGAGGACCACCACCCATTCTCCGTCCTCTGTGAGGACCAGCAGCCCTTCTCCATCCTCTGTGAGCACCAGCAACCCTTCTCCATCCTATGTGAGGAACGCCACCCATTCTCCGTCCTCTGTGAGGACCGCCACCCATTCTCCATCCTCTGTGAGCACCAGCAACCCTTCTTCATCCTCTGTGAGGACCGCCACACATTCTCCGTCCTCTGTGAGGACCGCCACCCATTCTCCATCCTCTGTGAGCACCAGCAACCCTTCTTCATCCTCTGTGAGGACCGCCACCCATTCTCCGTCCTCTGTGAGGATCCCCAGCCCTTCTCCACCCAGACCATTTACTTCTTCACCCTCTGTGAGGCCCTCCACCCCTTCTCCATCCACTGTGAGGTCCGCCACGCTTTCTCCATCCTCAATGAGGATCCCTAGCCCTTCTCCATCCTCTTCGAGGACCCCCGGCCCATCTCCATCCCCTTTGAGGAGCAACAGTCCTGTTTCAATCGCTGTGAGTAGCACCACCAATGTGTTAAACAGGTTGTCATGTATCTTAGCACAGCCTTTGTTTTTAATAAAATCATTAATACTTGACAGTGTTTTGTTTTCTCATTTGCTATGTATTATATGCTCTCTGTGCTTAGGTGAGCAATGTTGTTGCTCTTTGGCAGAACCTGCTGGATTACGACAAGCAGCGAGTGGTGTTCGCTGCCAGACACCAGAGCAGGCTGGACACAGGGAGGTTCAGGTCGCCCAAAAAGAGGCAGGAGTTCAGTCCAGGGGTGGAGAGTGTGAAGAGGCACGCGCTCACAACCACTGCTCCACTTGCCCAATGGCCAGATTGTTGTCGCTTGATTGAGACCATTTTCATAAGGCTCTGTGCCATTCACCGGAGTCCCAAGAAGAAGGGGAATGGGACAGTGTCCAGGTGGGATCTGATTCTGGCTGACTACAGGAAAATCAGGCGGTGCATTCTGGCCAATGCGAATGTTATGCAGCAGACCAACCTGCAACTAGTGGATGTGAGCCACACCACTGTTGTCCAGTGGCACAATAAGACTGTAAAAGCTCAGGACAGTGCAGTCGTGATGCAGGGACTGAAACTGCCTAGTCGCTTGTCTGTGGCGGCTGACCCTCTTCTCCCTGGCAATGTGCGCCCCCCGTCTGCACCCCCCCAGCCAGGCCCAGCTCACCAATACCTTTTGCCCAGTAGCACCGTTGGGCAGGCTCAGTTGAGAAGGAAGAGGAAGATGCCATCAGCACCAGCAGTTTTGTTACCGACTGCTGAAAAACCACCAACACCGCGGCAACTCTTTCCTGCTCCACCCCCAGGTGCTCAAATGGTGATGCTGATGCCGATGCCAGTGACCTCACAGAGGCATGCGCTGGTTCCGGCTTCACAGGCTCCTATTGTCAGCTTCTCTTCTGCTCCTTCTCCTGCTGCTGCTGCTGGTCCAGTTCGAAAACTCACACGAAAAGTGCTGCACAACACGTGCAAGAAATGTGGGCAGTTCAGGACAGCAGAGACTGGGCACAGCCAATACAAGGGGGTTGTATACTGCCCCTCTGTAGAGGCTGTACCAAAGGAACAGTGGTTGGAGAATATTAAAAAAAATTAACTCCTCCAAGTAAAATTGGAAAGATAATTTAATTACCTTCTTGTCATTTCAAGCATTTTAAGCATGCAAGACTGTCTTTCTTCTGCGAAACACAAAATATATTTAAAAGAAGTTAGTGAACAAAACCATTGGTCCCCATTCACTATTTTGTTTGAGCACATATCAACGGCGACCAATGGTTTTCTGTTACCAACGTTCTTCAAAGTATATTTTGTCTCCTGCAGAAGAAAGAAAGTCTTGCATGTTTAAAATGATTGAATGAACACATACGTTTTATGTTGGGGTGTACTTTTCCCTTTATGATAATCTTTATTTTAGTTATTATTAATGTATAATAGTTTTAATTGTTTGTTTTCTGTTCTGTTGCACTTTAAAACAACTAAACAGTTTAAATAATGTATAATAGTTTTAATTGTTTGTTTTCTGTTCTGTTGCACTTTAAAACAACTAAACGGTTTAAATAATGTATAATAGTTTTAATTGTTTGTTTTCTGTTCTGTTGCACTTTAAAACAACTAAACGGTTTAAATAATGTATAATAGTTTTAATTGTTTGTTTTCTGTTCTGTTGCACTTTAAAACAACTAAACAGTTTAAATAATGTATAATAGTTTTAATTGTTTGTTTTCTGTTCTGTTGCACTTTAAAACAACTAAACGGTTTAAATAATGTTTAATAGTTTTATCTAGGTACGTTTTCAGTACCGATGCACTATATTAAACAAAGTTTTGTGCATGTATAACTGTTTATTCATGTATGTTAAATCTTTAAATAAGTAATAGAATGAAAGTGATTTAAAATAAAAGTTTTGACATAAATGCTTCTCTCCCTTTCTTTTTGTTTTGATATGCCACAGTGCATTTGCTATTGTACAGTCAAAATGTTATAGGCAAGGCTTGTTCCTTTATATTACACATTTCATACATGAAGCGCTTCACATAAAAATGATTGACAAAGGCAAAATAGAATAGAATACATCATGCAAAAGACATCTTTAAAAAGCAAATTAATAAAATCACAAATACAACTTAAGAATTTAAATGATAATAAAAAGGAAATAAAATGTATTTAAAATGTGAATTAAAAGAGTAAAACTGAAAAAATAGAAATAAAGTGCGGTTGGTGTAGACCAGCACAGTGCTCAGGTTGTAAATGCACATCTAAATAAATGTTTTTAATCTGGATTTAAAAGTGGCTACTGTTGTGTTGTGGAAGCAGATTCAGTACATTTGCTTTTGTATAGTCAACAATTATAGGTAATAAATAATAGAATTGATTAGAAAATATTCAAAAGTGCTTAAACTCTGTAAAAAGACCTGTTTAAATGTATAGAATCTGTAATATATCATTAATACAATGCAATGTTTTATTGTAATAAGGAAAATAAATTTCCATTAGCATATGTCATATGATTTTAAACGATGAAGCATAATTCACAACAAAAAGTAAACATCTTCTTTTCTGCCAACCGTGGGATTCGAACCAGTAACCTTTTACTCATCTTTGCTCCCATACAAATGCATTGTGAAATTGAAAATAGTGTTTTTAACAATAGTTTATGATAAACAATATAAAAATGTTATTGCTAGTGGGGGGGAAATCACTTTCTTCTCTTTCCTTTCCTTTTTTCTTCTTTTTTTCTCCCTTTTCCCTCTTTTTCCCTCTTCCCCTTTCTTCCCCTTCTTCCCCCCCCTTAACAGACTATTGTTCCCCAGCTTTCGAAAAGACGAGATCAGGATCGGCGGTCTCGCTTTCCATTGTGAGAATGGACAGGGGCCAATCGGAGCTCTCGCTTTCCATTGTGAGAATGGACGGGAGCCAATCGGAGCTCTCGCTTTCCATTGTGAGAATGGACGGGAGCCAATCGGGGCTCTCGCTCTCCATTGTGAGATTGGACGGGAGCCAATCGCGTCGCGGGCTGAGAATGGACCGCGACCACGCCCATTGTCAGATTGGATGACGAGTGCAGGTAGCGGATTCATGAGCAAAGTAAGTAATACAAGTTATGTTTTAATATTAACACTTTGTTCTTAATTAGTAATTAAGTCGTTGCTTTTTTTTTAATCAGTCACAAAATGTTGTTTCGTCGAGTGTTGCTCCGCGATTGCGTGATTTTGCGAAATGACGAGCGCAGGTAACGGACAATGAAGCATCAAAGTAAATCTTAAAAGCTGTTTTCCTCTTCTGTTTACTTTATTCTTATTTTTAAAACATTCGTTGCGTTTTCATTCGTCACAAGTAATAAATGACAAATAAGGTTTGTCGAGTGCCTCACTGAAGCAACCGGTAATGTCACCTTCGGCTAACGTCACTTTGTTTACAACACATTGTAAGGGAAACATTACATGAACTTTGTCAAACTTTGGTTTCGTGATAAATTATTAGGAATTCTTTTCGTTCTTCGCGCCGTAATTTCGATTTTCTGTTTATTAACTGTGGTCTGGTTATAACGATTTGCACGTAATCATACATGTTACACCTAATTTATTCATCTCGAAGTTCGTTTTGACAAAAATAAACTATATTCGTAAACTTAGACATCCCTTACGAAAATGTACCATGGTGTTACTAGAGTAAACGTTTATTAGCCATGTCTTTTGCATATTGATAACCGTTTAAATGATTACCATTTGTTTAACCACAGTTTTACAGCAAATGTTATGGTTGAACTATGGTTAGATTATCAAAACCTTCTCTTTGTGGGTGCAAACTAATATTTCCTTTTTGTTGTGAAATCAGGGGTACCATAGTTAAGTTAGCTTCAGGTTGTAATTGAAATGCATGTTTTTATGGTAAAAACCTTACAATTGAGTGAAATAATAATACTAGTAATCAGTGTATTTATCCAGAACCTGCAAAAACCCTTTTGCTTTTATTCCCATGTTATGCTTAGATGACCACTAAACCAAAGAGTCACAAGGGTATGGGAGATGGCGAGTGGATGGCCAGGTTGAGGACTTTTGCCAGCTCTGGGGTCTGGCCTTCTGGAGGAGGTAATAGACCAGCCCCAAGGCAGAAAAAATGGCATGACCTCTATCAGAAGGTAACGCACATTTGCCTGTATCTATTAGATAGCGTGTAGTATGCAGGTCACCTTACTGTGGTGCAGAAAACAGATATTGTTACTTATCTTTTCAGATTGAGAAATGCCCCATGCAGACCCACGGACAGACCTCTCTCTTTGGAAGGTCTATGCACTGCAATTGTGGATTCCACACCACTAAGGTGATCTAATCGAAATGGAGTTTATGTTGTATCACATATGTGTGATAAATTATGATATGCTGTTTCATTACATCTTATGCCTTTTTCCTGTTGTTTCAGCAGCCTGACACTGCCACTCAATCGCCACAGTCTGAGCTTCCACAGGCTGGGGCTTCAGACACGGTTCCTGTCCCACGGTCATTCCTGAGGCCCTCTCTAAGTTTGTCAATGGTGAATATATTCTCTGTAGTTAATCCTCCAAGTTCAGAATGACTCTAGCGTAATTCTGCAAACGTATTGTATCGCTTATTGCTCCTAAACTCTTTGTAAGTCGCTTTGGATAAAAGCGTCTGCTAAATGTCTAAATGTAAATTTAATGTATTAGTCTGAGACAGGCATACACGTTTGTGTGACTGTAGTGAAGACATTGCATAGACTTCAAGTGATTCGATCAGGTTTTTTGTTATTTTCTATCAAAAAACCAAGACATAACAATGCAGATCACAGATGTTTTCATATTTGTGAAAGACCTTATATCTAATGAGGAGCAGTAAAATGTCCTTATTAGTAAGTTATAATATTTAGCAATATTTGGCCCTTATATAAGTGTAGTAAACTGTTATTTTTTTGGGCTTAATAATCTTGTAGCATCTAAGAGAATCAACAGCTTCTTTTGGTTTCTGCAAAAACTCAATTTGGAGAACTCTGAAACCAATCAAATGTACAAAAACTATATACAAATCAGAAAGTTACATAGTTTTCAACTTTTATTCAAAATATCAGATAGGTAAAGTGTGAGTTAAAAAGGCAAATAACAATATACATCTGAGTACTTTATAATATATTAACGTTGTTGGTGTCAATACACATTAAATCATTTCTAAAATTTGCACATAACAGAAGAGTTAAACAAATACAGACCCACACACACAAACACAGATAAACAGAAGGTATGCAATATACTTGAATTAAAATAAAATAGAGTTGCATGTCACTTCCATCATGCTGCGTAATTATATATATATTTTTTCTCTTTACAGTTCACTTAGTCACGCTTTGGCGGGTCCCAGTCACTGAAACCCAACTTAGCAGCTCGGAGGACCTCCAGCCCTTCTCCTCCACCTTCTGTGAGGATCCCCAGCCCTTGTCCACCATCTGCAAGGCCCTCTGACACATCTCCATCCTCTGTGAGGACCACCACGCTTCCTCCATCCTCTGTGAGGACCAGCAACCTTTCTCCATCCTCTGTGAGGACCAGCAACCCTTCTCCATCCTCTGTGAGGACCGCCACCCATTCTCCGTCCTCTGTGAGGACCGCCACCCATTCTCCATCCTCTGTGAGGACCGCCACCCATTCTCCGTCCTCTGTGAGGACCACCACCCATTCTCCGTCCTCTGTGAGGACCAGCAGCCCTTCTCCATCCTCTGTGAGCACCAGCAACCCTTCTCCATCCTATGTGAGGAACGCCACCCATTCTCCGTCCTCTGTGAGGACCGCCACCCATTCTCCATCCTCTGTGAGCACCAGCAACCCTTCTTCATCCTCTGTGAGGACCGCCACACATTCTCCGTCCTCTGTGAGGACCGCCACCCATTCTCCATCCTCTGTGAGCACCAGCAACCCTTCTTCATCCTCTGTGAGGACCGCCACCCATTCTCCGTCCTCTGTGAGGATCCCCAGCCCTTCTCCACCCAGACCATTTACTTCTTCACCCTCTGTGAGGCCCTCCACCCCTTCTCCATCCACTGTGAGGTCCGCCACGCTTTCTCCATCCTCAATGAGGATCCCTAGCCCTTCTCCATCCTCTTCGAGGACCCCCGGCCCATCTCCATCCCCTTTGAGGAGCAACAGTCCTGTTTCAATCGCTGTGAGTAGCACCACCAATGTGTTAAACAGGTTGTCATGTATCTTAGCACAGCCTTTGTTTTTAATAAAATCATTAATACTTGACAGTGTTTTGTTTTCTCATTTGCTATGTATTATATGCTCTCTGTGCTTAGGTGAGCAATGTTGTTGCTCTTTGGCAGAACCTGCTGGATTACGACAAGCAGCGAGTGGTGTTCGCTGCCAGACACCAGAGCAGGCTGGACACAGGGAGGTTCAGGTCGCCCAAAAAGAGGCAGGAGTTCAGTCCAGGGGTGGAGAGTGTGAAGAGGCACGCGCTCACAACCACTGCTCCACTTGCCCAATGGCCAGATTGTTGTCGCTTGATTGAGACCATTTTCATAAGGCTCTGTGCCATTCACCGGAGTCCCAAGAAGAAGGGGAATGGGACAGTGTCCAGGTGGGATCTGATTCTGGCTGACTACAGGAAAATCAGGCGGTGCATTCTGGCCAATGCGAATGTTATGCAGCAGACCAACCTGCAACTAGTGGATGTGAGCCACACCACTGTTGTCCAGTGGCACAATAAGACTGTAAAAGCTCAGGACAGTGCAGTCGTGATGCAGGGACTGAAACTGCCTAGTCGCTTGTCTGTGGCGGCTGACCCTCTTCTCCCTGGCAATGTGCGCCCCCCGTCTGCACCCCCCCAGCCAGGCCCAGCTCACCAATACCTTTTGCCCAGTAGCACCGTTGGGCAGGCTCAGTTGAGAAGGAAGAGGAAGATGCCATCAGCACCAGCAGTTTTGTTACCGACTGCTGAAAAACCACCAACACCGCGGCAACTCTTTCCTGCTCCACCCCCAGGTGCTCAAATGGTGATGCTGATGCCGATGCCAGTGACCTCACAGAGGCATGCGCTGGTTCCGGCTTCACAGGCTCCTATTGTCAGCTTCTCTTCTGCTCCTTCTCCTGCTGCTGCTGCTGGTCCAGTTCGAAAACTCACACGAAAAGTGCTGCACAACACGTGCAAGAAATGTGGGCAGTTCAGGACAGCAGAGACTGGGCACAGCCAATACAAGGGGGTTGTATACTGCCCCTCTGTAGAGGCTGTACCAAAGGAACAGTGGTTGGAGAATATTAAAAAAAATTAACTCCTCCAAGTAAAATTGGAAAGATAATTTAATTACCTTCTTGTCATTTCAAGCATTTTAAGCATGCAAGACTGTCTTTCTTCTGCGAAACACAAAATATATTTAAAAGAAGTTAGTGAACAAAACCATTGGTCCCCATTCACTATTTTGTTTGAGCACATATCAACGGCGACCAATGGTTTTCTGTTACCAACGTTCTTCAAAGTATATTTTGTCTCCTGCAGAAGAAAGAAAGTCTTGCATGTTTAAAATGATTGAATGAACACATACGTTTTATGTTGGGGTGTACTTTTCCCTTTATGATAATCTTTATTTTAGTTATTATTAATGTATAATAGTTTTAATTGTTTGTTTTCTGTTCTGTTGCACTTTAAAACAACTAAACAGTTTAAATAATGTATAATAGTTTTAATTGTTTGTTTTCTGTTCTGTTGCACTTTAAAACAACTAAACGGTTTAAATAATGTATAATAGTTTTAATTGTTTGTTTTCTGTTCTGTTGCACTTTAAAACAACTAAACGGTTTAAATAATGTATAATAGTTTTAATTGTTTGTTTTCTGTTCTGTTGCACTTTAAAACAACTAAACAGTTTAAATAATGTATAATAGTTTTAATTGTTTGTTTTCTGTTCTGTTGCACTTTAAAACAACTAAACGGTTTAAATAATGTTTAATAGTTTTATCTAGGTACGTTTTCAGTACCGATGCACTATATTAAACAAAGTTTTGTGCATGTATAACTGTTTATTCATGTATGTTAAATCTTTAAATAAGTAATAGAATGAAAGTGATTTAAAATAAAAGTTTTGACATAAATGCTTCTCTCCCTTTCTTTTTGTTTTGATATGCCACAGTGCATTTGCTATTGTACAGTCAAAATGTTATAGGCAAGGCTTGTTCCTTTATATTACACATTTCATACATGAAGCGCTTCACATAAAAATGATTGACAAAGGCAAAATAGAATAGAATACATCATGCAAAAGACATCTTTAAAAAGCAAATTAATAAAATCACAAATACAACTTAAGAATTTAAATGATAATAAAAAGGAAATAAAATGTATTTAAAATGTGAATTAAAAGAGTAAAACTGAAAAAATAGAAATAAAGTGCGGTTGGTGTAGACCAGCACAGTGCTCAGGTTGTAAATGCACATCTAAATAAATGTTTTTAATCTGGATTTAAAAGTGGCTACTGTTGTGTTGTGGAAGCAGATTCAGTACATTTGCTTTTGTATAGTCAACAATTATAGGTAATAAATAATAGAATTGATTAGAAAATATTCAAAAGTGCTTAAACTCTGTAAAAAGACCTGTTTAAATGTATAGAATCTGTAATATATCATTAATACAATGCAATGTTTTATTGTAATAAGGAAAATAAATTTCCATTAGCATATGTCATATGATTTTAAACGATGAAGCATAATTCACAACAAAAAGTAAACATCTTCTTTTCTGCCAACCGTGGGATTCGAACCAGTAACCTTTTACTCATCTTTGCTCCCATACAAATGCATTGTGAAATTGAAAATAGTGTTTTTAACAATAGTTTATGATAAACAATATAAAAATGTTATTGCTAGTGGGGGGGAAATCACTTTCTTCTCTTTCCTTTCCTTTTTTCTTCTTTTTTTCTCCCTTTTCCCTCTTTTTCCCTCTTCCCCTTTCTTCCCCTTCTTCCCCCCCCTTAACAGACTATTGTTCCCCAGCTTGTGGCCGAGTGGTTAAGGCGATGGACTGCTAATCCATTGTGCTCTGCACGCGTGGGTTCGAATCCCATCCTCGTCGTTAGTTGCTTTAACAGAGTTGTCTGTTCAGGATGGAAGTTTCTTCACGATTGGCTCGATCTTGTTCGAATGGTCCTTTGGTCGAAGTTGAGAAAGGATGTAATCATCTCATCGTTTGGCCTCTTTACCCGCAAAGATGTCCTGCTAACCCTTTTTGGTGTTTGCGCTGCAGCTTCGAATCCCATCCTCGTCGTTTGGTACTTAGACACAGGTGTCTGTCGAAAACACCAGCTAGTCCACGATTGGCTTACCGCCCACATGTTCAATGTTCCTTTACAATCAACGGCAGATATCCTCAAATCTTTTCCTGGACGGCTAATTCCCTGCACAGTTTAGCTCCAATTCTAATCAAACCCACTCAAGCAAGCTCTTCAAGGTCTTCAGGATCACCAAAAACGTCAGGGTAGGAGCTTAACTCTGCCGGGTCTTGCCACTTCAGAAAAAGATTAAAGGGATACCCCTATCTATAACGTTAGGTTGATCCCTTTGTCATGTATGAGAAAGGCTTTAAACTTTGACATCCTAACAAGACTGGCAGTCAAATCCATTAAATGTTTGCTATCTTGAACTTGTCAAGAAGTTGTCATTTTGGGGATGCAGAATATCAAAAGGTAGCCAAGTTATTGCACATTTAAATGTTTATTTAAATGTGCATGCACGGACTAAAATGTCCTCCTTGGAATATGGCACCCCTAATGATTATTTGAGATGGTTTGAAAATGCAATATTGAAGAGGTTTCAAAGCTAACCCCTGGATTTAATCGTCAAATGGCAGCATTTAGCGTGCTCTTGGATTCTCGAAAAGATGAGGTGGCCGAGTGGTTAAGGCGATGGACTGCTAATCCATTGTGCTCTGCACGCGTGGGTTCGAATCCCATCCTCGTCGTTAGTTGCTTTAACAGAGTTGTCTGTTCAGGATGGAAGTTTCTTCACGATTGGCTCGATCTTGTTCGAATGGTCCTTTGGTCGAAGTTGAGAAAGGATGTAATCATCTCATCGTTTGGCCTCTTTACCCGCAAAGATGTCCTGCTAACCCTTTTTGGTGTTTGCGCTGCAGCTTCGAATCCCATCCTCGTCGTTTGGTACTTAGACACAGGTGTCTGTCGAAAACACCAGCTAGTCCACGATTGGCTTACCGCCCACATGTTCAATGTTCCTTTACAATCAACGGCAGATATCCTCAAATCTTTTCCTGGACGGCTAATTCCCTGCACAGTTTAGCTCCAATTCTAATCAAACCCACTCAAGCAAGCTCTTCAAGGTCTTCAGGATCACCAAAAACGTCAGGGTAGGAGCTTAACTCTGCCGGGTCTTGCCACTTCAGAAAAAGATTAAAGGGATACCCCTATCTATAACGTTAGGTTGATCCCTTTGTCATGTATGAGAAAGGCTTTAAACTTTGACATCCTAACAAGACTGGCAGTCAAATCCATTAAATGTTTGCTATCTTGAACTTGTCAAGAAGTTGTCATTTTGGGGATGCAGAATATCAAAAGGTAGCCAAGTTATTGCACATTTAAATGTTTATTTAAATGTGCATGCACGGACTAAAATGTCCTCCTTGGAATATGGCACCCCTAATGATTATTTGAGATGGTTTGAAAATGCAATATTGAAGAGGTTTCAAAGCTAACCCCTGGATTTAATCGTCAAATGGCAGCATTTAGCGTGCTCTTGGATTCTCGAAAAGATGAGGTGGCCGAGTGGTTAAGGCGATGGACTGCTAATCCATTGTGATCTGCACGCGTGGGTTCGAATCCCATCCTCATCGTCAGTTGCTTTAACAGAGATGTCTGTTTAGGATGGAAGTTTATTCACGATTGGCTCGAACATGTTCGAATGGTCCCTTGGTCGAAGTTGAGAAAGGCTGTAATCATCTCATCGTTTGGCCTTTTTACGTTTAAAGATGTCCTGCTAATCATTTATGGTGTGTGCGCTGCAGTTTTGAATCCCATCATCGTCATTTGGTACTTAACTCATTCGCCGCCAGCCTATAAAAAAAAGGTACCAGCCTACGCCAGCGTCTTTTAACATTTTTACCCAACTTGAATGGCTCACAGTACATTTTCTGTAAAGTATATATGGACAAACAATATGTCCAATGAAAGAACAGAGTCTCAGCTTTTAAACAAAAGAAAACGTATTCTTCCATCGTCATGTGTTCTTTTTTTATCACTCCGTAGATGTGGGTGGGTTTCTTCAAAAATGCCTCATTTTGATTAAACAGCTAAGATAATTAACGTTTTCTGTCCCAGATTCCGCCCAAATTACACTCAGAACAATCATTAAAAACCAATAAAACATATAAGTTCTAGGTTCTGGGATTCTGTACTTTTTCCCTAAGGTGTGTAAAAGCGCCACCTGCTGTCAAACATTACAAACACTGATTGCCGTAAAAACTCGTCTTTGGCGGGGAAGCGTTTTTTTTTTAAATGATGAGATAACTCATCAATGGCGGTGAAAGAGTTAGAGACGTGGTATAGATTGATTTCAAAGCTAGCCCCTGGATTTAATCGTCAAATGGCAGCATTTAGCGTGCTCTTGGATTCTTCGAAAAGACGAGGTGGCCGAGTGGTTAAGGCGATGGACTGCTAATCCATTGTGCTCTGCACGCGTGGGTTCGAATCCCATCCTCGTCGTTAGTTGCTTTAACAGAGTTGTCTGTTCAGGATGGAAGTTTCTTCACGATTGGCTCGATCTTGTTCGAATGGTCCTTTGGTCGAAGTTGAGAAAGGATGTAATCATCTCATCGTTTGGCCTCTTTACCCGCAAAGATGTCCTGCTAACCCTTTTTGGTGTTTGCGCTGCAGCTTCGAATCCCATCCTCGTCGTTTGGTACTTAGACACAGGTGTCTGTCGAAAACACCAGCTAGTCCACGATTGGCTTACCGCCCACATGTTCAATGTTCCTTTACAATCAACGGCAGATATCCTCAAATCTTTTCCTGGACGGCTAATTCCCTGCACAGTTTAGCTCCAATTCTAATCAAACCCACTCAAGCAAGCTCTTCAAGGTCTTCAGGATCACCAAAAACGTCAGGGTAGGAGCTTAACTCTGCCGGGTCTTGCCACTTCAGAAAAAGATTAAAGGGATACCCCTATCTATAACGTTAGGTTGATCCCTTTGTCATGTATGAGAAAGGCTTTAAACTTTGACATCCTAACAAGACTGGCAGTCAAATCCATTAAATGTTTGCTATCTTGAACTTGTCAAGAAGTTGTCATTTTGGGGATGCAGAATATCAAAAGGTAGCCAAGTTATTGCACATTTAAATGTTTATTTAAATGTGCATGCATGGACTAAAATGTCCTCCTTGGAATATGGCACCCCTAATGATTATTTGAGATGGTTTGAAAATGCAATATTGAAGAGGTTTCAAAGCTAACCCCTGGATTTAATCGTCAAATGGCAGCATTTAGCGTGCTCTTGGATTCTCGAAAAGATGAGGTGGCCGAGTGGTTAAGGCGATGGACTGCTAATCCATTGTGCTCTGCACGCGTGGGTTCGAATCCCATCCTCGTCGTTAGTTGCTTTAACAGAGTTGTCTGTTCAGGATGGAAGTTTCTTCACGATTGGCTCGATCTTGTTCGAATGGTCCTTTGGTCGAAGTTGAGAAAGGATGTAATCATCTCATCGTTTGGCCTCTTTACCCGCAAAGATGTCCTGCTAACCCTTTTTGGTGTTTGCGCTGCAGCTTCGAATCCCATCCTCGTCGTTTGGTACTTAGACACAGGTGTCTGTCGAAAACACCAGCTAGTCCACGATTGGCTTACCGCCCACATGTTCAATGTTCCTTTACAATCAACGGCAGATATCCTCAAATCTTTTCCTGGACGGCTAATTCCCTGCACAGTTTAGCTCCAATTCTAATCAAACCCACTCAAGCAAGCTCTTCAAGGTCTTCAGGATCACCAAAAACGTCAGGGTAGGAGCTTAACTCTGCCGGGTCTTGCCACTTCAGAAAAAGATTAAAGGGATACCCCTATCTATAACGTTAGGTTGATCCCTTTGTCATGTATGAGAAAGGCTTTAAACTTTGACATCCTAACAAGACTGGCAGTCAAATCCATTAAATGTTTGCTATCTTGAACTTGTCAAGAAGTTGTCATTTTGGGGATGCAGAATATCAAAAGGTAGCCAAGTTATTGCACATTTAAATGTTTATTTAAATGTGCATGCACGGACTAAAATGTCCTCCTTGGAATATGGCACCCCTAATGATTATTTGAGATGGTTTGAAAATGCAATATTGAAGAGGTTTCAAAGCTAACCCCTGGATTTAATCGTCAAATGGCAGCATTTAGCGTGCTCTTGGATTCTCGAAAAGATGAGGTGGCCGAGTGGTTAAGGCGATGGACTGCTAATCCATTGTGATCTGCACGCGTGGGTTCGAATCCCATCCTCATCGTCAGTTGCTTTAACAGAGATGTCTGTTTAGGATGGAAGTTTATTCACGATTGGCTTGAACATGTTCGAATGGTCCCTTGGTCGAAGTTGAGAAAGGCTGTAATCATCTCATCGTTTGGCCTTTTTACGTTTAAAGATGTCCTGCTAATCATTTATGGTGTGTGCGCTGCAGTTTTGAATCCCATCATCGTCATTTGGTACTTAACTCATTAGCCGCCAGCCTATAAAAAAAAGGTACCAGCCTACGCCAGCGTCTTTTAACATTTTTACCCAACTTGAATGGCTCACAGTACATTTTCTGTAAAGTATATATGGACAAACAATATGTCCAATGAAAGAACAGAGTCTCAGCTTTTAAACAAAAGAAAACGTATTCTTCCATCGTCATGTGTTCTTTTTTTATCACTCCGTAGATGTGGGTGGGTTTCTTCAAAAATGCCTCATTTTGATTAAACAGCTAAGATAATTAACGTTTTCTGTCCCAGATTCCGCCCAAATTACACTCAGAACAATCATTAAAAACCAATAAAACATATAAGTTCTAGGTTCTGGGATTCTGTACTTTTTCCCTAAGGTGTGTAAAAGCGCCACCTGCTGTCAAACATTACAAACACTGATTGCCATAAAAACTCGTCTTTGGCGGGGAAGCGTTTTTTTTTTAAATGATGAGATAACTCATCAATGGCGGTGAAAGAGTTAGAGAGGTGGTATAGATTGATTTCAAAGCTAGCCCCTGGATTTAATCGTCAAATGGCAGCATTTAGCGTGCTCTTGGATTCTTCGAAAAGACGAGGTGGCCGAGTGGTTAAGGCGATGGACTGCTAATCCATTGTGCTCTGCACGCGTGGGTTCGAATCCCATCCTCGTCGTTAGTTGCTTTAACAGAGTTGTCTGTTCAGGATGGAAGTTTCTTCACGATTGGCTCGATCTTGTTTGAATGGTCCTTTGGTCGAAGTTGAGAAAGGCTGTAATCATCTCATCGTTTGGCCTCTTTACCCGCAAAGATGTCCTGCTAACCCTTTTTGGTGTTTGCGCTGCAGCTTCGAATCCCATCCTCGTCGTTTGGTACTTAGACACAGGTGTCTGTCGAAAACACCAGCTAGTCCACGATTGGCTTACCGCCCACATGTTCAATGTTCCTTTACAATCAACGGCAGATATCCTCAAATCTTTTCCTGGACGGCTAATTCCCTGCACAGTTTAGCTCCAATTCTAATCAAACCCACTCAAGCAAGCTCTTCAAGGTCTTCAGGATCACCAGAAACGTCAGGGTAGGAGCTTAACTCTGCCGGGTCTTGCCACTTCAGAAAAAGATTAAAGGGATACCCCTATCTATAACGTTAGGTTGATCCCTTTGTCATGTATGAGAAAGGCTTTAAACTTTGACATCCTAACAAGACTGGCAGTCAAATCCATTAAATGTTTGCTATCTTGAACTTGTCAAGAAGTTGTCATTTTGGGGATGCAGAATATCAAAAGGTAGCCAAGTTATTGCACATTTAAATGTTTATTTAAATGTTTATTTAAATGTGCATGCACGGACTAAAATGTCCTCCTTGGAATATGGCACCCCTAATGATTATTTGAGATGGTTTGAAAATTCAATATTGAAGAGGTTTCAAAGCTAACCCTGGATTTAAGCGTCAAATGGCAGCACTGAGCGTGCTCTTGGACTCTATTGAAAAGACGAGGTGGCCGAGTGGTTAAGGCGATGGACTGCTAATCCATTGTGCTCTGCACACGTGGGTTCGAATCCCATCCTCGTCGTTAGTTGCTTTAACAGAGTTGTCTGTTCAGGATGGAAGTTTCTTCACATTTGGCTCGATCTTGTTCGAATGGTCCTTTGGTCGAAGTTGAGAAAGGCTGTAATCATCTCATCGTTTGGCCTCTTTACCCGCAAAGATGTCCTGCTAACCCTTTTTGGTGTTTGCGCTGCAGCTTCGAATCCCATCCTCGTCGTTTGGTACTTAGACACAGGTGGCTGTCGAAAACACCAGCTAGTCCACGATTGGCTTACCGCCCACATGTTCAATGTTCCTTTACAATCAACGGCAGATATCCTCAAATCTTTTCCTGGACGGCTAATTCCCTGCACAGTTTAGCTCCAACTCTAATCAAACCCACTCAAGCAAGCTCTTCAAGGTCTTCAGGATCACCAGAAACGTCAGGGTAGGAGCTTAACTCTGCCGGGTCTTGCCACTTCAGAAAAAGATTAAAGGGATACCCCTATCTATAACGTTAGGTTGATCCCTTTGTCATGTATGAGAAAGGCTTTAAACTTTGACATCCTAACAAGACTGGCAGTCAAATCCATTAAATGTTTGCTATCTTGAACTTGTCAAGAAGTTGTCATTTTGGGGATGCAGAATATCAAAAGGTAGCCAAGTTATTGCACATTTAAATGTTTATTTAAATGTGCATGCACGGACTAAAATGTCCTCCTTGGAATATGGCACCCCTAATGATTATTTGAGATGGTTTGAAAATGCAATATTGAAGAGGTTTCAAAGCTAACCCCTGGATTTAATCGTCAAATGGCAGCATTTAGCGTGCTCTTGGATTCTCGAAAAGATGAGGTGGCCGAGTGGTTAAGGCGATGGACTGCTAATCCATTGTGATCTGCACGCGTGGGTTCGAATCCCATCCTCATCGTCAGTTGCTTTAACAGAGATGTCTGTTTAGGATGGAAGTTTATTCACGATTGGCTCGAACATGTTCGAATGGTCCCTTGGTCGAAGTTGAGAAAGGCTGTAATCATCTCATCGTTTGGCCTTTTTACGTTTAAAGATGTCCTGCTAATCATTTATGGTGTGTGCGCTGCAGTTTTGAATCCCATCATCGTCATTTGGTACTTAACTCATTCGCCGCCAGCCTATAAAAAAAAGGTACCAGCCTACGCCAGCGTCTTTTAACATTTTTACCCAACTTGAATGGCTCACAGTACATTTTTTGTAAAGTATATATGGACAAACAATATGTCCAATGAAAGAACAGAGTCTCAGCTTTTAAACAAAAGAAAACGTATTCTTCCATCGTCATGTGTTCTTTTTTTATCACTCCGTAGATGTGGGTGGGTTTCTTCAAAAATGCCTCATTTTGATTAAACAGCTAAGATAATTAACGTTTTCTGTCCCAGATTCCGCCCAAATTACACTCAGAACAATCATTAAAAACCAATAAAACATATAAGTTCTAGGTTCTGGGATTCTGTACTTTTTCCCTAAGGTGTGTAAAAGCGCCACCTGCTGTCAAACATTACAAACACTGATTGCCATAAAAACTCGTCTTTGGCGGGGAAGCGTTTTTTTTTTAAATGATGAGATAACTCATCAATGGCGGTGAAAGAGTTAGAGAGGTGGTATAGATTGATTTCAAAGTTAGCCCCTGGATTTAATCGTCAAATGGCAGCATTTAGCGTGCTCTTGGATTCTTCAAAAAGACGAGGTGGCCGAGTGGTTAAGGCGATGGACTGCTAATCCATTGTGCTCTGCACGCGTGGGTTCGAATCCCATCCTCGTCGTTAGTTGCTTTAACAGAGTTGTCTGTTCAGGATGGAAGTTTCTTCACGATTGGCTCGATCTTGTTCGAATGGTCCTTTGGTCGAAGTTGAGAAAGGCTGTAATCATCTCATCGTTTGGCCTCTTTACCCGCAAAGATGTCCTGCTAACCCTTTTTGGTGTTTGCGCTGCAGCTTCGAATCCCATCCTCGTCGTTTGGTACTTAGACACAGGTGGCTGTCGAAAACACCAGCTAGTCCACGATTGGCTTACCGCCCACATGTTCAATGTTCCTTTACAATCAACGGCAGATATCCTCAAATCTTTTCCTGGACGGCTAATTCCCTGCACAGTTTAGCTCCAACTCTAATCAAACCCACTCAAGCAAGCTCTTCAAGGTCTTCAGGATCACCAGAAACGTCAGGGTAGGAGCTTAACTCTGCCGGGTCTTGCCACTTCAGAAAAAGATTAAAGGGATACCCCTATCTATAACGTTAGGTTGATCCCTTTGTCATGTATGAGAAAGGCTTTAAACTTTGACATCCTAACAAGACTGGTAGTCAAATCCATTAAATGTTTGCTATCTTGAACTTGTCAAGAAGTTGTCATTTTGGGGATGCAGAATATCAAAAGGTAGCCAAGTTATTGCACATTTAAATGTTTATTTAAATGTTTATTTAAATGTGCATGCACGGACTAAAATGTCCTCCTTGGAATATGGCACCCCTAATGATTATTTGAGATGGTTTGAAAATGCAATATTGAAGAGGTTTCAAAGCTAACCCTGGATTTAAGCGTCAAATGGCAGCATTGAGCGTGCTCTTGAACTCTATTGAAAAGACGAGGTGGCCGAGTGGTTAAGGCGATGGACTGCTAATCCATTGTGCTCTGCACACGTGGGTTCGAATCCCATCCTCGTCGTTAGTTGCTTTAACAGAGTTGTCTGTTCAGGATGGAAGTTTCTTCACGATTGGCTCGATCTTGTTCGAATGGTCCTTTGGTCGAAGTTGAGAAAGGCTGTAATCATCTCATCGTTTGGCCTCTTTACACGCAAAGATGTCCTGCTAACCCTTTTTGGTGTTCGCGCTGCAGCTTCGAATCCCATCCTCGTCGTTTGGTACTTAGACACAGGTGGCTGTCGACAACACCAGCTAGTCCACGATTGGCTTACCGCCCACATGTTCAATGTTCCTTTACAATCAACGGCAGATATCCTCAAATCTTTTCCTGGACGGCTAATTCCCTGCACAGTTTAGCTCCAACTCTAATCAAACCCACTCAAGCAAGCTCTTCAAGGTCTTCAGGATCACCAGAAACGTCAGGGTAGGAGCTTAACTCTGCCGGGTCTTGCCACTTCAGAAAAAGATTAAAGGGATACCCCTATCTATAACGTTAGGTTGATCCCTTTGTCATGTATGAGAAAGGCTTTAAACTTTGACATCCTAACAAGACTGGCAGTCAAATCCATTAAATGTTTGCTATCTTGAACTTGTCAAGAAGTTGTCATTTTGGGGATGCAGAATATCAAAAGGTAGCCAAGTTATTGCACATTTAAATGTTTATTTAAATGTTTATTTAAATGTGCATGCACGGACTAAAATGTCCTCCTTGGAATATGGCACCCCTAATGATTATTTGAGATGGTTTGAAAATGCAATATTGAAGAGGTTTCAAAGCTAACCCTGGATTTAAGCGTCAAATGGCAGCACTGAGCGTGCTCTTGGACTCTATTGAAAAGACGAGGTGGCCGAGTGGTTAAGGCGATGGACTGCTAATCCATTGTGCTCTGCACACGTGGGTTCGAATCCCATCCTCGTCGTTAGTTGCTTTAACAGAGTTGTCTGTTCAGGATGGAAGTTTCTTCACGATTGGCTCGATCTTGTTCGAATGGTCCTTTGGTCGAAGTTGAGAAAGGCTGTAATCATCTCATCGTTTGGCCTCTTTACACGCAAAGATGTCCTGCTAACCCTTTTTGGTGTTCGCGCTGCAGCTTCGAATCCCATCCTCGTCGTTTGGTACTTAGACACAGGTGGCTGTCGACAACACCAGCTAGTCCACGATTGGCTTACCGCCCACATGTTCAATGTTCCTTTACAATCAACGGCAGATATCCTCAAATCTTTTCCTGGACGGCTAATTCCCTGCACAGTTTAGCTCCAACTCTAATCAAACCCACTCAAGCAAGCTCTTCAAGGTCTTCAGGATCACCAGAAACGTCAGGGTAGGAGCTTAACTCTGCCGGGTCTTGCCACTTCAGAAAAAGATTAAAGGGATACCCCTATCTATAACGTTAGGTTGATCCCTTTGTCATGTATGAGAAAGGCTTTAAACTTTGACATCCTAACAAGACTGGCAGTCAAATCCATTAAATGTTTGCTATCTTGAACTTGTCAAGAAGTTGTCATTTTGGGGATGCAGAATATCAAAAGGTAGCCAAGTTATTGCACATTTAAATGTTTATTTAAATGTTTATTTAAATGTGCATGCACGGACTAAAATGTCCTCCTTGGAATATGGCACCCCTAATGATTATTTGAGATGGTTTGAAAATGCAATATTGAAGAGGTTTCAAAGCTAACCCTGGATTTAAGCGTCAAATGGCAGCACTGAGCGTGCTCTTGGACTCTATTGAAAAGACGAGGTGGCCGAGTGGTTAAGGCGATGGACTGCTAATCCATTGTGCTCTGCACACGTGGGTTCGAATCCCATCCTCGTCGTTAGTTGCTTTAACAGAGTTGTCTGTTCAGGATGGAAGTTTCTTCACGATTGGCTCGATCTTGTTCGAATGGTCCTTTGGTCGAAGTTGAGAAAGGCTGTAATCATCTCATCGTTTGGCCTTTTTACGTTTAAAGATGTCCTGCTAATCATTTGTGGTGTGTGCCCTGCAGTTTTGAATCCCATCATCGTCATTTGGTACTTAACTCATTCGCCGCCAGCCTATAAAAAAAAGGTACCAGCCTACGCCAGCGTCTTTTAACATTTTTACCCAACTTAAATGGCTCACAGTACATTTTCTGTAAAGTATATATGGACAAACAATATGTCCAATGAAAGAACAGAGTCTCAGCTTTTAAACAAAAGAAAACGTATTCTTCCATCGTCATGTGTTCTTTTTTATCACTCCGTAGATGTGGGTGGGTTTCTTCAAAAATGCCTCATTTTGATTAAACAGCTAAGATAATTAACGTTTTCTGTCCCAGATTCCGCCCAAATTACACTCAGAACAATCATTAAAATCCAATAAAACATATAAGTTCTAGGTTCTGGGATTCTGTACTTTTTCCCTAAGGTGTGTAAAAGCGCCACCTGCTGTCAAACATTACAAACACTGATTGCCATAAAAACTCGTCTTTGGCGGGGAAGCGTTTTTTTTTTAAATGATGAGATAACTCATCAATGGCGGTGAAAGAGTTAGAGAGGTGGTATAGATTGATTTCAAAGCTAGCCCCTGGATTTAATCGTCAAATGGCACCATTTAGCGTGCTCTTGGATTCTTCGAAAAGACGAGGTGGCCGAGTGGTTAAGGCGATGGACTGCTAATCCATTGTGCTCTGCACTCGTGGGTTCGAATCCCATCCTCGTCGTTAGTTGCTTTAACAGAGTTGTCTGTTCAGGATGGAAGTTTCTTCACGATTGGCTCGATCTTGTTCGAATGGTCCTTTGGTCGAAGTTGAGAAAGGCTGTAATCATCTCATCGTTTGGCCTCTTTACCCGCAAAGATGTCCTGCTAACCCTTTTTGGTGTTTGCGCTGCAGCTTCGAATCCCATCCTCGTCGTTTGGTACTTAGACACAGGTGGCTGTCGACAACACCAGCTAGTGATGGACTTACAAATGTCCTGCGCATTCAAAAATTGGACTTATGGACTTCGGATGAACAAAAGTTGAAGTTTATTAAGTTGAATCTCAGCGCTGGGCTGTCTCAGACAAAAAGAGTCTTCACAGAGAATCAGCCCCGCTCAAACAGTGTACAACATATTTATATTGTGTGTGTGAGAGGGTGTCTCTTCTGTCTTCAGGCGGTGCCTCCCTCTCTTGATTCAATCAGCTTCGTTCTCCTTTGTCTGCAAACATCATATGACACGACACAATACCCAAATTCTGCATAGCTAAGCACTCAGATAATGATATGTGTGTGCATGCACTACTTTGTTCAACCTTTGGTCTTTGACCCTTTAATTTATTGTCTGCACTCACATTCCTAGAGGTACCAATCTGCATTATCTGCTGCTTCCCCCCAACCTTTGTACACAAGGCTACACACACATACATACCAAATCCTGTAGCAAACACATTCCAATCAGCCCTTAACTCCTCAGAGTTTTCTGCCTAAACATTCTCATTAAAACACACACATATTATGTTCATCAAAACTGTAATAAAGAATAAACATTTAAACGTAATAAAACTTATTAAAAAACTCCTTCAATCCCTCTCTTGACCTCTGAAAGAGGTCACACATCATTATCATCATCCTCATAGTGGTCATGTGTCAGTAATGGCATAGAATATGGGGGTGGCATGTCTTTTTTTCAATGGCCGTCACTATCAAACGATTACACAATGACCTGATGCATGGAACACAACAACATCCACAAGTGACCAAAATTCCCACAAACACAGCCATAGACACAATTATATGGTTAAAATGAAAAAATAACACAAAGTTTATCATATCTGGTAAAATCAAGACTCACAGTTGCAGTGTGGGAAGTTTTGGTTACAGATGCTTCCAATTCGAGATGCACAGCTGCAATATGGGAAGTTCTGGTTACAGAAGCTTCCCTGAGTTTTTTGCCAATGCACCTTTTATACCCAAGAATGATGTACTGTACTCAATGTTCATTGTGAATACAATGGTCATTGTGAAATTTAGTTTAACTCGTGGCGGACGAGATCATCAAATGGGATGCCAATTTATCTGTGAACAGGTTTCCCCGATAAAGCCAATCCTCTTATAGTAGTGCAGGTAATGTCCTTAAGTTAAAAAGCTCTAATACACTCTTTGTTATGGTTTGAAGGAACTAGACTCCTTCACCCATCGCACCAAGAACCCCAAAACAGTACCAAACATAATGTTCAAATCTTCATAACATTTCAAAACATTATAACCACAATATAAAATGTGTAATCACTTTTCCAATGATCAAAGCCTGAAGAAATGTTGTGAATGAGAGGTGTGATAAGAAAAGTTCAGTTTGTGGACATCAACCCCTGATGGGAGGAAAGGATATCATTCCTCTGATCTAGCAAAAAATGGTGTTTGATTGTTTAGTCCCAGCTTTACAAACAACCTTAATTCTTTGCACCTTTACAGCTGCCTTACAGTTCCTCCCCTGACCCATTGGGACAATCTCAGAGCAGTCCCAAAGGGGACACAGTTAGGCATTTTTTGGTCTTTGTGTATCAATTATTACCTCAAAAGTCTCTGTAGAGCTGGTACTGTGCAGAGCAGGTGGATCTTTGCTGTTCTTTTGCCCAGGTTGGTTTCCACCTAGGTCTGATAGTCTGCAATATAATTTGTTGTACCAAGTCCATTCAGTCAGAGCCCATGTGCTCTGTTCGTAGAAGGTGTCTTCCCACCAAAGAGAAACATCTTTTTGTTGTATTATCCTCCCCATGATATTTATCTGACCCATTTATCCTTAGTTACATCTAAGTAGAAGGTATGGTTTGCAGCGCAGCTCCATAGGTTAAGGAATTCATCTTACTAATAACACACCATTGTGTATGAGACACCTGAACGGCATCTGCATAATCATACAACAACTGAACACTGATGATTTTAGTAACATTGGGAAAAGATGATAAAGGGTTACAACAATAAAAAAAATATTTCATGGTACCTGGTGCGAGTGGCGAATAAAGTCTCAATTTCATCCAAAGCCGCACAAAGTGATCCCATTTGATTACCTGATTCTTCACTACTATAGTGGAATTTAGATACTCTGAGTATTTTAAAGGAAGAGTGGCAAAAGTCAATTTAACTGGCATATTCTCCAGTGGTATACATCATACAATAATAGTTTATAATTATATCTTTTAAATATATTGCAACCAAAATACACATCTACAGTATGCATATAAATGTATTTTCATGTATTTATAAAATCCAGATACAACGTTATGCACAATATGGTATAGTTATATAACTTATTTTAATAACCATAATAGTTATTCAGAATACTCAAATACGAGTTAACCCTGCAGATCTATCATTACGAAGAAGTATTAGGACATATTCTGAATCTCTAATTTAGCTGTTGTCAACAAATTCTGTGCAGTTGATGTGTACAGTACGCTACATCACGTTCAATGGTAAAAATCTGATTGAGAATTGCGAGGCCGATTGCAGAAGCGCCAGCACTTCAGATCTAACCACTCTTTAAACATATCATTAGACATATGTTAAAAACCAGTGTGCTATCTGGTTTGGAACAATGCCAATGATTTCAATTGAAAATTGCACAAATTTTCAATTTCACCTCTATTCATCAGAAATCAAACCATTTACTATACATAAAACTATAACCATGCAAATTTACTATGCACATTGCAAGGTTTCACATAAATCAACAGAATTGTAACAACAGGTTTTATCTTATAATTAAATTAGCATCATGAGTTTGTCCTATGTGTGAGATGCTATATAGTTGTGTGTATGCATGACAGGCTATAGATCCTTCTTATGTATCATATTTGAAATCTAGACTAATCATCCTAGGTGATGTGTAGTGTTTTGAGTCTGGATAACTTTTAAGGTTATGCCAGATAATCATTTTATGAGGTTGTAGTGGTGAAAATGTGTGCACCATGCTATATGTTCATGTCTGGGAGATGGGAATCTACAACAATCTGTGTTGCACAATTTGGATCCGGTGCTACACCGGGAGGCCGTGTAACTACTTCTGTGATGTAACTGTGAAGTGTGAATGACCCCTTGAAGTATAATCTCACCCATCTCCTCCCTTTCAGGTTCTAAGACACCTCTCTGGTATCTGGACTCTATAAGGAGTCATAGTGATCAACCTGAAAATAAAGACTTTAGGATAACAGACAGAGATACATTTTTCTCTCAATTCAGTCAAATCTGTGGGTTAAATATCATCCACATGTTGTGGTGCTGTCTGCTTAGCAATTCATTTTTTATGGCACTACCCACACCTGTCCATTTGAAATCTTTGAGGCCTGTAAGGACTAGGGAATTTCTGTGTGATATTTAACAGATGGTTCACTATCACTTGTGCCATGGTATCTATAGTGTTAATGAAAAAGTATAAAAAGTATACCCCCCTTTTTGGCACTCGGTAGTGGACCAATGAAATAAAAATAGAAGAAATCTATGAGTCTTTAAATGGGTTTGACCCATAAAAGTTAGAAATGCATGTGATGCTTCACTTTTCACCATATTTATTCTTAAATATTACTGCAATGTCTGCCCCATATGCACAGTCTTCACTTACACAGTGCGCTAGAGGTTCAAATGTCACCTTTCCTTTATATGACCTGTAATGTTCCTCTGCACTCCCTTTTGCTTCACCTTCAACACCCTCCCTCTCTTGGACCTGAGATCTCAGGTCCACAGACGTCTGTTCCAAAGACCTGCCCACTCATTTCGCGGTGGGATCGGTCCTGGTTCAGTGTCAGGGGTGACCTTCTGGGATAAATGTTTGCTCATAGCGGTTAATTTGTCCAAATAAACACAATGTGACACTGATCTGCTGTTCTCCTGCCACAGCGGTGTTGTCGGTCCTGGAAAAGATCGACCTGTAAGCAATTCAAACGTTATGAAACCAGAAATCCTGTTAATAGAGGAACGTACAGTCATTAATGCTAGAGGTAGTACAGATAACCAGGTCAATTTTGTCTGTGCACAGATTTTAGCCAATTTCAGTTTCAGAGTGAGATTCATTCTCTCCATTTTGCAATTGTTCCTTCAGCACTATCTAAACTCTGTTGGAAACAGAGTATGTGAAACAGGGGGTGTGTGGTGATTTATTAGCTCTCCACACTCCTCTTTCCCCAATCAGTTCTCTGCTCACAGGATATCTTGTTCCTATTATCTCTACGGGTGTGGTGGCCATTCTAACTTTACTATCTTCACTTATTCTGTTGTAGCGGGGCGCCTCTTTGTTTTATTGCGACCTATGGCCCTAGGTTTTCTGGTGTTATCTGCACGATCAGCTTCTTCATTGTAACGACCTGAAACTGCAGTGGCTCTATTTCTCTCTGCTCATTGGTGGTAAACAATATCTTACTTTCTCAATTTACATATCTTGTTCTTCATAAGCCTGTATTTCCTGATAAATCTGTATCCTCTTCCTCTACCTTTTTGATAAAATTCTTTTTAGTCAAATTCTCAATTTCTACTAGTTCGCCCAAGAAATAATTTTTCTTTTCTTCTGTCAGGGCTTCTTAATGCCTGCTAAGTCCCCATAAAATGATTATCTCCAGAAATGATCACTAATTCCCTTCGTCTTAGTCAATATTCTGGCTACTCTTACTCTCTCAAAATATGATTTTAAGCTTTCCTCATTCCTCAATTCCAGCACATACACACTCAGGCCTTATGGTCTGAGATTTTGTTTTTTCCTGGTTTATTCTACCGACTTTATACCATAAAAATATCTCACAATTTTTGAAACATATTTATAATCAACAAAATTTATCTTCTATTTTTCGTTTGACAATGCTCTTCGTGCTTTAATCAAAGCAGCTCTATTTTTCGGCTGCCATTAAGTCTCATGCGCTCACACTGAGCCAAACTCACACCCACTCTATGTCCTTCAAATCTTTATCTGACTCCTCTCCTATCTTCTACACACACACTCTTGCTTCTCTCATGTGCTCACACTGTCTTTCTATTAAACCCTAATGCACACCTTATTTTGCATTCATCTTTTTTTCAAATACTTTTATTACCACATGAAACTTTGACACAGACACACAGCAAAAACTTGCACCAAGTTCTGAAACTTATGTCTCTTTAAACATCAACAAAACCCTAACACTCCTTCTCATACATTTTACTAGACAAACATTATACATACATTTTACTTGTTCCATGCACTCTGTCTTATTCACTCTGTCAAACACACACTTACGGGGCCTCCTTGCCTCCCACTCTTACACACACACACACAAAGTCAAACAGGGTGAGGTTTTTTCTCTTTCTCCCTCACTCCTCGATTTTTCTGTCGTCACAATACAATATACAACAACATAAAAATATATCACAATTCATTCATACCCCCCTCTTTCTACCATTTTACGTCTTTTCCCTCTTCTACATATCTTTTCAGTCTTACATGCGCTCTTTTCTCCATGTCCCTAACTTTGGGTGCCAAGGGCACCCGTGGTGGTTTATCCCATCCATTTTCAAGACATATCTGACTCCATTTTTCTTCCATTAACTTCAGCTCCTTCTTGTGATGTTTAGTCTCCGTCTGTGCTAACATCATATCCCTCATACAGTCACAGGGAAACACCCATATTCATCACACTCTCTATCAAATTCTCCCTCCATATTTAGGTTATATTGCTTATAATTATACTTTTACTATGTACTCTTATTACCACGATCTTATTACCACGATCTTTTATAATTCGTATAACTTCAGTTTTTATACAATTTCTAACACACTTTTATACACAATACACACGGTTTTATTACAACGTAACCTCGCATAGGGTTCTCTGACCCTACGACTTAATAATGTTGGCACAAGGACTTTTCACCCCGCGACTTAATAATGTTGGCACAAGGATTTTTCACCCCGCGACTTAATAATGTTGGCACAAGGATTTTTCACCCCGCGACTTAATAATGTTGGCACAAGGATTTTTCACCCCGCGACTTAATAATATCTCATAAGGAACTAACCAAATGATTCAATGCGTATGGACCGTTAACCAGACGACTTATATTATTTGCGCAAGGATTTTAACCAGACGACTTAATTTATTTGCGCAAGGATTTTAACCAGACGACTTATTTTATTTGCTTAAGGATTTTAACCAGACGACTCAATTTAGTACGTAAAGATTTTAACTTCACGACTTTCCCTGCGTAGGGACTTTAACCCTACGACTTAACCTGCGTAGGCACTTTTAACCCTACGTCTTTTAATCGGGGGACCAACCACCCGTGTTTAATTCAAATTAACAAACTTCAACTGTTGTTAAATTTAGTTCAAAGAATGATCAGGAATATTTGCAATTCAACACAAACAATTTAGAGTAGTCAATTAGCAGATGTTCGATAAAACAGGTCTCTGCTCACCTTATTTTTTATTCAGCCGGCTGTTGTGTTGAATCCAAGATTTTCCCTCTCTCCGTTTCGTCTCTCCGTACTCTTTAAGGATTGTCCGAAATGTCCCTTTTTAGCCAATCACGTCGGGGTCACCATCTGATGGACTTACAAATGTCCTGCGCATTCAAAAATTGGACTTATGGACTTCGGATGAACAAAAGTTGAAGTTTATTAAGTTGAATCTCAGCGCTGGGCTGTCTCAGACAAAAAGAGTCTTCACAGAGAATCAGCCCCGCTCAAACAGTGTACAACATATTTATATTGTGTGTGTGAGAGGGTGTCTCTTCTGTCTTCAGGCGGTGCCTCCCTCTCTTGATTCAATCAGCTTCGTTCTCCTTTGTCTGCAAACATCATATGACACGACACAATACCCAAATTCTGCATAGCTAAGCACTCAGATAATGATATGTGTGTGCATGCACTACTTTGTTCAACCTTTGGTCTTTGACCCTTTAATTTATTGTCTGCACT
Organism: Triplophysa bombifrons; assembly: GCA_029783895.1. NCBI lineage: Eukaryota > Metazoa > Chordata > Actinopteri > Cypriniformes > Nemacheilidae > Triplophysa > Triplophysa bombifrons. The sequence continues at coordinate 8,151,885 of CM056455.1, forward strand.
CACATTCCTAGAGGTACCAATCTGCATTATCTGCTGCTTCCCCCCAACCTTTGTACACAAGGCTACACACACATACATACCAAATCCTGTAGCAAACACATTCCAATCAGCCCTTAACTCCTCAGAGTTTTCTGCCTAAACATTCTCATTAAAACACACACATATTATGTTCATCAAAACTGTAATAAAGAATAAACATTTAAACGTAATAAAACTTATTAAAAAACTCCTTCACTAGTCCACGATTGGCTTACCGCCCACATGTTCAATGTTCCTTTACAATCAACGGCAGATATCCTCAAATCTTTTCCTGGACGGCTAATTCCCTGCACAGTTTAGCTCCAACTCTAATCAAACCCACTCAAGCAAGCTCTTCAAGTTCTCAGGATCACCAGAAACGTCAGGGTAGGAGCTTAACTCTGCCGGGTCTTGCCACTTCAGAAAAAGATTAAAGGGATACCCCTATCTATAACGTTAGGTTGATCCCTTTGTCATGTATGAGAAAGGCTTTAAACTTTGACATCCTAACAAGACTGGCAGTCAAATCCATTAAATGTTTGCTATCTTGAACTTGTCAAGAAGTTGTCATTTTGGGGATGCAGAATATCAAAAGGTAGCCAAGTTATTGCACATTTAAATGTTTATTTAAATGTTTATTTAAATGTGCATGCACGGACTAAAATGTCCTCCTTGGAATATGGCACCCCTAATGATTATTTGAGATGGTTTGAAAATGCAATATTGAAGAGGTTTCAAAGCTAACCTCTGGATTTAATCGTCAAATGGCAGCATTTAGCGTGCTCTTGGATTCTCGAAAAGATGAGGTGGCCGAGTGGTTAAGACGATGGACTGCTAATCCATTGTGATCTGCACGCGTGGGTTCGAATCCCATCCTCATCGTTAGTTGCTTTAACAGAGATGTCTGTTTAGGATGGAAGTTTCTTCACGATTGGCTCGAACATGTTCGAATGGTCCCTTGGTCGAAGTTGAGAAAGGCTGTAATCATCTCATCGTTTGGCCTTTTTACGTTTAAAGATGTCCTGCTAATCATTTGTGGTGTGTGCGCTGCAGTTTTGAATCCCATCATCGTCATTTGGTACTTAACTCATTCGCCGCCAGCCTATAAAAAAAAGGTACCAGCCTACGCCAGCGTCTTTTAACATTTTAACCCAACTTGAATGGCTCACAGTACATTTTCTGTAAAGTATATATGGACAAACAATATGTCCAATGAAAGAACAGAGTCTCAGCTTTTAAACAAAAGAAAACGTATTCTTCCATCGTCATGTGTTCTTTTTTTATCACTCCGTAGATGTGGGTGGGTTTCTTCAAAAATGCCTCATTTTGATTAAACAGCTAAGATAATTAACGTTTTCTGTCCCAGATTCCGCCCAAATTACACTCAGAACAATCATTAAAAACCAATAAAACATATAAGTTCTAGGTTCTGGGATTCTGTACTTTTTCCCTAAGGTGTGTAAAAGCGCCACCTGCTGTCAAACATTACAAACACTGATTGCCATAAAAACTCGTCTTTGGCGGGGAAGCGTTTTTTTTTTAAATGATGAGATAACTCATCAATGGCGGTGAAAGAGTTAGAGAGGTGGTATAGATTGATTTCAAAGCTAGCCCCTGGATTTAATCGTCAAATGGCAGCATTTAGCGTGCTCTTGGATTCTTCGAAAAGACGAGGTGGCCGAGTGGTTAAGGCGATGGACTGCTAATCCATTGTGCTCTGCACACGTGGGTTCGAATCCCATCCTCGTCGTTAGTTGCTTTAACAGAGTTGTCTGTTCAGGATGGAAGTTTCTTCACGATTGGCTCGATCTTGTTCGAATGGTCCTTTGGTCGAAGTTGAGAAAGGCTGTAATCATCTCATCGTTTGGCCTTTTTACGTTTAAAGATGTCCTGCTAATCATTTGTGGTGTGTGCCCTGCAGTTTTGAATCCCATCATCGTCATTTGGTACTTAACTCATTCGCCGCCAGCCTATAAAAAAAAGGTACCAGCCTACGCCAGCGTCTTTTAACATTTTTACCCAACTTGAATGGCTCACAGTACATTTTCTGTAAAGTATATATGGACAAACAATATGTCCAATGAAAGAACAGAGTCTCAGCTTTTAAACAAAAGAAAACGTATTCTTCCATCGTCATGTGTTCTTTTTTTATCACTCCGTAGATGTGGGTGGGTTTCTTCAAAAATGCCTCATTTTGATTAAACAGCTAAGATAATTAACGTTTTCTGTCCCAGATTCCGCCCAAATTACACTCAGAACAATCATTAAAAACCAATAAAACATATAAGTTCTAGGTTCTGGGATTCTGTACTTTTTCCCTAAGGTGTGTAAAAGCGCCACCTGCTGTCAAACATTACAAACACTGATTGCCATAAAAACTCGTCTTTGGCGGGGAAGCGTTTTTTTTTTAAATGATGAGATAACTCATCAATGGCGGTGAAAGAGTTAGAGAGGTGGTATAGATTGATTTCAAAGCTAGCCCCTGGATTTAATCGTCAAATGGCAGCATTTAGCGTGCTCTTGGATTCTTCGAAAAGACGAGGTGGCCGAGTGGTTAAGGCGATGGACTGCTAATCCATTGTGCTCTGCACGCGTGGGTTCGAATCCCATCCTCGTCGTTAGTTGCTTTAACAGAGTTGTCTGTTCAGGATGGAAGTTTCTTCACGATTGGCTCGATCTTGTTCGAATGGTCCTTTGGTCAAAGTTGAGAAAGGCTGTAATCATCTCATCGTTTGGCCTCTTTACCCGCAAAGATGTCCTGCTAACCCTTTTTGGTGTTTGCGCTGCAGCTTCGAATCCCATCCTCGTCGTTTGGTACTTAGACACAGGTGGCTGTCGACAACACCAGCTAGTCCACGATTGGCTTACCGCCCACATGTTCAATGTTCCTTTTCAATCAACGGCAGATATCCTCAAATCTTTTCCTGGACGGCTAATTCCCTGCACAGTTTAGCTCCAACTCTAATCAAACCCACTCAAGCAAGCTCTTCAAGGTCTTCAGGATCACCAGAAATGTCAGGGTAGGAGCTTAACTCTGCCGGGTCTTGCCACTTCAGAAAAAGATTAAAGGGATACCCCTATCTATAACGTTAGGTTGATCCCTTTGTCATGTATGAGAAAGGCTTTAAACTTTGACATCCTAACAAGACTGGCAGTCAAATCCATTAAATGTTTGCTATCTTGAACTTGTCAAGAAGTTGTCATTTTGGGGATGCAGAATATCAAAAGGTAGCCAAGTTATTGCACATTTAAATGTTTATTTAAATGTTTATTTAAATGTGCATGCACGGACTAAAATGTCCTCCTTGGAATATGGCACCCCTAATGATTATTTGAGATGGTTTGAAAATTCAATATTGAAGAGGTTTCAAAGCTAACCCTGGATTTAAGCGTCAAATGGCAGCACTGAGCGTGCTCTTGGACTCTATTGAAAAGACGAGGTGGCCGAGTGGTTAAGGCGATGGACTGCTAATCCATTGTGCTCTGCACACGTGGGTTCGAATCCCATCCTCGTCGTTAGTTGCTTTAACAGAGTTGTCTGTTCAGGATGGAAGTTTCTTCACGATTGGCTCGATCTTGTTCGAATGGTCCTTTGGTCGAAGTTGAGAAAGGCTGTAATCATCTCATCGTTTGGCCTCTTTACCCGCAAAGATGTCCTGCTAACCCTTTTTGGTGTTTGCGCTGCAGCTTCGAATCCCATCCTCGTCGTTTGGTACTTAGACACAGGTGGCTGTCGACAACACCAGCTAGTCCACGATTGGCTTACCGCCCACATGTTCAATGTTCCTTTACAATCAACGGCAGATATCCTCAAATCTTTTCCTGGACGGCTAATTCCCTGCACAGTTTAGCTCCAACTCTAATCAAACCCACTCAAGCAAGCTCTTCAAGGTCTTCAGGATCACCAGAAACGTCAGGGTAGGAGCTTAACTCTGCCGGGTCTTGCCACTTCAGAAAAAGATTAAAGGGATACCCCTATCTATAACGTTAGGTTGATCCCTTTGTCATGTATGAGAAAGGCTTTAAACTTTGACATCCTAACAAGACTGGCAGTCAAATCCATTAAATGTTTGCTATCTTGAACTTGTCAAGAAGTTGTCATTTTGGGGATGCAGAATATCAAAAGGTAGCCAAGTTATTGCACATTTAAATGTTTATTTAAATGTTTATTTAAATGTGCATGCACGGACTAAAATGTCCTCCTTGGAATATGGCACCCCTAATGATTATTTGAGATGGTTTGAAAATGCAATATTGAAGAGGTTTCAAAGCTAACCTCTGGATTTAAGCGTCAAATGGCAGCATTTAGCGTGCTCTTGGATTCTTCGAAAAGATGAGGTGGCCGAGTGGTTAAGGCGATGGACTGCTAATCCATTGTGATCTGCACGCGTGGGTTCGAATCCCATCCTCATCGTTAGTTGCTTTAACAGAGATGTCTGTTTAGGATGGAAGTTTCTTCACGATTGGCTCGAACATGTTCGAATGGTCCCTTGGTCGAAGTTGAGAAAGGCTGTAATCATCTCATCGTTTGGCCTTTTTACGTTTAAAGATGTCCTGCTAATCATTTGTGGTGTGTGCGCTGCAGTTTTGAATCCCATCATCGTCATTTGGTACTTAACTCATTCGCCGCCAGCCTATAAAAAAAAGGTACCAGCCTACGCCAGCGTCTTTTAACATTTTAACCCAACTTGAATGGCTCACAGTACATTTTCTGTAAAGTATATATGGACAAACAATATGTCCAATGAAAGAACAGAGTCTCAGCTTTTAAACAAAAGAAAACGTATTCTTCCATCGTCATGTGTTCTTTTTTTATCACTCCGTAGATGTGGGTGGGTTTCTTCAAAAATGCCTCATTTTGATTAAACAGCTAAGATAATTAACGTTTTCTGTCCCAGATTCCGCCCAAATTACACTCAGAACAATCATTAAAAACCAATAAAACATATAAGTTCTAGGTTCTGGGATTCTGTACTTTTTCCCTAAGGTGTGTAAAAGCGCCACCTGCTGTCAAACATTACAAACACTGATTGCCATAAAAACTCGTCTTTGGCGGGGAAGCGTTTTTTTTTTAAATGATGAGATAACTCATCAATGGCGGTGAAAGAGTTAGAGAGGTGGTATAGATTGATTTCAAAGCTAGCCCCTGGATTTAATCGTCAAATGGCAGCATTTAGCGTGCTCTTGGATTCTTCGAAAAGACGAGGTGGCCGAGTGGTTAAGGCGATGGACTGCTAATCCATTGTGCTCTGCACACGTGGGTTCGAATCCCATCCTCGTCGTTAGTTGCTTTAACAGAGTTGTCTGTTCAGGATGGAAGTTTCTTCACGATTGGCTCGATCTTGTTCGAATGGTCCTTTGGTCGAAGTTGAGAAAGGCTGTAATCATCTCATCGTTTGGCCTTTTTACGTTTAAAGATGTCCTGCTAATCATTTGTGGTGTGTGCCCTGCAGTTTTGAATCCCATCATCGTCATTTGGTACTTAACTCATTCGCCGCCAGCCTATAAAAAAAAGGTACCAGCCTACGCCAGCGTCTTTTAACATTTTTACCCAACTTGAATGGCTCACAGTACATTTTCTGTAAAGTATATATGGACAAACAATATGTCCAATGAAAGAACAGAGTCTCAGCTTTTAAACAAAAGAAAACGTATTCTTCCATCGTCATGTGTTCTTTTTTTATCACTCCGTAGATGTGGGTGGGTTTCTTCAAAAATGCCTCATTTTGATTAAACAGCTAAGATAATTAACGTTTTCTGTCCCAGATTCCGCCCAAATTACACTCAGAACAATCATTAAAAACCAATAAAACATATAAGTTCTAGGTTCTGGGATTCTGTACTTTTTCCCTAAGGTGTGTAAAAGCGCCACCTGCTGTCAAACATTACAAACACTGATTGCCATAAAAACTCGTCTTTGGCGGGGAAGCGTTTTTTTTTTAAATGATGAGATAACTCATCAATGGCGGTGAAAGAGTTAGAGAGGTGGTATAGATTGATTTCAAAGCTAGCCCCTGGATTTAATCGTCAAATGGCAGCATTTAGCGTGCTCTTGGATTCTTCGAAAAGACGAGGTGGCCGAGTGGTTAAGGCGATGGACTGCTAATCCATTGTGCTCTGCACGCGTGGGTTCGAATCCCATCCTCGTCGTTAGTTGCTTTAACAGAGTTGTCTGTTCAGGATGGAAGTTTCTTCACGATTGGCTCGATCTTGTTCGAATGGTCCTTTGGTCAAAGTTGAGAAAGGCTGTAATCATCTCATCGTTTGGCCTCTTTACCCGCAAAGATGTCCTGCTAACCCTTTTTGGTGTTTGCGCTGCAGCTTCGAATCCCATCCTCGTCGTTTGGTACTTAGACACAGGTGGCTGTCGACAACACCAGCTAGTCCACGATTGGCTTACCGCCCACATGTTCAATGTTCCTTTTCAATCAACGGCAGATATCCTCAAATCTTTTCCTGGACGGCTAATTCCCTGCACAGTTTAGCTCCAACTCTAATCAAACCCACTCAAGCAAGCTCTTCAAGGTCTTCAGGATCACCAGAAATGTCAGGGTAGGAGCTTAACTCTGCCGGGTCTTGCCACTTCAGAAAAAGATTAAAGGGATACCCCTATCTATAACGTTAGGTTGATCCCTTTGTCATGTATGAGAAAGGCTTTAAACTTTGACATCCTAACAAGACTGGCAGTCAAATCCATTAAATGTTTGCTATCTTGAACTTGTCAAGAAGTTGTCATTTTGGGGATGCAGAATATCAAAAGGTAGCCAAGTTATTGCACATTTAAATGTTTATTTAAATGTTTATTTAAATGTGCATGCACGGACTAAAATGTCCTCCTTGGAATATGGCACCCCTAATGATTATTTGAGATGGTTTGAAAATTCAATATTGAAGAGGTTTCAAAGCTAACCCTGGATTTAAGCGTCAAATGGCAGCACTGAGCGTGCTCTTGGACTCTATTGAAAAGACGAGGTGGCCGAGTGGTTAAGGCGATGGACTGCTAATCCATTGTGCTCTGCACACGTGGGTTCGAATCCCATCCTCGTCGTTAGTTGCTTTAACAGAGTTGTCTGTTCAGGATGGAAGTTTCTTCACGATTGGCTCGATCTTGTTCGAATGGTCCTTTGGTCGAAGTTGAGAAAGGCTGTAATCATCTCATCGTTTGGCCTCTTTACCCGCAAAGATGTCCTGCTAACCCTTTTTGGTGTTTGCGCTGCAGCTTCGAATCCCATCCTCGTCGTTTGGTACTTAGACACAGGTGGCTGTCGACAACACCAGCTAGTCCACGATTGGCTTACCGCCCACATGTTCAATGTTCCTTTACAATCAACGGCAGATATCCTCAAATCTTTTCCTGGACGGCTAATTCCCTGCACAGTTTAGCTCCAACTCTAATCAAACCCACTCAAGCAAGCTCTTCAAGGTCTTCAGGATCACCAGAAACGTCAGGGTAGGAGCTTAACTCTGCCGGGTCTTGCCACTTCAGAAAAAGATTAAAGGGATACCCCTATCTATAACGTTAGGTTGATCCCTTTGTCATGTATGAGAAAGGCTTTAAACTTTGACATCCTAACAAGACTGGCAGTCAAATCCATTAAATGTTTGCTATCTTGAACTTGTCAAGAAGTTGTCATTTTGGGGATGCAGAATATCAAAAGGTAGCCAAGTTATTGCACATTTAAATGTTTATTTAAATGTTTATTTAAATGTGCATGCACGGACTAAAATGTCCTCCTTGGAATATGGCACCCCTAATGATTATTTGAGATGGTTTGAAAATGCAATATTGAAGAGGTTTCAAAGCTAACCTCTGGATTTAATCGTCAAATGGCAGCATTTAGCGTGCTCTTGGATTCTCGAAAAGATGAGGTGGCCGAGTGGTTAAGGCGATGGACTGCTAATCCATTGTGATCTGCACGCGTGGGTTCGAATCCCATCCTCATCGTTAGTTGCTTTAACAGAGATGTCTGTTTAGGATGGAAGTTTCTTCACGATTGGCTCGAACATGTTCGAATGGTCCCTTGGTCGAAGTTGAGAAAGGCTGTAATCATCTCATCGTTTGGCCTTTTTACGTTTAAAGATGTCCTGCTAATCATTTGTGGTGTGTGCGCTGCAGTTTTGAATCCCATCATCGTCATTTGGTACTTAACTCATTCGCCGCCAGCCTATAAAAAAAAGGTACCAGCCTACGCCAGCGTCTTTTAACATTTTAACCCAACTTGAATGGCTCACAGTACATTTTCTGTAAAGTATATATGGACAAACAATATGTCCAATGAAAGAACAGAGTCTCAGCTTTTAAACAAAAGAAAACGTATTCTTCCATCGTCATGTGTTCTTTTTTTATCACTCCGTAGATGTGGGTGGGTTTCTTCAAAAATGCCTCATTTTGATTAAACAGCTAAGATAATTAACGTTTTCTGTCCCAGATTCCGCCCAAATTACACTCAGAACAATCATTAAAAACCAATAAAACATATAAGTTCTAGGTTCTGGGATTCTGTACTTTTTCCCTAAGGTGTGTAAAAGCGCCACCTGCTGTCAAACATTACAAACACTGATTGCCATAAAAACTCGTCTTTGGCGGGGAAGCGTTTTTTTTTTAAATGATGAGATAACTCATCAATGGCGGTGAAAGAGTTAGAGAGGTGGTATAGATTGATTTCAAAGCTAGCCCCTGGATTTAATCGTCAAATGGCAGCATTTAGCGTGCTCTTGGATTCTTCGAAAAGACGAGGTGGCCGAGTGGTTAAGGCGATGGACTGCTAATCCATTGTGCTCTGCACACGTGGGTTCGAATCCCATCCTCGTCGTTAGTTGCTTTAACAGAGTTGTCTGTTCAGGATGGAAGTTTCTTCACGATTGGCTCGATCTTGTTCGAATGGTCCTTTGGTCGAAGTTGAGAAAGGCTGTAATCATCTCATCGTTTGGCCTTTTTACGTTTAAAGATGTCCTGCTAATCATTTGTGGTGTGTGCCCTGCAGTTTTGAATCCCATCATCGTCATTTGGTACTTAACTCATTCGCCGCCAGCCTATAAAAAAAAGGTACCAGCCTACGCCAGCGTCTTTTAACATTTTTACCCAACTTGAATGGCTCACAGTACATTTTCTGTAAAGTATATATGGACAAACAATATGTCCAATGAAAGAACAGAGTCTCAGCTTTTAAACAAAAGAAAACGTATTCTTCCATCGTCATGTGTTCTTTTTTTATCACTCCGTAGATGTGGGTGGGTTTCTTCAAAAATGCCTCATTTTGATTAAACAGCTAAGATAATTAACGTTTTCTGTCCCAGATTCCGCCCAAATTACACTCAGAACAATCATTAAAAACCAATAAAACATATAAGTTCTAGGTTCTGGGATTCTGTACTTTTTCCCTAAGGTGTGTAAAAGCGCCACCTGCTGTCAAACATTACAAACACTGATTGCCATAAAAACTCGTCTTTGGCGGGGAAGCGTTTTTTTTTTAAATGATGAGATAACTCATCAATGGCGGTGAAAGAGTTAGAGAGGTGGTATAGATTGATTTCAAAGCTAGCCCCTGGATTTAATCGTCAAATGGCAGCATTTAGCGTGCTCTTGGATTCTTCGAAAAGACGAGGTGGCCGAGTGGTTAAGGCGATGGACTGCTAATCCATTGTGCTCTGCACGCGTGGGTTCGAATCCCATCCTCGTCGTTAGTTGCTTTAACAGAGTTGTCTGTTCAGGATGGAAGTTTCTTCACGATTGGCTCGATCTTGTTCGAATGGTCCTTTGGTCAAAGTTGAGAAAGGCTGTAATCATCTCATCGTTTGGCCTCTTTACCCGCAAAGATGTCCTGCTAACCCTTTTTGGTGTTTGCGCTGCAGCTTCGAATCCCATCCTCGTCGTTTGGTACTTAGACACAGGTGGCTGTCGACAACACCAGCTAGTCCACGATTGGCTTACCGCCCACATGTTCAATGTTCCTTTTCAATCAACGGCAGATATCCTCAAATCTTTTCCTGGACGGCTAATTCCCTGCACAGTTTAGCTCCAACTCTAATCAAACCCACTCAAGCAAGCTCTTCAAGGTCTTCAGGATCACCAGAAATGTCAGGGTAGGAGCTTAACTCTGCCGGGTCTTGCCACTTCAGAAAAAGATTAAAGGGATACCCCTATCTATAACGTTAGGTTGATCCCTTTGTCATGTATGAGAAAGGCTTTAAACTTTGACATCCTAACAAGACTGGCAGTCAAATCCATTAAATGTTTGCTATCTTGAACTTGTCAAGAAGTTGTCATTTTGGGGATGCAGAATATCAAAAGGTAGCCAAGTTATTGCACATTTAAATGTTTATTTAAATGTTTATTTAAATGTGCATGCACGGACTAAAATGTCCTCCTTGGAATATGGCACCCCTAATGATTATTTGAGATGGTTTGAAAATTCAATATTGAAGAGGTTTCAAAGCTAACCCTGGATTTAAGCGTCAAATGGCAGCACTGAGCGTGCTCTTGGACTCTATTGAAAAGACGAGGTGGCCGAGTGGTTAAGGCGATGGACTGCTAATCCATTGTGCTCTGCACACGTGGGTTCGAATCCCATCCTCGTCGTTAGTTGCTTTAACAGAGTTGTCTGTTCAGGATGGAAGTTTCTTCACGATTGGCTCGATCTTGTTCGAATGGTCCTTTGGTCGAAGTTGAGAAAGGCTGTAATCATCTCATCGTTTGGCCTCTTTACCCGCAAAGATGTCCTGCTAACCCTTTTTGGTGTTTGCGCTGCAGCTTCGAATCCCATCCTCGTCGTTTGGTACTTAGACACAGGTGGCTGTCGACAACACCAGCTAGTCCACGATTGGCTTACCGCCCACATGTTCAATGTTCCTTTACAATCAACGGCAGATATCCTCAAATCTTTTCCTGGACGGCTAATTCCCTGCACAGTTTAGCTCCAACTCTAATCAAACCCACTCAAGCAAGCTCTTCAAGGTCTTCAGGATCACCAGAAACGTCAGGGTAGGAGCTTAACTCTGCCGGGTCTTGCCACTTCAGAAAAAGATTAAAGGGATACCCCTATCTATAACGTTAGGTTGATCCCTTTGTCATGTATGAGAAAGGCTTTAAACTTTGACATCCTAACAAGACTGGCAGTCAAATCCATTAAATGTTTGCTATCTTGAACTTGTCAAGAAGTTGTCATTTTGGGGATGCAGAATATCAAAAGGTAGCCAAGTTATTGCACATTTAAATGTTTATTTAAATGTTTATTTAAATGTGCATGCACGGACTAAAATGTCCTCCTTGGAATATGGCACCCCTAATGATTATTTGAGATGGTTTGAAAATGCAATATTGAAGAGGTTTCAAAGCTAACCTCTGGATTTAATCGTCAAATGGCAGCATTTAGCGTGCTCTTGGATTCTCGAAAAGATGAGGTGGCCGAGTGGTTAAGGCGATGGACTGCTAATCCATTGTGATCTGCACGCGTGGGTTCGAATCCCATCCTCATCGTTAGTTGCTTTAACAGAGATGTCTGTTTAGGATGGAAGTTTCTTCACGATTGGCTCGAACATGTTCGAATGGTCCCTTGGTCGAAGTTGAGAAAGGCTGTAATCATCTCATCGTTTGGCCTTTTTACGTTTAAAGATGTCCTGCTAATCATTTGTGGTGTGTGCGCTGCAGTTTTGAATCCCATCATCGTCATTTGGTACTTAACTCATTCGCCGCCAGCCTATAAAAAAAAGGTACCAGCCTACGCCAGCGTCTTTTAACATTTTAACCCAACTTGAATGGCTCACAGTACATTTTCTGTAAAGTATATATGGACAAACAATATGTCCAATGAAAGAACAGAGTCTCAGCTTTTAAACAAAAGAAAACGTATTCTTCCATCGTCATGTGTTCTTTTTTTATCACTCCGTAGATGTGGGTGGGTTTCTTCAAAAATGCCTCATTTTGATTAAACAGCTAAGATAATTAACGTTTTCTGTCCCAGATTCCGCCCAAATTACACTCAGAACAATCATTAAAAACCAATAAAACATATAAGTTCTAGGTTCTGGGATTCTGTACTTTTTCCCTAAGGTGTGTAAAAGCGCCACCTGCTGTCAAACATTACAAACACTGATTGCCATAAAAACTCGTCTTTGGCGGGGAAGCGTTTTTTTTTTAAATGATGAGATAACTCATCAATGGCGGTGAAAGAGTTAGAGAGGTGGTATAGATTGATTTCAAAGCTAGCCCCTGGATTTAATCGTCAAATGGCAGCATTTAGCGTGCTCTTGGATTCTTCGAAAAGACGAGGTGGCCGAGTGGTTAAGGCGATGGACTGCTAATCCATTGTGCTCTGCACACGTGGGTTCGAATCCCATCCTCGTCGTTAGTTGCTTTAACAGAGTTGTCTGTTCAGGATGGAAGTTTCTTCACGATTGGCTCGATCTTGTTCGAATGGTCCTTTGGTCGAAGTTGAGAAAGGCTGTAATCATCTCATCGTTTGGCCTTTTTACGTTTAAAGATGTCCTGCTAATCATTTGTGGTGTGTGCCCTGCAGTTTTGAATCCCATCATCGTCATTTGGTACTTAACTCATTCGCCGCCAGCCTATAAAAAAAAGGTACCAGCCTACGCCAGCGTCTTTTAACATTTTTACCCAACTTGAATGGCTCACAGTACATTTTCTGTAAAGTATATATGGACAAACAATATGTCCAATGAAAGAACAGAGTCTCAGCTTTTAAACAAAAGAAAACGTATTCTTCCATCGTCATGTGTTCTTTTTTATCACTCCGTAGATGTGGGTGGGTTTCTTCAAAAATGCCTCATTTTGATTAAACAGCTAAGATAATTAACGTTTTCTGTCCCAGATTCCGCCCAAATTACACTCAGAACAATCATTAAAATCCAATAAAACATATAAGTTCTAGGTTCTGGGATTCTGTACTTTTTCCCTAAGGTGTGTAAAAGCGCCACCTGCTGTCAAACATTACAAACACTGATTGCCATAAAAACTCGTCTTTGGCGGGGAAGCGTTTTTTTTTTAAATGATGAGATTACTCATCAATGGCGGTGAAAGAGTTAGAGAGGTGGTATAGATTGATTTCAAAGCTAGCCCCTGGATTTAATCGTCAAATGGCAGCATTTAGCGTGCTCTTGGATTCTTCGAAAAGACGAGGTGGCCGAGTGGTTAAGGCGATGGACTGCTAATCCATTGTGCTCTGCACGCGTGGGTTCGAATCCCATCCTCGTCGTTAGTTGCTTTAACAGAGTTGTCTGTTCAGGATGGAAGTTTCTTCACGATTGGCTCGATCTTGTTCGAATGGTCCTTTGGTCGAAGTTGAGAAAGGCTGTAATCATCTCATCGTTTGGCCTCTTTACCCGCAAAGATGTCCTGCTAACCCTTTTTGGTGTTTGCGCTGCAGCTTCGAATCCCATCCTCATCGTTTGGTACTTAGACACAGGTGGCTGTCGACAACACCAGCTAGTCCACGATTGGCTTACCGCCCACATGTTCAATGTTCCTTTTCAATCAACGGCAGATATCCTCAAATCTTTTCCTGGACGGCTAATTCCCTGCACAGTTTAGCTCCAACTCTAATCAAACCCACTCAAGCAAGCTCTTCAAGGTCTTCAGGATCACCAGAAATGTCAGGGTAGGAGCTTAACTCTGCCGGGTCTTGCCACTTCAGAAAAAGATTAAAGGGATACCCCTATCTATAACGTTAGGTTGATCCCTTTGTCATGTATGAGAAAGGCTTTAAACTTTGACATCCTAACAAGACTGGCAGTCAAATCCATTAAATGTTTGCTATCTTGAACTTGTCAAGAAGTTGTCATTTTGGGGATGCAGAATATCAAAAGGTAGCCAAGTTATTGCACATTTAAATGTTTATTTAAATGTTTATTTAAATGTGCATGCACGGACTAAAATGTCCTCCTTGGAATATGGCACCCCTAATGATTATTTGAGATGGTTTGAAAATGCAATATTGAAGAGGTTTCAAAGCTAACCTCTGGATTTAATCGTCAAATGGCAGCATTTAGCGTGCTCTTGGATTCTCGAAAAGATGAGGTGGCCGAGTGGTTAAGGCGATGGACTGCTAATCCATTGTGATCTGCACGCGTGGGTTCGAATCCCATCCTCATCGTTAGTTGCTTTAACAGAGATGTCTGTTTAGGATGGAAGTTTCTTCACGATTGGCTCGAACATGTTCGAATGGTCCCTTGGTCGAAGTTGAGAAAGGCTGTAATCATCTCATCGTTTGGCCTTTTTACGTTTAAAGATGTCCTGCTAATCATTTGTGGTGTGTGCGCTGCAGTTTTGAATCCCATCATCGTCATTTGGTACTTAACTCATTCGCCGCCAGCCTATAAAAAAAAGGTACCAGCCTACGCCAGCGTCTTTTAACATTTTAACCCAACTTGAATGGCTCACAGTACATTTTCTGTAAAGTATATATGGACAAACAATATGTCCAATGAAAGAACAGAGTCTCAGCTTTTAAACAAAAGAAAACGTATTCTTCCATCGTCATGTGTTCTTTTTTTATCACTCCGTAGATGTGGGTGGGTTTCTTCAAAAATGCCTCATTTTGATTAAACAGCTAAGATAATTAACGTTTTCTGTCCCAGATTCCGCCCAAATTACACTCAGAACAATCATTAAAAACCAATAAAACATATAAGTTCTAGGTTCTGGGATTCTGTACTTTTTCCCTAAGGTGTGTAAAAGCGCCACCTGCTGTCAAACATTACAAACACTGATTGCCATAAAAACTCGTCTTTGGCGGGGAAGCGTTTTTTTTTTAAATGATGAGATAACTCATCAATGGCGGTGAAAGAGTTAGAGAGGTGGTATAGATTGATTTCAAAGCTAGCCCCTGGATTTAATCGTCAAATGGCAGCATTTAGCGTGCTCTTGGATTCTTCGAAAAGACGAGGTGGCCGAGTGGTTAAGGCGATGGACTGCTAATCCATTGTGCTCTGCACACGTGGGTTCGAATCCCATCCTCGTCGTTAGTTGCTTTAACAGAGTTGTCTGTTCAGGATGGAAGTTTCTTCACGATTGGCTCGATCTTGTTCGAATGGTCCTTTGGTCGAAGTTGAGAAAGGCTGTAATCATCTCATCGTTTGGCCTTTTTACGTTTAAAGATGTCCTGCTAATCATTTGTGGTGTGTGCCCTGCAGTTTTGAATCCCATCCTCGTCGTTTGGTACTTAGACACAGGTGGCTGTCGACAACACCAGCTAGTCCACGATTGGCTTACCGCCCACATGTTCAATGTTCCTTTTCAATCAACGGCAGATATCCTCAAATCTTTTCCTGGACGGCTAATTCCCTGCACAGTTTAGCTCCAACTCTAATCAAACCCACTCAAGCAAGCTCTTCAAGGTCTTCAGGATCACCAGAAATGTCAGGGTAGGAGCTTAACTCTGCCGGGTCTTGCCACTTCAGAAAAAGATTAAAGGGATACCCCTATCTATAACGTTAGGTTGATCCCTTTGTCATGTATGAGAAAGGCTTTAAACTTTGACATCCTAACAAGACTGGCAGTCAAATCCATTAAATGTTTGCTATCTTGAACTTGTCAAGAAGTTGTCATTTTGGGGATGCAGAATATCAAAAGGTAGCCAAGTTATTGCACATTTAAATGTTTATTTAAATGTTTATTTAAATGTGCATGCACGGACTAAAATGTCCTCCTTGGAATATGGCACCCCTAATGATTATTTGAGATGGTTTGAAAATTCAATATTGAAGAGGTTTCAAAGCTAACCCTGGATTTAAGCGTCAAATGGCAGCACTGAGCGTGCTCTTGGACTCTATTGAAAAGACGAGGTGGCCGAGTGGTTAAGGCGATGGACTGCTAATCCATTGTGCTCTGCACACGTGGGTTCGAATCCCATCCTCGTCGTTAGTTGCTTTAACAGAGTTGTCTGTTCAGGATGGAAGTTTCTTCACGATTGGCTCGATCTTGTTCGAATGGTCCTTTGGTCGAAGTTGAGAAAGGCTGTAATCATCTCATCGTTTGGCCTCTTTACCCGCAAAGATGTCCTGCTAACCCTTTTTGGTGTTTGCGCTGCAGCTTCGAATCCCATCCTCGTCGTTTGGTACTTAGACACAGGTGGCTGTCGACAACACCAGCTAGTCCACGATTGGCTTACCGCCCACATGTTCAATGTTCCTTTACAATCAACGGCAGATATCCTCAAATCTTTTCCTGGACGGCTAATTCCCTGCACAGTTTAGCTCCAACTCTAATCAAACCCACTCAAGCAAGCTCTTCAAGGTCTTCAGGATCACCAGAAACGTCAGGGTAGGAGCTTAACTCTGCCGGGTCTTGCCACTTCAGAAAAAGATTAAAGGGATACCCCTATCTATAACGTTAGGTTGATCCCTTTGTCATGTATGAGAAAGGCTTTAAACTTTGACATCCTAACAAGACTGGCAGTCAAATCCATTAAATGTTTGCTATCTTGAACTTGTCAAGAAGTTGTCATTTTGGGGATGCAGAATATCAAAAGGTAGCCAAGTTATTGCACATTTAAATGTTTATTTAAATGTTTATTTAAATGTGCATGCACGGACTAAAATGTCCTCCTTGGAATATGGCACCCCTAATGATTATTTGAGATGGTTTGAAAATGCAATATTGAAGAGGTTTCAAAGCTAACCTCTGGATTTAATCGTCAAATGGCAGCATTTAGCGTGCTCTTGGATTCTCGAAAAGATGAGGTGGCCGAGTGGTTAAGGCGATGGACTGCTAATCCATTGTGATCTGCACGCGTGGGTTCGAATCCCATCCTCATCGTTAGTTGCTTTAACAGAGATGTCTGTTTAGGATGGAAGTTTCTTCACGATTGGCTCGAACATGTTCGAATGGTCCCTTGGTCGAAGTTGAGAAAGGCTGTAATCATCTCATCGTTTGGCCTTTTTACGTTTAAAGATGTCCTGCTAATCATTTGTGGTGTGTGCGCTGCAGTTTTGAATCCCATCATCGTCATTTGGTACTTAACTCATTCGCCGCCAGCCTATAAAAAAAAGGTACCAGCCTACGCCAGCGTCTTTTAACATTTTAACCCAACTTGAATGGCTCACAGTACATTTTCTGTAAAGTATATATGGACAAACAATATGTCCAATGAAAGAACAGAGTCTCAGCTTTTAAACAAAAGAAAACGTATTCTTCCATCGTCATGTGTTCTTTTTTTATCACTCCGTAGATGTGGGTGGGTTTCTTCAAAAATGCCTCATTTTGATTAAACAGCTAAGATAATTAACGTTTTCTGTCCCAGATTCCGCCCAAATTACACTCAGAACAATCATTAAAAACCAATAAAACATATAAGTTCTAGGTTCTGGGATTCTGTACTTTTTCCCTAAGGTGTGTAAAAGCGCCACCTGCTGTCAAACATTACAAACACTGATTGCCATAAAAACTCGTCTTTGGCGGGGAAGCGTTTTTTTTTTAAATGATGAGATAACTCATCAATGGCGGTGAAAGAGTTAGAGAGGTGGTATAGATTGATTTCAAAGCTAGCCCCTGGATTTAATCGTCAAATGGCAGCATTTAGCGTGCTCTTGGATTCTTCGAAAAGACGAGGTGGCCGAGTGGTTAAGGCGATGGACTGCTAATCCATTGTGCTCTGCACACGTGGGTTCGAATCCCATCCTCGTCGTTAGTTGCTTTAACAGAGTTGTCTGTTCAGGATGGAAGTTTCTTCACGATTGGCTCGATCTTGTTCGAATGGTCCTTTGGTCGAAGTTGAGAAAGGCTGTAATCATCTCATCGTTTGGCCTTTTTACGTTTAAAGATGTCCTGCTAATCATTTGTGGTGTGTGCCCTGCAGTTTTGAATCCCATCATCGTCATTTGGTACTTAACTCATTCGCCGCCAGCCTATAAAAAAAAGGTACCAGCCTACGCCAGCGTCTTTTAACATTTTTACCCAACTTGAATGGCTCACAGTACATTTTCTGTAAAGTATATATGGACAAACAATATGTCCAATGAAAGAACAGAGTCTCAGCTTTTAAACAAAAGAAAACGTATTCTTCCATCGTCATGTGTTCTTTTTTATCACTCCGTAGATGTGGGTGGGTTTCTTCAAAAATGCCTCATTTTGATTAAACAGCTAAGATAATTAACGTTTTCTGTCCCAGATTCCGCCCAAATTACACTCAGAACAATCATTAAAATCCAATAAAACATATAAGTTCTAGGTTCTGGGATTCTGTACTTTTTCCCTAAGGTGTGTAAAAGCGCCACCTGCTGTCAAACATTACAAACACTGATTGCCATAAAAACTCGTCTTTGGCGGGGAAGCGTTTTTTTTTTAAATGATGAGATTACTCATCAATGGCGGTGAAAGAGTTAGAGAGGTGGTATAGATTGATTTCAAAGCTAGCCCCTGGATTTAATCGTCAAATGGCAGCATTTAGCGTGCTCTTGGATTCTTCGAAAAGACGAGGTGGCCGAGTGGTTAAGGCGATGGACTGCTAATCCATTGTGCTCTGCACGCGTGGGTTCGAATCCCATCCTCGTCGTTAGTTGCTTTAACAGAGTTGTCTGTTCAGGATGGAAGTTTCTTCACGATTGGCTCGATCTTGTTCGAATGGTCCTTTGGTCGAAGTTGAGAAAGGCTGTAATCATCTCATCGTTTGGCCTCTTTACCCGCAAAGATGTCCTGCTAACCCTTTTTGGTGTTTGCGCTGCAGCTTCGAATCCCATCCTCATCGTTTGGTACTTAGACACAGGTGGCTGTCGACAACACCAGCTAGTCCACGATTGGCTTACCGCCCACATGTTCAATGTTCCTTTTCAATCAACGGCAGATATCCTCAAATCTTTTCCTGGACGGCTAATTCCCTGCACAGTTTAGCTCCAACTCTAATCAAACCCACTCAAGCAAGCTCTTCAAGGTCTTCAGGATCACCAGAAATGTCAGGGTAGGAGCTTAACTCTGCCGGGTCTTGCCACTTCAGAAAAAGATTAAAGGGATACCCCTATCTATAACGTTAGGTTGATCCCTTTGTCATGTATGAGAAAGGCTTTAAACTTTGACATCCTAACAAGACTGGCAGTCAAATCCATTAAATGTTTGCTATCTTGAACTTGTCAAGAAGTTGTCATTTTGGGGATGCAGAATATCAAAAGGTAGCCAAGTTATTGCACATTTAAATGTTTATTTAAATGTTTATTTAAATGTGCATGCACGGACTAAAATGTCCTCCTTGGAATATGGCACCCCTAATGATTATTTGAGATGGTTTGAAAATGCAATATTGAAGAGGTTTCAAAGCTAACCTCTGGATTTAATCGTCAAATGGCAGCATTTAGCGTGCTCTTGGATTCTCGAAAAGATGAGGTGGCCGAGTGGTTAAGGCGATGGACTGCTAATCCATTGTGATCTGCACGCGTGGGTTCGAATCCCATCCTCATCGTTAGTTGCTTTAACAGAGATGTCTGTTTAGGATGGAAGTTTCTTCACGATTGGCTCGAACATGTTCGAATGGTCCCTTGGTCGAAGTTGAGAAAGGCTGTAATCATCTCATCGTTTGGCCTTTTTACGTTTAAAGATGTCCTGCTAATCATTTGTGGTGTGTGCGCTGCAGTTTTGAATCCCATCATCGTCATTTGGTACTTAACTCATTCGCCGCCAGCCTATAAAAAAAAGGTACCAGCCTACGCCAGCGTCTTTTAACATTTTAACCCAACTTGAATGGCTCACAGTACATTTTCTGTAAAGTATATATGGACAAACAATATGTCCAATGAAAGAACAGAGTCTCAGCTTTTAAACAAAAGAAAACGTATTCTTCCATCGTCATGTGTTCTTTTTTTATCACTCCGTAGATGTGGGTGGGTTTCTTCAAAAATGCCTCATTTTGATTAAACAGCTAAGATAATTAACGTTTTCTGTCCCAGATTCCGCCCAAATTACACTCAGAACAATCATTAAAAACCAATAAAACATATAAGTTCTAGGTTCTGGGATTCTGTACTTTTTCCCTAAGGTGTGTAAAAGCGCCACCTGCTGTCAAACATTACAAACACTGATTGCCATAAAAACTCGTCTTTGGCGGGGAAGCGTTTTTTTTTTAAATGATGAGATAACTCATCAATGGCGGTGAAAGAGTTAGAGAGGTGGTATAGATTGATTTCAAAGCTAGCCCCTGGATTTAATCGTCAAATGGCAGCATTTAGCGTGCTCTTGGATTCTTCGAAAAGACGAGGTGGCCGAGTGGTTAAGGCGATGGACTGCTAATCCATTGTGCTCTGCACACGTGGGTTCGAATCCCATCCTCGTCGTTAGTTGCTTTAACAGAGTTGTCTGTTCAGGATGGAAGTTTCTTCACGATTGGCTCGATCTTGTTCGAATGGTCCTTTGGTCGAAGTTGAGAAAGGCTGTAATCATCTCATCGTTTGGCCTTTTTACGTTTAAAGATGTCCTGCTAATCATTTGTGGTGTGTGCCCTGCAGTTTTGAATCCCATCATCGTCATTTGGTACTTAACTCATTCGCCGCCAGCCTATAAAAAAAAGGTACCAGCCTACGCCAGCGTCTTTTAACATTTTTACCCAACTTGAATGGCTCACAGTACATTTTCTGTAAAGTATATATGGACAAACAATATGTCCAATGAAAGAACAGAGTCTCAGCTTTTAAACAAAAGAAAACGTATTCTTCCATCGTCATGTGTTCTTTTTTATCACTCCGTAGATGTGGGTGGGTTTCTTCAAAAATGCCTCATTTTGATTAAACAGCTAAGATAATTAACGTTTTCTGTCCCAGATTCCGCCCAAATTACACTCAGAACAATCATTAAAATCCAATAAAACATATAAGTTCTAGGTTCTGGGATTCTGTACTTTTTCCCTAAGGTGTGTAAAAGCGCCACCTGCTGTCAAACATTACAAACACTGATTGCCATAAAAACTCGTCTTTGGCGGGGAAGCGTTTTTTTTTTAAATGATGAGATTACTCATCAATGGCGGTGAAAGAGTTAGAGAGGTGGTATAGATTGATTTCAAAGCTAGCCCCTGGATTTAATCGTCAAATGGCAGCATTTAGCGTGCTCTTGGATTCTTCGAAAAGACGAGGTGGCCGAGTGGTTAAGGCGATGGACTGCTAATCCATTGTGCTCTGCACGCGTGGGTTCGAATCCCATCCTCGTCGTTAGTTGCTTTAACAGAGTTGTCTGTTCAGGATGGAAGTTTCTTCACGATTGGCTCGATCTTGTTCGAATGGTCCTTTGGTCGAAGTTGAGAAAGGCTGTAATCATCTCATCGTTTGGCCTCTTTACCCGCAAAGATGTCCTGCTAACCCTTTTTGGTGTTTGCGCTGCAGCTTCGAATCCCATCCTCATCGTTTGGTACTTAGACACAGGTGGCTGTCGACAACACCAGCTAGTCCACGATTGGCTTACCGCCCACATGTTCAATGTTCCTTTTCAATCAACGGCAGATATCCTCAAATCTTTTCCTGGACGGCTAATTCCCTGCACAGTTTAGCTCCAACTCTAATCAAACCCACTCAAGCAAGCTCTTCAAGGTCTTCAGGATCACCAGAAATGTCAGGGTAGGAGCTTAACTCTGCCGGGTCTTGCCACTTCAGAAAAAGATTAAAGGGATACCCCTATCTATAACGTTAGGTTGATCCCTTTGTCATGTATGAGAAAGGCTTTAAACTTTGACATCCTAACAAGACTGGCAGTCAAATCCATTAAATGTTTGCTATCTTGAACTTGTCAAGAAGTTGTCATTTTGGGGATGCAGAATATCAAAAGGTAGCCAAGTTATTGCACATTTAAATGTTTATTTAAATGTTTATTTAAATGTGCATGCACGGACTAAAATGTCCTCCTTGGAATATGGCACCCCTAATGATTATTTGAGATGGTTTGAAAATGCAATATTGAAGAGGTTTCAAAGCTAACCTCTGGATTTAATCGTCAAATGGCAGCATTTAGCGTGCTCTTGGATTCTCGAAAAGATGAGGTGGCCGAGTGGTTAAGGCGATGGACTGCTAATCCATTGTGATCTGCACGCGTGGGTTCGAATCCCATCCTCATCGTTAGTTGCTTTAACAGAGATGTCTGTTTAGGATGGAAGTTTCTTCACGATTGGCTCGAACATGTTCGAATGGTCCCTTGGTCGAAGTTGAGAAAGGCTGTAATCATCTCATCGTTTGGCCTTTTTACGTTTAAAGATGTCCTGCTAATCATTTGTGGTGTGTGCGCTGCAGTTTTGAATCCCATCATCGTCATTTGGTACTTAACTCATTCGCCGCCAGCCTATAAAAAAAAGGTACCAGCCTACGCCAGCGTCTTTTAACATTTTAACCCAACTTGAATGGCTCACAGTACATTTTCTGTAAAGTATATATGGACAAACAATATGTCCAATGAAAGAACAGAGTCTCAGCTTTTAAACAAAAGAAAACGTATTCTTCCATCGTCATGTGTTCTTTTTTTATCACTCCGTAGATGTGGGTGGGTTTCTTCAAAAATGCCTCATTTTGATTAAACAGCTAAGATAATTAACGTTTTCTGTCCCAGATTCCGCCCAAATTACACTCAGAACAATCATTAAAAACCAATAAAACATATAAGTTCTAGGTTCTGGGATTCTGTACTTTTTCCCTAAGGTGTGTAAAAGCGCCACCTGCTGTCAAACATTACAAACACTGATTGCCATAAAAACTCGTCTTTGGCGGGGAAGCGTTTTTTTTTTAAATGATGAGATAACTCATCAATGGCGGTGAAAGAGTTAGAGAGGTGGTATAGATTGATTTCAAAGCTAGCCCCTGGATTTAATCGTCAAATGGCAGCATTTAGCGTGCTCTTGGATTCTTCGAAAAGACGAGGTGGCCGAGTGGTTAAGGCGATGGACTGCTAATCCATTGTGCTCTGCACACGTGGGTTCGAATCCCATCCTCGTCGTTAGTTGCTTTAACAGAGTTGTCTGTTCAGGATGGAAGTTTCTTCACGATTGGCTCGATCTTGTTCGAATGGTCCTTTGGTCGAAGTTGAGAAAGGCTGTAATCATCTCATCGTTTGGCCTTTTTACGTTTAAAGATGTCCTGCTAATCATTTGTGGTGTGTGCCCTGCAGTTTTGAATCCCATCATCGTCATTTGGTACTTAACTCATTCGCCGCCAGCCTATAAAAAAAAGGTACCAGTCTACGCCAGCGTCTTTTAACATTTTTACCCAACTTGAATGGCTCACAGTACATTTTCTGTAAAGTATATATGGACAAACAATATGTCCAATGAAAGAACAGAGTCTCAGCTTTTAAACAAAAGAAAACGTATTCTTCCATCGTCATGTGTTCTTTTTTATCACTCCGTAGATGTGGGTGGGTTTCTTCAAAAATGCCTCATTTTGATTAAACAGCTAAGATAATTAACGTTTTCTGTCCCAGATTCCGCCCAAATTACACTCAGAACAATCATTAAAATCCAATAAAACATATAAGTTCTAGGTTCTGGGATTCTGTACTTTTTCCCTAAGGTGTGTAAAAGCGCCACCTGCTGTCAAACATTACAAACACTGATTGCCATAAAAACTCGTCTTTGGCGGGGAAGCGTTTTTTTTTTAAATGATGAGATTACTCATCAATGGCGGTGAAAGAGTTAGAGAGGTGGTATAGATTGATTTCAAAGCTAGCCCCTGGATTTAATCGTCAAATGGCAGCATTTAGCGTGCTCTTGGATTCTTCGAAAAGACGAGGTGGCTGAGTGGTTAAGGCGATGGACTGCTAATCCATTGTGCTCTGCACGCGTGGGTTCGAATCCCATCCTCGTCGTTAGTTGCTTTAACAGAGTTGTCTGTTCAGGATGGAAGTTTCTTCACGATTGGCTCGATCTTGTTCGAATGGTCCTTTGGTCGAAGTTGAGAAAGGCTGTAATCATCTCATCGTTTGGCCTCTTTACCCGCAAAGATGTCCTGCTAACCCTTTTTGGTGTTTGCGCTGCAGCTTCGAATCCCATCCTCATCGTTTGGTACTTAGACACAGGTGGCTGTCGACAACACCAGCTAGTCCACGATTGGCTTACCGCCCACATGTTCAATGTTCCTTTTCAATCAACGGCAGATATCCTCAAATCTTTTCCTGGACGGCTAATTCCCTGCACAGTTTAGCTCCAACTCTAATCAAACCCACTCAAGCAAGCTCTTCAAGGTCTTCAGGATCACCAGAAATGTCAGGGTAGGAGCTTAACTCTGCCGGGTCTTGCCACTTCAGAAAAAGATTAAAGGGATACCCCTATCTATAACGTTAGGTTGATCCCTTTGTCATGTATGAGAAAGGCTTTAAACTTTGACATCCTAACAAGACTGGCAGTCAAATCCATTAAATGTTTGCTATCTTGAACTTGTCAAGAAGTTGTCATTTTGGGGATGCAGAATATCAAAAGGTAGCCAAGTTATTGCACATTTAAATGTTTATTTAAATGTTTATTTAAATGTGCATGCACGGACTAAAATGTCCTCCTTGGAATATGGCACCCCTAATGATTATTTGAGATGGTTTGAAAATTCAATATTGAAGAGGTTTCAAAGCTAACCCTGGATTTAAGCGTCAAATGGCAGCACTGAGCGTGCTCTTGGA
This sequence comes from Triplophysa bombifrons, assembly GCA_029783895.1. Taxonomy (NCBI): domain Eukaryota; kingdom Metazoa; phylum Chordata; class Actinopteri; order Cypriniformes; family Nemacheilidae; genus Triplophysa; species Triplophysa bombifrons. Next base: position 8,176,477 of record CM056455.1, read on the forward strand.
CTCTATTGAAAAGACGAGGTGGCCGAGTGGTTAAGGCGATGGACTGCTAATCCATTGTGCTCTGCACACGTGGGTTCGAATCCCATCCTCGTCGTTAGTTGCTTTAACAGAGTTGTCTGTTCAGGATGGAAGTTTCTTCACGATTGGCTCGATCTTGTTCGAATGGTCCTTTGGTCGAAGTTGAGAAAGGCTGTAATCATCTCATCGTTTGGCCTCTTTACCCGCAAAGATGTCCTGCTAACCCTTTTTGGTGTTTGCGCTGCAGCTTCGAATCCCATCCTCGTCGTTTGGTACTTAGACACAGGTGGCTGTCGACAACACCAGCTAGTCCACGATTGGCTTACCGCCCACATGTTCAATGTTCCTTTACAATCAACGGCAGATATCCTCAAATCTTTTCCTGGACGGCTAATTCCCTGCACAGTTTAGCTCCAACTCTAATCAAACCCACTCAAGCAAGCTCTTCAAGGTCTTCAGGATCACCAGAAACGTCAGGGTAGGAGCTTAACTCTGCCGGGTCTTGCCACTTCAGAAAAAGATTAAAGGGATACCCCTATCTATAACGTTAGGTTGATCCCTTTGTCATGTATGAGAAAGGCTTTAAACTTTGACATCCTAACAAGACTGGCAGTCAAATCCATTAAATGTTTGCTATCTTGAACTTGTCAAGAAGTTGTCATTTTGGGGATGCAGAATATCAAAAGGTAGCCAAGTTATTGCACATTTAAATGTTTATTTAAATGTTTATTTAAATGTGCATGCACGGACTAAAATGTCCTCCTTGGAATATGGCACCCCTAATGATTATTTGAGATGGTTTGAAAATGCAATATTGAAGAGGTTTCAAAGCTAACCTCTGGATTTAATCGTCAAATGGCAGCATTTAGCGTGCTCTTGGATTCTCGAAAAGATGAGGTGGCCGAGTGGTTAAGGCGATGGACTGCTAATCCATTGTGATCTGCACGCGTGGGTTCGAATCCCATCCTCATCGTTAGTTGCTTTAACAGAGATGTCTGTTTAGGATGGAAGTTTCTTCACGATTGGCTCGAACATGTTCGAATGGTCCCTTGGTCGAAGTTGAGAAAGGCTGTAATCATCTCATCGTTTGGCCTTTTTACGTTTAAAGATGTCCTGCTAATCATTTGTGGTGTGTGCGCTGCAGTTTTGAATCCCATCATCGTCATTTGGTACTTAACTCATTCGCCGCCAGCCTATAAAAAAAAGGTACCAGCCTACGCCAGCGTCTTTTAACATTTTAACCCAACTTGAATGGCTCACAGTACATTTTCTGTAAAGTATATATGGACAAACAATATGTCCAATGAAAGAACAGAGTCTCAGCTTTTAAACAAAAGAAAACGTATTCTTCCATCGTCATGTGTTCTTTTTTTATCACTCCGTAGATGTGGGTGGGTTTCTTCAAAAATGCCTCATTTTGATTAAACAGCTAAGATAATTAACGTTTTCTGTCCCAGATTCCGCCCAAATTACACTCAGAACAATCATTAAAAACCAATAAAACATATAAGTTCTAGGTTCTGGGATTCTGTACTTTTTCCCTAAGGTGTGTAAAAGCGCCACCTGCTGTCAAACATTACAAACACTGATTGCCATAAAAACTCGTCTTTGGCGGGGAAGCGTTTTTTTTTTAAATGATGAGATAACTCATCAATGGCGGTGAAAGAGTTAGAGAGGTGGTATAGATTGATTTCAAAGCTAGCCCCTGGATTTAATCGTCAAATGGCAGCATTTAGCGTGCTCTTGGATTCTTCGAAAAGACGAGGTGGCCGAGTGGTTAAGGCGATGGACTGCTAATCCATTGTGCTCTGCACACGTGGGTTCGAATCCCATCCTCGTCGTTAGTTGCTTTAACAGAGTTGTCTGTTCAGGATGGAAGTTTCTTCACGATTGGCTCGATCTTGTTCGAATGGTCCTTTGGTCGAAGTTGAGAAAGGCTGTAATCATCTCATCGTTTGGCCTTTTTACGTTTAAAGATGTCCTGCTAATCATTTGTGGTGTGTGCCCTGCAGTTTTGAATCCCATCATCGTCATTTGGTACTTAACTCATTCGCCGTCAGCCTATAAAAAAAAGGTACCAGCCTACGCCAGCGTCTTTTAACATTTTTACCCAACTTAAATGGCTCACAGTACATTTTCTGTAAAGTATATATGGACAAACAATATGTCCAATGAAAGAACAGAGTCTCAGCTTTTAAACAAAAGAAAACGTATTCTTCCATCGTCATGTGTTCTTTTTTATCACTCCGTAGATGTGGGTGGGTTTCTTCAAAAATGCCTCATTTTGATTAAACAGCTAAGATAATTAACGTTTTCTGTCCCAGATTCCGCCCAAATTACACTCAGAACAATCATTAAAAACCAATAAAACATATAAGTTCTAGGTTCTGGGATTCTGTACTTTTTCCCTAAGGTGTGTAAAAGCGCCACCTGCTGTCAAACATTACAAACACTGATTGCCATAAAAACTCGTCTTTGGCGGGGAAGCGTTTTTTTTTTAAATGATGAGATAACTCATCAATGGCGGTGAAAGAGTTAGAGAGGTGGTATAGATTGATTTCAAAGCTAGCCCCTGGATTTAATCGTCAAATGGCAGCATTTAGCGTGCTCTTGGATTCTTCGAAAAGACGAGGTGGCCGAGTGGTTAAGGCGATGGACTGCTAATCCATTGTGCTCTGCACGCGTGGGTTCGAATCCCATCCTCGTCGTTAGTTGCTTTAACAGAGTTGTCTGTTCAGGATGGAAGTTTCTTCACGATTGGCTCGATCTTGTTCGAATGGTCCTTTGGTCGAAGTTGAGAAAGGCTGTAATCATCTCATCGTTTGGCCTCTTTACCCGCAAAGATGTCCTGCTAACCCTTTTTGGTGTTTGCGCTGCAGCTTCGAATCCCATCCTCATCGTTTGGTACTTAGACACAGGTGGCTGTCGACAACACCAGCTAGTCCACGATTGGCTTACCGCCCACATGTTCAATGTTCCTTTTCAATCAACGGCAGATATCCTCAAATCTTTTCCTGGACGGCTAATTCCCTGCACAGTTTAGCTCCAACTCTAATCAAACCCACTCAAGCAAGCTCTTCAAGGTCTTCAGGATCACCAGAAATGTCAGGGTAGGAGCTTAACTCTGCCGGGTCTTGCCACTTCAGAAAAAGATTAAAGGGATACCCCTATCTATAACGTTAGGTTGATCCCTTTGTCATGTATGAGAAAGGCTTTAAACTTTGACATCCTAACAAGACTGGCAGTCAAATCCATTAAATGTTTGCTATCTTGAACTTGTCAAGAAGTTGTCATTTTGGGGATGCAGAATATCAAAAGGTAGCCAAGTTATTGCACATTTAAATGTTTATTTAAATGTTTATTTAAATGTGCATGCACGGACTAAAATGTCCTCCTTGGAATATGGCACCCCTAATGATTATTTGAGATGGTTTGAAAATTCAATATTGAAGAGGTTTCAAAGCTAACCCTGGATTTAAGCGTCAAATGGCAGCACTGAGCGTGCTCTTGGACTCTATTGAAAAGACGAGGTGGCCGAGTGGTTAAGGCGATGGACTGCTAATCCATTGTGCTCTGCACACGTGGGTTCGAATCCCATCCTCGTCGTTAGTTGCTTTAACAGAGTTGTCTGTTCAGGATGGAAGTTTCTTCACGATTGGCTCGATCTTGTTCGAATGGTCCTTTGGTCGAAGTTGAGAAAGGCTGTAATCATCTCATCGTTTGGCCTCTTTACCCGCAAAGATGTCCTGCTAACCCTTTTTGGTGTTTGCGCTGCAGCTTCGAATCCCATCCTCGTCGTTTGGTACTTAGACACAGGTGGCTGTCGACAACACCAGCTAGTCCACGATTGGCTTACCGCCCACATGTTCAATGTTCCTTTACAATCAACGGCAGATATCCTCAAATCTTTTCCTGGACGGCTAATTCCCTGCACAGTTTAGCTCCAACTCTAATCAAACCCACTCAAGCAAGCTCTTCAAGGTCTTCAGGATCACCAGAAACGTCAGGGTAGGAGCTTAACTCTGCCGGGTCTTGCCACTTCAGAAAAAGATTAAAGGGATACCCCTATCTATAACGTTAGGTTGATCCCTTTGTCATGTATGAGAAAGGCTTTAAACTTTGACATCCTAACAAGACTGGCAGTCAAATCCATTAAATGTTTGCTATCTTGAACTTGTCAAGAAGTTGTCATTTTGGGGATGCAGAATATCAAAAGGTAGCCAAGTTATTGCACATTTAAATGTTTATTTAAATGTTTATTTAAATGTGCATGCACGGACTAAAATGTCCTCCTTGGAATATGGCACCCCTAATGATTATTTGAGATGGTTTGAAAATGCAATATTGAAGAGGTTTCAAAGCTAACCTCTGGATTTAATCGTCAAATGGCGGCAGTTAGCGTGCTCTTGGATTCTCGAAAAGATGAGGTGGCCGAGTGGTTAAGGCGATGGACTGCTAATCCATTGTGATCTGCACGCGTGGGTTCGAATCCCATCCTCATCGTTAGTTGCTTTAACAGAGATGTCTGTTTAGGATGGAAGTTTCTTCACGATTGGCTCGAACATGTTCGAATGGTCCCTTGGTCGAAGTTGAGAAAGGCTGTAATCATCTCATCGTTTGGCCTTTTTACGTTTAAAGATGTCCTGCTAATCATTTGTGGTGTGTGCGCTGCAGTTTTGAATCCCATCATCGCTATTTGGTACTTAACTCATTCGCCGCCAGCCTATAAAAAAAAGGTACCAGCCTACGCCAGCGTCTTTTAACATTTTAACCCAACTTGAATGGCTCACAGTACATTTTCTGTAAAGTATATATGGACAAACAATATGTCCAATGAAAGAACAGAGTCTCAGCTTTTAAACAAAAGAAAACGTATTCTTCCATCGTCATGTGTTCTTTTTTTATCACTCCGTAGATGTGGGTGGGTTTCTTCAAAAATGCCTCATTTTGATTAAACAGCTAAGATAATTAACGTTTTCTGTCCCAGATTCCGCCCAAATTACACTCAGAACAATCATTAAAAACCAATAAAACATATAAGTTCTAGGTTCTGGGATTCTGTACTTTTTCCCTAAGGTGTGTAAAAGCGCCACCTGCTGTCAAACATTACAAACACTGATTGCCATAAAAACTCGTCTTTGGCGGGGAAGCGTTTTTTTTTTTAAATGATGAGATAACTCATCAATGGCGGTGAAAGAGTTAGAGAGGTGGTATAGATTGATTTCAAAGCTAGCCCCTGGATTTAATCGTCAAATGGCAGCATTTAGCGTGCTCTTGGATTCTTCGAAAAGACGAGGTGGCCGAGTGGTTAAGGCGATGGACTGCTAATCCATTGTGCTCTGCACACGTGGGTTCGAATCCCATCCTCGTCGTTAGTTGCTTTAACAGAGTTGTCTGTTCAGGATGGAAGTTTCTTCAGGATTGGCTCGAACGTGTTCGAATGGTCCCTTGGTCGAAGTTGAGAAAGGCTGTAATCATCTCATCGTTTGGCCTTTTTACGTTTAAAGATGTCCTGCTAATCATTTGTGGTGTGTGCGCTGCAGTCTTGAATCCCATCATCGTCATTTGGTACTTAACTCATTTGCCGCCAGCCTATAAAAAAAAGGTACCAGCCTACGCCAGCGTCTTTTAACATTTTTACCCAACTTGAATGGCTCACAGTACATTTTCTGTAAAGTATATATGGACAAACAATATGTCCAATGAAAGAACAGAGTCTCAGCTTTTAAACAAAAGAAAACGTATTCTTCCATCGTCATGTGTTCTTTTTTTATCACTCCGTAGATGTGGGTGGGTTTCTTCAAAAATGCCTCATTTTGATTAAACAGCTAAGATAATTAACGTTTTCTGTCCCGGATTCCGCCCAAATTACACTCAGAACAATCATTAAAAACCAATAAAACATATAAGTTCTAGGTTCTGGGATTCTGTACTTTTTCCCTAAGGTGTGTAAAAGCGCCACCTGCTGTCAAACAGTACAAACACTGATTGCCATAAAAACTCGTCTTTGGCGGGGAAGCGTTTTTTTTTTAAATGATTAGATAACTCGTCAATGGCGGTGAAAGAGTTAGAGAGGTGGTATAGATTGATTTCAAAGCTAGCCCCTGGATTTAATCGTCAAATGGCAGCATTTAGCGTGCTCTTGGATTCTTCGCAAAGACGAGGTGGCCGAGTGGTTAAGGCGATGGACTGCTAATACATTGTGCTCTGCACGCGTGGGTTCGAATCCCATCCTCGTCGTTAGTTGCTTTAACAGAGTTGTCTGTTCAGGATGGAAGTTTCTTCACGATTGGCTCGATCTTGTTCGAATGGTCCTTTGGTCGAAGTTGAGAAAGGCTGTAATCATCTCATCGTTTGGCCTCTTTACCCGCAAAGATGTCCTGCTAACCCTTTTTGGTGTTTGCGCTGCAGCTTCGAATCCCATCCTCGTCGTTTCGTACTTAGACACAGGTGTCTGTCGAAAACACCAGCTAGTCCACGATTGGCTTACCGCCCACATGTTCAATGTTCCTTTACAATCAACGGCAGATATCCTCAAATCTTTTCCTGGACGGCTAATTCCCTGCACAGTTTAGCTCCAATTCTAATCAAACCCACTCAAGCAAGCTCTTCAAGGTCTTCAGGATCACCAGAAACGTCAGGGTAGGAGCTTAACTCTGCCGGGTCTTGCCACTTCAGAAAAAGATTAAAGGGATACCCCTATCTATAACGTTAGGTTGATCCCTTTGTCATGTATGAGAAAGGCTTTAAACTTTGACATCCTAACAAGACTGGCAGTCAAATCCATTAAATGTTTGCTATCTTGAACTTGTCAAGAAGTTGTCATTTTGGGGATGCAGAATATCAAAAGGTAGCCAAGTTATTGCACATTTAAATGTTTATTTAAATGTTTATTTAAATGTGCATGCACGGACTAAAATGTCCTCCTTGGAATATGGCACCCCTAATGATTATTTGAGATGGTTTGAAAATGCAATATTGAAGAGGTTTCAAAGCTAACCTCTGGATTTAATCGTCAAATGGCAGCAGTTAGCGTGCTCTTGGATTCTCGAAAAGATGAGGTGGCCGAGTGGTTAAGGCGATGGACTGCTAATCCATTGTGATCTGCACGCGTGGGTTCGAATCCCATCCTCATCGTTAGTTGCTTTAACAGAGATGTCTGTTTAGGATGGAAGTTTCTTCACGATTGGCTCGAACATGTTCGAATGGTCCCTTGGTCGAAGTTGAGAAAGGCTGTAATCATCTCATCGTTTGGCCTTTTTACGTTTAAAGATGTCCTGCTAATCATTTGTGGTGTGTGCGCTGCAGTTTTGAATCCCATCATCGCTATTTGGTACTTAACTCATTCGCCGCCAGCCTATAAAAAAAAGGTACCAGCCTACGCCAGCGTCTTTTAACATTTTAACCCAACTTGAATGGCTCACAGTACATTTTCTGTAAAGTATATATGGACAAACAATATGTCCAATGAAAGAACAGAGTCTCAGCTTTTAAACAAAAGAAAACGTATTCTTCCATCGTCATGTGTTCTTTTTTTATCACTCCGTAGATGTGGGTGGGTTTCTTCAAAAATGCCTCATTTTGATTAAACAGCTAAGATAATTAACGTTTTCTGTCCCAGATTCCGCCCAAATTACACTCAGAACAATCATTAAAAACCAATAAAACATATAAGTTCTAGGTTCTGGGATTCTGTACTTTTTCCCTAAGGTGTGTAAAAGCGCCACCTGCTGTCAAACATTACAAACACTGATTGCCATAAAAACTCGTCTTTGGCGGGGAAGCGTTTTTTTTTTTAAATGATGAGATAACTCATCAATGGCGGTGAAAGAGTTAGAGAGGTGGTATAGATTGATTTCAAAGCTAGCCCCTGGATTTAATCGTCAAATGGCAGCATTTAGCGTGCTCTTGGATTCTTCGAAAAGACGAGGTGGCCGAGTGGTTAAGGCGATGGACTGCTAATCCATTGTGCTCTGCACACGTGGGTTCGAATCCCATCCTCGTCGTTAGTTGCTTTAACAGAGTTGTCTGTTCAGGATGGAAGTTTCTTCAGGATTGGCTCGAACGTGTTCGAATGGTCCCTTGGTCGAAGTTGAGAAAGGCTGTAATCATCTCATCGTTTGGCCTTTTTACGTTTAAAGATGTCCTGCTAATCATTTGTGGTGTGTGCGCTGCAGTCTTGAATCCCATCATCGTCATTTGGTACTTAACTCATTTGCCGCCAGCCTATAAAAAAAAGGTACCAGCCTACGCCAGCGTCTTTTAACATTTTTACCCAACTTGAATGGCTCACAGTACATTTTCTGTAAAGTATATATGGACAAACAATATGTCCAATGAAAGAACAGAGTCTCAGCTTTTAAACAAAAGAAAACGTATTCTTCCATCGTCATGTGTTCTTTTTTTATCACTCCGTAGATGTGGGTGGGTTTCTTCAAAAATGCCTCATTTTGATTAAACAGCTAAGATAATTAACGTTTTCTGTCCCGGATTCCGCCCAAATTACACTCAGAACAATCATTAAAAACCAATAAAACATATAAGTTCTAGGTTCTGGGATTCTGTACTTTTTCCCTAAGGTGTGTAAAAGCGCCACCTGCTGTCAAACAGTACAAACACTGATTGCCATAAAAACTCGTCTTTGGCGGGGAAGCGTTTTTTTTTTAAATGATTAGATAACTCGTCAATGGCGGTGAAAGAGTTAGAGAGGTGGTATAGATTGATTTCAAAGCTAGCCCCTGGATTTAATCGTCAAATGGCAGCATTTAGCGTGCTCTTGGATTCTTCGCAAAGACGAGGTGGCCGAGTGGTTAAGGCGATGGACTGCTAATACATTGTGCTCTGCACGCGTGGGTTCGAATCCCATCCTCGTCGTTAGTTGCTTTAACAGAGTTGTCTGTTCAGGATGGAAGTTTCTTCACGATTGGCTCGATCTTGTTCGAATGGTCCTTTGGTCGAAGTTGAGAAAGGCTGTAATCATCTCATCGTTTGGCCTCTTTACCCGCAAAGATGTCCTGCTAACCCTTTTTGGTGTTTGCGCTGCAGCTTCGAATCCCATCCTCGTCGTTTCGTACTTAGACACAGGTGTCTGTCGAAAACACCAGCTAGTCCACGATTGGCTTACCGCCCACATGTTCAATGTTCCTTTACAATCAACGGCAGATATCCTCAAATCTTTTCCTGGACGGCTAATTCCCTGCACAGTTTAGCTCCAATTCTAATCAAACCCACTCAAGCAAGCTCTTCAAGGTCTTCAGGATCACCAGAAACGTCAGGGTAGGAGCTTAACTCTGCCGGGTCTTGCCACTTCAGAAAAAGATTAAAGGGATACCCCTATCTATAACGTTAGGTTGATCCCTTTGTCATGTATGAGAAAGGCTTTAAACTTTGACATCCTAACAAGACTGGCAGTCAAATCCATTAAATGTTTGCTATCTTGAACTTGTCAAGAAGTTGTCATTTTGGGGATGCAGAATATCAAAAGGTAGCCAAGTTATTGCACATTTAAATGTTTATTTAAATGTTTATTTAAATGTGCATGCACGGACTAAAATGTCCTCCTTGGAATATGGCACCCCTAATGATTATTTGAGATGGTTTGAAAATGCAATATTGAAGAGGTTTCAAAGCTAACCTCTGGATTTAATCGTCAAATGGCAGCAGTTAGCGTGCTCTTGGATTCTCGAAAAGATGAGGTGGCCGAGTGGTTAAGGCGATGGACTGCTAATCCATTGTGATCTGCACGCGTGGGTTCGAATCCCATCCTCATCGTTAGTTGCTTTAACAGAGATGTCTGTTTAGGATGGAAGTTTCTTCACGATTGGCTCGAACATGTTCGAATGGTCCCTTGGTCGAAGTTGAGAAAGGCTGTAATCATCTCATCGTTTGGCCTTTTTACGTTTAAAGATGTCCTGCTAATCATTTGTGGTGTGTGCGCTGCAGTTTTGAATCCCATCATCGCTATTTGGTACTTAACTCATTCGCCGCCAGCCTATAAAAAAAAGGTACCAGCCTACGCCAGCGTCTTTTAACATTTTAACCCAACTTGAATGGCTCACAGTACATTTTCTGTAAAGTATATATGGACAAACAATATGTCCAATGAAAGAACAGAGTCTCAGCTTTTAAACAAAAGAAAACGTATTCTTCCATCGTCATGTGTTCTTTTTTTATCACTCCGTAGATGTGGGTGGGTTTCTTCAAAAATGCCTCATTTTGATTAAACAGCTAAGATAATTAACGTTTTCTGTCCCAGATTCCGCCCAAATTACACTCAGAACAATCATTAAAAACCAATAAAACATATAAGTTCTAGGTTCTGGGATTCTGTACTTTTTCCCTAAGGTGTGTAAAAGCGCCACCTGCTGTCAAACATTACAAACACTGATTGCCATAAAAACTCGTCTTTGGCGGGGAAGCGTTTTTTTTTTTAAATGATGAGATAACTCATCAATGGCGGTGAAAGAGTTAGAGAGGTGGTATAGATTGATTTCAAAGCTAGCCCCTGGATTTAATCGTCAAATGGCAGCATTTAGCGTGCTCTTGGATTCTTCGAAAAGACGAGGTGGCCGAGTGGTTAAGGCGATGGACTGCTAATCCATTGTGCTCTGCACACGTGGGTTCGAATCCCATCCTCGTCGTTAGTTGCTTTAACAGAGTTGTCTGTTCAGGATGGAAGTTTCTTCAGGATTGGCTCGAACGTGTTCGAATGGTCCCTTGGTCGAAGTTGAGAAAGGCTGTAATCATCTCATCGTTTGGCCTTTTTACGTTTAAAGATGTCCTGCTAATCATTTGTGGTGTGTGCGCTGCAGTCTTGAATCCCATCATCGTCATTTGGTACTTAACTCATTTGCCGCCAGCCTATAAAAAAAAGGTACCAGCCTACGCCAGCGTCTTTTAACATTTTTACCCAACTTGAATGGCTCACAGTACATTTTCTGTAAAGTATATATGGACAAACAATATGTCCAATGAAAGAACAGAGTCTCAGCTTTTAAACAAAAGAAAACGTATTCTTCCATCGTCATGTGTTCTTTTTTTATCACTCCGTAGATGTGGGTGGGTTTCTTCAAAAATGCCTCATTTTGATTAAACAGCTAAGATAATTAACGTTTTCTGTCCCGGATTCCGCCCAAATTACACTCAGAACAATCATTAAAAACCAATAAAACATATAAGTTCTAGGTTCTGGGATTCTGTACTTTTTCCCTAAGGTGTGTAAAAGCGCCACCTGCTGTCAAACAGTACAAACACTGATTGCCATAAAAACTCGTCTTTGGCGGGGAAGCGTTTTTTTTTTAAATGATTAGATAACTCGTCAATGGCGGTGAAAGAGTTAGAGAGGTGGTATAGATTGATTTCAAAGCTAGCCCCTGGATTTAATCGTCAAATGGCAGCATTTAGCGTGCTCTTGGATTCTTCGCAAAGACGAGGTGGCCGAGTGGTTAAGGCGATGGACTGCTAATACATTGTGCTCTGCACGCGTGGGTTCGAATCCCATCCTCGTCGTTAGTTGCTTTAACAGAGTTGTCTGTTCAGGATGGAAGTTTCTTCACGATTGGCTCGATCTTGTTCGAATGGTCCTTTGGTCGAAGTTGAGAAAGGCTGTAATCATCTCATCGTTTGGCCTCTTTACCCGCAAAGATGTCCTGCTAACCCTTTTTGGTGTTTGCGCTGCAGCTTCGAATCCCATCCTCGTCGTTTCGTACTTAGACACAGGTGTCTGTCGAAAACACCAGCTAGTCCACGATTGGCTTACCGCCCACATGTTCAATGTTCCTTTACAATCAACGGCAGATATCCTCAAATCTTTTCCTGGACGGCTAATTCCCTGCACAGTTTAGCTCCAATTCTAATCAAACCCACTCAAGCAAGCTCTTCAAGGTCTTCAGGATCACCAGAAACGTCAGGGTAGGAGCTTAACTCTGCCGGGTCTTGCCACTTCAGAAAAAGATTAAAGGGATACCCCTATCTATAACGTTAGGTTGATCCCTTTGTCATGTATGAGAAAGGCTTTAAACTTTGACATCCTAACAAGACTGGCAGTCAAATCCATTAAATGTTTGCTATCTTGAACTTGTCAAGAAGTTGTCATTTTGGAGACGCAGAATATCAAAAGGTAGCCAAGTTATTGCACATTTAAATGTTTATTTAACTGTGCATGCACGGACTAAAATGTCCTCCTTGGAATATGGCACCCCTGATGATTATTTGAGATAGTTTGAAAATGCAATATTGAAGAGGTTTCAAAGCTAACCCCTGGATTTAAGCGTCAAATGGCAGCACTGAGCGTGCTCTTGGACTCTATTGAAAAGACGAGGTGGCCGAGTGGTTAAGGCGATGGACTGCTAATACATTGTGCTCTGCACGCGTCGGTTCGAATCCCATCTTCGTCGTTAGTTGCTTTAACAGAGTTGTCTGTTCAGGATGGAAGTTTCTTCACGATTGGCTCGAACATGTTCGAATGGTCCCTTGGTCGAAGTTGAGAAAGGCTGTAATCATCTCATCGTTTGGCCTTTTTACGTTTAAAGATGTCCTGCTAACCCTTTTTGGTGTTTGCGCTGCAGCTTCGAATCCCATCCTCGTCGTTTGGTACTCAGACACAGGTGTCTGTCGAAAACACCAGCTACTCCACGATTGGCTTACCGCCCACATGTTCAATGTTCCTTTACAATCAACGGCAGATATCCTCAAATCTTTTCCTGGACGGCTTCAAAAATGCCTCATTTTGATTAAACAGCTGAGATAATTAACGTTTTCTGTCCCAGATTCCGCCCAAATTACACTCAGAACAATCATTAAAAACCAATAAAACATATACGTTCTAGGTTCTGGGATTCTGTACTTTTTCCCAAAGGTGTGTAAAAGCGCCACCTGCTGTCAAATAGTACAAACACTGATTGCCGTAAAAACTCGTCTTTGGCGGGGAAGCGTTTTTTTTTTAAATGATGAGATAACTCGTCAATGGCGGTGAAAGAGTTAGAGAGGTGGTATAGATTGATTTCAAAGCTAGCCCCTGGATTTAATCGTCAAATGGCAGCATTTAGCGTGCTCTTGGATTCTTCGAAAAGACGAGGTGGCCGAGTGGTTAAGGCGATGGACTGCTAATCCATTGTGCTCTGCACGTGTGGGTTCGAATCCCATCCTCGTCGTTAGTTGCTTTAACAGAGTTGTCTGTTCAGGATGGAAGTTTCTTCACGATTGGCTCGATCTTGTTCGAATGGTCCTTTGGTCGAAGTTGAGAAAGGCTGTAATCATCTCATCGTTTGGCCTCTTTACCCGCAAAGATGTCCTGCTAACCCTTTTTGGTGTTTGCGCTGCAGCTTCGAATCCCATCCTCGTCGTTTGGTACTTAGACACAGGTGGCTGTCGACAACACCAGCTAGTCCACGATTGGCTTACCGCCCACATGTTCAATGTTCCTTTACAATCAACGGCAGATATCCTCAAAACTTTTCCTGGACGGCTAATTCCCTGCACAGTTTAGCTCCAACTCTAATCAAACCCACTCAAGCAAGCTCTTCAAGGTCTTCAGGATCACCAGAAACGTCAGGGTAGGAGCTTAACTCTGCCGGGTCTTGCCACTTCAGAAAAAGATTAAAGGGATACCCCTATCTATAACGTTAGGTTGATCCCTTTGTCATGTATGAGAAAGGCTTTAAACTTTGACATCCTAACAAGACTGGCAGTCAAATCCATTAAATGTTTGCTATCTTGAACTTGTCAAGAAGTTGTCATTTTGGGGATGCAGAATATCAAAAGGTAGCCAAGTTATTGCACATTTAAATGTTTATTTAAATGTTTATTTAAATGTGCATGCACGGACTAAAATGTCCTCCTTGGAATATGGCACCCCTAATGATTATTTGAGATGGTTTGAAAATGCAATATTGAAGAGGTTTCAAAGCTAACCCTGGATTTAAGCGTCAAATGGCAGCACTGAGCGTGCTCTTGGACTCTATTGAAAAGACGAGGTGGCCGAGTGGTTAAGGCGATGGACTGCTAATCCATTGTGCTCTGCACACGTGGGTTCGAATCCCATCCTCGTCGTTAGTTGCTTTAACAGAGTTGTCTGTTCAGGATGGAAGTTTCTTCACGATTGGCTCGATCTTGTTCGAATGGTCCTTTGGTCGAAGTTGAGAAAGGCTGTAATCATCTCATCGTTTGGCCTCTTTACCCGCAAAGATGTCCTGCTAACCCTTTTTGGTGTTTGCGCTGCAGCTTCGAATCCCATCCTCGTCGTTTGGTACTTAGACACAGGTGGCTGTCGACAACACCAGCTAGTCCACGATTGGCTTACCGCCCACATGTTCAATGTTCCTTTACAATCAACGGCAGATATCCTCAAATCTTTTCCTGGACGGCTAATTCCCTGCACAGTTTAGCTCCAACTCTAATCAAACCCACTCAAGCAAGCTCTTCAAGGTCTTCAGGATCACCAGAAACGTCAGGGTAGGAGCTTAACTCTGCCGGGTCTTGCCACTTCAGAAAAAGATTAAAGGGATACCCCTATCTATAACGTTAGGTTGATCCCTTTGTCATGTATGAGAAAGGCTTTAAACTTTGACATCCTAACAAGACTGGCAGTCAAATCCATTAAATGTTTGCTATCTTGAACTTGTCAAGAAGTTGTCATTTTGGGGATGCAGAATATCAAAAGGTAGCCAAGTTATTGCACATTTAAATGTTTATTTAAATGTTTATTTAAATGTGCATGCACGGACTAAAATGTCCTCCTTGGAATATGGCACCCCTAATGATTATTTGAGATGGTTTGAAAATTCAATATTGAAGAGGTTTCAAAGCTAACCCTGGATTTAAGCGTCAAATGGCAGCACTGAGCGTGCTCTTGGACTCTATTGAAAAGACGAGGTGGCCGAGTGGTTAAGGCGATGGACTGCTAATCCATTGTGCTCTGCACACGTGGGTTCGAATCCCATCCTCGTCGTTAGTTGCTTTAACAGAGTTGTCTGTTCAGGATGGAAGTTTCTTCACGATTGGCTCGATCTTGTTCGAATGGTCCTTTGGTCGAAGTTGAGAAAGGCTGTAATCATCTCATCGTTTGGCCTCTTTACCCGCAAAGATGTCCTGCTAACCCTTTTTGGTGTTTGCGCTGCAGCTTCGAATCCCATCCTCGTCGTTTGGTACTTAGACACAGGTGGCTGTCGACAACACCAGCTAGTCCACGATTGGCTTACCGCCCACATGTTCAATGTTCCTTTACAATCAACGGCAGATATCCTCAAATCTTTTCCTGGACGGCTAATTCCCTGCACAGTTTAGCTCCAACTCTAATCAAACCCACTCAAGCAAGCTCTTCAAGGTCTTCAGGATCACCAGAAACGTCAGGGTAGGAGCTTAACTCTGCCGGGTCTTGCCACTTCAGAAAAAGATTAAAGGGATACCCCTATCTATAACGTTAGGTTGATCCCTTTGTCATGTATGAGAAAGGCTTTAAACTTTGACATCCTAACAAGACTGGCAGTCAAATCCATTAAATGTTTGCTATCTTGAACTTGTCAAGAAGTTGTCATTTTGGAGACGCAGAATATCAAAAGGTAGCCAAGTTATTGCACATTTAAATGTTTATTTAACTGTGCATGCACGGACTAAAATGTCCTCCGTGGAATATGGCACCCCTGATGATTATTTGAGATGGTTTGAAAATTCAATATTGAAGAGGTTTCAAAGCTAACCCCTGGATTTAAGCGTCAAATGGCAGCACTGAGCATGCTCTTGGACTCTATCGAAAAGACGAGGTGGCCGAGTGGTTAAGGCGATGGACTGCTAATCCATTGTGCTCTGCACGCGTGGGTTCGAATCCCATCCTCGTCGTTAGTTGCTTTAACAGAGTTGTCTGTTCAGGATGGAAGTTTCTTCACGATTGGCTCGATCTTGTTCGAATGGTCCCTTGGTCGAAGTTGAGAAAGGCTGTAATCATCTCATCGTTTGGCCTCTTTACCCGCAAAGATGTCCTGCTAACCCTTTTTGGTGTTTGCGCTGCAGCTTCGAATCCCATCCTCGTCGTTTGGTACTTAGACACAGGTGGCTGTCGACAACACCAGCTAGTCCACGATTGGCTTACCGCCCACATGTTCAATGTTCCTTTACAATCAACGGCAGATATCCTCAAAACTTTTCCTGGACGGCTAATTCCCTGCACAGTTTAGCTCCAACTCTAATCAAACCCACTCAAGCAAGCTCTTCAAGGTCTTCAGGATCACCAGAAACGTCAGGGTAGGAGCTTAACTCTGCCGGGTCTTGCCACTTCAGAAAAAGATTAAAGGGATACCCCTATCTATAACGTTAGGTTGATCCCTTTGTCATGTATGAGAAAGGCTTTAAACTTTGACATCCTAACAAGACTGGCAGTCAAATCCATTAAATGTTTGCTATCTTGAACTTGTCAAGAAGTTGTCATTTTGGGGATGCAGAATATCAAAAGGAGAATATCAAAAGGTAGCCAAGTTATTGCAAATTTAAATGTTTATTTAACTGTGCATGCACGGACTAAAATGTCCTCCGTGGAATATGGCACCCCTGATGATTATTTGAGATGGTTTGAAAATGCAATATTGAAGAGGTTTCAAAGCTAGCCCCTGGATTTCATCGTCAAATGGCAGGATTGAGCGTGCTCTTCGATTCTTCGAAAAGACGAGGTGGCCGAGTGGTTAAGGCGATGGACTGCTAATCCATTGTGCTCTGCACGCGTGGGTTGGAATCCCATCCTCGTCGTTAGTTGCTTTAACAGAGTTGTCTGTTCAGGATGGAAGTTTCTTCACGATTGGCTCGATCATGTTCGAATGGTCCCTTGGTCGATGTTGAGAAAGGCGGCAATCATCTCATCGTTTGGCCTCTTTACCCGCGAAGATGTCCTGCTAACCCTTTTTGGTGTTTGCGCTGCAGCTTTGAATCCCTGTGTCTCATTTGTGTGCCATATTACAGTTTTTTACAATCAATTTGGCACTAATTTCAGAACCTTGACGCCATTTTTCAAAACTCTAGATACAAAACTCACAACCAATGATCAAAATGTACATTTTTCAAAACTCTTAACACTTTTTTCAGTTGCTTGGATACAATACACATGAAACTAAGATCATTTGTTCATTTAACAAAAATCACAACTTAACATCAAAGTATTACTATTTCAAAATGCAACTCACACATTACATCTGAGTTGAGTGTGTATTCATTTCATAACAAAGAAAAACTATCAATTGATTTAACTGCTTAAAATGATAAGTAACCGTTGCATTGCTCTTGAAGCAAAGATTTTATGGAAGTTGATGAACAATTGAGTCCATGTTTAGATTCTCACAGTTTCAGGATAGATCATTTGACACCAATTACCACAGAATATGACCCAGATGGACTGCATTATCTATGGAAGTCATATTTCATTCTTTATCAGATATGGTTTCTATGGTCCCATGTACCTCTTTTACGGAAAACATTTTCACATTCAACATAACTCCCAATAGATGTCACTTTTACGTAATTGCTTTTGTGGTTTTACTGTAATGAGTTAGAGCAATGACTACTCATTACTGCTGATTGATTTCACATATTTGTACGCATATATAAGTAAGATGGTATCCTAGTAGCCTACTCAACATAGTGAGGACATGGAGCCAGAAGTGGAAGGTGAAAGGCTAGTATTCCATGGTGGTGAAAGGAATAGAAGGGGACAACCACCCGTTTTGAGAGGTGGCCGTGGGCCTCGTCATAGAGGAGGGCTTAGATCTCACCAGAGAGGTCACCATGGGCCTCGTTTGAGAGGTGTGGGTGAACGTGGTAGAAGACAAGACTGCAGATCCAGACACCGGCAGCAACAGCAAAGGGTGCCGAATGAAATCAGAGCTATGGTTCTAGACTACGTCATAAATCATGGCATGACAATGAGTGCAGCAGCTACAATATTTCAACCAAACCTCAGAAGGTCATCTGTGGCCTCAATCATCAGAACTTTCCGCAATGAAACCCGGTAAGTCTTCAGAATCCACTAAACTTTACGCTACATGAAACTGTTACAGTGAAGTAGTGTGTACAGCATGGTAGTGTGTACCACAGAGTATAATGTGCTTTCTGTAAATTTGTTATTACTGTGACTTTCTCCCTGCATAATAGAGACTAGGCCAAATAGGGGAGGCAGAAGCAAAATTCTGAATGACTAACAAGAGCAGGCTGTGGTCAATATGGTTCAGGTCAGAAATGATATTCGCCTTAAAGAAATTCGGCAGCACATCTTGGACATTAACGACATATTCAGCCAAAAGTTTGCCGACTATTGCACGGGTGCTGAAAAGACATCAAATGTGCCTTTTGACAGAAATGCAGATAGAGTGAAGCAACTGAAGAATGAGTATGTTCAGGTATGATCAATTTGCCGGTTTTTGGGGGAGAAAAAAATCCCTAAACATTCTATGTCATTGTAATCAGTAATTGTTTTTGTCTTTTTTAGAGGGTGATGGAGCTTGATGCTGATCAAAACCATCACAAATTCTTATTTTTGGATGAGGCAGGCTTTAACCTAGCCAAGACAAAAAGGAGAGGTCGGAATCTCATTGGCCAGCGGGCAACCATCGAAGTACCTGGACAACGTGGAGCCAATATCACCATATGTGCAGCTATATCAGAAGATGGAGTGGTTGGACGCAGACGTCGTGTTGGGTCATATAATGCAGCTCTCCTCATAGCCTTCCTTGATGAGCTAAATCAGGTCTGTAGAGCTGATGGTGTGACCTACGTAATAGTTTGGGATAATGTTCAGTTTCATCATGCTCGAATGGTCCAAGCATGGTTTCAGGCCCATCCACAATTTCTCAGTTTTTCTCCACATGGAGGTGGAAGGTCTATGATAGGCACCCTCACTAACAAGTCACTGGATTCGCCATGCCAGAAGATTTTTTCCAAGATGTTTAGCGAATGAAAACATCCATTGTGATGTAGATTAGAACCTGTTGCCAAATCCACAAGACCGGGTTGATGGAAATGTCACGGGGTGACCAGGGCCGGAACCTTTTTTTGTTCGGGAGTTGGCGCTATGGAGGGACACTTCTGATGTAACACCGGGCCAGTTCCGGACTCACGAATGGGCCGGAAGTGCAGCGAGAGCTGATCAAGCGAAATCACCGGTACTTGTGAGGGGGAAAACCCCAAACGGTGATTGGGGCGCGAGAAGCATAAAAGACGCTGACATGGGAGGGAGGGCAGAAAGGGGAACGAGGAAGAAACAGCGGGAGACGCAGCAAAAAGTGCACAGGAAGGACTGAGGACTGAGGGCTGAGGACTGAGGACTGAGGGCTGAGGGAGCAGGATTCTTCCAGCTAAGTAGCTAACTTTCTTCGGCATGAATATTACACGAGGAATGATTATATCTCCATATCGCCTAAGGATTCTTGTACTCTGTCTGTCACCCGGGAGGTGGTTATCCGGCCATATTGAACCCCGAGGTGGGGGTGTTTTGCTGGGGAAGATAAAATGGCTCATGAAATCCAGTCTTCACACCAGAGCTGCTGAATGGAGTCCATCTCCTCGTGAAATCCAGTCCTGTGAGTAGGAAATACAGAGTTAATGTTGACATCATTGTCTGTTCTCCGTCTGTGCTGAAGCACAACAGAGCTGCTGAATTGAGTCCATCTCCTCAGGAAATCCAGTCTTGTGAGTACAAAGTACAGAGTTAATGTTGACAGCCTTGTCTGTTTCCCGTCTGTGCTGAAGCACACCAGAGCTGTTGAATTGAGTCCATTTCCTGTCATTTTCCAGTCCTGTGAGTACAAAATACAGAGTTAATGTTGACATCCTCGTCTGTTCTCCGTCTGTGCTTAAGCACACCAGAGCTGCTGAATCGAGTCCATCTCCTCATGAAATCCAGTCCTGCAAGTACGAAATACAGAGTTAATGTTGACATCCTCGTCTGTTTTCCGTCTGTTCTGAAGCACATCAGAGCTGCTGAATTGAGTTCATCTCCTTCTGAAATCCAGTCTTGTGAGTACAAAATACCGAGTTAAGGTTGACCTCCTCGTCTGCCCTCCGTCTGTGCCGAAGCATATAAGAGCCCCTGAATTGAGTTCAGCTCCTGCTGTAATCCAGTCCTGTAGAATGGAAATATAGAGCCAATGTGTGTTGGAGAGACACAGGAAGAGACTGCTTGATTTTAAAAGAGACATTCCTTTAATAAATAAAAAGTTAAATTATATCTCTTGTTGTCTGGCCTCTTCTGTCCCACGGGGTAGCTCCTCAGGGTGGTGTGGTAGTTGTCTGGCTCTGCGTCGGCACACCCCCGACCTGTGACAGTAGAAGTAGAAGTATAGTGCAGAGAGGAACACTTCAGTTTACAGTATACTGTATTATTATTTTTTATTTAACCCAGCAAACAATTTTTGGTTCCCAGAACGTTCTGGGAACGTTAGCACATGGTTCCCAGAACGCTCCCAGAAAATATATTCTAACGCTCCCTGTTGGTTTTCCAGGAAAGTTTTCTTAACGTTAATAGAACGTTCCCTTTAGGTTAGGGGAACGTCCCCCTACCTTTGTACTAACGTTAGTGGAACGTTCCCCTAACCTTAATGCTATGATTAATGCAAATAAGTCTAAAATCATGTGTTATAGATTTTTTATTGCTCACAGAACAAGAACTGGGTTTAAATAAATCAACATTTATTAAATTAAACTACATAAAACCTTAAAAAAACATACAAATAAAACAACTGGAAAGAAAATAATAATAACTTTTCTCCTCTCTACGCTTCAGGTAGCGCACAGCAGTCGAAGTCAGCATCTTCTTTCTGCCACGACCAGGTAGCATTTCAACAGTGCCCTTTGCCTTGAATTTGCGAATGATGCTTCCTATGGTGTCTCTTGGTATGTTTAACATCTTTGCAATCTTCTTATAGCCATTGCCCTTCCTGTGAAGAGTAATCACCTGTTCTCTTGTCTTCCTGGACCATTCTCTTGACCTCGCCATGTTTGTAACCACACCAGTAAATGTCTAGAAGGAGCTGAGTATCAAAGTCATTTTAAAGCTGCCTAATTGGTGCTTATTAGGCTTTATTGCTGCTCCCTGATATCCACAGGTGTTTTCAATACCTGATTGAAAACACTTCATTGAACCTCTGTTCTTCAGAGTGGTAGTCTTTAAGGGGTTGAATAATTATGTCACTGAAGAATTCACAAAAGAAACATTTACTACTGTATTACAAAACTAATTGATGTCATTTTAGTTGCATATGGTTCTTTAAGAAGTCCTTGTAGGATTTCATTCTGAATACAATTACAAATGTACACTAAATTCCCTAAAACCATTTACAGCATTGGGGGTTGAATAATTTTGAACAACTGTATATGAATTTGGCGTGTGTGAAGGAGCCAGCTCTCGCGCTCGCAGCCAATCTGTGTGCGAGTCAAGGCTTTTCATACAAAAATTTGTATTTATTTTCAAGTAACGTTACCATGTTGGGTGTAACTTTGAAAATAACATGTTTATTAACTCCGAAGCATTTGCTCCATGAGCACAAATGTGACATTAACGGAGGTAACATTTAACACAGTCTTAAGCTAAAGACGGAAAGCCGCGTGTGTTAGCAAGAGATGTGGTAGGCTAATGCTAGGCTACATGAACATGTAACGTAACGTAAGTTTGGCAGTCAATTTTATAAGTTAGTAGTTTTATAAGTTAGTAGTTTTATAAGGTAGTTATAAAACAATTTCTATGGATAAACGTTAATTACATTTGTAGTAGGTTTATATGTTTAACTTAAATACATTACAGGCTGTATTTACCTCAGGAAAACTGTCAGAGATTCTAAATATTCTTACCCTTTTCATAATTTTAAATGCTTTTTACATTTAAAATGTAAAATATCACCACACATGTCTTTTTTATAGGCTGGTTAAATAAAAAGAATTTTACCTCAGGATAACTGACGGGATCGGAGGTTCGTCTCAGAAGGGAGTCGCTCTGTGCGCGCGGTGGCCACAGACCAAGTCAGCTTCCGCGGGCCTTGCACGAGACGAGAGCAAAATGTTTACTCTTCTGATAGTTTTTTTTTATTTTCGTAAATTTATTTTCGTTTTTTGAAGAAAATGTGCATTTATGTTATGATACCCTCTCATAAAATTATGAATATAAAAATGATATATAAGTGTACACTTGGTAATTCGAATTTGAAAGAGAGTTGGGAAACACTAGATTTTTTTAGAATTGAATGCCAATAAAAGACTAATGTAAATGTTTTAACTGGTAGATGTATGCAGTTATTACAAGCTTGCCTAAACTGTTCTTCAATAACATTATCTGGTTCTGAAGTTTTCCAGATAAAAGATCATTTTCATCATTACCTCTAGAATGCATATTGATTTAAAATCATCTTAGTGTTTGCTATTTACTATTTTGCTCTATTCAAAACAGTTGTTATGCCCTAAAACAATAATAGCTGTTTTTTATTTTGTCTATGTGGTAGACCCCAATTTTTTTTTTAAAACATACTGCCTATTTTTCCATTAAGCAGAGTACAGAAGTGTTTGCCTCTATATATTGTAACTAGTTTAGTCTTTAGACTCCCTGTCTTTCAGAGATATGGCAGTATTCTACCTTATATACTGTCTTACACTAACTGAACTCATGTTACCCTCACAGATGGCAAAATCCATGATTCAACAATGTAAAACTGTCAATTAATACATACAAAAAACACTGTGATGCCACACATGGGATTTATATGTTTGTTATAATGATAATCTGGTTGTAATTGGTCCTTGAATATAAAAGTGGTCCCAGTTCTATACTTTACATAATCTCACTGATTTGATTCGTAATATGCTTGAAGACCTGAATGCAGACTGCGGGAAATGGTGAGAAACTAATAAAATGTTGTGCATATTTAAAGAGTTAAATAGCGTTATGTTTCATATGTGTTTATACTGTATGCTGCTTTGAAAAATTAACATTTTTAATGTAGGGTCACAGTAAGTCTTAATGATAATTAAGTCTATTTTAATGCTACTAATTAAAAACCTAAAGGGAACCTATACAGAACGTTCCTTCCAGGTTATTTTTTGGTCTTATTGTTACCCCCCAAAAAAATAACCTGAAGGGAACGTTCCGGGAACGTTAGCTGTTGGTTAGAAAAAACGAACCTGCAGGGAACGATCCGGGAACGTTAGCTGTTAGTTAGAAAAACTAACCTACAGGGAACGTTTCGGGAACGTTAGCTTTTGGTTAGGAAAATATGACCTACAGGGAACGTTCTGGGAACGTTAGCTGTTGGTTAGAAAAAACTAACCTGCAGGGAATGTTTCGGGAATGTTAGCTTTTGGTTAGGAAAAATATAACCTACAGGGAACGTTCTGGGAACGTTCCCATATGGTTCCCAACAAAAAAAACAAATGGGAACCATAGGGGAACGTTCTGTGTTTGCTGGGAAGTTGTTCCTTTGGAAAACGTATGTTGTGATTTATTTCATCAATAAATTACAGATTCCAGTATTTCTATGATACCACTGTGTCTGTACTATTCTCTCTAGTCTACAGTAAATTAATGAAACCTGAATCACATATTTTGTAAAACTATATTTTGTGATTGTACTAACAAATACACAGTGAAACTATGGGTATCTTGTGTATGGGTGATCTAAAGTAATGTTCCTATGCTATTTCATAATAAATTAGTGTAGCACCCGTACACTTACTTTGATTGTTACTTAAGTGAGAATGATTGGTGCTTGGGTTCGGTGTAGTTCAGGTGGATACCAGGAAGGTGCACATTAAAAGTTTCTAATCGATTGTGAAATCTTAGGAAAATAAAGTATGTAAAAATAATGAGACCCAGAGATAGTTGTTTGTTTAGCAAAGAATATAGGGTAATACCCTGGTTTATTTAAACCACCGAATTTGCAAAAAGGAATACAAAAGCTTTCCCCAAATCAAAATATCAAACAATATACAAAATAAATAACCAAAAAAATTACCCAAATACTTAAATGATAGCCTCTTTGAAATTAGCTAGAAACTTCAATAGTTTCAATCACACTTTTTAGCACAAAATAAATGATCTAAAAGTTCCCCTCCCTTATCTCTTTACTAACAATTGAGAATACACAGAGAACTTTACAATGAACAAAAAACGTCGCCACGTGTACTGAAACAACCCTAGCAAATGCAGTGGTGGGCCCGCTCACACATACGCATTCACACCCGTTTTCCAATACTTGGTCCGGATGATCACGGGCAGTGTGATTCATCGACAGGTCCGCCAGCGTAAACTCACTGCGGCTAGCTATCGCGGTTACCTCCGATCACGCGTCCGGTCATTTTCTCCCCCTCCGTCAGACGGGTCTCCGGCTTCGTTTCTCCCTCACTCGCTCAATAACACAGAGTCCGGGATCCTCTTTTCTGAACTCCCCGCTCAGTTTCATTCGCTTTACTCACTCTTTCTAGCGTTATCTATTTCTCAAACGCACCAGCACCATGTGCTTCACACCTATCCCCGCGAGAAGAAAAAGAAAAACCACGCCCTCACGCACTCACTTCCGGTCACGTGTATCCGTTGTCCTACAGACATCCAAACACTTAACTATACAGCATTAATACCCAAATGAACAATAAAATAGTAACATGAAATAAAATCACAAATATTGATCTCCTTTTAATTACGTAAAATGAATTGAATATTTCCCTCTCTAGAAATCAATGTCTCCAATTATTTATTTAAATTAAATAAACGTTTAATTTTTTTTAATAGTCAGGTGACTCCTTTTTAGTAAGAGATTAATCATAATCTACCATGTTTTCATTACACTATAAAACCCAAGTTTACCACTGGGCTACATTAGTATTTTGAAACAATGCTTCTGCAAATGCAAGTGTCAGGTTTGGCAGAGACAAAGCAGACAGAACGATAAGTTTATAAGTTTAATTTGCAGAATGGATCGGAACAGCGAAATAGGTGAATGACCGGCAAGATGACATAACAGATGGTAACTTATCCGTAGTGTAACCAAGTCTCTCTCTTTATCTTGCAGATAATGCTGATGATGAATTCCTTTACAGACGGGATGAAGATATCCTGAGAAGATCGGGATCGTAGGTAGGAATGCAGGTAAGTATGGTATAGAGTCTGTATCATGTGTAGACGAGATCAGACAATGAGTGAGTGTTGGTCTCTGGTATAAATGGGTGCACTGCTGATGAGGTCCAGGTGATAGTGATTAGTAATCGGGTGACAAGGAGCGTGTGAATGACTGAGTGGGCGGAATGAGGGAATGAGTGGAGGGAGATGGTGATGGTATCCTGACAGCAAGGTCTCTTTAAAGATATGAACGCAATATGCAAAGTTTTGAACACTGGACAGCCTGTTACAAATAATAACTGTTGAGTTTTGTGTCTAGAGTTTTGAAAAATGACACAAAGGTTCTGTTATTAGTGCAAAAACGATTGTAAAAAACTGTAAAAACAAAATAACTGCATAGTTAGATGAATTATCTGTATCTTACTAAGACAAGGTCTTTTAATGACATTCTACTGAAGTAAGCCAACATTCTTACAAATTCTGTTTCAAATATAATAAATCTTCTTTTCAATTTGGTCCTTCCTTATTTCACGATTCATAAATACGTTACATTCCTATGGAGCCAAAATAGGGTCAAATATATTTGCAACAGAAAAAAAATATTTGCGAACAAAACATAAGTTTTCCAAATAAAAATAGAGTATTAAGCAAAAAATTGCATCTTCGAACTTAAAACTTAAGAATCTGCAAAAGAAAAGTAAAGCACAGAGAGAAATAATCAAGATTAGCAAAGTAAAAATTCAGCAGCAATCATTTTGCGTTTCAGCCAGTCGCTCCCTTGCGACACTGTTTTTCTTTGCTCTTCACTTTTCTTTGCGCCTCGCTTTGTGTCCCTGATTTGACGTGGGGGAGGGGAAAGAGATTGGGGGGTGTACAAGCGACCTGTGCTGTGCCGAAATCTGTGACCTATGGAAATCTGTGACTAGAGAGCGCTGTTTCGTAATTATTCACGCGAGAACGTGTCTGGCGCACGTGCATGTTATCGCGAGCGCGGAAGGGGAAGGGGAGTTTCTTAACTATTTACACGACCACCCACTCTACGATGACGTCATGTTGCCTCGCGGTCTTGCGTGTGTGTGTAGCTTATGCGTGAAGCCGACTTCTGGAGAAACAGAAGCGCCGACTGAATACTGCACAACATGCTCTTTCATTTAAAAGACAAGACCCGATTACATTCTTTATTATCATGACGGTTTTTGTTTTGTTTTAAAAATTCTTTACGTTTTTTCCTCTGGCTATTTCTGTCTGAGGTTACATATTTCACAAAGAATAACACGTTTTTAAAAACTTTTGATGAAGTTTTATATTCACTCTGGTGTTGCCTGATCTCATCTATTTTATAGCTTTAAAATCATTTGGACATGAGGTTTACACCCATGAGGTTAAGAAACTCCCCTTCCGCGCTCGCGATAACATGCACGTGCGCCAGACACGTTCTCGCGTGAATAATTACGAAACAGCGCTCTCTAGTCACAGATTTCCATAGGTCACAGATTTCGGCACAGCACCTGAACCTGCCTCCCCTTACGTTTAAGTAGTCCCCGCTGCAGACTGTAGCGCGGTGAAGTCATGTATGTTGACGTCCTGCATGCTTTAGATAAGTGGTCAAGCAATCGTATTTGCGCATGAGTGTCCTATTTACCTTACGAGGTGATGTTTTCGGGGCGTCGGGACATATTAAAGATAGCCAAAACAATTTGATTTTAATGTATTAAAAAGTTAACAAAATACTTTACTCATGTCATTTAGTGATGTAAAACATTTACTTCTGGGTTTGAGGTCGGGAATTCCCGAAATCCGAGTTGTCTTGAACAAGTCGTTAATAGAGTAATTGCGTCTTAGGCAAGGCAAGGCAAGTTTATTTATGTAGTACATTTGATACAAAAGGGAAATTCAAAGTGTTTTACATAAAATGATTGACAAAGAGAAATAAGACGTATCTTTAAAATGCAAATTATTTAAGATCACAAATTAGATTAAAAGAAAGAATAAAACGGCAATAAAATTTATAAAAAATGTAAGAAAAAGAGAACATTGGAAAAATGTATTAGAAATAGAAGTGCAGTTGATGTAAATCAGCAGTACTCAGGTTGTGAATGCACAGCTAAACAATACTAATTATAAAAACTTAAAAAAATAAAAAGCTCTGATATTTTCAAGCCTTAATTTGTTTAAGAGCTCTTTTATAAAAATAATAAAAAGAAACCATGCCATTTCAAATGTAAACCCGTATCACAAACTAACGTCTTTTAATGACATCCTCTGTGTCTATGACAAAGACAGCACTGTTCGCTTAGTGACATTGAAATTGAATCCATCCCCGTGTTGTTTGAACATTTTCGCTCAAACGGAAGGAAACAAAAAGGCATGCAGTACGTCATGTTGCGCATGCGCACTAATACATGCATGACGTCGAAATGCATGACTTCATCGCGCTAGAGTCTGCAGCGGATACACCTACTGGTAGGTTATGTTTATACACCTTCTGGTAGGTTATGTTTTATTAGTAAAAAAGGAAGAAATCTTAAAGTAAGAGCTTTACTTATTGAGAGCATTGCCTGTGCCCCTTCTGCTGTTTCATACTGGAACAGCCTTTTTGATAATCTAAACTGGAAAATGATATGGTCCATGCAACAAAAATATCTTCTCTCAAATAAAGTCAAAGAAATATCCTTTAAAATACTCCATAACATCTACCCTGCCAAAACATTTCTAAAGAAAAAATTTGGATCTGACTTTGACACCAAATGCATTTTTTGTCAGAATGACAATGAATCAGTTTTTCACTTGTTTTGGTCGTGCAACTGTATTCAACAACTTTGGAAACATGTTGGTTTGTTTATTTCAAATACTATTTTGAATGTTTTTTTTTATGAATCCAAAACCAGTTATTTATGTTTTTTTTTTGAAGGTGACCAAAATGCTTCTTTTGTAATCAATTATTTCTCTGTGTAAATTGTATATACATAAATGTAAATTTTCTAATAGAAAACCTGTTTTTATAGTCTGTCTACAAGAGATAAAACTGTATTTAAAAACAATTATGTTTTCTTCCAATATGAAAGCACAAAGAACTTGTAAAATTTGCTCTGCTTATAAGCTTTTCAACCTATTTAATTTGAAATATTTTTATTATTTGTGTAACTCCCTCTCCTGTTTTTTGTTTTGTTTTATTATTATTTTTTCTCTTGTCTTGTCTGTTTCGAGCCATGGTAATGTTTTTATTTTCTCTCTTTTCATTAATCCAATGTTAAGTTTCGGTTGTAACATTGTTTTGTTATAACAAAATGTTCAATAAAGCATTTAAAAAAAAAAAAGAGTCTGCAGCGGGGACTACTTGAACGTAAGGGGAGGCAGGTTCAGGTCGCTTGTACACGCCCCAATCTCTTTCTCCTCCCCCACATCAAATCAGGGACACAAAGCGAGGCGCAAAGAAAAGTGAAGAGCAAAGAGAAAACAGTGTGGCAAGGTAGCGATTGGCTGAAACGCGGATTTAAAGGAGCGATGCAAAGGAAAAGATGTTTTGCAAAATTATTGCTACTGAATTTTTACTTTGCTAAACTTTTGCTAAACTTTTCTTTTGCAGATTCTTAAGTTTTACTTTCGAAGATGCAATTTTTTGCTTAATACCCAATTTTATTTGCAAAACTCATGTTTTGTTTGCAAATTTTTTTTTCTGTTGCTAATACATTTGACGCTATTTTGACTCCATACATTCCTATATGTTTAGGTTTTGAACCCTGTTGTCTTACAAATGAAGCTATTAATGTTGCTTCCTTATTAAAGATTTGTTTACATTAAATGTTCTGTTGAGATCAAAATTAGAGAACAGTAGCAATGTAACAAAGCAACATGAAACTAGGCTAATCAAATTTTGGTAAAGTTGCAGTTGCCCAAAATAAGTCTCTCGTTTTGAATGACACGATTACTTCATAACACTGCTCCGATTCGATTCGGTTTCTTAGCCGTTATCATGGGCGCCGTATAGGGGGAAAAGTTAGGACAATTCCAAGGGCCCATGACTGCCAGGGGGCCAAAAAATATGTTTAACTAAAATAAAATTACCAAACCATCATCATTCATTATAAATTCGTATATAATACAATTAATGATCTCTTTGTTTTTGGAAGTAAAAGTAAAAAATCCCCATTGACCAAAAAGTAAACATCTATATTGACCGACCACCCCCCGTATCTGAATGAAATGGTTTGGTCTTGCCTTAGCGCTCTTATTGACGGTGTTTAGTTGCAGTAGATGCGCTAGAACGACAGTGACCACAATGTCGTCTAGTAACGTTAAATCAAAATCTGTTTTTCAAAAAAGGAAAGAGCGAAAAGAGAGAGGAAAGGGTGTCAAACTGTAACCAAGTTTTTCACCAGGAAAGGCCCAGCAAACACAGAACGTTCCCCTAACGTTCCCCTATGGTTCCCATTTGGGTTTTTGTTGGGAACCATAGGGGAACGTTCCCAGAACGTTCCCTGTAGGTTATATTTTTCCTAACCAAAAGCTAACGTTCCCGAAACGTTCCCTGCAGGTTAGTTTTTTTCTAACCAACAGCTAACGTTCCCAGAACGTTCCCTGTAGGTTATATTTTTCCTAACCAAAAGCTAACGTTCCCGAAACGTTCCCTGTAGGTTAGTTTTTCTAACTAACAGCTAACGTTCCCGGATCGTTCCCTGCAGGTTCGTTTTTTCTAACCAACAGCTAACGTTCCCGGAACGTTCCCTTCAGGTTATTTTTTTGGGGGTAACAATAAAACCAAAAATTAACCTGGAAGGAACGTTCTGTATAGGTTCCCTTTAGGTTTTTAATTAGTAGCATTAAAATAGACTTAATTAACATTAAGACTTACTGTGACCCTACATTAAAAATATAAATTTTTCAAAGCAGCATACAGTATAAACACATATGAAAACATAACGCTATTTAACTCTTTAAATATGCACAACATTTTATTAGTTTCTCACCATTTCCCGCAGTCTGCATTCAGGTCTTCAAGCATATTACGAATCAAATCAGTGAGATTATGTAAAGTATAGAACTGGGGCCACTTTTACATTCAAGGACCAATTACAAGCAGATTATCATTATAACAA
The DNA here is from genome assembly GCA_029783895.1 of Triplophysa bombifrons. Lineage (NCBI taxonomy): Eukaryota > Metazoa > Chordata > Actinopteri > Cypriniformes > Nemacheilidae > Triplophysa > Triplophysa bombifrons. The sequence continues at coordinate 8,206,660 of CM056455.1, forward strand.
ACATATAAATCCCATGTGTGGCATCACAGTGTTTTTTGTATGTATTTATTGACAGTTTTACATTGTTGAATCATGGATTTTGCCATCTGTGAGTGTAACATGAGTTCAGTTAGTGTAAGACAGTATATAAGGTAGAATACTGCCATATCTCTGAAAGACAGGGAGTCTAAAGACTAAACTAGTGACAATATATAGAGGCAAACACTTCTGTACTCTGCTTAATGGAAAAATAGGCAGTATGTTTTTAAAAAAAAAATTGGGGTCTACCACATAGACAAAATAAAAAACAGCTATTATTGTTTTAGGGCATAACAACTGTTTTGAATAGAGCAAAATAGTAAATAGCAAACACTAAGATGATTTTAAATCAATATGCATTCTAGAGGTAATGATGAAAATGATCTTTTACCTGGAAAACTTAAGAACCAGATAATGTTATTGAAGAACAGTTTAGGCAAGCTTGTAATAACTGCATACATCTACCAGTTAAAACAATTACATTAGTCTTTTATTGGCATTCAATTCTAAAAAAATCTAGTGTTTCCCAACTCTCTTTCAGATTCTAATTACCAAGTGTACACTTATAAATCTTTTTTATGTTCATAATTTTATGAGAGGGTATCATAACATAAATGCACATTATTTTCTTCAAAAAACGAAAATAAATTTACGAAAATAAAAAAACTATCAGAAGAGTAAACATTTTGCTCTCGTCTCGTGCAAGGCCCGCGGAAGCTGACTTGGTCTGTGGCCACCGCGCGCACAGAGCGACTTCCTTCTGAGACGAACCTCCGATCCCGTCAGTTATCCTGAGGTAAAATTATTTTTACTTAACCAGCCTATAAAAAAGACATGTGTGGTGATATTTTACGTTTTAAATGTAAAAAGCATTTAAAACTATGAAAAGGGTAAGAATATCTAGAATCTCTGACAGTTTTCCTGAGGTAAATACAGCCTGTAATGTATTTAAGTTAAACATATAAACCTACTACAAATGTAATAAACGTTTATCCATAGAAATTGTTTCATAACTACCTTATAAAACTACTAACTTATAAAATTGACTGCCAAACTTACGTTACATTACATGTTCATGTAGCCTAGCATTAGCCTACCACATTTCTTGCTAACACACGCGGCTTTCCGTCTTTAGCTTAAGACTGTGTTAAATGTTACCTCCGTTAACGTCACATTTGTCCTCATGGAGCAAATGCTTCGGAGTTAATAAACATGTTACTTTCAAAGTTACACCCAACATGGTAACGTTACTTGAAAATAAATAAAAAAAATTGTATTAAAAGCCTTGACTCGCACACAGATTGGCTGCGAGCGCGAGAGCTGGCTCCTTCACACACGCCAAAATCATATATAGACAGAAGACCTCTCACATAGCAGGCTGGTTTCCTTTGGCTGTTGCCACAGTAAAATAGACCAGTTACTCAGTTTTTGCAGATCTAAGCCACAGCATGTATTTTACACTCATAAATATTTAAATTAACATACTTAACAGATGTTTACTTTATCCCAGTGTTTCCCAATGTTGGTTTTGCAGTACCAATTCTTTTAAAAGAATTCACTTTGTATAGAACTTTTCATATTATTGCCAATCATTTTATAGTCTTCCATATTGTACGTTCGCTTTAGTAGGAAAAGCCTCTGCTAAATGCCTATACTGTAAATTAATTGCAAGCAGTATTAACGACCAACATTATTCAGTGGCGACACTGCAATTAATAACTATTTCACATAATAATTATTCACTTCACTACAATGTTTAATATCCGTCTTATTCATGTCCTTTTTGTTTTGTTTTCAGATGATGCTGAAGTAAAGATAGTGGACTTGATGGTGCTTCTGTATTTTAATTATTTGTAGCCTATATATTTCTCATTCTACAAAATTTCTATAAAATTTGATATTACCAATTAGTGTAACGGCTTAAAGTTATTATTTTCTTTCCAGTTGTTTTATTTGTATGTTTTTTATGGTTTTATGTAGTTTATATGTATATATATTTCTCATTCTACATTTAATAAATAGTGATTATACGATTCTTTTAAAATTAAATTTTACCAATTAATGTTTTAAATTTATAATTATTTTCTTTATATTTGTTTTATTTGCATGTTGTTTAAGGTTGTTTATGCAGTTTAATTTAATAAATGTTGATTTCTGTGAGCAATAAAAAATCTATAACACATGATTTAAGAGTTATTTGCATTAATCATAACATTAAGGTTAGGAGAACGTTAACCTAACGTTAGTGGAACGTTAACGTAACCTTACGTTAACGTAACCGTAACGTTAGGGGAACGTTACCAGAACGTTACGGGAACGTTCCCCTAACGTTAGTACAAAGGTAGGGGGACGTTCCCCTAACCTAAAGGGAACGTTCTATTAACGTTAAGAAAACTTTCCTGGAAAACCAACAGGGAACGTTAGAATATCTTTTCTGGGAACGTTCTGGGAACCATGCGCTAACGTTCCCAGAACGTTCTGGGAACCAAAAATTGTTTGCTGGGGGGTAGCCTATAAATGTGGTTCTCAACTCTGCCCCGCGAGATCTACGTTCCTGCCGAGTTTTAGCACCAACTCTGATGAAACACCTGATGACTCTAATCGGTGACTTATAGAAAAGACGCGTTCAAATTTATAGTTGGGCTGCGCAGATTGTATGGCATATCGCTTTAAAGTATTGTGAGAGCGATTCAAATGCGTACCGCGCAATCTGCACTTCAATCTCTTTTACGGTACTTAATGTTGATGATAGATTTGCGCATTAAATTGAACGCTTCTATTGTAAAGACGCCGATTGGCTTGTTCAGGTGTTTTATATCAGAGTTGGGGATAAACTCTGCAGGAAAATGGATCTCGCGGGCCAGAGTTGAGAACCACTGGCCTATAGTCTGTGAGTGGTATTCACCGCTTGGCTTAATGTCCATAGTGAAATAAGATAGCTAGCAATAGACTAGTGTTAGCCTACATTTAATCACCATTTAATCAGTGCGGAGAAACGTTTAGCACTATAATAACCCTGGTGTGAAAATTCCATTTTACGTGTCCACTTTATCTTCTTAATGGCATATACGTGCATCTAAGTAAAGAAATCTGACGTTTTCATTGTTTGAGAGGAAGATGTTAATTTTTACGTTTGTTCGTTATTCTTTTTTCAATCTTTCATTAATAATTATAATAATAATTAATGATAATTTTGTTAAGAGAATTTTCCATTTTGTCAAATTTTACAATAAAAATACATTGAGACTGTAAAAGATAGCCTTCAGCGCATTTTTATGGTCTCTTTTAATCTTGCGTCAAATAGTGAACTGAATACTAGACTTGCATGCATAATCCCCAGCAGTAAATATTGTGCTAGTACTAGTATTGAACTACAAGAAGCAAGACGGTTGCAATTCTTTAGTTAGAGTTATGTAAAGCTTTTGGTGGGACAGTTAGGTCCTAGAGATGTGGTGACAACAGCTGCGCAGAGGGGGCCCAATTTGATTTTTGTCATGGGGCCCAAAATTCCTGGCAGCGCCCCTGGCCGTTATACATATAATGTTATTTTATAAAGAAAACCAATAAGTGTACATGAAAATGTTATTTGGAGAAAGATGCAAATAAATAAAAAATTCTATTGTGATTCTGAAAATGGTTATGACTTTCTGCGTTTAGTGGTTAAACTATTTTATTAGGTCAAATTAAATAATGAATGAATTTAATTATGCTATAATGATTAAATATAGTTGTAGACTTGGTATCGAAATCAGTTTCCAGAGGGCCAGTGTCCAGTTTAGGTCCAACCACATCTTGGAAGTTTAGGTAACACTTGATTTTACAGCCTTTGTTACACATCACTTGTATTTATTTACAAAAGTATTTACTATAAATTTTGCATAACATGTAACCCTAAACCACACCCAACCCTATAGTATGGACATTTAGACTGTAACACAAGACGCTACATTTATTGTAACCAAAGTTTTCTTGTAATTGTTTGTGTGCACATATTTGGTCAAGTGTTGTGTTTCTTTAAATCTAATGTCTTGTTTGTGTGATTATTAGGTTTAGGTGTTAGGGTATGGTTATGGGGATAGAATATATCATAAGCTTGATTTTAAATCAGTTGAAGTCTGGTACGTCCCCATTAGTATAGCAATACAAACGCATTTGTGTGTGTTCTATATTGTCCACAATGTAATGCACAGTGTCACGGTTCTGCCTATCTTGTTTGGCTTATTCTTGGTCTTGAGGCAGAACCAGTACAGAATTCCCTGTTTTATGTGGGGAGAGACATTTTTGGCCTATTGGCTTTCCATACTCTCCCCGAGTCTCGTCTGTGTTTCCCGCCCTTTCCGTCTCATTAGCTTCCCCTTAGTGTTTGATCTTTGTCACCTGGGGCCTGTTGCACAAAACTAGGATAAGGGATTAAGCCAGGATATCTTGGTGATCCTGGCTCAATTGATCCGTAATCCGGTTGCACTAAAGCTGGATAGGGGGCAGGAGGATATGTTATGGTATAAATTACCATGGAGATTTATTCTGTGGAGCTAGCCTGCTCCAGACCAGGCTAAATTCCAGGATCTATTTAATCTCATCCCTAATGTCAGTCAGCAGTCACCACAAATGGAAACCAATAGTTATTTCACTGCTCACTATACATTGTTATCACATATAACTAGACCCACTGTCATTATTTAAACATTTGTGATCATTAATTTCAATCATTTTGGATAAATAATGATTTTTAGATGATGTTGCTATCATTAGATAATTTACAGTTTCCCATAGACTATAAGGCTATATATAAAATGATAGAATATTAGGGCCACAGAGGGAAAAAAAAGACAAGTCATAATATTGTAACAAGTTGTTTTAAAGGAGGACAGTTCAGTATGTTCAGTACGGTTTCATAAAGAAAGACATGCTGATGTGCCAGAATATTAAGTATCACATTGTCATAAGTATCAAAACTGTAAAAAGAATATGTAGCTTTTCTGCAGAAAGAACCAGCCTCATAAATTTATGACTTTATCCTTTTTCCTCAGTGTGGCCCTAGTACTCTGTCATATAAACAAATACACATTCCATATGAATATAAAAACACAATGTGTAACATTATGTTCCTTTATTGAATAAGGACAAAACAAAGCAGGTAAACCATCAGCTCCTTTCGAAACTGAAGTCACAGTGACTCTACAAGATGGAAAGCACAGAATCAAAGCATCTTATACAAAATGATACATACACATTCAAAGGTCTGTATATAACACACCCTGCATGTCTGCACACTAAAATAAATGCAGGACAAATCCATACACATCAACTAAACAGACAAATGAATGGATGCAGTAGCGTCCCTGCAGCCTTGTATTACACACAGTATACCGCACAAACATCATAAGAGGCCAAATTCGTAAAAAAACGAACCCAAAAAAACCACCCGTGCCTTGTCTGTGGGTATTCTTTTCACTGCTAAAACAGTACAGACAATGTGTGAGCAGGCACCTTCTGGGTACAATATATGCTTGTGCTTTGTTAAATATTATTCAGGGACCATACCATTCTGCAGAATGTTCTTGTATTTGATTTTGACCTGCTGCCATGTCCATTTTGGCCCGTTCATGTTTAATCTACATCGCACGCACACTAACACACACACACACACACTCTCTTGAAATAAGTTTACTTTTTCCATAAACACTTAATTTTAGAAAAGTTCTCTTGTTTCACTGGCAGATTTTTTTGCTTATTTTCCTAGGTAATTTTGCTCAAGAAAATATTTAAGATTTTTTTTAGATATTTTTTTTTCAACTGAAAACAAGACAAAAATACTAAGTAAGAAAGACATTTTTGCAGTGCAGTGAGCAACCGACCTTGGGTCCTTTGAAAGGCGCTATATAAATTAAAGTGATTATTATTATAGCTCATCTATTTATTCAATTTAATTTGATTTTATATAGCACTTTTCACAATTGTTTCATTCTGTCAAAGCAGCTTTACATTAATAAAAGCAGGAGAAACACAAAAAAAGAAGAAGCAGAGTACAACGGCTAAGATTAAACCGTACTGAGCGTAGTAACGTTAAATAATAATGTAAGGCTTTAATAATAATTTATCATAGCTTTATACAGTGTGATGGAGTTACTTTACACAATTTCACTCATATCTGCAGTGCATTTCAATTAAAAATTTAACCGTTTCATAATTACAGTACAACTGCGTTTTTGGAGATGCGAATTAAATATTTGAATTGTAATTGTGATGTTTCAGCGGAGCGATGAGTGTGTAATTGTGCACTACTTACGCATTCAGGCGGTCTGCAATACTTTGCCACGCTTTTTCTCTTTGCTTTATCACTGTGTTGCCTTTCTTCTTAATTATATATTTTACCTCCTCGTATGCCTCCATGAGGATTTGTGCTTCCGACGGGGAAAAGTACGCGGCTCTAGTTGCCATGGTAAATCAGTTAATCGGTGATCTGTGGCGGGGTCTATTTGAGTGAGCCGTGAGCGCGCACCTATCCAGGATTGGTTTCACCTGGCTTAATGAATCCGTGTCTGCTTATCCTGGCTTGGTCTTTGTGCAACCAATTAAGCCTGGACGCACATGTTTTGGCTTCATTGAGCTCAGCTGAGTCATTTATCCCGGATGTCTTAATTCTACTTTTGTGCAACAGGCCTCTGGTCCCTATCAATTATCCTTTGTCTGTTGTCCCTATAAATACCTCTCATGTTTCATTGTCTTGTGCTGGTTCATTGTACGTGTACGTCTTACCTTGTTGTAGCTGTTGACCTTGTCCCTTGTTCCAGTAGCTCTATGCTAAACCGTTGTTCCTGTTTCTTGTTACCTTGTTCATGTTCGTGTTCCCCAGTGTTAGTAAGTTTAGTCATTGTTGTTCAAGTGTTTTTGATTTCTTAGTTTAGTTAGTCAGTGTTCTTGTTAAAGTATTGTTTACCCTGTCCTGTTTTCCCCACTGAAGGTTTTTGTTTTGTTCCTGTTTATATTTATTAAAATTCCTGTTACCCCTACCATCTTGTCTGTGTCTGCCTACACTTGGGTTCTCCTGCCTTGTCTCTCTGTGAGATCCATGACAGCACAGTGTGGTATTTGTACTAAATTGTACTCTTTATCAATCCCTTCAAGAAAGCCAGATATTTTGAGAAACTAGAAATAAACAGTTAAAATTTTGTAATTTGTGGGGGGCGCGCTTGAGCATGAGTTGCGAGTAGACGTGTCTTCGATAGCTCCCGCAAAGATTTATCAAATATATAAACCTCGTAACCGTTCAAATTCCGCTGGAAACACACAATAATTGACTTAACTACTGCTTGACTGGATAAATGCCTCCTAAATCGGCCAAACAACAAAGTGGGAAAACCACACCGCGGGGCGATACGAACTCCTCGGATAGCGTTAGCGCAGAAACAGGTGCTAATGCTAATAATATGGATGCGCTGGCAAACGCAGTTACTGCTTTGCAGACATCTATCAACTCGTTTCGGGAGGAGAACCGGGCGTCTATTGCATCTCTACATTCGATCCTGAGTACGTATGGCCAACGAATTACCGACGTGGAGGACGGGCTAAATGAGTTTGACAAGAGGCTGAGCAGCGTGGAAACTTCACAAACTTTGCTGTTTAAAGAGAATGATGCGTTAAGGGAGAAGGTAGCGTACTTGGAAAACTACACTAGACGGCAAAACATACGCATTGTCGGTATATCAGAAAATGTGGAGGGCCCACGACCAACAGAATTCATCACCAAACTACTCATCGATGTGCTCGGGGAAGACAGTTTTGAGAAGCCGCCGTCGGTCGATAGAGCCCACAGGAGTTTGGCCCCAAAACCAGCGGATGGCGACAATAAACCACGGCCACTCATTGTCAAGCTCCATCACTTTCAAACCAAAGAGTTGATCCTGCGCCTCGCCAGACAGAAGGGACCCCTCTCTTTCAACGGATCAAGATTTCACATCTTTCCTGATTACAGCCCTGATGTCAACAAACGGCGCTCAGCCTTCTCTGAATCCAAAAAGAAGCTCCACGCCGCGAAGATCCAGTTCGGCCTCTACTATCCAGCCACTCTGCAGTTCACACACAACGGGAAACGCATGAAGTTTACCGATTCTGCGGAGGCGCTGACCTACATTGATAACAAGGTTATCAATGATAACGCCTCACACGCTGCGGAGAATGGTGACTGAGGTACTGTTAATTATCGGGTCCATGACGCCAATAATAATTTAAAAGAGACGGTGGTATCATTAGATAAGAAACTCTGTCATACGTTCTGACAGTATTTTCTATTTTTATTGCACTATGTGTGTATATATGTATGTATGTGTATGTATATATGTATATATGTATATGTATGTATGTATATATATATGTATATATATAGTAGCATTTTTCATAGCGGCAGTGAATGTTTTGTTTGTTACGATGTGTATATACCTCACTCATAACGCTATGGATGCACGCCATCCTAAATCCTTTCTTTCTTTTATTTATCTTAGTTTAATTTGATTAGCATTATTAATTATTGTTTTGATCACCTCCGATCTCCCTACAGTGACAATCTAAGGTTCATGAATATCAAGGTTCCAATTACGTGAAATGATGTCCAGGTCATTTAAATCACTTGGAGAGGTTCATTAATGGTTGAAAAATTATCCATTGTTGCGGGTAGCACGCAAATGCAGGTTTGCAGTAGTTTGAAGTTTTCTGGGGGGGATAGCCTTTTCAAGGCTTGTTTATGTGTTATACGTTGTAGTTTTGAAGTGTTTTTTGTTCTTTATACAGTTTGTGCACCTATCCGGCTTTCTTATCATCTAAATGGGGTAAACACAGGAATTTCTGAACTGATTGGTTCTAATGTCACAGAATAAGTCACATCTTGTCCCAGGTAAAGATGACATGAAAATTATAAGTTGGAATGTGAAGGGTCTGAATCAGGCAATTAAGAGGAAAAAGGTTCTCTCTCACTTACAACATCTTGGGGTTGGCATTGCTTTCCTACAGGAAACCCACCTTCAAAATCGAGACCAGTCTAAAATTCACAAAGAATGGGTTGGGCAAATGTTTCATTCACAATTCAACTATAAAGGCAGAGGAGTAGCTATACTCATTCATAAAAAGATTCCTCTCATTGTATCAGACACTATCCTGGACCCAAATGGCAGATACGTGATGGTTGTGGGAAAGCTGTTTCAACTTCGCTTAGTATTGGTCAATATTTACGGCCCAAACTTCGATGATGAAAATTTCTTTAAGAAAATGCTAAACTCTATCCCTAATCTGGATAGTTGTCACTTGATTATGTCGGGGGATTACAACCTGGTGATGGATTCTGTTTTAGATCGCTCTTCTCAGTCTGTACCAAGACCATCTAAATCTACACAAACAATCCAGTCGTTCATAGATATGCATAATCTTATAGACCCATGGAGACTTAAACATCCCACCAAAAGGGAGTATTCATATTTCTCCAGTGTACATAAATCATTCTCCAGGATAGATTTTTTTTTGGTTGACCCCTATTTGCTTAATGTTATTACAGATTGTAAATATGATCCAATAATTATTTCCGATCACGGCCCGGTTAGCATTAAGGTAACTCTTCCGACTCAGAGGACAAAGCAGACATGGCAGCTTGACACACTCCTGCTGGCTGATTCAGATTTTGTGAAGTTTATTGCGGAACAAATAGATTTCTTTCTGGAGGTAAATAGGACGGATGGCATCTCAGCATCAACCCTCTGGGAGACACTTAAAGCGTATCTCAGGGGACAGATGATTTCTCGCTCTGCTTATATCAGGATTGCGAAATATAAGAAAATTGATGAGCTATCTTCAGAAATTAAGGCTCTGGATGGACTCATATATGGTTCTCCGACCCCTGATTTGATTAGGAGGAGAGTTGGCTTACAAACTGAAATTGATCTCCTAATTACCACCGAAGCGGAGAGGCTAATTCTTAAGTCACGTAGTAGATTCTACGAAGAAGGGGATAAACCCTCCAAACTATTAGCTAGTCAACTCCGCCAAAAAGCTGCATCCCGCGTTATCTCTCAAATTATGCTACCGGATGGCTCCTCATCGGAGGACCATCAAGCCATTAATAACTGCTTTAAAGAGTTCTATTCTAAATTATATTCTTCAGATTCAATACTAGATCACAACCAGTTCGACGCTTTTTTTTCTAATTTGAACGTTCCTAGAATTGATCCTGACTCTAAACAACGATTGGAACAAAATCTGACACTGGAGGAAATCAACAATGCAATAATGTCCCTTCAGAGTGGAAAGGCCCCTGGCCCAGATGGATTTCCAACTGATTTTTATAAAAAATTTAAGGATAAACTCGCCCCTCTTCTTCTTTCAGTCTATGCAGAAGCATTGGAGAATAATATCCTTCCACCTACGCTCCGTCAGGCATCTATTATACTGTTGTTAAAAAAGAATAAGGACCCTCGAGATTGCTCTTCTTATAGGCCAATCAGCTTGACCAACTGTGATGGTAAAGTGTTCTCAAAGGCCATTGCACTCCGGCTTGAGACAATTCTTCCTTATGTCATTTCGGAGGACCAGACTGGGTTTATCCAGGGCAGACAATCCTATTTCAACCTAAGACGATTATTTAATATCATCTACACTAAACCTAGTACCCCAACCTCAGAGGCAGTAATATCACTTGATGCCGAAAAGGCGTTTGATCGGGTTGAGTGGGATTATCTTTTTTATACACTTGGAAGGTTTGGGTTTGGCCCCTACTTCATTCACCTTATCAAGCTCATCTACGCTGATCCTACTGCCTCAGTTTATACCAACGGTATCTCTTCTAAGTATTTTCCTCTTTACAGAGGGACAAAGCAAGGGGATCCAGTGAGCCCGTTGCTTTTCATTTTAGCTATAGAGCCACTTGCCATAGCTCTCAGATGCAACGATAGTATACAAGGTATCTCACGCGGGGGCCTTACTCACACTGTCTCTCTCTACGCAGACGACTTGCTACTATATGTCACCAACCCCAGCACAACTACCCCTATAATCCTCAAAATCTTGCAGGATTTTGGAAACATATCTGGGTATAAATTAAATCTTAATAAGAGCGAATACTTCCCCATCAGTGATAATGCCAGAGTATATCCCGATCTGCCATTTAAGATGTCCGCCGAGTCCTTTACATATTTGGGTGTGAAAGTCACCAAATCCTATTACAGTCTATTTAAAAGTAACATCACCCCTTTGTTGGAACAGTGCAAACAAGATAGTAAAAGATGGTCAATTTTGCCCCTATCTCTTATCGGGAGAGCGAACTCTGTAAAGATGAATGTCGTACCAAAGTTTCTATATTTATTTCAGGCACTGCCCGTATATATACCACAATCATTTTTCAAGGCATTTAATCAAATGACTTCTTCCTTTATATGGAACAACAAATCAGCTCGCATAAGAAAAGAATTTATGGAAAGGCCAAAGGATGTAGGTGGGCTTTCACTTCCAAATTTACGCACGTACTATTGGGCCGCAAACTTAAATGCCATCACTTTGTGGTTAAAAGATTGGAATGGCAAGACCCCTGCATGGCTCCAGATTGAAACGGCTACTAGCAGCCCACACTCACTCCCTGCTTTGCTCTGTGCACCCCTGCCATCCCTAGTTAATAATATTAAGGACAATATAATAGTAACTCAATCACTACGAATCATAACTCAGTTCAAAAGATGTCTGGGTATTCAGAGTATGTCCTCTCATTCACCAATAACACATAATCATCTTTTTCAACCATCCTTAATGGACAATGGCTTCAAAATCTGGTATGAAAAGGGCATTCATATTATTGAGGATTTGTATGTTAATGATACTTTTGCTAGCTTTGAACAACTGTCCAGAAAATTTGGTCTGACCAATAATCATTTTTTTCGATACTTGCAAATTCGAGATTTTACTCGTAAAAAGTTTGCTAACTTTCCTACACTCCCCTCTCCCTCCTGTTTGGATTCCCTATTAAGGGTCAATATGCTGAATAAAAGTAGAATATCGTTTATTTATTCTCATATAATGGATAGCTGCTACCTCTCTATTTCACATATTCGAGAACAGTGGGAAAGCGACTTGGGGGTCCAGCTGTCTGATGAGGAATGGGATATGGCTCTTACTAGAGTCCACTCTTCTTCCATATGTTCCAGACATTCTTTAATACAGTTCAAAGTGCTACACAGGTTGCACTTCTCAAAAGCTAAATTAGCACGAATATTTCCCAATGTAGACCCAATATGTGATAGATGTAAACAGACGCCAGCTACTTCCTATCATATGTTTTGGTCTTGTCCGAAACTTGTCCCTTTCTGGTCGTCCTTTTTTGAAGTAATCTCTAAGGCTTATGCCTATAACATCCCACCTTGCCCCTTGATTGCCGTTTTTGGTTGTTTTTTGGATACAACGGGGTCCACCCCCCTGTTCATTTACAGAAGGTCATTGCCTTTTCCTCCTTACTAGCTAGACGTTTAATTTTATTTAAATGGAAGGCTGCTGCTCCTCCATCACACCACCACTGGATAAGGGACATTATGCAGAATGTCAAACTGGAAAAAATCAAATGTACCCTCAACGGGTCCACCAAAAGATTCTACAAAACCTGGAACCCTCTGATAACTTATGTGAACAATTTACCTGGGCTGGAACTGGAACTCTGAATGTTTACATTAACCCCTGGTCAATCCTGTGATAAGGAATGTTAGATGCACTTGTCCAATTTTTTTTTTTTTTCCTGGTGTCTGTTACATGTTTGTCGATTTTGGGTCTCGTCTGTCTTTATTTTTCTCTTGTTGGGTTTTCGGTTTAATTTTTTCTATTGTTATTTGCATAACTGTTGTATACAATAAGTGGAAAATTACAAATAAAGTGAGAAAAATTTTTTTTGTAATTTGTAATGTTAAACCATTGTATCTGGGATTTTATATATGAGACACTGATTTGAGCCTGTAAGAAACTTCATCAATTGACTTGGTCATTAGCTGTAATATTTCAGACTTCACTGTAAATCTCCCGCTCTAGCAGTCAATTATATTTTTCAAAATTACTCAAACATGGCATACAATATATCACAAGTAGTGTTAATTATGTACTTTTTATTGTACATGTGTCATGTTTTTATGTGTATAATCAATCCTTATACAATAATAAATTAAGACATTGTATGCCACTTCATTTTTATTGATCAGAATTTGTGAACCTGAAACCAGTTATTCAGACTTATTCAGGCTTATACCAAAATGTATCAACCGAACCACATGTATATAGCGCATAGATCATGCAGTGAAGCATAATTCATAATGCGTCACTGACATCTACTGGACATTAGTACACATGAAACAATTAAGTGGTGTCGAAGTAGATACTTTGCCGTCTGGGAAATATTAAAATAGTACGAAAATATTAAGTAACTGGGCCGTTCTTGGTTGTCTTGCAACGTTAGAAGACGGTAATGACGACGTTATGAATTAGTCATTTAATGGTAAATAATTTACCTGCCTAGGATGTGCAATTTACGTTACCAGTAGGTCACTTAATTACAAAAATACTACGAATATAGTACGTAACGTGACCATTTTTGGTTATCCTGTAACGTCAGGAGTTCGTGCATGCGACGTCATGAATTGGTCATTTAATGGTAATGAAATTACGTTCACTGGACGTGCTAGCTACGTCGCCAGCTGGTAAGTCATGAAATTACTAAAAAAAACTGTATTGTTTTTTGTACAATTCTTGTTAAACATATGTAGGCCAATATTATATGCGCAAATTTAGCGTGCCTCTGATGACGTTGCAGGGCATTCCGAGCCCACGGAGTAGGGAGCAGTGAACACTGCGTAAATGGGACACAGCTTGTCTCCTCCGGAGAACCCAGTATTCGAAATCAGACACATCTTGGATGTGACGTCAAAGCCAAGAGACTACGGCGCGCCATTTGTGACCAGAGCGGAAAGTGCGGATTGAGACAGTAGGAGCAACGTCTCAGGTAATGACTTTCAAACAAAACTTTTTTGGCAATATAAATACAGATCTGATGTTTAATATTATGACATATACATTTGAACTGTGTTGATGTCTGTGAGTGGCGTCCAAAATAAAGCATTTGTATGTCGATTTTGATGCGCTTTTTGGGCCTCTGTGCTGCCGTCGTTTCTAGCTTTGTAGCAAAACAGACACACACCCAAACTGTGTTTCTATTGGACGAACGCGAGAAATAAGCCTTTTAATTGGACGAAAGTCACGTCAGTCAAATAAAAGCAGACGGTAATAGGAAGTAAATAGGATCAACCATACCACCGACGGGTTTTCCAAAAAAAATAATAAATATGGCCAAAATAGTGGATTAGAAATCCGGTCTTTTCTCCATTTTTGCGAAGTTGAAGGTTTAGTAAAACTCAGTAGACATTTGGACACGTAACGTTACTATGTAAGCTAACTAACGTAGCTGATATTGTGATTTCACCCAAAATGTTTGGATATTTAAGTGAGCTATTGATGTTAGATGATCGCTAACGTTACTATACTTGCCTTTTTGTAAGTTAGTATTTTTTCATATTCTGTATACATGCTGTTCAAAAGTAAAGAGACTCTTAAACTATTATTTTTTTACAAGCTAACGTGCTAAAATAGTTTGTTGAATATTTTAATTTTGAGTTATGCATGAAAAGTCATAATTTGTTGGGTTTGTTTGGATTATTTGTGTTCTTTGAAATTTTTGTTTCACTTGTAAATTCATAGACATTGATGTCACGTTTACATTCACATACACGTACTATAAATCTGATGTACTAATAATAGAACTGTGTACCCTGATGAAAGAAAAAGAAACCATGACTGAAATTCTAATGACTTCCATTACAATACCATTATGTACTATTTCCATTAAAACCATTAAAAAGTCCTTTTTATAATGTGTTTTGGGTATTATGATGCTGGCATCATTTTTTACCCCCTCTAAGATGGCTTCAAGTTTCAGGAGAAAATTGTCATTTTTACCTCCCTCTATAAATAATGGATCACTTAATTAATATTCATCAGTGGCATTTCATATTTTTAACATCACTCAAGATGTTGGATTTGCTTATGTAAAAATGTGACCCTGGACAACAAAACCAGTCTTATAGGTAAATTTTTCGAAATTGACATTTTTACATCATCTGAAAGCTGAATAATTAAGCTTTCTATTGATGTATGAGTTTTTAAGGATAGGACAATATGTGGCGGAGATACAGACGTTTATAACTCTGGAATCTGAGGCTGCTAAAAAATCTAAACATTGAGAAAATAGCCTTTAAAGTTGTCCATCAGGGGTGCTGTAGCAGGCCATCCACTCACAAAAGTAACGTTTTTAAGTATTTAGGGTAGGAAATTTACAAAATATCTTCATGGTATATGATCTTAACTTAATATCCTAATGATTTTCGGCATAAAAGAATAATTGATCATTTTCACCCATACAATATATGTTTGGCTTTTACTAAAAAAGTTACCATGCTACTTAAGACTGGTTTTGTGATCCAGGGTCACAAATAGGAAAAGAAATCAAAATTTGAGCTGGGGAAATATTTAAAATTTGGTTGATTTGAAACGGAATGACCCTACTTTACACCAAGGTAAAAGCTTCATTAGTTACCGTAACATGCATATTCTCTAGTTGTGTGTGTCTTTTTCTAGTACTGGTGTATATACATGTTGGAATGTTACATGAGCCTACCAAATTTCAAACATTTACATGAAACGTAGCACAAGGGCTGCTTTATTAAGATTTTGTAGGTGATGCTATAGACACATTTTGCCACTCTTCATTTTAGTTTAGGCTCTCAGATATGTGATTTATTTTGAAGATTAACAAACGGACTAATTCCTCACATTTTCAATGCTCAGGCCAAAATTAACAACATCCCTTTATCCAAATGTCCCTATAACTCAAAGAAATATATTATCTTATAAATAAGCTATTCAGAGCAATTTATGTGCCTCAACCTGATCATTTCAACAGTAACTCAGTGCCAAAAGGAAACTGTAATGGTTATGTTTAGTGCAGTTATTTTGATGGAAGGAAGAAAGATTAATTTCTAGTTTCAAAATTTTTTTTTCAGACAATCCTCTTTAAATTAAATTAAGTACCAGATATTTGAAAAATGACCCAGGTCACACATTTAGTTTTTGATGCCTGGAAATATTTACTGTATATTTTAACAGTTTTCTCATGATGCCACATTTAAATCCCCATATCTCTAGTACTGAACCAAATAGGGCATTAGAAATGTAGTTTCCAAAAGACAAGTTGGTTAGTTCAAGATTCTAAAAGGAACACAAAAATGCCCTTTCTTCATTTTTGAGCTGTCATCATTTGCATAAAATGCATCAAGGATTGCAAAAAATAACAGATTTTACAAATAGATATATCAATCTCAGTGGCATGTAATATCTTGGATATCATCTACTAATCTACATCTCCTGATGTAGCAACTGTGCTGAAATAGTGGGATTCTAACAACTAGTCCTTTTAAGTGAATCTGATTTCATATATTTGAAATAAAACACCACAGTTTATCTCATTCATTTTATCTGAATATTCTTTAAAAGTAGAAAATAACTGTCAACAAGAACAATCTTAAGTGTGTATAATCATCATACATTCATGACATTAAGGAGCTGTGTCCACTGAGGCCCAGTTACGCGGCTGAAAACGGAAGGAGCTCGGATGAAAACGCATGTTGCAGGCACAGTGTTCTGCTCAAACGCTGGCGCCGATCGTTGGAAAAACGCATAGCACCAGCGCTGGGCTGTGAAAAATAAGTCAACTGATGTCTTTTTTTAAAAGCGCGGCGTTACCGTAGAAAACAATTGAAAAAACACGCCGGCTGCAGCGTAAACACGGTCAGTGTCCTCCAGCAGATTCTAATTAAGCATCCGTCTCGTGTTGTATCATGGGAAATAGTACTTCATCGGATGTACATTCAAAATCAGAGTGCATTTTGGATAAAAAAAGATTGAACGAAAGTAGGGAATGAAGTAGTTCAATCAGTTTTCGAACACCACTACAAAATGGCTTACAACCAATATAGTGCAAAATATAGGAGATTAAAGGTTTCGGACACAATTATGAAGTATATCTCCGGAGCTGCTCTGATGTTTTTTTTTCACAAGCATTTAACTGTTTGAATAAAGCTATCCTCATACACACAAATTCAAGCGTCTTCCCTACAACCCATCAAAATAAAAGTCCCATTAACCAGAACACTCGTAGCGTGTTCTACTGTAGTGTACTATAGTATTTGCTATAGAGAATTGTAGTGCCTAGGGCTGCCCCTGACTAAAGATGTTCCTAGTTCACTAGTAGGCCTTAATTTCAACAATTAGTCGAATAATCACACATTTATGATAGGAACATAATTACTTGCATGTATATATGTATATATATTTTTTTTAATTCCAAAATTATCGCGGATTGCCACTTCAAGAATAAAACGGTTAAAAAATAAATAGATCCATCTTTACACGTTGTGTGTATGCTTCGTCCGTTTTGAAGATGTGCGCGTGGGGACTTATGATGCATAACCAGGTGCAAGTATGAACGAGCTTTTAGAGACAAAGGCTGTGCGCACATAGTTTAAACAGCTCATCCATTAAGAATGTTTAGAAGTTGTGCTGTTTTGATAGATGCACAGAGTGGTGTGGAATCATGCATC
The DNA here is from genome assembly GCA_029783895.1 of Triplophysa bombifrons. Taxonomy (NCBI): domain Eukaryota; kingdom Metazoa; phylum Chordata; class Actinopteri; order Cypriniformes; family Nemacheilidae; genus Triplophysa; species Triplophysa bombifrons. Next base: position 8,224,395 of record CM056455.1, read on the forward strand.
AAATTAAAAAGTATTAAAAGACACCGGCTGCGCGAGTCACATATTTCTCAAGTACCCCATTTCGTAACCCATCAATACACACGTTAAAGTTATAAGTTTAAGTTAACATTTTATAATAATGATAATAGTAATCATGACAAAAAGTATTGTAATATTTTATGAGGATTGCTTTTGTTTTTCAGCATGGATCTTTGAAATAAAGCCAGCTGGTTCTTCATCAAAAACACGCAGCAAAATGGACAATCTAAAGCGGAAATTAAGATCTGGAAAAGAGATTTCACAGGACAAGAACCAAGCCACCAGCAATATTAAGATAGAAAATGTTCCATATGCACCTAAACGGAATAAAGCTTCAAAAGATCTAGAAGAGGACGAAGAAAGCGAACAAGTTGTCACCAGCATATCAGAGGACCAGAGGTCTATTTTGACACGTTCTAATGAACACAACTCTTCAGAAATAACTGAGCTTTTGGTTTGTTCACATTGCAGTTTTTTAGCAAAAACTCAAACTGCACTGAAAATTCACTCAAAAAGGAAACATTCTCATGGGATAGATTTAAACATGGAATGTGTCCCTGAAGAAAGTCCTGACACAATGACAGCACCTGAAAAGAACTTTGTGCAAAAGAAAGGGTTACAGGTAAAACAACTTTCAGAGCCACAAATGGAAAGTGCTTCAATGTCTCTGTCAGAGGAGGTGAACACTGATAAACGATCGGATGGAAGCGTAGTTTTAACAGACAGTAAACATACACAGTCTTTTGCTGTTGGTACCTCTAAGGATGAACGAACCAGTCCCACTAAGATGCTTCTGCAAATTGTAGAGCCCATTGCACGTAGAGGTGATGCGCAAGCAGGTTGCAGTTTTCACATTGAAAATAAGTTGAAGAGTAAAGAATGTGATGAAATAAACGGACGCAATGAAAACCACAGCAGTGTGTATGCATGTTCTTACTGTGGACATGAATTCAGAGACGAACCTAGTTTGGAAACACACATCAAGAGTATACACACTAAAGAAATTAGTTACCTCTGCAATGTCTGCAGCTATTCTTGCGTTGCGAAGAGTGATTATGAAAAGCACTGCCTGAGCAATAAGCACAAAAAAAAGATGTTAGAGCAACAAGAGTCGTCAAAAGCAGAGGAGGCAACGCCTCCAGAATCGGTTCGGTCTCCATCACCAACACATACGCCAACACTGTCTGCAGGAAGCGCGTCACAGCATCAGTGTGAAATGTGCACCTTCACAGCCGACAGCACAGTTATGTTAGCTCAACATATCAAAATGCATCATCCGGTAGAGCACCGTTTTCACTGTAGGGCATGTCATTACTACACCAACACAACAGAATCTATGGAAATCCACCTGTCTGAAGAAGCCCACCAGGAGCTGGCCAAAGAGCAAAACATTAGCCCGCTGTTTAAAGACTGTGTCGAAAAAATCATTGTGATTTTCTCCGATGATCAAGAAGAGGATGCAGAAATAGTTCAAAAACAGTGTTCTGAGGTGAATATATCAGTAGAGCCACCGGAGAAAGTGAGAAAAGACTCCTGCAAGCAGAAGCGAGGTAGACCAAAGACATCTAATGTGACTGTTTGTAGCCATTGTGGACTTGTAGCTTCCAATGCAACCAACCTCAGCGTGCATATACGACGCAAGCACAGTCGGATGTACAGCTTTGTTTGTAAGCTATGCAACTACTACTGTGTGACCAAAGGAGATATGGACCGCCACTGTGAAACCAAAAAGCACATCAACAAAACGCAAGCAGCCGAAGGTAAAGGCACCGGAGTAGTTCCACTAGACAATGAGCAGCTGGGTCAAGCAAAGGAAAATGAGACCGAGCTAGTTGACAAAGTAGCAGAAATTGAGACAACCATCAATGACATGAATGCAAATCACTCCGGCGTACCTTGTAACAAAAGCAAGCATCACATGGCAAATTCTTGCTCTCAGTGTGACTTTGTTGCTCACTCTGCACTGTCTCTTGCTCTCCATGTGCGGCGTAAGCACACAAAAGATTTTGAGTTTGTCTGTGTTGCGTGCAGCTACTACACTGTGACTCGCAGAGAGATGTTTCGGCACGCAGCAACAGAAAAACACAAGCAGAAACGTCAGAGCTATCTGGAGAGAAAAAAAAGTGCATCTGATCTCACTTCAGGGAGTATTGAGCACACTTGTGACGAGGAAGAGACACACGCAGGATCAGACCCAAGCTCTGACAGTTCTGATCCAACAGCTGTGGACACCACAACTACAAAGCCTTTAAAAGTTGATGATGAAACTTTCGAGACTGCTTTTGAGATTACCTCCAACGAGGTCAAAGAATCAGCAACGGAGTCAGCCATGTCTGATACAGTCCAGCCAATGACAGCGGAGAAAGATGCAGCACTGGGCGAGGTGGGGGAGGAATGCATGCTTGATGAGGACAAAATGACTGACATGGGAGATTGTGGTGCCTCTAAGGAAAAACTAATTGACAAAAATATTCCAATTGATGTCTGCATTTTTTCCTTAAAAGCCTTAGCAGAGCATGAGCAGGGGTCACCTGAAGGAGACCAGACTAAAGAAGCATCACAACAGCAGGATGCCAGAAAGCCCAAAACACTGGTTGGCTCTGAGACAAAGACCATCATGCCAAACCCACAGATTCGCTGCGAGGACTGTGGATTTTTGGCAGACGGCTTAAGTGGCCTAAATGTCCATATCTCCATGAAGCATCCATCCAAGGAGAAGCATTTTCATTGCCTGCTCTGTGGAAAGTCTTTCTACACTGAAAGTAACCTGCAACAACACTTGAGCAGCGCAACACACATGCGCAACGAGCAGGGAAGTGTTGAAGATCTTCCAGAAGGAGGCGCTAGTTTTAAATGTGTCAGGTGCAATGAGCCATGCCAAACAGAGCAGGACCTGTTTGTGCACATCAAAGAGAAACATGAGGAAATGCTTAAAGAAGTGAACAAATATGTGCTGGAGGACACCGAGCAAATCAATCGAGAGCGTCAGGAGAACCAGGGCAATGTGTGCAAGTACTGTGGCAAAGTCTGCAAAAGCAGCAACTCAATGGCTTTCCTAGCTCATGTTCGCACACATACAGGTACACCTCCCTCTATCACTACCAAATACTCTTTGCAGTATGTATGTATGTGGCCTTCTCTTTTCCTGATGTCAAATAAACATGATTATTTGCAATCCATATCATATTGTTAATAGGGATTGAGCATAAAAGGGATAATGTACATCCAGACCGTTGTCATCGCAAAATAAACCCTAACCCAAAATCAATAGTTTTGGTATAAAACAGAAAAGGTTGTTTGTTATAGAGTCCCTATTGACAGATTTTAAATAACAGTTACGCCCTTAGACCAAACAGGTAAGGCTTCACTATCGTGATTTATTTTTAAAGTGTTTGTTTTCATTTAGTCTGAACAAAAGCGGCAGACATATTACTTGTTCAGATAACATTTTTGGATAAATGACCAGCGTCATATCCTACATTGAGTTCCCCGAGGTCCGGTCCTCGGTAGTTTTACTAATAAGTCGTGAAACAATTGCCTAGGACAAACTGTATTAAGTGATACTTCACCCAAAAAGGAAAATTCTGTAATAATTTACTCGCCTTCGAGTTGTTCGAAATGTGTATACATTTCTTTGTTCTGATGAATACAGAGAAAGTGATGACAGAATATTAATTTTTGGGTGAACTGCTGCCAATATTGTAGAAAAACCCCTAGATAACTGATCTCAGATCTAGTCTACCTCAACTGTCTAACAGCCTCTGCTGCCCCCCTACAGTCGACTATTTGTTATTCGATTAGAAGACAATTATCTGAACAAATTTTAATTAGTCGATTGTCGCAGCTTATCATTTCAAAAGCATATACATGGCACGTTAGTTGCTTTACATAGCTAGCTCAACTACAATACCGTTAACTTGGATAAGAAGATGCTATTATAAGCATATGAAGAGTTTGGTTCCAAAATGAGATATTTCCGTTTTTAAAATGTTTCAAAAATCATGTTTTTTTTATTGTGCATTAAAATTCATATCAGTCAAACTGCAGTTGGTTTGTTTTGATTTAAGCCATAATAACTTATACAGCTAACTAACACAACAAAAACATTATAAAAAAAAACGGAGTTGTCTCATTTTGGAACCAAACTTTTCATATTTAAATGTTTCTTTGTCCAAGGGTGGAATAGTAACATGGTGCTTTCCTGTAGCTCAGTGATAAGAGCATTGCGTTAACAACGCAAGGTTGTGGGTTTGATCCCAGGGAATTGCACGTACCTATGTATAAATGTATAGGATATTGCAATCTAAGTCGCTTTGGATAAAACCGTCTGCCAAATGCATAAATGTTAATGTAAATGTAAAATATGAGGAATGCAATCTTATGTTTGCCAGATCTGTTAAGCACATGCTCCATCCCTTCCATGTCGCCGCCATCGGTGCGCTTCTAAAGGCAGCCGCATTGGCATCATTGTGTGCGGGACACAGAGCTCCGTTTTCCTGACAAGGTCAAACTTGAGTTCCTGCAACATTTCAAAATGTTAAATGATGCTTAGCAATACCCAATTCAGTATACACCTTAATATAGAGTATTATGTAAAGAAGTTCCGAAGAGCCTAGAACGTGAACAGAAAGCGCATCAAAAAAGATCACAGGACAATGCTTAAGGGCTTTGCATTCATATTCTTGGCTTCTACTTTTCTTAACATAAATACGCTTTATTATATGTTGTATACCAAACATTTTGTGTTTTGGGATGTCACAGGAACATGAGTTTGTTCGCATTGTCAGGAAAACTGAGCCCCGTGTCCTCTGTGGCCAAGCGCATTGATGTAGGAGATGTGGAAAGCAAAGAAAAAAGTTAGGCAAGTTAAGATAATGGACTATATTGTTGTACTGCTTCATATTTTATTTATTTGTTTATATATTATATCGAATGTATTTTTTTGTTCATATATTTTGCGTTTTTATGTATTAAGGCCATTGGCTTGATTATTTCCACTGATATTTTTTATTTTAAGTGGTTTGGTTTGCAGTTTATTGTTTATCTACATTTAAAAAAATGCTTAAATTGTGTTTTTGAAGAAAATACTTTTTTGGTCTGATCCAGAGAAAAAGGTTTTGTTGTGTATTCGTAGGCCTTTTTATTGTTTGCACAGAAAATAGTTTTCTGTTTGGTTTGTTTGCCTAAAATGTATATTTATTCAATCTCTTTTTTTAAATATCAGTAGTTGTATAGTGAAATATTATCTCCCGACTTAGTACAGCGTTAAACGACGGAAATAAGTTATAAGCAGTGTGAAACGTGAAACAGATATCACAGGATTCTGTTTACCCGGGGTTAAGAATAACCAGGGGTTAATGAGTTCAAGTAGATACAATGACATTTGCATAATAGTAAAGAGACATTTAAAATTGTGGTTATGTTTACATTTCTTTCACCACTTATAAATCTTCTATTATACTGTAGACTATTATACTGAGATGGAAAGTTATTGCAATTTCTGTTCTTCAAAATTCAATCCGTTATTCTCAATCATATGCACATTAAATGTTTGTGTTTAAAGAGTGACTTCTGTACTTCATATAGGGGGAGGCACCATTGTGTACATTGTCAAAATAGCCCCCTGTCTTTCACTTTGAAAATCCCTGCTGTGGTACAAGAGTAATTTGGCTTTTTAAAACAAAAACTCTGTTTAGCATGGACTTTGTTACTTTGCAGATCATTTACATGCACAACCAGCCATATTACAATCTAAAAGTAAGATAAAAATCTGTAATATCAGTATCAGGTAGGATACATACGTACGTTAAATTTGTCCACTCCTTTACTTAATGCAATCTTCTTTGCTAATTCTACATACAAATACAATTTTAATATATTGTAGTATTTAAATTCTGTTCATGATTATGTTTCATTGTTTGTTGTATTTTACAACACAAATTATGACGTCTAGCTAATGGCAAGGCAAGGCATGGTTTATTTTAGACATGACTCTCTTACTTCATAGAGAATGAGCTTCGATGTGTTCATCTTAAAAATTGATGGTTATTGTAGTACTTATTGGTCATGGGGCCTCAGCAACTAATGTCCTTATTTTTTGGCCTCTACAGGATCCAAACCATTCATGTGCAAGATATGTAACTTTGCCACCGCTCAGCTAGGTGATGCCCGCAACCACGTCAAGAGGCACCTGGGCATGAGAGAGTACAAGTGTCACATCTGTGGGTGAGTTGCATGTTTCTTCAAAAAGAGACTTCAGAAGGTGTCTCAGCACAATGTTAATAAAGGGGCCATTCCCCGTGATGCCAATTTTCAAACTTTAGATAGTGTGTAATGTTGCTGTAAGAGCATACACAATATCTGCTAAATGATAAAGCTCAAAGTTCAATGCCAAGCGAGATATTGTCTTTAGCATAATTTCGCTTTTCAAGGATTAGAGAAGGGATGGAATTGGACTACAGCCCTTTATATATGATGTCACTATTCAGACTTTTTGAAAAACCTCCGCCCAAAGAAATTCCTTAGAAAAGAGGAAGAGCTGCTGGAGTAGTGTTTGGTTATCAGAGATTGTAAACATTTGACTGTGCTGTGCTCTTAATTACTTTCACTTTCATCACTGTCCTTAAGCTGGTAATAAGAATTCAGCTACACATATTCTTAGATAACTAACGGTCAAATAACAGCTTCCATGACTTTAACATCGGCTGCGAAAGCTGTTCTGTGTAATACACTGATATAGGTGTGCTCATACCTCTAAAACACTTCTATGAAACATCCTTTAAAGTCCTGTTTGCAAATGTCTGCTTGTGTTATTATCCAACTTGGGTCCAATAAAAAAAGGGAATAATAACGCTTCTGTTATTAGTGTTAATTAATATAACCGGTCTGACCCAATCGGTCAGGTGTCATTTCCCTTGCCAGAGTAGGAAAAACATTGCGATCTCTAACAAAGATTGAGGTTTGCACATGCAATAGCAGACCTCAGTTACACTTCGATCAATCCGCATCTGTTTAAAGGGGTCCTTTGACGCGGCCAAAAAGAATATTATTGTTTGCTTTAAATGTAATACAATGTGTATACACGATTTAAGGTTAAAAAAAGCTGTATTTTCCACATACCGTGCATGTTTGTATCTCCTCTTTCCTCTGCCTCTCTGAAACGTGCTGATTTTTTACAAAGCTCATCGCTCTAAAAAGCGAGGTTAGCTATGATTGGCCAGTTCACTAGTGCGTAGTGATTGGTCTAATACTGCATGGAAATGTAACACCTCTTACCATATTCGGAACATCAGGCTGCGATGGTACAATGAGATTTACAAGACTGCCCACCTTACTTGCGTTTAGATTTGTGCCGTCTTAGTCAAACTGTGTTAGAACTGACGTAGATTTGCCGGGGTGTGGTTACATGAGGCATTTCAGGCAGGTCTTGGTGAGCATTCGCTTCTAGATAAAATACATCTTTTGTTCCAACACTTACATTTTGCAATTTTACGTGTCTAATACATTGATGGGCAACTTATAACACACCAAAGACAAAGAAAGACATGTATTCCGTCGAATCACCCCTTTAACTGATGAAATGAAGTCCACGCCATTGTTACTGTTTATTGCTAAAAGCTAACGCTATAAATACACATGCACTGAGAGGGGGACCGACCAATCACAACAGCCTGAGAAGCGGAAGCTCGCTGATATGGTGTGGGTGGGACATCTTGAGTCATGGGTGTGTTTTGGGCAAAACATGGTGTGTAGGAGATTCAATAAGGAACATTAATATTTAAAGACTATTTGTAGGCGGGGTCGGCTCGGGCTGGAAGACGAGAATCTTTTATTCTGTTCCGTTTTTAACACAAACGTAGCGCCACTGCGCTTAACAATACTCATTAACTCAGAATGTCTGCTTTTCCGGAGCTCTGTCCGTGAGATTCCTTTCAGCACCTTTGGTAGCTCGGTTGTGTCTTCCAGCCAGTCTCTCTCTTGATCTCGTCTGAATCCTGCCAGCCTTTAAGCAGTCTCCTCACCAATCACTGTAATGAGACGCAGGTGTTCTTAATCTGCAATCGACCTACTTGCTTACCGTCTTTCCCGTGTCTCTCCTCCCCTGTGCCGACCACGCCCCCCTTGCCACATACCCCAACCGCCCGACTCAGGCCGAGGCCCCATCCGGCCTGCAGCCTCCCCCCTCCTCCTGGAGAGAAAGTCGGCCACGACCATCTCAGACCCCGGTCTGTGGATCACCTGAAACTTAAAGGGTTGTAACGCCAGATACCACCGGGTGATCAGCACGTTGGTATCTTTCCTGCGGTGGAACCATTGGAGGGGAGCATGGTCCGAATGGAGCGTGAATTCGCGCCCCAGGAGATAATAGCGGAGGGTGAGTATGGCCCACCTGATCGCCTGGCACTCTTTTTCAATGGTGCTGTACTTTGTCTTTCTCCTAGAGAGCTTCCGACTGAGGTACAGCACTGGCTGTTCTTCTCACCCCGTCTCCTGGGACAAAACCACCCCCACGCCCCGATCCGACGCGTCCATCTGCAACTAAAAAGGAAGAGAAAGGTCAGGGGAATGCAATAACGGCCCGCCACAGAGAGCAGCCTTCACCTGGGTAAAAGCCTGCTGGCATGGCTCCGTCCACTGGACGGTATCCGGTGCCTCCTTTCTAGTGAGGTCCGTCAGCGGGCTGGTGAGGTCCGAATAATTAGGTACAAACCTTCTATACTATCCCGCCTGCTTCAGGAACTGCCTCACCTCCTTTTTGGTCTTGGGTCTTGGTGCGGTTGCAACTGCTGCAGTCTTATTAATTTGGGGACGCACCTGACCATGAGCCAAGTGGAAGCCCAGATACCTTACCTCCACACGCCCAATTGCACACTTCTTAGGGTTAGCCGTCAGCCCGGCCCCTCTCAGTGAACTCAGGACCGCCCTCAGATGGTGCATATGCCGTTCCTTGTCATTGCTGTAAATGACTATGTCATCTAGGTATGCCGCCGCATACCCAGCATGTGATCGCAGCAGGCGGTCCATGAGCCGTTGAAAGGTGGCCGGAGCTCCGAATAAGCCGAATGGAAGTGTCACGAATTGGTGTAATCCAAACGGCGTGGTGAAGGCGGTTTTCTCTTAAGGGGATCTGCCAGTATCCTTTATTTAAATCCAGTGCCAAAAAAAAACGAGCCGTGCCAAGCCGATCCAGCAACTCGTCAATCCGTGGCATCAGATATGCATTGAACTTTGACACAGCATTCACCCTTCTGTAGTCCACACAGAATCGGACCAAGCCGGCTCGCCCAATCGCTATGGGACTCTTCTATTACCCCCATCTCTAGCATCGCCTTTAATTTTTCCTGAACTACCTTTTTCTTGTGTTCAGATAATCTATAGGGCCAGCTGCGAACCACCACGTCCGGTTTGGTCTCAATTTGGTGCTCAATGAGTTTTAATGTGACCTGGTAGGGGCGAGAACACATCTGCAAAAGCTGCTTGCAACTTGGCCACATCGGTGAGCTGGGAGGGTGAGAGGTGATCGCCCCGGGGCCAGAGCGAGGGATTGAACTTGGTGGCTCGCTTCTGCTCCAATATCCTCCTCTTTACTCACTACCGTCGCCAGCATCACCGGGTTCACGTCACTCCACATCTTTAGGAGATTGAGGTGATATACTTGATGTGCTCCGCTCCTATCTGACCGCACTACCTCATAATTGAGATCGCTTATTCGCTGTGTGACCTCAAAGGGCCCTTGCCACTTTGCGAGTAACTTAGAGCTCGAGGTGGGGAGTAATACAAGCACTTTATCTCCCGGTGCGAATTTACACAACATAGTACCCCTGTTATACTGTCGGCTCTGCCTGTCCTGGGCCTGTAGCAAATTATCCATGGAGAGCCGCCCAGTGTATCGACTTTTGCTCTCAGGTCCAGGACATACTGAATTTGGTTTTTGCTATCCGATGGTCCGTCCTCCCAAGCTTCCCTTAGAAGCTCCAACACCCCACGGGGCTGACGTCCATAGAGTAACTCGAAGGGGGAAAACCCCGTGGAGGCTTGGGGGACCTCTCGTATCGCATATAACAGGGGTTCCTGCCACCGATCCTAATTTTTGCCATCTTTGTATACGAACTTACGGATCATTGCCTTCAACGTACAATTAAAGCGTTTGACCAGCCCGTCCTTCTGTGGGTGGTAGATGCTGGTACGAACTGCTTTAATTCCCAATAACCCGTATAGTTTGCGGAGGGTCCGTGACATGACACCGTGCCTTGATCCGTGAGAACCTCCTTCGGGATTCCCACACGGGAGATGATTCGAAACAGGGCGTCCGCAACACTCTTGGCGGAAATGCTGCAGACAGCCACTGCTTCGGGGTATCGTGTCGCATAGTCTACTACGAGAAACCAAAAGAAGACCAATGCCAGGCCAAAAGAAGCGGGCCATTAGGCGGTTCAACGTTGCCGTTTGCCCTAAGTGACCAGCCATTGGATTACAGTGAGCCATCTGGAAAAGCATTTCCCGACGGCTCTTTGGGACGACTAACTGTGTTGTATCCTTTGATTGATTGTCTCGGGTTACTCGATACAACCTGTCTTTTAAAATGGCAAAGTACGGATAGACAAGTGGTTGTGCAGGGTGCTTAACTGCGCTTAACAATACTCATTAACTCAGAAGCTCTGTTGTTTTCTTCCAGCCAGTCTCTCTCTCTCGATCTCCTCTGAATCCTGCCAGCCTTTAAGCAGTCTCCTCACCAATCACTGTAATGAGATGCAGGTGTTCTTAATCTGCAATCGACCTACTTGCTTACCGTCTTTCCCGTGTCTTTCCTCCCCTGTGCCAACCACGCCCCCCTTGCCATAATATTCTTCACCAAATTTGTTATAATTGTGATCAAAGCTCAGGATAATTCTAAGTAATCTATTCGCCACCACCCTTTGTAAGGGAAACAAATATCAGCCCAAATTGGGATGAATTTAATTGATTATGATCAATTATACTTATCTGGATCAAATTTATGATTTACAAGCATGTATCAAGAATCAGCATGTTTAAGGACTCCTGATTATGAGCATAAACTACACACAACGTCACGTGTGAAATAAATCAGGACTTTATAACCTAGACTAGACACATACTAATCTAACATACACACAAATACAGTTTAGTATTGGAAGAAGGTTGAAGTTAAAACAGAAAGAAGAACAGTGCATGGATTTATGGCAGTATTTGATATTCAGAAGATCAATAGCCTGAACAAAACATCAGTTTCTTCTTGTAAAGCACCTTTGTAAAAATGATTAAGGATGCTCTATGCATCCATTAATACTACTAAGTTAAGTGTCCTGATGCAGTTTGTTGAGGCTACAGTTGATCATGGCTGAAAGTGATCAGAAAGAACCAGTTTTATGCAGAGGATCTGTATCTGGAAATACGAGGCCGCAGCCTTGCACAAACTTAAGGGTCAAAGGTGAAGTCTTCTTCTAGTCCATCTTTTAGATTTAGTTCTACCCTTGTAGAGTTGGCACAGACAGTACCCAAACAAAAAGAAAAGTAAAATGCAAGAAGAGAGAGGAGGTAAAGAATGAACCCCTTGAGAACCGAAGAGTCTCTTCTGGTGGTCTCTTTTAAACTGTAACGATGTCACATCCTACAGAAGTTACTGACCCAATCAGGAGTTGGCACCTTAGGGAAAGTTAATTGTCTTTGTCTTCCACATGGTGTTTTGCATGTGGAAGCTTATTGGATGTTCATTAAGAAAACCCTCTAAGAGTTTAATAAAACTAATATGAAAAGAGTTACCAAATCAGAACAAACATCAACATTCACCTCATAGACACCAAACATGATCTACATATCATCTTGGTTAAATGAGTTACTACAAATCTATTAATTCTAACCCCTGGTGACTAGCTTGCTGGTTGGGTGTGGGGTGTTGTTGTTATATTTAAGAAATATAACTAGTTATGATAATAACAAAGTTTGGACATTAAAGTCTGATCGGTCTCAGGCACTACACAGTAAACCAATCAGTCTCATCTCCTATTCCCTTTAAGAGCCAGTTGTGCTAGCGCCATGGCGGATTCACTATTTACGCGTCGGAATTTGGAAGAGCAAAGACTGAATGCTTCTACAGAAAGGAAACTCATCTGCTTGTGCGGGAGATTAAAGCACGCGAGCAGACCATCCACAGGACAATAAGGGTTTCTATCTTTATGTCCACAATAATAGTCTTTGACATTGTAATCCATTTATTTGTAATATTTGCCATTATTGTGTGCTGCTGCACGTCCTTCTGTGTGTAATAAGCAGTGCGTATGCCCGTTTCTGACGTGCTCTTTAAATAACAAAAAAATAATGCACCGTTGACTTCATACCAGGTTTCAGTTGGTCAATGGCGCAGTCTATTTCAGTTGCCTCAAAATAGCAATGCGCCAACAATACACCTGAACACACCTTGTTTTCTGACCAGCACGCCCATGAGCGCACAAATGGGCACAAATGCTATTTGCTATTTTAACAGCGTGGCACAGTGCGTGAAAAAGAAAACTGCTCGGGCTGAAACTAGTAAAAAACACTTGCTTCGCACCTGGCGCCACATTGCACCGAGTGTATAATAGAGCTCATTGGCTTAGATGCTAATCACAATCTTTTTTTAGTTGCCAATACATCATGCCCTGAAGTATTTCTTTACAGTATTCGTGAACGGTGTTTCTTATTGGTGCTTGAAAGTAAGTGACATACTTGATAATATGAATTCACACAACGTTTAAACAAGATTTTATTTGTTTTGTTTTTGCAATTTTGAGCAAAAGATCAAAAGGTTAAACAATAAAGACATTTTTCACAGCCAAAGTGCCAATATTAGTGGAGGGCACTGTACATACAAGATTCTATGATTAAAAATGACATTTTAGTGTTTATGTATGCTCTGGTTTTTCTAATTGGTGTTGATGTGCCGTTAAATTGTGTTACAGATGGGCGTTTGTGATGAAAAAACATCTTAACACACATCTGTTGGGGAAACATGGACTGGGCCAACCCAAAGAGAGGTGGGTATTTCAGTCTGTTTTGCATTGTATACATATAAAACAGTTGCAAGATGAACAATAGGGCATATCAAATAATTCCTTAGAAATCAGTCAGCACTGAAACCTATGAGATTAAAATAGATTTTATGATTTTTTACTTTAACAATTTTTAACAGAGGTAGTAATATCCTGCACGATAATAGCCCAAGAATAGAGCGTATTACTTAAAAATATAAGTTGATTATCTGAGCTTATTTTCATTACTACACTGAAAATTGTTTTAATTAACTGTTTTAGGGTAAATTGATTATCTCCAATTATCAATACAAGTAACATTTTATTAGAAGAAAACATGAAAAAAATAAGCAAGGCAATCGGGTCAGATCATAAAAAGGAGTTTGCTTTCGATCGCTCTCGCAGTAATTTGTTGTCTTTGGAAACACTGTTTTAAACATTTTCATAAACAAATCTGCCATAGTATGGTGAATTGAATGTGCTGCTTCTCTCTGCCACTCACTGCATAGAGTAGACGCCAAGGGAAATTATCCCTGGACCGGGGAAGCGAGACCTCGCGCATGAGTCTCGCAGGGAAATACTGCTGAAACTTTCCCACTGAATTAAAGCTTTCCAAAAAGATGATAGGTTTTTCATTTTGCTGTTCTGCGGAACAATAGTCGAGGGGTCGGAAAAGTCACGTAATCTAGTAAAAGATACATAGATTAGCAATGAATGGAAAACACTACTACCCTACTTAGTATTCTTAAAGAAAAAACTGAATAGTCATATGAAAATAAAACACTGCAGTGTTCACTATATGAATGTTAAATCTACACTCATTAAAGTCACTCTGTATGCAATAATTTTATTCGTTTAAAGTGGCCATAACTCAGAGAGTTTCTGCATATCTCATGTTAATCTTGAGTACTTACAGAATAGTATCGCACCCTTCAAATATCCGTAGAGTGTATATAGTTTGATCACATTCATATAAGACAGATACAGCTGTACGAGTCTGAAAACATACAACTCGTGCGGGGGGTTTGTGGAAAGAACTAAAGCACGTGCGCACACATTTTCAAGAAAACACAGACATACAGTCAGGTCCATAAATATTGGGACAACGACACAATTCTAACATTTTTAGCTCTATACACCACCACAATGGATTTTAAATGAAACGAACAAGATGTACTTTAACTGCAGACTGTCAGCTTTAATTTGAGGGTATTTACATCCAAATCAGGTGAACGGTGTAGGAATTACAACAGTTTGCATATGTGCCTTTCACTTGTTAAGGGACCAAAAATAATGGGACAATTGGCTTCTCAGCTGTTCCATGGCCAGGTGTGTGTTATTCCCTCACTATCCCAATTAAAATGAGCAGATAAAAGGTCCAGAGTGCTATTTGCATTTGGAATCTGTTGCTGTCAACTGTCAAGATGAGATCCAAAGAGCTGTTATTATCAGTGAAGCAAGTCATCATTAGGCTGAAAAAACAAAACAAACACATCAGAGAGATAGCAAAAACATTAGGCGTGGCCAAAACAACTGATTGGAACATTCTTAAAAAGAAGTAACGCACCGGTGAGCTCAGCAACACCAAAAGACCCGGAAGACCACGGACAGCAACTGTGGTGTATGACCGAAGAATTCTTTACCTAGTGAAGAAACCACCCTTCAAAACAGTTGGCCAGATTAAGAACACTCTCCAGGAGATAAGTGTATGTGTGTCAAAGTCAACAATTAAGAGAAGACTTCACCAGAGTGAATACAGAGGGTTCACCACAAGATGTAAACCATTGGTGAGCCTCAAAAACAGGAAGGCTAGATTAGAGTTTGCCAAACGACATCTAAAGAAGCCTTTACAGTTCTGGAACAACATCCTATGGACAGATGAGACCAAGATCAACTTGTACCAGAGTGATGGGAAGAGAAGAGTATGGAGAAGGAAAGGAACTGCTCATGATCCTAAGCATACCACCTCATCAGTGAAGCATAGTGGTGGTAGTGTCATGGCGTGGGCATGTATGGCTACCAGTGGAACTGGTTCTCCTGTATTTATTGATGATGTGACTGCTGACAAAAGCAGTAGGATGAATTCTGAAGTGTTTCGGGCAATATTATCTGCTCATATTCAGCCAAATGCTTCTGAACTCATTGGACGGCGCTTCACAGTGCAGATGGACAATGACCCAAAGCATACTGCAAAAGCAACCAAAGAGTTTTTGAAGGGAAAGAAGTGGACTGTTATGCAATGACCAAGTCAATCACCTGACCTGAATCCGATTGAGCATGCATTTCACTTGCTGAAGACAAAACTGAAGGGAAAATGCCCCAAGAACAAGCAGGAACTGAAGATGGTTGCAGTAGAGGCCCGGCAGAGCATCACCAGGGATGAAACCCAGTGTCTGGTGATGTCTATGCGTTCCAGACTTCAGACTGTAATTGACTGCAAAGGATTTGCAACAAAGTATTAAAAAGTATAAGTTTTTTTATGATTATTATTCTGTCCCATTACTTTTGGTCCCTTAACAAGTGGGAGGCACATATGCAAACTGTTGTAATTCCTACACCATTCACCTGATTTGGATGTAAATACCCTCAAATTAATGCTGACAGTCTGCAGTTAAAGCACATCTTGTTCGTTTCATTTGAAATCCATTGTGGTGGTGAATAGAGCCTAAATGTTAGAATTGTGTCGATGTACCAATATTTATGGACCTGACTGTATGACTCCGTTTCACTTACCGCGTGCAATTCATGTCTGGCATCTTTTAGCGCTGGGACCTTATGAAGGTATTTTTGGTTCAAAACTAGAACCAAAGGAAAGTTTAACAGACTTTTCAAAAGCAGCTCATGATGATTTTCGCGGAGTTTTTCCACTTGCGCGTTAGGGCGCCACCTGCTAGGTGCCAAAACTAGCTTGTTTGGCTGCAAATGCTCAAATCACTTTTGCACCATACATCACACAGATATGTGGTGCAAAATGAGAGTGTTTGCGAACTTGTGTCAGAGACTCGTAGCAGCAGATTCAAGCAGTTGTAGTTATGTTCTTGTGTTTGTGCTAGAACAATGTGCAAAAATAAATCCTTTAATTTGTGGGAAAATATTTTACAAGCATTCAACTCGCATTGCATGAATTCACACAGTGTTAGCAGGTGTGCAAATCTCATCTGTGAACGCACGTCTTTTAGTGTAGGTGTGTGAATGTGTTTTACACCATATTTACTGCAGCATTTGTAGCAAAAAATGTGAGTGCACAAGTATCTCAGTTTGTGATTTGTAGAATTGGATTTGTGCACTTGCACTGCAGGATTCAAGAAGGTGTAACTGTTGTCTTGTGCTTGCGGGAGAGAAAAAAATCTACAAGTTTGTAACTTCAAATTTTGCATTCAAATTTACTGATACATGTGTTATGTGTGGCCGACCCCTACAACTACAAATTCCACTCGCACAGGTTTTTTTGCTCCAAAAATACCTTCATATCAGTTTCAAACGATCTGCCAATCCAGAGTAATCCAACATTCATCACCGAAATGCATTGCACAAATAAACACAGCTGAACTTCACGATCACAGGAGTAACGAGCTGCAGCTGCAGGACCACAGCGTAGCCAATCTTGATGGCAAGCGGGTCTTTCAATTGCTTGGCGCTTGGTGCGTGGGCGGGCTATTGCTTTCACCTTGCTTGCTGTGGGTGTGCTTTCTGGGAGAAATGCCCAATAAGGGATTTAGAAAAGTTGTTACAAAATGGATTTTCATGTTCAGAAAAAACTTTCAGAAATCTATGTGTACGCTGGGGGAATGTATCGATTAAAATAGTATATATAAAAGTTTTTTTCTGTGTTAATTGTTCTTGCCTTAAAATGACTTAGAATGGAGGCAGGGGACTTATTTGCATATTCATGAGTAAATTTTTTGGTGTGAGCATGGACCATTGATTATAGGTACATAGATGCTTAATGCGATGTGTAACCTCGTGTTGTAGAAGCAGAGCTGAAACAGCAGCGATCGTTTCAGTGCCAAGTCTTTGCGCCATCCTTACATATTGCTGTTGATATGATTGGTTACAGGGTTATGATATTACCATTGTATAAATAATGTTTTATGAACATTCTTTTTAGTTCATAAAAACAGAATGTTGCAGGGAGATTTACATAAATCCAAATAAGGTACACCGAACATTCTGTAGTAGCTATTTTTAGGTTATTGTTTTGCATTTACTGTCGTGATTCTGCCCATCTTGTCTTGCTTTTCTTGATCTAGTGGCAGAATCATGACAGAACCTTGTTTTTTTATGTGGAGAGAGGCAGTATGATCCTTTCGGCATTCCATATTCTCTCTCCGGTCTCGTCTCCGTTCCTGCCATCTCGTTTCCTCATTAGTAATGGTTTATGATTTCATGCCACGCACCTGTTCCCTCTTGATTTGATCCCCATATAATGCTCTCGTATTTGCGGTCTTGTGCTGGTTTGTTTTGTATTACTCCATGTCTCATGATCGCTAAGGATATGCTTCCGATCAGTTTTGTAGAAGGAGAGGGTTTTAAAAATCTTAAGGAGTCTGTACAGCCCGAGTTTACTGTTCCGTCTAGAAAAATGATCACTGCCAGATTGGAGAAACTTCGTCATTCGGTAAATATGTTTTATCACGTTTTAAGTCTGGTCTAAAATCTTTATGGCTTTAATATATTTTCCTTGATCAATCACACTGTTTTTTTAGTTGGTATGAATGAGCATGCTCATATTTTACAAGGAAATGTGCTAGCATTATGAGCGGTTGATGCTGATTGACGTACTGTTAATAAGTGCCGTCATTCAGTTGTTAATATATTAATGTTTCAGTAGGTTATCTTAATGTATGGCTTGATGTAAGATTGCCTATTCCATAATATATACAGCGGGGAAAATAAGTATTTGACACATCAGCATTTTTATCAGTAAGTCTGCATCAGAAGCTGCAAAGCAGCCCTAGGGGATTTCTAAGTGGGCTATTGACACAACATTTCCACCAGATATAGCCATCAAGCCAAATATTGAATTCATACAAAGAAATCAGAATATTTAAGTATACAAGTTCAGTCATAATAAATAAAGTGAAATGACACAGGGAATAAGTATTGAACACATGAAGGTAACAAGGCGCAAAATGGCATAGAAAGCCAGGAGATCACCTGAAATCTGTCAGTATTGAGAGAGAAACCCTGCCCCCTATCAGTACTAATTGATATCAGCTGCTTTAGCCCTAATTGATGGCCTATAATGGCTTTTCATTACCTAGGAGGCACACAGGAAAGACTTCATGATGGGTTAAAGCAAAGAACTCTCTGTAGATCTTCGTAATCTTATCGTTGAAAAGCATTTTGATGGTAATGGTTATAGGGGCATTTCCAGAATGCTGAATGTTCCTGTGAGCACTGTGGGGGCCATTATCCGGAAATGGAAAGAGTATCAGTTCACCATAAACCGGCCACGATCAGGTGCTCCACGTAAGATCCCTGTCCGAGGAGTCCAAAGAAAAATCAGGAGAGTTCACCAAGAGCCAAGAACCACTCGGGCAGAACTTCAGGAAGACCTTGCATCAGCAGGTACTGTTGTTTCAAAGAAAACTATAAGCAATGTACTGAACCGCCATGGCATCCATGCACGCTCACCACGCAAGACTCCATTGCTGAACAAAAAGCATGTTGAGGCGCGGTTAAAGTTTACGAAAGAGCATTTGGAGAAGCCTGTGGATTATTGGGAGACTATAGTATGGTCAGATGAAAGCAAAATTGAACTTTTTGGCAGTCATTCTACACACCATGTTTGGAGAAGAAATGGCACTGCCCACCACCCCAAGAACACCATACCAACAGTTAAGTTTGGGGGTGGAAGCATCATGGTTTGGGGCTGCTTTTCAGCAAGGGGTACTGGCAGACTTCATATTATTGAAGGCAGGATGAATGGAGAAATGTACCGGGACATTCTGGATAAAAATCTGCTGCCATCTACCAGAAAGCTGAAAATGGAAAGAGGGTGGACATTTCAGCAAGACAATGATCCCAAACACAAGGCCAAGGACACAATGAAGTGGTTTCAAAGAAAGAAAATCAAGCTGCTTGAATGGCCCAGTCAATCACCTGACCTAAATCCCATAGAAAATCCATGGAGGGAAATGAAGATCAAAGTTCAAAAAAGAGGCCCAAGGAACCTTCAAGATTTAAAGACCATTTGTGTGGAAGAATGGGCCAGAATCACTCCTGAGCAATGCAGATGACTGGTCTCTCCATACAAGAGGCGTCTAGAAGCTGTAATCACCAACAAAGGCTTTTCTACAAAGTATTAAATAAAGTGTGTTCAATACTTATTCCCTGTGTCATTTCACTTTATTTAATATGACTGAACTTGTATACTTAAATGTTCTGATTTCTTTGTATGAATTCAATATTTGGCTTGATGGCTACATCTGGTGGAAATTTTGTGTCAATAGCCCACTTAGAAATCCCCTTACTGTTAAAAATGCTGATGTGTCAAATACTTATTTTCTGTAAATCAGTGTGCCGTCATACGGATTTAAAGTGTAAATGATCTCTCTCTCCGTTTATGTGCATGTAATACTGTAAATGCGTGCATGTGGGGGAGGGGTGCGAATTTCGACAAATTTTCAAATAGTTCTCATCGATCTTCGAATATTATTTTTGCTTTAAATGCCCATCCCTACTTGCCAAGTCTTTTGTGTATTTAGTGTAAGTCCTGTCTTAGTCTTATATAGTTTAATTGGTTACCTTGTCTGACTGTTTTGTCCCCCACGTGGAAAGTTTTTGTTTATGTTTTATGTGTTGATAGTCCTGTTCTCATTTGTCTCCCTCATCGAGGGTGTTTGATTTGTGTTTTGTAATAAAGTATTTTTGTTCCCCGTACATCATCTGCACCTGGGTATCTGCACCTGGGTCCTCATTGAAAATCATGACATTTACTAAATAACTTTTGTAGAACTTCTGCCCATGTTAAACACCAGTGAACTTTTTTTTAACATGCAAGTGTGTTTTCTTTCTTTCAGGAAGTTTGAGTGCGAGATGTGTGAGCGGAGCTTTAGTGAGAAATGGGCTCTGAATAACCACATGAAGCTGCATATGGGAAACAAACCATTTAAGTGTAGTTGGCCTTCATGCCATTATGCTTTTCTGACTCTGTCTGCAATGAAAGACCATCTCAGAACACACACAGGTTTGTACCCACCCACAACACTCAAGTGCTCATCATCTCAGTATTGAAACAGGTTGTGCTGCTCAATACAAGCGTCTTAGCCTGTTGGCAGGAACAAAACAGGAACTTGAGATTTAAGTACTCAGTGTTGTGCAAGTTACTTCCAAACTGTAATACATTACAGATTACTTGTTACTGTTATTTAAAAGTTATCCCTTACCTTGCAATATTAGTGTCCCAGAATTGTAATACGTTACATAACTCCAGTATTAGTTTTGAGTTACTTTCACCAAAATAACTACATAAGTAGAACTTAACATTCTAAAATGACAAAATGTCTTTGTATTTTAGTATTTTCAATTTTGTTTTATTTTATTAGACTTCTGATTTCTTGAATTAACTAGGCTATACAAAAATAAATACTAAACATTACTAAGATTATATGCATTTAAATACAAAATACTATTACAACATGTAATGAGGTTCAATAAATGGAAGGAAGGAGACGGGAACCGGCGAACACTTAAATAAAGTTTTAATAAAATAAACAAACAAATACAGGAAGTAAAATGCCGGCAGCCACCTCACGGTCGACTGGCGGCCAAAATAACTTACATACAAACAAAGTAAAAAGACAGCCGGCAGCACCTCACGGACGACTGCCGGCGAATAAAACAAACCACAACATAAATCCAGGCCTGGTCCTCTGTCATCAACGTTCCGGTCGCTCGTTCTCTTATGCTCCCAATCTCCTCCGTGATACGAGACCGGTGCGCGCACAGCTGACGCTCATTGACATTCACTCACCGGCCTCGACTCACGGTCTCGCCACGCCTACTCCACTACATACCCCCATCGCCCCTCACAGACCGGGGGTACCCCTCCCCGTTTTCTAGGTATTGTATATATGTTTTTTCTGTTGAACTCAAAAGATTTTTGAGAAGATTTAGGAAAGCAAACAAATCTACAGTTGTGTTCAAAATTATTCAACCCCCACTGAAATTGATTGTTTTGGTCGGTTTGACATTGATTATGATCATTCAGTCATCCTGCTTACAATTAAATCAAAGAGGCACGTGTAGGTCAGACAAATATAACATAACATTTATAATGAAATAATCACAAATGTCTTTTCTGAGCTCACATCATTATCAGTTTTATTCAACCCCCAAGTGACATTCAATCTTAGTACTTAGTACAACATCCTTTTACAGTTATAACAGCTTTTAAACGTGAAGGATAGCTTGACACAAGTGTCTTGCAGCGATCTACGGGTATCTTCGCCCATTCATCATGGGCAAAAGCCTCCAGTTCAGTCACATTCTTAGGCTTGCGCACTGCAACTGCTTTCTTTAAGTCCCACTAGAGGTTCTCAATCGGATTTAAGTCTGGTGACTGCGATGGCCACTTCAAAATGTTCCAGCCTTTAATCTGCAACCATGCTCTAGTGGACTTGTAGGTATGCTTGGGATCATTGTCCTGTTGAAAGGTCCAACGTCTTCCAAGCCTCAGGTTTGTGACGGACTGCATCACATTGTCATCCAATATCTCCTGGTACTGAAGAGAATTCATGGTACCTTGCACACGCTGAAGCTTCCCAGTACCTGCAGAAGCAAAACAGCCCCAAAGCATGATTGACCCCCCGCCATGCTTCACAGTAGGCAAGGTGTTCTTTTCTTCATAGGCCTTGTTCTTCCTCCTCCAAACATAGCGTTGATCCATGGGCCCAAACAGTTCTAATTTTGTTTCATCAGTCCACAGAACACTATCCCAAAATTTTTGTGGTTTGTCCACATGACTTTTGGCATACTGCAGTCGACTCTTCTTATTCTTTGGGGACAGCAAGGGGGTGCGCCTGGGAGTTCTGGCATGGAGGCCTTCATTACGCAGGGTGCGCCGTATTGTCTGAGCAGAAACTTCAGTACCCACATCTGACAAATCTTTTCTCAGTTCCTCAGCAGTCACACGGGGACTTTTCTCCACTCTACGCTTCAGGTAGCGTACAGCAGTCGAAGTCAGCATCTTCTTTCTGCCACGACCAGGTAGCGTTTCAACAGTGCCCTTTGCCTTGAATTTGCGAATGATGCTTCCTATGGTGTCTCTTGGTATGTTTAACATCTTTGCAATCTTCTTATAGCCATTGCCCTTCCTGTGAAGAGTAATCACCTGTTCTCTTGTCTTCCTGGACCATTCTCTTGACCTCACCATGTTTGTAACCACACCAGTAAATGTCTAGAAGGAGCTGAGTATCACAGTCATTTTAAAGCTGCCTAATTGGTGCTTATTAGGCTTTATTGCTGCTCCCTGATATCCACAGGTGTTTTCAATACCTGATTGAAAACACTTCATTGAACCTCTGTTCTTCAGAGTGGTAGTCTTTAAGGGGTTGAATAATTATGTCAATGAAGAATTCACAAAAGAAACATTTACTACTGTATTACAAAACTAATTGATGTCATTTTAGTTGCATATGGTTCTTTAAGAAGTCCTTGTAGGATTTCATTCTGAATACAATTACAAATGTACACTAAATTCCCTAAAACCATTTACAGCATTGGGGGTTGAATAATTTTGAACACAACTGTAGGTCACCTTTGACTACCATTATAATCTTTTCGGCTATGGTAGTCAATAATGCCAAAGAATGTTTAGTTGCTAACATTCTACCAATTATCTTTTTGTTCAACCGAACAAAGAAATTTATACAGGTTTGGAACAACTAGAAGGTGAGTAATCCATAACAGAATTTACATGTTTGGGTGTCCCTTTAAAAAAGATCCCATGTGAGCTCGAGGCTACACATGGAAAAGGTAGAAAAACGTGTTTTCTCTTCGTAAGACATGCAAAAACTTGCCTATGAAATAAGCATGGTTAAATTTTTTGCATTTGTATAATGTGTACAAGCATGTTAATGTTTTAGTTGTTTTAGACTGCGTATGGCGCTGCTCAAACGTGATATTTGGCAGCAGGAAGAATCAACTGTTTTACGCGTGATTTCTTTCATGATTTCTTTTGACGTGGACCTTACGAAACATTGGTAAAAAAATAAATCCGGAAGCATTGTCTAATACCACCACTATATTTTCCTCTTTGGTTGAGCTGAGTTCCCCCCGTCCCTCCCTGTACTGTAGCCTGCCTGTCAGACACTCGTTCCCCACACCTTTTAAACAGGGTACAGTCCTAGAGTTGCCAGGTATTCATCTGAGTATGAATACGCATTAAGAATCTCATCAATTAACATTTATCCTTAGAATATAAATAAACATTTTGGCGGCCGCAGTCCATTTGGAAAGCAGGCATAAAACCCGCAACCCCCGCGGCTCCATACGCGACTCTGGCAACACTAGCGCTAGGGCTTACAGCGAACTGGGTGGGGCAAATAGCGGATCTCGAGCTCAGAGGCTGAAATCATGCCACGAAATACAAAGTTCCACCAGCCACAGGGAGATGGATGACACCACACGTGTCTATATTCACAAACAGGAAATGGAACTTACTTGCGGGATTTATGATTTGTTATGCAATGTCTCGCGGGTGAAAACTTTGTTGTAGCGCAAGCGTAACTGAACATGTATAGAGTAAAATATTACTGAAAATCGATTAGTAATACCTTACACTACTGCGTTACAGCAAAAAGTAAAACGTTGCTGTAATACATTACTTTTGTAACGCATTACTCCCAACACTGTCAACACTTAATAGCTTCATATCAATCTTGAAGAGGTAAGGGGGAGCTAGTCGAGGAATAGGTTACTACAGTGAGTATGAAGGGACAACTCCTTTGGTTGTATAGCAAAAACATGGTTTCAGTGCTAGTTGGCCAGGTTTAATTCAAATCATATTCTAAAATGATATTTGACTACCTCTTTAAAAACCAGTGTAAAGTTTCAAATCTACTTATGGTTCAAAGTTTGAACCATTAATTTCACACTGAAATCAATCTTTGACATAACTTTACTAAACAATAGTCATATTTTTGCCCACATGAAAAAATACTTTACTATACTATAGTATTCACTTATAAAGTATATTATAAATCCTATAATAGATACTATGATCCATACAGGGTGAAAAATCCATAAAAATAGCGTATGATGTGCAATTATGTTAATAAATCAGTATCTTACCAGTACATTTCTTTTTCTTTTCTGTTTTAAGATATACAAAATGTAAGTACTATTTGTAATGAAGTAAAACATGTTATAATATAAACTTTTTTCCAATTTTACTAGCACATTTACTTCATTGTACCAAAGTAAATTATATAATATGTGGTCGATTATAAAACAAATTGAAGGGGGATGGTGTAGTAAAATTTGGGTGTGTTACAACATGTTTAAATTAATCAGACTTTTATTTTGACTGGTCGCCGCAAATGGTGTTTGACAGTAGCTTTGATGCAGTTAATAGCTGTAGCTGTGTCCCAGTTCGAAGGCCCGCAACCCTCTAATGCTGCAGACTTAAAAATGAGGACTCGAAAGCATGCAACCTACAGGTCCACGAAGCGAACTGAAATGAGACAGTCTAGCATAGCGGGGATTTCCTGATTGCATAACCTGCTGCTCCTGTTGCCTGGTGACAGCAGCGGGAAAACAGCAAAGACGTTTCTGACTTTTTTAAACAATTAGGGAGCCAGACATTTTTTATTTTATTTGAGAGAATATAATGCATTTATGTAGATTAAAACAGCCCAACATTATATTGAATTAACCAACCTTAGAAATGTAAAACCAAATAATGCACCAATAATGTTAACAAACAACATCATATATAATAATATAACACTGACAGGGACCATTTTTGCAAATTACATCCCTTATTTAACTAAAGTTTTGAATTATTATTTAAACATTTCTAAACGTCACAGGCGTATAGTGAATCTCGAGATAGCCGAGGCTGTGAATGATACATTCGTTCTATCTTTAAAACCTGCGGAAATAAGGTTGCATTTTAAGGCTGTTTTTAAAGCAGCCTTCGAATTGGGACGGCCTTACCAGTCTTCAGTCGCTACTGTGACGAAATCTGTTTTAAAATGCAGCCTTCAAAGCACACAGCCCCCAAATCCTAATGCATTATTGGGATTAATCCACAATATTGGTGCATTATTGTGTTTTACATTTTTTGTTTTTACTTTTTGGGTAAAAAAGGGCCAGTCCCACCCATTAGCTGAGTACTCCTTCCAGCTCTGGTGCTAACCCTGGTGGAAAGAAGTATGTGTTTAGGTATCTAGCAATGTGCTACTGTGAGCCACAAGATTTTGTCCTTCTCATAATATAGTAGAATAACTTGAACCTGTAATTAAACAAAAAACTGTGCTGCTACCATCACTCTTCTTCCTGTTCTTAATTTTTTTTGCTCTTTCAGGGGAGAAGTCTTTCCTTTGTGATCTCTGTGGGTTTGCCGGTGGGACCCGTCATGCCTTAACCAAACACCGCCGCCAGCACACAGGTACACGCACAAACATCTGCAGTTGCATGTGTCTTTTCTAATAAGTGTTTGTCTGGTTTTCATGCATTTGTTTATTAACTGCAGGCGAACGTCCCTTTAAATGTCAACTGTGCAATTTTGCCTCAACTACACAGTCTCACCTGACACGCCACAAGCGTGTGCACACTGGAGAGAAGCCCTACCGCTGTCCCTGGTGTAATTATAGGTAAGAAAGAGTCATCTCAGCTCAGAGTGTTTTTTTACAATTATGAGTGGAACCTAGGAGAACAAAGTGTTAGAGCTGCAATCCATATATACTGCATACATATTTCTCTCACCAAAGATAGATTCAAACAAATTTGGAAAAAAGTTAGAGATTATTTCAATAAACTAAATGAGACTTAAAGTTCCTTGCAACACGCAACTGTAGGAACAATTACTGTATACTTTCAAGTTGTTTACTCGGTTCAATGGCAAATGACCCATGTATAATAAAGGCATTTAAAAGTGACATTTTTAAGTCCTTCATTCGTCTTTCACAATCTTGTTTGTATATCAGGCTGTTAAAAGAATCCATTATCCCTGTTGAAAAAACAGCATATGCTGGGTTAGGTATGTTTCGATGCTGGTTTGACCAGCTAAGGACCAGCTTAAACCAGAACATGACCATCTTAAACCAGCACAAACCAGCTTTCAAACATACCAAACCAGCATATGCTGTTTTTTCAGCAGGGATCCTAAAGAACAAAGAACATTTGTGTTTCAACAGCACATCTAGCCTAGGGATGCACCGATCCGATACTCTGGATCGGAATTGGTGCCGATACGGGTCTTTTTTGCTGGATCGGGTATCAGACTGACGGGTCCCCTTCAAATCCGATCCGTTGCGTTACCCGTGTATGTTACTCTAAAGCTTCAAAAAGGAATAACTATCAGGAAATTACCATAAATGTTGTCATGCACTGTATTCGATGTCATGTATTTCGATAGCTTTATGCGAGGAATAAACCAATATAGCATAATTAAAAAACTCTGACCTCCGCTGGTGCTGTCATCTGTCAATCTCAATCCAGCATGCGTTTGTCCGGGAACAGTCAGGACGTTACTCGTTCCAATGTTTTCAATATTCTTCATAATCACTAGATAATAGACTGTGGTTTTGTTTAAAATGCATTTTGCCGGAGACGTTACTCGCTGAGTGTAACGTTATTAGATTCAAGCACTTGAAGCAGTCTATGTTATGAGTCATTCATACATAATAACTCTTTTTTTTTACTTTAGGATGGATGCAATGTACTATGATTTAAGCACATAACATATCTCTTATCTTTGTGTTATAACTGTTTTGAACTTGGGAAGCAAAGATCGCCGCGACATCAGGATCATCACTAGGCGGGATGCTGGTGAGGGAAGCGGGTGCATTAAGGCCTGTTTATACACAAGCCTGGCTCCGCTTCGCCAGTCTCCGCTGACCGCCTGCGCAACTCCCCACTCGGACGATACGTTTATACTTGACGCGTTCGCCGTTGAGATATTCTTTAAAACGACAGGGGGCGCACAAACGAAATCGTCCTGTAAATCCGCAGGAAGTAGAAGAAAAGTAGGAATTTTACCGGAATTACGTCAGATCATTCAGAATGGCGTCTTGCGAGCAGCTGCTCGACAAGGAAACGTAGGAGATTTTGTGTTGTTGCTACTATCAAAAAAAAGGGCGAAAAATGAGATGGAATGTTTGCCCACTGCATGCCCAGATGCATGTGATGGACGAGGAAATGCATTTCAAACTATTGTTTGTTGATTTAATACATATTTACATCAAACTTTTTGTTCACTCTTTCATTTCTTTGCATAATGCAGACACATTTCGACATATTGTTGGTTACGGACTGCTAAATGTACATTGCCATAGATTAACCCATTGGATGTCTTTGTTATATAAAATGAGAAGATATAAGAACAGTTCAAAAGAGCAATGTTGATAAATATTGTTTTATTCTGAATACAATATAAAACAAACACATTGACCATAAAAGATGTCTGTACAGGTGTACCTGTTCAGCCAAAATCTCTTCAAAGCTTTTATGTTGACTGCGGCGCCACGCGAACTGTTCCCTCGAGTCACAAAAAATGTTGTGCACGCCGCCACGCGAAATGAACTCGCGCTAACCCAAAGCAAACTTTGCGAACACCGCGATGATGTCATATTTGGTGCACGCACCCAGGCGAACTAGAGAATGCATCGAGTATAACCAGTAGTTTCCTGTAGCTCAGTGGTTAGAGTATGGCGTTAGCAACACCAAGGTTATGGGTATGATCCCAGGGATTGCACATACTTAGAAACAAGTGTATAGTATTATGCAATGTAAATCGCTTTGGATAAAAGCCTTTTATGCATAATGCCAAATGCATAAATGTAATGTAAATATATGTGATGTCGCATTATAAGTCAGACCTGACAACAAAAATGGAAAATATGTCGGTGAGAACGACTGTATTGTTGAGTTGGAATACCCTCACGGTTGTCTTAAATCTCAAAAGTTACTTGGTGGTGTTTCCTCGCTAATTATTAATTTTATATTGATATAATGATGATTAAGTCGAACTGCCTTACCAAAATTTAGCCTTCATTATTAGAAAATCGATAGTGCTTTACATATATTGCAAAACATTTATACATACACAAATATGTTCAATAATGCCGTTTAACATAACTAATCAATTTATTCCATATACTATTTCAGGTACTTAAATTGATTAACACAGCTTCTAGTCATTTGTGTTGCAGCATAAATTGTGTCCCATCTGAAGAATACACACAGAATATTTTGATTCAGTCTGAAACATCAAAATGTTTCCTATTGGAATAGCTCTTTTCGTCTAGCTTCAGCACTGCGCAGACTGATCAGCGTATAACTTTAAAGGATCGTGAGAGTAATTCAGGAGCAATCTTCTCTTCTGGTATTGTGATGTCTTACACTGATCAGTATGCGCAGCTCTGCAGCAAATTGAACACACGCTTTCACTCCATAGAGGTCAAGCTATAAATATACTGGGCACCAAGCAGTATTAAATCCGTGAGAGATTCAATTCAAGTGCCAGTAAAAGTGGCCTTTGTTTTGTAAATGTTATGACATGATGTGTCAGCTTTAAATGTGAGGCAGGTTTTGTGTAGAAGTCCGTTATGGTTTTGTGAGGAGGGCGATGTTTCAGTCATATGTTTGCAACCCAGTCAGTTAATCCACTCCAATGTAGATATTGTAATCATAGAGGGTGGTGGGGAATCAGAGCTCCCAAGGTCAAAAGTCATGGTTCTATGATCTGCAGTCAACAAAATAGACACAGTTGCTTGAAGTTTACAATAGCTAGTTAATGGAATTAGTTCAAACATCATTTATTGTGTTTAAAATGTCAATTAAATTTATATTTGATATAATATTTATATTAATGCTATTACAAAAATATTTTTTTAGCTTTGCGGTTGAACTGTCACTTCTTTCTAGCTGACCCTTTCTGATGTTTTTTTTTTGTCAGATCCAACTGTGCAGAGAACATCCGTAAGCACATCCTTCACACAGGCAAGCATGAGGGAGTGATGATGTATAACTGCCCGTTGTGCAGCTACGGCACCAATGCCCCGATGGACTTTAGAAACCATCTCAAAGAGACCCACCCTGACATTGAAAACCCAGACTTGGCTTATCTTCACGCAGGTATCTTTTTTCTGTTTTGTCTGATATTAATTAACGAAGAATTAATTTCTTCAATGTTTTTTTATTTTTATTTTCTGTCAAGAAAGTGATATCTAAGACTTACATTATGGAACATTTTGTTGAAATAGTCAAAAAGACAACAAATGTAAGATGTGCAATGTCAGCTGTCATACAAGTTTACCAAAAGTCAATTGCATAATAACATATTTCAGGATCAAATTTAAGGCTTTACTGTCAAACAGAAAAAAGACACAAGCACAACAGACATAATGATAGATACTTGTTTAAATGATACCAAAAAAATTGCTGACTATTAATGTTGTTGAATGAGAAATCTTAAAAGATTTATTACATGATGTTGAGCCCCAGTAAAAAGCTCCCATCACACAAAACGATCACCAATGTCTCGAATGCAATCTTCCAGGACAGCGCGCCCACGACAGGAGTGACACGTTGTTGTTTAGCATGGAACTTTTAGTTCACTTGCATACAGCTGACGAGGCACATGCTGTAACATTAAGATTTGTGGTAGCGCCGTCATGTCTTAAGTTGTCAAACCTGTTCACTACCATTGTTTCTTTTCTCCCTCGTGTTTGTGCCAGGTATTGTGTCCAAGTCTTTCGAGTGTCGTCTGAAGGGACAGGGGGCATCCTTTGTGCAAACAGAGGCTGCTTTTGCCCCAGATGAAACCAAACTGGGCACAGAGACGGTTCAGCAGGTTATCATCATTCAGGGCTACGATGGGGGAGAGGTGGCCATCAATCAAGCCTTGGAAGAGTCTGCTGCAGCCACTCTACAGACCCTCGCTATGTCCGGTCAAATGGCCGAGGTGCTGCACATCACTGAGGATGGGCAACTCATCAGTACTGGGCAAGAGATGTCCTCAGTGGAGGCCCAGCTCCGGGAAGGGCAGATCCAGATTCCAGGCACCACCACCCAATATGTGCTTGTGGAGTCATCCGGAGAGACTGTAGGAAAAATCAGACAAGGAGGCGAGTGTGCTCCCACCAGTATGTCAGAGTCTGCTCTGGATGCCTTGCTTTGTGCTGTTACAGAGCTGGGGCAACAGGACAGCGCTGGAGATGGAGAGATTACCACCACCACAGTTTCAGAACAGATCCCAGATGAGATTGAAGGTCATCTATCCCAGGCCGAGAGACAGAGTGAAGGGCATGTGTATGAAGAGGTCACTGAATCAGTGGGTGTGATGGCTGAGGTACTGGGTTCTACCCATGAGCCCGCATCCAAGGAAATGCAAGAGGTGCTACAGTTTGCAGCTAGTCAGATAATGATGAGAGAGGGTCTTACACAGGTTGTCGTCAATGACGAGGGGACACATTACATAGTCACACAGCTTGACGGCTCAACTCTACAAGTGGAGGGAACTATAGAAGACCCATCTGGAGAGGAGACAATTGTGTACTCCAAAATGAGTCCCGAGTGAGGGGAAGGCATGATAGATTGTAGATCATTTTGATACTTTTCTTTTTACTAAAATGATAGCGCACTAGTGTTCTATCCTTCAGAGACTCATCAGGATCATTTCCTGTGACCATTCAAAAGAAAGCTTATTGGGATTCACTGATGTTCTACGAAAAGGCAGAATTTTGCTTGCTGATCCCAGGGTCACAATGGCACAGTTATCAATTTAAAATGCAAAACTCTACTTTTTTTAGATGACTAACAAAACCTTATTTAACATAAACATTTTGCATACTTAACATAAAATTTCTTAGGGTTTAACGTCTAATTCAATAAAATACTAGCCAACAAAAAGCAAACCTTAAAATAAAAAGTAAATGTATATTCATCACCAAGAAAATATAAGAACTTAAATTTGAAAGTACCTACTATTATACAGTTGCTATTTAAGAATTTGACTTGAGTGTTATTGTTGTGATCTGTGTTGTATTGTTTTGCTAATTTTTGGCAGCTGGCATTCATTATTAAAGTAGAGCATTGAATAATGCTGTTTGTCCTCGTTTCTAAAAAAAATGTTGAGGGCAACATTTCTTTGTTTCAAATGCACCTCATATTCAAAGCAAAATACAAGAGTGAAGAAAACAAAGCGGTGAATCAAGGTGTGTGAATAAAGCATGCATCCAACAAATCGGTGCACAATGTGATAAAGCTATTCACAGTGCTGGTAAAGAGGCTACATTACATCAAGGCATGAAGAGCAAAAATTATGCTTGCATATAGTTCACAATATTTTACACATGGAAATGTCCCAAAGGTCCTAAATAATGTGTACAGTTGTGTATGCGCAAACAGATGTTCTCAAATGCAATGTGTATTTGAAGATAGGTGATGAGGAACAAAGCCAAGTTAAGTTAAAACTATTCTTCACCTCTTTACAATAAAGAGGTAGCGTGGATAGATAATATGTGGCGTCAATGCAACACGTCCAGCAAACTGGAGCAACAAAATATCTGCCAAATTAATAGTTGTGT
Source organism: Triplophysa bombifrons (assembly GCA_029783895.1). Taxonomy (NCBI): domain Eukaryota; kingdom Metazoa; phylum Chordata; class Actinopteri; order Cypriniformes; family Nemacheilidae; genus Triplophysa; species Triplophysa bombifrons. The sequence goes on from CM056455.1 coordinate 8,256,199, forward strand.
TCAACTTCATGCGATCTACTGCCGCCTTATAAATTCAATGCATTCTGGTTAAGAAATGTCTCAGACTTTGATATTCTTACACAAGTGTAAGTTTCTATATCATATTTGTTATTCATTGTACATTTTCTCAAAACAAAAACATTTTTATAATTTCCACTTCATCAGCAATAATTAGCTAAAGCTCTCTGAAATTTCAGCATACTGCAGGAAGCACAGGTGTCCAACCTGGTGGACATGTTTTTAGTTCTCTCCTTCCTGCACCCGGAAGATCTCGCCAGTCCAGTACTAAAATCCCTTTCGGTGTTTGACTTCAAGCTGCTCAGAAAACAGTGTTAAAAACGTTCTAAGTTCGGTGTTCACTACACATCGATTTTCCATTTATGTATTTTTCCTTTATTGGATACACACATTGTGTAACTAATAACTAACATACACTATACATAACACTAAACCACTGATACCTGCTGGGTTCTGTTCACACAGCGCTCTTTTGCAGTGTTGCCATGTTCGTACCCCCTACTTACTTAACTGAGCTTTTATCACATTACAACCTATCACGCTCTCTAAAATCTCAAAACTCAGGACTTTTGATAACACCGAGAATAGCTAAATCCACCACAGGGGGTTGAGTTTTCTCATACGTAGCACCTAAACTCTGGAATAGCCTTCCTGATACTATTCGAGGGTCAGACACACTCTCCTAATTTAAATCTAGATTAAAGACACATTTTTCAGCCAAGCTTTCACTTAATACATAGTTAATGAACAGCAGCTACGCTAATTATTCTCTTTCTGCCTCCCCCTCGGGATGCCCATCCCGAGGTAGGGAGAAATTCCGCCAGGTCCAGATGATCGACATATGCCCATCCCCAACTAGAGATTACGCCAGCTACAGCTGCAGACTGACTGACCATCCCAGCTCCATCTAAGGCAATTCCACCACCACCCAAGAGAAATACGACTATTTGAACATCCCAGCTCAGACCACTCTATCCCCAACCAAGAGCAAAGACGGACTACTTGTCACATTAATGCTGAAGTTACAATACTTGGTATTTACATTTACATTTAGCCATTTAGCAGACGCTTTTATCCAAAGCGACTTACATGTGGGGTAGGCAATGGAAGCAATTGGGACAGCATAAGTACAACAAAAGCGTAAGTGCAATCAAAAAAAAGAGGATTGGGTCTCATATAACCTAACACAGTATACAGAACCATTCATTCATTCATATTTTTTTTTTTTAAAGAGTATAGAAGAAAATAGAGTCAGAACAGATCAGTCAGATGTTGACGGAAGAGATGCGTTTTCAGACGTTTCTTAAAGATGGCTACAGAATCTGCAGATCTTGTAGCAGATCTTAAATGCTTTAATGCAGATCTTTAATACTAAACTTACATCACATGTCAGCAGTTTGAAGTTATAGCTGCATTCATTGGCCCTGATTTGAGGTTCCTGGGTGGGTGTTTGTGGAGAGTGGGGGGGGCTCGTTGGTTGTGGTTGGGGGGATTCATTTGCTGGGGCTGTGTGGGTCCGGTTTGTGGTCGATGTCGGACAACAGAGGAATAAAGTTACAACATGCCATTACTGTTTTCCCTGGTTGTTCCTCTGTTTTATGGTGTCGATCGTGGAGTGGGACCAAGTTAAACCTGCACGGTTTTCGGCGAGTGGGACTTTCTGGGTTGCGGATGGTGGGCTCTCCCTCTTCCTCGTTGATATTTGCTCGGTGGCTTTTGGTTGGGGTCACTGAGTGCAGCTATGATACGTCAGAGAGGATCTGGCCCTCCCAGCTGAGCCTGGTTTCTCCAAAGTTTTATTTTTCTCCATTAATCAATCAGAGCCAAAATCAGAGTTTGGGTTCCTCGCCACAGCAAGGCGAGATCACAGGGAGACTGCATTTATTTATTAATTAGATATTATTTATTAGAATGATCTTGCTCGTTCTATAAACACCATGCACTGTGCTGTGTTTTCCTTTTCTGTTTTTCCTGTTTGCCCCTGTAAAGCTGCTTTGGAACAATGAACATTCTGAAAAGCGCTATATAAATAAACTTGAATTGAACTAACATTCTTAATTCCCTGTGACTCTTAAAACTCTGATAGCTGTGTGCCATACATTTTGGTTTCTACCTTTGTACTCCATGTAGATTATGGGGGATCTAAACATGGCGTAATTGAACTTGTGCTTGGAACGAGTTTAAGATGTTTTGGGTTTCTGTAAAACAAGGCCATAGACTTTTTTTATTCTTCTCGTGGGGAATACTTAAGTGATGGTTCACCTAAAAAATCTCATTTAGTCACCCTCTAGTCATTTCAAACCTTTAGGAATTTCTACCACAGAACACAGATGTTTTGAAAAGTTGGTAACTGAACAGCACTGGCCTTTACTTGTATTGTATGGTCACAATCAATGCAAATTAATGTTAGCCTGTTAACAACATTCTTCAAAATATTAGTTCTGCGGAAAGTCATCAGGTTAGAAATGATAGGGGCGAGTAAATGTGTTAATTTTTTGGTGAATATCACGAAGTCTAAACTGACATCTAAATTCATACAGTTGAAAGAAAAAGTATGTAAACCCTTTGGGCTTACTTGAATTTCTTCATAAATTGGTCATAAAATGTCTTCTGATCTTCATCTAAGTCACAACAATAGAGAAACACAGTCTGCTTAAACTAATACCGCACAAATATTATATGTTTTCATGTTTTTATTGAACACAACATGTAAACATTCATAGTGCAGGGTGGAAAAAGTATGTGAAACCCTAGGCTAATGACTTCTCCAAGAGCTAATTGGAGCCAGGAGTCAGCCAACCTGGGGTCCAATCAATGTGATGAGATTGGATGTGTTGATGAAAGCTGGCCTGTCCAATAAAAACCACACACCAGTTTTGAGTTTGCTGTTCTGAAGAAGCGTTGTCTGATGTGAACCATGCCTCGCACAAAAGAGCTCTAAGAAGACCTACGATCAAGAATTGTTGACTTACATAAAGCTGGAAAGGGCTACAAAAGTATATCTAAAAGCCTTGATGTCCATGTGTCCACGGTAAGACAGATTGTCTACAAATGGAGAAAGTTCAGCACTGTTGCTACACTCCCTAGGCGTGGTCGTCCTGTAAAGATGACTGCAAGAGCACAAAGCAGAATGCTCAATGAGGTGAAGAAGAATCCTAGAGTGTCAGCTAAACACCTACAGAAATCTCTGGCACATGCTAACATTTTTGTTGACAAATCTACAATAAGGAAAACATTAAACAAGAATGGACTTCATGGGAGGACACCACGGAGGAAGCCACTGCTGTCCAAAAAAAAACATTGCAGCACGTTTGAAGTTTGCAAAAGAGCACCTGGATGTTCCACAGCACTACTGGCAAAACATTCTGTGGACAGATGAAACCAAAATTGAGTTGTTTGGAAAGAACACACAACGCTATGTGTGGCGAACAAAAGGCACAGCACACCAACATCAAAACCTCATCCCAACTGTGAAATATGGTGGAGGGGGCATCATGGTTTGGGGCTGCTTTGCTGCCTCAGGCCCTGGACGGATTACTGTCATCGATGGAAAAATGAATTCAGAAGTTTATCAAGACATTTTGCAGGAAAACTTAAGACCATCTGTCCGCCAACTGAAGCTTAACAGAGGATGGACGATGCGACAGGACAATGACCCAAAGCATAGAAGTAAATCAACAACAGAATGGCTTCAACAGAAGAAAATACGCCTTCTGGAGTGGCCCTGTCAGAGTCCTGACCTCAACCCGATTGAGATGCTGTGGCATGACCTCAAGAGAGCGATTCACACCAGACATCCCAAGAATATTGCTGAACTGAAACACTTTTGTAAAGAGGAATGGTCCAAAATTTCTCCTGACCGTTGTGCAGGTCTGATCTGCAACTATAGGAAACGTTTGGTTGAGGTTATTGCTGCCAAAGGAGGGTCAACCAGTTATTAAACCCAAAGGTTCACATACTTTTTCCACCCTGCACTATGAATAATTACATGTTGTGTTCAATAAAAACATGAAAACATATAATGTTTGTGCGGTATTAGTTTAAGCAGACTGTGTTTCTCTATTGTTGTGACTTAGATGAAGATCAGAACACATTTTATGACCAATTTATGAAGAAATCCAAGTAAGCCCAAAGGGTTCACATACTTTTTCTTTCAACTGTATGTTTGTATACAGTAGATGTAAGTTCTAATATGGTCGTGTTATTGTTTGCTTAACTCATTCGCCTCTTTAAAAAAAAGTTGCCAGCCTACGCCAGCATTTTTTTACATTTTCACCCAACTTTAATGTCTCACAGTAAATTTTCTCAAACAATATGTCAAATGAAAGAACAAAGTCTCAGCTTTCAAACAAAAGAAACCGTATTCTTCTATCTTCATTTGTTTGCTTTTCATCACTCCGTAGATCTAGGTAGGTTTCTTCAAAAATGCATCACTTTGATTAAACAGCTGAGATAATTAACGTTTTTTGTCAAAGATTCCGCCCAGATTACACTCAGAATAATCATTAAAAACCGCTAAAGCATATATGTTCTAGGTTCTGGGATTCTGTACTTTTTCCCAAAGGTGTGTAATAGCGCCACCTCCTGTAAAACAGTACAAACACTGATTACCGTAATAACTCGTCTTTGGCGGGGAACCGTTTTTTTTTTTTAATGACGAGATAACTCGTCAATGGTGGTGAAAGAGTTAATGGACACATTTTGTGTTGAGATGCAGCATGGGAAAATTACTACAAGTTTTCTTATGTTGTCTTGTCTAACACAGGAGTTCCCAAACTTTTCAGCTGTGACCCCCAAAATAACAGTGCTAGGGCCTCAAGACCCCCACTATCCTCGGAGGTGGTTAAAATATACAAACATTGCGTGCAACTGCACACATGCATTTATAAGGTCTATCCAAACACAAGCATTATGACAACACAAAAGAACACAGTATAACATGACTTTATAATTATGGCCTTTCTGGCTGCAGCTCTTGCCTTACTACCCTTATCTAAGGAGTTCTTATATAATTTGTTCCTTATACAAAGACCACATAATATGCACAAAATTGTTGGGACACCCCATTTCTAATGAACAGGTTTGACTACATTAGTTATTTTCATGAGCACAAATCTTAATGTCACAGCATCTAATGATTGTTACAGTCTTGCCTGTTGCTGCTGCTCTCCCAAAGCGGTCACGCCGCTCTGCTCACGAGCCACACTGCCTCTCTGCTAACGAGCTACACGTACCCTCTGCTATCGAACTCCCCCTGGTGGATCAGTTGCTCCGGCAGGTTCAACCATTGTACAATGTTGGGACTGCCACAGACCACAAAACTTCTTCATCGCTTTCTCCAGAGCCATGTCCTGAGCCCTCTCCAGTGTTCCCCGAGGTTTCCCGTCTCCACGTCTGAGCTTTTCCCCACTGCAGTGGCCATTGTGTCGTTGGCGTCCCCATGCCACGGTCAACTCCTGTTTCCTATTCATGGCCAGGACTATCGCCTCCCTCTGCACGACAGATGCCTGCACCACAGTGGGCACCACCCCCAGCTATAAGTATGTATAAGGCAAGGTTATACAACACAAAAAGTCACTTACAAAACAGAGATGAAAACACAATTTTTAAATACATAATACACAAATACATCTATGGTGTGAATTAAACACCTTACACTTTGAACACTTTTGACCCACATGTTAATGATAGGATCTGGACCTTTCGGCAGGTCAGCTAGAATTTAAGTGGTTGCAGACGAGATGGCAACAGAGGTGTTCATCTGGGATTTGGACTTGGCTTTATGCATACCAGTCAAGTTCTTCCACATTGACTAAATAAAATAATTTATTTTTCAACCTTGCCATGTACACCAGGGAATAGTCATATTGGAATAGAAATGATCCTGTCCAAATGGTTACTGTACAATGGTTACTCTCTGTGTTGCCTCCAATAAAACCTGATATCTGATAAAGTGAGTCTCCACTCCCTTTATCGTTTGTCTATTGGCATCGTTAATATTCCGTGGTACGGTTGGGTAGCCTTCATTTCCGTGGAATATTAGATGCAGGCTCAACATGGTTCTGGCTAATGCAGATGTGTATGGGTTCTTGACATTTATATAGATCTTGATCGATCATAAGCCATATCTCTATGTAGGCCTAAATGTTTTCAAGTTTTTTTAACCTGCTTTAAGGGATTGTGTTTTGGCAGGATCTAGACTGATTTTTATCAATTTATTTCATCTGAAAAGACTTCCTTATTTATCAACTCCCAAAAAGTTTTTCTCCTTCTTCTTCTCCTATGCCACCAAACACATAAAAGTGGTGTAAACAACTTGAAATGTTGCTTTGCCCACAATACATACACTGCTCATGAAAGAGGCGTAAGGCTTGTTATCATTTTTCTCCAAATGGCATTCCTGTGATCTGGACTGATAATCGCCTGTCGAACAAAAATGTTACCCTGCACGAAAGAATTACACAATCAATTTTGAAAATCTGAAGGTACTAGCTGCTGAGCTAGAGTATGGTAACAGGCATGTGTTGCACTTAGCTGAACATTTGTTATTTGACTGATAAAGCATCAGTGCTGTACGGTATAATTACCGATATGAGCTTGGATATACTTTTCCTGACCGAGACCTGGCAATTACCCAATGACTTCTTCTCAATCTAAACCTACTCACACCACATGGTTACATATATTAATTCTAACAAACTTAAATTCAGCATTTGATGTTGTATGTCATCACATTCTCACTTTTTGTTTATCAGAACTTGGAATCAAGGGGACTGTTCTCTCCTGGTTCAAATCATATCTCAGTGACAGTTCTACCACTGTTTCATAAGGTGTTACACAGGGGTCTATTCTCGGTCCATTACTTTTCATTATCTATATAAAGCCACCTGGTGAAATAATTCCTAAATATGGTGTATATTTTTACATCTATGCTGATGATATCCAAATCTCTGAAAAATCATTGTTGACTGCTACACTTACGACCTGCATTGCTGAAATCAATAAAAGATGATTTATACTTTGGTATTGATGGGTCTCTTCTTAAACATTGAACCTCTTAAAAATCACTCTCACTTACCTTCTCTGGATCTTGTCAACATTTGTGTACAAGAATAGCAGATCATTAAGAATCAGCTGAAAAAAACACAAACTTCCGACAACACCTGACAGATTAGTACTGACTTCTATATTTTTCTATCCTTAAAAAATCCTTAGCTTTGTATACTGTGGTAGGCTATAAGAGACCAGGTTTTACTGCACTTACTATTTTTGTGTCCTTACGTTGGTCCAATTGCTTCTATTGTTTACGTCATTTGTAAGTCACTTTGGATAAAAGCGAAATGACTAAATATAAAATGACTAAATGTAATCTGCAGTTACCATCCCGAGGTAGATTAGGGCAGACAGAGACTTTGTGTACTGCTGTTCACTACTTTTGAGCGTGAGATATTAATTAGCATTGGATTTGTTAATATTGCATAGTATGCATAATGTGAGTGTCTGACCCTCAAATAGTGTTAAGGATGCCATTCCAGAGTTTAGGTGCTACAAGTGAGAATGCTCTACCCCTTTAGGTGGATTAATGGCGCTTTTCAGATGCGTGGTATGGTTAGGCTGACAGCTCGCCTCACTTTGGCTCATTTTGATTTTCCACTGCAGTTTAGTACTGCTTCAAGGTGGGGGGAATTATACATTTATTACCATAGTCGCACCGCCTTAGCCTCTACTGTCGTGCCATTATCATGCGACACAAACAAACGCACAACATGGGACCAATAGAGCAAATGGATAGCAGACATTCTGGTTTATGGACGAACCCAAATAGAACACGATGACAACCTGTGTGCCATATTGCAAAGATGAGAAAGGAGAAAAGCTGAATCCCGAGAAAGCACTATGAGCGAAAAAGTTTTCTACCTCTGACACTGCTTATCGTCTAAGGGAATCTAGCCAGAGACTGAAAAGGTCTCCGCAATCAAGCACATGGAACCCCTAAAGAACAAAGCAGAACTTGAAACAGTGTTGGGAATGGCGTATTCAAGTTAAGACCCTGCTTATCAGATATCAACATATTCACATTGGTCACATGGGCATAGAGAAGTCTAAGCAACTAGAATGTGGTGTGCTATTCTGGCAAGCATGTGCATACAAAATTAACACATGGTCAAATGATGTGGCACTTGCCTTGTAAGACGTTATACAAATGCCAAGGAGCCCATCATCCCCCAAGACATACCAAAAAACTTCACTCAAATCTACTTTGAGCACCAAGGTAGAATCTAAAATTTATGGAACATCAAAGCTATCATCAGAGTTTTAAGAGTCACAGGGAATCAGGACAGTTAATGACGGTTGCGCATGCTTGTTTCACACTGTATCTTTGGTCTGTATAGCCAAACAACTCCAGATATCAAGCAGTTTAAGAGCACATCTCTAAACGGTCAACCTTCTGGTGATTCCATTAAAACTAGCTCTGTCTCAAGACATTTCCATTATCTTTGGGGGAAAACTCATGAAAATGCCACAATTGTAAACAAATGCTGATAACAAGTAGAGTCTAATAACTTTATTTAAATCAGCAATGAAATGTACCTTGTAAAGAAAACACCTCCACTGGAAACCTCATTGTCTTCACTCCTTTTTCAAGGAACAGCTCTCCCTGGAAAACAAGAGAGTCAGAAGATGAAACTAATGTCTTTTGTTGTAGACAAAAGAAAGTGAAACACCTACTCTTCCTTGCACAGCTCTGCTCTCAGGAACCAGAAGCAGGGTGGCACAGCGCGGTACTACAGTGAATATAGATCTGACCAACAAAGAGATCAGCTTTTGCAACAAATACAAAAGGCAGTTTAGATGATACGGAAGGCTGTAAGGAAATCATTAAGTCCCCATCAGAGGGGCAAGTGACGATGGATCCACAAACGTGAACATCTTGACAACAAAGCGCTTGTAGTGGGGTTTCAAATCCGAAGGGTATTTGTTGTCATATACTGAATTTCTTGAAAATTTTAAATAACCAGTTAAGCCAAGATAATTTTCTATTGTTCTTGATGCAGTTCTAAAGACTGTGTTTCTTTTTACATTGGTAATGTTAATATCCATCCATCCATCCATTTTCTTCCGCTTCATCCGGGGCCGGGTCACGGGGGCAGCAGTCTAAGCAGGGATGCCCAGACTTCCCTAGACACTTCCTCCAGCTCTTCCGGGGGGACACCGAGGCGTTCCCAGGCCAGCCGGGAGACATAGTCCCTCCAGCGTATCCTAGGTCTTCCCCGGGGTCTCCTCCCGGTGGGACATGCCCGGAACACCTTCCTGGGAAGGCGTCCAGGGGCATCTGGAAAAGATGCCCGAGCCACCTCAGCTGGCCACTCTCGATGTGGAGGACCAGCGGCTCTACTCTGAGCTCCTCCCGAGTGACCGAGCTTCACACCCTATCTCTAAGGGATCGCCCAGCCACCCTGCGGAGAAAGCTCATTTCGGCCGCCTGTATCCGGGATCTTGTCCTTTCGGTCATGACCCACAGCTCATGACCATAAGTGAGAGTAGAAACGTAGATTGACCGGTAAAGCTCCTTCTACACCACGACGGACCGGTACAGCGACCGCATTACTGCAGAGGCTGCACCGGTCCGTCTGTCAATCTCCCATTCCATCCTTCCCTCACTCGTGAACACGACCCCAAGATACTTGAACTCCTCCACTTGAGGCAGGAACTCTCCACCAACCTGAAGTGAGCAAGCCACCCTTTTCCGATTGAGAACCATGGCCTCGGATTTGGAGGTGCTGATTCTCATCCCAGCCGCTTCACACTCAGCTGCAAACCGTCCCAGTGCATGCTGAAGGCCAGCACGACAACATCATCCGGAAAGAGAAGAGATGAAGTTAATGATAATGATAATGTTAATATATATATAAAAAACTGTAATAATTGTATAAGAAATGCCTTTTGTTCTTTCCTTGCTGAAAATTTTTTTTGGTCTTCTTTATTTAGCGTTAATACTGGAAAAAAGCATGGAAAATACAGAATAAGTTTTTTTGTAGATAATAAAATTTAGGAGGTGTCTTATTTAATTTAGAATAGAATTTATTCTGTTAAACATGTTTTAGAAAGGTTTAAACTTGACATTTCATATACCTGTGAATTTAATGGGCAGGAAAAATAAACAAGTTTACATCTTTTTTACCATTGTATCTATTCAAGAATATTTTGGAAATACTTGGAAAATTGTGGAAATTAGAACAATACATTATACAATTATTTATTGTATTAGGTTAATATCATATACATTAAACGAAGTGGGCCTTATGTAAACCAAACATTTCGCATTTTTTATGATGTTAAAATATATATCATGACATTGGAACAAACGGATAACACAAAGCTCTGAAAACATGTAATAGTTAAAAAGCACTTAACTTTGTTTAAAGTGATGTTTTAATTTTCTTTATTTTTCTCTTTCTCTCTGGCAATGTGTTGTAACACATGTTGTATTGATTTGTGTCAATAAAAAAGTCACCATGAAACGGGAATAAAGGGACTGATAGGCCTCGCGTCTGGCCCTTCCCAAGATGGCCGCCGTTTCAAGTCAAATATTTCGCAGGCTGACACACACAACTTCCGTTTTCAACTCCTCCTTTGTCTGGGTCCGCTTTCGGTCCTCCGCCTAGTTATTTATTTATTTCCTTTTCATTAGTGGGGTATATTTTACATATATCCATATCTCTCGGTTATTGAATGACATTCGATTCTGACACATATATGCCTAAAAGCAAATCCCCCAAAATGGATGATCTGGATTACAGTAAGTCAAGCGGGTTTTGTGTTGTGTTTAGTGCTGCATCACGCAGGGGTTTGCTTATGCATACGAACATTTCATAGGTTTTACGCAGAAACATTTTATCACACTTTAAAGCGCTTAAACGTAATTTCAGCTGATTGTTAGTTTATGAGTCATTTTTGCAGGGTTATTTCCTAATCCAACTGTTATGAGCCGTAACGTTAATTGTACTGGGTTCATTCACGTATGGCCTCTTTCACTTGTTTACATCTCTATTGCATCTGTTTGCTTATGTCACACGGTACGACGAGTAAATGTTAATATAGTATGTTTCATTTTATGTATACGATGAAAAGTATATGATGCATTGAAGCTTTTATTCGTGTGGGTTTTTAGATTCGTAGACTTTCCTCTGTTGGGTTTATTGTTACAGATGTAACGTTAAGCCTTTTCACACCTTCATTTTTAGTGAAACGCAAATTTAACAAAGTCATTGCAGAGATGTGCAGATTGATGATACAGGCTAGCAAAGCATTTAAACTTGACTGAACAATTATGTTGTATACATGTTCATGTCTGTCCAAATAGCAGATGCCAAATGTAGATGTTTATTCCTGAAATTAATGTTCTTATGAATTTGATAATGAGTGGTGAGGAATCACACAGGAGTGTTTGTAAGTGCCTGCAGGCATTGCTTTTTGAGCCGCTGTGGGTTTGACTCTGTTCTGTCATGGCTTGCTCTCTTTAAACCACCCAATACCAGCTGGTGTGGGGAGGCCTGCCTCAGTCTACAAGGAAACTGACTGTACCCTTTACCAAGCCAAACAAGACCTGTGTCCTGAATCCAGATTGTGTTCCAATCTCAAATGATAAAGTGTACGATATTACACACAGGCCTGGAATAATCATGAAAAAGATGATAAAAAAAATGAGACTCTACTGGACCCTGTGTCCTAATTTAGTGCCCCTGTCCCTCGCTTACAGTCCCAGCGGACCTGAGCCCAGAGGAGCGCTCCGAGCTGGAGGAGATCCGCCGCAGGAAGGGAGCTCTGCTTCTTGAGATCCAGAGACTGAAGGAGGAGCTCAGAGAAGCCATCATTGAGGTGGAGGGTCTGGAGAGTAGCACAGAGGGCAGGTAAGTCAGCTTACCAATACACACTTGTGTTCAAGACAAATTAAACACTTCCCAATGTGTATGTGGCATTTTGACATGTATATCAGATGCAGGTTATTGTGAGACATGCAATGTAAAAGCAACGTAGTCAGATAACACATGTGTACCAGTTTGGTTGACTTTATACTAGAAGGATACTATACTATAGCATATTATTATTACCTGTAGGGTTATATGGGAACCAAGTGTCATTGAGACACGCATGTAATTTATGAAAGTCCTCCTGCATCTGTATTTGCCTTTTATACCAGTTCCTGTCTCGAGATGGGTAACTCAGCCAGAAAAGCAAACACGTACACATTCCCTCTGTGCTTATGTAAACAGTAAAGGCATTTACATGAGCTAAATGTTCAGTTGGTATATAGATACAGCTGTGGAAAATAATAATAGACCATTTCAGAGACCGTTTTTCGTTTTTGAATATTTACTATTCATACGTATTTGTTTTGGTAAAATGATAATTTTTATTTAATTCTGTCAACTACTAACAACATTTCAGATATAAATATAGTTTTTATTTGCATTTATTTCAGACCCTTAAATACTGCAATGTTCATATTCACTTTTAAACAATACAACAGTAACATTTCTACATGTATTTAGGAAAAGTTCTAACATCTTTTTTTATGTGATGATTTTATGTGATCTTTATCACAGTTTTCATGTGTCTTGTCATGCGTCAGTCATTCGCGTTTGAAATTCATAATGAAAACAAAACATTAAATTAAGAATCGTCTCTTATTTTTGTGTGCTCCTGGATATGAGCTAGTAAGGTAAAGACAGGTTTGTTCACACAGTTCAATTAAAAACTGACACAAGTGTGCTATGTAAACATAACTGCTTTGAATAGCTAGTTGTCATCCATGATGGATGTCTCTCTGCTAAATGCTGGTAACTAGAAGAGAATTGATCTTCTGTGTCATCTTCTGGTTTTAAATCCAGATGCTGTTTTTCTGTCAGCACTCTATTTTTTATGAGTTTTGTGGATTGGGTGAGAACTACATCTTTCAAACATCCGCTCACGTTGTCTGATGTATGAATAAAACCATTCAAGAGCCAGACTTGTTAGTGAATACTGTTGTCCATCACAAACACTGACGGTGTGACAAAGTGAGACATCATTCCTAAATCTGTATGGTTCAACATAAAAACAATACTGACTTAATCTCATTTTTATAGTAAAACTTTACAGAAGAGTCGACATGTGGCTATGGGGAGGAAAAAATTCAACATGGACCCGAAAAAGGTGCGGAAAAAAATCTATTTTTTTATTATATTACTTTTAAAATCTTAAACACCTAGTTTGAATAACAATGTAAATAAATATCTAAAGTAATATGATGGTAAAAATAATATTACTAGAATGTAGTATGAAATATAATGTCTTATTCTAAAATATTATTTATACTATGAAAAGCACTATAAATTAATCATGTGTAGACTACCTTTATATAAAGGGATATTCATCTGTGTGTTTTTGGCAGGGCATTGTGTTTCTAGTGGAGAATGAGCTTCTCAGACACACTCAAGAGGATATTGCTCAGTTTCTGTACAAAGGAGAAGGACTGAATAAAACTGCAATAGGAGACTATCTGGGTGAAAGGTACTGTTCGGCTGTATTAAATGAATTATTAGTAATGTGACATTCCTCCAGAGTGTTATTTCAGTTTTCTGAAGAGAGGACATACATGACTACGTTTAAATGCCTACCAATAATGCGATTATTTCCAATAATCAGAGTAAGGACTTGTTTACATGACATGAGAACACCTCTTTGCTCCCGTTTACATGAATGTTTTATTAGTCTGAATATTTGCTATAATACACAGCACAAACTATGATCGCAGATACAGTAGGTGTGTTTATGGGCTATCGTTTTAGTAAAGTCGCGTCAAATCCAAAGCGCTCAAGATTCATGTTTCTGTATAAAGAAATAAGGAAAAGAGACTGCTGACAGCTAGTTGTGTTAACGGTTAAACTTCAGGCTGTTATGTTTACCATGAATTTGCGCTTAAAGGGATTCTTCAGCCAATGGGGTGAAAAATCTATTTGGATACAAGCATTTTTCCAAATTTCTTTCTCCGTGTACACCAGAACAAAGACATTTATACAGATTTGGAACAACTTGAAGGTGAGTAAATGATGACAGAATTTTCATTTTTGGATAAAGTATCCCTTTAAGGTGCGTGAAAAAGCACACACGCACCTTGGTCAGAGCATTATAAATGTGATTAAGGTGTTAACATGCCCTTTTACTGCTATTAAAAGTGACGTACGTCACATATGTTATTTCGATTAGGCTTACTGCTATCATGAGCTTAATCGCATTATTTAGATCGAATGGTTGCGTTAACATGAGGTAAACGCAACATTGCCAAAATCCTATCAAAATCGCATTTTAGGGTGCATATAAACGTAGTCAATGTTTTAGTGGTGTCAGAAACAGTAGAAAGTGTTTCATATTGCATATCCTGTACTGTATGACTGTATGTAAGGGAATCATTTTTTTTTTGCTGTTTCTGTATCTCTCCTTCAGAGATGACTTCAATATTAAAGTATTGCAAGCATTTGTGGATCTTCATGAATTCACAGATCTCAACTTGGTACAAGCCCTTCGGTAAGTCAACAAATTTGTACCTTTGTATTTCCGAAAATCTTTTACATTTACTTGAACACTTATTTCAGTCTTGTGCACAATTGAAGTATTATTATATATGACATGCTCACCTGTGTGTCTCTTCTTTTTGCAGCCAGTTTCTGTGGAGTTTTCGGTTGCCAGGAGAAGCTCAGAAGATCGACAGGATGATGGAGGCCTTTGCTCAGAGATACTGTCATTGCAATCCTGGTGTCTTCCAGAGCACAGGTGAAACATTTTAAAGGAATTTTAGAGCAACGTTGTGACTTGTTTAGACGTCGCAGTCCTCAAGCTTCATATTCTGCCCCCAGACACCTGTTACGTGCTATCGTTTTCCATCATAATGTTGAACACCAGTCTGCACAACCCTAATGTGCGGGACAAGCCAACGGTGGAGCGCTTCATCACCATGAACAGAGGCATCAACGACGGTGGAGACTTACCAGAGGATCTGCTCAGAGTGAGTGTCCATGTGCTTACGTGATGATTATCCTTTTTAAAGGTTGCTGTCACTTTTAATCTCATTGGACATCTTGATTACAGCATAATTATCACAAATGCTTTTTAGAACCTGTATGACAGCATCAAGAACGAGCCTTTCAAGATCCCAGAGGATGATGGGAACGATCTGACGCACACCTTCTTTAACCCTGACCGAGAGGGCTGGCTCCTCAAACTGGGTGAGTCTCTCCTACTGTTTTGTTTTTCTGTTTATCCTGTGTTTTCTGGCTGATCTGTGAATTGATAAATGCTCTCTTATTGCCGTTGCATAATTTCCTGTTATCTCATTGCTGTGCTTCGCACTTTTTTCCCTAAAAACAAAATGTTCGATGTGGTTGAAAGGTTGACATTCTTTTTGCATGGCGAGCTCCGTGGTCTCTCAAGCACTAAACGCGTTTCAATCTATTTCTCCCTCTCCTTGTGTCTTATTCTCTCTTTCTTTATACTGTGGCGACCCCACTTTCCTTTTCCTGATCTCTTCTGGCTCCCGCTCTGCTTGACCTGTGATTTTTTTTCTGCTGCTGCTGATGTTCACCTTGCAGGAGGTATGTGCATTCCTTCTTCTCATAGTAGAGCAAGTGTTGGGTGTAACTAGTTACTAAGTAATTAGTAACTGTAACTGAATTACTTTTCATTGAAAAATAAAGTAAGGGATGACTCTTATTTTTTCTGCAATTTAATTAAAGTTACTTCGGATGTAATTGAACTAAACGCTGTGTAATATATTCAATAGTGGAAATGACATCAAAGAGTCTAACTTTAAGATTAATGCTTTAATGCATCCTTCTCACATTTGTTTTCAGTTAATAAAATAATTGATGTAGTTATCTATTATTTGAATGAATGAAATAAGCCATTGCATGTCTATCCTTGCCTAATCAAGGTTGATGTAGGATAAAGTAAGTATTTAAATACTTTTTGGAGAGAGTTATTTGTACAGTAATCTAATTACACTGGAATAAGTAATTCGTAATTAGTAACTAGTAATAAATAACTTTTTCAGAGTAACTAACCCAACACTGAGTAGAGCACATCATTGAGAAGGGGCAACAGTGAACAATGTTATTATTGGTGCTAGCAAAGCTAATTGCAACGGTTTATTATGACATCCGTCAAAGGAGGCACAAACTTTTGGGAAAAAAACATAGATCTTATTGTATTAAACATCAGTGAATACATTTGCAACTTCACCTATATGTAGGTAAAGCATCACCATCAGGAGGAAAGTATCGATTCGATTGCCCTGTTTTACAACTTTAATCCAGTAAATCATCTTCTTTCTTAGGAGGACGCGTGAAAACGTGGAAGAGACGGTGGTTCATTCTGACAGATAACTGCCTCTATTACTTTGAGTACACAACAGTAAGTCACAACAGCTATCTCACAAGCTTGACAATGTAGAGTCATCACAATATAAACCATGAGGTGGGATAATTACTTGACTGGATAATATTGACTTGGGTTTAATATGTTATTTATTTAAAATGCAATCATTTTAGAAGGGTAAAATTGCTGTCATATATTGCCAGATTTGAAGAATACGCTAGAGCAGGGCAGAAACCAAGGATAAAGACAGAGTAAGTGAGAACAAGATGTGATGTTTTCATCTCATTTATTTATGGAAAGTACTAGTTGTATAAGTGATCATTTCAGAAGATGGGCTGAAACAGAGAGAGTGAAGATGTGATGTTGGCACTCTTGTGTTAGAAGAAGGAGAGTGAGAAACATGAATATGGCGCAGGTTTATGGGAAATCACTCAAGACAATGGCCAGTTATAGTTTAGGGATCAGTTTCACATCACACAATGTTACCAGAATCACGTATGTGTTTAGTTGCGATTATGACCGAACAGACTGTACATTATTCCTTTGCAGGTTTATTAGTCGGACGGAATTGTCCTGTCCACTGACTGTTTAACTTTGACTGTGTGTAGGATAAGGAGCCCAGAGGCATCATTCCTTTGGAGAACCTGAGTATCCGCGAGGTTGAAGATCCCAGAAAGCCTGTAAGTAATACCAATTGCACAGATGGCTGCGTTTCATTGAGCAAATTCATTATGTTTTGCATTTGTTCAGTTCACTGAAAGGGAGTCCATTTGTGTGCTGGTCAATAAATCAATAACAAAAAATTCTGGATAAGATCTCCCGATAAGCATATATGGACATAACATGCAATGGTAACATTTACATTTAGGCATTTGGCAGACGCTTTTATCCAAAGCGACTTACATTGCTTTATCCTACACATTTTACATAGGTATTTGCAATCCCCTGGTATTGAACCCTCAACCTTGCGTTGTTAATGCAATGCTCTTACCACTGAGCTACAGGAAAGCTTCGCTAAATAAATTCTTCCATGTGTATCAAGAAAGCCACTTTGCCATTACGGATCGCCTGACTGATCTTGTTATACAGCATTTGGAATGTGATTTTGGTCGTCCTGAAATGTCTTTTCTAGTCTGTCGACTAGTGGGCAGGTATAATTACGTTTCAGAGCTGCTGGGTCATTTACCTCAGAAGGCAATGTGACACGACTGCGTTCATTAAGTGTCGTCTGCACGCTCTAACATCCTGTCTACACATCGGCATGATGCGAGGAACCCATTAAGAACAAGGCGTTTGTCATGTCTCAAAAAAAATCGAATTATAATGGGTTCTTTTGTGTTCCATATTGTGTTTGTGTCATATCGCATCATGCCTCATCTCGCCTGCAGTTTAGACAGGGTGTGAGACGCAAATCATTTATATAATAAATAAAAAACAACTTCCATTTCTCTTAACTGATACCAATTTATCTAAGAAATGTTGTTATTTTCCAGTCACTGGATGAAAACACTGCTTTATTCGCAAATCTATGTGAAATTCTAATGTTCAATTCACAACTTTGGATGGAAACATTGTTGTTCTAAAGGTTTAGTCAATATTGTTGCATTCTCTTCTGTGTAGAACTGTTTTGAGCTGTATATCCCCAATAACCGTGGACAGCTCATTAAAGCATGCAAGACTGAGGCTGATGGCAGAGTGGTGGAGGGAAATCACATGGTCTACCGGATCTCAGCCCCAACTCCAGAGGAGAAAGATGAATGGATCCACAGCATCAAGTAAGAACTCAGCATGCGAGGCTGTTTAAAAGGTTTCAAGGCCTACTAACACTAGCGACAAGCCAAAAATGCAAGTAACTTTTTTCAAGAAAGCTATTTACACCAAGTGCATAATCTCGTCAGCCCCTGTTTGCATATCCAAACCACATTTGCATTTGCATGAAAGAAATAGCAGCAATGGCCAGCGCGTAAAAGAATAGTGTTATAGACCACTTTTCAGTTCTTGAAAAACAGACCAACAACCAAGAACATTTGAATCAACATCTTAAACATTTTTTTAGATATAACTTTATATGTCAAGAAACATATATAAAAAGTAAGATGATGAAATGAAACCGGAAGCAGTTACACCTTGTGAACTGGTCTACATTCAAATATAGTCTAGATAAGTCTTATATTACTAGTATTGGTTTGCTTAGAATCAAGTTTCTGTAGCAAACCTAGTCATGGTTCACACCTGTGATGTAAATGTTAGGCTTTTAGGGCTGGATGTTTTAAATGAAATGAAGGTATAAGCTCCTGAATATATCCTGCCCCCACACTTCCTTTTTTATCAGGAAATTTATAAGAAAATACAATTCACACAGTATACTTAACATGAAATTATTTTCTGTTCTTTTTTGCATCAGATCTGCTGTGAGCGTGGACCCCTTCTACGAGATGCTTGCAGCCAGGAAAAAACGCATTTCGCTAAAGAAAAAGGAAGAGCAACCCTAAAACCATCCATTCATTCTTCACCATCTTTCCAAAATCTTGCAGTCATCCTACTCAAGCGGCAGAACCCTCCATTCTCTTAGGAGAACAAATCTTCCCTCTCTGTTTCCATCAAGGTTTCTCTTGTATTGCCATCTGAAGACTCCGTAATGCTGGTGAATGGACAGATGGATCTTGTTGGCAAGATCCTGAATACTGAAACATCTTCAGTCTGGCCTGTACAATTATTCATTTAATCTTTTTCATTCATAGTTCTGCAATTCTCCACATACATCTACTACACCTGTACACTACACAGTGTCATATTTTCTTCTTTACGGTAGGCTTTCATACTATACATTGCTGACATTTTATATGTTCTACACTACAAAGAATCAGACGATTTCAAAACCTCCTTTCTAAAAATTGTTCAACCAAAGTTCAAAATCTGTTATCATTTACTCACCAAATCTCTATACTGTATTTTCCCAAAAGACAGGCTGTTTTTCATAACAGTGGAACAGTGAATGGGGACTGTAGCATTTAATATTGAGACAAGTATGTAAAAAGCACTATATTCCATGAAAATCCTCCTTTGCTCTCCACTTTGCTCTCCACTAAACTCTTTGGGTTTGAAATGACGTTGTGGTAAATGATTCTACAATTTTAATTTGTGGGCGAACTATTTATTGAATCCTTCTGCAATGCTGCGGTATCTTTATCAACGTTCTCCTTGCACACTTTCTCATCTCTTCATTAGTTGGAGTGGACAGTTGGGCTTTACCTCTTTAATTTCCTCGCTCTTGCATTTGACCACCAGACTTGCTATTTACAGAATCATACTGTGAACTTCTTACACATTACAGGGTAGATGACCAAACAGCCTGATGTATTTCATCATCATCAGGGACCGATCTAACATGGCCTTTTTCTTAAGTGAGCTTCTCAAGCTGTTTAGCCTGTGTTACTGAAGTTATGAGGGGAAGTGTTGCTTGTGCTAAAGGCTTTAGTTAGTCTGGTATTTACTTACTGGGTCTATTCTGGCTGTCTTAACTGAAACTATTATCTCTTATTAACTTAAATGAAGATGTAAATGAAGGTCATTGCGATTCACACATCAAATTGAGAATTATGACTTTCCCATCACTTCACCTAGCCGTTTTGGCAACTTGAAGCATGCATTATCATGTTGCTGTGTTGTGGGAGTAATACTGTTATACTCTGGCAGGTTTTTTTTTAATACAGGCCCAAGAATGAAAGAGTAATGCTTTTTGTGACATCATTTCCTGGGGGCTTCATGCATTAAGGTTAATTTATTAAATGCGAGTCCTTAAAATTAAGAAAAGAGTCCCTGCACTGCTTTTTTTAATGTTCCTGCAATGGTCTGAACTATACCACTATAAGATATGGGGGAGAATTTTACGAACAACTGTCCAGGTCACATTTCAGAAGAAAAAACAATATATTTTAAATAAGGTAAATAAAGCCTACTTTAAAATCAATATTTCAGCAGTTTCGTGACATTTAAGCATAACAAATACTATCAGGTTGGTTAAATATAGTATTTTTGCGTGTATTTTTTTCACATAACTGTTATAAGAATGGAGATGTTTTACATTACAGTAATGATGACTATTGGAGGTAATTGTACTTTCATTTGTCATGTTGTTGTGAAATATGACCCGGACATGAGGGCAAGTCTATTGTGCTCTGTACCCCACAAACTAGAGTAAAAATGTTTTGAATCATTCCTGATGTGCCAGACGTAGCAGTGACCCATATATGAATCTGTTTTACTGCTTGTGTGAAACACTAGTCACTCCTCTGACTCAACGCTGGTCAGTTTGAAGGAGTTTCATGGCAGCTTTTTTCAATGTACAATATGTTTGTCATTTTTCTGTTTGTACATAATGTTTGTTTACAGAAACACATATTGATAGCTTTTTTTATTTATTGTTTTTTTATTAAGGTTAAGAATAGAGATTGCATGTTGTACTGCTGAATGAAAGCATCTTTTGTAAAGGTTGGATCTAATGTCAATATTTTGGGCATGTGTAAAGCCACTATTAATGTTCCGTATTTTGAAATTCTAAACGGCTCTTGTAAGTTAAATAATTGGCATTGCAATCAATATAGGCTTATATAAGATACTTACATCTGAAATGAGAACAAATTTTTAAAATGTATTGAAATATTGAATGTTTTAAAACACGATTACGGAACACTAATAGTACTCTGGAGTCTCTAACATACTAGCCACTCTGTTTAAAATTCCTAATAATGAAAAACTTAATAATGAAAATTATTTAGCAATGCAATTGACTTGAGTTTTTTTTTCGTATTCGTACAAAGCTTCACTATATTTATGGATGTCTTTGACATTTAGGCCTTTGGAGTTAGAATCCATATCTAGGGCACTTTAGTTTTGACTATGTTACAGCTTGTTATACTCTCTAGTGCCCTCCTCCAGTATATAATAGGACTGCAGTTCTTAACTGGTTTAAGCTTTGCTGCATATGTTAAAGGTGTCGATACAAAAGCATCTGTATCTAGTCATTTGGAGTTAAATATGCTTTACATTGTATTGTATGCTTACCCACTCGCTGTTTATGGCTGATAGAGATCTCAAGGGACTCCAAGTGTTAAATAGGATCAACTGCTGACTGCAATATTCCTATGTACAGTATAAGCTATGTGTTTAAACTAACAGTTTGGGCATGATGTGGTCTGATGAAGAGAGGCGAATTATTTTCATTGACTTGTATGCGTTCTGGAGACTTCTAATGTGGGCATTTTTGATGAGATGTGCAAAGGTGCCAAAGTCTGTGAATACAATAGGACAGATGAAAGCATTACTTTCTTACGTGTCCTTTGTGTTTCTGAGCGGGATCTGTATATTGGACACAGAAAGGTACAGATTGTTGGAAAATTCTTCATGTAGCAAATCAAAAACTCAGTTATGGTACACTGGTGCCAATCAACTCTAATAAATAAAAATACAAAAAAATGTCTTGATTGTATCTTATTTGTTAAACGTTCTGTTTGAAAGAAATTAACATTTCACAACTGTATGTCATACTACTTCTATTACTTTTTACGACTATTATTACATTTCTATAAAATCTCTATATCAACTACATGGCAACCCCCTGGAATAGAGGCAGAAAGTTTGGAACAGGCTATCATTTACACCCATATCCGTAGTTTGCTCGATTAATGCAATGTCTATGCAGTCGTAACATCTGTCCTATAGGGGTGGGAGACTTAACTTAGTCAAAGTAGATCTTCACATGCATAAACAATAGGAACGTTCATGTGTAAAAATGAGAAAAGACGATGCATCCAAACTTTTGACCAACTACCGTTCATATGTCAATTATGCTGTGATAAAAAAATTCCAAATAATGTAAAACTCTCAACGGTTGTTTGATGGAAAATAAATCTATGAACTGAAACAAGTTTTATGGCTAAGTGAATGAGTTTAATGACTAGAATTCAGCAGCTGGGACCTTTCCAACACTTGACATGCAATCATGAAATCGGTTTATCCCATGAAAAGTCCAGTGATGTGAGGTTTGTTGTTTATAAAATGTCGTCCTTTTATTGGATTTCTGCATATAAAACAGTAAATTAATAGTAAATGTTAAGGTGCACAAAAATTACAATGAAAATGAGTCGTTTGAATGAATAATACAATTACAGGTGTCAGGACAAACAGATAATTAACTGAGGAAAACTGCTAAGCAACACCTACTCTAAAACTAAAAATATATCAAATGTATAACAAAATACGATATTATAGCCAAAGGTCAAGATCTGCTACTTACACATTTTAACACATGAATCACTTAAAAGCCTAAGAAAAAGCCAAACTCACCTCAGGAATTTGTAACTATTTTACGAGGTTGCTAGTTCTTATGAATTCGTACACTGAATCATACAAAAACGTATGATCTCTAGTAAAAAGTAATACCGAAGCTCTGCCACTAAACCCAAGGTCTCTGGCACGAAAGCAAATCAAAATATGTACGAATGAGGTCGTACAAATTTAAACGTATTGGCCACCTCGTAAAATAGTTTTGTTTCTGCCGTGAGATTCTATACAGATGCATAACTCCTCTTTGGTACTGCTGTATTTTGTAGATTCTTCTTAAAGAAAAAGAACCCATACTCTTTCAGATTTATTCTATACACCGCTTTAACTCAGTTTCACATACTATTTATGATATGTGTTTACATATATCCAAGTTGTCATGAACTTGTAAAAAGTGCAATTTAAGTAAAAAAAAGTTCAGTAAGAAAAGAATATCTACTTTAATTGTTACAACTCAACACAAAACTTGAAATTGTAAAGGTCAGGGAGTCATTTGTTTCAAATATAAACAGAAGGCATTGCATTTTACTGTTGTGGAGTTTTGCATTAAAAGTAGGTTTCAAGTCATTGAAATTCTTCAAAATAAGCTGTAGATCTAAATTACATTTTGTTATTCAGTACCCGCAAATGCATGTTCTTTTTCATCTCGACTTTAGTGACAGGGGTCAAAGGGGTATATAGTGACTCCTCCATGCAATTCCACTATCGACTCTGACCAAGCGATAATGTCTCCAGTGTAATGGCCACCACAAGAAGCCAGGTTATAGACATCATGGGGAGTGAGAACATGGGACCACATCTGCACATCGGAGATTTCACCAAAAAATGCCTGTGTAGCATCAAATCGACCTCCCAGTGTGTCCTGGAGAAAAAAACAAAGAAGATTTTATGGTATAGTATTTGAGACATGCAGAAACATGCTTTTATCAGTTATGAATATGTGGGCTTTTCCCCCATATGTGATTATCTCTGAAGACAAATTAATACTTCTATGTAAGAAAATGTGAGCATTGCATTGACACTTGCAAACCTTATCACAAAACACAATTTCCTCATTGCATCGGTATGTGTGAGCTCCTGTTTAAATCTAAATCTATCAAGAATAAAATCTTTCTGTGTAGGCCTGTGCCCTCTCCTTGTGTCAGTGTCAAATATTGGAATGAAGTTACCATTAAAAGAGAGAATATAAATACAAAATACTTTGTGTACAACAGATTTTATTTTTATTAGGAAAATTAAACTACAATAGAAATTCCTTAAATTCAAAAAGTGCTTTAATTCGTTTAATGCGTTTCTAGACAAAAAGCTCTACCGGGGCACAGGCCTCCTATTACTTGCTGCCGCACACACCATGAACAAAACAGCATTTAATACTTCAGTTTGATTAACATTACATAGTTTTGAAGTCAAGATTTACACAAAGAATCTACACAAACAACTTGTTAGGATTAAGAGGGATTTGTAATTTGTGCCTGCCAGAGGCCGGAGCCTGTGTCCGCCCGCCCAAGGGGGAAGAGCAGGGGACGGGGAACCCGCCCCGACTCCCCGATAAAGGAGGAGCCACCGCCGGCCGGCAGGGGGCGGACGGTCGAGCCATCCACTGAAGCCCCAGGGCCACCGCAAGGCACCGCGAAGGAGAGTACTCCGGCTGGTTGAGGACCGAGCTGCAGCATGTCGGGGAACCGGACTATAATCTTTTTTTTTTCTCTCTCCCCTCTCTCTTTCCGGTCGATCCGAGGGCTCCTGTCTCTGTTGTCTCGTCTCGTCTCTGCATACCCCCCACCCCACCCCCCCCGATGGAGGGGGAGGGAGCTTGCACAGTCGTGGGGGTACCCCCGGCCTGTGAGGGGTGATGGGGGTATGTAGTAGAGTAGGCGGGGCGAGACCGTGGTTCGAGTCCGGTGAGTAATTGTGGATGAGCATAAAAGGAACGAGCGACCGGACCGTCGAAGAGAGAGGACCGGGCCCGAACTTGTGTTACTTTTGTATTTGTATTTATATTTATGTTTTGTTCGCCGGCGGTCGTCCGTGAGGGGCCGCCGGCTGTTATATAACTTTATTAAATGTTTAAAATGTCTTCCGGTTCCCGACTCCTTCCTTCCTTCTATTGAATTTTGTTACAGTAAATAAATACACTGACAAAAAGGGAAAATTGTGAACATAAATTTGAAATTATACTGAGGCACAGTTGAATAGCCGCACACTGGGGCACCATCAGTCTATATGCCGGGACTCAGCCCCAGGCGGCCCTGGCCCAGTTGAAACCCTCTTATGAATGAGCAATATCCATTTTGAGTTGTAAATTGCACGGTTACCTGTTCCTGTCCCAGTATAAAGACCCCTCCAGGTTTGATGGGGTGCCAGGGTGAGAGATTTTCCCCTGAGCCTCTCTTCACTCCATCTTGGTAGGCCTCCCACAGGCCATCCCTAGTTGACCATGTGACACATACATGGTGCCATTTACCATCATTCAGAGAGAGGGGTAAAGTGACAGCCTGTAAACACACACATAGATATACTTCTTGAGGTTGTCTATTACATAGAGAAATGGTTTACCGTTGTCTCTACTTTAATTCACTTGTCTCTTATGTAATGTTCCTCTACACATATTTTAATTGATCTATTCAAATAAAGACTGTCATATTGATGTGTCCAATGCAGTCAAACAGGATCTAGTTTGATAAACATACAGAATTGTTTGGTTCCCATTATTTATTTGTTCTTAGAAATTAAATTCATGTGTATTGGAACAGGGTTGGAACTAAAGTATGTAGTAAGGTAGCTCTCCGGGATCACAGGCTGGAAATCCCTGTGGTACATTCTGTCACTTTCACTTTTTTACTCACTCTGTCATCAACCAGCAGCTCCATTGGGTTGTTGCCCCACTCAATGAGCACCAGCTCATTGGCCTGACCAGGGACGGAATAGGAAAATGGAGTTCCAAGTCCAGGCCCGATTCCAGCCTTGATCCACAGACACAATGTGAAGGAAAAGATCTCATGCAGCAGAGTACGCTTTACACGGCCATACATGTAGTTTGTTCGCATGGGGAAGCCGATCTGGAAAGCTTCTTTGGCTTTGCTGTTCTTTCTAGGGCCTGTGGAAATCATTTATTTTACATGTCAAGTCATAAAGTTGTTTTTTAGAACATGGTAAATGATTTCTAACTTGGTGGTTTACAAACTCTAGCTAGCACTGTGAAGATGACCCTATCAGTGAAGCTGTTTAAACTAAGGCCACCTTAGATCAATAACAAACCTTTCACTATGTTTTAAAGCCAAGCTGAAAACTGGCCATCAGGTTTTATTTAAAGATGGCCTGGGCTGCATTTTCAATGCAGGGTGGTTCTCAATTCTGATGATCAATGATCACTGGGACTTTACCTGTGTCAGCAAGCCTGTGCTGTAGATTATTTAGTACTGCGTCCAACTTGCTGTGCACTCCTTTTGATGCTTCTCTGTGTCCCTGTGTGTGATGCGGCAACCTCTCAAAGCCATGTCCAGGAACCTCATTGTCATTATGTCCGTTGTCTTGATGCCCATTATCATGTCTGTCGTCATCATGGTGTCTATCATCATGGCTATCTTCATGGTGATCATCATCATGGTGATTATCGTGGTGGCTGTCATCATGAGCATCATCGTGATCGCTGTGGTCTTCGTCCTCATGATGGTTCTCATGATGGCCTTCATCGTGATCATGGCCATGGTGATCACCATCATCGTCACTGTGATTTGTTAGTGATAGAGGATGATGTTGTATCTGCTGTTCAAGGGCGCTGATTTTCCTTTGGAGAAGATCCTTCAGTGAACTAGAGTAAGTGGTGGAGATGTTTCTTGTCTGCAAACACAACACAATTACAGCAGGCTAAGTAAACGCTTGCATAGTTCAATACTGGTTTTGCATTTAATGTGTTATTATTTGTTTATTAAACTTGAGTGCTCTTGAAAAACTTGGCCAGGATCATGATATTAATAACCAAGACTGCTGATTTCATGATCAGTAGTGATTCATGATAATATCATATATGCAATAATTCAACGTCAGTGTGCCTATCTGTTTCAGTTTGACACTTTTCATTTCAATAGAAATTGCATTATTATTGTTATTGTGAATTCTTTTTTCATGATAATTAAGCAGTAAAAAATCTGACAGCCCTACTTGAGAAGTTTTGTATCTGATTATTGTGGATGAGGACATGACAAGACAAGCTAAATAAACAAGCTATATTTGGGAACTTTATGTTTAGATGGATATGATTCTCATCCTTTGCTCTCTACCTGCAGATTTTCCAGCCGTTCCTTCAGGGTCTGCAGAATTCTGCTCATCTGCTCTGGTGTGGATGAGGGTGAAGGGGTCATTTCCCCAGTGACATGCTTCTCGCTCAGGGCGGCTTTCCCACGACGATGCCCACCAACACCATCCCCATAATGACCCAGCTCCAGTCCGTGGTTGCCATGATGACCATCAGGCCCCGTCCACCCGAGGTGAGCTTTCTCAGGGGTTGGAAGATGGACCAGATGCGCAGGTGTGTGATGCGGGTGTTCGTCCTGGTTGCCTGTGCCTCGGTTGAAGCCCTCGCACAGGTTCAGTTTGGCAGTAAGCTCTCTGATAGTCTCCCTTTGGTCCAGGATGGTTTCCTTCTGCTGCACCAAACTCTCCCGCAGGTGCAGGATTGTGGCTTTCGCTTCTTCAGATATACCAAACCAGCCGTTGCTGTTCCCGTTTGGTCCACTTTGGTGTCCAGTCATGGGGCCACTTGGTCCACCCTCTGTGGAGAAACATCCGGGATCAGCATCTGCCGGTAGGGGGGTACAAATGAAGCGAGGGTGGGGGTTGTGGTTTGAACCTGGAATACCACTTCCAGCACATGCACAAAGACAGACAGCAGAAAGCAAGATCCACTCCCTCCCTTTCTTCAGTTGGGGTGTACAGCTTGCTGGATGCAAGTTGGACATCATAATAATTCTATTTATTCTCTCTAATTGATCAAATTGTGAATTGCTTTAGGGCAAACAGAGATTCTATCCTGACATATTTAATTTTCTTGGCTGCATGGAGATGTTCTGTCCTCTTCTCTTTAAATCGCATAAAAGTGTCTCTTTCAGCTTGCTGTAACTTTTTTTAGCCACTCCAAGGTTATGTGTCAGTCAGATAGCTGTACATGTAATCCTCTTGTTGCCCTCCTTGTCTCTTCAGAGCAGCTCGGTGAAAGCCTGAAACAGAAAACAAAACGAATTACAAATTATTTGCTTTATTTGTCAGCCAACCTGAAAAACTAAAAATATAATTGAGATCTCTTTAATACCTTAATTGTTGTACCTCTAAGGTAGTAAGATTACATTTAAGTAAATGGTTTTGTTTTAAGGTCTTGTTTTTCTGCAGGAATTTAGGAATCCAATCAAGGACACTGGTGCAAACAATAGAAGAACCTTTTGTACATGGAAAATTGTGTGCTGGATGATCGTTTTAAACTGAAGCAAAAGAAATGATGCGGGCCAAACGCTGATGTCCACACTAGTGGATGTGTTCACGTCACAGGCTTGAGGATAAGTCAAGAACAGAATCGTCTTCAAGGGTCCACAGAGTATTTCCGTGTGATTGTAGCGTGAGAGCGCTGTAAGGTGAGTTCTGCAATGTGTCATCTAGAGGCTAAACTTTGTATGTTAATTGGATTGATTACAGTAAGTGCTTGAGGAACTGAAAGAATGGAGAGCTGGACACAGTGAAATATCTGAGCATTTTTTTTTTTAAATAACGTATTCCCTCAGAACTGAAAGCTTTGCTTGTTCCAATTTATGTTCAAAATAATCTGTCCCATGAACAACTTGCATCATAACTTTTCTGCTTCTAATCATTAGTGATTTAACATTGAATAAATGTTAAATGAGCTATTCTCAACATTGATTTAACATAAAATCAATTATCTTTGGGCACTGTCTCGTTAACTCTATTTAAGTTTACTGTTTAAAGCTTTGGAGGCTCTTTGTGTTGTTTCATGAAGTTACCCAACCTTCAAGTGCTCAAGCCTTTTTAAGATACAACAAAGGACCATCTCACTTAACCCCAATTAAATGCATAATTTGTACCACGCAAAGTTCCTCATAATGTCACACTTGCACACGTTTTTGTTAAAGCGGCCTTGCAATAATATGTCATGCATTCAGACTTCTTTACAATGTTAAACATGTCTTCTCATGCTTAACATGGTCAACTTGTCAAAAAACGAGATGGCCGTATTACATAGTATTTCTGTGCTCGATACACTCCCCCTGCCATCGTACAGGTTACGGAAAGTTTTTTTCAAAGATATAAAATTGTTTCGTAACAACTCTTCTTAGTCCCTTATTGGACAATTCTCCTGCAAAAGTACACGGCACAGCCACAGGAGAGCAGGAGAAGGAGCATGCGCAGACGTCACTTTCACTTTTAAGCTGGAGAGAGAGAGAGCATACGTTTGCGAGGTTCCGGTGTTTGTTTGATCACCGCATTTGGGTGATGAATGTTATATAAACTATGGATATGATGCACGTGCTTTGGTTCAGCCTACCCCTCCCCCCCGCATACGCCGTATGTTTTTCGAAAACATTCGTAAAGCAGCATCTATCTTTTATTGATATGATCAAACTAAATACTCTTCGAAGATACAAAGTATGCAAAACTACTCTATAGGTATACAAGATTAGTTTGAGATTGGCAGAAACTATTGTGTGTTACGCCCGCTTTAAGATCATATGTGTCATGAGCTTATAAGGCAAGCCAGATGGTGTGAAGCTAGTGCCCCAGTCTCTCTCAATCCTTACTTTATCTTCCTCTCTTAATCCATTTGATTAGCCTGATTATCAGGTCTGAATGCAGGCAAAACTTCAAAGTAACACAACAGTTTTAAAAAGCTTCTGCTGACTCAATAAAATAATGTCCACTATTTAAGAACCATCTGGATCTTCTAAAACGTGCCAGATACACAGCAATTGACTATAAACTAATCAAATCACACACCCAACAGCATATATGAATATTAACACCAAATGCAAATTAAGCTTTATAATATTTGAATATGTGAAAATAAATGTATTTCGCACACACATTCCAAAAATTTTAAGTGACCATATTTTGCTTAATTCTGTGAAGTAGTGACACAATTTCTCCCAAACTCCCCAAAAATCGGTAGTAATGTTAATAGTAAAATTAGTAATGTTTAACATGTATTTTAGGATAGTTCAATAATGAATATATGCTGTTGGGGGACTTTATCATTCCTGAGGTTCGTTTAGGATGAAATTCAATAGAAACTTCACTGGACATGCCACAATACATGGTGAAATGCAGATTAAAGGCAAAAGAGTGTTTTTCCATGACGGACAGAATTTACAAACTGCAGTAGTTAAAACTAAAATGTTTCAATTACTATGGTTATTGTAATAATTTATGATTTTACAGTAATGGTCAATGGTTACCCTAATTAATTTGTTTGTTTTTGCCGCAAACAAACAATTGCTCTAACCGCTTTCCAGTAGCTCAATGGTTAGAGCATGGTGCTAGTATCGCCAAGGTCATGGGTTCGATCCCAGGGATTGCACATACTTGGAAGACAAATGTATAGTATAATGCAATATTAGTCCCTTTGGATAAAAGTGTCTGCTAAATGCATGAATGCAAATGTAACCCTTTGGAGATGCTCATGAAATAATCGGATGCAGAAATACAACGATGTTGTGACAAACACAAAGAAGTGGAACACATCCACCAATGTCACACGCACATAAGCTCTCTCTGCAGCTTATTTCTCCTGTGTAAATTTCAGCAACAGCAAACAATCGATAAATGTAATGCTTAACCTAATCAAAACCACTGAGAAATCTGCAATAGGCAAGAAATGCAATAATGATAAACAGAGACTTGCTGCCAGTTTCTTTGAAGTGATAATCACAGACTCTTCATTAATGTCATTATGAATAAAGTTACATTACATACCTGTAAACACAGCCACGTCTTTGTGTGTCCTGTGTCCTGTAACAATGTATTAATAGTCCAACTGATTCACAAAACAGCTTGTAAGGGACTTAATCAAGCGTAGGCTCTTTAACCCCCCCCAAGCCTACCCTACATCCGTCTTTATTCGGTGGCCCATTGATCTATTCCAACATATCAGTGTGAACAGTATTTGAAATATATTGTTTCAACTTCCAAATACATATGCAATGTAAAAAATACTTTCTTAATAGCATTTGATTTATATTTTATGTTTTCCTCCAAACTCAGCATTTAACATTTATTTTTACTTCGTTTTTACAGCACAGGAAGCTGTAAACACCAGGTTCTTCTCTTATTTAGAGGTCATCTTGTGCCACATGCTGCCATAAATCTTAATAAGATAACCAACCCAATTAAAATCCAGCGCAGAGCCTACAGAGACAGATGGGCTGTTATTGAGGTCAACAGGAATATGCAAATAAACGTAGAGAAAGGTGATTGGATGAGACTTTGGCACAGTGTTTAGTGCATTATGGAAAGCCAAAATGGCTTTAAAGCATGTGTTCGGTCCAAAATCGACCCAGCCATGGATTAAAAACAATCCAGCATTTTTAAGAGGGTTAGATACGGTATATAGAATGTATACGGTTATACAGCCACCAAAATGTACGTTGTCACTAAACTATTCACTTTTTTACAGTCATGTTATGGCAACTGCAGATACCATGTAGTATAAACTATTGTTAAATGTTGTCGACCTTTTGTAAAAACATAATAAGCAGTAAATATCTCAAAGGTCTCAATGTACTGTAATAGCCGCATAAGTCATGACTTCCTTAGCAGAAGTGTGAAGGAGTATTAACCTTGTGCACATTCTTCTGTATATAACCTCAACTCACCCCTTCTGTTTGTGTGGAAACAGTTCAAACAAACCTACTGTATTTTGCAGTGATCCGTCTTTGTAATAGAAAATAAACACGCACCAGTACAAGCACAAACAAATGGTTTAAAATGGTCACTATGCCAACACATTCAGATTAAAATCATTATACAGTATATTGTCATGAACTCTCGGGGAAGACAATTGCAGGCAGCGACACAGGAATCAAGGGGTTAACAAGGGATTTAATAAATAAACAGGAACAAAACAAAAGCCCGTAATGGGGTAAAACAATATACAAGAACTGGGGAAGGAAGACTTGACAAGAATAACAAGGATATAAACAACACTAGACAATAAATTTACGTAGACTAGGACTACAGAATATCTTGGACTGAAATGTTGTTTTACACGGACAAGGCACAAGATACAAACACAAAACGAATGAGCACAGGACAATGAAACATGAGGACTATTTAAAGGGGAACAAACACAGGATAAGAAATGAGGAAAGGAGATGGGTGTTAGACTAACAAGACAAGACAGACTGGGAAAATGACAAGACAAGGCAAAACAAGGAGAGAAAAATCACAGACAAACAAGACAAGATCAAAACTGGGTTGGGGTGAGACAAAAATAACAAACAAGGGAGGGTGGGGTCAAACAAGAGTACATGGGGGGAAGTCCAGAGGAATTTGGGCTAGGTGGGGGCAGAACAGTCTTAGCCCGGGGTGGCGCTTGGGAGCCCCGGGGGGCTTGGCAGGGCAAGTCCTTGGGGGGACAGGCTTGGCTGCCGCCTGGAATGCCAGCAGGAAGGCCGGACGGGACTTGGCGCCGGGTGGAAGGTAGGCCTGACGGGATTTGACGGCGGATGGATGCCGATTGGGGGACGGGACTTGGCGCCGGGTGGGGGACGGGACTTGGCGCCGGGTGGGTGCCGGGACTTGGCGCCGGGTGGGTGCCGGGTAGAAGATTGGACTTGGCACCGGGTGGGTGCCGGGTAGAAGACTGGACTTGGCACCGGGTGGGTGCCGGGTGGGGCGGGACTTGGCGCCGGGTGCTGGACCACCGGACTGGAACCACTGGAACTGGATCGGCCGGACTCGGAACCACCGGAACTGGATCCGCCGGACTCCGCACCACCGGAACTGGATCCGCCGGACTCCGCACCACCGGAACTGGATCCGCCGGACTCCGCACCACCGGAACTGGATCCGCCGGACTCTGGACCACCGGAACTGGGACCCCCATGACTCGAGCCGCCCTCCGGAGTTTCTTTTTCCTAGATCGGCTCACCGGCTGTGTGACCGGCTGCAGAGAACCGGTGGGGACCTCGGCTGACCCCGCACTTGAAGAGTCGGACAAGGAGTCCCACTACTCCCTCCTCCCGCACCTGCCACGGAGGCTAGCGGGAGGTGGTGCAGTGGCATCGGACGAGGTGGAGGGTGGAGAGAGGCCCACGACCCCGATCTGCAGGGCCTGATCCTCCGGGATGGAGGTTAGAATGGAGCTTGGGGGGTCTGGATGGTCGTTGGAGGTGAGGTCACTGACCAGCTCCTTAAAGGACCCTCTGAACATCCTCTCTCGATCCTCCAGTGATGGCGGGTTGACCAGACCTGCGAGGAAAAAGGCGTTCATAATGGCCTTTGCCCTCTGGGAGAAAACCCCTCCTCCTTGTCGACGCCTGGGCGTACTCAGCGATAGTACGATCGCCCTGTGGAGGAAATGGGCCATTTCTCCCCTGGATCCTGGTTGTGGTAGTCTGCCACCAGTCAGCCAACTCCCATCTGGTAGAGGCCGAGAAGCTGCCCTATGGGTTCATGATTTGGCTTGTTCGTTCTGTCATGAACTCTCGGGGAAGAACCCAATTGCAGGCAGCGACACGGGAATCAAGGGGTTAACAAGGGATTTAATAAAAAAACAAGAACAAAACAAAAGCCCGCGATGGGGTAAAACAATATACAAGAACTGGGGAAGGATGACTTGACAAGACTATAAAGGATATAAACAACTCTAGACAATAAAACAATAAACTTATGTAGACTAGGACTACTGAATATCTTGGACTGAAAAGTTGTCTGTGGCTTTCCTGTAGCTCAGTGGTAAGAGCATTGCGTTAAGAACGCAAGATTGTGGGTTCGATCCCAGGGGATTGCAAATACCTATGTAAAATGTATAGGGTAAAGCAATGTAAATCGCTTTGGATAAAAGCGTCTGCCAAATGCCTAAATGTAAATGTCTGACACGGACCAGGCACAAGATACAAGCACAGCGACAATGAAACATGAGGACTATTTAAAGGGGAACAAACACTGGATAATTAATGAGGAACAGGTGATGGGTGTTAAACACTAAGGGAATGCTAACGAGACAAAAGGGCGGAAACACAGACAAGACACGAGAAAGCAAATGGCAAGCCAATATATAAATAAGGCCATGTCTTTCTCACACAAAACCCAAGGCAATGCCATGACTCCGCTGCAAGACCAAGAATAAACATGACATGATAGCGGGATCATGACAGTATATGGTGGCATAGGTTGGTCATGAAATAAACAGGCTTTTTATCTATTTTACATTATACATTACATTTTGAAAGCATTAATAAAAGTGTTACAACAAAAAAGCATGTGTGTAACTAGTCTATTGAGTAACCTTGCAGATACTGAGATACACGCCCATGTGGAAATCAGCCCATTAAAAAGTATATATATGATATTGTCTTACCTAATCATCACACAAGAAAAAATAACAATTTTACAGAATAAGTACAAGACATGTATCAGAAAAACAATCTCAGGCAGAGTGCCAACTAGATGAACACCACTCCAGAGAATCGGAGACAAACAAACAGTATTGAGGAGACCATGTTGCTCTCTGCTGAGTTCTAAGAAAGAGGATGTCCTTAACTTAATCTTATATCAGGGACAGAGAGACAGGTTGAGTCATCAGGTAACTAGGCTATAGACATGATGAGGAGGTGCTAGATTGTTTCTTTTTAAATATACAGAGGGGTCTCTTACATCATCTTAAGCATTTTTTTATTTGATTAAGTCTGTATATCATCCTGCTAATTTACCACAAAATTGTTTATTTTTCATCTATGCCACTAATTAACAAACGTTTAATTAATCTACAGGAGAGCATTTATTTTCAAAGATATCCTGCAAGCAACTCCTTTTGTCATATTTAATATTTTTAAACAATAATGCTTACATGGACCTAGTTTCAGCCTTTGACAATGGCAAAGTTCGAGTTTCCCTTCAGGTTTTGATGTAATAGCATAGCAACATTGTGGTATTCATCCGTAGTTATTAAAGAGTAAAGGTGAAGAGACAGAAGCTTGTTTTTAATGCAAACCCCATATATTAACTGTATTTATTTAAGCTTTATTAAAAACTTCAATGGAGTGTCAAAACTAAGCATACTTTAAGCATGGAAAGTCTTCTTTCAACATTTATCAATATGATGTTGATAATTAGAATTCACAAAGAACATAAAACGGATGTTTTGAAAACTTCAAAAATATTATCCAGAGATCTTAACCACCCACACCAAAAAAAGAAAAGTACAGTACAATAAAACAACTTGAAATAGTTTAATATTTCAAATAAAAAACATAGAAGTCAAATCAATATATTTTTAACACTTTAACCACATATACAAGGTTAATACAATGATACAGTAAATTATTTAAACAATTATTGTTATATTTGAATGAAACCTGTAGAAATCCTAAACACTTCCACCCGCACTAAATCTTGTCTTGGAAACACAAATTCCAAAAATGTTATCCTGTGACTCACTGAATTGTTTTTGCATTTGTATAATCAACAGAATCTTAATAAGATTTGAAAATGAGATAAATTATACAATAACTGTATAATATTAACACACTTTAATTTACAAAGTCCAGAAAGTGTGGCAATATGTAATTGCAAACTCAACCGATAGGAGTTAAGATTTAACCATAAATTCAAAAAACAAAAAATAACTTATGATGAAACAGCTGCCACCTGTCAGCTGTTTATTTAAAACATTCTAATTATTGTTCCAAATCAAACAATAATGGGTTAAGACGTTTTGTTATCATACCAAAAGAACATGAATGCAGCTTAGATAATTTAATTGAAATTTTCTTAATATCAAAATAAGAATTATAGAGAAATGTAACACCACACTGTAAACATTATTAATTAATTAAGTTACCAGACTGCCTTAAAATGTTGCATTAATTCAACTTAAAACATATTAGTTATTACATGAATTTGATTCAAAATTGTTAGGTTAACTAATATTATTCAGTTAAATTTACAAGAAATTTTAAGGCCGCTGGGTACTTATTTTTTTCAAGTTAAAACAACAAATCATTTGCAGTCATACGTTTTGTATAAAATTTTGATATGTTTTGGTTATAATACCAAATGGTTATTACATTAAATATAATTCTACATTCATTCATTTTAAAGATAGCATTAGAAAGATCAAACCACCATATTAAAGTATACCTTCATTCAAGTAATGTGGGCTACTGTAACAAACCCACACTTGTACATGTTGAATCCAAAAGTACCAGATTTATTAAAGATCCAAAATGTGAAACTGAAATCATGGTTAAAGCCCAGGCCATGCTCAGACACTGGTCTATAATCCACAAGGCAAGGCAATAATCCAGAAGACGCGATTCAAAAGACATCGACAACTTCAGTATAGAATGGCAATGACATTGTGAACAGACTTATATGATAAGCAATAAAGAATAAATGATATGAGAGAAGTGGTGAGATGTTTGTATAAATGGATGGATGGCAGTTGCAGATGCTTCACCAATTGTTCCAAATAAAATTATACATTAATTTAGTTTTCTGAATAATTGACTGTTGACCTACTATAATAATGTATTGTATCAACTGAACTATAAAGTTTTTAAGGATGTCCTTTTAAGTTATTGTATTGTGTAGATGTGAACCACAGCAGGGTTATTTGAAAAGATTGTGTTTCACTATTGTTTTTAAAAAGATCATCTTACTGTATGTTAACGGCTTCTTATGACACTTATATGACAAGACAAACAAAAGCACATGATGAGAAAAAAGCGACAGAAATAGTTGTGAAAAAGCATGAGGATTGTTAAGGCGAAAAGGTAAAGGATAATGGATCATGAAGAAAACGTATAGTCTTTTTTTACCAGGGCCCCTGATGGTCTAGTTCTAGCAAAACTGTTTTATTTGGCTCTAACATTAACATGTTTTAAAACTGTGTAAATTGTAAAAATCACACCGAAGTCACACAAGGCATTGTAACCAGCTATACTGACCATTCTACTATACATTATTTTTGCAAAGCAATATGGAACCGGTTTCCACTGACATCCTTTTGCATTACACCCTGACAAATGATCAGCTTGGGTACTCTGTCTTTATAGACAGTGACATTTTCACAATAAAATATAGATGATGATCTGTTACAAATACTGAACAAAACTGACAGAATTATTCAGCCTCGCTAAAGATTGGCTAATATATAGCCAATGGGGAAACAGCCTACAACAGAAATGTTTTGTTCAAGTGCATGATTTTCATTGTGCCACAACTTTTCCATCCTTTAAATTGCAGAGGTCCAACTGTGTTGCCGTTACATTTTTTCTTACTGGAAAGTGCATTTTATAAGCATAGTTATTCTCTCCAAGTGTCCCTTTCAGCCCTGAAAAACATGAATCTCCTCTTCACTGAAGTCCAACTGTCGAACATGTCTATAAGAAAGATAGAGAAAAAAAATATTCAGGCAATGAAAATGATGTGAACTGAAGTAGTTTCTGGTTTATTTACTGTGTGTGTCATAAGAAACACTCACTGCACTGCTTGCTCTGTGAATTCAGCGGGGCCACAGACACACACTAAACACTTGGAGTTGTCCGGTCTTTCTAACAGGTCCTGCAGCTTTTCAGTGTCTATCCGTCCTTGTCTGCCCTCCCATGAGTCTACAGGCTCTGACAGAACATACTCTACCTCAAACCTGAAACACACAAACACTGTAAGAGCTGCATTTGATCCAAAACATAAAAAAAGAGATTTAATTCTGTGACTTTTTATGTGTGAACACTTTGGTTAAACATTTTTTATCACGTCTCCCAGCTATCCAAATTCAACTTAAGCTTTGAAAATACAAGTACCAATGTCCGGCACAAATAAAAGGGCAATAGGGTAAAAAAATGCTCAGCATGGAAAATGAGTGAACTCTAAAATGTTTTATACCTTTCCTCATTTGTACAAAGTTCATCCAACTGAGTACGCCAAAGTATATCCTTCTCCTGACGGTTGAAGAACATTAGCTTGGTTTTTCTAGAGAAAAAAAAAAAAAGACACACATCCATTC
Source organism: Triplophysa bombifrons (assembly GCA_029783895.1). Taxonomy (NCBI): domain Eukaryota; kingdom Metazoa; phylum Chordata; class Actinopteri; order Cypriniformes; family Nemacheilidae; genus Triplophysa; species Triplophysa bombifrons. The sequence goes on from CM056455.1 coordinate 8,294,201, forward strand.
TTCTAATGAAGTCACCGACAACGTTAGGCATCTTAATCTAAGTGTTCTTCAAAGTAAACATTTCCCTTGTTGTTCAGATTTCGTATGTTACATACCTGATTAAAGTGAAGTCCTTCATGACCAGGCGTACGAGACGAGCCATGGGTGTGAATCCTGTGCCAGCTGCTAAGAGGTACAAGTGAGTGACATCACGCAGGACACGCAGAGTGAAAGACCCCTCAGGACCACCTACTGATAGAGAGGCTCCTGAGACACACCAGAAAGAAAACATGGGTTAAAAAAACAAACATATAGGAGGCTGATAACATGGAATTTACCAGGCTAAATCTTTGCAAAATTAGAAAACTTCCTAAAATACTCTAATACATAAGGTACAGTAGCTATTTAATGTTTGGGACAGAGACCCTGTTTTTTTTATTTGTTGCAACAAGTAGTTTGTAGGTTGACACACCAAAGTTTTAATTTAATGACAAACATAAATTATTAAATGTATTGAAAGTATGCATTTAAGTACTTTAAATACATTTAAGTTCAGCAAATATTTGAATAACTTTGTAATGCATATTTTATTAAAATAAAAACATACACTTTTGCTGAAAATACTATTTTAAACGACGCTGTTACTAATGCTTAGACTCTTGTAATTAAAACAAAACCTAATTTATCTTAATCAAGTAAATATTGGTGGTATATTTTATCATTAGAATTTACAACTTACACATAATTCAATATGCATATATGAGCTTGTTTGTTAACACATAATTAACTCTTATGTTGTGAAAATGGATCAAATTTTTTGCAAAGCACTGAAAACATGTGTTAATCGCAGCATCCTTATTGTAGTATTGCCAATATTATAAATTCAATATTATAAATTAGGCCACTGTAAACAAATATACATGAGACAATATAAACACTGCTTCATGTTCATTTTAAAGACTTGCTTTGTATTAACCTCTGGTGTTTCAAAACATACACCAGTCCTAACATGAGTAGTTACCAATGGGAAGATTGGCGATGTGTGGCGTCAGCACCCCATCAGGATAGATCTTTATCATGAGATGTATATATGAGCCCATTTCTGGGCTATATTGTGTTGAAGACATAAGAGTCTGATCCACTGGTGTGTAGGGTTTCACCACATCTGTATCTGTTTGCCAAACACACAAAAATCAGCCTGCTGTAAACTTATTATCGGTTTTTGTTTCTTTTATGGCTCTGTAACATAACCTGTTACCTTGAACGGAGGTTTTGAGGTACACATGCCTTCCCACAGGAACCTGCACGTATGACCCAGCAGGAAGCTGCAAACGTAAGACCTGCGTGTTGTGTGTCACTTCTGTTTTAGAAACTAAAACACATTCCCTGTAGAAAAGCCCTGGAATAAAAATGTTGTAATCCTCGTTTTAGGCACCTCATATGTCACATTTTTAATAATTACAGAAACCATGGCAACAAATTATTGATGGTGTAACAATGAACAACCTTGATCTATGTAATGTAAACAAAGTTAAAATGTGTTAAACTCACCACGATCTTTACACTGAATAAATGAATCGTGGTGTTCTAGTGGTTGCCCGACTTGTGTCCACTTTGTTTTAACCGATTTATGCAAACAGACTTGAACCTTTCCAACAGAGTGAGCTGTCAGGACTGAGAGCACAGGAAAACAGAAAATCACAAAAACAAAGAAAATGAGAAGAAAATAATAAATAGAATGACACAGAACACACAGCATAAATAAGCACACTCTTTCTAAACATAACGACGTGTTTCTCTTCTTAAATCATCATCTTGACAATTTATTAAAGCACACTTAATAACCACAAATATGTTGCATCGAGATGCAAAATAAACAAACAAAAAAAGACCAAATAAATTTGTAATCTTTACAAAAAGTACTGCTCTGAGCCCTCTGCGCATTCATTTTAGTTTAAAACATGTTGTACTCATTGTCCTCTTTTGAATAACAGCAATTTCTATTCTCCTGACAATTTCAAGGGGTGTACTCACACTGTATATGTCTGAACTGTTCATTTTGGAAATTCTCTATGTGTGTTACATTCCTATTCTATTTAAGGGCCATTTACATGTCCTCTGGAAAAAAGGTCTGCTTTAAATGTAATCCTATTATCTATCATCAAGGCTGGATTAACGCATGGGCCTACTGGGCAAGTGCCCAGGGAACTAGACCATCGGGGGGCCTGGCAAATGAAATAGGCGTTTATTTTTCATTCATTTTATTTTCTCAATAAAATAGCCCTGAATACTAAAATGATTATTTTTGCAGTTGTGAAGTATTAACCAAAGCGAATAAATCAAATAAATATTCCTAATGCATACCACGCTGTTGAGAGGGACATCTAGAGGCGAGTAAAAATCAATGTGTAATATAAGCGTGCAGAAGTCCCCAGAAGGCGGAACAAGTGTCGTAAGCTTTTGTCAACAAAAGCAAGTTGGAATTTGGCAATTTCTGTTAACAAAAGAGTGCAACGAGACGCTTGCCGTTTGCACTGCGCTTTTTCGAAACATTCCTGAGCACTGTGTCATGCGTTTTTAGACTCAAAGGTGTGTTCTATGCAAGTCCTGTGGCATAGGTGAAACACTGTTCTCATAAATATGTGATGCCAGGGGGTCTTTGAAACGTCAGTGCACAGGGCACATCAAAGTCATAAGCCGTCCCTGTTTATCATATTAATTGACAAAAAGTATCTTAGTCTCAAAACAAGCATACACTACCATTTCAGTAGGTTATAGTCTTTCCATGAGAACAACAGTTTGAAATAATGCCATGTATTCAATTATATACATATAATTGTTACATATTTAATACGTTTCTATGATTGATTTCATGTAAAGGTGAATTGACTCAAACTACTGATTCAAACATTATTTATGTAGTTCTAGATCAACAAAAAAGGATGACTAAGATATAGTACTAACCATCAACACTCTCTTGAACTTCACTGGACAAGCCTAAAAAAAAAAAAAAAAAAAAAAAACATTGATAATGGACACGAAACAATAATGGTCTCTGTGTGACTACAAAAACCTATGTAGACGTACGCCAGTGGAGCAGATATGACATCTTCCCCAAGAGCATCTCCACCCGAAGTGTATCATTCTGTAGATCCACCACCGCACAGCCCGAGCTGGGAATCTGACGGGTCGCATAACAAAATACTGTGATCTGTTTAACTGCAGACTACCATAAACCTATACAGTTCATAAAAATGAGTTACCTTTCGTTTGGTGTAAACAACAATGTTTACAGTGGCATCTGTCTGAAACCAATCATACCTAAAGATAAAGAACAAACAAGACATACTACTCTTTATTATATTAATGTAAAAAAGTTACCTCATGATAAATCACATTTCATCCACCAGCATACAATATTAGTGGAGTAAGTACATCAAACCTACCTAGGGCGGTGATCTTTTACTGGTAGAGGAGCAGCAGAGAATTCAAATCTCACGGGAGCAGGAACAGACAGACCTTCAATATTACACAATATTACATGTAAAAACAAGAACATGACAACACATCCTCATGGTTTATAACCAATATAATTTGTATTTGATGTACCGTTCAAATGAGTGCTTCCCGGCTTCTCTGTCTCAACTGTAAAAATCAAAACACAAATGACAAAAAACACATTTCAAAGCACAGTAACTAGCAACTGGGCAAGTGTTACTTGATATTAGTTTTAAATGAACCATTTCTATGGTGTATATAGGGGAAGACGTGAATGGACCTTGAAGAGCAGGGTTGGGTTTTGTTGCCATTCTCCCAATGAGACACTCCTTCAGCATGGACTCATAATTCACCCAACGGTGCACCTGACAAAACACATGCAAACGTCAAGGATCAAATGGAATACTTCTGATCAAGATATGTCCTTCTCGGGGAAAGCAGCATTAGTGTTTTCTAATGGAGCATGTACCTGGTCAAAGAGGTCAGTGCTGTCAATCCCAGCAGCCCTCATTAACTCTGATTCTCCACCAGGATGGAATTCCATGTAGGCGCTGACATTATACACCATACCTGAAGAAAACAAATGCACCCAGGTATAATGTCAGTACATTTGCAAAGATGTTCACATCATTTGGTGCAGGTCTAATTTTACTGGAAGAAAGCAATACCTGAAGAAAATTGATTGGTTTACAAGAGCGCTAGCAAAACAAACAAAAAAAACTATTATACGATTTACACCATTGACTTTATAAAAGTGATTTAACTTTTTAACAAACCAGCACATACAATTTAATTTTACTGTCATGGTACCCCAAAACTGAAATAAATGAAATGCCATAGTGACTTGAATTCAAGACTATTCTCTGATGCACTGCCCATATTTATGCCTGTTTTTAATGGACCAATACACCATGAATGAAAACAGCCATGAAAAATGAAAAACAGTAAAATGAAAAATATCAGTAGTAGATCACACTGAAGACAATCATACTAATAATTACTCCAGTACCTCTAATGCACGTCCAGCAGTCATCTTTGGTGTTGTGTTTCTTCAGCTCCTCCTCTGTCACATCGATAAGGTGACCTTTCAGTCCGGTCAAATCACGCCCGCTTTTGGTCAGTCTGATCCAGTCCAGGAGACTGTGACCGGGCTTGAGTGCCACCTGTATACAATAAATACAGTACTTTTCATTGTCACTTTTTCCATTTAGTATTAATGTTTTTCCCACATTCTGTAAAAAGTAAACTCATGCAGACTATGGAACAACAGAAATGTAACTTTGGGGATTATGTCGTGACAGAAGAGAACTCCAAATAAATCAAACTTTTACACTTAAGCGTCTTCATTGTTTTACTGTTGGACAGAATTTGCACAAATCTAATCTTTTAACCCTGAGATGCTTTCTACAGACTATGAGAAGTTTCCATCTGTTCTCTACATTATTTAGTCCGGCTCTCAAATGGGTAGTTCTGTGTGAAATTAACAAAATTTTGTATATTTCACAGGCTCAATTTTTTTTACAGAAGCAAGAACAACATCAGAAGGGATGAAAAGTGACAATTTTCACAAAGGACTTGAAGGACAAGGACTGGTTCCAGATACCAAAGGACACCTTCAGGGGTCTTCACTGGTTACCCATGAAGTATTGACTATAAAGTGATTTTAATTAATTAGAAGCTCTGTTAAGTAGGTAGGGGCTAAACCGTTTAAGGCGTTATATCACTTTACAACCCATCACGTACTCTAAGATCTCAAAACTCCGGACTTTTGTTAACACCTAGAATAACAAAAATCCACCAAAGGGGGTCTAGCTTTCTCATACGTAGCACCTAAACTCTAGATTAGCCTTCGCGATACTATTCGAGGTTCTGACACACTCTACTAATTTAAATCTAGATTAAAGACACATCTTTTCAGCCAAGCTTTCACTTAATGCATAATATGCCAAATAAACCACCGGGAGGCTGCATTTATTAGATATTTTTTACTAAAATAATCCTGCGTGTAATATAAACACAATGCACTGTGCTGTGCTCTACCTTTTTTGTGTTTTTTTTCTTAATTTCTCCTGTAAAGCTGCTTTGGAACGATGCACATTATGAAAAGCGCTATATAAATAAAAATGAATTGAATTGTAGTCTTTTGGTGACTAGGTGATGCTTTGGCAACACGTGGGGGACCAACAGCATGTAAGGCCATAATGTTTTGACTCATAAATGTATATTAAACCTTTACTCCGGACATACACAGCAGCATATTTACACTAACATCAACATTAACTAAAAGTACGTTTATCGTTCTTCCCCCTTGCTTATTTTATGCATACAATCACTATTAAAGAAAACATTACATAACACGCCTGCATTTACAGCTTGGTTGAAACACTTACTATTAGTGATGGCAAAAAATGATTCGTGTTGAGAATGTTTTTAATCAAACCTTGTTCCTTGACTGTCCGGTGGGTGCGACCCTCTGCTGGGATCCAGTAGCAGGGAAAGATTGAGAGGGGATATTCAGCATCTCTGATACTTTTAAACAACTCCAGCTTCTGAGAAAACCTTCCCCAAAACAAATGTCACGTATCAGAGGAAAATCGTGCCAAAAGACACTAAAATCATTCAGATGAAACCACACGAATCAGAGAAGAAGCGTCATGATGAAGAAGACTGTTCCTCAAAACACATTCAAGAATGGGACTTCCTCATTTTGACAGCTTTGACATTGATGTGATAGCCATCATGACAACGGGATCCAGTTTAGAAGGACAAATACTTACAAACATATGTAAAAATAAACGCAAAAAGATCGAACGTAACAATATAGAATTAATGCACGATAAATACAACTACTGGATATTTACATAATTTACATGCCCAGACGAGGACGCGATAATATGACGTCAGGATTGACGCTCACACGGTTTTCATAGTAAAAGACCTCCAGAATAGATAAGGGACTGGCGATGCAGAATGAATAAATAAATACTTATATTACAATTAAACAAATAATTGTTGACTGCACACCACCACATTTCGTAGCCTTTGATTTAGCTGTCTAAAAGGTATACTATACCATTTCTTGTTTTATTTGCATTCATTCATGTCTCATTCATTCATTATTTGGTCAACAATTATTTATTACAAATTATATATGTGTTTGTTAACAATAATTTAAAGTACATGGACCATTTATCAGACAAAACTCACCAGACACAGCATTGGAGATGAAATATAAAACTGTTGAAATGATTCCTCTGTTTTCACCTTTATAATCTTCTTCATCGTCTTCCTCAGAAGTGTTAGCATCTCTTTTTTTCACAGTATACACCATTTTGATCAGATATCACACCTACCATTCGAATTAAATGCATTGATTGAACAGAACATTTTTGATTAAGATTGTGGGGTTTGTATTTGATAATCTAATTCCACCAATAGGAACAAGTAAAGATTACACTGACGACTTCAAAATTCAAAGTCAAAGTCGCGTCGATAATAATCAAATTATTAATTTAAAATTGCGAATAGCAAATACAAATATATATTTTGAACTCTGTATCCTTATTCTAGCAAGTAAATTGACATTTTTAGTACTAATAGAGGCAAACCATGCCTTGTGTATTAAACAAATAATTATAAATTACATCTTGAGAGGATGTCCATTTATATAATACTTTAGACTTTTTATTTTATACAATTTCATATTCACATTATTACATTTATCAACCAAAAGCCTTTTTCTATTAAAAATACATTTCCCATAATTCCTTGCAATAAAAACAGGAAGAAAGCCACCATGAGGAAATACTGTGCCAAAATGAATCACAGAGGGACTGAGGGATAGTGTGCGGAGGCATGATTTGTGGATACAAGGCATCCAACCCACAGATGGAAGAGATCCAGAAATTGGATCTTGACGGAGACAGTAAGTGTTCAATGATCTGAATTTTGCTCGTATTATGGAGCGAGCGATGGAGCATCTGAACGTGCAGCTGAATCGACTGACGCGGTCCCTGCGGCGCGCGAGGACCGTGGAACTCCCCGAAGGTAAAGTGTGACGTCACTGTAAAATCTATGCGCAAATATTCCTTTTTCACGGGACCACTGAAGTTGTCAAGGCGACCCTGACACTTTGTAATCTTGACTTCCGGGAAGAATCCCTAGGTGTGTTCGTCCTCATGCGGAGTTGCGCAGACCGATCGGTATATGATATCAAGTACAATGCGAAAGCCTATAGGCTTGTTCGACCAGATGCTGCGCCGAAAGATCCGACAGGCGGATGACATCAAAGTACCGCGAGAGCGATTCGAAATACCATAAAAGTTTGCTTTCGAATCGCTCTCGCGGAATTTTGATGTCATCCCCCTGTAGGATCTTGCGGCGCCGCATCAAGTCGAACAAGCCTTATGAAGTAGTCTGCTTTCTAATAGATCTCGCGATATTCGTATGCGTCGATCGGTGTGCGCAACGCCGCATGAAGTCGAACACGCCTGCTGTCTGCGACTGCACGCACAAACGCGCTAATCCAGCTGCTTACAAAATTTAGAAAAGAATTTGCCCCAGTTTGCTTGCCAAGTTTTCTTGATCACATAAAAGTTCTTGTTGTTTGTTGTAGATAGTGAAACAGCTGTGTACACTCTCATGCCCATGGTCATGGCTGACCAGCACAGGTGAGTGGCAGCTTTATGAGAAACATAATTTTAATCTGAATGTATTGTTATGTCCCCAGGTAGCAACATAAAGAACAATTCATGTTTTTTATTGTTTGAGTGTAAGTGGAAGTACCGGTTCTAGGTTGAGGAAATGCCAATGAACACGTGCCAAAACCGGAATGGCCTCATTCTCACCAAACCACTGAAATATCATGGCAGTAAAGCTTTTAATTATATATCATTCAGTAACGCACAAACAAAAAAGATAATAAACATAATTGTGTTCTCTGCCTTGTATAACGCGTTTTAATTTTAATAACAAATTATTTTGGCAATTTATTGCTTTTTCCTGATGAAAGATATTTATTATTAAGTTAGATTTTGTTTGAAATAACATATCTGCTGGTACCTTTTAAGTGGCTACCAGGTTAACAGATTACTTATTTTTTTCTAGTTAAAAAAAAATTATATTCACTTTTTTATTCTCATTGCCGATACAGGTAGTTCCCTTTCTGTCTCTTGAGAACCTATCAACTTCTGACTAGTTTAGAAAAGAGCAATGAAATTGGCGAATGAAAATTGCATGCATGGACTCCGCCCCCGAATATCCGGGTATAAAAGCGAGACGGCGTACTGCATTCATTAACCTTTTGTTCTTTGGAACCTCCACACATGATCGATTTCGAGACTTCAAAACTCTGCAATGAATTACTGCTGGAATCTTACGATGTGGTGCAGTGGACTGTCCCTTCCTGCGTACTTTCATGTCTTGATTCTCCCCCTTCATCGGCCATTCCTACGGCTTGCTTTTTAGGGGCGGGCATACCACTCCCTTTCGGTCTGTCCCTGTCCCCACGAGTCTTCACAAAAGGTTGTGGAAGCCGCCCTCTCTCCCCTCAGGGAGAAGGGCGTGTGGGTTCTCAACTATCTCGACAACTGGCTTATCTCGGCACACTCGCGAGATCTGTTGTGTACACACAGGGACCTGGTGCTCCGGCACCTAGATAGCATAGGACTACAGGTCAACCGGGAAAAGAACAAGCTCTCCCCCGTGCAGAGCATCTTTTTTCTCGGTATAGAACTCGACTCTGTCTCCATGACTGCGCGACTGACTACCCAGCGTGCACAGTCAGTGTTGAACGGCTTGAACCTTTTCAAGCAGCCAGGGGTCCCCCTGAAACAATTTCAGAGGCTCCTGCGACACATGGCATCCTCGGCGGGGGTCCAACACTGGCTACGGAGTCGGGTCCAGTGGAGAGCGTGGCAGGCGTATGTTGATCACTTCTCTCTGCCGATGCACCCTAACCCCTTGGTCTTCTATGAGCATTCTGCGGACTGGGCTCCCCCTTGGGCAGGTTGCAAAGCGTGTCGTGGTGATGACAGGTACTTCCCTGCAGGGTTGGGGTGCCGTGTGCAACAGGACAAGCGGAAGTACACCATCCCCCCAGTAAGCCTCATTGCACAGGTTCTGTGCAAGGTCAGGGAAGAGGAGCATCAAGTGTTACTAGTTGCGCCATACTGACCGAACCAGCTTTGTTCTCGGAGCTAATGCCCCTGACGACAACTCCCCACTGGCTGATTCCCCTGACGTAGGACCTGCTTTCTCAGGGGAAGGGCAGAGAGAACCACAGAGACTCGAGAGGAATCTCTCCCCTTTCACACTGAAAGTTTTTGCCACCATTGCCGCTCATCACGACCCAGTAGATGGTACGTCTCCAGGAAAGCACAACCTGGTCATTAGGTTCATAAGGGGCACGTGAAAGCTGAATCCGCCTCGTTCGCGGTCCGTACCGGCTTTGGACCTTGATGTGGTCCTGGAGGTCCTCAAGAGGTCCCCCTCCGAGCCCCTCAGAGATGCTGCTCTGTCTCACTAGGGATGCACTGAATATTCGGCCACCGAAAATTTTCGGCCGAAAATGGCCCAAAAGTGCATTTTCGAAAGACTTATCACCGAAACAATACGGCCGAAATGTTGTGATGACACAAACAGATACCGCTCCTTTGATGCATCTGTAGCGGACGTTATTCCTTTAATCGCAGCATTAAAGCGTCTCCTAAATTGCATGCACCCTCAGGGCTCTAGAGTGCGACCAATATTCCTTTACGTGTGTGAACCAGAGGTCGCGTAATCCCAAAAATTCTTTTTCGTTGACAATTTTTTTTTACCACTGACGGAAAAATCTGATGGCCGCCCGTCATTCTGGAAGATTACAATGAGGGCAATTTGTAAACACCCGTTTCCCTTCAGCGTGATATGCTCGCGAAGCGATCTGTGTGTCGTTGTCCTTTGTACTGACTAGACATGTGATGCGATTTGGGAAAACCCGTCGGATGTCGCGCTGGGACGCGGGAACGACAGTTCACCTATCAAAGTAAACCACATAATATGAAGAAAGAAGACGTATTAATGCACATTTCCCGCCAGTCCTGTGTAAACTATGGCATGCAAAGTTGTTTTATACCATGTTTTCGCGAGGTGACAGAGCCCCCCATCTACAGCACCAGGAGTTATGCCCGCTCCACTGCTCATGCGAGCCGGACCGCGATTGCAAAATATACAAGAGATGATCAAAAGTCCAGACACTATGCACATGATAAACAACTTAAAACTTGCTTCACTGCTTATTAGTTGATGTCCGTAATGTTTGTTAGTTTCCTTGTGTAGTGATAATGGCAGAGCTCTCGTTCTTTAAATGTGCACTGCACCATTTTCCTTACTTTCATTTTATTCCAACGGTTTTGTACAGTATTTTTATAGACTTCAACACTACGAAATGTTTTTTTTACTAAATTGTTATGAGAGTAAGTCTCTTACCACTGTAAAGTGTTTTTTACTTGTGATATTGGACTGTTGGGCTTTTATTTTCATAACTTAACTTTAAACATGTTTTTCTCCAAATTCCGTTCATGAACATCATAGCGCTTCAGACGACAGAATAAGTAGGTTATTCTATTCTTACGCTACTTATTATCAACTTTGCACATCTGCAATTCTTGGTGCATTTGTTGTTGTTAAAGTTCTACAGTTAGCATATGGACTGTGGGAGTCTTTGTTTGGATACACTTTCTTGTAGTAGTCCTACAGAGAAAAATGTAAAATGCACTTGACCTAAATGCACTTTGTTTTCATCAGAGAACATTTAATTGTACAACTTTTCAGCAGGCCAGTAGACCTGTACATTTTTATTTAATATACACATGAGTGGGGTCAAGTTAAACATCTTAGTTGAATTTTATTTTATACTGTGCATTGTTGCAATGTGCTAAATAAATATTTGCATAATTTGTAATCTCTTGAAACTTTAATATTTATGCAATTGCAATGCCTTGATTTTAGTAAAGTTAGTAGTCTTAGCCATAAATGCAAGGGTACTAATAATTGGCCTAATTTCTTTCGGTGTTTCGGTTTTCGGCCTTGATTTCCTCTTTTTCGGTTTCGGCCACAAATTTTCCTTTCGGTGCATCCCTATTTCTCACCTCACGATGAAGAGAGCTCTCCTGATGGCGCTCGGCTCCTTCAAGAGTGTAGGGGACCTCAAAGCATTCTCTGTGTCCACAGATTGCCGAGAACTCAGGCATGGTGATTCTCACGTTATCCTGAGACGCCGGCCCGGCTATGTGCCCAAAGTTCCCACCATCCCCCCTTGAAACCAGGTGGTGAACTTGCAGGCGCTCCTCACCGGGGAGGAAGACCCAACAGCATCCCTGTTGTGTAACAGATATTGGCGCACTGGATCATGGAGGCTGTCACTAGGGTGTGCCGGTCCCAAGATCGCGCGTGCCCACTGGCATTGAGAGCTCACTCCACCCAGAGTATACCCTTCTCGTGGGCACTGGCTCAGGGCGCCTCTCTGGCAGACATCTCCAGAGCTGCGAATTGGGCTACTCCCCAACACCTTCGCAAGGTTTTACAGCGTAAAACCGGTGTCAGCCCGAGTCTTGCATGGCAACAGGTTAGACATGCGGCCTGTAGGGCGTATGCCTGCGAAAGCACCTTCCCCCCTCCTAGGTGGGCCAGCGTGCTAATTTCGCCTCACAGGCATTCCATCCACCACTTAGCACCTCCTGCAGGCAGGCTGGGCAGAACAGCCCTGCCCCCTTAGGCCGGTTACCAGCTGAGTTATCTTCCGCATAGCTCTAACAGGACCTAGTGCTCCAGACGTAGTAGCCCCCCAGTAGGGCGGTTCTGTCTGATGTATCCTGATGATTGGTTCCCAGCTTGGTAACCCATGACCTTCCCTAAGTGGACATACACCTTGCAGTACTTTCTTCAGTCAGCACATTCCTCCCATGAGTTCTCCCCTATCGGCGAGACCATGTTGGTGTCTCCACTAAAGATCTCCCTATGGTAGGAAGTGGTCTCTGTGGTGTGTTCCCCCACTGAGGTAAGTAACGCTTACCCAGTGGCCCTTACGATGCCAGGCAGCTTCTCACTGTTAAAGAAACAAGGCCTCCGCCTCTGACGGCCGGTGGCAGGGGCTTCTCACCTTTCCAAAAGCTCTGGGACCCCCTACATATCCACTGGAATGTTACAATTTTGCACTGTCGCTCACGTCTGACCCAGGCCAGTCACCGTCGCTTCGCTAGAGATTGTGACACGGGAACCCCACAACGTTGAGAGACAGACAGAAAGGGAACGTCTTGGTAACGGATGTAACTTCTGTTCCCTGATGGAGGGAACGAGACATTTTGTGTCCTTCATGCCACAACGCGTGCCGCCCGCTGCAGCAGTAGAGAGAGGTTTCAGGCTCCTCAGCCCAAAGGTGAAGGAATACAGCATGGTTAGCATGCAAATTTCATACGCCAATTTCATTGGCCTTTTCAGACAGTTGATAGGATCTCAAGACGAACCACATCTGTCGGTTCGACACAACGTCTCGTTCCCTCCATTAGGGAACTGAGGTTACATCCGTAACCAAGACGTTTTCAACATTTAAAAAATTATGTAATTTTTTATTTACATGAAATGTGATTAGTGTATATCTAATGATGTATGCTTTATACAAACTTTTGCATCCTGGCTACTCTTGTTATGCAAAACATGATATGGGAGTGACAGTTTAAAAGAAAATCATGTTTGACATCTTGAAACCAAGATTTTGTGAGAATCACCTGCCTGACAAGAGATAAATAAAGTGACACATAATTTAGTTGACTCCATTTCTAACTAAGCTCAATAGTATCAGCTATTTAAACAATTCACTGCTATGAATGAAATAGCAGTCAGTGTATGTGAAGCTCAGCAACTCATGTACTTGTACTTGGCTTTCATATTCCACAGGTCTGTTTCAGAATTGCTTTTAAACTCCAAGTTTGATGTCAACTATGCATTTGGGCGGGTTAAAAGAAGCCTTTTACACATTGCTGCCAAGTGAGTTGACCTTTGCTTTAGTTACCTTCTAGCAAAGAAACGAGAAACAACTTGATGATATGCTTGTTTTATCACTAAATTGTTGGCAAATATGTTGATAATAAATACCAAAAATTGGTCTGTCCTAAAGTGTAAGTGGTGGCTAAAGAAAGATCAGATAATGTACATTCTGCTAAAAAAAACAATAAAATAATAACAAAAAGTGTTGAACCATAACAGAAATTCACAGAAATCGATATAATGGGAGTTGCATTGGTTCTGAAAATGATTGGTTATTGAAAACGATTGTTCTCTTTGGCTACTATTGGTGGGAGGTTATCGGGTGGATGGGAACCAAAAGAATACATTTCTGTAATAAATCCTACTGGAATAAGAGCCAAAACATTAGACAAATGAAACCATTGTGAATGAACAACTGATCATTAATAATGATTTCTGTAATGGGAACAGATAGAGGTTTGGTCCTTAGGATCCAATTCAGTCATATTCATACAAAACCCAGTTAATGTTTCTAAAAGAGTTTTTGCTTGATTGTTTTAGTTGTGGGTCAGTAGAGTGTCTGGTCCTGCTGTTAAAGCGTGGTGCCAATCCAAACTATCAGGACATCTCTGGCTGTACACCTCTACATCTTGCTGCAAGAAATGGGTAAAAAATGACTGTTCTAGTAATGCAGTGTAATACTGACACCTGCTGGTTAATTTATCTTATCCGGTTAAGTTTCAAAGCATGTGTATTGTGCAGTGCAAAGTATGATGGCAGTAATTGTCTTTTATCTGAGGAATGCATTAAATAAGTCCTCATGATGTTTTGTACTATTGTTTTGACAGACAGAAGAAGTGTATGGGCAGACTATTAGAGTTCAATGCTGATGTCAATATCTGTAATAACGAAGGCCTAACCGCTGTGAGTATGATAACAAACGTTTGTATTATTATTGGAGCTGTCTTCGTTAACATATAACATTATTTTTACTTATGTTTATCATGGCTAATCAAATACAGTATAATTTCCCTCTAACAATGATATGTTTTAGGTCTATAAATTACAAAATTATACTCGCCTTTGTACAACATAATTTATTTGCTACTTTTAAAAGTGCTTTTTGAAATGTTTGTAAAAGATGCTGTTTAACACATATCATAAGCATCCCACAGCTGCTGTCCATAACCTCCCCATGAAATACAAATGTCTTTTTTTACTTTTAATATGAATGCTGTATTTATTTTAAGAAGCCTTAAAATTATCTTAACTAGTGTGCTCCAAAACACACATTTTGCTTAAAGCATTGAAAGATCAATGTAGACCAATATTAGGCTTTAGTTGAATTAGAACATTTAATGCCTTACAAAAATTATTACTTGTGTGCATTTTGAGATAAAACAATGGCACTGCCATATTCCAGGATGGGTTAGTACAAGTTTTCAGTTTAGACAGCCCTAACATTTATTTTAATCTAGGAATAGCCCTGTATGGGAAAACAGCTATTGAAGTATGTGTCAGTTTTTAGAATTTGAATAAATAATTGCTTTTTTTCATACGTCATCTCATTCCCCTTTGTCATTAGATTCACTGGTTGGCAGTAAATGGCAGGACAGAACTGCTTCATGATCTGGTGCAGCATGTGTCCAATGTGGATGTGGAGGATGCCATGGGCCAGACAGCCTTACATGTAGCCTGCCAGAACGGACACAAGACTGTAAGAATGAACATTTCTAACATTTTTTTCTTTATCTTTTAATGGTGTCTTTTAAAGAGCTTTTGTAGTTAAATACATGTTAATATGTTAGAAACGTGAGAGAATATTGTAGCGCTCCAAATAGGAAAAGTAAAATCCTTGTTATTCAGGTGCGTAGAGACAGTAGAATCATAGACATATGATCATAGAGGGGGCCCGCCGCACAAAGAGGTCCGTATGTATAGCCGCCTCTCGCCTCGGTCCCACGACAGTTGTGCGACCTCCCTCCTCCACCCCATCAACCTCATAAACAAATTTTTCTAAAATCAACCTATCACAAATAATTTTGCATGTTAACATACATTTATCTTCTGAATACATTTACGCATTTGCCAATACATTTGTTACGAAGTATGTGCAATCCCTGGTATAGCACCCATGATCTTGGCGTTGCTAGCGCCATGCTCTAACCACTGGGCTACACCCACATAAACAGTGAAACCAGATAATATTTGTGGATTTGAGTCATCGTGACATCTCATGTTTATGAAATTTCAGGTCCAGGTGGAGCAACAGAGATTTACATTGAGACCAAGTCTCAGAAAAGTAGAAGGTTAATTCAGAGAAAAGCTTTAATATGATATGTTTGCAGATAAATGTGCTTTGTTGTTTTGATGTTTATCTATTTTGCATCTATCTGTATTATATATTCTATATATATCAATGGGTTTTGTTGTGTTCTTACAGACAGTGCAGTGTCTTTTGGACAGTGGAGCAGACATCAACAGACCCAATGTCTCTGGAGCGACTCCACTCTATTTCGCCTGCAGGTGAGTGGCCCATCATAATTCACTGAAGCAATTGCATGTAGAAGATTGTGATTAATGATCTTTTCACTTCGGCTTGAGGTTGAGCGTTTGTACGTGGCCTCTTCAGAAATAGATTTCTTTTCAGGGATTTGAGCCTGACCGCACAAGAAACATAATTAGTTTAACGAAGGGTTTATATGGATGTGGTTTCCTCTATATAACACAAGAATCTTGAGGCTTAATGAGAATAAGCAAAGGGATTTCAGGTTTCTTTGCTGTCAGGAGAAGCTAATGCTGTTTGATGAGGACGTTCATTCTGTTGTTGGTATTCTCAGCGAGGAGCTTCGGATGTGCTCAGATGAGCTTGGTTGCCGAGCAACAGCACTCCATCCATCTCTTGTTTTGATTATATTTTGCCATTGATATCTGTCCTCTCGAGGCTGTTTAAATAACACAAACATACACCACAACAGATCACTGAAGAGAGATTAAACGTAAAGTGGATTGAGTTGACGGAATAGTTCACACACAATTTCAAGGGTTTTCTTTATTATACTCACCTTCATGTCATTCCATGCTTGTATGACTTGGCTTGTTCTGCAGGGCACACAAAAGACATTTTGAGGAACATTGGTAACCACCAAATAACATTCATTGACGTCCATTGCGTACACACAAAGCCACTGAGGCATTTCTCAAAATATATTATTTTGTGTTTCACAGAACAAAGAGATAAATACTAGTTTTGAATAACATGACAGTGAATAAATGATTTTGGGTGAACTGTCCCCTTGATGTTTTATAAGGTGAATATTTGGCATGGAACAGGGTCATTCCCATTTGGGCGAATGTAATAATCTTAATAATCTAAGTCTAAATACAAATAAAAATGTTGTTCTGTGGAATGCATCAGAAGTTTAGCATATTTTCATTAAAAAAATGCAGTTGAATGGTCACCAATCACACTTGCATAATATAACCATAATTTAACTGGGATGTTTCTAGTAGTTATAGTAATACATATGTTAAGGAATCTGCCAAAAACATGGCTACTGTGGTTTAAAAAAACACTAAGGGCTTCCTAAAAGTTGCTTTTAAATAAATACTTCATTTGCAAATCCTGACTCCACCTATCCAAAAGACTAAAAGTATTAAATTGTAGTTAAATTGTGACCTATGCGTGTTGTTTTGCAGTCATGGTCAGAGAGACACAGCTCAGATACTGCTTCTCAGAGGAGCAAAATATCTGCCGGACAAGAATGGCGTTACACCACTTGACTTGTGTGTGCAGGTAAATCTAACAAACACACAAATACTTACACGGGTACCTGTATTATTACTTATGAATATGTAACTAATTCCAGGGTGGTTATGGCGAAACATGTGAAATTCTCATCCAGCACCACAGCAGACTCTTTCAGATACTGATACAGATGACCCAGAATGAGGATATGAAAGAGAACATGGTGCAGCACACATCACTTTTGTTTCTTATATGCTTAAATGTATGCAATCTATTAAATGTGTTCATTTGATTATTTTAGCTAAGGAAAGTTCTAGAACATGTGTCACAACAAAGTGACTCCAATTACCAGAGGATCCTGACCAGCCTGGCTGAAGTGGCCACCACGAATGGACATAAACTGCTCAGGTCTCAGCCAACCCAACAAATTCACCTTTTGGTTAACAGTTTTTTGTTATAACTTCCCTTTTACTAATCTGTTTCTCTCTGTTTCGATTCAGTTTGTCCAGTAACTTTGAAGTCCAAACAAAGAGTTTCCTTCGGATTATACGGATATTCTGTCATGTGTTCTGTATTGGACCGTCCTCCCCAAACAACGGGAATGACATGGGCTACAACGGCAACAAGACACCTCGAAACCAGGTGTTCAAGGTTAGACAGTAGCACATTAAACCATACAATAACTTGAACGAGAATGCTTGCATTGAAATTCTTAAAGGAAAAAATATACTTGAATTGCTAATATGGCATAATTGACATCACAGACAGGCATGGTCATGTTAAATATGCAGAAATGCTTCCTGATTACCTTCAGTTTGGAGTAACCTTATTTCGGCCTTATCAGTATGCATGTAATTGAACCTTTAGCCTTTGCACTGCTAAGGGATCAATCAACATTTAACAAGTTACAATATAAACATACATTTAATATTCAGTATGTCGCCTGACATATATCGTCGATAGCTGTGTGAGGGACAGTATGAACTGGAATAACCACTCTCACAATCTCTGTTCATTTTGAATGAGCGGGACTATTCTGATCTCCTCTGAGTTTTCTGTTCTGGTTTGAAAGTTATGCTGTTTTGTTGTTTTTAGCCTCTGGAGCTGTTATGGCACTCTCTGGATGAGTGGCTGGTTCTGATCTCAACTGAGCTGGACAAGGAATGCAAAGATGTCAACGCGTCGTCCTCAGGGAATGACATCGCCTCGCTTCTTCTTAAAAAGCAGGAAGCTGATAACTCTGTTTCAAGTGAAACCCCCCCACTACTGCTGGACGCCAAAGGTGTGATGAATACGCCAGAGGGATATGCTGATGGCCAGGATGTCGTGTCTATGATAGCCAATCGCCTGAGTGCTGTGATTCAGGCCTTCTACATGTGCTGTTCCTGTCAGATGCCACACGGGTACGACTGACATTTCTGTCACCGTCCAGTTGGGCACTGCCTGTACTATTAAAAATTCTCATTCATTTTCTGATCTTTAAAGATACAGTTTTTAAAACTTTCTTGAAATAAGAGTCCACTCTGTAAATTAGAGTATGTTCTTTTTCAAGTCCATCAATACCATTTCTTAAAGCTACATTTCATTCAGAAATCTAAAATGGTTATGTTTGTTGACATATGATCACATTTAAATATCAACACCTATTGAGTATTCAGTACCTCAGCCTGCCCTGATGAAAAACAGTGTGTGCAGGTACACAGAGGTTAGCCGGAAAATAAATCTTGTCATTTACATATTAGAAGTCTTAGATTCTTTTTCATTCTAAAGGTTAGAATGAGGATGAAAAATAAAAATCTGACATCTACACATGACTTAAAGCTTTGTGTCCTAATTCTCAACCACACAATCTGTCAGTTGTGTTCTCCAGTGATAATGTGATTACTGTATATATAAATAGTCTACCTATCCATACACTTTTGATTGAAACGCCTAAAACAGTGCATACTCATCATATTTTTCTTCTTCTTTTCTAGCATGACCTCCCCTCGATTCATTGAGTTTCTCTGTAAACATGATGAAGTGCTCAAGTGTTTCGTCACAAGGTAACGCAAGAGTGTCTACAGACGAAAAACAGATTTGCAATGTATGAAGGGCTCTGTACTGGTAGCTCCAAAAAATAAAATAAAAATATTTTAAGGAAATTAATTTACACAATAGGCTAAATATATGTGTGTCTACTAAACGAATTAATTGAAACGAATGAAACGAATAAAACAAGTTCATCAAATGTTTAATAATAATGCGTACACTAAGTTTAAAAGATCTTAAAATATATACAATGAAATGTGTACACAAGGTGTTTCCCAATTGGTGTCCTAAACCCTGTATTTCATAGGCGTCTCTAAATCTCTCATCCATTGTTTGCAGGAATCCTAAAATTATCTTCAACCACTTTCACTTTCTGCTGGAGTGTCCTGAGCTCATGTCTCGCTTCATGCACATAATCAAGGGACAGGTAAGAGTCATTGTGACTGACAAAGCTGCTGGAGTTACAGATTAGAACAGTGGTCTGATCAGATATGAACTTCACAGGAGCCTCTGAATAAGTTAAATGACAAAATATAATCAAAACACGGGAGTGTTGCGAATGCCCTTTCATGTTGAATTGAACACAGTTAACACGGCTCTCGGCCATAACATATAATATCTGATGAGTTTTCAGCATCTCAGGCACTTTGAGCTTCATTACCCCACAGAGCAGTTTGATAGAGAAGGCAGCGTTTTGTTAATTACAGAAGTGAAGCTGTTGAATGTGTGATGAGTTATTTCTTTGTGTGCTTCCTGACTTCTGCTCAGTCGGATTCAATTATCCTCCAAGGCTTCTGCATTACAAAACAAAGCCATGCAGATATTATGCTGATGTGGTTTTGTTCGAACATTGCTTTTCATATTTATTTCACCATTTAAAAGTTTTTACCAGATTCATAGTATGAGCGCAGGCCTGGTTTCATGTGTTGCTTTTCACAATGTGTGTTAGAATGCCGTTCATAACATAAGGTGAGGGCACATTTGACTTGTTGTGACATACTGTAGACCACCAGGGCAGATTTTAGTGTGAACTCGTTTTCACTCTACAGGTTTAAAGCTTGACAACGTATCTACGTGCCATTGTATTTGCTTGCCTTTTCTCAGCCGTTTAAGGACAGATGCGAGTGGTTTTATGAACATCTTCTGGCCGGACAGCCGGACTCTGATATGGTGCACCGGGCGGTAAATGAAAACGACATTCTTCTGGTTCACAGAGGTAGATTAATTTCTACATGATCAAAAGTTCCTGTGCCTTTCACCAGTTCCCGGTTTCATTTACATCTCTTCTCTTTTAGACGCACTGTTTCGCAGCAGCTGTGAGGTAGTGTCGAAGTCATCCAACGAGAAACTGAAACAAGGCATCGCTGTGCGGTTTCACGGCGAAGAGGGAATGGTTAGTATGAACAAATGTCATCCTCGTCACACATGTACCTATAGCAGGAGGGTAAAACATCATCATTAGATGCCATGGGTCAGTGTGATTTTACTACTGTCAAGGAGTGTCGTTAAGTTCTCCGTAAGTGTGAATCACAATGGTAGAATCATTGTAACACAACAGCAACATAAATCAAATATGTTAAAGGAATAGATCCCATAAAATATCTGATTATTTACTCATCTTCATGCCAACCTAGATGTACTATATGATGTCATCCATCCAACACAAAAGTAATCTCAATGACTCCAGTTGCTTGATTAATGTATTCTGAGGTGAAACCATAAGTGTGTTTGTGAACCAACCCAAGAACCAATGAGATTTAAAGTTAGATGTGCCGCCCTACTTGATTTTAGTGCAAATTTGTTTTTGTTTTTATTAACAGTTTAGCAAGTTCAAAATTTGAATCGCACACCTATCGTTACACTTCACCCACTAGACATTGAGTGCGTTTACATGCACAGTCTTACGCCGATTATGCTTAATAAGATGATATAAGGTCATGTAAATGCGTAAAACGGTTTTCGTTGGGGAAAGCTCTTAAACGGCTTAAGCAAAACCCACTCGGCAGAGGTAGTTTTTTGCCTATTACTCTGATTTCGCGCTGCATGTAAAGGCCTTTACAGGTTTTCTATCAGTTTTGTTTGTGCGCATGTCTCACAGCGCAATAGTACCCTGATAGCACACATACATCTGGCTTACGTCTATTTGACGTCTGCAAGACATCTACAATACATAGTTTGCTCATCTGCAATACGTCTTGGAGATGTCTGTAAGATTATATGATTTAGAATGGATGTATAGCTGCTCTTTCGAAGATGTTTAGCAGATATTTTTACGCAGCAGATCTCCAGATCTTTAGCAGACATATTAGAGACGTTCAGATGCCTCTGAGACGTATTGCAGATGAGCAAACTATGTATTGCATATGTCTTGCAGTCGTCATATAGACGTAAGGCAGATGGATTGTGCTATCTGGGTAAAAGTCCCAAACGAAAGTTATAGTAAAATACAGTATAAAAGTCCGCTCTCGAATGATGCAGTTGATGTAGAAACGTCAAAATGAAGATGTATTGTTGCATATGCAGGTACTGCGGAGATGAGATATAAAAATACAGCTTCTGACTGTTTTCTCGCTGCATTTTAACGGACTATCGACGATGACGTCACTGCACGCGAGAAACCCGGCAAGTCTCAAACTTCCATGTTAACGCGGTTTTATGCGTAGCCGGTTAATTACTATGCGTGTAAACACGTGAAAACAGGTTTCTTTTTAAGCTGATTTTTGATAGATATCCATTTATTTTGTGCATGTAAATGCACTCAATAACGCACTTGTCGTCTGAATTACTTTAATGATGTTTTTGCTTTTCGGAGCATCACCATGTTGAATAACGGCATATTTTTATCTTAATGAAAATCATAGTCACCTTAGCATTGTTACTAACCTAAAGACAATGCGCACACAGTATGTAACACGCTGTCTGAAGTGTTCTGTCGTAACAGAAACGTTTTATTTCCCAGAAATGTAATTATTTTTTTACAGTATTTTAATATTTGTAATTAGCATCTTAACCACCAAATTTTTCTACTTCTGTTTTCAGTTTGATTAGTTATCTAAAATTGGTGTTATTTTAACTTGGTATTTATTGTCGTTTTATTTTACTGTCGCAATTGTAAAACCTGGAAAATAGGAAGGGCCTGTATGATTCATTTCTAGTATGTAACGTAAACAAACTAGCGCTTTTTTTTAATCAGTATTTAAAGAGAGTCAAGAAGTGGCAAATTGTTTATTGTTGCCGGTAAAGAGCTTCAAACCATTAGCTTTGGTTGATTTTTTTGCCAGTGGGCTCTGGGCAGACTGATCAGCATAACAAAATGTATCTAGAACATATGGAGCAGTCTGCTCTCAAACAGGCGGAACATTCCGTGATGGGTGCCTATGCTGCAAACATTTGTGGAAAACTGATTTGCTTGAAATGTTCCCCGTGGTAAAAGTGTTTAATGATAAAGCAAGCGGCAGGTACATTCATTTCAGATTAATGCCACAAATAACTTTCATTCATTTCGGTCCTTCTCTCAGGGTCAGGGGGTTGTCAGAGAGTGGTTTGACATTCTGTCAAATGAGATCATCAACCCGGACTACGCACTCTTTACACAATCTGCCGATGGTAAATAATGTCTTGTGTTAAACCCAGTTTAGTATAAATTGCTTATGCCCCCTTAAGTCAAGGCTTTCTATAGGTTTGAAGTTTAGATGCACCGAAAGATACGATTTCCTTCTCTTTTAACTTGCAGTTACACTCTGTTGTGTATATTTATACTTTTGCATTTTTATTTGGTGTGTGGGTGTTATTTCTTCTACAGGTACCACCTTTCAACCTAACAGTAATTCCTCAGTCAACCCAGATCATCTAAACTATTTCCGATTTGCTGGTCAAATCCTGGGTCTTGCCCTCTACCATCGCCAACTGGTGAACATCTACTTCACCCGCTCCTTTTACAAACACATACTGGGTAACTCGCCTTACTCACGTAATCTTTTATATTGTCTTGAAATAACTACATGCGCATCACAGTACACATCGTGCATTGAATTTGCACCTTTTTAAGGAAAGTTCAAGCATGCTCCCAAACATGGTTGTTGACAGGAGTGTGTTGAACAGATCACCTGTTTAAGGTGTGTTTTTCCGTGTGATCCGCACAGGCATCCCAGTGAGCTACCAGGATGTGTCCTCCATTGACCCAGAGTATGCTAAAAACCTGCAGTGGATCCTGGATAATGACATCAGCGATCTTGGACTTGAGCTCAGTTTTTCTGTAGAGACGGACGTGTTTGGAACCATGGAGGAAGTCCCTCTCAAACCAGGAGGCACCGCTATTCAGGTTACCCAGGACAACAAAGTGAGTATAAACACCAAATCTGTCTGGTGTAAATATTCAGGAGCACATTTATGACTCTCAATACACCTTCATGTTTTACTTTCATCAAAAATGAAAATTCTGTCGTCATTCACTCAGCCTCATGTCATTCCATACCGATATAAATGACTTTGTTCTGATGAACACAGAGATATTTGGAAGAATGTTAGCGATTTTCAATTCTGTGACATTGACTGCCATAGTAGGAAAAATTAAATGGTAGTCAAAGGTGCCCCAGATTCTTCAAAATATCACTTTATGTTCAACAGAACAAAAAATAGACAATGGGATATATATGGGTTATGTCACGTGATTGAATGATGACAGAATTTTCATTTTTGAGTGAGCTAGCCCTTTAATCGTTCAGTGAATACATTGCATCCTATAAAAATGATCAAGGTAGATATATAGTTCAGAGGCTGTGAAAAGTGGAAATACTATGGCCCGGTTTCTAAGACAATGTTTATCCTTAGCCAGGATTATGCCTTAGTTAGATTAGGCTCTTTAAATTGCTTTTGTTAAAATGCAATAGAAAAAAACATTACTGATAGGGGTGTAACGGTACTTGTTTTCGTACCGAACCTTCACAGGCAACATACCAAATACAGTCATCATTCCTATGCCCTACTCCTTTGAAGCTTTGCGTGCCATTATATAGACATTTGGAATGCACATGGTAAAGGAGGCATATCATTTCCTCATTATCTTCAGCTGGCATGTTCACATGAAAACGGAGCATTGTGTCCGTGAGCAGATGTCGCTGTTTTAATGGCATAACTTAAGCATTTGCAAATAAACACACATTTTATATTTTAAAAAGTTCTTAAAATATGCTATATAATATATAAACACTAATAAATATATCAAAATTTTTATTTGCACACAGTTAGGTTTTATGCTTAAGTTATGCCCATTAAAACAGTGACATCTGCAGACGGACACAATGATTCGTTCTCACGTGAACATGCCAGCTGAAGATAATGAGGAAAATACATCGCTTCCTTTTTCAAGTGCATACCAAACATCGACATAATGGCACATAAATGCCCTTTTCACTCCAAATTCTAAACTCCAATGGCTCTACACTTCGAAGGGAGTAGGGTTAAGGAATGACGACTTCATTTGGAATTTTCCCTGTGTCTGTTCGGTACCGTTACACCCCTAATTACTGATGTGCATCTTAAAACACAACAATGGCACTGATATATTTTAAAATATGTCAGGCCAAGTTATTTTTAGTTATGACAGCTCAAAATTCATTTTAGTCTGGGACTATTCTTAAGCCGTGCCTTTAAAACCTATATGAGGAATATATATATATGTAGCATATACGAAAGAGGTAGCTTTGCATCCCGTTTAGTCATTCTTGAGCCCACTTCCTAAAGTATCTTGTGTTTGTGTGTCTGTCAGGCAGAGTACGTGCAGCTGGTGACCGAGCTGAGGATGACCCGAGCCATTCAGCCGCAGATCAATGCTTTCCTGCAGGGCTTTCACACTTTCATCCTTCCCTCGCTCATCCAGCTCTTTGATGAATATGAGCTGGTCAGTAGATCTCAGCATGACGTTTCTGCTTCTGTCTTTTTATATTCTCCTGCTGCATTTTTCATGCTTTTTTTCTCTGTCTCTTCTCTTCCACTCGTGTGCTCAGTTATGGACCACATCATGCTGTTGTTCACTTATATAACAAGGTTTTTCAACTCCAGTCCTCCCAGAATGTTTTAGATTCTCCGAAATGAACACATGGGGAGTAAATTGGGATACGTTTATATTCTGGGGGTTTGCTGAGAGCTGAAAGTGAAAAACCTTGCTCCATAACAATTGATGATAATTATTAGAATCGCAATAAAAGCATCATTATAGGTTTTAAAAATAGTTGTCTGTATGGCTTTTGACATCATATGGTGGTTTGGATGACAATGTACATTTTTTTTAAAAGGCAATCTTTGCAAAATTGTCTCTGCTTAACCTCTCAATTATTTGTGGATTAACCGAGATTCGATGTCAATGGATTCATGAGGTTCAGATGTGAAGGTCTATATAACGAGCTGATGTATGCGTGAGCTATGACATCTGCCAGACAACTGCCTGGCACGCTCACGGTGTGAACTTATAGGTCAGAATCAGGTTCAGGGTGCTCATACGCTCCTGACCTACTGTGATGTTTAGAGCTGTAAGCTTACAGGCATTTTATACCGTCATCCATGTCCTACAAGTTGATTGACGCAGTGCACCATCTGAGGTATTTTCTGACATTTAACAGCCCGGTGGAAAGACTAGTGAATGGTATTTTCTTTAATTTTGTAGAATGGTGCATTGGTCTCTGACAAACACCATCTGCTGAGGTGAATGCTGCGGTTATTATCGTTTCATCTTCTGTCAACTTTTTATGTGGAATCCTGTTTTTGTTAACGACGCATAGAACCGTTTTTCTAACTAGGTATGCCTTAGCCTAATTGACTCTGGCACACATGGTTAGGTCATTAGTGTTAATAAACTGTATGTGCATGGAGGGCCCATATAAAAATCCTCTAAGAATGATCTTTATTTAGCTTTAAACGTCCATGTAGGAGTCTTCGCTTAAACGTGATTTAGGACCAATCTGAGAGCAACTCTGCAAGCAAAAGACAAAAAAATGTTTTGTCACTAGGAGCAACTCTTTGCAAGATTTTTCATGAATACGGGCCCAGGTCAATAGTGAGACCAAATTATAAACATGTTTTGCAATGTTGATTTGTGTTTATTTTTTGCAGCTGCAAGAATGTCTTTATTGTTCACAAGATGTAAGAATTGAATTTGCAAACACTAGTCTTTGTACTTCAGAACTTGTTCACCAAGACTTACTATCAGGGCCCATTTTCATGAAAAATCTCAGCGCAAAGAGTTGCTCCTGGTAACAAAATTCTACACATTTTTTTTGCTTCCCCTTAAAATTACAGAAAAGATCCTAGTTAAGAAAAAATGTATTCATAAAGCATCTTAACCCTTAAAAGAGCTCTTAAGGTCCAACATTTTATGGGGATCACACAAACAATTAAAACACTTACAGAAACTTATTGTCTCACTGTTAATTTTCTATCAAATACGCTGAAATTAACAGCATGGTTAATAAAAAATAAAGAACATATGTGTGTGTGCGTGAGAAGGGTAAAACAGAAAAAAATAACATGTGCAATTTCAAACTAATGACCGTATACTTAAAAACGCTCTTTTTTTTCCTTCTTGGCCAACCAACCAATCACAGTCTTCAATAGATATAGAAACGGGGTCAGCCCTGCCTCCTAACTAAGATAAAAGTTATTGTCTTTTCCTTGCTCAAAGTTTCTCTCAGATTGATCCTGAATCACTTTTAAGCTCCTACATAGAAGTTTTTAAGCTAAGTTAAGAGCTTTCTAAGAGGATTCTTTGAAGCTTAAAGAATACGGGCCCAGAACTTTTCATCAGCAAACTAAAAATGTCAAGACTGAAGTTATGCATTGATCAGTTCATGTATTTGTATTGTATGGTATTGTGCATACGCACAGTCATATGATATGGTGTTCTTGTTTTGTGAGTGTATGCATTCATTTTATTGCATTCAATATTGCAGCCAACAATAAAATGTATGTAAATTCTGTTTGAAAATCTTTCACAGAAGAAATCTCCATTAAGTATAGTGCATTATAAAGGG
This sequence comes from Triplophysa bombifrons, assembly GCA_029783895.1. Classification (NCBI taxonomy): domain Eukaryota; kingdom Metazoa; phylum Chordata; class Actinopteri; order Cypriniformes; family Nemacheilidae; genus Triplophysa; species Triplophysa bombifrons. Next base: position 8,321,483 of record CM056455.1, read on the forward strand.
TTTTTATGACGCATTATTATTGTTCATAGTGTGTGTTGTAATACATTAAATGTTAAAATCTATTTAAAAATGCAAAGTGTAACAACGAATTGATAAGTGTTATAATGTATTAACTGCAGTTACAATTATTCATGAGACAATACAATGCAAGACAATTGCATTACCGCGCATAATTAATACATTAAAACTACTTTTATAATGCAGGATTAATTTCTTCTTTAAGTAAAGTGTTACCCAAAATTCTACAGGTTTGGGCAAACAAGGGTCCTGAATAAAAGATCATAGAATTGCACTTTTGGGGAAATATATTCCTTTCAAATGGATGGTTTGTTAGATATGTGTGAGTAACCCGGAGCAGAGTATTGCATTATGGCAGTGTTATTTGTGTTTGTGTCTGGGTAGGAGCTGCTGTTGTCGGGTATGCCGGAAATTGATGTAATGGACTGGAAGAGGAACACAGAGTACACTAGTGGATATGACATGCAGGAGCCAGTTATACAGGTATTCCTGCAGCACCAACTAATGCACACACACATGATGCTGTTACACACACACACACACCAGTGGGTGATATAAGCAAAAAAAACGGTGTTCTCAACATTTCATATTATACATTGCGTAAATTTCTATGTAAACGTGATTTTGAAAAGTACATTACAGAAAACGATCATGGCAAAGCCATCAGAATGCACTTTCCACAATATGCTGCACATAAATAATGTGGCAGCACTTTGTTTTACAGTCCTGTTTTACATGTACATACTGTGTACTTACTGTATAACTGTGTAATTACTGCATACTAACCCTGAACCTAACCCATATTAAGCACATGTAGTTAACACTTTGCTAAGCAAGCTGAACGTGCACATATTCTAAAATAAAGTGCAAGCAATAATACTCTGAAGTTTTATCAGTTTATCGTATACTGTATATCGGTTCTTTGATATATTACTGCACTTATTTAGTCTCTTGAGTCTAACATGTTTGTGTTGCAGTGGTTTTGGGAAGTGGTTGATAATCTCACACAAGAAGAAAGAGTCCTTCTTTTACAGTTTGTTACAGGAAGGTATGTACAGTTATTTCCTCAAGACACTTTTATTTATACATTTTAAAGTCTCATAATTTAAATATTTTTCATTATTTATTATAATCTTATGAATATATATATATATGACTATTTTATTTTATCTCAGGTTTATGTTGTACATAAGAAAATGTGGGAGTTTTGCCTGATTTTGTCCTCCATTCTGTCAGTTCAAGAGTTCCTCATGGAGGATTTGCTTTTCTAATGGGTGGCAGTGGTCTTCAGAAGTTTACTATTGCTGCTGTGCCATACACATCCAACCTTTTGCCTACCTCCAGTACATGGTAAAACCATCACACATAATACAGTGTTATTCAGATATGAGCACTAGAGGGCAATGTGGCTCTTCTCATGTCTCTCAGCTATGAGATACAAATACAGAGCTCCTTTGTAATGTGATGAAGCATGACTCACAAAGACTTACAAACAGAACATGCATGTAATGTAAAACTACTCTTATGTTGTAGCATCACTCATCTGTCTGTCTGTCTGTCTGTCTGTCTGTGTCTGTTGTCCTAGCATCAACATGCTGAAACTTCCAGAATATCCTTGCAAGGACGTCCTGCGTGATCGCCTGCTGGTCGCACTGCATTGTGGGAGTTACGGCTACACTATGGCATGACGCTGGCATGTGTGTTTGCAGGGCGTCTGCTCAAAGGACACGCAACGCACACATTAGACAGTTCAGGGATTCTTCAACACTCCTCATTTAATAGACTTTGATCACGATTAGATTTTTTCCTATGGGGCCGAGACAGGTCAGTTAATAAACTTGATAAATAATAATACTTCAAGCACTGTATCTGTTGTGTATGGGTAAATTTAATACATTTAATTTAAGCCATCAAAAGAAAACATATTTGAACGCAAATTTAGGGCCATTGAGGAATTATTTTGATGGAAAAAAAACTGACATTTGTCTTTGATGTAGTACAAAATGCAATTTCAATAATTAGAATTAGGGATTAAAATGTGATAAACTGTCATATTTCCTTTCTTTTGTTATTGCTTTGAAATATGACCCAGACATTTTGTGAGACTCACTCATATAGCTTTAGCCAATGACTGAAACCAAATGGTCATTGTCATATGCAGTAGTTATTTTACAGGTCATTTTATGTGAATTCCAGGCTGTATTATTTGTTATTTGAAGCTGTTCAGCTCACACCATGGTTGAATAGTGTGTGTGCGTGTGTGGATGCAGGCAAGCCAGTGACATATATATAGCTTTCACAGCTGATAAAAAGCCAACACATTATTGAATATCAGCGTGTTGCTGAGAATAGCCGTTTATTTCGTGAAGCATTGTTTTGGTCTGATGTGTGACATTTACATAGGTTCTAATAGGTTCTGTTGTATTTCCATCGTCATATATTTTTATGTGTTTAGTTATACACTGAATGGGGTTGTCACATTGTCCGTGAATGCTTAGTTTTTATATAGTGTATCATTTGTTTCATGTGCAGTAATGTTATTTTTTAAGTGTTTCAAATCATGTTTTGGTTGTGCCAAATATTTTGAGAAAGACATCATATGGTTTCCTCTTTAATGAGAGATCTTTCTAGAGTATGCTGGCAGAGTTATTTTGAAAAAGGGAAATCTTATCATTTTGGAATGTACTATATCATCTTTAGCACTGTTGTAGATGATTTCTGTGATACTATGAAACTGTACATATATATAAATCTATTTATTCTGATTGATCATGATTTGAAATTCTGATTTGTTTTTGTAACAAGTGTGTAAACTTTATAATCTTTTGGATATTTTCCGGAGGGCATCGCAAAGATTAAAGTCTTCATTTTATTATACAGAAAGATGCTTGTTGTTATTATCCGTTTGTGTACGTTTAACTATTTCTACCAGGTTAGTTTGTTTGCACAGCAGTGTCATAGGGTCACAAGCATAGTGTACCAGTCCAAATGCTACAAAGGCAGCAATTCGAAATAATAAGCATGTCCTTGTAATAACATTTACACTGCACACAAACACAACCTTGGCTTTGATTTCATTCTGCTGGAGCTCTGCATATCAATACCAGCTGATGCCTAAACTCGACCAGGCACCTTACACAAAGTGCCATGCATTGATTTCTACCCAGTATTACCATAGTGTGCACGAGGCCCTGGGCGGTTGGCAAAAGCGCTGTTTTGATATCACCTGCTCGTAATGGCAATGCTATTGTAATTGCAAGCTGCTCTCCATGGCAACGCAGCATCCAGAGCAAGAGCGACTCAGCATGGGGGCTTGCCTGAAGCTGGGACAGATGTGAACTAAACATATGTCACCATGACAGCCAAACAAAAACACGGCTGAGAATTGGAGAGTGTGAGAGAAGCAGCGAAACTAGATGTAATAGAGTAGATGTGTGAGTGGTTGTGTACTCCAATGGACAGATGGAGCAGATACAGATTGTACTTTTCATGCCATTGTGCTTTTCTCCAGTTTTGCTTTGTCCACACCCTGTTGTGTGATATGTATGACTTTAACTCTTGGGTCCCATTCCACTGCAATCTGTTCCAGTTCAGCTGAAGTTCTAGCCCATGAAATTGAATAGATGGGGGAAGGTTGTGCCTTATTCATCCATCCAGCTCTTACCATGTCAAACATCTAATACGTGTGTATAGTACTCAACCAGAAGAGTGAATGGTGGTCTATAAATGGCTAACTGAAGTAGACTAACCAGATAAACCCTGACCTTTGGATTAAGTTCTCCCCTTTAGATTTATAAAATGGTTTCTGAGAAAAGTTGTTACAAACACATCCTTTCCTATAAAAACACACCCCTGTCTTAATTATTCTGCACTCAAAATAACAAACACTTATTATTCAATTATAATTAAATGAATTATTATTGTTATTATATTAATATTATTATAGTTTTTTGTTGTTATAATTGTTTGTGTTTTTGTTATAATTATAATATTTGTTATAATTATAATATTGTTATAATTATTAATAATTTACTTTATTATTATTATTATTGTTAATACATTCTTATTTTTCAAAAACTTTTCTCAAAAAACACTTTCAAAAATTTGAACTTGCTCATGGAACGTGACCCTATTCGTTATCCAGTTTTATCTAAGGATAATAGAAAAATGACCAGAACCCCTCTTGGTTAAATAACCTGTGGCAGTCTTTTGAAAGTGGGTGTTTGTTTTGAATCGACACATTAAAAGAAATGGATTGATTTGAAAAATGTAATAAAAAAGATTGAATGTTAATTGCACCATTTTTACCTATGTGAATGGGCCTCAAATCTTAAAATTGAGGTTTTACGTGGAGGCTGAGCATTTTTTTTTATTTACCCACTTCAGAGGTTCTAAGGCTTGAACTTCAGCATCACGTATTAAAGTGCAGCATATAAATGCCTTATCTCTTGTCACGAATACATTTCAAAGACTTCGCTTACAGAAAAATCATATGTTAGAAAAATGTGTAGACATTTTGCATTTAATTATATAATTTATGTCTGTCAGCATTATAGTTTCTATGTCCTTTTAATTCATGCTGCAGCCAGCACAATTCCCCCTTGGGAGAAATATATTGCAATTAACTCTCACCTTGTCCTTGTCGTCCATTTGATGAAATTATAGGTGAAAGTCATAAGGGTTCCTTTAATTATTCACACACAGATTTTAAGCCTTTGAAATATTCTTGGGAAGAGACAAAACACATGTACTGTAAAGTGCTAATGTCCTGCTATTAGTAGCAGAATTGACGTTTGTTATCTTTAGACTTGAATGATATAGGCCTTGACATGATGACATGCGCTTTATGGAGTTTACTCTATTCGGTGAATGGAGGGGATGTTTATTGATCATATGATGAATGAGGAGAAAAGGAACTCTGTGCATCACAGAGTGATAATCTTTTGAGCCAGTGATGGACAGATTTTCCTGCACAAGCCTAACAAGACTGTGAGGATGTTCTTATGAGGATGTCCAGATTTTGGAAACATCAGATGCACGCCTTTATCCTATCAGGAATTGTGATGGATGGTGTACTTGTGGGAGCCATTCTCACAACTTCCCTTCCAGTCTTACCCTAATCTTACCTTCATTCCATCATTTATGATCTACTGGAACGTGTGAAAAAAAACACAAGACTGGCATTATCTATGGTTCTCCGATGGTATCTAAGACCACAACTACTTGTTTCATCTTCAATTTGTTTGTGAATGGCTCTCCTTGTTGAACTTATATCTCAGGTTTGAATTGTCTGCAAAATACTTTTAGTATAAAAATACAAATAAAAGAAAAAAATCTATAAACAAAATCTGTAAACTTTCAGTGATGCTACAGAGGGTAACACATTGCATTGCACTCTATTCCTTTTGCAAAAGATTCATACCATACTTTGGTACAAAATCATGCAAGTAAAGACAATAAAATCTGTGATTTCCAGCCCTTTTTGTCACAGGTACACAAACTCCTGTAACAATGATGTCCCAGAGGAGACAATGCCGCCATGCTCACAGATGGTTAGCATGATCGGACACAAGCCTTAACATGTTCTGGCATCCCTGCTCTCATTCATTAGTTCTCTTGTTTTTTTTTTTATGCAGGCGGGAGGGTTGCTGGGGTCATAAGCATGGCCAAATTTGTATGTTTTAAAAAGCATTTGTATGCAGACTTTGCACGCCTGTATTGCTTTTGATAATGCTTTCCTCCACTATATCCTGCTGCTATTCAGCAATTTACATTGTCACAATTTTATTTAAACAAGGGTCATGTCTTTCAAAAAGTCCAAACAACAGAAGCAAAAAACATGTAAAACAGTTGCTTGCTCTATTCTGTCAGGTTTAAATCATCACGTTAAGAGATTTTGTTCCTGACCTTGCTTGGCTGTAGGGGACAAAACCTCTATGTGATATTCTCTCTAAAAGCCCCCTTTTAGAGAATATTCCGTTAACATTTCAGCTTTAATATGCATTCTCATGTATTTATTTTTAATACAACAAAGATGCTTTTTTACTTTAATTATTCAAAAGTCAATTTAATGCAATTTTGCCCGCAATTAAAAACATGAATGCTTAGGTCATTTTATAAGTGTTGTTTGTAGGACAACCTTCACACATACATTAACCATTCAACCTAAACACTTGATCAGATTCCGCAGATTCAAAATTACAAAAAAAAATGTGTGCAATGGAGAAAGTCTTTCATATAAAGGATCTTGATCTTTTAATGCAGAAGAGACTTACAAAACGGCACTGAAATACTAAAGGTTAGTAAGAAGGTAAAGTTAAGTGGAAAGGATAAAAAATGCTAATAGAGAGTATAGCAGAAATGTTTTTCTCATTAACTGTTAGTCTTTGTTATATATTAAGGCACTTTTAATATCTTTTTACTAATATTAGGAAATATTTATAAATATTTCTTATAAATATAAAAAAATTCAAATGAACGAAAAAAACTTAGCATTTATTATTTGTTGTACTTTCGAATATTATCAGGCATGCAATATCAACTAAGATAAACATTCATCGACAGATAGTATACAGTACAGTAATGCCAAAGTCTATGAAAAGTGGTTTGATTAGTGATTTTCCTTCCATTTATGAGGTCCTAGAAGACTTTTCTTATTGCACTGAGAATTTATTTTTAAAATCCAATCATTTAAATTAACAAATGCCTTAATGAAAAAGTTATTTTTCTGTTTAATGAACTTGCATTCATTCTGCATATACATTTCACACGTCGCAGAAAGCATCTGAACTATAATTTTGTAAGTAGCAGATCATTTAGATGACATTGGAAGGCAGAGGTGAATCTGTGGGTGGATACTGTATTCATGTTGACCCACGTCTTAGATCAAAGTAAAATGCACCAGCCAAGGGCAGATTTTGTGTTCGAGATTCAAGGTCAACTCGCATGTGAACAGCAACATAAATGAACATACATTATATATCAAAACAAATTTTGCTCTACTCTGAAAAAAATGAATACTGGCTCATGCATTGCAATCACTCATGAATAAACATCAGAGCTTCATTGAGTCTACAGGTTAGCGTGTCAACGCATTAAATGCGTTTGTGAGTTTGAATTCCCTTCACCTTTTTTGACATTGGCTCTGATGCTTTGTACTCTGCTAGCTCGCTTGTATTACATTGGAGTGATGTGGAATTCCTCTGAAGGGCTTTGCTGTTTGCTTCAAATATTGATCAGGGTAGTCTACACCTCCAACTCAATGTCACAAGCCTTCATTTTAAACTCTCAATTTAACCACAGTTTGAGTTATTTTTGATATTGAAAGTTTAAAGAAATAGTTAATCAAAACGCCAGCAGTGTGACGCGCCTCAAAAGACCCTACAAAACAACAAAAGACACTACAAGACTTTTAAAATGTATCTGACCCTGGACAACAAAACCAGTCTTATGGGTAAATTTTTCAAAATCAATATTTTTACATCATTTGATAGCTGAATAATTAAGCTTTCAATTGATGTATGGGTTGTTAGGATATGATGATATCTGGCAGAGATATAACCAGTGTTGGGTGTAACTAGTTACTAAGTAATTAGTAACTGTATTTTAATTACTTTTCCATTGAAAAAGTAAAGTAAGGGATTACTCATATGTTTTCTGTAATTTAATTACAGTTACTTTTGATGTACTTAAACTAAATACTTTGTGAAATATATGCGTGTGCAATAGTGTAATTGACATCAAAATTCAAAGTCTTACTTTAAAATCTGTAATCACATTTGTAATACTTTGGTCAGTTAATAATATTATTTATTTGAATGAATTAAATAAGCCGTTTCATGTCTATCCTTGAATCACTTAACTAATCAAGGTCCATGTAGGATATAGAAAGTAATTAGTAATGAGTAACTAAATACTTTTTGGACAGAGTAATTTGGACAGTAATCTAATTACACTATTGAATATGTAATGAGTAACTAGTAATTAATTACTTTTTCAGAGTAACTTACCCAACACTGGATATAACTGTTTAAATATCTGGAATCTGAGGGTGCAAAAGAATCAAAATATTGAGAAAGTTGCCTTTGAAGTTGTTAATAAAAGGCACTGTTACTGGTCATCCACTCAAAAAAATATATATATTAAGTTTTTATATATTAACAGTAGGAAATTTACAAAGTATCTTCATGGAACATGATCTTTACTTAATATCCTAATGATTTTTGGCATAAAAGAAAACTCTATAATTTTGACCCATACAATGTATTTTTGGCTTTTACTAAAAATGTTCCCGTGCTACTTAAAACTGGTTTTGTGATCCAGGGTCCCATATACTTTTCAACTAGACATCATACACTTGCAGACTTTTTGAAAATTTAGATAGAAACACACTGATCAAGGCTGAGTTTCCCCATAAAGTGTCTCTTACCGTGAAACGAAGACTCTTAAGGTACACCTTAACTCAAGCAATACTTTTTCTAGGCGTGTTCCTGAACTATACCTTTGGAGGTTACCTTAGCAGGTGCTGTCCATGGAGGTGGTGCTGAATACGTTGATATCGATCCCCCGAGAATCGATTGTTTGTTCTACCTTGGGTTATAGAGTGGGTAAAGTATTGAAAAAAAAGGTATTATGAAGAAACGCTTTAGAAATAGCATTTATCAGGGCTCACTGAAATAGTATAAATAAGTAAATATGTGTGTTTGTGTGTGTGTGTGTGTGTGTGTGTTTGTATGCATGTATCTGTAATTTTGCAAGTGTAAGATCACGCACCCTCACGGCCAAACGTTTTCTGTGTTAACCAGCTACATTAACTGGCTGTTTGACTTCACTTGTTTTTGAAAGGATAATTTACATTCTCATAGTTTGCCATCATTTGTTAATGTTCTCTTCGATCTGTGTTGATTCATATTATTGGCGTAAATCTCTCATTTGTGTATAGGGATAAGTGTCTCATCCAGAAGGCCAATCACTCGCGGGACACCCGCAATGACATGGAAGCCTTGATGTGCCTCCATCACGTCTTGCCTGTTGAAAGGTGGCAAGACGGAGCAGGATGTTTGACACTGAGTAAACGCACCTCCACATCGAGGTCTTTCTCAGCCCATATTCGTCCCCAAACACCTCCAGAAAACTCCCCGCGGCATAAAACGAAGATCCGCCAAGCAGAAGCTGATAGTCGGGACTGAGAGAGTAGCTCTGTCCAGTTTGTCTCGACAAAGTTGGGCCAACAAGATGTAAGAGGTGCAGAATTTGCTCCCATGGCAGAAAAAAATTGTGAAGAATTTTTCTTCTGACATGGTAGCCAGGGGACTAAAATGTTCTCTAATTAATTGTGCAAATACACTAACTAGGTCCGCTGACGGCACCATCTTTGATTTTAGACAACTATTCGCTGTCTCGCTGAACTCCCCATAACATGCATTTCCTTTACATAGACTATGCCTTTCCTGTCAAATGTTTTGCAAGCTGATGTGCCTTGGGATAATAGGCTGTAATTTAAAACACTAACAACCTTCAGTGTAAGACAATTTTATTCATGAAAACACTTCAGTAGCCTACACTGAGTGTATTAACCCAAGTATTTCATTTGTAAAATTAAAACTATGTTAAAGTAATTTTTTTATTTAATAATAGCCTGAATACAACTTTATATTAATTCGTGGAGTGGAGCATGCTAACGCAGCTCTTGAGGGGGCTGCCTGTGAACATTGTTTATGGCTACCTCTCAGAATGCTCCACTCCCGTTTATCTTCGTTTGATGAGTAAGGCAAAATTCTGCCGAGGCGGCGCGGGATCTTCGTTCGTGGTGCTCACAGATGAAACTTGATGAGGGTGCTGAGACGGCTTCAGCCTTTTCTCAGTCCCCTAGTTCCATCGCTTCTGGAAGGGACTTAGGAGCCTGCATGACAGCGTGTCCCGCCCCATCCAGGAGTCTTAATGCACTGCTCTAGCTCTGAAGGGTAAAAGAGTGCTGGGTTTCATACATGGGACATCCCCTGGATATGAGGAGCTATTAGAGGTTGTTACCCGGGCGGTACCCAGACTTAGCGTTGACTGGCTTAGTCCATCAGTAAACTTGATGAAAGATACTTAAAGAAGCGTATACAGCCTCAACGTCAGGGGTTGGCATTTTTTTTATTTGCATACTGAGGTGTCTAAACCGTGGAAAAAGCCTTATTATTAATATACCCACTACTGTATATCCACTATGTCCACTAAGTTTCTCTACTGTTTTAAGGGCTAGAGATAATGGCTATGGCATGATGCCAAAGGTGAAAGATACGTTGGCCATTTTTCTTTCAACGGAAGCACTATCATCTTTAAAACACCCGAAGTTGCCCACCAAACCATGTCGAGTCATGTCATATTTGGTGGGCAAGGCATTTATAGCTGCAGGTTGGGCTGGGGCATGTCTGCAAACCATGTGTCTCTTGCAGGCATACCATCAGGTGGCCGCATTTCATAAGTTTATACCTCGCCGCTCTAACCCCCAGGGGTCCGAAGTCCAAGGGCAGCCCCAGCCCATCCACAAGCTCCTCATATAGGCAGAAGCAGAGCGTAGCTACTCATACTCCCCTCAGAGAGCTTGGGGGTCAAGGCAGCAAACTCCCAAACCTTCTGGGCAGGTTAAACATGATCTGAGGACAATCATCTTCTCAAATCAAAAGGTTGTTGCCAAGTAGGCCTGACGGTTTTATAGGGCATCACGACAATAAAGTTCAGTCCTTCAGAAGCCCTCAGAATATCGACACATTAACTCTGTCATCCACAACCCTTCCGGGCACATCAGTTTCCGTAACACGCAATCATCTCCCAATCATCAAAAGTCTCCCCGAAGACATTGTAGATCTAGTAGATGTGTGAAGAAATTCAGTTATTCGACAATCCCCTGCCATTCAACAGATAGATTTGAAAGATGCATACTTCCACACATCCATCCTTCTTCAACATCGGAAGTATCTCAGGTTCGCTTTCGGGGGCAAAGCTTACCAATATCGAGTTCTTCCATTCGGCCTAGTTCTCTCCCAATGCACCTTCACGAAATGCATTGATTCAGCCCTTGCTCCATTGAGACTTCAGGGGATTTGCATATTAAATTACATAGACGACTGGTTAGTGTTAGCTCTGTTTCAAGAGATGGTGGTTCGACAACGGCATGTCGTCCTCGACCAAATGAAGCGTCTGAGGTTACGGCTCAATGCCAAAAAGAGCAATTTAACTTCTCAAGAGAAGGAGTTAAATAATTGTATGATCACAGTTAAAGCACATATACCTTTGTTCCCTGATTATATGGAAGAAACCTTGGTTTCTAAATCAAGGTGTGAAATTGGGGGCGCGATGTCACTTGAAGACAACTGATGCGTCCCTCACAGACTGGGGAGATGCAGTGGAAGGTCGCTCACCCATTGGGCTGTGGACAGAGCAGCATCACTATTGGCACATACATTGCCTTGAGATTTTAGCTGTACTACGAGCACTGAAGTACTTCCTCCCAGTCCTTAGAGGCCATCATGTTCTAGTGAGAACAGATTATACGAGAGGGGTCTCTTACATAAATCATCAAGGGGGCCTGAGGTCACCCCCTCTCCGCAGACTTGCGCACCAGGTTCTGCTTTGGCACCATGGGACATTTTAATGCGATGTATATTCCTGGAGTCCAGAATGTGGGAGCAGACATACTTTGAAGGCAGGGGCCCAGGGGTTTGGTCGAGCCAAAATCATTCTGTTTACGTCCCAAGAGATGTCTCATTGCCCTCTGTGTTTTTTTCAGACTCGCCCAGCCCTGTTGGGACTGGACATCATGGCACAGACATGGCCAAGGCGGCGTCTGTATGCTTTCCCCCCAATTTCTCTGCTCCCAGGAGTTCTAGAGAGAGTTCAACAAGAAGAAATCTGTCTCTTACTAACAGCCCCTTTGTGGCCAGCCCGGGTAGGGTTTTCCCAGACTCTCCTGGCAGGTCAGCCATGAGAGATTCCCATCAGGAGGGACCTTCTGACTCAAGCCGGGAGCAAGATTTTTCACCCCCACCCACAGCTTGGGAAACTGCGGGCTTGGCCACTGGGAGGTGAGCTGTTGAATCGGGGTCTCTCAACTGAAGTTGTTGAGACCACCCTTAACTCTAGAGCTCACTCCACCAGAAAACTTTTGCCTTGATTGTTCATCTCAGGCTGTAATGAAAGCCATAGAGTCATTCCTTGATGCACTGTAGAGTTCCCCCGAATGGGAACGTCTCAGGTTATGACTGCAACCATATTTTCCTGAGATAGGGAACGAGACATTGCGTCTCCTTACCAATACGCCTTGCACCTGTAGCATTTGTTTCAATATTTTTCAGAAGCTGATTTGCATTCCGCTTCCTAATTATTCCTTCCAGTATCCGTGTCGCTCGTGATGTCATTGGTGACGTCATTGCCACGCAACTATAAATCACTGATTAGTTTCACCGACTAATTGCAGGCGTGTCTCACTGCTGGCGTTCCCCATATAGTCATTCCTTGCTGCAGTCTCTCTTTCCCTATCTCAGGGAACTATGGTGACAGTCATAACCTAAGACATTCTGCAGTTTTTAAAGATACTGTAGAGGAGTAGGCGGGCGAGACCGTGGTTCGAGACCGGTGAGTAATTGTTAATGAGCGCCACCGGTCTCGTATCATGTAGGACAGTGGTTCTCAACCCCAGTCCTCAGGCCCCCCCCTGACAGAATACTTTGGATGTCTCCCAATTGAACACATGAACGAGTTAATGAGATAATGAAGTGATGATTGAGTCATTAATGATGAACAGGTGAAGTTAACAAACACAATCACTAATGAAAACATCAACTATAAGAATAAAAACCATAATAGTGTTGAGTGTTTCCTTTAGTGTGGCTCTTATCCTTGATTTATTATGTTAAATTTTTTGCTAGCTGAAATAGTTTGTTTCTGAAGCATATTTTTAAGAGTCTGTACAAATGTTGGTTGATTTTGGTGTGTCACGATATTTGTCAGACTTATACAGTTTAAGAAAGTTTCATTCCAACAATTTTGTCTTTTGTCTGGGTGTTCAGAAATAAATAAATCAAGGGTAAGAGCCCCACTAAAGGAAACATTATTATGTTTTTCTTGTTCTTACTGATGATGTTTTTGTTACCAGCAGGTGTTCATCATTATTGATCAATCATCACTTCATTATCTCATCAACTTGTTCATGTGTTCAATAGGGACACATCTAAAATAATCTGTCGGGGGGGCCTGAGGACTGGAGTTGAGAACCACTGATGTAGGAGATCGGGAGCATAAGTGAACGAGGGACCGGACCGTCGATGAGAAAGGACTGGGCCCGATCATGTTTTATGTTTGTATGTATGTTCTTGTGTTTGGCTGTGAGGTGGCTGCCGACATTTTAGTGTAGCATTTTTTGTTGAGGTTTGTTTTGTTTGCCGGCGGTAGGCCGTGAGGGGCTGCCGCCTCTTTTTTTTTTATTAAAACTTTATTTAAATGTCTTTCGGTTCCCGTCTCCTTCCTTCCTTGCCTTGAGCTTTTCTACGGATACATTTAAAAGATTCCCCTTCAAATGTATTTTGAGAAATGTCTCATAAACAACATTGGCCCACATTGACTTTCATTGTATAAGTTCCTAACATAAAGCAGAATTCTCAACCAATTTTATGAGATGGAAATGGATTATATTTATGATGAAACTTGATTATATTATACACACTGACTGGATGGTCTCGATATGAAATGACAGGAAGATTGGAGGAGGCCAAGGAAATAGTATAATAGAGAGACACAGCATATTTTGACATTAAGTTTTTCGTTTTAATCATGTGCAATAAGGAGTCATTTATAGTCATACAATGACTGTAAATAGGTGAAAAAAGACGTCATGGCCATATTAAACTTTGATTTGTTTCCAATATCCAAACATTACTAAATGAAAAATATTGTGACAAGTCTTTGACAAAAGTAGAGGGTTTTTGACAGTGCAAGTGAAAAAAAAGAGAGAATAAAATAGACAAATGAAAAAAAGATGTTTGGGTTGGTGAGGCTGCACTGTGTTAGTTTGTATGTGTGTGTTAGGCTACACAATTCCCAACTCACGATCACTTTTTTTGTTCACAGAGAAACATGTCAAAAAAGAGATATGTTGTGCAGAGCAGCTAAGTCAACATTGTGAAAGATGTGTCTGTCCTCCTGATCTCCGCAGCAGTGGGGAGGTTCTGGGTCACACAACAGGTAGTTAGTGTGGGTCAGAGGGGCATTGTAACAAATCGGCATGAAAAACTTATATTACAATTTAATTCCTTTATTCATTCCTGACACGACATTCAGTCCACTGTTTTATTTGTGTTCTACACAGTAAGATTTAAACTGATTGAGTGCACTCCAATTAACCATATTTAAAGTACACCACCAACACTAATGTTGAGAGTTGTGAAGCACCTACAATGTTTCGGGATATTTTTCTTTTGGAGCTCAAGTGCGAATTTGCTCGCTTACAATAAAAATAGCAGCTTTTAACTTTTTCTTCATGAAATAAACTACTTTAGTTTGTTGCAGAATAAGAATGTGGTTGAATGTTTCCTTAAAAAAATCTTATCATGCCCAGTGCACTACCTTGAAAGGAGAAGGAAAATCTGATAAGGGGCTTGCTCAGTGTGCTGGGTGATTATGAGGCAGCGAATCTTTTTATTGTCTGGGAGGAGATAAACAGCTTTGAAGTTATCAGGCAGCACAGTCAGTTGGAGAGGAGTAATTGGATAATTAATTCACTCTTGGACAGGTCAAATGGATTCTTCTCATCTTCATCACAGCGGTTTCGCGAGCTCTGTGAAAAACATGATTGATGTGTGGCACAGTGTGATAATAAGAGAGCCTTCATCAGCCTGAACTCCTCAATCCAAGACAGAGGAAGGAGATGATGATTTGAACAAGGACATTGGTTAATAGAGGAGAGTTTGAAATGAGGTAGAATAAGTGAACAACCGGAATTTAATGTTTTGCTTTCAAAGTTTTGCAAAGGAATGAGCGGAGTTTAATAATCTCATCACACCGCTTTGTAAAAGCTTCATGTTAAAACGACTCCTACAGAGTTAACTCAGGCCAAGAAATCTTTGCCATTATTAATTTCATGTTGATTTGAACCTGTACGACTTTCTTTAAGCTTTGCTCAAGCTTTCTTCGTGGGTAAACACAATATAATGGACAGCCATGGGTCATGCAGGACGACACACATCCGGGACTACACAACTCTCCAGATTTATGCCATCTTTCACATCCTATACAGGCTATATGTCAACCTTTATACAATACATGTAGCGATGAAGTATTTCCGCTAAATTCTAAGCCAAGTCAGCCACGTCTGCTCTCATGGAGCTGAGAAAATTTTTCTGAGGTCAGTGATAACAATGTGTTTCGTAAGAAAACCTTCACATTTCAGCAAACCAACAGCACTACAGCTGAACATTGCTATACAGTATGATTTTGTGACCAAGTCTCCAGTTAGTCGAAAAGTTTACTTAGCTCTTTTTAACCTAACGGATAGCCTGAAACGCTTCTCCTTTTTGGATGTCGATGTATGATGTAGTGTTTAGATAATTTGATCCACGTTGTTGACAGTAATCCTACAAGCATCTTGAAGTGATTGAGTAAAAAATGCTATTGTTCCCTATGGACGCTACATGCGCCGTATTTAACAGAGCTGGCAGAGATTTTAGCTGAAATATGTCATCGCCCCCTATTCTAGTGGTGGCCCGATTCGCAAAACCTCCCCCCCCCAAAAACAATAGACAAACTTTTCGCTACTATGGCCCAGAGAATTCTGTAAAATGATTGAGAGGTAGAAAGCACGTTAAATCATTCTGACGCACAAAAAATCCAACGGAGACCTGTCACAGAGATAGAGAGGGATATTTCAGGTGTCCTACAGTGTAGGTCCTATAGAATCATGTCAATCTCAGTTTGGAATTAGTCACATCTATCTGCAGAGAACTCTAACAACTGGACCTGCAATGGTCAGAAGCACTCAGTTTGGAAATTGATAAACATTTTGTTTACAGTGATAGATAAACTATCATAAATAAGCAAACTCCTTAAAATAAAGCCTTGTACATAAACATGATCAGAAAATCTTTTTTGTATTTTTTGTATTTTGCCAAGACTGTTGGTATTTACAGTTGTGACTGAATAAACTAAATAAACCTATGGGCATGAGGGGGCACTAGAGCAGGGATAATTGCCCTTGCTTGGGTTCTTTAGTAAAGTGGAAAAGCAGAACGCAGCTGTAAATGCCACATATTCTCCTTCCTGATGGGGTCAGGTGAGCTCAGGTACAGACTGCTGACGGCTGGAGCTTTTAATCTCCATTAAGGTTGCATAATGTCTCCTTTCAGGGTTGATTTGATTTGACATGCTTAATGACTTACTCATTTCTGCTTCAGTCCCCTGCCCACATCCTAGGGTGAGCGGTGACATTACCCCCTGCCATTTTTAAATTATAATATAATATAAATCAGTTCTAATGCTTTTTTGCTGTCAAAAGCACAAAGCTGTCAACTTTGCTAAGAAGTTTTCGAATCTGGACAGCTATAGTATTTATTTTAGGTAGCAAGATTCTCTGGACATTGTTTTAGTTTTGATAGATCATGCATTCCATGTCCCTAGAGCTAGATTCCGCGTCCAGGTATCGGGTTGTCGAGGCCCCTGCCTTCGACTACCACCCGATCCACTTTGCACCGACCCCTTACGGTCCCTCCTGTAGGTGGTGGGTCTACGGGAGGGTGGCCCCACGTCGCTCCTTCGGGCTGAGCCCGGCCGGACCCCATGGGGGAAGGCCCGACCACCAGGCGCTCGCATACGAGCCCCAACCCCGGGCCTGGCTCCAGGGTGGGGCCCCGGCTGCGCCATGCCGGGCGACGTCACGGTCCTCGAAATTGTCGTCATCATAAGGTTTTTTGAACCGCTCTTGGTCTGACCCGTCGCCTAGGACCTGTTTGCCTTGGGAGACCCTACCAGGGGCATATAGCCCCAGACAACATAGCTCCTAGGGTCTTTCGGGTACTCAAACCCCTCCACCACGATAAGGTGGCAGTTCAAGGAGAGGGGGGAGGAGTTCGGTGAGGCCATGGAGAAAGACTATCGGTCAGCCTCGAAGAGATTCTGGCAAACCGTCCGGCGCCTCAGGAGGGGGAAACAGTGCCCTACCAACGCTGTGTACAGTGGAGGGGGGCAGCTGTTGACCTCGACCGGGGATATCATCGGGCGGTGGAAGGAATACTTCGAGGATCTCCTCAATCCCGCCATCACGTCTTCCACTGAGGAAGCAGAGGCAGAGGGCTCGGAGGCGGACTCGCCCATCACCCGGGCTGAAGTCACCGAGGTAGTCAAGAAACTCCTCGGTGGCAAGGCACCGGGGGTGGATGAGATCCGCCCTGAGTACCTCAAGTCTCTGGATGTTGTGGGGCTGTCTTGGATGACACGCCTCTGCAGCATCGCGTGGCGGTCGGGGACAGTGCCCTTGGACTGGCAGACCGGGGTGGTGGTCCCTCTTTTTAAGAAGGGGGACCGGAGGGTGTGCTCCAACTATCGGGGGATCACACTTCTCAGCCTCCCCGGGAAAGTCTATGCCAGGGTACTGGAGAGGAGAATCCGGCCGATAGTAGAACCTCGGATTCAGGAGGAACAGTGTGGTTTCCGTCCCGGTCGTGGAACACTGGACCAGCTCTATACCCTCTCCAGGGTGCTGGAGGGTTCATGGGAGTTTGCCCAACCAATCCACATGTGTTTTGTGGATTTGGAGAAGGCATTCGACTGTGTCCCTCGCGGCCTCTTGTGGAGGGTGCTCCGGGAGTATGGGATTCGGGACCCTTTGCTAAGGGCCATCCGGTCCCTGTACGACCGGAGTAGGAGCTTGGTTCGCATTGCCGGCAGTAAGTCAGACTTGTTCCCGGTGCATGTTGGACTCCGGCAGGGCTGCCCTTTGTCGCCGGTTCTGTTCATAATTTTTATGGACAGAATTTCTAGGCGCAGCCAGGGGCCGGAGGGCGTCGGGTTTGGGGACCACACGATTTCATCTCTGCTCTTTGCGGATGATGTCATCGTGCTGGCCCCATCAGACCAGGACCTCCAGCATGCACTGGGACGGTTTGCAGCCGAGTGTGAAGCGGCTGGGATGAGAATCAGCACCTCCAAATCTGAGGCCATGGTTCTCAGTCGGAAAAGGGTGGCTTGCTCACTTCAGGTAGGTGGAGAGTTCCTGCCTCAAGTGGAGGAGTTCAAGTATCTGGGGGTCTTGTTCACGAGTGAGGGAAGGATGGAACGGGAGATTGACAGACGGATCGGTGCAGCTTCTGTAGTAATGCAGTCGCTGTACCGGTCTGTCGTGGTGAAGAAGGAGCTGAGCCGCAAGGCGAAGCTCTCGATTTACCGGTCAATCTACGTTCCTACTCTCACCTATGGTCATGAGCTGTGGGTCATGACCGAAAGGACAAGATCGCGGATACAGGCGGCCGAAATGAGCTTTCTCCGCAGGGTGGCCGGGCGATCCCTTAGAGATAGGGTGAGAAGCTCGGTCACTCGGGAGGAGCTCAGAGTAGATCCGCTGCTCCTCCACATCGAGAGGGGCCAGCTGAGGTGGCTCGGGCATCTTTTCCGGATGCCCCCTGGACGCCTTCCCGGGAAGGTGTTCCGGGCATGTCCCACCGGGAGAAGACCCCGGGGAAGACCTAGGACACGCTGGAGGGACTATGTCTCCCGGCTGGCCTGGGAACGCCTCGGTGTCCCCCCGGAAGAGCTGGAGGAAGTGTCTAGGGAGAGGGAAGTCTGGGCAGCCCTGCTTAGACTGCTGCCCCCGCGACCCGGCCCCGGATAAGCGGAAGAAGATGGATGGATGGATGGAGATCATGCATTTATATATTTTTTATTATTGTTTCAATTTATGTTGCTTATTTTTATTTATTTACAGCCTACATTAATCTGAATTGCTGCACTTCTTAAAATTACTGTTTGTGTTAAAGGTCCAATATGTAATTTTGTTGGGAGGATATATTGACAGAAATTCAGGGCCCTATTTTCATGATCTAAGTGCATGTTCTAAAGTGTAGGGCGCAAGTGCACTCAGGGTGTGTCGGAATCCACTTTTACAAGTTTAACGACGGGAAAACGGTCAGCGCGCCCGGTTGCATGGTCTAAACAGGTTGTCCCGATTCTCTTAATGAGTAATGGGTGTTTTTTGGGCGTAACATGCAATAAACCAATCAGAGTGTCATCTCTCATTCCCTTTAAGACCCAGGTGCTATTTTCACGGCGGAATTTGCAAGAGCAAAGACTGGATGCTTCTCCAGAGAGGAAATGCATCTGCTCGTGCGTGGGGTTAAAGCCTTTATGGACACAATAATAATCTTTTACATTTTAATCCATTTAATTTTATAACTGACATGATTGTCTGCTGCTGCGCTTCCCTCTGTGTAATAAGTATAAAGTGAAAGTGCGTTGTGGACCCGACCAGAGGCGCATTTTCTACTACGATTTTCTACTACGATACGGTGCACAATGCATAAACATTTAGTCATTTAGCAGACGCTTTTATCCAAAGCTACTTAGAAATGAAGTAAACGATAGAGCCCATTTGAACAACATAAGGAAAACAAAAAGCATAGGGGCAGTAAAACTGGTCTCATATAGCCTATCACAGTATACGAAGCTAAGGTTTATTTATTTTTCCCTTCTTTTAAGGATATCAAGAATAGAAAAGAGATCGAAGTCAGATCTAATCAGTCAGTTGCTGAAGGAAGAGACATGTTTTCAGTCGATTCTTTTTGATGGTTACAGAATCTGCTGATCTTGTAGCATCGGGCAGATCATTCCACAAATGTGGAACAGATCCAGAAAAGGTATGTGAGAGTGATTTTTTCCCTTTAACGGATGGCACCACAATACGGATCTGGCGGGTACATAAATCTGTATTAGCGAGTGAAGATATGGGGGTGCCGAACCAGTGGTGGTCTTGTAGACCCAAAGTAGAGCTTTGAATTTGATACGAGCGACTATAGGGAGCCAATGTAACTTAATGAATATACCTAACTATGTCTTCATAGGTGTATAAAGACCTTGCATAATGAAGCGTTAGGTTTTTATTACCTTAGAATGAGCTATTTCTATCTATTTCTATCCCCTGATGGAATTCACCATGTTGTTTCTACAGTAGCCCTAAATGGACAAACTGCTTTATGAAGACATTATCAACTATTATTATACTATTATTATATTATTATACTATATCAAAAATGTAATATTGCTCTAATAGTGGCTCTAATATACTCCAAGTGTTATGATTGGTTAAATGATGATTGGTTAGTCTATACGTTGTAAGTGATGTAAGATTGTGTTTTCCCTGGCAGAACTTGCGCTGTAGATTACATTTGCATCCATGTCTCCATTAATAATTCAGAATTGTCACAATACAGGTAGCAGTGGCAGCTTGAGCAGTTTCTGAGGAGTTGGGGGGGTAACAAGGAGGCAAAACGTAAGACAGAGTGACATACTGAGAAAAAGCTTGATTGAGTGTCTGACACGAGTCAGACATGAAAAATCCGCTGAGGAAATCAATAACTTTGTTGTAGTATAATTTAAATGGTTACTGGTGGAGGGATTTATTTATAGGGATAGGATAAAGTAATTAAGGATTATCAATCAGCACTTATGTTATATAATAAATGAACATTTTACAAAAGAACAAAAAGGTAAATTTTTTGATTTGTGGAAATGTTTTGCTTAAGAGGTGAAATCATCAAAATTATTTTGCCTGCAGTTTTAGAGGAGAAAGAAGATGCGAATAATGAGAAGCTGTACAGAAACCACTTGCTGGTTTCTGTCAAACACAGCAGCAACCCTGAACCGAAGACTGGGCTCCACTGACAGCCCTGGAGTAGCTCATCTCTCTACATGCGAGATGTTTTACTGATCTATGCTTCCTGCATTGCAGTCTTATGGAGGAATCTATACAGGTATATTTTCAATATAATATACAATACTCTAAGCACCTCAATAGGGGTTCATGCAATTTCCTTTTTATTTCAAAATTCCTAAAACAAGATATTTGCTTGAGAATCAGAATGACTTTAGATGATGTCTTTCTCTGTGAAAAACATGTCAGTAAAAAAGAAATGCTTGTGACCTATAAAATAACATATGCTAATGAGAAATTATATATTATTATGTGAGATTATTATTCGAGTAAAGTATAATAAGAAAATGCCAGTGCTTGACATGGGAAAAAAGGGTTCTGGTACTCTCTTGTGCCCATTGCACTACGTAAATTATTACCACATCTGAAATTTCTAGAACAAAAACACTGAATTGTTGGACATTGCTGGTGCAACATATTTATTTAATAAAGAAACCATTTGCCAAACAACCGATTTAATAATGTTAAAAGAAACGTTATTTGATTACATGTGATAATAGTTATTCAGTCTATTGAATTCTTCTGTTAATTAAATCATCATATCTTCTGCCTTATGTGCTGTAAACTTATATGTTATGTTTTTAGGCATGTCGAATAGAACACACATTACATTATGTGACAAACCACCAAAGTTTTTATTTAAACAGCAGACAAAATAGTTTGCATCTCTGAAACCACTCATAATTTTTATTGTAAATCAATTAGCTTTGTTATGACTGCCTTCACACATCTCACTACACTGTCACCAGCGCCTGTCTATAGACAGTTTTCTTCAATTTGATTGGCTGAACGCTCTGTCTTCTTTAGTTTTATTGGCCGAAGCTAAAGATTAAAAGAGAGAAGAGCCGGAACTAAGTACTGGCAGGTACCGGCCCACTTCAAGCACTGGAAAATGTTATTAATAAAAGTAATGGTAAAAAATTCACATGTCTAAATATTCATATACATAATTATCAGCTTGCCATGAGTAAACAACAAAAAATGCTGAAATACATAGTTTGCTGTAAAACTATCAAAAAACACAATCCTAACCTCTATCTCCCTTAACAAAATCCTAGATGTCCAGAGTTGGTTCAATTTCCTAGAATATTGATGTTGGAGATTCCGTAAGACTGTAGTGTAGACTGTTTAAATAGTCCCATCACACGAAATGAGTGGAGGGTGGATGACTTAACCAGCAGATACTTCAGCATTTTGGTATTTTCAAAAAATAGAGATTTTCTCTTTTATCCTGCAAAAATTCGAAAAGGATTTTTTTTAATGCCTTTCACATATTGGTAGAGATAATATGTAAAATAATAAACAAAAAAGTCCTTGATGGATCTAAGGCAACATTGTCCAGGCAAATATTGTATTACGACTCCATTAAAACCATCCAAAGGTATATATAAAGAGCAAAGCACTACTGATAAGAGAAACTCAAGTTTCCTTATTGACATGCATTTCACATTTGCAGCACTTGACTAACAAGATGGTGGCAGTCTGGGCATATCAATGAGAACAGACTGTTGTTTTTGATATTGTACATCTGAGAATGCAAAATAGACCCGCTGCTGTTGACAATCAAACACAAGATTAAGTAATGCAGCAAACAGAGGCCGCTTTCTGAATCACAGAGCGGGGAGGGTACAGAGCCGGGGACTGGCTGGTCGTCGTCCTTGAGAGGAAATAAATGGGTTGTGAATTTCAAAAACGTAATTCTCAGGGAAAACAGCCAAGGACTTGCAAGTGTTGAGGAGGAGAATACAGAGTGAAAAACCTGTTAATACTTGAGGGGCAGTTCAAGGAAAAGTAGCGTACATGAGGTGTAAGGTGGCATCACAAACTTATCGATACCCTATGGAACGTCAGTTCTATATACTGTATGCAGCTCTTTAGTTCCTGTCCAGACATTAGCAAAATACCAGTGAGGAGCCATGACTTGTCAAGGTGTTTTACAGTGGCTATAGACTGTTTTGATTTTATGTGACAAAACTTTGGGATACATATGTAAGAACCTACTCCTTGGAAACTTTCCTTTCGAAAACGTTGTGCGTTAAATTGATTTGGGGTCTAATGGATGCGTGATTTATTTTTCTCTTTTTGACTTGTTAACCAAGACTTAACCAATTTTTAACCAAGACCAAGCTTTAATTTAGTCTTCTCTTTTTCTGCCACAGAGAAAGACGGCTAGTGTTTTTTACAGTTCTCTAGTGTTCTCTGGTGAAATTTAACTTGAGTCTCCTCAGTAAAAAAAGTAAACTGGGGGATGTTTGTGCAGACAGAATAAATATTAACTATTTGTCTTTTTGGAGTGTAGTTATTCGTTAAGAATTATAAAAAAATCAATAACCATGTTGTTGCAAAAAATTGGCATGACATGAAGGAATGAAATAAAACACAATTAATATTTACAGTCCTGAATTATAACAGGAGAAATGATTTTGCACCTCACGTTCTGTTTGTCAGCTTCAGTCTGAACTCTCCTCTCGGTGAACGGAAAGCACTGTGGTGCAACTTAATGATCCTCTGACAAATCATCCAACACACACACACACACCTCGTTCACCCCACCTCAATCCCCATTATCTTTATGAGTGTATAGACTGAAGGTCGTGCTCTACCTGGGGAGCAGAAATTTCTCATTGCTCCATTTCCATCTACAGTTCACCTCCCTCTGTGTACCTCCACATCTCCTCAACCTATCACCCATGCATACCTTTCTCTACACAGCAGACGCGCACACTCCTGGGCTGTGGGTGGTCCTCTGTCTCTGCAAGTAAACAAACTCGGGGTGGTGTATGCTTGCAGGGTTTTGTAAGGGTTTTCATAAGAGCTGTGCATTTATGTGCAAATGCATTGCTCACGCTTTTGCAAAGTCCCACTGTGATATTATTCATAGAGAAGCAAGTCTGCCTAGGTTTCTGACGGCTGTTGCCTCCTTCTGCCTTCGGAGATATTCATGGAGCTTTCAGCTGCAGCGTACCATCAAAAAAAAAGAAAACTCCCATCAAACATCAAAGCACCTTTCCCCTCTCAAGTCTACATCAACACTTGTATTTACAGATCTAAAGGTAGACACTGAAAAATGCCCCAATAGAGTAATTACAAGGGCTAATTTAACCTTTAGCTCTGTCTTCCCAGGGAAATGACTGTGACCTAATAACCCAGCTCATCAATATACTGTCAATTTGTCTCGCCATTTCTGTGGGTCCTACCGTCCCCAATCAGACTTTTATTAGGAAGTTGTCTTTGTAAGGCCCAGCGTTGCCCTTGTAAGGCGATCGATCTAACAGACAGTTTTATTCTTTAGAGGATCTGAATCTGTTCTTTTAATAAAGTCACCATGTTGCTCTTCAGACTAAAGAGAGTGATTGACTTTGCAATGACGGTGTATACATGTCTGCTCCTTTTAACCCCCATCACCATATGCATTGACTATGGACATTGCAGGCAATACTATATTATAAAATAATGCCATACATTTCATAACCAAGTTGTTTGTACTCTACGATTGAATGCACTGTATTACAGAAAATTATTTTTTTAACCCACAGCTCACTCCATCCCCCCTTTCTAAGCACTATGGAGGCGAAGAGAGGATTAAGGTGTCGTCAGGTTTTCACTTCTTTTCCGAAAGAGATAAAGTGTTTACAAAACGCATTCTGTAGAGCAGCTTGTCGGTTTAGGGCTACTGTAGAAACAATATGGTGAATTCCATGTAAGGCGACCAGCGGTTTATGTAGATAGAAATAGCTCATTCCAAGGTAAGAAAAACATAACGCTTCATTTTGCAAGGTCTTTACCTATGAAGACATAGTAAGGTATATTACATTGCCTTTATCTCAATAGATCCTCCAAACAAAATTTACACTGGACTTTTGGCTTTTCAAGTATAGTTAAGTGTCATTTTAATTATATTACTGAAAACTACACAAAACAGACTAAAAATATGCTTTACTATTTTTCTACTTTATTAATGAAATTATATTATGATTTTTTTTTTGCAAGGGATATTCTCAAGAAAACCTACTTAAGCTATCCAAACTTATGAGTTTCTGAATTATTTCTTAAGTGTAGTATATAGGTTATAGATCAATTGAACAAGTTGGCTTGAATAAACCAATTAACACAAAAATCCTCCATTATATTTAGTAACAATACCTGTTGTCCCAATGAGTGTTTTTATTACCAGCGGAAACCTATATTACATGATGCCTTTAGCTACGTAATTTATGGCTTATGCAGGGCAAATGCTATCGCAGAGGAGCTGATCATTATTCATCTCAGCAAAAGTGCTCAAACGTGTCCCGACAGACTGCAGATACAGACACAGGCCAGTTGCTTTTGCTGAGCTTTCAACTTAACAGGAGCAATGGACAGAGATTAATCCTGTGAAAACAAAGATTTTTGGAAATTAAATGACAAGATGCAATTTTCCACCCCGCTGACCTGCTGCACGGGCGCTGAAGGCAAACGACTCAGCTGATGGGAAGTGTCTGAAAATGTGCATTTGGGATTTCGCTGTGATTTACAGGAGTGGTGATATATGCATTCATAACAATACGCCACACGGCTGTAATCTTTAATTTAGGCCACTGCTGTAGTTCTGTAAAGGGTGTCATTGTTTTTTTCCTGAGATGTTTCTGATGGACTTCTCTGAACTTATTTGTGACCTCAGCTATTGGATGTCCAAAATACCTTTAAAATACATTTTTAAAGCATTTTATAAATTCTCTATCTTATGATTAATTTATAGATGTTACACACTATGCATGCACTTAAGCCTTCGTGCAATATTGAAATAATTTGGCTATTTTTGGGCATTGGTCACTCAGAATATGCTGAATATTGGTGCTATGCTAAGTGGGAGACTGCTGACTATGAGTGTTTTAAAACTGCTCTAATGTGTTAACCAGGTCAAGTGTTTTTCCATCGTGTGCTCGTGGTCCTTCATCACTGAGGCAATTTTCTGTGACATATTAGTGTCAAACTTGCTAAGAAACTGTGATTGAAAAGAGATGCTTTTATCTGTGGTCTGATTGGTCACAATGGACCCTGCTGTTATTCTACGCTTCCAGTCACTTTATAGGACACTAAATTTACACGGCATGCAGATTAGGCAGCATACTCGTTTTTTATTTTCGGCATGGACTTCTATTCGATGATGTGTTTCTGTAAGGACTGTAACCGGTCATTTGAAGATTGGTTAACTGAGCAATTTTCTCTGGTCAATATACTGTCAGCTTAATCAAGAAGAAACTATCATGTGAAGTGAAAGATTTTAAGTGCAGTTTAGGGGGCGGGTTTATCTGAAAGTGTTTAGGCCACCATAATATACTGCCATTACATTTGTATAACCTTGACTTTTGTCATTTAAAGGGGTCAAATGACACGGCTAAAACTAATATTATTGTTTTTTTAGGATGTAATGTAATGTGTATACACGATTTAAGTTTAAAAACGCTGTATTTTCCACATACCGTGCATGTTTGTATCTCCTCTTTGCCTCGCATCTCTGAAACGCGCAGATATTTGCAAAGCTCATCGCTCTGAAAAGCCAGGTGTGCTATGATTGCCCAGTTAAGTGATTGGTTGAATGCTGCAAGACTGTGAGGGAAATGTAACGCCTCTTACCAAATTCGGAACATCAGGTTCCCAGGCAATTGTTTCGACAGGTGAGAAAATGTCATCGGTACTTCAATATCAATTCGAGCCCGAATCTGATACGGAAAATAAAAATGATCAAGCCGATACATCAATTTTGCTAGTGCGACTTGAGCAGGATGTAAAGGATTGGTAAGGTTTTATAAAAAAAATATATATTATGTTAAATAGTTAAAAACTATATCTAAATGTTTTACCTTTTACACAGCAAAAAAATACTTTCAAACTTAGTCTTTTTTCTTGTTTTCCAGTAAAAATGTCTAAACATTCTTGAATCAAGATGCATTTTCTTGATGAGCAAACTGACCTAAGAAATCTTGATTTTAATAAAAAAAATATCTGGAAAACAAGAAAAAAAGACTAAGTAAGAAAGTCATTTTTTTGCGGTGTATATACGACGTTATAAAGACTATAAACAAACAACCATATACATCATACAGAGTTTGTGTGAGATAGAAACAAGCTCGCATTACAGCTGGGAATGGTAACATAGGCGTTAACTCGTCGCGACTCAACAAAGACAATAAACCCAATATAAATACTTAATAAAAAGACATTATAAACACGACATTTGTTCCCTGTATATGGAACATTATTACTGATATTTAGGATTTATGTTGTCTTTTTTTCACTTTGTGCGCGTGTGTGCAATTGCAGATCACAAACACACGACAAACTCCACTCGCGTTAGTCCGAAACAAAGACTTTTAAAAGGAAAATATACTTACAGGCTGCGAATCTGAAGCGCCAGCGAAGTTTTAATGCTTGTAATTGCCCCACTTTTTAATCAAAGCTTTCATGCATAGCCGGTCTTTATCTTTCTCCCACGTTCGTGAAGCAAGCGTCTGTGAAATGCGCTGCGCAAACTTAAACATTCGGATTGTACTTTTCTGGAACATTGTTGTAAATAAAATGTCACCACTCGTTTTAAGTTGTTTTATCTTTTGGCTGGGCAAACAAAGAGTCTTTATTTTCGCAACGAAACACACAGCGTCTCCGCGACATGGCTGCGTCGGCGACGATACAATGAGATTTACAAGTACGCCCACCTCACTTGCGTTTAGATTTGGGCGGTCTTAAGTCAATCATGTTACGAAGTTACGTACGTTCGCCGGGGTGTGGTTACACGAGGCGTTTCAGGCAGGTCTGGGTTCGCATTCGCTTTTAGATAGAATGCATCTTTTGTTCCGACACTATAATTTTAGCAATTTTATGCGTCTAATACATGCATGGGCAACTAATAACACACCAAACACACAGAAAAACATGTATTTGCGCCATATGATCCCTTAAACAAAAACTTTCGAACTGGTATTGCACCAGTCCAAATATGTGTACCTTATACACACATGAATGAATGGATGAATGAATGCCTGCAGAATGCATGAATGAATGCATGAATGCATGCATAAATGCATGAATACATCCATCCATCCAAAGATCTTTTCGTTCATTCATTCAAAGCCTTGCCTTTTGTCCTGGATAATATTCCATATTTCAGAAAACCAGCGAATTGACAATAGACTTCTAATGTTAATCAAATAACATTCTAATTTCATTAAGTATTATACCCTTCTACTAAATGTCAACAAAGGTGAACAGATTTCACTGTAATCATGAACTAAGTACATGCAAATATGATCTCAACTTTTACAACTTAATCATAACTCTAAGACATGACACATACTGAACAGAGATCATTTGGAAGTTCCTTGGATGCAGAAGATCCGGAATGCACAAGGGTAACATGACAAAATGCGAAATATTATTTTGTAGAGATGTGCATACATTTTAAACACGGCATTGGAATATAAACGAGTACAGTATGCAACAATAACAGGTTGATTATTCAAAAGAAGATGACTAATTGTGAAAGAAAAAAAGAAAAAAACTAAATGAAAAAAACCCCCACATTAAATTTTTCCTATCTATTGACATTAAAGGTTACTGTGGTAATAAAAGTAAAGGCCAGTGCTTCTCCCAAGAGCACCTTGAATATACTAAGGAACGGTGCCTCTACAACGTGAGATAACTTTTTGTTTCCTCTCCTTCACATTTGGAGTGAGTGGCTGGTTTGATCTCTATCTGAAGTAATGACCCTCTCGTCTTTCAGCACCTACCCCACAGGAAGGTCCTGCTATTGTGACAGTCTGTTATTGACTCGTCTAAGAAAATCAGCCAACATAGAGTAATTGGTTGAGCCGGAGGTTCCCCTCAAGCGCCCTCCTTCTTTGACAAGCCTAACATAAATAAAAAAAGGAGGAAAGTGATGAGAGGTGCCCGGAGCCATAGCGGATGAATAAAAGCCACACATATCAACGCCGCCCCTGGAAGGTAAACAATGACTCCTAATTATGAGCTGGAGTTTTAATTAAGACACGGCTACACTAATCATAGCCCCTGACGGTGATGATTGACTCAGAGATTTAACATTCTGATTAGTCAGATCTGTCGGAAACTCTTACCGCTGAGGCTGGAGACGATGCTAAAATTACCTGCCCTCCCTCAGTGTGTGCTCAGCTCATCATTCTCATCTTCAAGCTCCTGCCGGTCCTGAGCAAAGGACACAAGTGAACTGTGGACAAAGGGAGTGATGTGAAGCATGTGCTTAACCATAGTATTAAATATTGACGATGTATGGGAAAAAGAGATCGGAAGAGTTAGATTGAATTAAGGTGGTTGTGTATCCTTCATTTTTAAATTAAACAATCGAGTTCCATTGATTTTATATTATTTCTTTAAATAATGGTATCCCATAGCCCTATGCGCATTCCGACATTTCCCTGGGAGGAACATGGCTTATTTCAGGGTATTAAAGCCTTTGAAAGATGAAAAAGAGGGGTGAGGACAGTTTGAATCCGAAAATGTATCCTGCTACCTGCAGGTTGACGTGGATACGGGATGATGAGGTGCTGATTTAGTCGCAGAAGGCTTTATCTCCATTCTACGTGATGTACACGTAGGCTTAACAATTGGGACCAGTGCCACTGTGATGACTTCTCACAACTTTGCCGCCCCTTGGACTGCCTGGGAGTGACCTATGGGGTGGAACTTTCTGAAGTCCCTTTCAGGCATGTCTATCATAGGGCTACCTTTAAGGCTCGATGATCACAATGGCACCATAGGTTTAGAACCCAGGGATGTGTGTTCTAGTGTTACTTCGCAGTGTGCATTGTCCATTGTCTTTAATGAATTTCGACACACTGTAAGTGAGTCTGGATGATGAGATGAGTCACAGTCCTGCTAGATGACTCAAGCCTCTCAACTTGTAGCATGGCTCAATATGGCATTCAGATTTTAGGAAGCAGAAAAAGTCTCAGGTAGACTCTCAGGTAAGAATATGTAGGTACTTCTCAGATTTGATCATCTGACCAGCATTGCAATGTATCCTTCAGTCAACACCTGTCAGAGATACACAGATTTAGCAGAGATGGTGAGTAACATAAACACATAAACTGAGATATTTAAAACATTGTAAAACAAATTTGTAATTGTAAATACAATAAAAATGCTATTACAACTGTCAAAACAACTTGACTAGAAATGACATTTGGCTATTAGTGTCCTTTTTGACGCTTTGGTTATTTGTCGAGCTGTCAATTGTCTAAATAAAGATAATTTAACACATTACATTATTCTGACAGATAAACGTCCATCAACTTGGTAAAGGCACATTGCGGTATCCGGCAAAGAAGTGAAAACATATTACAAAAATGCCAATTTATGATTGAGGTGATATATTCATATGGAACGAAACAAACAATACAGAGCAAACAGTGATCTGTTTTGCAGTTGTCAGTCTGTCATATTCACATCTTAATACAATGTTTCTATTTATAGTTCTCTGATGGTGTACACAGCCAAAATGCACTCCACCTCACAATATGATAAACATATTAATACATATGTGACGATTCAGTACTTATATATAAATATCAGAGCTCAATTGCTCTCACGCCTTACAGAAGCTTTTTAGGAAGGTCTCTGATCACAGCTGTAGTTCAAATATACAATACATTGTCGAATTTTTGGAGATGTGCACCATTTCAATATAAAAGAGCATTATGCATCTTTGCTGAAAATATATACAGCATGAAACATGAAAAGGACCAACAACAGTGATTGTGACTGTGGAATCCTCCGCTGGCATTTCTTCACAATGTCACTTCCTCACAGAAGGTAAAACCATTCTCAGATTTAATCATCAACAGAGCCTGTGGCAATCAGGTGTGTGTTTATTTGTGTGTATGTGTGTGTCCTCCTCCAGAGCTGATAACCTCTGAGAACCTCCATTAACCAGAAAGCGGAGAATGTGTTATCAGACAACGCTCTTTTCTCTTCCCTTATTTAAACACACAATCCAGAGGAAGTTCTTCAGCCTGATGATGGCAACAGCCCTTCAACATGCAAAAACTCTAAAGCGGCCACTGTTGCTTTTTTTACAGTAAGTGTACATTTAAAACGCAATACTATTTTATAGTTCATACAGTAACAGACAGGTGGAACAAAAAGAGGCTCCCCTTAAGGAACAGTTCCCCATAAAACCGAGATGAGAGCACTGTGCGATGAGTGACATTTAAAAAAATGATAAATACTTAGAGAAGCAGTTGTATTACAATGCACTTTATAGAACCAAGATTTATTTTGGCCCCAGGCAAAGGTAAGATTAAGAGAGCAGAGGGCTTTTGAGATTGCTCGACGTGTGAAACACCAGCCCATAATTCTCAAAGTGTTATGCAGCGCCAAGCATTAAAGACATCTGTTTCGCTCTGTTATAGAGTGGGTATTAATTTAGCGTTTGGTTAGTGTTTCATGTTGATGGGTGAGAGAAAGAAAGAATGAGAAAAAGACAAAAGGCAGGGGATCCCCGGCCTGTCCAATCACAAAAATGGTGATGTTTTTTTAGCACCAACAATGTAGCTGCGGGAGGTCATTACAATAAAACTGTTGCTTTTGAACATTTTGTAATAGGCTTCCACAGAGAGACAGTTCAACTCAATAGTCAGAGCACAGTCAGAAAGAACAGTAAAATTTTTAATAAACAAGAAACTACATTTCATATGAAAATCAAATATGATAGATACAATTGATAACTTTCATAGAAGTTTAGATTTACTGCAAAATTAGACAAAGATGATTGATGGATAAATATAGACCAAAACACCCAGACTGTGAAAGTAATGTTTTTCACTATGTCAGCTCATGTCCAATGTTTGTCCACTGACACCACACCGAATCTGGATACCATGCAACAGTTGGATTTATTTGTCAGAGTCAGCACTGCCCATAGCACCATGCAGCTCTGTCAGTCCAGATTGTCCAAACCTGTGTTCATTAACACAAACCTGTCTCCAAATAGAAAAGATAAACACCACTTATTTCATGCTAAACCAGAATCCAAAAAAACAGAGCTGCTTATTTACATAACTTTAAATTATCTATAACAATTTTGATTGCCACAAAATCGAATTTACATAAAGAGGGAAATTACACTTACATCCCCCAAAGTGTTGCTAACAGATGTTTTAATTGTCTGGATTCACTTTGACTAACTATGTGCCACTTTCCATGTCAGTCTAGAATAATGCACGTCCACGAGAGCATGCAACGCATGTGTGTCATGCAGACGCAGGAAGTGCCGTTCAATGTCAGCACCACAGACAGGCATCATGCGATCTCATCGACAATTTGTTTATGAGCCATATCAATTTGAACATTTGGTAACCTGGCCAGGGAATGAAGCAGGGGAACAATTCATCTGTTTGCATCATGTAGATCAGCTGCATGCCAAGTATATTCCATGTTTCATCAGGTAGATCTGATATACATCTGATTCAAAGCTTCATTTTGTTGGCTCTGCACAATCTTCAGTTTAACTGGTCATTTGACTTAGATGATATCCAAACATCGACCAACCTTCTGGTCTGCCACCTAAATCCTGTTACTAATAGTAAAACTACATCAACATCATTGCAGATTTAGGCCACAAGGGCAAATCTTACTTTTGAAGATTTGTGCAAGCTCAACCTTGTTATCTTATTTAGTTGCCCCAGTCTGTGTACATTCAACCAATTTATCATGTTTCCTCTTGTCCCTTGGTGTCGGACCTTGTTCTGCTCCATTCCCACCCAGGGCAGCATTGTCATCTGCTTCTGGATTAGGAGATGATTGCAGTTTTTAGATTACAGTCTTCAGGGAAAATTCATCTAATCTCTAAATTAAATTGTGGTTATTTTTAGGGGAACCACAATTGCTTTTGGGAGGAAGCGTAATGTGAACTGCATCACTGCGGTTTCCTCTCCCAAACTTTTTAAATTTGTGTTTTGTTTTAAACAGAAAATTGTAAGAAATATTCAGCAACAAAAGATGTTAATGGCAAAAAAAATTGACATAAGCAGGCAGACAGTGCATGCGACATAAAAACACATATTACACATATTTATTTTTTTAGAAATGATCAGAGCTGTGTTGTTGTCGTTTTGTTGTCGTTGTCTTTCATGGAGTGCGATGTAAAGATTGTAAGAAATATTCAGCAACAAAAGACGTTAATGGCAATATCCAAATTAAAAACATATGGGAATCTTAGGTGATAGAATATTTTAAGATTATATGAAATGCATAATGTAGATGATTCTATAACTTCTCCTAGAAATCCACATCTTGATTAATTCTATGTGAGCCTCACATTTATACTGTAACTAACTCCCCACCTTAAAACCTGGTTTAGTGAAGAGCGTTCTTATATTATTGAAATCACTCTTTTGTCCCTACACATTCATATTCAGCTGTAAGGAAACGTTATGCTGTTTACTGTATGCAATGTAACTTGTATAATAGTTATAGGAACCAGGAACATGGGCTTCCCCAGAAACTATTTTCTTTGGGCTAATTTCTTGGTAGGATTCAAACTGGCATTAAATACTGTAAAGTGACATAAGCAGGTATGTGCGATATAAAAACACAAATTACAGATATTCCGTTTTTTAGAAATGATCAGAGCTGTGTTGTTGTCGTTTTGGTGTCGTTGTCTTTCATGGAAAGTGAAATGTAAAGTAAAAGTAAAGGTTGAGAAAAAAAGCAAAAAGGATGTCGAAAAATAGTGTTTAAGAGGCTGAGAAGGACAAAAGCGACTGATAAATTCTGTTCACATTAGTTTATGTATGTTTATGTTACTTTAAATAGTATTCTGTGTCGTTTAGCTGATCAATGTACTTTAGAATTATGTCACTGAACAGTTCCTGTTGTGCTGCACTCAAAAAAATATTTTTGCTGCCTGTTCAATTTACTTAACTTGCTTAAGTTAAATCAACACAACTTTTGGAAAATATGGTTACAACATGATTGTTTTATGTTAAGTCATATAACTGAATCCATTCATGTTGGGAGAACATAAAGGAGTTGTGTTGTGTTAACATAAAATAGTTATAATAGGGCAGAGGACTTATATTTCCCAGCATGCTTTGCGTACACTGCATTTTGAGAGTTATTTTCTTAAATAAGTGTTTTATATTATGTATTTTTCAGAAAAAAGAAACACTTGTTAGTGTTTAATGTTCATTTATCTTAAAAGTTTTAAAGAGTTAGTTATATTTTTGAGTTTTGTGGTTACCCTTGTTCAGAAAATTGTTGCCTTTGGTTAGGTCGTGGGCGGTTACAATACATTTTTTTGCATTTCTCTTGAGTTCTATTTTCTCAATATCATCTTATTGAAGTTAAATGAGATAATGTCTAATAAATTTTACAAATGTATAATATAAAAAATGTTGAACATTTCATTTTATTTTAGTGTTTTTATTTGACCTACAGACTTAGTTGCTCTAAGTTCCAATCATTAAGTATACTAAATTCATTGAATAAACAGGAACTGAATGAAACTGTAGAATTTATTTTGGTTGAACGTAAAAATATAAATTTTAGGATAACTGAAGTTAATTAACTCAATAGTTTAAAACAAAACAAAGCCTGTTAAATTGATTCAACTAAACAACATTGCTTTTATCTTAAGCAATTAACTTACATTTACTGAAATAAAAAATGTTATTTAATTTCAATGTAATCCAGTTACGTGCAACCAGTTGACATAAAAAAGTTAAGTTAGTCCAACATATTATTTTTTTGAGTGTGGGCTATGGTGGAACGAATTTAATTCCTACAAAAGGGAATTCTGCCAAAATGTTGATATATGATAATAAACAATAACACAACATTAAACACCATTTTGTAATGTCTAATGCTTTTGTCTACACGGTACTGTAGTGTAGAGATTTTACATAGAAACTAAGCGTGTTTCCGTCTGGATGGTAAGCAGGGTGTTCAGGGTGTATCAGCTCTAACTAGAATCTGCAGTGAGGTAAGCTTTGAATACTGAGATCTGGAGTACATTAATGAGGTATGGTGAGCCAGTAGGCTGTTGGTCTAAGAGCAGGCATTGAGCACAGAGGCTACAGTGAAGCATGCCAGATAGACAAAAGAAAACATACAAGAGTGTGAGATTGTGTTTGACATTAGAGCTTGGCATACTTGCTTGTACAGCTTGGCCTGACCTCCTGGTCGAGGAGTGGTGATAATTCTTATTCCTGGCTTCTGTTGTAATTGTTTTAAGGTTCACCCAATCTCAGAATCTGGACTTCGTACTGTGAAATTGATCAGAATCTCAGCACATGAACTTGAGGTTGATGAGAAACGTAATGGAACAATTGATCTCTACTGTTTGTTACAGCAATCTTTATGTGCGTGTTTGTGAATACTTAAACCATTTAGCACAACAGATCTGATTTGATTTTAGTTTATAAATGTATATATATGTGAATTTTTAGTTGAATCTAAAATCAAAATCTACCCACATCTATCTAATAGGTGTATGTTTGTTTATGTGTAAGGAAAATCTTGCAGCTACTGTATGTCTCTATGATTGCATTGTGCTTTTCTCTTGAGCTACATTAAAGTAATTGTCATTGTTAAAAGCCTATATAAAATAACATACATATAACATACAAAGATACACAGAAAAAAATATTTTTGATGCTTTTCCACTTTACTTATCTCACTTAATATAAAAATCAACACAACTTTTGGAAAATTTGGTCAGAACATATTTTTTTATGTTTAGTCATATAACTATGCTGTCCCAATCTATGTTGGGACAACATTAAAGGGCCGCAATCCCAGAAAATGCACTTTTAAATGATTATCTACCAGAAATTGAGTCGCCAGTGTGTGTGCAGAAACACCCTGTAATTTTACAAATGTATCTATTCTTTCTTCTTAACAGTGACAAAAAACAAGCTGTTGGCGATCCCACAACAATCTGATGTCACATTGTTTACACCTGCCCATGACTGCTCATAGATTCCGCCTTATGAGCACTAAGGTCCACCTTTAGCCAGAGACACGCTGTCAGCCATTTTCAGGCAAGAGCAGATGTAGCCACTACCCAGCTACAAAAATGTTTAAGACAAAACAAATGTGTGCTGTTGTTGGATGTAAAATGGCACGTAAATATAGGCCGGGAGGAGACCTTTCCGACGAGACCGGGTTTGCGGGCCGAATTAGAATAATCGAAATCTCGGGCAGGACGATGATGACTTAGCATTCCGGAAGAATTTACTGTTTTCGGATTGACAAACCAACATTTACCGGTCTGTATCTCCGGTCTGGAAAGACTTAGAGAAACGAGGCAGGAAAGGTCTCCGCAGGGTCATTCGAACAACGCTGACCACGAGTCAATGCGACCCCTAGGTCGGTAGCTAGAGGTCCCAGTAGCCGGAAAGGTTGAAAGCTCCGGGACCCGGTGGCCTGTGAGTATTGCATGGGTTTCGCCCAAAACAATTATTCTCAACAGTGGATCAGTACCAGTTGTTCGCGATCAAGCTTAATCTCCGGAAGAAGTAAGTATTACACATAGTTTTTAAATCGCCTTTCTTAAATAATGTGTTTAGCACGTTTTGTACATGCTCGCGGCTAAACCTGAGACTTTACATATGTCCAAAGACAGGTGTTATGTCGTTATGTTTGTGGTAAAACGCATCGCGCCCATTGGTTCAGAAGACGTGTGACCGACATCATTTCTCTTAGGTCATTTAGAGTATCCTGGAGAGGTGAGGTGTCTGAGTCCCAACATCTCGACACAGGTGTGCCTCAAGGCTCAGTGCTTGGTCTGTTGCTATTCTCTGTATACATGACATCCCTAGGCTCTGCCATTCGGAAACATGGATTTTCCTATCACTGCTATGCAGATGGTACACAACTCTACCTGTCTTTTCGGCCTGACGATCCGACTGTTTCTGCACGCATCTCAGCTTGCCTAGCCGACATCTCGCTCTGGATAAATGGCCTTCACCTGCAGCTGAACCTTACAAAAACAGAACTGCTTGTAATCCCGGCCGACACAAAGACTCATCACAACCTCTCCATTTAACTGGGCTCGTCAACCATCATATCTTCCAGAAAGGCAAGAAACCTGGGAGTGGTGATCTTGCCTTCTTAACTTCACAGATCAAGTTGCCAGCAACGCCCGGTCCAGTAGATTCATCCTCTACAATATTAGGAAAATTATACCCTTCCTATCAGAGCATGCTACGCAAGTGAACTGAAGGGAGCACACGTCACTCCTCTATTCATTAAGCTACATTGGCTCCCTATAGTCGCTCACATCAAATTCAAGACTCTGCTCCTGGCCTACAAGACCACCAGTGATTCGCCACCCCCTTATCTTCACTCGCTAATGCAGAGCCGCCAGATCCCTACGCTCTGCAAATGAACGACATCTTGAGGTGCCATCCCGGATCGGTTCCACCTATGGGGAATGATCTGCCCACTGCTACAAGATCTGCAGATTCTGTAGCCATCTTTAATAAACGTCTGAAATCACATCTCTTCCTTCAACACCTAACTGTTCAGTTCTGACTTCTATGTCTTCTCTACTCTTTATAGAAAAAAACTGTAACTTAGTTCTGTATACTGTGTTAGGTTATATGAGACTAGTCTACTTTTTTGATTGCACTTATGCTTTGTTGCCCTTATGCTGTCCCAATTGCTTCCATTGCTTACCCCATCTGTAAGTCGCTTTACATAAAAGCGTCTGCTAAATATCTAAATGTAAAATGTAAATTTCTGTAAAGCTTATTCATTACATCGAAAGAAAGTTATGGCAGTGTCTTTCTCGGTGAGTTCGGTGTTTTCTCGTATGTCTTAAGTGCAACACTACTTGACCGACGTAATTGCACTTTCCGCCATATTGCTTATCTTGATGTCATCCAAAGCATGTGTAAGCACTCTACCTCATATTCTGCATATGGGGAGGGGAGCAGAAGCTCATTTGCATTTAAAGAGACACACACAAAAACTGCACGTTTTCCATTGCAGCCACAAATGGCCATGTTCAACATATTGTAATGAAAGATATGTGGTGTATTTTGAGCTGAAACTTTACAGAGACATTCTGGCAATACCAATGACTATTTTTACATTGCAGAAAACAATGTTATTTAAGGAGTTGTGGTTTTTTTTACAATTGGACAGACGACTCATATTTCCCAGCATGCTTTGAGTAGGACTGCATTTTTCAGTGTTTAATGTTCATTTATCATTAAGATTTTAAAGAGTTTGTCATATTCTTGTATTTTGTGGTTACCATTGTTCGGAACAACTTTGTCTTTGGTTTGGTAGAGGTCGGTTACATTTACAATTCAAAAATAACGTTGAGTTGTCTTAAATCAATATCTTCTTAATGAAGACAAATGAAAGTTTGGTCAGATTATTGTGTAAAATTTATCAAACCAAATATGTTCTTGAATGCCTTTATTGAATAAACAAATTGCTTAAATCAGGTTTTATATTAGTTTGATGTAAAATGTGCATTTTAGCATAATTGAACATAATCAAGTTAATGATTGAAAAAGAAAAACAAGACAAGACTAATCAGATTGAACTAAACAACATACATTAACTTTATATAAGTATATGAAGTTTTTCTAAAATAGATAATGCTACTTACATCCAGTTACAGTATGTTGAACCTGTTGACATAAGAAAGTTAAGTTGAACAACAGATATACAGCATTTTTTGGAATGTATATTAAAGTATTGTATAAAAAATGTCTTACTCTAGATTTGTCCAAATGAATCACTCAAGCTGAATATGCTTTTATGGATTGGCTCAGTTTGGGGCAGTTTGAAAAACAAGGTAACTGTTAACAGATACCTGCACATAATAGCTTAAGGTAGAGATGATGTGTACTCAGCTGTTCATTATTAAAGCAATAAGCCCCAAGAAGCCGTGGGTTACAGTGCATTTTATAACAGCTAAGGGGCGTTGTTGGGCACGATGCGAAGCGGATATATATATATCGGGGTATTTTATAACGGCTTAGAACTCCGCTCAGCCAATCAGAATCAAGGACCAGAACTGGCAGTTTTATAATACTAAATAAAGCACTGCAGGGTATTTAGGACCCTGATTTGAACCATTATACAATATGATGCATTATTACATGGCTGCTTTCATCATACATAAATGTGGATTGCATATTCTGAGTTGCAATTATGTCATGGTTGGATGTACATTATACTGTTTACAGCACTTACCACACAAGAAAATTGTTGCCAACACTATCCATTGAAAATATTTTGGCACCAGAGAGATATAGAGCATGTCTGAATGGGAGATCATAAGAGAGAGTTTTGTCACAATGCCGGATATTTATCAAATTTCCTGCAAAAAAATGTTTTTTTCAATTAAACATATACATTTTTCTAACATGGAATTACAGATTTTTTGCCCTAAAGTGTAAGATATGGCAGATATGGCATTAACGGCATCTATTAGCAGGGATAAACAAACGTCGACCTTGGGATAAATATGCAGAGCAATACTAAATACTATTTATTTTTTTATAAATAAACTGCAGTATACATTCTAGTAGTACACTGTTGTGCAGTTGTGCATCTGCTGTTAAAATGCTTTCCCCAAAATGTAATTTTTGTTCACTACAGTCCAAAATTTCTCAATGTAGTAGTTTATCAGTTTATTACAAATATATATAAGTTTAACTGTTGACACAGGAACGGTGGAACATGCAACCTATTTACATCAATTAAATACATTCTTGTGAGGGTTTCATGGTCACCTGTACCATGACAACATCATAATGTGTGAGGAATCTTCTATGACGTGCACTGAGCTGTCTGTCAGAAAACACATAAAAAGGGAAAAGAAAACAGCTGGAAAACAAGGGCAGTATAAAAGAGGGACAACCAAATCCTCAACCACAAATCTTTTGATCTAGAAGCTTGTTAGCAGTGAACAGAGGACTGATATTACACACTCTTTCTCCTCAATGGGTTTGTGTCTGTTTTTCACACTTC
The DNA here is from genome assembly GCA_029783895.1 of Triplophysa bombifrons. Taxonomy (NCBI): domain Eukaryota; kingdom Metazoa; phylum Chordata; class Actinopteri; order Cypriniformes; family Nemacheilidae; genus Triplophysa; species Triplophysa bombifrons. The sequence goes on from CM056455.1 coordinate 8,361,462, forward strand.
TCATATCAGTCTCTCACTTCGCTCTGGGACTATTCATATAATCTTGCAAGGTCACACTGTGAAATCCCCACACAATGCCTTATTGAGCCCATTTATTTTCGTCCCTATCATCTCTCTAACCTTTGCAGAAAGGCGCTTTACACACCTCTGGTACAGAACTCAACGTTTTGTCATATCTGCTGAATATATGAAAACACACAGTCCAGACATCATTTGAGCGGGTCTGTCGCTGACACTATAGCCCAATAGGTCAGAGCCAGCAGGTATCTCAGAACCCTCCTCCAAATATTGGAGATAATTGGATGGCACAAACATTTGCTGAAGTTACCATGGCAACAGAAAGGTTAGGGTTCAGAAAGCAATATGCTTTGGGAGCCTGGAGGCTATTTTCGTTCTCCATGAAAACTATTAAACACAATGTAGGAGGCAGCCTCTCGTTCCGGTAGCAGGTAATGAAAGGTAGCCTGCGGTGTGAGGCGATAAAGCTTCAACACACAATCCTCTAACTGCTGTGGACACTTTTGTTCTGCGTCTCCATGATTACTAAAACGGCCACGTCACAATTCGAGATATTTGTCCGAAAGAGGAATTTTATTTTCCAATAAATATTTGGTTGAACATCATATCACAACAAGGTATTTGGCAGAGTGACTTACAAAAGTTAGAACTTCAAAATGAGTTACGATGTTCCTTCGATGGTGTTGTGGATGCAACTAAACGGGGAGTTAAGGTGAACAAGATACAGCAGGAACGAGTGATATAAGCAGATATTTCCTTAAAGAAATGCGAGTGGTGCTTACTTGTGCAAACCTTGCAGCCACATAAAGCTGTGTGTAGTTGCCTGATTGTCGCTCTTCCGTGGTTAATGTGCTGTGAGGTCTTCAGTTTTTTTGTGGTTGCTTGCAGCTGAATTTTTTGGTAGTTACTTAATAGCTTTCAGTAGTATTTGTCAGTGTTATTGGTAATTGTGCACAGAACTATAGAGTGTACACTATATATGAAGAGTTTGGTTCCAAATTGCAATGACAAAAATCATGTTTCTTTATTGTGCATTCCAATTAATATCAATCAAACTGCGGTGGGTAAGTTTGCTTTTATTGAAGCCATAATAACAAAAATACAGCTAACTAACGCAATAAATCACAATAAAAACATGATAATATACTAAAAAACATGATTTTTTAAAAGGTTTAAAATGGAGTTACCTTATTTTGTTACCAAACTCTTCATATGTGTGAATATAATGTATATTTGAAAGTTTGAGTTCATGTAACAAAGAGCCCTCAGAGGAAGCAAGGGAATCCAAGTGTAATGTTTAATACCTAAAACAATAGGGAACGAAAGAAATGCTACAAAAGACAAAAAATTAATAAATAAACGCCTGACCAAATATGTCAAAGGTCTTACGTTTAACTCATGTGCAGTACATGGATGAAAGCATTGTCAGTACGTTTCAGTGTGGATAGGCAGCATCAGAGCCTTTGAGAGAGAGAGTCGCGTCAACTCCTTTGACTCCAGTGGAACAGTTTTATCACAGCAATGGCGGTTCACAATCTTCAAATTAATGTAAAAACAACACTTTTCTTGAACAGCTACATTTTATGAATAAAAGCCAACATTCTGAAATTAGTACTCCTTCTGATATCTCTATTAAATTGATTATTTTTAGTTTATATTAACATTAATTATAGCCATTCAAAACTATAATTGAGAGCTATCATGTGTAACAGGTAGGAAATATACACAAATTGAATAGAAGTTCTGAAACACAAATACAATCTTAAATGTTAAATTGTAAATTAAATACAGAAGAATTCTCATCTAAGCTACAAAACACATTGAATTCCACTTTTCTTTTGTTCTTTGATTAACATTAGTGACAGGAGTCACAGCAGCAGACTAAAGAATGCGGCCTCTTTAAGAGGTGCCTCTTGACATAGATTCGACGCCACTCCAATCTTCACAACTCTTTGCATTCATTTAAGATTTTATTTAACACGTTGAAGTCTGTGCTTACGAAAATGCTCAACAAAACGGGCTTTCTGGTTTTATTCATTTAAGCACGAAAGAGTACTTAATACTGATACGCTGTCTGACAGAGATTCACTGACGCAACCTTTAGCCTGTGACTGAAAACACCAGACTGGACCTCGTGTTGCGCAATTGCCGCTAGAAGCTGTCTACCTTCACTGAACAAAGCAACTGTTTCAAAACGCTCATAAGTGGTTTAAAAGCCTGTACACGAATAAGAGCATGATTATATAATGTAACCTAGACAAAGGATGACACAACAAACGGTTTATATAATGTTAAATATTTTAAACACGTTAATCTGAAAAAAATGATTGCATGCGTTAACGCGTTGATGTTGACAGCCCTACTTTTAACCCATATAAAGATGAAAGTCATTTAATGAATAAGAAATGAAAGAAATAAAGCATTTAAAGAGAAAAAATTACCTCCTGGAATTATATGAAGGCTCCATGAATCACTTGACACACAAACTTTCGTTGGCGCAACTCTCTCTCTCAATAGCTCTTGGCAGCACTAGGAAAACACAAGTGTGGACAAAGAGTGATTTTAGAACGAAAACTTTCATGTGTAAATGGTCTTAACTTAACCTAGACACAACAGAAGATAAGGCAAGGCAAGGCAAGGCAATTTTATTTATATAGCACATTTCATACACAGTGGCAATTCAAAGTGCTTTACATAGAAGAAATTAAAATAATAAAAAGAAATAAGAGTAATTAAAACAGTTTATAAAAATAAAATACAGTACAGTACAGACAGTCGGACGAACATTGGCACAGTGCTCATTCATTAAATGCATAGCTAAACAGATGCGTTTTGAGTCTGGATTTGAAAGTGACTATTGTAGGAGCACATCTGATCTCCTCTGGAAGCTGGTTCCAGCTGCGGCTGGCATAATAGCTAAAAGCAGATTCGCCATGCTTTGAGTGAACCCTTGGTATTTCTAGCTGATGTGATCCTAGTGATCTGAGTGATCTGTTGGGTTTATATTCATTGAGCATCTCTGCAATGTATTTAGATAAAGCACAGTATTTAGATAAATGTATTTAGATAAAGCACAGAAAACTGGAAACACAACTGTAAAAAGCACTGAAACAAACAAAAACCGGGCAAGGAACAACATGAAGGTTTATGAAAAATGGTATTTCAAAAGGCAGCTACAAACAATCAGGAAAAATAAAAACAAATATGCTAATGACAAATTGTGAATATCTGTGTATGCCAGTGCAGATTTCATAGTACACACTGTGGTGTCAGGTTCGCAAACACGATAAGGGATGTACTGTAGATTGCATAATATACACATTAAAGTGTCCCTCACACCTGATAGACACCAGTGATTATGTGATGATAAAAGATACTTTGTTTCGTACTTACTCATATGCACACTTCAAAGGCTTTTGTGCCAGCACACCATGTTGATGAAGAATATTACCCCTCAGCCATTCATTCGCCTCTGTCTCTCCCACATCTTTTTGTGGCCAGGCTTCTTTCCCTCAGAAAGAAGCTTATCTACATTAAAGAAGCTGTCAGTGACACCCTGACAGTGGAATACTGGAAACACGTCTGGCACTTACTGTCGCTTCTGTGTGAGTGAAACCCCATGCTAGATAACCTGAAACCTGCTGAGCCACAGAGAGTCAGAGAGTGTTGGTCTTATCTAGAAAACCACACCGAGAAACGCTTAATCCATTACCACTGCAATCATTCCAGCAGACCCACAGAGCAACACATTCTCCCGCACATACACCTCAAACTGATAACAAACTAATGCATTATTTACATCAATTATCATAAATCCGTCAGAATGAAAATGTGGGTTTATATACATTTTTGCTTCTCTCTCAAATTCGCAAATAAAACTAAAGCATTTTTTCCAAATAAAGACCTACTTTGCAATAAGAGTCTTTTTTTCGCCATAACAGTGTCAGCACAGATTATGTTTTGATACCTGTTTCACAATGGTCAAATAATTTATTAAACTTTGTTGATGTTAATTAAATGTCAATAAAATTGTTAAATTGGTAAATTAACTAATGTGAAAAGTTACAATGTTCGATAAAAAAATGTATTAGCACTGTTAATGCTGAAATTAAAATGAACTAATGAAGTAATCAGTTCTGTACAAATGCATTAACTAATGTTGACAAATACAAACTCATTGTAAAGTGTTACCACTTTCAAAATTGATTTTACAACAGAGGTTCTTTAACCAGTGTCTCTTGAAGCAAAATAATAATTTGATTATCACAGTCGTAAGTAAATGCCCTTTTTGAGTTGTTTAATTTATGAGCCCTGGTTTACAGTTGCCACGGGATCATCAAGCCATCTTTCTAAAAGGTGCAACTCAAACTGAATGTGGTATGCTGTCATGGTTCCACCTTTCCTTATCAGGTATTTCTTGGTTTAGAGGTGGAATCATACAGAATCCTCTGTTTCTTGTGGGGAGAGGTGGTTTTGACACTTATGGCATTCCATAATGGTGTTGACACTTGTGGCCTTCCACACTCTCCCCGAGTCACGTCATTGTTCCCTACCCTCCTGTTTCATAGTTAGTGTTAATTACCTCTCCTATAAAGTCCTCATGTTTCTTTGTCTCGTTGCTCGTGCATTGTTTGCTGTATGCTGTAAGCTGTAAGCTGTAAGCTGTAAGCTGTAAGCTGTAAGCTGTAAGCTGTAAGCTGTAAGCTGTAAGCTGTAAGCTGTAAGCTGTAAGCTGTAAGCTGTAAGCTGTAAGCTGTAAGCTGTATGCTGTAAGCTGTATGCTGTAAGCTGTATGCTGTATGCTGTATGCTGTATGCTGTATGCTGTATGCTGTATGCTGTATGCTGTATGCTGTATGCTGTATGCTGTGCACCTGTGCACCTGTGCACCTGTTCATGTCTGCAGTTGTGTACTTGTTACCACGTTCCTTGTTCCTGTTCCCCGTTAATAGTAAGTGTCAGTTTAGTGTTTTGTATCAAGTGTTTGTTTTCTCAGTTTAGCAGTTAGTCAGTGTTAGTTGTTAAAGTTTATTTATCCTGTCTTGTTTTTCCCCTCGTGGGTTTTGTTTTACCCGTTTTGTTAGTCTTGTTATTTGTTATAATAAATATCTGTTAACCCCTTCACCACCGTCTCTGCCTGCAATTGGGTTCTCACGCCATGTCTCAATTTGAGAAGCATGACATATGCTTAACAGCCAGAAACTGCGTAACACGTTCCCCCTTGTCTTTCTTATGTCCTCATTACATTGCTTAAGTCATTGACACAGAAATGTGGGCAGGTAACCTATATTTGACTTTCAGACATTTTATTATGAGTCATTTTTGAAGTTTAGTTTTTCATTAAATTTTCTTTTTGGATGTCTCTGAACATGGTGGTCGAACCTGCTTTTTTGATTGGCGCTGCAGTGGGTTTCTTGACATCCACTTACTCCTAACAGCACCGCTTGGTTACTGACAAACCCGACCATGGATAGAAACACTTCCCATTAGCTCCTTTCACTTATCTTATTTGGTGTCTTGTCAATCATTAACTGGGTCAATATATAATTGAGGGAGTTTTCATGTCCATGAGATTTATCTCGCAAGCATGCTTATTAAAATAAAAATTTAAAAGTCTTCAGTGTTCTTCATGATCTTGTCTTTACAAACGCCATAGTTAATTATTATGGAAATAATCATTTATTTATAAAAATTTACTAGATATCCCTAAAATGTCAACTAAATAACCGTCCGAAATGAATTACAACCACAATCTCATAACCTAAAAAAACTTATTCAAAAACAGTTTTAATTATATTATTTACATTAAGTTGAGGTAATTGTGAAGAATGTGTCTTTTTGGGCAATATGTCACATTTTCAATAGAAATTGACAAATTGAATATGTGTCCGAGAAGTCGCTGTCATCTAAGTTACCCATAGCAAATACACCCCTCAAGGAAGAGTGTGTTTTCCAAATCACAGGACCTGCTCTACATGATGTCATTTCCTCCTGAAGAGAAAACTAGCAAGACTCCAAGGTATGTTCTCCCTCCACATTTTCAGTTATTTCACCTAAAGTAGTGCTTGGGGCAAATGTGTACTTATCATATGTCAACAATGTTACTACAATGAATTCATAAATAACTTTGAATTTCAATTTTACTCAGTTGTACATATAATATTTAGAAGAACCTCTCCGTAAAATGCCATGTGGTGTCTGTTGCTAGGCAACCATTTTGATTTTATCCCTAAAAACAGCAAAAATGTCAACTAGGTTACCAGTCACCTATGTTACTCTGCAAATGTAACTTAGTTGACCAAGAGTAACATAGTTGACATTCATGACATGTTCTTATAGTTTTCAGGAGTTCATTTAATATTCTAATTGTACAGTAACTATAAAATACTTTGCAATACATATTATAAAAGTAAACTTGTTTTCAGGCAAATGCCACGATTATCTGCTGTAGAAAAGCAGCGCCGTTACCGTGCACGGCAAGATGCTGATCCTGCAAAAAGGGAGGCATACTTGGCAAAAGGCCGGCAGAAATGGAGAGAAAAGAGGGAGCAAGGTGCATACTATAAGCCCATATGTGAACAGAGTGAGAGGGAAAAACGTGCAAAGAGAAAGGCCTGGAGAAGAGCCCAGGAACAGAGCAGACGCAGAAAGAAACAGGCTTCTGCTATTGTTACTCCACCACTTAGTCCTGACAGCGAGGAACAACCAGTTCCACAACAAGGAAGGTTAGAAGGTTATGTAAAAAGAACCTCAAACAGAACTATGTAGGCAGGCTATGTAGAAAGTACCTTAAACAGAACAATGTCTCATGAAATAGTACTTGTTAGATTATAATGTTAGACCACTTGTGCTTCACAACAATTTCGCCATGCAAAGAAAAGGGTCCACCTGCCATATGGGAACACCTCTCCCCAGTACTTTAACCATCTCAAGGAAACATGCCCAACAGTGTCAATTATCCACTTTTTCAGTGATGGTCCCTGCTCACAATACAGGCAGAAGGGCAACTTTTACATGTTCACAACTGAATTGTACAACCAGGGCTTCACTGCGGGCACTTGGAACTTTTTTGAGGCCAGCCACGGAAAGGGTGCCCCCGATGGGGTAGGAGGCCTTCTGAAGAGAACAGCTGACAGATTGGTGAGCCAAGGTGAAGACATTTCCACTGCTAAACATCTTTTCAATGCATTGGTAAACACCAATACAGCTGTCAAGATCTTCTACATTGAAGAGGCTACAGTGGAAAAGGCCATACAGCAGATGCCACAATGACTCCCCGCTGTACCATGCACTATGCGGAATCACCAGGTCATCACGCAAGCACCAGGGAAACTGACATACCGTGATGTGAGCTGCCTGTGTTCAACAAGGCAGATTCTGCAATGTCAGTGTTACCAAGCTCAGGCCTTCGACTTCAAAGTCAACTCTGCTGTTCCTGCATTGCACCAAGGACAACCAGACCTTGAAGTACAGTGGGATAGAGATGACATTGTTGGTCAGTGGTGTGTCATCAGATATGACGAAGAGGTTTACCCTGGAACCATTGTTGAAGTGAGTGAGACACATGTTCATGTTAAGTGCATGCACAGAGTGGGACACAATCGTTACTACTGGCCAATGCGAGAGGATGCGCTCTGGTATCCATTTGAGGATGTGCTCAGGTTGATCCCTGCCCCACAGCATGTGACAGCACGTCATGTTGAAATAAAAAGAGATGTGTGGGAAGATATTGCCAAATCATATCTTCATGGCTAAGGACATGCACACACACACTAACAAACACACACAAACACACACACACACACACACACACACACACACACACACACACACACACACACACACACATGCTAACAAACACACACACACACACACACACACACACACACACACACATGCTAACAAACACGTGGCACAAGCACACGGTCAAGCACACACATATAGACACCAGACGTGTATAGTCCAGGTGCCAGAAAGTAAAAATCCAGCCATGTTTTTGAATCCGCCTCTACATCTAGAACAGGTGTTTTCACTAATGAGCTCATCTACCTGGTAGTGCTGTTTTTGATACTTTTGTTGTTGTTGTTTTCTATGTTAGGATATCTTTCTTATGATATATGTGCTTGTTAATAAAGTTGTGATTGATCCTTGTAAACTGATGTGCGTCTGTATTTCTCCTTTATGTCATGAAATATTTAACAGGTCTTGCAATAAAAGATTAGCTAACATATAATAATTAATATAGTTTAGGATTCTTTTTGTTAAATACATCATCCTACTTTGTCATGTCCAGTCAACTATGTTACTTTTGTCAACTATGATACTGGGCTGTCAATTAAGTTACCATTATGTTTTTTAAAAAATATATGTATTTCAATGGTTCCCTAATCTCCAAGTAAGTATTTAGAAACTGAGTAGCTGTCAAATATATACCTCAGCATAATTTCATTAAGAAAATTATCATGAATCAAGCAGTTTGGAAACGAAATATACAGACCGGTTACTTCAGTACTTGAAATTTGGGGTTTCAATTGAACAAAATGTGTATTTTCTCAATTAATTGGGTATTTTAATTGAAAAGGTAGGTAAATAGACACATATTCTTCCAAGAGTAATGATTTTTTTAAATGTCTGCCATTTACTTTAAGTTAAAACTTATAGGTTTTGTCCGTAACATAGTTGACCAAATAATGAGTAAACTTCTTGTTTTTAAAACTAAATATCTGAAATCAATTATGCCTGAGCTTGGCAATGACTAAAACCAAAATATTTCAGGGATGATTTATCAGGGAAGATAATAATATTTTGTAAATAAATATATTTTTTTCCCAGAATTATTCAAACTCAAAATCTCCCACAATTATATATTGACCCAACTGTCCTCCTCCAATTAAAACAAATGGATATATTTTTATTTATTTTAAAGAGGTGTGCTGTATTAAACTTTCCTGTAGCTCAGTGGTTTAGAGCATGGCGCTAGCAACGCATGATGGTGTGCTGGTTGGTAAAACAAAATCAATAACAAACTCTGATTCAGTTACTTTTATAGCATGGTTATAATTCAGCACTACCTTCACCTTAAAGATAGAGCTTGCATTATCGATACAAACATATTCAAATATGTTTAGTCTTGTCTTCGGTCTTGGTTAATTTATTTACATATGTATTGTAGTGTACACTGTAAATAATGTGCTCAAAGAAACAATATCATAATGTTCATCAGTGCTGAATGACTTTACTTTTGTAAGTGTTCACACAAAGATCTAAAAAACTTTAGACATTAGACTATTAAAATGTTCCCTGTGTGCTGTTCTGTCGGTCACAATGCAAAGAAATGCACCACAGCAGAGAATTAGGACCAATTAACTAGCTTTATTTGTCTCAGATGCACACACATTACTCCCTGTAGTGAGCACTGTCTGAGAAATAGGATTAACAGCCTCTAAATAACAGTCACTCAAAACAGATCTTAGACGCACTCGGTGCTTCCGATTAGTGTTGTGCTAAATCTGGTATACTCTGAGAAAAATCCATTTATAAAATAGAAACATTTACAAAACAAATGCCCCAAAACTAGAAATCAACCGGGGTAGCAACATTTTCCTCATTTTAATATTTTGTTTATCGTTTAACGATGATCTAATAAAAACAATATTCGTTCAAACCTTTTCATAGCATCCATTTAAAATTTTCCCTGTTGTTGTTATTTAAACACTCTTAATGTGTAAATATATTACATTGACAGATGTGGTCAAATAGTCAGGGCCCAGGAGGGGGGGTAGCCTTAAGTCCTAAAGGAGCGTTTTACTGTGAACATCTGCAAGGACCTGCTGTCATATCTCACCATCAGGCTTTGTGAGTCTGTAAATAAATACACCAGAGGCCATTTTTTGTGTCCATTTGTGAGCCTACAGTAATTCATCACTCCTCTGTGCTCTGTCTGCTCAAATCGCCTCTCCAATTAAGTTTTGCCCCAAAGCACTGTCAACACCCTGACCTTGCTCATGGACACTCTTCATACAGGCCTGTATGAGCCACTGAAAACTTTGATTCATTTAAAGGTACACTTTAAATTTTAATTGTTAAAATATATTAAATGTAAAATGTGTGTGTGTGCTCATGTTATTTAAATAATGAATAAAGCAATAGGCTATCTAGAATAACTTTAGAGAATAACTAGATCCTTACAATCTGTTTAACAGGCATCTTATTACTTTGTTTATAACACATGTTATTTTTCCATTATTATGATGAATTTTTTTCACAGTGTATGTATATTTACATTCCTTTTTAAATTAATTCATTGTATTCTTATGGCTGCAATTCATAACTTTTGCCTCTATATTTGTCAAGATTGTCAAAATTGCAGGATACTTCACCTTACTGATACTTAACTCGAATGGCATTAAACTAACATTACCAACAAAATCGGACAGACCGCTTATATATCACTACTGTAACTATTATATTTACAGTAAGATAAGCAGAATGTTTCAACCCAAATGTTTATGTTCTTGCTCAACTGATTTTTATTTTTAACCAAAATTGTAACAAATTGCAGCTTTAAAAAAGACCGGTATTAAAATGTGAAATCAGAATTAAACTCCACATTGTCGCATATAAGCATGACATTTTACAGCGTACAAATTTCATTAATTTGGTGCTTTGACATTCAGCCATTTTTAAATATGATTTAAGCATGCACTACGTTTGCATGCAAAGTAAAGAAAAGACAAGAGAAAGGTCTTTATATGAATGTACGTGTCTGAAATGGAATCATGTTATCCTACTGCTGTTGTCCTTGACTTAAATGCAGGAGCAATGATTTGAGTGGCTGGTTCTCAGTGGGTTGAGGCAGATCACTGGCAGTGCCTTTGGGATTTCAGTGTCTGGCCATTTGTACCCGGGCCCTCAGCCAGCGGCCTCATTCTCAATGACACATCGGTTTAAACACTGGCCTTTACAACAGCAGATAATAAACTGAGAGCATAAGTAACATCTGTTCAATCAGAAACTGTGATCTAAACCGTTGTAATTCTTTTTTAAAGCGTTTTAGCATTTCATAAAACATATAATAATTAAAGAAAGATGCAAAGGAAATTTTATAATGGTTTATACACATTAAAGCCCACCAAGGGGATGAATTAATATCAATAACCACACAAAAAATAGATCAGTGATAAAACGTTTGTGTAACTAGCCAATTTAAAGCTAGTGTGTTTGTACTATATATTCACAAGATAATATGAATAGTAGTATTTATTTGTAGGTTACAAATAGCAACACTGACATGACGATGGTATGAGTTGGGCAGGACCGTAATTTTGTCTAACCAGTGGGAAAAGTTTGATAAAAAAGCAGTTATCTTTTAAATTTGGTTTTGTGACAGCAGAACTGTAACAGGTATTGCAACCATTTGGAAAAGCATTTTAAGTTAGGATACCACAGTGAACACTGCAAATCAGTGTTACATTGATGGTATCTGATTATAACCACACAATAGATGTTAAATTATATGATAAGAAAGAGAGATCGTTTTCATATGATGATAACTACATATTAGATGGGAAATTACATAATAAGAAAACTAAAACAATTTTGATAAATAAATGGAGATGCCCTCATTTTGAATGCATAAATGTTTATATATATTGTATTATGAGGAATCTAATAGATTAAAAAGTACAAACAGCAGAAGAATGAAAGCATGAGTGAACGAGAAGAGTTCTGATATCGGATGAGTTTTCTCTCACACCAGGAGATCTGACAGTGACCCCCGGCAAAAACACCACTAATGAATGCATGAAACTATAAGATCTAGAAGTGAGCCCATCAACGTACAATGTGACAAAGAGATGTGGTCATTTAAAGGCATATTTCTAAAATCATCCCTACAAAGCAACATGAACCCTGGTTATGGGAGGCAGGGGACAGCAGGTACTATTTGCTGTACTGTATTTACAAAGGAATCAAGCTGTAGAGTCAGAGAAAAGCTTTTCTGTGGAATGACACAAAACCATCTGGTGCTAATAAACAGGCGACTGCTTCACTCACTGAGTGGATATCAAATAAATCAAGACAATATTCAAAGGTTAAAGATCTTTAGACTAATAATATTTTTAATTATTCAATACAAGAAGGAAATAAATAACAACAGTCAACAACACATTTTTATTTTGTCTTAAAATCTATATGATCACAACTGTAAATAATTCCTTCACCATGCATCCTTTTTCATAGCATCCATTTTGTCCCTGTTGTTGTTATTTAAACACTCGTAATGTGTAAATATATTACATTGACAGATGTGGTCAAATAGTCAGGGCCCAGGAGGGGGGTTTAGCCTTAAGTCCTAAAGGAGCGTTTAACTGTGAACATCTGCAAGGACCTGCTGTCATATCTCAAGGCAGGTATGTTGAAACTTTCATGAATAGCACTACGAAGTTATTTAAATTCCAAATGAGATATCATTAACATCTTAAATGCAACTTCCAAACAGCATTAAGATGTTAATGAATGGCAACTTTGGCAAAGGTTTCCTGGTTCAAAAACACTTCCCTAAAAAAGACTCCAGCAATCTCCTCTGTACTCAGAAGAGAGCTCAACATTTTCAGAAAGTTGTAAAGCTTAAACATTACTCATTAAATCTTCTCAAGACCAGATGATCTGAGCTAGGCTATCCACATTTATGGACATGCTATGTAAGTCAACACTTGACCCATTGGTTTCTGTGTGTATAACTAAGGTATTTTATAAGAGATAAATTCAAATTAAACTTTGCTGAGATTTTTATCAAGTCTCTGGAGCATTGAAACCGCACACTCTAAGCAATATATCTTTGCTTTGAGGATCTGCAAAGAAAACACGACTATGCGTTAATTCATTTTATCTAAACATCTTTAAACAAGATATTTTCCCCTGAAATGGAAACAGACACTTACGTCTTGTTTTTAGTCAAATCTAACAAAAAAATGTGACGTTTATGCAAAACCAAGGGAAAAAAATAGTTTTCATAGTTTAGAAAAATAATCTTGATTTTCCTTTTACATTAGATTGTTTACCTGTTTGTTTTTTTTAATGCTAAAACATAATCAATATTTTTCCAAAAGCAAGGCATAAAATACCATTTTGTGTGTTAAGTAAATTATTCAATTTTTAAGGATGTTGACAAACAAGAACAGAGTAAGAGAAAAAAATATATATATTTATATTTGGGTATAAAGACGCTATTAAATTTTTTTGTAAGATAATAAGTAGACATTTACACATGACACTCAGATGACCTTGTTTTTTATCAGAACTCATCAAAGAATATTTTCACCTCTATAAGGCACAGTGGCTTGGGCTACATTTTCTCATAGAAAATCTCATTGGAAATGTGCTTAATGTCAAAACCCTGAAGCCTTTTGCTGATTGAAGTGATTTTTAGATATAAACAAAAAACAAATGAGAAACAACAAAAGTAACAATTGTGTTGGAAAGAATTCAATCATAAGGAAAGTTGAATGCCAGATATTTAGATTTTTAGGTGAAATGTTATTATTTCTTGGTGAAATAAAAGATGTAGCTACACAAAAAATCTGTAAAAATAGGGCACAATATACTGTATTAATATAAATGAATTTAACAGAATAGCTTTTTATAGCCATTATAGCAAATAGAGTTGCTTGTGAGTAGCGTATTAAAGCAATAAGCCCCACAGAGGCACAACGCCCTTAGCTGTTATAAAATGCACTGTAACCCACTGCTTTCCGGGACTCGTTGATTTTACAGCTTAGAACTGACCTTCCTTTATAATGCTTACTTACATTTTATTAAACCTACTTACAGAAGGTTTAATATACCAATCCCAAATTAATGTCTGTTTAAGTAAATTAAATATGAGGTTGCAAAATAAAATACCAGAGAAAAGAAAACACATATTAATATGTTTTGAAGTGGTATTTGATAAAGCTGGTTGTTAGTGGTAACATCTACATAAACTGGTACACTTTAAGGTACAACTGCACAAACTGACTCTGTAATGTGTTTTAGAGAAGATTTTTCCTGCATATATTTATGCAATGACCTAATGGCCATGTATGAGTATTGCAGAAAAATAAGATTTTCTGCTATGCAGTAAATTAACCACTAAAAATATGAAGAAAGAAGCCATTACAGGCAAATATAGCTTATATGGTTGCTGGAGTCAACATGGTTAAATTAGGGACCATCAATCTGAAATGAGCAGGACATTATCTAAATGACAGAGAATGGAAGATTTAATGCTTTCTCCACTAATTCTACTCTATATCACTTGCCAGATTTGTCACTTTGTCTTTGGCTTTTACCGCATAAACATTTAGCAAAATAGCGCTCTCTCTGAGCACATGAGAGCTTTTGACACATAACACAAAACAAAGAAATGCATTCAGAAAAACAACAAAAGCATTAAATAATCATAAACACAGAAAGATTTATGAACAGAGGAAAGTGTTTGAAGTAGCATCATACTTTATATATTGTTGTGGTTTAAAAAACACGTCGATCTGATGTTCTATATCATTAAGCGGTGATTCCGTGTTCTAGGTAGCAATCACAGCGGTGGTTTGGGTCCCAGACATACAGTAGTTTTATGTAGTTAAAGTGTTGTAAAGCAGTTTATACAATGAAGTATGATAAATACCACACAATCACACTTGTTCCTTTATCTTGTGACGAATACTGTTTTAATTTATATGCCCTACTGACATTAAATGTTGCCAATGTGAAACTCATTTCTAAGGCGAGCCATTTCACTGCCAAAAGTTTCAAGCTTCTAGGATAGAAGCTAACCTAACTGCTATCAAGATGAATAGTAATGCTAATAGATAGGTATTATGGACCTCTTTGGTACATAAAGCAGAGCTAAGTGAGGCCCTCAACCGCCTTTAATTCATTGATAAAATAGCCATTAGGTCAAGGAATAGACTATTGATTTCCTGGCTGTCCTGCTTTCATTCCAAAGGAAGTGTAAGACCCCAGTCAAACAATTAGAAGCTGACTCAATGTTGCCTAGTGAGGGTGTGTGTGTGTGCAGGTGCATTCTGGTCTTGTTCTGCATTCTCTCACTGTGGGATGGACCATTAGCAGGGCCTAACCTAATTAATGCAACAGCCAGTGGGAGAGGAGAGGCGCTGAGTGCTGCTGGTAATGCGATGTCACTGCGCATTAGACTGATGGTCCTGAACTCTCGGCAGGAATACACCAAAACGCTTTCCCTGTCACAGGCTGCTTTCCCCGCCACAACCACCCTAGACAGACCCATCTCCTTTCCCTGATTGAATCACATCTGTTTCATTCAATTCCATAGATCTCCATTGGAATGGTGATTAAATGAAACACAAATCCAGAAAATTATTTTTGTCATCCACAGCGTTAGGATAACGGATGGACCTATCACCACTCCCCAGGTCTGTCTACGGTATCAGTGCTGTTTGCTTTTGCTTCAGTGCAAGGCAGCAAGATCAAATCAGTTGGATGAGGAGCTGGTGAAAGGATGGATCAACGGATAATCTGATCTTCAAGCCTGTGGGCCTTGACTTCCGGCTGTGAAATGAAGCCTCCTCTACCACATATTAGTTAGTTCTGTATGCTGACAGAGCATGTCTCTCACCCCATGCCATGCATGGAGGTCATTCAAAAGCCACTCAAAGGCACTCATACACAAAATTGTCACATCCCCACTGATCTCTTGCTTGTCATGAAAGAGTTTGAATGCACTTGTTTGGTTTTTGTATACTAAAAGTTCTCAAATGGCTTTGCCTCAGGAGCCCCAATTTATAATGGAGATCAAAGAGGAAATCCTAAATATTGTATCACCTAAATTTATATCACCTAAAACTGATCTAGTTAGCTACATGTTTTTCACAGTTAAAATATGTATTCAAATGTTACAAATGAATTTGCATTAAAATAGTGGTTTGTTTTATATATAGAGAGATTGTGTTTTTTTCCCTTTAGAAGCTGATAATCATACGTATTGTGCTTATTTTTGGAATGTTAAATGGTTAAAATCCTTTAGTTTTTATTCAGGTTTTAATTGCTGTCTACGACTTTTCAGAACAGACCTGCGATCCATTTTTTAGTCTTGACCCACCATTAAAAAAACATTGCTATATATTACTTTGCCCAGTAACTAGATTTCAGCTTTCATTTTTACTGAAACTGCTGTAAGATGGTTGCTGTTGTGAAGAAGGTAATTATCCTGCAGGTGTTCATCCTGTCTGCGACACCAAATTACAGCTCGATATCAAACAGTGAGACATGAAAATGTGTGTGTTTCACATGATGACAATGATATCGGCATGCTGTGACAGTGAGAGGAAAAAGAAGCAGAATTCTTCTGGGCGTAATGCTGACCCGTAGAACAGACGTCAAGAGAAACAGTGTATCACATCCCTATCATTATCTCTCCTCATTTAAAGCAAACTCACTCTACTTTTGTAAACGAATGCCTATAACATAGCTGTTTTGCAGACCAAATGTTTCATTGGGCTTGAACTATTGACATCATCTCTATCTGGTGAGCTCTATGGAGCTTGAAGGGAAGTACAGATGGAAAATGTGCGCTCATTCCTTATTCATGTAATATAGCCCCCCATGCACACTTCTTGTTCTTGTTGCGGTTTGCTTGGTTAGCATCTGACCGAACCTCCTGCCACTCACAATCTTAGCTGCCACAAGTGTGCACTGAGCTGCAAAAAGAGCATCCAGGAAACTACGACCCATCAAACTAGCCTCCATTTTCTCATGTCAGCATGAAACCATCAACTGAGATGATTTCACCTGTGTGACAGCTGCCTGTGTACGCTTGAGTTTTTTTTATTTCAATGTGATTTTTAAATGTGTGTGATGGTGCAATGATCACATGTCCAGTGACCCACTTTGAGACACCCACGTGTGAAGGTTTGAATGGATGAGGTCCTACCAATATCTTCTAAAATACTCACATACTTTAAAAAAAGGCTTTGTAGAAAATGTCAAGATGAATTTAGATGCATGTATGGTATGTACAATTTATTTATTGTTATTTTTCAATCAAATGTAATGTACAATAAAAAAAGAAATCAGTTAACTTCAGTAGATATCAGAATGCTTTAGTATATCTAGTTCAACACTTAAGGATTTCTGTTGGTGTAAACATAGTCTCGCGTAGCTTGCATATTGAAGGTCTGGGAACCATTGCCACTTTCAATGGCCAAAGACTCCCCAAAAATATATATGATTGACAGGTAAAGCAACCGCTCGCTCATGTTTCGAATTGTCTGCAGAATAACAAATTGGTGTGCAACCAGAAACGTGTCAAATGTTTACAACAACACTGTTTATGTCGAGAACATCACATACTTTTAGGAATTTAGTCTTTATTCGACCTAGGGATCCTGTAGAATTCAACAAATCAGAGCACTACTTTGAATCTGGTGACGTTTTTCCATTTAAAGTGCTGTATGCTTTTATAGTGGATGTATAATTTTTCCTTGATGGCCAGCTAATGTTTTTGTGCCAAAGGAGACATTGCACATCTCTGACTCCACTAAGCGTCTATGTTAATATTGATTCTGGTCATTTTTGTCATAATAACTTTTCTAAGAATCATAATAAATGTAATTTAAAACAAAACAACCCCATGATGAGAAACAGGAGTCTGGGTCTTCAGCCATTTTGAAATAGGGGTAGAAGCAGCTTTGATTTATTATCCATCTGTCCTGTTTTGAACCTTCTCTACATGTTACTCCATATGATACCCCACCAAGCACAAGCCTTCATCACAGCATCCTGCCTGGTGTTAATTGTCATGGCAACTGTCTCTTGGTGTGGTGCTTCATATGCTGTTCAGATTCTAGCATACACAATAAATGCGGAGCGGCAGGATGGTAAAAGCAAAATTTGTCACTGTTGGCATCAGAGTGGTAGCTAATTACAATCTGATTGGAGGAGATTCTTGTTCACATGCCTTCCCTTTTTCTGGGCCAGATCCTCTTCTCCATGGAAAAAGACCCAATGTTTCAGAGCCTCACCCTCGCTTTTAAGACACAGCTTCCACACACACAATATGACCTGTAGGGCTCATGTGGGAGCCGCCTATTTTGTGGGCGCTGAGTCAGTTTCCCACTAGTGTTTTCTGTTAACCCTTAAAGGGGTGATGAACTACCTGTTTTTCAAATCTTAATTGTATTTTTAGATATTCGATGCTCTTAGAGAATCAATGCTCTGATTGATGAAGCTGACCCAGTCTGCCATGATTGGTTACCGGCCAGCAGTGTGTTAAGATGTCCTGTCCCGTACCAGTCTTTTGTGATTGGTCAAATGCTTAGATCTTCCGTGGAGAATGTCCCACCTTATCATCCTCATGAGTTGCATGTTCCTAGAGGGGAACATTTCTATATGTGT
Organism: Triplophysa bombifrons; assembly: GCA_029783895.1. NCBI lineage: Eukaryota > Metazoa > Chordata > Actinopteri > Cypriniformes > Nemacheilidae > Triplophysa > Triplophysa bombifrons. The sequence goes on from CM056455.1 coordinate 8,379,890, forward strand.
AGGGATTCATGATTTCACTAACCCGGGAAGTAGCATATTGTAGTCCCAACAAGTTGTTTGTTGTAATTCTTTAAAAAGTGATTTATGTTAAAGAGAATATCTAATGTTTTGTAAATTTGGAGCCTTGTCACTTTGCAAATGTTTTTATGCTTAAACAGCTACATTACACACTAACTACATCTAGAAAAAATGAAATCCCAGTGAATGATTTTAATATTGAATCACTGCAATTGAAAAATGACCATTTCATTCGTGCTGGCAAAAGTGACAAATTCTGTTAAAATATACAAAAAAGATTAAAATGAAATGCTCGACTAATAAAATTTGACACATTTAAAAATGTAATCTAAGACAATTTGAAATTTAGTTTTGACTACTTTAATGCACTGGAGTAAAATGTACATCTGCACAAATAATTCCTGGGAAAAGAGGAGGGGGCCACTCTACGTGGAACAAAGGGAGAGAACTTCAGAAGCAAATCATAACCCAGAACCCAAGGTGACAGTGTACAAGAGAAATCATACCACCTGAAGACCAATTTTTAAAGAGACTCGATCAATGAATCACACAATCGCATTACACATCACAACCCTTATTGAGAAGACAGCATTTTGTTTTGCTTTTGAGATTGCCATGTGTGCAGAGCAACAAATTGTCTTAAGCTTCACAAAAGGTGTATAGTAACATTTTCATTTAGGCATTTGACAGATGCTTTTATCCAAAGCGAATTACATTGCTTTAGGCTATAAATTTTACATAGGTATTTGCAATCCCCGGGATTGAACCCACAATCTTGCATTGTTAACGCAATGCTCTTACCAATGAGCTACAGGAAAGCTGCACAATGACTTGCATTCTGATTCTACCTTTATTCTCTCCTGAACGTTGTCTCATCTGTCCTTGTAGGCTGCATTTATATGAAGTCAATACTGATGTGTTGTCCATGTGAAAGTGAAATAGATGTTCATATCAAAGCAACAAAGACAAATTACATTCCTTATTCTAGAGCCGTTGTTCCTTCGACTGACAACGTTGCATGTATACACCAGGGGGCAACATTATTCTGTACGACCAGTATGAATGGATCAAAATCAACTCTGATGTTGCTTTTTAGACTGTCTTTTGATAATGTGTCATTTATTTCATTTTCTGAAAGCTAAAGCTTTTCATAAGGTTAGAGAATTGAATGTGTTTTGTATCATTATGCTTGCCTACCGTGCTGAAAAATTAAACTGCTAAAAACAACCTTAGGTGGTTTGCTTTCTCCTGATCAACTTACTAGTGCCCAAGAGCCCTTCCCCTAAAATCGTCAAAACAGACCAGACATCGTTCCCTTGACTTGTATTTTATTAAAATGAATACTCCAGTACTCCAGAATACTAGCAGTACTTGTTACCAAACAGAGAATTCAAATACTTTATATCCTGGTTACACTCTGCTATAACACTCGCATTGTTTCTTTATATTGTTTCTGTTGTCAGAGGCGAAAAGAATACTTGCGTATACAGAGAGTAAAAACGAAATTGAAAAAGCAGTGGTTGGCTAAAGGGTAACCTGACTATGAGGTAAGAGAGCAGAAGACAAATGTTTGTAGTCAGGTGGATTCACAAAGTCAATTTTTCGGGGTTGTTCTAGATAATAAGAACAGCAATCATGAAAAAAAAGAATTACAGGAAAATATAAAAAAAGAGAAAAATGGAGATAGAAGGGGGGGAGGCAGCAAGCTGCTGCGCTAGGGAGAGATAGGAGAGAAGATTACTCCAGTGCTATTTTTCATTTTAAGCAGCTTGTTGACCTTTCACAGGCTGGCCTGTAGGTGTAGTTTAGCTTCTGCACTGGAGTCTACTGTAATTTAGGCGGGAGTTGAACCAGAGAGAGGAATGACACGGCACGGGATTGTGTCCATGTGTGGCTCTGGGGCGATGCGCGAGTCTGGGCAGCCGACCATCTCAAAATGATTGCCTCTCATGTGACTGCACTTGTATGAGCGGGATTTACGGCCTTCCTCCAGGAGCAGCTGTGGAAGGACTCCCGCTCATGACGAGCCAACAGGAAGTGATGATGCTATTGGAGAGAAGCCTATACATCTTACAGCACAGAAGGAAACAGCTGTCGTGCAGGACAACTATATCAGGACAACTATATCTGGCACTCATGTAAAATATTGTCTAACAATAAAATACTGTATTTAGAATTTTGCAATTAAATAAAAAGAGGCCAGGGCATTTCATTTCATAAATCATTATAACAATCAGGGAAAATGGATTTGTAAGCGTAAACATCCCCATTTAATAATAAATTGCAGATTCCTTTACCTATTTTCATGTGCATTGAAAAACAACTGACATTTCCTGTAAAATCCCACCTGCCAACTCTAATTGTAAATGTAAGTTGAAAATATTTTTTTTACTATTCAGATTTTTTTTAAAGATTGGTTGTCCTATGAAGATTTCAGGCTAGCATTTCAGACAGTGTTTATGAGAGATCAAGGTCGTTATATCATTTTCACGTGGCACGTTCAAAGCAGCTGTATATCTGCTAACTATGGTATATCCATAAAATCACCCAGCTGCATTAAATGCCATCAAAGTAATTCTGAACAGGTGGGTCAGTATTACACATGTCCTCACCTCTGTTTGAGCGTCAGAGGCTTTGACTTCCGCCTCTCAATCCTTTAGATTGTGCTGCCTCTAATGTGCCATTTAAAACTATTCTATCCTCAATTATAATATGGAAAAAGCCTTATTTTCTCCTCAGCAAGCCCTTCAATTGGTAACAGATGTTTCTCCCTCCCCAGGAAATGACTCGCTCTTTAGTGACAGAGGCAGGCGGCTGTGCTTTATTAAACATATAAAAAGCCTCTTAAGTGATGTGATTCAGAGGAAATATAGGCTGATATTCATTCTTTCAATTTGGGGCAAGCGTGTGCCGTTAAAATAATTACAGAGAGAGAGAGTGGCAACTCTCATCGTGCTGTGAAAATGTCACGTTTTAGATGCCGCGGCCCGGGGAGGAGCACCACCAGCTGATAGCTGGAAAAGTTACCAAGTTCTGCTTTGCATAAATAAATAAAAATACATCATCCACAGGTCAGTCAATCGATAAGCGTTTCTGAAACATTTCACAGCAAACCCGATGAAGCATAAAGAAATCTTTTTATTCTTGTGTCTGACTTTATCTTGAAATATTAGCTTAACAAACAGTAACGTTTGAAATTCCCCCTTATATCATTCTAAGCCTGTCACGTATGGCCAATTAGCCTGGCTTAGATTTAGCAGTAACCTTCATGTTGCTCATATTGGGACCAAAAGCCAATTTTAAGTCAATTTCAAAAAGAATAATAAAAATCATTTTGATCCACAACCATATACTCCTAGTCTTCTAAATATTTTTTCTCAAAATAGAATTGTACATATGTATAACATAATATCCTCATTAAAAAGACAAACGAGAACCAAGACATTTGTCATAATTGGCACCTAGCAAACACTGTATCAATTTATCTTTGTTATCTTCGTATCTTCGTTTTCATATGATTTTATTAATTAAATATGAAAATATTAATAAAATTGTTTTCCCAGTTCCCTAACCCAGTTTTCAATTTAAAAATATACTTTAGGGGAGTTGTACCAAAGGACAACAACACTCAACTCCTTTATAGTGTTTCCAAAAAAAGTTCACTATTTATACAGTTTGTATCTGAGACAAAAACAGGCTTTACAGGGGGCTTCATTAACATGACCTTGAATGAGGTCCTTCAACTAATTGAATTTGGCCATGTCAGACAGGAGGACAAGGGTTTTAGTGACAAAATGTAAATACCTATGCTTTTAGAAATGTATGGATTAAAAATTATTGCCATTTACTAAAATGGCAATTTAGGTTTTTTAAACATTTCTATGCATTTCACTTCATTTAAATTTACATCAGATTTTATCATTTGTAGAACCATGCTTAAGACTGTCACACCATATGGCAATTTTGAGAATTGACACAAAAATGCTAAGTAGTTTTTATTACAGTTTCAGTTTCATGTAAGACAAATAAATATTTAACCATATCCTACATTTTAAATGATGACAATACCAATAATATTTATTTTCTATTTATTTATAGTTATACAGTCAAAATGCCATGGCAAGTCAACAACCCTTTCATTTTTTAATATGGAGCAAGTGCTCCCCAATGGTAGATCCAAAGAGGTTGTTTACACATGCTCTTTCAATTCCTGTTTATTTGACGCATAAATCTTAATAAATGAATATCTACAAGATTCAAACTCAAAACGCATAATCTTCAAATTGAATTATACACAGGGGGACTCCCAATACAAATGTTTTGGCTCCTAGGACTTCTTCAGTTTCACATGAACATGAACATGTCTTAGTAGTTGCACAAGTTACCAACATACAAAGACAACAGGCAAATCAAACAGTTGTTTAAAGGTTTGTATATTTAACAACAATAGGCTAAGGCCTAGTTTACACAAACACACATATTTTTTTTAAAAGACTTCTACATAAACACACAAAAAACATGCAAATTGTCAAAACAAGGCTAACCTAACCATAAGTTCATGCTGGCCAATCAGAAGCCTGAAGAAAAAAAAATGTATGTTTGATCACCGGTAGGTAAACAACAAGGTTTGGTTGTAAACATTTGGAGGCCCTATGAAAAATTTATTTTGGAGGCCCCTCACAGCACCCCCATCCTCTCCACCTTTTAGAATAAATAAAGAATTATTTTTAACTGTAAAAAATGTAAGAATTTAATGATATTATTAAAAGGTCTGTTTCAATTTGAAATAGTTTCAAAATAAAATTTTAGGGCAGCCGGGAGTTATATGTATTTTGTTATTTTTTGCAACAATTTTACATTAACACAGCCATCACTTTTCCACTCTTTTGGACAAGTATATATTTAAAATGGGAAAAAGTACCATCTTAATCAAATTACTTTAAATCAGGCAGCTGCAGAAAGTGTTTATCCTCTATACAGCCATACATTCAGAGACTGGACCAATTGGCTTTAACTTAAATTTTTGCTGCCTGTCTTGACTGGAGGACAAGTGTATAAGAATACTGTAGGCCTGTTCCACTTCCACTTCAAAAGAAAGAAAGAATGACAGACTATTTAGACCAAACTATGGGTTGAAAAAAATCTTATTATCAGGTACAGTGGGTTATTTAACAGTCCAGTAGCATTTTATCATAGAAACTGAATAATGTAGAAATTAAACACTGCATCTACACTGTATTTGTCATGATTCCGCTATCATGTCATGTTTATTCTTGTTCTTGCAGTGGAGTCATGGCATAGCCTAGGGTTTTGTGTGAGAAGGACATGGCATGGCTTAGATATTGGCTGTCATGCGCTTTCTCGTGTCTCGTCCATGGCCCCGCCCCTCTCGTTCCTCGTTAGCTTCCCTTCAGTGTTTTATTACCCACACCTGCCTATTGTTAATTATCCTTTGTTCGTTCTCCCTATTTAATGCCCTTGTATTCTCTGTCCTGTGCTCGTTTGTTCTTGTTCCTTGTATACCTGCATGCTCTTTGGAACTGCTCGATTGAGAATTTGCCCCTACGCTGTGTCCCAGCGTTCTACTCCAGTGCTCTGTTCCTGTTGGTCATCCTTTTGATTTTTTGTTACAGCTTGTTACCCTCCGTGAATTTTTTCATTCCTGTTTGGCTTTCTCTGTATTCCCCGTTATTTTACCCCATTGTGGGTTGTTTGTTTTGTGTTTTGGTGTCAAATTAATTAAAGTTTGCATTTGGGTTCTCTCACCATACGTTTCGTGACAGAACAAACGAGCCATTACTGAACCCAGCAAGCAGCTATGAACACTGGCCGTTGTGGTGTTGCCCGTCACCTCGGCAGTCTTCGCCAGGGGAGTGAGACTGTGCATGAGTTAGTGGAGAGGTTCCTCAACATCGCCGGACAAGGCGTCGTCGGGGAGGAGGAGCTGGCGGTTCTGTTCAACACCAATCTCAGAGATCCACTCTCCCAATCGGAGATGAGAGCGATGAGGCTGTTGGACTTCGACGCCGTGTGGTTTGCTGCCGCGGCTCGTATGGAGTCCGCGACCACATCGCGCACCAGCTATTCATCTACGCTGGTCACGTCACCAGAGGGTGGTCCTCTGCAGATCGAGGTTGTGGGCATCGCCGCAGCCTCTCCACAACCTCGCGGTCTCACTGGCAAGCGTGGGAGACGGAAATCCTGGGGATCCTCGACCGAGACCTTCAATCCCGAGCCGCCCACCCCATTCACCTTGTTCCTTCAGCCGACCACCAGACGGGTGGCTCGGCTGAAGAAGAAGAGGCAACGGAAGGCGGCTAAGACCCAGGGGGTCCCGAGACGGGAGGTCCCGTCCAGAGTCGGGAGGTCCCGTCCAGAGTCAGGAGGTCCCGTCCCGAGTCGGGAGGTCCCGAGTCCGGAGGTCCGGCCCAGAATCCAGAGAGCGCTGCCCAGCCGGCAATGCAGTCAGTGTTCCTGCCGGTCTTCCAGCGGGTGTCAAGCCCCGCCCAGCCGGCCTTCCAGCCGGAAGCCAAGCCTGCCCCTGTTCCCAACTGGACTTCCCCCGTCATTCCACCGGGGGCTTCGCGCTCCCGAGCGCCACCCTGGACTATGACTTCCCCTAAGACTGTTCCACCCTATCCATACCCTTTTGGACTTCCCCCTAGGCAATCTTGTTTGCCCCCACCCCCCCTCCCTTGTTTGTTATTTTTATTGTCTTACCCCAACCCGTTTGTGATTATTTCTTGTATGCCCCAGTCATGTTTTCAATGTTCTGTTGGTTTTTGTCTGTTACCCAGTCTGTCTTGTCTTATTAGTTACCCCTTGGTGAACACCTGGAGGTGTTCATTTAAGAGGGGGCTTATGTCATGATTCCGCTATCATGTCATGTTTATTCTTGTTCTTGCAGTGGAGTCATGGCATAGCCTAGGGTTTTGTGTGAGAAGGACATGGCATGGCTTAGATATTGGCTGTCATGTGCTTTCTCGTGTCTCGTCTATGGCCCCGCCCCTCTCGTTCCCGACAGATCGGTGTTTTCGTGTTTTTTGTCTTATAAGTCGGAATGTTTTTGTACATATTCGTCTCGTCTAACTGTCTTAAAGCGCGCATACAGTCGTGAGTTTCTGCTCGATGTCGGCAGAACCACGTTTATAGAGTTAAACTCCGCGCACGCCGAAGAGCTGCGGGACCTCGGTCAGCTCCGGAGGCCTACTCCATCACCGTCCCCCACTACTGCATCTCGCCCACAGCGGAGGCGCTACAAGCGGTGTGAGAGGAAGCAGAAGAGGAGTAAGCGCGGAGGTATCTGAGCTAGGCTAGCGGCTAACCCACACAAGCCAGCTATCCCCACCATCGTACTGGCGAACGTACGCTCTTTGGACAATAAACTGGACTACATCCGACTCTACTCAGAGGACTGTAAGAGACTGTTGTGTTTTTGTATTTACGGAAGCATGGCTTAACAACAGCGTTCCGGACTGCGCCATTCAACTGGAGCAGCTAACATGCTATCGAGCAGACAGAGCTCTCGTCGAGGGAGGTAAGAGACGCGGCGGCGGGCTTTGTGTTTACATCAATAATGTATGGTGCCGTGACGCTGTTGTGGTCTGCAAACACTGCTCACCCCTGGTGGAGCTTATGATTATTAAATACCGGCCGTTCTATCTACCGAGGGAATATACAGCCATTCTTCTCGTTTCTGTATACATCCCTCCTAACTCCAACAACAACAGGAGTGAGGGACTGAATTATCTGTACCAGCACATCAGTGAGCAGCAGACAGCCCACCCAGATGCTTTTCTCATCTTGGCTGGAGATTTTAATCACGCAGACTTAAAGACTGTGTTCCCGAAAATATACCAGCATGTTGACTTCCCTACAAGGGGAAAAAACACGCTGGACTTTGTTTACACCACCCAGAGAGGAGCATACAAGAACTTCCCCCCCCCCATCTCGGAGCCTCAGACCACATCACTGTCCTGCTAATGCCTGCATACAGACCGCTCGTTAAAGTCATTCCCGTAGCGTACAGTGCATTACTCTGTTGAAGCCCAGCGTCCATTGACTTCAATGGGGCTGCTTTAAACAGTTTTTTCAGTGCTTAGAAACAAGACGGTCATTGGATAATGCTGCGATTATGTCCGGCCCACGGACACTCAGCGTCTCTGGGATGAATAGAGGAGTGGGCTGGCCCGGACTCCGAGCGTCTGCGTGATGATTGGAGGGTCTGTCGAAAGATTGCATCTCCTTTTGATTGACAGCAATTTTGTTCTATAAAAAGTCGCTGATGCTGAAGCTATTCGATCTCAGTCCCATTGCGGATTTTGCAAGTGTAGTCGAAAGACAAACTGCTGCAACCTATTTCTTGGTACTTGCTTTTCGAAATTTCTAGCCAATTTTCATCATACATTTCACACAATTATACACCACATTCCTTGTTTCAGTTTAATGTAATTCCCACATTACCTCCGTCGAGTTTAATATCTGTTTTTAGATCGTTTCTTCATTCATTCATTCATTTCTTTATTTATTTATATAGCGCTTTTTACAATTTCCATTGTTACAAAGCAGCTGTACATGAGACATATTGACTATAAGCAAAACAACTAAAGTCATATACCTGTAAATACAAGAAAAAGGTGAAATCACAGAAGACAGACATACCCACATACAAAACGCTCCAAACACACAAGATGCACACATATTTACACACATCGACATTGACAAACGGACACACACGGACACGCACGCACACACGCACTCACAGTGAAAGCACACATTTAGGATAAAGTGTATTAAACGGACTATAAATTTCTATATGCAATATTAATTATGTTAAACTTCTGAATTCTAAAGCAGCCCCCCCAGCCAGGCAAATAGTGCATAACAGTATGCAAATGGTGGCAGGGAACCCAAAACTCCAATCGAGAAAAAAAAACTTAGGAGAAACCATGCCCAACCAGGGGATTCCAGAACAGGCACATGCTCGACAGTGCTTGCTCGACCAGCTAAATAAAAAAACTAAATAAACTTACTAATAAGGTAAATTATTGATTTAAGATTATCATTAATAATGTAATAGCATTTGAAATTTTGTAGTGAAGTCGTGTTAGGTCGAAGCGTCCTTTATCCAGCTCTATCATCTCAGCTCTTGTCAGGTAACCGCTTCCCATTCTCTGCACTGCTATCTGGTCTAGGCATGAACTGCACCCTGCAGTAACCTTGGAACAATGAGACAAGACTGGCTGAGAGTAGAGTACTGTTCTGCACTCTTTGATGCAACAAGTACATCAGTTGTTGTTGAAAGTGTTCCTGGTTCCGGTTGATCAAAATAATGCAGCCTAAACCCTCTGAGGATTTATAGTATAGAAGTGTAGTGTATGCAAGATTAAAAAGATGCGTCATTAGTCTAGATTTAAACTGACAGTGTGTCTGCCTCCCGGACAGTGCAGGGAAGACTATTCCAAAGATTAGGCGCTAGATAGGAAAAGGATCTACCACCTACACTTGATTTTGAAATTCTAGGTATTACCAACTGACAGGATGCCTGAGAGCGCAATGCACGTGAAGGACTGTAATACAATAGAAGTTTGCTCAAATACTGCGGAGCTAAACCATGAAGGGCTTTATAGGTAATAAGCAAGATCTTAAAGTTAATGCGATGCTTTATAGCTAACGAGTGCAAGGTTGAAAGAACCGGGCTAATACATTTTTGTACGTGTAAGAACTCGAGCTGCTGCGTTGTGGACAATTTGGAGTTTTTGTAATAAGCCTGCAGGGCAGCCACCTAACAGTGCATTACAGGAATCTAGTCTTGATGTCATGAATGCATTAATTAAATTCTCTGCATCTGACAATGACAGCATATGCCGTAGTTTATATATAAACTACTTAAAATGGAAAAACGCAATTTTATAGGTGTTAGCGACATGGCTCTCAAATGACAGATTAGTATCGAATAGAAAGCCAAGATTCTTAGCTGAGGACGAGGATTTTATGGAGCATCCGTCAATAGTCAAGCAGTATTCTTGGTTGTTACGTACGGCGATTTTCGGTCCAATAAGTAACACTTCTGTTTTGTCCAAGTTCAGTAATGAGAAATTGTTACTCATCCAGATTTTTATATCGACTATGCCTTCCATTATTAGATGGAACTGCTGTGTTTCATGACGCTTCAAGGATATATAAAGTTGAGTATCATCAGCATAACAGTGAAGGCTTATTCCGTGTCACTTTATTACATCTCGTTGTGGTAGCATGCAGACATCTCAACCTGCAAAAAAAGCATTTCAGGGAGGTATCCCGAAAGCACAATCCCCTGCCGATCCCGCCCCCCCCCCAACAAAAAAGGAGGCCAAGGATATGATATTTCACCACAGAACATGACTTTACTTTTATAACGAAATACAGTTGAAATGAACAACAAGATTGAATAAATTAACTATTTACACACACTGCAAATGTTGGCCTAGGCCTATTTCCAACATCCTATGAATTTTACTTTTCTTGCAAGCTTTCATTGTACTTTGTTGCTGCTTGCTTCGCAGATTTTATAATTTTTATACTTTATTTATTGTGTGAGTGTGTATATGAAAGCGAGTATTTTTAGATGATGCACAAGCAAATTTCGTTGTATGGTACTACTGCACAATGACAAATAAAATTCTCTGTTTCTCTCTATCTATTATGTAAACTGCTTTTATTTATATTCCATTGCAATTTAAAAAATGTCTAAGGTGTTTTCATGTAGCTAGTTGTTAGCCGACCTGAATAATAGGCACATGAAATCAAATGAAACTTGATGAACTCACCTCAACATGTCTTCTACAATCATTTAACCCAACATGGGCAAAGCTTAAGTCGCTATTGCAAACTGTACAGCGTGCAATACTGTCATTATTTTTCACTTTTATAAGACAGGGGTACACTTTCGTGTAGTCTTTGGTAAAATGTGTCTTATATTTTCGTTTTTTGGGGCCCTCTCCCTCTGCCATGGCGCTATTGTTTCTAGATATACTGAACTGAATATTCAGTTCGGGACTCGGGATAAGAGATAAAAGCCCGCCCACACTGACAATTGATTGGTTGACTTACCGAAACAGGCCAATCAGGACGCTCTCTGTATTACATGCGCTTCATGAGGCACACACGCAGACTAGCACACGCACGCACACGCAAGGTTCCTCGCTCCCTCTCCCTTTGTGCCGTGCGCGCGCTACATGTGTTGAAGCACAGTCTCTGTCTCTCATGCGCGCTCTTGATCACTCGCTCTAGATTCCGGGATATTTTAACTCATTTGCGGGCATCAGGGAGCCGCTATCAATATGCGTGAGACTCCCGGAACTTCCGGGAGACTTGGGATGTCTGAGCATGTATAATGCGAAGAGCAGAGGCCCTAAGACTGAGCCCTGTAGTACACCATACTGGACTTGGTATTTGCGTGACACCTCATTATCTATAGCTACAAATTGAAAACGGTCAGATAAATAAGTATTAAACCATTTCAATGCTATGCTGTTAATGCCGACATATCTTTCGAGTCTATGTAGGAGTGTGCTGTGGTCAATGGTGTCAAATGCAGCACTACGGTCTAGCCGCACAAATAACGTAATACAACCTCAGTCAGATACAAAAAGCAGATTATTTGTAACTCTGATCAAAGCAGTCTCTGTACTGTGACGCTCTAAATCCAACCTGAAATTCTTCATCAATGTCATTCCTTTGGAGGAAGGATCATAACTGAGTTGAAACTACTTTTCCAGAACTTTAGATATGAAAGGTAAATTTGATATAGGCCTGTAATTCCCTAGTTCTCTAGAGTCAAGTTTTTTTTTTTTGACAAGGGGCCTTATAACAGCCACTTTATATGCTTTAGGCACATGTCCTAATGTCAGAGATTAGCTAATAATACTATGAAGAGGATCTATAATTTCTGGGAGCATCTCTTTAAGTAGTTTTGTCGGTATAGGGTCTAGCATGCATATTGTTGATTTAGATGATCTAATGATTTTATACAGTTCATCGTGATCTACGTTAGAAAATAATGGCAATATCTCCTTAGGGGCGCTGTAGTTAGTTTTGTTCAGCAGGTTTCACTTCTGGTTGCATTGTTATATTTTTTTCTGTAATATCTTGGATTTTTCTTGTGAAGTAGTTCATAATTTCATCACTGTTATGCTGATATCCAGAATCTGAAGTCGCTGACGACATACTTTTTGTGAATTTAGCCACTGTTTTAAATAAAAACCCATGGTTGTTCTTGTTTTCTTCTATTAGTGATGAAAAGTAGGCGGATCTAGACGTTTTTATGGCTTTCCGGTATTTTCAAGTACTATCCTTCCATGCTGTACGAAATGCCTCTAAATTAGTTTTCTTAATTTTGCACTCCATTCTCCGGGTCATTTTCTTTAGAGCCTGAGTGTTTTCATTTTATCACGGTGTTGGGCCGCCATTTTTAATCTTCTTTAAACGCAGAGGAGCAACTGTGTCTATTGTTTCCGAGAAGGTGGAGTTAAAATTTTTAATAGTAATGTCAAGATATTCATCATTATTTTTCATGCTAGAGATTTGAGAAAATTCAGGCAGATCATCGAGAAACGCATCTTTGGTAGTAGAAGTAATTGTTCTACCATATCTGTAACATGGAGTTTGATTTGCAGCCATAGGCCAGTGAAGCAAACATAATATCAGAAATTGATCCTAAATGTCTTCACTCTGCTGAAGGATTTTAACGTTGTCCACATTTATACCTTAAGACAGTATTACATCTAAAGTATGATTACGAAGTTGAGTGGCTCCTGACACATGTTGAGTGGCTCCTGACACATGTTGACTAACCCCCATGGAGTTAAGAGTGTCTTTGAAGGCCATTCCTAACCCATCTGTATTGTTATCTACATGGATACACCGCCGCCACCGGTCTTCGAGATCCCTACCAGTAACCGCTTTGCCGCCCTCTACGAGACGAAATCCAACACTGTGGTCATCGGAGACTCAATCGTCCGGAACGTACGCGACTCCTTCAATGAAGGTAAGGTTCGCACTCACTGTTTTCCTGGCGCCCGTGTTCTCGATGTCTCTGCGCAGGTAACTGCGATTCTGGAGGATGATGCAAGAGTGGGAGCCGTAGTTCTGCACGCGGGGGTGAATGACGTGAGAATGCGGCAGTAGGAGATCGTGAAGAGGGACTTCAGGAGTCTGGTCGATACTATTCGCAACGCATCGCCCACGGCGAGGATCATCGTATCAGGGCCGCTTCCTACTTACCGACGAGGGAACGAAAAGTTCAGTAGACTATTTAGGCTTAATAATTGGTTAATGTCATGGTGTATTGAACAGAAGCTGCTCTTTGTAAATAATTTTGATCGGTTCTGGGAGCGACCAAGGCTCTTCCGCCCCGACGGGCTGCACCCCAGCAGCATTGGAGCAGAAATTCTGTCTGACAACATCTCAAAGACGCTACGCACCATTTGACTAGTAAGTACAAATTTTAACCATAGTCTGTGTTCTTCTCACCCAACTGTTAAGAATGTTACTGCTTTCAAATGCATAGAGACTGTGTCTGTCCCCCGAATAATACAACCAAATAATAATTTATTTAAAAGTCAGAGAAAAAATCGTATCACGATTAAACCAAAAGACAATATATTTAATGAGCAAAACCAACGCCTAAAGTTTAGGCTACTTAATATTAGATCACTAAATCCAAAGGCAGTTATTGTAAATGAAATGATCACAGACAACAGTTTTGATATACTTTGCATTACTGAAACCTGGCTTAAGCCAAACGATTACTTCGGTCTAAATGAGTCTACTCCACCAAGCTACGGTTATATTCATGAGCCATGTCCGGTTGGTCGAGGTGGTGGTGTCGCAACAATCTTTAGAGACTTTCTTACCGTTACTCGGAGAACAATGCATACATTTAAATCATTTGAAATGCTTGTGTTGAACATAACAGTTCCAAACAAAAGTAAAAAATCATTGGTCTCTCTTACATTGGTTACTGTGTATAGACCCCCTGGGCCTTACACTAATTTTCTGATAGAGTTCGCAGACTTCTTATCGGATCTATTGGTTAACGTCGATAAAGTACTGATTGTTGGAGATTTTAATATCCACGTAGATATTGCTAACGATCCATTAGCTGTGGCGTTTAAAGAACTACTAGACTCTTGTGATGTAACACAATACATCAATAGACCTACTCATCGCCTTAATCATACCCTAGACTTGATTATATCTCACGGAGCCGATGGAACCGATATCGATATTATACCTCAAAGCGACGATGTTTCCGATCACCATCTTATAACATGTACACTGCGCACTGCAGAAATCAGTTGTATATCTCGTTATCGACTGGGTAGAACAATCACCTCAACTACTAAAGATAGTTTCGTAAAGAACTTGCCAGATCTGACTCCTCTAATAACCTTTCTAACTAATATAGAATCGCTCGATGACATGACCAGCAACTTGGGCACCATTTTCTCTAATGCATTAGAAGCGGTCGCACCTATGAAGTCAAAAAGGATTAATGGAAAGATCATAGCACCATGGTATAATAACACCACTCACGCCCTAAAAAGAGAAACGCGTAAACTGGAGCGAAAATGGAAACAAACCCAATTAGAGGTCTTTAAAATTGCATGGAAAGAGAGTGCAATCTGTTACAAAAAGGCACTAAAAGCAGCAAAAGCCGAGCACTTCCGTAAACTCATAGAAAATAACAAAAACAATCCAAGGTTTTTATTTAGTACAATTGCTAAACTAACAAACAAACAGACTCCACCTGACCTGGGTATTCCGCCGCACATTGGTAGCAATGAATTCATGAAGTTTTTTACTGAGAAAATCGAAATAATACGAGACAACATAGCTAAAACCAAACCTCCAAGTGTGTCGGAAGAATTAGTTTCAACCGTCACCCAAAAAGAAAAGCTAGAGTGTTTTTCTCCTATAAATCGGGAAGATTTAATTAAAATTATTGCAACATCCAAACCGACAACATGCTTATTAGACCCCATTCCAACTACTTTATTAAAAGAGTTACTTCCTGCTGTAATTGAGCCCATTTGTAACATAATCAACTCGTCAATTAATCTAGGACATGTCCCAGGTCCCTTTAAGATGGCTGTAATTAAGCCTCTTATCAAAAAACCAAACTTAGACCCCAATGAACTTGGAAGCTATAGACCGATTTCAAATCTCCCGTACTTGTCTAAAATACTAGAAAAAGTAGTGTCAACTCAACTGTGTACCTTCCTACAAAATAATGACATGAACGAAAAGTTTCAGTCTGCCTTTAGACCGCATCACAGCACTGAAACTGCGCTCGTTAGGATTACAAATGACCTCCTTATTGCTTCAGATAAAGGTAACATCTCACTCTTTGTCCTGCTTGACCTTAGTGCTGCTTTCGATGACCATAAAATACTACTAGATCGTTTACACAATTACATCGGTATTCAGGGACAGGCACTGCAATGGTTCAGATCTTACTTAACAGACAGATATCAATACGTCCATTTAAATGGGAAATCGTCAAATCTTACGCAAGTAAATTATGGATTACCTCAGGGATCGGTTTTAGGACCCTTGCTTTTCTCCATATACATGCTGCCCCTCGGCAACATTATTAGAAAACATGGAATTAGCTTCCACTGTTATGCAGATGATACTCAGCTATATATCTCATCAAGACCAGATGATTCCTTTAAGCTATCCAAACTGGCAGAGTGCATCGAGGACATAAAACATTGGATGACTAGTAATTTCCTCCTTTTAAATTCTAGCAAAACAGAAATATTACTTATAGCACCAAAATCAAGTAAACAGAATATCTCCGATTACAGCCTGCAAATTGAAAGCTGCACTGTTACTCCAACAAATACAGTTAAAGACCTAGGCGTTATATTAGACGGCAACCTGTCATTCAAAAATCACATCTCAAATATCACAAAAACAGCCTTCTTCCACCTTAGAAATGTTGCCAAATTATGAAATAGTTTATGTGTTGCAGACGCAGAAAAGCTTATTCATGCATTTGACTATTGTAATGATCTACTTAGTGGTTGTCCTGTATCATCGATAAACAAACTACAGTTAGTTCAGAATGCAGCTGCCAGAGTTCTTACTAGGTCAAGAAAATACAATCGCATAACCCCAGTTTTATCATCGCTTCCCCTTGCTACCTATTAAGTATCGTATTGATTTTAAAATTCTTTTAATTACTTACAAAGCCCTGAACGGTTTAGCACCTACTTACTTAACCGAGCTTTTATCACGTTACAACCCATCACGCTCTCTAAGATCTCAAAACTTAGGACTTTTGACAACACCTAGAATAACAAAATCCACCAAAGGGGGACGAGCTTTCTCATACGTAGCACCTAAACTCTGGAATAGCCTTCCTGATACTATTCGAGGGTCAGACACACTCTCCCAATTTAAATCTAGATTAAAGACACATCTTTTCAGCCAAGCTTTCACTTAATGCATAGTTAATGAACAGCAGCTACGCTAATTATTCTCTTTATTCCCTTTCCGAGGTAAGAAGAAGTTCCACCATGTCCAGATGACCGACAGATGCCCATCCCAAATTTGAGATTACGCCAGCTAAAGCTGCAGACTGACTGACCATCCCAGCTCCATCTAAGGCAATTCCACCACCAGCCAAGAGAAATATGACCATCGGACCATCCCAGCTCAGACCACTACATCCCCAACCAAGAGCAAAGACGGACTATTTGTCTTATTAATGCTGAAGTTACAATATTTGGTATTAAATGCTAAACCAAAACGACATGTCAGCAGTCTGAGTGCAGCTATGACACGTCAGAGGGGATCTGGCCCTCCCGGTTGAGCCTGGTTTCTCCCGAGGTTTTTTTCTCCATTAATCAATCATTGGAGTTTGGGTTCCTCGCCACAGCAGGGCAGTGTTGGGCTGCTCACCGGGAGACTGCATTCATTCATTTATTTATTTATAAACTAGATATTATTTATTAGAATGATCTTACTCGTATAAATACCATGCACTGTGCTGTGTTTTAACTTTTCTGTTTTTCCTGTTTGCCCCTGTAAAGCTGCTTTGAAACAATACACATTGTGAAAAGCGCTTTATAAATAAACTTGAATTGAATTGAATGGATGTTAAAGTCACCAGCGACAAGGACTCTATCTGCGGCCAATACTACTTCTGATAAGAACCCACCAAATTCTTTAATAAAATCTGTGTTGTTTCCTAGAGGCCTATATAAAATAGCTAGAATAAATAAAAAAAGTTTTGTCCTTAGTGTTAGGTGTTGATACATGAAGTACCATGATTTCAAAAGAATTGTATTTAAAATTAGACTTCTGGGAGATCCTAAAATAATTATTGTAAAGTGCAGCGACACCTCCACCTCTGCCTTTTAGACGAGGCTCGTGTTTATAATAATAATCTTGGGGGACAGACTCATTTCAAGTAATGTAATCATCTGGTTTTAGCCATATTTCTGTCAAACAGAGCATGTCTATTTCATGATCTGTTATCATATCGTTAACAAAAAGTGCTTTATTAGAGAGCGATCTTATATTTAGCAATCCGAGTCATAACAGTTTATTATCTGTATTTTGTTCATGTTTGATTTGTTTAACGTTTACTTATAAAATTATAAAGGGGGTTTGCACATTATCTTATGTTTTAAGAAACTTCTGAAAACACATCTCTTCCGTCAACATCTGACTGATCAGTTCTGACTTCTATTTCTTCTCTACTCTATATAAAAAAAATACACTCTAATTTAGCACTGTATACTGAGTTAGTATATATGAGACTAGTCTTCTTTTTTGATTGCCCTTATGCTTTTGTTGTACTTATGCTGTCCCTATTGCTTCCATTGGTTACCCCACCTGAAAGTCGCTTTGGATAAAAGTGTCTGCTAAATGACTAAATGTAATGTAATGTAAAATGTTTCTAATCCAGGGGAAGGACACAGTCTCTATTTTATGATGTTTGTACATTTTGTGTATTCTGCGACGTGAGACGGCAAGCAGAGAGTTGGTTAAACCATTCTGTCTGCTCCATGACCTGGGCCCAAGAGTCAAGTTTTAGCATTATTAAGACTTTCTGCCATATTTCTAGAAAGGAGGGAAGCCCCATCCCAGGAGGGATGGAGACCATCTCGTTTCAACAGGTCAGGTCTGCCCTCAAAACTTGGGGTATTTATAAAAACTATATTATTCTGCAGGCACAACTCAGACAGCCAGCCATTTAGTGATGTTAATCTGCTATAGATCTCATCACCAAGATAAGCAGTGAGGAGGCCAGAGAATATTACAGGGTCTGACATTGTGCTTGCGAGCTCACACACCTCTTTAATATTATCTTTAATGATCTCCGATTGACGGAGTCTAACATCATTTGTGCCGACGTGAATAACAATCTTACTGAATTTAGGATTAGCCTTAGCCAGCACATTTAAATTTGACTTGATGTCAGGCGCTCTGGCTCCCGGTAAACATTTGACTACGGTGGCTGTTGCATCTATGTTAACGTTCTGAACAATAGAGTCACCGAAAACTAAGGCACTTTCAGCAGATTTCTCAGTCGGTGTGTCTCTGAGCAGGGCAAACCTGTTCGAGGCTGTAATCAGAACGGTTGATGTTTTGTCCTGCGACTATGCCGTCTCACAGTCACGAAGTTTACCCAGCTGCGGGGGATTTTCAAGTGGGACCGAGCTGTGTGCGCTAACGTTGCTCGCATACAGAGTGTTTTCTACAGTCCTTACACTCTTACTATCCTCAAATAAAGATTGGATGCAAGACTCTAGTTCTAAGATCTTCTCCGTAAGCCTAACTATTTCCCTGCACTTATTGCATGTAAAACCCTCGCAGCTGACAGAGAAGGCTAAGCTAAACATATGACATGAGGTGCAAGTAACAATAATAGAAATAGAAGCCATAACTTACCGGGTTTGAAGAATAACTCTGATTTCCCTAGGTTGCTCGATGAATCGTAGTATATACACTTAAACAGAGAAAAAGTTAGCACATAAGACAAACTAGGCAAGATGATATTCCACAGTGTAAACAGAAAGCAAGCTAACACACTATTGCTGTGCTTATGGTGTTAAGTTAACAATCAATTCTGATGTAGAATCTTAAGGAAAAATAATTTAGCAATGACAGTGGTAGGTAACAATAATAAAATACACTAATATTAAGACCAATTGTAAATGTGAGGATACAAACTTGCCGTTGGCAGCGCTGCAAACTGGACCAGGAATGATGCCCTGAATAGATCTTTCATAAATCGTTTTAATGGACAAACGTTTAAAAATGCGTAAAAATAATTATCTTTCATGATGACAAAAAACACCAATGACTGTGATGCTGGATACACACGAGCGGTGGCATTGCCGCGTGGTAGCCACCTTCAAGCCGATGGCTGGTGTGCCGTTCACAAAAATAATCTTATATCTTAAATATTTGTATCTTCAGCTGCCCATGGCGCAAAAAGCCGTGCCCGTGGAAGTTGTGGAATTTTGGAAGCGCGCGTATTGCCGCTTACCGCACGCATGTTTCCCTTTGAAAATGAACTGGACAAACTCGACTGCCGCATACCGTGTGAATCCACCCTAATGCTGGATTCACACGAGCGGTGGAATTGCTGCTGGTTATGCTTTCCAAACACTCTTGCATTAGTTTGATGTTATGTCGATCTAAGTTGGAGACTGTTACAGTTATGAAGACCCCACCTCCAAGCCTGTGGCCGAGGCAACTGCCTGGTAGCGCTGGCCGTATAAACAACAAAGGAGATAAAAGCTTCCAAACAAAAATCTCTGGTTTACCCGCTACACAACGACACTGCAACCGACGTTTCTAAAATCTTCACCCTGGCTTGGGTTTTCAAAAAACTTGAAAGCTGCTGTTTTGAATATACTCACATTCGAGTGGACAAGTCTCACTTTGCAGGTGAATAATGGAGATCATGACAGCTAGCTTCATTTACATTTACATTTACATTTAGTCGTTTAGCAGACGCTTTTATCCAAAGCGACTTACAGGTGGGGTAGGCAATGGAAGCCACTGGGACAGCACAAGTACAACAAAAGCATTAGTGCAATCAAAAAAGAAGACTGGTCTCATATAACCTAACACAGTATACAGAACCATTCATTCATTAATTCATTTTTTTTTTTTTTAGAGTAGAGAAGAAAATAGAGTTAGAACAGATCAGTCAGATGTTGACGGAAGAGATTTGTTTTCAGACGTTTCTTAAAGACGGCTACAGAATCTGCAGATCTTGTAGCAGCGGGTAGATCATTCCGAATAGGTGGAACAGATCCGGAGAAGGTGCACGAGGTTCAGATTGGGAAACACTGGTTAACACATATTGGGAGCATGGCCGTAGCCAGGATTTGAAAATTACAGAGGTCTGTGATGGGGTGTCAATATACCTAATATTACCCAAAAATGCTGTAAATGATTAAACTTAAAAAAACATGATTAATTAAGTTATCAGCTTATTATTATAGTTATTACCTGGGCTGTTAAGGTACCTTTGGAAATTTATACCTGTGGAATGGAAAAAGCAGGTGATACCAAAGGTCTGGAGAAGGGCAACAGCCTATGTCCCCGCCCTCTCGTTTTCTCATTAGTATTGTTAATTATTTCATGCCCCGCACCTGTTCCTTCTTGATTTGTCCACTTTTTTAATTCCCCTGTGTCTTCAGACTTGTGCTGGATCATTGTCAGTATTTGGAGTGTTTTCTGTATGATGTTACCCTGTGTCACCAGCCTTGTCCTGAAAGTCTTGTAGCCTGTAAATCTAGTTTAGTTATTTGTAATCTTGTCCAATGTTGTATCCTGTCTAGTTAGTTTAGTCCCGTTTAGGGTAGTGAGTTGATGTTCCTGTTTATGTTCCCGTTCCTACCCTAGCTGTTATGTTATTTTACTCCCTCTTGGGTTTTTGTTTCTCGTTTGTACTTGTGTTAAAGTCCTTGTGACCCCTTACCCGCTGTCTGGGTCCTCCGTTCCTGTGTTTCCGTGTCTGCCTCCATTTCCTGACAGCCTTTTGATCAGTGTCACATGAGCTGCTGTGGACAGGCTTCGACTTCTTTCACATTCCAGAGCAGGTAACAAAGCTGATTAAGGCATATTTTCAGAATTTCCAATTCTGTATTACCACAAAGGATAGTACCAACGCGTGGCAACAGCTGTAAGTTGGCATAATGGCAGAATGACAATTTCAATACTGGCTTTCACAATGGCAATGGAAATACTAATCCGGGCATCGCGTTGGGTGGTTGGAGGTAAGCGTTTGAAAAATGGGTTTCACCTACCTCCAATCAGGGCATACATGCATGACATGACAACCATCACAACAACAAGAGCATGTCTATTGTCAAGGGCTAGCTTACCAATGACAGGTTCTGTATAAAGGCTGAGCCCATACCAACAGTCTTGGAAAAGCCCATAAAAAGCCTTGGACGTTGGTACACCACAGACCTTAAAGACGCAGGACAAGTGGAACAACTCAGGCAAGAGACTGCCAGTGGACTCCAAAAATTCAATAATACAGCTCTTCCTGGGAAGCTAAAACTCTGGCGCCTCCAATTTAGCTTGTTTCCATGCATGATGTGGCCAATTTCAATGTATGAGCTCATGGTGTCTCATGCCAATAACCTGGAGAGATTGGTGAGTACACAAGTGGAGAAATGGCTTGGGCTACCAAGATCCCTTAGCAAAATAGGGCTGTATGGGAATGGAGGTCTCTCTCTTATCATTTCAAGCCTTGTGGAGGAAGATGAATTCACCGAAACAAGGCAAGAGATGACGCTCTAAGAATCCTGTGATCCCTGTGTAAGAGATGCTGCTCCAACATTAGCAACAGGGAGGAAATGGAACCCAACAACAGCGGTAGGAGATGTAAGTCAGCCCTCAGACATAAGGACATCATGGGACAAGTTCAACATGGAAGAGGGGGACTTGATTAGGCATCTACCACACACACTTTGCGAAAACCGACACCAAAGGAACAGCGTCACCTGGTAGTGGAGGAGGTTCGGCATCAAGAGGAAGCAAGTAGAAGTGCCAGAGCGCTCTCTCAAGCCCAACAAGGCCTTTGGATGAAGTGGGAAGGCAATGAATGGCACAAAATCACTTGGAGTGAGCTGTTGAGTTATCAAAAGAGCTACATATGATGTGCTACCCTCACCAACAAATCTGCATGTTTGGTTTGGACAGGATCCAGCCTGCCACGTATGTGCAGCTCCAGCAAACCTTAAACATATTCATGTGGGTTGTAATAAGACCTTGACACAGGGTTGATACACATGGCGCCACAATTAAGTACTAAAGTCCTTGGCTGCAGCAGTAGAGACCAAGAGAGTGGCAGCAAATACCATCCCCCAAAACGCCAAGGTTAACTAAAAAGGCAATCCTTTATTTGGGTTGGGAGACATCCGGGCTAAGCCCTTATCCTTTTCAACGGTGTGGGTAGTTGTGGCTTAATGGTTAGAGAGGTGGGAACGTAACCTGAAGGTTGCAAGTTTGATTCTCAGCGCCGGCGAGTAACAACTTAGGTGCCTTTGGGACTGCGTCATAGGCTAGACCAATTCAAACCTGGTCAATGTATTTGATAGTTTATAAATAATTTTTTGCCATAGTTTAGATCCTCTTTGAGGGCCTATAGATGGCCTTGATGGTTCCCTACTGTTATCAGTTATTTACATAAAATATTTGAAAGACCAGAGTGTAGTTTTTGAGAGGATCTTTTGACAGAAATGCAATATAGTATACATAACTATGTGCAGGGGCGCCGTATAGGCGGGAAAAGTTAGAACAATTCCAAGGGCCCATGACTGACAGGGGCCCCAAACATATGTAAAAACTTTTATAACATTATCAAACAATCATCATTCGTTATATAACTTTATATAATAATACAATTAATGATCGCTTTATTTTAAAAATCCCCATTGACCAAAAATTAAACATCCATATTGACCGACCACCTCCCTGTATCTGCATGATATGGATTGGTCCTGTCTTAGCGCTCTCAGTGACGGTGTTTAGTTAAAGTCAGTAGATGCGCCAGAACTACAGTGACCACAATGTTGCCTAGTAAAGTTAAATCAAAATCTGGGTTTCAATAAAAGAGAGGAAAGACAAAGGAACGGGTGTCAACTGTAACCTAGTATTTCACCAAGAAAGGTGTGCAGCCTATAGCAGTGGTTCTCAACTCTGGCCCTCGAGATCCACTTTCCTGCCGAGTTTAGCACCAACTGATAAAACACCTGAAGAGGCGAATCAGTGACTTCAGGAACAGACGCGTTCAACTTAATGTTCAGCTGCGCAGATTGTTTATTATATCGCATTAAAGTATCGCGCAATCTGCACTTGAAACTCTTTTGCTGTACTTAATGTCATACGCTGATAGATTTGCGCAGCGCCGCATTAAGTTGAACGCATCTATTGTAAAGACGCTGATTAGCTTGTTCAGGTGTTTTATATCAGAGTTGGGGATAAACTCTGCAGAAAATGAATCTCGCGGGCCAGAGTTGAGTACCACTGACCTATAGTCTTTGAGGGGTATTAACCTGTTGGCTTAATGTCCATAGTGAAATAATCTAGCTAGCAACAGACTAGTGTTAGCCTACATTTAATCACCATTTAATCAGTCCAGGGAAACGTTTAGCACTATATTAAGCCTGGTGTGGAAATTCCATTTAACATGTCCACTTTATTTTCTTGTTGGCATATATGTGCAGCTTAGTAAAAAAATCTGCCGTTTTCATTGTTTTGAGAGGATGATGTTATTTTTTAAGTTTATTCGTATTTCTTTTTTTAAATCTTTCATTTATATTAATTTTGTTAAGAGAATTAAATTTTTTGTCAAATATCACAATAAAAATACATTGAGACTGTAAAAGACAGCATTCAGCACATTTTTATGGTTCCTTTTAATCTTGCATCAAATAGTAAACTGCATACTAGACTTGCATGCATGTACAAATCACCAACAGTAAATATTGTGCTACTACTAGCATTAGAATACAAGAAGCAGGACAGTTGTAAGCCTTTAATTAGAGTTATGTAAAGCTTTTGATGGGACAGTTAGGTCCTAGAGATGAGGTGACAACAGCTGCGCAGAGGGGGCCCAATTTGATTTTTTGTCAGGGGGCCCAAAATTCCTGGCGGCGCCCCTAACTATGTGTTCAGAGGTGTGTAAACACCATAATGAAGTGAACAACTACATAATGCAGAATTATTTTTCTCACCTTAGAATGAGCAATTTCTATGTACATACAGCTTGGGTCTCCTTGGATTGAATGTTGTTGACATGTCGCCATATTGTATCTACAGTAGCCGTAAACAGACAAACTTCTCTACAGAATACGTTTTGTAAATACTTGATCTCTTCTGAAAAGAAGCGAAAATGTGATGTACAGTGGTTTGAAAAATTATTTTCCCCCTTTTGGATTTTTTTTCTTCATATTTGTCATGCTTAAATGATTCAGATCATCAAAAAAAAGTGTATTACTCAAAGAAAAGCAGAGTAAATACAAAATGTTTTTAAATTATGATTTATTTATTAAGGGAAAAAGCAATCCAAACTTTACTGACCCTACGTAAAAAAGTAATTACCCCCTTTGGAAATCATGAATTAACTGTGATACATTGAATAACTGAGTTAAATTTCACATGCCACTCTCAAGCCTAATTACTGCCAGACCGATTGAATCAAGAAATCCCTTAAGTAAAACCTGTTAGACCAATTGAAGTAGACTAAAATATCTCAAATAGCAACACACCATGCCATGATCTAAAGAAATTTAAGAACAGATAAGAAACAAAGTAATTGAAATTTATCAGTGTAGAGAAGGTTACAAAGCCATTTCTAAGACTTCGGGACTCAAGCGGACCACAGTGAGAGCCATTATCCACAAATGGAGAAAGCATGGAACAGTGGTAAACCGTCCTGGGAGTGGCCGGCCTACCAAAATGACTCCAAGAGCACAACGATGTCTTGTCCAGGAGGACATGAAAGATCCAAGAACAACATCTAAAGATCTGCAGGCCTCTCTTGCTTCAGTTAAGGTCAGTGTTTATGATTCTACAATAAGAAAGAGACTGTGCAAAAATGTCATCCATGGGTGAGTTCCAAGGTGAAAACCACTGTTGAACAAAAGAACGCAGAGGCTCGTCTCACATTTGCTAAAAAACATCTTGATGATCCCCAAAACTATTGGGCAAATATTCTGTGGACTGAAGGTATACGTCCAGTTACATCTGGCGTAAAACTAACACAGTTTTCATAGAAAGAAGATCATACCAACAGTCAGACATGGCGGAGGTAGTGTTATTGTCTTGGACGACTGGCCATGATTGATGGAACCATGAATTCTGCGCTCTACCAGAAAATCCTGACAGAGAATGTCCGGCCAACGGATCTCAAGATGAAATGCACTTGGATTATGCAGCAGGACAATGATCCAAAACACACCAGCAATTCCACTTCTGAATGGATAAAAAATCTAAATAAAGGTTTTGGAGTGACCTAGTCAAATTCCGGACTTAAATCCAATTGAAATGCTGTGGCATTAGATTAAAAAGGCTGAATTAAACAATTCTGCAAAGAAGAGTGGGCGAAATTCCTCCACAACGATGGGAAAGACTCATTGAGAGCTTACGCAAATGCTTGATTGAAGTTGTTGCCGCTAAGGGTGGCACACCTAGTTATTAGGTTTAGGAGGCAATTACTTTTCACATAGGGTCAGAAATTTTTTTCCCTTAAAAAATAAAACCATAATTTTAAAACTTCATTTTGTATTAACACTGGTTTTCATTGTGTAATATTACAATTTGTTTGAGGATCTGGATCAATTAAGCATGACAAATATGCAAAAAAAATCAGGAAGGGGCAAATACTTTTTCATACCACTGTAGATGCCTCATTTAACATGTGAGCAGTACATATTCATGTTGCAGAAGCAGAGTTGAAACAGAATAGTTAATCTTTGTGCCATTCTTACTAATCCATGGCTCAAATGTGTTAACGTCATTGGTAACATTATGATGTCATAAACAGAGTCAGTTTCAAACTGCATTTTAAATTGCATTTGATAAACTGCAGTTTCATTAAAAATAATACTCTGCAGTGGTTTGAAATGATGAATGGGCACATTGTTTATCTTAAAGTATATTAAAAACACCACATAAACATATAAACAATATAAAAAAACTTGATTTTCACCACTGGGGGACTTTAGGTTTTCTTGTTGTTCGAGTAACAACAATAACCGTGTCCAAATCTGGATTTAACATTCTTGTGTAAATAACATAAACTGACTTGATACCTTATTGCAGAGTGTAGAAAGTTATAAGCTTAATTTAACGACACCCCACAACCAAAAGCCCAATAGTTGTTCTCTGTGTCATTTCTTTCTCCATGTCTGTCTGGTTTGGATCTGCATATTAATAAAATAAACTACACTAGGCTTCCAGGAAACTAACCGTTCGCACCATGGAACTATTCAGAAATACTCAATATTGTCTGAAGATTAATGCTGGGCTGTTTCTGATTTGTAAAATTATCATTGTCATTATTTTTAGCCTATACGATAAAATCCAACTGAGGATATTTTTATGTGATCATCAAATTGAATAAGTGCTCAGTAAACTCGTAAGCATTGTTTAGGGAAATTTGACATTTGTAGTTTATGGGACTGGTCTTTACATTAGTGGATCTACGATTGTTAAATTAATTTACCAGTTAATTGAATACAATTAGCATGGGGCCCTAAGGGTGTGCTGGGCCCGAACCCCACATAAACTTAACACAGCACTGACCAGCGCACCACCTAGTCTGCAATATTTCAAAAGCCTCAGCTCAGAGGTGGGAATATTTCAGAAAATGTTATACAAATAGATATATTAAATGACCTAGACAAAACTACCAGAGGACCAAGATGGGAACCTAACAAAGCACAAACACACAAGCACAAGTTCCGAAATTGTTTTCCAGCTGATAACCATGCTGTCTGAAGGTATTTTTTTCAATCAGACAACAAGATGAGAACCGTAAAGGTGGTCATTTCCTCCAAATGGACTGCCACACAAGTCTTCTGAATGGAGTGCTGAAGGCAATAATTTAAAATTGGGGAGGTGGGGGGAAGGTTGCACACACAAAATAAAAAATAAATTGTACGTCTGCCCTTGACAATGATTGGAGAGGTCTTGAAAGAACCAGATCGACAGCTAAACTACTTTTGCGCACTCTGCAGTCATTTCATAATTGCATCACTGGGGTTTTTCTTCTCTCCTGCACTTGCACTGATGGCTTTTGTTTTATAATCTGACTTTTGAAATTGCCTTAACCACAGATATGCAACCCCTCCTTTTCCTCTCCATTCCATCTCACGCTTTCTCTGTGTAAACTCAGCGTGAGTCTCGTAAATTGACGCATCATGCACATTGCTGGAGGTCAATTCAAAAAAGAAAAAGTTACCATAAACCAGCCATATTTCTAAATGTAGCTGTAAATGCCCCCTTAAAACTGGGATGAAAGAATAATCAACACTACAAAAATAAATCAAAATAAATATTTTGAAATTAATATTTAAAGTGTCAGGGCCCTATCGTACACCAAGCGCAATTAGCGCAATTGTTTTTGCTAGTTTCAACCTGACGCAGTTCTCATTTTCCAGTCCGTGCTGCTATTTGAATGGCAAATGCATTTGAGCTCATTTGTGCGCCCATTGGTCTTAAAGGAGATGTTTTCAGGCGCATTGTTGACGAATAGACTGCACCTTAGGCTAGACCAACTCAAAACTGGTCTAAAGTCAATGGCGCAATGCTTTCGTTATTTAAAGAGCACGTTAGTAGAAAATGCCCTCTGGGTGGGTCCAATGTGCTTTCACTTTACTTATTACACAGAGGGAAGGGCAGCAGCACACAAACATGGCAAATATCAAAAATAAATCGAGTAGCTTCAATGTAAAAGATTATTATTGTGCACATAAAGATAGAAATTCGTCTCGTCCAGTAGATGGTCTGCTTGAGTGCTTTAACCTCACGCACGAGCAGATGCGTTTATTTTCCGGAGAAGCGTCCAGTCTTTGCTCTTGCAAATTCGCTATGGCGCTAGAACAACTGATTGGTTTTCTGCACGTTTCGCCCCCAAAACTCCCATTTCTCTTTAAGAAAATCGGGACAACCCGTTTAGACCATTTTACCGTCGTTAAACTATCAAAAGTGGATTAAAATAGGGCCCTCAAGGTTCTTCCTGCATTGAAAAATTTGAGGCCTCCGTCTCTGTCAAATTTCATGCAAAAGTGTAACTGAGTTAGCTTAGACACAACGCAGAAGCAATTGTGCATAGGGTCTATAGACTCTCATATGTAACTGCAGTTGCAGCATTAGATTTTAGATTAGATTCAACTTTATTGTCATTACACATATACAAGTACAGTGTAACGAAATGTAGTTTAGGTCTAACCAGAAGTGCAATTAGCAAGTGCAGATATACAGTGTGAATAAATACAGATACAATATTAGGAAATTACTATACAATGGGCATGTACTATGAAAATACTTTACAGAAGGAATGTACTATGACAATATATACAGAAGGCTATATACTGTGAACATTAATGTACAGGAGGTTATAAACAGATAACAATATAGACTATACAATAGTGCAAGTGACCTGAGTGTGCATTAGTTACAGACATTAGCTATTAAAGTTACAGTGCAGTAGATGAGTTAATGTGGTTATTAAAGGTACGGTGCAATACATGAGTAGATGCAGATATACAGTTACAGTGCAGTAGATGAGTTAGTGCAGTTATTGAAGCTATAGTGCAATAAATGAGAAGATGCAGTTAGTTATGCGATAGATGCAATAATGCAATAGATGAGTTACAGTGCAGTAGGTGAGTTAGTGCAGTTATTGAAGTTACAGTGCAGTAGATGAGTTAATGCAGTTATGAAAGTAGTCCATTCGTGCTAATGAGCATTCAGTGTAATATTCCTGGTGTGCAAGTGAGCAGTATAGAGTGCAAATGATGCTGTGTGTGTGTAAACAGTCCGGTAGAGCAGATACATGAAGTACTGGTGTGTACAGTTCCGTCATGCATGGCAGCCCTGTAGTGCAATGTTAACATTGTAGTAGCAGCATTAAGTTAAAGTTATGAGAGGTAGTGAAATCAGTGGGGAGCAGAGTTCAATAATGAAACAGCTCTGGAAAAAAAGCTGTTTCCTAGTCTGCTGGTTCTTGTCCGGAGGCACCTGAAGCGCCTACCGGAAGGCAGGAGAGTAAACAGTCTATGAGCGGGGTGAGAGGAGTCCTTGAGAATGCTGCGAGCTCGACGCAGACAGCGTTTCTTCTGGATGTCCTCAATGGAAGGGAGTGCAGTTCCTGTGATGCGCTGGGCTCTTTTCACCACCCGCTGCAGTGCCTTGCGCTCAGCAACAGAACAGTTCCCGTACCAGACTGTGACACAGTTGGTCAGGATGCTCTCTATCGTGCAGCGATAGAAGTTCACCAGGATAGTTGAAGACAGTTGGTTCTTCTTCAGTGTCCTCAGAAAGAAGAGACGCTGGTGAGCCTTCTTGACCAGGCATGAGGTGTTGGTGGTCCAGGACAGGTCCTCCGAAATGTGGGTCCCCAGGAACTTAAAACTGGAAACACGTTCAACAGCCGTCCCGTTAATGTGGATGGGGTCGTGTGTGCCTCCTTTCGCCTTCCTGAAGTCCACGATGATCTCCTTTGTCTTGGAGGTGTTAAGGAGCAGGTTGTTGTTTGAGCACCATGTGGCCAGGTGCCGTACTTCCTCCCTGTAAGCAGTCTCATCGTTGTTGCTGATGAGACCAATCACTGTTGTATCGTCTGCAAACTTGATGAAGGAGTTAGATCCATTCACAGGCCTGCAGTCGAGTGTGAAAAGGGAGTAGAGAAAGGGGCTCAGTACGCAGCCCTGAGGTACACCAGTGTTGAGGGTGGTTGTGGTGGAGCAGATGTTGCCTAACCTAACAAGCTGAGGCCTGTTCGTCAGGAAATCCATAATCCAGTTGCAGGTTGAATTGTTTATGCCTAGGTTTCCAAGTTTGATGATTAGCTTGGAAGGGATTACAGTATTGAATGCAGAGCTGAAGTCTACAAACAGCATGCGTGCATAAGTGTCCTTATTGTCCAGATGTGTGAGCACGGAGTGCAGCGCCATGGACACTGCATCATCGGTGCTCCTATTGCTACGGTAGGCAAATTGGTATGGGTCCAGTGTGGATGGTAGAGAGTCTTTTAGGTGTGACAGGACCAGCCGCTCGAAGCACTTCATAACAATGGGTGTGAGTGCTACAGGGCGGTAGTCGTTCAGGCATGTCGGGCTGGAATATTTTGGAATGGGCACAATGGAGGTGGATTTGAAACATGCTGGAACCACTGCTTGGGCGAGGGACAGGTTGAAGATGTCCGTGAAGACCCCAGCGAGCTGCTCCGCACATGCCCTGAGTACGCGACCAGGGATGCCATCAGGGCCAGCAGCCTTGCACGCGTTTATCCGGCTTAGTGCAGTGAAAACATCTGTGGAATTTACTGTGATGATTGGGTGGTCAGTGGAAGGTGTGAGCCTGGTGGCGGGTTCCTTATTGTCTCTCTCAAAGCGTGCATAAAAGTCATTAAGCTCGTTCAGAAAGGCAGCATCTGTGGTTATGGGGATGGAGTGGTTGGGTTTATAATCACTAATGGCCTGGATGCCCTGCCACATGCGTCGAGGGTCAGAATTGGTAAAATGCTCCTCTACCTTCAATTTGTAGCAGTGCTTGGCCTTTTTGATGCCCCTCTTCAGATTTGCCCTGGAAGTACTATAGGCCTGTGCATCACCTGATCTGAAGGCGGTGTTGCGTGCTTTCAACAGGAGTCGCACTTCCTTGTTCATCCATGGCTTCTGATTAGGGTATATGGTGATCTGCTTTTGAGTTGTGACACTATCAATGGTGGTATTGATGTAGTCCAATACAGAGGAGGTGTAGCTGTCTATATCCGTGTGAGAGCCACTGGTGGCCTGAGAAGCAAACATACTCCAGTCTGTGTGTAGAAACCTTTCCTGGAGTGTGAAGTCTGCCCCCGCAGGCCACACCTTGATGGTCTTCACTGATGGCTTCACACGATTAATGAGAGGTGAATACTTGGGGGTGAGGAACAAAGAAAGGTGATCAGATTGACCCAGGTGGGGGAGGGGGGTTGCGGTGTAAGCTTCAGCCATGTTTGTATAGACATGATCTAAAGTTTTGTTTCCTCTTGTGTGGCAGGAAACATGCTGGTGAAATTTAGGGCGCACTGTCTTTAAGTTAGAGTGATTAAAATCTCCCGCAACAATAAATGCAGCCTCCGGGTGAGCAGTCTGTTGTTTACTGATGGCTGCATGAAGTTCTTTCATAGCAAGCTTGGCATCAGCATCCGGTGGTATATAAGCTGCCGTTATAATGGTTGACGTGAATTCCCGTGGCAGATAAAAACGGTCTACATTTAACCACGAGAAACTCAAGGTTAGCCGAGCAGTGTCTCCCGACAGTAACAGAGTTCGTGCACCAAGCTTTATTGACATAAATGCACAGTCCACCTCCTCTTGTCTTACCGGATTCCTCTGCCGTTCTATCCGCGCGGTGTGTGTTGTAGCCCGCTAACTCAATAGCGTTGTCCGGTATGCCGCTGTGTAGCCATGTTTCCGTGAAGATTATGACATTGCAGTTCAAAGGTTTTTTGTTGTTGATGATGCGGAGTCGAATCTCATCCATTTTGTTCACTAATGATCGTACATTAGCAAGGAAAATGCTGGGTAAAGAGAGCCGGTGTGGTTTTAGCTGTAGCTTAGCTCTTAGCCCTCCGCGTTTTCCCCGTCTTTGTTTACGATCTCGACGCCGCCGGCGAGCACTTCCGCCCGGCCGTGTGGGGTGCGTAGCATCGGGTGTTTTGGCGATCTCAGGGACGAGTTGAATGTTGCTGGTATAACTTCCGGGAATGCGCAAACCGATATCCAAAAGCTCATGCCGGGTGTACGTTGTGAATGCACAACTGTTCTTAACGAACAGGCCCGAGATGAGCAAGAAAAACACTATATAATTGCTAAAACTGGAGAGACGCCGAGCCTCGCGATGTTCACGCGCCGCCATCTTTGGTCTTTAATTACAGCACAATAGAGGCTTTGTTATCAGCACATTGTGGCACTGAATTAATTGTAGCATGAGATACAAGCCTGGCCGAGACAACGTGACTGCTGATTGTTTGTCCAGACTTCCGCTCCCATCCTCTGATCACATTCAATAACAAGAGCCAGAGATGGTGGCAGTTCTTTCACCTGAATTTGCAGCCGTTACTGTGGAGGAGCTTAAGTCTACGTGTGACGCATGTCCTCTTCTTCGACAGGTTAAAGCTTGTATTGACAAGGGATTGCCTCACAGCACGAAAGACTCAGTCATTGCTCCTTATTATCGTCTTCGTAATGAGTTGTCTGTACATGATGGGTACATCATGATCGTTCCAGAAGCATTGCAGACAAAGTTCATCCAGTTGGCACATGCCACTCATCAAGGCATGGTGCGCTCAAAGCAGAGGTTAAGGGATTTGTATTGGTGGCCTGGCATGGACTGTCAAGAGGAAAATGCCATCAAATCTTGTTCCACCTGCCTCCAGCATGATAAAATTGCTAATAACCATGTAGCGCCACGTGTCTGTTATCATTAAACCCCTTGGACTATTCCTGTTGCGTCTCCATTCGTCTTCATCCATTTGCCGTTGTTACAGTAACGAAGTAAATTTACCTGAGTTACTGTACTTAAGTACACTTTTTGAGTATTATTTTTTCTAAAACACGCCTACTTGTACTTTAACTTCGCTACATGTGAAAGACAAATATTATACTTTTTACTCCACTTCATTAATAAAACGGTCCAAAAGTAGAAAATGGTTTCTTTGCAGCGGGATTTCCTGTGTCAGGACCTTTAACTGTTGCCAAGTATTTCCGTTTTTCTTAACTCGCGGTTTTCCGGCAAGCTGGCCATTTGGCAGATTTTTTTTACGCAAATCTGTTAACTATTGGATCTTCCCCGCTAAACTAATGTAAACGTAGGCGCTGCTACACCATTAATAGCGCTTATTTCGATCAGTCAAAGATCATAGAAACATTGTCATGAAAATGATCGGCAGAACGGCTAAACGGTAAAAAAGCATCACATTCCCCTTGAGTTACGCGTGCGTGTTAACTTCTGATCTGCTTTATTATTTAAAGCGATTTGGAGAATGAAAGATGTTTTAACTGAAGTTATTATAGTTGAAGTTTTCCTGTTAAAAACAAAAGAACCCTGCCCAAAATACAATACAAAACGTAATGGATTTAATGGTTATAATGGGAATTGTACAATGGATACTTGTTGTCTACTTTATGTGATGGACTCTATTGGTGGGATGGTAAATCCCATTGGAAGAAAACCCAAAACACACTACAAAGAGGAATTTAATTTAAAAATCACATTCTAATAAAAAAAATGTTTTTTTCAGCAGGGACGGTATTTGCAGTAAAACCACAGTATCGAAATTCGATGCATATTCAATGCCGCGGATTGACGAGCTGCTTGATCGGCTAGGTGCAGCTCATTTTTATTCGACGTTGGATTTGACAAAAGGATACTGGCAGATCCCCTTATCTCCTTTATCCAAAGAAAAAACAGCTTTCACTACGCCGTTTGGATTACACCAATTTGTCACACTTCCGTTCGGCTTGTTCGGAGCCCCAGCGACCTTTCAGCGTCTCATGGACCGTATCCTACGTCCACATGCGGCATATGCCGCTGCTTACTTGGATGACATAGTCATTTATAGTAATGATTGGCAGCGGCATATGCAGCACCTAAATGAGGTCTTGGGTTCGCTGAGAGGAGCGGGACTCACGGCTAACCCGAAGAAGTGTGCAATTGGGCGAGTGGAGGTCAGGTATCTGGGCTTCCACTTGGGTCATGGGCAGGTGCGTCCCCAAATTGACAAGACAGCAGCAATTGCAACCTCCCCGAGAACCAAGACCAAAAAGGAGGTGAGGCAATTCCTGGGGTTGGCAGGTTATTTCAGAAGGTTTGTGCCGGACTATTCAACCCTCACCAGCCCCCTGACGGACCTCACTAAAAAGGAGGCACCAGATCCCGTCCAATGGTCTGAGCCGTGCCAGCAGGCTTTCACCCAAGGTAAAGCTGCTCTGTGTGGTGGCCCGCTATTGCACGCTCCTGATTTCTCTCTCCCCTTCTTTTCGACGCATCATACAGGGGGCTAGGAGCGGTCCTGTCCCAGGAGGTGGAGGGGGCAGAGCAGCCGGTGCTGTACATCAGTCGCAAGCTCTCGAGGAGGGAGACGATGTACAGCACCATTGAGAAGGAGTGTTTGGCGATCCGGTGAGCTGTTCTCACCCTTCGCTATTACCTCCTGGGGCGGGAGTTCACCCTCTGTTCGGACCACGCGCCCCTCGTTCGGCATTCGCGACTGCCAGAAGACGGAGATGTACCCCCGAGCGAACCGAAAAGACGACTCAGCTCATAGCAAAAATGATCTCAAGAGAAATGCTTCCATTTAGTTTCGTTGAGGGAGAAGGATTTAAAGAACTCTTGCAATTTCTAGAGCCAGATTACGACATTCCCTCACGGAAAACAGCGAAAATAGAGCTTCAATATGAGAGCATGGTTTCCGAACTCAAAACTACTTTAGCGACGGTAGAGTTTGTGGGCATTAGGCCTACATCTGACAGTTGGACAGCATTAAACACAAAGTCCTATGTCTCTATAACGTGCCATTTTATTGCTTATTGTAGGTGAACAGATATGTTTTGCAAACCCTAGCAATGGATGAGCGACACTCTGCTGCCAACCTGGCGCTTCAGTAAGCTTAGTCGCTAAGCGCACCGTTATTTGTGTGCTCCCAGCGACATCTGTGCCGGCAGAGCACGTTTTCTCTGCAGCTGGTCTTATCGTTAATAGACTAAGAAGCTGAATTTCACCCGATCATGTCGACATGCTAGTTTTCCTCCAGAAGAACATGTAAAACAAGATAAGATATCGCGACTGAGTTTAAAGCATAATGTTAAAGTTAAAGCTATATGTGCGTTCTGTACAAAAATTTAGCGGCAGCCTCCTATACGTATTGGCACTTTTTTTCTTCGCTCCGAAATCCTTATTTTGTTTGCACAAATTGTGTCATGTTCTTCTCAGCTACAAAACAGGATGTATATGTATAAGATTGTTTTTATATACCCTGATAAGCTTGTTCAGAAATGAAGAAAAAAATATGAAAATAATGTCTGCCTGATTAAACTTAATTTAAATGAACAAATATTTGAATATTCGTTTTTTATGAGCTCAAATATTCGAATGTAATATTTGTGGAAAATGCACATCCCTACTTTTTACAATTTTCATTGTTACAAAGCAGCTGTACATAAGACATTTTGACTATAAACAAATCAATTAAAGTTATTTACCTGATAAAAAAAGAAAAAGGTAAAAACACAGAGGATAGACATACCCACATACAAACACTCCACACACAAAATATGCACACGTACTAGCACACATAGACATAGACACACATTGACGGAAAGACACACAGACAAGCACGTGTGCACACACACAGACACGCACGCACACACAGTGAAAGCACACATTAAAGATAAAGGAGAGAGAAACACAGTTGGTTTTATGGAGCATCCATCAATAGTTAAGCAGTATTCTTGGTTGTTACATATGGCGGTTTTAGGTCCAATAAGTTACACTTCTGTTTTATTCCGAATTCAGTAATAAAAAGTTGTTACTAATCCAGTTTTTTATTGACTATGAATCCCATTATTCGATGGAATTGCTGTGTTTCATGAGGCTTCGGGAAATATAAAGTTGAGTATCATCAGCATGACAGTGAAAGCTAACGCCGTTTCGCTTTATTATATCCCCTAGAAGTAGCATGTATAATGCGAATAGCAGAGGCCTTAAGACTGAGCCCTGTAGTACACCGTATTGGACTTGCGATTTTCGTGACACCTTCGCCACAAATTGAAAACGGTCGGATAAATAAGACTTAAACCATTTCAATGCTATTCCATTATTACCGACATAATAGAATGTCGGGTAGAGGGTAGAATTGGTTTTTTTGACAAGGGGCCTTGTAACCGCCTCCTAATGTCAGAGATGAGTTAATAACACTAAGAAGAGGATCTATAATTTCTGTAAGCATCTCTTTCAGTAGTTTTGTAGGTACTTTACTGGGTCTATTATGCATGTTGGTTTAAATGATCAAATGATTTTAGACGGTTCATTGTGGTCTAAGGTAAAAAATAATTGCATTTTCTTCTTAGGGGTGCTGTAGTTAGTTTGTTCAGCGGGTTTCACGTCTGGTTGCATTGTTATAATTTTTTCTCTAATATCTTGGATTTTCCAATTCATCACTGTTATGCTGTTATCCAGAATCTGAAGTCGCTGACGATTTTTTTATTTATTTATCCACTGTGTTAAATAAAAACCTAGGGTTGCTCTGGTTTTCTTCTATTAGTGATGAAAAGTAGGCGGATCTAGACACTTTTATGACTTTCCTGTATTTTCGAGTACTGTCCTTCCATGCTGTACGAAATACCACTAATTTGGTTTAGTTAAAGTTGCTCTTCATTTTTCGGGCCCCTTTCTTTAGAGACTTAGGGTGTTCATTATACCTACCATTTCTAATCTTCTTTAAATGCAGAAGAGCAACTGTGTCTAGTGTTTCCGAGAAGGTGGAGATAACATTTTCAAGGTTAATGTCAAGATCTTCTATTTTTTTTCATGCTAGAGATTTGAGAAAATTCGGGCAGATTATCGAGAAAAGCATCTTTGTAGTTGAAGTAATCGTTCTACCATATTTGTAACAGTGAGTTTGATTTGAAGCCGTAGGCAAGTGAAGCAAACATACTATCAGATAATGAGCCGAAATGTTTTCACTCTGCTGAAGGATTTTAACGTCGTCCATATTTATAACGTAGGACATTATTCAATCTAAAGTATGATTATGAAGGTGAGTGGGTCCTGACACATGTTTACTAACGTCCATGGAGTTAAAGTGTCTTTGAGAGCCATTCCTAAGGCATCTGTATCGTTATCTACATGGATGTTAAAGTCAACAATGACAAGGACTCTCTCTGCAGCCAGTACTAGTTCTGATAAGAACCAACCAAATTCTTTAATAAATGTGGTGCCCCGGAGGCCTATATACAATTGCTAGAATACATTTTAAAAATGTTTTGTCCTTAGTATTAGGTGTTGATACATGAAGTACCATGACTTCAAAAGAATTGTATTTAGAGTTCTGCGAGATGCTAAAATAATTTTTGTAAAGTTTAGAAACACCTCTGCATTTAAGACGAGACTCTTGTTCATAATAATAATCTTGGGGGAAAGATTTATTTAAAGGAATATAATCATCTGGTTTTAGCCATGTTTCTGTCAAACAGAGCATATCTATATTATGATCTGTTATCATATCGTTAACAAAAAGTACTTTATTTAGAGAGAGATCTAATATTTAGCAATACGGGTTGTAATAGGTGATTATCTGTATTTTGTTCATGTTTGATTTGTTTAACGTTTGTTAAATTACTTTCAATAGGTTTAAGCATTATTTTGAGTTTGCTAATCCGAGGGACAGATACAGTCTCTATTGTATGATGTTTGGGAGAAGGGATTATTACATGTTTTACATTTTTTGTATTCCGCGACTTAAAATGGCAAGCAGACAGTTGGTTAAGCCATTCTTTCTGCTACCTGACCTGGGCCCCAGAGATTCAAGCTTTAGCATTATTAAAACTTTGTGCCATATTTCTAGACAGGAGGGAAGCCCCACTCCAGGAGGGATGGAGACCATCTTGTTTCAACAGGTCAGGTCTGCCCTTAAAACTTTTCTAGATATTTATAAAAACTATATTATTCTGCAGGCATCTCTCAGACAATCAGCCATTTAGTGATGATAATCTGCTATAAATTTAATCACAACGATAAGCAGTAAGTGGGCCAGATAATATTACAGTGTCTGACATCGTGCTTGCTAGCTCATAAAGTTCTTTAATATTAATTTTGGTGATCTCCTATTGACGGAGTCGAACATTATTTGTGCCAACGTGAATAACAATCTTACTGAATTTAGGATTAGCCTTAGCCAGCACATTTAAATTTGACTTGATTTCAGGCGCTCTGGCTCCCATTAAACATTTGACTATGGTGGCTGGTGACTCTATGTTAACGTTCTGGACAATAGAGTCACCGATAACTAGGGCACTATCAGCAGGTTTCTCAGTCGGTGTGTCTCTGAGCGGGGCAAACCTGTTCGAGACTGTAATTGGAACGGTTGATGTTTTGTCCTGCGACTATGCCGTCTCACAGTCACGAAGTTTCCCAGCTGCGGGGGATTTTCAACTGGAACCAAGCTGTGTGCGCTTACGTTGCTCGTATCCAAAGTGTTTTTCTACGGTCCTTACACTCTTACTATCCTCAGATAAAGATTGGATGCGAGACTGTAATTCTAAGATCTTCTCTGTCCTCCTAACTATTTCCCTGCATTTATTGCATATAAAACCCTCGAAGCTGACAGAGAAGGCTAAGCTAAACATATGACATGAGGTGCAAGTAACAATAATAGGAATAGAAGCCATAACTCACTGGGTTTGAAGAGCAATTCTGACTTTCCAAGGTTGCTTGATGAATCGTAGTATATACGCTTAAAAAGAGTTAAAAAAACAGTTAGCACACAAGA
This sequence comes from Triplophysa bombifrons, assembly GCA_029783895.1. Taxonomy (NCBI): domain Eukaryota; kingdom Metazoa; phylum Chordata; class Actinopteri; order Cypriniformes; family Nemacheilidae; genus Triplophysa; species Triplophysa bombifrons. Next base: position 8,418,699 of record CM056455.1, read on the forward strand.
CAAACTAAAGGGAAGGTGATATTTTACATTGTAAAAAGAAAGCAAGCTAACACACTAATGCTATGCTAACAGAGTTAAGTTAACTATACATTTTGGTTTAGAATCTTAAGTTATAAAAATGTAAGCAACAGTGATAAGTAATGATAATAAATAACATAGACCGGAAGTGATGCAAACAGGAACCAAAGTGAATACAGGTATAGAGGATAAAAATAACCCAAAAATAACTACCAGGGAATGTTACTTTCTAGTTATTTTCTGGTTGCAATAAATTACCAAAAAATAACTATCAGGGAACGTTATTTTCTGGTTACTTAAAAAAACAGCCTGTTACATTGTGGGATCGTTCTGGTGTAGTGCCTGAGACCGATCAGACATGCAATAACTAGTTATTTTTCTTAAATATAACAACAACACCCCTCACCCAACCAGCAAGCTACCCACCTAACTAACACCTAGGCGCAGGTCAAGATCTATGGTGACCACAGAAACCCACACCAAACCATCAAGATAAGACTGTTTTACGACCCAATGGAATGTAGGGAGATGCACTCTCTTTATTCACTTCGGGGACAGACATATATCCATTTATTAAATGTATTCCATGTATTGATGTTCTTGTTGTATCCATCAATGTATGTATAACTACTAGAATTATTAAATTTGTAGTAACTCACTAAACCTAGACGATAAGTAGATCATGTTTGGTATCTATGAGGTGTATTTGTGATTTCCTTAATGTTAATGTATGTTGTGTTTTGGTGACTGTTTTCATATTAGTTTTTTTCAAACTCTGAGAAGTTTTCTTAGTGAACATCCAATCAGCTTTGTTCAGGCTATTGATCTTCTGAATATCATATACTGCCATAAATCCATGCTCTGTTCTTATCTCGCTGTTCTTCGCTAAACAGTATGTGTGTGGATATTAGATTAGTATGTGTCTAGGTAATAAAGTCCAGATTATTTCACACGTGATGCTGTTTGTAATTCATCCTCATAATCCGGAGTCCCTAAACATGCAGATTCTTGCTTCCTGCTCGTAATGCTAAGTGATTTCCCCAAATCATGAACTTAACCAGATAAATATATTTGATCATGATCAATTGAATTCATCCCAGTTTGGAATTATATTTGTTTCCCTTACAATGGGTGGTGGAGAATATATTGCTTATAATTGTGATCATAGTTTATGATAATTCTTACAAATTTGGTGAAGAATAGTGTTTAAATAATACTGTTCCTCATTGAATCCTCTGCACTGGGTATAAAAAATTATTCAGTCAGGACCTTTCAAGTCAAGAAAACCCAAGTCAAAATTGAAGACAAGTAATCTTTTATTTGGCAGATTTGCTCAATTTACTAATTAAACGGTGGTGGGCCGTCTTTTTTTAGTCTTTTTTATACACGCCCTGGCTCCACACCACGAGTCTCCATTGATCCCGCATGGGTTTTCCTGTATGAACGAGGTGTTTATGAGAATGGAAAATTTACACGTCCCTACGATCACGTTCTGATGAAAGGAAATTATTGGAAGCTCCCAACTCGACGAAAAGGGAAATTACAAACTGCCCTCATTGTAATCCATCATAATGACAGATGGCCTTCATGTTTTTCCGTCACTGGTATAAAAAGTTTGTAAATGACGGAGAATTTTCGTTAAACCTGACCTCTGATATTAGTGTGCATAGAGAAAAACGTATATACCATGTATCTTAAAATCATATACTCTCCATGAACTGCTATTTTTTATTATGATTTATTTTTTAAATGATTTAAAGCTGCTTTGCCTTTGCAACAATGAAAATTGTGAAAAGCGCTATATAAATACAATTCAATTCAATTAATTTGCTCTACAAAGAGCCACGTGGTCGCTCAATTTAAACATTTACAGTCTTTTGGTTTTCCCTCACTGCCTGACATATTACTTTAGCGGTTTATTTATGTTCTTTCTTTCCTTATACTTTAGATGTGTAAGGGTAAACATAGATTTCGGTCATTCGATTTGCCGCGTTTACATGAATGGACTCTGATTTTTGAATCTGTTATAGACGTTCGAATCCTTATATACAGGGCTTTATTAAAAAAACTTAGTGAATATCAGAAAGCCAACCACAGGACAATATAGGCATGGCAAGAGATTGTCCAAGAAGAGGCTAAATCAGGCATGGTGAATATAATCCAGAGAGGCAAAAAAATATGATAATCCTATAAACAGGCAATAGTCCAGGGAAAACAGAGAGCAGGCAAAATGAGACATCCAGGCACGATGAGACAAACTAGGCAAGACTAAACTAGGTATGGAGCATGGCTCCGTAAAGATGCCATTGACCACTGTGATAAATGAATAAAGTGACCCGGCCCGGAGGAAGTGTGAGGTTTTACAGCGTACGTGTAATGAGTAGCAGCTCTAGGTGTAATCAGTGCAATGGACTCTGCGAAGTGAAGTCTGTGGTGAGGTGTGACAATCTGTTGTGTAAGAGTCTACAACTACGTTGACCAAGAGGAAGGGGAGTCAGGGGCAGACTGATAGACACCCCATGAATTGGCTCACTGACTGTAATGGGAAACATACATTGGTCAACATCAAATATACAAAAAGGAAGTTCACTAAAAGACGGTTTGGCTGGGTCCGACAAGCTCGTAATTGGCCTCCATGGCCGGTTCAGGACAGGTCGAAGGTTCATAAACAGCCTCTTAAACTATATAAAATGGTTCGTAATTGGCTTCCAAGTCCGGTTCAGGACACAAGAAGAGTTTATTGGGCCCCACCTCACCAAGAGCCAAAGTGAATGCCACCACTCCTAGAAATTCTAAAGACGAAGCTGAACAGCAGGTTGCAGATCTGTAAAAGAATCGAAGAAGCTTTTGATTGTTGTTTCTAAAAAACGGAAATCCCGCTTTTTGTCTTCGGTTATTTCTGTTATTTACTTCAGTATCTAAATAAAATGTCTGATGCACAGTGCAGCTTTATACAGTGTTTTATGCATATTTTAATTAAAAATTAATCACAAATTAATTTAAATCTCCAGTGATGGACGATGTGTTTGAATTTAACTAAAAAAACAACGTTAACAAAATGCCTGTTTGGTCAATGGGACAACCTTTTTGGTCAATGGGACAACCTTTTCACGTCCAAGAACCATTATTTGGTACATGGTGTCATGGTCATGGAATCATACAGGATCCTCTGTTTCATGTGGGAGAGAGACGATTTCTTCTCTCTCAAGTCTACGTCATCATTCCTACCCTCCTGTTTCCTAGTTTGTGTTAATTATCTTTCCTTGATTGTTTATCCCTTGCACCTGCTCCATCTTGTTACCTCTCCCTTTAAAACATCCTCGTGTTCATTGTCTTGTGCGCGTTCATTGTAAACCGTACCTTGTCCTTACCTGTATGTGATACCTACTATATGCTACACGTCTTACCTTGTACCTGTCACCATTGTCAAGTAAGTGTTAGTTTAGTGTTAGTTTAGTGTTAGTTTAGTGTTAGTTTAGTGTTAGTTTAGTGTTAGTTTAGTGTTAGTTTAGTGTTAGTTTAGTGTTAGTTTAGTGTTAGTTTAGTGTTAGTTTAGTGTTAGTTTAGTGTTAGTTTAGTGTTAGTTTAGTGTTAGTTTAGTGTTAGTTTAGTGTTAGTTTAGTGTTAGTTTAGTGTTAGTTTAGTGTTAGTTTAGTGTTAGTTTAGTGTTAGTTTAGTGTTAGTTTAGTGTTAGTTTAGTGTTAGTTTAGTGTTAGTTTAGTGTTAGTTTAGTGTTAGTTTAGTGTTAGTTTAGTGTTAGTTTTATAGTTTAGTTAGTCAGTGTTCGTTGTTAAAGTTTATATATTCCTGTCCTGTTTTCCCCCTCGTGGGTTTTTGTTTTGCCTGTTTGTTTAGCCTTGTTATTTGTTTGTAATAAATACCTTTTGTTAACCCCTTCATCTGCCTTGTCCTGTCTGCCTGCAATTGGGTTCGACCATTGAGATCCCTGACACATGGTTGCGACAAATATGGTCCGGCCCAGGTCCATCTTAAGAGGCAATCACCATGTCCTAACAACGTACAATGAAATGTCATCAGGACGAACATGAGAATTACAAAGTTATGTCACTGGAACTCTTTTTGGGACTTTGCTTGAACAAATTTATCCCCACTGGTTTTAAAGTTGCAGTGTAATTTTCTGTTTAGAGGTAACCAGAAAACAGATGGAGGATGAACTCTGAATGCCCGAAAATGATAAAGTAACAAATAAACACAACAGGAACAAACATAAATGAGAGAGTGAAAAAGACAGAGCATGGTGGACACTTAATAATACCATGAGTATTCCAAGAAAATTTTGGTCAAGGCGTGGCTACTTTGAAAATGGTAAACTAGAACATAGCATTTGCTTTTACACATTTGTATCTGTGATCAACAGTCCTGCAGTGCTACACGTTTTAGTTTGAAATAAAACATATCTTTTGGTAGTTGAAGGAATTAAGCCATGTTTGTTCTCAAGACAGTTCTTTAAATATGCATCAGGAGTTTAAAATCATTGAGAAATCCCAAATTATTTCAAGGTCAATGTATTTATGGATGTCTACTTCAATTGTTTATCCTAATCTGTTACTGCATTTAAAAAGCCATTTGGGTTTTATCGGTTCATCTTTAGGTTATGTGACTGCTGCCTTAATTGTCCTATTCCCAAGTTCTGTAACTCAAGTCATGATCAAAATTGTTTTAATAATTGTATTTCATATTAACATCCTTATTTAGGATTTTTTAATAATTTACGTTTTAATGCCTCAGTCATTTCCTATAACTGCTATGTGGTCACATTTCCGATAGAAATACAATTTTACAATAACGCAACACAGGAAACATCTTCTATGAACCCGAGAACCAATGTGACACATCTTTTACCACTTATAAAAGCTCACCTAACCCCATCCACAACCCCTCATGTTAAGCATGTAATGTTGGCAGAATAAATTGCATTATGGGTCACAAATAGTATCAATGCCTAAGTCTCCACATTTTTTATTTAGTTTGTTTTGACACAGATTACTATCTTCTATGACTTGTACTATCGGAGTAAAGAAATATAATTTTTGACGGCATACATGGGTTATTCTCCTGGAGCTTATCTGTCATACTGTGAAAATGCCTTATCTGTCATCAGCAGTGACTTTATTCATTTTTAACAGCTTTCACCTATGTTCAGATTTATGGCTGTTTTGTCCTTGCTCAAAGCCTTGTGACTCAGCCTCAGCCAAATAGAAGAGGCGATTGAACGGAAGCCTGTTTAATGTCTCTCTCCCCAAGCCCATTAGCGGTGCATGTAGGGCAGGTTTAATCTAGCTTCAGATTGAACTACACTCAGGGGCAGCCCTCAGAGTCATGATCGATACCTCTGCTTTGATTATTGCTTAACATCATATTGAGCAGCCTAACAGAAAGAATTCGCTCAACCTCTGTTAATTGTGTACTAAAGGTATCCTACACTAAGGCACATACCCTGCTATTATGGGATGCTTGATGAATCTCACAAAACATGACTATTGTACTCCTAATAGAAAATAAATATTTTGTATAACGAAAATAATTACATATATAACATTTAAAAACAACACAACAAAGACTATGGTATATTGTAAATACTTTCCAAATTAAATATCAGTATTTTTCCAAATAACAGTACCCAACTATGATTATGGCAGTTGTGTCACAAAAAAGAGATTTTTTACTGTTACAAATGATTGTCTATTGCATGTATACTCATATTTAATAACTTTGACAAATATGCAAGATTCATCTTTCCTTTCCTCAAGCAGTTACCATTGCTATGAGATGTATTGTATCTGAATGAAGCAACTCATTCATATCAAAGTGACAGGACATTAAAAGTCAAACAGAGACTCTTAATGGGTCTTGGTGCCTGTCTTGAGTTGTACACAGGATAATTCAGTACAGACGCAAAAGCTTAACAAGCTAGGCAAGTAGCAACTAATTTAACTGACTCCAACAAACTTTTGATTTTACGAAGGTTACACTATGCTTGTTTCCTAAAGAGATTTCAGCCAGGTGGTGCTACACTGAACAAAAGAAATATGAAAATGATGAATAAAACAATGATGCTCAATTTCATGCTAAAGAAGGGACACAGAGTATTGCTACTGTTAGAATGTGGCAGTATAGGACAAAAGGAAATTAATAAAAAAATAACAAGATGAATAGCCTGTCAGAGAAAGTGGAAGCTAATAACACGGATCGCTGCAATCAAAAGTTACTGGTTAGTATTTCAGAGACAGATACATGTTTGAAAAGTCCAACCGTTTGGACAAATAATTGAAAATGTGTATTTATTGAAAGTTTACTGCCACAGGGATTTCAACACATATATTGTGAAAGATGTCAATGATTGCTTGTATTGTACTACGCCAAACAAGCAAGCCAAACATTTTTTATAATGGATATGATTGTTTTTAAAATATTATGGAGATGTGTTCATATCAATTGTTTATATATATTTACCATAATTTACTTTATATTTGCATCTCTACATTTGCTACTGTCCCCATGTGCAATGGATCTTTGCATCCATGATTTCCATCTCCTTTATCTGAAATTACAAGGACAGTATCATTATTCTCATCATTTCAGTATTTAATCACTTACCTGCCATAGTTTGCTCTGCAACTCCATAACAAATGTCATGACTTTCTTGATCTTGTGGCAGAGTCATGGGAAGGCCTTAAGTTTTATGTGGAGAGAGGCGTTTTGGACCCTTATGGCTTTCCACTCTCTCTCCTGTGTGTGCTACTTCTTACATGGTGATCCCTTACCTGTCTCTGGAACTTTATTATTTACCACATCGTGTGTTTGTAAGTAGTTTATAGTTATCCTGTCTCCTTTTTTTTTGCCCCCTCGTGGGAAGCCTTTGTGTTGAGTTTGTATATTTTGGTTGTGCTCCTCGTTTGCTCCCCATCGTGGGTTTTTGTTGTATTAATTAAAGTTTTGTTTGTTACCCCTTCACTGCTGCCTGCATCTGGGTTCATCTCCTGACAATCGTTTCATGACGAACGTGCCTCTTACTGAACCGAGCAGGCAGCTATGGACTCTATGCTGTTCTGCCAGGCTCGCCTCCTCTGCGGCATTCGCCAGGGGAACACGGACCTGGGGGGGCTATGTTGACAGGTTCCTGGAAGCCGCAGAGGAGGTGGTCTTCGGGGAGGCTAAACTGGCGGTCATCTTCAATGCCGTTCTCACGGCCCCTTTTCGCGGGAAGCGATGAGGTTGTTGAGACCGCTGGACTTTGACGCCGTGTGGCGGTATGCCACGTACAGATCGAAGTCCAGGGTCTCAGCCGAACCCAGCCAGCCATCTCCGCTGGTCGCATCCCGGAGGGCCGTGCTCTCCAGATCGGGGTTGTAGACATCCCAACACCATCCGGCTCGCCCCCTCAGGCCTCCCCACCAGCCGCAAGCCTCCGTGGTAGGCGTAGACGGAGGGAGTTGTGGGACTTCCCGTCCTACTCCTTCAGCACAGTGCCAGTTGTGCCCCCCACCGCTTCTCTGCGGCCGGCCACACGCCCGTGAGTCGGTTGAAGAAAAAGACGCCGGGGAGAGGGGTCCTGCCCAGTCCTGCGATCCAGCCAGTCATCCAGCCGGCATCCAGTCCGGTCCAGCAGCCGGCCTCCCAGCCAGCCTCCAGCCCTGTCCAGCCCTTTCCAGCCGGCCATCCTGCCCTGTCCTGCCGGCGTCCAGGCCTTCCAGCCGGCCTTCCAGAGTATTATTCATTCTACATTGGATGTAATTTATATGTTCTTGAACACAGAGTGAAAATAAGTCTGCAATTAGAACATGTGAGGAAAATATGCCTATCGCTAGACACTTTCATGATTACATTCACGATTATAAGTATGTATTGTACATCGAAAAAGTAACAAATTCCAGAAAAAAAGTTTGTAAAAAAACGCTAAATGGATGTTCACTTAAAACATATGTCCATTTTGGGTCTTAAAGGAGTAGTTCACCTTCAAAATTAAAATTTTATCATAATTTACTAACCCTCTTCCTTTCTTCTGCAGAACAGAAAAAGAACATATTTTGATAAATGTTGGTAACAGAACATGACAGCCCCCCCATTTACTTGCAGTGGTTTCGGTAGACAAATATGGTCTGTTCCATTTACATCTTCAGGATATAATCACCACGTCCCAGCAATTTCAGATGTGACGTCATCACAACGAATATATGAGAATCACATTACGTCATTATAGCATAATTTGGTATGTCATGGCAATGAAAATGGTCCGGTCCAGATACGTTTTCTCAACTTGTTAGCTGGGACATTTATGGCCAATGTGTCAGATCATCCTTCACCTTTAATTTTTACTTTTCTATGGACGTTTTGTATGTATAATGATTACGGTGTGTAATACTTTGCAAGATTATTTTCATTGCTTGGTTGTTTTAGATGTTGACTTGTTTGTTGGGATTTATTTGCCTGTGATTTGTCCCAGATTTACTAACAGTTTGCGACAGTGCAAACACCTCATTCGGAATAAAAACTATTGTCAGGATTTACTGAAGATGCACAGTGAATAATGAGTATAGAAAAGAGCGTGGACATGTATTTGTAGGGGTTTACCTTTGGGATGCAACATATATGGGAGAAGAGTATTCAAAGGAAACACGAAACGGAAATTACTAACATATGCGCTTCATAATTTTCTGGTATTAGAGACATTATTTAACGCCCCCAAAAAATCTGTTTTTAAACCGTGCGATAATTTGCACCACTCTTGGCAGGTTGCCTTGAAATCAGATAGGCTATTGCGCCCATGTTTCTAATGTGAACTTTGACGGTAAATTACCCAATGGAATTTCCTCCCCCACACAGATCGGATATGACCCACCATAGTGTAAACAGGATAAAAACGCATCCATTCGGATATTTCAAGATCAGTTTCAGGCCTCATTCATGTGTGGAAATGAATCAGATATGTGTCAATGTGACTGTCATGTAAACAGGCAGATTGGGTTTTCTGAGGCTTTGCGACTACCCTATCCGTCCCGGAAACTAGGGGTGTGCACGAATATTCGTAACTGCGGTACTTATTCGAATAATAACAAATCGCTATTCGAATTTTGCTAAATATTGCTCTGCTGGCCAAGGACTGGGTGGAGCTGTGGAGCGCGCAGTGAAAGTAAGATGAGTGCATTTGATGACAAAATTGCGTCCTGGACCTGTAAGCGCAGCGAAGTTTGGAACTACTTTCTTCAAAATTATCAACATGTCATGTGCAAAATTTGTCAGGCGAAACTTAGTTATTATCATAGCATCACTTCAATAAGGAATCACATTAAGTCCAAACACCGTAACGTAATTATTGACCCACCGAATGAAGACGTTCAGCTGCCCATCACAGCATTCGCGACTGCTGGAAGACGGAGATGTACCCCCGAGCGAACCAAAAAGACCACTCAGCTCATGGCAAAAATGATCTCAAGAGAAATGCTTCCTTTTAGTTTCGTTTAGGGAGAAGGATTTAAAGAACTCTTTCAATTTCTAGAGCCAGATTACGACATTCCCTCACGGAAAACCATGACAGCGAAAATAGAGCTTCAATATGAGAGCACGGTTTCCGAACTCAAAACTACTTTAGTGACGGTAGAGTTTGTGGGCATTAGGCCTACATCTGACAGTTGGACAGCCTTAAACATAAAGTCCTTTGTCTCTATAACGTGCCATTTTATTGCTGATGGTAAGGTGAACAGATGTTTTGCAAACCCGAGCAATGGATGAGCGACACTCTGCTGCCAAACTGGCGCTTCAGTAAGTAGCAGTAGTTGCTTAGCGCACCGTTATTTGTGTGCTCCCAGCGACATCTGTGCCGGCAGAGCACGTTTTCTCTGCAGCTGAGCTTATCGTTAATAGACTAAGAAGCTGAATTTCACCCGATAATGTCGACATGCTAGTTTTCCTCCAGAAGAACATGTAAAACAAGATAAGATATGCCGACTGAGTTTAAAGCATAATGTAAAGTTAAAGCTATATGTACGTTCTGTACAAAAATTAAGCGGCAGCCTCCGTATTGACGCTTTTTTCTTCGCTCCGAAATCCTTATTTTGTTTGCAAAAATTGTGTCATGTTCTTCTCAGCTACAAAACAGGATGTATATGTATAAGCTTGTTTTTATATACCCTGATAAGCTTGTTCAGAAATGAAGAAAAAAAAGATTTCCTGAAAATAATGTCTGCCTGATTAAACTTAATTTAAATGAACAAATATTTGAATATTCGTTTTTTTTATTGGCTCAACTATTCGAATGTAATATTTGTGGAAAATGCACAGCCCAACCTGAAACACGAGTGTTTTGTTTCGCGTATGCTTGAAAGTGCGTCTACTTCTGCACAAAATAATTTACGTTAGTTTAAAAAAAAGTAGTTAGACACAACTTATTCCATATCGGAAATATTTTTTGTATAAACTCCTTATTGAAAATTGCACTTAACATCAACAGACATTGAACAAATTACAATTTGTAATGGTTTGTAGAAATGTACAAAGTCACAGAGACTTATTCCGTGGAGAAGTGACAGAGCCTGTATTTTTGCGGAAGCACAGGGACGATCAACATTATCTCCTCTGAAAGGTCCTCAGGGATCAATTCTCCAAAGTGAAGGATGGCTTTTTGTTGGTATTTCAGTATCAAGAAGACAAGGACACATTTTTTTGGCATACTGTATTGATAAACACGGTTTAAAGGTCAATGCCATTCTCATCAATCAGCAATTAGATGAGTGAGTGAGTGTGACTACGGGAGGCAGGGATGTAGGGAGGTAGTGAGTGAATGAATGACTAAATGTATTAAATAAATAAATTGAATGAATTCAGAAAATACTGTGTGTTTTTAAATACAGACATTTGTTAAAGTACGCTTAAATATATACAGCATATCTTTAAAATAAAACACACACTTTACTAAATGGTGTCTAACAAATGTAAACTATTATGTTAGATTAAAAATATATATATATATTAAATTGGGGTAACAATTTGTGCCACATATTAACCGTGACATATTGTGCAAAAAAAGAGAATCACTAATAAATCGTATTGTATAATAGTTTTTTTATACATAAAAAACCATTTTTTATACATGAAAAATATTTCTCACTCTGACACATATCATTTTGTTATATTGTATTTTCATTGGTATTAAAAAATAAAATAGTAACAAAATTAATTAAAAAAAGACTCTTAAAAGGCTAGTGTTGCATATCCCTCGTTCGGGACATTTCTCCAAACCATTACAAATTGTAATTTATTTAATGTCTTTTGATGTTAAATGCAATTTTCAATAAAGAGTTTATAAAAAAGATATTTTATATTAAATATGGTTGGTATGGTTCCGGTTGTGTCAAACTACTTTTTTTAAAGGCGGCAACCAATCGAAACGTAGAAGTCTACGCTTGAGAGGATTCTAGAGAACGCAGTCCTGTACTGTGGTTCCGACCACATTTGTTCCCAAGCAAAATGGAGGAGAGGTTGATTACTGCTGTGGCGGGTTTCCCATTCATATACGATGCGTCCCAGTTTGCGTACAGGGACATAAATGTATATAATAAAAATGCGTGGACAAAGGTGTCTGAGAATCTTTGTGTTTCTGGTGAGTTGCTGATGATGTGCAGTAACGTTATACATTTTCTGTAAATAAGGGGGAATTTCATGCTAACTTTAGTGCCAGAGTTTGCACAACAGTGTTACTGCTGCAGAATATAATTTCGTTAGCAAACGTGAAAGTTCTTTCCACCGATCAATTTCTTGTCGTCAGTCTGCACAAGATCAAGCTTATTTGTTTTGCTCTCCTTTAAATGCAAGAAAAGATTTTGATCTACATCAGAGCGTCAGCGCGCCCAAGACTCTTTCTACAGCGTTGTTGGCAGGGCGGCCATAGTGATTTGTCATGCTCTCGACGGCGGCGGTAAAGCAGTAAACAGATCTGGGTCACATAGGAGTAAAAAAATCGGATTTTGTTGGCAGTGTGAACGTAGTCAGGCCGCGTTTTCACTGCGGTTCTTGATACTCAATTCCGTTTTTGTGACTATATCCGATTTTTTGACGACCCGCTTACATCTTCTTTTAAAAGTGATATATATCCGATATCTGCATTTACACTCCACATGGCGAAAACAACCCGAGGTAGACGCACTGACCAAAAACGAGTAAAAACGTCATTTCCCACCGCCGCTTCATAATAGCATTTTCATTCAGAGCTCTCGGAAAATGAACGCATAAAGTGTCCAAGGATTTGTCCCCCAGTGTGCCTTCAAACATAAATACACTTGATAATTTACTTTAATATAATATCATGTGCAGATTTTTTATCGTGAATGTCGGGCTGTCAAGGTGACGGAAATTTCCCTTGCTGTGTTTTTAGGTGGCTCGATAGCTTGGTTTGCTTTTATTGCCGCTTTCCTTTTATATTTTGCCACATAAAGCTAAATAAGATATATTGTTTGGGTTATTGTTTTTTTATTTGACTTAAATACCATTTACTTATATTTATTGGTAAATGCAGAACAATTACAATATGAACGAAATAATGAAAGGTTCTGAGAGAAGGATTAAGCTCAGCCATTTAAGAAGATACATATGAACTGTCAAATGAAAATAAAACCAAATTTTTCGGGCGTGGCGTATTCAGTGCATTTTTACAGAGCCTCAATACAAATTATAACGCAGTGGAGTCTTAAAGTAAAAATGAGCTGGCATTTTTGCAACTGCAATATAGGCACAGGATACTGCAGCAGCGGATTTTTCATTTGTACGACGTACAAAAAAATGTTTACTCAAAAATGACTTAAACGTTAATGTTTTTTTAATGTCTGAGAAAGTATTTTATCATTAAGATGTTTTGAACAAGCTCACAAAGACTGAACGAAAAACGGCTTAAAAAAGCAAACTACATTTATTATTTCAAAGACAATATAGACACGTAGGTAGGTGTATTATCAAAATGTTTATGTTGTTTATAATGTTTTTGTTTAGGAAAAAAATCAGTAAATGGTCGGTCAAGTGAAGCCTGTAAAGCGGGGGTTTGCAGAGAAATCCGAGCTTCCCGTCGCGTGGAACAGGTCATTGTTTTAAAGGTTGCTGTTGAGCGATCAAGTTATTAAAGCGATTTGTATGTTTGTGATGATAATTTTTGATATTGTGATGAATTTTAAGTTTGATTAATTTCATTTAGCCGACGCTTTTATCCAAAGCGACTTACACGTTGGGTTAACAATGAAAGCAATTGGGTCAACATTAGGACAGCAAGTGCAATAAAAACATGTCTCACAAAGCCTACTACAGTGTACAGAGCTAAGTTTAGTTTATTTAAGTTAACCTAAGCATGCAATTTTTTTCTTAGATATTGTAGATGATATTGGATATAGCAATCAGAAATGATTGTTGAGGTGCTGACTGAAGAGATGTGTTTTCAGCCGATTCTTAAAATGGCCACACAATCTGTTGATAGTGCAGCAAGCAGATCATTCCACAAATGTGGAACCGATCCAGAGAGGGTTGGTGAAAGCGATTTTTTTACCTTTTTGGGATGGCACCACAAGACGCCATTCATTTGCTGGGCGTAAGGATCTGGCGGGTACATAAGTCTGCATAAGCGAATGAAGATAAGGGTGGTCTTGTAGGCCAGATGCAGAGTTTTGAACTTGATGCGAGCGACTATAGGTAGCCAATGTAACTTGATGAAGAGAGGAGTGATGTGTGCTCTCTTCGGATCATTGAAGACCACTCTTACCGCTGCTTTCTGGATCATCTGTAGAGGTTTGGTCATGCAAACAAAAAGTCCAGCTAGTAGCGCATTGCAATAGTCCAGTCTGGACAGAACAAGAGCCTGGACTAGGACCTGCATAGCATGCTCGAATATGAAAGCTCTAATTTTCCTGATATTTGATTTTTAGGACGTATAGGCCTACATGCAAGCATGCACGATTAAGCTAAATAGAGCCTACCAATAGTTTTTTAGTTTTCAAATAATTGACAAATTCGCTTAGCTCTTGTTTCCTGGCAAATGTATACAAATTTCCGGGATCATCGTATTGTTTGAAAGGAATTAATGATGTAAAACTCACGACGATGGGGTGAATTTCTGATCTCTCTGCTTAGATGGCAGACACAATTGCAATTATCCGATTCATATCAGATTTATTTCAACATATGATTGAGGCCTGAAACAGATCTGAAAATATCGGAATCATGTTCTTTTTTCCTGCTTACACGGTCATGGGTCATATCCGACCTGTGCCACATTGGAGGAAAAAATCGGAATTAGGTCACTTGATAAATGCAGTGTAAATGCTGCCATTCAACATAGTCTTCAACTGGAGATCGTTGGAAATAACAAGCAGTAGGAAGATTCAATAAAGAACGCTGCTTTGTGCTGGGTTAAAATGAACAACTCATTCAAGAGTGTGGATCTTTTGTTTATTCATATTTTTATTGGACAGATTTTTATTAATCCAAACACCAAATAAACTGTGGTTTTACATAGTGTTTTCGTCCTTTTCTGATGTAGTAAATGTAAACATTTCATTAAAAAAATTCTTAAAACTAAGCTACAGCAACATTAGAAAGAAAAACTAGGATTTTTAATACTGATATTATTTTTATGTGTTTGGTCTGCTTTCTAAAAGTGGAACACTTCCAGCTGGACAGAAACCTCATGATAGGAGCAAGGCATTGTGTGAATTTCCACAAACATTGTGCAGAAGAAGATTGTTCTATAACAACATATCACCAGTCCAAATCTCTTCATTCACCCTTAAAGTGGGCGTAACACACGCGGTTTATGCCAATCTCATTGTAGAAAGGTTCAATAAAAGGAAGGAAGGATGCGGGAACCAGCAAACATTTAATCAAAATAAAAACAAAGTAAAAAGACAGCCGGCCGCCCCCCACGGTCGAGGGCCGGCGAAATAAAACATACATACAACCATAAAACATGTTCGGGCCCCGTCCTCTCTCATCGACGGTCTGGTCGCTCGTTCTCTTATTTGCTCCAGATCTCCTACGTGATACGAGACCGTGCTCATTAACAATTACTCACCGGTCTCGAACCAGGGTCTCGCCCCGCCTACTCCACTACATACCCCCATCGCCCCTCACAGGCCGGGGGTACCCCCGAGACTGTGCTTGCTCCCCCCCTCCCACGGGGGTCTCCCAGTCTCCGAGTACCTTTCCCCTGGGGGCATGCAGCGACGAGACAAGAGAACGGAGATGAGAGCCCTCGGAGCGACCGGAAAGAGAGAGGAGATAGAGGAAAAAAAAAATCTGCCATGCTTCCGCTCGGTCCTCAACCAGCCGGGGTACTCTCCTTCGTGGTGCCTTGCGGTGGCCCTGGGCCCTCGGTGGACGGCTCGACTGTCCGCCCCCTGGCGGTGGCTCCTCCTTTAGCGGGGAGTCAGGGCGTGTTCCCCGTCCCCTGCTCCTCCCCCTTGGGCGGACGGACGCAGGCTCCGGCCTCTGGCAGGCAGTGGCCGCACTCGGCACTCCCACCCCCTGCTCCTCCCCCTCGGGGGACGGACGCAGGCTCCGGCCTCTGGCGGATGGCGGCAACTCCCCCGCTCCCGCTTGGATGATAGCTACCCCACCTCGACCCAGGAGCGCGGCAGCACACGTCGCCGTTTCACCGAGGCTTTGACGGTGGCCGCACTGTGCATTTCCGTTTCCCCAGAGCCACCTCTTCGGGCAGCCACTGGAGTAGGCTGAATTAAAGCCCATGCGCACCCATTGCCAACATAGCACTGACATCAGTTTCACTCACCACATGCGGTTCTTGTCCGAAAGAAGAAATTGTCATGGTTTACACGGGAAGACATGGCAGGAGAACCCAAGTGCAGGCAGAGACAGATGGTGAAGGATAAAAAGGAAATTTATTTATAACAATGAACACTATCAAAATGACAAAACAAAACCCACGAGGGGGAAAACAAGACAGGATACCTTTAACAGAAAAGACACGGACTGACTAAACTAAGAAAACAACACTTGACAAAGTCTAACACTAACCAAAACTTGACTTACTTGACATGGAAGATATAACAAGCAAGAACAGGACTGGAACAAAATGCATACACGAGATTCACAATGTACATCATACAAGCAACAAGGTACACACAATGAATGTGCACAGGACAATGAACACGAGGATGTTTTAAAGGAAACCAAATCAAGAGGGAACAGGTGCAAGGGATAAACCAATTAACACAAACTAGGAAACAGGAGGGCAGGAACGATGACGCAGACCGGAAAGAGAGAATGGCCAAATAGGTGCCAACATCGTCTCTCTCCCACAAGAAACAAAGGATCCTGTATGATTCCACCTCTAGACCAAGAAATACCTGACATAGTGAGGTGGAATCATGACAGACATACTACGTAATGCGCCCTATTTTTTATGTGACAAGTTGACCATGTTAAGCATGAGAAGACAGGACATTTAACATTGTAAAATAGTCAGAATGCGTGAAACACCGTTGCAGGGGCGCTTTAAATGAATGGAGTGATGTAAGCTTAATCTTATTGCAGATATTATAGTCTCTGATTACACACTCATAATTTGGTTGGGAGCTATAGAACTTGATAATTCTGCTATTGACTGGGGAACTGACTATTAGTGTCTGCTGAAATGCAGAATGTGTATGTCTCTGAACAGGTATGAGGAGAAATGTTTGGAAATTGTCTCAGCAGCCTTATACATTTATTAATGTAAATGACTGGTACCTAATTGTAAAGTGTTAGTTTTTTTGTAAAAAAATTAACAAAATTGTACTAAATGAATGAGTTAAGTGCCTGGGATTGCATTTGGTCACACACATATCCAGGATCAAGGGTTTTTCTTCTCTAAAAACCAGAGATAAACTTGACTCCAGCACATTGCAGAATGTAGAAAAAAAGAGAGCATAGAATTGGATGGATGGATGAATGAAGGGAAATGCCTTAAAGCCTCAACTAAAGGTATTTTACTGCTTTACAAGTACTGCCGTTTCCATGAGGGAATGCATTCCATTCCATTCCATTCTCTACCGCTTATCCGAACTACCTCGAGTCACGGGGAGCCCGCGCCTATCTCAGGAGCGATCGGGCATCAAGGCTGAGGGAATGCAAACCTTGATAATTTTATTGTTAAACGAAAAGCTTATTGTGGTAATACACTTTAAAGGCCAAAGACTCTTAAGTATTCTTACTGTGATAATGTAGTGAAAATGGGTACGGTCCCTTTAAGCTATCCTCTGTGTTCATCTTGTCTCTATTCCTATTGACTGTGTAATGTGTCAGTCATAGAGCATGTGCGTAGTTACGGAAATAGAGGAGTTTCTAGTTAGTCTAATGGTTGTTCTAATGCTCATCGGACGGTCGGAAAAGCTGCCGTCCTGTGCCGGAGCGAGACAACCGAACAGAGTGAGATTTGACACGTAACCTGTATATATCGACTACTGTAGTGTTGGTGAATGTACCTGTGTAACCATACAGTTGAAGAAGTAAAGGTATTGTTCAGAGAACGGAGTCTTTGTCGCGGCTCGTTACTTCCACGCATCCACACAGGCCAACACTTGACGAGGATAATAAATAAAGAACGCGAAACACGACAATATCATGATGACCTTGAAGACAAAGGGGACTGAAGGTTGTAGTCCTGCCGAAGGTCAGAAGCAGCTGCAGGTGAATTATAACAAGTGGAATTTTTTATAATTCACAGGCTTCATCCTCTTCAATGATTCTCACAGGATTCTCACAAGGTCTCCTTTCTGCACATAGAATTTACACGACAGTAAGCTTTTGTTCCAATTCTATTATGCTGAACAAACTCATACTTACATTTACATTACATTTAGTCATTAAGCAGACGCGTTTACCCAAAGCGACTTACAGAGAGTTCAGGAAGCAACAAAGCGATATGTCATACAGGGGCGATAATACAATAAGTGCTAATTTAGTTGTAGTTTCCACAAAAGTCAGAACAATACCTGTTGAGAGAGAGAGAGAGAGGGGTAAGTGATTTTTTTTAACTTGAAATGATAGGGCATACATTGGTCCTCTTTCAAATTTTATATGATGCATTAAAGTATGTGTCAGTTTAACACATTTAGGACCAATGTTTATTTTTTGTGAAACAATTGGGTAAGGAGCATCCTGGAATGACAGAAAAAAATATTGGCTTTGCTCTATGGGTGATAGGGACTTCTTCTCATATGCCTCTTATGCATTTCCTTTATATGATGGTTTTATTTTAATTTGATGTTGATTACGTAATTTTTTTGCGTGCTTTTTTAATTGATGTGTTTGTTTCTAGTCGGCTCTAGTCGGAACCTACGGGATCCATGTCAGGACTTGCCTAGTGATGTTATTTGCTAGCTTACATAAGGTGTGCCCTATTCATTTCCAACACCGTTTCTTGATTTCTTCAAGAGTTCGCTATTACTGATGGTATCTGGCCAACGGATATGTAGGATCTTGGGTAGGTAGTTATTGATGAAATCCCCTACTTTATGGTGATGGCAGCAGTAGTTCTCCACGTTTCGGCTATGTACAAAAGAACTGCCTTGAGGTTAGTATTAAAGATCCTGACTTCATTTTAGTTGACAGTTCCTTGGATCTCCAGATGTTACGCATTTGTATAAATGCTGTCTGTGCTTTTCCTATCCATGCCCTGACGTCTACATCTGAGATCCCTTTTTTATCGATGATGCTACCCAGGTAAAAAAAGGCATTCCCATCCTCCATAGCTTCTCCGTCAAGCATGATTGAGTTAGTGGTGGCTGTGTTAATCTTGAGGATCTTACTCTTGCCCTTATGGATGTTAATACCTATTTGTGCAGAGGCAGTTGCTACACTGGTCATTATCTACTGCATCTGCTGCTGGGTGTGTGATAGTAGTGCCAAGTCATCTGCAAAGTCAAGGTCAGTTAGCCGCGACCAAGGTGTCCACTGGATTGCGTGCCTACTCTGAGCTATGCAGGTCTTCATTGTCCAGACGATCGCCAGCAGAAAGAGAAATGCCGAGAGTAGACATCCTCGTCTGACTTCGGTCCATACTTGGAATGCCTCAGTGAGTTGCCCTCCATAAATCACTTTGCAATCTAGTCCCTCGTATGAGTTCTTAAAGCGGCACCAAGCGGTTTGG
Source organism: Triplophysa bombifrons (assembly GCA_029783895.1). Taxonomy (NCBI): domain Eukaryota; kingdom Metazoa; phylum Chordata; class Actinopteri; order Cypriniformes; family Nemacheilidae; genus Triplophysa; species Triplophysa bombifrons. The sequence continues at coordinate 8,437,858 of CM056455.1, forward strand.
TACATGGTTCCCCAATCTGGTTGATAGGCGATATTGTCTGTTTTAAATGTTGTAAATATGTCGTATAAGCTTCATTATGGGCAGCACAATACAAGTGAATTTGTTGAGAAGGTAGAAACCGCTGTTACATCATGTCACTTCATAAAATGTACTTGTACTAAAGCACACTTTTGGCTCCCGCGGGTTACACTACTGGACTAAACTAATAGTTCAAACTAGATTCTGAGGTAGCAGTTTGTTGTTACCCGTTAGCGCAAAGCGTGCTAGCTACATAGCAGCTAACTTCCTAACGTTCGCTACATAACACATTTGCAGTCACCCAAAGCACAGCGCATGGACGTGAATGTGTTAAGTAGCCAACGCAAATCATTTTCAGTAGTTATATTTTTGAAATCACACTCACGACCAGGCGTTGTGCTTTGGTAATGGGTGCAATCAATAACTCACACTCAACTCGCTATGGAAGTAGTGCCTAGCACAGTAACTATAGATACAAATAACATTAGTCTACGAGCATGAACTAAGGAATCAGCAACTTTTGACCATAAAACATTTTTTGTGATTTGGTAGTAATCATTAACAAGCATAAGACTAAATTAGTGATGAGGCATGACCATGCTACGTAAACTATTGAGATCCGGCAACAGTACACTATCTCTAATCTACCTTATGGTTATAATTTGTGAACGAGTAATGTAACTGCGCCAATGCGTGATGGTTTGGAGACTTGCGTTGAACTAGATCGTTTTGTCTTATTGTTATTGTAAAACGTGACATATGCTGTAAAGCAGGGGATAGGCGGAGCTTGTACCGTCCCGAACACCAAAGTAACAAGTGCAATTTCAGCCGATAGGAGGCTGCTTATGAAGCAACAACAGCAAAATTTCTACAGTTAAAGTTATCCTACTACAAAAATCATTTTAGAGACATTAATTTAAGGTCAAAAGGTTCCTCCTTATTGCTTTAATACTGGTAACGATTATATCAGGTATCCCACAGTGCTGGAGCAACTTCCAATATTCTCTCTATCCAAGCTGTCAAATGCTTTCTCATAGTCCAGGAAGTTAATGTACAGGGGTGAGTTCCACTCTAATGACTGCTCAACTATGATTCGCATCGTTGCAATCTGATCATTACAAGATTGATGTACTGATTGTACGACATTGGTCTCTAAGTTAAATGTCGACAGGATCTTTCATTCTGTTCATCAGAGCCCTGTTAAATACTTTCCCCGGCACTGATAACAGCGTGATCCCTCAATGATTCATACATTTTCTGATGTCTTCCTTCTTCCATTTCCATTCGGCTGGTATTAGTTTATTCCCTGCAAGTTTCTTAGTGAGATTGTAAAGATCTTTCATGTTTCCCTCTCTTACTGCTTGTTCTGCTGGTGTTGCTAGGTCATCCATATACCTCTGCTTATTGGCTTTGATGCTCTTATTCACTCACTACTTTGCTTCTGTGTGCCCTGCTTGTACCTTAGCTTTCTCTGCTCTTGTTCGACAGTTGTTGATGGTCATCTTCTTGTTTTTCCTCTCCTGAATCTTGCCCATCGAGATTACCCACTTCCTCTTCCATTAGGTCCTGTATGTCTCCAGACTTGTTCTCAAGGATTATTCTGAACTCTAACAGCTTGCTAGTATCTCTCAGGAAGCCGGGGATATACTTATTTTGCACCGTGTGTGTTGCTATCCAGTTCTTCTTCAGTTTTCGCCTGGCCACCACGAGGTGGTGGTCTGAAGCCACGTCCGCTCTTGTTTTTGCTCTCACATTTACATTTACATTTATTCATTTGGCAGACGCTTTTATCCAAAGCGACTTACAAGTAGGGTGCAGTGGGCAGTTATCACTGCAGAGCAAACATGGGTAAGGGGCCTTGCTCAAGGGCACTTCAGTCATTTCCTGGTGGCACTGAGAATTGAACCAGCAATCTTCTGGCTATGAGTTTAACTCTCTAACCACTAGACCACAACTGACCCCGCATAGACCTTCTAAATTTCTTACTAATGCAGATATGGTTGATCTGGTTCTTTGTTGTGTGATCTGGAGAAACCCATGTGGCTTTGTGGATATCTTTGTGGGGGAACACACTACCACTGATAATCCAGTTTTTCAATGCGCACAGGTCTGCCTTCCTCTCAGCGTTCTCGTTCCTATCTCATAGCCCATGCCGCCCCATAAAACCTTCGTACCCGTAGTTATTCATTCCAATTTTGGCATTTAGGTCCCTATCAAGATGGTGAGGTGTTTCTCATACTTCTTTACTACATTTACATTTCATCATTTAGCAGACGCTTTTATCCAAAGTGATTTACAAATTAGGTAATCAATGGAAGCAATTGGAATAACATAAGGACAACAAAAACCATAAATTCAATAAAACTGGTCTAACAAAGCCTACCACAGTAGGCCTATACAGAGCTGTATGTTTCTTTTCATATATAAAGAGTGGAAAAGAGATAGAAATCCGAACTGAAAGATCAGATGCTGATGGAAGAGATGTGTTTTCAGCCGATTCTTAACTCTTTCCCCCCCATTGACCAGTAATCTCAATAAATTCAATATGACTCAATAAAATCAACCGTTCCCTGCCAAAGAGGAGTTATTACGGCAATCGGTTTTTGTACAGCAGGTGGCGCTGTTACACACATTTGGAAAGAGTACAGATTCTCTGAACCCAGAACATATATTTGATTTTTTTTATCATTGTTCTGAGTCTAATCTGGGCGGAGTCTTTGACCAAAAAATTTAATTATCTGATTAAGCAAAGTGATGTATTTTTTAAGAAATCTACCCATGTATTAGGGGTGAAAAAAAGAACAAATGAAGAAAGAAGAATACACTTTATTATATTTAAAAGCAGAGACTCTGTTCATTCATTTGATAAATTATTTTTCCATATATTCGTTACAGAAAATGTACTGTGAGCCATCAAAGTTGAGTAAAAATGTAAAAAACTCTGGTGCTGGCTGGCAACTTTTTTAAAAGGCTGTTAAAGATGGCTGCAGAAGCTGCTGATCTTGTAGCAGAGGGCAGATCATTTCACATATGTGGAACCAATCCAGAGAAGGTACGTGAGAGCGATTTTTTTACCTTTATGTAACTGTGCAACTCCTTGTGTGTGAGGGGCATTGTCCTCTTTATCCCCAGAGTAGAGTAGCATCTCTCCTAAGGCCCAAAGGACAATTGTTGTTGCAACTTATTCTACACCACTATGGAGTGCCTGGCAGTTGTCCTTAATTCTTATCTACTGGCAAACATCAATGGTTGTGTTCTCACTGACACCCAATAACACTGAAGTGAATGGTTTCCACAATGGTGTTTGAAAAGGCCGTTTAGAGTGTCCTTCCTGCCCGCTGTCCACTACAGATCAAAGCACAATGCAACCACAGCAGAATGTGATTGTCTGATCATTCCAGGCAAACGTGACATGTGAAGTCATCTGCTGGCAGGGCAAACAACTTTGCAGGAAGAGAAAGGTTTCCAGCTGGATTTGTAGAAGTGTGTGCTCTTCACGATGAAGGATACACTGAGAGGTTTGAACAAGGGCTGGATGCACCTCTGTACAAAAAGCCCAAAATATTGACACATAGAACAACAAAGTTCAGCCTGTGAAATGGGCTACACGAAAGTGACTTATTATGCAAGAACTGTACTAATGAGCAGTACTATAGAATACATTTATCCTGTATGAATTGAACATTGTAGTATACTGTAATGTGTCTTACCGTTTGCTTGATGTGAGACTGCTGTGCTTACATACTGCTCACAGCCCCAAAATTTTAGTTCTATTTATATGTGTGTAAAACAGAAGTTATCTTGCATTCCATCACTATTGGAGTTTAAATTTAATAACTGTTCAGTTGTAATAAAGTGTAATGTACATACTTCTTTTCAAATGGGAACAGCTTTAAAATACCCAGATTACAAACAGTATGCTAAAATAGTCCAACACAATAACAAATAATACCTAATATCCTAATCCTGATGACAATGTCCCTTACTGCTTTACCAAATTTCAGTCATGCATGTGCTTATTTGAACCTAAAACAAATACTAATAGCATTTGGCATGTGACCCAGTCGGTGAAAACCCACCCAAAGTACATTTTGGGTTATTTACTGTTTTCTACATAATGATGTAGTATTTCTTTGCCGGTATACTTTGCTAGGGTTCGCATAGGTTTCGGAATGTTTTTTCAAACATGAATTCCTGTTACGTAACAAGTTTTCTTAGTCCATTATAGGATATTTCTCCATGAGGAGCATGCCTACACATCAACCAGCGGGAGCAAGAATTGCTGTGTTTAGATGCGTTCCATTTAATATTAATTATCTATTTAACATCTCAAGTGAGGAGCCTACATAATTGCAGTGTATAATAAACAATATTTTAATAAACTTTTACAATGTACAAAATGAATCCATAAAATTTCCATCGTTTTCCTGACTCATGACGGAGTGTGCAATGGCAGTTTGGAGATTTTTCCTTTCCACTTCCGATGAAGTTATGTATCGATTTTCCCTGATTCCCTAAACTGATCGCAGTGCCTTTCGAACTGAACATGTTCGCTCCCTTCGGATTGTAATCTCACTTTAGATGGCGAAACACCCCGTTACGTCCACTCCAGCAGTCCACTTACGGCCGAATGGAACGCACCATTTGTTTGTTAATGGAATGTTAGCTGATGAATGGTGGATATAACGCTGGATTTGAAGTCAAATTGAAATTAATGGTTCAAATCAAATGTGATGTTTATTATCTCATAATTTGTTTTTAAGACTAGCTTGTTTTCCACAGACTTGGTTGTGTACATTCTGATTGTGTACGTGTTATTCTTGTCTTCACTGGAAGGACACAGGGGTTGAGAGTGCTTTGGCTGAACAAATGGTACTGTCTCTTCTCGTTATAGCTGTGATGTAAACCGAATCAAGCTCCAAACCACCAGTGCCAGAAGATCCGACTGCTCCAATGCTCATCCCAACCCTGGGAAATTTGTTTTTCTCTGCATTAAGAACGCGGTATTATATACAGCAGGATAGTGGCTAGACACAGTTAGTCAAGATGACCCTAAATAAAGCCTACGGTTTATTTTGGGTTTCATCATACTTTTAATGTATGCAAACTTGTAAAGTCTACATGTTCTGTGCATGCACCTGGAAACGTTCCCTGTAGAAGATCGTTTGTGCAGAGTTCAGAAGAGACACACTTTCTTACAATGTGAGTGTAGAATACACAAAAGGTGTTTTAAAACTATGGGTCGCACACAGGAATAGATTGGATCATTTGGCTGTTGAGGTGAATTACACAAAAGTTAATGACAAACAATGACTATTCACATCTTTTTATACAGGTAATGGAATTCAAATAAGATCTATGCATAATTGCCATCAGGCTTTACCTTTTTACCCTAAGTATTTTTTATTGGCTTTCTTGCCATTCTTGTTTAAAGGAGAGTGAAGAGTTGATAGGAAATTAGAAATTATTTATTACAAGTTTTAAAATGATGCCAACTTATAACTGTAAGCAAACAGAAGAGGACCACAGGAGAAGAAACAGGTCAGTGCAAGAATGTTTATTTGACTGGTATGGTTATGGTAGAATGGGACAACAGCAGGATATCAACCGATAAGATTGGCATAATCGAGAGTTCCAAAGATCTTAGCTAGTTATTAATTTTCCTTTTCTCTTTGCAGGTACAGAGGAACACAGCAGCAGAAGGTCTTTGTAGAGTCTTTGAGGATTGCAGGTAAGTGAGTCAGGTAGGAGCTGAGGTCTCAACTTCGAGACCAGACAATGGTGAATGGTGACTGAGAGTGCATTATGTGGAACTTGATTGCGGGGTGCATGCAGGTGTGGCGAGTTAGAATTCAGGTGGTTGGGTTTGTGTGGGATAGGTGAGAGAGTCTGACGGGGCTGGTGTCTCCAACGACAGCCAAAACCTCTGGGTGCTGGACATTCTGGGTGGCGACTGTGGAAGTCCTAGAGGAGAAAAGGTTCTAGGACGTCGTCTCAACTCACCCAGGACTGCTGTTCGGGTCTGCACCCCTCCCAGCCAGTGAGGAATCCAGAATGGAGCTGACCTTGTAGATGGATTCTTCCTCTGCGACTTTTGGAGGAGAAGGCGTGTCTGGGCTGTCAGATTCTGTGGGAGAAAGAGACACACCTGAATGGTTTCATATTGAATTTAAACCAGAATTTCAGTCTTCGTCCTTTGAAAAAAGAATCAATGCAAGTTATTTGCTATTTTATTTTGAAATTTTAACTGTAGTGAAAAATCAGGGACACAAAAAAATGAATGTGACGTCATTGACTCTTACTGTTACAATAAGCGTCTCTGTCATACCCAATACTACTGTTTCCTCTCGAAAGTACTCACAGTTCCCTGCTTACCCACAAGCCCAACACAGGCTCAGCTGGTTGAGACTGGTCAGACTGCACAATGGTCGTCAGACACAGATGAGGTCTCACTCACAGAAGAACCGCAAAGCGCAGGTGTGCAATTACTAAAACAAATAGTGTTTTGGTTTTCTATGCACTTACCTTATTTAGTCACTTCTAATTTCCAGGAAAGAATATAAAACCCAGCGATATGAGACTCAGAGTGGAACAAGAAATATTTCCAGGAATAACAGACCTTTCGATTAGAATGTCATAAAGAGCAAAGACTACAGTCTGAACTACAGGGGCCATCACTCCTGTTTGGAAAGAAAGCTCTGTATTGATCTGTTATTTTCCAAGTCTTTTGAAGCATTTTAAAGAATGTAATATTACCTCCCAATGCTTGCCCTTTCATTACGACTCATATTACAGTACATTCAGTAAACCAGTAGGAATGTATGGTTTTTATGTATTATTGACAGCCCTTCAAAAAGCAGCTTCCAACATAATATTTCATGTTACAGCCTTTTTTAAACAGAGACATGTCTGGCAGACCTTGTTTGATCCAACAATTCCCCTTAAAAACATATGAGGTCTATTACCGACAAATTAGAAACACTGCTTTTGCCATCTTAAGGTATATTTGCACAGGACATTTATTGACAGTCTCAGCTTTGCTCTGTCTAAGAAAAATATGCCTGGTTTGAAGTCTTGTCAACTGTGAGCCCCTTGGCTGAAAAATGGATCCTTTGCATAAAACGTAGCCTCCTGCAAGTTTGTTCTACATTAGTAACTGAATACGCATGGCCAAATGCCAAACTATGAATATATTAGCATTCAAAAGTGCTGCCCCAGCCCTGCTCTACACAGAACATTAGTCAAATTTTTCCCTCACACTCGGAAGTGCTGTTTATCATGACAACAAAAAAACAAGAAGATTTCCTGTCTATTTCTCTCTTCGACGAACAGTGTTTAAGGCCCCGGAGAAGATCTGGGGATGTAGGAGGCCTATTAGAAGTAATTAAAATAGATTAACCAACACTCCTTCAATGAGTAAAATAAAGAAATAATTTTAGCAAATGCTGAAATTTCTGCAAACAATGTCAAGGTTTCTGATCTTTGATTGTTATTTTGTTATGTGAGTTATTAAAGGTACAGTTTGTAGAAATCGTCGCTAGAGGGCGCACGATCAAAACAACAACAATCGCGTAGCTTGATGACGCTGTGTAGAAGTGTGGAATGATGGGATATGTTGTCTTCAACTCCTCCGCTGATGGTACCGCTGATATATCAATCAGACGGGAATGAGAAATCATGTTAGCGGAAGAGGTAAAGTAATAACGTTTTTAAAATCATTTTATTTAATTTTAATGAAATAGACCCGAGGAATGTAAGGTTTAAAACTAAATTGTTAGTCATAGATGTTACAGTTATTGTCCAATTTGATGGTGTAATAACACTGCGCAGTTTTAAGTGTTCAAATCAATCATAGTAAAAGTTATTTTGAATGTTCCCAGATCATTTGCAATAATGCATCAGACCGACGGTACAAACTACTTCCGCATCTCTCTTTCGTGTCACGTGGTTTCTACATCAGTAAAGGACAGTAATAAATGGTAACGCGGATATGACGGCATTGACAAGCAACTAAACGGCTACGGTCCACTGTTTAGAATGCCGATTTAAATCTCAGGATTTAAGAGCAGTTGGAAACATTTGAGATATTGCAAGTACTCAGCTGAAAAAAATATATAACATTGGCCTAGTGGTTTTTGGATATTTTACTGCATAATTTTTACAAACTCTACCTTTAAAGTGCTATTGTGACTTCAGTTAAAGGACAAACTAATGCACACTTAATGCAGTGATTGTAATAATTAAGATGAGTCTCAGGGCCCATATACAATGTGTCATTAGTTACCATGTTGCAGATAAAACGTGCCAAACATTTCTAAAATCAGATTTTCATGAACCGAAAGCAATAATATCTAAAAGCACAAGAAACTTTCTAATTGTGGGCTAGTTTCGCAGCTGACCTCTCTTTTCTCTTTCCATCCAATACTGTCACACAGTATAAGAGAATTCCTCCCCCACATTCTGGTAAAGTGTCTGATTATTACACAGGTGAGAGAATGAAAACTAGATCTTTTCCCGTGGAGGTTGTGTCACTCGGTGCTGATGCTGTGGCTTTAATTGATGGCAAGGGAACAAAGTATGATGAGAGCAACCACCCCCTCCTCCAAGCTCTGCTCTAGCCCTAAAAACAGCTTTAGCACTGATGCCGTTGCACTGCCATCACAATCACGCCACATCTGTCAACGATGAATGGAAAATATTTTTCAGTCATTTCCCCTCTCAGTAATACCCTTAATTAAATCGTATTGAATATTTCTCTATTATGCTAATGCACCATATTGGAAAGTAATTATTTTTAGCAGTAATTTGCCTCGAAGGCTTTCTGATTGACATATTCTGATGCCATTGAGACTTAATAATGGAAAACTGAAGGAGTTGGTTGTTTCATATGAAATCTATATAACTCTCCATGCTACTTAATGAATAAAAGAATGTGGTGTGTGTGTTTTGGGGGTATAGCGGTCCAGTGTGTCCTGATCCCAATACTTGAACAGTAGGGCTTTTTAACTGGTTTGACCGTGGACAAAATCAAACGACTGTGCTGCCTAAAATTGGGAATTTACATGTATGCATTTGGCAGAAACTTTTATCCAAAGTAAATATAAATTTTTGTGCTCCCTGTTCATAAAATCCACAGCCTTCTGCACTGCCAATACAAAGCTCTAGGAGTTTCAGCAACAAAGCAGTGTCAGTTATTTAAGATGTCATGTGTCCATCATATTTATGGACCAAAAGCAAATCTTCAAAGAGCATTGTGGATCATGATTTACTTAAATTGGATGGGTGTTTTGGATTTTTATCTTAATTATTGAAATATTTTAGTCATTTTCTGTGTTATAAATATTCATACTTTAAAGAAATCTTGTACTGATTAAATACTCATTGCATTTTCTCACACGTTTATGGCCGGCAGAATATAAAGTCTGTTTGTGACTTTGGAGTAGCTTGACATAGGCTGTGCCGTACTCCGCTGACATTCTCTAATGTACCTGTCACACCGTTGATATATGGCTGCATGTATATTTTAAGGTTCACCTGGCATGCGTGTCACTTGCACTCTGTTTGTGGCATAATGATTGATCAACATCCTTTCTTTAGAGTAAGAGAGAGTAAAATTTGTTCAGCTGGTAGAGTATTTGTTTTAGTTCATATGACAAACAATTAAACATTGTGACGGGTGAAGCAACGACACGTACACGTGGATAGGTTTCTTTTGAAGTCCCCGAAGGGGTTCCTTTAATTCAACAATTTTAAAGATTAATAATAAGTCCAACATAAATACGCCACGCGTATATATTCCTTCAGCGTGGGGGAGAAAGTCGTCCTTCCTGCTTCCCTGTCACAGGGGGGTATGGCTGTCTTGTTTTGAGAGGTTTCTTCCGGTACTTCCGGGTTGTGGATAAGAGGTCCTGCCGGTCATTACTCGTCTGAGCCTGGGAAGAGGTAAGAAAACAGTCTTTAGGGTTAGCATGTCCTAAGGAGATCTTGCTCACCTTGTATTCTGAGGGAGACTCTTATAGTCGCTGAGTTGGTCTTAAATGGTAACGACCGGCAGGTGTGCCACTCTGATCCGCTTAATTTCCATGGCGACACTGATTGCGCCAGGGGTGACTCGTCACACTCCCCCCCAAAGTGTCGACCTGGTCCTGTGGAGAGACGAAAAAGAATAATGGTAGGGAGGGGAAGTGTCACCTGACCGGGTTGTCCATCCTGACCAGATCCTAGACAGACCATCTGCATTGCCATGGGAGGCTCCGGCCCGATGTATCACCCTGAAGTGGTAGTCCTGGAGCGCTAGGAACCACCTCGTGACCCTGGTGTTGGAATTTTTTGCCTTGCTCATCCACTGTAGTGGCGCATGGTCCGTCACAAAGTCAAACTTACATCCCAGGAGGTAATACCGCAGCTCCAGGACTGCCCACTTTATGGCCAGAGCCTCCTTCTCCACCGTGGCGTACCGGGTTTCCGCTGTGGTGAGCTTACGGCTAATGTACACTACCGGATGTTCTGCTCCATTCCTGTTCTGTGACAGTACAGCCCCCAGTCCAGTATCTGATGCGTCTGTCTGGAGGGTGAAGGGGCAGCCAAAATCTGGAGCATGTAGGACCGGGGATGTTGTCAGCGCTTCCTTCAGCGTCTGGAATGCTCGTTCCGCCTCAGGGTTCCATTTTACCTTGTCCGGCTGCCCCTTCCTGGTCAGGTCGGTCAGGGGACTGGCTATGGACGAAAAGTTGGGGATAAAGCACCTATAATATCCCACTAGCCCCAGGAAGGCACTTACCTGGGACTTGTTTTGGGGTTGGGGGGCGTTTCGTACGGCTTCTACTTTCTTCGCTTGGGGTTGAACCAAACCCCCACCTACCCTATATCCCAGGTACTGGGCTTCGGCAAGTCCGAGATGACACTTCTTTGGGTTTGCCGTTAAGCCGGCCTTCCTGATGTCCGTGAGCACTCTCCGCAATCTGTCCAAATGGTCGTCCCAGGACCCGAGTGGATGACGAGATCGTCCATGTATGCCGCGGCGTATGCCTGATGGGGTCGTAGAAGGATGTCCATCATTCGTTGAAAAGTAGCAGGTGCCCATGTAGACCGAACGGCAGTACTGTATATTGCCAGTGTCCTGACGGGCTACTGAACGCCGTCTTCTCTTTGGAGCCTGGAGCTAGGGGCACCTGCCAGTAACCCTTCGTTAGATCGAGCGTGGAAATAAACCGGGCTTTCCCTAACCTGTCCAGGAGTTCATCCACTCGGGGCATTGGATATCCGTCGAAAGTGGATACTTCATTCACTCGCCGGAAGTCATTGCAGAAGCGGAGAGTGCCGTCTGGTTTGGGGACCATGACGATGGGACTGGACCATGGGCTGCGGGAGGGCTCTATCACTCCAAGTCTTTTCATCCGGCTGATCTCTTCCTCTATAGCCAGTCGACGAGCCTCTGGAACCCGGTAGGGCCGTTGCCTTACAATGACTCCTGGGGACGTCCGGATCTCATGATGGGTTATCCTAGTCTGCCCGGGTTTTTCCGAAAATACATCCCGGAACTGACTGACCAGGGATTGGAGATCTATCTTCTGGACGGGGGACAGCTGTTCTCCCATCTGAACCAATGGTGGATCTTCCGCGGCGAAGGCTGCCATCTGGGTTGGCGGGGGTATCCATTTCTTCAGTAGGTTTATGTGATACAGCTGAACCTCCCGTCGTCGCCCCGGCTGGCGGAGACGGTAGTTGACCGGACCAACCCTCTCTATAACGGTGTATGGACCTTTCCATGATGCTAGGAACTTTGACGTGGTGGTAGGGGTCAATACCAATACTGGGTCACCTGGTTGAAACTCCCTGGGTTGGGCGGGTCGGTCATACCACCGTTGTTGGGCGCGCTGGGCTTCGGCTAGATGTTCCTTTACCATAGGCATCACACGGTCTATCCTGGCTCGCATCTGCTGTATGTGCTCAATTACACTGCGGTGTGGTGCTGGTTGCTGTACCCATGCATCTCTGGCGACATCCAGGAGTCCTCTGGGTTGACGGCCAAACAGCAGCTCGAATGGAGTGAAGCCTGTAGATGCCTGAGGAACTTCCCGGATCCCGAAGAGCACATAGGGTAATAGAAGATCCCAGTCGCGCCCATCCTCTGCCACCACACGCCGGAGCATCTGCTTCAGGGTTTGATTAAATCGCTCCACCAACCCATCCATCTGAGGGTGATAAATTGACGTCCTGAGCTGTTTGACCTTGAGCAGGTGGCAGAGGTCCGCCATTAGCTGGGACATGAATGGAGTTCCCTGGTCAGTCAGGACTTCCGTGGGGATACCCACGCGGCTGAAGAACAAAAAAAGTTCCTTGGCTATGGCCTTGGCTGTAGCCTTCCTCAGGGGTAGCGCCTCTGGGTATCTCGTCGCGTAGTCTACGATGACCAGGATGTATTCGTATCCCCGGGCAGACTTCGGCAACGGTCCTACCAGGTCCATCCCCATGCGCTCGAAGGGTACCTCAATCATTGGTAATGGAATCAGTGGACTGGGGGGAGGACGCTGGGGAGACTTCTGTTGGCAGGTAGGGCAGCTTTGACAGAATCTCTTGGCCTCCCCTTCGAGGCCGGGCCAGTGGAACCGGTCCCTGACGCGTTGAATGGTGTTTGCTGCTGCCAGGTGTCCCGCCATTGGGTGGGTATGTGCCAACTCGAGTACCGCCTCAGTCTTGGTCTTCGGCACCACCAAAATAAGTTTTTCCTCCCCCCTTCTCGAGGCCGCACAGTACAACAGACCCTTGTTGATTACAAAGTGTGGGAGGGGGTGTGGACCCGGCACGCGGTCTTCCCCATCAACGACTCTGACCTGGCTCCAACAGTTCTGTAAACGGGGGTCCTCTCGCTGCTCCCTTCCAAAGGAGCCCCCTCCCGTCACCTGCTGAAAAAGGTCAGCATATACATTAGTATTGGGACACTCACCCTCCCGTTCGGTGTCCGTAGCCACCAAGGCGGGTCGTGGTTTCCTGACTCTTTGGGGCTTAGGCTTCCGGGGGTGTCCCCCGTGGTTAGCAGACTGCACGGTGGCTGTTAATAATTGCTCAAACCCGGGCCAATCTCGGCCCAACAACATTGGCACCGGCTGATCCCCCACCACCCCGATCTCCAGTACCCACAATCCCGGGCCAGCCGATACTGTTACCCGTCAGGCCGGTACGCTTCAGGTATCTCCGTGGACACAAGTGATCGGGATGGTGGCCTTACCCGCGGTGTAGGACCGGATTACCCCGGGCTGAACCAGAGTAATTGAGCTGCCGGAGTCCAAAGTGGCCGTCACTGGGCGCCCATTCACCCTTACGGTCCGCCGTGGAGCGCCGGAGGGCACAGCCTGATGTACCGTGCAACCCGCCAACCAGGCCGGGGGCCCAGTAGAGCCTGCCTGAGAGAGAGAGGGAGAGAGAGCGCTTCTAGAAGACAGGATTCTGCTATGCAGAATAACTCACACAGAAAAAAAAAATTAGTAATAATTACTTGTGTGTATGTTTTCGTTGCGTCGTTGCTATGCCCGCATTCTCCACCAGATGTGACGGGTGAAGCAACGACACGTACACGTGGATAGGTTTCTTTTGAAGTCCCCGAAGGGGTTCCTTTAATTCAACAATTTTAAGGATTAATAATAAGTCCAACATAAATACGCCACGCGTATATATTCCTTCAGCGTGGGGGAGAAAGTCGTCCTTCCTGCTTCCCTGTCACAGGGGGGTATGGCTGTCTTGTTTTGAGAGGTTTCTTCCGGTACTTCCAGGTTGTGGATAAGAGGTCCTGCCGGTCGTTACTCGTCTGAGCCTGGGAAGAGGTAAGAAAACAGTCTTTAGGGTTAGCATGTCCTAAGGAGATCTTGCTCACCTTGTATTCTGAGGGAGACTCTTTTATAGTCGCTGAGTTGGTCTTAAATGGTAACGACCGGCAGGTGTGCCACTCTGATCCGCTTAATTTCCATGGTGACACTGATTGCGCCAGGAGTGACTCGTCACAACATCTTAACTCGAAAGTTTTTGAATTATGTTAATAATAAAAAAAACATCTCATTATTTAATAAGACTCTAGTCATGTAAACCTTTTTATCGATATTGTGTAATTTATGAATATATTTTAAGGAAATGGCTTTGTGTTACCAACATTCTTCAAAGCATCTTTTGTTTTCCTGCACAAGGAAAAAGGTCATACAGGTTTGGAATGATATAAGGCTGAGTAAATTATGAATTATTTTTTTATTTTAGGGTGAACTTAAATAGAAACTATCACTTCTTTTTGCATTCATCTGACAGGTGCATCTTCACTGCAATACTAAACATAAGTCCTGGAATGCATTTGACGATCTTTCTCTTGGTTAAATGCAGTCTGGGAATCAAACCCACGACCTTTTGCACTACTAATGCAATGTACTCACACTGAACTTCAAGAAAACATGTACATTTATAGTGGTGCTCAAACTGTTTAATATGCCTTGCAAAATCTTGAAAGTTGAAGAAACATGAGAAGAATGTTGATACTTAAAGGTTTGGTTTTGATGTAGTGCTGCTAAACTGCTAAACAAAAATAGTTTACCTAAAAACAGTAAAGAACAAGTTTACATACCGTTCCGTTCACTTTTAGCGTAATTGAACGAGAACAGTAAGCTCTAGAAAGAAATTTCAAGTGTTCATTTGTAGCAGAGATTTTTGTACTGCTTGTGTGAAAATCTGCTTCATCTGTCTTTTTTTAGAGAGAGAGAGAGAGAGAGAGAGATCCAAAAAGTGTTAGTTTTTGATCAGCTCTTCCCTTAGTATGTGTATATACTTTGAGATTAATACCAGAGAAAATCTAAGATTTAATACAGGAGGTATGATTTTTCTCTCATTCATGACTTACTCTCTGGAGGCATGCTTTTTATTGCCAATGTGAAGTGTTTCCCAGTAACGGTAAGTTATTGAGTTGTTTTTGGTGTCCTTTTAAAAAGATGACCATATCTTATTGATCTTCAACAATGATATCATGAGTGCACACACATAGGTAATACTAAAGCTCAAATGGGAAATTTTATAGCAATTTAGACCAAGTTAAAAGCAAGAAAAAAGTATATATTTTTTCTTACACGTGTTACATGTGGTGATAACTGTAGTACCATCTGATATCATTAGGAATATGAATCCTATGTGCAGATACGATAAAAACTGTGTCTACTATCCAAACATTTCTGACCCTATGTGAAAAAGGATTTGCCCCCCTTGGTAAATCATGAATTTACTGTGATGAATTGAATAACTTAGTTAAATTTCACTAGCCACACTCAAGCCTAATTACTGCCAGACCTGTTGAATCAAGAAATCACTTAGTAATCTAAAAGATCTGAAATAGCAACACATCATGCCGCAATCTAAAGAAATTAAAGATCAGATGAGAAACAAAGTAATTGAAATGTATCAGTCTAGAAAGGGTTACAAGGCAATGGGACTCCTTCAAACCACAGTGAGAGCCAGAAAAACATCTAAAGAACTGCAGGCCTCTCTTGCTTTAGTTAAGGTCAGTGTTCATGATTCTACAATCAGAAAGAGACTGTGCAAAAATGGCATCTATGGGAGAGTTCCAAGGTGAAAACCACTGCTGGTGAAAAAATAACGTTGTTATACATCTGCTAAAAAAACATTTTGATGATCCCCAAAACATTTGGGCAAATATTCTTTGGACTGATGAGACAGAAGTTGAACTTTTTGGAACGTGTGCGTCCCGATACATCTGGCGTAAATCTAACACAGCATTTCATAAAAAGAACATCACACCAACAGTCGTGGTATGTGATGGTCTGGGGCTGCTTTGCAGCTTCAGGAGCTGGACGACTGGCCATGATTGATGGAACCATGAGTTCTGCGCTCTACCAGAAAATCCTAAAAGAGAATGTCTGGCCATCAGTTTGTGACATCAAGCTTAAACGAACTTGAGTTATGCAGCAGGACAATGATCCAAAATGCACCAGCAATTCTACTTCTGAATGAATAAAAAAATCTAAATGAAGGTTTTGGAGTGGCCTAGTCAAAGTCCGGATTTAAATCCAATTGAAATGCTGTGGTTTGACTTTAATAAGGCTGTTCATGATCAAAGACCCTCCAATGTGGCTGAATTAAAACAATTCGGCAAAGAAGATTTGGCAAAAATTCCTCCACAGCGATGTGAAAGACTCATTGCGAGCTTTCACAAACGCTTGATTGCAGTTGTTGCCACCAACGGTAAAATTAGTTTTTCACATAGGGTCAGAAATGTTTGGATTGTTATTTCCCCTAATAAATAAACCATCTTTTAAAAACTCAAATTTTTATTTACTCTTATTCTTTGTGCAATAATACATTTTGTTTGATGATCTAGATCATTTAAGCATGACAAATATGCAAAAAAAATAATCAGGAAGGGGACAAAAACTGTTTCACCCCTCTGTATGTAGTTATGCCTTTAGTTATTGTGAAGCAAACTTTAATCAGATGTAACTTTTTTAATGTTTTGATGACTTGATCACAGATTGCAACAGATACATTACTAAACAGTGTTTCTCTAAAATAGTCTCTGTCACTTCTCTATAAAGTCTTTAGTCAAAGTAATTTTATAATATTGCTGTAATGTGGAACAATCAGATCCTAAATTGGCACATGAATGAATGTTTATGTCTAGTTTAGGTTAAGTGTATTGTTTTTTATTTAGAGCATTTTCTAAGTATTACTAGACCGTATTGGCCAAGTTTGGTTCTCATGATTGCCACCCTGAAACCGGATGTCTTTTTCACATTAAAGACCTCTTAAAGACAATTCTTTATTATTAAATTGTCTTCCTTGAAGGAAAAAAACAAAGACCAAAATAATTAAGCGTTGTTTATATACCAGTTTACATTTTACATAATATCTAGGCCTGAAATGTTTAGATTTTTTTTAGCTACAATGAAGACAAGATTTTATTAAAGAAAAGACACTAGTGAAATCAATACACAGTACAGCTTAGAAGTAATGGCAGGCTATAAGGGTCACTAATTTTAAACCTATTTTTCTTACCTCAAGGCACAGTGAGATGGCAATGATGTTTTTTATAGTATGATATCAACCGGAAAGGGACATTTGATTTGTTTTTCAGTAACACTTCACAACATAATGAAATGTACCAAATGGTACCCACAAGTTTCCCATGCCCCATGACGCTTTGTGTGAAAGATGGAATACTGGTACAATGTTAACAAAAGTATTTCTGCCGTATTTCAATTCATTCATTTATAGAAGAATGTGAACTTACACACTGACAGGACTTATAAAGTACATCAGGATACTGTCCACTACTTTATAGACAAAGAGATGATGAATTTAAAACTGGACGACAGATATATAGCAACTTTATTGATTTTGTTGTTGTGACCATAAACCAATGAGCAATTTGAAAATCATGGAGGGTTATCAATATCTTTACATGATGTCGATTGTGGGATATTTAAAAATGTGGTAAATTATATATTTTTGTATTTAAAAGCTAGCTGCAAAGGGTTGCACTGGGCCACGTGCACATATCATAAAGCTGGCTTTAATCGGATAAACAATATACTAAAGATCACGTGCTTAAGATGCCTTTTTATATTTTTAAACATACTCTCTGTTTTGTTAAAATGACGATAAGATTAAGAAGTACCCGCTATACACCAAGCATATCAGATTAGAAAAATATTGTCCACATGATGTGTTATCTTCCATATTAACCTTTAAAATACAGTAAAGAATCCTTGTAAATGCAGTTTACTGTCTCACGTTTTTATTGAAGACCATACAGTGTTTTAAAGATTACATGAAATCTTTTTGAACTCCCTTTTAAAAAGGCGTAATCTCTTTTTAAACCATGAGCATGTTCAGTCTAAGTAATGTCAAAGTTAATGTTTGTTATTGTAATAAAGTTAAATAAAAGGAAGGAGGCGAGAACCGGCGAACATCTAAATAAAGTTTTAATAAAATAAACAAACAAAAACACGGAACTAAATGCCGGCAGCCACCTCACGATCGACTGTCGGCCACAAGAACATAAATACAAACGTAAAACATGTTCGGGCCCGGTCCTCTCTCGTCAGCAGTCCCGTCGCTCGTCCTCTTATGCTCCCGATTTCCTCCGTGTTATATGCGGGACCGGTGTGCGCACAGCTGATTCCAACTATCAATCACGCCACCGGCCCCCCTAACGGCTCTTGTCACGCCGTCCTCACCACAGTTATCTAAAGTATTTGTTTGAGATAAGGGGTCCAGATTTAGAAGTTCGTCTCTTTCTTTATGACGTGAAAGAAGCTTCGCCTTGATTCCCACATGTAACCAACAATATTACAATTAAAAATATGAATCACACTCTCATTTTCTGTCATCAGAGTAAATTATTCAACGCTGTATACACTCCTTCCGCTGCTTCACCGGACGTTTTACCGGCTTTCATTTTTACAGTAGCCCCCTCCGGAAACTTGTGAATACAATGAGAAAAAGGTATATAGTTTTTTTGTGACAGAATATAAAGTCGAGTGTTGACAGAATTTACTGTGAGAGCCTGTCCCTGCCCAGTAAAGTGGGAAACGCTGTTACTGATAAACTGTAGAATGCCAAGTAGGAAGATCTCTAGCATTTTTTTTAAATGCATCCTTCAATCCGCTTAGAAAGAATGCAAACACCACATACAGTGGGTCAACTCAACTTGTTTATCTTGAACACCAATATATCTACAGACCCTTTTTGTGAGTCTGCCTCTGCAAACTAGTTCATGTCACATTAAGCGGAACCGTGCACTCTGCCTCTATTCTAACTTAATGTTGTTTCCCTTGCTTTTGTCATTTCCACGCTTCATTAGCATAATGTGGAAAGGATGTTTGATGACTCCCTAATGACAGAAAGATACCCTTATAGCACACATTTACATATTAACAAGCTTTTACCTATAATGGCAGCTGAAATGGAAAAGTGCAGCGCAAACCATACTTATGGAGTAGATATACCTTGATCTCTGCCTCCTTCAGCCATATTAAAGCCAGTCTGTGGATAGTTAATCAGAGAAGAGACTGATGATTACTATCACCACTGCAATGACTGAAATGAGGTCCTCCGTTAAAGCTTTAGTGAGAGTTATAAAGTGATTGAGAAAAATGGAATGACGCCCGCTCCGATAAATGACTGCTGAATTTCTATCCGTAGATGAGGTCATAAAAACAAGTGATAGACATCCACAATGCAAGAGAAAAGTGATACAACCCCTTTGACTTTTAAGTTCTAAGCCTCGTAAACTTGACTTTACTGTCGCAACACATTTCCTCTGACTGCTGCAGTTTTAGGAGTTGTAATAGTTTAGCAATGCATTACAATATTTATTCTTCTTGCTTTTTTTTGTCAGACAACCAGCATCTATTATCAAAAGGGCACAGACTAGAAACTCATGCTCTTAGCTATGTGTCAAGCATAATAACACACAAAGCGGTTATGTGTGGATACGTGCAACTTTGTCAGACTGTCTGTGTATTTACTGCCTTGCATTGCTAGCTAATGCAGATCCATTTTAGAAAGAGCTGACTGTTTTGCTCTTTTAACTATGACATTTATGCCATGTTCCAACATTTACACATTGAAACATGACACATGACATATAAGCATTATACAGTGCATTCAAGAAATACATCAGTATTGTGTTCTCTGGGAATCAAAAAAAATTTTCCGCTAATTTACTTACAGAAACACTGCAATTTGTTATTCATGTAACTCATGTTTGCTCGAAATAATTTTTTTTATATTGGAAGTTGTATGTGTTTAGTGCTCTAAAAGGGGCAATCTCTGGCTGATACTGTATTAACAGCAAAAAATATATAACTCATAAAGCTAAATGTACAAGTATTAAAATAAAGTAAGGTATATATTATATTGTAAGAGATCTTGGAAATTTGTATAAAAATAACATAATTTTTTAAGGCAAATGCAAAGTGTAGCCTTTTAGTATTTATTGGAAATTATAGGAGACAGCATTTGGGAATTTTGCTTTGCACTAGGAGGCCTCCGGCGACTGTACACCTGCATGTGCAATTTTAAAGCAATATATAGTTGCCCAGATTACATATTATTTATTTTAAACCTACAGTAATATAATTGAATAATGTTATTGATTTTTTTCTTGAGTGAAAAGAAAATCCAAATTCTGTTTGGGGCTGCTCACTCTCATATCATATTTTCCTTTTCCATGTTTTTGAAAAAGCAAAATTGTATCTATTATTGTATCTAATTGTATCAGGTGAAATTAGCCATTTGGAGAGAGGGGAACAGGAGTCGAAATAGGAACATAAGGTCCTCTTGGAACTTGAGTGGTAATGGACCACTTTGGAAAATGTAAACAAAGCTGGTATTATGCTGGTGCAGGAGAACTTCCTGTTTCAGTTTTTTAGCAACAAACTTTTGAACAAATTACAACCAACAGAACCAAACATTAAGCTATATGTTATACCAATAATAATATCTTTTAGCAAAATCTTCATGATGAAATCATACTGTTGTCATGATTCCACCTCTTCTTGTTAGGTAATTCTTGGTCTTGAGGTGGAATCATACAGGATCCTTTGTTTCTCTAGTCTGCGTCATCGTTCGTACCCTCCTGTCTGCTAGTTTGTGTTAATAAGTTTATCCCTGGCACCTGTTCCCTCTTGATTTGCTCCCCTTTATAACATCCTCGTGTTCATTGTCCTGTGCTGGTTCATTGTTAGCTGTATGTGTTACGTGGTCTGTTTGATGTTCTCCGGTTCCACAGCTTATGCTTGTTCCTTGTTCCTTGTTCCTTGTTCCTTGTTCCTTGTTCCTTGTTCCTTGTTCCTTGGTCCTTGTTCCCTCAAGTTTCTAGTAAGTTTTAGTTAGTGTTTGTTTCAAGTGTTTGTTTTCTTAGTTTAGTTGTAAGTCAGTGTCCTAGTCCTTGTTAAAATTTATATATTATCCTGTCCTGTTTTCCCCCTCGTGGGTTTTTGTTTTGCCTTTTGTTGTAGTGTTCTTTGTTATTAAATACCCGTGTTTACCCCTACTATCTCGTCCTGCCTGTCTCTGCCTGCATGTGGGTTCCATGCCATGTCTCTTCCTGAGTGTCATGACAACTGTATATGTTTTATAAAATACAAAAACTCAAAAAGAAACTGGAAGTCCTTCTGGACCAGTGTTTACATTTTGAAAATTGATATTTGTAATGAGATGGAATTGTTGATGGAATTAAGACATACAATTACATTCACATTACATTTATGCATTTGGCAGACGCTTTATTCCAAAGCGATTTACAATACATTGCATTATACTATATAAATATGTTTCTGAGTGTATGCAATCCCCTGGGATCAAACCTATGATCGTGGTGTTACAAGCGCCATGCACTAACCACAGGAAAGCCAACAAAAATGTCATGTGGGTTGTTTTGAACAAAAATCTTTTACCTCCAAAAGGTTAATCCACATGATTAATTGTTATAACAACATGGTGTTGTTACCATTGTAACTGTAATTTGTTGTACCATTTGAGATGGTAGAACTCAACCTCAGAAGAACTAAAACAACACGAAAACTTAATAGGTAGGTGGCAGGTCACAAAATTTTCACCCAATTTGAAAAAGAAAATCTTTAGAGTAACAGGTCTTACCCCCATTTACACCTGGTATTATGATCTATCACAGATGATCTCTTACAAGTGACCAGTTTAGACAGATAACATCTAGACCAGGTGTTAAAATGTGTCCCCAGTGAACAGACTCCAGTGATTGGATTCTGTTGAGAGGAGGGTTTCTGTTTCCATCTTTTCAAATTTCACTTCAATGTGTAACTTCATGTTGACATCAAGCATACTAAAGGTGTTGATATTATTTCACATATTTAGCCTTGTCAAAGCCTCGTGTAATCACACACCCACAAATCTACGTCAGTTCATGGTATGATTTGACTAAGACCGCCTAAATGCATATGAAAGTAAGGTGGGCGTACCTGTCAGTACAATTGCTTTAGAACCTGATGCTTCAAATATGGTAATAGGCTATACATTTCCGTCACATGCTTGAAGTATTCGACCAATCACTATGCGCTAGTCAACTGGCCAATCATAGCGCACTTCGCTTTTCAGAGCCATTAGCTTTGTAACAAATCAGCCTGTTTAAGAGAGGCGGAGCAAAGAGGAGATATAAACATTCACGGTATGTGGAAAATATTGCGTTTTTGAACCTTAAATCGTGTATACACATTGCATTACATCGAAAACAAAACAATAATATTAGTTTTAGCCGTATCATATGACCCCTATTAAGCCAAACCTAACAGATCAAGCTTAAAGCCTGTTTTGTTACGATTAATAGGTCTTATGGGAATGCACACATTATTAATGTCATGTTTTAGGTTTGAGAAAATCTAGTTTGAGAAAGATCTTGAGGTAGATGTTTAGTACTGATTTAAACAGGGTTGCCAGGACACACAGACACTAGACTGATTTCAGACACAAAACTATACTAATTGCCCGTTGCACCCAAATTTCTTTCTAGAAAAACTGAAGGGAATGGAGAGGCGAGGTTTGGCATGAGACCACAGCACTGAAAGGTTGCTTGTGTTAACTGAGTGTTTTGTGTGGGAAGATGAGAGCTCAAGCAGGCGTAAGAGGATCAAGGTCTGTGTTGGTGCATACCACTCTGGCCCTGCAAAGGAAGTCTTGCTTATGAAAGTGTTATTGCCCTGAGGCTGCTCTTTCCTGGCTCTCAAGGTTTAATTAGGTTGTCAATTGTTGTGTTTGACTTAACCCTTGTGTGGTGATAATATTTTTGTTACTCAACCAGTGTTGGTGGGTCTAGTGGACCCGCTGCACTTTGGGGTTTTAAATTCAACAAAATCAAACACTTTATGTGAAAATAATTAAAAGATGACTTCATTCCCTTTACAAACAATCTAAACAGCATGTATGGTTAATATTTGCCCTTTACCTTTATTCGATCACATTTATGAATTGAAAACACTCACACACACACACAGAAACACACAGAAACATACTAAAATGAGGCCCATACATGAAGAGGACACAATGAATGTACACAGAACCTACAGTTTCGACAATTTTATGAGCTCAAACACCCAAACACCCTGTATGTAATATAAATGTGTAGGGGGGTGCACAGTGTGCAGTAATTGAACATTTGTTGTGATATATTTTCTTCACAGAAAATAAGCCAAGGCCAATGATTTTGAAACAATGATTAATTCAATAATTTTTCTTTTGATAAAAAATGAAAATGGGTCTTACATGATTCTGCCAAAGTTGCTTAGGAGGAAAAAAAAGGCTAAATTTGCTTAAGAAAAGTTTGAGTTCACATTGAAATCTGCAGTATTTCAATTGTGAAATACAGTTTTCCTGTAGCTTAGCGGTAAGAGCATTGTGTTCACGCCGCAAGGTTGTGGGTTCAATCCCAGGGGATTGCAAATACCCATGTAAAATGTATAGGATAAAGAAATGTAAATTGCTTTGGATAAAAGCATCTGCCAAATGTCTAAATGTAAATGTAAATTTTGACTTGACAAATCTAAGCTCAGTTTGTCACATTGATCGGTGAGATCCCCTATGAAACTTTGTGAGATTTCTCTTTTTCTCAGGAGAAATATCTGAGATCCAGGAGCGTTAACCAAAAGTACCCATATGCTCTTCATTTAATCCCACTGATGTCTAGAAGAAATTAAAAAATATATAGCATCTCATCTGTGATTTTTCTTTCCTATGGGTTCATGGTACTATCTAAAAGAAGAACAGTGGAAACTTCCATACAATCTCCTAAATTCCCAATAAGTATGGATATTGTTTTGTCTTTTGTATGATTTTAAATAGAAATTTAACTTTTTATATTGCAATTGCACCAGCGAGATACATACAGTATACAAGTATGTTTATAGTATGTGAACAAAAACAATCATGGCATCACTTACAGATAGTTCAGTGCTGTTGTGGAAGAGTTCTTGTCAGATTTATCAGCACATTTCTCTGTAAATGAATATTTCCTACTTTACATTTCACGCTGTCTGTTAAATGTTGACAATGGCTTCATCTTCTCTACTGCAGATTTGGATCCCTATTTTAGAATCATGGTATAAGGTTGCAGAAAATTAATGAAAAGGCTTGCGTAATGAATGAATTAAGAGAAACGACCTAGTTTAGCCTAAGACATCGTTTGGCAGTAAGATGATTTAGGGGATTTCTTGTTTAAGAGCAATTGAATTGAAAGGATTCCAGCATGTTTACAGATTAGGGGGATTATTTAAAAAAGGATCTCTCTTCTAACACAGCTATAATCCAAGATGTTCTTTTGACGCCTCTAAGTGGGATGATGAGCAAGATTGTCCTGGAAAAAATGCAGCTTGCAAGATCAGTGCAAAACTTGGTTTCTTTGCACAAAAATAAAACCTAGTGTTGGTGAAGTTAAGCTTGTGAATGTGGATGCATTCCTTTCACGTTTGAAGATAAATGCTGTTATACTACAAAAACAGATTAGTCTCGTCTATTTCAACACTTTGAGGTGTCACAAACACAGCCTACATTTTATTTATGTACAGGTAAATTCTTGGCAATTTTGAAATTGCAATTAAAATGTTTGCACACTCTGAATATTCTGGGTTATTTTCAACCCAATGGTTGGGTTTGTCCCTTTTTGACCCAATGCTGTGTTAATTGTTATTCTGAAGTATAGCGCAGAAAATGTGCAAAAACCTTTGTCCAACTGTCTGTCCTTTAAACTGAATCTTATTATTTTATGATGTTCTTGTAATAATGTAATCTTTGTGAGGACATTTTTATAGCGCTTAAATGGTGCACAATTGGTTGTCACATACTCAAAGAAGTAATTTGAAGTACAACCGTTCCCTGAGACCTAATCTCTTTATTGATTAAGCTGAGAGTTTGTGTGTGTTTAACTGCTTCTGCAAAATTGATTGGTCAATCTGTCCGTTATCTCCTACATACAGATGTGAATATGTGCAGGATAACAATCTCTCTCTGTTTCAAACCTTCATCTCTACTGGTGTGTGAGGGAATTTCACAGTCAGACTGTGTCAGTACATCAGGATGAGAGTTGCAGTAGTTTTCCAGTGTTTGTATAAATAAACAGTTGAAATGTGTTACGACATTTAATTTAGCACATTGTATGAGTTTGATGTGATAAATCCGCTGTTTGTAGTTTGTTTTAAGTATTGTTTGAGATTGGTCATTATTAATAACCTTACAATGATTTTGCTATTGCACAATGTCAAAAAGTAATTCTTTCACTGTGAGTGGATCTGCTTGTGTAAACCTTGTCTGTAGGTAATTTCCTCTGTCTGTTCAAAACTTTTCTTGTAAATAGTTTGATTTTTGTTTGCTCAATTTCCTTCCTGCTCTCCTTTTTCTAATATAGTTGTGATTTTATCCTTTGCAAGGCTGCCATGTTTGTCCTTGTTATAAATAAATGCTCAAATTATGAATGCATTTGGCATCCATCTGAGCGGATGTAGCGCACCAGGGTCTGTTATTCTATTGGAAAAAAACGAAGAGATTTGTTTAAAAAAGGGTGCTTAAAGAACTTGTGAAACAAATGTATTATAAATGTCTTAAATTGTTGAATTTAAATCAGATGTTATGTCTTGACAGCCTGTTTTATCGAGTCATTTTGTTGTATACTGTATACTGACACTGCCTGCCCGTTGCACACAGCACCCTAGCCAAGCAGGGAGGGGTCTGCCGTACCACAACGCACCTCGCCACCTGCTCTCACGGGACTCCAGAACGGAAAAGGACATGTCTGTCCGAGGGGCTAAGGTGCGCCGGCAGAAACACGTGATGGGAACACGCCTTGTACCGGTGTGCCAAGCTCTTCATGGAACTCGACTCCGAAGACAATGCTTAAGCGGTCTCATATGCATCAACCCGAGCGGCATGGCTGCCGACGAGGACTCCATGTGCCCCAGGAGCACTCTTTGTCAACTTCTGGTTTCACGTTTGAACAGCAAAAGGAGTTTCTTATGATACAAGTTGAGCATGAAAATATTAAAATGTAGGTCGAAATGGACAGGGTTTTGGCGAAGTTTTGAGAAATACTGCTATGTAACTGGAACATAGAGGCTGAATATTCCCACAGCTATCACATGTACTGTATGGCTTGGTTTCACACTTCAATTGGACAGTTTATTCTAATGCTTTTCAGTCATGTATGTACTAATAACTGAATGGAAAAAAAATGTCTCCAGTGCTTGGTAAGAATGGTCATATTCAGTTTCTGTATGACCCCATGAGAACAATGGTGTGCTTTAGTTTCTAATAAACATGGATGTATGTCAATGAACCCGTGTCAGCAGTTAGACTGGAAGCAATGACCTAGATGGGATGGAATGGGTAAAAAAATAATGACTACTGTACACTAGCATTACTGCTAACCACTGGTCTGAATCAGTCAAATATTAGAAAGTGTAACTTTTATTACCTTCAATGTGAATTCATGGTGACTGTGTTCTACGTTCAGGAAGCTTTACAATGTTGTCCGTTTTAACACGGTTGAATTCAACAGTTTTTTTACACAAGAAAGGAAAACGGACACTGTATCAGACCAACATTGTTATACAGACCTTACATGTATACAGGTAGCTTGTGATAGATGGACACTATTCCTGCTGTAGTCACCACTATTGTGGGTTACAGCTGTATGACATATGGGACTGGTTACTGAAAGGCTGTAGATTTTAACCCCATCAATCGCAGTCCACAACTTCTCGGGAAACTGTTAAGATTTATGATTTGATGTGGATGTACTAGAATAGAACATCTCGGGTTGTGAATGTTGCTTCCACTATAGGGAATGTCATCAGCTTGACCACTCTCTAAAGCACATTTCTAATCAATACACTCTAATAGGTCCATGACAGTGCATTATCTGCTGATGATGTTAACGTGACCATAAAGTATGAGTGCATGATATCAACTTTTCTATCTGAAGGAGAAATACAGTAACAAGCCCTTATAGTGTACACATTCAGCTTCCTCTAGAACTGAGAACAAACAGCTCCTGAAGACAAGATGATGACATGCACTGTTGTGGGCCAGTAAGATTGTCATGATTAGACTCGTGCTTCAGACACCGGTCACGCAGATAACGTTCCCCATAGCGTCTCTTGCAAGACGCTATGAGTTCCCTTAGAAAGGCAATAGCTTGAATTTTGTAATTCATAGAAGGTAAATTATGTAAGTCATTAGAATTAATAGTCATTACTATGGAAAAAACTCGTTAGATGGAAAACCATTGGCTTAATATGCTAATTAAACGCCTCATTAAATGGCATAATAACAATTAAACAAATGAAGACTCAATAAACAACAAACACAACATTTCACTCTGTCTATAGTCTGATAGAAATAACCCACGTCTCAGCTCAATAGTAAAACCTGACCAAATTAAATGTTTATGATTTAAACTATGTGATCTTGTCTACAATCCCTTCAAGAAAGAGTTTTTTGGAGACTTTAACAATGTTGAGAAGTTGTTTCAAAGCCAATCACACTGAAGTTTAATATAATCAGTGTTGGGTAAGTTACTCTGAAAAAGTAATTAATTACTAGTTACTCATTACATACTCAATAGTGTAATTAGATTAGTGTCCAAATTACTCTGTCCAAAAAGTTACTCATTTAGTTACTCATTACTAATTACTTTCTATATCCTACATCGATCTTGATTAGTTAAGTGATTCAAGGATAAACATGAAACGGCTTATTTAATTCATTCAAATAAATAATATTATTAACTGACCAAAGTATTACAAATGTGATTACACTTAGTAACTAGTTACACCCAACACTGAATATAATCCATGCCCAGACAAAGCTTTTAGCACCACTGCACTGCGTAACAGGCATAATCGGCATGGCAGTACGAAGACCATATTCCATGATCCCCTGTGTTCTTTAAATGTAGTCCCAATCCAACCTCCAGAGCAGAGAGTTTATCATTAGACACCGTTAGTGCAGGTACTTCTTCATGCGTCATATGATTAATAGAATAATTTCTGGGTAACGTCCTTTATTCTTTGTTTTCTCTAGTGGGACTCAAAAGCGAAGTGTTGATTAATGGGAAGAAGCATGGAAATGGTAATCTCCACTTTTGAAATTCATGACCTACTTCTTGTACTAGTTTTAACTTCCTGTGACCTGCCTCTCTCATTTCTTATCTTAAGTAGAAGAACATTTCTGTCAGGACAACGCTATAGTTCCCTAGAGCCTTTACGATTTTTATGAAGAAACACATTCTCCATGCAAACTAGTGGTTAGTTTGAAGAAAGGGTATTTTTGAGTCCGCTTTTAGGAGAGTCACCATTGACTTTTAGACTGCGTCATCAAAATATAGGTCATACTCAAAAGTATCTCGCCCTCAGGTTTGTTTTTAATGAGACATAATGGAAGGAAACGCAGACATATTTTCAAACATTTGCAAGACATTTAGCAAGTATTTCCTCCATTCATTACTAAATCCAATTAAGAAAACTGAGATGAAAAGAAGTTTAGAGTGTCTGAATTTTCAGCAGATATTAAATATTCCGGATAAATCCAGAATCAATCAGGTAGAACCTTTTGATTTGATTTCTTTCAGCAGTCTCTTAGCAGTTCTTCTGTGCAAAGTATGCACTTCTTTTACTTTTGCTTTCTGTTTTGCAATGTACATTTTTTTAAATAGTGTGACAGAATAAGAGACACGACACACACACAAGATGGCAGTACAAATAACCCCAGCGGTGAATTTATTAGACAGCTTACTTTACGCGTCCAACATAAATATTCGGGGTGTTTGCTCTTTAAAAACTCGCCAGTCCGTGCTCGTGTTGGGGTGCCTTATCTCTGCCTGCCTCGCTGTTCCTCCACTTTCGCGCTCTGGGGGTCAATAAGGCACAGCGGTGGGTGCGGCCAGATACGGGACCCAGAGTGCTGGGAGCACGCAGCTTTTTGTTTCCCAGGCGACGCTGATCTCTGATCTGTGCCTCGCCACATTCCCCCCCCCAAGTATCCGGGCGGCTCCTGTAGGCGCCTCGGAAAGATGTAGGGGTGGGAGGGAAAATGTCGTCTGACAGTCCGGCACATACTGACTGGAAGACGGACTGCCAGGCTGGCTGGAAGATGGACTGGATCACCGGCTGGTACGGAATTGTACACACTCGCCGGCTGGCATGCGAACGGGAATCCCACCTTGGCAGCGCTCTCGGACGGCTCGTCCTCTGTCGGCTAATAGCTCGGTCGAGTGACTGGGCATCAGTCTTTGGCGGCTGGGTAGCTCTGTCGGGCAGCTGGGCATCACTCTTTGGCAGCTGGGCAGCGCTCTCGGTCGGCGGTACAGCACTCTCTGCCGGCTGGGCTCGTTCCTCGCTTCGGTGCCGTCGATCACTTTCTCGCTCTCTCTCTCCTCTTCGACGTCCTTGCGCGCTCCGCATCATACGTGGAAAAGAGAGCGTGTCAATCCTCCGATGGGCCCAGGAAACAGGGAAGTACACGAACGAGGTAAGTGTCGGTCTCTCAAAGCCCGCATTCTCCACCAGTGTGACAGAGTAAGAGACACGACACACACACAAGATGGCAGTACAAACAACCCCAGCGGGGAATTTATCAGACAGCTTACTTTACGCGTCCAACATAAATATCCGGGGTGTTTGCTCTTTAAAAACTCGCCAGTCCGTGCTCGTGTTGGGGTGCCTTCTCTCTGTCTCCCTCGCTGTTCCAAGAAGTGAAATATGGAGTGCTCGGTGCAAGGTCCGGTGGTTAGTGGATGCCAGGCGTGGGAGTGCTAGTTCTGGGAATGCTTCTTCCAGTTCCGCTTGATCTCCGTGCCCAAATGCTAATCCGTCCACCGTGCAAACGTGTCTTCAAAGTGGGTTCCCGTGAGAGCTGCCGATCGTCAATCCTCCGAGCCTGGGGAACAGAAGACATCAATGTTAGCTGTGGCTTGCATGGGAGTATAAGCTCACCGTGTCTTCTGTTCTGCTGGCTTTTATGCTCCTTTAATTGTTGCCTTGACGATCGGCAGCTGTGTCTCATCTGTTTCCCTGGTGACGCTGATTGCGCAAGGTGTTACTCGCCACACCCCCCCCACCCTAAGCGTCGACCTGGGGCATCGGGACCATCCTCGACCATCCGACCTAGATGGGTGTGGGGGGAAAGGGGCTTCACCTGACCGGGACGTCCAACCTGACCAGAGTCTCGACAGACCGTCGGCATTGCCATTGGATACTCCAGCCCTGTGTACCACTGTAAAGTGGAAGTCCTGGAGCGTCAGAAACCACCGAGTTACTCGGGCGTTGGTGTCCTTGGCCTTTGCCATCCACTGCAAGGGGGCGTGATCTGTAACGAGGGTGAAGCTTCTCCCGAGCAGGTAGTATCTGAGCTCCAGGACTGCCCACTTTATAGCTAGAGCCTCCTTCTCTACGGTTGCGTATCGAGACTCAGCGGGGGTGAGCCTCCTACTGATGTAAACAATGGGATGTTCCTCAGTCTGTGACAGCACTGCACCTATTCCCGTGTCTGAGGCGTCGGTCTGGAGTGTAAAGGGGCAGCCATAGTCAGGGGCGTATAACACCGGGGAT
Source organism: Triplophysa bombifrons (assembly GCA_029783895.1). Classification (NCBI taxonomy): domain Eukaryota; kingdom Metazoa; phylum Chordata; class Actinopteri; order Cypriniformes; family Nemacheilidae; genus Triplophysa; species Triplophysa bombifrons. The sequence continues at coordinate 8,468,490 of CM056455.1, forward strand.
GACGTCAGGGCCGTCTTCAATGCTTGGAATGCCCTCTCCGTCTCCTGGGTCCAGGTTACCTTCTCTGGCTACCCCTTTCTGGTCAGATCGGTCAGGGGACTAGCTATAGAGGAAAAGTTAGGGATGAAACATCTGTAATAACCCGCCAGCCCCATAAAAGCTCGTACCTGGGTCTTGGTCCGTGGCTGTGTGGCATCCCTCACTGCCTCCACCTTCTTGCTCTGAGGTTGGATTAGTCCTCGTCCAACCTGATATCCCAGGTACTGAGCTTCGTCGAGCCCTAGGTGGCATTTACGAGGATTAGCTGTCATTCCCGATTTCCGTAGGTCGGTTAGCACCCTCCGCAAGTGATCGAGGTGGTCTTCCCAGCTCTCCGAGTGGATGACCAGGTCGTCAATATAGGCCGCCGCATAGGCCTGATGGGGCCGTAAGAGGATATCCATCATCCTCTGGAAAGTAGCTGGGGCCCCATGCAAGCCAAAGGGGAGGACCCGGTACTGCCAATGGCCGGAGGGTGTGCTGAAAGCCGTTTTCTCCCGGGCGTCCGGTGCTAGGGGTACCTGCCAGTACCCCTTCGTTAGATCCAACGTGCTGATGTACCGAGCCTTCCCCAGGCGGTCTAGGAGTTCATCCACTCGGGGCATGGGATATCCATCAAATAGGGAGACTTGGTTGAGGTGCCTAAAATCGTTACAAAAGCGGAGGGTACCATCCGGTTTCGGGACCATCACGATGGGGCTCGACCAGGGGCTACGGGAGGGCTCTATCACCCCTAACTTCTTCATGCGGGTGATTTCCTCCTCTATAGCCAGTCGGCGAGCTTCTGGGACCCGGTAGGGACGCTGCCTAACGATGGTTCCTGGGGGGGTCCGGATCTCATGTTTAATGATTCGGGTCTGCCCAGGCCGCTCGGAGAAGACGTCCTTAAACTGACTGACCAGGGTTCGGATATCCTGCTTCTGGATCGCTGCCAGTTGGTCGCCCATCGGGATTACGGCTGGTTCCATGTCTGCGAAGGCGGCCATCTGGGTTGGTGAGGCTATCCACCTTTTCAGCAGATTAATGTGATATCATTTTTCTTCTTTACGTCGTCCCGGCTGACGGGCCCGGTAGTTGACCTGCCCTACCCTTTCCACGATGGTATATGGGCCGGCCCAGGAGGCCAGAAACTTGGATGTCGCTGTCGGGATGAGTACCATCACTCGGTCACCGGGCAGGAACTCTCTGGATTGGGCGGGCCGATCATACAACCGTTTTTGGGCGCGCTGGGCCTCTGCGAGATGTTCCCTCACCAGGGGCATCACCCGGTCAATGCGGTCCTTCATCTGCCGTACGTGCTCGATAACGGTGCGATGAGGGGTCGGCTGTTGTTCCCACGCTTCCTTAGCGACATCTAGAAGACCCCTGGGTTGTCGTCCGAAGAGGAGCTCGAAGGGCGTGAAACCAGTGGAGGCCTGTGGTACCTCTCGAATCCCGAATAGCACGTACGGCAGCATCAGGTCCCAGTCACGCCCATCCTCTGCCACCACCCGGCGCAACATCCGTTTCAGTGTCTGGTTGAACCTTTCAACCAGGCCGTCCGTCTGAGGGTGGTAAACGGATGTGCGTAGCTGTTTCACCAGGAGCAAGTGGCAGAGGTCCGTCATCAGCCGGGACATGAAAGGGGTTCCCTGGTCAGTCAGGATCTCCGAGGGGATTCCCACCCGGCTGAAAAGGAGAACGAGTTCTTTGGCTATGGCTTTAGAGGTGGCCTTCCTCAGGGGAATTGCTTCTGGATACCGGGTGGCATAATCAACAATCACAAGAATGTGTTCATGTCCCCGGGCAGACTTAGGCAGCGGTCCCACCAGATCCATCCCTATGCGCTCGAAGGGCACCTCAATGATGGGTAAGGGGAAAAGAGGGCTGGGGGGAGGTCGTTTTGGCGAAGTCTTCTGGCAGGTGGGACAACTCCAACAAAACCTCCGAACGTCTCCATCTAGTCCAGGCCAGTGGAATCGATCCCGAATTCGTTGTATGGTGTTTTCCACACCAAGGTGTCCAGCCATGGGGTGAGTATGGGCCAGCTCTAAAATGGATTCCGTCTTTACCTTTGGAACCACCAGGAGCTCCTTTATCTCCCCCCGCCTCTGACCGACACAGTATAACAGACCGTTTTTTATAATGAAATATGGGATTGAATGTGGCCCCGGTATCCTAACCTCATTCTCAACGATGCGGACCTGATCCCAGCAGTTTCGCAATCGCTCGTCCTCACGCTGTTCTTTTCCAAACGATCCGCCTCCAGTGATCTGTTGAAAAAGGTCTGAGAATAGGTTAGGATGTCGACACTCACCCTCGGGTTCGCTCCCTGTGGCCAGCCAGGCCCGACGTGGTGCCTGGATCCTCCGAGGGCGGTGTCTCCGGGGGCGGCCCCCTCGTCCGGCCGACTGTAGAGAGGTGGCCAGTAGATCCTCAAACCCGGGCCAATCCCGACCCAGCAGGACCAGCACGGGTAGGTCGTTCACAATCCCTACATCCAGGGGCCATGACCCCTGGGTAGCAGCCACGGTAACACGACGAGCGGGGAATTCCCGTGTGTCCCCGTGGATGCAGGTAACTGGAACTGTTAACTTACCACCCGTACACGGTGCCACAACGTCGGGCCGCGCCAGGGTGATGGCACTGCCGGAGTCCAGAGTCGCTGTAACGGCTCGCCCGTTTACTCTGACCAGTCGTTGAGGGGCTCCAGGTTGGGCCAGTTGATGGATAGCACAACCGGCCATCCAGGCGCGTGGTGCTGGAGATCCCGGCTCTGTGGGCATGGGCTCATCCACCAGTGAGGGGGACGCGGGTCTGTTACCTGGTCGGGAGGTGCCCTCCGATGGTCGCCAGGCCGGGTTTACCCGCCGGGGCCCCAGAACCACTCTCTCTCCAGCATCGCGGTTTGCCGATGCCTCTGCCAGCTCCACCGCCTCAATCAGTTCCCTCAACGTAGTGGGTCCCCGCATGCTGACACTGGTGCGGTATCTGCGTGGTAGCGCCCTCAAGAGGCGGTCCATCACCACCCGTTCGGCTACCTGGGCGACCGTGGGTCCGTCCGTGAGAAGCCAGAGATCTCCAAGACGTGAGAGTTGAGCTGCTTGTATCCGAACAGGGGTGTTCTCATCGTACGTCCATTTTGAAAACAACTGGGCTGCGCTGATAGATGACAACCCCATCCTGGCCAGGATCTCGGCTTTTAAGGCATCATAATCCTGGTTAGCAGCCGTGGGGAGGGCGTAGTAAGCCCGCTGAGGTTCTCCGGTTAGAAAAGGGGCAAGAATCCTCACCCACTCTGACTTCTCCCAGGCCTCCCGGGTGGCGATGACCTCAAAAGTATGGAGGTAAGCTTCCACCTCATCCTGGTCCGTCAGCTTTGTCAGCAGGGAATGTGCTGTTACCCGTGGGTCTGGTAGAGAAACCCTTGCCGCGATCGTCTCCCGCATCTGATCCATGGCTAGATCTGCCCGGTTCTGCCTTTGCGTCATCTGTTCCGTCAGCTGTTGTTGACGGACCGTGATTACGGCGAGCCGTCTGATGATCTCTTCCATTTTATACCAGCCAGTGGCAGGAAGGGAGAGAGAGGGTCTGAGAAGAAAAAAAATACCTGCCAAAAAATGGTGTCGTTACTCTCCAAAAAAAAAAATATATATATATGCCTGCATTCTCCACCAGATGTGACGGGTGGAGAGACGACACACACACAACAAGCAGTTTTCTTAACCCCGGCAGGGTAATTTATTAGAAGTGAAATATGGAGTGCTCGGTGCAAGGTCCGGTGGTTAGTGGATGCCAGGCGTGGGAGTGCTAGTTCTGGGAATGCTTCTTCCAGTTCCGCGTGATCTCCGTGCCCAAATGCTAATCCGTCCACCGTGCAAACGTGTCTTCAAAGTGGGTTCCCGTGAGAGCTGCCGATCGTCAATCCTCCGAGCCTGGGGAACAGAAGACATCAATGTTAGCTGTGGCTTGCATGGGAGTATAAGCTCACCGTGTCTTCTGTTCTGCTGGCTTTTATGCTCCTTTAATTGTTGCCTTGACGATCGGCAGCTGTGTCTCATCTGTTTCCCTGGCGACGCTGATTGCGCAAGGGGTGACTCGCCACAGTTGCCAAGACAAAATCAATACAACATGGGCTAGGTTCAAAATATTTCAGGACTCTGGAGCTTATTAAAACTGCCCTAAAACCAGATTCTGACATCTGCAATATTATTTTTGATCAGCATAACCTGTTCCCTTGACGTTTCCAGATGACTATACCCGAAAATTGATTTGTTTAATAGACGCTTTCTGGAACTCTGTTAGACATTATATTTTTGTGGACTTTTCTATATGGGTTTTTGCTTAACATTGACAGAAAAATGACATTTTTATTGAGACTGGTGGTAGGATAAGAATGTTTTCTGAACAAATGTCATAGTCCACACTGCTACAGGAAGAGCTGACCCATGAGATATGACGAGATGCTTTGCTCTTTAATAAGGTCCTAAGGTCCAGGGCTGTCGGTTTAATCAACGTACACTGACTGCTTGTATGAAATGCATATAGTTATATTAAACTTTTGCTAGCTTAGATTACAAATAACTGAGCTGAAATGATACAGAAGAAATAACATGTTAGAAACATTTTTAGTTATGATAAAAGGGCCTGCACAATCTGAACCTGAACAGTCGGTCTCTCAACGTTGTGTTGAACCAACACAATGGGGTTCCCTTTCTGTGAGTCTCTCGACGTTGTGTTGATAGTGTTATTGTGTTTAGCCCGCGGGACTCAACCACTACAAATATAAATCTAGGTGATTTGACCTATTGGAAAAAACCCTGTGTCAAAAAACTGGGTATTATCTTTGATGAAGGTCTTAAATTTGATAAACAGATAAATATGGCGTTACAGGCCTTCTTGTAGCGCTTCCCAGTGTTCCTCACGGTGCTGGGCAGCTATCTCGCCTCTAGAGTAGCAAAGGCCACTGCCTGTATGGCCATTAGTAAGAGCTTCTCATTGTGACCCACGCAAGTGATGCCATATGTAACCAAGACGGTTTGTGTTCATAGACAAAAATTATCACTCAGCACAACTCTTTTTCGTGTCACCCAGCATGACTTTCAATCTAACATATTTTAATACGTGGTATCTTTCGTAAGTATCACTTTTACACATATGCATTATGATCGGCTTGCCGCACGTGCCTGTGATCTTCAGCGGATTAATGGACCACACGACAGACACTGCCTCCCAGTCTGATGATGAAACCAACACAGACTAAAGTACACAATACCAGTTTAAAAAGCGACACTTCATGAAAGCATTCTCAGCAAAGAAAACCGGTGACTACACTAGCAGACAGTAAACAAAGATTCACCAGCGAATAAACTATGACGATAATAAATCTTAATATTAAACTGGTACAGTGAACTAAAGTATGGAACTGACCGTAGTAAAATTACCATTTATCGTTTCACAGAATAATAGTGTGGCAAGGGGGGCGTGGTTTAGTGACATCTGCACCGGAGAGGAGAGACACGGGAAAGACGGTGAGTAAGTAGGTCAAGTGCCGATTAAGATCACCTGTGTCTCGTTACAGTGATTGGTGAGGAGATAGCTTAAAAAGCTGCCAGAGAGCGAAGGAAGCAGAGAGAGACTGACTGGGGGACGTGGCAGCTGTTCGAGGCCATAGTGGATTCTTACGGACGGAGTTCCGGAAAAGCCGAGGAGTCTTATATATATTTTGAGTTATTGAATGTTGCTTAGCGCATTGGCGCAACGTCTTGTTGTGAATAAAAGAGGATTCTTGTCTCCCAGTCACGCCGACCCAGCCTGCTTTCTTCCTCCCCTTTACGAACCTTAAATAGCAAATATGCACAATATGTTCAATTTAAGACTGACCACAGTCAAAATCACTTATAAATATAAACAACATACACAACTGTGCACATCAGCAAACAGAATGAATTTAGGCACGGCAGCCTAATAAAACAAAAATAACTTACAATTTGATGATCAAATCACTTGATTACAAAGTCTTCCTCCTGTTGTTTTTAACAACATTTGTCAGCTTTTCTCTTTTCCCCCCCCTGAGACTCGATAACAAAGTTCATACACATGCTGTTTTGAAAGACGTTTTCCACATTTCTTCTTCTTTTGCTTTTATCGCTTTACAAGACTGCTGGTGAACAACCCTCCAGATGGCGGAAAGTTAGCAAAAAACAAAGCGCGCCTGGTAAGAAAGATGATATGATTGGTCAGTTTTACTATCACTAAAAATTATTCACTCTCATTAACTGTTGTACTGTCAGCAGTTCTACTTCTTACAGAATGCATAGACAGCGTTTGACATTGCAGAACTGTGAATGCTCTGTGATCTTGAATTACTCTCGTGAGACTTGGAAATCTCATGTGGATAGAGTCCGCATCGATCCAGGAAGTCAAATATACATAATGGGAAAAGTTGGCGGACTTTTATTGAAAATAATATTTTTCGTTATTTTATATATATATATATATATTTTTTTTTTGACGATAGTTTATGTCCTCACAGAGGGCCTAGAGGGCCCTGAGGGTTCCCTACTGATACATATATCAACACAATCTGATGGGAATTCGTAGGCTACCTATTTCATGGGTGGCTCATTCATGTACTGTAAATTCCTAAAATCTCATTTGTACATTTTATTATGATTTGACTTTGCCCCTGTAACATTAGGTTTAAAGAGTACCTAGCATATGATTTTTTAGGCCCTACTTTGGTTTATGGAGTATCCAACAAGTTTATGTAAATACAATGTGTTTAAACACTTTAATGACGTAATAATAGGCAGTTATTAGTACCTTACTTCTTGACTGACTCTCAATTCATTCGTCTAGGCCCCGCCTACCCGTAAACCTTGTGTCATGTGATTGGTCAGATGGTGTAGTCTGTTGTTATTGGTCAGACGCGTCCATCATTTGGCGCAAATGGAACCCCACTACCATCATTACAGTATTACGGTTTACATGTGGTTGGATGTCACGTACATTATATGTGTAGCTAGAGATGGTGGTGATTTTACCGTACCAATTTGAGCCCGAGTTTGACGAGGAAGCATCAGAAGACGCTAATCCACACAAACTCCACCACGACTGGAGCAGGATGTTAGTCAGTGGGAAGTGACAACTCTTGTCATAAAAACAACCAGTGTGACAACATGCATGTTGTGCTTTTGCTCATCAATACTGTTAGTACGTTAGTAATACTATTATTTTGTCTAAACTGTGCGTTGCCATGGTACATAGAGCATTTCAGAAAGTCGACGTTATGAAAAATTATTGTAGTATCACCCAAATATTTCTATATAGGTGCACGTGCGGCAAAATGTGTCAAAATGCAAAGTTAATAGCCAGATAAACAAACTGTAACACCCCAGAAATAACGGTACATGCTAATCTTAGCGTTATATGCATAAGCTAAACACAGACATAAGGTACGAAAATATTTCTTGAAGTTAAGACAAAAATGAATAGTCACACTTACAGGTTGTGATTCGGTGGAGCTAACACGTCCAAATAGAGTTGGTATTGCCCCCTCTTTCAAGGATAGTCGTTTCACATACCCTGCAGTGAACGCGCCAATATTATTAAAGCAATCTTCGGTGAAATGACATGCGCACAGTTAAGCCCTGGGGTTATACTCCTTTGGTATCGTTCGAAAAATGAATTGTAACCATTTTTCCCTGAGACGTTCTTAATTTGGTAGTTGAAATAAGACGGACTTAGTTTCACACCGTAGAACACAGGTTCTAGACATGATACACACGCATCACGAACGAGCGACAGTGTTTGGGGGAGGAGAAATAATATTTTGCGTCAGTCTCAGCAAAATGTAGGCGGGGACTATGTCTAGTGACGTAGATACGCGGCTGTACTAGTTCGTCTCGTTTGTGTGATTCAGAGTCGACTCCCATTTTTACAAGCAAATAACTTTGTTATTTTGCACCTTCGGACTTACAACTTGACCGTCAGCTTACTTTCAAACACGGCAACATTACAGACTGCATGAAATGTCATTTTCATGATCTCATGCTACCTACTCCTTAAGTCGCGGGTAAGGATGAGCTTTTATCGTTGCTTGGCCAGCTCGTAAAATTTGTTGTATATATACAGTTGTGTTCAAAATTATTCAACCCCCACTGAAATTGATTATTTTGGTCGGTTTGACATTGATTATGATCATTCAGTCATCCTGCTTACAATTAAATCAAAGAGGCACGTGTAGGTCAGACAAATATAACATAACATTTATAATGAAATAACCACAAATGTCTTTTCTGAGCTCACATCATTATCAGTTTTATTCAACCCCCAAGTGACATTCAATCTTAGTACTTAGTACAACATCCTTTTACAGTTATAACAGCTTTTAAACGTGAAGCATAGCTTGACACAAGTGTCTTGCAGCGATCTACGGGTATCTTCGCCCATTCATCATGGGCAAAAGCCTCCATTTCAGTCACATTCTTAGGCTTGCGCACTGCAACTGCTTTCTTTAAGTCCCACCAGAGGTTCTCAATCGGATTTAAGTCTGGTGACTGCGATGGCCACTTCAAAATGTTCCAGCCTTTAATCTGCAACCATGCTCTGGTGGACTTGGAGGTACGCTTGGGATCATTGTCCTGTTGAAAGGTCCAACGTCTTCCAAGCCTCAGGTTTGTGACGGACTGCATCACATTGTCATCCAATATCTCCTGGTACTGAAGAGAATTCATGGTACCTTGCACACGCTGAAGCTTCCCAGTACCTGCAGAAGCAAAACAGCCCCAAAGCATGATTGACCCCCCGCCATGCTTCACAGTAGGCAAGGTGTTCTTTTCTTCATAGGCCTTGTTCTTCCTCCTCCAAACATAGCGTTGATCCATGGGCCCAAACAGTTCTAATTTTGTTTCATCAGTCCACAGAACACTTTCCCAAAACTTCTGTGGTTTGTCCACATGACTTTTGGCATACTGCAGTCGACTCTTCTTATTCTTTGGGGACAGCAAGGGGGTGCGCTGTATTGTCTGAGCAGAAACTTCAGTACCCACATCTGACAAATCTTTTCTCAGTTCCTCAGCAGTCACACGGGGACTTTTCTTCACTCTACGCTTCAGGTAGCGCACAGCAGTCGAAGTCAGCATCTTCTTTCTGCCACGACCAGGTAGCGTTTCAACAGTGCCCTTTGCCTTGAATTTGCGATTGATGCTTCCTATGGTGTCTCTTGGTATGTTTAACATCTTTGCTATCTTCTTATAGCCATTGCCCTTCCTGTGAAGAGTAATCACCTGTTCTCTTGTCTTCCTGGACCATTCTCTTGACCTCACCATGTTTGTAACCACACCAGTAAATGTCTAGAAGGAGCTGAGTATCACAGTCATTTTAAAGCTGCCTAATTGGTGCTTATTAGGCTTTATTGCTGCTCCCTGATATCCACAGGTGCTTTCAATACCTGATTGAAAACACTTCATTGAACCTCTGTTCTTCAGAGTGGTAGTCTTTAAGGGGTTGAATAATTATGTCAATGAAGAATTCACAAAAGAATCATTTACTACTGTATTACAAAACTAATTGATGTCATTTTAGTTGCATATGGTTCTTTAAGAAGTCCTTGTAGGATTTCATTCTGAATACAATTACAAATGTACACTAAATTCCCTAAAACCATTTACAGCATTGGGGGTTGAATAATTTTGAACACAACTGTATATATATATATTAGGACTGGGCAGATTTTTAAGTATTATTTTATTTTGAAAGTCCATTGCTCATTTGCTCTGAAACTTACAGACAAACCATGGGTCACAGAAGGGGTGGGATGTTGATCGGTACTGGGTTGGGATGGGCGTCATCCCACGTCACCAATGAGAGCATTTGGAGTTGGCCTAAGACCACTGAAGCAGGCACATAAACCAGGAACACCATAAAGTGTGTGTGTATGTGTTCTTGTACGTGTATGATGTTTGCTCTATTCTTGGTCTGCTGTGTTTTTATTGTACATCTTAGCTTATAGTGCTTTTTTATTCAATGTATTGGAATTGCTTTATTGTTATGTAAATATGTAATTTTACTCTCTTTTAGGCTGACTTTTACCATCTGTCTAAGGACTGCAGGTGTATATAGCCATTTGGGTAACTCTGGCATATTGACAAAAATGTTTATTAATATGCATTGTCCCTGTTATAAATAAATAAATAAATAAACTGAATGGAGAAAGGTACCAAATTTTTTCATGGACTTTTTTATAAATCTCTTCCAGACAGCTGAGTTGATAGAACAAACATATTTCAAGGCTCTAGACAAGATGGTCACATTTTATGAATATATTTCCCACCGGTCTGACCAGATTTCCTTAATGGCGCACTGGTACGACTGCCAAGCTGATGAATATATAATTTTTGTGCGTTATAAATGTACTGCGCAAAAATGTTATATTGCGCAAGCGGCCCATCCAGTCACTCCATCTCGTCTCCCCTCCTTCAGCCATGCGCTTATTTGAGGTGCCCTAGCCCCACTAAGAGGCAAATTATGAGGGTGTAAGAGGCTTATTTAATGCTATTGATGATAAAGCGGAGTGAAAAATATAGCGTGCAGAATACAAAGATTTCTCCGGCTAAGGTACAAAACAGCAACAATAACGAATTGCGTTGCGTTTATTGTATGCAGTGTGAGGCTAATGCAGGAAACATGTTTAAACATGTGCGCCTTGAGAGTCAGAGCGCAAATGACTAAACTAAGTTTCCTTTCATCAAACAACATAGGACAGGCCCAAAACACTTGCTCATTTGCACAGCCTGGCTCAGGGTTGCGACAAAATAAAAGAAACAATGCGAAATTCTATATTTTGCACCAGAAATATAATACATTTATTTAATAGACAATGAATCATCCAACAACATCCGCCGAAGCAACAGCATAACAAAATATAACTATGGCAGGGGAGGTGTGGCTTTGCAAAGTCTGGAGGGAGAGAGTCAGGAAATCGGCGGGAAGTAAGTAGGTCAAAGGCTGATCATAAACACCTGTCACTTGTTACAGTGATTGGCGAGAAGAGTAGAAAAGCCAACACGAGGGGAGGATCGAGAGAGAGAGTTTGGCTGAGTTCACAAGGCTACCGAGAGAGCAGACGCTGGAAAAGACGATACAAGAGAACTTATGTGCCAGGAGGACATTAAATATTATTTGCTTTTGCTTTGTGTTTTGAATTTAATTAAAAAAGAATCGTCTCAGCCACGCCGACCCTGTCTCCTTCCTTCCACACTTGAACCTCACCTCAGTGGTGCCGAAACGCGGGAAGGTAGGAAAACGCCGCCGCTATGCAGAATCCACCCGCCTCACCATTTGCGGAAGTGTCCACGCGCTTGCAGATCTCCATCAGGAGCAACACCAAGCCCTGCTGGGGCTGCATGGAGAGCAGAAGAAGCTGTTCCAGAGGCTCTTCCAGGGCCAGACGGATGACTGCGAGCTGTTCCAGAGCTGGATTGCTAAAGGTGGGCAAACCGACGGAGCACCAGCGGCCGGCGCCCCTTTGACTCCCATACTGCTCCACAAGATGGGGCCTCAGGACGACCCGGAGGCATTCATAGACATCATCGAGAGGTCCGCGGAGGCATCTGGCTGGCACCGCGACGGCTGGGCTGCCCGACTCATCCCTCTTTTGTCAGGGGAGGCTCAACAGCTGCCGGTACAGAACCTCCTGGATTCTACAGACCTCCAAAAGGCGGTCCTCCAGCGGGTTGGACTAACCCTGGACAGCCACTCTGTAGCGAGGTTCATTAAAAGGAAGGAAGGAGGCGGGAACCGGAAGACAGTTAAACAAAAAGTTTTAATATAAATAATAACAGCCAGCGGCCCCTCATGGCCGACCTCCGGCGATCACAACAAATCACACCAAAAAATACTAAAGTAAAATGTCGGCAGCCACCACACGGTTGACTGCTGAACAAACATACAAACAAAAAACATGTTCGGGTCTCTCCTCGACGGTCCGGTCGCTCGTTCTCTTATATGCTCCCGATCTACTAAGTGATACGAGGCTGGTGCGCATACAGCTGGCGCTCATTAACAATTACTCACCGGTCTCGAAACACGGTCTCGCCCCGCCTACTCCACTACACTCTCCAACCGACGCACCCTCTCACCTATCCATATTATGCCATAATAAAGGACAGGTTGTGTCGAGTGACCCAAGACACTCAGTCACAGAAAGATACAATAGAATTGGTCATCCCAAAGAGCCTGCCCGGAAATGCTTTTTTAGCCGGCTCATTCAAATCTAATTGGAGGGCACCTAGGGCAAACCGCAACACTAAATCATCTAACAACCCATTTTTTTTGGCCAGGCATCCATGAGAATGTGTGCAGGGGGTGCGCTGCATATCGTGAATGCCAGCTGGTAAACCCACCGGTCACCCAAAAAGCACCATTTTGCCCTCTTCCTATGATCTAGGTCCCCTTCGAACGAATTGGTTTGGACCTGGTCAGGCCGTTAGAGTGATCAGCACGAGGGCATTGCTTTGCATTAGTCATCATGGACTATGCAACACGATACCCCAAGGCAATATTTCCGCCAAGAGTGTGGTGGAAGCAATGTTCTCGTTAATCTCCCGTGCGGGAATCCTCAAAGAGGTTATCACGGATCAAGGCACAACGTTCATGTCACGGACACTCCGCGAACTATATGGGTTATTGGGGGTGAAAACGATTCGGACCAGCGTCTACCACCCATAAACTGACGAGCTGGTCGAACGCACTGGTCGAACCAAGCCTCCACGGTGATTTCCCCCTTCGAGTTACTCTATGGGCATCAGCACCGCGGGGTGTTAGACATCCTAAGGGAAACTTGGGAGGACAGGCTTACCACGAGTAAAAATGAAATTCAGTTTGTAATGGACCTGAGAACAAAACTCCACACGTTGGGGCGGCTCTCTATGGAGAATTTGTTACAGGTCCAGGACAGACAAAGCCGGCAATATAATAGTTCTCGTCTCTGCCTGGCCGAACTAAACTCATTGAGCACCATATTGAGAGCACACCGGAAGTGGTAGTACGTAGCCGGCCGTACCGTTTGCCTGAACACAAGAAGAAAGTGGTTCAGGAAGAATTAGCCCCAGCTACCTTTCAGCGACTCATTGGCCGCTGCTTACTTGGATGACATCATCATCTATAGTAATGATTGGCAGCGGCATATGCAGCATCTAAATGCGGACTTGAGTTCGCTGAGGGGAGCGGGTCTCACGGCTAACCCGGAGAAGTGTGCAATTTGGCGAGTGGAGGTCAGGTATCTGGGCTTCCACTTGGGTAACTATATTTAATTAAACTGAACTGTTGTCATAGAAATGCTGCTTAATACTTCTGTCAAGAGATTTGTTTACATTTAAAAAACATTTTGGTCTGTAATGTATGTGATTTATTTATTTATTTTTATTTGTATTTAAAAGTTTGTAGAGAGTATTTGTGTGATTCGAGTTGGACAGAATCAGTAAACTTAAAGAGAGTAACCAGTTGATTCAAGTTCATTAAAACAAATTTCAAAAGCAGAATTGATATTATTCATTACATAAATTATGTATAACTCAACGTTTTAACTAGTTGCAAAAGCGTAATAATTATTAAAAACGTACCGATTAGTCATCGAAATAATAGACAATTGGTCGATTAATCGGTCGTTAGATTAATCGACTATCAAAATAATCATTTGTTGCAGCCCTAATCACCACAGACGGAGAAGCCTCTAACCACATCCGAGCACCGGCTAACTTGTTTCCGAGAATGATTGAAACTCCTTCAATCGGCAATGCCGGATTTACAGCTCGTGCCGCTTCACCCTGAAATAATTTGCAGTCAATCATTACCTCTTGCAATGGAACCTGCAAAACATTCAGCGCCATTCCTCTAACTGGTACAAACTACCCAACTCCGACTTCTCTGAAAAGGGAAAATTCCATCCAGAATAAAAGAATCATATGATCCAGTGTCACTCAAAATTCTTACCGGAATTTTTGTATCACTGCCTACAAGAGACACGAATCGCCGCCTAACAAAAGACAGATAAGACTCTAACACCGCGAGAGGAGGATTTTTCATTTGCAAACAAGAGGTATGTTAGGAATCCACCAGCACCACCAAACCTGTACCTTGAACCACTGAATCAGGAATAAGTTTAAGCTTTGACTTCAGCACATAACAGCCGTTTTCCAATGACCACGTCTATGGCCGGACTGACAAAATTTAACAGAGCAGTGCGAGCCATTACTACTATAGTAAGCCTGAGAAGTAAAAACCTCACTAGTAACACTGCCACCTCCTAGACTGTTGTTTAACTGACACCAGTGTTGATTTAAAGCAGTGGTTCTCAACTCTGGCCCACAAGATCCATTTTCCTGCGGTGTTTATCCCCAACTCTGATAAAACACCTGAAGAGGCTAATCAGTGACTTCGGAAACAGACGCATAGAACGAATCTGAATCCTTTTTGCAGAATTTAGGCACTAGCCTCAGATTTCCTACCACATCAAAACCAAAACTCGTCGTCGCCGTAGCAATGCTTTTTTTGGTTGATTCAAGTTCATATTCCATCCTGGCATCCTCAGTCTCCTGACGCATTCTGATATGTTCATGGCTTACCATCTTTAGGGTTTACATAAATTGATCATAAAAAAATAAACAGACAGACTGTTTCAATATGATAAAAAGTCATACTGAGAAAAACAGTCTCTAAATGCTGTCACCAAATCTCTATCAGGACTGCTGCTCCCTTTTTTATCATTCTGAGACAACATCTGCTGAGATAAACATGTTACAGTAACATTTAGATCAACCCATCTGGCACGAACAAACATGTCATGGTCAAAATCACTGAGATATGGCTGGTCAAGGGCTTGCTGGTTAGTATCAGCACACTATTGCGTTCTCCATGTAATTAATTAATGTTTCTAAAGCTTCCATATTCTTTCACAAGGACATCAGCTATGGTGCACCATCCAAACTAGAATCGTATCATCATGACTATTTCTAAATTCCCTTCCAGAATTGATTGATAACTTGTGATATTTAAACTCTATCATTAAAAAATTACTCACTCGCTCAGTTATTGTTAGCAGTCAATTAAAGCACAATTACAGACATATGCATTGTTTAGCAGCTATCTGATAACAACTTCATACTATGCCACTTAAAGTCATTTATCTACCTCGTGGCTTTACCTTTATTATAATGCAGATGATGCTGAGAATATGAGAAGCTCACATTTCAGGCTAATGATCAAAAAGAAGGGAACTGCAAAGTTTACATCAACTTAAATATAACACAAGCTTTGCCAAAACCCAATCGATGCAATACATTTTTATATCTCTTTATCTTATCTTTGTATTGACTTTTTTCTGTTATTTAAATGACAGGTATACCTTTTTCTGTGATGACTTGTCTTTAAAATAGCCTGTGTAAAGACAATTCTAAAACAAGCTATTTAAAAAGTTAGCATATTGTCAGCAGCAAATAAGCCAACTTCAGCTCTCCGAAGCTTCTGAATGGGTGTCTGTGTGTCGCAAGGAGAAAACAACACAAATTTTTAATGGAACTTAAAAAAAGATTGATGGATGTGATTACTTTCTCCCTGTGCTTTTTCGATCAAAAGTTTTTATACATGTGATATTGCATTTCCAAACTACTCTAATTTGATTAAAACTAATTTGGCTGGTTTCCCCTTGTATTAAGATTCTTCTCTAAAGCCAGTAGTTTCTTTGTTCAGAGAACTACTTCAATGGCAGCAATCTATTTTTTAATATTGCTAACCATGTTTCCTGGCTAGCAAGATTTGCCTGAGGTACCAGAATGTTTGATATAATCGCTACAAATCTTAAATCTTTCTCTGGAAATATCTTGACCTCACTGATTTGCATACCACCAGAATCACAGATACAATGACTAATTATTTTTCATGAAAGGCAAAATGTTTATGCAGTTTATTTCAGAGAATTGCATAGTTACTATTAGAAGGGCCTGCAGACAATGTCTACCAACTTGGTAATGTCTTCCGTGTCTTTTCACCATATAGTTGCTTATTTTTCCTTCTTAACTACCTTTGCCTTAAATTCTATGTATCCACATCAAACTTTTTATCTGTATAATGCCCCAATACAACATAAATACCCACAAGGGGGAAGTTGTGGCCTAATGGTTAGAGAGTCGGACTCGTAAGGGCCAGCAGGTGACCTGACGTGCCCTTGAGCAAGGCCCCCATTTGCTCCACTGGCTCTACAGTGAGCTGAGCTACCCACTGCTCCGGGTGTGTGTGCTCAGACTGGAGACGGGTGCACAGGATATACAAACGGCTGTGACACTGGAGCACAGGACACACAGACCGCCATGGCCATGACAAAGATCCTGGAGACGGTCACCATAACCATAATGTAAGATCAAGGAGAGCCTGGTTTTTGATGGTCTTCTTGGCTATGGCTCCTCATTGAGCTCGGAGAAGAAATCAGGCACAAACACAAAGAGGCAAGTGAGACTTGAACAAGGTAAGTATCACAGGGACTAGAAACAAATATTAACAATGAAAAACCAGGCGAGAGCACTAGGGCCTTAAATGGGGAAAACTAACGATGTAAAATTATACAGGCCAGGTGAAGTGAATGGAACTCTAATGGAAAGATAACGGGAAACAAGGGGGTGGGGCCAAGGCACGCGTCAGGAGAACAAGTGGCGCAGTCACAACAAAGGCCACATGTTTCCACAAGAACACAACTGTGGCAAGGGGGGCGTGGCCTAACGGCGTCTAGGGAGAGAGAGACAGGAAATCGACGGGAGGTAAGTAGGTCAAAGACCAATTGTAAACACCTGTCTGTAATTCCAGTGATTGGCGAGAAGAGGACAAAAGCCAGCACGAGGAGAGATGGGAGAGGAAGTCCAAGCGAGGAGCTAGGACATGCAGTTGGGATACCAGAGAGCTGCGATTACTTCCTTAATGAGCCAGGAGGCTAAACTTACATATTATTTACTTTTGCTTTGTGTTTGTACCAGTTGGGAATAAAGAGACCTTGTTTGACCAACCACGCCGACCTCTTCTCCTTCTTCTAAACAGTGAACCTATTTACAACAACAAACACAAAAGACATGGTACTGTCAAGAAAGAAAGACATGATCATGAGAGTACCCTCTCCCCAAGGGACGCCCCCTGGCTGCCCAAGGCAGCTCAAGGGAGAAACCTCAGCGAGACAAGATAGACAGACACGAAGACAAACACCCAAATCAAACAAAAATAGCATTAACAGGAAGGGTAATACGTAGCCTATTGGATACATTAGGCATGGGTGGGATGTTGGGAGGAGGTCTAGGAGGGGCTGGGGCTCGCCTTCTCGAGCAGGGAGATGTGGGAGGGTCAGGACGGGCCTGACATGGCTGGGGTAAGATGAGGAGAGTGTCCTTGGATGGTCGCCGGCACAGGTGAGCCGGCTGAACTGGCGCGGGGGGAAAGACGCCTCTGGTGGAACCGGACTGGATGCCTGCGGTGGAACTGGACTGGATGTCTGCGGCGGGACCGGACTGGATGTCTGTGGTTTCTCCAGAGTTTTTTTTTCTCCATTTATCAATCATTGGAGTTTGGGTTCCTCGCCACTGCAGGGCAGTGTTAGCTATCTCACCGGGAGACTGCATTTATTTATTAATTAGATATTATTTATTAGAATGATCTTGCTTGTTCTATAAACACCATGCACTGTGCTGTGTTTTACTTTTTCTGTTTTTCCTGTTTGCTCCTGTAAAGCTGCTTTGGAACAATTCACATTGTGAAAAGCGCTACATAAATAAACTTGAATTGAATTGGTGGGACCGGAATGGATGCCTGCTGACTGAAAGACCCTCTCCATCCCCTCTTCCTCCTCGTGCGGACCACCGGGCAAGTGGCCGGTTGCAGAGATGCGGTGGGGGGCCTGGCCAGCTCCATACTGGAGGATTCACACAATGTTCCCCAGGACTCTCTCCTCCCTCACTTGCCAAGGAGACTGGTAGGAGGCCCAGGACCAGCTGAGCTTGAGGCGGGTTGAGGTCCAGGGGTCGTACCGGTTAATCAGGTTTCCTGACCATGTTTCTAAACCCCAGGGTCTAAGTATCTCAATCTCCGCTGGCTTGAGGTGCTCGCTGAGGCAGCCATTAAAATTCAGTGAGTTCTGCCTCATTGAACTCGGTCTGCACCACTGCAGCCATGAAATCCTAGTTAAAGTCCCAAATCCCGCTTGGTGGCATCGCAGGGAGGATTGAGCACTGTCCATAATGCTGTCTGGCCGATTCGTCCAAATAATATGAATAATAAGTCCACAAACACGACAAGGAAAGGCGAGACTGCAACAAGGTAAGTATCACAGGGACTAGAAATAAACATTAACAATGACGAACCGGCATGGGAGAGAGAACACTAGGGCCTTAAATGGGGAAAACTAACTAGGGATAATAACAATGGGCCGGTGAGGGGAATGGAACGCTAATGGGAAGATAACAGGAAACAAGGGAGCAGGGCAAAGGCAGGCAACAGGAGAACACGTGGCATAATGTCACAACAAAGGCTAAGTGTTTTCACCCCGAACAAAACAAACTCAACGGACATGGTACTATCACGACCCTGTCCACAGAACTAGAAAACTCCTGACAAGAAGGACAGGATCATGACAGTGGTCATTCTGTCTGCTCAGGAAGATCTTCAGAGTGGCATCACTCAATGGCACCAGCTTGCTCAGCTCAAGGAACTTCTCCGCGTAGTCCTCCATTGTGAGCTCCAGAAAACAAACGGTAAGTGGGATTGGAGAGAAAACTCACCCCCAAAGAGGCACAGAGCTAGTACACAGTTTTCGGATTTATTTATTTAAAAGCTGCCTCTTAACATATATTACACAGAAAGTTCCTAAAGAACAGAGAAGTGCTTATGGGATCCTTGATGAGGGAGATCGCTTACAGGTATAGGTGATGGCAGATGGGAAATAGAGTCCTTGTGTGACAAAGGGTAGAAAACACACCGGAGAACAGATAAGATTGTGACAAATTGATCTGCTGTGGATTTTCAAACATCACTATACTTCTGCTGCGACCAAACAAACCTACTCAACCATATAGATGTACTTGGCCCCATATGCTATCTGTTATACCTTTTTAAATGAATGGGCAAGTTTGCCAACATGGTTGATCAGACTGCATTACCAACAAGAGCTCCAATGATTAAGCACCTCCACCACAATAACAAGACATTCTGGATGTCTTATACTTCTATCAACTGCGGTGATAAATTGATACAGTGTAGTAAGCTAGTGAAATGCAAGAATAAGGCATTTGTTTTCATGATGTCACTCAGTATGCTAGAAATTGCTCTGAATTTTGTGGCAACTGCAGTATGGGAAAACAAAATTTTGCCTTACAGCTGAGAGCAGCCACGGAAGCACTCAATATCATACAGCAAACAGATATGAATCATGTGGGAGCAATATCACTGCAACACAAAAGTTATGACCTATGAACAATAAAAGAAAAAAGCTCTTCGTTTAGTTAAAGCTTAGTATGTGTTGTTGAGAATGTGAAGTATACAAAAAGAAAGATACCATTTATAACTAAAATAAAAGGCTCATGATTTCAGTTTTTTTATTTTGCTATAATTTCAAGTTTTATTTGTTTTG
The DNA here is from genome assembly GCA_029783895.1 of Triplophysa bombifrons. Lineage (NCBI taxonomy): Eukaryota > Metazoa > Chordata > Actinopteri > Cypriniformes > Nemacheilidae > Triplophysa > Triplophysa bombifrons. The sequence continues at coordinate 8,488,168 of CM056455.1, forward strand.
AAGGGCACAAGGGAGGTGAAAAAAGCCTTAATGAAAGGGTTTTCTTTAATGTATACACCACATTCATGCAACATTTTTTTTATGTTTTGTTACTTTTTCCATTTTATAATATCTCAAGTTCAAAAAAATATGTATTCTTTTGCTTTTGATATAGACGGTTTAATCGGACGCACATGCGTTGGTTCCTGGCCCGAAGTTAATTTCCAGTCTGTGTTTGTTTACTGGTCTGGCCAGTGGCTAATATTACACCACCTAAAAAAAGCAGTTAAAGTTGAAGTGATGAGTGGACTGAAGGTGGGCTTAAGTTGTTGTGCTTGTCTTAACAATTTGTTCAACGGGTCTGGTAGTGTAGCTTTGTCACATTTAAGTTTAGACAAGTATCCTGATAGCACACGTACATTTGACAGACATTGATGTCTGCATTTCCAACTGCAAGACATCTGGCAGATGCGGTCTGCTCATCTGCCCTACTACTCTGGGACGTCTGCTGTAAGATGTCATATAGACCTCTAGCAGATGTCTGCACAATGTGTATGATTTGGAATGGATGTACAACAGCTTTTCTAAGATGTTTAGCAGATGTTTTCCAGATCTACAGATCTATACCAGACATCATACTGATATACCTATGCTATGTGGGGATACTGTTTCTTGTTATCTACTGGTAACCCAATAACTTGCTTTATGATGTAATTCAATTTTTTTATTTTTTAAGTATGTTATCAGAAATAACGTACTCTTTGTTGTTATTGATTTTAAGATGAAGTCAAATGCAAGTTTGGGCCACAGTAACGTTTGTGTTCTATGTAACGTTGTTGTCGTTCAAACGGTTTAGGATGTACTGTATGTTAAGGCAACCATATTGGACATGAATTTTTTTCTCTTTTTTTCTTTGCTAGCTTAAAAGTGTTATTGCTTGCTGGCATTTTTAGTCACAGTGAGTTTTTGACTTTACATTTGTGGTCTTTAAAGGTTTTTAATCTGATCAATAGAATATTAAAATGGTATACATATTTATATAAAAATTATAACTGCCACCATATTTTTGTTCAAAAGAGAGCTTTTAAACTCAAATGTTCATATAACGTACAACATCATTATGACATCCAATAATGCACAAAGGAAAGTAACAGCACAAATAAATGATGATAGGTAGATGTATTTCTTCCTTTCATCCTTTCATCCTTTCTTCCTTCCTTCATTTCTCCCTTTCTTCCTTCCTTTTTCTTGGATTGTCGCTTCTTATAAGGAGCCTTAGCCTTTCTCTTTGCCTTCCTGTAATATTTATGAATTGCGTTTTTGTTGTTGTGAAAGTTATATATGGCCACATCCATTCTGGAAACTCGAATGTACTTGAATGATGAAAAATGCATGAGGCCCTTTATTGACGGAAGCACCGATTCCCGTTTGATAGATTATCTCTGATAGCCAAAAGACAAATGAAAATGGTTACTTTAAGGTAGTTCGAAAGTATTTGATATCAATTGTAATGTAACTGTGTGTTATACTGCAAAAAGACTGCACTGTGTCAGTGTCACAGTTTCAGTCAGTTTTGGTTTTGTTATGTTGTGGTTTGATTTTGTCTTCTGTGTTCATTGTCTGTGTTCGTCTCTGGTTAATTATTCCCTCACCTGAATCTATTTAACCTGATTATGTTCCCCATGTCTTATTAAGCCTGTATGTTCATATAGTTCATTGTCTGCTTTCGATCATGTTACCTGTGTTTGTTTTATCTCCTGTATTTTCTCCTGGATGTACATTACATTTTTGTTCTGGATTTACTTTTTCATTGTGTGCAAGAATTTGTCTAATTCCGTTACAGTCAGGGACCCAAGTGATTATCGTGGTTATAAATGCCATGCAATTTTTACGTAATACTAAAAAAAAAATTTATATTGTCATATTCAACAGTTTATCTCATTTAAAACTTTTTCCTACAGTACATTGAAGCTCAAAATGTAAGTTTAATAAACTAAACTTTGCAACTCTGAATTAATAGAACACATACTGTATCTGTTTGCTGCAGATTTGGCAGATTTCTCAGCTGTTTGTAGAATCACACATTATCGTGTCATACTTTTGCATTACTGCTTTTGAGATTTATCTGATTAGAGAAAAGTGCTATTACCGTTGAATTTTGTTTTTTTTACTTTTTATTTTCTAGTATATCAAGTAAAATTTGCTGGGATATGTGCTAATGTCAATTGTGATATAAGGGCTGTCACATTATAATGATAACTATAAAAATAAAGTTCATTTAAGTTCAAAACTTTATTCATTTGGGATAATAACGGGGTTCACATTACACTAGAGAACTATATAATTTGGATCACTTACAGAACAACTTTTTCCAACTATTAAACGATAAAAGATACTGTTAAGCACTGTTACTGTAACTGTAAGCTTCCTTAAGCTATTGATGATCGCAAAGTGGGTGTTATGTCATAATTAAAGACTGTAGTGGTTGCAAAGCGGTGTGTTTAAAGCGGGATATCATATATGTAACTATTATATAAATATGAGCAAGCTTGCAAAATATTTCTTTTCATCCCAGACACGAGCGCACCTTCATCCTTTAGAGACAGCATTCAGCCTGTTTTTTTATATTTTGGAGAAATTACATTCTGGAACGAAACTGAGAACACTGCAGTGTGCAGGCTTTGATTAAACATTAGATTATCGATATTGTTCGTTGGTGTGGACACAAAAATCGCTATAGTTACAGTTATCGTTATAATGTGAACGGCCCTCAAGTCAGATTAAACCGTATACTTTCAATATCAAGAATATTTGCACCAAAATGGTACACCTCAACATTTTATGAACGTCATAAATATGATTAAAATGGTAGAAACAACCAAAATAACAACCAGTCAGACCATGTAAATACAATTTTCTTTATATTATCCGTAGTATTTGTCTACATTTTGCAACTGTAAGAAACTCATTTACGTTTACATTTATTCATTTGGAAGACGCTTTTATCCAAAGTGACTTACAAGTAGGAGAGCGTATAAACACTTTGTCAACACGCTTAATAGTAAGATATACACTCACCTAAAGGATTATTAGGAACACTATACTAATACTTTTGTTTGACCCCCTTTCGCCTTCAGAACTGCCTTAATTCTACGTGGCATTGATTCAACAAGGTGCTGAAAGCATTCTTTAGAAATGTTGGCCCATATTGATAGGATAGCATCTTGCAGTTGATGGAGATTTGTGGGATGCACGAAGCTCCCGTTCCACCACATCCAAAAGATGCTCTATTGGGTTGAGATCTGGTGACTGTGGGGGCCATTCTAGTACAGTGAACTCATTGTCATGTTCAAGAAACCAATTTGAAATGATTCGAGCTTTGTGACATGGTGCATTATCCTGCTGGAAGTAGCCATCAAAGGGTGGGTACATTGTGGTCATAAAGGGATGGACATGGTCAGAAACAATGCTCAGGTAGGCCGTGGCATTTAAACGATGCCCAATTGGCACTAAGGGGCCTAAAGTGTGCCAAGAAAACATCCCCCACACCATTATACCACCACCATAATTGCATTAATGAAAAATTGAACAGGTGTTCCTAATAATCCTTTAGGTGAGTGTATATATATATATGTGTATATATATACTGTATATATTTATTTTAGACACGAGACATACACTGCTATTGGTTGGTCAAAAATTGCGGAACAGGTATGTTTTGAGCTGGTTTTGAAAGATGCTGCAGTCCGGATGGAGGCTGGCAGTTCAATTTTGATGATTGACAAACTGGCAGTGCTGTAGTACTTGAGTCCAATCTCGGACTTGAGTCTGGACTCTAGCCTTTTTTTTCTGTGGTCTCCGACTTGTCTTGGACTCGTTGTATCTACACTCGGACTTGTCTCGAACTCATTCATTGGACCTTGCCAAATGTTCTAGCTGGTCTTGACGATTCTAGCGAGTCTGATGATATTTTCTCCTTCCAAACAAAACCATTGATGAACCATTTATGTTTGCTTTAGTAGGACTTCTCTTTCCTCTTTGAGTAGGTTACTTTTTGTGATGGGTGTCAAGATGTAAACATTTTTTTTCAAATAATACTAAATTAAATAATACTAAATGACTGATTTGAGTGTTCTGCTTCACAACACAATGACAATGTGCCAAATTAAACTGTTACTGTGATACTGTGCCTCAACAATTGTATTTTAGCACACTGTTATAACAGACAATGAAAACCTAAATCAAAACACAAGAATCAAGAACCAAACTAAAGAAAATACTGATCACAATAATGACGTTTGTTGAAACTTCTACATTCTTTCAACATTAATTGTGGTGGCAAAAGTTTTGTTGATTCAATGAAGTTATCACAACAAGCTGAGAATTGGAACATTTTCCAATAGAAGCCCAGAATGTGCTTGTTACACTACAATAAATAGACTGAAAATCTGAAATTGCACTTCAACCTAATCTGATCCGCTTTTTGATCATTACAAATAAAGTATGTAGTCTTGATCTTTGAAGTGGATTATTTTTTCTGTCTCTGTCTGGACCGTCTCATTTGGACTCGGTCTTGACTTGGACTCGAACCTCTTTGGACTTGGACTTAAACCTCTTTAGACTTGGTCTTGACTCATTCTCGACAAGTACTGGTCTTGGACTCGACAAAGGTGGACTTGACTACAGCTCTGCAAACTGGTTACCATAGCGACATGTTTTTTGTTTATGCTCGGAAGGCTACATCACACAGCGCTCTTTTGAGCGGCTAGCCCCGTCTCATATGTGCAAAAGTGAGGACTTCTTTCACTGTTATTTTTATTTAGAGCGACCAAGCAACAAACATGCAGCATTGTGCTGTGCCTGGTTGTGGGTGAAACATGAGCATTTGTTCGCTTAATTTCACAGTGGATTCCTGTGTGAACAAGGAGCTGGATTTGCGGAGAGACTCAAATTAAAAAGCAGTGCTGTGCAGTCAATAATGGATCAGACAGGAATAGCGGAGCAATCTTGTGTGAGTAAAAATATTTGTACCAGTGGTGATCGGTGCCTCCTCTTCAGGGAAAGCAGGAATTAAAAAATATGTGTTCAGCGCTTCACGTGATTTTATGTGCATCACGCATCATGTCAAAATACGTGCCGCTGCAGATAAGTCGAAAGGGTTTATGATAAAAGATATGCTTGCATTCAGAAGATACTGCGTTTTACTCTTAACCTTGATTACACATGAGACTAAACGATTATCTAGCAAACGCGATCTCTTTTATTAAAAACCCTTATGACTCGTCTGCAGCAGGCACGTATTTTGACATGACGCGCCACACACATGGAGGGCTAAATACATGTTTTGCCAAGCTTCGCATTACTGCTTCCCCTGAAGAGGAGTCACGGATCACCACTGATTTGTACTATTGCTTTGTTAGAGATTGCTTGATATGTCCTTATATCTAAAAAAGGATCCAACTAAGTTAACTACGCAAAAAGCTATCCATCATAGCAGTGGCCGTTTACTTCCAAGTCTTCAATGCGGTACGCCCATGAAACAGAGTGTTTGTCGAGATGGCCTCAAAACCGGTGTAGAAAATAGCCTATTACTTGTTGATTTTTATGTTTTCGAATGCAAAAACCATGTGAACGCAAAACGTAGACCTCATACAACAGTATAAAATAATAAAAACGGCCAATTCAGGACACTTTTAAATCCGATCATTGCATGATGTCTTTTCTCATTACCCCAATTTCACTTAGTTGATTTAACACTTGTTGCTGAACCTTTTCTCCTCTAATTTATAAAGTATGATGTTAACAGTGCCAAAATACTTTTCCAATTAAACTAGATCCTACAAACAGATTGTAAATTTAGTGTCCCCGTTACATTGGATAATAATACAAGGGCAAATATAATATAAAATACAAATATAAAGAAATATAAAATATAAAAAAAACTAATTATTTAAAATAAAAATGTGTTCTATATATCCCCCTGCAGTACACATGAATGAATGAGTTAATGAGGCATTTATATAGCGCTTTATTGTGTATGGCTGTACGCCCAAAGCGCTTTACAATCACATTTGGGAGGTTTCTCGTCAACCACCACCAGTGTGCAGCATCCACCTAGATGATGTGGCAGCAGCCACAGTACTACGGCACCAGTGAACTCATCACACACCAGCTATTGGTGGAGAGGAGAGAGCCAATTCAGAGGTTGGGGAATATTAGGAGGCCATGATTGACAAGGGCCAGTGGTCACTAAACTGGGGCATAAGGACCCATACAGACCACAGGGTGAACACCCCCTGCTGGTCTCACTAACACCTCCTCCAGCACCAACCTAGCTTTTCCATGAGGTCTCCCATCCAGATACTGACCAGGCTCAGCCCTGCTAAGCTTCAGTGGGAAACCAGTTTTGGGCTTCAGGGTGATATGGCTGATTGGCTACTATGGCTACACATGCATGACTCATTGTTTTGCATGGCACAGCCTTAGGGAAATTGTTGGGGGGATGGGGGAAAACTTTCCCCTTATCATAATAATGAATGAACACCATATTTAACAGCATTTCATAAATCATTCTAGAGGAGGGTACCAAAGAGGAAAATACTTTGCAAATGGGTGTCGTTAAAGAATCATAAAGTGTCTGGTCTAGCCCACTGGTCCCAAAACCAGATGGCACCTTCCGTCTCTGTAATGACTTCACATAATTACACAAGTATCAGTATGCATAAGCTGTGCCCTGAGTGGACAAAGTAATCAAATGGCTAGGAAGATCATGTTGCATTTCTAGTCTAAATGTGACCAAGTGAATAATGAGAGGTGATATCCACCTTATCTATAGGTATTCAGTGTAGGGGTGCTTTAAGGTCCATGCTCTGGACAAGGAACTTAACCAAGACCTGACAAATGACTGAAAGATGAGTGTATATGAAATGATGGAATAAGTGCGATATGTGAAGGAATGCACTGCCATAGACTTACACAGATATATGGGTAGATTCACTCTCAACAATTCTCTTCCTTTTTCTTGACTTGAAAACAAGTTATAAAATGTGAAATAATATTTTTTGGGATATTATTAAGATGATATACGTGCTATGGCTAAAATACAAGTAGCCTACTTTTAGCAGTGGACTTTTGCTCTTTGGTTGCGTTTACAACTTCACCCCATCCCAGTATTCCCTTCTGCTTTTATCTCATATAGTTTCTGACATTATTTTAGTACTGGCCCAGTTCTTATACTGTTGTAGTACTCTTAGGGGCTGTTTCCCAGACTGGGCTTAAGCCAATACTTAAATGTTAGAAGGTATCTTGAAAACAATTTACAGGTCTTAAAATATATCAGTGCGACTGTTTTGTCTCAAGAAGCACACATAATTGTTTTTTTACATTTACATTTATGCATTTGGCAGACGCTTTTATCAAAATTGTGTTGTGAGGATTGCACATGCTCAGATGCAAATGTGCAGTAAAAGGCAATGTGTAAAAGGCAATGTACATTGCCTTTTACTGCACATTTGCATCTGAGCATGTGCAATCCTCAAAACACAATTTTCTTTCTATTTTAAGGTTACACTAGAAAAGTCTAAAATATGGGATATCCCCAAAGTCATTGATTTAGTAAATCCTGAAGCTGTTGATTTAAATTTACAAAATAACTACACATCTCTGTCAGCTGGTCTTTAATTATAAATATATTCTATATTTTTTTTGTCTTAAACGAACTTGTCCTTTTGTGTGTAACAACTTTAATTTAAGTAAACAAAAATTAATACTGTCTCTCCAAAGCCTAGTTCACATTACACAGCTTTAAACACCGGCCGATCGCTGAGCTGTTCAGACTACATGACCTGCTCACTGTTAAGTCTGGAGTCTTTAGGTTGTTAATGTGTTCACACTACGTAAAACTACGTAAATGAACTGCAACAGGAGGTGACACACTACACAAGCAGTGAACAATTCTGTCACCCAGCGATTCAATCTGGTACCCAAAGCACATTTTGGAGGAGTTGAACGGAAAAAGACACGAAAAAAGACACAAGGTGAAAACACAAAAGACAGACAAACCCACATACAAACGATCCACACACACAATATGTACACATACTTACACACATCGACATAGACACACATACACGGACGAACACAAGCACACAGACAGACACGCATGCACTCACAGTGAAAGCACACATTTAAGATAAAGGAGAGAGAAACAAACACAAGTCAAATATTAAATGGAGTATAAATTCCTATATGCAATATTAACTATGTAAAACTTCTGAATTCTAAAGCAGCCCCCTCAGCCAGGCAAAAAGTGCAAAACAATATGCAAAAGGTGGCGAGGAACCCAAAACTCCAATCGAGAAAATTAACTCAGGAAAACCCAGGCCCAACCAGGTGATTCCAGTTCCCCTCTGGCAAAAGCTGCTGCCTCTGCACAAGCTCGACAGTGCTTGCACAACAAGGCTAAATAAAAAAGAAATAAATTTACTAATAAGGTTAATTATAGGTTTAAGATAATCATTACTAATCTAATAGCATTTGAAATTTGTAGTGAAGTCTTGTCAAGTCTCCGCGTCCTTTATCCAGCTCTATCATCTCATCTCTTGTCAGGTCACCGCTTCCCACTCCCTGCACTGCCATTAGGTCTGGGCATGAACTGCATCCTGCGGTAACCTTGGAACAATGAGACAAGACTGGCTGACTTTTCTGCACTCTTTGATGCAACAAGTACATCAGTTGTTGTTGGAAGTGTTCCTGGTTCCGGTTGATCTAACTAATGCAGACTAAACTCTCAGAGGATTTATATTATGGAAGTGTAGTGTATGCAAGATTAAAAAGATGCGTCTTTAGTCTGGATATAAACTGACAGAGTGTGTCTGCCTCCCGGACAGTGCAGGGAAGACTATTCCAAAGTTTAGGTGCTAAATAAGAAAAGGATCTACAACCTGCACTTGATTCTGAAATTCTAGGTATCATCAACTGACAGGATGGCTGAGAGTATAATGCACGTGAAGGACTGTAATACATAGAAGTTTGCTCAAATACTCTGGAACTAAACCATGTAGGGCTTCATAGGTTATATAATAATTTATCCTATTTATTTTTATATAAACAATTGAATTTGTAAACAAATGGATCGATGTCAATCTTTGTTTTACAATTACAATTAGTTATTTAACAATAAAATGACCAATTACTTTTCCCGTGAGTGTTCTGGTCCTCCATTACCAGATAAAATGTTACATACTCTGGATCTTTGACTTGCTGTATTTTATGTTGGGGCTTGGAGTTTGCCTTGAGCATGTTGTTTGGATTCTGACACACTAGGTATTAATTCTTATTCATGGCGTCAGGATATAAGCTCATGCTGTGTTTCTGAGCATATGTCCTTGGTTTGTTTGCTGTGTGTCATATGCTCTCATGTCTTACCGTTATGTAATCACCATTGTTTTAAGATGACGACATGTGATGTTCGAAGCTGTTTACGTCCTTGATCTGGAGATTATGCACGAGGAGTGACGGCAAAGCGGCATCATTTTTCTGTGTCTTTGCATAAGATTGCAGGGGTCACTGGCGTAACTCTAAGATCATTCTAAGTCTATAAGTTGTACTTACAAAGTCTATGAGGATGTGAATGCTTTGTACATGGTAAAATTATGTATTTTACGGTATGACCACACCTTTGACTTTATCCCTTTGACTTTAACCCTTTGATTACTCATTAACTATCCCATTATTAGTTAATGCCCCACATCTGTCTGCCTGTATTCCCCTTCAATTCCTTTCCTATTCAATGTCTTTTACTGTCCTGCGCTGGTTTGTTGTCTTTCTTTGAAAACTAACCATGTAGAGTCGAGCAAAGTCCTGTCTAGGGATCAAATGATCATATGTTTTGGGATGTACTGCAACGGATTATGTTGTCTGTATATCACTTACCGCGTTCTGTTTCATTATGCTATTTTTGCCCTTTTTTGGTGTGTTTTCCTTCAATGAGGACTGTCTAAAAGATATGATTAGCGCTATTGTTTTCATTAGTAACTTATTACGAACTAGACTAGACTGTTACTCATAAAGCTGGTTATGTTCTCAGTGCAGCGCAACTGGGGGAAAAGGCCAATGTAGCTCAATGAGGCAATTATTAAAGAATATGAAGAAAAAGGTGACTTGTAGACTTATAATACATATACAAACACAAGTTAGACAAGCTTACTTTAACCTGAGAAGAACAGATGCTAATGAACCTTCTAAGAGATTTTCACACAGATGTTAAGTCCCAAACGTAAATTCATCATTTTTGGGCCAACAGTCACTGAAAGAGAGAGAGAAAAAGATCATTTAAATTGTCCTCTAATGACAAAAATACAGTCATACTAGTGATGATGCTGTAGCTCTTCCCTAAGGATAGGCATAAATCAATTTTAAAAACGGTTGGCATCAATGCTTACACTGCCTGTATTCACTTCATAAAACTCTATTTAAATCAGATGCCTGAAACCATAGAGCAAAAACTAAACTGTGCAGGGGTCTTGGTCTTGATATAAAAAAGTTACAAGAATAAAAATGAAGATAAAGGAATCTAGAGAGTGAACATTACGGAGAGAAATATAATAAGAAATTTTTTGCAGTTAAACAATTTGTCCAATAAGCTTAGATTTTATTACAGGTTAAATTGCTTTGTTCTTGCTCTAGAATACAAGGTATCAAAAATTAAATAACAAAAGTGAAGATTACAATTTTTTTCTCTTGTAAATTGTAAGCTCAAACCTAGTAAACAAGACATTGATTCAGTTTTGTGGTTGCTTCAGGTCGGGCGCATGTTGTATGGACAACATTGTCAAATCACTTTACTGAAGAGCAAATACAGCGGAAAAATAAGTATTTGACACGTCATCATTTTTATCAGTAAGGGGATTTCTAAGTGGGCTATTGACACTAAATTTCCACCAGATGTAGCCATCAAGCCAACTATTGAATTCATACATGGAAATCAGAACATTTATGTATGCGGGTTCAGTCATAATAAATAAAGTATTTTGTTGGTGATTACCTTTGTTGGTGATTACAGCATCTAGACGCCTCTTGTATGGAGAGACCAGTCGTCTGTATTGCTCAGGGGGGATTCTGGCCCATTCTTCCACACAAATGGTCTTTAAATCTTGAAGGTTCCTTGGGCCTCTTTTATGAACTTTGATCTTCAGTTCTCTCCATAGATTTTCTATGGGAATTAGGTCAGGTGATTGACTGGGCCATTCAAGCAGCTTGATTTTCTTTCTTTGAAACCATTTCATTGTGTCCTTGGCCTTGTGTTTGGGATCATTGTCTTGCTGAAATGTCCACCCTCTTTTCATTTTCAGCTTTCTGGTAGATGGCAGCAGATTTGTATCCAGAATGTCCCGGTACATTTCTCCATTCATCCTGCCTTCAATAATATGAAGTCTGCCAGTACCCCTTGCTGAAAAGCAGCCCCAAACCATGATGCTTCCACCCCCAAACTTAACGGTTGGTATGGTGTTCTTGTGTGGTGGGCATTGCCATCTACTAGCCCCTCCGTGGGCTGTTCTGTCTGATGTATCCTCATGAGAATGGTTCCCACTCCTGGTAACCCATGAGCTTCCCCAGGTGGACCTCCACCTCGAGGTTAACTACTCAGTTCAAGGACGAGACCATACCTATATCCACCATATTCCTCCCCACGGGTAGGAGGTGGCCTCTGCAGCGCATTCCTGATTTAGGATGTGGCGCTTACCCGGTGTAAACCCGAGCCGGACGGCCTCTCGCCAGTAGAGAGCTAAGGCCTCTGTCCGTGAAACGTTACCGGTCAGGGCTGTACCCATCTTTCTCCAAGAAAGCTTTGGAACCCCCAGACCACCACACTGGAAAATTACAGTTTCGCAAAAGCATCAAGCTGACACGCCCAGGCATGTTACCGTCGCTTCGCTGAGATTGTGACGCGATACAGCGTTGTGGCGTTTTCCATAGGCAACCCCATCTGTCGTTCTCGACACAACGTTGAGAGACCGACAGAAAGGGAACGTCTTGGTTACGTATGTAACCTCAGTTCCCTGATGGAGGGAACGAGACGTTGTGTCCCTTATGCCACAAACACGTATCGTATTCTGCTGCAGTCGTGAGAGGCTCTCAGGCTCTTCAGAACAAGAGGTAAATGAATTCTGCACGCCGGCTTCCTTCTATACCGGACATCCGGGGGCGGAGACCAGCATGCAAATTTCATTTGCCAAATTTCATTGGCCTTTTCTATAGTGGTCAGAGTTGATTGGTTCTCAAGGGCGAACCCCATCTGTCGTTCTCGACACAACGTCTCGTTCCCTCCAACAGGGAACTGAGGTTACATACGTAACCAAGACGTTTCTCACTCATGACTCACTGGTATTCAAAAATAAAATACAAAAGTATCGACTGTCGCTACCCGATCTGTCCCAGAGCATGCTCGAAAGTGCGTCTACTTGCGGCCGAAAACAATTAACGGCAGTTTAAAAAAAAAGTTGTTTGACAACTCGTTCCATACCGGAGATCATTTTTTAATAAACTTTTATAATGAAATTTAATAAAATTTGTAATGGTTGGAGAAATGTACTGAACGAGGGATAGGCTACACTACCCTTTTAAGAGCGGAAAAGTTTTTTTTTTATTAATTTTGATACTTTTCTATTTTATCTTTGAATACCAATGAAAATACAATATAACAAAAATGTGTCATGAGTGAGAAATATTTTTTGTAAACTATTAAGTTAGATTTTTTTTCAATTATTCAATTGGGGTAACTCGTTTTTCTACATATAAAAAAAAATATTTTTTATAAATAAAAAATATTTCTGACTCATGACATTTTTTTATATTGTATTTTCTTTGGTATACAAAAATAAAATAAAAAAGTGTCAAAATTAATAAAAAAAGACCGCTCTTAAAAAGGGTAGTGTAGGCTATCCCCCGTTCAGTACATTTCTCCAAACCATTACAAATTGTAATTTGTTTAATGTCTTTTGATTGCAATTTTCAATTATTGCAAAAATCTGGTATGGAACGAGTTGTGTCAAACTACTTTTTCGCCTTTTCGCGCATACGCAGATCGGGTAGCGACAATGCACATTTTATCAACTCAACTTACCGCGAGTAGGCGGTGTTTATTGATGCTCCACTGCGTTAATAAATGATTTAACAGATGCGCAGATGATTTAACAATATTGTCTAGACAACTACAGCCACTTCAGTTTCCTTTAAGTACTGTATGTCCCAGTGCATGCATATTGTTTTGCTACATACTTATATGTATATATTTTTCCATTACAATGAACTGTACATACTTTTAGTGCATTTAGTGCTGTTTATTCCTATTGTATCCAATATTGAAGGCACAGCACTAGCTGCTTTTTAATTTTAGTCATTCCACAAATCCATTGTCGATCTCTGCCTTGTTCACGAAGGAATCCTCAGAGAAATGAAACGAGCTAACGCTACATGTTATTCCCACATGAACTCGAACGTCTTTAAAAATAAACTTTAAACTCACATTCCTAATATCGTAATCTGAAGGAAGGTTATGCAGCGACTGTATTCTTCCCAGAACCAGGGGTGGCACAATATTTACGTAAACAACTAGTTAACGAAAGCTCATACAACTTTTAAACAGTGGATGGGAAAGAGTCTTGTATCGCTCCCGCATCAAACTGCATTCATAACAAAGAATGGCAAAATTGCAGATGTCATGTTAATGTAAACACCTTGTTACGTTTTTCTGCTACTGACGTTCACTTCAATGTGCTGCTGTGTGAACTGAAGAATGCGCTAAATAACGCAGCCTAATGCCGTTTTCATAATACGAGTTTTAAATGGGACCATAAAGCGATCTCGAATTCTTGTACAGATTACATTATTACCCACAATATTTTAGGGGGGCTAAGCTAGAACTTTAGGGGGGCATTATGTCCCCTTAAAGCTCCAGTATGTAATAATTTTGTAATAAAATTTCAGAAAATAACTTGCACAGTGTGATATATTTCCTCCAGTTGTGTACTTACAATATTTCAAAAGTCTCCAAAGATTTTTTATTTCAGAGAAATTCCGATTTTAAATAACTGGCCGTCCCGGAAAAGAAATGTCGCCTCTCAGTGACGCAATGTCCGCTCTATACTTTGTTCCGGTGTAGACCAGAATATCACATGGTCAAATGCGGAAGTGGTTGTTATGGATCACGATTACTCTTTGGCGAGTATTGAAGTGCCAGTAAAACGTAAGCGTCCATATTTGGATACACGCAGACTGTGTGACAAACGGAGGACTAAAACCAGGATAAATATCGGCCAGGCGTTTTCGAGATGGAGAGAGCTGCGCGACAATCTTGGACTTGACAGAGACTCTGCTCTCGCGAGTGTATTGATAGACAGGTAAGCAAATCAATTATTTATTTTGTTATTGTACAAGTAACGTAATAGTTACAGTAAAGATGATTTTAATAGATATGAATTACACCACATGACTGTACATTCTGTCACTGTAGCATTTTTTTTATCAATAACGTTACCTGTGAGAAAATAACATAACGTGGCAAATGGACTGTTTCAGTTTCCAAAAAGTAGGTATGATGACAAAATTTTCAAACACCCCTAAGCTCAAAATGGATGACATGACGAGACAGAGCTGAAAATTCCCTTTCCGACGATACCTGAATTGTGAAAATCAGTTGAGGATTGCGAAAGTTATGATATGTATAATACCGAGGAATATAGTAAAATAGTTAACATTAACTCCAATGGAAGTCGTGTGACCGAAAATGCTTATAATTAACACATTTTTGCTTGTAACTTCCTTATTTTATCAGATATTTGCACGAAATTTGAAACGAATGTAGAATTTTGTTAGTTCTTTCAATTGAAATCATGAAAATATACTGTTTTAGCTGGAATGGGCATCAGACCCATGGTACCTCACTCAAAACAAATAAAAATTAATAAGCGTTCATTCATATTCATAAACATTTATTTTGAGAATACAAGAGAAAACAACAATACACATCAAAATTAATTGTTCATTCATATTCATACAACACATATTCAAAGCATGAGTATTAATTTCTAGAAAAACACCGTCAGAATGAGTTGAATACAGACGATGTTTTTTTTAGAACTGCGCCTGCAGTACATTCGCTAATCTACCCGCCACAAATGTGACTTCACAATTTCCGCGATTTAGTTAAATACTTTCTACTCGATGGATTTCGATGGAATTTCGTAAGTAACACGATAAAAGCTGTGTATTTAGGTCCACCTACATTTCATTAGTGTCCAAAGCTTAGATGAAGCCCACCGACCGGTTGAACGCAACGCAAATTTTCTGAAAGCCGCGGTGACCTGAAATCACATTAGGGCTGAAATCCAGAAGTGTCCAACGCTTCAGGGGCTTGTACTCTATGTAGTTATCGTCGTATTCAGGAAAAACATACTACCACCAGGCGGCCAGGAGAAGATATTGAATGACATACACATTTTAGTACCGCGCGGCTTGGAACACATTTTTGAGTCAGAATTTTCGCCGCGAGTGGTTACGATGTCATCATACCTACAAAAAGGTGGCCCATCAACGTCAACTCCGAGTAAAAGACCTGTAATGCCTCTTCAGACACCGTCTACCATAGCTTCTTAACGGGATAATATAGCATAACATTTCACGTTCCTTGCAGTTCATTAATTATGATGACATACAATAATACGATCAGATATACAGGTAATACAAAAACAAATAAATTACCTCATCCGTGATCATGATTCGTTTATCCAATTTAGATACATCGCTATGGCGAAAACGCATTTAAAACGACATCTCCCATCGTCACCTGCTTCATAGCGTCATCAAGCTTCGCCTTTGTTATTGTTGGAAATGCGCCCTCTTGTGGTCAAATACCAAGGTTACATACTGCAGCTTTAAATCGTATCTTTTTGAGATGATTAGTATTTTTTTATCTTACAATGTTCTGTCTTTTAAGCATTTCTTTAATCCCAGCTTAAAGTGATCGTTCACCCAAAAATAACAATTCTGTCATCATTTTGTAATTATCTTGTCATTTCAAACCTTTATGAGGTTCTTCTGCACAACAAAAAATAATATATTTTGAAGAAATTTGGTAACCAAACAACGGCGGTACGTATTCACTTATTTTGTAGAGTCAATGGGTAACGCCATTGTTTGGTTAGAAGAAAGAAAGTTATACGGGTTTGAAATGACATGAGGATGAGTAAATAAGTACATTTTGAGATGAACTATCAGTATAATACACAGAGAAAACTAAGTATACTTGTCCATCTGTTTGGTCAAATAATGGAAGATGAGGGAGATGTTTTTAAACCTTATTTTTGTAATTCAGTGTGGTGATACAAGTGCTACAAAAGTTCCACCTATAGTATCCATATTTAAAATTGTCAAACCGTACAGTACATTGACTTCCATTACACGTGATACAATACAAACTCGACATTACTACCAAAGCTACCACGATTTGCGGCACTTAGAGAAATCAAAATCTCCCGAAGTAAACATATTGTGATGATAAATACGTGGTTTTCAGACAAGCATTTAATCAAAAGCATTTTGTGGACAAGATGTGGTTGGAGGTTGAGAAAAGACATGATTGGCTTAGTCCAGTGCAGAAAGATTGTTTCCTTTGGCCGTGTTCAGCGATTTCCTGCTCTGTGATCATCTCTTCCATATGATTAGACCGATGTGCAGAACATACCGTCATGTGATGGGCCCTCAGTGGGCGTGAGCGTTAATAGAAATGAAGTGCATCAGGCTTTGGGGGAGACGGGATAATTACTGGGATAGAGCAGTAAAACCCGACATAATTTACCAGAAGGTATTAACATCAGGTCTGATGCCGCAAAAGCAAAGATATTTCTGTCACCAGCCTATGACAATATTATTTGTTGAAATAGCACAGAACCTCCTCCTCTGCACACACAGAAACACATATGGCACCCCAGCTGAGAGACATCGGGTCTGTAATGCAATTACTCCTGCGAGATGTCTTCTCATTCAGGGCCGGCACAATACGTAGAAGGCTTTCTGTAAAGTTGCAGCTGCTCCTATTGAGTTAATACGAGCAAATTGTTAAGTAGTTGGGTGGAGTGGACAAACAGTAACAGGTTGAGTTTCATTTTAGCTTAAAGAAAGGAGTTTGGACCCTGGTGAACAGACCTGATGGTCACAATCATATGTTGTGTTAAAGATGCTGGTCCTGAGCGATGGATGCCATGTCTTCACCATGCTGTTTAAGAAGCACAAATTTAACCAGAAAGACTAAACAAATCTTATTTATCAAAACAGTTGACTGATGTCATCTAATATAGGTACAATGATCCAGCCAATTTATTTCATGGCTGCTGCACCCAGCAGCAAATTATCCCATATATTTCCTCTAAGCCTCTTACTCAAACTTATACCTAATTGTCTATAGGTTGAAATGTAAAAAGCCAATTAATTTAATTAAAGTGGAGGGCCGGTGATCTTGAACCTCCTGGTGTGTGATGACTTTGTACGCTAGAAGAGACTCCCTGTGACTTGTCAACACCCAGATGTTTTAGACTTTCCTTCCTTTGTGTGTATTAAAAGATTAAGAGCTTTCTGCATGGTTGGGTGGCACACAGTCCCTTGTTTTGCAGGTTTATAAAGGGTCCAGCACATGGAGAGGCCCAGATGAGGGCGGGTGGCAGGGGCTTTTTTCTGGATGAAGGGACAAGAAATATGATTTAGGAATTATATTTTGTGTTAAGACTTTTTATAAGCATTAACATTTGGGGGATTGTGACATTGTTTTCTTCACAGTTGAACACACATTTTCATTACTGTAATGTCTAAAGTTTTTTGTAATTGTTTTCAATTGCTGTTCTTGGTTTGATTTCATTACTGTAGTACAGTTAATAAATGCTTTAAAATCTTAACATTTACAAACTGTAAATTATTTAAATAAACAACAATATAATTTATTGCATTACAGTAATGGGAATTGAGAGGATTATTATGTAAAAATATATTATTATTAGTACAGTAGCTATCCAATATGTATGTAATGGTCCAAAGTAAGTTCTTTTTTAAGCAAATAACATCTCGTTTTCCATATTCTTTACAATTTTATCATTTTAGTAAGATATGACCAGACCTATTACAGATAGTGCTTAGCTCATGTAGTATAATTGTAATTTCTTATATTCTTGTCAAAAAAAAATATTTTATTGTAATTCAAGATTATATCAAATAATCTTAAAAAACAAGAGTAATCTAACAAATTAACATTTGTGAGGACTTGTTTAAGTAAAATAATCATTTTGTTCTAGTCTGTGAATTGTTGTGACAGCATTTTTCCCAAATTACACATATTCTTTATTTGCATAAGAAAATTGAAACAGGAAAAAACTGTGAAAATAACATTCAAAACAACAAAAATAACAAATATTTTAGGATCAGTTCATAAACAAGTATATGATGGACTAAGCCTGATTTTATTTCATATCTTTCACATTGCCGTTGGGTTACTTTGTGTAGTATTATGGTCATTTCTTAAATTTTCTTAAATTATATTAAATAATCAGAAAAATATAGTAAGTAATCTCGCTAACTGAAATGTTTGTTTATGAAACCTTTTTACCATATTATTCACAACTGGCCCTAACAGTTAGTTCATTTGTTGGTGGCCGTGGCAAAAAAAGTGAGAAAGTGAGAGCACAGGTTTGTATTAACACCCCTCACAGGTAGAGCACAGAAGCGTAATAGCCTCTTTCAGCACCTAAGTAGGCCGGCGTGCTGCAGTAATCTTTCAGCAACTTGGCTCCCCGCTAACAGTCCTGCTCTGAGAGCGCCTTTCAATTAGCAGTTTATTATTACAGAGGCCCCACAGCCCTGGCGCTGATAGCCACATGCCAATACAGCTACTGACACTCGGGGGTATGCGGTTTTAGTGTGGAGGTGGGGGGGGGGACTGACACCTTTCACTTACACCCCTGCCGGCACCATGGATGTATCTTTTAAACATCTAGGCTACCTACAATGTGCCATTGTGGCATAGAGAAGTCTCCTGAAATGTGTATTACCTGAGTGCGTATAAAATCAAAATTTGTATCGCTTAAGGTGTGACATTTAATTACAGACTGACATAATATTCTCCACTTTTCTCTGCTCTCTTTGAAATACTTTCACATATACATGTGCCCATGCGCACACGAACGGCGAGCCGCCCCTCGCTATCTGAACCCGGGGCTTCTATCTGCCAATGCGCTTGTAGAGATATTGCCTAGCAATGCCACTGGGAGGCGGTGGTCATAGATAGGTGCATTTTAGAACCTGCCGTTCGCTGGGCCTGGTGTCAATAACGGATGGAATCTCAGTAACAAGGGCCTTTTCAGTTCTTACACTTACATGATGTTCAAGTTAATACGATTCCCTCTTATATAACAAAAGCTCGGGTTAATATTGTGATTTTAATTCATGCCTCCTTTAATATGTGGTTGATGTGTAGGATATGGTCACAATTCGAAATAAATGTGTCCAATATATCCTGCGAAATGACTAAATCCTGACATATTGTATTGTAGAATTGTTGGCAATATGCTTTAAAAAACTTTGGGGTGACATACAGTTAGCAGCCGATGAAGAGGAGGCTGCTGGATATGTTGCTGCTGCAGTTGTTGGCTTTGCTGTTGTAGAAAAAATGTAATGTTTTGTCATGGTAAAAATATAAGAATGTTCCATATGTCTTCTGAAATATTCATTTTTTTAAATGATAATAAAACAGCATTGATAAGTAAAATTTGGAGGATGAGAAAATCAGTATAAGCCTGTTTTACCAGTGTTTTGATAAATATTTTGAAGGCACTCTTGTTTCATTCCCCAAACCTGCCCTTTGTATTTCTCCCTCGTTTGGTCACCCTTAATAATGCTCATTGTCTTGTGCTGCTACATTTTGAGGTGTTCGCTGTGTAACTCCCTATCTGAAAGTTTTACTTTATATTACTTGCCTATTATTTTGCCCTAAATCTGAGTTCTGTTTGCCCCCTCGTCGGTTTTTGTGTTGTCTGCATCTGGGTTCTGTGACTTGGAATTCCTGACACAGCCATGCATGCTATTTTCAATGCGTTCTTGTATAATACTACAACAACTAGTAGCAGTAGTAGCTCCACTGAAAACACCACTTACCTGCAGCCCCAATCTGCATGTACACACAACACCTTTCCTCACCCCAAATGCTAAAATCACACACCAAAAGACTAATTTAGCTAAAAACGCCAGTTTCACGAGGTGGCAAAGCAACAATACATGGCTACCCTAAACCTGGCCCTAAACCTAACATCACAGGGGAAGTGTCAAGTCATAACAAAACATACGAATGAGAATGAGGGAAATAGGAATTCTCACAAGTAAGCCACATTGTAAAATAGGTATGAATTCCCATCAGATTGCATTGATATGTATTTATACATATAGTATGAAAGAAATTGCATATTAAAATGCCTTAGATTGAAAGTCATTCTGGGTGAAAAAAGTCATGCTGACTGACATGAAAAATGGGGGATATTCGTGTCCATGAACACTAATTAATAGATTAGGGTTCGTGACAATGTCTCAAATTTCCGTGGGAGGATCACACACTACAAGATTACCAAATCGTTCTGAACATAACAAACATAGAATCATGCAGCTCGTTGGGCATGTACTCACTATAAAGTTTCAGGAGTAACCATAATAAAGCTCTGGGGTCACGTGTGTTTAGCATCCGCTTTTTTGACCAAAGTAGTAGTTTTGTTACTATTACAATAACAAAAGACTAGTTATGTATTGCAGTTTTATCAAGAACCACCTTCTCCTGAGACACTTATATAAAAGTGGAGAAGTGCATGTTGCAATATTTCTGTCCTGCTGATTTTTATTGCAAGATCTGATGACACAACTAATAATACATACCTCTTTTTTCTGTGATTTATTGCCGCCATTCAAACAAGTGATAGGTTCCTGATACATGTTTAAATGTAGTCTTTAACACTATGTGTGTTTTAAAATGGGCCAAAATATCCAACATGTTTTGATATCCTCCCACTCAATGGAATCATAGTTTGAAGCATAAAATTGGAGTCTGTGCCTATCACACACTACGCAAATTTCATTAAAGGCAAACTGCCCAAAATCTGAAGACTGGGGCAGACTTTCTGCAACAAAGGTCAACTCGTACAGGCTAAAAATCAGGGCAAAAATCTGATCAAATGTAGTGCTCTAGCATTTCTATTACAAATACAGTCAAATCAGTCCTAGATTTTCCCTTCTTGTTACTTAAAGATGGCAATATCTTCAAGATCATTACAAGTTCTGTTAAACCCATGTTTAACAATTAAGTCATTAAATTTAATATTTTCCAGCTTGTCTTCCCTCATTCTCATCACAGACATGAATTCATCGAAAACTACCAAAAAGCATTGGAAAGAAGACAATAGAATATTCTAAATAGAAAAGCTATAAAAATAAACAGTCATGTCACACACCCAACAGACTTTCGGAAGGATTTCACTACATAACACACAGATCAATGCACATTGTAATGCAGTGTAGAGCTTTCACCTTAATATGACTGGAGGGAATAATTACCTCAGAGCTGCACTCTCGAAAAATACACTCAAACCCATAGGTGAGAGTCAGATCAAAGCTGCAGGCCAGCTTATTGATATGTGTTGCATGCAAACATCAAAAAGCTTGTAAATATGGAGGGGGTGATGTGAAGTCAATAAATGTTTGAAACAACAGCTGCTTTGTAGGCAAATTAAATTGCAGAAGACATTGGAAGATGAAGAAAAGACATTTGATGTGTTGATATTAGATTTTTTCTTCTAGTTGAATAAAAATGCACTTTGAAACTCCCCAGCAAATATACATCTGCTTCATATAGAATTTCATAAGTGATCTCATTGGCTTAACCTGTGCTCTGACAAGATCATCAAATATCCACATAAAATTTACCCTAGACCAAATTATGTGAGCTAATCTATCCACAAGAATTGTTCTTATTGATTTTCTGTCATTTAATAAGGATTTCTAAAAATGTATAATTTAAATACATTTAAATCCTCACGTACAAGGACAATATAAAAAAAAGAGAACAACAAATTAAATACAAGAATAGAAGAATAGGCCCAACCACAGCAGAGAGACAGCACTGCTCTGTAGGGCTGCTGGATATAATTGTTTTTACGATGCATTGCGATGCAGATGTGAATGATTCGGCATCAATGCACAAAGTAAAATAATCTATTATTTTAAAATGCACTTAAATATCATATGTGAGCCTGGACAACAAAACCAGCCTTAAGTAGTTCGAGAACATTTGTAGTAATACCCAAATACACATTGCATGCATAGGTCAAAATTTTAGATTTTTCGTTTTTGCAAAAAATCATTGGGATATTAAGTAAAAAACTTACTTAAAGACTGAGGTCAAAGGTTGTTTTAAAACTTTTAATTGTCAACATGTAAGACGCCACATTGAATGTCTATTGCTTGGTTTCACAGACAAGGCTTAAGACTTGTCCCAGACTAATATTTATGTTTGACCTGTCTTAACTGAAAACTGAATTAGTGCCATTGTTTTGTCTCATGATGCAATCCAGTAATGTTTTTTTCTTAGACACATTTTTAAAAGTGCCTTAAAGCCTTTATATTTACTAAGGTCTAGGCCTGGCTTAAGTCAAGCCTTGTCTGTGAATATGGGCATAAGTGTGTACTTGTATAATCAGAGAAGCACATAATGGCCTCCTAATCATCTCCATATGTACCAACTGGCTTTGTAACTCTGTCTCCTCTCCACCAATAAGCTGGTGTATGGTGGGCGTTCAGGCATAATATGGCTGCCGTCGCATTATCCAGGTGGAAGCTGCACATTTGTGGTTCTTGAGGTGATTTCCCTTTCCATTTCAAACGCTTTGAGTACTCAGAAAAGCGCTATATAAATGTAACAAATTATTATTGTTATTTTTGTATTATTGCTCTGGAGGGTGGTGTTATTTCAGGGCTTTGACAAGAAAGACGATACATATCTTTAAGGCCCTGTTTACACTGCCAGTTAAATGTAACCCAATTCCAATTTTTTCCTCCAATGTGACACAGATCGGATATGACCCAACATAGGGTAAACAGGAAAAAAACACTTGCATTCGGATATTTCAAGATCAGTTTCAGGCCTCATTCATATGTGGAAATAAATCAGATATAAATCAGATATGTGTCAATGTGACTACCATGTAAACAGGCAGATCATATTTTCTGAGCCATTGCGGTCTGTACGTGATTAAAACGGCAACAATTTGGTATTTGTACGCAGTTTTAGGACGTATGATCAGGAGGAAGAATGTGTGGATACGGTTAAATCAAAGACATTAAACAATTTCATTAAACAAACAAACCATATGAGCAAGCTGCAATGATGGATATAGGCAACAAATCAGAACTGACCATCAAGACCTGCAGTGTAAACGGGGCCTTAAACTCTGTCTACACTGCGCCACATCCAGTGGGGACATAAATTCTGTTTAAAATATGTTCTATTGTCCTACTGGATCTTACTGCAGATTCGACATTATAAATCAGGCCGTTCTAATTGATAGGCTAGAATAATATGTTGGCTTCAGTGGTCAGGCATTAAATTGGCTTATTTATTATATATATATATATATTTAGTTATATTTATTACATTGTTACCTGTCCGTATATGTATATGATGAAATGTCATACAATCCTTTGGTTATATTTGGAGTGCCACAGGTATCAGTTATAGGAACCATCCTTTTCTCACTTAACATGCTTCCTGTAAGGGACATTATAAGTAAACATAGTCAGTTTCCATAAATTAAACACTAGGCCGAATACCGAACATGGCTTTTTGTATATTTTCTATTTATTAAGCCTTTTTTTTTCAATGGAATAAACTGAATGGTTAAAATGTGCTTTTTATATTTTGTCTTGTTTTTCAATATAATATAATATAACTGAAAATAAAATTGAGCAAAACAAGTAGGCAAAATTAAAATAAAAACATTGAGCCCTCTCCCTTCTTGAATAGCCTATATTAGGCCTATAGCTGACTGCTGAAAGAATGTACTCTACCCTGTACCCCTACAACAAAACACTTTATTATACAGTGCCATTCAACATTATAAGCAAAAAATATGAATAAACGTAAACTGTTGGATTGTTTTAGGCTACACTTCAAAATGATTTAAAGAAAAAAAAGATCCATGCAAGCAATTCTAACTGGCAACCATTTCAGTTCACGTCTCTCCTCCAAACCGGGATGCACAGTTCATACTTTGACAAGTTGTTTAGAACAGGGAACTGTGTGCACGCGACCACTGTATGATGCCAAAGGATGTCGTGAGCAAATTTCAGAATGGGTACTCCGGGGGTACTGTCAGACCGACCGCTCCAGTCTGAAGTACACAAGACCTACCAGGGAAGACGCTTACATTCTGAAATTTTCTCCGGCACGGCAAGTTCCATGGTATGTCTTTATATGAAATTTAAATGCTCCACACTCACCGCTAACACACACTGCCCCAGTTTGCAGAAACAAGACTTGTTTCAGGCAATGATACCAAAGCTTTCTGCCGGTCCTCTCAAATAAAATTGGTCTAGATAAATAGCTGAATTCTGTTTGTTTGAAACGTGTACGATCATTTTCTTCTGGTACTATTCCTGAGTTCGCCTCACAGATAATAAAGGTATAATGGACGGTATGCATATTTTTCCTGCTGTCCTGGGGCTAGGGCTCCGAGCTCTGTGATTCTTCCCGAAATCGGAGCACCCCCCCCTTGACCGGGGAGAGGGCCCCGGGTGTGGCCGAACCCGGAGCATACCCCTCGTGTTGATGTGAAACGGACTAGTGGTGTGAAGTCGGGGCGGAGGAGGGATTTTGTGAGACATTTGAGAGAATGGAGGTAAGACGGCATTTTTAGGTATTTGTAGGGTTGATGGGATAATTGCTGTGATTGCTACCAAATAGCCAGCTGAGTTATTTGATTGCTGTGATTGCTAACGAAAGCCAGCAGAGTTAGTTATCTGCACGTCCTCGTCCCTAACCTTGTTAATGAAACATCATTAGTTGGACCTTTCCAATCTGGCAACACTGGTCAGTTGTTTGATAGTCATCTCACAGCATTCGTCTATTTTAGAATCATCTCTAAACTGCACCCAATGCTTTCTGCTTCAGATTTGGAGAAGCTTATTCATGCATTTATGACCTCACAAATAGATTTTTTATATAAGAAATTAGAGATTTTTCTGTTTTTGTTAAACTAAATAGAAACACATGCCAGATTTCTTCATATTTATTTCAAACGATACATTTAATGGGTAAGCATTGACATTTAGGTCAAAAACTTGTGCACACTAGGTGTATGTGAGATTTGATCATAACCACATCCATATGGATAAATGCAAAGTTTCTGTGGAATGACCATACACTTTATGTTGTACATGAGTCCCAGTATGTTTTCAGAGAAGCATGGCTCCACAAAGCAATCAGAGACTCGCATCAAGAAAATATAAATTTCCCAATAATCTTCACTCCCACTACTGAATGAATTAAAGCAGCACTCCTCAGAAAACATGTGCGTATGTCGTTGACTGTGGCAAACTTGATCATTCCCAAGTCACTCACACTCAAAATTACTACTCCAGAGTTCACCAGGCCAAGAGTTTGATTTGAATTGAATCACTCATGCAGCCATTTTATTCTGCAATAATAGAAGTGAGAGGACTGTTTTATAAGGCACAGGACCATGAAAGAATGAATCTCATTTTGTGCCTGAGACATTTGTCATTCAGTTTTGAACTGAGAGCAATTACCTCTGCCTTATTGTATTACTACTTTCACAGCATTCCTTCATTCTTCATTTTCTGTGTGGTCCGAAGGCACCAAAAACTTCCATTAGTCCCCTCCATCGCTGTGGTGACTACTGTAATTCTCTGTCTGCCCGTCTCTCGTTCCGTTTCTCTCTTTGCGTCATTGACCGTGGAAAAATTGCAGTTGGAGCACAATGTCGTGATAGAATTGCTGATGATATCCACACTCATTCCGCCTTGAACTGCTCTCCAGCGCTAGTATGCTTCTTCGAGCCCATCGGCATTGTGCCTGTCCACACTAAGCAGCCGGCTTGAAGATGAAAAGCTGACCTGCTTATACAACAGACTAAAAAGCAACTGGCACTATAGACTATACTTTCCTGACAATATACTGTACTGGCTGATTGTCAAACCATGTTTATTTTTGATGATCAGTCTTTTAATGCCATGTCTATGGAGGCATTTTAAGACCTTTCAAATTGAAATATTCCAGGATGGATCGGGCTACATAATTAATTATGACCCAGGATATAACATTGTAATTGAAGTGTAAGGTTTCTCCATTCTTACTGCAGCTTGGCCCTTTGGTTACTGTATTTTAATTTTTTAATTGAACAGACCTTTAACTGCCCTTTACAATGTTAAACGTTCTGTCTTCTCATGCTTAACATGGTCAACTTGTCCAAAAACGAGTTGGGCATATTACGTAGTATTTCTGTGCTCGATACACTCCTCCAGCTATCGTACTGTGTTTTGTTGACAATGGGTGGGAACATGCTTTGGTTCAGCCTACCCCTCCCCCTGCACGCGCCGTATGTTTTTAGAAACAACCGTAAAGCTGTATCTATCTTTTATAAATGTGATCAAACTAAATACTCTTCAAAGATACGAAGTATGCAATACTACTCTATTGTTACTCAAGATTAATATAAGATTGGCAGAAACCCCATGTGTTACACCTGCTTTAAGAAACATACAGAAACATACAGAGTACAATTATTTTTATACTACATATCTAGCATTGTATAATTTACTATAGTTTTCAGAGAATTGTATACCTAATTGCTTCATCTTCCTACGTAGCACTCCTGTAACTGAAACCCTTAACTGAAATCTCTTCCAGAGATATTTGCTTTGGACATGTTAAGGGATGTTTACATTATAATAACAACTATAAAGTTAACTATATATTTGCTTCCACACCAGCGGATTATCTTTATATTTTATTTTAAACACGTGTGCTGCAGTGTCCCTAGTCACTAAAATGAATGTAGATGACGTCTTTTCTTTACAAATATGACTGCAAAGGCTTGATGCTCTCTCTGAAGGCTGACGACTGTTCAGGACATAAAAGATATATCATTTGCCATCTTGCTCAGACTTATAAGTATTAAATCAAAAATATAATATCCTGCCATAAATACACAGATTTCTGACCGTTTGACAGTATGACTTTCAGAGCAATATTTTTTCTACCTGATGAACGATAAAACATCAGCATGAAGCTGCTCAAAGTAATTCCAACCGGATCATTCTTTATATCGTCCATAGTGTGAACGACCCTTTCCTTTAATTAATGTTTCAGTTAGAAAAGAATATTGTACAAGGATATCAGCTGAAGGAAATTGCTGACCTAAGATAGAACAGAGAAGAAAAGAAGGTAACCAAGGTAACCGACAAAGTGCTTGATCAAGGGTGTCCCAGCAGCACAAAAGAAGAATGACAATAAACAACCTAAAGCAGCATTCAAATAGTGAGATTTAGCTTTCACACAGATTATATATGATTACCATATGCATTTTTATATACAGATTTTATCCCCTCTGATGCCATCCCAGATATATCGGACCCCCTTTCTTTAGTTGTATATGCACAACAAGGCCAGCATTTTCTTGCATAACGTTACCTGTCAACACTACCGTTTTTGCCAGGAGTCTCACGTTATTCACACCCATCTGCAGCCATTCATCTGTTTTGTTATTTCTCTCGTTACTACAGTAGCCCATTTCAGTTTCTCCAGTGAACGCAATTGCGAACGGACGACAGAGACCACGAACAGCCCTGCGAAGGGCTTTCAGAGCAATATTTTTTCTACCTGATGAACGATAAAACATCAGCATGAAGCTGCTCAAAGTAATTCCGAACAGCCCTGCGAAGCCCAAAACCCCCTGGGTCTCCTGGATTTTAAATATTGAGTTGTATTGCTTTTGGCACCGTGACTAGAATATCAGTACATACTATCCCGTTATCAGGCTGTTCCGCAATCATCTGCTCATTTACCACACTCTCTCTCTCTCTATTCTGTTTTTGTAATCCGCACTGTGTTTCTCATACATACAATACATTGTTCTGCCAGACGAAGTGGACTCACACACGCCATCCTGGATTTTGGCGCTCACTCAAAATTCTTGCTAGGGATGCGAAAAAAAAGTATTTTTATTTTTGGACCAATTACCTTTAAACTTGAAAATGTGCTGCAGTAAAAACTTGTTGCAGAAATTAAATTTTTGCTAATATTGCAGCTAATTGTGATTAGTTTGAATCTTAGCATCTTAATATAGATTAATTAAACAGTATACATTTATTTTTTTAATTTAGTGCAAAGCACAGAATTATTAAATTGTATGGTAATACATATGTGGGGGTCAAAAGGTGAAGCTCCAAAAAGCACATACACCAGGCTTGTCAATAAAACCTCAAGCTATTGTTAACACTTTTCCAAACTAAATGGAATAGATCAAAACATGGTGGATTTCTTTATGATAGATTTTTGTCCATTTGAATAGTAACTGGTAAACGCCCCTGGACACTGAATAGTTTCACTATACAGTATATCAAATCTCATTTTATTTTCCATGAAATTAGAAATATTATTTTGAGAAAACATTGGGGTAAATAAGAGAGTTTGTATAAAAATATACATTACTGTTAATATTGTTAATGTAATCAATTGTTTGAAAAGAAAATGTTATGGTTACAAAAAAATTCTGTATTTATTGTTTACATCTGTGGAATACATGCAATCATAATTTGGTAGCACACATAGAGACGCACGTTAATGGTGATATTTTGGTGGAAGCTTAAAAGAAGATATGCTCAAATTCTCATCACACAATTGCGCAGTTGAAATACACTTTCTAAGGTTTTGACAGAATATGCCTTCAGCTTTCATATCTTGCATGAGCTTATTGCCTAGTTGCTACATGTAGCCCCTTTATTGTTGTCAGGGTGTTTTCTTCAAGATACCTTCTGTGTCCCAGAGGCAATGTGCGTTTGAGATCAAAGGCAGTGGGTATTATATCTGACAGCTGTTTTTGTCTATCAGAATCAATGGGTTGATGTTCCAGAACTTTCATTCCATGAAACGCCTGGCATGCCTGGCTTCCCTCAAAATGTGAGACGCACAGTAGCAGAGTAATTTTTTTTAGATCTTATGGCAAAATAAAAGTAAATAAACTGCTCACCAAAATAATACTATATAATTGTATTGTATGGTCAGGCTGTTTCGTGACAGTGGAAAAAATAATTACATTCATGAGGACACATAGACCCTTTACAGATTTTTAGTATTGTAAATGCTGGCAGAACCAAATAAATGATATAAATCTGGACTATTAATCTAATGGGGTCAATGTGTATTATGTAGATGCGAACAATGCGCTTGCAAGTACATTCATAATGATAGTTAGCAAGTAGAAGGTCACTTTTGTAGGTCAGTTATTTCAAACCTGCAAAAATGAAAGGGACAATTTTTACTAAAAGTAGACTATATAGCACATCTACAGTAAAAGGGCTGATTTTTATTTTTGAAACACGGTGAAAATATGTATTCTTTGACTTAAGCTAACATAATACATTTAATAAGGGGACTGCTGCAGGATAAACAAGTTGATGATGAGACTGAAAGTGAAACAAATGAAATATTGTCATGTAGATTGAAATTGTGTAACAGTTGTAGCACAAGTATAAAACGTCTATTGTCATCTTTTAAAAAACACAAGTGCAGCTTATTACATGAACAGGCAAATAACTGACAAAACAAATGGACCAATTATGGCCATTTAATTTTCAGTTCACCTAAATTAGTTTTCATTTCTCAAAGTTCTGTACTATTCAAAAGCAATATATTTGTCCACATAAAAATACCGTAGTATACATTCCGTAGTATTGATTATAGTAAACTGCAGTAAAAGTCCTAGATACTTTAGTATTTTTAATCTTACAATAGTATACTTGTCACGGTTTTACTCTGTTTTGTTTTGTTTTTGCCTTCTGTTCCTAATGTCCCTATTAGTTAATTAGTCCCTCACCTGATTCAGTTTCCCTTGATCGCGTTTCCCCATGTATTTAAGCCCTGTGTGTTCCTCAGTTTGAGGTCTGCTATTGTTTAATGTTAATGTGTGTTCTATTCCTGCTTCCTGTTTTGCCTTTGGATATTCATATTAAAATATCTTACCCGTATGCTCTTGCAAGTACACGTGACATTACTAGAGTTTTAGAGCAATGTTTTAATATACTACAAGGGCACTACAATTACCCATAGCAGATTTTTTTTGTCAGTGTTCAGGTTAATGGGACTATTAATTTGAGGGATCATCACGAAGGCGTTTGAGTTTCCTTGTGGTTGATTGTAGCTTTCCTCAAACGGCTGCCTAGAATCTCGAAACCAGTGGTCCCCAGGTGAGACAGAAGGGGGTTCGCTTGACCAAGGGAACAGAGGTGGTTGGAAACCAAGAATGCATTGAAACATATTCTGCCCATGATAATACCTTTGCAAGCTGTGCTGATGTTCATGGGAATGACTTCAGATATTTTCAAATCTCCTGGATCTTGCGCTCAGTCTGGCCATTGGCCCGAGGGTGGTATCCAGAGGAGAGGCTAACTGTTACTCCAAAGAGGTTGAAAAAGGCCTTCCAGACACAAGAAACATACTGTGGATCTCAATCTGACAGTACAGTCGTGGCCAAACGTTTTGAGAATTACATAAATATTCGTTTTCAAAAAGTTTGCTGCTAAACTGCCTTTAGATCTTTGTTTCAGTTGTTTCTGTGATGTACTGAAATATAATTACAAGCACTTCATACATTTCAAAGGCTTTTATCGACAATTACATGACATTTATGCAAAGAGTCAGTATTTGCAGTGTTGGCCCTTCTTTTTCAGGACCTCTGCAATTCGACTGGGCATGCTCTCAATCAACTTCTGGGCCAAATCCTGACTGATAGCAACCCATTCTTTCATAATATCTTCTTGGAGTTTGTCAGAATTAGTGGGTTTTTGTTTGTCCACCCGCCTCTTGAGGATTGACCACAAGTTCTCAATGGGATTAAGATCTGGGGAGTTTCCAGGCCATGGACCCAAAATTTCAACATTCTGGTCCCCGAGCCACTTAGTTATCACTTTTGCCTTATGGCACGGTCCTCCATCGTGCTGGAAAATGCATTGTTCTTCACCAAACTGTTGTTGGATTGTTGGAAGAAGTTGCTGTTGGAGGGTGTTTTGGTACCATTCTTTATTCATGGTTGTGTTTTTGGGCAGAATTGTGAGTGAGCCCACTCCCTTGGATGAGAAGCAACCCCACACATGAATGGTGTTAGGATGCTTTACTGTTGGCATGACACAGGACTGATGGTAGCGCTCACCTTTTCTTCTCCGGACAAGTCTTTTTCCAGATGCCCCAAACAATCGGAAAGGGGCTTCATCGGAGAATATGACTTTGCCCCAGTCCTCAGCAGTCCATTCACTATACTTTCTGCAGAAGATCAATCTGTCCCTGATGTTTTTTTTTGGAGAGAAGTGGGTTCTTTGCTGACTTCTTGACACCAAGCCATCTTCCAAAAGTCTTCGCCTCACTGTGCGTGCAGATGCGCTCACACCTGCCTGCTGCCATTCCTGAGCAAGCTCTGCACTGGTGGCACTCCGATCCCGCAGCTGAATCCTCTTTAGGAGACGATCCTGGCGCTTGCTGGACTTTCTTGAACGCCCTGAAGCCTTTACAATAATTGAACCTCTTTCCTTGAAGTTCTTGATGAACCTATAAATTGTTGATTTAGGTGCAATCTTAGTAGCCACAATATCCTTGCCCGTGAAGCCATTTTTATGCAACGCAATGATGGCTATACGCGTTTCTTTGCAGGTCACCATGGTTAACAATGGAAGCACAATGATTTCAAGCATCACACTCCTTTTAACATGTCAAGTCTGCCATTCTAACCCAATCAGCCTGACATAATGATCTCCAGCCTTGTGCTTGTCAACATTCTCACCTGAGTTAACAATGACAGCAATGAAATGCAGTGGAAAGGTTTTTTGGGATTAAGTTAATTTTCATGGCAAAGAAGGACTATGCAATTCATCTGATCACTCTTCATAACATTCTGGAATTCTGCTATTATAAAAACTTAAGCAGCAACTTTTCCAATTTCCAATATTTATGTAATTCTCAAAAATTTTGGCCACGACTGTATGTCCTCTGGTATACCGAAGTGGCAGAACACCTGGTTTCTGTGTTTTCCATAGCAATGGGCAGCTGAGGAAGGGGAATTAGTTTGCAGGCTTTGGCGAAGCAGGCTAGTATTAAAAGCACACATGCATGCTATGACGAGTCACCCCTGGCGCAATCAGTGTTGCCATGGGAACTAAGCGGATCAGAGCGGCACACCTGCCGGTCGTTACCAATTAAGACCAACTCGGCGGCTATAAAAGAGTCTGCCTCAGAACGCAAGGTGAGCAAGATCTCCTTCGGACATGCTTATCCTAAAGGCTGTTTTCTTACCTCTTCCCAGGCTCAGACGAGTAACGACCGGCAGGACCGCTCACCCACAACCCGGAAGTACTGGAAGAAACCTTTGATTGCAAGACGGCTAAACCCCCTGTGACATGAAAGCAGGAAGGACGTCCTTCTCCCCCACGCTGGTGGAATATATACGCGTGGTGTATTTATGTTGGACTAATTTTATTTTTTTTGACATTTGTTGAATTAAAGGAACCCCTTCGGGGTCTTCAAAAACCTCTCCACGAGTACGTGTCGTTGCTTCACCCGTCACACATGCATGTCCAGTAAAATACACAGCTACGCGAGACCAAAATTGTTGTGGGACTGGCAGAGATAAGAGTTTTCCTTGGGCAGACGATGGGGAGGTTTTTTGCATTGCACAGACTGAGCATCCTCTCACATACCGCGAGGCCTCCAGCATCGGTTGAACAGAAGCGAGAGGGTTTGCTTGCTGCCTCGGTGACCCAATCCTAGAACAGAGTGAGCTGAGTCCGTGAAGGGAATGTGCAGGCCAGCTGGTACATTACAATTTCCCCTCAGGAACTAGATTAAGACAGAGGACCTGAATGATCAGATTTTTTGATGGCTCACTGTATGGGTCCAACTACTATGGCTGGAGGGAGTATGGGCTGAGGATAAACAGATTCAGGGGCAGATGAGGAAAACATGGGACAAGGCGACTTCTTTCACGTTCTGTGGGTGGTTAGTGACAACAAAGTTAAACCGGGTGAAGAATAAAGCCTATTTTGCTTACCGTGAATTGAGTTGTTTGGCATCATACAAGTATTCCAAATTCTTGTGGTCAGTGAATACACCGAAGTCTCCCTCCAGCCAGTGAGGGCATTCTTCTATGGCCAATTTATTGGCGGGAAGTCCCATTGAAGATTTTAATTTTTATAGAGTTCCCATTGTCCTAACTACGGTCTGTGGAGAACTGCTTTCCGGAGAATGCAACACATGGGTGGAGGCACAGAGGATTCCTATGCATCATCCTCTGGTCCATTTGAACATAATGTCAATGATATAACCATGAAAGTGGATTTTGGGTAGATGGAATTCACATTTTTCGGTTTTAAATACAACTAATATTCTCTAAAGCGTTAGAGGATTTGCTTGACAGGATGAGTATATTCTTTTTGATCTGTTGTCAGGATGTCATCAATGTAGATGATCGCAAACATGGTGAGAAAGTCTCAGAAGATCTCATTCATGAAGTTTTGATAGGTATTAGGAGTATTGGCCAGTTCAACAGGCAGTACTCGTTGTGACCTGAAGGGGTAATAAAGGCCGTTTTCCATTCATCTACCTTACGTTTTCTGATGAGATTGTATGTGCACAGTGAATTAAGTTTGGAGAAAATTCTGACTCCTCAGAGTTGTTCTAAGGCAGCTGGGACCAGATGAAGTTAAAACCTTAACTGGACTGTTTAATTGTTAAGCACGTTGAGCCAGCTCTTCCTCATCTCGGCTGGTCCCACCAAGCTCTTCCTCGTCTCTGCTGGTCCCGCACAGATCTTCCTCGTCCTCTATGTCTCCGCTGGTCCTGTTCAGCTCTTTAAAAGCCAGCACTTCCTCTCTAGAGTCCAAGAAGGTCCTGCCCAGCCTCCCTCTCCCATCTCCCTGCTCAGTGCTTGGTCCGTTGCTATTCTCTGTATACATGACATCCCTAGGCTCTGTCATTCGGAAACATGGCTTTTCCAATCACTGTTATGCGGATGATACACAACTCTACCTGTCTTTTCGGCCTGACGATCCGACTGTTTCTGCACGCATCTCAGCTTGCCTAGCCGACATCTCGCTCTGGATGAATGGCCATCACCTGCAGCTGAACCTCACAAAAACAGAACTGCTTGTAATCCCGGCCGACACAAAGACTCATCACAACCTCTCCATTCAACTGGGCTCATCAACCATCACATCTTCCAGAAATGCAAGAAACCTGGGAGTGGTGATCGATGATCAGCTTAACTTCACAGATCAAGTTGCCAGCACTGCCCGGTCCTGTAGATTCATCCTCTACAATATTAGGAAAATTAGACCCTTCCTATCAGAGCAGTCCTAGTACAGGCTCTTGTCCTGTCCAGACTGGATTACTGCAATGTGCTACTGGGTGGACTTCCAGCTTGAACAACAAAACCTCTGCAGATGATTCCTACGTTCTGCAAACGAACGATGTCTTGTGGTGCCATCCCAAAAAGGTAAAAAATATCTCTCACGTACCTTCTCCGGATTGGTTCCACCTATGTGGAATGATCTGCCCGCTGCTACAAGATCTGCAAATTCTGTAGCCATCTTTAAGAAACTTCTGAAAACACATTTCTTCCGTCAACACCTGACTGATCAGTTCTGACATCTATTTCTTCTCTACTCTTAAAAAAAAATCTAACTTAGCTCTGTATACTGTGTTAGGTTCAGTGTTGGGGAGTAGCTAACTACAAGTAGCGACGCTACTAACTTAACTACATTTTTCTGTAGCTTGACGGCAGTTAAGTTACTTTTAAAACAGTGTAGCTTTTCCGGTAGTTAAATACTTTTACAAGCAAGTAGCGGTGTAGCGTGCCCAAACGCTACTCGCTACATTCCATTGCGACGAACTTTAAAGCAATAAGTAGTGCACACACTGAGCACATGCGTCGTCACCTTACTTACTACTGAAAATGTTTGCATTACTGCCAGCTATTGTCCTGTGACGGATCTCGCGGCTTACGCACAGTATTCAGATGCGTCTGATGATTACGTGAATGTGCCGAAGTTAACTCGACACACACACATCCATCCAGGATGGAGCAAGGCATGGCGACTGAATTTCAGATTCAGAATCGGAAGATGTATCCATATGGTGTGCATATATTGCGGGACGGCCCCAACTGAAACCCACCATCCATTTTTTCTACTTATTAAAAATAGGTTATTGAAAAGAGACACGGATCCTCTACATTCAAATAAAGCTTTAAAAGCAGCGTTCCTGGAATTTACGGTAAACCACTCAATATCTGCGCATCTAAACGGCGGATGGCTTGACCCTCAGTGATTAATTGCCCATGGCCTTATTTGTCCAAGTTCATGTCTCTTAAAGATGCAAACAGTAATGGTTACACGTTTTTATGTATTCGGTTCGAAACTAAAAATTAAATCGCAGTCTGCATCGAAGACTTTAAGCACAAATTTAAGGAAACACATACAGGTGAGTTATTTGGCCCAACATTTGTTCTTTTTGTTGTTTTAATAATTCACATTGTCTACATTTAGCAAACTTGAGATAAATTTGAGTTTAACTTTAACTTGCGTACTGTGTAGTTTACAAAATAAAATAACATTGAAATCATAACTGTATTGTATTACATAGTTTTCTTAAAATATTTTTCATTAACAATGAATCAGTTATTCTTTATATACAATGACACTCTAAAGTAGTTTCAATGTAGCTAGCTACTTTTTATTGTAACTTGTAGTGTAGCTAACTGCTTTTTCAAATGGGTAACTAAGCTGTAACTTAACTACTTTTATTGATGAGTAGCTTGTAGCTTATCTAACTACAGTTTCATAGTAGCTTCCCCAACACTGGTTAGGTTATATGAGACCAGTCTTCTATTTTTGATTGCACTTATGCTTTTGTTGTTCTTATGCTGTCCCAATTGCTTCCATTGCTTACCCCACCTGTAAGTCGCTTTGGAAAAAAGCGTCTGCCAAATGACTAAATGTAAATCTACTCTGTTGCTGCCAGCCAGTCCATCAGCCGTGGCACCTTGAAACACCTCAGCTCACCCTCTGCACGCCAGCGCTATTGGGTAGGATGAGCTTTAGGATCTCCAGCCGCCACCTACCTTTGGGGTTTAGTATCCCATGTCTCCGCCTCTAGACTCGAGACCTGGACTTCACCTTGGCCCTCCGAACCAGTGGCTACATCTTGGCTACAGACTCGAGACCTGCGGTGCGGTCTTCCGGATCCCTGCCTCGGTCGCTGATGCCGCCAGTTACCCCTAGGCCCTCCAGATCCTCAGTGTCACCCTGGCTCTGAAGCTTGCCGTCTCCACCCTGGGCTCCTCCTCCACTGTTTATATATCTGTCGGTCGCCCCCCTGGTGTTGATGTCCCCAACTCCACCATGGCTCCTCCATCCTTCGAATCCGCCCTGGGGCCATTTCCTGACTGTTAGCTGGCCTTCCATCAGGCTCCTAGCTTGCTCCTCACACCATCCCCAATACATGTTGCCTCCCCCATGCTTGCAACACTCAAAGTACACTAGCCTATATTTCTGAATGTTAATTATTTTTTTACATTTAATAATTATTTGATGCCATTAGACTGTACCCTTGATCAAAAATGTTTTTGCTTATGTTAAAGTGAAGGTGCTGGGTTTATTTGCCAACCTTGGACATGAGTCAGACCTTGCAGGAAACCTTCAGATTTGTTAGCTAATTGTCATTCTGTGACAACATGGAAGCTCATTATCAAACCCTAAGGCTGTGAATGGAGTTGAGAGAAATGGGCTACTTTGTTTGCATAATATTTACTCTAATGGTATTTCCATTAGGATAGAAACAATCATCTGCATGGTAAAAGGGATTTAGTAGTCAAAAAATTATATCTGGTGAGAGACATTGTATCCTCAAGCTTTTACACCCCCCCTTCTCATATTCATTATGTATTCCTCTCAAATAATTTTAACAAACTATGTTGTTATTTATGAGAAATAATACAAATGAGCATATTCTGGGTCTTTTGCACATCCTAGAACTACTGATCTTAACTCATTCTTCTGCATTATTTCTTTTTTTATTAGATGATAAGGTGTAAATAGCTAAATAATGTTTTTTTGCAATGATTCTTGAAGAATAAAACTGAAACATGGAATGTGCTATCATAATGTTTAACTAAATTTTTGGATTAACTAGAATATCAATTATATTTTATGAACAGATTAACATACTAATAGAAAGATAAGCAGCAATGATCCAAGTTGTCCATGCAGTTTTTTGCTTGAATGGCAAATGTAATAAATAAAGAATCTGATAAACTGATAAAACCCACATACAAACAAAACAAGACTTTGCTTACAATTTCACATGTCACATGTTGGTATATATATATATATATATAAAGCGCATGAGGCATGATTACATTTCCAAAAATGGGTTTCTTTAATAAATCCACAAAAATCCACAGGAGCAACTCCCACACCTTAAACCACACGAAACCTAAACAATACCGGACAAGGAATTTAGGAGAACACAGGTCTTAAATACACAGGGAAAACAAACAAGGAAACAGAGACGGGAGCGAGACAAAGGCTACGCCCAGACTGTCAAATCAGATTATACATCAATATCTGATTGAAATCTGACCATATTTAGCAAGTGTGAAGAGTAAGACATTTTATAAATCTGTTTCAAGCTACATACATATGTCATTTCTGGAAATCCGTTTCAGTCTGACCGCTTAGATCGCAAATATGAGTAGCTTTTGGCATACATTACTTACCTGCGCCATGTTAAACACCACGTTAAAATGTAAGTGTGTCAGACTTCTCTGCAGATACAAGGTTGCTATGTTGTTGTCTGTCCGCTGGTGGAGACGGTAGCAGTGAATAAAGCTGCACATACCAGCATGATAAGCTTCAGCAGCAGGTTCATTAGACATAGTAATCCAGAGCAGCTGCTCTAGAGAAAAATTAGCCATGTTAGATTCTACATAGTGCTGCTCAGACATAAGCGTATGACATCACCATAGTGGAAGTGCTATGGAATCACTCTTGCGGTACTGCAATATCATACACCGATCAGTCTGCACTCTGACACTATGTAGAGTCATACCAGAAAAAGGTAGAGTTGGTTTGGTTTCTAAACCAATGTAGAGCCATAGGAACCAAATCAGATTTTGGAAAAAAAACGAGAGAGCACACACATCAGATCTAAACAGTTGCTAAACGCAGTGTGGACCATCAATATTTAAATTACAGTGCCTCCATTTTTCATGAGCTGAACTCAAAGATGTAAGACGTTTTCTATGTACACAAAAGGCCTATTTCTCTCAAATATTGTTCACAAATCTATCTAAATCTGTGTTAGTGAGCAGAGATATCCATCCACCTCACAGGTGTGGCATATCAAGATGGTGATTACAGCATGATTATTGCACAGGTGTATCTGGATTATTGTGTAACTGTACCTGGTATGACCGCTCTTTGCCGCATAGAGTTGATCAGGTTGTTGATTGTGGCCTGTGGACTGTTGGTCCCCCCTCTTCAATGGCTGTGTGAAGCTGGATATTGGCAGAAACTGGAACATGCTGTCGTATACGCCGATCCAGAGCATCCCGAACATGCTCAATTTATTTATTTATTACAGGGACAATGCATATTAATAACATTTCTGTCAATATGCCAGAGTTAGCCAAAAGGCTATTTTTCACCTGCAGTCCCTAAACAGATGGTACAAGTCAGCCTAAAAGAGAGTAAAATTACATATTTACATAACAATATAGCAATTACAATACATTGAGTAAAAAAAGGAATATAAGCTAAGATATACATTAAAAACACAACAGACCAACAATCTAACAATTATCAGACACATTCAAGAACACATACACACAAAAAGCAAGAAGCCAGCAGGGGGCAGAGAAAGCAGATCCATTAGTAAACTAATGTTGATGGCTCTGATTATCAATGAGCTATCATTTTATTGAGGGTGACATGTTCCCTGAGTATGCTGGCCATGCAACAACTGGGATGTTTTCAGTTTACATTAATTGTTTACAGATTTTTGCATCATTTACCCGTGCATTATCATGCTTTATAAAACTGCCAGTTCTAGTCCTTGATTCTGATTGGCTGAGCGGAGTTCTAAGCCGTTATAAAATACCCCGATATATAACGGCTGACTGCACCACATAGCCTAAATATCATTTTATTTACTTTATTTAATGAAACCTTGCTAAGCATATGGAGTAACAGTTTTATAAAAGCAATAAGCCCCGCGAAGGGCTTCTTGGGGCTTATTGCTTTAATAACATGAGGTGATAGTCGTGGATGAATGTCAAAACAATGGGCCTCAGGATCTCGTCAGGGTTTCTCTGTCCAATCAAAATGCTATCAATAAAATTCACGGGTGTTTGTTGTCCATAACATATGCCTGCCCATACCATAACCGCCACCATGGGCCACTTCTGTCACAAAATTTTCTGAGATACTGAATTTGGGGTTTTCATTAGTTGTCAGTTATAATCATCAAAATTAAATGAAATAAACACTTGAAATATATCAGTCTGTGTTGAATGAATGTATACATTATACAAGTTTCACTTTTTGAATGGAAATAGTGAAATAAATCAACTTTTTGATGATATTCTAATTATTTGACCAGCATCTGTATATCAAGCAGGCCCAAACACTAGCTGTTTTTAAAGCAGGCATGAGTTAAAATCACAATTTTAACCCAAGCTTTTGTTATATAAGAGGGAATCGTATTAACTTGAACATCATGTAAGTGTCAGAACTGAAAACGCCCTTGTTACTGAGATTACATCTGTTATTGACACCAGGCCCAGCGAACGCCAGGTTCTAGAATGCATCTATATATGATAAGTTGAACACCGCCTATACAGAAAGAATATCAAGGAGGACTTCTCTAGCCCCGCCCACTGATTCGCGCATGACAATTCTGAAGTCACACAAGTGGCGCGGAACAGATAGAGAGAATGGATAAAATCTTTGAATATAGAGCGAGCGAAGGTTTTATCCACCGTTTGCGAATAATGGAGGCTGTTTTGAAGTGTTTTGGTATTATTTCGGGTGCTGGCTGATATCCATAAGGTACAGGGAGACTTCGTTTGTTTATTAATCATGGAAACTCTCTAAACATTTGAAAATAGACTACTTATTGATTTTCATGTTTTTGAGTGTAAAAACCACGTGAACGTCATACGTAGACCTCATACAACAGTATAAAACAATAAACAAGGCCAGTTCATCACACCTTTAAACCCAGTCAACGTATTTTTATATGTTGGGTTTTAACTCCGTGTGAGAGCAGTTTTATGTACCTGTTCGATGTTAATGTCTGTTACTTTCTTTTTTGTATAAAATGTATTGATTATGCTTGTACAGCACTTTGTTTAAAAAAGATTATAAATCAATTATTGTTTTAAAAAGTGTTTTATAAATAAAATTTGATTTGTGATAGTAGATAATTTTTTCAGAGCCTTCAAACCACCTTACGCCAGCTGCTCACCTCTTCAAAGCCCTCTTTACCCATGTATTTCATCATTTTGGCATCTCTAAGGACAGGAGGTCCACCATTCATCTCCCGGGTGTTGAAAATCTTTCTTCAGTTCTATTAGGTGTGACTGTTAGACTTACATTTTTACCTTATGGTATCATGACTGAGCACAAGATCCTGGAAATCGGGAGATACCTGAGATCCTCTGCCATGAACATCAGCAAAGCTTGCACCGATACCGTTCCAATGCATACTCGGCTACCAGCCGCTCCCGTTTCCCATAAAACAGCATATAGTAATAATGTCTGCAAAAAAAACTATTTAACAACTAGATACCGGGGCCCATATTTATCAAGCTTCTGAGAATTACTCACAAGAACAATGCTAAGAATTGGCTTAAGAGTAAAAAAATCTTGGCTCAAAGCTGCGCTTAAAAGTTGGTTATAAAGCAGATCAGTACTTTAAGTGAAGTGTAGGACTAAATTTTAAGTTTAAGGCTTTGAGATGATTTACGACACTTTGCTGTGCCGCAACGGGATTTTGGATGACGACATCGGCATGGACAAATCACTGAATAGATTACATTTTTTTAGGAATATTCTCTGATACACTCACGTTAAATGGTGAAATTCCTAAAAGAAGTTTATATTCAACACAGATATGACAATAAAGACTTTTCAAGAGAACACATTACGATATAGACATTGGAAATAAAGATAAACATGTTTCCAACATTTCTTAATTACCCATTTTAAACAGGTGCTGAAATTAGTTTTATTTGCTTTAGTCGAGTAGTTGCGTTTAAATACAATGTTATTTTCAGTTTAAATGTTTTTCTTGAGTGTGGAATCACACATACCATTGAGAACAAAATACGAGAACGCGCAAAAATAAATTTGATTATGAAAAAGGATGTTTAGATGTTGTTTCATTAATAAGTGCCTTTCGCAAATTCATACAAAGTTCCACCCGCAATAACGCCTATGCAGGGGACGCATTGTTACATTTTTGGAGAGTGAACGTAAGGCAACGTCGTAGGGGATGCGGCTTTGCCTAGGCTATGGTGTAGGTCCGATGCTGAAGTAAAACTCTGGCTTTTAATTGAAAAGGTGGTCTTCGTTATGGTTGCCATCCATCCTGTAATAAACAGGACTATCCCTGCACATATTTTTTTTTTATTGCACAGACTTACAAGGCAGATTAACATTCACAATGTAAAATAATCACTTTTAAAATTGCTTTAAATGTAGAATAGGTCCTTATACCTTAAAGTACCATGGTGTTTCATGCATTCTGACTTATTTACAATGTTGAACGTGCTTGGCTTCTCCTTTGACATGGTCATCTCGTCAAAATACAAGTTGGACGTATGACGTAGTATTTATGTGCTTGACACACTCCCCCGGCATTCGTATAGGTTTCGGAATGTTTTTCAAACATGAGATTCCGTTATGTACCAACTTTTCTTAGTCGCTTATAGGACCATTCTCCCAAAAAGCATGCCAACGTGTCAACAAGCGAGAGCAGGAGAAAGAGATTATGCGCACAGGTCAGCCAGCTAGAGCCAGAGACAGAGCACGTCCATCATTGTGCTGCGTTCGAATGTTCAAATGTGTTTGTTTGTTCACTGCATTTCTGTGAGGATGTTATATATACGGTGGATATAACGCTGGTTTTGGAGATCGTTTGAAGCTTTTAGATGGATCAGTCCCAGCGGTAAAAGAATCCAGGCATGAACCGCACGCAGTTAGTGAAACCGAGTCATAGGTAGGCTACATAAGGTAGGCAACACCACATTAAAGTATCGTGAATCAACAGTTATGCAGGGATAATGCGATAATGTACAGTATTGTGTGCTCGTGCTGTTGTTCCCACCCATGCACTCCTCCATGTGTTTACCTTTTTTTTATAAATGTGATCAAACTAAAGACTCTTCGAAGATATTTAGTAGGCTACTTCTCTAAAGGTTCTCAAGATTAATATGAGGTTGGCAGAAACTGTGTGTGTTACATCCGCTTGTTTTGAGGACATGTACTCTACTTACACCACATTGGAAGTGACAGTACTTTTCCTTTATGAATTTGAGTGAAAAACTTTACACGAAAAAGATTATGAGTGAAACCTTTTGTAGTTTGAGTATTACAATTTTTTGTTAGATAGGTCTTTCCCTGCAAAGGACTAAAATCATCAGTATGCATTGTCAGATACTTGATCCACTTTTCAGGCATGACAGAGTATAGACAAATTCTTGTTTTCACAAACCACCACATTTGTCTTCATATGCCGCAGGTGAATACTTAAGTGAGGGAACCATCAGTTTGTGTGTGTGTTCATTTAACCTTCATTTTACCTGATCTATTTTTGCAACTTTTATCAATAGATTTTTTTTACTTTGAAACCCAATTAAGGCAGGCATACACTGTGCAATTTCAGGCAAGGTTCTCATTTAGTACCAACACTCACTGTACAAGAAAATCACAGAGTAAGACAAAAGACGCAGGGCCCAACTTAAGAAACATAGCACAAAATAGACATCTTACCTTTTTGCTCTTTTATTCTCTCTTTTAGTATCTGATTTTGACTCTCATCATCTTATACCTGTCAGTGAAATGCTGCATTCCTGAATAAACTTAATGTCTTGAAATGTGCGAGCCACATATTTTCTGTGACTTTCTGATTTACATATTTAAATTCGGTGGACTATACTGTGTGTTTGTAAACAACTTTATTCCATACTATACTATACTGCGCACTTTCTTAGTCATACAGGCTTAGAATGCATAAGGGCAAGTAAATGATCAAAGAATTTTCATTTTTGAGTGCACTATCCCTTTAATAGAGTTGCTTGTAATTAAATCTCCAAGAACGCTCTTTGCTTTTGCATATAGGATAAATCAACCAGAGGGAACAGAACCAACGGCATAGCACACAAGGGGAAAAACAGAGAATCTCATTTCCGTCACTTTTGACAGCAAGCATGTGTGCGGCTCACTGCTTTTCTGTCAGCCTGTGGGCAACCAAAATGGATGTACTGGTATGGGCTGGTGGCAAGAGCCAGCAGTTGATTGATTTAACATTCAGTTAAATAGAGGGTAAATAAACATATTAGGCCATTGGAGCTTGTTTATGCTGATCTGGGGGAAAGACATATTGTCTGAGCCAGATCCCAATGCCAATGCTGTCGCCCAAGGACAATGTAAATATGATGAAAATGAAGGGGGGAAGCTAGGATACTTTGTTGTGGAATAATGAAAGAGAAGTGTCTCTCTTTTTGCTGTGGACTTGTCAGATGAAGGGCTATTATCCGCATGGTCACTTCATTAATCTGCTAGAAAGGTTAGCTGCAACAGGAACTGAGTATTTGTATGTCCTCGAGTAAACAACAGAACAATATGGCAGCTTCTGCATAATGCTGCTACACCTCTATTAATCTACATATCCACGTTGTTCCACTACCATGTAGCTCATTAAGGCAGAAATGAAAAATGTAAGCCAATTTAAAAAAAAGTTTGAAGTATTTGAAATGCACTGCAGATGGCAACAGGTTAAGTGCTGAAACACAGGGTGAGGGACCCTGTTTCCAAAAACAATTACGATGCATGTTAATGATAAATTGTATCTATATGAAGAATTAATGAATGAACAGTACCCATCAAAGTGCAGTTAGACAATGTTGCAACCTAAAATGTTGGACTTTGTATACAGTTCAAAACCTTTTGTTTGTTTATAAGGCACTGAATGGTTTGGCCAGTATACAGTTGTCTGTCCTCAGGTCAAGTTTCAAATTGAGAAGGAATGTTGTCAAT
Source organism: Triplophysa bombifrons (assembly GCA_029783895.1). Classification (NCBI taxonomy): domain Eukaryota; kingdom Metazoa; phylum Chordata; class Actinopteri; order Cypriniformes; family Nemacheilidae; genus Triplophysa; species Triplophysa bombifrons. The sequence goes on from CM056455.1 coordinate 8,532,823, forward strand.
TTCAAATCAATTTCTGTCTCAAAGACATGGAACAATATCCCATTTCACATAAAATCAGCACCTACATCTTTTAGGCTTGTGAATTTTAAATCTGATATTTTAATAACACTTTGGACAACAGTTATTGTCTTTAAATGTGCTTTATAAATAAATGTGACTGACTGACTAAAGGGTCTTGATGATAAAGTCTTTAAATACGTCTAGTCCGCCATGTAGTTTCACTTTTGTTTAATGCTAAATTTTGACTTCCTGCCAAAACCTGACCAAACCTAGGTTAGGGGTTAGGGGAAAGGCTTTAGATGGAGAGACCGATCAAATACCAGCCTGGCCATTTACATTTACTTATTTGGCAGACACTTTTATCCAAAGCGACTTACAAGTAGGAGAGCATATAACATTTTGACAACACGCTAAACAGTACCATTAGTTTATAATGCCATTTTACTAGGAGGATTAAAGCTGAAGTAAGCAAGGGAGAGAATAAACAAGATTCATTTTCATTATAGACTGTCCAATTTATCAAGCAATCAAAAGCAGGGGAGTATGATTTATCCAGGGACAAATCAGCACACAAACCAAATGAAGTTACTGTAAAGCTGTTTTGAAACTATTCAAAATTGTAAAGAGCGCAACATTTGCAGACGCTTGCATGCGTCAAGTGCATCCATGGTCCTGCTTAATGAAATATACTTTCAATGGCTTGTGATTAAAACATGGAAAACTAAGTACACCTGGGCCAAACACACATTTTAACTGCTGCTATATTTATTTTAAGCCGGTAGCATGCTTTATTGATTATAAACATGCTCAATAGTCCAGTAGCAGTTTTGGAAACATGGTGTGTCATTAAGGTGACACTTTACAGCAGTGGTTCTCAACTCTAGCCCGCCAGATCCACTTTCCTGCCGAGTTTAGCCGCAACTCTGATAAAACACCTGAAGAGGCTAATCAGCGACTTCATGGACAGTCGCGTTCAATTTAAAGTTATTCTGCGCAGATTGTTTTGCATATCGCATTAAAGTACCGCGAAAGCAATTCTAATGCGAGATTCAGTAGAGAACAACTGCTTTACAGCTTTACCCACTTTGAACAGCTTAATACGGTGGCCGCTAGGTGTCACTGCGCTGCAACAGAAGAAAACACATGCAAACACATGCAAACACAAGCAAATTCAGAAAGCATCTTCATTAGTTTGACGACACATGCCCTGCAAATACTCGAAACACAAACAAACACAGAAACGCGCTGCATATACTCGCAACACAAACAAACACAGAAACGCGCTTCAAATTCTCGCAACACAAACAAACACAGAAACGCGCTGCAAACTGCACAGACGACAACGGAAGTTTTTCCGGGGGACCGCAAAAACTGATGCACCTGATTGGGACGCGCTTCTCTTTGACTGTTCAAATTTGTTAGTGGTGTTGTCAGCCACATTGAAGGTAATTGCTTTATAACTTTATTTTAACTTTCTTAACGTATGTCCGTAGGATATTATTAGCCTGTCGATTTGAACAGTTTAACAAAAACGATGAGACGTAGTAACTGCTCGACTTACGTAAACAAGTGTTTATATAAAAGAGTTTAAAGGTTTAAAAAAATGATTAAAAACGTCTCGGGTTACGTCTGTAACCCTTGTTCTCTGAGAAGGGAACGAGACACTGCGTCGCCATGGCAACGCTTTGGGGAACGCCTCAGCATGACCAGCTCTGAGCACGTGTGTCAACATCGTCCAGTAGTGAAATGATACGTCATAGATGACGTATGGACCAGGAGGTATAAAACGACATCCGAAACAGTCAACTTCAGCTCGATAAACTTCAAAGCAAGAGGCTAACAGGGATGTAGGGAGTATGGCAAGGTGACGCAGTGTCTCGTTCCCTTCTCAGGGAACAAGGGTTACAGACGTAACCCGAGACGTTCCCTTTTGAGGGAACTCGCACTGCGTCGCCATGGCAACACTTTGGGGAACGAAATACCCAAACCGCCATACGCCCAAATGCCTGTCTGTGTGTACAAAATTTCACGTGGAAGACACAAGCACCTGGGCTCCCATGGTGAGATTCATGTCTAAACTATAGAATCTCACAAATGTGTGCGGAGAGGACCAGCCTGCCGCATCACACACGTCCCGCATAGACACCCCCGACCTTAAGGCTACGGAGGCCGCCATACCCCTAGTAGAATGGGCTCTGACATCCAAAGGCGAAGGTCTGCCAGAGGCCTCATAGGCCATAGAGATAGTCTCAACTATCCATCTGCTAATGGTTTGCTTGGTTGCGGAAAGACCTTTCTTCGGTGAACCAAAACATACAAAGAGCTGCTGCGCTTTCCTCCAAGCCGCAGTTCTGTGTACATACGAGTCCAGTGCTCACAAATTTAACCTTTCCTGGTCCTGGCTCCTGAAAGGTGGAGGACAGAATGCTTGCAAGGTAATGGGTCTCGGTACATTATCCATAACTTTAGGCACGTATCCTGCCCGGGGGAAAAGGAATGCCTTAACCAAACCAGGAGCAAATTCAAGGCACGTAGGGGAAACCGACAAGGCCTGAAGATCTCCCACTCTCTTAAGAGAAGTAATAGCCATCAGGAATACTGTCTTAAGAGTGAGAAACTTAAGAGCGACTGAATCAATCGGTTCAAAGGGAGGAGCTGACAGCCCCTCAAGAACTGTAGCCAGGTCCCAGGTAGGTACCCTAGTGTGGCCTCAACCTGCGAGCACCACGAAGAAACTGTAGAACCAAGGGGTCTCTACCAACAGGTATGCCCCCTAGCCAAACATGAAAGGCAGAAATAGCTGCCATATACACCTTTAAAGTAGATGAGGATAAGTCCGCAGCAAAGCGATCTTGTAGGAACTCAAGCACTGTTGAAACTGGGCAGTTTACAGGGTCCATGCGAAGGCATAAAGCTTCCTTGTAGAAGGAGCTCTAGAATTAAGTATGGTCTCCACAGCCTCAGCTGAGAGACCAGTGTTTAGAAGGCTAGCCCTCTCAGAGGCCAAACCCATAGCTTCCATAACTCCGGGCGTGGGTGATGTATTGAGAAAGGAGAAAGGAGAAAGAGGTCCCTCCTCAAAGGAATCTCCCATAGAGAGTTCTCCAACAGGTCTATGATGTCTGAGAACCATACTCGGGCCGGCCAGAACGGGGCTACCAACAGTAGGTGAAATCCGCCTCTGCGCACCCTTTCCAGAACTCCCGGGAGTAGAGCGATCGGGGGAAAGGCGTACAGGTGAAGCCTCGGCCACACCTGCGCCATGGCATCCAGCCCTAGAGGGGCTGGATGTGTCAGGGAAAACCAGAGCCAACAGTGCGTGTTTTCCTGAGTTGCAAAGAGGTCTAACTCTGCCTGGCCGAACCTCATCCAGATCTGCTCCACCACCTCTGGGTGGAGTCTCCATTCCCCGGGCCTCAGCCCCTGTCTCGACAGGAAGTCTGCTCCTCGGTTCAGGTGACCGGGGATATATACTGCCCTCAGGGAGAGCAGCTTCCCCTGAGACCACAGGAGGATCTGACGTGCCAACTTGTATAGTTGCCGTGACCGCAGACTCCCCTGGTGATTTATGTATGAGACCACAGCTGTGTTGTCTGTCCTGACAAGCACATGTTGGCCTCTGAGTTGTGGGAGAAAGTGTGTCAACGCCAGAGACACTGCCATCATCTCTAGGCAATTTATGTGCCAAGATCGAAACTGGCTCTCCCATCGGATTTGGCCCCATTGGCCTTCCATAACAGCTCCCCAACCTGTGAGTGAAGCATCGGTTGTCAGTGCAACGCGCCGACAACTGATTCCCAACACTTGTCCTTGGGAAACGAACCAAGGTTTTTTCCACATTCTCAATGTGTGCAGGCATCTGCGTGTCACCTTGATAATGCGCAACGGGTTGCCCCTCGGGGAAAACCCTTTGGTTTTGAGCCACCACTGTAGAGATCTCATATACAGCAGGCCGACAGGAATTATGTTGGACGCAGCTGCCATGAGTCCCAACAGCCTCTGAAAAAGCTTTACCGTCAGTGATTGGCCTAGCTTTATTCTGCAAACGGTTGACAGGATTGCAGCAATACGAGCAGTCGCGAGCCGCGCCTGCATCGTGATGGAATCCCATACCACTCCTAAAAAAGTGGTTCTCTGTACTGGAGAAAGCACACTTTTCTTGGTATTCAGCCTCAACCCTAGTTCTTTTATATGTGAGAGAACAACATCTCGATGTTGAACCGCCAGATGTTCCGATTTTGCTAGAATGAGCCAATCGTCTATGTAATTTAACACGCGAATGCCCTTCATGCGCAGCGGAGCTAGGGCTGCATCCACGCACTTCGTGAACGTGCGTGGAGACAGAGCCAGGCTGAACGGGAGAACACGATATTGACAAGTCTTTCCCCCGAAAGCAAACCTTAGGAACTTTCTGTGACGAGGAAAAATGGGGACGTGAAAGTACGCGTCCTTTAAATCGATCGTGACAAACCAGTCCTCGGATCTGATTTGTCCTACGATCTGTCTCAACGTCAACATCTTGAATTTGAGTCGCTGCACTGCTCGATTTAGATGTCGTAGATCTAAAATCGGACGTAATCCCCCGTCTTTCTTTGGAACAATAAAATACCGGCTGTAAAAGCCTGAGTTTCTTTCGTGAGGAGGTACAAATTCTATTGCCTCCTTGCACAAGAGAGCTTTTAGTTCTTGTTCCATCACCAGAGTCTGCTCGGGGCACACCTCGGTGTACAAAACTCCGTTGAAGCGGGCGGACGGACTTGAAATTGGATCCGGTAACTCTTCTCTATCGTGCGCAGGACCCATTGTGACACATTTGGTAGACCTTTCCAGGCTGCTAAATGGTCGACTAAGGGAACTAGCCTCTCGTGGCCAGCCTCCGGTGATATTATTACGGGAACCGCAACGGCTCGGCAAACCTCGATTGGCAGAGCTGGCTGAACCCTCTGGGGACATCGAGGAGGAACGGGCACCGTATAATGAGGTGCAAGCGCACGCTCCTCGGGGGGAAATGAGCTGTCAGGACTTTTTCTTATTTTCCCCTTTCCTCGCCTGAATGACTGCCCCCAGGTCAGTCCTAGGTTTGTAAGGCTTTGATGGTATTTTCCTCCTGAACCCCCATCCTTCTGGGGTGGGGCTCGGGAAGCAACACTCTGCTTCTGACGCTCACGGTAGCTAGTGGATGCCTGTGGCTGTTCTCTCCCTGCCACATGGGGAGTTTGTCCACGGCGGGGGAGATAAAGTTTAAATGCTGCAGCCTGTTTCTTAGCCTCCTCGAACCTTTCAACAACGGTGTCTACAGCGTTGACGAAAAGGCCCGTAGGGGACAATGGGGCGTCCAGAAGAAATGACTTGTCAGATGGTTTCATGTCTGACAGGTTCAACCATAAATGCCTCTCCGTGGCTACCATAGCGCCCATCGAGCGGCCCAAAGAACGGGCTGCTTCAGGAGTGGCACGGAGAGAAACATCTAAAGCATGACGGACGGGTTGTAAAACATCCGCCGCCACCAGCCCTGTGTCAACCAATTCACGTAGCGCATCAGCCTGATACGCCTGAAGTAGTGCCACAGAGTGTAAACATGCCCCGGACTGCCCTGCTGCCGCATATGCCTTGCCGACCAAAGTCGATGTCACCCTGCATGGCTTTGATGGCAAGGTAGGGGCTTTTAGGGACGAAGCCGTGGATGGAGACAGATAGCTCGCAAGCGTCTGTTCTATTCTCGGCATCGCCCCGTAACCTCGTTCTTTATAGCCCTGAACATTAGAGTAAATACAGGTCAGTGGCGTGAACACTCGTGCTGTATAAGGATGCTGCCAAGACCTACACACCTCTTGATGCAGGTCAGAAAAGAAAGGGAGTTTGTGTCGTGTGGGCTGTGTGCTATGCTTAAGACATCGCTCGTCCATCTTATTCTCAGGACGAGCGCTCGGTTTATCTTGTGGCCAGTCTATTGTCAGTTGGGCTACCGCAGCTGTCATGACTTCCACCAGATCGGCGTGTACCGAAGCAACAAGAGGGGGAACATAATCTAACTCTCCTGCTTCGATACTAGTTATGTCTACATCCTCAGATGCAGAACATTGCCGAACCGGGCTCCCTCTCTGAGCGGAAGAAACCGCAGTGCGTGCTCCCGACTCAGCAGAGAGAGATGTGGAAGCCAAGGAGGGCAAAGAGAAGCCGGAGCATGTCTCTTCAGCCTCCGTGACGTCCATCTGCTAGCCCCACGAGCGAAGTTTCCGCTCTGCCTCGGCAGAAGCGGGACCATCACCACGCGGAGCTCGCACCTGGCCGTGCTTATCAAATAGTGCCAAGCGGGAACGGAGCGTACGCTGTGGTAAAAGTCCACAGGCTTCACAGTCAGCTCCCTCGAGCGCTGACTGTGCATGCTCCGCTCCCAGACAGACTACACAGAGATCATGCGTATCATTGCTCGTGATAAAACGCGAACAAGGAGGAGCACAATGTCTGAAACTTTTCTCTGACATGTTAGCAAACTGGCTAACCAAACACACTTCTACACAATCACGCTGCTTTTAAAACTAGAAACACACACACTTCACACAGAGCCGTAGCTGAGAAGAAAAGAGCTGAAGTTGACTGTTTTGGAGGTCGTTTTATACCTCCTGGTCCATACGTCATCTATGACGTATCGTTTCACTACTGGACGATGTTGACACACGTGCTCAGAGCTGGTCACGCTGAGGTGTTCCCCAAAGCGTTGCCATGGCGACACAGTGCGAGTTCCCTCGAAAGGGAACTTATTCTAGTCGACATAGTCAGTGTGGCTGACAACTCCACTAACGAATTTGAACAGTCAAAATGAAGCACGTCCCAATCAGGTGCATCAGTTTTTGGGATCCCGGAAACACTACCGTTGTCGTCCGTGCAGTTTGCAGCGCGTTTCTGTGTTTGTTTGTGTTGCGAAAATTTGCAGCGTGTTTCTGTGTTTGTTTGTGTTGCGAGTATATGCAGGGCATGTGTCGCCAAACTAATGGAGATGCTTTCTTAATTTGCTTGTGTTTTTTTGTGTTTGCATGCGTTTTCTTCTGTTGCAGCGCAGTGACGCTTAGCGGCCACGGTAGCTTAAGGCAATTAAGACAAATGTGAAAAATGCTGTCAATTTAAGACGAAATATTAACTGCACAACAAAGAAAATAAATGAAGCACTAAAATGTCAAATAAAACGGTTTAAAATATCTAAATAATGTATAAAATAATGTGAGGGCGGTTCTTTAGAGAAGAAAAAGTGTGCTAGAAAGGAGCGTCCATGTATCTGACGTGCAAAATAAAGGAATAGAAACAGATTTTTAATTGTTGTATATTATTGAAACCCCAGATTAATATTTACAGCTGTGAAAAGTTTGATATATAACGTTAATCTACATTACGGACACATTTTACGCAAGATCATTGTTCACCTGATATCTCTTACTTTTATTAACAAATCCCCTTTTGTCTGCCACTATAATTTCCTAGGCGATCCTAGAGACCAATAAACTGTTGAAAGTACCTGGGTTTGCATAGACTTTAAACAATATGCCTGTTAATTTTGGCCTTGCAAAGAGGTTACATAGAGGTTTGACATCACTGGATTACTTTAAAATGTGTTAAAGAGTAGGTAGCATGAGATCATGAAAATTACATTTCATCCAGTCTGCTATATTAACGTGTTTGAAAGTAAGCTGTCTGCCAAGTTCGAAGGTGAATAAATTACAAAGTTATTTGCTTGTAAAAAGGGGAGTCGACTCCGAATCACACAAACGAGACATGGAATACTACACCCGCGTATCTACGTCACTAGACATATTCCCCGTCTACGTTTTGCTGAGACTCCCGGGAAAACGTATTTCTTCTCCCCCAAACACTGTCGCTCGTTCGTGATGCGTGTGTATCATGTTTAGAACCTGTGTTCTACGGTGTGACACTAAGTCTGTGTTATTTCAACTACCAAAGGAAGAACGTTTCAAACTGCAGAATAGTAAAAGGTGAACTGAAGTGTATGCAATGCATTATCTTTCAATCAACCCAATCTTGTGGATTTGGCCACAGGTTCTCATCCACATCAAATTGTATGTTTTCATTTGCCAAATATTTACATTTACATTGCTTTATGCATTTGGCAGATGCTTTTTTAATAGTAAATCTATAGTAATCTTCTGTCATGGTGAAACCAGGCCTGACACTTATCTGCTGTAATGTCATTGCATGCATTATCCATGGTAACTTGTCCAAATACCTACCAACTTCATGTGGAGAAAAATTCTTGGTAACACTTGAAGCATGTATGTATTGTGGCGAGGCGAGGCGCCCAGGTCCTAATCAGCGTCGCCAGGGTAACAATTATCCACCCACAGCTGGCGGTCGTCAGCACCTGTAGCTCGTTCCTGGGCCTATAAAGGCGGGAGGGAGGAACGAGACGGGAGACTTCCATTCCACACGCTAAACCCATGAATGCAGACTGTCTCTCTTTGTCTTTTAAACAGGCGACAGCGCAAGGCGACCGGCAGAAGGATCAACACACCAGCACTTCACTACCACATACAGGTCTGCACCCGGATCTCCCAGAGGGATTATTTTGCACCTTGTTTTCCCAAATTGCACTATAATAAACTGCTCTCCGGGGGTATTTTGCACTACTCTGTGTTGTTTCATGCTTTGCTCGCCACAACTGGTGGAGAATGCGGGCAAATTAGCACGAAGTTATTGATTTTTTTTTGGTGTGTCTCACTTACCTCTGTACATAGGGAACCGCGCTCTCTCCCTCTCTCCCTCACCGACAACTGGGCCATGGAGGAGCTGATTCGCTAGCTGGCTGAGATAGTCTTGCCAACAAAGATGGCGGATGTTACTGCAGCGCAGATCTCGCTTTCGGACGACCATGCAGTCATGAACGGCCATCTCACCGCACTCGGGACGTTTCGGCAGCTCTCGGAAGCAAGAGCCGAGTCAGCGAAGCTCACAGCCCCGCCCATTTCTGGAGAATATCAACAAACGCGTGAGGTGCTTCCCGCATCTGTTAAAGGGGACGGTGAGAAGCGAAAAAAAGAAGTCTCAGCTCAAACAGGTATGTCCCTGACCAGTCCAATGGAGAAATTCCACGATTGGTCCTATGAAGAGGATAAGCCAATGAGCACCCAGCTGGCCCAGCTGCACCGCCTCACAAAAAGATGGTTGGTGCATGGGAACCCCATCGCCGTCCAGGTCGCCGAGAAGATAATCGTCGACTGGATGCTGCGCTCCCTACCTCGGGAAGTTCGGAGGCGAGTGAGCAGGAGTGGTCCCCGCACCTATCACCCTGGAGGGCAGAAATACCCTGGCGGCAGCCAGAGGACACCTCCGGAAATGTGAACAGACCCGCGGTCCCCTCTCCCTCAGACAAGCAGACCTCTAGAGGAGCAATTATTCCCGAACCCCGGACATGGCTAGCCGGCTATGTTAGCCAACCAGCACGACCCACGGACATGCCGAGGAGGATGGTGAAGGTTAACGGACAGCCGGTTGAAGCAATGATGGACTCTGGCAGTACGGTCACCCTCGTCAGTCCCACAGTGGTTCGAGCCAGGCCGCGAGGGAAAATGTCGATTCCCCTCGGGTGCGTATATGGAGATGTCCGGAGAGTTCCAGCCCGAAGATTCACCATTGCGGCATGGCCCGGCTCCTGGTCCTTAGACGTCGGCATTGTACCCGAATTACCAGCGCCGGTACTCCTCGGAAGAGACTGGCCAGCGTTCAACCGGCTGTTGACCATGACCACACAGCCAAGTGAGGGGGAGCTGCCGACGGAAACGGCGTCTGACGAAGCCCAAGAAAACTGGCTTCGTAGCAAGTACCACGGGGAGTGCGCGAGAGGGTGAGTATGGTTTCCAGACCACCGACTCCTCTGGTCTGTGTCCCCAGGCAGCCACGGGAGTACCCGGGGTGAGAAGACGTCTGCAGGACGGTCGGTCAGGAGACCGGAGACGCCGACCCATTGGACGCGGAACGATGCCAGCACCCCACGCATCCTCTCCCGTATCCCGTGGTACCCAACGGTCTGTTTCACGGTGCTGCGCAGAGAAGGGGGGAGGAAAACGGATCGTGGACAGTAAGGACTACAAGGTCGACCGACGCCTAGCCCCGGAGCCGGTACGCAGGAGCCGTCGGCGCAATGTAGTGAATCCACGATCAACTTCAGAGGACCTGGCTAGAAGACGTTGTCAATTTGCTGTCTCACAGTTGTCCAGTTGGCCAACAGACCATACCCCGCCGACCTCCTCCCTTTCCTTCCATCCCTTTGCACGGCACCGAGGTGTCCTCTGTGCACAAGGGATGGGACCTGGAGGGTTCATGGCCGGAGTCTGCCCGTGGCCACGAGCGCAGCGGCGCCCTCGTCGGAGACGTCCTTCACGTTCTGAGGCCCCGCCCCTAAGGACAACCCCGAAGACAGCCACTGCCCATAGCCTGAAGATTGTTGCCACGAGAAGCCCGGGCAGACAAACGGCGCACACCATGAAGCCCAGAACTCTCCCAAAATCATGGTGGAGCCACGACCTTACCAGGTTCCAGAGGGCGCCCGTCAGGGTATTTTTATTTCCCTCCCACCTCCACCTACAGGTGAACTCGTGGTACCAGAACAACGCTTAGGGGGGGGAATGTGGCGAGGTGCCAAGGTCCTAATCAGCGTCGCCAGGGTAACACACAATTATCCACTCACAGCTTCCGGTCATCAGCACCTGTAGCTCGTTCCTGGGCCCTATAAAGGCGGGAGAGAGGAACGAGACGGGAGACTTCCATTCCACACGCTAAACCCATGAATGCATACTGTCTCTCTTTGTCTTTTAAACAGGCGACAGCGCAAGGCGACCGGCAGAAGAATCAACACACCAGCACTTCTCTACCACACACAGGACTGCACCCGGATCTCCCAGAGGGATTATTTTGCACCTTGTTTTCCCCAATTGCACTATAATAAACTGCCCTCCGGGGGTATTTTGCACTACCCTGTGTTGTTTCGTGCTTTGCTCGCCACAGTATAATGCATTATAAAGAGTTATTGCAGGGTAAATGCATTATAATTCTAAATAATGTGTGTTGTAATTAGGGATGGGAATTGATAAGAATTTAACAATTCCGATTCCATTATCGATATTGCTTATCGATCCAATTCCTTATCGATTCTCTTATCGATTCTCATTGGGTGAGGGAATAAGTACAAATTTGTTTGTTTGTATTAACTCGCTTTAATATCTGATAAGAACACAGCACATACTTAAAAGTAGGCTACAAAGTAAAGTCCAGGGACCCATAGAGTTTTTCACATTCATCATAGGTCCAGACAAAAAAAATAAAATAAAACTGCCATTTAAGTGCCATAAAAACTAAAAACACAGACTAAACAGTCAAGGAAGAGCTTGTGCCTTTGGGAATATTCTACCTGAAACAAAATTCAACTTAACTGACATACAAAATAAAAAGAAGTCTTCTGTAAAGACCACAACTATCAACTTAGGCAAATTAACAATTTTTGTGCGGAAAAATTGTCATGTTTGCCCTCTCAGGAAGGATACGAGATCTTTCTGGATTTAGGGTGTCTCCAGCAGTGGAGAACACCCTTTCAGAAGGGGTGGAGGAAGCTTGGACACAGAGATACTTCTCAGCTATAGCTGACAACACTGGCAATGTCTGACTCTGGAGATTATTACCTTCGGCATTAATAGCAGATGATGTCTCGTCAGCTCCGCTGCTGCTTGACTCACTTGTTGTTGCTGTGTCGCTAAGTAGTACTGTATCACACACGCGACAGTCCTGCAAATGAAATTAAACTTTTACAGTTGTTGCTAATGACCACATTGGCGTCTTTTCTAGTGAAATATAACCACGCTTTAGATCGCTTCTGCCTCGATGACATGTTTGCTGCGTAACCAAAACAACGCAGCGCGTGTGTGAGGTCATGATGATGACACATTTGCAACGAGCGGAACAGATAAGCGGAATCAATAAGCAGGTACACTAACGGTTCCAAGGAATCGATTCACTGGGCACCGGTTCTAAAGAAGAACCAGTTCTCGATTCCCATCCCTAGTTGTAATGCATTAAATGTAGTTCTAAAGAATTAGAACCCATTTAAAATGTGTAGTGTAAATATGAATTGCTAAGTGTTATACCGTATTAACTTTTTATAACATATATAACAATTATTTATAAGCCATTTCAATGCATTAAAAGGTGCATTACAATGCTTAAAACCACTTTTATAGTGTATTATACATACATGCTTCAAGGAAATTGTTACCAATTTGGTTAAGGAAAGGAGAGAATTGGGGTAGATACAGGCATGTATTCGTTCTATACCACCTCCCACTGCTGGCTCCATGTCTTCACTATGTAGAGTCAGATAGCCCTCGTCTTAAATTAAAAAGTACAACACACAAATATATTTGTCAATAATAACCTATATGGGACAAAGCACAGAATATACACTGCAAAAATTGCTTTTCTAACTTAGTAGTTTTGTCCTGTTGTCAGTCCAAATATCAAAAAAATCTTAAATCAAGAAGCATGTACTAGACACATGAAATAGCATAAGAAATGATGTCTTGTTTTCTGAAAAAACAAGCAAAATTGTCTGCCAATGGGGTACAAAAAATAATCTTAATGAGATATAATTTCAAACAGAAGTTTTAAGCATCACTTAATTTTCTCAGGCCATTTTTCTTGTCTAGTAATCTTGATTTTTTTTAGATACTTGGACTGGAAACGAGAAATAAATTACTAAGTAAGAAAAGCTGTTTTTGCAGTTAAGCTATACATGACAACAGATTGATAAATGAATGGTTCAAAAAAGGCTAGTGAATAAAAACGTGTCTTTAGTCTTGCAATGCAATGTGCAAAGTAACCATACCACCCCTGCTTTACTTCCGTTATTAACGAGCTAATGCTAACTTGTCATTCTTGTCAAGCTGGATAACGAGTAGACACCAGCACCGGGGACATTACGTTCCTCACTTCAAAATGGAACAAAAGTACGATTCCGTAATGACTTAACCTGCTGTTGAACTCCCTTCCTCCTCATCAAAGACTCCAACATGTTTGCGTTTGGGTGCTGGATCATTGCCGTGGTGCTCCCGTGCCATGTCGCTTTTGCATATTTTGCAGTTAACACACTTTTTCCGTTTATTTAGTGTGAAATGCTCACGCACCTTGGATGACTTTGGTCGCGCGGATTTCTCTTTCTCCGCCATGTATCTTTCCTCGTTTTTTTTTATCTTTGCTCCGCCCTGTGTATGAGGCGCCGAACTCTGCTAGCATCAGTGCGCGAGAGAGACCGAGTGTGTTCACTCCGCTCCGCGCTCAAATAAAGTTTTTTTTTTATAATCAAACGTCTCCGTGTCGCGCGACACAACGAATCGATAATGAAATTCGTTGCCAACTCTTTTAGTAATCGATTTTTATCGATTAAATCGTTTCGTTGTTGCAGCCCTAATGAAGTCCCACTGGGATGTGTTCTGTGGTCATTACTGTCAATTGATCTTTCACGATGCCTTTATTTCATGATGGAATATGCCATAAAAACCATGCATTAAGAGTAATGGAACAGTTACTTATCATTTTGAGTAGTTTTATCAAATGATATTTAGAGCATGTTGGTATTCTCTTTGGGAGTGACAAGGATGGACAGGATTAAGAACGATCATCAGAGGGACAGCTCAGGTTGATCGTTTTGGGTACAAAGTAATAGAGTCCAGATTGAGATGGTTTGGACATGTACAGAGGAGGGATAGGGAATATATTGGTAATAGGTTAATGAAGATGAAGCTAACAGGCAGGAGGAAAAGAGGAAGACCAAAGAGGAGATTTATGGATGTGGTGAAGGAGGACATGTAGGTAGTTGGAGTAGAGAAGAAGATGCAGGGGAAGGGGACAGATGGAAGCAGATGATTTGCTGTGGCGAACCTTGAAGGGAGGAGCCGAAAGTAGTAGTATTAGTAGTATCAATTGATATTTAGATCATTGCAATTAAAGAAAGACACTGTCATCTCCCATGTAATGTGTGGTTTGCATTCTCAATTGATAATACTTTGATGTTAAATTTTGTCATTTTGAACAGGTGATTTTGGATCAATGAACAAATGATCCTTGGTTTATGTTAATAATATCCAAGCATTTGGGAGGGATGTTAAGAGTTCTGAAAAACTGTAAAGCATATGGTTAGCGATGTCTTTTGAAAACTGTACAGTCGCTCACAAAGGCAGTCTGTCTTATAGGTGAGGATCTGTTGACAGACATGCAATATAATATATGACTTCAGAGGTGAATAAAGACCTTACATAATGAGGTTTTATGAGTGATTTCTATATACATACACTTGCATGTAATTGGCCATGTTGTGGTTGCTGCTGTAGTGCTTCGATAGCAGTGCCATCTTTCAAATATCTTGGGAGTATTCTAACTGAAGATAGCAGCATTGACCGTGAAATCCAGAGCCGCATTAAACAGGCATCGGCTGCATTTGGAAGACTTAGGTGTAGAGTCTTTCATAACAAGAACATTCATCCCAAAAACAAAGGTTGCACTATACCAAGCAGTTTGTGTCACAAGAGGTCGACCGATATGTATTTTCAGGGTCAACGACGATTATTACAGGTCAAGTAGACCGATAACCGATATTTTGAACGGATATATGTCAGGTGTAAAAATGAAAAATATATTGAAAACAAGAATTCTGAAAAAAACTTTGCACAAAAAACATGGTTACTACACGTTTACTTTAGTAACACCATGGTTAACAGTGAGGAAATAAACAAACAATAGTTCAATCAACATATTTAACGAAGATTACTGCGGTTTTGTTGTGCCATTGTTTGGGGCTTGCAAGGATCATGTGAAATAGAGAGCTCTGTTCAAGGATGTGATCACATAACAAGCTGATGCGGGAGAACCTGTACATGTCTTTACTTTCATACATAGAATATATAATCAGAGAATATAAATTGGATCTTTTAAAAGTAGACACTTTATTAAAAAATATGTGTGGGCGCGTTAAGACATAAAGCAAAACACTTATTACACAGATCTGAAGACACTCACTGTAGACAACCGACTGTGCTTATGTGTATACTCGCGAAGAGGGGAATTATAAGGTGTGTCTGAACATTTCTGTGTAATAGATTGCAAAAAAAACCTCAATCTGACAATTCTTGTGACCAGTTTGAGTCGCGGCTTTGTCCCTTGTACGTGTGCTTTGCCGAGTGCTCTGACTAAAGATCTACTTTTGAAAGCATGCAAGAAGCCTACTTGATGCTTTAAAATGGTTTGTATTGTGAATTGGCATGACTTAAAATAATGTGCAAATGCCTATTTCGTCAACTGATGCGAAATCACTGAAGCAGCTCGAACTAAGTCCAATCCTCCCAGTGCCTTCAGCTTCCCGTGTTGATTCGCCAGACTCGTGACTCCCAACAAATCAGATGGGGGGTGGGCGGGCATTACTCTAGGCAATAGAATAATGCCATGTTTCAAGGGGTCTCAATAAATCCTTGGCTGCATCAGAACCAAATAGCGTTTTTCAAAATTAAATTACTTTATCAGCAAATCTGCTTTTATAATGACCGATGCCTATAATCGAAAAAATGCTTAATATTGACGTTGATAATCAGCCAGTTCGATAACCAGTCGGCCCTACCCTCCTTTATAGCTGTGAATCTTGGGTAACCTATAGCCAAAGTATATTCCACGTAAACTGGCATGATCACTCAGCGCCAACTGCAGAGGTTGGGCACTTGATAAGGATGCCCTCTTGTCGGCGGCCCTGCAGAGTACTACATGGCCAGTTAAGTCATGGTCAATGCTTAGCTGGGGGACCGAAGAACCACTTTAAGGATCAGATGAAGAATGCCATGAAGAAGTGTAAGATCAGACCAAGTGATTTGGAGAATGTTGCTCCTGACCGTACCAGCTTGCGACAGCTATTTAGAGATGGGGTTAGTATGCTGGAGATGGAGAGGACAACCAGGAGACAGCAGAAGCGAGCTAGGAGAAATACAGCCATGGGTACTACCACCACTACTACATATACATGCCCCACCTGCAACAGAATTTGTGGGTCCAGAATAGGACTGTTTAGCCATTAAAGATCTCATCGTTAAGGTTGACATCATCATTAGATCTTGATGGACAACAAAAGAAGTGCTACGATAGGGAGGGGTGGATTTAGCAGTTGATTGCATTTGCAACCTCAACGATAGATGCCTCTGGATTTCACTGACTTGTCCTTTAACTTTGTGCGTTTAGCTTTGCCAGGTTGTAGGTGCATCCACATGCAGCATGTGTTGTATTGAACAAACAGTATATCATAAGGATACCAGCATAAGGATCAACATGTTTGAAACACGTCCGCAAATACAGTTTACAATCACGTTTTCTAAATTTGCAATGCATAACACGTGGTATTTCGAATGCTTAAATTATAAAGCATATTTCATAGATGCTGCTCTTAGATACCGATTAATCAAAAATAAATTGGATTTCGGGATCCAGGATTAAATCAAACCAAAAGTGCAAGCTCCTGTAAACGCAGTGAGACAGGCATCTCACGCCATCGATACGTGCCCATCTTGCCCATTCAAACAGCACCGTTAGGTAGCCTACAGGTACATCTAAAAAAAATTGTATATCATGAAAAAGGTCCATATTTTTTTGTCACTCATTTCAGAAAGTGAAACCCATATATTATATATATTCATTACACGTAGAGTGAAAAGTTTCAAGACTTTATTTCTTGAAATTTTGATGATTATGCTAACATATAATGAAGACCCAAAATTCAGTGTCTCTTAAATTTGAATATTACATAAGATCAATAAAGAAAAAGGATATTTAAAACAGAAATGTCAGGCTTCTGAACAGTATGTTCATTTCTATGCACTCAATACTCGGTGGGCCTCCTTTTGCATGAACTACTGCATCAATGCGGCGTGGCGTGGAGGGAATCAGCCTGTGGCACTGCTCAGGTGTAATGGAAGCCCAGGTTGCTTTGATAGCAGCCTTCAGGTCATCTGTTGGGTCTGGTGTCTCTCATTTTTCCTTTAGAAGACACAGAGGACCAAAGTCCTCTTTTCAGAGGACTTTCATTTGGAAATCAAGTCCCAGAATCTGGTGGAAGAGTGGAGCGGCAAGGAATCCATGTTTCCTGAAGTTCAGTGTGAAGTTTCCACAGTCACTGATGATTTGGGCTGCCATGTCATTGGTCTATAATAAAAAATGTAGGAATAAATACATATATCCATGAATATGAGGAAAGAAATAAAAGTTGAAATAAATAAATGCATAAATAAATGAAAACATTAAAAAAAAAAAATCTGAAAAAAAGTATAAAAACTAATTTATTTTTGCATTTTTACATTTCTTCATGAATTTATTTTTGCATTTATTTATTTTTAATTTAGTCAGGTTTGGAATTCCACAGACATCGGTTGAGGTTGCAGGTCCCCAATAGCATGTTTTTTTTAAATGCACATTTGCATTTTTGCACAAGTTTTGACCTTAAATTAAATTCTGTCATTTTTGTTTAAATTCAAAATGATCAAAAACACTGGTCACCTCTTCGTCAGTGAACAGCGACAGTGTCTGTACGTGTTTATTTACATACAGTTTGTGTATTTGTGCATGTTTTTTACTACACTCCCGTTACATAGTTTTTTTTGGGTGGAATATAGAGCTGTGTTTTCCTTCATGTTGTGATAAGGGTTCAATGCTTCAACCTTCCAGTGCCTCCTGCAACAATCTGATATTCTTAAATTGCCTGAATATTAAAATAATTTGTGTGTGCTATAAATTAGGTTTTTCTTGTCCAGAATCATGTGCTGGCCTGCATTGAGCTTTTTAGCATATTTATCTTGATCCATTCCGTGAATTCAGAAGAAATATGATACTGGATGTATGAATGTAAACCTGATTTAAGTCCAGTGTACATTGGTTCTGTAACTGTCACACAGTAGCTAATATAGTTAAAACAGTAAAACTCATAGTTCTCCACCATTTACTCTGCCATAAGTTATGACAGCAAAATAAACAGGTGTTTCTCTTATATTAGACAATGAAAACCTTGCATTTACTACAAATATATCTGTCTCTTAAATAATATTATATAATTCTTTGCCAAACTGTGATGGGAACCATCATTATCAGCAGCACCTCATCAAAAGGCATCTTTCACCCAGGATAATGGATGTGATGAAAGTAGATCGGATACACAACTCATGAGATGTCTCTCTGATAATAACAAGGAAAGGTAACTATTGTAATGTATTTCTATAATCATTTATTCCCCAAACACAGAGGATGCCTAACAGACGAACCCAGTGAAAACTCAGACCTCCTTTCCTCTATTCATATTCCTGACTGCTCCCCCTGTTATGCATAATGCTTGGGAAATGTCCTATTGGGCAATTCAACTGTGCTGAAATAGTGGGATTTTAACGCCTAGTTCTATTAAGCAAATATGAATTTTCCATTTAAGTTTATGTTACTGTTACTGTTAAAAAAATAGTATATTTATATCGATAAATGCCATATTTGACACTTGTTATGTTTATATAATAAACAATTTTGATACTATAATGAGGCTTGATATCTTGTTTACATGTTTAGTATTGATTATTGATTGCAGTATATCATTTTTTTTTAGAATTTCCTAAAATCATGGAAAATATGATAATAAGTTACTGTGAATTTTGCAATGTTAAAATGTTGACTATGTTTGTGATAACTTATGCTTGTGAGTGTAATGCCAGTTGCCTTCTTTAATGGTGATGACTGCACTTATGGAAGGTTTATGGCTTTTTTGATGGTAGCTCTGTGGTCAGTTTCTTGCACACACCAAAAGGATCCACTACCTGCCGTGGGAAAAAAATGATTTGTTGACCCCACTAGACTGAGTGAAGTCATATTGTTCCTTTGCCTCAGACTAGTTTGGGTCAAATTGGTGTTCAATTAGTTGAATAAGAAACTCTAATAATCTGTCTGTACTCCGATGATTGAAGGGTCTCTACACTCATATTTAGGTTCCCTTGGTGCTCATATAGCGTACTTCAATTTACAGCTGACTCTGTCAAATATTAACAATGATTCTTCCTCCACAGAAATACAAACTGCATTTAGACATGCAACTATTGGCCCAGTTTCACAGACATGGTTATGGCTTAGTTTAAAGGAGCTGTATGTAAAATTGACACCTAGCGGTTGAGCTTGTAATCGCAGTCCAAATTCAAAATATTGGTACGGATTATTCCCCTCCTCAGACTCGTGGCTCACAGGAGTTACCAGACACTTACAGGAGTGTAACGGGAGGCATCAACTCCCTATTTGGATGGTAATTGTTTCTTATAAGGACATCTGTAAAAATAAATCTGCAAGGCTACTTGGTGATAAAACTCATGCATTCGGACAAACATAAATTCACGGTGTAGGCGTGAGTTTGTAATCCTGCGAACCGGGAAAATGCACTTCTCACATGCTTAGTCACATGACGATTCGCAGGTAATGGTGGTCTAGTGGGTTAAACCACTGAACTGGTAAATCAAAGGTTGCTGGTTTGATCCCAGCAGCCACCACCAGTGTGTCCTTGAGCAAGACACTTTACTCCATGTTGCTCCAGGGGGATTGTCCCTGTAATAAGTGCACTGTAAGTCGCTTTGGATAAAAGCGTCTGCCAAATGACTAAATGTAAATGTAAATAAATATTTAAAATGAATTAAAATGTTATTATCAAATGTTTTCATGTTTTTTTTCTTGTCTTCTTTCTGTTCTTATCTCCCTCTCTGTGTAGTGAAGCAGCGATCCTGATCTATCAGTCAAGTTAGCTAAAATTTATGTGAACTTGTATGTTGTATATGTTGTGTGTGCTCGCGTGATGCATCTACGCGTTCATGTTAACAGCAGAAACTCTGAATCATCTCATCTGGTCATCATACAGACACATAACATCCTTTGAAGCTGTAAAGGGTTTTACATTTATTTGCTTAGATCCATGATCCATGGATCCATGACTTTTGTAAAATAAAGAAAGTCAAAGGATACACCTACTGCCGTCTGTGAACCGTTTCTCTCCGTTCGCAGAAGCATTATGTGAGTCATGCTGTGCTTTTTATGGTGCCATTTCCGGTATTTTCAATGCATCAGACAGTATAATCCCTGAACCTCCTAAAGAGCGCAACTCTCTATGGTGCTTTTTAGTGGTCAGAACGGACTTACAAAATATATTTTAGATTTAACACCTGTTTCAAACTCTGAGATGTGGATTTGGACACAAATAAAATTACCACCTGACCTTGGTGATGGTAAAAAACTGTTGGTTATTCGGCCGGGGATTTTTCTCATAACTCATAATTCATTTTGATTTTTTCCAACTAAACAACATATATCGGTGGTGAAAGAGGAGGATTAGGTTTTAAAACCCAGGGATAAGTGCGCTTTCGAGGAGTAAAATGTGGATTGGAAAAAAAATCAATGAAGCCTCATGCTTCTTGAAGATGGATGTAGGCAAGGAGGTCTTGATATAATAAACCACAAGAGCTGTAACACCCCCAAAATGATGGTTATTATTAAAATTGAAATGAAGCAGTCCATCATAAATCCTCTTAAGCTCTAACATTGAGTCTAATGAGTGATCAGTTATGCTGGCAAGGAATCTCGCTGTAGACTGTACACTGAATACTATATGTTCAATGTGTGACACACTTGAGTTGTACAAAATCGAACTATTGTAAAAGGGGAGAGAGAGTATACCCTGGCAGTGGAGATTATTAAGTCATATTATGAATTCTAATTAACAGATAGTGCTGTTTTACATTTAGTCATTTAGCAGACGCTTTCTCCAAAGGGAAATACAAATGAAGTAAACAATAGAAGCAATTTGAACAACATTAGGACAACAAAAGCATAAGTGCAGTAAAAACCGGTCTCATATAGCCTACCACAGTATACAAAGCAAAGTTTTTTTTTCCTTTTTTTTTTTAGAAAGAGTAGAAAAGAAACAGAACTCAAAACTAATCGGTCAGGTGCTGAAGGAAGAGATGTGTTTCAAGTTGATTTTTAATGTTGGCTACAGAATCTGCTGAGAAGCAGGTAGATCAATCCACAAATGTGGAGCAGCTCCAGAGAAGGTTTATGAGAGTGATCAACAAAGGCGTAAGGGTCTTATGGGTACATATTTTAAAATTGACATTTTTACTTCATCTGAAAGCTGAATAAACAAGCTTTCGATTAATGTATGGTTTGTTAGCACGAGATACAACTACCAAAAAAATTATAAAATCCCTTTTAAAGTTGTCAATCGGAGGCATGCGGACAGAATGTTTGAACACAGTCTATTGGCCTACTGCGTTGTTGAAGATTAAAGAGTACCTAGCATGAGATCATGAAAATGACATTTCATCCAGTCTGTTATGTTGTCGTGTAAATTGAAAGTAAGCTGTCTCCCAATTACTAAGTCCGAAGGTGAATAAATAACAAAGTTATTTGGTTGTAATAATGGGAGTCGACTCTGAATCACACAAACGAGACGTGGAATATTACACCTGCGTATCTACGTCACTAGACAAAGTCCCCGCCTACGTTTTGCTGAGACTACCGGGAAAACTTATTTCTCCTCCCCCAAACACTGTCGCTCGTTTGTTATGCATCTGTATCATGTCTAGAGCCTGTGTTCTACGGTTTGACACTAAGTCGGGCTTATTTCAACTACAAAAGGATGAACGTCTGAGGGAAAAATGGTTACAATTCATTTTTAAATGATACCAAAGGAGTATAACCGCGCATCATTTCTCCGAAGATTGGTTTAATAATCTTGGCGCGTTCACTGCAGGGTATGTGAAACGACTATCCTTGAAAGAGGGGGCAATACCAACTCTATTTGGACCTGTTATCTCCACCGAATCCCAACCTGTAAGTGTGAGTTTTGTCTTAACTTCAAGAAATATTTTTGTACCTTATGTCTGTGTTTAGCTAACGCATATAACACTAACATTGGCATGTACCGTTATTTCTGGGGTGTTACAGTTTGTTTATCTTGCGATTAACTTTGCATTATGACACATTTGCCGCATGTGCACCTATATAGATATATTTGGGTGAAACTACAATCATTTTTCATAACGTCGACTTTCTGAAATGCTCTATGTACAATGACAGTGCACAGTTAAGACGAAATAATAGTATTACTAACGTTTTAACAGTATTTTAAGAAAAAAATATATTTTATTTAATTGATGAGCAAAGGCACAACATGCATGTTGTCACACTGGGAGTTTTTATGACAAGAGTTGTCACTTGGCACTGACAAACATCCTGCTCCAGTCGTGGTGGAGTTTGTTGTGGATTAGCGTCTTCTTCCTCGCCAGACTCGGGCTCAAATTGGTACAGTAAAATCGCCGCCATCTCTAGCTACACATATAATATAAATGACATCCAACCACATGTAAACTGTTTTTACACATTGTATTACATAAAGTTGTTGCTGGACACTCCATAAACCAAAGTAGGACCTGAAAAAACATATGCTACGTAGTCTTTAACATAGATACCAAACTTGAGTGGGTAATTGTCACAAAACCACTAGGCGGATGACAGGTAAGATACTTCAACAATAATTTATGGTAATCACAATGGTAAGCGGATAGGTGAGTGATGGCAGTAATGTAGATGACTGGATATACTGAATGGTAATATGTATCCTGTCCTTGATGTTGCAGGAGATCGTGGATAAAGCCAAAGGGATCAGTTGCGTGCAGCGTGGGTGCGTGAAGCGTGACCTTGGGAAACGTGGCAGAGTTGGAGAACTAGGCAGACAATGACAAGACAACAGGAACGGAGACTTCCATGTGGGTTAAAAGCCAGGGTAAGTAAGACATTCGTGACTCCGTATCAAAGTTGAGACCAGACAATGACTGAGGAAGTGAGGACTGTGACGAAGTTGAGCGGGTGATGGTGATTAGAATTAGAATTAGAGTGAGTGGGAACGTTATGAGGGGGTAGTGTGAGAGCCTGGTGTTTCCGTAACAATAATTCTGAAAGAGTGGACAACAAAAACGTCTTGGTTTCCTGGAGGGAACAAGATCTCGTGTCGAACCGACAGAATTGATTTTGATCTTGAGAACCTATCATCTCTGATTGTACTTTTAAAAGGCCAAAGAAGTTTGCAGATGCCCATTCATTCACCTTTGGGCTGAGGAACCTGAGAGGCCTTCCCGGTCGCTGCAGCGCTGTGGCGTTTTGTATAGAAACCCCCTTCTGTCAGTTCGATACAACGTCTCGTTCCCTCCATCAGGGAACTGAGGTTACATACGTTACCAAGACGTTCCCGTTCTGTCCATCCCTCGAGGTTGTGTGAACCGACAGAAGGTGGTTCCTATACAAAACGCAACGGCGCTGCACCGCATCATGAGTTTAAGCAGAGCGACATTGACCAGCCTGGGCGTGCCACTAGTTTGCGAAACCGCGAATCGTAACCTTCCAGTGGTGTAGTAAGACATCAATGCGTGAATCACGATGAGAAGCTCTTACTAACTGGCCTTTGCAACTCTAGGGGCGAAATAGTACCCCGATAACGGGGGGAACACTGGGAATCGCTGCCCCCTCGCCTGACAGCGGAAACAAGAGTGAGGAAACAACAGACAGGGCTACCCAAGGAGGAGAATCCCTACGTATGGAGCACTAGCTCAAGTATAAGGGGTGGAGTCACCCCCACTGCCAGTGGGCACAGGAGATCTTGGGATTAGTACGCCAAGGTCATGGCGTCCACGATCCAGTGCGCCAATCTCTGTTTGGAGAAAGCTTCCCCTTCTGTTGTCCTCCAAAACAGACAAAGCGCTGCTCAGAGCTTATGATGCTTAACACTTCAGCCGATTGACCCATCGCGTTCTGAGGTGAACAGAATGCCCCGATACTGGGCGGGCGCCTGGCGAACTGGATCGCGTAGCTGAGACGGATTGTCCTCACTAGCCACTGCGACGGGTTGTGGAGCTGTAACCAGGCCCCCAGATAACGTGACAGAGAAACAAGTGGCGAGATCTGCAACATCGTCACTGTGGGGGGAGGTTCTGTGGCTAGTAGAACGGCCGTCTCACCAGGGACATAACCCAGCGGGTCTGCTGACTTGCCTTCCTTCATGTTTCTCTGCACGACGCACAGTCGAGTGCTGACGGCTGTGGGATTGACATGATGCAATGTTGAGTGACGGCTGCTGCAGACTGGAACACCCAGGGAGAAAGGGAGCTCTTTAAGATACAGATTGGGACGTAGCAGGACTGTCCCTATGTGGCCCAACAGCGATAGTATGGCTGAAGCTACGCCTGATGTCCTGGTTCTCCCTGGGCTGTCCCCTAGGAGAACCATCACCATCATGAGATGAGGTACAGGGGCCATTCCTAGGCCCACAAGGACCACATCAAGGTCCCAATAGGGTATGGAGCTCGGTCGGGGAGGATTCCTCCTCCTTGCGCCCCTCAGGAATCTGAAGACCATGTCGTGCTGACAGAGAGACTTACCTGCCACAAGATCATGATGTGAAGGGTGGACTCGGTCAGGGAGTACCAAAGCGTACAATGGGAGGTGTCTAGGGAGGCAAATAGGTCCGCCTGCCCGAACTGCTCCCATATGAGTAGAGATGGAATACTACCCTCCACAGAGCGTGACCTGCCAAGGAGGAGGCGTCAGGCAAGTTGCAACATCTGCCGTGAGCGAATGTCCCCTGAGGGTTGCCATACGCCACAGCAGCCGTGTTGTCCATGCGGAGCAGCAAGTGCTTGACCTGGATGAGAGGAAGGATCCTCTTCAATGCAAGCCAAGCAGACAACAACTCTAGGCAATTGCTATGCCACTGCAGGCAGGTTCCCGTCCAGCGCTGCGACAATGTATGCCCATTGCACACAGCACCACAGCCGAGCAGGGAGGTGCGGCTCGAGACCTGCCCCATCTGGACACCAGCCCGGAGGAAGGACTTGTCTGTCCAGGGGGCTAGGGTGTGACGCAGTGAGAGATGTGAATACGTCTCGTGCCCTTGTGCTAATGCAGTCTCATATGCATCAACCTGAGCAGCATGACTGCCGTCTAGGACACCATATGCCCCAGGAGCCTCTGAAAAAGTTTAAGTGGGACTGCTGAGTGCTGCTTGACAAGGGTCAGGTCTGTCATGGTAACAGAGTCTAGTTCCATACCAAGATAAGAGATGCTCTGCTCGGGGGAGAGCTTGCTCTTGTCCCTGTTTACCTGCAGGCCCAATCGGTCTAGGTGCCGGAGCACAAGGTCCCTGTGCGTACACAACAGGTCTTGCGAGTGAGCCAAGATTGGCCAGTCATCGAGATAATTGAGGATACGCATGCCCTGCTCCCTGAGAGGAGAGAGAGCAGTCTCGCGACCTTAGTAAAGGCACGGGGAGACAGGCAAACTCGACCCTCGAAGGCAAACCGAAGAAACAGTCTGTGCCATCTGAGAATCGAGACATGAAAGTACGCGTCCTTCAGGTCGATTGCCACGAACCAATCCTGATGTCGGATAGATGTCAGGATGCGCTTCTGCGCCAACATTATGAACGGGAGCCTGTGAAGGGTATTGTTCAGAGTGTGCAGATTCTAAACCCTGAATACATTTCAGCCAGAGGGACGGGCTCGATTGCCCCCATCGCGTTCTGAGGTGAACAGAATGCCCTGAAACTTGGCGGGCGCCTGGCGAACTGGATCGCGTAGCTGAGACGGATCGTCCTCACTAGCAATTGCGACGGGTTGGGGAGCTGTAACCAGGCCCCCAGATAACGTGACAGAGGAACAAGTGGGGAGATCTGAAACATCGTCACTGTTGGGGGAGGTTCTGTGGATAGCAGAACGGCCGTCTCACCAGAGACATGCGTTTCTGCGTTTAAAAAAGATTAAAAATGGCAGCCCAACACCGTGGTATAATGAACACACTCAGGCTATAAAGAAAGCGTCCGGTAGAATGGAGCGGAACTTAAAGAAAACTAATTTAGAGGTATTTTGTATAGCATGGAAGGATAGTAATCGAAAATACAGGAATGCCATAAAAACATCTAGATCCACCTACTTTTCATCACTAATAGAAGAAAACCATCACAACCCTAGGTTTTTATTTAACGCCGTGGCTAAATTAACAAAAATAAGTTGTCAGCGACTTCAGATTCTGATTATCAGCATAACAGTGATAAATTAATGAACTACTTCACTAGTAAAATCCAAGACATTACAGAAAAAATTATAACAATGCAACCAGAAGTGAAACCCGCTGAACAAACTAACTACAGCACCCCTAAGGAGAAATTGCAATTATTTTCTACAGTAGATCACGATGAACTCTCTAAAATCATTAGATCATCCAAATCAACAACATGCGTGCTAGACCCTATACCTACAAAACTACTGAAAGAAATGCTCCCGGAAATTATAGATCCTCTTCTTAGTATTATTAACTCATCTCTGACATTAGGACATGTGTCTAAACCATTTAAGGTGGCTGTTATAAGGCCCCTTGTCAAAAAAAGAACTCGACCCAAGAGAACTAGGGAATTACAGGCCTATATCGAATATACCTTTTATATCTAAAGTTCTTGAAAAAGTAATTTCAACTCAGTTATGCTCCTTCCTCCAAAGGAATGACATTAATGAAGAATTCCAGTCTGGATTTCGAGCATGTCACAGTACAGAGACTGCTTTGATCAGAGTTACAAATGATCTGTTTTTAGCGTCTGACCTTGGCTGTATTTCGTTATTGGTGCTGCTAGACCTTAGTGCTGCATTTGACACCATTGACCACAGCATACTCCTCCACAGACTCGAAAAGTACGTCGGCATTAATGGAATAGCATTGAAATGGTTTAAGTCTTATTTATCTGACCGTTTTCAATTTGTAGCAATAAACAATGGTGTGACCCGCAAATCGCAAGTCCAGTACGGTGTACCACAGGGCTCAGTCTTAGGGCCTCTGCTCTTCGCATTATATATGCTACCTCTAGGAGATATAATAAAGCGACACGGAATTAGCTTTCACTGTTATGCTGATGATACTCAACTTTACATTTCCTCGAAGCCTCATGAAACCAAGCAGTTCGATCGAATAAATGAATGCATAGTTGATTTTAAAAACTAGAAGAATTAAAAAAATAGAATTTTTTCACCTTAAGAATATCTCGTGCATTACGCTCTCAGGCGTCCTGTCAGTTAGTAATACCTAGAATTTCAAAATCAAGTGCAGGTGGTAGATCCTTTTCTTATCTAGCGCCTAAACTTTGGAATATTCTTCCCTGCACTGTCATGGAGGAAGACACACACTGTCGGTTTAAATCTAGACTAAAGATGCATCTTTTTAATCTTGCATACACTACACTTCCATAATACTAATCCTCAGAGGATTTAGGCTGCATTATTTAGATCAACCGGAACCAGGAACACATCCAACAACAAAATGATGTACTTGTTGCATCAAAGAGTGCAGAACAGTACTCTACTCTCAGCCAGTCTTGTCTTTTTGTTCCAAGGTTACCGCAGGATGCAGTTCATGCCCAGACCTGATGGCAGAGCTGAGAATGGGAAGCGATAACCTGACAAGAGCTGAGATGATACAGCTGGATAAAGGAATTTATAGCCCACTTAATATTTGACCTGTGGTTCTCTCTCCTATGTGTGCTTTCACTGTGCGTGTGTGTGAGTGTGTTTGCGTGTGTGCATCTATGTCAATGTGTGTAAGTATGTATTCATATTGTGTGTGTGGAGCATTTGTATGCCTGTGTTATGTTGTTTTCACCTTTTTCTTGTTTTTACAGGTATATGCCTTTAGTTGTTTTTCTTGTATTCTCATGTACTGCTGCTTTGTAACAATGAAAATTGTAAAAAGCGCTATATAAATAAAATTGAGTTGAGTTGAGACATAACCCAGCGGGTCTGCTGACTTTCCTGCCTTAATTTTTCGCTGCACGACGCACTGTCGAATGCTGACGGCTGCAGACCGGTGCACTCCAACCCGAGGATAGCGGCGTGGAATGAGAATGAAACGACGTTGTGATTGTGTCCAAAAAGAACACAGTCAACCATGAACGCAAAACCTTGATAGACATGTTTTCGCAGTGCGGACATGCTGTATCCACGAACGCTACTTCAGCATGCTGGTGACCCAAATATGTGATGCAGGTATCGTGCCTATCAGACTCGAGAAAGAGGCGGTCACATCCAAGATTACAGCGGCGAGACATGCCTGGCAACAAGTGCAAGCTGTGAGAAATTTGCTCTATTAGACACCTTCGGCTCGCTACCGAAACGCCCAGGGGAAAAAAAAATTCTGCATCATAGAATCCAGTAAATAATCAGGAGATAATGCGCTCAGAATTTCATCTTAGCAGGTTCCGAAGAACAAAAGGTGAATGAATGGGCACGCCATCTTCCTTTTATACCCATATGTACGGGGCGGAGACTGGCATGCCATTTGCCTACTTCATTTGACTCTTAAAAGTGCAATCAGAGATGATAGGTTCTCAAGATCAAACCCCATTCTGTTGGTTCGACAGAAAGTCTATAGATTGACAGAAAGGGAAGCAAAGTTTGTAAGTGTGTTTCGGGCAATTTTTTTTTGCAATTTTGCTGCATCCACTCACAATTTTTATTTTATTTTTTGGTATATTTACGGTAAGAAATTTAAACAAATTTTCAAGGAAAATTATCTTAACTTAATATCCTAATGATTTTTGGCATAAAAGAAAATTCAAATCATTTTGACCCATGCAAATGAGGTAGAAGCAATTGGAACAATGCATAAGTGCAATTCAGCTGGTCTCATATAGTCTACCACAGTTTACAAAGCCAAGGATTTATTTTAAGGATAGAAGGACTAGAAAAGAAATAGAAGTCAGAACTAATCGGTCATTTGCTGACGGAAGAGAATTGTCTTCAGCCGATTCTAAATGATGGTTACAGAATCTGCTAATCTTTTAGCAGCGGGCAGATCATTCCACAAATGTGGAACAGATCCAGAAATGGTACGTGAGAGTGAATTTTTTCCCTTTTTGAGATGGCACTACAAGACATTGTTCATTTGGAGACCGTAGGCATCTGGCGGGTACAATAGGTCTGTATGAGCTAGTGAAGGTATGGGGTGGCGAACCAGTGGTGGTCTTGCAGGCCAGGAGCAGAGCTTTAAATTTTATGCGAGCAATTTAAGGAAGCCAATAGAACCCAATAAAGAGAGGTGTGATGTGTTCTGTCTGGGTTCATTGAAGACCATTCATGTCATTGCATTCTGGATCATCTGTACAGGCGGATGTGAAAGGTGGGAGTCCAGCCAGTAGTGCATTACAATAATCCAGTCTGGACAGGACAAGAGCCTAGACTAGGATTTGCGTAGCATGCTCGGACAGGTAAAGTCTATTTTCTTAATGTTGTACAGGATGAATCTGCAGGACCAGGTGGTGCTGGCAACATAATCTGTTAAATTGATCATCGATTACCACTACCAAGTATCTAGACCATTCTGGAAGGTGTGATGGTTGATGAGACTACTTGAATGGAGAGGTTGTGATGAGCCTTTGGGTCAGCTGGGATTACAAGCAGTTCTGTTTGTGCAAGGTTCAGCTACAGATGATGGTCCTTCACCTAGAGTGAAATGTAACTCAGGCATGCTGAGATGCATTCAGAAACAGCCGGATCGTCAGGCTGAAATGCCAATTGAAGTTCTGTATCATCTGCTTAGCAGTGATAGGAAAATCCATGTTTCGGACTGACACAACCTAGGGACGTCATGTTTATGGAAAAGAGCAGCGGTTCTATCACTAGCACCCCTGTATTGAGATGTTGGGACTCAGAGACCTCTCCTCACCTCTGCAGGATACTCTGAATGACCTATTGTATCACCGGAGGAGAGCTGGTTAAATACAACGCGCTCAAGAGTTTGGGCAATGAAGGGGAGGAGAGAAACCGGTCTGTAGTTTTCTAGCAGTGCAGGATTAAGAGTGGCTTTCTTCAGTAGTGGGGTATTACCGGCCTATTTGAAGACTATGGGAAATGTACCAGTGGTGAGAGATGAGTTAGTAATGTGGGTCATGCAGGCATGACCGATGGAGAGATGGCCTGGAGGAGATGGGTGGGGATCAGATGTAGCGGACAGGTTGTCAGGTGGTTTTAAAGAAATTAACTGGGAAACATCAGCTTCAGATAGGAGAGAGTAAGAGGGGAGCGAGCATGTGTCGGGGGTTTGGGTGTGTTGGTGTCACCTCCAATGGAGGTGAGGTGGCAGGCGGGAAAGAAGAACAGTTAGGCGAGAAATTTGTGTTGTAGTTTTTAAATATGTGATTAGTTATTGCAAATAGCTCTCTATTTTTTATTTAAATAGACTTCCGTTATGCTGCCTATCTGTTTCTCTGGGCTGCCTGCATGCACAGACGCTGACGACGAAGTCATGACGTTCGGCTGCTGTTTGTAACCAGCGTCATTTTTTACTAAAAAAGCGCTTTGCTCAACTTTGCTCTGCTTTCACCCATCGTTAACTTATGTTAGTAGTTTTCTGCACCTAAGTTATAGAGAGTTCACGGTAGTTTTGACAGTCCCGGAAAGACGACGTGCAGATAGAGTTACGTTCCTGTAGTTCAGCCTGGTGCGGCTGTATTATTCATTGTTCTGAGTTCCGAGGAAACAAAAGTGTACCTAGAAGCTCTTTGTCATTTTTCAGACACTTCAGTATTTTTATTATCAATTTTAAACATGTTGTGAATGTAATAGATAAACACGCAGTCATGCACAGGAGTGACAGCGCTTGTGCTAATCAGAATGAATGGCAGGGAAACATATCAAGTTTGTCCTACTAAATAATGATTCAGCAGTTGATAGTGACATTTATTTTATGGATTTGTAGCTGTTGTTGTCACTTTGAATTATAAATGTTGCAATTTGACCGATTAATGTGAAATTCATATGAATAACAATAACTTGTTAATAATAACTTTCTTAATTATCTATTTTAGTAGTGTATACATTGTGTGGTGCTTAGAGTATGGCTATATATATATTTATATATATCCTCATATGAGGCTGAGTCCCCCTAATATTGAAAACCTAGAATCGCCCCTGGTTGTGAATGAGCTGTTAATGAGGTTGTGTTTGAGGGACTCCAGTGAGAAGAGTGTCCATGTGTTCTCCTGTAAAGTTTTGGGAGAATAAGTTATTGATTAAAAAGAAATGAGAAACCTTTACTTTTACTCTGCCTGGACTCAATCCAAGATGGCCACACCTGCTTTGTTGATTCCCTACCTTGCACAGTGCCACATATTCGGACATACTTCATTTGGGGAAATATATGACTGAATATATGAATATAAAACTTAAAAGAAGGATATAGAGAAAAATTAAAATTGGGTTAAAATAATGAGCCCTAGATTAGATAGGCAAAACAGTATGAATAACACAAAATTTGGTGTGTCTTATCATTGCCTCATAACAAATTGGAAACAGCGCCACCCAACCCATTATAAGCTATTTTATGAAGGGTGTATTAAAAGAACAGTAAATTAATGAATTTTCCTTGTAAATGTCAATTGGAATTGCTTTAGTAAAGAAAAACACATGTTTTGATAAATTTTCTCTGTGCCCCCAAGTTTTCTAATGTGCGCCTACATTTTTAACTTAGGAGCATGTTACATCTGTAACACATCTCTGCAGCCAAGCATACACATCACGCATCTTGTAACTTACAGATAATTTACTACTAAGTATTATCTGCCTAAAATGTTAGGAAAGGCAGCTATACCAATCATTCTTAATATGCTTGACAAACATCCGTGGAAAATTACACCATCCAATGCAAGAACTTCAGAGGATGCCAGCTCTGAGCTCTGAATTGACTGTTTTCCATTTATGTAGAATTCTTGTTTTTTTCTGAGTTCTATGTCTAATCTTGTTGGGGTCTTGTGTAAAGCTGTTTTTAAACAGTGAAAACTGTAAAAACGCTCCATACAAATAACCTTGAATTGAGCAATCTTTTATGTTACACAAATCTATTTAACACTTTTCAATACACAGAGAACGGATGGGGGTCAGTGAATAAGTACAGTAGAACTACAGATGACGCATAAAAAGAGAAAAGGACACATACTCCATATGCTGCTTATAAAGAAGTTGGTGCTTTGTCATCAAAACGCACATAGCCTACATCCAACAGCACATTCACTGGGAGAAGAAGATACTGATAAAGGCTGCTAAAGGTTGCATTGCTTGCGTGTTATTTTAAGTTTACCAATACACTACAATAAAGAAAAATAACCCATTCACATTATTTTATTTGTTCTATAAATCATTTTTACAATTTCCCTTGCACAGGAAAGTTCGCTTTCTTGTCAGTACACTTACCCTACATAAGCATAAATGTCATTTTGCCAGAAACAGAAGATTTGTTTAATGTTTGCACTGCCTCATTCGCATTTTATCCAGACAAGAAAGAAAATTTGACAATGTGAGTATATAGATGTAGTGCCAGGAGAGTGAAACTAATAAAAACAGATCAATGTTTTACATAGAGAGATATGTAGGCTACTAGTCTACCAGGGCCGTCGCATGGGGTTGCTAGGCCCTGTGCAAACTTGCTGTGCGCCAGATTGGCGAGAGATAACCATGGGCTGATTGGGCTCTTATTTGATCAGTAATGCATTCACGTATCTTCGTTCAGTTAGTTTAACCGCATTTTTAAAAATGGAAACTTTCATCATTCATACGTTCAAGTGAACTGTACACTGAAATGGACAAATCAGATGGATTCACATCATTGCCTCCTGGCTCAAGTCACCTGTCACTGTATTTTGACATGTTGAACTGCGATTAAATTCCTTACAACACACTGAACAATTCAACATTCAGACTATATTCATACATATAATTGAGTATATATACGTATTAACTGCCGCGTTACAAAGTTCGAAGAAAAAATTGCACGGTTCAGATTAACGACACATGTCTAATCTTTTTATAAAGGTTTTCAAGGAGCACTTATTACTCACCCAGAACAATGTATTCTCGCGGCTTAACGTACATAAGGCCGTATCGAAATTAATAAAACAATGTTATAAATTTGTTCATGTCTTATGAAATTATAGATAGAGGAAGACACATCAGAAATGTTATTTTGCCGGGTGAGAAAAAAAACACTTGTGGGACTCGAGGCCCTGTGCGGTCGCACACCTGGCACAGCCCTTGCGACGATTCTGTGTACTGTGTACCAGTAGAGATACTGAAAAGCAAGAGATGTTCTTTCTGTTTTGCAGCACGTTACCTTTAGAGAGCGCCGTCTCCCTGTGATGTTATGAATATTTACGTTTTCAAAGCGTCCTCACCTACTCACATTTCAAGTCATGCATCTAATCCTCAATTGTTTATAACCATTTCAAAAACGGCCATTTTAAAGAATTCATACTGAGATTTCTGTACATTTTCAAGCACTTTACCCCACTGCTGGGAAGAGTTGCCACCCCTGTCCCTGACAATGGCTGTGGCTATTGTGCTGGGTGTCTCTAGAGCTCTTGCTGGAGTGGCACTCAACTGTAGGTAATCTGGTCATGCCCCATTAGGTTTGTGTGGGACAGGTTTAGCGTAATCTGTCATGCCCCACGGGGTTTGTGAGGACCTACCTCAAGTGTAATTTGGGATTATGTTTGTAGCACTGGTGTTTTGGGATTCAGGAGGGAATCAACATTTGTGACACTTTCTGTTCCTGTGACCTAAACTTTATGATGCTTTTGTGCTGTTGGGATGTTTTAAAAAGAGAGGGGTGAGCAGGATGAGCTGTCACACATAATCACGACCAGGTTTTCAAACAAATGTTCAATTGCAGAACAAATTTGTTTTCCTTGTTGGCAAATTATCTTGATGAAGAAATCAAATACAAAACATACAAAGAAAAATACATTAGGAATGCATGTATACCTTTATGATACTTTAAATTGTTTTATTGCTCCTTTATGATATATCGCTTTATTGCTGCCTGAAATCTTTGTAAGTCGCTTTGGATAAAAGCGTCTGCTAAATGACTAAATGTATATTTAAATATACTGGCTTACCGTATATCAGCGATCCTCAATTGGCGGACCTTCAATCCCAAAACAATTTGTCTCCCTACCAAAACAACATGGTATCGACATGTTCGTTTTGGTAGTAATATTTAATTGATTGTTTTGTATATTTCATGACATTCATAGTTTTACATTTTTGCTTACAGATATGATATTTTCGCTGACACAGACAAGAAAAGCACAGATAAAGCCAAAATCACATAGTCAGAAGATCAAGGATGGGACCAAAATACTATCCCGTTCACCCAAAAATGAAAATTCTGTTATCATTTACTAACCCTCAGATTTTTCAAGAACCTGTTTATTTATTTTTTTGTTCTGCTAGACACAAAGACAAACATTTCATTTGTTTACGGTCCATAGCCTATACAATTTTTTTTTAGAAAGATATTAAATATTATGAGGAATCATAAAAACTCAACCTTGTCAATTGTTGATCTGGCTAATCATTGTTGTAATATAATGGACTTTACCTGAAATGTACATGCTAACAATTGCTTATGACAACGAATTGATTGGGCGCACCTTATCAGATGTACATTTTCAATAAGTCCCATCTAAGTATGGGCAAAGTCTTTTGCTTTTGGTGACACAGTGATGTCCATCTACATGCTCATTAAAACAGGTAATTAATAAATAGGATGTGAATGAATTATGAGAAGAATGCCCAGGGACAAAACTTACGTGCATTATCTGGATTTTTCTGATCCTCTATGATAACTAAGTAGGTTTGTTTTCTGCTCCTGAGCTTTCCACTAGCCCTGGTGGAAGTGTAAAGATTGGCAGGCAGCTGAACCCACCTTGTGTGAAAACAACCATCTGATAATAGAATAGCCGAGAATGGCCAGCCAGACCACACATGCAGACACATTTAAACATACACACAAACAAGTTTAAACATAGACACACATACACAGGAAAGAGAGAAATAGCAGCCCTGTGGATCTATAACATAAAAAACATCACAACATTTTCTGACACTGAAATGTTGAAATTGTTTTAATTACCTAGTTTTACAGAGGTCGAAAAGACACATTTAAAAGCTGATTAAAGAACAGCTTAATATATGTTCCTTACACTGAAAAACATAACTTGTAGGATTTACTTTAAAAATAATGTTGTTTAATAATTATTGTTTTTGTTAAAATATCAAATAAATGTTACTTAAAGTTAAAAAAATAACATTGAACAAAAACACGTGTCACGAATCAATTACTTTCATTTTGAAATAAACTATTTTTTACAACATAGATGGTCAAGTAAGAAGAGACTGGTGGTATCTGTACTGGCAGTAGCACAATTACTGCACAAGAAGTGAAATAACACACTTCATGACTAATTTAATTTCGTGCCTCCCTAAAAGGCAACAATTTAAAAAAAAAAAACTTAAAAATAATACCACAGCTCTCCTAAATCTCAAAGTTAAATAAAAAAAAAACATAAACATGTCTTTCTTTTTACTGAAAACACTTAAAGTGACATTATTCTTGAAAATGAATTTCCTAATGCAGTCAGATACAAAGCATGGTGGGAACTACAGATCATCTGCCAAGGTAGTTACGTATATCTTCAAAAATGATTTATGTAGTCTCAACACAAAATAAATAAGTAAACTTAATGTGATCATTTAAAATGGGTTTAACACAATAAAATTGATTTGGATTTACTTAATAATTTGTTCAATTAAACTTAATCAAATTTAACTCAATTTATTTGTAAAAACAGGAACATTATTATATTAAGTATATTTTAATCATTTATTTTCATAAAATCTACTAAAACACATAATCTTTTTTTCCGTGTATGTCCGTTATGTTCAAATAGCTACAAAAATGAATAACATGTAATGGTGTGTTCCCTGTGTATCAAACCCTTATCATTTGCATTGTACTGGATTTTACTGCATTCAACTTGTCATGCTCTAAGACCGTTACTGTAAAGGTTATATAAATGCATTCTGTAAGGTGTTTGCAATAGCCTAGTCGTCTGAAGTGATGCAATAGCTTTGTGAAGAAAAGACTATTAGGATTGTTCATTTAGTCATTTGATGTTTGTAGTCATTCAAACACACGGGAAATGTAATTTTAATGTAATTTAAATGTTGTGAGGGAGGAAGATTTTTGTGCATATCAATCTTAAGTTCATTTAAAGTTGGATCCATGTTATCATTTTATGGTGCTTTTAGGAGTACAAAAGCTATATAAATAATCATACACTATGAATTGAGGTGATAATGTTGAATGTAACCAAATTTATGTTACTTTTTGGCTTATGATTTCTAAAAGCTTTGTGAATGAAGTTGTTGCTTACTCATAAAAAATGCCCTTTTTATTAAGTCTTTGTTTCCAAATGGAAACAAACCGATTTACTGTGCTAGTTAGCGAACCAAAACAATCCTAAAATAAAAATAGAAACAATTGTTTTCAAAATCACCAATGTGAAAATGCACTCTAATTAAATATATAAATATAAAGAACACTGTTGTTTTACTTTTTCAGTGTATTTCACCTGAAAAAAGCTGTAGAAATACAAATCTGTACACATAAACAACAAAGGCAGAGCACAATGGTGTGTTGTAAAATGGCTCAAGGATAAAAAGGTTTAGTTGTTCTCACCTTTGCTAATATTTTATTAAAAGAACTATCTAAAAAAATAAGATTTATACACTTCAAGGTAGCACAAATGTTGCAGCTGTAAGTAGATAAGAAACATCCATGACCTGAATCCTATCGCTTACGGGGCAGTCGTGGCCTAATGGTTAGAGGGTTGGACTCGTGACCAGAAGGTTGCCGGTTCGATCCTCAGGTCCAGCGGGTAACGATTGAGGTGTCCTTGAGCAAGGCACCTAACCCCTACTTGCTCCCCGGGCGCTGCAGCGATAGCTGCCCACTGCTCTGGGTGTATGTGTGTTCACCACTTGCTGTGCGTGTGTTCACTACTCTCTGGATGGGTTAAAAGCAGAGATAAATTTCGGATATGGGTCACCATATCTGACAAAAACAGGTCACTTTCACTTCACTTTCACTTATCTGGGACTGTGTGATAGAAAAAGCACTTCCTTAACAACCATCCAAGGTCAGGGGTTCAACTTTAAGTGAAATATACATACTGATAAATGTATAACTTCAACACAATGTGTGTTATTTTGGACCAAAACGCAAAGTGAATGAGAAACAAGACGACAGCAAAGTGTGCTGACTTTTTTAATGACTTCCTTTAAACGTGTGCATCAATTTTAGACATTAAACTGTATGCACTTGATTTTGTTTTCACAATATGGTCAAAATTAGTTTTGTTTCTGAAAAAAAATCATTAAATACATCTTATCCATTTTAAACCATTTACACAACATCTCAGTACTGAGTACTAGCAGTCTATTAGAAATTGGGGCATCAAATAAGAAGCAATATTAGTAGTCCACTTTGTATATATGTATATATCATATTTCTGGATCAAGTTTATCATTTCTAGTTATCTCAAGTAAAAATATCTTTCTTTAAATAGGTTTCCTTTAACATGATAAAAATAGGATCTGTCCAAAATGTGTCACATCAACACATCCAGCCATGCTCAGCACTTGCCCCTCCTATGTGGACGTCAGTGTGCTCTGTCCACGTCAGGTATCGATCATCAACCCTGTGATATGAGCCTGGATGTCTTCCGTCACATGGGGCGTGTGGAAATGCATCGGTCCCAGGGGGGATTTCACAGGGTGGCCACCCCCCGTATCGAGAGAGAGATGTCAATGATTGATTTATGTTGATAAAAATTATTACAAAATGTTGATATTCTTTAATTGTACAAAACACCTTATTTTTATAGAAATCTTACATTTGCACAAGTCTATATGAGGACTCTGTTTCAGAAATCAAATTCACAAAAGTACAAACATGTAATGTCACATTCAAATGAATCTATTTTATATAAAAAAAAACTGCCATAAAATATTAATGAATAACTATATCTGCAGTAGCTGTGGCCATCATTGAAAAAAGTGAATGCTTTGATAATACATTGCAAGAGTAATGTTAATTTATCCAGTTTTTGGAGAGCATTCTTACTAAATCTGTCGAGAAAATTTAAGGGGCACATTTTACCTCAAAAATCTGATGAAAAAATAAGAATTATATTTTGTGAAAAAAACTGAAGCCCTAATTTAAGTATCTCAAATTCAAATAAACAAATCTCCCCCAAATCTGTATTTCTGTAATATATTTAACCCAATTTATTGAAAGAATATAAAAAAATCATGCTATTTTTTCATTTATAAAAATAATGTTTCTATTGTGTTAGTAGGTGAATTTGTTGTTATTATTACTTAATCAAAACCATCAGACTGGAGTTTGATTTATATTACTTGTCACTGTCATTTACTTGTTTACTGTCATCTCATTTACTGTAACCTATGAAAGATATCTCATTTAAATTAATTTAAATAATCCTTGGTTAATTGTGGTGATACATTTTATTATGATGTGTTGTTATAAATGTACTCTATTGTAGAAATTAGAAAATTAAGCATATAAAAACAGGCCTCATTTTTTTCTCTTTAGATTTTGGGGTAAACTGTGTCCCAGACAAGTTATTTTTCCGTAAAACTCCTTCACTACATACTACTTGAAGAATAAACAAAAGAATAGACATTTTCTGGCCTAACAAGGTGTTAGTACTTTAAAATGCAAGCAAATTAAAGTCATGTATTGCCTGTTGTCCTGTGAGTCTGGGTGAGAAACACTGTTAATGGTTTCAGTGATATTGCTGTACCGCCTCCTCAGTAAAGATTGTTGCAGACTGATTGTATCAGAGAGGTTCTGCACTGTCTGTGTATGTAGTTGTGTATGTAGTTTTGCTCCACAAAGTTGCACAAGTACTGTTTGTATTAAACGTCTGTCTTTCTCTTGACCCTGCGAGTCTCCGTGTTCTTTCTAATGGACTTGTCTGCTCTGCGGACAGACAACAGCCCAGTATGTCATCAAACCAAATAGAATATGAACATAATAAGCAAACAAACCACCTTCTGGCAAACACTGTATATTTGGATCCCACTGCATTAGCTGTGTGTATTTCCTGCGAAAAGTTACCCTGAACGCTGACACCCATCAGTCTCGGTTCTGGTGGTGATCTGGTGCGATGAGGTAACTAAAATTTTGTCCAAATTCAAGTTATTTCCACAGGAAATATGTTTCAGTTTCTGTTGTTGTTTTCCGTAACTAATTGTTTGAAATGACAAGCTTCCCCTCCCCATATAGAAAAACCAACTTCTTCCCCACCAAATTTCTGCCCCGTGATTTTTTCTCCTCCTAGCTCAAGAAAGAGCAAGCTGGTGTCCGTTTTAGGCCATGGTCTCTTTGCCTGGTAATCTACGGTCATTGAAGGTGTGCATGTTGATAACCTCATCTGTTTTGACCATGACGGGTGGTTGCGGCTTCTGTTTGAGTCGTCGCTGGCACTTGAGAGAAACCCGTAGCTCATCCACCATGGCACTGCAGAAGGACCTCTGTAAAGACAAAAACAGAAAAATGTCAACCTAAAAAGGTTTAGAACCCCTGTAAACACACATACTGACACTTGCAGTCCCTGAGAAGGTGAACGACAGTGGATCAGTGGGGGCTGTATAGGTGGTGGGGTGATGGGGTGAGGGGGTAAAAGATAATAGTGGAGAAGGAAAGTAATGAGTAGTTGCAGTCCATCTGGATGCACAACGCTGGCATCATAACTCCACAGCAGATTTCACTGCTTCCTCCTGCCAGGATGCTGCATGATTTATTAATGCAGTTTTTTTCTTCAGATTCAAATCCTGTATAGCTGCATGGTCAATTAAACACACCCCTACTTTCCAACAAGAAACAAATGGTGATATTTTCAACTGCACGATAGTGAGGCAGACAAACATGCGATTGCCATCCCTGCTTTTCTCTTGGCAAATAATGCATACGCATTTTTTAACAACCTCATTCTTTACATTTAAATGACATGCATGTTTTTAATGCAAATTCAAAGTATATAGTGAACAATGAAATAAATAAAATGCTTTATTTTAATGTTTATAATTGTATTGTGATTACATTGAAGTGGAATCAAATTAGCATAAAACAAATGAACTTTTAGTGTTCTTAATCTAGACCTTTGTGAAAAAAGTATTAAAATAAAAGGTGCTTTTTAGGCATTCACATAAGAGTGGTCTTACCCAAAGATCAGCTTTCTTCATAGCGGCATCCTCCACAATAGCCAATATAGGAACATTAACAACTAGCTTATTACAAGCGCCTACATTACCCCAAATATAATTATATTTTTGCGCAAAAGATTATTTGCTCATTCAGAAACTATGGGACAGGGATGTTCAAGCCAGCTCTTGGAGATCTACTGTCCAAGCCAATTACATACATGCATGTTACATTTCAAGTAATTTTGAAGACCTTGATTAGCCATAGGTGTGTTTGAGCAGAACCCTGCAGGACGGGAGCTCTCAAGGAGCAAAATCCCCCCCCCCCCGCCCACTGCTACAGACAACTGCTTAAGAGATTCTTAAAATACTTCAGTTGTTTCTACTAGATTTCAGTGAGATTAATTGATGTGAAAATGGAGACCTCGGCTAAAGCCTGTTGCTTCTTATATTACATTTCTAAATCAAATTATATGTACATTTCTCCGGGAAAATGTGTTTTTACTGCACCACTAAGACCAGCGGAGACACAATATTTTCATTTGCCAGACTTTAAACGCACATATATGCCAATAAAGGGTATTAAACATTGATATTGACTGGAATTTTGCCTTATAACTGTTTATGTGTGCGCAGGCAGATTCTTTACAAAGCAACATCGTTCCTCCATTGGCCTGGCATGCATAACATGCCGTGCACTAATAGATAAAATGACAAAACAAATTATCAACATTATTTGTGACAGACAAATCTTAGAACAATTCTTTTGATTTCATATATTTATTAATGCAGCAATCACTTTTTAGCATCGCTGACTACAACCGCAACATCTCGGTGACACAAAATCTAATATGCAAAACATTGGTATTTATTGTGTTTCTTTCAGATTTCATTCAATGCCGAACAAGAAGAAAAATCTTACATTAAAAGATGAGCGTGAAGAAACAAATAGTTAATGTTGCAGAAAAAAATGGGACAAATGGTGAAGGATGTGGGCATGCAGGAGCAGGGCATGATAACATATTATTGCCTGGAGTGGGACAGAATTTTGCAGAAGCAGGTGGGAATGACATCCATCCTGCCCAGGTCACTGGTTGGAACATTTATCTTCTTAATGGTGTAGTGTCAAATTCACACGATTAGCGACTAGTCGACATCAAGCTTTAAGTGTTGCATTGTCGATTAGTCAATTTCTTTTTGCATCACCTATTGTTGGTCTGTTTGGCTGTGGTGCATGCACGGTTCCGCTCCTGCCTGGCTCTCTGCGAGGTGCAAGCTCCATACATTGCCAGTCCCTCTTCTGCTGAGGTCAAGAGGATGCTATAGGGCTTGCAGATGGGTATAGGGGCTGTAGAGAAGTGCTCAGGCAGCTCTCTACCCTCCCTGGCTTCCCCCTCTCTCTCTCACTGTGGCGAATTTGCAGGATGCTCCCTCCTCCCCAGCGTCCCGTTCTTCTCCGATCTGCATGAGAAGGTCTGTAGGTCTGGGAAGATCACACCACAGACCTTAAAGTACTTGAGTAGTCAGGGGTAGAAAGATCAGGGATATGGGGTGATGCCCAAGGTGGAGCAGACACTTGCGTATCCATCACTGGTGTCATCTCTTAAGGCTCCCACATTGCCAACAAAGCCATGCAGGGCCTCCACCGGGTTCAGCCAAAGACGTCTACCATTGACAGAGAGCGCCAGAAAGAAAGTGTGGCTACCCATGACCCGCCTCAGAAAGTGTGGCTCTGGTGATGGAACAAGTAGTAAAGACTCTCTTGTGCAAATAGAACGTAGACCTGGCGAATGGAGACTCCACAACAAAGTGGTGGAGCAAATTTGGAGGAGGTTTGGTCGCGAAGAGATGGATAGGTTTACGTTGGAGAAGATGATGCAGTCTTTTATTTTTACTCTCATATACAGGCTCATTAGGGTTGGATGCTATAGCACAGATGTGGCCAAGGTGGCATCCGTATCAGGGGTCCAATACTACACCCCTGCCCGGAGATGTGGAAACTGTGTGTTTGGCCCCTGAGGGGACCTGCCTCGTAGATTTGAGTTTTCACTTGGTGTTTGGCTTTGCCTTTGGGACCCTATTAACTGTCCAGTAGCAACAGTACTGGAGTTTTTCAGAGAGCTGCAGGTGTAACCCTGTCTACTCTAGAAGTTATGTGGTCATATATACTACTCTAGGTAGCATATGTGGCAGCCATTTCTGCCCATCACACTCTATTAGGTGGTCTCTCTGTGGTTACAGACCCCTTACTTCTATTATGGCCATACTATTAGAGAGGCTTTCAGAGGCACCCTTTGAAAACCCTGATGCGGATGCTCTTAAGTTTCGAACACTCAAGAAGGCATTATTACTAGCGATTACTTTACTATGTCAGTGCCTCAAATTTCATCCTGGGATGGACATGGCATTTCATAACGCCCACTTGCTAAAGCTCATTATTCTGCAAACCTTTTGTTCTCCCCCCTATCATGAGCCAGGACCAGGAAGAGCTCAATTTGTTATGTGCACAGAACTACAATTTGAATGAAAGCAGAGCAGTACCGAGTTTTGAGAACCGAAAAAGGTGTTTTGGTGGCCTCCATGGCCTTAGGGTCTGGGGGCCTCTATTCAATATGTGTGTGATTTGGCGGGTTGGTCCTCTCCACTCACATGTGTTAGATTTTACAGTTTGGATGTGAATCTCACTCCTGTTGCCCAGGTGCTCTGTTCTCAGTTGAGATCATTGGATTAACACAGACAGACATTTGGGTGCATGGCAATTTGGGCATTTCTTTCCCCAAAGTGCCGTAGTGTTAGTTTCATTGAAAGGGATCATGTGGGGTTTGTCTGCAACCCCTGTCCCTTGAGAAGGGAATGAGACACTGTGTCTTCTTGCCACTCTACCTGCGTCCCTATAGCCCCTTGCTTGGACATATTTCAACCTAACAATGCTTCTTCCTGAAGCACTTTTATACTTCCTGGTCCATCCTTTAACGGATGCTCAACCAGTGTGTATACAGCACATTTCATACTAGCATTTTTATCACTTTGGGATTTTCTGGTCACAAATCATTCCTGAAGTTATATGCAACGTCCATAGTTTTGATGAGTTTTAAACTGTAAAGGTGGATCTTTAAGACTATTAAACAGTATGCAATATATAGGGAGACAACTTTTGTTGTTAAGTTGGCTTCATTCATAATGTCTCCTTTAAGCCAAATTAGTCCCTGTCCTGAGCTTAACTGCTATAATCGTAAATTACACTGTCACATTTTTTTTGTACATAAAAATTATATTTGTCCATTTGACAAGTGATGCATTCTAGTAGAACTTAATGTGATATACAAGATTTGACAGAATTGAGCAGGTAAGGTCCTCAAAAATACTCAAAATGCATCATTGTCATTTAATTAGGCACAAAAATATGATTTAGTAATTCTCTTATTTTGAGAATAATATAATTTTCTATGTTATTATAAGTATATGTGTAACTTACACTTTATTTATTTTTCCCATAAAGAATCAAGCTGTTGTTATATAAATAATTAAAAGAAACACTGGATTATTTAGTCTCTGGATATTTAAGTAAGGTTTCTTAATGTTCTATGAGT
The DNA here is from genome assembly GCA_029783895.1 of Triplophysa bombifrons. Classification (NCBI taxonomy): domain Eukaryota; kingdom Metazoa; phylum Chordata; class Actinopteri; order Cypriniformes; family Nemacheilidae; genus Triplophysa; species Triplophysa bombifrons. The sequence continues at coordinate 8,576,657 of CM056455.1, forward strand.
AAGGTGTTAAGTTTAATTTAATTAAGTTAAATCACAATTTTCTAACACATTTCGAATACATTAAATCAAAAGTTGTTTCAGCAATGAACTACAGTATTCCTGTACCTGTTAGAGGATCGAGTTTATAGCAGCGGGAAAAGATTCCTCAGAAACTAACATACGGATCAGGGCTCGTATTCCCAAAGTTTCTAAGACTTCTCTAAGAAAGATCTTAATTTAGCTTAAAAACTTCTACGTAGGAATCTCAGTTTAAAAGTGATTCAGGATCAATCTGAGAGCAACTTTGTGCAAGGAAAAGAGAAAAACTTTTATCTTAGTGAGGAGGCGGGGCTGACCCGGTTGCTAGGTCTTTTGAAGACTGTGATTGGTTGGTTGGGCAAGAAGAAAAAAGAGTGCTTTTAAGTATATAGGGTCATTACTTTGAAATTGAACATGTCATTATTTTCTGTTTAACCATACTCACACATATATATTCTTTTTTTATATTTGCCAATGTTAACGTATTTGATAGAAATTTAACAGTGACACAATAAGTTTTTGTAAGTACTGTAATTGTTTGTGTTATCACTTTAGAAGGTTGTGACAGAGCCAAATCATCTTTGCCTGCATAGCTGCATTTCTCCAGTTGCTAAATATGTTAATATAGGGATTTCTTCTTTTTCTGCCGCTATGGCATTTCTGCGCTGTCTGGGAGAGGTTAGCGTGTTTAAAACATGAACCCTGCACGGTCTAGTGTGTTGTGTCTTATTAACCCCACTGTAATTCTATTCAATCTATTTTAATGTTATAGCGCGTTTACATTGCATCAAAGCAGCTATACAAGAAAAACAAGATAAACCAAAGTTGAACACACACATGAACAATACAACATATCTTATAAACCTTTAAAGTAATACAGAAATTGTTATTCATTTCAACACATTTCTTCTCACTTTTCGTGTTTCATCCATTTTCTCTGATGCTATAGAAACTCTTAAGTCTCAAAAATCGTCCTTGCTACTCCTACATTTTTTTACTTTAAGAGCTCTTTTAAGCGTTAAGATGAATCACTTTTTTCTTTACTAGGATCTTCTCTGTAATTTTAAGGGGAACGGCCACATTTCTAAGAATTTTCTTAGAATTTTGTCACTAGGAGCAAATCTTTGCGCATAGATTTTTCATGAATACAGGGCCAGATCTATAACATAAATGCACTGCAAATTGCTTTGGATAATTGCATCTGTTAAATGCATACAAGATCATAAAACAAATTAATTTGTGATCATTGAAAATATTTACCCCAAAATGAAAATTCTTAATAATTATCACACCTACATGCCCTTCCAGGTATACAGTGCCCTCCACTAAAATTGGCACCCTTGGTAAATATGAGCAAAGAAGGCTGTTCAAATAAATCTGCTTAGTTTCTCGTTTTGATATTTTATTTAAATATTTCAACATTTCATTCAACTAAAACAAATTGAAGTGGGGGGTATATCACATTGTGAAAAAAACACCAAGGGGACTAGAAACATGATGTTGTCCAGTCATGGCTTCTTGTTGCACAGGACAATAATATTAAGTAATTAAAGCCAAAACCCCCTTAATCATTCATCACCATGGGTAAAACCAAAAAATATAGTTCTGATGTACAGTAAAAGATTGTTGAGCTAAACAAAATAGATTGAAACAATAAAAAATCCCATTTTCAACATCAGGGCAATTATTAAGAAGTTTTAATGGACTGGAGATGTTGCAAATCTGCCTGAAAGAGAATGTGTGTCTATATTGTCTTAATGTATGGAAAAGAGAATGTTTTGAGTGTGTAATGGAGTAGGCGGGGCAAGACCGTGGTTCGAGACCGGTGAGTAATTGTGAATGAGCGCCAGCTGTGCGCACACCGGGCTCGAATCACGTAGGAGATTGGGAGCGTATAAGAAAACGAGTGACCGGACCATTGAGGAGAGAGGACTGGGCCCGGACACATGTTAAGTTTATATTTATGTTTGTGTTGCCGGCAGTCGTCCGTGAGGGGCTGCTGGCTGTTTATTTACGTTGTTTTTATTTACTTAAAGTCTGTTTAAATGTTTGCCGGTTCCCGCCTCCTTCCTTCCATATCTTGAATCTTGTTACAGAGTGGCTTAAGACTTTTCAAAGATCACAGATGGAGAATAGCAGAAATTAGTTGAAATGTATTGTCCGAAAAAATAAAAGGAAAACTGTACCTCTATCACAAGTTGTTTGGGACACTATTCAAGAAACAAAATTTCTGCTCTCATGCAAAATAAACTCCACCATATTACTGTAATCTGCCTTACTGGAACTTCAACCAGGCTGGGTTCTATGAAAAAGTAGGAGCACCAACATTTGAAAGATCTGGAGAAATTCTTTATGCAGGAATGGACTCAAACCTCATCAGACCAAAAAAAAAAAATTTCATACAAATTGAGGTTGCAGAATGTATTAAATACAAGGGTGCCAATAATTGTGGAGGGCACTGTATATACTGCATATGAACCTATGTATGGACATGAAGGCAAAAAGGCATTCAAGAAGCAATAACATCTGAATTTATAGATGTGCCATAATATTAGATTTTATATATAATGCTATATGTATTTGTTTTTTTGTCTTTTATTCAAAAAAATATATGTTTAGCTATAGACAGGAAGTCATATATATGGCATGTCTTGATGAGGAGTACATGATGGGGTCATTTTTATTTTTGGACTGATTAATGATTATTCATTAATTGTGTAAAACAGAACTAATTAGTGCATTATAACTCATGTTAAAGGTCATGAAGTCATGAATTAAAATCACAATTTTAACCCAAGCTTTTGATATTCCATTCCATTCTCTACCGCTTATCAGAACTACCTCGGGTCACGGGGAGCAGCTTTTGTTATATAAGAGGGAATTGTATTCACGCGAACATTATGTAAGTGTCAGAACTGATAACGCCCTTGTTACTGAGATTACATCTGTTATTGACACCGGCCCAGCGAACGCCAGATTCTGGAATGCACCTATCTATGACAACATTGATAGTTTGAACTCCACCCCCATAGAAAAATATCAACGACTACTTCTCTAGCCTCACCCACAGGTTCGTGCATGACAATTCTGAAGTTGCACGGAACTAGATAGTGTGAGCAAGCATGCCGTTAAAGATATCTAAATATTGTGCCACCCCTTGATGTGGAAGAATACAGTCGCTGCATAACCTTCCTTCAGATTCAGATATTAAAAATACGGGATTCAAGTTTAATTTTAAAGATGTCTGAGCTCATGTGGGAAAAACATGAAGATGTGATCTCAAGCTCATGCGAATCACCATGTGGGCTCATAAATCATTTTTCATGGTTTTATCCACCATTTGCGAATAATGGAGGGTGTGTCAAAGTGTTTTGGTATTATTTCGGATGCTAGGTGATATCCATAAGATACCTGGAGTCTACCGTTTGTTTATTTATCATGGAAACTCTCTTAACATTTGAGACCCACGATCAGGGGTCTCAAATGCAGACAGGTACGGTCATATATCATTACACGCAAAACAACTATAGGCTATACACAAAGCCTTGCCATCACATCCGAGAAATAAGTCTGTAAATTTGAATAAAATCATGCCGTGCGATTGCGTCACATGAAATACTGATGTGGGGACGTCATTTATAAATCACAGGAGATCTCCAGATAATTCTGATGCCCTGCGAAAACTGTGAATGGTGTTAATGTCTCACCTAAAGTTACGTCTCTAACCATATTCACAGAAGGTTCCAACTACGCAAACTGTTAACCAATCAAAGCAGTGGGCGATTACTTATTAAGTCTTCAATGCGGCACGCCCATTAAAACCGAGCGTTTGCAGAGCTGGCCTCAAAACCTGTGTAGAAAATAGCCTATTACTTGTTGATTTTGATTTTTTTAATGTAAAAACCACGCGAACGTCACAAGTAGACCTCATATAACAGTATAAAACAATAAACAAGCACAGTTCATGAGACCTTTAACAGAAGTGTTACATCTTTTGATGCTAACCTGCAGACTTATATTATCAATTGCATACATTTAATTCAGAACTATCTGTTTTTGTAATTATTTTGAAACATTTGAAAACTACAACACATTATAATAAACCTTTTATGAATTTTTATCTAAAGCAGAAAGACAGTTGGTCAAACTTTTGCCTCTTTCCTAATCTTACAAAACAGAGGCAATTATAAGATGCAAATATAGTACTGATCCTAAATCCTACATGAACACTCATTTCCATATGACTTTTCAATATTTTAGCAGCAAATTTAAACTAAGGGGAAGCAGTAGTACTATTCATACAAAATCACTTTAATTGCCTCTCATTTTACATGGAAGAAATGTGATATTTGATTTAAACAAAAAAAATGAGTGTTGCAGCAATTATTAACACCATATACAAATATCGGAAAATCATCAATAATCTTCTCTTCTATTAGTGCTCAGTGCTAAATAATACTACATGATGCTTTAGCTCCAATAATTTGAAACCACCATGCATTACCTCCCACAGCCTTATCGCATACACCACTCTTTTAAACATTTGTAACCCCAAAACTTATATAAATATATCTTACTCTTCTAAATCTCCAAAAAAATGAACATTAAACACTAACAAGTCTTTATCTTAACTGAAAAACACATACAATTATGGCATTTCTAAGTTTACTCTCCTAATGCAGTCGGATGCAAAGCATGCTGGGAACTGGAAACCCTTCTTAACCGTTTATGTTGAATTAACGTCTTTAAATTGGACAAGGAGCAAATTTAGTAAATATTTAGTAAAGTTAACTCAAAGGTTTACATCACTTAATACATCACTTAATCTATTTAATTACTTTTAATTAGTTACAAGGTTTTTCACACTTACCAAACTTATGTTATTTATACCTAGAGAAAGGTTTTACCCAAAAATTAGCATTGTGCTGTAACAAACCTAGGCCTACATGAACAAAAATAGCGAACTCATACAAATACGCATCCTTATTTATAGCGAATCTTCCCTTCGTTGAGCTGTTAACTTCTATATGACGGATCACTGAGTCAGTGAGTTGATTGTGAGAATCGCATTACCTGGTTTGTGAACTGAAACCACCATTGTATTAATAAGATCAAACTCAAAGAACATATCATTCACTAATCAGACATCAACACTAACATATCTGTCTGTTTCTTACACAGAGGTATTGTATCTTGTTGTATTTTGGATACATTTACATGCAAATATATGGATCACTTTGTATGTAATTGCACAGTAAAACGTCTTGGTTACGTATGTAACCTCGGTTCCCTGATGGAGGGAACGAGACGTTGTGTCGAAAGACGACAGATGGGGTTCGCCCTTGAGAACCTATCAGCTCTGACTACTTTAGAAAAGGCCAATGGAAATTGGCGAATGAAATTTGCATGCCGGGCTCCGCCCCCGGATATCCGGTATAAAAGGAAGCCGGCGTGCTTCATTCATTCACCGTTTGTTCTGAAGAGCCTGAGAGCCTCTCACGACTGCTGCAGAGGCGATATGCGTTAGTGGCATGAGGGACACAACGTCTCGTTCCCTCCATCAGGGAACCGAGGTTACATACGTAACCAAGACGTTCCCTTTCTGTCGGTCTCTCGACATTGTGTCGAAAGACGACAGATGGGGTTCCCTTTGGAAAACGCCACAACGCCTATCGCGTCACAGTCTCCAACGAAGCGACGGTAACAGGCCTTGGCGTGTCAACTCGAGGCTTTCGCGAAACTGGCGAGAGGCCGTCCGGAGCAGGTACCACTGGGTAAGCGCAACTTCCTTAATTAGGGATGCGCTGCGGAGGCCACTTCCTACCATCGGGAGGAAAATAGTGGAAAAGCATGGTCTCGCCATGAGGGGAGATCGCATGAGAAATGCGGACTAATAGTTAACCGCGAGGTGGAGGTCCACCTAGGGAGGACATGGGTTACCAGGATGGGAACCATTCATGAAAATACATCATACGGAACAGCCCAGGGAGGGGGTGTTACATAGGTCCGGTAGCACTAGGTCCGGTTAGAATTATCGGGGATAGCTCACATGTTTTCCCGGCCTCAGGGGGAAGGCTGCTCCGCCCAGCCAACCCCCAGGGGGTGCTTGCTTAGTGATGGATGGAATGCCTGTTCTTAACCAAGTGGTTGGGTAAGAAGGAAGGCAGAAGGATACCTTTTCTTAACCCAGAAGGGGTAAGAAGAGAGGTAGATAGCACACCAACCCAACCTGCTAGAGGGTGGGGTGGTGCTTTCGCAGGCATACGCCCAGCCGGATGCCAGTCCTACATGTTGCCACGCAGGACATGGTCTGATACCGGGTTTACGCGAAGGTTATATAACCTCACGAAGGTGTTGGGCGTAGCCCAACCCGCAGCTCTACAAATGTCTGCCAGAGAGGCACCACTAGCCAATGCCCAGGAGGTGGCTATGCCCCGAGTGGAGTGGGCCCTAACCTCCAAGGGGCATGGGCGGTCTTGGGATCGGTACGCCACCCTGACGGCGTCCACGATCCAGTGTGCCAGTCTCTGTGTGGAGACAGCCCTCCCCTTCTGCTGACCTCCAAAACAGACAAAGAGCTGGTCAGAGCTCCTAAAGCTCTGTGTGCGGTCCAGGTAGAGGCGCAGTGCGCGTACTTGACACAACACGGATGGGGTTGGGTCTTCCTCCCCAAGAGGGAGCGCCTGCAAGTTCACCACTTGGTCCCGAAAGGGAGTAGTGGGAACTTTGGGCACGTATCCGGGCCTGGGTCTCAAGATAACGTGAGAGTGACCAGGTCCGAATTCGAGGCAATCCGGGGACACGGAGAATGCCTGTAGGTCCCCTACCCTCTTGAAAGAAGCGAGCGCCACCAGGAGGGCCGTCTTACCCGACAGATGGGGGAGATCGGAACCTCCAAGGGGCTCGAAGGGGGGGCCAGAAAGGCCCGCCAGGACCACATTAAGGTCCCAAGAGGGTATGGAGCGGAGACAAGGCAGATTCCGCCTTCTCGCACCCCTTAGGAACCTGCCGATCAGGTCGTGCTGCCCTAGAGACTTTCCATCAACCGAATCGTGATGAGTGGCAATAGCGGCTACATACACTTTCAGCGTGGAGGGGGAGATGTTAGTCTCCAGTCTCTCCTGTAAAAAGGACAGCACGACCCCGACCGAGCATCTCCGCGGGTCTTCTCGTCGTGAGAGACACCAGGATGAGAAGAGGCGCCACTTGTAGGCGTAAAGCCGCCTAGTGGATGGAGCCCTAGCCTGAGTGATAGTCTCCACCACAGAGGGGGGTAGCCCACTCAGGGTCTCCTCGTCCCGTCCAGGGACCAGACATGGAGGTTCCAGAGGTCTGGTCTGGGATGCCAGAACGTGCCCTTCCCCTGGGAGAGCAGGTCCTTCGACAGGGGAATCGGCCAGGGGGGAGATGTTGTCAGAAGCATTAGCTCTGAGAACCAAGTCCGGTTGGGCCAATACGGCGCAACTAGTAGCACTTGGTGCTCCTCTTCCCTGACCTTGCACAAGGTCTGTGCAATGAAGCTCACTGGGGGGAAGGCGTACTTCCGCTTGTCCCATGGCCAGCTGTGCGCAAGGGCATCCGTGCCGAGGGGGGCCTCGGACAGGGAGTACCAAAGCGGGCAGTGGGTGGTGTCCCGGGAGGCGAACAGGTCTACCTGGGCCTGCCCGAACAGCATCCAAATGAGCTGGACTGCACGGGGATGGAGCCGCCACTCTCCACGAGGCGTAAGCTGACGAGAGAGTGCATCGGCTGTCTGGTTCAGGACGCCTGGGATATAAGTGGCCCGCAGGGAACGGGTCACCTGCTGACTCCAGAGGAGGAGGCGTCGGACAAGTCGTGTTAGTTGCCGAGAGCGCATGCCACCAGCTACGGCTGCTGTGTTGTCGAGGCGGACCAGAACATGTTTGTTCTGGATGAGAGGCCGTAGCCTCTTCAGTGCCAGAAACACAGCCCACAACTCTAGGCAGTTGATATGCCAGCGCAGGCGGGGGCCCGTCCAACGCCCCGCTACTGCGTGTCCGTTGCACACTGCACCCCACCCCTGCAGGGAGGCATCGGTCGTCACAACGACATGCCTTGTAACCTGCCCAAGAGGGACCCCAGTCCGAAGAAAGGTCATGGAAGACCAGGGGGTTATGGTGCGCCGGCAGAAAGGCGTGATCACCAAACGCCTGCTGCCAGTGTGCCACGCTCTCCTCGGAACTCGACTCTGAAGCCAGTGTTGAAGCGGTCTCATGTGCATCAACCCGAGGGGTATTACCCCCGTCGAGGACGCCATATGCCCCAGGAGCCTCTGAAACTGTTTCAGGGAGACCGTGGACTGCCTGAAGGATTTCAGGCAGTTCAACACTGACTGAGCGCGCTCTGTTGACAGTCGCGCTATCATGGAGACAGAGTTGAGTTCCATACCGAGAAAGAGGATGCTCTGCACCGGGGAGAGCTTGCTCTTGTCTCGGTTGACCTGAAGCCCCAACCGATCTAAGTGCCGGAGCACAAGGTCCCTGTGTGTACACAACAGATCTCGCGAGTGTGCCAAGATAAGCCAGTCGTCGAGATAGTTGAGTATCCGCACACCTCTTTCCCTGAGGGGAGAGAGGGCGGCTTCCACGGTCTTCGTGAAGACACGTGGGGACAGGGACAGACCGAAGGGGAGGACCCTGTACTGATATGCCCGTCCCTCGAACGCGAACCGTAGGAACGGTCGGTGGCGAGGGTGAATCGAGACATGAAAGTAAGCGTCCTTCAGGTCGATAGCCACGAACCAGTCCTGACATCGAATGGCCTCTGCGTGAGCATCCTGAACGGCAACTTGTGAAGGTGCTTGTTCAGGGTACGCAGATCTAGAATCGGGCGCAGCCCACCGCTTTTCTTGGGGACGATGAAATATGGGCTGTAAAACCCGTTGAACATCTTGGCCTGGGGGACGAGCTCGATAGCCTGTTTTGCCAGAAGGGTGGCGACCTCTGCCCGAAGGACGGGAGCATCCGAACCCCTGACTGAGGTAAAAAGGACGCCCCGAAACCTGGGAGGGTTTCTGGCAAACTGGATCGAGTAGCCAAGACGGATCGTTCTCTCCAGCCACCGAGACAGTGTGGGTAGCTCTTGCCAAGCTCCCAGGGACTGAGACAGGGGGGCTAGAGGAACGATCTGCTTCACCGTTCCTGCAGAGGGTGGTTCGTCGGCTAACGAAGCCAACCTTTCCTCGACGGGGGGGGGAGCCCCGGAGGGGAGACTGGCCCCGTTGACTTACCTGCCTGGCGAGACAGCTGCACACACTGTCGTAGAGAGAGTGGTGGTAGCTGCCATGAATACCCAACCTCACATCCCGCCGAGACGTGAGGTCGGTTTGCCGAGCACAGTCCAGTGGAGTGTGCTGACGGCAGAGGGAAACACCCAGGGAGGAAAATGGCTCTTTCTTTGAGCATGTGGGTGCCAGGCCCTGAAAAGGGCCCAGCTGTTGGGACGAGGCAGGGACCGTCCCTGACCGACTTCTCAGAGGCGTAGCTGTGATGGTCGGGCCCGATGGTATCCTCCCTGGGGTCTTCCCGTCAGGGGCGCTTCCTCCTGGAAGGCTGCTGACGGGGTGGTGGTTTCCCCTTCGACCTCTTCCTCCGGGGCGCAGCCTGGACCGGGGGCACGGGAACCGGAGCTGATGTCGAAGGGGGCCTGGGCTGCCGGGAAGCAGACGTCGCTCGAGAACTCGGAGGCCTTGGGGCGGCCGAGTCGCGGCGAGGAAGAATGTGGCTGATGGCCTCTGTCTGCTTCTTCACCGTCGAGAACTGCTGAGCGAAGTGCTCGATGGTGTCACCGAACAGCCCACCCTGCGAGATGGGTGCGTCGAGAAAGCGGACTTTCTCGGCGTCACTCATCTGCACAAGGTTAAGCCAGAGGTGCCTCTCCTGGACCACAAATGTGGACATCGTCCGACCTAGGGCCCGCGCCGTCACCTTGGTCGCCCTTAGAGCGAGGTCAGTGGCAGCACGGAGTTCCTGCATAATCCCCGGGTCGGTCTTACCCTCGTGGAGCTCCTTCAACGCCCTGGCCTGGTGGACCTGCAGGATGGCCATGGCATGGAGGGAGGAGGCGGCCTGACCCGCAGCGACGTAGGCCTTCGACACCAGGGATGCCGAAGTCCTACACGCTTTGGATGGAAGGCACGGTCGATTCCTCCAGGTGGCAGCCGTCTGCGGGCAAAGATGCACCGCAACAGCACGCTCCACCTGGGGGATATCGACGTAGCCTTTGGCCGCCCCACCATCGAGGGAAGTAAGGGAGTTGGAGCTGGTCTGACTGGAACGTGCCGTAAGTGGGGCGCTCCAAGTCCTACACAGCTCCTCATGCACCTCCGGGAAAAATGGCACCGGGGGTGGGCGCGGTTTTGCACCGCGCTCCGACCCCAGATACCAAGTATCCAGCCGCGAGCGCTGGGGTGGAGGCAGTGGTGTACACTGCAACCCAATGCCCGCGGCTGCCCGGGTGAGCATGGCCGACATCTCAACATCCGCTTCCTCCAGCGCCCTGCCTCCACAAGGGGGAGGCTGCGCGGAGTCTTCAGTGTCGGATGCCAGCAAATCTCCCTCCGATGCTGCGAGCGACATCTCATCTTCATCACGCATCGTTTCCGAATACGTGACAGAGGATCCGGACGGTATGCCACCGCCGGTTGGGGAACGGCCAGACGAGCGAAACGGGGAGCAGGCGGCCCGTGAGCGTTTAGCTGGCGGGTTTGCGCTTGCTGAAGTCCCCACATCACCAACGCAGCTAGCCTTTGCGGACAGCAGGGCTTTCGCCCCCGTCATCGCAATTTGGGTAGCGAGCGAAGTGGTGGCTGTTTCCAGTAGGAAGACAGCCACCCGTGACCGCAACGTCTGAATGCCCATCCGCCCGCAGTGCAGGCAAGATGGGTCTATGAAAGCTGCCTCGGCATGCTGGACGCCCAGACACCTAACGCAGATCTCATGTCCGTCCCCCTCCTCGATGAGGGTGCCGCACCCAAGAGAACAGCGGGACATGCCGCTGGAGAAATTAGCCCAGCCCTGAAAAGGGCTTTTTGGAAAAATTCTCGAGCACCACTGGAACCGCCGAGACGCCCAGGGGAAGGTCGGTGCAGGAACAGAGGGACGATCCGCTACACACGTCGTAGAACCAGCGAGTTTGAAAAAGTAAATTTTCCTTTTTTTAAGGAGCTTGCAATCATGAGCGATGGCTCTGAAGAACAAACGGTGAATGAATGAAGCACGCCGGCTTCCTTTTATACCGGATATCCGGGGGCGGAGCCCGGCATGCAAATTTCATTCGCCAATTTCCATTGGCCTTTTCTAAAGTAGTCAGAGCTGATAGGTTCTCAAGGGCGAACCCCATCTGTCGTCTTTGTCACAACGTCGAGAGACCGACAGAAAGGGAACTCAATATAAACTATTCTGTGATCTATTCCATTAGAGATAATTACATTTTGATTTATGAATGCGTCATAGAAAAAGATTTTCACAATTGTTAATATTATACTTCATGGGCACATAATGCCACATATTGCTTGTGTATGGAAAAACAAGATTTCTTTAGACGGTTAAGTAGATACACAAAAGCATAAGTAAAATAAATTATGACGACAACATGCACAGCAGCTTTTCCAACAGTGAAATCACAGCTCATGGGCAAAATTTCAGTTTACCAACAAATTGTGCTGAACATAATACAGTATGTGTTTCAGAGATAATGTGTGCAAATATTTCAAGCATTAAATTAGATTAATTTACTTTTTTTAAAGTATTTGTTGTTTTACTGCCATCCTTGTGCACTGATGACTTCCAGCATACTGGTTAGGCAGATTAATTACATGAGGGAAGTGAACATGGGGAAATTACATCTGTTGAGGTTAGATGAGACAATGGTGGCCATTAAACCCCACCCCTTTAGTCTTCAGAGACTTACATCGAGAAGAACTGTTTGCTCTCCGGACGGCTCTGTCTGTAAAATATTATGAGTGAAACATACCTCACGCTTTGCTCTCAATAGCACAACATTAGAGGCAATTTCAGACAGAATCATTATTGTTGATATTGATTTGTGACAGATTCGGTTTCAGCCTCAGAGACATAAGTGGTTATGAACTCATCATTTCATTGGCTGGATAATATTACCAACAATATCGTGATGATAAAATACAAAATGATAAAGCACTTATTTGTGATTTCCTTTCTCTAAAGACATTTCCATAGCAAGTCTCAAAGCTTTTAAGCAGATGACACGTGTTCATTGCAGTCCGGGAATGTGAAAATGCTGCTTTACCTTTTCTAGCTGTGCGTTTTGTTTGGACTTATAGAGAAACTCTCCGACTGCCACAAAAACAGAGAGGACGAGTCCAGCTGCCAGCACGATGAAGATGCCACCGATGTTCTGGACACCCAGAGCGCTGGCCTCTTTGTTCTCCTCCTCTGGACAGCCATTGCCTCTCCACCACTTCTCCTTCATCATGTGAAGCTTCCCCTCTTCCTGTAACTGCAGGATTGCAATGGTGATCTTATCTCGGTACGGAGAGCCTGGAGGGCCAAAGAGAGGAAAAAATTAACAAGATGATTACAATTGTTTTTTCCCAGTACCTCTATGTTGGTGGTCACAAAACATATCTGAATGCTGTCATTTCATTTAATGAAAAGTTGCACAAATGTTGTTACTGAATCAAGATGTGTTTCTTGACCATTACGCAACTTACGCACAATTATTTTGCTATATTTACTGTTTTATGTGACCACATTTATTTTGTGGTTTAAAACAAATATTGTAATTCGAATTAAAATCTTCATTATTTAAACATTTTTGTATTGTCTTTGCACCCAAATAAAAAAAAGAGCACATTCTTTTTATGTAGTAGAACAAAACCACAAGTACAGTATTAGGGTATTGTGGACCGTATTAGGATAACCTTTGTGAAAAATGGAAGTTTGTCACTTCAGCAGTGTGAGATTATGTGCGTGAACAGTATAGAGATGAGAAATACTGAAATAAATGCAGCACGAGCCATAAAACCCTAATTCTGTTTGCTGAAACATTGCTCCCAGGGTGCCATTGATAACAGACCAATAAAACCCAATTACATTCGAGGGACCAGCATTTTCCACTTTTATCAATTTATTTTCTGTCTAATTAAAACTAGTTGGCATTCTTAATTTGAGGTAATGTTTCCTGCCGGGCCTCCTCGTAGGCCTCGATTCCTAACTCTCCCTGATTCCCATCTCACTTGCCTTTTCGAAAAGAGGGAAGCAGACTGTGTTCAGCACAGATCACAATGACTGAAGAGGTGATTTCATATTTCATTTGAAATATGAAACATAAGAGCACTAAAAAACCCTTTCATGTTGTAATTGTGGTGGTTAACTCATGCAATAATAAGGACCATGATATTGCCAGAGAAACTGAGAACTCAAGTTCTTTTTCTCAAATGCACCACACAACTATATGAGACAGAAAGGGCACTTATTCGCTGAAATGAAAGTCATTTTTCATTCCCTGCTCATTGTTGCCACTTAGAAGTATGTAAAACAAGTACACGTTCCATGATTATTTTGGACAGTTTGGATACAATCATTGTGTTCTGGGGTCTCATTTATAAACTTTGCGCCACTTTCCAGTCAAAGGTTATGATCTATTAAAAACAAACTTGTGGGAGAATGTGCGCACCTGTAAGCAAGCTCCGAACCATGGGGCGACACAAATGGTGAGTTAGTGAACTCAAGTTAGACTGCAGAAAGTAAGTGTGATAAAAACGATTATAAGCATTAATGCCTCACACACATTTAATTTGACCTCACTTTTCATAGCACTGGCATGTGATAAGCTTTGGTAAATTACTAATATACTGCTCACTTCCAGTGATGTAACTATGTTTTGAAAAGTCCTGGGGACAAATACGACCAAAGTGCAGCTTATGGATGTATTTCATACTGGCCGCATTTCTGAAGTCGCGGTTCTGTGTCTTCCTCAAATATAAAATACGAGTGTGAGAAATAGGAGTTTTCCATGAGTTTTCCATGAGATTGAGATGTCAATGGCCCCTAAACAATACACACCTTCTGCAAGTATTTCTAAATTTTTTCCTAAAAGTGGTGGGGACATGTCCCACCCGCCAATTACACCTGAGATCACACAACTATAATTATTAAAATAATATTGTTGTTAACATCAAGTGCAGGTGCAATTACATTGGGAGGAGTTAAAACACTTACAAAAAATAATTTCTAATCACTTCATTCTGTCATTCAAATGTGTGACTACAAGGAGTGATCTATCTTTAAATCTATCTTTTTTTCACCAGATTGACTCAAAGGGCACATGATCAATTTTCGACATCAGTTATTGCTAGCTATTGTATTTCTTTAAACATGTAATTATTATTCTGCAAGTAGTCACTGTTTTGCACAACACAATGTTTAGCTCCACTTTCTTTAGTAGCTTTAAGAAACTATTTAAAAACTCTAATGTAAAAAGTAAGTATTAAAGGTAACAAACTATAAATATTATTTAATTAGAGATCTACTTAGTCAAACTCATAGAACCAGAAACAAAGTACCAGATGTTATAATAATTCCTTTTCATTTTTAGAATATTTAGAACATTTTAAAAGTAACCATCCCTCCTGTCATTTTTCTACACAATCGCAAAGAGTCCTTGGGCAATTCAAAACATTCTCATTAAATTACAAATAATAGGCTTCATTTTGTTTAAACTTAATAATATAGTATATGTTTCACTTTGCTTGTGGGATGCAATATGAGGTGAAATTAAACCATTAGAGATTGTGATTTTACTGACGTATCACATTTCTCAATCTTGCAGTTCAAAGATAATTGACGATAATTCATTACAATCATTGACAAAGTTCTTAAGAACTCTATGTGTACAGTAAATATTTGGTGTAGTACACATAGAAACACTAACACAAAATAAGACTGAAACACATGCCTCATAGATGTTTGATGGCATGACTATTTTTAACAAAGTCTTTAGGGACAGTCCAACCACAGGTTAAAAGCTGGCAGGGGGCTTTACTACTTCCACAATCCTCAGAGGGCAAACCTTTACACATTTGGCGATACAATGTGGAAAAGGTCAACAGTGCTCATAACGGTGCACAAATTCAAAGGTGACATGCTTGAATGTTAAAACTATTTGCCAGATAAATACAGTACATAGACCCAAGTATACATCATTTGTCAACCAATGGCAAGAGTTTTAGAATATCTTTATTCCCAATAACAGGTTGAAAGTCGTTATTTCGTAAAATCTATTTCCAAAATGCTTTGATTTTATCAATCATAATAATAAACTGATGGCATGCCATTAACTATTAGACAAGGCTGTCTTCAAAAAGACCCCAGGACATTTGTGCAAGCAGCTCATTAAGACCTACAAAACATTTCAAAGTTAATCTCCATCTAGCTGTCTTAAAAAAAGACTCTCGTTCCCTCGGCCAAAAGCCTTACAGATATTTCTTGACACGTTTCGTCTATCAAGGTAATCTTTACAAACTAGCACATTTTTCAGTGTTTTTTTCATTGAAACATCTAAACACAGCATTGTCTGTCTATAATGGTGCAGAGACAGAAGGACTTTTCCCACCATCACAGTTTTAACATTCATGCGTCGTACCGACTGAGTGCTGCTAAAGTCAATGAGATATATGCTAAATGGACTGCTGCATGGGAAAGGCAGCCTGCCTGTGTTAACTGCATCTGAAGGGGTGGGATTAGCAATGGAAATGCCCTGCACTGAGCTGTCTGGCAACGACACACAGGGGAGTGATGAAGCTTAACATCCTTTTACATGCAGCCTGCATTTGCGCTACACAATACAATCCCGTTACACACACTGAAACGCCAAAAACACCCTCACTGGGTAGTTTGCTCGACAGCCTACATGACAGATGTAACCCGTGTGAGTGACAAACCATAAACATCTGTGAGACCAGACACTTGAGAGAGTTTTCTGTCCACGAGGGAAAGCCAGCTAATAGGGGCACCTTTAAAACAAGTTTGACGATGACATCTGAGCAGTTTAAAATTGTGTTTTGGGTTATAATGTATAATTGATATTCAGCATTATAGAACATGTTTACATGGAAAGTGGAAAAGGCTAAAGGTCAGTGGCTGTACTGTCCAGTTCGCTCACTGCAAGGGATTCTCTATCTTACAACAACAAGAAAAAGATAAAAGCTGGCTAAAATCACAAGTTCCAGAGCTTTTTATAAACATCTGGCCTTTGGATGCTGCATAGTTTGTGTGCACCTATTTAAAGGTCTGGTATGCAAAAATAAGAGACTAAATAAGAGACTTTAGATCACTTATCCTGACTGAGGATCAATATTCAGCATTCCTGTTGAGGAATGTAGCTGTCCTTCTTTTAATACGAATATTTCGCACTGTCAGTATTGACATCCTTGCGATACAAGCTCACTGGAAACTTCCCATCGCATGGACCTTTTCAACTATAATGAATGACGTGTGCGCTATATTAAAAAAAATGTCCATACAACTTCTCGTGTCAGATAGACCAAAATCTTAATTGTTACATGACCTTATTCATGTTAGCAGTAAAAAATCATTATTACATGAATCAGTTATTGTTTAAACTCAGAAGACTGGGAGTCTAGCATAAAGGTCGTATAGACTACTTTTATGAGGCTTGGCAGCAAAAGTCACCATGCACCTTTAATATAACTTTTATTACAACATACAGTATGCTTTTGTATGTTAAACAGAAGCTTAAACGTCAAACGTGGCACAGTTTGGATGGGTTAGTGTGAGAACATTCCATTTCAAAGAAGCCATTTCGTGTTTCATAAAGAAATTGTCAATTTATTAATAGTAATACTAAATATGAATATTATTAATACTAAATACCAGGTTAAAATGACACAAGAGTTCATTGTGTTCTGGTTGTCTCTGATATCTCTACACTGTTTTATTTGTAATATATACAAAACAAATAATCTTGACAGAATAAAGAAAAATCTGATTTTGTCAACATTTTATCACATTCTGGCCACTGCCAACTTGCCAATCGTTTATAGGAATTCTACTCTATTTAAAATTCCAATATATTTTTCAATTTTTTCTCAATGAAGGCATGTGGAAATATTGAGGAATCTTTATGTTAAAAATTTGTTCAGGTCTAAAAAAATATATGGTAATTAATAAAATAATCTTAAAAGTATTGACACTTCTAAAACAATATTTTTTTATATTTTTTTGCTTTATGCTCCGTTATTAAATATTTTATCATCTAAATTAAGCTCTTGCATAAACCAGTATAAGTCATTCATAAACCATTGTATTGTCTCATTTCTGACCAGAGTATCAATTTGAGTGATTTTTTCGATGTAAATCTTGCTGTAACATCTGAATTTTTACTGAATGTAAAGAGCAGGAGCCCATTTGCTCTATATAGCACAAGTGCTGTCAGCGTGTTGGTTAATCTCTGCTTTAAAACTGAATGAACAGATCAAATACACAAAGCCACAGCACTCTCGCGACAATGCATCAGAACTCCGGAAGGACTGATTGACATGGTGACTGAGCTAAAGGAGTCTGACACTGGAGGTGGTCATAAGCGCTTTGAGCCTCACATCATGGTGCCCCCTCCATCTTGGTTATTTTGGTCATTTCAAAGCAATTCTGCGCGTAATGGATCACTCTGTTTCATATGCGATATGATCACACACTGAGGTAATTTTTTCACTTTGATGTAATTTCCATGTTATTCTACAGCCATTTTCTTTTTCAGTTTTTTTTTCTGTGCAAATTAAATTGCATATGATGAATGCTCACGAATAAAAGCTAATAGGAGGAATAATTGCGATGTGAAAGAGATTGCGTGCTTTTTTCTTTCTTATGGGTACCTGAAACCCTCACTGCCACACATAATTGGTTGGAATGACATATAGCTTCAAAACACAGATTGTTAATGCTACAGTGGCTTTTCTATTGTCAATCAATGTTTCAAACAACGATTGAATCAATGCCCCTTTCAAATATTCACATCACTCACCCAATCAATAGCAGTCACTGACGTTTGTCTTGAAACAAGGAAATCAGCATCATCACACTAAAACCTTTCAAATTGCACTTATCTCACAAACACTCAGCTGTACTATCTCAACAAAACACAAGTCACTAAAAATATTAAACCTTGAAATGAGAGACACGTCGTCCATCAGAAGGTCCCAGATGTGCAGAAGTGCATGTTTGTGTATGTTTCTCGCACACTGCAGCACGGTCGACTCAAATCTTTATTTCAGTTTGATTAATGGCTGTCTTGCTGTGTCTGGAAAGGTGAAACGTTGAGGTTAGCGTCTCTGAACAGCACTCAGCATCTCTTTAGCGGCTCACTGAACGTGCAGGAACGCAGCGCCCAGGGCAAACGTGCGTGAAATAGATGAATGAATGAGATAAATAAATGAAAAGAGGAACTGTGCGCCATTTCTCCTCCTGTGCATAAGATTATCAGTCTCAGTAGCAGATTGTCTTAATCCTGTTATAAATGCGGCTCTGGGCTGTGTCAGCGATGAAATTGTGGGGGAAAAAAATGAGTCTTCGCTGAGACTCGAACTGAAAACATCCAGAATTGTACATGATACTGCTGCAAGGCATCTTAACACAGTGACCCAATAAACATTTTCCTTATCACCGGTTTGTAGAAAGAGAATGAGGGTTTCAATCCTTTATACCATGCTAGATTGTATTGCATAGAAAATGTTACTACTATAGGCGCCCAAAAAATACTAAAATCGAATTTTACTTAAAGTAGAAAATGGAAACTTTTGCTCAAGTTGCATCTCAGATATTTGTCCCTAGAAATCTTGCAAATGTGTCCACGAGAAGAGATCTCATCAATGTCACAAACTAAGCTCATATTTGCCAGTACTGCAGTCAATAATCAATATTATTTAAGATTTCAATAAACATTTCTCATCGAATGAACCAAAATCCAGATTACAATCTACATTCATTTATTTAGTGGCACAACTCATGTCAAGTATTTGTTGAAGTTCAATTAAAGCAAACCTCAGGTGCGACAAAGTCATTCAACAGCAAATGTGAAAGACTGACGACATGACTAGACACATGAAAACTGTGATAAAAACTGAGGTTATTACATAGAAATTACAGTTGTCATTGCTTAAAAGTGAACATGAACTTTTTTCCTTGCCGTATTTGAGGTCTGAAAAAATACGGAGCATCTTTTCTGCTATTTTGACCTCTCTCCAGTTTTCATTTAAGCAAATAAATGTCATTAGAAACAATATTCTTATTTAATATTTGGGAGACGTATTGTTAGTATAGTTCACAGAATGAAACAAAAACAATCATTTTACCTAAACACAAATTTTGAGATTTTTTTAAGTCATTTTAAAGTGTTCTCTTGCTAAATCAAGTTTTTCAAAGAGCTGTGTAATTAGTAAGTTTAAGTAATAAGTTTATTGCAAATAAAGCTGGATGAAATGTTGCCCCATTGTCTGTTAAGAGTTATTCCCAATGCAATGCTCAGTGACTGTATACATGAATATATATATGAACTAAAAAAATGATAAGCAAATACTTACCCATTGGTGTGCCAACTCCGTAAGACTTGGAGTCAATAAGTCCCCCAATCTGTGTTAGATTGCAGTTTCGTTGAGTGACAAATTCGATGGTGGTGGACTCCATGAGGAAAGCGTAATCGGATGTCAGGGCCCTCTGAATCCCCTCCTCGATGCTCTTCACCATGACCGAATGTCTGCGACTGCTCATAAACTCCCACATTTTATCATATGTGGAGATCTTCGTTTTCTGGGACAGAAGCCAAATTCATTGAGATCAGACATCAGACTTTTAATAAATAAATATGTTGTCATTTGATACAAAAAAACAGAATTTACAATAAAGGTTTCAAAGCAAGAAATATTATGTAATGTCAGCGTACAGCAGACCCCTGTTTATAACCCTGTTTATTTATCAATGGTAAAATAAATGAAAACGAAAAATACCCCCCCCTCCCAAAATGTTATAAAAATATGAGTTTGTTTGGATGTCAATGATTTCTGTACAAATTACAATTCAACACCCACAAAAAAATCATAAATCAACATTCTTGTCCTTTTATTGCTAATTCACACTAATCCAACAAACACAACACAGATTAATGATTATACATTACACAAAAAATACTAAAAGTGGTTCTTGGCTCGTAATCATAGGGGAACGACTTTTAGTGTTATATAGTACCATTGTTTTTTAGAGTGCACAAGTCAAAAAGGGTGTCAAATTGATACAACAAAGCCCAACACATGTTGATGCGTGTGCCGTTTGTTGGATTAATGTGGACTAGCCCTCAGAAAGACATTTTTTTTTCATCTTTGTGTGATTATAATGGCATACATTTTAGCAGAAACACACTAATCTGTTTATCACTAATCCAATATAATCTGCAGAACTGGCAACACGGAAAAACGAACAAATAATATCATCTTAACTAAGTCAAACTACACATAAAAAGCACAATGTAAATAAATAATGATGTTTGTTGCAGAAGAAATTGGTGCCATTTGCAAAGACATTTAAAACACACAAGTCTTTTTGTTGCTCTGAGAACATCTGATGGCATTTGAAACCTAATTAAGTCACATACTCAAGGTCCTGCCTACCATTATTGTGTGTAATGACTTTTCGTGGCTGGTCGATATTTTAGATCAACTGGGTGATTTGCCAAGTGCCTATCAGAATCTTTTGGAGTTACCCTTGACAAATCAGCCGATTGAACATGCAGACTACTACTGCTGATGAGGCAAATCCATGAGGAGACAGAGAGAGAGAGAGAGAGAGAGAGAGAGAGAAAGAGAGAGAGATAGAGAAATTAAAGATACTAGCAACTGCTGTGGACTTTTGCATTATTTTGGACAAATTGTATAATGCATTTCATGAGTAAAGCCATCTGCAATAAAACTGGAAGTTGCTTTTTACTAGACGGCACTAAACTCTACCAACAACAAATATTGCTCACGCATTGATCATCAGATTGAATATAAAAAAGGAGGAACTTTGCACTGTGTGAGCTGAGTTATCTGTTTAGTTCTTACATAAGTAGTTATTGTAAATGACTGAACTGTTAAAAGCATTGAAAGCAAGGAACAATGCTCTTTCGCTCTCATGCATATACACAGCATGTGAGACTTTTTTAAAGATCGTCTAACTAAATCTAAATAAACAGGCCAAAACAGCGCGAGAGCGCAATTTAAAAAATTGCAGATGAGAGGGACCATTTCTGCGCACCCAAAAAACACTGGCGCAATATCTCATCCCCATAATGACCATCCTCTAGAACAGGGGTTCCCAACCTTTTTTGTGCCAGGGACCAGCATATTCATAAAAAAAAATCCAGGGACCAGTTGTCAATTTTAATGCCTCAATTTTATGATGCATCATTTGGAACTGTGTAAAACAACAGCCTATCATTTATTTGCAATGAACTAGAAACATTGTCAATCACTTAGTGACAACTTAATAACTTATTAACTTAGTGTTTTCACTCACCAACAGGTGACAACTATAACAGGTAAAACTATTTCAATGTGAGCATGAACTGCTTATTGATATTACCTCATCTTGATGCACGTACCGCACATAAACTAACATGATCGCCTTATTTTCCACGTCAGTCGATTCGTCCACTTGAATTGCGTACCACGGAGATGCTTTTAATCTGCCCAACAGCTGCCTCTCAATATCTTCAGCCATGTCATCAATTCTCCTGGCAACAGTATTGTCAGATAGTGGAACATGTTCCAACTTGCTAGCTGCTTTTTCCCCCAAAAGTTCCCGACAAATATCTTTTGCTGCCGGCAAAATTAGCTCTTCTCCGATTGTAAAGTTTTTTTTAGCTTTAGCTATTCGGTGAGCAACCAGATATGACGCCTTTGTTGCAGCTACGTTTACTGATGTTGAGGATATCAAAACTTGCCGCTGAGCGTCCAACTCACGTTTCTTTCTTTCGAAAAACTCCTCCGTTTTGTCTTTGAGAGTTGGGTGTTTGGTGGTTAAGTGCCGCTGAAGTTTTGACGGCTTCATTGCTTCATTGCAGAGTTTTTCACCACAAATAACACACAATGGATTTGGCGCCACGGAATCGCCTGTTGTGGTAAATCCATACTTAATGTATGAGGTATCGTATTTACGATTGAAGCTGGACTTTTTTTTCTTTTTTTTCTCACTATTTTCGAGTTGGTCATCGCCTTTTCTTTTACCCGAACTGTCCGCTATGAAATTAGCCATTGAAGTTTGCTGAGGCCCGCTCATCTCTCACTTCTCTGTCACTTCAGGTGCACCGCACTTTTTTTGCAGTCCGTTCAGATACAACGCGTTGCTAAGCAATCGCAAGACGCCCAAAGAAACATATTTTAATCTATTTATTATTTATATTTTGGATTAAATAGCATGACATGTCATAGCACTTAAAAAAGCATTTAAAAAAGACAATTATTATTATTATAAAAAAAAAGAAAAAAATATTCTGGGAATATTTCAAGGCCCGGTACTAACGGGTCCACGGACCGGCACCGGTCCGGGGACCGGGGGTTGGGAATCACTGCTCTAGAATGCCTACTAAGAGCATCGCAAATTATTGCAGGGTTAAAGACATCCTTTTTAGGGCGTCAAATAAAGCCGCAAATACAAATACAATGACAAGCTTATGATTGTCTTCTAAGCATTTAATTATAACCAGATGATGGCTCATTTGAATGTATTGCTTGTGTAAAGGAAATTTTGTGTTAGTTTGTTAATACAAAAACATCTTCAACTTCAACTGGGTTGTCTTAACTCTCGATACTGTGAAGCAATTTAAAAATCCCACAATCCAAGAGTGAGGTGCCAGCGTTCTCCAGCAATCATTTCTCATTTTTCCATCTCATGTCCCTTCTGTGTGATGTGAATGTGTTTCAGTTGATTTAAGATTGTGTGGATTGATTAACACTGATGTGTCTAATGCTTTGATCATTGTGAAGTGCTCACAGATTGTGCTGCTTTAATCTGCTCATGTTTCTTCATCTAATCCAAGGTTTTCATTCATTAACTGCACACTACAATCAGCTGCATAACATTCACTGCTGCTCTCACATCTCTGTTATTCACACAGATGAAACAGAAATAAAACAAATATCTTATCTGCTTCAAGACAAAAGAAAAGAAAAGGTTGGTCCTAAACATTGACATTTTATGGGACAGATCGCTGGTAAATCCAGCGCCAAGATAAAGGACAAAAATGTATCCAACTACAGTGAACGGCAAAATAAAAAAAACATAATGAATTCATAAGAGATTAGCCCAAACTACATCAAGATGCAGCACAGATGGACTAGTCTTATACAACAGAGTCTTAACAGAGATCATTTATCTGTTCCAAATGGGTGATGAATGTGCTTCCCATTTAAATCTTCTCTGTATTCTGCAGATGGTACATCCAGAATGAATAAAAAAAGATTTGTTTTATTATACTGTAAGACACCATCCACTGTCTACGCGGTCTCTGCAAGACAACTGTTGGACCGGTGGGGTGTGAGTTTCTTTAGCTGTGTTAACAATTTTATACATTAAAAGGAAGCAGAAAAAGGATTTTTTTTAAAAAACACCTGTGCCAAAATGCTTAAATTGAAGCCACATTTTATAAATTGATTTTTAATATACATTTATGAATATTTATGACCCCTTTGTCCAAAGTAATAGGGTGCATTCAAACTACACGTTTTATAAGTATCGTGATGTGTGTTGCATGTGTTCACAAAAGCAGTCTTTAGTATTCAAAGCTAAAACGTCCGTAGGTAAAAGACTTAATTATTCTGAAATGGCCTATTATCTCTTCTTGAAATTTAATGACGTGTAGAAGACATTTAAAGTATATTTAAATTCCTCTCATCATGTGCTAAGGTGATTATGTGTTTATTTTTAAAAAGTAAAAACTATAGACTATAATTATATAAAAAAACTTGTGTTCAACTGATGTTATTTTTTTCAAATGAGAATGTGTTATCATTTTGTTAGTGTTGTCTTATGGCTTAGCATTAACATATAACACACTTAATTAGAGCATCTTAATAATAAGACTTTATCTTAAATATCCTCACGTATAAGTGTAACAGAGCTGTATCCAGCAATGCCATGAAGTTTCTCTTTTCTCTCTGTTCGATATTCCACCGAGAGAGGAGTGTGCAATGAAGGAGAACAGTCTAAAACAAACATCTTCTGGCTTCACCCATAGCTCAGTCACTGGTAATGATGCTGGAAACTACAGCAAGCAGGTGGCTGTCCATTTTAATTCACATTCTCATTATACTGACATACACAGAATGGCAACAGTCTTTGTGAAGCTACACAGTCAGCCGTTCCAGGTCTACCCACACCTAAATAAAAAGATAGAAACAAAAACATTGCTAACAAATCTTTTTACAAAGGCCAGGCTGCGAGAGAGATTAATGTGCATAAGGTAAAGCTCTATACATCCACCGGTAAGGGCAGCCATCATTAAGTATTATTATTATGATGTGCGCGCCTGCATGTGTGTCTGTGTAATTTCGATCTTTTGGTCTCTGTTGTTATGTTTGTCTGATTTATAGATAAGAATTTGTTGATATATGTTGTGCAAAATTGTAAACTTTAAAAATAAAGGTATGTTGTAATGTTAACTTTTAGGCATTATTTCATGAACAATTTTATGATGTATTTCATTTATTTGTTTCCCATTATTTTTTACATTTTAATTTTTCACAATATATTAACTATTTGTATTATTATTATTTAATCCAAGATCATTGACGACCCGTTACATTTATAACAACTGTTGAATATATTTTGTGAAAATTCATTAAATAATAAATAAATAGAAATAAAACATTTTAAAACAGCATTCGATTTTGAAATGCCCTATTTAATCCTGTCGGAACAGTCAGTTTTTGTTATTTTTGTGTTTTTTAGACAAAAGTGCTAAACATGTTACTGGTATTCACATGTACTAGTTGCCTTGCTTCAAAACACATTCTAGCTGTGGTTAAATCACAAGGGTGTTTGAAGATCATTGTGTCTCTCTGCAGGTGGGACTGATTCTCAGATTGCATCAGGGGTTGTGATTCACTTCCTCTGTCAATCTCATCTACAGTCCAGGGGTTCTCCACACAGGAACCGAAGAGAGAAATGAGGATTGATCAGATGAAAATTGGTCCGAAAATATGAGAATCTGCTAGCAAGGGGTTTGAAACTGAGAACTGGCTGCAGGTTTCACCAGATTCCACTAAAACCTCCAAAACAAATTAAAAACAAGATGATAGCAGCTGCAGTGGTGAGATGAGGAGGAAGCAACTGAGCAAGGCTAAGCCACAGTGAGCAAACATAGTCTCTCACCATGGAGATTCTTCAGAGGAGGCCAAATAAACTACATTTTCTATATAAATGTAAAAACAAAATGTACTAAGATACCTTTTGTTTTAATCGGTTTGTTACTCATATGCATATACTATATGAATGTACAGTAAGCATTTGAATATTCATTTCAATTCAAGTTTATAACTAAAGCAATTTTTACAATTTTCATTGTTCCAAAGTCTTAAAAACTGTAGGCTAAATAGTTCAATTGAAGTCTATTATTGTATTATAAATATTATCAGTATTGCAAACATAAACTTTTCTATTTGCATGTTCTGGTATTTTTCTAATTTAAAGTTAAACCCACAAGTCAAATGCAAGATGTTTATGCATATGGAATCTGTCCATTCAAATCCGATAAAAATGTTCATTTGTTTCCTGCCACGTGCATTTGAAAATCATAAAAGGGGGAAACATGGCCTACTTTTGTATAAATAATTATTACAAAAGCAGTCACATAACTCTACACAATTCTTCAGTACAAGTTGAATATGCAAACAAATACTCTAATTCAGTTTAGTAAACCCAATTGCTAATAACATTCATTAAAGCACTTTGCATTTTTATTTCTTACATGCTTAATAACTTTTACAGCAATAGGTGTTGTTTGTTACATAATTTTTTTTAAATAAAATTTACCTATAGTAAATCATTAACTGTGATGTAACCAACAGATTCTAAAATGTCTAATTTAACAATGTCCATCATCCCAAAAGACACATTCAGTAGAAGCAAACAGCATGTTCATTTATACATTTCCGAAAAAAAAATCAATCTTAAAGGCCCAATTTTTTCCCTGTTTAAGAAGCTTTGATTGGGTATTTTGGGTGTTTAACAATGGATGTTCATGTTTCTAGTATCAAAATCCCCTGATATTTCACATATTTCAAGTCTATCGTCCACCGCTGTCTCCCTTCTCATGAAACAACTGGATTTCTTCCAGTTTCTTCAAAGTCCCGCCTTCCGAAACACTCTGATTAGTAAAGTTGACCGGATCTGTCATGATCGGTTCCCCACTTAGAGTCTGTGAAGATGTCCCACCCATACCATATGAGTTCCGCTCCTCAAGCTGTTGTGATAAAACTTAGACGCGGGCACCCAATCCCCAAGGTCCATATGCACCTGCATACCCTGCATAGCCAAACCCTACGCCACTGGTCCTGACCCGGAAGTGTTTTACATACTTTTACTAAAAAAATCAATAAGCAGCCACTCTTATCATGGCTTCACAGGCAGGATGTTTTCATTTCATTTAGGAGCTTTATACACAACCGCATCAGAGGTTAAAATTGACAATGACCTTATACACTTTTGATTTGGGTGCCTACATTGATAATAAGATGCTTTCTCAATTAAATTGTATCATGCCTTTGTCAACATATAAAACAATTTCCCAAAAATGTGGCTAGTCATTTTGGAAAAACCACTAGCCACAGTGTCAAGCCATGTTCATAAGTTTATACTTTGGTATTCATTATAATCATAAAAGTTGAATTATTTATAGCTTTTATTAGTAATATTAGGTATCATTATTGACACCCCACTAAGGACCGCACTCATTTTTAAACCCTGCCCATGGTTCTCAGTATCACAAAGCCTACTTCTGGTTACAGTTATGTCATTGATGGAAAGAGACAACAATAAAAAATAACACTAAAGGACTCAATTTAAATTTACATGTATGCATTTGGCAGACGCTTTTATCCAAAGCGACTTACATTGCATTGTCCTATACATTTTTTGCTTCTAAGTATGTGCAACCCCTTGGGATCGAACCCACAACCTTGCTCTTACCAATGAGCTACAGGAAAGCAGAGCACTAGGACTCGAGGAGCAATATTTGATTTGTTGTTATAGTGATTTAAAAAAAGTGTTGTTAATGATCAAAACTGCTTAACGACCTGGGTCAGATCAAGATTACAACAAAATAAAACATTTATTGAAATTCTTATACCAGAAATCATTGTTACACAGATTCAATAAATTTATACAGTATTTACATCAACCTATTGTTCGAACCACCACTGACTGAAATCTAACAGAAAGACAGATGTGACTGAGGTGTGACCCTAGATTTGAAAGGTTGCCACAGATTGTTTAGATTCTGAAGGATATGAGAGGAAAAGAAAGAGAGATGGATTGGACGGGTGTCTCAGTGAGCCTTTCCACTGCTGCTCTTTTGATCAGACTATCTTTTGAAGTGTAGAATATAGCATACTGAGGTGACAGATATTAAGATGCCTCACAGCAGAGAAGGACAAAAGAAAGCAAACCTCCAGAGAAGGACTTTATCAGGCCAAACACTCTGTGTTCTCCCCCTACTTTAAAATATTCTACAATTTAATGTGTCAGCCTTAGGGTAGTATGTTCGGTACAGCGAACTTTTGGCTTCCAGATGGTGGCTTGCTTTATGTAGACCAGTCAAGTACTTCCACACTGTACTCAATCAATCATTTATTTTTGAATCTTGCTTTGTGCTCTGCATGGGGCATTATCATGTTGGAAAAGAAAAGGGCCCTGCTCAAACTGTTAGTATACAATCAGAAGCGCAAAATTCTCTTCTTCACAATATAATTATATGCTGTAGAATTAAGATTTGAGTTTGAAGAACTGACTAAAGTAGTCAAATCTGTTCATTGGAAGGGCGTGTCCCAATACTTTTGTCCATACAATGTACATTAAAAAATAGCCGAATGCAAGTTCCCAGCTATGCAAGATTCATTTTACATGTTGTTGTCACAAGGGGTACAATAACATTTTCATTTCTTCAATCATATTAAAAGGTCACAGTGTTCACATTGAAAAAGTAAATTGCACAATATTGTTGCATCTCAGAAGAGATCAGTATCAGTATGCACTGCCCACATGTGAATCTGACTTAAAAATGTCAGTTAAAACGGGTACAACGAGTAAAAATGCACACATCACCCAAATAAGAGTCATTTTTATTGCAGTATAGGTGACTGCACAATACTGAGCACTTCAAAGTGCATAACACAGTGATAAAAGCAGTAAAATTGTATGCCCCCATTAGTGCAGTCATTCAGCTCAAACCCCTGGTGCCTCATCGAGTCAACCTGCCAAGGGCTATACCAATAAACCCTTATTTTTATATTTTATAATTAATATTATTGAAATCACTTTTTCAACAATAAAACCTTAAAATGGTACGAGCACAGCTCTTGAATCTAGAGAACACCGCATTTGAAAGCACCATTTTATATCTCAGATCCATCCAGCAGAACTTCGTACAGATGGCTTGACATAATAACATAGCCAGGCCACCACATTCCATTTGATGGCATTAGCTAATAAAAGGATTTAATTAGAAATGATTCAGGGAATACACATTATCAGTCCCTGCAAAAAAATAAAAAGAATAGCCACATCAAAACACGTTTTGATGCAAAATATCTCTTTTTATGGTTTCATAAAAAAAGTTGTGAAGGTGCAACAAAACTATACCCTTCCTCCAAAACATTTCAGAATAAATAGCCATAGAGGGTATGCACGTGTCGTCACTTTTCCACGTGAACACCCTGGAACGTGCCCGGTTGAGCGGTAAAACACTGACAAAACGAATGGTAACAATATCAATAACGCAATTGAGGCTACATTTGAGTGTCCAAGAACATCTGATTCCTTTGTAAGTCGTGAGGTAGCCGTAAGGATCCCCGTCGAGTCAAGCAGCTTGTAATTTCAGCAAAGCAGCCATTTTGCTGACTGTTTTACCACTCGAGGGAGCGTGTCCCAGTCCATGTCCCGGCGTGTTCACTTGGAAAAGTGACGTCAATGCATACTCTCTATTAAATGGTAGATATGGTTGTCAGCTAAACTATTCATATAATTAAAGAACCTATAAGTAACCTTCCTTTTTCCGCAGTGGTGTTCTTGCTATTATCGAGTTTTCTGACTGTGTCTCCACAGTATATTATGCAGAATCAATAAAAGCAGTTTATCAAGCCGTCAATCACTCAAACTGCCTCTCGATCGCTCAATATATCAGCACCTGCTAAAAGAGCATATGTGTTCAGCCTGCTTTTCCTTTCGGAAATCTCGCATGGATTATAGGGGTAGTCAAGACCAAGATTTTTCTTCTGAAACCAAAAGTCTGTCTGTACCTTAGTCTCAGTTGCTTTTAACAGAAAAACGCCTACTGTGCATTAGATCCACATTTTTATGTGAATTTTTTTAATAACTTAAAACAGCTTTTTATACTTTGATAATGTGACATAGTGAACATTTTGAGAAAATTGAGAAAAATATATATATTAGTGGCATAGAAGAACCGCGAAAACATAACCCCGTGTATCAGCTGAAGATTGAATTGAAATACCAAAAAATGTAAGAATAACACCGTAATAAAAAAATAGAGGGGCACCCAAATTTCTGTGATCTGATCTCAATGGAAAATGGTTCACACTGTGAATATTAAAGAAATGCAAAGCAGATCTCAAACAGGCACTAAACCAATAGTGTTCATAAAACACCTTTAAGCTTTTTCACATTTAGCAGACCCAGATGACAAAAGCCCTGAAACATGTCCTCAATTACATGTTGCGGCATAAAATCTTCAACCCTTGCTTTGTGTTGCATACTTTAGGACCCCGAAGGCATAGCTGAGATTTTATGCCTCGCCTATCGAAGTAACAAGTGAGTAAACTGTGTCAAGCCGGAATTTCAAACATGAAATGCTGATATGTTTACATAAACTAAAGACGGTTCTTTAACTGTAGCTTTTTAAAAAGCCAAAGTTTCAAGTGCACAATTTCCACATTCCTAATATTTCAGAGAACTTGTGATACTTGGTCACAGAAACAAGGCCTTTCGAATTTAAAGGTCTCTGCATCAACATACAATAATAATAAAAAAAATGCATCTTTTGAATATAGGTCTCTGACCTTTTCAATGATTCTATCGGCAAAGCACTCATGTAAGCATGATATTATTCATCTGGCATTTACAATTTGTATGACAGACCGATCTTACCTTAAAGAATGTCATCGTGGAGCCATCTTCCACCACACCATACTCGATCTTGGTCTGTTTGGCCAGGTCATCTGCTGAGTCAATTGGAGATTCCATTCTCTCCACGGTGAGGAAGGCAGCTAGGTTAGCCGTATAGGAGGAGATGATGATTAAGGTAAAAAACCACCAGATGCCTCCAACTATCCTGGTGGAAAGGGCTTTGGGCATGAGCTCAGATCCTAGTGGAGAGGAGCAGAAGCAGAGGTCAGGACAGAGCAGTGGTCTCAATGTGAGGACCAGCAACAGATGCACAGGCCTGACCTAGTGCTAACATACAGTAAAGATTTTTCACAGGGAAAAGCTTTGGCTATTGATACCATTTGCACTGACTGGAAAAGCCAAAGTAGGTAAACTGACCACTCAAATTAAGTCAATAAAGAACAATTGGTCAATATAAATTATGAACCTTAATCTCAAAGTTAAGTTAACACTGACTTTTATGAAGGGAACTTCTCTATACTATCATGCAGCTTGTGGTGAGAAATAGGCTAATATAAAGATTTTCATTTCACAACATAAGTCTTTCTTTTTCTTAATCAAGATATGCTAGTTATACAGAGGAAATAAATAATTGGGGTAAATAATGGGGAATAATGCAGGGAAATAACCTGCATCTCTTTCCAAGCCAGTTGTAAGATTGGATCTAGCAGATCCATGGTATGTCCATGGCAAAAAAACAATTGACTGTTTAAAAGATTAGCCATTACAGGAATAAGAATTGAACTACAAACATGAGTTTCAATCCCGCCTCAACAGACTTGTAATGCTCTGGTGACCCCTCATTCAAGCCCAGAGTTTGGATTTATAAATATTGCTTCAGACAGGAAGCAGAAAAAGAAAATCTGCACTTTTCTCTTTTACACAGCAGTTCAGTGTGTTAAATGTTCAAAGTTCAATGTTAAAATACTTTAATTGTGTCATCA
This sequence comes from Triplophysa bombifrons, assembly GCA_029783895.1. Classification (NCBI taxonomy): domain Eukaryota; kingdom Metazoa; phylum Chordata; class Actinopteri; order Cypriniformes; family Nemacheilidae; genus Triplophysa; species Triplophysa bombifrons. Next base: position 8,608,065 of record CM056455.1, read on the forward strand.
ATGCAAAATGTACATTGGACCTCACAACTACCCCCCAAAGAACAAAAAAAACCATAAAGAGAAAGGAAGAGAATTTAAAGCTGTAAAATTCTCACCCCACTGGACCTGTGAGACCATTTGGCTCTGATCGTATGACGGTCAGTGTGATCTTATAACCTGGTTGGGGCTGAGTGTCATGTACCCAAGGTAACGTCATGTCCAAGCACGCCATCCCACAGTTTTCTGGGGGCTGACAAGCCGTAGGCAGGGGAGCCTCTCTACATTGTAGTGATACTTGCTCATCATACAGACACCCATCAAACACAAACCCTGTTCCTTCAGCCTAGTGCCACATCTTCTCTTGCACAATTGAAGAGATCCCTGAACAAATTGTAGTAGACGCCCTACCACAGGGATGCTCAAACCTACTACTAGAAATCCATCTTCCGGCAAAGTATTGCTCTAACCCTAATACAACACACATGAACCAGTCTTCTGGTTCATTTCAGATAGCCTAATGAAAATAAATGTTTCATGGGTTTTTTTGGGGTACAGTAAAGTGTAGTGACCATTGCTTTTGGTGCATTGATTATTGGCAAAGCTATAGTTTTACTACAGTAACCATGGTTATTTTCCATTATGGTAACTCAGAACGTATTTACCTCCTGCTTAAAATTAACACTGACCGGTAAAACTAGTTGACTTTAAATGCCATTTCAATCAAAATTACAAGCAGGTGTATTGAAAGCAAACTCTTCAGGTAGGCAGATCACCAGGAGCAAAACTGAGCACCCGTGCCCTACAATCATGTTACCACTGGACAACAACTAAAGATTAGTATGGAAACATGTATCCTTGCTTTCTTCATTGCAAACAACTAGTTGTCAATTCTCAGTTGTTCACTCCCCACATAAAATACTTACTCTACTAACATTACATGGCAACCCAATTCAACACGTGCAACACGAAGCATTACCCATGCCGCTGTGCAAACAAAATGCTGGTATACCAAACAACTTGATATTAGACTACACTAATGCAATGCAACAGCATGCAAGTTGTGTGTTACTTGTCCCTCAATTATTTTAAACCATTACATTTATTAGTCTAAGCCACCTACATGCTGCAGATGAGAAGATGTGGCATCAGGATTGGGTAGGGTTATAAATCATGAATGACACTATGACATAAGACTAAGTTTCTTTGGATGCTTCTTTTGAACTATAGCACAGAAATTGGACTTACCTGCTTGGAACCCTTAAGATTAAATAGAATAGTGGTTATGGGGAAGATTGAAGTTTAGCATGCATAACTGTTGTAACAAACCCTTGATCCTCTACCCAGCATTGACAGATAAACACTCAAGACGCTCACAATCCCATTCATACCATCAGCCAGCAACTCATTTGCATCTAGATCTACATGCACAGAGGCACCCATGCATCATAACGGGCCTGGCAAGAGCAAGTTGGGACCCCCAGCAAAAGAGTGGGACGTGTGCTAAGAGGAGCAGGCAGAGGCGTCTACCTTGCTGCATGAGAGCTCCAACTCCGAACCAGAAACTATTTAGAAGCGTGAAATTGTTTTCCACCACGTCCGAGTCTGGGTTGCAAGGGTGGGGATTATACCATTCGTAGGGACTAAACCTGTGGTAGTCAACACAAAACACACACAAAGACATTTTGAAATTTTTAGAATAAGAAAATAAGAAAGAAATAAAGGAAGGGCAGGTCAACCTAGAGAGACACAAGACAGATATATATTAGCATAATCATCACTTAGATTATCAATTTGAATCTTCTTAAATGGTTAAAATGTTTGACAAATAATTAATGAACCGCCGTATGATAGTTGCATGTAAATTCCCTCCACACATCCCTGATTCTAGGTACTCCCAAATACGTCAACAAATTTATATCAAAGGCAATGGTACTATTATCAATGTATACGAGTAACTCCTACGTTAATAAGGATAAATTAATCTAGATGCTTAATGCTGAATATATAGTTTGTTCCATCATCTTCACACACTAATCTATCATTCTTTGCTATCTCGCTTCCGCTTTGAGATTTCCCATTTCTCCTGCTAAATATAAATGATACATTAGTAAAGGTTGATTGGGTGACAATTAAGCATTGTGACCCAATTCTGTTTGTGCTGAAGTGGTGGGATAAAAAAAGGCATCTTCAGGCTTTTCAGGACTTGAACAATCATGTACCAAAGATATTATTTGTCTCAGCTTCCTAAGATGGCTGAAATGAGAACAGAAATGATTGACTTTCAGAGGCTAATACCACACTTAGACATTCAGCACAGTTCATGAGCAAGATTCTGAAGCAGTCATAGTTGATCTGTCATGAACAAAATGATCTTTAAATGGCACAGCTTGTGTATCAAAGTATTAAAAAACAGTCAACACAATCTATTTTCAAACACCAAATATGGACCAAACCGTAAGGCTGGATTCAGACTTTTGTTCTCAGAAGCATTGTTGGCATAGCTTGATGAACCTGTCCTCACTCACATAATTCCACCTATCTGAAAATAAGTTTTACTGTCACTTAATCAGTTTTGCCAGGTTGGTTTTCTGGTTCCTGTTTGCCTCGCTGCCGGCGGCTAGTTTGTATCCTCTGACACCTGCTTCACCTCACATTTGTTCTTGGTCTTAATACTAGTGTATTTTACTATCGTTACCTATCACTGTCGTTGCCGAATTATTTATAACTTTATATTCTAAACATATTAATTGAAACGTAACGCCGTTAGCATATTAGCGTGTTAGCTTGCGTTCTGTTTACTGTGGAATATCATCTCCCCCTATTTGTCTTGTGTGCTAACTGTTTCTCTTTTTAAGCGTATATACTAAGACTCATCAAGCAACCTTGGTAAGTTAGGATTGCACTTCATACCCGGTGAGTCATGGCTTCTATTCCTATTGTTGTTACTTGCACCTCATGTCATATGTTTAGCTTAGCCTTCTCTGTCAGCGGCGAGGGTTTTACATGTGATAAATGCAGGGAAGTAGTTAGGCTGACGGAGAAGATCTTAGAATTAGAGTCTCGCATCCAATCTTTATTTGAGGATAGTAGAGTGTAGGGACCGTAGAAAACATTTTGGATGCGAACAATCTTAGCGCACACAGCTTGGTTCCGGTTGAAAATCCCCTGCAGCTGGGAAACTTTGTGACGGTGAGACGGCATAGTCGCAGGACAAAACATCACCCAACCGTTCTGATTAAAGTCTTGAACAGGTTTGCCCCGCTCAGTGACACGCCGACTGAGAAACCTGCTGAAAGTGCCCTAGTGATCGGTGATTCTATTGTCCGGAACGTTAACATAGAGACACCAGCCACCATAGTCACATGTTTACCGGGAGCCAGAGCGCCTGACATCAAGTCAAATTTAAATGTGCTGGCTAAGGCTAATCGTAAATTCAGTAAGATTGTTATTCACGTCGGCACAAATGATGTTAGACTCCGTCAATCGGAGATCACTAAAGATAATATTAAAGAGGTGTGTGAGCTCGCAAAAACGATGTCAGACACTGTAATATTCTCTGGCCCCCTCACTGTTTACCGTGGTGATGAGATTTATAGCAGATTATCATCACTAAATGGCTGGTTGTCTGAGTGGTGCCTGCAGAATAATATAGATTTTATAAATAACTGGAAGAGTTTTGAGGGCAGACCTGACCTGTTGAAAAGAGATGGTCTCCATCCCTCCTGGGATGGGGTTTCCCTCCTCTCTAGAAATTTGGCACACAGTCTTAATAATGCTAAAGGCTGACTACCTAGGGCCCAGGTCAGGAAGGAGACAGAATGGCTTAACCAACTGTCTGCTTGCCATCTCACGTTACAAAATACACAAAATATACAACATGTAATAACCCCTTCTTACAAACAACATAAAATAGACACTGTGTCTGTCCCCCGGATTAGCAAACATAATATATTGTGTAAACCTCTTGAAAGTAATTTAATAAACGTTAAACAAATCAAACATGAACAAAATACAAGTAATCAACTTTTACGACTCGGATTGCTTAATATTAGATCTCTCTCAAATAAAGCACTTTTTGTTAATGATATGATAACCGATCATAAAATAGACCTGCTCTGTTTGACAGAAACATGGCTAAAGCCAGATGATTATATTACTCTAAATGAATCCGTTCCCCAAGATTATTACTATAAACACGAGCCTCGTCTAAAAAGTAGAGGGGGAGGTGTCGCTGCACTTTACAATAATACTTTTATCATCTCTCAGAAGTCTAATTTTGAATACAATTCCTTTGAAGTCATGGTACTTCACGTATCAACACCTAATACTAAGGATAAAACATTTTTTTAATTTATTCTAGCTATTGTATATAGGCCTCCAGGGCACCACACAGATTTTATTAAAGATTTTGGTGGGTTCTTATCCGAACTAGTACTGGCCGCAGATAGAGTCCTTGTCGTTGGTGACTTTAACATCCATGTAGACAATGATACAGATGCCTTGGGCATGGCTTTCAAAGACACTCTTAACTCCATGGGCGTTAGTCAACATGTGTCAGGACCCACTCACCTTCGTAATCATACTTTAGATTTAATACTATTTTATGGTATAAATGTGGACGATGTTAAAATCGTTCAGCAGAGTGAAGACATTTCGGATCATTATCTGATATTATGTTTGCTTCACTGGCCTACGGCTGCAAATCAAACTCCTTGTTACAAATATGGTAGAACGATTACTTCAACTACCAAAGATGCGTTTCTCGATAATCTGCCTGACTTGTCTAAAATATCTAGCATGAGTAAAAACGTTGACGATTTTGACATTACTATTGAAAATTTTAACACTACCTTCTCGGAAATATTAAACATAGTTGCTCCTCTGCGTTTAAAGAAAATTAAAAATGGCAGCCCCACACCGTGGTATAATGAACACACTCAGACTCTAAAGAAAGCGTCCCGGAAAATGGAGCGCAACTTTAAGAAAACTAATTTAGAGGTATTTCTATAAATTTAACAATGCAACCTGAAGTGAAACCCGCTGAACAAACTAACTACAGCACCCCTAAGGAAAAATTGCAATTATTTTCTACTGTAGATCACAATGAACTGTCTAAAATCATTAGATCATCTAAATCAACAACATGCATGCTAGACCCTATACCTACAAAACTACTGAAAGAAATGCTCCCAGAAATTATCGATCCTCTTCTTAGTATTATTAACTCATCTCTGACACTAGGACATGTGCCTAAAGCATTTAAGGTGGCTGTTATAAGGCCCCTTGTCAAAAAAACCAAACTCGACCCTAAAGAACTAGGGAATTACAGGCCTATATCGAATTTACCTTTTATATCTAAAATTCTGGAAAAAGTAGTTTCAACTCAATTATGCTCCTTCCTCCAAAGGAATGACATTAATGAAGAATTCCAGTCTGGATTTCGAGCATGTCACAGTACAGAGACTGCTTTGATTAGAGTTACAAATGATCTGCTTTTAGCATCTGACCGTGGCTGTATTTCGTTATTGGTGCTGCTAGATCTTAGTGCTGCATTTGACACCATTGACCATAGCATACTTCTACATAGACTCGAAAATTACGTCGGCATTAACGGAATAGCATTGAAATGGTTCAAGTCTTATTTATCCGACCGTTTTCAATTTGTAGCAATAAACAATGAGGTGTCCCGCAAATCGCAAGTCCAGTACGGTGTACCACAGGGTTCAGTCTTGGGGCCTCTGCTCTTCGCATTATACATGCTACCTCTAGGAGATATAATAAAGCGACACGGAATTAGCTTTCACTGTTATGCTGATGATACTCAACTTTATATTTCCTCGAAGCCTCACGAAACCCAGCAGTTCGATCGAATAAAGGATTGCATAGTTGACTTAAAAAACTGGATGAGTAACAATTTTTTACTACTAAACTCGGACAAAACAGAAGTGTTACTTACGGGACCGAAAACCGCTATACGTAACAACCAAGAATACTGCTTAACGATTGACGGATGCTCCATAAAATCCTCGTCGTCAGCTAAGAATCTTGGCGTTGTATTCGATAGTAATCTGTCATTTGAGAGCCATGTCGCCAACACCTGTAAAATTGCATTTTTCCATTTTAAGAATATATCTAAACTACGTCATATGCTGTCGATGTCAGATGCAGAGAAATTAATTCATGCATTCATGACATCAAGACTAGATTACTGTAATGCACTTCTAGGTGGTTGCCCTGCAGGCCTATTACAAAAACTGCAACTGGTTCAAAACGCGGCAGCTCGAGTTCTTACACGTACTAAAAAGTATGAGCGTATAACCCCGGTTCTTTCAACCTTGCACTGGTTACCTATAAAACATCGCATTAACTTTAAGATCTTGCTTATTACCTATAAAGCCCAGCATGCTCTAGCGCCGCAGTATTTAAATGAACTTCTATTGTATTACAGACCTCCATGTGCATTACGCTCTTAGGAGTCCTGTCAGTTGGTAATACCTAGAATTTCAAAATCAAGTGCAGGTGGTAGATCCTTTTCTTATCTAGCGCCTAAACTGTGGAATATTCTTCCCTGCAATGTCCGGGAGGCAGACACACTCTGTCAGTTTAAGTTTAGACTAAAGACGCATCTTTTTAATCTTGCATACACTACACTTCCATAATATTAATCCTCAGAGGATTTAGGCTGCATTATTTAGATCAACCGGAACCAGGAACACATCCAACAACAAATGATGTACTTGTTGCATCAAAGAGTGCAGAACAGTACTCTACTCTCAGCCAGTCTTGTCTCTTTGTTCCAAGGTTACCGCAGGAGGCAGTTCATGCCCAGACCTGATGGCAGAGCTGAGAATGGGAAGCGGTGACCTGACAAGAGCTAAGAGGATAGAGCTGGAAAAAGGATGTGGCAACTTTGATTTTCCTACAACATTTCAAATGCTATTAGATTGTTAATGATAATCTTAAATCTACCATATACCTTATTAAGCTTTTTTTTATTTTTTTATTTTTTTTTATTTAGCCTTGTTGTGCAAGCACTGTTGTGCTTGTGCAGAGGCAGCAGCTTTTGCCAGAGGGGAACTGGAATCCCCCGGTCGGGCCTGGGTTCCCCTGAGGTTTTTTTTCTCGATTAGAGTTTTGGGTTCCTCGCCACCGTTTGCATATTGTTTTGCACTATCTGCCTGGCCGGGGGGGCTGCTTTAGAATTCAGAAATTAGAAATAATTAATATATAAGAATTTATAGTCCTTTTAATATTTGACCTGTGGTTCTCTCTCTCCTTTATCTCAAATGTGTCCTTTCACTGTCCTTTTGTGCGAGTGTGTTTGTGTGTGTGTGAGTGTGTTGTGTGTGTGCGTCTATGTCAATGTGTGTAAGTATGTATGCATATTGTGTGTGTGGAGCATTTGTATGTCTGTCTTTTGTTGTTTTCCACCTTTTTCTTGTTTTTACAGGTATATGCCCTTAGTTGTTTTACTTGTAATCTATTGTGTCTCATGTACAGCTGCTTTGTAACAATGAAAATTGTATAAAGCGCTATATAAATAAAGTTGAGTTGAGAGTTGAGGTTTGCAGCTGCAACAAAACACTATTTCAAATGGCTTTTTTATTGCCACAAGATGACATCAAGTTCATGTACGTATGAAGTGTGGACAGTCACAGAAATTGAAATAATAATGCTATTTTACCTTTAAAGTAAAAAATGGATTATAAGCTTTTTATACACTTACTTGTAAAAGGATTCCAATTTATGTTATGCAGGGTTTTCATTTGTGTTATACAGTCATATTGTTGAAATAAAATCTATTGAAATAAAGTGTGATTTACGACGTTGCTTCTAAGTTAGAACGCTGCCTTACGCGGTAGCTGCTTATTCAGGCGGTTGATAGCAAGACAGCTCAATGGATAGTAGTATAAAAGAAACAACACTGTTCGGTGTCATCAGTTTTTTTTATCTAAGGCGTATTTGCTTGTTTGTCTTTTGTGAAGCAAGACTAAGGTCGATTATGACCCTGGGCAACCAGTCTTAAGGGTCAATTTTGGGAAATTGAGATTGTTACGCCACTGAAAGTGGAATAATTAAGCTTTCTATTGATGCATGGGTTGTTAGGAAAGGTCAATATCTGGCAGAGATACAACAGTTAAAAACTCTGGAATCTGAGGAAGAAAAAATCTAAATATTGATATTTTGAAGTTAATGAGAGGCCATCCACTCATAAAAACTAAAGTCTTTACAGTATATATTTACGGTAGGAATTTTTTCAAAATATCTTTACCTAATACCATAATGATTTTTGACATAAAAGAAAAATCTATCATTTTGACCCATACAACTGAATGACTTAAAATATTCACGTGCTACTTAAGGCATGTTCCCTTTCTGTTGGTCTCTCGACGACAGATGGGGTTCGCCTTTGAGAACCAATCAACTCTGACTACTATAGAAAAGGCCAGTGAAGTTTGGCAAATAAAATTTGCACCTGGATGTCCGGTATAAAAGGAAGCCGGCGTGCAGCATTCATTTATCTTTTGTTCTTCAGAGCCTTCGCTCATGACTACGAACAAAACAAATTTAACAAATTCTTCTTCTACATTGCCGGATCTACGACGTAGAGATGCAGATCGTCCCTACCTGCAGCAACCTTCAGCTGGGCGTCTCGGCGGTTCCGGAGGTGTTAGAATTTTTTTGTAAAAAGGTCCTTTTTAGGACTGAGCATTCTCCAGCGCGGCATGTCCCGCTGTTCTCTTCGGTGCGGTACTCTCATTGAGCAGGGGGATGGACACGATAGCTGCGTCAAGTGTCTGGGCGTCCAGCACACTGAGGCTGCTTTCGTTGACACATCTTGCCCGCACTGCGGACAGATGGTCGTACAGAAGTTGCGGTCACGGGTTGCTGTCTTCCTACGGTAAACAGCCACCATTTTGATGCTACCCTGGCCATGACGTCGGTGGCTAAGGCCCAGATGCCCACCAGTGTTAGCAGCGTTAGTGATGTGGGGACCTCTGCGAAAGTAAACCCGCCAGCCAAGTGCTCATGGGCCGATCGCACCCTGATTCGCTCTTCTGAATGTTCCCCAACCGGCGGTGGCATACCGTCTGGATCCTCAGGCACGCACTCAGAAACAATGCGTGACGTAGATGAGATGTTGCTCGCACCATCGGAGGGAGACTGGCATCCGACTCTGATGAATCTGAGCTCCCCCCCTAGGGGAGTCGAGCTCAGGAGGAAGCAGAAGTGATGTCAGCCATGCTAACCAGGGTATACGTGGTTCCTGGGGTCGGAGTGGGGTGCAAACCGCGCCCACCCCGGGTGCCATTTTTTTCCCGGAGGTGCATGAGGAGCTGTGCAAAACTTGGAGCGCTCCACTCAAGGCCCGCTCCAGTCAAACCAGCTCCGGCTCCCTCACTTCCCTCGATGGTGGGGCAGCCAAAGGCTACGTCGAGATTCCACGGGTGGAACGCTGCGGTGCTCCTGTGCCCACAGACGGCTGCCATCTGGCGGAATAAACCACGCCTACCGTCCAAGGCGTGTAGGACTTCGGCATCACTGGTGTCGAAGGCTTGCGCTGCCGTTGGACAGGCTGCCTCCTCTCTCTAAGCCATGGCCATCCTGCAGGTCCTCCAGGCCAAGGCGTTCAGAGAGCTCCACGAGGGTAAGGCCGACCCGGGTATAATGCAGGATCTCCGTGCCGCCACTGACAGTGCTCTACGGACGACCAAGGTGGCGGCATGGGCCCTGGGTCGGACGATGTCCACGGTTGTGGTCTAGGAGAGACACCCCCGGCTGTACCGTGCGCAGATGAGTGACACCGAGAAAGTCCGCTTTCTTGATGCACCCATCTCACAGGGTTGGTTGTTGGTAACACCGTCAAGGACTCAGCAGTTTTTGATGGTGAAGAAGCAGACAGTGGCAATTAGCCACCTTTTACCGCGCCGCGACTCGGCCGCCTAGAGGCCTCTGAGATCTCGCGTGACGTCTGCTTCCCGGCAGCCCAGGACCCCTTCGACATTGGCTTCGGTTCCTGTGCCCCCACAGGCGGTACCCCGGAAGTGGAGGTCGAGGGGGAAACCTCCACGCCGTCTGCCACATTCGCGTGATCTGTTATGTACACAAAGGGACCTTGTGCTCCGGCACCTAGATTGATTGGGATTACAGGTCAACTGAGAGAAGGGCAAGCTCTCCCCAGCGCAGAGCATTGTCTTTCTTGGTATGGAACTCAACTCTGTCACCTTGTTGGTGCAACTGTCCGTAGTACGCGCCGAGTCGGTGTTGAACTGCCTAGAACACTTCAGGCAGACAGCGGTCCCCCTGAAAGAATTCAGAGGCTCCTGGGACACATGGCGTCCTCGCGGGGGTAATACCCCTCAGGTTGATGCACATGAGACCGCTCCAACACTGGCTTCAGAGTCGAGTTCCAAGGAGAGCGTGGCACACCAGCCGCAGGCGCAAGGTGATGACGGACTAAGGTCCCTCTGGGCAGGTTACGAGGCAAGTCGTGGTGACGACGGATGCCTCCTTGCAGGGGTGCGGTGCAGTGTGTAACGAGCACGCAGTAGTGGGGCGTTGGACGAACCCCCGCCAGCGCTGGCATATCAATTGTCAAGAGTTGTGGGCTGTGCTTTATTGGTTGCACCACACTGGCCCAACCACACTTGGCTTTCAGAGCTGAGGCTATTGACAACGACTCCCCTTGGCCCATTCCCCTGACAGAGGACCTGCTTTCTCAGGGGAAGGGCACGTTCTGGCATCCCAGATCATGCCTCTGGAACACCATGCCTGGTCCCTAGACGGGACGAGAAGATCCCGAGTTGGCTACTCCACCTCTATGGCGGAGACCATCACCCAGGCTAGGGCCCCATCTACTAGGCGGTTATACGCCTCTAGACGGCGCCTCTTCTCGTCCTGGTGTCTCTCTCAATGAGAAAGACCCACTGAGGTGCTCGATCAGGATCCTGTTGTCCTTCTTAAGAGACTGGAGACTAACATCTCCCATCCACACTGAATGTGTATGTAGTCGCTATCGCCACTCATCACGACTCAGTTGATGGAAAGTTTCTAGGGCAACACAACCTGGTCACCAGGTTCCTTAGTGGCGCGAGAGGGCGGAATCCGCCTCGTCTCCGCTCCATACCCTGGGCCCCCCAAGAGCCCCTCGGAGGTTCCGATCTTCCTCACCTGACGAGTAAGACGAACCTCCTGATGGCGCTCGCTTCCTTCAAGAGAGTAGGGGACCTCCAAGCATTCTCCATTCTCCAAGCAGACCTCAAATTGCCTTGAATTCGGCCCTGGAAACTCTCATGTTATCTTGAGACCCAGGCCCGAATACGTGCCCAAAAGTACTACTCCCTTCCGGGGCCAAGTGGTGAACTTGCAGGCGTACTAGGTTGGGTCAGTGTGCTATCTACCTCTCTTTTTACCCAAACATATGGCTAAGAACAGGTATCTCACCAACCTTCCTTCTTACCCGAACACTGGTTAAGAACAGGTTCGCGAATGCTTCGAGATGACACGCCCAGGCCTGTTACCGTCGCTTCGCTAGAGATTGTGACACGAAACAGCGTTGTGGCGTTTTCCATAGGTAACCCCATCTGTCGTTCTCGACACAACGTCGAGAGACCGACAGAAAGGGAACATCTTGGTTACTTCTGTAACCTCAGTTCCCTGATGGAGGGAACGAGACGTTGTGTCCCTTATGCCAAAAACACGTATCGTATTCTGCTGCAGTCATGAGAGGCTCTCAGGCTCTTCTGAACAAGAGGTAAATGAATATTGCACGCCGGCTTCCTTTTATACCGGACATCTGGGGGCGGAGACCGGCTTGCAAAGTTAATTCGCCAAATTTCATTGGGCTTTTCCATAGTAGTCAGAGTTGATTTGTTCTCAAGGGCGAACCCCATCTGTCGTTCTCGACACAACGTCTCGTTCCCTCCATCAGGGAACTGAGGTTACAGACGTAACCAAGACGTTTTGTGGTCCAGGGTCACATTTAAATGAAGACCTTGCAAAGACTCCACTGCTACCCCAGACCTCTCACACTAAGAGTATTTGTGAAGGTTTACACAAGCGCTAATGCAAAGCCTTTTATTAAAGGCAAGTCTAACATGCTTGACTACGGTTGTCTCCGACTGGAGCATGCAAAAAGAAAAGGACGTCGCACAGCCCCATCAAAGTGAAACGCAGCTTAACCTGCTGCTACAGGAAGCGCCGGTCGTCCGTTAGCTGTCAGTTTGATCCAATTATACTGACCTTCTGTTATCTCCGGTCATCTGCGCCGCAGAGGGAAAATTTTCAGCAAGGTCAAAGTGAATAGATAAACCAAGACTGAGGAAACATTGATGCCTCGGAAAAGAACAAGAGCGCCTTTTTTCAGGAATTTATCCTGCACCCTGATCACGCAGCCGATAACAGCCATGACAGACCGGCCGACAGTGACATATTTAAACAGCCCTCCTGTGTAACCGCGTTTAGCGTCAAGAACATGGGCTGAGGTTGTGTTGAGGAGCTGATGTACAATCCAATAAGGATGCTACACAAGGATGCATTGATAATCAATGTGCTACCATAGATTTATAAGACTGAATGCTTGTTCAGCATAGTCTTACTAGATTTTTGTCTTAGGAGATATCTATAACATCCTGCGCTATACCAGCACTATACATGGAGTTTATTCACAGATGCAATACAGCACCAAGCCTCCATATTTTTGTATTTGGCTTTTACTCTATCCTATTTTGCTCCTCAGCTCTTTCTTTACCTCTTAGACTCAGAGTTAATTATCTCACCAGCTCTACACAGCAGTCTGTTAAATCATCTTAAGTGCAGCCCATTTAGAAACATATTCCACCTGGAAATGAAGGGGATCTGATAAGCACTTGCCCAGGCCGGTGGAAGCATTATTCATCCTGTGAGGAGAACACATCCCTTGCTTTCACATTTTTTTAATTTTCACTGCGGCAAGGCCAAAGGTTCATTAGCGCTTTTTGGTAATGCACACATCACTTGTTGTGCAAATCTTTACATTCTCATTTCTTCATTTAGCAGATGCATTTATACAAAGCTTACAAACGAGGGAGCATTAAGCATTTTGCCCCAAAAGAGTACAAAAACAGCAAATACTGTAAGGTACAAAGACAATGAGCAGAGTAAGAAGGACTAGTTTTAAATTGTATAAAAAGTAAAAGTTTTTTATACTAACAAAATATTACCTAGGCTATGTCAAACAAAACAATAGAGGCAATAAGTTAAATGATATGGATTTAACCTTTTTTGTGCTATGGACATGAACTATACAAATCAAATGGCATTTTAAAAAGAGGCAAGTAATTATTTTTCTGTGATTGGACTTGAGATCTCTGCCTGATCTTATTTATTAATTAAAGCTAAGAGCAGTTTAATTATACTTATGTAGTAAATAATAGACTTTCCAGTAGTTCAGTTGTTAGAGCATGGTGCTAGCAACCCCAAGGTTGTGGGTTCGATCCAAGGGGAATGCAAATGTATAGCATAATGCAATGTTTGTCGCGTTGGATAAAAGCGTCTGCCAAATGCTTAAATGTGAATGTAATAGTACTGCATACTTATAACTGTTCTATATTAATATGACGTGGGACTAAATTGAATTAAATGGGACTTGTTAAGCACACTTTAAGTGTAACAGTATAGTAAACTTAAAGTACACAAGTTAACACTAGTTAACAACTATGTCTTCTGAGAAGTTCATAAAGAATATTACTGAGAAATGGAAAAAAATAAAACAGAAAAGAATAATATATACATTATGAATAATATTAATATATATTATTCATATTCTTTAAAGTTTAATACCACACTTGAATACAATTTGTTTTTGTCTTGCAACCAGAACAAACTTTATAAAGTTAAATAAAGTTTTTACGTCTGCTAAATGACTAAATGTAAATATACATCGCATGTCATGTTTGTAACATCAATATATGTCCTCAAGCAAAAACAGGTTCTAAACTATAATCTATAAAACAATAACAACCGCAAAATCTTTTTCTTTGGTGAAATAAGCCATTTTAAAACCGGCTTACCTTTGATATAATATTGTTTTACATTTTACCACATTCACAAACAGATAAACTTGAGAAGTGTAACGGCGTTTATTAACTCGTTAAACTAAACAGTTATTTACGAAAATTATCTTTGCGTGAGCGCATTTCTGCTTCGCGTGCAAAAAAGATGACCGCGACCAATGGCTTTGACGAGTGCGCGCGCAATTATCTCTAGGCTCTCGCAACTGTTCAACACTCGCTTCAGTCGCTTGGTCGTTGAAATGACTTTTGAGATTTGGGGGCGGGACGATGGGAAATTTCTCCCCTCCTTTGATTGGTCACATGCACTCACCTGCAGTCTCCGACCTGTATGTTACCCGTTGTACAGAAACGTCATCATTTGGCAAAACACAATACTTTATTCAGTTTTTCAACTTAGGTTACAGTGTAGTACAAATAGCGAAGGCAAAGTAAAACCCTAATCATTAGGAAAAACGGGTCTTAGTCTGTAGGTGACTGCATGTTTAAAGTGACTTGTCAAATGAGCCATTAGCCCGCCTCCAAACTCTCAAAGGTCAACTCGACGAGCAAGCAAGTATTGAGCAGTTGCGAGAGAATAGAGAGAATTGCGCGCGCACTCGTCACAGCACTTGGTCGCGGTCACTTTGCACGCGAAGCAGAAATGCGCTCTTGCAAGATTCTTATCCGCCCACGGATACTATAAATGCACTCTCGCGATGGTGTGTTTTCGCTGGTGGAACTGTTCTGCGCGCTGGTTTTCACGCGCACGAGTTAAGAGACTGAAGTGTTATCCGGATATTACTATTGACTGCTTGTGATTCAAAGTGTCTCCCTCATGCTTGCTTTGCGGTAAGAGCGAAAACCTGAATCTGTGAGATTAATTTTATATCTAGTCTTCCTCAGCTGTAACATCACCTGCTTTCACAGAAAAGAGGAGAAATGTGGGGCAGGAGGAGGAGAGCAACAACAACAATGGCGATATGCATTACAGATTCTGGAAAGAGGATAAATATTTGACTTTCATACTGTTCCTAGGAGGAAGGTTTTCTAAATACTGCATGGTGAGAATAAGCCTTAGGAAACCTCTACCAGTCCCCATTATGTCACCCTGTGATCTCTCTCGCTCTGAATTTCTCTCTCTCTCTCTCTCTCTCTCTCTCTCTCTCTCTCTCTCTCTCTCTCTCTCTCTCTCTCTCTCTCTCTCTCTCTCTCTCTCTCTCTCTCTCTCTCTCTCTCACACACACACACACACACACACACACACACACACACACACACACACACACACACACACACACACACACACACACACGCGCGCGCACACACACACACACACAAGCAGACAGGTTTGCTGCATATCCTCACTTTGTAGTGCACACACAAAAGGCGTTCACACATGCACACATAAAGAAATGCGTATACAGGGAGACAAACACATAAACACATTTTGCATTATCTTCTTAGTGGTGTGTTTCTGTGGAAGCATGCTGTGCTCCAGTTTGAAAATGAAAAGGTTGAACACTTACCCAACATTAACTTTAGCGTGGTTATAAAGGTGCATATTCTGAACCAACTTAGATGGCAGTTGTAGCTTGTTAAAATCTTGTGTGATCATATTGCCAGTAACATTTATAAAACACAAGTGCATTAACCATAAAACTCTGGGGTTACCCCAATGATGGGGGTCAACCCAAGAATGTTAGGGTCAACAGAAAACGCTTTCTTTAGATTTTTCATCACCCTGCTTCAAATGTAAACCAGTAAAATCTACAACCCTAACTTGTTTTGTGCTATTAAAATGTGAATGGTTTTCAAGCATGCATTATGGCTATCAATTAAGGGATGATTAGTCTACTTATTGAAACAACACAGTGTGCTTGCATAAACTCTTAAACACCACTTTAAGATGTTGAAATTCAATTTCACCTAATCTAGGGCAGAGTAGTTTGTGATAAATGGTTATTTTGACCAGTTTTCTAGAAGGATTTCAAAGAAAGAACATTGTTCGAAGCGCAAAAGCAATATCTGAACAAGAAAAGCAATATACACAGTACACATTACTTACATTAAAGTGGGTCATTTATCATGTGATTATGTGGTTTCAAACACCTACTGTATAAACAATCAGAGACTCTGACAAACTCTGAGAAACACTTAAAGAGAAATTTTGTAAAACATTCTGGCCTCATATTTTATATGAAGAAACGACAATGGACTGATGAGTAAAAGTAAAGCCAACACATAACCATAAAGATCCACATGATATGCACACTGGATGAAAAAATTTGATCCAATAGCGTGAGAAATATTTGTAGTCACACATATTACATACTCTTGAAATAAAGGCATAAAGGCTTAATACATCATGAGGGTAAAGTGGTGACTGAATTTTGGTAAATATTAAACCATACAGCAAATCCTAAATTTCACGTGCTGTTCCTATTCACGGGAACTGATTAGAAGAGGCTCTGGTCTCTAATGTATATTTCTAGAATCTCAGTTTCCCAGAACCATTTGAAGCAGGATGTGGAAAATCCAATCCGAAAAGAACCGTACACAAACTGTAGAGAGCAGGAACAACAAGGAATGGGGAAAGGTTGCTTTCAGAACAGAGAAATTGCCTCATTCTCACGCATACACACGCTTGAACAAACACTCCTTGCATTTCTATCTTTTGTCTTTTCTGTGTACACACACTGTCTTGAAACTGTGATTTTGCATCTCTGCTTTTGTGGTTTGTGCTCTAGCGCAATATCTGATGAGACGGGCATACTGTAGCTCATCTGTGTTAAGAAAGAAAGAGAAAAGGAAGCCTTGTATTTCTTCCTTTATCTCTTTATTTTGCTGAATGAGTCTTAACTCTTTGGTAATTTAAACCTGCAGGAATTATATGTATCTAATATTTTTCTAGCAAAAAAAACAAAAACAGGTCTTTCATATAGTGTGAAAATGGAATTTAGTATCCTAAAACAATTCTTCACCCAGTTGTTAGCATTTACTAACCTTTGTGTTGTTCCAAACCATTTAATTTTTTCTTTGCTTATTCTTCGAATAAATTTTAAAAAGTGAATAGGGAATTGGTCTGTAATCCAACATTACTAAGAGCATCGTGAAACTGTAATAAATGTGCTCATTTGCAGCTTGTGTTCCTATAGCTAAATGGTAGAGCATTGCTTTAGGTAAAATGTCATAGTTTCAATTCACAGGTAGCACACATACTGATAAAATGTACAGTATCTTGAAGGCACTTGAATTGTTTTTCATAAAAGTGTTTTTGTCCAAAGCCATGAAACTACCCACTGTAAAAAAATATTTGGCGTGTTTTGTTGATTCAATTAAAAAAAGGTTACCTGGTTGCCTTAAACGTTTGAGTTAATTCAACTTAAAGATTTTAATTAACTCAAAGAATTTGATGCAAACTCGTTCACTAATATTTTTATGTTGCATCAACTCTTGATCTTTTAAAAAAATGTAACCGTGTAAATAAGCTGTATTACTCCAGAAATGGTTTAACAATGCAATTAATGATGCCAAATATTGGTTCAGTAAATACAATATATTTATTATATTATGCTTTTTTGTCATTTTGCACAGATCCAATGCCTATTAACTTTTTAACACAGATTTTAAAGGACCAGTGTGTAGTTTTTAGATGATCTATTGACATAAATACAGTATAATATATATAACAAGAGGAGTATAAAACCTGACATTTTTAATACTTTTTGCTGGTATTACCTTAGAATGAGCTATTTCTATCATGCATTTAATGTCGTTGACATGTCGCCATGTTGTTTCTACAGTAGCCCTAAACAGACAATTTGCTCAACAGAACGCGTGTTATCTCTTTCGGAAAAAAAATTTAATGAGACGAAATCGTAATCCTCTCTCGGCCTATGTAGTGCTTCGAAAGGATAGAGGGAGTGGGGTGTGAGCGGTTGGTTGTAATTACACACAGCACCTTTAATAACTCTTACTTTATTGAAAAAAAAACAGATTTTTTGCTTAAAAAATGAGTGCAAGCCTCATGGATTTGGAACAAAACAAGGACAGAATTGTCCTTTTGGATAAACCATTAATCTAAGACCACTTCAGTTTAAAAAGTATGTTAATGACATGAGGTTATGATGTGGAGTTATATATGTGGCTGGCATGTTACCTGGCTATGACAAACAGCACACAACTGACACCCAAGTAAGCGAGCAGAATATACATCCAGATGTCGGGGGAGAGGGGATTGAGAAAGGAGAACACCCCCGGGTTGGTGCCGTTGGGCTTGCGGTACAGTATACTTATCCCCAGCGTCATGAAGGGCTTGGAAAAGTCGATGACCTTCTCCCGCACGTACGTGATGGCCAGGGGAGCCACTGCAAGATCAGCTTTCTGCCAACAAATAACGCAAAGGGAAAAGAGCGATAGGCTGTAAATCAGGGCGAGCAGAAGCATTTAGAGGAAATCAAATTAAGAAAACAGGGCTTTTACACATCACACACTCTGCCCCGCAGTGTTTAAGAGGAAATTTAAAGCCCTCTTGTGGACTTGCTCTCTCTCTCCCTCTCTCTCTTGATTTACCTGCTACTGTTTCAGCACTTACTAAAGCTTTTCATGATTTACTGGCTCTACTCAACCAAATCCACTCTCTCAGCTTCTCAACTAGACTAAAAAAATGAAATAGCAGTTATGAAAGAGGGAAAAGGAGAGGGGTTAAAGGTTTCAATGAGGTCTGCTGTCAGAGGCAGAGACGCCGTGTGTCTGCTGGTACACTCTGGTGTACTTTGCATTCTGTGCTACTTTGCATTCTAGGTAAATTATCCATAAAGTCAATACTGAACTGAATGCAACAATACCATTACATAAATTATGCTTAAGGTGTGACGAAGGTTTTAACATTTAAACCATTTGTTTATTCCTTTAGGCAAGCACACTCTTAAAACTAAAGGTACTTAAAATGTTATTCACAGGGATGCCGTAGAAGAATCATTTTTGGTTCCATAAAGAACCATTTAGTCAAAGGTTTTTTAAAGAACCATCTCTTTCTTACCTTATTATAATCCGAAGAACCTTTTTTCGCCACAAAGAATCTTTTGTGAAACAGAAAAGTTGTTGTTAAAGGTTCTTTATGGAACCAAAAAGGTTCTTCTATGGTAATAAAGAACCTTTTGAAGCACATTTTTTAAGAGAGAAGGTTATG
Source organism: Triplophysa bombifrons (assembly GCA_029783895.1). NCBI lineage: Eukaryota > Metazoa > Chordata > Actinopteri > Cypriniformes > Nemacheilidae > Triplophysa > Triplophysa bombifrons. The sequence continues at coordinate 8,627,268 of CM056455.1, forward strand.
CTCACATATTACTAGTAATTTGTTTAACTTTGGTTTGACTCCATTAAAAAAAGCCTTTTGAGAATACTTTTGTCTGTACTTGCCAAGTGGCTATTAACACAAACAGGTTGAGGGAATAAATAATTAAACAATGCCTTCTAACATATCATACCTACATAACCTACAGACATAATTGTTCATTATAATTAATTCTGAAAGTAAAAAATTAAACACAAAAAGTGCTATCTAATAAAATTACAATTTAACACCATGTTCAGCATCAAATCATTAGAGGTTTTATTTAGAAAATATTTTTATGGAGGATAAATTGACAGAAATGCAATATAATATACATAACTGTCATGACCATGTCCTTCTTGTCAGGAGTTTTCTAGTTCTGTGGAACACTAGTTCTAGAGTTGTGACACTACCATGTCTTTTGTGCTTATTGTGTTCTATGTGGAAGCACGTGGCTTTTGTTGTGACTGCGCCACATGCTCTCCTGTCCCTTGCCTTGGCACGCCCCCCTTACATCCCGTAATTTTGCCCTTAGTGTTTCATTCCCATAGCCTGCCCAGTGTCCTTATCCCTCGTTAGTTTTCCCCATTTAAGGCCTTCGTTTTCTCTGTCCCTTGCCGGTTTGTTAATGTTTGTTTTTGAAGTCCAAGTGGATGCGTCTGGGTTTCTGTCTGTGATTCATGACACATAACTATGTCTTCAGAGGTAGACCTTTCAAAAGCAAGCATTATGTTTTTATTGCCTTAGAATTAACAATTTCTGAACAGCATGGGTGGCCTTACATGCAATTCACCATGTTGTTTCTACATTAGCCCTAAGCCGAGAAAACAGCTCTACAGAGCACGTTACGTAAATACGTTATCTCCTTCGGCAATTAGTTCTGTGTCAGCCACCGTAGTGCTTCGAATAGGAGGGGTGGAGTGATCTGTTGGTTGTAATTCGCAACCTCAAGTAAAGTTAACACTAAAGCTGACCAACATTTTATCATTGTCAATTCACAAGCAGCACAGATGCACACAAGATGTAAGATCTTGAGACACACTGTAAATGTCATGTCAGTGAACACTGACCAAATAAAAGAAACACCTCCAAGGTCGTGAGTTATTGCGTGAATGAAATCCAGCGACTTGAAAGTTACTGTTGCCTTCGAGTCTTGACTGTGCATTCAGTGCATCACCCAACACTTATGGAGGGAATGCTGTCTGAAAACTGACAGGAGCTTAGTCAGCCCAATGTGACATTAGGCTCAATTTCACTACTTTTACATTGAGAGTTAGTATAATTTCAGTCAAAATAAAGGCTTCTGTCTAAAATTATTGGATTGTCTGTAATTATTCCCAGAGGGGGCAAATTAATGCCAGAAGTGAGCAGATGTTGTCTCGCTACCTTTCTTTTCCTTTTAAATTCCTTTGACAAGATATTTTTATCTCAAGCACATCAATGTTCTGGCAAACTGCAAACTCCAGACTGCTCTGAAAGCTTGTCAAGACCAATTACAGTCTGTCCTGCTCTCATCTTGTGTGTGCGTAGGGATGTTACAGCATTGCATACATCCTCCGCTGACACGTCAGGTGATCCGACCATGACCAACTGAGGAGCAGTGACTAAGAGATATGTGTGAGAAATTGGTTGAAACTGTGGAAAGTGCTGCAGAAAATGCTCATATTTGTAAGCAATGTGTTTATTCCAATCTTCATACAGTCTAATGAGGGTGTCAAAGGCCATGTTTGCATGTGTGTGTGTTTGTGAAAGCGTGTGCATTTAATAAGCTCGACGTGGGAAAAAGCGATGCCATATTTTTTACTCCGTGTTCTCTCTGCAGTTTGTAACCTACTCGAGTTGTTTATTTCATCTCTTATTCGTACCATCTGCTCTTCACACACACTGTTAATTTCATTTTTTATATCTGTTTTTAATCTATGGTGAAAACATTTCCCTTAATTGTATAATCTTGACAAAGCCCTTCTGCAATGTGTCAGGATAGCGGATTCTGAATTGAATTAAGAGCTCCTTTTCATTTCCCTATAAATCTCTGAATTTTAACAAAGCATCTGGACTGAATGCAATATGAGTTTAAATTAAAGAAAAATTGAAGGATAATGAAATTCAAGAAAAAGCAGCATAAAGTCTCACATCTAGCTTGCATGTATTTAATGGTGGAGAAATATATTTACCAGAATTTACCCAATTTTTTATTTGTATTTATTTTGGGGAGATAGATGGGGTTTTGTTGGAGTAAAAAAAAGTGACTTACGTGGTCCATTAGTTCTCGGACCATCCCGTTCCACTGGCCTGTGATCTCTTCCTGGGCTCCATACTTGCCATCCTCCACTAGCCGCACCTCATAATTGAAGCCCAGGATAGCCGCGAGCTCTCGCAGCAGGTCGATACAGTAGCCCTCAAAACGATCGTTGCCATACAGCGGCTTATCAGACTTCTTGAACATCACATAGGGCTCTTCCTGTGGAGGGACAAGACTGTGATTGTCAGAAAAGTGCCTGATGTGCCAGATAGGGGTTTACAGGGTGTACAATAGCACAGGTTGACACAAACGCTTAGGGATCGTCAGTCACAAGTACAGTTGCAGTGCAGCTCAATGACTGCTCATTCCATGGCTACCGGATGAACAGCACTGGAAAACAATATAAATCGGAACTGAGACACAGGGTCAAAATCATGGAGGATTACCCATGGTAGACTCTCTCTGTATACCCCTGTAAAATGTAATGATAACTGACCCAAGGGAAAACAAATAGTTTGCTAGTTATGAAGGTTGTATTAAATATACAGTACCTGTAGTAATAAGTACATAAAAAAATCGTATAGAAAATGTAATTGTGACGAGCAAGGCGGGACAAGAGCCGTGAGGGAATGACGCGGGGCCAGTGACGCGAGTGATAATGAGTGTCAGCTACGCATTGCACCGGCACCGGAGATCGGAAGCATAAAAGGACGAGCTGCAGAGTGTGCGACGAGAGAGGACCGGGCCCGGACATGTTTTAAGTTTGTATTTATGTTCTAGTGGCCAGCAGTCGACCGTGAGGTGGGTGCCGGCCTTTTACTTCCGTATTATTCTTTGTTTATTTTGATTAAACTTTATTGAATGTTCGCTGGTTCCCGCCTCCTTCCTTCCCTACTTTTAACTGTATTACAGTAATATGATACAAAGACAACCGATGTGAAAGCGAAATATAGTTTAAAAATGAAAAAGGGAACCAAAGTGAGCTGTTTATGTCTAAAATTGCTTTAATGTTGCTGTATTACAGTGTGTTTTCAAAAAACCTCTAGGTAAATTAGAATAACTGACTTCTCATTACAAAAAGCTTTTGGTTGATGATATTGGTAAATGTGATGGATACAGTCATTTCTGCTCTTTGGAAACCTTTCTTAAGTAATACAAATTATAATGTTAACTCTTTCAACGCCATTGACGAGTTATCTCATCATTAAAAAAAACGGTTCTTACACAATACAATCTCTTATCTTAGTTTTACTGTTTTATTTATGTATCCATGCGCTTCACCATGGTTGAGTCACAGTGTAACTACTTAAAGGCTTTTTACCGGTCAGGAGCAACATCGTTGCCTATTCAGATGTTTTCAGATCATCTTGACTGTTGCATGTCAGAGCAACAAATCAAAAGTTTATGAGACACAAATAAGTTGATGTAACTAATAGGAGTTTAGATATTGGGTTTACACTGAAGGAAGCTTGTGGGAACTGATCCTTCTCTACCAGCAAGAAATATGTTGTGCTAGCAAGTTGCAGCAGAGAGAGATAAGCACTTTCCAGCCCCCACGCTGCCTTCCGCCCGCATATTCACAACCCCAATGAACCAATGATAGATAGCCTGCTCACAGCATAGAAACAGTATTTCTACCCCATGCATCAGTCTACTAAGTGTTATAATTATTTTGGCTCTTTTTGGCTGTCTCTCAATTGGTTCATCATTTGAAATTGTATCCAGTTTAAACCGTTTAGACTGAAAAATGGAACAAAACACACACTCATTGTAACGTAGTTTACAAACCATTTAACAATACACATTAAACTCACTACAAATAGTGATTAATGTCATTTAGAAATATATTGCAACATTAAGTCATTGTGAAAATGTGTTGTGTACTGTAGTTAGTGAGTAAAATGGATTTAGATAAGTTGGATGTTACTTTACATACAGTGAGGTCTGAATGTAAACATATGAAAACGTCTTGGTTACGTCTCTAACCTCAGTTCCCTCATGGAGGGAACGAGACGTTGTGTCGAGCCGACAGATGGGGTTCGCCCTTGAGAACCAATCATCTCTGACTACTATAGAAGAGGCCAATGAAATTTGGCGAATTAAATTTGCATGCCGGTCTCCGCCCCCCGGATATCAGGTATAAAACGAAGACGGCGTGCAGCATTCATTTACCTTTTGTTCGGAAGAGCCTGAGAGCCTCTCACGACTACAGCAGAGGATGATATATGTGTTGTGGCATAAGGGACACAACATCTCGTTCCCTCCATCAGTGAACTGAGGTTATAGACGTAACCAAGACGTTCCCTTTCTGTCGGTCTCTCGACATTGTGTCGAGCCGAAGGTGTAACAAGTGGTTGGGTAAGAAGAGAGGTAGATAGCACACTGACCCAACCTGTTGGAGGGTGGGGAGGTGCTTTTGCAGGCATACGCCCCGACGGATGCCAGTCCTACATGTCGCCACGCAGGACGTGGGCTGACACCGGGTTTACGCGAAGGTTGTAAAACCTTGCGAAGCTGTTGGGCATAGTCCAACCCGCAGCTCTACAAATGTTTGCCAGAGAGGCTCCTCTGGCCAGCGCCCAGGAGGTGGCTATACTCCGTGTAAAGCGAGCCCACACTGCCAATGGGTATGCTTGTCATTGGTATGCCGCCGTGGCGGCATCCACGATCCAGTGCGCCAGTCTCTGTTTGGAGACAGCTTTCCCCTACTGCTGTCCTCCAAAACAGACAAAGAGCTGGTCAGAGCTGAAGCTCTGCATGCGGTCCAAGTAGAGGCGCAGTGTGCGTACTGGGCACAACACGGATGGGATTGGGTCTTCTTCCCCAATGGGGAGCGCCTGCAAGTTCAAAGGGAACTCTGCAAGTTCGAAAGGGAGTCGTGGGAACTTTGGGCACGTATCCGGGCCTGGGTCTCAGGATAATGTGAGAGTTGCTAGGGCCGAATTCAAGGCAATCCTGGGACACAGAGAATGCTTCAAGGTCCCCTACCCTCTTGAAGGGAGCGAGCGCCAGGAGGGCTGCGGACAGCATGTGCTTGTCCTGCATTAAAGGCAGTAGCCTCCTCAGTGCAAGTTCCCTGCCTCTGACAGAGGTGGAGAGGATGCCCCGAACTTGGGAGGGTTTCTGGCAAACTGGATCGAGTAGCCAAGACAGACCATCCTCAGTAGCCACCGAGTCAGTGTGGGCAGCTCTCAAGCTCCCAGGGACTGAACAGGGGGACAACGGGGACAGTCTGCTTCACCATTCCCATGGGGGGTGGTTCGTCGGCTGGCAGAGCTAACCACGTCTCGCAGGGGGACCCCGGAGGGAAGGTTGGCTCCGTCAAACGGTTTTAGAGTGGTGGCTGCTGTTGTGTGTGTTCGACCTCTGTTTCTTCACCGTCGAGGACTTCGCTCAGCAGTTCTGAGTCACCAAACAGCCCACCCTGCGAGATGGGTGCATCGAGAAAGCGGACCTTCTCGGTGTCACTGCGCAAGGTTCAGCCAGAGGTGTCTCTACTGGACCACTAGCGTGGACATCGGCCTTACCCTCGTGGAGCTCTCTTAACGGAACTGAAGAGAGGAGGCAGGCTGGCACGCGGCAGCGTAAGCCTTCGACACCAGTGATGCCAGAGGCTTACACACTTTGGATGGTGGGCGTGGCCGATTCCTCCCGGTGGCAGCCGTCTGCGGGCACAGGTGCATCGCAACCGCACGTTCCACCTGGGGGATATTGACGTAGCCTTTGGCTAGCCCACAATCGAAGGGAAGTGAGGGAGCTGGTTTGACTGGAACGAACCGTGAGTGGAGCGCTCCAAGTCTTACACAGCTCCTCATGCACCTCCGGGAAGAATGAAACCGGGGATGGGCACGGTTTCAGCTCGGGTTAGCATGGCTGACATCTCTACGTCTGCTTCCTCCTGAGCTCAACCCCCCTTGGGAGGGAGCTCGGATCCATCAGGGTCGGATGCCAGCAAGTCTTCCTCCGATGCTGCGAGCGACATCTCATCTGCATCACGCATCGTTACCAAGTGCTTGCCTGAGGATGCGGACGATCTGCCACCGTCGGTTTGGGAACGGTCAGATGAGCGAGGCGGGGTGCGAGCTGCCCGTGAGCGCTTGGCTGGTCGCAGAGATCCCCATATCACTAACGCCGCTAGCACTGGCGGACATCCGGGCCTTAGCGTCACGGCCTGCGTAGCAGACGAAATGGTGGCTGGTTCCCAGAGGAAGACATCCACCCGTGACCGCAACTTCAGGATGACCATCTGCCCGCAGTGCGGGCAAGATGTGTCAACGAAAGCTGCCTCAGTGTGCTGGACGCCCAGCCACTTGATGCAGCTATCTAGTCCGTCCCCCTCCTCGATGAGGGTGCCGCAGGAAAGAGAACAGCGGGACATGCCGCGCTGGAGAATGCTCAGTCCTGAAAAGGACTTTTTGGAAAATATCTCTAACACCTACTGGAACCGCCGAGACACCCAGGGGAAGGTCGCTGCAACTTGGGACGATCCGCTGCTCTACATCGTAGATCCGGCAATGTAGTTTTAGATTTAGTAGTTATTGTAATCATGAGTGATGGCTCTGAAGAACAAAAGGTAAATGAATGCTGCACGCCGTCTTCATTTTATACCGGATATCCGGGGGCGGAGACTAGCATGCAAATTTCATTCGTCAAATTTCATGGGCCTCTTCTATAGTAGTCAGAGTTGATTGGTTCTCAAGGGCGAACCCCATCAGTCGCCTCGACACAACGTCGAGAGACCGACAGAAAGGGAACTAAAACTAAGTCTGTGGGTGGCAATTTAATTCCAACATCAGAATTAGGATATTATGATTTCAAAAATCATGTAAGGATTAACTGTTAAACTCCTTTCTTCTATGTCAGGTAAATTTGCATTTGACTCTATAAAAACTTTACGAAATTTGGCCCCAGAACACTAGGTTTATATAGCATGAGTCATGTGGACATATTTGGCTCGAAGATTTCCTCGCTTTCAATGTAGCACACAAGATGTTCTTTAACTCATTCTGAAATGAAATCATGCTGGGATGTCATGGATCATCAGCTCGAGTGTTGCCGTCATTAAAGTCAAAAGAGATGCAATACTAAGATTTTCTAAAATTACTGTACTTTGTTTAACTGAACTCACTCAAATTGTTGATTAAATGTAATGTAATACAAAGGGGTGGGTGTTTCATGATATAGCAGAACTAGTTGGCTTTTTTGGGACAGTAGGCAATACAGCAAGCAACCTTAGCAAACCTAGTGACTAGCCAAAACACCCTAGAAATGTTGTAACAATGCGCTATAAACACTTAAGTAAATCCGCGTCGATGCCCTGACAACCACACATGACATAATAACATTGCACCATAACTCACATGCTCTGTTAAAAAAATATGTATATTTTCTTTTCATGTGAAGGTTTCAGAATCTCTAAATCATGTAGAATACTGTCCACTACATTTTGTTCTTTACATTTAGTAATGTGTTGCTCTTAGTGCTTAAGCATTCAGTGCAACCTTTGTTGATCAAACAAGAAAAAGGTAGAGAGGGCCCGTGTTGTTTTCATCTCAGTCTGCCATACCTTTGCTGCAGCTCAGAGTCACTGAATGCACATTCTTCCGGCCACTAGATCTTCATTGGCCAAAGGTTCAGTCAAACAACCCTGCGAGCCCTCCATGCTTATGAGAATTGTTTGTAGATGTGCATATTTTCATGGCAACACAGCTGAAGAGACTTTCTTGTACTGAATCCTAAATTTTGATAAGATCTTAAAACATGCTTAGCCCTATGACTTTACTTGAACACTCGCTGGTTGCTCTCTTCTCCATTTGACTTTTGTTTTTCAGTGATATCAGATTCAACTGGGTTTCCTTTATAGAGCTGCAACATCCTCCGGCATGCACAGCCCGATGAGCAGTGGGTGAAATATCCATCCTACTCTGGTGAGAGACATTGACAATTCAGCACTCATAATGGGAAACTGAAAGTAAAAATAAAATTTCAATTCTCAAATGATATTTCAATTAGTTTAAATTGTTCTTAGCCATGACTCTTACTTCAAAAGACAGAATGCCCCTGAATTCAGGAATTTGAGATGCATTTGGAAAAGCCAGAGTTCTTTTAACATGCCATATGGTGTTATAAAAGTTGAAAATGTCTATTTGAGAAGAGAACAGAGAAAAGAGAGACGGTAGTTGCATCAGTGCCTGTGTTTGTGTATGCAAAATGTTAAAGAATACAAAATGAACGAAAGAGAAAGAAAATTAAGAAAAAATAACGATTATAACAAAAAGTAAAACAAAACGATTTACTGTGGATTTGTACCAGGGAAATATGTTGAAATATGTTGGGGGACAATAAAAAATAAGGTTACATAGAACAAAAAAATTCTGAGGCAAGATTAGATTTTGTGTAAAGGTGATGCTATATAAATCCACTGTGTCACTCACACCTGTCCACTAATGCAGCCATTTATGTTACTATCATGCAACAATTTGTTAATTCTTACAATTTAGTCATGGATTTCTTAAACGGCCTACATTTACAACAACTAAAAATAGACTGCTTACCTAATTTTGAATTGATCTAAAGCATGAATCAATTCTGTATGTTAACTGTTGAAGTTTATTCTCACACAAACCAGTGAGAAGCAAAAGTTTAGAACGAACCCTTAGCACAGTGTTTGAGGAATATCAACACAGTGCCTGTCAAACACTGTAATGAGAGTTTAGGTTCCTATAACAGTCTCTCAATCTGAAACAAAAATGGATCATTTGCTCACAGTTTATTAATACGAGTTTCCTTTCAGCAATGGCACAATGACGACTTCAGAGGCAAACCTGAGGGCATTAAACTTTCATGTAAGGATTGACAATCCCCTCTTCAGCATACCGCTCCTCTCATACTTACTCCGTGCCTTTTTTTCGCTTTCATTCTTGACAGCTTTGATCCTGCAGCCCATCTCAGGCGACTGGCATTTGTAACATTAATGCGCTCTGATTGGCCACTTAGAGCAAATAAAACACTCTTACTCAGGGGTGGGTACATAGATTTTTTATAGGGGTGGTCAGGCATGGGCTAGCAACTTACAATAGGGTGTCACAGAAAAAAAAAAGTAAAAAAATTATATCAATTTACTAATACATTCAACTGTCAAAAAACGACATTGTCAAAAAAGATGCATAAGAAAATTTAGTTCAATTCGCACTTCGTATGTGTCAGAAAACTGGTTTGAGACAAAAATAACTTGACAGTTTACAGTGGCAAGGTTTTAAAATGCATGCATATATATCAGATTTCAGTATGGGCCGTTGCTAAACCTGGCCAGAATTTATTATGTTTGTTTACAAAAGAAACAGGGTTTGACATTAACACCCTCAACCCGGCAAATGCGGGTAGATTTCAGCTGTTTGCATTTTGGCGGGTATGTGAGATATCATCAACCAAAAGTTTTCTTATAAATAGATGCAATACGATTGGACTTATGGATATTGCATAATGTTGTTTTAAAAATTTGAACGGTTGTAGCTCTTTTGAATATTCAGGTGCAATAAGTTGCCTGTGAACATCAAAAGTATTTTAAATGCAGCTGATTTTAGTGCAAAAGTTAAAAGCTGGTTATTAGAATGATGTGTTAATGTATATGTATTAGGATGTTGGGTGAAATTGTATTATTGCATTATACCAAGGTAACCTGTTACCATAGTTAGTAGTGAAGTTGTGCATTACATCAAGGACCACAATGGAAATAAGTTTATTACAACTTTTTGTCTAATAAATCCAATCCAAGTACATTTTGCTGTGCCGCTCACGTGCGGTGTAGATGTAGACACATGTGTACGATTTATTACTTTTTTTCTCTATACATCCCATAGAAATCTAAAAAACTGACCTGAACTACATGTGGACAAACGCAGAGACAGGAGTAAAAACTGCAGGCAGAAACAGTTATGTTCATTATACAGATATAGATGGATTTGAACAACATCAGTGCTGACATGGGGAGAGATACACACCACAGTGTGCGCGTCATCTGCGTTAGAGTGTTGTGATTGGCCCAAAGCAGTCATGAGTTGTACAATACTTTTACCGAAAATCACACAGCACCTCATGCTTGTAATTTGCTGGTAATCTTCCAACTCCTATTACTTGTTTATTACTGGTCGTATTACTATTACTCTGAAATGCAACTCATACTGTAACTTACTTCTGCTGAACTTTTCTAATTCAGCTGAACGTTAGTTCACACAATATTTTCTGTTAAAGGGAAATTTTGAAAATGTTTTTATTAGAAACATGACTATATTTCTATTTTAAACCATTGCATCATTTGACAGCAATGAGTTCATCATCAGCATGACTGGTGCACAATAAAGAGATTTTATACGCAGTAAAACCATTTTGAACATGTCTGCCAGGTTTCAACTATTTATTTTGTGGAGGAAACTTTCATTAGAATTAATCAGTGAGTTATCAGAAAATCTATTTTTGTGTTGGGGTGGATTGAAATAGTTGTTTGGTGAGATAATTCATTACATTTCAATTATTTTCCTTTATTGTGGCATTTCTGTAAATATTTGTACACGATTTTCTTTGCAAAAAAGGAAATGGGTTTTGCACATATTCTCAGATTTGTCACCTGAACAATAACATCATACCTTAGATTTTAACCTCCCAAAATGATTAGACAAGATATAAAACATAGACTCTACGGACTAAAGACTTTTCTTAAAAGACTAGATTATCTAAACTACTCTGTCCAATTACATTTTACTTAACCTATAAAGCAATATTGCATACTTAACTTGAGTCCTTATATAATTGTCTACACAAACTCTTACCAAAATATAGTTTTCTTGGTTTCATCAATAGCCACATCTAAGAAGATGACAAGAACTGTCAGGTTTGGTGGCCAAGAGAGAGCACCCAAACGCAGGCAGCGGTACGAAAAACCCAAAACTTTAATAATTCAAAATAAAGACCCACGATGGGGAAATTAGAACAGGACAAACAAACTACAAACAAGGTGCAAAAACAAAACTTCCCACGAGGGGGTAAACAACTGAGAAACAGGATAAACACAACAGGATCAAGGCTAGGTAAACTGGAGAAAAGCACGTTACACAACACCCCGAAGTAGACATTGCACCGAAAATTTTCGGCCGAAAATGGCCCAAAAGGGCATTTTCGGTTTTCGGCCGAAATACTTTTATCACCGAAACAATACGGCCAAAATGTTGTGATGACACAAACAGATACCGGTCCTTTGATGCATCTGTAGCGGACGTTATTCCTTTAATCACAGCACTAAAGCGTCTCCTAAATTGCATGCACCCTCAGGGCTCTAGAGTGCGACCAATATTCCTTTACGTGTGTGAACCAGAGGTCGCGTAATCCCAAAAATTCTTTGTCGTTGACAGATTTTTTCTACCACTGACGGAAAAATCTGATGGCCACCCGTCATTCTGGCAGATTACAATGAGGGCAATTTGTAAACACCCGTTTCCCTTCAGCGTGATATGCTCGCGAAGCGATCTGCGTGTTGTTGTCATTTGTACTGACTAGACATGTGATGCGATTTGGGAAAACCCGTCGGATGTCGCGCTGGGACGTGGGAACGACAGTTCACCTATCAAAGTAAACCACATAATATGAAGAATGAAGACGTAATAATGCACATTTCCCGCCAGTCCTGTGTAAACTATGGCATGCAAAGTTGTTTTATACCATGTTTTCGCGAGGTGACAGAGCCCCCCATCTACAGCACCAGGAGTTATGCCCGCTCCACTGCTCATGCGAGCCGGACCGCGATTGCAAAATATACAAGAGATGATCAAAAGTCCAGACACTATGCACATGATAAACAACTTAAAACTTGCTTCACTGCTTATTAGTTGATGTCCGTAATGTTTGTTAGTTTCCTTGTGTAGTGATAATGGCAGAGCTCTCGTTCTTTAAATGTGCGCTGCACCATTTTCCTTACTTTCCTTTATTCCAACGGTTTTGTACAGTATTTTTATAGACTTCAACACTACGAAATGTTTTTTTTACTAAATTGTTATGAGAGTAAGTCTCTTACCACTGTAAAGTGTTTTTACTTGTGATATTGGACTGTTGGGCTTTTATTTTCATAACTTAACGTTAAACACGTTTTTCTCCAAATTCCGTTCATGAACATCATAGCGCTTCAGACGACAGAATAAGTAGGTTATTCTATTCTTACTTATCAACTTTGCACATCTGCAATTCTTGGTGCATTTGTTGTTGTTAAAGTTCTACAGTTAGCATATGGACTGTGGGAGTCTTTGTTTGGATACACTTTCTTGTAGTAGTCCTACAGAGAAAAATGTAAAATGCACTTGACCTAAATGCACTTTGTTTTCATGAGAGAACATTTAATTGTACAACTTTTCAGCAGGCCAGTAGACCTGTACATTATTATTTAATATACACATGAGTGGGGTCAAGTTAAACATCTTAGTTGAATTTTATTTTATACTGTGCATTGTTGCAATGTGCTAAATAAATATTTGCATAATTTGTAATTTATTTATTCTTTGAAACTTTAATATTTATGCAATTGCAATGCCTTGATTTTAGTAAAGTTAGTAGTCTTAGCCAAAAATGCAAGGGTACTAATAATTGGCCTAATTTCTTTCGGTGTTTCGGTTTTCGGCCTTGGTTTCCTCTTTTTCGGTTTTCGGTTTCGGCCACGAATTTTCCTTTCGGTGCATCCCTATTAAATAGGGAAACTAACAAGGGAAGATTACAATGGGCAGGTGTGGGTAGTAAAACAATGGTGGGAAGCTAAACAAGGAATCGAGTGGGCGGGTCAAGAGACGAGACCAGAGCACATGGCATGCCAAAACAAACAAAGCCATGTATCAACTAAACACGTGGGTCATTCATGATCCTGCCACAAGACTAAGAAAAACATGAACAAGAGGCAGAATCATGACAAGAACAGAGCTGCTATCCTGATTGGTGGTGAGAGACCAGAATGGATGGAAGAGCCTCAAAGCACAAACTCTGAGTGATCCGTCATTCAGTCTGATCTGACACTAGTGAGCTGCATTTGGCTTCAAATATAACTGAAGTTTGAGAAAAGAATGTAAAGGAAAAAATTCAAAATTATTTATTTTTTGAGGAATATTTTTCAGCGTCTGGTGTTTTAGGGGATGATATCACAGTAGTGTATGGGAATGTTTCAAGTACTATAGGATACAAAGGACACATGCACACAACCAACAACTGTATTACAGTGTGAAGTGATGGCTCTCCTGTTTGTTCCAAATGGTTGATATCCTTAGGACAACATCATGTTGACCCTGGGACAACATTTAAATCAACCAATCAGATTTCAGAAATAAGTTTACAGTTTATTTTAAGTTTAATCTTCCACCAGGAGGAGGTGCTTCTAGACCATTGTTTTTCACTTTAGGGGTAAGTTCAGGTAAGGATTTATTGATGGTTTAGGTTTTATTTATAAAAATGTTCTCCTTAGGTCAACAAAATATGTTGTCCTGAGGACATCAACCACTTGGCAAAATCAGGTTGAGCGTGTAGCGATGCTATATTCAGTTGTGTGTTTCTACCCAGAAGAGACATGTGACCCAATCCCAATCACATGTCTCAACCCAGCAGTGTATAACACCTTATTCTTCAATATAATTTTACAAATGATGTGGCAATTTATTTGGTTTTCATTAATTTTGATAAATTCACATACAGTTAAATTTTATCGTTGAAATACTATGATGAATGATGAAAGTTTAGCAAGTAATTTACCAGTATAGTGGACACCACCAGAGATCTGTTGGAGAGAGAGTCTGTCACATTCGCTGTTTTCCCCTTCTGATTTTCCGTCATGTTCAAACCACTCACATGATCCCATGTGCCAATCTGCAAAAAAGAAAATGCAAAATCACAACTGAACCGAGATGACTGGCTCAATGATAAGAGGTGACGTGCTTTATGAGATATTGGGCTCCAGTGTATGTAGAGACATTAAAACAGTTTAACCATAGAGATGATTGTTACAAAGGAATGGAGTCTACTGTATATCCATGTGTCTAATTGCTGGGGGCTTTGGGAGTCGAGGGCCACAACCAATGTGCCCCACATACATGGTCAGTAATCATGCATTGACAGAATCAATGAAATCATCTTGAGGAATGTTGTCGGAGTTCTTTAGTCAATGGACCATGATTTAGACCTGCAGAAAGTGTTGCGCCTACTATACAGCTTTGAGAGTGCAAAAAAAAGAAAAATAGTGAATTGCTAAAACAGAAGAACCGATGAGCATCAGCATCTCATTTCTCAAACCAGTCTCCTTTACTGCAGAGGACCCTCTTGAGAAGCATCGGCTCAAAACAAGATCGCAGAGTGAAGACATGCATATTTAACCATAAAAACGTACTTCAGAAAACACCAGGCCTGTAGTTTGTAATTGCAAATCACCTGTTTAATTCAGCTTTCATGAGGCTAAAGGGCTACTGAGGGCTTTATTATTAATGGGATAAATTATTCATGGAGGTTCAGCCAGATCCAGAAGAGAACTGGGAGGTCACGGTTTGCTTGAAGGCTCTCAGTGTGTGTGTGTGGGGGGGGGGATTTCGTTTTTTGGCAGTAAGCAGGTAGGTTGGTGGGTAAATCTGTGCACACAACTAGTGACATGTGAAATATACATTGAAAGCAAAGGAATTGAGCAGACCTTTTCCAAGCCTTCTTCCTTCAGGCTGATCACATCCAGATCGAAATCTGTCCTCAAGCCGTTAGTTCTGTTGAAATTGATCCGTCCAGTCAAGCCATCCCAGTGGGCCTGTAGGTGTGAGAAAAATAATCATTACAACCGGCCTGAACCAACCGAGATGAATTCTTCCTTTCTGGCCAAATGGAGAAAATACATCATTTATCAGAAGGTATCACCTCCAGTAGAGACTGACTCTTGGTCACACATACAGAAAGCAACTGCATTTTTCAAAGAACCATCCATAGATCTATATTTAGGGAGCATTTGTAGCCATTCATCTGGAATTTGTGGGGTTGTGAACATTACAGTTGTGTTAAATATTTATTGTAGTCTCCAATTCAATAGGCAAATAGTTGTAGTGACATTTGAGTAATCCTATGAAAACCTGCATATAATTCCACCCAAAAAAAAAGAATTAAAAGAAAAACATGTCAGAAATTATATGTTGTATTGAAAAAATTAAATGGCATTCTTTTTTGGACAAATAATTCAGTTATTAAAATAATTATAAAACATCTTACTTACACCTTCTGATTGGATGAGCTGGTGCATGGCAGGTGATAGGATTACCGCTGTGACATTACATTGCAGAAGATAAGTTTACACTATTATTACAGTGTATTTTGGTGCTATTGTAACTGTAGCAATAAGTCTCCACCTGAGTAAACTTCAGTAGTTTGTTGAAACAGCAACATTTAGCCCCTTGACCAATACAATAATGTCAAAAAAACTATTTTATCATAAAATCGTATTATCATAAAATAGGCAATGACAATTTGTAAAATTGCAAATGCAAAAACAAACACAAATACATTGAAAAATGTTTTTAAATTGCACTATGTGACATTGTATTAGCATGTGCTTATTATGCCAATAATAATAAAATAATAGCAATACATTTTTTTTTTGAAAATATATTTACTTATTGTACAGTACTATTAATGTATTTAATTTTTAGTGAAATATGACCATGTTGATGACAGAGAGTTTTTTGGCTTTTTTATGCGAGTCATCATTGTACGGCACGAAAAGTTGGTATGAACTCCACATGCTCTGTTTTTAGACCTGTACCAGTTATCTGTCTATATTAGAGGTCTGCCGTGTTCCGAGAGAAATACAATGTCATCAGACAAGTGGCTCTATTTCATCTGTGCTACAAAGAATATCAGCACTGCTTTAGCAGTTGTCTTTGTCTACAGCCCAAGGCTCTGCTTAAAACCTGAACAAAGAAAATCTGTGGAAAGGTTCTGGGCTAAGGTCATCCCAAGCAGGGACATTTAGGTCCATTTTTATACTAAATCACAGAAAGACAACCACCTTGCTTTAATATCTCTGCAGCATTATGTCTTTCAAAGTCTTTGGTTAGCGAAAACAAGGCAAATAAAGAAAGCTTTTAGTCAGTCTAAATATAGGCATCAGAATGACAGGGAGAGTTCAGATTAGCCGTCCTAGTTTTCCTCGAAATAGCACAGAGAAGAATCATTTCCGGAGATTAAGATAAATTTGCTGCCTTCTGCACCAGAGCTCTGAGAGGCTGATATTCAGGTCTCGAATACAAGCAAATATATACACAAGCACACATAGTGAATTCCACCAATCATGCTACTTATGGACACTGCAGTTTAATTGTGCAGTTTTCAGTGATGCAGTTTCATATTCGGTAACCAACCACATCCTGCATTAACTTCATTAGATGGTTTAGCACTGTTTTTTATGAACTTAAGTCTTTTTTTAAGAGAAAGCGTGCCTCCTTTCTATGTAAATTAGGCTAATATTGATTGCACCTATGTTTATAAAAACCTGTGCTTTTTGTTTAAGGCACTTAACTTTGTACTACATTTGTAAAATAATGTTTATTTAAAAGAAATGTTTGTGTACAATGTCATTTGTGTCCAAGAGCTAAATGAAGAATCTAAGATGATTGGCTAAATGAGTTTAGTGTGATGGTATACAGTCCCAGGAAAGTTTGAAAATGTGTGCTTGTCTGTTGTATTCTTCTCTGAAGCAGTTACCCCTCTCTGTTCATTCACTGTTTGCGATCATCCCCTCCATCCATTTGCTTTGAGATTTGTTGAGGCAAAGTGAGAGTGTGTCTCACACCAAATGCCAACCTGACATACCACTGACGCTAATAAATGCGCTTAGGGCAGAGGTGTCCAATGTCGGTCCTGGAGGGCCACAGTCCTGCAGAGTTTAGCTCCAACTTGGCTCAACACACCTGTTTGGAAGATTCTAGTTTGCTTTGTGAGACCTTGATTAGCTGTTCAGGTGTGTTTGATTAGGGTTGAAGCAAAGCTTTGCTGGACACAGGGCCTCCAGGACTGACTTTGAACACCCCTGGTTTAGAGGAAGGGTTTTTTATGCTCGGTGGCTCCAATGCGTCATCGAGACATGATTTTAGACCTGCCCAAAAATCCTGGTAAAAAAATGTAAAAAACCTGTTTAACAGTCTAACTCCACATTTCAGAACTACACTGTTTTTGTAAAGTGTTTCAGCAATACATTTCTAACATTAATGTGTTTAGAAACCATTCTTGGAATTACCTTCATGCAGACTTTGAGTGAAATTCTCCCGTTATGTGTGATGCAATACCTCTTTGATGAGAGTCATGAAGCGGTTGCCAAAGCGCCAGGGCTTGTGCCGGTTGCACTGGAGTGAACTGACGGTGATTTGAGGAGACTGCTGGACAGCCACCGCCACCACATGCACCGCATCATACATCAAGGCTGCATCTGTCTGGAAACACACACAAACACACACGGGTCATTCGGTCATCAGCGATACACCTGAGGCTTTCCAAGCTGATTGATCAAGCTTGTAGAAGACGTTAAAACTTCAATGTCACAATGTGCATCTGGAACATATTCAATTCAATGGCCATCCACAGATTACCTCTAACAATAAAAACGTGTCAGGGAAGCCTTCAGTTGACTAGCGCACCAACTGACAGCCCAAAATCTAATTAGTGTTTGCCTTGGATGATTGAAAAGCAATCACAACACCCAGACTTCCAGACTGGGCCAGTATGGAAATGATGTCTGAAGGGGCTTCCGAAATTGCTATCCTGTCAAATAAATCACAGCCAAACCTGTCATTTTCCTGCTTTTGTCTCTGATTGTCTGCCGCAAGGTTGTGGCTAAAGATGGGTCTGCCCTAATATTACCGCGAATTCACACAAGCCTGTTTGTATGGCTGCTGTGAAATGAATCAGAGATAAACCAGCGTGTCTGAAGACGACAACCTGACTAGAAGTCTTGAGTCAATAAGAGCTGCCCAAAACTACGTTTCCAAAGGAAAACAAACAGAGGAATATTTCAGAAAATTAAGCATTTGAAATGAATCACATTAATCGTACACAGGTCTCTCAAGTTTGATCAAAAGTTTGGAGCGAGATTACATCTGATAGGGCTAGAGCCACTCAAATTCGGCCCCATCCAATTCCCTCAAGCTTTGCTATATTACCTATAATTGCCCAGCACAAATAAAAATTATAACAATTGCTAAATCTAATAAAGAACAGAGAAATTCCTCCAAATAAGACTAAGAGTTTTATATATTTTAAAATGATTTATCATAAATTAAAATGAATGCGCCCCCAAACAAGATAAATGCACATACTGCACACATATACCAGGATTGTAGAACTTGCCCTGATCCTGTTTGTGAAGCTGTGTGTGTAAAACATTACTGAAATGATAACTAGAGCACTCTGCTTTAAGATATGTAGCCTAGTCTTATCATAGCAGAAAATAATATTAATATAGTAGAATTTAAAGCTAAAGCTTCTTGCAAAGCAGATTAATAGTTTTTGACTGCATCAGTAACAATTTAGCATGACTTTGGCTATTTTCTCCTACATCAGCTCTCACTATATATCCAGGAACCATGAAATCCATATGCTAGAAAAATGAAGGATGCATGACGTTGTTTAATACAAAGACTGTTTAATGCTGCTCAAATGTGCCATATTAGCACTAATATTACATAATTTTATAAGATTAATGTAACTTAAAGTGTATAGGCTACATTTAAAAAAAGATATAATTATTGCTCTTGCTATTTCAATCATGATTTTAAATGTCAAACAAAACATAAAACTCATTAAACTGAATGTAATATTCTTTTAGACTTCGCAGACAAACTATTTGAGGGTGATTATTGTGGGTTTTGCATTAGTAAATCTTCACATTGTTTCTTTTAGCAGCATGACACATTTATTTAAACCAGGAATAAAAATAAAGAGTGCGAAAAATGTCTCTGAAACAGTGACCTCTGTTATAATTTTGCGTTATAATGAATGATACTGACAGCATGAAACTCCCGTTATAATAAATGAGTCTGACTGACCGTCTCGGTCATCTAAACTTATTGGTTTATTATGTTCATGCACTGTCTATGATTGGTTGTAAGGCTCAGCGCTGTGAGTAACTCGTAAAAATATCTGAAGCACCGTGATCATACCATACGTGAACTTTTAATGTTGTCACGAAAACGTTTGTTCATCTTCACATTTTATTTGCCTCGTCTATGAATCGTATAAAGCGGGACAAGTTGTTTCTTTACTTCTCAGGGTGAGAAATACAAGGTGTTGCGTGTCAGGGTATGAACAGGTTCAAATGCGTGTGTCTCACAGTGAATGTGTGTGACTTGAGAGCCCTGATCATGCAAAAGAGTTTAATAAGAGCAAACACTGGATCAATACCAGACACTCTAAGACAAGATGAAGTCAAGACTGGGGCGCTAAGGTGATCTTGGACATTATTGCCCAAAGCGGATAAATGTGTAGTGTTATTTTATCTGCGTTTCAGTAAAGATAAAGACTTGTTTGTGTTTAATGATCATTTATCTTTGAGATTTAGAAGAGAATGAGTTTTTGGGGTTACCGTTGTTCAGAAACATGTGCTTAAGCTGTGGAAGCTTAAAGTGCAGTCATCATGTGTATTGCATATTGCAAAAAGCATTAACTGTGGTAATGCCATTAGTGAGATGTCTTTCATCTTACTTTCTCATTGTATATAGACTTACATGCAGTAATGTATTCATGACAACAAAAAATACTAATGAGATAAGCAATATTGAGTTTAGTTAACATAAAATATCAGGTACAATTTAGTAATATCAACCTAATTCATTTAAGTAAGGAATACTTTCATTATTTTAGTAAGTTAAACGTTTAGTTTAATTCAGTCAAGCTTACATAATTGAATCAAGGCAAATAGTTTGCACAATACAATTAAGTAAACAAATAGGATTTTACAGTGTAGTAGGAAAAAAATTTATGTGAGTTAAAGGTTCCCTTTAAAATATCTTATTTTTTGTTCAACAGAACAAAAAAGTTTTCCCAGAAATGTCAGTTGCTGACATTTTTCCCAGTATATTTCTTTGTGTTCAGCATATTTGGGTTTGAAACAACCTGAGGGGGATTAAATGACAGTATTTTCATTTTCGGGTGGAGTATACCTTTAAGTTTTATAGAATTTGTAGAATGCATTGACGACCTCCCACTTTATATGGATTTCAAAGTGGATTTACTGAAAGCCAGGTAACCAGAGCAAATAAGCATATAAGATCCAAAATCTCATTGTTTCTAGCTGATAATATATTATATAATTGAACTGTGAAAGTATTCGGCTTCTGTGAAGTCACAATACTACCCCCTTTTATTTGACAGGTCATTTTCAACATTTTGTCACTTAGCAGCGCAATGAGTCTGCTAAAATAGATAACACCCATTTTGATTTTACAGCAGGTAGACACTAGTGCTCATGATGGTGAGTCCACAACTGCTAGCAGGACATAACATCGACATGAGAGTTGTTTTGGCCAAATTGTAAGGTAGCCAGGCTCAGTGAAAAGATAAATTCAAAATGGATGAAGGTATCTCAGATGACCCATAAAATGCACACAGTCTGCTTGTTATTAAAGCCACAATATGGAAGAAATTTGTTATGAAAAATCCAAAAATCACTTGCACAGTGTGATATATTTCATGCAGTTGAGTACTTACATCATCCCACATGTTCCCAAGAATGTGCAAATCCAGAGAAATTACTATTTTAAATAATGGCCCGTCCCATGTCTACCTGTTATTTGTCGCATATCAGTGACTAAACATGCGGTGCTCCGCAATATCCTCCGTTTCCGGTTGTAGAAACTACGGCAACACGGAAATGCGGAAGTGGATATACAGCATCTGGGACGCAGCATCTGTTGTTTGTTTTTATGGATCACGAATACTCTTTGGCGAGTAAAGGAAACCCAAAAAGCTGGCTTATGGACAAACGAAGAAATAAAACATGCATTAATGTCGGCGTGGCGTTTTTTAAATGTAGCGAGCTTCGGAACCAACTTTGACCCGACAGAGACTCTGCTCTCGCATGTGTTTTAATAGACAGGTAAGCACATGTTTTTATTGTACACGAAACACTCATGCAGAGATTATTTGAATAGTTATGAATGTAATTACCCTATGAAAAACAGGATATATCGCACAACAATATGTAGCCAATAACGTTACTTATAAATGCTGTGGGTTCGTTCCAATTTTCTTTTTAAATGACGACTGTATTACTGTCTTAAACAGGTAAAACTGTGTAGCATTACGCTAGCAAATTAATTGACAAAGTTCAATATCAGTCGCAGGCTAACGTAGCATTACATTACACGTTTCTTGCAAGCTAATTCTTTAAGATGATATAAAATAAGATTAATTCATCACCTCTTCCGTGCACATGATACGCGATCTCCATACGCATCTAGATGGTGAAAACGACATGTCCCATAATTCCACTCTCATAGATAACTTCATTTAGCTTCGCCTGTCGTTGTTGTTTCGAAAGTGCGCCATCTAGCGGTCCAAATATTCCATATTGTGGCTTTAAAGGATGCATGAATTAAAATCACAATTTTAACCCGAGCTTTTGTTATATAAGAACGAACCGTATTCACGCTAATATCATGGAGGTGTCAGAACTGGAAACGCCCTTGTTACTGAGATTACGTCTGTTACTGACACCATGCCTAGCGAACGACAGGTTCTGGAACGCACCTATCAACATTTATAGGTTGAACACAACCTCCACAGAAAAATATCAAGACTACTTCTCTGGTCTCGCCCACAGAACCAGTGGTGTGGAACCAGATAGAGCGAGCAAACAATAAACAAACATGCCATTAAAGATATCTTAATATTGTGTCATCCCTTGTTGTGGAAGAATACATTCGCTGCATAACCTTCCTTGGATTCAGATATTAGGGATGTGGGGTTAAATTTTATTTTTAAAGATGTTCCAGCTCATGTCAGAAAAACATGGAGCGTTTGTTCGTTTCATTTCTCCGAGGATTCCTTCGTGAACAAGGTACAGGTCGACACTGAATTTGTGGAGAGTTTAAAATGAAAAAGCAGTGGTATTACATTTACATTTAGGCATTTGGCAGACGCTTTTATCCAAAGCGACTTACATTTCTTTATCCTATACATTTTACATAGGTATTTCCAATCCCCTGGGATCGAATCCACAACCTTGCGCTGATAACGCAATGCTTTCAATTGGATAGGAATGGCGCAGCAATCTTACGTGAGTAAAACATTTTTGTACTATGCGTCACTATGCTTTGTAAGAGATCGCTTGATGTGCCCTGAGCAGTATTCGCACGAGATGAGTATTACCTGGGGACCTCCAGTCATTTGTATTAATTAAAGAGGTTGTCTGTGATCTTAAACTCGTGCGAATCGCCATCTCTTTGATTTGGTTGGCTCATACATAATTTGCAAGATTTTATAAACTGTTTGCAAATAATGGAGGCTGCTTTGAAGTGTTTTGGAATTATTCTGGGGCTGGGTGGCATAAGTTACCGAGAGTCTACCGTTTGTTTATTTATCATTAAAATTACTCGTAACATTTGAGACCCGCGATCGCAGTGATCTTTTGTCCGGTTCAGGATCACTGGTCTCAAATGATGACAGGTACGATCATATTAAACACAATATAAGTATAGGCTATACAAACTATACGCAAAGCCTTGCCATCACATCTGGGAAATAAGTCAGTAAATTTGAGTAAAATAATGCCGTGCGAATGCGTCACATGAAATGCTGATGTGTGGAGGTCATTTATAAATCACAGGAGGTCTCCAGATAAAACTATTGTCCTGCGAAAACTGTGAATGGTGCTAATGTGTAACCTAACGTAACGTCTCAAAGCAAATTCACAGAAGCCTCCAACTACATAAACTTTTATCCAATCAAAGCAGTGGGCGTTTACTTCCAAGTGTCTTTCGAAGTGGCAAAAACTTTCAAACAAAAGAACCGGAACTGGATATA
Source organism: Triplophysa bombifrons (assembly GCA_029783895.1). Classification (NCBI taxonomy): domain Eukaryota; kingdom Metazoa; phylum Chordata; class Actinopteri; order Cypriniformes; family Nemacheilidae; genus Triplophysa; species Triplophysa bombifrons. Next base: position 8,650,567 of record CM056455.1, read on the forward strand.
CATTTGACATCAGTTTCAAATGACACATTTTTAAAGTGATTCAAGTTGCTGTAATAAAACGTGTTATGTATTGGTCTCAGTGTACTTTACGTGAGAAGCGCTAGCCATTTATCTACGCATATTTGACATGCTAATAATTTCAAAATATTATATTAATCTAAAGACGCATGCGCCTGTCCCGAAATTAATTGTGTATAGTTATTGGTCTGGCTAGCGGCTATATACTGTATATTTAATTTGTATTAATATGAATTTAAACCAAATAAATAAAAGGCAGCATGAAAACTGCTTCATAAATTTCGACTGTCAGGTCTTCAGTTTTCAGTCCGTAGACAATTTTGTTTATTCAGATTAGATTTACTTAATTGTTGTCCTGCACCTGAGCCCCTGTGGCTTGTGGATGTGCATGCTTTTTATTATTTTGACATTAATATTTAATTGTATATTAATTGTATTTAATTAATATCTACTCAACAGTTTGATTCTTTGTGGATGTCCATAGCGTTTGTTGCCTCTGAAAACATATAAAGACAGTTGTTATAAGTAAATAGTTTCTACCCGACGTGCTAGATGGTGCCACCTTTAACACGTTTTACTAATGACTATGAGATGGAAAAACCCTATAACATTAATAATCTATCCAAAGGTAGTGTTGATGAAAGCCAATGGGTGTGAAAATTCCGCGGGATTTGAGCATCCAGCTTTGGGCTTCAGTCGGCAGCTGCTGGTCAGAATGACTAGAGGGATGTGTGTGTGTGTGTACGGAAAGTTTGACTGGTGGCTTTTTCACACTGCTACAAAACTGTCAATCACCCTCCTACCTCATTCTACACTTACACACAGATCGGCTTCATAATCACTTGTTCGCCATTCCACGTCTGTCAATCAATCAGAGTGCACGGGGAGCGCAAAGTGGCAGTTGCTGGTCTTAAAGGGGGACTAGACACCAAGCTGAGGCATAGGATGAAGCGTTGTCAGGCGGGAACGTGTCGAGAATTCACATGACCGATCACCCCATTCCCCTGATCCAGGCATCTGGCTAGGCCATTAAAAGGGGACCGCCGAGGCGGGGGCCCTGCTGCCTATCTGCAGAGAATACACATTATACTTAGTCACCCAGCCCACCGGTAAAGCAGCGTACGTCAACTAGGCGGGCTTATGCATTGTGAATAATAAATAAGTAATAACGTTGAACAAACAGAAGACAGAGCCCCCACCAGAATATTGAATGAGCGCCGCTAGTACCTGTCTGTGTGTGTATATGCGCTGATGTGTGTGATGGAGCGGGGGAAGATGGGGGCTGGAATCAAAGCTCAGGGTGCATTCGATTTCGCACCTTTGTTTTCTTCAGATTTTCATCAAAGCTTTATGAATCTATTGGCCTGGTTTAATCTATACTAAAGCAACACATCCAGCCTGCAAAAGACTGGCGAAGCTTACACAAGCTGAATGATTCTAGAGTAAATTAAGTAAAAAAAACTTTTTGCTTTATTCTGGCAATAGTGGGTAAATTGTTAAACATTGGATCACACCTATAAATATTTTTTATTAGCCCTAATAATATGTTTGAATTGCATTTTCTTTTTTAATATAATGTGTTGAAGAGAAACAAGCACGCCAGTATGAAAGACTGTATGTTACAACAAACTTACATTTATAAATGCAAATGAGAAGAAAATTTGTACAATAAATAAATCACAAATTTACAAACATATCACTAAAAAACTGTCAGAAAAATGTTACAGTATCGTTTCTAGGAGAAGCGTTTGAAGACATTTGTCTCCAAATGTTTTTTGTTACTTTGTTACTTCCTTGTGTCCCTTGTTCTGAGTCACGTCTTTTTGAAACCGTAAGCAGGAAGCTACTTTCCGAATTGTGTTTCCCTTAGTATTTTGTTCCTGGTATCCTGACTGTAAAATTCATGAAGAGTGAAGAGTCCCAATGTAGTTCGACTTCTAAAACATTTGTTTTCACTGTGTCTAAACAATAAGTGTTCAGAATACATAAGAAAAAATGACTGTTAAGCCTTTTATCTCACAACTGTTTTACTAACCGACATTTTATTTTATTTTATTTTAAGCTATTTTTACTATTTAGGTACACAGCTACATAGAGGCGAAGAGATTGAGGCAGAGTATTATGTCTGTGGAGAGTGATATACATTTCTGTAGCTGAGCCCAACAGGCAAAAAGGAAAATGATTGAGTAACGCAACCACTTCCCTCTATACACATCTCATTAAAATCAATTATGACACTCCTGAATGAAATCAAAGCTAAACACTTTAAAAGCCGCTTTTTCCCCTGTGTCAGCCGATGTGAGTCTTACTGCACATGTATTTCCATTGTGCACCCAATTCGCACTTGCTCTCCCGGCTTGTGCTGAAAGATTTAATCTTTTCTGCTTAGATTGCTTTCAACACTTTTTTGAATTGTTCGAATGTGGAGGTCTGCCAGGGAGGTTTCTCTTCATCCCTGCTCAGGGCTGGAGATAAAAATGTTATGTATTTCAGTATCACATTCTGAGGTTAATTCATTAGCATTCACTCAAATAATTTCATTTTAATTAAACAATTTAAACAGAAACATTTTCTTGCATACCGTTTTCAAATAATAGTTTTTGATCCTGTCTCAATAATTTTATCAGATTTGTATATGCCCATTCAACATAACATAAAACTTACTGTTAAACGTTTCTATTGTAAGCTATTGATTACCTATAGATATTAAACCTGAAGCTGATCAGCATTGAGTAAAAGCCACATTAAGATTCCATGGGGTTTTAAAGACAAATTAATTTTGCTTTCTATGTTGCACAATCCCTTTTCCTTTCTCCAAACACAACGGATGCTTTTGCAACCTAAACATGCTGACCCTCACCCCAGACAGAGTGCTACACAATGAATCTTCCCATAGGGAGGCTTGTGCACACACTACATCAATGGTGCTGTCAGTCACTCTGTGCTCTGCTTCTAAAGCCCAGACTGCACCCAGGATGCTGATGCTAAGGAGTATTGCTTCTGTGTTTGTGACTATTTTGCATGAATCCCAAGGCTAGATAAATAAACACTTCATAGACACAAATGTGTACACGTGTGTGTGTGTAAAAAACCCCCAGAAAAAGCACATTATGTTGGTTATAAGCAATGCTGCAGATAGGGAAAGTGTGTTTATTACAGTGGCCCAAAGGTGTAAAACTTCATAAAGCAGACTTAAAGCATACACAACTTAACCACAAAATAACCCGAAACGCAATGAAATAACCAACAAAACGATATATATAAAAAACACATGATAATTTAGAGAATATAGAAAAAAACAGAAATGCATATGTTTGTTATTATGTGTTTATTACTTACTTATGTTTCAGCACAATGTTAGGGGAAATCTGGGCACATAAGAAAAGTCTAAAAGTCAGAGTGGTCAGAGTAAACACATTAAGTTTACTGTTTCATTTTACAGAACAAAATCATTTTCATTGTAAAGAACAAAAAAGTTTCCCTTTTGCCATATTTATTATTTATTATTTTTGATAATAGCTTATTTTCAATTCTATGCTAAAATGCAGTTGAAGAGTTGGAAAGAAAACCAGAGTGAAACATTTTAGGCTCAGGGGTGTATGTGTCAAGGCCAAAATGAAATTCACTACTGAGATGAGTAGTCATATACAGACAGCACATGATGACGTTTGTTATTTTTTTCAGGCTGTTTGGATGTCTCATACATGATGTGATGTTTGGCCCCTGAGGCCCCTACTTTTTATCTTTGGTTAAATTCAACATGGGACCAAATTTTGTGTATTTAGCGAATATTTATAACACTGGCGTCACCTCACACAAACAAAGATCTGGTGACGATTTTTCATTGACTTTTGCTGTTTGTATTCTGAACAAATAATATTCACTATTCTCTATTTCAAAAACATATCCCTATGTCACTCTGTTTGGTGATGCCAATTTTGCTGTTTTCTTCATGGCAGCAATTGTCTGTTGGTTCTCACTCTACTCAATTCACAACACTACCAACCATCTCCGTATAATGGTGTTGAGTTTTCATCTTCTATTAATTATTTTCTTGTATTAATTTTTACCGCTTACCCAAACTTCTCATTGTGTCACAATGTTTTTCAATTTAAAAATTCACAAATCACAAACAATGTGCTTATATGGCTTCCTTAAACAATTATGAACGCATGTATTCTACGAAACATGATGATTGTAATTCATTAAATGGCTATTGTATTACATTATATTTATTATATTATATACATTATAATATAAAAAAAACTAAAAGTGTTTCCATTGAGGCCTATGGGATCCTGCTTTGTAGTTCCTGAGCATTATAATGTTTACTTCAGTTCCCTTGATTTTCAAAACCATGACTAACAGACACAGAGACACACATGCTTGCTTATTCTCCCCTACTGCCATTTTCTGATGTAACATCCCGAAAGTTATTCTGAACTATCCCTTAGTATTATTTACTAGTCCATATAACATGAGATGTACATTACAGTTGTATTCTGTCAATGACAAAACATCTTTCTACATTTCATCACAATCTCAAAATCCCTAATTTTCTCAGCCCCAAATCGAAATGATAGAGACCCCATTATTGATAAATAAACAGTAATAAATGGCCTTCACTGAGCTCAATGAATCAGAAAATTGCTTGAGGAAGAGTGTGCGGAGTATGATACTGGTGTGTCATTCTAATGAGAGTGAAGGTTGACAGCTAGAATCCTGCACACACTAAACAACTCTCACCCACCCATAAGTCATTAAAAGGCATATAACTAGAAAGGATTCTAAGATTTTTTGTGGAGTCTTACACATAATACATTTGCCAGTATAATTAAATGTAATGGTATTATAGGACACCCAAAAGTTAAAATTCCTTCAGAAAATCCCCCAAACCAGTCTGCTTCATTTGTTCCATTGAAGAATAGCCGTGTACACTTAAAACAATGGTGTCACTTTAAAGCCAAAACATAAAAGAACAAAATTTGGTTCCCCAAAGAACTTGTAAGCAAATGGTCATTCAAAAAGGCACTTTATTGTTATCTAGTTGAAAGAACGTAATTTTCCATTGTTCAAAAAAGCAAAAAATTTATTTTGTGTGAAACTGAGACATTTATAACTTACAGGTTCAGAATGACTTGAGGATAAAGATTATTCATTGTGGTTTAAAAATTCCATTAATTGTTATTATTTGTTATCCTGTTGAGCTATGGGACCAAAACTCAACTATCCAAAGACATCAGCGGCAATATGAACTGGCAAATACTAGCGTAGATTGAATGAGAAAGGACTGCCCCGAGGCTGTTGTTTGTTTTTGCGATCCTGCCAGGGGCAATATTCCAGATGGAGCTTTGTGTTTGTTTCTTTCACTGCTATGTGTAATTTCTCCCTCGACGCTGCCTTCTGACTCCACCCAGCCTTAGCGAATGCCGTTGAAGGTCTTAAATCTGGTTCTTTTTTTAATGTAGACCCGCACCGAGGGCATTAAGAGCAGAAGAGATGGGTTGCACCTCGCCATTAGGATCTTAAAATGTTGTCATGAGAACGTGCTCAATGGGGAGGCAAATTGACTGTGTAAAATGTATCATTATTACGGTCTGCTTTTCTGTTGTAATGACAATATGCTTTCTTCGTATCCCATCTCGTCGCTTGTCTGGGAAACGATGTAGGGAAATGACCCCTGAAGATGACTGTTGCACATGAGTGATGGGGTAATGAGAACAGAGGATGAAAGGTTCCTGTGCAGATCAACTAGATTGGATGAGAGTGCTGACTTATTATGAGAGAGAAACAAAGTACTGTGGAAAAAGACATTAGAAAATGTTGGGACAGAGAAGCTATGTTTAAAGCTGTCGTAAAAAAGTCAATATGATGTATACACCGTTTCATCAGTAGACATCAGTTTTTTTTAAAATAACTTATTAAATAGCTAAATGTTTTGGCACCCGATGTTTTGGTGGTTGCCGAGGAGTTGGTCACAGAGCTGGAAGGGACCAGCATGGACAAAGTAGCCATCAAGCTGGCATGCAGGAACTTTGAGTTGGGCAGAACCTGTGGTGAAGAAGGAGCCAATAAGCTGGGAGAGACCTGGGTGGAAACAGAGGAGACGAAGGAGCCAAGGAGCTTGGTGGGTAAGCAGGGACGAATGGAGCCAGCAGAGAATCCAGAACAATATTTGTTTTGCTTGGTCACTTGGGTATCAGAATAGCGGGTAAAGCACAGAAGATCTTAAAAAAATCCTATGTATGGTCATCGAGGGGACGTTGCACTGCAAGGTAGTTTTGAGTGTCAGTCTTTCTGTCACATTGGTGGTGTTAAATTCCACAACAGAAGCACGAGAGAGGAAAACTCTTTAAATCCTCTTTTTTACTTAGTCCAAGAACACAGGAGAACAGCAGAAACAAAGACTCACCAATGAAAGCCATTGTCTCGACCTCTGTTATTATTAAACTGTAATAAGTCACGTAAGGCTGGACAATAGTTTTTTTACCCCAGTTTTGATTTTTGGTAGAATCACTATAAAGAATGGCAAGTCGTGGCATATCGCTTATTGCAATATTAATATCTTCATTCCGATGTTCATATTTTCCTACGCAATTCTTTATTTTCTATAACTGCACAGCCATGAAGTAGAGGGCTGCATTACAGTTTTAATTCACAACATTCTTCAATATTCGTAGTGAAACTTCAAATGTTTTTAATAATTCATATGAGATGCATGACAGTTTTAGCAGCAGGGTGGGAGCTTAAATAACATAAATAGGTAAAATATTTAATTCAATCTATATTTCCAAATGTATAAACAGCTGTACATAGTAAAATTGTAATAATATGTGTCTGAAGAGCCATAACATATTTACATTTTTTATTTTTCGGCCATTCCTTCATCAATTACTTCTTGTTCTGTCCAAAAGTGTTAATGATGGCTGCTTGTGAGGTGCGTCCACTTGAAGAGGTATCCACTTCAGATGAGAGGATGGAGGGCTGGGCGGATACTCACATCAAACCCAATTTATAATTGATCATGCTTGAGCACATATCCTTTGAATTTCGTGAACAACGCTTTGACAGACAAACCCACATGCTGTGGCTGACAGATCCCCGACCCGCAAAGCCTCAGGGAAATGAAAGCAGAGATCCACTCAAGTTTCCTATGCCGCGCTGCGACTGATCTGCCCATCGCTCTCTCAAACACGTACTGGACCCAGACACATGTTCAACACTCACCTCCCCTCGCTCAACAGCACAAGGTCACACATCACCTCCCTCTACCTGCATATTAATTACCTCTATCACAAAAATGAACAGCTTAAGAGGCCTATGATAACTCATGCAAACAACAGAGTTACAACCATTCATCGTTAGGGAATAAGAAAACCATATCATAGAACAATAGAAAGAAATGTGCAAAACCAAAATTTTCACATTTTGAAGCTTTCTACTACAAACATGTCACGTTCAGAGAATTTTATATTAAGTCTTTATCTCCAAGATGGTATTGTATTTCAGTAATGTAATTATATGTCTGAATTATGAAGAATATGGAATAAAGACAAAAGGGGTAAATATCACAGGTAAAAATGCTTTGAAGGTGTGTGGATTATCGTTTGCAGAATGTTGCCTAGTGAGATGGCTGTAACAGTATCTGTAGATTTCTTTAGAGATGGTATACTGTAGCAGCCACACTGATTCCCTGTTTAGACCAGTAATATTAACATTTCAGTTAATTTCACTCACATTTATTTGCTTCTAATGGACTCTGATTGTAATATGAAAGTCATCCAGAAGACAGGTTATGTACATTATGGCATACAGCTTACTATACTGTAACTCTAAATACCCAAGATTGTTCTCTTTTTCACATTAACATTCATATTACAACTCGGTTTTTGAACATTGCATAAAAACTGAAGTTTAACGTTGTAGCTTTCTGATTTTAGTTATTATAGTTTTAATCCGGTATCTCAGCAACAGCTCATATTTTCTTTAATTTATAATCACAGTCTGCACATCATATAACAGATAATTATGCCTTCAATCTCTTCCATAAGCTTTCATCAGTGTACTGTATGTTCCATGTATGAGTGTATACATGTTACAGACAGCCAATCATAAACTTCTGTGTTTTCCTTGTATCGTGGTGTCTTACCTCTAATGATTGTTTGATAACATTTTAATGCGATAACTAGGGATATAACAATATAAAATCTTACTGTAAGATAATGAATGAGATAAAAAATGATGGTCAAATTACCTAAAATCCCTTTTATAAAATAAAATGATTGCACCAGACTGACCTTGTCAAAGGTAAAATCTAGGGTACTAACATTCTAACATTCTCAACGTTAGGGCCGAGAAGACCTATCATTTCATACGGTTATGTGACCACGATAATATTTAGAAGAAATTTGCTAAACCGATAACACAATATCGATAATATTGTTAAATCCCTAGCGATTACCCGACCTAGTAATACACGGTAAGGGTTTTAAATGTGATATATTGTCCGTTTGTTGTTCTTTTTCTACAATTTTTTTTAACTTACATAATAACTTACTTAATTGAAATTAGTAGACCGACCTAAAAAATATTTGAATCTTGTTTAACTTAGATATAACCTAAAAAACAATAGCTTATTATTATAATAAAAATGACTTATTTAGATCATTTTAAATGCAGATAAGATGTTATGTTGTGAAGATAGTATCAGTAAGATTCAGCGATGTACCAATTAACATTCTTGTAACAGTTTACTCCACACGAGATGACAGTAACTATTAATGTAACTTTGTGATTCCCATATTCGGTGTGACATCGCAAATTTGGCTGTTTTTGGAATGCGGTGATTGTGTCGCATCTGGACATTACCATATTGGTTGCAACGACATACCAAATAATGTTTCTGCCGAATACTTCCCAACGACCAAACAAGCACATTGTTAACATTGTTTTTCTAATTTAATTTAAACAGATTGTCTCTCAGTATTGAGATTAAATTTAAACTGTTATTTAATTTGTTTAAAGATTAAAGAACGTTAATTCCATAATTGGAGTGTTTTTCTCTTAATGTTTACCATCACATTGTAATGGTATAAGTAAAGAAAAAATAAAATGCTAGGTAATATGTTAGTCAAACTATTAAACTTAATAACCGTTAATATTGTGATGGGGAAGAGCACACAGAGAGCAGACATGCACACTAAATAAACATGAACACAATTATATTGTTTGTATTTCATTAAACTCCAGTTGAATAATTTCACTATAACGTTAACTTTGGGATTAATTTAGAGTTGAGTTATTGTGTTTATTTGATATCACCTAGAAGTCTTCAGAACATGGTCACAAAGTAATGTCACGCTGACCAAACAAAGACTTAACTTGCGACGTCTTCAGAACATACTGTGTTTGCTGGGACATGGTCATGCTAATATCAGTTTAGAGAGAAAGAAAATCAGTTTTTGAGATTGGCTGTGGAAAGGACCCCAGGGTTTAAGCTATAAAGCAGCTTCTTGATGTCGCATCAAACATAATGAAGGAGACGAGAGAAAAACAATTAGCTAAATGTTCCTGGGGATCAGAGGTAATAATTAGAGTGAAATGAAGTGACAGGTTTAACAGGCAGGGATAATTTCACATCGCCCTTCATCTGGAGGGAAATCTGCCCTTTAATTGAGTTTGCAGGCTTTTTGTTTGCCATACAGGCCAAAGCTCGCTGAAGACTACTACTATCTCATGTTGTACCGTATTGCTTCACCATCTTTTCATATCTCTCTGTCTCATTCCGCTCTCTTGCCTCATTCTGCTCTCTTGCTAACCTCCCAAACACACTTTATTTTACACATGCTGGTATTGTCCTATAGAGACCCAACAAAACAACCTCCAGCTCTTTATTGTGGCCAAATGGATTCAGTGTCCCACGTGGGGAGATCCAGGAGGGGGGTTTTGATGAAAAAACTGCTGAAAAGTACCACCGCCATCTCGTCTTCAGTCAGGACTTGGAATAACCCAGAGCTCAATGGAGTGTTAAATGGGAAATCATCTGTATTTCTGCCACAGCCGTAATGTCATTGCCCCCCGCCCCTCTCACAGCCCAGTGTTGTTGTGAGAGAGCACTGGGTTATCTAATCTACCATGAGAATTTCACCACCATGTGCTTACAATAGGCCATTGCGTTTGTAATGTATGTCTGTGCTTCCTGACACAACAATGGAGACAAGCACCTACTCCCAGCAGGGGCAACTCCATTACAGATGTCTGAAGGGAGCTGCTTCTCCCACTCAAAAATATTCACTCTTATCTACACGGCTTTATCTTGATGAACAGCAATTCCACAATGAATTCTGTAAAACCAACACTGTACATAGTAACTTCACCCAATTGTCAGCATGCAATTCTAGTACAATTTATAAAAACATTGGTTGTTGAACCTACAGTAATTAATTTAGCATTTTTTATTTATTTGCCGTTTATCGCGTTTTGGAAAAGAGCTCTTAATATATTTTGTAAATTTACCCTAAATATATCTCAAACAGATATCCTGGCTGCACTTTGGGAATCGCAACCAGTTTATGTGAGCTGTCTTATGATATGATGTCACTCAAATTTAACTTTTCTTACTTGGCAATAAAAAATCAATAGAGTTCACAAAACGCTCTTTCTTGTATAGACACTGACAATCTTTGGATATAAGACGTGTGTCTCTTCTGCCATGCAAATTTAGGAAATGACAAAGATGAAGGTGTATGTTTAGCTCATTTTAAGGTTTTCAGTTCAATGTGCCCCCACCACTGCATTTGTATCCACCAGCCCTGGGGTAGGCTATGGGGGCAACCCAAACATTACCGTACAGAAAATCTATGTTGTTTAGCAACAACAGCCTTAAACACAAAAACAAATTAAAACGCCTCTGTGGTTTAGCAACAATTTGCAAATGTTAGCATGTCTCTGCTATCTAATGTTTGTTTTGTCATTAGCAGCGAAAACAAAACACACTAAACTGCGGGCCTCTATTGTCTCTGCTAATAAGCGTGAGGAGCTGGAGCGTTGTTATGGTAGCAGTTTGTCAATCATCACAAATGTGGGAGTGACTCCTGTTCTGTACACATGGAACAATTATTTATATTTTACAATCACATTCATTACAGGCATTTGGCATTCCCTTGTGTGATCCCGGGGAATCAAACCCATGACCTTTGGATGCTAATACAATGTAAGATGCACTTGTTCAATTGAAATTGAAATAGCTGATTAAACAAATGATCGTAAGTCTTCGCAAGTCACACTGTGTTTTCAGTTGCACAGAAATGTTATTGGAAGTAATAGTGTGAGGAAAAGCAAACAATACATTTATGGTATAAACTGTATAAATATTAATGGTTTAAATATATTTAATTCATAATAATAATTGGACTGTAACTTGCATAACACGGTATAGAGGACTTTTTAAAGAAGGCACTCTCATGTTTTACTAATGATTTGTAACAAGTTGCCTGGAGCAAAACGACTCTCCTGGATATTGTCTTACTACCTAAACAATAAAGAAACATAAATGCATAATCCAGATGTCGGAAAACTGTCAGGATACCAGGAAAGATCCCTTCTGGCTCTGAAAAGTCTTTTCAAATAATTGCAAAGAACTTTAAATGAGTTTTGTATTGCTTTTCACAGTGGAAAGGGGTTTATATGTATGAGAGTCTCTGTGTTCATCTAGATTCACAGTATTTGTGGAATTTAGATTCCAACCCATAGTTTTGCTCTCATAGCAATTCTTTCTTTTCAGCGGGATCAAGTTTGACTTGTACTGCAGAAGCTCTCATTGCAACCCAATAACCTCGATCTGCGTATAAATAATACCAGTTTAGGCTTTCCGATTGCGTGTAATACATACGCCACAGCCCAATTTTGCGAGCGTATGATACACTAATCCTTCAGTTGCTTATAGTCATTTGTCTGGCTTCATTACAAGATGCATTCTGTTCTTTGCATTTTGAAAACTGAATGATTTGATAAATACGTATTATTTGTAGGCCTACTTTAATAGATATTTTAGAACACCTAACCCCACTCCTACCCTAAACCCACCCGCTTACCAACAACAAAAAACATGTATTTATTGACTGCAGAGACCTACACCAGTATAAAAGCATTACAAACAGGTCATGTTGCATTCTGAGTCTTCTAATGAGAATGTGAAGCTGACGTCACACCCTATGCTGTGCCGCCGCCATCTAGGGAGGAAAATACTCCACTGCTATTATTGTTTTGACATGTACCGTTACTTGTTTTGTTTCATATGTGGAGCTAACGAAAGCGAAAGAACATGGGGCTTTTTCTGATAGGCACTACGTAATGCTATTGCAGTTTTCAACACAACAAGACCGACCTACCACAGTTATATTTCCTAATAAAACTAGAAAAACAAAACACTGCATTGAACGCACTAGCAGCCATTCTCCCAAGATGGCGCAGCATTCAACGCGGAGAGACATCGTTAACAAGCTCTATAGCAGAACGATATCATTGAAAAAGCATGCCAAGACACATGAAAGGTGTACTTAAAAACGTTGTATTACATAATTTTTTCATTATCATTCATGTAAAAAAGTGTTTTATATGAGGTCTGAAAATAACTTTATACTTATATATCTGACCCATTTTTAAGTCGTGGTTCAATTGCCTGTCCATTTGTGTAATCGCATCAGATCTTAACTAGCGGAAGCCTCAGTGATGTGCCAGATGATCTAATGGCCTTTTACACTTGTGTTTGTTTTTGTTCCCATAAAAACTAAGAATGTACATGATGGTGTAAGGTGAATAAGAATGCTAAAAAAACAGATGTGTATTCATGACACGTGTGACAAGTTAAACAAACTAACATACTGCGGGGTTTTTCATAGTTTCATACATACCAGAAGTATTGTCTTTAACAAACATAACCTTTTCCTACAGTGTGGTGTTTGCATGTTTAAAGCTTGCTGCATTCCTGTAGTATTTTGTTACTTTGTTGCTATGCTGTTTTAATTGTGTTCTAAGGGGCTACTAGGACCTAAATAAACGTTTGAAGCTGAAGTAATAATGCAGTCGGTCATGAGACACATGAGAGCCAAAGCATTTGCACAATTGCACATACTCAAATACAAATGTATAGTATCATGCAATGTAAGTCGCTTTGGAAAAATCCATGCATCAATGCAATGCATCTGCCAAATGCATAAATGTATAAATGCATAAATGCATAATAGCTTCTTTTGGCGGCAGTTTTTGAACATCTGTTCACCGGATCTGAGATTTACATCAGATGGTGATTGTCATGATTCCACCTCTTCTTGTTAGGTAATTCTTGGTCTTGAGGTGGAATCATACAGGATCCTTTGTTTCTCTGGTCTGCGTCATCGTTCCTGCCCTCCTGTCTCCTAGTTTGTGTTAATTAGTTAATCCCTTGCACCTGTTCCTCTTGATTTGCTCCCCTTTAGAAAGTCCTCGTGTTCATTGTCTTGTGCTGGTTCATTGTACGTGTACGTCTTACCCCGTGTTTGATGTTTTCCAGTTTCCTCAGCTTTGTGCTTGTTCCTCGTTCCTTGTTCCCTGTGTTCTCTGTTTCTAGTAAGTTTTAGTTAAGTATTTGTTTCAAGTGTTTGTTTTGTAGTTTAGTTAGTTCTTGTTCTTGTTTTGTTTAAATATATTATTCTTGTCTTGTTTTTCCCCCTCGTGGGTTTTTGTTTTGCCTTTTTGTTATATAAAATAAATATCCTTTGTTTACCCCGTACCATCCGTGCCTGTGTCTGCCTGCAATTGGGTTCTCTGTGCAATCCCTGACAGAATGAACCAGCCAAAACGTAACCCAGCAGGCAGCAACTCGTCCCAGACTTGGTGGCAGTCAGCCACCAATGATGTCCTGAAAGGCAACGGTCCTTTTCCTCCCCAGGGTGACCGGACCCTGGAAGCCTATGCACGGGGATTGTTGGCTAGACGGGGCTTTCTCCCAGAGATCCTGATGAACTCATACTTCCTTGCTGGCCTGGTCAGTCCTCCTCCGCTGGAGGAACGGGAGAGGATGATCCGGGGGTCTTTCCAGGACCTGGTAAAGGATCTCTCGTGCAACGGCCCCCAGGACTCCTCCCATTTCCACCTGGATTCCATCCCGGAGGACCGGGTTCTGACCACTGGGATGGTGAGGTTCGCCAGTCCATCCCACTCACCTCCCGTCTGCATCCAGGGGAGACGCCCACGGAGGCAGTCGTGGGACTCCCCGTCCGACTCCTCCGGCACGGAGCTAGTCGTGCCTCCAACCGCCTCTCTTCCGTCGGCCGCACTTCCCGTGGGCCGCTCCCGGAGGAAAAGACCCAAGAGGGGAATGCAGTCCAGGGCGAGTCCGGTGGTCCCGAGTCCGGTCCAGCAGCCGGCACCCAGTCCGGTCCAGCAGCCGGCACAAAGCGCTGCCCAGCCGCCATTCCAGCCGGTGTCCAGTCAGGCTCTCCAGCCGGTCCCGTCCGGCCTTCCCGGGCCTCTCCAGCCGGTCCCGTCCGGCCTTCCCGGGCCTCTCCAGCCGGGCTCCAGCCCAGCAGTCCTACAGGGGACAAGGACAGTCCCTTCAAAGACTTCCCCTGTCAAGCCTCCTTGGGCTCCGCACTCTCGCGCACACCCACAGGCTAGGACTTCCCCACCCAGCCCCACCCCCCCTCCCCTGTTTGTTATTTTTACTGTCACACCCGAGTCCACTCGTTGTCTTGTCTTGTATGCCCCTTGTCTTGTTAACCATGTCTCTCTGGATCCTGTCTTTGTCTCAGTCTCTCTTGTCTTGTTTGTGCCTTTGAGGAGCATCAGGTTGCTGCTCCTTAAGGCGGGGGTCCTGTCATGATTCCACCTCTTCTTGTTAGGTAATTCTTGGTCTTGAGGTGGAATCATACAGGATCCTTTGTTTCTCTGGTCTGCGTCATCGTTCCTGCCCTCCTGTCTCCTAGTTTGTGTTAATTAGTTAATCCCTTGCACCTGTTCCCTCTTGATTTGCTCCCCTTTAGAAAGTCCTCGTGTTCATTGTCTTGTGCTGGTTCATTGTACGTGTACGTCTTACCCCGTGTTTGATGTTTTCCAGTTTCCTCAGCTTTGTGCTTGTTCCTCGTTCCTTGTTCCCGGTGTTCTCTGTTTCTAGTAAGTTTTAGTTAAGTATTTGTTTCAAGTGTTTATGTATTTTAGTTAGTTCTTGTTTTGTTTAAATATATTATTCTTGTCTTGTTTTTCCCCCTCGTGGGTTTTTGTTTTGCCTTTTTGTTATATAAAATAAATATCCTTTGTTTACCCCGTACCATCCGTGCCTGTGTCTGCCTGCAATTGGGTTCTCTGTGCAATCCCTGACAGTGATAACTTTTGCATTTTGTCCTCATACAAAATGATTGTTTGGCTTTGGTACTTGGAATGTTTTTAGTTTGGAAGGATATTGTGACTGCTTATATCTCGTGTTTTTATATTATATGATAAATAAATAGTTAAGTTACTTGCTGAAACTGCTTGGATAACAGAATGTAAACACAATTATCCTGGCCCGTTAAACTGAAAATCGAACCCCAACACGTCGTCATTAAATAATTATTACCCAAAATATAATTTTATAATGAAATTAGAATTTGTTTGCCTATCACATCCACATGTTGACGGAAATGGTTTCTTATGGAGTACCCCGTGCATCGAAAAACATTAAAGGGGTACTCCCCGCAATAAAAGTGATGCCGAAAGCCGCTGCCCAAATGTTTGTGACGATTTGGGAGTGAGAATGCATTGTAAAGGCAGTTTTTAGTGTATTGTTATGCAGTTTCTAGGGTATTTGGGATAATTGCTAGTTGGTTCCTTACTGGCCCAGGCGAAAAGCAACCTTTTAATATTCCCCACGTCTCTATGACATCCTAGAGTCTACATTCAGCATAGCCTCTCTCCTGCCATAGAGTCTCTCTGACCATTTGAGGATATTCCAAGCAGATTATTATTTTTCTGATCCCCTAGAAAAGTGAGTTTAGCTCAAATAAATAGATAAGTATACCTACAGTATTTGTTTCTGTTATTCAATGTGATTATTAAAATGTTAGTGCCAAAGTAAAGTTCTACATCAGTGGCCTGATGTGTTCCTCTCTATTGGTCCGTTCATCAACTCACACTTTGTGGTGCCCTGTGGTACCAGCTGCTGACCTGGAATAAAACCATGACAATGAACATACAGACACCAAGCCATGTGAGTCCAGTCCAAAGCAAAGGCCTTAATATCCACAGGAAAACCCCTTTCTTAGTAATAAAACTAGAAACACTTTAGAATTATACTGGAATTTCCAGATATTATCCAGACTTATGCCCAGGAACATCCATATTTTAGAGCTTTTGTTTGATCAGAAATAAAATGAGTTGGAACAGGGAAGAAAGAGAAACTTTTTATTGTACAGCTCTGAGAATAGATCTGATTTAGAGAAATGGAAAGCAACACATTGTGTCCCCTGGGAGGAAGAGGATGAAACTGCAAGCTGTCCACAGGGAAAGAGGGGAGAAATGGAATGGCACTGGTTCAGCTTCCCAAAATCAACATGATGGTTCCTGTCGGTGGTGTTACCTGTCTCCAGAGATACTTGTATTGCTGGATATCTGACGGGTACACTGCAGGGCTCAGAGTCATTAATCCAGCCTCATGTGTCGGCTCAGTCTCCATGTGACAGCACTTTTCTACTCCATGGCACAATACCCCAATCAAAAAAAAAAAACATAATTGCAATCCGGTGGAACCAAACCGAGACACATTTTTTCATGTTATTTTTTCTTGTTTCCGTTGTGTTCTGTTGATTCAGTATGAAGAGTTTTGATGCAGTTTTGAAAGGGTCAAATGTAAAATGTGCAATACACAAGCCCCAACTATAGTGTGTTGTCTACCTTTTCACTACATTTTCAGATGTAATGACCTGGCAGCAATATTGTGCTGCTTTCTAGTAGACATCATTTGTTTCATTTCTGTATCTCTTCATTCATGAATATAATCGCAAAATTCTTCATGGTGAAGTCAATGGAGAAAATCATCCTATAAGGCCGATGGAGAGACTACAAATGACTATTTTACACAATATTTATGTTCTCTATCAAACGTGTTTTTAGGTATACATTATCTATCAATCCATTTTCCAGGTTTGCTCATCCCATACACTCTAAATAGATGGTCTGTCCATCTCAGAGATAAACAACATTCTAGTATCATGGTTTGGGAAGAGATGCTTAGTTTTTGAGAGCTTTATTTTGGTCATTTATTATTTCAATGACGTGCTGCTTTAAAGGATAGCTTTTCTGGTTTTAGATGTAAGCTATTAACTGCTCTTAAAGCAATGCATCTGTTTGTAGAAGTAGGCTAAGGTCTTGAGGAGGTTCTGCATGGTTCTGGTGCACTTAAGATAGCCCAGTATTTTGGGCTGAGTTGAAATACTCATGTCAGATCCTCCTCATGTCAACATAACTGCCGTCCAAATATGTCCCACAGCATGTGGGGCAGTTCAGAGCCAAATCTTTGCTTCTCTATTCAAACCCAACCAACTACACACATTTGAGGAGCAGGCAGTCGGCCATGGTTTAAAGGAGCTTCATTTGGAAGAAGAGAAAGCTAGGGTGGGTCTTTTCTCAAATACCAGAGATTAGGTCTCATCTCATTTCACTGCCCACTTCTCAGAAATGAAGACAGAGCCAAGACGCAGTGAAGAATTTCCCAGCCAAAAGCAACATTGCATGCTCCTCACACGCACCCACACGTTATAGAGTCATTTCAATCATTTCTTCCTTGTGAGCCCAATCGTTACTCTCCAGGGCACCAGGATTATTCTCGAAATCCTAAACGTGCTCAAGCCCTGTGGGTAAAGGGATTGCCATTAAACTTAGGTTCTTTCTAGGCAATACTGTGATGACCTTGGAATGGAAGGGCTAATGGGATCAGAGAAAGCTAGCAGCTCCTAAAGGACCCCATTTGTTAAGCAAAAAGACTTGAGGAACGGTTAATGAGTCTAATGAAAGATATGGAGAATGATACTGAAGCGTTAAAGACTATTTGTGGAACAGAATAGTTTTGAATGGAGTTGTGCTGGTGGGCCTGAGCCTCACCTTTCCATTTCGAGCAGGTTATTCCCTGCTGAGAGCTGCCAATCAGAAAGATGTTCTGTAATGACAGATAGGTCCCCTGGAGACAGTCTCTGAACACAATACCCACACCACAATGATATTTAGCCACGTTCAAGAATCTGAAAGTCCAGATATAGTAAAACCATGTTTTTTTCTAATGATAATTAATAAGCCTAAAAAGACATGGTTACTAAACTTTTACTGTAAAAAATATGGTACATTTTCCTAAGGGGTGCAATAATTTGTAAAAATAATGGATTGCTTTCCTGAACCCTGTTCAGATCTGCCATTGGTCAGACAACCAGAAAGTAGCCAGAGCTTTACATTGCTTTCATTGGCCAAGGACCAAGTCCCAGAGGTCATCTTATTGGCATGTTAAGCAACCAATGACAGTTCAGCTTTGTCTTCAGTGGGCCATTGAAGAATGCAATGCCCAGAGTTGTTGAGAGCTAGATTCTCAACAACAGAATATCAAAATGCTCAATCGTCATGTGATTCATGTAGACTTCAGACAGTTCCAGGAGGTTTTGTTTATTCCTTGAGTACTGTAGCATTTTTTTTTGTAAAACCAATGTAGGTGCCATATACACACAATGCTATTGTAAGTAAATGAGCATAAATCCTCAAATCTGGTTGTACTGGAGGCACTAGAGGGACTGGGACGGTTGAGTCACCACTTCCCTGTTTTATGTCATTCAACCACAGAAACTATTGTTTCAAAAACAGAAAGTTGGCCATTTTTCAGATGACATTTCACAAGAGAGACGTGAAATGCCTGTGCTGAATCAAAACTGTGCTGATAAATGGGCACACCAGCACCACTGGAATCAGCTTTATCTCTTCTGTCCTGAGATGACCTCACAAGGACAGTGACGATGCAGCCATAAGACGGGTATAAGTGATGAGGTGCTGTGCATGTGCTCTCTGCAAGAAAATCAGACACAAGCTCAAGCAATTAACAAGAAGAGAAATTATGCTAATAAGTCTGAGGACCTTGTTAGGTCATTTTCATTATGCATGCTAAACCGTGACTTAGGGCAGCCTTTCACCGTGTGAAGATTAATTATTGTCTAAAGAGCAAATGTGTAGATTTTAATATCACAACCCACAGCACATGCAAGTGTGGTCAAGTCTGGAAATAAAGTAGGGTGAAGTCACTTATTCTTAAAATTTAACTTTTTAAAAAATTAACTTATTCCGTTAATCTGGAAGATCTAAAGTAAATTAAATACCTCCCCTTTCTCCAAAAAAAGGTTTGCATATGGAGTTATTTGGAGGTATACGCATTATTTAGAAAAGTTCTGCCTAGTCAGATTATTTAATCATCAGTTTGAAGTCAATTACACAAGTATTTATTATTGTGGCCAACAACTGCTAGAAATCAGAAATGACACCATACAAATTGAAAAATAGACAATTAAAATAGACAAAAAAGATAAAGTGAAAAAAAATCTGTGGACATAAAAATCAGCTGAACTTTTTAAACTGTTTTACTGACTGGAGCAGATTCTCATCTTTGACACAATTAACACTAATAAACCATTTGAGAAGACTGCTTCTTAAAGTCTATGACTAAAATCTTTAGACAACGCATGCTACAAAACATTTTTTGCCAACCGTACATGATAACTGGGACCCAATGACACACAGAAAACACGCACCATCTATCATCATGAACAAATTATTTGTATAATCATTCTGTCAGACTTTATGTGTCTCCGAATTTAAATAGCCAAAAAAATATACTGCAGAAAATGCTTAATGCAGAGATATGTACTAATCAAATAAATCTAATCAGATTTATTTTCATCCATAAGTAATAGGGTCTATATATGGTATTTTACAGAAATAAACTGTATAGCATGTACAACTGCTTGCACATTTACTTGGTATTAAGTGCCATAAACAAAACAATGAATATAAATAAAAAGATTTCATTTCACAAATTCTTTCTAGAGTAAATCCTGTTTTTAGTTGTTTCTAAAAGGCACTTATTATGTTCAATTCCATTCAGTCTCATCCCTAAATCTTACAAAACGTGTTTCCAGGCAGATGGGTAAAAACTGAATGTTCAACACTATGTAGCATTTAGACAATGTCATTGGAACTTTCAATATTGAAGAGCTCATGTCTGAAGCTGCAGCTCGAATCGGTACTTTGCCTTTAAATTAGTATAAAAGAGTGTCAGCAGTTGAGAGCAATGAAGATTCAGTCTGTACAATTGTCCTATTGTCATCTATAACTTACACTTCAGGGGTTCAATAAAGGACCATGCATACAAAGCATCAGTGGAACTGCTAATCAAACGTTTACAGAAATATTTTGCAGTGTCAATATGCATCAGCCCTTGCATCAGGGAATAAAATGGCACATGGAAAGGAAGCCTTGATTTGTCAACGTTTGCCATTATCTTTGAGATAACATAGATAAGATCCAGAACATAAGATATAGATCAAGTGTGTGTGAATGTGTTTGTTAATGGCAGTTGAAATCAATATTTCTGCTAAAGGCTTTCCAAAACATATATAACTGAATTCTCATCATTGACTACAAACACAAATGATGTGCGTAACACTAAAAGAAGATATTTATCAGAATGTCTAAGCTGTGTCTATACCATTAAATGGACAGAGATACTTGGATTCAGATGAGATAGAAATCATTCAAGAAGAACTTTACCATGTAACCCATTTAAATGGTCAAATGACAGCATAAGTCATCATAGATTTGTACTTGTACTCTAGTCCACTATAGTGACATTGTTTTGTGAGTTATTTTGGCAGTTTGGCTCTTTTTGGCATGTGGCTTCTCATCTCTGTTTCCATCTCACCCAGTCTCCAGTGACTTCATATTTTGGCCCTTTTCCCGGATAGGAGAGTCTGTTTTGATGAAGAACTGGGATCGTGCCAGTGTGCTTATATCAGACAGTTTTAGATCACTACACCAGAGTCCATGTATCGCACATGCTTCAGATCGCAGCAAACCCTCCAGATTGTAGGTTCAAGTTCTCTGGAGAAAGGTGCAATGCACTGACAGAGCAAACAATCCTGTGGTATATACCACCATCTATTACGCGAAAAAACGGACTATAGATTCTTACTGTTGCCTTTGCTTGATCCTTACTTTGTATAAAACATTCTTTTGTTGACTAACTGGACTCTGTTAAAAAGTGTGATGACTTAAACAGTGCCAAGTAATATAAAAACAGCTCAAATTTGGCTGTTTATGAATGCTACAACATAGGGATGTCATGAAAGAGATAATAACCTTATTCATTACAGCCTAGAGAATAGTTTCGTTGAGCCTATGCAAAGTTAAAATAAGTTGGATTACTGTATTAATATAAAAGAAAAACATTGGATGTGCTGAACTGCAATGGGTTTTGTGCAATACATAAAGTATTGCCTCCCAGGAGCATACAACCATTGAAAGTGAAACGATTGTTGAACTTATCAAATTATTTTCATTGCATTTACCATTAATAATTGAATGGACAAACTTTTAATGTCAAATCTTATAGATGAAGCACTGCTGTACATGGTGTGGAAAAAGAATACATTATAACAGGGTCTTACTGTCATGAAACCATCCAGCAAACCAGAGTCAGGTTTAGGAGGTGCTTGCAGACGCTCCATGGACCATTTTTCAATGATGGAGGACACTTGGCTGTTCTCTGTGTTTAAAATACGGAATCCCGTCATGTTGACTCCACTGTATCGATAGGGCTCCACATCCAATGCAAAGAGATCCTAAAAATATAAAATGGTTGAGACAGAATCAGCTCTGGATAAAAGTATTGGGACACTCCTTCTAATGGAGATGGTGGTCTAGTGGGTTAAACCACTGAACTGGTAAATCAAAGGTTGCTGGCTCGATCCCAGCAGCCACCACCAGTGTGTCCTTGAGCAAGACACATTACTCCATGTTGCTCCGGGGGGATTGTCCCTGTAATAAGTCCACTGTAAGTCGCTTTGGATAAAAGTGTCTGCTAAATGTAAATGTAATGAGCAGGTTTGACTACTTTAGTCATTGAACACAAATCTTAATACTACAGCATCTAATGATGTCAGTCAACGTGGAAGAACTTGACTGGTCTCCAATAAGCCCAGACCGGGGGGGGGGTGGTTTATGACTTGGAGTCTCATCGCCTAAACCCCTCAATGACTTGGACATGGGGTGTAAACATATTAATATAAATGGAAAGAATGGAGTGCAACAGGGGTAAATTTTAGGAATCCCCACTTTCCTCCTGCATATGTTAGGGAGAAATTATATCATATAATCATTATATAATTACACATATAATTATTATGATCAAAATGCTAAGATTTAAATTAATTATAAATGTACCTACGAATTTAAAAGTTAACAGACTGGTAATATCAAATTCTAATCTAACAAGGGCACAGAATATTGTAGCAAAAGACTGTTCCCTTTCTGTCGGTCTCTTGGCGTTGTGTCGAACCAACAGATGGGGTTCGCCCTTGAGAACCTATCAACTTTGACTAGTTTAGAAAAGGCCAATGAAATTTGCGAATTAAATTTGCATGCCGGACTCCGCCCCCAGATATCCGGGTATAAAAGGGAGACGGCGTGCTACATTCATTCACCTTTTGTTCTTCAGAAGCTTTACACATGATCGACTTTGAGACTTCAAACTATATGACTAATTACTGCTGGAATCTTACGACGTGGTGCAGTGGACTGTCGCTTCCTGCAGCGACTCTCCCTGGGCGTTTGGCAGTTCCAGAAGTGTTCTATTTTTTTTCTCTAAAAGTGTAAATCAGCAGCCCTCGGCACTCTCAGTCGACGGTGCGTTGTGCTACATCATAGTCAGGCAGATAACCCGGGGGCTTCCCCACATCGAGAGATCCACACTGGAAGCCATCGAATCACCCCCCGGGAGGTCGATGAAGCAGATCGTACCCCTAGCCCCCTGTCTCGGTTCCTGGGAGCCTGACAAGACCTTCCCAAACCGTCACGGTGGCTAAGGGATACAATCCGGCTCGGCTACGCGATCCAACTCGCCAGACCTCTGGCGAAGGAAGCGATCGTGCTCGTACCTCTAGCCGAGATGTTCGGGTTTTACAGCCTAGATCTGCGTACCCTGAACAGGCACCTACTCAAGCTGCCGTTCAGGATGCTCACGCAGAAGCGCATCCTGGCATCTATCAGATGTCGCGATTGGTTCATGTCAATCAACCTGAGCGACGCTTACTTTCATGTCTCGATTCTCCCTCGTCTTCACAAGGAGAGAGGTGTGTGCATACTAAACTATCTCGACGACTGGTTCATCTTGGCAAATTCGGGAAATCTGTTATGTAGACACAAGGACCTAGTGCTCCGGCACCTAGATTGATTGGTACTACAGGTCAACTGAAAAAAGAGCCTTCCCCCAGTGAGCCTCATTGCACAGACCCTGGTCAGGGAAGAGGAGCATCAAGTGTTACTAGTGTATACGACAACTCCCCCCAGGCTGATTCCCCTGACAAAGGACCTGCTTTCTCAGGGGAAGGGCACGTTAAGGCATCCCAGGCCAGACCTCTGGAACATCCATGTCTGCCCCCTGGATGGGACGAGGAGATCTTGAGTAGCCTACCCCCTGCGGTGGTTGAGACTATCAGTCAGGATAGGCGGCTATACGCCTATAAGTGGCGCCTCTTCTTGTCTTTGTGTCTTTCTCAAAAAGAAGACCCAAGGAGTTGCTTGATCGGAAACGTGCTGTCCTTTCTACAAGAGAGACTTGAGACTAACCTCTCCCCTTCCACACTGAAAGTGTAGTTAGCCGCCATTGCTTCTGGGACAGCACGACCTAGTCATCAGATTCCGGAATCCGCCGCGTCCACGCTCTGTACCCTCTTGGGTGGTCCTGGCAGGCCTCATGAGGCCCCCCTTTGAGCCCCTCAGAGACGCCAGTCTTCCTCATCTCACAATTAAGACCGTTCTCCTGATGGTACTCGCCTCCATCAAGAGGGTGGGGGACCTACAAGTAGTCTCTGTGTACCCTGATTGCCTTGAATTTGGGCCCGGTGATTCTCACGTTATCCTGAGACCCTGGCCTGTCTACGTGCCCAAAATTCCCACCACTCCCTTACGGGACAAGGTGGTGAACTTGCATGCGCTCCCCACCGGGGAGGAAGACCCAATCCCATCTGTGTTGTGTCCAGGAAGGGCACCGCACCTCTACTTAGACCGCAGGCAGAGCTTCAGGAGCTCTGTTTTGGAGGTCAGCAAAAGGAGAGGGCTGTCTTCAAACAGAGATTGGGGCACTGGATTGTGGACGTCATCACGACGGCATACCGATTCCAAGATCCCCCTTGCCCACTAGCAGTGAAAGCTCACTCCACCCGGGGTATAGCCTCCTCATGGGCACTGGCTAAGGACGCCTCTCTGGCAGACATCTGCAGAGCTGCGGATTGGGCTACGCCCAACTCCTTCACAAGATTCTACAAACTCTGCATAGAACCGGTATCAGCCTGCATCCTGCATGGTAAAATGTAGTTCCGGCAGCAGGTAGAGCACATGCCTGCGAAAGCACCTTCCCACCTTCCAATAGGTGGGTCACAAGCTTCTTTAGCCTCCCTTCTTCCCCCACTGGGTGAAGAACAGGCATTCCATCCATCACCAAGCAAGCACCTCCTACGGGCTGAGTTATCCACATATAGCTCTAACCGGACCTAGTGCTACCGGACGTTGTAACCCCCCCAATCGGGCGGTTCCATCTGATGTATCCTCATGATTGGTTCCCACCTTGGTAACCCACGACCTCCCTAGGTGGACCTCCACCTTGCGGTAAAATACTTCAGTCTGCACATTTTCCCATGAGCTCTCCCCTGACGGTGAGACATATTGGTTTCTCCACTAAACTCTTCCCCCGAGTGGGGTAGGCGGGGCAGGACCGTGAGTCTATACCGGTGAGTGAGTGTTAATGAGCGTCAGCTGTGCGCGCACCATGTTTTTTCCCGGAGGTGCATGAGGAGCTGTGTAAAACTTTGAGCGCTCCACTCACGGGCCGATCCAGTCAAACCAGCTCCGGCTCCCTCACTTCCCTCGGTGGTGGGGCAGCCAAAGGCTACGTCAAGATCCCCCAGGTGGAACGTGCGGCTGCGGTGCATCTGTGCCGCAGACGGCTGCCACCTGGGGGGAATCGGCCATGCCTACCGTCCAAGGCATGTAGGACTTCGGCATCACTGGTGCCGAAGCCTTGCGCTGCTGCGGGCCAGGCTACCTCCTCTCTCTACACCATGGCCATCCTGCAGGTCCACCAGGCCAGGGCATTGAGAGAGCTCCACGAGGGTAAGGCTGACCTGGGTATAATGCAGGATCTCCGTGCTACCACTGATGGCGCTCTACGGGCGACCAAGTTGGCGGCACGGGTCCTGGGTCAGACGATGTCCACGGTAGTGGTCCAGGAGAGACACTCCCGGTTGAACCTTGCGCAGATGAATGACACCGAGAAAGTCCGCTTTCTTGGTGCATCCGTCTCGCAGGGTGGGTTGTTGGTAACACCGTCGAGGACTGCGCCCAGAAGTTTTTGACGGTGAAGAAGCAGACAGTGGTGATTAGCCACATTTTACCATGTGCGACTCGGCTGCCCAGGACCCCTTCGACATGGGCTCCGGTTCCTGTGCACACCCCCACAGGCGGCACCCCGGAAGCGGAGGTCGAGGGGGAAACCTCCACCCCGTCAGCAACTTTCTCGAGAGATAAAGTCACTGACGGGAAGACCCCAGAGAGAACAACATCGGGCCCGACCTTCACAGCTACGGCTCTAATCGGTCAGTACGGGACGAAACCAAGAGGTTCTCCCTGAGGGGGAGACCTATCTTGACTGACCTATCTTGGCACACTTGCGAGATCTGTTATTTACACAAAGGGACCTGGTGCTCCGGCACCTAGACTGATTGGGACTCCAGGTCAACGGAGAGTTGGGCAAGCTCTCCCCAATGCAGAGCATCCTCTATCTCGGTATGGAACTCAGTACGCGCCCAGCCGGGGGTTGAACTGCCTGGAACATTTCATGCAGACAGCGGTCCCCCTGAAACAATTCAGAGGCTCCTGGGCACATGGCCTCCTCGCCGAGTAATACCCCTCGGGTTGATGCACATGAGACCGCTCAAACACTGGCTTCAGAGTCGAGTTCCGAGGAGAGCGTGGCACACCGGCAGCAGGCGCATGGTGATGACGCCCTGCTTCCGACGCACCATAACCTCTGGTCTTCCATGACTTTTTGACTTACTAAGGTCCCTCTGGGCAGGTTATGAGGCATGTTGTGGTGACCACGGACGCCTCCCTGCAGGGGTGCGGTGCAGTGTGTAACGGGCTGGACGAACCCCTGCCTGTGCTGGCTTATCAATTGCCAAGGGTTGTGGGCTGTGCTACTTGTACACTGAGCAGGCTGCGGCCTCTCGTGCGGGACAAGCACGTGCTGGTCCGAGGACAGCACAATAGCTGTAGCGTACATCAGTTCGTCAGGGCTGCTTTTGCTCACAGCAGCTAACACAACCTGCTCGACGCCTCCTCTGGTAGAGTCAACAGGGGACCCGTTCCCTGCGGGCCACACACCCCGGGCAAACTGAACTGGACAGCCAACGCGCTCTCTCATCAGTTTACGCCTCGTGGAGAGTGGTGACTCTACCCCTGCGCAGTACAGCTCATTTGGATGCTGTTCGGGTAGGCCCAGGTAAACCTGTTCGCCTCCCGCAACACCACCATTTGCCCGCTTTGGTATTCCTTGTCCGAGGCAGAGCCCTCGGCACGGATATCCTTGCACACAGCTGACCACGGGACGGGTGGAAGCACACCTTCCCCCCCAGGAGTCTCCTTGCACAGGCACTGGTCAGGGAAGAGGAGCACCAAGTGTGATGGGTTACATCGCACTGGTCTAGCCGCACTTGGCTTCAGAGTTGATACTCTGGACAGCGACTCCCCCTGAACCATTCCCCTGACAGAGGACCTGCTCTCTCAGGGGAAGGACACGTTCTGGCATCCCAGATCAGACCTCTGAAGCACCCATGTCTGGTCTCTAGACGGGACGAGAAGATCCTGAGTTGGCTACTCCCCCTGTATGGCGGAGACCATCACCCAGGCTAGGGCCCCATCTACTAGGCGGTTATGGCGCCTCTTCTCGTCCTGGTGACTCTCTCAACGAGAAAGACCCACTGAGGTGCTCGATCAGGATTGTGTTGTCCTTCTTACGAGACTGGAGACTAACATCTCCCCTCCACACTGAATGTGTATGTAGTCGCTTTCGCCACTCATCACGACTCAGTTGATGGAAAGTTTCTAGGATGACACGACCTGGTCACCAGGTTCCTAAGGGGCACGAGAGGGCGGAATCCGCCTCACCTCCGCTCCATACCCTCTTGGGACCCTATAGTGGTCCTGGGGGGCCTCTGGGTCCCCCAAGACCCCTTCGGAGGTTCCGATCTTCCTCACCTGAGTAAGACGGCCCTCCTGATGGCGCTCGCTTCCTTCAAGAGGGTAGGGGACCTCCGAGCATCCTCCGTGTCCCCGGATTGCCTTGAATTCGGCCCTGGAAACTCTCACGTTATCTTGAGACCCAGTCCTGGTTGCGTGACCAAAAAATTCCCACTACTCCCTTCCAGGGCAAAGTGATCAACTTGCAGGCGATCCCCTTCGGGGAGGAAGACCCAACCCGATTCGTGTTGTGTCCAGCACATGCATTGCGCCTCTACCCGGACCGCACGCAGAGCTCAGAAGCTCTGACCAGCTCTGTGTCTGTATTGGAGGACAGCAGAAGGGGAAGGCTGTCTCCAAGCAGAGGCTGGCGCACTGGGTCGTGGATGCCGTTACGACGGCATTCTGATCTCAGAGTCTCCCATGCCCATTGGCAGGGGCTCACTCCGCATGGGGTATAGCCACCTCCTGAGCACTGGCCAGAAGCGCCTCCCTAGAAGACATCTGTGAGCTGCAGGTTGGGCTATGCCCAAACACCTTCGCAAGGGTTAACAACCTGCACGTAAACCCGGTGTCAGCCCACGTCCTACGTGGCGACATGTCACCAACCTCCCTTCTTACCCAAATACTGGTTAAGGACAGCCATTCCATCCATCACTAAGCAAGCACACCCTGGGGGCTGGCTGAGCAGAGCAGCCTTCCCCCTTAGGCCGGGATACCATATGAACTATCACAGATAGCTCTAACCGGACCTAGTGCTACCGGACGTCTGTAACACCCCCTCCATTGGCTGTTCCGTCTGATGTATCCTCATGAGAATGGTTCCCACTCCTGGTAACCCATGAGCTTCCCCAGGTGGACCTCCACCTCGTGGTTAATTACTCAGTCCGCACGTTCCATGCGTTCTCCTCCAAGGACAAGACCATACCTATATCCACCATATTCCTCCCCACGGGTAGGAGGTGGCCTCTGCAGCGCATCCCTAATTAAGGAAGTTGCGCTTACCCGGTGTAAACCGGAGCCGGACGACCTCTCTTCAGTAGAGAGCTAAGGCCTCCGTCCGTTTAAGGTTACCAGTCAGGGCTGTACCCATCTTTCTCCAAGAAAGCTCTGGAACCCCCCGACCACCACACTGGAAGGTTACAGTTTTGCGAAAGCATCGAGCTGACACGCCCAGGCCTGTTACCGTCACTTCGCTAGATACATACGTAACCAAGACGTTCTCTGATGGAGGGAATGAGACGTTGTGTCCTTCTTGCCACAACCCGTGGTGCCCCGCTTCAGCAGTCATGAGAGGCTCTCAGGCTCTTTAGAACTAAAGGTGAATGAATGCAGCAAGCAGTCTCCCTTTTATACCTGGATATCCAGGGGCAGAGTCCGGCATGCAAATTTCATTAGCCAATTTCATCGGTATTCACAAGTCGAAGTTGATAGGTTCTCAAGGGCGAACCCCATCTGTCGGTTCGACACAACGCCTCGTTTCCTCCATCAGAGAACTGAGGTTACATCCGTATCAAAGACGTTTTCTCTAAATACTGTTTTTATTTAGAACTTGTACATAGAATGTTTTCTTCCATGGTCAAGAACCTAGGTGAAAAATAGCAATCTAATGTTTTAATTTAAAGCATACTTGCCATTAATATCTCTCATTCCCATCTGCTTTCAAACAATGTGCATTGAGAAAATGCTATGATAATAAAATGTAATTGAACGTATGTTTATAAATATATACATGTAAACGTACATGTCAAAACTTTACTAAGGATATATAACTTTGATTCAATGGTGGTAATTTCCAAAGAATTTATATATATTTTGTGGGATAACTAATGTTTTTTTTCCCCAAATATGCAGCAGTGGAAAAGGATAATTTTTGGCCATCAAATTATACTCACTGATGTTGAGATATAAAAAAATAAACATCAGGCCTGAAAATGGGACGCAGAGAGATAGAGAAACAAAAACAACCATTTAGTGTGAAAAATACTGTTATAGCCTCAGTAAAAACATTAATGCTGAAAACAGGAAAATGCTGCACAGTATTCCCACAAAGTCAATATAATGGCCTGATATAAAAATAATTTTATGAATATCAGTGCAGCTTTGAACGCACTGTATAATATATACATCCATATATAACTTACCAGTGTGGTGAAAATGTAGTGGTAATACTCTGTCATCATTCCCATGGCGAGAGCCTGAGAAAAAAGATTGATAACCATAAATAAAAACATTTTGAGACAAGAAAACAGTAACGTTGTTGGTGAAAATGTGCAATTCATCACTGAACTGAAGGAGAGGCAGACAAGAATAATAACATTTCTTGTTCATGTGATGTTTCGCGGTAAATCATTTTTAGAAAGAATTTTAGATTTCTATTTGAAACAGTATATATAAAAAAATATACATCTACTAAATCATCACTGTACAATGACTATACAGTAAGACAAGGAGCAGATAAAGCTGGACTGTGTATTTTTAAACTCACTACTGATTTCCTGTGCACATCAGTGAATGAGAGTAGGTGAAGGATTGGAAAGAAGAGCAGATGGGATTTGATTTTGCACGATACTTGTTTGTCTCTATAACAGTAATGAGCGCTCGGGTTCCCACGCCCAACCACGCATTCACACTGCATCTTTCCCAGACTGACAGACAACTCAATCCATAACAATAATTAATTTATGGGCCAAGCTGTTGTGTTGATAAACGTTGGAACAACAATCATCGAAGCCCAAGTGTCGGCCTGTTGCATTCGCTTTGTTTAGTGAGCACTTCAGGGTGATGTGAAACATACATGAGGCAGCTCAATAAAAGCGTGCCTGGAAACAGCTGCTACAGTACATCACAGACGTGATCTTGTATTAGCACATGGGCTAATTGTGCCCTGCGCTTGGAGATTGATGGAAATGGATGTTAAGCGTTGTTCACTCTGTGATATCCTGAGACGCATTACCATGCAGGAGGTGGTGCTGCTCTACACAGGTGTGTGCTATAGGCATTCAGACTTGCTGGAAAGATTATAAATCACTGATTATTACCGCCATCGGCCTGGAGAGGGTGATTAGAACGGGTAGAGGTCAGGTCTGTAATTACATTTGTTGTTGTGGGGTCTAGCACTGTTAATAACAGGTGGTATTGTGTCCAGGTGGACTGGAAAGCCTCCAGGAAATATCTACAGCCTGCCGGTGGAAATTTATATTTGCACTGATGAGCCAGCAATGGCACCATTACTGAGTAAAACTCTCACTAACCTAGCCAATGGAAAAACAACGTAATAAGTAGCATTGCGCTGAGGTGAAACCAAATATTTGTCATTATTTATCCTCTTGTATCCTTCCAAGCCCATATGCTGTTGTGTTTTATCTAAGTTTCTACATCAAGTTAGAAATCAGGCTAGCGTGACTGTAAGGGGGCCTTTCCAGGCGGCCCTTGAATTGTTTCAGTAAATGAATGAAATGTAGTGCATGAGTCATATGGAAATTATAGGACAGTGGTCAGTTAAAATGGTGTATGGAAAAAAGCTGTATAAAGACTCTTCATAACCTTGTTGACAACAAAAGACAACATAGAGGAATAGAGATTTTTTGGTAAGTATATACTGACGAAGACGGCACATTCGATTTCCAATCAGCGAGTTTGGGTAGGCTTATTTCCGGTCGTATAACACTGTATGTAAAAAAAAGGATTTTTGGCCAGCAAATATGAGCATTTTTTGGATATAAAGAAAAAAAAAGTGATATGACAGAAAATCCTCTGTACATTTCTGAGTACCTTGCATTTGATATAACAGCAAAAAATGGCTGATGATGTTTTATCCGTGCATCTCCCTGCATTTCTCCTCATATCACCATCTTCTTTAAACAATCAACAGTAAACTTGCATTCACTGTTGGTAGATAAGTTTTATGTCTTTGTTTTAACTCAGAGTTACAATGTCACATTCAGTTTTTTATTTTATTGTATTTTTGGGCGCCAAGTGCTCATCATCACATGTGTGCCTCATTTTTTCCATAACTCCACTCTCACCTGATTCTCGTTTTACTTTAATGATTAGGTAGATGATTATTGCCCACACCTGTCACTTGTTACTGTTTGCCATATTTATGCCTCTCTCCTGTTTACTCAGTGTGACTCAATGTTTTTAGTATGATGATTACCTCTAGATAACTGGTCTCCTCATTGTACTTTTTGTGATACAACTTTTTAGTTCGTAAGGTATAATTTCCTCTCTGCCCACCACGTTGCAGCTACTGGCGCTGGCACGACCAGTTTCCGGAGTGGGATTACTTTTTGATTGGTTATGTGTGTCCTGGCCAGTGTTGGGTAAGTTACTCTGAAAAAGTAATTAATTACTAGTTACTCATTACATATTCAATAGTGTAATTAGATTACTGTCCAAATTACTCTGTCCAAAAAGTATTTAGTTACTCATTACTAATTACTTTCTATATCCTACATCAACTTTAGTTAAGTGATTCAAGGATAGACATGAAATGTCTTATTTAATTAATTCAAATAAATAATATTATTAACTGACCAAAGTATTACAAATGTGAGAATTATACATTAAAGCACAGATTTTAAAGTAAGACTTTGAATTTTGATGTCAATTACACTATTGCACACGCATATATTTCACAAAGTATTTAGTTTAATTACATCAAAAGTAACTGTAATTAAATTACAGAAAACATATGAGTAATCCCTTACTTTACTTTTTCAAGGGAAAAGTAATTAAATTACAGTAACTAATTACTTAGTAACTAGTTACACTCAACACTGGTCCTGGCACTTGTTTTTCTGCATGTTTTTGCACTGTGTGACTAATAAACTCTATTAAAAGACTTTCCCGTGACTGAGTGCTTTTGTCCCGTAGCATACAAGTTCTATCTGATGAAAGTCAGAAGGATGGAATACCACCAGAGTGAAACACGTTGTCCGATAGCACCAGCATCGCTTAAAGGTGAGGGATCAATCGTGTCGTGTTCTTTGTGAATTTCTGTGATTTGCATCTTTATCATGTCGTACTTGCCATAAAATCGTAATTATACAGTCCTGATTAAGTGTGGCATTTGTATCCCATTCACTACACAGGCAGGGATAGCTCCCGATTCGGAGAGAGCGTAGCAGTATCTCATCAAAAGAGGAAATAAATGCTTTTTATGCTTTTCTTGGTCTATGTGGAAATGTACAACACACACACACACTGGTTTATACATTGGTTAACCACATAAGCATGGACAATAAAATAAATGGGAAGGGAGTGAAAGTCGTTTTTGCCGTTATAACGAGGTACTCTGCAACGTAAAGACGTTTTTCTGTTATATTACTGATATATCAGTTTCTTATTTTTATCTGAAGGCTAAAAAGCCTTCTTTTCCCATGGTGTTATACAACCGGAAATAATCCTGCCCACACTCCCTGATCAGAAATCTGATATGGCGGCTCTGTGCAGTTATTTTTATGTCTCTAGCCAATCAACATTGATAGGTTGGCTGCACATACAGAGTGTTTAGTCACATTCAAACAAAAACATTGTACCAGAAAATAACCTACAAACACAACTTGTCTTATTCTTATTCTTGCACTTATATTCCTTAACATTGAAATTCAGAACACATGCAGTGGTGTGGCTCTCATTTATTCCATTTAAATAAATAAAAATCTATTTTGTTAAATGAAAATATCTGAAATATGATATGACTGCTAGACCCAGTTATCATCGCCATCATCAGCCCCTAGTGAAGTTAATAATTAAATGCAGTCTTGTATGAAACATATGGCAGGAAATAATAGTTCTGTAGCCTAAGCAGATTTTTACCAAGCTCAAAAGTATGGAAGAGTTCACAAAGCAGAAAGTTTTAAGTGTGGATATCACACAAAAGCTCTCCAAGCTGCCCATTATATAAGCATATATCCACTGCCACCATTAATGAGTATGTTAGAGCTTCATTATCACTTCAGTGCACTGAAACTGTTTAAGGACGTCTGCGAGTCGATCTCAGGCAGAATAATACCCCCTTTAATATTTGATTATTTCTGTAATTGGAGGAAAATTCTTGCAGTTAAGTCACATGATGAAATGTCAGCTCGTTCTTTGGGTTTCTAATGCACCACTGAGAGAACTCAGCCAGAATGCATATCCTTCTACGTACACAAAAACACTTTTAATCCAACCTGTTAAATCTGTAAATGTGTTAAGGTTCAATGAAATATATCTATTAGGAACAAAAGTACTTAATTTGGTTAAAGCCTCTGTTCTTGTAGGGCACTTTACAGCACAATCATTATCCTATTGACCTGCTACATGTAAACATACTGACTACAGAAGCATGTAAACTTCGCTGGCTGATGGGTAATCAATGTAACCCAAACACTTCACTGATTGTGTAGAGATCAATCTTGCACGTCAGATCAAGAGACGGTAAATTCACAGGTCAAAAACAATGCATGTACTTTTCTCCTTCATGGTTTACAAAGGATAAACTTACCCTTCACAGCTTGTGCTCATGCAAACAGACCAGGGCTCAGATTTTTGTATCTG
This sequence comes from Triplophysa bombifrons, assembly GCA_029783895.1. Lineage (NCBI taxonomy): Eukaryota > Metazoa > Chordata > Actinopteri > Cypriniformes > Nemacheilidae > Triplophysa > Triplophysa bombifrons. The sequence continues at coordinate 8,684,680 of CM056455.1, forward strand.
GGATACACATTTATGTGTGATTCATTTTGTGTACATCAATGTCTCATAACCACTTTTATAAGTGCACTACAATAGTGAATATTCCTCAGTTTTTTATTAGCTAGAAAAAAAAATCCAATTCACTTCGAAGACAGAATGGCCGTCGGCAAAACATTTCCTCACTTCCATAATACTAAAGCATCTAAAATGTGTCCTGCAATTTCTGTTATGCATTCCCATGCACCACCCATCGATGGAAAAGTAAGAACAGTTACAAACCTCAAATGTCTTTAAACACAGATAGACTAAATATTTTACATGCTGTCTGCTCACAGTATAGTGTGGCGGGTGGGAGGCCTTAGCAGATGGCACTCAGAAACCATAAAAGTGGTACTTAAAGTGATCCAAAATATGGAAAATTCCTAATACAAACTTACATAAAGATCAGGGATGTGAATAATTGCATTATTTATGACATTAAACTGACAGCCAAGCCAGTTTGGTTTTCTCACATGTCAGAACATGCTCCACATACAGCCTCATGTGTTCACGATCTTAAAATTGTTACAAAACAGTTTTAAATGTTCGAAAAAAAACTTTCCCAAACCTGTACGATGGCTGTTGGAGTGTATCCAGCACAGAAATAGTACGTAATATGCCCAACTCGTTTTTTGACAAGTTCACCATGTTAAGGATGAGAAGACAGAACGTTTAACATTGTAAAGAAGTAAGAATGCATAACACATGGTTGCAGTACCCCTTTAAAATAACTTAGATATGGTTGTATGTCTGGTTGTTAAAATTAGTTAAGAATAATATAATTGGGACAAACTAAACTTGAGTTGTGGCAAAAATATAAAGAATGAGTAAGTGACCCCAAACTTTAAAATAGAAGCCAGCTACATGTGCTCTAATAACTCAGTATGTATGAAGAACGCTCCAGAAGATGCATTTACATTTTACGCACTTGGCAGAGGCTGGTGCCCTGCTCTAACCACTGAGCTACAGGAAAGCTGTAAACAGGTGTATAAGCTAAAACATAAATATACAGATGTACAGTACATATCTGTATATAAAGAAAAAATCAATATAATCAATGCTTGTGAGTGATGAAGCTGCTTACTTGTTTAAGGATGCCAGCAGCCATCTCATGACCACAGTCGAAAATCACATGGAATTCTTTTCCCCGTTTCATCTCCTTAAGAAGCGGCTTGGCATCTTTTGTCTCTGTTGGTAGCTGCCGGATTTTTAATCGGATGTTGTACCGAGATGGAGCCTTGATGAGCTCTTGTAATCGAATCAGACCTGAGATCAGGGTTTGAGGACGGAGGGGGAGACAAAGAATATAAATAAGGTCATTACATTGTTAAAGGTATCATTTTATCCCAAAATAAAAATGTGGTTGTAATTTACCCCATGTCACTTCAAAGACAAATTACTTTCTTCCATGGAACCCCCCACTCAGACACACAAAACGTTTTTTCAATACAAGAAAATTCCAAGAAAGATAAAGCACAGTAAATTTGTCACAAAACACCAAATGACGTGTGCACTAAATTGCAGGTTATATGAAATTTGGGTCAAATATATTGGAAATCTAACAAAGCTTATTCCCATTTGGCATCACTTAAGTCACACGTGCAATACTTATATAAATATACAAATGTAAATAAGATTTATTTGCTTGTAATGGATTTGTGTTCCCCAGAAAGAAAGTCATACAGATTCAGAAAAAATATTCAAAGGGTGGGAGTCAGAAAACTGATCAGAACTCAGGCGCAGGCAATGAAAGGGTTAACATTTTATTTATTAATAAAGCAAAAACCCAAGATGGGGAAAATACGATAAACAAAACAAGAATTCAAACTTAAACTCCCCACAAGGGGGCAAAACAAACAAGGTTCAAGATAATATAAATAATAAGGTAAAGAACACGACTGGGTATAACAAACAGGAAAAATGTAATCCAGACACGAAGGGGGGTACTCATATGAGTATTCATAGGAACCAACCGACACCGGACAGTGGCTGCAGCCAAATACCCCCACTTGCGGTCTCTTGGCCACTTACGAGCCCATGCACGAGACAGGAAGTAAGATCGCAAGTCTGTCCAATGTCTTAAAAATGCCAAAATGCAGTGCCCTTAACGCACACTAAACCCACACTATCTTGAATACCGCTTCAGAGTGGTATTTTAAAAATAAATTTGACTTGACTTGATGATATAATTAGATATTAGCCTAGATATAATTTTGTAGTAAAATGGAGTGTTGCACATTTTATTGGTGAAAACTTCAGAGATATGTATTTTGTAAAACTGTATTTATCACATAATAAGAAACACCACATTAATTAAAATTACATGTTTGCACTTGCTAAGTGTGTCCCATCGGGTAGAAATACTACATGCTCACTTGGGATCTTCACGCCCACTAGAACACTTAGGCCAAAAACAGGAAATACGTCATGAAAGTAGTCAAGTGGTCACGTGCAAAGACCGCAAGTGGGGGTATTTGGATGCAGCCATTGAATACAAGGCTTGTTATGGAAGCCTGTTCCGCCAGGGTTGGGATTTTTTTTTTAGAATTAGTAAGTCATAATATTGACTTAGTATATCATAATAATAAGAATCATGATAGTGGGTTACAATATTCAACTGAATTTAAGAAATGCAATCAAGCGCCTGAAATGTAATGTGCAGTCATTTACTATGTGAGGTCTACTTCCAATATATGTTGCCAGCATGCTCCATATTCATTTCATTCTTATCTTTTCATTAGAAGAATATACAAAGGGCATATTGGAAGGTGTTTAAAGTCATCATATATTTAGCAAAATCCCATTTCTTTCTGAAATGGTTGAGCTGTGCATCACATTCTCTCCTTCTAATTTGCTCTTTTTTCTCTTAACTTTCCAGAGAAATGTTGAATGTTGGACACTGTGTGATTCCTGTCAATAAAACGCCACCTTTAAAGCAATGAAACATAACATACTCAATTAAAATGTTTATCTGCTGAAAAGAGAGCTGAGTTGCCCCCAATGTCCCATCATCCTCAATTCAACACGTTGAAAAACCTACAGTGTGTCTTTAACTGGGTTCACAGCAAACGCGAATTAGGTGCAAGTTAGTTACATACACAATGCAAAAATGCGTCCAGACATGAACTTGTTAAACTAGCATCAATATCGTCTTCCGCGAAGGTAGAAAATATTTGTCATTTGGCGTCACTCTCACGAAAACAACAAACTCTTCCTGCGAGTGCTAAAGAGCGTGGAAAACGATTTTTAACGTTTGGGTTGAACCCAGCATTAATATCAGAGGTGGCTTTAATGAACTTTTCCACATTATTTTGATTATTTTTAGAAGGTTTGTCATGATTTGTCCTATTTTCCAGTTAAGTACAGTGTGACTGGGCAAGTTTCTGATAATATAATGGGCTTTGTTTAATAGTTGACATTGTTACCAAGACATTTGTGAAGAGAAAGTTACACAAGTTCAAGGGGAATTACATATTTTGCCGTTTATTTTCATTCAAATGCTTTATTTGGATTGGGGTGAAGTTTTGAGTTATGAAATCTCCAGGGTTTTCTATTTTATAGTACATCAGGGTCTTGCATCTTAAAAGATCAAGAAATCACTGATTCATTTATGTGGGTAGACGGCTCCATCGATCAGATGATGATGGCTTCTAGCAAAGGCATCCTGTTGTATGTCTATGATGTTTCATCAGACATAACAGACATGAAAATTTAAAGAACTGTTAGAGGACAATTACTTCAACCATTAATCAGCCATTTAGAGTGTTAACTTCATTACAAAAACAATACTTTTAAAAATTCTCTCTGTTTGTAGAGCGTAGCAGTCAGAATCATTGATTTTCATACAATTATAAATTCTCTTTGAGAACTCTTATGTGTTCTGTGGTGCGCTTTTAACTGCTGCTTTCTCTGCACAAATTATCTGTATAGATTGTATCATATACCTCTAACCATTTGATGATTTCTGTTTAATAAAGCATGTATATATTTCTTGAGCTCAAACGTTTATTAAAAGCACCGTCTGAAGTCCCCTGAGCATCCAACACAACGGCCTGTAAATATCCTTAGGGAGGCTGGGTCGTTCAAGCACTCCCTGCCAAAGTCCCTGAAAAAAAGAGGCTGTCGGACTTGTAATCCTCCGTGGTTTTTTGGCCTTCTTCCAAAAGAGCACTGCTATGACTCAGTGATGTGAGATGAATGCAGCTTTTCTTTGGCATTACTCAGAAAGCAAGCTCCTTACTTGAAACGCCGGTCGCTCCAGACATGAAGGTCATCGTTAATGTAGCCTTTACTGTGTGTGCCTTATGTGGGACTAAACATGTAGAGCAAATCGAACAATATTAAAACCAGGTCACAGGTTTTTTTAAAGTACATGGCAAAATGGGAAGTCGTTACACTTTAAAGTAATATCTACACATTCCCACGCCTTCATTAATATCTGGGGCGCCTGTGCAGTTGGTCCAGTTTCATAAAGTGGTGGGTTTTGGTTATGCCATCTAAAATTAGTTTCCTGTGTTTATAATCTCTGCTGAACAGTGTCATGATCCAATTCAAATAAACTAAGAATAAGAATTGTATTGGTATTAATGGTTGTAATAATTTTTTTTCAAGCACCAATTTTCACAACTAAATGATTGCTGTTTGCACACATGACACGGCAGATGCCTAAACAATCATTTGGGCAATATTAGAGCAAACGTGATGAACACTTCTAAACTCAAAATTGTGAAATTTAAGAAATAAACTTAGTTTTTGATATTACATTGTATCATTGGATTTTTTACATGATATGCTTTATAATTGTAAATGCATTTCAATTAATTAATTTAATGTATAAATAATGAATAGATTAATTTCATAATAATAAATACTTTATAATATAAATATTTATTAAAAGAGTGACAAAGACAGCAACAGAAACACAGAATACACTTAACAAATAGTAAATAAATTCAGCTAGATATTTTGTTACTGCTATTCTTTTATTATTGCAGAGTGAACAATAATGAATGGTAAAGTCTATGCAAAAATCACAACTAAATTTAAATCATTTAGCATCTTTTGTGTGTTTGACAATTAAAGTTGCTTTGAAAGCACACATACAAAAAGCATGTTCACGCACATCCTGCTACTAGATGCTGCATTTGGGCTTATTATTAAGCTGCCTTATACTTTTTTCATGATGATAATGTTTGGTTCAACATTAATTTCCATTATCAATGTGCGGCGAGTGTGAAATGCTTTGTGCACTTCTGTTTATTTCTAACACAATAAGTCGGCAGCTGAGCAGTGCTGACAAAGCTTTGTGTTTGCCGCTGCCAGTTCACTTCTGCCATTACAGAGCCGAGCCATTAGGGAATGGCATTATGGCTATTGATCTGCTTGTTTGCGTTCATTCATGAAATTGTACAGCGTGGAAAGACTCTCCAGTTATTCTGAAGCAGGCCTGAGAGGCACAGTTCTGTCATTTGATTGTGTCCATTTATTTGTACCTCATTTCAGACTCCAGCTTAACCTATTTCTGCAGTCAAATATAGGCTGGAAATTGTATTTTAATTCTGTTCTAGTCATTCCATTATCATTTCCTTTGACCAAAATAAAATCATCACGTCAAAGAAAGAGTTGTTTGTTATTCAACTGTCCTTATTTTTTTAATTCACGTTGTCAGTTTTTACATGTATTGAAGGATCAATTAAAAAACTATGGAATAACTTTCATGATTCCTTTACAGTCTTTCACATAACTGTTGGGTGACTATATCATTCCTAAGGTGTGTTTCTGATTAAATTCAGCAGTAACTGGACTGGAAAGGTCATAATAAATGCAGAAATGATCATTTAAAGGGGTCATATGACTCGGCTTAAACGGATATGATCGGTTGTTTTAGATGTAAAGGTTCAAAAACGCTGTATTTTCTACATACTGTAAATGTTTGTATCTCCTCTTTGCCCCGTCTTTCTGAAACACGCAGATTTTTAAAAAAAGCTCATCGCTCTGAAAAGTGAGGTGTGCTATGATTGGCCGGTTAACCGGTGTGTAATGATTGGTCGAATACTGCAAGCGTGTGACAGAAATGTAATGCCTCTTACCATATTTGGAACATCAGGTTCCAAAGCAATTGTTCTGACAGGTACGCCCACCTTACTTGCGAATACATTTGAGCGGTCTAAATCAAATCATACCACGAAATGAGGTAGATTTGTGGGGGTGTGGTTACAAGAGGCTTTTCAGGCAGGTCTGAGTGAGCATCCGCTTTAATTTTTGCAATTTTACGTGTCTAATGCATGCATGGGCAACTTATATCACACCAAAGACACAGAAAAACACGTATTCACGCCATATGACCCCTTTATAGGAAAACCGAAGTGGTCTCTTATTTTTCAAGACTCATGTAAAATCTGATAACTGGAATTAAATAAATTAACAATTAGCCAACATCCAACATAATTTTACTTTATTCCGAACCACACCTTCGTTCATTCATGTATCACAGAATAAAGTGTGTGTTGTGTCTGTGAAGAAGTGTGAATAACGTTGAGGGAATGCTATGGAAAATCTGGCAGCGAGTGCACTAGTTGGCGAGTTTGCCCCTGAGGCGACCTCTGGCATATGGCATATGTACCCCTCACTGTGGTAGCACTTGCTGCCTACTGCTCTAACAGAGGCTGTCAACCGGGGGGGTTGGCCATACTGCAGGCCAGACGGAGGACCGGGGGAAGGGTGCATGGCCCAGGCCAAAGGGTCAGTGTGCCTACGGACTGCTGGAGAATAAACACGGCACTCTGTGAGTGCTAAACTATTAAGCTCTTACCTGTGCTGTCATCGTAAACCACAGTGACCGTTTTCCACTTGAAGAAGTGAACCAGGTCTAATATGGCTCTGCTGAGAGAGGAGAAGTCCGGGTACAGACTGACGTAGAAAGAGTCACGGTTGTCTGAGACTTGGTGTTTCCACTTGGTCTGGATGTGCGGCACCCCCAGAGCATTACAGATGGACTGTACTGCATTGGCTGAAGAACTATGGGAGGGGCCAAAGATGGCCGCCACTCCCAGGGAAAGCTGGTCACACGCTGGAGAGACAAATATCAAAATAATTTTAAATATATTATGAAATAAAATGTTATGTTTTAAAATAGTAATATAAAATGCATATTTAAACAACGTTTTTATAAACATATCTGTTTATTGAAACGCATTTTTATTGATTGATAAATATTACATGATTGCAAGAAAATTTGACGGAAGGAATTTTAAGTGTAAAAATAGTGTTTTCAATATAATCATAATGAATAATTTATTCGATAAATGATTATATTAATATTAATCTACTGAAAATGTTTTGAATTTCAAATAAGCAAAAGTGAACAAACATACTGGATGTGTGAATTTTATTTTTTATATTTGTTTTTATATAATGAATTTGAATTTTTATAATAGAAACAGCTTGAACACCATTGTAAGTACTGCACATTGGTAGTTGAACAACCCAAAAATAAAGTTTAAATTATTATTATTATTATCATTATTATTGTATTTAGAATATTAAAAGAGAAAAAGAGAATTATCTTCATGCATTTTTTGTCAAATACCCACATTCAGTTTAACATTGTCCAAAATAATATTTTGGTAATCTATATTAATATGCAACATTATTAATACTCTGAATTCCTTAATTTTAATATATTTCTATTTTCTGGAAAGCCACTGTGATGTAATTGCATTTTTGTAATCTTTAAATAATCTAGCATGTAAAAAGCACAGCTACTGTGGCAGCGGCTAATGGAGTGTATAATCATTATAAGAGATTTCAGATGTTTCCCCAGTGTGTAAATGACAGATGATAGCAGCCTGCAAACCTGTCTCAGGGGTATCAGTAGTTCACTGAATCACCCCTTCTGACTCATTACAGAAAAAGAATCAATTCTCTCTGTTTATGCACCAGACGGTCACTGATGTCTCCCTGTGGTTAAATGAATTCTATCTCAAGCCCACATTCGTTCTCATGTGTATGTCTGAGAAGATTCATTCTCTGATCGTATAAGTTTACACTGGAGCACAGATGATGGAGACTTTACCTTTTCTTGAGGCCTCAAAGCTGTCGTGGATGTTTATCCTTTGAATGTCGTACGTGAGTGTTGTGTTTGGCAGTAAAGTTCTGTTCCGGTTGATTGTGTTTAAAGCAAACTTAAAGGCAAGTTCTTCAGCACCAGATGGGCCACTCTCGATGGATTCAAATATTCCCCCTAAGAAACAACACAAAACAAAACGAGTATTCTTATGAGTTCATTCATTGAAAGTATTATACTAATAAAGAGATTATTTGCCTTTATGTTGTTATATGTCATACACATGTGTGCAATGTATAAAACTCTGATATTAGAATGATGCAAATTAAAGCCAGGATTTTGTGAGTTAAAATATCCAAGAAACACACATACTAACAACACATTGTGTGTATAACTTCGCTCTGAATTAAAAAGTTTGCCAAATGACAATGTAAATGCTAATTTTGGCCTGAGCATCAAATGTGGGTTAGGGAAAAAAGCATATATGAATATACCCGAAAATAGCATAAAAATAGATGGTATGACATCAGGAAACACATTATTATCACAAAATAATAGCACAGCAAAAAAAAGGGAAGCTTTTCTTTGACTTATAAGTGAACATCGGGTAAGGTATGTATGATTTTAGAATCCACGCTGCATAATAGCTTTGCTGTTGTGAATGTGTTTGACAGGCTGTAGATAAATGGATGCCTTTAGTGTTGGGGACTGATGTGTTGTGATTGGCTGGCGAATCAATCAATCAATCAAGCCCTTGGGAGCAGTGAAGCACAGCGGAGAGAGATTGAAGTGTTTTGCTTGGGTCAGTCAGCAGTTTGCCCCTGTAGACTCACCATATGTCAGACTAAAGCTCGACTCAGTGTTTTACTTACACTCACTGGAGGCTCCATCATTTAAATGATCCCTCAAGACAACACAAGAAACATTTCACTCTACACGTTTTTACATGTGTACAATAAGAATTAGAGCCATTAGAAATATACTGACACAACTGTAACAATACTTTGGAAATGTATTTGATACATTCATATACATTAATCAAATATATATTTTTGTTTAATTACTAGTAAAAAGAAATAATAATAATTACTCAAGCAGTTAGAAAATAATACTTGGTGTCTAAATGTCCTTGAAAAAGAATTAATTCCCTTCCTGCTGTAATTTCTGTGGGATTCCACCAAAAATAAAATTTGACGTTAACAGGTTGTCAAAAGTACAAATGCAATAAAAAATCTGAATCAGGGTTGACATAATAAGGGAGTGTTTAAAAAATCCCTGTCAGGGGTTTAAAGCATCCAGTCAAAAAAGAAAAAATGAAAATGCACTTTTAAGACTCTATTAGACTTGTACAATGAAAACAGCAAGAGGACTTAAAAGATAAGAAATTGCACTTTACTGAAATAACTCCAAAATGACCTTACCATTTCTATAAAAGACATTTATTTTTAAAAATAATTGTATTATTATTTGATGTTTATACCAGACAGATATTGTACCGTACAGGTGACATTAAACTTCCCCACATCATTCATGTTTTAACAGACAAAATATGCTGGTATGACATAATGAATCAATTCTTTATAGGAAAATATAAATTTTACATTTACACATTTGGCAGACACTTTTATCCAAACGGACTACAGTGCATTAAAGGCATACATATTTGATCAACATGTCATGTGAATGTTTCCTATATTAACAGGAACAGAGAATATCAATTTCTCACCGACATTTCACAGATATCTGACAAATAATTAGCCAATATCTTCCTATGCTGACACTCACTTTAGAAGACATCTTCAAAATCTTGCGTAAGATCAATAATAATAATGCAGTTCGCAACCATTCCCCCGATTCAAGGTTACTCCTGGAAGGCATGCAGACAACATGTTTTCTGTGCACGCAGTTGTTATACAGGCTTGCGCTAAACCTGCAGTGACGGGTACAGGCTCAGTGCTGCTGCTCTCGGTTGGGCATCTGTCTAGTGAACAATGTCCCTTGCCTCCGTGCTCGCTTGAGTCACAGTCACACATGCCACCTCGCTCGATGGCGCTCACAGGCGCAGTGATATATTTATCACACAGCAGCTCCATAATCAATGACCGCACAATAACTTCATTTCTGCATCCAGAGGGAGCACGCACTTAAAGCTGTGTAGCACAGCATCTGAGAGGACAGGAGTGAAGTCTGATAGCGTTTATCATCAATCGCCTTCTGACCAATAAACTTTCTGACCAATTGACAAATTAAAAGCCTGGTCAAATAAATATCAACTTTTGTGTTGAACTAAAAGTCGACCCAACTTTTTTTCCTGCATAATTTACACTCTTCAAATTGTTCTCTAATATGAGAATATCAGCCCTCTGCTGGAATTACCCCCTGTCACTGATACAGCAGGTACAAAATAATTCTTCCTTCCGCTTTGACAGGAAACACATGAAATCGTCATCAACAAAAATATGAAATGTGAATATAAAAGATGTCCCCCTAGACCGGCAGATGATCTGCCTCTCAGTGTAACTTGGGAACTCTTTCATGCACCTGACGCATTCACTTTCCACCTCGATCATATTTATTGGGAGTCAGCTACTAATGACGACTGGTTTGCCAAAGCAGCCTTGTTTGCTGTCCCATGCGGTGATGGAAGCAAGTGACCATGTTGAGCTTCAGAATTCAGAGGAGCTTTATCTTGGAAGACATAAGAGGATTTAGGAGAGAAACAGATGAGGGTAGTCAAATCTCATCTGCATAAATGTTGATCCATATTGGGTTTTATCGTAAGTGCAACCGCACGTTTATAGCTTATAGAAACGTGCTGAGAAATGATAACAGGAGGTCTGCTGGAGAAGCAATGACATGCTTGCAGCTGGAAGAACGTTCACTTTTTAATAATGCAGAAGCCCATTGGCATGATGAGAAAAAGCATACTGTAAATGGACAGACGTTCCACTGGAGAGGAATGTGAAATTTATTTCTCTCTCCTACTCGGGACACGAAACTTCATTAAAGTAGAAGCAAAAAATGCTCCAGAACAGAAAAAAACAAATACGGAATAAGTTGTTTATAACGCTGCCTGGTGTGACGTATTGAAGATGTTTGTGAGTTTATGTCAGTGATGGACATGACGTGTACTATTAAAAGGTCCGAAGGTGAAATGTTTACTTCAAAAGTGAAAGGGAAAAAGCCAGCGGGGAGAAATTAATTACTAACCCAGTTTTGGTTTGACGCAGCGGAGAAGATCTTATTTATGTGGAAAATAAGGTGCTCATGCTGGTGTTTTCACTTCCCACTGGTGACAGTTTGATGGCTATCAGTGTCAGATTATCAGCCTAGCATATCGAGATGCCTGGTACTGCGTAACAGGCTTGTAGGACACGTTCCATCTTTATCAAGTCTGGAGCTGTGATGCAGAAGACAGGGAGCATGGGCGCGGGGTTGGGAGGGGATAGTGCGCTATCTCTGCATGTATGGGCTGAGCTCACAGAGGAAACAAAATCTTCATCTGTCTGTGCCTCTGTCTGAATCCTCCTACTACATTCATCTTCCATCAGATTTTACCTACATCGCCGAGAGTGGTGTAAATTCACATTTATGGTAGAGAACTGGTGGCACTTTAGAGATATAATTTTAATACAAGTGGACCAACTTTCCACATTCAATCCAACATTATTATTCACATTTAGTCATGTAGTAGACGCTTTTATCCACGGCGACTATTTTCCAGAGCATTATAAAAATGCCCTTGATTTATTTGATAAATATATATACAGGGGTGTGAAAGTATTTGCCCCTTTCAGATTTTTAGTTTTTTTGCATATTTGTCATGCTTAAATGATTCAGATCATCAAACACATTTTTATATTACTCAAAGAAAACCAGAGTAAGTACAAAATGCAGTTTTTTAAATGATGGTTTTATTTATTAAGGGAAATAACAATCCAAAATTGCCTTACCCTATGTGAAAAAGTAAGTCCCCCCCTTGGTAAATCATTAATTTACTGTGATGAATTGAATAACTGAGTTAAATTTCACTAGCTACCCTCAAGCCTAATTACTGCCAGACCTGTTGAATCAAGAAATTACTTAAGTAGAACCTGTCTGACAAACTGAAGTAGTCTAAAAGATCACAAACAGCAACACATCATGCCGCGATCTAAAAAAAATTAAGAACAGATGAGAAACAAAGTAATTGAAATGTATCGGTCTAGAAAGGGTTACAGAGCCATTTCTAAGGCTTCGGGACTCCAGTGAACCACAGTGAGAGCCATTATCCACAAATGGACAAAGCATGAAACAGTGGTAAACCATCCAAGGAGTGGCCGGCCTACTAAAATTACTCGAAGAGCACAACGCTGACTCGTCCAGGAGGACATAAAAGATCACAGAACAACATCTAAAGATCTGCAGGCCTCTCTTGCTTCATTTGAGGTCAGTGTTCATGATTCTACAATAAGAAAGAGACTGTGCAAAAATGTCATCCATGGGTGAGTTCCAAGGCAAAAACTACTGCTGACCAAAAATAACAAAAAGGCTCGTCTTACGTTTGCTTAAAAACAACTTGATGATTCCCAAAACTTTTGGACAAATATTTTGTGGACTGTTGAGACAAAGGTTGAACTTATAGGAAGGAGTGCGTCCCTTTACATCTGGCATAAAACTAACACAGTATTCATAAAAAGAACATCATACCAACAGTCAAACATGGTGGAGGTAGTGTTATCGTCTTGGGCTGCTTTGCAGCTTCAGGAACTGGACGACTGGCCATAATTGATGGAACCTTGAATTCTAAGCTCTACCAGAAAATCCTAAAAGAGAATGTCTGGCCATCGATTTGGGACCTCAAGCTTAAACGCACTTGGGTTATGCAGCAGGACAATGATCCAAAACACACCAGCAATTCCACATCTGAATGAATAAAACAAAAAAAAAGGTTTTGGAGTGGCCTAGTCAAAGTTCAGACTTATATCCAATTGAAATGCTGTGGCATGACCTTAAAAAGGCTGTTCATGCTCGAAGACCAATGTGGCTGAATAAAAACAATTCTGCAAAGAAGAGTGGGCCAAAATTCCTCCACAACGATGTGAAAGACTCATTGCGAGCTTTCACAAAGCTTAATTGCAGTTGTCCGCCAAGGGTGGCACAACTAGTTGTTATGTTTAGGGGAAAATTACTTTTTCACATAAGGTCAGAAATGTTTAGATTGTTATTTCCCTTAATAAATAAAACCATCATTTAAAAAACTGCATTTTGTACTTACTCTGGTTTTCTTTGTGTGATAAAAAAATTTGTTTGACGATCTGGATCATTTATGCATGACAAATATGCAAAAAAAGGGAAGGGGACAAATACTTTTTCACACCACTGTTGGACATGTAAAGATCAAACAATAAAAAGTAGGCGTGAAATCATTTCAGTCCATCTTTAGATCATATTTTTGGCAAACATTTTCTTCCTAGATAAGAATTAAAACAATATGAATTCACGAGAAAAAATGTGTACAGATTCATTTGAATTCTAAAAAATGACTTCAAGCACACTGTGAAATATTAACATTAATACAGCTCATTTTGTAACAGTTGAGGTGAGCATTCGGCTGCCTTGAGCACTTACGCTTTGTTCAGTAGCACTTTGTTAATATGCTTCAGAATAAATCTTATTTCAGCTTTTCTTTACTTTCCATTTCTTTGGCAGATCAATTTGCTTAACAATGATAAGAATCCCTCGAGCTTAACTCATCCACCTTGAATCATTTTACGGAAAGCTGGGAATGTACAGCCTTCTCCCTTTTTAATAAAAATTATATGTGAATTGGACCGTGTCGTATCGATTTTCCACTCATATTCAAGTGTTTGGTTTGAACTTGAATAGAGATATGGATTGGAAATATGTGAAAAATGCCCAGATATGATTTTCCTTCATTTATCACATGGTTTGGCCCCTGACCCATTAGTATTTTTCAATAATCCTTGTTCGTTTAAATATTTGTGTTGTGTCGTCATTCAGGCTGAACGGCAGCTATACATTCTGTTGGAAAAGTCCTCAACCTTGGACACCCATATATTATTTTTGTTAACATTTCCTTTAGAATTCTTTTTAAAATCTCAAATGAAGAAATGTGTTTTTACTGTCCAAAGACCACTTTGACAGACATAAATATTTTAAGACCCACTGGACATAATTTTGACCATGGACCACAAAACAAGATTTGTTTATTTTAAATTATAAATTTTTATGACTAAAGGAAGATACAAAACTATATGAGAACTTCTACATGTCCAGAACTATAACTGGAACATTTTTTATCCTTTTCAAAATTAATTTCCCCCTGAATTAGGGCAAAAATACTATTTATTCATTTGAAAATGTGGCCAGGAAAATTGTGCCTATGCACTTTTGCAGCTCAGACAGCTATAACTTTGGTTGCAAATAAGTATTTTGTGACTTATGAACTGGTGGCGCGAGTGTTCGGGCGAGGTTCCATATAATGAGAAAACAAATGACAGCAAATCAAATTGACAGAAATTCTATTTTCTTGCGGGTAAAACAAACGTCAAGCCTGTCCTGAATGATAATGTAAATCATAGATGATTCAAATTCTCGCAGTGAAACTGGGAGACTAAGGTCTGGCAAACATTTTCAAAGAAAAGGCTAATTTCTCTCCAGCTGCTTAGAGAGACACAGTGGAACATGTGTGTTCGTGTCTGCGGTGTACATCTCTGTGTTCCCATTGCATGAAATCATTTAATGGCATAAATGACACACTATCGCTATGCAGACTCTTGGTAACAAGACAATAGCTTTCCACTTGCACCGAGGGCTGCTATTGGTCAGGCAGCCTGACAAAGTGAACAGACCGTGGCGGTGCTTTGTGACTAATGAACTTCAGCTCAGCTGCAAGGTCACGGCCAGGTGGGCTCCATGGAAACAGAGGAATCTTCATCAAACCGTGGACCGGTTCTGGAAGGTTCTTTGGGAATCTTTGAGATGGAACAAAGGCTGATGGATGTGGTGAAATGAGTTTGCTGTCTCAGTAATTAACTTGTTCCCTGGGATTTTCAGACAGGGATGGATGGGAGAAGGTGTTAACTCTATTCCTATTGCGAACATGCCTGGCTAGACTGCTGTGTATATGGACAATGATGTAAGACAGGAAGTGTGGCCATGGCAACTGCATTGATGTCTTTCCCTCCTAGGTTGTCACAAACGTTTACAAAGCACAAACTCATATTCCATACCATATCAAGATAACGCATTAGAGGGAGATGGTGAGAGCTTGTTGTCCCTGCACGAGACTTGAAGACGAGAGTGACAAGAGTGACAAGAGTGAAGGAGACCAGGACACAGAGAGAGAGAGCAGAGAGAGAGAGAGAGAGAGAGAGAGAGAGAGAGAGAGATAGAGCAGAGAGAGAGAGAGAGAGAGAGTATTTCCCTTCGGTTGTAATTAGCAGGATTTTATCAACATAATAAACAGGTAAAGTAATGAGGTAATGAATTATACTTCATTTTCAAGCCTCATTGAGAGTGGAATCTGGGTTAAATGTGTATAAATCAGATTTTATCTTTTAATTTAATTTGATGTTTGTATTTAGGCTCAGGATCCGATGAAGCAGTGGCAGACAAGAACGCTTTAGCATTTTTTTCACACGTTTAGAAGGCCTCGTAAAAAACAGTATTTAAAATTAGTTACATGATAGGTCGATTAAGTAATTAATATAAAATAGTTGTCTCTCTTTTTTAAGAAAGATAAAAGTAACAGTTGGAGATCAAATTCAGAGATAAACATCAATTAATCTATTTATTTGATTGGCATAGAAATATATTTACAATTTAACTTGAATTCGGACACCGCTTACCTTTTTATTATAGTAAAAAAATAATATTTAACGTAAAATGTGTTTATTCAGTGTTCATTAATATATATATATATACATTAAAATATGACTGAAAACTGAATAAACACATTTAATTTTAACACAGTTCTATGTTACCGCCCAAATCTCAACCTTTTGGTTTAAACAGTTCAATCACTGGCCATTTCGATCTCTGTTTACTCTTGTCTTCCCTTCTTTAAATTGCTCATCTGTGCTGCTCCCTCATCTTTCCTATTTTCTGACACCAGTTCTTGAAGTCGGCTTCAGTGAACACAAATGGCCAAATATCACTGTGCTAATGTCTGCTGGCACAAGCTGAGCAGACAGACAGTACGACACACCACATCAAACATTTGCTCAAAAAAAAACTAAAGCGTTTCCCAAGAGAATAACAAAATAACCCCTGAAGTAAGCAGTGACAGTAACTGACTATAAATATTCATAAAGGCTTTTAAAAGTGGGTAATCACTTTTGCTGTTCTGCATAATGCTGCTGATTTATTCAAAGGCCGGGACGCGTGGGGAGGAACTGCGCTGTTCGAGCGAGCCGTGTGTTAGTGTGGGTGTGGTGCACAGAGCAGACAAAAGCATGTGTGGATGTTTGGAGATTCAGTGATTCAGGAGATGAGTGTGCGTGTGTGATCGAAGCAATTCACAGTCATACAGACACATTACGGGTGATAATTTATGAGGAAACAGCAGCACCTCATTAGGCCTCACACTGTACAAGTGACATCAACATCTGAGCATCTCTGCTCCTGCTAAAACACACACGTTCTTCAAACTTTTTTACCTTGTTATCACCTACACAGATGTATAGGGGTGTGCAGTAGAGCCAATATCTGTATTTGCATCTGTATAAATCTTCAAATTATTCATATCTGCATCTGTATTCAGATTTGGAAGTAGGTGTGGCATAAACCTGAAGTTTGCTAAAATACAACCAAAGACTGTTTTAAATGGAATTCTGTTCTCCTTAAGAGTTTCATTATACAAATATGCCTTGTATAACTCATACAAATAATTTTTATTCTAAATATAAAATATCTTCATATGTTCTAATTAAAATGACATTCAGTGGGTTCATTAATATGCATAAAAATCAAAGCGTGTTTAATAGGATACAATAATTAAAATTAAATAACAAATTATCGGTTTTAAACTATATACACACAACTACTATTATTTATATAAATGTTGTCGTAACTGTTATTCACTGAATAAAACCGTTTCACCCAACAGCTCCATAGAAATTTATATGAATATGCCCTAAATTTTGAGCATTTTGATCTTGCAAGCTGTTCCAATGAATGTATGAAACACATATAAATGTAATGCAGTTTGACTAGATTTATTGTCTTTTATTGTTCTACTCATGGCCACATGGGATAGAGAAGTGCACTTGACATGTACCTAAGAACCTCAGAGGAAGGATGTAACCTGTCTTGAACTGAACCTCTTTCCCAGTTGAAGATCAAACTGCGCTGCTAGATTTTACATACTGTTTTAATGACAACAGTCAAGTACTATGCTGGTGTACCCACCAGGGGTTGAACGACCTCATTCATTTTTTTAAGGCGACTATTATGTGATAAAAGTCGTGTCAACATCGTCAAGTCGATGACATCATCAATAATTAAAATAAGTGCTAAGAATTTTTTTGCAAACAGCATTTGATGTGTGACGGTAGTAAGACACTCGTGTGTGCGAGCTGCGGGAGAATGGCGGGACTCCCGCAAAGTAACCTCTAAATATATAGTTTTTAAATACAAATAAACTGTTGTCCATCTGTTGCACAAGAGCAACAACAAAGAAAATAAAACTATTTTAAGTAGCGAGGTAGGTGATACCGGGGTTACGCAGTAGAAGAGCAGCAGGTGGATCTCTACAGCAGCCTATAGGCTTTTCCACACCGGGACGATAATCGCACGCGCTTATCGTCAGCGTTTTTTTAGATGTTTTTCAACGTTCATACCCTATCGATTTCACTGGCGATGAGGCGAGTGAACTTGTAAATTCACAACCTGACACGACCTGGCACTTAATGAAAACAAGAAATACCCCAGTACACAAGGTGGCGCTGCTTAACTTTAGGCTTCTGACAATAGCTTTGTCTTGTTTCGTAAGGCTGTGTCCTTATGTCCTCCAGAGGTATCATCCTCTAAAGGATAGAGTATTCGGAGGACCCTCAATTTAGAATTAAACGAGACGTCCTTCGTAGGACATACTGGGAGAAAAGGAAACAGGAAGTACCAAGTTGCTATGCACACCTGTCAAATTAATTCAAATGATTTCTACAGGATTTTAAGAAGTAAAAAGTTGGTTACGTCTACCCTGAACAATGCCAAAAGAGTTAAACAAAGTACCATTTTTTGCCTTATTGTTTCAAAATGTTTAAAATCACTAAACACTTGTAAATCTATTTACTAAATCTGCCTGCTAAGATTATAAAAACCTGACACAAATTTGTAAACTGTTAACATTCAAACACACCAGATATTTGATTGAAGCTATTGCCATTTACTCAAATGACAGACATTGGCCGACGCAAAGAATTGTGGGTTATCTCTAGCAACGAAGGATACACCTCATGTGTCCTCACGATTCTTGGAACAGTCATTAGGAGGGTGCATATGGAGTGTCCTACCTGTTTTTATAAAACGAAACATCTCGATGATGTAGCGGGCTTCAAATGAGACCTCCGGAACGAGACACAGCCAATGTGTTCTCGGCACCGTTTTGTGCTTGAGCGCAAACAAGTCGTGTTTTACTGTATTGTACTGTAGAAAAATGTGTGATGGCCTATGACTTTAGAACAACGTCAATATATTTATAAGCTAATGCAGCAGACACTTTATCATTCTGGACTTACGAAACAGCACCTCAATTACAGCCGCCAATTTTGAGAAACATTCTTATTTATTCTTCTTATTATTTTTTTCTAAAGATCTCATATAGAAGCCAGCGCACTGAAATGTTAGGCTTTATCTGCGAGCATTTGCGACTTTGTGAATGTTGAGAACGAAAACAGGACACATTTTGAATGATGCATACGGAAGCAGGACAAGATAACATAAAATACTGCTGGGAGTGTGACCGAATCCCGTTGAAGCGTGCAGGTCTCTTGGAACTGCTTGGAACAGTCAGCCGTGATCTTAAAGGTACATTGTCAAAAAATCACATGACCTGTGAATAATCAACTTTAAATGTTGCGTCGGAGCATTGATGTCGACAAGTCTACTAGTTCGTGAAGCCCGTAGTCCCCACTTTGCTTTTTTAACCTTTGTTTAACTAACAATTAAGATGTTTATAAAGTGTCAAGGAAACAAGGATGCTTATTGGGTTGATAAATTAGATCCTCTGTTGTTTAAATTGTAACATAAATACAAGACTCACATGTCTAAGAACTTTGCAAAAGGATTTTAAATTCAATCTATAAACAGTTCTCTTTTCATTATCTTGGGCATCCTTATTTGAATCCACATCGATCCAGATGCACAAAATCTTGCAATGTCATTCAGGACATCAGGCTTGAACACATAGAGTTGTGAAGTGTCTATTGATTTTTACTATGTTGTCTCCCTCATTAACTACATACACTCATCTCTTGCATTGCTTACACCTGCTCTGTGCTGTAACGTCCTTTGAATCTACAGCTATAGAGCGGTAGTCCTGCTTGATGTCTGTCTAGAAATAACATATTGTTTTCCAGGCCAAATAAAATAAACGAAAATCCTCTCGAAGCACCATCACTCTTTAAAATATTGTCACACAACAGAATTTTATTCAACCGTTTGCATTTAATACAGACATCACTCACACACATGCCACTCAAAGCATGATGGAGGACAAGGCTACAGAGAGGCTTAAGGATGGCATTGATCAAAGACGGCTTACATACAATACAGCGGTTGTCAGTGTGTTGACCTCTTTACATACATTTCTTTTGTGGTCACTGTTTGATATCTTCCAGTTTCTACCCACTCGATGATATAATATAGTTTTGTTTCTCCTTTGGTTGTTCATTTTCCAAATAAACTGCATAATGGAAAGTTCTTTATAACCAACAACATGCTGCTTTTTTAAGTATAGTCATCAGTGCTTGCATGTTCCCTTTCTGTCGGTCTCTCGACGTTGTGTCGAGAACGACAGAAGGGGTTCGCCCTTGAGAACCAATCAACTCTGACTACTATAGAAAAGGCCAATGAAATTTGGCGAATGAAATTTGCATGCCGGGCTCCGTCCCCGGATATCCGGTATAAAAGGAAGCCGGCGTGCATCATTCACTTACCTTTTGTTCTTCAGAGCGTTCGCTCATGACTACGAACAGAACGAATTCAATGAATTCTTCTTCTGCCGGATCTACGACGTGTTGCAGCGGATCGTCCCTACCTGCAGCGACCTTCCCCTGGGCGTCTCGGCGGTTCCGGAGGTGTTAGAGATTTTTTCTAAAAAGTCCTTTTCAGGACTGACTGAGCATTCTCCAGCGCGGCAAGTCCCGCTGTTCTCTTGGGTGCGGCACCCTCATCGAGGAGGGGGATGGACACGATCGCTGCGTTAGGCGTCTGGGCATCCAGCACGCTGAAGCAGCGTTCGTTGACACATCTGCCCGCACTGCGGGCAGATTGTCATTCAGAAGTTGTGGTCACGGGTGGCTGTCTTCCTACGGGAACCAGCCACCATTTCGTCTGCTACCTGGGCTGTGACATCTGTGGCTACGGCCCCGATGACCACCCACGTTAGCAGCGTCTGTGATATGGGGAACTCTGCGAACGTAAACCCGCCAGCCAAGTGCTCACGGGCCGATCGCACCCCGATTCGCTTTTCTGAACGTCCCCCAACCGGCGGTGGCATACCGTCCGGATTCTCACGCACACATTCGGAAACGATGTGTGACGTAGATGAGATGTCGCTCACAGCATCGGAGGGAGACTGACATCCGACTCTGACGAATCAGAGCTCTACCCACAGCGGTCGAGTTCAGGAGGAAGCAGAAGTGATGTCATCCATGCTAACCCGGAGATGCGTGGTTCCTGAGGTTGGAGCGCGGTGCAAACCGCGCCCACCCCGGGTGCCATGTTTTTCCCGGAGGTGCATGATGAGTTGTGTGAAACTTGGAACGCTCCATTCACGGACCGTTCCAGTGAAACTAGCTCCGGCTCCCTTACTTCCCTCGTTGGTGGGGCAGCCAAAGGCTACGTCGACATCCCCTGGGTGGCTCGGGCGCCGGCGGTACACCTGTGCCGCGGGCGGCTACCTCCTGGGGGGAATCGGCCACGCCTACCGTCCAAAGTGTGTAGGACTTCGGCATCACTGGTGTCGAGGCCTTGCACTGCCGCGGGCCAGGCTGCCTCCTCTCTACGCCATGGCCATCCTGCAGGTCCGCCAGGCCAGGGCGTGGAGAGAGCTCAACGAGGGTAAGGCCGACCCGGGTATAATGCAGGATCTCCGTGCCGCCACTGACATCGCTCTACGGGCAACTAAGGTGGCGGCGCGGGCCCTGGGTCAGACGATGTCCAGAGTAGTGGTCCAGGAGAGACACCCCCGGCTATACCTTGTGCAGAAGAGTGACACCAAGGAAGTCCGCTTTCTTGATGCACTCATCTCGCAGGGTGGGTTGTTGGTAACACCGTCGAGGACTGCGCTCAGCAGTTTTTGACGGTGAAACAGACAGTGGCAATTAGCCTCACGCCGCGACTCGGCCGCCTACGGGCCTCCGAGATCTCACGTGATGTCTGCTTCCCTGCAACCCAGGACCCCTTCGACATCGGCTTCGGTTCCTGTGCCCCCACAGACGGCACTCCGGAAGCAGAGGTCGAGGGGGAAACCTCCACCCCGTCAGCAACCTTCTCTCGAGAAGGGACACTGACGGGAAGACCCAGGGGAGAAAAACATCGGGCCCGAACCTTCACAGCCACGGCTCTGATCGGTCGGTACGGGACGACTCCTTTCAGGGCTTGGCGCCCACTACTCGCAGAGTTTTCTGTTCTCCCCGGGTGTACTTACAGCCTATCGCACACTCCTCTGGACTGTGCACGGCGAACCGACCTCACACCCTGGCGAGGCGTGAGGTCGTACACATACGACAGCTGTCACCACTCTCAAACCGACAGTGTGTGCCGTTGTTCCGCCAGGCAGGTAAAAAGGCGGAGCCAACCTTCCCTCCGGGGACCCCGCGACATGGTTAGCTCCGCCAGCCAACGAACCCCCCCGTGGGAATGATGAAGCAGACCGTCCCCTTGGTCACCCTGTCACAGTCCCTGGGAGCTCGAGAGCTGCCCACACTGTCTCGCTGGCTAATGAGGGCGGTCCGTCTTGGTTACTCGATCCAGTTCGCCAGAGACTCTCCCAAGTTAGGGGCATCATCTCTCCCTCTGTCAGAGGCAGGGACGCCTCCGTACTTCGGGTAGAGGTCTCCACCCTTCTGGCAGAACAGGCATCGAGTTCGTCCCTCAAAACCAAGATGTTCAGTGGGTTACGACCCGCACTTCATCATTCCAAAGAAAGACGGCGGGTTGCAATGGTATGCGTACCCTGAACAGAGCACCTTCACAAGCTGCCGTTCAGGGTGCTCACGCAGAGGCGCGTCCTGACATCTATCAGGTGTTAGGATTGGTTCGTGGCAATCGACCTGAAGGACGCTTACTTTCATGTCTCTATCCTCCTCGACACCGGCCGTTCCCACGGTTCGCGTGCGAGAGGCGGGCATATCAGTACAGAGTCCTCCCTTTCGGTTTGTCCCTGTCTCCACGGTCTTCACGAAGATCGTGGAAACCGCCCTTTCTCCCTGAGGGGAGGAAGGCGAGTGGGTACTAAACTATCTCAGCGACTGGCCTATCTTGGCACACTCGTGAGATCTGTTATGTACACAAAGGGACCTGGTGCTCCAGCACCTAGATCGATTGGGACTCCAGGTCAACCAAGAGAGGGGCAAGCTCTCCCCAGTGCAGAGCATCCTCTTTCTCGGTATGGAACTCAACTCTGTCACCATGTTGGCGCACCTGTCCGCAGTATGCGCCCAACCAGTGTTGAACTGTCTGAAATGAACATTTTAGGCAGACAGCGGTCCCCCTGAAATAATTCAGAGGCTCCTGGGACATGGCGTCCTCGCGGGTTAATACCCCTCGGGTTGATGCACATGAGACCGCTCCAACACTGGTTTCAGAGTCGAGTTCCGAGGAGAGCGTGGCACACCAGCAGCAGGCGCATGGTGATGACGCCCTGCTTCCGACGCACCATAACCCCTAGTCTTCTATGACTTTTTCGACGGACTCAGGTCCCTCTGGGCAGGTTATGAGACAGGTCGTGGTGACGACTGACGTCTCCCTGCAGGGGTGTGGTGCAGTGTGTAACGGGCACGTAGGCGGGGCGTTGGACGAACCCCCGCCTGCGCTGGCATATCAATTGCCAAGAGTTGTGGGCTGTGCTACTTGCACTGAGCAGGCTACGGCCTCTCGTGCGAGACAAGCACGTGCTGGTCCGAGGACAGCACAATAGCTGTTGCGTACACAGATCGTCAGGGTAGCGTTCGCTCACAGCAGCTAACACAACTTGCTCGACGCCTCCTCCGGTGGAGTCAACAGGTGACCCGTTCCCTGCGGACCACACACACCCCGGGCAAACTGAACTAGACAGCCGACGTGCTTTCTTGCCAGTTTATGCCTCGTGGAGAGTGGCGACTCCACCCCCGCGCAGTCCAGCTCATTTGGAGGCTGTTCGGGTAGGCCCAGGTAAACCTGTTCGCCTCCCGTAACACCACCATTTGCCCGATTGGTAATCCCTGCCCTCGGCACGGATATCCTGGCACACAGCTGACCGCGGGATGGCCGGAAGCACACCTTCCCCCCCCAGGGGGCCTCCTTGCACAGACGCTGTGCAAGGTCAGGGAGCAGGAGCACCAAGTGTTACTGGTCTAACCGCACTTGGCTTCAGAGCTGATGCTCTGGACAGCGACTTCCCCTGAAACATACCCCTGACAGAGGACCTGCTCTATCAGGGGAAGGACACGTTCTGGAATCCCAGATCAGACCTCTGGAACACCCATGTCTGGTCTCTAGACGGGACAAGAAGATCCTGAGATGGCTACTCCCCCTCTATGGCAGAGACCATCACCCAGGCTAGGGCCCCATCTACTAGGCGGTTACACGCCTCTAGATGGTGCCTCTTCTCGTCCTGGTGTCTCTCTCAAGGAGAAAGACCCACTGAGGTGCTCGATCAGGATTGTGTTTTCCTTCTTACGAGACTGGAGACTAACATCTCCCCTCCACACTGAATGTGTATGTAGTCGCTATTACCACTCATCACGACTCAGTCGGTGGAAAGTTTCTAGGGCAACACGACCTGGTCACCAGGTTCCTAAGGGGTGCGAGAGGGCGGATTCCGCCTCATCTCCGCTCCATACCCTCTTGGGACCCTAAGTGGTCCTGGGGAGCCTCAGTGCCCCCCAAGAGCCCCTCGGAGATTCCGATCTTCCTCACAGGGTAAGACGGCCCTCCTGACGGCGCTCACTCCCTTCAAGAGGGTAGGGGACCACCGAGCATCCTCCGTGTCCCCGGATTGCCTTAAATTCGGCCCTGAAAACTCTCACGTTATCTTGAGACCCAGGCCCGGATGCGTGCCCAAGAAGTTCCCACTACTCCCTCCGGGGCCAAGTGGTGAACTTGCAGGCGCTCCCCATAGGGGAGGAAGACCCAACCTGATCAGTGTTGTGTCCAGTAGGTGCTGGACCGCACGCAGAGCTCTGAAGCTCTGATTAGCTCCGTGTTTGTTGGAGGACAGCAGAAGGGGAAGGCTGTCTCCAAACAGAGGCTGGCGCACTGGGTCGTGGTAGCCGTTTCTACGGCATTCCGATCTCAGAATCTCCCATGTTGGCAGAAGCGCCTCTCTAGCAGACATCTGTAGAGCTGCGGGTTGGGCTACGCCCAAACACCTTCGCAAAGGTTCACAACCTTCGCGTAAACCCGGTGTCAGCCCACGTCCTGCGTGGCGACATGTAGGACTGGCATCCGGGGGGGCGTATGCCTGCGAAAGCACCATTCCACCCTCTAACAGGTTGGGTCAGTGTGCTATCTACCTTTTTCTTCTTACCCAAACCCATGGCTAAGAAACTGGTACCTCATCTACCTCCCTTCTTACCCAGACACTGGTTAAGAATAGGCATTCCATCCATCACTAAGCAGCACCCCCTGGGGGTTGGCTGGGCAGAGCAGCCTTCCCCCTTAGGCCGGGATTCCATATGAACTATCACAGATAGCTCTAACCGGACCTAGTGCTACCGGATGTCTGTAACACCCCCTCCGTGGGCTGTTCCGTCTGATGTATCCTCATGAGAATGGTTCCCACTCCTGGTAACCCATGAACTTCCCCAGGTGGACCTCCACCTCGCGGTTAACTACCCAGTCCGCACATTCCATGCGTTCTCCTCCAAGGACGAGACCATACCTATATCCACCATATTCCTCCCCACAGGTAGGAGGTGGCCTCTGCAGCGCATTCCTGATTAAGGAAGTGGCGCTTACCCGGTGTAAACCCGAGCCGGACGGCCTCTCACCTGTAGAGAGCTAAGGCCCCCGTCCGTGAAAGGTTATCGGTCAGGGCTGTACCCATCTTTCTCCAAGAAAGCTCTGGTACCCCCCGACCACCACACTGGAAGGTTACAGTTTCGCGAAAGCATCGAGCTGACACGCCCAGGCTTGATACCGTCGCTTTGCTAGAGATTGTGACGCGATACAGCGTTGTGGCGTTTTCCAGGGGCAACACCATCTGTCGTTCTCGACACAACGTCGAGAGACCGACAGAAAGGGAACGCCTTGGTTACGTATGTAACCCTCCATCAGGGAACCGAGGTTACATACGTAACCAAGACGTTTTCTGGTGCCATCAACTAATCACCAACATTCTCAGAAGGGCGTCATGTTCCTGCTGCTATACAGTCAGAAGTTACAGTACACTGAACATTTATTTCTCAAGATTTTGGCTGATAAAGACCAGCATGTGGAACTGAATGTGAAGAAACGCAGGTTAGGTTAAGAATGTCACGTTCCATCTGAGCGAGTGCCTTAGAGATGAACAGGATTCCAACATTACAGTTAAATTAGCATTACAGTATTAATGAATTCATTGATCACTAAAAGTAAATATATATATATATATAAGTTCAGGGAACACTTAGTTTAGGACAACTAATTCTGGTATTTCCTACTATTTGAAAAAGGGAACAAGTCTTTTTGGCCAACAATGTTCAACATATTCCAAAATTTTCTGTTTTAAATTTTTTCTGACAAACCTATCTTCATTAATTTATTTATTTATTGGCGGTATATTATGCCTGAATGGGGAAAACTAAAAAAGATATGTATTAAAGGTAACTTGTAAGAACATTTAATGGTTATCAGAACATTAGTGACTGCTTATGCCTGTTCACCGTATGAATATTCAGTCTAATTTAAATATTGTTGTGTGTTGTGGTTCTTACATAAGAGCTGATATTCAACCAACTGACTAATGAAGAGCTGAGGACACTCCAGCATGCTCTCATTTGAAATCCAAATGCAGAAGGGTGCTGAATACCAGCAGCATACACAGCGACACAGGTCAGAGCTGCACTTGACTTACTTTACACATTTAACCATGCACACATTATTTATCTAAGGCTTTATCCATCCAGTCACCCATCCATTCATCACTCAGTGTCTCCATCAATACAGAGAGTCAATCCATCAATCACTGAAGAAGAACTAAAAAAACTCAAATAACACCACTCAATCTAACAGCCTGGGCACACACATAGAGATTTATGAGAAGTGCCATGATATATTGTAAGGAAGAACAGAACAGACTTTACATGGTAAAAAATGGAAATCTTTTTCCAGAGAAAACCGCAATGGGAACATATGTGGGACAAGGTTATGATTATTTATAGAATATGGCACAGCTTGATGATCTCCAGGTTTTACAGTTACAGGCTGGAGTAATGAAATTGTAGGTTCATGTTAACGCAGCATTTACATTACTACGTCTCAATTTCAGGGGACTAAGAAATGTTTGAAAATTCACAACCCAAAGGTGATATCAGAGTATATTAGGAGGTGGAATGATTTCGGTCTATAGCCAGTGTGCTTCTTACAAACATTGGGAATGCAAAGTGCTCAGAGTTATAATCTTCAGATTTGCGTCATATTTTGTGTTATATTTATGACACTAACATTGAGCTGTTTAGTATAAGTTTTACGTGACAGATTGAGTTCATTAAAATAAAATAAAAACTATTATAAACCCAAACTCATCTGCCATCAGGATTCTGTTAAAAATTGGACTGGGAATCAATTCCTAAAATAATCATCATCATATAGGCTAAAAATGCTTGTCTTTCGTTCGAAACACTTTCATTTTCTACCAATGATCTGCCTCTACTATAAATAAAGCACTCATTGCATATCTGAACTTGAAGAATCTATTCCAAGAAGTGATTCTTTTGAATCCAGAACCAGGAATCGGAATTGGAATTCATTAAAATAATCTGCAGAGTTCAACAAGTCACAGTACAGTTTCTAAAAATTCTAAAGTCTGATTGATAATAATAAATGGAAAATAGGAATATTGTGTCACAACCAAGATAAATAATAAAGAGATGTGAGCTTTCAGAAATGCATACTTTCACAAATCTGACACAACTATACTTCAAGCCGACTGCACTGAAAAAAGTGTGGAGTCAAATTTACTTGAAAAACGCTAGTAAAGAATTTCCTGAGAATTTGAGACTTAAGATCCTTTAAAATGTCTTCACATTTTCTAAGTGAAAAAAAATCAGCTTTCCCTTGCTGTTTTCAACTAAATTTGACTCCACAGTTTTTTCAGATAGAGTCTTGCCTCCTAAAAAAAACATTTCCTGGTTTCACATTGCCTGAACATCATTTCTTATCAAAGTATACATTTCCACTGTTACGTTCACCACAGGTCCTCCTGTAAAACCCTGTTAATCCACTGACCAAACCTCTGAGCTCCATAAGCTTCTCTGTCTGCTTTTCTGTGCTATACAGCCAGCATGTGTACCCTGTCGTGTCTCCAGTCTATTCAAATAAAGCATGTCCCAACATTTATATTTAATGAGACACAGATTAAAAATCTGGATTTAGACTGTGTAAAAGAAGATTAATATTTTAGCAAGAAACCGATTCCACTTCAAAACTGAGAGACTCCGGTCAAACTTTCAGACATTTGGGCAGACCCAGAAATCAGCTTGCGGTAGAGAAACGTCTAGGTCTCTAATCGTCTTCTAGATTTCATAAAGAGAAAGCATGAGCTATTCCCTAAAATATTCAGAACCGGACTGTGAGTCGCATCTCTAACCTCTCTAATGGATAATGTTAACCTTTCTGTAAAAATAAACTGGTGACAAAAACCACATGCTGTTCTTGGTAATAATTTGGTATCAGATACCAAAGAATGATTTAACAAACACATTAGCTCAGCATGTAAAGTAGAGCAGATTTGTGCCCTTTTAAATCAAAATGTTCAATTATGTCACCCATTCTGTCAATAAACACTTCATGAACAAGCCTTTATTTTACAGAAAACATGCTAAAAGCAGAAATAAACAGCTTTTTTCTATCTTTTATAGGCTGGGAAGATCACATTTATGAAACACACAACTATTTATTTAACGGTATGAAGAAGACACTCGCAGTGTGCAGTCTGTGTGAAATGTGTACTACGGCATACAGGGGGTAGAGTGAAAACTGCGAGAGATTTTACTTTCCTTCATACAACCTGTCCGGCAGGAAAAATTCAATAAGCCAGATGAATAATTGAACACGTCCCGTCAAACGCTGTGTACGAATCTGTCAATTTTACATTTAGTCAATAGGCTGAGTGGTTCCTGTGTCAACTGTATTTAAACTCTGTGGAAACAAAGTGTTAGCCGGACCTAAATGTCTGTAAGTATGGCCTGAGGCTGTGTTTGTAGAGCAGGGCTTCTCTACTGATGACAGAATGAGGTCACGGTCATAATTCAGTGTGTAATGACAAAGCAGGCGCTTTTATTGCCACCTGAAGTTTTTCTCATACCAACATCAGCCAACAATGGCTGCCGTTTAGTAGGTGTTGGAAGAAAAGCTGACAAATGGATGCGATGCCAGACAGCAGAGAGGAAAACAAGAGTGAAACAGGACAGAGAATACAAATTCGTGACAGAGGATGTTTGACATTAGGGTTCTTTTTTGTTATATTCTAAGCTGACGTTCAAGTGTCTTGTAGTATGGTTTAAGACTGGTATGAGCACATATGGGCCTTGAATAGTATGATGCATTTTTCATTGTTGCATGACTTCACAGAAATTGCCATTAGTGAGCAGCTGGTATTCTTTGCATCTCTTGCGGTACAAAAGTAAGTGCCGATCTGTGCCTGTTACGGTTTGCTAGTAAAACCAAAGGGACATAATACAAGTAAAACAACTGGTGCAGCCCCCTCATGAGCGGTTACCTAGCTACAGCCATAAACAGCTGTCTCTATACTTACGTTGGTACGTGCATTGATGACGCAAATGTACTGTGGATGGGAACCAAATAAAATATGTGAAATGAAACCTGCAGGGGAAGAAAGATGAACTCGAACTTGGTTTTGAAGCAAACCATTAATTGGATGATACTCATCTTAGCCAGCGGCAGATGTCTTAGAAAAAAGTCAAATGTCTGATCAGAGTTTTTCCCATAGACGTGCTACGTTCCCTCAACACCCAGAGAGGCAGAAGACACAAAAAGAAACACTGCCATGTTAAATGAGAAATCATGGTGATAACTCTCCATGCATATTCCAATAATAAGTAAGCGTTACATTTATATTGCACTTTAAAATAGACGGAGAGAAAAAAAATAATCTATGTTCTACACAGATGTTTTTGAAGAAACTAATTGTACAAATGATATTAGTTCAAACCCAATTTCGTCATACATTTTTCTGAGATACTCTCTCTATTCAGACTTCATCTCTGAATTATTTATTGGTCAATATTAAAAGGTAATGAAAAACATCAGCACAAACGTAAAACTCACAAACATCATGGCCATAATTGAAGCACGTCTGCACAAGACTTTAATTTGTAAATAGCACCAAGGTGAAAGTATAGCTCATGAATACTAAATCTAGCAAGCAAATTCAACATGAGCTAATTAATATTTATAAGCTTAGTATTAACATATAGTGGCCTGACCATCTTAACTTTTTGACTCGTTCAGGTACCACTGTATCTTTTTCCGCACCATGTCATGTTTCTTTTGTTTTCTCTAATTTTCCTGACCCAAGAACAGATGCTAATATGTTAATTTATGTGCCAGTACACACATTACACAGCTAGGCCTCAACAAACAAAAGATGTTAAAAAAAAAGTTCCCTCATAGACGCCTCAAACCGAGGGATAATTCATGAGTAATTTCTTTCATAGCTTTTATGCATACCAACAATTATGTTCATTCTGGAGTGCTGCAGGGTGGATTCAGTGCCTATGTTGTGAAGCACTTGGTCTAGAATTATACAATTACGTTTACAGGCAAATGTACCGGTTGTATTGTGCGCTGTTCTTATGGTCTTCAGACGTCCTCGTGCTGTCGTGTTTTCTGTTGTACGTTGTCTGCTGTACGTAACAGTAAAATAACCAATGTATGTAGAGATATAGGGGCTCTTTTACCCACCTTAGAATGACCTACTGTTAAGGGTTATGATAAACACCCTGTGAAAAACTCCCCAATAGGATTTTGTCTTTTTTTTATGCCATGTATTCATGGAACACTACTCGGTTTGTTAATAGTTTGAAAAAGTCAATGTTAACAGACCAAGTGCACAACCAGTGTGCTTGTGCTTTCCACATCACCTCTCATGTAAATAAAACACCTGTATGCACAAAAGGTGACAAAATCACAAGCCCTAATTCATAAATATATTGTACATAAACACATATTGTGGAAATTTCTGAGGTTTCTTTGTAAACATAGCCAAACCAGTTTCTCTGTAGAATTATAAATTGATTTTCATCGAAAAAATTATTGAATTGCAGTTATACGATTGCTTAAAATTGACATTGGGACAATCAGATATACTTAAAGTGCCCTACTAACACTGTCTAAAATATCAGATCACAGGAGTATGAATCTTATTTGTGAGGTATTTCCTGCCTAAGGGAGCTTTTAGAAACCTGCTGTAATTGACTGCCGGAGCCAGAAGTTAATTTATTACAGACC
This sequence comes from Triplophysa bombifrons, assembly GCA_029783895.1. Taxonomy (NCBI): domain Eukaryota; kingdom Metazoa; phylum Chordata; class Actinopteri; order Cypriniformes; family Nemacheilidae; genus Triplophysa; species Triplophysa bombifrons. The sequence continues at coordinate 8,715,863 of CM056455.1, forward strand.
GTCTGTCAAATTTAAATATGATCATCATTCATGTGCTTTTTAGGGCTTCTCAGGATTCCATCTGAAGCCGGACAAATAAACCCTGGACCATCAGCCTCTGTTCCCTATATCAGCAGAAAGAAAGAGATCACAAGGGCAGACAGAAGACAGGACAAATGAGTTAGTCTTTCACACAGAACACATTTCTGAGTTTTTATAAATTGTTTATTTATGTACACACACACATCGGACGGATGGCACCTTGCACTTCATGTGACAAGTTAAATATGTAGATGTGTCTCGAGCCGTTCTTTTCCGTCCAGTTGTGCTCCATCAGTCCTGGATTATTGGCTTATAGTGGTATAGATGTCTTTGTTAAACACATTAAAAACTTTAGAAGCATAATATTGAGAAAAATGGCACCTAACCACAAATATAAACCTGCAGGTAAAGCTCTATCAAGCACAAAATGAAACGCCATCATATAGTAAATACCTGCAAGTCTTTTTTGTTTCTGTCTCTTTTTTCCTCCTCTTTTTATAATGCAGATAAGCCTATATTCTGGAAAAGTGCCACTTAATACCAGAGTGCTTATGTAAAACAGCAATAGCAAAGTGATTCCAGCCCACGGGTCTAGCATCACATCCAGTCCCAGAAATCAAAACAGCCGATTTCCATAGCTCTCCCAACAAGACTGATTATAGCCACAGGTCAGCGTAACCAAACCTTGTTTTGCCGCGCTGAATATTGAGTCGAGATGTGGAACGACTGAGTTTTGAAAAGTCTATTTTATTTAGGGTACCTCATTATCCAAATTCAGATCATTATTCTAAACTCCCAGCATGCTTGGCTGTGGGTTTGCATTACAGAGATATCCATTGTGCCCGTCTGCATGTCTTGTGGGCACTTTATGATTTAACCGTGTTACATCTCTTGGTCCGTGTTACCCGCTGACTTTAATGAGGATTCTGTTCTGCATTCATAATGTGCACTGAGCCGGAGAAAAGACACGTCGTAAAGTCCGGCTGATGTAGGCTAAAAACATCTCATAGCTTGTATGTGAATGGCACTTTATTTTAATAGTGATTTAGCAACCGCAAAATGAAACATTTGTTTATTAAGCGTTTAATAGTGTTAATAGAGTTCAGCGTTCCTAATTTTGCCCGCTAACAGAAGAACACACAGTATATTTCTCTCTTAAGCGCACACTCATTTATCACCCGTGTTGTTGACAGCAATAGAGCCGCTGCGTGAAAGATGTTTGGCTGCGGTTGTGCCGTTTCGTGTACAAAAAAATGCGCTAGAGAAAACCGACAGACATTTCTTCACAATGAATATTTAAACAAAATAAATCAATTCCTTTTGCTGTTTGTCTAAAGAGCTTTAATCAAGGTCTTAAATGTCATTGTGTTTCATGTAAGCTGTAGTTGCTTTTATTCAGGCAAAAACTGATACAAAGACAGTTTGTGTGTCAGGAACCTCCTCTTAAAGCCAACGTAAAATAAATAAAATATTGTTGTTGCGATCTTGCAATCTTTTTTTTGTGTTACTAGCTCTTGCTATATGTTGAGTTCAGCGCAGGTTTGAACAGGTGACAGATGGTAATCTAAGACTGGTGCTTTCTATAAAATTATTTTTATTAGCCTTACACTGCTCATTTTCTGGAGCCCAGAGAATGCAAATGAGGAGGTGCAGATGTTTACAGAAAACCTGCCTGGACCGTATGGAGCATCTCTTGCTCTGCCAGAAGTCCCTCTGTGGCTCTTTCACAACATTCAGCAGAAACGGCCAACGCAAACAAACCAACAAATCACAAAGCACAGACGTTTACTTCTTCTCCCACTAGATATATACATATTTGTGCGTGTTTTATTTATAAGGTCAGTTAATGTTCCTCTCTTTTCTTCACGTCATCAGAGATTCAGAGCAAACATGATTCCCAGCAGGCTTTGGGGCCGAATCCTCTCTCAACCTGCCTTCTGACTCATATCTCTTTCTGGGTCTAAAACCGTTCATGTCACTGTTTGTCATCCATTAATGAAAAAGCGATTCCACACGCTCGTTTCTATGCAAGGAAACCTTTGCATGTATTTGCGGAAATTCGCAGACTTGTGGGCTGATGAAAGCCGCCTTTTCTGCTCGCGCGTCCCCCTCCCCCTAATTTCCTCCGACTCCACACGCAGGGCTCTGAATAGGCCTTTATCTCTCTATTCGCCAAGCTCTTATCGGCAGAAAGGAGGAAATCATGATTCCCCATTCCATTCTGTCCTCCTTTTATTAATCTATCTGTCTTTATAGTCGCCTTCTTGTAATATACCCTCAACTCTCATACTTCATGACTTTATTTTAGCTTGTGGTGCCTGAGGAATCTGTTTTGATGTAAATGCTTTAATCAGAGGGATTTTTTGTGCTTTGGTCACCCATGTATATCTCATAATAATAGCGCTGGGGGGGTCGATCTAACAAAAGGAACGAGAAAGCTAAAAGACACTTGCATTGTCTCAGCCCCATTCTCTCTCTCCTTCTTGCACGCCTGCAATTCTCACTCCCATCAAAGGTGAGAATTGTAATGTCTGTCTTTTTAACCTCAGGGAGGAAACGGCTGGCCTTCCTCCTCAGTGACTGTGAAGACATTATCTTCTTTTGAAAGCAAAGGTCAAGTGCTAATTTTTGTGCTAAAGCACTTAATGTTTTCTGGCATCCATTATTAAGAGGCTCAGAGACAGAAAGAGAAAGAGACAACCTGGTCACAATTAAAGTAAATTTGAGCAGCACTGAAACAGCACAAGATAATGACTATATAAATAGAGAGAGAGAGAGAGAGAGAGAGAGAGAGAGAGAGAGTCATGAAATGAACTATACAATGAATATACTAATGATAAATCTTTAATGTTTGTGAATTAAACCTATTCTTTCTTTCGTGTTTGGTAAGGCTTTAAAAACAACTGAAATTACATTTAAAAAAAATTGTGCAGAAAAGCAAATTAAAGTTTTTGGTCCAATGAAGAAAGAAGTAAATGCATTTGGCATGTTTTGGGTAGATGAAAACTGAAGATTGAAACTTAAAGGGGTTTTAAAATACATATTTTTATGTGTCTTTGGTGTGTTATAAGTTGCCCATGCATGCCGGTATTGGACACGTAAAATTGCACAAATTAAAGTGTCGAACAAAAGATGCATTCTATCTCAAAGCGAGTTTACTGAAACGCCTCGTGTAACCACACCCCCACAAATACCTCAGTTTGTGGTATGATTTGACTAAGACTGCTCAAATGTATACCCAAGTTAGGCGGCCGTCCCTGTCAGTACAATTGCTTTGGAACCTGATGTTCCAAATATAGTAAGAAGCGTTACATTACTGTCACATGCTTGCAGTATTCGACAAATCACTGTGCACTGGTTAACTGGCCAATCATAGCACACCTTGATTTTCAGACCGATGCGCTTTGTAAATAAATCCACTCTTTTCAGAGAGGCGGGGCAAAGAGGAAATACAGACATTCATGGTATTTGGAAAATACAGCGTTTTTTAACCTTAAATCGTGTATACACATTGCATTACATCTAGAACAAACGCTAATATTCGCTTTAGCCGTGTCATATGACCCCTTTAACTCGCAAAGAGTCAAATAACTAGTGATATCCAAACCTCTTCAAACAAATGGAGGATATGAAAAATAACATCTTTAAAAAAAAACTTCTCACTCGAAAGTCTGATACTTTATCCTGGGTTTTATATATGTTTGTAAGGTTTTGTTCCAAAACAAACGAAATAATAACAGCAAAAGAGAAAAGATTTGTTTTGCTGTCATGTACAGGAGTGTGCATAAAAACACTCCTCAGCTAATGTAACTTTTGGTTTGGTGGCTATAACACTCTGTACCTGTTTTCTGGACCTGAAAGGAATCAGCTTTCATTTTGTTAATTTTTTGTTTGTTTTGTCGTCTTGTTCCTGATGCTATCAGGGTACAAGTAATTTGATTTAGCTATGCTTGGGTATTCATCATCGATCTGTGACTCGGGTGAATCGGACTGGTCAAGCATGTAAAGAAAGAGGAAGTTCTACCTGATGAGCAGAAAGAAAGACTCATCTGTGCTTTAGCTCCACTGCACATTCTCCCATCAACCTTTACTGTAAGCACAACAATCTATAAAGACAGAAAGCCTGTCTTTGAGAACTGAATAAGCACTATTTTAGCACTTGTCAATCCCTATGCTGGGTCAATCTATCTCAAATCAAAATGGTGGGTTGAATATTCGTCAGAAAGGGACAAACCCAAGAGCTGGGTTAAATGAACCCAGAAAATGGTTTTGACCTAATATTAGCTAAAACACACCATTTTGGATCGAAAGAACCCAGCATAGCTTCATTTATACCCATTGGTTATGATAACCCAGTACTTTTAGATTGTGGTGTTCTGGAACATCCACCCGTTTTGATTTAGATAGATCAAAGTGAGTGGAAATGTAGAGGTGAATGTAAAGAGCTCACGGTCAGTGTGTTTGAGATCGACCACGCTCACTCATCAGATAATAAAAGACTGACAGTGACTCTTTCTCTCTTCATCTCTGTGGCCATCTGAGAGTACCACTGAGACTCAGTGTGCTCCAAAGAATCTCTGCTACATGCTTTCTTACTCAGCGCGTTCATTTGTCACATATACTGTCTCAAATCGCGGTTTTATGAAGCAATTCAGAAATTTCGGTGGATTATTAGCCAGAAATTTAATTTCAGAGGAAACCTTGACAAAGAGAGCTTGGATTGTTAGCACGGTTTATTGATTATCTTTGAATAACTGCACTAGAAAATGAATTATTTCTATGCAAAATAAAAATATGTGGCCATATATGTGTGGTGTACAATGTTTGTGATTTGTTTAGTATTCATAAGTATATTTTTTATACTTCTTGATATATTTGTTCTATATTTACTATAGCACTGAACATTTGCCAGATTCTTTCACAGAGCTTGGTGAAGTTGTACAGCTGACATCATCATGCATGTAATAATGAGCTGTGAAAGGTCCTGAGAGCTGTGACCTGTGTGTAATGTCATGTCACACTCATTTACCAACAGAAAGAGTTCAAAGATCACCCGGCGAGAGGGGAGAATTCACTGCACCAGCATATCTTTCCATACAAATGAATGAATTACAATTAGGTTTAGCACAGAACACCTCTAATAGGGCTACCAATGGTCTTGTCAGATCACATCACACGCATCGAAAAAGTCAGTATTAACAGGTATCATATTGAGTGTACATTATGGCATGTTTGAGAGGGAATACAGATGCCCAAAAGGGTTTAGTCACTCATTTTACACATTTTAGTGTCTCCGCCTAAGACTTACACTATGGATTTAATCCATATTTATATTATTTTTGGTCTCTAGTGATCCTCGTCGAATGTTTCATAGGAAGTGATCTACAGTACACTGAATTTAAGCCACAGAGAAACTCTAGGTAAGCTCCAAGAGCTTTGTAATATTTATTCAATTTGACTGTACGCTGCAACTTGCGCAGCGACTGTATTGAGCCTTGCATTAAAGACAATCTGAATGAAGTGATATCAAAGTGAGAATGAATTGTTACATTTGCATCCACAGTAAATCTCACTCAGTATCCTATTACAGAGCTGCAGATCTGTGGAGATTTTCAAACATCCACTCAGCTCTATTCCCTGAAGTATACAGCACTTATTTACATTCCCCAACACTTTTCAACTGCACACACAATCTGAGACACTCAAGACGCTCTCCTAAACAGCACGCTCTCTGGTTGAGAAAGTACTGAGGGAGAGATGTCCCCAAAGTCTCGCTGAGCATTTTAGAATTATGTTTAATTTAAAGGGAAACATCTTTTATTTATTCCTCCCTCTCTCTTGCTCTCTCAAGTCTCACTCTTCTCTCAAGTCTTCTCTTTCAAAGGACTGATGAAGCCTGACTGTGACATCTGGGGAAATCAAAGCTCTGCTCCCATCCTACGGTAGAGGAACACACTCTCACACACACACACACACACATGAAAGCACACTGCTTTCAGTACGTGATTCCTCTCAACCCAGCCTGAACGCTGAATGAGGAGTCATATTGAGTTCTTCTGCTCCCAGGGTGATAGCATTCTCTGCAGGGTTCCAGAGAAACTAGATTACACCATTAACCATGAAACAGAGAAATAGCTTTGACATGAATCTGGTGGAGAAAAACAAACGCAAACATGCACACTTAAACATAGTACATAACCCCAGGAATTTATTAATAATAGGTTAACATTTTATGCTAAAATATCAATCTTTGTCATGAAATTGTCCTCGAGCTTATTTAAACATGGATATCAGGCAGATGATCCACTGGTGTTTCCTATGACTGTTTTCCTAAAGTGGCTAAATTTGAGAAGAGTTTAATCTTTGGGTTCTGTCGATCACCTTACGCAAGTGCAAATGAGATGAAAAGCTTTGATTGATACCTGTTGAATATATTTATTTGCCGTCTTTTGAAATTTACACCACATGGAATAGAGCACTTTGTAATTTTTTTGTGCTTTTTGGGTATTTTGGTAGGACTTCATGCTCAGCATTACTTTTTATTTCGATTGAATTCCCAGCAACGTTGTCACAACGTAGTCAATCTTATAACCATGTTGTAACAATGTGATCAAAAGGATGATGCTTCTACGTTGTGTGGTAACGGTTGTCACAATTCAGTCACAATGTCGTCTTTAACTGTCTTCGGAGCCGTTGCTTTATGTTGTGCTTGAGTTGTAAATGACATTTCCACTTTACTGTACTAAAGCGCAAATATCAGACATAAAGTTTATAGTATTACTTATTGTAATTATAGTAACTGTTAAGAAGTTGCATAATTTTCTATATTTATTTTGTGCCTACAAACAAAATGGATAGCAGAAATTGGTAACACACAGAAATGAGTTCCTATGAAAGGATTAATAAAAGAGTCTGAACATTGTCTCACAACTGCCATGGCCCATCACAATTTTGCCATAATGTAGAGGGCAATGTTGCCAAAATGGAACGTGGCACCAACATTGCCACAACATTAATGTGTTTGCTGGGTCATTTTATACTGTATGTTTACTGTGATCCTCAAACTATATAGACTTAACTGAAGAGTTGTTATATACCTGAGGAAAGCTAAATAGTAGTTGCTTAACTTGTGCGTGCAGGCCAGAAGTACCCATGTGCTTTAATGTTTATGAGAACAATTATTTTGAAGCCGCAAGAAAATCGATGTCCTTTTAAGGGTAATGGCAACATTAGCGCACATAGTTTTAATCCAACACAATTACATGAAAAACAGTTTTTTGTCTCTGAGTATGTGCAGTCCCTGGGATCAAATCCATGGAAATCCTTGCGCCATGCTCTAACATCTGCGCTATACAGGAAATTGCGATTTGCCAAAAACTGTGTGTTTCTACATCAATTTATACAAAACTGACACCTCATGAAATTACGTTATAAGGATACTTTTTTCAGAGAGATCGGGTTGTTTCTATCCCTTCGCTTTGACTAACGTCTCAGTTGGTCCTTCAGGATGAAGAAAATATGATTTTAGAATGAATTGTTTAAATATTGGTCTGTTTTTCCTTCAAAACAGATCACAGTACTTGGAAAATGATCAGTTAGCCACAAATTCATGAAAAAGAGGAATTTACTTCTTCAATGAAAATCAAGTAATCATGAAAAATGTTAACAATTACAGAGCAAGAACAAACACATTGTGATATAAGCAGAGCGATAATTTGGAGAAAGTAGCAACCAAATAAATCAAGTTACTTTATATGACATTTATTCTTAGCCCCTCCATCCATCTCTGTGTAACATCATCTTGCCCTTCCTGTTTAGTCTAAATCTTTGTTTTGAATGGCATGGGTGGGGGGGTGTCGTGGCCAGAAATGCTGGCATTTAATAAGCCCCCTGATTTACTCCCATCTGCTGGCAAATATGATTTTGTTTGGGCTGTGAGGTACTGGGCGGGCTATTGATTCAGCAATTTCAACTGATGACTGGAAGGGAAGAACGAGGAGAGGAGGATAAAAGAAGGAAATAATTAAAGATTTTCTCTCACTGACATCCTACAACACGAGGTTAAACTGGTGCTGATACACACACTTTCATAGATCTATTCACACTATGTCAACCTCGGTTTGAAGACCTTTTGTTTCTCATTATTCATTCAAACTTCTTGATCGTTCTTCAAGGAGTGGCCTACAGCCTGCTTTAAAGAATGACAGCCCTGAACCCCATGCCTCCAGAGAACTGCTAACATTCTCAATGCCGGGGCAACATTTAATATGACATTTCAGAACTGGATTCATAGCTTATCAGAACAAATTCCCTGGCTGACTGGCTAGCCACAGTGAAAGTACTTTCCGATATCTAGGCCTTTGACTTTGCATTCCTATTGATTTCTGGCAACAGATCTTAACCATGTTCCTGAACCTGTGTGGATGTACCCTACAGCCAGATTTTCGGAATGTACCAAGCTAAGTGATTGAAAATGAGTGCTTGGTCAGCAACAACACATATATTGTGCCATTTAAGCTATACATTATTGATAAAATTGCCAAAAAAGATTGCCCACCATTACACCACCTCCAACAACCATTTCTGTTGACTTAAGGCAGGTTCTAGGTTCTGATTCTAACTCCACCATTTGTATGCTTCAGCAGAAGTTAAGATACACCAGACAAGGCTTCATTTTTCCTTCTTCATCTATCAAGTTGGTGTACCAGTGCCCTCTGCAGCCTAAGCTTTCTGTCCTTTGGCTGACAAAATGGTACCCAATGTGGTCTTATATATATAGTAGCCCATTTGCCTTATTGTGCTGTTCTGAGTTATGTCTATTTGCCATAGGCTTTCTGTCAGCCATTTTCCGTTGCCTAGGCTCATCACCACAGCAATTCTGTTTGTAGAACTTCTTCTCAGTGGATTTCTTTTTCAATTCTGAGACTCTTTAGGCTATAGTGCATGAAAATAACAGATCAGCCGTTACATAATTCAATTCAAGTTTATTTATATAGCGCTTTTCACAATGTGTATTCAAAGCAGCTTTACAGGGGCAAACAGGAAAAACAGAAAAGTTAAAACACAGCACAGTGCATGGTATTCATACAACGAGTAAGATCATACTAATAAATAATAGCTAATTTCTAAATAAATAAATAAATGAATGAATGCAGTCTCCCGGTGAGCAGGCCAACACTGCCCTGCTGTGGCGAGGAACCCAAACTCCAATGATTAATTAATGGAGAAAAAAACCTCGGGAGAAACCAGGCTCAGCCGGGAGGGCCAGATCCCCTCTGACGTGTCATAGCTGCACTCAGACTGCTGACATGTGATTTAAGTTTAGTAAATACTCAAACAAACCTGTTTGACACTCAAAATCACTTTTCCCATTCGTGCCGCAGATTTAAATATTATGCTCTTGACTGATATGCCAGGGTGGCTTGCCCTGGAGAATTATGTCCAACCCAGATAAAACACATCGGAGCAAGCAAATCCACGTCTGCAGGATCACTAGGAAATCACAGGTAGGTGAATGAGCTGTGAATGAGCAGTGACCCTCTAGGACAGGATTTGACGAACATACATATATAGTATACATATATAATACATTGAACTGCTGCCATACGGTTGACTGATTAGATCATTTTTTAATGTATATTATTGATAATAACAATATTATTATAAATATAGCAGCAAGCAGCAATTACGTGGTCAAGCCCAACAAGGGCACAAAGGGAAATACACATGGTCATGTCTGATCATGAGTTTTTGAAAATCAGACTTGAAAAGATAGGTAAAAGTACTAGAAACACAAATTGCTTATAACTTTTCATTAAAGTATGAGGTGAACAAGATCTAATGTCTATGCATAAGTTTACATATACTGTATTTGTGAACATTTATCCACAACTGTATCTCCGCATTTGATTTTGAGACTTTAGCATGGTTTTCAGAGGTAGGGTCACAATTATAAGTATACTAAAACATAACACACTAAAATGATACTGAAAAGAATCAAATAAAATTACAAAACAGATTTTTAAGTACCACTATAGATGAAAAAAAGCTTAAGAAGGGTTGTTGTTGCTAATTTTGTGCACATAAAACCTATTGATTGACTTTTTATTCTTGCCATTATAAGAACACAGTACGATCTATACCTAGAGGCAATCTTCTGAGCATCAGAACCACACATACAATTTATACATATGTATGATAAGCCAAACCTCTTCATAACCTAGGAACAGAACATCTTTGGCCAGCGTTAGAAATGTTTAACTCAGCCAAGCTGAGAATGAAATCTTGTGACTGAAATGGAATTACCATTTGCTTCACCGCCTGCAACTCTGCCTCTAAAAGCAATTCAATGCAACTCCTGCTGGGGAGCCAGCCGGTCTACTACTTGCTGTATTCACTGGCAGGAGTTTGCTGTTGCTTCTGTCTTAACTAATTCTCTCTTTTTCTCACCCATTTGCTGTCTGCTGGGGTTACACCATAGGAATAAATCACTGCTCTTGGTTCATTTAAAGAGGCTGTTTCATTCTGCCAATGCTCAAATTTTAAACTGGAAACTTTGAAATATCAAGAGCATAAAATTAAATCTGGATCTAATTTACATCATTTTATCTCCGAGTTGATTCTTTTATGTGAATTAAATGGTACCTTAGCTTCTATTTATTTATACACCCGGCTTCTGGATTTATTTTCTTCATATTTACTTCTCTTTACTATACATAGTAACCACTTCTTTAATGTATGTAAATCTGTGAATGTATGTAAAGCGCTATATAAATACAATTTAATGTAACCGACACCCCTTTCTCCTACAGTTTCATTGAACACCCCAACAGCTGCAGCAATTCTCTACTGTTGAGACTGTTGCTGCAAATGGCAACTGCTCCAGGTCTATATTCCGGTGGCACACTTCAATCCTCACATTCATGTATTCACTTATCTAACATCTACTCTTTAATGTTACGAAGTAGAGACAGGAAAACCAAAGCTATGGATGCCTATTGTAAGCAACACTCATTATATAAGGTATTTAATCATGTTACCCACAAATATAAACAATTACTGTACAGCAAGCAACTGCATTGTTCTTTTCTGACTTATAAAATCAATACTGCAACCACAGAATATTGACTACACTCATTTGAATATACATTTCAAGATATCACATACCCATGTAATCTGCAAGAAGGATGTGAAAAGGGTAGGATAGATTAGACCTCATTTATTTAGAGCGTCTGTTAGAGGTGGAATTTAGAGGGCTTTAGTATCCAAATCTCATGAAAATGTTATGGGAAGGATTGTAGTACTAATATATGGATTTAGAGCTTTATATAAACAGCCCACTACATTTTTTGTCCATCCAATTCTCAAATGTACATTCATAGAATCAATAATAGGCGTGTAGAAATATGACAACAAGCTGAGTTGGCTTTCAAAAAAGTTTCCCAAACTGATTGAGGTTAAATCAGTTTCAAGGTCTGATTTTTCAGGGTCTGGCTAGGTGTTCATCTGTGGTAGCTGCTGAATGCAGAATGAATGGCTGTTGGCTTATTTCTTCGATATGAGAAAACAGACTGACAGGTAAGAAATTAATTTGTATTCAAGCAGATTTTGAGCGGAGTTAAAAAATACAAGGCGTTTAGTTGTTCATTGTTCATTTGTAGCTATGGAAAAGCATTTTGATCGCTGATTCGGAGAAAGATCAGAGTGGAGGTTTGCTTGAATAACCGATGAGAGTAAATTAATTTACATAGGTCGTTGGCAGCAATTAAAATGTGTCCATGCTGTATTGTGTTTTTCAGTTCAAAAGAGGTCTAGTGGAGTGTAAACTGATTTGAGACAAGCTGTTGCTGTAAAGTCGGTCAGCAAAGTTGTTGTAAAGGTGAACACAAAAATATTTACAGGTAATGACACGTATGAAATTTTCAAGTATGAACAGGACAAGCTAAAAACCTTACTAGTTGATTAGAAGAACATATGTATAAAGATCAACATCTTTTTGGATCCCACTGGACAGAAACTATAACTTTAAACTCACTACCGAATCTGTCTGCCTTCATGCAGAAATTTTTAGAGCAGAGTTGCAAGAATAACATTTCCATGGAAAAGAATCTTTTATCAACAGATTATCATCACATTAGTTGACAAATACCACTCACAAATTCCACATTTCCTTCCATCGCTATGTTACCATTTTCAAATTCAACCCAAGAGAGTACCCGAGCCTTCAGAAAGTCAAAGATGTCCTTGATGTTTGTTCATATACTGGACACAATCAAACAATTTTAGAAACAATTGTGTTTATGAACTATTCTAAATAAACTACATTGTAAACCACATCTAGGACTTCATGCAGTTGGTGATATTACAATTTTCTAAGATGTAGGAAGACCTTGAAACATGAGATATGAACTTTCAGCTCGGTGCTCAGCATATAAACAACTATAGATAGATGTGATGGACTCTTTTGTCTCTCAAGGTCATATACTGGACGTCCTTGATGAAGCAGGCCTACCTCATGAGGTTATGGTGAGAACGAACAGTCAGCACTGCTGCAAAATGACAGCCACACTGAGGGAAACATTTAACCTCCTTTAGCATATTAAGGCCAATTGTCCACACAAATACGTTTTCAGTAAAAAAAGGCTTCGGCCTTCTGTCCACACTGAGAGAGTGTTTTTGCAACAAAAATTTGGCTTTTTGAAAATGCTCTCCAAAGTGGATAAATACTGTGTGGGATATTAAACGTAGGATTTTGAAAGCAGAGGTACATTTTTAATTATGTGAAACAGTCATTAAAGCCATTCAGCCTGAAGCAAGATGGCCGATGCTGCACTGTAGTTGTTTTCATGCGCTTTTACAACTTTTGCCCAACGGAGACTGTACACATATTGAAATGTCTTAGGTTTTACTCATGCAGCTTTTGAAAAATCTAGTGTGGAAGAAGTGGGTTTTGGATATTTCTTACTTCAAACCTGAAAATAAACGTCTGGAACGGCACTCTAAGTAAGACTTATGTCCTCACTTAGGGCAGATCGATTAATTCTGACCTCAGGGACCTAAAACCTTTCAAACAAATTTTGTATACTATAGTATAAGTATTTATTGAAGTATTTTTGTGTAAGTTTTATTAATTTAAATAATAAATGCTATTTTCCCACTAATGAATGTGTCATGAAACGTGATTGACTGGAATGCAATGACGTCAAAGGGTTTTAAAAATGAAAAAACATGTTGTTCTGCACCGGTCTTGTTTACATCTTAATGGTATATATGGGCTTTTGAAGAATGCAGGTTGTCAATTCGCTCTGTCTAATGACACTGCAATCTGTTTGTTTGTTCAAAGGGCCCGATATACGTACTTATGTTATTTTTATTTTAGATAAACTATAGCAGAGAGATGGAGTGTTTCATAATAAACAGTCAAAACGGTCATTATACAATTAACATAATATATATACAGTATATTTATAAATATATATATATTTTTTTATTTAAATAAAATCTGAATTCATGTTTGAGAGCATCCAGACATTTTACCATTGTTACGCCTGCACAGCTCGTTTGAGGACTTTTATATTGTTTTGATGGCCTGGCTTTGTTCATGGAGTTTTTGCCCTGTCCTATTGGATCAGTGGTATGTTTTTGAGCAGGCAGCTACGCATTTTGTTTTGTGTGGTTTTGTTTTTGTTGTCTTATGATCCGATCAGCTCTAGTTGTTATTAACCCAATCTGTTTTTGACCCAACTGTGTGTTTGTGTTAGTGAGTTAATTGTCAAAGACAGCCAAGCTCTCTGTGACGGCTTGTTCGCACATCTTTGCTTACTTCATCTTCCTTATCTCTCTTAAAGTGTTTTTAAAAAAATAGTCTTTCAAATGCACACGGAAATAAAATGTAGAAAAAAATACCAGAAATAAAGTCCAAAAATACAGAGAACGTAAAAGAACTTGCCAAGCCATAGTTTACATGCCACAGTTAATTGAAACGTAATCAAGACTTTTTTTTAACTAAAGTGAAAATCTAGGAACATTTTAGGGTCATGTGATGTATTTCTGATGAAACCTGAAGATTAGCTAAAATGTCTAATATCTGAATTATTTGTGTCACCAAACAAATTTTCTAAAATATGAATTGCTTTAAACAGATTTTAAGAACGCCTTCACCATCTATCACTGGTAACCAGATAGTCCCACCCCAAACTCACACCCCTTTTTTTTTTTATAGCACAACACTGTCACAGTGCTATTCAGGGAACTCAGGGAATTAACAGATTACTTGTTAAAATTTATTTCACCATTTACATAATCAATCTATAATAATTTAAATCAAAATAATATATCCATAAAAATATTTTTTTCTCAAACCAATTTAATTGAAGCCAACACGATATCTAAAGTGACCCTAAAATAAATATTAAGCTACCTCAATATCTAATTATCTAAACTTTTTTTTTGATTCTCAGATTGACATGTTTAAGGTAGGTAATTTATTTAAAAAATGTATGTATAAAAAAATGCTTGTTTGTGGAATTTTATGAAATACCTTATCTCGCTACTATAACTAGTCATTAATATGCAAACGTTTTTAATTACGGTGAAATAAATGTAAATATTGCATGTGATAGACATAGACAGAAAGAAGTGATAGTAATTATCGTTCCAAGTGCAAAGTCACACAGGACAGTGGGCCAGGGACTGAGAGCCAAATATTGTCACATACCAACGCTTCCTAATGCAGAATCTGATGACACATGCAAAAGACAGTAACATTCGTTCAGTTTTTTCCATCTCTCCTTCTCCAACAGTATACATCTCTGCACAAAAAAAGCTGCAGTTTCAAGACCTAACTCGCCTGCATGGTCTAATATTACACGAGATAAAGCTCGCAAGCATTTATGTGACACTAAGAATAGTGCAATCTGCTTCAGTATTCTCTTACGCATGCAATAAAAACAGCCAACATTCACAATCTCACATGTATCCATGCCTAATATAATTAGCGTTACTATACGTTTTGTAATACCATGACAGTTACATGTCTGATTTATTAAATAGTACTGCATATACTGTATGACAATGTACTATCATAAGGAATGTTTTATTTTATTTTTTTGCAGTCATAAGCCATTACAATTTGTAGTTGTGACTATACAGAATGCTATAACCAGATTTAAAAAAAACATTGCAATGTGTGGGGAGAAAATGTCAGAAGATACAGGCTACATTAATAAAGAGCAAAAGAGAAAAGCAAAAAAAAAAACGCATTCCAACAATTAAAGTGCAAATGCTGTAAATGTTTGTTTGCAGGCATCAAATTATTCCCTTGTGCTGCAAAGCATGCTTACCCATTCCTCTAATTACAATCCGTGCAAAGCAATGATAAACTAAATTCGGAAAATCTCTCCACAGATATTATGTTACATTAGTTCCACAGTTTAAGGCAACATCTGAGGACTTGAAGGCAAAAATACTGCTGGTCTATGATTATGTGCCGCTTTCAGTGTGTTCGTCGTGGTGAAGAGAGGAAAAGCGGCTTATTAAATCATATAATTAAAGGAAACCCTGGGCTATGCTGTGGAAATCCCCAGGGTGTATTTGACATTATTTGATTGTATTGATTGAGACTGGAAAAGGAGAACATTATACAGCTCTTACCCTAGAGACAACACCCTCTGATATTAGTCTAGAGATGCTTTTGGACATTTCTTCTTTAGGATAATTTAATCTCTTGCTGTTAATGAAAATAAATCTCAAGGAAGTGTGGTTGCTCCCAATAAGACTACAACTGAATTTGAGAACCAAGGATCTCGTGTCTTCATTCTGAGAGGAGATGCTAAGCTTGGATGGCCTTCCTCAAAGCATTCATTAAATGGTTGCTAATAGCAACATGCAGAAGAACAACTATGTGATGAAACCTCACACTTAATAACTTTATATTTCAAACTACAATTTAAGTTAGTAAAACGTTGTTAAGATTTGTCAACATTTTCTTTCAAAAGGTAGTACCAAACCAAAACTAAAATGCATAAAATCTCATTGGTACCTTAATACAAACTCTGCCTTATTTTTGTGTAACATACTCAGTGTTACGTTTAGAGTTTTATTCCACCCTGAACACATGACAGAGAAATGGAATAGAATAGAATAGAAGATTGCTTACAGCTGTAGGCAAGAACAGAAATGATGTCTCAGTCCAAAAGTTTACAGGCACGATTTTCTAATAAAACATTTACAAACAATATGGAACGTGAAATTGTAATCATGTCTTTAAGGGATACAGTCCTATGCATCATCAAAGCTTGTTAAGGCTACTTTACTTCAAGAGGTTTTACATCCGACAAAACCTGTATGCAACTTCTGCATGTGTGATGGGGGCACAAAAATAAAGTTTGGAAAAGTAGCTTTCTCTACACATTTTCATTAAAACAACATGTATGCGTGAATTTTAACTCTTTTTAAGGAAGCACATTTAAATTAGATAGCATCTAATCCAAGCTTCAGATGTTATATTAACACAGACACGTTCACGGAGCGGCAACGCCGCCGAAACATCAATGGATTCAGACGTTAAGCGACAAACAACAAATCCAAATGTTTTTTTGTAAAAAAAATATATCTTACCAAATCGTAGCACATGTGGCATCCCGTGAGAATATCCCACACACAGTAAAAGCAGAACAAGCCTGATTTTCTCACGAGTTCTCAGAGGAAAGGAAATCTTCATGTTGTCTGTGATGCGCTGCATGTCATTCCCATAAGATTCCCACTAATATCTGCTGTCGAGGTGTTTTTGTACAGTGGTGTTATCACGGCATGGTCACGGAGAGAGGAGAGGACACTCCATCAGCGATGCTCTGCGTGTCCGACTTACTGCGCAAAGGAGCAACCTTCCGCTCGGACGTCCATGTTACAGACGGCAAATCCTGGAGAAATCCATGTCTGAAAGAGTGGAGCAATAGAGGAATGAGTTATCTGAGGCGGTATCGTGGATAAGGCGGCAGGCGCTGTGGAAATGCGAGCAGGGTGCTCATGCAATGCTCTCTACTGCACTGCTGCACTGAAACTGACGTCGAGCCGAGCGCAGCTGAGCCGCTGTCCACTTACATCTCTATAGTACACTCAATCCTTAAAAACCCTATGATGTGCCTAATCCTTGAAATCTGTTCAACGATATCATGTTCAGATACTTCCCTTTAAAAACCATATTTAATTGTGGACAAGTTTTCTGTTATGGTAAAACTATAGAATACTTAGCATTGATATGTTAGGCTATATTTTCAGAAGAATTGTAGCCACAGTTGCACAAACAAGCCAGTGCACCCCGCAAAACTTGCTTTACTTTTTTTATAGTGACATTTCTCCTTCTGCATTTTATTCACGCTTACTTTTTATATTTTAATTTTTATACTAATAACTTCCATAGATAAAGTTGCGTAAAAACATTAACACACTTATTGCCAACACACTACAACTGTGATAACGTTGTATCCGTTTTTCAATTAAATGCCATAAAACATTACAGAAATGACCAGGAATGCAGCAGAGGCCATGAACATTCTTTATGATTTCATAGGATTAACACTAGCTGCAGTCTTAACACCGTCAATACGGACATACGGAGAAACCATAAAGGCTCAAGTTGGTATGTGCAGTGTGTGTTTGGTGTGTTTGGTGCGCGCGCGTGTGCAGTTGGCAGAAGGGGTCGTGAACAGTCACCAAAGCTACCAATGTCACTAATTTGATTTTAGAAATAAAATTTAGTTCATTTCAATGAACACATACAATATAATAAATAGCTTTTCAAATGCAGCCGTCAGCTGTATGCTAGCCATAAGTTTGAAATAAAGGCCTTTCAAGCGAAAGACCTAAAGAGTATGAGCGTGCACACCTTAAATAAAAGCGCAGTGTTCTAGCTTGTAGTCCTGCTGTTGACTTCAGTACCATGGAGAGCGCTCGCGCTATTAAACCTCAAAGCAGCTGAAGCTCTGTCGATGGATGTCACCTCTCAGCTGAAAGAACAGATGCTCTTTTATATTTTTCTATATTCTCATTAAAATATTTTACCTCAAAGAAACACCTTCTAGCTTCCCTATTAGCTTCACTAATAATGATTAAATTATGTTTTTGTGACCATGATTTTTTTTTTGTTTCAGAAAAAAAACAGAATAAAGATTTTCTTCAAAAAATATGCATTATTTTATTTGTGGAATGTGTGGCATTTTACCCCAGCGGCTGGTGATTTGCAAAGTATTCGCTTTAGACCACCCGCGCGAAACATTAACTGTGTTGTATTTTTTATTGTGCTTTAGTTTTACATTGGATTTTTCCACCCTGTGCAGTATGTGTACTCCTCAAATATCGGAAGAAACGTCTTTCTAAAAGTGTTGGTCCAAAAGTAGTTTGGGAAATGCTAAAAGTCTCAACCAGAAGACTGACGTGTTTCCACGCAAGGTCATCTTTCATCACTTTAAATTGGCGCACGCGTGTGGGGGTGGCAGACATACTCGAGGTCACATCTTCAGATTTGTATTAACTTCATCATAACCAGTCTTTGGCTATCAAGGTGGCAATACAACCAGCCTAACATGAGAATTTTCTTCGACGCACTTGAATGCTTTCATTGATCTTCAAAGTCGGAGTTTTGTTTAAAGAAAGAACACGAGAGGTAGCCTACATGCAGCTTTCATCCATTTCGTTCTGTCTGTAAAATGACAGTTATTTAAATGTCCTAAAATGATTTAGGAAAAGAGCAGATGAATGTGTGGTGAAGATGAATGTCCTTACCTCGGCTGATGGAGGCAGCACAGGCTGATAGAGTGTGCGAGTACAGTGGGTTGGATGCAGGAGGAGACTCAGGCTCCGTGGAGGAGACACGCCTCCTGTCGGACTCGCGGCTTAAAGACAAACACAGACGTCAATTAAAACGCAAACTCTTTATTTACTTAATAATTATGGTTTGCTAAATCTACAATACGTCATTTAATGGGTTGATCAAATTTGTGGATTAAAAACATGCCAAAGGCGCCATAGTAAATATGGTAACAGCCTATATATAGCAGTTAATCAAATTTATAAACACATCAAGTTACAATTTAAATTCATGTTTACCCAACATCTTTCACAAAATTGTTGACAAACAAACACACAGACAAATAAGCATTACAATATTACACAAGGAATTATGTTATTAATGGTATAAAGACCAGCACAGTTTTGATTACCCTTAAACCAAATCATCATAGGTGTGCTAATGTTAGGTGCTATTGTACTAATGTACTTGTGCTCTGGTGATAGTTTGATTCTATAGAAGGACTTTAAATATTATATTGCTTTTATACAACGAGTAGAATTCAAAAACACACTGAATTTTAAAAACCTTCCTTGATGTTGACAAAATCGCACAATCGACTCGCTGCTTCTATTTCATCTGGGAGTAAACACAGATACTCCTATCTAACTCTAGGGCTGGGGTGTCCAATCTTCTCCAAGAGGGGTGTTGTCCTGTAAAGTTTAGCTCCCAATCTATAATCTCAGCAAGTTTAGAACTAAACTCTGAAGTATAGCATCCCTCCATATGTTCTACACTAACTCCACTGCCCAAACACTTTTCACAGCTCACACTCTGGTCTGGAAATTAGTTTGTTATTTTGAAAAAATATGAACACAAGACTTGGAAAACATTTTATTTTGATTGGATGTGCCACATTCTTAGCTGATTGTGCTAATACAAAACACTATTTCAAAAATGCCCATCTGTGTGCATGTAAGGTCGCTATGATACGAAATATGCGTGAGTCAAGTGTTACTATCCAACTTTGTATTTTACTAACAATTACTATCTAAAACTGTCAACACAAGGGAGTGTTCAGATGAGAAACCAGCAATGTTAACATCTCCGATGATGTTCATTATTAAGTGGGCCTAGGATGTAACAATTTGTTGTTGGTGTGGTATTCGTCCTGCCCTTCCTTCATTGTAATTGAAAAGCTGGGTATAAAATGACAATGACAAGCACTCGATTAAACCCGAACCCCATTTATAAGATCAAAGTGGAACATAACGATCAGAAACAAACACTCAGCTACGCTGTGAGGACTTTTTAAGTACACTATATGCTCCAACTGTAAAGTGACTGTTTTTGCACTTTTTTTACCTTGAGTGGATTATTGCTTCATCACAGTCGTTATACTGTAGAAGCACTACAGACAAACACTTGTTTCTCTAATCCAGTGTTTTGGATGAGAGTCTGATCATACGTGCAATCGGCGGTGTCGTCCAAATACTAATGAGATGGATAAAGGCTGCTTCTAGCACATTTCAAATGGCCATGACATCTCTGTGGGCCTTATAAAGGACATAGTAGCGTCGCTCTCAGCTTTTTGCTCTTGTGTGTGTGCGAGTGTGTTGTGAGCTTTTTTTTCGCCTCTGAATGTGTGTGGAGGAGAGAGAAAGAAAGAAAGAAAGAAAGAAAGAGAGAAAGAAAGAAAGAAAGATGAAAGAAAGAAAGAACGAAAGAGAGGAGGTGATAAGAGCAGAGCGTCTCATTGCTTTCCCGCTCTCTTTAATTACAACCAGTCTACCATATCGAAAAGGAAATTAATTATTCACCTAATCTGCCACAGGAAGCAATACACGTTTAATGAAACACACTGCCAGTGCAACAAACAACAAAAAGCACAAAGTCATAAACAACCAAGCGAAAGATTGTAATAAATGTATACATACATAAATAGAAGGTATTACTTCATTGCTTTACTTCAGCTAATACAGTACCATACAGAAGGTCTGCATGCAACATTTTTTACTGTATGGAGGAATGTCTACTGTTGTTTACATTTCAATGACATACTTTATATTTTTTTAATACCCTGATGTAACACACTTATACTTACTGGTTGTAACAATGGGACTCCTGGCACATAGAAACGTGTTATTTACTGATATAAGTGAACGATGCCTCTTTTCTGTGTTTGACATGGGAGACGTGCGATATAAATCCAAACCAATAATTTTTTGTCATATCTGTACCAATAAAGCTTTTGAGTAAACCGGGAAAATATCAACACAGGGCTTATCTCTGATCCTGTGTGGTGCAAGACTAATTTCTAGTTTTGAACGACTTGTGTTCGCACCAATTATTTATGGTGACATCCCTATTAAGATCCCTCAGCTGCTTTTTGAATTAGAGAAGCGCTAATAAGGTCTTTCAGCAGTTTATCCACTGCAGTCTGTAGACTTTAATGAGCCCCCGGTCGCCCCCATTATCCCAAGCAAAGATAGAGGTGGATTACCGCAAAGGCTGGATCAGCCCATACTCTCAGACCTCCTGTCATTCTCGCTGGAATCTGTCAACCTAATATTACTGGGAAAACACTGTGTGAGGCAAACAGGCAAAATGGCTGATCATCCAGGGCGATATGTTTGTTTTTTTGGCATTCCCTCAAGATTATAAATGTGCTGTGTCTACTTTAATGGAGCAGCGGCTTGCAGGTTTTAGTAGAGGGGAAAATTGTGTTAGTTCCGTCTTTTGTAACCTTTCATTATTTGTGTCCGGCATGTTTTCTTTCTTTCTCTGCTCACATGGTGTAATTGTTGTTATGGTACTGTTTTTTGCTGATGAACACACAGATCAGATACACAAATTAATAGGTTCAGGGCACAACACATCCACCTACTTTAACAGGAAGGAAAGGGTGTATTTTAGTTACCCATATGAACATTTTTATGACTGTAAAATGCTGTTATAATAAAAGATTTTACACTTGAGTGGAAGTGAAGGTTATGCATTAGTTAGAGAAGACTCATTTTAGTTAGTAATATAATTTAGTCATTCACTCCCATTCACTCCATTTGCAGCTTCCATTACAAAGATCCTCTGATATACTCTCATAAAACATCATATTTATATGTTGTGTTAGATGACAAACCGATGTAACCATTGGAGAAACCATTTGCTTTAGATTTGGATATTGTTTTATGTCGTTATATTCAACTTGATCTTCCTGCTTCTATATATATAATTTTCCAACAGTTATTTTCATACCCTTTTTCCTATGGAATGCTGAACAATCTACAACATTGCAAAATACAATATTCAATATTATTGAAGATTCAATATTTCCAGAGAAACAGACTACAGACTTGTATTCCTTGTGTGTTTTGTTTATGTACATTAAGGAATCAAATTCTAAAATTACCATTTTTATCAGGCTCTTCTGTTTAGGTTCAATGATTTCATGGCAATGAATACATCTTCTTTGCCATTATTATTTATTAACATTTTCCTATTTAAGCATTTGGCAGACGCTTTTATCCAAAGCGACTTACATTGCATTATGCTATATTGTTCCTGTTGCTTTTGATGCCCTGGTGGACCTTGCTCTCCGAGTTGGTGCTCCATCGTCAATGACAGTCTATGCGCACCCTGGAGAGGGGAATCAGTACACATTCCTGAGCATGAACCCATCTAGATGGGGCAGATGCGGCTGGTGTGATATAGTGACTTTTATGTTTATTAATTTCTTCAAATGCATTATAGAATTGTTCAATGTTATTTTCTTGATATTTCTAATATTGCTTGAATGTTTATTTGTGCTTTAGGTAAACGAAATGAGTAAGAGTGTTAATCCATTGAATTATTTTCATTTGGCATACTAGAGTGATGACGTCATCGCACACTTCGGTATGTGGCGCGCGCCGGTGATACGCTCCATTCACAATCAATACACTGTTAAAGAAGCAATCACTGCAGCGCTCTCTTTTATTTTATTCTTTATTCTTCTTTAATCCTTTTGTACTTCTTCTTCAGGGGTACTACAATTTTGGAGGCACCGCTGAGATAGATGTCAGACGGTTTATCCACTTTGATCGGCAAGGAACCGCCTAACGACATTCATCCACCAACTAAGGGCGAAACGGTGAAACACTGCAGCAACCATGGATGACTTGCAAAGTATTCAGGAAGAAATCGGTGAGAGACTGTGTACATTGCCAAGAGGAAAATTAATTGAACTGAGTCAGTTCTTTAAAATTCATTTAGAAGCAAATGTCACACGCCTTTCTCTCGTTAGTCTTCTCAGTAATCATCTGCTACGAAGTGAGTTGGAGGAACTTGAGGATGGAGGCATGGCTGAACTATTAAGCATAAATGATAAATTGAGCGCACTAATGCTAACTGATGTAAACATGAGTGAACCAAGCCCAGAGCCGGGACAGGTAGAGGAAAGAGAAAATGTAGTACAAAGACAGGCAGAAGAAATTAAGCGCACAACTGATCTGCTTCCTGCTGGGCAAACACATCCAACTGTTGCACAGAGCACGAGGCTGGGGCCAGCATCAGCAGACAGTGTAGCAGTTAGCTCTTCGCTGCCTCCACAGGGACAAATTATACCAACTGTATGGCACAGGGAGTTTAAGATTTCTGGTTTTATTGGAGAACCTGGCCAAAGAGACAGATTAACCTTTTCGAGTTTGGCACGTCAAATTGAAAGCGGACTAAATAAGGGCTACCCAGAGCACGAGATTGTTGACTCAGTTATTCGAGCCATTACACCAGGCCTTCAATTACGTAGCTACTTAGAAGGGAAAACTGATTTGACCTTACCAATGTTGAGACGAATTCTTCGGTCCCATTACCAAGAGAAAAACGCCACTGAATTGTACAAGCAACTTACTGCAGAATCACAACGTGCAAAAGAAACACCCCAAAGTTTCCTCATACGTGTGCTTGACTTGAGGCAGAAAATTCTCTTTGCATCACAAGAAGATGAGTCGGGGTTGAAATATGACCCAGCACTCGTGCAAAATATGTTTCTTCATACTGTGTTAACAGGTTTACAAAACGACCGTATCCAGAGTGATCTCCAACCGTACCTGACAGACACCACAGTCACAGACGAGACACTGCTGGAAAAGTTGAATGTTGCATGCTCCCACGAAGCTGAGAGACAGAGTAAACGGAAAAGTGAACGCAGTGCCACGGTGAATGTTACCCAGTTAAGTGAACCAACTCTGCATTTAAAAAACAAACAAAAGCAGCCAAAATCTGATTTGATGTCACAGTTGAAAAGTTTAAGTGAAGAAGTTAAGCAGATCAAGGAATCGATGCAGCAACCCTCACCTCTGCCACAACAATGCTGCACTGTCAACAATGATGTCACAACTCTAATAACAGTTCATCAATCCATCTCAGAGAAGAATCAGGTGCCGCAGAGCCAGGCTTGGAGGCATAGTCAAAACGGAGGTGAGCAACAACAGCAGTACCCACTTCAAGTTTCTAATTTCACACCACAACCATATCAACGGCGGATGAGTCCGATGCCAGTGCAGTATTTCCAGCCAACTCATTCATCTCAGTATGCAGTTCAAGGGTTAAGTCCGCAGCAGTTTCACGCGGAGTCACAGTCATATGTCGCAACGCCACAATCACAGTACTTCCAGCCATACCGACAGTCACATCCCCCGAGGCCAAGACAGTGTTTTCATTGTCAGCAAGCGAGATCGATGGAACTGTGCACCCATTGTTACCGCTGTGGCAGCAATGAACATTTCCTGGCGGGTTGCAAAGAGAGAGGTACCCGAACACAGCGTAGAGTTCAGTTAAACGAGGACGGGTTACCACCGCGGGACAGGGAGTGACCCATCAAGCGAAATTGTCCCCTTCATATTCAAAGCAACAAGTGGAAAGAGTCGGAATGCAGCCAGAGATCATCCCTTATGAGTGCAATCTAATTTCTGAGTGTCGAGTCAACAAACATTCGCCTGTGACTTCCCTAGTTGGTAAACAATGCTTAGTGACATGTTATCTGAATGGACACAAAACAGAGGCATTGTGGGACACAGGATCCCAAGTGTGCATTGTAGATCGACAGTGGAAGGATCAGTACATACCTGGAGTAAAGATACGAGAAGTTTTTGAAGCGATGGAGGCCACAGACAATTTGAATCTTGTCGCAGCCAATGGCTCCATCATGCCCTATGAAGGATGGGTCGAAATCACGTTCAATTTGGCTCCCCCTGCAAACAAGATGAAAGAATTAGTCATCCCGGTACTCGTCTTAAGAGGCCAGCAGTTGTCCAAGCCAATCATTGGTTACAATGTAATTGAGCAGGTCATGAAGCTGAGTGAAGCGAGTGGGCAGTGTGATGTGAGCAAAGGACTGTTGAATAAGACTGTTAGATGTGCCTTTCCGAGTTTGAGGAGGAGTAAAGTCCAAACATTCATTAACCTTGTGACAGCTGAAAAGTCAAGTGCGTATTTAGTTAAGACGACAAGAGACCATGTGACTGTGCCAAAACATGCTATCATGCAGGTCAAGTGTCAAGTAAAAGCTCCATGTATGAAGCAGACTAGTGTCATGTTGTTTGAACCATCTGTCAATCTACAGTACCCTGATGGACTGGAACCCATTGAAACACTCTTGACTCTGAAAAAGGGAAGCCGACCTGTGATCCAAATCAGTGTCCTGAATGTGACCGAACACGATATCCTCCTGGTAGGAAAGACTGAACTTGGGACGGTACAAACAATAAAGTCAGTGTTACCAGCGACAGCGTCATCTGGCGTAACAACAGCCAGCGTTAATGAAAGTGCGAAGCCAACAAGTGAGTGTGAGACTAATGGTGAAGGTGTGTGGGACCCACCTGTGGACGTCAGTTATTTGTCTCTGGAGCAGCAACAGAAAGTCAGGCAAATGCTGCGGGAGGAGTGTCATTCTTTCTCAAAATCAGATGAGGACATCGGGTGTGTCAAAGATCTACAATTGAGCATCAGTGTAACAGATCAGACACCTGTTGTGCGAATGTATACATCTGTTCCAAAACCACTGTACCAAGAAATGAAAGACTATCTTCATGATTTGATTGCCCAGGGGTGGATTGAAAAATCTCATTCGCCTTATTCATCTCCAATTGTATGTGTCAGAAAAAAAGATGGCAGTCTGAGGTTGTGTATTGATTACAGGGACCTCAACCGGAAAACAGTGCCTGACCGCCAACCGATTCCCAGAGTACAGGACATATTGGATGGCTTGGGAGGAAATAGGTGTTTCTCTTTGCTGGACCAAGGAAAGGCGTACCATCAAGGTTTTATGACGCCAGCAAGTAGACCTTTGACGGCCTTTTGTACACCGTGGGGGTTATATGAATGGGTCCGTATTCCCTTCGGGCTCATGAATGCTCCTGCTGCATTCCAGCAGTTCATGGAAGGATGCCTGGAAGGACTACGAGATGACATTTGTGTACCTTACCTCGACGACATCTTAGTCTTCACTAAATCTTTTGATGAGCACGTTGAGGCGGTAAGAAAAGTTTTACAGCGGCTGCGGTCGCATGGGGTGAAATTGAAGCCAAAGAAATGTGACTTGTTCAAAGATGAGGTCCGTTATTTGGGAAGGATAGTTTCCAAAGAAGGAAGCAGGATGGATCCAGCAGATACTGTAGCAGTGACAGCCCTGAAGGAAAAGAGACCCACCACAGTTGGAGAATTGAGGAAGGTTTTAGGCTTGTTAAGTTACTACCGGCCTTACATTAAAGACTTTTCGAGGATTGCTTGCCCCCTGTATGGCCTGCTGAAAAGTGACGATAACAAGATACAAACAAAAGGGAAAAGAGGGACTTACCTCAAGAGTCATGTGGTTCCATCAAGTCAGTTGGTTGAATGGACGGAGCAACATCAGGAAACACTCGAAAAACTGATTGATTGTCTAGTTAAGCCGCCTGTGCTAGGGTTCCCAGACTTCACAAAGCCGTTTGTACTGCATACCGATGCGTCAAATCAGGGACTGGGAGCTGTCCTGTATCAACACCAGGAAGGGAAATTAAGAGTGATTGCGTATGGATCGAGGACATTAACGACAGCAGAACAGAATTACCATTTGCACAGTGGTAAATTGGAGTTCTTGGCTCTCAAATGGGCTATCACTGAAAAATTCAGAGATTATCTTTACTATGCGCCCACATTTACAGCGTACAGTGACAATAATCCCCTCACCTACGTTTTGACATCCGCCAAGTTGAACGCAACGGGATGCCGATGGGTCGCAGAGCTTGCTGATTTCCACTTCACTATCCGGTATCGGCCTGGAAAGGAAAACATTGATGCTGACGCATTATCCAGGTTGACAACACTCTCAGAAAAAAATGTCCCAGAATACACAGAAGAACTTTCGTCAGATTCAATAGGAGCCCTGATACAGGCGGTGGAAGTTCAGTCTGAATCAGGGATACCATGGTCCTTTGCTATAGCTTGCCAGAGTTCTCCAACATGTGCAGAGATCAGTACAACATCAGCAGGACCCCTGTCAAAAGAAGAGATCAGAAGAGCTCAGAGGGAAGACAACGACATAGAGTTGGTCATTCGTCACTTACAGTCAGGAGTAAAGCCTCGCTCTAAGCAGTGGCGGTCTGCGGGTTCAGCAGCGAAAAGTTTGATGAGAGGTTGGGATAAGTTGTTGCTGGATGAGGATGGCATTCTGCAAAGAAAAACAGCACAGAGAACTCAGCTTGTATTGCCAACGGGATTCAGAAAAATTGCATTGGAGGAATTACATGACAAAATGGGACACCAAGGCGTCGATCGGACCACAAGTTAAATGAGAGACCGCTTCTTTTGGCCCCACATGCAGCGTGACATTGAGCATTATGTGTTGAGGACCTGCTCCTGCATTAAGCAAAAAAAACCGTGCAGAGAAACAAGAGCACCCCTTAAACCAATCACGACGACTTGCCCATTCGAACTTGTGTCAGTGGACTTCCTTCATTTAGAAAAATGCAGAGGAGGATATGAATATATCCTTGTCATCGTCGATCATTTCACACGATTCGCACAGGCATATGCGACAACGTCAAAATCCGGCAAGACTGTGGCAGACAGACTCTTTAACGATTTCGCTCTCAAGTTTGGATTCCCATTGAGGATACACCATGATCAGGGGGGAGAATTTGAAAATCAGCTATTTGGGCAATTGCAAAAGTATAGTGGGATCACTGGGTCGAGAACTACTCCCTATCACCCCCAAGGAAATGGGCAAGTTGAGAGATTTAATCGGACGTTGTTGCAAATGTTGAAAACTCTCACTGAAAAACAGAAATCAAGTTGGAAAGACTCATTGAACAAGTTGATCTATGCCTACAATTGCACAAAGAGTGAAGTGACTGGTTTCTCCCCGTTTCACCTCTTGTTTGGTCGTTCCCCGAGACTGCCCATTGATGTTCTCTTCGGGCTTAATGCAGACAGCCTGCCCACAAACAAAAGTGAGTACCTGGAGATTTGGAAACAAGGGATGCAAGAAGCACAAGAGATCGCTAGAGAACATGCAAAAAAGGCAAGCGAGCGTAATAAAAGAACTTATGATCAAAAAGTGAGATACACAGACCTTGACTCAGGAAGTCGAGTCCTTGTCAAAAATCTGACTCCGAGGGGAGGACCAGGTAAACTACGGAACTATTGGGAAGAACAAGTTCATGTTGTTGTACGCCGAGTTGCTGAGGATGTGCCGATTTATGAGATAAAGCCTGAGCGAGGAAAAGGGAGGTCACGAGTATTACACCGAAACTTGCTGATGCCATGCGATTACTTACCTCTTGAAGTTGATCCAACGCCGAAACCCAAATCACAGCGGAGACAGCCACAGGGGAACTCCAGCATACCTGTAAATCGAATGGAAGAAAGTGAGTTGGAAAGTGAAAGTGACTCTGAGTTGTCAGGTCCCTGGTCCAGCGTTTGTGAGGTGGTTTCACTTGTCTTGTTGGGGTTGTCGTGCACGTGGGTTTTATTTCCTAGTTTTTGTGTTTGCTTTCCATCCACTCTCCTCGTTATCTTGTTTAGCCCCTCATTATTAGTTAAGACTCTGCACCAGGAATTCCTGATTTTCTCCAGCTGTTCCTTATTTTCTTTCAGCCCTATTTTCCTTATATTCCCCTTGTCTTCTCTTGTCCGATGTCAGTCCGTTTGGCTTTCCCAGTGGATTGTCAACTCTAACCTAGTCTTGTCTTGTCTTGCAATTAATAGATATCTTGTCTTGTCCAGGCTCCAGAGCTGTTTTGGCTACTACCAGTTTTCTACCTGTGTCTTGCTCTCTACTTACCCGTTTTACAACGACTGCCATATCCTCTGGTCGAGGGATCTGGCTACTATCTCCAGCTATCTGGGAGATATCCTGTCCCTCTGTTCTTCACCTACTGCTGATTGTGGGCACGGAGGCTTCGAACCTACTGTCAAGCTTACGGGATCTCCAGGACTGTGGTCATCAGCTCTCGCTCGAGGTAGTCACAGCAGTTCTTCTCAAATCTCTTGCTGGAAGGAGTTTCACCAGTCAGACCCTCATCTAGTGGATATCCTCCTTGGCTCTCGCTGGAAGGAATTCCGTTCAGTCGTATTGTCATCAGCGGATTCTTCATTGACCCTCGCTGGGTGGAGTTACAAATTTGATCTGCTCTCAGCAGATGGAATTATCCTTGGCCCTCACTGGGCGGAATATTCTTGTTTTTTACCTGTCTGCAGCAGGTGGATTTTTTCCTTGGACCTTTCTGGGCACACTCCCTCGTTTTGCTCATTGAGACATTGACTATTTTTGCCCCTACTGATTTACGCACCTCTCGGTGTATTTCCCGGCCGAGCGCTCGAGCCTGTATTGTCTTTTGCTGTTTTGATCTCCAGACATTCTGTTTTTGTGCCTGTTTGAGTTGGGTCAAATAAAACCTACCTATTCCTGCATCTGACTCTTGAGTTGTTCATAACACTGAGTATTATACATCACTTGAGCCTTGCCAGTTGAGAAAGCAGCCTAGTGGTAATGATCAGAGACAAGAGGAAGCGCTAATACAGTTTTCACCTCCTGAGTTACCTGCTCATCAGAGTGCATCAGATAGTTCTCCACTGATACAGCTTGAACTAGAACCGTTACCTATAGCTGAAGCGGAACAAGATGTTCCCACACCTGCTCAGGTACCTGTGAAAGAGAACAGATTTGAACTGCTTGGAAGACAAATGGAAAATGAGCCAGCGAGTGCACATGAAAACTTACCTGCGGAAGAACCAGATGAAATTGAGTCAAGTGACAGACCTGTTGAGGTGCACAG
Organism: Triplophysa bombifrons; assembly: GCA_029783895.1. Taxonomy (NCBI): domain Eukaryota; kingdom Metazoa; phylum Chordata; class Actinopteri; order Cypriniformes; family Nemacheilidae; genus Triplophysa; species Triplophysa bombifrons. The sequence goes on from CM056455.1 coordinate 8,745,959, forward strand.
AGAATACCAGTACTCAGGGAGGCAACGACGTCCACCAAAGAAGTTCACCTATGATAGTTTAGGGACTCCTACCTGTTACAAAGTGCAAGTAACTGGTTCTGGGTATGATCCACACTTTCCTAACATGTGGACACCTACATTTACGCCTTGGGTGCCAACGGCGTTTCCCTACCTGAGACCACCATCTGTGTATTAAACGTGAACTGAAACAGAAATTGAGAACACACTTATTGTTCTTACTGACTAGTACACACACTAATTGTTCATATGGACTGAAAGAACTTTTGAAAAAACAAAGAACTGTTGCCTACATATGCATGTACACATAAACGGGACTTATTCTAGGCCAAAGGGACATGGACTGTTTTGCAAGGCCTATAAAAACATTGATTGAACACTTTGGAAAAAGTTTTGAAACGGTTTGCACAAACTTTGAATCATTTTTCTGCACATTTTTTTTTACAGGGCATTCGGCCTGGGACTTAAAAGTGTTTTGTGCACTGAAATGGACTTTTGTGGGGTTTTATTTTTTCTCCCTTTTTGGACACTGGATGAAATCCTTGAACTTGAATTTATTTTGAGATGGGATATGGTCTATTAAATTTGAGTACACAAAGACTCTTGTCAAATGTGAACTAAAAGTGTCATTATAGAAGAAACCTGATGAAAAAAAAACAAAAGTTTTACGTCATGGTATTAATAGAAAGAAAAAGTTATAAGGGCATGATAGATGTCGGGACGACATCTTATCCTGTGGGGGAGAGTGTGATATAATGACTTTTATGTTTATTAATTTCTTCAAATGCATTATAGAATTGTTCAATGTTATTTTCTTGATATTTCTAATATTGCTTGAATGTTTATTTGTGCTTTAGGTAAACGAAATGAGTAAGAGTGTTTATCCATTGAATTATTTTCATTTGGCATACTAGAGTGATGACGTCATCGCACACTTCGGTATGTGGCGCGCGCCGGTGATACGCTCCATTCACAATCAATACACTGTTAAAGAAGCAATCACTGCAGCGCTCTCTTTTATTTTATTCTTTATTCTTCTTTAATCCTTTTGTACTTCTTCTTCAGGGGTACTACACTGGCAGCTGAGGAGAGACAGCTGTGCTTGTGTTAAGCATGTGTATTTTACTGCTAGATGTCCTCCAAAAGTCAAAGCCCACCAGTAGATGAGAAAGTACTGGTAACTGTAAGCCCTTTGTCTTGTTCGCCTGTATCTCGCACTGATGGGAGACATTCTCCTAGTTCTTTACCATCCTGGATGTCAGGGCCGGGAGTCGAACTAGGGTCTCTGGTGTTGTGAGTGAACACTTAAAACACCGGTGCCACTGAGGAATGGTGAACCCAAAGAGAGACGCACACACAGAGGCTTGAATAAAATTAAGAAGATCCTTTTTAACGTCCCAAAAGAAAAGGTCATCCACGAGGCTCAGGATAGAGGGGTAACAAAATCAACTCCGTAGAGGCCAAGCAAAAATAAAGTTCTCTTAAAAACTCTTAACTAAAAAATGCTTGTAATCCACATGATAAACCAGAAACGTGAAAAAAAGGGGAAACTTAAACAACTCCGAAAAGGTAGATCCAAAAATAATAATAAGGTTCTCATAGAACTCCAAACAAAACAACAGCAGATGAAGCACACAAAGACACACCACTCGAGACTGGGGAACTTGGCTACAAAATATTAAAGACTGAGCAACGAGACAGGGAACAGGGACCAACTTAAATACACAGGGGACAAATGAGGAACAGGTAAAAACAATAACACTACGGAAACACCACACGAGGAGACAGTGACATCCAGTGTCAGGAGACCAAAACAAATGTTTTGGATCCTGACAGGGCCCCCTCTCCTAGGAACGGGTCCTGAAGTTCTTATCGGCCTGACCCTTCCTCTGAGCGTTGAAATCTCGTATGAGATCGGGGTCCAGGATACCTCTAGCCGGAACCCAGGAGCGCTCCTCGGGACCATACCCCTCCCAGTCGACAAGGTACTGTATGGACTTTTTAACCCTGCGTGAGTCCAGGATGCGGTGGACCGTATACGCCGGCTGACCCCAACGATGCGCGGTGGAAGCGGAGGTTTATCTGGGGTAGAGAATGGATGACACAGAACAGGTTTGAGGAGAGAGACATGGAATGTGGGATTCATATGGAGAGACCTAGGTAAGTGTAGCTATTAAGTGACAGCGTTTACTCTCTTAGAAATTTTGAAGGGCCCAATGAATCTTTGGGCCAACTTCCAGGACTCGACTCTGAGGGCCTTTACCTGGTATTTCTGGTCGCCCCAAGTGAGGGTGATGGGTAAGAACAGCCCTGAGTTTCACGGAGAGTGAAAATAGCCCACTCCCGAGACAGTCTCCTTCTCTCTGCTCGGGAGCGGACGTTTCCCGAAAGTTCCGGTATGCCTCTCGGAAGTGTCCATGTTGACCACAGTAGAGACAGGCACTCTCTCTCATGCGGCGGTCACGTTCTGTCGGAGAGATACGGGTACTACCCAATTGCATGGGCTCCGTAGGGTCTGCGAGTGGTGGTGAGTGTACTACCTGGTCCGGAACAAACAATTGGCTAGGGCGGAGAGGTCTCTGACTCCTCTATTTCATACGATTATCCAGCCGGATCGCTACGTCAAAGAGAGCCTCGAGATCACCGGTCGGGTCACGTGGGGCAAGCTCGTCCTGTATAGTCTCGGAAAGTCCATTTATGATACAGGTCATCAGGGCATCTTGGTTCCAGCCACTCTCTGCAGCTATGGTTCGAAACTCGATGGCGTAGTCAGCAGCACTGCGACTGTCCTGATGCAGAACCAGCAGCCGATTTGCCGCTTCTCGTCCGCTAGCAGGATGGTCAAAAACTCTCCTGAACTCCTTCTCAAAAGCCGAGTAGCTAGAGCAAAACTTGCTTTGTGCCTCCCACACGGCCGAAGCCCAGACAAGAGCCTTACCGACAAGAGGGTCATCAAATAAGCAATCCTGGCCAGATCCGAGGGAAATAAAGATGGTTGGAGCTCGAAGTTAGAGAGCACTGGGTGAGGAACCCCCAGCGAACCACTGAGGAGGGGGTAAACGAGGCTCAGCATGTGGAGCTGGCACTTGAGGGCTGGTTGTAGAAGCCGATCTGGCAGCGTTAGAAGCTTCCGTCGTAGAAATCATTCTGTCGAAAAATCTGTCGCATGGATGAGGTGAGATCCGCCAGCAGTTGGGAATGCTTCTCCATCACGGTCTCCAATTGGCCAAGTGTCGCTTCATGGCGTCGGACAGAGCTTTCGTGCTGAGCGATGGTAGGTAGCAGGTCTCGAGGCGTAGGCGTCTCCGGGTACATTTTGGCTCAGTCTTTCTGTCAGTGCCAGAACTCGGTTCTCCGGTGTTGTGAGTGAAAACTTAAACAACAGTGCCACTGAGGAATGGTGAACCCAAAGAGAGACGCACACACAGAGGCTTGAATAAAATTAAGAAGATCCTTTTAATAACGTCCCAGAAGACAAGGTAATCCAGGAGGCTCAGGAAAGAGGCGTAACAAAAACATCTCCGTAGAGGCCAATCAAAAAATAAAGTTCTCTTAAAAAATCTTAACTAAAAAATGCTGGTAGTCCACATGATAAACCAGAGACGGGAAAAAGGGGAAACTTAAACAACTCCGAAGAGGTAGATCCTCTTCTCGTTTGGCTCTCACCGGAGGCGGTCGCATTTTCTCACTCCCCGTCCTTGCCCATATCTTCCCTGCTTTGTCTCCTGTCTTGTCTCGTCTCATCTATTGAGAGACTCTCTCTGCACTGCTCTCGAAACTTGGAAATTATGGATCTGATCAACTGGTCACTTAGCGCAATTGACACCATTTTCTCGACGAGAAACAAAGGTTCGGGTGAACCTGAATGCCCTGACGGAACGTTCGCAGCTGGCTACACGATGGACGCGTGGGAGAGATGGCGGATCGTGTGTCTGGCGGCTCTTTCCGTGGAGGACATTGAAGATATCTACCTTTTCGGAACCATGATAACAGGTATTATGCTGTTTGGATTATGCTTTGCCCTGGGTTATCGAAAAATTATTAAAACGGGAAAAGCTGTCCAAAGCCTCACAAGGCTTCCCGTTTTGACGGAGGCCGTGGGAAGAGCAGTCGGCACTGAGACTGAGACTATTAATCGCAATATGGATCACATCTTGAATAAGCTCACGGCTTTGGAAAGGAAAATTGATGATGTTAGAGACCAGAATGGACAAAGGGAGTAGCCCAGGAATTGGAATGCGGTTTACTCGCCTCAAGACAAAACAACTGCAATCTTATCTTTTCGGCCCCCCTGAACCAGGATTGGCCTTGGCCGAGGCCGATACTGGAGCAACAACCCTGAAGAGCAATGTGGCGAGACGCTCTTGCGTTCCCTCCCCCATCATACACACACACACAGACTTTTGGACCTTATCACTCATACAGACACACACACAAGACAGACTCTGACCGATTCCAAACCTTCGTTGCTTTGACCCGCCAGCTTGGCAAGCGGGTCTGTGTTAAGCGCCATAATGGCTGCAGGACCGGATGGCTGCTTGCCGGAGCTGGATTATTTTACCCTGTTGCAAGTCTTGTCTATGGTGTATTATGTGTATCTGTTTTTCTCTCCACTTCCCTCATGTTTGCTGTATTCTTCTTCTTAAATCCATTTCGTTACACTGTACTTGTTATATGTGTAATGACAATAAATTGAATCCAATCCAATCCAATCCAAAAATAATAATAAGGTTCTCATAGAACTCCAAACAAAACAACAGCAGACGAAGCACACAAAGACACACCACTCGAACAAAACATTAAAGACTGAACAACGAGACAGGGAACAGGGACCACCTTAAATACACAGGGGACAAATGAGGAACAGGTGAAAACAATAACACTAAGGAAACACCACACGAGGAGACAGTGACATCCAGTGTCAGGAGACCGAAACAAATGTTCTGGATCCTGACAGGGCCCCCTCTCCTAGGAACGGGTCCTGAAATTCTTATCGGCCTGACCCTTCCTCTGAGCGTTGAAATCTCGTATGAGATCGGGGTCCAGGATACCTCTAGCCGGAACCCAGGAGCGCTCCTCGGGACCATACCCCTCCCAGTCGACAAGGTACTGTATGGACTTTTTAACCCTGCGTGAGTCCAGGATGCGGTGGACCGTATACGCCGGCTGACCCCCAACGATGCGCGGTGGAAGCGGAGGTTTATCTGGGGTAGAGAATGGATGACACAGAACAGGTTTGAGGAGAGAGACATGGAATGTGGGATTCATATGGAGAGACCTATGGTATGGATTATGGATTTTCATTGTTACAAAGCAGCTGTACATGAGACACAATAGATTACAAGTAAAACAACTAAAGGCTTATACCTGTAAAAACAAGAAAAAGGTGGAAAACAACAAAAGACAGACATACAAATGCTCCACACACACAATATGCATACATACTTACACACATTGACATAGACGCACACACACAAACACACTCACACACACACAAACACACTCGCACAAAAGGACAGTGAAAGGACACATTTGAGATAAAGGAGAGAGAGAACCACAGGTCAAATATTAAACTATAAAAAATATTAGACTATAAATTCTTATATATTAATTATTTCTAATTTCTGAATTCTAAAGCAGCCCCCCCGGCCAGGCAGATAGTGCAAAACAATATGCAAACGGTGGCGAGGAACCCAAAACTCTAATCGAGAAAAAAAAACTCAGGGGAACCCAGGCCCGACCGGGGATTCCAGTTCCCCTCTGGCAAAAGCTACTGCCTCTGCACAGGCACAACAGTGCTTGCACAACAAGGCTAAATAAAAATAAAAAATAAGCTTAATAAGGTAAATGGTAGATTTAAGATTATCATTAACAATCTAATAGCATTTGAAATGTTGTAGGAAAATCAAAGTTGCCACGTCCTTTATCCAGCTCTATCCTCTTAGCCCTTGTCAGTTCACCGCTTCCCATTCTCAGCTCTGCCATCAGGTCTGGGCATGAACTGCCTCCTGCGGTAACCTTGGAACAAAGAGACAAGACTGGCTGAGAGTAGAGTACTGTTCTGCACTCTTTGATGCAACAAGTACATCATTTGTTGTTGGATGTGTTCCTGGTTCCGGTTGATCTAAATAATGCAGCCTAAATCCTCTGAGGATTAATATTATGGAAGTGTAGTGTATGCATGATTAAAAAGATGCGTATTTAGTCTAGACTTAAACTGACAGAGTGTGTCTGCCTCCCGGACATTGCAGGGAAGAATATTCCACAGTTTAGGCGCTAGATAAGAAAAGGATCTACCACCTGCACTTGATTTTGAAATTCTAGGTATTACCAATTGACAGGATTCCTGAGAGCGTAATGCACGTGGAGGTCTGTAATACAATAGAAGTTCATTTAAATACTGCGGCGCTAGACCATGCAGGGCTTTATAGGTAATAAGCAAGATCTTAAAGTTAATGCGATGTTTTATAGGTAACCAGTGCAAGGTTGAAAGAACCGGGATTATATGCTCATACTTTTTAGTACGTGTAAGAACTCGAGCTGCCGCGTTTTGAACCAGTTGCAGTTTTTGTAATAGGCCTGCAGGGCAACCACCTAGAAGTGCATTACAGTAATCTAGTCTTGATGTCATGAATGCATGAATTAATTTCTCTGCATCTGACATCGACAGCATATGACGTAGTTTAGATATATTCTTAAAATGGAAAAATGCAATTTTACAGGTGTTGGCGACATGGCTTTCAAATGACAGAGTACTATCGAATACAACGCCAAGATTCTTAGCTGACGACGAGGATTTTATGGAGCATCCGTCAATCGTTAAGCAGTATTCTTGGTTGTTACGTATAGCGGTTTTCGGTCCCGTAAGTAACACTTCTGTTTTGTCCGAGTTTAATAGTAAAAAATTGTTACTCATCCAGTTTTTTAAGTCAACTATGCAATCCTTTATTCGATCGAACTGCTGGGTTTCGTGAGGCTTCGAGGAAATATAAAGTTGAGTATCATCAGCATAACAGTGAAAGCTAATTCCGTGTCGCTTTATTATATCTCCTAGAGGTAGCATGTATAATGCGAAGAGCAGAGGCCCCAAGACTGAACCCTGTGGTACAACGTACTGGACTTGCGATTTGCGGGATACCTCATTGTTTATTGCTACAAATTGAAAACGGTCGGATAAATAAGACTTGAACCATTTCAATGCTATTCCGTTAATGCCGACGTAATTTTCGAGTATATGTAGAAGTATGCTATGGTCAATGGTGTCAAATGCAGTACTAAGGTCTAGCAGCACCAATAACGAAATACAGCCACGGTCAGACGCTAAGAGCAGATCATTTGTAACTCTAATCAAAGCAGTCTCTGTACTGTGACATGCTCGAAATCCAGACTGGAATTCTTCATTAATGTCATTCCTTTGGAGGAAGGAGCATAATTGAGTTGAAACTACTTTTTCCAGAATTTTAGATATAAAAGGTAAATTCGATATAGGCCTGTAATTCCCTAGTTCTTTAGGGTCGAGTTTGGGTTTTTTGACAAGGGGCCTTATAACAGCCACCTTAAATGCTTTAGGCACATGTCCTAGTGTCAGAGATGAGTTAATAATACTAAGAAGAGGATCTATAATTTCTGGGAGCATTTCTTTCAGTAGTTTTGTAGGTATAGGGTCTAGCATGCATGTTGTTGATTTAGATGATCTAATGATTTTAGACAGTTCATTGTGATCTACAGTAGAAAAGAATTGCAATTTCTCCTTAGGGGTGCTGTAGTTAGTTTGTTCAGCGGGTTTCACTTCAGGTTGCATTGTTATAATTTTTTCTCTTATATCTTGGATTTTACTAGTCAAGTAGTTCATAAATTCTTCACTGTTATGCTGATAATCAGAATCTGACGTCGCTGACGACTTATTTTTTGTTAATTTAGCCACGGTGTTAAATAAAAAGGGTTGTGATGGTTTTCCTCTATTAGTGATGAAAAGTAGGCGGATCTAGACATTTTTATGGCATCCCTGTATTTTCGAGTACTATCCTTCCATGCTATACGAAATACCTCTAAATTAGTTTTCTTAAAGTTGCGCTCCATTTTCCCGGACGCTTTCTTTAGAGTCTGAGTGTGTTCATTATACCACGGTGTTGGGCTGCCATTTTTAATTTTCTTTAAACGCAGAGGAGCAACTATGTTTAATATTTCCGAGAAGGTAGTGTTAAAATTTTCAATAGTAAGGTCAAAATCGTCAACGTTTTTACTCATGCTAGATATTTTAGACAAGTCAGGCAGATTATCGAGAAACGCATCTTTGGTGGTTGAGGTAATCGTTCTACCATATTTGTAACAAGGAGTTTGATTTGCAGCCGTAGGCCAGTGAAGCAAACATAATATCAGGTAATGATCCGAAATGTCTTCACTCTGCTGAACGATTTTAACATCGTCCACATTTATACCATAAGATAGTATTAAATCTAAAGTATGATTACGACGGTGAGTGGGTCCTGACACATCTTGACTAACGCCCATGGAGTTAAGAGTGTCTTTGAAAGCTATGCCCAAGGCATCTGTATCATTGTCTACATGGATGTTAAAGTCACCAACGACAAGGACTCTATCTGCGGCCAGTACTAGTTCGGATAAGAACCCACCAAAATCTTTAATAAAATCTGTGTGGTGCCCTGGAGGCCTATATACAATAGCTAGAATAAATTTAAAAAATGTTTTATCCTTAGTATTAGGTGTTGATACGTGAAGTACCATGACTTCAAAGGAATTGTATTTAAAATTAGACTTCTGAGAGATGATAAAAGTATTATTGTAAAGTGCAGCGACACCTCCCCCTCTACCTTTTAGACGAGGCTCGTGTTTATAGTAATAATCTTGGGGAACGGATTAATTTAGAGTAATATAATCATCTGGCTTTAGCCATGTTTCTGTCAAACAGAGCAGGTCTATTTTATGATCGGTTATCATATCATTAACAAAAAGTGCTTTATTTGAGAGAGATCTAATATTAAGCAATCCGAGTCGTAAAAGTTGATTACTTGTATTTTGTTCATGTTTGATTTGTTTAACGTTTATTAAATTACTTTCAGGAGGTTTACGCAATATATTATGTTTGCTAATCCGGGGGACAGACACAGTCTCTATTTTATGTTGTTTGTAAGAAGGGGTTATTACATGTTGTATATTCTGTGTATTTTGTAACGTGAGACGGCAAGCAGACAGTTGGTTAAGCCATTCTGTCTCCTTCCTGACCTGGGCCCTAGGTAGTCAGCCTTTAGCATTATTAAGACTATGTGCCAAATTTCTAGAGAGGAGGGAAACCCCATCCCAGGAGGGATGGAGACCATCTCGTTTATAGGTCAGGTCTGCCCTCAAAACTCTTCCAGTTATTTATAAAATCTATATTATTCTGCAGGCACCACTCAGACAACCAGCCATTTAGTGATGATAATCTGCTATAAATCTCATCACCACGGTAAGCAGTGAGGGGGCCAGAGAATATTACAGTGTCTGACATCGTTTTTGCGAGCTCACACACCTCTTTAATATTATCTTTAGTGATCTCCGATTGACGGAGTCTAACATCATTTGTGCCGACGTGAATAACAATCTTACTGAATTTACGATTAGCCTTAGCCAGCACATTTAAATTTGATTTGATGTCATGCGCTCTGGCTCCCGGTAAACATGTGACTATGGTGGCTGGTGTCTCTATGTTAACGTTCACCACTTTCAGCAGGTTTCTCAGTCGGCGTGTCACTGAGCGGGGCAAACCTGTTCGAGACTTTAATCGGAACGGTTGGGTGATGTTTTGTCCTGCGACTATGCCGTCTCACCATCACAAAGTTTCCCAGCTGCAGGGGATTTTCAACTGGAACCGAGCCGTGTGCGCTAAGATTGCTCGCATCCAAAATGTTTTCTACGGTCCCTACACTCTTACTATCCTCAAATAAAGACTGGATGCGAGACTCTAATTCTAAGATCTTCTCCGTCAGCCTAACTACTTCCCTGCATTTATCACATGTAAAACCCTCGCCGCTGACAGAGAAGGCTAAGCTAAACATATGACATGAGGTGCAAGTAACAACAATAGGAATAGAAGCCATGAAGTGCAATCCTAACTTACCAAGGTTGCTTGATGAGTCTTAGTATATACGCTTAAAAAGAGAAACAGTTAGCACACAAGACAAATAGGGGGAGATGATATTCCACAGTAAACAGAAGGCAAGCTAACACGCTAATATGCTAGCGGCGTTACGTTTCAATTAATATGTTTAGAATATAAAGTTATAAATAATTCGGCAACGACAGTGATAGGTAACGATAGTAAAATACACTAGTATTAAGACCAAGAACAAATGTGAGGTGAAGCAAGTGTCAGAGGATACAAACTAGCCGCCGGCAGCGAGGCAAACAGGAACCGGAAAAAAAATCTTCTGGGGCTGAGGGCTATTTTATTCAAGTCGCTCCTACCACTCCACTTCAAGAAACCATCAATGCAAGAGGTCTCAATGGTTCTGTCCTCGACCAAATCTCCCATGTCACGGACTCTTTAAGTTTAGTCATCTCGGGTAACCAATTCTACCCTTGACAGCTCTTACTTCCTCTCAGATACCTTTCATGTGCTTGGGACGGGCACAGAAGTTTTCCAGAAACTTAAGAACTGCTTCAATTATGCGCCTGTTTTATCTGTCCCAAATCCTGATCTGCAGTTTATCAGTTCTCTCTCAGCGGTCCCCTCAGGAAATGTTCACCCATGTGCTGCCTTCTCTCACTGCTTGATCCCGCTGAACAAAACTATAATGTCTGTAACCTAGAAGTTCTCATGGTGATAGCCCTAGAGGAGTCTTGCCATTGGCTTGAGGACTTCCAGAAAGGAGTCTGCTCTTGTGGTGATTGACCACGTCTTTGGGATTCAAGGCTCCAGTTCATCTCCCATTTTTGCAAGGAATTCTGTCGTCAGATCGGTGCTAATGCCAGTCTGTCTTCAAAGTTTTATCCCCAGACCAATGTTCAGTCCAAGCGGGTCAACCAGGATTTGAAGCATATGCTACCCTGTTTGCCATCTCACAATTCCACCACCTGGAGCCAGCAGCTCACCTAGGCAGAATACATTCACAACACGCTCCCTGTGTTGTCCTTAGGTACTCTATGTCCACTTTCCAATTTGTTCTTTGGCTTTCCAGCCTTTGCAGGAACCTGATGCCGCTGTTCCCTCCACCCAGGCATTTGTCCAGCAGTACAGAGGCACCTGGGAGAGATCCACAGAGATCTTGTTCTGGGCAGGGAGATGTGCCTGTAGGTTGCAGCAGAGTGTTCATTGGAAGATCTCATCTGTCCAGGGAGGGGGGTGCTGTCAGTCTGATTAGCTCAGTTGTGTGTGTAGCTGGTCAGATAAGCTCAGTTGTGTGTTTTTGATAACCATGTGTTTATTAAATGGTTGCCCGACCCACCTTGTTGCCTTGTTTTGTGATCATAATCTTAATTTAAAAAAATGTTTTGTTCCTGTGATCTAGAATTTTTTTACTCCTTTGTTTTTTCTCCACCTTCATCTCTTCAGTCTAGATTTACCTCTCTACCTTCCAGTGCTGCCTCTCCAGTCTCCGACTTCCATCCAGCTCATCACTTTACACCAGTTTCCTGTCTCCTGCCTTTCGCCCCTCTGTGGTACCTCAGCTCTCTCACTGGTGTCCTATTCGTCACTGCCATTGACGCTCGACCTGATTTTGTCAAGTGGTTGATGTCCTCAGGATAACAAATGTTGTTGACCTAAGGACAACATTTTTATAAATAAAACCTAAACCCACACCAAACCTCAACACTAACCATAACTTACCCCTAAAATCAAGGGGAAATGATAAGGGAAAAACAATGGTGCTTGGAAGATTCAACTTAAAATAAATTGTAAACTTATTTCTGAAATCTGATTGGTTGATTTGAATGTTGTCCCAGGGTCAACATGATGAAGTTAGTCCTAAGTATATCAACCACATGGCAAAAACAGGAGAGCCACCATTGACGAGATTCTGGATCTCCCTGTCACCCTTGTTTTCGAGGCTCACTCGTCCATTTCCCTGTACCCTGGCATCTTGTTTGCTGCAGCGTCATACCTGTTTGGCTCCTTGTTGGCTACCTGTTTGAAGTGTGTGGCCTTGTTCAATAAACTTTGAGTTTACCCCACATACTTACTTCTCCCCTTTCTGAATCCATTACACTTCTGCATCTGAACTCTTTAAATATTTGTTTCTATTTATAAATAATAAAACAGAAAGTTACCAAATTCCCTGATACAAAAAAATATCATACTACATATAGTAAATATTACTATACCACTGTATGTTGCTGTGTCTGTGTTGCTTGGAAACCACTACATTGTTTGGGGATATTTTTATAATATCATAACATTTTATTTGCTGTATTTTATGAAACCTTGCTTTGTAAATGGGAAAAGTAAGAATGCAAAAATATGTGAAGGTCTCATAGAAAAGAACTGTTCACAGAAGTGTTGAATGAGTAGATGCAGGTTGTCGGCAAAGGAGTTTGTTTGTTGTTAAGGCATTGGTTACAGTTGAAAGGTAACATTTTGTGAATGCATGGTGGTGCAGATATTAAATTCAGTCCCTACATGGGCAAAGAAACATTAGTTTTAGAGTGAAGGGTAGGATTACCTCCTTTCAAAACCACACCTTACTTGGACTCTACATTGAGCTGAAGCCTTGTAGCACACATGTATCTCTGCCTTACTCCTCTCTGTGATCCAGTAAATAGAATTTGCATGCATTCTACAAGCGGATCACACTTAGTGTTGTCAGTTATTGATAATTCCCAATAATTGTCAGCAGGGTGCATGTCCAGTTTAATGTTGATTCACCATTTTGCTCACACCGATCTGCATTTTTATGTATTACTACATAAATGTCTTGAATAGCTGAGATTTTTGTCATGAGTAGACACTGGCACCGATCCTGAGCACTTACTGAAATGGCAGAGTACCCATAAGACACACCTTGTCAATCTTCTATTCCACTCTGAGAACTCTGCTCATGCTGATGCTAAGGAAATGGCTACACACTTTAGAAAACATATTTTTCAATTATGACCACACAGCGGAATGTAAAGGGCATAGTGCAACAACTTAAACCCAGGGCTTTTTGTCACAGAGCAATAGTGTTTTCCTACAAAAAAGTTGTTATTTAGGGATGAAGCTAAATTCTGTGGGAAGACAACTCTCAGAAACAGGGTTCTGCTATAAAGTTAGTATTTAGGCCAAGTCAAATTACTAATGTCCTTTGTGACCTGTTTTTGTAGATTTCATCTGGAGGAACCTGCAGGCAAGAAGAGCTCAAGGATGAATGATTAAAATACTGCTGGAGCCATACAGTAACTGTGAATGCCTGAAGTACAGCCACTGACGTCTGGCCAGCATCTCGTTCATTAGTTTTAAATTAAACATAGTGGCAAAGTTGAACTTGACTTGGACATCACTATCCTCTATAATTATTTGAAACTTCTTATTCCTGAATTCCTAATTGTTTTATTTCTCATTTAGTGGTCACACTCATACTCCTCCCAGTCAAAAGTGAGGAAATATCTTTTTTATGAAATATTTATATTTATAAATATTCATATTAATAAAATTGTATTTATGATAATTATTTTATCATATTCTTTTTTCAATAAATGTATTTCAGTACTTCAAGTTTAATTATTATAGAGAATGTCTTTAAGATCCAGTTTAAAGTTTTTCATTTAGACATTTACTTTTTTGTCAAATGTGTGTTTGTTTGTTCATTAAAAGTGTCCGTTTTTGTATTATAAGCACAGTTAAACATGTTTTTTTTTTTAAAGAACACAGTGAAAGCATGGTTGCCCAATATTCAATATTGAATGAGGGACCATTTAGCCTTTTTACAGTTAACTGGTTGAGACATGGTTGTTACTTGTGTGTCACAAGGCCATGTTGAAAGAAAAATGTTTGAAAAAATCCTGCTTCAATGGTTTGTTGGAATAATTATAATTCTCACTAGAATTTTGTTATGATTGTCTGCCAGCCAGAAACAGAACACATGAAGTGAAGGCCTTACTCTCTCGGAATTAGAGAAAAGCATATGCTCATGTTTGGAGCTGTGGGTTTATCCCCATTTAAGTTCTTGGTCAGAACAACCCACAGAGTGGACCAGAATTTATGCCATTGGCGAAATCTTGCTTTGCAAGATGTAATAGATTAAATATCAAAATCATTATTTTATAAGCATTGCAACAGTGAAGATTGGTTCATGTTACAATATACTCAACATGAGTGCATTCACAAACAAATAAAAAAGTAATTCACGTAAACCCAGAAAGAAAAGGCCAGACTGCAGGTCGTAAGTTGTGTTGCCTGTTTCTGAGACAGTGTTCACAGTCTACCTTTAACTCTCCACTGTAGTGTGTCCTAATAAGGACTGGTTAGATGCTGTCTGTCAGAGGGGAACAGGATTACAAAGAGCCAAAAGATAGAGAAGATTGCCTGGGAGAAGAAGATTGCAGTACTCTCATCATTCCCAGCACCAAATAATTGTATGAAATCGTCAGCTAGGGAAAAATATATGTTAACCATTGTTTGCTGATGTGAAGCGACTGCCTCCAGGGGTTTGTTTTATGTAATTTGACTTCTACAGCACACTCTAATTCAGATTTAATCACAAGAGTAGAAACTGAAGTCCAGGTGATTGCACTTAAAGTCAGTGCCTTCGGTCAAACTACCTGTGCAAAGACAAAATAAAGCATCCACACACACTGATCACAAATGCAATGGGTAGACAAAAAGTAATTAAAATGAGAAAAGTAATTATACTCTGTTTTTGTGTGGGGGTTGTGATCACCTCAATTTTGTCTAGTGAATTATTATTTCTGAATCAAATTTTATATATTTTTTGCTACAGACCTTCCCTTTAAGAAATTGTCTGGACCCTTTTAGGTCTTTCAGCACAAACTGGTTTAGTTATTGTGAATTTATGAGTACACTTTGTGCTGCCACAAGGGGCAGTCTGCAAAATCTATTCATTCTGGAAAGCCTCTTGTCCTCTGCAGGTTCTCAGGGGGCTGGAGTGTTTCTCAGTATTTAGGGCCACCGGCAGCTAAGGAAAGTTATTCGTTACCATGCCTGCTCATCTCAGTGAAATTTGTTGGTATGTGACATGTGGTCTTGCATCCCTTATCCATTAATCCTCCCTCCCATCTTCTTTGCTTGTGAATGCAATTATAAATATCATCTTACTTATCACTCTTTAGACCACCTTTGTAGTACATAAACAGTCTCAAAGGAGGATCAGTTTATTAAAGGACAAAAGAGGCAAGTATACAAATGGTGACAATAAATGACTGACATAAAAGGTTGACATAAAAATGTTTAATGCATGCGTTTAAAAATGTGTAGATATTGTAAAAATACATTAACATGAATGTGCAAATTGTAACTAATAAACTATTACTGCATTGCGGGAAACATCTGTTCCCCAAATGTTTTACAGCAGACCTTAAAAGAAATTGTGCACCCCCTGCAGTTGTGTCTGTCAATGTCATTTTATTCCTTTGCTATCTGCAAATGCTTTCTAGTGGAGGAACTAGCAAGAAGATATAGATGGTTTTATCAGACGCACGTGCTTGGTCAAAATCTTTCGTGTTTGGTTATAATATACTAATTTATTTTATATTTAAGTTATATGAATATTTTATTGTAAATAATTGTTTTAAATTACATTAAAACTACATAACAGTAAATTATTTTTTGTATTAATGTTTGGACAAATAACGTTGATAGGAGACTACATCTGGAACTTCTGGTTTGGGAGGACAGTATAAGTCATAAAAGACAAAAACAATCAAATGTACACTTCTGAAGTTTTGGACTACTCATTTTTAAAACTGTTATGTTAACTCTTGTTTTGAGCTCAGTGTTATTCTCCAGTGCCTCGTAATTTCTGCGTGCGAGTAGGCTAATAATACTTAACTGTATAATTGTGTGGATTTTTTTGTGTCGACAATGGTAAAAACAATTAATGTGATTTTCGTATACAGCATGTTAAACTTCATGAAGATAAAAAAAAAATTAACTTAAGTACCTATAGAGCAGTATTGCCTGAGACAGTCTGAGATATCTTATATGATATGGATGTGACATCTTCACACACACACACACACACTCCAGAGCCACTGAGAGAGAGAGTGGCGTCTTCTCCGTTGACTCCAACGGAACAGTTTTTTCACGGTTTCAGTAGTTCCCGGCAGTTACTTGTAACGCATGGAGCTGCGACTAAACAGACCAACTGAGGTAAACTTTTAACCCATTTAAAGACGAAAGCCATTTAATTAATAAAAAAAAATGAAAGAAATATATAATTTAAAAAGAAAACATAACTTCCTGGAACTATCTGAAGGCTCCATGAATCACGTGACGCTTCAATGTTTTGGACTTCCGTTGGCAGAACTCTCTCTCTCAATAGCTCTGACACATTCAGCTTCACCCATCGGAGCATTTCGGAAGGAGTGATTTTGTATAGACCGGAAGATATCCAGTCGTTTTGTTAGAAGAGGGACAGCTGTGAACAATAGACTTAAAATATATGAAATATAAACCGTTTTTTGAAATAAGAAACATGAACATCCATTGTTAAACACCCCAAAACATAATCAAAGCCTCTAAAACACCCAAAGGCTGGGTCCTTTAAAGACTTTCTTTGATGTAGCATATTGAAAGTTAAAGCATCCCAGAGCACCGTTTACTTTGTGAGCTTGGCTCCAATGCAGGTACGTGCCGCTGTCTGACCAAACAGAATGAGAGCAAGAGAGCTCCTGCTTGTTTTCCGCCCTCCTCCTCAACCTAATGTGAAATTAAAGGCTTCTTCACAGTGTATAATTGCTAGAGCCTGACACTAATTAGAAATGCTCTGTATGCTGCCACTTCATATTAAACTGAATGGGATATTCTCTTTCATTTTCTGCTTCTGAACCATATTGCAGGCTGAATGGTACAGGCCAAAGGATAGATGCAAGCACGCACACTAAAAACTAAGCATTTAGACACCTGACCAAACGGCCTGCATCCAATATACTGAGAACAGCAGCACGATCATGAATTTAATATCCTGTTTTGAATATACACAGATGTTGCATAGGACTATACTGCTTACATATGGTTATCGAATGGAGAGAGATTTTATTGTCTCTATTCATCTCAAAGCGGTTGCTCTGCGATTGTTGTCTCACACCGTAGGTGCTTCTCAATGGAGGGTATGGATGTGTCGTCACTTTACCACGTGAACCCATGGGTGGCAAAACAGACAGCAAAATGAGTGCTTAATATAACAGGAAACACTATTCCGCGCAACATTTCAGTGTCCAGGAACACCTGATTCCTCTGTAAGTAGGGAAGTCGTAAGGATCATCATCAAGTCCAGTTGCTTGTAATTTCAGCAAATAATTGCGTGTTTTAGTCCCGGTCCTTTGTTTCTCCTATATCTCCTCAGCCATTTTGCTGTTTTTTCCACCCAGGGGGTGTCCCAGGGCGTATCCCCACATTTGCACGTGTGCAAGTGATGTCGCATACCCTCTATTCTTATTTGTGCATCCTAGTTTCCATTTCTCGCTTCCTTTCCTCTCATCTTATCTCCACCCCTTCAGTATGCGAGCAAGGAAAAGACGCGAGGACGGAGGAATTATACCAAGTGAAATGACATATCCTTGCTCTCTTTAGCGTAATTTCAAAGCGCCGTCAGTTAATGATGACTCTATACATTGCACATTGAAAACATAAAAAATTCAATTTTCTGATTAAATCGTTATAAATGTTTTGAATACTACAAAATACAAGTCTTCTAGTATCTTCAACTGTTGCGTATACCGAGCCACAGCAGTCACATTTGTAAACGACTTTACTTGGACTTCTGATTGGGCTGACATTCTTGACACACCCACCAAACAAGAGAAAATGTATCTCAAACCCTGTTGCACACTGTTGCAAACCGTTTCCAGGAAACATGTTGTTCAACCCGAAAACCGTAAAAAATAAAATGAGAGACAAGTGAGCAAGACAAATAACTGCTATGAAGGTGGGATCATGATAATATCATTGAGAGCTTGTAAATCTGCGTACTTTTCTGTATTTGTAAAGATTTTTTTCCACATAAAAAAAAAAAAAAAAATCTTGTTACAAAAAAGCTCGGGCGACAGAAATAAACTTTAAGATAAGGTTTTTTCCACCCTGTAAAATTACGTCATTCCAGTCTTTTTCTCAATTTCTATTGATGTATTTCAAATATATATAAAAATGTGTAAAAACACATACAAATAATGTTCCGGGTTTTTCTACATTTCGCATGGAAATCTGTAAAAAATAACAGGAAAAATCTGTAAAAAACAATTGTCCACAGTTAAGTACACAAACCAGACAGTGTTCATGTGTATGTGTGTGTGTGTGTGTGTGTGTGTGTGTGTGTGTGCATGCGTGTGTGCGTGCGTGCGTGTGTGCGTCCGTCCGTCAAAATGTCAAATGTCAAAAATAATATGCAAAGTTTAAACATATTGATGTTCAGAGGATTTAGAGATACAGATCTTTACATCATATCGATGTGCTGTGAAAATGTAATTTGTTTCAATCAGAGACTGATTGGATTGTGAAAAGTCTTTTACTATTTCATACCTTTTTTCTGATTTGTAATACTGTCTGTTTTAAATGTGCTTCATATAGCTGCTTTAATGCAAAAGTTAAAAAAAGAACTATAGAAATATGATTCAACAAAAAAATTGCAGAAAATCCAGGAAATAGGATTAAAATGTATTATTTTGTTTATATTAGTAATTCATGTTCATGGAAGTAGGCCTATTTTTATTAAACTTTATACAATACAAAAACCCATCACACTTAAGCATATAAATGATTTGAGAAAATATACACTTCAGAGCGTGTCAGCCACTCAGCACAACACCATGCAATAAAGTGCTATATATAACCAAACAGAGACATGCTGTCAATAAGGACAGAATGTACAGTCAGTGACTGAAGACGTAACCATCCAATATATTCACATATGGCTCTTCAATTAAAGAGTCTTCCTTTTAACAGCTGGGACATCAGCAGATGTTATGGATGCACTGCATATAGGCTGCTGATGAAAAACTGCTTCTTGAAAAAGTTACATACGTAAAGTAAATTAGAAAGGAATACTTGAGAAAAAGAGAATTTGGCATCAAAACATGAGCCACTGTAAGCATTTAGCCAGAAGATAAAAGAGGCCAAATGGTGAGGACGGCAGCAGAGATGCCATTAAAACTCTATTGATCCGCTTGTGCGATTGCTTTCTACCACATCATCTGAAGCCATGTTTGATTCGCCTCTACGCTGTGAAGCCCAGCAATGAGATGAGCTCAGAGGCTACGTCTGCTCCTTTCTGAGAGCACCCTTTCTGTTTCTTTAATCGGGTGATATCGTGACAACACATTAAAATAAGTGTTATACCCCGCAACAACTATTATAAAGACTTATGGAAACCCAATGTGCTTCATTGAGGTCATGTGTTTGTTAGCGGATTCTTACAAACCAAGTGTCTGGCAGATATACACCATTAAAATTCACAGTGTTTCACTTCCAGAAATACAGACCAATCATATTGATGATCGTTTTGTTTGCAGTAGCGTTTCCAGATTCCTCTATGCCCAACTTTGCCCTCCTTCGATACAAAAGGCTTAAGAATACAAATTGAAAAGGAAATGTGGCAGCACATAACAATTCAGTTTCTACACTATAATATTCATGTTTTACAGATTCTCACATTTATATTTCACACTGGAGTGTTCTTTAATGTTATCAGGCCACTTAATACTAATTAATGTAATATTTAAACAATCATTAACTTGGATTCGTTTTGTTATTTAGGTTGCTCTTAGCTGTATGTAACATCATCATTACACACAATTTGTTACACAGATTTGTGGCAAAGTAGGAAATCTACAACATAAATTATACATCTGCAATCGAATACAGGTGGATACAGAACGGGTACATGTAAAAGTTTGTGGAAGTAAATTATTAATTTACAATTGTTATGTTTGTGTTGCGTTGTTCATTTACATTTTACCTTTACATTTTCAATCTATGCAGACCAAACACCACTTTACAATTTTAAGAGAAAAGCAGGCAAACACTGTAGTTGTTCGCCTTTTAGACTCTTTAGGATTGAGCCAACCCTGGAAGTGAAAACTGAAGACCAAAGTAAAGCCTTCTCACCCTGAACATCACAGGAGTTCAGACTGACCCTGAAACAGACTGATGCAGGAGATATCTGAATTGAAATTCACTTCACATCTGCCTCTCGTTTCTCTTTCAGACAGATATTGTACAGCCAGGGCGAGCACAAATTGCTTCACTTTGCTCTCCCTAAAACATTTATGACAGTGGAATCAGTCATTTAGAGACCCAAATTGTTTTGAACTGATTTGTATTTTCAGCGACACAATGAATAGAGGAGTTGGAGGGAAGGCGGTCTGCATCACAACACATGAACAATCAGACCCAAAGACAAAAGACAACTCAGATTAGCAGCTATGGATTTCATTTCAATATGGTTGCCTTTCATCTTTGTCTCATCGGTGGGTATTGTCTAACATACTTAATATGGTTTATTAAGAGATTTCTCCTAAAATGCCTCCTAAACATTAGACTGCCTTTCAGGGGATTCAGTATTGATTCAAAATTTATGGTGTGTTTCCACAACTCAGCTCAATGCTTTCGGCAATGCTAAAACGTCTTTGCTTTGGGAAGTGACAAAAAATTTACAATAAAGCAAGGCTTCATAAAGAATCTTTTTACCTTCTTTATACATACAATGACAGTTTCATACCGTTCGCCCATCCAAAGCATGGACTGAAAGCATGCATCCATGCAAGAGCATTCATAGTATGACTTTTTTTGACTAGACATGATTTCAGCTCACTTACTAGTTTTTAATGACTTCCTATGGAAGTTGAGCTTCACGCTAGTGGGGTGCATTGTGGGATACCAGAGCAGAGGAAGCGTTGATATCGGCCAAGAGTATCAATGGTGTTGGGCAATGGAAAATCACTGTGAAAAGTAGGCAAGCCAAGATTCTGATCTACATCCCAACTGAGTGCAGTACTGGTGGATTTATGAGGTAAATTAGTTTTATCTTGTTTATACTATGCATTTAGAAGAGTAAATGCAAACAAGGTGGAAAGATTATTTTTATAAATTTACTGACATGCCCCACAACAGCGTTGTTAAATACAGTTGGAGCATAATACTAGGTTAATTTGAACTATTTGAATATTGTTTTTTAGAGTCAAATGCTGAATTTGAGAAGCTATGAAATTTGAAGTTACAGATCTGGCAATATATTATAAATACTTTAATGATAGATAGCATATGTGCTTTGAGATTTGCCATTTCAAGTAACACATACTGTGAGAACATAATTGTTATTTATGTATTTTTTTGTTTGTTTTTGGTCAACTGAAGAATGTAAGCCATGTACATCTTGGCATAAGAACATTTGTATTTTTGCGTCAAACAATTTTTTTACTCCAGAAAGTCTAATATTACTTCATTTAATCTCATCTACAGATTGAAAGATATCGCCTATATTTTTGTTTGGGGGGGTTGCAGACACTCCCTTCTTGAGTTTAATCAAAGTCAGATTTCAGAAGTTGTGCCACCTGGCGGCCATGTTTACAATGCTTTTAGGCAGTTATTTTAGTCGAGCACAATCCTATCTAGATATTTCCATAATCACTGGCATAAACACACTGGAGTAGAATGTATAAAAACCAATAATAGAATAATAGAATGATATACTGTAACCAATGAATGTCCACAGGTTGGGTTAGACTAGAGCCCCGCTCCAGAGAATTTACAGTCTTTATTGTTTGACGATTTGCTCCTTTTACTGGAAGGCAGGACTTCCTTTACTAAACCGGCCATATTGACCGTTGCATTCTATCCTCATTCATAGTAATGGCACAGCTTGTAAATATCTATCTTTGGTTGAATTCAGCACACAGCGTCTTTTTACATGCTTGCTATGAATTGCTGAGAACTCACACAGACTTGCTGCATGCACAGGAGAAAACCGGAATTTCAACAGGTCATCTGTTTTGTAATCTGCTCCATGGCCCGCAAGTTCCTGTTATGGACATTTCTAGACTGTCATCAGCGTTGGAGCACAGGCACATAACAAATAAATAGGACATTTAGCCTTATTTTCTATGTTCATTGAGTTAGGGGGATGGAGGCACACTACACAAAAATAATTTTTGAAATAGGCAAGCAGCGTTTTGACTGATTGTGTGCACTTTTGAAATTATAGGCTTCATGTGATTTCTTTTTATTTCAAAAACAGTAACCTGGAGAAATGTACAAAAGCAGAAGCTTCACTTTTCTCATTGCATAGCACAAAAAAACTGTATTTACCTTATAAAATGTACACATTATGTACAATTCATCAACCCCCCTACAATCTTTCACACATTCAATATTTGACATCAACAAGACTTTTAACCTGTTTGAAAAATAGACACTTTGCAATAAGCTTGTTAACATAAAAATTTGCTATTATGAACTACCAATAAGAAATATTCTTCTTCAACGTGATCATTAATGTCAATACAATAAGTTAAAACATTTGATTCATATGTATTTGGTAGATGCTGAAAACAAATGCTAAAATGGATTAAGATTTATCAATGTTGTGAAAGTGTAGTTTATTGTTTGTTCACGATACTGTGAATTAATTTATTAAAGTAAAAAAATGCAACCTTGTCTTAGTGTGAACAAAAATCTAACTGGATATCACTTGCACTGATCCTAATCCACAAACACACATGACATGTTTGCTGAAATGTTGTCTACGGAACATATTCCTATTAGTAAAAATTTTTGAGGTTAAGGTTGTCTCGCAACAAACATGTATGTTGAATCCTCACGCTTATTAAAATGACTGTTCACACAAAAACGAAAATATGTCATAGTTTTCTTCACCCTAATATCTTTCCAAACCCACATGACTTTCTTCTTCATAGCACACAAGGAGAACATTAAATGAGTATCCAGTTGGGTGGATCGGCAGTAAATTATGACCCACTTTAACGGTTAATAAAGTACCCAAGAGTGTCAGCAATAAAGTACGTCTTGGTTACGTATGTAACCTCAGTTCCCTTTCTGTCGGTCTCTCGACGTTGTGTCGAGAACGACAGATGGGGTTCGCCCTTGAGAACCAATCAACTCTGACTACAATAGAAAAGGCCAATGAAATTTGGCGAATGAAATTTCCATGCCGGTCTCCGCCCCCGGATGTCCGGTATAAAAGGAAGCCGGCGTTCAGCATTCATTTACCTTTTGTTCTTCAGAGCCTTCGCTCATGACTACGAACAGAACGAATTCAATGAATTCTTCTTCTTCTACATTGCCAGATCTACGACGTAGAGCAGCGGATCGTCCCTAACTGCAGCGACCTTCCCCTGGGCGTCTCGGCAGTTCCGGAGGTGTTAGAGATTTTTTCTAAAAAGTCCTTTTCAGGACTGACTGAGCATTCTCCAGCGCGGCATGTCCCGCTGTTCTCTTGGGTGCGGCACTGCGGGCAGATTGTCATTCAGAAGTTGCGGTCACAGGTGGCTGTCTTCCTACGGGAACCAGCCACCATTTCGTCTGCTACCTGGGCTGTGACATCTGTGGCTACGGCCCCGAGTTCAGTTCCATACCGAGGAAGAGGATACTCTGCACTGGGGAGAGCTTGCCCTTCTCTCGGTTGACCTGGAGTCCCAATCAGTCTAGGTGCCGAGCACCAGGTACCCTTGTGTACATAACAGATCTCGCGAGTGTGCCAAGATAGGCCAGTCGTTGAGATAGTTTGGTACCCTCACACCTTCCTCCCCTCAGGGAGAAAGGGCGGCTTCCACGATCTTCGAAGGTGCTTTGTTCAAGGTACGCAGACCTATGGCGCAACCCACCGTCTTGGGAACGATGAAATGCGGGTTGTAACCTACTGAACATCTTGGTTTTGAGGGACGAACTCAATGCCTGTTTTGCCAGAAGGGTGGTGACATCTACCCGAAGTAAGACCCTGCATTATACCTGGGTCGGCCTTACCCTCGTAGAGCTCTCTCAACACCCTGGCCTGGCGGACCTGCAGGATGGCCATGGCGTAGAGAGAGGAGGCAGCCTGGCCCGCGGCATCGCAAGGCTTTCAATACCAGTGATGCCGAAGTCTTACGCGCTTTGGGCGGTAGGCATGGCCGATTCCCCCCAGGTGGTAGCCGTCCGCGGCACAGGTGCACCGCAGGTGGACATTCCACCCGGGGGATCTCGACGTAGTCCTTGGCTGCCCCACCATCGAGGGAAGTAAGGGAGCCGGAGCTGGTTTCACTGGAACGATCCGTGAGTGGAGCGTTCCAAGTTTTACACAGCTCCTCATGCACCTCCGGGAAAAACATGGCACCCGGGGTGGGCGCGGTTTGCAACGCGCTCCGACCTCAGGAACCAAGTATCCCCGGATCAGCACGTATGACATAACTTCTGCTTCCTCCTGAACTCGACCGCTGGGGGTGGAGCTCGGATTCGTCAGAGTCGGATATCAGTCTCCCTCCGATGCTGCGAGCGACATCTCATCTACGTCACACATCGTTTCCGAGTGTGTGCGTGAGGATCCGGACGGTATGCCACCGCCGGTTGGGGAACATTTAGAAGAGCGAATCGGGGTGCGATCTGCCCGTGAGCACTTGGCTGGCGGGTTTACGTTCGCAGAGTTCCCCATATCACTAACGCTGCTAACGTGGGTGGTCATCGGGGCCGTAGCCACAGATGTCACAGCCCAGGTAGCAGACGAAATGGTGGCTGGTTCCCGTAGGAAGACAGCCACCCGTGACCGCAACTTCTGAATGACAATCTGCCCACAGTTCAGATGAGGGTGCTGCACCCAAGAGAACAGCGGGACATGCCGCGCTGGAGAATGCTCAGTCAGTCCTGAAAAGAACTTTTTAGAAAAAATCCCTAACACCTCCGGAACTGCCGAGAAGCCCAGGGGAAGGTCGCTGCAGGTAGGGACGATCCGCTGCTCTACGTCGTAGATCCGGCAATGTAGAAGAAGAAGAATTCATTGAATTCGTTCTGTTCGTAGTCATGAGCGAAGGCTCTGAAGAACAAAAAGTAAATGAATGCTGCACGCCGGTTTCGTTTTATACCGGACATCTGGGGGCGGAGACCGGCATGCAAATTTCATTCGCCAAATTTCATTGGCCTTTTCTATAGTAGTCAGAGTTGATTGGTTCTCAAGGGCGAACCCCATCTGTCGTTCTCGACACAACGTCGAGAGACCGACAGAAAGGGAATGTGTGGTCTCACAGTTGTTTTTACGTGAAAAAACAACCAGATTTTTAAGTAAACCAAGATTATCCAATAGTAAAGGCAAACACTTGACAGCCTGACAGACCATGTAAATAAAACAAATCCAAGATATTTAGGATCAGTATCAAAATATGAATGTAAAAGGAATGTCTTTATGTAGTTGAGCTGTTTTTCTGAAAGCCAGGTTTAAGATAGGTGACAACTACTGGTGAAAAGATGAAAACGATGGATTTCCATTGTGCTAGGAAATTCCTTTAGCATGTCTTCAGAGGATAAGTCCCTGTGTCATCATGTACCCAACACATCCTGGTACTGACAGTACTGGGTGTCTTTCTACAGTGATGTTTTGTACGGCTATGTTCTAGAGCAGTGGTCACCAACCCTGCTCCTGGAGATCTACCGTCCGGAAGATTTTAGCTCTAACCCCAATCAAACACACCTGAACTATCTAATCAAGGCATTCAGGTTTGCTTAATAATTAGAGACAGGTGTGCTGAAGCAGTGTTGGAGCTACAGTCTGCAGGACGGTAGATCTCCAGGAGCAGGGTTGGTGACCACTGTTCTAGAGTGTCTACCTGACTCATTGAGGATTAGCTAAATAATTTTTTCTTTATACGGTAAACATGTTCAGATTCTCCTATCCACCTGATAAAACTAAAATAGTAAGACCTAAACAAAGATCTGAGGGAGCACCTCTTGTTTTACACCAATTGTTTTCTCAAATCCCCACTCCATTGAACTATATTCCACTTCGGCTGTTATGTTTTTTTTATAAAATTCATTAACGTTTCTCATTCCGACAAATGCTTACTGAACCTTAAATTGTATGTGTCCCATTCGTGTGCAATAAATGGTTTGGTTGTGGGCATAAATGATCAATAATTAATTTCTAATAGGATATTTGAAGTGAAGATGTTTTCTTATGTTATATACATAAATAATGTCCCTGCCTTTTTCATTGGAAATAGGACCATTGCAGAAAGTGCATGTTTCTTAAGAGTCAGTGAGAGGATGCAAAGAGAAAATTGTTAATAAATCGTCAACTGACAGCCCGATTACAACAATGGTAACATCGGAAAAGCAGCATTCAGTATCGACCGCCTACAGCCAATGGACGCTGTGGTCAAAGAGGATATTTCTGACAGCTCCACAGGTGAAGGCTGGTTTCCATGAGAACGATCCTGTGATTCCAGACAGGCACCAGCAGTACGTCGGCTTCCTTCTTTCTTTGTTTCTCCTTTCAGTAGCTTTTACCCCTCCCACTCCAACGACCTTCTTTGAGACAGAGAGAAAGCCCACTCTCATTTGTAGTTAGTCTCGGCATCCTGTCTCACAGCCTGGAGCTGATGGAGTGATTCTTACCTGCGATGCGCTTGAGAAAGCTATTGTGCGCTGTTGATGGATGGAGTTTGGAGGTGCAGCGGGGTCTGGCCACTTGGAGAGCTTAAATCAATCTGTTCATTTGCGTCTCTGTTGGGCCGACTATTGGCAAATGCAAACAGTTGAAAGGGAGCAGTATGAAGTGCCCTCATGCTGAACACTACATTTTCATTAGCGCACAGTGAATGTGAATCTGAATGCCGCCTCTTTCGCTGCATTAACTCAGCCAAAGTACTGCTGAGTGTCTGAGGCAGTGCGTCCTATAAAAGTGAAGCTTGATTCTTTGCTTTAAGGCCATTTATCTACAATGACCTACGATAATGCACAGCTTTTAAAAAGCATTTGAACAACCCCCTTATCCTGAGTATTACACTTCTGTGCTTATCTCATTCCACAACATTTGCTTTAAACATGTTCTTCAAATCATGTGACTTGTCGTAGAATAGACCTTCTATCTGTTTTTTGTGATAAAACATCAAAAACTGCAATTCATGTCGGAAGGAGAGACAGTTTTAACACTGCACAAACATTGAACACAATAAAACCAACAGAACATTTATAATCAAATCAAAATGTTACATGAAAACAGTAACGTAATAAGTAATAAATAAAAAAATACAGTTTCTTCTGAACTGCATTCTTGTTTTTTCTTCAGTTTCAACAAGTTTTTACCATATAGGATATATGTATGTGTCCAGTAAGACATATTCCAAAGATGGATTTGTACAGGCAAATTGTTTTTATTATTTTAGGAAAATTAGATATTTTAGATTTAGTCATTTAGCAGACGCTTTTATCCAAAGCGAATTACAAATGCACTCAAAAAAATGTGTGGTTGAATTAACATAATTTTATTAGAATTCCTTTTTTTAAATGAACTGAATTATTCTAATTTAAGATTTACTTGTCTGCACAATTCACCCAGTTTAAGTTCATCAACCTATTTTATTTAATTTCAGCTGAATGTAATTATTTTGTGTTGAGCCAATACAATTTGAATGCTTCACTGATGTAAGCAATATGTAATGTAAGGGGCTAGCAGGAAGCACTATAGATAGTTTACTGCATGACCGTTTGCAGAGTATTTACTCTTTGAGTAAGGCTGCACACATTCAAATATGGCATAAATGTGCTCATACCCAACCTCTGTAAAACCGTTACTCTTCACCACTATGGTAACCCCTCAAAAATCACAGACAACAGAAAATCTTCTAAATTTTAACATTACAGAACAGCAAACATGAAATCTCCTTATCTTCATCCTGCACAAAAACACACAAACAATAACATCTAAATCCAGTCATAAGGGCAATGCATGCTGGGAACTCAGTCCACTGTGTAGTTTCAGTTAGTCAATGAAAATGATTAAGGTTGTCCCAACACAAATGGAATAAGTTATGTCAAATTAAGTCGCCTATTTATGTCAGAATTACACATTTCAATTGTGTTTGAACAAGAAACACATCAAATATGTTAGATACAACTATGTTGATTAAGTTAAACAAACAACCTCCAACAATAATTTTTTTGAGTGTGGTCTTGTGACTGTACAGTGTATATCCTTAATTATTTTGTTGCACTTCTTCTGTTTTTACTGGTACATTTTAAATTATCTTCTTTTTTTACAAATTAGGTTTATAAGAGTACAAATGTTTTATTTAGTCTCTCACCTAATACAAGTATATACTGTAAATAATGCACAATTACCAGCAAAATTGTGTTCTTATAGTTCAGATGGTGGATAATTGCAAAAAGTGATTAAACTTTTTCAAGCCATCTGTTCAAATTCCATAGAACAAAACAAACCTGAAGTAGCTTTAAAGGCATTTCTTAATTGCTCATCATGTAAAAATGCATAATGTTTGAAATAAGTCATTTCATTTGCAATTTCATATTTTTTATTTATAATTAGGAGCACATATGAGTTTTCACTTGACATAAAAAACACTTTACTTGCAGACCAGCTAAGCGCTTAGAAAACATCTATAGGGTCCAGCAGTTAAACACACATAGAGTTTCTGTGGGATGCCCAGGCAGATTGAAGTCTGGATTTCAGAGGGTGAATTATTAAGATGTATCCGGTGGAGGCTGCTCGGCAGGATAAGACCTTCACTGCAGAGTGTTATTCACTCACTGAATAATTAGGATGGCTCTCCATGTCTGATCGTGAAGCATTCTTGAAGTGCGTTAGTGAAGTGTTCGGCACCATTCGGCACCATTCGGACATAAACAAATTAATCCATTCACTAGTGCCCATATAGGCCTCCTGTATTATTAATATTACTAGAGCTGGAGTAAAGAGTGGAGTAAAGAGTGGTTTTACTGTCCAGCTGCCTTTGCTGGAAGAAGAATACAGTGTGTGAACTATATGAGTAGACACAGAAATTTGTTTTGAGTGGTGCAAATCATGTCCATGGCTTTTTGTGGATTCAAAAATCATATTGTGGCCTTTGGTCTTGTGACTACACTGTGTATGTCTTTCATGTTATTTGTGCACTTCTTTTGTTTTTACATTTTAAATGATCTTCTTGTGGAACAAATTAGGTTTTATAAGAGTACAAATATTTTTTTCTCTCACTTAATATAAGGATAATGAACATTTACAGGCAAAATAGTGTTCCTATAGTTCAGATGGTGGATCATTGTAAAAAGTGATTAAACGTGTTCAAGCCATGTGTTCAAATTCCGTAGAACAAAATAAACCGGAAGTAGCTTTAAATGATTACATAACTGCTCATCATGTAAAAATGCATAACATTTGGAAATAGTAATTTCATTTGCAATTTCACAATTATCATTTATAGTTGTGTACATGTCACATACCTGCAGCATTCAATACTAAAGCAGATGGCTGTAATGGACAAATGAACAATACTCATCTCCATCAGGCTGATGGGGCAATTGTTAAAGATATTGATCAGGGTGCAGCATTTACTAAATGAAATAACAACAGGTTTAAGCAGGAGGAGACAATCATTTAGAGCTGAAATGATGGAAACAAAGTCAGCAGATCTCTGTGGGTTGGACAGACTCACATTCATTGTCTGCTGGGCTGTTGTTATGCCCATACAATGCTACTGGAACATTTCAGTTGCCATGACAGCGCAGTAGAACAGTGGCCATCTTTAACTTGTTTACATTTAGATGGTCTATGCTAGGCACAAGGTCAGTGCGGCACAGAACTTTGTAATACGTGCAGTCTTTATTTCGTAAAATATTTTTTAATTATGCACATCAAGGTCATTTTAGCCCCTGAACTCATGTCAAGTGATTCAATAAATTTTGTGTTCAATTTATACACTATTTAAAAAACTATATATATTCTTAAAATGCTTGTCAAAAAGGTTGTCAAAAAACTTATGTAAAAAATACAATGCATTTTTTTGCCTTGAATGAATTTGTCAACCCTGCTAACAAAGACAAAAAAATTACATTTCAAATGCATAAATATGTTACACTCTAAAAGACAACTAGTAAGATTAACCTGTTTTTTACTTAAAAAAATTGTTTGGCTATGATGACAATGAGTATTTTTATTAATACACCTTTATCATTAAAAAACTTTATTTAAACGTTTTATATGGCTATAAGGTGTGAGTGCGTGAGTGAATGAGTGAGTGTGTGTGCCCTGCGATGGGTTGGCACTCCATCCAGGGTGTATCCTGCCTTGATGCCCGATGACTCCTGAGATAGGCGCAGGCTCCCCGTGACCCGAGGTAGTTTGGATAAGCGGTAGAGAATGGATATGGCTATAAGTAGTGCCATCATTACCCTAAATATATGAAAAATAAATTATGTTCTTAAAGCTTTTTAAATTGCTTGAAAAACTCCCATAGTCTTGCATTATACAATACTATGGTGGTTCTGAATCACTCATACACAGTATGAATGTAATGGATTCAAGGCCCAACCTTATCAGAAGGCTTGCACTGTTTTGACATATGCAATTTTTTGTTATTTTTAAAAGCATACTGTGAAATAACACCAATCCATTTGTGACAACACAAATCATTTTCAATGACTAACTAAAAATTTGCAGAGGATTGAGTACCCTCCCCCCATTGCTCTCATGACTGGATGAAGACATCAAATGTTAAAATTAAGTGATATTTTCTGTTTTAATTTTTAGGGTTAAGTTTTTATGTGGTTAGTTGACAAATAAATGTGTAAATGTGTCGAATGGTGTAACAGCAAACATTTAGAAAAAAAGCATATAAGAGATATATCTTCTTTGTTGTTTTATATAAAAAAAAAGTAATAAAAAAACTAACATATTATTATCAGTTTGATTTCTATATGTCACACCAGGGCACACCATGGGACTCAACACAGCAATGGATGTAGTTCGCCTACAGTACTTTTATGGATGACCTTTGACTGTGCCTTTTCTTTTCACGGTTCTAAATAACTGCTGGGCTGTATTACTACAAGTCTGCATGGGGATTTAGTTAACACTGTGCTAAATGACTTTGCCCATGGTTAAGTCAGGGTGCAGCTCTCTGCTGTTTAAATCAGGTTAGTGTTACACACTGCTATATCCACAATGACACTATTTAGAGTGGCTCTTCTGAGATATGAACCTCTTTGAACAGCCTTGCCTTGGGCATTTCAGCAGTGTATTCATGGTAAAGGTGAGACCTCTTTTGTGAAAATATGATGAAATTTGTTTTTGTCAGTTACTTTTGGCTGTTGCATGTGGTTAACACTGTTAAATTAATTTTTGGCAATTAATATTTCCAGATTTTTTTTCAGTAGATCTCACAATAATGCCAAATGGTTCCCAAATTTGCAAGGATAAAACCAATTAAAATTCAGCCTACACATTTACATGATCATGTGTGCAAATATGTTTATTAAAAAGAATGAATGAATGAATGAATGAATGAATTAATTAATTAATGCTTTCCGACAATGATAATCGTATGATTTATTTGAATAACTCTGGATGTACTTTTATATAAATTTGCATTATGTATAACTAAAGCATGTACAGTTAATTATAGTACGTACATTACAGGAAAGATTTGATTTTATTGGAACTTAATTTGTTAAAAAAAAGGACAATATGACCTCATGATGAACAATAGGCAATTTAGCATTTTTCAATCTTAGATAATTTGAACATTTGCTAATACATTTTTAATCTCAAAATTTTTATCTGTGAACATTAGTTAATGCACAATGAACAAACACGAATCAACAATAAACAATAGTATTTGAATGAACTAACATTAAGACTGAACTATAAGACTGATGAAGACAAATTAATTTATGTTAGCTTATGCATTATTGAGAAGTGTTATCAATATTTTCTGAAAGCATCTGATTTTAAATTATAAAAACAAAAGGTCTAGTCTAGAGGCCTGACTGGTCTGTAAAGGATGTGCCTCCCTAGGAGTTTAAGAAGCAGTCTTGTGTGCTACATCACATTTGGTATAGCATCACCACATTTGGTTTTATCTTCTACATTTTTTTTCAGCATTTTCGAGCATACCAGTTAGATATACTCTGGGCTAACATATTTAAAAAAATAAAAATAATTGTATTTTAAATCAAATCTTTACACAAACCTGTTAACATAATTTGATTATTTATTTTATTTACTTTTATATATTATACTATTTTTATATATGCATTAAATATATACAACAGTATATATATGTGTGTGTGTGTTAATCATAAAAATACATAAATATGTAAAAACTGTAGACCATTAAAATAAAATTCCTAAATAACCAGACGCTTTTTTAATTAATTAATATTTTTGATATGAATAGCGTTTGTTAACTGTGCCTTAAACGAATCTCTCTCATCCGTTTATTTGGGATTGATTTATATTGTCTATTTCCGCGTTTGTCTTCCTGTTGGATATTGTAGTCTAGAGTGTGTCCATCTGCCGTTCACAGTAAGAGTGTAGCAACAATACATAACTACTATACCCACAATGCACTGCGTGCTGAACTCTAGCGTGTGTGCAGACGCGGTTATGACGGGACTGAAAGTGAGACGGAGTTTCTTTCAGTCTGTTCATCTCTAATCCTTTTTCTGTCAGTGGTCAGTCAATATTCATATTTATAGACATTAACGTTGATTTCTGTGGGCATTTTAAACACACGGATATTAGTGTTATTAGCTGTGTTATGAGCCATTAGATGAATGAAGTGTTTTTAACAACAGCTATTATTCAACGTTAAGTAACATGTATACAACATGAAACTTTAGGTGTTGGTATAACTTAATGGTGTTATTTTTACACAACATTGAACCACGTCTTACGTGTCACGTCATCTTAGTTAACGTTGTATCGGCATCTTTATTCACAAGGTATTTATACTCATAAATAATTGCACTTTTAGAAGTATGAAGTGCATTTGATAGCAAAGTTAACTGATGATCATTATTCAATAATTTATTGAAAGAA
This sequence comes from Triplophysa bombifrons, assembly GCA_029783895.1. Taxonomy (NCBI): domain Eukaryota; kingdom Metazoa; phylum Chordata; class Actinopteri; order Cypriniformes; family Nemacheilidae; genus Triplophysa; species Triplophysa bombifrons. The sequence continues at coordinate 8,779,159 of CM056455.1, forward strand.
GACAACACAAATGCATTAGTTTTGATAAAACCATCTATAGTCTCCTTTTCTGTGTATGGGTAGTTGACAAATATACGGTACAGTAGCCTACTTGTGTCCTAGGCTATGACAGCATAAAACTGTAAAAATATTATTTAACATTTATGATTTACTAGTAATAATTCAAGTTGAAATCCAACATGCACAAGGTTAATTGTATCAAGAAAAGCAGTGTATGTTGTGTAATAATTCAGTGTATTTTACTTGCAATGTAGAAGCTCTGTTTTAGCTCTCTTGTTTCTGTGTCACAGGTTTTAATAAGGATGGATGGATGATGTAAATAATATGTGCCAAACGTTGCTTCTTCACACAAGGAACTTTGAATATTATTTACATCATCATTTATATCATCTATCATATTTTCTGCTTGAACAGATCTTGTCCTCTGGCATCCATAAGTGTGGCCGGTCATGTCTCCTCCTCGTCTCACAGGAGCCCTGCGCTCCTTCTCTACCGTCAGCAAACAGGAGGCTTTCACACAAGATGTCTATGATTTAAAGGTAAGACTAAAATACTCTTTTACATGTTGTTTCAAACCACTAATACACAACTTGTCAATCGTTAAACAAATGGGCGTAATTCGGATTGCTTTAATGATTTTAATGATGCATATAGGATATTTTTCGACCATTGCCACTGTGGCTTCCATATAAGATGACCACATTTGAACCTAAAAGTATTTGTTTATGTTCAACTGAAGAATGGAAGTCAAATTCTAATTTAACTAAGGCATAGTTCTGTCTTAAACTAATCCGTGTCTGGGAAACCGCCCCAAAAAGTGGTGGCAAATTGAGGATAAGAGTGCTGTTACTTTCACCATCTACACCTTATGTGATGCGACAAAAGACAATAGGACGCCTTATAATCCAATTAAAAATCCTTTAAGAACAATCAATGTTGTGTCGGTCGCGTACATTGTAGACACGGTGTTCTGAGATTGTTTTTCATTGGTATTTGTTTGTAAGATTTTTGCTAATTTTTTTCCGAAGACCAGATTATCTTAAACATTGGTGGGTGTTTCTATGAAGGAAACATCTAGCAACCACCCATAACATCCTACAAACACTCTGTACATGCAATATAATAACTGCGTCTGAAATCGCATAATGTGACAGTACGTATTGAATTTGAATAAGTACCTACCTATCGACCGACAAAACAGTACGTTCTATATATTGTATGAGTGGGAGTTAGTGATGGCCGATATTATATCGTTTGCGATATTCCTATCGTGTGGAGAATTTCTTCCAGTATTAGTCTTCCTGCTATATAAACGATAAATCCTAGTTGATGACATATTGTATTGTGAGACCCATTCACAGCTCATATGCAGAGCGAAAACAGGTATACGTGAAGCTGAGAAAAGTTTGCACTAAAAGAGGAGCTCTAACTCTTGTTAATGATGGCACTGTAGATGCATCCGAGTTGATGTTTAGTGTCACTTTCGTATTATTTAATTTGCTTGTTAAGTATTTGTTGATAGTCATAATACATTAAAGGGGTCATTTGACTCGGCTAAAACTATTATATATTATTGTTTGCTTAAGATGTAATACAATGTGTATACACATTTAGGGTTAAAAAACGCTGTATTTTCCACATACCGTGCATGTTTGTATCTCCTCTTTGATCCGCCTCTCTGAACCGCGCTGATATTTTACAAAGCTCATCGCTCTGAAACGCTAGAGGTGTGCTATGACTGACCAGGTCACTAGTGCATAGTGATTGGTCGAATACTGCAAGGAAATGTTACGCCTCTTACCATATTCGGAACATCAGGCTGCGCCGGCGACGGTACAATGAGATTTACTTAGTCAAATCATATCACAAAGTGACGTACATGCGTGGGGGTGTGGTTACACAAGGTGTTTCAGGCGGGTCCGGGTTCCCATCATTTTTAGATAGAATGCATCTTTTGTTCCGACACTTACATTTTTGCAATTTTACGTTCTTTATACATGCATGGGCAATTTATAACACACCAAAGACACAGAAAACACATATTTCCACCATATGACCCCTTTAAAACACCACAACATTTAGTTTGGAAATGTTTTTTTTCCACCCAAAGCAGAAAAAAAACACTTGACTCTACATATTTATATTATTTATTTTCCTTGTACTTGTTTAGAAAATGAAACATACACTCGCTTTAAGGAAATGTGTGCTCAACGACAGCTGGAAGGCACACACATAACACTGTGCTGAACACTTAAGTTTGTTAAGTCGCTTTTCTGTCCACCAATGAATAAAATCATCTCATGAAGTCCCGAAACAAAGTTATTAGTGACAGATTAGAGCAGTCGATGGAAAGAGGTGAGTGGGGCCGTCAAGGTGCAGTTTGAGCCACATTTACATTATGTATGATCAACATTATATATATATTTATACGTAATTCTTTCAGTATCTTTGTTAAAAATGTATATTACAAATCAGTATATTTTCAGTAATGATGCTGTTAAAAATATTTTTGTTGACTTTTCAAATTTTGTTTTTCTATATTTTCTAATGGTCTTGTTAATGGTGGAGGCCTCATGGTTTCGGTAAATTATCACACTGCATAAATAAATGATTATGTGTGTGATGAGGAAATAGAATAAGCTGTTAGTAATAGTAATGCTGTAGTTATTTTTATTGTCTTTATTTCTTTTGTGTAAAATTTCAACAAAATGTTGAAAGTTAGAGGTTTGGATTTTTTTTTCACTGAAATAAAAAATTTTTTAGACAGAGAGTAAAGTACTGAAAAAGGTACTGGCCGCGAATTCCAGAGACCGTTTTGGTACTAGTACCGGCGAGAAAGTGAACGGTACCCAACCCTAATAGTCATGATATAGCAATATATCATTAAAAGTTAAGGGATGGTTTAGCTATATTTTCTCTCCAGTCTTTGAAAATGTTGTGAAATATGTGTAAAGGATGACTCGGGTCATTAAGGACTGAGTGCTGTGTTATGCTGATAATATCAGCCCAGAGATATACATCGCTCTAATTAATAGCCAAAACAGCATTTGTCTTTCTGCAATCTGATGTCCTTTCCTCTCTACTTCATTTAATCCTGTTCATCCGACCTTGAGAATCATAATGTATTATATGAGTTGTCTTGTGTTGGGGAGGATTCTGAGGAAGCAGGTCACACCTCAGTGCAGTGGGAATCTTTTCCTTGCATCTAAACTTAAATATCTTTACTGGCAAAGCTGTTCAGCTTTATCTGAGTGCATACTTCATAATGCTGAGTTGTAGAGGGCACTGAAGTGCTGATACAATGACATGGTGTTAATTTACTTACTGCCCTAGTGACAAGACATATTAAGCACAAACTGAGGAGCTAATTTATATAACGCTCATACAAATTCATCCTTCAAATGTGTCCAGTTGAATGAATATTAATAATATAATTTCAGATTGTCTTACATAGGGCTGGCTGGGTGACATAGGTAAAACTATTATATCTTTATTATATCTCTAACATGGTGTTTCCTTTTGATTTTATTTAGTATTTATTTACTTAAATGTAATCCATATTTCCATTTAGGGGAACTATTGTTTAACTCATAGCCATTGTTGTTGAGCATTGATTGAAAGATGTTAAATGCATTTAAACACTATTACATAATGCACATTTTAGCTGGGTTCCAAGGTTATGGTTTACTAAAAGAAACTAGAGAAAATTATTTTACTTAGAACATAGCAGTTATCTATTACATAATTTCTTACAAAAAACAATGCTTGAAAAAATGTCATGCAGAGAATTAAAACTAGATTTGAGTTTTGAATGAATTATTTTGAAAGTTTGAACTGATTGGTAAATATCCTTGTTTGCCAATCCAGAACAACAACTTTGAGTAAACATTCCGTCGTCTTTGAAGAATTTTTAAGTATGCACAAACTTACTTTAACGCTATCAAACTATTGAGCTGTCAAATAACTGCATCACATGACGAAAAATATGTCATACTTTTCAATAGCACCTGTTTTCTTAGTCTATGTTACTATTTCGTTACGGCCGGCTAACAAACTACAGTATTGGATATATACTGACAAAGTATGTTCGTGTTCATATTTCCAAACTATAAATTTATTTGTTTACATTCTAAAACAATAAAAAAATACATATAAATACACCTTGTAACATATATTTGGAAGATGAGGAAATTACAATTTTATTCAAATGTTTTATTTTTTTGTAGAGCAAGCGGCAGAAACGACAGGAAATATTTTCCAGAGAAGGTCTGACATGGCAGAAGATCGTACATTTCTTAACCCAGCACCTGGAGAAGAGAGATCAGCCAATGGTCACGCAGGAAATGAAGAATATCCTTCAAGCTGCCAAACAGATTGGTAATATACATTTATTTTCTTAGTGTGCAGTTCAATTTATGCTGCGGTATATAACTTTATTTTAAAAATATCTTTGAGTCTCTGCTGCAGATTTACAGACAAATGCTTCCAGTTTTGCTAATGCATTGCAAGAGTCATTGCAGTTTTGTTTTGATGACCTGTACTTCTACAGTGTTGGTTGTTTATGATGAGTATTAAAATAGAGGAAATATTTTGCAGAGAAAACAACACTTTATTTTGTGTTGCTTTTCCTTTAAGACATTAATGTACAGTAAATATATAACTGGCCAAAATGTTCTGTTAGAAAAAGCTAATTTTGACAAGTATGTACAGTGAATAAATAAACTTATGGTGATCCTCCTTAAACCTTTATTGATCTGGAGGTATTTTAAATACTTTGTAAATTTATGTTTCATCTTATTTGAAAAAGTTGTTTTTGACAAAAAGCGTATAAATAAATGTTTCATACTGTTTGTGCATCTCTCTCTTTCTCTCTCTCGCTCTCTCCCTCTCCCTCTCTCGCTCTCGCTCTCTCTCTCCTTTCTGCCCCGTTGAGGTGAGAGTGGGTGTGCAAAGATTGCATTTTTATATACAGTATCTCTGAACTTGGACCACTGTTTAAAGTTGTTTTAGATCTAAAGTGCTCGATCGACATGCAAGACACCATATTGCATCTCCAACCGTCTAGTCACCGCGTGCCTCTGGAGCATAGTTTTCATTCGGGACTTTGACCAGAGAGACGCTCTATCTATACCTAATGAGACAGAATACTTTAGAAACCATTAGGAATAAGGTGTGTCTGTCGCATCCCGATTGGTTGGGCAGACAAAAAGTCATAGTCCACTGAATACATAATTATTACATTTTTCTTTGATTAAATCGACAAATTATTATTTAAAGATAATACAAATAAGAAGTATTTTTTTTTTGTGGTCAGCTACATGGAGGGGCCCAAGACAAATCTGTGGGGAAATGCCCCTCCCCAGATCCGGCCCTGGGTATAGTCTTTTGTCCATTGCCACCTCGTGTTCAATAAAGATAGACTGTGTGAGGAAGACAGACTAACTTGCGCAGTATTATAGAAAATTAATGATTCAAAGCATCGCATCCTGATACCCAATTGAATCGAATCATTGACATGGCAGTTGTAATCAAATTGAATTGTGAGACCAGTGACGATTCACACCCCTAATACGAAGCTAAAGGAAAAAATCAGTGTATTTTGTAAAAGAGTTAAAGAGGAATTCACTCTTTAGATGTATTGTTGTTTAATCCATAATATGGGAGCAGCACATTCCTCCATCAGTTGAACACAGCAACCATTATGGAGACAGACTGCCCTCAATGTGAGCGCATTAATCTCTGGATGCTCTTCTCTAAGAGGATGCTCAATTCTGCCTTCCTATTGCCTCACAACTGAGGAAGAAGCAGCCAGGCGGTCTCCTGGTCCCCTGCTGTGTTGCAGCAACATATTATCCTAAAAATCCTAAAAAATACCACACTTAAAAGCTTGTCTTTTTCAAGATGTCATCTTAAGTGCGAGTAGCACATTCCGCCTTCAGACTGGATTCAGAGCTGCGGCATCAGTTTCAGTTCAGAACCATGCCTATGCTTCGACAGAGATTCACATTCTGAATGCACTGTAGTTTCTGTGATTTTAACGGAGATATTTTTATTCCACATCTTAAAAGGCAATCTTATAGATCAGGTATCATGCTATGTCATGCATTCTGACTTCTTTACACTGTTTCACGTGCTGGCTTCTCGTGCTTAATATGGTCAGCTTGTTAAAGGTCCCATTCCCCACAATCCCATTTTTCAACCTTTAGTTATTGTGTAATGTTGCTGTTAGAGCATAAACAATACTTCGAAAATGATAAAGCTCAAAGTTCAGTGCCAAGCGAGATATTGTCTTTAACAGAATTCGCTTTTCAAGGACCACAGAGAATGCCTAGAATATGACTACAGCCCTCTACTTCCTGGGTACATGATGTCACTATTCTGAGTGCTTTTAAAAATAAAACAATAAAAAAGCACAGTTCATGAGACCTTTAAAGTGAACCACAGAGAACGCAAGATGTGAATAAGTTTTGCACATTTAGTTAGACTAATTAATTCAGTTGGCTATTGATGGCTGAAAAGTTAGTTGAAATAATAAAATAATTTGATTAAAAAAAGTACTTTTTGATTGAATAAAAGTAATGTTTTATATAACTTCATAATTGTCAGTTTCTTCTAATTTTATTAGAACTTTTAATTAGTACTTAAAGGTACATTAGGCATACGTGTGTGTGTGTGTGTTTGTGTGTACAAGATCAGGATGGCACCACCTCCGCCTCATTTTGAGCTAGGAAAAACCCCGACAAAGGTATACTTTGTATTCTCTATTAAAAATATGAGTGTTTAGTCTAGACTTTAACAAGTGTATGTGTGTTTGTCTGTAACTCAAACCAGTCTGGGAAGGTTATTCCAATATTTAGGGATGAAAAAGTATAGATATAATAAGCTTAAAGTAAAGGAAAATGTAAATGAGTCACTTTGGATAAGAGTCTGCTAATGTAAATGCAATACTGTGTAAAAAGCATTTCAGGGTGAAACCTTAATAAACCGGTTGATAAAATGCTTTTTTTTGTGCAAATTTAGGCAAGGGATGACTACTTTGAATAGGCTAAATTGAATCTTGGCTTTGATTTATTTGCGATTTCTCTAATCAATAAGTCTTACAGTTCCATTTGTGTTGAGTTACTGTTATTCTGAAATAACAAAACAATAATGAAAAATAAGTAAGTGACCCTACACCTTTGTTTCAATGAGTGCAATATATCAAATAGTTAGCTGTCCACATAAAGCACGGTACACAAACTAGTCACTGCAAATCAATATTGAATTTAGCAGTATTGTGCCATATGTCTGCAGTTTAACCTTCATAGCCATCTGTCAAAATAGATTTTCTTTTTCAGCAACTTTGCTGTGGTTCATTTTCTGCCTAACGCCATGAAGAACTAATGAAATTATCCAGCGCTGTTAGTAGAGTGACTGAACCACCACTGGGTCAGGATCATTTTCCACATGTCAGCAACTCATTTAGCATCTAATGATTCATGAGGATATAGGCACACTTCACCTCAATGGCATTCAGCTGTCATGATGCATCTAATTCAATTTGATGCAAATCTTTGAGAGCTCCGCTGTGCTTAAATAGCCATGAATAGGGTTCTCTCGGCTACTACCTTAATTATATTGTTTGGAGAGAGTGGGATAAGATGTTATATGGGAGTCCTGGGGCCTCATTTACAGTATGTGTCATACACAATGCGCTATACATAGGCATTAAAGAGAAAGATAAAAAAGACATTTCCAAATCACAACTTAATTAAAAAATAGCAAGGAGAAAGGAAAAAAATACAAAAAGAAGTGAGTGAGGTAAAATAATGTAGGGTAATCACTTAAGTGCAGTACAGAGCTGTAATTGAATTTAGCAACCGTTGGCACGCACCCGACTTCTTTTGATTCAAAGCTTGGTGGCATAATGTACAATTAGATTTAGTTTAAAAAAGTATAGATCATTCAATTTATGTATTTGCAAAAAGGAACAAGGCAAAATCAGATGTGAAACAGTGATATTGTTGTTAAATATAAGAAAACAGTATAAGAATAATTCAGTATTTGTCACCTAAAACATGAAAATATATTTGTCTGTTTATCTATTTTTATGTAATTTTGAAAGCTGTGATATAACAGGGAGTTGTAAAATGTCAAGCATATATTATTGGGGTATAAAAAGAAAAGGATTAAAACACTTAAATGAAATGCTCATGAGTCAATAAAGACAAGCAAAGCTCAGTGAGGAGATGGGTTACAGTTTCCTACAGATTATCCTTCAGCCTCTCGTCTGCTTTTTTAGAATACATTCATGAAAATAAATGATTAGAATGAATCATTATAATGTAGCATTTGCTAAAAAGTGGACTATATGTGTGGCACAAATGGGGAAAGTTGCCACCATGGATTTTTTTATTCAGAGAATTGCACATTTTAATTGCATTTTGTCTTATCATATGTAACATTTTCAGGCCTCCTGCAGATAGAATGCTCCACTTTGTGATTGATGTGACTTAGACTGTTTAGGATAATTATTGCAATAATTACTTGGAAAAAAGCTTTTCATGTTTACCAATATCTTATAAATAGTTCATACATAGAAACCAATCATATGTATTAAACAAGCGTTTTTGTAAAGCACAAAGTCAAAAGTCATTTCAGCTTCCTTTGTAAACTTCTCACATCAGGTAGTAGAAGAAAGATTGAAGCTTGAATTTGTGAGGAAATCCTGAGGATTTGCATCAGACATGACCCAGGGGAAGCAAGTCTGACAAATTTTACACACCCTTGCCGTTAAAATACAGGGTTGTGCCAGTTATAAATAAGACAATCTTTTTTTTTATTTATCAAAATAATCTACCAATTAAATGTAGTGTAGATTACACCTCATCAGCACATATTTCCTCGATGAGCATGTGCTCCTATGAAACTGGAACACTGCCATTGTTTGTAAGTGGTACAGTTAAGGGGACCAATACAACTGGTCTTTTACAACAGTAATATTTAATTTGACCTAGCTATTGCAGTATGTTTTAAACTTATTAAGGAAAAATCGGTTAAAATAGGCCATACTGTCCAATAGCCTGTACCGTACTTGTACATTTTCCTTTTTTTTTGCGGTGTTCTAAAAATATGTAGTATTTTCAACTTTTTTTCACCCGGCTTTTATCCCCCATCAGACAGCCACTGACTTAGTTGCTTGTGTTGCTTGTCTCTTGCTATGAGATTGTTAGAATGCATTACTAGCTTTGATTGTCTTAGTAACAGTTGGAACAAACCCTGCAGGACCTGACGAGAGATGGATGACGTGAACTCCCCTGCTTTACTTCTATTGCTTGTCGCTTGTGAAAGTTGCTCATCATTTGCATAAAGTTGAACAATTACTACCTGCTGTCGCTTGTGTCGCCGGGAAATTGCCAGCTCTCAATTAAAATGAATTAGATTAGGTCACTCTGCCGCTGCTAGTCGCTGACGTTCTAGTAGGTACGAATATGTGTACCGTTACAATATTATAATGAAAAGTATTTTCCACATACCGTGCATGTTTGTATCTCCTCTTTGCTCCGCTTCTCTGAAACGTGCTGATATTTACAAAGCTCATCGCTCTGAAAAGCGAGGTCTGGTATGATTGGCCAGGTCACAAGTGCGTAGTGATTGGTCGAATACTTCACGGAAATGCCTCTTACCATATTCGGAACATCAGGATGCACAGGTGACTGTACAATGAGATTTAAATGACCGCCCACCTTACTTGCGAATACATTTGGGTGGTCTTAGTCAAATCATACCACAAAGTGACGTACATGCGTGGGGGTGTGGTTACACGAGGTGTTTCAGGCAGGTCCGGGTTCGCTTAGATAGAATGCATCTTTTGTTCCTTACATTTTTTGCAATTTTACGTGTCTAATACATGCATGGGCACCGTATAACACACCAAAGACACAGAAAAACACTTATTTCCGCCATATGACCCCTTTAACTTCCACCGCGCTTCTTTTCCATTGTTTCAATGTTAACACACACTAAACGGACGTGTTTGACTATTAAGCTCGCATCTTAATAGCACCTCACACATGAGCGCCACATTTTACAAGCCATGCAACTCATCAGTGTCAGTTTCAGAACAGTGGACTCACCAGAATGCCCTGGAGGTTGGGCAAGAGTTTTGTTTACTTTTGAAGGCAGAGCAATTTCTGCTATCACAAAGAGTGTCTCGCCACCTTTGCATTCTGCACTGTGCTTTTTTAAATCATTCATTCCTCAAATAATTGTCAAATTTTATAACAATACCCTACCATATTAATTTGGTGATATCATAATTGATTGCTTTAAGGTTTTGAACAACTAAGGCTCATTATAGATAGTCAATGTTCAAATGGTTAGTTTTTAGGACTCACAACCTAATTAACTTACAGGTGTGAGTCTCTAAACCGTCCAGTATGGTTCTGATCACTCAGCAGAGCTTCTGTTCTTGTGTACAGAAAAATGTAAAGTTGTGTGTTGTTTGTTGATTATAGTGTTGATTTGTGGAATGATCTGGTTGTCACTGCGTGTGAACACAACGGTATTAAAGGGTTCGTATGGTGCAAATACGTGTTTTTCTGTGTCTTTGGTGTGTTGCCCATGCATGTATTAGAAACGTGAAAGTGCAAAATTAAAGTGTCGTAACAAAAGATGCATTCTATCTAAAAGGGAATTATCACCCAGACCTGCCTGAAACACCTTGTATAACTACATCCCCACAAATCTACGTCAGTTCGTGGTATGATTTGACTAAGACCGCCGAAATGTATACGCTAGTTAGATGGGCGTACTTGTCAGAACAATTGCTTTGGAACCTATTGTTCCAAATATGGTAAGAGGCTTTACATTTCCATCACATGCTTGCAGTATTCGACCAATCACTATGCACTGTTTAACTGGCCAATCATAGCACACCTCGCTTTTCAGAGCGATGAACTTTGTCAAACTCTGTTTCAGAGAGGCGGGGCAAAGAGGAGATACAAACATGCACGGTATGTGGAAAAAACAGCAATTCTGAACCTTAAATCATGTTTACACATTGCATGACATCTAAAACAAACAATACAATTTGTTTTAGCCGTGTCATATGACCCTTTTAAGGACTATTACAGGACTGGCAACCATATTCTGGTGCTGTGTTAACGTGACTTTAGATGCATACTTTTCAATTGAATAGTATCTCCACTGTTTCAAATCGTTATCCTTATTTAGTACAGTGTCATTTTATATGTGAACTCAAATATGTTTTTTTGTTTGTTTTTGCAGTTGGTACAGATTTTGGACAGGACACCATTGAAAGTGCTGGAGTCTTCTTGTTTAAAACATTCCACAACAGGGAGCAGGTTGGCCATGAGGAGACCAGGGCCATAAAACAGATGTTTGGACCTTTTCCAGCCTCTGCTGCTGAGTTTGCTTGTGCCGCTGTTGGCCGTTTAGTAGCCCAGATGGGAGAATGTCATGTGGAGGCTTTCATCCAAACACATAGTTCCCTCAAGAGTGTCGACCACAGTGCCGTTTTTGGGCAGAACATCGTTTTCTCATTTGACACATATGTGTTGGATGCTCAGGACACTGTGCCATGGACAGAGGGATCAGATATTGATGAAGGCCTGAACTTCCACAATTTCATAAATCATCATGTGGGTGAGCGGAGGTCTGGGTCTGAGCGAGGCGATGCTTACTCAGTGGGAGAACTGGTGCAGAGAGAAACAGGTAGCTCCATTCTGAGACAGGAGGTGGAAAAATACCTGAATGAGGGTAACATGGTGTCATCCAGTGTCGAAGAGCTTTCTACGTCTCTGTTTGAGATGCTGGCCTCCACCAAGAGTGATGACGAACTACAGAATGAGGTGATCCATGTTTTATCTATTGGCTCCTAAAATTTGATCTCATTGTCATGTAAGGGTGGCTTCACAGTGATGGTGGTTTTCAGATTAATTTTATTCAATGTAAATTGGTTATTTAAAGGAGGGTTAGGCGAAAGCGGAGAGGCTAACAGTATACCAAGCTAGCATACAATCCCACCTTCCTATCCTATGTTTCTGAAAATCTTGGCCTATGATAGGCTACTGAAGTGATAACACCTTTGAGGGTGTGGCAAAGTTGTACCTAATGCTACTGAGCAGTTATGTAATACAATGTTCATTAGTGGAAATTGCATTCAAGTGAACCAATAGGATTAAATAGGAACTAGTGTTGTCTTTATACCAAATTTTTGATAAGCATAAGCAGTTCGTATTTTTTCGGCGCACATGTTAACAGATGATAGAATTGTGATAAGGCTCAATTAAAGCGACAGTGCATTCTTTTTGGACAAAATCCACATGGATTGACACGAAAAAGTAACACTTTACCATTAAAACATGTAGTGGTATCTAATGTGTTTTTAACAGTCACAAAGATTTTCAAAAACTCTTGCCAGGAGTTTTTTGGCTAAACCACAATATCACATTTAAAGGATTTATAATACAAGTATATATTCGTATGTGTGAGAGAAAAGCGATCGCATCATAAGTCAGTAACTCTCCTATGATGAGTTAAAGCGGCCATGCAACAATGTGTCATGCATTCTGACTTCTTTACAATGTTAAACGTGCTGTCTTCTCATGCTTAACATGGTCAACTTGTCAAAAAACGAGTCGGACACATTATGTAGTATTTCTGTGATCGATACACTCCCCCGGCGATCGTAAAGGTTTCGGAAAGTACAGGTTTTTCGAAAATATAAAACTATTTCGAAACAACTTTTCAAAGTCCCCTATTGGAAAATTCTCCCGGAAAAGCATGTGGCACGGCCACAGGAGAGCAGGAGAAGGAGCATGCGCTTACATCACTTTCACTTGTAAGCAAGAAAGAGAGAGAGAGCATCCGTTCGCGAAGTTCAAGTGTTTTTTGTTCACTGCATTTGGGTGATGAATGTCATATAAACAGTGGATATAACGCTGGATTTTGAGATCGTTTGAAACTGATATAAGGAGCCGTCCCAGCGCTAAAATATGCTGGACATGAACCACATGCGGTGAGTGAAACTGATGTCTGTGTTTTGTTGCCAATGGGTGCACACGTGCTTTTGTTCAGCCAACGCTTATAGATACATGTGTACTGAGTGGGGGACAGAGCAAACACAACAGCCTGAGAAGGAGGGACTTTATATTGACCGGAAAAAATCCAGTCGTTTTGTGAGAAGAGGGACAGCAGTGAACAATAGACTTGAAATATGTGAAATATAAATCTTAAAACATGAACTTCCACTGTTAAACACCCCAAAAACATAATCAAAAACAGCAAGAGAAAGCCCCCTTTAAAATTTTTTAACTTTAACAGTCAAAGTAGATAAAATAGTGCATCTAAATGGTAATGACCTATCTTCAGATGAGAGTTAATTTTCTTTTAGTGCATTTATGCGTTCATGACATGCAACATCTGATGCACACCGTAGCTCTGTCAGGTGACTTGGCCTTGGATATGGCTTTGGAACCAAACTTAAATTCTAGCTTTTTGAGCTCTGTAGAGCCTCACGTCACATTGAAAGCTCACATCAAAGACATTTTGCTTAATGGCATTCAGCCTTATTTAACTTAACCGTGCAGCTACATTTATTTACATCAGAGTCAAATCCTTTTTATGTTGGATTTCCATCAGTATGCTCCCTCCTATAAATACACAGTGGCAGTAAAGGAGTATTCACACATAAAAACAACACTTATACATCTATGAAGGCAACTGCAGTAGCCAACAAACTATCAAAACAAGCAAAATTAATAAAAAAAGACAGAATGAACAGGTTTTAACGCAGTAGTTCTACAAAATTAAGTTTTGTTCAAAAGGAAGAAGCAGTAGAATCCACTTTTTACTCTTCTTAGAGACCTGTGTAACTTGCCCTGACACCAGCTGCTTATAGTATTGGTAGTCATTTTATTTTTAAGATGTCTACCATTTGCCTTGATATTTAGATATCTAATGAAATGATATTAAGGGATTTTAGGTGTGGCTTGGTAGGCAGAGTACTTGCTTGTTGCGCAGAAGCAAAAAAATTGTCAAAAACTATTTGCTAAGGACGGTAGATCAAACATATGTGTTGTAACCTTGCTGCTCAACATTAAAGTTCACATTTGGAAGACTGCCTACACATTTATTACTGAGATCAGGCATAGCTGCTCATGTGTGACCCCAGAGTGCAATCCACTGTGAATATAGACCACTGTTTGGCTAACAAAAGATCAGCTGGACTGAATCCAATCGTGTGCTTCATGAATCTGAAGGTGTTTCTTGGCATAAACAGTGTGATGTTATCATATGCACATGTCCTCAACATATATTGAAATAGTTAAAACATAGAAGACAGACACACCCACATACAAACTCTCCAGACACACAATATGCACACATACATACACCACATTCTTTAAAGCGGGCATAACACACAGGATTTCTGCCAATCTCAAATTAATCTTGAATATCCTTAGAGTAGTATTGCATGCTCCTTTTCCTGCTCTCCTGTGGCCGTGCCACGTGCTTTTCCGGGTGAATTGTCCAATAAGGGACTTTAAAAAGATGTTACGAAACAGTTTTATACGTTCTAAAAAAACTGTACGATCACTGGGGGAGAGTATGCATCGAGCACAGAAATACTAGGTAATACGCCCAACTCATATTTGACAAGTTGACCATGTTAAGCATGAGAAGACATTAGTCTGAATGCATGACACATCGTTGCAGGGCCGCTTTAAAGGGGTGCAATGTGTCATATGCATTCTGTTTTGTTGACAATGTGCTTTAGTTCCGCCTACAGCCTTTTTTTGTTAGAGTTAGACTTCGGGGAAATGCTAAAAAAGTTATTGTAAAGTGCTGCGACACCTCTCCCTCTGCCATTTAGGGGAGGCTCATGTTTATTATAATAATCTTGGGGGACAGATTCATTTGAAGTAATATAATCATCTGGTTTAAGCCATGTTTCTGTAAAGCAGAGAATGTCTATTTTTATGATCAAAAAGTGCATTATTAGAGAGAGTTCTAATATTTACCAATCAGAGTCGTAACATTTGATTATCTGTATTTTGTTCATCTTTAATTTGTTTAACGTTTATTAAATTACTTTCAAGAGGTTTACGCATTATCTTATCTTTGCTAAGCCGGAGGACAGACATAGTCTCTATTTAATGACGTTTGGGAGAAGGGATTATTACATGTTGTACATTTTGTGTATTCTGCGACATGAGAAGGCAAGCAGACTGTTGGTTAAGAAATTCTGTCTGCTCCCTGACCTGGGCCCCAGTGAGTCAAGCTTTAGCATTATTAAGACTTTCTGCCATATTTCTAGACTGAAGGGAAGCCCCATCCCAGGTGGGATGGAGACCATCTCCTTTCAACAGATCAGGTCTGTCCTCAAAACTCATCCAGTCATTAATAAAAAACTATATCATTCTGCAGGCAACACTCAGACAACCAGCCATCACCACGATAAGCAATTAGGGGGCAAGAGAATATTACAGTGTCTGACATCATGCTTGCGAGCTCACACACCTCTTAAATATTATTTTTGGTGATCTCCGATTGATGGATGCGAACATCATTTGTGCCGACGTGAATAACAATCTTACTGAATTTACGATTGGCCCTAGCCAGTACATTTACATTTGACTTGATGTCATGGGCTCTGACTCCCGGTAAACATTTGACTGTGTTGGCTGGTGCCTCTATGTTAACGTTCCAAACAATAATATCACCGATAACTAGGGCACTTTCAGCAGGTTTCTCAGTCGGTGCGTCACTGAAAGGGGGGGAAACCTGTTCGAGACTGTAATCAGAACGGTTGAGTGATGTTTTGTCTTGCGACTGTGCCGTCACAAAGTTTCCCAGCTGCGGGGGATTTTCAACCAGAACCGAGTTGTATGCGCTAACGTTGCTCACATCCAAAATGTTTTCTACAGTCTTTACACTCTTACTGTCCTCAGATAAAGATTGGATGCGAGACTCTAATTCTAAAATCTTCTCTGTCAGCCTAACTATTTCCCAGACTTTTATCGCATATAAAACCCTCGCAGCTGACAGAGAAAACTAAGCTAAACATATGACATACCATAACTCACCGGGTTTGAAGAGCAATTCCGACTTACCAATGTTGCTTGATGAATCGTTGTATTTACGCTTAAAAAGAGAAAAACACAAGACAAACTAGAGGCAAGATGATATTCCACAGTGTAAACAGAAAGCAAGCTAACACACTTATGCTATGCTAATGGCGTTAAGTTAACTATCCATTTTGGTTTAGAATCTTCAAGTAAATAACAAGAACAGAATTATCGAGATATCAGGATAATTTAGCATCAACAGTGATAAGTAACGATAATAAAATACACTAATATTAAGACCAAGTGCAAGGATACAAACTAGCTGCCGGCAGTCTGATAATGATTGTTTCATGGTTATTTGGCATTCTTTTGAATTTGAATGTTCAACAGGGCATTGGCATCAGTGATCACTGGTGTAAACACCTAACCCAGAGCAGATGTGCCATGGTGCTCGTTCCGAAAACATACTTTTTTGTAGTTTAACGAAAATTATGCAGATATAACAAACTTCATCTGAAATCCTCACTGTGTAAGTATTCAGTGCATTCAATGAAGTTCTTTTCAACCATTGATATTGGAAAATAATTTACTTGGGTCTTAATAACACAAGCAAGAAATACAATTACTTGTTACCTATTTCACTTTTCCTTAAACAGTGCTGCTCGGCTCAAAGTTGTGCAGTATTTTTTCTCTTTCGAAACGGCAGCTCCTTACTGTAGGTCCACTCGATGATGACTTATCTTTGCAGAAGCTGTTTTATTAATACTACACATCGGACACACTGCTTATTGCGTAATAATTTAGCAATGTGAATTCTTGATATGAGCACTTGCTATGAGTCTCAACACTGAGCACTGTAGTACCTGATCTACATCCTGTTCAGATGTTCCTCACGTAGTTGACATTTGGACACCAGCTATCCCACTGATACCTTCAGTTGTGGGATGGCCTTTGTGTGCCCGACTCTCCACTATTCTCTGCATGTGTCACTCTAAAGTCAACAGCAGTAAAGTTAAAAGGCTTTCCATTCACTGCCTTTAAACCTAAAGAGCCAGCAAAGAACGCCTTTTAATATTTCACATTGTTCTTTCGAATCGGTGACATTTCCTGCAAAAGCAAATACATCTAGAGCAATGAAAAGCAGAGGAGTTGGACTTGTAACGATAAAGCTAATTTAAAGCAATTTAGGATTCACCTTTTTTTTGGGAGAAAATTGCACACTTATGGATCGCTTAAGAAACATAACAGCTACAAATTGATGTGGCATGCCTCTTTGTTTCAGGATGTCAAAGAACAGAGAAAGCGTGCTTTGTGATTTTAACTTTCACTTTTTAAGTCTGGATGTTTAAATTTGTGTGATGGTAATTGCCTAATGAGCATATTTTCAAAATGACTGGTATTGGCCTTGACAAACACAGAAAAACTGCACTAAAATCCGGAGTGTTTAGTTAAAGAGATTAGGACTATATAAAGTACCACAAACTAGTCGACTAGCAATAATATGTTATGTTGTCCTGCTCCTGTCTGCAACATTCCCAATTTTACAGCTGGAAGAGCCCACATGTAAAGGTATAGCATACATAGATTTCAGTATCCTCTGCTTCTGCAAGCTCATCTTTTAATATGATTGGTAACACTTTAGTAAAGGGACCAATTCTCACTATTAACAAGTTGCTTATTTGCATTGAATTGTCATAAACCCATTTCTGAGGAAAATGGGCCATTATGTTATGGTTACCTTACTTTTTTTTGCTTTTTTTTGACTGATTCTTGCTTCTCTCTTTCAACATCAGATGTTTGAGTTTCTTGGTCCTGAAGGCTTTGAGATGATCTCTGTGCTCCTCCAGAGAAGGTCAGAAATTGTGGACTCTCTGGTGTCTCTGCCATCAGACAGCACACCTCACTACACATCGGGTGAGCCAAAACTCCTCAGGCTTCCACAGCCAGAACCTATCAAAGATCTCTGCCGGTGTCTGTAGTACTTCATATAACTGCTGGTGTTAACAGCTTGCTGCATCTCAAAAGCTGCAGTTTATCCCTCCCTATAACCTGTGTGATTTTACTCAAACATTACATCATGTTTTACCCACCCCATGCATCTTTTAACAGTTTCCTTGAATTCAATAAATTGTCTAAGAGTGCCACAGTTCATCAGAATAAAATTGAAATCATGGTGTTGTGGGATTATTAAATAGCAAACGACTGAATTGAGGTGAATGGGGCTCTTACAAGCACATGTGGCTCTATCATTCATTCCTTGAGCTTTCTTTTTTTAATGTTCCTGACTAGGCCAAGTTTCTGATCACCAAATGGGTACCATTAATGTATAAACTTAGATGTCTACGCGTTGATGCAGTTATCTGTTTGATGTCACATGGTTGCATGGGTTTAGAAAGTGTTGTATACATAGCTTAGTTTCAGTAAAAGCTCTTGAAAATGAGGGCCACATTTTGAAACATCCTGTATGTTTTTAGAGTATGTCAAGCTCCTTTTACTCAAATGATCTAGGTTGACTTGACCCTTTAAAATGAATACAGCGATTTTTGTTGAGTAGCTGCAGAAGAATTTGCTACCGAAGATTTAAAAATGCCCTTAGTGAATATTTCACATTCTTCTGAAGCTTTTTACGTAGACAAGCGGATGCGACCTCTTGTAATTGTTCTAATTTTATGAACGCTTACTGAACAGGACCATTTCACAAAACAGTAGAAGTTTAATGGATAGAGTCTTTCAAGAGCTCATTAACGGCTGAGTGCTCACAGGAAGAGAGTGCTTACTGAAATATGACATATAGCTGAAAAAATTACAGTCCAGCAGAAGAGCTGTGCATATATTCACTTTCTCTTTCTCGCTGTAAGCAAAGTCTCTCCACATTAAGGTTGCTAACATTTCTCACTTTAGTGCTGCTCATGTTATTGTCCGTGGGCTTGTCACAATTCAGTGCATTTATGAAAGTGATGGTATTATTATAGCTGATCTTTCATGTTGGCAGTAGGCGCATTTATGTGTTATTTGTGGAGAAAGACCTCATGCTGTCTTTCAGAGCTTTTAGTTTAAAGCTCCCTCTGTTGTTCGTTCCGTTTCAGATGTGTGAAAGCAGCTATAAGAGTCTATCTTAACTAGCGTCCCTGTTGCCTTTCTTTATGTATAAGTTTTCTTTTGAGTATGTCTTGATATGACTGTTTAGTGGAAGTCAGTCATCACTTGTTTTATTGGCATTTATTTGGTAATAATTCTTCAAGATGCAGAGATAAATAGAACATGTCTGGCTCTAACAGAATTTGAACTAATAATAAATAAGACATACATTTTTTCGTGAATTATATTAAATTATTATATTTATTAGTAGTTTGAAAGTTTGTCTAAACTGAATACATCATTCACAGGGTTTGAGGGAGTGCCCACTTGCTGCCATTCTATTTTCTCAGTTTACGCTTTCATGGGAACAGTGACTTCTCTGATTGATGGATTGCAGTTGTCATATTTTGAACCATAGATATAAATAACTATATGCAGCATTCCATCTTGGAACGGTCCACTGACGTCACTCACAGTTGACTAGAATGCCCCAACACGGCACTGCACAGCAGGGATGCCACAATTCTCAATATAATATTGAACCGTTCGATACGACCTCCACAGTTCAATGCGTGTAAGTGAATTGCAGTTTTCCGGTTTTGCCTTTAAATTAAGTCTGTGCGCTTAATTTACACTCTGAACTGGTTCTGTCCGTGTTTGTCTGTAAGTCTGTGAAATAGATAAACGCATCCCCACGAGTACTGTCTAATAGCGAGTGGTGGTCGGGCGGTGAAGCGAGGGGGCCTACAACACATGAAGCAATGTGCTGTTGAGTATAATGCTGACGAACAGACGCGGGCTGGCTTTATTGTATGCCCGTTGTACTAAAGTGATACCAGTGCTTTTTTTACTGGCATGTTGATGAACAGTAAACCAAGAACTGCTGTGAGTTGCCAGTGTAAATTTTTACTTTTATTCAATACACCAGGAATTCATACAAGTTGATTTTTGCTTAAAGATAATAAAAGATGTCTAGGAAAATAAAGAGAATTTCTGTAAAAGAGTTTTTTTTTTTCTTAACTTTTTACTGCTCCTGTCACATAAGTATAGAATAACGAAAAAACACTTTAATGTGCGAAGCCATCAGAACCAAACTGAACCGAAAACCTTGGGTGAAAAATCGAGGTTCGTATTGAACCTTGGCTGAGCTGTATTGTCTTATCCCTACTGCTCAGACATGGCTGTGAAAACCACTGGGATTTAAATTCCCGAAAAATTTGATAACCTTTCATTGTTGTGATCTGTTAGTGTAGCAGATATAATGTTTGAGCATACACAACAATAAATATGTTTTCATAATCACAGTCAGCTTCATCCTCTTTTTTTAACGGATCACGTTCCATTATGGTGGACAACCTACACATAGCAGCCCATTAAAACAGATGCAAATGCGGCATCTAGTTATATATATCTATGGCTACACTGTTATTCTTAGATGTGGGAATAAGTTATTGTAAAGAATAAGAGGTGCTGAATCTTAACAGGCAGTACAAAGAAAAGGCTAATTAAATTACTTGAGAGAAACCGTATTAACTACAAAATAGTTTTATAAGATCTTTATTTGTTCACAGGAGGCTGTGTACGTGTAACAGCGACAGAGGTTGCGCTAGACTTTTTCAGGCTCGTAAAAAATCCTTCATAATCTATTTTTCCCCTTCACTACGGTGCAAGGTGATGTTACATGCTAAGTTTGTGACATCATGGCTATGTACATGCATTTACTGTCTGAACTTACTGAACTTTAGCTTTCCTGTAGCTCAGTGGTAAGAGCATTGCGTTATAATGCAAGGTTGTGGGTTCGATCCCAGGGGATTGCAAATACCTATGTAAAATGTGTAGGATAAAGCAATGTAAGTTGTTTTGGATAAAAGCGTCTGCCAAATGCCTAAATGTAAATGTAAATGAACTATCCAATAAAGTTAAAGTCGTTTACATACTAAATGTTTCTGTTCTCAGACAAATAATAATTACAGACAAATGTTTATAGTCATATGTCCATTCAGTAACAATGACAGGTGCTTGTGAATGCTGTTTTGCAATCATTTATCCATTCATTCATTCATTCACTTACAAGTAACTTTAAGCTGCTGTTTGATTAGGAATTTGCTGCTTCTGCAGCTCACAGACGCAGAGACACATTATTTCACTTCCTTCAAATTAAGATTTATCCAAAATGACACCAGCCTGCTATCGCTCTCTGAAGGAAAAGGTCTGTAAAAACACCGCACCACTGTGCGTGCCTGTGTATATGAGTGAGCACGTGATGCAGGGGTCTGATTTAGTGGCAGATGCATGCATGCATTGCAGAATCCGATCCAGAAACAATGCCTCAAACAACGTTATTGCTGTGTTATTATGAAAAGTGTAAAAAGATTTTTAGTTTGTTTATTTCGTTGGTGGGCCGTCATAGTCTGATGCCTTGTATATACACCCGCATGGCTCCGCACCGCAAGTCTCCACTCATCCCGCATGGGTTTTCCTGAATGGGCGAGACATTTAT
This sequence comes from Triplophysa bombifrons, assembly GCA_029783895.1. Taxonomy (NCBI): domain Eukaryota; kingdom Metazoa; phylum Chordata; class Actinopteri; order Cypriniformes; family Nemacheilidae; genus Triplophysa; species Triplophysa bombifrons. The sequence continues at coordinate 8,800,810 of CM056455.1, forward strand.
AAATAAGTAATTGGAAACATGCGTCCATTCCTCCGGTCACTTACGATCACGTTCTGATGAAAGGATATTATTGGATGCTTGCAACTTGACATAAAGGGGAATTACAAATTGCCCTCATTGTAATCCGTCACTGGTAAAAAAAATCTGTCAATGACGGAGAAATTTCGATTAACGCAACCTCTGAACAGCGGCCCGTTACTTGAATGCAATTGCCAAAGGGTGGGGGTATATTCAACAGTCTCTGTAAGGGCTCGGGTGTGCCCATGTGACCGTGTCCCAAACACAGCTCAGAAAAAAGACCCAGAGCCGCCTTTGAGATGGAAATGTTAAGGAGGTTGCGAAGATGCCCAAGACAGTATGAATAATTCAGAAGAACCTTTTGAGTCTTGACGGTCAATATCTGTGACAGAAAGGAGAGACAAGAAGAGAACTGAGCTTCTCAGAATAGTATTCTCAGATCGAAAAGTATGAGCTGGTTTTTCTGTAATAGGCATTTCTGTCAGAGCCTTGAGATGTGTATGTGGTTACAACCAGTTTGGCATAAGAATGCACGGCAGTATCAGGGATTGTGGAACTTTGATAGCACAACCAAGTTCAGAGACAGTGCCATGCATGTGTATATTCTACTGTATGATCTTTTATCCATGTGTGAAGTGATGAGTGGCCTGCTCTTGGTCTATGAGCATATCATGAAACACTGAAAAAATCTCATGAAGAGCTTTTAGTACACAAGTAATGCCAATTTTTAGTTTTGTCATTATTAGTTATTTGTTAATACTATTATTTTAAAGTTATAATAGCTTACACACGATGAACATTTTGTAATTATTTACTAAGTTTTACACTTGCGTTGTTTCAACCTGTGTGACTTTCTTCTGTGTAATGCAAAAGTTACATATTTGAATGATTGAACTTGGTTCCTTTTCAAGGTGATAAATGCATTGCAACTTTCGAAAGGACACGAGCAAAGTAATTCATATAACATTTAACAATCACAAAAGATTTTGAATATACACTGGACCTCTTTTATGATATTTAATGGTGAATATATTTGAAAGGTCCAGTGTATGGAATTTAGCGGCATCTAGTGGTGAGTTCGCAAATTGCAACCAATGGCTCACTCCACCCCTCACTTTCGAAGCACAACGGAGGCCGAGAGAAGATGTCGTCACGTTTTCGCTTCTTTGCCGAAGGAGATGATGTTTTTTAAAACGCCTTCTGTTGAGCAGTTTGTCTGTCTACTGTAGAAACAACATGGCAAATTCCATGTCAGGGGAGTTGTATGTAGATATAAATAGCTCATTCTAAGTTAATATAAACATAACCCTTCATTATGTAAGGTCTTTATACAAGTCTGAAGAAAATGTATATTATATTCCATGTCTGTCAATAGATCCTCCGAAAAATCGCACACTGCACCTTTAAAGTGATATATCACCCAAATATATCATCTTTGACTTTAAATGTCCCATTGACCAACGAAAAATACCTTGGTAGTCAAAAGTGCCCCAGGGCTGTTTGCTGTCCTACATTCTTCAAAATGTCTTCATTTGTGTTCAACAGAACAAAAAAAAATTAATAAAAAAATATATATATATTTTCCTACTATGGCCAAGTCAAGTCAACTTTATATATATAGCACTTTTTACAATTTTCATTGTTACAGAGCATCTGTACATGAAACATATTGACTATAAGCAAAGCAAGTTAATACAAAGGAAGTGAACACACACAGAATACAGACACGTACACAGGTTCATACACACCCACATGCATAAAACACAACTCCGCATGCACAGAGCACAAAATAAACACGCAAGCACGCACACATACAGTTGTGTTCAAAATTATTCAACCCCCAATGCTGTAAATGGTTTTAGGGAATTTAGTGTACATTTGTAATTGTATTCAGAATGAAATCCTACAAGGACTTCTTAAAGAACCATATGCAACTAAAATGACATCAATTAGTTTTGTAATACAGTAGTAAATGTTTCTTTTGTGAATTCTTCATTGACATAATTATTCAACCCCTTAAAGACTACCACTCTGAAGAACAGAGGTTCAATGAAGTGTTTTCAATCAGGTATTGAAAACACCTGTGGATATCAGGGAGCAGCAATAAAGCCTAATAAGCACCAATTAGGCAGCTTTAAAATGACTGTGATACTCAGCTCCTTCTAGACATTTACTGGTGTGGTTACAATCATGGTGAGGTCAAGAGAATGGTCCAGGAAGACTAGAGAACAGGTGATTAATCTTCACAGGAAGGGCAATGGCTATAAGAAGATAGCAAAGATGTTAAACATACCAAGAGACACCATAGGAAGCATCATTCACAAATTCAAGGCAAAGGGCACTGTTGAAACGCTACCTGGTCGTGGCAGAAAGAAGATGCTGACTTCGACTGCTGTGCGCTACCTGAAGCGTAGAGTGGAGAAAAGTCCCCGTGTGACTGCTGAGGAACTGAGAAAAAAAATGTCAGATGTGGGTACTGAAGTTTCTGCTCAGACAATACGGCGCACCCTGCGTAATGAAGGCCTCCATGCACCCCCTTGCTGTCCCCAAAGAATAAGAAGAGTCGACTGCAGTATGCCAAAAGTCATGTGGACAAACCACAGAAGTTTTGGGATAGTGTTCTGTGGACTGATTAAACAAAATTAGAACTGTTTGGGCCCATGGATCAATGCTATGTTTGGAGGAGGAAGAAAAAGGCCTCTGAAGAAAAGAACACCTTGCCTACTGTGAAGCATGGCGGGGGGTCAATCATGCTTTGGGGCTGTTTTTGCTTCTGCAGGTACTGGGAAGCTTCAGCGTGTGCAAGGTACCATGAATTCTCTTCAGTACCAGGAGATATTGGATGACAATGTGATGCAGTCCGTCACAAACCTGAGGCTTGGAAGACGTTGGACCTTTCAACAGGAATGATCCCAAGCATACCTCCAAGTCCACTAGAGCATGGTTGCAGATTAAAGGCTGGAACATTTTGAAGTGGCCATCGCAGTCACCAGACTTAAATCCGATTGAGAACCTCTGGTGGGACTTAAAGAAAGCAGTTGCAGTGCGCAAGCCTAAGAATGTGACTGAACTGGAGGCTTTTGCCCATGATGAATGGGCGAAGATACCCGTAGATCGCTGCAAGACACTTGTGTCAAGCTATGCTTCACGTTTAAAAGCTGTTATAACTGTAAAAGGATGTTGTACTAAGTACTAAGATTGAATGTCACTTGGGGGTTGAATAAAACTGATAATGATGTGAGCTCAGAAAAGACATTTGTGGTTATTTCATTATAAATGTTATGTTATATTTGTCTGACCTACACGTGCCTCTTTGATTTAATTGTAAGCAGGATGACTGAATGATCATAATCAATGTCAAACCGACCAAAACAATCAATTTCAGTGGGGGTTGAATAATTTTGAACACAACTGTACATACACGCACGCACACGCACACACACACTTTGTCATTTGATTGATACTTTTATCTAAAGCGACTTACAAAGAGGTCAGGCAGCAATGAATTCCTATATGTATTAATTAATAAATTAAGCAAAATGTTACATTTTAAAGTTATATTAATAAATACGAAAACTTTAAATTCTTAAGCTGATGTTCTTAGGCCCACCGGTCACGCAAAACCGTGCAAAACAGTATGCAACCCAGGACCAGATAGAAACAAGCTTACATTCCAGCAGGAAATGGTAACATAATAAATTACCCGATCGCTTCGGCCCTTCTTGATCAACCAGTGTTACGCCACGTCTTGTCGCGACTCAACAAAGACAATAAACCCTAAATAAATAAATACTAAATAAAAAGACATTATGAACACAACATTTGTTGCCTCTAGTTGGAACACTATTACTGATTATTATGACTTATGTTGTCTTTTTTCAAACTCAACCAGAGTTAGTCCGTAAAAAACTCTTTACAATGCTTACAGGCTGTGAATCTGAAGCGCCTGCAAAGTTTTAATTGTTGGAATGGCCACACTCAATGTACAAAGGTCTCAACACTTTAGTACAACCGGCATCCAATAAAGCCAGCCTGCGTCTGTTCGTCAGCATCTCAACAGCACATTGCTTCACTCGCTATTAGATATTACTCGTCTTAACGAACGGTTAAATATTACAACCCCTGGCAAAAAGTATGGAATCATCCTTCTCAGAAGATGTTCATTCAAATGTTTAATTGTGTAGAGAAAAAACCAAGCACATATATGCCACAAAACAATTTTCACTCAACAAAACAATATTCTGGCTGTATAAAACACTTAAAAAAACAACAAAGAAAGATAACTATAGTCAATAACAAGTGTTTTTACAGATCAAACAGAGGAAAAAAATATGGAATCACACAAATCTGAGGAAAATTATATGGAATCACCAAATAAAAACACTACTAGTACTTTGTTGCACCACCTCTGGCTTTTATAACAGCTTGAATTCTCTGAGGCATGGATTTAACTAATGACAAACAGTATACTTCATCAATCTGTCTCCAGCTTTGTCTTATTGCAGTTGCCAGATCAGCTTTGCAGGTTGGAGCCTTGTCGTGGACCATTTTCTTTAATTTCCACCACAGATTTTCAATTGGATTGAGGTCCGGACTATTTGCAGGCCATGCCATTGACATTATATGTCTTTCCTGTAGAAATGTTTTCACAGATTTTGCCCTATGCATTATCATCCTGAAAAATGATGCTATACCATCACCAAACATCCTTTCAATTGATGGAATAAGAAAAGTGTCCAAAATCTCAACATAAACTTGTGCATTTATAGAAGATGTAATGACTGTCATCTCTCCCATACCTTTACCTGACATACAACCCCATATCATTAATGATTGTGGAAATTCGCATGTTTTCTTCAAGCAGTTGTCTTCATAAATTTCATTGGAACGGCACCAAACAAAAGTTCCAGCATCATCACCCTGCCCAATACAGATTCGTGATTCATCACTGAAGATTGTCTTTCTTTAGCCCACTGAAACCTTGTTTTTTTCTGTTTAGATGTTAATGATGGTTTTCGTTTGGCTTTTCTGTATGTAAATCCCATTTGTTTTAGACGATTTCTTACAGTCCGGTCACAGACATGAACTCCACTTTCTGCCCATTTGTTCCTCATTTGTTTTGTTGTGCATTTTCTGTTTTCAAGGCATATTGCTTTAAGTTTTCTGTCTTGGCGCTTTGATGTCTTTCTTGGTCTACTAGTACGCTTCCCTTTTACAACCTTTCCATTTGATTTGTACTTGGTCCAGATTTTAGACACAGCTGACTGGGAACAACCAACATCTTTTGCAACATTCCGTGAAGATTTACCTTCTTTGAGAAGTTTGATAATCCTCTCCTTTGTTTCAACTGACATCTCTCGTGTTGGAGCCATGAGTTATGTCAATCATCTTGGTTCAACACATCACTAATGTGTGCAAGCACTCTTTTTTAACTACAGACTAATTAGCAGTTGTAATCAGATACGGGTGTTTGTTTTAGAAATGCAAAGTGCATGGTGATTCCATATAATTTTCCTCAGATTTGTGTGATTCCATATTTTTTTCCTCTGTTTGATCTGTAAAAACACTTGTAATTGACTATAGTTAACTTTCTTTGTTGTTTTTTTAAGTGTTTTATACAGCCAGAATATTGTTTTGTTGAGTGTAAATTGTTTTGTTGCATATATGTGCTTGGTTTTTTCTCTACACAATTAAACATTTGAATGAACATCTTCTGAGAAGGGTGATTCCATACTTTTTGCCAGGGGTTGTATATTGAGAATTGTGGCATCCCTAATCATTAACATTCTAATAGCAGTTGACATTTTGGTAGTCAATGGGGGGCAAAATCTGTCTAGTTATATGCATTCTTCAAAATATCTTTCTCTGTTTTCATCAGAACAAATAAATTTATACAGATTTGGAACAACTCGAAGGTGAGTAAATGCGTGTAGTTTCTCTTTAATTGCATGGATAAGAGAAACTAGTGCATTAATACAAATGTTCTTTTAATGATCCAAGTAAAAACAAAAAGATTATCCATATATGAGAATTCTCTTATAATTTGCTCACCATAATTCTCTCCAAGTATTTGACTAAGTTTATTTATCTGAACACTAACAAATAATTTTTTTTGTGCCAGCAAACATGGCGAACCTCCAAAGAGCATCAACATGACTGATGTGTCGCCATATTTTAACTAATTTTACGGCTCGTTGGAATGCTTGATTCCAATTCTTGATTCCACTTCGAGTCGGGTCTTGATCACTCTGTCGGTGCTTATTTCTGAGATAACAACCGGCTGCCTGTACATTATCTGTTACTTAACACGTTCATCTGTATGCCAAGGATATAATAAATATTTTTTGTCATGAATGTTTTATTTATTAACCCACTGGAGACCATCGTGTCGTTCAAAATCTGTATGATTTTCTTTCTTCTGTGGAACACAAACATGATGTTATAAATTAATGTCTGGATTTGTTTCCACACAATGAAAGTCAATGAGGGCCAACATTGTCTGGTTACCAGAGTTCTTCAGAATATCTTCTTTTGTGATCAGGTTTTGAATAAAATGAGGGTGAGTTTTTGAAGAAAAGCATCTTTAATCTTTGGTTAAAGATACCTTTATTTTTTTATGGTTTTGGATTAAAGTGGGTGAGTATATCATTTCTGTAGAGGCTTTCTTGGTGACATGTAAAGCTTGGCTTCTTTGAAAACACTTTCCAATGTCAAGTTAACAAGCTATTTTTCTTAGAGTTATGCCATATGAATTACTTGTTCAAGATTTTTTATAACAGTAATATTACAGTCATAATTGTGAAGTCATAGCAAAATTACTCTTGCTCGTGTGATGTTGCCTTACTTGGTCATAGTATCTTAAATTATTTTATTTCATAAGCTCAAGCACAGTTTTGTTTTTCATGACCAATTTATAGTTGAGAGATTTTACTTGGACAGCACAGACAATATTGATTAAACAACAAATATTCTGCTGTGACAAAAATAGTAATTGAGGATTTTCTTTGAAGCCACGACGGCTGCAGACCTTTTTGTTTTTGAGCTGGTTTAAGGGTTAGTTCTGGTCTGAAAGTTTTTGTTTGTTTGAACAGCCAAAGGCAAAGAAGTTAAACCTGTTGGTTTGAAAGCAGTTCAGCCTCCACAGCAGTGGCAGCCGCAGATTAAGATGATGAAAGCAGAAGGCCGTAGTCGAATGTTAATATTGATGTGAAAAAGAGAGGATCACGGCTAAAGATGTCTTGGTTATCATTACTCTTTCTGTTTTTATTTTCTCGGAGACCAAATACAGAAATACTCACAGAATATAAAGGTGTCTATTTTGTGATATTCATCTGATACCATTTAAAGATCGAAAGGAATAAATTATATTCTTTTTATGTCTTAGAGCTAGTTTTCTAACACACAAGCAGGGACGGATTATGACTCTGATGTGCCCTGGGCACGATCGTTACAAAGGCCCCCTGGCATCACATATTTTACAAGAACACACGTTTGAGTCTAAAAACGCATGACACAGCGGTCAGGAATGGTTTGAAAAAGTGCAGCGCAAACCGCGAGAATTGCACGGAACCTTTTTGATCTTTTTGAACCTTTTTGATTGCCATATGCCACATCTGTGGAACTGATATTGATGAGCTGCGCTGTTTAAAAAGTGATTTTTTTCTACTTTACAGAGCGTATTAAAACCATGGCGCTTATGTGAGAGATGCTGCAAATGGCGCGAGATACAGACATAACTAAACACATCCGTCTACAGCGTGTTAACATAGAAAAACAAAAGTAGTTCAGAAGAAAAGTGTTTATACTTGTGTTTATTTCTTGACAAATCTTTTGGATCTAGAGATGCCTGCAGTTCTTATCTCTGAAAGGCTCTATGTGTTAGCAGTGTAAAATCCACAGGATTGGCTGCGCAATCTGGATAATTGATGACTTTCGCTGTTACATCAATTCTTTTTTTATTTTTCTTCACTTTTCACTTGTCCAGTTTTGTTAATGAAAGGATATTCCGTGAGGAAGCATGTACTGTACGCCTTGTTTTTATTTCTGCAGTATGCAGTGTGTACTGTGCACAGTATGAGAGTGATCTACTCAGTTGACCTGCTACTTTTGACAGAATATGCAGTATACAACAGAGCATTCACAGTAGTTCTGCTGTTTTATTTCCTTGATTTTACCTACAGTAGGTGCTAATGTGTTAAAGACACAATAGTCCTTAACTTTCACTAAATGAACAAAAACTAAGAATTCATTTCATTTATATGTACTCCACTAAACAGTAACAATGCATTATAATAAACAGTAAAATGTATTTATTAAAATGCAAGCAGTGCATTTTTGAGCGATGATACACAATCAAATTTAAATTAAATGAACACCATTATTTTGCTATCCTAATTCAGCCCATGCAAATGATTTTATTCTGTTAAAAATGAAAAGTTCCTAATTGGTCACTGTTAGTAAACTGAATGACGTGCAGCTTTGACACTTTTAGTATAAAAACCTGAAGGCATTGTGGTGGGACGGCAGTAGCATCCGGTGCAAACATGCTGTAAGACACACTGTTTTACCTAAAGCTCAGTGAAATGAGAGGAGTAATAAATCACTCTGCCCTTTACCTCTTGAGTACAATTAAGCATATAACAGTCTGAAAACTGTTGTGCATTGTGTTGTTTGGGCATAAGTGCATATATTAAATTCTCTATTGAATTGCTGAGTGAAAAGTTTGCCAGCAACTCAGGTAAACTTCTTGACATGAATTAGTCACGTGTCCAATGTCTTTGCTTGATGATATAGGCCGTTTGGATCACCATACGAATATGCAGCATTAAACTTTAGATTCAAACGGTGTGTTGTATTATTAAGACTAAAGAGTAGACGTGTCCGGTTAAATGCGTTTGTTTGGTAATGGCTTGTGTGGAAACTGAGTCGTTTCACTCTGAGGAACCAGATTCTCATGTTCTTTGTCCGGCTGTCTGTGAACACAGTGAACACAGCTGTCACATCTCCGGGTTTCACCTTTCACTGATCGTCTAACCCTGAATGATAGCTGTGTCTTCATTTCATGCATAAATCTGCAATTGAAACAGGCTTTTATATACTAAGGCTTACTCAGAAGTTCAAACATGAATACTAAACATACTGCAAACTTCCTGTTCTATCCAAAGAGAGTGTTCTATCAATCTAAACATATTCCAAACTTAACAACCTAACCTGTCCACATAAATATATGGAGTTGTGTGGTATCGTAACAGTTTGTGGAGACTGACATGCACCCTCATAATGCAATTATAATATTACAATTTGATGACAGCAGTCTCTACTCCTTATCTTAATACAGAAACAGCGTGAAGGCGGTGACAGCGTACACAAACATATTATAGCAAATAATCAGAAGAATTAAATCTGCATGTCAAAGGGAGTGAAGAGTCATGTAAATATGTTGCTGCGTTTAAAGGCAGAATGCATCATGTTTTTCAGAAACACTTTTGTCATGCTGGTTAAAAAATCTCTTCACATCCTGATAGCAATCAAGAAGTATAGTGGTCAAATATTTTTTATAGTTATATATCGTCTGTGAAAGGCGTAGGACCAAAAAACGTTCGACCAATAAAAACATTCTGGCCGAATGTTTTGACTGGTCCAATGTACATTTTCAGCAACCGTATTTTGCATCCCACTGCGCACCCAGTTCAAGCAGACATCATTAGACATCAGCGCTCGCATCAGGTATGTCAACGTAGGGAGAATTGCGGAGAAGCAGCAACACCTAATTTGACAGCAGAACTTTATTACACAGTGACATGTTACACAAGTGACACTCCATCACAAATTACTACATCACACTCCCATGTAAAACGATTGTTTAGGTTTGTTACTACAGTAATGTTATTCACTTCACATAAATGTCTGGCCGTAGCGCACTCCAACAGCTTCTGGTCTGTGCGCGTTCATGTGTTTTGGAGAAGGCGTGGCTTCGGGCGGCAATTCACATGGAGGGTGGGTTCATGATGTCGGTGCTAGCAGTCTAAAGTTAGCACCTTAACTTTTGTTCCATTCTGTCTTTATGTACTTACTCTGATTATTGGAAATAATCGCATGTATAAACGTATTCAGTGAAACGAAATGAAAAGATGATTTCATCCATCGAGAGATGATTGGTTTATTAAGGGTTGAAAGATTTGATCGCATTTTTGCAATCAGTCAGTCATTGGACCCCTGCCCTTTCACCATTCTGCGTGATCGGAAGCGAAGAGAGGTCGTTTCCAGGGGGAGAGGAGGTTTAAGTTTAAGATTAAAGATTACAAGTGCAAATGAATTAAACAAATAAAATGATATACACGGATAAATAGTTCCTAATAAATACTGCAACACTGTGTAAAACAATTAGAATGATCAGTTTTAATTTCATGCCGACTTTACACATCCGGCTTGTTGGCTGTTGTGATTTCTTGTTTTACATGTATAAAGGGTGTCTACAGTTTACTGAGCACAAAAATGAAGAAAACAATTTAATTTAAAATTCATAGAGGGTGAAAAATGCTTATCAAATTGTAAATTATTTTAATAATTGTAATCTTGATTGTTTTTGGTCTAGGAAACTGTAGCTAACATTCTTATCCCTAATAATATTTTTTGCGCAAAAAGGTGAATAAATGAGGACCCAATTCAGATTTTTGGGTAAACCTCCTTGTAACTGTGGATCAGTACTTTCACATTTAGCGTTCAGTGGAGAGCGATGGACGTGCTGTGAATGGATGGAGCAGATGGGTATGCCGTGGCTGAGCCTTTAGAGCAGATAAAGAAGAGATCATTCAGACAATCAGCCCAGACCTGATGCAATCATTTCATCTCATCTGCTTTCAAGAGCTATCTGCCTTTTTTATTGAGCTGTTGTGCTGCAGACAGAGGGAGTCTGATAGCGGTCTGATAGCATTTTAACCCTCTGATAGGGTTAATATTCAACTCACTACGCCAGCGGGACTTAGATCGTACAAGACAAGAGCTGAAATAGTTTTAAAGTGATCAGATTGTCATTCATAAATTAATGAATTTACCATCGTTTCTGTCGTTTATTCTGAATGAAGACAAAATGGCTTTACGGTTTAAAAAATATTTAATTTATTAGACAAATCTTTCATCACTGTTATCAATCAATCAATCAATGTCAGGTTTTTTACAATGACAAATGTTGCCATACACAGAATGATGGAGCAGCACATCTTATCTTTGTCTTTAATAGATGATAATGGTCTTTTTCATTCTGGTACAGTTACTGTCGACACAAACATGAAAGGATACAGGTTTAGATTTATAGTAGCCCATGAGTGCCATGATGTAAAAACAAATAATTACTGCTCTCAATATCCTCTTATTTTTCTGTGTAAAAGGCAAGAACAAAGGGATTGCTGAGTCCGCCAAGCCAATGTACGGCTGCCAGGTGACCATTCAGTCGGAGATGGAAAAACAGGTAATGAAGATTTACAGAAAAGAGAAGAAAGAGAGAAAACGAGAGAAACGCGGAGATGAAGGGGAGTCCTGGGAGAGCACTTTTCATTTGGACCCTGTGGAGCTGAGACTGCAGAGGTGAGGGCATGTCTCTTTGTCATTGTCTGTCTCGCCCTCTTTCATCACAGAAGCAACTCTACATATTTCATCAGAGAGAGAGAGAGAGCGAGCTTGATAAAACTGCTATCTGGAGCTTTTGCGGGAGGGATTTTCTCTTAATGTTTAATTTTCTCAGGATGAAAAAGAGCAATGATCTGTTTAATTAAAAATGCTGCCATCCAAATGAGGCAGAGCATGAGGAGGAGATTAGAGATGAGGTGTTAATACCTCACCATCAGCTGCTCTATCATCTCAATGCAAAGCAACAACCTCACAGGCAAACATCATACAAAGCAAACATTTAAGAGTGAAGAAACTGTATTTTGCCATCCTATGCTAAATAAAAATTATATTATATCTTTATATATAATTTAAACAATAGGAAAATGTAAGTGTTGTGTTATGTTCCAGTATGTTCACCTTTTTGCTAATATTTTATGATGATTATTACTATTAGGACATAATGTTTAAGCTATGTTTTACCCAATCCTTACTGCTTTTCTTCCCATGCATGTGAATTAGGGCTGGGGGAAATGACTGAATATGCTGTTACCGCGGAATAAAATAGATTTTTTCTATTCTGTGTATTCCGCGGAATGTAAATTAGTAGGCGTGGTTAACTCGGCGCTCTGCAAGTTGGGAGATATGATGAAAAAACATGTGAATTAATGCACCCGTAACAAATCAAATATTCTTTTGACCTTCTTTCAGTCTGTAGTTTCGGGATTCGCTCTAGTCCGATGCTTTCTTTCTTAACCGCTGTCACGGGATGACTGAAAGGGAGAACCCAATTGCAGGCAGAGACGGGGAATTAAGGGGTTAACAGATTTATTAAACACTGAACACTAAAACAGGCAAAACAAAACCCACAAGGGGGAAAACAATACAGGGTGACTCTAACAGAAAACAAGAACACTGACTAAACTAAGACTACTAAAACAAACACTTGAATATAAAGACACTAACTAAACTAGACTTACAATGACAGGAACAAGGGACAAGATCAAACTTACAGGATAACAGCAAGACTAGGAACAGGTACAAAGGTACACGGGTACAGCTACAATGAACGTGCACAGGACAACGAAACATGAGGACTCTTTATAGGCAAACAAACACAGGATAATAACAAGAAACAGGTGCTGGGGATTAAGCACTCGGGGAAAGCTGACGAGGAGTGAGAGGGGCGGGGCCAAAAACGAGACACGAGAAAGAACTATGTCTTTCCCACATAAAACCATCAGGCAATGCCATGGCTCCACTCCAGACAGGAAATAAAACATGACATGATAGTGGAACCATGACACCTGCAGTGCTTTTCTATTATAAAAGCTTATTCTCACGTATTTCAGAAGTCAGATTGTTTTGTAAAGCTGTTAATAGTTTTAATAAATTTCATTTATAGGCAAAATGCGCGATGATGCTCGCCGCATGAGCGCTTTGACGTCACGCGCCGCCCCACAGACCCCCGTTTTGGGAGACGCATGAGTCGTCACCAGAGACTCGCAGTGGAAAGACAAGTGCCAGAATAAACAAACCTAAAGACAGAGTGACGCAACACACTAAAAATGCTCATCCAATAGAGAGTAAAGAGCGATGAAGACCTACATGACAGACCCCATGAACACCAGTTTATAAAACTGTACTCTCATTGATTGTGCATATATTCATACTTCATTGTTATATATGTTGTCTATCTTATATAGCCAGACGTTTAATAAATAATACATTATTCGTTTATTATCAGAACTTAATTTGATATCTTTAGTACATTTTCATTACTTGCCTACATTAAAACTATGGTGAGCATTCAAATGAACTATATTAATAAAAGAAATTGAGTCAATCTAAGAAAAATTAGGTATAATATATAGAATTATGGGGGGCACGGTGGCTTAGTGGTTAGCACGTTCGCCTCACACCTCCAGGGTTGGGGGTTCGATTCCCGCTTCTGACTTGTGTGTGTGGAGTTTGCATGTTCTCCCCGTGCCTCGGGGGTTTCCTCCGGGTACTCCGGTTTCCTCCCCTGGTCCAAAGACATGCATGGTAGGTTGATTGGCATCTCTGGAAAAATTGTCCGTAGGGTGTGAGTGTGTGAGTGCGTGAGTGAGTGAATGAGTGAGTGTGTGTGCCCTGCGATGGGTTGGCACTCCATCCAGGGTGTATCCTGCCTTGATGCCCGATGACTCCTGAGATAGGCGCAGGCTCCCCGTGACCCGAGGTAGTTCGGATAAGCGGTAGAAAATGGATGGATATAGAATTATAATGGGAGATTGTTACCGTGAAATACATTCATGTATTTCACGGTAACATGTGACATGCCCTCACCTCTGCAGTCTCAGCTCCACAGGGTCCAAATGAAAAGTGCTCTCCCAGGACTCCCCTTCATCTCCGCGTTTCTCTCGTTTTCTCTCTTTCTTCTCTTTTCTGTAAATGATATAAAATTACTCAATAAGACATAAAATTACTCCGCCAACCTCTAATGTGAAGGCACCTAATAGTTCGCAGAACAGCTCAGCTCCTTAAACTTTCTGAAAGATTATATTACAAAGTGTCTTTGTATCATGAATAGAAATTAACTAAAAGCCATAAACAATTTTCTTGTAAATAAAATCAGCATTTACATAAATAATCAGTGTTAAAGACTTCTTTACCTTACCCTGTTTCACAACAGTAATATTAGCTGTTATCTTGGATTTTGGATAGAATATCTGTTGTTTTTCCACACATAAAATATGTAACCTGCAATTTTATGTTTCAAACAGAGATGGCAATAGAAGGAAAATATGGAGGACCACTTAAGAGTGCCACTTAAAAAATAAAATGTAAACTCAGTTTTCAATTTAATAATTAAAACATGAAAAACGTAAATAAATAAATCACTTTTTAAATAGGAAAACTAAAAGACATTTAAAATGGTTTGTTTAATTTGTGTTCTAAAATGTAGTTTAATAGAACAATAAAACGATTCATTTTTAAATTAATTAATAAATAGGCAAACTATTTGTAGTAATTTTTGGTTACTGTTATAATTCATGTTTTAAAACATAGATAAGTAAAAGTACAATAATAAACCATTTTAAATGCACATTTTTAATCGTGAACTTTTACAGTAAAGTGGAGAGTAAACAATGTCATTGGGAGAAGACGGAGGAATAGGATCTTCAAAGCACTTCAGAGAACGGGTATGGAACCTGGGTCATCGTGAGCGCACTGGGGCTATTTTTTCCACACTGTCCACAAGGCTGCCTGCACCGAGTTGCCGAATGCTTTTCATTATCCATTTGTCAAAAAAAGCCATTGGACCATGCACACATGGAGCAAACGACCAACTTTCGACTCCGCCCCTTAATTATTACAATAATAAATGTACTCTTTATTTATTCAAGTTGTTCTTCTGGTCCTTCATAAAACAAGAGTCAGGGATTTACCGCAAAATGAGTCTAAACATTCATTTATTCACCTTTATGTCATTTAAAACCTGTATATGAATCTTTCTTCTGTGAAACAAAAACGTAAGATATTTCAAGAAATGGTTTGGTGTCCATATAATGGAAGTCAGCGGTGTCCAGTGTTGTTTTGCTAACAACATTCTTCAAAATATTTTCTTTTGTGTTCTTCAGAAGAAAGAAAGTCACACAGCCTTGTAATAACACGAGGGTGATTCAATGATGATTTTTCTTTTTGGGTGAACTATCCATTTAATCAGCATCATGTCATAAAAACGAGTACATACAATAATAAGATATATTGTTCCATGATATATCATTTCTACTCCTTAAAACAATAAAAACAATAATAATACAATTATATCAATACAGCAATCATTTGTTAGATTTCTTGTGTATTTGGCAGTATTTTTGGTCTCTTACATTCCACCTTAGTAAGCAGAGGTATCCATTTAAACATGAAGGTATTTGAGGGACAGATGTGGCACCCGTTTTGCATGTAAAAGTATTGTCTTTCAGTCTGAGGTAGGAAGCATCTCTCAAACACTTTAATGCCACTGTTTCATTTAAAGACTGACTCAGAGACGAGCCGGAACAGACAATCTTTTATGTCACCTTAGAGTGCGTAATGTAATCCTCAGAGCTCAAGGGTCACCCGCAAGCTGAGCTTTTAGGTTTGTGTGAAACCCTGATCACATGTATGTTTTAACAGCAGAGTAGATGACTAATACACACAGATCAGAGTCTGGTAGACTGTTGAAGCATCAGATCATATATTTTTACCACTTGGTTTAGCCCAAGGGCAAATGCATTCATGATTTTTATAGTTCTCACATGCTGATTGAATGCCCTTTGAGAAGTAACTCTGTATTTATTTGTGTTTGTATATAGAGAGCAGGCCTTGCTGAATGCACGCAGTTCCCCAGTCTTAGTCCGTCACAGAGAATACGAACGCATCCGCTACCCTAACGTTTATGACTCTCATGCTGAAGCCATCAAGACTTCTGCATTCATCGGAGGATCCAAGGTAAAAAAAAAAGAGTCCACTAATGAAATGCTTATAAGTGTAAGGGCACAGAGGAAAGATAAATCTTCACTCTCAAGTCTCAAATCTCTCCCCGGTGCTTTGTTTACTCAGCATCATGCCAATCTGTTCTATGGTATCGCATTATCACACACTAGATTACCCAGAGTCTTTGTATTTAATCCAGTTTTTATGATGTTTTAATTAGAACGGCCTGCGGCAGGCCATCTTCCAGCAGTTTTAATGAATTACTTTGGTCCTCATCATTTTCTTTGAGCTGGGGAAAAGACAGCTGCGTTTATATCCCAAAAACCCAGCGGAGCCTTGCTCGCTGTGTGGACAGATTGAAGCGAAGTGAAAGGACTTGAATATAACCCAACCTGTTTTGCTCTTTTTCATTTCTTGTTTTCATTTCATTAGTGCTGTTTTCAAAATCTGGGTGTGGTATCTTTATAAGGATAAGATTTAATACACATAAAAAATACCAGAAGGACATGAAGAAACTTACTAGTTTTTGGATCAGTTCTTCAATCCAAGATTCATGTCTCACTTCAAGTGTAAGAGTTGCTTTAATATGTAATGTAAATCAATTCAAAATTAATTTCAAGTATTCACCCTACAGTGTTTTCCCTATTTTGACATTTAGATTAAAAACACAAAAACTGGTGGGATTCTAGCTGACTGCAATCAAGAATCTCTGGTTATGACTCTTGCTCTAATAACTAGGGCCGCCCCCAAATAGTCAACTAAATGGTAGTCGATGTGAAGTAGGGTTGGTCCAATATGTTTTCATTGGTCGGCGAAAATAAACTAAAAAACTGACGTCACGCAGTCAGGACGCACGTCAAAACTTTACGGCGCTGCGCAGTTTGGTCAGTGTATGACATCAGAAGAAACAACGTGAGATCAACGCGAACAGTGCCTTTGTAAATACATATGAAGAGAGGCTATTTGATGCTGCGCGATGATGACAGCATGACCACAAAAGCACTGAAGATACGATTTGCAGAAGAAATGATGGGGAATTGACGGGAAATCTGGCGACCCGTATTTATACACAAGCTGTAGTTTTATACCCACGTTTTAAGAGCTTGTTATTCCTTGACAGTGACGAACGAGAAGATGCATACTCCACAGTTTCGGATCTGGCAGAAAGTTTATCTACAGAAGCTGCGCAATATAGGGATCATGACAGCATTAGTACTACAGTCTACAGAGGAGGGTGAGCCCGCACCAAAAAAAGAAAAATCAAGCCAAGATATCCAGCTGATGGCCATTTATGAGGAGTAGCATGCAGAAGAGAAGAATGAAATAAAGATGTACTTGGCGGACAAAGCTTGCTAAAGCAGATAAGCGCCTGCACTGTATCCCCTCCACATCCACACCATCACTGCACAACTTTTTGAAGGCCGGCTTCATTGAGAATAAGTCAAGATGTTCATTTCTTCCAAACAATGTGGACAAGCTGGTGTTTCTGACACGTGATAAAAAAATAAATAAGATCGAATGGAAAAATAGTGACAATATGCTAGCTTAATGTCCCCTTTTTATAGTGTTTCTATTTTTTTAATTATTCAATTTTATATTCTGTTTGGAAACTTCAGAGTTGTTTTTGCTGTATGTTTTTTTTTTTTTTTGGTCAGTTCATTTGGCATGTAACTGATGTTATATTTAGTTTTTTATTAATAAGTTATTTAAATGTACAGGCAGTCTCCTTGCTATTTTTCCAACACATGATAATTATAACTTTTTCCAGTGTTGCTGCGGCTCATTTATGCTCAATTACGTAATTATTACGTTTTATTACTATGATTTAGCATTCCTCATTTTAATGCATTTTCATTTAATGCATTTTAATTGAATGCATATTAATTTAAGTTTTAAAAACATATTTTCTCAGCCGGTAAACTTGGACTATTCTTTTCCTTGTATATATACACAAGTTATTATGTTAATATCATAAATGTGCGATTATTCGACTAATTACTGAAACGAAGGACTACTAGTCGACTAGGAAAATCGACTAGGAAAAAAGTCGGGGGCAGCCCTCTAATAACACGATATTACACAATGAAGACTTTCACTTCAGCTGAACGTAACCAACTATGTGTATATTGCGCATTTATCCATAGAAGTGAAGAGGACCCTAAATGTTGATGTTTCAAAAAGCGCATAGAAAACAACAAAACTAGGAGTTCTCCCCTCTGCATTCACTCATATACATATGTTGTTGGTTTTAATGCATTATAAATGGGATTTGTAAACGCAACACGGCACTATCCGAAGATCAGTGGAGGTCAGTTGTCGGTTTTAGTTTAACAAATTCTATCCACCCCGTATGATTTGTTTAATCAAAGAACAAACTATAACTATTTTAATATCACTAAAAGTTTTTTTTTAATGAAGTAAATTTAGTACAGTCGAACACTACAGATGAATTAATCTGCGTCTGCTCCATAAAGCGTGTGCGGTGCAGTTTCGTTTTAATGTCAGGCACGTCAGGATGATTGCGGAGACAAAAGGGCAAGAGAAGGTTTTGTAGGTGTTGTAACGCTTATATTATGTAATATCATCTTATTTGTTTTTATTCATAAAACTACGTTGAATATAAGTGGGTTTTATCGTTGTGCTGTTTTATTGTTTATGGATTATTTGTTAGGAATAAAAATTTGCAAACATTTTGAGCATAATTTGATAAAATATAAATAAAAATGTTGTCAAACGTTTATTTGTTGGTGGAGAAAAACATTCATCCCTAAATAATACAAATAGTATATTTTCCCACTTACACCGAATACGACATTTAGAACATTCTGAGTGCTGCAAAAGCTCAAAGAAGATGTCAATTATCCCTTGCGTTTAATGCCATGATGGCATATATTTCAATTTAAAATAACTTGTACTGGATTTCTTTTTAATATAATTTGACAACAATTGTCCCTTCAAGTGCAGTTAACATTTTACCCTGGTGTATGCGCAGGGGAAAGTTCTTTTTTTCGGGTGTGAGCGGAGGCCCCTTCTCTTGTGAGACAACAGCAAAGGCCGCTACTGACAGTAACCCATAGCCATAGCACCCATAGCATCAGCCATAGTTTTTCAGCCGTAGAATGGACCGACCCAAGAGCTAAATGAGTGATTCTCATTCTGGATTCTCCCTTTGTTAAGGGATTAAGCAACTTTGCTAATAATGTCAAAAAGGTACTAAGGATCATGTATGACCGTGTAGTTTAAGAAGTTCCTGTGAAGATTTTGCACTAGGACTATCCTGCAGTGGAAAGCTGAAGTTTTTTTGAGGATACGATGAGTAATGACATTGTCTTCTGTGATCAACAGCTAAATATGACACATTCATTAGTTTAGCATATGCTCTCTCTCTCTCTGCTGAAGATGAGCTGTAATTATGAACGCTGGAGGAAATACGCCGTGCTAAATTTAGATATTTATTCTCACACTTGTATAATAGATGAGGTGTTCAGAACAGAATACATAGACTGCTCAAAGGCCATGTAAACACAGCAGTGAGTGACAGCATTTAAATATGGGAGGCGATCCTTTAAATTATCACTCCATGTGTGTACGGAAGTCACTCCCAAAACTCGGGTTAATGTATTGATAACTATAACGCTATTTTGGTGTCTTGTGACTGTGAAGAAGAAAGAAGGATGATCAGAGACATTTTATTATTGCCAGTCATCACTACATAAACAGAACATGCAGAAGTCCAGTGACAACTATATTTAAGTGACAACAGGGGATGTGAATTCTGTTAAAGGGACAGTTCGCCCAAAATGAAAATTCTGCCATCATTTACTCACCCTCAGGTTGTTTCAAACCTGAATACATTTCTTTGGTCCGATGAACAGTGTTAGTTGTGGTCTAGTGGTTAGAGAGTTCCACTCGTAGCCAGAAGGTCGCTGGTTCAAATCTCAGTTGAGGCACCTTAGCCCTGTTTGCTCTGCAGTGATAGCTGCCCACTGCACCCTACTTGTAAGTAGCTTTGTATAAAAGCGCCTGCCAAAATGAATAAATGTAAATGAACACAGAGAAAGATATTTGGAAGAATGTCAGCAAATTTCCAGTTCTGGGACATCAGCACCTATCCGCCGCATCCAGTATGGACAATTTTTTTTTTTTATGGATTCTAATGCATTTCTTATGTCTGTTGTCGTGTCGCGCCTGTCACGTTCGGTGTAGACATGGTGTAACATTCTTCCAAATATCTTTCTTTGTGTCCATCAGAACAGAGTAACTCATACAGGTATGACATAACATGAGGGCGAGTAAATAATAACAGAACTTTATTTTTTTGTTGAAATATCTCTTTAAATAAAGTTCACTGAGATATGCCTGTGTGATGCACTAGTTTAAAGACTAATTCTCTAAAGCTGCAATTTATAACAATTACATTAAAATATTGATGATTCTGATTCTGACCCTGATTCACAATAGTGAGCTTATAATAAGGATTCATAATTAATCTCAAAATTCTTTTGTTGGTTTCTTGCTGGTGACTGTTACCTTCCACACTGGTCTTAACTGTTTAATATGTTGTTAACTAATTGAACTGTATTGTGTTTTTATGTGACTAACTCAGATGCTGCTGCCAGATGGGATCAAAAGAGAAAATAACAAGATGTATGAAGAGGTTGAGATCCCCCCCAATGTGCCCATGCCTATTGGGTTTGAGGAGAAACCAATGTACATCTCGGAGCTGGACGAGGTCAGTGGCACAGCTCTTGACATTCAACAGCACTTGTGTTCACACTTCATGTTCCCCTTTTCTATTTTTCACATCGACTGATGCTCTCCTCTACATGCTGTCAGATGCAATCGAAGATTTGTTTTTTTGGGATAGGGACAGTCAATACAACCTAAATCACATGATAATGAGCATCCCTGGTAGGGTTGTTCAGATTGACGGTACTATCGTGTATCGACAATAGTTCAAGTTTTATTGATAGTTGATTCCTTAGAAGATAGTTGACATTTTGTCAATACATGTTGCAAAATAATATTACAAACGTGCTTTGCATATTGCCTCATGAAAGAGAGCTTACAATGCATGCGGCTTAGGCTTTTTCTCGCGCCAGATAGACTTTGTAATGAATGAGGTTTTAGTTTTCCGCACATGAGAGAGCTTGTAATGCGGCTCTGGGTTTTCATTGCAGGAATTGTTTGCGCATAATGGTTTAAAACTAGCGCAGGAGTTGTTCCCGTTTGGCATCAAATAATAACAGCGCATGCAGGAGTCAATGACGCATTCAGATTAATGACTTAGACTTACAGCAATAGTTTACTTTCTCTGGTTTAAAAGATTGCGATGGGAAGTAACAATGTTGCCAGCTGCACTGAAGTCACACACTGATAGAAGGCTAATTGCTGTCACACGTGGGCATTTTTATCCACATTAGTTTCTGTTTTTTTGTCCAAAAATCCAGCATCTCATATATAAATGCGTAAATTGCCCTGCCCGGCCCCTCGATACTATTGTGTATCTGCGACCCACAGGCTGGCGATAGAACGATCTGACTATCCCCCAACAATAATCCCAGGTCTAGTATGACGGATCACAATAAACCTTATATGATGGGATGGGGATAGTTGTTGTCTGCCGTTCTGAAACAAGTCTTGGGAAATGCGGTAGAAACGGTTTTGAATAAACTCTGAGATGAAAGAGAGGATGTGCTGGCCGTGGCTAACTGGAGAACTTGACTGGGTCTCCTTCATGGTTATCTGTGTGTTGATCATATTGACAGCCGCGTGGTCGTGGCTTAGCTACAAGCTATCTTCAGGCTGAACTAAAGAACCTGCGCACCCATTGCCAACAAAACACGGACATCAATTTCACTCACCCCATGCCGTTCATGTCCGGCATCTTTTAGCGCTGGGACTGCTCCATATATCAGTTTCAAACGATCTCCAAATCCAGCGTTATATCCTCAGTTTATATAATATTCATCACCCAAATGCAGTTAACAAACCTGAACTTCGTAAATATATGCTCTCTCTCTCCTGCACAAAAGTGAAAGTGATGTCTGCACATGCTCCTTCTCCTGCTCTCCTTGCTGCCCGGTTAGGTGTGCCAAGTGCTTTTCCGGGAGAATTGTCCAATAAGGGACTAAGAAAAATTGTTACAAAACAGTTTTATATGTTCGGAAATAAAAATCAGAAACCTGTACGATCGCTGGGGGAGTGTATCGAGCACAGAAATACTACGTAATTCGCCCAACTAGTTTTTGGACAAGTTGACCATGTTAAACGTGAGAAGACAGAACGTTTAACATTGTAAAGAATCTGAATGCATGACACATCAATGCAGCACACCTTCAATTGTCGTATGGCCATGCTTGTGTGTTTGTGTTGTTATTCATCGGTCAGTCTGTCAATCACATCCACGAAATGCTAAATATCTGGTAGCTTTAATAAAGATGCTGGATTATAAATGGTTTAACACTGTGTTTAGACTTTCCGAACTTGAAACTTTCTCAGTCTAAAAACAGCTTTTATTAGACATGCTTTGTTTGTTTGCTTTATTTTACTGCTGATTCATTTTTAAACAAGACATAAAAAGACTTTTCAGAGACACTAAAATGATCCTATTGTATATTTTCTATTACAGCTCTTTTGATATGTGATGAGCATTTATACTTTTTTAACCAAAATAACCTGTAACAAGTTCAAAGAATGGAAAGAAGGAGGCGGGAACCGGCGAACATTCACCAACTTTTAATAAAATAAGCTAACAACAAAACTAAAGTAAAATGCCGGCAGCTCCCCTCACGGTCGACTGCCGGCCACACAAACATAATAAAACCAAACATAATGTCCAGGCCTGGTCCTTTCTCGTCATACACTCCTGTCGCTCCTTCTTTTATGCTTCTGATCTCCTCCGTGAGTGTCGTTATCACTGGCGTTACCGGCTTTGCCCATTCCCTCACGGCCCTCATCCTGCTCTGCTTGTCACAGACGCATTTTGTTCTTTAAAATACATCACATCAACGTTATGCAAAACAATCATAGCAGCGGGCATTTACTTCTACAGTACAGTAGGTCTTGAGAAGCATTAAGTCTTCATTTTATATTTATATATTTATAAACAGTTTTTACAGTTTATCTGCTAATGTTTTTAGTGGTTTTATAAAATTACTGTTTGCATTGGTCTGAACTTTGAAATGGAAGTAAAACGTTATTCAATTCAAAGTCATGTAAATGGCTTGCTAAAACAGAATGCCAGGCATCATTTTTCAGCTTTGGATCTCAACACAGTGAGACACCATTCTTTTACTATTGCATTTATATTTGTCTCGCTACTCATTTTCCTCCGAATGGTGCGTACATGTTATCCTGAACTCCGCAGGCACGCCGGATGTTGCTTGACGTTGCAGCTTTTAGTGGCTGCCACTGGTGTCAAACATAATAACTGCTCTGAGAGAACGTTTAAAAGCAGGGAGTCAAACCACTGCCCTAATGGAGACAAAAATACGCTTGACTTGCCTGTTGTTGCCCACGTGAAGAAATCTGGCAAAAAATGGAAGAGGAATGTCCTTTCTTAACTGTTATTTCTGATCATCCCTCATTTCTTGTGTTCCTAACACACAGGAGGTGATCTCAAACTCGCCCCGTCGCACAAACGGGTGTCTTCGGCATGCCCATGTGTGTTTTAGTTAAAAGAAAAAGCAGGTAGAGTATCCGTCTTTGCTCGGTAAGAGGGTAAATATAGGAATGGACAGCACAGATTTATTTTCCAGCCCCCGCGGGGCTCATTTCCAGCCTTGTGTTTTCCTCCCTTTCAGGATGCCATTAATTAAAGCGCTGCGCTTCACACCGTAATCAATGAAGCACCCTTTCCACCTAAATTTGGATGCGTGGAAGCTGTTTTTGCTTTAAAAGTCAACAGAACGATACATCACAGGTGAGGCAAACATCAGAAAAGACAGAAGTGCGTGATTTCTCGGGAGTTTCGTCACAGTTTTCCTGTCTCAGGTGTCCACAGTTGAAGCAAATCACTCTTTCTGGCTTGAGTGATTCAGATTGATATAAGCGTTGTGAATTAGTGGGAGTGGAGAAGTGCCTCTATTCATTAACTAAAGCCTCCACAACTCAGAAACGAAGTGCCTCACTCTTATAAAACATCCGCGTGAAACAGCTAATATGTCTTTATGTGCTATTCGGCACTTTTGAGCAGCAGGCCTGGTAGCCTGTGTGTGTTTTTCCTTTTTTTTGTTTAAAGTGCTTTGTGATTGTCATTTATTGAAAGGCGTAATGGGTAACAGGGACATTGCCGCTCAACGTGCATTTAATAGCTGTGAGGAACATTAAAAGCAGGGAATTTATTAGGAAACCTTTTAACTAATGAATCTCAAGCCCTGCCGTTGTGCTCGACTCCAACGGTAAAAGCCTTTCTAATTTGTGGGAAGAAATATGGTGCGCTACCTCCGCAGCGATAGCAAATGAAAACAAACGCACACTTGTGTGTATCAGCACGATCGTGTGAAAATCAAGTGTTCAGCACATTGATTGATAGTGATGATCTCAAATGCATATATATATATATATGTATATATATATAATGTCACCTACAACAATAGTGAAAACCCTCTGGAAATTTATCATACAGCTTTTTATACCACTGCACATAATGAAACTCTATATTAAACATTAATGTTTCAGTTTACCGAAATGTAATTCATCAGTTTTTTTCTTTAAATATATATTTTCTTGCTTTTATGTTAAAATACAACGCTTTTGTTTAAATTACCCAACACAAAGCATTTTTAGAGTGCTGATTGACAGAGTATTTGTCTAATATCGACCCAGGATTCAGATGGATTAGTTTTGTCAAAATATATAAATTACCTTGACTATTGATACATTGTGTTCATTTTATTTATATGATGATATTGTAAATAATTCAGCTGCGGGATCTGTTTGACACATTATCATAGTTGGTTTTGGAAGTAACATTTTGCAATAAGAGACACAGTTGTTACAAACTCACTCCATGCTCTCTACCCTCATATTTTGAAGAGATAATAATAATGAATAATAAAATAAATTAAACATGAGTGTTATTGATGGCATTATTTATTTATTAATTCAATTCAAAAATATGGCTTTTCAGATTTTTTGGGCCGTGATAATCATGTACTGAAAAGCTGTGACAGCTCTAGTGTGAATCTATAGAATAAAAAATATTGTTGGTTAAGGTCTGGATGTTGACTAGGTCAGGAGTTGGATTACAGAGCACCTTAATTGGAGAATAACTTGTTTTACAGATTAATAATGCTATGAAGTGTAAATCAAAGTTAGTGAAATAAGTTTTTCATGTCAGTGTGAAATGAAAGTTGAGATGGTGTTTTCTTCCAAAGAGTGATGTATTCTGTATGTCTTTGGATTTTGAAAAAATTGAGGGTTGAATTGTTTGGATCGTTGGAAACTTGGCCAATGGACAGTCAATAAAGTCCCATCCTCACGCAAAAACCAATGTAATGCAGAGGAGAGAGTAGGGGACGTTTCTAATTTTGAATATGAACATTATAAAGGCAAATAAATTAAAATAAAGATCCACCCAAATAAATAATTTATAATAAACACTAACATTACTTGAAAAAAATATTGTTCATTTTGATGTCACAGAAATGAATTTCTTGTCCATTTAGTGTAATTAACATGTGAAGCCTGCTCTGACTGTATACCTTAATATATAACAATATTTACTTTAACTTTAGTAGCCATCAATACAATAGTTAACAAAATGAAAAATTAAGAGGATTTAGAGATATTTCTGTGCTTCACTAGGGTAAAAACTGCACATGATATATATTACATATGTTATTTTAAACATGTTATGCTGAAGAGCTGCTTTGCAACAATGCAAAACTGTTAAAAGCACAATAGAACAAATAAATTAAATTGGCATTGTACTATGTTATTATATTATTACAGAGCATAGTAAATGTTACAAATATTGTATTCGTTTTTTTTAATCACACCGTTTTTCTACTTCTTGATGTGTGATGATTTATTCCTTCTCATTTGACAGCAGTTAGAGTTTTTTTCATGAAAGGTGACTTTCAAGTGACATGGCTTGCAAATTGCACATTTTATCTCCAGCTTGATATTCACAGTAATGCTGTACAAAAGCAAAATTGCTGCAGATGCTCTCCACATATGAAAAAAGCTTTTTAATTTGTGCAGCTGTGCAGTCGTTTACCTCTTGATTTTGTTATGTCTGCTTCCAAGTAACAGAACTAACAAATGATGCATTTGTAATGAATATCCTATGTCAAGTGCTTTAAGGATAAAATAATATTAAAAGTAGAACAGTGATTTTTTTATGGTTTGTTTACATTGTACTTTAAAAGGAATGTGAGTTTTTTGCCATCTAAAGAGTTTATAATTGTGTGGTATGTCATAAACTGCCATTGTTATTGTCATTATTTTTTATTGAAATTATGGACAAAATATAAAACAAAAATGTACAAGTGCAAACCTTTCATTATACAAAAATAAGTTGTATATTTATTTGTTATGTTTCCTCATTTAACAATAATGCAATATCGCTCGAGTATGGGTGTATATAGTGCTCTTATATCAGCATCCACTGATATAAGAGCACTATATACACGACTACAAGAGTATAATATTGCATTTATACAACAGTTCGACGGAACACGTCTGTAGATCAGAAACAAACAAAGGAGTGTATTTAAAACCGTACTGTTTTTAAAGGAATAGGGGAACGACTTTTTTCCTCCACGAATTTCAGCCCAGCACTACAGTTAAACAGACCTCCGCTTCTAATTCCAAACCTTCACATCTTTTAAATGTCCGCTGTGCTGAGATAGACTTTTAAAGGCAACTCACCGAAAATGTGTTAATCCCATTTCTATTATCTTAAACTCGTGATCGAGACGATCCTGTCAGAGTGCAGTGCTGTGAATAAATTGTTTAAAGACACTATCAACACTGACAACGTTTAGTTTCACGTAACTGCGTGTTCCAATTATCACGGTGTATAGTTGCCAACTAGAGGCCATTTCGCAGTACTGAAGTTTGTTTTTCCATATATGTGCAGTTAAATTTAGGAATCTAAAATGTTTTATTTGTATTAATACAACAAGACAAATACATACAAACTCATAAATATACAGTCATATAAATATACAGTAAAACAAACAGAAAGATGGGTTACATTAAATTATAAAAATAAAAATATATATATATATTCACATGCAAATATACCAATATATATACACACAAACATACATACTAACAATCTTATTAGTACAACACCACAAAAGAGTCTTACAAGCAATTTCTTATGGACTTTTAATATACATCAAAATCTAAAAAAATATATAAATATAAAACTTTTTATAAAATGTTCTACCTACATGGAATCACCAAAAAGCATAATTTATTGACTTAAAGAAAAATCTGAGTGTACTTTTTACTAAAATAGTTTGTGAAGTCAACCCAAGATAATTAACAATAAACTCAATCCCAAAATAAACGAATAGTTGTTTATTCATACTTATGACAAAAAGAGCAATTGGGTTAAAATATCTCAGTCATCGTACAGCATTAGTTTCGGTTCACCCCTCAACCAACCATTGCCTGTAAGTTTATTTACTACCTGTAAGCATTCATATTACGCGTTAACATAATATTGATTCTTGGAAGTTAAACTGTGATCCATATAATATGCTAATGAAAAAAAGTCCTAACGCATCAAATGTACACCCATGTGCAGATTGCAGTGCACGAGTTTATATGTAGGCTATACCAAACGAATTAATGTGCTGTTTGTTATTTTATATCTTGTTTATTGTATGCCAAGTTTATAAAGAAATGAGAAAGTGTCACAGAAGTAAACATTTTGCAAAGGATAAACTGCTTTTTGTGTGTGTTTGCTTGTTAGCTAAATGTCAAACTTCCGTAACGCAGTTGCTAGGACAGCATAGTCCGAGTTAGTTTAGTTACGGAGTGATACAAATGTCAGTGAAGCGGTTCAACAGTCAGTATCGTAGTAGCTATTCATAAAAAGTATACGGTTTTATTTTATTTACATGTATTTACTTTACTTAACAGATTTTTGAGCATGCGGTGCATCATTGACATCACATTGGGAGTCCGTCAAAGCGTGGGTAATGGGACTCAGAAGACAAAACTTCTCTTCATTGGCATGAGTGAAGTGGTACAAATCTCACATCAGTCCATAGTACATCCTCGAAAAACATTCCTGATTAATCCCCCATGATTTCCGACCTCACTTACACCAGTATTTGTAGTGTGCAGAATATAAACTGACACATTTACCCTCCTGAAATCTTAACACGGCTCAAAGATCTGCCTGAAAATATATCAGTATATTATGCAGATATGTTCTTGCGGCAGCTTTATAAATCGTCTTGTCCGCTGGTATGATAGGCAACAGTTAAGTATGCTGTTTATACAAAGGTTGCAGGCTGAATCTGAGTTTGTGCATTAATGAGATCTCAATCCTGTCTTTTCATCATACGCCCTTGAGAGGGGCATTTAACCTTGTTTGCATCAGGAACACTGCTTCTGCTACTCTTTTGCAAGCGTGTACGCTCACATGTGTTTTGTTGTCTGTCTCAGAGAGTAGGGGGGAATAACAAATGCATAACAAAATTTCTGTATTAACATATAATAACATATTTTTCATGAAATAATTATTTTATAACTATGAACAGAGGTGGCCTTGCACTAGAAAGACATCACAGATACATCTGTGACCGTATATTTATACAAGGAATTCCATAGACCACATATCAAAAGATGCACAAATAACAAGCATATTTGTTGAACACTGTATCGCACTTTTGTTTTATACTACATCAAATTTGCCATGCTTAATTTTTAGCCTAAGTTGTTTTGAACATGCAATTGACGGATTTTGGCTTCGGTCTCAATTTTAATGTCGCGACTGAGAATAGATGGGTTTTTAGCATGATGGATGTTCCTTGTTTGAATGACTGTAGGAACACTGCTGCATGTACATTTATTTGCTTTTCATAATTTTGGTCAGTTGATATCCTGCCTTCTCTTTGTCTTATGAGATCTCTCTGTCTTCTTTTAAATAAATGGCACTCCTGTTTGCTAGATCTGCATCTGTTATTTATCAAATACTTCTGCTCTTAGGTGTGCGTGTTGTTGTTTGAATAAATGCGCTTCTGTGTATTGTGTGTGAGTGTTTGTTTGGATCTCTCGAGCGGGCAATTCCGTGCCATGTGGGCTCGAGGCGGCAGATAAGCTGTTTGCTAAAACTAACAATTAAAACTTGATCATGCTGTCAGTTCAAATGGAATGAAATGGAACCAAAAAGTAATTAAAAGGATAGCGTGCAAATGACAATTATATCTTTTAGCTTTCTATTACCAGTGCTGTGAATTTAATTATTGCCGCAGCTTCGACGTAAATGCGCTCGCACACGCACATGCATATAAACAGACCTTGAGATAAGCGCATACGTTTTTGCTGCCTTCTGTGCTGTGCACATTACTTTCTCTGTCGCTTTTTGAAGCAAGGACAGCGCAGAAATCCATGTGAGGCGAGGTGCAGGTATTTAGATGTTGCTGGGAAATGATTGCTGGGGGCTGTATTGCTCCAATTAGTGTGTTTAAAGTCACGCGTGAGTTTCTGCTGTGTTCCCAGCTCAGCCAGTCAGCACATATGGCCGACGGCCCTTCATCCACACAGTTAATTAGACTGTCAGGATCCATCGGGCTCACTGTGGACTCAACAAACCTCCCCCACTTACAGGTGGTCAGATCTCTGGCTGTCCACACTTTTAGTTGTTAGTTACCGTCATGCGCTCGCCATATGCCCTGCAAAAACATTTGCCGCCTTCCACTCAGTCCGTTTATATTGTTATAATATCTACAGTAGGGGTGTCAAAATGTGCTTTTGTTCTGTGGAGAATTAAATGTGTTCATGCGATGTGTGGCTCCCCGTTGATATCGGATCGGTTCGCTGTTGGTGTGGGAGAATGCTACAAACCTGCCAGATCGAAGGGTTCTCCGGGCAACGACTGCGAGCATCTTGACGTGCAGTTTGTGTAGGAGGAAAGTGAATCGCTCTCCTGGAAATCATGCCAGCGCTAAATTGTGATGGCAGAACTGCAACAGTGAAGTATAGTTCAACATATACAATTTACTTTGACATTTGAGTACTTAAGCATCGTGTTTTGAAATATAACATCAAGACCATGAAAATGTTCTGGATTTCCTTAAATGGGTCATATGTTAAAATATATGAAACAATCTTTCTTTGGACTTCTGATGTATTCATTTTGAGAGGACAGAACACAGTACATCATTGCATTTTTGATGTCAGAAAGTCAAATACATTGACATTTACAGACCCAGTTGGTATTCAGAAGTGTGTGTCACCAAGTCAAAGAAGATACCATATAATTCTTAAACTTGAGTAGCTGTGACTAGCAATACAAGACACACACACACACACACACACACACACACACACAGACAGCACATCATTGACTTCTATAGCAGGAAAGATTGTTGTATCTTTTTTGTTCAGTTAAACATAAAACTAGATTTTTTGAATAATTTAGGAAAGCCAACAGTTCTGGGCACCATTGACAACCATTTATATTTTTCCTACTATGGTAGTCAGTCATGTCCCAGAACTAAAAATATATCTAACATTCTTCCAAATATATTTCTTAGTGTTCAGTGGAACAAAGAAATGTTTACAGGATTGGAATAACTTGGGGTTACATTTACATCAGAATTATATTAGCAGAAACAGAAATTTTGGTGGGTAAAATCATGTGTATTACACGAGGAGTAGAACTTTGCTTTCAGGTACACATTCCTTCAGTATATTATACCTTCAAATTCGGAGCTTGTCTGATGATGTTAGATTAATGGCAAAGCTCAAACTCAAGAGGCTGAAATGGGCTGCCGGTGTGGCCACTTGCATCCCTGGTAAAAAGTTTACAGCCAGTGAAAAAAGATTAGGGCCCTTTCTTAACGTACTGATGACTGGGGGTTTGCCTGGCTTGTTTTTAAGCGTGTCGTACATCGTACGTGTTAGCTGATGGATTACCTCAGGGCTACATAACCGCACGGAGCGTACGATGGCACACCGGGGACCACCCTGACCCACATGGCGTGTAGTTTGACGAACACGCTTCACAGTGCCCGCTGCGCTTCAGAGAGAAAATAACTCAAGTACGGCACATTTTTCGAGATCATTAAGTAATGACAAGTCCATATTTGCTACATGAACGCATTACTTGAAGGTGAATGTTGGGGCATGCATGCATTTGCATGCATTTGCATGTTTAAGGCGTGCGGAAAAACTGGCACTCCTTTACAGACAAAGCTGATAAATCAAAATGAAGGGGGCTCTTTAAACAAGTGCAGCGGTTGGGTTACCGTGGTGACAAAACCGTTCAGTCGGAGAGGAAGAGAGCTCCTAATTAACCATGAATATTTATAAGTTGGTCCTCTGAAGACCCACCCTGGGAATATAATGGGTCGGACCGGCTGGGGCTGGCTTTGCCATCTTGATGGGGGGCGAAGACGGATGCACTTCTGTTTTAAAGAGAGCTTGTGGCACTCAGCAGAAGGTGATACTTTATGGAAACCCACCACCAATTAAGCGCTTACTGAAAGCTATTTTGGGTATTTGGCACGTCTGGGCCATGAAGACTTATGCAGTTAAAGATATGAGCTCTTTTCTGGAACCGAAGCCCGTCTTCTAAGGCTGCTTCCTAACTGAAACGAAACCACATAGGTGTCTGATTTAGTACTCTGTATACATAGTCAGCATGAAATTCAAATTGCCCCTGTTCACTTCTTAAAAACAACCTTATCTGTCTTATTAACAAGCTGCCGTGTTTTATGTCGATACGTTTTTATTAACTATTTTCACTGGCATAATAAATCAAAACAAGTATCAGGTCACAATTGAATTTTTTTTTTCTGTTTTCTGTTTATTCTATTTTGTCAAGATGATATGGCAGTTAACTGTGTGATGTCATACCCACAAAATTGGAACATTTTGAACTTAAAAGTTTATGCAACTTTGTACATGATGCTACAAGTACACATCATATGCACTCATATTGAGATCATTTTGAGAGGCAGTAATTCTGTCTAATAAAAGAAAGATTCTGTCCACAGCTCTTTTGTGTCATCATAGGACATTTCAGATGCTCTTCCACTGCTCTGCTCTGAAGTGTCATTTTTTTACAGCTGTTTATACGTTGCAATCTTTGGCTGTTCACTCCTGACTTTAAACTAAATCATTATTTTTTTCGTTTAAAGCTTTCCAGAGAAGAACAGTAAGGAACGAGAGCCATAGCATTTTTATTTAATCAAGATTCAGTGATCCAAAGCACCATGGTATGTTGAATTTGGAGATGTCGGACAGAAAAAGACCAATGCTAAGAAAAAATCTAGAATTGATTTAGTCCTGTCCTTGGGTTAGACCTCTGTGCTTTCCCGTCCACATTGCTAAAATAAATGTATAACTTCCTGAAATGAGGACCGCAGTTAAAATGACCATGCTCAGCAGTAGTTGTATCCAATCACAACTCTGTTGATAAGTGTGGCTGTCAGCCCCATTGTGATGTCAATACCACTCGAGATGTTCCCTCTTCATAGTCCTAGGTTTGCCAAGATTTAGTGTTTGAGATCTCCAAAACCTTAATACAACACACGCTCAACCAACTCCCAACAGTAGGGCACATAGAAGGACTTGATCACACAGTTTCAGCAATGGTGACTGTTTGTATGGTTAATTACTGTTGCAGCTTTTGGCTCCTGGATTGCACATGGATAAAGAACATTTTTTTGGAGAAACTATTCCAAATGTGATTTTCGACCAGGTCTGCCCTGGGATCAGTGTTCCTCTGAAGGGGTCTTAAAGTGATTGATAGTTCAGATGGAGTCATGGCCGACTGCCTTAAAGAAACCTGAATTTCTCATTAGCTGCACATTAAAATGGCTTCATTAAGTTTTGGCTGTCTGTGTCTTGTTCTTTTGACCCTGTATGTATCTATCACACGCACACACTCAAAAATGGCAAACCGACTCAAACGTGCTTCACCATTATGAAAAGCACAGCTCAACTCATTAGAGCATGTGACCAAACCGCTGTGCCGTGGCTCTGAAAAAGCTCAAGCATTTGAGAGTGTACACACTTTTGACCAATGAGGAAACATCACAAAGGTTACATTTAGACTAGAATATTATAGTAATTCAGTTTTTTTTTTTTTAAGATTATAGATCGGTTAAACTTTGTTTCTATTTTGTTTAGCTGTTTTGTAGCGTACAAACCATACACAGCATGTTATGTAGTGAACGAAAATCTTTCACTGTGTATAAAACTACACTATAAAGGAAGAAAAATATACAGCTGAAGGATTTGGAAATTAAGGTTTAAGAGAGATGTATTAAGCCATTTGCTATAGCCACATTACCGCTAAATTATAGACAATTACATTTGATCATGTTGTTTATTATTTGTTGGAATATAATAGGCAGCGGATATAAACAGTTAAGTTGTAACTGTCAAAGATCGTTTTGACACAGTGGCAGTTTTTTAAACACCATTAGACAAAGCAGAGATGTAACTAATACCAGCTCTAGATCTTCTCCATTAACAAACCCCTACAATCTATGATTTGTTTGTTAATATTATTTAACACTTGTTTTAGATTTAAGTATCCCAAATCCTCGATAATTGAACATTTGATAGACATTTGCTGCATCCCAATTTGCCTACCTATACTATGCATTAAAAGTATGTACTGTTTTTGTTATGGAAAATATATGAAGAGTTTGGTTCCAAAATGAGAAATCTGTTTTTTAAATATTTCAAAAATCATGTTTTTATTGTGCATTCCAATTAAAACCAATCAAACTCTAGTTGGTTGGCTAACTAACACAACAAAACACAATACAAACATGATTTTAGATTATTTATTTTTTTCGGAGTTATCTCATTTTGGAACCAAACTCTTCTTATACATTTTAGTGCGTAGCAAAACTGTTTGCACACACTGGGACATTTTAATGTAAAACTGAAGGGGCCAGTGGGTAGACGACACTGTGATCATGAACTGTCACGAACATCAAAATATAGCTCTTCTTTGAATTTAAGTGTTTATTCAATATTTCATATGTAATGCTGACTGTATACTTACATTTATTAATTTAGCAAAGCGTCTTTATTTAATTTTATGAATGCAGTGTAGTGTTACTAAACTCTGCCGTCTCGCGGTGAGTTGTGGGTAATATCAGCCATTAAGTGTCCATGGATTCACACTTTGGATGTTCACTGAAACAGTAGACCACCTGGGTATTTTGAGGATACTCATTTCAGCATACTATAATTTAAGACGTGCTCATTCTATTTTTGCATACTATTTAGGACGGATAGTATGCGAATTGGGACTAAGCAGTTGTTTTTCTGTTTTACAGTTTTTACACAACAAATGTGTATCTCACAATCTTTTAAACAGGATCAGATTCGATCTAATCCAAACCGGTTGGTAACAAAACATTGAGATAATAAAGTAAAACAACAAAATCACTAGCCATTCAAGAAAATACAACAACGAATGTTTGCAATTAGCTATTTACAATTCATACAATATTTCTTTGCAATTTTGTTATTTTCTGCTGGTCAGTCACGTTTTCTTCTTGTGTGTCTTTAGATCGGACAATTGGTATTCAAGGGCATGAAGAGTTTAAACAGAATCCAGTCTATAGTGTTTGAGACGGCTTATAACACTAATGAGAACCTGCTCATCTGTGCTCCCACTGGTGCCGGCAAAACCAACATCGCAATGTTAACAATCCTGCACGAGATCCGCCAGCACCTGCAGCCCGGGGGTGTCATCCGCAAGGACCAGTTCAAGGTATGTGAATGTTCTTTTCAACCTGTATGTTTTATACCGCTCATGTTGAGTGAGCTGTTCCGCTTTCTGGCAAGCCAATAAGTCATCTCCGCACCAGTCTTCGCTTCTCAGGTACCATTTGAGCTGACTGGGAGCGTTTGTAACATTTATGTCAAGCAAGGATAGACTTGTGTTAAATTTGCGTCAAGAAGTTTTACCATCGTTTGGAGACGTAAATGGATGCATTGTCTCGTGAAGCTTGTTTTCAAATGCGTGCACACCGACGTCAACAATGATAGACAGTCTTCATACATCACCATTAAACTCACTCACTTTAGGCAGCCAGCTTCATATTTCTTGGCAAATTGATATTTGTACTGGTTGCCAGGGAACAAATGGTACGTACAGTGTTTTCTCATTTATCATGAGCACGTCATGTCTCCACAGATAGTATATGTGGCTCCGATGAAGGCCCTTGCTGCTGAGATGACTAATTACTTCAGTAAGCGATTGGAGCCGCTGGGCATTGCTGTCAAAGAGCTGACGGGAGACATGCAGCTGACCAAGGGAGAAATCCTCCGAACTCAGGTACAGAACATTCATTAACCGACACAAACACATACGTCTTTGGCTTTTAGGCCTAAGGGGGTAATAAGCGGCGTCTCTCCCTTAACACAAATACAACTTACCCTAAGCCTCATGAAATTCCATGACGAATTTAACATCACCCAGAATGCCGCATTTATTGGGCATACTCCTGAGAACAACAGTGTGACAACAATTTGGTTTTAAACCAGGACTTCTGACAAACTGCAATACGCATGTTTTATTTCTGTATCACAAATCTCAAGTTTATAATGGAACTCTAGTCCACAGCATATCAAGTCAAATGTATTTTTATAGTGCTTTTTACAACTTGCATTGCATCAAAGCAGCTTCACAAGAAAAAACAAAACCACTGTGAACATGTCGTCGATGTCCTTCTGAAACCTTGTATGCCTTCAAAGATAATAATTTACTTGTAAATACTGTTATTCTAATATCAGGGATGGTTCTTATAATTAGCTATAAAAAAACTTTCTCTATCCCTCTTTTCTCTGTCCCCCTTTCTCATCCTTTTTTACAATATCTTTACATTATTGTCTTAAAATGAATGATTCCTCTATTAAATTTCGGGATGCAGCCAAGTCCTGTATGATAGATTCTGCGGGCCATGCTCTGATAGAGCGCTTGTCTTGTCTCACTGATCAATACAATTGTACAACTCAAGCACATCCATTGCAATGCTGCAGACTACACTGTTCCAGGCCAACGGTTTCAGGATGGAAGTGTGTACATGTGACAAATGGTGAAGAACACTCACCCTTATCCTTATCATAACCCGTTGAAGATCTCCCACATGGTGTCACAAAACAATAAAAACAGTTAAAAGTGGTTTTCGTAAAACTGCAGCGTAGCTTTGCGAGTCGTTGATGCTTAATATACGAGTTGCCTACTGTTTAAATGGTGTTTCAATACAGGTGTAGTCAGAACCGTATGTTCTTGAAGTTCAGTTTGATGCTGTTAAACATTCTCATTCATTAGAAGAGGAATAGAGCATTTAATTGTTCAAATGAAAGAGGGGATGAGGAATAGATTTGTACAGAACAGGATGAGTTCATGGCTTGAAGTGGTGTGAGGTGTGTAATATCAATTACTTGGTGAGAAGAAATGATCTTCACGCTCTCCCACTGGGAACTCGCCATCCACGGCCCGTATCAATTGAGTGCACTCATTGTACTTGGCAAACAGGACCGCAAACAAGCACAACTGTAGAGATATGAAGCATAGTGTGTTGTTTCGTAAAATAATAAGGCTTCATCACACCCACTCTGAAGCTGAGCACAGCGCCCCTCAGCCTCATGTCTTTACAACAAAGACCTACCAAAGTTGTTTAAAATCGACCATATCTGGAGTAGTTAGCTGGGAGAGGATCAGGTATCGTGCCTATTTTTAAACTGTTGAAGATGTCTCTAAGGTGTCTGGTAGGCGCTGAGACAGGAAAAAGAAGTGGTTATTACCAGCAGACCCTACGGTTTGGCTCTGACTCCAGTGTTTGCTTTTGCATGCAGTGTTTAAACAGGTTATTTTAGTTAATTGCCCAGAATGGCATGGGAAGCGTAAGGCAACGTGCAGTGTCTTATCACGACCCATGAGGCGGTCGTTAGATATTGATTGGTGGATATCACCCAGCGCTGCCCAAGGTGAACAGCAGGTTACAACCTAACCATTCTATTATTTAATGTGCCTTTCCTTTCATCACAGCACATGCAATTTCTTCTTTTTCCATTGTCTCTTGCTCTTTCTTCTAATTTGTCTCTCCACTAACTCTCATTTATAAAGTTCACATTGTAAATTTCCTTTAATCTCTCTCTCTCACATATACCCCTGTGTCCCATTACACCCCAATAAACATACCTAGCCCGACATCACACCAATAAAAAATCCATCAACTCAATACGCACATTTATACCCCGACATCACCCCTATACACACATACCTGCCCCAACATCATCTTATACACACATACCTACCCCTACATCACCCCAACCACACATACCTACCTCGACATAACCCCTTTACACACATACCTACTCCGACATCACACTAACACACACATACCTACCCAAATGCTACCCCTTTAAACACATACCTTCCTCGACATAAACCCGTTACACACATACCTACTCCGACATCACACTGACACACACATACCTATCCAAATGCTACTGCTATACAGAAATACCTACCCCGACATCACCCCTATACACACATACCTACACCGACATCACCCCTATACACATATACCTACCCCAACCACACATACCTACCTCAATGTCAACCCTATACACACATACCTAACCCCAACATCAGCCAAGTACTCGTATTCTTACCCTGACATCACCCCAATACACATATTCATGTGCTGCCCAATATCACAGCATTATCACAGAAAATATGCATACTTACCCTGACATCACCCCAAAACACATATTTCTAACTCAGCATCACCACAATGGATGCATACCTACAAAAAATATTTCATAAATTTGTCAGTCTCACTAAATTATGTTAAAACAATCAACAAATAGTTTACCATTGGGATGTGTTCCTTCCCCCGAAACATATCTACTTCGACAACACCCTAATACACACATCTATCCCCTAAACCTAAAACTCATAAATTCATGTCTCTTCCTAAATCACTCTTTTACATTGCTTCTGTTGAAGATCAGTTTCTGCAGCTTGGGTCTTTGCAATGTGTCTGTCTTACATTCATGTTGCCATAGTAACCACTGTACAGTAAAATACCTAATACACAGAACCCACGCCTTTGCAAATAACCTTATTGAAGTGTAAATTTGTGTTGTCACATGTGGTGCTAACATTTAGAAGAGATATCACAGATCATAAGTATAAAAAAATCTCCACAAAATAAATGCATTAGCATGGCTAATATTGGATAAGGAAAAAACATATAGTATCATTAACTAGAATGGAAATGTAACCAGTTATATAGAAATTCTCTCTCGTTATATGGCATATATCTAACATACTCAACTCATCTTTATTAATATAGCGCTTTTTACAATTTTCATTGTAACAAAGCAGCTGTACATGAAACATATTGACTAAAAGCAAAACAACTAAAGTTATACCTGTAAAATCAAGAAACGGTGAAAACACAGAAGACAGACACACCAACATACAAACCCTCCAGACACACAATATGAACAAGTACTAACACACATAGATATAGATAAACAAAAAAATACGCACACAGACAAGCGTGCACACACACACAGACAAGCATGCACACACAGACAAGCATGCACACACGCAGACAAGCACGCACACACACAGACATGCATGCACACACACACACACACACACACACACACACAGAAACGCACAGACACGCAGACACAGTGAAAGTACACATTAAAGATAAAGGATAGAGAAACACAGGTCAAGTATTAAACAAGACTATAAAAACTCAGGCCCAACCAGGGGATTCCAGTTCCCCTCTTGCAAAAGCTGCTGCCTCTGCACAAGCTCAACACTGCTTGCGCGTCAAGGCTAAATAAAAATAAATAAACTTACTAAAAAGGTAAATTATAGATCTAAGATTATCATTAATTTGTCAAATTTTGTCAAGTCGCAGCTTCCGTCTTTGTCCAGCTCTATCATCTTAGCTCTTGTCAGGTCGCCGCTTTCCATTCTCCACACTGCCATCAGGTCTGGGCATGAACTGCATCCTGCTCGCTGTGGTAACCTTGGAACAATGAGACAAGACTGGCTGAGAGTAGAGTACTGTTCTGCACTCTTTGATGCAACAAGTACATCAGTTGTTGTTGGAAGTGTTCCTGGTTCCGGTTGATCTAACAAATGCATTCTAAACCCTCAGGGGATGTATATTTTGGAATTGAAGTGTATGCAAGATTTAAAAGAAGCGCCTTTAGTCTAGATTTAAACTGACCGTGTGTCTGCCTCCTGGACAATGCAGGGAAGACTATTCCAAAGTTTAGGCGGTAGATAAGAAAAGGATCTACCACCTGCACTTGATTTTGAATTTCTATGTTTTACCAATTGACAGGACGCTCGAGAGCATAATGCACGCGAAGGACTGTATTACAAGAGGAGTTCACTCAAATACTGAGGAGCTAAACCATGTAGGGCTTTATAGGTAATAAGCAAGATTTTTTAAGGTAATGCGATGCTTAATAGGTTACCAGTGCAAGGTTGATAGAACCGGGCTAATATGTTATTTGTCATGTTTAAGAACTCGAGCTGCAGCGTTTTGGAACAGTTGGAGTTTTTGTTATAAGCCTGCAGTGCAACCACCTAACAGTTTATTACAGTAATCTAGATTTGATGTCATGAATGCATGAATTATCTTCTCTGCATCTGACAGTGACAGCATATGACGTAGTTTAGATATATTCTTAAGATGGAAAAACGCAATTTTACAGGTGTTGGAGATAAGGCTCTCAAATGACAGATTACTTTCTAATAGAACGGCAAGATTCTTAGCTGACGACGAGGATTTTATGGAGCATCCGTCAATAGTTGCAGTATTCCTGGTTGTTACGTACAGCGGTTTTTGGTCCAATAAGTAACACTTCTGTTTTGTACTAGTTCAGTAATAAAAAGTTGTTACTCATCCAGTTGTTTAAATCGACTATCGACACACAGTAGTTTTCTTTTTCTCACGTCCCTGCATTTATCCACAAGTAGTTCAGGTCAGTTTTTAAGTTTTCTATCTCCATGCTGAAATGCAAAGTTGCGATGTATAGAGGAAAAAGTATTAAAATGATAGACGCGATGCAAACGATGTTATATCTCCCTCCAGTTTAATAAGGCTGCTTGTCCATCATCAGATCAGAATTCATGCAGATTCGAGCTACAAAACATAAAAGCTTTTCAACTTCGGTCACAGAAACAAAACCAAAATATAGTTCTTATCCATCTTGACATGACGCCTCACGCATGCACAGATCTTTTACTGTTAATTATGGATGCACCGATACTTGTATCGGTATCAGGCCCGATACTAAATTTGTGTACTCGTACTCATAAAAATTCATAGATATCGAAGACTGATAACTCATGTGACATAACTGACTGAAATTTGTTGTACAATTTGTTTTGAAAGTTTTTGACAAGCCATAAAATGATTTATTTCTTCATAATGTGTTTAAGGTGGAGTTGTTTGTAATTATGAAGCTATTCTATTTTTATAAGTCTAACTGTGTTGTGAAAAGGTACAGGCATCATTATCGGCAAGTACCAAAAAATATCGGTACTCATACTCTAAATAGTATCGGTTCATCCCTACTGTAAATACACAAAGTGACAGTACACTATCTACACCACATGTAAGGCTCACAGCGCAGTGTACTTGGGTTAAGAGCAAGTGTATGTTCCAAACATTAACAACACAGAGTTCGTTTGGATTATTTCACACCCCGCCATATTTTCAAACATAAATCCGGTTGTATTGCAGCTGTTTATAAGGAAACTTCGGCTTCACGACATCATATTACTGTTATTTTGAGACAGCTGTATGAACGCTTTCTTACCGATTAATTGACAGAATGTTGTTGCTTGTGTGAACAACACATTTGTGTATTTACCATAAATTTACCAGAATGACTTTGCCAGTAATTTGCCAGTATTGCTGCGTGAAAGGGCTAATCAAACGATATTTACAGAGGAGTGTCTCTAGAACTGTATGGAAATCCAATGATGCAGACAAACATCATTTGCTTAAAACGAAGGTTTATGTTTTAACAATGTTTCCACATTTCAGAATGTCACTCAACAAAAAGATTTCACTTTGACATGGTTTTCTTCGTGGTGCTGAAGAGGATGTTGTGAGTCACAGCAGTCATTGGCCAGCGTGGGTCAGTGTTTATAGACTGTTTCATTAGTGAGTGTGATTTTTCACTTCCAGATCCTCATCTTCTGTCTGATATCCTCTTTTTAGGTAAGTGTCTTAAACCGGCCAATAGTTATAAGGATGGAATGTCAACTCATGCTAAACCATGGTATAATAAAACAAAAAGGACTCCCATTTCTTTACTCTTATTTCTGGAATAGAAGCTTTTACATCTGATGTGGTGTCTATTAGATTAAATTAGGAACGAGTTGTGTAGACCGAGTATCTTCTAGTGATCTACACAAATTTATAAAACTCCTGTTTCCCCCACTGTTTAAAACCACATATGGAAATGCCAATAAACATGGAAAATGACATACCTGTACAGGTTATATTTACTGTAATCACAGTTCACCTGAACACCAGGTAGCTCATCTGAACATTTGGATTGTTTGTTAAGTGAATAAATAGGATGGGAATAAAGGCCCATATTTCTGAATGCGTTGCTAAGGTTATATACCACAGCATAGCTTTGTGAAATGAAACCTTTCACTTGAGCTCCAAAGTCTCATTGGGCTTCATGCTCAGATTAAAGGAAATGGCATGTTGAAATGTGGCCTCGTCCCAACGGCCAGATCAGAGCCTGACAGCACTGGTGCTCGTATGATATGGTTGAAATGTGACATGTCAGTTCAGATATACAGAATGACGAATGACATTTGTGAGCTGTAGTGGATGGGGAATTTTTAATGAATGCGACTTAAATAGTTTTTTTATTTTCTCTCACAGATTTGATGGTACCGTTGGCTTTGCAATACTATGAGCCATGGTAGTTTTATTCATTAATTATTATTACTTTTATGAAAAAGTTCTTTAGAAATCTCCTTTTTTATTAAATATCTGCAGGTGGGTTTGGAACGCATGACGATGAGTAAATTTTGAATTTGGGGTGAAATGTTCTTTAAATAGAAAAACTGAAATGGTAGAACTGTGATTTCTCTCTCTTGAGGAAAGTTGATGCACATAGTCTGCCATGACTCAGTGTTGTTATTGCACGCCTAGAAGCCATCACAACCAGCGCAACAACCCTCCACTCGCCCCTTTACCACCCACTCCATCTGATGACTGTTGCCATGGAAACTGAGGGAGGAGGGCAGAGGCGTGTGTTTGTGTACAGGTCTGAAGCAGGTGAATGTTTACTCTTTAGAATAATGATAGAACACCAGCCTGCTCGCAACAGAGGTGTTTTCATAGGCAGTGTGTAATTAAGACACCAGGCCTGTCTTTAGGCTAGACCTGCTAACAAGAAACTGTCTGCTCGCCCACCCGCCCATATTCACGTTCAACACTCTTCCTACGTTTCCCAATATAACCACTCGCCATCGCCTGCATCTGCTATTGCTTACCAAGGTCATGTTGTTTCAAAAACATTTTTAAGCTTTATATATTTACTTTGAATATTTCTGAGTTTTTCTAAGAATCAAATGTATGTAGGCAAAACCTATTTAATACAGCACCTTTATACAGTATTTTTACATCTCCCAGTAAACCATGAATAAATCGGACAACATGAATGAATGAATGAATGAATGGCTATGGTGGCAGTGCGGCCGGAAAAAGTTTCCCCTACTTCCGGTCTCTGTTGTCATTTTGTGAAATAGGCGTATTAGTTGTAATTTTTTCATTTTTTGGCCAGTATCCTAGGTTTTGTATATTTGTCAATAAGAATTTACTCATTTAAAGCACAAAATAAGTAATATGATCGCTTATTCTTTTATATTTTTTTATATATAAGCATGTTGTTTGAATTTGTACATAAATATTGTGTTACACTGAATGATAGTGTAAAATAGTTTTTAACAAAAACTTGATAAACCATGACGTAGACACTTTCCTTATATTTAATGTGCTTTCTATGGAAATAAAATCACTTTTGTAAATGTCATATGATGGGACATCTTTACCTCTTTGACCTACACACAAAGTTTTGAAACCAACATATTAATTTATTTCATTAGTAACTAAAATGTTGTTGAAAATATTATTCGAAAAGCATGACTAGGAACAGACAATAAGGGGAAAGCAGCCATTAAGAGACCTTAATGGATGCCAATTTCTTTAATATGGTTTAAAAGCATCACAGGGTGAGCCCTCAAGTAGCTGCTTGATAAAATGAAAGAGAAGGATTTTGAAAATCTAAGATAAGTGTTACTACTTTGAAGATTCAATTCAATTCAAGTTTATTTATATAGCGCTTTTCACAATGTGTATTGTTTCAAAGCAGCTTTACAGGGGCAAACAGGAAAAACAGAAAAGTTAAAACACAGCACAGTGCATGGTATTCATACAACGAGTAAGATCATACTAATAAATAATAGCTAATTTCTAAATAAATAAATAAATGAATGAATGCAGTCTCCCGGTGAGCAGGCCAACACTGCCCTGCTGTGGCGAGGAACCCAAACTCCAATGATTAATTAATGGAGAAAAAAACCTCGGGAGAAACCAGGCTCAGCCGGGAGGGCCAGATCCCCTCTGACGTGTCATAGCTGCACTCAAACTGGTTTTAGTTTAGCATTTAATACCAAATATTGTAACTTCAGCATTAATAAGCCAAATAGTCCGTCTTTGCTCTTGGTTGGGGATGTAGTGGTCTGAGCTGGGATGGTCCGATGGTCATATTTCTCTTGGCTGGTGGTGGAATTGCCTTAGATGGAGCTGGGATGGTCAGTCAGTCTGCAGCTGTAGCTGGCGTGATCTCAAATATGCTGGAATATAACATGGTTTTCATTTATTTTGATGCTAGTAGTCACAACATAAGTCCTGTAGTTACAATTGTTTAAATCCCTAGTTCTGAAGAATTTACAGTTGACGAAGATGTACAAAAAAATTGAAACAAAAATGAGTAAGTGTTTTAACACATTTTTGGTTGGTAGTGTGCATATATGGTTAGGACTGTCAGTTGGTTAAAATGTTACATGATAGCGAATTGATCACATGCTGTGTCCATCACACTGCTCACTTCTGCAAAAATGTTAAAATTTGCAACACATCAGTACATTATTGTTGTTGGTTTCTCATAGATCAACAAACTTATGGGTCACTTGACAATGCAAACATGGCGGATGTTTGTCCAGAACGTGCACTCTCCAGCCAAACATGTACAACCATCTAATGGATACGGACTTTTACAGAACTTGATCTCAGACACCGGGATACTCTACACAGTACATGTATGCAGACACATCTTAGATTAGATAGATTTTACAACTAGTTTCACTACTGTAGTTTTTGTTAAGTGTTAATTTATGTAGTTATATATGGAGAAGACGACACAACTTTTTGGTGTTTCGAACTAATCTGCCCCTGTGAAGCCCAAGTCTAACTGTCATGGCTTAATACATTTTATGGCTTGATATATTTATATGCACGACCGTCTCCGAAATTAGTTGTTTTATACCATACAACTGTACGTCAGACTATTACACCGTATGTGCATCATAATAGTAACTATGAAACTTCTTTTTGACTTTAATTTCTGTTTGTAGTTTAGTCTTTTTAATTAGGATTG
Organism: Triplophysa bombifrons; assembly: GCA_029783895.1. Lineage (NCBI taxonomy): Eukaryota > Metazoa > Chordata > Actinopteri > Cypriniformes > Nemacheilidae > Triplophysa > Triplophysa bombifrons. Next base: position 8,845,801 of record CM056455.1, read on the forward strand.
TTTTATACTACAATTGTATTATATGATATTATGATCATCATTATTTATGCAATATTCATGAATTTATTTATCCTCAATGCCAAGAAGGTTGCTGTTGCTTACAGTAGATACCATCATGCGTGATTTTTATCATCCACTAGGATTTGAGCTGTCTTAAAAAACAAAGTTAACATCTATGAGGTAAATCACGTCTTTTTTAACCGTCCCGGCTTTGTATTGTGATTAAAATGAATAGCTCTTCTACCTGTTTGCCAGCGCTTCCATTTAGATTAGTGGCGGTCTAATTAACAGCAGCCGTGCGTTTTCTCTTCCAGAAGCAGTCTCTAATGGCTGTGCAGATTGATTTAAATGCAAACCAGAGAGGATTTAATGAACTGCTTTTAGTGAAAGTGTTTAAGAATTTCAACACTCACAGACAGGTTGGTAAACAGCTCTCAGACCATTAATTATGAATTGTTGTACGTTTCTGCTCTTAAATGTTGCCTAATGGTGTTAAAATAATCATATTTAGTTTTTTGAGTGATTCCACTTTTAAGACAGCCGACACCAGTGTCGACACCATAATTTTGTTCTTTCAAAAACCTGGACCGTCCCATCATTTGAGTGGTGCATGCATTATAGCCATAAAAGTGTCTCGTGTCTCTGACAACAGTAGTTCATGTCTCTCAAAAGAGATCAAGATGAATGGCCAACATTATCTTGAGGCCTGGACAGTGACACTAACATCTCCTTCAGAATGAATTCATCTCATTTCATCAAAGCAACTCACTGACTAAAGGCTTCACTTGGACACCCTCAAAATGCAGTTTTCAGTTATGTTCGGAGTGAATATACTGAGATCTGTTCATAAACAGACTTGTTTTAAAAATCATATTTTCAACTTCTCATTAAAAACATTTAAGTCACCATCAGGTCAAAGCGTTCTCTTTGCTTAACCGTTCAATTGTGTGCTGATCTGGCCCAGTCGGTAAGGAATTTGCAGACGCTTAGAGCTTATGGAGGGTGATCAGAATATTTAATTGGATCTTAACTTTGCTAAATAACAGAAAGAACACAGATCATGATGCCCAAAAAAACAGGCTCAGCGAATCTATGATGTCGTTGATAAGTTGAACACCGCCTCCATAGAAAAGTATCAGAGATGTGATTTTTCTGTTTAAATACAGATTTCCGTATTTTCTGACCTCACTGTGATCACCCGCGTAAATTGCATAAATTTGTGGTGGGATTGGGGGTTTGGGGATGTGCGCATGGTAATCAATCATACAGCTGCCCGAAAGGATAGTTTCTATGCTCTCTACGTCATTTACACGCTTGTTATAAATACAGACCGACCGCTTCATTCAGCAGAACATCATTTTGGGAGTTATCTTTATGTTTCCGGATAGTCCAAACTGACTAATTGAAGCCAGACACGGCTGTTTTGGTTCTCAAAAAATGTGTGTGGTGTAATTTTTAATTAAGTGGGGAACTGAACAGCGTTTTGTAACATAAACAGAAAATCCCAAGTCTGGAAGTTGAGACGTCTATATGATTTGATTTAACATTTAAACATTATCTACATACAGAGACTAAAATAGGCCATTCCGTGATTTGATGGCTTGAAACTATACAAATAGCAACCATACTTTTGGGCGATCTAGTCACTGTAATATAAACGTGTTGAATTCTCTACTGAAAGCATTCATTTAAATGAACTAAAACCGCAACATGCAACCTTTGCAAAACCTATGGAATAATTCATAAAAAATCCTGTAGGAATGACGTAGATGCGCCATCTAGTGGCTGTGTATGGAAGTCTCTTGAGGCCACAATATTCCTTACTCTTTGTGATCAATTATTGTTTAAGGAATTATTGGTGATTAAAATAAAATGTAAAGTAGGCCTAGTATAAACTATTCAAGGGTCATTTGTAAACGCCATCTTATTTGATATTAGCATAAGATATTTGCACAAACCATCAACCTTTTTTATTGAATATTGTTTAGGTGACTGTTAAACTAATAAACATTTCCTAAATTGGTAGACGGAATTGTGACATTATAATTGTTTGTTTTTTTGTTTTGAGAGGGTGCGTGCGGTCTTCCTTCTTTTTTGTCCTTGGGTGATCACATGCCTGAGTATACACATCTACTTCTCTAGCCCCGTCCACTGGTTTGCACATGACAGTACTGAAGTAACTCAAGTTGCGCGGAACCAGATAGAGCGAGCAAGCAATAAATAAACATGTCGTTAAAGATTGCAAAATATTGTTCATTAGCAAAACAAACAGCTTGCCGCAGCTAAACATATTAACGCACATAATGTATAAACATTCATATAACGTTAGCTAAACTCCAAGTGTCCATCTGGACTTATATACAGTAAATTTGACACTGGCTTTGAATTATCTATTTAGCCAGTGACTGACGTAGCTTCCTTCGCTATCATATGCTAACGTTATCCTCCTATATATACGGTACATTTACGTCAATTTAGACTGTTGATAAATATTACTCACATCGGCAACTTTGTCTCGTTCAGTCGGTCTCGATCCCTCTTGAGGAACAACTTTGAAGCTAATCCTGCTTGAGATGTCCCAGGTTGAAAAAGCACTGGGGCTTGAAGTGATTCGCGCAAGGTTTTTTGACTTATGGTTTCTGATGGATTTCCACTAAAAATAAAATAAATCCACTCCTCCCTCTTCCTAGGTTTGGACTCTGTGCAGCGACTACATTGCATGTTGTCCACGAACTTTAGCAATGGCGTCACGTTCACCGCTGTCGCTTGTGAGAACAACAATGGCAGAGCGCGGTGGGTTGACCTGTTTAGAATAAGGGGTGGTAACATTATAATAAAATCCGCTTTGGACATCACAACCCGAACTAAATCTGAACGGCTCGATTTATGATTATTTTTCACGTTTTCTGGGTTGGTAGATGCACCGGGAACCCGAAAGTGGGGTATTCATATGATGTCACCTTTAAGGTTATTCTGTGTTTGTTCAACGTATGTTCTCTTTTTTTTTCTTCTACAGTTGCTTTAATACAATGCAAATTGTAAAAAGCGCTATAAAAATAAATTTGACTTGACTGGCTCCATGTCAAACTGATCAACTCATTGTCATGACTTTGTTTGCAGTTTCTTAAAGAACAGTGCCCAAATCACTAGCCTGGTGCTGCTGTTATTACCAAACTTATTTTATTCAAGGCCTTCATCACCTCATGGCAGTATTATTGTCTCTAGATGCTGGTGACGACCCCAGAGAAGTGGGACGTGGTGACCAGGAAAAGTGTGGGTGACGTGGCGCTGTCCCAGATCGTCCGACTGCTCATACTGGATGAAGTCCATCTTCTCCATGAGGATAGAGGGCCTGTTCTCGAGTGCCTGGTGGCCAGGACACTGCGTCAGGTAACAAATGCTAAGATCATTGTCCTCCACTTCACATTTTTGTTGTCTACACAGATTATTACAAAATGAGACATTAATACTGAATCTAGGATTAATCGAGAATTACAAAATGTCTCATGAATTGTAAACCTATGTTTATTTCAATTAGTCCTTTGTAGATGGCTTATTTAACAGGGTTGTGTAAAAATATTGATTCTTCAATTTAACGAATTCTAAATGCGTGTGCTTTACTTCAGGGATGTGAATATCTCTATCTCGTCTCTCGTCCTGAAGATGTCGCTATCACTCGCGCTGATGGGCCCATTTTGAATGTTGAAATTTTGTGTATATTTTTTCTAATACAACAGAGGTTTATACTTGTGCTACAACTGTTTGGTCTTTGCTACAAACTTTAAACCTCTGTAATGCCAGTGCTACATGAAAAAAAAGTTAATGTACAGCCTTGTAATGTGTATTTCACTCATATTGCTGAGGAGGAGTGTTTCAGATACCAGTTTATAGATTTAAATATGGATTCCCTGTCTGCAAAACTAGCATTTTAATCTAAGTACTGATAACTAATCGATATTAAATCAAAGTTGAATCGAATTGAAACCATATAAATAATATTTGAATCGAATCGACAATTTTGTCGCAAAACCCAGCTCTATTATTTAAGCTACTTAAGAAGTCATCAGTACAGTAAAAGTGTTTATTATTATAGGTTATATATTGGGACGAATACCCTGATTGATGTACTAATAATAGGCCCGGTAGTTCGTCCAGTTTGTTGTAGGTAATTTTCTTCTTCAGAGGATGTGTGTGATTGACGGGACCTCGCTGATGTTGATTGACAACCACCTCGAGTGGAATCACTCCGGCCCTTTGGGATATTAGTGTGATTATGCAAATCCTGACAGGCGGAGAGGGCGGCCTGTGTTACAGGGTTTCCCATATCCGTGATCCGTTCTGATGAGCCACAGTCATGTGTCAATCACACACAAGACTTTAACCAGTGAGCTCAAGCGAAACTCACACCTACTCCGTGACAAACTACAAAGCTAAACTACAACGACAACGCATTGTTGCCCTTCAGGAGACTCTCACACGCCAAAGTGTCCAAGCATACAACTAACTTTCTTACACCCCATATTTCTTCATTACTGTAGGTTTACTTTGAGGACTGGTGCTGAGAAAGGCTTTTAGAAGCTCTTAGTGACAAATAAGTGAAGAAATGAGACTGAGCTGTCTTTTTGGGGGGGTGGGGTTGTTTTTTGAACTGTAGGTCATGGAGGCTGCGCATGCTTCTCGTCACCAAATGCAGCTTATTATCACTTGAGATCAGAGCGAGCGGTTTATTTTCAATGTCAGATTTCTTTGGCTCTGTTATGTGGAATAAAATATTTGCACTTAATTTCAATTTTAGAATCTAAAACTAAAAGACTAACTTTGGTGCCTGTCATGGCAACACTGTCAGCAAGCAGCAGGTGCAATGCATACATTTCCGTCCTGTACATCTCCAACATTTTTCTGCATCAAACTTAATCTTCTGGGTGCTAATTCTCTACATATGAACCTGAGTATAGGTATGTATTTTTAGTTCAGTGCAGTTCTGGATTAGTTACCGCACTAATAAAAAAACGAGTTACTATAGTGGTTTATGGTTAAGTTAAGGGGTTTTAAAAATACAACATGACTATGATACCAAAGTCATAGACTGATTACTTGAGAGTAAAAGACACAATCCGCAAAGAAGCAACTATTGAAATCAAAAGGGAATTTGGGAGAATTTTTGCATTAAATCGCACATTTGAACCTCCCAGGAAAACTTTGTGCCTAATTCACAACAAGTGCGTGCGTACATTATTTTTTTCTTAACCAAGTCCTAATGTTAGTGAATTTGGAGTATTCTAAAGTTGCAGCCGCGTGCACAAGTTTAGTCATTTACATAAAACTCACCCAGGCCATCTCCATATTAGGGCTTTCCGCCTAACCTACCACCTGTTGTTACTTAAGTCAAAGTTACTCCATGTGACGCTGTCTACAGACGAGGTCTCGCAAGTAATTCCAAGTGCACAGTCCTCAAAGTCAGTTCATACACAATAAAACACCTTTTATATAGACACGCAGTTTAAAGAGTTCTCGTTAGCCAGCTGTAAAAGCTCTGTTACTCAGAGAAACCTCACAGCTTGAGCTAATAGTCTAACGCAGCTTTTTTTTTTTTTTTCACTGTATATGATGAAATAATTGTAAAATATTTACTTTTATATTTAGTATACACTTTAGTAGGAACGTTTTTGTAAATCATGATTTGTTCGTAAAAGTGTTTGTACACAGGTTTCACACACGAATTTTTGCGTACGCATACATGTCTTCACACAAGGAAAATGATTTATGGGGCAGGGGTGTGGTGATAATATCATGGAAGACACATATTCCATAACAATCATAACTTGTCCCCTGGTATTAAAATGGCCTACAGTTAGTGGGAGATGTAGGCAAAGTAAGTACCGATTTAACAGGCATAACTCAAATAAGCCAGCAAAAATGAAACCAGAGATCGGTTTATGCACATAATTTACTATAGCAGCCCGTATATCCTGTAAACATTTCTTTAATCCAGGGGGCTGATGTAAACCCATAAATTTAGAAAATTGCAAAACAGCCAACCAGTCAGATGAGAGTGTGGCAATTGTTTGGTTGCTGTGTGCATCAGTCGGTGAGTAAGCAGTGGGTGGTGGGCGTGCCGTCCACAGCTGACACTAGCAATCAGTCTGATTCCTTCTGTTGAAGACGACTGGTATATGTTTTGTCACCTAATCACTAACACTGTTCATCAACCGAGCATCACGGAGTAGATGAAGATAAACACTGCTTTAAACCTTTATAGATGTACTTCAACCAAAAGATAGACAAAAAGTCCTTTGAAAAATCTATTTTCTTGCACTCAGTCCAACCCACAGAACTGAAAACACAGTTCAGTGCTGTGTCTGAAACCATTCCCTCGCTCACTCCTTCACTATTCCCAATATAGCAAAAGACATTTGATTCCACTTTATGGGGAAGAAGCGAATGAAAATGAGTAAACAATGATTTAACCTGCGACTGATAGTATTGTCGCGGACATTTGACATAACGGTTATCTTACACCTGTGTGGCTTCATGGACTGCTTAATAAAAGTTTATTTTCACCAAATTTGTAATGTTTTTGTATTAGTTTTTAATAAAGAGAACAAAACAACTGTTTGCCACGTTTATTAACTTTAACGTTTAATACAATTATTTCATATATTTTAAATAAAGCACTGATGTCTATGACATTCATTTGATCTGTTTATTCACAAAACCCCGAAAATAACTGTCAACAAGAACAAACACAAGTGTATAAATGTGCATTCGTTGCATTAACAGCCACTGTCCTCCGGCTGGTTCTAATCGTTGCGTATCAAATGTACACTCACAATCAGAGTGCATTGTGGGTAAAAAAGGGTGAACGAATGAAGCGATTGAAGTAGTTCACTTGGGATACGGACACAACTACAAATGGCGGAAACACGATATAGTGCACTTTATAGGATATAGGGAGCGGTTTCAGACACACCCCAGGATTTTCAGAAAATGACAACTTCTTTTCAGAAAATGATCTTCTCTGTTACCAATACCTCTTATCTCTATTCTGTTTAAAACATGGATTTTTGTAGGCAGTATCAACCTCAACCTTCATCCTGTGTTCACAAAGGCTCAATCTGGATTTTGTAATGTCTCATAGATTTTTTATTTGTAAGAAATTTTGAAATACTGAAATAATGTTGCTCAATTGGTAGTAGTTTTTTTTAGCAATGCAAAAGTTTAGGGGTTTGATACCCATGGAGGCCTGTTTTGTCCTTTTAAGAATCAATGACAGATACACTCCACAGTAAAATTTTTGAACACTCGAATTACATGTTTTTTATTGCCTTAAAAGGGTTTCATCTGCAGGTGTATGCTTAATTGTCTGAAATAAGATAAAATAACTTTTTATTATAAACTAATAAAATTTTATTTAATAAAAATGACTTTGGAATGGATGCCTTTGAATAAATAATGAAAAGGAGTTGCTAGTAAGAGCACAGAATAGATGGCAACTCCTATAATATTGTTTAAAAAGCATCTTGGGGTGAAACCAAAGACCACATTTTATTTTTTGTTTAGATTTTTTAGTTAAAACATAATCTTCATAGTTCCCCTTGTGTAATTCTACAGTTTTTATGAGGTTTTCACCGGTACTGGAAGCAGAGCACAGCTCTTTAATAAAAGCATTTTAGGACACCCTCTCAACACTGTATTTGCAGTTCATCACAGCTTCGTAAGCATTACATACCTGATATGCAATTCGTCACTCTGGTCATGTTTCTTAAGGATCTATATGATCTGAATAAAGCCCTTATTCTGTAGGCCTCTCTGGATAATGCATTTTAGCCTTAATTATATCCATTGTCTTTATATTGTGTCTTGTTTCATTGTCTGAAATGCAATCTAGTTTTTGTCTTTAATGACTTTTGCTTTAAGATCCAAATTAGGTAAATAAGAACATTCTTTACACATTTTAATGTAAAACTGTAAAACAAATTTTCTCATAGAGCTCAGTGTTCTAAAAAATATAACATCTACTTCCTGAAAGTCTTTCTTACTCCGAGTGTTCCCCAAGGTTTAGTCTTAGGCCCTATACGCTTTCTCTTGTTTATTCCTATCATTAACTTTCCTCACCTAAACAGCCAGAATATTTTTATTTATTTATATTCAGCACAACCATTCTGTTCGGTAACACAGCCTGAGAATTCAACATGTTGTTTTTAACTGCATCTATTCTGGAATAACTGCAATTGTAGTTTGTGGGTAGTGCTAGTAACAGCAAGGAATACATATAGACTGATTTACCAAAAAGAAACAAAACATTGCACTTTTGCTTGGCATATTTGCCAAATGTATAATAAATGAAAAAAACTGTGACACATAGTTAGTTTTCCTAACCAAACTCTCACATTCTTAATTTAAGATGATCCAGTACTTTAATGAGAAAAGTGTCATAAAATATCACATTTGTTTTTATTTACACAACAACATTCGTTTGATCTGTCATATGAACAAGTGGATAGCAGTGACTTTTAAACACTGTTCACAAAAAGACACGTTAAAATACCTCATAATCAAAGAACTTCTCCCAGCAACACAGGAGAAATGTCTTCCTGACACTTATTTTAATTAGAGTGTGTTCACAGTAGTAGAGCTAAAAGTCAACCCAATTTGAAGGTATTCCTGTCTTTAGGAGACTTTGAATTATTGATCTCTGCGCAGTAAGCAAGATCGTGGTCTGTGGAAGTAGCAAAATGAGGGGCATCATTAATAAAATATGCTGGAGGAGAGAGGAAACAGTGTAACTCAAAGCATGGCTTTTTTCTGGAGGAGGAAAAACTGAAACAAGGTGGATATATATCTCGCTTGTCAAATCTTTTAGCATCATTATGCTGGAATTGATGTTTAGACCGTAGCCATTTCTCTGTTTCTTGGCGAATGTCCCACTGATGGACGTTAACAAACCAGACATCAAAAAGGTAGTGTAGATTGTGTTGCTTATTTTAGCTGGGCTGTCTGCCTAAGTGTGGTCTGAAGATAGCACACCCATGGGAAATTCATCACGGGATGGTTAATTTTTTTCACACATTGCCTCTCTTTAGCAAGTATGCACTGACAATTTCAAACCAACTTAAATGTGAAAAACCATGAACTAATATATTTTTTATTATATCTGAAGATGTGCTTTGGATTTTGTTCAATTTTAAACCATTTCCTGTAGTGTAGAAATATTCTTGTTGAATTAAACATCATGTGTAAAATGCCCTTTATAGACACATATTGCATAGACACAACAGTATGCAAAATAAAAGTTTTTTTCTAAATGGTTATTTAGGGAGTGGTAATTGATGGTCAAGTGAACTTCGAGGAACATGTTGCCAGCACCACCTGGTCCTGTAGATTCATCCTTTACAATATTATGAGAATTAGACCTTTCCTGTCTTAGCTTGCTACGCAAGTTCTTGTCCAAGCGCCGTTCTTTCCAGACTAGGCTATTGTAATGCTCTACTGGCTGGTCTTCCAGCTTGTATAACCAGATCCCTTCAGATGATATAGAATGCAGCGGCAAGGTCTTCAACAAGCCGAAGAGAGTGCACGTCACTCCTCTCTTTGTTAGGTTGCACTAGCTCCCTATAGTTGTTCACATCCAAAACAAATCTCTGCTCTTGGCCTACAAAACCACCACTGGTTCGGCTTCACCATATCTTCTCTCGCTAATTCAGACTTATGTACCGCCTGGTCCCTGAGCTCTGCAATCAAACAACGTCTTGTGGTGCCGTCCCACAAAGGGAAAAAATCTCTCTCACACACTTTCTCCGGATGTGTTCCACGACTTTGGAACAATCTCCCTCTTGCCAGAAGATCAGCGGATTCTATAACTGTCGTTAAGGATCGGCTAAAATCACATCTCTTTCATCAACATCTGACCCCACTTTCCTACTCCCCCAATAAAATATATAGTATACTGTGATAGGCTGACTGAGACCAGTTTTTACTGCACCTATGCATTGTTGTTTTTTTGTTGCACAAATTGCTTCCCTACTTTGTACGTCGTCTTGGATAAAAGCATCTGCTAAATGTAATTTTAATGTAATTCTAAATGTAATTTTACAGCACAAAACACATTTTTTTTCAGCAGGAAAACATTCCATAACTTTATATTTAATGTGTAAAATACTGTTATAGGTAGATTCACACGACCTTTAAATGTGATACATATTTTTTCATTATAAGGGATAGTTCACCCAAAAATGAAAATTCTGTCATCATTTAGTCACCCTCAAGTTGTTCCAAACTTGTATAAATTACTTTGTTCTGCTGAAACAAAGTAAGATATTTGGAAGAACCAATGACTACCCATAGAAGAAAAAAAATGGTAACAACAACAACACAATATATATACAGCATACAATAAGAGTAATTCTGCTTTAAATCGTTGTTGTTTAAAACCAATTTAATTAATTGCGTTTTTGTTTTTCTGTGCACAAATTTAATATCAGATTTTTATTCTGATTTACAGAAGACGCCCACTAAAATGTCATTCAGTGTAACAATCTTGTCAGGCATATTTACAAATAAAATCTATTTATTACAAAGACTAATTACTTTCACCCCAAATGCTTATTAGCCTAGTTGTAATTTTTTTTTTTGCCACTATCCTAGGTTTTGACCATTTGTCAATAAGAATTTTTTACTCATCTAAAGCACAATAAAATGTAATGTGATCCTTTATTCTTTTATATATTTTAGTATGTACACGTCAGAATAAGCATGTTGTTTGAATTTATACATAAATATTCTGTTACACTGAACTACAATATAATATTATTTCAACAAAATTTTGATGTTTTATTCTCCAAAAAGTTATATAGATGTATATTTATGGGGGCATATTAACATCTTTGACCCATAATTTGGTATGCGATGTGGCCTATGGTTGTGAATGATGTCCCAGAACTGAAAATTGCTAACATTCTACTAAATATCTTGCTTTGTGTTCAATCCAAGAAAACAATTATACAGATTTGGAACAACATGAAGATGAGTAAATGGTGATAGAATTTTTCATAATTGGTTGAACTATCCCTTTAATATACATATTCAGCTCTAAGTTAGGCATTGGTGTGTGGATTTTCATGAGAACTTGAAATACTGGGTCTCTGTGGCAAAGCATGCACACCACCCCGACATTTGTTCAAGCAATAGCATTAGTGTGGTCAAATATCTGACTCTCCGCAGTCATCATGTGTAAGAGTATTTATATGCATACCCCCCTAAAAACCAGTTTCAAGGGCAGTGAGACATATCTCCTCAGCACATTATTACTGTTAGCTCACAGATATAAAAGTGCACTCCGCTGTGTCGTTTATTAAAAGAAAGAGTCTTCTTAAGTGGACCCACAATAAAAGTGTCCCACGGTCCACAAAGGACAAACACTAGGATGATAGAGTTGGGAAAGCTTTTACGTTATAAGCACACGAAACCGTGTGTTTTTCAGCACATTTGGCAGAAAATGTCTTCATTCAGAAATCTTCTCGATGTACTGACCGCTTTTCGATTTAACTGGAAAAACTTCCCTGCTACAATTCAACTTCAGCTTTGGCAGATGGCCTATCGTACTGAAGTGGAAGAATATAAAGTGAATCCAATTGTTCACTCATAAATGAAAAGTCCATAAGTGTTTTCATATGACTAACAAAGGTTCACACTGTTCCACACAATGAGAGTTTATGAGGACGGGGGCTGTTCTCTCATCTGATCTCTGTCATCATGGCAAACTCTCAAGCTCCTGAGCAGGAACAACTGTTTCAAGCCATGAATCCTTATACCATCTGGCTTTCTCAGCTTATGTGTCCTGCTGGATATACAGTACGTTTGTTGTCCCATTGGTCTTGATCTAGCCAAAGCCAGGCATGTAGCCACACTGCATTTGGTATTAAATGCTACACTTAAATCACATGTCACCAGTTTGAGTGCAGCTATGACACGTCAGAGGGGATCTGGCCCTCCCGGCTGAGCCTGGTTTCTCCCGAGGTTTTTTTCTCCATTAATTAATCATTGGAGTTTGGGTTCCTCGCCACAGCAGGGCAGTGTTGGCCTGCTCACCGGGAGACTGCATTCATTCATTTAATTATTTATTTAGAAATTAGCTATTATTTATTAGTATGATCTTACTCGTTGTATGAATACCATGCACTGTGCTGTGTTTCTCTGTTTTTCCTGTTTGCCCCTGTAAAGCTGCTTTGAAACAATACACATTGTGAAAAGCGCTATATAAATAAACTTGAATTGAATTGAATTGCATTTGGTTGTGTATATTTTATTTTTTGGGCAAAGTGGTTTTACCTCACATGTGAGAGAAGGTTGTTTCAACATCAACTTCGTGTGGACAGACTTTAAAGACTTTGATCTAAATGCTTTCTATCATTTGCCTTTCTACCAATAATGTGGATTGAGAATGCCGTAGGTTTTGTTTCTTCTTTTTTTTCAACGTTAGATGCACTTTTCACCCAAATAAGGTCCTCTTAAATTCATTATTGCTCTTTCACTTAAAAACGGTCTTTGTTAGACCTAAGCAGACAAAAGCTGAAGTGGCCATATAAATGATGCCATGCTTAGCTGTTTTTCATATTGCCTTAAATATGACCTGCAGCAAGAGACACGGCTGTCGGCATGCTGCAGGCAGGTATGTCACGTACCATTTTTGTCAGAGACTATGGGATAATCGTCTTTAGACTATGAAAAGGTGTCAGTCATGCAACACAACAGATGACCATCCAAGATCTATTCGTTCCCACTTTACAACACCTGAGCATTAAGAGCTCATGTGCTTTCTGAACCTAGTGATTAGAAGAATGTTGTTTACTAGTAGACAACCCCTAATACACACTAGCAGTGTACTACAATATATAGCAACGGTCTGAAAAGCACTCTGCATAGCATCGTTCTCTTCTTTGTCTCAGGGCGCTTTCTCACCTTTAGTTCGGTTCATTTGGTTCACATGAAAACACATGGAACTTGTACATCGCGCACTTGGATGTACTGCTGGCAAAGTTTTTCTACCTTAACCCGGCACTGTTCCACAGATCTATTAAACCCCTTTCCATGAGTTGTTTGCTAAACCATGAAAATATATTGGTGTTCGTGGGTTTTTGAATGTTGGGATGTAATAGGAATGTGCACGAATGTTCAAATATTTGATCTGCAATAACTATTAAAAAATTACAAAATGCTATTCGAATATTTGTATTTTTCATAAGAATAAACACTGCATAAGTTACAGCTACAGAAAACCTTGGAGTTGTCACATCTTATTTAATGCTTCTTCAATTCATCTGTAATGATTTTATAATATAAAAAAATATAAATAAAAAAAATTATGTGTTCCTAAATCTTTGTTCACTCAGATCGCAAGCTAGTATAAATATTTTGGGAGATGGTGGTCTAGTGGGTTAAACCACTGAACTGGTAAATCAAAGGTTGCTGGTTCGATCCCAGCAGCCACCACCAGTGTGTCCTTGAGCAAGACACTTTACTCCATGTTGCTCCAGGGGGATTGTCCCTGTAATAAGTGTAAGTCGCTTCGGATAAAAGCGCCTGCTAAATGTAAATGTAAATGTATTTTAAGTTTACACACCGGATGCCCGTATCGCGTGTTATGCTCGGCTCACAATTAATTATTTCCTCTTTGCTTCGCCTCTCTGAAACGCACTGATATTTTACAAAGCTCATCGCTCTGAAAAGCGAGGTGTGCTATGATTGGCCAGGTCAAAAGTGCGTAGTGATTGGTCGAATACTGCACGAAATGTAACGCTTCTTACCATTTTCGGAACATCAGACTGCGCCGGTACAATGCGATTTACAAGACCACCCACCTTACTCGTGTATACATTTGGGCGGTCTTAGTCAAATCATACCACAATGCGTGGGGGTGTGGTTACACGAGGCGTTTCAGGCAGGTCTGGGTTTGCATTCGCTTTTAGATAGAATGCATCTTTTGTTCAGAAACACTTACATTTTTGGAATTTTACATGTCCAATACATCTATGGGCAACAGAAAAAACACGTATTTCTGCCATATGACCCCTTTAACATTACTTACATTAAGTATAAAAATACCAACGCTATATTAGATGAGTAACAATAATTAATTTATTACCATAACTTGTTCGGAGCAGTTGTTCTTGGTAAATTCATATTCGTTCGTTAAAAATATATTCATATATTATATTATTCAAGAACTTGAAACATGAAAATGTACATTTCACTGCAACTAATGTTAATGAATTTGGCCTTAGCATAAGACAGGCACCTTTTTCCAAATCTAAAGCCTGAATTTTCCTTTTAAGAAGTTCGAATAGGGTCGTCGCCTTGAAGTTACAGCCTGTAAATAAATTTTACAATCTGCCTCACACTGCGGGCAGATTGTCATTCAGAAGTTGCGGTCATGGGTGGCTGTCTTCCTACGGGAACCAGCCACCATTTCGTCTGCTACCTGGGTTGTGACATCTGTGGCTACGGCCCCGATGACCACCCACGTTAGCAGCGTTATTGATATGGGGAACTCTGCGAACGTAAACCTGGCAGCCAAGTGCTCACGGGCCGATCGCACCCTGATTCACTCTTCTAAACGTTCCCCAACCGGCGGTGGCATACCGTCTGGATCCTCACGCACACACTTGGAAACGATTTGTGACGTAGATGAGATGTCGCTCGCAGCATCGGAGGGAGACTGGCATCCAACTCTGACGAATCCGAGCTCCACCCCCAACGGTCGAGTTCAGGAGGAAGCAGAAGTGATGTCATCCGTGCTAACCCGGGGATGCGTGGTTCCTGAGGTCGGAGCGCGGTGCAAACCGCGCCCACCCCGGGTGCCATGTTTTTCCCGGAAGTGCATGAGGAGCTGTGTGAAACTTGGAACACTCCACTCACGGACCGTTCCAGTGAAACCAGCTCCGGCTCCCTTATTTCCCTCGATGGTGGGGCAGCCAAGGACTACGTCGAGATCCCCCGGGTGGAACGTCCGCCCGCGGTGCACCTGTGCCGCGGACGGCTACCACCTGGGGGGGAATCGGCCACACCTACCGTCCAAAGCGCGTAAGACTTCGGCATCACCGTCCCTCAAACGAAGATGTTCAGTGGGTCACGACCCGCACTTCATCATTCCCAAGAAAGACGGCGGGTTGCGCCCCATTGGTCTGCGTACCCTGAACAAGCACCTTCACAAGCTGCTGTTCAGATGCTCACGCAGAGGTGCATCCTGACACCTATCAGGTGTCAGGATTGGTTCGTGGCAATTGACCTGAAGGACGCTTACTTTCATGTCTCGATCCCCTTGACACCAGCCGTTCCTACGGTTCGCGTTCGAGGGGTGGGCATATCAGTACGGAGTCCTCCCTTTCGGTCTGTCCCTGTCTCCACACGTCTTCACGAAGATCATGGAATCCGCCCTTTCTCCCCTTCGGGATAAAGATGTACGGTACTAAACTATCTCGACGACTGGCTTATCCTGGCACACTCGTGAGATCTGTTGTGTACACAGAGGGACCTGGTGCTCCGGCATCTTTCAGATTTCAAACAATTTCAGGGGCTCCTGGGACACATGGCGTCCTCCGCGGGGATAATACCCCTCCGATTGATGCACATGAGACCGCTTTAACACTGGCTACAGAGTCGAGTTCCAAGGATAGCGTGGCACACCGGCAACAGGCGCATGGTGATAAACCGACACACTCTAACCCCTTGGTCTTCCATGACCTTCCTCCGGGCGGGGGTTCCCCTCAGGCAGGTTACGGGGCCTGTCGTGGTGACGACCCACGCCTTGCTGCAGGGGTGGGGTGCAGTGTGCAACAGGCACGCAGTAGCGGGGCGCTGGACGGGCCCCCGTCTGTGCTGGCATGCAATTGCCTAGAGTTGTGGGCTGTGCTGCTCGCGCTGAGAAGACTCCGGCCTCTAGTGCAGGGACAGCACGTGTTGGTCCTCCGGGACAGCACGACAGCCATAGCGTACATCGCCAGGGTGGCGTACGCTCACGGCAGCTAACACAACTTGCCCGACGCCTCCTCTTGTGGAGTTAGCAGGTTATCCACTCCCTGCGGGCCACAAACATCCCAGGCAAACTGAACCAGACAGCCGACGCGCTCTCTCGTTAGTATACGCCTTGCGGAGAGTGGCGACTCCACCCCCGGTCGAGCTCATTTGGGTGCTGTTCGGACAGGCACAGATAGACCGCAAGGTCAGGGAAGAGGAGTACCAAGTGTTATTGGTTACACCGCACTGGCTTAACCACACTTGGCTTCAGAGCTGATGCTCTGGACAGCGACTCCCCCTGAACCATTCCCCTGACAGAGGACCTGCTCTCTCAGGGGAAGGACACGTTCTGGCATCCCAGATCAGACTTCTGGAACACCCATGTCTGGTCTGTAGACGGGACGAGAAGATCCTGAGATGGCTACTCCCCCTATACGGCTGAGACCATCACCCAGGCTAGGGCCCCATCTACTAGGCGGTTACACGCCTCTAGACGGTGCCACTTCTCGTCCTGGTGTCTTTCTCAACGAGAAAGACCCACTGAGGTGCTTGATCAGGATTGTTTTCCCCTTCTCACGAGACTGGAGACTAACATCTCCCCTCCACACTGAAAGTGTATGTAGTCGCTATTGCCACTCATCACAAATCAGTTGATGGAAAGATTCTGGGGCAACACGACCTGGTCACTAGGTTCCTAACGGGCGCGAGAGGGCGGAAGCCACCTCACCTCCACTCCATACCCTCTTTGGACCCTAACGTGGGTCCAAGAGCCCCTCAGATGCTCCGATCTTCCTCACCTCAGTAAGATGCCCCCCCCGTTGACGCTCGCTTCCTTCAAGAGGGTGGGGACCTCCAAGCATTCTCTGTGTCCCCGGATTGCCTTGAATTCGGCCCTGGTAACTCTCACGTTATCCTGAGACCCAGGCCCGGATACGTGCCCAAAAGTTCCCACTACTCCCCTTCGGGAGCAAGTGGTGAACTTGCAGGCGCTCCCCATCGGGGAGGAAGACCCAACCCCATCCGTGTTGTGTCCTGGACCGCACGCAGAGCTTCAGTAGCTCTGACCAGCTCCTTGTCTGTATTGGAGGACAGCAGAAGGGGAAGGCTGTCTCCAAGCAGAGGCTGGCGCACTGGGTCGTGGATGCCGTTACGACGGCATTCCGATCTCAGAATCTCCCATGCCCACTGAGGGCTTATTCCACACGGGGTATAGCCTCCTGGGTACTGGCTAGAAGCGCCTCTCTAGCAGACATCTGTAGAGCTGCAGGTTGGGCTACGCCCAAACACCTTCGCAAGGGTTAAACAACCTTGGCGTAAACCCGGTGTCAGCCCACGTCCTGCGTGGCAACATGTTGGACTGGCATCCGGGGGGGCGTATGCCTGCGAAAGCACCTTCCCACCCTCCAAGAGGTTGGGTCATTGTGCTATCTACCTTTTCTTCTTACCCAAACACATGGCTAAGAAAATTGGTACCTCACCAACCTTCCTTCTTACCCAGACACTGGTTAAGAACAGGCATTCCATCCATCACTAAGCAAGCACCCCCTGGGGGTTGGCTGAGCAGAGCAGCCTTCCCCCTTAGGCCGGGATATCATATGACCTATCACAGATAGTTCTAACCGGACCTGGTGCTATCAGACGCAGTAACACCCCCACCGTGCTCTGTTCCGTCTGCTATACCCTCATGACAGTGGTTCCCACACATGGTAACCCATGAGCGGTAAACTCCCTAGTCCGCACGTTCCATGCGTTCTCCTCCAAGGACGAGACCATACTTATATCCACCATATTCCTCCCCACGGGTAGGAGGTGGCCTCTGCAGCGCTTCTCTGATTAAGAGTTGCGCTCACCCGGTGTAAACCCGAGCCGGACGGCCTCTCGCCAGTAGAGAGCTAAGGCCCCGTCCGTGAAAGGTTACCGGTCAGGGCTGTACCCATCTTTCTGCAAGAAAGCTCTGGGACCCCCCGACCACCACACTGGAAGGTTACAGTTTCACGAAGCTTCGAGCTGACACGCCCGGGCTTGTTACCGTCGCTTCGCTGAGATTGTGACGCGATACAGCGTTGTGGCGTTTTTCATAGGCAAGCCCATCTGTCGTTCTCGACACAACGTCGAGAGACCGACAGAAAGGGAACGTCTTGGTTACGTATGTAACCTCAGTTCCCTGATAGAGGGAACGAGACGTTGTGTCCCTTATGCCACAAACACGTATCGTATTCTGCTGCAGTCGTGAGAGGCTCTCAGGCTCTTCAGAGCAAGAGGTAAATGAATGCTTCACGCCGGCTTCCTTTTATACCGGATATCCGGGGGCGGAGCCCGGCATGCAAATTTCATTCGCCAAATTTCATTGGCCTTTTCTATAGTAGTCAGAGTTGATTGGTTCTCAAGGGCGAACCCCATCTGTCGTTCTCGACACAACGTCTCGTTCACTCCATCAGGGAACTGAGGTTACATACGTAACCAAGACGTTTTTATGTATTTTTCTATTTTGTACTTTTATTCAACATTTACATCTCAAATATTCGAATATGAAATTATTGAAAAATGCCCATCCCTAGGATGGAATATGGTCATCAGTCAAATTTCTATGAGGCTTTCTATGAGGCTCTGCACCTTCTCAAAACTCTGCGAGCTGCCATGCAGTGCAAACTGTCAACAAACACTAGTCCTCATTCCATAATGCACAGCGCAGCTGACTACGACAACTGGGTTAGTTCAGTAAAGTGCAGTACTTTTTGCATTTGGGTCTGTTCGAGGTCGAATCACGTACTCACCACAAACAAACTTCTCCAAGATTCGTTTGAAAGCGTAGTGAGACCACCTTTTCAAGGAGGTCTCGGTACACTTATTTGGTCCGCCTTTGGGTGTGCACGCGAGTGTGATTGCTGCATCCATACCTGCCAAAACGAGTGAGAGTCAAGTGAGAAAGCACTCTCAGTATATTCTCAGTCCAGTCAACGCTGTAGAATGAATGTATGACACAAGAAATCTGCAGTTCATAAATGGATAAAGCTAATACTTTGCTGTAGGTGACCTCAGCCTTCTCTGCAACTGAAAGATTTTTTTTTTTGAGTTTTTTCATCATTCTTTGTACCCACAAATAGAGACTTGCTGTTTGATATCTAGATTACCTGGACAGACAGCTACTGCATCATATTAAAGGCCTTACCAATCTTACTTGTCAGCCACACTGCTGGGGCATCACAGATATCTCTCTCTCTCTATCTCTCTCTCACACACACACACACACACACACACACACACACACACACACACATAGGTGGTTAATGCACCATTCATATTACAACCGACAAAGCGTCATTATCCCATTCAATTCAATGGAGAGCATGCGACATCTGACAACACAGGCACTTGCAACTGTTGGCAACCGGATGGGATATGTCTAGCGACACGACAATGTTGAGACATTTTTAACTTTATGCAAATGAGGAGCGATTTTTGGGAATGACAGCCAATAGAAGAGAAGATGGGAGCTAATGTGATTCTATTCCTCTTAACTCCTGCAGTGAGCGTCACCAATAGTGGGAATGCCCACTAGCGACCTAGCCGTCAACCCCTGGCGAATTGCAGTGACGAAGTCGCTTGTATTGTGAACCAGGGGTAAGACTTTTACAAATGTCCCCACAATGTATAGAAACCTGACAGCAGTCAAAATGTTTGTTACTCTGGTGGATACTGTTATCTTCACTTTATTAGATAGTTGAAGTTCACACCGTATGCCTGACAGGTAGAGCAACCCATCATATGTCTATTTGTGCTGCGTCATATTTGGAGGCCTGGAAATTTACCCACAGTAACAGGCCAGTGTGATTTTACAATCGTCTCAAAAGTTTACTTAAACAATGTTTATGAGTTTAGCGCATGCTTTTCTGAATCCAGCACTTAGTCAATCTTAATAAATGCACATTGTCACATTCTTCAATCAGACGGCTTTGCCTTCTTTCTAGGCTGAGCATTTAAGAACGCAATTTGTCATCTGAATTGGAGGAAAGTCGCTTCAGACAGACAAATGACTTGTAAATTAACTGATACAGAAAGTATAGATATAAATCCATGTGTAAATGAAAATCAAGTGTGTTCTGTTCACAAGTAATCATGCCTGTACTCTAATGCCCTGAAACTTTTGCATTGAGTTTTAGAGGGTTTGAGCAGTACAGGGATTGAAAATAATGGCCACTCACATCACACTTATATATCCTCTCTCCAAACCATCAGTGCCACTGGCACTGAAAACATGATCTTTCTCATTTATTTTATTGTATCGTTTGTGTCACGTGGATTACAGCATTTGAGTTTTAGTAGTGCACAGTGGTGCTATCTGTGTTGAGAGTTTCACATCAGTCACTTATATTGGTTAGGGGCTTCCTTACAACACACAGACAGTAGAGATTAATGTTGGTAAAACTTTCTATAAATTTATACCATTGCAGCAGACCCATCATTTGCAAAACCTGTTCTGTCTATAATGTTCACTCGAAATGATCTTTTATTCCATGTCCCTCTAGGTTGAATCGACTCAGAGTATGATACGCATACTGGGGCTCTCTGCAACTCTCCCGAATTACCTGGATGTGGCGTCTTTCTTGCATGTGAACCCTTACATTGGACTCTTCTACTTTGACAGTCGTTTCCGTCCTGTTCCTCTCGGCCAGAGCTTTGTAGGCATCAAGGCAACAAATAAGGTATGGCACCGGCAGCAAATTTTAGGTTGCTTTAGAACATAATAAAACATAATATAATCAGGAATACTACTTGCAAATTGTTTGTAATTGATAAATGCTGTTGTCACAGATCCAGCAACTTCATGACATGGAGGAAGTGTGTTACAACAAAGTCCTGGATCAGATCAAAGCAGGACACCAGGTACAGTAATAACCCTCTCAATATCACCCCTCAACCTATCCCAGATCAAAATCCTGATCCTAAACATTACAAAATCAAACATGGTTTAACATTAAATTTTAATTTCTAAGTTAAAATCCTGTCCTTGAATCCTGTCCTGCCGCCCCCCAACATTTTATCAATGTTTGATCCTAATCTACTTGTAATGTACCTTTCAACCCTTTGTCGGACCAGTTGTATCTTAGAGGCCATTTACACAAGACCGTTTTCAACTAAAAACTAAAAACTTTTGAAAACACGTCTAAAATAATTTTTGAAATCAACGGTTTTATCGTCTCCGTGTAATCTCTGAAGGCGATGTTTTCCAAAAATAATGACATCATAGGCATGTGTATTACACGTTCAGTCTGTAGGCATGCTCGAGTATTCCCCAAACTATAATGGCGGCCACAATGCTGCATGTTTGTGCCTTGTGATATACCCATTATCATTTCTCCAGCAAAAAGTAGATTTACTGCACAACTACAACCAGCGGAGACATAGTATTTATATACAAATACTATAAACATACATACAAGCCTTTCCTGTAGCTCAGTGATAAGAGCATTGCGTTAACAACGCAAGTTTGTGGGTTTGATCCGAGGGGATTGCAGATACCTAAGTATAAATGTATAGGATAATGCAATGTAAGTCGCTCTGGATAAAAGCGTCTGCAAAATCGAAAGATGTAAATGAAACCCAACAAAGTGTATTAAAACCGCTATTAGCTTAAAACAAGGTATATGTATGCGCAGGTACGCAGGGTCGCAACGGTGCCATCCACTGGCCTGGGATGCATAATATAGTGTTTTTACTCGTTTTCCCAGATCCATATAAATGCAGATCATTGTGATAACGCTGTCATGTTGCACGTGAAACTTTTCAAGAACGCAAAGAAACATCTTTTTCGTTTTTCAAACGTACTCTTAATTTCTAGTTTAAAATCCTGTCCTTAAACCCAGTCCTGACCCACAATATTTGATCAATGTTTGATCCTAATCCATTTGTTACCCTCACCCTCTACCTTTCAACCCTTTGCCAGACCAGTTGAGGCTTAAATTGGACCCAAACTGGATATCAACCCTTACTCTGACTCTAACCTCAACTATTGAATCCTAACCCCTTACACATCCATCCCCAAACTCCTACATGGGCACTCGCAATGGAAATTGGAATTTCCAACCCCAAAATCCAGACTATAATTCTGTCTAAATGTTGCCAGTGCTGAATCAAGCGCGTTTGATGACTAGGCTGACTCAACGTTCAGATATAAAAATGTGAAAAATGTGTCTAGGCCAAGGCTGATTATGTTTTAGCCGGTACAAGGTACACTGTGACCTCATTATGCAGACTGTGAGGGAAGGGCCCTTGAAGTCTCAATCAGCGTCATGCGTTCCATCATTTTTCCACGTCAACATTCCGTTCTTCTGTATGTATCGCTGCCTCTGATCTGTGATCTTGATCATCATTTGTCTTTTAGAGTATGTTCAGTCTTCCTCAAGGAGAAACACAATGAAAAGCCCTGAACAATGCAGTCTTGGAAAGGTTTAGCAGTTTCATTGAAAATCATCAGCTGTGTGTTGGCGCGCTGAAGGTCACAGGCTCTGCGTTAGCCATGCAGTACTGTGGTGTAGCGTGCCCTTTGCCTCTTCTTGAACTCAATTTCTAAATCTCATAAATCTCCAAACAGCCACGCTCTTACCACTGTATCACCTCCAACCTTGCAAATGTGTTGTGCTTTAAGTGTTCTTGCATCTTCTGTTTGATTTATTTGTGTTTTTTTGTGTAGTTTTTCGATGCTGCCCATAATTCTGCTTGTTTCCAAGGTTACATGACTTATACATGTACCTAGGAATAAATAAAAGTGAAGGTTTATCCAAAAGTCGCTAGAATTGTGCTATACATTTCTTCTGAACAAAAGTCTCTAAATCTAATGTCGGGATTTGGTTAACAACGCTGTTTTTTCGCGCCCCTGTGTGTGTATACTGTCAATGGCAGATACCTAAAAACACCATAAAACAATATAGAGATTTTGGCATATAAAAAGTGTGAAACAGGGATGTGATATTTCCGTATAAATACGGATTTCCGTATTTTAGACCTTGCTGAGATCACCCATGTAGATTGCATAAATTAGATTTATTTGGGGGTCTAGGGATGTGCGTAGTCATCATACAGCCGGCCAACAGGATCCTTTCTATGCTCTGTAGGTCATGCACACGCTTGTTATAAATGTAGGGCGACCGCTTCATTCGGAACAAAACTCTTTTATACATAAAAAAGACAGAGACCCTTAATGTGTTCCAAATGTACAATGTCTACATTTTCCGAAATGTTAAATGGCGTTTTTAGGGACAGGTCAAAGGCAGATAGAATTTTCTGATTCTGAAAAATCACTTTCGGTTTAGAATTATAAGGTTCTATCTGCAAAACATCATTAAAGCAATACATTTTCAAGCAACACAAATAATTTACTTATAATTTTTGTTAAAACATGAAATAAGTATAAGCATAAAAGGCTGTGCTAATTGTAGGATCGATGTTGTATATGCAGAAGGTGGGACGGGTCAAATTACTTTTTAGAGATGAGTATGGCTGAAAAAACATAATAATGTTTTTTGTTGTAATCAAGACTCTTGACGTTGTTGACTATTTGGCTTAACTGCATTATGAGAGTCTATCTAACCATAGTTATTAGGAAGCTAGCGCTGCTGTCTAGTGTTGTATCTATAAATAGAAAAAAAGAATCCCTAAAACAGAACAAAAAATATTGTCGTTTGAGCTGCTCTCGTTGACAAGAGTATCAATTAATCAATCAACTTTGAGCTTTCTTTTAAACATTGTTTTGCGTTGCACTGTTTCCTCAGATATTCCCCTGCCCCTTATAAAAAACATGGCATACTTTAAATAAATTGAAACAGAATAAGAATATGTGAATTACTCAATTTTGACCAAAATGTCAGATAGAACCTTATAATTCTAAGGCGTCGATTAGTTAATGCTATCTTATTTGATATAAGATATTTGCACAAAGCATCAAAATATTTTAGTAGACTATTTTATAGTCAGTTAGTCATTTTATAGTCATTTAGCATACACTTGTATCCAAATAGACTAACAAATGAGATAAACAATAGAATTAATTGGAACAACATAAGGACAACAAAAAGCATAAGTTCAGTAAAACTGGTCTCATATAGTTTACAAAACTTTTTTTATGGATAGAGAGAAAGAAATGGAAGAACAGTCGGGTGTTGACGGAAGAGATGTTTATGTGACTGTTAAACTAATAAACATTTCCAAAATTGCTAGTCAGAATTGGGTAATTATAATGGTTTGTTTTTCTGCTGCTTATTAAAAAATACTTTTTTTTTAGCAAACAGTTGCCTATTTGTAATCATGTAACATTTAATTAGTAACATTAAAGGGGGGAATGGGGTTGGGTGGGGATTTGTGCAGTCTTCCTTCTTTTTCGTCCTTTGTAAACTTTGTAAACAACGAGAAGCCCATTTAGTTTGGCCAAGTGATGTGTTTAGCAGAGCCTAATTGTAGACAGCTGTGAGCAGTTTGTATGCAGTCACAGGTATGTTTATATGAATGTTGTTGCTTGTCCTAACAGATATCAAAGTTAAAACTTTTTTTTTACATAAACCATTACAGACAGTTATATCTTAACAACATAAACGGTACTGCGCATGCGCAGTTTTATGACTCCACCCTAACTTCCGATACACATTCACAAACAATAGAGTGCCTGTAGATCATTTAGGGTGATCCGCGTCAAATGAAACTCACAGCTATATTAAAAATGTATACACGTACATGAATAGTAAAATGACAAAAGCATGTAACAAAACTGCTGAAACTAAAATTAACATGAAACTCAATGAAAACTCAAATTAAAACCATTCTTGAAACTTTAAGTGCGTAATCCAAGTGTTCCAAGGGAACAGAAATGGGTTTGGTGAAAAACAGACAAAGATATAATGCATTATTGGATGAAACTCTGGACATGTACTTTAAAACATTTACAAATGCGATAAATGATGACTACATTTTCATGTTTGACTGAACTAACGCTTTAGTTTAGTTTTTTATGATATTTAAGGAAGCTTTTAAAGAAATGGTTACTGATTAAATACAGGCTCTATATGCAGTGTCCGTGACTTACATTTACATTTATGTATGTGGCAGACGCTTTTATCCAAAGCGACTAACATTGAATTATACTATACATTTGTTTCTGAGTATGTGCAGTCCCTGGGATCAAACCCATTACCTTGTCGTTGCTAACGCCATGCTCTAACCACTGAGCCACAGGAAAGCTCGGCAGTGTCAGATACCACAGAGAATAATTAAGACTCATTGTAACAACAAACAAAATGTGTCGACAGTTACACAGAGTAGAAGTCTATGCAGCAATCCCATAACATTTGCTTGTTAGTACATATAGAACTGAGAATTGCACTGTATGAGTTTCTCCTCGCCACTGTTCCTACCGTATATACCTGCACCTTGCTACTAAAAAGAGGTGAACGAACAAATATCCCATTAAATTATGTTTAGAAGTTAATATGGTATCTTCGCAAGATTGTAAGATAATAGGGAAAAGATGTGGTCGGCAGGCCGGTCACTTTCAGGCGCAGTGCCAGCGCGGTACAGTGGGGAGCATCACTCTCAGCTTGATATTAAATTGTCAGAAGTGGCTGTGACATATATTAATTTCATGTGGGAGCATGATGGATTGAATTTTCTTTATGAAATGCCCCCTTAGCCCCCCTGTCGGGCTAGCAGTTGCTAGACAGGAGGCAGATGGAGCTTTAATACGCTTACAGAGGCAGCGGTTACTGTAGACTGCTTTTTCACAGCTTTGCAATGATGAAAAAAGTCTAATAAATAATATTTGCTGCCGAGGTCTCTGTGGAGAGCTCCTCTCTGCCGTGCGATGGAGGTGGAATATAAAGGAAAGCCTGAGAGAGAGATGGGATTCAATCTCCATGCTTATGTTGACAAGATGAATAGTTGGAGCGATTGTTCTGTATCTGTACACACAAATTTGAGTTTGGCAAACTCAAGTGGCATGCAAATGGACCAAAGAAGATGAAGAGAGTGTAGATTAGATTTACGTCTGTGTTATTCTGCGGCCAATCGAGAGGCAGTCCAGTACTTTATTTCTGTCTTGATTTCATCTTTGGCAAGTGATGTTCCATTTCAAGCTATATAGTTGTCAAGGTTTTGTTTCAGATGTTTTTCTGAATATTCTGGAAGTGGTTTGAGAAACGATATTAGCAATGAAAATCATACAGTCAAAACACAAGCACAGGGTTTTGTTGTTCACAATCTGTAGGTATGACAGTATGTCATGATGTTTCAGGTTATGAGCTTTTGATAAGTTGGTGTTAAGTCAGTGCTTCTCAACAGGGGGGCCTGTGTTCCATAAGACTTCCAAGGAGGCCTCAAGATGACTAATAATAAAAAATTAGAGCATTAATATTTCTTATTATTTGGCCATTTTTATAATGAATAAACATTTTTCAAACCTTAAATACTTTATTGGTGAGTTTTTGTGAGTGGGAGGGGTGCCGTTGAGTATTGTTGAATATAGTGGGGGGCCTTGGAGTCAAAACGCTTGAGAACCCCTGTGTTAAGTTGAAATGTTTTTTATTTACAGTCTTGATTTCTTTCTTAAACTGATGTTATGAGGAGGACATATTGAGAAGATGCAGTTTACATAACAGACTGGCAAAACCATAATTACAACATTGATTTGCTACTTGTATATGGTATTGAGGAACAAACTTGTTCTAGAGAGCTTTCTATTTGAGAAAAATGTATATGCACAGGTAAAAAAACAAATGAAACGGACCAGACGCAGCTTCAGAGACATGCTGGAGATAAGACACTTGATGTGTACTATATGATAGCTGATCAGTGTTTCTTTTACAGCATTTGTACATTGCTTCTGTTCTTAATCAAACCGATGTTGTCTTTTTCTATATGATTTGTGTTGTTTCAGTTCTGTTACTGTATGTCTCATACAGTGGGGGTCTTTATATCAGTCGAGACATCTGTTTTACTCTTGTGCAGAGCAGACATTCATCAGCTGAATGATGGCGATAATCAAAGCTCATAATCCCTTCTGTGAGTAAAGCGTGCTCTAAAACAAGTGAGGTTTGCACATCCTTCAGATTGATCAATGTTAATGCATCCATTTGAATTGACTATGTCCTCAAGCGTGTAAATCAATAAAGGGTGCACTTACCACAAGACTCCGGATAAAACAAAAACACTTTATTTAACCTTTAGATACAAGCTTCCCTTATTTTGTTTAAGAGAGTGAAGAGTGTTCTGTTTGGACGATAAAACTCAAAGCAAATGTAAGACACAATGACATGGCAAAATGAACACTAGATCCCTATGAAAACGTTTACACCGTATGCAAACTTCCGCACTCACATTTACTTTTATTTATTATTTGTATTTTTTCTTGATAGTTGTTTTAGAAGAAAATATGTCTCATTATGTAGGATTGGTGTTCATCATATTCCCAAATACGACGTAAAACGCAATGTATTCAATTATAAACATTCATCAGTACTTATGCTGTTTACATTCTTCAATGCAATGCAGTTTTACCTTAAAATTATATAAAGTGTCCAATGTGATTTTCAGCTCAAAATAAACCAGCATACAAAGTGCTGTCCATTTGTTTCCCTCAGTTTAAAACATTAAACTCGGCAATATCACACAGGTAAATGTGTCTGATTACTGATTTAATTTGTTTTTACGTTAGAGGGTAACACACAGTTTCTGCCATTCTCATATTTATCAAGTGTACTTTTAGAGTAGTATTGCATTCGTCGTATCTTCGAAGAGTCTATAGTTTGATCACATTTATAAACCACAGATACAGCTGTACGATTATTTCCGGAAACAGATGAGCCCCTGCAGGAGTGCGAAACTAAAGCACGAGGGCACAATACATCATTGCATTATCCCTACATACAGTGGGGAAAATAAGTATTTGACACATCAGCATTTTTATCAGTAAGGGGATTTCTAAGTGGGCTATTGACACAAAATTTCCACCAGATGTAGCCATCAAGCCAAATTTTGAATTTATACAAAGAAATCAGACCATTTAAGTATACACGTTTAGTCATAATAAATAAAGTGAAATGACACAGGGAATAAGTATTGAACACACTTTATTTAATACTTTGTAGAAAGGCCTTTGTTGGTGATTACAGCTTCTAGACGCCTCATTAATGGAGAGACCACTCGTCTGCATTGCTCAGGTGTGATTCTAGCCCATTCTTCCACACGAATGGTCTTTCAATCTTGAAGGTTCCTTTGGCCTCTTTTATGAACTTTGATCTTCAGTTCTCTCCATAGATTTTCTATGGGATTTAGGTCAGGTGATTGACTGGGCCATTCAAGCAGCTTGATTTTCTTTCTTTGAAACCACTTCATTGTGTCCTTGGCCTTGTGTTTGGGATCATTGTCTTGCTGAAATGTCCACCCTCTCTTCATTTTCAGCTTTCTGGTAGATGGCAGCAAATTTTTATCCAGAATGTCCGGTACATTTCTCCATTCATCCTGCCTTCAATAATATGAAGTCTGCCAGTACCCCTTGCTGAAAAGCAGCCCCAAACCATGATGCTTCCACCCCCAAACTTAACTGTTGGTATGGTGTTCTTGGGGTGGTGGGCAGTGCCATTTCTTCTCCAAACATGGTGTGTAGAATGACTGCCAAAACGTTCAATTTTGCTTTCATCTGACCATGCTATAGTCTCCCAATAATCCACAGACTTCTCCAAATGCTCTTTCGCAAACTTTAACGAAGCCTCAACATGCTTTTTGTTCAGCAATGGAGTCTTGCGTGGTGAGCGTGCAGGGATGCCATGGCGGTTCAGTGCATTGCTTATAGTTTTCTTTGAAACAACAGTACCTGCGGATGCAAGGTCTTCCTGAAGTTCTGCCCGAGTGGTTCTTGGCTCTTGGAGAACTCTCCTGATTATTCTTTGGAGTCCTCGGACAGGGATCTTACGCGGAGCACCTGATCCTGGCCGGTTTATGGTGAACTGATGCTCTTTCCATTTCCGGATAATGGCCCCCTACAGTGCTCACAGGAACATTCAGCATTTTGGAAATGCGCCTATAACCATTCCCATCAAAATGCTTTTCAACGATAAGATTACGAAGAGAGTTCTTTGCTTTTACCCATCATGAAGTCTTTCCTGTGTGCCTCCTAGGTAATGAGAAGCCTTTATAGGCCATCAATTTGGACTAAAGCAGCTAATATCTGGCTACATCTGGTGGAAATTTTGTGTCAATAGCCCACTTAGAAATCCCCTTACTGAAAAAAATGAATTCAACTGTCAAATACTTATTTTCCCCGCTGTAACTGTTGACGCGCTATAAGTTTTTGTTGTTTACATTATGCACGTACACGCTGATTGCCAACAAAACACAGACATTTGATTAAGGTTCCCTTACCGTGTGCAGTTCATGTCTGGCATCTTTTAGCACATCAGTTTCCAAGTACCCAGTATCTCCAAATCCAGAGTTATATCCATTTTTTTACATAAAATCCATCACTGGAATGCTGTGAACAAACAAACACAGCTGAACTTCTGCAAGCAAATTGATGGACGTGCTCTTGCTCTCGCTGGTTGACGCGTGGAAACCAAACTTTCCGAAACCAATATGAACGCTGGGGGAGTGTATCGAGCACAGAAATACTACGTCATATGTCCAACTTGTTTTTGACAGGTTGACCATATCAAGCATGAGAAGCCAGCACGTTAAACAGTGTGAAGACTTCAGAATGCATGAAACACCGTTAAACCACCCATAAAGCCTATTCAGAGCTTTTCTAAAGTAAACATATGTACTAAACCAGCAATATCCGTATACGGTTGCACTGAATCTGTTCTGTACAGTATGTGAAAATTCACACATTTTTCGAATAAAACATAAGGAGTTTAATTAATTTAACCCGAATGACTGTTATTATTAACTGTTTCGCAGCAGCAAGGTCATTGAGCAGCTCCTGTTCACCTCATTTATGAGTCGCTTTGTATAAAAGCATCTTCTGTACAGGATTACATGTAATAATAAATGTACTTTAGGTTTATTTAATTTTTTTTGCGGCTAAGAGCTTGTCCAACCTTAAGTCCTTACCAAGAACTGGAGCTCATAAAAATGTTGTGATAACGACATTCAGAACTATTTCATATACAAAGTCACATTATGTGTATTAAAGCTCATATCAATGCAATGTCGTAACGTAGACCCCCAAAGGATGAGACTGCATTGAAATAGACATCTGAATTTACAATTACTTTCGAACATGTCAGACAAAATTATAAACTTAAAAAGTCTTGTACCTATACAACTTTTTCATTTTCTTTATGTGAAGAGGTCATCTTTTTATTTAATAAAAGAAAAGTGACAGTTGCCACAGTTTGGCAAGGACTGTAGTAAATGCTGTAAGTTTTCTTTCTCAAAGTCGTCCTTTACAGCCTCTTCATCTTTACTTGGTTTTGAATAGGCCAAGCTGAGGGAAATGTAATTGCGTTTTAAAAACTGGCACATACCCTAGCCATGGGTATTTGGAAATAAGAGCATATTTTAGAGACTGTGCAGTCTACCCCTTTCTTTTGTCTGTGTAAAAGAAACTGCAAGGTTTTAAAATATTGTTTTGAGCAAAACAAAAAAGATCAGATGAGTTTTCTGTAAACCCGTTTGTTTGGGTTGTTCTTTCAGAATTAATAGACTCATAACATATATTTTATGGTAGTCAATATATATATATATATAGTGAATAGAGCGAATAACATGTATTACAAAATTAAATGATGAGAATGTTTACTTATGGGTGAACAATATAATACAAATAAAGGGGTGTTTTTAGTAAGAGTGATGTTTTGTAGTATCCTGCAATAAAATACCCTGTAGCCATGAGAGATCATTGAACTATCGCTTTATGAGGCTTATTGTCCCTGATTTTCATTTATTGTTGTATTACTTCTGTTTTGTTCAGTAAAGCTGTTTATGTAAAGCTGTTATGGGCTGAAACCACATTGTCCCGGCCCAAAACGGCCCATTTTTCATCTGTCTCTATCTGAGGATGAGCAGATTGTGGTGAGTGCTGGTGAAAAATGTGTTGGCAGCTGGTCAAGGACATGTTTGTGATTTTTGGAAGGCTGTTCTTAAATTAGCAATCATGAATTAATTAACTAGCAATTATCCACGGACCCAAACAATTGTGATGAATGCCAAAGAGCTAGAACTGAATCCAGATACTGACCGCAGTACAGATACAATAACTGAGGAGACATATTCAGTGTGCATCGCTCGCTCTTCAGTGCAATCCATAATACTCTGAAACATCCCTATTCAGTCTGTTTAAGTCAACATATACACAGTATATACATAAGTGTCTGTGAATGTATAGTATATTTATATGATCAATAATAACATATATAGATTAGCATGATTGTTACGCACTGTATGATAGGCAATTCATAGAGTTATACAGAATAGTATTTCTGAATATCTTGTACACCAACCGTGATCAACGGACGGCGAGAACAGTGAGACACACACACAGGTATCTTTGCAATCTCCTAACTGTCTTGTTTTTTCTGGTATTGATTGTCTTTGTCTGGGGTATTGACTGTTTTGTAAGGGCAGGCTGAGTATAATAGGAAAATTACAACCCTCCTTTTGACTAATATTCTGCACAAAGACATTGTTGTGCCCTTCTGTGCATGTGATATAGCTCATTACAGACCAAGTGTCTGTATCAGCAGCTTGAGCCAGAACAATCTAGAATAAAAATGCTTTACACTGTGTTTATAAAGATTGAAAATTTGACTATAACAGAATATTGTGACTTTTAATCTCAGTGAAATAATAAATTACAACACCTATTTATTACAGCGTTTATTGTAAACAGGTTATCAATGTGGGTCATTCTCTTCATAATATTTGTGTGCCCTCATTATTTTCAGTAAAAATCTGAATATGCACTTTTGTAGTGCACCTGTAGTGACTGTCCATCTTAAAGTCCCACTGAAATGAAAAATGACAATTTTTCATTTTTCATGAAATATTGCAGTGTTTACTGTAAATCGTGTGTAAATGCATGTCATTTTCCATTTAAGCTCCATTTTAAAATTAAATGGCTGTTTGTATACATCCAATCAAATTGCAGAGAAAGACAAAATCCTCGCCCAACTTCCAATTAACGTGGTTTTTAAATGTCATATGTTAGGCGGCTTGGGTCGAGCATCTGTTAACTCCTCCCCTTCAACTGTCAGTTTTTTGATGATTTGTTTGTTTGTCACACCACTGTTTGGGAAACCTGTTTGAAAGTGATTGTCACAAAGTTGGAAGTTAACTTGAAGAATGAAGTGGGAACCGGCGAACATTAACCAACTTTTAATAAAATAAACAAACCACAAAACGAAAGTAAAATTCAGAGGGCCACACAAACATAATAAAACATTAAATAAAATCCCGGCCTGTTCTCTCACATCCTTCATTATTGTCGCTCCTCCTTTTATGCTTCCAAACTCCTCCGTGAGAGATGCGAGATTGTTGCAATGTGTTATCTTGCGTCAACGGCCTCCCGCCGTTCCCTCACGGCCCTCGTCCTGCTCTGCTTGTCACAGTGATCATTATGTATCCTCGTTGCTTGCGACATAGATATGATTTATGTACATTTACATTTTAGTTTAATACAGCCTAACTCTGTTCCAAAACCTAGCGAGCCACTTAGAAAACTTGATTAGGCAGTATAGGTGTGTGCCTGACATAAAGATAGGAAATAAATGCGCTATCCGATAAGATGCATTCTTTTATCCAAATTCAAGCATTTTTTTTGTAATGTCAAAAAAATTGGTAATCCGTATGTTCTAGCCATAAGCTAACTAAATATTCTCTGTGAATATCTGCTTCAGGTGATGGTATTTGTGCATGCCCGCAACTCGACCGTTCGCACGTCCATGAGTCTGATCGAGATGGCCAAGAACCGAGGAGAGGTGTCTTTCTTCCAGGTGGACCATGGGCCGGACTACGGACAGTGTGAAAAACAGGTAAATGGCAAAAAACATTCAACTTTGCTTTTATGTGCACATTATATAAAGATCCACATATCTGCTGGACAGTTACTGCCTCAGGGCTGAGGATAAATTAAATATTCTTGCTCTTTTAAGAGTATTGTGCACATAGTACTAATCTTGCATTGCATTGCACCGCCACTCGGGACAGAGAAATCTTCAGCCGTACTTGGACGCGTCCAAACAAAGCAAGTTATTTATGAGCAGTTATTCAGCACCTCTGCAGGAGAGAAAAGTGAGAGAAATTGAGGTCAGTCACCTATGCTTGCAGCGGCGCTTTCTGAGAGAATGGTAAACACAGCCGGGAGACGTACCCGTGAGGACCAAACGGGTGCGGGCGCTTGGAAATGAAAGCTGAAGTCGAGACGGCACTAAACTTTGGGATGCTGCCCTGTCAGCTGGAGTGGGTGTGCAATTAGAGTCCCTGCGGAGGCTGACATTCAAACGCTTTCGTCTGAAGATGCATTTAGACGCACTGGGGGAAACCACAACAAATGTACAGTTTTCTTTTCCTTAAACTGGGTTTGTGTGGAACATTACATTTTAAAAGTCACAGAAATAATTGAGTACTTGCAATTTTTGTCAAAGTCATAATTTAGATACATGCCTTTTGCTCATTCTCTTTCTTACCCTCGCGTCAAAAAAATAGGATAAATCACCCGAATATGAAGTAATTTTCTCACCTCTTCTGCAAAATGCAAAAGATTATATTTTATAGAACATATTTCATTCATACAGTTATAATGTGTGAGAAATCAAACCAAAAGAAAACATTAAATCCGAAGGTTAGCATAAATGTAATTTGTGCGTGTCTCAGTACCAGAAGTCGTGACACATGCTTAAATTACAGGTGGCCAAAAAAGCTGAAAAGGTTTAAGAGAAAAATTTAAGAGAACAGTGGAGTCCACACCACAAATGTAACGGTACACAGGAACGTCAACAGCGAAACATTGACAGCCACTCAAAATCTATTTGAATTGAAAGGGCTGGCACGTCTAAGATGTAAAACTGCAGCATGCAAACAGTATCATTTTTGTTGGGAAGGAACATTTACAACATAGTCGCTAGTGAATGGTTAATAATCTTTACTCTTCATTACGCCTAATATCATCACAGTCATTATTTTTGAGCTTCAGACGAGACCTCTAAACGTTCTGTTTATCATTGCTCCAAATTTTAGTCGATAGTGTGGGTGTTTTAGGGAGTACGTTATAGCTTCTTAAAGCCGTGTAGTCCATTATTTTTACAGTGATGAAGAAAGGCTTAAAAACATATTTTAATAGTGAGCTGAACATACTGAGGAAATATTCATGCGGTGGTGTTGTGCAGGAGCAGTGATGTACAGTATAAAGTACTTAAAAGCAATACTTGAGTAAAATACCTTGCCAGAAAATTACTTTGATAGAAGTGAATGCAAAATTTTAGTATATGACTTGAGTAAAAGTCTTAAAGTAACAGATAAATATTGTACTTAACTATCCAAAGTACTTTTATATTAAATGTACTTAAGTATTTAAAGTAAAGTTGAAGCTACGACGGCGTTTTAGTGCCATGTAAAAAAAAAGGAAATCTAAATGTTTCAAGAATAAAGTCGAATTGTTACGAGAATAAAGTCGAATTGTTTCGAGAATAAAGTCGAATTGTTTCGAGAATAAAGTCGAAATGTTTCGAGAATAAAGTCGAAATGTTTCGAGAATAAAGTCGAAATGTTTCGAGAATAAAGTCGAAATGTTTCGAGAATAAAGTCGAAATGTTTCGAGAATAAAGTCGAAATGTTTCGAGAATAAAGTCGAAATGTTTCGAGAATAAAGTCGAAATGTTTCGAGAATAAAGTCGAAATGTTTCGAGAATAAAGTCGAAATGTTTCGAGAATGTCACGAGAATAAAGTCGAAATGTTACGAGAATAAAGTCGAAATGTTACGAGAATAAAGTCGAAATGTTACGAGAATAAATTTGTAGTAATATGAGATTAAATTTGTAATAATACGAGATTAAACTCGTAATATTTTGAGAAAAATCACAGAATTGCTAGAAACAATGGAAGTGAAGTACTTCAGCCGGGGTCCCAACGCCTTGTGGCATATGGGTTCATATGATAAACTGAAGCAAACATTGAAATAGAATACAAACATTGAAATATTAAAACAATACTTGATTTCCTAATGTACAAAAATCTGGTTGCGTCAAATTTATAAAAGCCACAATCCTTAAGGATTTATAAAAATGTACAAATGTGAACTAAAGAGGTTTTAAAAATGACTGCTGGTGTTTGCAAGGCCTTCCGTAGAACTAAGAACTAACTCAATGGTTCAGATGACGTGCTTAAACATAACTTAAACTCTTAAAATACAACACTCACGTAAACAAAATACGTTTTACGACGAGTTTATTCTCGAAACATTTAGACTTTTTTCTCGTAATATTTCGACTTTATTCTTGTAACATTTAGACTTTATTCTCGTAACATTTAGACTTTATTCTTGTAACATTTCGACTTTATTCTCGAAACATTTCAACTTTATTCTCGAAACATTTCGACTTTATTCTCGTAACATTTAGACTTTATTCTCGTAACATTTCGACTTTATTCTCATAACATTTCAACTTTATTCTCGAAACATTTCGACTTTATTCTCGACATCTTGGATTTTTTTTATTCTTAATGTGGCACTAAAACGCCGTCGTATGAAGCAAACGTTTTTAATACATTTTTATTTTTTTAGCATAAAGATAAAAAATGGTGCCAAGATAGAAATGTAGAACTCTGAAAAAGCTGTGTCTCAAACTCAGTAGTTTTATTAGGAACAACATTGCCAAATTGCTAAACTATAAAATACAAATTCAGAAACATATTTATAACTTTACTTTATAACTTATTACTTTATAAAAGGATTGTTCCCCCCACCCCCAACATTATCCCTCTAAGAGAACAACTTGGAACAAAATCGCAACAAATCTGTCTGGCCCTTACTTCTTTCTTTCCTTGCAATTCCCTTATAGTAACAACCCAGTCATTTGATAATTCATTGAAACTGAAAAATTAGCTGCTTATCTTTAGAAGAAACAGCACATTAAAACCTTATGTTGAAATCACCTGCGGAGAGTACCTTTTGCACTTGAACGTTGACCTTTAACCAATGATTGGGTTCAGCATTGTCATGGTGACCCGATCGCCGACTTGTCTATTTCAGTTTCTATGCTTTTATATTGTAGTAACGAACATGCTTAGGGAAATGTAGTGGAGTAAAAGTAAAAGTCTGCAGAAATATAAAGAGTCAAGTTAAATACAGATACTGTTTTTAAGTATTTTTACTTTGTTACATTACAACACTGCGCAAGAGTGATGAAAGTAGAACAGATCCAGCAGATCCGGGCAGTTTAAGAAGAACAGAAGGTTCTGTTTGGCAGGTGGCAGAGTGGTTTTAAGGGAAGGTAGCGACTGTCTGCTCTTCCAGCTTCATTAGCTTGGAAAGCTCAGAAGGGGGCTGGGATAGATTCAGACCAGTACAGAAAGATCAATAAACAGCTTGACTCAACCTACATGCGTGCTGGACAGATACACATTTGTTTGTGATAAGTCGACATCTTTGCTTGAACCCTAACACCTCTTTAAGAACCTTACATTTTGTGTTGTTGTTGCAAACACTTTTCGCAACACATCACTTTTTTTGCAACATATGGCCAAGTTAAGCTGTTTTAGCTTCCTTTAAATATTCTATGTTTCATAGTGTTTTGGGACATGTATAAATGTCTTTCTCTTTTAGAGCCATAAAATATGTATTTACCTATCAGCATCTTAACTGCTGTTTCTTAGACCGTTCTGATGTTGCACACTATGCAGTATACCATCATAGCACCTGTCCTACTGTACTGTCTGCATTCAGGGAGTAGTTTCTTTGTTTCTGTTATACATTAGTTAAGGGATGTGTAAGTACACAAAGGTGGATGCTCTGCTCTCTCGAGACTGGCGTCACACAATAACTCCATATTTATATTTCCCAGCAGAAGGTGGTATGATACATTTAGTAACCTTTCTCAGGGTCCCTGGGGCTCGGCCGAGACAGATGCGGTCTCTAATCTGCACCCCATTTATATGTAGCAGATATAAATACATCAAACCACAGTGTTCAGCCCTTCAGAGCCACTGTACGTACAGAATGAAATGTTTGCTAACATCTGAGCTTGTTGTAGCCGTCACCATTTAATGTAATGTAAATCATTTTATCAAACAGTCTGTATCTTAAAAAGCTTTCATATTGTCTCATGTCTGGAGATTTAAATACACACACTTGACAAGTTTCATTTAAAAGCTCAAAATCAGAAGCTGGTTGCGAGCGAACCCTTCATGTTAAGAAAAGCCTTCGTGATAATACATCTTTTCTACTGTATTGTGAATGTGCAGAAGTTTACCCACAAGCATGAATGAAGTGAAGTTTCTTTGGTGAGAGATCTGTTCTAGATTCCCTCTTCAACAGCAAATCTCAAACGTCTGATAAGAGCCTTGGGGTTGAAATCTGTTTTAAGGGATTAAATTGAGGTCAAGAATTTTACTATAATTCTGGTTAACTCACACACCTGCAATAATAGACAGTTTATGAAAATCAGCCTTCATTAATATTAATGTTCTCTTAATCTCATATATGAATATGGAGGGAAAGCAGATCACACATAAGGTCAGTTATTTAAAGTGGGATTGTTTATAATGCAGTTAAAGTCAGAGGTGAGCTCATTTCAATCTGCTGATTAAAGTGTTTGGTGTGTGTGTTTGAAGAGGCTGTCAATCCCGTTCAAATATTTTATGGCATCTTTTCCCATAAGCGACAGAAAATGCTCACTTATACAGAGCAGACGACTCGAAATGTGTCTGTTTGTGCGTGTGCGCGAGACATTCATAAACTAGTAGTGTAGAGTGTACTTGTGGTTTAATAATGCTAGTTTAAAGGTTGTGCTGCTGAATAATTGATCCATTAGTTCTGTTTCATTTATGTTTGAAAACAGTTAAGACGCCGTATCTTTAAAAATATAAATACATTATTTAAAGCATATTAGATTAAGATGTTCAATTCTATTGATGCTTAGTAACACACATTAGCAAATATTCTGTGGCATAATTCTTGTTCCAGCAATGAAAGACTTCGGTAACACTTACTTTAAAGCCTTTATGCAAAATGCATTATATAAGGAATAATGTACAGGCAGCAGGTTGTTATCGCAGAAATAACCTTTGACAGTGTGATAAGGACCTGACACGATGCGGAGGGTCTTGTATCACACTGAAGGGGCTTA
This sequence comes from Triplophysa bombifrons, assembly GCA_029783895.1. Taxonomy (NCBI): domain Eukaryota; kingdom Metazoa; phylum Chordata; class Actinopteri; order Cypriniformes; family Nemacheilidae; genus Triplophysa; species Triplophysa bombifrons. The sequence goes on from CM056455.1 coordinate 8,884,132, forward strand.
TTTCGTGATAACAGCCGGCTGCTTGTACATTATCACGCTTATTACACGGCTACTTGGCACATGAGAAAAAACTGGACATGAAATGTGAATTTGAAATACTTTATTAGCTAATTCTTACCGAATGCAGACCTTCCTCAAGGAAAAGCAGTTTTTACTTTCAGGTTTAGGGTAAGCAACGACGTTCAAATGTCATGAACAGGCAATTTGGTTTAATCATTTGTAAATGTAATGTTGCATATGTTATTAAAAGATTAATTTAAGATTAATTTGTCCAAAAAAAACTGTCAAGATGATTTGGTTCATCCGGGTTACTGTGTGTTATCAGTTTTAAGTGATTGTTATCTGGGAATATCAGAATCAAGCATTCCAATGAGCTGTCTAATAAAAAGGGTTATTAAAGGATAAGATGCATTATAATTGTTCATAATTTGCGTGTTATTTTTAAAGCATTATAACCACATGAAAAAATGCAAAGTTTAACAATTAATCGCTTAGTGTTATTATGGAGTACCTGTAGTTACAGTTATTCATGAAACACTACAGTGTACTATAAGGTGCATTACCAGGCATAATAATTAAAACATTAAAACTGCTCCTATAATGCATTATACATATAAATATTTTAAAAATATATACATAAAAAATTTGGGCTGTCACAATTATGAAATTTGGCTGATGATTATGCGATTATGATGATTAATTTTCTGTTTTAGAGATTTACCATTTAATTCTTATACATGTTTTATTCAGCTTTGAAACGACCACATTGTTCTGAATATAAGAAAAAAGTGGATCATCATATATTTAAGATTTAGGCGGTTAACCTGTCAATAATACAACCTCCAAATGCTAGTAAATTGATCAGGAGTAAATTGAAGCTTCTAGTCTGCTATTTTCTTGTTATTGAGATTTTAGTAAACTGTTTTTTACATTGAGATTAGCTTAAATAATATTAAATTGTACTGCAGGTTGTATTTATGGTATATGCTTTAGTTATTTTTTTAAGTGTTTGTGTTATGGTGGTACATTTGACCAGTATTACCATGCTTTAGATACAATATATACACTAAAATATGCAATATGCAGGCACTGCAGCTCCTCCTAGTGTCTTCTATAGAGACGTGCAATAATTGCGATGATCTGAAACCAATGCAATGAGATCAAACAATCGCATGAGATGATCATTTAATAATTGTGACAGCCCTATACATATTAAACTAAAATGTTACCAAAAAAACTGAAAACCATTCACACAACCTTAAGCGTAATATATTTGTACAATATTACACCTTTGCTACTTAACGGTGTAGCCCATGTCCCAGACTCTCAATCTTAGCACAATCTGCATCTATATCATTAAAATACTTTACAAAATACTACATTTTTACATCTCTGATATTATAAACAAAGTTTAAAAAAACACATTTCAATGTTTATGTGTGAAAAGTCATTTTTTACATTAAGTATAGCGCCGTAGTATTGACCATCACAACACTTTACAATCAGCCTACTTATGTCAATTTGTGCAAAACACAAAGTTATTTTGTCAGAATAATATGATATGTATTGCATATGAGGATTTTTATTGAATTAAATCTCTCATGTGATGCATGTATGTGCAGTGTTGGACAGCATTAGTATTTAAATGAGGTATACTAGTAAGAGTGCAAAAGTGCTCATGAGGAAAGATGCTGATGTTTTTGTGCTGATGTTGGGACAGAGACAGGAGAAACTGTGCTCAGGGTGATCTGCTTGAAGGACTCAATCTATTTATAGAAATGATGGATAGAGATCCTTTCATTTGCCCTTTCACTATTCATATCCCATTCACGGGACTTGGCACAGAGTACATCATCAGTAATGTGACGTTGTAGTATTCAGAAGACTCTTTATGATACCTTTATCAACATCAAAGATCGTTTTGATTGTCAAGTTTTGCTATGATGATTTTTTTGTCAAAAACAGTATTTGTTTAAAGAACAACACAGCACAGAGTTTTCATTTCAACAGCATAAAGATCATATTCTATTCTATATCGATAAATGCCAAAATAAAAATAAAAATATATATTTTTTGTGACTGCTGATGTTCTTACTTTAAAACTGTGGGATAGTCTAATGCAGTGGTTCACCGAAGTATTTACCCTAAACGTAACTAAAATGTAACTACAATATTGCTTAAGAGTTCAGTATTGTGCAGGGTTACCCCTAGATATCCAAAATATCTGATTAAAGGAACATTAAACATTCGCATGACCTTGACCCATCAGATGGCCCCGTCCGATCTCTCACGCCCCTAGATTTCAGTCTTTCTGACAAAAGTCCCTCTGCTATACCCGTACAACCTCTCCACTCACTTCAACAGCAAACAGCCTCTCCGTCTCATCCATGGATGAAAGGAGACACCTAGTGCTCAAAGGCAGAGCCGGCATATACACCAGCAATGTCACCTCGCATGAGACTCTCCATTGAAGAGAGAACGCATTGATGTATCAGTGACTGATGAATAAACCTTATGACGTACCGAAGCGTCGGGATTGAACACCGGGTATGACAGCAGGCCGGCTCTCTGATGAAAGACGTTTTCTTTCTTTCACTCTCATGGGAAAGGTTTGCAGGATTTAGCTCATTAAATTCTATTGTTTGCGCTTTCAGTTATTTTTAACTTCTGTCTCCCGTGAGGATATCTTTATCCACCGCTGAAGCGCTTTTGTTGTCTTGTCTACACTATTAAGATGACCCAACGGTGAGCAGGTTTCTGTCATGTGGAAGAGGAAACGGAGCCGCCCGCTGCTTTTGATTTCATTCCGTGGTATTTGATAGAGTTAATATAACCTAAAATTTCTGTGTTTTTTTTTTCTTCCTTCGAGTCCCATCCCTGTAACTTGTCCTATATTCATTCACTTTCAGTACCAGTTTGTGTTATTACTTAGACAATCTTATTCTGGTGCCATTGCCACTATAAATGTGTCCCAGGGTGTGAAAACCCAGCTAGAGTCACTTTTTGTGATTTACTGTTTTTCTTTTTTTTAAATAAATCATCCTACATAATGTACAGAATACTGTGTCAAAATATAACATTGGTATATTTAATATTGACAGAGTAAGGTCATGTCAGAGATTCAATCATAGTGAAATGAATGATTGAAACCTTTGATGCTTGTCATTTTAGAATTAGATTTTGAGACTTAGCCTCGTTTTCACAGACTTGGTCACAAATAAGCTCATCTCTGTGTTGTGTGAATACAAAGTGCCTTCAACATCAAGTGTATGTAAGCATTTTTTAAAACTGAGAGACTGCAAAGTGTCAGAATTAAAGGGACAGTTCACTCCAAAATGAAAATTCTGTCATCATTTACATGTATACATGTCAGTTTAAGAATGTCAGTAACTAAACAGATCTCATCCCCCATTGACTCCCATAGTATTTATTTTCCAAACTCTGGCAGAAAATGGGGGATGAGATATAAATATATTTTCTTACAAATATCTTCCTTAGTGTTTAGCAGAACAAAGACATTTATACAGGTTTGAAACAATCTGAGGGAAAATGATGACAGAATTTTCATTTGGGGAGAACTGTCCCTTTAAGATTGGAAAAGCTCTGAAAATGACCATGTGTCAGTGGAAACATCAGAAAGATTTCAGTGACAAGTCTAACGCTGTGCTAATGTCCCCTGTCAGATTAGCTGTATAATGATCCATAATATTTGTGAATCAACAAAAAGCCTGTTTTTGCTGTATTAATGGCATTGCTCATGAACAACCTGGAGGTTGTGCATGCGATTGGAGATACAGAGGTCGTTGTGTTGGCGCTGTGATGGCTGCATGCTGTTCTCCGCACATCTCAGTATCTCTATACCCGAGAGTCTGCATGCGGTATGGCTACTGTCCGCTCGTGTTAAAGCAGAGTAATGGCTGATCAGCGATGTCTGCCGCAGCCGGTGGAAAGCAGCCCCGGCTTCTGCTTAGCGCGCAGGGAAATAATCTCTCTTCAGCGGCCCTTAATCAGCCTTGATCAGAGAGCCGATGTGCTGCCATCTCCAATCCAACCTCTGAACGTGAGCTCCTGCCCCCGCATCACTTTAACTTACGCTTTCAAAGCCCACCGTTAATGCTCTCTGACACCTCAAAGCAAACCTTAGCGTTTCAATTAGGCTCTCCGGTGGCGCTCGCCATGCCCCGAAGAACGCCTGCCGCTCCTCTGCGTCGTCTTTCTCTATTTCTCTGGTTTACCTGCTAGTTTATTGTTGTGGTTTTCTGATTGTTCCGGATTATGCATTTTCAACGGTGAGCGAAAAACGTTCCAACGAAACGTGGAATTATTGTTCTCTATATTTCTGACAGCGTCACACCTACTTCATCCTGCTCAAATTTCATCCAGAACATTCATCCCCAAATAAAAAGAGTAAAATTTAGTATATTTACAACAAATGATCGGCAAGATTATCTCACATGTCAATGCGTGCATCTACATGCACAAAATAAACTGAAATCTATCCAAAAATCTGCTTAAAAAGAATCTGTTTTCTCTTTTTTTTTACGCGTAGTAATAAACCGGCTATGCATAAAACCGTGTTTACATGGAAGTTTGAGACTTGCCGGGTTTCTCGCGTACAGTGACGTCACCGTTGATCGTCTGCTTAGTAATTAAAATGCAGCGTGAAAACGGTCAGAAGCTGTATTTTTTATCTCTTCTCATGTCCGCAGACATAAACTGCATGATTCGAGAACGACTTGTATGCATTATTCAACTATTACTTCCGTTTGGGACTTTTTCTATTTCGCTTTCAGACATAAGAAAAACTGAGAGAAAACCACTAATGCAGTTCGGACTAATGGGCAAAAAACGACCTCTGCCGAGCGTTTTTTGTTTACGCCGTTTATGAGCTTTCCCCGATAAAAGAAAGCGTTTATGCGACCTTTTTTGTAATCAGATTATTAAAGGACAGCTCCTGTGAAAAATGAACCTAGGGGTAATTAACACATCATTACCGAGTAGATCGTTCTCTGGGATGCGTTTTCATGAAAATCGAATGTAAAGAGTTTTATCTCTAAAAACAGATTAGCTTATAGCGCTAGTATATGGGGCAGAGAGTAAGTAAAATTAAATCGCTAGTTAATACCACTAACAAGGCTCAAAATAGCCTCACACTAACACGGTAGCATAATGAGGGTCTCTACATGCAAACCGAAGTATTGAGAACTTTGTAAGTGTACAAACAGTTTAATAAGAAGATACTTTATAAAGACAGTACATTACGCGTATACAGACATCCGCCATCTTGAAAAACAGTCTCGACAAGTCGATCCACGAACACTGTGCTAAGTGAGCTGGTCGATAGGAATTAAGTTTGTAAAATCTAATTACATGGAAATGCATGAATTATATCTGTTTATTAAAATATATGGTTGACTAACTACAAATATTATATATTAATATATAAATGTATTTTCGGGACATGGAAAAAAGTTCAAGCAAAGCCTTGTTTATCAGAGAGGGGAAATCTTCAGACTGTACAAAACAGTGTGTATCTTGGGTGTCGCGACGCAACAGGTCCCAGTCCCTGCAACACAGGCACTCCTGTTCGGTGTCCATAGCTTCACAATGTCCGCAAGTACACCACCAGTTTCCCGAAGTACGAGGTTGTGTTGCGCAATGACCACTGGCAGCTCTCTCTCTCTTGTAGCCCTATCACATTTCTCTCGCAGCTCTTCGTCAGTATATTCCGGCTCGAAAAGATAAGGGCGTCCATCAATCATAAACCGATCGTCGGTTGAATAATCCGCCATCTCTTTAGTGTGTATCCTTTGGAAGCACGAGTCTCTGTTTGGTTCAGTTTTTTGCATGAAGGGACCCTCATTATGCAACCGTGTTAGTGTGAGCCTATTTTGAGCCTTGTTAGTGGTATTAACTAGCGATTTAATTTTACTTACTCTGTGCCACATATACTAGCGCTATAAACTAATCTGTTTTTAGAGATAAAACTCTTTACATTCGATTTTCATGAAAACGCATCCCAGAGAACGATCTACTCGGTAATGATGTGTTAATTACCCCTAGGTTCATTTTTCACCAGAGTTGTCCTTTAAACCTAATCAGAGTAAGACTATGCATGTAAACTCACTCAATGATGATTCGTGTTATCTGTTTTACTTGTGTAGATGCCTTGGAAACGTGGTTTAGTACACCATACCATGTCGCCTGGTTGTAGTGCTGTAATTGTGCTCTCCACAGAGAGAAGAAGAGAAGAGCTCTGACACCAGTAAACCATATCTCTCTTCATGATCAATGGACATCACAGTCAGATGCGGGTCATGTAATTACCACGGTTTTACCATGGTAGCAAATTACAGTGGTACCACCATTTTATTTGCGCAGGGAGACAGCAGTCGGGTTTTGTGCGTTCTTGGTATTCAGTGTGGGTTCAAGAGACAGACGCTGTCTGTAATGGGCTGTTCAGAGCAGCACTGAGGCCTTGTTGCTATTGACCTCCATTTAGACTCAGGCAGAGAGAGATCAAAGCACGTGATAGTGAGGACGTTACTGCCAGCTTAGGTCATGACCGTCATCAACAGTCAACAAAACACACATCTCAATTACACCGACCCGATGGAGAAATACAACATTTACTGCACGTTTAACCAACTTTTATTGAACGCTGAAGGCTGTAAACAGGATCGCAAAAATACTCTCCAGACAGGTTTCCTCAGAAGCGGCGCAAATGTCCAAGTCCATCCAACCCACTTTTTGGGAGACGATTCAGCTTGCTTGTAAATTGAACAATAGAAATTACAAACACATTGTTTGAATAAAGATTGTAGTAGAGTCACACACTGTAGTCTTAAATATAACAGAACGCTTTCTGAATACAGATCACGAAACCAGAAACTACTCATACATATTCTATGTTGTATTCTTGTACTGCATATAAGGGTGGTATGAAATAAGGTTTAGGTTTATTTCAAGTCTAATTACATGTGTCACATGTTCTTCTAACTAAATGTTCAACGCACAGCTACAGTCATTCCAAAGCTAACTTTTCTCAATTGTGTGGTGCAGATACAGCGCTCCAGAAACAAGCAGATGAGGGAGATGTTTCCCGATGGCTTCGGGATCCATCATGCCGGGATGTTACGGCAGGACCGCACGCTGATGGAGAACATGTTCTCCAGAGGTTACCTGAAGGTTCTGGTGTGCACAGCCACGCTGGCCTGGGGTGTTAACCTGCCCGCTCATGCGGTCATCATCAAGGTCAGACCCCGCAGACATTTGTGTGGTTGTGTGCATTGTTAAACATCGTGATGCGAAAGCTGGATTATTCTCCGTCTCTGTTATCAGGGCACTAATATTTACGATGCCAAGCGTGGCGCGCTGGTGGATCTGGGCATCCTGGACGTCATGCAGATTTTTGGCCGCGCTGGACGGCCACAGTTTGATAAGTACGGTGAGGGAACCATCATCACGACTCATGAGAAGCTGAGCCATTACCTGACGCTCCTGACCCAGCAGAACCCCATCGAGAGTCAGTTCCTGCAGAGCCTTGCTGACAACCTCAGTGCTGAGGTACAAAACGTGCTGGCTGCTCATTTCACCACACAGTCAAAAACACCCCGAACATGCCGAAACTATTTGTTCAAGGAAGCCTGTACAATGAAACCATAAAAGTGTTATGAAGAGCGCAACATTTAAAGGTAGGGCTTTGTTGCGACTAATTGTTCGTAGAATAAAAAAATTTGTCTACATGATAATACAAATAATAATTTTGTATATATATATCTTTTTTTAATATAAATATTTTTTATTGTGTATTCCAATTAAGATCAATCAAACCGCAGTTGGTTTGTTTTGATTTAAGCCAAAATACCAAAAAAATACAGCCAACTAACACAATAAAAACATGATAACATAATAAAAAACATGATTTTTGATTTTTTTTTTAACGGTGTTATCTCATTTTGGAATCAAACTCTTCAAATACATACACAAATATAAATTTTACAAAAATTATTATTTACTTACATATTCTTAAATATATAAATATATGATTAATTACATATAAATATAAAAAATATTTATACAAGCACATAAACAAAAGCCTTTTATTCTGCAAATTCTTTTATTCTGTTGTGCAGCCCTATTTAAATGTGTAAATGTCTACATTTTATGCAAAATAACAATTATTTTCATCATGAGCCAGTTCAGACCTGTTTACTAAAACCCTATTGTACAATTCATTAGGAAGTATTTATTTAAAAGAATAATTCAGATCAGGCCTCGCTGCCACACTGACTCACAACTGCAAACATATGACATGATTGCTGAAATATTGTAAATGTGTCTCAGGACAGTCGGAGCGATTTTGTTGGATACAGTGCGTACGGTGCCACTTTTGTATTTTGTGGTAATTTTTGTATTTTTATTTTAATTGATCTTTTTCTGCCACAATACTCGTGTTGTTAAAATTGGATATTGCGACAGCCCTAGTGCCACTGCAGAAGTGTCTGACAGCTTTCTGACAGTAGTGCCTTGTGATGAGCAAGCTACAGTAGCATCACAATCTACTAGAATCTAAGAAATGTAGCACACACACTGACACCATAAACATTTTATGGCATAACCTGGGGTTTCTTCCTTTTGAGATCTTTGGAACACCATTTGTGTTAAATAGAAAATATTAGCTAATGCCAATATTAAAGCAAAGTACATTGAAAGAGGTCATGAAATAGGACACTGATACAAAAAATGTAATAAACCAGGGTAAATGTGTTACTTCATTCTACCACATGGTGGCGACATCTTACATGGATTTTCTTATGTCAACGTTGCTGGATCTGTCACTAGATGGCACAATGACATCAGAAGTCAACAGCTGATCTGAAATCCATATTGACTTAATGTGCATGTTATACATGTGATTATTTGATGTCCAAGGCTTCAATGACACAAAGAAGAATTATCGCACTAACTATTTAACACAAACCACATCGGTACAGAGTAATATGGCGTGTTGTTTATAAAGTACACCTGTTGGTTGCTTTGTGCAGATAGCGCTGGGGACGGTCACTAATGTGGATGAAGCTGTAAGATGGATGAGTTACACGTACCTGTATGTCCGGATGAGAGCCAATCCGCTTGCTTACGGGATCAGCCACAAGGCCTATCAGGTACACTAGTGTGTTGCAGTAAATCTGCTTGACAATATACAGGTCTGTGACATCACCGTGACCCTACAGTCCTTTTATTCACGTGTACTGTGTTCTCGATCGTCAAACAATTTTGTGATAGATTGTTCATTGAATGTATGTATCATGTGACTCAGATGGACCCTCAGTTAGAGCTCTACAGGAGAGATTTGGTTCTGGAGTCTGGCAGGAAGCTGGACAAAGCTAGGATGATTCGTTTCGACGAGAGGACCGGTTATTTTGCCTCCACAGACCTTGGCAGGACGGCCAGTCACTACTACATCAAGTACAATACCATTGAGGTTAGGATATGGTTCAGTACATTGCAAGACTGTTTTTTAGAGATGAATCAGCAGGTATGTGTTCATTTGGTCAGAAATGCATCCCTGTTACTTCCGTGCTCATTGATTCACATTTGCAATTTACACTTTTTCTATTTCCCCGATGTTACCCAAGCCACGTCTAAAGACCAGAAGTGCTCACCAATAACACCCTGTCAGTGCATAACAACACCTTGACAACCAGCCTTAACACTTGTTACTACAGTATACTTATTGATGTTATTTGTGCTCCTTGTTGTGCATAATACATTTCTACTGCTCGGTTTCATGTATGTTTAACGTGTGAAAGACATCGGTTCTTTATCTTTTTAAATCTTACAGACGTTCAATGAGTTTTTTAACTCACAAAACACTGAAGCAGATATTCTGAGCATCACTTCAAAGGCTGAAGAATTTGAGCAGATAAAGGTGAGCAGTCATTTCATGTCAATAAAGACACTGTGCCCGAAATCACTTACATGTTCACTATTTCCTAGCGGGTTTTTGACTTTATGAAAATGAGACTGCTATTTAAGACATTGACGTAAATACAGTTTACAGTGCCGGCACAGACATAAACATATCCCTTGCCTTTTATTTACATCTAAGTGGTTTAATGGATGGTATGGTCAGTAAAACTATAACAGTAACTGTTTGTCAATATTTTTTGTTAGTTTATAATTAGGGGAACTGCTTGCTATGTTTATTTACTATTATGTTTGTTTATTTAATTTAGAAAACTGCTTTATTATACAATATTATAAATAAAACATGACAAAGTATAAAACAACTGTTTAAAAGAATAATTACAAATATATGTGCCAGTCAGGTGGCCATCTCACTGTGGAACATAGAAAATAGTGATGTATCAAGTGAACACTAAATGTAAACTCAAAATCAGAGAGAATTGGTGGTTAAAAAAGAAAACGGATGTATGAATAAAGTTCACTCAGGTTACGGACATCGCTAAAAACGGGTGAAACCCAATATGGAATTCGGACACAGCCAGTGTGTTTAATGGTGAGATATTGATATGCAGTGTGTCTAACGCAGGTTCGAGACGAGGAGATGGAGGAACTCGAGCAGATGTTGTGCAATTTCTGTGAGCTTCCGGCAGCCGGAGGGGTGGAGAACGGCTACGGCAAGATCAACATCCTTCTCCAGACGTACATCGGGCGCGGAGAGGTGGACAGCTTCTCCCTCATATCTGATCTGTCATATGTAGCACAGGTAAAAAACGGCACAAAGATCACAGCATTTACACATTGTCTGCATTTTAAGCGTTTTTGTGGCATCACAACTGTAGAATTGTGCCCGCTTAGCTTGCTCAGAGGTTGACTTGAGACTGTTTCTGTAGAAACCATCTATCACTGCTATCTGTGATTGCATAATAACAGTTTCCATGTGGTCAGATCAGTGCTCAGTAAAATAGCTGGGAGAAATTCCCACTTTGCTCTTAATTCGGCTAGTTTAGATGAGCAGCTGGTTCCGGCAGTGGGAGTCATTTCCGTGTCAAACGTATGTTGATTTTAAATCCAGACCCTCTCCGATGCTTCAGTCTGTGATATCTCTCTCCGTCACACTTCAGAGATTTCTGATGTATATGTTTATATACACACTATGAGAGGGATTCGTTTAATGGGTTTTGCATCTGTTGAAAAGTGCAGACAAATCCCATCATTCACCTTTGGATCTGATGCCTTTGAACGGGGATTGGGAAGATTAGCAGCGTCTGATTGCAGTTTGAAACTTTGAACAGATCTGGAATTAAATAAAAACGCAATATATGAATGTGCGTGAAAAAATATATGTATGTAACACTTTACAATAAGTTTTTTTTTTTTACATTAGTTAATGCATTGGTACATTAACTTAACAATAAGAAATAATTCTATGGCATTTATGCATATTGTTCCAAAGATTGTTGCAAACATGTTAAAATGTCCATGTTTTTCTAAACATAATGGAAGATATTTGTAAGAATGTCAGTATCGAGCAGATCGCTTACCCCATTTACTGTCATAGTAGGGAAACTATAATTTAAATAATATTGGAGTCAAAAGGGTTGGAGCCTTTGTATTTAGAAGAACAAAGACATTTATACAGGTTGGAACAATCTTAGGGTGAGTAAATGATGACAGAATTTTCATTTTGGGGGGATCCCTTTAAATGTATTTTTTGTTTTCACTTTTGGCCAGTAAATCATACACAAAATATGATTGTAGGAAGATGGGGGGAGTTTGAATCTAGCGTTGCCCTTTAAGTAAAATGTTAAACAGGTGGAAAACTGCCACCTTCTGCATTGAAGTGTCAATCAGATAATGATACTAAATTATTTACAGCATTATCATTTGTGTAGTATTAATACGTATTATCCTTGATCATGGTTATTGTCAGTACCAGTGTATTGTGAGACTATAACTATCTATACATTTTTAATCGGCATGTGTGTTCTCTGGGAATCAACCCCATGACCTTTGCAGAGTTTACGCAGTGGTCTAACAGCTGGATATCATAAATGTTTGAAGTATTTCTACAATGGGTTTATCTGCATCTACAACATGTTAATAGCCATCAAAAATCTTATTTTATAGGGTTCCTTGGAAACCAGAAAGAAAATACAAGGGTTTATTTGACATTATCAGCTTTGTACCCAGTCATGATGTTAAAACTATGCAATCTCATCAATGCATAAACTGAATGGGTACATACGGTATATGGTATATCTAATCAAAACAAAATCTTGATAACAAGCTAACCGTTTTTTTAAAGCGTAATATATGAAATCAACAAGTTTAAAGACTGAGAAGAGGTGTTCAGCCTCAGTCTAGTGCGTACAGTACATGGACATGCAAAGGCTTTAATGCAAAGTGACGTACAGAAGTGACTACTTTAATAATGCCAACCAAAACCATAAAAAAAAACATTTAAATGAATAACATAAAAAGAATGTCTGAATTTATTGCCTTGATTTCATTGAGCTGAAAAAAGCAGAAAGGACATATGTTTTACATATCTGTGTGTATGAAAGTCTTTGTGCGTTTCTGTGTGCAGAATGCTGCTCGTATTGTGCGTGCTCTCTTTGAGATAGCTCTCAGAAAGCGCTGGCCGGCCATGACCTACCGTCTGCTCAACCTGTGTAAAGTGATTGACAAGCGTCTGTGGGGTTGGGCCCACCCGCTGAGACAGTTCAGCATTCTGTCCCCCTCGGTTCTCACCAAACTGGAGGATAAGAATCTTACCGTCGACAAACTCAGAGACATGGGCAAGGATGAGATCGGTCAGTGTGCATTTGTGCTGTATAATATTCATTTATCCATGGGTGTCCATGGGTTCAGGAAGTTGGGTCTCAGATGTACTGCGATTTACAGACTGTGTATGTGTGTGTGCGCACAGGTCACATGTTACACCACGTGAATATCGGGCTGAAGGTGAAACAGTGTGTTCATCAGATTCCCGCCATCCTGATGGAGTCGAGCATTCAACCAATCACACGCACCGTCCTGCGCGTACGCCTCAGCATCACCCCGGACTTCAGGTGGAATGACCAGGTAACCATAGCAACTGCAGCCAGGTCATCACACCCCTGAATCAGTTTGAGTTGATCAGCTCTAAAACTCTTATGCTTTCCCAAAATTAATTGTGCCCCATGGAAAATGTGTCTTGTTATAAATGTTGTTTGACGTAGTTGATTTAAGTGCTTTATAAAAATTAAAAGAAAAAAAATTCACATGACAACCATTGTCTACAATAGGCAGCACCAAAGAAATTAGCCCCAATATTACCAGTGGTTTTGATGCTCTTTGACCAAGCAGAGCTACTACAGAATTAAGCATTTGTAAAAGATGAATGAATAAACGTAATATTTAAAAGCTACATACCGTAAAACAATTTTACACAATTGTCAATTACACGTTGACTGTTGAACATTTGTCTTAAATTACTTCCCAAATAGTTTGGTCACCAACATTCTTCAAATGTTCCTACATTCTTTAAAAACTCATGCAGATTTCGTATTAAATGAGGGTAAATAAATGAATTTTTATTTCGAGGTGAAATATTCCTTGAAATATAAACTTAAACACCCAAAGTTATCCTTACAAGCACGTTTAAATTTGATTGGTGTGCAGTTCAAGCTAAAAACTAAAAGTGGTTTACCAGATCATTTGAGGAATATCAATACAGTGCTGCCACAATATACTTCAAACTTATGACTTTGGCTTTCAACATGTTTACATGTTAAGTATCTTTCTGTGATTAGAATGTGGTGGAAGCTGAAAGGTTTGGAAAGCAACACACACACATAATCACAGTATGGTTAGGCAGGAGGGACTGAGGGAGTCATTCAATTGTGTGTCTCCTCCCCTGCGTTTAACACACAAAGGCTTGAATAGGTCCAGATCTGTTGCTATTGTTCCCCTGAGGGTCAGTGCTGTGATGGGCCACAGATGGGCTGCTTGTGTCCTGCAGTCTCCAGTGACCGTAACTCCTCCAGCATGACACCCAACAGCTGGAGGACCATCAGCCCACATTATCACCCCTGATCACGCTCTGATCATCTAATCATATGTCATTAACAAACACATTACATAAGGCGCACACCACGGTCATTATACGTATGCGTTTAAGCATGTGTAGTACATGACAGTAGACGTAATTTACCCACACACACGTATACTGTGAATTTCCAAGCATGGCAGGTCATGCTTAAAGAGATAGTTCACCCAAAAATAAAGATTCGATTAACAATATTCTTCAGAATATCTTTTGTTCTGCAGAAGAAAGCAAGTCATACAGGTTTCATTTTATCATTTCATTGTTTGTTGAACTAACACTTAAAAAATGTTTCAATAGCTGGTCTAATACTATTGGCATAACGTTAAACTGCTAACTAAGCATGTGTAGTGTTTAAATGAAATAAGGGGAGTGTGTGTCTGTGAGTGCAAATTATATTCCAAGAGATATTCATATATGTAGGACGTACATTTAGATATTTGGAGTTTCAACCAGATTTTAAATAAAGAGATATTTCATTGTTATGGAATGTTTTCAATGCACATGTATTCAGTTGATTATTAAAAAATGACTTGCAAGTGAGAGAGCATTTAACAGGGTTTTAATTTGGGTTAAATTAATGTTGTATGTTTGATTGTCCTCTGATTATTGTTAGCATAATTTGTGTCACAGAAGATTTTGAAACTGTCATGTATCAACTGTACATTCCATGTGCTCACTGTGCACTGTTTCCTCAGGAACACAATGTGGCACCACAGTGCCTGGCCCACCATCTCTACTTGCAGCTATATTTTCTTTCTGTTTGTTTGTTTCTTTATATCTTTATCTTGGGACACAGTTTTTTTTGTAAAAGTGTGAATCAGATGCGTGTGTTTGTGTTGAACAGTGTGTGAATCCCTCTGCACTGAAGCTCTTACTTCTGAAAACAAACATGTTTATTAAAGCAGCATCTGTTCACTCACCCCATCACTCTCTCTCTCTCTCTCTCTCTCTCTCTCTCTCTCTCTCTCTCTCTCTGTTGCTTTTTAACTATGTGTTTTTTCTTTTAAGTTTATGCCTGTATGATTTTTGTTCCTTACTTTACTGATAACACTGTGTGTTTTACCACATCTTCATCTGTTTGTAAGTCAGACAAAAAAGCAGATAGACACACAGACAACCTTCACATTACCAATATTACCAGCATCAAAGCAAAACAATCTATATCATACCAGACAATAAATATTCATGAGCTTCAATGCAAAATACAACTGTTCTTATAAATTTCACCGTTGTTGTGATGACAAAGGTTCATAATGAATGTGAGATTGATATGACAGGAGCATAATAGGGGATGAATCTTTATGAAAGATTTCTGTAACTTTGATGTAATAATTTATTTGCAGATCACGATGGCTAATGTTGTCATTGACGTGATTAAAATTCATGCTTGAAATATTACCACATTATACCGAAACGTGTTAAAGGCCTAAATGTGGTTTCTCATATTCACACTGTACTGTAAAAACAGGTCCATGGTTCAGTAGGAGAGCCGTGGTGGTTGTGGGTGGAAGACCCCATTAATGATCACATCTACCACTCAGAATACTTACTCCTGCAGAAGAAACAGGTAAGGACATCCAGCTGTCATCACAATATATCAACAGTTATATATATATATAACAGTTATTGTATCAACAATAAAGCTCAATTTTAGGATGCAAGCTTTCTTTTTTAATAAGGATCCTTTTGTTCTATGTTGAGGTTGTGTGTTTTTTTTTGTGGTGATGTGGTCAGGTGTTGAGTGGAGAGCCCCAGCAGGTGGTCTTCACAATACCCATCTTTGAGCCCATGCCGTCTCAGTATTACATCAGAGCCGTGTCTGATCGCTGGCTGGGCTCTGAGGCCGTCTGTATCATCAACTTCCAGCATCTGATACTGCCCGAGAGACACCCGCCTCACACAGGTGCATCACCCACACACACCTTACCTGTGCCCTAAAGAGACTCTGTTCATCACTGGAGAAATTCTTCAGTGTTGTTCTGAAATGAGTCGATTGGTGCTTGTGAGTGCAGTTCAAACGTTAATGTTTTATTCAGACACAATGTCATTTCAGCATGCACAGAAGTTGGCCGGTCATTTTTTTGCCAGTCAGATTGTAAATATCTGGGTTTTTCAACACTCTAGTTGAAAAGGCTGGTCTGAACAATCCATATCCACAGTACTGTTTTCTGACAAACATCAGGGGCTGTCCGAATGACTTGTGCAAACGTGCTGTGAGAGTGTTGGAGGGTTGTGGGTGTTTACATTGTTGTGCTGTCGGCTCTGGGTGGCCGCGTACTGGCCCAGGTCAGATAAGCCCATCAACAGGTGGGCTAAGGTCTGTCCTTAAAAACGTTTTTTTTAATTATGTTGATAAACACTGGTAATTACATGACCACCTCACCACTGACAGGTCATAGAAGATAAAAAATTAAGCCCAAGTCAGTCTTTATAATAGCAGTAGCAGACGGTCCAATTGTATTTCAGGATGTCGAGGGACACAACTTTAGGGGTAAGCTGGGTCACGTCAAGGGCTAAGTTTACATTCACTATACCCTGAGCCAATGACACGTTTTATGCCAAGTCAAAGAATCTCCAAGTAAATATTCTCTTTATATTGTACTTTTACACATTGGGAAGTCACCAGCATGTGCTTTAGATAAATTTGCGGTTCAGATGACGGAACAATATGCATGTATTTCTATCCCAATATGCATGTATTTCTATCCCAATGGATTTCTTTTTTTCTATGTTTTTATTATAATCATTAGTAGTTGTTCACTGACGAAAAGTTACTGATCGAAGAGGGGTTTGCTTTGGTCTTTTTCATTTGTTTGGTTCTAGAGCTCTTGGACCTTCAGCCATTGCCTGTGACCGCTTTGGGAAACAGGGAGTATGAGAGTTTGTACCAGTTCACCCATTTTAATCCCATTCAGACCCAGATCTTCCACACTCTCTATCACACCGACACCAACGTCCTGCTGGGTGCCCCCACTGGCTCCGGCAAAACCATCGCTGCAGAGATGGCCATGTTCAGGGTCTTCAACCAGTATCCCACTGCCAAGGTGAAACTCAGTGTCCTTATATGTTCAGTTCTTATGACATTTTGTAACAAAGCTGTGTGTGTGTGTGTGTGTGTGCAGGTGGTCTACATTGCTCCTCTCAAAGCTCTGGTCAGAGAAAGGATTCAAGACTGGAAGATCAGAATAGAGCAGAAACTTGGGAAGAAGTGAGAGAGTTTCTAAATTGCTCTAGCGAATATTTGTAATCATTTGCTCACGACCAAACTCTCTTTCTCCAGAGTGGTTGAGTTAACAGGTGACGTCACTCCCGACATGAGGGCCATAGCACAGGCCGACCTGATCGTCACCACTCCAGAGAAATGGGATGGAGTCAGTCGCAGCTGGCAGAACCGCAGCTACGTGCAGAAAGTGGCTATTCTCATTATAGACGAGATCCATCTTCTGGGTAATGGGGTGCACACAAACACGTAAATAAAACTACAGTATGGATTCATGTCCTGGAATTTGTTTATTAAAAAAGCAATGGTAGCGCCTGCACTGCTGAAATAATCTAAAAAAACCTGTATGAGAAAGGTCTTGATTTAAGATCATCGTTCATCTCTCAAAGAACTAAAGGCTTTCTAGTAAATGCCTCAATACGTACGTTTGCATAACTGTGTATGAGAGCATGTGAGGGCTACACGTTTTAGCCTTTTGTCCAAACTCTACAGCATGTCTTTCCATAAGCAAAAAGCAAAGTCAGAATCTGTGTGCAGATCAGTGTATCTTAAAATATCTAATCCATGAACGATGAGAAAGATATGAAACAACCACAAACCCAACAAAGGACAATGAAAACACAGTGGTGTATCTATATACACAAGTTAAACACCCGGATGCAGTTAGGGAAACAAAAGAATGCAAAAAGAATATGGACAGAACTACAACACCATTACACCCCCACTTTTACATCAAAAATGTAATAAAAATACGCTTACTGTAGCTACACCACGATTTTTGTTTTAAGACTGTAGTTAAACAAAAAGTTCACTTTAATTGTTCATTTTTGTAAGGACATGGGTGTATTTATGCACGAAAGAATATGGTGGTACACTTAGATTGAACAGACTTTGACGTGACTTTACAGGTGAGGACAGGGGGCCGGTTCTAGAGGTTATTGTGTCCAGGACTAACTTCATCTCATCCCACACCTCGAAGTCAGTGCGGGTTGTGGGACTGTCCACTGCGCTGGCCAATGCACGGGATTTAGCCGACTGGCTGAACATCGGACAGGTGAGATAGCCAATAGCTCATCTTTCTCATAACAGTCCCACTGATCACTATCGGTATCTCTTACATGCGATGAAACACTCGCCAAATCCAAATCGCTTTTTGTTAGCCATCCGTAAACAGATATTTATAGGCAAACGAATGTCTTCAGGACCAGTGCTCCTTCCTCTTCTCGGATCGGAGGTGATTTACGTATGATTTACAGCAATTCAAATCAAGCAGGAAATCTTGCCTCCCAAATGCTGTGTCGAGTTAATGGGGTTGGGTGTAATTGATGGCTCTTGTTTCGAGGGAAACATGCTCCGCTTGCCTCCCTGATGATTTGAGATGTTTTGTAAGATCTTCGCAAGGCGCTACACGAGAATAACGGTATTGTCTGTAACATGGTACCATCATTTTAAAACCGTTTCCATAACGGCCAACCGTTCAATCTGTCGGTTGTTTAGGTTATACGTGCGCACATAAGAGCGAGTGTGGGTCTATAAATAACCTCCATTCCTCTCCCAGTGTGCAGCAGCACATTGGCGAGTTATCCGGGGCATGGCCGCACCGGTGCGGGCAGGAGTGGTTATGTAAACGTTGTTTTACTATTGCTGAAATGTCACCCTGCTTGACAGACGGGGAAGGAAGGGCCGGGGGTCTCCATAAATCTGACGTGTGCTGTTTGGACTGAGGCGCGCCTCTAGCTGGCCAATCCATTATCCGGCCCTTTAAATATGTGCACACACGCACACGGGCCCAGGCCACTTGTGTGAGAGCGCGGCGGTGGGACAGGGGACAATGACGGCCTGTAATTACCCCCAGATGGGCCACTCTATCAGGCACACAGCCAGCTGGGCACTCCATCTATCTCTTTATTACCGTCTCTCTCCGTGGCTTCTCACTTTCTGGCCCCGTTTTTTCCCCTGTCCTTATTCATCTCTGTCTGTCTGTCTTTCTTTCAGGTGGGACTGTTTAATTTCCGGCCCTCTGTTCGTCCCGTCCCGTTGGAGGTGCACATCCACGGCTTCCCGGGGCAACATTACTGTCCCCGCATGGCCACTATGAACAAGCCTGTGTTTCAGGGTACGAAACTGCAGTCACATGCACACTCCTTTAAGTCTGTTTTCACATTTGGTTTGATTGTTTTTTGTGGCCCTGATTTAGTTTTACTCAGATAGCATGAAAACATGTACCTTCTTTGTTATGCCCTCTATTCAAATAAATGCTCCATGTTTTTACTATCCTTCAGCCATCCGCACGCACTCTCCCGTGAAACCTGTCCTGATATTTGTGTCGTCACGCCGGCAGACGCGGCTCACGGCTCTGGACCTCATCGCGTTCCTCGCCACAGAAGACGACCCCAAACAGTGGTTGCACCAGGATGAGAGAGAGGTCAGACATCACGTCTCAATGTCACATCACTCCAGACTAAACATAAACGACTATCGAAAGAGTGTTTTGGAAGCCTTGGAAGGGTGTTTTAATGAGATTTTTCACCCAAAAGTGAAGATTCTGTCATCATTTACTCACCCTCAGATTGTTCCAAACCTGTGTACATTTCTTTGTTTGATGAACACAAAGGAAGATATTTGGAGGAATGTCAGTAACCAAACAGATCTCATCCCCCATTTCCTGCCATATTAGGGAAAATAAATGCTATTCGATTAAATGGGGATGAGATCAATTGGAAATGTATACAGGTTTAGAACAATCTGAGGGTGAGAAAATGATGACAGAATTTTCATTTTTGTGTGAACCGTTCCCTTAAGTATAAAAAGAAGGCCACTTTCAGTGAGCATTCAATTTGGCCATAAAGCTGTAAAATAAAACAATTGCAACCCAACCGAACTCACATAGATTATGATATCAATACGATAATGGTCAATTGTACTGACAAAAAATCATCTGTCCAACCTTAGATATTATTATTTATTTGTATTTTAAAATTGACATCGAAAATCTTTAAACGTCATTGACCCATATACTCAAAAATCCTGTTTAGTGAAAGCTTCTTTTTTTTATATAATAGCAAAATGAAAGTATGATTCATTTTTTATGCATTTCATTTTTCAAAAGGTAATGTTATTTAAAGGGGACGTGCAAATTACATCAATTATATGAGATTGTGAGTGGCTGTAGTGTTTTACTTTTGTTTAGGAATGCAAACGGTCTTCATAGAGTCACAAAAAAATCTTTCGCCATAAATAATTTGTATGTCAAATTGCGATTTTCGTCTACTCAAAGTGTTCTTCTTTTCCTGCTGTTGGTACATGGTCTCCTGTATATTCCCTTTCTCGCCGTGTACCATCTGAAGAAGCTCAGTATATGTGTACCAGTGATTACAGTACGGCTCAGCTCAGCTTCTAGTGGAAAAGCCTGTGTCATCTCCCATTAAACTCCTCTTTCCACCGCATGCCTTCGGATCATTTCAAGATGTGAACAAACATCTTTTTTTTCCTTTTGCCGTCGCAGATGTGTGCTAATATTTTCAAAGCTCGAAATTACAGAGCTATTCGGCAAAAATGCTGCTTTCTCATCCCAATTACACAGTAATCACATAAAAACTTGCAGCCTTGCTGAGGTGATAATTTCTTTAATAGCAGACGTATGTAACACGCTCGCAGAAACATGGCTAGGAGATGGGAAACACATCTTCTGTGTTTGCGTGAACAAACACATTCATGACAGCAAACTGTAGTGTGTGTGTTCAAGCACTTCGAACTGCATTTTATGTCTGAAAGGGATTGTAAAGTTTACCTTTTACATTATAAGTTTCTTTGACATGGAAAAATGTGAATTTGTGTATAAGATACATTTTGGAGACGGACTGACTTTATGAGGTGCTGTAAATTTTCATCCACGCACAGATCTTGTGTTAAGGCAAACAGCCTCATAAAGCATCTTAATACGTGTCCTACCTGACAAATGCCCAACTCACCCCGTTTAAAACCCAAAAAGGAAATTACACATGTAACATGTTTGCTTTTTCATATAAATGTGTGTACGTAAAGGAGAGATATACAGATACATGATATATTTAAACTCCTTTAAATCGAATTCTGTGTCACACTCTAAATATATATGGCCTTAACTGCTATATATAATAATTACATGCATGCAAGATTGTTACATGTTGTTCTAGACTTCCCACATTTACTGCTAACAGGTTTGAGGTATGGAATTACAATGCGGCAACATGTATGCATATAATAAATAAGTTGTTTCAAATTATAAAACGGTCAGTTCTGGTCCTTGATTCTGATTGGCTGAGCCGAGTTCAAAGCCGTTATAAAATACCCCAATTTATAACGGCTGACTGCATTACATAGCCTAAATATCACTTTATTTAATGAAACCTTCCTACGCATATTTAATAACCGTTTTATTAAAGCAATAAGCCCCGCGAAGCAGTAGGTTACAGTGCATTTTATAACAGCTAAGGGGGTTTTAGGCACTCTGCTTCCCGTCGTGCCACAATGCCCTTAGCTATTATAAAATGCACTGTAACCCACTGCTTCTTGGGGCTTATTACTTTCGTACAAGATAGTTAAGGTCACCCAATGTAAAGAGTTTGTGTTATCATTTTGTACACGGATCACAACGTAGTGCACTTCTCAAAAAAGTCAACAACAGTTCGCAGTGATTACATCTTTCAAGCTGCAACCACAGCAAAAAAAGTGGTTTATAAACCTATCTGCTCTAGCCCAATGAGAGCTTTGGCACAAGAACTGACTAAATGTTATTTACTTGGGACCAGGAAGATTGTAAGGCCGTAATTAAAAATGTATTTATATGAAATTGTTAAAATATTGTTCGGCGTTTATATTTCACACAAATGATACAATAGCAAGACGTGTTTGAAACAACATGGGTTTGTGATAATGTATGTTTTCAGGCCTAAAGAAGGCAGTTCACGCACACATACACACGCATGATCTTCATGTGCTAATAGCTCCAGCATGTCAGCTGTGTGCTTCAGTGATATACGGGACGTCCCGCTGCTTCACTGCGCTGAGGCGTGTAACAGCCCGAGTCCCTGCTGTTTCAATGACAGCCGGCTGCCGTTTGCTGTCCATCTAACAGCGCTCCAAAACTCCCTCCATTTCTGTCCACCAAACATTTCCATCCAGTTTCATTTTCTCTTTGTTTTGTCTTTCCTTTCTGATGCGAAATGCAGAGTGCCCATGTGTATGTCTGTTTGTTTTGTCAGATGACAGATGTAATTGCCACCATAAGAGATTCCAACCTGAAACTGACGCTGGCGTTTGGGATCGGGATGCATCATGCGGGACTTCACGAAAGAGACCGCAAGACTGTGGAAGAGCTGTTTGTCAACTGTAAGATCCAGGTCAGTCTGCTGTCGGTTTGTTCCTGTTGCTCAATTGGTAGAACACTGCGCTAGCAACGCGAAGGTCTTTGGTTCAATCCCAGTGAACACGCATACGGATAAATGACATGTATGGGTCAAAGCGACTGTCAAATGCATACATGTAAATGTCAGACAATCCTATGGACAAAACTACGAACTGTCATTGATTCATGTCTAAGCTGTCATAAATAGTGACAAGTTTTTTGTTTTAAACAAAACACGGTTTCTTATGTTGGCTTGTGGCTTTTTTCTTTCAAAGGTGTTAATTGCCACGAGCACACTAGCGTGGGGCGTCAACTTCCCCGCCCACCTGGTGATCGTGAAGGGCACGGAGTATTATGATGGAAAGACACGGCGCTACGTGGATTACCCCATCACAGGTACAATAACATCTGTTTTGTGTGTGTGCACATATGTGTGCCGAGGGTCCGGTGTCATTCAGCTCTGTTACGTCTGCTCCAGATGTTCTTCAGATGATGGGTCGAGCAGGACGGCCACAGTTCGATGACCAGGGCAAAGCCGTTATCTTTGTGCATGACATCAAGAAGGACTTCTATAAGAAGTTTCTGTACGAGCCCTTCCCTGTGGAGTCTAGGTGTGTGCAAAGCGAAAAAGCATGTTCGCAGAGAAGCCATGTTGATTTACGTGAGCCTCAGCATAGTCTTGTTTCTCCTTAGTCTTCTGAGCGTTCTCTCTGACCACCTGAATGCAGAAATTGCAGCAGGCACCATCACCTCCAAGCAGGATGCCATGGATTACATCACCTGGACGTACTTTTTCCGCAGGCTGGTCATGAACCCCAGGTACTGCACTGACAACACGCTTCCCATGATTCCCTGAGGTGTACGTCTTCATTCAGCCTTTCCCCTTCCACATATAACAAACATCCAACATAACCCTGAAAACATGTATGTAGTTTTCAGGATAAAGTTAATTGTCAACTTAAGTTCGACTAAGTCCTTCATGTTTACTTTTCGACAGGCTCTTAAGATAAACAAATAGAAAATAATGCATGCCTTAAATAAACAAACACACCGTGAATTCAATGAACAACGTGACTGTAACTTGCTTTTTTAATTGGCCAAGAGGGAAATTCAAGCTGTTCCGTGAAACCGCAGCGAAAGACAGCAAAACATTTTCCGCCGCTTACATAGGGCTCATTACTCAGCGTGTTTCTACAGCAACGGCATCGCCGGACACCGTGGCTGCGGTCCAGGCCGACAGTTTACACCTCCATCACAAAACAAGGTCTGAAAGATCACACACACAGCGGCCTCGCAGGGTCGAGCGGGCCAACGCAGACATCTGTGATGATTCCAGAACATTCCATTGACATTTGCACGCCTGTCAGTCCACATTCAACATAAAGACCCGTGTGTGCCCTCGGCCCACAGCCCACACTGCTTTCCCCAACACTCCTCCCGTAATATAACAGCAATATTCTACACTTTGTAACAGTTTCTTGTTTTTCCCTGAAGTCCACTTAAAATGTTTCTGGCCAAATGGCGCGTTTTGTTGTTTTTCAAGCCTACTTCTTTCACTTTCGTGAAGCTTTTGTTAGTACTTTAAGACTTCTACATGTGAATGATCTGACCTTAGTTACCCTCTTCACATCAGCGTACTTCATTAGCACAGTTTTTGGAATGTTAAAGTGTGCGGTTTAGAAAGCTCCGCTCTCTGATGCGAACAAGCAACATTTTTAAAGGAAAACAAATGATTGTTTTTATCAAAATCATGTTGCAGTTTGATCAGGTTTTATTTTTTAGGTGCTCTTACTGTATAACACGTTCCAGCTTTCTGCAGTATATTTATATTTTGTCCATTTAAAGTGTGTAAAGAATATTTTATATTCTGCCAGTCAGTTTTACAATCAAGGGCTCTTTTTGAGTCAAAGAATATGAGAGATTGTGCTACACTGTGAATATAGTCACAGCTAAAAGCTCATTTGGAATACACGGTAGCATCACGTTAGTAGGCCAAAGGTTTATTTCCCTGGGAGCATAAAATGTATTTATCTTAAATGAACACGCTTTGCAGGTTGGATTACAGGGGCTGTCAAATGAATAAGTGAAGACATTGGCTATTACCACAAAAATATCATCAGATTTCATGCTACATTTTGTGTATATTTCGTATCACGTAACATCTCATGAAGATATTTACTGTAACACATTTCCTTCTTTCCATTGTGGTTGTATGCTAATATGACTGCTAGTTTCCCTGGGGATGTGTGTGCATGTTTGACCGAGCGTATGCCTGTGGGATTGAAGTTATTTGTCCTACTAAAAACGGAAACGCATTCTGTCCATCTATCTCTGTCCGGTGTCCCCTTAAACCTTTGTTACTTGGCTCAGTCACCTTGTCATGAGCCGTGAATCACTCGGCTCGAGCGCAGACAGAAGCCCCAGAGGTGTGATGAGAGGCTCACACCGGCATGATGCTGATGGTAACGGCTGTGATTTAAGCAGCCGTCGAGGTGTTTACTACGGTCATATCCACTGAGAGACACATTACTGCTGCTAAAGCTGCAAGACTAACTGCACACAACAGTAATGAAAAGATATTTGCACTTTTTTGCACATACGAGCTGCATTCTAAACCCTGAGCTGCCTTGCTGATTAATGCTTACATAGGGAGCTTAAGCAGCGAAGAAAAAGCACCGTTTAACGGAAGCACTTATAAATGCAAATTATTTTAAGGAGTTGAACTATATTTTTAATGGGACTTTGGTGAAAAAAATATTGGACTCATTTTATTTGCAGAGCTCCTTAACCAGGAACTAAGTCTAATGTCTAAGTCTGTTTTTATCTATCTGTGTGCCGCACCCGATGCTCATCATATCCGTAAGAAGAACCCCAATTCAATTTTATTTATATAGCGCTTTTCACAATTTCCATTGTTGCAAAGCAGCTTTAAATAAATCATTATATGAAAAAATATATAAAAATAATACTAGGGAAAAAATTTAAGAGAATATATTGTATTAAAATACATGTTATTTTTGCAAGTTTTTCTCTATGCAATGTACACTGGTGTCAGTGGATTCTCAGAAACTGTAAATTATTAAATCGAAGTATATTTAATTTAGGTATATTAAAGCAATAAGCCCTAAGAAGCAGTGGGTTACCGTTCATTTTATAACAGCTAAGGGTGTTGTGGCACAACACAAAGCGCAGCAGAGCTTATTCCTTTTATAAAACGGTGATTCCATGAGTAGCAAGGTTTCATAAAATAAAGTAGACAAAATAGATGTATGTGTGTATAAGAGTGGAGAAAAAATAATCTTGGGAGAGGCCAGACTCAACCAAGAGAGCCAGTTCTCCACTAACATATTAAAATAGCACTGCTACAACTTCAGAGAGAATAATTACTGTAAACTGTGAAATTCATCTGAAATAGTTTGCCTGGCTGGTTAGTGAAAAGAGAACTAGTGAGGATAAAAAAAGAGATATTTAGGTCTGTCCAATATTATTCTGGTTAGGGATGAGTGCAGGTTGGACTTCTAAATGAGCTGCTGAAAATCCCTGAATATCTGTCTGAATAAATTCAGATTGAGCACTGGTTGGTTTATGATTCTGTCACTGTGTAACCCAGCTTTGTAAAATGGCTGTAAGTGAAGGAATGAGGCGGATAGCAAACCAGCCGGCTGCTTGTGAATAACTGTTATTCATGTCATATGAAGAGAATATTTATAGAGGTCTGAAAGGTACGGTGTCAACAAAGGGAGGGCATAAATTCGAAAACTGCACATGAAAAACTCACTGAGTCTGAGCTGTTCTAACACCATGTCTACCGGTCGCGACACAACATACGGTTTGTTCTAATGGGTTTGTCGTGCTGTGCCGCATCCAGTCTGGACAAAATGTAAAAGTATAATGGGTTCTAATGTGTTTCCAATGTCTTTTGCTGTGTCGTGTCATGTCGCGTCACGTCCAGTGTAGACACGATGTAACACACTTTATCTAGCTGTTAACTGATGTTAATGTGCAGTGTGTACCAGCTCCCTGACACGGTGAGCCAAATTATTGTCGATAGTTTTATGCCTGAATCTGTCTTAATGTCTCACTGCATTTTGGTTTTGCACGACCTAATCATGTTCACTTCAGATGTTATGATAAAAATAAAAGAGCGGTGTTGTAAAGAAAATAGCACACACACTACTGTTAGCAGTCACTCAGCAGTAATGAAGAACAGGTTGTGTGTGGATCTCATGTGGTTCCTCTTAGAGCTCTGCTAAACATGGAAGTGATTTTTGCTCTATAGAAAATCCCACGAAACCTGGGACTGATTTTACAGCACATCAGTGGCTTTCTGGAGGTGTGGAGGGGCAAATAAACTCCTTTTCTTTTCATTTATTATTTTTTACATTCGAATTAACGTTTAACAGATACTGCAAAGTATTTATGTAAACTTTTAAACCCAGCTGTATTTATTTCTTAAAGACCCCCTGTGGTGAAAATCAAGTTTTAAATGTTGTTATATGATTATGTGGTGTTTTAACGTGCTTTAAGACAAACCATGTTCAGATGTATAATTTTTGCTGAGTATTTTCTTTATAAAACTGCAGTCTACCAAAGCCCCAGTTAATGATGTCATAAACTTGTAACCAATCACATAATCTCATTTTACATAAATATGCAAAGATGGCGCATAGAGTCAGGCTAAAATGATCACTGCAGTGCTGTGTCACCTCTCAGTTTCACTTTCAGTTTTAACAGCATCTGAACTTAAAAGTGTGTTTGAGTGAAGGCGGGGATAATTTTCATATTCATGTATCTGCAATTACTTAATGTCGCTGAGGTGTTGAGTTACATTCAAGTATTTAAAAGGATACTTCACCCAAAAATGACAACTCTGTCATCATTTACTCACCTTCGAGTTGTTCCAAATCTGTATAAATGTATTTGTTCTGATGAACGAAGAGAAAGATATTTGGAAGTTTGCTTATAACCACACAGATGTTGCCCCCATTGACTCCCATAGTAGGGAAAAATACCTTATAATTTTATTTTGTTATGTTGAGCACAAAAGAAGACATTTTGAAGAATGTAGGAAAGCAAACGGTTCTGGGGCACTTTTGACTACCGTTGTATTTTTTTCCTACCAAAACAAACACCCGTGTATTGTTTTTTAACAGTATGTCTTTGTTATTTACGGTTACACTTTATTTTAAGTTACACAAATTCATAATTATTCACTTGATTATTAAAATGCGTATTGGTTGTATATTACAATGTATAAAGCACATACTAATGCCTTATCTGCAATCTTAATCTTAATCTTACCCAATACTTAAACCTTAACACTACCTTATAAGCAGTAATAAGGAGTTTATTGAGACAAAAGTCGTCGTTAGTTCATAGTTAATAATGAGAATTGGTCCCTATTCTAAAGTGTGACCTTATTTATTTATTTATTTACAATGTCTTTATCTTCTTTTCTATTTATAAGAAGATATTTATCGTATTTATAATTATAATGTGTATGATGTCAAGTAATTAATGTTGTTTTAGGTATAATTAAAGAACTACTTTTATTATTATTGAATTATTATTATTTTAAATTAAACACCAGAAAAAAGAAAAAGTATTCATTAAAAGTTAGGTAACACTTGTTTTACAGTTTAGTTAATATGAACAATGATAAAACCTATTATACTTATTCATTTCAATTTACTAACACATTTTTATTGTTTTTACTCCTCAAAAGTTGTTTCTGATAACATTTGTTAATTTGTCCATTATTCTTATGTGTTTGGTAATACAAAAAATAACGGGTAGGATTTCACATTAAGGCCGTATTTGTTTCCACAAGTAAATTCAATAGCTAACATAATCTAACATTAAGCAATAATTCCTTTCAGCATTTATTAATATTTGTTTGTATTAGTTATTATGGATTAAATTCTTCATTTCTCATTTGGTAACATTAACAACAAGGTTGTATTTGTTTTTATATTTATATTCAATATTTATTTCAACCTTTACATTCTAAAATCAGCTGTAATTTTTTTTTTCGTTTAACCTGTTACCTGTTTATTGTGTATCAGGTCATCTTATCAGGTAATACTAAAAAAATTTGAGCTGATTTTTAAATGTAAAGGCTGAAATTAATATGAACTAATATTACAAAATACACAAACAAATAAAACCTTATTCTTAATATTACCAAATGAGAAATTACTGTAAAGTGTTAATGAAGTGAAAGTGTAAATCAAAATCAAATCTAGCAAATCTCCTCATTGTATTGGACCTTGCAGTCGTTCATTGTCATTGTTTACCACCTTTAAGCCACATTTTTCTCTGCTTGTTCTCAGTTACTATGAATTGGATGACGTCAGTCATGAAACCATTAACAAATACCTTTCAAACTTGGTGGAGAGAAGTCTGAGAGACCTGGAATGTTCCTTCTGCATGGAAATTCAGCAGGTATCATTATTTTAGCTCTTAACATTTTTAAAAAGCTGACATCTTATTCACTTTTCTCCTGATGTATTATACTTACACGACCTAGTTTAATTGTCGTAGTTAGGCAGTGTTTTGAAGAAACTCAACTCAACTTTTATTTTTATAGCGCTTTTTACCAAATTTCATTGTAATAAAGCAGCTGTACATGAGAACATGTTAACTATAAGCAATACATTAAATATATAAAAGGTATCAAGAGCAAAGTTAATAGATACACTTTCATTCACACAAGACACACAAAATATACAGTAAACACACACTCACATGACGCTGAAGGCCTAATTTAGGCTAGAAGCTTAATGCACAACAATGCAATACATAGTTATCGCTCTTCATTTGATAGTTTTCAAGACTTTTATTTTAAAATGAAACAGTATCAATAATAAAGAATTTCTGAGTTTGCCCATTGTTTTGGTTGTGTAAATTAACTTGTGTATTTTGACCTCAGATGTGCTTATAAGTAATTGTCTTGTTTCGTTCAGGACGAGTGCACCATTGAGTCACTGACGTACGGCCGCATTTCATCCTACTATTACCTGAAACACCAGACCATGCGCATGTTTAAAGAGAGACTGAAGCCAGATCTTCCCATCCAAGAGCTGCTGGGCATCCTGTCGGTGAGCAAACATTCGTTTGAAAGCATCCACTTTCACCCCTCATCCTGTGCTCATTGACATGTTCAGCAACAGTGCACTTTAAACCCCAATGCATCATCGGCCGACATCCTGACACAGTTAATGATTATTCCATGAGTCCCGTTCAGCTTGATACAGCTGAGCACTCTTTCCCAAAACACACACACACATAGTGCAGGGCTAACGGCTGGTGCGAAAATTAGCAGCTCTTTATTTTCGGCTCATTAAAGGGCCGCCCCGCTCTCACTGATCACTGCCATAATTGAGACATAAAGGCTTTTCACACTTCACTGACATCCCCTCCACATGACATCTGTCTCACACCAGAGCACCCTGCTAAATGCAGAAAACCGGAACAGAATATTGATCTAGCATCTTTTTATATGGGTTGCTGACAAATATACCGTAAATGTGTCCTATGGTTTTGAAAAAACTAACAATGAAGATAATTTTCTCTAATACTGTTTAACATTATAAAGATTTAATATCATATTTCATATCTAATAAAATAGGAGTCCCATTAAGGAAATAAAAAAATATATCTAAAATTTAAGATATTATATAGTTAGATTTGTTAGATGAACTATTATCTAACATTCAATTTGCATAGTTTTTAGTACCCCTTAACCCCATATATTCCCATGTGAGTGTTTATCTGTGTCAACAAGTAGTCTGTTGAATTTCTATTTATTAAATCGAATTTATCCCTTTGATTTATGAGGTCCCAGGCAAATCACTTTTACCTATTTAAATGATGTCCCTAATTCACTTGCTTTAATAAGTCAAAATATGGAAGGTTTAAAGGTTTGCATTTTGACTAAAGGTGCCTACGTGTCTTGTCTGTGTGTGTGTGAAATAAGAAAGAAGTGCATGTTAATGTGGTAATCATGTTCAGGCCAGCAGGGATACATGACTGATCCTCTCATTTATGTGTTTCCTGCTCGATTACCCTCCTCTGACACTCTCATTACGCCTGCGTCTAACTCGCACCCTGACTGTTTAACAAAAGCATGACATGATGCGGGCGGGACCTCCCGGTGTCAACCTAACCAGTCATTCAATAGCAACAAATGACCCCTCCCCGTGACTCCCCCTTCAGCGGTCCCTTATTCCCCCTTATTGTCCTCTAATTACTGTGGTACGGCTCATAAAGAGACACCAAGTCAAGCCTGCGCTTTATAGATACAATGGCACCGTTTTGGGTTAGAGACAGAAGTTTTTTGAGTTAATTCATTATTTTGTTTTTCTGCTCCAGCAAGTCCACAGAATTATGTGTGCAGCACTCAGTTTTCAATCGGTACCTCACCCAGTGATGGCATAAGGTGACAAACTTTTGGTCAACATACGAAAATGCATTAGCTAACAAAAAACAATTTCGTTTTTCAGCATTTATTAATCCTTGTCAATGTAAGTTTATGTCAATATAGTTATTCATGTTAACAGTGAAAACTTTGATTTTAATAATGTATTAGTAAATGCTGAAAGTAACATACATTAATATTAATAAATACTGTATAAGTATTGTTCATTGTTAGTTTATGTTAGCCAATGCATTAAGTTATTGTTAACAAAGAGCACATTATTGTTAAGCGTTACCAAAATCATTTACTGTTACAGTAACATGAGATGATTGAAACGGGGGAGAGAAAATAGTGTCTGACAATGTGAAAATTCAGACATTTAGTGTTAAAGAAACATCAATGAAAGGGTTATAATGACACTTTTTCATAACGTATGAATTATTAACAACAATACCAGAATTGTGTTTTAAATAAGGTAATGTTGTCACCTTTCATTTGATCTTAATTGCATTTAAACAACTTTTTATCACCCCGCCTAAGAAAAGATTGTCAAATGAGAGTCTTATCGTAACACGTTGTTAGATCTTAAAGGACAAGTGATGTATACGCAAGGTGGAATGGCAACCAATATATTGGTCAACACCAGTGCCAGAAAGTGAGTGAATTACAATTCTAAATGTGAGGATTTCCATCTTTTATCCATGAAATGGCGTCCAAGCGTTATCCCATTTCAAATATTAAATACCCCCTGTGGTGAAGATCAAGTTTTTAATGTTGTTCTACCTGTAACCAGTCAAATCATCTCATTTGACCCCTATGTCAAATGTCAATGTCAATATAGCTCCCCTTGCAGGTCAACCCTCACTCTTATTAAAGCGCCCACACCAAGACCCACCTGCTCCTGCAGGCCCACTTCAGTCGAATACTTGACAGTCAAATGAAAAAAAAAAAAACACTAACCCTTTATCTCAACAGGTAGTGGTCTAGCTTTTGTTGAAACCAGTAACTTTGTATTGGCACTTAATGTATTATGGCTCCCATATGACATATCGCTTATTGCTCCTAAACTCTTTGTAAGTCGCTTTGGATAAAAGCGTCTGCTAAATGTCTAAATGTAAATGTAATTCTATGGATCAGCAGTTTAAGGCATATATGTGTAAAAGTGGTGAATAGAGTCGGGTTAAAATGAACACTGCACTGCTGTGTCAGCTCTCAGTTTCACTTTCAGTTTTAGCAGTGTGATTGAGTGGAGGTGGGGTAAATTTACATATTCATGTATCTGCGTATACTTAATGAAGATGGGGTGTAGCGTTACATTAAAGCTATTTTAAGACAGGAAAAATAATTAGATAAAAGAAAAAAATGTTGAAAAATGTTGATGGTCAAAGATTCGTTTTAAGGGACACAATTTTCAACCACAGGGGGACTTTAGTAGATTGGGGTGTTCTGCATTCTTTGTTTGAATATGTGTCCAACTAGACTCTCCCCAAGTGATTCGGCCATTTCCACCTCTGGTCATCACACATGAAAGCGCTTAATTACTGTGGGGTATGGTGTATGATGTTCAGCATTTACTTTCCGTGTGTGTTCACAGGATGCGGAGGAGTACGCCGAACTCCCTGTTCGTCACAACGAGGACCAACTAAACAGCGAGTTGGCCCGGCAGCTCCCCTTGCAGGTCAACCCTCACTCTTATGACAGCGCCCACACCAAGACCCACCTGCTCCTGCAGGCCCACTTCAGTCGAGCACAGCTGCCATGTAGCGACTACGGATCGGACACCAAAACCGTGCTGGACAACGTTATCCGCATCTGCCAGGTGTGTGTTTTTGTTTGTCTGTGTGCGTGGATGTAGTTTCAAGTCATTTGACAGGTATTTCAATATCTTATATTGACTTTCAAAACAGTGGCATGCCAAAGAAAACATTTAAGATTTATTTTAACTCACTATCCACTTACAATTCTGTTTTATTATATAAGACAATGTCATGTGTAAAAAATAAATACATGGGTGGATGACGAATACATCGTACATGTGTCTTATGGTGAGACAGCAAAATGTAGAAAGCAAACTGTTAACATTACATTGTTTTATATTATTAATATTTATATTTATCATATAAAATAACATAAGAGATTTATCTTCATTGTTCGTTTTTTTACTCATTTTTTGCCGTCACACCTTAGGACTAATTTACGTATTATTTCTCAACTAACCGTCTGCTTATATTTCTAGGGCTCCACAGTAACTTCCCAAGAAGTTAAAATGCCATTCAAAGTTCCAATTGTGGATATTTTTATGATACTGTACACTTTTTAAGACAAACCTGGCATAAGCTCTGAACTCAAGTGAGAAATATATGTCATTGATGTGATTCCCACATGAATTATCCAAAATCTTGATGTTCTCAGTAAAGTCCTACACAGAGATGCTCCAGCCCGAGATATAAATCATAGCATCCAGTCACCGTTTAAAAATAATTGGCCAGTATGAACAGGTTGATTAATCAGTATTCAATATCTGCACTGGCCGATAATTCTGACCACTTGACCAATTAACAAAACTGTCATGATATTTTGTGGTATTTAGTTAAAAATACACTTTTTCAGCTTTTATATTTTTACTTATTGTTTTTTTTACCAGTTTTTGCATGCATATAAGTCTATACAATTAGTTCGGACATAGGCCATGTTACTCTCTAGTTAAAAACAATTATATGAAAAACTGTTGATTGGGAATGAATAGCAAAACAGATTGATTTTGAAGCACAGTCATGTGTGAGAGGGATGGAGGCTTTGCTATGCTGTGCTGATTTTCTATTCAGAGCAGAAGGGTGGATATGATTCATGGATAGACTGACGTGTGGCCAAAGAAACCCTGTGCCGTTTGAGCTGGCCATGCAACCTGATGTTGATCATTCATGCCTGATGGCACACCTTTGAATCTGTTTGCAGTTGGCTATGCCTTAGACAGCACTCTTGATTTTGTTTGGCTGGGAATGGGACAGATTGTCCACGCTGGCGGTCCAGCTCTGGCTTATGTGCCAAATGTGTGCAAATCTGTAAGCCATTGTCCACTGGTGCCGGTTATTCTCGCCAGTCGCCGGTAGAAGAGCGTGTGTGCGCCTGCAAGTGATTGGCCATGCTTGTACATGTGGTTACTTTTTTGGATTCCCGCTGTGACAGTCTTGCTGGCAGACGCATATATTTATAACAGTCAATCTCTTAAACAGCTGAGCTCATCCTGTGATGTCATAGATTGAACCCTTACCATGATGCCCAGACGTGCTGGATAACGTTTTAATATTTATGTGCTTTCACTTGAATCTGAACTTTTCATGAATTACAGATTATTGTGCTGTGTTAATGCAAGACAGTGAATTATGACTCGCATTTGTTTTTCTGCGTTCTTAGGAATTGATTTAGGCTTTTTTGTGTCACGTTGTTATAAATAGCAGTTTGTTATTCCTTCCAAGCTAGTGAAGTTTTACTATTTAAATTAACAATGTTCAGACACACCAGACAATTTTTATCATGTTTAGGCTATAATTTGTTATTCTTAAATCAAACCCCAAAGTCTTATTTATAAGATATTGTACACAACTCATACACTGTGTATTTATTGTGTTTATTTAAACACTAAATTATGAAATTGTAAAAATGCAGAAAGCTTAATGTGATGGTTAGGTTAAGGGGTAGGGATAGAGTCTGTGAAAACCCAGCTTAAGTCAGTTTTTATTATCTACTATTTTTCTACATAAAATCATCCCACAATTGAACAATTGATGCAAATATGATCTTATTTTGACTAAGGACGTATCTAAAATTGAAATGAATGGTTAAAACCTAATTTTGATGCGTTCGGACACTTTCACTGAATGAAATCACATATACAGTTTGTACAGTATAAAGATCATGATGTCTTTGGAAAGTGTTCATAATGATAAAAAACATGAAAATCCAATGTGTGTGTGTGTTTGAGAAGGGTTTGTCAGTCATGTGTTGCTGTCCTCAATTTACTCAAGCAGCTACTGTGAAATGTTAATCACAACTTTAATTTGTACTGCATTAGCATTTTGATGAAGCCACTGGGCTTTCCGTTGCACTTCAGGTGCTTTTTCCTCATAGTTACAGAGGAAATGACTTTCTCAGTAATAACGTTTGTTAGCGCAGCTGAGCTCAGCAAACCTTAAGCTTAACACGAGGAAGGAAGAAGCACAGCTCACCATGTAAATAGAGTTTAGAGTTTAAAGGAGTAGTTCACTTAAAATAAGCCATCATTGACTTTCCATATTAGAAATAAAATTACTATGGAAAAACTACTCCTTTAACACAAAATGCAAAACCACTAGTATTCTTTACATGTTATAATGCATTTCCTAAATGATGAATGATAAGTATATTGTTTAGTTAAATTTTTTCTACAGACCCTCTCTGATATCAAGATACATTGACTGAAGTAAAAGTAAATATTGAAATATTGTCTTGTATTTAACATGTTTAATAAGTTTTGTGAATGCAGTCATGTTGTTTTTTCTACAGGCTATGTTGGATGTAGTTGCTAATGAAGGCTGGCTGGCGTCTGTACTGAGCATCTGCAACCTTGTACAGATGATCATTCAGGCCAGATGGCTGCAAGATTCCTCTTTGCTCACACTTCCCCACATCGAGAAACAGGATCTCTATGTCTTCAGGTAGCTAAAGCTTTAAAGAAGTTACCTGCTCCTGCACACCTTACATTCATCAGGAAAAATCAGCCGGTCTCACATTAAATCTGTCTTTACACTATTATTCCCTCACAGTGATGTTCTGCTAAACAAAAGTGATGGATAGAATAACATACTTCACTATAATTATTATACAATATAATGATATTACAGGTAGGCCTATACACACATATTATTGTGATTATTATCTCATTATTATCAAATGAGAGATTACATAAAATGTCCTTTCAAAATACGTATGTGTCCCATATACAAAGTCCAAAAAGGTGACTGTAAATATTGAAACTAGTTCTGTGAACAGTTGCGGGATCTATGATATAAACACATGTGTATTTCAAACCTGAAGTCTTGATGTTAAGTTGAAGTAAAATGAATAGATAGACCACATTACAAGATGTAAGCACTTCCGGTTTGTTTTTTGGTTTCATTTTAAATCTTACATATCTAATTAAATCTTGTAGATTTTCGTGTGACATTTTGATCACACTGAAGGGGCTTATTTCGCGATAACAGCCAGCTGCTTGTAACAGCTACTTGCCACATGAGAAAAACTGGACATGAAATGTGAATTTGAAATATTTTATAAGCTAATTTTTACTTCCGCGAGGAAAAGCCGTTTACTTTAGATTTTAAGGTAAGAAACAGCGTCCAAATGTGACGAACAGGCAATTTGGTTTCATCATTTGTAAATATAATGTCAAATGTTTTTAAAAGATATATTTATATTTAATTTGTCAAAAATTGTCAAAATACTTTACTGTTGGTTGTCAGTTTTGAGAGGTTGTTGGAATAATGAACCTGCAAATGTTGCGACTGGCCAATCAGAATCAAGCCTTCCAACGAGCCGTGTAATAAAGCGTTACAAAGTCCACCAACAGCATCCAGTAGTTTTGACTTTGGATTATCCCATAGGCTGGATGGGTCTCTAAAAAATATTTGAGAATGAAAATGATCATTTGAAACACTACAAGATGATTGTTTCACACGGTGGATTTTTTAAAAGTTCTCTTTTCACCCGTTCTGTTTTTGGATATGCATACACTCCTTTGTTTTCTGCTTGCATGAGGCTGGTCCTCTACTCACATGTTGTCAGAGCGAGCCGAGAGTGTTCACTTCCTGTCAGCGGCGTTAAAGCAATGATTGTGCAGTGTAACATGGTTTAGCATCTAATCCCGCTATTATCTCTTATCTAACTCAACAAACGCCATCAGCAATTGTCAACAGGGACACCCACCCCCACCTCTCAGACCGCTTCTCACACATGCGCACGCTTACAACATTGCCGTTGGATTTTCTTCAGGCCGTAACCCGCAGTGAGTGTAATTTGGTTGAAACACAATAAAAATGTTAAGAGAGGGATCACGCCGGCAGGATCCTTCACGCTGTGACATAAGGAAAAGGGTTCAGAGCTCAGTCAACCTTTACGGGATTGAAAGTCGTATGTGACCGTCTTTCCCTTACCGTTGGTAATAGGAGGTGGAGCTCCAAAGGTGCGAGAGGTGGACGTGGATATGGAGGCCCAGTCGAGACGCTTCCTGAGCTAATGGCCGCCTGCGATGGAAAAGAGGACAACTTCACATCGGTGGTGAGGGAGGTGCTTCAGCCCAATCAGATCGCTCAGGTATGTCATCCAGCAAGTACACTTACACCATAACAAATGAACAATTTTAGCTTTTTTTTTTTAAATGCAAGAGTGGACATCTCAGTCATGTCGTTATGAGATACTCCCGACATAAACATTCAAATAAAATTCAACCCCCCCACCAACACACACACACATTCACAAGTGTGATTTGCAGGAGGCGGCTGACAGTCACGGTGGTCTCAGGTACCACCGAGATCCCCAATTACCTCCCAAATGAGAGGGTTTAGAGCTCCAATCTAAGTGCTAATTGCAGCGGTAATGCGCGCGTCCGAGCCCGGCGATGAGCCCAGCGGCCGTTCGCCATCAGTATTCCAGCTTGCCCCCCTTCCTCTCGGCTCTGCTAATTAAATAAGCACATGCGCCACCGCGTCCTCGCCTCATTCACTAAGGAAGTGTAATCCTTGCATAAATAGCTGTGGCAGGGTGATCTGCACCGATTTTTTTTCTTCTCTCTTGTCTTTAATACTGACAAAACCACAGCAAGCAAACAACCCCCGGGCTCTTTTCTTGATGCTTTATGATATTCCTATGCTTTCATCTTTTAAAGTTGTTTAATTTAGGCGACTCTACAATTAGTCTTTATACTATTCGCACAATTTGAAAAACGGAAAAGTCTTATTGCTAAATTTGTCAGATATATTCAAGCCAAAGCATGCTTTCTTCGAATGAAGCACATCCTCCGAGTTTTGCTTATGCCGCTGTTGGTTCATTTGCAGGCGTGGGGTTATCTGAGTCACTTGCCTGTCGTGGAGGTCGCTATGAGCGTCAAGGGCTGGTGGGAGGGGTGCAAGGAGCAAACTGAGCGATCTCTTCCGGCTAACGTCACCAACATCAGGGATGAGGCCAGTTGGCTAAAGCTCCATGCAAATCAGGAGTATGTCCTACAGGTGTCCATGCGCCGCCTAAACATGGGCCAGCAAAGAGTGAGTCAGCCGACATATTTTCTTAATTTTCTTTCAAACCTAACTTGTTTCTTAAATCAGAATTGATACCATGCACATTAAATTTTCGAATTTTCGCTGTTTTAGAGAAAGCAGGACAGCAAGGCTCAGGCACCGCGCTTTTCAAAACCTAAAGATGAAGGCTGGTTTGTCATTCTCGGGGAAGTGGAGAAAAAAGAAGTGCTGGCCTTCAAACGTGTGGGATATGTACGCAACCGCAGCACCGTGTCTTTGGCCTTCTATACACCAGAGAAGATGAGAAAGTAAGAGCTATCCACTGGAGCTTATATACTGAGATGTGTTGTATCCACACCGTGTCATGTTTACAAATGTTTATTGTTTAGGTGTATCTACACGTTGTACCTGATGAGTGACAGTTACCTGGGACTAGACCAGCAGTATGACATCCACCTGAACGTCATTCCAGCCAGCGTTTCTGCACAGGTCAATACTGAGATATCAGAGGGTGTGGGTGAAATGGCCCTGCAGTGACCACATGCTGGTGGATTAAAACGGAACCTTGTTTTGGACAGATGTTTGAAGAAAATATATTTTGCAAATTTCTTGAAAGTACTCATTTTGTTTTAGGCGTTGGTTTTTTTTTGTATTTCTTTCTCAGTTACAACATTGGCATGATTGCCCATCTGGCCCAAATAATCTATTGATCTGTTAATGTCATAACTAAGACTTGAAAATCCAAGATCAGATGGTTGTGTAAACGAGTTGAGCTGGATGAGTGTGTGTGTGTTTGTGCAAGAGACATGAAGTGGATTTGAACTGGAGCTGCGCTGTGCTACAGATGTGAGAAGACTTCTGTTCTTATTCGACATTTTTACACCCCTGATGCCCAATGACATAGTTTACTAAAGATTTCTTCTTGTTTCTTCAGTAATGTTCTGTACTATTAATAACTGTCAAAATAAATAAATGCAGGAAAATCATTTATTTTCTCCCCTGATTTACAGAGCAACAGGATTTGTGTGTGCAGGCTCAAAATGTGTTAAGTGATAGTTCACCCCAAAATAAAATTCCGTCATCATTTAATCGCCATCGAGTTGTTCCAAATCTGTAAACAGCGAAAGACATTTGGAAGAATGTTATAACCAAACAGTTAATGGACCCCTTTGACAACCATTGTAGAAAAAAATACATTTTTAAGAATGTACTGCAGCAAACAATTCTGGGGCACTTTTGACTAACATTGTAGCCTAATTGTTCCTACTATGGTAGTCAATGGGGTGTAAGAACTGTTTGGTTACAATCATTCGTCCAAATATCTTTCTCAGTGTTCAACCAATCAAAGAAATGTATACAGGTTTGGAACAAGTAGAGAGTGTGTTATCCATGACAGAATGTTCATTTTTGGGTAAACAATCCCTTAAAATGTTTAAATTATGTTTTTACAGATGTCTTATATCCAGCACATACCTATTAATTACCTTTATGTTTTATGAAATTGCATGGTAAATGCAAAAAAAATCAAGATTTGTCATTTATAAAATGATTATTTTAATTTTGCTGAGCACCTACTGGCATAGTCTTTTTCGAGGTTTTTTGTAATATAATCATCTTATAAATAAATAAATGTTTTTTTTCGCACTAGCACAGTAATTAAAAATCACAACATTTTGAATAATCTTTTAATTTATTGTCCCTGGGTGTTATGGAGACTTTTTATGAGAAGGTTTTATGTCTCTCCTGAGGACTACATGTATAGCAAACTATTTTCGATTGTTCTCTTTTCCACTGATGCGGTTTAATCAGCAGCAAATTCAAGCTTTAGGAAAAGGTTAAAGCAGCATCAAGCGTTGCGTGTGCATGGCCCATCCAGTGTGATTTCCTCTTGCCGCAGGTGACTTCCTATTACACACAAAGACTGCAGCTCTTCAGAGGCACAAAAGAAACATTGATATTTCGTACTTATTTTGACGTTTTTTACTTTTAGGACAAAATTATAATTATTGTTCAAAATATGAATAGTATAAATGTCTTGTAATAATACATGCAAACATGCTGAACATCAACGCATTTGATATTAAAGAAAAGAGAAGCGCTTGCATTTGAAATGAATGAATTGATCTAGAAGATAGATAGAATTGTTATTGTTATTATATTACAATGATTATTATTACATGTATAACTAGAATAGTATTGCGTTAATGGTCAGCATTTAGCAGCTTCTGGTTTCACATGGTCAATGGCATCCAATGGGAAAATCCTGTCGGGTGCTTGAGTGTCCAATGAGCTGAGGATCAGGGGGCGGGTCCACGTGCAGCTTACAGACAGAAAGAGACTTTAACAAACTCCCATCCAAACAAGATCCTTCTGGATACTAAGATGCGTGTTTGCTGTGGAATTCAGCATGAATTAGTCTGGATATTTCTCATCGTTATGGACCAACGAACAGAATGAACTCCATCCGTTAAGGTAAGGTGATACGACATGCACGTTTGAGCAATATTCAAATATCTGGTTTTGTAAAAGCAATAGGTCAGAAATTTCGGGTATTTGTTTATTGGATCTTTCATCCAGAAATATGGAGGACCAACCTGGTAATCTGTAAACATGAAGCCATAAGAACTTCTTTGCAAACATTGATTTTATATTTCTAAAGGTTTTGGTATCGTGGTTAATTTAGAAAAGAACTTGAAGGTGTTTTCTGCTGTTTTCCAGGGTTTCGTGGGCACTTAATGGACGGGTGGATCTTTTCTTATGACGACCCAAGAGGATTTCATGTTGCATATCTTAAGGCTCATATCGGATGAAACTAATGAAAAGCATGTATTTGTTTGAAATGTTTGCTGGGTAGGGAATTTTGGGATCAGTGTTCAGATGCTGGTAAAGGAGATTTCACGCCTGCAGTTTGATTCTGTGCTCTGGAGAGGTTGAAGTGAAGGTGTCCAGTGGTGATAGAGATGAAGGAGAAGTCGAAGAACGCGGCGCGCACGCGTCGGGAGAAAGAGAACAGCGAGTTTTATGAGCTCGCCAAACTGCTGCCTTTACCCTCAGCCATCACCTCACAGCTGGACAAGGCCTCCATCATCAGACTTGCCACTAGCTACCTGAAGATGAGGATAGTCTTCCCTGAAGGTCAGTTCATACATATCTTCAGTCCATTCTGCGCGACATTTTCTGCTTTATTTTCAAGTCAATAATAACAACAATGATACAATCAAGTCATAATAATAGTAATAATTATTATTATATAGTGGCGTTGGTAGAGGAAAATAAAATATTGGGCCTATCACGTGTAACTATTTTATTATTTCATTGCATCTTCATTCGTAAGGTTAAAAAATAAGACCTAAGAAAAGAGCATTGTTCCATATCTGATCTTATCAAAATACTTTCTGGCAAATATTTTAAAAGCGCTGTATTTACTGATAAGCTGTTTTATAGACTTTTATATCGGTGTCATGTTTGTTGCGCGCTGTAGGTTACAAAGTAGCCTTGAGACTGCAGTTTGTTTAAATAAAAGATCACAAGTATTTATTAATTATAATTTATTTAAAATAAAAATAATAAATATTTAAATACGTTTTAAAAAGCACACGTTTTTTGTAAGTGTACCTTAAGACAGAAATCAAGTTGTTTTTAATATTAGCGTTCCCACCTTCTGTGGTGCGTGAATGAAGACAAACTGCGTCAATTCAGTCAGCGTAAGATCTTTTGTATGATCCGCACATGATCAACAAGTGTCTCTTTTATAAATGTTAAAATTGTATTATTATTAGTATTAGTATTATGATGTTTTTATATTATTTGTTTTTATTATTATTATTAATACTATTTTTATTATCACTACTACTACTACTATTACCACAACAATATACCAACAAATCTAGTGTTGTATATCAGAGCTCTAGATGTAAAATAGCCTGAAGGAAATCCAGAAACATCATGCAAAAGCTCAATCTGTTATGACTCAACTATGCGCTGTTCATGATGAAGGCCAAAAGAAAATCGCATTATTTGTTTATGCCTTTAACTGTTTGGCGTTAATTTTCCATGCTCCCGTTTTTATCTCTTAAATATATTTAAGAATACAATAATACATTTATACGCCTAGATATAAATATATAGCCAACGTGAATTTTATACATAAATTTAAGAAAATGAAAGGAAATGGCCTGCGTATGAAGTTTATGTCTGTGATTCCTGCAGGTCTAAAAGATATATCAACAAATATCTCATACAGATAACCTGAAGCAGAATGTAATGCTGGATATGCGTTATAAATTTAAATTAATTTGTGTTACACTGTAAAACTTTGCTATAATTTCGCGAAAGGTTTGCCAGTAACTTAATGTAAAATTTAGTTTTATGCATAAACTTACCTAGATTATATATTTTTCTTTCATAAAACAAGACTACATATTTTAGGTCACAATTCGTGTTCTGTAAAAGTATCGTAATTCAAGATTTTTTTTATATTTTTACAGAAAACAGGAGAAAAATGCTTAGGAAGATTTTCATATTTGTAGCGTTGTTGTGCCAGTCTCTTGCTCATTTTGAATCTCAAAAGTCAAAGTGTTTTTATTTCGATTAAAGTTATTGAAAACAGTACTAATTGGAAAGTAAATTAAGTAGTGCTTAAATCTACAGCAAGTTACTGCCAAATCTGCTGCAAAAACTACAGTAAAGTTTTACAGTGTACATTTAGAATTAACCGACTAACCAGAATGCGTGTGAAAATGGTAAAGATTTTACAGAAGCACTTTACCACCGCCATGTGTTTTACTCATTACATTGTAAAAACATGTTCTAAAAGATACAGTAGAAATAAAAGCATCTCAGGTTAAAGGTCAGTAAGGTCAACGTAAAAACAGCTCGCATGCATTGTTAGAGGAAATGAGAGAGTAAAAGTTTATGACAAAAGCAAAGAAGGTGAAAGGAGTTTTATGGTGGTTATGTATTGCTTGACTGCGCAGAGAACACTGTCATATTGACAGACAGCCCTGTCAAATAATCGTCAAATAGTTTTTTATGCTGTAAGTAGTTTTTTTATTTGTGTAAGAGTAATTTTTGCTCAAGTTTGTTTGCAGTAATTTATTTAGTACCATTTCTTGAGCTGTTTCATTGGTAAAAAATTAAAAGACGAAAACATATCTATTCATTACATTTTTTTTAAATAAGCCGACATCTTTAGTATAATATGAACAGTTTGTTGTAGTTTTTACGTGTCACAGTATGCGAATTTACAAACGATTAAAGCTTGTATAGCAGAACCCATTTGGTTTAGGTTATCAGATTAATTACCCTGTATACTATTGTTGAACCCATTTTTTTCTAAACTGTATCACTATGATACATTTATTAACTATTATAACAGATTGTATTGCTCATATAAAGCTCATATTAAAAAAATGCAGAAAATACGACGAACAAAACTCCGAAAATAATGCAACACAGCGGGACAAGAAAAACATTTTCTAATAGTTACACTTGACGGTTCAAGGAGCGATTATTATGATTACGATATTGATATAGCACAATAATGAAACTAATTGATTTAATAATTTAACTATTATTACATTATTGTTGCTGTTGTTTTTTGTTGAAAAATTGTGAGTTGTTGTTATTACAAAAACTTTAATTATTAAATTGTTTTTAACAATTGGTCGAGAAAATGTAAGACTTCTATAACGATATTTTATTTTTTTACAATCTTTAAATCTGTTATTTGTAATAACCATATTACAAAAACAATCTAAAGTGATCTGTATAACTGATTATTTGTCTCTGAAGCCTGTTTACACGGCAGATATTTCAGGGATGTTATTGACTGTACACATGTGGTTATTTTTTAGAGCCAGTTTGTTTGCAGAATAATGTGATTGTCTCTGCTGAATAAACGCCGAGTCCATGTTTGTATAATATAAAAGTCCAATCCGAGCCTCTGATGTTTGTTTTTGTGTGATTTGCATTTCAATAAGGATTGTGTGCATGGGACTGTTTGCTTTATTGAGTTTCACCGCCTGCATGGACCATAATAAATACTCCTGATTTACATTCCGCCTGTTTACAGTCAATCCAGTGTTACAATATTGACCGATTCATTGTAAAGTCTGTAATAATGCTATAATAATAATACTAGGCTAGTAATAATAAAAATAATATTTGTAGTAATTGTAGTTGTAGGATTGGCATTAGGGTTGTTTTTAGTGTTAATAGTATAAGGCTATTATTGTTTTTGCTTGTTGTTGCTGTTATTACCAATTGCACATTTTATTTTATGGGAACATTTGGTGTAATTAATAATAATCCTGTCAATGACACGTGTATTTTTATACCACATATGTGCTGGACATTTGTAATACTTAATGTGCTGAAGGTGGTTTTATTTAGTTTGTGTAGTTATTTTTATGTAAATATGTCCCGCAGGTCTTGGGGAATCTTGGGGCCACGTGAGTCGAGCCAGTTCTCTGAATAATGTGGGTCGAGAGCTGGGATCACATTTGCTTCAGGTACACGCTTTT
Organism: Triplophysa bombifrons; assembly: GCA_029783895.1. Taxonomy (NCBI): domain Eukaryota; kingdom Metazoa; phylum Chordata; class Actinopteri; order Cypriniformes; family Nemacheilidae; genus Triplophysa; species Triplophysa bombifrons. The sequence continues at coordinate 8,929,011 of CM056455.1, forward strand.
GACATCTGACACAACAATGTAATACTTTTGAATCACTGTTGTTGTAAATAATCTTATTGTTGTAACCAAATTAATTGTACAGTTTTCAAAACGCATTATCGAATATTTCGGGGTTTCAACTATTTTGACAGACCAACCGGCCAGAATATCTCACGATACGTACAAATTGTATTAATTTAGTAGATTATTTTGATATGCTGTATTATTTTGGTAGACTATATTTGTTTACAAAATTGTAGTCCTTGCGCATTATCCGTTATGAAATAATCACGCTTTTCACATTTGAATGAAATCTAAATAGAATAACGAAATCTAAATAATGTTGTTACTTTTTCTAGACTTTGGATGGCTTTATTTTTGTGGTGGCTCCAGATGGTAAAATCATGTACATATCTGAAACGGCATCAGTGCATTTAGGACTGTCACAGGTAAATTAGCATACAGTAAAAGTGATTTTCATTTCAATCGAGGTGAGAATATTTATATCATGTTTGACAACGTTAACAAAGGTTGATGTATGCAGGTAGAGCTGACGGGGAACAGTATTTATGAATACATCCACCCCGCGGATCATGACGAGATGACCGCAGTGCTGACGGCGCACCAGCCCTGCCATTCACACTTTCTACATGGTAAGACCATCGTTACTAAAAACAAATATTCTTACACAATTATCGACCTTGATCCTCAACTTAAATTTTATTTTTCTTTATTGTCTTTTAAGAATATGAAATGGAGCGGTCCTTTTTTCTAAGAATGAAATGCGTCCTTGCCAAAAGAAACGCAGGCTTGACATGCGGAGGTTACAAGGTATGTAGGCCCAGTTAGTTATCTCTAAAAACATCTATCAAATCGCCGTTAAATTCACTGAAGCACCTTGACTTACATTTTGGATATTTTATTTATATCAGAGTGGCTATGGAAATTTCCTGCAACCCATATCCGAATAAAGTGTGTAGATTTAGGCTATAGCAATTGAAAAGTGACACAGATGTGTGTTTTTGTGTCATTCAGGTCATTCATTGCAGTGGATATCTGAAGATCCGTCAGTATAGTTTAGACATGTCCCCATTTGATGGCTGTTATCAGAATGTGGGTCTTGTGGCCGTGGGTCACTCACTCCCACCCAGCGCAGTGACCGAGATAAAGCTCCACAGCAATATGTTCATGTTTAGAGCCAGTCTAGACATGAAGCTCATCTTTCTGGATTCCAGGTACAGTTTGTTTCCCTACGGAAATATACAGATCTCCTCATCAGCGGAGACACCTATGTAGGAGGTTTATTTGTTTTGTTTTATAATTTTTGTAGGTGACACTGTTAGAATTTTTAAGTTTACGCTTTACAGAACTGTGATTACACAAATTGAGATACTGTAAGGGACCACAGAGATGTGCAGAAAATGCAATTATAAATATTTTGGAATAAGATGGAAAGTGTGTAAATGTTGTTTTGTCTCACCATAAGCATATTTGAGTTAATTTGTAAAAGTAGCATCACCAGACCTATAATAAAAAATGATCGGAATCTCTTTTTAGGATATCAATTTATATATTTGCTGAATAAGGAAATGGAGCATTATGTAAAAATATTTATAGGCAACATGAGCACTGCCTTCTCTGTGTGTCATTATGGTTGTGTAAATGCAGTTTTGTTTGTACACATATATTTCCATTTCCCTGTGCACATGCAGCTGTGTTTAGCCTGTTGATTTGAGGTTTTCTCAGATTGGCGTGTGTGTGGACAGGTGTTTGATATTCTGTTGTGTGTTTGTCAGGGTAGCAGAGCTCACTGGCTATGAGCCACAGGACTTAATAGAGAAGACACTTTATCATCACGTCCACGGCTGTGACACTTTCCACCTGCGCTGTGCGCACCACTTGTGTGAGTTAGGTTTGTTTTTCCTCATTCCTCTGGTCATGCATCTAATAATAACAGCAGCTTAGTGATGACTGGAGCTATAAACACACCTCTATGGGCCTCTTCACATGCTCACTGTGCAGCATAGAGGATAAATATGACATCCCTGCGTCAAAACATGGGCTTCAAGATTAGACACGCAATCTATTAGTAACTAAATTAGTTAGACAGAATGAAATGAAGCTTTTTTTGAGTGTTAACAGAAACGTGATAAATTGAATATAATTTGTTTAGCCTTTTTTAGAAGACATTCTTTGCCATCACATTTCTGCGGATTGCAGCACAACATAGCTCATTATATAAATATAAATATAAATAGTTATAAGGCTGAAAAAGAAAACATCTTATATTTGAAACATGGAAAAGAAAGCTTTAATTATTTCCCAGCTTAAGTAATGAAATGATCCATTTATAAAAGTAAAACATAATACAATGCTATTAAAGAAGGTAAATAAACATTTAATGTTTTTTAGCTCTCTGAACCTTGTTTAAAGTCCCAATGAAATTAAAACTTACAATGCCTATTTTTCATTTTTCATTTATGCATTTGGCAGACGCTTTTCATGAAATATTGAAATAGTTTATCAATGTGGGTCACTCTTTTTTTTTTAATTGTGTGTCCTCATAACTTATGAGTCATAATCTTTCGTTAAAGGGGTCAAATGACAGGGCTAAAACGAATATTATCGTTTGTTTTAGATGTAATCTAATGTGTATACCCCTTTACAGTTAAAAAACGCTGTATTTTCCACATACCGTGCATGTTTGTATCTCCTCTTTGCCCCACCTCTCTGAAACGGGCTGATTTTTTACAAAGTTCAACTCTGGAAAGCGAGGTGTGCTTTGATTGGCCAGTTGGTTAGTGCGTATTGATTAGTCGAATACTAGGGTGTTTCACGGAAATGTAACGCCTCTTACCATATTCGGAACATCAGATTCCATAGCAAATGTACTGACAGGTGATAAAATGTCATCGGTACTTCTGACAATTCATGCCCGAATCTGATACGGAAAATGAAGATGATCAAGCCGATACATCAACTTTACCAGCGCGACTTGAGCAGGATGTAAAGGTTTGGTATGTTTTTAATTAAATAAAATATTATGTTAAATAGTTAAAAACTATAGCTTACTGTTTTACCTTTTATAAACGACGTTATAAAGACCATAAACAAACAACCATATACATCATACAGAGTTTGTGTGAGATAGAAACAAGCTCGCATTACAGCTGGGAATGGTAACATAATAAATAACGCGACTACGTTGGCCCTTCTTGACCAACCATTGTTATGACACGTCTCGTCGCTACTCAGCAAAGACAATAAATCCCATTATAAACACGACATTTGTTGCTTCTAGTTGGAACATAACTGATTATTAGGATTTATGTTGTCTTTTTTCACGTTGCGCGCGTGTCTGCATTTGCAGATCACAAACACACGTCAAACTCAACCCGCGTTAGTCCGTTGCAAAGTCTTTTACAATTACAATATACTTACAGGCTGCGAATCTGAAGCGCCTGTCATGCGAAGTTGTAATGGTTGGAATGGCCCCACTTAGTCAAGTCATACAACGAAATGACGAACATTCGTGGGGTTGTGGTTTCACGAGGCGTTTCAGGCAGGTCTGGTTGAGCAATCGCTTTTAGATAGAATGCATATTTTGTTTCAACAATTTTACGTGACTAATACATACATGGGCAACTTAAAACACACCAAAGACACAGAAAAACACTTATTCGCGCCATATGACCCCTTCACTGCCGGATGTTAGACGGCTAGCCGTTAACTCCTCCCCTTCAACTGTCAATCTGCTGACAGTTCCATTTCAAAATAGCAGAGAGACGAAAGCCACGCCCACTATTTTGCTCATTGAAAATGATATTTCTCTCGGAAATGCGTAAAAATACGGAAGTAAAAACGATCGCAACTTCCGGTTCACGGGGACTTTAAGTGAAGATGTGAGATTTTTTGTTTGTTTGCTGACTGTGTTTTTCCTCCACAGTGTTGGTAAAGGGACAGGTCACAACCAAATACTACCGATTTCTAGCTAAGCAGGGCGGTTGGGTGTGGGTGCAGAGTTATGCCACTATCGTTCACAACAGCAGATCATCTAGACCTCACTGCATTGTCAGTGTCAACTACGTTCTCACGTGAGTAACCTCCTACCTACTGTACATCTTTGCTGAATATTCTAAGCTATTCCTACATTTGAGACTGACATTATGTCTTTATACAGTTTGCTGTTGAAAATCTTATAAATAAGATTCAAACTAAGCAGGAACCCTTTTTATCAGGCAATGGATTTAAGCGATTCAGATATTATTCAGTTATTATTCATTATTTTATTTAATATTTTTTTAATTAAATATATTTATTACATATTTTCATATCTCTGTTTTGTGTATGAACATCTAGATGTATAAGCACTGTTATTATAATTACTGTACAATTACAAATTTAAATAGTAATATAATGATTTGTTATTGTATCACTATTGTGCATGTAAGTGTTATGGTTTATTGTTGCTTTATCATAAATTCACTTACATGGTAACAGATCCACCAATTAATTAAATAATTAATACATGAAACATTATAAAGTGCTTGAATGAATTAAAATATCTCAACATTTTTAATAATGTAATTTTGTAAACATGCATCAAGTTTAACCAATAAAAAGCATAATGTATATAATTTGAAAAGATTTTTTTCAAATGTCTGTCTTGAGATGTGTTAAGTTGTTCACATCCTAATGCCCTAAGACTACAACATCATTAGAGTCTAATTTTATGGTGTTTGCTAAAATTTGGCCACGACAGTGTGTGAGTGAATAAATCAATGCTGCTCCAACACTCATCATTCACTTTGGGGAGTCATCTATGTTCTTCCTTTATATAATATGCCAGCTGTGTGTTGAGGAACTGCATGAGAGCCAGGGGTCGTGGATGATTTATTCGTCATGCATTCATACTGACAAACTCTGTGCATTACCACAATGAACTTTCCGCTCAAAGCCTTGAGAAAGAATGAATCAGGATTGAGCAATGGAGCCATCGCTCACACTTAAGCAAAGGCCTCATGGAGAAGCAAAGCGCATTTCCACGATGTTCATTGGAACAGCATATGAAAAATGAAATACATCTTGCTTTCTCTTGGTCTCTTTTTCTATCCTTCTGTTACTAATGTAAATCAATTAAACACTTCTTCAATAGCTTCTGAGGGTCAGACAGTCATAAAGCAATGGTGTTTATGGGGTTTAATTAGCAGGCTGTAAAGCCGATGAGGTTTTATTGCTCACAACATGCTCATGCGATATTCTTCCCCATCAGTCACCACTTCACTTCCTTCGGGAGAAAGCTTGCAGGAATGTATGCGTATATCGCAAATGTGGGATGCATTTCAGAAATGCGCAGCCATCATATTCAAGTGTTTTCAAAGTCTGTTCACAAGAGCCACAATGTGTGAAATGAAATTGCAAATCCTGTATGCGAAACAACCGAGACTAGCCAACCTGTTGCATCACCTCAAGGATTTGGCTTCTATCTACAGGCCTTGACCTCTGTTCACATGGAGAACCCAAAACACGCTCAAATGAGGGCATCAAAATCACAAGCGTTGTGTAGATAAGTGTGTGTGCATGTGAGTACGTTTGTGTAGATCGTTACCATCTGCTTGCAATCCCAAAAGGCTGTGTGTTGTCTGATCCAGGTTTCTGTGCCTCCGGAGGGAGGCTGAGATCGGCGCCTGGCTAGCATACGTTTTACCCATAGTTTTCTGAAAGTTAAACATCACTGAGAACAGAAATCCATATAGCACTTTACTGAGAAATCAATTCCCATTTCCTAGTTATGCCTTATGTGTTGATTCCTGTGTGGGTTTGATTTAGCCAGACATAGCTCTTAATCTCACTGTGTATTTGAACAGAGCCTCCAGCCCTCTGGCGTATGTTTGTCAGAGCCTTATTCCAATCCAGCAGGAGTAACAATGCATTTTCTTTCTTTCTTTCTCGATTCTATACACACACGCACGTCTACACACTGCACTGCCGCTGAGAATGTAGCTTGGATGACGTAAATACAAAACTGACAGTAGACTTTTGGCATTGGTGAAACTGGAAAGTGAAAAACTGCACCAGTATGCAAATTCTCTAGTCAATTACAAATAACTTGCATACCATTCTACTAAAAAGATTGAGGTAAATTCTTAACATAGTATTGAGCCTCAGAACCAACAATTGTCCTATTTTAATTCCCCACAGGGACACGGAGTATAAAGGACTACAGTTGTCCTTAGATCAGGTGACATCCACTAAACCCTCATTCACCTACAACAGCCCCTCCAATCCCATCAGTGAGAACAGAAGAGTGGGCAAAAGCAGGGTTTCCCGTACCAAGACCAAGGCACGTCTTTCTCCCTATTCACAGGTGAGTTCCAGTCAAACAACAGTCCCGTCGACCAATCTGATCAGATGTAAGCAATGTTAGGTTTTGATCCAAGACACGTCCTGCCTGTCCTTTCTGTTGGTATTGCTGTTCAGCAATAAGAAGTTTACTTATGATTCTTGCCCATTTGTTTTGTTTGCAGTATCCAGGCTTTCCCACAGATCGTTCGGAGTCGGATCAGGATAGTCCTTGGGGTGGGAGCCCACTCACCGACTCTGCCTCCCCTCAACTTCTGGAGCCGTGTGAAGGGATAGACTCCTCATGTGTGTACCGACAGTTCTCTGAACCGCGACCAGTTTGCTACAGTCTACCATTGGCAGATGATCACCACACCTCTAGTGACCTCTATACCCACACTCACTCCGAGTCCTGTGAGCTGGGTCGGTGTAGGGCCGGTCGATACTTCCTGGGCACATCTCAGCCTGGAAGAGAGGCATGGTGGGGTGCGGCCCGCTCTGTCATCCCATTAGCCAAGTCTTCGCCTGAGAATGGAGATAGTTACGAAGATGTGATGCCCCACATCTCTTCAGTTCACAGCATGCAAGGTGAGTGCTCTTTCAATTGATCAGAGAATCAGAAGTGCAAAATGAGTACAGTAACGCTGATTCTTTCCACTTGCAGTGAGGGCTCACTGGGATGAGGACAGTGTCGTCAGCTCACCTGATGCCGGCTCAGATTCAGGGGACCGATACCGTGGCGACCAACGTCGTGCGAGCCCTCAAGAGCCCAGTAAGATTGAGACGTTGATTCGAGCCACACAACAGATGATAAAAGAGGAGGAAAGTCGTCTACAGCTGCGAAAGGCTGCCACAGACATACCTTTGGAGAGTACGAATGGTCTGGCCAAGAGCCACAGCCAGTCATTTAGCAGTGATTTTAGCCAGTCAGCATTGTGTCGAGGGACAGCTCAGGTGATAAGCCCCACCCCTAGTCCCGTTGCTCTGTCTCGCCTGAGCAGCCCCAACCCTGACAGACTGGGTAAAAGTAAAGACTTCCTGCAGAATGACCTCTCCTCTTCTCAACAACACCAGCAACCGTTGCCCCTGACAGGAACCTGTGCAGTTTCTCCAACCCCTGCTCTATACCCCTCCCATTCGCGCCAGTACCTGGAAAAACACACAGCTTACTCACTCACTAGCTACGCACTTGAACATCTGTATGAGGCCGACAGCTTCAGAGGATACTCGCTGGGTTGCTCAGGTTCTTCTCATTATGACATGGCCACTCATCTCCGCATGCAGACCGAACAAACGCCCAGCCATAAAGGCACTTCTGTCATTATCACCAATGGCAGCTGATGTTTGTCCAAACACACACCATCACCCACTCACTCAAGCTAGCCTGTTATTTGTAAGGAATTTGTTTTATTCCTATAGATATTAAGGGATGTGAAATCTGGAAATCGGTAAAAGAGAAACTCAAAGACCGCGCGAATTGACAATAACCACTTTTTTTATAACCACTATTTCACTTTTCACTTGTTAATGCTTGAATGAATGGGACATACCCAATTCATTTATTGAAGTGGTAGAATCAAAAGGACATTTAGGCAAACATGATCTCCATAAAATCTCCACTTATTGCTAATAGCACATTAATTGTTTATATGGTGGTTTCAAACAGAATTCATCTATTTAGTATATTTTGTCTGGAAATCACATTTGTTGGGTCCCTGATATTTTGTGGTATAGGCAACCATAAGTTGACTGTTATTTATTTCAAAATCCAGTTTAATTCCTGTAGTCATTGTCCTCCGTGCCAGAGACAACCAAAGCCTCAGTGAAACCATTTTAAACATGACACTGGGCGAAAAACACCAGTGGCAGCAAGCGGATATACCAGAGATCCCAAATTGTTTCTGAAGCACAATTCAGCATTCAGTTATTTTAAGTTGTTTGGGGTTTCATGTTGCATATGTTCATCACGGCTTATTTCTGTACTGAAGGTTAAAATTCATAAATATAGGCCTAAAAATATTGGTTTGAATCTTTATTTAGTTTTGTTCATATGGATGATTACCTATTATGTTTTTATGTTTTTTTTTAAAGAACAAATATACATACTTTATTTGTTCGTCTGCAAGCTCAATTAAAACTTCAACCTTTAAACATTATGCAATTATGAAAGACTTTTGATTTTATTCAAACTGATGGAACTATTAAGAGATTTGTTTGGTTTTATTCAAACTGATGGAACTATTTAGAGATCTTTTGGTGAGTAGTGACAGAGGATGTGGAGAAAAATGAATTACTGTTCTGCAGTGGTGGGACACGGGAGAGATTTCAGTTGTGCTGCTATTTGGTGTATTGGGGTTCCACACTGGAGGACTTTGAAGTGTAATATGGACATCAAGAGGGAGACAGTAGCTCTTACCTCACCCCATCATGTATTTATAGTATTCAAACGGGCTTTGTGTGGAAACCAGTTTCTCAGAGTGAGAAAAAAGTATTTATGATGTAAATATGCTTCAAAGAACAGCCAACCCCACCAAATCAAGCAATGCAAAAGTTGCAAAATGTATTTATTATTATGTGAATGAAAACTGTCATTTAGTTTTAAATATACTTCCTATCACAAACAGTGTGTGTGTTTATTTATATTTTTATGATCTGTCTCAAAATTAAATGGTAATTTTTCCATTCATGCATCAGTATTTCTGCACATATAATGACTACATATTTGAAGTTTTTTTTTCAAACTGTGACATCCTGTTTAAAAGAATATAATTTAATATTTTTCACTGGTTCAGTATTTTTCATTCAGTGTGAAATTAGAGGTGAAAAGAAATAAATTCACACTATTTTTGATCATCATGTTTTAATGGTATTTCATACTCACCTGAGAAATAAATAAATGATTTCAATTAAATGTAACATGGATTGAATGGCTGTTTATCATTCATTTATTTTGTACAATTTTTTTAGTTAATTGTATTTATTCCTTGCATTTCAAATACAAATCAAATAATTGTGGAGGAACTTACAAATAACAAACATACAGATAAAACATATAACATTTATATTTTAAGAATTATAATATAATTATAAATGGGATGGTAGTTTTACAGAGGTAATGCTTTTTGTCAGTGTCGGACGAATAGCTATTTTAATGTTTTATAATATTTTGCAATATTTTAATTTTTCCTTGTTCATCAAGTGACTTTCTTCCAATATTTAGTAAATTAAATGTAATTGTTTTGTAAGGTAAGCTACTGTAAAAACAGTTTCCCACCCCCACAAAGAGTTTAATTTATATTAACATTAATTTATATTAATATTTTATTGTATAATAATTGTATTAAATAAGCAATTAGTTGAATAGGTTGTGTAACTTTGTCAGATTTACGTTTAGCCACTCACTCTCTAGTTGTTCCAAACCTGTATAAATTTCATTGTTTGGTTGAACACAGAGAAAGATATTTAGACGAATGGTTGTAATCATGAGTTCTTGCTCCCCATTGACTACCATAGTAAAATAAATACAATGAGTCAAAAGTGCCCCAGAACTGTCTTACATTCTTCAAAATATTTTCTTTATTCAACAAAACAAGAAATATATAAAAAGTAATTTTTACTATTTTAGTGAAGGGGCTCCAAGAACTGTTTAGTTATAAGCATTCTTCCAAATATCTTTCTCTTTAAAGCATTTGGAACAACTCGAATGTGAGTAAATTATGACAGAATTACATTTTTTTAGTGAACTATCCCTTTTATCTTGCTAACTACTGTAATTATTTTATTTCTTTTACTTGTTATCAGCTAAAAAATTGACAGGGACTCCTCTTTGCCGCCACAAAAGCGTGCATTCGCAGTTATGTTTGTTTATGCTGTGGCCTTGAAATGGTCTATTCAAAATTACAAATTTTTACAAACATAATTGTGTTTAAAAACACATGAAAAATAGTCTCACTCTTAACTGTCGCTCACATCTCAATATTTTTCCCTTTTGTATTTGTTTATTAATTGTGTAAATATTCATAAATAAATGTATGTCCTCAGTATGATGTTTTAACAGTCATTTAGTTGGGCAACAAATCTCTATATAATAGTTATATACATAGGACTATATAAAATCCCATTTTTTTATGTGTTACACATAATAAGAGAGAACAGTCCATGTGTGTTACCCTATATTTACATTGAAGTAAATTTAGGTTAATCCACCCATCCTGAGAGCTAACACAGATAGCAGTGTTAACACACACTACACCATGTCCACTTTAGTCATAATCAGATCTGAATCAACATTTATTAATATAACACCAACCATAGACTTGCTGCTATAACCAATTTAAAACAACATTTATGTAACAAAATCTTTTTGTATTTTCTTTTATGGTGTACCCCAGCATACCCCACATATTCTGGTGACCTAAATTTAAACAAAATCCATGAAAATTTTGGGTCAAATATCATCTCCTAACTTGAGGGGCAGCACAAAAATATTTCAATTTTTCAATTTGGTTTGTCTGGAATATTATAACATCACAAGAAAATATTTTGATGCATGAGAGTATACCCAAACACATTAGTAACAGTTAACCCCTTCATGCATGAATTAAGACAACTTTACACAGATTTTTTTATATATATATTTCTCTAAGGGATTGTTTAAGATAAAGAACATTTTATAAATATTTCATCACCCTGGAGTTATGAGGTTCTATCTATTCTATCTGACATTTTTGTCCAAATTGAGTTACTAAATAAATTCTGTGACAACCTATTTATATTATGTGATGGGACTGTTTTGGACAACAAAAAGGCTTAAATTTACAAAGTCTAACTTAATTCTATTTGATTCAGCACAAAATATAGCCTACAGTGCACACACATTCTTATGAGGCAGAAGGACATGCACACGCACACGCACACACACACACACACACACACACACGAAAATCTCTAGAGAGCCATTTTACCTGTCTCACTTTCTTTGGATAAAGTCCAGGTTTCTACGTAAAATTAACATCTGCACTAAAATATTTACCACTTCTTTTTTTGCTTAACTTGAATATAAATGTCAGCATTAAATGTAACTGTTTACACATTACAACACCAATTTCAGAATGTAAACTATTTGTGCTTCTGGAAAATGATTGCTTCAAATAATATTTTAAAAGATGGAATCTTATAATGGAATGTGTTGTTTTATTAGAAGGTTCTATCTGCATTCATCCTGTTCAAAAATCCACACATTTCATAGTATTTTAATATACATTTAGGGTCATGTTTGAAAGAGACACCAGAGCATTTTTGCTACTTGGAGTGCAAAAACTTACAAAAGATCAATATGTCCGGTATGTATGGGAAAAAATAGAAAACAAAAAACGAAAGAAATCCATTAACAGTCTTTCTGTTGTTTCTGAGAGCAAGATGCAGAGTGAGAGAGTGTGAATGCGTGAATGCATGTTCATATGTTTGGGTTTAAACTGCTGCTTGTGTGAAGTTGGCCTTTACATTGCAATTCAATTTGGGATTGGATTTGACACGTCATGCATAAAAATACACCACCCATCTTATAGTCTAGGAAATGTGTATCCTGATCGCAGCCAGTAAGAGCTCTGGAAAATGTTGTCTTTACGCCTCAATATTGAGTGGTGGACGCATGAAATCTGATGAGCGAGGAATTCCTATTTTGGGCCCTGTTTTACAAGAAAGCAGAAGAAATGCCACTTGTTTTCCAAACATGTTCCTACTTAACATGCTTCTAGCCATACTTCTTTAGAAATGTTTATATTTACCTACAACTTCATATACATATCCAAAAGTACTGCACATATTTTGATTTTAAAATATTTTTATTAATCTGGGTCATATTTTCACTGTATTTTTGATAATTGCAACCTGCCAATGTGTGCATTACCTAATTGATTTGTATTTTTGAAATGTTGTATTTTTTTAATAAAGCATCAATCCTGCAAATTGATGGTTATGAATAATCAGTTAAGATCTTGTTAATCAGAGAGCTGAACGTTCATGCATGTGTTTTTTCCTTTTGGGGCATGTAAACAGGATTTAAACCTTTTCAACACATATTTTTCAAGAAGATTTTGTTCTTAGCCAAAGAGACACTTTAACCGCCAGTGTATATGCATTTAAAACTGGTCACATTCCACCCGTTCGGCACCCCCGTGTTATACATTAGTATGCAGAGGTGTGAGGAGCCCATCCCAAATGTATTTTACTGTGATCTACAAAGTTGGTGTATTATTTTTGTTTAGTGCAATTTTAGTGTAAATGTATATTTTTTATAATTAAATTAAATTACACCTTAATTATTTTTTTAAACTAGCTTGTCAGGACTATTGCTTGTTTACCGTCATTGATTGTTGAGGTAAAGTGATGCAAATTTCAAAGATTTATAAACCCCCTAAAACCATGCTCCGACAATCGGCAGCCATGGTTCCTCAGAGCTTCTCTTCATGCCAAACACCACGAAAACTCAAGCAATTGTTGCCCACAAAGTTGGCAAAGGCTAAGGAAGCAGTGTTTTTCAGATAGCTGTTTCCTCATTTGGTAACGTCAGGTCAAGTTGAGATCCAATCCATTTAAAACCAGAAAGGCTCTGAAAACCGAAACACTTCAATAACGTCATATTTCAATGCTTCTCTATTCTTATTAACACAGTAACGGTGTGGGCCAAAACCTTTGCATACCACTGTATAATGTTACTTTATTGTGAATATGATTCCGTTACTTTTTGAAAAATGAGGTGAAAATTAAGTTTGAAGTTTTCCCACAGTTGGTAAAATAAGCATCTAAGTGAAGAAACAGAAGGCCACATTTCCCCGCCATCACCCTCATACAAACATAAAAAGGCACAAGTGCAGATTGGCTAATCCTGCAGCGTTTACGATCAAGCTTATGAGCCCCACCCCGCCGAAACCAGAGAGCCCTGTTGTAGCCCAGGCCAGACTGGTGAATCCCTGCTGGTGCCTTTAAATGTCTGTGTGAAGCACACTAAAAAACGCACTGACTAAAACCACCATGTGTGTTACATTTTTCAAATCAACCGCACAACAAAGATGAACGTCTCACCAACGTATATGCTTTTACGTAGACATGCTTCATGCTTCAGAGCAGCGAGTGTCATACTACACATTTACAACACATTATTACAGGCAGCATATCTTCAGTTTGCAAAAAGATGGGTTTTATCTTATTGATGAAGACACAAGGAAATGTATTGAATGGTCATTAAATCAATTAATATTTTAAATGCTTATATTTATTCAGCCTTTAAACGTTTAACAATTTCATACCTGCCTGAGAGAAACACATTTCATAGGTTTAGATGCTTTAGGTCCTTATTTTAGTTGCGAGAACTCCAGTAATCATGCTTGAGAGAGATTCATTCACGGTTTCTGTGAATGAACCTCAGTGCTGATCTTTAATACAGCGAAATTCCTTTTAAATAATGGCTCTAGAAACCAGAAGCTACTGTAATATTTAGTGAGTCCATTTACCCTATATTTGTTTTCTTACGGTGGAATTAGTTCCGAGACCATCTTTGCATGTCTCCAAGTAATGTAGACTGGAGAACGTAAACATACTGTAAAGCCTGAATAAATGACATGGTTTTCTGTGCTGTGTGTGAAATCTGAATAAAGACCACTCAGTCCTCACTCTGTGTCTGTGATGCATTCACATGTTTGAGTGACTTGACATTACTTTTATCCTCATTGATCCTTCTGTTCCCGATTTCACACACCATTTTGAAGAGCCTCTGTCTGAGGCTTGTTTTCACAACCTTTTCTCACTAATGCCAGTGGATCCTGAAACATCTCCGCTGTGTTTTCTCAACTCACATTGGTATCATCTGCCTCTTCCACCGCATCAAAGCGCGGCTTAAGTCTGATAGCGCGGGAAAAACCCTCTTATCCGCTGTGACACTTTTATTGGTCTTCATGGGTGGGACTGGTGTTATGTTGTGTTCAGGACAAGAGAAACGCCATAAATACAACACAGTTATTCTAGCCGACTGAGCTAAACGCTGCTTTTGTTTCCCATAAAACATTCTATATCCCTGTGGGAATGGCTCTTCTCCCATGATTTTTTTTGTGTTGTTTAAAACTGTTGTTTTTAAAGCTCACATGTCTTTTATGCTAACAATGCATTCATGAAGGTGTCAGTTCAGAAAATATTATAGTTTCTCTTATTTATCATAACATTACATGGTTTACAATACAACATTTAAGTTGCATTTTTTTCTGAGCATGGATTTGTTTAGGTTGTGACTTATTTAATACATTAGTAAGTTTTATGCCTAATCAAATTTGAATTAATGGGCAATAAAACAAAGTTAACATTGCATATATCAAATAGCTTGGTTTTCCGTAACATTATTTAAAGTAATGCAGAAAATGTCTGATGTGTTCTGTAAGCTTTCTTATTAAAAAAAACTAACCACAAAAAAAGCCGGTTTTACATACAAAAAAGGTCTGCAGTTACCCCTCTGCCTAAAATGGTGATTTTGGCCTGTACAACTGTTTTCTCTATACTTCTGTAACATCAATCAATCAAATCTTTGACTTTGATAATTTTTAATAGCTTTGTCCTGTTTGAAAATGTAAACATTATATTTAATTTTTACTTTAAACTGTACAGTAACCATGTTAACACTTGATGCCACACTAGTCCCTACATTGTAAAAAAGGTACAATTTTGGTAGCTGGGCTCCCAGAAACAAAAGTACAACTTTTTTGTAAAGTAGAATTACAGTGTATTTCTACATTGCTGTAAAAAAATTACAGTGTACCGTGACATTTTAATTCTTAAAATAGTTTTTATTCCCAGTTTTTCATTTTTCATTCATAAAGGACTCCTGTTATTGTTTACTAGGTTAGGGTTAGGTTTTAATATATACTTTTAATAGGCAGTTTCCAAAACCAGCTAAATTGTTTTTTTTTCATATTATATTATTTGTCAAAGACTTCAGGGTTTTAAAATTAGCTGCTTTTCATCTGTTTAATTATTGGTACTCATGAACAGTTCTTTTAGCTCTTGATGTTCAGATGTAGAAGATCTGAATCACAGACCAATTCTTATGTACATATGGAGACACTAACCCCACTGCTGGATTATTTCAAGAGGCACATGCCAGTTTCCATCTGTACCTTTGAAGCAGACGTATATGCAAAATGAGCCCGGGAGTCTCAAACAGACTTCGAACAGTAACTGAATTTCACAGATTTATTTGTCAGTTTTTTTGGTCAAAACACCATTTCAGACATTTTTAATGATAGAAAATGTAGATAAAAAATAAAAGAAAAAATGTTTGTGAAAATTTTGTGTGTGTGCTCTGGGGTCTACCGGTGGAGAAGCACTAGCGGCCATCTGTCTGACTACCAGAGCGGACTAGCGACAGCAGCCAGGGGAGACGCATGCTTAAGGAGATAATGGATGACAAAAGACGGGGCTCTACATCTGCACTGTGTTCGTGTGTGTGTGTGAATGAGAAGGGGGTCTTCTCTCTGGCCGACTGAGACGCCAGTCTCTTCACATGGAGCAGCACATGGCTCCTCATTAAAGCGGGTGTTTACCATGCAACAGATTGGTGCTAAGGGTACCTGTGGGGTCATCCCTTGAGTCTCAGCACAACCGCCGGACCACTAGTCCCATTCTTTAACATACAAATTGCTTTTTTTGTGCTGGAGGATCTGAGATTAATTGCACACACCATTTGGTGCTGCTGGCTCAAAGCTCCCTGTGTTTTTTTCCTCCTCTCACTTTGATTCTGGTAAGAGATTAGCTCGACAGAGATTGCATCACATTAAGGGTCTTTTTTCTTTTCTAGGCTGCCAGAAGGGCCATTGGGGCTAGTGTGGTTTACATTTTAACAACAAGTGGAAAAATTTTTCCTTCAGAAAGTGCACACACAGAGCAGTTAGCAACTCTTTCATAATACATCTGTTTTGTCTTTGTTTTGTCTTTTGCTGTGGAAAGTGAGCACATTGTCATTTCAAATTTATTTATTTAGAATTTTTTTATGCATCATTTAAAGCAGCTTTATAGAAATGCAGTAGACAAATGCTTAAAATAAGCAGAATAAAAATATTAATCACAAGAAATTACAATTACATTACACATTCTCATCTTTATTTAATTATGTGACACTGGACGACAAAACCATCTTAAGATTCAATTTTTTGAAATTTAGATTTTTACATCGACTGAAAGCTGAAGAAATAAGCTTTCTATTGATATATGGTCTGTTAGGATAGGACACTATCTGGCGGAACAAAAACTGTTAACAAAACTGGAATCTGAGGGTGCAAAAAAAGCTAAATATTGAGAAAGTCGCCTTTGAAGTTGCTAATCTCAGGCATTGTAGCAGGCCACCCACTCACAAAAAGAAAGTTTTTATTCATTTACGGTAGGAAATTTATAAAACATCTTCATGGAACAGGATCTTTACTTAATATCCTAATGATTTTTGGAAATAAGAAAGATCTGTAATTTTTACCCCAACAATGTATTTTTGGCGATAACTAAAAATGTTCCCGTGCAACTTAAGACTGGTTTTGTTGTCCAGGGTCACATATTGTTGTTCTGTGTAAAAATGAATACAGGAACGCTTTAAATGTTTGCAATTTCTCATGACAAACAAGTAAAAAACAACCTTAAACACATGCACATCCATTTGTTTAAATTCATTAGCATCGCATTAAGTGATGTGTAAACTGTTTTGTTAAAAGTTACTATTTTGGATTTAATGACAAGCACGAAATTATCATTCCATTTATAAATGTATTTATATTGCCAATCTTTCCATACACCGTTTGCATTAACTCCATGGCCTCTTGAAACACACAAATGACTACAGGTAAATTTTGGTTCTTCAAACCCTTCCAGATGCGTGGCCATGTGTTTGCCTTGCTTTCTTGGCCTGAAAGAGAAAGTTACGAAAAGAAAGGTAAGCAGCCCACACACCAGTACTGTTTACCCAGCCTAGATACCCACATTTACCCCATATCACACCTTGTGAGCAGCTGTGTGTACGTGGAGAGATAAATGGTAAATGGTTTAAAAGCTTGCCTCATTTCACAGAGAATAAGCAGAGAAATTCTGTTCGCTACTGAGCACCTAAAGCACTTTGAAGGGGGGGCAAGAAACCAAAGCACTCACAATGTTCAAACCCCGCCAGGCAACACATTTCACAACATAACAATCCCTGCAAACGTTTAAAAGAGTCTGTGTTCATGTGTCCATTATGAGATGTTAATATGTCAAGTTAAGCATTTGTGAGCGTAAGGGAGTGTGTAAATAGGCTTTAAAGCATGTGCTGTGTTTTATTGACTGAAAAACCTCAGGTCACCTGCACCTCAGGCAATTTCCACCTTTCATTTCCTCTCAATACTTAACAAATTCAATGGATGCTCAGTGAATGTTGGGTAACAAAAAGAGTTAGGAGAACTCGTCTGGAAAACCAGCTGTCAAAATTAAAGTTTTCTTAATCTGTTCATTTTTCCGGTACAAAACAAAAAAGTTATGTTATTATATATGACATATTATTTTGAATATTTCAAATATCGTGAATGCAGTAGATTTTGAAAGAGAGGAGAAAACACTTGTCATTTCTTGTTGTTGACATTAAAAGAACACATTTTGATGCAAACTTTTTGCTCACTTGGTAATAAGAAGAATGCAACTAAGCATTTGGGCTCACGTTTCATTCATTAATTTGTAACGTTTATCATTAAGCCTATATGTCATGTTATACAGTAATCGTTTTCATGTTCAATGTAAAATACTGAGGCAAAACCAGTGGAATGTCAGCTCTAAATCACTAAGAGTAAACTTTCCCACCACAATGTTTCTCATTCTGTTTTCTTTGGTTTGGAAAGAAAGGAAGCAGCAGTCAGTAAATGTGAGTGAGTCTGTGCACATGGACAGGGCTCTTTCAGATTTATGTCTGACCTGACAGCAGGATCTCTCACCTGTCCAAACACTTTCCTTTTATGCTGCTTCCACTTTGCTAAAAGGCCTCACAGGACCATTGAAATGCTACTGACCAATAACCTCTCCCTTAAATTGTTTAAAGAACTTGTGCCCAGGGTACAAAGGGCTCCTGAAAAGCAGTCATGCTAAAGGCCTTTCAAGATATTTAGTATTTAGATATAGTAATATAGTAACGAGATAGGTCTACATAAATAAAACTACTGTTCCAATTAAACATTTGTCCTGACTCCTGGCTGCTCTTTTCCCAGTTTGTAAGGTAGCATGTTAGAACAGAGTAAAAATAGTGAATATCGAGGTACAAATTAAAAGATGGATGCCTTGAGATTATTTAAATGCTCTGAGATAATCTTTTTCTCAATTGCAATGAGAATACTCTGGCAAAAGTGATTTTTCTCAAATGATTCAGGGGGTTGATAGGTGTTAAAAAGATCACAAAAGGAAGTTGACCTATTCAGAATTTGGCACACTTCACTCCAGACTGGATATCTTATATGATATGGATGTGACATCTTCACACACACACACACACACACACACACACACACTCCAGAGCCACTGAGAGAGAGAGTGGCGTCTTCTCCGTTGACTCCAACGGAACAGTTTTTTCACGGTTTCAGTAGTTCCCGGCAGTTACTTGTAACGCATGGAGCTGCGACTAAACAGACCAACTGAGGTAAACTTTTAACCCATTTAAAGACGAAAGCCATTTAATTAATAAAAAAAAATGAAAGAAATATATAATTTAAAAAGAAAACATAACTTCCTGGAACTATCTGAAGGCTCCATGAATCACGTGACGCTTCAATGTTTTGGACTTCCGTTGGCAGAACTCTCTCTCTCAATAGCTCTGACACATTCAGCTTCACCCATCGGAGCATTTCGGAAGGAGTGATTTTGTATAGACCGGAAGATATCCAGTCGTTTTGTTAGAAGAGGGACAGCTGTGAACAATAGACTTAAAATATGTGAAATATAAACCGTTTTTTGAAATAAGAAACATGAACATCCATTGTTAAACACCCCAAAACATAATCAAAGCCTCTAAAACACCCAAAGGCTGGGTCCTTTAAAGACTTTCTTTGATGTAGCATATTGAAAGTTAAAGCATCCCAGAGCACCGTTTACTTTGTGAGCTTGGCTCCAATGCAGGTACGTGCCGCTGTCTGACCAAACAGAATGAGAGCAAGAGAGCTCCTGCTTGTTTTCCGCCCTCCTCCTCAACCTAATGTGAAATTAAAGGCTTCTTCACAGTGTATAATTGCTAGAGCCTGACACTAATTAGAAATGCTCTGTATGCTGCCACTTCATATTAAACTGAATGGGATATTCTCTTTCATTTTCTGCTTCTGAACCATATTGCAGGCTGAATGGTACAGGCCAAAGGATAGATGCAAGCACGCACACTAAAAACTAAGCATTTAGACACCTGACCAAACGGCCTGCATCCAATATACTGAGCACAGCAGCACGATCATGAATTTAATATCCTGTTTTGAATATACACAGATGTTGCATAGGACTATACTGCTTACATATGGTTATCGAATGGAGAGAGATTTTATTGTCTCTATTCATCTCAAAGCGGTTGCTCTGCGATTGTTGTCTCACACCGTAGGTGCTTCTCAATGGAGGGTATGGATGTGTCGTCACTTTACCACGTGAACCCATGGGTGGCAAAACAGACAGCAAAATGAGTGCTTAATATAACAGGAAACACTATTCCGCGCAACATTTCAGTGTCCAGGAACACCTGATTCCTCTGTAAGTAGGGAAGTCGTAAGGATCATCATCAAGTCCAGTTGCTTGTAATTTCAGCAAATAATTGCGTGTTTTAGTCCCGGTCCTTTGTTTCTCCTATATCTCCTCAGCCATTTTGCTGTTTTTTCCACCCAGGGGGTGTCCCAGGGCGTATCCCCACATTTGCACGTGTGCAAGTGATGTCGCATACCCTCTATTCTTATTTGTGCATCCTAGTTTCCATTTCTCGCTTCCTTTCCTCTCATCTTATCTCCACCCCTTCAGTATGCGAGCAAGGAAAAGACGCGAGGACGGAGGAATTATACCAAGTGAAATGACATATCCTTGCTCTCTTTAGCGTAATTTCAAAGCGCCGTCAGTTAATGATGACTCTATACATTGCACATTGAAAACATAAAAAATTAAATTTTCTGATTAAATCGTTATAAATGTTTTGAATACTACAAAATACAAGTCTTCTAGTATCTTCAACTGTTGCGTATACCGAGCCACAGCAGTCACATTTGTAAACGACTTTACTTGGACTTCTGATTGGGCTGACATTCTTGACACACCCACCAAACAAGAGAAAATGTATCTCAAACCCTGTTGCACACTGTTGCAAACCGTTTCCAGGAAACATGTTGTTCAACCCGAAAACCGTAGAAAATAAAATGAGAGACAAGTGAGCAAGACAAATAACTGCTATGAAGGTGGGATCATGATAATATCATTCAGAGCTTGTAAATCTGCGTACTTTTCTGTATTTGTAAAGATTTTTTTCCACATAAAAAAAAAGCTTGTAAAAAAAAAGCTGGGGCGACAGAAATAAACTTTAAGATAAGGTTTTTTCCACCCTGTAAAATTACGTCATTCCAGTCTTTTTCTCAATTTCTATTGATGTATTTCAAAAATATATAAAAATGTGTAAAAACACATACAAATAATGTTCCGGGTTTTTCTACATTTCGCATGGAAATCTGTAAAAAATAACAGTAAAAATCTGTAAAAAACAATTGTCCACAGTTAAGTACACAAACCAGACAGTGTTTATGTGTATGTGTGTGTGTGTGTGTGTCCAGACTGGAATTCTTCATTAATGTCATTCCTTTGGAGGAAGGAGCATTATTGAGTCGAAACTACTTTTTTAAAATGTGGATGAATCTACTCAGCACAGTGCCAAAGAAATAAAACTTTTATAGCTGGTCCCTTTATGACAACACGCCTGGTTAAAAGGAGAGTTCACCCAAAAAGAAATTTTTTGTGATGATTCGTTACAGATCACTTGAGGTGCGTCCCAAATCGCGCACGTATGCACAATACTACGCCATTTCATAGTATACATAGTGTGAGTAGTGCATTCACATTCAAAATACTCAAAAAGGAAGTGCAATGTAAGTACCCGGATGACACACTTTTTCGACCGAAAATATGAAGTGTGGAACTGTGGACACTTCACGCACTCAACGGTCGCAATTTCGCCTACGTGGCGCCGATTTTACCGTACCAATTTGAGCCCGAGTCTGATGAGGAAGCATCAGAAGACGCTAATCCACAAACTCCACCACGACTGGCGCAGGATGTTTGTCAGTGGCAAGTGACAACTCTTGTCATAAAAACTCCCAGTGTGACAACATGCACGTTGTGCTTTTGCTCATCAATGAATTTTTTTCTTAAAATACTGTTAATACGGTAGTAATACTATTATTTCGTCTTATCTGTGTGCTGTCATGGTACATAGAGCATTTCAGAAGGTCGACGTTATGAAAAATTATTATAGTATCCCCGAAATATATCTAAGGGTGCACGTGCGGCAAATGTGTCAAAATGCAAAGACTATGTATAGTGACGTAGATATGCGGGTGAACTATTCCACGTCTCATTTGTGTGATTCAGAGTCGACTCCCATTTTTACAAGCAAATAACTTTGTTATTTCTTCACCGTCAGACTTACAACTTGGCAGACAGCTTACTTTCAAACACGGCAACATAACAGACTGCATGAAATGTCATTTTCATGATCTCATGCTACCTACTCTTTAAACAAATACGGGGCCAGAAAATGTATACTTTAGTAAGAGAATATGACACGTTTATTTAAATTAAAACAGACCAACAGTATAAATAAACCTTATAAATTTAAAACACAGTAACGCACCAATAATGTTAATTAACAACGTCATATATAATATTAAAACACAGAAATGTTTTTTTGTGAATTATATACTTTTATTAAACTAAAGTTTTGAAAGATTATTTAAAAATTTCAAGCCGTTAAGCGCGCAATGAATCTCGGGATAGGCAAAACTGTGAAGGCCCCCGATTGGGACACAGCTATAGACGTGGGCTTGCAGAAATATACATTTCAAGAATTTTCAAAATCAGTTTGAATTTCATAGAGGAGAGCACTGCAGATGCTGTATATCATCTTAACGAATGCTCAATCATTGTAAATGCAAAACTCTCCTGGTTCACTTAAGTTTGACATGGTCTTTCATTCTAAATAAGTTGTGTAGGCTACATTGACATTAGGACAAGATTTAATTTATAGAAAAGCTTGTCTCTTCTGTGTTTGTCTATTTTTAAGTCTATATATTGCAAAGATATCTGCTTATGATAAAAATAATAATTACAAAAATTTATGGCATTAATATTAATTTCATGAATAGTATATAATCATAAACAACGTAACTAGTAACTAGCTGCTTGAGTAGTTTTTTCAAACTTTTTTACTTTTACTCAAGTAATTTTAAAAATAGTGACTAGATACTTGTACTTTTACTTAAGTAAAGATTTTGGCTACTCTAACCACCTCTGATAATTTTCTACCATAGTAGGAAAAGGTTTAAAACAGAAATAGATATTTTAAGGAATTTAGGGAAACAAAAAGTTCTTTGACAACCATTTTTATTTTTCTACTAAGTCAGTAATGCCCCAGAAGTGTCAGTTGCAATTTTTTTTCCAAATATATTTATTTGTTTTCAACCAAACAAAGACATTTACTGTATACAGTTTTGGAACAACTTGAGAGCGGGTAATTCATAACAGACGCAGTGTATTTTCTTTCTTTTAGTATTTGAAACTGTTAGTCAATGCAGGAGCTCCTGTTATTGACTGATGAATTAGTTAATGTGTCTAGAATTTGTTTGTGCAAGTTTAACCACAGGAGAGAGGGATTTAACTACTAATAAGTAACAGGGCTGGTTATGTGTCTTTTGTGTGATGGTAGCAGGAGCATTTCACACCTCGTTGTGCTGTATTGCATTCATGGCTCCCACTGCACAGTATTGACATAAAACATGGGGCCAAAAGCAAAGCACAGAAGTAGACATTGCCTGCCCTCTGTTCATTTACCCCCTTCAACCAAGTTCCTCCCAGCCAGCCACCAAGGCCCCCAATTGCAATCCATAAACCCCCACCCCCCAGTTCAAACCTCATTTCAGGTCTATCGATTGTGGCCGTCTGCTGCTCGGACCTGTCGCCTGTCGGCTCGGGAGATGTGAGCTGGCCCTGACCTGACTCCAGAGGACTCAAGTTTCTGATTGATTCCACAGAAAGAGTGAGCAAAGCCGATGTTTGCTTTGATGCTGGATTGTTTCAAATATCAGCATTTATATAATGCCCCTAACCAACGGTGACAGATCCAGCAGTGATAGATCTGTAAGGAAAAATGGTGGTGATTTTCTTGTAAATAGCCACACGCATGTGATGCTACATGACTCATAAGGCTTTATCATCACCTCTGGGTAGCAAGGTCCTAAACAACATTAACAACAGAAACCAGTTACAGCGACATAACGTGGTGTTATAAATGTTCAGGAATACCAGGAATTTTTCTTCACGCACACAAGCACACAAGCACACACACACCGACAAACCTACATACACACGCACACACACACACACACACACACACGATAAGATACAAACTGTATCTTACAAATGTATTTCAAAGGGACAAGGTTTTTACCATTATGCTAAATAATTATTTTATAATTCATATTCAGAACTGGAAAGTAGAATGCAGAGGGACATTAAGTTTGGAATTTATGTTTTTTTAAATACTGTTCGCTGATTCCTCTGACAAAGCTTCGGCAGTCTTCATGGGTTTTTCATTAGCATGGGTTTAATGACAAAAAACACAGAACAGTGCTTTCCGCAATTACTTTTATTTTGTTTATATTATAAATGTACTAGTACTTATGTTGTAGCCTACTAGTAATAATTCATTTTTGACCAGTATTGTACATTATACTCTTGTGGGTCAATTTTCTGAAATTTAAGTTTTTACATCACGTGAAACATGAATAAAGAAGCATTCCATTGATGTATTGTTTGGTAGGCTTGGACAATATTTGTTGGGCATGTTTATGGCCATTTTTATTCGCAATGCATCCACTCACAAAAACAAAGTTTTGATATATTTACAGTAGTATCCTTCATGGAGAATGATCTTTCCATTTTTCACCTAATAATTTTGTCATGATAGAAAAATCTATAATTTTAGCCCATACAATGTATTTTTGGCAATTGTCACAAATATTCACATGCTACTTATGACTGCTTTTGTTGTCCAGTGTCACATATAGACATTAAGAGTCACTTGCCTTTCCCACACAAAAGCTTTGTGTGAGGAAGTTGTTATTCAATGTAATGCTCACTTCTCACTAAAACTAATAAGACAAAAGGCAAGGCAAGTTTATTTATATAGCACATTTCATACACAAGTGCAATTCAAAGTGCTTTACATAAAATGATTGAAAGAAAGAAATAAAATGTAACTTTAAAATGCAAATGATTTAAGATCACAAAAACTTTAGATTTTTAAGAAACAATAAAACAGCAATAAAATGGATTAAAAAATATATGAAAGAATAAGAGCAAAATAAAAATAAATTAGAAATAAAAGTGCAGTTGATGTAAACCAGCACAGTTCTCAGGTTGTGAATTCACAACTAAACAAGTGTGTTTTTAATCTGGATTTAAAAGTAGCTACTGTTGATGAATGTCTGATATCTTCTGGAAGCAGATTCCAGCTACGGGCGGCGTAATGGCTTAACGCTGACTCCCCCTGTTTTGAGTGAACCCTTGTTATCTCTAACTGACTTGATCCTGATGATCTGAGAAGTCTGTTTGGTTTATATTCAATGAGCATATCTGAGATGTATTTAGGTCCTAGACCATTGAGTGATTTATAGACAATTAATAATACTTTTAAGTTGATTCTAAAAGTAACTGGTAACCAGTGTAAGGACCTGAGGATTGGAGTGATATGCTCAGATTTTTTGGTTCTGGTTAGAATCCTGGCAGCAGCGTTCTGTATGAGCTGTAGCTGTCTGATGGTCTTTTTGGGAAGACCTGTAAGGAGTCCATTACAGTAATCCACCCTGCTGGTGATGAAAGCATGGACTAGTTTCTCTAAATCTTGGCTTGAGACAAAACATCTGATTCTGGCTATGTTTCTGAGATGGTAGTACGCTGATTTGCTTATTGCTTTGACATGACTGCTGAAACTAAGGTCAGACTCCAAAATGACCCCAAGATTCTTACCTACTTTGTGTCTTTAGACCTCTTAAGTCAAGGTATGTGTTTACCTTGTTAGTTTCATCCTTGTTACCAAAAACAATGACTTCAGTTTTGTTTTTATTTAGCTGAAGGAAGTTTTGACACATCCAGCTGTTAATTTCATCAATGCATTGGCAAAGAGAGTCAATAGGCCTGTAGTCATTGGGTGAGAGGGCTAGGTAGATCTGAGTGTCATCTGCATAGCTGTGGTAGGCAATTTGGTACTTTTTGATTATTTGGCCAAGTGGGAGCATATAAAATTGAAGAGGAGCGGAGCAAGAATTGAGCCCTGTGGAACACCACAAGTCATGGGTGTCCAGTCAGATTTATGGTTGCCTATGTTCACATAGTAACCTCTCCCTTTAAGGTATGACCCAAACCAGTTAAGTACCAATCCAGAAAGCCCTACCCAGTTTTCCAGCCTATGTAGGAGTATGGTGTGATCTACCGTGTCAAAAGCAGCACTGAGATCTAGTGGGGTGGAGCGTCAGAGCGCTTATCGAATACTTTTCACGCAAGAGACCGATTTCGAACCTCCCCTTTGCCTCTTTTTGCCCATCTCACATCAGATCGTAAAGGCATCTATTTTCAATCAAATTAAGAGGTTACGGTACATTTAGAATTGGGGTAGGCTTGTTGTCTCCCTGTTTGCCTCGCTGCCGGCGGCTAATTTGTATCCTCTGACACTTGATTCACCTCACATTTGTTCTTGGTCTTAATACTAGTGTATTTTACTATCGTTACCTATCACTGTCTTTGCCGAATTATTTATAACTTTATATTCTAAACATATTAATTGAAACGTAATGCCGCTAGCATATTAGCGTGTTAGCTTGCCTTCTGTTTACTGTGGAATATCATCTCCCCCTATTTGTCTTGTGTGCTAACTGTTTCTCTTTTTAAGCGTATATACTAAGACTCATCAAGCATCCTTGGTAAGTAAGGATTGCACTTCATACCCGGTGAGTCATGGCTTCTATTCCTATTGTTGTTACTTGCACCTCATGTCATATGTTTAGCTTAGCCTTCTCTGTCAGCGGCGAGGGTTTTACATGTGATAAATGCAGGGAAGTAGTTAGGCTGACGGAGAAGATCTTAGAATTAGAGTCTCGCATCCAATCTTTATTTGAGGATAGTAAGAGTGTAGGGACCGTAGAAAACATTTTGGATGCGAGCAATCTTAGCGCACACGGCTCGGTTCCGGTTGAAAATCCCCTGCAGCTGGGAAACTTTGTGACGGTGAGACGGCATAGTCGCAGGACAAAACATCACCCAACCGTTCCGATTAAAGTCTCGAACAGGTTTGCCCCGCTCAGTGACACGCCGACTGAGAAACCTGCTGAAAGTGCCCTAGTGATCGGTGATTCTATTGTCCGGAACGTTAACATAGAGACACCAGCCACCATAGTCACATGTTTACCGGGAGCCAGAGCGCCTGACATCAAGTCAAATTTAAATGTGCTGGTAAAGGCTAATCGTAAATTCAGTAAGATTGTTATTCACGTCGGCACAAATGATGTTAGACTCCGTCAATCGGAGATCACTAAAGATAATATTAAAGAGGTGTGTGAGCTCGCAAAAACGATGTCAGACACTGTAATATTCTCTGGCCCCTCACTGCTTACCGTGGTGATGAGATTTATAGCAGATTATCATCACTAAATGGCTGGTTGTCTGAGTGGTGCCTGCAGAATAATATAGATTTTATAAATAACTGGAAGAGTTTTGAGGGCAGACCTGACCTGTTGAAACGAGATGGTCTCCATCCCTCCTGGGATGGGGTTTCCCTCCTCTCTAGAAATATGGCAGACAGTCTTAATAATGCTAAAGGCTGACTACCTAGGGCCCAGGTCAGGAAGGAGACAGAATGTCTTAACCAACTGTCTGCTTGCCATCTCACGTTACAAAATACACAAAATATACAACATGTAATAACCCCTTCTTACAAACAACATAAAATAGAGACTGTGTCTGTCCCCCGGATTAGCAAACATAATATATTGCGTAAACCTCTTGAAAGTAATTTAATAAACGTTAAACAAATCAAACATGAACAAAATACAAGTAATCAACTTTTACGACTCAGATTGCTTAATATTAGATCTCTCTCAAATAAAGCACTTTTTGTTAATGATATGATAACCGATCATAAAATAGACCTGCTCTGTTTGACAGAAACATGGCTAAAGCCAGATGATTATATTACTCTAAATGAATCCGTTCCCCAAGATTATTACTAAAAACACGAGCCTTGTCTAAAAGGTAGAGGGGGAGGTGTCGCTGCACTTTACAATAATAGTTTTATCATCTCTCAGAAGTCTAATTTTAAATACAATTCCTTTGAAGTCATGGTACTTCACGTATCAACACCTAATACTTAGGATAAAACATTTTTTAAATTTATTCTAGCTATTGTATATAGCCCTCCAGGGCGCCACACAGATTTTATTAAAGATTTTGGTGGGTTCTTATCCGAACTAGTACTGGCCGCAGATAGATACCTTGTCGTTGGTGACTTTAACATCCATGTAGACAATGATACAGATGCCTTGGGCATAGCTTTCAAAGACACTCTTAACTCCATGGGCGTTAGTCAACATGTGTCAGGACCCACTCACCTTCGTATTCATACTTTAGATTTAATACTATCTTATGGTATAAATGTGGACGATGTTAAAATCGTTCAGCAGAGTGAAGACATTTCGGATCATTACCTGATATTATGTTTGCTTCACTGGCCTACGGCTGCAAATCAAACTCCTTGTTACAAATATGGTAGAACGATTACCTCAACTACCAAAGATGCGTTTCTCGATAATCTGCCTGACTTGTCTAAAATATCTAGCATGAGTAAAAACGTTGACGATTTTGACATTACTATTGAAAATTTTAACACTACCTTCTCGGAAATATTAAACATAGTTGCTCCTCTGCGTTTAAAGAAAATTAAAAATGGCGGCCCAACACCGTGGTATAATGAACACACTCAGACTCTAAAGAAAGCCTCCCGGAAAATGGAGCGCAACTTTAAGAAAACTAATTTAGAGGTATTTCATATAGCATGGAAGGATAGTACTCGAAAATACAGGGATGCCATAAAAATGTCTAGATCCGCCTACTTTTCATCACTAATAGAGGAAAACCATCACAACCCTAGGTTTCTATTTAACACCGTGGCTAAATTAACAAAAAATAAGTCGTCAGCGACGTCAGATTCTGATTATCAGCATAACAGTGAAGAATTTATGAACTACTTGACTAGTAAAATCCAAGATATAAGAGAAAAAATTATAACAATGCAACCTGAAGTGAAACCCGCTGAACAAACTAACTACAGCACCCCTAAGGAGAAATTGCAATTATTTTCTACTGTAGATCACAATGAACTGTCTAAAATCATTAGATCATCTAAATCAACAACATGCATGCTAGACCCTATACCTACAAAACTACTGAAAGAAATGCTCCCAGAAATTATAGATCCTCTTCTTAGTATTATTAACTCATCTCTGACACTAGGAAAAGTGCCTAAAGCATTTAAGGTGGCTGTTACAAGGGCCCTTGTCAAAAAACCCAAACTCGACCCTAAAGAACTAGGGAATTACAGGCCTATATCGAATTTACCTTTTATATCTAAAATTCTGGAAAAAGTAGTTTCAACTCAATTATGCTCCTTCCTCCAAAGGAATGACATTAATGAAGAATTCCAGTCTGGATTTCGAGCATGTCACAGTACAGAGACTGCTTTGATTAGAGTTACAAATGATCTGCTCTTAGCGTCTGACCGTGGCTGTATTTCGTTATTGGTGCTGCTAGACCTTAGTACTGCATTTGACACCATTGACCATAGCATACTTCTACATATACTCGAAAATTACGTCGGCATTAACGGAATAGCATTGAAATGGTTCAAGTCTTATTTATCTGACCATTTTCAATTTGTAGCAATAAACAATGAGGTGTCCCGCAAATCGCAAGTCCAGTACGGTATACCACAGGGTTCAGTCTTGGGGCCTCTGCTCTTCGCATTATACATGCTACCTCTAGGAGATATAATAAAGCGACACGGAATTAGCTTTCACTGTTATGCTGATGATACTCAACTTTATATTTCCTCGAAGCCTCACGAAACCCAGCAGTTCGATCGAATAAAGGATTGCATAGTTGACTTAAAAAACTGGATGAGTAACAATTTTTTACTATTAAACTCGGACAAAACAGAAGTGTTACTTACGGGACCGAAAACCGCTATATGTAACAACCAAGAATACTGCTTAACGATTGACGGATGCTCCATAAAATCCTCGTCGTCAGCTAAGAATCTAGGCGTTGTATTCGATAGAACTCTGTCATTTGAAAGCCATGTCGCCAACACCTGTAAAATTGCATTTTTCCATTTTAAGAATATATCTAAACTACGTCATATGCTGTCGATGTCAGATGCAGAGAAATTAATTCATGCATTCATGACATCAAGACTAGATTACTGTAATGCACTTCTAGGTGGTTGCCCTGCAGGCCTATTACAAAAACTGCAACTGGTTCAAAACGCGACAGCTCGATTTCTTACACGTACTAAAAAGTATGAGCATATAACCCCGGTTCTTTCAACCTTGCACTGGTTACCTATAAAACATCGCATTAACTTTAAGATCTTGCTTATTACCTATAAAGCCCTGCATGGTCTAGCGCCGCAGTATTTAAATGAACTTCTATTGTATTACAGACCTCCACGTGCATTACGCTCTCAGGAGTCCTGTCAGTTGGTAATACCTAGAATTTCAAAATCAAGTGCAGGTGGTAGATCCTTTTCTTATCTAGCGCCTAAACTGTGGAATATTCTTCCCTGCAATGTCCGGGAGGCAGACACACTCTGTCAGTTTAAGTCTAGACTAAAGACGCATCTTTTTAACCTTGCATACACTACACTTCCATAATATTAATCGTCAGAGGATTTAGGCTGCATTATTTAGATCAACCGGAACCAGGAACACATCCAACAACAAATGATGTACCGTTGCATCAAAGAGTGCAGAACAGTACTCTACTCTCAGCCAGTCTTGTCTCTTTGTTCCAAGGTTACCGCAGGAGGCAGTTCATGCCCAGACCTGATGGCAGAGCTGAGAATGGGAAGCGGTTACCTGACAAGAGCTAAGAGGATAGAGCTGGATAAAGGACGTGGCAACTTTGATTTTCCTACAACATTTCAAATGCTATTAGATTGTTAATGATAATCTTAAATCTACCATTTACCTTATTAAGCTTATTTTTTTATTTTTATTTAGCCTTGTTGTGCAAGCACTGTTGTGCCTGTGCAGAGGCAGCAGCTTTTGCCAGAGGGGAACTGGAATCCCCCGGTCGGGCCTGGGTTCCCCTGAGTTTTTTTTTCTCGATTAGAGTTTTGGGTTCCTCGCCACCGTTTGCATATTGTTTTGCACTATCTGCCTGGCCGGGGGGGCTGCTTTAGAATTCAGAAATTAGAAATAATTAATATATAAGAATTTATAGTCCGTTTAATATTTGACCTGTGGTTCTCTCTCTCCTTTATCTCAAATGTGTCCTTTCACTGTCCTTTTGTGCGAGTGTGTTTGTGTGTGTGTGTGTGTGTGTGAGTGTGTTTGTGTGTGTGCGTCTATGACAATGTGTGTAAGTATGTATGCATATTGTGTGTGTGGAGCATTTGTATGTCTGTCTTTTGTTGTTTTCCACCTTTTTCTTGTTTTTACAGGTATATGCCTTTAGTTGTTTTACTTGTAATCTATTGTGTCTCATGTACAGCTGCTTTGTAACAATGAAAATTGTAAAAAGCGCTATATAAATAAAGTTGAGTTGAGTTGAGTTGAGTAGTAAAACAAGAACTGATATTTTCCCTGAATCAGAATTCAATCGAATATCATTAATTATCTTTATGAGCACTGTTTCTGTGCTATGATGCTGACGGAAGCCAGACTGATAATTGTCCAGGTAGCCATTTAAGTTCACGAATTTGGTCAGCTGATTGAAGACAACCTTTTCAATTATCTTGCCTATAAAAGGAAGATTTGATATTGGTCTGTAGTTAGATATTATGGTTTTGTCTAGATTGCCCTTTTTTAGAAGAGGTTTGACAACGGCATTTTTTAGGGACTCTGGGAAAGTTCCTGAGAGCAGTGAGGAATTAACTATTTTTAGGAGATCTGCTTCCAAACAGTTAAACGCTCTTTTGAAAAAGGATGTGGGAAGTGTGTCAAGGCTGCAAGTTGACGCCTTAAGATGCTGTATCAATTGAAATTCAGACAAAGTTACTAATTTCTGATGTAGTGAAGTCAGACTGACCTGACTGCCGCATGGAGCTTTGCTGATTTCCATTCTGATATTACTGATCTTTTGAAGGAAAAAAGTTGCAAATTCATTGCATTTGTCATCAGACAGCATTTCCCTCGGAACTTGACTAGGGGGATTTGTTAATCTCTCTACAGTAGCAAAAAGTGTGCGAGTGTTATTTATTTTGGAGTTTATAATGTAAGAGAAAAAAGTTTGTCTAGCTTTGCCTAAGTCAACATTGAAGGCATGCAGACTTCTTCCACATACGCTCTGCTTTTCTGCATGTTCTTTTCATGCTTTTTACTTCTGGTGTGTTTCTCCAGGGTGCTTTACGCCTGCCAGTTATCGCCTTGAACTTTACTGGAGCAATGGCATCGATAGCATTTTTGACTTTTTTGATATAAATTTTATGTTTCTTTAAATATATGTTTCTTTAAAAGTTGCTCAATGAGGACCTAGAATATTTTCCTATAAAATTTGCATTAAAGGTGGGACTCTGTTCCTAAAGCTACCATATAATGATGATTATTTTTTCATCAGTTTCATTAGATCATCAGTATTAATGTGCCAGCTGGCTGTAGTCTGACATGTCTTGTTATGACTGTAAACCAGAGACATTGTGTCAAAGAAAGCACTGCTCTGACTGACTTGGCAGATGTAGAGGGGATCTGCAGCAATTATTAAAATCAGAGGTCTCATTAAAGTGTGTTATTTACATTCCCTTCCAGTCTTTTTTAAGGAGGCCTATCGAATCACCTTAGTCATTCGAATGCCTATATTAATTGCTGGTAATGTAACAGCTGTTCATATTTAGTTTAGACCCCGACATACCTAAATGACAATAAAACGGTCACTGACATTTTATCATTCTGTCTTTCTACATGGAGCCTTTCGCAACATTTTAAATTTCACCAACAAGCTGCAGGAGGTACCAGGGTGGAGCTCATATAATTTGCTTCTTAATGTGCCTCTGTTATTTCATTCACTATATCAGAATATATCTGAATTGAAATTCAGTTCTTCAGAATGCGTAATGTGACAGATCAGATATAGGCATTCAGTCATTCAATCATATAATCTCAATAAGCTCCCTTGTTCAGTTGTCAGGTCACTGGTTATTCCCGAAATCTTTTCATTGCAATGAAAAGTTCCCAGAATGCAATACAAAAATCAGGGAGCATCGGTGCTCCTTATGTTCCCTTACTGGAAATCAAGTGACATTTTTGAGCCAACTCAATAAACCTTTTGAAACGTAATAAAACTTTTGAAAAAACAAAAGATTATATTACATATACCTGTATATATATATGCTGTATATAAACGCAGTGCTAAATCAGTAGGGAATCTACTTAACATTTAATATTTTACTTAATTTATGAACGCATATGTAACAGAATAAATGTAATAAAGTGTTTTTCATAATGCACTGGAAAAATATTTGAGCCATAGATAAAAAATGGTATCACATGAAAAACTTTTCTATATGCTATTTTAATGCTTAAAGATAAGTTTTAAGTGATCAAATTATCGAATGCAGTCAGACTTTAAGCAGCCACGTGTATCAGTAAAATTAGTAATAAGCTTTAAATGTGACAATAATAAGAAATAAGCTTAGCAGTGACCGAACCTGTGTACTGTACAATATACACTGATCTACGACCTATAGGGAGCAAGAAAGTTGAATAAGACAGCGTTTGTCTTTTGTTCTCGTTACTATTTACAGAACACCAGGCAATCACACAAAAGCCATTTATTAATTTTGATCAAGGTCTACAAAATATTTTGTTACTGTTAATTGTTGGTGACTTTAACATCCAAATTGACATGGAAAAAGAGTCATTACTAATTACGTTCATTGATAACTTAGAACTTAATTAACCTAAAAGAATTACATGCTGGAACAGAATAGAGTTTTTTTGTCCAGCACTCTTTAACCTGGAATTGTGACTTCCTTTCAGGTAAGGAGAAAACATCTTAACCAAGTCATAAAAATAACATTTTGAAACATTCAATGAATAGGTGCATAGGTGGAATCATAAAACGAGTTTTGCTTTGCAGTTGCTTTAGCGGCATCTAGTGGTGATGTTGCAAATTGCAACCAATGGCTCACCCCACCCCTTCCCCCTTCTCTTCAAGCACTATGGTGGCTGACACAAGACTAAGATGTCATCACGTTTTTGATTTTTCACCGAAGGAGATAGCGTATTTACAAAACACGCTCTATAGAGCAGTTTGTCCGTTTAGGGCTAATGTAGAGACAACATAGTGAATTGCATGTAAGAGGACCCTCCGTGGATGTAGAAAGAAATAGATCATCCTAAGGTTATAAAAACACAATGCTTCATTATGTTACGTCTTTACCTCTGAAGACATAGTTATGTATTTTATATTTCTGTCAATAGATCATCCACAAAATGACACAGTGAAAAAAAATTCAATAAAAATCTAATCAAACTGGAAGTTTTCTGTAGACCTGTTGGTTGCCTACATTACCTATTTTTTACCAACAGGGAAACAGGGCAAGGTACCCTCTTTATGTCAGTTACTACACTGTTGAATGTGCATGGCGTAAAGTGTCCTGCAGGACAGTTTCCTCATGTCTTCTCGTGTGGCCAAGATGCCACAAGATGCAAGATGATAAGTAAGTTCGACCCTGTGATAATCTGCTTCTTTTGTTTATCTTTAAATCAAAAGTTGATGGTAAAATACAGTACCAGTTTTACAGTGTGGCAATTGACTACTATTGTCCTTTTCCTGACCTAAGCATAATTTATGGTTGTGAATGGGACCAACTCCAAACCTACGCTGTAGACTGTGCGTAGCTCTGCTTAGCCAGACGTGCACCTCTCCAAAAATTTAGCAACGAGTCAAGTCAACACGGACCCTACACGGACTGCAATCGCTGTGATTGGTCTGTTTGAACCCCTCTCTCAGATACAAAAAACTCAGCGATAGCGTCATGTTACTTAAATGCATTTCAGAATGAATTATCTAAGTAAATTATTGTTCTTCTGTATTTAGCATCTCAAATTGCAACAAAAGTGACCGTTTACTTGCCGCTATCACAGCTAATGCTTCTGAAACGAGCTGCTTGGTTACACAAGCAACACACGCCTCATTTATAGATTGGATCTTTGAGTGTGTGTAGGCAAAAATCCACAGCAATGTTCACTATTTGCTATTTGGCATGGATTAGTGGTTTGGACACATCAGGGTCTGAGCAGACGTACATACTTTTGCTTGTCCGAGTTCTGCATGTTTTTGGAATTATGAGCCACTCCTGTCGCTTCTAACGCATTTGGATGTTGAAAGGTGCTCTTTTATTTGTCAATGAAATTAATTAGACATTGTTTACAAGGTGGAGATGTGAAACTGTTAAGCTGCACAACATTTCAAGATTTTTGGCAATTTATAGACTTCACATCCAAAAGGGAGGTGTAGGCTAGGCACGTTTTCCGTGTTACAGGGTGATTCCTTGGGGGAGGGTCATATATCTTGTTTATGGAGCTGGGCGAATGTAAAACTAACGGCCCCTTTAAAAAGCTGCAATTTCCTTTTACTTCCGTTCTCCCCGCCATCATGGTGCCCTGTTTGTAGCAGGTGGTGCAAAGACTCTCCTTACCTCTATTGAGTATTGAACGTTAAGCTCATAGCAGCCCAGATCAGGAAACGATCTACATATGTTAGTCCGGTGGGATCTGTTTATACGCAGTAAGTCGGGTACGCCAATTTATTTGTGTGATTCCAGACAAGGCGAAATCTCTCTGCGAGGGTCTGAGGGTGCTCAATTGGAGAAGCATATATTTTTGGGGTAGCCTATGTATTATATGGACTTGTGGCCCTGCTTTGCTAGTATTATTGTGTGTTAGTGGTGGGGACTAATAGGAATTCATTACGTAGTTTGACACAGGTAGTCTGGTGGCATCGTGCGTAATCATTACCTGGGGCCAGTTAAAGGGCGCTGCAGGTAGTTGGTTTTATGCTGCCATGTAAATTTTATAATTGTGGCCTGCCATTTTAGTTTCGGATGCATGCCTGTAGTGACAGTAATTGTTCCATAGGAGTTTGTCTGCTGCTGTTTTGCCGCTGTGTGGCGGTTCAACATTTTTACCTCTCTGTTGCTGTGCTGTGGAGGAGTCTTCAATCTTCTCACAACGTGTATGCGTCGTGTGTGGAGAAATGTTGTTCCTTCCTTTGATTGAATGTGGATGGTAGTGAGCGGAGTTTTAATTTGTTTGTTCCTTTGATTTTGAATTGTTTTTTATTATTTTTTTGTTTGCGGTTATTATATTGTTCTCAGGAGGCCAATCTTTTTGTGGTGTTCATGGATGTTACCTGTTGGGAGGGTTCTTTTTATTTATAAACATATATTTTCTTTTTTTGTTCATCACTTTGTGTAAGGTTGGTTTGGGATGAGTGTATTTGGGTTGAAATTCTTTCTTTATTTTTGGTTTTCCTATGTTTTTTTTCCTTTCTCTCCTGACATTGTATTTCCTGTGAAACCCTAAAATTGATGAGCAAGGCAGGATGAGTGCCGAGAGGGAATGGTGCGGGCCGGTGATGCGAGTGATAAGGAGTGTCAGCTGCGTGTTGCACCGGCTCTGCATCTCTCACGGAGAAGATCAGAAGCATAAAAGGACGAGCGGCAGTGTGTACAACGAGAGAGGACCGGGCCCGGACATGTTAAGTTTGTATTTATGTTCTTGTGGCCGGCAGTCGACCGTGAGGTGGCTGCCAGCCCTCACTTCCGCGTTATTGTTTTTTTTAGTTTGATAAATATTTGATACTTAGTTTGAATTTTTGCAGGTTCCCGCCTCCTTCCTTCCCTACTTTGAACTGTATTACATTGGGATAGTGCACCACTGTATGGTATGTCTGTTATTTGTCATGTGTACTTTATCGTACTGTGAGAAATTCTGCTGATGCAAAATATTGACCAGCTGCAGAGATAAATACAGTGTCCAAAATAATGTGGGATACATACACTTCCCTTTTTTCCATTGATTTGGATGACCTGTCGCTAAATTTTTGTGGTAGATCCTCGTAATTGAGGTAAATTAATATCTTAGGTTGGCCCCGTAACATGTTCATTCTATGAATCACACGTAAGCACTTTGAGAAATGATCGTAAAATCAAATTTAGGATGGTATCCAAGCAGCATTTTATAAATAAGACCCATCATGTCTTAGTTACAAGGATTTCTGACTAATGATGTGTGTGTGTGTGTGTGAGCGGGAGAGAAACTGAATGTCTACTGTTGTTGACTCTTCGCCTTCACATTCAATTCAATTTTATTTTAAAAAATTGCATTGCATCAAAGCAGCTACATTGGGTATGGATGTCAATTAAACTGATAGAATGTCAAGTATTACAGTCATCCCCAAAAAGATTATGTAAACAGTGCCCAGTGGAGACAGTTGGTTGACATACTAAGGTCATACATACAGTTAAAGTTAACAGCTCAAACAAAGCCCTATAACACAGCCTTATACACTGTAAGCTCTTATCCTGCTCGGACAAAGTCAAACATATCAGTACTGCTACTGCTTCAAGACAACCTGATACGGGCTGGTGGGAGATACAATACGGACCGCTGCAGATGGGGATCCTCTACTAACATCCCTTAAACAAAAGTATTTTAAACTATATGAGCTAGACCATAATAAGTTTAAATGTGAATGTAAACATTTGTATGTGTTTAGCCCATTGTATTTCTCAGTTGTCGATCTGTAAGGAATGCGGTTTCCGGGTCCAAGCTGCTATTCCTTTTAAGGGAAGGTACAAATTAACCAGCCATTTCCGAGCACTGTTTATTCATATCACACAGTTAAGCGAAAAATGTATAGTTTCAAAGTGTAAACTGCCATCTCCAAGCTCACAGAATCTCCAACATTAATATTTTAATCATTTGTAAAAAATGAATCACTGTCTTCTTTAATTCTTCATTATGGAGATAAAGTTTAGAATTGGTGATTTCCAGTTGTTTTACCTCAAACAATGAAGGAATATTCAATGTATTTGTTATTTGTCTATGGCATCTGATAGAATGTTTGGACCCTTACATCTTATACTTCACTATTTATTTTACTTTCTTAAGGCAAAATGCTAAATGCTCCTTCCTTTTCCTTTTGCTTTGCAAAATCATATAAATTAAAGTTCATGCATGAATATAAATGTAAAGGATTCTAAAAAATTTACGTTGGATGACAAAATCCCATTTTTAACAGGAATGTTAACCAAATCAGGACCATTGATTAATATACTACAAACATTACTACTACAATTTTTTAAAGCTAAAATCAAATATTGTTAAAAACGTTAGGTTGTTTTTGGTTTCACTAAATAAACTCAAAATATGAATGGTTTTCTCACATACGCCATGTTTTTCCAGAAGAAATGTATTAGCTGACAAGAATCATTTGGATAATTGTATTGATGGATATAGGTGCTTTGTGGAACTTGTTGTGTCTTCTGCATGCATACAGTGACAAATACTTTTGCAAAACCCATTCTTTGAAAGGAGATCCTGGAGAGCAGCCAATCTTTACAATTTTCATTGTTACAAAGCAGCTGTACATGAGACATATTGACTATAAACAAATCACTAAAAGTTATATACCTGTAAAATCAAGAAAAGGTGAAAACACAAAAAGCAGACATACCCACATACAAATGCACCACACTAATACACATAGACATAGACACACACACACACACAGATGGACACACAGACAAGCACGTACGCGCACACAGACAGACGCACGCACAGTGAAAACACACATTTAGGATAAATGAGAGAGAAACACAGGTCAAGTATTAAACAGACTATAAATTCCTATATGCAATATTAATTAAGTAAAACTTTAAATTGTAAAGCAGCCCCCCTGCCAGGCAAATAGTGCAAAACAGAATGCAAATGGTGGCGAGGAACCCAAAACTCCAATCGAGGGCTATTGGTGTCTCTGAAATGATGCTCCAACGGTTCAAGTCGTACCTCTCAGGTAGGTCATTTACATTGACCTTTATGCATTTGGCAGAGACTTTTATCCAAAGCGACTTACATTGCATTGTATTATACATTTGATTCAGATTATGTGTAATCCCCAGGGATCGAACCCATGACCTTGGCATTGCTAGTGCCATACTCTAACCACAGAGCCACAGGAACTCAGGGCTCATTGCCTGGACCACTACTCTTTCTCAAATACATGACATTTTTCATTTCAGCCTGACGATCTGACTGTTTCTGCTCTCATCTCCGCATGCATTAGTGATCAGCATTTCACTTTCAGCTGAACCTTGCAAAATGGAACTGCTGCTGATCTCAGCTGACCCAAATATTTGTCAAAAACTCTCCATTCAACTAGGTTCATCAACCATTACACCTTCCAAGACAGCCAGAAACCTCTCAGAGCATGCTACGCAAGTCCTAGTTCAGGCTCTAGCCCTGACCAGACTGAACTATTGCAATGCTCTACTGGCCGGACTTCCAGTTTGTAAATCCAAACCTCTGCAGGTGATCCAGAATGCAGTGGCAAGTGTGGTCTTCAATGAGCCAAAGAGAGCACACGTCACTCCTCTCTTCGTTAGGCACCCAATAGTCGCTCACATCAAATTCAAAGATCTCCTCTAGGCCCAAATAACTACCACTGGTTCGACACCACCATTCACTCGCTAATACAGACACATGTGGGCTACCCTCTAGATCCTTGCGATCTGCTATTGAAAAACGTTTTGTGGTGCCGTCCCAAAAAGTAAAATAATCACTCTCACGTAGCTTCTCTGGATCTGTTCCACGATGATTTAATAATTTGGCTGGTGCTACAAGATCAGCATCTTTAAGAATCGGATAAAAACACATCTCGTCCGTCAACACTAATATAGACTTCTATTTCTTTTTGTATTTAATTTTAGTTATAGTTGAAACTATTCACTTAACAATGTCTCAGACTGTGCTCAGTTTTGCACACATCCTAAAACCTGCCATCAAAAGACAGAGATTTTGATTTCCCGTCAAAATCTTCCAAACCAAATGACTCGAGGGATTTATTTTGAATTATTTTGAATTGGTCTACAAACACATCTTTAAGCTTCAAGAGAGCAACATGTTTTCTTTATGTTAAAACGTATTTTATTTTTGTGTGTGAAGTTGTGTGCATCTGTATGAGCAACTGGCATGTATATTAGTGCGGGGCTAAAGGCAGGTGCTATCTTGGCAGAGGCCAAATAACCAGAGCATGTTTGACATCATTACAGACACAGTGTCTCAGTGTCAGGTTCCTGTCACAGGAAGAGAATGACCCATGGGCCATGATGGGGAAGGGTAGGGGACCACACAAATAGCAGGCACGGAGTGCCCATGTGAAAGAGATGAGATGCTGGCGGGGATTTGGGGTGACCAGCCATATGTTTACAGAGGAGTCATGAAGGGTGTGAGTTGGTTGAGGGTTGGCACC
Source organism: Triplophysa bombifrons (assembly GCA_029783895.1). NCBI lineage: Eukaryota > Metazoa > Chordata > Actinopteri > Cypriniformes > Nemacheilidae > Triplophysa > Triplophysa bombifrons. The sequence goes on from CM056455.1 coordinate 8,969,400, forward strand.
TCTGACCCCCTGCATCGCTACATCTTTATTACATGGCTGACATGGTGCATGCCAGCACCGGGGATGGAATTCTGTCTCCGTTTTTGATTTATGACTCTCAGCTGCTCTCCACTAATTCAGCTGCCAGGTGCACTTCAGATGGGCCCTGAAGAAAGAGAGCTAAAGAGACGAGAGAAAGTAGGAAGAGAAGGGGAAAAAGAAAGACCGTAATAAGTGAAGGGGTGGATGAGAGAATGAGTAACAAATGTAAGGAAAATAAATAAAAACCCAGGATGTAGATGTGGCAAGCACAAAAGGTATCTGTAGGCCTATACTGCAAACTGATCTCAATTTGTATCCAGGTCCTACTGTAGTTTTGGGAAATTATCCCATTCCTGTTTTTGTGTAAACTTCAAAAGCAGTGCATATTACACATATTACTTGCTTAGAGTTCACTGCTGTCTAGAACATGTATGCATTAGAAACTCCTCATTAATTAATGTTCTATGTTTGCACCTGCTAAGTGTCCCATCGGGTTAGAAACCGGACTGTTTACACACACACAGCATCATTTGCACTCTATACTGCTCACTTGCACACCAGGAATATTACACTGAATGCTCATTTGCACTAATGGACTACTCTCATAACTGCATTACCTCATCTACTGCACTGTAACCTTAATAACTGAATTTACTCATCTACTGCACTGTAACTTCAATAACTGCACTAACTCACCTACTGCACTCTAACTCATCTATTGCATTGCATCTATCGCATAACTAACTGCATATACTCATCTATTGCACTATAGCTTCAATAACTGCACTAACTCATCTACTGCACTGTAACTGTATATCTGCATCTACTCATGTATTGCACCGTACCTTTAATAACTGCATTAACTCATCTACTGCACTGTAACTTTAATAGCTAATGTCTGTAACTAATGCACACTCAAGTCACTTGCACTATTGTATAGTCTATATTGTTATCTGTTCATAACCTCCTGTACACTAATGTTCACAGTATATAGCCTTCTGTATATATTGTTCATAGTACATACCGATTGTCATATTTTCATAGTACATGCCCATCGTAAATTATTTTCCTAATATTGTATTCTGTATTTATTCACACTGTATATCTGCACTTGCTAATTGCACTTCTGGTTAGACCTAAACTACATTTCGTTACACTGTACTTGTATATGTGTAATGACAATAAAGTTGAATCTAATCTAATCTCATCTAAAAATTCTACATGCTCACTTGGGATCTTCATGCCCATTAGAACACTAGTACCAAAAACAGGAACTACGACATGAAAGAAGTCAAGTGGTAAAGTGCAAAGACAACAGTGGGGGTATTTGGACGCTGCCTTTGAATGCGATCGCCGTCGTACGCCATATTGACGTGATCATTTGACGTAATTCTCTGTTCCTTTTCAATGACGAGTGGCTGGCAACTTACTTTTCAGGTGCATATCCACCACCTACCGTACTGGAGTGCGGGCTATAGATTTGCCATGTGATGTAATGACAAGCGCAACAACTTAAGTTATGAGAGCCAGTTTGCATTAACAACACAACGTGGGTTTTGTACAAGTAAACAATACAAGAAACAAAGCTTTACATTTTCTTCAAGTACAGCACATTCAGAGCTTTTTATTTTCATGCATTTTCATTTTTACCTTGTAGGGCTATATGCTTTTGATAAAAGTAACCTAAACAATTAAAAGGAATACAACAGCTTTGTGATTTTGCGATGCATTTTCTTTAATTTCGGCAATAACAGGCCCATCCACACTTCCCATTGTGAAGAATAATTATGCCAATGGAATGTCTTTTTGTAAAAGAAACATGCTTGACTGTAAATTGCTAAAAATTATGATTGGACTGTATTCTGCCTATTGGTTGATGTCTCTCACTTAGATGCGTTCCTCCAATATGCATTCTATTGTAGTATTAAGAACAATCTGAGTAAATCTCTTACATGGTGTTTTTATGTGCTAAGCATATTTTAACAAGGACGTTATCCAAATGTTACTTTCACTTTCTCCTCATCTGTTCTTTTCTTTCTTTGTCCATAAAACGACATAATTTTTACACTCTTGTCTCTTGATTTATCGTTTGGACAAATAAGTAATTACATTTTAGTAATTAATTGGTTTTGGGCTTATTTGTGTTTTGTAATTATTTGTTTATCAAAAATGATTAGAAAGTTGAATTGCGCCAAAGTGTATCTGTTGAAACCACCTGAGCACCTGGAGTTAAAACCATCAGTTGAAACCATAAAACACGGTCAATTTAAGCCAAAGCAAGGTAAATGTTCATGTTACATTAGTTCCACAAGAATTAACATAATGTTTAAATTTACATGAAATTATATTCTGTCCCGTGGGCTCATGGGATATAGAGCATCTCAAGTATCCGTCACTCAGTACTTCTAAATCTGGGCGTAACCACACATACTCTTCGTTCCCCTACTGAATTTTGCCTACTATATAGTTAAGAAGTACGCCATAGTGTTGCCCTGGCATGCATTAAACAGGAGTTTTAGTCATTTTCACAGATTCGTCTTATCAGATAACTTTAAAATAATAACTTTTCTGTTTTAAGTCCATTGTTGTTGTCTAAATGTACCTTGCACGTATACTTCTCCAGATCAAAGAAGTTTCCATCTTACAAAAAAGTTAAAGCTTTGTTGGTTTTTAAAAATAATGGCTGATATTCTTTCATGTTCAGTGGTCACACTGGAAATGTAAGGGCAAGTAAAGCACATTGCATTGTGGGATACAGCATGCTTAAGGTCTATATTGTGCATTACATTTAGTAGGTCAGTTTGGCACATGGACAAAAGATAGTGGTCAAAATGAGGGCAGATTACATATGTGGAGGGGGAGACAGGCAAAACAACGATTAAGAAAGTCATCTGAATTCAGCGCCAGTGCTCTTCATTGATCTAACTGCAAGGAGAAATCAAAATGTTTGGCTTATTTTAGCCAATTAGCTGCAAGAGAGCGGATTGTGTGAGCAGTATTGAGCAGTGCTCCACTGAAAACACTATTGTCAGCATGCTCAATTTGAGATCAATGCAGCGCTGTTATAGGATTAGCCATGCTATTGATGCAGTATAGGCTACTCTAATATATTAACAGGCTAATCAACAGAGGGCTGTGTGTCATGTGACACCTTGAACAAGAGACACTGTACAAACATATGAAACCGACATTGGACTGCCATCTTAAAAAACAATATATTGCTTTTCAAAACGAAACATACTGTATATGTAAAAATACGCAATGTTACATAGCCTACTGACAAAAAAGATGTCTGAATACACACACACATATTAGTTTGTCTGTTGAATAAAAAAAGCATTTTAATTGTTGAATCATTAAGTAAGCAGACATAAAGAAGCAGACAGTAAAAAGGATTCCTTGAATCCTCTGTCACAAAAGCTCATCGTTCTGGTCCTTGTAGCCCTCTGGAGTGAGATGCACACCACCAAAGAGACGAGAATGAAAGCATTGTCAAACACTGTCACGTTTAGGAGATCTGCACTCCTGTTAACTGTTTAAAGGGACTTTAGTCTTGTGAAGAGCTTTGTCTTTTGTCTGTGGGTGGAGACTGGCTTAGGAGAGCTGCTTTGTATTTTCTGCGGGCTTTGTGCCTTTGGGTCCCATATGGGGGAAAAAAACAGGCATATAAGTTCTTAAGCAAAGTTTATATTTGCCAAGATTTGAGAGCTTTGCTTTACTTCAGTGGAAAAACAATAACCAGGCAAACGGAATTCTACCCTTATAAGCACTTATGCAAAGTTCATATTAGCAATGGAAATTTTAACCTTGGCTTGAATGGATAAGAGCTGTCTATAATGCAAGATCAGAACCACCCATCACACCCCTCCTCATACAATAAAATAACACAACAATCTGCCTCTGGACTACACATGTAAAAACAAAGGAAAAACAAGTTTTCCTTTTTTTCTATAGTTATATACATATATATATATATTTATATATTCTATTTGATGTATTTATAATCAGTATTGTCTATAAAACAGCTGTAATTCTTTATGTTTTCTGTTTTTCAACAAATTCAACAAGTTAACATACAACAAATTAGATTATTAAAGTGAAATAATAGGGGTTTTATGTGAGAAAATAATACATTTTCAGCTTATTTAAAAAAAACAAATGAAATAAAAACAAACACATTCATTTGAAAACAAACACCACTCAAATTAAACATTGTATCATGCTCATAACTCCAGGGCCCGCATGTATAAAGCCACTCAGAGTAAAACATTTATTTTAATTGTGTCAAAATTGTGTGAATTCTAACGCTTAAAAATAAGAGTAATGCATAAAGTTTCATAAGTGTTAAGACTAGGTCTTAGCTCCTAAATTATTTAAGAGAGCTGAAGAGGTCTCCTAACTCTCCTAACCTAGTTAAGAGTGAAAGTATGCCAGTACAGAAGCAGATACCTGGGACTTTACAACAAAGAACGAGCTTTGGTCTTTTCTTTATATAGCCTCCTGCTGAGAGTGTAAAAAGATGTCATTCAGCAGCTTAATTATTTAAATTAACTGTTCATTTAAAAGTGTATGAAACCAAGCCAAAGTGTAATTTTTGAAACCCCTTCTCCGTCACCTTCTCTGTTTGAAAAATGAAATTGCAGGTTACTTTATGTATTCATCATCATATGGGTTGAAGTCAAACGATGTTAAATATCCTACAAAATCATACAGCTCAATATATCAATCATTTTTATAAACTATCCATGGTAAATCAGGGGAAGGTAAGCAGGCAGTTTTCAACACAGACTTTTATATACTTGCCCAATAACTAAATGTTGGTTTATTTTACCCAAATTAGTTATGGATTGCAGCTGTATTTAAATTAATAATCTTCACCCTTTCAGGCTCTCTATTGGCTGATTCAGAGGCAAAGGTCAGCCATTTTGTGTTTTAATCAATGTAGTCCTTAATTTACACTTAACACTTAAGACAGAATTTTCAGAGTCTTAAACGTTAATGAAAGTTCCTTTTAGCTTCTTTATAAAAGTCTCCTATTTTTAAGAAAGATTTTTTTGGCACTTAATCGAAGTTTAAGACAACTCTTAAGAGCATTTGTCTGCAACAACTGTTCACAAAGCTGGAATCTGAGGGTGCAAAAAAAGCAAAATATTGAGAAAATCGCCTTTGAAGTTGTTAATCAGGGGCACTGTAGCAGGCCATCCACTCACAAAAATAAAGTATTTTATACATTTACGGTTGGAAATTTATAAACTATCTTCACGGGACATGATCTTTACTTAATGTCCTGTGATTTTTTGCATGAAAGAAAAATCTGTAATTTTTCCCATATTTTTGGCAATTACTAAAATTGTTCCCGTGCTACTTAAGACTGGTTTTGTTGTCCAGGGTCACATATTTGAGTTGAGCAGCAGCATATGAAGAGTTCAGATGCAAAAAAACCTCTAAAATCCACCTCTGTCAAAAATGGGATTACAATATTCAGTGAATGCGCTCCACATGTCATCTGTGTTTTGTAAATTTATCTTCAAAACCGCTAAATACCAGTCTGCGCAGTCTGAAATATCTGGTATTGCTAAATGATAAAAAATCCATCTGACGAATTTAGAGGGGTTTGCATCTGAACTCTTCATATGTTCCTTTGTCTTTCTTAACATAAATGACCCTTGGTGTTATATTTGATCTAATGCAATGACATCTGTAGTAGTGACAGTAACCATGATAATCAATACTACTCATACAGTATAATAATATTGTGAATGAATCAGCACCTCTTAAACAGTGAAAAAAACACCAAATAGAAGAAAAATAAATTGACTGATAGCATTATTTATTTATTAACATTCCAATAGCTTTTTTAAATACACAACCCAGTGTGGTTTAAGTATGTCTCTGAGTAAATCCCTGCTCTGCTGTATTTCTGGTTATGAAAGATAAAAATATATGTAGAACTGCTATCTCTAGATGTGTGTAACTGATGCAAACAAGTCAGTATATTATAAATACTTTAACAGTATTTGGATAAATCTGGCTGTAGAAGTTTGGATATAAGTAGGTTAGGGCAAACTGTGAGCCTTCAAGACAAATTTAATTGTGGGATGTCATCCAAGGTCTGGTTACTGTTTGCTTGAATTAATTCCTTGGATTGGCAGACATTGAAATACCTTGTTTTAAAGTTAATGAAGTATATATATATAAATATTCAGTATTCCACTCATCTCTTTGCTGCTTGGTTTGTTACTGTTTTCTTATGATGTTTTCAGCTATTTAATAAATTTAGTTAAAACTTTGATATCCCTATTTTTATTGTAGTGGATGCAACTACATTTAATAATGTTTTGTAAAAAGTGTACAATTGCCAATCTGTTACGTAATTCTAGCAAGAGTGTGCAAGCTTGTAAGGAAGTGTCGCCTTTTTACAACAGTGTGCAAATTCTCACAGATATATCCCTTTCAGGCCAGAATCTTTTTTGTTCCCTATTATGCTACTCGACATTAATGAGAGAAAAAAGAGCACATTATGTCCATTGATGCTCTTGAAATGCGTGCTTGTTTTCTGTGTTTTATACCATCTGTCTGGCATCACACACACAGAGCCACGGCCACGGTCGCCTACTCTGCCAAGCCTATCTATTCATGAGACTTAACCAGGCGTGCAATGGGCAGAGAATACCAAGTGCAGGAGCTCCGGCCACCTTCTTAGAGCGACAGGGACCCGAGAGCAGCATCGCTGTGACACTGCACCACACAAGGGACACTAGACGTGTTGCCACGGTGACACACTGGGAGGTCAGAGGGCCCACGTGAGAGGTGAGAGAGACACAATGGGATGAGCGTGAGTCCATCTGGACGAGTGACCTGACATAATTAGATATTAATCCTGCTCTGAGGTGTGGTGGGAGTGTGTAAGTGTGTGTGTGCTGGGGCGTATGAGAGCGTATGAGTGTGTGTGGCATGTAGGGGGGAGTTAAGCTGAGGAAGAGAGAAAAAAGAGAGTGTTGTTCTTAAACACTAAGCTGATTAGCCAGGCATGTGTTTGCTGTCGAGTTGTGCCGCACTGGACTAGGCCAATCCATTGGATGTGTGTTTCTGGTCTCATCTGTCTACTTGGTTTGTATTGACATTTGTTAAAAGGAGAAGCATGAAAGGAGGAACGAAAGAGGATGGTGGAGAAATGAGACAGGCCTCTGAAATGTCAGTGCTGACAGATGGGGATGTATGATGGAGCTGGGCTGAGTGCCACATTAACGGCAATCACTTTTATGTCTTCAGGTAAATATAAAGCTGTTTTAAAGCGATAGTTCACGCAAGAATTAAAATTAGTTTTTTATGTATTCACCCTAGGCCATCTGAGATGTATATGACATTTTTTCTTGATTAGAACACTAAAGAAGATGTTTAGGTAAATCCACAGATCTCTTTGCTTCATATAACGGATGTATAGATGGATGTAAGATCTCTAAGAGTTCTAAAGCACACATCTCCAGCACAAACTTGATCCCCGCGGCTCCTTGTAACATATTTTTGTCTTGTGAAGTGAATGGATCGATATTTGTAATAAACTGATCATCATTAATAAAAAAATGAGTGGTTTTCTACAGCTTCTGCCAAAAGTCCTCATCGTACTCCCTCCGTCGCATAAATGACGTATGCACGATCTCAAAGGTGAACGGACATCGGTTTGTTTACAACGTAGAGGAAGGATGTGTTTACCTTAAAATCTTCTTTATTGTTCTACTCAAGAAAAAAAGATGGCCTGAGGGTAATAAACAACAAATGGGTGAACTATCGCATCAACATATTTTCTGTCAAAGCTGCCAAATTCTATCCCTTCCTCTTTCAAAATCCTTGTGTAATGTGGACTGTGTTGATTTATCTCATCAAACTAAAGAAAACAACTCAACTCCAGTAGTTGGTCTTAAAGTTCATTGATGGTGACAACTTGGGTCACTTGAGGTAAATTTGTTTGGGACATGTCATCCAATTTGTTGACCCTGAGGCCATGTTTAGTTAAATCATCTGGTGGACATGACTATGTCGCTGTCATCACTGATTGCCTGTGTTTTTTCTGCCAGTAAAAAAAAGTGGATTACATGACAGTATGCTAGATTATGTTTACACATATCACAACTACTCTTGGCTTTGTTTTAAAGTAAATCATTTGTCAGATCCTTTGGAACTAAATTGGGCAGTGTAAGTAATTAGGTTGGCCTTTAAAATCCTTCACCACATAGGTTCTACAGGTTCCAACAACGGAATGTACACATTTTGCAGAATCATTTCCGTTGCAGTGACAGAAGCCATTTCTTAATATAGCTCACACTATTCTCGACTAGAGAATCCAGTCCCAGTATGCAGTATGTGTTTTTATTATTTTTTCATTTATCTAGTTAATTTAGTTTAAAGGGAAACAAAAAAACAACAGTTCTGAGGTACCTTTGACTACCATTTAATTTTTCCTACTGTGGTCGTGGATGATGTCCCAGAACTGAAAATTACTAACATTCTTCCAAATATCTTTCGCTGTGTTCATCATAACAAAGTAATATATGGTAAGGTATGACTTTACACGAGAGTAAATGATGACAGAATTTTTTTTTTAGCTTATATTTTATTTATAAAATATTTTAAAACATATTTTTCCTTTACCTGTCAATGTAGGTGTAAAAAAAAGGAAAAATAAGCATATTTGTCATGGAATGAGCCCACAACTAAATCGTAGAATTCCATTCAAATAAAACCAGACAATGAACACAGTCAAACACAGGGCTAAAATACACTAAAGAACAGACTTAGGGAGAACAGCAACAGATACCAATCAGTGACCATCAGTGGAACATACTAGTGAAGAGAACATAAACATAAACACAGAAACTGAATCTATGCAGAACATAAAAGAATGTAACTTTGTCATTACACCCCAACCCCAGAACGCTGTGTTGTCGTGCCAACCGGTCCAACTGAGGAGGAAGGTTGGGGGATCAGGAGGCGGGCGTGGAGCAGGCAAGGTTCATGTGACGGTAAGGAGTTCAGAGGGAGGAGCCTTGAGATGGAAGAGCCAAATGGACACCAACAGCAGGGTGATACCTAGGACATGATGGGCCATGGCGGAACTGGCGGCTCAGGTGACTGAGTCGGGGATCCGGAAAACCGCGGATGAAGGTGGAGCCTGATAGAGCCATAGGGGCGAAGTGACGAGGAGTAGACGGAAGATTGGAGTCCCAGGGTGGCGTATGGTTGACGACTGACCAAGGCAGAACTGGAGGGACAAGGGAGCCTGGTGGAGCTAGTGGGATCATGGTTGAGACGAGGGACGCAGGATCCAAGGTATAGCCACTGGGTCGAAGGGCCGTTGTGGAGTCTGGGTCTCGTAGGCTGGAGGCGGAACCATGGGGAACTTACCCCCGAGGTAGTTGGCGGCTGGAGATCTCGAAGCTCATCTGACCCAAAGGCGCTGGTGTGCAGAGTTTAAGCTGAGCAAAACGTCTTGTACAGTCCGTATTTCTATCACGGAATGGCGTGTATATACAGTTGAGTGCACGACGAAGCTTAGAATATTGAAAAGTAATTTAATGAAACAACAGGGAGAAATACCAGGAACAGCCAAACGTAAAATAAAAAAACGGACAATAAACACAGGCAAACACAGGGCTTAAATACTATTGAGAACATAACTAGAGAGAACAGAAACGGGTGCAAACTAATCAGTGTCAATAGGGACAAAGTAGGGAGGAGAACAGATAATTCCCACTTCAACCCGGAAATCATTTATTTCCAACCCGGAACGGTGCTCTTTTAACTTTTAGCAGATCTTGTAATGTTTTAATCCTACTAATTCATAAGAATTCATGTTTTAATGTTACTAAATACATGTAATGTTACTAGATCCAGACGTGACTTCCGGGTTGAAGTGGGAATTATCACATTTCTGAGAGCACGTGAAGGCAGCAAGAAACACAGAAACTGAATCTAAACAAAACATATAAGAATGTTACTGTGACAATTTCATTGTGACAAGTTACAGTACAATTGATCATTTATGAGTAAAAGGTTTGAAAATGTCTTGATATTTCAATTCTATGGGTGTTTTTGCAAGTATGGACACTTTTAAGTCCCAGCAGTGAAATTTTCGATTTATGTCTACATTTGTCATATGACACTCAATAAATATTGTCACAGTGTCAATACACACCTTGAAAAAAAATATAATGAATGATTAATGTGATTTTTAATATAAAATTTTGAAGCATTTTCAAATTGCTGACAGGTTAGGCAACCCCACTACCTCACTCACAAGATCCCCAAAATATAAGGTAACTATCATCTTATCTGAGTCAGCATTTATAGTTTGTCATTACCATACAGCTTAGTTATTCTGTACTCTGAACCACATTTAAAAAAAAAAGTATATTTCTGTTTAAATCATGTATATTAAGATACTACAGGTCAAAACTGATTTAGTAGACCTTACTAGATGCCAGTTAGCTGCAATATTAGCAAAAATTTCATTTCCGCAACATGTCAATTTACTGTATATTAAATTACAAACATAAATATCTTAATGACTCCATGCAATTTTGTTGACTCTGATGATTAAAATAAAAATTCACAGGGGTTGATTTTAAACAAATTTGGAGAGTCAAAAGTGCCCGTAGTTGCAGAAACACCCATTTACCTATATTTTTTTTCTTTGCACAAAACTGTCAGTCAGAAAAAAATCTGACGAAGTAAGAACTGCCACCTAGCTGGTGAGACAAAAATGGTACTATGCCAGCTGTGATATATGCTGCTTGTGCTAGTCATTAGGAATGAAGCCCCAGACCATGACTGGCGACTAATACCTGCTGAAGGATGGAAAGAACACATGCAATGCATACATTGTTGTTGGTGTTTCATAAGAACTATTCAACTACTTCCGATTGTAAGAAAAATGATGTCAAATTCAAGTGAATTTATACAATCCGACCTGTATTCTTAACTGCACTTCTACCAAAATGAATTTAAATCAATAAAACACAGTATGGTGTTACTTACAATGTCTAGTGGCAACAGTAACAAACCTTAAATTCTAAAAGATTTACATTTATTATAAACAATTAGATTTATTAGAACAAATTGCCAGAAAATAATTCTGAAGTAAAATAGTTTATATATTAAGTTTATACTGTACTTTTACATTGAGAATGGTAGCTGTATTGATAACTAAATAAGTTATGATGACACTGAACAATAATGGATTATAATCGTATTTATTCTAATAATATTTTGTTTATTTAAATGGACATTGCACATATGTTCTTGTGTTCTTAATTATGTTATCATTCACCAGCCAAACAAAAATACTCTAAAAGGGATCCTGCCCATCTGTGCAAGTCAGTTTTGCAATTGAGGGTTATGTGCCTTGCTCAAGGGGACCTCATCTGTGGGTTATTATAGTGGAAGAGAGGGCTGTAGCCTACATTCACTTCCCACACTTACATTTCCCGCAGGTACTGAGATTCGATCCTGCCAACAATAAAGTTCTTCAGTTTGATTGGCTGGAAGTTCTGTGTTCAGTTTGATTGGCTAAAATTCTGCTTGACCTCTGTATTTTGACTGGCTAGAATCCCCTAAACCCTGTTTGATTGGTCGACCTTTTGAAATCGGGTAGCTCTACGCTAATCTTACTGAAAGCATCTTGGGTGTGACGGTTCTCCCTGAGGTTGGGGTTGATCGAAGAGTTCATAGATCCCATGTCCAACTCCAGTGCCGTTCCAGTCATATTTTTCTGGGTTTGGGGTGAGATTATCCAAAATTCCAGTTATCTGCAACTGTGCTCCCTCCCTGTAGTGTGGTGTTAATTCTAATAATTACCCATACAATGATAGATTGAAATTCAAAAATAGATGATGCTTTGACTTGAAGTGGCAAAGTACCGGCAACATGTGAAAAGTGAAGGTACACTTAAGATTAAAACAGAGAAGTGCCGGTTCTGCGTACAGGTGCTTACCTGCCCACTTCATGCCTTAAGTAAATTTGGGCTCACCGATCTCTTCTGTAGTTTGTCAATGCCATTTTATAATCACCCTTAACAAATAATTTATCAACTTTTACAGTTTCATATAAATTTTAGGCAAAACCATAAATAGTTGTCCTCATTGGTCATGTCTCATGTTGTGTTGTAATAGTTTTTATTGAAAATACAGTTTTGTTCATATGTGTAATGTTTTCATTATTTTGAACACCCCTTTTATAAAACATACAAAGAAAGAATGGAAAAAGTGTAAAATGAGCTACTGAAATGGAGACGTCAGGTATGATACTAATAAATTGAGGGAAGACGTTTGTGTAGTTCAAGTGCATTCTAAGCCTGTTTGTTAGATCCTCATGTTTAGTAAAAGGAACCCTAATTATCACGATGGAAATAGCCATGGGCAGTGATGGCGAACAATAGTGAGCTTGTGCAGTGAGAGAGCGCGGGGCTATAAGCGCTTTCAGCTGTGCTCACAATGTCAACCTATTTACCTGCTTGCTCATGCTTGTAGCCCCGTATTGGAAACCTCCGCTATTTACCCCAGAGATAGGGAGCCCTAATTGTGGCTAACACAAACCGTGTAGCTATCAGGGGCAGATTCCTTTGTACAAGCAGAGATAAGACTTTATTTGCACTTTCTGAAAGAGGGAGAGTGGCAAATAACAGATGCTATTCTGAGCTGTTGAGAACCATTTAGAATATTTCAGCAATGCTGTTATAATGAAAATGAGCATGGCTAAAACTTGGCCATAGATCACAACAACACTATTGCTTAACAAAATATTAAAAGTATTTCAAAGTTAAGATGCTTTCCTGTAGCTCGGGGGTTAGTGCATGGCGCCAGCAGCGCCAAGGTCGTGGGTTCGATCCCAGGGGATTGCACATACTAAGAAACAAATGTATAAATGTAAATGTCAGTATAAAGGACCTCAATCAGTATTCATTCCAGCTTAACTCCAGGTTTTCCATTTTCCGCACCAATGATTACTGGTCGACCGATACTAAGGCGAGAAAAAGCGCAGGCAGACTGACCTTCCAAAAACTCACCCCTAAGGCAAAAATCACACAAATCTTCCTCCTGCACCAGAACCACTAAACATCACACATATTCTGGTCTGGAACATGTGGAGTGGTACAAACAAAGGTGAATCCCATAACCGGTTTACTATATATTCTGTTTTAAAAACATGCTGTACTTGAACAGCCTGTGCTTAAACAGCCTGAGTTTGAGACATTTGAGCTTGAATAGACAGAGACACAGTTTGCTGGGATTAAAGTTTGGCTGGCTGTAACACATTGTTTCTGTGCGAGCGGTTGTAAAAAGCCTGTCAACCCTTCTGCCCATTCATCCTGCTCACATTAACACTCAGTTTAGATCATTGTGGTGTTATCTCACCGGCAAGTTTCTAATTATTCCAACCAAATTATTTCTGTGTTGCAATGTGTACTTTTTCCCGTTGTTAATTCTTCTCTTTGATGTGTACCTGCAGATAACTAACTCCCAGGATCAATTCGCAATGAAGTGAGGGCAAGAGCAAAGTGAAAGTTAATGAAACTGTAAAGTAATGTCCATCTGGAGCTGAATTAATATGCCCAAGTATTTCCAGCTGCATGCATTTATTGCAATTAAATGGAAATGATGTACATTTCACCCCCAAGGGTCTGGGCAGACGACCACTCTGCTCTGCGGTTTTTCTCGGCTGCACTTGTTTTATAAGTACACCACTGAGAATAATTTACACAAAGTGGGCAACCAAATGATTAATGACTTAATTAATGGAAAGCAAAAGAGTTGACTGGTGTTCTCAAATAGCTTGTGTATATACCTACGACACAGGCTTCAGAAGACAGCTTTTGGATGGTTTTTAAGCATAATTTTGTCATCTAAAATAAAAACATTCATATCTTGCCATTAAGTTTAAAGGGTTTTAGCTGCTGAGCCTGGGCTGCTGTGTTGGATTGGTTTACGCAGGACAATGTTTTTAACACAGTGTTTTATCTTTTCAGTCAAATCTATATAGGCTACCAATATTTCTGCACATAATATCTCCTTAGATATGATAAAGTTTTTTTAATTTTAATTTCACAACTTCAACTTCACCCACTTTTTTATTTTTGGTTGGAATCAACGTTGATGTCCAAGAGCCACTGCTGTATACTGCATGCATTCTGTGCACAGCTCTGTTTGTGATATCCGTGTGCTGAGTGAACCAGTGGCCCTGTCAGCTACAGTAATTGTGAATGGCGTGTCCAGTCCAGATCTCTGCAAACCATATGTGTGACTTCATCCTACCATGCATGCCTCAAAATAAAGCACTGGACAGGTTTTCCAGATGAATCCATGTGCCTCACTAACTGCACAACCTCAGTTCTTCCCCTTTAATTTACATGGAAATTTTAAGCCCAGGAATTGCAGTATACGGTCTTGAGCTTTATTAGCACTGCTAGATTGCAAGTACTCTACATTGCCTTTACCTTGAGCAGCATCCCTTATTCTTGAATGAAAGTTAATGTGGAGGGAATAATTGCATTAGTAAGGCTGATTATTACGTCTTCTACATCTGATTAGGCATTTTAATAAGATTGCACACAGCATAATACACTTTGCCGGACTCTTTTTATTAGTACAAGAGTGGAATAATTAAGGCAGGTTGTATTGAAGCAAAAAAATAAAACTGTTTCATTATTAGTTGTAGATACTTATGCAAACCCTCTTAAAGGAGACAACATTTAATTTGTTAAATCAATTAAATCATAAAGGTTCAAAAAAGCTAATTGTTTTTGTTGTTCACTACTGCCTCCATAATTAAGAATGGCAAGGGAATGCTTTCGTTAAATGCTTATAGAAAGTTGTATTAGTTCAAATAGTAAATAAACACACCGAAGCACCATATAGTTTCAGAGGGCCGATTAGAAGCTTTTATCTTCCACTGGGGCCAGAGTCTGTCTGTCATGTTTTAGATCAGTGCCGTTAACCCCAACAGCACATGTTGTAAAACACTCTCCAGTTATTCAACATGGGAAATACACACATCTCACATGACTTATGCGAATGAAAATAAAAGAGTTTTTGTCTGTGAGCTTAAGTCACACTGTGATCCTGACTTTCAAAACCCAAGAAGTCATATTTTTTTGTGATTTACTGTTTTCTGCATAAACTCATTGCAAATAGCGTATAGGAAATTATGTGAGATATAACACTGATATCTTTAATACTGACTGAGTAAGACCATGTCAAAAATTTGAATCATAGTGTAATAATGGTTGAATTTAACTTCAACTCATATTTCGATTGACATTAGGCTACTGAAAAGACAAATTGTTTATTACTTTATTAGGAAAGCAGATTTTGGGACAGTTGTCATATTACATAAAATGATGTCCTTTTAATATCTTGATTGTAATGTGATTGCAGTCATCATTGACAATGGATTATATTCTTTTTGTGCGATTTGTTAAATGTTTCAGAATTTTGTTAACAAAACAAAATACAAATTTATGCCATTTAATAATATTGTTTTATTGCGTTTATGTTAGATTTGTTTCTAACACTTACCTTGTATACATATTTTTTAACAACCAACACACTTACAGTTGGTCTCTCTTTTATAGTGTGTACCTCTTTTTAACACGCACGCACACATGCGCACACGGGCGCGCATGCACGCACGCACACACACGCACACAAACACACACAGGAAATTAGCTGCATTAAGAAGCGGATCAGCAGGCGGAGAAAGAAGAGTAGGGGATTATGGGATTGAGTGACAGCTCTCATCTCCAGAGAGCTATCAGAGTCATCCAGGTTTACCAGGATTACAACAAAACATAACTGTTTATTCATTCCATCTAACCTCACAGAAATCTTAACATACAATCGCCTTGTCAGATTGTGATTCTGACGTAACCGTACTGCACAGAGGACATAACCACTCTTTTTTTTTTTTTTTGAAGAGGCAGGTGTAATGGCAACAACCTGATATTTATTTTCTAGCTAATTTTTAATAGATTGAGATGTTAACTGGTAAAATCAGAGCTGAGAGTAGTGGACTGAAATCCAACATAACAGGAAATAACATCAAATTTGCTGAGTGATGAGTGTTCAAATTTTGCAGGGAAGATTATTTTGCACCTGCACTTGGGGAAATATGGTCTCCACTGGGAGCATGTGTACTATAAATCACAATCACAGATATTCTTCATCTCCTGTAGTTTAACACTGAAAAAGAACTCCATGGTTGTTACTGTAGGGCAGTTCACATCTGCCATAATATAATCATTGTGACTGCAACTGGACCATAACAGTACGACCACAGATTCTGTGCTAATTTAATTGAAATATCCTTTGCAATCCAATCAAACCCACCATGTGAAGAAGGACTGGTGCAATAGTGGAGGTGTTGGTCAGTATCATTGACTGGGTCATTGATCTGTCGTCCCTCACTGACCTCGGGTCACAAGTCGAGCGTGATTTATTGAGTTCTGACCTCCTGAGTCACAGGCTCTGCTATGCCCTTTTGGGCTGACGGAATCTGTATCAAAGAACCTGAGGTCAATGCGGGCCAAACTTGGATGATACATAAATTTTTAATGTGTATCAAACAACAACAAAAATCCTTGGGTAATTAAATGGTTAGATGGTTTTTGACATTTAACATTAAAATATTTTTTTGGGCCTTCAGGGGTTTGCAAATATTCAGACTGCATTATACCTAATTAAAAATGATCAGTCAAAACATATAGTCAAAACAAAACAAAGAAATTATCAGTGCCAAAAAAAGAATATTTTAGCAATATTTAGACACCAACTCGTGGTTGTAATCTCTTCAAATTACAATTCATCAGCGCTGTTTATATACACCCATACTAATAAGTGAAAGCAAATCATGTGGAAAAGACAGGTAGTTTTAGGCATACAATTATTACAACCAATCATTAAGACATTTTACATTAGGTTTAATGATATAATATTATTTAGTAAATTAAACAATAAAATAAATAAACAAACAATGACCACAATTGATTAACATGAATTCACCCTCATATAAAACTGTGTCTTATTTTATTTGTAAAGACAACAAAGGCATATTTTTTGTAAATAGCTGATACTCTGAAAATTTTATATTGTTTGAAAATAAACTTTTTGCATTTAACTTAACCTATACTTTTAAGTGTGTCTGATTCCTGTTGGCCTTTCATTGTCAGAAAGTCAGGAGACGGCACTGTTTACGTAGAAAAAATTTAGAAAAAGCCAGTGAGCTGTCCAGCGCCATGCCAAATGAGACGCGTGACTCATAAGATGAAACAGGGGATTAGGTGGTAATGATCTGGCAAATGATTTTGAAATTGTAATTATCTACCCTGTGTGTGCGTGTGTAAAGGATAAAAACAGAGAGAGAGAATAAGAGAGAAATGGGCTCATCGAAGAGTCAATAAGATAACGGTGATGAAGTATTTGATAAAAACAAGTAGTTACTTCAAAATGAAAGCCATGAAAGTTTTCCTGTGCATGAAGTGCTGCTGATAATGGTGTTGTGATAAGTTTAACAGGCTTTATGTTTGAGCTCTCTGATCTCTAGGTGAGTGCAGACAAAGAGGATACAAGCAAGACTGCTTTCACTCTAGCATAAACACTTGACCTGACTAGTCCCACTCTTACCGGTGTTTCAATGCACAAGCACTTCAGTGTACTAGAGATGAACATCAGAAACCCCTCAAAATCCTCCTCTGTGAATGCTACAGCAAATATGGCACAACAGTAATGGATATTCATCACCTTACTGGCTGAAATCAATAAAATAATACTCTGCAAAGTGCAAACAAACTGTTTCTTGTGTCTTTCATGTGGCTCAGGGGTAAGAGCATGGCGGTAACAACGCAAAAGTCATGGGTACGAACCCAGGGGATTGCATTTACTTAGAAATAAAATGTATAGTATAATGCAATATAGGGGGGCACGGTGGCTTAGTGGTTAGCACGTTCGCCTCACACCTCCAGGGTTGGGGGTTTGATTCCCGCTTCCGACTTGTGTATGTGGAGTTTGCATGTTCTCCCCGTGCCTCGGGGGTTTCCTCCGGGTACTCCGGTTTCCTCCCCTGGTCCAAAGACATGCATGGTAGGTTGATTGGCATCTCTGGAAAAATTGTCCGTAGGGTGTGAGTGTGTGAGTGAATGAGTGAGTGTGTGTGCCCTGCGATGGGTTGGCACTCCATCCAGGGTGTATCCTGCCTTGATGCCCGATGACTCCTGAGATAGGCGCAGGCTCCCCGTGACCCGAGGTAGTTCGGATAAGCGGTAGAAAATGGATGGATGGATGGATAATGCAATATAAATCGCTTTGGATAATATCATCTGCCAAAATGCTCAGATGAACAGTACAGTGCAATACAACATATACATCAGGAGGACAACTGTATTGATATTCTGATATATAACAGCTACACACCAAATCGAACAAAAGCAAATTGAATCTACTGCTTCATTTAGAACATGTAGGCGTAATCAGTGGAAACATCTACAAATAGAGCCTTTAAAATATTTTGTAGTAGCTTACTGCCCCCTTCTGCTCTAAGATTACAATTGCACTTGTTTTTCAGAATTGTGTATGAAAATTACAATAGAAAAATTACATTTCTATCATTGGCATGAATTACTATTTTTGGGGAACTGTTTCTTTAAATATAAATTTGAATAAACAGCCTGTTTTCTATATTTATTCTGATAGAGTAGGCTACCTCAGAGATGACAAATTTTTTAATGCAAAATCCCGAGAGTTAGCATTTCTGGTACCATCGCCGCAGGTTTTTTAATGGGTTTTAATTGCCTGAAATAAGGTTTGTGGTTAACAAAACCTGTAAACATTTTCACGTTTTAATCTATAACATTACACACAATAGTTATAGCCCGCTCGTGATGTTTTAAAGCTTAATTGTTACCGCGGTTGCTATCAGTTGCTAAAAGTGACAAATTCATTTGGATGGGACATTAGACATCATTGCTCATATCACAAATAATACAAATGTGCAAACGATCTAAAGACTTGCATTGGGATTCATTCACAAATAATTACTTACCTGGGAAGGAACATGTTTCTAATAACGTTTGAGAAGTTGTCGGAGGCCCTATGTCGGTAACGTTGATATCAAACGACCGAATGGTGTAGGCCGTCTGTTTGTAGCTGTTAGCTTTTTACTTCTGACGATTGTATTTAGGCTTCAAAAGTAACAAATGTTTATCTGAAAAGATTATCTTGATAGACAAAACATGTAAACATCAAAAGCCTTTGGTAAAAACATTTTTTACGATCTTCGTAAAAAGTCTATCGAAAAATATATAGGCTTTCGGTCGAGGAAAATAATGACGCTAATTTTCGGGATGGTCTACAAAATACGTCGTCCCTGCACCACTCCATTCAGTTCTAATTAGGGTTCGAGCCCGAAGGGGAACCTATTGTATTTGTTAAGATTTTTTATTCTTCTTCTTATTATTATTATTCTGCCATAAAACTGATCGTGCAGCCCAAACCGTAAGGCCGACAGAGCTGAGACTTGGTCAGATGGTAGTAGTCCTTGTCGCTACTCAGATACACGGAACCAGCCAAATCGGCCCATAGGTGGCGATGACAAACGCGTTTGCGCTTGTTACTCCTAAAACGTTTGTCGCACACCCAAGTGTCTTATATCAGTGTAATCACTGGCTCAAAACTTAAAAAACGTATATCTCCGATTCCATTTCCGGTATGCAAATTTTCTCGCTAATTTGCATTTTATGCAAAAAAAATGAACTAGTCCCTGGATTTTTGCCCTATCGGAACCAAACCAACACTGATGAGTTCTGTGGAGTGTGAATATGAATAATTATTTAAAAAAAGTTGAAATTTTCATCCCCGATCGCTAGAGGGCGCAAAAATGTCCAATAAGGAGTAACTAATTTAACTAAAACGGCCATAACTCCTTAACTTTTTGAGATATCTTCATGGGGCTTGGAAAATATGTGTAGACGCTTAATCTGGGGTCACAATAAAAAAACTGCGGCGTTTGGCCATTAGGAGGCGCTATAATTTGAATGAGCTAGAAAATGCCTATAACTACGCAACCCTTTGCCCGATTGACTTCATATTTGGTATGGTGTGTCTTTGTCTCATGCTACATGAACATCCAAAAGGACATTGGCGTATCTTAAAAAACATGGCCGCCATTGGCCAATGAAGTTTGAGCACTTATAAGACCGGGTTAACGGAGGCCGATCAAAACGACACTCACTGGGCTTATTCGTCTCATGGTCTTGAAGGTCTGTAAGAAACATGAACTTATTCGGCCACCGGGGGGCGTAATAACGCTTTTGGAGTGCATAAACAACTGTGTATCACGTGACATTTGACATATACCCAAACTATTTATATCATATGATAGCTCTCCTTATTGTGAACAACTTTCCCTCTGGAACAACTTCTGTCGATCGAACGGTCGAAACCTACTTTCACGAACTAGTCGTTGGTTTTTCGACTTAACGGAACCAAAACAATGCAGATGACTTCTGTGGAAAGTGATTGTAAATAATTATCGAAAAAAAGTAGAAATTCCCTTTCACGGTCACTTAGGGGCGCCAAAATAAAAAAATGGGCGGAGCCTATCACATTAAAATGCCCATAAATCCAGAACGGCTTAACATATCATCATGGGCCTCGGAATATATGTGTAGACCATCACTCTGAGGTCACCTACAAAAGAACATGGCGTTTGGACTCTAGGTGGCGTTATAATAGTAAAAATGGCAAAATGTACATGTCTTTTTGTGGCCTAGACAACTGTGTCTCACGTGACATTTGACTAATACACAAACTATTGATATCAAACGATAGATCTCCTTATTCATAACAACGTTGCCTCTTGAACCATTGATGTCTATTAAATGGTTTGTGAGTTATTGGTGATGATGTAAAAATCCTACTTTTGCAAACTTGTTTAAGGATTTTCAAGCAATATCAAAATTTCCACCTCAGTTCATTTCTTTGGACTCTCTAGGTCAATAATCTTCAAAAACATGTTGAGTTTTTTTTAGGTTCGTGACCTTAACAGGGTCCTTTATTATATTAGCGTGAAACGAGTACCTTAAAGGTCGCTACTCCTTAATAAATAATCCAACTGACTTGCCATTTAGTACTATTATACATATTATGACACAAAACAAGCACGCAAAATGTGATTCTTATCGGAATAGGCATTCCTTCAGAACAGTCAAAAAGGGGAAATATCATTCATTTAAATAAATAAATATTTATTATAACCAAAAGATGACAGTAGAGGATTGTTTATATGCTCATTTAATTTATTTATATTCTGTGACTTTAGATGTATATTAAGGCACTTGTGGGAAGTCTTATTTGACTATTCTTTTGACAAGCAAATCACCATCATATGCATGTTAACACGTATAGTTTTTAAAAGAGTACACCAGATAAAAACATGCAGATGACATTAATCTGAGTCACTAAATTTCTTTGTAAGTGTTTATGTCTATGAATGTGCATTTGTTAATGCATTTGTTCTTTAATGCACTGGCCATCTATAAGGGTGTTCTATTCTTGTGGCCTTACATTTTGGTATAGGCTGTGACATTCCCATTACCTTAAAAAAGGTCAAATATGTATATAAATTTTATTTTGTTGTTTAAACACTTATAACAATCACATTAAGTGATCTAACAGTTACAAGCAGGTACCGTCATGTTTGTTTGTGCCGGGGTTTAGAGAATAAGATCTTTCGGATTTATGGCACGATAATTAATCCCCTTCTGTCAAGATATATACATGTAAGCACCTTTTATACTTGCAGAAGAATAGAAAGCTTTACAGTTGCTTACAGTGATGTGCATTTGATGTGACCAAAACAGATCCATCAAATTGAATGGATTATTAAAGCCGTTTTCATTGACATGTATTTCACAAACTCTTAATGTATTTTCTGCTTGTATGCACCTGTATTTAAGTGTATGAATCCAATGAATCGCTCGAACCCGCTAAATGCTGCTTGCAGCTTTAATTTAAAATAGGATTCTATGTTCTTTTTCTTTTTAAATACCACTGGGAAATGTCTGCTCTTGTTTTACACACTTTCCACATCAATTTACAGTGAATTTAAGCTGTACATACTTTGTACATTTCTCTGTGGATTGTAATATTGTCATAAAGTGCATAGATGATATTTGTAATCAATACAAACTTAATTTTACAATATTTGCTTCCAAAGGGAAAAAGTACATACAATAATTGTAAAAAGTTTACTCCGTGTTCAATTGTTTCAGAATCCCGTTAGGTTGCAGTCCTTTTTTGCATGGATGGAACATGCTGTTATATACTTCTTTTAAACATAAAATAGGGGAAAGTATATTTTCAGTCTACTTCTTATGTACTTCTTGGAAATATACTTTATGTACTTCTCAGAAATTAACACCTAAGAATACTTGATTTTATTAGTCAAAAGTTTAAGTAGCCCACAAATTTGGCCTACATTTGTAATTAATCGTTTACTTAAGTATACTTCTAAGCAGGGCTGACTCGTGGTATTTAGCGCATATGACATTAGCCAGTTGCATAGGGCACAAAATGACTGGAATGGTAGTGATGGTGAAATGAAGCTTTGTGAAGCATTGAGGCTTTCCCCTCAAGTGTATCAGAAAATGGTTCGTTACTCGAAGCTTTTCAAAACAGTGCACACTAGCGCCATCATATGGTCAAATGCTGGAAAAGCCGTCGTTGTCCACTTATATTTTTTATATAATTTTAATGTATTTCATGTAATGTATCACTTCACATCAATAAAAATAAAAGTATGTTTTAGTGAAATGTCTATGACTAAATTTGATAAAGAATCAATAAATGGAACAAAACATTTTTTTATGAATGTGCATCGAACAGCATATGCAGTTATTTACAGAAACGTTTGTCTTAATAAGTTCATAAGCTTCATAAGTTCAAAAGGCAGTCTCATGTAGACATACAGGACAAGACAATATGTTCAAAAACTCCAGCTGGTCCAAAACGTGGCAGCTCGAGTTCTTACACGTACATAAAATATGAACATATTAACCCGGTTCTGTCAACCTTGCACTTGTTACCTATAAAGCATTGCATTAACTTTAAAATCTTGCTTATTACCTATAAAGCCCTGTAGGTTTCACTCATCAGTACTTGAGTGAACTCCTCTTGTATTACAGTCCTTCACGTGCATTATACACTCTCAGGCATCCTATCAGTTGGTAATACCTAGAATTTCAAAATCAAGTGCAGGTGGTAGATCCTTTTCCTATCTAGTGCGTAAACTTTGGAATAGTCTTCACTGCACTGTCCGGGAGGCACACACACTGTCAGCTTAAATCTAGACTAGAGACGCATCTTTTTAATCTTGTTTACACTACACGGCGTTGCTAGACCAAAAGCTCTACTGGGCGACAGGCCGCTGTACTTTTTCTATCACTTTTTCTTAAAAAATGGCTGTGTGCAAGAAGGATGCAACACAATGCTCTATACAAACTTCCCTTGCATAAACCACTATTCCTACAGTGCAACAATACCGGGGAAGGTAAACATTTGTGTATTTTGAAATATTAGAAGGAGTCCTTTCGGGCCTGGCTGGCTTGTGGGGCTCCCGAGGCAGCTGACAGGTACCGACAGGCCAAGCGGACTGCAGCCCGGGTGGTTGGGGAGGCAAAAACTCGGGCCTGGGAGGAGTTCGGTGAGGCCATGGAGAAGGACTATCGGTCAGCCTCGAAGAGTGCCCTACCAATGCTGTTTACAGTGGAGGGGGGCAGCTTTTGACCTCGACCGGGGATAACGTCGGGCGGTGGAAGGAATACTTCGAGGATCTCCTCAATCCCGCCGTCCTGTCTTCCATTGAGGAAGCAGAGGCTGAGGGCTCGGAGGCGGACTCGCCCATCACCCGGGCTGAAGTCACCGAGGTAGTCAAGAAACTCCTCGGTGGCAGGGCACCGGGGGTGGACGAGATCCGCCCTGAGTACCTCAAGTCTCTGGATGTTGTTGGGCTGTCTTGGCCGACACGCCTCTGCAGCATCGCGTGGCGGTCGGGGACAGTGCCCCTGGACTGGCAGACCGGTGTGGTGGTCCCTCTTTTTAAGAAG
This sequence comes from Triplophysa bombifrons, assembly GCA_029783895.1. NCBI lineage: Eukaryota > Metazoa > Chordata > Actinopteri > Cypriniformes > Nemacheilidae > Triplophysa > Triplophysa bombifrons. The sequence goes on from CM056455.1 coordinate 8,993,569, forward strand.
GGGGACCGGAGGGTGTGCTCCAACTATCGGGGATCACACTTCTCAGCCTCCCCGGGAAAGTCTATGCCAGGTTACTGGAGAGGAGAATCCGGCCGATGGTAGAACCTTGGATTCAGGAGGAACAGTGTGGTTTTCGTCCCGGTCGTGGAACACTGGACCAGCTCTATACCCTCTCCAGGGTGCTGGAGGGTTCATGGGAGTTTGCCCAACCAATCCACATGTGTTTTGTGGATTTGGAGAAGGCATTCGACTGTGTCCCTCGAGGCATCTTGTGGAGGGTGCTCCGGGAGTATGGGATTCGGGACATCCGGTCCCTGTACAACCGGAGCAGGAGTTTGGTTCGCATTGCCGGCAGTAAGTCAGACTTGTTTCCGGTGCATGTTGGACTCCGGCAGGGCTGCCCTTTGTCACCGGTTCTGTTCATAATCTTTATGGACAGAATTTCTAGGCGCAGCCAGGGACCGGAGGGTGTCGGGTTTCGGGACCACATGATTTCATCTCTGCTCTTTGCGGATGATGTCGTCATGCTGGCCCCATCAGACCAGGACCTCCAGCATATACTGGGACGGTTTGCAGCCGATTGTGAAGCGGCTGGGATAAGAATCAGCACCTCCAAATCTGAGGCCATGGTCCTAAGTCGGAAAAGGGTGGCATGCACACTTCAGGTAGGTGGAGAGTTCCTGCCTCAAGTGGAGGAGTTCAACTATCTGGGGGTCTTGTTCACGAGTGAGGGAAGGATGGAACGGGAGATTGACAGACGGATCGGTGCAGCTTCTGCAGTAATGAACCAGTCTCCAAGACTAGGAAGCAGTTCCTTGTTGAGGCTGGGAACGTGGTAGAAGGAAAATCCCTCCTATGCAGTCAGACCGATCAGCCAGATGAACAGAACCCTTGCAACGAGTCCGAGGCTGCAGGCAGACAAGACACCACATGGCAAACACAGCTCAGCTAGACTACACTACCAGTAAATCGCGGGAAATAACACTGACCATCTGACATGGGACGGAGGCACAAGGGGATATAAAAAGGAGAAGAATCACGTGAGAGAATGAGAAAACAAGGAGGGGAGAGAGAAAACCGGAGCCAACCCAGGTGAAAGTAGTGAAACGATAATGAGGTTATAAATGCAGACACGTGAAGGTGGGGCTGTCACAAAGACACTGAGCACATGGAGATCTGTAAAGCTAAACCATGTGTTCGACATGAAACAAAACAAACAAGTGCTTGGACCCGAGACCCCACAATACCATTATGAACCATAACCTTTTTCAATGAAAAACATTACAAAACTCCTTGGTATTCTTCCAATAGGATTATCCCCAATAGGGGATCCAGGGAAATAAAACATACTCTGATCATTTGAGACCTAGTTGAGCAATAGCCTCCTTGCTGAAAGAAAACAATAGAAACCATTGAAGTTATTATGGATTTAAAGGGATTTGTAATTGATTTTGATTATCGACTGTGCTTTCCACCCGAGATAGTTCGGATAAGCGGTAGACAATGGAATGGAATGGACTGTGCTTTCCATTATTTGATGGAGTTGCTGTGTTTCATGAGGCTTCGAAGAAATATAAACTTGAGTATCATCAGCATAACAGTGAAAGTTAATTACGTGTCGCTTTATTATATCTCCAAGAGGTAGCATGTATAGTGTGAAGAGCAGAGACCCTGAGACTGAGCCCTGTGGTACACCATACTGGACTTGCGATTTGCGTGACACCTCATTGATTATTGCTACAAATTGAAAACGGTCGGATAAATAAGACTTAAACCATTTCAATGCTATTCCATTAATGCCTGCGTAATTTTCGAGTCTATGTAGGAGTATGCTGTGGTCAATGGTGTCAAATGCAGCACTTAAGGTCTAGCATCAGCAATAACGAAATACAACTTCGGTCAGACACAAAAAGCAAATAATCTGTAACTCTGATCAAAACAGTCGCTGGTTTGGATGAGGCTGTTAAGTGGTTTCATGAAATTCATGACACATACCCTAAAACATTAGAAGATGATGATGATGATCTTGATGCTTCAAAGAGCTATAGTATTTAACATCATTCCTGCGTGATGTTCAAGACTTGCAGCACATTGTCTTGAGCTGGCAAGAGGACTTTAAGCCACCAATGGAGGATCCAAGCGTAGAGTCTTCAGATGTTCTTAATTTCCAAGAGGAAGAGCCAATGCTTGATGAAGCCGCTTACCTTCAATGTCTTCCGTAGAACAGCTATATACCCATCTTCAAGGGCTACACAATCTGAGACAAAGAAAATAAACAGTTTTCCATGCTTATTGCTCAACAGGAAGAACGTCTGCATGCAGAGTTTAACTTACAACTTCAGCAAGCCGAATTTAAAATGGAGGGACTGAAAGGCTTACTGAAACTCAAGTTTGCTGAGATGAAGGAAAATCGTCGAAAGGATGAGTTAACAACAATAAATAAAGACTTTTCAACTCCTGTCTCAGGTAACCCATCCCTTAACTTTCATCCATCACTTTCTACAGTGAACGAGAATTCTTTATGCCAACTACTCGACCTGTCAAGACAACAATATCAGTCACACATCGATTCCATGCACCTACCACCTGTTGACATCATCAAGTTCGATGGAGAACCCTTAAAGTACTGGCAGTTCATGAGATTGTTCTCCTCAGTGATAGATAAAGAGACCGTGCCAGATCAAGAGAAACTCACTTGAATGCATCAATACACTGTCGGCCAAGCTAGAGATGCTATATCACATTGCTTGTACAACCCCAACTCTAGCCTGGGGTATGCGGAAGCCGTGACTATTCTCAAGAGACATTTTGGCAATCCATATGCAATATCACAAGCATGGGTTGACAAGGTGCTTAATTACAAGGACATTAAAGACAACAAGCAGTTGCAAAGCTTTGCTGACATGCTGTACAGCTGCAGAGACATCTTAAAACCAATGAAGTGTGAGGAAGAGCTCAATGGTGGACGCACATTGCCACAAATTGTAGAAAAGCTACCTGAAGACAAAGAAAAGATGGCTCACAAAAAACTACGAGATCATCAAGTCTGGAAGTTTGCCAAAGTTGGATGACATAGTCAGTCTTGTTGAATTAGAAGCTGCTAAGAGGGCAGATCCTATCTTCGGGAATCTTCTTAGCCATGCCAGTCAAAATTCTCAAACAAGTACAAAGTCAAGTTTCAATAAGAAGAGGCAGACATTCGCAACAGTATCATATAAGAATGAAGCCAATACATCGTCCACACCAAAGACAACATCAAGATTTAAGTGTCCAAAGTGCACTGAAGGACACTTTCTGAACCAATGTCAAGCTTTTAGAGCTCTGTCTGTTCAAGAGCGTTTGGCCTTTGTTCAACAAAAGCAACTCTGTCTGAACGGTTTCATGAAAGGTCATCGCAGCACAGTTTGTATTCGCAGCTGGGTGTGCAAGTTGCTTGGATGTGGAAAAAAAACACACAACAGTTGGCTGCACTCCGCCATCGTGGCTTCTAATAATGACAATACCCAATCTATTAATCAAGCTGTTGAGGATGAGCCAGCTGCCGACCCGCCACAAGCCATTCAAGCACATGCCACCAGGAAGTACATTGAAGCCAGTCAAAAGAAGATTGCACTTCCTATCTTGCCAGTAGTGGTTTCAGACAGGCACAACCGATTCTCTATGAATGTCTTTGCTTTGCTTGACAGTGGCTCCAATGGGACCTTTGCTTCTAAGAAGCTAATTCATGCTCTTAAGCTAGAGTCACGTAAAACGAACATTAAACTGAACACCATGGAGACCAAAAATCTTAATATAGTCACCCTAGCAGTGGATTTACGAGTTGAAGATGCTCAACAAAGGAATCTTACCTGATGAAGGGAGTGCTGTGTCGGGATCACCTGAACATAAGTCTTGACAGTCTAGTCACACAGCATGAGGTGTTCCAGTGGCCACACCTAAAGGAAATTGCAGATGAAATCAGTTCACCTGATGTCGATTTAGCCGATGAAGTGCACCTGCTTATAGGTCTATACCAACCAGACATGCTTGCTCCTCGTGAGACATGTTGTGGTGAGTCAGGAGAGCCTTATGCAATTCTGACTGGCTTGGGGTGGACACTCCATGGACCAGTAGCTTACGGTTCAACATCTATCTCTGCCAATTTCGTTCAAGGTGACCACTCTCTACAACAAGCTGTTGAAAGATTTTGGAAACTGGATGATCCAGTGCATGTGAACAATGACTCATTGTCAGTAGTCGACTAGCAAGTTGTCAGGGATTGGCTAGAGCGGGACTCGAACTCGGGTCTCCGGTGTCACGAGTTCCCGACTCTACCACTAGGCCACAGTTTTGGCACGAAAGTCAATGTGGGAGAACCCAAGTGCAGGCAGAGACAAGGCACGGATGGTAGGGGTTAAATAAGTATATTTATTATATTTAACAAAAAGGCAAAACAAAAACCCACGAGGGGGAAAACAAGACAAGAATAATATATTTAAACAAAACAAGAACAAGAACTAACTAAACTACAAAACAAACACTTGAAACAAATACTTAACTAAAACTTACTAGAAATTGAGAACACCGGGAACAAGGAACGAGGAACAAGCACAAAGCTGAGGAAACTGGAAAACATCTAACACGGGGTAAGACGTACAACAATGAACCAGCACAAGACAATGAACACGAGGATGTTTTATAGGGGAGCAAATCAAGAGGCAACAGGTGCAAGGGATTAACTAATTAACACAAACTAGGAGACAGGAGGGTAGGAACGATGACGCAGACTAGAGAAACAAAGGATCCTGTATGATTCCACCTCAAAACCAAGAATTACTTAACCAGAAGAGGTGGAATCATGACACAAGTTGTGGATCTATGGGTCTTCTTTGACTGACAAGCAGTCAGTCAAAGAAGATGGCCACTACACACTACCAATCCCTTTCAAAGAACAGCTACCACGACTGCCTAATAACTACACAATGGCCAAACATCGACTGGACCTTCTAGGAAAAAGGCTAAAGAAAGACCAGACTTGGCATCAGAAGTACACAGAAGGTATCAAAGACTCTTTGCTGAACGGATATGCAGAAGAGGTCATTGACATCAACAGAGAAGATGGTTGCGTGTGGTACCTGCCACATCATCACGTGCTACATCCACGCAAGCCAAAAAAGGTTCGTATTGTCTTCGATTGTGCAGCACGGTACCAAGGTACTTCGTTGAATGACTGTTTTCACCAAGGCCCAGACCATACCAATAAGCTACTAGGAGTTCTTCTCAAGTTTAGGGAAGAACCCATTGCCTTAAATGCGGACATCAAGAGCATGTTTTATCAAGTCTGTGTGCCATCTGATGAAAGAAATCTGCTTCGCTTCCTGTGGTGGCAAGATAACGCCCCGGACAAACCACCTAAACATTTTCGAATGACAGCCCACCTTTTTGGAGGTGTCTGGAGTCCTAGTGCTGCCAATTTTGTCCTGCAAAGAGTAGCTGAAGACAACCGTGGAAACTTCTCTAAGGCCGCTGTGGATACTGTATGGTCGAATTTCTACGTCGACGATTGTCTTAAGTCCGTACCAACAGAGGAGGTTGCCATCAAACTTGCTTCTGAGCTCCGGGAACTGCTCAACTGAGGAGGCTTTGGATCAACCAAGTGGTTAAGCAATTCTACGGAAGTGATGAGATCAATACCAGCTGAGGACTGGGCAAAATCATTGCATGAGGTAAACCTTGACCAAGAGGATTTGCCATTTGAACGAACACTGGGCGTCCTTTGGGATGTGGAAAGAGACTGCATCTCATTTGACGTCAAGGCAGTGGACAAACCTACAACAAAGAGAGGAGTATTGAACACTACAAGTTCCATCTATGATCCTTTAGGATTTGCAAGCCCATTCGTGCTCAAAGCAAAGGCAATCTTTCAATAGTTGTGCCGCATGACAGTTGACTGGGATGAGGAGTTACAGGTGGACATGGTTGCACAGTGGTGCAGATGGTTAAATGACTTGCCTCTATTGTCAGCACTGACAATTCCAAGATGTCATAGGCCAACATCCACTAGTTGTTTGTTAGTTGCCCAACTCCATCACTTTTCCGATGCTTCAGAACTGGCTTACGGTGCTATTTCATACATCAGGATTGGTGACACTTGCAGGCTTGTGATGTCAAAGGCCAGACTTGCTCCCATCAAGCCAGTTAGTATACCACGGCTGGATCTACTAGCAGCGGTAGTTGCTACAGACCTGGATCAGCATATCAAGCGGCACTTGGAGACTTCAATTGAAAGGACTTTCTTTTGGACAGACAGTACTATTGTGCTTCAGTACATTAACAACAAGTTTTGTCGTTTCAAGACGTTCGTTGCTAACCGTATTTCAAAAATACATGAGCGTTCAGAACCATGCAAGTGGAGACATGTTGACTCTGCTTTGAACCCTGCGGATGATGTCTCTCGAAGAATGAACATGGGAGAGTTATTGTCGAATGAACAACGAGTATTTTTTACGATTGGGGAGGAACATTGGCCCGCTCAACCTATCACAAATGATTTGCCAGAAGAAGCAGAGCTCAAAAGAGCCAAAGAGGTCTATGCAGCTAGCGTAAAACCAAACCAAGTGATGGAAAATGCAGAAGACAGACTGCTGGAGCGATACTCCAGTTGGCATCGATTGAAAAGGGCTACCGCTATCTTGTTGCGTGTCAAGGCTTTGTTGGGATCTTTCTGACTCCATCACTGTTTCGGAGCTCCAACAAGCAGAATTACCCATTCTCAATTACATACAAACTGTATCTTTTGGATCTTCTCAAGTCAAAACCAGTTCACTTCTCAAGCTTAAACCCTTTGATCATGAAAACAACAAACTCCTACGTGTGGGAGGCATATTAACAAATGCCCCAATTCTCTTTGAGGCAAAACATCACGTCACCCAGCTGATTATCAGTCACTACCATCTCCGTTTGGTTCATGCGGGTCCAGAGAGAGTACTTGCGAAAATTCGTCAATGTTTCTGGATACAAAAGGGACGTACTGTCATTAACTGTACTTTCAAGTCATGTATACAGTGTCGAAAGTTAAGCGCTAGACCTCAAATCCAACAAATGGCAGACTTGCCTAACTCTAGAGCAGTGGTCACCAACCCTGCTCCTGGAGATCGACCGTCCTGCAGACTGTAGCTCCAACCCTGCTTCAGCACACCTGTCTGTAATTATCAAGCAAACCTGAACACCTTGATTAGATAGTTCAGGTATGTTTGATTGGGGTTAGAGCTGAAATCTTCAGGACGGTCGATCTCAAGGAGCAGGGTTGGTGACCACTGCTCCAGAGTGACACCAGGGGAGCCTCCATTCACTCGTGTGGGCATAGACTATTTCGGGCCGTTCTTGGTTAAGAAGGCACGCAGTGAGCTCAAGAGGTATGGATGTTTGTTTACATGTCTCACTACAAGAGCTATTCACTTGGAGGTTGCACAGACCCTCAATACTGACTCCTTCATTAACGCCTCAGATGACCCATAAGATTCTCTACCACTCAAATGACCCATAAGATTCTCTACCACTCTGGGATCTATGGTAGAAAGGAATTGCTCCTTAGGGGAGCTGTCGTTAGTTATTTTATCAGCTAGTGTAGAGTTGCATAGAGTTGCATAGTTATAATTTTTTCTCTAATATCATTCATTTTATATGCCAAGTAGTTCATAGTTTAATCACTGCTATGCTGATATCCAAAATAAGAAGTCGCTGACGATTTAGTTTTTGTTAATTTATGCACAGTGTTAAATAAAAACCTATGGTTGTGTTGGCTTTCTTCTGTTAGTGAATAAAAGTAGGCGGATCTAGACGTTTTAGGGCTTTACCTTTTTTTTTTTAATACTATCCTTCCATGCTCTACAAAATTCCTCTACTTTGGTTTTCATAAACCTGCGCTCTTTTTACGGGCGGCTTTCTTTGGAGTCTGAGTGTGTTCATTATACCACGGTGTTGGGCTGCTATCTTTAATCATCTTTAAACGCAGTGGACCAACTGTGTCTAGTGTTTCAGAGAAGGTGGAGTTAACATTTTCAGTGGTAATGTCAAGATCTTCTACTATTTTAGTCCTGCAAGGGAATTGAAATAATTCAGGCAGAAAATTGGGAAACAAATCTTTGGTAGTTATTGTTTTACCATATTTGTAACAAGGTGTTCGATTTGCAGCCATAGGCAAGTAAAGGAGACACAATAATAGATAATGATCCATAATGTCTTCGCTCAGCTGAAGAATTTTAACATCGTCCACATTTATACTGTATGACAGTATTAAATCTAAAGTATGATTCCGAAGGTGAGCGGGTCCTGACAAATGTTGTCTAATGCCTATGAAGTTGAAGGAGCCATTCTTTTGCTGTTTTTGGAGCTTTGACTATGCTTGTTTGATTGTTTAACAATGGATGTAAATGTTTCTAGTTTCAAATAACACTTTGTAAAAACCACTTCATATTTCACATATTTCAACTTAATTGTTAACTGCTGTCCCTCTTTTAACAAAACTTTCTTCCGATCTATATAAAAGACCTCCTTCCGAAATGATGTGATTGGTAAAGCTGACCAGGTCTGTTGAGATTGGTTCCCCGCTTAGAGCATGTGTCTGAAGATGTCTGACCCATACCAAATCAGCGAGCTTGCGCTTCTCAGGCTGTTGTGATTGGTTGGTCCCCCTCTCAGTGCACGCGTATTCATAAGCTTTGGCTTTAAGCAGTAAACGGTATCAATGGCATCAACTTCACTTCATCAGTTAAACACATGCAGATCGATCAAAGTGTAACTGAGGTCTGCTAGTGCATTTGCAAACGTTAATCTTTATTAGATATAGCAATTCTTTTCCCACCATTGCGAGGGAAATGACACAAGAAGGGTAATATTAATTAACACTAATAACAGAAGCCTTAGTTTTCCCTTTTAGATTGGACCCAAGTTGGATAATAAAACAAGCAGATTGACTAGGAGACATTTGCAAGTAGGACTTCAAAGGACGTTTCATAGAAGTGTTTTATAGGTATGTGCCCACACACACACAATATCAGTGTATTGCACAGAACAGCTTTCACAGCCGATTTTTAAGTCATGGAAGCTGTAATTCGACCGTTGGTTATCTTAGAATGTGTATGGCGGAATTCTTATTACCAGCTGTAGGACTGTGATGAAAGTGAAAGTAATTAATCGCGCAGCTCAGTCAAATGATTTTACAATCGTTGATAACCAAACACTACTCCGGCAGCTCTTCCTCTTCTCTAAGGAAGGCCTTGCCCCTTTTTTGGCGTATTCCTTTGGGCAGAGGTATTTAAAAAAACTCGGAATAGTGACATCATTTACCCACGACGTTTAGGGCTGTAGTCCGATTCCAGCTGTTGTCCTTGAAAAGCGAATTCTGTTAAAGACAATATATCGCTTGGCATTGAACTTTGAGCTTTATCATTTTGGAGATATTGCTTATGCTCTAACAGCAACATTACACACTAACTAAAGTCGAAAATCGGCATCACGGGGAATGGCCTAAATTCCTAAAACATCTGTTTCGTTATGTACATGGATGATAAAGTAACCAATGACAAGCACTCTGTCTGCGGCTATTTCTAGTTCTGATAAGAACTCAACAAATTCTTTAATCAAATCTGTGTGGTGCCCTGGAGACCTTTATACAATGGCCATAATACATTTTACAAATGTTGTATTCATAGTATTAGGTGTTTTTACATAAAGTACAATGGCTTCAAATTTTTTTTTTTTATTAATCTTCTGGGAAATGCTAAAAGTGTTATTGTAAAATGCAGCAACACCTCCCTATCTGCCTTTTAGACTAGGGTCATGTTTATAATAATAATCTTGGGGCACGGACTGATTTAGAGTAATATACTCATCTGGTTTTAGCCACGTTTCTGTCAAGCAGAGCATGTCTATTTTATGATCTGTTATCATATCTTTTACAAAAAGTGCTTTATTAGAGAGAGATCTTATATTTAGAAATCCGCGTCTTAACAGTTGATTGTCTGTATTTTCTTCATGTTTAATTGGTTTAACGTTTATTATATGACTTTTGAGAGGTTTCCACATCATTTTATATTTGCTAGTCTGGAGGAAAGACATTTTCTATTTTATGATGGTTTGGAGATGAGATTATTGCATGTTGTGCATTTTGTGTATTCTGCGATGTGAGATGGCAAGCAGACAGTTGGATATGCCATTCTGTCTGCTCCCTGAACTGGGCCCCAGTGAGTCAAATTTTAGCATTAAGATTATGTGCCATATTTCGAGACAGGAGGGCAACCGTCTCTTTTCAACAGGTCAGGTCTGCCCAAACAGCTCTTCCAGTTGTTTATAATAACAGTATCATTCTCAACTCAACTTTATTTATATAGCGCTTATTACAATTTTCATTGTTACAAAGCAGATGTACATGAGACACATTGACTACAAGTAAAACAACTTAAGTTATACACCTGTAAAAACAAAAAAAAGGTGAAAACACAAAAGACCAACATACAAATGCTCCACACACACAATATGCATACATACTTAAACACATCGACGCACACATGCAAACACACTCGCACACACGCACAGTGAAATCACGCATTTAAGATAAAGGAGAGAGAACCACAGGTCAAATATTAACCAGACTATAAATTCCTATATGCAATATTAATTATATAAATCTTCTGAATTCTAAAGCAGCCCCCCCGGCCAGGCAAATAGTGCAAAACAGTATGCAAACGGTGGCGAGGAACCCAAAACTCCAATCGAGAAAAAAAACCTCAGGAGAACCCAGGCCCAATCAGGGAATTCCAGTTCCGCTCTGTACAAGCTCAACAGTGCTTGCACAACGAGACTAAATAAAAAATAAATAAATTTACTAATAAGGTAAATTAGAGATTTAAGATTATCATTAACAATCTAATAGCATTTGAAATTTTGTAGTGAAATCGTCTCAAGACGCCGCGTCCTTTATCCAGCTATATCATCTCAGCTCTTGTCAGGTCACCGCTTCCCATTCTCAGCTCTGCCATCAGGTCTGGGCATGAACTGCATCCTGCGGTAACCTTGGAACAAAGAGACAAGACTGGCTGAGAGTAGAGTACTGTTCTGCACCCTTTGATGCAACAAGTACATAATTTGTTGTTGGATGTGTTCCTGGTTCCGGATGATCTTAATAATGCAGCCTAAATCCTCTGAGGATTAATATTATGGAAGTGTAGTGTATGCAAGATTGAAAAGATGCGTCTTTAGTCTAGATTTAAACTGACAGAGTGTGTCTGCCTCCGGGAAAGAGCAGGGAAGAATATGTCAAAGTTTAGGCGCTAGATAAGAAAAGGATCTACCACCTGCACTTGATTTTGAAATTCTAGGTATTACCAACTGACTGGACGCCTGAGAGCGTAATGCACGTTGAGGACTGTAATGTAATAGAAGTTGACTCAAATACTGCGGCGCTAGACCATGTAGGGCTTTATAGGTAATAAGCAAGATCTTAAAGTTAATGCGATGCTTTATAGGTAACCAGTGCAAGGTTGACAGAACCAGGGTTATATGCTCATACTTTTTTGTACGTGTAAGAACTCGAGCTGCCGCGTTTTGAACCAGTTGGAGTTTTTGTAATAGGCCTGCAGGGAAACCACCTTAAAGTGCATTACAGTGATATAGTCTTGATGTCATGAATGCATGAATTAATTTCTCTGCATCTGACAGTGACAGCATATGACATAGTTTAGATATATTCTTAAAATGGAAAAATGCAATTTTACTGGTGTTGGCGACATGGCTCTCAAATGACAGTGTATTATCGAATACAACGCCAAGATTCTTAGCTGACGACGAGGAATTTAAGGAGCATCCGTCAGTAGTTAAGCAGTATTCTTGGTTGTTACGTATGGCAGTTTTTGGTCCAGTAAGTAACACTTCTGTTTTGTCCGAGTTCAGTAGTAAAAAATTACTCATCCAGTTTTTTAAATCGACTATGCATTCCATTATTTGATGAAACTGCTGTGTCTCATGAGGCTTCGAGGAAATATAAAGTTGAGTATCATCAGCATAACAGTGAAAGCTAATTCCGTGTCGCTTTATTATATCTCCTAGAGGTAGCATGTATAATGTGAAGAGCAGAGGCCCCAAGACTGAGCCCTGTGGTACAGCTTACTGGATTTGGGATTTGCGGGACACCTCATTGTTTATTATAACGAAATACAGCCAAGGTCAGACGCTAAGAGCAGATCATTTGTATCTCTGATCAAAGCAGTCTCTGTACTGTGACATGCTCGAAATTCAGACTTGAATTCTTCATTAATGTCATTCCTTTGGAGGAAGGAGCATAATTGAGTTGAAACTACTTTTTCCAGAACTTTAGATTTAAAAGGTAAATTTGATATAGGCCTGTAATTCCTTAGTTCTCTAGGGTCGAGTTTGGGTTTTTTGACAAGGGGCCCTTATAACAGCCACCTTAAATGCTTTAGTCACATGTCCTAATGTCAGAGATGAGTTAATAATACTAAGAAGAGGATCTATAATTTCTGGGAGCATTTCTTTCAGTAGTCTTGTAGGTATAGGGTCTAGCATGCATGTTGTTGATTTAGATGATCTAATGATTTGAGACGGTTCATCGTGATATACGGTAGAAAATAATTGCAATTTCTCCTTAGGGGTGCTGTAGTTAGTTTGTTCAGCGGGATTCTCTGCTGGTTGCATTGTTATAATTTTTTCTCTAATATCTTGGATTTTACTAGTGAAGTAGTCCTTTAAATTCATTACTGTTTTGCTGATAATCAGAATCTGAAGTCGATGACAACTTATTTTTGTTAATTTAGCCACTGTATTATATGAAAACCTAGGATTGTGATGGTTTTCTTCTATTAGTGATGAAAAGTAGGCGGATCTAGACGTTTTTATGGCATTCCTGTATTTTCGAGTACTATCCTTCCATGCTATACGAAATAGCTCTAAATTAGTTTTCTTAAAGTTCCGCTCCATTTTCCGTGTCTAATGTTTCAGAGAAGGTGGAGTTAAAATTTTCAATAGTAATGTCAAGATCTTCAACCTTTTTACTCATGCTAGAGAATTAAGACAATTCAGGTAGATTATTGAGAAACGCATCTATGGTAGTTGAAGTAATCGTTCTACCATATTTGTAACAAGGAGTTTGATTTGCAGCCGTAGGCCAGTGAAGCAAAAATAATATCAGATAATGATCCGAAATGTCATTAACATCGTCCACATTTATACCGTAAAATAGTATTAAATCCACAGTATGAATACGAAGGTGAGTGGGTCCTGACACATGTTGACTAATGCCCATGGAGTTAATAGTGTCTTTGAAAGCCATTCCCAAGGCATCTGTATCGTTATCTACATGGATGTTAAAGTCACGACAAGGACTCTATCTGTGGCCAGTACTAGTTCTGATAAGAACCCACCTAATTCTTTAATAAAATCTGTGTGGTTCCCTGGATGCCTATATACAATAGCTAGAATAAATTTTAAAAATGTTTTGTCCTTAGTATTAGGTGTTGATACGTGAAGTACCATGACTTCAAAAGAATTATATTTAAAATTAGACTTCTGAGAGATGCTAAAAGAATTATTGTGAAGTGCAGCGACACCTCCCCCTCTACCTTTTAGACGAGGCTCGTGTTTATAGTAATTATCTTGGGGAACGGATTTATTTAGAGTAATATAATTATCTGGCTTTAGCCATGTTTCTGTCAAACAGAGCAGGTCTATGTTATGATCGGATATCATATCGTTAACAAAAAGTGCTTTATTTGAAAGAGATCTAATATTAAGCAATCCGAATCGTAACAGTTGATTATCTGTATTTTGTTCATGTTTGATTTGTTTAACGTTTATTAAATTACTTTCAAGAGGTTTACGCATTTTCTTCTGTTTGCTAATCCAGGGGACAGACACAGTCTCTATTTTATGTTGTTTGTGAGAAGGGATTATTACATGTCGTATATTTTTTGTATTCTGCAACGCGAGACGGCAAGCAGACAGTTGGTTAAACCATTCTGTCTCCTTCCTGACCTGGGCCCCAGGTAGTCAGCCTTTAGCATTATTAAGACTGTGTGCCAAATTTCTAGAGAGGAGGGAATCCCCATTCCAGGAGGGATGGAGAACATATCGTTTCAACAGGTCAGATCTGCCCTCAAAACTCTTCCAGTTATTTATAAAATCTATATTATTCTGCAGGCACCACTGAGACAACCAGCCATTTAGTGATGCTAATCTGCTATAAATATCATCACCACAGTAAGCAGTGAGGGGGCCTAAGAATATTACAGTGTCTGACTTCGTGCTTGCGAGCTCACACACCTCTTTAATATTATCTTTAGTGATCTACGATTTACGGAGTCTAACATCATTTGTGCCGACGTGAATAACAATCTTACTGAATTTACGATTAGCCTTAGCCAGCACATTTAAATTTGACTTGATGTCAGGCGCTCTGGCTCCCGGTAAACATTTAACTATGCTGGCTGGTGCCTCTATGTTAACCTTCCGGACAATAGAATCACCGATCACTAGGGCACTTTCAGCAGGTTTCTCAGTCGGTGCGTCACTGAGTGGGGCAAACCTGTTCGAGACTTTAATCGGAACGGTTGAGTGTTGTTTTGACGTGCGTCTTCGTCGTCTCACAGTCACAAAGTTTCCCAGCTGCAGGGGATTTTCAACTGGAACCTGTAGCTTTCCTGTAGCTCAGTGGTAAGAGCATTGCATTAACAATGCAAGGTTGTGGGTTCGATCCCAGGGGATTGCAAATACCTATGTAAAATGTATAGGATAAAGCAATGTAAGTCGCTTTGGATAAAAGCGTCTGCCAAAATGCCTAAATGTAAAAATGCCTAAAAGGAACCAAACTGTGCGCCTCAAAAGTGTTTTCTATGGCTCTTACACTTATACTATCCTCAAATAAAGATTGCATGCAAGACACTTATTCTGAGATCTTCTCTATCAGCCTAACTATTTCCCTGCATTATCGCATCTAAAGTCCTAGCCGCTGACTGAGAAGGCTAAGATAAACATATGACATTAGGTGCAATTAACAATAATAGGAGTAGAAGCCATAACTCACCGGGTCTAAAGACAAAGCAAGATAGCACGCTTATGGTATGCTAACGGCGTTGAGATAACTCAAGTTTGGTTTGGATTTTCTAGTAAATAATTTGTTTCCCTTCTGCACTGACTTTAGGGCCTCATTTGCATATGCAAGATTACCAGGACCTTCTTGGTACAACCGGAGATCAGCATCCGATCCCACTGCGCTTCATATTCAAGGCTGTTGAATGGAATTAGACTAATTTCCCATTGTAGCAAGGCCCAGTCAGACCAGTGGAGAACATTGCCACCATTTGACTGCTTAGGCGGCAGCATGGAACATAAACATCACTTACCGAACCTCTTTGTGAGACCTTGGCGTTAGTGTATTGTCAGAGCATGTTTATTTTGGTTACTTATTATCAGATGTGTAACAAATAATTTTTCAATTGTTTAATTAGAAATATGGTTGATCTTACTTCACAGAGAACATTCTGCCATCTATACATGAGTCACATATGGTTTCTGTTTCTGTAAATTGCAGTAAGATGCAAACACTTGAGGTGATGTGATTAAACCCACAACATCTTTATTGATCTGTGTGCGGAATACTACACAATCGGTGCCCCATGTAAAGATCACTACATCCAACATTGGTATACACACTGGAGTAAACACATATGTTATCTAGATTGAAATATGTAATCCAAAAGTGTTAAAATACTATTCATTGTAATAGGGTAAAAATTGTCACACAGAATACATAGGATGACTGGCATAAATGGACTAAAGAATACATGTCACACAAGAACACAAACAGGAAAACTGGCATACATGGACTAAACTTTTCATCATAGGTGTGGTACAAACTCATTCGGTTAAATAAAGGTTTTGACATAGATTAACACAACTGTGCCTTATGCTGGTTTTTATAACAAGAGTGATTTACTTTCTGAATTGACTCTAATTTGACCTAAAGACTATATTTACCTATTTACCAATATGCCATGAAATACCCTAACTAGTTGCATTGGTCTTTCATATGAAATATATTACAAGCACTATACGTTTCCCAAACCCCTCGAAATTTGCACAAACGTCAGGATCCTCGGTCATTACGCCTGGGAAAAGCCTGGTACATAATCTTGGTGCAGAGATTGCTTACACATATTCACACATTTACGAAACTTGATACGTATGTAGTTCTCATCGACCTGAACAACTTTTACACTGACACCTAGTAGCTCTGCCCAATAGGAAGTTGGCCATTTGGATTTAGCTAAAAGTACAGGTCATGAACTTTTAAATACTCCTAGGGGATTCATACAATTTGCCACCAAACTGGTGTACACCAGTGGTGTAGTCTACGTGATACGCAGGTATACGGCGTATACCCACTAGAAAAGATCAATAATTTCCGTATACCCACTTAAATAAGCAAGATGATACGTAACAACATCGTTTTGTGTCAGAAAAGTGTGACACACTGACTTTTGGAACATTGGTGCAACCGGAAGATGTGAAACAAAAGGAGATCATGGAAGGCAAGCATTTAAAGAACACTATTTCAGTGTTTTCGTAAACCTGCCTCTGAAGATACTGGTGCTTCGGGTGACGCAGCCAATAGTGTCTGGCTGCAGCTGCAGCAGGTGTTACAGAAAATGAGCCCGACGAGGCTCATGCGACGCTGTATGCGGGGTCCCCCTCCCTCGCGATAGTGTCCCGGGGTCGGAATCGTGCACACTCTTTGCCGGTGTATTTTTACTTCCTGCTGATAACTTATTCGTTATCATTAACTAGCCAACTTCACAAACGTTAGTTTGGGTGTTGATTTGAATCAATAATTGAGGGAGAAATGGACAGATAACTTACTCTACAATGTAGGCTATACAATTGTTTTAGATGATAAGAGATGAGAACTCCTGGCCAGCCTTGTGAAAGTCAGTCTAGAGGCACTGCCAGCAATCTATAAGTGCAACGGGTGCTTGATAAAACTGCACAAATGGTCATTGTTAATTATTATAGTTATCTATCAATGTCAATAACAGGTACAACTGTGACCCAGTGTGACAACTAGTAAAGAATTATAGAAAAAGTTGTGGTAATAAGTGGTATTTTAATGGAAGCCATCAGAATGTTTGTAATACTATTTTTTTAGCAGGGTGGGTTTGTGTAGAAATAGTACATGACAAATAAATTACTTTATAGCTCGGTTTGGTCCTAAGTCGGAAAAGGGTGGCATGCACACTTCAGGTAGGTGGAGAGTTCCTGCCTCAAGTGGAGGAGTTCAAGTATCTGGGGGTCTTGTTCACGAGTGAGGGAACGATGGAACGGGAGATTGACAGACGGATCGGTGTAGCTTCTGCAGTAATGCAGTCGCTGTACCGGTCTGTCGTGGTGAAGAAGGAGCTGAGCCGCAAGGCGAAGCTCTCGATTTACCGGTCAATCTACGTTCCTACTCTCACCTATGGTCATGAGCTGTGGGTCATGACCGAAAGGACAAGATCCCGGATACAGGCGGCCGAAATGAGCTTTCTCTGCAGGGTGGCTGGGCGATCCCTTAGAGATAGGGTGAGAAGCTCGGTCACTCGGGAGGAGCTCAGAGTAGATCCGCTGCTCCTCCACATCGAGAGGGGCCAGATGAGGTGGCTCGGGCATCTTTTCCCGATGCCCCCTGGACGCCTTCCCGGGCAGGTGTTCCGGACATGTCCCACCGGGAGGAGCCCCCGGGGAAGACCTAGGACACGCTGGAGGGACTATGTCTCCCGGCTGGCCCTGGCCTGGGAACGCCTCGGTGTCCCCCCGGAAGAGCTGGAGGAAGTGTCTAGGGAGAGGGAAGTCTGGGCATCCCTGCTTAGACTGCTGCCCCCGCGACCCGGCCCCGGATAAGCGGAAGAAGATGGATGGATGGGCTCGGTTTTCACATGGATGGCATTTAAAATTGCCAGCTGATAAACCTGTGCTTAGGGATTGTATACATATACCATTTAAGGCTAAATATAACGCTTAACTGACTGGTTTAGACAATGATTAACAAAACCAGCAAATCCCCCAGCTGTCATTGGCTATTAAAATCTTGCTTGCAATAAATCTTTCAGAATGCCCTTGATGACATTCTGTATAAAGGCATACACTAGGCCTTCGTGAGTGGGGTGGTGCTCATGGGTTTCCGATCTGGGATGGATGAGAAGGCACGGGGGAATCAGAGTATACTCACTACAAAAAACTAGACTACACCACTGGTGTACACAATGCCAAGACATTAAAAATAATAAATTGCAACCAGATTATTAATATCTCAAACAGTGTTCCCTTGGCAATAAATAAACAAATAAAAATAAATGTTATGTAATACATGTATTGCAGAATCAGGGTAACAAGAAGTGTCTCATATCTATGGTATACATTAAGGGATTTTTGTTAAAACTTGAGACTTGTTTAGTCCCAGGGTCTGAGGGATTTTCCGGCACTGCACAACCAACTGGTAACAGAAAGTGTGTCATTCACAAAATTTAGTCAATAACAGTTCACTTGTATTATTCCAAGTTGCTCCAGGCTTGGTCAGAATAGATGTAGGGTTTGTAATACAGTGAGGGAAATAATTATTTGATCCCCTGCTGATTTTGTTAGTTTCCCTGCTTAAAAAAAAGAAGGGCCTATAATTTTTATGGTAGGTTTATTTTAACTGATAAAGACAGAATCAATAAAAAAATCAGGGGAAAGATTTTATATAAAGGTCATAAGTTGATTTCCATTTCAGTCAGTGAAATAAGTATTTGATCCCCTACCAACTAGCAAGAATTCTGGCTCCACAGATTGGTTATGTGGCTAAATGGAACGCAGATTAGTCCTGTTACTTTAAAGAAATGCTCCTCAGCTTGTTATGTACATAAAAGATGCCTGACGACAGAATCTGTATCTTCCAATTCAACCTCTCCACCACCATGGTCCAGACCACATAGGGTTTAAAGGATGTCAGGGACAAGATTGTAGACCTGCACAAACCTTGAATAGGCTACAGAAAGAAGCAAGATTTCCCCAATGGAGTAAAGATGATCATGAGAAAGGTTAAAGATCAGCCCAGAATTACACGGAAGAAGCCTGTTAATGATTTCAAGACAGTTGGGACCACAGTTAGCAAGCAAACCATTGGTAACACGCTATGCCACAATAGATTGAAATCCTGAAGCACTTGCAAGGTCCTCCTCCCCAAGAAGGCCCATCTGGCTCATCTGAAGTTTGACAATGAACATCAAAATGATTCAGAAAAGGCTTTGGCAAAAGTGCTGGCAGACCAAAATTGACTTCTGTTTTTGGATTGAGAGTAATGCTGACTATGACCCCAAGAACACCATCCCTACAGAGATGCACAGTTTTGGAAACATTATGCTGTAGGGCTTTTTCTCTGCTACGGGTAAAGGATGACTTCACCACATTGAGGGGCTGAGGGACGGGCACATGCACTGTAAAATCTTGGACAAGAACCTCCTCTCCTTAACTAGATCAATGAAGATGGGTCGTGGATGTGCCTTTAACATGACAAAGACACAAAACATATTGCCAAGACAACCAAAGAGTGGCTTAAGGAGAAACACATAAAATGTCCAAGCCAGTCTATAGACCCTATTCCTATAGAAAATCTATGAAGGAGGCTAAAACTCCAATTTGCTGAGTGACAGCTAAGAATCCAAGATTGACAGAGGAGTGGACTTAAATGTATCATGACAAATGTGCAAACCTGGTGACCAACTATCAGAAATGTCTTACCTCTGTGCTTGCCAACAAGGGTTTCTCCATAAAGTACAAAGTTATTTTTTCTAGGGATCAAACACTTATGTCACTGACTAAAATGTAAATCAATGTATAACCTTTATAAAAAAAATCCCCTGATTTCTTTTTAATATTCTGTCTCTATCAGCTAAAACCCACCATAAAAATTATAGACCCTTCATTTCTTGTAAGCAGGCAAACTTACAAAATCAGCAGGGGATCTAATAATTATTTCCCTCACTGTATCTTAAATAGTGTTGCTATGGTTACACATATTTTGGGGGGTCCAAGTTCCCTTTCCTTCACGGAATCAGTTATCAAAGGAAATAGATGTACATTTATTCAAACTAAAAAAAAACTTTTCATCAGATTAATGAGAATACAAATGTGCTCAAATGGTGACAAGTTTTTTGCAATTGACTTTCTGTATGTTTCAGCAAGGCAAATGAATCAAAATCCTGTCTACAGTATTATCTAAATTGATATCCATACAGTGATGCTTCTGTTTTTTAAATAAAATGTTAAACACAAGTATTAAAATAATTTCTCACTCCAGTTGTCAAATTGTTTGAGTAAAAATAACTAGGCTAACCCTCCTTTAATAACATGTATACTTGTAATAATGTTTTGTTAAATGTCTCCCCTGGGTTTCAAGTCAACGGTCTGCGAGGTGGTGGGGGAGTCAGATTTAAATACATCGTCTTCCATTCCCTCTTCAATTGGCTTCATAGTTGTTGATGCTTTTTGAGTTGTCTCTGAAAAAAAAAGAAGCTTTATGTCCAAGACTGAAGTAATGCTTTATTCTATGAATCATTATATCGGTAAATGGTTACAAAATAAGGTTCAAATGCAGTGCATTAAAAATAATGAATAAAGAATCATTCAAAATCATTACATTTTACAAATATGGATTATAAGCAGAAGTAGTTTTTAGAAATCGTTACATTACTAACAATCTAACATTTCTCAGTAAAACAATAAAACAGTGACGCAAAAATCACACAAAAAATTAAATTGAAACTTTTTTATATACACTCATGTGCATGTTACATAGAATTAGAAGCATCCAAAATTTGCGTGCTGGTCACTTGTCACATGTGTACTTTTCCTTGGTTCTAAAATTTAGAGGATTCTAATTTTGACACTCATTTTAAATTTCTATTAAATAAATAATTCATCCAAAAATGAAATGTATGCCATCCTCTGTGTATATGTCCTCATTTCTACAGATAAACACAACATAGGTAATAGTAATCCAAATCCTGGTTCTTTCAAGCATTTTGGCATTAGACTATTGTGAGCTTCAAAAACGGGACACAATCTAACATCTGATAACCCCTGTTTTTCTTAGTTCTCAGTCCTGTGGAAATTAGTGAAATTATGATTTTTGGTGTTTTGATGGTGCCAAACAACTGGCATTCCGGTAAAATTTAATGGAGTGTACTGGAGCGATCTGGAATTCTATCCCTCTAAGTCTCTGTTTGAAATCAACATGGTGGCAGGCTTAATAAGGTCTATAGAAAGAGTCAGGTGACACACAGTGGTGTGAACTCAGCTTAAAATTAATGATTTTAAATGAAAGTTACAGAAGAGTGTTTTTATGGTACATTTTTGTATACTCACTCATCAGGTGTAGCTTTTTAAATGTTAATGGTTAATTTCATAACAGACCTGGTTATAAGAAATCTCTCATTCTGATTATTAAGGGAGTTAAGTGTGCACAAGAACTCTTCAATTGAACACTAGTCACTGGTAAAGATAATATTTGGTTCATTTTGGTGGGGTTGGTTAAGAGAAAAAGAGTGAGATGAATTATCTCATCTTAGACCCCATCAGGCTCGATCTGAGGACAAAGCTAGAGAAGGAAACGCAGGACATAACATCAGGAAAAAGCTGTAATTGAATATAAATAATGTGAAATCACACCACCAATGAGTTGTGCAACACCACAAATTTAGTATTTATTATCAACTTTTGATGGAACAGATATATTGCAGGTAAAATATGATTATTGTCACATAGAACACTGCTGGTGACCTTTAGCCGTGTGCAAATGCTCAGGGATGGGTGTAGCAGGGGGGCTCTGTAGCACCGCCTGTTCATTAAAATCGGTAACCGATTTCCGAATTACGCTTTGGACAACTGAGTCGGGCCGAGTACCAAAAAAACCTGGTAGCCCATTTAGCAGTAAGGTGAACAGTGCACAGGATGGACATTAGCTGGGCACTGACGAAAGCAAAAGATGGGAGTAGGGGTGTGTTTGTTTTGGTGATCTGAACATCAGCAACGGCTAAGAGAAATCGGACAACCTGCCTTTAAAGTAATGGGGTTAGTTTTTAATCAATATCTTGTCCCGAGTTGTTTAAAACACGGATTAATTTATAAATAGCAGATGTAAGTGTTCAAATGAACGTTAATGAGCAACATTACTTAAGGTACTACGATACTACCACTTAAAAATAGAGCGGCATCACGTGTATTTTGAAGCTTTAGCATTGTGTTGCTACCGTAGCACCGGTACATCATGCAACCCTACAGCATACATTGAGTGATTTGGAGAGCCACAATGTGTCTATAAAGAGTCAGGTGAAACACAGCGAAGTGAACTCAGCTTAAAATTTATGATTTTATATGAAGGTTATTATAAGTGTGTTTTTATGGTCCATTTTGTATATTCACTCATCAGGTGTAGCTTTATAAATGTTAATGGTTAATTTCATAGCAGACCTGGTTATAAGAAATCTCTCATTCTGAGTATTAAAGGGAGTTAAGTGTGCACAAGAACACTTCAAGTGAACACTAGTCACTGGTAAATAATAATAATAATTGGTTCATTTTGGTGGCGTTGGATAAGAGAAAAAGAGTGGTATAAATGAAATCATCTTACACCCCATCAGGCTCGATCTGAGGTCAAAGCTAGAGAAGGAACAGGAGGACATAACATCAGGAAAATGCTGTGATTTAATATAAATAATGTGAAATCATACCACCAATGTGTTGTGCAAGACCACACATTTAGTTTTTATCAGCAACTTTTGATGGAATAGATGGAGTGTAGATAATTAATCTTATCCAAGACTGAGAGAAGTGGCATGTGTGTTCTGGTTTGGATCAGCGAGCGTAGAATGATGTCAGGGTATATTGGGTCAATTGTAGTTACGCTGACAGTAAGTGAGAGGTAGTTGAAAAAGAGGAAATGTACTGAGACTTACGGACTGATGACCTTGCTGAGCTGCCTCTCAGGATCTGATTAAGTACATCATCGGTATCGCTGGTGCTGGCCATACTGTTTCTCATCTGCATCATAGACAACTGAGAACACAGGCTTGGCTGACGGTCCATCTTCTTCACAGCCTAACATTCAACCATCATCACCAAAGTAACAGTCATTGACTTACAAACGTTAACATTAATAAAATGTTAGCTATCCAGAGTCAACATATTATTAAGAAAACCCTGTATATTCTACAGTATGTTGTTCATCTATCCTGCTTCACGTCTATTCCTATGTATTATCAACTGTATAGACTACGATTATTGTAGTTGATAGCATGTATGTAAATACTGTATATAGTAGTTTTCATTGTCAATCAAACATTTAGTCAAAAATTATGTTCAGCAAGTTTCTCTTTTATAAGTCTAGTCAAAAAATGCTAGTCATTATTGATGGCCTCTGTCTTGTTCTTTAAAGTTTTGTTTAGCAGTTAGTTGCAAATCACAAACCTCGTCGCTATATGCCGCTAAATTTCACTGTTTTAAGATTATTTTTCTGAATTTGCTATTCATAGTTACCTGTTTAGGTAAAATCTGTGCATTTATTTGCAGAAAATTAAAAATGGGAAAACAGATGCTCTGTGTTTTTTGCAAAGAAAATAAGTTTATATTTGTTTATGTGATAACCAAGTATTCATGTGTCTTGTGTAACTTTCACATTGATGTTGGATGACTAAAAGTCACTTCCAAGGTTTAAATTCCAATCTGCGGCTGAATAAGGAAATTTGTATAAAAAGGTTATATTATTTTGTCATATTGCCAAATTGTTAAAGATCCTTGATAATGAAGACATGACAAGAGAGCGCCTTCTAGCCTTCATGAGATATGATACTTTTTATATAAATGCTTATAACTCTTGAACGCTTTGTCTGAAATAGATTTATGACATTATTTCTTCTGGTCCAGGCCGATTCCATTGATGCCTCGTTTGTCATTCTCTAACATTCAGTTCCTAATTTATTGCAATGCTTAAGAAAAAAAAAATCGCTCCTAATTTGACAAAAGTCTGTTTTTTCCAAGCTCCACTTGTAGGATCTTTGGAATCGATCCACACAGAAATGGCTGAATTTTTTAGGGAGGGCAATTTTTCTTCAATGTTGATGTATGTAGATGACCGTATGTAACATGTTGTGCTTTACTATGCAAAATTATATTCTTGCGTTCATTGTCACTTCTGATATCTGTTTCCCTTGTAAATTGTATTCTGTTGTTTTTGCTCTGCGCTCTCGTTTCAGCCCCTTCGGAGATTGGCCCATGTCAATGTTTGAAGCTCTGAAAGCTCTCCTCGGGATCCTAGGCCAAGCACATCAACTGAGTGGCACAACCAGATAAACTGCAAACCTCTGGTCCAAGAGGTTTAATAAAAATCTTGAAATTTGAATGTGCATTCGATGCTGAATCAGAATATTTCTTATTTAATAAAATTATTTGAAAATTAAGTTTTGATTTTTGTAATATTTAGTTTTATTGATATTTTAAATTCACTTATATTTATAAATTCATAGGTTTTATGTTGATTTTAGTATTTTTTTTGCAAATTTGGTATATACTTTTTTCTCATTTGTTTATTTTTTAAGTTGCTATATAAGTTTCATTAATTATTAAATTTTATGCAAAACATTTTATCGGTAAAAGCTCAAGTGGACAGAAACAGCCTGGGAGCAAATTTCGCAAACATTTTGATAGAAAAAAACTGGACAGAAACTGTGGTTGGCTCATTGGAAAGACTTGTTAAGTCCCTATTATGGAATCTTTGTAGTCAGCTGTTCGAATTCGGCTGCGGGCGTGATCCGTACTTGTTTGAAAAATGTGTGCTTTGAGTTTGTTTTCATCTATTCTTCGGGACCTGTCTCCTATTCTTCTCGACCTTGCATCTAAATGTAATTGTTTCAAATCTGTCATCACAGATTTTTTGGTCTTGTTGCTCTGTGTCGGCGCTTGCGGCTCCTTCAGGGGCCTTTTTTTTACATATTCTGTATATGCATTGTTATATTTCTGTAGCTAGAGTACTTAAAACCGAGATACCTTGACAAACTATGAATTATGAAATTCACTCTTGTGGAAAAATGTTCACTGCTTATATACCAATTCTAACAGAGAAAAGGGTTTATTTACTAACCTTATCACTTAGGGTTGGGTCATTGAGGGAGTAGAGCTTGTTGGTAATGTCTTTGCCAATGAGGTATCTAAACACTTCATTCAGAAAAGACTCTGACTCCAAGAAGTAAGTCAGACGCTCTCTAGTCCAGCACAACAGCTTGCAGTTTTCCTCAGCAGTAATGGTAACCTGTTGAGATAAAAAAAAAGTTGATTTATCCTTAAGCGATATTATCTATCGAATAAATACTTATTAAACAGATTACCTGAAACTTTTCTCCCCTGTTCATTTGGGTTGACCTGAACTCTGGAGAATCGATGAAGGAGTTGGTGTAAATATTATGCAAGAAATGACCACGGTACGATACCTTCATCCTGTGGTAAATGCAAATAACCATTCAGTATGTGTATACCAATGTACTATACATGTTTTAATATGTAATATAAAAGACATAAAAAAATCCTGTCAAAATCAGTAATTTTAACACTGAAATCTCTCTGGTTTTTGTAGTTTATCGTGGGAATTGTTATGATGGTCAGCGGCAGTTAGATTAGTTTGAGTTTTTCTGTAACTGTTGATCTCCTATGATTTTGATGCACAACAGTCTCAAGGGTAACTAAGAATGGGGCCAGAAACAAACAAAAACTGACAGAAAAGCTACAGTAAATCAACACTTCAACTGTGGGAAGGAGAATACAATGTTACAACTGCAGAAGACCTTAATAACTTAACTCACAACTGAACAATAAAAAAATGTTTGTTTGTTGGGGCACAGAGATTTCAGACTTTCACTCCAACAGAATGAAGAAATCAGGCTGGTGGTGGTGTTTCTTATTTAGTGCCTAAACTCTGGAACAGTGTGCTTAACTTCCAGTCTGTGTTTGTCTTTTGCACTGGCTTGTGGCTAAGTGGCTAGTTGCACAAGATGCAGTGGTGATATTTGGGACACCAGAGTCGGCAGACTAATTTCTGCTCACATAACACTGTATGGGAAAAAGGAGGATTTTTTGGCGGGTAATTGTGGGTGTTCTTTAGATAAAAAAAGTAGAAAGTAATTAATCAGTGATATGACAGATCCTCTTCACATTGCTAAACCAAAACAACACGATAGTGTTATATGACCGGTAAATAGCTTACCGAACCTTGCATCGCAAAAGCTCACAAGGGCCATCTTGTGCAACTAGCCCATAACTATTTATATTTTCATCGATTTTTATTCATATTCATTTATATTAGGGCTGTCAGCAATGAATTTTTTCCAGATTAACACGTTAAAAATATTGAGCGCACTTAATGCAGCATCCGTTTGTTTCGTCATCCTTTGTTTAGCATTACATTATATAATTATGCTCTTATTCATGTAAAGACTTTTAAACCACTTATGAGCGATTTGACCAGACACGAGCTAAGGCTGCATCAGTGAATCTCTGTCAGAATCTATCAGACAGCGCACCCTTATTAAAGGGTAACACGAGTCAAAAATGAACATTCTGCAAACAATTATTCACCTCAATTAGTTTAACATCTGTATGACCTCCATTTTCCCCAAAAACTCAAATTAAGGTAGTTTTGGTAGCTTTCTGAATCCTCAGATTGCAACGCAAACAAACACACAAACCACATGACAGTGCATCCGGTGTCAGCATCGCTCGATCTGACCATACAGGCTCAACATCAGAACCCGCATGTGTCGAGCGATGCTGACACCTGATGCACTGCCGTGTGGCTCTTGAGAATGCGCTGGAAATTAACACTCAAATCAGGAAGTTTTTGAATATATTCGTTAGGTTTGTTTGTTTGCGGACAAAAAGAATCCTCTTCGCATTATATTAATTTATACTGATCCATGGTTTTGCGTCGGACCTACGCCAGAGCCTACGCAGAGTCGCATACCCTACGCCATAGCCTGACGCGAATCTCATCAAAAATGTAACAACGCGTCAACTCAACCCGGACCTTAAGCGCTGTTCTTGGTCTGTTTGAACCCCTCCCTCAATTAAAAAAAACTCTGCAATAGAGTCATGTTTACTCAATGCATTTCCGAATGAATTATCTAGGTAAATTATTTGTGCTTCTATATTTAACATTTAACGTTTACTTGCTGCTATCACTGCTAATGCTTCTCAAATGAGCTGAAATGAGCCTAGTTGTCATTGCCTTGACGCGGACAACGACGTAGAAGTATATACTATATGAAAACCGACACGTAGCCTATGCGAGGAGGAAGGCAGAAGGAGAGTAATTTGCGCAGCTGCTGTTCATATTTGTTTTCTGGCATATTATGCTTTAAGTGAATGCTTGGCTGAAAAGATGTGTCTTTTGGGAGTGTGTCTGACCCCCGAATAATATCTGCCCCCTTTGGTGGATTAGTGCTATCAGAAGTCTGGAGTTTTGAGAGGGTGATGGGTTGTAGTGTTATAGAAGCTCTGTTACGAGGTAGGAGCAAAACCGTTTAGGGCTTTATAAGAAATTAAAAGAACTTTAAAGTTGATACGATACTAAATGGGTAGCCAGTGAAAGGATGATACAATTGGGGTTATGTGATCGTTTTTTGTGGACCTTGTTAGATCTCTGGCGTCTGCATTATGAACTAACATTAGTTTGTTTATTGATGATGGCGTTCCAAATGACAGGATGCTGTCTTATATAGCGCCTATGTTTTTAACTGTATTCGTCCAATTTGCAGGTTATAAACCGAAATATTCTGTTTACCTGTCTTTGGTCCAATAAGTATTAGTTTTGTTTTATTGGAATTTAAAATTACTTGTCATCCAATGTTTTATGACTTGGATGCACAATTTGGATTTCTGAAAGGAATCATTTGGTCATTTGAGATATATAGCTGAGTATCATCTCCATGACAGTGGAAGCTTATTTCATGTTTTCTAATAATGGTGCTAAAGGGGTAGCATGTATATGGAGAACAGCAAGGGTCCTAAAACCGATCACTGAGGAAATCCATAATTTACTCAAGTTAGATTTGACGATTCCCCATTTAAATGGACGAACTGATATCTGTCAGATAATAAGATCTGAACCATTGTAGTGTCTGTCCCTGAATGCTGGTATAAATGAGTAGATCTAAAAGTATGTGATGGTCTACTCTACAGGAATCGGAATTCTTGTCAACGTCAAAGGTCCGGTACATTTATTATTACACAACTTGCTTTTAATAACATTTGTAGTGTATTTCGGGGAAAACTATGAATTTGATCACAGTCAAATACGGATAATTATTGATGATTAACTATTCCTATTTTATACACTTTTATCGGATTCAGCAGACCTAATAAATAGCGACAAACTAAATGCACTCGTCCAGCGAGTGATCAGCAGATCGTATATCAGATCTAAGAAATATTACTTTCCTGGCCTTGGAAACATAACACTCTTACTGTAGTACAGTACCGCTCCAGAAATTATAACGAAATCAAGCAGTTTAAGTGACGTTAACATGTGATAAAGAGACACAGCAACAGTTCAATTGTAGATAACAAATGCGGGTTTATTGACTACACTAAAGGGAAAACAAACCGACTTATTAACAAAATAACAAATGCTAACAAACGAAACATGAAACATAAATGCAGTAAAGGAAGGTAAGAAATAGACAAAGTAAAGAGTGGCAGTTTTACAAACAGCTTTTCACATCTGCATGAACCATCGAGGACAATCTCCTTGTAATAAAGGGGTTACAGCTTAAACGCTCCTATTTAGGAAATAGTTGATACTTGCATTGGTTTCCTTTTGCGTGTGCTTGGACAAGGTTTTGTGTCCGTGGAAAAGTGTTCTAAGAGTCCTGATTGTTTCAAAGCAAGCGGGTGAGTCCGTCTACTTCTTTCTTAGAGCCGGGATTGGCTGACGAAGTTAGCCGAAGTAATTCTGCCGAAAGGGAAAACTGTCTCCGAAGAGAGAGACAGGTCTCAGGAGGTGTTCTTGAACTGGAACGCGCGAACACACGGAAGAGCGTTGATAGCTCCGTTTACGGATGTTTTAAGCTTGAAGGGTTCACGCCCCTCCAAAGTGAGTGATCCAATGTGATGAGCTGACTTTGGCGCAAAGTCTAGTTTCTTTGATTGGCTCATTAGCTCATTTGCATTTAGGATCACTTAGGAGTTTGGCGCTGTAAAACTCTTAGAATGAAATAAAAGGAGTATTGTATAAAACACATTTCTGTGCTATACATAATCTTTCAAGGAATGAAGAGAGAAACATTTAGATATAAACATGCCAGGGTTATAAGTACATTGACCTGAAGTTTGTACAAGAATGAAAATATAAACAGAATACAACTAATCACACATGCTTTTGAGGTTATAGGCGAGGCCGAATAACATGGGGACAAACATACAATGTGGCGATATAGAGGTATATCCATTTAGAACATTCTTTTGTGGATAAGGAGAAAAGACAGACAATTTCCAGAGGAGGTGAAAACCTAGGCCACATTCCCTTTAGAGCAAATGGTCCATCGTTGGAGAAGCACCCCATCCTCCCCGTTGGGACTTTTTTGAAGTCCAAGGGAGGTGTTAGAAACTATCCTGACCAAATGGAGGATGCTTAAGAGAGGGCAGTTGGATCAGACTTGCTGGCGCCGGTTAGAGTTGCTACTGAGAGGTGTT
Source organism: Triplophysa bombifrons (assembly GCA_029783895.1). Classification (NCBI taxonomy): domain Eukaryota; kingdom Metazoa; phylum Chordata; class Actinopteri; order Cypriniformes; family Nemacheilidae; genus Triplophysa; species Triplophysa bombifrons. Next base: position 9,023,368 of record CM056455.1, read on the forward strand.
AACGACCCCAAATGGTTACCTTTGATCTGGCCAAGATCCTACACATTTAAAACAACTTAAAATCAATAAAAAAAAACAAATCAACTCTATATAAAGAGTTCATTTGAAAATCAGATAACTCAGTTAAAAAAAAATTAATCATGCTTTTATTATGTTAGTTAACTGTATTTTATATTATCACCTAATCAAAAGAACCCAACTGCAGTTTCATTTATATTAATTTGAATGCACAATAAAAAAATAGTTTTAGAACATCTTGTGTACAAGTTTTTTTTTGCAAACCAACTCTTCATATTCTAATGCTCCAGCGGTTTTCCAGAGACTCGTCAATGACGTGCTGAGGGACATGGTCTACCGTTTCGTTTTAGTCTATCTCAATGACATTTTGATCTCGCACAACGAACGCGACCATGTTCAGCACGTTCGACGGGTCTTAAGCCGGTTACTTGAGAATCACCTTTTCGCTAAGGTGGAGAAGTGTGAGTTTCACGCACGGTCTGTTCCATTTCTGGGTTTTATCCTGTCGCCGGAGGGTATTCGGATGGACCCCACTAAGGTAAAGGCAGTTGCTGATTGGCCTACCCCGGCAAATCGCAAGGCGGTCCAGCGTTTCCTGGGGTTTGCCAATTTTTACCGACGGTTCATCGGAGGGTTTGGCCAGGTCGCTCTTCCTTTGTAGGAGCTGACCTCCACTTTGAGAAGTCTTTTTACGTCTGCCCCCGTTCTGGTCAATCCTGACCCGTCTCGTCAGTTTATTGTGGAGGTCGATGCATCTGAGGCAGGGGTAGGAGCGATCTTCTCCCAACGTTCCTCCCCGAACGACAAGATACATCCCTGTCCGTTCTTCTCCCGCTGGCTCAATTCCTCGGAGCGGAATTACGACATCGGTAATAAGGAGTTGTTAGCAGTGAAGCTTGCTTTGGAGGAGTGGCGCCACTGGTTGGAGGGGGCTAAGGTTCCTTTCTTGGTTTGGACCGACCATGAAAATCTTGAATATATCCGTTCAGTGAAGCGACTGAACTCTTGGCAGGCTCGCTTGGCCCTTTTTTTTGGGTGTTTTGATTTTGTCATCACCTACCGGCCGGGGAGTAAGAATGGTAAGCCGGACGCCCTTTCACGTCAGTTCGAGGTCAGGACCACTTCCACACCCTCGGTGTCCGTTGTTTCCCCCGCTCGTGTGGTGGGGACGGTCAATTTGAGGGTGGAATCTTTGGTTCGCGAGGCCCTGTACGGTATTACTCCTCCGGCTGGTGTTCCAGTGAACTTGTTGTTCGTTCCTCAGTCGGTTCGTGCCAACGTCCTCCAGTGGGGACATTTCTCCAAACTAGTTTGTCACCCAGGAGTTTCTTGCACCTTGTCTCTTATTGAGCAGCGGTTTTGGTGGCCATCCATGGCGCAGGACGCTCACAAGTTCGTCTCGGCTTGCCCAGTTTGTGCGACTAACAAGTCTTCTAACCGTCCACCGGCGGGACTACCCCGTTACCCACCCCTTCGAGACCCTGGTCCCACATCGCCATGGACTTCGTCACCGGACTTCCTCCGTCCTGTGGAAATTCCGTGGTCCTCACTGTGGCGGTACATTTTATTCCCCTCCCTAAGCTTCCATCTGCTAAGGAGAGCGCTAAAATGATCCTTGACAACGTTTTCCGTGTCCATGGCCTCCCCGTGGACGTGGTCTCTGACAGGGGTCCCCAGTTCATTTCTAAATTTTGGGCTGAGTTTTGTCGGCTCCTGGGGGGCACTGCCAGTTTATCCTCTGGTTACCATCCACAGTCTAGTAGGCAGGCTGAGCTGGCTAATCAAGATCTCGAGAGGGTCCTGCGTTGCGTTGCTTCATCTGAGCCATTGTCTTGGAGTTCTGGGTTGACTATGGTAGAGTATGTTCACAACTCCCTTCAGGTGTCGTCTACGGGTTTGTCGCCCTTCCAGTCCTGCCTAGGTTACCAACCCCCCTTGTTTCCCTCCCAAGAGGCGGACGCCTCTGTTCCTTCTGCTCAGGGCTTTGTTAACCGGTGTATTCGCACCTGGAGGGTTGCTAGACGGGCCCTCATTCTCGCACGTAGACGCTACCAAACGTCAGTGAATCGCCATCACTCCAAGGCTCCCCCTTACGTGTGTGGTCAAAAGGTTTGGTTGTCCACGTCTGACCTTTCCCTTCATGTCCCTGCACGTAAGATCGGTCCTAAATTTATCGGTCCCTTCCCTATCACCGAGATCATTAATCCAGTGACCGTTCGCCTCAAATTACCCCCATTGCTTAATTTCTTAAGTTCACCCTACGTTTTACGTGGCCAAGATCAAGCCCGTGGTTCGCTCCCCCCTTCAACCCTCGACCTCTGCCCCCCCGCCTCCTAGACTCATCAAGGGGGCGCGACCTATTCTGTACCTTGACTTCTCAATGTGAGACGGTGGGGTAGAGGTCACCATTACCTGGTAGACTGGGAGGGCTACTGTCCGGAGGAGAGATGCTGGATCCCCACTCGTGACATTTTGGACCGCTCTCTTATTGATCAGTTCCTCCCCAGCTCTCGTGGGTAAGTCTTGGATGCCGTGAGGCATCTTTGAGGGGGGGTTCTGTCAGGCTTTTCCTTTTGTTTTATGTTATTTTTTGGTTGGTGTTTTATTTTTCTGCTGTATTTTGTCCCTGTAGAGTTATCTCGTCTGGTACCCTGTTTAGCCTCCTTGACTTGCTAATTACCCTCACCTGTTCCTCATTGCTGTTTCCCTCTATTTTAGCTTGGCTGTGCCAGCTCTCTTTGTAGCGATGTAATTATTTGTTACTGTGTTGCTCTTGCTGTGCTTGGTGCTTAACCTTTTCATATATTCGAGAGTTCCTGCCTCAAGTGGAGGAGTTCAAGTATCTGGCGGTCTTGTTCACGAGTGAGGAATGGATGGAACGGGAGATTGACAGACGGATCGGTGCAGCTTCTGCAGTAATGCGGTCGCTGTACCAGTCTGTCATGGTGAAGAAGGAGCTGAGCCGCAAGGCGAAGCTCTCGATTTACTGGTCAATCTACGTTCCTACTCTCACCTATGGTCATGAGCTGTGGGTCATGACCGAAAGGACAAGATGCCGGATACAGGCGGCCGAAATTAGCTTTCTCCGCAGGGTGGCAGGGCGATCGCTTAGAGATAGGGTGAGAAGCTCGGTCACTCGGGAGGAGCTCAGAGTAGATCCACTGCTCCTCCACATCGAGAGGGGCCAGCTGAGGTGGCTCGGGCATCTTTTCCAGATGCCCCCTCGACGCCTTCCCGGGAAGGTGTTCGGGGCATGTCCCACCGGGAAGAGACCCCGGGGAAGACCTAGGACACGCTGGAGGGAGTGTCTAGGGAGAGGGAAGTCTGTGCATCCCTGCTTAGACTGCTGCCCCCGCGACCCGGCCCCGGATAAGCAGAAGAAAACGAACGAACGTAGGAACGTGGCAATCCGTGAGCCGGTTTGGATTATTTTCTCCCATACGGTTCTTTTGGGTTCCCGTTTACCTTTCCCGGATTTTGGTGATTTTGGTTTTCTCAGCCAGCTGTGTACCTGAGTGTTTGGACAGGAGTTCCCTGCCTTATTTTTTTTTCTCTCCATGGAGTCCTGTCTAAATAAACTGTTAACCTTGCCTGCATCTGAGTCCCTTTGTGCACCGTGACACTGGGCACAAGCTATGCAAATATTTACGGACAAACTACATCCATTTTCATATGCCCAGGCAGTCTGAAACAGTGACAGAGTTTTGGAAACGCCGTTTTGTTTGGTCGGTTGAATGTGTAGACATAGAAACATAGAAATGTTATGGATTTATTTAGCATTTATGTATAAACATGTATATACAGTTACATATAAAATCATTTTAAATGAATACTGTGAACTTCAGAAACTTTGACTTGTACTTGAAAAGTCCCTTAACTTAGACTTATGGCTAATATTTAGACACAGACATAAGACGGTCAAAATCCCCCACCCACTCTCTTTCTTTCTTCCAGTTGTCCATACCCAGTTTAAGTTGAAAGAGACAGGTTTCATTGCTCTTTAAACATTTAATTTCACTTATGTTTTGTGACCCGTGAGGTCCCAAGTTTTTGTTTTCTATTTTAAATTATGGTTCCTTGCCACTGTCCCCATGGGCTTGCTCATTGGGCTGACATCAGGTTCAGTTTTATATTTTATAAATACTTTATCAAATTTGCTTTTGATATAACAGTTTGACTGAAATCTCACAGACATTTAATTATTTGTTCATTAATACCAAATAACAATTGATGACATTATTGCAACTTCTTTGTGATTCTAACTTTCTTCTTTTTACACAATTCCCTTTAGCCCATTTGAGTGTAAAATGGATTGGCATATATGTTTTAATAGGATATCTTCAATCATGTTTTTTCACCCTCATATTTTCCTTACTTATCACCAACACTCAGCAAGTACTTGTTTAATTTTTGACAGTGCTTTACTCTAAGACACATATCTTCTTACTCACAATGTGAATGTGGCAATCATTTAGCAGTAAAGTTGTAGACTATTATTTCATACTGTTGCTTATGTTTATCTTGAATAGAACATGACATCAAGGCTGCCGGAGCAATAGGGGCGAGCTGGCATGTGACCCCGCACTTTTAATTCAACGCCCTAGCAGGTGTTTGAGTTTATACAGGACTGCACAGATAGATCGGCATGAACAATCTAAGTAGAGTGATTGAAAACAGTCACTTTTGAAACAGTGTCGTGATATGTTAATGTCATACGCCGAGGGGTCTGCATGCAAAGGACCAGAATAAGTCAAACGCACCTAATGACACACAGTCAATCAAACCAATCAAAAAACCAATCAAACTTCAAATTCAGCTAGGGGATGGGTCACCCGCGCTTTGACGCTCAGCCAGAGGCACAATCGTCTGTTCTTTACATTTACAGGAATAACATTCTTTATGTGGAGTCCTTCAAATAATGTCGTGCTGGAGAAAAGTTTACTGAAATAGAGTGAAGTGAAAGCAGAATGTCAACATGTGATTTTTAAAACGTCTTATAATTACTTCTGTCTGATATTGGGAATTATATTTTGCGAAAAATGCGAAATGAAGCAGGGCTTGTCAATAAGGACTGCCGATGGCCCGTGGTCAGCATGGGCCAATTGACAGAACTGATTGGACAAGTGCTGTATCGTCACAAAAGTTTGTAATGAATAAGTTTATAATACGTTTTACGCCTTGCCTATTTAAAATTTAAAATTATTAAAGTATTACAATAATGCCAAAATGCACATATTATCATTGTAAAAGTAATCCATTATGTTATAAATTAACTTAAATAGTTTGGAAACAAAACACATGTGTAACAGTACATTAGATCCATGCATGTCTTAAGCATAATAAACATCTGTTTTAAAAGTTCATCACACAACAAAAAATGTAGACAAAAAACATATGGCTCCTGACTCATTACATCGTAACTTTAGTAAGATTCAATCTTTTATTAATTCAAACAGCAAAGAATATATAGTGTTATTTTACATTTGATTCATACAGTAAAGACTATAAAGTGTTATTTTAACTATGATAATTTAATTTCTGTATGTGATAACTACTTTTAGACCAACATCAACACCTGAAAGCACTGTTTATTTCATTTTTATGTTTGCTTTATTAAAAGGAATCTTGGGTATAGATAGAGAGATGTATGGCTTAATAGATTAACAATGGCATTGACTTTATAAATCTGAAATTAAAAAACAGTGTAACTGTCACAGTATTCCTAGACTTTGAAAAAATGTTTACTGGGAGGCCGGAATTTTTTTCGTCAAAGTCTGTGACGTCAAATGGTTGCAACCTAAACCTGTTCTCTTCAGGCTTCAGTGAAACACACACGTGTTCCATATATAACAGTAAAATACAGACATCATACATAAGATCAGATATATAATACACAGGGACAGTAGGTAGCGGTATTTCCTCTTGACACAAGCCTGCCTGCCTGCCATAAAAGAAGAATGCGTTCAAGGTATACATGCATTAAATCATAGCTTTAAACTACCGTCTTTTAGACTACTTAAGACATCATCATCCACCATTATTGTATACTTTATACATTATGAGAATATGCTAACAAACACAATAATAAGATGCTTGCGGTTTGGTTATTCATTTTGTATTTGAGCACACGTGAATATTAGCCCCATTAGGTAATGACCAAGAGAGAGAAGACAAAAGGCTACTGATGTAAATCAACAACAAAAAGTCAAAATCTGGATATGCATTTTGCATTTTATAATGCATTTTAATGCATTTTATAATGGCTAAAAACATTGTGTATTAAATTTGCAATGATTTTGGTTACTTCAGTCCCGGATTAACATAGTGTAGTGCCCTAGGGTGACCATATTTGAAGTGCCCCCCTCCAACTCACATGTTAGTGTAATATCAATATTTAATACTAAATATGTTTATATCCATCATAATTGGCATGTATGAGGACTACATTTCTAAATGCATTGCAAACATACCAACAGCTGAATTCAGCATCACAGAGAGCACAGCAGCAAAACACACACAATTAACTTTACAAGCATGTCTAACAAGCTAACTAACAAATAATAACCATTGTGGACAAACAGTGATGTACAGAATCCTATGTAGAACAAAATCAACTTTAGAGAATTAATGTATATTTGTTGTATCTTAACTTTAGATTTACTTTCAACAAATTCATTTAGTACAGAGATTTAACTTTAACATATCTTTCTTGTAAACCATCATCACATATTTGCCCAGAAATAATGGTATCCTTTAGCTTCGTTTAGCAGAACATATTTTTTCTAAACCTTTTCAACTTGCACCTGGTTATCGCTTTTGCTTACAGGATTCATACTGGTTGAGGCATTAGTTATGCTGCCTTCTGCTGGTGATGACGATATCTTTTCTTTATTTCTAATAAAAAAAACTTGATATTGCAGAATTGCAATAGCAATTCTGAAAAAAAAATATATACTCTGTTTATATTATACAATTTACTGTTCATTTAATCCGACCCTTGGTGAAATTACACCAAATAGCCTATTTATTGTTTTAGCATTATTTTTATATATATTTTGTCATACAGCACCTTATATTTACTGAAGAACTGATTAGTGTGTCTGTGTTCAGTTTGGCTGCCTGTGCCTGCAACCATTTTATGACATCGACAAAGAACATGGCGGCCTCCTTAGGTTAAAATGAGTATTACATTGTTTTTTAAAGAAATACAAATATTTGATCTGACAACTGCCAGAAGGGTTAGGCTATTACAACATATTAAGCCTTATATCTTTCTCTATACCCTAGGTTCCTTTTAAACTTATTTTTTAACCATTTATTGCATAAAGTATATGTGGAACTTATTTATATTGGTCATTGGTTCAAAAGTATTTGATATACTTACAAATGTACTAAAATATAGCATTTTTAGCATTTTAATGTTTAATACGTGTATAATGTGCGTTCACCAGTCTAGAAAGCACTGACTGAAATTAATTCAAATTAATTTCAATAATATTTATGTGATGTTTGTTATGCTTGCATTTGTTGTGCCACGTGCTTTACGTTTAACTTAGCTCAAATTTTATTACATTTTAAAGTATTACAATTTGTCCCACCTCTTTAGGAGTAGTGGCTTTACACTGCCTGACATGCATATTCAACACAAGTATGAATATACAGTAACAGTCCAACTGAGATTCAACCGACAGACAATCATTATTGCAGATACTATCACAAATGTACATATCACATAAAATTTGAAAGCCTTACTCATAAATGGCATTAGCATAATATTCTGAAAACCTTCAGGCAATTAATTGAGCGTTGCTACATTTTTTGACAGATGTGATATCCCAAACTGTTCATTACTTTGTACCCTAACTCTCAAAAAAATTGCAGTTAAGTGTAAGTGATGCAATTATCTAATCATGGAGAAGAAACTCACACAAATATTTTCAATCCACAAAAAAGTGAGGCTATTTTGAAAGCAAAAAAAGCCATTGACATTATAAAAAAAGTGTTCCTATAATAACGTGCATTTAAAGCTAAGGTTTTTGGTGATATGATATTGTATTTATACATTTAGACTCTTAGTAAAGTAAAGCACATACTTTCCTTTGAGAAGAATGCTGAGACGTTCATCAACAGAAGTCTTATCTTCCACCGCATACACTTGGCCCTTCTTTAGAGTTTGGATGGTGCAGAACTGGCCAGTCAGTCTCTGAAATAGGGCCTCACGTACACGCAGGGGCTCAAACAAGCGCTTGTATACTGATTTGAGCTCTCTGTCAATCTTAATCTGGAATTGAACAGATCCAAACATAAATTACTTGGCATGAAGTCAACTTAAAACTCATTCACAGGCAGCATGTGATCCTGTTTCTTATTGAAGAATTATGTATTTTAAACCTCTGATGACAAAGATGCAGCTTTTTTATTTCTTTATGGATGCAGAACAAGAGTGCATCAATGTTAAACTAATTAGTACATTTTGTTGGCAACTGGACTTACTGGTCTGCGTTTATAAAGCAGGAAGAAGAAATGCATGAAGTTCACCAGTAGGAAAACCACATTCCACACCATCACATCAAGTGTGCATCTATATAATGTGGCCCACGCAATGAACAAAGAGCATCCTGCAACACAGTAAAGACAAATATCTCAGATCCAACAAAGCTGAGAGACATTATAGTCAAAGTTTTCATGTTGTCTTAAAATATTCAGTAAAAATGTATTTATTTTTGATTAAATGCATGAATCAAGTTTTTATCCCCAAATTGGACCTAATGCAAAAATCTTTTAAGCCAAGTTATACTTTGTTTGTGCAAATGGTTATCGTAAAATGCTAACAGATGCTAATCTGTATCTTGTAAAGGTGATATAAAATCACATTGCAGTTAATTCTGCTTTTGAAGGACTGTGATATTTTTGTTGCTGATGTTGCAAAGCATTCTGGAATTTTTTAATTTTTGACCTTTAAAAAAGAAATGACTCATCTGTTAATAAGAATCTTAGCAAATCTATGGGTCATTCCACGAAACCGGTACGATTTGGACTCGCACATTGTTTGTTTTTTATCAAAATGTATCACTTTTCTGAACAACCCACAACATTAATGACATATTTAACTTCTGGAAAATCATATTTTCCCACCTCAGACATCAAATCCCTATTAATATTGATCATTATTTTAAGATATGGACACTAGAAGTCTTCAACCCCGTTATGGACACCATGGGAACTCTCTGAATATGATTACAAAATGTATTTGTTATGAAATCATACTTTTCCTATTACTCAGATGTCCCTGACACTAATTCAGTATTTGCAAATATAAAAATTACATAAAATGTCACACTTTTGCTATATTAAAGCCTGAAATTGAACTTTTTGTTCCAGCAACCTCGTAATTTTTTATCACAGAAGTGGCTTAACTTCAAATAAGAATAAAAATCTTTATTTTTATGATTGCTCTGAACATTTCAGACGGAATTGAACAAAAATGTTATTACTTTTTCATAAACCTTAAGATTTTCGAAGATTTCCTATAAACACTGTATTTCATTAGGTAACCAAGAAAGACAACAGATATAAATTGCAACCGAACTGAGTTTTATTAACCCAACTGCAGAAAAAATCAGTAACATAATATGCATTGGAACATTTTAAACTGACGGAGAAGGTCATCAAAATAAAACAACTTGTGTGGCTACTTCCTGGAATTTTATATTAATATTCAGTTGTGTTCAAAATTATTCAGCCCCCCCTGAAATTGATTGTTTTGGTCGGTTTGACATTGATTATGATCATTCAGTCATCCTGCTTACAATTAAATCAAAGAGGCACGTGTAGGTCAGACAAATATAACATAACATTTATAATGAAATAACCACAAATGTCTTTTCTGAGCTCACATCATTATCAGTTTTATTCAACCCCCAAGTGACATTCAATCTTAGTACTTAGTACAACATCCTTTTACAGTTATAACAGCTTTTAAACGTGAAGCATAGCTTGACACAAGTGTCTTGCAGCGATCTACGGGTATCTTCGCCCATTCATCATGGGCAAAAGCCTCCAGTTCAGTCACATTCTTAGGCTTGCGCACTGCAACTGCTTTCTTTAAGTCCCACCAGAGGTTCTCAATCGGATTTAAGTCTGGTGACTGCGATGGCCACTTCAAAATGTTCCAGCCTTTAATCTGCAACCATGCTCTAGTGGACTTGGAGGTATGCTTGGGATCATTGTCCTGTTGAAAGGTCCAACGTCTTCCAAGCCTCAGGTTTGTGACGGACTGCATCACATTGTCATCCAATATCTCCTGGTACTGAAGAGAATTCATGGTACCTTGCACACGCTGAAGCTTCCCAGTACCTGCAGAAGCAAAACAGCCCCAAAGCATGATTGACCCCCCGCCATGCTTCACAGTAGGCAAGGTGTTCTTTTCTTCATAGGCCTTGTTCTTTCTCCTCCAAACATAGCGTTGATCCATGGGCCCAAACAGTTCTAATTTTGTTTCATCAGTCCACAGAACAGTATCCCAAAACTTCTGTGGTTTGTCCACATGACTTTTGGCATACTGCAGTCGACTCTTCTTATTCTTTGGGGACAGCAAGGGGGTGCGGCTGGGAGTTCTGGCATGGAGGCCTTCATTACGCAGGGTGCGCCGTATTGTCTGAGCAGAAACTTCAGTACCCACATCTGACAAATCTTTTCTCAGTTCCTCAGCAGTCACACGGGGACTTTTCTCCACTCTACGCTTCAGGTAGCGCACAGCAGTCGAAGTCAGCATCTTCTTTCTGCCACGACCAGGTAGCGTTTCAACAGTGCCCTTTGCCTTGAATTTGCGAATGATGCTTCCTATGGTGTCTCTTGGTATGTTTAACATCTTTGCAATCTTCTGTGAAGAGTAATCACCTGTTCTCTTGTCTTCCTGGACCATTCTCTTGACCTCACCATGTTTGTAACCACACCAGTAAATGTCTAGAAGGAGCTGAGTATCGCAGTCATTTTAAAACGGCCTAATTGGTGCTTATTAGGCTTTATTGCTGCTCCCTGATATCCACAGGTGTTTTCAATACCTGATTGAAAACACTTCATTGAACCTCTGTTCTTCAGAGTGATAGTCTTTAAGGGGTTGAATAATTATGTCAATGAGGAATTCACAAAAGAAACATTTACTACTGTATTACAAAACTAATTGATGTCATTTTAGTTGCATAAGGTTCTTTAAGAAGTCCTTGTAGGATTTCATTCTGAATACAATTACAAATGTACACTAAATTCCCTAAAACCATTTACAGCATTGGGGGTTGAATAATTTTGAACACAACTGTAAATTTATTCATCAGTGAACCTGTTGGTCTTCTTCCTTTGAAAGTCAAGGCTCTCTTATGTTGCCAACACTTACTCGAAGAGCCAAGGGAATCCTCAGCAAATCTCTGTAACCTGTATGTTTTGACGATCCTCCCTGTTGTTCTATTTTCTTCATCAGCCTATATCTTTATTTTCTTTTTCCTCCCATCAAACTCTCAGAGTTAGCCAGCAAAAGGGTGAGCAGCCATCAATTGGATGGTCATTCAGTCAGTAAACTATCAAATACAACCTAAACAACTTTTATGAACTACACTTTTAATTTTCTAACACTTTCTAACACTCAGCCTTGTCATTTGTCATTTCACGGTGCCATCATGGACTCATTTCCGGATCCCTAAATTGAAATCATTAAATCAAACATTCTTTCAGACCTATTTACTTAACCCTGAGATGTGAAAATATAGGTAGAACACACATGCACACACATACACAGCTTTTACATGGGCATTACTACATTCAACAAATGCATGTGTTATAAGACTCCTGATCAAATATAATAATTCATTTAATTTACTGCATACTTTCGGTACCAAAGTACTAAAAACACAACCCCCTTACAATCTCACAACCCCGTCATGATCAAATAAGTAACGGGGTTGAGTGTGACGGGGTCGTGATTTTTTGCTCAAAATGGCCACTGTTTTAAATCTAGTGAATACCAGGGGATCACATGGCATGCATGATATAAAAAAGCATGTATGTTGTAAATAAAAAATGTAATTTTCACAATTAATAGTTTTCTACGCTTATTTGATGTAACAGGGTTGAGTCATTAAGCTTGACAATCATAATATCACAATATTAATAAGTTATAAAAAATAAAAAAAGGTGGCAACCTGCCTGTGTCTGCTCACAGCTTGACCAGAGGATTTATGATGTCACCTCCTGTTAATGAGGTGACATATGGATCAGTTTATTATTTTTATGGGGGGAGAATGATTTGCGTAACGGGGTTGAGGGGTTACAGAGGTACGGAACTAAATAATAAGTTTACTGAATAATCATGAATTTACTAAGAAAAAAATTATTACAGCAAAAAAGCACAGATAGATATTTATGAGAATGGCAAAATGTATGGATTTTATTCTAATTTATTTATTCATATCCGAAGTACACTTTCATAGAAGGCCATGAGGGACATGACGAAATAGGTGGTGTCAACGGAAAAAATCAAGATTATTTCTAATATAAATATAAAATCTATATCATGTTTTTAAATCTTATTAAAGGAGACATTTCGATTAATACAAAAACCTTTTAAAAATAGATTTTGGTGACCCAATAGATAAAATACAATCAAAAGGGTCAGAGGGACTCAAATCATACCGGTTTCGTGGAATGACTCCTATAGCATCTAAACTGAATTATACCATAGGCCTACTAACTTTATGGTTTTATAAAATGTTCATTCTTTCTCAAAATCTAATGTTTTTCAATTACTTTTCATAAAGCAATGTTTATAATTTACTGTGATTCCAAACATTAACAGTTAAGCTGAAATACTTTCCTGTTGAACCATAGAGGGCGCTGTATACCTGTTAACAGTAGCAGTCTGAGGAAGATCATATGTAGCCCTATTGTGGTGGGGATAAGGAAGCCTAGACCCAGGCTCAGGTTGGCCAAGTGAAAGAGAAGATGATGTGCTTGTTCCCAGTCCTGACATGTTGTTGTGTTTGACTCTAACCCTGAATCAGCAGGGACTGATGAAACACTGGAGTACAGTGGAGATAGTGTGTAGGAAAGTGAATGAGCCATTTTAAGCTCTTCAAACTGATGGGGAAAAGAAACACTCATAAATAAAACAGACAAGATCGTATAACTTTTAGTATAGAAAAAAATATTTGAACGTTCTCAACACACATCTATGGTGACTTGTTGGCTACAAGTCCAATTCAGACTGGATATGTCAGGATGAAATTCCATTTTATTTATTGCTGTATAGCTCACATTGTGGCCGCAGCAATTCTTATGGGACCTAAAGAGCTTTAAGGCAACAAACCCCAAAGTGTTATGTTCTCTGTTTTAAGTAGAAAAAACAATAGAAACATTATTTTACCTATTGGAGTACCAGTAGGTCAAAGAATGTTAGTATTTTTTTGGTGTGTATCAAACAGGGATACACCAATATTCCACGTATTGTATGTCTCCTACAGACATGGGCTGAAAGCTTGTTTTATTATTAACTTACTGAGGCTATACAACCAAAAGAAAATGGATTTAATGCATGATGCCATAAGAGAACATTATACAATAAACTCTATGTAGTAAACCATATATTTACTGTTGCCTACTTTATAGATATAGGCTTCTGATCTAAATAACCGATAATATAAAATCAAGGAAGTATGCTACGGTTAATAATTGTGTTAATTAGTGGTTAACTTACAGTAATTCTGTTTTTTTACAATTCATTCTGTTTAATGTTTAAACTGCAGACAAAGACTTGTCAGATCTGACAATCCTCGCAATTCCGCTAGTTTAACAGGGATGTGAAAATATAGTTAAAGACTACCCGTAAGGTAGGCTGCTTCTCTCAAGATACAAAAAACATACAAACAATTTCATTCGAGATTTGTTCAGCAACGCTCACAATAACCTAGCTTGTCGCATGTTTATCTATTATTGCGCATTTAGGCTGTGCTAAATAAAATAACGTCGTACAGTAACTACTTGAAACTGAATATTTCATAAACTACTTTACCCAGAATAAAGAAAATGATTTAAAACATTGTCCTCTTACCAGTGCAGTCGATGAAATCTGTTCTATTACTGCGTGTGCGTTCAGTAGGAATGTTGAGAGAGAAGATTGCTGTCTTGTAAAACTGATATGAGAGCTGCCTCGTGTGAGGTGAACATTCAGACACATGACAGCCATTGACTTAAAATGGGCACAAACGGACCGGCCACTCCTCTGCGCGCTTATTCTAATAAAGCACCAGAGGGACCCATTCTGCAGCTCAGTGAACCTATGGGTCTGCTTTGGTTCAAGTGTTGATTTCTAATACACTTCATATTTAAAATTCAGTTAGACAAAGAAAAATAACATTTAGTCAGTGTTTTATTTAAAATAAGAAATGATCATTACATAGGCAGTGGCGGGTAAGTTACTCTGAAAAAGTAATTAATTACTAGTTACTCATTACATATTCAATAGTGTAATTAGATTACTGTCCAAATTACTCTGTCCAAAAAGTATTTAGTTACTCATTACTAATTACTTTCTATATCCTACATCGACCTTGATTAGTTAAGTGATTCAAGGATAGACATGAAACGGCTTATTTAATTCATTCAAATAAATAATATTATTAACTGACCAAAGTATTACAAATGTGAGCATAGATTTTAAAGTAAGACTTTGAATTTTGATGTCAATTACACTATTGCACACGCATATATTTCACAAAGTATTTAGTTTAAGTACATCAAAAGTAACTGTAATTAAATTACAGAAAACATATGAGTATCCCTTACTTTACTTTTTCAAGGGAAAAGTAATTAAAATATAGTAACTAATTACTTAGTAACTAGTTACACCCAACACTGGCTGTATCATGTTTATATTCCATTCACGTGAAACCTAGACTAATTTCAGTGAAAATAGCATTATTCTCCATCTTAAAAGATGATTGATTTAAACCTTGGTGATTTAATCGCAAATATTTTTGGCAGATTCATTCAAATGTAGAAAAAACTAGATTGAATTATACATTAAACAAATATGAAAATAGTCCATTTAAGACTTGATGGTTGCAGCTTGGTGCCCTGTTTGTTTCTTAGGAGTCTCTTCCTGCTGGATTGGGTTCTGGTTGAGATTCAAACGTGTTTTCTATTTCTGGCTCTGGCTGGTGACAGAAGCTCGGTAACCGTAGATCATAGCGGAAGCCGCGGCTGTCGAAGGCCTTGTTCAGAGAGAAGAGCTTCTCAGCGATGTCATTGCGCACCAGTAGAGCAAAGATCTTGGCGATGTAGCGGTGCTGTGCGAATAGGAGATACATTTTTTTTCGACGCCACGCTACGTATCTGCAACGATTGTCTGCTCGTAAAGTTACCTGCAATAAAAAAAAATAGAACTGAATTGAAATATAGCTTATTTTTCAATGTTTGCCAAGCAGCATTGCTATCCTACCTCTTTTAATGTTTGTTAACCACAAAATTATGGTCTAATTACAGAGTTTCCAAGACTTTTTATCTTTACACTTCATAAAAATGCAAACGCATATTGGTTTTTATTATTATGTAAATGCTGCATTAAGACAACCCAATGCAAGACACAAAATAGAGTAGCGTTAATCCAATGCACACAGAAGTCAAAGTTTTCTGATACATCATTTTATCACATTTAAACTTTCTTAATTATCCTACCCTGCAAATATAGTCAAATGCCTTAATATTCTTTTAATATATTCACAAATTCCTCACCTGAAAAAGTCCCTCATCTGATGGTTTTAGAGAGTCCCATTCTGGTGAGTCAAGGAATTGAAAGGGATATATGTAGTGCAAAAACTCCCCGTTCACTGTCACACGTATCCTGTTGGAAAGAAAATTTCAAGGGGTTTTGTATTTATTTATACTAGTCATAGATGTCAGACTGTAGATTATGTTCGTCAACTCACCTGCCTGATAGAAGAACTGATAGCTTGTCAATAGATGTTTTGCCTTCCATGGCGAAGCAGTAGCCTTTCTCTATAGTGTGGATATCCCCGTCACAACACGCCACGATTTTCCTAAACTGCGTTAAGGATACGCCTATCTTTTTGAACATACAATCATAAAGATTCTGTAAGTCCTTATCAAAAGTGACGCTTCGCAGTCGATATGAAACATGGATAACTTGTGCCAAACAAATTACAAAAAGCCCAAAAGTCCATGAGAAGGAATCAGTTGTGCAGAGATCAGACCATGCCCAGATCGAGTAACAGAAAAAACCGAGCGATAGGAAACAGAACATGTACAGCAACCCATAAAAGCCACTGCCTCCCATAAATCCCAAAACCAGCAATATATTGGCTAGATGAAACATTGAACCTTCGGGGTCTTCTCTCCATTCCGAGCAAACTGGGTATTCCAGCGCATCTCCTTTCAAACTCAAGTTATTCCCTGTAAAATCAGTCGATTGATCCATAGTGACAATCATCCGTCTGATAAGAAGCTGCAAACTTGCAGTGATGTATATATAAGCTATATATGTTCAAATATAAATGCAGCGCATCAAGCGCAGTTTTTATTTCTGAGATATGATATGGCTTGTTGTCTTCAAGGTCCTACAGACCGACAACTTCTTGTTGCGCAATTGAGAGTCCCCTCTGACAGATAGATAAATATAGTCTGGAGAAAAAACGATGTACATTGATGAAGCTTAACGGAAATAACCCGATTAAACCAGAAGCTGTGTTTTAGCAGTATAATATCACGAAACAATTTGAAGGAAGGTGACCAATAATTTTACCCCACCAAACCAAATTGCAATTATAATATGGGCTATATTTCATTCAATATAATTCAAATATCATACAATTTTGCAAAAGCATAAAATACATGTTCAAACATACATAAAACACAAAGGCAATAGGTGATTTTGTACAGAAACATTTTGTGTCGTGCTGGTGGAAATATCTTCACATGATAGTCAGGGGTTAAATTGAGATATGTTATGTGCTGGAGCTCTGTGGGAGATTTTGAGGGGTGCGTATATGAAGCTTAAAATCTTAAAATGACAAACTTATAAGATATAAGTTGAAAGAGCCCTAATCAAATAAATGCTGATCAATTCATTCTAGATGCCAGTAATTTACAAAGCTATGTCAATGTGATACGAATAAAATCTTTATCTAGGTCTGTGCCCCCCCTTGTGTCAAATAAAATATTTTCATTTATTAATGTCCACAGAATTGTATGTATGACCTGTGTATTTCCTTTACTTTGCTGTCAAAACGTCATACAACATTCACATGCCGCATACATGAATAAACCGCTTTAAAGGCATATAATTAAAATGACATCATTTCGAACTCGAGCCTTTCTTCCCAAAGCAAAGGAAACACAAGCGCGCAGACACGATGTACGTTCCAAACAGAATAGATATCCCTCCGAATGGCCTGTTAAAAAGGGGACAGGGGCGCAAATGGGATTTTTTAACTGAGGGGACCAAGCTGTCAGAAAATGATTTCAACTCAGTTACTTATTGTGCGTTTGGGCTTTTACAAGTGCTCAAGTAGCTACTTTGAGCAATTTGGTTTAATGGTTTGCACTAAAAAGCCATTGGAGGATTCTTATTTGAAATCATGAATAAACAACAATGAACAAAGGCCTACCTGATCAATGCATGATCAAAATGTTATTTTCTAGTATGCCAATCACACACTAAAACGTCTTGGTTACGTATGTAACCTCGGTTCCCTGATGGAGGGAACGAGACGTTGTGTCGAGAACGACAGATGGGGTTCGCCCTTGAGAACCAATCAACTCTGACTACTATAGAAAAGGCCAATGAAATTTGGCGAATGAAATTTGCATGCCGGGCTCCGCCCCCGGATATCCGGTATAAAAGGAAGCCGGCGCGCATCATTCACTTACCTTTTGTTCTGAAGAGCCTGAGAGCCTCTCACGACTGCAGCAGAATACGATACGTATTTGTGGCATAAGGGACACAACGTCTCGTTCCCTCCATCAGGGAACCGAGGTTACATACGTAACCAAGACGTTCCCTTTCTGTCGGTCTCTCGACGTTGTGTCGAGAACGACAGATGGGGTTGCCCCTGGAAAACGCCACAACGCTGTATCGCGTCACAATCTCTTGCGAAGCGACGGTAACAAGCCTGGGCGTGTCAGCTCGATGCTTTCGCGAAACTGTAACCTTCCAGTGTGGCGGTCGGGGGGTACCAGAGCTTTCTTGGAGAAAGATGGGTACAGCCCTGACCGATAACCTTTCTCGGACGGGGGCCTTAGCTCTCTACAGGCGAGAGGCCGTCCGGCTCGGGTTTACACCGGGTAAGCGCCACATCCTAAATCAGGAATGCGCTGCAGAGGCCACCTCCTACCCGTGGGGAGGAATATGGTGGATATAGGTATGGTCCCGTCCTTGGAGGAGAACGCATGGAATGTGCGGACTGGATAGTTAACCGCGAGGTGGAGGTCCACCTGGGGAAGTTCATGGGTTACCAGGAGTGGGAACCATTCTCATGAGGATACATCAGACGGAACAGCCCACGGAGGGGGTGTTACAGACGTCCGGTAGCACTAGGTCCAGTTAGAGCTATCTGTGATAGTTCATATGGAATCCCGGCCTAAGGGGGAAGGCTGCTCTGCCCAGCCAACCCCCAGGGGGTGCTGCTTAGTGATGGATGGAATGCCTATTCTTAACCAGTGTCTGGGTAAGAAGGGAGGTAGATGAGGTACCAGTTTCTTAGCCATGGGTTTGGGTAAGAAGAAAAAGGTAGATAGCACACTGACCCAACCTGTTAGAGGGTGGAATGGTGCTTTCGCAGGCATACGCCCCCCCGGATGCCAGTCCTACATGTCGCCACGCAGGACGTGGGCTGACACCGGGTTTACGCAAAGGTTGTGAACCTTTGCGAAGGTGTTTGGGCGTAGCCCAACCCGCAGCTCTACAGATGTCTGCTAGAGAGGCGCTTCTGCCAACACGGGAGATTCTGAGATCGGAATGCCGTCAAAACGGCTACCACGACCCAGTGCGCCAGCCTCTGTTTGGAGACAGCCTTCCCCTTCTGCTGTCCTCCAACAAACACGGAGCTGGTCAGAGCTTCAGAGCTCTGCGTGCGGTCCAGCACCTACTGGACACAACACTGATCAGGTTGGGTCTTCCTCCCCTATGGGGAGCGCCTGCAAGTTCACCACTTGGCCCCGGAGGGAGTAGTGGGAACTTCTTGGACACGCATCCGGGCCTGGGTCTCAAGATAACGTGAGAGTTTTCAGGGCCGAATTTAAGGCAATCCGGGGACACGGAGGATGCTCGGTGGTCCCCTACCCTCTTGAAGGGAGTGAGCGCCGTCAGGAGGGCCGTCTTACCCTGTAAGGAAGATCGGAATCTCCGAGGGGCTCTTGGCGGGCACTGAGGCTCCCCAGGACCACTTAGGGTCCCAAGAGGGTATGGAGCGGAGATGAGGCGGAATCCACCCTCTCGCACCCCTTAGGAACCTGGCGACCAGGTCGTGTTGCCCTAGAAACTTTCCAACGACTGAGTCGTGATGAGTGGCAATAGCGACTACATACACATTCAGTGTGGAGGGGAGATGTTAGTCTCCAGTCTCGTAAGAAGGAAAACACAATCCTGATCGAGCACCTCAGTGGGTCTTTCTCCTTGAGAGAGACACCAGGACGAGAAGAGGCACCATCTAGAGGCGTGTAACCGCCTAGTAGATGGGGCCCTAGCCCGGGTGATGGTCTCTGCCATAGAGGGGGAGTAGCCATCTCAGGATCTTCTCGTCCCGTCTAGAGACCAGACATGGGTGTTCCAGAGGTCTGATCTGGGATGCCAGAACGTGTCCTTCCCCTGATAGAGCAGGTCCTCTGTCAGGGGAATGGTTCAGGGGAAGTCGCTGTCCAGAGCATCAGCTCTGAAGCCAAGTGCGGTTAGACCAATGTGGTGTAACCAATAACACTTGGTGCTCCTGCTCCCTGACCTTGCACAGCGTCTGTGCAAGGAGGCTCCTGGGGGGGGAAGGTGTGCTTCCGCCCATCCCGCGGTCAGCTGTGCGCCCGGATATCCATGCCGAGGGCAGGGAATACCAAGCGGGCAAATGGTGGTGATACGGGAGGCGAACAGGTTTACCTGGGCCTACCCGAACAGCCTCCAAATGAGCTGGACTGCGCGGGGGTGGAGTCGCCACTCTCCACGAGGCATAAACTGGCAAGAAAGCACGTCAGCTGTCTAGTTCAGTTTGCCCGGGGTGTGTGTGGCCCGCAGGGAACGGGTCACCTGTTGACTCCACCGGAGGAGGCGTCGAGCAAGTTGTGTTAGCTGCTGTGAGCGAACGCCACCCTGACGATCTGTGTACGCTACAGCTATAGTGCTGTCCTCGGACCAGCACGTGCTTGTCTCGCACGAGAGGCCGTAACCTGCTCAGTGCAAGTAGCACAGCCCACAACTCTTGGCAATTGATATGCCAGCGCAGGCGGGGGTTCGTCCAACGCCCCGCCTACGTGCCCGTTGCACACTGCACCGCACCCCTGCAGGGAGACGTCAGTCGTCACCACGACCTGTCTCATAACCTGCCCAGAGGGACCTGAGTCCGTCGAAAAAGTCATAGAAGACTAGGGGTTATGGTGCGTCGGAAGCAGGGCGTCATCACCATGCAACTGCTGCCGGTGTGCCACGCTCTCCTCGGAACTCGACTCTGAAACCAGTGTTGGAGCGGTCTCATGTGCATCAACCCGAGGGGTATTAACCCGCGAGGACGCCATGTCCCAGGAGCCTCTGAATTATTTCAGGGGGACCGCTGTCTGCCTAAAATGTTCATTTCAGACAGTTCAACACTGGTTGGGCGCACACTGCGGAGAGGTGCGCCAACATGGTGACAGAGTTGAGTTCCATACCGAGAAAGAGGATGCTCTGCACTGGGGAGAGCCTGCCCCTCTCCTGGTTGACCTGGAGTCCCAATCGATCTAGGTGCCGGAGCACCAGGTCCCTTTGTGTACATAACAGATCTCACGAGTGTGCCAAGATAGGCCAGTCGCTGAGATAGTTTAGTACCCACTCGCCTTCCTCCCCTCAGGGAGAAAGGGCGGTTTCCACGATCTTCGTGAAGACCGTGGAGACAGGGACAAACCGAAAGGGAGGACTCTGTACTGATATGCCCGCCTCTCGCACCCGAACCGTGGGAACGGCCGGTGTCGAGGAGGATAGAGACATAAAAGTAAGCGTCCTTCAGGTCGATTGCCACGAACCAATCCTAACACCTGATAGATGTCAGGACGCGCCTCTGCGTGAGCACCCTGAACGGCAGCTTGTGAAGGTGCTCTGTTCAGGGTACGCAGACCTTTGCAACCCGCCGTCTTTCTTTGGAATGATGAAGTGCGGGTCGTAACCCACTGAACATCTTGGTTGTGAGGGACGAACTCGATGCCTGTTCTGCCAGAAGGGTGGAGACCTCTACCCGAAGTACGGAGGCGTCCCTGCCTCTGACAGAGGGAGAGATGATGCCCCTAACTTGGGAGAGTCTCTGGCGAACTGGATCGAGTAACCAAGACGGACCGCCCTCATTAGCCAGCGAGACAGTGTGGGCAGCTCTCGAGCTCCCAGGGACTGTGACAGGGTGACCAAGGGGACGGTCTGCTTCATCATTCCCACGGGGGGGTTCGTTGGCTGGCGGAGCTAACCATGTCGCGGGGGTCCCCGGAGGGAAGGTTGGCTCCGCCTTTTTACCTGCCTGGCGGAACAACGGCACACACTGTCGGTTTGAGAGTGGTGACAGCTGTCGTATGTGTACGACCTCACGCCTCGCCAGGGTGTGAGGTCGGTTCGCCGTGCACAGTCCAGAGGAGTGTGCGATAGGCTGTAAGTACACCCGGGGAGAAAAGAAAACTCTGCGAGTAGTGGGCGCCAAGCCCTGAAAAGGGCCCGGCTTTGGTGACGAGGCAGGAGTCGTCCCGTACCGACCGATCAGAGCCGTGGCTGTGAAGGTTCGGGCCCGATGTTTTTCTCCCCTGGGTCTTCCCGTCAGTGTCCCTTCTCGAGAGAAGGTTGCTGACGGGGTGGAGGTTTCCCCCTCGACCTCTGCTTCCGGGGTGCCGCCTGTGGGGGCACAGGAACCGAAACCGATGTCGAAGGGGTCCTGGGTTGCAGGGAAGCAGACATCACGTGAGATCTCGGAGGCCCGTAGGCGGCCGAGTCGCGGCGTGAGGCTAATTGCCACTGTCTGCTTCACCGTCAAAAACTACTGAGCGCAGTCCTCGACGGTGTTACCATCAACCCACCCTGCGAGATGAGTGCATCAAGAAAGCGGACTTCCTTGGTGTCACTCCTCTGCACAAGGATATAGCCGGGGGTGTCTCTCCTGGACCACTACCGTGGACATCGTCCGACCCAGGGCCCGCGCCGCCACCTTAGTCGCCCGTAGAGCGCTGTCAGTGGCGGCACGGAGATCCTGCATTATACCCGGGTCGGCCTTACCCTCGTTGAGCTCTCTCCACGCCCCGGCCTGGCGGACCTGCAGGATGGCCACGGCGTAGAGAGGGGGCAGCCTGGCCCGCGGCAGTGCAAGGCCTCGACACCAGTGATGCCGAAGTCCTACACGCTTTGGACGGTAGGCGTGGCCGATTCCCCCCAGGAGGCAGCCGCCCGCGGCACAGGTGTACCGCCGGCGCCCGAGCCACCCGGGGATGTCGACGTAGCCTTTGGCTGCCCCACCAACGAGGGAAGTAAGGGAGCCGGAGCTAGTTTCACTGGAACGGTCCGTGAATGGAGCGTTCCAAGTTTCACACAGCTCCTCATGCACCTCCGGGAAAAACATGGCACCCGGGTGGGCGCGGTTTGCACCGCGCTCCGACCTCAGGAACCACGCATCTCCGGGTTAGCATGGATGACATCACTTCTGCTTCCTCCTGAACTTGACCGCTGTGGGTAGAGCTCGGATTCGTCAGAGTCGGATGTCAGTCTCCCTCCGATGCTGCGAGCGACATCTCATCTACGTCACACATCGTTTCCGAGTGTGTGCGTGAGGATCCGGACGGTATGCCACCGCCGGTTGGGGAACATTTAGAAGAGCGAATCGGGGTGCGATCTGCCCGTGAGCACTTGGCTGGCGGGTTTACGTACGCAGAGTTCCCCATATCACTAACGCTGCTAACGTGGGTGGTCATCGGGGCCGTAGCCACAGATGTCACAGCCCAGGTAGCAGACGAAATGGTGGCTGGTTCCCGTAGGAAGACAGCCACCCGTTACCGCAATTTCTGAATGACAATCTGCCCGCAGTGCGGGCAGATGTGTCAACGAACGCTGCTTCAGCGTGCTGGACGCCCAGACGCCTAACGCAGCGATCGTGTCCATCCCCCTCCTCGATGAGGGTGCCGCACCCAAGAGAACAGCGGGACTTGCCGCGCTGGAGAATGCTCAGTCAGTCCTGAAAAGGACTTTTTAGAAAAAATCTCTAACACCTCCGGAACTGCCGAGACGCCCAGGGGAAGGTCGCTGCAGGTAGGGACGATCCGCTGCAACACGTCGTAGATCCGGCAGAAGAAGAATTCATTGAATTCGTTCTGTTCGTAGTCAGGAGCGAACGCTCTGAAGAACAAAAGGTAAGTGAATGATGCACGCCGGCTTCCTTTTATACCGGATATCCGGGGGCGGAGCCCGGCATGCAAATTTCATTCGCCAAATTTCATTGGCCTTTTCTATAGTAGTCAGAGTTGATTGGTTCTCAAGGGCGAACCCCATCTGTCGTTCTCGACACAACGTCGAGAGACCGACAGAAAGGGAACTTCATGCCTTCTGTAAAATAGGCATTAATAAAAAATGTATTTAAAAATTAAAGTAGTATCATCAGTAAATTTACCTCAGTGAACTTAAACAGTACATTGGGTAAGATGATAATATTATGCCAGGACCCAAATTTAGTCTGGCAAGTCCAGATAAATCATTATTTCCTGATGATAAATTGTTTGATTTATCCAACCTCTCTTTTTGTTTTAATCTGCTATTTGCCTTTTCGTTACGGAGAGCCTTTGCCCCCGCCTACCGTCTCTGACACCGTTTCCTTCGGCGTTAATGTGGACGACGACTCCATGTTTATCTCTGCCAGCGGGATCGCCACGACTTGGAGAGCACCCCAGAACTTCATGAGGAGTTTATGAGGATTCAGAAAGGAGATGTGCTGGAATACCCAGTGTCCTCGTAATGGAGAGAAGATCTCGAAGGTTCAATGTTTCATCTAGCCAATATACTGCTGGTTTTAGGATTTATGGGAGGAAGTGGCTTTTATGGGTTGCTGAACATGTTCTGTTTCCTATCACTCCAGAAGCTTGACGTCTGGTAGTACCAAGCGGACTGCCGTCAGGCTGCGATGAAGAGGAGTGTGCCCATTTCTCCCGATGTCCATGAGCACGTGGTGGAATCGTAACCTTGCTGTTCATCAGTACCCTTTCACCTCGTTGGGCGCAGATCAAGGCCTTTTGTGACCTTTGGGATCTTCTCTCCATTCCGTGCAAACTGGGTATTCCAGCGCATCTCCTTTCAAACTCAAGTTATTCCCTGTAAAATCAGTCGATTGATCCATAGTGGCAATCATCCGTCTGATAAGAAGCTGCAAGCTTACAGTGATATATACAGTATATAGGCTATATATGTTAGAATATAAATGCAGCTCATCAAGCGCAGTGTTTATTTCTCTAAAGAGATATGATATGGCTTGTTGTCTTCAAGGTCCTGCAGACCGACAACTTCTTGTTGCGCAATTGGGAGACGCCTCTAACAGATAGATAAATATAGTCTGGAGAAAAAAAGGTGTACATTGATGAAACTTTACAGAAATAACCTGATCAAACCAGAAGCTGTGTTTTAGCAGTACAGTATCACAGAACAATTTGAAAGAAGGGGACCAATTATGCCAGGACCCTAATTTAGTCTTGCACGTCCAGATAAATCCTCATTTCCTGACGGTAGGCCCCGCCTACCGTCGCAGATGCCGTTTCCGATGTGGATGTGGACGACGACTCCATGTCCATCTCTGCCAGCGGGATCGCCATGACTCGGAGAGCACACCGGACCTTCATGAGGAGTTTATGTAAAGTAGATGTACTGGAATACACAGTGTGCTCGTGTAACCCACCTAACACTCTATGACAACTCAACCAGTAGTCAGGATCAGACCACAGTCATAAAGAGAAATTCGCATTAGGCCAAATCAGAAGTCTACATTCGCTCGGGAGCCAACGTTGCAGCAAGCTTTTTCAAGGAATTATCTCCTTTGAAGGGGAAACAATTCAATTCTGGAAACTCCTTATGGAAAAGCAACTCCTTACTCCATCAGAACAGGAGCAATTTGCAGAAGGCGATGACAGGAAACAGGAAACCAATCGGGGACAACCGAAAAAAGACAAAAGGGAAACCCAAGAAAAAAACCCAACCTTGCCGAGACATGGCAAAGCAACAATTAGTTGCTATTAACAGCCAGTATAAAACTCTATATTCACATTCAACACAGCAGCATAATTCACACATAAATGCATTTTAAATTATACATATATATATATATATATATATATATATATACACATACACACATTCCCTTGTTACGGATATAACATTAAACATCTGCATGCATTCAACACGACGCACACAGAGCTCTACCCACGCTATAAGCTACTAGCACACGATTAGCAATTTGCAAGTGAGCTACAAAACACATTTCCCACACATAGGTTAATAGCTCAACATTTAGGTTTAACGATAAATCCCATTTTAAACATTACTGTTCTCACATATAATCTAACAATATTTTGAAATTAACCATATTTTCAATGAACACCCAACATGATAACTGCTCTTTTTTCTGTTAAAGCATACAATAACCATTGTATAATTAAATACAGTAATTATCAAACTCAATTACCAAGAAAATGACAACAACAATTGAAACGGTTCTTTAGCGAAGAAATCTGGTTCTATGATGCTAATCAGATTGATTAGCCTTTCCGACCTGCGTCAGCAAACAAACGGCAAACCAACGATCTATTGACTAAAGTTCTGGGTCCTTCCTCTGTAATTCGGAAATGGCAGCTTCGGAGAGATGCGGAAGGTCAGGAAGACCGTGGTTGCCCTCACGTTGAAACCCCTGTGGTAGAGCATCCTCGGAGTGAGTAAGGGATTCCATGATTGGAGGATGCAGACGATCCTACCACTTGATGCTTTCACAGATAGTCTTTATCACATCCGGTGTGAGAGTGGATTATTCATCTTCTGGGCCCATGAGATTATACAGCGTGAATTGCTCAATCCTTTCCCTTTCCTTTCGTGAGACTAAATCATCCAAAAGTTCGCCATGCATATGCATCCTTTATCGTCTGAGCGTTGAGTTTCCGAAAGTCAATACACAACCTCACAGAATTGTCCTTCTTCCAGACCACAACGATAGGGGATGCGAAGGAAGATTCGGACTCACGAATGACACCTGCTGCTAGTAGCTCCTGATTGTGTTTCCTTACAGCATCAATGTCTTGGGGATGGATGGGCTGAGCCCTTTGCTTAGATGCCGTCTCATCTTTGAACTTGATGCGATGCTTGACTCTTCCAGCATGTCCATAATCGAGATCATGAAGGGAAAACGCATCAGGCATGGAGTTTAACGACTTCGCTATCTTCTCCTTCCAGCCTGCAGTTGGCGTGGTAAGATTAGCACACTTGGAAGTTGCCATGTTGTCTCCATCATACGAACCCTGGCCAGGCTGATCCAGAACCCTTTGGACTGCAGGAATTTCCACTAGCACAGCTTTTGGAGGAAGCACAATGTCAGCTTGCGTTTCATTCCGAAGAAGAACTGAGAGTTTAGACAAAAATTTAAGAGGTAAGTTATGCAAACAGTTAGCATTTAATAGACCACTGGGCAAGAACAGGGGTGCCCTTTTCAGTGTGGGGACCGCATAAGTGAACATATCCATCCAAGACTGCTATTCCTCCAGATCCGGGACCACCAAAACTAGTGTGCATATTTCCACCTCAATACCCAGGAACGCTTTAGGGAACTTCAAGGTAGTTTCGACATAGCCCAGGTATGGCACAGCTTGTCTGTTGGCTCCTTCAATTGCTAATAAGCCTTCCAAGAGCTCCAAAGGACACTCAGACAAAGTCGCTTCATAGAACGACTGAGTTATTGTGGTAACTTGCATCCCTGTGTTAAGGAGACAATTTACTTCCTTCCGTTCAATTATGATGTGAGCTGTACATTTTGTCCCCGCAAGCCCCTTGGGTAAGTGTTTCACTACGTAGCTCTGTACTTGTGCACATCTGAAGTTTGCTAGTAGAATTTAGGGCGATGATCTGAGCAGCTGGTCTCCATATTCCCTTCTATGAAGGCCTTTCGCAGTTTAAAGGCTGGCCGGGCCTTCCGTGCAGAGAGTCCCACTGGCTTCGTTGCTCTCTAAATTCCTGTCGCTTCTCTTCTACTCTGGAAGGGTTGGTAGCATTCTCGCAGTTTATAGCCAGATGTCCATCTTCCTCGCACCTAAAGCAGTAGCCAGGCCGCGGCCTATTAACTCTTGCTTGACCCCTGTTTTCTGAATCCTCTGGTCTTCTCTGATGAGCTTAGTTCACCCACTGAGAAGAAGTTTGAGACTGTAGCTCAGTGACTTGTCGCTGCAGGCTAGCTGTAGTGGAGTAGGAGGGGCGAGACCGTGGTTCGAGATTGTTAATGAGCACCAGCTGTGCGCGCACCGGTCTCGAATCACGTAGGAGATCGGGAGCATATAAGAGAACGAGCGACCGGACCATCAAAGCGAGAGGACCGGGCCGGAACATGTTTGTATTTTGTATTTATGTTTTGTTCGCCGGCGATTGGGGACTGCCAGTGTCTTCAGGAGAGCATTGAAAGATTTTGCTACACCAAGATGCTTCCGCATTTGTTCCCCTTTAGAGGAATGTTTGTCTTCCTTTGTCTTATCACTATCTCAGCAAAGGTAGGCGGTTGAACTTCAGTCTTTTCGAGCTGAAGGTCAGCTATTAGGGGATTGTTCAAACATCCTCTGCAAAATTGCTTCTACAGGTAGCGGTTGCGTTTGTGTTCAGCCATTCCCCCTCTTCTGATTGCTGCACTCAGCATAACTTGCAGGCGTTGCAGGTAATCTGATGGTTTCTCATTCTGGTTTTGAAAAGTGCTCATAATCTTAGCCAACAACTCGTCTCCGTCTTTAACAGAACCATACACAGAAACAAGTAGCTGAATGTACACAGCAGGGAGAGCTGGGGGACGTACATGTTTTACAAGGTCAGCAGCTGGAGGTAAGAGACTGTCCAGAACTCTACGCGTCCCATGTAGGTCAGAGATGGAGGGGTCGTTTAGCAAGAAATCACTGCTCGCTCGCCAGGTATCTAAATCAGGTTCGTTAGGGGGATGCGGACTCCTCCCAGAGAAGACCCTAACGCGGATGGATGCCTGCTGCGACAGTGAGGTTTCGCTTGCTTTCACTATATGTTCACCCACCATTCTCTGGACATTGGGTGGGTCCACCACAATTGAGGGGAAAACAGGAGGCGTGGTCATATGAACATCACCCTTGGCAGTCTCTGGGGAAGGGGGAGACACAAAAGCTATTCTATTCTTGGTCGGGTATTTTTGTTCGGTGTTCATACTCACTTCTACATCCACTTGAAACGGTTGGCGGGTTAGAGAGCTATACAGTGGCTGTGACACTGCAGCCTCTGGTTCCGGGGAACCTCCTATGCAAACATGGCCTGTTCCAGGTTGGAGTTTGGCTCGTGGTTGAGCCACTGTGTGAGATCCTTTGAGCTTCTCTAGCTCCTCTTGGAGTTGGAAAGACCTTCCACTGTCTTTAGCTATGGCCATTAACTCCTGCAGGTACCCCTCAGGATCAGTTTGGGCATAAACGGTGGATAAGGCACGTACTAGTTAAGTAACATTTGGGTTAGAGGAACTCTCCAGGGTTAAGGGTAATACTTGGCGTATTTGCTCAATGGCTGACCCGTGGCTATCCTCTATTATAGCACACCCGTGGAGGACTGAACCTGGTTCATCAATCGTTATGTTACGGCTAATTGAACTCCTGCAAGTGCACTTTATGTTCGTTGTCCGTTTCAGTTAACGTAAGACCCTCAACTAAGAGCGCGTTTGCTACGTTAACATTTTCGCATTTTATAACTTCCATATGTTTTACCTTTTCTGTTTTTCCTGTGTGCCCCTGTAAAGCTGATTTGGAACACATTCCCTTGTTACGGATATAGCTCTAAACATCTGCATGCATTCAACACGACGCACACAGAGCTCTACCCACGCTACAAGCTACTAGCACACGATTAGAAATTTTCACATGAGCTACACAACAAATTTCCCACACGCAGGTTAATAGCTCAACATTTAGGTTTTAACGATAAATCCCATATTAAACATTACTGTTCTCACAGATATTCTAACAACATTTTGTATTAACCACATTTTCAATGAACACCCAACATTACTACTGAGTAATAACTTTTCTTTTTCTGTTAAAGCATACAATAACCATTGTATAATTAAATACAGTAATAAGCAAACTCACTTACCAAGAAAATGACAACAACAATTGAATAGTTCTTTAGCGAAGAAATCTGGTTTCATAAAGCTAATCAGATTGATTAGCCTTTCCGAGCTGCGTCAGCAAACAAACGGCAAACCAACGATCTATTGACTAATCGGATATATGTTCCTTACTGCTATCGCTACAAGCAGCTTTTAGTTTCTTTCAATAACTCGACTTCTAATTTCTGATTCAAATTTCGTTCTCTTTGCTTATTATACTAATGATTACAAATTGATGTTCTATCAATCTGTTCCTTCTTAGTTCCACACAATACACGTGAGATTCTTCTCTAACACGTGCGAGCCATGACGCTAAAAAAAATAGGCGGAGCTATTAATTTGCACTATTTACGTGTCACGCTACTTCCATACGCAATTGTGGACTAGTGACTTGGGTTACACTCGTAACGGAGAGAAGATCATGAATTTTTCATCTAGCCAATATATTGCTGGGTTTAGGATTTATGGGTGGCAGCGGTTTTTATTGGTTGCTGTACATGTTCTGTTTCCTATCACTTCAGAAGCTCGACTCCTGGTAATTCCAAGCAGACTGCCATCAGGCTGCACCGAAGAGGAGTGTGCCATTTTTTCCAGATGTCAATGAGCATGTGGTGAAATTGTGGTCTGCCCCTCAGTTGGCTATAGTCGTCTAAGGCCCATGGTTATGTGCGTATGCCCCCAGTCGAGGAGCCCCTTTCCATTCATCAGTGCCCTTACACCCGTAGGGCGCAGATCAAGTCCTGCCGTCGAAGCCTTGCAGGCTCCCCATTCACCTCACCGACAAGGCTTACACCTCTGCTGGGGAAGCAGTCCAGCAACCGGCACCAAGCCCGGTCCAGCAACCGGCACCAAGCCACCAAGCCCGGCATCCAGTTCGACCATCCAGCCGACGTCCAGTCCGGCCATGCAGCCGGTGTCCAGTCCGGTAATACAGCCGACGTCCAGTCCTGTCATCCAGCCGGTGTCCATTCCGTCCATCCAGCTGGCATCCAGTCCGGCCATGCAGCCGTGTCCAGTCCGGCAATACAGCCGACGTCCAGTCCCGTCATCCAGTCGGCGTCCAGTCCGGCCATCCAGCCGGTGTCCAGTCCGGCCATCCAGCCGGCATTCCAGCCGGGGTCCGTTCCCGCATTTCAGCCGGGGACCGTTCCGGCATTCCAGCCGGGGTCCGTTCCGGTTTTCCAGTCCGCGTTCCAGCCCGTGTCCATTCCGACACTCCAGCCGGGGACAGGGACGGTTCCCGCCAGGACTGCCCACGTCAGGCCTCCCGGGGCTCCACGGGCTAGGACTTCCCCATCCAGCCCCACCCCTTGTGGACTCCTCCCCTTGATCTCTTGTTTGCCCCCACCCCCCCTCCCTTGTTTGTTATTTTTATTGTCCCACCCGAACCCATTCAATGTAATCTCTTGTCTGCCCCTTTTCTTGTTGACCATGTCTGTCTGGTTCTTGTCAATGTCAAAGTCTGTCTTGTCTTGTTTGTGCCGTGAGGAGCATCAGGTTGCTGCTCCTTAAGGCGGGGGTTCTGTCATGATTCCACCTCACCTTGTCAGGTATTTCTTGGTCTATAGGTGGAATCATACCGGATCCTTTGTTTTATGTGGGAGAGAGACTATTTTGGCACCTATTTGTCGCCATACTCTCTCTCTCCGGTCTGCGTCACCGTTCCTGCCCTTCTGTTTCCTAGTTGGTGTTAATTAGTTTATCCCCTGCACCTGTCCCCTTTTGATTTGGTTCCCTTTAAAACACCCTCGTGTTCATTGTCCTGTGCACGTTCATTGTATGAGATTCTGTACCTGTACCTGTTTGTGGATAGTCCTTGTATACTGGCCTGTATTAAAGTTTCCCCATGTCAAGTAAGTCTAGTTTATTGTGAGTTTACTGTTGGTCTTGTCAAGTTTTTATTTTGAGTCTGTTAGTTTAGTATAGTCTGTCTCCGTTCCCGTTTTTGCCTTTGAAGTTTGTCTTTGTTTTGTAAATAATAAATACCCTTGTTTACCCTCGCCGTCTGTCTCTGCCTGCAATTGGGTGTCTGCCATGTCAAACCATAACAAGAACTATACAGAGGATGAGAAGAGTCTCTCACAATAACTAAAGCTTTTCTTTTTAATGCCACAGTAAAAAGAACAGAAAGAGGTATTTGTCTCTTACCAATTGTCTTACTCGCCACATTGATAATCCTCAAACGTTTGTTTTTTGCTTTCAACAGAGGGAGATATGAACCAGGATACAATATTAAAAGTAAGAATAGATTCAATAAGTGAAATGTCCTTTTCAATGTTAAACTCCTCGGTTTTCTCAATAATCCTAAATGTTGATAAGCCTTTTTAAAAACATGATCTGAATGCTTAAATTGGGTTCTACACTCTTGACTTTCACTGATTTGATTTGCTGTAATAAAGTGATTTTACAGTGCATTTTATAAGACAATGCAAATGAGAACCTTTTCAAATGGAGTCGGTAGGGAACCATTGAAACCACTATAAGTGAATCTGATTCAATGACCTCGTTTGGATTGAGTGCTATGCTGTTGATCCTAAAAAGAACATTATAAGATCAGGGAGTTGATTGTATGACATGTCTAGAAAGATTTGTGAAAAATGTATATGTATATGTGTAATGGATCGTTCGATATAGGGGAAGAAAGGAGGCGGGGTCGGCGTGGCTGGGAAACACGTAAGTTTTATTCCACAAAATAATAATATTACTTCCGGGTTTAGAGACCCGTTCTCTCTGTCCGTTTTACAACCCTTGGTTGAAGATTCCTTTCTGCTCGAGGATATCCTGGATGCACCGTCTCTCTGGCTTCTCTCGAGTACCGTTGTTTCCCAGCCGGTTTCTCTCTCATTTCTCGCTTCCTCCTTCGTGCCTTATATGCATCTCCTCGCCAATTACTTGAACAAGAAGCAGGTGTTTTCACTATAGCGTTGATCTGCTTACTCACCGTCGTTCTCCCGACACGCCTCTCTGCCGCAGACCGTGTCAGACCACGCCCCCCTTGCCACATACCGCCGACACCCGACTCAGGCCGAGGCTCCATCCGGCTTGTAGACTATCCCCCCCTTCGGGAGAGAAAGTCGGCCACCGCCATCTGAGTCCCCGGCCTGTGGATCACCTGGAATTTAAATGGTTGCAAAGCAAGGTACCAACGAGTGATCCGCCCACCGAATCGCCAAACACTCCTTCTCAATGGAGCAACGGACGATCCTCTATCTCCTGGGACAGGACCGCGCCCACGCCCCTATCAGAGGCATCAGTCTGCAACAGAAAAGGGAGTGAAAAATCAGGAGAGTGCAATAACGGCCCGCCACATAGAGCAGCCTTCACCTGGGTAAACCCCTGCTGACACTGCTCCGTCCATTGAACAGTATCTGGTGCCCCCTTTTTAGTGAGGTCAGTCAGCGGGCTGGTGAGGTCCGAATAGTTGGGTACAAACCGTCTATAATATCCCGCCAGCCCCAGGAACTGCCGCACCTCCTTTTTGGTCTTGGGTCTCGGAGAGGTTGCAATTGCTGCCGTCTTATCAATTTGGGGACGCACTTCTCCGTGGCCCAAGTGGATACCCAGATACCTTACCTCTACTCGCCCAGAACCACACTTCTTCGGGTTAGCCGTCAGCCCCGCCCTCCTCAGCGAACTCAGAACCGCTCTCAAGTGCTGCATATGCCACTGCCAATCATTACTATATATGATGACGTCATCGAGGTAGGCGGCGGCATATGTCGCGTGGGGTCTGAGTATACGGTCCATGAGGCGCTGAAAGGTAGCAGGGGCTCCGAATAAACCGAACGGAAGTGTGACGAATTGGTGTAAGCCGAACGGCGTCGTAAAGGCTGTTTTCTCCTTGGATAAGGGAGATAGAGGGATCTGCCAATATCCTTTCGTCAAATCCAATGTCGAATAAAAACGAGCCGTCCCTAGCCGGTCAAGTTATTCGTCAATTCGTGGCATTGGATATGCGTCGAATTTCGACAGAGCAGTCACCTTGCGATAGTCCACACAGAACCAGACCGAGCCGTCGGTCTTCGGTACTAAAACTATCGGGCTCGCCCAGTCACTATTGGACTCTTCTATTACCCCCATGTCCAGCATAGCTTCTAATTCCTTCTGAACCACAATTTTTTTGTGTTCAGGTAACCTATATGGGCGACTGCGCACTACCGCACCCGGTGTAGTCTCAATGTGGTGCTCTATGAGATTCGTGCGGCCGGGTAGGGGCGAGAAAACATCTGCAAACTCTGCCTGTAACTTTACAACATCCGTAAGCTGGGAGGACGAGAGATGATCTCCCGCTGGAGCCAGAGCGAGGGATTGCATTTTTATGTTCGCTTCTGGGCCAAGATCATCTACTCTACTCACTGTCGTCGCCAGCATTACGGTGTTCACCTCGCTTTATTTTTTGAGTAGGTTGAGGTGATAAATCTGATGTGCCCCGCTCCTGTCCGATCGTACTACCTCATAATTGAGATCTCCTATTCGTCGTGTGACCTCAAATGGTCCTTGCCACTTGGCGAGTTGTTTTGAGGTGGACGTTGGGAGTAATACAAGGACTTTTTCTCCCGGTGAAAATTTACGTAGCCTGGCGCCTCTGTTATAATGTCGGCTCTGTCTGTCTTGTGCCTGTAACAAATTCTCCATAGAGAGCCACCCCAGTGTATGGAGTTTTGTTCGCAGGTCCAGGAAATCGTCTTGGTTACGTATGTAACCTCAGTTCCCTGATGGAGGGAACGAGACGTTGTGTCGAGAACGACAGATGGGGTTCGTCCTTGAGAACCTATCAACTCTGACTACTAAGAAAAGGCCAATGAAATTTGGCGAATGAAATTTGCATGCCGGGCTCCGCCCCCGGATATCCGGTATAAAAGGAAGCCGGCGTGCAGCATTCATTTACCTCTTGTTCTGAAGAGCCTGAGAGCCTCTCACAACTGCAACAGAAACGATACAGGTTTGTGGCATAAGGGACACAACGTCTCGTTCCCTCCATCAGGGAACTGAGGTTACATACGTAACCAAGACGTTCCCTTTCTGTCGGTCTCTCGACGTTGTGTCGAGAACGACAGATGGGGTTATCTATGGAAAACGCCACAAACGCTGTATCGCGTCACAATCTCAGCGAAGCGACGGAAACAAGCCAGGGCGTGTATGCTCGAAGCTGTCGTGAAACTTGTAACCTTCCAGTGTGGTGGTCGGGGGGTACCAGAGCTTTCAGGAGAAAGATGGGAACAGCCCTGACCGGTAACTTTCACGGACGGGGCCTTAGCTCTCTAAAGGCGAGAGGCCGTCTGGATCGGTTTACACCGGGAAAGCGCACTCAGAATCAGAGAAGCGCTGCAGAGGCCACCTCCTACCCGTGGGGAGGAAAAGGTGGAGAAGTATGGTCTCGTCCTAGGAGGAGAACGCATGGAACGTGCGGACAGGGTATAGACCGCGAGGTGGAGGTCCACCTGGGGAAGCTCATGGGTTACCAAGTGTGGGAACCAAGTCATGAGGGTATAACAGACGGAACAGCCCACGGTGGGGGTGTTACTACGTCTGATAGCACAGGTCCGGTTAGAACTATGTGAGATAGGTCATAAGGTATCCCGGCCTAAGGGGGAAGGCTGCTCTGCTCAGTCAACCCCCAGGATGTGCTTGCTTAGTGATGGATGGAATGCCTGTTCTTAACCAGAGTCTGGGTAAGAAGGGAGGCTGGTGAGGTACCAATTTTCTTAGCCAAGGTTGGGTAAGAAGAAAAGGGTAGATAGCACACTGACCCAACCTCGGGGAGGGTGGGAAGGTGCTTTCGCAGGCATACGCCCTCCCGGATGCCAATCCTACATGTCGCCACGTAGGACGTGGGCTGACACCGGGTTTACGCGAAGATTGTAAAACCTTGCGAAGGTGGTGGGCGTAGCCCAACCCGCAGCTCTACAAATATCTGCCAGAGACGCGCCTCTAGCCAGTGCCCATGAGGTGGCTAGACCCCGAGTGGAGTAAGCCGTAACCGTCAATGGACATGGTAGATTCTGCGATCGGTATGCCGTGGTAACGGCATCCACGATCCAGTGCGCTAATCTCTGTTTGGAGACAGCCTTCCCCTTCTGATGACCTCCGAAACAGATAAAGAGCTGATCAGAACTACGGAAGTTCTGTGTGCGGTCCAAGTAGAGGCGGAGTGCGCGTACTGGACACAACACGGACGGGGTTGGGTCTTCCTCCCCGGTGGGGAGCGCCTGCAAGTTCACCACTTGGTCCCGAAAGGGAGTAGTGGGAACTTTGGGCACGTATCCGGGCCTGGGTCTCAGGAAAACGTGAGAGTGACCAGGGCCGAAATTAAGGCAGTCCGGGGACACAGAGAATACATGGAGATCCCCTATCCTTTTGAAGGATGCGAGCGCCACAAGAAGAACTGTCTTACTCGTTAGGTGAGGAAGATCGGAAGCTTCAAGGGGCTCAAAGGGGGGCTCGGATAGGCCCCTCAGGACCACGTTCAGGTCCCATGAGGGTATGGAGCGGAGACGATGCGGGTTGCGTCGTCTCGCGCCCCTTAGGAACCTAGTGACCAGGTCGTGCTGCCCTAGAGACCTTCCGTCCACTGAGTCGTGATGAGAGGCAATAGCGGCTACATACACTTTCAGTGTGGAAGGGGAGATGTTGGTCTCCAGCCTCTGTTGTAGAAAGGACAGCACCATCCCGACCGAGCATCTCTGTGGGTCTTCTCCATGGGAGAGACACCAGGATGAGAAGAGGCGCCATTTGTAGAATTATAGTCGCCTAGTGGATGGAGCCCTAGCCTGTAGGATGGTTTCAGCCACAGCGGGGTGTAACCTACTCAGGATTTCCTCGTCCCGTCCAGAGACCAGACATGGAGGTTCCAGAGGTCAGGCCTGGGATGCCAAAACGTGCCCATCCCCTGAGAGAGCAGGTCCTCTGTCAGGGGAATGGGCCAGGGGGGAGTTGTTGTCAAGAGCATCAGCTCCGAGAACCAAGTGCGGTTGAGCCAGTACGGCGCAACCAGAAGCACTTGTTGCTCCTCTTCCCTGACCTTGCACAGTGTCTGTGCAATGAGGCTCACTGGGGGGAAGGCGTACTTCCGCTTGTCTCGTGGCCAGCTGTGTGCCAGGGCATCCGTGCCGAGGGGGGCCTCGGACAGGGCATACCAAAGCGGACAATGGGTGGTGAGTCGGGAGGCAAAGAGGTCGATCTGTGCCTGTCCGAACCGAGCCCAAATAAGCTGAACTGCACGAGGGTGGAGTCGCCACTCTCCGCAGGGTGTGTACTGGCGAGAGAGCGCGTCGGCTGTCTCGTTCAATACGCCTGGGATATGTGTGGCACGCAGGGAGCGGATCACCTGCTCACTCCACAGGAGGAGGCGTCGGGCAAGTTGTGATAGTTGCCGTGAGCGTACGCCACCCTGGCGATTGATGTACGCTACGGCTGTGGTACTGTCCAGGCGAACCAGTACGTGCTGACCTTGCACTAGAGGCCGGAGCCTTCTGAGTGCAAGCAGTACAGTGCACAACTCTAGGCAATTGATGTGCCAGCGCAGCCGGGGGCCCGTCCAGCGCCCCGCTACTGCGTGCCCGTTGCACACTGCACCCCACTCCTGCAGCGAGGCGTCCGTCGTCACCACGATGTGCCTCATAGCTAGGCCGAGGGGAACTCCCGCTCGGAGAAAAGTCATGGAAGACCACGGGGCTAGGGTGCGTCGGCAAACAGGAGTTACCACCATACGCCTGCTGCCGGTGTGCCACGCCGTCCTCGGAACTCGACTCTGTAGCCAGTGTTGCAGCGGTCTCATGTGCATCAGTCCGAGGGGTGTTACTGCCGCGGAAGATGCCATGTGTCCCAGGAGCCTCTGAAATTGTTTCAGGGGGACCGCCGATTGCTTGAAATGTTCCAGGCAATCCAACACTGACTGGGCGCGAGCTGAGGACAGCTGCGCCATCATGGTGACAGAGTCGAGTTCCATACCGAGAAAGAGGATTCTCTGCACTGGGGAGAGTTTGCTCTTTTCCCGGTTGACCTGAAAGCCCAATCGATCTAGGTGCCGGAGCACCATGTCCCTCTGAGTACACAACAGATCTCGCGAGTGCGCCAAGATAAGCCAGTCGTCGAGATAGTTGAGTATTCGCACACCTCTCTCCCGGAGAGGAGAGAGGGCGGCCTCCACGATCTTCGTGAAGACTCGTGGAGACAGGGACAGACCGAAGGGGAGGACTCTGTACTGATATGCCCGACCCTCGAAAGCGAACCGTAGGAACGGTCGGTGTCGAGGAAGAATCGAGACATGAAAGTAAGCGTCCTTCAGGTCGATTGCCACGAACCAATCCTGACACCTGATAGATGCCAGGATGCGCCTCTGGGTTAGCATCTTGAAAGGCAGCTTGTGGAGGTGCCTGTTCAGGATACGTAAGTCCAGAATGGGGCGCAACCCTCCGTCCTTCTTTGGAACGATGAAGACGGGGCTGTAAAACCCGCTGAACATCTCGGCTGGAGGGACGGACTCGATCGCCTGTTTCGCCAGGAGGGTGGAGACCTCTGCCCGAAGCACGGAGGCGTCTCTGCCTCTGAGAGAGGGGGAGATGATGCCCCGAAACTTGGGAGGGGCCCTGGCGAACTGGATCGAGTAGCCGAGATGGACCGTCCGCATCAGCCACCGAGACAGTGTGGGCAACTTCTGCCAAGCTCCCGGGGACTGTGACAGGGGGACCAAGGGGACGGCCTGCTTCACCATTCCCACGGAGGGTGGTTCGTAGACGGGTGGAGTCAACCGGATGTCGCCGGGGCTTCCCCGGAGGGATGGTTGGCTCCACGTTTTTGCCTGCCTGGCGGGACAACGGCACGCACTGTCGGAACGAGAGTTGTGACAGCTGTCGAATGTGTACGGCCTCACACCTCGCCAGGGTGTGAGGTCGGTTCGCCGTGCACAGTCCGGGGGAGTGTGCGAACGGCTGGATGGAACGCCCGGGGGAAACAACTCTCTTTGTGAGGAAGTGGGCGCCAGGCCCTGAAAAGGGCCCGGCTTTGGAAACGAGGCAGGCTTCGTTCCATACTGACCAGTCAGAGATGGAGATGTGACGGTCAGGCCAGATGTTGTTTCCCCCGGTGTCGTCTCGTCAGGGTCGCTTCCTGGAAGGTTGCTGACGAGGAGGGGGCCTTCCCTTCGGAGTCCTCTTCCGGGGTGTAGCCTGAGGGTGCACCTTAGCCGGATTCGGATTCGAAGAGGCCCTGGGCTGTCGGGGAGCAGGAAGTGCGCGGGAAGTCGAAGGCCGGGGGGCCGTCGATTCACGGCGCGGAAGAATATGGCTTATCGCCGCCGTCTGCTCCTTCACCGTCGAGAACTGCTGTGCGAAGCTCTCGACGGTGTCACCGAACAGCCCACCCTGCGAGATGGGTGCGTCGAGAAAGCGTACTTTGTCGGCGTCACTCATACTCGCAAGGTTGAGCCAGAGGTGTCTCTCCTGGACCACCAGAGTGGACATCGTCCGACCCAGGGCCCGCGCCATCACTTTAGTCGCCCTTAGAGCGAGGTCAGTGGCGGCGCGGAGTTCCTGCATGACACCCGGGTCGGCCCTACCCTCGTGGAGTTCTCTCAACGCCTTCGCCTGATGGACCTGCAGGATGGCCATGGCGTGGAGAGACGAGGCAGCCTGGCCCGCAGCACTGTAAGCCTTCGCCACTAGGGAAGCAGAAGTCTTACAGGCTTTGGACGGGAGACGAGGTCGGGTCCTCCAGGTGGCAGCCGTCTGCGGGCATAGGTGCACCGCGATGGCACGCTCCACCTGGGGGACTTCGACATATCCCCTGGCTGCCCCACCATCGAGGGT
Organism: Triplophysa bombifrons; assembly: GCA_029783895.1. Taxonomy (NCBI): domain Eukaryota; kingdom Metazoa; phylum Chordata; class Actinopteri; order Cypriniformes; family Nemacheilidae; genus Triplophysa; species Triplophysa bombifrons. The sequence continues at coordinate 9,062,792 of CM056455.1, forward strand.
GGAACGAGCCGTGAGAGGGGCGCTCCAAGTCCGACACAGCTCCTCATGCACTTCCGGGAAAAATGGAACCGGGGGTGGGCGCGGTTTGGCACCGCGTTTTGACCCGAGGAACCAAGTGTCCAACCGCGAGCGTTGGGGGAGGGGCAATTGCGTACACTGCAGCCCAATGCTCGTGGCAGCCCCGGGCTAGCATGGCCGACATCTCGACTTCTGCTTCCTCCTGAGCTCTACCCCCCGGGGGGGGAGCTCGGATTCGTCATCGTCGGATGCCGGTATCTCTCCCTCCGATGCTGCGATAGACATCTCATCGGCCCTGCGGTCCGTTTCCGAACGTGCAGAGGAGGATCCGGACGGTGTGCCACCGCCGGTTGGGGAACAACCAGAAGAGCGTGCTGGGGTGCGACTGGCCCGTGAGCGCTTGGCTGGCGGGTGTACAGTCGCAGAATTCCCCAAATCACTAACGCCGCTAACCGGACCGGAGATCTGGGCCGTAGCCATAGATGTCACAGCCCGGGTATCAGACGAGATGTTAGCTGGTTCCCGTAGGAAGACAGCCAACCGTGACCGCAACTTCTGTAAGACAATCTGCCCGCAGTGCGGGCAAGATGTGTCAACGAACGCTGCTTCGGCGTGCTGGACGCCCAGACACCTAACACAGCGCTCGTGTTTGTCCCCCTCCTCGATGAGGGTACCGCACCCAAGAGAACAGCGGGACATGCCACACTGTAGAGTGAGTCCTGAAAAGGACTGTTGTAGAATTTGCTCTGACACCACTGGAACCGCCAAGACACCCAGGGGAAGGTCGACGCAGGAGGGACGATCCGCTGGGACAGGTCGTAGATCCGGCAGTTGTTGTAGCTGTAGAGAGTTTAAGCTTTTCGCTTTAGGCTTGCTCATGAGTCGATGGCTCTGAAGAACAAAAGGTAAATGAATGCTGCACGCCGGCTTCCTTTTATACCGGATATCCGGGGGCGGAGCCCGGCATGCAAATTTCATTCGCCAAATTTCATTGGCCTTTTCTTAGTAGTCAGAGTTGATAGGTTCTCAAGGACGAACCCCATCTGTCGTTCTCGACACAACGTCGAGAGACCGACAGAAAGGGAAACTGAATTAGATTTTTGCTCGCGGAAGGCCCGTCCTCCCAAGCTTCTTTTAAGATGTCTAAAACCCTGCGAGGTTGACGACCATAGAGAAGCTCGAAGGGGGAAAACCCCGTAGAGGCTAGGGGGACCTCGCGGACCGCAAATAACAGAGGTTCCAACCACTTATCCCAATTTTTGGCGTCTTCGTGTACGAATTTCCGGATCATGGTTTTTAACGTACGATTAAAACGTTCGACCAGTCCGTCTGTTTGTGGGTGATAGACGCTGGTCCGAATCGTCTTAATCCCCAATAATCAGTACAGTTCGCGAAGTGTTCGTGACATAAACGCCGTGCCTTGATCGGTGAGAATCTCCTTAGGGATTCCCACCCGGGAGATTAATCGAAACAGGGCATCCGCAACACTCGTTGCTGAGATATTGCGCAGCGCCACTGCCTCAGGATATCGGTTGCATAGTCCACAATGACCAATGCAAATCGATGTCCTCGTGCAGATCGCTCTAACGGCCCGATCAGGTCCATACCAATTCGCTCGATGGGGACCTGAATAAGCGGAAGCGGGCACAATGGTGCCCTTGGGGTGGCCGATGGGTTTACCAGCTGGCATTCAGGACAATACGCGCACCACCTGCGCACGTTCTCGTGAATGCCCGGCCAAAAAAAAACGGGTCATTAGGCGATTTATAGTTGCGGATTGCCCCAGATGTCCCGCCATTGGATTACAATGAGCCGCTTGGAAAAGCATTTCCCGTCGGCTTTTCGGTACGACTAACTGGGTTGTATCCTGATTTGACTGAGTGTCTTAGGTCACTCGATACAACCGGTCTTTTAAAATAGCGAAATATGGGTAGGTCAAGGGTTGCGCAGGATGGAGAAGTTGTCCGTCGATGGTGCGGACCTGATCAAACGCATGTTTTAGCGTCTCGTCCTGAGACTGCTCCAGAGGAAAATCATCGCTCTGGGAGAGATTTCTTCCCCGGCTCCACTTCTCTCATCTGCGTGACCGCCCCTCCCCATCGCACTTGCTTTTGCCCAGAAACACCCGCACATAAGTGTCCCAATAATGTCTGAAATAATGGCCAATTTGTTCCCAAAATTAGCAGATGCCGAAGGTGCTCGTTAACAGCCACCTCTACACTATGTTTTTGTCCCTTGAATTGTATGGTCAAGGGCACCAAAGGATAGTTCACCACGTCCCCGTGTACGCACCTTACCTTGACCCGGCGGCTCGTATCCATTGCCTCAAATTGAATCAGACTTTGGTGAATTGAGGTTTGGTTACACCCTGAATCCACCAAAGCCTGATATATACCCCCCTAATACTCACAGGTATTTGGTACAGTCCATCCTATGGTCCCACTTCTGGTGTGAACCGGGTCCGCGGTGCCGGCCGTGGATAGAAGTTCCCCCTGGACCTGGGAAGGGGCACCGGTCTGGTCGAGGTGGAGGAAGACCTAGAAGGGGAGAGAGAGAGAGATGATGGGGTCGCGCCGACCACAGGGCACGCCACCAATTGATCCTTCGCCAGCTGGATGGCCTGGGCCAGCATCGTCGGGCGGTGACACTGGACCCATTGGGCGGTTTTCTTGGGCAACCGCCCCACGAACTGCTCCAGCATCACCTGATGGACGATGGTATCGATGGTCGTGGCCCCGGCCATCAGCAATCTGCGGCAGGCATCCCGGAGCTGGTGAGCGAAGGCAAAAGGCTGGGAGCGTTCCCCGAACTCCAGGGATCGGAACCGCTGGCGATGCTGCTCAGGACTCCGGCCCACCCGTTGGAGGATTGCCTTTTTGAGATCCGTGTATTGCAGCAGATTCGCCACCGGAAGTTGTTGGGCAGCCATCTGGGCTTCTCCAGACAGGAGTGGTATGAGGCGGGCGGCCCAAGCGTCCGGCTGCCATCCGGATAGCTCCGCGGACCTCTCGAACAAGTCCAAGAAGGCTTCCGGCTCGTCCTGGCTTCCCATCTTATGCAGCGGTACCGTCCCGTATGTAGCTGACAAAGATGAGCCTCTCTCCTGGCTCAACCAGCTCCGGAATGACTCGCGGTCTTCCTGTTGGGTCTGGATTAGAGTCTGGAACCGGATCCTGGTCCTCTCGAAGACCCATCAGGGCCTGGTGATGTTCCTGGTGGAGACCGGCGAGTGATGATATTACCTCCGCAAATGGTGATCCTGGCGTGGATTGCATGGTGGCGGCTCCTTCCTTTCTCCCGGGTTTCGGCACCAGTGTAATGGATCGTTCGATATAGGGGAAGAAAGGAGGCGGGGTCGGCGTGGCTGGGAAACACTTAAGCTGTATTCCACAAAATAATAATATTACTTCCGGGTTTAGAGACCCGTTCTCTCTGTCCGTTTTACAACCCTTGGTTGAAGATTCCTTTCTGCTCGAGGATATCCTGGACGCACCGTCTCTCTGGCTTCTCTCGAGTACCGTTGTTTCCCAGCCGGTTTCTCTCTCATTTCTCGCTTCCTCCTTCGTCGTCTCCTTGCCAATTACTAGAACAAGAAGCAGGTGTTTTCACTATAGTGTTGATCTGCTTACTCACCGTCGTTCTCCCGACACGCCTCTCTGCCGCAGACCGTGTCAGACCACGCCCCCCTTGCCACAATATGTAAATAAACAAAGAATCACACAGACATCAATAATCAGTGTATGAATCTCAGCAGTGGTGAGAATCAACAGACTAATTTAAATAAACAGATCAACTGCAATGCATTGTTGAATGGAGTTTTGGTTTACTGATTTTCACCATTGATGAGATTCATACACTGATTCTTCATGTCTATGTGTTGTGGCGAGGCGATGCGCAGTTCCAGGACCAGCGTCGCCTGGGAAACGGCCCAGAACACGTTTCCCTGGCGACGCTGATCCTGGAACTGCATATAAGCTGCGTGTTCCCAGCACTCTGGGTTCTGGTTTTAACAATGCCTAAAGCGATGTCTTCTCTCCCCCCGAGTGAGTGAGGTACAAACCTGAGGAGAAGGGGGAGAGAGATCAACGCCCCGAAAACAGGGACGATCCCAGCCGCCAGAGACCGCTGCCCAGCCGCCCGACTGAGCAATCCAGCTGCCGGAGGGGGCTGTATAGCCAACCGAGTGCGCGGCCCAGACGCCAGAGAGCGTGGCCCAGCTGCCAAGGAGTTCGGCCCAGCCGCCGTTGAATGCTGGCCAGCCGATGGAGGCCGCTGCCCAGCCGTCCGAGAGTGTGGCCTAGAAGGGAGTCCCCCGCATGGATTAGCCAACGATCCCGTCCATCCTGTCAGTCCGTCTTCCAGTCAGTATGGGTGGCAGGCAACATTTCCCCTCCCACCCCTATCATTTTCCCGAGCTGTCCGGGAACCAGGTCGACGCTTAGGGGGGGAATGTGGCGAGGCGCAGTGCCAGGATCAGCGTCGCCTGGGAAACGGCCCGGCAGCTGACGCTGATTGCGTATAAGCATATAAGCTGCGTGTTCCCAGCACTCTGGGTTCTGGTTCTAACAACGCCTAACGCGGTTTCTTCTTTCCCCCCGAGTGAGAGCGAGGGAGAGATCAGCGAGGGAAGCACGGAGGACCAGAGTGGACGAGCACAGATCAGCAGATGGCAGCACACAATGACGTCACCCTTTTGCACTGAGTAGTTTCTGAGTAGTTTTCACAACAACCCTCGAGGTGTTGTGTCTCTTACCCCCGTCACAGTGTCTAAATTCTGAAGTAGTTTAAATATTTATTTGTTTCTTGTAACATTTCTTTTTACATTTCTATTTTCATTTCTATATATCAAGGAAACACGATCACCTTGATAGTGACTTTTTACAGCTGGTCTAGTTGTTGTGTTTCTCTGGGTAAATTACATTTTTCATTTTCTGTTGAATATTTCTGCAGTAATTCTGTTTGTTAACAGCAGATGTTCATCACTAATGACTCAACCATCACTACATTAATAATCAAACTCAGGTACAAAAAATAAAAAATTCTCTCAAACAGGAGAACAGAAAGGTGTTGGTTTAGGGATAAATCTGGGCCAGGATTGAAATGAACTGTTGTTTATATTTGGGTCAGCTCTGCTTTTTTCCCATTTTTTAACTGACATGAGGCATTGCTTGGATATGCATGTGGCCCAAATATGGCAAACAGGAGTGGACCGCCCAAGGGCCATCATTCAACGCAGGAAGTGGGCCAGATGAGGTGGGAAGGGGAGTAAGGTGTGAGATGGATTTGGGCCACAACAATTTGCTATCTGGGTTAAATTTATATTCCCCTGTTGTGATGTCTGGGAATTTGTGCATATAATCCTAGGCTTTATACACCATTCTGCTTGAAGAGTCTGACATCAAGAAGAAAAAGTGTTTGAACACAACAGGGTATTTAATTTATCACAACCCGTGGCCATGAAGCTGGTTTAGGTGGTTAACAATGTAAGTTTAGAATTAGTTTGCGCCAACCCTGGGTTTTAGGTATAATAAAATTTACTCCGCTTTAATCTGTGATCATCGCCATGGTAATTTACACTGCACGGCTATGATCAGGTTATGATCTAGATTAGAGATCTCACACAGAAAGTGAACCAATCAGCAGCGAGCAAATTTACATATAAGTGACGCAACTAACTCACAGTGCATGTTACAATGGCTAGTTATTGTTTTATAATGTTTAATAAAATACAAAATACTAATATAAAAGATGTAAATATATATTACAAATATAAAATCAAATACTTGTAGGTAAAATCAGATTTTTGAGATAACATTTGCTGGCTGTCCTTTACACTCACATGAAATTAAATTTATTTGAATTCCATTCTTTTATTGTACTACAGGCCTACAATATGTATTTCTATGCATTGCATTTTTTTTACATTCTTGTCTGTGGTGCAGAATATCTAGGAACACTTTCAGTTTCACTGTGTTGGGACATTTATCTTCTTTGTCCACTAAAGAAACCTTATTTACAGCTAAACAGCTACAGTAAGATAAAGAAAAAACCATACATTGACAGGTGACATCACACATCTTTTAACACTGCTGTTTTAATCTTTTTTTAACAAGTTACACTTAGAATTCACCTAAATAATGTATTATACAGTGGGTCTACATTTGAAAATGTATAAGTAGTTTTTAATACTTTAATGCATAATGCATACACCCTAATGGATCTGTGTTGTGTCAGTTCTTTAAGGAAGGTCAAGTAAATGGGGAACAGTACAAAGCCTTTTAAATTAATTAAATATGTGACCAACTGTAACTCAATTTCAAACTTCAATACAACCTTCTCTTCTCTGTTCTGTAACAGGACTGTTTGATAGCCTGTTGGTGGGAGACAGGGGTTCCTATGTATGCCATAGGCTTTTGCTATCCTGATCACAGAACCACTTCAAGATGGCCCAACCAGAGTCAGGATTGAGATGACCATCATATTTTCTAAAAGTACACTTCAACTGACTACTAAGTTTACAAACTGGAATTTGTTTTAATTAGCCTTTATTTAGAATCAGCTTCTCTAATGTATTTTGTTTCTCATTTCTTCTGTAACCTATGGAGGTAGACACTTCAGTTTCTGGGGAAGATTGTGAAATGTCCTACAATAACAGAGACACCAGCAATGTAATATATAATCCTCACATTCACACGCGTCACGTGTAGCAGGTAGAAGGGAGCGTCCAAACAAAGGGTTTTCCAAATAAGGTACTTTAATATAAAACAAAAGGCAAACAGGGAACCAGGAAAACCACACATGTTTAACTTTAACGTAAACATAAACATAAACATAAACATAAACAAATGTAGCATAAACAATAGCAGACCAGGAATACAATCAAGGAGAGAACTCAACCACCAATGAAATCAACCACCGGAGGAAAAAACCAAACAAAACATAAAACAACTGTGACAACACGTGTGCCATATTGAATAAAAGCCTACACTACCTTGCCATTTTTAACTCTTTCAGAGTGCACAGACAGTTATCCTCATCATGTGCTTCTTCCTCATTAATAAAGGTAAACTAAATTATAACTAATATAAAGCAGTACATTTTCATCCAGTGTAGGGGCACACGCACACATTATACACATACATCATATTACATTACTGTAATATTTACCTTGCCGTAGTATAGTACAGAAAATGTGTGTACTCTATAGTAGTTTAACTTGCGCAATAACTCAATCAGCAGTGTTTCTGAAACACTTCTCTCTTGCATAGACAGCAGAAACAGTATTACTCTGTGGCTGAAATACATTTTGTGTTTCTAAAATTTGAGCACAATTATTTCCTAAGAAACATACGGAACTCCTCCCATCCATGTTGAACGCGATTGGTTTTGCCAACGTCACTCGTTGATGTGCATGCACGCACGTACAAACTAAAGATCAAATTGCTAAAAAAAAGCTAAAATTGTTCAAAAAGAACTGATACACAAACTGAAAACATTTCAACAAGTTTTATATTGGAAAATCAACTAACAACAATTATATCTGAATGAAGGGGTGTGAAAGTCAGCTTCACCCACTTCATATGTTACATCATGTGATGTGTTCGCTTTGAAGGTGTTTGACAGCACATATGAAAAGTTTCTTAAAATGGGAGGATTTGTTTATCTTTTTCTTTAATCTTTTTCTACTTTGCAGAACATATTCTGCGTAAAACCAACACTGAGTTCTCCAAAGGCGCCACAAGACATAGCACAACTCAGAATGCAGGTTGCATCAGCTCTGCTTGTCCAATCATGATATGTTTTTTAACCATGAATGATATTGACATGCTGTGCATCACTTTCTTAGTGTTTTGAAGATTTGACAAAAAAATCATACCCTGTCCATTGTACTATATCTCATAGATGACCTAAGTGACCTGTGTCACTTTTGTGGGGAGGCAGAAACATTTGAAGGTTTTTCTGGTACTTTTTTATTTTATTTTATTAAATTGGTATAGAATATTAATGAATAGACTAGCACAATTGCTGACAATGTTGTTAACTTTTTTTTTAAGATTTCCTGTGACAATGGTTTCATATGGGTTGTGTTAATAATCCAACCACAGAAAAATATTACAAAGTAATTTTTGCAATAAATAAGCCAAATATTTTAAGCCATTGTCCTTTCTTTTTTTTAAACTGGTGCCTGCTGGAAAATTTGTAAACATGTTATGTTTACTACACTTAAAATTAAGTGACATTTAAAAATGTGACAGACATTATTTCAAATAGGCCTGCGCTAGCCTGCTTGATTAAAAAATTCCTCAAGCATTACTCTTAAATCTGTTGTGAGTTGGGGAAACCTCGCTTTTCAAATCCACTTTCAAGTTTCGGAGAAAAGATGGTACTTTTTTATCCATTTTGGTTCCTGTACATCCAGTTGTGCTTCATACGTTAGTTCTGATAATATGTATGGTAACTCTGCAACTATGCAAGACATGTAGTGTGATTGCGTAAAGGGGAACATACATTCCAAGGAGAACGGAATCGGCTGGTACACCAGTAACGTTACTTTCTAGAGACATTTTAGATAGCTTTTTGCAGGAGAGAGGGTTTTGCTTAACTCCACTTACAACTCACAACAATGTTCTTGCCTTAAAATTCAAAATAATGATTGTATTTCCAGCTACAAAACGCATACTTTTCTCTCTCAATGCTGAGTTTGTTTTCGTTGGTAGTACCAAAGATTGTCTTATTATAGGGAGATGCATAGGCTAATATGGATAACGAGAGGCACCTAAGCCAATCATATTACAGCATGTAGTCTCTTTGCCTGCATTCCTCCCAATCCGTTAAAGGTGCAGCGATAGCATTAGCCGCTACAATTTTTAACCTTAAGGTTGCAGGCTTTTCATCAAGTGGCTTAGGTAGTATTTTCTGCACACGCACTTACAGTTATCATGTCGATGATGTCGCGGGTGCGACAGCCAGGCATCCAGACTTTGAAAAGTTGCTTCTGTTAGCGCTCACATTCTGGGGGACAGTTGTACCATAGGGATCTTATACATTTTACTTCCATCTTCTTTTTTCTTCTCCTTCTGTGTTCTTCATACAAAAGGCCCTGAATGACATAAATTGAGTAAATTAATAGTTTCGTTTTGGAAAAATACTCCTTTAATGCTGCACAGAACTAAGTAAAAAATAAAAACAAAAAACATAAGGGAAAAGTCCTGCTTTACTTAACAACTTAAAATGTTTCTTGGAATGATTATGAAATAACAATATTACAATGACAACTGAATATACAAAACATAAATAAACAACATATATACACATCTAATATAAAACATGTTAACAGGCTCAATAAAGTTTATATACTGTATACACAAATCCACGACTGGTGTACACTAGAATTTAAAGAACAGACATTCTTCATGGTGAACAACATTCTGCTATAATTAGGCATTAGATGTGACATTGGGTAAGGATTTTTCTCCATGGGAGATAAATCAGAGGGTTACTGGACTGGCAGCCTTGTTCTGGTTTCAAATAACTCATGGAGTTAACACCCCAGCCCCACCCCCACACTGCAGTCGGTTAGCTGAAGGTGCCTTTTGTTCACTCTGGGGGTATGAACACAAACCCTACATGAAAAATTGAGGACAAATCATCTCTACTGGTTCAGGGATCACATAAAGGGCTGCTTCTTAAAATGACCTACTGCTGAAGTAAAACATCACAATATACCCATATACATCTTTTTGATTTTCCTTTCTGTAAACATGACAACTTATTGTAGGGCATATCATTAAACAGAGCTGATATGTGTTTGAGGGTCAGCTACGTGCAGTTCTTTCTCTATACAAGCTATCAGACACCAAGCACATCTATATATAGACCCTGACCCATGTATATCAGTGAGTCTTTGAAAAATAGTGTAAGAGGGGGAGCTAGAGCAAATGAATCATGTGTATGCATATCTGAAACATGCATAACATGATAATGAAGTACTACGACAACATTATTTTCTCTATTTATGTATCTTAACATTTATTATTTTATGTGCTGTGTGTGTATCCATTGACAGATTATGTACATACACAGTTATTATTCTAAAAGAACAGCGGTGACAGCAAGGACACTTTTACAGAGAAAAAAGCACCAACGTGACAGGTGAGCGAAGACTGTGGGTGGTGTAGAAGATATTTTTGGCTAAAATATAGAAGAATAATGTCTACAATTGTTTACTATTATAAAATCATTTTAAGAGTTTCTTATCTGAGGTGTCGAATGCTAGCTGACACAAAGGACCCTAGGTAAGCTGGGGGAGGAAAACACATCTGTTTTACATTATTAGATTAGATTAGATTAGATTCAACTTTATTGTCATTACACATATACAAGTACAGTGTAACGAAATGTAGTTTAGGTCTAACCAGAAGTGCAATTAGCAAGTGCAGATATACAGTTTGAATAAATACAGAATACAATATTAGGAAAATAATTTACGATGGGCATGTACTATGAAAATATGACAATCGGTATGTACTATGAACAATATATACAGAAGGCTATATACTGTGAACATTAGTGTACAGGAGGTTATGAACAGATAACAATATAGACTATACAATAGTGCAAGTGACTTAAGTGTGCATTAGTTACAGACATTAGCTATTAAAGTTACAGTGCAGTAGATGAGTTAATCCAGTTATTAAAGGTACGGTGCAGTACATGAGTTAATGCAGTTATTAAAGGTACGGTGCAATATGTAGATGCAGATATACAGTTACAGTGCAGTAGATGAGTTAGTGCAGTTAGTTATGCGATAGATGCAATGCAATAGATGAGTTAGAGTGCAGTAGGTGAGTTAGTGCAGTTATTGAAGTTACAGTGCAGTAGATGAGTTAATTCAGTTGTTAAGGTTACAGTGCAGAAGATGAGTTAATGCAGTTATGAAAGTAGTCCATTAGTGCAAATGAGCATTCAGTATAATATTCCTGGTGTGCAAGTGAGCAGTATAGAGTGCAAATGATGCTGTGTGTGTGTAAACAGTCCGGTAGAGCAGATACATGAAGTACTGGTGTGTACAGTTCAGTCATGCATGGCAGCCCTGTAGTGCAATGTAAAAATTGTAATAGCAGCATTAAGTTAAAGTTATGAGAGGTAGTGAAATCAGTGGGGGGCAGAGTTCAATAATGAAACAGCTCTGGGAAAAAAGCTGTTTCCTAGTCTGCTGGTTCTTGTCCGGAGGCACCTGAAGCGCCTACCGGAAGGCAGGAGAGTAAACAGTCTATGAGCGGGGTGAGAGGAGTCCTTGAGAATGCTGCGAGCTCGACGCAGACAGCGTTTCTTCTGGATGTCCTCAATGGAAGGGAGTGCAGTTCCTGTGATGCGCTGGGCTGTTTTCACCACCCGCTGCAGTGCCTTGCGCTCAGCAACAGAACAGTTCCCGTACCAGACTGTGACACAGTTGGTCAGGATGCTCTCTATCGTGCAGCGATAGAAGTTCACCAGGATAGTTGAAGACAGTTGGTTCTTCTTCAGTGTCCTCAGAAAGAAGAGACGCTGGTGAGCCTTCTTGACCAGGCATGAGGTGTTGGTGGTCCAGGACAGGTCCTCCGAAATGTGGGTCCCCAGGAACTTAAAACTGGAAACACGTTCAACAGCCGTCCCGTTAATGTGGATGGGGTCGTGTGTGCCTCCTTTCGCCTTCCTGAAGTCCACGATGATCTCCTTTGTCTTGGAGGTGTTAAGGAGCAGGTTGTTGTTTGAGCACCATGTGGCCAGGTGCCGTACCTCCTCCCTGTAAGCAGTCTCATCGTTGTTTCTGATGAGACCAATCACTGTTGTATCGTCTGCAAACTTGATGAGGGAGTTAGATCCATTCACAGGCCTGCAGTCGAGTGTGAAAAGGGAGTAGAGAAAGGGGCTCAGTACGCAGCCCTGTGGTACACCAGTGTTGAGGGTGGTTATGGTGGAGCAGATGTTGCCTAACCTAACAAGCTGAGGCCTATTCGTCAGGAAATCCATAAACCAGTTGCAGGTTGAATTGTTAATGCCTAGGTTTCCAAGTTTGATGATTAGCTTGGAAGGGATTACGGTATTGAATGCAGAGCTGAAGTCTACAAACAGCATGCGTGCATAAGTGTCCTTATTGTCCAGATGTGTGAGCACGGAGTGCAGCGCCATGGACACTGCATCATCTGTGCTCCTATTGCTACGGTAGGCAAATTGGTATGGGTCCAGTGTGGATGGTAAAGAGTCTTTTAGTCGTGACAGGACCAGCCGCTCGAAGCACTTCATAACAATGGGTGTGAGTGCTACAGGGCGGTAGTCGTTCAGGCATGTCGGGCTGGAATGTTTCGGAATGGGCACAATGGAGGTGGATTTAAAACATGCTGGAACCACTGCTTGGGCGAGGGACAGGTTGAAGATGTCCGTGAAGACCCCAGCGAGCTGCTCCGCACATGCCCTGAGTACGCGACCAGGGATGCCATCAGGGCCAGCAGCCTTGCGCGCGTTTATCCTGCTTAGTGCAGTGAAAACATCTGTGGAATTTACTGTGATGATTGGGTGGTCGGTGGAAGGTGTGAGCCTGGTGGCGGGTTCCTTATTGTCTCTCTCAAAGCGTGCATAAAAGTCATTAAGCTCGTTCAGAAAGGCAGCATCTGTGGTTATGGGGATGGAGTGGTTGGGTTTATAGTCACTAATGGCCTGGATGCCCTGCCACATGCGTCGAGGGTCAGAATTGGTAAAATGCTCCTCTAGCTTCAACTTGTAGCAGTGCTTGGCCTTTTTGATGCCCCTCTTCAGATTTGCCCTGGAGGTACTATAGGCCTGTGCATCACCTGATCTGAAGGCGGTGTTGCGTGCTTTCAACAGGAGGCGCACTTCCTTGTTCATCCATGGCTTCTGATTAGGGTATATGGTGATCTGCTTTTGAGTTGTGACACTATCAATGGTGGTATTGATGTAGTGCAATACAGAGGAGGTGTAGCTGTCTATATCCGTGTGAGAGCCACTGGTGGCCTGAGAAGCAAACATACTCCAGTCTGTGTGTAGAAACCTTTCCTGGAGTGTGAAGTCTGCCCCCGCAGGCCACACCTTGATGGTCTTCACTGATGGCTTCACACGATTAATGAGAGGTGAATACTTGGGGGTGAGGAACAAAGAAAGGTGATCAGATTGACCCAGGTGGGGGAGGGGGGTTGCGGTGTAAGCTTCAGCCATGTTTGTATAGACATGATCCAAAGTTTTGTTTCCTCTTTATATTGGGGGGCTCAGAGGATGTGTGTGTGTGAATGTGTGTGTGTTGAGCACACTATATAAGGGCTTCTCCAAAAACGGAGAAGGGGGTGACATTGCAATCCTACTCCATTAATAAAGTGGTTTTTGTATCAAAACTCGTGACTCAACAATAATTCTTCAGAACACGCAAAGAAAATTCACATCAGTGGCAAGCAGGTTTCTTGAATTCTCATTATCATCTCATTGAAAAATTCTCAAGTGATAACATATTATTATAATAACTACATTCATGGATTTGAAAATGCAAAACTGCTAATCTCTTTTTAAAAATGAAAGGCATTATAATGCATGGTGTAACTCTGGTTGGGTCTGGGATCTCCTGAGTTTTTTTTCTCGTTTGGAGTTTTGGGTTCCTCGCCACCGATTGCATACTGTTTTGCCTGGCTGGGGGGATGCTTTAGAATTAGAATTTAAAGTTTTACATTATTAATATTGCATATAGGAATTTATAGTCTGATTAATGTTTGACCTGTGTTTCTCTCTCCTTTATCTTAAATGTGAGCTTTCACTGTGCGTGCGTGTGCTTGTCTGTCTGTGTGTCCGTGTGTGTGTGTGTGTGTGTCTATGTCTGTGTGTGTTAGTACGTGTGGATATTGTGTGTGTAGAGCATTTGTATGTGGGTATGTCTGTCTTCTGTGTTTTCACCTTTTTCTTGTTTTTACACGTATATAACTTTAATTGATTGGCTTAAAGTCAATATGTCTTATGTACAGCTGCTTTTAATAATGAAAATGTAAAAAACGCTATATAAATAAAGTTGAGTAAGCAAAATACATGTGTAATTCATTTATCATCCACAGCACCATGTTGGCATTGGTGAAACTATAGAAATCAAGACAGACAACACCAGGGCATTAAATAAGGAACCAATGTAGGGAACAGGTGAGGGGCATGAAACCATAACAAGAAAATTAACGAGGTAACGAGAGGGCGGGGACATGGACGAGACCGGAGAGCTCGTGGCATGCTGGAACCAGCGATGCCTATGAGCTTCCACACAGATCACGTTGTACTGTCATGATCCAGCCCCAGGACTAGAAAAACTTGACAAGACGAGGCAGAACCATGACAGTTCTGGCCAAAACGCTATTTTAGATTGCTTAAATCATTACTGGATGATTACAAAGCTTCTCTAGCTCCTCTAAATTTAAGCAATATTGTGTTATAAATGTAACCGGGTGGTAAATAGCCTTAAAGTTTTCTTGCATGACCGTAATTTACAAGAGTTGGCGACAGGTGGCAGTGTGTATGTGCGTGTGGTGAAATACAAATGTGTCACACGTGCGTGTGAGACGTGCAGAGTGCACTGCGAGATGGATGTGTACTAGTATGCGAATTAGCAAGCATTTTAGAGAATACTGCTGTAAATAAAGAGTTTATTTTGCAACATACTTTATATAAAACATTTCTGAATGTATACTGTGAGGTTCCGATCCAAAAGTGTGTAATATGAGTCAAGTTATATCCAGTGTTGGGGAAGCTACTTTGAAACAGTAGTTAGATAAGCTACAAGCTACTCATCAATAAAAGTAGTTAAGTTACAGTTTAGCTACCCATTTGAAAAAGAAGTTAGCTACATTGAAACTATTTTGATTTTAGACTGTCATTGTATATTAAGAATAACTTAAGAAAACAGTGTAATACAATACAATTATGATTTTAGTGTTGTTGTTTTTTGTAAATTACACTGTACGCAAGTTAAAGTTATACTCAAATTTATCTCAAGTTGGCAAAATGTAGACAATGTGAATTATTAAAACACCAAAAAGAACAAATATAGGGCCAAATAACTGAATTGTACGTGTTTCCTTTATTTTGAGCTTGAAGTCTTCGATGCAGACAGCGTTTTAAATTTTGGTTTTGAACAGAACACATAAAAACGTGTAACCATTACTGTTTGCATCTTTAAGAGACATGAACCTGGACAAATAAGGCCACGGGTAATTAATCACTGCGGGTCAAGCCAGCCGCCGTTTAGATATGGATGCGCGGATATTGAGTGGTATACGGCAAATTCCAGGAACGCTGCTTTTAAAGCTTTTTAAAGGTTCTGTGTGTAAGTTTCGGGGCCACTATTGGCGATGTAGGAAATTGCAACCTACGCTCCTATACCCCCATCTCTCCCATTAGAGAAGCTTCGGTTGGCGTCACAAGACAAAAGGGTTCCGTAAATGATAGCGGCCATTATCGGTGGTGTTGATAATTGCAATCTACGTCTCACAGGCGAACAACAGACTGAAGCTACGGACACAGGACAGAGATGTCGTCGTCTGAGACAGCAGAGAGTAACCTTTGCAAGTCAAGTGACGAGGTTTATTTACAAAGAAAAATAAATAAATTAAATTGACCTAATTCATGCTGAAGGTCCTGGTCTGATGGGGCCAGCACGATGACATCATCCGCAAAGACGGTTGGGACGGTTTGCAGCCGAGTGTGAAGCGGCTGGGATGATAATCAGCAACTCCAATTCTGAGGCCATGGTTCTCAGTCGGAAAAGGGTGGCTTGCTCACTTTAGGTAGGTGGAGAGTTCCTGCCTCAAGTGGAGGAGTTCAAGTATCTGGGGGTCTTGTTCACGAGTGAGGGAAGGATGGAACGGGAGATTGACAGACGGATCGGTGCAGCTTCTGCAGTAATGCAGTCACTTTACCGGTCTGTAGTGGTGAAGGAGCTGAGCCGCAAGGCGAAGCTCTCGATTTACCGGTCAATCTACGTTCCTACTCTCACCTATGGTCATGAGCAGTGGGTCATGACCGAAAGGACAAGATCCCGGATACAGGTGGCCGAAATGAGCTTTCTCCGCAGGGTGGCCGGGCGATCCCTTAGAGATAGGGTGAGACACTCGGTCACTCGGGAGGAGCTCAGAGTAGATCCGCTGCTCCTCCACATCGAGAGGGGCCAGCTGAGGTGGCTCGGGCATCTTTTCCGGATGCCCCCTGGACGTCTTCCCGGGAAGATGTTCCGGGCATGTCCCACCGGGAATAGACCCCGGGGAAGACCTAGGACACGCTGGAGGGACTATGTCTCCCGGCTGGCCTGGGAACGCCTCGGTGTTCCCACGGAAGAGCTGGAGGAAGTTTCTAGGGAGAGGGAAGTCTGGGCATCCCTGCTTAGACTGCTGCCCCCGAGACCCGGCCCCGGATAAGCGGTAGAAAATGGATGGATGGATGGATGGACTTAATTCATTATTTACTCTAATCGTTATAGTGAATATTATTGTTACTTGTTTAGCATTGTGTCAGTGATGTATTCGCTTATTTTGCATAGCATTTTTTGGCACGGTAACTTGGTTCATAACTTACTGCCTATTGAAACCGCTTGCTAATGCTAAAGGCGTGTAATCTAACCGCGAAAGTCTTAGCAGACGTTTGGCATCACCCCAATCTAACTTGATTTGCACACGGCCATGCAGAAAGGAATTATAGTAAAATTACAAAGTGCTAAAAACAAGGAAAAACTCACTTGATGGTTTCATGCTCATCTATTAGCTAAAGCTATCAAACAAACAGTTCACTTATATTGCGGAAATTAGACAAACATACCGGTCCAGAAGAAAGCTGGCAACTTCGAGCGTCGCTTAGCAAACCCTTGTCTTGCTTCAGTACCCTCCATTTGGGAAAAGTCAATTTTTTTGTCTCGATTTCGCCTTGCTGCATCGTATTTTCTCTTTTTTGAACGAACAGATTGACGCTCTATCGGCTCGTGTGCAGAGTATGTGTGGTCCGCCATTATCGCAAATTTTGCTTCTTACTGCAACAAAGAACCGTTTATATTTCTAATAAAAAACACGACAAGTAAATGCTGTTATTGTTCTTCCTCTTCTTCTGCTAATCCTTCTATGTAGTCGCTTTGCAAGCTGCCTCAAAACACAGCCGAAGAAGAAGAACTAGTCCTGTGCATCCTTCGTTTTACGAAACGCGCCTAGTTTGTCCGTGTAGTGCTACTATAGAAACATGGCTGTGCACATTGATAAATTATATGTAAGGGTGTGCCCGCGGTGTATATACATAAAATGGCTCATTGTAAGGTAATATAAACATTTTGGTTCATTTTGTAAGGTATTTCTTCACCACTCACAACATAGTTTTGTATTATATATTACATTTTGGTGAATAAATCCTTCAAAATCCTACACACTGTACCTTTAAAGTATCCGTGTCTCTTGTCAATAACATATTTCTTCTCTTACGTTTAGACTATCTTGTTTTTGTCGTAGTTGAGGCATTTTTTTCTAAGAATGTTTGCATGATTATTGCTGTATATTGTGAAAACAATGTGTCTCTTTAACTTTTAATTATTTGTTATTTGAATGCCTTTTAGCTGTCCTGCAAATAAAACAGTTTATGCAGCAAAGAAGTTTGTCTATGTAGTCTATATATATACCATAAATTGACCAAGTTTTTGTTTGTGATAAAAGTGTACTAAACATGTTTGTGTGTATTGAATAATATAGGCAAACCATGGTTTTAATACATACCCATGGATTTGAACAGGTACTAAGTAGGTGCAGTATGGTTTTTGAAAGCATTTTGTTGCGTTTGGAAAACGATTTTCCACTATAATGGACAATAGAAACATTATTTGTAATGAGTAGAAAAAAACGGATAGTGGGTTTCAGTTGGGGCCATCCCGCAATATATGCAATATATGTCTTTTTTTACTGTAGCATTTTGGAAAAATACACAGTTTTCCACTTTAAAAGGCTATATACATCTTCCGATTTTGAATCTGCAGCGGTTGCCATGCCTTGCTCAATCCTGGATGGATGTGTGTGTGTCGAGTTTCCTATCATCAGACGTGATCTGAGTACTGTGTGTAAGCCGCGAGATGCGTCACAGAACAAAAGATGGCAGTGATGCAACAATTTTGTTTGTGATCTTCAGTAGTAGGCCTAAGTAAGATGACGACGTAAGTGCTCAGTGCGCTGCACTGCTTTTGCTTAAAAGTTCGTCACAATCGAATGTAGCAAGTAGCGTTTGGGCACGCTACACCGCTGCTTGCTTGTAAAAGTATTTAACTACCGGAAAAACTAAATAAAAATGTAGTTAAGTTAGTAGCGTCGCTACCTGTAGTTAGCTACTCCCCAACACTGAATATGTCGCTGTTTAACCTATAGTGATGGGCAGAGCAAGGCTTCGTGAAACAATGAAAGGGTTAAATCAAATGTGCCGTATCCTGTTTAGGCTTCGAAACATTCCGACATCCGTCTCCACGGTGACACCTAGTGGTAATTTCCGCGTGTTGCTCTAAGACACTTATAGAACAACGATTTAGACAATCGCTGACGGGTTACAGTCTGCGTGCTCGTGTGATAGAATGTGTGGGGGAGTGATAAGTGTTCCCGTCTTGCCTGCGGTAGTGGAGGGTTTGAATCTTGGTTACAGCGTCTTCACATTTTTAAAAATAGTTTCTTTATTATGTTTTTTTTATTTATTTCGATTTTAAGAATCCTTAAGAACAGGAGATGTTTTGGCTACACCTATGCCCATCCAATAAATGAAGGTGGTGGGAGTGCCCGTATTTGATGTGCCCGAACCTGTGACCACCCCCCGGTTTCTCAACCCACTTAGGTCGTGTGCTCCCTACTCGGGCTTGCACATTATATCCCATGTAGTTCTTCCCACTGATGAATGGGAGATGTCTCTCAGGTTCCTCAGCTCAAAAAAAAAGAATACATGGGCACAGCCATCTCCTTTTATGCCCGTCTGCACGGAGCGGAGACTGTCCTGTCCACCAATTATTATAAAAAGTTACTACCTGTGTCTGTCACAGAAACACCAGGCTTATTCACCAATCCCCAGGCTCAGAGCCCAGAATACTAATCACTGAACTCAAATTTATTTATGTAGCACTTTTTACAATTTTCATTGTTACAAAGAAGCTGTACATGAGACACATTGACTATAAGCAGAACAACTCAATTTATATTCCTGTAAAAAACAAGAAAAAGGTGAAATCACAAAAGACAGACATACCCACATACAAACGCTCCACACACACAATATGCACACATGCTTACACACATCGACATAGACACACACACGGACGGACACACAGACAAGCACACGTGCACACAGATAGACATGCACTCACAGTGAAAGCACACATTTAAGATAAAGGAGAGAGAAACACAGGTCAAATATTAAACAGACTATAAATTCCTATATGGAATATTAATTATGTAAAACTTTAAAACTCTAAAGCAGCCCTCCTGCCTGGCAAATAGTGCAAAACAGTATGCAAATGGTGGCGAGGAACTTAAAACTCCAATCGAGAAAATGCCCAACCTGGGTTTCCAGTGCCCCTCTGGTAAAAGCTGCTGCCTTGGCACAAGCTCGGCAGTGTTTGCACAACAAGGCTAAATAAAAAATAAATAAATTTACTAATAAGTTAAATTATAGATTTAAGATTATCATTAATAATCTAATAACATTTGAAATTTTCTAGTGAAGTCTTGTTAAGTCCTTTATCCAGCTCTATCCATTATCTTGATAGATAGCAGTCAGTTGTTTGATAGTCATATCTCAAATGTGTGTCGTACAGCATTCTTCCATATAGAAACATCTCTATACTGCGGCCATTGCTTTAGACTGCTTTTTCATGCATATGACCTCACAAATAGATTATTGTAATTCATTGTTGGGGGATCTCCTGCAACACTTCTGATTAAACTCCAACTGGTTCAAAATGCAGCAGCCAGAGTGCTCTCCCAGCTAACAAAAGGCCAGTGGCAGACCACCGGTGGCAAAGTTGGTGGGCCACCGGCGGCAACCGACTGTGGTCCACAGGCTTTCTGCTCATTGTTTTTCCAGCGGTCATATTTCTGCTGGTGGTGCGCTACCGAGCCGCTGTTTTATCAATAATGTTTGCTTGAGGTCCACGGTCGGCCCGCCATTCATAATTGTTAAATCACGCTAACCAAAATGTCCTTAAACACAATAATGGATCAAACATGTTCAATAGCAATGGTAAATGTATTATTTTAACACATCAAATACACAACTGCATTACATTTATCAAATGCTTTTAACCTAAGTTACACAAATAGAAGCATTCAGATAACATTTATTTGTATTCATACTTATATAGTTAGCCATGTTTCCAGTAAGAACATAGTAAACAGAAAAAAATCCAGTTTTACTACAATAATAAATCTGATAGTTGTAGTAAAACCAAAGTAAATCAAAAAATATCCATGGCCTTACTTATAGTAGTAATCCATATTATAAACTTTTCCCATGATTTTCAAAAACTATAGCTTACCACTCCAGCATTCCTATAATATTACTATAGTAGAGCCTTTATATCAAAACCTTACTTTGAAAAGATTTGATGGCAACATGACATGATGGTTTTACCACAGGAAATCCTGTGGAATGCCGGCTGGCACAGGGACTGGATTGCCGGCTGGCACACGGACTGGATTGCCGAATGGCACACGGAATGGATTGGCGGCTGGGAAGCGCTGTCTGGTGGCTGGGCAGCGCTCTCTGGCGGCTGGGACCACCGGACTCAGGATGACTGGACTCGGGACCACCGGACTTGGGACCACTGGACTCGGGACCACCGGAACTGGGACCACCAACTTGGGCAGTGCCACCCTCCTCCTCACGGCAGGTGTGGCCACTGCGGAGAAGCAGTGGGGGACACGATTACAGTTGTACTACGTTGAACAGGGTTGCAAGTTCCGCCTCCCCAAAAAACACCTGATCCCCATAAATGGCCTCCTCTGCAGCCCCCAGGAAGCAGTCAACATAGTCCAGAAGACTGTCGTTCCCCTGACGGTGACTGCAGAGGAGATGAGTCTGGCGGGATCGTCGGGAACCCATTGCTGCCTGCTGGGTTCAGTTCTGGCTCGTTCGTTATGTCACGGATATCACACGGCGGAAGAACCAAAATGCAGGCAGCGGTACCAGGGTAGACAAAAAGGTTTTTATTTTAACGAATGGGCCACATGCAATTGAGGAAATGTTACATTGTACTTTGCAGTGCTAAAAGGCTTTGTTCACCCCAAAATCGAAATTTTGTCTTGACCATTTTAACGATGTCTTTAGTAGCTACTTTTCTGGGCCTTGCCAGAAAGTATTACCATTATGTCCATGAGGAGGCCTGGAAAGTTAACAGAGGTCATCTAAAATATATAATGTGTAGAACCTCATGTGGGTGAGTTTTGAGGGGGTGAACTAACCCTTTAATAGTAACAGACTAAATGCCACAAAGTGGATTGTAAACTTACTGGTCACTAGGCCACCTGTAGCATGAGGCTGAGTGGAGGTCTCTGACATATCTAAAGTAGCTTAATTGAATGAACACAAAGCATTAGTACATGACAATATCTGTACAAGTAATGTTTATAACCAATTCTAAAGTGGTATGAAATTAATCCAAACCTTACCAAGAACAGCCTGTTGATTGATGTTAAGCAAAACTTCTGTCCCAAAGACTCTCTTGAAGCCTCTATTCTTCTCAAATTCTTCTGACTGTTGTCGTGATGGATGATACTTCTCATGAGGAAGATGTGGGTTGATGGAAGGGTCATATTCAGAAAGTAGATATTTTTCTTTAATTTGTTTAAATACTGCTCCACAACCTGGTTGTTAACTTAACCAGCAGCAAGTTGGGCTACAAGACCAATCTTGCAGAGAGCATCCTGTTGATCTTTTGAATTATCTTCATGAAATTTGTCATTGAGGACATAGTGCTTTGCTGAGCCTGTAATTGGATGGCCATGGCTGTCGGGGACTTGTTTCTTTATATTAAGCCATGATAAGGAGATCCTGAACTTTCCCTCCTTTGCCATCTTTATGTTGCTGTCTGTTGGGTCAGATAGACGACCTTCATGTGGTGTAAATGTTAGCACTTCTGGGGAGCGAAGATTGGTATGTGTGGCAGTCCACGTGCAAAATCATAGATGACTACATTTGGCATGTGCTTCCATGATAGGAGGATATCTGCAATACCACAAGGGCACATAACCACAGCCCATCCTCCTGAAACAAAGATTATTATTATTGTTAATAAAAATATTATAACATCTATGTCAGGTATAATAATGTATTATTACATCTATTAATACAAAAGTCTGCCAAAAGTGGCAGTCACAAACATACAAAACACAATTGTTTGTTTCTCACCTGAGGCACCCCAAATCTTTTCAAACACTTTGTCATAAGTCTATCTAGATTTCATTTCAGATGAAAGTCTCTCTAGGAGGTCTGTTTTTGAGCCTGGAATCAATGCCACATTCCTTGCACAGCTTCCTTATCACTGATACCTAAAAATCAAAATACATTGGCAACAAAAATAATCTTACATCCTACCTGACAAAGACAAACCTGGGGCTAGTTGTAGAAATGAGAAATAAAATGTACTTTACCTTTTTCTTATAAAGCTAATTTTCAAGCCTATCTTCAGAGACAGTTTTATCACAAATCTCAGCATCTTTTGGTTGGTGGATTTTCTCAAACTCTGTTGAGACACTGATTGGACTTGCGTGTATGTCTTCCAATCTGCGGTGCCCAGAGTTGGTAATTGGGGTGAACAGTGAAGGGGTTGTCGCTCTGTCCTTAAAGAACAACCGAAAAGCAAAATGTTACTAAAATGTTGTAAACAGCATACAGCATAACACATATCAAAAGGAGGAATATAAAAGAAGAGACTTACTTTTTACAAAGCCACGACCAATCATTTGCAGGGCCAGTGTCTCCCAGAAGTCTCCCATATCCACGTATCTTTTAAAATGATTTGGCGGTGGTTTGATGTAACTCACTGATAACATAAAGAAAGACAAAATATTATTAAGATTATCTATATAATAGAAATCAATAGATAAAAGCCTGCTACGGGAAAAAGTGCACATGCTGTGTCAATTGACCTGGAAAGCATTATTTGCCCCAAGCACAGAATTGAATCTGTTTTATTGTGCAGCACATAGGTCAACCTCGGTTGAGTTAAATAGTGCTATATAAATAAATTTGACATTGACTTACATGACATGTTGAATGCTCCTTGTCTGTGGAGATCCATGTCTACAACGGCTGGATGATCCCCACATGTCACACAAGAGTATTCATACTCGTGTTTTGTGAGTGCCTCAAAAAGGAGATAGACGTGGAGTACTGTTTCAGCTGGAGGAAACTGTTCCTTATGGTGAGCTCTAGACACTAACCACTCTTCCAACAGCAGTGTGGACCTATGATTTAAGATAAGACAAACAATGATAATTGACTATAATGATAATTGCTATGAACTTATAGAAAAACTTTGCAAGGCACTACTGTATTTTTACTGGCGTTGGGCCGTTAACGGCGTTAACGCAGAGACTCTTATCGCGCGATAAAAAAAATGTCGCCGTTAATCTATTCTCAAAGTTGGGTTGGGAGCTGGGTCTATACTACGCAAGCTATGATGACTTTCACCTTCATATTTTAGCGCGGATGTATATCTATCTTAATTGCACTGTAGGGGGCGAGAACGAGAGTTTTCAGCTCGCGTGATCCGCGTCATTCGCGCCGCCTCATCATTTAATAACCAGGGCTTCATTCGCGTCATTCGCGCCGCCTCATCATCTCATAACCAGGGCTTCATTCGCGTCATTCGCGCCGCCTCGTCATGTCATAATCAGGGCTTCATTCGCGCGATTCGCGCCGCAAGTAGGTCTATCGCGTCTTTGCATTGACTTAGATGTAAATCACTCGTGCTTGACGCACCATTTGCGTTTGGTCTGAACACAACATAACGTTACTGTGAAATGACCACATCAAACGTGATGTGCTAACATGGATGCAGCTATGAAGCCGCCGGGCTTGTTTCAGGGAAAATTTATTTTCAAGAAGCTTCCCAATGGAAACCTCGACAAGACTAAGGTTGTTTGCACCTTGTGCAATGTGGAATTGGTTTACTGTACGGAATTGGTTTACATACAGTTGGTTTAAAAAAAAAAACTTTCTCTCAACAGGTCTAGCTTTAGTTGAAACCAGTAACTTTGTAGTGGCACCTAATGTATTATGGCTCCTGTATGACGTATCGCTTGTTGCTCCCTAACTCTTTGTAAGTCGCTTTGGATAAAAGCGTCTGCTTAATGACTAAATGTGAAAGTACTGTAGGAGCTCTTCCAGTCTCAAGTACCACCTAAACGCAAAGCATCCCTTAGCTAATGAGGAAGTAAACACAAGTTCATCTTATTGAACATAATTTAATTTTCATAGTAGAACAGCTTTCTCAAGCAGTTTGTGATGCATTTGGAATCAGGAGATGAGCCCCTGGTCTCATGCGCCACCTGGTTTGAGAAACCCGTTCTCAAAGACTTACTTTTAGTCATTATTTGGGTAGCACACATATTCTGAATGCCTTCGGCAGAATTCAAATGAGCCATTTTAATCTAGATTAAAAAAATTAATCTATGCCCACCACTAATTTTTAAATAAGGTAACGGTTAATTTGTTTTAGATAACCTGACCCGTAGCATGCTTCGAATATGCAGGAAAAAGGGGAGGTCAAGGATGACAGTGTCATTCAAATTGTACGGGCCATCTTTCCACTCCTGATAACTGTAGTGGATTCCACATTGGTGGCAACACTTTGAGTAGGTAGAAACATCTGAAAAATAAAATGTTATAAAATTGAGTTGTGATACAATATTCTTTAGTACATATTAAGAACTAGTGCTATTTAATAAATCCTAAGAATTATAGACATAAATCCCAGAAATATTAACCATGGATAATTCTTGTATTTGTAAAAGTTTTGGCTTTTGACGTTATGAGCAGAGGGTCTGATAAGGGTACATTTCCAGCGCATCTATGGCAGAACATCTCATCAGGAATGAGGATGGTTGGGTATGAGCTTGAAAATGAAGGCAGGCGCAGGTGCTCAGGAAGAACAGCAGGGATGGTCTTCTTGTTCAAGGTGTACCGAATCATAGATTAGAATTTTCTATGATGAACTATGCTTGATAGCCTCTGTGTGCTTCTTTACTGTCAAGAACTGCTGCTCAACAGTATCACCAAACAGCCCACCCCAGTCACTACTCTTCCTTTCTCTGCTAGTGTTACCACAGCTAATACGTCTTTCTATACCACCAAGGTGAGCAATGCTCCTAACACACGGCAGCTTTTCAAGACATTTAACTCCCTTCTTTGCCCCCCCTCCTCCCCCACCCACTTCATCTTTGACCACGAAGGACTTTGCTGTATTTTTCACTGAGAAAACATCCTCCATCAGCAAACAAATCTCAGCACCTCAGACCTTAGTACACACACTCAAACATTGAACTCTCCTCTTTCACCACAGTGACTGACACTGAAGTCACTAGACTTCTCTCCAGCCACCCCACCCCTTCACCCAATACCCTCCCATCTCCTTCAGGCCAGATCCAGCACACTTGCACCCTGTCACATCATCAACACCTTTCTGCTCACCGGCACTTTTCCATCCACATTCAAACAGGCCAAGGTCAAGCCCCTACTGAAGATACCCACATTGGACCCCACTACTACCCACAGTTACAGACCTGTCTCTCTCCTCACATTTATTGCAAAACTACTTGAAAGGGCAGCTTTTAACCAGGTGTCGTCCTACCTATCCCAGAACAAACTACTGGATGACAATCAGTCTGGCTTCAAAACAAACCACTCCACTGAGACTGCACTGCTATCAATCACAGAAGCACTGAGGCTAGCCAAGGCGGAATCTAAATCCTCGGTCCTGATTCTGCTAGACCTATCTGCAGCGTTTGACACTGTCAATCACCAGATACTGCTAGAAACTCTGTCATCTCTAGGAATTCTAGGCTCTTCTCTCCTCTGGTTCAAATCATACCTCTCCGGCAGATCCTTCAGTGTGTCATGGAGGGGCTCGCTGTCCACTGCTCACCACATGATCACTGGGGTCCCTCAGGAATCGGTGATTAGACCACTGCTTTTTTCCATTTACACGACATCCTTGGGACCCATCATACAGGCACATAGCTTATCGTATTACTGTTATGCTGACGACACCCAGATCTACATCTTGTTTCACCTAGACGATACCACTGTGGCAGCTCACATTACAGACTGCCTAGAGGACATCTCAGCGTGAATTAAAGAGCATCCCCCTCCAGCTGAACCTGGCCCTGACAGAACTACTTGTGTTTCCAGCACACCCCACGGTGCAACACGATCTCACTATCCAACCTGGTTATACCACAATCATTCCTTCCAAAACAGCCAGGAACCTCGGAGTCATTTTTGATGAACAGCTGTCCTTCAATGATCACATTGCAAAGACAACGCGGTCATGCCGATATGCCTTATTCAAGTTTAGAAAGGTTAGACCCTATCTCACTGAGCATGCAGCACAACTCCTTGTCCAGGCCCTGGTAATCTCAAGGTTGGACTACTGGAATGCTCTCCTTGCTGGTCTTCCTGCAAAGGCTATCAAACCGCTCCAGCTGATTCAGAACACAGCAGCACTCCTCATCTTCCAACAGCCCAAAAGGGCTCATGTGACACCCCTTTTCATGTCTCTCCACTACCGGTTGAAGACCGATTCAAGTCACTGATGCTTGCCTAGAGGACTATCACTGGATCTCTCTCACACCTACACCCCATCCATATCCCTCCGTTCAGCAAACCAGCGGCGTCTTGTACTGCCTTCCCATAAGGACAGTAAATCGCTTTCCCGCTTATTCTCATTCTCATTCACTCCTTCATGGTGGAACATTCTTCATTACTCGGTCCGGTCAACCACATCTCTCACAATATTCAAAAAGCTACTAAAACCATCTCTTCTGTGAATACTTGACAAAACAACTAAAAAAAAAAACCCTCTCTTTCTCACAACAGGTAGTTGTCTGGCTTTTGTTGCAACCAGTAACTTTGTATTGGCACTTATTGCATTATTGCTCATGTATGACATATTGTTTATAGCTCCTTTAACTTTTTGTATGTCACTTTGGATAAAAGCGTCTGCTAAATGACTAAATGTAAATGTAAATACAAAGAGAATTCCATGTTACTAGATGTAACACGTTCAAGGAATGGTAAGAAGGAGGCAGCAACCGGCGAACGATAACCAACTTTTATTAAAATACACTACCTCCCTCAAGTTCGACTGCTGGACACACAAACATAATAAACATACCCTAAAATCCATGCCTGGTCCTCTCTCATTGTACACTCCTGTCGCTCGTCCTTTTATGCTTTCGATCTTCTCCGTGAGAAATGTGAGAACGGTGCAATGCACAGCTGCCACCGCATCTCCAAAGATGGACTTAAACCAGATCCTTGCAAAGTGGAGGCTATCAGAGGGATGCCACCACCAAAGAACAGCGCCAAACTTGAAACAATTCTTTTTTTCTCTATTTATTCTCTTGGAATAATGATGACTACATGATAGTAGTGGATTACTACAGCCGATACTTTGATCGAGAAAAGCTCAAGAGCACCACAGCAGCTTCCGTGATCCCGAAACTGAAGAAACTATTTGCAACACATGGGATTCTTGAAAAGGTGATATCTGATAATGCTCCTCCATTCAGCTCAAAAGATTTTGAAAGCTTTACTCACGCTTGGGATTTTGTTCATGTCACAAGTAGCCCGTATTATCCACAGAGCAATGGGCTCATTGAAAAGGCAGTGCAGTCTACCAAAGCACTAATAGACATACCAAAAGTGTATATATCATATATCAGCCCGTTGGAGTACAGGAACACCCCAGTGGATGGTTTCAGATCACCTGCACAACTATTGAGTAGCAGAAGGCTACGCTCAATTTTGCCAACTACATGCCAGCAGTTGCAACCCAAAACCATAAGATTAACAGAATACCACAAAAAGTACTACAACATGTCGGCAAATCCAATCATACCACTACGGACTGGGGACAATGTTCGATTTCAGGACTCTGATGGCTGGAAACCTGCTGTTGTGATTAAACCTGCTGACAATTATAGGTCTTGTATGCACTGCAGGAGGCCAGTTTTTGCGCAGGAATTGGCGTCACCTTTTGCAAGATTAATCACTGGACACAAATAATGCTGTTGCTGCCACTTCACCTTACACTACCAGATCCGGGCGTGAGGTGAAACCATGGGGTGTCGTTGATCTCTAATTGTAAAGGGTGTAGAAGATTTGCTACCCTATAAAAATAAATTTGTAACGCCATTTTTCACGTCATTGGACAGTTATGCTGTTTATGTTTCTTGTATACTGATTGTTGCTTTGACATTTTAAACTATAATTATAAGTATGTGCACAGTTGCCAAATGGTGTTTATAAACATAGTTTGTCAAGCTTTGAAAGAAAGAGGATGTAATATTCAAGGTGTTAAATATCTATTTATGGTTCTGATGTGTTATGCAGTTCCTTAACATGGGCTAAAGAGGGCAGTATAGGAAGAGGTGATGTATTTGGAGAAGAAAATAAAAGATGAGAGCCGTGTGTTTTGAAAAGTCTTGAGTAATCTTTCCTACGTCTCGAAACAAACGAATTTTGGCTGAAATAGTCTTTACATCATTCTAAGAGTTAAAATTTTTTTGTGTCTCTTTATTTTGAGTTTGATTTGATATTGACACGTAATGCATCATATTCTTACACAAAAATTCTTACATTTTTAATCAAAAATGTTTTTTTTTGCTCTGCTCTCGAAGGACTTAGCCTACTTGTTTTTATATCGATTTACATATAGGCCTACCATAACCGTTTAGGCCTACTTCAGTCATGCGTTGTAGAAGGTACTTCATGCTAGGTCTTTTTTTATCATGTCCAGGCAAGCCTCATCAATATCCTTTGCACATGCTTAAAATGAAATTAATAATGAATTCTGTGTGAATATTTTAATTATGTTGTATAGCTTTTTATAGGGTTTGAGGACTTAAAAATTGTGTTCTTTAATTAATGGGCATAAGATGCCCAGAATTTGTAGTGATTATTTTGTGTGAAACACATGAGCTACAAGGATAGTTCACCACAAAATGAAAATTCTTTCATAATATACTCACCCTCAGATAGTTCCAACCTGTATAAATGTATTTATTCTGCTTAACACAAAGGAAGATATTTGGAAGATTGTCAGTAACCAAAAACATCTCATCCCATATTTACTACCATAGTAAGGAAAATAAATACTATGGGAGTCAATGGGGGTGAGATTCGTTTGGTTACAAGCATTCTTCCAAATATCTTCCTTTGTGTTTAGCAGAACAAAGAGAATCATACAGGTTTGTAACAATAGTGTACCCTTTACAACCTTAAGTTGATCTGCCAAAAGAAAACAGATGACGTTAGAATTTCTGAAATTATTTGTATTTCCCAGAAGATGGCGCTAAAAACTTGAATGGAGGTTGAATGCTTTTGTCTTTAGATTTTAGTAAGTTACGGTATCTGTAATAAACTTATATCAAAAGATCTTATTTACAAGAAATGATAGTTTGCATGTAGTCTTTGTTTATAGTATTATTTTTAGCCTTTTATTAACTCATATAGCTAGCTGTCTGTGTGAATGGAATTAAACCTACACATAAACAAATGGCTAATGTTTTAAAGTTTTACAAAAGTGCTGTCCTTCCACGTAGTTTTATTAAAGCATCTTTGAAATGTACATTTTAAATGTTTATATAACCCAACATAGGGTATTTGTTTATTAATCGGCATTAATTTAGGTGTCTAATAAACACATAATGTCTTAAGGTGCATGGGGATAGTATGCATAGTATTGGCTATTTAAAAATGGTTAATCTAACTCTTTATACTGAAATTTACCATATGAAGTCATAAAGTTATCACAACATATAATTATAATATTATAAAAACATATAATTATAATATTACAACAACTTATTGTATAATATATAATTGCACATAAGTCTTAGAACCTAATGACATTTTTCTTTTTATCTATCAATCTTATTATTTTCATTCTATTTTTTAACATATTTTTCAAATTTACTAATATAAACATGAAAATGAATGAGATTAACTTGAATATATGATCGAGTAAAATAACATATCTCGTTTCTCCATTGACCGAAGCTTGGCTCTGTTTGTCTCCCTGATGAACCTCAGGTTAAAGGTCATAGTACATTCCTACTTTTTCTCATTGTGTCATCCATAGATAAAACATCTCTTCTCAGTTAACATCTCTCTCTCACACACTGGTTGTTTTCCCCTTATCATTCTCAATCGATCATCACCTCTCTTTCTCTTTCAAAGTTCCTTCCTCTGTCATCAATATGACCCTAGCATCTCCATTTTGACCCTTTCTTAAGAAGACGTCCATCCCCTCCCCTTGTTCTTTACTCAGGAACTATCAGAGTGTATGTCACTCTTCTTCGCTTACCGTACCTTGCATTTTTAGCAAATGCACCACCACTCAAATCTCTTTAGAACTTGGCCTTACCAGTACCGTACACTGAATACAACTCAAAGCATACACATTTAAACGTAGCTGACATTGGGCAAGACTCATGTCTGAAAAGTACCTCAAAGAATAGATAAATATCTAATACTATTTAAGGAATGAGTGTGGATTTGATGTTCATTATTTCATATTCATCTCCCTTCCTTGAAATTCATTCACCCAGACAATATATTGTTGGGGGAAAACATTTCCCAGTAATGCAGTGACTCAAATAAAAGTCAATCCGAATAATGTTGACTTGGTGTGTAGTCACTGCCTCGACTTTATTGCATTGTAAACATGAACTGCGTGAGTGTGTTGCTAACGTTTGTTACATTATTTATTAGTTTACCATGAAAAATCTCCATTATACCCAAATACTAGAAAGGAGATTAATTTGAGTAACCATTTAGATGTTTTTGCAAAACCACAGTGTAGTCTGAACAAAGTTAGTGCTTTATGTTCTTGCAATAGGATAGTTTTCCAGAGGTCCGAGGGTCAGATGGCAGCAATTATCACACCCCCACTCACTCCTGACAACAGAGCTGAGGGGCGGTCAGTGGTGGGTGACAACCACAGACTATAGGAAGGCTGGAGCCACCATCACTCTTCCCGATGGCATATTGGGCCCCTAAGGAGCCTTTTCCACATCTAACCTGTGCCATCATTTCTCTGTGTTTGCTTTATCTCCTACCTATTCAAATCCTGACCTTAAAAGTTTTCATGACTGTGCTGGAGTCAAACGTTTTCTACCTAAAACCATCCTACATAATCTAATGTGAAATTATACCATTGACACCGTTAATGAATGACTTGAAAAATGATGTGAAATCAATTGCAGAAATAAAATATGGTGTTCGTTATCTTAGAATTTGATTTTGAGACTTAAGCCTGGTATTCACAGACTGGGTCACATATTAAAAATGCAATAAATGCAAAGACAAAATTGCTGCTTTTGCATTTTACTATGTGGCAAACTTCCATTGTACAGATCTTCACAGCACAGGAGACATAACAGAGTTTTTCATTCAATTATAAAAAGACAGTAATTGATATAAAGGAAGAGTATAAAGCTATAAATCAATGTAAACCACTCAGAAAAATGGTTTCGTGGGAATATGCTGAATAATGTTTACAATATTTTAAATCATTAAAGATTAATAACAGAATTATTCATGATCAAATCAATACTGTGCAATAGCACCAGGATTACATAAACAATTATTACAAAAGGTGTTAACATTAACTGATGTTTAGGAAGAGAATAGTATACGTTCAGAATAATATGTTCAAAATGTATAATTTAAACTATTGAGATGAGCTTATTTTTAGAATAAACCGAGAGACCTTTAGCCAAAACCTTCATTTATCCACATGTACTGGGTTGGATAAACTGTGCAATAAAATGATGATCAAACAATTTAATAACTATTTTCTCAGTAGACCAGAAAACTTTACAGTTCCATTGAAAATATAACATACCACAGGCCAAATACTGAAAAAATATAGGTTTGTTTGGGACAAAGGCCATGTTTGATTGGCTGGATGAGTGGAGAAGCTGAAAGCCCACCCTGACCTTTGACCAAGCTTTAATCTGATCTAGGGTCAAGGAAGGGTCGGGCCAATCATAGTAGCTTCCTCCTAATAAAAGTTTGATATATGTGCACAGCAGCCCTGTCAGATTTCAGCTTCTAAATCCTATCAAAACTGAGGCAATACATACAAATCTAAACAGATAGCTGCTCCTGCTAATCATTGACATTAATGGATGAAACTTACATTTACACAAAGATGAGTACAAATATTTTTTCTCTCTCTGAGGTAAAACTATAGCAATATTGTGAATGATACAACCATGTTCTTTTTTATTGCTTTTTTTGTCAGTGTCATCGATCAAGAATTCTTACAGTAACAATATGACACTAACATAACAATGCAAAATTCACTCTAAGGCGATTTTATATGTCCTGCTATGTGGTTCCTTATGTCTTGAGTGTTTGCAAGATGGTTCAGTTTAATTTCATTTGACTTCCACAGTGCTTTTCTCTATGAGCATTGTTGCAAAGTGGCTTTGTTGCACAAAACAATCCTTCCTAAAAATTCTTCTAATCTGTAAAGGAGTTCCATATCTAATCTAGGTAGTAGAACATCAATGTCAGTCTGCAAATGTGCTTAATTTCTTGGGTCAGTGCATTCAACAAACCTCAAGCAAACACTACTAATGAGAGTTCTCAGCATGTCATTCTACTCACTTTCCACTAGATGGTGACAATTATTGTCTTTAAAAATGGAAAATTCAGCCGGTCAGCAGATGTCATCACATGCAGAGTTACAGTGAAACTTAGTAAAAAATACACACACACGCACACACTATACAGCTGAAAATAAAGCATTGTCATTATCCGGTTCCTTTGAGAAACAATAACTGCTCTCTAAACGTGTGAGAACATGGAGCTTGGACATGTATCAACAACTCCAGCTGCAACAAGTGAATGGAAAGGAAAAGGGAGAGAGAAACAAATAGAGAGTGGGAAAGATCATCTGTTTCCCCTCTGTTACACCTGTACTGAACAACCAGTTTCTCTGTGTGCTTTTTGCTGCTGTTTTAAAAAATACTTTCAGAGACTGCACATAGTGTTTTGCCATGTGTTTTAATGCTACAAATATGTGGGGCTCTCCATGAGACGGGTGTCTATTTTGTTAACTAACAACAGTGAATTAGAAGCAAAATTAATTTTTTGAGCCTGTGATGCATCATTTCACATGACTTTGATAACAGTGTGAATGCGTTCATGCCACTAAAACAGAATAATGTCATTCATAAGCTTAGGATGCTGTTTCTTTGCCATTTTAAAACGAATGGCCTGAAATTTCATTGGCCCCCATTGAAGGACCTGAGCCCCTTTCTGTCCTATAGGAAAAGCAAGTCCCATACTGTTATGAGTTGAGAGAGGAGCGTCGAGAGGAAGGAAGGTGGATGTCCATCGCTTCCTGATGTGTTTATACTTCTCACACACTTTTCTTCCTGTCCTTGCTGTATTTAGGCTTCCTCTTTTGCCTCTATTCGGAGGCTGTTTTTGCTCCATGCACAACACTTAGGTTTGTGAATAAAAGACCCAAGAGATTTAATACCATTCACCTGGATTCTTAAATTTTTTAACACACACATTTTCGTTTTGACTTTGCTTTAATAGCATGATATTTGTAGTGCCTGTACAGTAAATGTTAGCAGATAATAGTTACAGAAAAAACACAAATGTAACAAAAATATTAATAAAAATATTCATTTTGTGGGTGAAAGAGAAAAATATTTACAGATATAAGGAATCTGACTTTCTCTTAGTCTGTTGTTTTGTGTATCTCAGATTACATGTCTTCCCATAAGCATGCCCATAAACTCTGACAAAAAAAACTGGTAAAAATAAACTTTATAGCAGTAGTAAAATAATGCAAATAAAGAAACTAATAAATACTCTTTTTTTATTTACATAAACTCTCTGAAGTAGCTCACTCCTTTCCCATTCAGTTGTACCATACTGTAAATCTCAACGCAAAACTTTTACTCCAAAAGTTTATAGTCAGGCCTTAAACTTACCACAGTATTGAATGGAGAACATCAGATTTCCTGACAGCAGATGTTTATGCTCATCATTTTCTGCTTCGTTTAAAGAAGTCTCACATTCTTTATTGAGGACATTTGTGGCAAGCCCCAACAAATGAAAGTAAGCCACTTTATTTGAAATCTGCTAAAGGGATGTACATATGTATCATTGTTTAATAGTTTACTCACTGTCGCTCTGCTGTGGAGGATCCGGAGGGGGCGGCGACTGCTCAGCATCCTCTTGCGCCCAACAGCTCCAAAGCCACTAAACAGACACTAATTACTGTCCTGCATGTTTGTATGTCTGCAGGATCTTCAGACGACAAAACAAAAAACCACAACAAACATTTTCCAGTTTTTACAAAGCTCTGGTGTTATTTATAGGCTTGTTTATTAGACACAATGAGACTATGAGAGGGAAGGAAAGCAGCAGAAATGGACAGCACTTCAAAATGCTGAACGTGTGGAAATAATCAAGTTAGATTCTTGTTTTTGATGTCTTTGTGAGAGGAAGAAATCTTCTGATGTTTGATGTGCATTTATTGGTATGATACAAACCTTTTGTCTTTCTAGACACTGATTTATTAGCCTAGACTTTCTTAATTTTATTCCAGGTATTTTCCAATTATTCCAGGTTAAATACAGCTTTCAAGTTTTGACTTTTTAATTGTGTAAAACACTACTTAGTATTGTTAGTTCAAATTACACACACTATTGAGAGTGTTTAATAAAAGTTAAAAAAGCCCCAAAGTGGGCCGCTTTTTCACTTTTCGTTCATATATTAATTTGTTTTCATGTTTTAACATTCCCAAAAACATGAATTACTCACGCCTTGATCTGTGTGGCTCCTTTTCCTGCAAAGGAGCAAACATGTGACCACAAACAAGAGTGTAGACCAAACATCAGATGAGCTGGAAAACATCAGTGTTTACTTGGTCAGAGACAGCAATGATGCTGTGGAAGTGTTTACTGATGATGTTGAAAAACAGGTAATTAATCAGCCCTGCTCCCTACGTGCATGATATTATTTGTTGAAATGTTCCTTGTAAAATCTGATTTTTCTTTTCTTTATCAAGGACTTGGAAGTCAGTTTGACTTATGTTTTGTTTTGTAAAGTCCCAACATGACACATTCTGAACTACAGTCGTGGCCAAAAGTTTTGAGAATGACATAAATATTGGAAATTTGAAAAGTTGCTGCTTAAATTTTTATAATAGCAATTTGCATATACTCCAGAATGTTATGAAGAGTGATCAGATGAATTGCATAGTCCTTCTTTGCCATGAAAATTAACTTAATCCCCAAAAAAACTTTCCACTGCATTTCATTGCTGTCATTAAAGGACCTGCTGAGATCATTTCAGTAATCATCTTGTTAACTCAGGTGAGAATGTTGACAAGCACAAGGCTGGAGATCATTATGTCAGGCTGATTGGGTTAGAATGGCAGACTTGACATGTTAAAAGGAGGGTGATGCTTGAAATCATTGTTCTTCCATTGTTAACCATGGTGACCTGCAAAGAAACGCTTGCAGCCATCATTGCGTTGCAAAAAAGAGGCTTCACAGGCAAGGATATTGTGGCTACTAAGATTGCACCTAAATCAACAATTTATTGGTTCATCAAGAACTTCAAGGAAAGAGGTTCAATTCTTGTAAAGAAGGCTTCAGGGCGTCCAAGAAAGTCCAGCAAGCGCCAGGATCGTCTCCTAAAGAGGATTCAGCTGCGGGATCGGAGTGCCACCAGTGCAGAGCTTGCTCAGGAATGGCAGCAGGCAGGTGTGAGCGCATCTGCACGCACAGTGAGGCGAAGACTTTTGGAAGATGGCCTGGTGTCAAGAAGTCAGCAAAGAACCCACTTCTCTCCAGAAAAAACATCAGGTAGAGATTGATCTTCTGCAGAAAGTATAGTGAATGGACTGCTGAGGACTGGGGCAAAGTCATATTCTCCGATGAAGCCCCTTTCCGATTGTTTGGGGCATCTGGAAAAAGGCTTGTCCGGAGAAAGGGTGAGCGCTACCATCAGTCCTGTGTCATGCCAACAGTAAAGCATCCTAACACCATTCATGTGTGGGGTTGCTTCTCATCCAAGGGAGTGGGCTCACTCACAATTCTGCCTAAAAACACAGCCATGAATAAAGAATGGTACCAAAACACCCTCCAACAGCAACCTCTTCCAACAATCCAACAACAGTTTGGTGAAGAACAATGCATTTTCCAGCACGATGGAGCACCGTGCCATAAGGCAAAAGTG
Organism: Triplophysa bombifrons; assembly: GCA_029783895.1. Taxonomy (NCBI): domain Eukaryota; kingdom Metazoa; phylum Chordata; class Actinopteri; order Cypriniformes; family Nemacheilidae; genus Triplophysa; species Triplophysa bombifrons. The sequence goes on from CM056455.1 coordinate 9,099,329, forward strand.
ATAACTAAGTGGCTCGGGGCCGAGAAGGTTGAAATTTTGGGTCCATGGCCTGGAAACTCCCCAGATCTTAATCCCATTGAGAACTTGTGGTCAATCCTCAAGAGGCGGGTGGACAAACAAAAACCCACTAATTCTGACAAACTCCAAGAAGTTATTATGAAAGAATGGGTTGCTATCAGTCAGGATTTGGCCCAGAAGTTGATTGAGAGGTCGAATTGCCAGTCGAATTGCAGAGGTCCTGAAAAAGAAGGGCCAACACTGCAAATACTGACTCTTTGCATAAATGTCATGTAATTGTCGATAAAAGCCTTTGAAACGTATGAAGTGCTTGTAATTATATTTCAGTACATCACAGAAACAACTGAAACAAAGATCTAAAAGCAGTTTAGCAGCAAACTTTTTGAAAACGAATATTTATGTAATTCTCAAAACTTTTGGCCACAACTGTATATTATCCTTTCATAATCATAAAAAATAAATGATCCTTCATATCTCGCTATAAATAAAAAGGGTATATACATTCTTTTTATCTTTCTCTACTCTAAAGACAGTAACAATAACAGATCACAGACAAAACTGAGAGAAGAAGCAAGATATGGCCACATACTTTACATTTATTATTTATAGAGCACGTTCCCTGTGATGCAATTTTCAACCTTTAGTTAGTTTGTAATGTTGCTTTTAGAGCATAAATAATACCTGCAAAATGATAAAGCTAAAAATTCAGTGCCAAGCGAGATATTGTCTTTAACAGAATTCGCTTTTCATGGACTACGGAGAACGACTGGATCGGACTGTAGCCCTCTATTTCCCGGGTACATGATGTCACCTTGACATGATGTCACATTTTGAGTGTTTTTTTACCTCCGACCACAGGAATATGCCAAAAGAGGGGCGAGCTCTTCCTTAGAGAAGTGGAAGATCAGCTGGAGTAGTGTTCGGTTATCAGAGATCGTAAACATTTGACTGAGCTACGCGCTAAACTATTTTCAGTTTCATCACAGTCCTACAGCTGGTAATAAGAATTCTAAGATAACCAACGGTCAAATAACAGCTTCCATGACTTTAACATCGGCTGTGAAAGCTGTTCTGTGTAATACACTGATATTGTCTGTGTGTGTGCATACCTCTTAAACACTTCTATGAAACGTCCATTTAAGTCCTGCTTGCAAATGTCTCCTGGTCAATCTGCTTGTTTTATTATCCAACTCGGGTCCAATATAAAAAGGCAAAACTAACACTTCTGTTATTAGTGTTATTTAATATAACCTGTCTGACGCCATTCGGTCCAGAGTCATTCCCCTTGCCATAATAGGAAAAAAAATGTTATCTCTAACAAAGATTAACGTTTACTCATGCACTAATAGACCTCCGTTACACTTCGATCGGTTTTTAATTGATAAAGTGAAGTTCACGCAATTGTTACTGTTTATTGCTAAAAGCCAAAGTTTATAAATACATGTGAGAGGGGCACTGACCAATCACACCAGCCTGAGAAGCGGAAACCAATCACAAAAGACCTGGTCAGCATCACCAATCAGAGCGTTTCGGAAGGAGGGACTTTGTATAGACGGGATGAAATCAAGTCGTTTTCTTAGAAGTGGGACAGCGATGAACAATAGATTTGAAATATATGAAATATTAAGCGTTTTTTAAATTAGAACCATAAACATCCATTGTAAAACACCCAAAAAAACATAATCACAGCTTTTAAAGCAGCCAAAGACTGGGTCCTTTAAGAGATTAAAAACTCCAGGTAGATCATGTCACAAATCACCTATAACCAGATTATTACATCCCACTAATTTTTCTTCTAATCTTCTAGTTTTTGTGTTTACAATCATTTTGGTTTACAAAAATGATTGTGGACAATAATCCCAGTGTACAACCACTGGGGAAAAAAACAAATGGGAATTTCCTCTGAAAACATCTGTGCCCATACAGATCAGCATGCAGACACAAAGCCTTTCCCAAACTCATTGTGTATAAAAACGTCACTCCATTTGTTTCCTGTAAGTGCATTATTTATTTCCTTCTCCTGCACCGGTTAAGAGTCTATAAATAAATGTGGTAACATTTTGAAATATTGCACACACACAGCTGTATGCAGGCTGAATTGTACAATACTTACCCAACAATGAATTCAGACCCTTTCAACATCACAAATCCTAGTCCGCAACAGACTAATCTATCTTAAAACCATGATTAACATGAAACTGGGGAATAAAGTCTAAAACTAGTTTCATGCAAACTATTCTTTGTATATTCGTTTGCCAAACATGTTGCCCGCATTCACAGTTGCCGGGTGTGTGTTTGCTGAAGCATTAGTAAGTGACACATTCTTTCTGTGTTTCAGTGATGGTGTAAATACTATGTAAGAATGTTTGAAAGAGATTTTGAGGGCGAGTCTGAAACAGGGACAAGGTGGGAAAGAGTTTCGAAATATTTACATTTTCCCAATATTGGAACGAAACAGTTTTTTGAAGAAATGTAAGCAGTGCCTATGGTAAGACTCTGGTTAAATGTTGGTCTCTCAATATGGTGTGTTCTCTCCTCAAAGTTGTTTATAGACGTTTTACCTTTTTTTCATCTGCCAAGCAAACATTTCAAATGTCCAAAGCTTTATTTACACAGGCTATTAAATAAGCCAGCATATCCATTTACACAGCAGTTGCAATTGCATAAATAATCGTATGAGTGAATGTTAAAATATCATTAATATTGTAATAACTAAAATAATTACATGGTATCAGAACTACCTTTGGTATTATAGCCTAAATGTGACAAATTTAATACGTAATTATTCTGCCATTCACTCGACTAAGCAGCTGAATGTCTGATGCATAAGGCCAACCCAACGGCACACTTTTCTGTAAACACTTTAGCATGTTCCAAGTCATCATCTGATTGGTTAAAATTTCCCAGGATTTCCGGGAGATGTACATGTCGCATTCTTTAACGGTCCACCTGGAAACAATGCAAAGTTTGATTCAAGTATTAAATTGAGATTACAGCGGTTGCAATGAGAATTCATCACGATCGAATGTATGCTAAATTCTTAAAAGTATGCGAGATAAACAGCACAAATTCGTAAACATTGTTATTATTGTCTTTTGACAGATTCATGAATGTTCATCGGCCTGATATACTGTGGGGACATTTCCACGCCTTTAAACATGGCACAAAATGAAACGTGATTGGTTGCTTTAACTATAAGTTATATGGCTTCTTGGGCGGGCCTTTGCCAATGACAGTGGCCAAAGTTCTCAGACCTTCAGCTACGCAAGATGCAAGCAGTCTTAACTCAACTGTTCAAAGTTACCTGAAGAGATTGAAATCTTCATTGAAAGACTTTGTTTTTATAGATATTTAGATTATATTCCATGTAACATGCTGTGCACATATACGTTTATAATAAAGTTCAGTTTCAAGTTACATAAAGACTTAAATATAACATGATATAAAGCTTATAATGTTGTATTACATTGATGCATTTGGCAGACGCTTTTATCAAATGCGACTTGAATTGCATTATACTATAAGTATGTTCTAAGTAAGTGCATTCCCCTGGGAACGAACCAATGACCTTGGTGCCATGCTCTAACCAATGAGCTACTGGAAAGTTGTGTAAGGTAAAATTATTTTTGCATACTTAAATAAATAATTTGAATATGTTTCTGTGGTTTGGGTGTAAAAACTTCTGGCAACAGTGTGTTTTCAGATTTATTATTTATTATCTTTTATGAGTGCAGAGGGTCACAAGGTAACTGTGTGAAACAAAGTAAATATCTCTCATATGCTTTTATGGCTAAAATTGGTATAATATCGCATCTATCAATGTTTATTGTACCCAAGAACAGTGCACTATCCCTTTAATTGACTATATGCGATGCAGCAAAAACAAACTCAGACACAAAAACATTGGTGAACTGCTACGTCTTTGAGGCCATGACACCTCTGTGTGGTACGTATAAATCTTCCAATCTCTGGCTATTCAACTCTGGTCTTGGAAGGCCGGTGTCCTGGAGAATTTTGTTTGAACCTTAATTTAACACGCCTTAACAAGGATAACACAAGTCTACAACAAAGTGACTTATGTTTGTATAAAACTCTGCACGACACCGGCCTTCCACAACCAAAGCCAAATAGCCCCTTTATAACCTGTTAACAAGGGCACCAAAATAAAATGTGTGCTGCTTACATTTTGCTTAAAGTTCAGTGTAAAACAGACCTAAGATCAATAATTATGTGTTTAATGTGTCCTTTATAATCCAAACTCAGTTTCAGTTACTGCATCAGTCATTCCGCGTAGGACATGTCACACACCAAAGTTTAAAACCAAGGAGCCATTTTCAGAATGTTTTCAACTAAAAATGGAAAACTTTGATGTGATTTGGCTTGGACCGCTAGTAGGCAGTGTCCATTCTGATGTTACCCACAGTATGAAGGCAAAAGCCAAAAAAGAAGGAGCTTATTGTGTACATTGTCAGAGAAGCATGAACAGTGATAGCAGAAAATAGATAAAATATGGTAATTGGTTGCAGCTTGATGAACAGATTATTTATTTGGAGATGAGTAGGACGCTATCATAAATATTTTTTACCTGAGGCGGGAAGGGTTCTATTAGACAAATCACAGCTGTTGCATGGTTATATTTTTAAATAGGTGCATGTCATGGGTGCATGGTATAGCGTAGACTACTCGACTATACATAAATGCTGCATATACTTGACACAGGACTATAAATTGGGGTTTAGGGGCAGAGTTTATTCTAAATCACTTAGGTATGAGCAATTATAATAGAAAACACTGAGGTCTGACTTATGAACAAACATTTAGATTGTAGATTACATAAACCTCCATTATACGATGTAATTCAAAGCTCCAGTCAATACATTTACATAAGAAAGGGTGAAGAGGGATGGGCGTGTTTTCACCGTGAGTACCCGAGACCTTTAATTTTAGAGGTGTAATACTCACGAGAAAGAGACATAAAGGTCACCATAATAACAGGAGAGACCTGCTAACAGACTGCTAAGAGTACAGGAATCCACAGATTGGTATGTGTCTGCGTCAAGTGAGACTTTGTGGCACTACAATGTCGATATGCACAATATGAGTCACCGTGCCAAATCACACTCATAAATGGGCTTTTAAAGAAAAGGCCTCGGGATGTATTGCATTATCCAGATAAAAGCACGTTTATCACCATTATCTCTAGTAGATCACTTCTCATCACATTTTATTTGCCTTTGACTTTCAGGAAGCGATTTATGTGTGATAGCAGAATGTCCAGAGGGGTATTTGAGAGTGACGGGCTGCATTTACAAGAGTTTGAATTCACTTAATTACAGGGTCAAAGAGAGGTATACTGACATGTCAACAACATAGCCAAAGAAAAGTCACTCTGCTCGAGCATTTGACATTTGTCTAGACATGTGATTCTTCACCGCACAGGAAGTACACCTGATAAACAACAACATCCCGTGTCCACGGCACACTGGCAAATGAGTGGACATTATCAGAGCACATAAACATGCACATGAGTTTTCGTTCTGACTACATGTGGAACACAAATGTGATCACATCTTCAGTTCCCACGTAATGGAAATCTGACTAATGTAGTGAAATATCCCATAGTGAAAATAATATAATAAATCTAGTTCATATAAACATTTTGAGTCAAAATCCATTTACTTTCCGTTCAAATTAAGGTTTTCCATGTCGCTCCTACATATACTTTCCACAATACCAGATATTTCAGAGCTGACAGACTGTGGCTTTAGAGGGTTTTAAAACAAAATTATTTGAGTCACGTAAATTGTATGTGTTTCACTCAACATTCTATTCTCATTGTTTGACAACATATAAAAGTTACCATTTTCATTTGGGGATTCTGGACAATTCATGGAAAAGTTACATTGGTTATTTGTAAAATCTTTACATCACAGGATTAAAATAGATTTGTTTGGCTGTACATTATCACACCAATTACCTGGCTACTTCCCTTATTAGTAAATTATTGCATTAAACACATTGATTCACAATATTTGATGAGCTCATTAGTAATGAATCCAGACCTTCCATGAGGATAACCTGCTTCGTTTTGGTTTTAAGGCAATCTGGTTTTATCATTTGTAACTCTAATCTCATATATGTTATTATAATATATGCAAGATGACTCGCAGTGACTGGATGACCCTGTCTTGAGTGGTTGTTATCAGGGAATAACAGACCTTGGAATTCCATGACTAGCCAATCACGATCTAGTAAATCAGAGCATGTGTAATACATTTACATTTATGTGTTTGGCAGAAGCTTTTGTCCACAGCGACTTACATTACATTGTACTATACATTTGTTTCTGACTATATGTAATCCCCTGGAATCGAACCCATGACCTTGTCTATGCACCATGCTCTAACCACTGAGCCACGTGAAAGCTAAAAGTATCTGAGGTTTTTGGCAAGGCATCTATTTAGGATTGGGATTTAACTATTGAAACATGTTGATTACTAACTGGACTATTATCAGAGTATGAAAATGCAAAAATGGGTGTGACAAACGAAACGTTTAATGGTTTCTAGGGCATTGAAGCATTGCAATGGTAATTAGTAAACTATGGCCTCTTGTGTGAATAATACCGAACAGACTTTGGTCAAAATAAACAGGAGTTACGTTACATAAGAAATAAAAATCTCTTGACGTCTTAAAAACACACACTGCATGGTCACACATGATAAAACCACTACAGGATCTGAGTTTCTGAAACACTGTTTTGAGATGAGCTCCAGTGAAGTGTTTGATGGTGTCATGTGGTGTTTGTAAAATCAGACTCATCATCAGTGTCTGAAGTGTGTGTTTCGGGCTGTAGCATGAGGGAAGTGTGGTGAGGTAAATGATATTTTGTCTCTGTGCATCTAAGCGCCAGTTTTGTCCTTTGATTGTGGGGTCTTTGATGTGTGGACGGAAGTGTTTTGGACACAGAAGCAGGGGGCTGTGGGAGGAGGCTGACGTGTGACAACACTGCCAATTTAGACTACAGGTGTGCCCAGTGAGCTCAAGAAAGACAGCAACTTCAAAAACAGTGCTTCCTCTTAGGATGAAAGAGGTCTTCATAATTGTACAACCAAGAGAAGACAAAACAAAGAATTGACAACTTTCTAGTGGCTGTTTTATACTTGTCACAAAAACCACAACAGAGGTTTATAGCAACTTGGGAGATGAAGACGTTTGGTTTACCTTTAAGTCCACATCATCAACTTTAAAAATAAAATGTGGGGTTTAGAAGGAAAAAGGTTTGAGACTAAAATATTAGACTTTCAATCTAACACAAAGATTTTTTGCTAGTAAGTAATGGTATGGAGATTTCTCTTTCAACATCATCCCTATCGCTTGTTTTGATCACTAGCTAGTGACTGTTACAGCTCTGTTTGTCATAAACCACATCTGCTTTCACATGGAAATCTGTCTCAGGCATAATGGTGTGTTACAAATGCAAAGAAGTTGTGAAATATAGAAAGCAACATTAAATTTAGATTACACATTTTAAAACGTCTGTATGATCTCACAAAGTAAACCTCACAACAATCAATGCCATTTCAATAAGAAAACATTACAAATAATCAAAGCCATATACACCACACAAATCCTGCAGTTATTTAAAGAACAAAGTTAATAAAGAGAAATATTAGCATACATGAGTTTCTTAATTCATTATAGTTTGTGACAACAACACTGCAGTCAGTTGAGTAAGATCTCAAAGGATACCTATTACTTGAGGAGCAGGAATCATAAATTAGACTTGATTTGTTCATGGATGTTGTAATAGCTTTTTAAGTTTTAAGAATTGACAGGTTGCTCGCAGGGCAAAACATTTCAACTGTTTGCGTTACATCACTCAGAAATTGTGCAATTAAACAAAATATCAAAACTAATAAAAAACAGCAAATTAAGATTAAAACAAAAATCTGAGTTTTGGAACATGGTAATATTCAAGTTTTGCATGGTGCACGGGAAATGACCATGATGGAGTGGGAAAACTCTTAAAGCAGAAACCCACCCCCTGACGTCCTCAAGTCAACTGACCCTTTATCAGATTCCATGATGCCTCTCTGACTCACAGCTCATTGCTGGAAATAGTCCTGGAGAACGGAACCAAACAGTCCCATTAGTTGTTTTGGGACTTTCCAGCTTTCTCATCTTTTCATGCTAGTTAGATTGACACACCAAATAACAGCGACAGGGGTACTTGTAAATTCATGACTCCCGCTAATTACATTTTTAAAAAGAAAATATTTTTGTGCAGTTCAGTACAAAGCGATACAAAAGTACTTATTGAAAAATTCAACATCAATTTAGTTTCGTAGTTTATATTGTTCATAGTTGTCTCATACTAACATTCAGATTCATATCAAATTCAACAACATACAATAGTAACTAATAAAGTTTATCCACAACTACAAGCAACATCATATTCTTTACATTGCACTTGGTACATTAGTTCTAAATTGTAAAAATATTTTTTTTGTGTCTGTTGTAGCTTTTAACTTTATTAAATCAGTCCACTATATTATAAGTCGGACAATCCCATATGTGTTTATATTTCAGTTTGTGCATGTATTATAAATTATACTGTTGACAGAATTTCTACATTCAAAAATCCTTTGTGACATTCATATTTAAATGTCCCCGTCCTGTTTTTGTCCATGCACTTTGGTTGAAGTGTGTGATGCAACGAAAATAGCGACGAAATAGCTGGCATAAACAACTAGGTTTATGTCGCAAGAAGACAAACCCTTTACGTCTAAACTTCAGAGTCTTCAACTTTCTTCTTTGTTAACATGGTTCAAACCATGTGATACCATACTACTGGAGAACACTTTGATTTAGTTTCCTTGTTGGTAAGAGTATTGCAAAAAAGTTTGCAAAAGTTGTGGTTTTCAACGTGCAAAACCTTGTTAAAGATGTAGACATTTTTCAAAAGTTCATCAACAAATCAGATCGTAAGAGCCCATCATTTGTGTGTGTGTATTTAAACTATAAAATAAGGTATACTTTTTAAATAAAAGGCACAACCTGCCACAGGTCAGAATAACAGGGTTTCACTGCTCTCCATTGCCACATACTGTATGTTAAAAGGTAAGTATGGCGGCTTTCTCAGCTAGAGCAACCTTTAATCAAGGGGTCCCCCCACCTACTAATACACCCACAAACTCTCCCAACATTATATTTCCTCCAAATTTCTTTTCCCACCTGTGCCCCCCAAGACTGGTTCTGGGTGGTCTCGGCTTCTGATTCTCGCCAGCAGTATTCTGGGGGTAGTTACAGGACTTCCTCCTCTGCCTCTTAGCTTCCTGTGGTATTACGCTTCAAAAGGCCTCACAACACCCACATACGAGACGCACACAAGGGATGTTTCCTCCGTCAATGTTTAGGGCTAACCGCTACTCCTTAGTACACCCCTTCCCTTGCAAATCTGTGTGCCACAGCTCCAACACTGTACACACAGTGGTTAAAGGACTGTTGGTAACCAACTACACATGCAACTCTGGTTCCCTTTCTGATCTTTAATAGGAAAACTATTAATATTAATTAAAAACTATTAACAACATTCTTGACACCTGTAGAAGAGGAAAGCTCAAATAAGATCTCATTAATATCTTAATATTTTCTTTTAGACTAAATATGCAATGAAGGAGTGGAGCAAAATAAATTATTAGTTAAAAAAATTAACCTTAATGTTGAGTTTCAAGCACTGATAAAAACAGTTGTCTTGATCAATTGTTTGGTTCTATCTTTCTCCCTAAAAAAAGGTTGGAGGTTTGGCCAAAAAATTACACACAACACATGTCCAAAGTTTATAAAATCACAGCCCAGGACAATGAATACAAAATATATTCACAAGAGAGGATCAACAAATATTAATAACAGATCAGTTGGGTCACACTTCAGTATAGGGGCATTTCTTGCTATTAACAAACCATAAACTCCAATAAACTCCTCATTTGTTGCTTATTAACAGTAAGGTACTAGGTATTGGGTAGGATTAGAGATGTAGAATATGGTCACGCAGAATATGCGCTTTATTATAAACAGCCAATATATAACAAAAATAGGCATACTAATAACAACTAGTTACTAGTGAGAATTTATATTTACGCATTTGGCAGACGCTTGGATCCAAAGCGTAGTACGTGCAATCCCTGAATTCGAACCCATGACCTTGGCGTTTCTAACACCATGCTCTAACCACTGAGCTACAAGAAGGCTTTACAACTGGCCTCTATACTGAAGTCTTACCATAAATTGTAGTCAATTGTAGTTGGATTTTTTGTCTTCTAATAAAGCTCATTGTTTTGTGTATTTTGTGCCCTACACCATATATTTCATAAATATATAGTTCAAGGAGTCTATTTTCTAAGAAGAAAAACTTCCGCTTTCCTCCAAGCTTAAGGAAGGACTAAGGGGCTTGTGGGAAAACTGATTTATAGAGAGAGGCTATTTGAGGACCTAAAGTGATGGTGATATCATAAGACATTAGAATCGTTTCTGTTTTTCACACGCACGTGCCTTATTTCTTATAGGTTAAGACATACATTTTCAGTCTGTAAAATTCCCTCTTCATTGCTTTCTTCTCACTACAAAATCCTAGTCCTAATGTGTCTAGGATATGGCATATGCATATGGCACCAAAAAAGCTAAAACACTCTCAAGCCTTATTTGATGATGTAGGTTTAAATATGTGAAGTGAAAGTGTGAGAAAGTGAATTCTGAGCTTTGTCCAGGCATCACAATCCAGAAAAGTAATTGCATTTGTGGTTTTATTTGCAGAAGTGAGAGTCATTGTTTGTCACTGGAGGTCTGATGGAGAAACACTTTACTGCTGAATTCAGAAGTTCACATCTGTATTTGACTTCTCACAACACATTTCAGCTTGGCTCTGTGTCAGTTATTGCTCCGCTTTCTTTTTCAAATATCAATTAAAACATTTTTAAAACTTCCTTAAAATATAAAGCATTATTGAATGATATACATTCTTTGGCAATTTGTTAATGTATAGGTCCACTGTTGACCAAACAGACCAAATAACACAAACACATAATGCAATAATAATAATTATTATTGATGCAAGTAAGATTTTTCTTAAAGGGATATTTCAGCCTTCTGAAGCGAATCGATGCATTTGTTTGAGAGAAATATAAATATTCCATATTTACAACGATAATGTCTAACTTCCGTTATCCGTCGGCCAAGCATTTACTAGAGGGTTGGTGTTCCGGCAAAAGATGAAGGTGTGTTGTAAGTTTCCTTTTGATGAACGCGACAGCGCAGAGGAGACGTAAAAAAAAGAGGTTTGTACCACCCCCTTAGTTTTGATGAACCACACCTGTTCAAAATCATGCACCAATCATCTCCCTATATAAGTACACACCTAGGTCACAGCCTTTGTCTTTTCTTAAACTGAGTATTGGAATCTTACCATAGCTTCATTTTATGCTCCAGCGAGCTCCAAGATTTTGGACAGTATTTGACAACTGCCCTGTGAATTGTCTGATGCTTATGATAAATACACACATTGATGTGATCTGTTTAAGGAAGACAATGCAAATCTTCATGGAGGCAATTTTCACAGATGGTGATTGTTATTGAGAAATCTCTGAAAGTCAGTTGTGGTTGATTTGTTGTTACCCAACATGCAGTAACTCTAAAAAAAAAAAGGTTACTGTCAACAAGAACAGTCACACTGGCATTCGTCTGATCTTCAGCACACTCCTCCAAAGCATCTTTTTAGAAAAATATTGTTTTTAAAGATGCTTAATTACAATGTTGTGCAACTGGAATTCTGTTCCAATAAACATTCAATAAAACAAACTATACACTACTCAATGAGTTTTACAAAGATAAAATTGTCTGTGATGGTCCTCAAGGGTCCTTTGTTGAATTGTTCTACAATGGCCTTTTGTCTGTTGGTTCACATTCAACAGTAGGGGAGGTCATGGAGGACGCTACCCCTAAACATTTTTGGGAGAGGGGGACAAATCAGAAAGTATGGCCTACACTGAGGTTCGCAAACTCATCGTTTGCAGTGACCTCCACGCCAGAACCCTAACTGTCATGCCCACCATGCCACAGGCACCCATGCCAGTTGTCCCAAGTCTGGTGGTCCCAACTGTTCTCTATGCAGCCAGTGTTTCGCACCGCCTTATGGTGTGTTTGAACTAGCCACTGCTCTATGCTCCATCTTCTTAACTGCAATAGGATACCTTCTCTGTTCCCAGCTTGCTCATCTTCCGAATGTTACACGTGTCCATTTAATTGTACAATTACACTTCATTTAGTTAGTACATATACAACTATTCTGGGACTTGGGGTGTTAAATCAGGTAGTTGAAAATACTAGTTTTAAATGAATTAAATAAATGAAAACCACACTTTTGCACCTATAAATGGCACTTAATGAGATGTCATGTGTAGAGAATTGTCCAAGATCAACAAAAAATTATTGTATTTTTTAACACTCCCTTACCAAGTCACAATGACCGGTCCCCATCCAGAGCTCACACATCAAGGTTACTGCCCATAGGACTGAGTACGGCCAAAGTCCATTTACAGAAGCCTTGCCACTCAGAAGCCATGTTTGCAATACCATAGTGTGTTTCCTAAGCTTAATTGCATTAAAAACACATTTTCCCTGGTCTTTATCAATTGACAATCGATTTAAAGAAAGTGAGCAAGAGACAGAGAGGAAGAAAAATCTTTAAATATGCACACATGTGGATGTTTTCTGCAGTGTTCTTGCACTTCTGTCATGGCCTGTCTAGCTATAGGCTGGTGGCTGACATCTACATTGACATTTTCTCTCTTTTTTCTTACCTTTGCCCAGTTTATCTGTTGCCTACAAAGTTGCCCTCTACCAATTAGACAAGTGTTTCTGAAAAAGTAGGTAAAGATTAGTTATTGAGTTACTGGTTGAGTTTAAATTTCCTTTGTTAGTTTCTCAGCTCTAATTAAGCATTGGGTCCTGAAGGTGGCCAGTGAAACAGATATGGATGTGTAGTAAGCTTTATACTGTCCCCATCTCAGTTTACAAGCCACTTTTTCAATGAAACCTGCCCTTCATGTCAGATGAGAAGACACAATAGGGATGCATATGGCTGAGTTCCAGTAAAACCATGGTCCTGATTTAAAAACAGCATATTTTATATTTCCTATCGTTAAAGGCATTAAGTAAAAATAAATTTTGTACAGTATACAGCATTTACAGTATATATTGGTATAGAAATATTTAGATATTTTTAGAGGAAAAAAAGACAAAAATGCTTCTTACAAATAGATATTTGTCTAGAAACTGGACTTAGAACATTTTTATGGACTAATTGCATGGATCTTAATTTAAAGTATCTAAAGTTTGACATACAGTGCTGTAACTGAAGATGTCGGCTTTTACATCCAACACCTCACACCCTCACACCTCCCTTCCATAAAAAATTTACACTTCTCGTTTACACATAATGACACCTAAATCGCTTTCTCATAAATAAGTAGCTTAGATGAAAGCAGAGAGAGAGAAAGAAAGAGGAAAAGAAAGAGGTGTTCAACTATAGACGTGCAAACAACACACGTATTTGTTTCTTCAATATTGATCCAGAAGATCCAGAAGTTGTTAAGATTTGCAAGAGGAAATATATTTTATGTATCAAACATATAAAAGAGCACCTGTCAACATCCAAGTTCTTTATGAGCAGCAAGAATGGCCTATATTTCCTAAAAACCTACAGCATTCGGACAGGCAAAAAGCAATTTTCCACATCGAATACAAAAAGAAAGATCAATAAAATAATTTGTACCATTACTGCAGTTTTCTACTGGTTTTGAACTGTTGTGTTGCAGGCAATGCAGCATGTGTTCGGTCAAACAGTTAATCAAACTGTTTTTAGAATTAAATGAGACAAAATTCTTTGATGGGTTGCAGGAAATGCCCTCAGGTCCTGATGCTAAACCAGTCGAGATCCTTCAGTCTAAATGCTCATGCTTTATTTGTGCTTTTATAAATGTCTATAGGCATGTGTCTATAGTTTCAGCAGCTCTATGTACAGTACATTCTTTATTATGTGCATATCAATAGCTCAATGATGCCCACTTTTCCATCTTGTCTTGTTTTAATCTCTTCTTCCTCTCTTCTAACTTTGTCTGCGGCTTGGACAGTGAGCAACAGCCCGCTGACTGCCTGAAAGTTAGTCACCTCCAAGACACAACTTCCCCTGGGTGAAAAAGGGAAGTGTTTTCTTCTTCTTACTTTGGCTTCTCCTTTTGCTGCAGTCTAGACCCCATAAACAATGCCTTCTCCAGAATTTTTTTGAAATTATGAGAGTCGTAGATCAAAGAGTGGTGTGTAACATGAGTCCACAGAAAGCGGGTAAAGCAGCATGCATGCTCAATGCCGCTCTTTATGCTGGACGAGAAAGAGAAAGATTGTAACTTCAAAGTGACAAGCCTCAGTCTTCACTGGCCTATTAAAAGAGAGTCGGGGGAAGGGATGGTTGATTTCACATGAGATGTGTGAGGTGCCATCACAAAGATGTTTTTTAGCATATAGAGTACTGAGGGTCTGTCTATGTGTGTAAGAGAGGAAGAGAGAGAGAGAGAGAGAGAGAAAGTTAGGGCATTGAGCACTTGCATTTTGGGAATGCTCCAAAAAAATGTGCAAATGTGGTGAAGTAAACAGGAGACAAGCTGAGAAACATATAAAGCAAGTGCTAATTTATTACAAGATTTATTAGTCAAGTTTGAGTGTTTGTGCAATGGACATTTCTAAAAGTTTTAATTGTGCAGATCATTACCAGGAGGTTCTGATACAAATGTTTGGATTTTTACTACAAAATGAACCAAAAATATGATGAATGGGCAAAGTGCACACGGCATTATCATTACAGGTGTGTTTTAGCCAGTTGCTCCTGTCTCATCACCAAGCTATGTCTGCTTGATATTTGTGGCTCACTGCTTATTCAGGCTGTACTTTTGTCTTCTGTGGAGATTAGGCGCCGGTTGTCAGACACACGTCTTGGCATAACACAGGGGGCAGCGTGTGGGGTCACAGGAGCAGTGTGTGCTACCGTGTGCTTTATAAAGCCAGGTGTCACTGAGAAGCCAGCACCGCATCACAGATCAGCCTGTCATCTGTTTAGACAAAGGCTGGAGCACACAGGTCTAAAATGGTCAGCTGTTACAGGACACTTGTTGTTTTTCTAAGGCTGTCTCCAGTGTCTAAACAGGGTCTTGTTTAGTGGGTGTTCTAGCATTAACACCCAGGTTGTAAAATAATCTTTTTAGTTGATTCTTGCAACAAAAGTTAAGGATCCCAACGCCAACCAACCAAAAACTGTTAGAATCGAGGCACTACATACATATGCTACATGCATTTGATGTATTGAAACATTCATAATGCTTTGAAATAACATCAGTCTTTTAAATCAGATTTAACAATTTTAAAGTGTAAATATGGGTTTAAGTGCTTTAAACTCTGTTGGGAACTGTATGAACTGTTCATATTTGTATCACCATTGTATTTCTTTTTAACTCATTTTGCTGTAGTGCACAAAAGTACAATTTTAGCCTCGGGGAACATTGGCGTAAGTCAGTAGCTTGCATGTGTTGCAGTTTAAGCCTGCAGGGGTTAAAGAGACATGAGAGAACAGATGTTTCTTATGTTTGAGTGAAGAGTTCATAATGTGAAACAAAAAGGGAAAGTCTAACGATGCATTAAAACATGCAACAGCAAGTGCAGGTTCTGATATTTTTAGACTGCGTGTGAATCTGAGTCTGACCGTACTCTGCATTGATCAGAAACAATGTTTATGTGCACTATTTTATTCCACAGATCAACATCTCTATCTATTGAGTATGATTTTGGGTTGGGCTATTATGTTATGCTAAGACTGGATAGCTGCTTGGCCGTCTATTGCCTATATAAACAGTGGCGCTTTAAAGCCCAAGGACTTTCGGGCATGTGGACAGTCAGTGTGATGTCATTTTTGTCATTAAAATAATATTTTTCTATCAACGCAGTCAACAGCAAACATAGAATGCATGTGTTCTAGATTGAGGGGTCAACAAGGTGGCAACATGTGCATCTGCGCTAATGCAATTGCTTTACATGCTTTGCACATTCGACTGAGACGAAGAGAATAACAAAATACAAAATGTAATACCTACATACGCCTTCTGGCAGCATCCTAACCCAACTGGTTATAAATGACTGATTTTAGAAACAAGGAACTGAACTTATTGTACGACATTTGACAAGTCTAATGTGTTTCCAGAGATTTCCGAGGGATATTAAGCTGTTGCAACTTACAAAAAAATTCTGTATGTGCTCAAACACTATGTGAATGTGTGTTGAGTTGTGTAACAGTGGCCTGCCAGTGTCCTGTTTGCTCATTGGAACACAAGCAGTCATAAATAAGGAGAAGTGGCCTTGCCAGATGAAAGCTGAAGTCATGTTGTCTCTTCCTTACCAGCCTCTTATTAAAAGCCTTTTACATGTAAACATTCCAGCCTGTAAAACGAACAGCATTGCCTTGCCTTTTAATTTCAACTGTTTCCTGCTCATGCACACTTACTTGCTTTGTTCTTGCCAGATATCTATAATATTTGATGTTCAAAGCTTTTTGCAATGTTTGAAGTTTGAAGTTTCAGTTTATACAAACGATGATTGCATATTAACACCCAATATATATATTAATGCTCACAGATAGTGAAGGAATGCTAATTTAAAGCATTTGAATTTCCTTTGGCATTTGATTTTCATTTGACAAATTTGCAAAGAAATCATTGGCACTTGGTGAACAGGTTTTTGAAAGTAAAAAAATATTAAACTGTTTTGCATCTTGACTTTTTCACATGGTAAACTGAGTATGGAAAGTATCGTTTTCTCTTATCTTTATGCAAAAGAGGCTACTGCTACTGATGAAATTCAAAAAGACAGGAGCAGTTTTTATGAAACTGAATGAAATATCATTTGATAAGATCTCTTTCATTTCTTGTATTTTTGCCAACAGTCAAGACAAACCAGTCCCCAAAACATGTTGTTAAATATCGTTATTTTTCTTTCTCTCTGTCATTTCCAATACAAAATTTCTCTAATCACCTTTTATAAACATTCATAAAGGGTGAAAAGAAAAGGCACATTCACATTCATACATGTTTACGGGAATAACTCATAGCTAGGCACAAACTACCCCAAACTTTTTCACACACACATGAAAGCACACCCGTGCACACACATGTGCCATGTCATATGACCCCAGGTGAGGGTTTTTTCAGACTGAACTCAGCTCTGGAGATTGTTCAGTCTTCAACACTAAAGTGAAGTAAACCTCCACAGACACACATGTGCACATTAAGGTAGTAGATCGTGACTATGTTCATATTATATAAGCATGAAAGGGAAAGTATCTCTTTTAGCTCACCTGACCTGACCCATAACAGAGATCACCTCTGCTCATGAAAGTACTCGGTTTCCAGGCCCGGGGCCGAGGGACATCCATTGAAGTGACACTCTACCTTTGTGTATTTGTGTTACAGAGAGAGATTCACAGAGAGATTATTCATGTGTATATGTAAAGCATCATTATATCCTTACATCCATATGTCCAAAAAATAAATATTTGTCCAGGTAAATGTTTTTTCACAGTGGATTGTCGATGTGTGTATGGGAGGGGAGAGCCCTGTTGTTTCGGGCTAATGAATGAAGTTTGGATGTATGTGTTAGAGATGGAGGTGATAGTAATCTGAGTCTTTAACACTCTCACACAGAATTGTTTTGGGGAAAATGGAGACTCTTCCTCCCAGTGACCCAAAGTTCACACATCTCCTCAAATGTGTGTTTTTGTGTATTTCCTGTGAGGTTTGGCCTTTTGCTCAGCTATAGAGGACAGGAGAAAGACACGTCACACCTGTCGAAAAGAAAAGTGATCAGTTATATCTATAATAAAGTTCCAGACTGATATCTCTGTCCTCACGGCTGTCTGCTCTGAATGTGCTGATAGGGTTGAATGAGATGGATTAGGGTCAGGAGAATGGAAGAAGGAGGAAGTGGGTTTCTTGCCTTGACAGAATCACAGAAGAGTGATTCCCCAACCGTTTTTAAGAACCGTGTTTGCGGACAATGAATTAAATAACTGCATAAATAAAATATGTCAATCCGTTAAATCTCGCATTTAAAACCCACACATACCTGTAGTGAAAGTTAATGTTTACGCAAATTATTATTCAGTTTTACTTTTGTATTGTCCTTTTGCATGATAATGCTTAGCAAAGAAAACATCAATCAAATCGTATTCATATCACAATTCCAGTTAAGGGTTAAAATGGTTAAACAAAGAAATAACTAGAGATTATTTTTTATATATTTAACTAGATAAACTGACCTCACTAATCTTGCATGAGTTTCTCACCAATGTCTTCAGCCTTCCCAAAATACGAAATCTTAATGTGAACTGATTTCTCATCACATTTTTTCTAGCAAAGTTATGCATTTATCAATGAACGGCTCTTGTGAAGGGGCATTCATTAAATGAAAATCAATTATATTAAGTCTCTTGAATTCACCAATTGAGCAAGAAAAGCATTATAACATTATTGTTTGTACTTGTATGTGCATGGCAAAAAAATATTCATTCTTCATCGCGCTTTTATAGATGAGTGTGTAAGCAGTAGCTAAGTGTGTGTTAGTCATCATGCAGAGATGAGTGTGTGTTCTGCTCTTATCTTAATGGAATCTGAGGCTGGCTGTTTGTTTAGCTGAGGGCTGGGGTGTGGTAGACTCCATTACAGGGTCTTTGTCATGCTAACCCGTGGCTCAGTGCTCAGCTCCCCACTGGGCTTCATCTCTTTTGTGTGTGCCTCACTCTCAGCGGGGCTGTCTACACTGCACAGCAGGGGCATGCTGGGGGGTGTCGTGCCTTTGCGTCAAGTCTCCAGTCTTGTGTGCTCTGTGGGGTCCCACTGATTAGCAGCCCCTTAACCTGTGTGTGTCCCCCTCTTCCATGTCCCCTCCTGTACTGCCTGGCCCACCCGTCACACATCATGTTTTTTCCTCGGCTTCTCTCCTGTGGATTGGGCGTGAGATTGTTCTGCATTGAGAGCGAGAGCATTTTTTAGACTAATGTGTGTTTTAGGGATTTGTGTATGGTTAAAGGGTATGCCTAACCCTAACCTAGAACAATAGTGAAGCTTAATGATTTATCACTGTTTTTCTGTTTGAAAACACTTAACACTCTCATATTTTACTATCTAATTGCAATAGCCAAGGTAAAGTACACACGGAAACAGTAATGGATGTAATATGTGTGAGTATAAACTACGGGTTATAGTGTCTATGACTATATTGAATTTGTTTGTGCGCATGACCAGCCTCATCTCACAAAAAAATCATATTTAGATGTCTAACATGAAGAAATTTGTATGATGTTAATCTAAAAAAACATACAATTATTGGAAAAAGCCATGCTGAAGTCCCTCCACTAAACCAAATCAAAATCAAATCATAATGAAACTTACAAATGAGATAAATTCATACAAATTAGGCATTTCCCAAAATAATTACAAATAGGGAGATTTTGTTGCCATGAATGTTTGTTTTTGCTCCATTAATGAATTGTGTTGCTTATAATGAAAGGTGTGGTCTTAAGCTGGGCATGGCTCTGAGGGGCAGATTTGAGGGGGATTTGAGGGAACGCAGACACTTAAACATATGTCTCTCTGGAGGAGGCCACAATGCTAATTTAAGAACAGTAGCATGTCCCTCTTTATGATCACCCACAGGCACGGGGCAAAGAGAGAGACAATGTTCTCATAGACCTGCTCATAGACCTGTTCAACTGTGTTTTCATGAGGTTGAACACAGTTCCACATGTTCATTTTAAGCCTACTTTTTCCAAGATCTTTTACAGTGTGAGTTGGTTTTCAGGTAACCTTTAAAAAAACACTCTGATAATGGTTTCTGTTATTGAAGTAAATGGGTTAGCGTGGGATGCAGTCCATATACACTTATTTGCACATTCAACAGTTATATAAAAGTCCAACAGAATATACAGTACCAGTCATTTTTGCATTCATTGACCAAAATATTTGGATTTTGCTTGTAAATTCTATGCACTATTTGAAGACTTCACATAACTGCAATTTGAACATTTTCCAATTCAGTTGAATTCAAAATGGAGGCATTCTTTTCTTTACATTTTACATACAAAATATGCAACAGGTGTAGTGGAAAACAAGTGGGGGGGAAACATTTAATCACAATGTGGTTCGTGCAGTCTAGACAGATATATACTGTATGCTTACATAGCCGAATAAAAAAATCTATTTTTCACTGTTTTAAAATGTTGGTTTAAAGTATTGATCTCTTCTGAACTTCTAGAGATTTTTTATGGTCCTTAAGGACAAAAGCTCTCCATTTTACTTCCATTGTTGTCTCTTGGTTTTCTTTCCTATATGCAGCCCTAAATGTTCATTGCTTAATGTCCATTATCCATCTGTAAAGCATTAGGAGCAGCGTGGGGGTCAGTGTCGGCCTGGTGTCAGTGGAATATTAACTCATTCTTCTGGAGTGTAATTGCAGCCCCAACATCCACTGGTGAATGGGTGGAGTTCATTGGCTTTGTTTGTCTCTCACCGGGCAGCTGCCTTCGCTGCAGCGTTTTACTCTTTTACGGCTTTTGTGGTATTTACAGTGGAGCCACTCAATGCAAACACCCTGTTCACTTTGCCACTCTCACCCCTCTTATCTCCTCTGTCTTTGTTTGAACGTTGATTTCAACATTTCTGTCTGCCTCTCCCTCTCTTTTATTTCTCACTGTTTCTATCTTCAGGGCAGACATTCGGTTTTATGGGAGCTGCTCTGCGCCCCGCTGGGGCGACAGCTTGACCCAGTCTGTGTCCACCCTGTCCCTCAGGCCTGTGATTGTCTGCCACTAATTGGGAGGAGACTTTAAAGCTCTTGTCTACCATGGCCTGCATAACCCGTCTATCAGTCATGCATCAATCAATATCCATCAATGAGTAATCCAGCAATCCATCACTGCAGAAACACACATTCACTCAGAGGACAGACAGACTGTCATTTTCTGTCATAAGTGGGATGTTTTGCATGAGGGAATCTTACCCGTCCAGTGCTATAAATGAGTAGGTAGTTTTCTCTAGAAAAGAGCAGACATGCTGTCTGTGTGGACAGTCATGTTCACAATTCACTACCTATAATCAACGGTAACCAGTTGCTTAATGCATTTATGCGAGTTATGTGATGTTTATAATTTTTTTCTGACCCTCTGGTTTAGCTGCAGCTTGTCCTTTAGTGTAAACGGCTACTTTTGTAGGTGAATGGCCACTTTTGCCTTAAGCATGTGTAATAAGAACCAGAACAAATACCAGAGACTTATCCTGAATCAGATCTATTTTTTTTATTTACATTTATGTGATGTCATGTTATTAACATGCTATTTATTTATTGATACATTTAACATTAAAAATAGAAGAAGAAAAAATCTCTTTTCAATTCTTCTCAATGTCTGATGCATTGTGGACAGGAAATGCCAGAATAAGCAATCGGTGCTAGATAATATCACACAAGGACAAACAACAAGCGTGAGAACCAGATTCCAAAACACTGTCAACCTCAAAGAAAGTTATGGTAATTGCAGTGACTCATTCCTGGCACACCCTTTCCCAAAAAGCTTCACTTTCCACTACATCTTCAATGATGCTGCCCTAAAGAACCCCCAACAACCTCTGCCTTCCGCACTCCAAATTCTTCATTTCTGGGCCTTCGTGTGCCTGCAGAATATAATGTTTATGATACAACCTGGGGGTTCGAATATCCAAAAGCATTGTTAGGCAACTATGGTCGCAAGTTCCATTGTTCCTGCCATTTCAACTATTCAAGTGTTTCCCAAAACAATCGTTCCAACCATCAATCGCAAGCAGCATTGCAGACTTGTGTGGTTGGAGCTTTGGTCAGAAGTATAGTTCCTTTTTATTATGACATGTAGATTTACATGCATCATGGCTTTGAGCAAACTAATCAAGCAACTATTGATTATGCAACTAGTGCATTCTATATCCATCATTCGAAATTTATACAAATTTTTATACAAATTTAATTTTACATCTTTAAAAAAAAAAAATTTTTTAAGTGCGCATGCACATGACCCAACGTGCTCTATTCCAGGGCGGAGAGACATAGAAGGAAACTTATGAATTGATGAAATATAGTGAAATAAAAACGGGTAACAAAAGTAGGATAACAAAAGTCGACGTTAAATGCAATGCATGTTATTTAGAGCAAGATTTTGACAAATTTGATCTGAACATATTTATTAGTAGACGTCATTACTCAACCACGTATGTGGTGTCATCAACTAGATAACTGATCCAACTTGGTTCAAACGATTGATCTCTGACAGAGTTACTACGGTTTCGGGAAACAGTCATAACTACATCGTTTATATCCCCAATGATGCATCGTACTATGGTGGTTAACCAGCGAGTTGTGTCGTTGTTCGGGAAATGCACCCCTGGTTAGCATCCAACAAATGCATTTTACAAATGAAATATTTTAATATTTGTATTTTATTTAAAAATGCCTCTTCATTCTTTCTGTCTACAGTCATGTTCACAGTTTCAATTCATTTTAATTTTATTTATGTAGCGCTATTCACAGTTTTGTATTGCTGCAAAGCAGCTTTATATATGATAAGGCAGTGGTTGAATACATATTAAAAGATACAAACACATGTACAGACCACTGTAAAAGGTCAGAAACCTCACCTTTGGGTTCTAAATTAACCTACTGTGTGCCAAAATGTTTAAACCCATTCATGTATTTTTTCAATTTTTCATTTAATATAACACAACAGCAGGGTTTGTATCTCTTTTTAGTGTGCATGTTTTTGGTAGATATGACTTTTGTATTGCACCGTTATACAATCTATCCTCTATCCCTCGCCCTTCCCCTAAATTCAACCCTCACAGAAACCACTGCATTTTCAAATAAACACCATTTCGTATGTGTTTAATTATACGTAGTAAAATTTATATTTTAATGTAGAACTTCTAACTTTTGCTAATACCACAATGTATAGAAAGCATATAATTCACAGCACCTGGACTTGAGACTCTATCACCCCCAAACCTTTCACAGATCTGATGTCTGCTTGTAAATCATCTTTGCTTCTCCCATTAATCCGAGTGTCCCTAAAAGTTTGGTTCAAATATGGTGACCTTGTGCGTTTCTTCTTCATAACACACACACATACTAATACACATGTGTTATTTAGTGACAGAGGGGGGGTTCGAAGGTGAAGTTACTAAGATGAGTTTTAATCAGGGAAGGCCTTGTCCTGGACAAATTTGTGGCCCCTCGTCCTAATTCATCTCCTTGACTCCATCCTTGAGTTGTCTCTCGTACTAATGAAAAGGGTTGATTCCACCTGAAGGTCAGCTAGACTCGCCTCATCACTCTCTCTTCATCTCTGCTCCCTTCTCTCTTTTGCAAAAAAAATATTTTCTCTTTCCAAGTCTTAATCGCTTAATCCCATATTTAAGAGTTGTTATTTACCATTATAAGGTCTTAATTTATTGACATTTATGTCAGACCTGTAAGACTGTCTTTCTTTTGTAGAATACTAAAGTACATTTATCAAAATGATAAGGCATTTTCTTTCAACGGACGTATATAGGTCTCAAGATCCAGAAACAGCAAACAAAGAACCTAATGTTAAACTTATATCTAAAAATATGAATGCGATAACATTAAGGCTTGAAAATGCAAAATCTGGAATATTTTTTAACGATCTAAACTTCTACAGTGCAGTCAGTTTACGGTGAAGCTGAAAGTATATTGTCATGTAACATTTTCATTTATATTTTTAAACTATTTAATTAAATAAAGACCTAATCAAATGCATGCACAGATATTGCCATTGAACAGTAATTCTTTGTGTGTGTTTCTCTTTCAAAGCCTTTCCTATTTTCTGTTTTATTATGTAAACACTTTCTCCTGTTGTTCATGTGGAAGCACGCAGCTTGGACATATCTCATTTTTTTTTCATGAAAGACAGAATGTGAATACAACCTGGGAAATTTACTGTATGTTTGAGTCAACTATCCCTCAAAGTTTTCACAGGCTCATTAGGGTCCTCTTGGTTATTTTGGGTTTTTTGATTGAGAAGAGAGACTAAAAGTCAACAGATTTCCCCAGGGTGTAGTATTTACCTTGATAAACTCCTTGGGGGCGCAATACAGCATGAATGAGGCACACACACATACAGTCAATACTGCAATGATAACGGCAGCCCCATCTGTTGCTGAGACCCCACTGCCTCACTGAGGTAACTTCATCAATTAAAGGTAATTAGCAGCCTTCAGATTGTGTATGGAAATTGCTGTCCCAGCAGTGTGTGTGTTTTGTTTTTATACATTGTGGGGTCCCAATGTCCCCACAATGATAGTGAGTCTTACTCACTGCTGGCTGTTTTTCAGCAAAAGTCATTACGTCTATGGAAAGTCCACACAAAGTGTGTATGTGTGTGTATGCATGCGTAAATGATCCTGTTGAATTTGACAAGATAACACATTGCTTGCCGCGAGTAAATTATATTACAGATTATATTACTTGTGTCAGATCTTCTCCTCCTCAAATTCTTTACTGCCAGAGTGTGCCCCTGTCTTTGTGTTGGTACATGTGTTTGTGTGGCCTCATCTTGACAGCTGCGACACAGATGAAACATTTATCATGTCCTGCATCTCTCATAATGGCTTCACAGTTTCTTTATAGAGAAGGAAGAGAGGGCCCATAACCACACACATCACTTCAGAATGCTGAATCTCTTCATAAAACACACACACACAAATGCTGCTGACACAGTTGTTTGAATTGCTAGTTTGAAGCTTCTATGAGGACTGGCCAGATGAACAATGCAGTGAGTCGCATACTTCCCACTCCACACTAATACATACACCGAACACATACAAACAACTGCAAAATAACGGGACATAATGATTTTGATACTTTTACATTTTCAAATAAACATCATGTTTAATAATCAATTTTAATTGTGGGGACCGCTAGTTTGTTGGTACATTATACGATTGTCTGTTTGAATGCTTGATTGTGATTGGCTGGAAGGTGTGCATTAAAACAGTTTAATGCACTGGTGAAAATAACTAATTTCACCTGTATGATCAAGAATTACACTGCAAACATCAATGACAGCTTTAAAGGACCTAGCCTTTGGATGTTTTAGAGGCTTTGATTATGTTTTTGGGGTGTTTTACAATGGATTTTTATGTTTCTAATAAAAAAAAACGCTTTATATTTCACATATTTCAAGTCTATTGTTCATCGATCTCCCACTTCAACAAAACGGTCTATATAAAGTCCCTACTTCCAAAACGCTCTGATTGGTAAAGCTGACCTGGTCTTTCGTGATTGGCTTCCGTTTCTCAGGCTGTTTTGATTGGTCGGTGAGGCTCTCGGTGCGGGTGAATTCAGAAGCTTTGGCTTTTAGCAATAAACAGTAATAATGGTGTCAACTTCAATCAGTTAAAAACATGCGGATCAACTGAAGGGTAACGGAGGTCTGCTAGTGTGTGTGCAAATGTCAATGTTTGTTAGAGATTGCAATTTTTTCCCCTACTATGGTGAGGGGAATGAATTTTTGGCGTATTCCTTTGGGCGGAGGTTATTAAAAGCACTCGGAATGGTGATATCATGTACCCGGGAAGAAGAGGGCTTTAGTCAATTCCATCAGTTCCCTGTAGTCCTTGCAAAGCTAATTCTGTTGAAGACAATATCTCGCTTGGCACTGAACTTTGAGCTGGTATTATTTATGCTCTAACAGCAACATTACACACTAACTAAAGGTTGAAAAATGGGATCGTGGGGAACGTGCTCTTAAACTTGTTTTTAACTTGGCAAAGGACCATCGTATAAACCGGATAATCCACGGGTAGCATTGCATTAAAGGATTTAATGCACTTTGCATAGGCTCTTCGCGTCGGGTGCTTCTTTACCTCCATTAGCCTTAGATAATCCCTTACATATACTGTATATACTGTATATATTTATATATGCGACTTGATTCCTGCAGCTGTTGTTGCGAGCACAGGTGTCAGCGATTCCCCCTGTAAAAGAAAAGAACTTGAATGTCCACAGCGGACTGTCTGCATTTATCTCTGTCACTTCACATCTTGCTTCACATTTTTCCTGTTTCACCTTGAGCTTTGTGTTTGGTGTCAGCTTTTATTGTCTCTAAAAGTGGTGTGAAGGGTTTGTGACCTTTGACCCATGAGGTATGAATAGAGTGCCTGTCAGGGGTCAGGTACTGTAGCTCTATTGTACATGTGTGATTTAAGAAAGCAAAGCATTTATGTTATGCCAATCCTGAAATGTCTTTTTTGACAGGACTGTTTCTGTAATCCTACTATGTGCCTTACAAACAAAAGGTGTATGCGATTTCATGTAGGAAATGGATCATGGATCAACATCACAATGGTTGAAAGAACAACCTTTCTATCAAACAATCAGATTGCAGTAGTGTTGTTGTTGAGACAACCATAACCGAGACCAAGACAAGACCGAGACCAGAGGGTGTCGAAACCAAGACAAGAAAAAGACTTTGAGGGGCCGAGACCAAGACAGGACCCAGACCAAGGCAGGCTGAGACAGAGTTGAGAACAAGACCAGCACTCCCAAAATTCATTCAAAAGATCGACAAAACACTAAAAATTCATTATAAAATAATAATAGAAGTAACCTGGGTGATTTGTTGGGAAGAACAAAACAAGATCTCGTAATCACCTTTGTGTGTAATCATTTGTTGACAGATTTCTTTAAGGCAATCCTCCATTCTTCTCTTACCAGCAGTAAGAGTAACCAAAGTAACATGTCATGAGAATCATATAAAGAACAATTGGTTAATGGCTTTTCAAGCCAGAAGCTTACATCCAATCACATGAATGATGTTAAAACATAAATCAGGCAATTTACTGTAATTCTCACAGTTGTGGTCTTGAACAGTCTTTGAATAAAATCCGAGACCAAGACAAGACCGAGACCAAATACAGTGGAGTACTACAACTACAAAAGTTTAGGATTAATGTTACATTTACTCTAAGACCATTTTTTATTAACTTACTATTACTTCTGATTTAATGGGCAAATTGGGGTTAGGGTTGGGTCATGGCTAGGACATCCGGTGTATCAACAGCAAAAGAAGTGCGTTTGTTCATAATGTAAGCTCTGAAGTCATAACTAAAGAACATGCTAAACTGAAAGTCGATCCCTATTGTGGCAGATAATGGGCAGGAGACAGAAAGAGAGACAGAGCAGCTTTCACTGACAGTAAAGAGTGCATGGAGCGACCAGAGGAGAGACCACTATGTGGTGGGGAGGTACAACAAATGAAAAGATGAGAGCTGTAATGGAGTTCTGTTACAGAACGCAAGGAAAGAAAAACAATGGCTGTCGTTAAAAGGGAATGTGGCAAGTGTGTGGCAGACGGCCACTGAACCCTTGACCCTCAGCTGCTCCAGAGCTGCACGTCTGCGTGCTGCAGGGCGACAGGTGATGTTGCTAACATTCGCCTGTTTGGGATAACTGGAGTTACTCATGTTTCAGATGATTTGTGCACAAGGACGGAGCCGCGGCTCACACACAGGGGCCGACACTTTCTACAAGCAATATCACAGGACGACAACATGTGCTAAAAGTACACACATGCACACTTGGTGTTTAGCAAAATCATGCTCACTTTCAACACACACACACCAGCATTTGAAGGCCATCCAGTATATACTGCTACATCATCTAGGCCTACTGATTACATTTTCATGATGTACTGCTTAGCAGGGGAAATCTCAATATATTTTAAATTGGCATTAAACAAGCTGAATTGCCAACCCTGTCAGTCTGTTGAGACACCCTACATACTCTCCAAAGTGTTGATATGACTGATAAATAAGTGATGCATACGCATGTAAGAAAGATTGAAATTTTCTGTTGTTCGGCCACTGATCTTTGTGTGTGTTCTCTGTAACCATTTGCTCCAACCTGTGTGTTCTTGTTTGTGTTGTGTCTCTGTGTTTGTCAATTAGAATCAATTTGTAAATTCAGCTGCTGGTACAGCACCCACCAGCACAACACCAGCCCCCTCCCCACTCACACACAAACACACTAGCTGCTAGTCAGTGTGTGTGTCAGGCTGACGTAACAACTGTGTGCCTGTGTGCATGTTAAACTTTACATTGTAGCTAAAAATATCAAAATGTATTAGAATAAAGAAAATTTATGTTTTTTTTTATAACACAAGACAAATAGTTTCCGTTGTCTTTATTTCAACATACAACTGTTATATTTATTTAACACACATTACATTATTTTAATTGTGATTATTATTAATATACCTTGCTAAAATGTGACCTGCTCGTGTTTTATATACAGATGGAAAATCCCTGCTCAGTCATTTGTTTGCTCTCCTGTCCTAACTTTTGCTCTTTGACAACATACGTTTGCATTCCTCTTAACCTCTCTCTAAATCTGTCTCATTCACATGAAACAGGTAAGAACTATATTTGATATGAACTGTCAGGTTAAAAGGTTTCTATCTGAAACTTTCTGTTTTCATACAGAGAACGTTGTACATGTGTGTGTGACCACCAGCTTGACTCATGTTTACTCATGTTGCTGTTGGTTTTCAGCTACTGACTCATGATAGATAAAGACGGGTGTGCATTTGTTTATGTTTTGGACTGCTCACAATGTGTTTGTGTTATTGTCTCAGAGGTCACTCTTTCTTCTGTTCTTTGTAGTAAAGAGTTGCGCTAGTAATTGCAGGTTTTGCTCCTATGATTTCCTGTGTAATTATTTTGCAGGCTAGCGAGCTGCCAAACATCGGCATGTCTGTGTGTAAGTCGTCATTTTGTCTCATATGAGAGGCGTCACTTGGCCTTTCAGGTGAGGTGTGACTCACTCTGGTCGAAGGATCTGTTAAACACAGGGGAGTTCGTGTGGCCAGTCAAACAGTCTCCATGTGTTTGTCAAGGGTTGTCCTTCAACAATACAATCAACACATACACACACTTACCCTCAGTTGATTCTTTAACTACAGGCATGCCTCTGTAAGTTTATGAACAGTGTCGGGTGTGTGTTTGCTGTGTGTGTTTGAGATTTCGTTCTGTTGGATTAATGGGGTTTTAAAGGGGCAGCGACAGAAACATCTCCATCCTACTGTAGGGCTCCAGCTTTGTGACTGGGTGCTGCTGTAATTACAGGTCTAATATCAATCGTCAACAAATTACTGGGATTGGAGTCTCTTTCACATATATAGTCACGCACACATAGAGACAGATATTTTTAGCTGCTTATAGTTGACGAGTAATTCAAGATTTCTGATGGCTTTGAGAACAAAACATAGCTGTTTTGCATTAATCTGACTAACCAGTAACTGTCAAGCTCTGTCATAGGAAAAAATGGTCTTTCATGTTGTTCATTCTCTTCCTTGCCTCACCTTTTATCTTACTAGTAACATGGCTTGGTAAACAATCAGCACTGTTTAGCGTGTTGACAAAATGGTAAATGCTCTCCTACTTGTAAGCCACTTTGGATTCAAGCATCTACAAAATAAATAAATGTAAAATGTTCTAAATATTAAGTGTACACTGAGCATTTTATTTCTAATTGACAGCAGATTCAACAAATACAAAAAATTGCTCTTCAAATATTTTCGGTCAAAATAAGTCCTTATAGGTATGCAACATAAAGTATATCAATGAACCTGTTCAAAATTGTGTATTTTCAAGTGTAATTTTCAGATATTCCACACTCATCCCAAATATTAGTATTTCATGTAGAAATAAATGCTCTTTTTTAATTATGTACCTTAACAAAACCAGTTTATTTGCTGGAAACTGTCAGTTAATTTAAGGCAAATTAGTTGCAATGTTTGCCAGAAGTTTGGCATAAGGGTTTGCCGTTTTAGTTTTGACTACATTTACATGGACATCAGTAATCTAATTACTTGCCATATTCTGAGTAAAACAATATGATGATTAAGGTGTTTACATAAGTTGCTTTAAGAATATTGTGTTCATGTTCCTGTTTTACATGTAATAGTACATAGAGCGATTATGCGCCATACGTTATTTTAGGTCCCCGCGTGATGGTATGTCCCCATCCAATTTTCCCTCCAGAACGCCATTCCTGCTCTCACAGCCATCAAGGCACTATATAGAGGGTATGGACATGTCGTCGGTATGGACATGTCGTCACTTTACCACGTGAACACCACATGTGCACGCTGGGGCGTGCCCCCGTGGATGTCAAAACACTCCGCAAAATGACTGCTTATCATATCAGGAAACACAATTCCTCACAACATTTCAGTTTCCAGGAACACCTGATTCCTTTGTAAGTCGTGGTGAAGCCGTAAGGATCACCGTCGAGTCCAGCTGCTTGTCATTTCAGCAAATATTGCATGTTTTAGTCCCGGTTTCTTAATTTCTCCTTTTCTCCTCAGCCATTTTGCTGGGTGTCTTGCCACCCAGGGGAGCGTGCCCCCGGGCACGTCCCGACATGCTCACGTGGGTAAGTGACGTCAATGCATGCCCTCTATAATATCAATTTCCTTAAGAATTATTCATAAAAACAAGCTTTAAAGCCATGCTCTTTTGTTTGCCTTCAAACGGTTGATCACTGCCGTGTGTGTATCCTGTCGCAAAGTGCTGCGAAAAGTCCTACATGCCGGTAATATTGCAATAAATATGTGTACATGTCTATACTGTGCTTCGATAATGCGACTAAAATAGGAATGCTCAAGAAGTTTTGTTTCAATTTGTGTTTACTGCGATTTTTGACGGATTAAGGAAATCAAAAAGCTGTTTACATGGTACATTCTTAATAAGAGTATTGACCTTAATCGTGTTAATATTGGAATATTGATGTCCATGTAAACGTGGTCATTGATCGATGCTTCAGTTTCGTACAAGCAGGTTTATTGGCATGACATCTGTAGTGAAAGTGGATTTTAGTTTAGTTTTTAAATTTGCATGTGTGTGTATGTAATCAGTGAAATCTTATTTTGCCCAGCATAATGCCCATGACTGCATTTGACCAGTTGGGTCAGACAGAGCGCACACTCTGGTGGATTGGGGTAAATCAACATCCCAAAACTTTACACAACATTTAAAGAGATCCTCACTGACCACCCACTCCAGACAGCATTGTTCGCTGATGGATAACAGCTTTCTATTTCTATGGTGACATAAGAGCTCCTTTCCATATCCTCTAAATATTTACTATATGAAAAAGACAATATCCCAAAAGTTTCATTGTAGCTCCAGAAAGGGAGAAAGGAAATGCCGTTTAGTTGTGGAATGATAGCTCAGCAATATTATCCCAAACTTTTTTCGTGTCACTTTATTTCTTTTAAATACTGTTGATAATAAATACACAATATAAAAAAATATTATTGTAAACTTAATTGTAAACTTAATGTTAAATAAGTTAGTCATTTGACATTATTATGCATTAGGTCCTTTCTCTAACAGACTCATTGTTCTGACTGTGGTCACATAGAAACACATACTAATGTATTGCTTTTTATTTAGTGACATAATGTTTTTTTTCAATCCCCTGACCCTCCCAGAAAACATAAACCTACAATTGCTTTAGAACATTTTTGTATGTTTATTAAGCCACCTAACCATGTTTACATCATGATACTCTCTTAATTACTGGTTTGAAACCATAGGTTGTGTCCCTGTATACCACACAAGCAAGAATACACACGTCTGTTACATCCATCACTCATTATATCACCCACACATACAGCATATACACACTGACCTTCATTTTAAACGTATTAATAATCACCAAGACAAATACTAAAGTAAATATTAAGAGTCATTCAAAGTGTGGCATGTATTTTTTATCTTTCCATAATGCTGAAGAAATACTTGCACCAACACAATGTCAGACACAGACTTGTGACAGCTAATTGAACTGATAAAATCTCTGCTTAAGGTAATGTTATTAGTGTATATACATATATATTATCTTTATATATGAGAAAGACATGTAGCCTACAATGACGTTCTCATTAAAAAGATTTGTTGTAATTATGTGATGGAAATCAGGCACACTTGATCCTTACTATGAAAGTGACTATAGATATTTTTAAAGTAAAATTGCTTTTGTTATATTTCTGTCTCACCCATGATATTTATGCAACCACATAACAGCACAAATCCTCCTATAAAATGAATATAGTTCTATAGATATATCTATTTTTATATATTTAATGTCAATTCTTAAGCGTTTTTATTTAAGCGTTTTAGATATTTAAGTTTGTGTTTTTCATGCATATAGACACACAAACACATTGACTGTTTATATACACACACACGCGCACAGCACACACGCAAACAAACATACACAGTACTGTATGACTCTGATGTTACAGGTGGAGGTGGTACATTTATTGCCAATAGAATTTTGGGCAGAGATCCATACTGAATATTTTCTCTAGCTGAGAACTATGCCAAATCTGATTTACGAAAAGGATTCCCATGCACTATATTCATGAATGTATTGAGATAAATGTGTGTTGAAACATGAAGCACATAATCGCTGGTCTGTTTTTATTAATGTTATTATTTATTTCTAAATAGAACTGAATCTGCTTTTTAGTATTTGGTCCTGGTGTTAGTGAGAGGTTCTGGAGAGTGAGGGCATGTGTGACTACACAGTATTTCTGCCTTTGTTCTTCCCACATGCTTTCTCTGCCACTTTGATGGGAAGATGGTGTGCGTGTGTGCGTGCCAGGAACAGTATGTCTTGTGTAAAGATCAGAGAGACACAGAGAGCAAAGGAAGTGTGCCACTGGGGTAAACTCACTTAACATGGACTCGATTATCAACTATACATAACATTAGCTAACGCATGAGTGAATGTTTTTGTGTCTACAACAAATTTCACTTAAAAGTACTACAGCCAAGAAGCTGCGGTGTTCTGCACATGAACTGGTATGAAACTATTGTTATGCATAAGTTATGACAAACAAGTTATGTTATCCAGAAATAGAAAATAAAACATGTATACATGTATAACATTATAAATGTGTAATTCTTGGCTTTATTTAGTGAAGACAGAGATGAGCAGCGGACCCTTTGTGAAACATAGGGTACCCATTAAGAAAGAAGAAGAATTTAGTTAAATATATTTGTAGTGAATATATTAGATAATCATATTTTGATCAAATATATATATATATGTTACGTAAAATATATATTACTGTAAATTAACTACAATATAGAAATATACTTTGCCGACACAGGAACCAGGAGTTATTACAGATGCAGTTGATTGGGAATAAATGTTTTCATATATTTCACCTATATATATTTATTTACACATAATATATGCATACACATCTAACTTGTGCATTTAACTTCATTACATGTTATGGCATTATTGCAAATTGTTCTGGTATATTGTAATTTTAAGTTTCCAGTACTGATAGTAGTAAAAACGATTTACTTCAATTCAATACTACACTTCAATTGAACAATGTACAGTTTCTAATAAAGCAACTTAGCATCAATTTCAGTTCATGTGTTTCATCAATGTACATTGAATGTAGAGAAAAACTTGCAATAAAACCATGCATTTTAATAGTGTCTTGAATTATTAATCTACTGCTATCATGTTTTTGTTATAATGTATGAAAAAACTGCGTTGCAACAAGGAAAATTGTGAAAAGCACTATAGAAATAAAAGTAAATTGAATATATAATGAGTAGAGTTTAGTTTGTGTGGGTTAATTTCCTGAATTTCAGAATTCTCCCCTGCTGACATGTTTGCTTGTTAATGAGTTAATTTATCCTAATGAGGATCCTTGTGTGTTTTGAGATCTCTCTGTATGTATTGTTTCATTCACGGTCATTAAAACAAGTAAGTAAAATTATCTAAATGTAATGTACTAAAACTCTTTTTAAAGGTCCTTTAGAAATATACTTACATTTTTCAGCCATTCATTTGATAATCACTTCTAGTCAATTAACAGTCAAAATAAAATAAAAACATCAGTCAGTATGTAAATTTCTATAGACACTTGCCAAAATCTTTATAAAATTATAATTCATTTCACGTAATATTTTCTTTGTGTACATTGTGTATATTTTTAAGTTTACAGTTTTGTACCTTCATGATTTCTCATTGAATTAATTTTATTTCTCATAAAAATTGTAAATCTAAAACTCGTAATTATGGATTTATGTGTGGTGAATTTTCTTTCTATAATATTCATGCTCCATTCATAAAGTTAATAAAGTCTTGTGCATGGGTTGTGCAGCTGAATTTGGTCTGTTTTAATCAAATTAATTCATCAAAATCCTGTGAAAAATAATTTGTGTTTTTATTGATTTAGAATTAAGAATGAAGAATGAATCTCATGAATGTATGAATCTCAGTAAATTTAGACAGTTAGTAATGCCTGTCACAATTTCAGTATAGTCCTGAATTAGTAGAGATAGTGTCTGTCTGGTCATTATTATTAATCATCATGCCGCCGCCCCCGCTGATGTCGTAAAGAGACAGATATATATCCAGATGGCTGCTTTGAGGAAGTGGAGGGATTAGAAACTCCATGTTGCCCCACATGAAAAGCACTGGGCAGCGTGTCATATACAGAACGTGCTGAACACATGCAGAACTTCCTCTCTGAAACACACATATGCATTAACTTAGCTATGTAAACGGAAGGATGCAATGGACTTCTATAGATTTTATAGAATGACTACATATCTACTGTAAACCAGACCCTACTGAAAAATCTAAAAGTACATGTTTGAATTGTTTTATTAATATACTCTTCCAATATTAAAATGACAATGTCTCCAAATTTATCCACAGAAAAGTTTTCCCAAATTGCTCTCATCTCTGGGAATATTTTTTTTCTACAAAGTAAAGCTAATCTATATTCACTTGTGTTATTCATATGTTCTCTTTTCTTTCCCTGTGGTGCGGGTATGTAATGAACTCTCTGTAAAACTAACGCTGCTGTTGAGGTTTGTCGGCCCACTATTGTTTAACTACTTTTCTTTCAGCCCACATTAAACCCTTTATATAGTCAGTAAAAAGGACCATTTGAATTTGACTTCAGAGTTGTGAGAGTCCACCCTGCCCC
This sequence comes from Triplophysa bombifrons, assembly GCA_029783895.1. Lineage (NCBI taxonomy): Eukaryota > Metazoa > Chordata > Actinopteri > Cypriniformes > Nemacheilidae > Triplophysa > Triplophysa bombifrons. The sequence continues at coordinate 9,134,574 of CM056455.1, forward strand.
CTGGCCTCACCTTCTTCAGAGAAAGAGAAGGTGACGGATCAAGCCCTAGAGGGTTTTAACTCTCTCAAGGTGGATGAAGGCAGTGATGGCCTTGGCCAAGACATACCAACTCTCCACTACAACACTTGATCAGTGTTTTAGTGCTAGTCATTCCGGGCCATCTTATGATGATGATTTCAGGGTGAGCAGCTGTGGATCGGATTGGGGTGGGTTTGCGGACTGAGTGGGTTTTGGGCAGCCCTTAGGGCTCAAACAATCTTCTGGGTTGTCTGCTGCCAGGAAATAGGTTGTGACTGATGTGGTCACCCATTTTGGATGGGTGACAGTGTTTCTGTATGTGAACGTAATGACTGTTCATGAAAAAGTGTGCTGAGGGACAGGCAGGAACCATTTGCCTTTTGTTTTGCATTCAAAAAGTGAGATTTTAGACAAACGTATAATGCATTTGGAAATATAAAATAAATTAAAAAAATATTCTATATCCAGAGATAACTTGCACAAGACTTATACTTAAATTTATTTGATCAATGGTTTTATATTCATTATTTACATCCTTAGGATGCTCCTTGCTGTCTCAGGCATTGTAGACGTTTCTAAAGCTCAGACAATGCAACAGAGCATGCAGGTAGGAATGGAAGGGGCGTGAGGTTGGGTGTATGAGGAGGAACAAGGACGTCAGTCAGCTCCTAGTAAACGGCACTATAGTAACTGAATCACCGTCACAGGATGTCCTTCCTTCACAGGAAGGGAAAAGAGCGAGGGGAAGAAACATCAACATGTTCGCTTTTCTCTTCAAACAAGAATTTATCTCTGAGTCTTTGTTTCAAAGCAGCCCCTCTGTGTCTCAACAATTCAAGGACTGATACCAGCATTTAAAATAAATCATTTTCATTTCACAGCTATGCTGTAAATTGCTTTTCTCTCTAAAAAAAAAACACTTTTTTTGTAAAAAAGAGTCCAAAAGTGTTTGTATTTTATTTTTCCAATCTAACATAAAATACAACTGAAAAGTTTTTTATTATAAATTTAAAAAATCTAGAAAAGGCACAGAGATTTTGTAGACTCTTAGAAGTGACCAAGAGAAGATGTTAATGTATTAAAACAACAAACATTCATATGTTAAATATTCTTCAGATTGTCTGTTTCTTTTAATATTTATTATCAATTTAATATTATTCTATCTATTTAATCAAGGATAAAAAATTATGAACATAATCGTCTTGGGAATTATGTACAATACGTCAGACAAACGTCTGATATATTTCAATTTCTCAATTTTGTCCCTTGAAAAAAAGTGTGTGTGTGTGAATGTGAGTATGTGTGTAAGAGAGAGAGAGAGATTTCAGCGATTTGTGTAGCAGGGGAGTAATTCTTAGATTAGGAATCGTCCTCTGGGGGTTGAGTTATGGGCGGAGCTAAAGTGCCTTCAACAAGTCAGACAAACATGCTCAGACAGTCAGTCAATCTCAGGCACTTTCACGAGAAGTCACTTACCATCTGGACTAGCAGAGGAACAGAACAGAACCGTAAGCTGCACCTGTCCCACACACACTCACTCAGGGTAGAGATCACACACAGTCTCTATGTGTGGCTGGGACCAGAGCCTCCTGGTAAGAACACTTTTGTCTTTTTTCACCTCTTTTGAGAGCTGTTTCAAGTTGTTTTAGCTACTGTATTTTATGTGGGAAAAAGGAGATGTGACGATATGTAATATATTAATATATTTAATTAATTATGCTTAATATATTTTATCTATTAAATGTATTAATTTATTTATTCATTACATGTGGTGTGGTAGTTTGCTCCTGTGATGTAGATTACCAGTATAATTGGGGCTAAATTAATTATAAATGTAAAATTATTCATATCATGTTATACTGTTGGCATTTGTTTAAATGTTATTTAGTTTAAAAATAACATTTGTAAAACTTAGCTGAAGTTATAATGTACATGTTTCATAGGCTGAATTTATACAAGTAGTTTAAAACGATGATTTTATTTGAAGATTTTAAATTTCAAAACAGTTTCCTTAATATACTGATATATCTTTCAGTTTGCTGAGGTAGAGTTTTTCAGTTTCATTTTGAGTTTTGGTTCTATAGTTGTCCTTCGCAGAATTATTTTAAACATATTCAACATATTATGAAATATTATATTTTAAAGTACTTGTCAAATGAATAATAAATAATATATTGCATTTTTATTGTCTTTTATGGGCCATGGTTTGTTATATATTGAGTAGTAAGTATAGTAAGAATGATACATTGAGTAGTTTCTTCATTTAGTGTGAAACTAAACTATTTCAAATCAGTTTTGCCAGTTTAACTTAGTATAATATCATTATAGAATAGGGCTTTGAACAGCACATCTTAATGTTTTAGTTTGTAGTTAAAAATGATTGTGTATACCAACAGGAGAAGTTTTGGTAACGCTTTATATACAGCATAATGTACCACATAATTAAACAGAATTTACATAGTAACTAATTGTAACGATTATGTACCTATACAGTACATACCTGTAGATAACGGGGAAAACTATGCATATTTTGGGGAATAAAGAAAATATTTAAACTGTAAGTATTTTTAAACTGAGGGGTATCTATTTTAATATAACGTGGCATGCATGACTTTCAGAATGCTATACAACAATTTTAGCGTGAACATCCACTACATTTTTGTAATCACAATGTACCCATAAATAAGCTACTGTGGACATTAACTATACAGGGTTCTTATTTTAGTATTAAAATATATATAAATTTGACCGAAATTTTGACTTTAGGATTATTATTTTTTTATTGATTTTAGGAGTGTTGGTGACAAATAATAACATTTTATTATGAGTTATTATGATTAAGTTTGATGAGTTATAATGTTTAAAATGCACAAAATCAATGTTGATCTTTTAAGACTGTTATCAAGTATTTCAAGAGAAGTTTGAATTGGATTGTATATATTGCATGCAGTTCCCTCATTTTTTAATTTTCCTTACTCTTACCCCTTTATTCATCAAACTTGACATACTGTTTCTCTTTACCTACATATATATACTGTAGAGGTACATTATTGTTACAAGTTGTTACGTTGTAAATCCTGCTAAATTGTATGTACATTGCGGGTCGTATTCTTTCACACGCAGAGATATATTAACTGGGTTGGTTTGGTGGTTCCCTTGCTCTGTCACTCAGACTCCAAATTTAGCAGCATTCAGATGCAGACAGGACTTCCTTCCTATGTTTTCCTCTGTTTGAGGCTATTCTTCTACCCAAAGGAGAAAACATGCCGAGAGGAAGAGGAACAAGTGATAGATAAAGAAAGACAGAAATGGAGAGGATAGAGATATAAAGAAATAGTGATCTGTCTGTCCAGTCCTTATGACAGGAACAGCACAGCTGTGATTTACTCTGACATGCACTTTAATTATGTATAAAAATACTAGAATTGTGAATAATAAAAATTTTCTAGAACTCTGTTGTTTTATTTGTGGAGTAGGAATACATTTAGGGAAAAAATGAATTAGGTAGATATGTTTAAGTTATAACTGACTGTCTATCATGTGATTTCTTTCTCATTTTATTAGGCTGCCTCTCATCACAGCTCGGCAATGTTGACCACAGAGGGAGTACCCTACACCACTGACAATGAGCACCTCAAGATGGACATAGCAGATGTAGACATGACAAAATGGACAGAGGCTGAGTTTGAAGAGAAATGCACCTACATAGTGAAGGATCACAGTTGGGAAGGTCCCTTGGAGAATGTGGACCTCACCTGTGCTGAGGTGTCTTTACCTCGAAACCTACGCTTCAAACACCCACCAGACTCCAAAGAGGTATGGCTCGCATACTATCACATACTGTACGGCCTCATGCGTGACATGCTTGTGACCTGCAGGCTTTCCTTTCTGTAAAGTAGCACCAGATTCATCAGGTTGCATCATTTCTGCATATGAGGGCACTAAGAGTAGACCTGTATAAGCCAAAAATATCACAATATCAAACATAACCATTGGAGAGATGGTTGTGATTTGTGTCTAAACAGTGTACTCATAAAGCCACATCTTCTCATCACATGACTTGTATCGTTATCTGCACTGTCATCTGAGCTTTTTTAAACAAGTTTCACAGAAAAAGCGTTCCTGTTTGTGTGCGAGAAGAGTGTTTATTAAGCTAGCTTACATTGTTACTCATCCAACACAAACAGAGCACCATGTGACAAGCTCTTTAAGCCCAAAAGTGCAAAAGTTGAGAGGCCAGTCATATCATTTGTCATTTATTAAAGGTGTTTTATCTGCACCAGACTGCTGTGTTTGTGTCTACGACAATCCCCAAACACACTACTTTCCACCTTTTCACAGCTAATGATGGCTGTTTCTTTGTTTAACTTCTCTTGTTTTGAAAGTGTTCACAGATTAATGGGAACAAGGTTATAGATTTTCTCATCAGTGCCTCTGTCTGTATTATCTCTTCCTGTGAAAAAAAAGTGAGCCCCTTTTATGAGCACATGTTTATGAGGTGATAAAGAGTTAACCCTCTTTCTTCAGAAGCACCTGAGGTTCAAACAGGAATAGAGTGAGTGAAGTCATGTGGTGGCAGAGGAAGATTATAATGATGAGAGAGGATTGGTGGGAAGAACACTATGAAGTGAGCCTAATGAGTTGTAATTGCTCTTTGTGGAAGTTTGTGGTGAGGGCTGTGTGGTAACTTGAGGGATGGGAGATTGGTTGTAATAATGTCTAGATACAGAGGCATGCCCACACAGAATGTGTGCCGCTTCAAAAAACTGGCATGCCCATCATTCAAAAATCTTTACAGCGCTTTCATGGTCTTAATTAAATGTTTGCCTTTTGATTGTGTGCTCAGCATCATAAAAGTTTTCCCAATATCAATGCTGAAAAGGATAGAATTACTAAAGTTAATTTAGAAGAAAGCACCTGTATGATCTGATGTCAAGAGGAGAGATTGCTTCAAAAACTGTGCCTGTGTGGTTAATGAGAGGTGAGACAGGACAAACGAGTGGTCTCTCTCAGCCTTAAGACGTGACCTTGATGACCTTTGGTTTCCTGTGGCTGTTAGGAGAGGTGACGGATGAAGAGAGGCATGGCTCCATCTCTTTCGAATGTGCACATCTGGCCTACAATTAATTCTCTCTCTACACACAAACATGCACATCTTGCTGATACACATGCACTTTTTAGGGTTTTTATTAGTTGACAACATGTCAACTTTATTCTTATTGTCAACATTGCAAACCACATATTTTCCTTTTTCGCATTTTAACCAGGTCATTGGTGTGGTTAGCAGAGAATACATCCCTAAAGGTACCCGGTTTGGCCCCCTTGTGGGAGAATTCTACACTGCAGAGAATGTCCCCAAAGACGCTAACAGAAAGTACTTCTGGCGGGTGAGTTCGTTTGTTTCAGAAACTCTCAATAATGTGGGAGTGCGCAAAAAAAGAAACAATCTTTCCTGTTCCACTGACCGACTTCCTGTCTAGCATGATCGTGGAGATGGTAATGTACAAGCTGTGGGTAACATGCTCAGAGAGTTGAGAAACTGCTGAGTAAAGATGTGATGTTTTGGGAACTGCATTGCTGCATTGGCGCTGAATGAGTGCGAGCAGAGCCATTCGTTCCACGTAATCTTTCTTTGACTGTGCAGTGCTCAGCGAGTGGAACAGGAAGTGCTGAATGACTCTGCCTTTCTTCTATTGTGAATATATGTGTCAGAAGAATATGTCAGCCTAATAGACGTATGCAGTTTTTCAGAGAAAAAAACATCACAGCCAAACATGTGCCACTATTATAAAAAAATACACATTTCTTTCTCTCTCGCCCCATTTTGACTTTCAACTGCTGTGGCTTTTACAGCTGTTGTCACAAAGAAAGGGCAAAGTCAACGCGCTCTCATTTTGTATTGACTTCGTGTCACTTTCGTATTGCTTCCAAATTAAAGATCCCCAAGTGGAACATCTCTGGTCTTTTGTCCCTTTAGTCTAAGACCATTCTTTCCTGTGATACTGTCAAAGCATTATCACGTGGAAAGATAACTGCAGAGTCATTGGTGCAACTTTAAAGCATGCTGAAAAAACTAGAGGAAACTTAGTGATATTGACATCTTAGAGAGAAACCTTGCAGAGAAATAATGATGTTCCTGGAACTAGCAAGTTCAGTATAAACAACTCACCAAGACAGGCGTCCCCATGCCAAACACAAGACCTAGGACAGCATCAGAGAGCCGGATGGATAAACTCTGGAACACTGCCAGAGTGGGGGGGGGGGTGTCTGCTGACTCAGTGTGTTACTTTATAATACCAAACCCCACTCGTTTGCTCAAAGACATGAGAACGACACTGGAAGACTAGAACATTGTAATTAAGATAGAGAGAGAACCATTTATATAAAAATAGCTTTTGTTCTAAATTTCTTATTTATATTTGTAGATTTACTCAAGTGGAAAGTTCCATCATTTTGTGGATGGTCTGGATGAGGAGAAGAGTAACTGGATGCGCTATGTGAATCCAGCTCATTCCCAGCAGGAACAGAACCTCGCTGCCTGCCAAAATGGCATGAACATTTTTTTCTATACGGTCAAGGCTATTCCTCCAGACCAGGAGCTTCTGGTGTGGTACTGCCCTGAGTTTGCTAGCCGTCTCAACTACCCAGCCTCTGGAGATCTTATGATGCAAAAACTCAGTAAGTTCAACAAAACATATTTAATCTCTCTCTATGTGCCATTGATAGGAATACTTTTTTAAAGTAAAAACACATCTCTTCCCCATTGTAGAGATAGGCCTTTTGTTCCGCAAACACAACAGCCTTTTCTGCTAAAATCAGAATTATATTTACTACTTAGATATTCTGTTTTAATCCTCTGAAATCTATTTGTTGAGACTAATTCTAATAAACAAAATTGTAATGTTACAGTCATCATATTTCAAGGGCACTTTGAAAGTTTGTTTGCTTAACATACTGAAGCAGCAATACAACTCTCAAAGCCAAAGTAATGGGACAGTAGGAAAGATTGATACATGAGCGGGGGGATTATAGGTAGGTTAACAGGCCAGCCAGTGTGACTCCTCTCCCTTGAGTCATGCGCATGCCTTGGAGCTACTAGATGTAGCAGACCCCAACAGACATTCACAGAAGCCTGTAATTAGATTTTTTTACTCATGTCTTCTACCCATCTACTAGAGGCTCAAAAAAAGAGGAGCAGACTCTGTATCTCCCAGCAAACACTTCCATCCCCAAAGTAACCACTTTCATGACTCATTCCAATACAATGGGGCTGATATAACGGACTCAAACCTCCTACATGAAGCAGGTTTAGAAAACCTCAAGCGGGAGCCATCTGGGGTGAAATGACGGCAGACTTATTTCTAGTCATTTTGTTGTCCAGCATCAAGAGGTATGGGAGTAGCTTCCTCATCTATTTTCCATTTGAAAGTAGAGGTGAGGCTTATGAGAGTAAGGGAAAGAATAATAGCATCTCCATTGACTAGTTGAACTTCCTGGTGGTAGGGCTGTGCTGATAGATTGATATCTCTGTGATCACTGGCTGTTTGTTTTTGGCAAGCTCTCTAGGGAGGAACAGAACGGGTTCTATCTGTGAAAGAAAAGTGGGAGGGAAGAACTGATAACCTCTTGGTGTGTTTACACGTAGCTGCTGGGACAGAAGGATAGGGGAGTAGAGGGTATGGTAGATCTTTTGAGGGATACTTATTATCTGCTCAGTCTTATTCATTCTTGAATTCCACACAATTATCCCTGTGAAAGTTCAGTGAACAGGAAGCAGGAAGTTATTTAATTGTTTACATCCTTTTTGAGGAGATTAACTATGCAAGATGCATGGGAAAGTAATTGTAATTAGCACCCATCTTTTATAAATATATATGTGGAACTGTTGGATAGACTTTAAATAATAAGCATTTGGTCTTGAGACCCGAACATAATTCTCTATAGGCTTAGAGACACATTTATTGTGGTGGAGTAAAATGGAAGCGTTTTAAGTTTTTTGCATTTTGAAATTCATTTTAGCTCCATCACTAAGTACAATTCCTTTAAAGTCTCTGTGAACACTAAGGGTAAAAGATTTAGGCTTGTAGATTTCTTTTAGCAGGATACCATCAGTCCCCCACACCCACTCAGTGAACCCCATTAGATAGTATCAGTGCATCCATCCCACCCTGACTGGGGCAGCTGTCAGGCCTCACATCCTGTCTGTAGAACCTAAAACAAGGTAATTTGTCAAAGTGTCACACTAAATGAACCTATCGGGTGCATTGTTGAAACTTAGTTTAAAGAGAGCAATGTGCTCTGGGGCAAAGGAACTACTATGTCCTTAAAACAGCAATCACCGGAATTACAATTATTTGTGTGAAAAAATAACATGTGTTACATTGTGTGTTAACAGAACAAAAGCTGATTGAACCGAAGAACCCAGTTAAAAGGGAACACAGTGTTTCTGAGATTTTGAAGGATGTACTGCAAGAACCCACCAGACCACTTCCCACTCGTCCCCACTGCCTCAAGAACCCAGAGCGACCTCTTTACTCCACTGTACACTATTCGCTGCGTTCCACCCTAAATGAGGAATTCTTAAAGAGTAGCACAGTATTTGTGCCAACTTGCTCTCACAGACAGTATTCTGCAACACCGAGCCCTTCAGCACATAGCAGTCCTGAAAGCAGCCCAGAAAGCAGCCCCACACCAACATCCCTTGAGCCAAGGGATACCCCGCTCTCATTTTCCCCAGCACTCTACTGTCGTGGCTTGGGTCATTACCCAGGCTACACATCAGCAAGCCCGATGTCTTTCTACCCAAACCTGCACTACTCACGCTACCTCATGCCTCACTACCCGGTCAGTGGTGTGAGTGGGCCACCTTTATTTCCCCACATGTACCCATTTTACAGTGGCTTGGTACCCCCTCATGTACCCTTCCCATCTGAAAGTGGCCGGCAATATCTGCTATCACCTGACACTCCTGCTCCTAGGGACATTCTGCACCAGGCAGCCACCAGTGCCTTTTCTGCAGCCACTTCTCTGAAAGACAAACTACTGCATGGACATATGCATCCCTACACTCCCACTGGTGGCTCCCCAACAGCTGGTTCTGCAGCCTCCACAGGTAATCTGCCTACTAAGCCTACCTCAGCTCTTTCGGGTACGAGTTGCTCAGAGGACGAGGCCATCAACCTCAGTAAGATAAAGCGAGGCTCTGCAGGCTACAAAAGTTTAGATTACCCATTGAAGAAGCAAAATGGGAAGATCAAATATGAGTGCAATGTCTGCAGCAAGACTTTTGGTCAACTGTCTAATCTTAAGGTGAGCAAATGAAACAGGACCCCACCATTAATTTTGATTCTGATCTAATGCCTTTATATCTGCTGGTAGTACTCACAGCTTACATGTCTTTGTTCCCAGGTGCACCTGCGTGTCCACAGCGGCGAGCGGCCATTTAAGTGTCAGACCTGCAATAAAGGCTTCACGCAGCTGGCTCACCTACAGAAACACTTTTTGGTCCACACTGGAGAAAAGCCACATGAATGTCAGGTCAGCAACTTCATTTCAGTTATATCATCCCAGCTTTTAGAAGTCCGATTATGCTGAAGAAAAATATGATTCTAAAGGTCTGCTTTTATTTCGCAGGTGTGTCACAAGCGCTTTAGCAGCACCAGCAACTTAAAAACCCACTTGCGACTACACTCCGGCGAAAAGCCATACCAGTGCAAGATCTGCCCAGCCAAGTTTACACAGTTTGTACATCTCAAACTGCACAAACGTCTGCACACACGGGAACGTCCACACCAGTGTCCACAATGTCACCGCAACTACATCCACCTCAGCAGCCTGCGGTTCCATGTCAAAGGCTACTGCATGGCAGCCACCCCTTCTCCTAGCTGCAATTTGGACGAGCTCAACCGTGTCAATGAGGAGATTGAGCGCTTTGACATCAGTGATAATGCTGACAGGTTGGAAGAAATGGAAGAAATGGAAGGATTTGACATTGAGAGCATGGTGGAGAAGCAGATCTTTGGAGTACTCTGGCAAGAGATAGATTTTAAAGTCTCTTACCACAAAGTTAACACTGTAGGAGACCTCCATCTCCCAACACCACCATTACCCACATATCATATGAATGAGCCTGGCTGTGAGGCCTCTGTCATCAGGGTTCGTTGTAGCAGTCCTCTCTCCCCCCTTCCTATCAAGGTTAAAAAGGAGACCGTTGAGGTCATGGAGGACTAGTCAACTAGGGGATTGGTTGCCTCACTAGTTCTCCAGACAAGTTAGGACAGCTTTAAGTGTACACGATTTTTCTTAAAGGAAACAGGCTTTGGCCTTAATGTTCAGGGACTTAAAGTACTCAGGGCTTGCAGACGTTGAAGTCTATCAGTGGTCTAGTATGTCCTTCACAAATGACAAAGACAATCATTTTCTTTTATTAATATTATTGTTTTATTAAAATTATTTGCTCTTTTTGGCGTTTCAAGTTGTTTCTTAATCTATTTATTTATTGTTCAGTGTGTCATCTTTCAAAAGCAACACCTGGAAATAATGTTTACAATGATTGGTTAATTCATTGTTATTTACTATTTTATGAATATTTTGTCTAAATGTCTCTTACATTTTGTCATTCTTTTTTGGATAGTTTCTTACAGCACAAAGTGTCTCAGTTGACACTGATCTCATGACTGCAAAAATCTTACCACATTCATGTTTATTTTTTTCTGTGGGCTTTTTTTACTCTAGGAAAGGTCAAAGGATATATATATATATATATAATGTTTTATGTAACATTTGTTCTTTTCACATTGAGCTGTACACAATATAATAGTTTAAAAAAGGGCATATATTATGTATTATGAACAACTGTTACCTCAAAATGTGGGAATGTATGTGTGTCTGTGTGTATAGTGCGCTTGTATGTTTGTAAGAGATGTTAGTTTGTTCTGCTACTTGAAGAGGAATGAAATGTCTTAATTGTGCAGGTGTACATGTGGACCAAAGAGCAGCAGTCCGTCACACACTAGCTGTGAACCAGAGACTGACCTTGCATTTTTTTTATGTGTGGCACATTACTGATACCAAATTAAATGAGGATGTGTGGCTGGTTACCAAAGCTATGCCTATTGTTAGTTTTCAGAATGTGTAAATAACAGCGAGAGATGTGTGCATATGCAATGTTAGCTGTTGTAGCCCTTTGTTCTGCTGGTCTGTTGTGATGTGTGTGTACACTACATCACTCTGGCCTTTGTATGCACTGATTATTTTTCTTTTGTCCAATGTTTGTCAAATTCAGTGTATGTAAGATTTTGTAAAGTAAATTTTGTAGGATAGTGACATAAGCAATATGTTCTGTGGGTTAGTAGCATCTCATACACTTTCTGTCCTAAAGTCTCCCAAAGTCTACAGTCAGCTTTAAATTAAATAATAAAAGACTGTATTGATTTACTTACTGGTTTACAAAGCTACAGTACAGCTTAACAAAATGTAAATTATAATATAATTCTTCACTGATCAAATGTACTTGTCCCTTGTGTGGTTGTCTTTAAAGAAGATTTGGTGTCAGTTCCATACATCACATTTTCAAATAGGGCTATTTTATTGAATAAAGCGCTATCCCACTGTACATGGAAGCGATAGACACCCATATTAGATTTCAGTTATTAAACTATTCATTAAATATTAAATGTCATAATAAGGGGTAATTCATATTTTTATACGGTATTTCATTATACAAAAAATTGTCTGAATGTCTTAATTTGATATTGAAGACTCGAAAATATGCTACAATTCAAAAGTTTAGACTGCAAGTGTTTGTCATGATTAGGCGGCAGATGTCTGAATGTTTCATATTAGTTATGAGTTATCTACAATCACACTGGAACGAGGATACCGTCAGGGATGTCCCCTAAGTTATGCACTTTTTGCATTATTCATAGAGCCACTTGTTCAAGCAATTAGAGAAGATGCAGACACAATCTACAAATTTTGCACTAAAAGTGCTATATAGAACCATATTTTGGTGCTTCAGTTGTTCTTCAGGATGACCTAGGTGCTATATAGAACCGCTGAACCACACATCAGAACCATACATGGGCTTAATAGGTTCTTTATACGGAAATAGTGCTGTAAAGCACATCAGTCACCCCAAAGAACCTCTGAAGAACCACAGAAGCACCAAGATATATTACTACAGTACTACTTTATTGCACTAAAAACGGTTCCCCTATGATTACGAGCAAATAACCACTTTTAGTGCTATACAGCACCATTTTTTTTACAGTGCATTACTGGAACCGTTTTAATAAAACCTAACACAAAATATGTCTATATGTGGATGACATTCTAATGACTATTTCCAACCAAAACTCATGTAATATCTCATTACTGTGAAGTTTTTTTTATCAACCCATTCTAATATATGTCTCTGTCTAGCTGTGGCAACTCCCATTTGTAATAATGTAAGACAATTGAATTGTCTATGCATTTCTACTTGAAAACTAATAGAATGGTTGTTTCTTTATCCGCTTTGTGTTATAACTTCTTATGCGTCTTTTTCTTATTGGGACTACTAAGAAAGTAACCTTCAATGGATAGAATACGCACATAAATGTATGTACATATATATATAAATATATATATATATATCTAAATGAAGAGACAATTTCAGAGACATACTATGTTTTTAAGTAAAAATATTATTTTGTTTCATTGCTTCAACAACATTTCTTTCAAATTTTTGATACAAAATATTGTTTATTTTTGCATTTATTTGCAGAAAATAAACACTGGCGAAACAAATAAAAATAACAGAAAAGAAGCTCTGTATTTTTCAGATTACAACAAGTTGAAATAAAAATCCTCTTTGAGATTTCTAAATGTATATTCCAATCCACAAATCCTAAATTATATCTGAACAACTAGGGAATTCATAAAGTACTCTACTCTAAGTGATTACTCCATTAAAGATGCCACTACACATGTTTTTGCTTTTTTTACAACCAGAAGGCTCTAATTAAATTTTTATAAAAATGAATTTTAATAGCCTGGTCTGTTGTTTTAAACTAATGTTTAAACTAACTATTGTCTAAACTAATGCATTCATTGATTTTTTTACTGTTTTCAGTGGGCAATTTTGTTTAATAATTATTGGATAAATTTTACTATGTACCATCAAATACTTAAAAAATGCTAAATAAAAAACATTAGTGAACAAAAATATATTACATTAATTTTCTTGAAAAAAGATGTTACATTTTTAAAGCTTCGGTCACTTTTGACCCCAAAAAAAGAGAAACATTTTAGTCAAGTGATCCCAAACTTTTGACCGGTAGAATACACGGTATATATATATATACACATATGTATATTTACAGTATATATATATAAACACATGCCCTCTTGTTTCCTCTTTAGTGCTCGTTATGATTTCATGCCGAACAGCTGTGCCCTCCTGATTTGCTCCCTTACTTGTGTTGTGCTGGATCATTGTTAGTTTTTCGAGGGTTTGCTATGTGTCCATGTCACCCGCCTTGTCCTGATTGTCATGTAAGTGTAGTTAAGTTATTTGTAGTCATGACTATGTTGTATCTGCTCCAGTTGGAAGTTCTTGTGTACCCTAATCGTTCTGTTGTGAAATAACTTGCTCAGGGCAGGACTAAATTAAAAATAAATCTTAATTTTAATAAATCCTCTTATCCTTCCAAATGTTTCAGCTTTTTCCAGATTCTGCAAGGGGTATGTTAACTTTTGAGCACAACTGTATATGTATGTATATATACATACTGTACATGCATTAACCGCTCATTTAAATAATCATTACAAAAATCTACTGACATGCAACTGTAGAAATTTTCATTGTTTAGTAGATGATGTTAATGTAATGTGGATGTGGCTCAGTCATGCATGTTCTCTTCCTGATCCAGTTCTGAGAAGATTGACTACATCAGATGGAATTCCTTTCATATATATATACAGGCCTCATGTGAACCTGTGGATGGTATATAGTAATTTGCTGTCGTTATTTATTGTTGAACACTAAATAACTAAAGCTACAGGAAACTATTTATAAGGATTTTTTTAATGTTACCACCAGAACTTAAGAAAAAAAATGTTGTGTGGTGGTCATCATCATAATCCCCTAAATAATCAGAGCACCTCGCAGTCCCTCAGCACCTGTCCATTAGGGGCCAATGTTACTGACAGGTTGGGGGGGGGTTGGTAGTCAGACAAAAATTACACTGGACCTGCTGCAGAGGATGTGTTGTTTTCCTTTCTCCATCCACAGGTTAGTTCCAGGTGTACTCCGATACGAGAGCGATGTTCAGGCCATTCGTGGGGGAAAGCTGACTTCAGACAGCTCATATAACTTAATAGGACTCTGCTAAGTTCAGGCCGTCAAGTTTTACTTTTATATCCCAATCACCAAGTGCAGGGGAGAGTAGGGGTAGAGTGGGTAAAGTCTGTAAAAGTATGAAAGAACTGAAAAAAAGATGTGAACCATGTCCTTTTCCTCATTAAATCAACTTCAAAGAGTGCTTGTTGCTTTAAACAGATACCATCTCATCAATTTCCCTAGAAACAGATTACACAAGAAAATGTGTACATACCTTCATTAGAACACATGTTTGAAGGAGAGACGATAGATGAAGGCTAATGTCCGCACTGACATTTTAGGGACTAGTTTACTGAAATTAGTGCATTAAAAGTGCTATCCTGCACTTTGATGTCCACTCCGCATAACATCACCACACCAAAGAAATGTCCATAATCTAAAATATTTGTAAAATTTTGACATGTACGCAAACATATTAAATTTAAATAGAATTACTAAAAAGTAGCCAGAAACTAATGTATAATACAATGCAATGTAAGTCGCTACAATTTTACATTGTTTTATAACAACGAGATAATATCAGAGCAGCCTCGATGACAATAAAGAACCTGATTGATTGATCTCCGTTTCCCAAAAGCATCGTTAGCCAATTATGGTAGCAAGTTCCATCGTTCATAGTTAAATGATTTAAGTGTTTCCCAAAACTATCGTCCAACGATCAATCGAAAGAAGAATTGCAAAGTTGCGTGGTTGGAACTATACAGGTCTAGAGCTGTGGTTAGGAAGAAGCATCGTTCCTTATTATTAAAACATGTAGAGTAGACTTGTATGCAGCTTTTGATCAGAGTAAGCAAGCAACACTCATTGCATCCCATACCCATCATTCTAAAAATATACAAATTCAATTTTATATATTTTTGTTTGTCAAGAAAATAGAAGTGCTGTTGTTTGAAAAGTGCGCATGACCCTGGGGAATCCCTGGGCGGAATGACGTGGGAGGACACTTATAAATGAATTAAACATCACGACATAAGCCAACATATAACAAAAATATAAAAGTAGTCATTTAATGCGTTTGTTGTTTACTGCAAGAATTTGACATTAATTCGATCTGAACGTAGTATTAGTAGACGTCTCCAACGATGTATCGTGCTGTGGTGGATAACCAGGGATTTATGTTCATAATATAAGTTCGAGAAACGCACCCCAGAGCTGGGGAGTAACGAAATATTGAATATTTGAGTAACAGTATTTCGTTACAGTTGGTTTTCGATGGGTGGTAATCAAATTACAATCACATCCAAAAAAAATGTATGTTACCAAAATAATAACTCGACATTTATTTCATTTAAACGTTATATTGTGTAAATGTAAACAGAAATCGGTTAGTCTACAATCTGCAAAAGCATCCTAAACTACAGTTCTGCTCGTAGGTTCATAGAAATTACATATTTATTTTATTTAGTACTGTTCTAAATAAGCTTTTTCAGGCATCTACTCCATAACACAAAGTATGTGACTTTATACAAATTACCACATTAAAATATGTAAATACCCTTGAATCTTTATGTCTGTGGTTACCTGCATGATCAACGACTGTTTTCATGTTTTGCGAGTCCCTTGTTGGCTAATTTGTTTAGGTAGTTGCGACTTTATCTCAGAGTTGTTTTATCTCAAAGTTCTGACTTTTCTTACAATTGCGAGTTTATAGCTAACGAATCTGGTTTCTTTTCTTAGAATTGTGAGAGATATAGACTCACAAATGCGAACTATAGACTAATGTCCAATGAGAGAAAAAAACTGACTTTTCGACGGAAAGCTTGAGAAACAAATTCACAATCGTTATAAAGATAGAATTTTATGAAATGAACTCAATAGAAAAATCTCGAAATTGTGAGTTGGAAACAAGTTTCAATGAAACCCAGTGCATTCAGAGAAGGGGGTGAAAATGTTGAAACGGGATGATGTGTAAACATTTTTTATTTTATTTGTAAATCATATTTTTTTTATTTAGTACTAACCTTCACATGTATAACCACATGTTCCCAGAAGACAAAATAAGTACAATTAAGCCTCCAATTCAAAAAATGTTTACACACCCCAGCTCCTTTTTGAGCATCAGCATTTTTCCCTTTTCTGTTTTTTAAGATTGTCTGCTTTTTGCTACAAGATATATTGTGGAAAATGTATGTAGTTTAAAATAACTTGCAGAGGAAAACCGAGTCCTCTGTTTGGTGGTCCCTTTGTGTTACTTTATTCGTATTCCAAAGTATTTAGATTAAATTCCAGAATTTGTGTAATCTGTCGAAATACATTACAAAATTACTTTTAAAATATGTATTTTGTAATCTGTAGTGAAATATACACTTTGAGTAACCCTCCCAGCCCTGCTTCCATATATACACTCAATAGAAACACAGCACATGGGCTAATTTCATGTATTCATGCGTGAGGCATAAAAACAATGAAGCAATGTAGTTTGAAATGTTAACTGTTAACTTGAAATGCAATTCAATACTTGGATAAGTAAATATAAATATGCCAATCTGTATGATATATTGTAATATATCATATATGAGAATAATTATACAAATATATTTTCAAAAACAAATTGAGAGACGAGTACACTGCTAAATTTCCAATTATAAACTATGGCTAAGATTGGGCAGGATTCCTATTGCACTTGTATGATGGTATGTCAATAAATTACAAGACAAAATAATGATAAAAAGACAATATTACAGCACAATCGGAAAATTGAAATGTAAATTTACATTCAGTCTGTTGTGAATAATCACTGAGCAGATTTTCTGTGGCCTGCCTGGATATCTAACCATTGCAAACACTCACAATATCCCAGTTAACCGCATTTTATCAAATTGACAGGTAAATCATTTTGAAATGGACCCCTCTAATCAAGGATCAGATCCTTGTAGAGAGTCTCTTTAGGTGACTGAAGTTTTTTTATTTACAGTAAAAAAGACTTGTGATCAAAGTAAATGTAGTCATATTTGGAACACACAAAGACCCTATAAAAGCCTAACATAAATGAATAGAAAATGTGTTTGACAGATTATGACCATTTTGCATTTAATAACTTATTCAATGAAATTGTGGCAAAATGTTTTATGGGGTAAAACACAGAACCAGTATAAAATGTTTTGATCGACACAACACCATCAAATGATAATGTAAAAAATCAGTAGACAATTGTAAATAACCAACTGCATACATGTACAAGCATTTACAATTTGTGCAAAACAAGAAATTGCTTTGCACAAGTGACTACATGATGTGGAAGGTGTTTTGACAATGTAATTTATGATCTGAAAAATGAACTTAAGCAACTGATAAAACTACAATGTTACTTATAATATTATTTGTAAAGAGAAGAGTATTTAAATTATTGTTTTATTTAACTGTGTTTTGTGTAAATCTAACAAAGACAGAAAAGCAAACACTGCAAAAAAATCTAACAAGAAAAGGTACAGTTCAACCATGCTAAATCACCCTTTAAAGCATGTTATGAGAATTGAAAAGTTGCAACATCTTCATTTCTCTAAGTTTTTCAGTGTCATAAAAAGAAAATGGCGCCGTTTAAATGTTCACTTCAGGAAATATCTGTGGAGAAGACATCTGATGGTGGTGTCAGCTCTGTGGTTTTGCCCCCCATCCTGTCTAAATGGGATTCCTCTAAACGACTAATCACTCATCTGCGTTTTGTCTGCATCCCCACATCCCCCTTAACACAGATAGCCACTCAGCCTACAGGCTGCATTGTACAAAAAATGTTTCTTTTATCAGAAACGGTGAGATGTGTAAATTAAATGACCTGTGGTGTATTATCAAGACTCTGTGTCCACATCAAAGATCATATTTGAAGTCCACATAAATGAAAACTAATTTCCAAGTAGATGGAAAAACTCTTACTAAAACGAGGAAAAACTGAAACCCCTCTTTATCAGACAAACACCAACTTGATTCAGTCTATGACTAATCAGACTGTGGGAGCATCACCAAATGTATGCCAGAACCAGACACAGTGACGCATCAGACCCACAAAGTGCCTATATGACA
The DNA here is from genome assembly GCA_029783895.1 of Triplophysa bombifrons. NCBI lineage: Eukaryota > Metazoa > Chordata > Actinopteri > Cypriniformes > Nemacheilidae > Triplophysa > Triplophysa bombifrons. Next base: position 9,152,992 of record CM056455.1, read on the forward strand.
ACATACTTGCTAGCCCACAAATCCTGAAGTCATCACAACACTAAATTTAAACACAGAATCCCCTCCTCATCATTTGACACATGATAAAACGTTAATAATAAAGCGCCATCGCAGTTAATAAATATCAAATGTAACTGCAACTAAAAATGAAAACATTTCGTAGACTGAGGCTGTGAATGCAGTGTGAAGGGGGTAAAATCGCATTAAGCTTGTGGAAACATATGAATGGCTAGATTTCGAGTCAGCAAATACACAGGACGCCCATTTGAGAGCTTAAAAATGAAATAATAACATATTGTTGGGAAAGCATCTTTATCTGTGCACATGATTCTGCTGTTTGATGACCACTGCTCTATAAGGCCACTGCAGCGGTGAGAATGAGATTATGGGTAGTGTCATCAGACCGCCTTTGAGGAAATTCTAAATCATCGTTCAAATGGATTGTCTGAATTCAGTCACTCGGTGCTGGGATGACGCTGATGTGGAGAAAGTTGTCCGGATGGCTTAAGTGTTCGCTCAACCACTGGATGGGTGTCTCCAGCAGGGGTTCAATGCCATGAATTATAACCTGATATCTCTTTGGCTCATCTAGAGTGAGTGAGAGAAAATACACGGTTGGTTATCACATAAATAATAACTAACTTTTATAGACATGTCAGTAAATACTAAAGCTTTTACTTTTTCTCCCATATAGGGATCTTGTGAATGCTTTCTTTTGCAAGAGACCATTGCATCTCCTCAACCCTATTTGCACGGGATTATCTGGGATCCTCGTGTGACACACACACATGAAATTCTTGTCACGCATTCACACGGGATAAGTGAAGCCTTAAGTGAAGCCCACTTTGAAAGAAAAGTGGTGCCGGCAACATTTTCCATGCATTTTTAGAAGCAAAATGTGAACGGCTCAATCGTTTTTTTCAAGTGTATAACATGTATTCTGACATCTATTTATGTCTCTGGGCTAAGCCCTGTATATCCCCCTTCAAAAAACCCTGAATCCCAATATTACCAAGCATTTCTTCCCGAAAGATGGATAAAAAAAGTGCACAGCAAACAAAAACCTTGAAAAAAATAATATACCACCCCTAGAAATTCTGTCCAAATCACAGAGATGCCAATTCACACAGGACTAATATTATCAACATCAGATCATAGACAACTTTAGCAATTAAATGCTAATCCCATGCGAATAGGTCTATTGTGATATTTTCAAATCACATAGGAGAATGTCTGTACATGAAAAGTGCGAGTTCCTAAGTTCTATCGAAGCTCATATTCTTATATATTAACTTATTTTTCTACACAAAAAAGGCATTTATAAATTCTAAAAAAAAACACACAACTTCTCATTTATTTTTCAAATAATAAAACTATGAAAAACAATTAATAGTGTGGCGAGGCACAGATCGGAGATCAGCGTTGCCTGGGAAACGGCCCTGATTGCGTACACCTGACGCTTATTAGCTGCCGGGCATAAAAGCCGCGTGCTCCCAGCACTCTGGGTCCCATATCTGGCCGCACCCTCCGCTGTACCTAATTGACCCCCAGAGCGCGAGAGTGAAGGAACAGCGAGGGAGACAGAGAGAAGGCATCCCAACACGAGCAAGGACTGGCAAGTTTTAAAGAGCAAGCATCCCGGATACTATTGTTGGACGCGTGATAAAGCTGTCTAATAAATTCCCCGCTGGGGTTGTTTGTAACGCCATCTTGTGTGTGTGTCGTGTCTCTTACCCCGTCACAATAGACTTATGCCTTCATTCACATTGTTTGTGCCCCAAGACATTTTATTCTGAGTATGTACAGATACAGAGACCCAATTATATTTCCTAGTGCTATGTGCACCTTTCAAAAAATAGTTTAAAAATGTACCTGAAGTAATAAAACATTGCATGGCAATTATTAAGATAACATGCTTGAAGTCCTTTTATTGCAGATGGATTGGAGTTTTTCCTCATGCAACAGAGCAAGAGAGGTTATTTATGACTGTCTCAACTAAAACACTCAATGGAATACCACAAGTTTACTCTGTGCTTTTTAGTTATTCATTCTTGAACTCTCACTTTGAAGAGAAGTGTTAGCGGACACAGATGCTGATTTATTTCAGTGACATCTGAATCACAAAGCTCCAGCACAGCAGTGTATGTAATGTAGCCTCGCGGTCAAGTTGATATTTAACAAAAATGTAGCACTGTTTACACACTGTTTCTGTTACAGAAATACTTTTTTACAAAGGTATTAATTGTCCTTTTTGGTCCCTGTGCCCCTGCCCCAGAGGAGGTCTGTGCACACCAATGTAGCACTGAGAGGACAAAAAACAGGTGAAAACCAATGTGAAGGGTGCATGCCGTTGAAAAATTTGGTACTGGGCAGCCACTAGGAAGATGACACTTTTAGGCACAAATTAATCTAACCAACCGCCATGTCTCCACAATGTTCTTATGCAGGGATATAAGTCTGGCTAAACAGTTACTTAGCTAATCTGTTTGGTTGTTATGGGCGTGGCTTGCCATTTGCCAATTAATGATGCTCCGAGTCACAAGTGAAGCGAACTAACCCCTGTGTCTCTACGATGTTCTGATGCAGAGATATAGGCCTTGCTAAATGGTTGGCTAGGCTAAATCTGTTTGGTTGCTATGTACGTGGCTTGCCGTCTGCCAATTAATGATACTATAAACTGCGAGTAAAACAAACCTATCCCCATGTCTCTACGATATTCTGATGCAGAGATACAGGTCTTGCTAAATGGTTGCTAAGCTTATCTGTTTGGTTGCTATGGGCATGGCTTGGCAGATGCCAATTGATGATACTTCGAGCAACAAGTGAAACGAACCAACCCCCATGTGTCTAGGATGTTCTGTGTATAGATACAAGTCTTGTTAAGCTGTTGCTAACTTAATTTTGTTTTGTTACTATGGGTGTGGCTTCATACCTTCATTATGATCCTGAGAGACTGATTGGTTGCCTGTGTTAAATGAGCCCACCCCTTTGTCTCTACGACACTGTGCTGCAAAGGTTTCCAGCTGGGCCTTTTACAATGGGAGTATATGGGATCGGTTGCTGTAAAATGGTTGCTATGGGCATGGCTTGATAGCTTTATGATGATCCTGAGAGACTGATTGGTTAGTAAAATGAGCCCACTCCCTTGTCTCTAGGACGCTGTATTGCACTGCACTGTACTGTATCTGGGCCTCTTATAATTCCCTTATATGGGCATATTTCCTTACCCTGCCAGCCTCTTCAATTGTGGTAACCCGCATGTTTCTAGGAAATCCTCATTCAGAGCTATGACCCGTCAAAGTCCAACGCAATGTCATGTCAATAGGATTTTTCAGGTGATATTTTGCGGCCCTCACCAGATCACTTATAAAACTCATAGCTTACTTCCCATCAATTTAGCCCTCATTCATGGGCAGGGGCGGATTTAAACAATTAGCGAGGCAAGCGGCAGCTTATGATCCCCAGGCAACCTGGGGACCCCAACAAATACCCAAAAGTTTATATACAGCATGTATAACATATTAGTTTTCGATCATATTTTGTTTGATCAGGAGGATAGAACCATTAAAATGTAACGTTATTATTACATCCACGTAAATTTCCCTCCTCGCATCATGGATCAGTGGAACAACCCATTAGTTATGCACCTATGTCAGCAGCTCAGTGGCCAGAGTGAGAGAACGTTATGGCAGACGGGAGGGGAGGCAGAGACGCTTACAACTTAAAAAAGCAAGAAAAAAATTGCCAGCGGCAGATAATGAAACGAATATACCTCAGCGGAGCCGAAAAAAGAAATGGAAAAAAGAATTTGGCCAAACTTGCAAATTTCTTATTTTTTCACACAAACTCCACCGATAGCTAACACAGTTAGTGCTGATCCCACAGCAGCTGATGCAGCATCTCTCCCGCCAGACTCAGAGGTGTGTTTTCTCCCGTACCCGGAAAATGACAAAAGTGCTGGTGAGTGCAGCACAAGATCAGCACGCAAACAGCAAACAGACAGACAGTTTTATTGGGTGACGATCCTGTTTTCTGTCCAAAACATCTATCAGATAAATAGCACTGTGAGCTTATTAGGAGAGGGTAAGTCAAATCAAAGATTTGGCTTTTCCAATTAACAGCGATGACCGTTGATTCACTTGCAGCAACTACTTCGTTAATAAGAAAAATTTGAGAAAGACTCGGGTTGGTACAGCTCATTTCACTTATTGTCATAGTTGTGCTGCCTCTACTGCTGTAGCATTATTGTCAATGCGACATAAACACACGCTGAACACAGGAGTAATGGAGCATATTTATGGTGGATGGCAGCAAAACAAAATACTGTTAAAATACCAGAGAGGTCTTACAACAAAATCTTACAGCAAAGAGCAGACAACGATCATTTGGTTTGCTCAACAGCGCATGAGGGTAAGCTAATGTACCATTCAACATTGCGTAGGTTTCTAAATCTCTATTTTGCTGTCACAAAGCATATAGCGAAATGCCAATATTACGTTTTAAAATGTTTACTCATGTTTTGCAATTAGAATGACGCTTGTAATGATTTTCTCTGCCCAATTAGTGATCTGTGTGTAAACACGTCACATTTTGTTATTGGTACAGTACGCTTGGAACCTCAACCGAGGTGGTACTAAAAAAGAATCCGGTACTAGGTACTGTGCACAGTAGTGGAAAACCCCCCAAAAGTGAGCAGTACCGCGCCATACCGTGCAGTACTATGCAGTGGAAAAGCCCCATAAATCCGCCCCTGTTCATGGGTCTACGAAACAAGCTGCGGGACGAGTTAAGCGCCAAAGTTTTGGCGGAACAAGAAGAAGAGGTATGCAGGATAGTAATAGTGATGCTAACCAATTAATGAGCCTTTAAAATATTAAATTATTTTTTTCCGTTAATCTACACGATAATGACAAAACAAAAAACAGATGCAATTTTATAAAGAAATTGCACCCGTTTTAAAAAAAGATCTTCGCAATTTTATAAAAAATAAGTAAGGGCTGGGAAAGTTAACGCACGCGTTAACGCATTAATTTATTAACACCGAAAATTATTTTATCATGCATTAACACTAATTTACTTTTTTTAAAGTATTATTTTATTTCAAAAGTCTGTTGCTCACCGGGTCTGAAACGTACAGACAAACCATGCGTCACAGAAGGGGTAAGATGTTGACCAGTACTGGCTTGGGAATGGTGTCACCATGCGTCTCAACCAATGAGAACATTTGGGATAGGCCTAAGACTGCTGAAACATGCACTTGAACCAGGAACAACGGAACTGAATGGAAAGGTACCTTACATGGACATCGTAAATAAAAAATGTTTTCCTAATGACTGAGTTGATAGAACAAACCACTCCATTTCATCTCCCCTCCTTCAGCCATACGCTTATCTATCAGTGCCCTCGCCCCCACAAAGAAGTAATATGCGCGGGTGTAAGAGGCTTATTTAATGCTATTAATGATAAAGTGGAAGGAAATCAATAGCCTGCAGAATCCAAAACAGCAATGATAATGAATCATGCTGTGTCCATTGTATGCAGTGTGAGGCTAATGCAGAAAACATGGATAGTAGTAGAGTAAACACTAGAGAGTCACACAGCGCAAACTACTAAAACGAGTTCTCTTTCACGTCTTCTTGCTTTAAAATGGACACAAAATTACATCAAATTCCCATATTAGAATGGTTCCGTGTAAAAGTAGTCAGTTTTATGAACATTAACAGCTGGGAAACTAAACGGACACATCACATTAAATCTGTATAGACAGCTCTTAAGGGGGCAGCAGCATAATAAAGATCTCTGTTTATAATGTTCATAATACAACAAAGGACGGGCTCAAAACACTCACTCATATTAAAAGAATTGTGTTCTCCTTATATGAATTGTTAAAATGAAGAAAAAGTAGCATGCAATAATTTAGTTGTTTAAAGATGTGCTTTAAATACATTATAAATACAGTACACTTTGTGTTGAAAAAGTGTTCAAAGAGATCATTATAACATGTTTTTCTATATCAAACTAGACAGTACGTTAATGCCCTGGTAGTGGCAGATAGCTTTGGTTTTATATTTAATTTGAACATTAATGTACAAGTTGAGATTTACAAGAAATATTTTATGTTAAAATTGTTAATGCTACTATGTAAAGGAAATACTGTTGTAAAAAAGCACATTATTTGTTTGAAGTGTTTGCAAACCAAATCGTATTGCACTTTTGTTCATATAGCAGTACATTTAAAATAAAAGTGCACAATACACTACTTTTGAATTCATTATTGAATTTTACGCTTTACAATGTGATTAATCGCGAACATAATCTCATCATGATTATCTTGTTATAATACACAATAACAAAAAAGATCTCAACAGCTATTATATGCGTATGATTATGTCTAAATCATCACTTGCAGAATGAATTGTTTAAACCAAATCAGATAGACATTTTCTACCATTCATTTTACAAAATGTAGTAATAAGTAGCTGTATTGTTGGAGGGAACACAGCATAATTACTGCAATAATTAAGCACTTCATCATTTACTCAGAAATTGACCAAGTTCAAACTGTGCAGCTAGTTACACAGAAGGAAATGCTGAAGGCATGACATGACCCATGGAGGTTAAATGGTTAATGCAGTTGGAGGGAAAAGCTTTGGTTGACAGCAAGTAATGATTTAGACATCTGCTGTGGCTGACCTTCTCACACCTGTGAAGTACATCACAACCAACTGGATCACTCTCAAAAAAAGGTGAAAATCTGTATTTTCACTGTATTAATCTGTATCCTTCAGATTAGCAAACAAGTATTTCTTAACTGAAACTGTGTAACCATGTGGATAACACCACACATACATAAATAACGTTGATTCAATTTGCACCATTTATCATGTGTCTGAGTGGTTGTAGCTCAGGGCTGGAGAGTTGAGGACACTGATAATGTGGGCGCAGGAAGGAACTTCCCATTATAATGCATTCTTTTGTTTATTAAATGAGTGGTTAAAAAGGCATGACCTCAGCTTTCCCTTTGCACTCTGTCAGCTCAATTATCTTCAACTAGATTGAATTTAAATGTATAATTTGTGTTTTCATTAGGGGTTAGTTAATATGGCCAATAACATTAAGGGGTTACTCCACCGGAAAATGAAAATTCAGTTTATTTAGCAGTGTTAATTTTGAGGGCAAATTTTCTTTTAGTTTTAGTCATAGTACTTTGTTGAAAATGCAATTTCGTTTTTTTTATATTTAGTCATAAATATTTTAAATCGACATTATATTTAGTCTACTAAAATCGAACTGGTTTTACTTATTTACTTGGTGTAATTAAATGTTCCATAAAAAGATTTGACTGTTTTGACAATTTCACTTTAGAATTGAATTAAACCAGATTTTTGTTTTTTTTACCGAAAAGTTCAGTAACTCTTGGATGAGCATTGTTGCAACACAGATAATATTACGCCATGGCTGCATCCAAAATCGCCTACTTCCATACTATATAGTAGGCGAAAATGAGTATGTGTCATGAATAGAATGTCCGAAACCTCAGTATGCAAAATACAATATGCGAGAAATACCCAGATGGTCTACTACTTCCGCAGAGATTCGCGAGTGTGGATCGGATGAACACTTATCTATCCCCTGATGCCACGGGAGCTGAGCAATGGTCCAATTTCAAATGCAAATCAAATAAATATAGCAGAAATGTTAAGGTGGATGTCGCAATAAATGAATTTCTCGTGACTAAATTATGTTTTTATCAACGATCATGTTTAGGTTGTTGTTAATACATGATAGGTCAAAGAGCATACGGGTCACATGACCATAAAACATGGCGGATGCAGCATGTCCGAAAAACTATACATACTACGCATACTATATAGAACGTACTGTTTCAACGGCCGAAAGGTAGTTACTATTTTTCGAGCTAAGTGAAATTCATTCACATATATTAATGGAATACAGATGTAAGATTACAAACACTGTAGTGAAATATGAACGTTGATTGACCTTAGTGAAATTCATTCATAAGTATAACTGAAATAGTGGTTGTGAATGAAGCGAGACTCAAAATGTTCAGGTTGCCAACTACGCATGAATAACGCGATTTATTCGCGCAAGTTACGTTTGGTGGTAATGCTCTATATAAGGTCATTTAAGATGGGTAGTCTCAAGAGGGCGGAAGGGAATTTGAACAATTTAATAAAATATTATGAAGGCACATGAATTTTAGGAAGACATTGACCCACATGGATTAACCATTTACAATAAACGCTAAAAAAATAGGAATTGTAAAACACTATATAGCTGTCTGTATGTTTTGTTGTTTTCTTATATGCCTTATGTATAAAGTGTAATATTTGCTGAAACTTTTTTTACCAGAAACAAAAAATCATTGTGTCAATTAAAGTTTGACTAGTTTATTCACACCGCCTTCCCAAAAAACCACAGCAGTAAAAAGCACAGAATGGATGCTAATATGACTAAACTGACCAACCATTTCTATCCATACTAAAGCGCACACACATAAAAAGATGGATGTATAGTAACGACAGCTGAGTTGGACACAAAGTAAAAGACAGAACTACATAATTACACTACACTTAAGTGAAACCAGCGGATTAGAATAATACAATGCACAGAACTCATTCCCTCGTGTGTTTGTATCTGCCCCTGTAGGGGAGTCTGTAAGGATGTAGGGTGGGTGCGTCAGCATCACTCTCAGAATGATGCAAGGGGAATTCAATCAACAACGTTACTCTTTTTCTTCAGTTATGACAGACGCCCAAAGGTCCTAGCATAGGTTACTAGTTTAAGCATTTCCTACAGTAAATCATTTCATTAGAGCAAAAGATCACTGCTACAATCCAATAACTGAAAAACACTTCAAACCGACTCACATTTCAAGGTTCCAGATTCTACATAGAGAAGTCTATCTTTATTTGAAAAATTGGTTTAGATAGCGTGGGTACAAAAAGATAACTTAACATTATGACCCATATAAGAGACTAAAAATAAGAAGATAAAATGCCTGATTGATTCTCAGTTGATTCCAGGTTTGTCATTTGTATTTGAAGGCTTTTTTCTAAACATACGACATTCAGTTAAATCTAAAGCAAAGAAATAATGGAACCATTATGTGTAGCTAATTAACAGTCTGGTACGTTTTGAGAAATAAATGGTTACAAAAACATAAACTTAAACCTAGATTTTATATTCTAAATCAGGGAACCGAACCATATAAGAGTCACTGCCCCATTCCCACATTCATAGCATAAGTAAAAGTCACATGAAAGTCAACCCTCAAGAGTTGAGTAGTGGTGTGGGTGGGCTAGCTGAAGGTTTCCTACCTAGTAGTGTGGGTTGACATGAAGAGCTGATGGGTGGGTTTTTTTTTCTTTTTACTTTATTCATTTATGTTCATGTGGGTTGAAGTGAAATGCAATTTCCTGCAAAACTGTAATAGCACTATTTAACAAATTACAAACAGATATTGCTAGCATATTTACTTCAGAAAGCTTGATGCATGTTTAAAAACACATTTACCATTGTGATACTTTACTGCTGAGGTTAACGTTTTAATCTGTTGAAAACAAACAATCACTTTGTATACTATGTGGTTTGAGCTGAAAATCGCAATATACGTATAGGGCTGGACAATCATTTTATAACAATACACAATGGCTTGCAAAAGTATTCATTGCCCCTTCACTTTATTCACATTTTGTTATGCTGCAGCCTTATCTTAAACTACTTTAAAAAATCTTAAATATATTTTATAAGTAAAGTAAGTACAATGCATAATTATTCATACCCTCTGAAGATGGTTTTAGGACCTTCACAGAGTCAAATCCTGTGCCATTCTTCTGCTCAGATCGTCTAAAACGCTGTCAGGTTGGATGGAGATCATCAGTAACAGGTGTTGAGCAGTGCCTGGTTTTCTCCAGACATGATGCATGAAACTGATATTCATCAGACAACAGAATCTTGTTTCTGACAGTTTGAAAGATTTGCTGAAGTACGTTTTTGGATATTTCAAGTTTTTATGTGTCTTCACTAAGCAAAGGCTCGAGTCTGCCCACTCGTCCATAAAGCCCAGATTGGTGGAGTGTTGCATTGATGTTTGTCTCTCTGTAAGTTTCTCTCATCTCCATATACACTCACCTAAAGGATTATTAGGAACACTATACTAATACTGTGTTTGACCCCCTTTCGCCTTCAAAACTGCCTTAATTCTACGTGGCATTGATTCAACAAGGTGCTGAAAGCATTCTTTAGAAATGTTGGCCCATATTGATAGGATAGCATCTTGCAGTTAATGGAGATTTGTGGGATGCACGAAGTTCCCGTTCCACCACATCCCAAAGATGCTCTATTGGGTTGAGATCTGGTGACTGTGGGGGCCATTTTAGTACAGTGAACTCATTGTCATGTTCAAGAAACAAATTTGAAATTATTCGAGCTTTGTGACATGGTGCTTTATCCTGCTGGAAGTAGCCATCAGAGGATGTGTACATGGTTGTCATAAAGGGATGGACATGGTCAGAAACAATGCTCAGGTAGGCCGTGGCATTTAAACGATGCCCAATTGGCACTAAGGGGCCTAAAGTATGTCAAGAAGACATCCCCCACACCATTACACCACCACGATAATTGCATTAATGAGAAATCGAACAGGTGTTCCTAATAATCCTTTAGGTGAGTGTATGATCATGAGCTCAACCAGAGTGATCATCAGCTTCTTGGTAACTGCTCTTAACAAGACCCTTCTCCATCGATGGCTCAGTTTGGACAGGAGGTCAGCTAAAGTAAGAGATCTGGTGGTTCCAAACCTCTTTCATTGAGGATTAATGCTTCTGTGATCCTTCAATACATATTAGATTTTTTTCAGGAGTCTTCCCCAGATCTATGTCTTGATACAATCAGGGCTCTACTGGCAGTTTTTTTCACCTCATTTCTTGGTTTTTACTTTGATATGCATTTTCGGCTGTTGCACCTTTTATTGAGATGCATGTGCCGCTCCAAATCATATTTATTCAATTGAATTTGCCACAGGTTGACTCCTCTCGAAGTGTAGAAACATCTACAAGCACAACTAATGTTTCTGAGCTAAATTTCATGGGTCCCATAAAAGGATATGAATACTTATGCAATGTACATATTATATTTATAACATTTTAATAAATTTGCCAAGTTGTCACAAACCAGTTTTTTTGTTTTGTCATTATTGTGCATGGGGTGTAGATTCATTTTTTATATATTTAAAGGGATTTAATGTTTATCTACCAGAAATTGAGTCGCCAGCGTGAGTGCAGGATCACCCTGTAATTATACAAATCCATCTATTCTTCTTTTTGTAATCTCCTTTTAACCACAACAGTGACACAAAACAGACTGTTGGCAATCCCCTAACAATCTGATGCCACATTTTTTAAGTCTGCCCATGACCGCTCAAAGACTCCACCTTATGAGTGCTTAGGTCTACCTTTCGCCAGTGACAAGCTGTCAGACATTTTCAGGTGAGAGCAGATGTAGCCAATAGCCAATGACAAAAATGTTTAAGAAACAACAAATGTGTGCTGTTGTTGGATGTAAAATGGAACATAAAAGTAGGCAGGGAGGAGACCTTTCCGACGAGCCCGGGATCGTCCCGCTTCGATCTCCCCGGGCAGGACTTTACTTTTTCTGGATCGACAAACCAACATTCACCGGTCTCCGCCCGGGCATTCAAAAGATGCTGACCTTAGGTTGACCCCTAGCTCCCGGTAGCCGGAAAGGTTAAAAAATCTAATCTCTGGGAGACGGTGGTCTGTCAGTATAACATGGGTTACGCCAAAAAAATTAAGATTCTTAAGAGTGGATCAGTACCAGCTGTTCGTGATCAAGCTTCATCTCTGGAAGAAGTAAGTGTTACAAATTGTTTTTAAATCGCCTTTCTTAAATAATGTGTTTAGCATGTTAGCGGCTGTTCTTTACATATTCACGGCTAACCAGCAGGTGTTATATCATAGCGTTAGTGGTAAAATGCATAGCGCCCGCTGGTTCAGAAGACTTGTGACCGACATAATTTCTGTAAAGCTTAGCAATGTTCGCATTTGTAAGACAGTGAGGTTACGCTGAAATTGCTACTCACAACGTAATAACACCTGGTTGCTGATCTTTACATACTTGTCTGTCATATACAAGTACTCTGAATGCATGTTTATGCCTTTATCCGTGATTATTTCTGTTTGTAATATACCTGCACATGATTAATCATCAATGACGAGCATTTCATGCAGCAAATGGTCAGCACATGTTGTTCTATCTATGTTTTTGTCTATTTCATTTAATTCGCATTTATGAACAAGGCATTTAGTGGATTTTTTTGCAGTTAGTGTATGGTTTTGGTTGGACAAGGCTCAACAGACGTAATTGCGCTTTCCGCCATATTGCTTATCTTGATGTGATCCAAAGCACATGTGTAAGCGCTCTACCTCATATTTTGCATACGGGAAGGGGAGCAGAAGCTCATTTGCATTTAAAGAGAAAAAAAAACGGCGCTTTTCCATTGCAGCCACAAATGGTCATGTTCAACAATAGTAATGAAAGATTTTTGGTGTATTTTGAGCTGAAACTTAACAGAAACATTCTGGGGATACCACTGTCTATTTTTACATTGCAGAAAACCCCTGGATTAGAGGCCCTTTAAAGTAGTTTGAGATAAGGCAGCTTCATAAAAAAATGTGAGTGAAATGAAGGGTGATGAATACTTTTGCAACGCACTCTATAGAATTTCCGGTGATACGATTTCTAAACACATTTCCGATATTTTTATATTCAATATAAAGTGTTTCCCACCGGGTTGTCAGGGTCTGAGACCTGGAAGATAGGCTGACAGTCTTGCTCTGGTCCACACCAGCTGCTTTACTAATGTAATGAAGCGGCACTCTGTTGTACCCCAGTATTAATCTGTAGTTTTAGTTTAACAGCAATCCTCTTTGGCAGTATATTTATATAAAAAATGGATCTGCAACTTAGTAAGCATCTGTATTTCCTTTCTACAGCACAATCTAATAATTGATTAAAGTTTAAAAGCCACGCGTTTTTAACTAAAACATAAGTTAAATGTGGCCCATCCTCAGTGGTGCCCCCAATGGGGATCATGGAATTCCTGGCCATCCAAAAAAACGGCCCATTCCACCACATTGGCCCATTCCAGAAAGATATTTTTCATTTTATTATTCAATTAACATGGAGGTTGACAACAACTGTTAAAAATAAAATTAACTAACGATCTAAACCCCTCCCCCTCTCTTTTATCCACAAAGCCAAGTCTAACTGCACACGCAATGCGACGACAAATGCGGTTATCTACGGCATAAAAAGACTGCACCAGACAAGAGTGCAAAAAGACGCCACACATGAACAGTTTCTTGCATCATGAGGCGACTACAATTCATGCATGTGTAGGGCTGTCCTCTGTTATTAAAGCATATCTCACATGTATGAAAACAGAGTAACAGCACACACTGGAGGAAGACAAAATGCTACTTTCTCCTTAATCGTACCACCAGGTCTTCAAAGCAAGCAGTTATCGAGTCAGGTTGGTAGCCGCACAGATGTGCTCTGCCATGCAGGTAGCTCCACAAGCATGTGCTTCGTTTGTAACTGCTATTGTCGGCTTATCTACTTCCTCTCTGGATGGTCCCTGTTTTGACTGTGGATTTCATTCACACAACCCTGATATTTTTTATTTTGATTCCCCTTTTTTATCTCTCATTTTAATCTGTAAAAATATGTTAATGTCTTTCATCTTTGATTCTTTACTCCTGAGAGAGATAAGTTAGTACTGCTAATGTTTTTATTAAATCATGTTTGTTTGAAAGATGATTTGCTTTTATGAAGAGACTGCAACTTACCCTCCACACATATGGCAGCAGGAAACAGCTCCTTTAGCAGGTCACCAAGCGTGAGCTGGTTACCCTCTGGAGACACGGGGCGGAAAAGCTTTTGAATAAATGGCCTCTCACTCATTGTCTAAAATGAGACAGATATGAAACCTATTAAATACAGTCACAATGTCAAGTTAATAAAAAGGTAGAGTTCAGAGTTGGATAGTTTTGACTTTTTTCTTTATCCCAAATACTTAAGATAATATCTATTACATTCCTACTAAAGGTACTTGAGTAAATTTAATAAAGTACTTGATTTTTCATGTAGTTAAGTATAAAAGGTGAAAATCACTTTTTAATCCACCGCATTTCATAACTAATGTATAAAGTAGGCCTTTATATCATGCATTTAAAAAAAATTGGTAACACCTTATATACAATAAAGTTGTATTTGTGAATGCTGAAATTACCATGACCTAAGATAAATAAACTCTGTAGATTGTTAGTATGTGTTAGCCAAGGCTTAAACAATCTTTTATAACAAACTTTTTACAAACAAAAAACTGATAAAGATTCTTGAAAATGTTATTGAGAGCAAAAACACTTCACTACCATCCCCCTCTGGAAGTGTTTGATCATATTTAGATTTCAAAAAGTATTTGATGCTTTTTGTATCATATAGTCCTTTTCTATGATCTCTATTTCACAAGAGCTGTACATACAATATTTAAGTACCAAAATATCTGACAATAATATATTTATCAGTTAGAAAACTAAAGTGACCGTGGCAAGGTTCAAAAACCAATTATAAACAGAAACTATCTGTAAGATTCTAGATGAGCAGTTGCATTCACAGTAACACATGTTCATTACAGAAATGAGTTTGACGGGATAGGCTATACAGTATTTTACACAAAATGTATAACACAGAAAAAGATAAGTAAACTGTACAATTATGTCACCCTTACACTTTGATTCACAGGATTTCACCCAGAAATGTATATCACACATGAGAAGTGTCAATAAAGAAGATGTTAAGTAAATAGAAAGCTGCAGTACACTAAAATAAGAACACCACCAGCAAATATTTTATCTGTTAACTTGTTAGCCATTTGAAGGGTACTGGAAGTATGTGTTTCTTCACATTTAACCAAATATAATGTAAATATATTTGTGTGTTTAAACAATGTTACGGAGGATGAGAATATCAGTCAAGGACACTTGTTCCTTCCACTATTTCTTCATTTTTATTACACATGAATATTCTGTCGATCATTTTTTAACATCTAAATGTTTTTTTCAGAATGTTTTATATTTTCTCGGTTTAAATTACAACATATAATGCACTACTGTAATAAGAATTTCAGCGGAAAAAGCAATAAAATACATAATACGTGCCTATGTCAACATTATGTTTTGTCCAAGGTAGAGAACACAATTATCTTTATTATGATAATATTATGTGTTGCCGTATTGTATGTTTCATATTTAAACTCTTTACTGCCATGATGTTTAAGTGGTTTCGATGACCCACTTAATAGCGACTGCATTTCAGTGTTCTGACCAAGACCCCTGTCCTTCTTGTCTTTAGGAAACAACCTGGTTTCTTTTTACGACCAAAACGTTACTAAAATCACAAAAGCAAATTAAAGTTCAGTATTACTTTTCTAGACAAACACATCTCTTAGTAACAATTACTAAAAATAAATAACATAAAGGTGTTAGCATTTTAAACCTGCATAGTGGGGTGTAATGTTCAGAATAACTGGATGAGATAGTAAGTAAATTAACAGCTGGCAGTCACAGCGTTGTCTTTCCTTTAACCTTGAACAAGCAGCTGAGGTGTCGAATGCTGGACAGGATCCAGTTTTCACACACAACTTGCAAGCGGTCGGTAACACAAGGTATCATTCTTTTAGATCTGGACCACACTGCCTTACAGCAGCATGACAATAGGAGTCAATCTTGGTGCTATGAATACAACGGCTCAGGTAGAGCAGCTGACACCGGCCCTGTCAGGTCTCAGGAAAAGAAGGTGTCTCAGGACACTGCGATCACATTACCAGAAAAACTGACTCACCGATCACTTGCACCAGGCTGATCTCCAGAGTCAGAGAGGAGAGAGTGTGACAAGTGACAGCAACTTCATTGCATTTTTAAAAGGCATCATTAATTATTGACCCCAGCATTATCCAAAAGGCCTCTGATACTGATGAGAAGTGTGATACGCTGGCTGCCGACACTTTCTTTTCAACTCCCCTGACACCCTAGCTGGCAAAGCAGCACATGAACCGCAAAACAGATATCATTAGCCTTTCTCCAGAAGCAAAAGGCCAGAGAAGATACACTCTCAGGTCTCGCCCATGATTAGAGGCTACTCTTCAGAGTATGGACTAAACTGTGGTGTAGTTTTTATCTTACATCATTCTTATTGTAGGGCAAGTGGTACCCTTGTGCCTCCTCTTAATCCAGGTATAAAGAGTTTTTCGTATTTTTTGTCAAAACTGAAAAAAGTTGTCATATACGATGACAAAGAAATACACCACACAGTCAGCTCAGACATTCAAAGTGTGAAATTTAACATTTGAAACAGTCACCAAATTAAAGATTCAAGATATACATGTTTGCAAACATTTCTGAGTAACTTATAATTTAATAGACCACGCAGGTGAAAGTCTGTTCGACCTACAAAAATGAACACGCTCATCTCAACATGATAGCAGCAATAAGTAATTAACAAAGCTATCAGTAATACTGGCTGACAATACAATGCATCCTCATCAATCTTAATTTTGATCAAATGGGATTTGAAGTCTACAGTTCTTTCTTTATTGTCTACAATGTTACATCAAGGGAAAAAACAATGAAATACCTGATATATTCTAAAAGGAATGTAGCGGAAGCCTCCTTCTTCAGTGGGGTACTCCATGAGTTTACGATTCATTGCCCAGAACTGGTCAAATTTATCTTAAGAGATACACATTTATAAATAAACAATTAATCAATGACAATAACTCAGAATAAATGTCCTCTTGTAAACATGAACAGTCCTGTAAATTACTTAAGTCCAACTGTCTATCAAAGCACACAATATGGTTACTAGCAGAGCACACAATGCAAAATGTACATCTTCACATCAGTAACTTGTTAGCTATATTAGAATTTCCTCTAGGTTAGTTACGTTGTTATGGTTAAATCTATCAATATTATTTATATAATATATATTATTATATTATTATTACTTATATAATTCATCAGATATACAGGAATAGGTATGAGGGTTCGGTCTCAAGTTCTCTTCTGTGTCTTCAAATAAGGACATGCAAACTTCAAAATAATTTTAATTAAAAAAAAAATTAGAATTTTAAAAAGTATGTTCATATAGTTACAGAATGTCTTGTGTATTCAGAATCTTGTGTTCCTACAATTATTTCATAGGGTTTATTGAGCAGTTTGTTGCATTGAGTATTCAATGTCTATGCGTGTTTGTCTCCTTTCAGAAATGTTTGTTCTCTCGTCTCCTCAGAGCACCAGATGTAACCACAAAAACATTTTGCTTCTGAAGTCACAACTTCATCAATTTATCTCCAGAGCTTCACATTTTCACCTTCAGATTAACTCCTGAAACCACTAACTGTATGTCACAACTCACTAACAAATTTATCATTCACAAAGAACAGACAAAGCCTATGGTTTGATGGGTTAGCTTTAAAGAGTTCATGAGTTCTCACCGTTCTGAAGACCCATCCACAGCTGTTTATGGTCTTTCTTCTGCATGTCATTGATGACCTGACTCTTGTGTTTAAGTGCATCAGCCTCTTTAATGCAAGACATTAGATGTGCTTCAATCACAGAGTTTGATGCGCAGTGAAGCAATTCATGTTCTGGGAAGTTCTACAAAACAAAGCAAAATAAGACTGTAGCATATAAATGCTTTCATGACTAGGGTTAAATGAATAACGTAGTCCACACACCTTAAAGTGCACTGTGATATTCCAAGGGAGAGCTGTGTTTGAAGCATGAAGGTCAAACAACACACCAGTGGGGTAGTGCCTTAAAAATTACAAGATCATATTTACAGTCCATAAAGTAAAACACTACAGCATCAGCAAAACAATTTATGCCTGACATGGTTGATGCAAGTACCACAGAGCAGATACAGCACAAATTAAAAGTCAGACACTTGTCTGCCACCTAGTGATGATACACAGCAATACACTACTCAGTTTTCTGGGAGCACACATATTGATGTGAATTTTTCTTACTTTAATTGCACTGTGTGTTGCTTTGGATGAAAACATCTGCCAAATGTAAGAAATTTAAATAAAAATAATTAACAAGAAAATCTTATTGAAGGTACTAGGAGTGATGTGTTTTCTTTGGAAAAACGCACACAAGTTGCTACTATCTGACAAGATTTGCATTAACATTTCCATATACATTTGGCAGACACTTCTACACAGCATTCAAGATATACACTTTATCAGTATGGGTCCCGAGGGAGTATCATTGGTGTTCTAAGAAATCGTACTTGTAACAACATTGAACTGAGTGAAGCCTACAAAACTACTATTTTAAAGGGAAACTTCACCTAAAAATGAAAATTCTGTCATCATTTACTCACCTTCGAGTTGTTCCAAATCTGTATAAATATATTTTTTCTGATGAACACAGAGAAAGATATTTGGAAGAATGTTTATAACTATACAGATTTCCCCCCCCCATTGAGTACCATAGTAGGAAAAAATACAAGGGTAGTCAAAAGTGCCCCAGAACTGCTTGCTGTGTTAAAATGTCTTATTTTCTGTTCAACAGAACAAAAAAATACATAAAATAATTTATCCTACTATGGGAGCAAGATCTGTCTGGTTTTGAGCATTCTTCCAAATATCATTCTCTGTGTTCATCAGAACAAAGAAATGTATCTTTAAAGATTTGAATCAACTTGAAGGCGAGTAAATGATGAAAGAATTTTCATTTTTGGGTCAAGTATCCCTTTAAACATTTACCTGACACATTTTATTTTCTATAAATACATTAATAAATGAATTTGTCATTTAGTCATGGAAAGGTAAAGTTGATGTCACTCAAATGCTCACATATTTCCGACACTTTTCAGATCAAATGTTTTAAAAGTGTGTAACACACAGCACTTAATAACACATACCATTTAAGTGGTGATCCTTCATACTCAAACCAAATCTCCTCAACGTCCTCTGCCTTCATTACTTTGAGAAAATGTTTCTTGACTTTATCAGTAACTAGTGTCAGGTAGCTGACCCGTGGGAGTAGAAGCTGAAAGAAGATTAACACAGGTCAAACAAAATAAAAACAATAACTGTAGATATGACGTGTTTTTGGTTTTAGCTTACATAGTAAGGTTCTGCTTCTCTCTCTGTAATCTCTTCGGGAGACAATGTGAAACAGGCCGGTATCCTCCCAAACCAAACATCTCTCAGCACGTCCTTGTCATCTGCCATAATCTGCTTTCTCCAGGTGACACATATAAGGCCTTAATGAGTTATGGATCTGTTGAGGACACAGACAGTGAGCTGGTTATTTGATAGCGTCAACATAACATTTGAAAACAGATTAAAGTTACTAAACACCAACAGACACTTCCGCCTAACACACTACTGTAATAAATTGAAAAGAGGAAATGAACCGATCAACCAACATAAACTGCGAGTTTAAACAAATCAAATCAGATTTGTTTAGCGTTACATCAAATTATCTCTGGTTACATTAAACAACTATTAGTATTAAGGGCATTGTAAATACAGAAAACACTGATAGTCTTTAATTTAAAGACATTTAAAAAAGCCACATGTAAATGTGTATTTTTGATCATTGTTCGTATTCCTTAAGATTCCTTTGTAACTATCACAAGAGTCATGTGGTAACAAATTCATTACCCGATGTTTACTAACAATGATTACACAGACAGAAAAAACACATAATCGCACTGGAGATCACTTCCGAACTCCAACAACAGCCTTCGATAGCACCCACCTTCACAATAAAAGTCTCAGCAAGTTTCAAAATAAAATTAGACCGTTTTATTCATCTATCTTAAATTACATCTCTTTAGCGATTTGTACACAATTATTAAGCCTAAATGAATGCTTGACAAGCTAGGATTTTCCCAGTTTAGTTTGACAATAAATATTTAACACATTTAATTAATATCATCTTTAACATGAGCCATAACGTTTCTGTACTCCACCCGTGTGTTTTTACGCAACATTGTACGGGTTTCGTACGCGACATTGACGTACGATCCAGCGGACAGAGGGGCGTCTATGGCTGCGATCAAATAACCCCACTTGCGGTCTTTGTACTTGAGCACTTGACTACTTTTATGACGTTTTTCCTGTTTTTGGCCATAGTGTTCTAATGGGCGTGAAGATCCCAAGTGAGCAATAAGTATTTCAAACCCGATTGGACACATGTTAGCCAAAACTGTCATAAATAAAGACATAACCTGAAAAAGTAGTAGTATAACATACACTGGAAAAAAATATTGTTACATTTTAAATGCCTTATTGTAATTGTATCTGAAGCAAAATAATAATAAAAAAATACACTGGAAAGCTTTCAGCAACATCTTGCGAGACCCGAGCAAAAAGTCTAATGATTCATATCCATTATACGCTAAGCGTTAATACCCCTCCGAAGCGGTATTTAAGCTAGTGTGGGTTAAGTGTTCGTTAAGCGCACTGCCCTTTGGCTTTTTTACGACATTGGCCCTGTTCCATATGGCGCACTCCGATCTTGTGGGCCTCCTCTGAGTCAACGCTTGGTGACGTCAGGAAGTGCAGACCTATAGGGAACTAGGCACGAGTCAATAAGGGTACATGGGAGGGCAGTTTGGGACAGACTTGAGGTCATCACACCGGAAAGAGCAAGTGGTGCTTTCTAATCTAATCACTCTCGCGGTACTTTGTTGTCATTCGCTGATCAGTCTGCGCAGTGCCGCGTGAAGTCAATCACACTTGTTGCCCCGTTGTAGTTATTTGGGATTGGAGCTGCTGTTCTGTATTTCATATGTTGATATACCACCCGAGCATTATGCAATAGATACTTATGTTTGTAATGCATTCATTTGTCATGACGTATGCATCTGCTTATTTATATTTATTTATTTGTATACACTATTATTATGAATACACTTCTTAATATACATAAATGTTGTTATTTAATATTTCTCTATAATACAGAAGCTTTGTTGTCCAGCTTTACAGAGCCCGGAGACAACTACAAAACTACGATAAACATTAACTTAAGTAAGAAAATGCACTCCATTAAAAGTTTGTATTATTGTTAGTGGTGGGCCGTTAACGGCGTTAACGCAGTGAGACTCTTATCGCGCGATAAAAAAAATGTCGCCGTTAATCTATTCTCAAAGTTGGGTTGGGAGATGGGTCTATACTACGCAAGCTATGATGACTTTCACCTTGATATTTTAGCGCGGATGTATACCAGCTTAATTGCACTGTAGGGGGCGAGAACGAGAGTTTTCAACTCGCGTGATCCGCGTCATTCGCTCCGCCTCATCATCTAACAACCAGGGCTTCATTCGCGTCATTCGCGCCACCTCATCATCTCATAACCAGGGCTTCATTCGCGTCATTCGCGCCGCCTCATCATCTAATAACCAGGGCTTCATTCGCGTCATTCGCGCCTCCTCATCATCTAATAACCAGGGCTTCATTCGTGTCATTCGCGCCGCCTCATCATCTCATAATCAGGGCTTCATTCGCGTCATTCGCGCCTCCTCATCATCTAATAACCAGGGCTTCATTCGCGCGATTGACGCAGCAAGTAGGTCTATCGCGTCTTTGCATTGACTTAACATGTAAATCACTCGCGCTTGACGCGCCATTCGCGTTGGGACTGAACACAATATAACGTTACTGTGAAATTACCACATCAAACGTGACGTGCTAATATGGATGCAGGTATGAAGCCGCCGGGATTGCTTCAGGGAAAATTTATTTTTAAGAGCCTTCCCAATGGAAACCTCGACAAGACTAAGGTTGTTAGCACCTTGTGCAATGCGGAATTGGATTACTGTACGGAATTGGTTTAAAAAAAAAAAATTCTCTCAACAGGTCTAGCTTTAGTTGAAACCAGTAAATTTGTATTGGCTCCTAATGTATTATGGCTCCTGTATGACATATCGCTTGTTGCTCCCTAACTCTTTGTAAGTTGCTTTGGATAAAAGCGTCTGCTAAATGACTAAATGTAAATGTACTGTAGGAGCTCTTCCAGTCTCAAGTACCACCTAAACGCAGAGCATCCCTTAGCTAATGCGGAAGTAAACACAATTACATCTTATTGAACATAATTTTATTTTCATCACCAATTATCATAGTAGAACAGCTTTCTCAAGCAGTTTGTGATGCATTTTGGAAACAGAAGATGAGCCCCTGATCTAATGCGCCACCTGGCTTGAGAAACCCGTTCTCAAAGACTTACTTTTAGTTATTATTTGGGTAGCACACATATTCTGAATGCCTTCCGCAGAATTCAAATGAGCCATTTCAATCTAGATTAATCTAGATTAATTCCAAGATTAATCTAGATTCATCTAGATTTAAAAAAATAATCTATGCCCACCACTAATTATTGTATAGCTGGCTTAATAGAAAATAAACAAGCAATAATGTGAATAAGTTACTAATTAATACATTCATTTAGAATGAAAAACATACATTTAAGAATGTATCTGTCATGTTTACGAAAATGTCTGACATCCACGACACTCCTCCATCCGTTCTGTGATTGGGCGTTCGGAAGGATTCCTGGGTAAGGGACTTCAGTGGAGTCTCCATTAATAAGTAATTCTTCGTCGAAGACCGCATCTAGGGCACAAAGGAGGCGCTCGCGAGCATACTTCTGAGCGCTAAAAAGACAAATGAGACTCTCTACGGACTCATAGATTTTGCGAGCACGCGCAATTTAGTACACGAGACCGTACGTCCGCATGAAGTGCGCCATTTGGGACAGGGCCATTGGACACACTTGCGCTCTTCCTTCCTTTCGCGTGCACGCGCTCTCAAGTGGATAAGACCTTAAGTGGGGGTATTTGGACGCAGCCTTCGCTTAAAACTAATACGCTACGGCTAAAAGGGATACACCTACTCCCGGAAGTGATGCAAAATCTCGCCATAAAATTATAATAAAGTATATTTGCTAACGCCTACACCTACCCCAACGCTAAACCTAATCTTATAATAATACAAATATAGTAATTAACTGTTGTCAGTGTTGCAATAATTATGTGAAGTGCACATGCCCAGTGGAGATAGCTGTATCCCTTAAAGCCATAACAGCTTAAACCCCGATGTTACTTACCCCAGTACAATAGGTGGCGATATACACCTAAACATGTTGGTTTACACCCATCATTAAAAGAGAGCGAAATGCTGCGCATGCGCGGTCTGACGCATGCCGTGAATGTTGAATTGTATGCCTACTGAAATTTAATCGGAGTATTAATCGATTTCTTTACCGTTTAACCAATTGTTAATATATCGATAGGCTGTTTTACTATTATTCTTTATGTGAACAAATTGTCTTTATTATACGTTTCCTCCTGGAGTGCTGTTTTGTCCATATTGCAGTTAATCTATGAGGTAACAGTCTTCAAGCTTGATTTTTATCCGCAGATCTTCTTATCACACGTGTAATAAGGCTGAAGTTTATAAATTAGATCAGAGATATACAATATCATGGAGGCTCCACCGGTCACTGTGATGCCCGTGACGGGTGGCGCCATCAATATGATGGAGTACTTGCTGCAAGGTAAGCTAAATCATTATCACAACTGCATTATTACTGTATATTATGGACATTGTAATATCCAGATTCTACATTAAAAGTACCACGGTTTTTGATGTCTGATTCCGCTGCTGTACTGCTGAGAAACACCTGATAGTATAACGTTAATATCACAAATACTGATTAAAACAATTTAGATGAATGTGTTATGTTTTGGGTTTTGGTTCAGTACGATTTAATGGGCATTTCATTGGCTCCCTCAGCCGGATAACATCCCATTCATGGAAATCCAACAACACATTTCCAACAGAGTCCAATGAGACCAATACAATTTCCGTAATAACCATGAAATCCATTGCAGTTTCTGTGTGTGACTGTTTCTATTTGCTCAGGGTGTACTATAGTAAAAGAAAAGTATGTCTATCTAACTAAGCATATTTAATTTTTAACATGCTTATGTGCTGTATTGTAACTAGTGCTAGTTATTCAGTTGTGTGTTTATTTAAGTGTGTTGTAAGAATAAAAAAAACACTCTTTTCAAGTAAGGATTAGAAATGGGTTTGTAGCTTTACTGTATTTCTTATGTTGGTTTCTCCACTGGGGCACAGGCAGTGTGTTGGATCAGTCCCTGGAGAGTCTCCTACATAGACTGAGAGGTCTTTGTGATGACATGGAGCCCGAGAGCTTTGCCGACCATGAGTTGGTCTATCTACTGAGGGGTCAGCAGGGCAACCCGTTCATCCTGCGTGCCCGTCGTTCTCTCCTTCAACCTACCTCCCCTTGGCACCTGCGCTATCTGGGCCAGCCCGAGGTTGGAGACAAGAGCCGCCACGCCCTGGTTCGAAACTGTGTGGATGTTGCTGCATCACACAGTTTACCAGACTTTCTCAATGAGATGGGTTTCCGCATGGACCATGAGTTTGCGGCCAAGGGCCACGTGTTCCGCAAGGGGCAGATGAAAATAGTGGTGAGCAAACTCTCCCGTGTGCTGGTGCCAGGTAACTTGGAGAACACAGAGCCCCTGTCTTTGTCATATCTGGTTGAGCTGAGTGTGCTGGCACCAGCGGGACAGGACACTGTGTCTGAGGATATGAAAAGCTTTGCAGAGCAGCTGAAACCTCTAGTGCATCTGGAGAAGATCGACCCTAAACGTCTAATGTAGTGCACTTATGACTGAGGTGTTTAACAGATACTGTAGACAGAGATGCTTATATTAGGCAACAGCTGTTGAAGTGTACAAATATTGTTTTTGCGTCTATTTATCCCATTTATTAAAATTGACATGTTCCCCCTCATGATTCAGTTTTCAGAAATATTCATTTCAGTTTTAGTCCAGATGATAAGACACTGATTTTCTTCTGTATTCTTCTACCTGAATTCTGTATTAAGCTTAGGTCTTATCTTAATTATGCTGAAATGCATTGCTGATTTTCAAGATTATAAAATTCCTTGATGTTTATTATGTTATTACTTATTACAACAAAGATCCAAATACTGTAAATATGAATCTTTATTTAGCAGTGCAAAATAAAATACATGCAGCTTGGAAGAAATGTTCGCTTAAAGACTTGCTCTGAAATAAGCACAATCTTCCCTCTGGAATGAAGTGTGTAAACACGTGTGCGAACACACTTTTTTAAAAATGCAATTCTTGGATCAAATAATAAATAAAATGGGGCCAAAATTGGCCCAGTATATATGGAAATTCCTTCAATACTGTTTGCAAAGTTTCCGAAGTTAAGAACTTGTGAAGCTGGATGATAAAATGCCAAGTGTACGATTTAGCAGATTTAAGGCAAAGGGTGTCTGATTTGAAGATGATAAAATATAGAGTTCATTTAATTTGGATGCTTTTAGTTAAAACATAATTCCCAGTTACAATAGTGTTATTTCATAGCTTTGATAAACTTATCGTTATTTAAAAAATGTTAAAAATATATAATGAATGAGTACGTGATAATATTTTTTTGACCGGTAGTAAACATTTTAAACAAATTTAAGTGGGGCAACTTGGTTAAAATCATAAATATGCAATGTTTGCAGATCTCAAATACTGCAAATAAAACAGGTTCATGTTTAAACAACACAGTACATGCAGAAATGCTGATTAAAGACAAACCTGAAGTGCGTCCATGTGTGTTGAGTTGAGTTGAGTTTAGGTATTCAGATGACTAACCTGTCAAACCCTTCCCCCTCTGTAAATCTTCTCACTCCTGAGGGGTATTCCAGAAAGCTGGTTAAATAAATTTAAGGGTAGATTAGCTGATTTCCGGTTCCAAAAGCGGAGATTAATTTCATGGTGTGTAAGTAGCAACTCACTCTCTGAAGATAACCTGCTTCAGGGGTTGTTCGTGCATGTATGCTTTTTGATGAGCACCAAGTGGATGAGAAAACACAGATTACTTATAATTTCACCAATTTCCAATTTCACCCATCGCAGTTCAGCATTCACAACTAAATTATTATTATCTTTATTATGTAACCTTTTTAAAATTAAATAATCTTTAAATAAAATAATGTAAGCTGTTATTGTTAAACTAATTTAGGTTTTATTTATTTATGTTGAATTTATATTTTGAAATAGGTTCATTAAAACATATCTGAATATTACCTGGATGTATATGCAAACCTTACAATTTCCAATAGTTAAAGGATGTTAATAGTGATGTATTTTAACTGCAGAACAATTTATTGATCAGCTGCATATCATTATTCTTGTCCACTTATTGCGCAACATTTGGTGTATTGTGTCAAGGATGGTTGTGGCCTAATGGTTAGAGACATTCTTAAAACTCATAGGTTGAAAGTTCGATTCCCAGATTGCCAGGTTTCCAAGGCTTTATAAGGTGACCCCCAATGAGATCACCTATGGCATACTGTTCACATATTTAAAATCTTATTATAAATTCAAATCCCTTTACATAATAAAATACCTTAAGTTTTTATACTGTCTGAAAATCTCTTTTTGATCCTCAGCCTCCTCCTACAATTCATTATTGAAAGGCATTTCTCAGAATTACAATTAGCCTTTCAGGATAGGACTTTTCCACCTCTTTTAACATTTGGAAAGCCATGGCCTTTTAACTAACAAATTAAAACCAAAAACTTAAAATGGATTTGAACTACATTAATTTAAAAGGGATATATTACATGACATATTTGACATACAGTGGGCCTAACGTTTCATTCTCTACTTTCATCCTCTAAAACAAATTAATTATCATGGTGTACTGTAGTGTTCATTTTTGAGTATGACAAGTATGACAAATGTTGCAGTTTCTACCATTAAAAGAGTCTCCATTAATATGAGTACATCTGCAACTGGTCTCTCTACTTTAGGTATAGCTTACGCTATCGGGGTTCCGCCTCCTTCCAAAAATACTGATACTTTACAGATACTTGATTGCATCGCGCCGGTAAATTTTATCGGCCAATGACGTTCGAGTGCTTCTCCTTCACGAAGCAAGCATCAACTAAAGACTTCTTCTCACCGTTGATGACCCTAACAAGAGGATGCTGTTTACAAGCTACCCTTTGGCAATCCGGCAAGATGATTAGATGTCCTTCAAGGAGTGCGATGCGTGCGGGGGTCCTATGGAGCTTGCGGCCGTGCATGCCGCGTGTGTCTTCTGTCTGGGCCGAGCACACGTATACAGCAAATTGGCCAGTGTTAAATGAACACTGCTTGGTGTCTATATGTGTCCACACTATTGGGTGTTGAAGTAACACTGAAGCAATGTTGAAGATAATGCGATAATGAAGTGATGATCGATCTATAATGATGAACACCTCCTGTTAACAAACACAATAACTGAAGAAAACATCAACAAGAACAGTTGATTTTGAGGTCATCATCATGGTGAACAGCGTTTCATTTAATTAAGGTCTTAGCCTTGTACTATTGATGGTCATTCTTTTACAACAGCTTCAGTGTTGCAATCTTAATGAGACTTGTCTCTTGTTGTAAAGAACACTTAGCGGATGAAAATATATGTGATTGATTGTGGAACTTTTATTGTTTAGGTTTCAGTTTTAATGCTTTAAATGTAAAATGGGTTGTAACACATAAATAATGCTGCTGTTGGAGAAAGATCACTTAAATCAGTCTGGAGAAACAATTACTTGCTCAAAGAATTAACACTGTTACAACAAAATTATTTAGATGACCTGATCAACTGCTATGCATGCTGGAAGTCATAGAGGAGTTTTGTACAGAATGTCATGTTTCCCAGAATGTATTGCTGCATAAAGTTTTTGTTGATATTGATGGTGACCATCATTGAGATTCATTCACAGATTATTGCTGAATCACAGAGTCAAAAGACAAACTAAAGATCATCAAAACTTTTTCAGGATAATGTTGCTGACCTTTACTATTTACCGATGTCATTATTTGGCTTTTTCTTACTTTGCTTTTGCTGTAATAAACACCCATAAAGCCGTCTCCGTTACCTCTGTAACCTCAGTTCCCTGATGGAGGGAACGAGACGTTGTGTCGAGCCGACAGATGGGGTTCGCCCTTGAGAACCTATCAACTCTGACTACTAAAGAAGAGGCCAATGATCCACGCTAAGTGGTCCAAGAGAGACACCTCTGGCTAAACCTTGCGCAGATGAGTGACACCGAGAAAGTCCGCTTTCTCAACGCACCCATCTCGCAGGGGGCTGTTTGGTGACACCGTCGAGGACTGCGCTCATCAGTTTTTGACGGTGAAGAAGCAGATAGAGGCTATTAGCCACATTCTATCTCGCTGCGACTCGGCCGCAGAGCGGCCTCCGAGATCTCGTGCAACATCTGCTTCCCAGCAGCTCAGGCCCCCTTCGACATCGCAATCATATTAGTTTATCTACAGAACAATAATACATAAAAGACAAATAAATAGAAGTATCCATAGCATGTTTAATGCTGGTAGCACCGAGTCTATAGGACCCCCAGGTGTGCAGAAATGGTTTGAATCAATTCTTAGGCAGCCAATGATATTGACCCGTTTAAACTGGAAACTGGCGTCTGAATCACGCGTTGTTTACGTGTATTCTGCGTGTACTTGACGTGTATTTAACACGTTAAGTACGTTTTAAATACGCGTAAAGTACACGTTAAGTACACGTAGAATACAGATTCGGGCGTTCTGTTGTTAGACTCGGGCGTTTTTGACCTTCTTGGCTTTCCATAGCAAACAACACGTACTCTACGCGTTGTTAAGGTGTTCAAATTCGCACGTTTTTTGACCCTCTTGGCTTTCCATAGGACTCCGCATACATCGAGATAGCCCTCGCTGCAGCCTGTAGCGTCTCTAATTTGTGATCTTCTTATTTAAGATCACAAATTAGATTTAAATAAAAAAATAAAACGGCAATAAAATTGATAAAAAAAATGTGAGAAAAAGAGAAGAACAATAGAAACATAGATTAGAAATAGAAATGCAGTTGATGTAAAGCAGCAGTCGTCAGGTTGTAAATGCACAGCTAAACAATACTAATTATAAAAACGTTTAAAAAAATTAAAAGCTCTGATATTTTCAAGCTTTAATTGAAATTTGGCTAGTGAAATTTGCATGCCGGTCACCGCCCCCGGATATCCGGTATAAAAGGAGGTAAGAACCTTTTGTTCTGAAGAGCCCGAGAGCCCCGCCGGATGCCTGTCCTACGCAGGACGTGGGCTGACACTGGGTTTACGCGAAAGTTGTAAAACCTTGCGAAGGTGTTGGGCATAGCCCAACCCGCAGCGTTACAATGTCTGCCAGAGAGGCGCCTCTTGTGATCGGTATGCCGCGTGACTGCATCCACGATCCAGTGCGCCAGTCTCTGTTTGGGGACAGCTCTCCCCTTCTGCTGTCCTCCGAAACAGACAAAGAGCTGGTCAGAGCTCCTGAAGCTCTGCGTGCGGTCCAAGTAGTGGCGCAGTGTTGCCAGGGCCGAATTCAAGGCAATCCGGGGACACAGAGAATGCTTGAAGTCCCCTACCCTGGAAGCGAGCACCATCAAGAGGGCCGTCTTACTCGAAAGGTGAGGAAGATCGGAACCTCCGAGGGGCTCGAAGGGGGACTCAGAGAGGCCCGCCAGGACCACATTAAGGTCCCAAGAGCGGATTCCTGCAGGGAGGCGTCCATCATCATATGCCTCGTAACCTGCTTAAGAGGGAAGAGCTAATCACATCTCGCGGGGGGGGACCCCGGAGGGAAGGTTGGCTCCGCCGACTTAACCGCCCGATGGAACAGCTGAACAGTCGGTTTGAGAGTGGTGGCGGCTGTAATATGTGTTCGACCTTATGTCTCGCCAAGACGTGAGGTCAGGTTTCCGAACACAGTCCAGTGGAGTACGAGATCTGCTGCAAGGGACACCAAGGGAGAAACGGAAACTCTTTTTGTGAGTAAGTGGGTGCCAGGCCCTGAGAAGGGCCCGGCTTTGAGACCGAGTACCTGAGTACTGCTGCTTTACATCAACTGCACTTCTATTTCTAATTTATGTTTCTATTGTTCTTCTCTTTTTCTCACATTTTTTATCAATTTTATTGCTGTTTTATTCTTTCTTTAAATCTAATTTGTGATCTTAAATAATTTTCATTTTAAAGATCGTCTTATTTCTCTTTACACATGCGCAGTAACGAATGCTTGACCACATATTGTTAAGGCGCATGCGTGCATAAGCACGCATGACGTCACCGCGCTACAGGCTGCAGCGAGGGCTATCTCGATGTATGCAGAGTCCCATGGAAAGCCAAGAGGGTCAAAAACGTGCGAATTTGAACACCTTAACAACGCGTAGAGTACGTGTTGTTTGCTAAGCCAAGAAGGTCAAAAACGCCCGAATCTAACAACGTGTACTTAACGTGTACTTTACGCGTGAAAAATTAACGTATACTTTACGTGTATTTAAAACTTACTTAACTTAAATACACGTCAAGTACACGCAGAATACACGTAAACAACGCGTGATTCAGACGCCAGTTTCCAGTTTAAACGGGTCAATATCATTGGCTGCCTAAGAATTGGGTCAAACCATTTCAGCACACCTGGGGGGTCCTATAGACTCTGTGCTACCAGCATTAAACATGCTATGGATACTTCTATTTATTTGTCTTTTATGTATTATTGCTATGTAGATAAACTAATATGATTGCTGTTCAATGAAAAACTGTACAAAAACAAAATGACCTGCTTTTACTCCAATCCTGATTTAAAAAAAAAAAATAAACACAGTAGTAGACAAACTAGCTTTACCATTTATCAAATTTTGGTTAGCATCAAAAAATTATATATTTGTGTGGGAAAACAGTTACAGCAGAGGTACTTAAGACAGGTATAGGATAAAGAGCATTCTAGTACATATAGGTCTTTGTAAAACAATGTGAGCTTTTTGTGCTAACAATTATAACCAGCTGGTGGTGCTTGTTAAAACATTTTTGTTCAGAGATTTTGCACTTAAACACGTGTTATATATTTTAAAATGAATTAAAAGACTTTCAGGATTAGGAGAAGCGCTTGTACCTAACTTTATCAAACACTTATTTGTGAAATGATTGAACACTAACATAAAACTGTGACATCTCCGCCTAACAACCAAATCGTATAGTGGTACTGGCAGCTGCAAGACAAAATATAATTTCAACAAACAATCATAATTTCAATAATCAACCTTTATAAGGGTGAAACAAATAAAGAAAAGACACTTTCTGTGTGTATTGATAGAAACTTAGAACTTAGAAACTTAGCAAGGAGGAAAATGCATGAAGCTATTCTTTATTGCACACATTTGAATGTGAACATAAATTACTGTCACCTTCCCAAGGACACTGAAGCCTCTACATCCAGTGGGTACCAGATAAATATAAAGAAATAATCTTTAATTGTTTTATATAAATTAAATTCAGACCTATGTAAGTAGGACTGAATGCCACTTCCACTTCCGTAAGTAGGAATGAATAATTTACCCAAACTTACCTAAAACAGATACTATTTGTTTGTAAAACTTTGTCAGGGCATTTTAAGAACCCTTAAACCCTCTCTCTGCACATTTAAGGAGCTGGCTTGTAAATTAATGAAACAAATTGGAGATAAAACAGGTGAAACAGATGTCAGTATGTAAACTCATATAATTAAGCAACAGTATGAACACTATACGTATTTATTAATGTAGACTTTACTTCCTCTATTTAGCCATTGAACAAACAATATAAACATTTGAGATTCAGTGTGCATTTAAAGTGACATATAGAAATTATGTCATTGTTGGCTGGTCCCAGCTGATTGGTCAATTGAAGCATACAATTTTAATTCTTTGGGTCATAACCATCCTGACACTAGTTTGAGTGAGGGCCACTCTAAAGCGGTTCTCATAGCAGAGACCTCTGCAAAAAACATCTGCATATGGCTTACATAACCCCTATCTGCCACCAACAGGCCATCTTGGTACCGAAAAGGCTAAATTGTATAAAGGGTTTCTTTGCCACAATCCAAGTGTTCTGTTTTGTTCCCTACATACTTTACCTTCCTCAAGCACTGACGGAATACAGATTCATACAGTGAGCCAGGCCAGTTGACCTCCACGCTTATGATCATACATTTATACAAATAATTGCATTATTAAATGTACAGTTGGTCATTATCACCATTACTGTTCTTTACATTTTTAAATCAAAACTGATGTCACTGAAAAGACAGCTTACATGCACAATAGACCTATAAATGACCGTTCAGACTGAGGTCGCACTGCGAAACATTAGACCTGTATCTGATTTAGGACCACATATGGAAGTGGCTCAGATCAGATTTAAATATAGATCGGATTCCATCTGGTTATCCTGTTCACACTGTCATGCAGTAAACAGATTTGGGTCGCATATGAGCAAAAAAATCTGATTTGGTGGCAGTGTGAACGTGGCTTAAGTGTCACCATTTTCCTTAGTTTTGATTGAGTCAGTATGCATTTAAAGTGACATAGTATATAGATGTCATTGATGGCTGGTCCCAGCTGAATGGTCAGCTGAAGCATACAATTTTAATTATTTGGGTCATAACCGTCCTGACACTGGTTTGAGTGAGGCCACAATAAAGTGGTTCTGTGGTCATAGCAGAGACCTCTGCAAAAACATCTGCAAATGGCTATCCGCCACCAACAGGCCATTAATCGCCCTGTCTTAGTAAAGAAAAGGGAAAATTGTATATAGGGTTTCTTTGCCACAATCCAAGTGTTCCGTTTTGTTCCCATACTTTACCTCTCAAGCACTGAGCCAGGCCAGTTGACACCCAAGTTGGTCATCAATATAACTATTCTTTACAATTTTTAAATCAAAACTGGTGTCACTGAGAAGACAGCTCACATGCACAATAGACCTATAAATGTCACGTCTTTCCTTAGTTTAGATTTTTCTGGTATTGCCTTCTGTGCCTGATTTCCTTATTAGTTAATTAGTCCCTCACCTGATTCTGTTTAAACTGATTATGTTCCCTATTTATTTAAGCCTGTCTGTTCGTTTAGTACATAGTCCAGTATTGTTCTTACATGTTTATGGATGTTTGAATGTGTCTTCTCCTGGTTTATCCTTGTTCAATTATTTTTTAAGTAACTTTTGAATTGTTCTTCGTCATCCACTTGGATTATACAGCTTCTGTGACAATAAGAGACTTTCTTTTCACCAAACCAGAGCTGATTGCAGCATATATGCAGAATATTGCTCTTATGACTCTACAAAATGCTTCCAAAGGATAACAGCAAAAACAAATTATTGATCTTTTTAATATATACTTTATTGTGTGATACATCATTTAGTGAAACCTGCTTTTCTCTAAGTGAAACCTTCTTTTTAGAACAAAATGAATAGAAAGGGTTAGCAGCGTTAAAAGGGAGTCAATTAATTGTCACCTGTCAATGTCTTTCTAATGTATTTTTTTTTTAAATAGAACATGTCCAGGTGACACAATGAACTGTGAACATAGCCTCACAAGACACCTTGATATATGGGAGCATGCAAGACTGTACCAACTACTGCACACAAGTTAACTTTGTTCTTTTTGTAATACGTTTTTAGCATTAAAACCATGGACACAACCAACTGGCCATATCTTGCGCATAGTAATCACAGTAACTATTATAGTAACCATACTTCAACCACTGATTGATCGTAGATTCTGAACTTCTAAAAAAGCCATTAGTGTGTTTATTTTCTTAGAAATAATTAAATTATGACTTGAGAGTACTGACAGGAGCTGAGGTAAGTGCACATGGTTCAGAACATGTGACTTAAAGGTTGGAGTTGAATGATGGCCTAAAATGAGCTGATTTTGGAAACCATAAAGAACACTAAGTTTGAAAGTTAAAATGGTATGTTTTCTTAATAAAGTGGCCATAGTTGTAAATAAAAATCCACCTTTAAAAGTTTACATTGTTCATCAAAAACGAAAATGAATTACAATGGTCAGTATCATAAATTTGAAGAACCAGCATTTGTAAACTTTTAATCAAACAAATGTCAGTGTTTTTAATGTTAGAAACCTGTGGTAAATGGTGTTACGGTCAGAAGGTTTACTAATGCGCAAAATGGGCTTTTTATCTAAATAAATACAATTTTCACTAATCTTACCCCACTGACAGCAGCTGGTGCACCACATCCCTGAAAATTCACTCAATACAAATCTTTATGTAGCCATGCAAAAGAAAATAAATGCAGCTTGGATGTACTGTTCACTTAGAGAGTTAATTGCTCTGAAATCAAGCACAATCTTGCCTCTGGAATGAAGTGTTTAAACACATGCGCGCGGACCCACTTTTAAAAAATGCAATTCTTTCATCAAAAAATAAAATGGGGCAGAAATAGGCCCATTATATATGGGAATTCCCTAAATACTGTTTGCAAATCTTCTCAGGTTAAGACCTAATAAAGCTGGATGATAAAATACCAAGTATACGATTTTGCAAATTCAAGGCAAAGGGTGCCTGATTTGAAGATGATAAAAGAGTTAATTCATTTTGGATGCTTTTAGTTACAACATAATTCCAAGTAACAACAGTGTTATTCCATGGCTTTTTTAAAGCTACCATTATTTTGAAATGTGAAAAAAATATAAAGAATTAATGTTTGAAGGAATAAGACTTTCATGTATCTTTGCATTCTGTCAGACTTTCATGCTGCTGTGTGACTTCGTCACTCCAGAGGTTTGTTTCTATTTAAATTCAACAGACGCTGGACTGGAATGGACACAATACATGCAGAAATGCTGATTAAGGACAAACCTTGAGTGTGCATGTGTGTTGGAAACTCAACTGCATTTGTCAAATATTTGAATAGGTATTCAGATGATTAACCTCTCAAACCCTTCCTCCTTTCTAAATCTTCTCCCTCCTGAGGGGTATTCCAGAAAAATGTTCAGGTGACATACTCGGCTAAGTTTAAGGGTAGATTTGCTGATAACCTTAACTTTCATTTCCAAAAACGGAGATTACCTTCAGGGTGTCTAAGTAGCAACTCACTCTTTCCTGCACCTGTCCCCTCTTGATTTGGTTCCCTTTATATTAACCTCGTGTCTCTTTTCTTTTGCTGGTTCATTGTTTGTGTCATGTGGGTGTGGAGGTGGAGGCGAACGTGCTAACCACTAAGCCACCGTGTGGTGTATAAGCCTACAATGTCTCAATCTTGAAGTGGCACAGGTGCTCTATTTATTCATTTACTCATATGTGTCATCTAATGACAAACATGAAATCTGGATATTAACTTTCCTACATTTTATATATTTTTTATAACAGTTTTTCTCAAATGCTAAAACACAAAAACCAAATGACCAGTTGTCTAAACACATTTACTAAATCTAGCCATCATTTTCCAATATCATAAACACATTTCACATAAAGACACAATTCACAAAACACAATCCTCCGTTCTCATAAATCTTAACACATTTTTCCTTGCTAAAACACAAGTTGCAAAGGAACTCTGCTCATATTCTCAAATGAAAGCTCATGTGATGCAAAATGCTTGCCACAGTCAGCAATATTTGAACACAATGAACGCACCTGGTGTCATTCATTACACACAACGACTCAAAATTGAAGACAGTGGAAGAGGAATTCGAGTCAGAGCAGGGAGAAGAGCTGGCCATGGAAGAAGAGGAGCAGGCCAACAAGGGAGAGGAGGAGGCCAACAAGGGAGAGGAGAAGGTCCAGGAGGGAGAGCAAGACAACCTCGCACCATCATTACGGACGAGATGCGAGCAACAGTTATTGACCATGTCATTGTCTATGGCATGACAATGGCTGAAGCAGGAATAAGAGTCCGTCCAAACCTGAGTAGGTTCACCGTGGCCACCATTATCAGGGCATTCAGACAACACAACAGGTATTGTACTCTATTGCTTTCTTTGTCACAATACAATTTTACAAGCCTGTGAAAGTAGTCTATTGGTTTCAAATCAGTTGTTACTGCATTGTAAAACATGTCAATTGACAACACATGTTTCTTTCTTTAGAGTTGAAAGAATGCCACATAGAGGTGGGAGGGTTGCCATATTTACAGTGGCACAAGAAACCCTCATTGTGGATATGGTTCATGAGAACAACTTCATCAGACTCCGTGAGATCATAGACAAAGTCATTGCCGATAATGTCAACTTTGAGAGCATTGATGATGTCAGCTTGGCCACAATAGATCGAGTCCTCCAGCGCCAAAAGATGCGGATGAAACAGGTCTATAGGGTTCCCTTTGAGCGCAACTCTGCGCTACACAAATACCTACATTACGAGTATGTGCAAGTACGTATACATCCATGTTCACAGTACA
The DNA here is from genome assembly GCA_029783895.1 of Triplophysa bombifrons. Taxonomy (NCBI): domain Eukaryota; kingdom Metazoa; phylum Chordata; class Actinopteri; order Cypriniformes; family Nemacheilidae; genus Triplophysa; species Triplophysa bombifrons. The sequence continues at coordinate 9,189,411 of CM056455.1, forward strand.
GTTAGTGGACATACTGTGTTGCTCAGTGGCCTACATTACTTTTGGACAATACCGTGTTACCTGATTGACTGTTGTTCTGAACACCTGTGCACTTTCACATTTTCACAGAGGATATTACAGTTGGACGCGATGGCCAGACATCATGAGTACCTTTTCCTAGATGAGGCTGGCTTCAACCTGCAGAAACGAAGGCAAAGAGGCCATAACATCATTGGCTAAAGAGCCATCACTGAGGTTCCTGGCCAATTATTATATTAAATTATTTTGAGAAAAAGAAAAAAATAAACAATTGTCAATTGTTGAAAAGATCCCAAAAGAATGGAGACATAAGGACTTCAGAATACAGGATTGACTTGGTGTTTAAAATGAATGATTTATTATTAAAAACTTGTCAAGATTGTTTTTATTTTTAGTTTTTTCAGTGTGTTCCAATGCCCCTCCTTTATGATCTGTAGTCTTTCAGATTGGGGAAAACGGGCAGTAAAAAAATTATGGATCCTTCTTCAACATCTTATCTTGTTTTGTTTACTTTTTTTGCTGCGATAGTGTAATTCTATCAATTTATTACATCAGCTTTCTCAGAAACATTTGTTTCATTTTTATTTTTCTTATGTAATTTGTTTACTCCACAGTTTCTAGTTTGAACTGAGATTCTTTTGAATCAAGAAACAACAGAAAGCCAAGGGTAGTTTATCAACAGGTTAATGAACCCTCACTGAAAAAAAAATGTTGTTTTGATTATGTCCAAAAATAAAAAAATATAGCAACATTTAAACAAGCAAAATGCTACAGTATATACAATAGATGAAATTAAAAAAAAAACTTTTGATTAATTCTAGGTTAAGAACCCTCCATATACAAAGGCTGTGTCCTCCAGGAGCAGAGCCGTTGAAAATGAAAGTTACGACACATAGACCTCCATAAAAACAATGGATTGTGGAAGTAACGCGCATCATGGGTAACGCCCATTCATTTCAATGTCTACCAAACATATTTGCTGTACAGAAGTTAAAAAACTGCATGTTTTTAGATTTTAATGAGTTGGCAGTTGAAATTAAATGTTAAAATTAAACACATATTAAACACTGATCTCATATTCATATTACTCGCAATATAAAATGCTGTTATAATTGTATGCAATGTAGTAGTGACTGAACACTACGTGCTAATATTTTGTAAAATCTATGTAAATACAGTTGCGGTTATCTGACTGATAAAATCGATTTAAATAGGTTGAAAGCACGGAATTATTTGGAACTATTGAGGGCTCCATGAACTTGATGAACCACGTGACCACACGGTGTAAAGAGTTACTCTCATATTCAAAGGCTCTGCTCTGGAGGTAACGCTGTCCTCCGAAGAAATGCCCTTTGAAATTAGACACAGCTACTTTTATATTTTAAATACTTACATCTTCATATTGATATGCTGCCATTCCTTGTTGGGTCTGCATCCTCTGCTTGAAATAATCTGATTAAAGGACAGTTTAACATGAATAAATTAGAAACGTTTTCATTAATTTAAATAATTTAATCCTACCAATGGAATAGCATTTCTTTACATAAAAGACCATTTACATACAAAATATAATCAAGGAGACATTGAAAAAGTATAGAGAATAACTTACAAGTCAAGTTACCCAGTTTGACACAGCAGGCAACATAATCATCAAATAAGATTGTTCCATTAGAGCTGAAACGCTTCATTATGCATTTCATGGTTTGAGGGCTTAACCTGTATCCTGCACAAACATCACAACAAATAATCTTACAAATCACATTCAATTCACAAGTTAAAGGGGAACTCCGTCCATGCCGTTCCACAAGCGTAGGACATTTGTTCATCTTAGCAACGCAAATTAAGGGTTCGGGTCACACTCTGTTTCCGGGTTTTGGTTTGTTTTCCTCCCGAGTGTTGTCCCGTGTTCTGTCACTACAACCACAGGTGGGCTTTTGTTGTGGTCCTGTCATCTCTCTCTCGGCTAGGCAGCAATCAGCCCAATCAGGCCGCACCTGTTCCCCGTTTCCCTTTTCCTATTTAAGTCCTGTCTCTTCTTTCGCCCAGTGTGGGTATGTCCTTGTGTGCAGTTGTAATTTTTTGGCTGCGTGACTTGTGTGTTAAAGACTGTTTTTACACTTGTCCTCAGGCAAGGACTTCATCTCAGTTCCTCCGGACATTGAGGCCGAATAGAGAGCACTAGGTCAGGTGTCCTTTGGTAGTCCTCTCTGTTTACTGTCCCAGTAGACGCAGGCGCTAGAAGAGATCCGCTTTTTTTCTATTCGCCCCGTTTGTTTGTTTCTTTGTTTAAACCTTTTCCTCGTACTTTCCTGCTTCAGAGTCAATTTGATCCGTGACAGAATATACCTACCAAGAATGAGCTCAGCAGGAGACGTAGAGATCCGCCGGGCCATCGCTCAGCAGGCATCCTGCTAGGGCGCCAACATGAGGAGATCGCAGAGGCCTGCCAGGGGATAACCAACCTGTCAGAGCAGATCGTCGTCATCTCCCGATGCCTCGACCAGATGTAGGTCAATCCGCCGGGGTTCCTGCGAGCATGGAGGCATCTGCAACGCAACGTTTGGAACCTTGCCTCAATCCTCTGACTCCCTACCCAGGTGAGCCCACCTCCTGTCACTCCTTCCTGTCACAATCCGCCCTGACTTTCTTGTTACAGCCCTCCTGTTTCTCCACTGAACAGTCTAAGGTTGCGTTTGTGATCATGTACCTGGCTGGTATCGGAGTGGGGAACAGTGGTATGGGACAATAAGAGCGAGTGCTGCAACTCCTACGATAGTTTCTCTCGAGAGCTGCGCAAGGTTTTCAACTTGTCGGCTCTGGGCAACGAGGTGGCTCGAGCATTGTCACTGCTTCATCAGTGTCCCAGGTGGCTTTCGGAATACGCCATCGAGTTCCGCATGCTCTTGCATGCATATACAGCTATCAAAAAGCCATTTCTTGCTCGAGCATTGGTTAAGATGCCATATCTGCACATTAACTGCTAAAGGAGAAACATTGCATCCTCCTATACAATGTCATCTCATTAGATGTCTTTTCAGATGTATACTGCACCCATTGACTGGAATATTTTACAAAATGATTTGAAATAACATTTTTGTGGTGCCACTAAGTACTGTTAAAGGAATGATCCAGTTTTAATGTTTTCACATTTGTATTTTGTTATTGTGAACATTTTATGGCTGTCCATCTTGGCCAGGACACTTCTGGAAAAAAATCTTAATTTAATTAAATATGGGGAAATAAAATAAAAGCGTGCAAAAATAGTGTTTTACCCAAAGAAAAGAGAGCCTGGTTCATTTCCTGTGAGTCAATTGTGCCACTCCTATTTCTGTCGCTTATCATGAAGTGATTCTTCCATACAACAAGTCCTTCCCACATCTCCTTACACTCATTGAAACCCATGGAACCAGACATGTTTCTCTGATGAACAGCTAAGTTATGTGAGATAACAGTTTTAATTCAATTATAAATAATAGTACATTCACCATCAGGGCACTGTAGCAAAACTTTGAAACCTTAACATTGATTTGTCTCAGTGCCTCATTAAGGATACATCAAGCGTCCTGATTATCTGTCTACATGTCTCAAGGTTGAAAGCTGTAAAACATTGAATGTGTGTCAAAAATGTTATAGGTTTGATTAATTTAACTAGAGCATAACTCTTAAAATCAATCATAAATTCTAACTGTAATCCTAAATAATGAGAAATGGACTATTAATAACAAATAAATAAACACACGGATATGAACTCTTACGTTTGTAGCAACCAAAGAAGTTGGCCTGAGTCAGACAAGCTTGAAGTGTCTCTGCACATATGTGACCACCCTGATTTAAACAACAAAATTATAAATATTATCTTATGAATTTACTTTAACATTATGATTGTACTTTTGCTATTTACTTTTGAATTGGAATTCCAAATATAATTCATTATATATTGATTTGTTTTTTACCAAACCCATTCGTAAAGTCTTTAGAACACTTTTAGAACAGGTGATTCAGCACATACATTTTATATAAAGTATTTTTATCAAGTATTAGTGTTCTTTTGAAGCTTGAGAAGAGATCAGAACGATGAAGAATGGTGAAAAGCCCGGAAAGGGGGTTTTGACTAAACATGAGAGTGAATAAATTAATTTGGGATGAAAAATCTAGATTAAAGACACATCTTTTCAGCCAAGCTTTCACTTAATGCATAGTTAATGAACAGCAGCTACGCTAATTATCCTCTTTATTCTCTTTCCGCCTCTGCCTCGGGATGCCCATCCCGAGGTAGGAAGAAGTTCCACCATGTCCAGACGACCGACAGATGCCCATCCCCAATTTGAGATCACGTCAGCTACAGCTGCAGACTGACTGACCATCCCAGCTCCATCTAAGGCAATTCCACCACCAGCCAAGAGAAATATGACCATCGGACCATCCCAGCTCAGACCACTACATCCCCAACCAAGAGCAAAGACGGACTATTTGGCTTATTAATGCTGAAGTTACAATAATTGGTATTAAATGCTAAACTTAAATCACATGTCACCAGTTTGAGTGCAGCTATGACACGTCAGAGGGGATCTGGCCCTCCCGGCTGAGCCTGGTTTCTCCCGAGGTTTTTTTCTCCATTAATTAATCATTGGAGTTTGGGTTCCTCGCCACAGCAGGGCAGTGTTGGCCTGCTCACCGGGAGACTGCATTCATTCATTTATTTATTTATTTAGAAATTAGCTATTATTTATTAGTATGATCTTACTCGTTGTATGAATACCATGCACTGTGCTGTGTTTTAACTTTTCTGTTTTTCCTGTTTGCCCCTGTAAAGCTGCTTTGAAACAATACACATTGTGAAAAGCGCTATATAAATAAACTTGAATTGAATTGAATTGAAAAATCACTTTTGTGTAAGTGTATGGAGAAAAAGAGATGCTAAAGCAACAAAAGAAAGTACAATCAAAAATCAAAAGTTCATATTAATAGGAGAAAACACTGTAGAAATGAAAAGCAGATAAAATGTAATGATGAAAAGGTCAAATTTCTACCATTGTCAAGACCTTTATCAGACATCAAGAATAAATCTTGCAAAGTCACTCGTACAGTCAGCAAACAGGAGATGAGCAAAATTACAGTGAAAGATAGGCTGTACCATACAATCGATTGCTCATTTCTATACAATACCTTTAGTAGAGCAAATCAGAGACCATCTTACATGACCAGAAACTGTAGTAAAATATCCATACAGTGGGTCCTGCTGGTGTCCAGGAAGTCCTCTGCCATACTTCAGGGGAAATGGAAAGAGGCTGGATTTAGTCCCAAATATGACCAATTGTTCATAAATGTTCATTGCATTGTGACATCTCATAATAAAGCATATTGTTCATTATGGTTTGTGGTGAAATAAACACTTTGTTAGGTACAAGTAGTCTCATCTCTCACCCTCTCAAAGCACAATTATCCCTACTTCTGCAGATTATGACCAGTGACACTTTTTCTTTGTAACATTTTTAAGCTTTGGTTTTGGGATGTGAGAGGACAGAAGAATGGGTATGACCTCAAGCCTCGAACTTGTTCGGGCCCGGTCCTCTCTCTTCGACGGTCCGGTCGCTCGTTCCTTTTATATGCTCCCATCTCATATGAGATTCGAGCCCGGTGTGCGCACAGCTGGCGCTCATCCACAATTACTCACCGGACTCGAACCACGGTCTCGCCACGCCTACTCTACTACAACAGCAAAGAAATATATTTCACTGTAATCAACCCTTTTAAAACGACATTAAAAATGCACATAACACTACGTCTTATAAAAGTTTTTGTTAGATTAAAAGGTTTTGTCAAAAAACACATGAAAGCACACATCCCGCGAATCTCCCTTAAAGACGCCACGTGTCTTTAAGGGAGCTTCACGCAGTATATTACGCCACGTGTCTTTAAGGGAGATTCACGGGATGTGTGTTTTCATGTGTTTTTTGACAAAACCTTTTAATCTAACAAAAACTTTTATAAGACGAGCAAAAAGATGTGATAGAGAACTTGCTTGTACACTGTAAAAAAAATCCTGTAAAATTTTACTGTAAATTACTGGCAGCAGGGTTAGCAGCCAGTTAATGTACTTTTACATCCACAGCACTGTAGGCTACTTTAATTTACATTTACATTTAGTCATTTGGCAGGCGCTTTTATCCAAAGCTTACAGTGCACTTATTACAGGGACAATCCCCCTGGAGCAACATGGAGTAAAGTGTCTTGCTCAAGGACACACTGGTGGTGGCTGCTGGGATCGAATCAGCAACCTTTTGATTTACCAGTTCAGTGGTTTAACCCACTAGACCACCATCTCCGAATTTACAAGCATTTACTTTAATCGTAGAATACAGAAAAAACTGTACTTTTTAATAACAACAGCACACTGCTGTATTTTGACAGCAAATTGCTTGATTTTAATTTACGGCATTTAGCAAAAAAACATAAAATACTGTATATCCGGTATGTTTTGCATATTATTACTGATAGCTAAATTTTAATTGAATACATCTGAGTTGAATAATTCTTACTTTTACATAAGCCCTTTTTAAACATTTCTTGATAATACTTCCTCCACATACTCTTGATAAAAGTAAAAAAAAAAATTCACCATTTGAACGTGCAGAGATGCAGGTTGGTGCAGATGAACCGATATGCCTAATATGGTCCGTCCTCTTTCCATGGGCGTGAATCCCGGGGGGACGGAGGGGACATGTCCCCCTCGATCCGAGGGTTGCCCCCCCTTGATCAATTAGACTCGTATTCTCTATTGTCATAAATGTATATTTTGTTAACCTAAACTAATTGTGTAATTAGAAGAATATACAAACACAAAAAATGCGTTAAAAAACTGTTGAGTTCCCCCTCCCCTGCCTCTCACAGTGGTTTGGTCCACTGCCTGCTCTCCCCGTACCTCTCACCTGCGCTTTGCGCAACATATTCAAGTCAGGTATGCGGCTCAGTTCATCAGTGGTTGTTCAATTCCAGTAAGAAGGCTATTTTATTAACTTTAAATGAAGTGATTCTCTTTAATGTGATGCTGATTCATTAATAAATTACTTGTCGCAAAAAATGCTGATTACCGATGTATTTTTCGATGAATCTGCTATGTTAGCGATTAAAACGTTACTTAGCTAGTAAACGTTAGCTTGTTACATAGGACGTCACACACTGCAACTTACACGCTGAAGCCGTTTCCCATGCATTGTTTGATTTTAGGCGACCTGGCATGATGTGAACATTAACGGCCACAATTAGCCACCGATCCTGCCATTCAGGTCCCGTGTCACACGCAGCAGCGAACATACCGGTTACAGTTTTGTGGCGTTGGCACTATATCTAGGGTGACCACCCGTCCCGCGTAGCGCGTGCGCGCACAGCGTTTGAAGCCCAATTCATGCGTCCCGCAAATTGAGACCGTGTCACGCATAATCAAGGCTTGCTCAAAAAAAAGTCGGTCGCTTTATATCCTCGAGCCGCAGGCAGCCGAACATTACTTGACAGTTCAGCAGGCTACTGTTGCCACACCCACCCATCAGTTGAACTGCTGACTAGGTTGTTCCGTTGTTGTCATGACAGCGCGCGCACATGCACACACTGGGAAGGAACTTTTAGATGCGCGCTCCAATTTGAAAAATGGAGAAAGAGACTGAGTCTGAGACAGGGGCGATTCTAGGTTTTCAATATTAGGGGGGCTCAGCCTCCAATGAGGATATATATATAGAGAGAGAAAGCCACACTCTAATCACCACATATTGTATACGTTACTAAAATAAATAATTAAGAAAGAATATGCAGAAAAGCATAAATACAAGTTATTGTTATTCAAATGAATATCACATTAATCGGTCAATCTGCAACATTTATATTCCAAAGTGACAACATAACGCACATAACACTTTTAAACAGTGAATGGGAAAGGGTCTTGTATCGCCTCCACATCATATGAAGATGCATTTATAACAAAGAATGGCAAAAATGTAGATGTCATGTTAATGAACACACCTTGTAAAGTTACTCTGCTAATGACGTTAAATCCAATGTGTTACTGTGTGATCTGAAGAATGCGCTAAATAACGCAGCCTAACGCCGTTTTCATAATAAGAGTTTTAAAGGGGGCTATAAAGCGATCTCGAATTCTTGTACAGATTACATTACACACAATATTTTAGGGGGGGTGAGCTAGAACTTTAGGGGGGGGGCTTTAGCTCCCCTAAAAACGGCCTAGCAACGCCACTGGTCTGAGCCATTAATTAAAAAGAGAAGGTGTGGGTACAAGAAAGACTGGGAAAATTAAATAGCTAAAGTAAATCGTAAGTGGAAGTGCATTTGTCAATTCATTGAATGTTCAAAATATTGTGAATCTTTATTTAAAAAAATATACATTGCCTGGCCTATTCATGAGCATACATCAGCAATTACACATGTTTAGGGGAATGGGGCATTATTAATATACCATGTAAGGTGGTATGTGCTAGAAATGGGTAAACCACTATCAGTGAGTCTGTCCGGGGGGTGGGGGCACCGCCACGCCAGGCAGTGTCCCACATTGTCCCTCAGAAACATACCCCTTGTCCCCCCTTGGGCTTATTAGCAGGTGGTCACCCTAACTATATCTAGCGTCCACAAAAGTTGCACAGCTTTTGTTAAGTTGGAGAGGATCGTTTTATCAGCATCTATTTTGTGCAGTATGTGTGCGGCGGAATACCTAAAGATTCAGTTTACTGAAACTCGGGCGATTCATCAACGAGCACAACAGAATTTAAGCATCTGTCACTGTTACTGACTGTTGTTTGGCTACACCAACATGAACAAAGTCTGTTGGCGGAGGCAGTGCACTACAGGGGGAAATGACAACCACTCATTAATGTCGATGTACGGTGACTTTGTCTGACAATGTTGCAGAATAAATCAGGATAACATTTTATAAGTGTTTAAAAAGTGACTCATTGTCAACATGTAGTATCATGGGTAGTGTGTTTTCATATTTGTTTCCTATCTTCACAACAGAGACAAAAAAATATATAAATGGACAAAAGCTTTATTGTTCACTTGTATTACAGTATGTGACAGGTGTTATAATATGACTACAAGTCTGCATGATAAGCCTATGAACCTAATGCATATTGTCGCTTAGTGTCGTATAAGTACAATTTTGACTGTATTATTTGTGTCCCCTTCAAAAATTGCTCTTGAGAAATTTTACATGTATTGTCCCCCCCTACTGTTAAATGAGATTTACGCCCATGCCTCTTTCAGCAAGTCATTCATCTTCTCGTAGGTTCTCTTCGGGAAGAAATGTCTGACATTTGTGGGAAAAACTCCACCTGGCCACACGTAGGCTACCTGTCTGAAAATGATTCGGGACGCTAAAGAATTGTGAACTTAGGCTACTGAACTGACGAAACAATCACAAACTTTCACCAAAATAATTCCTGAATTACTGCATTGTACTGTTATTTATCATCTGATATTTTCCTTTGCTAAAAAGATATGCAAACATATTTAGTTCCCAGCTAACATAAGCCTGGTGGACCAGTAGCGGACCACCAGTGGCAAAGTCGGCGGTCCACCGGCTTTTTGCTCATCGTTTTTCCAGCGGTCCAATGGCGGCGGACGCCATATTTCGGCCGGTGGTCCATTGCTAGCAGCTGGTTGTTTTTATCATTAATGTTTGCTGGCGGGCGGCCCACAGTCGGTCCGCGGTTTATAATCGTTAAATCACGCTGACAAAATGTCGTTCCACACAAAAACCAATGTTTAATAACAACTTCAAATTTAATATTTTAACAGATTAAATACACATTGCATTACATTTATCAGACCAACATACAAATACAGAATTTGTACCCATAGGGAAGTTATCCATTTTTATATACAGTCGTGGCCAAAAGTTTTGAGAATTACATAAATATTGGAAATTGGAAAAGTTGCTGCTTAAGTTTTTATAATAGCAATTTGCATATACTCCAGAACGTTATGAAGAGTGATCAGATGAATTGCATAGTCCTTCTTTGCCATGAAAATTAACTTAATCCCAAAAAAACCTTTCCACTGCATTTCATTGCTGTCATTAAAGGACCTGCTGAGATCATTTCAGTAATCATCTTGTTAACTCAGTTCTTCTTCTTGTTCTTCCATTGTTAACCATGGTGACCTGCAAAGAAACACGTGCAGCCATCATTGCGGTGCATAAAAATGGCTTCACAGGCAAGGATATTGTGGCTACTAAGATTGCACCTAAATCAACAATTTATAGGTTCATCAAGAACTTCAAGGAAAGAGGTTCAATTCTTGTAAAGAAGGCTTCAGGGCGTCCAAGAAAGTCCAGCAAGCGCCAGGATCGCCTCCTAAAGAGGATTCAGCTGCGGGATCGTAGTGCCACCAGCGCAGAGCTTGCTCAGGAATGGCAGCAGGCATCTGCACGCACAGTGAGGCGAAGACTTTTGTAAGATGGCCTGGTGTCAAGAAGGGCAGCAAAGAAGCCACTTCTCTCCAAAAAAAACATCAGGGACAGATTGATCTTGTGCAGAAAGTATAGTGAATGGACTGCTGAGGACTGGGGCAAAGTCATATTCTCCGATGAAGCCCCTTTCCGATTGTTTGGGGCATCTGGAAAAAGGCTTGTCGGAGAAGAAAAGGTGAGCGCTACCATCAGTCCTGTGTCATGCCAACAGTAAAGCATCCTAACACCATTTATGTGTGGGGTTGCTTCTCATCAAAGGGAGTGGGCTCACTCACAATTCTGCCCAAAAACACAGCCATGAATAAAGAATGGTACCAAAACACCCCCCAACAGCAACTTCTTTCAACAATCCAACAACAGTTTGGTGAAGAACAATGCATTTTCCAGCACGATGGAGCACCGTGCCATAAGGCAAAAGTGATAACTAAGTGGCTCGGGGACCAGAATGTTGAAATTTTGGGTCCATGGCCTGGAAACTCCCTAGATCTTAATCCCATTGAGAACTTGTGGTCAATCCTCAGGAGGCGGGTGGACAAACAAAAACCCACTAATTCTGACAAACTCCAAAAAGTTATTATGAAAGAATTGGTTGCTATCAGTCGGGATTTGGCCCAGAAGCTGATTGAGAGCATGCCCAGTCGAATTGCAGAGGTCCTGAAAAAGAAGGCCTAACACTGCAAATACTGACTCTTTGCATAAATGTCATGTAATTGTCAATAAAAGCCTTTGAAACGTATGAAGTGCTTGTAATTATATTTCAGTACATCACAGAAACAACTGAAACAAAGATCTAAAAGCAACTTAGCAGCAAACTTTTTGAAAACGAATATTTATGTAATTCTCAAAACTTTTGGCCACGACTGTACATAGGAATTTGTTATGGTACTACAAGCTACTACAGCACAACTGACAGACCGGATATGAAACAAAAAAAATAGGATAAGTAAACTGGAAGAAACAGTAAATACTTTAAGGAAGAATAATAGCAGAAAGATTCACAATATACACAAAGTATGGTAATTTTACGCAGCTATGTTATGTAAGAATGCAAGGAAATGTAATCATGTTAGTTAAATTAATAATCTATAAAGTGTTTGTTGCTACTTTAACGATTCATGAGATGGATAAAAACAGTTTTTGTGCCTGGCCATTCTGGTGCTTAGTGATCTGTATCAATGTTCAGTGAACAGTTCAAATATGATGTGTGCTGGGTGAAAGGTGTCCAGAATGACTTTGCCATCCATTTTACTCAATCTGAATGTGTGCAGATCACAGAGAGTAGGGTGAGTTGTATCAATCATTGGCTCACTATCCCAAACTATCTGCTGTAGTCTCAGGAGGACTTGGTTGCAGAGCTGAACCAGACCGTAACTGAAGTGCAGAAGTCAACATATCACCTAGGTGTTCCACTATCAATAATCAAATCTTTTTGTGAATCCTTACAGATGGAGAATGGTCATACGTGGAAGCATAGATGAATTACAATAGCATTTGTTATTGTTTTATTGTAAAATTGTTAGTTTCAGTCCTTGATTCTGATTTGTCATTTATTCAGATAAAGCACAGCTATTACCGCTTAACCTAATGATTCTGTTTATCACTGCACAGCCCCTTTAGTAACGTCAACAAATTATTCTGTTGCTGTTCACTGTCGGTTTATTATTTATTCACTTTATTCGTTTTATTCATTTTATTTATTTTATCTATTTTATTTATTTTCCAAGGGAAGGAAGACTTTAATTAATTATAGTTGGCTATAAAAATTTAATGATGTGGTAACCTGGCCTGTAAATGGGAACGTGCACGGGGGTTAGAATCCAGGGAGTTAATTTCGAAATGGTGATATTGCAAAGGAATTTAATTTGTTATAAAAACTTAATAGCATTTAAAAATGACTCTCCATGGTAAGTTTTTTATTGCAAATATTATGTTATAATGCGTCATCAAGCTTGTCACATGACACAGTGACACTGATTTAAAATATCCATTAACTGAATATCCAATTTTCCCACTAGAATTGTTTTCTTTAGCCTGAGGACAGATTAAATCTTCTTAATAGGGAAACATATATTTGTTAATATTATTAGTTATTTTATCCCATCTTAGAAGTCATCTGAAACCCCCCCAAACTAGAGTCCCCCCAGCAAATGTATGCGATTTCCAGATCTGGTTGGAACTGTTTTATAAAAGCAATAATGTACTCAAGGCTAGCTATTCGTCTGTCTTCCTTTATCTTTCCTGTTTGTCCGACTGATCTATGTCAGAGGATGAAGCCATATCACTGGGAAAAGTGTCCACAACCAAAGAATTAAAAGGCTGTGGTATGATGTGTGGTGTACTGTTATTTCAAATTATTACACCACCTTCCAGGACCTTGAAAAATTGGTGCACTGGATGCTGACCAAGACCTTCATACACTATTCCTACACTATGTCTTCCTGCCAGGACTGAACTGGCATCTCCAAATGTTCACCCGGATGTGGGACAAGCATCCACTTGCCACAGAGGGAAACAGGACCCCACAGCAGTTGTGGATGGCTGGTCTGCTTTTGGGGAAACAATCTGTTTGCAGATTACTCATGAAATCTTATAATAAATTGGTCCAGCACCGAGATAGCAAGTATCCAATTCTATATATAGAATAGCTGCGTTAAGAGCGTGCCTCTTTGTTAAAGATGATTTTATTGGTTTTCAGACATGTTTTACCTGCCTTGCGTCCATACCCTCTCTCTCCCTCTCATGCTCTCTCTCTCTCTCTGCACTTCCTAGTGCATTTGTGTTTCATGTATTTGTTTGTGTTTGTGTTTATGCGATCGTCATTATGTTTACCATGTCGAGTAGAGTTTAATAAAAAAAAACATAAAGGCATTTGTGATGGGTCTTCTGTGCTCCACTCACAAACTGTTCACTTAAACTGTGTTTCGATCTATGCTACCTCTGCTCTCGAATCTGTTTGGGAAAGTCACGTTACTTATGGTCATAAGATAACGTAAGTGTATAAAATCCAAGATAAATTTGCTAGATGAATACATATAGGATTTTTATCACTATACTGTTAATCAGAAATTGTAAAATATGTATGTGTAATGACGATTATTATACGTATTTTCCTTTGAGCTAAACTAATTCCTTGACTGAAGTTGATGTTTAAAAAAATCTCATTTCATATATGTGATCTGTGGAGATGGTGGTCTAGTGGGTTAAACCACTGAACTGGTAAATCAAAGGTTGCTGGTTCGATCCCAGCAGCCACCACCAGTGTGTCCTTGAGCAAGACACTTTACTCCATGTTGCTCCAGGGGGATTGTGCATGTAAGTCACTTAAGCGTCTGCCAAATGACTAAATTTAAATGATCTTAATAGATCTGGTGGAGAATCATATTTGGTGAGTTAAACTCATCCTTATTTTAACATGCAGGTAAAATCGCTACAGACTGAATGTGATTTTGTAATATCATGTCAATTTCTACAAACACATATAATTAAAATTATTATTATTATATTACTATTGTTTTTACTTTGCATTCGTTTAGTTTTGTAGGGGATTATGAGCCTAATTTGTATTTATTTATGCAGGCCTATCTAAAATAAAAAGATAATTTCTTAATTTCATCAATAAAAACTAATGTAAACCATTAAAAAATTCACAGTTCAGTGGATTTGCTGCCATGTAATTTTAAACACTACAAATTAACAATTACACAATATAAATAATTTACTTAAAATTTAACCTAGGCCTAAATTTAGCCACTAGGTGGCAGAAAATAACTCGTTTTAGCATTTGTTCCTGTTCTGTCTGTTTCTGCATGGTAGATCATTTTTGTTTGACAAAATATTTAACAATGAGTTTTATAGTCTTTTATTCTTTTATATCTCATGAAATACACATAACAGCGCACAAGGTTAAAAATGCAATTCCTCACACATTAGGTGTGAATGGTGTCTATTATACATAATGCTTATTGTACAAATGAAATTTGTCTGTACAAATATCAGTCTATTACAAATGAATTATTATAGAACAAAAGTTGATTACAGAACATAAGTTGATGAATAGGAATGACATTTTTAAAAGATTTGTAAATGTAACATTTCATTTGCGGGGGAAAAAGCTACAATCAGCTTGTAGTTGCCATGTTAAAAGTATCTTCAACATTTTTTTTATTAAATTCCATGAATATGCTTTTATATTGGGGACCTAAGGCACAAATTTCTATCTAATACTTTCCATTTTGGCTTTAGACTTTAGGAAACTAAACTATAAAGCATGGCTACAACATCCATTGTCTGTAAGTAAAACAACAATTTTATGACATACCATTATACGACGCTTGCATCCTGATCTTCAAAGCTGAGATTCAATTCAATGTATAGCGCTTTTCACAATCTACATTGTTCCAAAGCAGCTTTACAGGAGCAAATAAGAAAAACAGAAAACACAGAAAGGTAAAACACAGCTCAGTGCATGGTGTTTTTAGATCAAGCAAGATCATTCTAATAAATATCTAATTAATAGATGAAGTCTCCTTGTGAGCAAGCCAACACTGCCTTGCTGTTGCGAAGAACCCAAACTCCAATGATTGATTAATGGAGAAAAAACCTCTGTAGAAACTGTAGAAGATATTTTTGGCTAAAATATAGAAGAATAATGTCTACAATTGTTTACTATTATAAAATCATTTTAAGAGTTTCTTATCTGGGGTGCCGAATGCTAGCTGACACAAAGGACCCTAGGTAAGCTGGGGGAGGAAAACACATCTGTTTTACATTATATTGGGGGGCTCAGAGGATGTGTGTGTGTGAGTGTGTGTGTTAAGCACACTATATAAGGGTTTCTCCAAAAACGAAGAAGAGAGTGACATTGCAATCCTACTCCATTAATAAAGTGGTATCAAAACTCGAGACTCAAGAATAATTCTTCAGAACACGCAAAGAAAATCCACAACAAAACCAGGCTCAGCAGGGAGGGCTAGATCTTCTCTGACGTGTCATGGCGGCACTCAGTGACCCCGACCAAAAGCCACCAAGCAAACATCCACGACCCACACAGCCCCATCAAATGAAATCCCTCCAACCACAACCAACAAGTCCCCCCACTGCTGTCATGTGATGTAAGTTTAGCATTAAATACCAAGTATTGTAACTTTAGCATTACTGTGACAAGTAGTCCGTCTTTGCTCTTGGTTGGGGATGGGATTTCCTGAGCTGGGATGATCAGATGGTCGCCTTTCTCTTGGGTGGTAATGGAATTGCCTGAGATGGAGCTGGGATGGTCGGTCAGTCCGCCCGCAGGCTCTCGCAGGAAAATCGCACAGGAATTTTAACTGTGGCTGGCATAATCTCTAGTTGGGGATGGGCATACAACGTTCATCTGGACCTGGCGGAATCTCTCCCTACCTCAGGATGGGCATCCCATAAATGAAAGCTTGGCTGAAAAGATTTGTCTTTAATCTAGATTTACATTGGGAGTGTGTCTGACCCTTGAATAGTATCGGGAAGGCTATTCCAGAGTTTATTTGCTATGTATGAGAAATCACGCAAACGAGACGTGAACGAGTACCGCCGCGTATCTGTGTCACTAGACATAGGCCCCGCCTACATTTTGCTGGGACTGCCGCGAAAACTTCACTCTCGTCCCCTAAAACACTGTCACTCGTTCATGATGCATGTGCCGTCTAAAACCTGTGTTCTACGTTGTGAAACTAAGTGCGTCTTATTTAAACTACCAAAGGAAGAACTTCTGAGGAAACAATGGTTACAATTCATTTTCATATGACACCGAAGGAGTATAACCCCAGGGTTTTACTGCTTCATTAAACTGAAGATTGCTTTAATAATCTTGGCACGTTCACTGCAGGATATGTTAAAAGATTATCCTTGAAAGAGGGGGAAATAACAGCCTTATTTGGACCTGTTTGCTCCACCGAATCGCAACCTGTAAGTGTGACTATTTATTTTTGTCTGAACTTCAAGAAACATTTGTGTATCTTATGTCTGTGTTTAGCTAATGCATTTAACGCTAACGTTAACATGTACCGTTATATCTGGGGTATTACAGTTTGTTTATTTAGCTATGAACTAGGCTATTTTAAGTGTTCAATCTATTATCGTCTATTTGTTATCCACTATCGTCATTGGATGTTTCTTCATCAGACTAGGGCTAATGTAAAATCCCCACCATCTCTATCTATACAATGTATATAATATGTAACCTGAAACTGTAATCTGGCAATGATGGCAGGCATTCCATTTGCGACACATGATGAAAGCTTTAACAAGTTCAAGGAATGGGAAAGGAGGCGGTCACAACTTTTAATAAAAAATAAACAAACCACAAAATGAAAGTAAATTGCAGGCAGCTCCCTCACGGTCGACTGCCGGCCACAAAAACATAGTAAAACATAACATTAAATCTAGGCCTGGTCCTCTCTCACCGTACACTCCGGTTACTCGTCCATTTAGGCTTCCGATCTCCTCCAAAGAGATACGATACCCGTGCAACACAGGTGACACTCATTATCATCACTCATGTCATTCCCTCTGGGCTCTCATCCTGCCTTGCTGGTTACAAACGCGTTTGACCAATAACAGCAGACTACACCATCTGACCAATCACATGACACTAGGTAAGCGGATAGAAGGGGATTAGACGTATGAATTGCGGAATGAATCATTTGTCAGTCAAGAATTCAACAAGAATACTTACCTATTATTATGACATAACAGTGTTTTTACACCTTCTATATACATAAACTTGTTGTTGGATACTCCATAAACCAAAGTAGTACCTTACAAATCATATGCTTGTATAAGTAGGTAGGGGCTAAACCGTTCAGGGCTTTATCACCTGGCCCGTCTGGCCCGTCACCTCTGCAGTCTTTGCCAGGGGAGTGAGACTGTGGATGAGACTCTGGTAAGAAGAAAGTTCATATCACCCTCTTTGATCAGTACAGTCAACAAATTGCTTCATGTACATGGAGATTAGAGATTGTTACCAACCGCCAATGTTTATGTCAAAATAGAAGAACAGACTTACCTGATGAAAGTGGGGGTTGCTGATAACTTGTCTTTTCCTGTGATTCTGGGTCGAGATATACCAGTGCTGCTGGAGTTGTTGCACCCGGCTCAACAGTGTAACGTGGTGGTGACCAGAGCACAGGCGAACCAGTCGGAGGAGATTGAACACCCACTAAGTACTTTACCTTTTTTCAATGCAGAGATTGAATTCGGGGTGTCGAAGAGGAGAAAGACTAGAAGAGAAAAAAGACAAGAAAAGGTAAATATGCTGTTCATACGGAGAGTGAAGATTTAGCCTGTGACTTACCTGTGAACTTCCAGATGCCCACCAATATCGTTCAGATGCAGCAGGAAGATGCTAGTCTCACGGAGTGCTTTGCTAGAACTGCAGAGGTAAGAAAGAAGCCTCTAGATGACAGTACAGCCAGATATGTAATAATGAAGGGAATACTCTATCGGGAGATTGGGGTCCAGAAACAACTTGTGGTTCCACAGTGTGTTCGAGATATGGTGTTGCATCTGAGTCACTCGATTCCTTGGGCTGGCCCCTGGGGAAAAACAAGACTGTTGCAAGAATCAAGAAGGGGTTTTTCTGGCCCGGTTTGAAAGTAGATGTGACCCAATTTTGACAGCAGCCAGTCTTCTTGATTACTGCCGGTGTCAATCAAAGCAGTCAATTTCTCACCATTTATCTCCACATTAGTAGTTCTCAAAGAGCTTGGGGATTTGGTTACATCCCTCCTTGGCACAAAACATAGCTGTGTAAGCTGAGCTGAGATCTTCGGACAATTTGGTTTAGTGTGCCCTTCTTGCCCACACAAATAACCTATGGGAGGTCGTTTAGGAGCAAAATTCAATTTGGCTAAAGTAGGATTCCTCATGTAGGGCTTACCAGACCCCTCCACCTTCCTTTGCTGAAAGTGAGGCATGTCGAGAGAACGGCGGTCATTGACAGGTTTCCAAGCCCACGGCTTACTATTTCCTCTAGCTGCAACAAACACATCCGCCAAAGACGCTGCTTCCGCTGCGGTTCTAGGGTCTCTCTCTCGAATCCACACCTGAAGTTCAGGGGACAACATTCTAAGATATTGCTCCAAAATGATGATTTCGCTCACCTCTTCCACTCGTTTCCTCTTAGGCTGGATCCACTTTCCAAAGCGTTCTTTGAGCCGGTTATAAAGCTCTATGGGACTCTCCGATGGATCTACTGATAAGGAACAGAACTTATGTCGATTAGTTTTAGCATTGACATCATATTTCTTTAATATAGCATCTTTCACTTTATCATAGTCAGCAGACTCGTTCACATCCATATGGACATGGTTTTAGTCCACCTACAAGCAACAGCAATCCTTTCAAAAGTAACAAGAAAGTTTTCTACCTCATCAGTGTCACTCAGCTTCTCCAATTGAGGTATCTGAGATAATGTTGGGCCTATATTGTTCCCAGCCTGATTAATACTCTGCTGATGAACTGAAACCTCTGAGTTTCCATCAGAATCTAAATGATCCACATCGGGCTTTTCCCGAGACTCCCGGTCAACATCAGGTAAGTGAAGGTTGGAAGAGGTGCGTACTTGGACCTCCATTTGCAAAAGACCAAACTGGTGCTGGAGAGCCTTAAACCGTCGCTCCTGATCCACCTGATCCTGCTGTCTTGCAGTCTCCCGGCCCTCCGTCCGGGCCATATGGGCTCGAAGCAGATTTGCCAACCCAGTCACTGAAACGTCTCGGTCTCCCATTGCCTCGCCTCCTTCAGCTCCTTCTACCATGTCCTGGTCCTCCTCACCTTTCTTTTTCTTGCTGCAAGGGAGGAGCCTTAGGCCCACCTTTCTTTAAGGTACGACTCATATTAACAGGGGGGGGGGCAGCCTTGAGGGCAGAAAAGAACAAATCACAGCTTTGTGTCCTTGACTGACTGAAAAATCCCACCGCTGCCTCCATATGTAAGGGACCGAGAAGCCAAGAACAAGGAACACAAGCTTTGCACAAAAGAAAACGGGTCTTTATTTGAACCCAAGAAAAAAAATTACTTTACATACTCATAAATTTCTTACAACAAAAATAAAATAATCAAACAGAAAATGAGATCAAACAGTTAGACAAAAACCAACCAAACAAACTAGAACTGACCTTCCTCAAATTAACAAAGCAACAGTTTATAAAGGAAAGGATGGGCCCATTACAAATTAAGAGGGGAAACAATTTAACTTTACATAACAAATATAACCTTACATACATCTGTAGTATCAGGTTAACTACTGGGGTAGGAACCTTGGGTAGGTTGTGGTTGAAGGGGGTATGATTTAATAAAGCACTGGTTCAAAGAGTGTGCAGCTGTGGTCCTTGTGTTGAGCCTCCTATAAAGGTTATGGTGTACCTATAAAACACATAACATGGTGTCAGAAGTGAAAGCTTTATCTTGACGGACGTCTACAAATAAGGGATAACACAGGACGCAGGCTAGTTGTTTCTTTGTTTTCTGAAGGTTTGGGGCTAACGCTAATGCTAGCGAGCTCACAGGCGGCAAAATGAATCACTTTCTAGTTTCTCCACCAGAGAAGTTCACATTCAAAGCCGAAAACTGGACTAAATGGATTAAACGCTTCGACAGATTACGCATTGCATCGGGATTAGAGACACAAGCGGACGAAAATCAAGTGAATGCAGTGATTTACACAATGGGGGAGGAGGCGGAGGATATACTGGTTTCCCTGCACCTCAGCCCAGAGGAAGCGAGTGAGTACGACACAGTTAAGACAAAGCTGGATGCTCACTTTATAACACGCAGAAATGTGATCTTCAAGCGGGCAAAGTTTAATCAGAAGCAGCAATAAATGTGTGAGTCGGCTGACAGCTTTCACACATCGCTGCACTGCCTAGAAGAGCACTGCGGATACGGGGCTCTGCATGACGAAATGGTGAGAGATAGACTTGTTGTGGGTCTGAGAGATAAACGCTTGTCAGAACAGCTACAACTTAATCCCGAACTGACTCTACAGAAAGCAATTAACAGAGCTCGACAAAGCGAGCAGGTGAAGAATCAACAAGAAATGCTAAAAACGAACTTCAAAGCAGATCTTTCAAACGCTCAGCTCGACAGCATGCATGCGCGACAATGCAACGGGGCACACGCAAAACAACACAAGCCACAACACAAGCAAACAGATAAAAAACTGAATGAACGACAGGCACAATGCAACAGATGGGGTGATTCAAGATGGCATAGCCTACAACAATGTCCAGCTAGAGAGGTAATATGCAATAACTGCAGAAAGAAGGGACATTACGCCAGAGTGTGCAAAACCAAAAGAATGTGTGAAATGCATGTAGCTACAGTGGTTGAGGACACTGGTGAGGAAGTTGCATTTCTGGGTTCACTGTCAGCGGACGCAAATGACAGCCCATGGGTGACAGACATACACGTGGAGAATCTCAATGCACGCTTTAAAATTGACACTGGCGCTGAGGTCACCGCTATATCTGAAATGCTGTATAACCAGGGCCAGTTCCACAGGCTGGAGAAGTCAACCAGGGTTCTGCTGGGGCCAGGAGGGACTCGTCTGAATGTGAAAGGCAAGTTCACAGCCACTCTCTGAAAGAACAGTAAACGTACTGAAGAGGAAATGTACGTCGTGGAGGGGCTGTGCACACCACTGCTAGGCGGGCTTGCTGCAGTGGCAATGCAGTTGGTCGCCAGAATAAATAACATCAGCCTGGACTCCAAAGAGACTGTTAAAAGGGAGTTTCCAAAGCTTTTCTGTGGACTAGGTAGAATGGAGGGCGAGTACAAAATAGTACTGGAACCAGGCGCTTAGCCTTTCTCCCTCTCAACTCCCAGGCGCATCTCCCTCCCACTCCTGGCAAAAGTTAGAGAGGAGCTGAACCGTATGGAACAGCAGGGAGTTATCTCAAAGGTGGAGGGGCCCACTGAATGGTGTGCGCCTATGGTGGTGGTGCCGAAACACAGGAGGCAAGGTGAGAATATGCACCGATCTCACAGAGCTGAACAAATCAGTTATGAGAGAGGAGCACCCCCTCCCCTCAGTTGAACACACTCTAAGACAGCTCGCTGGGGCCAAAGTGTTTTCAAAGCTAGACGCCAACGCAGGCTTTTGGCAGATTCCACTGTCCAAGGAGTCATCTCTGCTATCCACTTTCATAACTCCATTCGGGCGGTATTGTTACAATCGCTTGTGTTTTGGGATTTCATCAGCACCAGAACATTTCCAAAAGCGCATGGTGGGTGTTCTGTGTCAGATGGATTATGTGCTCATTTGGGGAGCCACACAGACGGAGCATGATGATAGACTGTGGAGAGCACTGTCGCGACTGCAGGAGGACTGAGTGACGCTCAACGACAAGTGTGAGTTTTCTAAGAACAGGATAAAGTTCCTAGGGCAGGTCATCGAGGTAGATATTTGGTAGATATTTTGAAGTAGCCAAACTAACATCTACAACATCTGGGGCAGTGATTGATCACGTCAAGTCTATTTTTGCTCGCCATGGAATACCTGAGGTGGTCCGCTCTGACAATGGCCCCCAGTTTGCATCTGAGATCTTCAGACAGTTCGCACAGGATTGAGGTCACATGACTAAAACCCCTAGTCCCCATTTCCCACAGAGCAACGGGGAGGCGGAGCGCGCTGTGAGGACGATCAAAAGTCTCCTCAAGAAATCCAGCGACCCTTATCTCGCCCTGATGGCCTATCGAGCTGCTCCCCTGGCAAATGGATACAGTCCCACTGAGCTTCTGATGGGAAGGAAAATAAGAACGCCAGTTCCTGTCATTACATCCACGCTCAACCCAGGGTGCGCAGACATGGACAACCTGAAAAGAACAGAACACAAGTACAGAAAAAAACTTCGACAGCATTATGACCAAAGACACAGAGCACGCGACATGCCGTGCCTTCAACCCGGTGATCATGTGTGGGTCAAAGATACAAAGGAAAGAGGCACGGTGGTGTCTACTACCGGTACACCGAGGTCATACATCATTGAGACGCCCGGGGGCACTCTGCAAAGGAACAGATACCATCTTTCACCAACCCCCGTGGCTCCTGGCACACCTGCTAACTCAACTGAGCCAGCACCAGAGAGCACAGTTCCTGACGACACACACACTACTGTCACACCCGGAGCACAGTGTGTAGCCAGTCAGCTGTCTCCTATTGTTTCTCATGTACAGCTGCTTTGTAACAATGAAAATGGTAAAAAGCGCTATATAAATAAAGTTGAGTTGAGTTGAAAGACGTTTCCCACTCCGAATAAGGAATTCCCCATCTTACTTGAAAGACTTTGTTCGTTCTTAGGAATGGCACCTGCGTTATGGGGGAGAGCAGGGAGTAGTTGATTGTTGCCAATTTATATTGTTGATAATTTATGTTGTTGATAAAGTGGTTACAGAAGCATATGTTCATAGCACTTCACACCGAATAGTATGGAGAAAAAAAGTTGAGAACCATAAATGTGTGTTATTATTGTTACTGATCTTGATCATCATTTTAGTGATGTTATGGGTTATAATTATATCCGGAAGAGCCGTCTGTTACTGGTAGAAATGCTCTTAATGTTATTCCTGCATCTGTACAAAGATTATCCTTTGCTTAGAAAGGGGGATGTAGTATCAGGTTAACTACTGGGGTAGGAACCTTGTGTAGGTTGGGGTTGAAGGGGGGAATGATTTAATAAAGCACTGGTTCAAAGAGTGTGCAGCTGTGGTCCTTGTGTTGAGCCTCCTATAAAGGTTATGGTGTACCTATAAAATACTTAACAACATCAATATTACAATCAAACAAAGACATATTATAAATAAAGATAAGGAAAGCAAAATGTAATCAAATGTCATATCATACTGAAACAAATGAAAATGAATAAAAGTTTAAATAAAGCTTATTTTTAAATGAATGTCCTTCATGTAAATGCATGTGTGTGTGTGCGCGTGTGTGTATTGACATTACCGCTCTTGTGCGGCCACCACTCGGGCCATCACAGGTCTATACGTTGTAAGTGACGTGAGATTGAGTCTTGCCGGCAGAACTTGCGCTGAAGCTTACATTTACCAATGCAACAAGGGTATGAGCTTAATGATAACGAATATTGTTTATCTTACCTCTACATTCTTGCACATTAGGATTTTTATAAGATGCTAGTTTGCACAGCGTCCATAACCCTGTCTTGAAGCTGAAGTGGTTGCCTAAATATGGCAAGGGGTTTACTTAATTTCTTCAGCAGCTAGAGTTCGATAGGGTTCCAACTTAGGACAGGTGAACTAGAGCGAAGTTTAACTTCTCCGTCTCCATCGCTCTTCTGGTATATCGGCGCAAACTCGCGCCCATTATTCACTCGAGTGATTTCCGGTCACAATGTTTTCATAATTCTTTTACTCCGTAACGAATGTGACTTGAAATATAACAGCGTACAATACATCACATGTAGTACCTGATACCGATCAGACACGCATAACTAATTAGATTTCTTAAATATTACAACAACACCCCTCACCCCACCAGCAAGCTAGTCGGTTGTAACTGTAATCTGTAACTTACACCAAGAGCAGGACAAGATCTCTGGTGACCATAGCAACTAACACCAAATCATCAAGATAGAGTATTTTACGACCGAATGGAATGTAGGGAGCTGAACTCTCTTTACTCACTTTGGGGACAGACATACAATTCTAAATGCATTTATATGGAAATGTACATATATTCATTTATACCATTTCCATGTATTAATGTTCTTGTCGTTACGTCTGTTTTAAACATTAATCCAAAGTATCCATGAATGTGTGTTTAACTACTGGAATTATTAGATTTGTAATAACTCATTTAACCAAGATGATATTTAGATCATGTTTGGTGTCCATGAGCTACATTTGTTATTTCCTTAATGTTGATGTTTTTTTTTTTTTGGTAACTCTTTTCATATTAGTTTTATCAAACTCTTAGAAGTCTTCTTAGTGAACATCCAATCAGCTCTCACATGCAAAACACCATCTGAGAGACAAAGACAATTAACTTTCCCTCCAAAGTTGCCATCTCCTGATTGGATCAGTCACGTCATTAGGATGTGACATCCTTACAGTTTAAAAGAGACCACGAGAAGAGTCTCTTGGTCTTTTTGGTTTTCTTGTGTCAGGGTTTTAGGAGTTGTTCTTCAGGTTTGCAGTTTGTGGGGGTTTGTTCTTTCTCTCCTTGCGTTCTGCATCCCCAAAGGATGGACTAGAAGAAGACTTCACCTTTGACCCATAAGTTTGTGCCAGGCTGCGGCCTCGTCTTTCCAGATACAGATCCTCTCCATAAAACTGGTTTTCTCTGATCACTTCCAGTCAAGATCAACTGGAGCCTTAAGAAACTGCATCAGGACACTTTCTTTTTTTTGATGGGCAAGACGTGCAAGTATCAAACTTAGTCTTATTAATGGATGCATAGGGCATTATTAATCCTTTTAACAAAGGTGCTTTACAAAAAGAAATTGATGTTTAGTTCAGGCTATTGATCTTCTGAATATCATATACTGCCATAAATCCATACTCTGTTCTTCTCTCTGCTTCAACTTCAACCTTCTTCCAATGCTAAACTGTATGTGTGTGTGTTAGATTAGTATGTGTCTAGTCTAGGTAATAAAGTCCTGTTTTATTTCACACGTGATGTTGTTTGTAGTTCATGCTCATAATCCGGAGTCCCTGAACATGCCAATTCTTGCTACCTGCTTGTAATGCTAAGTGATTTCCCCAAATCATGAATTTGATCCAGATAATTATAATTGATCATTATTAATTAAATTCATCCCAATTTGGGTTGATATTTGTTTCCCTTAAAAAGGGTGGTGGAGAATATATACTCTTACTGTATTGCAGTACCGCTTCAGAAATTATACCGAAATCAAGCAGCTTAAGTGATGTTAATATGTGATTAGTAAACACAGAAACAATTTGAGCGTGGATACAGATGCGGGTGTATTGGCTAGACTAAAGGGGGAACAAATCAACTAACTAACAAATAACAACGCTAAACAAACAACACATGAAACCTAAAAGCAGTAAAGAAATGGAAGAAAAAGACAATGTGACGAGTGGCAGTATTACATCAGCTATTCACATCTTCATAAACCATCAATGACAATCTCCTTATTTAAAGGGGTTAAACCTTAAAACGCAGCTATTTAGGAAATAGTTCAGATACTTGCATTGGCTTCCTGAGTGTGCTGGGGCAAGTTCTTGCGTGAGTGGAAAAGGGGTTTCAGAGTCCTGATAGTTTCAAAGCCAGCAGGTGAGTCCGTTGGATTCTTAGAACCTGATTGGCAGATTGGTAGAACGAACTTAGCCGAAGCAAAACTGCCGGAAGAAGCGGTCTCCAAGGAGAGATACAGAAGGGGCGTCCACCCCTTCAAGGTGAGCGACCCAATGTGATTAGATGATTTTGGGCGCGAAAACATGTTTCTTTGTCCGGCTCCATAGCTCATTTGAATTTATGGTCGCCTAGAAATTTGGAGCTGTAATAGCCTTAGAATAAGATAAAATGAGTATGGTATAAAATACATTACTGTGCTATACACCATCCTTTAAGGAATGAAGAGGGAAACATTTAGATATGAAACATGAAAGGATTATAAGTACATTGACCTGTAGTTTGTACAAGATTGTTAATATAAACAGAATATAATTAAGCACACATGTCTTTGAGGTTATAGGTGAGGCAGAAATAACATGGGGAGAAGCATACAATGTGGAGAAATATATGTATACACATTTAGACCATTCTTTTATGGCTAATGAGAGAGAAAGAGAAATTCTCTTGGAAGAATCAGAGTTCCTCAGTCTCTGGGGCCATATGGTGAGTATCCTGTCTTCCCCCCTGAAACTCCATTGAAGTCCAGACGAGGGTATTGGAATCAATCCTGGTTAGTGATGAATAGGGCCGTTTGGACCAGACTCGTCGGCGCCGGTTAGAGCCCTGCTGAGAGCTCATGGTGTTTTACGATATCAAATGGAAACCTTTGCTACGACCAGATCCTACACGGTACTGGACTTGCATTTCCTGTATTTCCGAGTACTGTACTTCCATGCTGTACAAAATACCTCTAATTTAGTTTTCTTAAAGTTGCGAGCCTGAGTGTGTTCATTATACCATGGTGTTGGGCTGGCATTTTTAATCTTCTTTAAACGCAGAGGAGCAACTGTGTCTAGTGTTTCTGAGAAGGTGGAGTTAAAATTTTCAATGGTAATGTCAAGGTCTTCAATGTTATTGTGGTGAGGAAGGTGTGACGAGAGCCGTGAGGCAGGACATATGTCCAGGCCCGATCCTCTCTCGTCAGCAGTCCCGTTGCTCACCCTCTTATGCTCCCGATTTCCTCCGTGAGATATGCGGGACCGGTGTGCGCACAGCTGAGTCCAACTATCAATCACGCCACCGCATATTTGTAACAAGGATTTTGATTTGCAGCCGTAGGCAAGTGAAGCAATC
Source organism: Triplophysa bombifrons (assembly GCA_029783895.1). NCBI lineage: Eukaryota > Metazoa > Chordata > Actinopteri > Cypriniformes > Nemacheilidae > Triplophysa > Triplophysa bombifrons. Next base: position 9,216,389 of record CM056455.1, read on the forward strand.
TAAATATCAGATAATGATCCGTAATGTTTTCACGTCATCCACATTTATACCCTAAAACAGTATTAAATCTAAAGTATGATTACTAAGGTGAGTGGTGTAGTGTCTGGTCGGATCAAAGGTTACCATTTGGGATCGTAAAACCCCACAGGCTCTCACCAGGGCCTCTACCAGGTGCCGAAGCATTCATCATTTGACCAGGATAGGTTCCAATACCCACCCCTGGAGTTTCAGGGGGGAAGACAGGATGCTCACCAAAGTAAGAAAACCATATGGCCCCAGAGACTGAGGAACTCAAATTCTTCCAAGATAATTTCTCTTTCTCTCTCCTTTGCCACAAAAGAATGGTCTAATTGTGTATACATGTGAGTCTGTCTTATCTGGCCCTCACACCAAAAGCTACCAGAAATTCTTTGTAGCCGACTACGCCACCTAGAGACCATAGGAACTCAAAAAAAAGCAGGTTCTTATAATCTAGGGGCAGCGATGGAGTTAACACAAGCCAAAAGTAAAAATCGTATATAATGATTCTATTAGGCAAGGCAAGGCAAGTTTATTTATATAGCACATTTCATACACAAGGGCAATTCAAAGTGCTTTACATAAAATGATTGACAGAAAGAAATAAAACGTATCTTTAAAATGCAAATGATTTAAGATCACAAATACTTTAGATTTTAAGAAACAATAAAACAGCAATAAAATTGATTAAAAATCTGAGTGTATATATAAAAATAATAAGAGCAAAAATAAAATAAATTAGAAATAGAAGTGCAGTTGATGTAAACCAGCACAGTTCTCAGGTTGTGAATGCACAGCTAAACAAGTGTGTTTTTAATCTGGATTTAAAAGTAGCTACTGTTGGTGAACGTCTGATATCTTCTGGAAGCAGATTCCAGCTACGGGTGGCGTAATGGCTAAATGTTGACTCGCACTGTTTTGAATGAACCCTTGTTATCTCTAACTGACTTGATCCTGATGCTCTGAGAAGGCTGTTTGGTTTATGTTCAATGAGCATATCTGAGATGCATTTAGGTCCTAGACCATTGAGTGATTTATAGACAATTAATAATACTTTGTAGTTGATTCTAAAAGTAACTGGTAACCAGTGTAAGGACCTGAGGATTGGAGTGATATGCTCAGATTTTTTGGTTCTGGTCAGAATCCTGGCAGCAGCGTTCTGTATGAGCTGCAGCTGTCTAATGGTCTTTTTGGGAAGACCTGTAAGCAGAGGTGGGGGACTCGAGTCACATGACTTGACTCGAGTCTGACTCGAGTCACAATTTTCAGGACTTGCGACTTCCTTGATTGAAGTGTGAAAATGACTTGACTTTGACTTGAGAGCAAGTGACTTGAGACTTGACTTGACTTTAAATGGAAGACTCGACAATGACTTGAACTTTTAATTAATGTAAAGTAATGAAATTAGTTAAAATAATTATTGTGACTCAGCAGCACTACAGCGCCTGTGCCTTTAATGCTGCTTAACTCAAACCTCGCCAAACAAGGTGTAACGGCCAATTACTGTAGAGTAGTTACGATAGAGAGGAAACTGCTCATACGCCTGGCGGCTTGAAACAGTTGTGGCCGTTACAATGGCGGACAACAGTCGAGCTCCACAGATAGTCACGTTTGGTTATAAGGACTTTGAACTGGACCGTGAAAATAAAAAAAGATTTGCCAGATGCAGAGTATGCAACGCGAGGATTTCTGACACGACAACCACAACGTTGAATTTCGTCCGACATTACAAGAACCACAAGGAAAGGTAAGAAAGTAATTTCTTCATAGTCAGTGTAATAAAACGATTACTAATATAATGAATTAATCGTTTCTGTTTGTCATAATTTTGCCTTGGTTGTTTTTTATTATTAGAAATGTGATTGTCGATCATCACTGATAGGCCTACATTTCATCTCATAATCAGATGAATTGGGGAATCTGTCTAAAACGGCGTAGCCCAAATTTTTATGTTCTTAAAACAATAAAATTATCTTAAAATAAAGAAGGGCTTCTCTGTACATCCTCAGTTACATGTAGGCGAATGTCTATATTAAATGCGCGCTTGTTCAAGTGTTTGTTTGGACTGTGTGTGGAAGCTGAATAGCAGCTCGCTGGTGAGATCACTTGCACTTAAATAACTCTTTAAAAACTTTTCGGTCATACTGACAAGAATAATTTCATTGTTCGAATCTGTAAACTGTCTACATTTTTTTATACTCACAATAACAACAAAACGTTTTGTGCTGTAAAATAATGAAACCAGTTCAAATAGAAAACAAATATTCTCAGATTATGCATTACGTATGAAACGTGCATATTGCGCGTCCACCGGAGAGATGACGATTAAGCATAATAACTTCATCACTGGGCTATATTAACATACATGTTATTTATATTCTGCCGAAATTAAAAAGATCCATTCATTTTGATAAACAAGATTCAAGGTCGAAGTCAATAAACTAGATGCCAATTCCTTAGGCCTACTGTGCACTTTAATGGACAGCATCATATATTTAAAACATATATAATAGGCAGATTTTCAGTCACAATACTTAGTTTATAAGCTTCATAGCCTGTATAAATGCTTAAGTCATTCTGTCAGATACAAGTATTTCCATTTCTGTGTAGACCGTTTCAATTAAATTGAATTAGATTGTATTATACATTTCAAACTGGATTTCTTTTGTGTAAGCAACACTTTTATTTTCAGATATTAATATTGCACAGATATGCATATGATTTATATATAGCAATGTGAATAAGATACATAATGTATGTATATAAGTTCATCTTTTCTGTGCAAAAATAAACATGTATCGAAAAAATTTACCTCTGTTTATATTAGTACTGACTTGACTTGAAACTTATCAGGACTCGACTTGACTTGCTTAGGGTGAACCCTTGACTTGACTTGACTTGCTTGATTTGTCTAAACTGTGACTTGAGATTTGACTCGAGACTTGATGGTCAAGACTTGAGACTTGCTTGGACTTGACCATATGTGACTTGTTCCCATCTCTGCCTGTAAGGAGTCCATTACAGTAAACCACCCTGCTGGTGATGAAAGCATGGACTAGTTTCTATAAATCTTGGCTTGAGACAAAACATCTGATTCTGGCTATGTTTCTGCGATGTTAGTAGACTGATTTGCTTATTGCTTTGACATGACTGCTGAAACTAAGGTCAGACTCCAAAATGACCCCAAGATTTTTTACCTTGCTTTGTGTCTTTAGACCTCTTAAGTCAAGGTATGTGTTTACCTTGTTAGTTTCATCCTTGTTACCAAAAACAATGACTACAGTTTTGTTTTTATTTAACTGAAGGAAGTTTTAAACATCCAGCTGTTCATTTCATCAATGCATTGGCAAAGAGAGTCAATAGGCCTGTAGTCATTGGGTGAGAGGGCGAGGTAGATCCGAGTGTCATCTGCATAGCTGTGGTAGGCAATTTGTTACTTTTTCATTATTTGGCCAAGTGGGAGCATATACAAATTGAAGAGGAGCGGAGCAAGAATTGAGCCCTGTGGAACACCACAAGTCATGGGTGTCCAGTCAGATTTATGGTTGCCTATGTTCGCATAGTAACCTCTCCCTTTAAGGTATGACCCAAACCATTTAAGTACCAACCCAGAAAGCCCTACCCAGCTTTCCAGCCTATGTAGGAGTATGGTGTGATCTACCGTGTCAAAAGCAGCACTGAGATCTAGTAAAACCAGAACTGATATTTTGCCTGAATCAGAATTCAATCGAATATCATTAATTATCTTTATGAGCACTGTCTCTGTGCTATGATGCTGACGGAAACCAGACTGATAATTGTCCAGATAGCCATTTGAGTTCAAGAATTTGGTCAGCTGATTGAAGACAACCTTTTCAATGATCTTGCCTATAAAAGGAAGATTTGATATTGGTCTGTAGTTAGACAGTAAGGTTTTGTCTAGATTGCCCTTTTTTAGAAGAGGTTTGAGAACTGCATTTTTAAGGGACTCTGGGAAAGTTCCTGAGAGCAGTGAGGTATTAACTAATTTTAGGAGATCTGCTTCCAAACAGTTAAACACTCTTTTGAAAAAGGAAAAAGTGTGTCAAGGCTGCAAGTTGACGCCTTAAGATGCTGTACCATTTCCTCCAGGGTTTTGAGATCAATTGTCTGAAATTCAGACAAAGTTACTAATTTCTGATGTACTGAAGTCAGACTGACCTGACTGCCGTATGGAGCTTTGCTGATTTCCATTCTGATATTACTGATCTTTTGAAGTAAAAAAGTGGCAAACTCATTGCATTTGTCATCAGACAGCATTTCCCTCGGAACTTGACTAGGGGGATTTGTTAGTCTCTCTACAGTTGCAAAAAGAGTGCAAGTGTTATTTATTTTGCAGTTTATTGTCATGGTTCCACCTCTCCTTGTCATGTATTATTTGGTCTAGAGGTGGAATCATACAGGATCCTCTGTTTCATGTGGGAACGAGACGATTTTGGAACTTATTTGCCACCATACTCTCTCTCGGGTCTGCGTCATCGTTCCTACCCTCCTGTTTCCTAGTTCGTGTTAATTAGTTTTTCCCCTGCACCTGTTCCCTCTTGATTTGTCTCTCCTCGTGTTCATTGTCCTGTGCTGGTTCATTGTGTATGCTGTACGTTGTACCTTGTCTTAGCTGTGTGCTTCACCTTGTATCTCCTGTTGCTGTTATCCCGAGTCTTAGTAAGTGTAGTTAGTGTTTATATCAAGTGTTTGTTCTTTTTCATAGTCTAGTCAGTCCGTGTCTTTGATTTCTGTTAAAGTTATCCTGTCTTGTTTTCCCCATTGTGGGTTTTGTTTTGCCTTTTTTGTAGTCCTTGTTTAATGTTAATAAATACTTGTGTAACCCCTACCATCTCGTCTTGTGCTTGACTGCACTTGGGTTCTCTTGCCACGTGATCCGTGACATAATGAACCAGCCAAACAGAACCCAGCAGGCAGCAGCCATCATCATTGACCATTGGTCATGCACCTCCAACCCTGTTTGGTGGGAGGCGACACGCTGGAGGTGGTCCGTTTCCGGCCCTGTGCCATAGGCCTCTTAAGGTCTATGCTCTGGAGGTTGGGATGGACAACCCACCATCTTTTCCTGAGCGGGAGGAGTTGGTTTATCAGCCGTTCCCACAATTAGTGGAGCGGCTGCAGCTTCGAGAGCAGTTCGATAAGGGCTCCTCTCCCAGCTGTCATCCAACCTCCTCTCATTCTGGGTGGGGTCCATTCCGGAGGACCGTGTGGTGGGTGCCCTCACCTTGGGGAGATCCACACCGTTCCCCTCCTCACCTCCTGTAGCCACTGCATCGTCTACCAGGTCCATTGACAAGCGGCGGAGAAAGGAACTCCGGAGGGCAGCTCGAGCCCTGGGGAGTCCGGAGGTCCCTAGTCCGGAGGTCCCGAGTCCGGTGGTGTCAAGCCCCAAATATTTTTTTGGGGGGCGCCGTGGGGATGTGACGGTCCGAGCAGCCAGCCCGGCCGCAGACTCTCCCCAGCAACCGGCACCAAGCCCGGTCCAGCAGAGCGCTGCCCAGCCGATGTTACAGCCGGAATCCAGTCCGGCGTCGAGCCCTGTCCAGCCGATGTTCCAGCCCGGCGTCAAGCCCTGTTCAGCTGGAATCCAGTCCGGCGTCAAGCCCTGTCCAGCCGGAATCCTTTTTTTCTGCTGAGAGAGCTAACTGTTGTGATCGTCACGGCTGTGTATATTCCAACCGAAGCCCTCTCTATACTGCTGTGGGCCCACCCAGACGGTGTTCAGATAATTGCAGGGGACTTCAATAAGGCCAACTTGAAGACTGTACTCCCCAAGTTCTACCAGCATGTAAAGTGTTCCACAAGGGGGAGAACACTCTGGATCATGTGTACACCACCATTAACGCGTACAGAGCCATACCCCATCCCCCACCTCGGCCATAAGACCATCTTTCCCTCCTGCTTTCCCCAGCCTACACCACCTCAGACGCAGGGCCAGGCCCACCACAAAGTCTGTTACAACCTGATGCACTCTTCAAGCTACAAGACTGCTTCAATTTGACAGACTGGGACTTATTTGAACCCACCAAATCCTTAATAAAATCTGTGTGGTGCCCTGGAATACTATATACAATAGCTAGAATAAATAAATAAAAATGTTTTGTCCTTAGTATTAGGTGTTGATACGTGAAGTACCATGACTTCAAAAGAATTGTATTTACTTAAAATAATTATTGTGAAGTGCAGTGACACCTCCCTCTCTACCTTTTAGACAAGGCTCGTGTTTATAGTAATAATCTTGGGGAACGGATTCATTTAGAGCAATATAATCATCTGGCTTTAGCCATGTTTCTGTCAAAGAGAGCATGTCTATTTTATGATCGGTTATCATATCGTTAACAAAAAGGCTTTTATTTGACAGAGATCTAATATTCAGCAATCCGAGTCGTAACAGTTGATTGTCTGTATTTTGTTCATGTTTGATTTGTTTAACGTTTATTAAATTACTTTCAAGAGGTCTACGCATTATCTTATGTTTGCTAATCCGGGGGACAGACACAGTCTCTATTTTATGATGTTTGTGAGAAGGGATTAGTACATGTTGTATATTTTGTGTATTCTGCAACGCGACACGGCAAGCAGACAGTTGGTTAAACCATTCTGTCTCCATCCTGACCTGGCCCCAGGTAGTCAGCCTTTAGCATTATTAAGACTGTGTGCCACATTTCATCTCGTTTCAACAGGTCAGGTCTGCCCTCAAAACTCTTCCAGTTATTTATAAAATCTATATTATTCTGCAGGCACCACCAACCACCCATTTAGTGATGAGAATCTGCTATAAATCTCATCACCACGGTAAGCGGTGAGGGGGCCAGAGAATATTACAGTGTCTGACATCGTGCTTGCGAGCACACACATCTCTTTAATATTATCTTTAGTGATCTCCGATTGACCGAGTCTAACATCATTTGTGCCGATGTGAATAACAATCTTATTGAATTCACGATTAGCCTTTGCCATCACATTTAAATTTGACCTGATGTCAGGCACTCTGGCCCCCGGTAAACATTTGACTGTGGTGGCTGGTGCCTCTATGTTAACGTTCCGGACAATAGAATCACCGATCACTAGGGCACTTTCAGCAGGTTTCTCAGTCGGTGCGTCACTGAGCGGGGCAAACCTGTTCGAGACTTTAATCGGAACGGTTGAGTCAATTTTTGTCTTGCGACTATGCCGTCTCACCGCCACAAAGTTTCCCAGCTGCAGGGGATTTTCAACCGGAACCGAGCTGTGTGCGCTAACAGAAACTGTAAGGTACAGGATCATAATCTTCAGTTATAGGCAGGTTACTCAAGGAATTATGTTCAGGCGCCTACTCTGCTACCCAGGTAGTACACAGTTTAAGTACATTACATTGTAGAACATTTTTCTTCCCTCCTTGCTCTGGCTTTACCTCATACACTAAGCTGGTCTCCCGTGTTATTCCTACTGACACGTGAGGCACAGAACTCCACCAACCACATAACTTCCCACAACCTTGACTATTCTGATCCCTGACCCAGACTTGTTGACCTACTAAAAGAGGTATATCTTTGGCCTTGTTGTCATAGACCTGTTTCATGGTCTTAGCCGCCTGATCCATTTTGCTCCTAGCTACGGTGTAAGCCCATGTCAACTTTTTATGATGGTCTAGAAATCCCACCCTGACTGGTCAACTACCACACCCAGTCCAAAGTCTACAGGGATCCTGATGGTAGGACCAAACATCAAATAGGATGGTGCAAACCCTGTAACACTAGGGACAGTAATATTATATGCCTGCATCAGCTCAGGAAGAAAGTCAGGCCACCTATATTGTTTCTCCAATTCCAATGTACGCAGCATGTTCAATAACGTCTGGTTAACTCTCTCTACCCTGCCTTTACCTGCAGGGTGATAAGGGATCCTCCATCTTAGGCCAGTAGAAGTGATGCCTCATTCTAAGAAACGTCTTTAACTTCTCAAAGGCAACCTGACATACTACAGTCCTCTCAATCCGCCGCATCCCAGACTTCTTATCGATAGGGGCTCAATGATGTGGAAAAAGCAGTCTTTGGCTGATCCTCCGGATGCAACCCCTCTTGCCAATAGCCCCTGCCAAATCCAGGGTACTGAACCACGCCGCTCTCTTCAAACTAGTCAACGTCTATTAGAGTCTGGGGAAAGGAAACGCATCTTTATGAGTGACAGCATTCAATTTCCTCTAATCAATACAAAATCGCTAACTCCCATCCTTCTTCTTCATCATCACTACTGGGTCTGCCCAGGGGCTGACACTCTCAGCAATGATTCCCTTGTCCAGCATATCTGCCAACAGAACCTTCATTTCTTGATACATCATATGGTTGAAACCGCTCTCGAATAGGTGGCACATCTCCAGTATGAATCCGGTGTTTCTGTAAAGCTGACATCATCATCAGTCTGAGCAAAAACTTTAACCCATTTCTTCTTCATCCCTGTCCTCAGGAGCCAACACACTTACTTCCCTCGTTTCATCTCCTCCCAAGGCACTCATCACGATTTTAACTTTCCTTGCTTCAGGTTCTTCTTGAGTTTCTAAAAGCTCTTGTATTTGCTTTCCAATCACCACACTATACCTGTGAATTTAGGTACCCAAGGGGCACCGGGAAATACTGGCATCATCATTATTTTTAGTAGATTTTTTGCAAAGTGTTTTTCCACTGCTCCAATACCCAGATCCTGCAGACTACGCTACAATATGTGCGGCCGTCTTATCTGGCCCTCACACCAAAAGCTACCGGAAATTCTTTGTAGCCGACTATGCCACCCAGAGTTTGCAAGAGACCCTAGGAACTCTAAAAAAATGCAAATTTTAATATTTTCCAATGTCTTCAGTCTCTTCTTACGTCAGTACTAGCCACAACGCTCTCCAACTCCAACTATGCCACAATTGTCCAGGAATGAAAGGCACTTAACAACGGAAAACAAGGAAGACTGCCAGTATCCACACTCTAACTTTCCATCATTTACTTAATGAGACGTTTAAAATTGAACACACACACATTTGACCATGGCTAACACATCCATATTCAGCAACTCCTTTTCCAATCAGTCAATAAAACATCAACACGGTCAATAAGATTTTCATGTTGGGCCCCTTTAACTAGAGTATAGACATCTAACGTCACACTAACAAAATCCAGTCGAAGACGGAATTTCGATTCCTTAAAAGATGGTGCAAAGCACTGTAATGTATTTTATACAATACTCATTTTATCTTATTCTGGCTATTACAGCTCCAAACTTCCCAGCGACCATTTATTTCCCTTTTGTGTGGTCCATAAACCCGCATTTGTATCCACGCTCGAATTGTTTCTGTGTTTACTTATCACATATTAACAGAGGTGTCAAAAGTATTCACATTCATTACTCAAGTAGAAGTAAGGATACGAGGGTTTAAAAAGACTTCTGTAGAAGTTGAAGCTGTAGAAGCTTTGTACTCAAGTAAAAGTGTAAAAGTACTGGTTTCAAAACTACTTAAAGTTTAAAAGTAAAAGTAATGTAAGGAGAAAAATGGCATTAAGGACAAAAGCTTATGCCGCGCCACAGGGGCCTATTGTACACTACCCCACCTCCTCAAAAACACATTTTTCAAAAGGCCATGATGACTTTAATGTTATATTAAATTAGTAATGTTGAAAAATTTGGGATGCACTAGGCTACCTGTTTCAGCCGCATATATGCCCATTAAAAATGAACGCATTTTAGTACAATGCAAATACATTAAAGAACAATGTGTGTGTACTACTGAGCATTAACATGTGTTTCATCAGGCATGTGTTCAGCCCAGAACTAAAAAAGAAGGAAGACTGGATGCACCCTCGCCCAACCCTAATCCCCCCCCAAATAGTCTTTAATGTTACTAATTAAATGTTACTTGATTAAAAACCGGCAACTGTTTGCCAAAAAAAAAATTTACTTAGCAACACAAAACCAAACTATTATAATTACCAAATTCTGACTGGCAATTTTGGAACGCCACTTCAAATATGTATTAGTTTTACAGTCACCTAAACAATATTGAATCAAATAGGTTGATTCTTTGTACAAATATGAGCAATAACTAAACAAAAAAAAGTAAAGAATTACAGTGCCCTCAAGAGACTACCATACACAGCCACTAGATGGCGCATCTACGTCATTTGTGCAGCGTTTGTCCGCATTAATCCACATGTAATAAAAGGTATTCGCAAACGCTTCATGTTGAGATTTTGTAAATTTAAATGTATGCATTCAGTAGAGACTTCGATGCGTTTATATTAAACAGACTATTTCGGCCATTTGTATAGTTTTAAGCCATTAAATCGAGGAATGACCTATTTTAGTCTCTGTATATAGATAATTTATAGCATATCACATAGACGTCTCAACGTCTTGACTCGGGATTTACTGTATATGTTACAAAACCCTGTTCAGTTCCACACTTAATAAAAAATGACAGCACGCAATTTTTTGAGTACCAAAACAGCTGTGTTTGGCGTTGATTTTTTCACAGACTCTCTGGATACATAAAGATAGCACGCAAAAGTATGTTCTGAATGAAGATATAGCTCTGGATTTATATCAAGCGAGTGCATGACGTAGAGAGCGTAGAAAGGATCCTGTTGGCTCCGCGCTCAACCCCAATCCCCCCAATCTATTCACGAAAGAGAATTTACGAATTTATGCAATTTACGCGGGGGTTCTCAGCGAGGTCAAAAATACGTTAATCCTTATTAAACGGAAAATCACATCCCTGTTCATGGAGCGGAAGATATGATGACTGAGTTTTTGCAACGTTGAATCATAGCCTACTGCTAGCAAACAAACCAAGGCATGTACCTAGCCATAGCAAACATTGCAAATTTACCATTATTGGTCTGTTACTAGACACTAAAAAATTGTCAATAATCGACTGATAATAACAAAAACTATAGCTTGCACAATCAACTTACAAATATTGCATATAGCAATAATATAAGCTCAGATAACATGTGGCTAGTGTCGAATTTCAAATTTGTCAATAATCAAATGATAATAACAAAATTTTTGTTTACCTCAATGTTCTTTTAAAATTAAAAAGCCATTAGCTAGTGTTATTTGGGTGCGCAGAGCTTGCAGCGCAATTCCGAATGAGTTGTTTTTGCGTACAAACCAATAGGATGTCGGAATGGTATATGTTTATACTTCTCATCCAACCACAATCAAATTCATTCTATCTGGATGGCACAAGGATTTTTTTGGACGATGACAAGCCGGAATGAAAAGAAGCCGAAATGTAATAGGAGTAAGGAGGCCGTTTTAAAAATGTACGGAGTTGAACGTACAGATAATTGCTTGAAAATGTAAGGAGTAGAATCTGTCATGGACGTGGGTGGTGAGGGACGGAGGACCCAAACGCAAGACAGTGGGTAAGGAGACTTTAATAAATATAAAACAAACACCCACGAGGGGGTAACAGAACAAAACTTGGAGACAGGAACAAGGACTTAACTAGACTAACACTTGACATTTAAACTACAATAATCTGAACTAAACAAGACTGGACTCACCACAGATGACACAAACAATGAACCAGCACAAGACAAGAGACACAAGGTCAATATAAAGGGAACCAAATCAAGAGGGGACGGGTGCAGGGGATAAACTAATTAACCTTAACTAGGAAACAGGAGGGCAGGAACAATGACAAGACCGGAGAGAGAGTATGGCAACCAATAGGTGCCAAAATAGTCTCTCTCCAACATAAAACAAGGGATCCTGTCTGATTCCACCTCAAGACCAAGAAATACCTGACATAGTAAGGCGGAACCATGACAGAACCCCCGCCTTAAGGAGCAGCAACCCGATGCTCCTCAAGGCACAAACAAGACAAACCGTGACAAGACAAAACAAAACAGGGCAACATGATAAAAATAATAACCATAAAACATTGGGAGGGTAACAAGAGTCCAGGGCTGGAATGGCCGCCTGGCACACGGGCTGGAATGGCCGCCTGGCCACACAGGCTGGACGCCGGTCGAAGGCCGGCTGAACACACGGGCTGGACACACGGGCTGGACAAACGGGCTGGACGCCGGTCGGAAGGCCGGCTGGACACTGACATGGGGGTGTCGGCTGCACCGGGCTACACACCGGTTGCACTGCCGACTGGATGTGGCGAGGACCGGATACTGGCAGCCATCTCCCTGGAGGGGAGTCTGGCGGGTTCAACCATGGACGGGAAACCGGTGGGTTCAACCCTGGAGGGGAAACCGACGGCCTCGACTTCCGAGGGAAATCCGACGGTCTCGACCCTGAAGGGGAACCCAGCGGCCTCAACCCTCAAGGGGAACCCGACAGTCTCAACCCTGGAGGGATCTGCTGCCCGTATCCTGGAGGGGAGTCCTGCGGCCTCAACCCAGGAAAGGAAACCACCGAGCTCGACCCAAGAGGGGAAACCCAACGACCTCAAACATCAAGGAAACATTTGTCAGTTTCGACCCTCAAGGGGAACCCAGCGGCCTCAACCTTCAAGAGGAATTCGGGGGACTCAACCCTCACGCCAACATCCTACTGTCTGCTGGGTCCTGTGATGGCTGGTTCATTCTGTCATGAACGTGGGTGGTGAGGGACGGAGGACCCAAACGCAGTGAGTAAGGAGACTTTAATAAATAATAAATATAAAACAAACACCCACGAGGGGGTAACAGAACAAAACATGGAGACAGGAACAAGGACTTAACTAGACTAACACTTGACATTTAAACTACAATAAACTGAACTAAACAAGACTGGACTCACCACAGATGACACAAACAATGAACCAGCACAAGACAAGAGACACAAGGTCAATATAAAGGGAACCAAATCAAGAGGGGACAGGTGCAGGGGATAAACTAATTAACACTAACTAGGAAACAGGAGGGCAGGAACAATGACAAGACCGGAGAGAGAGTATGGCAACCAATAGGTGCCAAAATAGTCTCTCTCCAACATAAAACAAGGGATCCTGTCTGATTCCACCTCAAGACCAAGAAACACCTGACATGGTGAGGCGGAACCATGACAAAATCGGCTGAAAAAATATTTACTCCAGTAAAGTAACAAAAAATAATGTTTACATGTGATAAATGCAGGGAAGTAGTTAGGCTGACGGAGAAGATCTTAGAATTAGAGTCTCGCATCCAATCTTTATTTGAGGATAGTAAGAGTGTAGGGACCGTAGAAAACATTTTGGATGCGAGCAATCTTAGCGCACACGGCTCGGTTCCGGTTGAAAATCCCCTGCAGCTGGGAAACTTTGTGACGGTGAGACGGCATAGTCGCAGGACAAAACATCACCCAACCGTTCCGATTAAGGTCTCGAACAGGTTTGCCCCGCTCAGCGACGCACCGACTGAGAAACCTGCTGAAAGTGCCCTAGTGATCGGTGATTCTATTGTCCGGAACATTAAAATAGAGGCTCCAGCCACCATAGTCAAATGTTTACCGGGAGCCAGAGCGCCTGACATCAAGTCAAATTTAAATGTGCTGGCAAAGGCTAATCGTAAATTCAGTAAGATTGTTATTCACGTCGGCACAAATGATGTTAGACTCCGTCAATCGGAGATCACTAAAGATAATATTAAAGAGGGATGTGAGCTCGCAAGCACAATGTCAGACACTGTAATATTCTCTGGCCCCCTCACTGCTTACCGCGGTGATGAGATTTATAGCAGATTATCATCACTAAATGGCTGGTTGTCTGAGTGGTGCCTGCAGAATAATATAGATTTTATAAATAACTGGAAGAGTTTTGAGGGCAGACCTGACCTGTTGAAACGAGATGGTCTCCATCCCTCCTGGGATGGGGTTTCCCTCCTCTCTAGAAATTTGGCACACAGTCTTAATAATGCTAAAGGCTGACTACCTGGGGCCAAGGTCAGGAAGGAGACAGAATGGCTTAACCAACTGTCTGCTTGACGTCTCACGTTACAGAATACACAAAATATAAAACATGTGATAATCCCTTCACACAAACAACATAAAATAGAGATTGTGTATGATGATTATATTACCAGATGATTATATTACTCTAAATGAATCCGTTCCCCAAGATTATTACTATAAACAAGAGCCTCGTCTAAAAAGTAGAGGGGGAGGTGTCGCTGCACTTTACAATAATTATTTAAGCATCTCTCAGAAGTCTAATTTTAAATACAATCCTTTTGAAGTCATGGTACTTCACTTATCAACACCTAATATTAAGGACAAAACATTTTTTAAATTTATCCTAGCTATTGTATATAGGCCTCCAGGGCACCACACAGATTTTATTAAAGAATTTGGTGGGTTCTTATCAGAACTAGTACTGGCCGCAGATAGAGTCCTTTTCGTTGGTGACTTTAACATCCATGTAGATAATGATACAGATGCCTTGGGAATGGCTTTCAAAGACACTCTTAACTCCATGGGCATTAGTCAACATGTGTCAGGACCCACTCACCTTCGTAATCATACTTTAGATTTAATACTATTTTACGGTATAAATGTGGACGATGTGAAAATCGTTCAGCAGAGTGAAGACATTTCGGATCATTATCTGATATTATGTTTGCTTCACTGGCCTACGACTGCAAATCAAACTCCTTGTTACAAATATGGTAGAACGATTACTTCAACTACCAAAGATGCGTTTCTCGACAATCTGCCTGAATTGTCTCAAGTATCTAGCATGAGTAAAAACGATGACGATCTTGACATTACTATTGAAAATTTTAACTCTACCTTCTCAGAAACATTAGACACAGTTGCTCCTCTGCGTTTAAAAAAAGATTAAAAATGGCAGCCCAACACCGTGGTATAATGAACACACTCAGGCTATAAAGAAAGCGTCCCGTAAAATGGAGCGGAACTTCAAGAAAATAGTTTAGAGATATTTCGTATAGCATGAAAGGATAGTACTCAGGAATACAGGAATGCCACAAAAGCGTCTAGATCCGCCTACTTTTCATCACTAATAGAAGAAAACCATCACAACCCTAGGTTTTTATTTAACACCGTGGCTAAATTAACAAAAATAAGTCGTCAGCGACTTCAGATTCTGATTATCAGCATAACAGTGATGAATTTATGAACTACTTCACTAGTAAAATCCAAGATATTAGATAAAAAATTATAACAATGCAACCAGAAGTGAAAACCGCTGAACAAACTAACTACAGCACCCCTAAGGAGAAATTGCAATTATTTTCTACAGTAGATCACGATGAACACTCTAAAATCATTTGATCAACCAAATCAATAACATGCGTGCTAGACCCTTTAAAACTACTGAAAGAAATGCTCCCGGAAATTATAGATCCTCTTCTTAGTATTATTAACTCATCTCTGACATTAGGACATGTGCCTAAAGCATTTAAGTTGGCTGTTATAAGGCCCCTTGTCAAAAAACCCAAACTCGACCCAAGAGAACTAGGGAATTACAGGCCTGTATCGAATTTACCTTTTATATCTAAAGTTCTTGAAAAAGTAGTTTCAACTCAGTTATGCTCCTTCCTCCAAAGGAATGACATTAATGAAGAATTCCAGTCTGGATTTTGAGCATGTCACAGTACAGAGACTGCTTTGATCAGAGTTACAAATGATTTGCTTTTAGCGTCTGACCGTGGCTGTATTTCGTTATTGGTGCTGCCAGACCTTAGTGCTGCATTTGACACCATTGACCACAGCATACTCCTACACAGACTCGAAAAGTACGTCGGCATTAATGGAATAGCATTGAAATGGTTTAAGTCTTATTTATCTGACCGTTTTCAATTTGTAGCAATAAACAATGACGTATCCCGCAAATCGCAAGTCCAATACGGTGTACCACAGGGCTCAGTCTTAGGGCCTCTGCTCTTCGCATTATATATGCTACCTCTAGGAGATATAATAAAACGACACGGAATTAGCTTTCACTGTTATGATGATGATACTCAACTTTATATTTCCTCGAAGCCTCATGAAACACAGCAGTTATATCGAATAACGGAATGCATAGTCGATTTATAAAACTGGATGAGTAACAATTTTTTACTACTGAACTCGGGACAAAACCGAAGTGTTACTTACTGGATGGAAAACCTCCATACGTAACAACCAAGAATACTGCTTAAGTATTGACGGATTCTCCATAAAATCCTCGTCGTCAGCTAAGAATTTTGACGTTGTATTCAAGTAGTAGTACTCTGTCATTGAAGAGCCATGCTGCCAACACCTGTAAAATTGCATTTTTCCATCTTAAGAATATATCTAAACTATGTCATATGCTGTCACTGTCAGATGCAGAGAAATTAATTCATGCATGCATGACTTCAAGACTAGATTTACTTTTATGTGGTTGCCCTGCAGGCCTATTACAAAAACTTCAACTGGTTCAAAATGCGGCAGCTCGAGTTCTTACACGTATAAAAAAGTATGAGCATATAACCCAGGTGCTGTCAACCTTGCAATGGTTACCTGTAAAGCATTGCATTAACTCAAAGATC
Organism: Triplophysa bombifrons; assembly: GCA_029783895.1. Classification (NCBI taxonomy): domain Eukaryota; kingdom Metazoa; phylum Chordata; class Actinopteri; order Cypriniformes; family Nemacheilidae; genus Triplophysa; species Triplophysa bombifrons. The sequence continues at coordinate 9,232,900 of CM056455.1, forward strand.
TTGCTTATTACCTATAAAGCCCTACATGGTCTAGCACCGCAGTATTTGAGTGAACTTCTATTGTATTACAGTCCTCCACGTACATTGTGCTCTCAGGCGTCCTGTCAGTTGGTAATACCTAGAATTTTAAAATCAAGTGCAGGTGGTAGATCCTTTTCTTATCTAGCACCTAAACTTTGGAATATTCTTCCCTGCACGTCCGGGAGGCAGACACACTCTGTCAGTGTAAATCTAGACTAAAGACGCATCTTTTCAATCTTGCATACACTACACTTCTATAATATTGATCCTCAGAGGATTTAGGCTGCAATATTTAGATCAACCGGAACCAGGAACACATCCAACAACAAATGATGTAATTGTTGCATCAAAGAGTGCAGAACAGTACTCTACTCTGAGCCAGTCTTGTCTCTTTGTTCCGAGGTTACCGCAGGATACAGTTCATGACCAGACCTGATGGCAGAGCTGAGAATGGGAAGCGGTGACCTGACAAGAGCTGAGATGATAGAGCTGGATAAAGGACAAAGCAACTTGACACGATTTTTCTACAACACTTCAAATGCTATTAGATTGTTAATGATAATCTTAAATCTATAATTTACCTTATTAGTAAGTTTATTTATTTTTTATTTTGCCTTGTTGTGCAAGCACTGTTGAGCTTGTGCAGTGGCAGCAGCTTTTGCCAGAGGAGAACTGGATCCCCTGGTTGGGCCTGGATTCTCCTGAGTTTTTTTTTTCTCGATTGGAGATCCTCGCCACGTTTGCATATAGTTTTGCACTATTTGCCTGGCCGGGGGGGCTGCTTTAGAATTTAGAAGTTAGACATAATAAATATTGCATATAAGAATTTATAGTCTGTTTAATATTTGACCTGTGGTTCTCTCTCCTTTATCTCAAATTTGTGCTTTCACTGTGCGTGTGTGTTTGCATGTGTGCGTCTATGTCAATGTGTGTAAGTATATATGCATATTGTGTGTGTGGAGCATTTGTATGTCTGTCTTTTGTTGTTTTCACCTTTTGTTGTTTTTACAGGTATATGCCTTTAGTTGTTTTTATTGTATTCAATGTGTCTCATGTACAGCTGCTTTGTAACAATGAAAATTGTAAAAAGTGCTATATAAATAAAGTTGAGTTGAGTAAATAAGTCAGTATTTAGAGTTAGACTTCTGGGAGATGCTAAAATAATTATTGTGAAGTGCAGCGACACCTCCGCCTCTGCCTTTTAGACAAGGCTCGTGTTTATTATAATAATCTTGGGGACAGATTCATTTATAATAATATAATCATCTGGTTTTAGACATGTTTCTGTCAAACAGAGCATGTCTTTTTTATGATCTCATATCATATCGTTTAAAAAAAAGTGCTTCATTACAGAGAGATCTAATAATATTTAGCAATCTGTGTCTTAACATTTGATTATCTGTATTTTGTTCATGTTTGATTTGTTTAACATTTATTAAATTACTTTCAAGAGGTTTATGCATTATTTTATGTCATGGTACTCGCGGGAAGACATGGCAAGAGAACCCAATTGCAGGCAGAGACGGGGAATGAAGGGGTTAACAAAGGTATTTATTAAACAAGGAACACTATAACAAAAGGTAAAACAAAACCCACGAGGGGGAAAACAGGACAGGGTAATATATATAAATAAAGACAAGGACACTGACTTACTAAACTAAGAACACAAACACTTGATACAAAACTAAACTAACACTTACTAGAACTCGGGATAATAGGAACAAGGTAACAAGGAAACAAGCATACAGCAACAGGATATACAAGATGAAGCACAACAGCAAAACAAGGGACTTCATACAATGAACGAGCACATGACAATGAACACGAGGATGTTTTAAAGGGAGAGAAATCAAGAGGGAACAGGTGCAGGGGATAAACTAATTAACACAAACTAGGAAACAGAAGGGTAGGAACGATGACGCAGACCAGAATGAAACAGAGGATCCTGTATGATTCCACCTCTAGACCAAGAAATACCTGACAAGGTGAGGTGGAATCATGACAATTTTATGTTTGCTAATCCGGGGGACAGACACAGTCTCTATTTTATGATGTTTGGGAGAAGCGATTATTACACGTTCTACATTTGTTTATTCAGCGACGTGAGAAGGACTCTGTGATTAAAATAAATGTAGTCTTCCTGTGCTCACCAATTGTAAGACAACCAACACCAAGAGAAGCATATCTTCTCAGCAAACATGGCATTCATGTTCATCAGTGTGCCATGCTGTTCTTACAGAAAATGGGGAAGTTGTAATGATGTGGTCGTTTGTTGATGTGGGGCTTTACACAGACTACATCTTTATTGATCCAGTAATCACTGCCAAATTTAGCATGGTTAAAGATAGACATTCAGGGACTACTGTTCGAGTAAAGGAGAGCTGCATTTCGACTGATAACAAATTAATCAAGTGCTTTGAAATCTAAACAACATGTGTTTACTTGAATTTTTTATAGAGTATATAGTTCACTTTACATAATGATTAATTAGTCAACTGCCCATTTCCTATAGGTTGAATGCAAAGTAATATACTTGTGGCGAGTCACCCCTAGCACAATCAGCATCGCCATGGGTACAGAGCAAGGTAACAAGGTGCAGGTGTCGGTCGTCAAAGGCTTGTAAGGCAGCTGGAAAAGTCCTAAGAACTAAGGTTGTTTGTGATTCTGGGACACAAAACAATTTGTTTCTAGATCCTGAGGAATGATATCCTGCCCTCCCCTCAGGGGTTGCTGATGCCCAGGAACTGAACTCCCTCTTCTTATCACACCCCTCCCCTTCATCTCCTCAGGCCCTGATCACTGGGAAAATGCTTAAAACATTTCATACTGTGTATATCATTTATTGTCATAGTATGAAGTCACGCATCAAGGACCGTTTCCAACGGCCTGGCATGAAGGCAGAGTTCAAGAGACACTGCCAAGCCTGCCCGACATGCAAGAAAACGTCCCCCAAGCGACCTCCCCCCAGCCCTCTCATCCCCTTACCCATCATTGAGGTACCCTTCGAGCGCATGGGGATGGACCTGGTGGGACTGCTGCCCAAGTCTGCCCGGGGACATGAGCACATATATGTCATAGTCGATTACGCCTCCAGGTACCCATATCCCTGAGGAAGGCCACCTACCAGGCCAGGGTGGGTGGGTATTCCCTCTGAGATACTGACGGACCAGGGGACCCCATTCATGTCCCAGCTGATGGCAGACCACTGCCACCTCTTACAGGTACAACAACTTTGCACATCCATGTACCACCCTCAGACGGGTGGGCTAGTTGAAAGGTTCAACCAAACCCTGAAGCGGATGTTGCGACGGGTGGTGGCAGAGGACGGGCGCAACTGGGACCTCATGCTGCCGTACATGCTGTTTGGGATCCGCAAAGTTCCACAAGCCTACACGGAGCTACTCCGTTTGAACTACTCTTTGGCCGGCAGCCTAGAGGCTTACTCGATGTGGCCAAGGAAGCTTGGGAGCAACAACCGGCTCCACACCAGAGCATTATAGAACACGTACGGCAGATGAAAACCTGCATCGACCGAGTGATGCCTCTCATCCGGGAACACCTCGCCGAGGCCCAGCGCGCCAAACGGAGGCTGTACGACCGGCCCGCCCAGCCTGGGGAGTTCCAACCCATGCTGATCTTACACCCAACGGCCACATCAAAGTTCCTGGCATCCTGGAGTGGGCCCTATGTCCTTTCGGTCATGACCCACAGCTCATGACCATAGGTGAGAGTAGGAACGTAGATTGACCGGTAAATCGAGAGCTTCGCATTGCGGCTCAGCTCCTTCTTCACCAAGACAGACCGGTACGGCGACCGTATTACTGCAGAAGCTGCACCAATCCGTCTGTCAATCTCCCGTTCCATCCTTCCCTCACTCATGAACAAGACCCCCAGATACTTGAACTCCTCCACTTGAGGCAGGAACTCTCCACCAACCTGAAGTGGGCAGGCCACCCTTTTCCGACTGAGAACCATGGCCTCGGATTTCGAGGTGCTGTTTCTCACCCCAGCCGCTTCACACTCGGCTGCAAACCGTCCCAGTGCATGCTGAAGGTCCTGGTCTGATGGGGTCAGCACGACAACATCATCCGCAAAGAGCAGAGATGAAATCGTGTGGTCCCCAAACCCGACAACCTCCGGCCCCTGGCTGCACCTAGAAATTCTGTCCATAAAAATTATGAACAGAACCAGCGACAAAGGGCAGCCCTGCCTGAGTCCAACATGCACCGGGAACAAGTCTGACTTACTGCCGGCAATGCGAACCAAGCTCTTGCTCCGGTCGTACAGGGACCGGATAGCCCTTAGCAAAGGGTCCCGAATCCCATTCTCCCAGAGCACCCTCCACAAGATGCTGCGGGGGACACAGTCGAATGCCTTCTCCAAATCCACAAAAACATGTGGATTGGTTGGGCAAACTCCCATGAACCCTCCAGCACCCTGGAGAGGGTATAGAGCTGGTCCAGTGTTCCACGACCGTGACGAAAACCACACTGTTTCTCCTGAATCTAAGGTTCTACCATCGGCCAGATTCTCCTCTCCAGTACCCTGGCATAGACTTTCCCGGGGAGGCCGAGGGTCCCCCTTCTTAAAAAGAGGGACCACCACCCCGGTCTGCCAGTCCAAAGGCACTGTCCCCGACCACCACGCGGTACTGCAGAGGCGTGTAAACAGCGTTGGTAGGGCACTGCTTCCCCCTCCTGAGGCGCCGGATGGTTTGCCAGAATCTCTTCGAGGCCGACCGATAGTCCTTCTCCATGGCTTCACCAAACTCCTCCCAGGCCCGAGTTTTTGCCTCCTCAACCACCCGGGCTGCAGTCGGCTTGGCCTGTCGGTACCCGTCAGCTGCCTCGGGAGTCCCACAAGCCAGCCAGGCCCGATAGGACTCCTTCTTCAGCTTGATGGCATCCCTTACTTCCGGTGTCCACCACCGGGTTCGGGGATTGCCGCCTCAACAGGCACCGGAGACCTTACAGCCACAGCTCTGAGTGGCCGCGTTGACAATGGAGGTGGAGAACATGGTCTACTCGGACTCAATATCTCCAGACTCCCTCGGGATTTGGTCGAAGCTCTGTCGGAGGTGGAAGTTGAAGATCTCTCTGACAGGGGATTCGGCCAAACGTTCCCAACAGACCCTCACAGTACGTTTGGGTCTGCCGAGTCTGTCCAGCTTCCTCCCCGCCATCGGATCCAACTCACCACCAGGTGGTGATCAGTTGACAGCTCCGCCCCTCTCGTCACCCGAGTGTCCAAAACATACGGCCGGAGGTCAGATGAAACAACCACAAAGTCGATCATCGAACTCCAACCTAGGGTGTCCTGGTGCCATGTGCACTGATGGACACCCTTATGCTTGAACATGGTGTTCGTTGGGGACAAGCTGTAACTAGCATTGAAGTCCAATAACAGAACACCACTCGGGTTCAGATCGGGGGGATGTTCCTCCCAATCACGCTCCTCCAGGTGTCACTGTCGCTGCCCACGTGGGTGTTTAAGTCCCCCAGCAGAACGACGGAGTCCCCAGTCGGAGCACTTTCCAGCACCCCTCCCAGAGTCTCCAAGAAGGCCGGGTACTCTACACTGCCGTTTCACCCATAGGCGCACACGACAGTGAGAGACCTATCCCCGACCCGAAGGAGCAGGGAAGCGACCCTCTCGCTCACCGGGGTATAGCTGGGGGGCTATAAGCAAACCCACACCAGCCAGCCGCCTCTCACCATGGGCAACTCCAGAGTGGTGATGAGTCCATCCTCTCTCGAGGAGTGTGGTTCCAGAGCCCAATCTGTGCATAGAGGTGATCCCAACTACCTCTAGTCGGATTCTCTGAACCTCACGCGTCCAGGTATCGGGTTGTCGAGGCCCCCGCCTTCGACTGCCGCCCGATCCACTAAGCACCGGCCCCTTACGGTCCCTCCTGCATGTGGCGGGTCCACGGGAGGGTAGCCCCACGTCGCTCCTTCGGGCTGAGCCCGGCCGGACACCATGGGGGAGGCCCGACCACCAGGCGCTCGCATACGAGCCCCAACCCCGGGCCTGGCTCCAGGGTGGGGCCCCGGCTGCGCCATGCCGGGCGACATCACGGTCCTCGAATTTATGGCCATTATAAGGGTTTTTTGAACCGCTCTTAGTCTGACCTGTTACCTAGGACCTGTTTGCCTTGGGGGACCCTACCAGGGGGCATATAGCCCCAGACAACATAGCTCCTAGGGTCTTTCGGGTACTCAAACCCCTCCACCACGGTAAGGTGGCAGTTCAAGGAGGGGTGAAATCGAAAAAACATGAAATCGAAAACACAGATATATACTAGACCAAATGTCCTCCTTTGGTGAAGACTGTCCGTCTCTTCAAAGTGTGCAGAAATTCACAGTGTTGTGCTTCGCTCTCCCTATCTCATACAATCACATGGCGGAAACGTACTGCAAGATCTCGCAGCAGTGTCCGGTTACCCGAGGAGCGACAACCTGCTATACAAATGATCTGCTCTTAGTGTCTGACCGTGGCTGTATTTCGTTATTGGTGCTGCTAGACCTTAGTGCTGCATTTGACACCATTGACCATAGCATACTTCTACATAGACTCGAAAATTACGTCGGCATCAACGGAATAGCATTGAAATGGTTCAAGTCTTATTTATCCGACCGATTTCAATTTGTAGCAATAAACAATGAGGTGTCCCGCAAATCGCAAGTCCAGTACGGTGTACCACAGGGTTCAGTCTTGGGGCCTCTGCTCTTCGCATTATACATGCTACCTCTAGGAGATATAATAAAGCGACACGGAATTAGCTTTCACTGTTATGCTGATGTTACTCAACTTTATATTTCCTCGAAGCCTCACGAAACCCAGCAGTTCGATCGAATAAAGGATTGCATAGTTGACTTAAAAAACTGGATGAGTAACAATTTTTTTACTATTAAACTCGGACAAAACAGAAGTGTTACTTACGGGACCGAAAACCGCTATACGTAACAACCAAGAATACTGCTTAACGATTGACGGATGCTCCATAAAATCCTCGTTGTCAGCTAAGAATCTTGGCGTTGTATTCGATAGTACTCTGTCATTTGAAAGCCATGTCGCCAACACCTGTAAAATTGCATTTTTCCATTTTAAGAATATATCTAAACTACGTCATATGCTGTCGATGTCAGATGCAGAGAAATTAATTCATGCATTCATGACATCAAGACTAGATTACTGTAATGCACTTCTAGGTGGTTGCCCTGCAGGCCTATTACAAAAACTGCAACTGGTTCAAAACGCGGCAGCTCGAGTTCTTACACGTACTAAAAAGTATGAGCATATAACCCCGGTTCTTTCAGCCTTGCACTGGTTACCTATAAAACATCGCATTAACTTTAAGATCTTGCTTATTACCTATAAAGCCCTGCATGGTCTAGCGCCGCAGTATTTAAATGAACTTCTATTGTATTACAGACCTCCACGTGCATTACGCTCTCAGGAGTCCTGTCAGTTGGTAATACCTAGAATTTCAAAATCAAGTGCAGGTGGTAGATCCTTTTCTTATCTAGCGCCTAAACTGTGGAATATTCTTCCCTGCAATGTCCGGGAGGCAGACACACTCTGTCAGTTTAAATCTAGACTAAAGACGCATCTTTTTAATCTTGCATACACTACACTTCCATAATATTAATCCTCAGAGGATTTAGGCTGCATTATTTAGATCAACCGGAACCAGGAACACTTCCAACAACAAATGATGTACTTGTTGCATCAAAGAGTGCAGAACAGTACTCTACTCTCAGCCAGTCTTGTCTCTTTGTTCCAAGGTTACCGCAGGAGGCAGTTCATGCCCAGACCTGATGGCAGAGCTGAGAATGGGAAGCGGTGACCTGACAAGAGCTAAGAGGATAGAGCTGGATAAAGGACGTGGCAACTTTGATTTTCCTACAACATTTCAAATGCTATTAGATTGTTAATGATAATCTTAAATCTACCATTTACCTTATTAAGGTTATTTTTTTATTTTTATTTAGCCTTGTTGTGCAAGTACTGTTGTGCCTGTGCAGAGGCAGCAGCTTTTGCCAGAGGGGAACTGGAATCCCCGGTCGGGCCTGGGTTCCCCTGAGGTTTTTTTTTCTCGATTAGAGTTTTGGGTTCCTCGCCACCGTTTGCATATTGTTTTGCACTATCTGCCTGGCCGGGGGGGCTGCTTTAGACTTTAGAATTCAGAAATTAGAAATAATTAATATATAAGAATTTATAGTCAGTTTAATATTTGACCTGTGGTTCTCTCTCTGTCTGTCTTTTTTTGTTTTCCACCTTTTTCTTGTTTTTACAGGTATATGCCTTTAGTTGTTCTACTTGTAATCTATTGTGTCTCATGTACAGCTGCTTTGTAACAATGAAAATTGTAAAAAGCGCTATATAAATAAAGTTGAGTTGAGTTGAGTATACCATGTATCTTAAAAAACAGAACATGTTAAGATACATCAACAATCTCTGCTCTAACTGCCAAATGAAAGAAAAGGAACCAGTCTTGACTACATCGGCTGTAAATAGCTGGTCTGAATTTGAGCTAAACTACGCACAAAACATGTCAAATTAAGTAAAATTAAACCAGACGCCTTAAACACTGTTGGTTTTGTTTCAATGATGGAATATCATACATAATACACTTTTATGGCAAAAACGACATGTTACCAAATTCAAGGCTATTTGGGCTAGAAGTGGGTTACTCATAGCCGGACTATATATGGTCTATACTTATCAGAGACGTTGAAATGACGGCTATTGCTTGCTGGGGTTTCTATCCATCTTTTTAAATTAGCAGAACCAAATCTGCTATCAACTGCATTAAAATACACAGTATAGACAGGCAGCATTTTAAGACTATTTGAACACATTTACACACAATTATATTTGCGGACAAATGTAAACACATTTGAAACTATTCCACAGAATGTTGCAGATTTGTCCCAAATTTTAGAGCAGAATTAAAATGAAAAGTCTGCAGATTCCACATGGCCTTGCTTTTGAGGAAATACAACTTGAAAAAAAACTTCATGTGAGCAAACTTATGAGAGGGAAGATGTACATACAACAGGATAACTAAAAGTACGTCATTTAAAAATGTAAGTTCGAGTTATGTGGCGCCTGTGCTTCCTCTAAAGGAGCCAATGGCTCCTTAATTGATTTTTTTTGTCTGGAGCCCTGCATTATTTAAAAATTTCAAAATAATGTAAAGAACGAGTAAGTGTTCCTAAACTTTTGACTGGTAACGTGTTAGAGTAAAATACTTATTTTTCACTGTAAAATCTAATTAGTTGATCTTACTTAAAAAAAGCATGCAAACCGATTACCTTAAAAAAACTAAGTAAAGTGAAATGGTATTGTTGAGTTCAAGTAACTAAAATAATTTGTTCAGATGTACTCTTGACTTAGTGTGAAGTACTCAGAAGACTATTATTACCAACTTAAGAATTTCCATTTGATTTAGTGCACTGTAAACCCGGAAAAGTTTCCAATACTAAATTTTGATTACTGTATAGCTAAATTATATTTAACTACAGTTTAAATATTTAATTTAACCATCATTGGAGTTTTAAGTTAACTAAATTAAATTCTTTATTTCACATAAATATTATTCTATAAATAAATAAATCATACACATTGACTCGTGCAACACAAAATGAGCCAGAGGAGACTGATCTCAGAACTGTATGCACAGACTATGCTCATTGGTAAAAAAGACACGAGCTTCGCAGACCCTAATCATGTGCACCTATCTTCTAAACAGTGGTATCCACAAAACTGAAAAATATGTCAAACTATTCTAAATATCTAAGAGAAGTGAACATTAAACACTAATCATATTTTTAAAAATGTACTCTCCTCATGCAGTCTGGCGCAAAGCATGCTGGGAATCTTTTCTGCGTACAGGCAGGATCTGCTCTCCACTGCCTCTCGCTGGTGTAGTAAAGTAATTGCTTCGCTTGCCGCTACTTGCTTGATTTAAGTAAAATTTACTAAAGGCGAAAGGTAAGTTGATTTCCCCTGCAAGTAATCGTAACATAATAAAAACTAGTAAAATGTATACATTTTGACAACTGAGTGAAATACAGACATTCCTCCCACATTGTAAATAAAAATCTTTAATTGTTTGCAGAAAATAAAATTGATGCAATGTTTGCAAATCTTAAAAGAAACAAGGTCATGTTCATGTTTAAACAGCACAATACTAATGTTTTTACATGTATTTAAAATTAATGTGTGATGTAATAATCCTTGAGTGCATGTGTGTTGTGCATGTGTGTTGGAAACTAAACAGAACTTAAAAGTTTTCCCTGTTTCTGATTTGAATTTGAATACAGTTTAGGTGATCAGATGACTAACCCCTCAAACCCTTCCCCCTCTCTAAATCTTTTAACTCCTGGTTATCAATTAGTTTGGATTCATTTCCGCTTAATATGTCCAACAGGGGGATATCCAAAAGGACCCATGGTTCTTTACTTCTATTTTACATTATTGTTATTTTTTTATTCTGCTTTCCTGTAGCTCAGTGGTAAGAGCATTGCGTTAACAACGCAAGGTTGTGGGTTCGATCCCAGGGGGTTGCAAATACCTAAGTATAAATGTATAGGATAATGCAATGTAAGTCGCTTTGGATAAAAGCGTCTGCCAAATGCATACATATAAATATAATATAAATATTCTCCACAAGTCAACACTGTAGACAACTTTCTAAGAATCTGAATCATGTAGTGTTTACATAAAAATACAACCGAGATAACAGTCAACATTATACTGTTTATAACTTAAACACTTATAGTGTCAGATAGAGACAAGGTAAAAGTATAAATTAATATATTACTATACTATGTATTCCAATTAATGTAATAAATTTGCAAAATATATAGTAATGAACAAATAATAAAACAATAACATAGAAACAGACATCAAATAAGGTTTTCAATGTAAAAACATGTTTTAATTAATGCTAACATAAAAACCCAAGAACATGGCCATAAAAAATGAGACACTAAGAACCAGAATTTACAAGCCTTACAGCAACAGCGAGTCATCTTGGATAATTATTTTAAGAAAAAAAGAAAACAATTGACAATTGTTGACAAAAGCCCGAAAGAATGGAGAGATAAGAACTTCAGAATGGAGGATTGACCGAAAGGTGTTTACAATGAATGCCTTATGCGTAGAAAAAGGATTAAAGCTACATATCAAAATGATACATTTTTGATTATATTTGATATTTTTATAAGCTCCGAGATATTTTCAAAGAAAAAAAAAGCTTATCCATTTAGGTTTACGTAAAAAACTGAACTATTGCTTATATTCAGGCTTGTCAAGATTTTTTTTTTCAGTTTGTTCCCATGGCCATTCTTTATGATCTTTAGTCTTTCAGCTTTGGGAAAACGGACATCATGGATCCTTCTTTTAGATGCTCATGGTACACTGGATAAACTGTGAGAAGATAAAAAAAAATATGTCATCATATTTGTTTTTACTTTTTTGTCTTCGGTCCTTTTTTCTCAAATTGTCAATCATACATTTACTCATTTGCTACTAAACTGTACTAAATATTCTGTTGGAAATGACGGCAGATGTCGAATGCTCCAGTTAATTTGTAGGCTACATTTGTCGACCACATACATTACAGAGGCAGTCTCGTTTCAGAAAATCAAATCATCTATCCTTGGTTGGTCACTGTGAACCTTTGTCATTTAAAAAAACAGAAGAACCCTCCATATACAAAGGCTGTGTCCTACGGAGCAGAGCCGTTGAAAATGCGAGTTACAACACTCACATAGACTTCCATAGGAAGAATGGAATGAGGAAGTAACTCGCATAACGGAGCGTCAGATATAATTCCAAACATTGCACTTAAGCCCATTCATTTCAGTGTCTTCCAAACACATTTCCTGTACAGATGGTAAAATAACTGCATTTTTTTTACATTTTAATGAGTTGAAATTAAATGTTAAAATTAAACACAAAGACTGATCGCTGTTCTAAAATGTAGTCAACGTAATAATCAGTGAACCCCATGTGCTTATATTTAGAAAAATGTATGCAAATACAGTTGCTGTTATCTGTCCCGCTAAAATCCATTTAAATAGGTTGAAAGCACAGATTTGTTTGGAACTATTGAGGGCTCAACGAACCATGTGACCAAACGTCGTAACTCTCATATTCAACGGCTCTGCTCCTGAGGTCATGTTGTCATCCGAAGGAAGCAGCCTGAGACACAGCTAATTTAATATTTTAAATACTTACATCATCATATTGAAATGCTGCCATTCCCTGTTGGGCCTGGTTCCTCTTGCTGAACAGATCTGATTACAGGACAATAAATGGATGAACATTTTTCTCATTTATTCAACTCATTTTATCCTACCAATGGAATGGCGTTTCTTTTTTTGAAAAGCATTATTTACATGCAGAATATAAAAACGGAGACATTGAAAAAGTAGAGAATAACCTACCAGTCAAGCTCCTCAGTTTGACACAGCAGGCAACATAATCATCAAATGAGATCTTTCCATTAGAGCTGAAACGCTTTATTATGCAGTTCATGGTTTGAGGACTTAACCTGTATCCTGTAAAAACAATCATAAAATTCACATTCAATACACAAGAAAAAAAAATTTAACTATCAAAGCGCAGAATGACGGTTATCTTGCGGTCTATTGGTGGGAGACAGAAAGCTCACGAACCCCATCAAAACTGTCTTCATTTGCGTGGCAAAAACGAACGAATGTCCTACACTTGTCGGACGACTTGAGGGTGAGTAATTCATGGCAGAATTCCCCCTTAAATGTAGCAAGATGTAAAATCCCTATCTATTCATACAGGTTTTTCCATTTATTACATTCAGGCTGGTTGATATTTGTTATTTGTAGCTGTGTGAATATACTTTAAGTACAACCACAAAGAGAAGACCTTTGTTATTACAGCAGTAAAGACTGGGCTAATGTATATTGGTTCCAATTACTTTAATATTAAAGAGATCCATTACAGGGAGAAATAAAAACAGGTATTGGGGCACTTATGGGGCATCTAAAATATCCTGATGATATTGTATTAGATAACAATACATTATAAAGACATCACAAACATTGTTGGGTGTACCTCATCAACGCTTACACTATGTAGAGAGATACAAAAATGTTTAAATATTTGTAAAGTTCACTCCTGCAAGCATTTACAGTAGGTCACTACAGCGAACAGCTTTCAAAAAGCCATTTCTTGATCGAGCATGGGTTCTGATGCCATAGCTGCACATCAACCGCTACAGGAGAAACAGTGCATCCTCCTATACCAGGGGTCTTCAACTAAAATAGCTTGAGCTCCAGTAAATGAACCCTCCTTACCATCTGAGGTCTGGACAATTAAATAACTTAAAACATGAATTGATGGTTCTTGGCAGACCAAAGAAACAAAAATGTATTCTCATTTCTATACGACGGCATGACAATGTATGACAACAATTCAAAGAAGGAAAATGTGCAAAATGATTAAGAAACACATACCAATATTTTTTTTATATTTACTGTATATTATAAAATCATTGAAGAAGCATTAAAAAAGACACGAAAACTCTGAGGTGTTATGTAGCGGTTACTTATCCCTGTGGTGATGCAGTTTTTATTCTTATGAAAAATACAAATAATTAAAAAAATTTTTTAATAGTTATTGCTGATCGAAAAAAAGAAACTACACCAGCAGTACATCCAAGTGCGGGATGTACAAGTTCCACGTGTAGTCACGTGACTGCATTTTGGTTCGTTTCAACTGGTTTGGACCAAAGCAATCAGTGTGGTGTGAAAGGTAACCAACACTGCAGAAAAATGTTACAATGTATCATTTTTTGTAATTGGTCCGGATCAAATGAACCGAACTAAAGGTGAGAAAGCGCTCTAAGTCACTGAGAGTTACATCTGTCTGCGCACTGTGCAGCGAGTCTGTCTCGGCTCTCTTCGCTCCACGACGTTGACATCTGAACGTAGCAACAATGCACATATGTTTACTGTTTGTGGCACCGTAGGACCCAAAGTGCTACTGAGCGGACCTTGATGTGCCTGAAATAAATTTGATTGCAATAGAAAATAATGTGAGGCGTTCATTTATTTAACACGTCAAAAGTGAATTGGCCAAAACCAAAACTGCAACTGGTTCAAAACGCGGCAGCTCGAGTTCTTACACGTACAAAAAAGTATGAGCATATAACGTCTTGGTTACGTATGTAACCTCAGTTCCCTGATGGAGGGAACAAGACGTTGTGTCGAGAACGACAGAGGGGGTTCGTCCTTGAGAACCAATCAACTCTGACTACTATAGAAAAGGCCAATGAAATTTGGCGAATGAAATTTGCATGCCGGACTCCGCCCCCGGATATCCGGTATAAAAGGAAGCCGGCGTGCAGGATTCATTTACCTCTTGTTCTGAAGAGCCTGAGAGCCTCTCAAACTGCAACAGAAACGATACGGGTTTGTGGCATAAGGGACACATACGTAACCAAGACGTTCCCTTTCTGTCGGTCTCTCGACGTTGTGTCGAGAACGACAGAGGGGGTTATCTATGGAAAACGCCACAAACGCAGTATTGCGTCACAATCTCAGCGAAGCGACGGTAACAAGCCTGGGCGTGTCAGCTCGAAGCTTTCGTGAAACTTGTAACCTTCCAGTGTGGTGGTCGGGGGGTTCCAGAGCTTTCCTGGAGAAAGATGGGAACAGCCCTGACCGGTAACCTTTCACGGACAGGGCCTTAGCTCTCTACAGGCGAGAGGCCATCCGGATCGGTTTACACCGGGAAAGCGCACTCTTAATCAGAGAAGCGCTGCAGAGGCCACCTCCTACCCGTGGGGAGGAATATGGTGGAGATAAGTATGGTCTCGTCCTAGGAGGAGAACGCATGGATCGTGCGGCCTGGGTAGTTAACCGCGAGGTGGAGGTCCACCTGGGGAAGCTCATGGGTTACCAAGTGTGGGAAACATAGTCATGAGGGTATGACAGACGGAACAGCCCGCGGTGGGGGTGTTACTGCGTCTGATAGCACAGGTCCGGTTAGAACTATGTGTGATAGGTCATGTTATATCCCGGCCTAAGGGGGAAGGCTGCTCTGCTCAGCCCAGCCAACCCCCTCGTAGCACCAGCAGTGTAGTTTGTAGAGGATTTTGAATCCTAAGTTGTACTCAAGAGTGAAGGCTCTGAAGAACAAAAGGTAAATGAATGCTGCACGCCGGCTTCCTTTTATACCGGATATCCGGGGGCGGAGTCCGGCATGCAAATTTCATTGGCCTTTTCTATAGTAGTCAGAGTTGATTGGTTCTCAAGGACGAACCCCCTCTGTCGTTCTCGACACAACGTCGAGAGACCGACAGAAAGGGAACCCCGGTTCTGTCAACCTTGCACTGGTTACCTATAAAGCGTCGCATTAACTTTAAGATCTTGCTTATTACCTATAAAGCCCTACATGGTCTAGCGCCGCAGTATTTGAATGAACTTCTATTGTATTACAATCCTCCACGTGCATTACGCTCTCAGGCGTCCTGTCAGTTAGTAATACCTAGAATTTCAAAATCAAGTGCAGGTGGTAGATCCTTTTCTTATCTAGCGCCTAAACTTTGGAATATTCTTCCCTGCACTTTCCAGGAGGCAGACACAGTACTCTACTCTCAGCCAGTCTTGTTTTTTTGTTCCAAGGTTACCGCAGGATGCAGTTCATGCCCAGACCTGATGGCAGAGCTGAGAATGGGAAGCGATGACCTGACAAGAGCTGAGATGATAGAGCTGGATAAAGGACGTGGCAACTTGACACGATTTTTCTACAACACTTCAAATGCTATATGATTGTTAATGATAATCTTAAATCTATAATTTACCTTATTCGTAAGTTTATTTATTTATTTATTTTGCCTTGTTGTGCAAGCACTGTTGAGTTTGTGCAGAGGCAGCAGCTTTTGCCAGAGGGGAACTGGAATCCCCTGGTTGGTCCTGGGTTCTCCTGAGTTTTTTTTTCTCGATTGGAGTTTTGGGTTCCTCGCCACCGTTTGCATATTGTTTTGCACTATTTGCCTGGCCGGGGGGGCTGCTTTAGAATTTAGAAGTTAAACATAATTGCATATAAGAATTTATAGTCCGTTTAATATTTGACCTGTGCTTCTCTCTCCTTTATCCCAAATGTGTGCTTTCACTGTGCGTGTGTGTGAGTGTGTTTGCGTGTGTGCGTCTATGTCAATGTGTGTAAGTATGTATGCAAATTGTGTGTGTGGAGCATTTGTATGTCTGTCTTTTGTTGTTTTCACCTTTTTCTTGTTTTTACAGGTATATGCCTTTAGTTGTTTTTCTTGTATTCAATGTGTCTCATGTACAGCTGCTTTGTAACAATGAAAATTGTAAAAAGCGCTATATAAATAAAGTTGAGTTGAGTTGAGAAAAGGCTTTGAGGTCCGGACGGACGCATCTCACGGTCCGCATTTGGACAGGAGTCCGCTAGTTGGTGACCCCTGTCCTATACAATGTCATCTCTTTAGATGTCCTTTCAGATGTATGCTGCACCCAGCGACTGGAATATTTTACAAAATTATTTGAAGATGCAAACTTTGATGCCGGTGAGTACTGTTAAAGGAAGAACCAAGTTGTAAGTGTTTTCACATTTGTATTTTGTTGTTTTGAAAATTTCATGGCCGTCCATCTGGGCCAGGACACTTCTGAAAAAAGTGGTGTCCCGTTTAAGGGAAATAAAATAAAAATGAGTGCAGAAATGGTGTTTTACCCATAGAGGAGACAGCCAGGTTCATTTCCTGCGAGTCAACTGTGCCGCTCATATCTCTATCGATGCTCATGAAGTGCTGCTTCCATCCACTAAGTACTGCCCACAACTCCTTAAACTCATTGAAACCCATGGAGCAAGACATGTCTCTCTGATAAGTAGCTAAGTTATGTAAGATAACTGTTTTAATTCAATTACAAATGACAGTACATTCAACATCAGGGCACTGTAGCAAGACGCAAGTCTTTAACAGCTTAACATCGATTTGTCTCAGTGCCTCATTAAGGATACATCAAGCATGCTGATCATCAGTCTACATGTCTCAAGGTTGAAAGCTGTAAAACATTGAATGAGTGTTAAAAATATTATAGGTTTGATTAATTTAACTAAAGCATGACTCTTAAAATCAATTTAAAATAATAACCGTAATCCTAAATTATGAAAAACGGACACGGATATGAACTCTTACGTCTGTAGCCACCAGAGAAGTTGGCCTGAGTCAGACAAGTTTGAAGTTCCTCTGCAGATATTTGACCATCCTGATTTAAGCAAGAAAATTATAAATATTATTTTATGAATATACTTTAATCTTATAATCATACATTTGCTTTTTACTTTTGAATTGGAATTCCAAATACAATGCATTATATATTGGTTTGTTTATTACCAAACCCATTCGTAATGTCTTTAAAGCACTTTTAGAACAGGTGATTTGGCACATTATTTTTTGTAAAGTATTTGTGTTCTTTTGAAGCATTACAAGAGATCAAAACCATGCACTGCAATTGGCTGAACCAGAAAAAAACCTTGAAGAACAGTGAAAAACCATAAGGGGGTTTTGACTGAGCATGAGAGTGAATAAATAAATAAGGGATGAAACATCACTTTTGGCAGAATATATTCTCTCCTTTTAGATTGTATTTAAAACAAAATAAATAAATGAATTATATTTTGTGATGTGTATAGAAAAAAAAGAGATGATAAAGCAGCAAAAGAAAGTACAACCAAAAGTTTATATTAATAGGAAAAAACACTCTAGAAAAGAAAATCAGATAAACTGTAATGATGAAAATGTCTACTTTCAACCATTGTCAAGGCCTAGATCATACATCAAGAATAAATCTTGATCAAGTCACTCTTACATTCAGCAACAGGGGATGTGCAAAATTACAGAGGCAGGTTGTCTGTACAACACAATCTATTACTCATTTCCATACAATGACTTTGGTAGAGAAAATGAGAGACAGTCTTACATGACCAGCAACTGCAGTAAAATATCCATACAGAGGGTCCTGCTGCTGTTGTCCAGGAAATCCACTTCCATACTGGGGAAATGGGAAAGAGGCTGGATTTAGTCCCAGACATGACCAACTGTTCATAATGTTCATAACATTGTGAAATTTTTTAGGAATTTTTTTTTTTTACTTTTTACACAGTAGGCCTTGTATACACAGTTACAGTGTGTATCTTAGTGACACACCCAGTTCAAGATACAGTAAAGATCAGCCTGTAAACTACATCAATGGGTGTGTTTAATGCTACTGTGTTAAATGCTAAAGTTGAACCGTTCGTTAGTATAATTCGAGAGATCTTACCCCGACGGCAGCTGGTGCACCATATCCCTGAAAATTCATTTTAAAGGGCTTCACAAGGACCTTCAATTCGATTCTTCTTCCTGTGATGATATTTTATTCCGGTTACCAAGCCGTGCCTTCAATATGATGCCGGACAACCAAATGCTCTCTGGTTAAAGTTCGTGAATCCCCGCCCTCTTCCGGTATGGGAGTGACATTTAGATCAAATATCCCGAAGAAAACAATGATAATCTTATAGAATAAAATAGAATACACAATAAAATACTACAGTCAGTGCTTTTGTCTACTGTCACATATAAACATACTTATAAAGCATTGAATTAATTAAAGCAATGTCTTTGGATTGTAATGCACTGTTTGTAAACAGCTCAACATAGCTTACTCGCGACATCTGCTGTTACAGATGTGTAAGCACACCACATGCATGTCGCTGCTCTCTGTAAAATATTTGAGTATTTTATTATTTTATTAGTATTATTTTCTTTATTTAGTTATTGATGTAGAAGTTATATACTGTATATAAGTTGTATTTGTACTCTAATTTATACTTCCCACACACCTATTAATTACATATTTAAAAAGTTACTATGTTTATCTTTGACAGAAGCAAATATTACGATTAGATAAGCTAGCAGAAAGTAACTCATACATTTTTTGCAAATGTCGAAGGGTTTATTTCTAAAGGAAAGACTATGCAAAAGTTTTATTGGTGGTCAGTATGGGTGCTTGCCCTATTGAATCAACAGTGACGTTAAATCATTTTTACATTCTTTGTGTGGCCGGATTTATGTTTATCAGATAGAGTTAATGACTCTAAACAAATAATTTAATAACATAAATACATATAATATACATAAATAAATAAAAAAATCTAATAAAAAACAAGCCGATAAGCAAGTCTACAAACTGTAGTCTGCCCTACTGCACAACTTGACAACTGAGGTAGGAGTTCAACTTTACGCTGCCTAGGCTGCAGACCGATCGCCGCAGCCTACGACATCAAATGACACCAGAGCGATTCGAAAGCTGTGCATTAAGCTTTATCCACAGAATCGCAGCCTAGTATAGAGTGTAGACTAGCTAGCATAGTTCAGAAATAGCATGCACGGTGTACAAATATGACGTATCAACACGTCCCGCGTGAACGTAATGTTTGCGCGACGGGTTGTTTTGAAGGAGAGGCAGCGGATAATGGACAGAACCGCCGTGGTCAAAGCGGGCGCGATGGCCAGCGCTACTGTGTGCGCGCTTTTCGGTGGAGTCGTGCTCGCGCAATACATTTTCACCAAAAAACAGAGAGCGGGCAAGAAAACCAAGATAATCGAAATGGTGAGCGCACATACTTTACATTATGTAAGGCACAGTTAGGTTTCACACACATTATTTGAGCTTACGAGGCCGTGTCTGATTTGCCTGATTTGCCTTTTTTCCGCTTGTGTCGAGATCCAGTACGAGACTTCAAGATCATTCAACAGGCTGGATCAATAAATACATCACACCCATTAGACGTGTTTCTGGACAGAAAATATTTACCCAGTTTGTATGTTATTCTCTATTATCCCACATAAAAAAACTAGGGCTGCGTACGAAATAGCCCACAACACTCATTCACTATTTCCTACATTAGTCCACTAATATAGTCCACTCAAAGTAGTGAATGAAAACGAGTGAATGAATTCGGACACTAGTGCCCCAGAAGTGTTTCGTCAATGCCAGGCTTAAACTATTGCGTAGTTCAGATTTGCAGTATAATCTTTACGTAAATAACAGTATTTTTAATGTGTTAGTAAAAGACACACAAAACATATCGTATTGTGTAAATAAACAGATAATAAATAAATATTGTTTTGTGTAAATAATAAATATTTTCTTTACACATTCACAACCAAGATGAATTTTGTACATATTTTTTATTTGTGTAAAAAATGCATACATGTAATCTGTCATGGAGACATCTGTATGATTCTGCAACCGCCATCTTCTTGTGATGATGCCTATAGTCAGTGCGTGCCTCCTCTTCTCTTGTGTTTTAATGACTCAAGGTGCATTATGGGTATGCTCTGGCCGTTGAGTGTACATCGGTGTACACTCGTAATTGTGGTGCATGATGGGATTGAATGAGTGCACTCAACCATGTCCACTATAATATCCGACACCACTACTAAATGGATGTCTCCTCAAATAGTGCACTATATTAGGGTATAGGGGGCTATTTTGGACACACCCTAATATACTTTACTAAACTGTAAAAAAGGCGTAGAAACTTTGCCAAGTTGGAGAAGAAGACGGAGCTGGGAACATCCCAGTTTTAATGTCCTACCTCAGACCTCAATGTGATTCATTAAATAAACAAATGGGTGTTGCAAGCCCATAAATGTTAACATTACCCTGCGTTCCAATTTTGCATACTATCTGTCCTAAATAGAATAAAAAATATATATTAGTATGTCCCAAATCATAGTATGTTGAAATGAGTATCCATAAATTTCAGGGATGCCCAATCACTGTTTTTGGTGAAAATTCCAATGCTGCTTCCCAATTCGCCTACTTATACTATGCCCTTAAAGTATGTACTGTTTTTGTTATGAAAAGTATATACATTTTAGTGTGTAGCTTAACTGTATGGATGCACTGGGACATACTAATGCAAAACCGAAGTGGCCATTGTTGCCTAGACAACACTTTGATCCTTAACTGTCGTGAACATCAAAATACAGCTCTTCCTTGCATTTAAGTATTTATTCATATATTCTTTTTTATATATGGTTTACTGTATGCTTACATTTATTAATGTAGCGTATCATCTTTTATTTGATTTGATTAATGTAGTGCAGTGTCACTAAACTCCGCCCTCTCGCGATGAGTTGTGGTTAATATCAGCAAGTGTCCATTGATTCACACTTCGAATTTTCACCAAAAACAGTAGACCATCCGGGTACTTTGAGAATACTCATTTCATCATACTATAATTTGGGACACATTAATTCTATTTTAGAATACTATTTAGGTCGTGTAGTATGCAAATTGGACACTCAAATGGCTGATATTAACCACGGCGAGAGTTAAGTTACACTACACATAGTTAATAAATTAAATCCATGATGCGTAACTGAATCAATTTATTGAACTATACAGTAAACATTACATGATGAAGAAATGAGGAAAATGCAAAAAGGTTGTTAAGTTTGTTAAAGTGGCCCTAACACACAGGGTTTCGTCCGATCTCATATTAATCTTGAGTACCTATAGAGTCGTATTGCATACGTTGTATCTTTGAAGAGTATTTAGTTTGATCAAAGTTGTGACCCTGGACAACAAAACCAGTCTTATGGGTCAATTCTTCAAAATTGAGATTTTTACATAATCTCAAAGCTGAATAAATAAGATGTCTATTGATGTATGAGTTGTTAGAAAAGGACCAAACCTGTCTGAGATACAATTGTTTAAATCTCTGGAATCTGAGATTGCAAATATGTCTAAATATTGACAAAATTGCCTTTGCAGTTGTTAATCAGGGGCACCGTAGCAAGCCATCGACTCACAAAAATATATATATTTATATATTTAAAGGGATAGTTCAGCCAAAAACTCAAATTTGACGTTTATTTACTCACCCTCAGGCCATCCGAGATGTAGGTGACAGTTTTTTTAGTAGAACAATAAAGAAGATTGTTTGGTAAATCCGCAGCCCTCTCTGCTTCATATAATGAGAGTTTATGGGGTCTGCCATTCTAAGAAGCGGTTCCTGGCATCATAATTCCAAAAAGCGGTTTCTGGCGACATATTGACGTTTCGTGAAGAAACTTGCTCGATATTTTCATAAATTTGAATGTCATTTTTAATAACATTAGCCATACTGTACAGCCTCAACACTCCCTTTCTGCAGGTGGCGCTAAACATACCAGACGCCGGTATGCCTTCTGCCACCAAATACTACAAGAAGAAGATTGCGATTGTGTGCAGGGGCTGCACATTATGGCTAATATTATTAAAAATGACGTTCAGTTTTAGGAAAATATAAAACGATTCGCTTCACGAAAAGTCAACATGTCGCCATGAGCCGCTTTTTGGAATTATGTGCATTAGGAACTCTTAGACAGGTGGACCCCATAGACTACCATGAGATGAAGCAGAGAGGGCTGCGGATTTACCAAACAATCTTCTTTATGGTTCTACTCGAGAACAAATGTCACCTACATCTCGGATGGTAAATAAACGGCAAATTTCAGTTTTTGGCTGAACTATCCCTTTAAGGTAGGAAATTTGCACAATATCTTCATGGAACATGATCTTTACTCAATATCCTAATGATTTTTTGCATAAAAGAAAAATCTATAATTTTGACCCATACAATGTATTATTGTCTTTTACTAAAAATGTTTGTGTGCTACTTAAGACTGTTTTTGTGATCCAGGTTCACATTTATAAAAGATAGATACAACTGTACGATTACTTCCTAAATCATATTGTCAACAATTCACAGACGTCAGTTATACACACCGCATGCAGGTTCATGTCCGGCATTTTTTAGCGCTGGGACGGCTCCATACATCAGTTTCAAACGATCTCCAAATCCAGCGTTATATCCACCGTTTATATAACATTCATCACCCAAATGTAGTGAACAAACAAACACCTGAACTTCACGAACATATGCTCTCTCTCTGTACACAAGTGAAAGTGACATCTGTACATATTCCTTCTTCTGCTATCCATGCTGCCGCGTGCTTTTCCGGGAGAATTGTCCAATAAGGGACTAAAAAATTGTAACAAAACAGTTTTATATGTTCGAAAAAACTTTCCGAAACCTGTACGATCGCTGGGGGAGTGTATTGAGCACAGAAATACTACGTATTACGCCCAACTCGTTTTTTGTCAAGTTGACCATGTTAAGCATGAGAAGACAGCACGTTTAACATTGTAAAGAAGTCAGAATGCATGACACATCATTGCAGCACCCCTGTTAGGATCACAGGTAAAATGTGTCACTAACAGGAGTTAGTATGTCCCATGCTGCATCCAAAATCATGTACTTCCATACTTAAAAGGAGGCAAAGATGAGTATGAGTCATGAGTAGTATGTCCAAAACCTCAGACAGCAAAAAATAGTAGACGAGAAATACCCGGATGGTCTACTACTTCCAGGGGCGGTGCCAAAGGGGGGGCACTCACGAGCCATGCCCCCCCACAGAGTTGTTGTGCCCCCACATTACACAGTTTTACATTTGTGTAATACATACTGAAAATAATTAATAAAAAGTTTTAACGTTTAAAGAATTTTAAACAAAGTTGATATGAAAATGGTAGCCTGTGTTTATCTAGTCCATTTGTTGTGATGTTGCCTCATTACGCAGCGTATTAATGTTTCTATGTGTGTGGAGGGAAGCCGCTAGCAATTAGCAAAGTAACAGACGGTCGATGCTTCACAAACAAAAGGCTCAGTTGGCTCAGCTTTGGAAAAGGAAAATTTACAACCAAATGGAAACACACAGTTTTAGAGGAGGTTTAATGTTCACATGTGGCACCCTTTTGCTTTTTTAAAAGGTAAGTGTGTTTCATTTACTTTTATCAAGCCTTGGTGCGAATGAGCATTATATCACAGCATAGGTTATAATTGTCAACCTGTTGTTTTTGTTGTAACTGTGTGTTAATATTGTT
The DNA here is from genome assembly GCA_029783895.1 of Triplophysa bombifrons. Taxonomy (NCBI): domain Eukaryota; kingdom Metazoa; phylum Chordata; class Actinopteri; order Cypriniformes; family Nemacheilidae; genus Triplophysa; species Triplophysa bombifrons. The sequence continues at coordinate 9,256,923 of CM056455.1, forward strand.
TAATTTGTGTTATTCCTGTTCACTTGTACTGAAAATAGAATCATGCACTAGTGTGCCCTTGCACAGATGTGGTAGTTTTGACCTTTTTGTGTTAATGATGCTGATTGTGTGCCCCCCTACTGGGAGCCAGTTGCCCTCCTGTTAGTCGTGGTCTGGCGCCGACTCTGACTACTCCTGCCTTGATTCGTGAGTGTGGATCGGATGGACCCTTTTCTATCCCATGATGTCACGGTAGCTGAACAATGGTCAAATTTCTAAAGTAAAGTAAATAAATATGGTGATAAACTTTAAGGCGGACGTCCGTTTTTAATGTAAGTGCCAATAAAAAAAAAATTGTGACTAAATTATTTTATTTAAATGCTCACTTATAGGTTGTTCTTAAAATGTCATAGGTCAAAGAGAATACAGGTCACATGACCATTAAACATGGCGGACGCAGTATACTGAAATGTATTCATACTACTCCCACTCATACTATGAAGAACGTACTGTTTTAACGGCCGATAAGTAGGTACTTATTTAAACGTACTTAAGTAATTAAGTACGTACTGTCACAGTATGCGATTTCGAATGCAGCACCATTGTGTGCAATCTCTTTCTCTATGCACTCAAAAGTACCTACTATTCCAACACAGTTCCATAAACAATGCATAGTATAAGTAGGCAATTTGGGATGCAGGGTTTGAGTGTAAAAAACGAAGGTACTTTACCAGCAGCGTCGGTCATGAAGAGTGAAAGACACGTGACAAGTAGTTTTGAGACTATCGACGCAAATCGAATGTGTCTTTTGCCAAACTTGCTCTTGTGTATTTTCACATCACATATCAGATTTGATGTTATTTTTAACAAAATGAAGAAATTATTTGAAAAATGGCTAACAACTGTTTACTTATAAAGTGTATGGTAATGTAAGGGGTAGAAAGGAGGTCTTTTTTGTCCCGATTAGTTGGCATCCATTTAATAATTTTTGTAAATATAATAATTTACCCTTTATTATTATAGTATAATGTATAATATACAACAATAATTAGTTTACCTTGCTGTGTCGAAACGAAAAGGATTTTAATTTATATGGACTATAAGGAGCCAGGGGTAATGAATTTGAGGAAACAGCAGCATGGAAGTCAAAAATGTAGCTAAAGCAAGGAATGGAGTTTAATTTATATGGACCTTTATATGGAATTTTTTATAGTCTAAACCTGCATTCCATTTCAAAAGGGCTCACCCCTATGCCCTACGAATGGTTTACTCTCTGGAGTGAGAGCGTAAAGGCTGTAGGGGACCAAACAACTGTTTCTTGAAGTGCCCTTCTGCGTCATCATCCTGCGCCCATAAGGAGGCAATGTTACCATGCAGAGAATCTGTGCAAAGAATCATGGGAACCCAAAGTGACCATCAGTTGTACCCTTCGAAATCCTTCATTCTGAAGGGACTTTGAAGTGGCAAGTTTTGAGCACTTTGGTTTGGAATGACCCTTCAGTATGGCGGCCATGATTGTTGTCACTCCGAAGGGCCCTTCGGAGGGCGATATATCCCAGTTGGAACACAGGGCAAATGAGTCAAGTGGAATGGATTTGAGGAAACAGCAGTGTTGAAGTCAAGGCTAATTCTAGTGTATTTCAGGAGTCAGATCGCTTTGTAAAGCTGATAATCAAAAAACATAACAACATTATATTATTTAAATTAATAGTTTAAGTTAAAGTTTAACTAGGAGAGCCGAGGTGAAACTCGTATGGGATGCACCGAGGCGGGAAGAATGACCAAAAATCGATTTCACGGAATGAGTAATATTATCTAATTTAAAATATATCGTTAAATAGATTTATGTTCATTCTTTCCACCCCTACTCAAATATAAAGGATTTGAATGATGACGCTCTAAATAGTGAACGAAATACGAGCTAAATTAGAGACTGTTAAAGATATTGTGTCCAATATCATTGCTCATATTGAGCAGGACGTAAAATAGAGCGACCACCACCCAACAAACCGAATGTGGGACACATAATACATTTGCTTTCGACAAAGTGGGACACCACTAAAATGAAGCGTAAAACTGTGATATAATAAATGAAGGGAAACTGATTATGCGATTCTGATTCACAAGCTTTCCATTCGATTTTCAATTCGAGTCAGTGATTATATATTTAATACAAATCCTATAGATTTCTAAAAAAGACCAGTAAAAGTCAGATTTCAATGGTGAATTAAAAAAAGAAATGAAGAGCCAAAAACCTGTAAATTAAACTTGATTATTGGGTACACATGGATATACTGAAACAGAACAGCCGCATACCTTGATCAAACAGGGTATGCTTATTTTACATTTACTTAACTCAACTTTATTTATATAGCGCCTTTCACAATTTTAATTGTTACAAGGCAGCTGTACATGAGACATATTGACTATAACCAAAACAATTAAAGTTATACCTGTAAAAACAAGAAAAGGGTGAAACACAGAAGACGGACATGCCCACATACAAACGCTCCACACACACAATATGCACACGTACTAACACACATAGACAGACACAAACACGGACGCACGCACAAACAGAAAAGTCCCGTAGACACACACACAAGCATGTAGACACACAGATATGCACACAAAAGCACACATTTAAGATAAAGGATAGAGAAACACAGGTCAAATATTAAACAGACTATACATTTCCATATGCAATATTTATTATGTAAAACTTCTAAAGCAAACCCCGGCCATGCAAATAGTGCAAAACAGTATGCAAACGGTGGCGAGGAACCCAAAACTCCAATCGAGATAAAAAACCTCAGGAGAACCCAGGCCTAAACAGGGGATAACCTTGGAACAATGAGACAAGACTGACAGAGAGTAGAGTACTGTTCTGCTCTCTTTGACGCAACAAAAATGTCAGTTGTTATTGGAAGTGTTCCTTGTTCTGGTTGATCAAACTAATGCAGCCTTAACCCTCAGAGGATTTATATTATGGAAGTGTAGTATATGCAAGATTAAAAAGATGCGTCTTTAGTCTAGATTTTAGTGTGTGTGAGAGTGTGTCTGCCTCCCGAAAAGTGCAGCGAAGACTGTTCCAAAGTTCAGTGAAAGTGACCTATTTGTCAGGTATGTTGACCCATACCCGAAATGTGACCTCTGCTTTTAACCCATCCAGTAGTGAACACACACACCCGGAGCAGTGGGCAGCTATCACTGCAGCGCCCGGGGAGCAAGTAGGGTTTAAGGTGCCTTGCTCAAGAGCAAACTAAATCAGTACCCTCCGACCCTGAGGATCGAACCGGCAACCTTCTGGTCACGAGTCCGACTCTCTAACCATTAGGCCATGATTGCCCCAGCACCTGTTTAGGCGCTAGATAGGAACAGTATCTACCATCTGCACTTGATATTGAAATTCTATGTATTATCAACTGACAGAAGCCTGCAGTGCAACCACCTAACACTGCATAACAATAATCTAGTCTTGATGTCATGAATCCATGAATTAACTTCACTGCATCTGACAGTGACAGCATATGACGTAGTTTAGATATATTCTTAAAATGGAAAACGCAATTTTACAGGTGTTGGCTCTCAAATGACAGATGACTATCGAATAGAACATCAAGATTCTTAGCTGACTACGAGGGTTTTATGGAACATCCTTTAATAGTTTAGCAGTATTCTTGGTTGTTACGTACGGCGGTTTTCGGTTCAATAAGAGTTCAATAATATAAAGGTATTACTCATCCAGTTTTTTATATCGACTAAACATTCCATTATTCGATGGAACTGCTGCGTTTCCTGAGGCTTCGATATTTCCTTATGAAGATATTTCCTACATTTTTAAGATACAGAAGTCCATTTAAAATCAACCTTGCACACCTGTAGTTAAAGGTTCTGTGTGTAAGTTTCAGAGGCCACTATTGGCGATGTAGGAAATTGCAACTTACAGCTCCGATACCCCCCTCTCTCTCCCATTAGAGAAGCTATGGTTGGCGTCACAGGACAAAAGGGTTCCGTAAATGATAGCGGCCATTATCGGTGGTGTTGATAATTGCAATCTACATCTCACAGGCGAACAACAGACCGAAGCTACGGACACAGGACAGAGATGTCGTCGTCTGAGACAGCAGAGAGTAACCTTTATAAGTCAAGTGACAAGGTTTATTTACAAAGAAAAATAAATAAATTAAATTGACTTAATTCATTATTTACTCTAATCGTTATAGTGAATATTATTGTTACTTGTTTAGCATTGTGTCAGTGATGTATTCGCTTATTTTGCATAGCATTTTTTGGCACGGTAACTTGGTTCGTAAGTTACTGCCTATTGAAACCGCTTGCTAATGCTAAAGGCGTGTAATCTAAAAGCGAAAGTCTTAGCAGACGTTTGTCATCACCCCAATTGATCAATTGTATCTTCTCAAATCTTCGTTGACACTGTATTGCTGATAAACTATGCAACTTGCAAGTTTGGATTTTATCCTATCAATTATTAAATTACGCATTTGTATGCACAGAAGCTAAGCAGTATTATAATATAATTTACACCCGATTTATGCAAATTATGATTGTAAAAAGGATTTCTAACTTGATTTGCAGACGGCCATGCAAAAAGGAATTATAGTACAATTACAAAGTGCTAAAAACAAGGAAAAACTCACTTGATGCTCATGCTCATCTATTAGCTAAAGCTATCAAACAAACAGTTCACTTACATTGCAGAAATTATACAAACTTCCCGGTCCAGCAGAAAGCTGGCAACTTCGGCGTCGCTTAGCAAACCCTTGTCCTGCTTCAGTGTTCTCCATTTGGGAAAACCACGCCGTTGTTTATTATGGTTTTCTGCCGTTTTTTGTCTCGACTTCGCCTTGCTGCAACGTATTTTCTATTTTTTGAACGAACTGATTGACGCTCTATCGGCTCTTGTGCAGAGTATGTGTGGTCCACCATTATCGCAAATTTTGCTTATTAACTGCAACAAATAACCGTTTATATTTCTAATAAAAAACACGACAAGTAAATGCTGTTATTGTTCTTCCTCTTCTTCTGCTAATCCTTCTATGTAGTCGCTTTGCAAGCTGCCTCAAAACACAGCCGAAGAAGAAGAACCAGATAAATTGATTTAGTGTTACAATGTTTTGGTCTCATGACCTTCATCAGGATCATACGAACATGTTTGAATACAAGTTCCAATAAAATAGTAACACCACCAACACTACAATAATTCGTCAATTACTAATCATGTTTCATACCTACATCATTAGAGATACTCATTCATAAAAGTTACAAATCAAATCTAAACAGCTTTGCATAATAACCTCAATTATTTATAGAAAATCTAAAAATATTGCTTTGTCGTTCATGCCAATGGGTGATAAAGTTTGAAGGGTGAAAAACGTCTTGGTTACGTATGTAACCTCGGTTCCCTGATGGAGGGAACGAGACGTTGTGTCGAGAACGACAGATGGGGTTCGCCCTTGAGAACCAATCAACTCTGACTACTATAGAAAAGGCCAATGAAATTTGGCGAATGAAATTTGCATGCCGGGCTCCGCCCCCGGATATCCGGTATAAAAGGAAGCCGGCGTGCATCATTCACTTACCTTTTGTTCTGAAGAGCCTGAGAGCCTCTCACGACTGCAGCAGAATACGATACGTGTTTGTGGCATAAGGGACACAACGTCTCGTTCCCTCCATCAGGGAACCGAGGTTACATACGTAACCAAGACGTTCCCTTTCTGTCGGTCTCTCGACGTTGTGTCGAGAACGACAGATGGGGTTGCCCCTGGAAAACGCCACAACGCTGTATCGCGTCACAATCTCTAGCGAAGCGACGGTAACAAGCCTGGGCGTGTCAGCTCGATGCTTTCGCGAAACTGTAACCTTCCAGTGTGGCGGTCGGGGGGTACCAGAGCTTTCTTGGAGAAAGATGGGTACAGCCCTGACCGATAACCTTTCACGGACGGGGGCCTTAGCTCTCTACAGGCGAGAGGCCGTCCGGCTCGGGTTTACACCGGGTAAGCGCCACTTCCTTAATCAGGAATGCGCTGCAGAGGCCACCTCCTACCCGTGGGGAGGAATATGGTGGATATAGGTATGGTCTCATCCTTGGAGGAGAACGCATGGAATGTGCGGACTGGGTAGTTAACCGCGAGGTGGAGGTCCACCTGGGGAAGTTCATGGGTTACCAGGAGTGGGAACCATTCTCATGAGGATACATCAGACGGAACAGCCCACGGAGGGGGTGTTACAGACGTCCGGTAGCACTAGGTCCGGTTAGAGCTATCTGTGATAGTTCATATGGAATCCCGGCCTAAGGGGGAAGGCTGCTCTGCCCAGCCAACCCCCAGGGGGTGCTGCTTAGTGATGGATGGAATGCCTATTCTTAACCAGTGTCTGGGTAAGAAGGGAGGTAGATGAGGTACCAGTTTCTTAACCATGGGTTTGGGTAAGAAGAAAAAGGTAGATAGCACACTGACCCAACCTGTTAGAGGGTGGAATGGTGCTTTCGCAGGCATACGCCCCCCCGGATGCCAGTCCTACATGTCGCCACGCAGGACGTGGGCTGACACCGGGTTTACGCAAAGGTTGTGAACCTTTGCGAAGGTGTTTGGGCGTAGCCCAACCCGCAGCTCTACAGATGTCTGCTAGAGAGGCGCTTCTGCCAACATGGGAGATTCTGAGATCGGAATGCCGTCAAAACGGCTACCACGACCCAGTGCGCCAGCCTCTGTTTGGAGACAGCCTTCCCCTTCTGCTGTCCTCCAACAAACACGGAGCTGGTCAGAGCTTCAGAGCTCTGTGTGCGGTCCAGCACCTACTGGACACAACACTGATCAGGTTGGGTCTTCCTCCCCTATGGGGAGCGCCTGCAAGTTCACCACTTGGCCCCGGAGGGAGTAGTGGGAACTTCTTGGACACGCATCCGGGCCTGGGTCTCAAGATAACGTGAGAGTTTTCAGGGCCGAATTTAAGGCAATCCGGGGACACGGAGGATGCTCGGTGGTCCCCTACCCTCTTGAAGGGAGTGAGCGCCGTCCGGAGGGCCGTCTTACCCTGTAAGGAAGATCGGAATCTCCGAGGGGCTCTTGGGGGGGCACTGAGGCTCCCAAGGACCACTTAGGGTCCCAAGAGGGTATGGAGCGGAGATGAGGCGGAATCCGCCCTCTCGCACCCTTTAGGAACCTGGCGACCAGGTCGTGTTGCCCTAGAAACTTTCCACCGACTGAGACGTGATGAGTGGCAATAGCGACTACATACACATTCAGTGTGGAGGGGAGATGGTAGTCTCCAGTCTCGTAAGAAGGAAAACACAATCCCGATCGAGCACCTCAGTGGGTCTTTCTCCTTGAGAGAGACACCAGGACGAGAAGAGGCACCATCTAGAGGCGTGTAACCGCCTAGTAGATGGGGCCCTAGCCCGGGTGATGGTCTCTGCCATAGAGGGGGAGTAGCCATCTCAGGATCTTCTCGTCCCGTCTAGAGACCAGACATGGGTGTTCCAGAGGTCTGATCTGGGATGCCAGAACGTGTCCTTCCCCTGATAGAGCAGGTCCTCTGTCAGGGGAATGGTTCAGGGGAAGTCGCTGTCCAGAGCATCAGCTCTGAAGCCAAGTGCGGTTAGACCAATGTGGTGTAATGTGGTGCAGCGTCTGTGCAAGGAGGCTCCTGGGGGGGGGAAGGTGTGCTTCCGCCCATCCCGCGGTCAGCTGTGCGCCCGGATATCCATGCCGAGGGCAGGGAATACCAAGCGGGCAAATGGTGGTGTTACGGGAGGCGAACAGGTTTACCTGGGCCTACCCGAACAGCCTCCAAATGAGCTGGACTGCGCGGGGGTGGAGTCGCCACTCTCCACGAGGCATAAACTGGCAAGAAAGAACGTCGGCTGTCTAGTTCAGTTTGCCCGGGGTGTGTGTGGCCCGCAGGGAACGGGTCACCTGTTGACTCCACCGGAGGAGGCGTCGAGCAAGTTGTGTTAGCTGCTGTGAGCGAACGCCACCCTGACGATCTGTGTACGCTACAGCTATAGTGCTGTCCTCGGACCAGCACGTGCTTGTCTCGCACGAGAGGCCGTAACCTGCTCAGTGCAAGTAGCACAGCCCACAACTCTTGGCAATTGATATGCCAGCGCAGGCGGGGGTTCGTCCAACGCCCCGCCTACGTGCCCGTTGCACACTGCACCGCACCCCTGCAGGGAGACGTCAGTCGTCACCACGACCTGTCTCATAACCTGCCCAGAGGGACCTGAGTCCGTCGAAAAAGTCATAGAAGACTAGGGGTTATGGTGCGTCGGAAGCAGGGCGTCATCACCATGCAACTGCTGCCGGTGTGCCACGCTCTCCTCGGAACTCGACTCTGAAACCAGTGTTGGAGCGGTCTCATGTGCATCAACCCGAGGGGTATTAACCCGCGAGGACGCCATGTCCCAGGAGCCTCTGAATTATTTCAGGGGGACCGCTGTCTGCCTAAAATGTTCATTTCAGACAGTTCAACACTGGTTGGGCGCACACTGCGGAGAGGTGCGCCAACATGGTGACAGAGTTGAGTTCCATACCGAGAAAGAGGATGCTCTGCACTGGGGAGAGCCTGCCCCTCTCCTGGTTGACCTGGAGTCCCAATCGATCTAGGTGCCGGAGCACCAGGTCCCTTTGTGTACATAACAGATCTCACGAGTGTGCCAAGATAGGCCAGTCGCTGAGATAGTTTAGTACCCACTCGCCTTCCTCCCCTCAGGGAGAAAGGGCGGTTTCCACGATCTTCGTGAAGACCGTGGAGACAGGGACAAACCGAAAGGGAGGACTCTGTACTGATATGCCCGCCTCTCGCACCCGAACCGTGGGAACGGCCGGTGTCGAGGAGGATAGAGACATAAAAGTAAGCGTCCTTCAGGTCGATTGCCACGAACCAATCCTAACACCTGATAGATGTCAGGACGCGCCTCTGCGTGAGCACCCTGAACGGCAGCTTGTGAAGGTGCTCTGTTCAGGGTACGCAGACCTTTGCAACCCGCCGTCTTTCTTTGGAATGATGAAGTGCGGGTCGTAACCCACTGAACATCTTGGTTGTGAGGGACGAACTCGATGCCTGTTCTGCCAGAAGGGTGGAGACCTCTACCCGAAGTACGGAGGCGTCCCTGCCTCTGACAGAGGGAGAGATGATGCCCCTAACTTGGGAGAGTCTCTGGCGAACTGGATCGAGTAACCAAGACGGACCGCCCTCATTAGCCAGCGAGACAGTGTGGGCAGCTCTCGAGCTCCCAGGGACTGTGACAGGGTGACCAAGGGGACGGTCTGCTTCATCATTCCCACGGGGGGGTTCGTTGGCTGGCGGAGCTAACCATGTCGCGGGGGTCCCCGGAGGGAAGGTTGGCTCCGCCTTTTTACCTGCCTGGCGGAACAACGGCACACACTGTCGGTTTGAGAGTGGTGACAGCTGTCGTATGTGTACGACCTCACGCCTCGCCAGGGTGTGAGGTCGGTTCGCCGTGCACAGTCCAGAGGAGTGTGCGATAGGCTGTAAGTACACCCGGGGAGAAAAGAAAACTCTGCGAGTAGTGGGCGCCAAGCCCTGAAAAGGGCCCGGCTTTGGTGACGAGGCAGGAGTCGTCCCGTACCGACCGATCAGAGCCGTGGCTGTGAAGGTTCGGGCCCGATGTTTTTCTCCCCTGGGTCTTCCCGTCAGTGTCCCTTCTCGAGAGAAGGTTGCTGACGGGGTGGAGGTTTCCCCCTCGACCTCTGCTTCCGGGGTGCCGCCTGTGGGGGCACAGGAACCGAAACCGATGTCGAAGGGGTCCTGGGTTGCAGGGAAGCAGACATCACGTGAGATCTCGGAGGCCCGTAGGCGGCCGAGTCGCGGCGTGAGGCTAATTGCCACTGTCTGCTTCACCGTCAAAAACTACTGAGCGCAGTCCTCGACGGTGTTACCATCAACCCACCCTGCGAGATGAGTGCATCAAGAAAGCGGACTTCCTTGGTGTCACTCCTCTGCACAAGGATATAGCCGGGGGTGTCTCTCCTGGACCACTACCGTGGACATCGTCCGACCCAGGGCCCGCGCCGCCACCTTAGTCGCCCGTAGAGCGCTGTCAGTGGCGGCACGGAGATCCTGCATTATACCCGGGTCGGCCTTACCCTCGTTGAGCTCTCTCCACGCCCCGGCCTGGCGGACCTGCAGGATGGCCACGGCGTAGAGAGGGGGCAGCCTGGCCCGCGGACGGTAGGCGTGGCCGATTCCCCCCAGGAGGCAGCCGCCCGCGGCACAGGTGTACCGCCGGCGCCCGAGCCACCCGGGGGAAGTCGACGTAGCCTTTGGCTGCCCCACCAACGAGGGAAGTAAGGGAGCCGGAGCTAGTTTCACTGGAACGGTCCGTGAATGGAGCGTTCCAAGTTTCACACAGCTCCTCATGCACCTCCGGGAAAAACATGGCACCCGGGGTGGGCGCGGTTTGCACCGCGCTCCGACCTCAGGAACCACGCATCTCCGGGTTAGCATGGATGACATCACTTCTGCTTCCTCCTGAACTCGACCGCTGTGGGTAGAGCTCGGATTCGTCAGAGTCGGATGTCAGTCTCCCTCCGATGCTGCGAGCGACATCTCATCTACGTCACACATCGTTGCCGAGTGTGTGCGTGAGAATCCGGACGGTATGCCACCGCCGGTTGGGGGACGTTCAGAAAAGCGAATCGGGGTGCGATCGGCCCGTGAGCACTTGGCTGGCGGGTTTACGTTCGCAGAGTTCCCCATATCACTAACGCTGCTAACGTGGGTGGTCATCGGGGCCGTAGCCACAGATGTCACAGCCCAGGTAGCAGACGAAATGGTGGCTGGTTCCCGTAGGAAGACAGTCACCCGTGACCGCAATTTCTGAATGACAATCTGCCCGCAGTGCGGGCAGATGTGTCAACGAACGCTGCTTCAGCGTGCTGGACACCCAGACGCCTAACGCAGCGATCGTGTCCATCCCCCTCCTCGATGAGGGTGCCGCACCCAAGAGAACAGCGGGACTTGCCGCGCTGGAGAATGCTCAGTCAGTCCTGAAAAGGACTTTTTAGAAAAAAAAATCTCTAACACCTCCGGAACCGCCGAGACGCCCAGGGGAAGGTCGCTGCAGGTAGGGACGATCCGCTGCAACACGTCGTAGATCCGGCAGAAGAAGAATTCATTGAATTCGTTCTGTTCGTAGTCATGAGCGAACGCTCTGAAGAACAAAAGGTAAGTGAATGATGCACGCCGGCTTCCTTTTATACCGGATATCCGGGGGCGGAGCCCGGCATGCAAATTTCATTCGCCAAATTTCATTGGCCTTTTCTATAGTAGTCAGAGTTGATTGGTTCTCAAGGGCGAACCCCATCTGTCGTTCTCGACACAATTTATTTTGATTGAAAAGTTAATATATATTAACCTAGCTGGCTGAGATTTTAGCGGACACACAAAAGGGAGCTGAATTGAAGGTACCCTAAACAAGTTTTTTAACAGTCATATTGCATCAAATACACACACACATACTACATATACATTAAACCGTATGCCTATTTTACATTGTTGTTCTGTGGCAATACAACCATATTTGATCTTTGACCTGTAGGGTGGGGGTGTGGAATGAATTACACTGTACACAGAGGCATTTCATTTATCGTTCGTGTGATGACTCAAGCCATAACTTATCACTGGAATGCACCTCATCATCAGAAACACACTGACATGTACCAACACAAGAGTCTGGGTTGTGATTTTTGTAGGGGTGGAATAACTTTACTGCTCAAAAACACTGAAGCAATATGCTCTCGTAAGCAATACAGCTGTACCGTAAAAATTTATTCCGCTAAAAATGTCTGCATCTAAAATGATCAATATAGGGAAGAGCAACTGAACTCTGGCCTATTGATCAAGACAATCCACAGACTCTTAAAGATAACCTCAATATCTTTGGTCAGCATAATTCAGTTTATGGAGTTCGAGTTTTGTTATTGCCGTATGGTTGGTTTGATTTTAAGTTCTCTGTATGTGGTTTGTGGTTGGGATATTCTGTGTTTGTGTTTGGGTCATGTGATTGCCTGTGAGGGTTTAGATTACGGGGTGTTATCAGTTTTGAGGCGACACCCCTTGTGTGGCAGGCCAATATAAGTGTTTGTCAGACAAGAAACATTTTCCTTGCCATTTGAAACGACGTTTGGAATCAAGTAAAGGTATGATTGCATGCTTATTATATAGAGAATAATGACTGAATCTGACAGTATTTGTTTACCTGAATCAATGAGTCAAGATCCATTTTTATATTAACCAGAACAGAATGTTTGGCCTTAATTTTTTTTAAGTCGCACACAAGTTCATTTGATATTTGCATGCTGCATATTTTAAGATGCATTACTATGTGTTTCACACGGGTCTGAAACTGTTTTTTACTAAATGGGTAAAATGTTTAAATGCAATTTGGTCAAGGTTTTATATGCAGTAAACTTAGTTGCTCAGTTGTATAAAATTATCTCTATATTTTAAAGTTTTCAGTAGCTCCACCCCCCACCGCTGGATCTAATTACCATTTCTAAGGCATGACATGGGCGAATATTTTTAAGATCACTAGTACAGTCTGTTTACTCAGAGTTTGTTGTTAATCTTTAGGGCCAAGACGAGAAAGGATTCAACCTTCTCAGTGACCAGTGGCATGTCAGCCTGCTAAAGTTAGCCTACAGTTTGCCATTTGTTTGTTTAATATTTCCTATACCGAGGAAGGGATGTTTAATAAATGTTTCTAACAGATTAGTCCAATACAATAAAAACAAGTGGTGGGCATAGATTAATTTTTTTTAATCTAGATTAATCTTGGAATTAATCTAGATTAATCTAGATTAAAATGGCTCATTTGAATTCTGCGGAAGGCATTCAGAATATGTGTGCTACCCAAATAATGACTAAAAGTAAGTCTTTGAGAACGGGTTTCTCAAGCCAGGTGGCGCATTAGATCAGGGGCTCATCTTCTGTTTCCAAAATGCATCACAAACTGCTTGAGAAAGCTGTTCTACTATGATAATTGGTGATGAAAATAAAATTATGTTCAATAAGATGTAATTGTGTTTACTTCCGCATTAGCTAAGGGATGCTCTGCGTTTAGGTGGTACTTGAGACTGGAAGAGCTCCTACAGTACATTTACATTTAGTCATTTAGCAGACGCTTTTATCCAAAGCGACTTACAAAGAGTTAGGGAGCAACAAGCGATATGTCATACAGGAGCAATAATACATTAGGTGCCAATACAAATTTACTGGTTTCAACTAAAGCTAGACCTGTTGAGAGAATTTTTTTTTTTTTTAAACCAATTCCGTACAGTAATCCAATTCCGCATTGCACAAGGTTCTAACAACCTTAGTCTTGTCGAGGTTTCCATTGGGAAGGCTCTTAAAAATAAATTTTCCCTGAAGCAAGCCCGGCGGCTTCATACTTGCATCCATGTTAGCACGTCACGTTTGATGTGGTAATTTCACAGTAACGTTATGTTGTGTTCAGTCCAAACGCGAATGGCGCGTCAAGCGCGAGTGATTTACATGTTAAGTCAATGCAAAGAGGCGATAGACCTACTTGCTGCGTCAATCGCGCGAATGAAGCCCTGGTTATTAGATGATGTGGCGGCGCGAATGACGCGAATGAAGCCCTGGTTATTAGAGGATGAGGCGGCGCGAATGACGCGAATGAAGCCCTGGTTATTAGATGATGATGCGGCGCGAATGACGCGGATCACACGAGTTGAAAACTCTGGTTCTCGCCCCCTACAGTGCAATTAAGATAGGTATACATCCGCGCTAAAATATCAAGGTGAAAGTCATCATAGCTTGCATAGTATAGACCAGCTCCCAACCCAACTTTGAGAATAGATTAACGGCGACATTTTTTTTTATCGCGCGATAAGAGTCTCACTGCGTTAACGGCCCACCACTAATAAAAACATTTTTTTTTTGTAATTACTACAAAATGTGACTTCTAGAAACTATCAAGAACCGAACTTAGACCCCAATGAACTAGGAAACAATAGAGCAATTTCAAATCTCCCTTACTTATCTAAAATACTAGAAAAAGTAGTGTCCACTCAGCTGTGCTCTGTCTTACAAAATAATTACATAAACAAAAAAATTCAGTCAGGCTTTTGACCGCATCATAGCACTGAAACTGCGCTCAATAAAATTACAAACCACCTGCTTATCAGATAAAGGTAACATCGCATTCCTAGTCCTGCTTGACCTTAGTGCTGTGTTCGATACTGTAGACCACTGTTTCTCAACCGGGGGTACGCAGACTCCTAGTGGTCCATGGCGTAATTGGAGGGGGTCTGTAGAACCCTTAAAAATAATTGAGTTATTTTCTTGCATTCAGGGTTTGAAATTAACACACACCAGATGCCGATAAAAATCAAGCGAGTCGGCTTGATTAAATTAAATGCAAAATTGACTGGTTACTTGTGTTCATAAATTGTTCATTCACTTTACAGTGAAGGTTCATTAAAACAAATCACATTCTTCGTATTTCTGACTCAAAGATACCTGTCATGCGGCGTCATTTGGAGCGGTCGACGTAAGACGTCACAGCACCGCGAGAGATAGACGATGGCTCTGTTTGCTTTTGAATTGCTCTTGCAGTACTTTGTTGTCATATGCGTGGTGGTTCTGCGCACCGCCACACAGTCAAACAAGTATATTTTTTAATGAAGCACCACGTATTACCTTATTCATGAGCTTAAGCTCTTAGCAAAAAACGGTAATGGCAGCACTTTCACCTCATCAGTTCAACACGCGGATCTATCAGAACCCAGAAGTGTAACGGAGGCCTTCTAGTTTGTGAAAGTGTGCATGTAACCGCAATCTTTGTTAGATCACTCTCCGACACCTGACACCGGACCGATTGGCCTCTTATTGGGAGCGTATTGGATGCATTGCACACAACCGCATTTTTTGGTTCCAATTTGGTAAAGCTTTCCCATACTTTACTTGTTCGCATTCGTTTGTACTCCGCCATAATTCTCGCTGTGTGTCCTTCTACTGCGATAGCATTCGGGAAGGCTGCATTACACTCTAGCGCTACAGTGCTGTAGCGGTCAAATTTTGATATTGCAGGCCCTTAAATTAAGTCACGTAATCAAACGACTACTCGACAAACAAGAACTTTGTCGACAATGTCGACTAATTGTTTCAGCCCTAGTCCAGTACTCCAAAAAGGAGGTTGAGAACCACTGCTGTAGACCATAACATACTTTAAGATCGCTTACACAATTATACCGGGATTCAGGGACAGGCACTACAATCGCTCAGATCTTACTTATCAGACAGATTTCAATTTGTCCATTTTAAATGGGGAATCATCAAATCTAACGCAAGTAAGTTATGGATAACCTCAGGAATCGGTTTTAGGACCCTTGCTATTCTCCATATACATGCTGCCCCTTGGCAACATTATTAGAAAACATGGAATTAGCTTCCACTGTTATGTAGATGATACGTAGCTATACATCTCATCAAGACCAGATGATTCCTTCCAGCTATCCAAATTGCCAGAGTGCATCGCAGATATAAAACATTGGCTGACTAGTCATTTTCTTCTTTTAAATTCTAATAAAACAGAAATATTACTTATCGGACCAAAGACACGTAAGCAGAATACTTTGGGTTATATAAACTGCGAATTGAAGGCTGCAATGTTACTCGAACAAATACAGTTAAAGACCTAGGCTTTATATTAGACAGCAACCTGTCATTTGGAAATCACATGTCATATATCACAAAAACAGCCTTCTTCCACCTCAGAAATGTTGACAAATTACACAATTTTCTATGTGTTGCTGACGCATTTGTGACCTCAAGACTTGACTATTGTAATGCACTACTTAGTGGTTGTCCTGTATCATCAATAAACAAACTACAGTTCAGAATGCAGCTGCCAGAGTTCTAACCAGGTCCAGAAAATACGATCACATAAACCCAATGTTATCAACCCTTCACTGGCTACCCATTAAGTATAATATTGACTTTAAAGTACTTTTAATTACTTATAAAGCCCTAAATGGTTTAGCCCCTACCTACTTACAGTATTCAATTCAATTCAAGTTTATTTATATAGCGCTTTTCACAATGTGTATTGTTTCAAAGCAGCTTTACAGGGGCAAACAGGAAAAACAGAAAAGGTAAAACACAGCACAGTGCATGGTATTTATACAACGAGTAAGATCATTCTAATAAATAATATCTCATTTCTAAATAAATAAGTATATCGCATAAAGACCCATCACGTTCTCTAAGATCTCAAAACTCCAGTCTTTTGATAACACCTAGAATAACTAAATCCACCAAAGGGGGTAGAGCTTCCTCAAATGTAGCACCTAAACTCTGGAATAGCCTTCCCTATACTATTCAAGGGTCAGACACACTTTCCAAATTTAAATCTAGATTAAATACACATCTTTTCAGCCAAGCTTTCACTTAATGCATAATATGCTAAATAAACCACCGGGGGACTGCATTTATTAGATATTATTTACTAAAATGACCTTGCTTGTTCTATAAACACCATGCACAGTGTTGTGTTCTACCTTTTCTGTGTTTTTCTTATTTTCTCCTTTAAAGTGGCTTTGGAAGAATACACATTGTGAATAGTGCTATACAGAGCCATTGAGAGACGGCAGTCCAAAATGCTGGAGGGTCACATGATTCATGGAGCCTTCAGATAGTTCAAGGAAGTTATGTATTCTCTTTAAATAATTTCATTCTTGCATTTATTTATTCACTAAATGGCTTTCATCTTTAAATGGGTTAAAAGTTTAGCTCAGTTGGTCTGATAAGTCGCAGCTCCATGCATTACTAGTAACTTCCGGGAACTATTGATAGCCTCCATGAACCACCATTGGTGTAAAAAAACTGTTCCATTGTAGTCGCGTAGTTGACCCGAATCTCTTGCTGCGTCCCAATTCGCCTACTTATACTATGCCCTTAAAGTTTTTGCTTTGGAATAGTATATACATTTAGTGCTTAGCAAAACTGTATGCACGCACTGGGACATACTAACGCGAAACGTCCGTTGATGCCTAGACAACACTGTGGTCCTTAGCTGTCACGAACATCATAATACAGCTCTTCCTTTTATTTACGTATTTATTGATTTATTATTTTGTACGTTATGTATACTGTATACTTACATTTATTAATTTATCAAATTCATCTTTTTTATTTTGTGTTATCAATGCAGTGTAGTGTCTCTAAACCCGCCCTCTCGCTGTGAGTTGAGGGTAACATCCGCCGTTAAGTGTCCATTGATTCCCACTTTGAATTTTCACCGGAAACAGTAGACCATCCGGGCACTTTTAGAATACTAGTTTCAGCATACTATGACTTGGGACATACTTATAGACGTGACGTCACAGCATGACGTGTACCAACCGGAAGTAGGGTAAACGCTTGTCCGGTCAATGCTCTAGCTCCGTTCACTACACAGAACAGTTGCGGAGACCAGAAGTAGTTAGGCATGATGCGCTCCCTTTATGCTGATTTGTCTAATATACAGTGCATCCGGAAAGTATTCACAGCACTTCATATTTTCCACATTTTGTTATGTTACAGCCTTATTCCAAAATGGATTCAATTAATTATTTTCCTCAAAATTCTACAAACAATACCCAATATTGACTACGTGAAAGAAGTTTGTTTGAAATTTTTGCAAATTTAATCAAAATGAAAACCTTTGCCATGACACTCAAAATTTAGCTAAGATGCATCATGTTTCCACTGATCTTCCTTGAGATGTTTCTACAACTTGATTGGAGTCTACCTGTGGTAAATTCAGTTGATTGGACATGATTTGGAAAGGCACAAACAGGTTCCCACAGTTAACAGTGCATGTCAGAGCACAAACAAAGCCATGAAGTCCAAGGAATTGTCCGTAGACCTCCGAGACAGGATTGTATCGAGGCACAGACCTGGGGAAGGGAACAGAAAAAAATCTGCAGCAGAGAAGGTCCCAATGAGCACAGTGGCTTCCATCATCCGTAAATGGAAGACGTGTGGAACCACCAGGACTGAGCGATTGGGGCAGAAGAGTCTTAGTCAGGGAGGTGACCAAGAACCTTATGGTTGCTCTGACAGAGCTCTAGTATGTCTCTGTGGAGAGAAGAGAACCTTCCAGAAGAACAACCATCTCTGCAGCACTCCACCAATCAGACCTGCATGGCGGAGTGGCCAGACGGCAGGCACCGCTAATCACCTGGGTCAATACCATCCCTACTGTGAAGGATCGTGGTGGCAGCATCATGCTGTGGGGATGTTTTTCAGCGGCAGGAACTGGGAGACTAGTCAGGATCATGGGAAAGAAGAATGCAGCGATGTACAGAGACATCCTCGATGAAAACCTGCTCCAGAGTGCTCTGGACCTCAGACTGGGGCGAAGGTTCATCGTCCAATAGACAATGACCCCAATCACACAGCCAAGATAACAAAGGAGTGGCTACAGGACAACTCTGTGAATGTCCTTAAGTGGCCCAGCTAGAGACCAGAATTGAACCCAATTGAACAGCTCTTCAGAGATCTGAAAATGGCTGTGCAACGACGCCCTCCATCCAACCTGATAGAGTTTGAGAGGTCCAGCAAAGAAGAATGGGAGAAACTGCCCAGAAATAGGTGTGACGAGCTTGTAGCATCATACTCAAAAAGACTTGAGGCTGTAATTGGGGCCAAAGGTTCTTCAAAAAAATATTGAGCTAAGGCTGTGAATACTTATGTACATGTGCTTTATTCATTTTTTATTTTTAATAAATCTGCAAAGATTTCAAACAAACTTATTTTATGTTGTCATTTTGGAGTATTGTTTGTAGAATTTTGAGGAAAATAATGAATTTAACCATTTTGGAATAAGGCTGTAACATAACAAAATGTGGAAAAAGTGAAGCGCTGTGATTACTTTCCGGATGCACTGTATATCAGACCTTGATAATAAATATATCGCACAAAAAACTATGTTTTTGTTATGTTTGTTATTCGTTATTTTTACATCTCCCAGTAAACCATGAATAAATCCAAAAACATATGCTACTTTTGTTTTTGTTAAATAAAATTAATGCCTGTGAGAAAACGTCTTGGTTACGTCTGTAACCTCAGTTCCCTGATGGAGGAAACGAGAGGTTGTGTCGAACCGACAGATGGGGTTCGCCCTTGAGAACCTATCAACTCTGACTACTTTTAGAAAAGGCCAATGAAATTGGCGAATGAAATTTGTATTCCGGGCTCCGCCTCCGGATGTCCGGTATAAAACGAAGCCGGCGTGCTTCATTCATTCACCTTGTGTTCTGAGGAGCCTGAGAGCCAGGTCCGCCTTTCTCGTGCCCCTTAGGGATCTAGGTCGTGCTGCCCTAGGGACTTTCCACCACTGAGTAGTGATGAGCGGACGCTACAAACACTTTCAGTGTGGAGGGGGAGAGGCTAGTCCAGCACGCCCGCAGGTGGTGCTTGCTTAGTGATGGATGGAATGCCTGTTCTTTACCACATGGGGTGGGAAAGAGTGGAGGCTATGTAGCACACTGATCCAACCTACTGGGAGGGTGGGAAGGTGCTTTCACATCCATACGCCCAGCCGACTGCCGGTCCTACACGTACACGGCCATGCAGGACGGGGGTTGATATGTGGTAATGGTTTACGCGGAGTCACGAGGGTGTTAGGGCGTAGCCCAACCCGCAGCTCTGCAGATGTCTGCCAGAGAGGCGTCCATGGCCGGGCACCCGTGGGCATGGGCAACTGGGATCGTGATGCCGTCGTGATGGCGTCCATGATCTCTCGCGCCAGTCTCTGTTTGGAGACAGTCCTCCCTACTGCCCTCCGAAACAGACAAAGAGTTGATCAGAGCTCTTAAGCTCTGTTTGCGGTCCAAGTAGTACTGGACACAACACGAGTGGGGCTGGGTCTTGCTCCCAGATAGGGAGTGCCTGCAAGATCGCCACCTGGTGGTGGGAAACTTGGGCACGTGGCCGGGTCAGGCTCTCAGGCTAGTGTGAGACTAACCGGACCCTAATTCTAGGCGATCAGGGGACACAGAAAATGCTTGTAAGTCCCCTACCCTCTTGGAGACGAGCGCCAACAGGAGAAGCGTCTTCATCGTGATGAGTAAGAGCGGCCTCTCTGAGGGCTCGAAGGGCCACCATGCTGGTCGAGGCAGGTCCACCTTTCACGCGCCCCTTAGGGATCTAGGTCGTGCTGCCCTAGGGACTTTCCACCACTGAGTAGTGATGAGCGGATGCTACAAACACTTTCAGTGTGGAGGGGGAGAGGCTAGTCCCCAGTCCCATAGGAACAGCATGTTCCGATCGAGCACCTCTGTGGGTCTTCTCTCTGAGAAGAGCAACGGGACGAGAAGGGGTGCCACTTATAGGCGTTTAGCGGCCCGGTGGCTGGGGCCCAAGCCTGAGTGATGGTCTCCACCGCAGGGAGAATCAGAGAGGTCGACAGTATCTCCAAACAGCTCCCCCTGCGAGATGGGCGAGTCTAGAAGGCGCACCTTATCGGCGTCACTCATCTATGCAAGGTTCAGCCAGAGGTGTCTCTCCCGGACCACAAGTGTGTCACATTGTCCGACCCAGGGCCCGCGTGGTCACCTAGTCGCCCGTAAGCGTTTTGGTGCAGCGCGGAACTCCTGCAAAAGCGCTAGGTCGGTATTGCCCTGTTGGGTATCTCTCAACGCCGTAGCCTGGACCACGGCGGGAAGAGAGGGGCAGCTTTGCCCGCAGCAGTGCAAACACCCTCTGGGGGACATCGACATATCCTCTAGCTCAGTGGTTCCCAAATGGGGGTACGGGTACTGCAGGGGGTACATGAGAGAAACTGAAATTTAGGAATAAATAATGAAAATCAATAAGTCAATAAATTATGATAATAGTATTGTTATATGAAATAAGGACTACACAAATATAAATAAAACATTTATTCATACATTTAAAACGCATTTCAATTTATAAGAGTTATTTGTTGAGACCCGGACTCGGAATCAGTAGCAGTGTCTGGGTGCGAATTAATGCAAGTTAGGACAGGCTAAATGTTAAAAAAAAATTATAAGCAATAAACCTGCTTGAGGGCATCAGATATAATAACTGTCTGACTCTCATTTCACTGTATTTTAATGCAAAATGTTGCGGTCTGGTCAAGGGGTACTTGGCTTGAAAGAATCATAAAAAGGGGTACTTAAGCAAAAAAAGTTTGAGAACCACTGCTCTAGCTGACCCACCAACAGGGGAAGAAAGGGTGACTGAACTAGTTTGACATGTACTCGCCGAGAGGGGGGCGTTTCCAGGACTTACAGAGTTCCTCATGCACTCCCGGTATACATGGCACTGTTGGGTAGGCGCGTCTTGGATCCGCGCGCAAAACCTGGGGTACTGCGTATCAAGCTGCGAGCGTTGGGGGAGGGGCTAATTTCATTGGCCTTTTCTAGAAGTATTCAGAATTGATAGGTTCCCAAGGTTCGACACAACGTCGAGAGACCGACAGAAAGGGAACCAGCTGTATGAATGAATGAATGGCTATGGCAGCAGTGCGAAATAGCCTAGAACAGCATAAAAGCTGCCAGCCTCAAAGCAGAAGCTGAGTGAGACCGATGGGGAGACGTGGCAGCTGACTTAGCCGTAAAGTTTTTTCTTACGGGCCGAGTTCCGGGAAAGTGGATTTTTACGGACTGTAAGAAGGCTGGCAGCTTTTATGCTGTCTCCTCACCAATCATTGTAATGAGACGCAGGTGATCTTAATCTGCACTTGACCTACTTACTCACCGTCTTTCCTGTGTCTCTCCTCCCCGGTGTAGACGTCACTAAACCACGCCCCCCTTGCCACAGTCACCTAGTTGGCCGTAAGCGGCACACACACACGGATGGACACACAGAAAATCATTTCAATGATATTCCGGCGTAATTTTCGAGTCTATGTAGGAGTGTGCTGTGGTCAATGGTTCAAATGCATTGTGTCACGTGCATGACTATAAAGGGAGAGGGAACAGTGAGAAGGTTCATGTTCAGTGTCATGTTTGTGTTCAAGTAAATGCAAATGCTAACGTTTGACACTGTCAGTACACGCAGGCATCTATGGTTGCTTACGTACTCAGTTTATCTTTACTGGTTTCTCTGTCTGGTTGGTGATATCAGGCCACACGGCTTGTGGATTGTCGCGTCACACAGAAAATGTTTAATTATAATGGGTTCTATTGTCTTGTTTCACGCCACATCCGCTGTAGACACGGTGTGAGTGACCTTACATGTTAAAACTGAATCAGAGTTTTTACTAGTTCTTATTAAAAAGCAAGCAAACAAAACGTGCTACCTAGCATTAACAATGCCTCCACAAAATCACGTCACAATGTTTACTTACAGTAAAGGTGTCTATATAAATAAAATTGAATTGAATTGAATTTGAACTTTTTTGTTCTTCTTTGAAATTTCACAAATTATTCTTCTTTGCCAAAGGTTAGCATTTGTATTCCTTTATAGGTGATAATGATAAGCTTCATTGTCTGTGTCTTCTGGCTCATTTCTCTGTCCCATCAAGCATGAATAAGCATGAATATCTTACGGTATATCCATCCATCCATCCATTTTCTTCCGCTTATCCGGGGCCGGGTCGCGGGGGCAGCAGTCTAAGCAGGGATGCCCAGACTTCCCTCTCCCTAGACACTTCCTCCAGCTCTTCCAGGGGGACACCGAGGCGTTCCCAGGCCAGCCGGGAGACATAGTCCCTCCAGCGTGTCCTAGGTCTTCCCCGGGGTCTTCTCCCGGTGGGACATGCCCGGAACACCTTCCCGGGAAGGCGTCAAGGGGGCATCGGGAAAAGATGCCAGAGCCACCTCAGCTGGCCCCTCTCGATGTGGAGGAGCAGCGGATCTACTCTGAGCTCCTCCCGAGTGACCAAGCTTCTCACCCTATCTCTAAGGGATCGACCGGCCACCCTGCGGAGAAAGCTCATTTCGGCCGCCTGTATCCGGGATCTTGTCCTTTCGGTCATGACCCACAGCTCATGACCATAGGTGAGAGTAGGAACGTAGATTGACCGGTAAATCGAGAGCTTCGCCTTGCGGCTCAGCCCCTTCTTCTCCACGACAGACCGGTACAGTGACTGCATTACTGCAGAACTTCACCGATCCGTCTGTCAATCGCCCGTTCCATCTTTCCCTCACTCGTGAACAAGACCCCCAGATACTTGAACTCCTCCACTTGAGGCAGGAACTCTCCATCTACCTGAAGTGAGCAAGCCACCCTTTTCCGACTGAGAACCATGGCCTCAGATTTGGAGGTGCTGATTCTCATCCCAGCCGCTTCACACTCGGCTGCAAACCGTCCCAGTGCATGCTGAAGGTCCTGGTCTGATGGGGCCTTTAGGATGACATCATCCGCAAAGAGCACTTACGGTATATCGAACAGCTTATTCTAACTGGTTCTTCCTGCATGTTGTTTGTGTTGCATCACTGCAGATGCCCGAGTTTGAGAAAAGCACGATTCACATCAGAGACCCTGAGCGGGTGGAGCAGATAATTTGCTCTCTCATTAAGGGTGGAGCAACGAAACTGCAGGTACAAACATCAATATTTCAACTGTGTAACAAAACCAATGTAACAATGCAAACTATTTGCAATATTCTGGGAATTGCAAAAGTAATTTTATCTATCTAATACAGTATATTGATTCATCACTAGATCAACTTGTACTCTCCGGTTTAGTTCTGGATTATTTTTGTTTTTAGATCATCACCGATTTTGATATGACGTTAAGCAGATTCGCTGTGAATGGAAAACGCTGCCCAACATGTCATAGTAAGTTACTTTATATTATAATACATTTTTTGGGTCATTCTAAGTCAGTCTAATAATTTTTTATCCACTTCTCTGATTATGTATATTTTGCAGATATTATTGACAATTGCAAGTTGATCACAGAAGATTGTAGGAAAAAGGTATTTGATTTTCTTCATAGCTGGATTATATGCTTGTTTTTGACAGTTTAAACAGTTTTCAGAAAATTTCATTTTCCTAGCTGCTGCAGCTAAAGGAGACATATTACCCTATAGAGATAGACCCTCATCTATCCATGGAAGAGAAATATCCATTTATGGTGGAGTGGTGAGTAACCCCACACACACACTACAACAGCTCAAATGATAGGATCCTCAAAATGTGGTATTTCTTTCTCAGGTACTTTAAGTCTCACACATTATTGGTGGAACAGAGATTGCAGAGGGACAAACTACCAGAGGTGGTGAGAGAATCTGATGTCTGTCTAAGGTACAAACCTTTCGATTTACTCCATTATTTAATGGAAATTGTAACTTAATGGTCAGTTCCAAATGAACAAATCGTTACCTTGGAATTATAAGGTTTTATATACCTTCTTAGAAGATTTGAGATATTGAGCTTCAAAGTTTTTACATTTTATATGACTTAATTCAGAACCTTTTTGTTTTCTAAAAATGTCCCAAAATGTACAGAGCGTAAGTTAATAAAAAAAACATCACATAATATAAATAAGGATATGTGAATAACAAAATTTTGACAAAAGTCCAAGTTGACCCTCTTGTTTTGTTGCTGTAAACCTAAAAGGACAAACATAGTGAAATAGAGTCTTTCACTGAACTGATCATATGCATGTGTTCGGCCACATGTGACAGGGAAGGGTATGAGCAGTTCTTTGACCGACTGCAAACGCACAGCGTTCCAGTGTTTATCTTTTCAGCGGGTCTGGGAGATGTGCTGGAGGAAATTATCAAACAGGCTGGTGTCTACCACCCCAATGTCAAAGTGGTGTCCAACTTCATGGACTTTGATGTCAATGTGAGTCCTGTTGGCCATAGTAACCATCATTTATTCACTATATTCTCAAGTATATTTTTGATAAGAATTTCTTTGTAGGTTTCATGCATGTAACGATTCTCTAGAGAATATAGCTGTGTTGTGGAGCTTTGGCTTTGTCTTGTAGGGAGTTCTGAAAGGCTTTAAAGGAGAGCTGATTCATGTTTATAACAAGCATGATGGTGCCCTGAGGAACACAGAATATTTTAAACAATTGAAGGACAATGGGAACATTATTCTGCTCGGAGACTCGCTCGGTGATCTCAATATGGCAGATGGAGTGCCCAACGTGGAAAACATCCTCAAGATTGGCTTTCTCAATGATAAGGTTAGATTTTTCATGGCTTTGCAAGGGGTTATGTTGATGCATATCATTAATGTATGTTAAAATTTTATCCGAAGAGACTTAAGGTGCGAGGTATACATTTTATTGTTGTGTTGGCAGGGAATCAGATTCATGATCTTTCACTGCTAATGCAGTGCTGTAGAGATTGAGCTACAGGAACATAATACTTGTACCGATTTATAACTTTCATTTTATGTGTCACAGGTAGAGGAACTATTGGAAAAGTACATGGACTCTTATGATATTGTCCTGATGAGGGATGAAACTCTTGAAGTGCCAAATTCCATTCTACAGAAGATCTTATAATTGACATAATGGGTCACAACCCTGACTGCTGTGGAATGCCTTGAATTGTAGGATATTTGGAGTCACCTGGATACTGAGATGAAACTCCATCTGCATGCTCCAAGATTTACATACTCAGTTCCTGTTTTTCTTTTAAATCAACTGGTTTTTTTAAACACCCTGCTTTTGTGGCATCTAGGACCTTGATGTAAACACATATCAAAAGAACACCAGTTGCATATTGTTAGGATTATTGTTTGCAGTATTTTTGATATGAAAGCATTTGGAATGGTCACACCATGGGACAGCCAACTGGTGTGTGTGTGTCGGTCATCATCATTATTAAAATAATCATTTTTTTTTTAATTCTAAAGAGCTGTTACAGTTCTCATTGTTTTTTTTCTTTCTACGAATGCGTGAATGCAGAAAACATGAAAAGCAAGCGAACCAATTCATATTGTTGCCCAATCCTTGATGTTGAAGCAATATGTTTTTTCCTGCAATAATTTCTGACAGTTAAACCGCTTTTGGGTCCTCATCATAAAATGTTGCGTAGAAACTGTGCTTAATTAGATTTTACCATCAATTATCAAAGTGCCTAAGTGTGATTCATAGAACGACAATTTGTATAAATTTGAAAGTTCCCATGGATTTTTGCGTACGAACACTCTACAATCGAATCCATGCATGCGCACACTTTATTAAGGAGACTCGTGGTGTTAAGGTACAATATGTCAACTGATAACCTGTTGAAAGGCAATAAAATTAGTTTGGACTCTAATGTTCTGAAATGTGGGTAGCTGGTGGCATATTGCAAGAAGTCCAGTCATGTTTTAATTTTTTGGAGGGTATATTGACAGAAATGCAATATCATATACATAACTATGCAGGGGGTATACCAGACGTAAAAGTTTATTTTAGAAACTGGTGATTCATTCTGTCCCCCGGACTTTTTTTACCCATCTTCTAAATTTCCGCCCTTTTCTCTGGTTTGTTACTTAGTTTTAAGTGAACTAACAGTCAGCCAGTCAGTCACAAGCCGAATAATTTTTTTGGCACATCTGCCAAACACGTTAAATCTACTGTTGCTCTCTCGTGAATTCTTTCAATCACGTCTTTGCTTTTTCTGGAGTGTATTTTACCCCAACCCGCCAAAAGAGTAGCGGACGATTACGTCCTTTTTTCAAACATGTATGTGTTGTCCCGACTGACATTTATTTGCTTTGAGATGATGCGTGCAATGAGATCAAAAGCAACAGGACCAAAAACGATTGATGCGTCTTAGTGATGTGACATGATATTCCATGTAAAACCCTTACATGCAGTTTTCAAGTTGTATTCATGACTGAGCTCATTAATTGAGAAACTACATGAAATATTATTTTGTCATGCCATATCGCTAACTATTGTGTGTTACTAATTTGTAGTTGTCAATCACGTTTCGCCTGTGTCCATTTACACCAGGTATAAATAAACAAAATATCATATTCATTGTATTCACATTGTGTATTTACAGTGCCCTCCACTAATATTGGTAAATATGAGCAAAGGCGGCTTTAAAAATGTTTTAGTTGTGTTTGCAATTGTTTGTTTTCAATAAGAGCAACTTTTTGTTAATATTTTGATAAAACAATCGACATGTTAAACAACAGTTTTATCAAAAAACTAATATCTTTGTAAGGGTCAAAATATCTGTGGCACATATAACAAATTCATATGAGCAAAATATTGTGATATTATAGGCCTACTTTTTTTTGAGTACACCTTGGTGACATGGAACAGGGAATTTTTTGAGCAAAAGATAAAGGTTAAACAAGATTTTTTTTTCACACTTTTTTGGCTCTTTAAATAAACACGGTTCATTCATGTTGTGAATTAAAACCCCATAACGCACTGCTAGCTGTGGATTATTCCTTACTTATAATATGATCTGTTTGAATACTCGATTATAATAAATCGCTTTAACGCATGGGTAGCTCCAGTCAGTTTGAATACATTTTAAATTAATTGACAAAATAACTTTCACTTTGCCTGTTTGATCTAAAATTACACTGTAAACATCAATAACAGCTTTAACTTGGCAAAGGACCATGGTATAAGTGGGATATCCACAGTTAACTGTGCGTTTAAGGGTTTTAAATCACTGCGCGTCGGGTGGTTCTTTGCCTCCACTTCGTGCATTAAAACCCCTTAAAACACAGCTAGCATTGGATTATCCCTTACTCAGGTCTGGTTATTCAAGTAAGGTATCATCAATGTTGCATAGAGAAAACTTGCAATAATGCTATGTGTTTTAATACCATCTTGTCTTTATTTAATTTATTCATCTATCACTATTCTTTTATTATAATGTATGTAAAGCTGCTGTGCAACAAAAAAAATAGTAAAAAGTGCAATAAAAATAAAATGGAATTTCAAAAAAGCGCAGATGGGAGTGGACATTTCTCTGGGTGATTTTAAGACAAGGCGCAGATTAAAAAGCACAGGCACAATATCTCATATCCATCATGACCAACACATTGCACTGAGAGCAGTGCAAATTAGTCCAGGGTTTAAGACATTTGCTGTTAAATAATGCTGTAAATACCAGTCATTTCATGAACACAAACTTTAGTAAATCGTGTTGCGTGATTCATTTAAATACCCTCCTCCCATAAATTTTTGTGTCTGAAAGCGACACTCCTACAAATTCATATGCAAAAAGGTCACTTGCAAAAACAACTGGCCATGTCTTTAGTAAATCCTGACAGTACTCTGGCCCTCTGTGCTCTATATCAGTCTTGTGACAGTTAGTAGTGTATGTTATGTCAATATGTTTGCTTTTTATGCATGAAAAATTCCTACAAAACTAATGTAACACTGGGATTAAACAGTAACAGCAAAAATTACACTTTCATGATATTTAAAATATGATGTGTGAAAAAATATATTTTATTTCAGACATATTTATGTAGAAGATTTGATTTGTTCAACAACAGTGTGTGAAAAATATGCTTAACTTGATGCTGTAGCAAAGTTCCTGAGAAATACTTAAATGAACAGTTCAACCAAAATTTTAATTCTCTCATCAGTAGGAAATATTGCTTTATAAATTACTTTGTTCTGTTGATGAATTTAGGAAAGCAAACTCGAAAAAATTACTTGACTACCGTTGTAATTTTTCCTATAATGGTAGTCAATCGTGGCCAAAAACTGTTTGGTTACAAGCATTCTTCCAAATATCTTTCTTGGTGTTCATTAGAACAAAAAAATATACAACTTGAGGGTAGTTAGGCTAAATGATGACAGAATTTTATTTATTTGGTGAACTGTCCTTTTAACTATCTTGATACTACTGATTTTTACTTTGCAAGGCTTTATCTTCTTTATATAGAATCGCATTAGGTAATGTACAGTTATGATAACACCATGATTACACTGAACTAGACAAGTATAGTTCATCTTTCTATAATGTTGTCACATTTGAGTTCCAACTTATAAAATAAACAAAAACATAAATAGATTCCCTTTCATTCATTCAAAAAGAAATAATGTTAAATGCTAATAAATGACTCAATGAAAGAGTAACACTACTACATATTCACCTATTTATCAATGTCCAGCTCAGGTCCCTTTAACTTTATCCTCTTGTTGTTCCATATTTAAGCAGTTGACTCTTAAATTAATTTCCATAAAGTTTGAAAGGCACTCTAAATTCAGTTTTACCAGCAAATCCTTATCGAGTTCACTGATAGCAAGTCTCATGATGAAATAATCCTGACCTACATGGGTAAAAGTGGTTAATGAAGAATCTGATCAGCCAAAAGCAGATGCACAGTTTGTATCACTATAGCCTATAGTGCTGTTAGCCAGAGTAGAACTCCCGGCCCTCTTCACAGGTTTTTGTCTGGACCTCCTTCTTCCTCCGTCTTCTTCCGATGTCATGTCGCTAATTGCCCAGGGCATGATGTAGATTTAATGCAGTGCCCCTGAAAAAGGACTAGGTTGGCTGGACAGTGGCAACCAGCAATACAGGGCTTGTGGCAGGGGCCAATCTCATTCCAGTTACTACAGGTTTTAGTGCAGCCAGGTCCACACGTGTCATAGACTGCACCATGTTTGCACTGTGTAGCTAGAGTAGAAAATAAACAGAATCGTATTACAAGCTCATAGAGTAGGTTTTTATGTTCCTTTGAGTTCTTTTTGCAGTTAACTTCAACCCTAAAACACGTTTTTAATCAACTGTCCATTCAAAGAGCCATTATGAACTTGTCCATGTTATATCATGTTAACCAAGCAGTGTTAGTTTGTCTCAGGTGTGTATGTAGATGTCATGCACCTTTTGGTATTATTTGAAAATTGTTCTGGTATATTGTAATTTTAGGTTCCAAGTCCTGATAACGATATTTAAAATAGTAATATACTTAAATTAAATATACTACAATTTAGTAACTGACGGTTTCTGACAATCAAACATATCATTTTTTACAGTTAGATTTCATGAGTGTATATTACATAGAGAAAACTTGAAATAATACCATGTATCCTAATACCATATACTATCTCATTTTCCCCCAAATATTTATTTTTTATATTATGTTGTATGTAAAGCTGCTATGCAGGTATAGGTATGAAAATATTATTGAATTGAACTTACTGATGCAGGCGAGCTCTGGCTTCCAGTGCACGTGTATTCCCTCTCTTTCACATGCTCGACTATACGCTATGAGCGACTCACAGTAGCAGTTCTTATGCACTGGACATTCACACATGTCTGTTACACATGACCTAAGGACAGGATAACATATGAAGAGTGAGGACACAAAGAGACTTATACAGAATTATACAGGAATAATTTACTCTGAAATGAGCAAAGTGATTCCAATAATATATGTATCTTTATTGTTATAATTGTTCTCTTGAACTTAGAAGAATTTGTAAAACTTTATAGTTATATATAGTTATTGTACTTGGTGTGAATGGGCATTTACCTTGCAGGTAACACTATCAGTACCTGCAAGTGTCACCATTCTGTCTTTGTTTCCCTGTTTATTGTGGACATTAAGTTTGTATGCCTTAGTTCCTGTTTCCTGTCTAGTGTTGTAGTTCGTTGTAGTTCTTTTGTTCATTGGTTTTGTCATGATCAGTTTCAGGAGTGTCTTGTTAGCCTCTCGTTACCCGTTGCATATATATCCCTAGTGTTTCAGTTGTCATTTGTCAGTCTTTGTTTCAGAGTTCCTGTGTCTTTTGGTTTTACTTTGTTACTTGTTCTTGTATTGTTTTCTTTAAATTTACTGCACATGGATCCGCTTCTTGTTTTCCTTCTACCGCCTGTGACAGCAAGACCTAATCACAAGCTTAAAACCTTAAAGGTTGTGTAATTGAATTGTGTGTAATTTTCAGCTTTCCTGTAGCTCACTGGTAAGGGCATTGCTTTAACAACGAAAGGTTGTGGGTTCGATCCAAGGGATTGCATATGCCTAAGTATGAAGGTATAGGATAATACAATGTAAGTTGCTTTGGATAAAAGCGTCTGCCAAATGCATAAATATAAATGTAATTTCAACTTAAATATCTGCTTTAATTAGTTTAAAACAATATTTATGCTGTAGTAACTCAATGTAATTGAGCTAGACTGCATATATCTGTTTGTGTAATGGGTATGTATGTATGTAGTATATGTAAGCAATAAGGTAGGAGAAGCTGTGCTTCATTATGAATAAATCACAGCTGAATGGTGTTGTTAGGCACAATGCAAGGTATAATAACTATTCACATATATCATTGATTGGAAGCATATCTCATATATAAACTACTGAAAGAAATGCTCCTGGAAATTATAGATCCTATTCTTAGTATTATTTACTCATCTCTGACATTAGGACATGTGCCTAAAGCATTTAAGGTGGCTGTTATAAGGCCCCTTGTCAAAAAACCCAAACTCGACCCAAGAGAATTAGGGAATTACAGCCCTATATCGAATTTACCTTTTATATCTTAAATTCTTGAAAAAGTAGTTTCAACTCAGTTATGCTCCTTCCTCCAAAGGAATGACATTAATGAAGAATTCCAGTCAGGATTTCGAGCATGTCACAGTACAGAGACTGCTTTGATCAGAGTTACAAATGATCTGCTTTTAGCGTCTGACCGTGGCTGTATCTCGT
This sequence comes from Triplophysa bombifrons, assembly GCA_029783895.1. Lineage (NCBI taxonomy): Eukaryota > Metazoa > Chordata > Actinopteri > Cypriniformes > Nemacheilidae > Triplophysa > Triplophysa bombifrons. The sequence continues at coordinate 9,288,512 of CM056455.1, forward strand.
TATTGGTGCTGCTAGACCTTAGTGCTGTATTTGACACCATTGACCACAGCATACTCCTACACAGACTCGAAAAGTATGTCGGCATTAATGGAATAGCATTGAAATGGTTTAAGTCTTATTTATGTGACCGTTTTCAATTTGAAGCAATAAACAATTATGTGTCCAGTACGTTGTACCACAGGGCTCAAGTCTTAGGGCCTCTGCTCTTCGCATTATATATGCTACCTCTAGGAGATATAATAAAGCGACACGGAATTAGCTTTCGCAGTTATGCTGATGATACTCAACTTTATAATTCCTCGAAGCCTCATGAAACCCAGCAGTTCCATCGAATAAAGGAATGCATAGTTGATTTAAAAAACTGGATGTGTAACAATTCTTTACTACTGAACTCGGACAAAACAGAAGTGTTACTTACTGGACCAAAAACCGCCATACGTAACAACCAAGAATACTGCTTAACTATTGACGGATACTCCATAAAATCCTCGTCGTCAGCTAAGAATCTTGGCGTTGTATTCGATAGTAATCTGTCATTTGAGAGCCATGTCGCCAACACCTGTAAAATTGCATTTTTTCATTTTAAGAATATATCTAAACTACGTCATATGCTGTCACTGTCAGATGCAGAGAAATTTATTCATGCATTCATGACATCAAGACTAGATTACTGTAATGCACTTTTAGGTGGTTGCCCTGCAGGCCTATTACAAAAACTGCAACTGGTTCAAAACCCGGCAGCTCGAGTTCTTACATGTACAAAAAAGTATAAGCATATAACCCCGGTTCTGTCAACCTTGCACTGGTTACCTATAAAGCATCGCATTAACTTTAAGATCTTGCTTATTACCTATAAAGCCCTACATGGTCTAGCGCCGCAGTATTTAAATAAACTTCTATTGTATTACAATCCTCCACGTGCATTACGCTCTCAGGCGTCCCCTCAGTTAGTAATACCTAGAATTTCAAAATCAAGTGCAGGTGGTAGATCCTTTTCTTATCTAGTGCCTAAACTTTGGAATATTCTTCCCTGCACTGTCCGGGAGGCAGACACACTCTGTCAGTGTAAATCTAGACTAAACACGCATCTTTTTAATCTTGCATACACTACACTTCCATAATATTAATCCTCAAAGGATTTAGGCTGCATTATTTAGATCAACCGGAACCAGGAACACATCCCACAACAAAATGATGTACTTTTTGCATCAAAGAGTGCAGAACAGTACTCTACTCTCAGCCAGTCTTGTCTTTTTGTTCCAAGGTTACCGTCCAAGGGTAGGATGCAGTTCATGCCCAGACCTGATGGCAGAGCTGAGAATGGGAAGCGATGACCTAACAAGAGCTGAGATGATAGAGCTGGATAAAGGACTCTGCAACTTGACACGATTCTTTTTACAACACTTCAAATGCTATTAGATTGTTAATGATAATCTTAAATCTATAATTTACCTTATTAGTAAGTTTATTTATTTTTTATTTAGCCTTGTTGTGCAAGCACTGTTGAGCTTGTGCAGGGGCAGCAGCTTTTGCCAGAGGGGAACTGGAATCCCCTGGTTGGGCCTGGGTTCTCCTGAGGTTTTTTTTCTCGATTGGAGTTTTTGGTTCCTCGCCACCATTTGCATATTGTTTTGCACTATTTGCCTGGCCGGGGGGGCTGCTTTAGAATATAGACATAATTAATATTGCATTTAAGAATTTATAGTCCGTTTAATATTTGACCTGTGGTTCTCTCTCCTATGTGTGCTTTCACTGTGCGTGTGTGCGAGTGTGTTTGCGTGTGTGCGTCTATGTCAATGTGTGTAAGTATGTATGCATATTGTGTGTGTGGAGCATTTGTATGTCTGTCTTTTGTTGTTTTCACCTTTTTCTTGTTTTTACAGGTATATGCCTTTAGTTGTTTTTCTTGTATTCAATGTGTCTCATGTATAGCTGCTTTGTAACAATGAAAATTGTAAAAAGCGTTATATAAATAAATAAATAAAATAAATAAAAATAAATAATTTGGAACCCTTTTAAGCATGTTTTTAGTATTTATAGATGTGATATTTCATTTATGTGCTTAATCTGCTAAGCAAAATCTTTGTGCCAAAGATTCAAATGGTGAACATTTTTTGTGGAGCTTCACGACATAAAATATGATTAGGGAGGTCACCTGTAAAAGGATGTGAAGTCCACAGCAGAATGACACCTCTGAAATTCCCAGGACTTAAGTTTCTGGCATGCTCTGTTTGCACGAAGCTTTACTTTTATTGTGCCAGGACAAAGGAAGGATGTGGTCCTGTGGTTTGGTGTTTCACACAACTCATTGTCCTCTACTCGCCATGACTCTGCAAACTCATCCACATCAAACTTCAAATGCCCATCTCCACCTAGAGTGTCATCTCTCCTTTGACCATTGTAGTTTCCACATAGCCCACAGAGCCGCTCCTTGAGATGTGCTGCTGCGACCACCTCTACCAGGCTGTCCCCGTCCCATGTGATCTCCAACCCTTTTGGACATGATAAAGATAAAGATATGAGAGCACAAACAAGTGCATGTGGAAGCATTTGGGCATTTACATGTATGATTTTTTAAATATGTAAAAAAAATTGTAACTTTCTGTGATGATTCATATTAACTTATAGGGGCTTATTTTAATGACCTAAGTGCATGGTCTAAAGAAGGGGTTCCAAAAGCAGGGGTCAGCAAGATCATTTCAAGAAAATATTTTTATTATTATTAGGAATAGCCTATTTAATCATTAAGTGTAATAAAATATTAGTCAGTTATAAATTAAACAATGCAAATAAAAAGCCATCAGCCTTTGGAATTTCCTCCTCCTCCAACGTGACCCCTGAGTTGATTTTGTCACATTAGCAACCATATTAGGTTAGGTGCAGCAAGTCATACAGAACCACATTAAACATTCACATGCACGCAGATTATTTTTCAGGATATTTTTATTTGTTGAATTGAAACGTTGGTTAATATCGACCAAAGACAACGCAAGGTATGCCAGCAGAGTCAGAAAGGCTTGATGAATTTTATGAAATTTGACCATGTGTAGTAATAGTTCATGGTTTATTAACAACAAGTAAAATACTGAGTAAATAACTATAAAGTGTGTGCTTTTGTATGTCATTATGCGCGTGTTTGAATAGACCAAATAAGTGCAAGTGCACAGTTGCGCGCAATGCTTGTATACTTAACCCACGTTGTGCACCCGCTTATAGGCGCATACACCCACCCACATGTCACTCCTCTATTCATTAAGCTACATTGCCTCCCTATAGTTGCTCGCATCAAATTCAAGACTCTGCTCCTGGCCTACAAGACCACCACTGGTTCGGCACCACCTTATCTTCACTCGCTACTCCAGACATATGTACCCGCCAGATGCCTACGCTCTGCAAACGAACGGCGTCTTGTGGTGCCATCCCAAAAAGGTAAAAAATCTCTCTCGCGCACCTTCTCCGGATCTGTTCCACCTATGTGGAATGATCTACCTGCTGCTACAAGATCTGCAGATTCTGTAGCCATCTTTAAGAAACGTCTGAAAACGCATCTCTTCCGTCAACATCTGACTGATCTGTTCTGACTCTATTTTCTTCTCTAAAAAAAAAAAAAAATGAATGAATGAATGGTTCTGTATACAGTGTTAGGTTATATGAGACCCAATCCTCTTTTTTTGATTGCACTTATGCTTTTGTTGTACTTATGCTGTCCCAATTGCTTCCATTGCCTACCCCACATGTAAGTCGCTTTGGATAAAAGCGTCTGCTAAATGACTAAATGTAAATGTAAATGTAAAGGATTATTAGGAACACCTGTTCAATTTCTCATTAATGCAATTATGGTGTTGGTGTAATGGTGTGGGGGATGTTTTCTTGGCACACTTTAGGCCCCTTAGTGCCAATCGGGCATTGTTTAAATGCCACGGCCTACCTGAGCATTGTTTCTGACCATGTCCATCCATTTATGACCACCATGTACCCATCCTCTGATGGCTACTTCCAGCAGGATAATGCACCATGTCACAAAGCTTGAATCATTTCAAATTGGTTTCTTGAACATGACAATGAGTTCACTGTACTAAAATGGCCCCCACAGTCACCAGATCTCAACCCAATAGAGCATCTTTGGGATGTGGTGGAACAGGAGCTTTGTGCATCCCACAAATCTCTATCAACTGCAAGATGCTATCCTATCAATATGGGCCAACATTTCTAAAGAATGCTTTCAGCACCTTGATGAATCAATGCCACGTAGAATTATGGTGTTCCTAATAATCCTTTAGGTGAGTGTATATCTATCGCACTCTTTAAATAACCAAAAATCATTATTGTTAATATTATTCCCTATTATAGGCCCATTGAAATTGTGGTTATAAATGTTGATTAAATATACATTAAGATATGCTTTGAAATGTTGTATAACTTTCTGTAAGGCAATTGCATGCCATATTCTTATAAAAACATTCGGTTCATGAAATACTTGATGACTGTTGTTTATTCTCAAAAGGGCCAATGCATTTTACACATTAAAACGCTGTAATGAGCTACAGCCAACAGCACGACACACAGTTTTGAAACTTCTGAATTTGAAAATCGCAGCAGAGCCAATGGATGGACCTGAGCGGCATGCGGTTGCCCACTGTGACAAGTCCATTCCCACAGAGTTATTATGCAGTGGGTACGGAAAGTATTCAGACCCCCTTAAATTTTTCACTCTTTGTTATATTGCAGCCATTTGTTAAAATCATTTAAGTTCATGTACACACAGCACCCCATATTGACAGAAAACACAGAATTGTTGAGATTTTTGCAGATTTATTAAAAAAGAAAAACTGAAATATCACATGGTCCTAAGCATTCAGACCCTTTGCTGTGACACTCATATATTTAACTCAGGTGCTGTCCATTTCTTCTGATCATCCTTGAGGTGGTTCTACGCCTTCATTTGAGTCCAGCTGTGTTTGATTATACTGATTGGACTTGATTAGGAAAGCCACATACCTGTCTATATAAGACCTTACAGCTCACAGTGCATGTCAGAGCAAATGAGAATCATGAGGTCAAAGGAACTGCCTGAAGAGCTCAGAGACAGAATTGTGGCAAGGCACAGATGTAGCCAAGGTTACAAAAAGATTTCTGCTGCACTAGAAGGTTCCTAAGAGCACAGTGGCCTCCATAATCCTTAAATGGAAGACGTTTGGGACGACCAGAACCCTTCCTAGAGCTGGCCGTCCAGCCAAACTGAGCTATCGGGGACGAAGAGCCTTTGGTGAGAGAGGTAAAGAAGAACCCAAAGATCACTGTGGCTGAGCTCCAGAGATGCATTCGGGAGATGGGAGAAAGTTGTAGAAAGTCAACCATCACTGAGCCCTCCACCAGTCGGGGCTTTATGGCAGAGTGGCCCGACGGAAGCCTCTCCTCAGTCTCCTCAGAAATCTCGCATGGAGTTTGCTAAAAAACACCTGAAGGACTCAAAGATGGTGACAAATAAGATTCTCTGGTCTGATGAGACCAAGATAGAACTTTTTGGCCTTAATTCTAAGTGGTATGTGTGGAGAAAACCAGGCACTGCTCATCACCTGTCCAATACAGTCCCAACAGTGAAGCATGGTGGTGGCAGCATCATGCTGTGGGGGTGTTATTCAGCTGCAGGGACAGGACGACTGGTTGCAATCGAGGGAAAGATGAATGCGGCCAAGTACAGGGATAGCCTGGACGAAAGTGCTCAGGACCTCAGACTGGGCCGAAGGTTTACCTTCCAACAAGACAATCACCCTAAGCACACAGCTAAAATAACAAAGGAGTGGCTTCACAATAACTCCGTGACTGTTCTTGAATGTCCCAGCCAGAGCCCTGACTTAAACCCAATTGAGCATCTCTGGAGAGACCTAAAAATGGCTGTCCACCAACGTTTACCATCCAACCTGACAGAACTGGAGAGGATCTGCAAGGAGGAATGGCAGAGAATCCCCAAATCCAGGTGTGAAAAACTTGTTGCATCTTTCCCAAAAAGACTCATGGCTGTATTAAATCAAGAGGGTGCTTCTACTAAATACTGAGCAAAGGGTCTGAATACTTAGGACCATGTGATATTTCAGTTTTTCTTTTTAATAAATCTGCAAAAATGTCTACAATTCGGTGTTTTTCTGTCAATATGGGGTGCTGTGTGTGCATTAATGAGGAAAAAAATGAACTTAAATGATTTTAGCAAATGGCTGCAATATAACAAAGAGGGAAAAATTAATGGGGTCTGAATACTTTCCGTACCCACTGTATAAAATTGTCTTTATAAAAGTATTGCATTTCATTTGTTTAACAGATTCTCGGGGGCGGGATTAATCTTTTATCAGTCATTTTATTGTATTGTTCCCACCACTTTTAAAAATACGCCTCTGATATACAGTATTACAAACGTTATGCCAATGTAGACCACATTGAACCAGTGGAAAAAAGGGAAACTCTTCTGCATTTGCATTCTTATTTTATTAGTCAAGTGAGTGACACTTCACCTAAAAATGAAGTCACAAATCTGTATAAATTTCTTTGTTCTGATGAACACAGATATATTTGGAAGAATGCGTATAACCAGGCAGATTTTGCCCCCTATTGACTTCCATAGTAGGAAAAAATACAATGGTAGTCAATGGTGCCCCAGAAATGTTTGCTGTCCTAAATTCTTCAAAATGTCTTCTTTTGTGTTCAACAGAAACAACAAAAAATATGCAATGCAAACTGCAAATAACATCAATGTTACCTGCAATGGTGGTGAGTTTCAGCAGATATCCATCCAGGTCAACATGCACCCCTGTGCTATGGAAGGGCAGAGAAATGCGTGTGCCATTTTGCCGGACAGTCAGGTGTTGGTGGAGGCTAATTCTAAGTCCAGATGTGTAGAGCTCCACTGACTTGGTCCAAGAGAAGGAGCGTGTGTGACGTGCATCATTCCGCACTAGCACTGTGAAGCTTGCCGCTGGGGAGCAATCTTTAGTAAGCACATATTTACACGTGCCCTGAAAGTTGAAGGTGCGGCCGTCGAAAGTGTTATAGTGAGGGTCTCCAAATACCGTACAAACACCTGGCTCTGTAGTTATGGAGAGAATGATAAAGAGGATATTTGATGGTCAAATATGAACTGTTATTTACCAATGACTGCAAAAGTGGTTTGGTAACACTTAACAATAAGATTGTATTAATTAACAATTAGTTGAACGGCTAAAATTAACTAACAATGAACAATACTTCAGGGTCATTCCTTGTCAACTCAACCAGAGGTCTCCGACTCAGATTGTTATGTTTTGTCAAGCACAATAATCTAAAAGCATATTAACTCACCACCCAATTCACCACCATTGATGAGTTATATCGTCATTAAAAAAAACGCTTCCCCGCAAAAGACGAGTTATTACGGCAATCAGTGTTTATACTGTTATACAGCAGGTGGCGCTGTTACACCCCTTTGGGAAAAAGCACAGAATCCCAGAACCTAGAAGGTATATTTCTTATCGGTTTTTAATGGTTGTTCGGTTGATCTGGGTGGAATCTTTGACATAAACGTTAATCATCTCAGCTGTTTAATCAAAGTGATGCATTTTTGAAGAAACCCACCCACATCTGAGGAGTGATAAAAAAGAACAAATGAAAATAGAAGAATAATATTTCTTTTTTTTTTAAGGCAGAGACTGTTGTTTTATTGGATATATTGTTTGTCCATTTATTCTTTACAGAAAATATTCTGTGAGCCATTAAATTTTGGTGAGAATGTTAAAAACGCTGGTGTAGGCGGGCAACTTTTTTTTTAAAAAGGCTGGCGGGGAAAGAGTTAAGTTATCTACGTATAACATTTCTTCAGTTATAGCCATGAATATTTAGATTAAAAAAAAAAAAAAAATGCTCTTTCCATATTTTTTACTGTCACCATTTTCATAAGATGCATCAAGGGTTGCCTACGTTAAATGATTTTACAAATAGCTTTCTATGTAAAATAAAATGATGTTGCTGGCATTCTTCTCATGTCATTTTTAACCCCTCTAATATGGGTACTAATTTCAGATTAAAAATAAAATTTTTCCCCCTCCTTTTACAAATGAGTGGTGCTATTTATCAGTGGCATTTAATATTTTGGCTTTCATAACTACTGATGTTGGTCTTGCTTCTGTAAAAATATTTTAAAAAAAAATTTGAGCAGGGAAAATATATTCAAAATCTGGTTGATTTGACACAGAATGAGCCTTCCGCATTAACATTAAATTAAGGCAACTTACTATCTGTGCAAACAGGACAGCAGCCGGTGCGGTTTAAAATTTTATTCTGGAAGACAAATGATAACAAAAAGACTTAAACAGTACTATTACAGATAAAGACTTACTCACACAGCAGTGAAAACATCTCTTTATCTCTTTGTTGGATTTAAAGTGGCCAGAGAGAGTGCTAGATCTAATGAGCCGTAACTCAAAAATAACCTACATTTTTAGCCGTCTGATTAAAAATTGCACTGCAAATATAAATAAAAGCTTTAAATTGTGTTTAACTTGGCAAATGACCATGGTATAAGCAGGATAATCCATGGTTAGCAGTGCATTAATAGCACCTTTTATTGCGCATATAATTTTTCTTATGATATTGTTATTTTGATTTATGTAATTTGATCCTTCATTGTAGGACTAGAATTTTTGTCCCAAATATCAAGATGTCAACACTAAATGGTGCTATAAAGCACTTAAAGTGGTTATTTGCTTGTAATCATAGGGGAAGAACTTTTTAGTGCTATATAGCACAATATCTTTGTGCTTCAGTGGTTCTTCAGAGGTTATTTGGGGTGACCGAGGTGCTATATAGCACACTTTCCATACAAAGAACCTATTAAACCCCTGTATGGTTCTTCAGTGGTTCTATATGGCACATCAGTCATTCCAAAGAACCGTGGAAGAACCATTGAAGCACCAAAATATGGTTCTATATAGCAGTAAAAGTGGTTCCCCTATGATTTAAGTGAACATGTATAGCTTCTTCACCCAACACTACCCAAAAAAATGAGGACTGGATCCACAACGCTTTACAAAATGCTAACAGGTACGGACCTCAAGTTTGTATTTTGGACTGAAAATGTGTATTTTATGTTATTAGTATATACAGTATGTATTGCATTACCGACTAGGTTAGGAATCTTGGTACAATAACTATGAACTTACCAGCACTTTTTATTGCAAATATATTTTTTCTTATGATATAGTTATTTTGGTTGATCTAAACATGAACATTCATTGTCGGACTGGTACTTTTGTCCCAAATATCAAGATGTCAACATGTTAAGCTCATTCACCCAACACTACCCCCAAAAATGAGGTCTGGATCCATAATGCTTTACAAAATGCAAACAGACATGGACTGTATGTTATGTTATTAGCATTGCATTACAGACTGGGTTAGCAATCTTGGTACATAACTATGAACTTACAGAGGGACAGCTGGTGATGGGAACACAGTTCTTCGGCTTACATTCAATATTCCCCTGAACACAGGAGCACAGAGAACAGTTCACGGATGACCACCTGTCCCCATCCTAAACGAAGAAGGTACAAAAATATATATTTACATATTTCTTAATACAGTAGATCTTTCGATCTACACAAGATTTTCCCCATGCTTTATTCATTTGTTGGTGTTCTTGACTCACCCTATAGATCTTGCTTTTCACCCTACAATACTTCACATCTTCAATCTTCAGATGTGTTTGGCACTCTTCACAGCATGCATGGCCGTGACAGCTGCCGTGTGGTGAGCACTTCTTCCTGCATACCACTGTAGAATCCACACACAGGCAAGTTGTACAGTTGTCATATCTGATGGATGTACCATTCTCATAGACCTCACTATGGAACAGACAGCTCCCAGGAGACAGGTCAAACACCTTTCTCTGACCTAGTGGAGACAAACATGACTGTTATTTTACGCTTCTCATGAAAGCTGGCTATGTCAGGTCTGGTTGTGCGTTTAGAACTGAATCAACAGTGGCTTTAACATTGCAATTTTGAGTCCATGGCTGAGATACGTGGTCTACGAGTACAGAAGGCACAGAGATCAGTAGATGTGAAAGTTTTTTTAAGGAGTAATAGAATGACAGAAACATCAATCAGCAACTGTTTTTTAATGCTTTGGCTTAAAGTCTAGAGAGAAGAATTGGGTTTCTGTCTTGGTTAACTCATTCCCCCCAGCCTTTAAAAAAAGTTGCCAGCCTACGCCAGCGTTTTTTAACATTTTCCCCCAACTTTAATGGCTCACAGTACATTTTCTGTAAAGAATATATGGACAAACAATATGTTTAATTAAAGAAAAGAGTCTCAGCTTTTAAACAAAAGAAACCGTATTCTTCTATCTTCATTTGTTCGTTTTTATCACTCCGTAGATGTGGGTAAGTTTCTTCAAAAATGCATCACTTTGATTAAACAGCTGAGATAATTAACGTTTTTTGTCAAAGATTCCGCCCAGATTCCACTCAGAACAATCATTAAAAAACGCTAAAACATATACGTTCTAGGTTCTGGGATTCTGTACTTTTTCCTAAAGGTGTGTAATAGCACCACCTGCTTTATAACAGTACAAATACTGATTGCCGTAATAACTCGTCTTTGGCAAGAAACGTTTTTTTTTAAATGACGAGATAACTCGTCAATGGCGGTGAAAGAGTTAACAGAGCAAAGAACAAAATAAGTGTTTGAGAAATAACATAAAATGGTCAGTTCTGGTCCTTGATTCTGATTGGTTGAGCCGAGTTCTAAGCTGTGTTATAAAATACCCCGATTAACACTAGGCCCAAGCCTGGCCCAAAATGCTCAGGCTCTTGACAGGCCCTTCAGTCAGACTGAATCCCGTGTTTTTTTCTTTTTTGTACCTCCGCATTAATTCATGATGTGAATGACACTATTTAAGCTGTTGGAGCCATTGAAATAGTTTATTTAAGTTTTTAATTGTAAATTAAATGTAATTTTTATGACGTTTGTATCTCAAAATGTTTTGAGTATTTTTTTGTTTGTTGCTCAGGCACAGAACGCAGTTTGATTGCCAAACAATGAATGCATGACGGGCATAAGTATGCTTAAATGCCCCTTTTAACTATAACTTGAAAACTGGTCCGAAGCCCGGCCTTGGGATCCTAAATTTGTTGGGCCTTGTTGAGCTAGGGCTGAAATGCAGGGCTCTAATTTTGATAACGCGTATTTCATTTAATTAACGTTACAAAATCTGTCAAAAGTTTTGAAGTTTGAAAAGTCTCTTACGGTTACCAAGAATAGATTTAGATAAATTCAGTAATATTCAAAAAAATTGTTACATTGTAAAATAATTCCTTTTTATTTTAGAATTCCTGGGATGACAAATCTGAATTTTTAGCATCATTGCTCCAGTCAACATATGATCCTTCAGAAATAATTTCAATATATTGATTAGCAGCGTATTAGAAACATTTATTATTATTATTATTATTACTTATTATTACTTAATTATTTGACATTAAAAAGATTTATTTATTATAAAAGCAAATTATAATGATTTCTGAAGGGTCATGTGATAGTAAGGACTGGAGTAACGATGATGAAATTTCAGCTGTCATCACAGAAATAAATTACATTTTCAAATATATTCAAATACAATACCGTTCAAAAACATAAAAATTGCAGATATTATGTTTTGTGTTATACTAAAATGTCATCATTAAATCTTATAGCATTTATTACTTTTAATACCTAACTAATGAGATCAAGCGGCAAACCTGAAGTCTTAAACATCCCTCATTCAGGCACACACAAGGCATAATGGGTAAATCTGTGCATTTAAAAAAGTTCGATAAATGCTGCCGATACAAGTATATATAAGTCAAGTCAACTTTATATGTAGCGCTTTTTACAATTTCCATTGTTACAAAGCAGCTGTACATAAAACATATTGACTTTAACATTTAAAGCACACATTTACAATAAAGGAAACATCAAATATTAAACAGACAATAAATTCCTGTATACTAATTAAGTTAAACTTTAAAATAAATAATATAACACTTGACTCAATGAAGCTAAAATGATTCATCTGGATTCTGGAGGGGCCCAATGATTACTTCACCATTTTTAATTTTCGTCCTTTTTAAAGGGGTCATATGACACGGCTTAAACTTATATTATCGTTTGTTTTAGATGTAATGCAATGTGTATACACGATTTAAAGTTAAAAAACGCTATATTTTCCACAACTGCATGTTAGTATCTACTCTTTGCCCCGTCTCTCTGAAACGCGTGGATGTTTTACAAAGCTCATCGCTCTGACAAACAAGGTGTGCTATGATTGCCCAGTTAACCAGTGCATAGTGATTGGTCGAAAACTGCAAGCGTGTGACGGGAATGTAAAGCCTCTTACCATATTTGGAACATCAGGTTCCAAAGCAATTGTACTGACAGGTGTGCCCACCTTATTTGCGTATGCATTTGGCAGGACTTAGTCAAATCATACCACGAAGTGACGTAGATTTGTGGGGTTGTGGTAACACGAGGCGTTCAGGCAGGTCTGGGTGAGCATTCGCTTTTAGATAGAATGTATCTATTGTTATGACACTTTAATTTTTGCAATTTTTCGTGTCTAATACATGCATGGGTAACTAATAACTAGGGATGGATAACGAGAACCAGTAAATTTTTGGACTAATAATTGGGTTGATACCATAGTATCTATAAGCTTCATTACAAATGATACTGTTATCGATACTTGCGTGTTTTTATCTCTGTGTATTCGGATGTTAAATGGCGAATTTGAGGCTGCTGCCTGTCATTTCCCATCCCTGAATGATGTCCGAATGGCCGAAGTTTGCACGACGTATATGTGTGATATCTAGGGCCATATGATTTCCGCGATGTATTTTTAATCTGCTTGTTTTGCGTGTTTATGAGTGAAAGAGTGGCATGGTTGCATTTGTGGAGCTTTCAGCGTCCGCGTTTCCCAATGAGGAAGCTTCCTTCAAACACCCCTTTGCGGCAACCCATCAAAATAAAAGTCCTTTATTTGAGAACAAGTTATAACATTGTTTTTAATTATTCGGCCACAGAGTATATTTACTAACTCTAAAAAAATAATAATACAAATAATAAAAAATATCACTTGCTTAGAAAATAGTACTTAAATTTATGTAGACCTAAAACCAGAAAGGAAAAAAGGAATACGGTCTACCGGCCAGATAACAATAGTGATGTAAAGTAAATATGTTGAATTACATTATGATGTGGTCCTATGAACATGCTAACTAACCTAAGTGGTATGCTAGGGAATACACACACGTTTTGTTGGGTGCCAATTTCTTTTTGCTAAGAAGCATTCGTAAACTGCTCTGCTGTTATAAAGAAACCTAAAATGTTTAACATCTTTTCACATCATGTGTTTTTGCATCAAATTATAGTGCATAGTATCAATAACAGTATTCATAAGTACTGGTATCGATAAGTAATATCAACATCTATCTCTACTTATAACACACACATTTGACTGAGCTATGCGCTAAACCACTTCCACTTTCATCACAGTTCTACAGCTGGTAATAAGAATTCAGCTACACACATTCTAAGATAACCAACGGTCAAATAATAGCGTCCATGACTTTAACATCGGCTGTGAAAGCTGTTCTGTGTAATTCACTGATATTGTGTTTATGTGCTTATCTCTAAAACACTTTTATGAAACATCGTTTGAAGTCCTGCTTGCAACTGTCTCCTGGTCAATCTGCTTGTTTTATTATCCAACTTGGGTCCGATATAAAAAGGCAAAACTAACGCTTCTGTTATTAGTGGTAATTACGTAATATAAGTGGTCTGACGCCATTTGGTCTGGTGTCCTTTCCCTCGGCATAGTAGGAAAAAAATATTCTCTAACAAAGATTGACGTTTGCACTAGCAGACCTCTGTTGCACTTTGATGGATCCGCATGTTTTAACAGATAAAGAGATTTTAACGCCACTGTTACTGTTTCTTGCTCAAAGCCAAAGTTTATGAATACACTTGCACTGAGTGGGGCACCGACCAATCAAAACAGCCTGAGAAGTGGAAGCTTGCTGATATGGTATGGGTGGGAAACCTTCACACACACACTCTAAGCGTGGAACCAATAACGACAGACAGGGTTAGCTTTACCAATCAGAGGGTTTTGGAAGGAGGGTCTTTATATAGACCAGAAGAAATCCAGTCGTTTTGTTCAAAGAGGAACAGCGTTGAACAATAGACTTGAAATATATGTGAAAATAAAGCTTTTTTTATTAGGAACATGAAAATCCATTGTTAAACAGACAAAAAACAAATCAAAGCCTCAAAAACAGCAAAGAATGGCTCCTTTAACCAAGTATCTCAGAACTGTCCAAACTTCTTGAAACAAAACTGATCTCTACTGCACTTAACAATGTACAGTTGTGTTCAAAATTATTCAACCCCCAATGCTGTAAATGGTTTTAGGGAATTTAGTGTACATTTGTAATTGTATTCAGAATGAAATCCTACAAGGACTTCTTAAAGAACCATATGCAACTAAAATGACATCAATTAGTTTTGTAATACAGTAGTAAATGTTTCTTTTGTGAATTCTTCATTGACATAATTATTCAACCCCTTAAAGACTACCACTCTGAAGAACAGAGGTTCAATGAAGTGTTTTCAATCAGGTATTGAAAACACCTGTGGATATCAGGGAGCAGCAATAAAGCCTAATAAGCACCAATTAGGCAGCTTTAAAATGACTGTGATACTCAGCTCCTTCTAGACATTTACTGGTGTGGTTACAAACATGGTGAGGTCAAGAGAATGGTCCAGGAAGACAAGAGAACAGGTGATTACTCTTCACAGGAAGGGCAATGGCTATACGAAGATTGCAAAGATGTTAAACATACCAAGAGACACCATAGGAAGCATCATTCGCAAATTCAAGGCAAAGGGCACTGTTGAAACGCTACCTGGTCGTGGCAGAAAGAAGATGCTGACTTCGACTGCTGTGCGCTACCTGAAGCGTAGTACTGAAGTTTCTGCTCAGACAATACGGCGCACCCTGCGTAATGAAGGCCTCCATGCCAGAACTCCCAGGCGCACCCCCTTGCTGTCCCCAAAGAATAAGAAGAGTCGACTGCAGTATGCCAAAAGTCATGTGGACAAACCACAGAAGTTTTGGGATACTGTTCTGTGGACTGATGAAACAAAATTAGAACTGTTTGGGCCCATAGATCAACGCTATGTTTGGAGGAGGAAGACCAAGGCCTATGAAGAAAAGAACACCTTGCCTACTGTGAAGCATGGCGGGGGGTCAATCATGCTTTGGGGCTGTTTTGCTTCTGCAGGTACTGGGAAGCTTCAGCGTGTGCAAGGTACCATGAATTCTCTTCAGTACCAGGAGATATTGGATGACAATGTGATGCAGTCCGTCACAAACCTGAGGCTTGGAAGACGTTGGACCTTTCAACAGGACAATGATCCCAAGCATACCTCCAAGTCCACTAGAGCATGGTTGCAGATTAAAGGCTGGAACATTTTGAAGTGGCCATCGCAGTCACCAGACTTAAATCCGATTGAGAACCTCTGATGGGACTTAAAGAAAGCAGTTGCAGTGCGCAAGCCTAAGAATGTGACTGAACTGGAGGCTTTTGCCCATGATGAATGGGCGAAGATACCCGTAGATCGCTGCAAGACACTTGTGTCAAGCTATGCTTCACGTTTAAAAGCTGTTACAACTGTAAAAGGATGTTGTACTAAGTACTAAGATTGAATGTCACTTGGGGGTTGAATAAAACTGATAATGATGTGAGCTCAGAAAAGACATTTGTGGTTATTTCATTATAAATGTTATGTTATATCTGTCTGACCTACACGTGCCTCTTTGATTTAATTGTAAGCAGGATGACTGAATGATCATAATCAATGTCAAACCGACCAAAACAATCAATTTCAGTGGGGGTTGAATAATTTTGAACACAACTGTATGTATAAAAATATTTATAAATATTAAAACAGAATTTATGTCAAAATGCATTTATTTTTAAAATACCCCTCACTTTCAGGTTCATTATCTCTGATAGAAAATAGAAAATCTATTTCAATACATCATTTTCATTCTTAATTAATTTGGAGAATAAACCTTTAATTCTTATAGGAGTCGTTTGATATTGATTTGATTGTTTGATACATGTGGAACAAAAACACATCAAACAATAAAGCTAGTGTGTGTTACAGTTAATTCTTTAAGTCGGTGTAAGTGGCTGAAACCTTTGCATAAAGCCTTTAAAAAACACTATGTGACAATAACTCACCATGACATCTAGGACAGCACTGTCCAGACACTGTGTGACTGAGGTGAGATGGGCAGGACAGAACAGGACACACCACTTTATGACACATGCTTTGACCTCCCTAGTAAACACACATAACATGTATAGTAATATTACACAATTAAGTTGTGCAGCTGTGAAACACTGATATGATCGACAAAGAAACACTTCAAAGATGGTAATAAAATAACAAAACTCCGAACAGCAGCATATTTTAAATATTTGCTTTAAAAGTCTTTATGCAACAAAACAGTTTTGTTGCAGACATACTCACAGCACATTTGCATGTGATACATGGGTTCCCTTCAGGATGAAACTCCGCCTGCTCTTTATATAAATGCCCCTCAAAAATACAACCTGTAAACAATCAAAGTATGATCAAGAACTGAGATAAGATTGGAATGAGCATACTTATTTGTATTCACAAATTATTTTTCACACACAAAGGGTGTGTTAATATTAACACATTGTTTCTATTATGATATTTAACAAATTATGGGCCAGATTTACTAACAGCTTGTGGCAGCGCAAAAGTTTTTTCTCTTCGTACTACTGTGGGTACTTAATAAAGACATGCAGTGAAAATTAGCGCTGAAACGGTTTGAACACAGCTGTTTCTGCAACTGACCCTACTGCATAACCATTTGTTAACTTTTATTTAACGCCCCAAAAAGCATTTCATAATCCTTGCGCTGATTTGGCTATTGCGTTGGTCATTGTGGGAATGAGATAATGTGTTTTTTAATATGCCTTGTTAGTAATTCACCCACAGAAATTTCCACTCCCATCGCTGCTTTTTGAAATTGCGCTCTCACACTATTTTGCCTTGTTTAGTAGATGTGGCCCTGTGTGTTATTTTAACACATTTTGTGTTTAATAAATTAAAGGGACAACACAAGTTGTGTTAAAAGTAACACAAAATGTGTTGTCCCAGAAATTACAAAAGGATGTGTTGTTTTAACACAACCATTTTTAGTGTGTACAAAGTAACCCAAGACCTGAGGAAACGCCTAACATGCTGTTTGAAGCTCTTTGATTAGACCTACAGTAAACATCTACAAGTCAGAGTAGAAAGTAAGAGGTCAAATTTCATGCCGCCTCTGACTCTCACCCAAATTAATTTGGGTGTCTCCACAAAAAAACATGGCCTGTCATTTGTAACTGCAGTTGCGGCTTTATATCACTGGAGGTGCTGTTTTGTTATGAGCACAGTGAGGCGCTGAAGAGTTGCAGTACAAGAGCTATTTTAGAAGCTTTGTTAGCTGTATTTCACGGCTGTTCTGGTGAATATTGTTTCTTATGCATCCAAGTACGTCCTGTTTCTTAAAAATGTTCGTTAAATTAAAGTGTCACACAAAAATATAATGACATGCACAAACCTGGACAGGATGGGCAGCATTTCTTTGGATGGATTTTGGGGTTCAAACAGTGAATAACACACCTCATTTCCGCTTCAGTAATGACACCTTCCTGTCCATAGACACAACATTAACATTTAATGTTCAACTTACTCTAACTAGGTATTGATATTTGTAGGTGCACGCATATAAAGGATGTGTTACACATTATGGGTTATTTTAACTTTTTTTAAATAAATGACTGGGACAACACAAGTTGTATTGAAAGGAACAGAAAATGTGTAGTCCCAGAAATAACACATTTGTGTCTTGTCCTTAACTGAACACAACTGTTTACCATAATGAGTGATTTGGAAGAAATCTGTCTTTGATCATTCACGACTTTAGGTAATGGGACCAATATGCTCACATGGATACGTCTATACCATTATTGTAGTTTCTCAAGCACGTTCTTGTTAGTCTCCGATACTCTGTGAGGCAAGCTAGCAGGTCCTTTTAAGTAAATCCTAAGACTTCGCAAGTTTCTGTGATCTAAATGGGGCTACAGGGTTTATTTCACCCGTGTGTAGAAAGCATATCCACTGTTAACAACTGTCAGTACTATTCAAAACTCAATAAGGTCTACCTGGCAGCTGTATGTGACACATGGCTTCAAAGGGGTGATCCAAGATTGGGTGCTGCTGTAGGACTTCCCTTTCAGTTGACAACCTGCAGCAGGAGAGGGAAAATGGTCAAATCAAACAATCCATATTTCGGGCCTACATACATTGAATTTGCCGTCTGTGTTTTGGAAAGCAGCCCTAAACCGACAAACAATTCTACAATGCACCTTTCCTCATCGTGCTTTACAGTTCGGAACGCATTTGACCCGAGGATTAACTGTAAATTTATTCATCATGATTCTCTCTCCAATTTTACCAGCAACACATTAGCACACGTTACCGGGGGCACTGAGCTTGCATTTACGTAGTCAGTGTAGCTATATAAGCCCTAGCCAATGGGTTGCAGGGTATGGTTGAGTTGATTTTTGGTAATATTTTGTAATGTCATGCCATTCGGGACCGGGAATGCTTTTTACGGTTTGGGTAGTCGTGGCCTAATGGTTAGAGAGTCGGACTTTGAGTCAGAAACCTCGGGGTCATATTTGATGAACAGCTGTCCTTCAATAATCACATTGCAAAGACAACGCGTTCATGCCAAAATGCATTATTCAACATTAGAAAGGTTAGACCCTATCTCACTGAGCATGCGGCACAACTCCTTGTCCAGGCCCTGGCAATCTCAAGGCTGGACTTCTGCAATGCTCTCCTTTGCGGTCTTCATGCAAAGGCTATCAACCACTCCCCTTTTCATCTCTCTCCACTGGCTACCAGTTGAAGCCCGTATCAGATTCAAGTCACTAATGCTTGCCTACAGGACTATCACTGGATCTGCACTGGCATACTTTCACACCCTCCTACACCCCATCAAAATCCCTTCTTTCAGCAAACCAGCGGCGTCTTGTGTTGCCTTCCCATAAGTGCAGTAAATCGCTTTTCCGCTCATTCTCTATCACAACTCCTTCCTGGTGCAACATTCTTCCTAACTCAGTCCAGTCAACCACGTCTCTGACAACATTAAAAAGTACTTAAAACCCATATGAATACTTGACAGACAAAAAAAAATCTAACCCTCTCTCTTTCTCTCAACAGGTAGTAGTCTAGCTTTTGTTGAAACCAGTAACTTTGTTTTGGCACCTATTACATTATTGCTCCTGTATGACAGCGCTTATTGCTCCTTTATCCTTTGGATAAAAGCGCCTACTAAATGACTAAATGTTAATGTATTGCTCCACTACACTGTCATATATTAGGATATTATTGTTTCGCCCGGTCCTTGGCACTTATGTGAGGCAGCAGCCAGGTAAGAAAGATTCACTCAGACCACTCACTAACCTCACATGAGCGACAGGCAACATCTGTGCATTATCCTCGTAAAAATAATTCATCACAAATTGATCAAATTCATTTTTGCTATCCTTGCATTGATTTTGATTAAGATTTTGCCACAATAGCAGAATCACGAATAATCCGTCTGCATGTACTCTCAGTAGTAAGTAAATACCCTTCATCGTCTTCTGCCAAAATGAAAGTAGATTTGTTTTTCTTCTTGGCACACGCCATTGCCGTTCTGTAGTATTCTTTGCCCTCACACTGTTATATTTTATTTTGTCGAGCAGCTCAACTGCATGGTGATGTTCTAGGGATAAGTTGAAATCAGTCACGTGGTATGTGTATGTGCGTGCCTGTGTGTGTGTCAGAGTCAGTGTGTGTGAGAGGCTGCAATCAGCATCGTGTACACATTGTCAGCAGCAAATTTTAAACGTCCAGTTACTGAATTCCTATTATTATATTTCCAGGAAAAAAAATTTGGGGCTAGATTACAAACAATCAGCCCCGAATAAATAGTCCTAGCCATGCCCATGGTTCACACCTTACCCACAATGCACCCTGATGTGTTTTTCATTCGGAAGGCTGCATCCTACTAAGGCTGTGCCTTTTCTAGAACAGTATTCTAGGCCTAAATCCTACTCAACATTAAACACTAGAAATAAATGTTCTACAAAATCCAAATTAATACATCATTAAAGTCTGGTGTAACCACAAAACCTCTGTGTGCAAAGCATTATGGATGACTCATACACATAATAAGTGACACAATACAAAGATGCCTTCCAAGGATCTTTCAAATTGAAATGGCCTCTTGGTCTTTCTGACACATAACGTAAATGTCAGCCTTCAAATTCATTCACTGACCATGTGCCTGAATATGCCTACTTAATGACACATTTGTTGGCACATTTCCAGGAAACAAAGAAAACGTCTTGGTTACGTATGTAACCTCGGTTCCCTGATGGAGGGAACGAGACGTTGTGTCGAGAACGACAGATTGGGTTCGCCCTTGAGAACCAATCAACTCTGACTACTATAGAAAAGGCCAATGAAATTTGGCGAATGAAATTTGCATGCCGGGCTCCGCCCCCGGATATCCGGTATAAAAGGAAGCCGGCGTGCATCATTCACTTACCTTTTGTTCTGAAGAGCCTGAGAGCCTCTCACGACTGCAGCAGAATACGATACGTGTTTGTGGCATAAGGGACACAACGTCTCATTCCCTCCATCAGGGAACCGAGGTTACATACGTAACCAAGACGTTCCCTTTCTGTCGGTCTCTCGACGTTGTGTCGAGAACGACAGATGGGGTTGCCCATGGAAAACGCCACAACGCTGTATCGCGTCACAATCTCTAGCGAAGCGACGGTAACAAGCCTGGGCGTGTCAGCTCGATGCTTTCGCGAAACTGTAACCTTCCAGTGTGGTGGTCGGGGGGTACCAGAGCTTTCTTGGAGAAAGATGGATACAGCCCTGACCGATAACCTTTCACGGACGGGGGCCTTAGCTCTCTACAGGCGTGAGGCCGTCCGGCTCGGGTTTACACCGGGTAAGCGCCACTTCCTTAATCAGGAATGCGCTGCAGAGGCCACCTCCTACCCGTGGGGAGGAATATGGTTGATATAGGTATGGTCTCGTCCTTGGAGGAGAACGCATGGAATGTGCGGACTGGGTAGTTAACCGCGAGGTGGAGGTCCACCTGGGGAAGTTCATGGGTTACCAGGAGTGGGAACCATTCTCATGAAGATACATCAGACGGAACAGCCCACGGAGGGGGTGTTACAGACGTCCGGTAGCACTAGGTCCGGTTAGAGCTATCTGTGATAGTTCATATGGAATCCCGGCCTAAGGGGGAAGGCTGCTCTGCCCAGCCAACCCCCAGGGGGTGCTGCTTAGTGATGGATGGAATGCCTATTCTTAACCAGTGTCTGGGTAAGAAGGGAGGTAGATGAGGTACCAGTTTCTTAGCCATGGGTTTGGGTAAGAAGAAAAAGGTAGATAGCACACTGACCCAACCTGTTAGAGGGTGGAATGGTGCTTTCGCAGGCATACGCCCCCCCGGATGCCAGTCCTACATGTCGCCACGCAGGACGTGGGCTGACACCGGGTTTACGCGAAGATTGTGAACCTTTGCGAAGGTGTTTGGGCGTAGCCCAACCCGCAGCTCTACAGATGTCTGCTAGAGAGGTGCTTCTGCCAACATGGGAGATTCTGAGATCGGAATGCCGTCGAAACGGCTACCACGACCCAGTGTGCCAGCCTCTGTTTGGAGACAGCGTTCCCCTTCTGCTGTCCTCCAACAAACACGGAGCTGGTCAGAGCTTCAGAGCTCTGCGTGCGGTCCAGCACCTACTGGACACAACACTGATCAGGTTGGGTCTTCCTCCCCTATGGGGAGCGCCTGCAAGTTCACCACTTGGCCCCGGAGGGAGTAGTGGGAACTTCTTGGGCACGCATCCGGGCCTCAAGATAACGTGAGAGTTTTCAGGGCCGAATTTAAGGCAATCCGGGGACACGGAGGATGCTCGGTGGTCCCCTACCCTCTTGAAGGGAGTGAGCGCCGTCAGGAGGGCCGTCTTACCCTGTGAGGAAGATCAGAATCTCCGAGGGGCTCTTGGGGGGCACTGAGGCTCCCCAGGACCACTTAGGGTCCCAAGAGGGTATGGAGCGGAGATGAGGCGGAATCCGCCCTCTCGCACCCCTTAGGAACCTGGTGACCAGGTCGTGTTGCCCTAGAAACTTTCCACCAACTGAGTCTAGATGAGTGGCAATAGCGACTACATACACATTCAGTGTGGAGGGGAGATGTTAGTCTCCAGTCTCGTAAGAAGGAAAACACAATCCTGATCGAGCACCTCAGTGGGTCTTTCTCCTTGAGAGAGACACCAGGACGAGAAGAGGCACCATCTAGAGGCGTGTAACCGCCTAGTAGATGGGGCCCTAGCCTGGGCGATGGTCTCTGCCATAGAGGGGGAGTAGCCATCTCAGGATCTTCTCGTCCCGTCTAGAGACCAGACATGGGTGTTCCAGAGGTCTGATCTGGGATGCCAGAACGTGTCCTTCCCCTGATAGAGCAGGTCCTCTGTCAGGGGAATGGTTCAGGGGAAGTCGCTGTCCAGAGCATCAGCTCTGAAGCCAAGTGCGGTTAGACCAGTGTGGTGTAACCAATAACACTTGGTGCTCCTGCTCCCTGACCTTGCACAGCGTCTGTGCAAGAAGGCTCCTGGGGGGGGAAGGTGTGCCAGGATATCCGTGCCGAGGGCAGGGAATACCAAGCGGGCAAATGGTGGTGTTACGGGAGGCGAACAGGTTTACCTGGGCCTACCCGAACAGCCTCCAAATGAGCTGGACTGCGCGGGGGTGGAGTCGCCACTCTCCACGAGGCATAAACTGGCGAGAAAGCACGTCGGCTGTCTAGTTCAGTTTGCCCGGGGTGTGTGTGGCCCGCAGGGAACGGGTCACCTGTTGACTCCACCGGAGGAGGCGTCGAGCAAGTTGTGTTAGCTGCTGTGAGCGAACGCCACCCTGACAATCTGTGTACGCTACAGCTATAGTGCTGTCCTCGGACCAGCACGTGCTTGTCTCGCACGAGAGGCCGTAGCCTGCTCAGTGCAAGTAGCACAGCCCACAACTCTTGGCAATTGATATTCCAGCGCAGGCGGGGGTTGGTCCAACGCCCCGCCTGCGTGCCCGTTACACACTGCACCTCACCCCTGCAGGGAGACGTCAGTCGTCACCACGACCTGTCTCATAACCTGCCCAGAGGGACCTGAGTCCGTCGAAAAAGTCATAGAAGACTAGGGGTTATGGTGCGTCGGAAGCAGGGCGTCATCACCATGCGCCTGCTGCCGGTGTGCCACGCTCTCCTCGGAACTCGACTCTGAAACCAGTGTTGGAGCGGTCTCATGTGCATCAACCCGAGGGGTATTAACCCGCGAGGACGCCATGTCCCAGGAGCCTCTGAATTATTTCAGGGGGACCGCTGTCTGCCTAAAATGTTCATTTCAGACAGTTCAACACTGGTTGGGCGCACACTGCGGACAGGTGCGCCAACATGGTGACAGAGTTGAGTTCCATACCGAGAAAGAGGATGCTCTGCACTGGGGAGAGCTTGCCCCTCTCTTGGTTGACCTGGAGTCCCAATCGATCTAGGTGCCGGAGCACCAGGTCCCTTTGTGTACATAACAGATCTCACGAGTGTGCTAAGATAGGCCAGTCGCTGAGATAGTTTAGTACCCACTCGCCTTCCTCCCCTCAGGGAGAAAGGGCGGTTTCCACGATCTTCGTGAAGACCGTGGAGACAGGGACAAACCGAAAGGGAGGACTCTGTACTGATATGCCCGCCTCTCGCACGCGAACCGTGGGAACGGCCGGTGTCGAGGAGGATAGAGACATGAAAGTAAGCGTCCTTCAGGTCGATTGCCATGAACCAATCCTAACACCTGATAGATGTCAGGACGCGCCTCTGCGTGAGCACCCTGAACGGCAGCTTGTGAAGGTGCTCTGTTCAGGGTACGCAGACCTTTGCAACCCGCCGTCTTTCTTTGGAATGATGAAGTGCGGGTCGTAACCCACTGAACATCTTGGTTTTGAGGGACGAACTCGATGCCTGTTCTGCCAGAAGGGCGGAGACCTCTACCCGAAGTACGGAGGCGTCCCTGCCTCTGACAGAGGGAGAGATGATGCCCCTAACTTGGGAGAGTCTCTGGCGAACTGGATCGAGTAACCAAGACGGACCGCCCTCATTAGCCAGCGAGAAAGTGTGGGCAGCTCTCGAGCTCCCAGGGACTGTGACAGGGTGACCAAGGGGACGGTCTGCTTCATCATTCCCACGGGGGGGTTCGTTGGCTGGCGGAGCTAACCATGTCGCGGGGGTCCCCGGAGGGAAGGTTGGCTCCGCCTTTTTACCTGCCTGGCGGAACAACGGCACACACTGTCGGTTTGAGAGTGGTGACAGCTGTCGTATGTGTACGACCTCACGCCTCGCCAGGGTGTGAGGTCGGTTCGCCGTGCACAGTCCAGAGGAGTGTGCGATAGGCTGTAAGTACACCCGGGGAGAACAGAAAACTCTGCGAGTAGTGGGCGCCAAGCCCTGAAAAGGGCCCGGCTTTGGTGACGAGGCAGGAGTCGTCCCGTACCGACCGATCAGAGCCGTGGCTGTGAAGGTTCGGGCCCGATGTTTTTCTCCCCTGGGTCTTCCCGTCAGTGTCCCTTCTCGAGAGAAGGTTGCTGACGGGGTGGAGGTTTCCCCTCCGGGGTGCCGCCTGTGGGGGCACAGGAACCGAAGCCGATGTCGAAGGGGTCCTGGGTTGCAGGGAAGCAGACATCACGTGAGATCTCGGAGGCCTGTAGGCGGCCGAGTCGCGGCGTGAGGCTAATTGCCACTGTCTGCTTCACCGTCAAAAACTGCTGAGCGCAGTCCTCGACGGTGTTACCAACAACCCACCCTGCGAGATGAGTGCATCAAGAAAGCGGACTTCCTTGGTGTCACTCTTCTGCACAAGGTATAGCCGGGGTGTCTCTCCTGGACCACTACCGTGGCATCGTCCGACCCAGGGCCCGCACCGCCACCTTAGTCGCCCGTAGAGCGCTGTCAGTGGCGGCACGGAGATCCTGCATTATACCCGGGTCGGCCTTACCCTCGTTGAGCACTCTCCACGCCCTGGCGGACCTGCAGGATGTCCATGGCGTAGAGAGGAGGCAGCCTGGCCCGCGGCAGTGCAAGGCCTCGACACCAGTGATGCCGAAGTCCTACACGCTTTGGACGGTAGGCGTGGCCGATTCCCCCCAGGAGGTAGCCGCCCGCGGCACAGGTGCACCGCCGGCGTCCGAGCCACCCGGGGGATGTCGACGTAGCCTTTGGCTGCCCCACCAACGAGGGAAGTAAGGGATCCGGAGCTAATTTCACTGGAACTGTCCGTGAATGGAGCGTTCCAAGTTTCACACAGCTCCTCATGCACCTCCGGGAAAAACATGGCACCCGGGGTGGGCGCGGTCTGCACCGCGCTCCGACCTCAGGAACCACGCATCTCCGGGTTAGCATGGATGACATCACTTCTGCTTCCTCCTGAACTCGACCGCTTTGGGTAGAGCTCGGATTCGTCAGAGTCGGATGTCAGTCTCCCTCCGATGCTGCGAGCGACATCTCATCTACGTCACACATCGTTTCCGAGTGTGTGCGTGAGAATCCGGACGGTATGCCACCGCCGGTTGGGGGACGTTCAGAAAAGCGAATCGGGGTGCGATCGGCCCGTGAGCACTTGGCTGGCGGGTTTACGTTCGCAGAGTTCCCCATATCACTAACGCTGCTAACGTGGGTGGTCATCGGGGCCGTAGCCACAGATGTCACAGCCCAGGTAGCAGACGAAATGGTGGCTGGTTCCCGTAGGAAGACAGCCACCCGTGACCGCAACTTCTGAATGACAATCTGCCCGCAGCCCAGACGCCTAACGCAGCGATCGTGTCCATCCCCCTCCTCGATGAGGGTGCCGCACCCAAGAGAACAGCGGGACTTGCCGCGCTGGAGAATGCTCAGTCAGTTCTGAAAAGGACTTTTTAGGAAAAAAAAATCTCTAACACCTCCAGAACCGCCGAGGGGAAGGTCGCTGCAGGTAGGGACGATCCGCTGCAACACGTCGTAGATCCGGCAGAAGAAGAATTCATTGAATTCGTTCTGTTCGTAGTCATGAGCGAACGCTCTGAAGAACAAAAGGTAAGTGAATGATGCACGCCGGCTTCCTTTTATACCGGATATCCGGGGGCGGAGCCCGGCATGCAAATTTCATTCGCCAAATTTCATCGGCCTTTTCTATAGTAGTCAGAGTTGATTGGTTCTCAAGGGCGAACCCCATCTGTCGTTCTCGACACAACGTCGAGAAACCGACAGAAAGGGAACTAAATTTTGCCTTAAATAAAAAACTGACAAAAGTAACTGGGATCCATCACATTTTTGCATTTTTTACCAAGAGTTAAAAGCGGGGGTTAAGAAGGAAGATAACCTGGGGTTAAGCGCATGAAAAGTCTTAATGAGACAGCAACAGGGCTACTTTTCTTAAATTTCATTGGCTTAAATGTATGAGAGTGATTCAAATGCATTAGGAGCACTTGAATTGCTCATGTGGTACTCTAATGTCAATCACCGACAGACTTGCAGAGCGATGCAGTATAAAACAGTGTTTCCAAAACCAGTCTCTGTTATCAACTGTTTGGATATATAAGCATTAACACAGTTCGTCTGTAAATAAGCACATGGTTACAAAGACAGAGACTGTGTATCGCTGTTTGAAAGAATAAGAGCCAAAATCATGCTCTTTAAGGTGTGTTTGGTGATTTTGCTAGACGATGTGATGTGTCTTGGTTTTAAAACAGAACTGAGAACATAAAATACACTGCAAAAAATATTTTTTAATATCTAAGATTTTTTTTGTTTTTAGTTCAAATATCTAAAACTTCTTAAATCAATTAACAATTGCTTGACAAGAAAAATATCCTAAGATATTTAGTCTTGTTTTATGAAAAAGAATGTAATAATTTATGGTAAAAATGAGCAAAAACATCTGTCCATGGCGTGAGAAAAGTAAACTTGAATTTAGTTTGAGCTTTTTCTCAATTACCTAATTCAAGTTTATTTTTCCCACCCCATGGACAGATTTTTGCATGTTTTTACCATAAACTGACCTAATTCTTATATTATTTTTCATAAAACAAGACAAAAGTGGCATTCATTCATTATTCTTTTCTTATTGGTTATAAAGGATTATGTGTGTGTTGGCGATAATTTCTGTATACTATATTATCGGTGCATTTGTTGTTTGGGAAAGGATGGCTCTGTTTAAATACTTTACCTGGCATTGGACCCGCCTACTAAGTTAGCACACCAAAGGGGTTAAGCTACAAGACCGAAGCCATAAAACCGCCGAGAATGCATGACAACAAAACGCGACTTCTGCACGTGTTAAAACAATAAATTAAACAGTTCTAACCAGCAACGATAACAACACTAAATCAAACGAGACAGAAATGAAAACACTAACACAGTTCTGTTAACTCCGTCTGCTACACCAAAAGATGCTTTTGCACTGGCGAAAGCTCTTGGTAATTTTGGACCTAATAGTTCCTTGTGGAACCATCCAAACATTAGTGGATCTTCTATGGCAGTGGTTCTCAAACTTTTCTGATCAAGTACCAAATTTTATTAAATTACTTGTTCCAAGTATCACCTAATGACCATGATAGAAAATCACATGAATAAACACTCAAATTAATGGTAGAGTTGAGAATCTTTACTTGACTCATGATTAGATACACCTCTTACTCCAATTCTAATGTATTGTTAATAATACAAAAACTAAATTTACAAGCTGTTTTTAAACTAAAGAACATGTTTTTCCCCATTTTTTTCAAGTTAGTCAGACACAAAACACTATTCTGTAATGCACTGTCAACAGGGCTCTTATGGGGGATTTCTTAGCTTTGTGGGGACTTGCAGATAGACTACAAACTTAAAGACAGACATTGTGGTAATATTATTTTACAATGAAGATAAGTAGAAATATACAGTATGCATCAACATGCAGGAACAGCTGTATATAAAAAACAGATATACAGATATCCGATAAATAAACGGGACAGGTGACTTGTTTTCCTTTTTGACTTTACTGCAGCCTGCTCTTGTCAAAGTGGCACGTCAAAACTAAATGTAACAAACTAAAAATACGCAACATGCACTTCATTGATTTAACCTCGAGTAGATACAGACCTGTGTTGAAATAGCATTTTACAGCATTTAGAACAGTTTTAAACAGCTGTTCAAGTGCAGAAATAAATAAGAAGCTTAATTTACACGCAGCTCATCGGATGATAGAGAGATAGGCATCTGTCTGCTCTCGCTCTTTGTTTGACCGGCCTGTCACTCCTGAGTAACATCGACCAATGATAAATAAACAATAATTCATACAACTAAATGAAAATTGCATAAAGGCTATATGTTTTCCGTATTTATCGATCATATATAACATTTTAAATTGTATTTAAAATACAAATTAATACCTGTACGGGTTTTAATTTCCTGTTGTGTCACATACCACTAGGGGTCTCTTCGAGTACCACTAGTGGTGTGCGTATCACAGTTTGAAAACCATTGTTCTATGGCATTGTGTTGCCTTTTTTTGCATCACTGCATAAGCATTTAATAGGGCTTTTCAACCTGAGCTATACCACGGGTTATCTTCATTCTAAACCCCTGATTTTGACCCTTGGTATAAAAACGTTTCACACTTGTTATTTGGAGGCAGTGTAAACCAATCATAACTGTTGACACTGCAAATACGCAAGTAAGAATATTAACCCATGGTTCAGTGATATACAGTGTGAAACGTCAGGTTATGAATACCCAGGGTTATCCCTTAACCCCTGGTAAATTATGAGTAGTGTGAAACTTGAAACAGATAACCCAGGATTCTGTTCACCCAGGGTTTAGTATAACGATTTTGAGCATGAAATGCCCTAATATGTGTTTATGAGCCTGCAACGTTTGATGAGAGCTGAAAATATAGTGGTGTTAACTTGTTAAACCAATATTTGTAAAGTCTAGCATGTTGTATGCTTTTGCATGTCTGTATGTTCAAATAAAAAGAAACTAAACTGCATAAGACAGGATGTTAAAATCAGCATTTTGTTATTGTGATAAATTAAAAAGTAGAATGTGTCAGAATTGGCCTGTACCTTTATGAGGAGCACAAACTTTCATTACGCTTATCTAGGAATTAAATATTGCGTTCAAGAAGTACAGATCATGAACCACACACCTGTAATAACCAAAGTTATAGTTGTAAAGTGGTCATTTATGTATATGAGTCAAGGCATATCTCGTCCATAAGGTGGCAGTATTGCTAAATGTAATAGTTTTTTGTCTTTTGTGTTTTTATGAAGTACAATTCTGCACTCTTAAGTGTGTTTGAATTAACCTTTGCATTTTTCACAGCAGGCTCCCGTCTGTTTGACCACAAGCGCACAGTCCTCTGCCACAAGCAGGCACCTTTCTTGTTTACAGTCAGCTTTTTTATCCTGTACAAAAGAGGAGAGAATCAATATTTTCAATATCTGTGGTACAATACTTTATCTGGCATGAGTTCAAAGATAAATGAGTAGAGGTAGGTAGAAATGTGGGTCTGTGTCCTAAGATGTTATTCACTGTCGTAGTAATTCAGCTCAATTCAATCATGTTTAGTTCGTAAAATCTCCATTAAGAAATGTGTACATAAAATGACAGGAACGGCTTTCATGGTAAGTGATATCCCTTTTTGTACTTATCGCTCACATGCTACAAAATCAATATGAGACATTTATTAACCCATCATATTAACTCACACACACACAATAGCTCGATTAAAGTTTCATTGTTTGACAATGGTTAACATAATACTATCAAATTGCTTTTACAGAAGCCCAAAAAACATCTTATTCCAATTTCTGCCTGTATAAATGCCAGTGTGACTGGTACTGTATGTATAGGTTTTATGTAAACATGCTGTGGATTCTGGTTGGAGTCAGCTTTAAATCCACACTGCTTTGAAATGGTAACTTGTTTCTTATCAGTATTACCAACGGTAATAAGATGAAAACACAAAACCTTAAACTTAATTTATCCTGTAAATGCAGTCATCATAGTAATACAAATACATTCCTGTCATTCATCTGTGGCCATACTTAAACAGCTATCAGTCTATCAGACACCTAGAAAAAAAACTGTTTCACTTTGGTGTTTTAAGTGAAAATTTTAAATAGGCCTATGGTTGTTAAGCATATTAAAATACCAATCATGATAAGGATGACACTTTAATTCTTACCAGACAGACACAGGAGATACAGGGGTTGTCTGTGATGTTGGGGATGTGTAATACTTCTCCCTCGTTTTCACAGCTAGCTTCTGTACCTAGGTAAAAAAATTAAGAACTTCTTTTCATTTTTATTTTACACATTTATAGTTACATAACAGTTTCCTCTAAACTATAAATATTTTTGACTCTACAATTAATACATCTGCCAATGACTAAATCACTGATAAACTTTTCGGTGTAAATATATTAAACAGGCCTGTCAAGGCCTTCCCTTAAACCAAAATTCTATTGATTCTACAACATCACATTTTAAACGAGATCACACAGAAAACGTTTTCCACTCAGACAAACAGACATTGTTAGCTAATGTCATTTAGACAAAATGGGTTAATTTCCAATGTCAGGTCAAATACATAAACATTATTTCATTGAGCTCATTGAATGGTTCTTACCTATGATTGAAGGTACAGTTAATTGTGGTGTTTGGAGAATTAAAAACCAGAATAACAGGTTGTGAGTTACTGTAGGAGACAGACACAGCATCCTAAATTCAAGCCAGACCAGGGAAAAGAAAAAATAATAACCAAACAAGATTATCCAAAGTCCGTAGAAACAGTTTGCGTTCCAATCAAAAGAGAGGGAGACATTGGTATTACGAGGAATTCAATGCCACATTCGTCGGTAAAGTCGCACTCGGGCCGTCAGCTGAATATTTCAGTGAGTCCATAACACTTGATCAGAAAATCAG
Source organism: Triplophysa bombifrons (assembly GCA_029783895.1). Classification (NCBI taxonomy): domain Eukaryota; kingdom Metazoa; phylum Chordata; class Actinopteri; order Cypriniformes; family Nemacheilidae; genus Triplophysa; species Triplophysa bombifrons. Next base: position 9,319,714 of record CM056455.1, read on the forward strand.
ATGATGAAACAGCGTCCTGAATATGCAGAGCGATATGTCTAAAACAGACGTAAGATCCAGGGATCCCGATGAGAAATGACAACACCATAGAGAATGGTCCGGATGCGAATAGAGATGTCCCCGGCTACGTCTCTGGTTAAAGATCTTTGTTTTCCTCTCATTGGCGCTAGGATACGCAACGCTGCGCATTTCTACCGATGCCGAATATCCGCGCTGCGAGGGTCCATCCTCCCGTTCACACAGATCTGCAACTCTATTTAAATTCCTGTGGCTTTATAACGCCACAGACGTCTGTATGATTATGTAGATCCGCCCCATCTGAACACATTCACGTGACTTTGCCATCAAACTATTGCTTCTGCCTTTTACTGTAGAAATAGAGGTGGGAAGGACCATTCGATTGGCATGTAACTCTGTGTTATCTCTGTTACAATAACAATGACTCCCGTCATGGGCCATTAAAGGTGGCGCCAAGTCTTCCCAGCTATCCAAAACATATGCATATACACAAAGGATTGTGGCTTTCTGCATCTCAAAAATGAAAATATTTAACGATTTGGGCCACTAGTCTCTAATTAGCTTACATACATAGTGTGAAGATGTGTTCAGGTCTGCACTTCTGAAAATTTCTGAAGGTTCAAAAGGAGTCTATTTATTGCTGTAATGTTAGTCACTAGAGAGCGCAAAAGAGCACTTTTGTTGGAGATCTCTTTCTACCTCTACCAGCTCTCAGCTCACCTGGTGATATTTCCTTTTCTCAGCAAATAAAAGGCTTTAATATCCCCCTATTTAGATCAGCTTTTAGTAACTACTTTAAATTGGCATAATGAGCAACAGTATGCATCCGCAAAGATATAGAAAGACTCATTATAAAAACAGATGGGGCATTTGAGAGAAGTCACATGTAATAAAACTCATGTTAGTCATAAAAAAGTACTATAAAATTTCTTATCATTACTTTAAATTATTTTATACTTTGAATAATCTTTTTTGTATGGTTGCAGAGGAAAAAGTTTACTAATCGGCATGCGCTAGAACCAAGGTAGTAGGCCCTATGGGGCGGTTTCCTGGACAGGGCTTAAACCTAGTCCCCGACTAAATTTAAAGTGGGCATTCCCAGTGATGCCAATTTTCAAACTTTAGTTAGTAAGTAATGTTGCTGTTAGAGCATAAACAATATCTGCAAAATGATAAAGCTCAAAGGTCAATGCCAAGCGAGATATTGTTTTTCACAGAATTCACTTTTCAAGGACTACAGAGAACGGTTGGAATCGGACTACCGCACTTTACTTCCGGGGTCACTATTCCGAGTTTTTGAAAAACATCCGCCCGAAGGAATACGCCATAAAAGGGTCGAGGTCTTCCTTGGAGAAGAGGAAGAGCCGCTGGAGTAGTGTTCGGTTATCAGATATTGTAAACATTTGTATGAGTTTCGTGCTTCGTTACTTTCACTTTCATCACAGTCCTACAATGGTAATAAGAATTCAGCTACACAAATTCTAAGATAACCAACAGTCAAATTACAGCTTCCATGACTTTAACATCGGCTCTTAAAGCTGTTCGGTTTAAAACAATGATATTGCGATCTCTAAATAAAGATTGACGTTTACACATGCACTAGCAGACCTCCGTTATACTTCGACCGGCTGAAAGCCATAGCTTATTAATACACGTGCACTGAGGGTGGACCGACCAATCACAACTGGCTGAGAAGTGGAAGCTCGCTAACATATGGAGTGGGTGGGACATCTTCAGACACACGCTCTAAGCGGGAACCAATCACGACAGACCTGGTCAGCCTTTAGGAGCGTTTCAGAGGGAGGGACTTTCATACAAAATTGTGCTAAAGAAAGAAGTGCTAAAGAGAAGGTTTTACTTTGGGTTATCTGCATTATTACATGTATGGTGCTTTACACAGTGAGTTGTTATTGCGCAAATGCCCTTGCAAGTAACTTTCTTTTTGGTGCCTCTTGCAGCACTCTTTATTGCAGAGATAATTCAAAAATAAGATATGCTTAATTTTACATGTCAGTCCAACTGAATTAGTTAAACTTTTAATCTCATTTAATCATAATGTGCTTTTCTTCACACCTCAAACATATTAAATTCAGATAAATCAATGGGGTGTAAATGGATGTCATCAAACTAAAAACTGGTAACTCTAATAAATTACGCTGGCCCAACCCAAATAAATTAAATTGGACCAACAGAAATGCTTTATACTGATATAGAGTCATATAATCTTGGAAATACTTCATTAAGTTCAGGGTTTTTTTGTTGACAAAAAGGATGTCCAGGATCAAAAAGAAGTACTTATAATTCAATGTATGTTAGTTAAAAACATGCCAAATCTGTAAAGCCAAAAATACTCAAACACTTTTATTAAATGTGAAATAAACAATAATTTTTTACAACACGTTTTTCCATTTTGTCACACAAATGTTGAGTCATGAATATCAGTGTGTCTAGAGTTTTTAAATTATTGCCAATATTTTTTTAATGTATACACTAAGACATTAAGAACTGAATTGATTGTGCTGCTGGTGTTGGGGTTATTTCTGGATGTCTCAGCGAGGCGTGGTGCCTGCGATCAGACGTCACACTAGGCTGTGAGGGTGTCTTACTGGATGACAGACAGGCCACAGTGGTAGACAACTGACTTTTAATACATACCCCTCCCACAAACACAGTTTCCCTCAAAGAAAATGCCACACTTTTAACATGGTTTTACTGATACTATGCTATCAACGATAAAACAATAAGATGAATGTTTGGCTTCTACACTGACATACTACCTAACAAAGAGCCAAAGAATATGACGATGTATATCAATGAACCTGCTGTGTTCATCCATTTCCTGACTCTGACTTTTTCTCTTTGACCTTCAGTGACGACTTCCTGGACACCTTAGTCTTCTCCTTGCCCGAATCCTTCTCTTTTGGTGCCTCTCTCTCCTTGCTGTATTCTTTTGACTCCTTTAAAATCTCTTTTTTAGACACCTTTGAGGTGTCTTTTTCTTTGTATGACACCTTTGGTTCCTCTTTGTTCCTCTCTTTCTTGGAGTGTTTTTCCGATTCTTCTCTGGAGGTTTCTTTAGCTGAATCTATTACAGATAAAAATAAATTTTTGCATTAATATTAACAGAAATATAACAATGTACATTTTATGTACAAAACTCTGTGAATGAACACTCCAGACTGTTCTAAAAGGGGTAGTTATGGAAAATTATAAACAATCCATCAAGCCTACCTAATAAAGACATAATACATTTTTATGCTGGTTGTAGTTTTGTGTTGTCAGCTAAAAACTGCTATAGTGAAAGTCCTATGGAACTAAATGTGGGAAGAAAACAGGAGCAAACTGCAAATTTAGACAGCTGTAGAGTTCAATGGGCATTGCTGTAGTCAGTGTCTCTGAAGAACATTGTGTGTGGGAGCATATTTATAAACTTGAAAATTATCAGGTGATGTGGGTCGTCTATGTTTAAAGATTAGATAACATTCATGTGTAGCAGTGCTGATTTGTTCTGTTTTTGTCTGCAGATATGGTTTGCACAATCACATGGCCACATAAATGTAAACAATCACAGTTCATGTCTCTGTGCAGTTGTCTGTCTGTGACGTCCCATTAATTCTGCGGCTGCTACTGAGCTCTTAAGAAAAGCCCCATAAAGCTGCTCCCTGTGGATGCAAACTTCCAAGAGCCAACTGCCTACCCATCAGCCCAGGCATAACTGGGTCTCATAGGCGCCTAGCACACAGGTGGAGGATTGAGACCACCCCCTGGAGGTTAAAACACTAAGACTGTTTAAAAAGACTAGGCTTTAGTAGGCATGATATCTGTGCACGTGTATTAAGCTCATCCCCTCCCTTGACAGAAATTGAGCGACAATGGCACCTGGCATACAACAACAAGATATGCCCCTAACCAACCCAACATGCACATGAGCGCAAAAAAACACACACACACATACTTGTATAAATGGTTTACGAGGACTCTCCATAGACGCAATGATTTTCATATTGTACAAACTGTATAATCTATTCCCTAACTCTAAATCTAACCATAACAGAAAACATTTGCCATTTCTTTCTTTTAAAAAAATCATAATTTAGTATGTTTTTAATCAATTTAGTTTACAAAGTCATTAAAAAGATTTTTGTCCTTGCAAACCACGCCAAGCTCGCATGCACGCACACTCACACACAGTCTCTCTAAGAAGGCGTGTATACTAATGCGTTTTAAATAAAATGAAATGCCTCAGTTTTGTCAGTTCAGTTGCTAAAGTGCACTGGCATATCTGCCTTTATTTGGTTGCCCAAAGAGTTGTGTAAACAAGGTTATTAGAAGATGCCTAACATGTCCATCTTTGGGCTTGCGATATGGGCTAGTGGCTCGCTAGCCCATATCGCAGCTCACATAGCTCTGCTGTCACCTATGAACAAGAATGGAGCCTGTAGTGCAAACTAAGACTTATTCAGAGCACATTTTGAGGAGTATGCGTAATCACCTGGCTGACAAGAAAAAGGTGGTCCAGCCTGCCAGACTGGGATCTGAATGCACACATCTCACAGTGGCTCAACAGGGAGAAATTAAAGTCATTCTGGAAGCATACTTTAAACCCATCGTTGTGAGTTTGGTCACACATTACCTCAAGTGTGTGCGTGTGTATGTATGTGTGTATTAGATGACCACTCCCTCCATTTAAATCGGGGGAAAAAGTTTCACCTTAACAGTAAAAGTGATATAAATAGATCATACAATAAGAAAATTATGTAAATTTGAGGAAGTAAATTACATGGTTTATCTGTTGGATTTTGTGATATTCAACTAATTTGTAGAGCCTATTACTATATTATCAACAAGGAAGACACAGATGTAATAAAATCGAATTTATTAACAAAAGACATACAAGAAAACAATCTATTAAATGGTTATAAAATGCTAAATAATACTAATGCTGGAAAGTACAGTACAAAGAATATAAAATATAGGTGACTGATGAAAGGCAGAATGTTCTCTGTAATTTAAAAAGGAGTGAACCTTATGTCTAAGTAAAACAAATAATATTTTTTTTTGTTAAATACTTGATGAACAGTTATGCAATTTTAAAACATAACTTAGATATACAAACTAATAGAATACATTAATGCTCTGGAAATTTACGTTCCGCTGTGGCCATGAGAAGTCAGTTTGGTGGCAACGTTCCACTGGTCAGGCTGTGCTGTGCTTTAGTGGCGGAGTCGGATTCCGTTCAACAGTCTTGAACACAAATTGCTGTGGGATTCTGATGTCCTGAAGCACCAGAGAGGTCCTAACAATCTGGAACTTGCAAATAAAGGTACCTTGAAGTAAAGGTTTGCTCTTCTAATCTCAACCTTGTTGCAGACATTTCTTACTGCCTTAGTGGACGGTACACTTGGAACGTGGTTGATCTGTTACTGCATCTCTGGAGGGGAGACTCAAAAATTTGTTATCTTTTCAGTCTCAGGGAGCAGAGACCCAGAACTTGGGTGTTGCTGTTATTGATTCCTATCTCAAAGACCGGAGACTCAGAACAAAGAGTTTCTGCTGAAAAGGTGCTTTTAACCCTTTTCAGATAAGGAGGAGATTGCATTTGGCGATTCTCTATTCCAATGCTGTGATTGGCTGCTGAACTCACCATTCCTTTTCTGTGTGGAACTCATTTGAATAGGAAGAAGTACAGTTTAAAACAGTGGATTTGAAGTTCAACCAATGTACATTTTCTGCAATAAATGCAAATAGAAACAATACTTTTGTTTGCAATTTTGAAAGAAATATTGTTAGTAGTTCACAGACTAAAACAAAAATAATAATTTTGCCTGTTCTTTGAAAATGGTCTTTGAGATGGTCTCTTTATTTTTTCCACGGCTGTATGTTATTTACTGATATTGTGTATGAGATATTTAAAAGAATGTACCGATTAGTACTTTGTTTTAGCCAATGCTGCTGCATAGCCAGTTTATTACATGCCACATCAGGGGTCTTGAGGAGTTTTATGGCAGTAGAGGGGGTTTGGTGATAAGGCTGCCTGGAAGAGTGAGGTCTTCCATCCTGCCCTGTAAGAGGTGTCTGGCAGTTGTCCTAGCAGCCTTATCTGAGGGCACTTTGAGCATTTGTTTACTTTAGCCCACCAAAATCCAGACCCTATGTAGCAAACCTATCTCCATCATGGCAGTTAGAGAGAGGCACACCCATAAACCTGGGACCCTGGAATGCATTGTCGAGGGCTTTTCAGCGGAAGCAGAGTAATTCACCAAGACACTCAGATATTAATAAGACATGCAAATGCTGTTGCAATGTGCATTTAAGAGGCAAGGATCATTGTCCAGCATATGGGAAAACAGACTCTGTGGAACAGATAATCACTTTGTTAAAGTGTGCTAACTGTCATTTGAGATAGTAGAGACAGGTCAAAGTCCACTTCTCCGAGGCTCTTCTTGTGAACATCTAGGCCTGATGCAGTTTACAATACCTGATTATGTGCTCAAAATAAAACATTAATGATCTGAACCTCTAACTAAGGAACAGCTAATTGACCTACATACAGTGATGTGTTCAACTCTGCTTGGTGAGGTTCATTTTGAGCTGGATCCCAATGTTACACCTGTACAGTGCGCACACCGGGATACTGCAAACGCTATGAAAGCAGATGTCAAAGCCCAACTGGACACGTATCAGGCAAAAGATCATATTAGAGAGCAAACAGAGTTGATGAGCAACGTGGTGATAGTAAAAGTCCAACAGGCTGAGGATTTATTTGGACCCAAAGTCCCTCAGTGTCAAAACAGTGTCATTCAATAATGGCAACTTTGGAGGAAGTGTTACACGAACTTTCAAAATGAAAGAATTGTGGTTGATGCCAAACATGCATTTATACTGTGCAAACTGTAGAGCTAAAGCAGCACATTCTGGATCCCATGGTGGCTAAAGCTCCCATTCGGTGTCTCAGTGGCTACTAAGGTATACTATCAGCAGAAACGGCATGAACTGTTAGCAGGCCTGAAGGGGATTGAGCCCATCGCAAGATGACATTCTTGTCATTAGCTGTGGTGACAGACCAGCAAGCAGAAAATTATCATGAACTCAAACTTCAGGCCCTGATGGAGCGTTGCAGAGAAGTCAAGCTACAACTTCACTTAGGGGTATAGTTCACCAAAATTTTTTTAACTCTATCATAAGTTCCTCACCCTCTAGTTGATCCAACCTGTAAACATTTCATTGTTCAGTTAACACAAAGAAAGATATTTGGAAGAATGTTAGCAATCGACCGTTCAAAGGGAATATTGACTCATAGACAGGACACCGCTCAATCGTTTCAATTACAGTCTTGAACAGGTTTGCTCCACTCAAAGGTGCACCAACTGAGAAGCCTGTTGAACGTTATTGGTGATTCTACTGTACAGTACTGTTATGATCTGTTCTGTGTTCCCCTGTTATTTTGGACTTTTAGGTTACTTCCTGTTTGTACCATGTTTGTAGTCTTTTATAGTTTTTGTGTTAATTCGTTTCCTAATGTGTTTCTTGTTTCCTTGTTATCCCAGTGTATTTAAGCCCTAGTGTTTCCTTCGTGCTAATTAGTAGTAATGGGTAGAGCGAGGCTTCGTGAAACAATGAAACAGTTGAATCAAATCTCTCGTATCGTGTAGACTGAGGCTTCGGAACATTCTGACACCCGTCTGCACGGTGAAACCTAGTGGTCATTTGCGCGTGTTGCTCTAAGACACTTATATAACAACGGGTTAGACAATGGCTGACGCCATTAGAATCTGTATGTTCTTGAGAGTGTGGGGGAGTGATTTGTGTCGTCAAATTATTCAAGCTAGTGTTTCTTTCTTTTTTTTTTTTCAAGTTTTAAGAACATCAGATGTTTTGGCTACACCTATGACCATAAATGAAGGTGGTAGGGGTGCATTTATTTCAACATTGATGAGTGTTATGATTAACCATCACACACCTCGAAGGCTGTTTTCAAAATGGTCCCATAGGCTACAATTGACCTTTGACTTTTTACTTTACTGTTGGATAATTTGGCATTTGACAATCAGTTATAGACACTGGTTTATGAGTTTAGTTTCAGATCAACCCCCCCTAGTGGCGAAATGTTGTCTAGATTTGAAATGTTTCGAAACAGTCTTGTTTGCTAAAAATCACATGACTTAGCCAGTTTGATACACGCTTTGAAGCACTGATTCGATACAAAAGATTCGATACGGGTTTCGAAGCTTCATGAAGCCTGTTTCAAAATTAATTATTAAAATAAATGAATAATTTGTTTCCCCAGGTGTTTCTTGTTTCTCTGTTATCCCAGTGTATTTAAACCCTAGTGTTTCCTTTGTTTGGTGTTGTGTTGGTCTTTGTTTTTACGTTCCTGTGTTGCTCAAGGATTACCTTTGTTTGTTTTGTCTCTGTTTATTTAGTTAAATTCTAAACTGCATTTGGATCTACTCTCTTTTTGGTAAATCATTGTTACAGGAAGGCGAACGTAGAGGCACCAGCTAGTCTTGTCAAACATTTACAGGAGCTAGAGCGCCTGATATCAAATAAAATTTATATGTGCTGGCTAAATCTAATCATGAATTTAATAATTTACATGAACGATTATTATTCATGTCAACTCTGTCAATCAGAGGTTACAAAAGATAATATTAAAGAGGTGTGTGAATTTGCAAGCACAATGTCAGACACTGTAATATTATCTGGCCCACTCCATTCTTATGGTGGTGATGAGATGCATAGAAAACCAGTTGTTTAGTGAGAACAGTGAACTAAGTGGTGCCTGCAGAATAATGGAGGTTTTTTAAATAAATGGAAGAGTTTTTGGTGCTCTCCTGTCTAGAAATATGTCACGTAGTCTTAATGCAAAAATTTCAGGGAGTATTGAAAATTCTCTTACACATTGTTTATAGATTTGACATCAAACAGAGAGCACATTCACTAATGCACAAGTTCTAGAGTACACATAGTTGGATTTATTATCAATCTCTCACTCAGCACAGTCCCATGACAGTTATTAAACACATTTATGAACATGTAAAAGACAATTAAAGAAGTATTCATAGGAATTAATGATGATGACATAGACACACTAGTAGAATGAGATGATTTGAAGTCACACATAGATGAGTCACACACAAATGAATTTACTGTGTTTTGATACAATACAAGTATACGAGTATATTTAGTAAAATCAGGATTCAAACAGATGGACTTTGTAATTTTTTTTGTATTTTAGAGCACATTTGAGCACATAATAAAATCCAGTAATGTCTAAGGGCTTTTGAGGGCTTAAGGCTTTGAGGCCTAAAGTAAGCCAACCAATTGTTTAAAAGTATAAGTGAAGCCTAGGTACTTTCTACAGTTTACTGGTATCTATGACTACAGATTCACGCCAGTAATATTGGGAAAACCCAATTTATCTGTACCACTGGAAGACTAGTACCTCCAAGATGATGTGAAGTATACCCATTGGGAGTAAATATATTAAACTATTACAAATATAAAACGAAGAGGGGTTTGCCACAATTAGAAACGTACCTGGTTCCTTAAGAAATAAGGGTGGCAGACGAATTGCGATTGGCTAATAAAATTAAGAGATAACAGGAAATTACCTGATTGGTGTAAGGTGAAAAAAACTTCTGGGTATATTGATGCAAAATGCTATATGGTCAGATGTTTTTGGGGCATCTCAGACTTTGTTAGCTCGGGCAAATAAAGTTTCAACGTTTTGACCGAAGGACCTTCTTTGTCTGCAAGATTTTTTCCCCAGAAGGAGCAGACAGAATGGTTTAACCAACCCTAACCAATCTCTCATGTAACAGAAAACACAAAATCCACAACATACAATAATCCCGTCTCCAATTTATCATAACAGAGTCTGTCCCTCGCAGTAGTAAATACAAAAAACATATATATGTAAACCATTTACAGGTAACTTAATTAATGTTAGTAATCAAATAAAAAGCACTCCTAATGTTGATGAACAAATAATACAGCTTGCTTAATACTACATCCTCTTCAACTAGAGCACTTTTTTACTAATGTGATGTAGATGTGCTTCACCTAGATGTGCTCTGTTTGACAGAAGCGTGGTTTATACGACTTAATCTAGAGTAGTTTTAAATGATAGACTAGTTTGGATGTTTTACTGGCGACAAGGGCACCACAAAGATTTTATTCAAGAATTTGGCGACTTTCTATCAGAATTAGTATAGGGCAAAGATAAACTATTCAACTAGGTTCATCATCCATTACATCTTCCAGGACAGCCAGGAACTTGGGTGTGGTAATTGATGATTAGCTAAGTATCATGTTGCCAGCACTGCCGGGTCCAGTTGACTGGTCCTGTACAACATTAGGAAAATTAGACCTTTCCTATCAGAGTTACACAAGTCCTGGTGCAAGTCCAGACTGCACTACTGTAATGCTCTCCTGGCTGGACTTCCAGCTTGTACGACCAATCCTCAATGAGTCAACGAGAGCACACGTCACTCCTCTCTTCATTAGGTTACAATGGCTTCCTAGTCACTCGGATCAAATTTAATGCTATGCTGTTGGCCTAAAAACTACCACAGATTGTGCACCTTTTCTAAGACAATACAGATGTATATACAGTATTATACCCTCCAGATTCTTGCACTCTGCTATTGCCATTCCAAAATGGCAAAAAATCACTCTCATGTACCTTGTTAGGATCTGTTCCATGATGGTGGAATGACCAAAAAAGATCATCAGAAACTTTAGCCATCTTTAAATTGGCTAAGAAAGACCTTAACCCTAATATTTTTTAGCAACACTTGACCCAATTATACAGACATCTATTTCTATTTCTCACACACTTATTTTTTAACCCTTACACACACAAAAAAATGTATGTACTTATATCTTTGTATACTGTGTTAGGCTAACTGAAACCATTGAGACCTTGAGAGAGAGGAAGTTATGTTTTTTCTTTAAATGCTTTTTTCTTTCATTTTTTAATTAATTAAATGAGTTGCGTCTTTAAATAGGTTAAAGTTCATCGCAATCTGTCTGTTTTGCTGAAGCTCCATGAATAATAGTAGCTTCTGGGAACTATTGAGAGGCTCCATGAACAGCCATTGCTGTGAAAAAACAGTTGGCTTTAACCAGTGGTGGAAAGAGTACTGGAAATGTGTACTTAAGTACATGTACTGTTAAATTGCTGAAATTGTACTCAATTACAAGTAAAAGTTGTCATGGTTCCGCCTCACCATGTCAGGTATTGGTCTTGAGGTGGAATCAGACAGGATCCCTTGTTTTATGTTGGAGAGAGACTATTTTGGCACCTATTGGTTGCCATACTCTCTCTCCGGTCTTGTCATTGTTCCTGCCCTCCTGTTTCCTAGTTAGTGTTAATTAGTTTATCCCCTGCACCTGTCCCCTCTTGATTTGGTTCCCTTTATATTGACCTTGTGTCTCTTGACTTGTGCTGGTTCATTGTTTGTGTCATCTGTGGTGAGTCCTGTCTTGTTTAGTTCAGTTTATTGTAGTTTAAATGTCAAGTGTTAGTCTAGTTAAATCCTTGTTCCTGTCTCCATGTTTTGTTCTGTTACCCCCTCGTGGATGTTTGTTTTATATTTATTATTTATTAAAGTACCCACTGTCTTGCGTTTGGGTCCTCCGTCCCTCACCACCCACGTTCATGACAGAATGAACCAGCCATCACAGGACCCAGCAGACAGTAGGATGTTGGCGTGAGGGTTGAGTCCCCCGAATTCCTCTCGAAGGTTGAGGCCGCTGGGTTCCCCTTGAGGGTCGAAACTGACAAATGTTTCCTTGATGTTTGAGGTCGTTGGTTTCCCCTCTAGGGTCGAGCTCGGTGGCTTCCCTTCCTGGGTTGAGGCCGCAGGACTCCCCTCCAGGATACGGGCAGCAGATCCCTCCAGGGTTGAGACTGTCGGGTTCCCCTCGAAGGTTGAGGCCGCTGGGTTCCCCTTCAGGGTCGAGACCATCGGATTTCCCTCGGAAGTCGAGGCCGTCGGTATCCCCTCCAGGGTTGAACCCACCGGTTTCCCGTCCATGGTTGAACCCGCCAGACTCCCCCCCAGGGAGATGGCTGCCAGTATCCGGTTCTCACCACATCCAGTCGGCAGTGCAACCGGTGTGTAGCCTGGTGCAGCCGACACCCCCATGTCAGTGTCCAGCCGGCCTTCCGACCGGCGTCCAGCCCTTGTGTCCAGCCGGCCTCCCGAACGGCGTCCAGTCCAGTCCGGGCCATTCCAGCCCGTGTGCCATTCCAGCCCGTGTGCCAGGCGGCCATTCCAGCCCGTGTGCCAGGCGGCCATTCCAGCCCGTGTGCCAGGCGGCCATTTTAGCCGTGTGCCAACCCTGGACTCTTGTTACCCTCCCAATGTTTTATGGTTATTATTTTTATCTTGTTGCGCTGTTTTGTTTGGTCTTGTCACGGTTTGTCTTGTTTGTGCCTTGAGGAGCATCAGGTTGCTGCTCCTTAAGGCGGGGGTTCTTTCATGGTTCTGCCTCACCATGTCAGGTATTTCTTGGTCTTGAGGTGGAATCAGACAGGATCCCTTGTTTTATGTTGGAGAGAGACTATTTTGGCACCTATTGGTTGCCATACTCTCTCTCCGGTCTTGTCATTGTTCCTGCCCTCCTGTTTCCTAATTAGTGTTAATTAGTTTATCCCCTGCACCTGTACCCTCTTGATTTGGTTCCCTTTATATTGACCTTGTGTCTCTTGTCTTGTGCTGGTTCATTGTTTGTGTCATCTGTGGTGAGTCCTATCTTGTTAAATGTCAAGTGTTAGTCTAGTTAAGTCCTTGTTCCTGTCTCCATGTTTTGTTCTGTTACCCCCTCGTGGGTGTTTGTTTTATATTTATTATTTATTAAAGTCTTGTTAACCCCTTACCCACTGTCTTGCGTTTGGGTCCTCCGTCCCTCACCACCCACGTTCATGACAAAAAGTATTGGTGTTAAAAAAGTAATTGAGTAAAAGTAAAAATAACTCTTCTCAAAACCACTCCGAGATTAATTTCCTGAGTGTAAAACACTAATGACATGTTGTGTAAAGGTCGCCAATCTCTTAGCAGTTAATGTGGAAAGTAAGATGAAAGGTTCTTATACATAGGCTGATTATCATGGATTTTGCCTTTAATGCCCGACACACAACAGCCGTCGGGCAATATCGGGGGATGTTTAAACACTGGTGACCTTCAGTTTTGTCTGTGCGTTCTGCAGCGGCTGACTGGCTGTTCAGCTTAGCACAACAAGACAAAAATGACAAAAACAAACCAACAACACCCCTTGTGTCTGCCACTGCAATATCCACATTTCACACATTTAGTGGTGTTTCTCCTTATCCATTTCTTTCTTTCTTTCTTTATACAAAAGAAGCCCATACTGGTGTAAACAATGATAAAAGCAAGCACCACTTCCTTTGTATATCCACAGTCCCCACTATATATATACAGTACATATATAAACATCTTACATTTAACTTGTGTATTTAACTTTAACAATTTATACATTCTCTTGCATGATATTGTATTATTGCATTTTTATTCTGATATATTGTAAAAATCTGGTATATTTACGGCGCTGAAAAAATAGTTTTGATGAACAGTGAAGACTAATATCACATTAATACTCTGCACATTATAAACCAGCTTCAGTATCACTAACATTACTAATCAACTGATATCACATTGACAATTAATTATGGAATAATCAATAATAATTAAATAATGAAAATAAGTGTTTGACAGTTTCTTACCATCCAATTTAGTACTTATATCAGTTTAATTTTATTAATGTACATTGCATAGAGAATGACTTGCTATATTTAATGTATTTTATTTATATAATTTCTTTCTTTCTTTTATTTATGTATTATTATTTCCTTTTATTATCATAATCTATGTAAAGTGGCTTTGCAACAATGAAAATTGTGAAAAGAGCTATATAAAGGGTTGAAGCCATCTCATATGCATCTACCTGAGGGTAAATACTGCCGCCCAGGATGCCATATTATGCCCCAGGGGGCTCTGAAATAATTTCAGTTGATTGACACATGAAAGTACGCATCCTGATGAATACTGATGGAGAGCAGTTTGTAGAGTGCATGGCACACATGGAGCAAGCCCACTGGAATAACCAGGGACAGTGCATGATCACTGTGGATTGGGTGCACACAAGAAGGAGATAACATGGTCGGTATCATGCAAGAATCCCATTTGTATTTAACCAACAGAAATACAACCTTTGCCTCGGCATAAACAAACTCTTCTAAAGGTTCAGTTTGAGCCTTGAGCGCAGTTTATAGTCATGGGTCGTGTGTATGCGGTAGGTACGGCGCAGTCTACGCAAAGACTCGTAGCCTACCCTATTCCGTAGCCTGACCCACACCTCTCCAAAAAAGTAACAGTTCATCAATGCAATGACCAAATGCAAGTGCTTTGATTGATTTGCTTGAACCCCCTCTCTTCAGGTCTAAATAAATCACATGTTTTTCTGTATTTAACAACTCAAGATGCAAAAGTGACAGTGCACACAACAAACCGCTTCTTTTTCAGCTCTTGTCTTGGTTACACAAGCAACACGCCTGTGGAGACTGATGCCTTAGTGGCCATTGCCTGTCGACGCAGACAATGACTCACAAGTATAAATGAAAACCGGCTCGTTGCCTACGATGTAGAGGCTACGGCATAGGTCCAACGCAGAAGTAAAAAAAAATCCCTTACATAACCTCAGAAACCCAAAAAGTTGCCACACTGACAATTGATCAAAAATGGTATTAAACAACAGGGGATCCCCACAATGCCCAAAACCATCAATTTTTGCATAGAGAAAAAAACACAATACCAAATGGGAACTGTAAAACTAAACACAAATGGAAGCAAGTTTAGCGAAACAGAACCCTGGTTTATATTTTCTTTCCTCGTTCTTATTTCAAAATTGTCTTAACTTTTCCAACCACATTCACTGAACGAATCATTGAGTCTGAACGAGAGAGAGAGCTATAGCAAACTGAAAGAACTGGAACAGTTCATGGCCTGAACATTTGTGTGTTTAGTATGTTTTTAAAAACTTTGTCCTCATGTGCCCCTACCTACTCTAGATTAAAGACACATCTTTTCAGCCAAGCTTTCACTTAATGCATAACATGCTAAATAAGCCACCGGGAGACTGCAATTATTAGATATTGTTTACAAGAATGATCTTGCTTGTTCTATAAACTGTGTTTTTTGCGTTTCACTCTGGGTAGGTTGGGGGCATGTTGAAACCACCATCACATAGTTGAAACCTGACCCCCACACACACTCACTTTATTGTTTAAACACCATTAACAATTGTGACCTTAATGTGTGGCTGTAATAATTAAGATGACGTAAAAAGAGATAGAGATCTATTAATGAGAGAAAGAGGGAGTCAGTGAAAGAAAGAGACAGCTTTAGGCCTCAGAAGGTGTGGTATGGGTGGGATTCTCGTGGTCAGCAGGGATATTTTCTATTTTCTCCTCTTGTCTACGCCCTAGTACAAAACACACACGCATGGATGCATGCACACGCACACACACACGCACCAACACACACTGACAAGTCTGCTGTCTGGAACTGCTGGAACTCTACCCACGTACAACTTAACCACATCAGAGGGATGAAATTAGAGTGGTCGGACTCTGTCTCTCCCAAACACACAAACCATCCCCCTATAGCTGAATACTTGCACAAATAAAAAAGATCCAAAATACATAAGTAAAGCTCAAGACGCTTTTATATAAACACTATGGTGCATATTATTCACAGGTTTGTCTATGTAAGGGGCCGAGACCATTTTTATGACCAAATAACCTTTTTTAAACTTTGATTAATTCATTTTTACAAAATAGCGAAAACTATTTTATAATTATAAAACATGTTTTTGATTTATTTTTAATACTAAAAAAAATGATTTATGTCCACAGATAACCCAAAAACAAATACGAAACACACTGTAACGTTACACTTGAAGATTTTACTAGGTAGCATAAAACCTCTTCAGTCTCTGTGTGTCTGTATGTGTGAGTGTGTGAGAGATAGAGTGAGAGAGAGAGAGCACAAAGCACAGTGCATACATGGCTCCAGAAATGACTTTCACTGCTTATTAACTTACAGGTTTACATGGGGTCTGCATGAATTTAAACTTTGGGGGGGCTTTGGTGGGGATATTGGTTCTCGATGTCTCTGCGCAGGTAACTGCGATTCTGAAGGAGGATGCAAGAGTGGGAGCCATAGTTCTGCACGCGGGGTGAATGATGT
The DNA here is from genome assembly GCA_029783895.1 of Triplophysa bombifrons. Classification (NCBI taxonomy): domain Eukaryota; kingdom Metazoa; phylum Chordata; class Actinopteri; order Cypriniformes; family Nemacheilidae; genus Triplophysa; species Triplophysa bombifrons. The sequence continues at coordinate 9,336,009 of CM056455.1, forward strand.
GAGAATGCGGCAGTCGGAGATCCTGAAGAGGGACTTCAGGAGTCTGGTCGATACTGTTCGCAACACATCGCCCACAGCGAGGATCATCGTATCAGGGCCGCTTCCTACTTACCGACGAGGGAATGAAAAGTTCAGTAGACTATTTACGCTTAATAATTGGTTCATGTCATGGTGTATTGAACAGAAGCTGCTCTTTGTAAATAATTTTGATCTGTTCTGGGAGTGACCAAGGCTCTTCCACCCCAATGGGCTGCACCCCAGCAGCATTGGAGCGGAAATTCTGTCTGACAACATCTCAAAGACGCTACGCAACATTTGACTAGTAAGTACAAATTTTAACCATAGTCTGTGTTCTTCTCACCCAACTGTTAAGAATGTTACAGTTAAGAATGTTACTGCTTTCAAATGCATAGAGACTGTGTCTGTCCCCTGAATAATACAACCAAATAATAATATATTTAAAAGTCAGAGAAAAAAATCTTATCATGATTAAACCAAAAGACAATATATTTAATGAGCAAAACCAACGCCTAAAGTTTGGGCTACTTAATATTAGATCACTAAATCCAAAGGCAGTTATTGTAAATGAAATGATCACAGACAACAGTTTTGATATACTTTGCCTTACTGAAACCTGGCTTAAGCCAAACGATTACTTCGGTCTAAATGAGTCTACTCCACCAAGCTACGGTTATATTCATGAGCCATGTCCGGTTGGTCGAGGTGGTGGTGTCGCAACAATCTTTAGAGACTTTCTTACCGTTACTCGGAGAACAATGCATACATTTAAATCATTTGAAATGCTTGCGTTGAACATAACAGTTCCAAACAAAAGTAAAAAATCATTGGTCTCTCTTACATTGGTTACTGTGCATAGACCCCCTGGGCCTTACACTAATTTTCTGATAGAGTTTGCAGACTTCTTATCGGATCTTTTGGTTAACGTCGATAAACTACTGATTGTTGGAGATTTTAATATCCACGTAGATATTGCTAACGATCCATTAGCTGTGGCATTTAAAGAACTACTAGACTCTTGTGGTGTAACACAATACATCAATAGACCTACTCATCGCCTTAATCATAACCTAGACTTGATTATATCTCACGGAGCCAATCTAACCAATATCGATATTATACCTCAAAGCGACGATGTTTCCGATCACCATCTTATAACATGTACACTGCGCACTGCAGAAATCAGTTGCGTATCTCCTTATCGACAGGGTAGAACAATCACCTCAACTACTAAAGATAGTTTCGTAAAGAACTTGCCAGATCTGACTCCTCTAATAACCTTTCCAACTAATATAGAATCGCTCGATGACATGACCAGCAACATGGGCACCATTTTCTCTAATGCATTAGAAGCGGTCGCACCTATGAAGTCAAAAAGGATTAATGGAAAGATCATAGCATCATGGTATAATAACACCACTCTCGCCCTAAAAAGAGAAACGCGTAAACTGGAGCGAAAATGGAAACAAACCCAATTAGAGGTCTTTAAAATTGCATAGAAAGAGAGTGCAAGCTGTTACAACAAGGCACTAAAAGCAGCAAAAGCCGAGCACTTCCGTAACCTCATAGAAAATAACAAAAACAATCCAAGGTTTTTATTTAGTATAATTGCTAAACTAACAAACAAACAGACTCCACCTGACCTGGGTATTCCGCCGCACCTTGGTAGCAATGAATTCATGAAGTTTTTTACTGAGAAAATCTAAATAATACGAGACAACATAGCTAAAACCAAACCTCCAAGTGTGTCGGAAGAATTAGTTTCAACCGTCACCCAAAAAGAAGGCTAGAGTGATTTTCTCCTATAAATCAGGAAGATTTAATTAAAATTATTGCAACATCCAAACCGACGACATGCTTATTAGACCCCATTCCGACTACTTTATTAAAAGAGTTACTACCTGCTGTAATTGAGCCCATTTGTAACATAATCAACTCGTCAATTAATCTAGGACATGTCCCAGGGCCCTTTAAGATGGCTGTAATTAAGACTCTTATCAAAAAACCAAACTTAGACCCCAATGAACTTGGAAGCTATAGACCGATTTCAAATCTCCCATACTTGTCTAAAATACTAGAAAAAGTAGTGTCAACTCAACTGTGTACCTTCTTACAAAATAATGACATGAACGAAAAGTTTCAATCTGGCTTTAGACCGCATCACAGCACTGAAACTGCGCTCGTTAGAATTACAAATGACCTCCTTATTGCTTCAGATAAAGGTAACATCTCACTCTTTGTCCTGCTTGACCTTAGTGCTGCTTTCGATACTGTAGACCATAAAATACTACTAGATCGTTTACACAATTATATCGGTATTCAGGGACTGGCACTGCAATGGTTCAGATCTTACTTAACAGACAGATATCAATACGTCCATTTAAATGGGAAATCGTCAAATCTTACGCAAGTAAATTATGGATTACCTCAGGGATCGGTTTTAGGACCCTTGCTTTTCTCCATATACATGCTGCCCCTCGGCAACATTATTAGAAAACATGGAATTAGCTTCCACTGTTATGCAGATGATACTCAGCTATATATCGCATCAAGACCAGATGATTCCTTTAAGCTATCCAAACTGGCAGAGTGCATCGAGGACATAAAACGTTGGATGACTAGTAATTTCCTCCTTTTAAACTCTAGCAAAACAGAAATATTACTATGCACCAAAATCAAGAAACAGAATATCTCCGATAACAGCCTGCAAATTGAAAGCTGCACTGTTACTCCAACAAATACAGTTAAAGACCTAGGCGTTATATTAGACGGCAACCTGTCATTTAAAAATCACATCTCAAATATCACAAAAACAGCCTTCTTCCACCTTGAAATGTTGCCAAATTACGAAATAGTTTATGTGTTGCAGACGCAGAAAAGCTTATTAATGCATTTGTGACCTCACGGCTTGACTATTGTAATGCTCTACTTAGTGGTTGTCCTGTATCATCGATAAACAGACTACAGTTAGTTCAGAATGCAGCTGCCAGAGTTCTTACTAGGTCAAGAAAATACGATCACATAACCCCAGTTTTATCATCGCTTCACTGGCTACCCATTAAGTATCGTATTGATTTTAAAATTCTTTTAATTACTTACAAAGCCCTGAACGGTTTAGCACCTACTTACTTAACCGAGCTTTTATCACGTTACAACCCATCACGCTCTCTAAGATCTCAAAATTTAGGACTTTTGACAACGCCTAGAATAACAAAATCCACCAAAGGGGGACGAGCTTTCTCATACGTAGCACCTAAACTCTGGAATAGCCTTCCTGATTATTCTCTTTATTCCCTTTCCGCCTCTGCCTCGGGATGCCCATCCCGAGGTAGGAAGAAGTTCCACCATGTCCAGATGACCGACAGATGCCCATCCCAAATTTGAGATTACACCAGCTACAGCTGCAGACTGACTGACCATCCCAGCTCCATCTAAGGCAATTCCACCACCAGCCAAGAGAAATATGACCATCGGACCATCCCAGCTCAGACCACTACATCCCCAACCAAGAGCAAAGACGGACTATTTGTCTTATTAATGCTGAAGTTACAATATTTGGTATTAAATGCTAAACAAAAACCACATGTCAGCAGTCTGAGTGCAGCTATGACACGTCAGATGGAATCTGGCCCTCCCGGTTGAGCCTGGTTTCTCCCGAGGTTTTTTTTCTCCATTAATCAATCATTGGAGTTTGGGTTCCTCGCCACAGCAGGGCAGTGTTGGCCTGCTCACCGGGAGACTGCATTCATTCATTTATTTATTTATTTAGAAATTAGATATTATTTATTAGAATGATCTTACTCGTTGTATAAATACCATGCACTGTGCTGTGTTTTAACTTTTCTGTTTTTCCTGTTTGCCCCTGTAAAGCTGCTTTGAAACAATACACATTGTGAAAAGCGCTATATAAATAAACTTGAATTGAATTGAATTGAATAGCCCCTTCAGAAAATTGCTTAGTCCCGGCAAAGGACCCCCAAAGATTTTTTTTTTACGTGGTGTCTATTTACACTGAGTGCAAATAGCCTGTGTTGTAAGCAGATACTTAAACTAACTCCGCCCACCAGATTCTGATCGGAATAGAGAAAATGTAAGAATGACACTAACAAACTAGCGTCTCCAGTGGTGTAGAGAGTAAAGTTTATGTTGACTACTTCATATCGCCTAAGTTCAAATCCGCCTTTTTCCAAACTATTTCCCATCAAATATCAGATCATAAAGCTGTTTATTTTTTATAAAATTAAAAAATATAAAAAATTGGTTAACAAATGCCTCATAATAAAGTTGTAGGGTAAAGTTGGGGTGAACGACTGGCAGCGTAACTAAACATACCTGACGGGCATTGTCCCTCTCATGATGAAAGGTCCTTATGATATCTTATAATAATACTTTATATATTAAAATATTGTTATTTTATTGACTTCAATATAATTACAAACAAGCTGAAAAAATCTGAAATAAAAAAAATCTACATAAATTACATTTTTTGATAATGTTCGATTGGCATATGTTATTAAAACTCTGCCTGTGAGTTTGTGGTTGGCTGCCTAGTAGAACTTTTCAAATACTTTAGTGTTAGAAAATTAGATTTTTGGATAGCAGCGAACTCAACAAAAAAATAACTTAAAATAACTTGCATTGATCTGGATGAGAAGTTCTCCACCTTCCTGCAGAGAGCGGTTCAAGAGCAGGTAAAGGAAATTCTTTATGCCGGCCATGGCCGGTGCTATCTGATTTTACATAATATTTATGAGTATATTAGGGCTGGGACGATATATTGTTCAATTCTTATGCCCAGTTTCTCAATGAATTACGGTTAAATACCGCCACATCCGAAAGCCAGAAATTCCAAATATGGGCCACAGAAGAAGTATCTTTAACACACGTAGTTCCATGAAATGACAATGCGTATATTCTATCGCTGTTCTTCAAACCTTTTCAGGAATTTTCATGATAATAAATTATATTTATAATGATGATATTTGATGAGTATTACTTTTAAATGCCCGTTATAAAAGACTCAATCTCATCATAGTGATTTTAGCAGTACTTCCTACTGATCAAATTTATCAACTTTTGAATGCGTTTTCAAAAAGCTTAATTTTCGTTGACAAAAACGCAGTCTCAGGGTGGATAAAAGGGCCAAAACGGAGAGAAAAGGAAGCGTTTTAAAACGCAACGATTAATGTGGACATAGTCTAAATGTGGAGCAAGCTTCAAAACCTCTGAAAAACCTTAGAGGCCCTGTTTGGGTGTGAAGTCAAGTTAAACAAACCCTGTCTGAAACTAATGTGTTTTTACAAAATATTCCTCTCTGGCCAAACTTAGCCACTAGCTTTGGCTCAGCAAAACATTGGGGAAAATATTTGATTTCAGGAAACATTACTCCGGCTGTTTTCATAGTCGGGGATAAGTTGCTTCCTTAGCTGGATTGGGTTTCACGGGTACTGCTGTCTGGTGTGCAGAACTCATTGTGGTTAAGCGGTGCGGGCCCCACCCAGCAAGGGATAGTGAGGTGATTGTGTGCATCCGCACAGGGGGAAACAGCCAAACCATTCATAACACACTGTTTACATAGCCTTTTCAGAAGCTCTGTGAAAAACCACGCATAGCAAATATGAGTTAATCCTACTGAGTGCAGCCAGGAAGACACTCACACACACACACACACACACCTACACATACACAGCTTTTAAAAGCAATTTTAGCCATTACCATGCTTCATCAATTATTAATTGACTAGAAGAAAATAGTATCTAGTTTTCCCAACCCCTAATCTTTAATAATATTTGAGTGTAGAGAATCAAAGTATAGAATTATACAGTTATTGCAATTATAATGCATTCATTATTTGTAAATTTTTCCTGGCCCTACCACAAAAAGTTAAAATATACGTATATTTTCTATATATAAACAAATATATTATTTGTTTGTTTTTACCTACGCATTCTTAATAAATAAGGTTATAATACCATTAAACAATTAGTCTAACTCACAGATATTTCACATAGTCAGAGACAGTGAATCACTAAGTACCAAAATTAGAACAAATGATCAATGAGCAATAGCACAAATAAATGTAATAAAGCAAACATGCAAATTAAATTAACAGTACTTTTTAGACATTTCAAGTTGGTCTAACTGTTGTTATCAGATACAAAAACTTAATCAAGTAATAAAATAAATAAAATAAAACGTTACAGTCTGGTGACTTTATAATCAAGGCAAAAATGAAATGTAGATCAAACCATATTAAAGTTATTAAAGTTGATCAGTCAGGAGCAGTGAGTGGGATTTTGTTTTCATTTTTGTTGTTTGATGAGCCATAAAAACAGATATGTTTATTATGCTGCTTTCCCTTTAAGAGCTAGTGCGCACGGACAGATCACATACATTTTGTTTCCACACTGATTGCGTTCATGACAAACAATCATGGATTTATAAAAGTGATATAGATTCTATTCACTATCTAACTTTCAAACACCACATATTGTTTAATGAAAATAACATACAAATTAAGTTTCATCAGGAGTAGACTTTGAATTTGAACTTGTCCATACAGAATGTACGCGTCCTATGAGCTGTCCTCTTCTTGTCTGGCGTGCAATTCCATCAAAGGGATACTTCACCTAAATATTAGAATTCTGTCACCGGTTACTCATACTCAAAATGTTCCAAACCTGTATAAATTTCTTTGGTTCTAATGAACACAAAGGAAGATATTTGGAAGAATGTCAGTAATCTAAAAGATCTAATCCCCCATTGAATCCTTTAGCATTTATTTTCCCTACTATGGCAGTAAATGAGGAATGAGATCTGATTTTCATTTTTTGGTGAACTGTTCCTTTTGCTTCTTTGTTTGTTTACGTTGCACTGAAAGCCCAACTGTCACCGCTACAGCCTTGATTGTGAATGTCCAAGAATCATTGTTTGGTCTCTCTGTGATAGTTAATCTGGTGTGCGTAATAGCCTCTGTGTCTCTGATAAGAATTGTCCTTTAAGAGGGTGCACCGCAGGTGTAACTTTGTTTTCGTTTTGTGCAAGTTGCAACAGTAAACACATAGTGTAAGTACCAGAGCCTTCACAATTAATCAACCATGACATTTTTTAAGTTCTGTTAATGGTGAAATTCGGTAATCGCTGCATCCCTATTAATAAGACTGTCCGAGTCATACTGTAGGTACAACCAGAGTGAGATGAATTTAATAAGTGAGAAGAATCTGACTAAACCTGTGTTTATTAGACCATATTACAATGGGCAGAAACAGTACTGTGAGCGACTCTGTGGTCCTAAAGATTGACGCTAAGGATTTTTTTCTAATGGCTCTGTTTGGCCAGAGGTTCTAATTTTTACATACTCTAAAAACGGTTGTGTTAAAAACAACATGTGCCGTCACATCTCTGTCTTGTAAAGGACATCACATTTTGTGTTACTAACTCAACCTTGCGTTGACCCTTTTATTTATTTAAAACTAAATAAGTAATAATGTGTTAAAGAAACACGTGTTAAAATTGCATAACACAAAAAATGTGTTATTATTCAACACGTCCTTTTGAGAGTGTACTTGCCCCGCCAAAATATAACTAGTAAAAAAACGTATACTCATGCTCGTATATGCCATGCGATGCGGACCCCAGATGCACTATTACCACGTCATGACGCTCAGACGCAGTGTTACACACATTACACTGTGCTCTACGATCAAGTTTGTAAAGGGGGTTTCTGATAATGTCCCGAAACAAAGTTATTAGTAACAGATGCATTAGAGAAGTTGAAAAACGATAAAAACAAATAATGGAAGAGGTGAGTGAGGTCGTCAAGCAGCATGAGACTGATGCACATTTACATTATGTATTATTGTATGATGAACACTATATATAATATATGTAAATCTTTCCACATCTCTGTTAAAAATATAAAAATCAATCTGTCAATTTCAGTAATGATGATGTTAAAGATAGTTTTTGTGGACTACTTAAGTGTTGTTTCATGGTATAATATCTAAGGGTGTGCTAATGGAGGAGGCCTCATGGTTAAGGTAAATTATCACACGTGTGGTACCAGCACTAAATTACTGTAGCGGTACCGGTTAAAATGTGGTACCCAAACCTAGTCATGGTGCACTCATGAACGTGCGTATCCAAAGTAGCTGAAGTGACATTGAAAAAGGCGATTTTACTGCAATTTTATCTAAGCAAACATAAGTTATCGTACAGTTCATGCCAGGTTTAATTATTGATTGGAAATATGCTATTTAATTGTAATTTGAAATATCGGCCTTCCTCCAGAGGCGAGTGTTACAACTTTAATTCTACACCTACATTTTAAATTACTTATGCAACACGAAGTGCTGGAACCCTCTTGCATTTGCAAGGATTTTCTTCATGTAAATATTATTTTTCTGCCCCAAAAGTGTCTGGGAGCCGTAGACTATAAGTCATAGAGATATCAAACATGGTGGAATGGTCTTTACTGAGGCGCAATGGTTTCCTAGTGCCACAGAGTTATCATGCTAAGTGAGAGCACTAATGTTTTACTTAGAACAGCTCTAAAAAATAAAAACCCAACTATACAAAGAATAAGTGAACAATGGCCTGGAAAGTTGAACTTTGCGCAAAACTATCAATAAAATAAAGCTGAATTGTGTGGGTAACACAGGAACAGTTGACTTCATCCATCCGAGAAAAAAGAAAAATTATGAAAGTTCACCATAATAGACTTTTTGATTTGAGTAAAGCCTATCTGAGGTTATGTGCGGGGCATAAACCTCGATCGCACTCATCTGCTTTTTAAAGTAAAGTAAATATTTTACTTGCATTAACATGGAAACAAAGAATGCTCTATGTATGAGATGGAATGCTTGAGCGCTTCAGTGGCAGTTGGCCCTGCTGATTGTTAAGACATGAGTGTGTGTGCATTTAAAGGTTTTAATGTTGAAACATTGTAAGAAAGAGAGCTTTGAATTTCCTTAGTTGATTAACTTTTTGAGTTATGAGCTAGCCCACACAGAATCTATGCCTTCAAAACACAGAAACCTGCATATTTTCCTGCTCATTTTCATTATATTTTAAACTGCTAATAAGGGAAATACTCACAGTTCCATATAACACATTTTCAACTGAAGCTGAATATTGACTTATGTATTACCTTAGAGAAAATGATTTTGTCCACAGGAAAACTTAACTTTACTTAAAAGTTAAGTAAACTTAACTTAACTTAAAAGTTAAGTAAACTTAACTTAAACTTCTTCTTAATATTTGCAACTGTTGTCTCAGGAACATCGAGCTGCTTGTTGATGGTCTTGTAGCCTTTACCTTTACCATTCTTGTCTATTATTTTCTTTCTGAGCTCCTTAGACAACTCTATCCTTTGCTTTATCTGGTCCATGTTCATTGTGGTGCACTCAATGATACCAAACAGGACAGTGACTACTCCGTTTAAATAGGCTGAATGACTGATAGCAAGATTGGATACATGTGTGATACTAAATAAAGAAACTAATTAGTTTCAAATATCACTATAATCCAATTATGTATTATCTATTCTAAAGAGGACCAACTAATGTGTCCAGGCCATTTTAGAATATCTTTGTAGTCAATAATTCATCTCTTTCCACAGTTTCTTTGCTTTATTCTATGACATACCAAAGACATGCAAGCATACATGATACAATAGCTTTTAATTTCATCACTCTTCAGGAGAAATGAAACATTATTTCAATAAACTGTATTTCAACACATTTGAGCACGTCTGTAGATACTTGTTGTGTGAACAAAAGAGCACAAGAGAAAAAAGAAATTGTGCTGTATAGGAGAAAAATATATAATTATTTATATTTATTTAATACTAACTAAGATTAAAAACTAATTAAAAAATGCATTTTGGAACAATTATGGTCTTGTACAGTGCAGAGCTTGCCGAGCTGTCTTGGCTTATGACAGCCAGAAAACAGGCACATGTTCTTCTGTACACACTGATTGTGGATGCACTCCTCCAACAGCAGGCCTAGCCACTAATAGCCACAGACAATTATCTCTTTCGGATTACTTATCTCCAAAAGCCAAGTCAGTACCGGCTTCTGTAAAATCTAATCTTAAAGAAAATGTTCGGAACTTTGTTTTCTCTGGTCATTTCATACGGTTACTGGATGAGGTTTTCTTGAACTAGCGGAATAACTCATTTACGTGCGGACAACATATGGCCGCTTCTTAGTGTCTATTGTACTACCTGATCCCACAACCATTTCTTGGAGATGTAAGGAAATAGCGGCATCCAAACGACAGGAGCTGGTCAAGAAGAGATTATGTCTAGTGTTGGGATGACCACTGACATGTGGACTGATTATTTAAGTTTCTTAACAAATCACTTGCCACCTCATCACACAAGAATTTGGTTTTAGATTTTTGCCTTAAATTGTTCCTTACTAGAGCAATGTTTCCTCCTGAGGAAGTAAAAACCGGGGACAATATTAAAAAATAATTACATAGACAGCTTGTATGAGAGACATAACACATTCTGGGAGTGGAGTCCCGAGGACTGGATTTGGGAACCACAAGTCTACAACTGTCAGGCAAATGGCAGACACCAGATTTAGCACTTTATCTGTTACCTTGGATTCAATTAAGCGTGCATGCTGAGCTCTGTGAAAAAATTGAAAGCCGTCGGGAAAGCCTTAAAATTTGGGTTATATCTCCAGATGTCTTGAAGTTTCAGCTGGAATTTCTTCACCCAATCTACCAGGCTCAGAGGGAACTGGAGGGTGATTTGCACCCCACACTTAACCTGGTTGCTTAGTGGCATGAGATGCTGAAGCTTCACTGCAGACCTGTGGAGTCAGACATCCCTCATCAGACAATAATTTGTGAGATATCAATAATTTGATTTCTAAATTGGTTAAATTTAAAAATCAAAATCAAGACGCTGCACAAGCTTGCTATATTCCTGTGGCCGAAGTTCAGTCAACTCCATATGCTGTCTAACCCAGAAAGAGAAGATTTTCAGCAAGAAGCAAGGTGTCGGACAGCCAGCTTTATCACTGTTGGCGAATCAGTAGATGAACCGGACACAGTATTGACAGTAGTGGCAGAGTTGGAAGAGAGGGTAAACGTGCCCCCCAGTGAAACAGCAGATGAGGTTATGCAGTACATCAGCTGTAACCACTACATGAAAGATGAACGGGATCTCGGGGTTGGTGGAAAAACAACAGTAGCGTTTTCCCTTTACTGTCAAGACTAGCCCATAGTATCCTCAGCATTCCTGCATGTGGCACCAGTAGTGAGAGGAACTTAAGTGCAGCTTGACTAACTTTTAATCAGATGCCGTTCTCTTCCTTTATAACTCGTACTGAGAAGGACTTATGTGACTTGTACACCAGTTTAGCAACCACCAAGTTTCGTAATAGGTAATGTAGTGGAGTAGGCGTGGCGAGACCGTTAGTCGAGGCCGGTGAGTGAAGTGTTATTGAGGGCCAGCTGTGCGCGCACCGGTCTTGTATCACGTATGAGATCGGGAGCATAAGAGAACGAGCGACCGGACCGTCGACGAGAGGGCCAGGCCCGAACATGTTTATGTTTGTATTTATGTTTTATTCGCCGGCCGTCGACCGTGAGGGGTGGCCGGCTGTCTTTTTACTTTTGATTTTATGTAATTAAATTTTTAAATGTCTGCCGGTTCCCGTCTCCTTCCTTTTATTGAGCTTTTCTACAGTAAGTCTGTGCACTTTTTTTCTTAGGGCTGTCTGCTGAAAGGGCCTGTTTCAACCAATGTGTTTTTTGTTTAAAACACACTTGAGGTTTAAATGGTTCAAATGACACGGCTTAAACGAATATTATTGTTTGTTTTGGATGCAATGTAATGTGTTTACATGATTTAAGGTTAAAAAACAATGTATTTTCCACATACCAATCATGTTTGTATCTCCTCTTTGCCCCACCTAACGTTATGATTTTTTACAAAGCTCATCGCTCTGAAAAGCGAGGTACGCTATGATTGGCCAGTTAACCAGTGTGTAATGATTGGTCGAATACTGCAAGAGTGTGAGGGAAATGTAACGCCTCTTACCATATTCTGAACATCATGTTCCCAAGCAGTTGTACTGACAGGTGATAAAATGTCATTGGTACTTCCTTATATAAATTCGAGCCGAAATCTGATAGGGAAAATGAAGATTATCAAGCCGATACATCAACTTTGCCAACGCGACTTGAGCAGGATGTAAAGGATTGGTAAGGTTTTATTAAAAAATATTATATTAAATAGTTAAAAACTATTGCTTAAGGTTTCACCTTTTATATACGACGCTATAAAGACTAAAATATAATATAAAGACATTATAAAGACAACATTTGTTGCCTCTAGTTGGAACATTATTACTGATTATTAGGACTTGTGTTGTCTTTAATCACATTGTGCGCGTGTCTGCATTTGCAGATCACAAACTCACGACAAACTCAACTCGCGTTAGTCCGTAACAAAAGTCTTTTACAAGTAAAATTTACTTACAGGCTGCAAATCTGAAGCGCCAGCCAGGTTTTAATGGTTGGAATGGCCCCACTTTTTAACCAAAGCTTTTGTGCATAGCTGGTCTTAATCTCTCTCCCAGGTTCGTGAAACAATCGTCGGTGAAATGCGCTGCACAAACTTGAACATTCGGATTGTACTTTCTGGAACAGTGTTGTAAATAAAATGTAAACATTCCTTTTTAGTTGTCTCATCTTTTGTTAGGGCAAACAAAGAGTCTTTCTTTTCGCAACGAAACACACAGCGTCTCCGCATGGCTGCGGCGGTGAGGATACAATGAGATTTACAAGTCCGCCGACCTAACTTGCGTTTGATTTTGGTGGTCTTAGTCAAATCTTGTTACGAAGTGACGTACGCTGGGGTGTGGTTTCACGAGGCGTTTCAGGCAGGTCTGGGTTTGCATTCACTTTTAGATAGAATGCATCTTTTGTTACGACACTTTACTATGAGCAATTTTACGTGTCTAAAACATGTATGGGCAACTTGTAACACACCAAAAACACAGAAAAACACATATTCGCGCAATATAACTCCTTTAAATGTTACTGTAATTGTAGGTTCGGGTCAGGTCGGGCTAAGCGATCTCGGATACGGCTTTCGTTTATAGCTCAGGCAGACCTCTAACAAGAAAATATCACGTGCACACAGGTAAAGTTTTTCATGCCTATGCAAATTTTTTGCAGGCACACGCATTATATTGTGTGCTTGTTTTTCATAAAAAGGCCTCAATATGTCACCAGGTTAAATGATATGTCAAAAACTGTGCAAGACATATGAGTTGGAAATTAATAACCTAATATGTCTGTATGCAGCTGACTTGAAGTTTGGAGGGGAGTTTTTAAAACATATGATATAACTAAAAAGCATGTATTTATGCAATAAAAAGTGACTTTTAACAGCTTAATTCATTACACAGCTTATTAACAAAGATATGGCAATTAAAAAGAGATGTGTCAGTGTCATTACTAAGCCCACTACTTTTCTCATTCAAAATTCCGTTTCACAGGGACTTAAAAAATATCTGCCTTCCCCCATTCAGTTTTTTTAATGCCAGGGGTAAATTCAAAGTTGTATAAATTTACATTTCAATCAAGAGTACTGTTACAATACGTTAAAAAATAAAGTAAATAGGTTCGAAAAAAAAAACAATAACAAAACAAAACAAAAATCAAGGAGAAAGAAGAGCGACAACATCAACATTAGAAAATAAAAAAGAAAGAATTATTCAGTAAAAAAAATGATAATATTGCACAGTGACATTTAACAAAAATATATTAAATTATAAGCACAGGTTTAAAGTTTTATGGGCTTAAGTGATTTTAGAATATGAAAGAAACTGAATGTACTGTTGAGCTTCATTTTTAAAAGCAATAAATGAAGGCTCTTCCCGCATTCAAGAATAGGACTGTGTACTTGCTATGATGCAAATAGCTGCCCAGAGGCATTGCAAACATGGCTGTTGAGTGAAACGACTTCTAAACGGGCTTTGTTTTTAATACTGCATAGGCTGTTAGGCTGCGGGCAATCAGAAAATCTCAGCAAGCCTTGTTTATTGTCTGCCAAGTACCAAAGAGATAATTTCTGGCATTCATTTAAAATCATAAACGTGTTAGGCGTGTTTCAGAGTGCAAAGAACTGTACCTTTGTGATGATGTAATCATCACCGGTGGGAACGGCACACACGTATCTCTTTTACTTTCACATTCCCTAAGCTATTTTGTTGTTACTTTCACTTTCTCTCAGCTGATTTGTTGTTACTTTCACTTTCTCTCAGTTGTTTTGTTGTCACTTGCACATTCTCTCAGTTGTTTTGTTGTCACTTGCACATTCTCTCAACTGTCGGAGAAGCGGGTGCACACATGATCCGGTAGCGCATGGTTATAAATTACTTTATACCCATCCTGTTTTACTCTTCAGTACTTTGGTTGTTTGTCACCATTCTGTATTTTAGAAGTTGGTTGCCCATAAGTGACAGCACTTGCAATTGTGGGTGAGCCATCCTTTTTTTGTTTGTTAGTATTTTTTTATATTTTCAAATGAACCCTGAGTCTCTTTGTGGATTTAGTGGGCCTTTAACGAAGGGAGAAACCAGGCAGGAGCGGATCCCAATGCAGAGTCAAACATTTAATAATATAAAACAGAACTATAACAAAACAAGGTAATCCAAGGAGAAGATATAAATTAACACCGCACAGGGTAAACACAGACAGGGATCATGACACTGTCATTACGAATACCCACAATCTTGAAAAATAAAAGGAATACACCTCACATTGAGCTTTATTGCATTCTTGTGTAGGGTAAACGATCGCATCGTGGTATAATCTCTTCTGCAGTGACGGAACCCTCAGTCATCTTGTCATTTAAACCTTTGGAGCAAATAGCCATTTTTAGGCATTTTATCTGTCTGCATTGTGCACTACATTGAGAAGAAAGAGCCTAATAACAATGTGGATAAAAATCCAAGTTAAATAAGCACATCATTATTAAAATAGGCCTTTTGAAGAAGTGTTGCACAGTGTATTTTAACACTAAAACTGCACTGGAAATAATTTATACTTTATTTAAATATATGTAATTTATGTGTGCAAAAACTTGACACCAAAAAAGTCCTACTACATTTGGTTATTCATATTTTATCCCTTAAACAGTATCTATCTGGTATATCATTTAACCTTTTTATGAATAACATGCATGAGCATGTGAAAGTTTCTTGTGGTCACGCGAAATGTTTCACAAAAAAATATTTAGATTTTTTTTGCCAATGTCCCCTCTGTGTCTTCGTACAAAAGAATAACGAGACTTGTGTTTTTGTCTTAGTAACTTAACCTACATGCAATGTATAATTTACAAAACAATATCCAGTACAGATTCCAAATGTATTTGAATAGATTCAAAGTACAAGGTAGATGGTTTGGCTCCTGTAGAGACATGGGTGCTTAAATTATCGTCTGACCAATGACTCCATAATGCACAAAACACATGTGCATATGCAAACATTACACACAATGGAAAACACAACTTCACGGCCAAAGTGTAGACAAATGACCATATTCTGTGCAGAGTCGTAAAGAAAGTGAATATGAACCACATTATGGGATTTGGTTTCCACTTACTGCAGTCATACACAGTGGCTTTGGCAGTGCATTATAGAGGAAACACACATCTTTTGTTTTATATTATGATATGTGAGGTCGGAGAAGTTATTTTAAACACCCATAAACAGACATCTAGAACAGATGAGGATAATTTGGTGCACATAGAGAAAAAAAGGTATACTGGAATATCTAATTAAATAAAAACTTTAAAATGAAGATATACCACAGGTCTGTATGTTTTTAACACAAATATATTTACTTTAAGCTTATATTGGTAATGAAGTAAACTGACAATCCTTAAGTTTACACATTACTCATTGCTGTGTGCATCTATAACCCCTGTAACAGCTGTCTGCATATGTGTTTTTAAAACACTGCCCTTCTTATAGCAGATGGAGATGAGCTACATTAACACTGAAAAGACAAAAAAATCCGCTCAGCGTAGCATAGAAGACAAACAGAAAAAGAGCCAGAGACTTTTTATGAATTCATCACAAATGTTGACTGTACAGTCCATTCAGGAAGCAAAAGTGTTCCTGTAGCTCAGTAGAGAGAGCACAGTGCTAGCAACACAAACTGTAAGGATTTTATTTACAAGCAACACATACTGATACAATAAATTTACGGTATACATTAAATGCAATTTGGCTCAATTTCAAATCAAGTGTCTGTCAAATGTGACAAATCATTAGCTTTAAGGCGCTAACTGTGTTGCACCTTTTAGACTACAACACAGGTATCACTACAGAAAATCTCACAAAGTGTTAAACTAAGAGAGAAGTGTGCCTCTTTATAGCATTGTTTGTCAACATATACTGTCTACAATATTCTAAGATCGTAATTCAAGACATCACGTACTGTACATCATATAACAAAGCACAAACGAAAGGGGTTGATTTACATCCTAACCACAACCGTGTAGTCAATGAATGCCCTGCGGTATATGAGATATGAGCATGACAGAAATAAGAAAGAAAAAATGTTTTGTTGGTTGATAAAATGTTGTCCCTGTTATCACATATTTGTCCTTGTAAATCATGTTTAAACTAAAAATTAGTTATTTAGGTGGCATTGTTATATTATTTGTATGATTGAACAATGCATGAAAAATATTATTACAAGGTTCACGTATAGAAGTTACAAATATTTCTACTTATATTTTCCACCGTAATTGTACTTCATGAAACATTAAAGCGGGAGTAACACACTGGGTTTCTGCAAATCTCATATTAATCTTGAGTTCTTATAGATTAGTATTGCATACTTCGTATCTTCGAAGAGTATTTAGTTTGATCACATTTATAAAAGATAGATACAGCTTTACGATTGTTTCCGAAAACATACGGCGCGTGTGGGGGGAGGGGTAGGCGGAAACAAAGCATGTGTGCTCCCATTGTCAACAAAACACAGACATCAGTTTCACTCACCGGATGAGGTGCATGTCCGGCATCTTTTAGGCTCCATATATCTGTTTCAAACGAGCTCCAAATCCAGCGTTTATCCACAGTTTACATAACATTCATCACCCAAATGGAGTGAACTTCACGAACGTATGCTCTCTCTCTCTCATGACAATGTCATGTCTCTCTCATGACAATGTCATGTCTCTCTCATGACAATGTCATGTCTCTCTCTACACTAAACAAGGGATCCTGGCATGATCCTGCCACAAGACCAAGAAAGACATGACATGATGAAGCAGAATCATGACAAGTACACTCAAGACTTAGACTGAAGTGTAATCAATTTTACCAACAGTCACTAAACTCTTTGGATTATTTGCTAAATGACAGTAATTGGCTTCACTCAACAGGAAATCTGTGTGCTAATATTCTCTGACAAAATTAACCAGATCACTGCAATCGAGCGTTAATGCTAACTCTTGCATGCAAACGCAGCCTCAAAAAGATGTGAACTCAATTTTGGCCCTATTTGTAAGGATGTCCCCATGGTGCGGTCATCAATGAAAATCAAATAAACTGAAGCGAAAAAAGTCTTCTCTGTGTGCATTGCCTGATTTGAATGATTTTTTTGTTGATTGTTTGGTCATAGATTATCTGGATGTAACAATTCTCAATCATGATAATTCTTCACTACTAAGGATGGGTTGCACCAACAAGGATTAGTGTAAACACAGTTTAGAGCTAATCTAGGGTTTGTTGATCCTAGTTTTATTGTAATATAAATTGCATTGTACCATTTAAGAGAAAACTTTATACTGTATTTACACCTTCATATGCAATTAATTTTGTCTGCCGGTGTAACTAAACAGCAACAGTGTGTCCATGTAAAAATGAAATAAACAGCTTGTGTATGTAAAAAAACATAATTTTGTTATTAAAAACCTCTCTCTGGATAATTTGTTGATCATTCTGATCATCCATAAACACATTTCACAAGCCTTGAGGGATATGACAGCGTACATTTATGTTGAGCCACATCATTCAACCCGTCAAATTGTCAGGAACCGTAATCAATTAATTTGTGTTCACCAGCACGACAATTTTTCAATACACTGACCGCATGTGTATGTACATTATATATTTCTAACCTGATATCAAAAGAAGTTGCAAATACTTTAAGACTTGGCTAACCAACACCTTAACTCACCCCAAACCCTAAAATCACAGCCGCAAAGGCTATTTTAGCTAAAAATATTAGTTTCCCGAGCAATGATAAATGGCTACCGTAATCCCGCCCATAAATCTAACGTCACAGGGGAAAAGTCATATCATAATAACAAAACATCCGAATAAGATCGTAGGAATAAAGAATTCACACAAATGAGCCCCCTTTAGGTATGAATTCCCATAAGATTGCATAGATATATATTTATACGTATAAAAATATATTGCATATTAAAGAATGGGAGAGCGGGGACGAAAGTAAAATTTTTCAGAAAAAAATAATTTAAAAATATAATTTTTCAGAAAGATATTAATTAAATATTAAATTACATTTCGTTTTAAATTTCAGTTTTATCACACGTTTAAAAAATAACCCGATAGTACAAACTTTAATTGTTTCAAATAATTTAAGATTGCCAATGTCAATGCATTTTATATAACGTTTTAACACTATGAAAAATATGAAAATTAATTGAAATTAAATCAGCATAATCTAATTACATCAGCAAAGGGACGAATGTAACAAGTGTTACTTTTGTCCCGACAGGAACTCCTGACATTTAAACCCGATTTACTTTTATAATGAAAAACTCTGACAAGGCAAATGAAAATGATAACGAAATCATGTGATATTCTGCAGAAAGGTCAAAGGTATGGTTGCTTAACGTGATGTCAAAGCTTGGAATGCAAATGTTGTCAGGGCTCTGAGTAAATCGTGCTAGGTGACCCGCAAAAATTGATCAAAGAAGGGGGGAATTCATCAAAAACATCAAAAAAGGGGGAAATTCGTGTTGATGAACACAAATTAATAGATTACGGCTTGTGACAATTTCACGAATTCCTGTGAGACTGTGTTTCATCATTACACTGCAGTTCGCAACTGGAGAGAAAAAAGAGTACAGGAATCACGAGCGGGTGGACCTCTGCCGTTGACGCCGCCGCGAACCAGGTAGGCGATTGTGTTTACGGTGGTCGTGTCCTGGGGGCTGAGGTGCTCCTGTGGACCACATTACTGTGACCAAAACTCGGTCCTGTAGATTCATCCTCAACAATATCAGGAAAATTAGACCTTTCATATCCTAATATACTACGCACGTCCTAGTCCAGGTTGTTGTTCTGTCCAGACTGGACTATTGCAATGCGCTACTAGCTGGACATCCTGCTTGCATGACCATACCTCTGCAGATGATCCAGAATGCAGTGGCAAGAGTGGTCTTCAATGAACCAAACACAGCACTCGTCATTGTATTTATTAATTGTTTTATTCTTAACACTATTCCAGCATCTAAGTCTATATTCATGGCGAGAACTAGTCAATTTATACACAAGTCCATCCATACACAAGTTGGGGGAGGGACAATTCGGAATCCTCACTCAACCTGAAAGGCCTGAAGTATGGTCCGTCCGCATTTACATCATAAAAAGTTCACTA
This sequence comes from Triplophysa bombifrons, assembly GCA_029783895.1. Classification (NCBI taxonomy): domain Eukaryota; kingdom Metazoa; phylum Chordata; class Actinopteri; order Cypriniformes; family Nemacheilidae; genus Triplophysa; species Triplophysa bombifrons. The sequence continues at coordinate 9,355,704 of CM056455.1, forward strand.
GTCCACTAGGGGTCAATACACACACAGAAAGTGTGCAGTGTATCGTTGTCGAAGAAGAATGATACTAAACCAACACGCTGAAACCAAGAACAGTAAGCTAAGAAGCATATCCTTATCCATACTGATTGGTTGTTGTTCTTGTTGTCTTGCTGTTTGCTCAGATTGTTTGCAATGGCGAATGACTTCCTCAATCATTAATTTGTAGAGGGTCTGAGAATGACGCGACTCAGTGCCGACCTCTGACGGTCTGGCGATTGGTTGAACTCGGACATCTGCACTTAATCTGTGATGGGTATGCTCCATAAACTGTGCTGACACGTTTGTGCGCGAGGCCAACAAGGAGGCGGAAAGTCAAGTATACCCACGGCTTAACATGCATGTCTTTGGGCTGTGGGAGGAAACTGGAGCACTCGGAGTGATATTTGTTACATCTTTGTGAATTAGCCTAGGGAATAGGGAATGTTTTATCACATAAAATAAACTTTGTTATATACAAAATACACTTACACATTGCTGACCCTGCATGTGAAAACCCAGCTAAAGTATTTTTTGTGTGATTCACTATTTTTTATATACCTAGATAAAATAAGAAAACACATTCTGTGAAAATATTATCTTGATATCTTGAATATTGACATGTTACATTTTGGTATCAGAAAATCATTTTTGAGAAATGCCAATGTATAAACAAGCTTATATTTCAAGCTAAAACACACTTAAACCATAATTATCCTGTCTTTGTGCAGAGATTCTGCCGTTTCAATTATATAAACTACATATTTATAGGGAAATTCTTGAAGTGTTGAAAATTTTTGAAATTTGGTGTGTACAGTAGCATCTAGAAACAGTGCTGACTAAAAGTTATAAAAAATGTTAATGTCCAGTCAGTACTTCTATATCTGTCACCACACAAGGCAGATAAACAATGCCACACAAGAACTGAAGTGAACTGGAGATTTAATGGGGTGAACATGGCAAAATAGACAGGTAACATCCACAGGTAAGTATACATCCACAGGTAACATCCACAGGTAAACATCCACGGGTCAATAAACATCCACTGGTAATAAGGGTCGGTACTAGAAACATGAACTTAGTAACAACAGACTACTAGACAACTAGACCTTACAACGAGTGAGAACAAACACACGGTATATTTTGAGTCCAAGGGAATGGAATCAGGTACTGGTGTAATCCGTAAATCCGGTGATAGGGAACGGGAATAGCCGGCAGAAGGCAATGATGCGGGAGGTGTGGCTCACAGGTCAACGAGGTAGGCCACAGGGACTAGGGGTAAGACAGTTCAGGTGTGAGTTGTGGAAGTCCTTGAGGAAAGTAGGATCCAGAATGTCATCTCGAGCTACCCATGTTTGCTCTTCTGGTCCGTACCCCTTGCTGTCCACAAGGTATTCCAGACAGCCGACTCATCTCTTAAGGCTGGAGTAAAAACACGATGGAGATTTACATTTACATTTAGTCATTTAGCAGACGATTTCATCCAAAGCGACTTACAGGTGGGGTACGCAATGGAAGCAATCGGGACAGCATAAGTACAACAAAAGCATAAGTGCAATCAAAAAAGAAGACTGGTCTCATATAACCTAACACAGTATACAGAGCTAAGTTAGATTTTTTTAAATATATATATATATATATGAAGAGTAGAGAAGAAATAGAAGTCAGAACTGATCAGTCAGGTGTTGATGGAAGCGATGTGTTTTCAGACGTTTTTTAAAGATGGCTACAGAATCAGCAGATCTTGTAGCAGCGAGCAGATCATTCTACATAGGTGGAACAGATCCGGAGAAGGTGCGCGAGAGAGATTTTTTACCTTTTTGGGATGGCACCACAAGACGCTGTTCGTTTGCAGAGCGTAGGGATCTGGCGGGTACATATGTCTGCATTAGCGAGTGAAGATAAGGTGGTGCAGAATCAGTGGTGGTCTTGTAGGCAAGGAGCAGAGTCTTGAATTTGATGGGAGCGACTGTGGGGAGCCAATGTAGCTTAATGAATAGAGGAGTGACGTGTGCTCTCTTCGGTTCATTAAAGGTAAGTCTTGCCGCAGCATTCTGAATCATCTGTAGAGGTTTGGTTGTGCAAGCTGGAAGTCCACCCAGTAGCGCATTGCAGTAGTCCAGTCTGGACAGGACCAGAGCCTGTACTAGGACTTGCATAGCATGCTCTGATAGGAAGGGTCTAATTTTCCTAATATTGTAGAGGATGAATCTACAGGACCGGGCGGTGCTGGCAACTTGATCTGTGAAGTTGTCACAAGCCGTAATCTATTTATTTGTGTTCATCAACACGAATTTCCCCCTTTTTTGATGTCAGTCTGCACACAATTTTTGCGGGTCACCCAGCACGATTTACTCAGAGCCCTGTCAGAGCGAGATGTCGGCTAGGCAAGCTGAGATGCATGCAGAAACAGTCGGATTGTCTGGGCGAAAAGAAAGGTAGAGTTGTGTATCATCCGTATAGCAGTAATAGGAAAAGCCATGTTTCCGAATGACAGAGCCTAGGGATGTCATGTATACAGAGAATAGCAACGGACCAAGCACTGAACCCTGAGGCACACCTGTGTTGAGATTTTGGGACTCAGACACCTCACCTCTCCAAGATACTCTAAAGGACCTACCCGAGAGGTAAGACCTGAACCATCGTAGCCCCATTCCGGAGACCCCCATAGCCTTGAGGGTGGCCAGGAGGATGTGATGGTTAATGGTGTCAAAGGCAGCAGATAGATCCAGTAGGATGAGAACATAGACTCTTTCCAGTCTCAGGGCTTCAATGACAGAGAGCAGTGCAGTTTCAGTGGAATGACCGCTCTTGAAACCAGACTGGTTGCTGTCTAGGAGGTTGTTCTGGGCGAGAAAGGATGAGAGCTGGTTACATACAACACGTTCTAGAGTTTTCGCAACGAAGGGGGGGAGGGATATCGGTCTGTAGTTTTCTAACAGTGCAGGATTAAGAGTAGGTTTTTTTTAGTTGTGGGGTAATACTGGCCTCTTTGAAGAGTGTAGGAAATGTTCCAGTGGTGAGAGACGAGTTGATAATGTGGGTCAGAGAGGGAACAACCGATGGGGAAATGGCCTGGAGGAGATGAGTGGGGATGGGATCTAGGGGGCAGGTAGTCGGGTGTTTAGAAGAAATGACCTTGGAAACGTCTACTTCAGATAAGAGAGAGAACGAGGGGAGCAAGCATGTGTTTTGGGATTGGGCGTGGTCAAGAGACTGTGGCGCAGAGAATTGATTGCTGATGGTGGTCGTTTTTTTACAAAGAACAATGCAAAATCGTCAGCTGTTAAGTCCGATGGAGGTGAGGGGGTAGGCGGGCAAGGAGGAGCAGAAAAGGTTTTAAAGAGAGTACGAGGGTCAGGAGAGTTGTTGATTTTAGCATGGTAGTACTGGGTTTTCGCAGAGGAGACATCCGCAGAGAAGGAAGAGAGAATATACTGATAGAGAGAGAGGTCGGTAGGTTCTTTTGATTTGCGCCACTTTCTCTTAGCAGACCTGAGAGAGGCGCGATGCTCACGGAGAACATCAGATAACCAGGGGGCAGAAGGAGATGCACGAGATGGCCTAGATCTAAGAGGGCATAAGATGTCTAAGCAGGAGGTTAGTGTGGAGCAAAGGGTGTGGGTGGTGCTGTTAGCATCAAGGAAAGAGAACTGTTTAGGGGGTGGGAGAGTAACAGAGACTGCAGAGGATAAGCGGGAGGGAGAGAGTGATCGTAGGTTACGTCGGAATGTGACCAGTGGGGAAGCATGTGTAGTGGAACCCTCTACGGTATTCCATAGTGTGGTTGAAGCTGGAGACGGTAGATGACTGGATAAACTTGGTGCAGGATAGTGAAGGGGCCGATGTACTTGGCACTCAGCTTCTTGAAGGGGTTACCTCAGGTGGAGGTCACAGGTGGATAACCATACCAGCTGTCCTGGCTGGTATTGAGGAGTGGGTGAACATTGGGCGTCAGCATGGATTTTCTGCCTGCAGACAACCTGCTGCAGGTGCTGATGAGCTGAGTCTAATACCCTCTCGCTCGCCCAAAACCAGTGGTCCATGGCCGGCACCGTAGAGGGTTCCACTGACCAGGGGAACATGGGGGGTTGGCAGCTGAGTATGAACTGGAATGGGATTATTGGGTGGAAGACTGACAGAGGGAGTTCGGTGGATACACGGCCCAGGCGAGGAAACAGTGGCAGTTGTTTTGATGGTCGTGGCAGTACCTCCCTATGTCCTACTCAGCCTGGCCGTTAGCTTGTGGGTGGTATCCAGAGGGCAAAGGTGGAGTGGTTACCTCTTTTCTGTCGAAAAGAAATAGAGCAACCATGGTTTCGTCTTTCAGACCCTTTGTCTGTAAGAGCTATCTCCATCATGTAAAAATTTCATGTCACTGAATTGACATGTCATCATGTCAATTCAAGTTTTTCCTCTTTCATGATCAAGACGTCTATTGGTCATTGCTTTTTCAAAAACTGACTTGCACTACTGTATATTTATTTGTTGTCGGTTCCACAGGAAAGTTTGATTGTTGCAGTCTGTCCGCCATTCTCCCTGAATTGATAAAGCGGATGTGAGTGCGCAGCATCACTAATGACGTTTGATGTCTGCGTGAGCACCTTGCGCATTCGAATGCAAAATATGTTGGCTGAAAATGTGCACATGACCAATCACAGCGTTCGGCCAGAACGTTTTAAACGAGCAAATGTTTTTGGGTTCTACTCCGTTCACAGACGAAATATAATTATAAAATATAAATTGACCACTATACTTCTTGATAGCTATCCGGATGTAAAGAGATTTCCAACCAACATGACAAAAAATGTTTTTGGACAGGACCCACCATGCCTTTAAACTGATTGTGATATTAAGGTGTTGGAAGAAGGCTTTCTAAACTCGGGAGATGAAGTGGGGGTCCTGGTCCATCACGATGTCCTCTGGCAGACTGTAATTGCAGAACACATGGTTGAAAAGAGCTTCCGAAGTTTTGAAGGCTGTAGAGAGTCAAGGTTATAGGAGGAGTTTGCTGGCTTTGGAGAATCGTCTACGGCCACTAGGATGCAGGGGTAAGTATCAGACAGGGGCAGATCCGTGAGGAAGTCAACTGCGAGGTGGGAACATGGATGGTGTGGAATGGGTAATGGCATAGGTATCCCTTCAAGCATCCGGCGTGGGGTCTTTGAGATGGCACAGACTGAGCATCCTTGCACATATTGGGAAATATCCTGATACATCTTCGTCTACCCGTAACGGGCGGAAAGGAGCGAGAGGGTTTGCTGACTGCCTGGGTATCCCGATCCCAGAACGGAGTGAGCCGAGTCGATGAGGGTAATACAATGTTCGTGGAGCACATAGGTTTTTTACCATCAGGACCTCCTAGGGGAGCTTGGTGGTTACCAATGGCGATGTCTTCAGTGGTTTCCCACAGAATGGGGTTCAGGAAGACGGCTGGAGGGAGAATGGGTTCCGGGCATGCGGATGAGTGTGGAGCTGGTGTGAAAGAGCATCTGCCTTAACATTCCTTTTCCTCGGGCGGTAGGTAGGACAGTAGTGGGTGGTGGCCAAATGTTGACAGCATCTACCTCCCCCAGACAGAATTATTGGTAATGTGTTTGCCAAGGAAGTGGATGAAGCAGGTGTGGAGTTCACATTTCTCTAGTTTGAGGTAAAGGTGGTGCTGACAGAGCCGTTGGAGAACTTGGGTGAAGTGGGAGATGTGGTCAGAGTGATTACAGGAGTATGTGAGTATATATTACGTCTATAAAAATGATGACAAAATGGTTGAGCATCTCTCTAAAGATCTCATTAATGAAACTTTGGAAGATTGTGTTGATCTTGCACCAACAGGAGATTAGCTGACTAAATACCTCTATGATGGAGGAAGGCTGAAAGGGTGGCTGTGAGAGGACTGCCGGCTTCCAAATCATTCCTAGCCCAACTGAGGGCCTTAACAATCAGAAGGGAGATGACATAGGCGATCTTGGATTTGACAGTTGGGAACAGGTTCGGTTGCATCTCAAAAAAGAGCTTGCACTGCTGAATGAACCCACCGCATTCCTCCACAGCTCCAGAGTAATAGCTGGGTGTGGCCATGGGACTGGTAGAGGACATGTGTAAGGAGACAGGGAGTTGAGTGCAGAGTAATCTGACCAGTTCTGCGAAGGGGTCCGGGATGAAGACGGAGATGAAGTGGACATCATTATTGGTGTTCGGGTCTTCTGTCCCCATACAAGGCAGATAAACAATGCCACACAAACACTGAAGTGAACTGGAGATTTAATTAGGTGGACAGGTGCACAATAGACAGGTAACATCCACATGTAAGCATCCACGGGTCGGTAAGCATCCATGGGTCGGTAAGCATCCACGGGTCGGTAAGCATCCACGGGTCGGTAAGCATCCACGGGTCGGTAAGCATCCACGGGTAATAAGGGTCGGTACTAGAAACATGAGTAACAAAAGACTACTAGACAACAAGACAACGAGTGAGAACAAACACAGGGTATATATTTAGTCCAAGGGAATGTGAATCAGGTGCGGATGTAATCATGGCATGAATGGGTGCAAACGCTCATGGTTAGTGTAGTCCGTGAAATCAAAAGTCCGGTGAGAGGGAATGGGTCGAGGTGCTGATGCGGGGAGCGTGGCTGGCATTGGTGGAGAGCTTGTTACAATATCGTGTCCACGAATTCAACGGTGAGCACACCAAAATGGTGTATTAACATGAAACTTTGTCAATGTCCATAAATAAGCAATTTTATTGCGTTCTAAGTTCCTTACCATTTTTTAAACTTGCTTTTCAAAATCTGTAATGTCCAAAATATGTTCTTCATCTGCTTTTGTGGGCAGCGGCCATTTGGAATTTTGTTGTAAAATGCAGTATATACAAAACTTGGTATGGTTCATCAAGTTCAACATTTAAAAAGATAAGCATAATGTCATTGGATTTACATTAATATACTGAATTTGTCGGCTTAAGCCGATTACTTTATTATCAAACTTGTCATATTCCACCATATTTCCTGTCCCCCATATTGAATTATGTACAAAATATACTTTTTTAAACTCCTATAAAATTAGTCAGATGTGTAGCATCTGGAGACTGTACTGACAAAAAATTGACATTTTGATTGATCTTACAGTTCTCGTACACCTCATAAATGAATCTGTAGGTGTAGTTCTAGTAAATGCAGTGAATGCATCCTGAAAACGCAGACTAAAACTGATACGAGAATTGCATACTTTTAAATGATTAACTATTGTGTTGTCAAAATTGACAAGCACTTTGCCATAGTTTACATTGGTTAGAATTGTGCAAAACCCAGTGAAAAACATAAAGGGTGACTAATAATTTATTGCAAAAAAAATCACAAAATATGGAGATACAAGGTTTCAGAACGACAGCAGTGAAACAAAAGGTATTAGTGTGCACGTGGCTCGAATCATTTTGTTAAATTTGTTCATTGTTTCCAAGATGCTTCATAAAATAAGGTGCAGTGCGGGAAGAACCAAAATCCTAATCTAGAGACTGCTCTTCATTTTCTAACCATGAACATCTTAAATGTGGAGAGATGTGGAGTCCAGAAAGAAATTGTGTAAAAAATTGTGTTTGGTTTGGAATTTGGATGGAAAGGCGCAGAACTGGAAATTCACTGAAACTTAAATCAACCAAGATACCCTATATAAAGGGATCTACAGGATATGGAACCTTTAAGGGGTTCCATATATGAAGCGCCTGATAGAACCTTCTCTTTAATGGGTGTTACAGAATCAGCTATCTTTTGCTTGCTTCATCTCTTCATGCCGTGTCAAAGTCATGTCACTCGGAGGCCAAATTTGCAATGCTTCTGTGCAGTTATTTCAGTCATAGCAAGTCAGCAGTCCTATTTACTTAATTGGGGGTATGTACATATTTCTAAAATAGCTAGCAAAAATCTCAACAGAACATATTTCTCATCATAAATTTAACCTGACATCAACTGCTGCATAATTTTTGTTCCCTAAACTTAAATTGGACTAGAAATCACCTTTTCAAGGACGCTTGAGCTTCTTCATATTCACATGCACACATGAATTATGACAGCCACCACTCACATTCACTTTAATTGCAGAGACACATCTATTTCTATTTTCTTTGGCTGTGTCACGTTCAGATACAGTATTCATCACGCCAGCATTCAAGAACCAAATTATTTCGAAATGTAGCCGTTTTAAATTGTATAAAAAAATAAGATAAGAAATCCTGAGAGGGTGAAGATCTTCATAAACTATTATTGCAGTGTTGTCATGATTCTGAAACTGGTGAGAATAGAAGGAAAAGGAATCACTGTGGTACATATACACAAGGAAGTTATCAAGATAATATGACAAACAAGGAACAGTAAGGTAAAAATTCAATAGGGAATCAATGAACAAAAAACTATAAAAGACTACAAAATGTAACAGGAAACAGGAACATACTAAAAGGCTACAGAACATGTAACACAACCCAACCCCCCAAGAAGCCACTTCCAGGCCCTCATCCCAAAGGTCTATAAAATCAAGAAGGCCACGACCAATGCTCATGTTGTAACAGTTCTATGTTGAATTTACTGTTACTGTAGTTATTTTCCTAAACACTAGGGGGCAACGATCTCAGGTAGGAGGGTGAGACCTCTAATATAAGCAGAGAGTAAGAGAGAATTGAGAGGGAAGGCAGGATGTTTGAGTAATGCCAGACAGTTTTCATCCTTTGTTAAGGCCAGAGATGGAAAAGGTTATCTTTCTACTGAATCCCTGAGCCTTATGTGATCAAATATATGTTATATGAGGTCTTGAGTCAAGTTGCTCTATTAGACTGTATATGATAAATTCAACCGCATAATGCGTGTGGGAAGTGCCATTGGATCATATACCGATCGCCCATGGATTATCAATTGACTACTTCATCGAGCCGATCGTGGGTATTGGAACACTCGGGAAAAAGTGTTGGCAACGGCCATTCGACATTGGAACACTCGAGACAAAGTGTTGGCAACAGCCAAACAACGTCGGAAGCACAGGTTTTTGTGGAACATATTGCAAGGACTGGTTTCAAATAACTGATTTGTAGATATAACGTAGAGGGGGTGAAGTGGTTGTTTTATGTGGGGAGTTTAATTGTTTGTATACACTATGATACTTTAATACATTAAGCGTCAAAACTCAATGGATTGTATCCCATATCCTTTGTGTGTCTTTCGTTAAACAAAAGTTTGAGAGAGTGTGTCCCATAACTAGTTAAATAGTATTCATTTAAAAAGATGGCCAGTGTAGAGTCTCAGTAAGATATTTGGCACTTGATGGATGACTGTTTTCACTTCCCATGTTTACCATAGCACTCTATGTATGTGCGCTGCTCAATGATTTCACCCACTCGTCTCATTCGCATTCGTTAAGTTGATGTTTGAAATAATGAAAACTATAAATGAAAATAATGGTATATTTTAGGATCTTTAAAGTTACCACCCTTTGACTAGAATTTGCTAAATCCTTTTCTCAGCATTTTATAAGCTGTTTCATGAGGCCAACATTTTTGAGGGGTACTGAAGAAGTTCCCATCTGTCCAGGGCTTTTATTTCTCTGCATTATTGGCCTTCAGGACATCTACGGGAAACTCACTCTTCTTACCTTAACAAATTCTTACTGGTCTATGTTCCCTCTCGTCCTCTACAATCCGCAGTAGGTGACACCTAGTGACTGTATCACCACAAACTTTTACCCATTGTGGTCCAGAAATGAGCTACCAGTCTTAACTCAAGCAGCAGAATTCATCACTACCTTCAAAAAAGTATTAACAGTAAGTAATAATTACACAGAAAAAATACTTGATCTGAATATAGCCGACTAACCTCTAAATGTCTACTATCTAGCCGTCTATAAAAATCATTTGTCTGTTTCTTGTTGTTTATTTTTTCCTTGCCTCAGCCATTTACCCACTTGTAAACATGGCTCTGTAAATCTATCATTATTGTTTGAAGCTTATTGACAAAATGTTAAATGCTCTCTCATAATTGTAAGTTGGGGGGGAGTAAAGAAAGATTCGCCAAGGGCACCATACACCACACTGACGTAATTGCCATTGGATCCAAGTCATCCATTTCTAAAATATTTTTTTAATACAATTATTTTCTAATGAAAGAAACTTGTATGTTATAGCTGCAGAAAAAATGAACACACAAAATTTCAGATAAAAAATTAAGAGACCAATTTGAGTTCATCGGACTTTACCATTTACAGGTATGTGTTAAGGTGAACATTTTGTTGTTTTGTTCAACTACTAAAAAAATCTCCATCAGCAAAAGAGTTTCTATTTGAACTTATTCGCAGAACATGAAAACGTCTTGGTTACGTATGTAACCTAAGTTCCCTGATGGAGGGAACGAGACGTTGTGTCGAGATCGACAGATGGGGTTCGCCCTTGAGAACCAATCAACTCTGACTACTATAGAAAAGGCCAATGAAATTTGGCGAATGAAATTTGCATGCCGGGCTCCGCCCCCGGATATCCGGTATAACAGGAAGCCGGTGTGCAGCATTCACTTACCTTTTGTTCTGAAGAGCCTCTCACGACTGCAGCAGAATACGATACGTGTTTGTGGCATAAGAGACACAATGTCTCGTTCCCTCAATCAGGGAACTGAGGTTACATACGTAACCAAGATGTTCCCTTTCTGTCGGTCTCTCGACGTTGTGTCGAGAACGACAGATGGGGTTGCCTATGGAAAACGCCACAATGCTGTATCGCGTCACAATCTCTAGTGAAAGCGACGGTAACAAGCCTGGGGGTGTCAGCTCTATGCTTTCGCGAAACTGTAACCTTCCAGTGTGGTGGTCGGTGGGGTTCCAGAGCCCTGACCGGTAACCTTTCACGGACGGGGCCTTAGCTCTCTACTGGCGAGAGGCCGTCCGGCTCGGGTTTACACCGGGTGAGCGCAACTCTTAATCAGAGAAGCACTGCAGAGGCCACCTCCTACCCGTGGGGAGGATTATGGTGCATATAGGTATGGTCTCGTCCTTGGAGGAGAACGCATGGAACGTGCGGACTGGGTAGTTAACCGCTAGGTGGAGGTCCACCTGGGGAAGCTCATGGGTTACCAGGAGTTGGGAAATTCTCATGAGGATACATCAGACGGAACAGCCCACGGAGGGGGTGTTACAGACGTCTGGTAGCACTAGGTCCGGTTAGAGCTATCTGTGATAGCTCACATGGTATTCCGGCCTAAGGGGGAAGGCTGCTCTGCTCAGCCAGCCCCCCAGGGGGTGCTTGCTTAGTGATGGATGGAATGCCTATTCTTAACCAGTGTCTGGGTAAGAAGGGAGGTTGGTGAGGTACCAGTTTCTTGGCCATGTGTTTGTGTAAGAAGAAAATAGCACACTGACCAAACCTGTTAGAGGGTGGAAAGGTGCTTTCGCAGGCATACGCCCCCCCAGATGTCAGTCCTACATGTCGCCACGCAGGACGTGGGCTGACACCGGGTTTACGCGAAGGTTGTTAACCCTTGCGAAGGTGTTTGGGCGTAGCCCAACCTGCAGCTCTACAGATATCTGCTAGAGAGGCGCTTCTGCCAGTGCCCAGGAGGTGGCTAAACTCCGTGTGGAGTGAGCCCTCACTGCCAATGGGCATGGGAGATTCTGAGATCGGAATGCCGTCGTAACGGCTACCACGACCCAGTGCGCCAGCCACTGTTTGGAGACAGCCTTCCCCTTCTGCTGTCCTCCAACAGACACGGAGCTGGTCAGAGCTTCAGAGCTCTGCGTGCGGTCCAGCAGGTACTGGACACAACACTGAGTTGATTCTTCCTCCCCTATGGGGAGCGCCTGCAAGTTCACCACTTGGCCCCGGAGGGAGTAGTGGGAACTTCTTGGGCACGCATCCGGGCCTGGGTCTCAAGATAACGTGAGAGTTTCCAGGGCCGAATTTAAGGCAATCCAAGGACACGGAGGATGCTCGGTGGTCCCCTACCCTCTCGAAGGAAGTGAGCGCCGTCAGGAGGGCCGTCGTACTCTGTGGGGAAGATCGGAACCTCCGAGGGGCTCTTGGGGGGCACTGAGGCTCCCCAGGACCACGTAGGGTCCCAAGAGGGTATGGAGCGGAGATGAGGCGGATTCCGCCCTCTCGCGCCCCTTAGGAACCTGGTGACCAGGTCGTGTTGCCCTAGAAACTTTCCACCCACTGAGTCGTGATGAGTGGCAATAGCGACTACATACACATTCAGTGTGGAGGGGAGTCTCCAGTCTCGTAAGAAGGAAAACACAATCCTGATCGAGCTCCTCAGTGGGTCTTTCTCATTGAAAGAGACACCAGGACGAGAAGAGGCGCCGTCTAGAGGCGAGTAACCGCCTAGTAGATGGGGCCCTAGCCTGGGTGATGGACTCTGCCATAGAGGGGGAGTAGCCATCTCAGGATTTTCTCGTCCCGTCTAGAGACCAGACATGGGTGTTCCAGAGGTCTGATCTGGGATGCCAGAACGTGTCCCTCCCCTGATAGAGCAGGTCCTCTGTCAGGGGAATGGTTCAGGGGGAGTCGTTGTCCAGAGCATCAGCTCTGAAGCCAAGTGCGGTTAGACCGGTGTGGTGTAACCAATAACACTTGGTGCTCCTGCTCCCTGACCTTGCACAGCGTCTGTGCAAGGAGGCTCCTGGGGGGGAAGGTGTGCTTCCGCCCATCCTGTGGTCAGCTGTGCTCCAGGATATCCGTGCTGAGGGCAGGGAATACCAAGCGGGCAAATGGTAGTGTTACGGGAGGCATACAGGTTTACCTGGGCCTACCCGAACAGCCTCCAAATGAGCTGGACTGCGCGGGGGTGGAGTCGCCACTCTCCACGAGGCATAAACTGGCATCCGGGGTGGGCGCGGTTTGCACCGCGCTCCGACCTCAGGAACCACGCATCACCGGGTTAGCATGGATGACATCACTTCTGCTTCCTCCTGAACTCGACTGCTGTGGGTGGAGCTCGGATTGGATTGGATTGGATTCAATTTATTGTCATTACACATATAACAAGTACAGTGTAACGAAATGGATTTAAGAAGAAGAATACAGCAAACATGAGGGAAGTGGAGAGAAAAACAGATACACATAATACACCATAGACAAGACTTGCAACAGGGTAAGATAATCCAGCTCCGGCAAGCAGCCATCCGGTCCTGCAGCCATTACGGCGCTTAACACAGACCCGCTTGCCAAGCTGGCGGGTCAAAGCAACGAAGGTTTGGAATCGGTCAGAGTCTGTCTTGTGTGTGTGTCTGTATGAGTGATAAGGTCCAAAAGTCTGTGTGTGTGTGTGTGTGTGTATGATGGGGGAGGGAACGCAAGAGCGTCTCGCCACATTGCCCTTCAGGGTTGTTTCTCCAGTATCGGCCAAGGCCAATCCTGGTTCAGGGGGGCCGAAAAGATAAGATTGCAGTTGTTTTGTCTTGAGGCGAGTAAACCGCATTCCAATTCCTGGGCTACTCTCTTTGTCCATTCTGGTCTCTAACATCATCAATTTTCCTTTCAAAAGCCGTGAGCTTTTTCAAGATGTAATCCATATTGCGATTAATAGTCTCAGTCTCAGTGCCGACTGCTCTTCCCACGGCCTCCGTCAAAACGGGAAGCCTCGTGAGGCTTTGGACAGCTTTTCCCGTTTTAATAATTTTTCAATAACCCAGGGCAAAGCATAATCCAATCAGCATAATACCTGTTATCATGGTTCCGAAAAGGTAGATATCTTCAATGTCCTCCACGGAAAGAGCCGCCAGACACACGATCCGCCATCTCTCCCACGCGTCCATCGTGTAGCCAGCTGCGAACGTTCCGTCAGGGCATTCAGGTTCACCCGAACCTTTGTTTCTCGTCGAGAAAATGGTGTCAATTGCGCTAAGTGACCAGTTGATCAGATCCATAATTTCCAAGTTTCGAGAGCAGTGCAGAGAGAGTCTCTCAATAGATGAGACGAGACAAGACAGGAGACAAAGCAGGGAAGATATGGGCAAGGACGGGGAGTGAGAAAATGCGACCGCCTCCGGTGAGAGCCAAACGAGAAGATACGTCAGAGTCGGAAGCCAGTCTCCCTCCGATGCTGCGAGCGACATCTCATCTACGCCACACATCGTTTCCGAGTGTGTGTGTGAGAATCCGGACGGTATGCGACCGCCGGTTGGGGAACGTTCAGAAGAGCGAATCGGGGTGCGATCGGCCCGTGAGCACTTGGCTGGCGGGTTTACTTTCGCAGAGTTCCCCATATCACTAACGCTGCTAACGTGGGTGGTCATCGGGGCCGTAGCCACAGATGTCACAGCCCAGGTAGCAGGCGAAATGGTGGCTGGTTCCCGTAGGAAGACAGCCACCCGTGACTGCAACTTCTGAATGACAATCTGCCCGCAGTGCGGGAAGATGTGTCAACGAACGCTGCTTCAGCGTGCTGGACGCCCAGACGCCTAACGCAACGATCGTGTCCATCCCCCTCCTCGATGAGGGTGCCGCACCCAAGAGAACAGCGGGACATGCCGCGCTGGAGAATGCTCAGTCAGTCCTGAAAAGGACTTTTTTAGAAAAAATCTCTAACCCTTCGGAACCGCCGAGACGCCCAGGGGAAGGTCGCTGCAGGTAGGGACGATCCGCTGCAACACGTTGTAGATCCGGCAATGTAGAAGAAGAAGAATTCATTGAATTCGTTCTGTTCGTAGTCATGAGCGAAGGCTCTGAAGAACAAAAGGTAAGTGAATGCTGCACGCCGGCTAGCTTTTATACCGGATATCCGGGGGCGGAGCCCGGCATGCAAATTTAATTCGCCAAATTTCATTGGGCTTTTCTATAGTAGTCAGAGTTGATTGGTTCTCAAGGGCGAACCCCATCTGTCGTTCTCGACACAACGTCGAGAGACCGACAGAAAGGGAACTGGAGAAACAGGTCAAAATACCAGATTTTTTTATTTTTCAAATTTAATCAATATAACAGAAATATTTGTACATGTATTTAGGAAAATCATACAAATATGTTTGTATGTGATAACCTTGATTTCTATCACAGTTTTGTCTTGTCATGCTGTCAGTCTTTTCAATGTTGTCGGAAGACTTAATGTCCCTCCTGAGAAACTTATCGCTATGGGCTTCAGTAGTGCCTTCAATCGCAAACTTATTAGGAACAGGTGTGATCCTTTTTGTTGACCTGAAGAAATATTTTTTTGATCTGACAGAAAATAAACTAGGTGAAACAAATCCTTTCATATTCAGATTCTGGAATATCATAAACACTTTTTTGCTCTTTTAATTTAGACCTATGGAGTATCAGAGCAGAGAGAATATGATTTATTATATTCAATATTCTTGTTCATCTTTAGCGAGATGGTAGCACAAACACATTTACAAAATATGACTTAAACTGTAAGGTTATGTGTGGGAATGTGGGTATGCCTTTAAAAAATATAATATTGATGAAACATTTTCTAAAATTGTTGCCTCCAACAGAAATACTTAACACATATTTGAACTAAGGGAGGGAGTGGAGTGTGATTTCCAGGAATGTCTGGTCCTAGGATAAGTGGGAGGGATAGAATGCAGGAATAATTTTGATTGGCTAGTTTCTTACTGAGCTTTCTATTTGCAGTTATGAACGTTTGCCACAGAAACCACATGAACTCTCCTACCAAGCGACTCCAAACAGTTCGGCTTTTGTAGTTTCTGAGTGTTTAGAAAAATTCTATGATAGCCCAAGATTTTCACTGCTTGCAATTGCCATGAGGCACCTATTAAACACACCTGCTGACAGCCTTGCCATTAAAATTGTTGCTTTTATAAATATAGGCTAACTGGAAATGTCTCTTATTTCCATCCTTGATATTTAGAATAGAACACATCCCAGTTTTTACAGCATAATGAAAAGAATTAACTACACGTGTAGTAGGCTGAGATTTTTCAATGTACACTGGGAAAAAAGAGAGAAGACATTTGATTAGCTCCTATAAGATCCTTAATTTCTGTATGACCACGGATGTGCTAATAGATATTTTAATTTTGAATTTCTGTGGGGTCGCAGTCAAACCATCACTCATAAATGTATATAATTAAAATCAGTTTAACAACACACAAACTGTGATCATAATGAAAAGAGCATTTCATTGAGTTGAAGAAAAGTCACGTCTAAAAGAAATGTGTTAGTCATTGATGCTCTGATAGCATGTGTGGTTAGATTCACAGACCATCACCAAGCTCTGGAAAAGTATATTTTACTGTTTATTGCTTCATTTTAACAAACTAAAAGCTCTCTTGTAAAAAAAAGTTTTTACAGTGCATTTGAAGCCTACCTTTCAGATTGCTTGTTTTACTAGAGTGACACAGAAACCCGCGAAAAGGAAATATTGTATGCACATGTGAGAGTTATAAAGTTATACAGCAGATTGTTTAGCCATCTTTAAGAATCGGCTGAAAACATGACCGATTAGTACTGACTTGTATTTTTTGTCTACTCTTTCTATCCTTAAAAAATCTCTAGCTTTGTATACTGTGGTGGGCTATATGAGACCAGTTTTTACTGGACTTATGCTTTTTGTTGTCCTTATGTTGTTCCAATTGCTTCCATTGCTTACCCCACCTGTAAGTCGCTTTGGATAAAAGCGTCTGCTAAATGACTAAATGTAAATATAATTTCAAAATCTCACTGTATGATAAGACATCGGTAGAAAGTCCATGGTACGATTTTAATAGCAATATTTAAAATGACAAATGGTGACTTGGAAACGTGCCATAAGCATCCTGTTTACTTTATCCATCTGCTTGTATCGGAGGTTGATGGACTTCAAAGGAAGCTGGAGAGCATTCTTGCCGAAGAGGCCTGTGTCAGAGAAGCAGCGCGGGAGGCCCAACCACTTCCTAATGTAGGTGTTGGAGATGGCGTCCATCCTGCTAGCCAGGGATGATGGTATTTCGGACACATTCAGAGGCCACGTCACACGCTGGAAAAGTGTGAATTGGTATCACCATACCTTAATTTTTCCATGAAGCTGTCTGCTGTTAAATCTTTTCGAGCTCCTCTCTCAGCTGTTTCTGCAACAACTTCCCCATCTGTCTGTCAAAGAGCTCTGAAGTGTACACTCTCCCAAGACTTCGGACGGATTGCTCTTTCAGCAATGGTATCTATGGTCTAACTATGGTGTTTGGCCACTAGGTGGCGCTATAATAAGAATCAAATCGAAAATTTCTATAACTACGCAACCGTTTGCCCGATCGACTTGATATCTGGTATGATGTGTCTTTGTCTCATGCACCATTAATATCTAAAAGGACATTGGCTTATCTAAAAAAAACATGGCCACCATTGGCCAATGAAGTTTGAGCACTCATTACAACGAGTTGACGTAGGCCGATCAAAACAACACTCGTTGGGCTTATTCTTCTTATGGTCCTTAAGGTCTGTAAGAAATGTGAACTCATTCGGCCACCGGGGGGCGAAATAACGCTTTAGGAGTGCTTAAACAATTGTGTATCACGTGACATATACCCAAACTAATGGAATAATATGATAGCTCTCCTTATTCTGAGCAACTTTGCCTCTGGAACCACTTCTGTCGATAAAACGGTTTGTGAGTTATCGCAGATATGGATAAAAACTTTCTTCGCGAACTTGTCCCTGAGTTTTCGACCGATCGGAACCAAACCAATGCAGATGACTTGTGTGGAGTGTGAAGGTAAATAATTATCAAAAAAAGTTGATATTTCCTTTCATGGTCGCTTAGGGGCGCCTAATAAATAAAAAGGGCAGAGCCTATCACATTAAAATGGCCATAAATCCAGAACGGCTTAATATATCATCATGGGGCTCTGAACATATGTGTAGACCATCACTCCGAGGTCACCTACAAAAGAACGTGACGTTTTAACACAAGGCGCTATAATAGTAAAAATGACAAAATTGATGGTTATTTCATTGCTTAAACAATTCTGTATCACGTGACCTTTGACATTTACGCAAACTATTGATATCATATGATAGCTCTCCTGATTCCAAACAACTTTGCCTCTTGAATGATTGATGTCGATCGAACGGTTAGTGAGTAATCTGTGATGATGTTACAAAACCTACTTTAGCGAACTAGTCCAAGATTTTTCGCCCGATCGGAACCAAACCTACGCAGCTGTCTTCTCTTGAGTGTAATAGCGAATAGTTATTGAAAAAAAGATGAAATTTCCTGTCAAGGTCTCTTGATGGATTGATGGATTGTCATTGCAATTTTTTTATCTTGTTCCTGGATCGTCGCCGAGTCCTACGATACCAAACATGCCAGGCAAACCTACGTAAGAGCAATGAAGCGCTCGAACCCGGAAAAGGCTGCTGATTATTTCTTTATATCCCAACAGTGGGCCGGTCCACATTGAACAATGGCCCACCGGGAAAACCCCTATGCATATCAGCCTGTAAAAACAGCCTATTTATATACATATTTTTTAAATCTGACCGGCCCACATTTCAATAAATGGTCCGGTTCCCCTCTGGCATTTGCCAGATTGCCAATGAGCATATGATTGTATGCCTTCAAAACAAAACAATAAAATTTTACTTCATATGTCCTTTTAGCTGCTTGTTGTATGGAAAAGAGATCCTTGCACATTCAACTAAAGATCTACATGTATTAGGGAGGAAAGAGACCAGGATATGAACATATAAGGGAAAGTAAACAATGAACACCTTAGGTTACACGAACCACTCCTTAGCATGAAAACAGGGATAGTTCACCCAAAAATGTATATTCTGTCATTGAATTACTTAACCTCAAGTTGTTCCAAACCTGTTATAAATTTCTTGTTTTGTTGATCACATAGAAAGATATATGGAGGAATGTTAGCAACAGAGATTTCTGTGGCACCATTGACTACCATTAAAATGGTATCCTGTCTTGCAAGTGATGGACGCATGGTCTCAATGCATGTAATTGGGCTTTGGAACATTTACAGTTTGATACGGTTCTGATAAAGGTCTGGAACATGTCTTATTTTCTGGGGGGATCTTGAATAAAAGGAACATTTTATCTTTGGAAAACAGACTTCTCTTTCTCAGGTTGCTTCAAGTTTGGATTTCTTACCTGACTTGCTTTTGACTCTTTTGGATGGTTGTTTCTTCTTAATATATTTGGCTGAATCCTGCTGCAGGGCTGGTTCTTCCTCTTGCTCCACCATTGCCTCCGGGATAGACTCACATCCAGCTGCAGAATAAGATATACATGCTTGTCATTTAATACGAAGTGACTGGTTAGTACTGAAGTTAGTACCCGGATCACACAGAACATGTTTTTTTGCAGTGAGAAGCACATTCTTGAATTGTTTTTTTGCTGGCAGTTAGCAATTCGCACCCCGTCTATGTGCGCCAGGTGCCTCGCCAGAGCTCTCTAAGGGCCTGACGTTGAGAAGAAAAGCGCTTGATTTCATGCGCCTTTTTTCCATTGTCCTATCAAATGAATGGATAGGCAGGGCTTCAGTTGTGGTGACGGAACTTTACAGTTGTTTGAAACGTCCAGAGACTGATGGAGGAGAAATTTGTGTTGGATGTTGTGGGTTAACCGACCAAGGTCAGAGCGAGTACACTCTGCTTTGCATGTTTTAAAGTTTTTGCTAATATGAGAGTTAACAGTAAATAGAGAGCTCGCGATGTATTCCTTGACACATTACAGCTCTTTCGGTTGTTGCCTGGCACCATAAAAAAATGCTGCATGCTGCCCTTTTCAAAAAGCCATCGTAAAAAGTAGCACTGCCTGCCTCACATTTTCAAACATGAAAAATGTGTTCTGTGTGACCGGCCACTAAGTCAGTACTCTCAGTTCTCACTAAATTATTTAAACTGAGAAGTCATGTATTATTTAAATGTTCAGCGTGTCTAACAGTTGTTTTTTGGTATAATATACAATATATATTTATTTATTATTTACACATATATATTGCAGTTTGGATACGTTTTAAATAGAGAAGAGACAAGCATTTATACACTGAAAATTCAAAACTGCTGACAGAACAAAGCATTTCACATATCCTAAGCAGATAAAATAGTGTGACTGCTGACTTTGCCTAGGAAAGATGACCATAATCCATTTACCCAGCCTTCAATCGAGTCAAATACAGTGGGGAAAATAAGTATTTGAGCATGAGTGGTATGCTCAATCACAAGCTCATTGTAGCCAACCCTCACACACATGCTTTCAGGCTCTCTGACACCCCTCACTCTACCCAACTCAACAAATCTCAGCTCAAATAACAAGTGAACAGTGAACAGACGCTAACACTTTGAGAGGAATAACGCAAACAGTGAACGGGAGGAGCGGGTTTACTGTATATAATTGTGATGCGCTTCACTGATTCACTACTGATGAATATTGCATGTTTTTTATTTAAATCCCGTAAAGCTCTTCACATATACTGGGGACTCTGCCCTCAATCGGAAAGCCATGCAGAGGGTAATGTGTTTCACCCAATACATCATTGGAACTGAACTCCTTTCCCTTTAGGACACAATCACACAGCTCTGCTTTACGAAGGGGAGAAAATAATCAAGAACAAAAGCCATCCAAACCACAAAATAGTATCACTGCTCCCATCAGAGAAACAAAACAGCTGCATTAACGCTCATATAGGGGACTCTCCAACTTCACATAGACAGTTAAATGTCACCCAGAATGTCCTATAACCCTTTGCACACACCTGTAGCTAATCACACACACCTGGAATGCATTCACTTCCTGATACCTACTGCTGAGTATCTCTTCGTCTAGTGTAGTGGTCACCAACCCTGCTCCTGGAGTGACCGTCCTGCAGACTGTAGCTCCAACCCTGCTTCAGCACACCTGTCTGTAATTATCAAGCAAACCTGAACACCTTGATTAGATAGTTCAGGTGTGTTTGATTGGGGTTAGAGCTGAAATCTTCAGTATGGTCGATCTCAAGGAGCAGGGTTGGTGACCACTGGTCTAGTGATAGCAGCATTAAAGAGTCATTTGTAGTTACCAAAGTTTAGTATTTTCTTGTTTTACGTGTCTTTGGATTATTCCCTTTGTCTTGCCGTTTGGACTCTGTTTGCTTGGATTTTTGCCTGTGTAACTGGTTACACAGCAGCTCACTCTAGCCCTTCAGTTGCTGAACTGATTCCCTTGTATGCAGCGCTTCCCATAATGGTTATAGCATTAGTACGCTCACTTTTCTCTCATACATGCAATATAACATGATGCCTATGTTATTTTATCTGTTTGTTTTCTGAAGGTTGTACAAGTAATGTTCTGTCAGTACATTGACAGTGTAATGTGATCACATTCCCCTCATACACATGCAATATAAGCAAACAATATTAAGATTTTTGTAAATCCTTTAAAATGTAATGAAGACTGCAAAAACACAATAGACACCACCTACATGTTTTAACCCTATAATTGCTCAAGACACCTCTTGTTATCGGTCTACCTGTCTAGTTTCAGTCATTGAACAGTCTGTTGCTCAGTTTCAAGTAATGTGTCTTATAATTCATTTTCTGTTAGTGCAGTTCTAATCAGTGCTCCAGATTTTGAACCATTTGTTTGCTCAGTTTCAACCAATGAGCGTAAATGCAATTTTTCTGTCACTCCAGTTTAATTCCATGAGTCTGATTTTGAACAGACTGCTCATTCAGTCTCTGCCAATACCCCCAATGTTAAAATGTCTGTCTTACCAGTTTCAGTCAGTGAGTCCCGTCATTTTCCCAAAGAGTACCCAAATGTTTCTGACGTTAAACTTTCTGTCATGCCAGTCCCAATCGGGGAGTCTTATCGTGAACTGTCTATCTGTCCTCTTCTCCCTTTCTGTCTGATTTTGAATCTGTCTTACCCATTTTCAGAGTCAAATAGTGAAACATTGCTCCACCCACAGGCCTTTTCATTGGTTAGTGACAAAGTAACAACATTGATATTCTGATCCACAAATTAGGTGGCGGTAATGCACCTTAACGTTGGATGCCACCTGCCAAAAAACAAGAATAAGATAAGAAGAATGACGTGACCTAAAAATTTGTTTCCGCTGTTTTTGCTGTTCCTGTTTGGTGAGTAAGTTTTTTGTTTTATTTATTTAAATATAACTCTATCTATATTAAATATAGGTCACGCTTTTAATGTTTTGCCGAAAGGAGAGGAGTAGTTTTATGTCTAGCTGGTCAGTAAATGTTTGAATACCGCCACCATCATGTGTTTCAAGTTTATTCCTGAAATCCACCGCAGACACTGTTCTCACCCACGACGCAAGGCACAACGTGTTCACTCTCACGAACGTCTCATTCACACCTCTCCTTCTACACATCTGTATCTCTCTGTGGGTCTCTGGAACTGCCAGTCAGCTGTGAACAAGACTGAATTCATCCATGTGTTTGCCAGCCAGCCAGTCTGACATTCACAGTCTAGGTCGCTGCTCTCTCCACAAACTACTCCTTCTCTCCTCGCCAAACTGGAAGAGGAGGAGTCACAGGTTTGCTTACCAACACTCAAAACCTCACTGGCTCGTTCGACCTCACGCGCCTCGCCACAGCCTGTACTCACAGATCAGGAAACCAGCTTGATCTCATCTACACCGGTAACTGCCCCACAGATAACATTAAAGTCACACCTCTTCACATTTCTGACCACTTCTTCATCACTTTCAACATGCTCCTTACTACATTCCCTACACCAACACCACCCCCCGTTTATTTTAGACGGAACCCCTCCCCCCAGCACCATCTCTGCATAAAAGAGACAACCACTCTTCCCTCCAACTTTGCATTTCTAGATGCTGACATTGCCATCGACACCTTATGCTCAACACTTACATGCTGTCTAGATAACCTTTGTCCTCTGTCCTCCAGACCAGCTCGCGCAACCCCCTCCTGTCCCTGGCTGTCTGACATCCTCTGTGAACAACCGAGGACACTCAGGGCCGCTGAAAAGAAATGGCGCAAGACCAAGAATCCTGCTGACCTAAGGGACTACCAGTGACTACTCTCCTCTTTCTCTGCTAGTGTTACCACAGCTAAAACGTCTTTCTATACCACCAAGGTGAGCAATGCACCAAACACTCGGCAGCTTTTCAAGATGTTGAACTCTCTTCTTTGCCCCCCTCTCCTCCCCCGCCCACTTCATCTTTGACTGCGGAGGACTTGGCTGCATTTTTCACTGAGAAAACATCATCCATCAGCATACAATTCTCAGCACCTTAGACCTCGGTACACACTAACCTCACTTCAAACATTGTACTCTCCTCTTTCACCCCACTGACTGACACTGAAGTCACCAGACTTCTCTCCAGCCACCCCACGACCTGTCACCATCACCCAATCCCCTCCTATCTCTTTCGGGCCATGTCCAGCACACTCACACCTGTACTCACACACATCATCAACACCTCCCTGCTCACCGGCACTTTTCCATCCACAGTCAAACAGCCCCAGGTCACGCCCCTACTGAAGAAACCCAAATTGGACCCTATTACTACCGACAGTAACAGACCTGTCTCTCTCCTCCCATTTATTGCAAAACTACTTGAAAGGGCAGCTTTCAACCAGGTGTCTTCCTACCTATCCCAGAACAAACTACTGGATGCCAAGCAGTCTGGCTTCAAAACAAACCACTCTGTTGAGACTGCACTGTAATTGGTAGCCAAGACAGAATCTAAATCCTTGGTCCTGATTCTGCTAGACCTAACTGCATCGTTTGACATGGCCGATGACCAGATACTGCAAGCAACCTGTCCACTCCAGGATTCTCAGGCTCTCCTCTCCACTGGTTCAAATCCTACCTCTCCGGCAGATCTTTCAAGGTGTCGTGGAGGGGCTCGCTGTCCACTGCTCACCACATGATCACTGGGGTCCCTCAGGGATCGGTGCTTGGACCGCTGCTTTTTTCCAACTACATGACATCCTTGGGACCCTTCCTATGGGCACATAGCTTCTTGTATCACTGTTATGTTGATGACACCCAGATCTACATTTCGTTTCACCCAGATGATACCACTGTAACAACTCGCATTACACCCTACCTAGAAGACATCTCAGCTTGGATGAAAGAGCATCACCTCCAGCTGAACCCTACCAAAACAGAACTACTTGTGTTTCCGGCACACCCTACGGTGCAACACAATCTCATCATCCAACTTGTCAAAACCACAATCTCTCCTTCCAAAACAGCCAGAAACCTGGGAGTCATATTTGATGAACAACTGTCCTTCAATGATCACATTGCAAAGACAACGCTGTCATGCCAATATCCCTTATTCAACATTAGAAAGGTTAAACCCTATCTCACTGAGCATGCGGCACAACTCCTTGAGCAGGCCCTGGTAATCTCAAGGTTGGACTACTGCAAGGCTCTCCTTGCTGGTCTTCCTGCAAAGGCTACCAAACCACTACAGCTAGTTCAGAACGCATCAGCACGCCTCATCTTCCAACAGCCCAAAAGGGCTTGTGTGACACCCCTTTTCATCTCTCTCCAGCTACCGGTTGAAGCCCGTATCAGATTCAAGTCAGTAATGCTTGCCTACAGGACTATCACTGGATCTGCACCAGCATACTTTCACACCCTGCTACAATCCTACTCCTCCGCATTCTCATTCACAACTACTCCCTGGTGGAAAATCCTTCCTTACTCTGTCCAGTCGACCACATATCTCACAACATTGAAAAAACTACTTAAAACTCATCTCTTCTGTGAATACTTGACAGACAAATAAAATAAAAAACCTCTTTCTCAACTCTCAACTCAACTTCATTTTTATAGCGCTTTTTTTACAATTTTAATTGTTACAAAGCAGATGTACTTGAGACATATTGACTAAGCAAATCAATTAAAGTTATATACCTTTAAAAACAAGAAAAATCTGAAAACACAGAAGAAAGACATACCCACATACAAACATTCCACACACATAATATGAACAAGTACTAACACACAAACATAGAAAAAACACACAGACGCGGACGGACACACAGACAAGCATGCGCACGCACGCACACAGACACAAACACACAGTGAAAGCTCACAGAAGGTAGTGGTCTAGCTTTTGTTGAAATCAGTAACTTTGTATTGGCACCTATTTTATTATTGCTCCTTTATGACATATCGCTTATTGCTCTCTAAACTGTTTGTAAGTTGCTTTGGATAAAAACGCAGTGGTATGCAAAAAAAGTTGGCACTTTGTACACATGACCAGTCACAGTGTTCGGCCAGAACATTTTGATTGGCAGAACGTTTTTTGATCCTACGCCTTTTACAAACTATTAATAATTATAAAAATATAATTTGACCACTATGCTTCTGGCCAGGATCACCTATTCTGCCTTTAATTCTCTTTCCTCTTGGAGTTGGTTACTTTTTGTGATGGGTGTCAAGCTGTATAAAAGATGAATAATAATACTTAATGAAGTTGATGACTGATCTGAACGCTAAGATACTGTGCCAAATTAAACTGAAGGTTTTCCTGACATCAACACTCATCATACAAATCCTTAACAATGTGACAATCATCAAACTAATTCAGATAATGAGATGAACTGCAATGTATGCTGGGAGTCATGAATGAGTTTTGTACTATGATGTTACCCAGTATGTCTTGCAGCGTGAAGTTTTTTGTTGATTGACAGTATTGTAGAGTTTCTTCAACTGATTCTTGATGTCTGATTGATTCACCGATTTAAAGTTTTTTTAGTGTCTGTATTTTCTGTCAATTCAAAGGAGTATAATAAGCCATACCACTACTTTAATCTTACACTGTAGTATCAGACAAAACTCATAAGTCAATAACACAATGCAAATCCAGTGTATTGTAGGAAAAAAATATTTTTGAATATATTTACATGTATTATAAACCACTTTAAGTTGAAATACATAGATCCCACTTTATTTTATTTTATTACTAAAATCGTTGTAAAATAGTCATGACTTTTGAGCAAAATCACAATTCTTTTGGGTCACGTCTGTGCAGCTCCGTCCAAAGATAAACCGAGCCGATTTTCGTGACAATCAGTCACAATTTCTAGGACTTGTAGAGAAAAAAATACAATACTGTACTTTCCAAAATAGCCGCTTCTGTAATGGGAGGAGTCTTACTGTAATGCATGGAATGCAATGAGCTTGACGGGTGCATAATGTGTGGCGAGTTAAATTTTTGTACATCACTGGGTTCGAAAGTTACTGTTTGAAAAGTGGATTTTTGATCTGTTGGTGACGCTTTAAAGTGGGTGCTAGAGTCCCAATACTTGGTCTCGTGACTTATGAGTACCACCTCTACGAGTGTGCCAATTTTCACCATTTTCCTACGTATGGTTCATATGGCTACCATAGACACCCATGGGGGAATAATAATAATTATAATACTGACAAGAACAGGCTTGGCCCCTAATAATAACACATGAGCTACAAGCAGCACCACCGGGGCAAAGCCCAAAAAGCACCGCAAGAGCAGTGCAGAGCCTCACAAGCGCAAAGCAAAAACACAGATAACTGCACAAACTGCACACTTACTCCATTGTACCCACAGCATTCCCGGACCTAGCCTACACTTTGCCCACACAGCCACAACCCGCCCACACTTCCCCTAGCATACCCACGACACGAAATGAGAGAGTAGAGAAAAAGTAGCAAAAATCCAGTGTATTGGAGAAACAGATTATTTTAGAATATATTTACATGTATTATAAACCACTTTAAGTTGCACTACATACATTGCACTTTATTTTCTTTTATTTCATTATTAAAATGACAATACATTTTTTTACAGTTTGCTTACATACTTGCACTATTTGAGCACATACTTGCAAATTGAAATGTGAGAATGCGCATCACAAGGTTCGAACCAGCAACCCCTTGCACCCGAGACTTGTAATTTATCAGGTGTGCCATTCAGTTGGCTTGCTTCACCCAGCAGTGTTCATGGGCAAAAAATACATAAGAGTAATATCTCATGAAGGCAGGTATTGATGACAAATCTCAGAAGTGACATTGAAAGAAAGAATTTAATTTTGTACTAAGCTTGTTTCTTTTTTTTGTTTCTCAGTTTACATGCTTGAACTGGCTCTCTTTCATGGGTTGTAAGCAATTAAACTATAATATCTCATGAATGCTAGGTGGGGCTGTCTCGAAATTTTAACGTTAAGTTTAAGGTTACGTTTGGGACTATAATTTGGTGATGTGTGTGAAATTGGGTGCAGATATGTCACATGGTTCAAAAGATATCGCGATTTATGACAACTTTCAAAATGGCGGTCATTCAGTGGCGACATAATCGTACTCACACGATCCGGCCCAACTTGAGGAATCCGTGGACACCGAGATCACGATTTCTGACAAACATTTCAAAATTTTCGAGCAAAAATAGCCATTTGTCAAATCTTGCTGTTCCCAACGGTGTCGATAAAGCGTACAAAGTCTCGTACCAATAGATCGAAGAATGGCCAAGATACCGTCTCCAATACATTTGGGGTCAATTTCGAAAAGTTTGCGACCTCATAACTTTTGAACAACAACAAAAATCGCAATTCGTTTTAGTCACGTCTGTGCAGCTTAGTCCAAAGATATATATAGTACTCGAGTTGAGGGGGATTGCATCCCCCTTTGAAATAAAGATGTTCAAATCATCCCCGTTCTAAAAACGGCTATCCCCCCTTCCCATCCCCTGTTATTTTAGCAATGAATGTGTAAATATTAGCACTATTTAAACATTTAGTTTTTGCGAATATTGAAAGGGCTAATATACTGTGGACAAGGGGAACGTGCACATATAATGACACAACGATTTGTTTTAAATTGACGTCACGTCAGTCAGCGACATAGCAGCGCAGGTGCTGGTGCCGGTGATTTCAACATCATGGCCAAGCAACATGGACAGCTTGACCTGAGGGACTTCAGCTTTAAGAGGGCAAGTAGTAGAATTGAAGGCAAGTCAAGAGCCAGGAATACTTTTGATATGTCACCATATCAAGGCGGAATATCTGGACAGAGGCGATAACAAATCAGTTAGCGATAGTTTCAACCTTTTTTTCTTGTTAGCTAACGCCAGCTAGCTAGCTAACGTCAGGTTAGACTTTACATTCACAAAGTTAATGTTAGATTTAGTTTCTGTTTCACCCGGAATATCTTACTGTAGAGTTTCCCACAGCACTTTACAGCGGCCGCCTAGGCAACATACACCTGCCTCCTTAACTAGCCTAATCAGAAAATGATAAAACATAAAATTTCCACTGTGTTACTCTGTCCTGTCCGATCAGCGGCATCTGGTGGAATGTCATCGCGCTATCTATCATTGTTCGCAAAAGATTCTTCAACATATAAATGGCAAGTGCAAGGAAAGCCATTACAAGCCATTACATTAGACTAACAAAGAATAGCATTGAACTGATCAGTTATTCATTTTGCTTCCCCTATTTTGTGTTTTGTTTGACCACCTCAAGGTTAAGAAATATCATGTAGTGCTATGCATTATATGTATTATTTTCAGATTTTGTAAATAGTACATTTGTTTAATCCATTTGTTCTTGCAATTCAATTAAAATGGACTTGACTTGAGAGGATTCATGTTCATTTACAATGTTTTGTGAGGTCTTGTTTCAACATTTAATTGATTAATTCCCAATTGCTTTATTTGTATCATGAGTATGAAGTTCCACTTGCACCCAGTGGGAAAATGTGTCCTCTGTATTTACCCTAACTATGTACAGTGGTAGCCATGCAAGCCTAGGGACCAACTCCAATTCTGAGGTGCCTTGGTCAAGATCAATGACAGGAGTATCTGATACGTAATAAATCAACAGCATGCATGCTGTTTTAGAGTAATATAATATAATAATTATCTTTGTGCTTAAACAATAATCAAAAGGGTACACTGTTGGTCTCCCACCATATGCGTTGAAATGATCTGTCCCTAAGCATCAAATCCAATTCACCATCCCCCCTGATTTTTTTTAAAACTCGAGTACTGGATATAGATCACACTTTATTTTATTTTATTTCATTACTAAAAAAAGTTACGTTTCGTTTGTTTACACACTTTAACTATTTGTGCATATACTTGAAAATCGAAATGTGTAAATGCGATACACGAGGTTCATACCCACAAATTCTTGTATCCCAGGCTTGTAGTCAAAAGATGCCCATGCTTTATCAAACATGCCACTCAGTCGACATGCCTGTCCCACATCCCGAGGAGAGCTTTCCGAGGTTCAAACATTGACATGTGCCAATTCCAAAGGGGCTGAATCAAGAGCGTAGAGCAAATGTACCAGAAACACAGTGTATAGGAGGAACAGATGTCAGAAGTGACAATGAAAGAAAGAATGTCATTTTGTACTTGTGCTTGTTTCTGTATAGTAAACCACTTTCAGTTGCACAACATACATTGCACTTTATTTAATTTATTTTCAATACTAAAATCACATTACATTTCGTTTGTTGACATACTTGCACTATTTCTGCACATACTTGCAAATTGAAATGTTTAAATGCGCAACACAAGGTTCGTACCAGCAACCTCTTGCACCAAGACTTGCGAATTCATCAGTTGCGCTCAGTTGGCTTGCTTAGCACAGTAGCTTTCAAAGGTAATAAAAATAAAAAACAAAAAAAATATCTCACAAACGCTTGGTGGCGCTGTCTTGAAACTTCCAGGGTACTTTGGGACTACAAGTTGGTGACTTGTGTCAAATTTTGTGGCGATATATCACATATATCATTCATTGCCCTCAGTTCCCGGTAACAATTTGCTGAAGGTGCCGCGATAGCATTGGCCATTACGACTTTTTAGCCTAAGGTTGCAGGTATTTCACCGAGTGGCTTTGGTAGTACTTTCCACACAGGCGCTTACAGGTTTCAGTTCAATGTCATCGCGGATGCGACAGGCAGGCATCTACACTTTGAAAAAGCTATTTTTCTTTTATCAATATAGATGATACAACAGTGCATTATATCGGCAACAATGTAACAGATGATTATTTAGCTTAAGGTTGCAGGCTTTCTATAGAGTGGCTTTGGTAATACTTTGCATGCAGGCGCTTACAGATTTCAGTATGATGTCGTCGAGGGTGCCACAGGCAGGCATCCAGACTTTGAAAAAGCTATTTCTCTTTTTACAATATAGATGATAAAACACTACATTCCATCGGCAACGATGTAACATAGCTGTAACGTATAGTTACCTGGGCTGGAACAAAATTATAATGCGTTAAATTACTCTGTTACCAAAAAATGCTGGAGCACCCAGGGTGAAAGGAAGCTCTTTTAGAGACAGAGTGGGTGCCAGGCCCTGAAAGCCCGGCTTGAGGTGCGGCGGGTCGGGACTGCTGGGGAGGAGATGACGTCCGGGACCTCGACCCCTGAAGGTCACGGCTTTTATAAGCAGATTTTTGATAGATATCTGTTTATTTTGTAAACGCACTGCAACTACCTGAAGGAAATCGGTCAGAAGCTGACCCAAAACTCATATATCTCTTCTCATGTCCGCAATACCTGCATATGCAACAATAGTTTTTCATTTTGCCATTTCTACATCAACTACATGATTTGAGAGTGGCCTTTTATGCATTATTTATTATATAAAGTATAATATAATATATTATTTATATTATAAAGGCATTTACATGCAACACAAAATACGTTCACAATACCTTTCTTGTTATCTTATTAAGCATATTAGCCACTATGAGGCTGCTCAGGTAGTAGAGGGACTAGAATACGTCCAGTTAAAAGTTATTCTACCACTGAAATAATTTAGAGACATTATTTTAAGGTAAAACTCCTCAAAAACTACAAAGTGTTGCTTTAAGAAATCAACATCCCTTAAACATTCCACTGTTACAGTGGTCAAAGCAGATCCACTCTATGTTAAATAACTGAATGTGAAATGGTCTGTATTTACAATTCTGACCTTGCATCATGACAGGTGGAGAAACGCTGGCCTCTGAGGAGAGAGAAAGACGTCCGCCTTTGCCCAAGCGGTCACAGAGTAGAGTGATGTGTTTCTTCAAATATGATGTGTCTTTGGGAATGATCAGTGGGCCAGTGCTGAGACTGATGGCCTGATCTTTGGGGCTTCGTGATAGACATGTTTTTAAAAGATGAGAAACAGCTGCATCCACGCTTTCTTCCCACCCCTGAAAAACATCGAAAATACAATTATACGAGCCTCATATTTTGAAACTTGCAGTATTGAAAAAATTTTGTAGATAATATTTCATCCTTATTTGAATGGTCATGGTTGGCTGATTTATTTCAGTTATTTTGTAATGAAATTATGCTTGTTTGTAATGAGTTTGTAAAATGTTAGCCTACAAATAAAATTGTAAGCACTGTCATAAACCTTTTAATCAAAATGTTTAAAGATGAGAAATAAATGAAGAAACTATTAATCAGTCAGCTGTTTTTAAAGCTTTGTATCAAGACCCTGCATTTATTATATGTGAGAATCTGGATTTCGTCCCGTCCTCTACAAATATTGCATCTGTGTTTAATACAAAGTTCATATATCATATGTATTCATTCGTATTCATTCCTATTAGTATTAGCTTCTATTCACATAAGATGTGCCTTAATGTCTTGTTGTTTAACCTCGTTGAAAGTTGTATCATGTCTTATGGTGTCATATGTTTATATAAGAATCTGTTGTTCTCCATCTCAAGGTTCCTAATAATGTCTAGGGACAATTGTTTTGATATTGTAATATTAAATACGTGATCATATCTGATTGTTCAGGAGGAATAAGACTAAACAGAAAGTCTGGTGATTTTCCACTGTTTTGGTGGTTTTATATGACACCTCCTGTTTCAAGCTTATAAATATTAGTCCTTAATACAATAAACTTTGGACTCTGATTGAACAAGCACTTGTGTCTGTGTCAAACTTTGTCTCCTGGATCCAGAAACTCTGTGTGTTCCGTCGACTAGACTCTTCAACTGTAGAATATTGATTAGAGAAGGGGAAGTAAGAAGTTTACATTCTTTCATTATATAATTTGAATAAAAAAATATATAATTTTGCTAAAAGGGGGCTTGCACGGGCCTCAAATTTAAGCCCTAGCGCAGGCCTGAGACGCTCAGGCTAAAGTCTGGCCCTTGTCTGAAACTCATCTATGGAATCCAACGGCAGGCCATGTTTACTTTTTCTCCTCCCCATTACACACTGTTGCAGACTAAACTACTAAACTAAACTACTTTAATGGCTGCAAAAGTTTAAACAGTCTCATTCAAAAAGTTTAAAAGTCTCATTCACATCATGAATTCAATTCCACGCTACAGCACAATTGGCAATCAAATTATGCGTTCAGCATGTACACATACTCTAAACATTTTTCTAAATTAACTTCTTAAAGAATCTTAACTAAGTATGAATAATTTTCCATAAAAAAATTAATATTTTAATGGCAAATTGTACATATTTTGTTTAGTTTCTTTATTAAGAGTATTTTTTTATTTAATTTTCAATCTCTTTTGAACTGTATGACATATCTGCACCAAATTTGGTAAATTTTACTAATGTGACAACTTAAAACCCAAGGACTGATGTAAATGCGGGATATTTACTCAATATGCGATGTGCGGGACAAGGGGTGAAAATGCTGTGAGGTACAATGCAAAAGCAGGTCAGAGTCGATGATCTCATGGACAAGTGCGCCGACACCCTACCCAGGGGGCAAAGGTGTTGACTAGCGGGTCCAGTCTTGGCTGGGGCTGTATGGGAGAAGCAGTTTGTTGCAGCTTAAGAATCAACTGAAACTCGTAAGTGTAATTGATTAATAGTGTCTTATTGATTCTAACGCAGTTTCGTTCCTTTGTTTGCATCCGCTGGGTCACGTGTTGTTAGTTTGCGTTTGTTTTGCGAGTTTTTGGGAGATATTAGAAGGCATGTCCTGCTGAATTCAATTGCGTGATTTAAACGGGTATATAAGTGCGATTAACCATCGCGTGCAGCCCTCATCACGTGAAAACGTCTTGGTTACGTATGTAACCTCGGTTCCCTGATGGAGGGAACGAGACGTTGTGTCGAGAACGACAGATGGGGTTCGCCCTTGAGAACCAATCAACTCTGACTACTATAGAAAAGGCCAATGAAATTTGGCGAATGAAATTTGCATGCCGGGCTCCGCCCCCGGATATCCGGTATAAAAGGAAGCCGGCGTGCATCATTCACTTACCTTTTGTTCTGAAGAGCCTGAGAGCCTCTCACGACTGCAGCAGAATACGATACGTGTTTGTGGCATAAGGGACACAACGTCTCGTTCCCTCCATCAGGGAACCGAGGTTACATACGTAACCAAGACGTTCCCTTTCTGTCGGTCTCTCGACGTTGTGTCGAGAACGACAGATGGGGTTGCCCCTGGAAAACGGCACAACGCTGTATCGCGTCACAATCTCTAGCGAAGCGACGGTAACAAGCCTGGGCGTGTCAGCTCGATGCTTTCGCGAAACTGTAACCTTCCAGTGTGGCGGTCGGGGGGTACCAGAGCTTTCTTGGAGAAAGATGGGTACAGCCCTGACCGATAACCTTTCACGGACGGGGGCCTTAGCTCTCTACAGGCGAGAGGCC
Source organism: Triplophysa bombifrons (assembly GCA_029783895.1). Taxonomy (NCBI): domain Eukaryota; kingdom Metazoa; phylum Chordata; class Actinopteri; order Cypriniformes; family Nemacheilidae; genus Triplophysa; species Triplophysa bombifrons. The sequence goes on from CM056455.1 coordinate 9,389,240, forward strand.
GTCCGGCTCAGGTTTACACCGGGTAAGCGCCACGTCCTTAATCAGGAATGCGCTGCAGAGGCCACCTCCTACCCGTGGGGAGGAATATGGTGGATATAGGTATGGTCTCGTCCTTGGAGGAGAACGCATGGAATGTGCGGACTGGGTAGTTAACCGCGAGGTGGAGGTCCACCTGGGGAAGTTCATGGGTTACCAGGAGTGGGAACCATTCTCATGAGGATACATCAGACGGAACAGCCCACGGAGGGGGTGTTACAGACGTCCGGTAGCACTAGGTCCGGTTAGAGCTATCTGTGATAGTTCATATGGAATCCCGGCCTAAGGGGGAAGGCTGCTCTGCCCAGCCAACCCCCAGGGGGTGCTGCTTAGTGATGGATGGAATGCCTATTCTTAACCAGTGTCTGGGTAAGAAGGGAGGTAGATGAGGTACCAGTTTCTTAGCCATGGGTTTGGGTAAGAAGAAAAAGGTAGATAGCACACTGACCCAACCTGTTAGAGGGTGGAATGGTGCTTTCGCAGGCATACGCCCCCCCGGATGCCAGTCCTACATGTCGCCACGCAGGACGTGGGCTGACACCGGGTTTACGCAAAGGTTGTGAACCTTTGCGAAGGTGTTTGGGCGTAGCCCAACCCGCAGCTCTACAGATGTCTGCTAGAGAGGCGCTTCTGCCAACATGGGAGATTCTGAGATCGGAATGCCGTCAAAGCGGCTACCACGACCCAGTGCGCCAGCCTCTGTTTGGAGACAGCCTTCCCCTTCTGCTGTCCTCCAACAAATACGGAGCTGGTCAGAGCTTCAGAGCTCTGCGTGCGGTCCAGCACCTACTGGACACAACACTGATCAGGTTGGGTCTTCCTCCCCTATGGGGAGCGCCTGCAAGTTCACCACTTGGCCCCGGAGGGAGTAGTGGGAACTTCTTGGACACGCATCCGGGCCTGGGTCTCAAGAAACGTGAGAGTTTTCAGGGCCGAATTTTAGGCAATCCGGGGACACGGAGGATGCTCGGTGGTCCCCTACCCTCTTGAAGGGAGTGAGCGCCATCAGGAGGGCCGTCTTACTCAGTGAGGAAGATCGGAATCTCCGAGGGGCTCTCGGGGGGCACTGAGGCTCCCCAGGACCACTTAGGGTCCCAAGAGGGTATGGAGCGGAGATGAGGCGGAATCCGCCCTCTCGCACCCCTTAGGAACCTGGCGACCAGGTCGTGTTGCCCTAGAAACTTTCCACCGACTGAGTCGTGATGAGTGGCAATAGCGACTACATACACATTCAGTGTGGAGGGGAGATACTAGTCTCCAGTCTCGTAAGAAGGAAAACACAATCCTGATCGAGCACCTCAGTGGGTCTTTCTCCTTGAGAGAGACACCAGGACGAGAAGAGGCACCATCTAGAGGCGTGTAACCGCCTAGTAGATGGGGCCCTAGCCCGGGTGATGGTCTCTGCCATAGAGGGGGAGTAGCCATCTCAGGATCTTCTCGTCCCGTCTAGAGACCAGACATGGGTGTTCCAGAGGTCTGATCTGGGATGCCAGAACGTGTCCTTCCCCTGATAGAGCAGGTCCTCTGTCAGGGGAATGGTTAAGGGGAAGTCGCTGTCCAGAGCATCAGCTCTGAAGCCAAGTGCGGTTAGACCAATGTGGTGTAACCAATAACACTTGGTGCTCCTGCTCCCTGACCTTGCACAGCGTCTGTGCAAGGGGGCTCCTGGGGGGGGAAGGTGTGCTTCCGCCCATCCCGCGGTCAGCTGTGCGCTAGGATATCCATGCCGAGGGCAGGGAATACCAAGCGGGCAAATGGTGGTGTTACGGGAGGCGAACAGGTGTACCTGGGCCTACCCGAACAGCCTCCAAATGAGCTGGACTGCGCGGGGGTGGAGTCGCCACTCTCCACGAGGCAAAAACTGGCAAGAAAGCACGTCGGCTGTCTAGTTCAGTTTGCCCGGGGTGTGCGTGGCCCGCAGGGAACGGGTCACCTGTTGACTCCACCGGAGGAGGCGTCGAGCAAGTTGTGTTAGCTGCTGTGAGCGAACGCCACCCTGACGATCTGTGTACGCTACAGCTATAGTGCTGTCCTCGGACCAGCACGTGCTTGTCTCGCACGAGAGGCCGTAACCTGCTCAGTGCAAGTAGCACAGCCCACAACTCTTGGCAATTGATATGCCAGCGCAGGCGGGGGTTCGTCCAACGCCCCGCCTACGTGCCCGTTGCACACTGCACCTTACCCCTGCAGGGAGACGTCAGTCGTCACCACGACCTGTCTCATAACCTGCCCAGAGGGACCTGAGTCCGTCGAAAAAGTCATAGAAGACTAGGGGTTATGGTGCGTCGGAAGCAGGGCGTCATCACCATGCACCTGCTGCCGGTGTGCCACGCTCTCCTCGGAACTCGACTCTGAAACCAGTGTTGGAGCGGTCTCATGTGCATCAACCCAAGGGGTATTAACCCACGAGGACGCCATGTCCCAGGAGCCTCTGAATTATTTCAGGGGGACCGCTGTCTGCCTAAAATGTTCATTTCAGACAGTTCAACACTGGTTGGGCGCACACTGCGGAGAGGTGCGCCAACATGGTGACAGAGTTGAGTTCCATACCGAGAAAGAGGATGCTCTGCACTGGGGAGAGCCTGCCCCTTCTCCTGGTTGACCTGGAGTCCCAATCGATCTAGGTGCCGGAGCACCAGGTCCCTTTGTGTACATAACAGATCTCACGAGTGTGCCAAGATAGGCCAGTCGCTGAGATAGTTTAGTACCCACTCGCCTTCCTCCCCTCAGGGAGAAAGGGCGGTTTCCACGATCTTCGTGAAGACCGTGGAGACAGGGACAAACCGAAAGGGAGGACTCTGTACTGATAAGCCCGCCTCTCGCACCCGAACCGTGGGAACGGCCGGTGTCGAGGAGGATAGAGACATAAAAGTAAGCGTCCTTCAGGTCGATTGCCACGAACCAATCCTAACACCTGATAGATGTCAGGACGCGCGTCTGCGTGAACACCCTGAACGGCAGCTTGTGAAGGTGCTCTGTTCAGGGTACGCAGACCTTTGCAACCCACCGTGTTTCTTTGGAATGATGAAGTGCGGGTCGTAACCCACTGAACATCTTGGTTGTGAGGGACGAACTCGATGCCTGTTCTGCCAGAAGGGTGGAGACCTCTACCCGAAGTACGGAGGCGTCCCTGCCTCTGACAGAGGGAGAGATGATGCCCCTAACTTGGGAGAGTCTCTGGCGAACTGGATCGAGTAACCAAGACGGACCGCCCTCATTAGCCAGCGAGACAGTGTGGGCAGCTCGAGCTCCCAGGGACTGTGACAGGGTGACCAAGGGGATGGTCTGCTTCATCATTCCCACGGGGGGGTTCGTTGGCTGGCGGAGCTAACCATGTCGCGGGGGTCCCCGGAGGGAAGGTTGGCTCCGCCTTTTTACCTGCCTGGCGGAACAACGGCACACACTGTCGGTTTGAGAGTGGTGACAGCTGTCGTATGTGTACGACCTCACGCCTCGCCAGGGTGTGAGGTCGGTTCGCCGTGCACAGTCCAGAGGAGTGTGCGATAGGCTGTAAGTACACCCGGGGAGAAAAGAAAACTCTGCGAGTAGTGGGCGCCAAGCCCTGAAAAGGGCCCGGCTTTGGTGACGAGGCAGGAGTCGTCCCGTACCGACCGATCAGAGCCGTGGCTGTGAAGGTTCGGGCCCGATGTTTTTCTCCCCTGGGTCTTCCCGTCAGTGTCCCTTCTCGAGAGAAGGTTGCTGACGGGGTGGAGGTTTCCCCCTCGACCTCTGCTTCCGGGGTGCCGCCTGTGGGGGCACAGGAACCGAAACCTGATGTCGAAGGGGTCCTGGGTTGCAGGGAAGCAGACATCACGTGAGATCTCGGAGGCCCGTAGGCGGCCGAGTCGCGGCGTGAGGCTAATTGCCACTGTCTGCTTCACCGTCAAGAACTACTGAGCGCAGTCCTCGATGGTGTTACCAACAACCCACCCTGCGAGATGAGTGCATCAAGAAAGCGGACTTCCTTGGTGTCACTCCTCTGCACAAGGATATAGCCGGGGGTGTCTCTCCTGGACCACTACCGTGGACATCGTCCGACCCAGGGCCCGCGCCGCCACCTTAGTCGCCCGTAGAGCGCTGTCAGTGGCGGCACGGAGATCCTGCATTATACCCGGGTCGGCCTTACCCTCGTTGAGCTCTCTCCACGCCCTGGCCTGGCGGACCTGCAGGATGGCCACGGCATAGAGAGGGGGCAGCCTGGCCCACGGCAGTGCAAGGCCTCGACACCAGTGATGCCGAAGTCCTACACGCCCTGGACGGTAGGCGTGGCCGATTCCCCCCAGGAGGCAGCTGCCCGCGGCACAGGTGTACCGCCGGCGCCCGAGCCACCCGGGGGATGTCGACGTAGCCTTTGGCTGCCCCACCAACGAGGGAAGTAAGGGAGCCGGAGCTAGTTTCACTGGAACGGTCCGTGAATGGAGCGTTCCAAGTTTCACACAGCTCCTCATGCACCTCCGGGAAAAACATGGCACCCGGGTGGGCGCGGTTTGCACCGCGCTCCGACCTCAGGAACCACGCATCTCCGGGTTAGCATGGATGACATCACTTCTGCGTCCTCCTGAACTCGACCGCTGTGGGTAGAGCTCGGATTCGTCAGAGTCGGATGTCAGTCTCCCTCCGATGCTGCGAGCGACATCTCATCTACGTCACACATCGTTTCCGAGTGTGTGCGTGAGAACCCGGACGGTATGCCACCGCCGGTTGGGGGACGTTCAGAAAAGCGAATCGGGGTGCGATCGGCCCGTGAGCACTTGGCTGGCGGGTTTACGTTCGCAGAGTTCCCCATATCACTAACGCTGCTAACGTGGGTGGTCATCGGGGCCGTAGCCACAGATGTCACAGCCCAGGTAGCAGACGAAATGGTGGCTGGTTCCCGTAGGAAGACAGCCACCCGTGACCGCAATTTCTGAATGACAATCTGCCCGCAGTGCGGGCAGATGTGTCAACGAACGCTGCTTCAGCGTGCTGGACGCCCAGACGCCTAACGCAGCGATCGTGTCCATCCCCCTCCTCGATGAGGGTGCCGCACCCAAGAGAACAGCGGGACTTGCCGCGCTGGAGAATGCTCAGTCAGTCCTGAAAAGGACTTTTTAGAAAAAATCTCTAACACCTCCGGAACTGCCGAGACGCCCAGGGGAAGGTCGCTGCAGGTAGGGACGATCCGCTGCAACACGTCGTAGATCCGACAGAAGAAGAATTCATTGAATTCGTTCTGTTCGTAGTCAGGAGCGAACGCTCTGAAGAACAAAAGGTAAGTGAATGATGCACGCCGGCTTCCTTTTATACCGGATATCCGGGGGCGGAGCCCGGCATGCAAATTTCATTCGCCAAATTTCATTGGCCTTTTCTATAGTAGTCAGAGTTGATTGGTTCTCAAGGGCGAACCCCATCTGTCGTTCTCGACACAACGTCGAGAGACCGACAGAAAGGGAACCGAAGAGAGTAAAGACTAACTTGTGACAGCCAGGGCCAGCGGGTAACGACTGTGGTTCCTTTGAGTTGCAGTGATAGTTGCCAACTGCTTCTGCCAGATGACCTTGTAACAATGCGACACACACCCAGGTCTGATCAACCTACGGTGGGCCTCCCTTGTCTGAGGGTGTCTTGTGATGAAGGGCGGAAACACCCAATGAGGGTGAGGTGCACAACTGATGCTGTGTCGCATTGATGGGAAGCATACTCTTGAGGCATCTTTCACTCAGCATAATGTGATGAAATTGGGACACACAACTCATGAGATGTATCTCTGATAATGGCATGGAAAGGTATGTATCCTATCTGTTTATATAATCACGTATAACCCAAACACAGAGGATGAGTACCTGACGAACCAATGATACCTCAGACCTCCTTTTTCCTCTATTTCTTTTATTGACTGCTTCCCCCTGCATAAGGTGTGGGAAATGTCCTACTGGGCAATTCAACTGTGCTGACATAGTGGAATTATAACAACTAGTCATTTTAGCAAATCTTTGCAGGACTTGACAGGAAGATAAAATTGTGTGTCATCACAAAACATGGAATTAGCTTCCACTGTTATGCAGATGATACTCAGCTATATATCTCATCAAGACCAAATGATTCATTTAAGCTATCCAAACTGGCAGAGTGCATCGAGGACATAAAACACTGGATGACTAGTAATTTCCTCCTTTTAAACTCTAGCAAAACAGAAATATTACTTATAGCACCAAAATCAAGTAAACAGAATATCTCCGATTACAGCCTGCAAATTGAAGGCTGCACTGTTACTCCAACAAATATTGTTAAAGATCTAGGCGTTATATTAGACGGCAACCTGTCATTTAAAAATCACATCTCAAATATCACAAAAATAGCCTTCTTCCACCTTAGAAATGTTGCCAAATTACGAAATAGTTTATGTGTTGCAGACGCAGAAAAGCTTATTCATGCATTTGTGACCTCACGGCTTGACTATTGTAATGCTCTACTTAGTGGTTGTCCAGTATCATCGATAAACAAACTACAGTTAGTTCAGAATGCTGCTGCCAGAGTTCTTACTAGGTCAAGAAAATACGATCACATAACCCCAGTTTTAACATTGCTTCACTGGCTACCCATTAAGTATCGTATTGATTTTAAAATTCTTTTAATTACTTACAAAGCCCTGAACGGTTTAGCACCTACTTACTTAACCGAGCTTTTATCACGTTGCAACCCATCACGCTCCCTAAGATCTCAAAATTTAGGACTTTTGACAACACCTAGAATAACAAAATCCACCAAAGGGGGACGAGCTTTCTCATACGTAGCACCTAAACTCTGGAATAGCCTTCCTGATACTATTCGAGGGTCAGACACACTCTCCCAATTTAAATCTAGATTAAAGACACATCTTTTCAGCCAAGCTTTCACTTAATGCATAGTTAATGAACAGCAGCTACGCTAATTATCCTCTTTATTCTCTTTCCGCCTCTGCCTCGGGATGCCCATCCCGAGGTAGGAAGAAGTTCCACCATGTCCAGACGACCGACAGATGCCCATCCCCAATTTGAGATCACGCCAGCTACAGCTGCAGACTGACTGACCATCCCAGCTCCATCTAAGGCAATTCCACCACCAGCCAAGAGAAATATGACCATCGGACCATCCCAGCTCAGACCACTACATCCCCAACCAAGAGCAAAGACGGACTATTTGGCTTATTAATGCTGAAGTTACAATATTTGGTATTAAATGCTAAACTTAAATCACATGTCACCAGTTTGAGTGCAGCTATGACACGTCAGAGGGGATCTGGCCCTCCCGGCTGAGCCTGGTTTCTCCCGAGGTTTTTTTCTCCATTAATTAATCATTGGAGTTTGGGTTCCTCGCCACAGCAGGGCAGTGTTGGCCTGCTCACCGGGAGACTGCATTCATTCATTTATTTATTTATTTAGAAATTAGCTATTATTTATTAGAATGATCTTACTCGTTGTATGAATACCATGCACTGTGCTGTGTTTTAACTTTTCTGTTTTTCCTGTTTGCCCCTGTAAAGCTGCTTTGAAACAATACACATTGTGAAAAGCGCTATATAAATAAACTTGAATTGAATCAGCATAAAAATGATATGAGACATCATGCTACTGAAAAATAGATCCAAGGGGAAGCATATATAACGAAAAAAGAAAAGGACTCAAAATGTAACCTTGGGGGACCCCACATGCGATCTGTGTTGAGGATAAATTGTTCTTGCCAATTATAACTTAGAATGTTTGACCTTTGAAAAATTAGGAAAACCATTTTAATGCAACCCCCTGAATGCCACCAATCTCTCTAGCCAATTTAATAAGATGGAGTTATATATTGTGTCAAATGCTGCACTAAGATCCAAAAGAAGTAAGATAACTCCATCTACGGCATCAAAGCCACACAGGATATAGTTTGATACTTACAACAAGGCATTATCGGTACTGTGAAACGCCCTAAAACCTGACTGATACTTATTGAGCATGTTAAGATCAGACAAGTATGTAGAGACCTGTGAATAAATTACCTTCTCTAAAAATTTTGAGGGAAACGGCAAATTTGAAATGGGCCTGTAGTTGTTTAAGATATCAGGGTCCAATTTAGTTTTTTAAAGAGAGGCTGTCGCACAGCATTTTTGAAGCTTGTGGGTACCTCTCCGCTGGTTAGGGAACTATTTATAATGGCCAATACATTCTCAAGCTGCCGGGTTTGCGAAACAGAGTCAAAAAGCCTGAACGAATTAAATGGCAGCAGGGATTCTGACGATCCACATCTGGTGGTAATATCTGGCTCTTATATCCTGAACTTTATCTACAAAGAAGTCAAGAAACGTTTAACCAATATCCAGTGTTGCAGCCACGTAACCAACTGTGGTAGGGTAAAGGACAGATTCAATAGTTCTAAAAATGACCTTAGGTCTATGGGCATTCTTGCCGATTATTTCAGAGAAATAAATATATTTCACCTCATTAACATCCCTTTGAAACTGCTATAAGGATTCACAGAACATTTCATAAGAAACCCTAAGTTTGTCTTTCTTCCACTTACGCTCTACGGCATTGCCGCCTAACAGTGTGGTATGATAATTTGGCAAAGGCTAAAGATCTGACCTCTTTCTGTATATCAGTGGAGTGATCTGGTCCAAAATGTCACTACAAGTTGTATTAAATACATCCAACAACAGTGATGGGTCCATTGTACTAGATATCAAATCTGTAGTATAGGTGATATAGTTAGACGAGTAAATCTCTTCTAATTGCATAACTGTACAGGAGGTATTGACACGAGTAAAATGCGGGCGCTCAGGAGATGGTGAATTAGAGAGTGGCTTCAGAGATTCAAATAAAACAAAACTGTGGTCCGAACAACCAGATTCTGCCACCTCCAAATTGTTTATATGCATACCCAACATTAACACCAGATCAAGCTTCTAACCTTTAGAATGAGTGGGGCCTGCAAATATTTGTGTCAGATTAAAGGAGTCTATCATACATACAAATTCCTTAACTAACGGTTGTATTTTACAGCATATATAAATATTGAAATCTTCCTGGATTAACCATCAATCACAACAAGGATTCAATATAGTCAGAAACCATTGAAGAGCTTATTATATTTAGGTGGTCTGTATTGCACAAAGTACGGGACAGGTTTGGTCAATAATCATTAGATGCACTTTGAAGGTTGTAATTTAAATCCACCGGCAGAAGTTTACAATGATAAAGGTTCCTTAGCAAGGTTGCTAAACCAACACCATGGCCTACAAACCTTGGAGTACTATGAAATGTACAGTCCTTTGGAGTAAGCTCTCCTAGAGGGATGGCATTCCCAGCATTTTGCCACATCTCTGTCAAAAGTCCCCTGTGACTAAAAAAATCGTTCAGAATCAAAGTCTTCTTTTAAAGGTTCTTTAGTAGAGTAGTGCAAACTTCACAGGAGAAGACGCTTAAGTTTCTGAAGAAATTGGCGAAGATTTTATTGATGAATATTCCAGTGAACGAAGTTGTATGAGATTAACGACGAGAACCCCTATGGGCATATCGGGGCCGACATGCAATTCCTAGAGATGTACATATTTTGTACGTGTCCAAAGTTGCAAACAGTGGCAAACCGGTGTACATATTGTATACATCCTTGTGCCGATGCACACCCGAGGGAACCAATCTTGAAAGGTTTCCCCAATAAAAGGCCAGTTACTAAAAAAAGAGAAGAGAAAATAGCCAGCACCAACCTATCTGCATAAACTGGCTCACACTATGGAGCCGAAGTGCCGCAAAAGGAACAAACGGCGGAGAGACTAAACCGTAGCCCTTGAGGGTTGATGTTAAAAGAGGTCAAAAGAAAACTGAAGTTTATATTCAGAAAACAAAGGTTTGGAAATGTGTTAATGGATCGTGAGATTCAGGGTCGTGTTGAAGTCCATTACAAATATGTGCCTGCAAATGCCAAAGACATGTTTAAATGGTCAAAAGGATGACCATCCTTTTTCTGTAGCTTTCCTGTAGCTCAGTGGTAAGATCATTGCGTTACAACGCAAGGTTGTGGGTTCGATCCCAGGGGATTGCAAATACCTATGTAAAATGTATAGGATAAAGCAATGTAAGTCGCTTAGGATAAAAGCGTCTGCCAATTGCCTATATGTAATGTAAATGTAAAAGAGGTTGGGGATGTGAGAAAAGATCAGAGGGAAGTATAAGCTCGACTGGAAGCTCTTAAAGAGGTGTTTTCTCTGTCAGTCAGAGATGGGTTCAGCATAGTCTCAGAGAACCTGTCAGCCGCAGAGAGAAGGAATTTGAAGGAAGCTCTTGGTGATGTTTTGTATGATGAGAGCATGGCAGACCCTAGATCAGAGATCCAAGGTAGGGAAAGATGCGAAGCTTAAGATGTGGTGCAGAAAAGCACAACAGCAAAAGGTCGATTGGAAAGAGATTAGCAGATGCAAACAAAAAGCTAATGAGAATGTTGAGGATTACGCTGAATGGATGTGTGAGAAATTTTGCATGTTTTCAGGGCTAGATCAAAAGGGCGACCCTGTGAGCTTTATTAAGATCCCAGGAAAGGGAGGACCTTTCTTATCTGTCCAGTTCTCTACTAAGCTACCTGCTATAGCTCAATAAACTCCCCACTGGAAGGGCTTCAGGACAAGCACGGCGGATACAACTCAAGTCACTTTATGAGCTTTTATTGTGCACACACATACACGATAATCATCCACAAGCTAGGTAGCGTGAATGCTACTGCTACGCTAACCTATCCGCTAGATATGGTGACGTTATTGCACGTTTGTTAGGTTGTAAACCTGCATTGAAACCACAAACACAAACACCAGAATTAACTAATGAAATTACAACATCAAGTGATATTAACGCTTTACCTGAATTACTAGTAATGCCAGTTTAAAGACACTCACCGGCAAGGCGTACCAGTCCTGACCATCAATTAAGTGAAAATGAAACCAACAGGCGAGATGCCGGCTCACTGTGACTATTTAAACGCACAGACACATAGTAATAAAACAAACCGGTAACCTAATAATTATGTGAAATATAACATAACTATGAACATGGCCTGCATATGGAATACAGCTGTAAATATACACACTTATTTCCTCAAATACCCCAGAACATAATATTTATATACATACAAACAACAGGTACACCTGGTGGAAAGTTCTACATTATCAGTTTGGCTTGATGGGTTACTACCTGCAATAAGAAAAGGAGTTTGTAACAGGAAAGAGGGTTTAGGTACTCCCACAGACACTAATTTCACTGTTGATGATTTGATGAAAACTGCAAGTGATGTAGCTTGAGTAGAGAGCCAAGCCTCAAAATCAATGCGGTCTTTGAAAGCAGATTCTGAAAATTGGTCAAGAAATACTGTGCCAAAGGATGTTTGCATGCGTTGTGGCAAAAGGGGACACTGGACAAAAAGAGAGAGGAGAGAGAGTTAGGGAGGGGTGGGCAGAGTTTTCCGCCTCCTTCCCCTCCTCCCAATGTTTCTAATGTCTTAGATCCAGTTTATCAGTTTGCTCAGCTTCCGAGTGAGACACAACAAAGGCTGTTGGGTGCTGTCCAACAACCAGCTGCAGAGGTACGGGGAAACTAGGTCACCACTGTCTCCAGTGGTTATGCATAAGTCAGATGGCTTATATGTGAGGGCCCACATTCTTAACACACAAACAGACATAGATTTCCTAATTGATACTGTTGCAGAGTTAACTGAGATTCCATCAGGTTAACTTTCAAATGTTTTGATGACAACAGAAACGATTCATGTCACAGGTGCAACAGGGAAGGGAACATTTTTAACAAAAACACAGCCAATAACCTTTTTGATTGGGGCCAAAGAGCAGTTTGGGTGGGTGAAGACACTCAATCATTATTGGGGTTGGATGTGTTGATGACTCTAAATTCAAACTTTGAATTCAAGGAGGGCAAAGTAACCTGGAGATTAAGAACATTGGTCAAAGCTGATTTACGATCCCATGCGATTTGGACAGATAATAAAATAGATTGTGGGTTACTTGTTATGGAACCTGTCACATTTACAGGGACAGCACACCCTTGCACTAAGCAGTATCCCCTCAACCCAGCTGCCATGAAGGGCATGATTGAACAACTAGAGGAGAATGGCATTATTGTTAAGATCAACAGCCCAAGCAACAGTCCTGTGTGGCCTGTAAAGAAACCTGATGGTTCATGGAGACTCACAATTGACTACAGGGTAGCAAATCACTACATTGATAAGATCACTCCTCTCGTAGCTGACCCAACAACAATTTCCAGATTGATTACACCAGAACACAAATGGTTTTCAGTGATCGACATGGCTAATGGATTTTGGTCAGTGCCAATGGCTAAAGATGTGCAATCATGGTTTGCTTTCACAGTTCAGGGTCAGCAATTCACGTTTATTCGTCTTCTGCAAGGCCTCCATAATGCCTCGACTATTTACCATCAGGCTATACACAGACACTTGAAAGAATTTGAGTCAACATCAGTTGTTATCCAGTTCATTGATGATGTGCTGGTCTGTTCAGAGAATGAAGCTGAACATGAGAGAGATGTCGGGCGGCTGCTTGATTTTCTGCACAGCAAAGGTCACAGAGCGAATCTGAAAAAGGCTCAGCTATGTCAGAGTGAGGTAATCTATCTAGGTCATAGTTTGTCTCAGGGTAAGAGGAAAATAACAACAAGCCTCTGCGAGGCTGTTAAAAGACATCCAATTCCCAAAACAATCAGAGAGTTAAGATCTTTCCTGAGTCTCTGTAACTACAGTTGTAGTTGGATTGAAAACTATGCAGAGAAAACACAACCTTTAAACAATTTGTTGAAAGGGAATCCCAGAGCACAGGACTTAGTTTACTGGCATACTGATACTCACTTATGTTTTGAGAATTTGAAACAGACTTTGTGTGTAGCTCCAGCTTTGAGAATACCAGATCACTGGAAATCATTCACATTGCATGTTCATGAACAAAAAGGTTACATGACCTCTGTGTTAACTCAGGAATGGGGAGATCAGAATAAACCTATGGGGTATTATTCTCAGCAACTTGACACAGTAGCACTGGGGTGGGGGCCTTGCTCGCGAGCAGTTCAATCTGGCTTTGCATTGTGTGACTCCTGTAGTGCTGATCAGAAATGATCCATTCGTTGCCCACATTCTGTACATGCTTTGTTGTCTCTAGGCAGAGCTGCGCGTGTGACACTTCCAAGATGGATCAAATGGTCCACAGCACTAGAGTTACCAAACATTGTTATTGAAAAAGCTACACCTTCAAACCCAGCCACATTGCTTTCACCGCCTGAAGCAACTCCAGACGGCCATGACTTTGCAGAGATTGTACAAAATTTAAGCGTTGACGAACACTTAGACACTGTACCAATTCAAAATCCTGATCTGATTTTGTACACTGATGGGTCATCTTTTGTGGACAATGGGGAATGCAAGGCAGGTTGGGTAGTGACCACTTATTTAGAAATTTTGGCTTCTGGGGCCCTGTCACCAGGAACCTCAGCTCAGCAAGCTGAATTTATTGGCCTTACAAAAGCATGTGAATTGGCAACTGTCAAAACAGTAAATATTTACTGTGATTCCCGCTACGTGTTTGGTGTGGTTCATGATTTCAGAGCAGGTTGGCAGCAAAGAGGTTTCCTCACCTCTGCAGGTACGCCTGTAAGAATGGTAGAGTGGTGGAGAATCTTTTAAAGGCTCTTGCAGCTTCCGCAAAAGGTTGCGTTACTGAAGGTGAAAGCTCATACGAAGAGCGATTCTGTTGAAACAAAGGGAAATTCTCTTGCTGACCAGGCAGCAAGGTTGCCTTAGCAAGAACGGCAGACATTCTTACTGCTCAAGCATGTCAACTGCAGGTCATTGAACATCACTCAGAGCTCAAAGACATAGTGGAGATGCAAAATTAGTGCTCCCAAGAAGAAAAATGGGAGTGGAAGGAAAATGGTTGTAAATTGTCAGATGACAACATTTGGGGATATCAAAACAGAACTGTAAATCCAAAAGCATTGCTTCCTTATCTGGCCACACAGATACACAGCGTAGGACACATAGAGGTTTCTCAAATGTGTTCACGCTTTAACACAGTATGGTGGACAAGGGGATTCAGGAAACAGGCAGAAGCTGTTGCTAACGGATGCATGACATGTCAAAAACACAATTCGGCACCCCCGATTCCATCAGTTTCAAATCAAACACCTGCACCCTCTGGGCCGTTTCGTGAATTGCAATGCGATTTTATCACTCTTCCTAAATGTAAGGGTTATCAGGATGTCTTGGTGATAGTAGACAAGTTTTCTAGATGGGTGGAAGCTTTCCCCACTAAGAAAGGCACTGCTGCTTTTACTGCTAAAGTCTTGGTTCGAGATGTGATTCCCAGATGGGGAATTCCGACCAGTATTGATTCTGTTTGTGGCAAAACGTTCACTGGCCAGGTGTGTCAAGAAGTTTGCAGACTTCTGGGAATGCAATGGCACTTTCATTGTCCAGGGCACCCACAATCATCGGGTATGATTGAAAGAGTTAATCGGACTCTTAAAACACGACTGGCAAAATATAGAACAACAGGGCTGACATGGGTAGATGCTCTTCCGTTAGGTCTGTGCAGTATCCGTTCATCAGCTCACAAAGAGACTGGGCTGAGTCCTTTTGAGGTTATCACAGGGCGACCAATGTCGTTACCTGGATCTCCAGATCTTGCTGAGGCTGATGTGCATTTGATGTCGGATTCACTTTTAATGTACTGCATGACTTTGACAGAGGCTATACAAAAGGCTCAAAAACAGGTAGATCTATAAGATCTACAAACCATATCTCATAGATGGATCTATCAGCGGCAAACATAAGTGCCTTTTCTGTCTGTTCACGGCTTGTCAGTGAAGCAGATGCGCAAAGGGGCATTATAGCAGAGTTATAGCGTGCGGCAAAGTGCAAACGAAGTTTAAAGAACTTTTAAAGTGACAGGTAGCGTCTGTGAATGATAACAATAGCCTTAATTAAGCTTTATGATTTATTTTTTGATGGGCCAACATTACCAGCATTGATAACGCATTACAACTAGGTTACATTTCAAAAAATGAGTTAGCTTACATTAACTAATAATGGCTGCTTTTACTTTTACAGCATTTATTCATCTTAATGATTTCAACGGATTGGTTCATTTCAACGGATTTAAAGGACCCAGTCTTTAATTGTTTTAGAGGCTTTGATTATGTTTTTGGGGTGTTTAACAATGGATGTTCATGTTTCTAATTTACAAAAATGTTTTATATTTCACATATTTCAAGTCTATTGTTCACCGCTGTCCCTCTTCTCATAAAAAGACTGGATTTATTCCAGTCTATATAAAGTCCCTCCATTTGAAACACTCTGATTGGTAAAACTGACCAGGTCTGTCCGATTGGTTCCCCGCTTAGAGCGTGTGTGTGAAGATGTCCCACCCATACCATATCAGCAAGATTCCACTTCTCAGGCTGTTGTGTTTGGTTGGTTTCCCTCTCAGTGCACGTGGATTCATAAACTTTGGTTTTTAGCAATAAACAGTAACAATGGCGTCAACTTCACTTCATCAGTTAAAAACATGCGGATCGATCGAAGTGTAACAGAGGTCTGCTAGTGCATGTACAAACGTCAGTCTTTGTTGGAGCTCGTAAATTGTTCTCCTACTCACCGGACCGAATGGTGTCAGACCAGTTATATTAATTAGTGCTAATCACAGAAATGTTAGCTTTGCCTTTTTATTTTGGACCCGAGTTGGATAATAAAACAAGCAGATTGACCGGGAGACATTTACAAGCAGGACTTCAAAGGACGTTTCATACAAGTGTTTAAGAGCTAGGCTATGCATACACACACACACACACACACACACACACAATATCAGTGTATTACAGAGAACAGCTTTCAAGGACCGATGTTAAAGTCATGGAAGCTGTTATTTGACCGTTGGTTATCTTAGAATGTGCGTAGATGAATTCTTAGTACCAGCTGTTGGACTGTGATGAAAGTGAATGTAGTTTAGGGCGTAGCTCAGTCAAATGTTTACAACCTCTGATAACCAAACACTACTCCAGCGGCTCTTCCTCTTCTCTAAGGAAGACGTCACCCCTTTTTTTGGCTAATTCCTTTGGGCAGAGGTTATTAAAAGCACTCGGAATAGTGACAGCATCTACCCGGGAAGTAGAGGGCTGTAGTCTGATTCCATCTGTTCTCTGTAGTCCTTGAAAAGGCAAATTCTGTTAAAGACAATATCTCGCTTGGCACTGAACTTTGAGATTTATCATTTTGCAGGTATTGTTTATGCTCTAACAGCAATATTAAACACTGATTATAGGTTGAAAATGTGCTCTCGGGGAATGTGGATTTAAATATTTAAATCCAAAATATTAACAGTTTTATTTCTTAACATTTATCAATGAACTAATATAAATAAACAACTAGATTTGTATTAAGTTACATAAAGAAATTAATAAATGCTGTAAAAAGAGATTTATTGTTAGTTCATGTCAAAATGCATTATGTAATGTTTTTAATGAATTGTAACTCATTGAAGTGAATGAATTAAACCATTCTTTAAGGTCTTAGCTAGTATTTATGTAGATTAATTTAGGTTTAAACAGTTTATTTCTCGTTTCACCTAAGCAGACAGCAAACACTGAGACAGTGTTTACAGTGTACACGTTTAAGGCTGTATCATAGATTGATACCTGACACTCATATGTAGGTCTGAGTGGTGAGATGTTATTTTTAAATAAGGGGGAAGACATGATCAAAAAGCAAGGCAGGAACACAGTGTAAGTTGTAAGAGTGAAAAATAAAATAACAGAATTTTAAGTTATTTTTGTTTCATTCTTTTTTATTTAATTACTTCCTGTATGTTCTTTTTGCATGTTATCAATTTAGTATTGGTATTGAAATACTTTCTTAAGTATTGTATCAAAGTAAAAAAAATTGGCATTGTGACAACACTAACAGGGACTGATTTATTAGTGCTGCCATGGGTGCTGGATTTCACTGTTATGAATCGATTATAAAATGTGTATGAAACTAATAATACAGTTCAGTTTTGCTTCACTATCTTATTACATATGAATAACTGCATAATTATTATTTTAATCTCCTCCCAGTCCTTTGATTCAAATTCCACTGTTAAGTTTAGTCACAGTGACTAAGAAAATCTATGTCTAATCTAATCTATTACTCACCAGTTGTGGAGTGTCTTGCAGCAGCGGTAGAAGAGTAGCCTCCAAAATGGCGGCCTGCTCTGAGCTGAGCCCTCGCCACAGAGACAACAGAAGGATCAGCAGGTGACTGGCACTCCGCAAGCGTGCACAAGCCTGAATCAGACACTCCCTGTTGTCCTCTGCTGCATCTGCTAATGCTATAACCTGACAGAAAGAGAAAGAGAGACGGGGCCAACTGAGTGTGATGCCTTGAATAGGCCAGGCGCCAATTTTATTAGTGGTGTGAACTTGCAAAGCCAGATGTAAATGTGTTAACTTGCGACCTGCTGATATCTCATTGAAAACCCTTTTGAATTTGCCCATTTGTGACGTGTACTCGCATAGCAAGATGTGTATATGTTACCTTGTGACCTGCTGATATCTCATTGAACGCCCTTTGGAAATTAACCTATTAATGTTTATACTATAGTATGGAATTTGCAGCAGAACAACAGTATCCACAAACATGCCATTGTCTCACTATAGTAACCACACTCCAATTACCCTTTTTGTAATGAAACCACAGTAACCACAAATTTCCATATTATTATTTTATTTTCAAAACAATAAAATAAACAGTCAGCTCATAATAGATATTTTTTGCAAAGAATTGATCAAAAGTAGGCTTAGTTATTATACAGGCTGATAACAAAATACTTAACTCCATTTTTATATTTACTTTGGAATTGAAACTTGGATTTTTTAAGAATCAAAATTAATAAGCAGAATCGGAATTTGATGTTGTAGCTAACTGAGAACCACAGACTTGACAACCGATGGCAAACCCATTTTACCCATGATGTTCCTTGAGGGTCACTTCCATGAGTTTATTGATTATGCTTTGTCGCTGGTGGGCTCTCTTTTCATAGTGGGGGAGACAGGGGAGGGGGGGAGTGAGTGTCAGGCTCCGCTGGCCAAGGAGCTGGGCAAGTCTTGGATGCCTGCACGCCAAACGCTGAGGGTGGTGAGCACTGTGTTTGTGGCAGCTGCCTCACAAGAGCCCGCTAACAAAATGCCTGCCTTACCAGAGCCTCCAGTCCCAAGTCCGGTGGTCCAGGAGGCGCCTGTTCTGAGGGTTCCTGAGGTCGTGCTCCCTGATCTGGTCTATGTTCCCCCTGTTATTTTGGACTTTTCAGTTACTTCTTGTCCGTGCCATGTGTTTGTATTCATTTGTAGGTTTTCTTGTTATCTAGTTTCCCCCAGGTGTGTCTTGTTACCTTGTAAGTTTCCAGTGTATATAAGCCTTTATGTTTCAGTTGTCTATTGTCATCCATCCATCCATCCATCTTCTTCCGCTTATCCGGGGCCGGGTCGCGGGGGCAGCAGTCTAAGCAGGGCTGCCCAGACTTCCCTCTCCCTAGACACTTCCTCCAGCTCTTCCGGGGGGACACCGAGGCGTTCCCAGGCCAGCCGGGAGACATAGTCCCTCCAGCGTGTCCTAGGTCTTCCCCGGGGTCTTCTCCCGGTGGGACATGCCCGGAACACCTTCCCGGGAAGGCGTCCAGGGGGCATCCGGAAAAGATGCCCGAGCCACCTCAGCTGGCCCCTCTCGATGTGGAGGAGCAGCGGATCTACTCTGAGCTCCTCCAGAGTGACCGAGCTTCTCACCCTATCTCTAAGGGATCGCCCGGCCACCCTGCGGAGAAAGCTCATTTCGGCCGCCTGTATCCGCGATCTTGTCCTTTCGGTCATGACCCACAGCTCATGACCATAGGTGAGAGTAGGAACGTAGATTGACCGGTAAATCGAGAGCTTCGCCTTGCGGCTCAGCTCCTTCTTCACCACGACAGACCGGTACAGCGACTGCATTACTACAGAAGCTGCCCTGATCCGTCTGTCAATCTCCCGTTCCATCCTTCCCTCACTCGTGAACAAGACCCCCAGATACTTGAACTCCTCCACTTGGGGCAGGAACTCTCCACCTACCTGAAGTGAGCAAGCCACCCTTTTCCGACTGAGAACCATGGCCTCAGATTTGGAGGTGCTGATTCTCATCCCAGCCGCTTCACACTCGGCTGCAAACCGTCCCAGTGCATGCTGGAGGTCCTGGTCTGATGGGGCCAGCACGATGACATCATCCGCAAAGAGCAGAGATGAAATCGTGTGGTCCCCAAACCCGACGCCCTCCGGCCCCTGGCTGCGCCTAGAAATTCTGTCCATAAAAATTATGAACAGAACCGGCGACAAAGGGCAGCCCTGCCGGAGTCCAACATGCACCGGGAACAAGTCTGACTTACTGCCGGCAATGCGAACCAAGCTCCTACTCCGGTCGTACAGGGACCGGATGGCCCTTAGCAAAGGGTCCCGAATCCCATACTCCCGGAGCACCCTCCACAAGATGCCGCGAGGGACACAGTCGAATGCCTTCTCCAAATCCACAAAACACATGTGGATTGGTTGGGCAAACTCCCATGAACCCTCCAGCACCCTGGAGAGGGTATAGAGCTGGTCCAGTGTTCCACGACCGGGACGGAAACCACACTGTTCCTCCTGAATCCGAGGTTCTACTATCGGCCGGATTCTCCTCTCCAGTACCCTGGCATAGACTTTCCCGGGGAGGCTGAGAAGTGTGATCCCCCGATAGTTGGAGCACACCCTCCGGTCCCCCTTCTTAAAAAGAGGGACCACCACCCCGGTCTGCCAGTCCAAGGGCACTGTCCCCGACCGCCACGCGATGCTGCAGAGGCGTGTCATCCAAGACAGCCCCACAACATCCAGAGACTTGAGGTACTCAGGGCGGATCTCATCCACCCCCGGTGCCTTGCCACCGAGGAGTTTCTTGACTGCCTCGGTGACTTCAGCCCGGGTGATGGGCGAGTCCGCCTCCGAGCCCTCTGCCTCTGCTTCCACTGTGGAAGACGTGACGGCGGGATTGAGGAGATCCTCGAAGTATTCCTTCCACCGCCCGATGATATCCCCGGTCGAGGTCAACAGCTGCCCCCCTCCACTGTAAACAGCGTTGGTAGGGCACTGTTTCCCCCTCCTGAGGCGCCGGACGGTTTGCCAGAATCTCTTCGAGGCTGACCGATAGTCTTTCTCCATGGCCTCACCGAACTCCTCCCAGGCCCGAGTTTTTGCCTCCCCAACCACCCGGGCTGCAGTCCGCTTGGCCTGTCGGTACCTGTCAGCTGCCTCGGGAGTCCCACAAGCCAACCAGGCCCGATAGGACTCCTTCTTCAGCTTGACGGCATCCCTTACTTCCGGTGTCCACCACCGGGTTCGGGGATTGCCGCCTCGACAGGCACCGGAGACCTTACGGCCACAGCTCCGAGTGGCTGCGTTGACAATGGAGGTGGAGAACATGGTCCACTCAGACTCAATATCTCCAGACTCCCTCGGGATCTGGTCGAAGCTCTGCCGGAGGTGGAAGTTGAAGATCTTTCTGACAGGCGATTCAGCCAAACGTTCCCAACAGACCCTCACAGTACGTTTGGGTCTGCCGCGTCTGTCCAGCTTCCTCCCCCGCCATCGGATCCAACTCACCACCAGGTGGTGATCGGTTGACAGCTCCGCCCCTCTCTTCACCCGAGTGTCCAAGACATACGGCCGTAGGTCAGATGAAACAACTACAAAGTCGATCATCGACCTCCGGCCTAGGGTGTCCTGGTGCCATGTGCACTGATGGACACCCTTATGCTTGAACATGGTGTTTGTTATGGCCAAACTGTAACTAGCACAGAAGTCCAATAACAGAACACCACTCGGGTTCAGATCAGGGGGGCCGTTCCTCCCAATCACGCCCCTCCAGGTGTCACTGTCGTTGCCCACGTGGGCGTTGAAGTCCCCCAGCAGAACGACGGAGTCCCCAGTCGGGGCGCTTTCCAGCACCCCTCCCAGAGTCTCCAAGAAGGCCGGGTACTCTACACTGCCATTTGGCCCATAGGCACAAACGACAGTGAGAGACCTATCCCCGACTCGAAGGCGCAGGGAAGCGACCCTCTCGTTCACCGGGGTAAACTCCAACATATGGCGGCTGAGCTGGGGGGCTATAAGCAAACCCACACCAGCCCGCCGCCTCTCACCCTGGGCAACTCCAGAGTAGTGAAGAGTCCATCCTCCCTCGAGAAGTGTGGTTCCAGAGCCCAAGCTGTGCGTAGAGGTGATCCCGACTATCTCTAGTCGGAATCTCTGAACCTCACGCACAATCTCCGGCTCCTTCCCCGTCAGAGAGGTGACGTTCCATGTCCCTAGAGCTAGATTCCGCGTCCAGGTATCGGGTTGTCGAGGCCCCTGCCTTCGACTACCACCCGATCCACTTTGCACCGACCCCTTACGGTCCCTCCTGTAGGTGGTGGGTCTACGGGAGGGTGGCCCCACGTCGCTCCTTCGGGCTGAGCCCGGCCGGACCCCATGGGGGAAGGCCCGACCACCAGGCGCTCGCATACGAGCCCCAACCCCGGGCCTGGCTCCAGGGTGGGGCCCCGGCTGCGCCATGCCGGGCGACGTCACGGTCCTCGAAATTGTCGTCATCATAAGGTTTTTTTGAACCGCTCTTGGTCTGACCCGTCGCCTAGGACCTGTTTGCCTTGGGAGACCCTACCAGGGGCATATAGCCCCAGACAACATAGCTCCTAGGGTCTTTCGGGTACTCAAACCCCTCCACCACGATAAGGTGGCAGTTCAAGGAGAGGCGTCTATTGTCAGTCATTGTTATATGTTTCATTCTTTTTTTATTTTAATTATTTATTCTTCAGTTATTTTGTTACTTTGTTTATTTTCATGAAATGTATTCTGCTGCATGTGGATCTGTTTCCCTGCCTGGTTTGTGCCCTATTGTTGCAAAATGTATCTATTTAATGTATAATTATATTATATTGCTGTAGCATGTGACTGTCATGGTTCCGCCACCTTGTCTTGTTTATTCTTGGTCTTGGGGCGGAGCCATGACATAGTCTAAGGTTCTTTGTAGAGAGAGGCTGGGCCTTACAGATCCTCTCACTCTATTTTCGTGTCTCGTCGGTGTTTCCCGCCCTTTTGTCTCGTTAGCCTTCCTTTTGTGTTTAACACCCATCACCTGTTCCCTGATAATTATCCTTTGTCTGTTTCCCTATTTATACTCCTCATGTTTCATTGTCCAGTGCTCGTTCATTGTAAGCTGTACCTCGTTGTATGCTGTATCTTGTCCAAGTTGTGTTGTGGTTCCTGTTACCTCGTGTCTGTAAGTTTAGTTTAGTGTTTGTTTTGAGTGTTTGTTTTCTTAGTCTAGTCAGTCCATGTCCTTGTTATCATCATTATTATTTATCTTGTCTTGTTTTCGCCCCTCGTGGGTTTTGTTTTGCCTGTTTTGTAAGAGTCTTGTGTATTAAAATATCTGATAACCCCGTCATCCCCGTGTCTGCCTGCAATTGGGTTCTCCCCTGTCCAACCATGACAGTGACAGTATTGCTTAGGGCTGAGTTCAAAATATTGATAGTGTAGCTTCTGACAATGTGTGCAGCGATACAACTATCCCCATATAGATTCTGCCGCACTTGAGCCAAATATTATTTGTCCGTTTTTTTAACAATGATAAGTGGTGTAAGGGATATTGTCTATTTGTAAAATACATGCATATGCATACATATCCATATAAAGCCTACAGTAATGCATGTTATTAGTAACAAATGTCTCTTTATAAGTACTTGAACACTTGTTATTTAATGAAAAAAAACTAAAATAAAATACTACAAGCTATAAGCGTATTCAGGCAGTAGCTTTAGAGGCATAAAGTTTTGTAAGTGTTACAGTACACACATCAATGTGACGATAATGAAACGAGTTTAAATAAAACAAATATACTTTTGATATATAAAGAAATTGTTCAGGTTCAGAATTCAAATTTCCTGACCATTTACTATCCCCCATATCATACAAGAGGTCTGTGACGTCTGTTCGTTAAGAAATTACGTTTTATGAGTAAAACATTCCAGGACGTTTCTCCCTATAATGGACTTCAACAGGGATCAAAGGGTTTAAGGTCCATTTCATTGTCACCACAGCTTCAAAAGTTCTTGTAAGCACAGACTTCTACAAGTTAAATAAAATCTTACATGAGTGCAAAGGCTTGTGAAAATGGGGAATGCGTCATATCTGCGGGCAGCATCTGATCCGAGCAGCAGCTCTTAAAGGTGGCACATCCCTAAACCTGCTGTTGTGACTCCTGTCGCTAATGTTAATCAAATAGAAAAAAGAAAAGAAGAACTCAATGTATTTTTGAAACCTGAGGTCTAAATATAGTGCACGACAAAGGAGTAGACTAAAACGAGGTACTTTAATACCACAACATTAGCAACATCGAACTGAGGAGAAAACATGGTTTAAAAAACAGGTTTGAGCTATAGTAGCAAATGAGGGAAAACAGACAAACAGGAAATCAAAACAATACCAGGAGGCAAATTGACAAGGACAGAGCGGGTGGAAGAGGATCCCATGATTTTGAAATGGACAGACGGAGAGCCAGGGTGACACATAGTTTCCGGAGGGCCAAGGCGGAGCAGACAGCTCAGGCTAATGAGGCAGAGGCGGGATCCGGAAAACGGTGGTGGAGCCCGAGCGACAGAGGACCAAGGTGGAGTCAAAGGGAGGGAGGAGTCCCACGGAGCCAGAGGGACAAGGTGAAGCCAGACGAGTAAAGTCCCGAGGTGGAGGCAGGTGGACAACTGACCAAGGTGAAGCCGGAGGGACGAGGTCCCCCTGATGGAGCTGGGGGGATGATGAGCCACGGTGGAGACGAGGGAGCCACGAGACCGGGGAGCCACGAGCCAATGTGGAGCCGATGGGTCGAAGGGCAGAGGAGGAGTCCGGGTCTTGGAGGTTGGAGGCGGAGACTGGGATACTCCAATTACGAGGTAGCTGGGAACTGGAGATTCCAAAGCTCATCTGACTCACCAGTGTCTCTGTGCTGAGGATGAGCTAAGGTGTCTTCAGGGGCCAGCAGACCCAAGGTCGATGGACAGGCTGGCAGAGACAGTAAAGGAGGGAGTGGAATGCAGGGCGGGACCCATCTTGAGGCTGGAGAGCTGGACGGGACAAACGAGGATGGAGTTGGTGGTCTCCAACTGTGACGTATGTTGTTGTCAGGTCAAGCAGTTATTCCATCGTTGAGCTCCAGGTACTTTAATAAATCCAAAAGCAAAATGACAGGAGACCACAATGTTAACATTAGCACAATAGAGGGCAGCGAACTAAGGAGAACAAAGGGTTCAATACAAGGGGAAATATAATCAGGTAGAATAGAAACAGGTGCAGGACTAATTAACAACTATGGAAACAAATGAGGGAACATAGAAGAAAACCAAAACAGAACCGTGAAAGTTTTGTAGCTTTAATGAGAATCCTTCAGAATTTAATGTAGAATTTAGCGGTAAAAACTCTTAAGTGTTTTAGAAATTTCCGTTTCTGTATATTTCCTACCTGATAGATAGGTAGGAAGGGTACAGATATAAAAATTATAATGGGCTTGTAAAGATTGTTTAGTTGAAGTTCACTTAAATTGACTGGTTTTTAAAGCCAAATTTATGTTAAAATTGATAGTTCTTACATATACTTCAATGTTGAATTTCTAAAATTAATGTTAAAATCAATAAAAAAATGTAATAAAGTAGAAGTACTAATATCAGTGATACTAGATGTTTTCAAATATAAAATTAAGCAATTAAATACATTAGAATCTTAAAATTTGAAAACATTAATGTTATGGGAAATAATCGTGTTCCCAAAAAATGTGTGATTAATCAGTTATTTTTTTACAAGCTGACAGCACTAATTTAACCACAAAACAGGAGATTTCTACCACTAATGTTATGGTATGGCAAATTGCACCACATTCGCGGAATGTGCTTATGCACCTTAAAAGTAATTTAGAGAAACTCTGAGGAATATCTGGACAAAGAGAACGTGGGTTTATGACGTTAAGTATTACTAAAAATAAGCTAAACTATTGCTGATTCTTGAGGAGATAAAATTAGCTGTTGTTGGTTAGAAGAGGACAGACGTGAAGCAACTGGCAAAGTGTATGACCCATCAGTGAAGCCACTAGTTACCCATGGGCACATTCAGTAAAAATTATATGCTCTAAAAATACTCCCACCATTTAGAAATATACAGTAACATTTCAAGCCAAAAACAAACCCCAGCCAATGCCAAGGACAGAAAAGAAAATATTTTATGCCCTGAGGTTTTAAGCCACAACTGGGGAGGCAGAACAAACTAATTTTTGTCAAGTTGTTCATTGGATATTTGTATTCTGCAGTTCTACTTACACTTCCAAAATCAGGAGTAAAAAGTAAGCTAAAATCACTTCACTGTTGGAGCATTAAGGGGTCATATGGTATGAACACATGTTTTTCTGTCCTGCATTGTTAATGAAACATACTGCACTAAAAATGAGAGTGGAGAAGATGCTCCAGGCAGTGTAAACATTAACAATAAAGTCTTAAAGTCTCCATGCGGTGAAAATAATGTTTTTAATGTTGCTTGTATGTCTGAGTAGATCTAAGTATACTAAGTTATATTTAGCTATTTTAATGCTTAAATATTAATTTAAAATGATAAAATTATTGAATGCAGTGGCACTTCAATTTTACAACTACATTTAGTCATTTTGCAGAAGCTTTTATTCAAAACAACTTAAAGATGATGGAAACAATGGAAGGACAACAAAAAGCATAAGTGCAAAAAAAAACTAGTCTCATAGAGCCTACCACAGTATACAGAGCTAAGCTTTCTTTTTGAAAAACTAGAAAAGAGATGGCTACAGAATCTGCTGATCTTGTAGCAGTGAGCTGATCATTCCATAAATGTGGAACCGATCCTGAGGAGGTACAATTTTGCGAGCAGATGCATATGAGTGTGCTTGTATTGAGACACGATAACACATATTATCATATGCACAGATCATACATACAAATCCGCTGAGAAAACAAAGCATATCTGACCTGTTTCAAGTCTTCACACATTATTGAATGTTATGGCTCTATGGAAAAGATCGGACACAGCAGCCTTGATAAGTAAAGGAGAAGACAAACACCAGCGTTTCACCAACATAAATCATAAGCTTCAAATAACACATCACCCTACACACTTATCTTCCTAAATTTGTCAGCAGACTATTACACCATTGTGGCAATTACGCTGTTAAATGCAGCTGTAATGAATTCAGGTGGGTTAAAATGATGATGAGCTTTGATCATCAAATACAATTCTCCAGCGAGACGGAGGTTATGGGTTTTGAAGTGAAATGAGACCTTACCAAAATTTCTAACAGTATTCATTTTTCACCAAACGCTGTTAGTGAAATATTGTACATTAAACGGTTAATTAAAACAAGGTTTCGGGGAATAATTGGTTTTGCTCAGAGGGAAAAATATGTATAATTTATTGTCATTAAACTATGTAGGACTGATAACAACATCCCCTAATGTATTCTTTCAGCAAATGCATTTGTGATATTAAACCATTTAACATTAGAGAGAAAAATAGATTTTTTTGATTTTTAAAATTCCATTTTATTACAATTGACATACTACACAAAACTAAATGACACACTTACCAGCACGAACCTAATGCATGGTTAAAATTATCTTAGCAAAAGACGAAAATACAACTCTTAAATCAAACATTTCACAAAGAGGCCCATTTAAACACCAAATCATTTCAAACTTTATAATTATGGAAGCCAATCAAAATCCTTGATTTTAAAAGTTTTAGGAAAACAGCTACGGAATTGCAATGGGTATTCTTCATGTGACAAAAATTGCCATCTTTGCTTGACCAATTCAGCAATTCAGACTTCTGCCAATGTCTCAATTGCTGCCATATCAATTCAATTACATTTTATATATATATATAATGTTTTTTCACAATGTGCATTGTTCTAAAGCTGATTTACAGGAGTAAATAAGAAAAACCGAAAAGCTAAAACACAGCACAGTGCATTGTGTTTAAAGAACAAGAAAGATCATTTTAATAAATAATATCTAATAAAATTAAATGAAATCACGTCATGTCATTTACAGTATTATGATTTTATCATGATGTATACACAGAATACACAAAATATACAACATGTAATAATCCCTTCTCACAAACAACATAAAATAGAGACTGTGTCTGTCCCTCGGATTAGCAAACAGAAGATAATGCGTAAACATCTTGAAAGTAATTTAATAAACGTTAAACAAATCAAACATGAACAAAATACAGATAATCAACTATTACGACTCGGATTGCTTAATATTAGATCTCTCTCAAATAAAGCACTTTTTGTAAACGATATGATAACCGATCATAAAATAGACATGCTCTGTTTGACAGAAACATGGCTAAAGCCAGATGATTATATTACTCAAAATTAATCCGTTCCCCAAGATTATTACTATAAACACGAGCCTCATCTAAAAGCTAGAGGGGGAGGTGTCGCTGCACTTCACAATAATTATTTTATAACCTCTCAGAAGTCTAATTTGAAATACAATTCTTTTGAAGTCATGGTACTTCACAATAAAAGTTTTAATAAAACTTAAATGTATTCTAGCTATTGTATATAGGCCTCCAAGGCACCACACAGATTTTATTAAAGAATTTGGTGGGTTCTTATCAGAACTAGTACTGGCCGCAGATAGAGGCCTTGTCGTTGGTGACTTTAACATCCATGTAGATCAGTGGTTTTCAAACTTTTTAAAGAGCGACCCTAAAAAAAAAAAAAAGATTTGCCGACCCACCATAAATATTATATTATATATAATTACCTGTGCGCGCATTTCTTTATATGTATATACGTATACAGAAACGCGCCCACACCTAATATCTACACACATATATTAGCCTACGGAGCGAGATTGGGGTAAATAAAGAGTATGTACGCGTGTCTATGCGTTTATAAAACTTACTTAATGAGAAGGGTTGACCTGCTTATTCTGCACAATCTGTTCCCAAGCTGGATCGCAAGACGAAAGGGCAACACGCATGTCCGGAGAAGCATCCAGTTTGTTTCGCTGTCTCGTCTTCATTTTGGTCAAAACTGAAAATCCAGTTTCACACATATAGGTGGTTGTGAAGGGTAGTAGCAATAAAATGCTTGCTTTGCTCAGCATTGGATACTCCGTGGAAAGGCCGATCCAGAACGAAGACAATTTTACTGTTTTGTGACGAGTCTTCAACGTGCTGTCACAAGTAAGATGAAGCATTTCTGATTCTTCTTCAGAGGTTAAATTCAGTTTAGCGATTGATTCTGAAGTTTCAAAGTCAAAGGGATTTTTCACCCAGTCCTTGTCTTTCAATTCACAAAACTTCTCCTTGGGGAAGTAGCGACAAAAGCTCCCCATCAGTGCCTCCAGATGTGACTGAAAGAGACGTTTCAGTCTAGCGACTGATTTCTTGCAAACATAATTTTCTTCAATGTGTCTCATCATTGTTGGAAACATATAGTAGCTTGCAGTTTTGAGTCGCAGCTGCCAGAGCTCGAGTGATTTTTGGAAAGCCTGAATTTGTTCGCAGTGCCTAAAAATGTTGTCCTCCCGTCCTTGCAAATTAAGGTTCAGTTCATTTAGAATAGAAAATATGTCGGCAAAATAAGACAGGGTTAAAAGCCATTTCTCATCGCGGAATTTGTTTGCGAGAGGTGACAGCTTCTCAGTAAGAAAAGCATGTATTTCATCCCTCAACTCGTGCACTCAGGTAATCGCCCTTCCCTTTGACAACCATCTCACATCTGTATGAAAGAGTAACTGTTTGTGCTCTGCTCCCATTTCAGTACACAAGGTCTCGAAAAGTCGGCTATTAAGGGCACTTCCTTTAATAAAGTTCACAACTTTATTAATGTCTTTCATCACTACTTCAAGTTCCGGTGGGATTCCTTTTGATGCTAAAGCTTCGCGATGAATAAAACAATGATTCCAAACATTGTCCTGTCCTGCTGCATCCTTAATTCTTCTGACAACTAAGCTATTTTTGCCAGTCATGTTGGCTAAGCCGTCGCTGGTGATGCCTTTGCAGTTAGCCCAATCCAGTCCGCATTTAGTCATGAAAGCATTTAATTCTTCAAAAATACAAGCTCCTTACGTGCTCGAAGTTAACGTTAGGCAGCACAAAAGATCTTCAATTAATTCACCTTGCCAAATGTAGCGGACATAAACCAGTAACATAACACTTGATGCTTGATGCTTTCGTCCAACTGAATAGCAAAATATTTTGGCGACTTTAGTCTTGCTATAATCCCGTTTTCTAAATTTTGGGCAATATCCCAAATTCGTCGTGACACTGTATTGTCACTAAGAGGAATTCGTTTTAGCTACTGATGCATTTTCATCCAGAACTGTATTAACGATGTCTATTGCAGCAGGCAATATTAATCTCTCTGCAATTGTGTGTGGCGCTTTTTCTTTGGTAATACGATATGCCATTTTGTACGATGCCAGGTGCAACTTGTGATTGTGAGTTATGCTTCTGCTGAGTACCTGAGCTGATGACTGAATTTCTTGAGCCTTCCTCTGAAAAAAAGCCAATGGTTTGTCCGCCAGCTTGGCATGGCGCGTACTTAAATGTCTTTCCATCTTCGCTGGCTTTAAACTTTCATTTGCTAACTTTTCCCCGCAAATTACACACATTGGTATTGCAGCATGGTATGCGTCAGAACAGTTGACAAATCCAAACTTTAAGAAGTCATCTTTATATGGCCTTGCTGAAGATTTCTACTTTTTCTTCGCTGGGACATAACTGCTATGCTGATCCTGTGCATCGCCCTCGCTGTCTTTCGTGCTGTGCTTCGGGAGACAAGGATCGACCGCTGACGGCATTTTCAGCTCCTTCATTTGAAAAGGTCTTGGTCTCAGGCCCTCTTTTACTTTTGAAAAAATCATAAATGCTATTTTTTGGCCTTGACTTGCTCATGTTTAGCATAAAGACTTGCTACTAATGTCACGCTGATGCTACTGAACTATTTGCATCATCTCAAACGATAAGAAAATTGGCTGCGTCAAGGACACTGCGCACAATTTACGTGGGTCGGGTGACACCGTGTTTGATTTATGGACTTATTTTGCCTGTATTTAAATACATTTGGGTGTATTTCTACAAAAAATATGCTGTTACCTTTATTACTGTATAATAAAATGTAATTTATTATTTTAGTAAAAATTTTCTTAAATCATCCTGGCGACCCATTTTTTAATTTGCGCGAGCCATCCGAGGGTCACGACCCAGGGTTTGAAAACCACTGATGTAGATAATGATACAGATGCCTTGGGAATGGCTTTCAAAGACACTCTTAACTCCATGGGCGTTAATCAACATGTATCCGGACCCACTCACCCACTCACCAATCGCAAGTTATCATACTTTAGATTTAATACTATCTTACGGTATAAATGTGGACGATGTTAAAATCGTTCAGCAGAGTGAAGACATTTCGGATCATTATCTGATATTATGTTTGCTTCACTGGCCTAGGGCTGCAAATCAAACTCCTTGTTACAAATATGGTAGAACGATTACTTCAACTACCAAAGATGCGTTTCTCGACAATCTGCCTGAATTGTCTCAAATATCTAGCATGAGTAAAAACGTTGACGATCTTGACATTACTATTGAAAATTGTAACTCTACCTTCTCAGAAACATTAGACACAGTTGATCCTCTGCGTTTAAAAAAGATTAAAAATGGCAGCCCAACACCATGGCATAATGAACACACTCAGGCTATAAAGAAAGCGTCCCGGAAAATGGAGCGGAATTTTAAGAAAACAAATTTATAGGTATTTCGTATAGCATGGAAGTATAGTACTCGAAAATACAGGAATGCCATAAAAACGTCTAGATCCGTCTACTTTTCATGACTAATAGAAGCAAACCATCACAACCCTAGGTTTTTATTTAAGACCGTGGCTAAATTTGCAAAAAATAAGTTGTCAGCGTCTTCAGATTCTGATTATCAGCATAACAATGAAGAATTAATGAACTACTTCACTAGTAAAATCCAAGATATTAGAGAAAAAACTATAAAAATGCAACCAGAACTAAAAGCCACTGAACAAACTAACTACAGCACCCCTAAGGAGAAATTGCAATTATTTTCTACAGTAGATCACGATGAACTCTCTAAAATCCTTAGATCATCTAAATCAACAACATGCGTGCTAGACCCTATACCTACAAAACTACTGAAAGAAATGCTCCCAGAAATTAGAGATCATCTTCTTAGTATTATTAACTCATCTCTGACATTAGGACATGTGCCTGAAGCATTTAAGGTAGCTGTTATAAGGCCCCTTGTCAAAAAACCCAAACATGACCCAAGAGAACTAGGGCATTACAGGCCTATATCGAATTTACCTTTTATATCTACTTCTGGAAAAAGTCGTTTCAACTCAGTTCTGCTCCTTCCTCCAAAGGAATGACATTAATGAAGAATTCCAGTCCGGATTTCGAGCATGTACAGAGACTGCTTTGATCAGAGTTACAAATGATCTGCTTTTAGCGTCTGACCGTGGCTGTATTTCGTTATTGGTGCTGTTAGACCTTATTGCTGCATTTGACACCATTGACCACAGCATACTCCTGCATAGACTCGAAAATTACGTCGGCATTAATGGAATGGCATTGAAATGGTTTAAGTCTTATTTATCTGACCGTTTTCAATTTGTAGCAATAAACAATGAGGTGTCCCGCATATCGCAAGTCCAGTAAGGTGTACCACAGGGCTCAGTCTTAGGGCCTCTGCTCTTCGCATTATATATTCTACCTCTAGGAGATATAATAAAGTGACACAGAACAAGCTTTTACTGTTATGCTGATGATACTCAACTTTATATTTCCTCAAAGCCTCATGAAACCCAGCAGCTCCATCGAATAAGGAATGCATAGTTGATTTAAAAAACTGGATGAGTAACAATTTTTTACTACTGAACTCGGACAAAACAGAAGTGTTACTTCCTGGACCGAAAAACTGCCATACGTAAAACCAAGAATACAGCTTAACTATTGACGGATGCTCCATAAAATCCTCGTCGTCAGCTAAGAATCCTGGCGTTGTATTCGATAGTAATATGTCATTTGTAGCGATTTTAGCTGCATGTTAAAATAAGGATGAGTTTAACTCAACAAATGATTCTCCACCAGATCTATCAAGATCAAACATATATGAAATGAGTTATTTAAAATGTCAATTTCAGTCAAGGAATTAGTTTAGCTCAAAGGCAAATATGTATAATAATCGTCATTACACATACATATTTTACAATTCTGATTAACAATATAGTGATACAAATCCCATATGTATTTGTCCAGCAAATACATCAATGATTTTATACACTAACGTTATCTCATGAGTATAAGTAACGTGACTTTACCAAACAGAATTAAGAGCAGAGGTAGCATAGATCGAAACACAGTTTAAGTGACCAAGTTTGTGAGCGTGAACAAAGAGAACCCATCACAAATGCCTTTATAGGTTTTTATTAAACTCTACTCTACATGGTAAACAAAATTACGACAAACAAATACATGAAACACAAGCGCGCTAGGATGCGCAGAGAGAGAGAGAGAGAGAGAGAGAGAGAGAGAGAGAGAGAGAGTGAGTGAGGGCATGGCCGCAAGGCAGGTAAAACATGTCTGAAAACCAATGAAACCATCTTTAACGAAGAGGTACGCTCTTAACGCAGCTAATCTATATTTAGAAACGGATACTTGCAATCTCGTTGTGGACCAGTATCCGTATGCGCGTGGATGGAAATCTTGAATGGTTTCAGAATGCAGTCCTGTTGAAACGCTGAGTTTGGGTTCTGAGTCCAAAGTTCCATGGCCTAAACGGACTCCCCAGAGGGGAGCCCCAAGTGGGGTTGTCCGTTGGAGTGTCCTTCTCGTCCTCTTTCTTTTCCCTTCCGATTCCAAAAGTCCAACTCAACAACTGGTTCGCTGATGGTGTTTTAAATGCATACCTGCCCTGCCCCAGATGGTCTGTGGGCCAATGACGTGAAAGTGATAACTGGGCCAGAGAAAGTCCCTTTGTTTCTCATGGCCCCTCATTTGCATGGCTCTGACAGTATGGTCAGTTTGCATTTAATACCTAAACTTAGTTATGGACAAAGTATGATGCATGCTATGTTTTTATAACAAAGCTCATCATACAGGGAATTCAAAGATGTGTTGTTACATATGAAACATGCAAGGCATTGAACTCTGAACGTATGAATACATCAAATGAACCCTGAATCAAAACTTGCATATCTAACAGTTACAGAGTATATAAAATAGCACGAGCGCTAACACACAACCTAGACATTTAGATAGATTTACAGAAAGGATAGTTTAAGCACATAAGTTCCTATTGTCAGAGAAGTTTCTCTGGTTAGCCTCAGATGTTAAGTTAGAGATGAGACACAGACTTAATCACTTATGCTTTGAAGCCTATGAGTCGTAAATATCCAGCAGGGAAACCAAATGGTCAGCACACTATCTTTGAGAGTTTAAACCCTAAAACCAGTCCCCATGGAGCCAGGCCTGCTATGGTCTTTCAAGATGTTATCTTGAAACCAAGACAAAAGGGAGTGAGAGGTTGAATGGCTTTCTCACCCTGATCCAGTCACTACATATCCCCCCTTTCGGAAGAGGAAGTGCGAATGTAAACTTCAGCTGACGATGGATACTTGGATCATGATGGCGGGATCACTGGAGGTTCCTATTGGTCCACAGGATCTCGACATACAGGCAGAGAATGCTTCCGAGTGGTCAGGCATTGTCTTTAATTGGGTACCTTTCATCTTTTCGATCCTGCTTAGACATCAAGGGAGAGCACCCCTGCACCTGTTTGCTGGTTCTGGCAACAGGTTGGTTAGGGTGTTTTCTGTCTCCCCGGAGATGCACGGCAGCAATCCTTGATGAAACAGCAGGTGGGATGGCATGATTGGCTTCCATGCAAATGCCTGTAGTCATGTGTCATGGGGAGGGGTGTCGTCTACATATCCCCCCTTTGTCTCACGTAGCTGGGCAAAGTTATGATACCAAATCTTGTTATTCACATCCCTTTCCTCTTGTGAATCTTGCCGGGTGCAGCATGCTCTCTGGCCTTCACATGTTCTGCAGTGATTGCTGGGCAAAGGCTGGTGTCACACTCCGGGGTCTTTCATTGAAGTACTGGTGAGCTGTGTAGGACAAGGTTGGGGTCTCATTGCTGGCCCTGGCGATGTTGTGGTGGTGCCGTCTGAACTCAGGCTGTGGTAAGAGCCATGTTCTGCTGGTGCTTGGCTTACCCCCCTATCGTTCTGGTCACGCTGTCAGTGTAGACCAGTGTTAAGGCAGTGTTTGGCAAGTCCAGCTTTCAGATGGAACTACGTTCAGCAAGGGTAAATCAGACATGTGGTGAAGCGCAGGTGCCATTTGGTGTGTACATGGCACCGTCTTGAGTGGGCAGTTCTTTTAACATTTCACGAACCTTGTAGGTGGTGTCCTGTGTAGCCCAGGATGCAGCTAGCTTGGGATGTAATGTCATGTGGTTCTGTGAGTGGGGCCACATAGTTGACATTAGTTCTGCATCATTGTCTTTGTGAAGAGAAGCTCTAGCACTGGCAGTTGATGGCAGGTGCGGGGCGTGGTCCATCTCCTTGGAGTGGTAATCCGCTGTCATGCTCTTCATAAAGACATTGTTCAAAATCTTTGGTAAATGTACTCACTTGTACAGTATGCACGCTGCAAAAAGATGACTTATTCAGTAAAAAAAAAAGGGGGTGTGGCTTCCAGAGTGGGCCATGCTCCACGTATTCCATTGAATATCTGTGGTTGAAGGCTTGGTCACACTGTGTGTTGAGCTGAACAGTGACCCCTTTTGGTGAATGCAGGTACAACAGTCTAATTTATTCACCAGAGTACAAAGCTCTGGGCTGTTCTAGTAGATCGTAGAATGTTCTTGCACTTGAGAGGGCCCCCCATGGGGCTGTGAGATCCGCAAGAACGAGGATGTAGCAGGTTCAGCATTGGTTATTCCCTTTCAAGTTCAAGGCACAGGTGTCCTGGGCCGTTGCTGTGGTTGAGGGGCATGAGTCCAATGGAAACTGCGCGCACTTGACAGAAGAGGAAATGTCTGAAGCTGGTATTGTGTGGAGAGCGTGTGAACAGTGTAAAGCTGATGTCTGAGATATCTGCCCATGGTTCCTGTAGGGTGCCATGTTCATCTTGTAGTAGGATTACTGTCTCTGTTGTCGACCAGCAGGTTACAGAGATCTGGACATTTTTCTCAGACGGAGGGCATTCAAGAGGGTTGTTTGTTTCACATACCACTCGTGGTCAAAAAGAGTCTGATTTGGACTTTAAATCCTCCATTCTTGTGGAATCAGCTCCTTTGATGTCCCCAGGATCTCTGCTGTCTCAGACGTAGTTGCACTGTTCTTTTGCTCTCTGGAGAGTTGTCATCCATGGTGTTGAGATGAGTTCCTCGATGACTGTTGGGCCAGAACGGGTCAGTGGCTCCTAGGTTGCCAGCTGGGTTTCCACGGGGCGCCTTCTTTCGAGTTCGACGAAAGTGATGACACTGTGTTGTCTCAGGGCATCCTGTCTGGTGCTTGGCTGTTCTCGGCAGGCTGTAACATCTGCTGAGTCTCTGCTGAAGATCTGCTACTGTGGTGTACCCTACATAGTCAGTTCTTTGTGATGTGCAGAGATAGGCAGGATTTACACAGTCTTTATGGAGGCGGCGCTATGTTCTCTGTAGTTCCGCAGATATCAGGTGATCGTGGCGGAAGAAGGCTGTAGCGCTTAGGTTATGACTCAAAGTGTGATGCGGATTTCTGAGGGAGAAGAGTTTTGCTTTGAAGTCTTCTTCCCTTTCGGCCTGTTCTGTCGTCTGACGTAGGCTCGGATGCTGGCTGTAGCAGATGTGTTGTAGCTGCTGTAATCCGCTTTGACAGTTTCTGACTGCTGGTCTAGGATGCTTTGGTCCTCTTGGCTGGAGGTGATCCTAAGCAGGTGATCTGTCTCTTGTGGTCACAATGGGCAGTGTTAATGCCTGAGAGTCAATGTTTTGCAGGTAGGCATTTGTTGTGGCCTCCTGCAGTGTTCAGGGTCACAGCATTTAGTGGTGACAGCTGTCATGTTTCTGGCCAGCTTGCTGGGGTCTTTGGGGCCATGCAGCGTGTGTGTGTCTGCAGGTTCTTGTGGATTGTTCCTGCCCCACCCCTCTGTGTTTGCTGGCTAGTAAGGCGTGAACAGTGGGGTTTCACCCTCCCCCCTTTTCGCAGCTTTGGGCTTTTAGCTGGGGGACTCGACAGGAGAGAATCTGTTGCATTCTCCTGTTTGTTCACACTGTAGTCTGCAAGCTAAGTTCAGTTCATTTTGATTCCATTGCTGAGTCATGGCTTGGACTTCAGCATGGACTGCTTGCAGAGGGCCCTAATAGGCCATGGCCTTGGCATTGTGTTGCTGTATGCCGGGCCATTATAGAGAGCTTCTGCATCTGGGAGTTTTCCCACCAGCTCCTCTCTGGCATCTGCTCCAATAGCTCTGTTTGCTAAGTCTGTGTTGCAAAGGACTCTTGTAGCTTTTCATCTCCTCCTGTAGCTCCTGGTCCTCTTCATCCTCTGTCGTTTTCAGGTCCAGCTGGTCTAGGCAGTTATGCACGTGCTTCTGGCTCCTCCCGGCTACCTTCGTTCTGGTTCTAGTAGGGCGATCTGGTCGAGGGCGTGGTCAGATGATCCTGGCTGTGCACTTCAGATGAGTTCTTGGCTGTCTGAAGTTGTAGCTCTGGTTCAGATCGTGGTCCCTTCGCCGGATTAGGTCGTCCGACCAACTGCTCTCAGCGCAGTTGCCGTGTCCCGATGTTGGTCCCAGGCAGGAGTCCATCGCAGCGCTTTGCCTGGTCTCTAGCTGGACTAGCAGGTGACAGGATTGGATGGTCTGGACATATTGAGACACAGGGGAGAGAGAAAGGCACAAACAGCAAGATGCAAGTCCGTACAGATCTACTGAGCTAAATATGTGGGCTATGTGTTGAATGCTTAACTGAGTTGGTCAGTTAGTGACGCAAAATTAACGCTTATTATCCTAGCCGTGAAGGCGGGGGCGGATAATTGTGTGGGTGAACACAGGAAAATTATGAATAATGTTGCTGAAGAGTGTTACCTATGGGGTCATTCTGTGACTTAAGGCTATTCGATTCATCAACATATTTACCAAGAATTTTACTGATGTTCAGACAGGTTCAGTCTCTGATAAGAAAAACAAAAGTCAGATGAGTTAAGAGAAAGAGAGGTTAGGATAGAGAAGGAGGGATATTTCTTTCTGGTACAGGGGTGAACTTGCTCCACACTAAGGTCTATGACAGGGCGCGTAGTTAGGGGGCGCTATGGAGTCATAATGAAGTCAGTAAAATAATTAAATGAAAAACTGAAATAAAACAATAAGGCAACTGGGAGTTAATCCTAAACACCAAAAAGAGTGCAATCTGATTGTTTTGATCAAAGTTTAAATTCAATCAAGTTGGTTTAATTAAAATTTAAGTATTATCAAATACAATTCTAACTGCAAGGGGGAGAAAGTAAGAAACCCTGATTCAAATAAAGAAAAATCAAATCATCAAAACAAAGCGGAATAATATTAATTATTATTATAGTTTGTATATAATAACAAATAATAAATACTCTCAAATACAGTAAACCGTAAAATAGCAGAATAATGAAATCATAAAATCAAACAAAAGAAGAGACCGGCTGAGACTTCACACCTAGCGTTGCCCAAACAAAAGGGAGAAGTGTTAAGACACTTTAAGACAAACTGACCTCTACTGTTAGTAGAAGGTTAAACGTCTTCTGCCGGACTTCCGGTTTCACAACTCTGTGTGGAATTACACTTGCCTTTACGCACAATTTCTATGGCGAAGATGTGTAATCTAATCGCGTGTCTAACAGCTCGTGTCAGTTTACTGAACACGGGTACGTGGCTTTTCAACCTACACAAACAATAAACACACAATTCTACATTATAACTGACTAACGGGATTTCTTCGCCGTCCTGAAAGTTCCTTGTGTACTTGGTCGGAATTCTTCTTCGACCGTAACATAAAACAAAAACACATAATACTACACTTTAACTGACTAACGGGATTTCTTCGCCGTCCTGAAAGTTATTTGTGTACTTGGTCGGAATTCTTCGTCGACCGTACATAAAACAAAAACACATAATACTACACTTTAACTGACTAACGGGATTTCTTCGCCGTCCTGAAAGTTATTTGTGTACTTGGTCGGAATTCGTCGTCGACCGTACATAAAACAAAAACACATAATACTACACTTTAACTGACTAACGGGATTTCTTCGCCGTCCTGAAAGTTATTTGTGTACTTGGTCGGAATTCTTCGTCGACCGTACATAAAACAAAAACACATAATACTACACTTTAACTGACTAACGGGATTTCTTCGCCGTCCTGAAAGTTATTTGTGTACTTGGTCGGAATTCGTCGTCGACCGTACATAAAACAAAAACACATAATACTACACTTTAACTGACTAACGGGATTTCTTCGCCGTCCTGAAAGTTATTTGTGTACTTGGTCGGAATTCGTCGTCGACCGTAACATAAAACAAAAACACATAATACTACACTTTAACTGACTAACGGGATTTCTTCGCCGTCCTGAAAGTTATTTGTGTACTTGGTCGGGATTCTTCGTCGACCGTAACATAAAGCAAAACACATAATACTACACTTTAACTGACTAACGGGATTTCTTCGCCGTCCTGAAAGTTATTTGTGTACTTGGTCGGAATTCGTCGTCGACCGTAACATAAAACAAAAACACACTTGATCAAGATTTTTGTTAAACCCCCCTTTAAATAGTAAAACTGACCCGGAGTTATTTACTAATAAAATCCGCTGGGTTAAGCGAATGGGAGAAACATTGTCAGTCAGCTACACTGATTGTTCACCCCAGGGAGCGCAATAGCTTAGTTCATTAGCACTGGAATACACATCAGTAACACCTATAGCTATGCATTAACAATAAGGCCTTTAGGTAAGATGAGGGAGGAAAATCGCTCGCTCTGTCTTCTTCGCGCTAAAAGAGGATTTCTTCGCTCAATGTAGGCGGTAAAATAATAATAAAGTGCGCTATAAAGAGATTTCTTCGTCTTTATGTTGTCACTAAATCTTTTACAGAGTTTGAGGTTTTCTCTGTGAGAAGCTCAAGAATCTGCCAAGGATAGGTGGGCGGGTCCACACCTTCATTCATACATAAAAGTGCCATTTAACAGAGTATTCGG
Organism: Triplophysa bombifrons; assembly: GCA_029783895.1. NCBI lineage: Eukaryota > Metazoa > Chordata > Actinopteri > Cypriniformes > Nemacheilidae > Triplophysa > Triplophysa bombifrons. The sequence continues at coordinate 9,428,707 of CM056455.1, forward strand.
TTTCAATAAACACACATAGAAACACTCATGAATAGTCAATAAGTTCTGCTCACAAAACAAGGTTTAAAACTGTGCCCGCATTCCCTCCACCAATTTATGTAGCGATTTTAGCTGCATGTTAAAATAAGGATGAGTTTAACTCAACAAATGATTCTCCACCAGATCTATCAAGATCAAACATATATGAAATGAGTTATTTAAAACGTCAATTTCAGTCAAGGAATTAGTTTAGCTCAAAGGCAAATATGTATAATAATCGTCATTACACATACATATTTTACAATTCTGATTAACAATATAGTGATACAAATCCCATATGTATTTGTCCAGCAAATACATCAATGATTTTATACACTAACGTTATCTCATGAGTATAAGTAACGTGACTTTACCAAACAGAATTAAGAGCAGAGGTAGCATAGATCGAAACACAGTTTAAGTGACCAAGTTTGTGAGCGTGAACAAAGAGAACCCATCACAAATGCCTTTATAGGTTTTTATTAAACTCTACTCTACATGGTAAACAAAATTACGACAAACAAATACATGAAACACAAGCGCGCTAGGATGCGCAGAGAGAGAGAGAGAGAGAGAGAGAGAGAGAGAGAGAGTGAGTGAGGGCATGGCCGCGAGGCAGGTAAAACATGTCTGAAAACCAATGAAACCATCTTTAACGAAGAGGTACGCTCTTAACGCAGCTAATCTATATTTAGAAACGGATACTTGCAATCTCGTTGTGGACCAGTATCCGTATGCGCGTGGATGGAAATCTTGAATGGTTTCAGAATGCAGTCCTGTTGAAACGCTGAGTTTGGGTTCTGAGTCCAAAGTTCCATGGCCTAAACGGACTCCCCAGAGGGGAGCCCCAAGTGGGGTTGTCCGTTGGAGTGTCCTTCTCGTCCTCTTTCTTTTCCCTTCCGATTCCAAAAGTCCAACTCAACAACTGGTTCGCTGATGGTGTTTTAAATGCATACCTGCCCTGCCCCAGATGGTCTGTGGGCCAATGACGTGAAAGTGATAACTGGGCCAGAGAAAGTCCCTTTGTTTCTCATGGCCCCTCATTTGCATGGCTCTGACAGTATGGTCAGTTTGCATTTAATACCTAAACTTAGTTATGGACAAAGTATGATGCATGCTATGTTTTTATAACAAAGCTCATCATACAGGGAATTCAAAGATGTGTTGTTACATATGAAACATGCAAGGCATTGAACTCTGAACGTATGAATACATCAAATGAACCCTGAATCAAAACTTGCATATCTAACAGTTACAGAGTATATAAAATAGCACGAGCGCTAACACACAACCTAGACATTTAGATAGATTTACAGAAAGGATAGTTTAAGCACATAAGTTCCTATTGTCAGAGAAGTTTCTCTGGTTAGCCTCAGATGTTAAGTTAGAGATGAGACACAGACTTAATCACTTATGCTTTGAAGCCTATGAGTCGTAAATATCCAGCAGGGAAACCAAATGGTCAGCACACTATCTTTGAGAGTTTAAACCCTAAAACCAGTCCCCATGGAGCCAGGCCTGCTATGGTCTTTCAAGATGTTATCTTGAAACCAAGACAAAAGGGAGTGAGAGGTTGAATGGCTTTCTCACCCTGATCCAGTCACTACACATTTGAGAGCCATGTTGCCAACACCTGTAAAATTCCATTTTCCATTTTAAGAATATATCTAAACTACTTCATATGCTGTCACTGTCAGATGCAGAGAAATTAATTCATGCATTCATGACATCAAGACTAGATTACTGTAATGCACTTTTAGGTAGTTGCCCTGCAGGCCTATTACAAAAATTGCAACTGGTTCAAAACAGGGCAGCTGGAGTTCTTGCACGTACAAAAAAGTATGAGGATCTATGCTGCATTATTTAGATAAACCAGAACAAGGAACACATCCAACAACAAAAGATGTACTTGTTGCATCAAAGAGTGCAGAACAGTACTCTACTCTCGGCCAGTCTTGTCTCTTTGTTCCAAGGTTACCGCGGGATGCAGTTCATGCCAAGACCTGATGGCAGAGCTGAGAATGGGAAGCAGTTACCTGACAAGATCTGAGATGATAGAGCTGGATAAAGGATGCGGCAACTTGACACGATTTTTCTACAACACTTCAAATGCTATTAGATTGTTAATGATAATCTTAAATCTATAATTTACCCTATAAGTAAGTTTATTTATTTTTTATTTAGCCTTCTTGTGCAAGCACTGTTGAGCTTGTGCAGAGGCAGCAGCTTTTGCCAGAGGGGAACTGGAATCCCACAGTTGGGCCTGGGTTCTCCTGAGTTTTTTTTTTCTCGATTGGAGTTTTGGGTTCCTCACCACCGTTTGTATATTGTTTTGCACTATTTGCCTGGCCAGGGGGCTGCTTTAGAATTTTGAAGTTATATCATCATTGATACCACCCTATCATTTGAACCACACATAAAAAGGGGAGTTCGCTCTGCATTCTTCCACCTACGAAATATTAACACCTGGCTCTTACAGCAGAGAGTACAGCGACATCGGTTCATGCATAAGTCACTTCGAGTATCGACTACTGTAACTCTCTCCTATAACAATTATAACAATGCAACCAGAAGTGAAACCCGCAGAACAAACTAACTAGAGCGCCCCTAAGGAGAAATTGCAATTATATTCTACCGTAGATCACGATGAACTGTCTAAAATCATTAGATCATCTAAATCAACATCATGCATAATAGAAACCCTATAAATACAAATCTACTACAGGGCTCTAGAGTGCGACTAATTTGGTCGCACATGCAACCTTATTTTTCAATGGTGCAACTTAAAATTATCAGAGGTCGCACCGGTGCGACCAGCGGTTGGAGGGGAAAAAAAGTCTCCGCAACTCTGAAAGTCTTCCTGTGCTTCAATAACAGACACACATTAGGCACATATCGTGGTCTAAACCAATCAATGATAGTGAAGGGCGGACCCCCCTCTGATTGGCTGTGGTTCAGGTATTCCTGCACGTGTGTAACAGAGGTCTCGTTAACTAAAAATTCTCTGTCATTGACGGATCTTTACCCGTGACGGAAAAATCTGAAGGCCGTCCGTCATTTTGTCGGATCACAATGAGGGCAATTTGTAAATCCCTGTTTCCCTTCAGCGTGATATACTCGCGAAGCGTCCTGCGTGTTTTCACCTGTCATTGTTACTGACTAGACATATGATGCGATCTGGGAAAACCCGTCGGATGTCGCGCTGGAACGCGGGAAAGACATTTCACCTATCAAAGTAAACCAAATAACATGAAGAATGAAGGAGTATCACTGCACATTTCCCGCCAGTCCTGTGTAAACTGTCACGCAAAGTTTTTTCATACAATGTTTTCGTGAGTTGACAGAGCTCCCATTCTTCAGCACCAGGAGTTATTGCTGCTCACGCGAGCCGGACCGCGATCACTAAACATCACTATGGACATGATAAACAACATAAAACTTGCTTCGCTGCTTATTAGTTGTTGTCCGTAATGTTTGTTAGTTTCCTTGTGTAGCGATAATGGCAGAGCTCTCATTCTTTAAGTTTGCCCTGCACCATTTTCATTACTTATGTTTTATTCAAACGGTTTTGTACAGTATTTAATAGACTTCAACACTAGGTTTTTTTTAAAATAAATTGTTAATAGAGTAAGTCTCTCACCACTGGAAAGTGACTTTTACTTGTGATACTGGACTGTTGTGCTTTTACTTTCATCACTGAACTTTAAACACGATTTACTCCAAATTCTGTTCCTGAAAATCACAGCGCTTCAGTCGACATCGGCCATAACTTTTGTTACATACACAGGATATGAGCAAAATAAAAAGTTATTTGGAAAGGGCTTGAATATGGTATCAAAAACTGTATCGGCTTTATTGGGCATTCGGTTGTATTACAATACAACAAGTTCCGAGACGTCAGTACAGCGTGATGACGTCACGAACATGCAAATTACCACCTAACCTCTGGTGTGTACGTTTGAAAATGCGTGTGCTGCAGTGAGACAGAGAGGTGAGGAGACTAATGCTGTAAGTTAAACAGAGTGGATGTAGAAGGGGATAATGAGAGATAATGAAAAGAACAATTCACAACTTTTTCGTGAATAATGTTAAATTAAGGCCTGATCCGTCCAAAAACTGAGCCTTCAAGTCCTGGTCCATTTATCTTGAGATCTTTCTAGTTTAAATTTCACTTCATTGAAGCACTTTAAGCACAAACACTCTTTCAGTAAGTCTCCTTTCTTGTAAAATTGTGCTTCAAATAAATAACTAAATAATAAAGAAGTACATTTTGCCTATATGGACATTAAACAAAAGTGAACTGGTAAAATCAAGTTAATGTTAAATGCGATGCGGTCAAAAATTTGCAACCAGTGCAACCAGTGCAAAAAAGTTAGCCTAGAGCCCTGTACTAAAAGAGATGCTCCCAGAAGTTATAGATCCTTTTCTTAACTCATCTCTGACATCAGGACATGTGCCTAAAGCATTTAAGGTGGTTGTTGTAAAGCCCCTTGTCAAAAAAACCCAACTTGACCCTAGAGAACTAGGAAATTACAGGCCTATATCGAATCTATATTTCATAGTCAGGTCCATAAATATTGGGACATAGACACAATTCTTACATTTTTGGCTCTATACACCACCACAATAGATTTCAAATTAAACGAACAAGATGTGCTTTAACTGCAGTTCCCTTTCTGTTGGTCTCTCGACGTTGTGTCGACTCTGACTACTATAGAAAAGGCAAATGAAATTTACACCAATTTGTCACACTTCCGTTTGGCTTATTCGGAGCCCCAGCGACCTTTCAGCGTCTCATGGACCGTATCCTACGTCCACATGTGGCATATGCCGCTGCTTACTTGGATGTCATTTATAGTAATGATTGGCAGCGGCATATGCAGCACCTAAATGTGGTCTTGAGTTCGCTGGGTGGACCGGGGCTCACGACTAACCCGAAGAGGTGTGCAATTGGGCGAGTGGAGGTCAGGTATCTGGGCTTCCACTTGGATCACGGGCAGGTGCGTCCACAAATTGACAAGACAGCAGCATTTGCAACCTCCCCGAGACCCAAGACCAAAAAGGAGGTGAGGCAATTCCTGGGGTTTGCAGGTTATTACAGAAGGTTTGTGCCTAACTATTCAACCCTCACCAGCCCCCTGACGGAACTCACTAAAAAGGAGGCACCAGATCCCGTCCAATGTTCGGAGCTGTGCCAGCAGGCTTTCACCCAAGTTAAGGCTGCTCTGTTAGGTGGCCTGCTTCTGCACGCTCCTGATTTCTCTCTCCCCTTTCTTTTACAGACGGACGCATCGGACAGGGGGCTGGGAGCGGCCCTGTACCAGGAGGTGGAGGGGGCAGAGCGGCCGGTGCTGTACATCAGTCGCAAGCTCTTGAGGAGGGAGACGATGTACAGCACCATTGAGAAGGAGTGCTTGGCGATCCGTGGGGCCATTCCCTCCAATGGCTCCACCGCATGAAGGATACCAACGCGCGGATCACCCGTTGGTATCTGGCCTTACAACCCTTTAAGTTCCAGGTGGTCCACAGACCGGGGACCCAGTTGGTGGTAGCCGACTTCCTATCCGGGGGGGGGGAAGCTGCAGACCGGATGGGGCCCCGGCCTGAGTTGGGCGGTGGGGGTATGTGGCAAGGGGGGTATTGTCTAGCGGAGTCTGGACGATTCTAAACACCTGTCTGTAATTACAGTGATTGGCGAGAAGAACACAAAAGCCAGCAAGAGGACAGAATCGAGACAGAGAGTTTGGCTGCGTACGAGACGGCGTCTAAAGGAGAAGGACCGAAACGTGGAAACTACCCATGTGTCAGGAGGACACACTTAACTATTATTTACTTTTGCTTTATGTTTTGCACTTTATCAAATAAAGAAACTTACCAGCCACGCAGACCCTGTCTCCTTCCTTCCGAGACAAAGAACCCCGTTACATTTAAAAAGTCAAGTTTTATAGAAGTTTAAACTGAATAGAGCGAGAGTAACCTTCCGGAAGAGTTGAATGTCTGGCAGGAGGTGAAGTAGCATCTCTCCGTTTGAGGCAATCAATCACTGCTCTACCTAAATCCTGAATACTTTCCTTTAAAACCCGTTTTATTCTTTGACATTCATTCTTAACCTCGGTAACACTTGTTTCATCCCGTTGGTTCAAAGACAGTTCATAGGCCTTGACTTGAACTTCTCAAGCATTTACTTGTTTCGGATTAATTTTCAAATTGTCCAGCATGTGAGTTTCCAATTTATCACACCGGGCACTGAGGTTTCTTTCTACCTCACTCATTCTGATCTGATTGGATCAGATCATGGACTGGTTCCCGATGCATCTGAATCATAACTAGTCTCTATGAGATACTCACTCCCAGTCTCAGCAGGATCAGTCGCCATTTTGAAAAGTTATGAGGAAGTATGACCTTCAGAGCATGAGTATTCATACAATAAATTGACTGACAGAGGTATAAATCCTTTCAACCAACCTTTATCAAACAAATGAATTCCCTCTCAAGTAAGTACACACTGCTGTTACTCAATATACAGTCATGCCCCTGACATTTTTCTCACAGAAAAGTATTGCATTAACACATGTTTTGCTATACACATGTTTATCCCCATTGTTTGTATTGGAACAAAACAAAAAAAAGAAGGTAAAAAGGCAAATTTGACATAATGTCACACAAAACTCCAAAAATGGGCTGGAAAAAAATATTGTCACCCTTAACTTAATATTTGGTTGCACACCCTTTGGAACAAATAACTGAAATAATTTGCTTCCTATAACCATCAATAAACTTCTTAAACCTCTCATACGGAATTTTTGACCACTCTTCCTTTGCAAACTGCTCCAGGTCTCTCATATTGGAAGGGCAATTTTCCCAATAGCAATTTTAAGATCCCTCCACAGTTGTTCAATGGGATTTAGATCTGGACTCATTGCTGGCGACTTCAGAACTCTCCAAGCGCTTTGTTGCCATCCATTTCTATGTTTTTTATGAAGTATGTTTGGGGTCATTGTCCTGCTGGAAGACCCACGATCTCGGACGCAAACCCATTTTTCTGACTACATTGCGACCCAAATCCTTTGGTAATCCTCAGATTTCATGATGCCTTCTACACAGTCAAGGCACTCAGTGCCAGTGGCAGCAAAACAACCCCAAAACATCTTTGAACCTCCACCATATCTGACTGTAGGTACTGTGTTCTTTTCTTTGTAGGCCTCATTCCGTTTACATTAAACAGTAGAATGATGTGCTTTACCAAAAAGCTCTATCTTGGTCTCATCTGTCCACAAGACATTTTCCCAGAAGGATTTTTGCTTACTCAAGTACATTTTGGCAAACTGTAGTCCTGCTTTTTTATGTCTCTGTGTCAGCAGTGGGGTCCTCCTGGGTCTCCTGCCATAGCGTTTCATTTCATTTAAATGTCGACAGATAGTTAGCGCTGACACTGATGCAACCTGAGCCTGCAGGACAGCTTGAATTTCTTTGGAACTTGTGTTTGGGGCTGCTTATCCATAATCGGGACTATCCTGCGTTGCAACCTTTCATCAATTTTTCTCTTCCGTCCACGTCAAGGGAGATTAGCTACAGTGCCAGGGGTTGCAAACTTCTTGATAATATTGCGCACTGTGGACAAAGGAACATCTAGATCTCTGGAGATGGACTTGTTGTCCATCTTTCTGTTGTCCATGCTTAGTGTGGCACACACAGCCACACAATGCAAAGACTAAGTCAACTTCTCTCCTTTTATCTGCTTTCAGATGTGATTTTATATATTGCCCATATCCATTACTTGCCCCAGGTGAGTTTAAAGGAGCATCACATGTTTGAAACAATCTTATTTATCCAAAATTTTGAATGGGTGCCAATAATTTTGTCCAGCCCATTTTTTGAGAGTTTTGTTTGACATTATTTCAAATTTGCTTTTTTCCCTCCATTTTTTTGTTTTGTTCCAATACACAAATAAACATGTGTATAGCAAAACATGTGTTAATGCAATACTTTTCTGTGAGAAATACTTGATTTTCTGGAAAAATTTCAGGGGTGACAGCAATTTTGGCCATGACTGTAATTTGGATCGTCCCTGTTCGGGCGCCATTTTGTGTAACACACTCTCTCGAACTTTTGCTTAACAAAAGTCACACAAAGGAATTGGGATACAATCCATTCAGTTTTGATGCTTAATGTATTAAATTATCATAGTGTATACTCCCCACATATAACAACCACTTCACCCCTCTCCGTAATATGTACAAATCAGTTATTTGAAACCAGTCCTTGCAATATGTTTTACAAAAACCTGTGTTTCCAACATTGTTTGGCCGTGGCCAACACTTTGTCCCAAGTGTTTCAATACCAGCGATTGACTCGAAGTAGTCAATGAATAATCCATGGGCATTACGCAGTTCAATTAATCGTACACAGTCCAATAGAGCAACTTGACTCAAGACCTCGTGTAAAATACATTTGATCACATTAGGCTCAGGGATTCAGTAGAAACATAACCTTTTCCATCTCTGGCCTTAAAAAAGGATGATAAACCGTTTGCCATCACTCAAACATCCTGCCTTTCTCTCCCAAATCTCACTTACTCTCTGTTTATATTAGTGCTCTCACCCTCCTACCTGAGATTGTTGCCCCCTAGTTTGAGCAAAATAACTACAGTAACAGTAAATTCAACATAGAACTGTTACAATAGGACCCCTTTAAACTCATGAAACATATATACTATTCATAGGACCTAATAGCTGTAAGCAGCATGCTATGGAGTACAACCTGCAAATGGAAGGAAATAATAGCATCTCAACCAATACAGTAAAAGACTTGGGCGTTATATTATACAGCAATCCGTCTTTTGAAAACCACATCTTGCATGACAGCCTTCTTCCACCTTAGAAACGCTAAGCAGCAGAACATATTATCCGTCACTGATGCAGAAAAGCTTGTGTATGCATTTATGATGTATTGACTAGATTGTTGCAATGCTCTGCTTGGTGGTTGTTCTGTATCCTCAAAAAATAGGCTACAAATACTGCAAAATGCACCTGCTAGAGTTCTTACCCGGTCACACAAGTTTGACCATAGAGACCTAATTTAAGCATTTTTACACTGGTTAAGTTCTGTGTTGATTACAAAATACTTCTATTCACTTATAAAGCCTTAAACAGTTTAGCTCCTACATATTTAACAAAACTTTCAATACGATACAAACCATCATGCTCATTAAGATTGTGAGATTGTGAGATTAAGAGTGTATTGTGATGTCAACATTAAATTATTTCATTACTTCAAATTTTAGGTGAACTAAATGTTTAGTCAATCAGTCAAAGTTAATTTTTTAGATACTAGCACCCAATTTAAATATAGACTTATAACACATCTCTTTAGCCTACCATACATAAATTATTAATAATTATTCTAATAAATAGGCTAATAAACAGCTGCTTTACTAAATATTCTATGTTTGCTTTGATTTCACCTCGGGATGCTCAGTGATATGCCAGCTCCAAGCCAGATCCTGCCTCCCACCAAGACGTCAGATGACCCAACATATGCAGAAAGATGACACCGGCCCTGGCAAGGACTTTTAGATGATGCCAGCTCCAGACTAAAAAATAATTCCAAATTTACTTAATTTTTTACTTAATTTTAATGTTATCTGTTTGTGTTTTATGTGTGTTTTTATATTGTGCCCTTGTGTAAAGCAGCATTGTAATAGTGTAAACTGTGAAAAGAGCCATACAAATAAACGCAAATTGAATTGAATCTAGCGGAGAGGTTATGAATTGTAATCAAAGGCTTACTCCAGCCCTCCTTTTCGAAGCACTCTGGTGGGTGACACAGCATTAAGATGTTGTCATGATTTTCTTCTTTGGAGAAATGGGATAACCTATTTACGAAACACGCTCTGTAGAGCAGTTTGGTAATCTGCTGTACTGTGTCGCCTTAAGGCGGGGGGAGGAGAAGACCCTGTTGGTGGTACCGAAGGGCAAGATGGGAGTAATCTTGGAACTCGCTCGTGTACATCCAATGGCAGGACACCTGGGAGCCGCGAATACGGCACAGAGGATACGAGATCGATTCCACTGGCCAGGATAAGAAGCTGAGGTGAAACGGTTCTGTCAAGGTTGTCCAACCTGCCAGCGGACCTCTCCCAACTGACCCCCCAGCCCTTTAATCCCCCTGCCTACTATAGAGGTACCCTTCTCGCGTATTGGCCTGGACTTGGTAGGGCCCTTACCGAAGTCTGCCCGAGGACACGAACACATCCTGGTGATCGTGGACTACGCGACCAGATATCCGGAGGCTCTTCCTCTGCGAAAGGCTACCAGCAAAGCGATCGCTAATGAAATGTTCCTCCTTTTCAGCAGGGTCGGGATACCTTCGGAGATATTGACGGACCAAGGCACCCCATTCATGTCCCGGCTGATGACCGACCTCTGCCACCTTCTTAAGGTCAAACAAATACGGACCTCGGTATATTACCCCCAGACGGACGGTTTAGTCGAAAGGTTTAACCAGACTCTAAAGAGGATGTTGAGACGAGTGGTGGCAGAGGATGGGCGCGACTGGGACCTCATGAAAAGTACCCCAGGCGTCCACCGGGTTAACCCTGTTCGAACTGCTGTTTGGCCGTCAACCTCAAGGCCTCCTTGACGCAGCCCAAGATGCCTAGGAGCAACAACCAGCTCCACATCGAAGCGTGATCGAACACGTCCAGGAGATGAGGGAACGCATTGATCGAGTGATGCCGCTTGTAAAAGAACATTGAGGCCCAGCGCGCCCAGAAACGGTTGTATGACCGGCCCGCCCAACCACGGGAACTTCAACCAGGAGATCCGGTACTGGTGTTGACCCTATACAGTCGTAGAAAAGGTGGGACCGGTCAACTACTGGGTACGTCAGCCAGGCAGAAGGAAGGTGGAGCAGCTGTACCATGTGAATCTACTCAAGAAGTGGGTGGCCCCTCCCCAACAGATGGCTGCCTTCGCTGAAAAGGAACCACCAGTAGTTCACGTGGGTGAACAGCCCTCCCCTGACCAGAAGACCGACCTAGCTGCCTTGGTCCAATTTTCCGATGTGTTCCGGGAACAGCCCGGGCAGACTCCGTTAATACAACATGAGGTTCGGACGCCCCCGGGAGTAGTCGTCCGACAACGGCCCTACCGTGTCCCTTAGGCTCGTCGATTGGCTATTGAGGAGGAAATAACCCGGCTGAAAGAACTGCAGGTGATTGAACCATCGCGTAGTCCATGGTCCAGCTCTATAGTCATGGTACCGAAACCCGATGGATCACTGCGGTTCTGCAACAACTTCAGGCGCCTCAACGAGGTTTCCGCGTTCGACAGCTATCCCATGCCCCTAGTGGACGAACTTCTTGACCGCTTGGGGTCTGCACGGTTCATTTCGACACTCGACCTGACTAAGGGCTACTGGCAGGTGCCCCTCTCACCTGAGTCCAGGGAGAAGACGGCCTTCAGCACCCCGTCAGGACACTGGCAGTATATAGAGTGTTGCCCTTTGGATTACATGGGGCACCTGCCACCTTCCAACGGATGATGGACATTCTATTATGGCCTCACCAGACATACGCTGCAGCGTACCTCGACGACGTGGTCATCCACTCGAGGACGTGGGAAGAACATCTGAAGAGGCTCCGGAAAGTCCTATTCGATCTCAGGAGGGCTGGACTGACCGCGAACCCGAGGAAGTGCTACCTGGGGCTAGCTGAAGCCCATTACCTGGGATTCCGAATCGGACGTGGGCTCATCCAACCCCAATCAAAGAAGGTAGAGGCCGTCCAGGATGCTCCTCAACCAACCACCAGAACCCAGGTACGGGCTTTGCTCGGACTAGCAGGTTACTACCGGTGTTTCATCCCTGATTTCTCCTCTCTAGCCAGTCCCCTGACCGACCTGACCAGGAAAGGGCAGCCGGAAAGGGTCAAGTGGACTGAATAGGCCGAAACGGCATTCCAGACCCTGAAGCAAGCCCTCTCTTCCTCATCCATCCTCCACGCCCCAGATTTCGGCTGCCCCTTTGTGCTGCAGACGGACACGTCCGACACCGGGCTGGGTGCTGTCCTTTCTCAGGACAAGGATGGTAAAGAACACCCGGTGATCTATATCAGCCGGAAGCTCACATCAGCAAAGAAGAAGTATGCCACAGTCGAAAAGGAGGCCCTCGCCATAAAGTGGGCAGTCCTTGAGCTCAGGTATTACCTCTTGGAAAGGAATTTCACCCTGGTAACAGACCATGCACCATTGAACTGGATGGCAAAAGCTAAGGACTCCAACGCAAAGGTTACCAGATGGTTCCTAGCACTCCAGGACTACCATTTTACAGTAAAACATGTCCCCCCAGTCCCAGTTAATACCACACAGAGCGAGACGCCTTAACACGTCGATGCTTGGGGGGGGGAGTGTGACGAGCGGGTCAATACGAGGTCAGCATCGCCATGGCAACGGAGCAAGCCCGCACACCTGCGTATCGTCAGCACCTGGTCCCAATCAAACTCACCCTTTATAAACCCAGGATAGTTTATCTAACACTAATTAACTTTCTGGTGACACGGACAGTAATTCATTCCTAAGACCGTGTCCACACCGCGTCACATCTAGTATGAACGAAATTTTTATTATCATACAACAAAATTTTACAAATTGTTTATTTAATACAATCATTATAAAATAAAACAATAATATAAATTAAATCAAATATAAATCGTTACATTAGCCACTAGGCAGACCAATAAACAAACACCGACTGGAAGTTAAATTGTATTTTCCATTCAGGCGTGTGTGTCCAACGAAACTGTCTATATGTTTGTGCGTTTACAAAAGCTCATAATAGTGTGTAGGGCATGCTGCAAGGTTGATAACACAGAGAATGTACATCTGTACCAGCAAGTGATCCTAGACAGTTATGGATATTATCTTCAGTCAAGAGATTACATGAAAATGTATATTCATAGGTTGCCAAAGACAATGCCTGTTTATAAACTTTCCCACTGAAGAAATGCTAATCAAGACTCTGAGCATGATATCATCTGGGAACCCACAGAGACAACTAAGATGATTTATCAGTTGTTTCAGACCTGATAACTCACCATTGTGTCTCCATGGAAAATCATCTCTATTAAAGCAAAGACAATAAACAAAAGCACATTATTTGTCAAACATATGCTCCAATGCAAGCAAATGTCTCAACAGTCTCTTAGATAAAAGGTCACAGTCCGTCTTCATGAGCTCTGTTGGTACTTCTATGAGTTAATAGTAAAACAATGTTGCATCCATAATGCTCCCATAGAACTGCCCTGTTCCTACATGGTCAATGTAAATGAAACATGTCCAGGTTTCTGAACAACTGTGTCATGACACACAAGCACATCTGTCCTCAATTTGTTTTGCTTTAGCACTCAGAATTCTTGCCTCTGAACGCAAAAAACCTGAGCTGTTCAATTTCTCTGATATTACAATTCCCCTTGGCAATGGTCCATAAAAAAGCAACATTTAGCTGGCAGCCATATCACCCTTTAGCCAAGACTAGTTGCCCACTAAAGCTGAGCAGGACTGAGCCTGGTCAGTACCTGGATGGGAGAACTCCTGGGATAACTAGGTTGCTTTGAGTACCCAGAAAAGGTCTTTATTGTATAAATGTAACGATTTGTGAAAAAGGATTATTATAACATGGCTGCAGAAAGCGAGAGCGAGGCACACTTTCGTCATAGCTCTGCATACAGTGGATTTACTAATGTGCTCTACATACCTGGTGTTATTTAGAAAAATGGAAATTACTATAGTATAAATTAATATAAGGAAAAATGTACCAATAAATAAACAAATCAATAAAATAAAATAAAAATTATAGTTATTTATTTCTATGTTTATTTCCTCACTCCCCAGAGGTGCTTTATTGATGAATGCTAGAAGTCAAGTCATGGTGTATAGAAAACTTGTGTCAGGCTCTCATGCCAAATTTTGATTGCTGGTTGGAGTCGTGCTCGGGGAGGGTTTATATAAGACTGTCTGCACTTCTTTATTAATTGTTTATTACTCTTATATCTGTTCTTTACATCATTTATGAGTTTATTTATTAATATCTTTATTTATACAATTTATTAATTGTGAGGAAATATGAGACAATGAATCTGCTCTGATTTAAGAGCATTACCACAATGGCTGATGTTATTAAATAGAGAATGGATATTTCGATCAATATGTGTGCAACGAATGATTGTATTAAGATGGAAAATGAGTATGTATTGAAAGGTACACAATTTGCGCTAGTCATGAGCTGGTTTAAGCTCATTCAACGCACTAGTTCCTAGCTCAAGAAGACCTGTCATGGTTCCGCCTCACCATGTCAGGTATTTCTTGGTCTTAAGGCGGAATCAGACAGGATCCCTTGTTTTATGTTGGAGAGAGACTATTTTGGCACCTATTAGTTGCCATACTCTCTCTCCGGTCTTGTCATTGTTCCTGCCCTCCTGTTTCCTAGTTAGTGTTAATTAGTTTATCCCCTGCACCTGTCCCCTCTTGATTTGGTTCCCTTTATATTGACCTTGTGTCTCTTGTCTTGTGCTGGTTCATTGTTTGTGTCATTGTGGTGAGTTGCTGTGTCTTGTGTAGTTAATTGTAGTTCCCTTTCGAGGGAACTCGCACTGCGTCGCCATGGCAACGCTTTGGGGAACGCCTCAGCGTGACCAGCTCTGAGCACGTGTGTCAACATCGTCCAGTAGTGGAACGCTACGTCATAGATGACGTATGGACCAGGAGGTATAAAACGACATCCGAAATAGTGAACTTCAGCTCTTTTCTTCTCAGCTACGGCTCTGTGTGTAGTGTGTGTGTTTTCTAGTTTAAAAGCAGCGTGATTGTGAGAAGTGTGTTTGGTTAGCCAGTTTGCTAACATGTCAGAGAAAAGTTTCAGACATTGTGCTCCTCCTTGTTCGCGTTTTATCACGAGCAATGATACGCATGATCTCTGTGTAGTTTGTCTGGGAGCGGAGCATGCACAGTCAGCGCTCGAGGGAGCTGACTGTGAAGCCTGTGGACTTTTACCACAGCGCACGCTCCGTTCCCGCTTGGCACTGTTTGACAAGCAGCGCCAGGTGCGAGCTCCGCGTGGTGATGGTCCCGCTTTTGCCGAGGCAGAGCGGAATCTTCGCTCGTGGGGCTCGCAGATGGACGTCAGGGAGGCTGAAGAGACATGCTCCGGCTTCTCTTTACCCTCCGTAGCTTCCACCTCTCTCTCTGCTGAGTCGGGAGCACGCACTGCGGTTTCTCCCGCTCAGAGAGGGAGTCCGGTTCGGCAATGCTCTGCATCTGAGGATGTAGACATAACTGGTATCGAAGCAGGAGAGTTAGATTGTGTTCCCCCTCTTGCTGCTTCGGTTCACGCCGATCTGGTGGAAGTCATGACAGCTGCGGTAGCCCAACTAACAATAGACTGGCCGCAAGATAAACCTAACGCTCGTCCTGAGAATAAGATGGACGAGCGATGTCTCAAGCATAGCACACAACCCTCACGACGCAAACTCCCTTTCTTTTCTGACCTACATCGAGAGGTGTGTAAGTCGTGGCAGCATCCATATACTGCACGAGTATTCACGCCACAGACTTGCATTTATTCTGATGTTCAGGGCTATAAAGAAAGAGGTTACGGGGCGATGCCGAGAATAGAACAGACGCTTGCGAGCTATCTGTCTCCATCCACGGCTTCGTCCCTAAAAGCCCCTACCTTGCCATCAAAGCCATGCAGGGTGACATCGACTTTGGTCGGCAAGGCATATGCAGCAGCGGGGCAGTCCGGGGCATGTTTACACTCTGTGGCACTACTTCAGGCGTATCAGGCTGATGCGCTACGTGAATTGGTTGACACAGGGCTGGTGGCGGCGGATGTTTTACAACCCGTCCGTCATGCTTTAGATGTTTCTCTCCGTGCCACTCGTGAAGCAGCCCGTTCTTTGGGCCGCTCGATGGGCGCTATGGTAGCCACGGAGAGGCATTTATGGTTGAACCTGTCAGACATGAAACCATCTGACAAGTCATTTCTTCTTGACGCCCCATTGTCCCCTACGGGCCTTTTCGGCAACGCTGTAGACACCGTTGTTGAAAGGTTCGAGGAGACTAAGAAACAGGCTGCGGCATTTAAGTGCGCTCGCACCTCATTATACGGTGCCCGTTCCTCCTCGATGTCCCCAAAGGGTTCAGGCGGCTCTGCCAATCGAGGTTTGCCGAGCCGTTGCGGTTCCCGTTATAATGTCACCGGAGGCTGGCCCCGAGAGGCTAGTCCCCTTAGTCGACCATTTAGCAGCCTGGAAAGGTCTACCAAATGTGTCACAATGGGTCCTGCGCACGATAGAGAAGGGTTACCGGATCCAATTTCAAATCCGTCCACCCCGCTTCAACGGAGTTTTGTACACCGAGGTGTGCCCCGAGCAGACTCTGGTGATGGAACAAGAACTAAAAGCTCTCTTGTGCAAGGAGGCAATAGAATTTGTACCTCCTCACGAAAGAAACTCAGGCTTTTACAGCCGGTATTTTATTGTTCCAAAGAAAGACGGGGGATTACGTCCGATTTTAGATCTACGACATCTAAATCGAGCAGTGCAATATCGTGTTCTCCCGTTAGGCCTGGCTCTGTCCCCACGCACGTTCACGAAGTGCGTGGATGCAGCCCTAGCTCCGCTGCGCATGAAGAGCATTCGCGTGTTAAATTACATCGACGATTGGCTCATTCTAGCAAAATCGGAACATCTGGCGGTTCAACATCGAGATGTTGTTCTCGCACATATGTAAGAACTAGGGTTGAGGCTGAATACCAAGAAAAGTGTGCTTTCTCCAGTACAGAGAACCACTTTTTTAGGAGTGATATGGGATTCCATCACAATGCAGGCGCGGCTCGCACCTGCTCGTATTGTTGCAATCCTGTCAGCCGTTTGCAGAATAAAGCTAGACCAATCACTGACTGTAAAGCTTTTTCAGAGGTTGTTGGGACTCATGGCAGCTGCGTCCAACATAATTCCTGTCGGCCTGCTGTATATGAGACCTCTACAGTGGTGGCTCAAAACCAAAGGGTTTTCCCCGAGGGGCAACCCGTTCCGCATTATCAAGGTGACACGCAGATGCCTGCACACATTGAGAATGTGGAAAGAACCTTGGTTCATTTCCCAAGGACCAGTGTTGGGAAGCAGTTGTCGGCGCGTTGCACTGACAACCGATGCTTCACTCACAGGTTGGGGAGCTGTTATGGAAGGCCAATGGGGCCAAAACCGATGGGAGAGCCAGTTTCGATCTTGGCACATAAATTGCCTAGAGATGATGGCAGTGTCTCTGGCATTGACACACTTTCTCCCACAACTCAGAGGCCAACATGTGCTTGTCAGGACAGACAACACAGCTGTGGTCTCATACATAAATCACCAGGGGGGTCTGCGGTCACGGCAACTATACAAGTTGGCACGTCAGATCCTCCTGTGGTCTCAGGGGAAGCTCCTCTCCTTGAGGGTAGTCTATATCCCCTGTCACCTGAACCGAGGAGCAGACATCCTGTCGAGACAGGAGCTGAGGCCGGGGGAATGGAGACTCCACCCAGAGGTGGTGGAGCAGATTTGGATGAGGTTTTGCTGAGCAGAGGTAGATCTGTTCGCGACTCAGGTAAGTATGACACAGGTGTGGCCGAGGCTTCACCTGTACGCCTTTCCCCCGATCGCTCTACTCCCGGGAGTCCTGGAAAGGGTGCGCAGAGGCGGATTTCACCTACTGTTGGTAGCCCCGTTCTGGCAGGCCCGAGTATGGTTCTCAGACATCATAGACCTGTTGGAGAACTCTCCATGGGAGATTCCTTTGAGGAGGAACCTCCTCTCTCAAGCGGAGGGTCAAATACATCACCCACGCCCGGAGTTATGGAAACTATGGGTTTGGCCTCTGAGAGGGCTAGCCTCTTAAACACTGGTCTCTCAGCCGAGGCTGTGGAGACCATACTTAATTCCAGAGCTCCTTCTACAAGGAAGCTTTATGCCTTAAAGTGGAGAGTCTTCACTACTTGGTGTTCAGCTCACCGCATGGACCCTGTAAACTGCCCGGTTTCAACAGTGCTTGAGTTCCTGCAAGATCGTTTTGCTGCAGACTTATCCCCATCTACCTTAAAGGTATATATGGCAGCCATTTCTGCCTTTCATGTTCAGCTAGGGGGCATACCTGTTGGTAGAGACCCCTTGGTTCTACAGTTTCTTCGTGGTGCTCGCAGGTTGAGGCCTGTGAGCCACACTAGGGTTCCTACCTGGGACTTGGCTACAGTTCTCGAGGGACTGTCAGCTCCTCCCTTTGAACCGATTGATTCGGTCGCTCTTAAGTTTCTCACTCTTAAGACTCTCTTCCTGTTGGCTATTACTTCTCTCAAGAGAGTGGGAGATCTTCAGGCCTTGTCGGTTTCCCCTACGTGCCTTGAATTTGCTCCTGGTTTGGTTAAGGCGTTCCTTTTCCCCCGGGCAGGATACGTGCCTAAGGTTATGGATAATGTACCAAGACCCATTACCTTGCAAGCATTCTGTCCTCCACCTTTCAGGAGCCAGGACCAGGAAAGGTTAAATTTGTCGTGTCCAGTGCGAGCACTGGACTCGTATGTACACAGAACTGCGGCTTGGAGGAAAGCGCAGCAGCTCTTCGTATGTTTTGGTTCACCGAAGAAAGGTCTTTCGGCAACCAAGCAAACCATCAGCAGATGGATAGTTGAGACTATCTCTCTGGCCTATGAGGCCTCTGGCAGACCATCGCCTTTGGATGTCAGAGCTCATTCTACTAGGGGTATGGCGGCCTCCGTAGCCTTAAGGTCGGGGGCGTCTATGCGGGACGTGTGTGATGCGGCAGGCTGGTCCTCTCCGCTCACATTCGTGAGATTTTATAGTTTGGACATGAATCTCACCCCGGGAGCCCAGGTGCTTGTATCTTCCACGTGACATTTTTGTACACACATACAGGCATTTGGGCGTATGGCGGTTTGGGTATTTCGTTCCCCAAAGCGTTGCCATGGCGACGCAGTGCGAGTTCCCTCGAAAGGGAACGTCTCGGGTTACGTCTGTAACCCTTGTTCCCTGAGAAGGGAACGAGACACTGCGTCACCTTGCCATACTCCCTACATCCCTGTAAGCCTCTTGCTTCGAAGATTTTCGAGCTGAAGTTCACTATTTCGGATGTCGTTTTATACCTCCTGGTCCATACGTCATCTATGACGTAGCGTTCCACTACTGGACGATGTTGACACACGTGCTCAGAGCTGGTCACGCTGAGGCGTTCCCCAAAGCGTTGCCATGGCGACGCAGTGTCTCGTTCCCTTCTCAGGGAACAAGGGTTACAGACGTAACCCGAGACGTTTATTGTAGTTTATTTGTTCTGTTACCCCCTCGTGGGTGTTTGTTTTGTATTTATTATTTATTAAAGTCTGAACCCCTTACCCGCTGTCTTGCGTTTGGGTCCTCTCTCCCTCACCACCCACGTCCATGACAGACCAGCTCATAACCATTTACATTTACATTTAGGCATTTGGCAGACGCTTTTATCCAAAGCGACTTACATTGCTTTATCCTATACATTTTACATAGGTATTTGCAATCCCCTGGGATCGAACCCACAACCTTGCGTTGTTAACGAAATGCTTTTACCACTGAGCTACAGGAAAGCCATCATAACCATCATAACCAGCTCATGACCAGCATATGACTATCTTAAAACAGCGCAAAAAGCTTCCATGCTTCTAAACCTACCTAACTATGCTGTATTTTTTCAACAGGGAAGGGGAAGAACATCAATAGAAGCTCTGGGTAAACTAAAGAAAACATGATCCTGATCAGAAACGGTTCACAGAGTAAGTTAGTATGGTTACTGACTCAATTGTAATTGTAACCCATGTGTTTATTAAGGTAAAATGTTAAACTGGTGGAACATCACCACCTCCTATGTGGGAGAGTCAATCAGAGAATGTCACTGGATTATGTAGGATATCATCATGTGTCTAGTATTAACATGATATGAGTACTAGATAATAAAATCATGGTTTTTGTCAGTTAAAAAACCTGAAAAATTACAATTACGTGAAAATTTAGCAATTATGCCATACAATATTAATACAATTTTGCGTTTTCATAAACATGTACATATAAATACCCTCCATAGTGTTAAAAATATAAGGGTGAATGTACACCACAGTAGCAGTTTGGAAAGAGTGAGGGAGAGAAGTCATTTTGACAGCGATCATTCAGAGGTCACTTCTGGCACTGTATCAGAAGAATAGAGCCCACTGTAATTACCTAATTATGATGTTTTTGAGAATTACCGTGACAAGCTCCAAAGATTTGGGCTGCCCCAGCTTGGTTATCAGATCTAATATGCCTCCTTTAGTTTTTTTTAACCCTAGCAGGGAAAAAAGCAAGAACTGAAAATAAGGAACTCCCTACGGCTTTTCATGGGTTACACAAACAGAAGTAGTACCTGAGCATTAAACACACACACAGACATGGAAGCAAATACCGTTTAGATCCCAGACCACTGGTCATGGATAACAACGCTCATGTACACAGAAGGATATGTGTTGAGCAGCATTTAGCCATGTTTAGCACTCCATTCAGGTTCAAATAAAACAAGGTTGTTGGAAAGAGGCCTCCATTATGAGCGCAGGGGCCCCGCAGAGAGCTGTCATTCAATGGCAAGCCACCTTCACCTTTCAACTGCTAATTACAGGGAGCCACACAGCTCACTGAGGAACACACATGCACACAGAAGCCTTTTAAAAGCTTTCACATAAGGAAAACATCTTGTGGAAACATAGACGGTACTCTCCAGACCTCAGGACATTTCTTTATCCGAGTCTCCCTTTTCCTTGTTCTCTTTTACTGATTTGACTGAGCTTTTTGTATTTGTTCAGCATACAGATGTCTATCTATATTCACATAAATAAATGATCAGTGGAATAAGAGAGTGGTGGGAAAAGAATAATCATGTGAAATATAATATGCCGGCAAGCTCAAAGACAATAATACATGGCAACACAGTCTGGTAATTTATACTGATGGAGCCTCATCAAAGAAATATGAGTGACAGGAATTTGATGTGTACTGTAACTCGAGACCATGTTAGAGTGATAAAATGGAGACAATGTAATTCAATTGTGTGTTCATCTTTCCACGCCAAAGTTGTGCAATGTCGATACACAGATAGTTTGAGAAAATACATTAATTAGGGTTGTATCAAAACTGGCACTCCTATGATTATCAAACCTACTATTGCAAGTTTGTGTCTCTGTAATAATAATAATTTCAAGATGGGTATGCTTTTTTTATTCATTTGCGGATGTATGTGGCAATATCATCTATGTGCGATGTCACAATATCTCATCGCAGGTAAAACTAAATTAAATTATTGCAATCAACATTTAATACTTGCAAACCACTGAGAAGTGGTCATCAGCTGGGGATAGGGTGACTACCACCCAACCAAATGTGGGACTGGTAATCTGTCTATTTGGGACAATATGGGACACCATTGAAAGGTAGCGTAAAACTGTAATATAATGGAATGAAAAATGTTTGAATTTTTTTTTCTACCTTTTAGATAGCCCTTTCCAATTACAAAATAATTAAGGCATAGATAAAATGTTTTATAACATATAACATTTTTAATTCCGATTTAAATTTAAGGTTAACGGTCTCTTTAAATTTTGAGCACAGATCAGAAACGGAGTTATCTTGTTGTACACTTTGAAGATCTTCTCAACAAGAGAAAATTAAGGAACAAAGAACAAACAAATAATAAAAAAAGAGTTTATCTTGAATAATGCATTCCATTAGTTGCAAGTGCTTAGGCTAAACACAGTTTCAAAACCACAAAGTTTACCATGCTTTATTGAGTTTTTTTTTTATTTGGCAAGTTGACATGAGAGGATCGCCACTCGATAACAGACGTAGCAGCCTCTTGATGACAGAATCACTGGTGTCTCAGGGCTCTAGAGTGCGACCAATTTGGTCGCAAATGCAACCTTATTTTTCAATGGTGCGACTAAAATTAATCAGAGGTCGCACCGGTGCGACCATCCTTTCAAGGGAAAACTCTGTTGTCTCCGCAACTCTTAAAGTCTCCCTGTGATTCAACAACAGACACACATCAGGCCCATATCGTGGTCTAAACTAATCAGAGATAGTGAAGGGCGGACCCCCCTCTGATTGGCCGTGAACCAGATATTCCTGTAAGTGTGTGAACCAGAGTTCGCGTTAACTGAAATTCTCTGTCATTGATGGATTTTTTTACCAGTGACGGCAAAATCTGAAGGCTGTCTGTCATTTTGGCGGATAACAATGAGGGCAATTTGTAAATCTCCGTTTCCCTTCAGTGTGATATGCTCGCGAAGTGACCTGCGTGTTTTCACCTGTCATTGTTACTGACTAGACAAATGTGATGCGATCTGGGAAAACCCGTCGGATGTCGCGCTTGGATGCGGGAAAGACAGTTCACCTATCAAAGTAAACCACACAACATGAAGAATGAAGGAGTATCAATGCACATTTCCCACCAGTCCTGTGTGAACTATAGCATGGAAAGTTTTTTTATACAATGTTTTCGTGAGATTTCAGAGCTCCCAGTCTGCAGCACCAGGAGTTATCCCGGCTCACGCGAGCCGGACCGCGATCGCGAAACATACAAGCGATGATCAAAAGTCCAGACACTATGCACATGATAAACAACATAAAACTTGCTTCACTGCTTATTAGTTGTTGTCCGTAATGTTTGTTAGTTTCCTTGTGTAGTGATAAGGGCAGAGCTCTCGTTCTTTAAATGTGCGCTGCACCATTTTCCTTACTTTCGTTTTATTGAAACGGTTTTGTACAGTATTTTCGGACGTCACGAACATACTCATAACCATCTAACGGCACCTTGCACCATAGTGATGGGTAATAATAGATAATGACGAATTTTGTACGAGCCTGTCAGTCAAAATGACGGAAAATAAAATAGTCTAGCGCAACCTCTGGTGTGTACGTTTGTAAATGCGTGTGCTGCAGTCAGACAGAGAGAGGTGAGCAGCCTAATGCCGTCTGTTAAACAGAGTGGATGTGGCCGCGGATGTTGAGGGAAGATGAAAAGAACAATTTACAACTTTTTCATGAATAATGTTAAGTTAAGGCCTGATCCGTCCGAAATTCATAAGCAATGCTCTGACACGGAGCCATCAACCTCCCAGGTTATGTCAAGCCCTGGTCCATTCATCTTGAGATCTTAAGTTAAAATTTCAGTTCACTGAAGCACTTTAAGCACCAACACTTTTTCAGTAAGTTACCTTTCTTGAAGATTTGTGCTTCAAATAAAGAACTTTATGTTGACCAGATTTTTAGTTAATCATTTACAAGTATATTTTGCATATATGGACATTTGAAAAAAAAACTGGTATAACAAGTTAAATGTTAAATGCTGCCCCTCCTTGAACTGCCACCTTACCGTGGTGGAGGGGTTTGAGTACCCGAAAGACCCTAGGAGCTATGTTGTCAGGGGCTATATGCCCCTGGTAGGGTCTCTCAAGGCAAACAGGTCCTAGGCGACGGGTGAGACTAAGAGCTGTTCAAAAACCCTTATGATGACTACTAATTGGAGGACCATGACGTCGCCCTGCATGGCGCAGCCGGGGCCCCACCCTGGAGCCAGGCCCGGGGTTGGGGCTCGTATGCGAGCGCCTGGTTGTCGGGCCCCCCCATGGGGTCCGGCCGGGCTCAGCCCGAAGGAGCGACGTGGGGCCACCCTCCCGTGGACCCACCACCTGCAGGAGGGACCGTAAGTGGCTGGTGCATAGTGGATCGGGCGGTAGTCGAAGGCAGGGGCCTCGACAACCCGATCCCTGGACGCGGAATCTAGCTCTAGGGACGTGGAATTTCACCTCTCTGGCGGGGAAGGAGCCTGAGATTGTGAGCGAGGTTCAGAGATTCCGACTAGAAATAGTTGGGATCACCTCTACGCACAGTTTAGGCTCTGGAACCACACTCGAGAGAGAGGATGGACTCTTCACCACTCTGGAGTTGACCATGGTGAGAGGCGGCGGGCTGGTGTGGGTTTGCTTATAGCCCCCCAGCTCAGCCGCCATGTGTTGGAGTTTACCCTGGTGAACGAGAGGGTCGCTTCCCTGCGCCTTCGGGTCGGGGATAGGTCTCTCACTGTCGTGTGGGTCTATGGGCCAAACGGCAGTGTAGAGTACCCGGCCTTCTTGGAGACTCTGGGAGGGGTGCAGGAAAGTGCTCCGACTGGGGACTCCGTCGTTCTGCTGGGGGACTTCAACGCCCACGTGGGCAACGACAGTGAGACCTGGAGGGGCGTGATTGGGAGGAACAGCCCCACTGATCTGAACCCGAGTGGTGTTCTGTTATTGGACTTCTGTGCTAGTTACAGCTTGTCCATAACGAACACCATGTTCAAGCATAAGGGTGTCCATCAGTGCACATGGCACCAGGACACCCTTGGCCGGAGATCGATGATCGACTTTGTGGTTGTTTCATCTGACCTCCGGCCGTATGTCTTGGACACTCGGGTGAAGAGAGGGGCGGAGCTGTCAACTGATCACCACCTGGTGGTGAGTTGGATCCAATGGCGGGGGAGGAAGCTGGACAGACTCGGCAAACCCAAACGTACTGTGAGGGTCTGTTGGGAACGTTTGGCCGAATCCCCTGTCTGAGAGATCTTCAACTTCCATCTCTGGCATAGCTTCGACCAGATCCCGAGGGAGTCTGGAGATATTGAGTCCGAGTGGACCATGTTCTCCACCTCCATTGTCAACGCGGCCACTCGGAGCTGTGGTCATAAGGTCTCCGGTGCCTGTCGAGGCGGCAATCCTCGAACCCGGTGGTGGACACCGGAAGTAAGGGATGCCGTCAAACTGAAGAAGGAGTCCTATCGGGCCTGGCTGGCTTGTGGGACCTCCGAGGTAGCCGACGGGTACCGACAGGCCAAGCGGACTGCAGCCCGGGTGGTTGGGGCGGCAAAAACTCAGGCCTGGGAGGAGTTCGGTGAGGCCATGGAGAAAGACTATCGGTCGGCCTCGAAGAGATTCTGACAAACTGTCCGGCGCCTCAGGAGGGGGAAGCAGTGCCCTACCAACACTGTTTACAGTGGAGGGGGGCAGCTGTTGACCTCGACCGGGGATATCATCGAGCGGTGGAAGGAATACTTTGAGGATCGTCCATCACCCGGGCTGAAGTCACCGAGGTAGTCAAGAAACTCCTCGGTGGCAGGGCTCCAGGGGTGGATGAGATCCGCCCTGAGTACCTCAAGTCTCCGGATGCTGTGGGGCTGTCTTGGCTGACACGCCTCTGCAGCACCGTGTGGCAGTCGGGGACAGTGCCTTTGGACTGGCAGACCGGGGTGGTGGTCCCTCTTTTTAAGAAGCGGGACCGGAGGGTGTGCTCCAACTATCGGGGATCACTCTTCTCAGCCTCCCCGGGAAAGTCTATGCCAGGGTACCGGAGAGGAGAATCCGGCCGATGGTAGAACCTCGGATTCAGGAGGAACAGTGTGGTTTTCGTCCCGGTCGTGGAACACTGGACCAGCTCTATACCCTCTCCAGGGTGCTGGGGGGTTCATGGGAGTTTGCCCAACCAATCCACATGTGTTTTGTGGATTTGGAGAAGGCATTCGCGGCATCTTGTGGAGGGTGCTCTGGGAGTATGGGATTCGGGACCCTTTTCTTAGGGCTATCCGGTGCCTGTACGACCGGAGCAGGAGCTTGGTTCGCATTGCAGGCAGTAAGTCAGACTTGTTCCCGGTGCATGTTGGACTCCGGCAGGGCTGCCCTTTGTCACCAGTTCTGTTCATAATTTTTATTTCAATAGCGCAAACAAGCATCTCATGTGCGTTACGGGTTAAAGAACACGTTCTTGACAATAAAATACAAAAAGACTGATGAAAATGAGGGACATTTTCTCAAAATTTGTCGTGCAGGACAAGGGGTGAAAATGCTCTGCGGTACAACATAAAGCGGATGTTCACCCTAGCTGGGGATGGAAATAGGGTTGTCACAATATCATTAACATATCTTATGATACTATGCCAGCTGAAGTATCACAATTTCATATCACAATACTGTGCAAAGTTGTGGTTATAAATAATTGTGTAGTTGTTGGGAAAGTTTGTTTGAAAATTTATTTAAACAGTATATCAAAAGTTCCCAATTTAAAAAAAGGTAAACAATCATGCGTTATGGATGTGACAAAAAAAGATGTGTTTTTTAGGAGACGATAAACTTTGTAGGATTTCTGTTAAATAAAATGCACAATCTTGAAGCAATAATACCCAATGAATGGAGAAGGGATGCCTCTTTATAGAACATAAAATAGTTACATTATATACATTTTCATGTGTCCATTTATGAGGAATATGTAGAGTTATGGAGGTGACAATCCTGAAAATGGCACTTACCCGACTATGAAATATCATGCACTAAAAATAAAACAAATGCTTTAAAAATTTGAACCGTGGGTATTTGAACCACCAAATGCTAAAATATGTGCTGTTACCATAGTAAAAAACGCTGGTAAAAATGACATTTTCACGGAATTGCCCAGCTATGATCCTGTTTTCAGAAATTAAGCAAAGCTAAAACAGATAACACAAATAACTGTTTGATTTTAAGTGTGCACATCAAAAACTGTCAAAGCAACTAATTAATATTATTTATCATGTCATAGCTTTTTGCAGAAAATATTCAGTTGTAACCCCCTTTGTATTTTGTAAACATTTTTATAAATAACTCATTTAATTAAAAAAAAATCTCAGTAATTTTAACAGATTACAGCCTACACTTAATTTGTAATTAAATTGTCTTTATTAATGACTCACTGAAATATTGTTTCGGATTCATTTAGCAATGAAAAATGCTGTGTGTTGTTCAGAAAAACGCAACAATTCTGCTAGTCCTGCCAAAACATCAGGTCATTAAAAAACACTTACCAAGAACAACCAACCATCAGGCGCTATCCAAAAATTAACCATACTAAACTCTCACTGCATGCCAAAACTTACTCTTGGTGGAGAATGCAAGCACCACTCCAGGCAGCCATAATCAAAACCATACCTCTGCAGATGAAGCAGTGTTAATTAACCATTAACACCTGAAAAGTGAAAAGTGAAAGTGACCTGTTTTTGTCAGATATGGTGACCCATATCCGAAATTTATCTCTGCTTTTAACCCATCCAGAGAGTAGTGAACACACGCACAGCAAGTGGTGAACACACATACACCCAGAGCAGTGGGCAGCTATCGCTGCAGCGCCCGGGGAGCAAGTAGGGGTTAGGTCCCTTGCTCAAGGACACCTCAATCGTTACCCGCTGGACCTGAGGATCGAACCGGCAACCTTCTGGTCACGAGTCCAACCCTCTAACCATTAGGCCACGACTGCCCCTTGTACATGATTCTCTGTGTACAGATGGAGGTATAAATGCCATTTTTGATGAAAAAGGTATGTGGTATCCAACCACATCCAATGACAGTAAACTTCAGGCAGAACCGTCCATCACTCCCTCCCCTCACCATTCTTGATAGCACTACCTGTCATGAAACTCGGTGTGAGACACGGACAGAGGACCTAGATTGTTGGATGCAGACAGTGGGTAAGGGGTTTTAACAAGACTAAAAAAACAAAAAACAACAAAGCACAAGGGTATAAGACATGACATCAGGGACAAGGACTAACTACACCTAACCAGACTAAGACAACACTTTAATTAAATACAAAATAACTAACATACACTGACAAGAAACAGGAACTCACCCACAATGAGTACTAACGAGGAAACAAGAGGGCAGGAACAATGACAAGACCGTAGAGAGAGTATGGCGAGCCATAAGTCCCAAAAAAGTGGGGTTCTGTCATGATCCCGCCACTAGGCCAAGAGAAACATGACATGATGCTGCAGAATCATGACAACTACCATCACACCAGACCTCAAGTGTGAGATCCACATAGACAAATACAGTAGATGCCTCATTTGATGTGTGACCAGCATGTGCTTGTGTTGCAGAAGCAGAGCTGAAATAGCAGTGATTGGTTTAGTGCCACACCTGTCCACAATCTCTACATGCTTAAAAACAATGCAGATTGTAAAAAGTGCTATATGCATAACAATTATTGAACTGAATTAAATTATTTGTGACCCTGGACAACAAAAACAGTGTTATGCGTCAATTTTTCGAAATTGATATGTTTACATAATCTGAAGGCTGAATAAAAAAAACTTTCTAGTGATGTACGAGTTTTTAGAATAGGACAATATCTGGCTAGATATAATCGATTAGGGTTCGTATAAACTCTGGATTCTGAGAGTGCAAAAAATCAAAATATTGAGAAAAATGCCTTTGAAGTTTTTAATCAGGGGCACTGTAGCAGGCCATCCACTCACAAAAATATAGTTTTGATATATTTTATGTAGGATATTAAAAAAATATCTTCATGGAACATGATCCTTACTAAATATCCTAATGATTTTTGGCATAAAAGAAAAATTTATAATTTTGACCCATAGAATGTATTTTTCTAAAAATGTTCCCATGCTACTTAAGACTGGTTTTGGGATCCAGGGTCACATTTAAGTCAATGAAAAGACTAGAGGTGTTTCTCAGAACGTGACCTGACGCTGATTGAACTTTATTTCCAGAGACAAAACAAACAGTCTACAGCGGTGAAAGCTAGCGTAACACTGTGGTTGAATGTGATAAGAAAATCCCTCGTTTTCGCACTTTGTTGGTGCGTAGCCCTATTGTCCTAATGAAGAAGCCACCACTCCTCAAGTCATAGCCTACAATTAAGAATTTATTATATCTATCCATACTACACAAAAACAAAAAAACTAATTTGTGTGTGGAATTGTGTAATTGCACTTACTTGATGGTAGGTTCCTTCCATTAGTGTGTCGAGATTTTGAAGTGGGCCTGGGTTTTTATCTTTAAAGCGGGTAAGCAGATGCCGCTGGATGGCCCTAAACTGGACCGCTCTTTCTGACAGCAGGTCCTGATACTTCTGTGCATTCCTACGGAGCTACAAATATACCAACAACATTGAGAAAACAATACCCATATTCATGTGTTCTTAGTCTCGTGTTTATTTGTGATGACAGAATATGTCTTCATAGATGCTTCAACGTACGTCTGATATATATTAAATATTTTGCTGTATAAGAAACTGCACCTCAAAGTGGTGGTCCACAGTCTCAAAGTACTCTGATAGTGGAACTGGTCCAGTAAAGCTGTTTTGAAAGTCTTTGACTCCTAGTGAGGAAAAGTGCTGGTCGAAACGTTGCACCAGCTCCTTGGCAATCAGCCAGATATCCTCAAAGCTTTCGCTCTGGATCCTGTACCGCTCTGCAGAGAGTTGATACACACTCATGTTACAGACAGAAAGAGCAGCGCTATCAGCCTTCTGTCTGCCACACCTATAATTAGCTCATGACAACCCGACATAGATCACAGGGCTTACGCACATGATGAATGTCATGAATGTTAGTGAAGCGTGTGGGGGGGATGGGAGGGTCAATGCACAGTGGTACCACAACAACACTTTCTTTAAGGGATTTCAATGACCCCTTTGTTGTGAAAACACTCA
The DNA here is from genome assembly GCA_029783895.1 of Triplophysa bombifrons. Taxonomy (NCBI): domain Eukaryota; kingdom Metazoa; phylum Chordata; class Actinopteri; order Cypriniformes; family Nemacheilidae; genus Triplophysa; species Triplophysa bombifrons. The sequence goes on from CM056455.1 coordinate 9,458,336, forward strand.
ATCATGGTGGCTCTATCTTCTAATTATTTATTTCCAAAGCAATTTACAAATATCACCACCATTTTACTAAATTCAGTTCAGCAAATATTGTCATAATTTTAAAGAACTCGTAAAGACATTGAGGCCCAGTGGTTAGATCATGACACTAGCAATGCCAAGGTCATGGGTTCGATCCCAGGGGATTGCACATATTTTGAAACTAAAAAAATTATAATACAAGCAATGTAAGTCGCTTTGGATAAAAGCGTCTGCCAAATGCATATATGTAAATGTAATGTAATAAGCAACTTATATATCCTAATTTAAATAAGGCAAGGTCCTGGCTAAAGCTAAGCCTTGTCTGTGAAACCGGGCCTGAAGATTCCAGATAATTACAGGTGTGTTACAGTATTAAGTTCTCGGTTAAAATTTTTAAATAGACTGCTTGTCAGAGTGGAATTAAGGACATTACCACTAAAGTGTTTGGAGACGACTTATTTAAAAAACACTCGATCTAAAGGCTTATGGTTAAATACTTTCATAGACAAATGAACTGATCTTCCATTAAGAAACCATCCAACACACCCCACTAAAAATCAGGAAACAAAAAGAATGCCCGGTGTGAACTGTGGATCCTGAAAGCTAAAGCATCTGGGAGCCATTGGTGTAATGTTTGTATGTTTGTGTATATATGTGAGAACTCACGGGATGTTTTGGAGGTGAGGACAGTGACCTTGGAGCCATTGATGAGCTGGAAACCCATAGCATTGTTGTCTTTATTCTCTGACTTCTCTGAGAAATCTAGAACCCAGAAACAAGAGAATAATTTTCCTCATGCCCTTAAAAAGTAAGCTGCTAATGAACAACACATTCAAATAAAAAAATATATCTGCAAGCAGCAATTATGTGGCACCAACATTTTAAAAACAGAGTTATCTCATTTTGGAACCAAACTCTTCATATTATTTTAAACCTTTTGAATAATATTTTTAATAAAACTCTTAACTAAACTGTTTAATACAACTTATATAGGTCTTCTCGACATCCTGCAGCGTTGCAAAGGCTGATCAGCTGTGACTTCAAAGTGTCACAAGTATAATTTGAAATTACAGAGCAGCATGCTCATGTGATACTGTGATGTCATACACGGATCAGACAACTCAGTTTGCAGAGAGAATGGTTAATTTCTAAATTTAATTCTGAGTTCATTGTGCACGTTTTCTATTGTTTTGTAGCCTGGTAATACCAAACTCTGCTACTTCGCTGGGCTTCGTAGACAGAGTCTGCAAGGGCATAATTGACAAGCGTTTACTTTCTCGTGGGGGGGGGGCTTTTGTCTGAGGTTTAAAATCATTTGTGTACCCATAAACCAATCACATAATGTTCAAGCAAACGTTTGAAACAAAACCATTGAGCGAGATACCGGAGTGAAGATGGCTGTGAACGACTTTTGCAGTTTATGTGAAGTAAAGATACGCATTCATGGTACAATAAGTGCATCTAAACTAATATTTGACAGTAGAGACAAACACTGTAACAATCTCCACAACAGAGGCAATTGCATCCCGTGTCTCAATGTCCGCTGTCATTTTAGATCTCCTTAACTACAATCTAAAATTTGGCGCTTAGCATCTACGTCATGGCTCTCAGCCCGCCCTCTGTGTGTTGGTTGGAAGGCTGGTAAGGAGTCGGAGATAATCTGTGAGATGGTTTGCTATATCAAACTGAGTACAGAAGCCAACTGAATTAAGCGGAAGTAAGAGGTCTGACGTAGTCAGGCTAATTGTTTTGCATGATAATTACATTTTACCAAAGAAATAGTTAGTTAATTACAGTCTGTCACATAGTTTGCATTTTAGGATGTTGGGTGGTGGATCTCTGATTATCAAAGTTTATTCTGACCCATATAAATGTTATCAGACCCTATGACTAAACATTTAAAAAATCTGTTTGCATTTTAGCATATTTCCCTCCATGTCCATGGCTAAGCTTTGGCCAATTATAATGGAAAATAACTTGTCAGCTAGGAATCTGGGCTTTTTATCCCAACACCTGTAAAACCGTGTTTTCCATTTTAAGAATATATCTAAATTACGTCATATACTGTAGCTGGTTGCCCTGTAGGTTAATTACAAAAACTCCAGCTAGTTGAAAACGCAGCAGCTAAAGTTCAAACAAAAACGTATGAGCATGTTAGCCTGGTTCTGTCAACATTGCACTGGTTACCTATTAACTTTAAAATCTTATTGATTAACTATAAGGCCTGACATGGTTTAGCTACTCAGTACCTGAGTGAGCTTCTATTGCATTACAGCCCTTCACATTCACTGCGCTCTCTGGACTCCAGCCATTTGGTAATACCTAGAATTTCAAAATTAACTTGTGCAAAATTAAAAGATCTTGCGCCTAATCTTTGAAACAGTTTTCCGATTGCTGTGCTTGGAAACACTGTCAGTTTAGATCTAGATTGAAGACGCATCTCTGCAACCTTGCATGAACAACCAGGGCTGTGGTTCAGGACATAATGGACTGCCCGATGGCCCAGGGTCAGCATGGGAGATCCTCGGACCAGTTGAGAGAACATGGAAAATTATAATTTATATGCTTTTAAGACTTGCCTATTTAAAGATTCCCAAGAAGATGCAAAAGAGGAATGTATTTGGTTCTCACGTGCTGTTCGAGATACGCTTGCGACCGGAATGCTGCACCAGACAAGGCCCAAAATAATGAATTGAGTTCTCTTTCACTTCTTACTCTTAATCAGATATATTGACACTAAATTATGCCAAAATAAAAATATTACCAAGTAACCTTGTAAAAAGTAATCAATTATGTCTTACGGGAACACAACGCATGTGGAAACAAAACGTGTGTGTTACATTATATTAGATCCATGCATCTCTTAAAGGGGCAGCACCATTATAAACGTCTCAGTTTTGTTCATCAAACAACAAAGAACGAAAACAAATCACGCTCACTGCTCTTCACTGATTAAACTTTAGTAAGGTTTGATCAATGTTATATTTAATACAGTAAAGACTTTAAAGTATTTACATATTTAATTTCAGTACCTGATAAATAATATTATTAGACCAACCTAAAACATCTGAAATGCACTGATTATTTGTATGTTTGCTTTATAACATTTATCTGTGCTATTGCACATACTTTAATTACTTGATCTTATTTTATTACTTACTGATTAGTTGTGTAGTGGAGTAGGCGGGGCGAGATCTTGGTTCGAATCACGTAGGAGATTGGGAGCATATAAGAGAACGAGCGACCGGACCGTCGAGGAGAGAGGACCGGGCCCGGACACATGTTAAGTTTATATTTATATTTGTGTTGCCGGCAGTCGTCCGTGAGGGGCTGCTGGCTGTTTATTTGTTGTTTTTATTTAATTAAAATCTGTTTAAACGTTTGCCGGTTCCCTCCTCCTTCCTACCATATCTTGAAGTTGTCTTCAACAATATTTGAAATTGTGAGTTATAGGCTAATAGTTTTTCATCATACCCTTATTTATCAAGATTACTTAAATAAAAAAATCAAACAAATAAATACAGTAGATATTATTTAATAGTTTTTTATGGTGGGGCCAGTGAAAAATTTGGCAGGGCCAGTAAAAATTGGAATCACTTGCCCGACCAGGCCAGTAGAAAAAATCGTTAAAGTAGAGCCCTGACAACATTTCTATATTACAAATCTCCTGAGGGATTGTTAGGCTGCAAATCCTCACTACAACTATCTATTAGAATATTAAAATAATCTATAATCTAGCTTTTAAATTTGTTAATTTTCTTTTCAGTTACCTAGTTGTGCAAGCTTGTTGAGGCGAAGCAGTATTGCCAGAGGAGAAATGGTTGCCCTGGTTTGGGTCTGGGTTCTCCCAAGGTTTTTTAACTCCACTGGAGTTTTGGGTTCCTAGTCACTATTTAAGCTTCTCTGTGATACACTGCTGTGTGTGTATATGTGTATGTGTCTGTCATGTGCAAGTATCTGGTGTGTGTGTTGTGTGCCTGTGTTTTGTGCATGTGCGCTGTGTTAGAGTATGTGTGTTTGTGTCCTCTTGCATCACGTGAGTGTGAAAGTGCTGTATATGTTATGTGTCGTATGTGAAATGGGAGTGTATTTATTTACTTTGCTCTTCATAATTTTCTTTTTAACAAATTCAATGTAGTGCTTATAGTTAATATGTTTCATGTACAGCTGTTTTGTAACAAGGGATATTGTAAAAAGTGCTATATATAAATAAAGTTGAGTTAAGTAAAATTTCGCACACAGATCATACTAAGAGAATTATATAGTATTGTTTGCCACGGTGCCACATCAAACTATTAAAAAAACTATTTTATAGTCCACTGAGACTCGCAATGGTCAAACAAATGTAATCAGACCCCATGACAAAACATACTTGGCATGTTTGATCCAAATCACTTAATGTACGCAGTAGATATGAAACACTGATTCAATAGAAATTCATTGTCTTGGCATGGCAACACCATTCGGGATATAAAAATCTGACCACAATTTGGCATCTTTAATGTCTTGGTATTATGTTAACCAAGTTTGGTGGTAATTGCATAAGTCCCCTATAGGGAGTATTTAAAAAGTTACCACATGCCCCCCTTTGCAAAATCCACACTGTGATACACTTCCTTCTGCCAGTTGGTGGGGCTATGACAGGGATACACAAAAGTCACATCAATGTGATAAGACCCCATAATCAAACAAATAAAAATCAGTTCACAAATTAACATCTCCAATGTCTTGGCATCATGTTCTATGTACATATGTATGTGTGATCTATGCCCATGTGCCAACCTTTGCCCAGGAATAAGGGGAAACGACTCGGACATCTGTGCCAATGTTCAATAATCTTTGAGCATGTTGGGGCCCCAAAATGCATTCTTAATAATATGCTCCATGCTCAGAGCTAGTCCTGTCTATATCAGTGTGAAAAGATTTTAGGTCCTTCAAAAACATGCTATTAGCCAGGTTCTTTATTTGTGTACCTTCAGTTTGTTTAAACACAAATGCTGATCTCTCTCTCTCTCTCTCTGCGCATGTGTGAGTGTTGTGGAGCGTGTTGTTTGGAGAGTGAATGGTAAAAACTGAATCTCTCTTTCGGTTTATTTTTCTTTTTTCCTTTTTTTTGGCTAAACTTAACTACATTACATATGTATATATATATATTTTTTCTTCTTTGAAGTCGCTCGCGGCTTTTGGTCGCGTGTGGTAAGGTGTCTAATTCAGTTCAGGCACCCTCGCAAATATCGGTGCGAAATGGGTGCAGGTGTGTGGCCGAACAAGGCGTTAGTGTGGAGGATGTGCTGTGGTGGTGGGAGAGTTGATCGGTTTTGATAATATTCTCTCAGCATCACGAATGAATAACGCAATTGTGGTGTTTGTGAAAACAGAACAACTAGTGAATCAATTAACTGAAAACGGTATTTGGATTAAAGCGTTTGTGCCTGTGACTCCTTTAGTGGCTCCAACAACAAAAATAACTATATCGAATGTGCCACCTTTCATTTCAAATGATGCTATTGCAAAAGAGTTAACTCGATATGGAAAAATTGCAAGTCCATTTGGGTTGATCCCGTTGGGTTGTAAAAACACGTCTCTCAAACATCTGTTGTCTTTCAGAAGGCAAGTGTTAATGTTTCTGACTTCACCGGAGCGTAGTTGGAGATTTCTTTCCGTGTGAGTCATGAAGAAACATCTTACATCTTGTATGCAAGCACTGAACATTTCAAGTGTTTTGAATGTGGAGATTTAGGCCACAAAAGTTTCGCTTGTCCACATAAAAAAGAGGAAAGTGAACGAAAGTCATCTACTGAAACAGCCGGAGGCAGCGGGTCATCAAAGAATACTGTAAATACCACTGTTGAGGATATTACAGCAATACGGACAAAACAACCGACAGACAAGCAAAGCGAAGGGCCGATAGTGGAGGTCAACGGGCACAACGAGGTGAGTGAAAGCAATGACAATGTTGATACTGGTGAAAAAGCTGGTTGTAGTCCCGGTATTGTAGGTGATAAGGTTGAGAATGCTGACAGAAAAAGCGATGTGGTTCAGAGTGAGGTACAAGATGTAGAAGAAAGCTCAGAAGATGAGTTTGATGGAATGTCTCAATATACTGATGATAGTATGAGAGATGATGATCAATGGTCAGAAGGGTCATGAGCATCAGCAATGAAAGCTGATTTGTATTCCGTGGATTAAATCAACGCATTTCTTGATGAAACAAAGGGTAAAAAGACTAAAGTGAGTGACTTTTTTCCAGATTTAAATAAATTTGTCGATTCTGTGTTATGGGCAAGAAAAACTTGCAATAAAATGAATTGTCACAGAGAAAACGTTTCAGATTAAGGAAACATTTGACTGTGTTTCAGAAGGAGAAAGGAATAAAAGGACAGCTAAAGAGGAGAAATTTGTAAAAAAAAATATGGATTACATGTCTTTCTTTTTGTTAGTTTTGTTCCTCTTTTCTATCCTTGAGATGATGCGGGTGGGTTCCCTAAATGTAAATGGGATGAGGGATAGGAAGAAGGCTGATACTTTCATAGAATTTATTTGGTTAAAAAATGTAGATGTGATTTTAATGCAAGAAACTCATAGTGATGCACATAATGAGGAGGACTGGCGATTGTGGTGGAAAGATGAAGGTGTTCTTTCTCATGTGACTAACTTGAGTGCAGGAGTGGCAGTTCTTTTTTTTCTAAGTATGAAAGTTATAATCTTATTAAAAAAGGAAATTGAACCAGGTAGATTATTGGCAGTGAGAGCTGAAATATATGTTTTTTTTTTGTCAATTTCTATGCTCCTAACAATGGGACGGAGAGAATAAATACTTTTATTTAAAGGTAAATGAAGAATTTCAGCAGCACGTCTTGACAGATTATATGTATCCAAAAATATGAAAAGTAAAGTTGTACGAACAGCTCATGTCCCCACACCTTTTACTGACCATAAATTAATTACTGTTGACTTTACAATGATCTCTAAAAGAACCAGAAAGGTCTATTGGCATTTTAATGTTAAATTGCTGCAGGATATTATTTTTTGTGAAACTTTTAAGGTCTCTCTCCAGGCAAAACTCCAGGAATAGATGGACTTGAATGGACCAAATGAAGTCTATAAACAATTCTGATCTACAATTGGAAATTATTTATTTGAAGTGCTACAGGAATGCATTCGGACAGGTTCTTACAAAAAAGTAAAAAAGATAATACACAAGGACCAATCCTATTTATTTAAAAGATAGATGCATTTTTGATAATATGCATTAAATACGTGATGTTGTTGATTATGCTACGAGTAATAATATTAATATTGATTTGTTTTCACTTGATCAAGAAAAAGCTTTTGATCGAGTTGATCATCGATATATTTTTAAAGTTTTAAAGACTTTTGGTTTTGGGGAGAAATTAGTTTTCATGATAAAGTTGTTGTACTACAATGCCACATGTATGATTAAGATGGCGGGTGGTCTCAGAATACCTGTTAATGTGCAGAGGGGAATAAGACAAGGGTGTCCTCTTTCAGGTCAGCTTTATAGTTTGGTCATTGAATCTCTTTTATGTAAATTAAGAGAACAGTTAATGGGCCTACAGGTTAACAGTTAAATTCCTAATGAATGTTTGAAAGTCTCAGCATATGCTGATGATATAAATGTTATTTTAAGAAATGATAATGATGTTCAAGTATTATTATTTTTTTATTTTAGAGAGTTATGGGAAAGCATCATCTGCAAGTCAATTGGGAAAAAAGTGATTATCTGTGTTGTGGTGCTGATTACAATGGTCCAATACTTCCAGTGTTTTTACAACGGGGAAGATCTGGTTTTAAATATCTGGGGGTTTTCTTAGGAAGAGAGGATTATAGGAGGAAAAATTGTGAGGGCCTGATGGAAAAAGTGTGTGCTCGGTTGTCTCAATGGCAAAGCCTGCTACCTCTGCTTTCTTATAGGGGAAGACTTTTGATCTGTAACAACCTTGTAGCCTCATCTTTGTGGCACAAAATGACTATCTTGGAACCTCCAAATGAACTGGTGGAAAATCTGCAGAAACTTTTGATAGACTTCACTTTGTGGCACAAAATGACTATCTTGGAACCTCCTAATGAACTGGTGGAAAATCTGCAGAAACTTTTGATAGACTTATTTTGGTCTGGGCAACACTGGTTTAAAGCATCTGTTCTTTTTTTACCAAGGCAAGAAGGTGGTCAAGGACTAGTGGACATCAAAAGCAGAGTAATGACTTTTAGGCTTCAGACTGCAAAAAGGCTACTGTATGGAGAAGATGTGAGCTGGTCTGGCGTGGCATGTGCCCTCTTAAGAAAAGCAGGTGGATTGGGGCTAGATCATCATCTTTTTCTGTTGGACATTCAAACCGTTGATCTTAATGCACTAACTTCATTTCATCAGTCGATGTTTAAAGCATGGAGAACTCTAAATGTTACGAGGAATCTCAAGGAGGAGCGAGATCTCTGGCTAAGAGAGGAACCCTTACTGCATAATACTCTTGTGGACACCGGAATTTTAAAGTCTTTCAATCTGAGAAATGCTTTAAAAAATGCAGAAGTTACAACCTTGGGACATTTAATATCAAAGAAAGGATGGACGACTGCTGAAATGCTGTTTTCAAAGATTGGTGTTAGGTCAGTTCGCATGACACAGAGACTGCTAAATGACTTTTTTGAAAGCTTACCTATGGATGTTAAACATGTTTTGGAGACTGCTAATGAGGATACGTCGGCATTAACGGAATAGCATTGAAATGGTTTAAGTCTTATTTATCTGACCGTTTTCAATTTGTAGCAATAAACAATGAGGTGTCCCGCAAATCGCAAGTCCAGTACGGTGTACCACAGGGCTCAGTCTAAGGGCCTCTGCTCTTCGCATTATACATGCTACCTCTTGGAGATATAATAAAGCGACACGGAATTAGCTTTCACTGTTATGCTGATGATACTCAACTTTATATTTCCTCGAAGCCTCATGAAACACAGCGGTTCCATCGAATAATGGAATGCATAGTCGATTTAAAAAACTGGACGAGTAACAATTTTTTTACTACTGAACTCGGACAAAACAGATGTGTTACTTACTGGGCCGAAAACCACCATACGTAAAAACCAAGAATTCCAATTTAACTAGTGACGGATGCTCCATAAAATTCTTGTCGTCAGCTAAGAAACTTGGAGTGGTATTCGATAGTACTCTGTCATTTGAGAGCCATGTCGCCACACCTGTAAAATAGCATTTTTCTATTTTAAGAATATATCTAAACTACGTCATATGCTGTCACTGTCAGATGCAGAGAAATTAATTCATGCATTCATGACATCAAGCCTAGATTACTGTAATGCACTTTTAGGTGGTTGCTCTGCAGGCTTATTACAAAAACTGCAACTGGTTCAAAACGCGGCAGCTCGAGTTCTTACACGTACAAAAAAGTATGAGCATATAACCCCAGTTCTGTCAACCTTGCACTGGTTACCTATAAAGCATCGCATTAACTTTAAGATCTTGCTTATATCCTATAAAGCCCTTCATGGTCTAGCGCCACAGTATTTAAATGAACTTCTATTGTATTACAATCCTCCTCGTGCATTATGCTCTCAGGCGTCCTGTCAGTTAGTAATACCTAGAATTTAAAAATCAAGTGCAGGTGGTAGATCCTTTTCTTATCTAGCACCTAAACTTTGGAATATTCTTCCCTGCACTGTCCGGGAGGCAGACACACTCTGTCAGTTTAAATCTAGACTAAAGACGCATCTTTTTAATCTTGCATACACTACACTTCCATAATATTAATCCTCAGAGGATTTAGGCTGCATTATTTAGATCAACCGGAACCAGGAACACATCCAACAACAAAATGATGTACTTGTTGCATCAAAGAGTGCAGAACAGTACTCTACTCTCAGCCAGTCTTGTCTTTTTGTTCCAAGGTTACCGCAGGATGCAGTTCATGCCCAGACCTGATGGCAGAGCTGAGAATGGGAAGCGATGACCTAACATGAGCTGAGATGATAGAGCTGGATAAAGGACGCGGCAACTTGACACGATTTTTCTACAACACTTCAAATGCTATTAGATTGTTAATGATAATCTTAAATCTATAATTTACCTCATTCGTAAGTTTATTTATTTTTTATTTAGCCTTGTTGTGCAAGCACTGTTGAGCTTGTGCAGAGGCAGCAGCTTTTGCCAGAGGGGAACTGGAATCCCCTGGTTGGGCCTGGGTTCTCCTGAGTTTTTTTTCTCGATTGGAGTTTTGGGTTCAAAGCGAAAGGACTTTGATTTCAGATAAGGAAAAAAGACCAGGGGATGCAAAACTGGTGGTGATTCCAACAAAAGAACTAAAGAAAAGGGGAACTGAAAGAGAAAAGTTGGAGGATTCTGAGGCGGAGTTAGGAAAATCTAAATCTATCTTTTTGCCCCGAGTGGAATCTTCTACCGAAACGACTGCTATAGGCCTAGAACAGAATTTGGAAGCTGAGGTGAGTGAATTTAATTAGTCTATGCGAGCTGGTGAAAATGAAGTTACAAATGTTTTGAATGTGGATGTCGGTGCTAAGAATAATGAATATGGTAAAGGGGAGGTGGATGTGGTGGATGGTGTTAGTGGTTTGCAACCAAGTTTGTTGGAAGAAAATAAAGAAAATGATGAATGAATGATGGAGGATTGTGAAAGGATTTCAGATTTTTCCGAAATTGAGTGTAGTCGGTCAGTGAATGATGTTTATACCGTAGAGGAAATAAATGATTTTCTTGATGTAACGAAAGGGAAAAAAGTGTATGTTCTGAGATACTTCCCTGATGGAAACAAATTTGTTAAATCAGTAATAATTGCTCAGAAGTCAGTTGGCCACGAGGTCATTTCAAAACAAAACGATATAGGATGAAAATGTTTTTGACGACCATACGTAAGTCTAAAAATGTTAAAGAAGAGTTATCTAAAAAGGAAAAAATATAAAAACACTTTTTAATGGGTTTAGTCTCTTTTTTTTGTTTTTTTCAACAAATGTTAGTGCAGGAGTAGCTATTCTGTCTTCACCTTTTCTTAATGTGAAGATTTTATCAAAAACTGAAGTAGAGAAAGGACGTATTTTGATTGTGAAAGCAGAAATAAAGAATCAATTATTTGTTTTTATAAATATTTATGCTCCAAACAAAGGGCCAGATAGAATTATTTTCTTTGAAAATTTAGAAGAATGTTTTAAAACTTATTCTTCAGCTGAATTTTTAATAGCAAGTGGTGATTGGAATTGTACTCTTAATTTTCTTTTAGATAGGAATCATGAAGAACCTGATTTGGTATCGGCCTCTTTTTTAAAATCCATTTTTCTTAAGCATGTGTTTATAGAAAGAAACAATGAATTGAAACAATATACATGGATAAAAGCTTCACAAGGAAGCGTAGGCAAAGTGTATTAAGACTTGAAAGGTTTTATGTTAAGCGTGCAGCAAATAATAGACTGTAATTTTTTTCCATGTTGTTTATCAGATCATCATTTTATTACTACAAATATCGTTTTGACACAGGCTAAATATAAAAGTCATTACTGGAAGTTAAACGTAGCATTGTCGAAAGAAAAAGATTTTCATGAGAAAGATGAACTGTTTTGGAGTGAATGGATTTCTAAAAAATAAGAATTTGATGGATTAATACAATGGTGGGATATAGGCAAGACAAAAATAAAAGTTTTTTGTCAGCAGTATGCAACTTTTGCTACAAGAAGAATAAGAGATAAAATTTAAGAAATAGAAAAATAAATATTTGATATTGCATCTGGTTTGATTCATCATTCAGGTTCTTTTTCACCTAGCACTTTATAAGAAAATAAAAAAGATTTTGAAACTTTGTTGCAGGTGCGGGCAAAAGGACCCCTGATAAGATCTCGTTTTATATCTGCAATTGAGATTGATGCTCCCACTGCTTAATTTTTAATTTGGAGAAAGTGTCAAAACAACAAAATGAAATGTACTGTTTGTCAACACCCGATGGACCAAAGACTTCAGATGAATTGTTCAACTCAACTCAACTCAACTTTATTTATATAGCGCTTTTTACAATTTTCATTGTTACAAAGCAGCTGTGCATGAGACACAATAGATTACAAGTAAAACAACTAAAGGCATATATACCTGTAAAAACAAGAAAAAGGTGGAAAACAACAAAAGACAGACATACAAATGCTCCACACACACAATATGCATACATACTTACACACATTGACATAGACGCACACACACAAACACACTCACACACACACACAAAAACACACTGGCACAAAAGGACAGTGAAAGGACACATTTGAGATAAAGGAGAGAGAGAACCACAGGTCAAATATTAAACGGACTATAAATTCTTATATATTAATTATTTCTAATTTCTGAATTCTAAAGCAGCCCTCCCGGCCAGGCAGATAGTGCAAAACAATATGCAAACGGTGGCGAGGAACCCAAAACTCTAATCGAGAAAAAAAACCTCAGGGGAACCCAGGCCCGACCGGGGGATTCCAGTTCCCCTCTGGCAAAAGCTGCTGCCTCTGCACAGGCACAACAGTGCTTGCACAACAAGGCTAAATAAAAATAAAAAATAAGCTTAATAAGGTAAATGGTAGATTTAAGATTATCATTAACAATCTAATAGCATTTGAAATGTTGTAGGAAAATCAAAGTTGCCACGTCCTTTTGCAGTTGATTTTTTGCAGTTGAATTGCAGTTGATTTTTATTCAGAATTGTATAAAAAGAGGAAACTGATACAGGATGTGTTACAAAGTTACTGCAACAACTACCTTCTATTTCAAAAGAACAGAAACAGACTTTGGACAATGCTTTTTCCTTTGAAGAATTAATTGAGGCCGTAACACAAATGAAATCAGGTCGAGCACCTGGAATTGATGGACTATCAGTGGAGTTCTATAAGGCTATGTGGAAATACATCGGAAAAGACTTTTATATGGTTATCCAAGAATGTTTTAGACAAAAACGCCTTCCCATCAGTGGTCAAAAGGCGGTGTTAACATTGTTGCCAAAAAAAGGAGATTTAAGTTGTGTTAAGAATTGGAGGCCTGTGTCTATTTTGACATCTGACTATAAACTAATAGCCAAAGTATTGGCAAACAGACTGAAGACTGTACTGGGAGATATAATACTGGTATTGCATTGCAGAAAGAACAATATATGTTAATATTTTTTTGGTCCGAGATATCATGGAACACTCTAAATTAAATGAAGTAAATGTTGGTTTCTTGTTCTTGGATCAGGAGAAATCATTTGATAGAGTAGACCATGGGTATTTATTTGATACATTGAATAGGTTTAGTTTTGGTGAGGTTTTTATTTCGTGGATCAAATTGTTGTATACAAATGCCTCTTGTATTCTTAAAATAGGAGGAGGTTTAGGTCAACCAATAAGAGTACATAAAGGCATCAGACAAGGATGTCCTTTATCTGGTCAGTTTTATGCTTTAGCGGTGGAACCCTTATTGAGTGTTTTAAGAAACTGATTATTTGGTTTAAAGGTGGGAGATGATTGTACTACTCTTAAGTTAACTGCTTTCGCATATGACATTACTGTAATTATAAAAGATCAGAATGATTTTGTTAATAGCAGTATTTTGTTGTATGAAAGAGCATCATCTGCAAAACTTGATTGGTGTCCAACTGAAGCATTTTGGTGTCAAAATAACACAACAATGACCTTACCTTTAGTACAAAATGTAAAGTGGGAACAAAAACATTTTAAATATTTGAGAATTTTTTTGGGCTTTGAGATGTATCAAAGAAGAAACTGGGAAGGAGTTAAAGATAAAATTTGTAATAGGTTTTCAAAATGGAACTGGGTTGTCCCTCAAGTATCTTATAGAGGAAGAGTGTTGATTATAAATAACCTTGTTGCCTCTATGCTTTGGCATAAATTAATTGTATTAAAATCCACCAGAAGAAATTATTAGAGAAATCCAAAAATTATTTGTTAATTTTTTCTGATCTGGACAACATTGGCTTTAGACAGTCAGTATTGTTTCTTCAAATAAATGAAGGAGGTCAAGGCCTTATGGATATAAAATCAAAAGTAGCTGCTTTTAGACTACAAATGGCTCAAATACTGTTATACCACACATCTCAGAACTGGATAAAAGCACGTGTGCTTTATTGAATAGAGTGGAGCATATGAAGTTGGATAGGCAACTATTTTTAATGAATTTGAAAGCGATGGATCCCATTTATCATCCCCATTTATCAAGTGTGATATTAAAATCACAGGCAGTGTGTACAAACGTAGTGAGAGCAGGAATAAGTAAGATTTGTCATCTTAGACCAAATGATCAATGGATGCCTGCAGAAAGTTTGGCTGTAAAGATTGGTATCCGCTCTGTAAGAATTGTGGAAAAATTATTAGCGGAGGTACAAGCATTTTTTCCTGTCATGCCATTGCAAATTAAAAAAGCGGAGAAAATATTCCCCAACATTAGTGTGAATGTGAATGTAGGGGATTGGCAGGAGTCTGATGGGATATTGCTTTCTTTTAAAACACCTGAACTTGGCTTTTTTGTCAAAATTTCTAAGAAAGCACTTTATTGTGTTCGTGTCAAGTTTTTAAATATGAAAGCATTGAAAGACCTTCCGGAAAAAAGTGGGTTGAATTTGTTGAACCAGGTGCGTCTCCAAAAGGATGTTGAAGGACTGCATATAAAAAGCCAATTGAGAAAAGAAGTGGGGACTTACAATGGCGAATTTCCCATTGGATAATAGCAACAAATAGATATAAGGCCCATATAAATCCTTTACAAGAAGAAGAATGTTTATTTTGTGGGAGCAGTGAAACAGTTTATCATATATTTATTGGATGTTCAAGAGTATTGGGAGTTCTTGGCTTGTTAAGAGAATTGAGCCGTAATCTTATTTTTAATTTTTACAAATGGTTTTTATATTTTTGGACCAAGATACAGTTCCTTCAATAGGAGAAAAATAGTTCTAATAAATTTCTTATTAGGAATGGCAAAAATGGCGATATGGTTAACAAGGAAGAATAAAATGCATTGTAATGGTGGAACTGATCCTTTAGCGATGTTTAGAGCATTGGTAAAAAGCAGATTAACTTTGGGGTATAAATATTATGAATTGGTTAAAAATACTGAATCCTTTTTCTTAATGTGTTATGTCAATCCAGTGCGGGGGTGGCTATGATGTGTTTTTGTAAACTCATTTATTATTATTTATTTTATTATTTATTTTATTTTTTAATTATTTATTTTATTTGAAAAATGTATTATGCCAACCCAGTGTGGAGGGTGGTAAGGATGTGTTTTGTTACGAATTGATTGTGTATTCTTAAAATAAAAAAAATGTATAAATGAAAATGTTTCGTGTCAAAATAATGAACGTTTGATTGTGTGACGTATTCAATTAATACGTAGAAATGAAAGGATTGTAAAAAGTCAAAAAGTCTCTCTCTCTCTCTCTCTCACTCTCTTCTCATGCAAAGGCCAGATGTCAGATAGAGATAGTTGATAGTCTCTTATCAATCTGCAGGACGCCAAAGCAAAGAGTACTGTTCCTTATCTGGCCTAGGCTCAGGCTTATTTTTATCTCAGGAAAAAATGCTTTCCAAACCATTGTTAACATTATCTGGTAAAAAGCATGCTCTTCACATCCTGACAAAATCTGTCAAATACCCCAATGGAAAAAGCTAATGGTTCATAATGGTATTTCAATGGAAACCTTTGTAATTGGGCTTCTATTAATTTTTTTCAGCAGTAATGCATCCTTGCTAATAAAATAGAAACCCTGTACAGTACTGGCCAATAGGCCCCATCACTGAAATTCTAATGGTTACATTATGATTATGATTACAAAATTCCTTTTTGTAGTATGTTTTTAGTATTACTATAATAGGATTTAAAGGAGCAGTGATGGATTTTTAGGAGGATCTACTGACAGAAATGCAATATAACATTGAAAACATCTTGGTTACGTATGTAACCTCAGTTCCCTGATGGAGGGAACGAGACGTTGTGTCGAGAACGACAGATGGGGTTCGCCCTTGAGAACCAATCAACTCTGACTACTATAGAAAAGGCCAAAGAAATTTGGCGAATGAAATTTGCATGCCGGGCTCCGCCCCCTGATATCCGGTATAAATGGAAGCCGGCGTGCAGCATTCATTTACCTCTTGTTCTGAAGAGCCTGAGAGCCTCTCACGACTGCAGCAGGATACGATATGTGTTTGTGGCATAAGGGACACAACGTCTCGTTCCCTCCATCAGGGAACTGAGGTTACATACGTAACCAAGACGTCCCCTTTCTGTCGGTCTCTCGACATTGTGTCGAGAACGACAGATGGGGTTGCCTATGTAAAACGCCACAACGCTGTATCGCGTCACAATCTCAGCGAAGCGACGGTAACAAGCCTGGGCGTGTCAGCTCGAAGCTTCGTGTAACTGTAACCTTCCAGTGTGGTGGTCGGGGGGTCCCAGAGCTTTCTTGGAGAAAGATGGGTACAGCCCTGACCGGTAAACTTTCACGGACGGGGCCTTAGCTCTCTACTGGCGAGAGGCCGTCCGGCTCGGGTTTACACCGGGTGAGCGCAACTCTTATTCGGAGAAGCGCTGCAGAGGCCACCTCCTACCCGTTGGGAGGAATATGGTGGATATAAGTATGGTCTCGTCCTTGGAGGAGAACGCATGGAACGTGTGGACTGGGTAGTTAACCGCGAGGTGGAGGTCCACCTGGGGAAGCTCATGGGTTAGCATGTGTGGGAACCACTGTCATGAGGGTATAGCAGACGGAACAGCCCACGGTGGGGGTGTTACTGCGTCTGATAGCACCAGGTCCGGTTAGAACTATCTGTGATAGGTCATATGGTATCCCGGCCTAAGGGGGAAGGCTGCTCTGCCCAGCCAACCCCCAGGGGGTGCTTGCTTAGTGATGGATGGAATGCCTGTTCTTAACCAGTGTCTGTGTAAGAAGGAAGGTTGGTGAGGTATCAATTTTCTTAGCCATGTGTTTGGGTAAGAAGAAAAGATAGATAGCACACTGACCCAACCTCTTGGAGGGTGGGAAGGTTCTTTCGCAGGCATACGCCCCCCCCGGATGCCAGTCCTACATGTTGCCACGCAGGACGTGACACCTTAACCCTTGCGAAGGTGTTTGGGCTTAGCCCAACCCGCAGTTCTACAGATGTTTGCTAGAGAGGCGCTTCTAGCCAGTGCCCAGGAGGCTATACCCCGTGTGGAGTAAGCCCTCAGGGAGATTCTGAGATCGGAATGCCGTCGTAACGGCATCCACGACCCAGTGCACCAGCCTCTGCTTGGAGACAGCCCTTCCCTTCTGCTGTCCTCCAATACAGACAAGGAGCTGGTCAGAGCTACTGAAGCTCTGTGCGCGGTCCAGGACACAACACGGATGGGGTTGGGTCTTCCTCCCGTCACCGGGCCTGGGTCTCAGGATAACGTGAGAATTGCTAATTGCCACTGTCTGCTTTACCGTCAAAATCTGTTGAGCACAGTCTTCGACGGTATTACCAACAACCCACCCTGCGAGATGGA
Source organism: Triplophysa bombifrons (assembly GCA_029783895.1). NCBI lineage: Eukaryota > Metazoa > Chordata > Actinopteri > Cypriniformes > Nemacheilidae > Triplophysa > Triplophysa bombifrons. The sequence goes on from CM056455.1 coordinate 9,475,884, forward strand.
TGCATCAAGAAAGCGGACTTCCTTGGTGTCACCCTTCTGCACAAGGTATAACCGGGGGTGTCTCTCCTGGACCACTACCGTGGACATCGTCCGACCCAGGGATGACATCACTTCTGCTTCCTCCTGAACTCGACCGGTGTGGGTGGAGCTCGTATTCGTCAGAGTCAGATGTCAGTCTCCCTCAGATGCTGCGAGCGACATCTCATCTACGTCACACATCGTTTCCGAGTGTGTGCATGAGAATCCGGACGGTATGCCCCCGCCGGTTGGGGAACGTTCAGAAGAGCGAATCGGGGTGCGATCGGCCCGTGAGCACTTGGCTGGCGGGTTTACAATCGCAGAGTTCCCCATATCACTAACGCTGCTAACGTGGATGGTCATCGGGGCCGTAGCCACAGATGTCACAGCCCAGGTAGCAGACGAAATGGTGGCTGGTTCCCGTAGGAAGACAGCCACCCGTGACCGCAACTTCTGAATGACAATCTGTGGCAGATGTGTCAACGAACGCTGCTTCAGCGTGCTGGACGCCCAGACGCCTAACGCAGCGATCGTGTTCATCCCCCTCGTCGATGAGGGTGCCGCACCCAAGAGAACAGCGGGACATGCCGCGCTAGAGAATGCTCAGTCAGTCCTGAAAAGGACTTTTTTAGAAGAAATCTCTAACACCTCCGGAACCGGCGAGACACCCAGGGGAAGGTCGCTGAAGGTAGGGACCATCCGCTGCAACACGTCGTAGATCCGGCAAAAGAAAAGGAAGAATTCATTGAATTCGTTCTGTTCGTAGTCATGAGCGAATGCTCTGAAGAACAAAAGGTAAATGAATGCTGCACGCCGGCTTCCTTTTATACCGGATATCCGGGGGCGGAGCCCGGCATGCAAATTTCATTCGTCAAATTTCTTTGGCCTTTTCTATAGTAGTCAGAGTTGATTGGTTCTCAAGGGCGAACCCCATCTGTCGTTCTCGACTCAACGTCGAGAGACCGACAGAAAGGGAACTATGTTTTCAGAGGTGTATAAAGACCTTACGTAAGGAACCGTTTTGTTTGTATTAGCTTAGAATAAGCTATTTCTATCTAAATACAGAGCGGGCCTACATACAAAGAATTAGCCACATTGGGCCGCCATGTTTGGTACAGTAGCCCTAAAAGGACAAACTGCTACTAAGCGCGTTTCCTCTGTCCCTGACTTTAAAAAAGGGAGGAGGAATGTGTACTTTCTATTTTAGCATTAGCTTGCTCTGCCCTCAAACATGCTGAGCAACGCAAGAATGAAATGCTAAGCTTCATCAAGATTACACGATTATATACAAGCAGCACACTGGTTCCAGATAAAAAATGACACTTCAAACTGTTCAGTTACACAGCTACAACAATGTGTGGATGTGAGGGAGGAGGACTGAGAAATTGGTTGCAATTCTCAAACTTAGAGCTAGTGGCCGCCTGAAATCCCACACTGGGGCTTTAACATTATAACCATTAAATCCGTTGAATAATAGTTTTTTTTCAGCTTGGTTCTAAAAGATCATCATGTTTTAGTGTGTTCCAGGAGATCAAAATGTACAATATAAATTCGAGACCTAGCAGAAAAATAGTTAGTAGAAATATAAATAGTAAATGTGTAAAGTTATATAAACTGGATATACTCAATAAAGTAGGCTAAATTGTTGGATTACACAACCGATAGCATAACATACAGTATATATATATATATAAGACAATACAACATTTACTGTAGGAGTCATAAAATTGACTGATGATTCTTAATTTAAGTTATTAAATTTAAAATTGATTCTTAATTTTCTATTGCTCTATTCTGTATGTCTGTGCAATTGTCCAGCTGACCCTAAAATGACGCCAAATGCTTTATTGTGAATTTGGCTGTATTGGCAGATCTACTGAACACCCACAGTCTTGTGTGCAAAATTTAACTATATTTTAAGCATGTTGAGAGCTTTAAAAACAGCTTAATATAATATTTAAGTTTGACACGTTATCATGGCGACACTATTTAAAGGGATACTATTCCACACCAGTGGCGGCTGCTGGTCTTTCAAAGTGGGGAAGCTCATTTCACAATGAATGAATGAACAAACGATCTAAAAAAAGATATTAAACTCGACGGAGGTAATGTGGGAATTACATTAAACTGAAACAAGGAGTGTGGTGTATAATTGTGTGAAATGTATGATGAAAATTGGCAAGAAATTTCGGAAAGCAAGTACCAAGAAATAGGTTGCAGCAATTTGTCTTTCGACTACACTTGCAAAATCCGCAATGGGACTGAGATCGAATAGCTTCAGCGTCAGCGACTTTTTATAGAACAAAATTGCTGTCAATCAAAAGGAGATGCAATCTTTCGACAGACCCTCCAATCATAACGCAGACGCTCGGAGTCCGGGCCAGCCCACTCCTCCATTCATCCCAGAGACGCTGAGCGTCCGTGGGCGTGACATAATCGCAGCATTATCCAATGACCGTCTTGTTTCTAAGTACTGAAAAAAACTGTTTAAAGCAGCCCAATTGAAGTCAATGGACGCTGGGCTTCAACAGAGTAATGCACTGTATGCTACGGGAATGAATGAGAAGGAAATCAAGTCAGCCGACCTAAGTAGCTGATTCTGAACAAAATTGTTTTCGTTCGAGATGAACGTGTTTAACGCATTTTTAGTCAATAAAATGTTAACATAATAGTACATATACAGTTGTGTTCAAAATTATTCAACCCCCACTGAAATTGATTGTTTTGGTCGGTTTGACATTGATTATGATCATTCAGTCATCCTGCTTACAATTAAATCAAAGAGGCACGTGTAGGTCAGACAAATATAACATAACATTTATAATGAAATAACCACAAATGTCTTTTCTGAGCTCACATCATTATCAGTTTTATTCAACCCCCAAGTGACATTCAATCTTAGTACTTAGTACAACATCCTTTTACAGTTATAACAGCTTTTAAACGTGAAGCATAGCTTGACACAAGTGTCTTGCAGCGATCTACGGTTATCTTCGCCCATTCATCATGGGCAAAAGCCTCCAGTTCAGTCACATTCTTAGGCTTGCGCGCTGCAACTGCTTTCTTTAAGTCCCACCAGAGGTTCTCAATCGGATTTAAGTCTGGTGACTGCGATGGCCACTTCAAAATGTTCCAGCCTTTAATCTGCAACCATGCTCTAGTGGACTTGGAGGTATGCTTGGGATCATTGTCCTGTTGAAAGGTCCAACGTCTTCCAAGCCTCAGGTTTGTGACAGACTGCATCACATTGTCATTCAATATCTCCTGGTACTGAAGAGAATTCATGGTACCTTGCACATGCTGAAGCTTCCCAGTACCTGCAGAAGCAAAACAGCCCCAAAGCATGATTGACCCCCCGCCATGCTTCACAGTAGGCAAGGTGTTCTTTTCTTCATAGGCCTTGTTCTTCCTCCTCCAAACATAGCGTTGATCCATGGGCCCAAACAGTTCTAATTTTGTTTCATCAGTCCACAGAACACTTCTGTGGTTTGTCCACATGACTTTTGGCATACTGCAGTCGACTCTTCTTATTCTTTGGGGACAGCGCCTGGGAGTTCTGGCATGGAGGCCTTCATAACGCAGGGTGCGCCGTATTGTCTGAGCAAAAACTTCAGTACCCACATCTGACAAATTTTTTCTCAGTTCCTCAGCAGTCACACGGGGACTTTTCTCCACTCTACGCTTCAGGTAGCTGTGAGAAAGTGGATTTCGGCCTTGTCCCGCACATAACCTAAACTGATGTTTTATGCTTTATCTGATCAGTCTCACGATGAATTGTGCTTATCTGTTCATGTCTCACGATGAGTAATACCCAAGAGACATGTCTAACACAGACTGGATGACAGAACTCCGGTCACCGTGCCCTTGAATGTTCTAGATGATGGAGAACAGGGAACTAAAATATATGCTGTCTTAACAAAATAATATGATCCGAGGTCTTGTGATCTTGATACGAAGTCTGGTGATTTTCCATGACCGAATGTTACTTCCTGTTTTATGCATATAAATGATACCCCTAAGATGTAATAAACTTTGGACTCTGATTGAACTGCACATCTCGTGTCTGTGTCTTTCTTGGTCTCCGGGATCCCGAAAACTCTGAAGCTTCAATCGACTCGACTCTTCAACTTAGAATAACTGAATTTAGACTTAGGGGACAAGTAAGAAATAATCTTACAGTAGCGCACAGCAGTCGAAGTCAGCATCTTCTTTCTGCCACGACCAGGTAGCGTTTCAACAGTGCCCTTTGCCTTGAATTTGCGAATGATGCTTCCTATGGTGTCTCTTGGTATGTTTAACATCTTTGCAATCTTCTGTGAAGAGTAATCACCTGTTCTCTTGTCTTCCTGGACCATTCTCTTGACCTCACCATGTTTGTAACCACACCAGTAAATGTCTAGAAGGAGCTGAATATCACAGTCATTTTAAAGCTGCCTAATTGGTGCATATTAGGCTTTATTGCTGCTCCCTGATATCCACAGGTGTTTTCAATACCTGATTGAAAACACTTCATTGAACCTCTGTTCTTCAGAGTGGTAGTCTTTAAGGGGTTGAATAATTATGTCAATGAAGAATTCACAAAAAAAAACATTTACTACTGTATTATAAAACTAATTGATGTCATTTTAGTTGCATATGGTTCTTTAAGAAGTCCTTGTAGGATTTCATTCTGAATACAATTACAAATGTACACTAAATTCCCTAAAACCATTTACAGCATTGGGGGATGAATAATTTTGAAAACAACTGTATTTGACCATTCATTTTTTGTCAATTATAGGGGAACGCTGAGCTTCCCTTGAAGTCTTAAAGAAATCGCGACTGTTCCACACCCATGCGTCGCGTGGTCTCCCGGAAAGTCAGGAAATTGTTGAATAAAGTTGTTATTTTTGTTTGGTTGCACACAAAAAGTATAATTGTTGCTTTATACAGGGAAGTCAGAACAACTGGAAATGTCTTGTGATTTTAAGGGATAATTTAAAGCTGTTTAATGCATTCAGACTTTTTTTAAGTAAAACGTGGTCACTTCTCATACATAACACGGTCAGCCTGTCAAAAAATGAGTTGGATGTATTACATAGTATTTCTGTGCTTGATACACTAAGGTTCGTATAGGTTTCGGAAAGTTGTTTTTCTGTAACAACTTTTCTTCAATTCTCCTGAAATAGCACACCCACGGCAAGGCCAACGAAATAGCCCACCCACATCAACTGACAAGCAATAGGAATAACTGCCAGATTGACTGCGCTGTGGGCCTGCAGCTGCAGCTCGTTACTCTTGCGATAGTGAGAGAACTTGAAGTGTGTTTTTGTTTTTTTGCACCCCGCACACTGTTTTCTGAATTGTTTTTCGTCATTGTTTTCTGAAATAATCATACAGCTGCAAAGTATACAATACTTCTGTATAGGTACTCAAGATTAATATGACTGCCGCAGAAACTGCCACCAGACCTTTAAATGTCAGGGCTGTACATTAACTTTAGGTCCACATAGCACTTGTGATACAGAGGTTTTTGTAGCACAGGGCAAAAGCCGCTTTCGATAAAAGCGTTTGCCAAATGCATAAATGTAAATGTAAATGTAAATGAACCTTTTCGCAATATTCAAATTTTCTGAGATACTGAATTTGAGGTTCTCATTAGTTGTCAGTTTTAATCATCAAAATTAAAAGAAATACACACTTAAAATATATCAGTCTGTGTGGAATGAATATATACATTATACAAGTTTTACTTTTTGAATGGAATTAGTGAAATAAATCAACATTTTGATGATATTCTAATTGTATGACCAGCACCTGTATGTTGCACTGTACAGTCCTGGTTATGTTGCTGTCTAAGTGGGGAGTCAGAAAGCTCCAGGACCACATCAGAACTTTCTTACTTTGTGTTCAGAAAATGAATGGAGGTCCTAGGGTTGAGGGTAACAATTTGAGGGTAATTCATGACAAGATTTTCACTTTTTTATTTCTACTGTGGAGGGTCAATTGGGGCTTATTTTGAAGTGAACTACTACTTTAAATTAGGATAATTTAAAAAACAGAATAAGTCTCTTGTGAGTTTGATTGAAATACCTCAATGTTTACTGTGGATAAAGTTGTGCACAAAAGTTTGCACACCCTATGTAAAAATGACCAAAGAAGGCTGTGAAAAGAAATCTGCATCATTAAGACTTTTCATTAGAGAATTAAAGAATAAAACTTTTTAAATGTTTTTCTCTAAAACAAATTTATATTAATTAATCATACTTCCTATGCAATACTTTTTCGCAACCTTCTTGTAGTCAAGATAACAGCTCTGAGTATTTACCTATAAAGCCTAATAAATGTAGAGAATAACTAAGAAGAGACGACACAATTCCTTAATAGAGAATCACTACAGATCCTTAAGATTTCCAGCGCCATGTTGGTGCTTCTCCTCTTCAGTTCTTCCCACTCATTTTTATAGGGTTCAGGTAACGAAACTAGGATGACCAGAGCAGAAGCATGGCCTTGTGTTCAGTGATTTTTTTATCCCTGTGTGCACCAAACTAAATTTTTAGTGTTTGCTGCTAAAGCTATTTTTCTTGTTTTAACAGACCATAGAACATTTGAAAAGTAACTGACACCACCCGATGCTCAAACAACACTGCTGAATCTTTACTAATTTGGACCTTATTATTTGCTGGAGATCTTGGATATCTTGTTCATATAGATGGCATCATGGATTCTAGCAAATATTAACACATAAAAAATCTAAACGTTACTGTCCCTGCTAGCAGTCACATAATGGGCCAAAAACGGGTCACTTAACACAAGACAAAGCTTCTGCCATGGTCATTCCAGTTCCCTGATCTGAACCCTATAGAAATGAGTGGGGAGAACTGAAGAGGAGAACCACCAACATGGAGCTGGAAATCTGAGGAGTCTGGAGCGATTCTCTATAAAGGAATTATCTCTAATCTCTTGTCAGATGTTTGCAAAACTCATTATGCATTATAGGTAAAAACTCAGAGCTGTTATCCTGACAGAAAAAGGTTGCAAAAAGTGTTGAATAAAGGGGTATGACGTATCATGAGCAATGTGTATGAGAGAAAAACATTTATTTCATAATAAGATTCCCCCAATTTTTTTAAACAAAAGTTCAAAAGCCTTAATGATGTAGTTCCCTTTCGATACTTCACTCGTACTGCGTAGCAGGACACTATGGGGAAAACTCATTTTTCTCCGATGACTGAAGCTTTTCAATAACGCAGTGAATACTGCACGGCCATTGGTGCGTGCAAAGTAAAACTTTGCGCCAATGGAAGCGAAGCTGCACGGACCTATGGCGATGAAGCCCGCCAAAAGGGGCGGGGCTTATGGCTATATAAGCAGACACATCGCCGTAGTGTCTTCAGATCTCTTCTCCTTCAGCAACGACTTCTACCTCGCTACCCGGACTGATAGCTTCGCCGTCGAAAGAGCCTTGCAGCGGATTGGACCTCTCTGCTTAGCGATTCCGCTTGTTTCAGCAGCGCTGTATCCTTTTCCCTGCCGCTATCCGGCAAAGAGCTCTAAAAGGCAAATTTTCCGAGCAAATTTCCTGCGGCGTTGTTGCAAATGCCGCGCCGTACCTGTCACTCGTGTGGGGTCCACCTCCACGCCGCTGACGGTCACGGCGAGTGTGTCTCATGCTTGGGAGTTTCCCACGCTCAAGATGCACTCAGAGAGACGGAATGCCCTCACTGTGAGAGCATGACTCTCTCCTCTCTGCGCTCGCGGATAGCTTTCTTTTCAGAGAGCGATTCCGCTCCTCGATCCCTCCCTCTTCACCCTGCGGGGATGAAGCAGTGGGGTAGAGGAACTAAGCGCTCGGGGAAGTGCGGGCTCACGTCCCCTCGGCGTGCCTCGCCTTCTCCACAGAGAGAAATTTCACCGGTTCGTTTCTCTCAGGCGGAGCTGCGGCCACCGGATTCCGCCGGTGACGTGATCTCGTTTGGGGGAAGCTAATTCGAGGAAGACGACCGCATGTCATTAGCGGCTTCAGACGGGGAGGAGCTATCGGGCTCAGTTTTTGACCCCGCCCCCTCTCCGCCTGTAGAGCACAGTGAACCAGAGCGTGGATTCCGAGCTTTTTCGGGTCCTCACTAAGGCTGTGGAAGAGCTGTGTTTAGAGTGGTCCTCTCCGGAGGAACCTACTCGCAGCCGCTTAGACGAATGGTTTCTGCCGGGGCGCCGCCAAGCCCCTCGGCAGCGGACTTCGCCGTTCTTCACAGAAGTTCATGATAAACTCACCAGGTCATGGCGTGCCCCCTATTCTGCCCGTTTACGATCCTCTTCATCCTCCGCTCTCACCTCTGTTGACGGCGCAGAGGAAAAAGACAATGAGAAGCTGCCTCCCCTTGATGAGTCCGTGGCCGCACATCTGTGTCCGCCCTCGGCTATCGGTTGGAAGGCGAAAGCATCTCATCCCTCCAAGCCGTGTAAGACCACCTCAGCCCTCGCTGGACGCGCATTCTCGTCCACCGGCCAAGCGGCTTCCGCTCTGCATTCCATAGCAGTACTCCAGGTATACCAGGCCAAACTCCTCCAGGGATTGGACGAGTCCGGTACTGACGGTGCGCCCTTCAAAGAGCTGAGGAGCGCGACGGATCTGGCTCGACGTGCCACCAAGGCCACGGCACAGGCGATAGGCAGATCGATGGCCAGTCTTGTGGTTCTCGAGCGCCATCTATGGCTGACGCTCATGGAGATTAAAGAGGCGGACAAGGTTCCCTTCCTCGACGCTCCAATTTCAGCCAGCGGCCTCTTCGGACCGGCAGTCGAGGGCTTTTCAGAACGTTTCACGGCAGCGCAGAAATCCTCGCAGGCCATGAAGCACTTCCTGCCCAGGAGACCCGATCCAGACCAAGGTCAGCTCCCCCCAAGCCAGCGCCGACTCAGCAACCGGTGAGGTCCACGCCCCCCGCTGTTCAGAAGGCAACAGGTGCTGAGACGCGTCAACGCTCTCGCTCTGGGAGACGTTTCCCCCACCCTCAGCGCCAGGGACCCCGGCCAAAGATCACGCTGGACCCGGCGCCTCGGGCACCATCCTGAGACCGAAGCGAGGAAGAGGAAGGGATCGTGTCTCGCTCTGGCTGGGCCTCCCTCAAAGAAAGCTCTTGTGTATGCCCAAGCACCCCGTTCTGTTGCGGGTGCCGGCAAAAATGTGTTTTGTTCCACAATGTGAATACCGCGTCTGTTCTAATGCCCGCACAACCCACTACTGCTATGGCGGGTACTTTCATAAAACACAAACATTTTCAGAAAAAGAGCAACCTTCCTCTTCAACTCTCCGCGGAAGTCTAGACTCCAATAGGCGGCTTGCCTCCCCAATGCATTCAACCCCTTGCCATACAGGCCGAGGCCTGGCAGGCCATCCCCGGGGTATCTGCGTGGGTGATGGGGATAATTTCTCGAGGATATTCACTCCAATTCGCTCGCAGACCCCCGCGGTTTCACGGGGTGATCTCCACTCGAGTTCAGAATGCGAATTCACACGTTCTGCGCACGGAGTTGCGGAACTTACTGGACAAAGGAGCCATAGAACCGGTTCCTCCAGATCAAACCGAGTCGTGCTTCTACAGCCGCTACTTCCTCGTACCCAAAAAGGATGGCGGTCCTCGATCTCAGACATCTGAACCTCGCTCTTATGAAACGGCGCTTGATTATGATTAGACTGAAACAGATCCTCTCGCAAATATGCCCAGGGGACTGTTTTTTCTCCCTGGATCTGAAAGATGCTTACTTTCACATCCAGATAGCCCCCCATCACAGACGATTCTTGAGATTCGCCTACGAAGGGGTTGCATATCAATACATGGTCCTTCCATTCGGGCTGTCTCTAGCTCCTCGCACCGTCACGAAGTGCATGGACGCGGCTCTATCCCCTCTCAGGCAGATGGGAATCCGCATTTTGAACTACCTCGACGACTGGCTGATTCTAGCACAGTCAGAGGAAGAACTACAGGCCCACAGGTCCATCCTCCTCAGCCATCTCGAATGCCTGGGACTCAGGATCAACCATGCCAAGAGCGCTCCGTTCCCCAGCCAACGAATTTCGTTCCTGGGGGCGGTTTTCGATTCGTATGACGGCCAGAATCGTGCCAGACCGTGCTCTGGCTATTCAGCAGCTCGCGGCCTCCTTTACACCAGGAGCGTCACGCCCCCTCAAAGGGTTTCAGAAGATGCTGGGTCTCATGGCTTCTGCGTCTCAAGTACTGCAGTTGGGCGTTCATCGGATGCATACTGGCTAAAACCAAGAGTTCCGCCACACGCTTGCCGTCTCGGACGCCTACGCATCTTGGTGGATCAAGTCTGTGTCTCCGCTCTAGCACCATGGAAGGATCCCCTTTGGCTGGAGCAGGGTGTGCCCCTGGGCACCATATGCAGACGAAAGGTGATCACGACAGACGCCTCCAACACGGGTTGGGGGGCTCTGTGCGATGGCACACCGGCCTTCGGCCACTGGTCAATTCAGGAGAAGGGACTGCACATCAACTACCTGGAAATGCAGGCAGTATGGATAGCCCTTCGCTACTTTCTGCCGGTCTTACGGGACCGCCATGTCTTGTCACCGCTGATCGGACAGCATGACAGTGGTGTCATACATAAACCACCAGGGAGGCCTCTCCTCAAGACGCCTTTTTTCCCTGGTACTTCGCCTCTTGGAATGGGCCCAATCCAATCTGTGCTCACTGAGGGCATCTCACGTGCCGGGCAGACTGAACCAGGGAGCAGATATGCTATCTCGGAGCAACGTCCCTTCAGAGGAATGGACGCTCCACCCCAGGTCGGTTCAGAAAATCTGAGAAGTCTTCGGCAAAGCGGAAGTCGACCTCTTTGCCTCGAAAGACAATACTCATTGCCCAACTTACTTTTCGAAGGACAGGGACGCCTTGGCCCACAACTGGCCCAATTGTCTCCTTTATGCCTTCCCTCCGATCTCTCTCATACCACAGACGATAAAGAGGATCATAGAACAGAAGCACAAGGTGCTGTTCGTAGCCCCACTCTGGAAGAACCAGCCTTGGGTTGCAGAACTGTCTCAGCTGCTCGTGGCAGCCCCGTGGCCTATCCCCCTGAGACGAGACCTCCTCTCTCAGGCAGGCAACACGATTTGGCACCCCCAGCCAGAACTGTGGGCTCTGCACCTTTGGCCTCTCGACGGGAGCCTGCGGTCCTCCCCGAGAGCGTCATAAATACGATATCACAGGCTAGAGCTCCGTCTACAAGGCGACTCTATAACCTCAAGTGGTCTGTCTTCTCTGCCTGGTGCTCCATGCGCGGCGCAAACCCAGAATACTGTGACATATCACTAATTCTGTCCTTCCTGCAGGAGCTGATGGATAAGGGTCGTTCCCCTTCCACGCTCAAGGTTTATGTGGCAGCAATTGCAGCTTCTCATGCCCCCATAGAGGGCCGAGGAGTTGGGAAAAACGACTTGGTTGTTCGGTTTTTGAAGGGTTCCAGACGGCTACGCCCTCCTCGCCCCCTCACAGTTCCCATATGGGATCTGCCCACGGTGTTTAGAGCTCTCAAGGGTCCTTCCTTCGAGCCTCTGCAGTCCGTGGACCTTCGTCCCTTAACACTTAAAACCGCTCTGCTTCTAGCATTAGCATCGGTAAAACGTGTGGGCGATCTGCAGGCGCTCTCTGTGAGCCCCTCCTGTCTTGAATTTGGGCCTAATGACTCTAAAATAGTCCTCATACTGAGACATGGTTACGTGCCTAAAGTGCTCTCTACTCCCTTTAGAGCACAGGTAGTGACACTTTCTGCGCTCCCCCCCTCCGAGCAGGACCCGGAGCTCAATCTGCTCTGTCCTGTCAGAGCACTTAAGATTTACATTGAGCGTTCCGCCCCCTTTAGGAAATCGGAACAACTCTTTGTCTGCTTCGGTGACCGCACCTTAGGGTCTCCCGTCTCGAAGCATAGACTATCTAAATGGATAGTTGAGGCTTTCGCGCTAGCATATTCTTCCTTGGGCCTTCAATGCCCTACGGGAGTCAGAGCCCATTCCACAAGAGGTGTCGCCTCTTCCTGGTCATGGTCTATTGGAGTCTCCATAGCGGGTATTCGTGCGGCGGCCTGCTGGGCTTCGCCTTCCACATTTACCAGATTCTACAGTCTAGACCTTCCGGCCTTACACACCCGGGTCCTTTCTGCCTAAGACTAGAACGCTCGGCCGTGGTTGCCCTCAACCACACCGGCACCTAGCATTCCCTTGGGACGATTAAACGGATTAGGCCACCTATTAGCTTGGCTCTTCCGTCTTTCGCAGGTTTCCTTGCTTAATACCTATTCTTGAGCCATGGCTCTGGGATTTATATTGTTTTTCGTTCCACTTGTAGCACGGTGGGATTGTATTGGTTCCCCATAGCGTCCTGCTACGCAGTACGAGTGAAGTATCGAAAGGGAACGTACTCTGTTACTCACGTAACCTCGGTTCCCTGAGATACGGGAACGAGTACTGCGTTCCTTGCTGTGCTTACAAGCTGCATATGGTCATCGCTTCAGTCGAATTAACCTGAAGACACTACGGCGATGTGTCTGCTTATATAGCCATAAGCCCCGCCCCTTTTGGCGGGCTTCATCGCCATAGGTCCGTGCAGCTTCGCTTCCATTGGCGCAAAGTTTTACTTTGCACGCACCAATGGCCGTGCAGTATTCACTGCGTTATTGAAAAGCTTCAGTCATCGGAGAAAAAGGAGTTTTCCCCATAGCATCCTGCTACGCAGTACTCGTTCCCGTATCTCAGGGAACCGAGGTTACGTGAGTAACCGAGTACGATTTGTTTTCACAGCCTTCTTTGCTCATATTTACCTATGGTATGGAAACTTTGAGCATAACTGTATAAGAAGACACTTCCTGTTCCCCTGATTTCACTATAAATTTAATGCCTGTGGGTGCTGGTGCGAATAGTGAATGGGTTGATGGCCACTATATACGCACCGAGTTTCGTACGTACATGTACATACTCGATTTGTGCAGCAAGTGTATGCAGGCCATTCGGGGGGGAACTATAGAGTCCCTGTGCTACGTCAGTTTGCCACCTTTTGCCCGGGCTTAAAAGCCGACCAAATTTCAAGAGTTTTCAAGTATGTAAAGAGCCCCAAAATGTCCTGACAATGCCATGCCTTTTTTCACCAGCTGGCATCCGTTCTTGGGGTTTTATACTTTATAATTATAAACATTCAACATTTAAATCAAAGACCATTTACATTTTTTCTGAATTTACAATTATTAGGTATGTGCAAAAAATGAAAAACTGGAAGAACAGGTCAAAATATCAGAAAAGATGCTCAAGAAAACAACTTCATGATCACTTTTAAGCAATACATGAATTTAGGAAATGTTCCAGAAATGTTAATGTCAACTGGAGTTGATGCTTCGTACATCATAATACTTTAAATAGCCCAGTGTCAGTAACCGTGATACCATTAGCCATGATGACAATATCACATTGAAACCCCACACATTATCTTATTTTTATTTATATAGTGTTTTTCACAATGTGCATTTTTTCAAAGCAGCTTTTCAGGAGCAAACAGGAAAAACAGAAAAGGTAAAACAACACAGTGCATGATGTTTATAGAACAAGCAAGATCATACTAATAAATAATATCTAATTAATAAATAAATAAAAAATTATAATATTTTAAATAACCAATAAACAATAGCAACTATGATAATAGCCGGATTACTAGGTGTATGCATATCATGTGCTTATGAAAAGTATAACATCCATACATAATACATAAAATCTAAGAAATATTCTCATACTAGCAGTAGGAGTAATCCATCTTAATTTATTGGTGATTTGTTGTTGAAAAACACCTTTTCCATGCATTTGCCAATTCACACTGCAATCTGTTGCCCCAAAATAGATAACAAATCATTTGTGCCACTCCAAGTGTGACACAGCATTACAATAAGTTTACTTTTTTTTTAAGAGTCTGATACACGTCCTACCTGAGACCTCATGCATCATTTGTAGTTTACTTGTGTCACCATGTTTTGTAATTAGTGCCGTCGCACATTTTTTCTGTGATTCATCACGATTAATCACACATAACAATAATATTTTTAAATATAATTTTACATTTTAATAATTTCACATTTAATCTTCAAATTGATCCAGAAACAACATCGTCATTTTATGAATGAAAGCAAACATTTTGATATTAGTACTGTAAATTATGTCTCTATGATATTAATTATTTTAACATTAATTATAGCCATTCAACAGTATAATTGAGAGCTATTATGTATGAAATACACAGACATTTAAGGAAGTTCTCAAAAACTTTACAATCTTTATTGCTAAATTATAAAATAAATGCAGAACAATTCTCGTTAAAGCTACAAAATCACACTGGTTTCTTCTTTTATTTTGTTCTTTGATTAACATTAGTGTTAGTCACAGCAGCACGTTTAAGAACGTGGTCCCTTTAAGAGGTGTCTCAGTACGCAGATCTGAACGTCACGGCACTCCCATTTTCACAACTCTTTGCATTCATTTAAAATTTTATTTTAAACTTTGAAGTCCGGGCTTAAGAAAATGCTAGACAAAATGGGCTTTCTGACATAATCTAATGTGGTTTTATCCATTCAAGCATGAAAGAGAACTTAACATGGATCCGCTGTGTCATGATTCCGCCATCATGTCATGTTTATTCTCGGTCTTGCGTTGGAGTCATGGCATAGCCTTAGGTTTTATGTGGAGAGAGATTTTTGCCCTGTCGGTCTTCTATTCTCTCTCTCCGGTCCTAGTCCCTGTTCCCACCATCTCGTTTCCTCGTTAGCTTTCCCTGAGTGATTCATTATCCACACCCTCCCCTTGTCAATTATCCTTGGTTAGTCTCCCCATATAATGCCTTCACGTCTTTTGTCCTGTGCTTGATCATTGTATTGTAATCCCCTCGATGCTGTTGTGCCTACCTGTGTGCTTCATGTTCCTGTTCTTGTTGGATGTTAAGTCAAGTCTAGTAAGTGTTTAGTTTATGTTTGATGTTGTTTATCTCAGTTTAGTATATTAGTTAGTCTAGTTCCTGTTTGCCTGTTCTTGTTATTATTATCGTGTCTTGTTTTAACCCCTCATGGGTTTTTGTTTTGTGATTATTTTATAATAAAAGTATTTTTGTTCTCCCCGTACTACCGCTCCCTGCAATTGGGTTCTTCCCTCAAATTCATGACACACTGTCTCACAGAGATTGACTGACGCAGCCTTTAGCCCGTTACTGTACACACCAGACTGGACATTGCGTTCTGCCGTGTTCCACAGTTTAGAAGCTATCTGTCTTCATTGAACATGTCAAAGCAACTGTTTCAAACCACGCTTAAGTGGTTTAAAAGCTTGTACATGAATGAGAGCGTGATAACATAATGTTACACTAGACAAAGGATGTCATAACAAAGGGAAGCTGGGTTAATTGCATTAAAAAAATTCATGCGTTAATTAAAAGAAAAAAAACGCATGCGTTAACGTGTTAAGGTTACGACACCCAGATCTACATCTCATTTCACCCAGACGATACCACTGTAGCAGCTCGCATTACAGCCTGCCTCGAGGACATCTCAGCTTGGATGAAAGACCATCACCTCCAGCTGAACCCTGCCAAGACCGAACTACTCGTGTTTCCGGCACACCCTACGGTCCAACACGATTTCAACATCCATCTTGGCAATACCACAATCCCCCATTCCAAAACAGCCAGGAACCTCGGAGTCATATTTGATGAACAGCTGTCCTTCAATGATCACATTGCAAAGACAACACGGTCATGCCGATATGCCTTATTCAACATTAGAAAGATCAGACCCTATCTCACGGAGCATGCGGCACAACTCCTTGTCCAGGCCCTGGTAATCTCAAGGTTGGACTACTGCAATGCTCTCCTTGCTGGTCTTCCTGCAAAGGCTATCAAACCACTTCAGCTGGTTCAGAAGGCAGCAGCACGCCTCGTCTTCCAACAGCCCAAAAGGGCTCACGTGACTCCCCTTTTCATCTCTCTTCACTGGCTACCGGTTGCAGGCCGTATCAGATTCAAGTCACTAATGCTTGCCTACAGGACTATCACTGGATCTGCATCGGCTTACTTTCACAGCCTCCTGCACTCCTACACCCCATCAAGATCCCTGCGTTCAGCAATCCAGCGGCGTCTTGTATTGCCTTTCCATAAGGGCAGTAAATCGCTCTCCCGCTCTTTCTCATTCACAACTCCTTCATGGTGGAACATTCTTCCTAACTCTGTCCGTTCAACCACATCTCTCACAACATTTAAAAAACTACTTAAAACCCATCTCTTCTGTAAATACTTGACAAACAAATGAAAAAAAAAAAAACACTAACCCTTTCTCTCAACAGGTAGTGGTCTAGCTTTTGTTGAAACCAGTAACTTTGTATTGGCACCTAATGTATTATGGCTCCTGTATGAACTATCGCTTATTGCTCCTAAACGCTTTGTAAGTTGCTTTGGATAAAGGCGTCTGCTAAAAGTCTAAATGTAAATGTAAATGCAAGGTTGACAGCGTTAATTTTAATACGATTTATCCATAATATTTAGTAATAACTGGATTGAAATAGAGCTATGAAACATTCATTTAACTGAAATTAAAAACAATTATTAAGCATTGATACTGTACCTGGGAAAACTTCATTAAGGTTGATGGGAGGTTTGTTGGTGTCCACAGTGATCTTGTACTTGGCGCTTTTGGATGGTGAGGACGGGTAGCACACTAGCCGAAAAGGCAAGGTGAATTTACACTGAGACACTCGTGGTACTCCTGATATAACAAAAACAGAATGACACATTAACATTTCAAACAAACAGCATTCAATAAACTAAATTTACCACTTAAATCCACATTCTACAGTTAACCTGTCAACATCTCATCTATATCAGCCAATAATGATAACAGGAAATCTGTGAATGGTATCAGCTGCAAAAATCCTGACCTGGCCATACCTAACAGTAGTTTATGCCAGTTGTCCTGTAGTTTAGTGAAGCATTTCCCCTTCATTTGTTGTAGAAATGCAGTTTGCAGCCTAGTTTCATTTTAATCTTGTGTGCTAAAGAAACTTTTTGCAGTATATTGACTGCAATATTATATGATGTTAAAATAAAATTTAATCCAAGCCCTTTGGTTAGAATGTTTTTAAAATCAACGTTCAAATTGTCACAGATGAATATTCATTAATGTCTCCAGCAGCTGCATCAATTTTCTCTCTTTATCCTGAGAAAAAGGTTTTTAGATCAAATAAGAAAATATAAATCATAAAAAGTTTAAATATGATGCAAATTAAATATGAACTTAAAAAAAAATTGTGACAGAATTAAGACTAATCCTGAGGCTGGAGTAATCTTCAAGCAATATAGTATTAGATTCAAATTGCAAATTAATGGTTACCTTGAGTATACTGATATGAATCACATGGGTAGTTGTGCCCAAAGGCTTAATGTATATAAAAAAAGTATACAAACAAGTTGCAGTATAATGTGAAATATGAAAAAAAAATTGGTGCCATCATTACATTTTAAAAAGGTATCAAATTTTTTCCTATTTATTCCAAACTTAAATAATAACTACAGTAGTGTATCCATCCATCCATCCATCCATCTTCTTCCTCTTCATCCTGGGCCGGGTCGCGGGGGCAGCAGTCTAAGCAGGGATGCCCAGACTTCCCTCTCCCTAGACACTTCCTCCAGCTCTTCCGGGGGGACACCGAGGCGTTCCCAGGCCAGCCTGGAGACATAGTCCCACCAGCGTGTCCTAGGTCTTCCCCGGGGTCTCCTCCCAATGGGACATGCCCGGAACACCTTCCCGGGAAGGCGTCCAGAAGGCATCCGGAAAAGATGCCCGAGCCACCTCAGCTGGCCCCTCTCGATGTGGAGGAGCAGCGGCTCTACTCTGAGCTCCTCCCGAGTGACCGAGCTTCTCACCCTATCTCTAAGGGATCGCCCAGCCACCCTGCGGAGAAAGCTCATTTCGTCCGCGTGTATCCGGGATCATGTCCATTCGGTCATGACCCACAGCTCATGACCACAGGTGAGAGTAGGAACGTAGATTGACCGGTAAATCGAGAGCTTCCCCTTGCGGCTCAGCTCCTTCTTCACTACGAGAGACCGGTACAGCGACCGTAGTAATGCAGAAGCTGCAAACGTTCCCAACAGACCCTCACAGTACGTTTGAGTCTGCCGAGTCTGTCCATCTTCCTCCCCCGCCATCGGATCCAACTCACCACCAGGTGGTGATCAGTTGACAGCTCCGCCCCTCTCTTCACCCGAGTGTCCAAGACATACGGCCGGAGGTCAGATGAAACAACCACAAAGTCGATCATCGACATCCGGTCTTGGGTGTCCTGGTGCCATGTGCACTGATGGACACCCTTTTGCTTGAACATGGGGTTCGTTATGGACAAGCTGTAACTAGCACAGAAGTCCAATAACAGAACACCACTCGGGTTCAGATCAGGGGGGCCGTTCCTGCCAATCACGCCCCTCCAGGTGTCACCGTCGCTGCCCACGTGGGCGTTGAAGTCAACCAGCAGAACGACGGAGTCCCCAGTCGGAGCACTATCCAGCACACCTCCCAGAGTCTCCAAGAAGGCCGGGTACTCTACACTGCCGTTTGGCTCATAGGCGCACACGACAGTGAGAGACCTAGCCCCGACCCTAAGGCGCAGGGAAGCGGAGAGGACCAGCTTCAAACACTTGCTGCAAGGGGACACCTCTTGCTATGCCCATAGAAGATGAAAACCCCTGTGTTGAATGAACTCTGACTCCTAGAGGTGAAGCTTGACCGTGTGCCTCATAGGCCAGAGCAATAGCATCCCTCACCCAATGTGACATTGTTTGCTTGGTGGCAGCAGCCCCTTGGTTGCGGCTCCAATAGCATGAAAAGCTGCTCCGATTTACGCCACTGGCTAGTGTGGGGGACGTAATTCTGAATAGCACGTTATGGACACAGTAGGTGAAATCGTTCCTGCATCGACGACGTGAGCGGCGGAGGGGAGAAGGCTCCAAGATGTACGTTGGAGAAACGAAACTTTAGGCAGAAAACTCTGATGAGGATGCAGAATAGCCTTGACCATCCCAGGGGCAAAAATAAAGCAGGATGGAGAGGTTGAGAGCGCCTGCAAATCTCAGATTCTTTTAAGAGAGGTGATTGCCATTAGAAATACCACCTTAAGGGTCAGAAGCCTGACAGGTGCTGACTCCATAGGTTCAAAAGGGGCCCTAACCAGGCCCGAGAGCACTATCGCTAAGTCCCATGAAGGGACTGTCTGTATAGGAGGAGGCCTCAGTCGCATAGAAATATCATTATAACTTCTAAATATCATTATTTATCTTCAAGATGTTGGAAAAGTTGCAATGAATTTAAAGAACATTAGACTCATTTATTTTTTATTTGTAAAATAATAAAAAACTTTTCGGACTAGTAATCCAGGTAATAGAAGACATCCTTAAGAAATCAAATATAATAAAGATACAACATTTGGTTTTGGGTATAGGACCTATTCTACTTGGTAAAGATGAGTTATATCTATTTAGAATACTGAGAATAACAGATTTTAAAGCAATAACAAAATTGTGGCGAAGACAAGAATCCCCAGTCTTAAATGATTGGTTGGACTTACTTTCTGTAGTACACTCTATGGAGAGGATAAAATATGAACTTATAAATAGAAGTATACATTTTGAAAAGATATGGACACCTCTTAAATCAAGGTATATATTATGAAGTAAAGGGATACATATTATATGAACTACGGGGAGCCGCTCGCAATACACACACAGGTCCGTCGAGAACTGACTGGGCCTGCTGCATGTCCCCTCCTGATAGGAGAAAGCACTCCCAAGCCAGAGGACTGGAAGACAACAACGAGGGCTCACCCACATTAGCCAAAAAAACCTATGAACACTACACGTTTGAAAAATAAAGTTAAGGATCTGGACATAGAGCCTGTGTTTGAACTGATGGCATACTGAAAAAAGGTGAACAACTGAAGAAGTTATCAAGATCACGTTATCGGTAATTTAGAATGTTAATGCACATACTCCACTTTTTATGTGATTGTCCCACTCTCAACAAAAAATAAAAAATTGTAATCCGAGCATCTATTCTTGTGATCAATGTCCCCCACCACTAATCCAGTAGCATTTCATAGAGTTTTGAAAGGGTGAGAAAACGGTACATTCTGAATCAGAGTAGTCCTTACAGGTACTCATTTGGTTCAGTTTGATTAAGTTTACTTCTAGTTTACTATCTGTACTAATCATAAGTTAATGTTAAAAGTATTACTGTAAAGTGAAAAATGTGACCGCTGCTTTGGCAAGCATCTAGGCATCTTAAAATAAGTAAAATATATTTAAGTTGTGAGAAAAAAGAGCTAATGTATAAGAAATGGAGTCAGATTGTGAGCTGTGATACATCATACCTGTAGCTGAGCTGTAGGACACAGCGACATCTACACACAAATCAGCCGGAGGATAGTGACCGTTCAGAAATACTGCAAACTGCACCACTAATTCACAGCAACTGCCTGTCAAATTAATGAAAAGGAACATATAGTTTTTAATGAAAACAACATATCTACATCTATACAGCAGTGAATGACTGAGCATCTCCAATGTCTTGGCAATATGTTCACCAAGTATGGTCACATGAAAAGCCTAGGAGGAGTATTTAAAAGTTCACTGTATGCACTTTTCACAAAATCCAACCCCGGGTTGATAAGCACTATGTACCAAGTTTCGTACATGTGCGTACTTCTATGTGTGATCTGTGTACCAAGTTTATGTGGCTCGTTCTAGGAGGTGCTGGTGCCCAAATGGCCAACTGACACGTGTGCTTCGTTTTGCATGTTTTTAGCATGCTATTTGCCCCAAAAGCTTGAAAAAAAACCCCTAAGAACAAAGAAAAGAGCTCCGCGGTAGAATAGTGTATTACATTTTAAATGAAATTCTGCATAAAATAAAGTCAGTATAACAAGTACTATGCATAATTAAAATTGTACTTTACAAATGACAAAAATAACACAGTTAACTGGGTTTACCCTGACAAAAAGACATGTATTGAACATGTGTTTCATATTGTAGTAGAGTAGGCGGGGCTAGACCGTGGTTCGAGTCCGGTGAGTAATTGTGAATGAGCGCCAGCTGTGCGCACACCGGGCTCGAATCACGTAGGAGATTGGGAGCATATAAAAGGAACAAGCGACCGGACTGTCATGGAGAGAGGTCCGGGCCCGAAGTGTTTGTATATGTATTTATGTTTTACTGTGTTGTTTCTCGCCGGCGGTCGTCCGTGAGGGGCCGCCGGCTTTGTTTTCGTTTGTTTGTTAGCCGGCGGTCGTCCGTGAGGGGCAGCCGGCTGTTATATTACTTTATTAAATGTTTTTCAAATGTCTTCCGGTACCCACCTCCTTTCTTCCCTACTTGAATCTTTCTAAACATATATTTAATATTAATTTTTCCAACATATTGTTGTTGCTGTCATTTTAGGCCCAATTCACATTTCGTGTCTAAAACCACACGGAAAACGCGAGCTGCACTGCAATCTCCTTTTTTCCCCAAAGCGCCTGGACTTTGGGTCTACATTTAAAATAATGAATATGCACGCGGAAAAGATCAGAAATGTGAATCGGGCCTTTCGGCAGAACTGTAAAAGCACCGTTACAGCTGAAATAATAAATGACCTCTGGTGCCTTTCTGATACTTTATTTAACTTAGTTGTCTTGGGTTCAGGATTTGGGTTTCTGGTTCAATGTTTTTTTTAGCTGCCCCACACACATTATGCACCCAGTTAAGCAGGATTCCTTATAAATAAGATTATTTGGTCGACTTCCAACCACGCAAAACCCTCCTCAAAACCCCAACCCACAAGCAAGCACTTCTATCAGTATGTGATCTGCTTTTATCCACTCCCTCTTTCTCACAGGGAGGGCAAGATTTTAACCTTTCTGGCTCTTCGCGAGGCCCTTCCCAGCAAACACACAACATTGTCGCAATGTAGCAAACCTTTTAAGAACAATGTAACAACATGAGTAAAATGTTGATGTTTCTACGTTGTGCGGTGAAGTTGTCAAAATGTTGTCACAAAATGTTACGTTGTGTGTATTTTCTATAGATAATCAGCAAACAACATTTAACCGTCACTGTACAGAAGCGCGAATACCTACTGGGCTGTTAGTTGGAGGAGAGTCTGTTCTGATTCATTGGAAGAATCCGTGAGTATTCATTTTAATTTATGTCAGCAAAACAGATAAAAAAATACTGAATATGAAGGGGTCATATGACACGGCTTAAACAAATATAATCGTTTGTTTTAGATGTAATGTAATGTGTTACATGATTTAAGGTTCAAAAACGCTGTATTTTCCACACACCGTGCATGTTTGTATCTACTCTTTGCCCCTCCTCTCTGAAACAAGCATATTATTTACATTTACATTTATACATTAGGCTGACGCTTCCAAACCGACTGACATTGCATTATCCTATACATAGTTATTTGTAATCCCCTGGGATCGAACCCACAACCTTACGTTGTTAACGCAATGCTCTTACCACTGAGCTACAGGAAAGCTTTACAAAGCCGATCGCTCTAAAAAGTGTGATTTGCTATGATTGGCCAGTTGACCAGTGCGTAGTGATTGGTTGAATACTGCAAGCATGTAACGGGAATGTAATGCCTCTACCATATTCAGTTCCCAATCAATTATACTGACAGGTGATAAAATGTCACCGGTACTTTTTCCTATCAATTCGAGCCCGAATCTGATCTAGAAGATGAAGATGATCAAGCCGATATATCAACTTTCCCAGCGCGACTTGAGCAGGATGTAAAGGATTGGTAAGTTTTATTTTTTTATATGTTAAATAGTTAAAAACTATAGCTAACTGTTTTATCTTATAAAGATTTGCCTTCAGTTATGAACCAGTGTTACGCCATGTCTCATCGTGACTTAACAAAGACAATAAACCCCATTAAAAAACTCAAAATTTGTTGCCTCTAGACGGAATATAATTACTGATTATTGTGACTTATGTTGTATTTTTTCATGTTGCGCGCGTTAGTCTGTAATAAAGTCTTTTACAATGAAAATATACTTGTAGTCTGCAAATCTGAAGCGCCAGACTGTCCTTGTGAAGTTGTAATGGTTTGAATTGCCCCACTTTTTAACAAAAGCTTTCGTGCAAAGCCGGTCTTGATCTCTCCCAGGTTCATGAAGCATCTATGAAATGCGCTGCACACACTTGAATATTTAGATTGTACTGTTCTGGAAGAGTTTTTTAAATAAAATTTAACCGTTAGTTTTTAGTTGTCTCATCTTTTGGAAGGGCAAAAACAAAGAGGCTTTCTTTCTCTTGCATATAGATTTGGGCGGTCTTACTCAAATCATACCACAAATGGCGTAGATTCATGGGGGTGTGGTTACACGATGTGTTTCAGGCAGGGCTGGGTGAGAACTCACTTTTAGATGGAATGCATCATTTGTTCTGACACTTTAATTAACACCTAAAGTCAAATCTCATTACTTAATCTGTGGTATGAATTGTTATACTTCAGAACAATGTTAGGTAACAGAGCATCAGTCATGGTAGACACCATACTTGAACATGAATAAAAAGAATGATAAGCTTACAGTAGGTTGTAGTTTTTAAAGTGCTATAATATGACTTCAATCGCTGCCTATGTCATGTTATAAAAAACCTGATCACAATATCACATCATTTTAATGATTCTAACATCACACTCTAAATGAAACAATTTTTAACTATAATTTGTGTGAAGAACACAATTTGTGCTTACGTGGCGCTGCAAACAGTACAACTACAGTACATTGGTTTAGATTTTTCACATATAAAAGAGAAAGGATTCACATGTAGACAGCAACTGTGTGTGAGTAGAGAAAGGGGTCTTTAGAGCAATACCCACCCATTTCAATGTCTTAATCATTCAGGATGATACGAATCCGGACAGAGTTGATGCAAAGTGAGGACACAACTTTTTTGGACTATTTTATTGGAAAATACATTTGGAAACAAAAATATTAGCCCTCTTGGTAAATATGAGCAAAGAATGTTGTGAAATTAAATCTGTATTGTTTCTCCTTTTGGTCTTCTATTCGAAAAAATACCCAATTGAAAATAAAATCTGATTTTTTTTTCTATAATACAAACTGGCCATAATTATTCCCCCCCCAACCCCTTCATTTAATTATTTTTGCAACCTCCCTTTGCATGAAAAATATATCCGAGTCTTCTCTTATTATGATGTATGGTGAGGCTAGAGAATATATTACTATTCCTGTATGCAGAACTGGGATGGCCATGTGTCACGAACGATGTTCCTGCAGACTCTTCAGTTCGTCACCAGAGGGCTCCCTCCCCAGAATATTGAACCTATTTGGACTTCAATTCCCACATGCCTGTTGCTGATTACTCGCACACCTGAATCATTTTGGGAACTATTTTAGTCATGCGCCTTCCTTGGATCTTTGCGAAGTCTTGTTTGGCCCCGGTTAACATTTCTGAGCGGTATTTCCTATTACCTGCCTTTCTGTGTATTTCCTTTGGACTGTCTATACCGTTCATGAGTGTTTGCTGCTTGTCCCTGGACTCTTATCTCTGGTTACTGAAAGTAACGTGGATATAAGGGGGTTGTATTGTCATTTTCTTCAGGCTTTTGGCCTGGACATGTTTCAATCACATAAAAACAATTTTGAGCTACGGGAAAAATATGGATTCTGTTCGAATTTGAGATATTCATAAAAAATAAATATGTTGTCCTCGTCTCATGATCCCAATGCTCCAAGTCATAATTAAACATCTAAGATGATCTTCATTTGTTTAAGTTTTCGGAGAGGTACACCTTTCCCTAATACAAACTGGATGCGTGACCATCAGAACCAAAGCGTTTTATTGCGCATCTGGGGATTTGGTTTCGGTTTTAAAACATGCAAGATTGAGAAGAAAAAATGCGGGATTGTTGTGAAGAGAGTTATTAGGGGGATAAAGTGCAATTGGCTGTGTGTTGAGTTATTTTGAGGGGACAGCAAATTTACACTGTTATACAAGCTGTACAACTATATTGCAACAAAGTTTAATTTCTTCAATTTTGTCACATGAAAAGATATAATAAAATATTTACACAACGTGAGGGGACTACACTTGTGTGAGAAACTGTATGTATATAAACACTATGTTC
This sequence comes from Triplophysa bombifrons, assembly GCA_029783895.1. Classification (NCBI taxonomy): domain Eukaryota; kingdom Metazoa; phylum Chordata; class Actinopteri; order Cypriniformes; family Nemacheilidae; genus Triplophysa; species Triplophysa bombifrons. Next base: position 9,501,114 of record CM056455.1, read on the forward strand.
TGATCTATGCGTTTTAAATACTCAAATTGAACTAAACATAACATCACAAAAATGCAGGGCAAAATGCTGTGAAAGCATTACACAACATGGCCCGGCTTTGTCAAAAGCAGCAAAGTAAGCACCAAAAATGTACAGATGCATGTTTGGTTATAAAACGCAATCATCTCTCCCGAAAATAACCGAACTGAGTGTAAATGCAAACATATCTAAAGACTTAAATACAGGACTGACAACTGTATACTGTTGTAAAAATGTATACACGTTTTTACACAGTAAAAACAGTATATACAGTATATACAGTTCTGTGAAAAAGTATTTGCCCTCTTCCTGAAATTTTATTTGATTGCATATTTGTCACACTTCATTTTCCTGAATGTTTTGCCACTCAGTTTAATTTCGGGTGAATGTTTTATAATATTTCAAATGTGATGCTAATCATAGTTTTATCGTTGTGATAATAATTCATTCTGACTCTTATTAAACTACAAAGTGTCTGCTTTCAAATGAGTGTAAAATGTTCTATTTTACTATCTGTCGGTCTCTCAACGTTGTGTCGAACCGACAGAATGTGGTTTAAACTTGAGAACCTATCATCTCTGATTGTACTTTTAAAAGGCCAATGAACTTGGCGAATGGCACGTGCATGCCAGTCTCCGCCCCGTGCCTACGGACATAAGAGTAGATGTTCTTCAGAACCTGCGTGACTGGATGTCAGGCAACTATTCTCTTTGCAGAACTCCCCCTTTGTTTGAGTGGACTTCCCTTGGGCATTTTTGCAGCGAGCTACAAAGCATCTAAAAGGGCAAGTTTCTCACAGTTGCAGGCATATCTCGCAGCTGTGTTCTTGGGTGTAACTGACTCATCCCCGAGTCAGACAGAGGTGTTGCGGTCACGGCTGGCTACGTTCTCTTGGAATGCTGAGTTAGCCACATGAGCGAGGACGACCGCTTTGGCGAGCAGCAGGGGTAATTTGCGGGTTCGCACAGATGTCGCTCCGTTAGCTTTGGCTTGGCAGACAATCCATGCCCCAGCATGCTCCCCAGATGAAGCGGGCAGACTCGACAGAAGAATGAGGACGAACTTTCTGTCATTGCATCGGACAGCTACCTCCTGGCATCGGATGTGTAAGACCCCTTGGAGCTCCCGTTCCCAGGCAGTAGAACCCAGAACGAGTTTGATGCTGAGATGTACAGAATCCAGCTGGATTCTGGATCTTGTGGTCGGAGCCTGGGTAAAGATGCAGATGAGTGACTCTCAGAAGGCCCGTCTCTCAAGCTGGGCTGTTTGGTGACACCTTGAAGGATGTGTCACAACACTTTTCCGCAGCGAAGAAATAGCCCTGCCTCCCCGCGGTGGCACCTTCGGCTTCGGCAACCTCCCAGTTGACGGCTCACCAGAGATGTAGATCTAGTGGAGGAAGGCTTTTGCCCAGCAACAGCCCATTAAAAAGATTATTAAGCGGCCCTGACGGGATGAGTCCAGAGAGAGCAACATAGGCCCATCTCCTCTGAAATCGTGCCCTTTTCAGGACCTGGTTCCCACTCTCTCACAGAAGAGTATCCTCTCTCTCTCTGGGTTTTCTTCTCTCCCTGTAGCACTCCCGATATGGAAGTGTCTTGGGCAAATCCATACTGCGCTGCCTTCCGCAACCTACACTGGACAATGCTTAGAGCACGTTCCTCTAGCCAAGATGTCCTCTGGCTTTTACAGCCCGGACATCATCGTTACCAAGTAAGGTGGGGGGCTGCGCCCCATTTTGAACGTGTGCTGCCTGAACAAGCACATTGGAGGTTGCCGTTGAGGATGCTTGCCAGAAGAGCGTCATGGATTCGGTTTGTCACCAGGATTGGTTCGTCCTAATCGACCTGAAGGACGCATACTTCCACGTCTCCATTCTACCTCGACGTCGGCCGTTCCTATGCTTCGCGTTTGAGGGGTCGGCATACACGTACAAAGTTCTGCCCTACTGTCTGGTCCACCCACCCTGGATCTTTCCCGGACTCCGGGAGGCTGCTCTCGCTCCCCTCAGGGGGCAGGGTTTGCATATTCTCAACTTTCTCGACAACTGGCTCATCTTGGCTCCCTCGCGAGAACTGTTGTGTTCGCACAGGGACCATGTGCTCCGGCACCTCGACCAATTGGGCCTAGAGGTCAATTGGGACAACAGCAAGCTCTCCCCTGTGAAGAGCACCTCTTATCTCGGTATGGAACTAGACTCTGTTACCATGACCTCGTCAGGCAGCAGGCGGCGGTCACATTTAAACTTTTTTTAGAGGCTCTTGGCGTCAGGTGTGACGCTCAGGTTGATGCATATGAAACCGCTTCAGAATTGGCTTCAGAGTCGAGTTCCCTGGAGAGCGTGGCACACCAGCACAAGGCTTATTCCCATCATGTCTTGGACAGACTTGTCCTTTCGCTGGCCTGGAGTCCTGATCATACAGGTCTTGAGGTGTGTTGTGGTGATGACAGATGCCTCCCTGCTTGGCTGGGGTGCTGTGTGCAACAGCATTCAATTGGAAGGGCCCTGCCTGCAGTGGCATATCAATTGTTGGCTGGTTGCTAAGCTTGCACTGAGGAGGTTCCTTCCTCTCATTCAGGGGAGGCACATGATACTCCACTCTGACAGCATGGCTGCCGTGGCATACATCAACTGCAGTGTGGTACACTCTCAAGGCAGATGTCGCAGCTCGCCCGACACCTCCTTTGGAGTCAGCAGCTGGTGGAATGCCTGCGGGCCACTCATATCCGGGGTGACCTCAACCAGACAGGCGATGCACCCTCTCGGCAGGTTACGCTCCGTAGGAATTATATGCTTACAAGTGGCACCACTTCTTGGTGTTCTTTCCACAGGGAAGACCCACAGAATTGTGTGATTAATGTCATTCTGTTAGAGAGCAACCTCTCTGCAAGGTTAGAGAGCAAGCTCGCTTTGCATGGATCTGCATGCACTCTCTGTGTCCAACAAGTGCCTAGAGTTAGGGCCGGGCAACTCCCTCGTGGTGCTGAGACCCCAGCCTGGCTAACGTGCCCAAAGTTCCCACCACTTCCTTCAGGGACCAGGTGGTGAACTTGCAGGCGCTCCCCCCTGGGGTGGGAAACCCAACCCCTACCCTGTTGTGTTCAGTTTGCGTCCTGCAGCTCTACTGGGACAGTAGGTAGAGCTTCTTGTATTCCATGCCCAGTATAGTTGAGTTTCCCTCACGAGGGGAACACCTATACCTGAACTAGTACTCGACAAATATTAACTCCCCCTCCTTGGGTAGTCCTATCTGACATTTCCTCACTCTTGATTCCCCTGCTGGTGAACCTGCGACCTCCCCTCGGTGGATTCCACCACTTCTGTGCATCCCTGGTTGGGGCCCCGCACTACTACTCCCATGAGATCTCCCCACTGGTGAGACCATGTAGGTATTCCACGTATTATCTCCCTACGGCAATGGTGGTGTCCGTAGCGTTCCCCCTCAGGCGAGGGGGTACCACTTCCCAGTGTTCCTTACGGCTATCTCGCAAAGCAAAGGCTGATTGTACAGCAGTTAGTAAGAGCTTCACATCGTGACTCACGCAACTGATGCTTTACTACACAGCAGGAAAGTTACGATTCGTGGTTACGCTGACTTGTGACTCGCGCAGGCCAGTCAGTGTTGCTCTGCTGGTAGTCGTAATGCGGCGCAGAGCCGTGGCATTTCATATAGGAACCCCATTCTTTCAGTTCAACATAGCGTCGAGAGACCAACAGAAAGGGAACGTCTTGGTTACGTATGTAACTGTCCTTTATGCCACAATACTTTGCCGTCCGCTGCAGCGACCGAGAATGCTTCTCAGGTTCCTCAGCCCAAAAGTTGAATGAAAATCTTCCTTTTATACCCGAATGTACGGGGTGGAGACTGGCATGCCATCCCATTCGCCAAGTTCATTGGCCTTTTAAAAGTACAATCAGAGATGATAGATACACAATGTCTCGTTCCCTTCATCAGGAAACTGAGTTTACATACGTAGCCAAAACGTTTGTTTCAGTCATGTCATGTTTTTTTTCCAAATGTTGAATACTGGTTAAGAGAACAAGGACTCTTTCTATTTTTCAAGTGACCCATGAAAAATGCCCTTAAGACTCTCAACATAAAAAGGAAACATACCCATAGAATCAAACACAAACTGATCCTGGGTGACCGCTAGAGGAGGCTGGACACAAACAGTCATCTTTGGACTCTGCACCACTGCACTACTTCTCACTTTCACCTATTTAGAATCAATGAAACCACAAATCACATCACTTTAATACAGCAGTGCAGACTCAAATCAGATCACAAATTAGAAACTTGAGAGATTACATGTAATGAGGGGGGCTCACCTTCACTGTAATAGAGGGGACGGGCATGCCATTCATCTCAGGTATGACAGCACACTATGAAAGCGATATTATTACAAAACAATCGTATAAATTGTTAAAACTTTTTTTTTCATTATTCAAGTTTGTTGTGTATGTTAAATTTAGTTTACGAGTGAGGAAAAAATAATTATTTGATCACGTTATGATTTTATGAGTTTGCCTGCTTACAAAGAAATGAAGAGTCTTTAATTTTATGTTAGGTTTATTTTAACTGATAGAGACAGAATATCAACCAAAATAACTGAATTCTTTTTATATAAAGTTATAAATTGATATTCATTTTAGTGAGTAAAATAAATATTTAATCCCCCACTAGATTACTAAAAATCCTGTTTTAACAGATTGGTTATGTGCCTATATGGAACACAACTTTCAGAATGTTCTTCCAACATTTTTTTTTTTAATTCTTGAAACTCTCCCCACAAAAATATTGAACGATTGCTAGAGCTAGTGAGGACTCTCTGATTGGAAAGCCTTTAACTCTTTCACCGCCAATGACGAGTTATCTCGTCAATTATAAAAAAAACTGTTCCCCGCCAAAGACGAGTTATTACGGCAATCAGTGTTTGTACTGTTTTACAGCAGGTGGCGCTATTACACACCTTTGGGAAAAAGTAGAGAATCCCAGAACCTAGAATGTATATGTTTTAGTGGTTTTTAATGATTGTTCTGAGTATAATCTGGGCGGAATCTTTGACACAAATCGTTAATTATCTCAGCTGTTTAATCAAAATGATGCATTTTTTAAGAAACCTACCCACATCTAAGGAGTGATAAAAAAAACAAATGAAGATAGAAGAATACAGTGTTCTTTCATTGGACATATTGTTTGTCCATATATTCCTTACAGAAAATGTACTGTGAGCCCATAAAGTTTGGTGAAAATGTTGAAAAACGCTGGCATAGGCTGGCAACTTTTTTTTTAAAAAGGCTGGCGGCAAAAGAGTTAAAGCTGGCCCAACCTTTGTAATCTGTAATCATTTTGTAATCTGATAACATTAAGAAGTTCCAGTAAAAAATAATTTCGGAGAATTGTAGTGAATATCATTTCTATAGGAAATGTGTGTATACCGAGACTTCATCCAGGTTAGGAGAGACTTTGGCTATGAGAGAAATGTTTTCCTCGGTCTCTGCTCTTGGGAGAGTATCTAGAGAAAGAGATCAAACACAAAAATAAAGAGAAACATCCAGTTAACACACAAATATTCTTAGTTTCATTACAAGTCATGGTCTTATTATACAACATGCATTTATTTGGGCTTAATTTGTGTCTCATGCCTTGGGTTTTGGTGACCTCACGGATAACCTTTTGTAGCACCTTCATCTCCTTGTCGACCTCATTATAGTTGATGTCTCTGGAATCCACTTTGGGGGCAGTAAAGAAGGAGGGGTCAGTCCCCATGTATGAGCACTGGAGATTGCCATCAGAGCTCAGAGTGACCACCAAGCCCTTTAGTTCCCTGAAAACACCCAGAAGGCACAGTATATACTGTATATATATACACTGGCTTTGAAAGCATTCAAACCCTTTTTTTTCTTCACATTTTCTGTTTCTGTAAATTTCTCCCATCTCCATAAACAGCCACAGCTAAAAATTAAGAGACCATTATAAAGACCATTTTCCATTTAAATTTAATTTACTATTTATAGGTATGTGTTTAGGTTAAATTATATTTGTTTGTTTAATTCTGTGAACAACTAACAATATTTCTCCCAAATTTGCATTTATTTGCAGTAAATGAACTAAAGAGAAATGCCAAAATAACAGAAAAGATGCTCTGTATTTTTTCACACCTTTTTTTGTTAAACCAGGACTAGGCCTTGGTTAAATTAGAATATTCAATTTGTTTTTAAAACATACGTTACAAAAAATTACTGGTTGGCATCTAGAGACAAAACATCACACAGATATATTTTAAGATTGTTATTTACATTGGCACAAATGATGTTCGACTCCGTCAATCAGAGATCACCAAAGATAATATTAAAGAGGTGTGTGAGCTCGCAAGCACAATGTCAGACACTGAAATATTCTCTGCCCCCTCACTACTTATCGTGGTGATGAGATTTATAGCAGATTATCATCACCAAATGGCTGGTTGTCTGAGTGGTGCCTGCAGAATGATTTCGTTTTTATAAGAACTGGAAAAGTTTTGAGGGCAGACCTGACCTGTTGAAACTAGAAGGTCGGATGGGGCTTCCCTCCTGTATAGAAATATGGCACAAAGTCTTAATAATAGACTCTGTCTGTCCCTCGGATAACCAAACAAAAAATAATGCATAAACCTCTTGAAAGTAATTTAATAAACGTTATACAAAATAATCATGACAAAAATACAGTTGCTAAATATTAGATATCTCTCTAATAAAGCACATTTTGTTAACAATATGTTAGCTGATCATAAAATAGACATGCTCTGTTTGACATGACTAAAACCAGATGATTATATTACTTTAAAGGTGCGATGAATTAAAATAAAAATTTTAGCCCAAGCTTTTGTTATATAAGAGGGAATCGTATTTCACGCGAACATCATGTAAGTGTCAGAACTGAAAACGCCCTTGTTATTGAGATTACATCTGCTACTGACACCATTCCCAGCGAATTAGATTCTGGGATGCACCTATCTATGACGACATTGATAGGTTGAACACAACCTCCATAGAAAAATATCAACGACTACTTCTGTAACCCTGCCCACCGGTTCGCGCATTACAGAACCAGTAGCGGGACCAGATTAAGCGAGCAGTAATTAACAAAGATGCCGTTAAAGATAGCAAAATATTGTGCCACCCCTGATTGTGGAAGAATACAGTCACTGCATAACATTCCTTCGGATTCCGATATTAGCAATGCAGGTTAAAGTTTATTTTTAAAGACGTTGCTCGTTTCATTACAATGGTGCAGCAATCTTATGCGATTAAAATATTTTTGTACTATGCGTCACTATTGTTAGAGATTGCTTGGTGTGTTCTGAGCACTATTCAGGACCTCTAGTCATTTGTATTAATTGCAGAGGTTGTCTTTAATCTTAAAACCGTGCAAATCGCCATCTCTGTGATTTGGTGGGCTCATATATAATTTTTCAAGGTTTTATACACTGTTTGCGAATAATGGAGTCTGTTTTGAAGTGTTGTGGTATTATTTCGGGTGCTGGGTGATATCCATATGTTTCTGGGAGTCTCCCGTTTGTTTGTTTATCATGGAAACTCTTGTAACATTTGAGACCTGCAATAGCGGTAATCTTTTGTCTGGTTCGTGATCACTGGCTCCATTGCTGACAGGTACGGTCATATATCATTTGAACGCAATACAAGTATATGCCATACAAACCATACGCAAAGGCTTGCCATCACATCAGGGAAATAAGTAAGTAAATTTGAGGGAAATCATGACGTGCATGTGCGTCACATGAAAAACTGATGTGGGGAGGTCATTTATAAATCACAGGAGGTCTACAGATAATACTAATGCCCTGCGAAAACTGTGAATGGTGCTTATGTGTAACCAAACGTTAAGTCTTGAACCAAATTCACAGAAGCCTCCAACTATGCAAACTCCTATCCAATCAAAGCGGTGGGCGTTTAATTCCAAGTCTCTTTTAAATGGGCGGCATGCCCATTTAAACTGAGCATTTGCAGAGCTGGCCTCAAAACCTGGGTAGAAAATAGCCTATTACTTATTGATTTTGATGTTTTTGGATGTACAAACCATGCCAAAAACAATAAAACATTTTTCAAAATTTATTCTAGCTATTGTATATAGGCCTCCAGGGCACCACACAGGTTTTATCAAAGAAACGGTGGGTTCCTATCAGAACTAGCACTGGTCGCACCGTCGCAGATAGAATACTTGTCGTTGGTGACTTTAACATCAATGTATATAACGATTCAGATGCCTTGGGAATGGCTTTCAAAGACACTCTTAACTCTAAGGATAGTAGTCAAAAATACAGGAAAGCCATAAAAATGTCTTAATCCGCTTACTTTTCATCACTAATAGAAGAAAACCAGCACAACCCTAGGTTTTATATTCAGATTCTGGATATCACCATACCAGTGATGAATTTATGAGCCTCTTCACAAGTAAAAGCTGTCCTGTAGCTCAGTGATAAGAGCATTGCGTTAACAACGCAAGGTTGTGGGTTCGAACCCAGGGGATTGCAAATGCCTATGTAAAATGTATAGGATAAAGCAATGTAAGTCGCTTTGGATAAAAGCGTCTGCCAAATGCCTAAATGTAAATGTAAATGTAAAATCCATGATATTAGAGCAACAATTATTACAATGCAACCAGAATTGAAACATGCTGAACAAACTAACTACAGCGCCCCTGAGGAGAAATTGCAATTATTTTCTACCTTAGATCACAATGAACTGTCTAAAATCATCAGATCATCTAAATCAACATCATGCATGGTTGAGAACACTGTCTGCGGTGGAGTACAGGAATAAACTTGAAACACGATGTAACACGTGAACTGTTTGAGATATCTTCATGGGGTAAGTATGTGTAGACCCTCAGTCCGGGGTCACAGTAAAAAAAGTGGCATTTGGCCATTAGGTGGCGCTATAATAGGAATGAACTAGAAAATGGCTATATCTACGCAACCGTTAGCCCCATTGACTTATAATTTGGTACGGTGTGTCTTTGTGCCATGTCCGCCATCAGCCAATGAAATTTGACCAGTCATTACACCAGGTCCCACCGGAGATACGGACTGGTGAATGTTGGTTTGTCGATCAGAAAAACGTGCCTCTTCCCTTGACGCAGTGTTCTCTTCATTCCGCCTGGGACTTTCGATAGTTTATAACTCTGGCCCGGGCATGTCGGAAAGGTCTCCTCCCGGCCATTTACATCCAACAACATTAGACATTTGTGTCGCTGGATAGTGGCTACATCTGCTCTTGTCTGAAAATGGTGGACAACATGTCTCTGGCAGATGGTGGAACTAGGCGCTCATAAGGTTGAGTCTGTGAGTTGTAATGGGCAGGCGTAAATCAATGTGACATCAGATTGTAAGGGGATCCCAACAGCCTGTTTTGTGTCACTGTTATGGTTTAAAGGAGATAAGGTTATAGATGGATTTGTCAAATGTTACAAGAGTTCCATTATAAACAAACAAACGGGAGACTCCCGGAATGATACCAAAACACTTCAAAGCAGCCTCCATTATTCGCAAACGGTGTATAAAACCTTGAAAAATTATGTATGAGCCCACCAAATCATGTGATTCGCACAGGTTTAAGATCACAGACAACCTCTGCAAGTATTACAAATGACTAGAGGTCCCAAGGTAATATTATCTCGTGCGAATAGTGATCAGGGCACATCAAGCGATCTCTAAAAAAGCAGTAGTGACGCATAGTACAAAAATGTTTTACTCACATAAGATTGCTGCGCCATTCCTTTTGTATCCAATATTGAAGGCACAGCACTGCTTTTTAATTTTAAACTCTCCACAAATTCAGTGTTGACCTGTGTCTTGTTCACGAAGGAATCCTCGGAGAAATGAAACGGAAAAATGCTCCATTATTTTCCCAAATGAGCTGGAACGTCTTTAAAATAAACTTTAACCTCGCATTCCTAATATCGGAATCTGAAGGAAGGTTATGCAGCGACTGTATTCTTCCTGGTTCCACGCCACTGGTTCTGTCATTTGCGAACTAGTGGGCGGGGCTAAAGAAGTAGTCGTAGATATTTTTCTATGGAGGTGGTGTTCAAACTATCAATGTCATCATATATAGGTGCATTCCAAAACCTGCCATTGGCTGAGCGTGGTGTCAATAAGAGATGTAATCTCAGTAACAAGTGCGTTTTCAGTTCTGACACTGAATACGATTCCCTCTTATATAACAAAAGGTTGGGTTAAAATTGTGATTTTAATTCATGCCTCCTTTAATGTCCTACCTTACATCCACTTTTCTGCCTAACTGAATATACTAGACATACACAGTTGGTTCGAAATGACCAGTATTATTCTTGATAAAATATTGCTCTTAATTTGTAAATTTTTACTATTAATAGTAGCCTATAGACTTTTATACCTCTGTGAGTATTTGAGAGTACATTTATATAAGTCTTGCATATAAAGTTTGTATGCTCTAAATATGTATTTTTAGATGTATATTTTGTATAAATATAATAATAATATATAATAAACATAATAAGCAATGAAACAGAATGTGATGTTTAATAAATTATTGCATACACAAGCTTATGTATCTATTAGTTTTAAGTATTTTGAGATGTTAATTGTTAATTCTTTATGTTTTTTATGTTAATTGTTAACTAATTTCACCGAGCTGAAATCAACATCGATTCAATGGTATGTAAGCAAACCAATTGCGTTGATTTCATGTTGAATATGTGTTGATCTCTAATGTCCTTTTCCCAATCTGAAATCAACAACGAATCAATGTTAGATAAATTAACCAATTGCGTCGATTTCGTGTTGAATATGTGTTGATCTCTAACGTCATTTTCCCGAGCTGAAATCAACATCGAATCAATGTTAGATAAGTGAACCAATAGCATCGATTTTCGGTAAGTTTTGAATGGCATGACTGACGTTGATTCAACATTTCCCCGATGAGCAAAACGATGTCGAATTGACGTCGGAGGTCAACAATGTTCAGATGTCGCGCGAGATATTGATTCTACATTGATTCAACATCGGTTTGCTATACAACCGGGGGTTGGGGGGCATCTTTGAGGCTGATGGAGGACACAGACAGATGGAGACGGCCGCCATGACTCTGGGTTCAGGGGCGATGGCGACGGTTGCGGAGGCCATAGAAAGACAACGCTGGTTGCCAAAAAGAACAACAACAACCTAACCCTATCCCCTATCTCTTTCTCTCAACAGGTATTGTTCTGGCTTTTATTGAAACCAGTAACTTTGTATGAGCACCAATTGTATTATTGCTCCTGTTTGGATAAAAGTGTCTGATAAATGTAAAAAATATGTAATTTGTATTTATTGCTGTAAATAACAAATCATATTTCCAACCTTCATGATATAGTATTCAATATTTTGTTTAGGACATGAAACAGGAGAAAATAACTATTTTATTTGGACCTTTTTTTTTATTTTGATTGTCTCTATGCTTGCTTTATGCGCAGAAACGTGATGATTCTTGTACCATTAGTTTTAGAATTTTTTTTTACCATTAAATAGTTAAAACGGATCATAATAATAAATCGCCAGAGCAGAAAGCAGGTCAGTGTGACTTTAGCCAGGTTCTTATTTCAGTGCTAATATGTTTTGCGACATCAGCCAAATTTCAGAAACTGCTTCGATATCCCTCTTATTTTGAAATGTATTTTAACTTTTAAAATCATGATCATTAAAAATTTTCATAAATATGTCATATATCACTAAAAACGTATATATCACTAAATTTACATTGGAATTTCTCAAGAACATGATTCTCTGCAACCAAAATTTGTAAGTACTCAGTCAGTCTCAAATATATCAAGATTATATTTTGACACTTTATTATTGTGGTTAGGAAGATGTGACGAGAAACGTGAGGCGGGGCCGGTGGCGTGATTGTTAGTTTGAATCAGCTGTGCGCACACCGGTCCCGCATATCTCACGGAGGAGATTGGGAGCATAAGAGGATGAGCGACGGGACTGCTGACGAGAGAGGACCGGGCCCGAACATGTTTAAATCTTTTACGTTTGTATGTATGTTCTTTTGGCAGGCAGTCGACCGTTAGGTGGCTGCCCGATATTTTACTAGTGTTTTGCTGTGCTTTGTTTTTTTCTGCCTTTTTGCTTTGTTATTATTTAATTAAATGTTTAAATGTCTGCCGGTTCCCGTCTTCTTCCTTCCTTTTATTGAACCCCGTTACAATTATTATTATTAAATAACTTAAATAAATTATTTAAACAAATTGTGAAAGGGCAATGCAAGTAAAACTGAAATCAACTGAACTTTTCCCTAGACTTCAACGACAAAAAATAAATTTTACCATAAAATTACCATTTTACATTACCATTTTTTAAACATTTACTCAAAAGTACTTAGTGTATACTATAAAAAAAAGTATGGCTTCTCACACAAATATAATTTAAGTTTTCTTTTGCATTATTAAGATCATTTGGTTTATGTTCAATTTAATCTAGTGTGCATGTTCATGCTTTTGAATCCTTAAAATGTTTGCGAAAGTTTGCTAACGTACCGCATTACTGATGGCACGATAGAACCGCAACATAGACAACTGCAAAAAAGTAAATGTAACCAGTCTTCGGAATGCAAACGCGAACAGACCGGGAGAAGCAGAACGCTGAGGGGTGTGTGATTGCTGCTTTTGGTATAGGAGCTAGCAGTGTATGTGTACTTACTCGAAGTTAGCAACACGTATGACCACAGGAACAAAGGATAGCTGGGCAGCCCACTTGAGTGTCACATCCTGGTACACCAGCAGCATGTTGTTATGGTTACCCATCAGGATGTTAGTGGAATCTTCAGAAACTGCGGGGACAAGTCAAAGAGAGAAAAGGTAACAAGTGTAACAAGGTTCAATAAAAGGAAGGGAGGAGGTGGGAACCGGCGAACATTTAAAGCACTTTAATAAAAATAAACAACCAATTACACGGAAGTAAAAGGTCCTCTCTCGTCAGCAGTCCCGTTGCTCGTCCTCTTATGCTCCTGCTTTCCTCTGCTCTTAACTAAAACTGTCCATTGGTGGATGCATTTTCTTAAAAAGATGCTTAGAAATAAAAGGAAATACTAGCAAAAGTATTATACTGTCTACTACTGTGCATCCTTTCTACGTTATTTAGGGTCCAGTCTGGCGCAATGGATTGACCTTTTTTGTATTTTTAATATCACAACTGATGTATGCTGAACCAGTATGGAAACAAAGTTTGCATGACCATGGGTCCAAAGGAACAGGGTTGAAGACCTATGCAATAATTATCAGCTCCCACCTGGCCATGGGTGATCTTGGTTCAGCAATTTTGCTGGGCCCTTGCTTTTACAAGCAAACACTGGATAATTTATATACTAAAATAAAAAGGAGCTTACATAGCAAAGTCCCAACCTCATTTTGGATGTTCAGACCACAAAACAATTTATCTATACCCAACATTCAAACAGAAGCTGAAACAGTGTGCTCCAGAAAGTAGAACCATCAGTGTGGTCTGGGGCAGCTGAAGAAACACTGAAAGACTGGTTTGGATTTACTGACTGGGATGTTTTTAGAACAGCAGCAATGCAGGAGGATTTCACAGAGGACACTTTGCACTTAACCAAATCAGAAACCATGGCTTACGGCAAAGGTAGGCTAGTCCACATGCTTGCTCTATATTGCTTTAAAATATAAACCCCATTTGAGCCGACGTCATGTTTACGTCACAGCATTAGCTGGAGGCAAAACAAGGGGAAAACTGGAGGCGGCCAATACAAATCAGTCGGCTACATTGGAGTTTAAAACATAATCTTGCTGTGTGGTGAGGAAGGCGTGACGAGAGCCGTGAGGCGGGGCCGGTGGCGTGATTGACAGTTGGAATCAGCTGTGCGCACACCGGTCATGCATATCTCACGGAGGAAATCGGTAGCATAAGAGGACGAACAACGGGACTGCTGACGAGAGAGGACCGGGCCTGGACATGTGTTTAGTTTGTATTTATGTTCTTATGGCCAGCAGTCTACTGTGAGGTGGCTGCCGGCATTTTACTTCCGTGTTTTTGTTTGTTTGTTTTGTGTTCGCCGGTTCCCGCCTCCTTCCTTTGTTTTATTGAACCTTATTACACGATGTTTTTAAGTGCCAGAATTGACAGAGTGAAGGCTCTTATCCGACATTCTTATACATACCAGCTGTCATTGCCATAAAAAAAGATTGTAGTTAAACACAATAAAATTAGCGGACTTTACAGAAACGATCAACGAAGATGCTTTCATTTAAAGCCGTTACGAACGCTGTTCTTTGTCATTTTTTTTGCAATGGATAGTTGAGTGTGTGTGTCTGTACTCTGTTTCAGATTTGGAAATCTATTGGATGATCCACCTGTCAATCTGCAGGCGTGGGGTTATGATGTTAAAAATCGCTCACCAATTGCCAGTCACAGAGCGACTTACGAGTGGTTTAAAAATGGATGGCGGCAGAGGGAAAACAGACTCTGGTTTGGGGAGAGTTCACCCTCTTTGAGAACTGTGAGATTTGGGCTTTGCTGTTTTTACTGTTTTGTAGTCGGATCAGTGCTCTCTTGTTTTGTTGTTCGCGCTGGGGTTTGTTTGTGTGCTCGTGTGTTTGATATATACGCCATGGATATATTTGTGGAAGCTTCAGCTGTCGTCCCAGCTCTAAATCAGCTATCTTGGCAAGACAGGTTGCGAGTCAGGTAAGCAGGTTGTGACCTACATTTATGCACGTATATTATGTAACCATGTATTAGACACAACAGAAGTAGGAGTGGTGCTAATTATGTATGTTTTGCTTTTGTTAGTGAGCTTAGTTTAGTTATAGCGTCTTGCTTGTGAAGATGTTTCTTTTTACATGTTCTGTTTGTTAGTTAGAACCTTAACATTAGGTAGCTTACTTTTGGGTATATTTTTTTATATTTAAGCACCACTCTTTTACTCCTTCCTCTCTACCAGATTGCTTTGATTAAAAATTATTATTATCATTATCTTCTTTTTGTATATATTGTATATTTCCACTTTATCACTTTATTACTTTATCTTACAATCTATATTGAAATGAAATCCATGTAACTGAATTGCTGGCTGGTTGTCTGTCTTTTTCTTTTGCCTTTCCGTTACTACCATTACACACACGTACAACTCTATTAATTTTGTGTTATGTCTAATAATATTCCTAGACCAACTCGCATCTAAATAACGAGACACATATTTGGGGGCTCGACCGGATCTTCGATCTCTTTTTGAGGTAGGGATCTAAATATATAATGATTACTATATTATCTCGGATGATAATTGTATGTGTGTATTTCTGTGTTACGAAAAAATGCAATGAAAAGGAATGGTTTGGGTCAGGGGCGTTGCTACATGGTACCCATCGTACCTATCTGGCCACCTCTGTTGTGCGAAGCGTTTTAAGATGTGTCGGAGTTTAAGGAGTGCTGCACAGATCATTTAACCTACACACTGAAAGTAATGCGAGAACATTACTCTCACGTTAATATTATGTCATACGCTGACAGAGTGACCCACACAGTCGAGCACTATAGCTGAAAAGCTGCTAACCGCTTCGTGACAGGGTACTGTCTGTGTACTAATATTTATGATGTCATTTGATTTATATAATTCAGTTCCATGTTATCTTGCAAAGAATTAAGATGTTAGATTTTTCTAGATATTTTTTAGATTTCATTTACAGCACTATAATATATGTGTAATTGATAAAAGAATGTACATGTGGTTGATAACAGAAAATGACTTCAGTTTCTTGTTTTACTCACTTTGTTTCATATAACCCCTTGCTAATGTTCTTGTAAATTGTAACATCTTATCTTTTTGTAATGTTCCAACATTTATCTGTTTGTATGGTAAATGTTTAATTAGCCAAACAAAAAAACAAACACGTTTAAGAGTAAGCAAGAAAAGACCTATGAAAGCTTTTCAAATATGTTTACTTTATGTTCTTTTTGTATGTTTTTGACCAGCAAACTATGTGTAATGAAAAATTGGTGTAATATGTAGAAACAAAATAATTTCTGTCTGTAAGGATTTTTTGTCACCGTATAAAAATCACTGGGTCTTACCTGGCCACCTCTAAAGAAATGTTCTGGCTAAGCACCTGGGTTTGCTATATTGTGAAGTGTATTTATAGTGATAATTGGACAATGAGTACTTTTGATTTGCAAGTGTTTATTGCTGACATGTAAAAAAGATGAGTTGTTGCAGATAGCGGAGACAATGGTATTCCCGTGGTGAAGCAAGCTCTAAAGGGTATTGTTAAGAATGAAATTTTGACATATCGGATGTGGAAAGACGTCTGATTAGCTCAGGGAATGTGGAGGAGGAAATAGGTGAAAATGCCGAGGTGGAGGCGGAGGCTGAGACCAAGGCTGCTCTACCGCCCTTCTCCCCACATTCTCTGTTTTCTGTAGAGTCTGGAGGTGACGCACGACTAAAGGTTCACATAGCCCGACTCCAGATGAAAGGGCAGGAGCGAGTTGAGACGCGCCAAGCTTAAATTAAGTTACGCTTAGAGATCCGGAAAATGGAAATTGAGGCTGAGAAACAGGTAAAGCTGCAACAGCTCGAGTTAGAGGCAGCGGAGGTTGTCTCTGAACAAACTGCATAGTTTAAATCCTGTTAGCGGTGGCGTTTTTTCAGAAAATTCTGTGAGTGACGTTTCGATCGCTACATTTGATGTTAGTAAGCATATCACTTTAGTGCCTCAATTCAGAGAATCCAAAGTGAATGCGTATTTTGTTGCTTTTGAGCGTGTGGCTGATTCACTTCGTTGACCAAAGGAGGTTTGGTGTGTTTTATTGCAATGTCACTTAGTGGGAAAAGGTAGCTCAACAAACATTTGTGGAATATGCTCCGGAGAAGGGAATTCTTTATTATATGTGTGGTTGTCTACTAATAATGTACAAGATTTGAAGTCATTGAGAGAGCTAATGATTTTAGAGGATTTAAAGAATTGTTTGCCAGAACGAGTAGTCACGTACCTGAATGAGCGAAAGGTGACGTCAATGTCCCAAGCCGTGATTCTTGCGGATGAGTATAAGAATGTGTTTGTTTAGGCCTGACCAGAACAAGTACTGAATTTGTCTGCTACTCATTCATGCAGTTCCAATACCCATTGCCAAAGTAGTACACCACAGAATAAAGAAAGACGAGTATGTTTCCATTGTCACAAGGTGGGATACGTTATTACTGATTGCCTGAAGCTTAAACGTAAGAATCAACAAGGACAGGTAAAACCTGTTAGTTCTGTGAAGACCGTGTCTAAAACCATTTAAGAGAAAGATGAAGTTGATGCAGGGTTTAAACCATTCGTGATAAAGGGGTTAATCTTCGTAAATGGTAAACCCGAAGAGCAAAAAAAGGTACAGATTCTGAGTGATACGGGACCAAGTCAATCGTTGATACGGGACCAAGTCAATCGTTTGTAATAGCTGATGCACTTCCGCTGTCAGAGCAGACATCTTGTGGATCAAGTGTATAAGTACAAGGGACTAAAATGGGTGTAATCACGGTACCGTTGCATCGGATACACTTACAACGTGACCTAGTCTCAGGTTTTGTGAAGATGGGGATACTTTCTTCCTTTCCGGTAAAAGGGGTTGCATTTATTCTCGGAAATGATTTGGCGGGTGGTAAAGTGTCAACTGTGCCGGAAGTCATTAATAAACCTGACTGTTTTATTCATGTGGATGACATCTCTGAACATTTTCCAGAGGTATTTGTTGCTAGTGTAGTTACTCATGCTCAAAAACGCAGAATTGGGGATGACATTAGTCTGTCTGACTCCATTATATCATCTGCCTTCACTAAAGAAAATCCGGAGGTAGATTGTGCAAGACGTTGTGCATGACAAGCATTCTTTTGAGGTTGTTGCAGGGTCTGAATTGTTAGCGGAACCGGTTTCCTATTAACAGAATCGGAGGGCACAACAAGAAAACTCGTCACTCACTAAATGTTTTTCTGCTTTTACAAGTACAATATCTGATACATCCAGTTTAGAGGAATACGTTATTGAAAAAGGGCTGTTATTAAGAAAATGGCGTCCTAAGTCAGATGTGTTTAATGGTGGGATGTTGTTTGCCAGATTGTTTTGCCTAATGCTTACCGCAAACAAGTGTTGATTTTGGCTCATGATCATGAGTTAGCAGGGCATTTGGGTGTGACAAAAACTTACAACCGCATCCTCAAACATTTCTTCTGGCCTGGTTTGAAGAGAGATGTATCTCAGTGTTGTCATACTTGTCACGGTTCATGGAAACGTGTGTTCATTCCTGCTTGTTTGTCTCATGTCTGTTGCTGGTTAGCGTTGCCTTAGCAACCAGGGCGCTGATTAGCAATCAGCTTGGCGGCACCTGTGGTGCATTGCCGGCTGCCTATATCTGCCCTGCTATCCCCATGCTCCTTGTCAGATCGTTGTTACTCTTGCTCATTGTTCACTCATGCTCATGCTCACCGTCACTCTAGTCTCTTGTCAGATCTGTCCAGGAGTAGCTGGAATTGCTATCTTGCGGAGGAGTAACAAGTGGCCGTTTGGATCTTTGGTTAATGGTTGGACTGATTCAGTATACGATTGGATCTCAGCATCTAGAATCTACTTACTTTGTCGACATCAATTTATTGGCCTGTCTTCGCTCTCCATATTATATTAAATCTTGTATATATACTTGCTATTGGATTTTGTGTTCTCTCAGCCCTGACAGAACAATCTGACCTTGATGGATCCAGCAACCTTAGTGTCACAGGTTTCAGAGTTAACAGCTCAGTTTCAACAGTTTAAGACCGAGTCTGCCCAACAGCCTGTGGCGTCCCACCCTCTTGGGGCTTTATCCCCTGAGATCGTCTTACAAGGGAGGAGAAGGGAGGGGAAAAGCTCGGGGACTTTGCCTGTATTGTGGTGCTGCGGGTCACATCGCGGCATTAAAAAGTAAAATCCGAAGCCCATCGGTAGGAAGGAGGTTACTGTCGGGCTTTTTTGTCAGGCTTTCTTACTGTGTCGCTTTTGATAAATCCTCCTCTACCACTACTTATCTCCCGGTGCAGTTACAGGCGGGTCGCACTACTTTTTCATGCGAGGCTCTGATTGACTCAGGAGTAGAGGGTAACTTTTTGGACCGCAAGATTGGGAATCTAGGGGTGCCGTTGGTTCCTCTCAAACCTTCCATTTCGGTCAGTGCCCTCTGCGGTCAATCCTTCCCACCCATAACCCATGCCATGCAACCGGTGAGTCTCATTACATCGGGGAATCACTCTGAGAACATCTCTTTTTATTTGACTGACTCTCCTTTGTCCGCGGTGGTTTTGGGTCACCCCTGACTTTCATGCCACAACCCTAGCATAAACTGGTGCCAGAACACTGTCTCCTCCTGGAGCGATTATTGTCATGTTTCTTGTTTATTGTCTGCCCGTTATCCTGTTTCTGGTTCTATGTTGCAGGATGAGCATGCGGATCTGTTTAACGTGCCTGTTGAGAATCTTGACCTGAAGGGAGTGTTCAGTAAGTCTCGGGCAGCTTCTCTTCATCCTCATCGTCCCTATGACTGTACAATAGATTTATTGTCAGGTACGTCTCCGCCTAAGGGAAGGTTATATTTACTTTCCACTTCGGAAAGGGAGGCCATGGAGAAATATATTTCTGATTCTCTGGCAGCCAAGATCATTCGCCCTTCATCGTCTCCGGCAGGTGCAGGGTTTTTCTTTATGGAAAAGAAGGATGGTTTCTCTTCGTCCCTGTATCGATTATCGAGGGTTGAATGGCATAACAGTAAAGAATTCATATCCTTTGCCATTGATGTCGTCGGCCTTCGAGAAACTGCAGGGTTCTTCTATTTTTACAACATTGGAACTTCGCAATGCCTATCATTTGGTCCGCATGAGGGAGGGGGATGAATGGAAAGCTGCATTTAATACCCCCAGGGGGCATTTTGAATATTTGGTCATGCCGTTTGGGTTGTCAAATGGCCCCGCAAGTTTCCAGGCAATGGTTAATGATGTGCATCTACCTGGACGACATTTAGATTTTCCAGGAACACGTTCAGCACGTCAGACTAGTGCTTCAGAGACTGTTAGAGTATGGGCATTTTGTCAAGGCGGAGAAATGCGTTTTTCATGCACAGTCTGTTCCTTTCTTGGGGTACATAGTGTCGTCCGAGGGAGTACGCATCGATCCCGACAAGGTTAAGGCTGTGGTAAATTGGCAAACTCCTGATTCCCGCAAGGCCCTCCAGAGGTTTCTAGGCTTTGCAAATTTCTACCGGCGTTTTATTCGCAATTATAGCCAGCTAGCCGCCACTCTGACTGCTTTAACCTCCACTAAAACGACGTTCAGGTAGTGTAAAGTGGCTTAGACTGCGTTTTCCAAACTCAAGAGTTGCTTAGTTTCAGCTCCTATTCTCATTGCCCCTGATTCCTCTCGTCAGTTTATGTTGGAGGTTGACGCGTTAGAGTTGGGGGTTGGTTCTCTCACAGCGCTCTTCCGCGGACGGCAAGGTTCACCCTTGCGCGTATTTTACACATCGTTTATCTCCTGCCAAGAGTAATTACGACATTGGTAATGGAGAGTTGCTGGCAGTCAAACTCGCCTTGGAAGAATGGCGTCATTGGTTGGAGGGTGCGGGGAAACCTTTTATCATCTTGACCGACCATAAGAATCTTGAAAACATCAGTTCTGCCAAAAGGTTAAACTCTGGGCAGGCTCGGTGGGCATTATTTTTTGGTCGATTCCGTTTTTCAATTTCCTATAGTCCAGGTTCCAAGAACGTTAAACCTGACTCTTTGTCCCGCATTTTTGACTAATCTGAACGTTCGTTGTCTCCCGAATCTATCATGCTTCAGAAGATCGTGCTCTCTATGATGTCTTGGGAGATCGAATCGAAGGTTCTTGCAGCCTTAAAAGGGGTAATGCCTCCGCCTGGTTGCCCACCAGGTCAGTTGTTTGTGCCAGAGGATTTAAGGCTCGAGGTCATTCGTTGGGTTCATTCATCCAAGATAGCTTGTCATCCAGGGATTAGTCGAACAATTTTTATCATAAAACAACGGTTCTGGTGGTACTCTATGGCCCGTGACATACAAAGTTTTGTTTTGGCCTGCTCGGTTTGTGCCGTTTCGAAGACTTCCAATAGACCTCCTGCTGGACTCCTTCAACCACTGTCTGTTCATTCGAGACCCTGGTCCCATATTTGGCTAGTCCTCGTTTCGGGACTCCCAACCACCAAGGGCAACACCGTTGTTTTGACCGTGGTGGACCGGTCCAAATTGCCTTCAGCCAGAAAGACAGCGGTTGCAGTCATCGACCAAGTTTTCCAAATCCATGGCCTCCCGGTGGACATGCTCTCTGACAGGGGGCCTCAGTTTATCTCCAAATTTTGAAAAGAATTTTGTCGCTTGTTGGGGGCTACGGT
This sequence comes from Triplophysa bombifrons, assembly GCA_029783895.1. Lineage (NCBI taxonomy): Eukaryota > Metazoa > Chordata > Actinopteri > Cypriniformes > Nemacheilidae > Triplophysa > Triplophysa bombifrons. The sequence goes on from CM056455.1 coordinate 9,522,573, forward strand.
TAGTCTTTCTTTTCCGGGTACCACCCTCAGAGTAACGGTCATACGGAGAGGGCTAACCAAGATCTTGAACGTATGTTGCGGTGTTTGGTATCCCAGAACCCATCCTCATGGAGTCAGTAACTGTCGGTTCTGGAGTATGCGCTCAATTCGTCACCAGTGTCGTCTACAGGCCTATCCCCATTTGAGGCTAGTTAAGGTTACCAGCCACCTGTTTTTCAGAGTTTTGAATCCGAAATTGCGGTCCCCTCTGCCCACGCTTTTGTTCAGAGGTGCGTCCGCACCTGGAGCAAGGCTAGACAGTATATCCTCCAAGTAAGGTCATACACCAAGGCCCAAGCAAATCGCCACCGGTCTAAGCCTCCCGTCTACGTGGTTGGTCAAAGAGTGTGGCTTTCATACAATAACATTCCTCTCCGTATCGTTTGTAATAAAATTATTCCTAAATTCATTGTCCCCTTTACTGTCACCAAAAAGATTAGTCCAGTGACAGTCCGCCTCAAACTTCCTCCAGCGTGCACGAGAATTCATCCTGTATTTTCATGTTTCCAAATTAAAACCAGTTTTTTTGCTACCATTAATAAGCCTACCCCAGTTCCCCCAGCGCCGCGACTCATAGATGGGGAACTAGCATATTCGGTAAAACGTATTCTGGACTCTTGGAGGAGGGGACACGGATTTCAGTACTTTCAATACTTTGTGGACTGGGAAGTTTACGGTCCTGAGGAGAGGAGTTGGGTTGGGTTCATGCCAGAGACATATTGGATCATTCACTTATTGATGATTACAATCAACGGGTAAGTTTCCCGGGAAGTGCCAAGCGGCGCTCCTAGGGGAAGGGGTACTTTCACGGTTTATGGATCCATAGCAATCAGCTTGGTGGCACCTGTGGTGCATTGCCGACTGCCTATATCTGCACTGCTATCCCCATGCTCCTTGTAAGATCATTGTTACTCTTGCTCATTGTTCACTCATGCTCATGCTCACCATCACTCTTGTCAGATCTGTCCAGGAGTAGCGGGGATTGTTATCTTGCAGAGGACTACCCAGTGGCCGTTTGGATCTTCGGTTAATGGTTGGACTGATTCAGTATACGATTGGATCTCAGCATCTAGAATCTACTCACTTTTTCTACATCCATTTATTGTCCTGTCTTCGCTCCTTATTATATTAAATCTTGTTATACTTGCTATTGGATTTTGTGTTCTCTCAGCACTGACAATACTTATCACCAATGTCAGATGATTGGAAATCCGAATCAAAAGATTCCTCCAGCTCCGTTAATTCCGATTCCTGTCATTTGCGAACCCTTTGATCAAATAATCTTGGATTATGTTGGTCCCTTGCCGAAATCAAAGGCAGGTACTCAGTTTTTATTAACAATTATGTGTTCTGCGACACGTTTCCCGGAAGCCGTTCCATTGAGGAAAATAACTGCGCCTGTCATTATCAAGGCTTTGCTCAAATTTTTATCTACATTTGGATTTCCAAAAGTCGTGCAGACAGATCAAGGGACAAATCTACTTTCTAAAGTTTTTAGACAAGTCTTGAAAACTTTGGGTATATCACACAGAATCTCAAGCACATATCATCCTGAAAGTCAGGCTGATATTGAACGTTTTCATCAGACATTAAAGTCAATGCTGAGAAAGTATTGTCAAAGTTCTGGGAAAGACTAGGACGAGGTAGTACCATTTGTAATATTTGCAGTTCGAGGAGCAACACAAGGGACTCTTGGTTTTAGTCCTGCAGATTAAAGGGCTGGTTATACTCGACGCAGTCGCTAGTTCGGCTGGGTGCGCGCGCCAAATATGACATCATCGCTGTGTTTGCGGAGTTCGCTTTGGATGAGCGCGAGCTCATTTCGTGTGGTGGCGTGCACAACATTTTTTGTGACTCGAGCGAACAGTTCGCGCGGCGCCGCAGTCAACATGAAAGCTTTGAAGAGATTTTGGCTGAACATGTACGCCTGTACAGACATCTTTAATTATCAGTGTGTCTGTTTTATATTGTATTCAGAATAAAACAATATTTATAAACATTGCTCTTTTGAACTGTTCTTATATCTTCTCATTTTATATAACAAAGACATCCAATAGGTTAATCTATGGCAATGGACATTTAGCAGTCCCTAACCAACAATATGTAGAAATGTGTCTGCATTATGCACAGAAATGAAAGAGTGAACAAAAAGTTTGATATAAAAATTTATTAAATCAACAAACAATAGTTTGAAATGCATTTCCCCATCCAGCACATACATCTGCTTAACAAAAGCAATGTATTCTACATCTCCAGGTTTTGTGGCATGCAGTTGGTGAACATTCCATCTCCGTTTTAGCCCTTTTTTTGATAGTAGCAACAACACAAAATCTCCTACGTTTCCTTGTCGATCAGCTGCTCGCAAGACGCCATTCTGAATGTTCTGACATAATTCCGGTAAAATTCCTACTTTTCTGCTACTTCCTGCGGATTTACAGAACGATTTCGTTTGTGCGCCCCCTGTCGTTTCAAAGAATATCTCAACGGCGAACGCATCAAGTATAAACGTCTCGTCCGTTTGGGGAGTTGCGCGCACGGACAGCGGAGGCTCGCGAAGCGGAGCCAGGCTCGTGTATAAACAGGCCTTTAGTATTTGGTCACACTGTACGAGGTCCGCTAAAGGTAATGAAAGACGGGATATTAAATTTTAACAAGTCCACTGAACAAAATGTGCTGGATTATGTTAGCCGGTATTGGGAATGATTGCATACTGCGTGCAAATTTGCACAGAAATCGTTGTCAATTGCTCAGGAGGGCATGAAGATAAGTTACGATAAGAAGGCTGTGGTGCGTGAGATTCAACCTGGCGATGAGGTTTTAGTACTGTTACCAGTACCTGGTTCGGCTTTGACCGCTCAGTTTTCTGGTCCGTACAAGGTATCTAATGAGTGAGACTGATTTTGTGTTAAACGCCTGATCGAAAACGCAAGTTTCGAACATGCCACATTAACATGTTGAAAACATATTGTTCTCGGAAGGTATCTGGAAAAAAAAATTGGATGAAAAAGAATTTTTTTTTGCTGTGCCTATTGGGGTGTTAGCTGCTGTTGCTTGTGATATGTCTGACTTCTTTTTACTGCGTAATGATTTATTTATGTCTGGAAGACTTCTGAATTCAGAAATTTTGAAAAGCTTCAAAAAAAAGGGGTCTATAGTGACCCTGAAGCTTACAAAACCACAAGATATGGTGTTCGGAGGAACATTAAAGCTGCCAAAGCTTCATACAGACAGAATTTGGAAAATCACTACACAACAGAGGACTCCAGAAAACTGTGGCAAGGGCTATCACAAATTACCAGCTACGAAGGCCAGAAACTGCAAACAGCTCTGCGTGAGGAACTCAACCTGTTCTATGAGACCGGCACTAACAGTAACCACGGGTCCACAAGTTACTGAGAAAAGTGAACACAGGAAAGGCGGCAGGTCCAGATAACATCCCAGGAAGTTTGCTCAGGCTGTGTGCTTCAGAACTGACTAGTATCATCCCTGAAATCTTATATCTTTCCCTCACCCTGTCTACAGTCCACCTTTGTTTCAAGTCCACCACTATCATTCCTGTTCCAAAAAATGTAAAAGTCTTATGTCTTAATGACTACAGATGTGAAGGAAACACCATTTGTTCCACAAGATTGGGGGTTAAGGTCAGCCACACAGGTCATACATTTTATGTATTTTATTATTCCATTCTAAACACCATTCCATTCTTCAAGGCTATAATCATGGCAAGAACTACTCAATCTATACACAAGTCTGCTCTATACACAACTCGATCCATACACAAGTTTGGAGTGTGACAATGTGTAATGACAGGTCATAAAAGGGGTCATAAATCACAACTTTTTGATTGACAATTTGACAGAAACTACTGGATACATCCTACAAGTATTATGATAGTGTGAATAAGGATTATATCGACCACATCGTTCGGCCACACAAGTCCTACCACATCAAGCTTTTAGATATTAGGGGTCTGATGGCCCCTTAGCCTACCAAGATGCAGCAGTGTTGTGCTAACAAGTTAGCAGAAAACTGTCTCTACTGTTCACTTCTGTTTTTTCCAAAGGTTTTTCTCCATTTATATAGATTAATGGAGTTTTGGATTCCTTTCCACTATCTGCCGCTATGTGCTTGCTCACCGGGAGCCTGCTGAGATCAGGTTTAGGGCTTTATTCCTATACATACTACCTTTAATAAATACCTTTAAAAATAATAAAGACATAACAATTTTTCTAGGTATGCAAATTGTGAAATTTGCAGTTATGATATTAGTGCATATTCTCTTTTGACTTGTTGATATATCTGAATATATCTGAAGTATCTCAAGCTCATCTTTAAGACTAGAAATTATACCATTAGTAAGTTACCGTTAGAGTTATCTTAAATATTGCATAACATTACATGTATATGTATGTATTTGCTTTTCTCTTACCTTCTCTATTTTATATTACTTTTAAGGTTGTATCTTATTCTGTGTGTGTTGCCAATAGTATGTTGCAATGCAAATAGTAAAAATCGCTATAAAATAAATTTGACTTGACCACCTGATCCATAGGGAAGGAAACAGCTGGGGTTGTACTCCAGTTTCTTCATGAAGCGGATCTGACCATTATCCTTGAGACAAAACATATTCCGCTCTCCGAGCACAAAGATAGAAGACAACGTTGGAGATGTATTGGGAACACAGACATCTAGAACCTCTTCTCCTAGCACCAGCGTCCAGTCAGCCTGAGGATACATTAACACACATATCCAAACAACATTAGAAAACAGTTAGTTTCGGCCATTAAATATGACTGAACTACAGAGTAACAACAGTAGTGATATTAAATGAGTAGTTCACTTTCAAAGTAAATGTTCATGATAATTTAATCACCCCAATGTCATAAAAGATGTTTATGTATTTGTTTCTTTAGTCCAAAAGCAATTAAGGTATTTGATGAAAACATTCCAGGATTTTTCTCCATATAGTGTACTTCAATGGACTCCAAACAGTTGAAGGTCAAAATGACAGTTTCAGTGCAGCTTCAAAGGGCTTTATACCATACCAGGCGATCAATAAGGGTCTTATCTAGTGAAACGATCGGTCATTTCATTTAAAAAATAAAAATGAATATGCTTTATAAACACAAATGCTAGCCTTGATCTGTTCTGTGATGCGTGTTCATGACTTCACAAAATACGTAATTGCGTTGAAAAGGTCATGTTGAAGTACAGAGGAATTACAGAGTCAGTGTTTACAAGTTGAGTGTGCCAGTTTTCAACGTAATTACGTATTACATGAAGTCATGAATGTGCATCGAAGAACAGAGCAAGGCGAGCATTTTTGTTTATAAAGCATATACTTTAAAAAAAATGAAAATGGCAGATCGTTTCACTAGATAAGACCAGTATTCATCGTCTGGTATTGTTTATAGCTTCCTAAAACTGTCATTTTGACCTTCAACCGTTTAGAGTCCATTGAAGTCCACTATATGGAGTAAAATCCTGGAACGTTTTCATCAAAAAAAACTTAATTTCTTTTCGACTAAAGAAGAAAAAAAACAAACATCTTGGATGACATGGGGGTTAGGAAATATCATTAAAATGTATTTTGAAAGTGAACTACTCCTTTAAGCGTATCAACTGAAATATAATGATGTGCTAATTATGTGAGTGCTTTAACAACATGTGACTGTTATACAGAAGGCACAATTCGTATGATTTTTGCGTAAAAGTGAAGCTATTACAGGGTCTTTTGTTCTCTTTTTATATAAAGAGACCATTTCCAAATTATATTCAGTCTTTACTATTTATAGGTATATGTTTATGTAAAATGAACATTTTTGTTTCATTCTATGAACTCAAGCAATATATCTCGCAAAAGAATTTATATTTATTTGCAAACAATAAAAAACAGAAAAGATGAGTCAAAGAGCAAAGGTGGCTTTAAAAATTATCTGCATTGTTTCATGTTTGAACTTTTCTTTTATAAATCTATACTATGCAAGAAACATCTCATGAATGCACTGGGACCCATCCTCAGTGATGTGTCCTGGGATCTTTGGGTGTTTCGGGTCAATATCATACACCCTCGCCCAGGTGACCCAGCCAGGGTTGATCAAAGCCCCGACTTGGATCCAAGGAGCAGTCCATGGGTCAGCCCTCTTAATCCAAAGCCAGCAGCGGCTTGAATTGAATGGCCCTCTTCTTGCCCGCCCCTGTAACGCCCAACCTACTGAGGACTTTGCAAAGTGAACGTCCTGCAAAGCCTCTACTTCTATGGGCTCATTGCAGGTTCTCCAGCCTCTCTCCCTGCATTCCTCCATCAGTTCCTGGTTTCCTCTCATTGGCTTCCTCAATACTCTCTTCCCAGTTCCAGCATGATCAACTGTTTGGAAACCTCGGAAGTAACTATCATGTCCGGATGGAGACTTGTTGTTGTAATGTGCTGAGGGAACCTCAGCTATTTACCCAGGTCGACCTTCAGCTGACAGTCCCAAGCTTTTTGGAGGAGGCCTGTTGTTAATTGTTGGCACGCCTGGGGTTTCTCTCCAGCTTTAATAAAGGAGACTGCCTTTTTGGAGCATGAAGGTACTTGCTGGTGCTGATGGCTGAGGCTAAGCTCTCAGGAATTGCCTTAAGCACCTGGTCATGGCACCAACGATAGATACCATCGGCCAGAGCCTTTGAGCAGCTACTCAGGAGATGTTCTAATGAGCCTCTTCCAGAGCAAAGAAGGCAGCTGGGCTTAACAGGGCATCGTAGACAGCTTGTACCAGGAAATGGATCCGATGGAAATCTGCCTGCAAGATGTTTGCACAGGTGATCCTGCACTGCAGTGTACTCTCCCACCTAGTCCACACTCCCTGCTGCTGGAGTCCCGCCGACCTGCTCAGTCGCTCTTCCTCTACGCCTGCTCGGACCTCTTCCTTGAGTAGATGGTGTCTTTCCTTAATAAAACTTTTTAGTAAAGTAAAACAATTTGAAGGGGGGGATTACATTGTGTAAAAAATTAGATAACACAACCTAGCCACAAATATTGGCACCTTAGAAATTCTTGTGAGTAAAATATCTCATAAATATATTCACATCAATCTTTACATTTTATAAACACACCATTGTTGAGCAACACAAAATAGAAAGTGGATCTAAAATGAAATATTTAAAACAATAAAAAAATCCCTTTTCCAACATCAGGGCAATAATAAGTTTTAATCAACTAGAAATGTATAAAATCTGCCTGAAAGAGATTGTGTGTCTATATTGTTTTTATTACTGCACAGCGAGGAGAATAATGAGAATTGCCAAAGACTCTTCAAAGATCACAGATGGAAAATTGCAAAAATCGGCTGAATTTTCGTGATAGAAAAAAAAATACACCTCAATCACCACAAGTTCTTTGGGTCAATGTTAAAGAAAATTCTTCTTTCATGCAAAAAAACCTCACTATATTAATAAGCATACTGCAACTTCAACAAGGACGGAGTTTTATGGCCATATGAAATGAAAAAGAGATTTTTGGCAGCAAGAATACGAGATGGGTTTGGTTTACACAGAGGTAAAAAAGTGCCCCATGTCCACAGTTAAATGCATATACTGCCGGATCTTTATTGCTGTGGACTTTTATACGAGAGGTCCTAGACATCTGAATTACATTTACATTTAGGCATTTGGCAGACGCTTTTATCCAAAGCGACGTACACTGCTTTGTCCTATACATTTTACATAGGTATTTGCAATCCCCTGGGATCGAACCCACAACCTTGCATTGTTAACGCAATGCTCTTACCACTGAGCTACAGGAAAGCTATTAGGGCGATCAGACAGAACGCGTTTTTTGCTGTTAGACACACCTCTTTTTAACTGTTTTCAGTTGGCAAGGAGCGTTTTGCGTGCTGCTAATGCGAAACCGGGCACCTTAAGTTTTTGCCACCTGCTGTGCCCTGCATTTTTGGCGGAGCCTTCGGAGTGCCTGAAGATGAAAAAAAATCAACCCTGAGCAGAAAAGCTGTTTAACGTCATGCGCCTTTTTTGCATTGTCCAATCGAATTAATGGATATGCTGGGCTTCCGTTGTGGTGATGGAACTTTACAGTTTCTTGAAATGTCCAGAGACTGCAATGATGGAGGAGAAACTTGTGGTGATTGTCAATGTAACAATGAAAATTGTAAAAAGCGCTATATAAATAAAGTTGAGTTGAGTTGAGATGAGATGTATCCGGCCGCAAGCACTGGGAGAGGCAGTGCGGTGCACTGCAACCCAATGCTCGCGGCGTTCTGGGAAATCATGGCTCACATTCCGACATCCGCTTCTTCCTGAGCTCGTTCCCGGAGGAGGGAGCTACAGGGAATCATTGGAGTCAGATGCCAGTAAGTCACCCCCCGATGGGGTGCGGTCACGGAATGGGAAGCAGACGAGGTGGTGGCTGAGTCCCGTGGGAACAACGTGACGCAATGTCTGAATCGTGAACCGCCCACAGTGCAGGCAGAACTTATCCACAACGGCTGCCCCAGCGTGCTGGAAACCCAACACTTGAGGCAGCAATCGTGTCCGTCCCCCCTCCTCAATGAGTGTATTGTACCTATGAGAACAGCGGGAAATGCCACGTGGGAGAAATTTGCTCTTTTAGAGAAAAAACTCTAACACTTCTGGAACTGCCGAGACGCCCAGGGGAAGTCGCCGCAGAAATGGACAGCCCGCTGCATCACGTCGTAAGAATCCAGCAGTAATTCGGCGTAGAGTTTGAAGTCTCGAAGTCGATCATGTGTGAAAGCTCCAAAGAACAAAAGGTGAATGAATGCAGCACGCCGTCTCCCTTTTATAACCGGATATCTGGGGGCGGAGTCCGGCATGAAAATTTCATTCGCCAATTTTATTGGCCTTTTTCTAAGTTAGAAACACCATCTGTTGGTTCGACACAACGTTGAGAGACAGACAGAAAGGGAAATACTGCTTTACAGCATTGTCAAACTATGCTTTTGTTTGCAACCTCTTGCCGTGAAAATTACATATCGTGCCTTTAATGCTGCTTTGGCTTTGTTCATAACTTTAGTGTTGGCAGACCAAAATAAAATAAATTGTTTGTAAAATTTAAGTTGTACACAACAATTGTGCACATCAAATGTGAGGAGAAAAGGCCATTTTCTAATTCAAACAGCAATAAACTTACCGTCAGCCTCTTCACTGATGTCTTGTTCTGCTTATCACAATCTTTTCTAATGTCCGCATCTGCCGTGACAGCCAGTGTTTCATACCTGTGTTCAGAGAGGAGCAGGTGATGTCAATCACATGTCTAAAAAATATACAAAAACTGTGCATGGACATTTGTTCTAGTTGTTTCTCAATTCTTTTTTCCATATGGAAAAACCCTGCAGTTTTGTCTTTCACTTGAAACACAGTAACGTTACAGACCTGTATGTGTTATATTTCTTGAACATATTTTTATATTCTTAGTTTCAACCAAGAGATCAAATATAGCTGCAAGCAGCAATTGTGGGACCAAGCCCAACCAAGAGTTTTGTGACTTCTTTAAGTACACTTAAGGGGTAGTTCACCCCAAAATAATAATTTTGTCATGAATTACTCTTCCTCAAGTTGATCCCAATGAATTTATTTATGTGTTCTTTTGAACACAAAGTAAGATATGTGGATGAATATTATTTCTGGGGCATCATTGACTACTATAGTATTACATTTTTTTGTACATTTTTTGTACTGTTAAACTCAAAAGAAGATTTTGTAAATTTGTATAAATTGAATGTATGGCTCATGGTTAGCATGTTATCATGTACAGCTGCTTTGTAGCAATGAAAATTGCAAAAAGTGCTGTATAAATTAAAGTTGCGCAGATTAGATAAACAGCTGTCAGTGCAATGACACACATTACACACATTTATATTTACATCTACAATGCTCTTACCACTGAGCTACAGGAAAGCTCACTGTCTACAGTAAAAGGTTGGGGTTATAATCCTGTGGTGTCACTGTAAAAATTAATTTAAACCACTGATTCTTCAGAACTTCATCCTTTGGATGTGAAAATAAAACAGATTTACTTTCACAGTGTCGTACTTAGCATCTTTTGGACATGATTTAAACACGAGTGAGCTACAGTGTTTGTGGGAGGTTATCATTTTACTGGGCAGTCCAATCTAAAACGTTACGCATATAAGTCAAGGAACTGAAAATAGAACGACAGAAGAATAGTTTGTGTGATTAAGAGTCTACTCATTTTTCTCCAAGCCAAAACTTTGTGTGTTCACTGTCGGCTTTACAACTGCATACATTCACACAGAGCAACATTACATACTGCAATGTATTTGTAATGGATACTCTTTAAAGGTGTCATATGGCGTGAATACATGTTTTATGTGTCTTTGGTGTGTTATAAGTTGCCCATGAATGTATTAGATATGTTAAATTGCAACAAAAGATGCATTCTATCTAAAAGCGAATGCTCACCCAGACCTGTCTGAAACGCCTTGTGTAACCACACCCCCACAAATCTATGTCAGTTTGTGGTATGATTTGACTAAGACGGCCCAAATGTATATGTAAGTGAGGTAGCGAACCTGTCTTTACAATTGCTTTGGAACCTGATGTTTCAAATAAGGCAAAAAGTGTTAAATTTCTGTCACATGCTTGCAGTATTTGACCAATCACCTCGCTTTTCAGGACGATGAGCCTTGTAAAAAATCAGCGCGTTTCAGAGAGGCAAGGATCAGAGGAGATACAAACATGCACGGTATGTGGAAAATACAGATTTTTTATATCATGTATACACATTGCATTACATCTAAAACAAATGATAATATTCATTAATTTACAACTATGCTTACAACAGCTATGGAAATGCATTCAAATGACATGTAAAACAATTTGTGGTACCAATGACTGAACTGAAGCCAAGTTGGTCTCACCTGTAGCACTCCACCTGTCGTGAAGAAGACACAATGATGAAGGAATCTGTTCGGCTGCAGTAGCTCAGAGGTCCAGGCAACAGAAAACCTGGCAGGCAGCACCCAAAGGCATAACTATCCTGCTCAAAAAACATCAGCATTCCGTCCATCGACTGAATACAGATAAAGTGATGACCTGCAAACCATAAGAGATCATTGAGCAAACTGCATTAAAAAGATGACAAGAAAGAATACAAATCTTCTCTCAATTTCAGAATATAAAAAAATGAAAGTTTGTTTGTTTATGTTTAACTTCATGCTAGCTTCTTTTGCCCTTTCGTTGATTAAAAATGGTCAAGATAATATGGAAGCCAAGTGTGTGATGTTAATATACGGCATATCATAAAAATTATATTGTTTACCCGTAATGCCCCCAAAGGGCCCGTATGTCATGTTGCAGGCTGTTCTCTGTAGATGGTGTTCATAAATCAAACGTAGCTGATACTGGTCACCTTGTTCAACATTGCCAGCAGTGCCTGAGAAAAAGGACATCAGTAAACATCATATTTTCGCATATGGCATGAAGAGCATACACATAACATCTGACTGCAAGATAATAATGACTGGTGATACATATTGAATGCTTTTCAGCATGGAGTGGAAAGGTTAACTCTTTCAACGCCATTGACGAGTTATCTCATCATTTAAAAAAAAACGCTTCCCCGCCAAAGACGAGTTATTACGGCAATCAGTGTTTGTACTGTTTTTTAACAGCAGGTGGCGCTGTAACACACCTTTGGGAAAAAGTACAGAATTCCAGAACCTAGAACAAATATGTTTTATCGGTTTTTAATGATTATTCTGAGTGTAATCTGGGCGGAATCTTGGACAAAAAACGTTAATTAACTGTTGAATCAAAGTGATGCATTTTTGAAGAAACTTACCCACATCTACGGAGTGATAAAAACGAACAATTGAAGATAGAAGAATACAGTTTCTTTTGTTTAAAAGCTGAGACTATGTTCTTTCATTTGACATATTGTTTATCCATATATTCTTTTTAGTAACTTTACTGTGAGCCACTAAAGTTTGGTGAAAATTTAAAAAAAACGCTGGCGTAGGCTGGCAACTTTTTTTAAAAGAGGCTGGCGGGGAAAGAGTTAAGCAAAGAGAAAAGTTTTGCTCGATGGTGGAAAAGTGTTCATTATCACTGTCGGACAGAAACCTCTTATGCCTCTATATTTGATTTTTTTTGTTTCTTACAATAAATCATTACTATTGGTCACCCCATCACTGCAAATATTTAACAAAATATTTTTGTTTAAGAACTTGTGACAATATTAAAACTACGCCTCTCTTGTGAATAAAGTGCCGCATACACTTTGGAGCATCTCTTCCGTAATCATGAGGTCTCTGCTTGGTTAAATAAAGAACTCATATACATGCATTATTATATAATGCTATAATAATCATCATAATAATCATAATATATATACATCTGAATATATTCCCGTAATGAAAAAATTTTAACAGGAAAAAAGTTTCCATCATCCTTTGAGAGGAAGTAAAAGGTTGGAAAGTCTCTACTGTTTTTTTCTAAAGTATATTTTCATCAAAGTTGCTTTGCAACAATACATACTTTTAAAAAGTGCAACAAAATACATTTTAAGTTATTTGAATGGGTTGAGAACCAACCTGACACAGCATAGACGGAAAGCTTGCTGGTGTGAAGAACCGCCAGATGGAGCAACTCTGAACAACTACAAACATATATGACACACAGACAAATAAACAAACACATTATACATAAACACATCTTAATGTACAGTAATGTACAAGCCAAATATATATATATATATATTTTTTTTAGAGAGAAACAGTTATACTATCAACACTAAAATGATAATGAATCCTACTAATTGACAGGAAAATGTAGTTCTACAGACACCTAAAATGTTATCTGATCTTCATCTAAATTATAATAAATTGTGTTTTTCAAAGAACAAAGTGACTGAAGATTACGTTTATCTGGTTGTGTAATGTTTGTTAGAATGATCCAATCCAGGGTTTTTAAAGAGCGGAGAAATGGAGTGCCGAGGTTTTTTTCTCCATTAATTAATCATTGGAGTTTGGGTTCCTCGCCACAGCAGGGCAGTGTTGGCCTGCTCACCGGGAGACTGCATTCATTCATTTATTTATTTATTTAGAAATTAGCTATTATTTATTAGTATGATCTTACTCGTTGTATGAATACCATGCACTGTGCTGTGTTTTAACTTTTCTGTTTTTCCTGTTTGCCCCTGTAAAGCTGCTTTGAAACAATACACATTGTGAAAAGCGCTATATAAATAAACTTGAATTGAATTGAATTGTGTTTTCAGTCTAGATCAAACAATTAATAGACATTAATCACATCGAAAATAAATGTTTGTGTTTACATAATACTGTATATGTCTGTGCACTGTGTCTATCAATTTAGTATGTATAAACACATACATGTATACATATTTACAGGCATTTACTAATATTTTCCAATCATTTAAATTATATATAAATGTTTATTATGTTTTATATTTTTTTTTAAATATGAATGTAGGCCTATGTGTATGGTTTTATATCTACAAAATAATATGTACAGTACACAGACATATATTGTGTTAACACAAACTTTTATTTGGATGCAATTACCCTAATGGTTTGACAGCCCTATTGCAGTCGTATTTATTATACATGACGGATCAATGCTGCCAATCAAACAGAGCACATTTTAAAGGAAATAAAGTTAAATCATGAGTTAGAGTTGGGTTTAGGCTTGTCGTGATAGCAACTTTTTGTTTGCCGATAAATTGCATCAGAAATAATTGCGATAGTTGATATTATTGTCATTTATAAATATATTATGCCACTGATTAAGAAATTATAATATATAATAATACAAGTACACCCTTTTAAAGAACAAAGGCATTGTAATAGAATATTTGGACATTGGAAGAGGAATGTAAATATTTACTGCAGTGTAAAAAAACTTAAAAGAGGCATGTTTTAAAATCACAATTTTAACCCAAGCTTTTGTTATATAAGAGGGACTTGTATTCACACAAACATCATGCAAGTGTTAGAAGTGAAAACGCCCTTGTTACTGAGATTACATCTGTTATTGACACCAGGCCCAGCAAACACCAGGTTTTGGAATGCACCTTCCCATTGACTCCCATAGTATAATACTATGACAGTAAATGTGGGATTTGATCTGTTTGGTTTCAGATATTCTTCCAAATATCTTCCTTTTGGTTCAGCAAAACAAATAATTTTTTACAGGTTTGTAACAACCTGTGGGTGATAAATTGATGAAAGATTTAACTGAACGTGTAGGCATAAGCATACTTGAGGAGCAGGAAGTAATCACAAATGTCTTTAAATAATCCAAAAGGGGCAGAGGACTGGAACACAACAACATCCATAACAAAAACAATGCCCCGACAACGAACACTAAACAGAGCAAACTATATATACAGATGTGATAATGAGGTGATACAAGTCCAGTGTGCTGCTGCTGATGATATGGTGCAGGTGACAGTCAGTGGGGAAACCTGGGAGATGTAGTGCTAGTGCGGATGGGTGAACGTGGGATCATGACATTACTTTAACATTTAGTCAATTAGCAGACACTTTTATCCAAAGCGACTTAAAAATGAGGTATCAATAGAAGCAATTGGAACAACACAAGGACAACAAAATACATAAATGCAGTAAACACTGGTATCTTATAGCTCAGAAAAGGATACAAAACTAAGTTGTTGTTTTTTTATAGAAAAGAGTTAAAAATAAATAGAAATCAGTATTAATCGGTCAGGTGCAGACGGAAGTGATGCATTTTCAGACGAATCTTGAAGATGGCTACATCTACAGCAGCGGGGAGATCATTCCACAAATGTCGAACGGATCCAGAGAAGGTACATGACAGTGATTTTTTCCCACTTCGTAATGGCACCACAAGACGTTGATAGTTTGCAGAGTGCAGGGATTTGGCAGGTACATTTGTCTGTATAAACGAGTAAAGATATTTTGGTGCCGAAACAGTGGTGGTCTTGTAGGCCTGGAGCAGAGCTTTGAATTTGATGCGAGCGACTATAGGGAGCCAATGTAACCTAATAAAGAGACGAGTGTCGTGTGCTCTCTTTGGTTCATTGAAGGACACTCTTGCTTCTGCATTCTGGATCATCTGTTGAGATTTGTTTGGGGAAGCTGGTAGCCCAGCCGATAACGCATTGCAATAGTCCAGTCTGGATGGGACACTAGCCTGGACAAGGACTTGCCTAGCATGCTCGGACATGAAAATGTCTAATTTACCTAATATTGTAGAGGATGAATCTACAGGACCGGGTATTGCTGGCAAAATGATCCATGACGTTTAGCTGATCATCAATTACCACTTCCAGGTTTCTGGCCATTCTGGAAGGTGTAATGGTTGATGAGCCCAGTTGAATGGAGAGGTTGTGATGAATTTTTGGGTCGGCCGGGATGAAAAGCTGTTCTGTTTTTGCAAGGTTTCGCTGCAGGCCCTTGATCCAAAGTGAAATGTCACTCAGGCATGGTGAAATGCACGCAGAAACACTCGGATCGTCAGGTTGAAATGACAAATGGAGTTGTGTATTGTCTGCATAGCAGTGATAGGAAAGCCATGTTTCCGAATGACAAAACCAAGGGAAAAAGCTGTATGGGAAAGAGCAACGGTCCAAGCACTGACCAACTCTGGCAGGGCTCTAGACTTTTTAAGTGTATCAGCACAAAAGTTAGGTGCACCCAAATTTTCGACCGCATCGCATTTAACGCATTTAACATTTAACTGGTTTTGCCAGTTCACTTATTTTTAATGTCCATATAGGCAAAATTTACTTGTAAATGATTAACTAACAATCTGGTCAACACAAAGTTCTTTATTTGAAGCACAAATCGTTAAGAAAGGAATCTTACTGATAAAGTGTTAGTGCTTATTAAAGTGCTTCTCTGAGATGAAATTTAAAAGATCTCAAGATAAATTTACATTTACATTTAGGCATTTGGCAGACGCTTTTATCCAAAGCGACTTACATTGCTTTATCCTATACATTTTACATAGGTATTTGCAATCCCCTGGGATTGAACCCACAACCTTGCGTTGTTAACGCAATGCTCTTATCACTGAGCTACAGGTACAAAAACCCACGGTGAGGGAAAACAGGACACGATAACAAGGTAATAGAAATCAAAAGACTACCCACGAGGGGGCAAAAACTAAATGGAGCAGGGCTTGACATAACCTGGGAGGTTGATGGCTCCTGGGAGGTTGGTGGGAGGTTGATGGCTCCGTCTCAGAGCATTGCATCAGGATCTCGCTCCTTAAGGCGGGGGTTCTGTCCCTTTATATTGACCTCGTGTCTCTTGTCTTGTGCTGGATCATTGTGTTAGTCTCGTATGTCATGTGGGTGAGTTCTTGTTCCCTGATGTTATGTAGTCTAGTTTATTGTAGTTTAATGTCAAGTGTGAGTTGGTCCTAGTTTAGTCAGTCCTTGTTCTTGTTCCATGTTTTGTTATGTTACCCCCTCGTGGGTGTTTGTTTTGTATTTTATTGTTTATTAAAAGTCTTGTTAAGCCCTTTATCTCCCTCTCTGCACCTGGTTCCTCTGTCTCACCTCACCCACCTCGAGATTCATGACATGCATTACAAATGTTGGAATCCAAAGGAAGGTTATGCAGCGACTGTGTTCTTCCACAACCAGGCACAGACTGCACAATATTTTGGGATCTTTAAGGGCATGTTTATGCTTGCTCTCTCTATCTGGGTCAACGGAACTTGTGTTACTGCAGTACTGTTACGCGCGAACTAGTGGACGTGGCTAGAGAAGTAGTCGTTTATGTTTTTCTGTGGAGTAGATGCATTCCAGGACCTGGTGTTCGCTGGGCCTGGTGTCAATAACGGTTGTTATTTCAGTAACAAGGGCGATTTCAGTTCATACACTTAGAGGATGATTGCTTGAATACGATTCCCTCTTATGTAACAAGTGCATGGATTAAAATTGATGTCTAAATTCATCGCTCCTTTAAAAGTATTTAGTAACATTAATGCAACTAATGATTTAGTAGAATAAAACATTACAATTATTCCCAGGTTGAAGGGGGAATTGTCGAATTTCCAAGAGCGCGTAAAGGCAGCAAAAGTAGCAACTGCAGTTCAGACCCTTTTCGATTCTACTCTTTGAACATTACATAAAGCATATTGGCCAATAAACTTGTTATCATTTACATATGTTCTGTTGTCAGTTCTGGTTTACAATTCTGTCACACAGCGCATGCACCGCCTCTGTCTCTGTAACCATGTGCTTATTTACCGACAAACTTTGTTTGTGCTATTACAGTATATCAAAGCAGTTTATAACAGTGGCATATTTTGGAAACGCTGCATTGATTCACAAGCCGGCTACCATAGGGTAAAGTGAATGTGCTGCTTCTCCAGAGATACTCTTATTATAGAGAGATGAAGAGGTCTGGACTCCTTTCCTGTGTTCAGCTAAAGCCAGGGTGTTAGCACTAGCCATGAGCTTTTATGACTAAAGGTTGTAGGCTTACCCTAAAGTGTCTTTGACTTCGGCCTTACGTTCACTCACAGACGCAGAGAGAGGCGTTGCGTCCGTAGGACAGTAATGTTACTGACGGATTAGCAACAGTTTATCCAGAATGACGCTAGGGCTAAAGCGCTTCTAAAAAAAGGTTAGCCTGGAGCCATGGATAACAATATTTCGTTTTTCCATTCCTAAAGTGAAAGGACAACTGTTTATGAAGTACAAGTCCTACTTTGTAAGCAATTTAATGTTAATGAACTACCCAGCAGATGGAAAATGAGTTGATTCTTCTATTGTGTGTTTGCTTTCAGTCAAATGAGAAACACATTGAGTTAAGTTAATCAACAATCATAATAGGTGAAACAAAGCAATTATAAGACTTACGAAACAAATTTCCCCATCTCCACCTGGATGATCGGGTCAGGTAGCTGCACTTCCAGCAGTTGACTGTCAGAATCCATAAGCTCGTCTGGTTTAGCAGAATGCGGTAAGAAGATGCGCAACATCCCCATGTAACTTCCCACCACAACCTTATCTGGATCAAACAGAAATATAAGTACAGAATCAACTACAGGTCTGCATTTGTAGTTGTTCTGGCAACTGCATAAAAAGGGTCCTTATTTTCATTTTTGAGTTAACCATCCCTTTAAATGTAAAATAACACTGAATGGTCTTCACTGTACAAATTAAAACATATTGATTAAGCCTAATTACAGTTACTATGATAATAACACTGTTAAGTCCAACTCTTTGCAGCCATTTTGCTGAATGTTTTGCCAATCAAGGGGCTGTGTTTCGGTGTGTTCACGTAGGAAAGTCATGTCAATGCCCTCTCTTGACTCTCTCTTTTATTATTCCACCCATGGTTAATTTTCCAGACAAGCTCAAATGTATTTAAAACCTCATCAATACCTTAATGAAGAAAAAGTATTATTCGCTGATAAAATAATCTTAAGCATTAGTCCAAAATTGTTCTCAAAACATTAGAAATAAATTCAATCCCCATACTTTCTTGGCAGTCTATTCGAAAGTAATCTGTCATTTGAGAGCCATGTCGCCAACACCTGTAAAATTGCGTTATTCCATTTTATGAATATATCTAAGCTACATCATATGCTGTCACTGTCAGATGCAGAGAAGTTAACTTCTATTGTATTACAGTTCTTCATGTGCATTACGCTCTCAGGCATCATGTCAGTTGGTAATACCTAGAATTTCAAAATCAAGGGCAGGTGGTAGATCCTTTTCCTATCTAGTGCCTAAACCTTCGAATAGTCTTCCCTGCACTGTCAGGGGGGCACTCTGTCAATTTAAATCTAGACTAAAGACGCATCTTTTTAATCTTGCACTTTACACTACACTTCCATAATATAAATTTCACTACAAAATTTCAAATGCTATTAGATTATTAAAGATAATCTTAAATCTATAATTTACTTTATTAGTAAATTTATATATTTTTTATTTAGCCTTGTTGTGCAAGCACCGTCGAGTTTGAGCATAGGCAGCAGCTTTTGCCAGAGGGGAACTGGAATCCCCTGGTTGGGCCTAGGTTGGGCCCCTGGTTGGGCCTAGAGGTTTTTTTTCTTGAATGGAGTTTTGGGTTCCTCGCCACCATTTGCATACGTTTTGCGCTATTTGCCTGGCCGGGAAGTTGCTATAGAATTCATTTTTAGAGTTTTACATAATTAATATTTCTCTCTCTTTTATCTTAAATGTGTTTGAGGTCAGGAAGGCGTGACGGGAGCTGTGAGGCGGGGGCCGGTGGCGTGATTGATAGTTGGAATCAGCTGTGCGTACACCGGTCCCCATATCTCACATAGGAGATTGTGAGCATAAGAGGACGAGCGACGGGACTGCGGACGAGAGAGGACCAGGCCTGGATTTTAGTTGTGGTGTGTGTTATTCGCTGGCAGTCGTCAGTAAGGGGCTGCCGGCTGTCTTTTTACTTTGTTTTTACTTTATTAAATGTTTGCTGGTTCCCGTCTCCTTCCTTCCTTTTATTGAACCTTATTACAGTGTGCTTTTACTATGCGTGCGTGCGTATCTGCACCACATTTAAAAGAACTTTAAAAAGCATAACATTATGAAAAAGCCTACTGCAGAGACATTTCTTGATTTATGACAACATATCCCCAATGTATGTGAAAGTAGCCTACCAATATTTATATGTTAATGTTTTTAACATAATCCTGGGTTAACATGGGAGAAACGCAGCTGTGTTTGCAGTGGTATTTATTCCGTATGGTGGATATATGCTGATAATCCAATGATATTATAGAGCACAGTTGGATTTAAAGGAAATATAGCTAAATCATGTTAGAGTTGGGTTTTGCCTTTTGTTATGAATGACGCACATCGTAATTCACACCAGCAAACATGCGCAGAGTTTTGCCGAGGCACTCTGATCTCACTCGCTGCATTTCTTAATTTACACAAAACACAGAGCCAATACAAACATTAAAGCTCTGCATGCAACCAAGAATTAAATGAAAACGTCTTGGTTACGTATGTAACCTCAGTTCCCTGATGGAGGGAACGAGACGTTGTGTCGAGAACGACAGATGGGGTTCGCCCTTGAGAACCAATCAACTCTGACTACTATAGAAAAGGCCAATCAAATTTGGCGAATGAAATTTGCATGCCGGTCTCCGCCCCGGATGTCCGATATAGAAGGAAGCCGGCGTGCTGCATTCATTTACCTCTTGTTCTTAAGAGCCTGAGAGCCTCTCACGACTGCAGCAGAATACGATACTAGTTTGTGGCATAAGAGACACAACGTCTCATTCCCTCCATCAGGGAACTGAGGATACATACGTAACCAAGACATTCCTTTTCTGTCGGTCTCTGGACGTTGTGTCGAGAACGACAGATGGGGTTGCCTATGGAAAACGCCACAACGCTGTATCGCGTCACAATCTCTAGCGAAGTGACGGTAACAGCCCTGAGCGTGTCAGCTCGATGCTTTTGCGAAACTGTAACCTTCCAGTGTGGTGGTCGGGGGGTTCCAGAGCTTTCTTGGAGAAAGATGGGTACAGCCTGACCGGTAGCCTTTCACGGACGAAGGCCTTAGCTCTCTACTGGCGATATGACGTCCGGCTCGGGTTTACACTGGGTAAGCGCAACTTCCTTAATTAGGGATGCGCTGCAGAGGCCACCTTCTACCAGTGGGGAGGAATATGGTGGATATAGGTATGGTCTCGTCCTTGGAGGAGAACGCATGGAACGTGCGGACTGAGTAGTTAACCGCGAGGTGGAGGTCCACCTGGGGAAGCTCATGGGTTACCAGGAGTGTGAACCATTCTCATGAGGATACATCAGACGGAACAGCCCGCAGAGGAGATGTTACAGACGTCCGGTAGCACTAGGTCCGGTTAGAGCTATCTGATAGTTCATATGGTATCCCGGCCTAAGGGGGAAGGCTGCTCTGCCCAGCCAGCCCTAGGGGTAGCTTGCTTAGTGATGGATGGAGTGCCTATTCTTAGCCATATGTTTGGGAAAGAAGAGAGGTAGATAGCACACTGACCCAACCTACTGGAGGGTGGAAAGGTGCTTTCGAAAGGCATACGCCCCCCGGATGCCAGTCCTACATGTCGCCACAATGGACGTGGGCTGACACCGGGTTTACGCGAAGGTTGTTAAGCCTTGCGAAGGTGTTTGGACGTAGCCCAACCCACAGCTCAACAGATATCTGCTAGGGAGGCGCTTCTGGCCAGTGCCCAGGAGGTGGCTATACCCCATGCAGAGTGAGCCCTCACTGCCGTCCTCCAATACAGACACGGAGCTGGTCAAAGCTTCTGAGCTCTGCGTGCCGTCCGGGTAGAGGCGCCATGCATGCGCTGGACACAACACAAATCTTTGCCCTGGAAGGAAGTAGTGGGAACTTTTTTGGGCACACATCCGGGCCTGGGTCTCAAGATAACTTGAGAGTTTCCAGGGCCGAAGTTAAGGCAATCTGGGGACATGGAGGATGCTCGGAGGTCCCCTACCCTCTTGAAGGAAGCGAGCGCCATCATGAGGGCCGTCTTACTCGTCAGGTGAGGAAGATCGGAACTCTCCATCAACCGAGTCGTGATGAGTGGCGATAGCAACTACATAGACATTCAGTGTGGAGGGGAGATGTTAGTCTCCAGTCTCGTAAGAAGGACAACACAATACTGATCGAGCACCTCAATGGGTCTTTCTCGTTGAGAGAGACACCAGGACGACAAGAGGCGCAGTCTAGAGGCATGTAACCGCCTAGTAGATGGGGCCCTAGCCTGGGTGATGGTCTCCGCCATACAGGGGGAGTAGCCAACTCGGGATCTTCTTGTCCCGTCTAGAGACCAGACATGGGTGTTCCAGAGGTCTGATCTGGGATGCCAGAACGTGTCCTTCCCCTGAGAGAGCAGGTCCTCTGTCAGGGGAATGGGTCAGGGGGAGTCGCTTCAGCTCTGAAGCCAAGTGCAGTTAGACCAGTGTGGTGTAACCAATAACACTTGGTGCTCCTCTTCCCTGCCGACTCCTGGGGGGGAGGTGTGCTTCCACCCGTCCCGCGGTCAGCTGTGCGCAAGGATATCCATGCCGAGGGCTCTGCCTCAGACAGGGAATACCAAAGCGGGCAAATGGTGGTGTTGCGGGAGACGAACAGGTTTACCTTTGGCCTATACGAGCAGCATCTAAATGAGCTGGACTGCATGGGGGTGGAGTTGCAACTCTCCACGAGGCGTAAACTGACGAGAGAGCGCGTCGGCTGTATAGTTCAGTTTGCCCGGGGTGTGTGTGGCCCGCAGGGAACGGGTCACCTGTTGACTCAACAGAGGCGGCGTCGAGCAAGTTATGTTAGCTGCTGTGAGCGAACGCCACCCTGACGATCTGATGTACGCTACAGCTGTAGTGCTGTCCTCGGACCAGCACGTGCTTGTCCTGCACGAGAGACCGCAGCCTGCTCAGTGCAATTAGCACAGCCCACAACTCTTGGCAATTGATATTCCAGCACAGGCGGGGGTTCCTCCGTTACACACTGCACCACACCCCTGTCCGTCGAAAAGTCATGGAAGACCAGGGGTTATGGTGTGTCGGAAGCAGGGAGTCATCACCAAGTGCCTGCTGCCGGTGTGCCACGCTCTCCTCGGAACTTGACTCTGAAGCCAGTGTTGGAGCGGTCTCATGTGCATCAACCCGAGGGGTACTACCCCGCAAGGACGCCATGTGTCCGAGAAGCCTCTGAATTATTTTAGGGGGACCGCTGTGTGCCTGAAATGTTCCAGGCAGTTCAACACCGGCTGGGCGCGTACTGTGGACAGTTGCGCCGACATGGCGGCAGAGTTGAGTTCCATACCGACAAAGAGGATGCTCTGCACTGGGGAGAGCTTGCCCTTCTCTCGGTTGACCTGGAATCCCAATCGATCTAGGTGCCGGAGCACCAGGTCCCTTTGTGTACATAACAGATCTGTGTGCCATGTGTGCCAAGATAGGCGAACTGGATCGAGTAACCAAGACGGACCGTCCTCATTAGCCACAGAGACAGTGTGGGCAGCTCTCGAGCTCCCAGGGACTGTGACAGTGGGACCAAGGGGACGGTCTGCTTCACCATTCCCACGGAGAGTGGTTCGATGGCTGGCGGAGCTAACCATGTCGCGGGGGGGACCCCGGAGGGAAGGTTGGCTCTGCCTACTTACCTGCCTGGCGGGACAGCTCCACACACTGTCGGTTTGAGAGTGGTAGCAGATGTCGTGTGTGTACGACCCTACGCCTCGCCAGGGCGTGAGGTCGGGTTTGCCGGGCACAGTCCAGTGGAGTGAGCGATCAGCTAGAAGGAACACCCAGGGGGAACAGAAAAAGTATTTGAGTAAGTGGGCGCCAGGCCCTGAAAAGGGCCCGGCTTTGCTGACGAGGCAGCTGCCGTCCCGTACCGACCGATCAGAGCCGTAGCTGTGAAGGTCGGGCCCGATGTTGTTCTCCCTGTGGTCTTCCCATCAGTGTCACTTCTCTCGAGAAGGTTGCTGACGGGTTGGAGGTTTCCCCCTCGACCTCCGCTTACGGGGTACCTTCTGTGGGGGCACAGGAAACGGAGCCGATGTCGAAGGGGTCCTGGGCTGACATCACGGGAGATCTCGGAGGCCTCTGGGCAGCCAAGTTGCAGCGCCGCAAAATGTGACTAATCTACACTGTCTGCTTCTTCACCGTCAAAAACAGCTGGGCACAGTCCTCGACGGTGTTACCAACAACCCACCCTGCGAGACGGATGCACCAAGAAAGCGGACTTTCTCGGTGTCATTCATCTGCCCAAGGTTCAGCCGGGGGTGTCTCTCCTGGACCAATACCGTGGACATCGTCCTACCCAGAGCACGTGCCGCCACCTTGGTCGCCCGTAGAGCGCCTTCAGTGGTAGCACGGAGATCCTGCATCATACCCAGGTCGGCCTTACCCTCGTGGCGCTCTGCTCTACGTCGTAGATACGGCAATGTAGAAGAAGAATTCGTTAGAATTCTTTTTGTTCGTAGTCATGAGCGAAGGCTCTGAAGACTGGCATGCAAATTTTATTCGCCAAATTTCATTGGCTTTTTCTATAGTAGTCAGAGTTGATTGGTTCTCAAGGGCGAACCCCATCTGTCGTTCTCGACACAACGTCGAGAGACCGACAGAAAGGGAACACTCCTTCTTATATATTGAAAATGATTCAAATCAAATACAGGATTGATTGAATGCATAGAGTAAATTAAAAATGTAAACCCCTGTGTTGTGTACCAGTTTTATTTATATCAAATTGAATCAGCCACACGCGTTCTGTTATTCTGAACAGCGAAAGGTACAGAGCATCATTCCAATACATGACACCCCCCCCCCCAAAGATGGATAAAGACCTAAAACTATTCCTATTCTATTCCTATTGTTGTTACTTACACCTCATGTCATATGTTTAGCTTAGCCTTCTCTGTCAGCAGCGAGGTTTTTACATGCGATAAATGCAGGGAAGTAGTTAGGCTGACGGAGAAGATCTTAGAATTAGAGTCTCGCATCCACTCTTTATTAGAGGATAGTAGGAGTGTTAGGACCGTAGAAAACACTTTGGAAGCGAGCAATGTTAGCGCACACAGCTCGGTTCCGGTAGAAAATCCCCTGCAGCTGGGAAACTTTGTGACCGTGAGACGGCATAGTCGCAAGACAAAACATCACTCAACCGTTCCGACTAAAGTCTCGAACAGGTTTGCCCCACTCAGTGACGCACCGACTGAGAAACCTGCTGAAAGTGCCCTAGTGATCGGTGATTCTATTGTCCGGAACGTTAACATAGAGGCACCAGCCACCATGGTCAAATGTTTACCGGGAGCCAGAGCGCCTGACATCAAGTCAAATTTAAATGTGCTGGCTAAGGCTAATCGTAGATTCAGTAAGATTGTTATTCACGTCGGCACAAATGATGTTAAACTCCGTCAATCGGAGAACACTAAAGATAATATTAAAGAGGGTTGTGAGCTCGCAAGCACAATGTCAGACACTGTAATATTCTCTGGCCCCCTCACTGCTTACCGTGGTGATGAGATTTATAGCAGATTATCATCACTAAATGGCTGGTTGTCTGAGTGGTGCCTGCAGAATAATATCAATTTTATAAATAACTGGAAGAGTTTTGAGGGCAGATCTGACCTGTTGAAACGAGATGGTCTCCATCCCTCCTGGGATGGGGTTTCCCTCCTCTCTAGAAATTTGGCACACAGTCTTAATAATGCTAAAGGCTGACTACCTGGGGCCCAGGTAAGGAAGGAGACAGAATGGCTTAACCAACTGTCTGCTTGCCGTCTCACGTTACAGAACACACAAAATATACAACATGTAATAATCCCTTCTCACAAACAACATAAAATAGAGACTGCGTCTGTCCCCCGGATTAGCAAACATAAGATAATGCGTAAACCTCTTGAAAGTAATTTAATAAACGTTAAACAAATCAAACATGAACAAAATACAGATAATCAACGGTTACGACTCGGATTGCTTAATATTAGATCTCTCTCAAATAAAGCACTTTTTGTTAACGATAAGATAACCGATCATAAAATAGATATCCTCTGTTTGACAGAAACATGGCTAAAGCCAGATAATTATATTACTCTAAATGAATCCGTTCCCCAAGATTATTACTATAAACACGAGCCTTGTCTAAAAGGCAGAGGGGGAGGTGTCGCTCCATCCATCCATCCATCCATTTTCTACCGCTTATCCGAACTACCTCGGGTCACGGGGAGGTGTCGCTCCACTCCACAATAATTATTTTATAACCTCTCAGAAGTCTAATTTTAAATAAAATTCTTTTGAAGTCATGGTACTTCACTATCAACAGCTAATACTAAGGACAAATCATTTTAAAAATTTATTCTAGCTATTGTATATAGGCCTCCAGGGCATCACACAGATTTTATTAAAGAATTTGGTGGGTTCTTATCAGAACTAGTACTGGCTGCAGATAGAGTCCTTGTCGTTAGTGACTTTAACATCCATGTAGATAATGATACAGATGCCTTGGGAATGGCTTTCAAAGACACTCTTAACTCCATGGGCGTTAGTCAACATGTGTCAGGACCCACTCACCTTCGTAATCATACTTTAGATTTAATACTATCTTATGGTATAAATGTGGACAATGTTAAAATCGTTCAGCAGAGTGAAGACATTTCGGATCATTATCTGATATTATGTTTGCTTCACTGGCCTACGGCTGGAAATCAAACTCCTTGTTACAAATATGTTAGAACGATTACTTCAACCAAAGATGCGTTTCTCGACAATTTGCCTAAATTGTCTCAAATATCTAGCATGAGTAAAAACTATTACGATCTTGACATTACTATTGAAAATTTGAACTCTACCTTCTCGGAAACATTAGACACAGTTGCTCCTCTGCGTTTAAAAAAGATAAAAAAATGGCAGCCAAACACCGTGGTATAATGAACACACTCAGGCTATAGAGAAAGCGTTCCATAAAATGGAGCGGAACTTTAAGAAAACTAATTTAGAGGTATTTCGTATAGCATGGAAGGATAGTACTCGAAAATACAGGAATGCCATAAAAACGTCTAGATCCGCCTACTTTTCATCACTAATAGAAGAAAACCATCACAACCCTAGCTTTTAGCGTTTGACCGTGGCTGTATTTCGTTATTGGTGCTGCTAGACCTTAGTGCTGCATTTGACACCATTGACCACAGCATACTCCTACACAGACTCGAAAAGTACGTCGGCATTAATGGAATAGCATTAAAATGGTTTAAGTCTTATTTATCTGACCGTTTTCAATTTGTAGCAATAAACAATGATGTGTCCCGCAAATCGCAAGTCCAGTACGGTGTACCACAGGGCTCAGTCTTAGGGCCACTGGTCTTCGCATTATATATGCTACCTCTAGGAGATATAATAAAGCGACACGGAATTAGCTTTCACTGTTATGCTGATGATACTCAACTTTATATTTCCTCGAAGACTCATGAAACCCAGTAGTTCCATCGAATAAGGAATGCATAGTTGATTTAAAAAACTGGATGAGTAAAATTTTTTTACTACTGAACTCGGACAAAACAGAAGTGTTACTTACTGGACCAAAATTGCCATACGTAACAACCAAGAATACTGCTTAACTATTGACGGATGCTCCATAAAATCCTCGTCGTCAGCTAAGAATCTTGGCGTTGTATTCGATAGTAATCTTTCATTTGAGAGCCATGTCGCCAACACCTGTAAAATTGCATTTTTTCATTTTAAGAATATATCTAAACTACGTCATATGCTGTCACTGTCAGATGCAGAGAAATTAATTCATGCATTCATGACATCAAGACTAGATTACTGTAATGCACTTTTAGGTGGTTGCCCTGCAGGCCTATTACAAAAACTGCAACTGGTTCAAAACGCGGCAGCTCGAGTTCTTACACGTACAAAAAAAGTATGAGCATATAACCTCGGTTCTGTCAACCTTGCACTGGTTACCTATAAAGCATCGCATTAACTTTAAGATCTTGCTTATTACCTATAAAGCCCTACATGGTCTAGCGCCGCAGTATTTAAATGAACTTCTATTGTATTACAATCCTCCTCGTGCATTACGCTCTCAGGCGTCCTGTCAGTTACTAATACCTAGAATTTCAAAATCAAGTGCAGGTGGTAGATCCTTTTCTTTCTAGCGCCTAAACTTTGGAATATTCTTCCCTGCACTGTCCGGGAGGCAGACACACTCTGTCAGTTTAAATCTAGACTAAAGACGCATCTTTTTAATCTTGCATACACTACACTTCCATAATATTAATCCTCAAAGGATTTAGGCTGCATTATTTAGATCAACCGGAACCAGGAACACATCCAACCACAAAATGATGTACTTGTTGCATCAAAGAGTGCAGAACAGTACTCTACTCTCAGCCAGTCTTGTCTTTTTGTTCCAAGGTTACCGCAGGATGCAGTTCATGCCCAGACCTGATGGCAGAGCTGAGAATGGGAAGCGATGACCTGACAAGAGCTGAGATGATAGAGCTGGATAAAGGACGCGGCAACTTGACATGATTTTTCTACAACACTTCAAATGCTATTAGATTGTTAATGATAATCTTAAATCTATAATTTACCTTATTCGTAAGTTTATTTATTTTTTATTTAGACTTGTTGTGCAAGCACTGTTGAGCTTGTGCAGAGGCAGCAGCTTTTGCCAGAGGGGAACTGGAATCCCCTGGTTGGGCCTGGGTTCTCCTGAGGGTTTTTTTCTCCATTGGAGTTTTGGGTTCCTCGCCACCGTTTGCATACTGTTTTGAACTATTTGGCTGGCCGGGGGGGCTGCTTTAGAATTCAGAAGTTTTACATAATTAATATTGCATATAGGAATTTATAGTCTGTTTAATATTTGACCTGTGGTTCTCTCTGCTTTATCTCAAATGTTTGCTTTCAGTGTGCGTGTGTGCGAGTGTGTTTGCGTGTGTGCGTCTATGTCAATGTGTGTAAGTATGTATGCATATTGTGTGTATGGAGCATTTGTATGTCTGTCTTTTGGTTATTTTCACCTTTTTCTTGTTTTTACAGGTATATGCCTTTAGTTGTTTTTCTTGTATTCAATGTGTACAGCTGCTTTGTAACAATGAAAATTGTAAAAAGTGCTATATAAATAAAGTTGAGTTGAGTTGGGAGTCCATGTCGGCTGAATATATCCTCAAAACTATCAATCACCTTTGTTGTGGTTGTGGTGGTCAGTATCTGTACATAGTACCAACTGTAGTAATCCACTACAACAAGAATTGAGTGTTTTGATGGCAAACGTCCATGTAAATCTATTGCTAGATCTTGCCACGGTCCATCTGGCAAGAGTTAAGGCCTCAATGGTTCTGGAGCATCAGGGCGAGACACAATTTGACAACCATGACACGACTTGCAACACCTCTCAGCGGCTTTGTCCAGGCCAGGCCACCATACTTTCGTTCTTAGATTGTGTTTGGTTCCAACAATACCTATATGTCTCTCATGTGCCAGTGCAATGGCTCATGCTTTTATTGTTTTGGGAAGAACAATTTGTGTTCCAGGTTGTCACGGGACAGAAGGACTCAGATGCAGGATAGTGCAAAAAAAATAATTCATTATTAACAAGAAAAAAAAGACCAATCCGATGTATAAAAGAAAATGCAGAGCACTGCGAGTGGCTGCGTCCGCTGGGACAGCGGACAGAGAGTACAATCGAAGGACGTCTGACCAAAAGCTCTCTATACAGTCTCACTGTCCGGAAGAGCAGAGATTATTTCCTCGCCTGATGGCCCTGGACAAAAAGATGTAATAGTCTCCTTTAAGACACAAGTTATCCATCCACATGTTATACAGCCACAAATCGCACTGCACACAAGACATACCCACACAGACCAAAAGAAAAGACAGGATTCAACCGGAAAAGGGTAACGAGGAACAGGTGCGGGCTGAATGGGTGCGAGGTGCAGCAATTAGCTAATGGCTGCCCAGCTGACTGAAATAAACAAACAGGCATGGAGCGTAAAAGAATCCCCCCCAAGATGCTTCCTGGCATCAACGACAGCTACTCACGAGAGCGGAGGAACTGGTCAATGAGAGCGCGGTCCAGTATGTCGCGAGCCGGAACCCAGTATCTCTCCTCCGGATCGTAGCCATCCCAGTCTACTAAATAATGATGGCCTCTACCCCGTCGCCTCACATCGAGGAGTCTAGGGGGCGGATGTTAGGGGTTGGAGAGGGGAGTGAATGACGGGTTTAACCTTGGATATGTGGAAAACCGGGTGAACCCTTTTAAACGTGGGGGGCAGTTTGAGCTGAACCGTCACAGGGTTGAGAATCCTGGTGATGGGGTAGGGTCAAAAAATTTGGGTCCCAGTTTACGTGCGGGCAGTTTTAGGGGTAGGTCGGAGGTGGACAACCAAACCTTCTGACCGCGCACGTAAAGTGGGGGTTTAGAGCGGTTACGTTCGCTCGTACTGCGCACGTAAAGTGGGGGATTAGAGCGGTAGCGGTCAGCGGACGCCTTGTTACGTTCGCTCGTATGGACGAGGGCTCGTCTAGCGATCCTCCACGTGCGGAGGCATCTACGGATGAATGCGTGAGCAGAAGGGACGGTGGCGTCGGCCTCCTGTGATGGGAATAACGGGGGTTGGTAGCCTAAACAGCACTGGAAGGGCGATAATCCCGTAGACAACACCGGGAGTGAGTTGTGAGCGTACTCAACCATAGCAAGTTTGGAATTATAAGACAGCGTCCTGATTGGCCTGCTCAGACTGGCCGTTAGTCTGCGGGTGGTACCCGGAGGATAGGCTTGCCGTCGCCCCCAGAAGCTGACAAAACTCTGTCCAAAACTTGGATGTAAATTGAGGACCTCTGTCAGAAACCACATCCGCCGGGAGGCCGTGAATACGGAAGACGTGATCTAACACAATGTCTCCCTCGCTGATGGTAATTTAGGGAGGGGAATAAAATGAACTGCCTTCGAGAACCTGTCCACCACCGTGAGAACCACAGTGTTGCCACGGAGGAAGCCCAGTGACAAAGTCAATGGCGATGTGAGACCAGGGTCTCGAAGGGGTGGGCAGCGGCCGGAGAAGTGCCCCCACTGGAGGACACTGGTTCGAACCGACTGCGGAACAAATAACAAGCCCTCTGGGCAGTCAACCTTAGTACCCTCCAGCCAGTGGCGCCACTCCTCCAGCGCCAACTTGACAGCCAACAACTCCTTATTACCGATATCGTAGTTCCGCTCTGAGGGGGTAATGCGGCGGGAGAAGAACGCGCAGGGGTGCACCTTGTCGTCAGTGGAGGATCGTTGGGACAAGATCGCCCCCAATCCGTCTCTGAGGCATCCACCTCCACAATAAACTGACGGGATGGGTCGGGGTTGCGGAGGATAGGAGCAGAGACAAAGAGGCTCTTTAACCTGACAAAAGCCTTCTGAGCCTGTTTTGACCATGAAAATTGTCTAAGAGGCGATCTGGCTAAAACCTCGAATGAACCGCCTGTAGAAATTGGCAAACCCCAGAAATTGCTGGACAGCTCTACGATTCTCTGGGATGGGCCAATCTGCAACAGCTTCTACCTTTGCGGGGTCCATTCGAATACCCTTTGAGGACAAGATAAACCCCAGGAACAGAACCGACTGTGCGTGGAACTCGCACTTCTCTAACTTAGCAAATAAGCGATTCTCTAGCAGCTGGCGTAGCACTCGCCGAACGTGATGGACATGATCCCGTTCGTTCTGAGAGAAGACTAAAATGTCGTCGAGGTAGACGAAAACAAAATGGTTGACCATGTCCTTGAGCAGTCACTTATATATCTCTCCATGGCTTCCCACTCGGGGCCAGAGAGCGAATAAAGGCGCCCCTTAGGTGGAGAAGTGCCAGGTAACAAATCAATCGCACAGTCGTACGGGCGGTGCGGAGGGAGAGATGATGCTCGGGACCTACTGAACACTCCTCTCAGGTCATGGTAAACTGCCGGCACCCTAACCAGGTTAACCGGCTCCTCCTGTAACACAGGGACAGATATTAGAGGGTACAAGGCAGACGATAAACACTGAGACAAACAAAAAGAACTCCATTCTACAACAACATGGTTAATCCAGTCAATGAGGGGGTTGTTCTTAGTAAGCCAGGTATGGCCCAACACAATGGGAGCGGAGGGAGAGTGAATAAGGAGGAACTGGATCTCCTCAGTGTGTTTGCCAGGGGTGGTTAGCAACACAAGTCCGGTATTGGAAGTGATCTCTGTGAGGGGGGTACCACAGAGTGTTCTGGCAGCGATGGCTTCAGTTAGAGGCACGATGGGAATATTCCAGCAGAGGCCAAATTTCTGTCAAACCTTACTTGTAATAAACACTAGCTTCCGTTTAAAGAACGAGCCCTTATACATGGAGAAAGTGAAAAATCTTAACATATCAAAACAACAACCACGTAAACCCAAAATAAAAATGCATTTGTGATTAACATTAACAAACATTAACGTGATAACAGAAAGTTTTATGTTTTTAGTTCGTCTCTGCCTTGAGCCACGTTATGTGGTTTCTTTATAATGAACTTTAATGAGTAAGAAGCTTAACGTGAGACTATTCGTATTCCTGGAATAAGTGCTTGTTCTTTTAACCGAAGCTAGTGTTTATTTTAATGAAGGTTTAATAGAAATGAGTTTCTAAGTGGTCATTGTTTCAGTATGTTAAGCTGTTTTATTAAATTGGACTTATATGGACAGATTTATCACTTTATCTGTTTAATCAGGACTCGATCTTTGCAGCACCAAGACAGGGTTCTTGAGCAGTAAGTTTGTGCTTACCTGGTCGTTATTTGGTTAAACCATGTTAAACCATGGCTCTGCTCATCCCAACTGCAGATTCAAGTTTACAAGCCACTTTTAACTCAGTTTCTCAGTCCATACTCGCATTTTCCCCCTTCATGAACATCAACTTTTGCTAAAAAACACCTTTCATGGTTTGATCGATTTGAACAGTCAAAAACGACGCAAAACACAGGTATTTCGAGTTTGTTATAGTGAATTCCTACGGAGAAAATCACTTCCTATCCTTCATCAGCACTTTGCGCAGCGCTATGACGTCATGTGCACACAACCTATACTCTATTTTTATTTGCAAAACTTAATTTCGTTTTGCAAATTCAGTTGCATCTAAAAAAATACATAATTTCATGGAAAATAAATTTTCTTTCTTCTATTCCAGATACATCTCAGGGCTCAACAATAAGGACTGCCCGATGGCACAGGGCCAGCATGAGAGACCCTCGGGGCAGTAGACAGACAGGTCACTTGCCAGATCAGGCCAGTGCTGTATCGTAACAAAAGTTTATAATTTGCACGTTATTATGCCTTGACTATTTAAAATTTCTCAAAAAGACGCAAAAGAGAACTCGATTCTGTTCTCACGGGGTTTTTAAAATATGTCCTCTTTCATGTCTTCTTACTCGTAAACAGATATATGTACATAAAATAGTATATATACAAATAATAATGAAATATAAATGCCAAATAGTAGTCTGAATTTAAGCCAGATGATAAAATTGACTTGTAGTAAATTTATAAACTGTAGTAAACACGATTCTACACTTTAATATTTATTTTAGTTATGTTTCAATATGCTATAGTACACTAGTATTTACTACAGTAAACGACAGTAAAATTATTTAGTACTATATACTACAGTACTACAGTTTCTATGGACAGATATATTTACTTCTGTACAGTACAGCATTGAAAATACAGAACTCAGAAAAATTTAAAAGTAAAAAAACAAATTTGAGAAAAATAAAAATTAAATGGCTCTAATTTATTCATTTGTATAATGTTAATGTCCTTTTTCAGTTACCTGTCTATTTTTGTGATGACCTGCACTTGTGTTTTTTTTAAATGGTATACTTGTGCTAGAACTGTTTGGCCTGTACAGGGTTTTTCGTGCATAGAGAAATTGGTGGCGGCCGCCTCCGTGAAATGTCGTGCCGCCTCAGACTCGCCAAAATTATGTTCGATCTCTTCACAAGAAATCCGGAGTGCATTTAAAGCGGCCCTGCAACGATGTGTCATGCATTCTGACTTCTTTACAATGTTAAACGTGCTGTCTTCATGCTTAACATGGTCAACTTGTCAAAAACAAGTTAGGCGTATTACGTAGTATTTCTGTGCTCGATAAACTCCCCCATCGATCGTTCAGGTTTCGAAAAGTTTTTTGTAACAACTTAACATGGCAGATGCGGGTGTGTCCTCGAATTTAACATCACCTTCACATAAAAGGCACCAGATCATATGATAACAGGTTCTCTTTACAGCTAATTTTGTGAAACTTTGTTTGTTAAACTGTATCTTAAAGGAGTGATGAATTAAAATCACAATTTTAAATGGAACTTTTGTTATATGACAGGGAATCGTATGCACGCGAACATCATTTAAGTGTTAGAACTGAAAACACCCTTGTTACTGAGATTACATCTGTTATTGACAACAGGCCCAGCGAACGCCAGGTTCTGGAATGTACCTATCTATGACGACATTGATAGGTTGAACACAGCCTCCATAGAAAAATATGAACGACTACTTCTCTAGCCCCGCCCACTGGTTCGCGGAGGACAGTTCCTAGGTGGCGCGGAACTAGATAGAGCGAGCAAGCAATAAACACATGCCGTTCAAGATAACTAAATATTGTGCCACCCCTGGTTGTGGAAGAATACAGTCGTTGCATAACCTTCCTTCAGATTCCGACACTAGTAATGCCGGGTTAAAGTTTAATTTTAAAGACGTTCCAGCTCATGTGGAAAAAAACATGAAGACTTAGTTTGTTTCATTTCTCCGAGGATTCTTTCATGAACAAGGCAGAGATCGACACTGGATCGACACTGGATTTGTGGAATGACTAAAATTTAAAAGCAGTGCTGTGCATTCAATATTGGATCCAATAGTAATGGCCAAGCAATCTTATGTGAGTAAAAAAATGTGTACTATGCATTTACATTTAGGCCTTTGGCAAACCTTTTATCCAAAGCGACTTACATTGCTTTAACCTATACATTTATACTTAGGTATATGCAATCCCCTAGGATCGAACTCACAACCTTGCGATGTTAACGAAATGCTCTTACCACCTTGTATAACAGTATAAAACAATAAACAAGCCCAGTTCAATAGACCTTTAAGTTATATTTTAGGGTTTTTTTTACCTATATTTTATAGGACAGTAGAGAAAAGACAAGAAAACTTTTGTTTGTTTTGTTTGTTGAACTCAAACCCTCTTTTTGGCACTTGGGGACTGCCGTTACTATTTGAGTGCGATTGACTCGCATTAACATTTAAATAATAAACCTGAGTTAACAACCGATGTCCAGAACAGTGAGAGGTGACCCGCTAAATGTTTTTGCAAGTGGGCCAGAGCCTGATTTGCTACACCACTGTATTCAAACACATATGTGGAGGTCTCTGGGCTAAGCCCGGGATATCCACTCATGCTATACTTTTCATACAGTTTATATAATATAGGTCGACATGCAAATTTTCAGTTAGTTCAAATGAATTCAGAGTAATTTGGTCTGAGTTTAAAGAGTCTAGCATCAATCAACAGCAACACTTCACTGCATCTTTTTAAATAAGCAGAAACAAATCTGCTGTGCATTTAAAGACAGTCTTAAAATGCTGCCTATTTAAACACATTTACCCTCTGCTTTAAAAACAGCAATAATCAGACCACTACTCAAGAAACCTACCTTTGATCCTCAAACTCTTGCTAATTATAGGCCCATATCCAACCTGCCATTTCTTTCCAAGGTTCTGGAGAAAGTTGTTGCCAGACACCTTCAAGACCATCTCAAATGCAACAACATTTTTGAAAAGTTTCAGTCTGGTTTCCGTTCTGCTCATAGCACGGAAACAGCCTTAGTGAGAGTTACAAACGACCTGCTGATAACAGCTGATGCTGGTTCACCATCCCTCCTTGTACTTCTGGACCTTTCTGCAGCGTTTGACACCGTTGATCACGGTATACTTCTCAACCGGCTACACCATTCTATTGGACTTAGTAACACCGTTCTGTGCTGGTTTGAGTCATACCTCACAGACAGATCTGAATCTGTGGCGATGGGAAGCTCAAGGTCCCGCTCACATGCTGTAGATTGTGGGGTACCACAAGGGTCAGTTCTTGGACCTATTTTATTTATTCTTTACATGCTCCCCCTTGGTAAAGTCATCAGCCGCCTGGGAATTTCTTTCCATTGTTACGCTGATGATACACAATTATATATGAAAACTGATATTCATCCGTCATTATCTTCATCTTCAACAACTTTAACCACACTCACTGCCTGTCTGGAAGAGATAAGGGAGTGGATGAATCAAAACTTTCTCCAGTTGAACAGTTCAAAAACAGAAGCTATTCTCATTGGTTCCCCTCATCAGACTAGGACATCGACTATAAACTGTATCACATTTTCAGGGCAGCACATTCCCCTATCAACAGTGGTTACAAATCTCGGCGTCAGGTTTGACCCTCTTCTAAACTTTGAGGCCCATATCAAACAACTTTGCAAAACATCTTTTCATCACCTCAGGAATATAGCCAGACTCCGCCCCTCACTCGCCATACATGATGCAGAAAAACTTGTCCACGCCTTTGTCTCCTCCAGACTGGACTACTGTAATGCTCTGCTCATTGGGATTCCCGACAAGAGCATCCAGAAGCTCCAGTATATACAGAACAGTGCTGCCAGGATTCTGATGAGGGTGCGTAAATACGAGCACATTACTCCAATTCTTCAATCTCTACATTGGCTTCCAATTTCTGCTCGGATCGAATATAAAGTCTCTCTCCTCACGCATCAGTGTCTCCATGGAAATGCTCCCTCCTACCTTAAAGAACTTCTTACTCCACAGATCGCAGCACGTTCTCTCCGTTCCACAAACACTCACAGGCTCCTTCCTCCAAGGACCAAGACCCGCACAATTGGGGACAGAGCCTTTTGTGCTGCCGCTCCTCGCCTGTGGAATGCCCTCCCTGAACATCTGAGGGCTCCACAAACGACTGATGGTTTTAAAAAGAGTTTAAAAACGTACCTTTTTAAAAGGTCCTTCAATGTCCCTTCTTGAACATCTGAGGGCTTCACAAATGACTGATTTTTATGTTTCTTTTAGTGCTTAAATTGTGTTAATTTTAGTTGGTTTTATTGACTTCTTAAATTGCTTAATTTACTGTTTTATTTTATTACGACACTTTTGTAGCACTTTGAGATTTTCCTTAAAATGTAAAGTGCTTTATAAATAAAATGTATTATTATTATTATTATTATTACACATATTGTCATGATTCACACGGAGGAAGAACCCAATTGAAGGCAGCGGTAAAACGGGGAGACAAAATACATTTATTTTTAGACATAAAACAAAAACCCACGATGGGGTAAAAACAGGAACAAGAAAATAATATACAAGCACAGGACGAAGACTAACTAAACACTAGACTAACAAACACTTGACATGGACTAAACTAAACTGAACGCTTACTAGAACCGACGACACAGCCATAACAGGAACATGCGACATCGGTAGACATCAGAAGTGTATGGGAACAGAGGTAAACTGAACGCAGAATACATAGAGGGGATTAGAAAACAATGAACGAGAAGGCATTATATGGGGAGACTAACCA
The DNA here is from genome assembly GCA_029783895.1 of Triplophysa bombifrons. Lineage (NCBI taxonomy): Eukaryota > Metazoa > Chordata > Actinopteri > Cypriniformes > Nemacheilidae > Triplophysa > Triplophysa bombifrons. The sequence continues at coordinate 9,559,733 of CM056455.1, forward strand.
AGGATAATTGACAAGGGGCAGGTGTGGGTAATGAAACACTCAGGGAAAACTAACGAGGAAACAAGATGGCGGGAACAGAGACGAGGACTGGACAGAGATTATATAAGACCGACAGGGCAAAAATCCAGGTGTTTACCAAGGGGAAGACTAACTAGACAAGACCGATTGGGACAGTGACAAAACAAGACAAAACATGGAAAACAAAACAAAATCAAAGGTAAACAAGACAGACTCATCAGGGGATTGGGATGGGACAATAAAAATAATAAACATGGGAGGGGGGTGGGGGAACATCAAAGTACACGGGGGGATGTCCAATAGGGTTGGGATAGAGGGGAAAAATCTTAGTCCGGGGTGGCGCTAGGGAGCGCGAATCCCCGGGAGGGTTGACAGGGGAAGTCCTGGGGGGAACAGGGGCAGGCTTGACTGGGCTGGACGCCGGCTGCACCGGAATGGACCCTGGTTGCCCTGGTCATGGAAGTGACTGCCTTACACTCATAAAATGGATGAAACAGTTCGTCCTTAAACCCCTGAGTTACACAGTTACAGGTCAACAATGGTGTGATGTTAGAGCATTGCACAGGGTGTGAAAGCGAACTTGAACTTTTAACAGTTTGCTGTTAAAAGAGGCCGATAACATTCTCTTGAAGAAGAGCTAAATCACTGCTCAATACAGAATAGTGGTGTCGAACATCGTTGAATGAATGGCAGTGTTGCTTGTTATTTTTTGTGATTTCATCTCTTTTAAAAGCACGAGCATTTTCTACAAGTACCCTTAATTTTTGACTAGTGCTCCTAAAATTGTAAGACAGGGGCTACAGTGCTCCTATTAAAAACGTTATTCTGGAGCCCTGGTTCCTATCAGGAATGGGGCTAAAATGTTGAAGATGATCTGTCTTAGATAAAGAGCCCTTATTCAGGGCATGATGCTCTTTAGGCGCCCCTTATCATGCTGAATAGGACCACCAAATAGCCTTTGCTGTGGCAAGATGGTTCAGGATACACACTTCAAATTAAGAAGTCCATTAGAACTCCATTAGAGATTACACTTGCATTAAAGATTGTGTATCATGATATTGCATCCATTCTGACTTCTTTACACTGTAAAACGTGCTGGCTTCTCATGATGTGGCTTCTTAAAATAAGATGGACGTATGACTAGCGTTGAAAGGGGCGGAAAATTCCCGGTAACTTTCCATAGCAAACCTTTTTAGTTTGAAATTTACCAGGAATTTATGGGAATTATTTAGAAATTGTAGAATTTTATTTAAACTATATCCAATAAAAACATGGATATAAACATTTTGCTTGGTCCTAATTTGACATGCATGGAAGCGAATACAGATCTTTTTAACATTTTTGACTGATTTAATTATAAGTAGAACTTTAATTTTGAAACAAAAAAAATGTTGTGGTAAACATAAAAATTGCAATATTTTGTTGCGGTAAAAATATTTTAGTGTAAAAGAATATTTTACAATTCATGCAAATGAATTGTTATAGGTGTGGCGAGGCACAGATCGGAGATCAGCGTCGCCTGGGAAACGGCGACGTGCTTATAAAAGCCGCGTGCTCCCAGTACTCTGGGTCCCGTATCTGGCCACACCCTCCGCTGTACATAATTGACCCCCAGAGCGCGAGAGTGAAGGAACAGCGAGGGAGACAGAGACAAGGCATCCCAACACGAGCACGGACTGTCGAGTTTTAAAGAGCAAGCACCCCGGATACTATTGTTGGACGCGTGAGATAAAAGCTGTCTAATAAATTCCCCGCTGGGTTTGTTTGTAACGGCATCTTGTGTGTGTGTCATGTCTCTTACCCCGTCTTACTGGTGGAGAATGCGGGCGCTGAGAGACCGATTCGGCACTTGTTCTTGTACTTCCCTGTTTTTCTGGGCCCATCGGAGGATGGACACGCTATCTTTTCCGCGTCCGATGCAGAGCACGCAAGGACGTCGAAGAGGAAAGAGGGAGCGAGAAGGAGATCGACGGCACCAAAGTGAGGAACGAGCCCAGCCGGCAGAGAGAGCTGCACCGCCGACCGAGAGCGCTGCCCAGCTGCCAAAGAGTGCTGCCCAGCTGCCCGACAGAGCTACCCAGCCGCAGGAGACTGATGCCCAGCCGCCCGACCAAGCTATTAGCCGACAGAGGACGAGGCCGAGCCGTCCGAGAGCGCTGCCGAGGTGGGATTCCCGTTCGCCTGCCAGCTGGCTAGTGTGTACAATTCCGTACCAGCCGGTGATCCAGTCCATCTTCCAGCCAGCCTGGCAGTCCGTCTTCCAGTCAGTATGGGTCGGACTGTCAGGCGACATTTTCCCTCCCAACACGAGCACGGACTGGCAAGTTTTAAAGAGTAAGTGAGATAAAAGCTGTCTAATAAATTCCCCGCTGGGTTTGTTTGTAACGCCATCTTGTGTGTGTGTCGTGTCTCTTACCCCGTCACATAGGCTAGATTAGGGATAGTATTGGTAAGATTTTAACGGAATTACTACTCTTATCGATTCTGCTTATCGGTCCTGTACTTTAACGGTTTTATTATCGGTGCTTTTGGATATATTATTTTATAAATGTATGTAAGTATCAATACGTATTATTAAGCCCTCAATGTTATCAAATAGGCCTATTGTTTGGGCTGATTTATTTATTATTACAATAAAACTGTTCTCTGTCAATAAAACTCATCTGTTTGAGCAGTCTGCGCGTGACGCATGTTTCTCATGTACCAAAGCAGAACCGATAAGGGCAGAGCTTATTGCTGCTCCGGTCTTTCATAATTTAGCCCCGAGTCTCTTTTAGTACCCGATACCCATCCCAAGCGCTAGATGAATAATGACTCCTCAATAAGCATGCTTGCTAAAACAAACATTTTATTGTTTAAAAATACAAAAAATTATAACAAATACTTTTTTTAAATAAATAAAATAAGACCAAAAATAAGAATTTATGAATAGAATAACAATTTCTGCAAAGTAAAATCAAATGTATTCACTCGGACAAGCAGTTTTAAAAGAAGGGGGTCGGTTCATCATAGCTGCATGCAACAATTTTTTTTTTTATATTTAAATGTGTATTTTAATGGACAGATATTTATGTTTGTCCTATGTATGTAAGTAAAGATACAAATTATTAAGCTCTCAATGTTATCAAATAGGCCTATTGTTTGGGCTGATTTATTTATTATTACATTAATACAGCTCGTCTGTTTGAGCAGTCTGCGCATGCCGCGTGTTTCTCCAGTACCAAAGCAGAACCGATAAGGGCGGAGCTTATCGATGCTCCGGTCTTTCATGATTAAGCCCCGAGTCTCTTTTGGTACCTGATACCCATCCCTAGGCTAGATGAATAAATAATCCTCAATCAGCATCTCCGCAGAAAACTCCATGGAATTCCAAGTATTCAGAATCAGAAGAATCAGAAAAAGCTTTATTGCCAAGTATGTTTACTTTGCACATACAAGGAATTTGTTTTGGTGACAGGAGCATCCAGTACACAGAATCAGCAACAACACACAGAGACCATCAAACAATACAAAACAGTTTGAAACTGATAGATGGCTTGGTCCCAGTGCTAAAAGATGCCGTACATGAAATGCACCCGGTACGTCAAACTAAGTCATACGTTTGTGTTTTGTTGGCAATCGGCATGTACGTGCATAATGTACAAAACACGAAGGGATTAATGTGATGATGTGTTTCTTGCTCATGCTGTAGTTCCATCCCACTCTCCCCACTAGTCCCACCTCTAGCAGATCATGTTTTTCCGGAAATAATCGTGCAGCTGTATCTCTCGTTTATAAATTTGATGCAACTAAATACTCGACGTATGCAATACTATTGTATAGGCAATGCTACTGTATAGGTAAAACTATTGTATAGGCACTCAAGATTCTCAGAAACTGCCTGTGATACGCGAAAATAACCAAAAAGCCTCGGGAAAATTCAGCTGAAGGGACTCCCCATAGCATCAGCTACTGATGCAATGTCAAGTGAACATCGTAAGGAAACTTTAACTCACCGTAACCATTGCCACTGTTATCCACATCTCCTACACATAGACAGCCATGATCAAACTCTTCCCCTTTGCCCACCACTGACACCCACCAATCACGTGCCTTGAATAGAGACATCCTGTACAAACAAAATTAGTGTATTAGGATGTACCTGTTAAACTGATCAAAATCTACTATGATCATTTTTTAGTGAAAAGAATATTCATTTCGGGACAAAAAAGCTATGCTAAATAAAACATTATTCTACTGATTCAAAATTCATGTCTGCTGCAAATTAATATTAACTTTTTTTTGTATGGACTAAGTTTAAATATTAATTAGGCTTTAAAATTGTGTTGTTCGTAGACGAACGTGTGTATTAGCAGTAAAAAAATGATGTTGTCACTTTAAAGCCATCAATAAATACATTGTTTTAATAATATGCAAATATCAACGGATGATGAAAATAAATTTGAAATAAAAATATGTTACTATTCATTCTCTATTTTATTCAAACCCACCAGCTTTCAGAATTTTCAAGTGAAACAATTTGCTTTGAATAAAACAAAATAATCCCCAGTATATAAGAGGTGAAACGATATTGGTATCGCTATTGGCAAACTGAGTTGGAAAATATATTGCCATATGTTGGCGTGTTGCACTGAGAGTAAAACAAGCTTCTTAAACTAAGCATGTTTTTCCGCTTATATTGTTCCACATTGTATTTAGCTACAAAAAAGTTCTCTAACAATTGTGCTACTAGATAATTCACTGTGTCCCTTTTTTATTTATTGTGAGTGGTGTTTAAATTGCAAGCATTAAAGTATCATTAGCCAAACAAATTACAAAAGCAATAAGGTTAAGAAAACCTTGATTTACAGTTGCAAATACTTCTTCTCAACCAGGCTCTGGTGTGTGTAACCACGTAATTTAAGTAATCTGTGTTAATCCGTGCAAATCCAGAGAAAGACGACATAGTTTTTGGGATCCTCCAATCTTCTGACTAACATTGTCCACGCCAGACACAACGCATTAAAAACGGTTTCTAAAATAGACGCAATCGCAGCTGGTGTGTAAACGGTGTGAAATTTCACATGCGGTAAATTATAAAGCATTTACACACGCCTGCATGATGGATACTTAAAAGGCCTACTTGTTATCCTAGCTGTCCAAACTGTTTCATTTATACTTTTCCTTTTTTGCAACTCTGTTAAGTAGAAAAAATCTACCTTTAGCAGTAAGAGTTTCCAAAACCGTGAGATACACCAACCACAGCTCAACACAGTTCTGATCACGCACTTATTATGCGACCTGCTGTTGTCATGGTACTGACGCCGATGCTAAACCGGTAATAAGTGACGTATCACCCTCTATCAAAATAAAGGTCCCCCATCCTAGTGATGATAAATACAACTGGATGGTAACAAAGGCTGCGCCTCAATCAGCGCCCGAGGGAGTGACACAATATATCATGTTACACTTACACGGGTTCTGGGACTGGCAAGGACCCTGGCTCGCTTCACAATGCGACACTCCTCAGTTAATTTCCTGTGCTGTGACTGCGTGAGCACGTTGTGAAACTTCACTGCTGGTTATTATCAACAACGGGCAAAACAGACATCTCTCTGGCTTTATTTTGTTTAATAATGGTTGAAATACATATGTGAAATTATTTTGTTGTTTTGTTACATATCCGTGCACAGATTTGGTCTAATATTAAATTCAACTGTTAACCCTCTGGGACTTTTCCGCCAGTTTTTACCTAAATATTTTACATTTTGAAATGTTAAAAATCGTAGCTATGTGAACACAAAAAAACATGGACATGATTCATATACACGTTTTTCACAATGCGCGGATTACCCATTATGTCTTGCGTATGAGTCATTCTACGAAACGGGTGCCATTTCCACTTTTTCATTAAGGACAAACTTTTTTTTTACTTACAACTTTAAATATATGTTAATCCTCAAAAAAAAACATATTTTCCCACCTCAGAAACAAAATCCTTAATAATATTATAAATTTTATTCTGGCAAGAGAGTCTTTCTTTTACCACCCCGTCACGGACAATGTGTATGGCATTAGAGTAGTAAAACAAGAAATTTATTTTTAAAATCTAACGTTTTCCTAATAGTAAAATGTCCCTTTTTTGGAAACCATCAATAGAAAGTCTGTAATTTAATTTAAATAATTATTCTTAGTTGTTTCAATCTTGAAATATGAATTTGACATTTCAATGGCCTCATTGTTTGTACTAAAAAAAACGAATACACTTAAAAAATACAAATAAAGTTACATTTATTTGATTAGTCCACACAACAAGAACATCATTCAACATTAATTTATGTAAAATGTCTTTTACATACATTTTTTAACAAAATGACCCCTTGACGGGGTCTGCACTTCAAAAAAATTATTTTATAACCTCTCAGAAGTCTAATTTTAAATACAATTCTTTTGAAGTCATGGTTCTTCACGTATCAACAGCTAATACTAAGGACAAAACATTTTTAAAATTTATTCTAGCTATTGTATATAGGCCTCCAGGGCACCACACAGATTTTATCAAAGAATTTGGTGGGTTCTTATCAGAACTAGTACTGGCTGCAGATAGAGTCCTTGTCGTTAGTGACTTTAACATCCATGTAGATAATGATACAGATGCCTTGGGAATGGCTTTCAAAGACACTCTTAACTCCATGGGCGTTAGTCAACATGTGTCAGGACCCACTCACCTTCGTAATCATACTTTAGATTTAATACTATCTTATGGTATAAATGTGGACAATGTTAAAATCGTTCAGCAGAGTGAAGACATTTCGGATCATTATCTGATATTATGTTTGCTTCACTGGCCTACGGCTGGAAATCAAACTCCTTGTTACAAATATGGTAGAACGATTACTTCAACCAAAGATGCGTTTCTCGACAATTTGCCTAAATTGTCTCAAATATCTAGCATGAGTAAAAACTATTACGATCTTGACATTACTATTGAAAATTTGAACTCTACCTTCTCGGAAACATTAGACACAGTTGCTCCTCTGCGTTTAAAAAAGATAAAAAATGGCAGCCAAACACCGTGGTATAATGAACACACTCAGGCTATAAAGAAAGCGTTCCATAAAATGGAGTGGAACTTTAAGAAAACTAATTTAGAGGTATTTCGTATAGCATGGAAGGATAGTACTCGAAAATACAGGAATGCCATAAAAACGTCTAGATCCGCCTACTTTTCATGACTAATAGAAGAAAACCATCACAACCCTAGGTTTTTATTTAACACCATGGCTAAATTAACAAAAAACAAGTCGTCAGCGACTTCAGATTGTGATTATCAGCATAACAGTGATGAATTTATGAAATACTTCAATAATAAAATCCAAGATATTAGAGAAAAATTATAACAATGCAACCAGAAGTGAAACCCGCTGAACAAACTAACTACAGCACCCCTAAGGAGAAATTGCAATTATTTTCTACAGTAGATCACGATGAACTCTCTAAAATCATTAGATCATCCAATTTAACAACATGCGTGCTAGACCCTACACCTACAAAACTACTGAAAGAAATGCTCCTGGAAATTATAGATCCTCTTCTTAGTATTATTAACTCATCTCTGACATTAGGACATGTGCCTAAAGCATTTAAGGTGGCTGTTATAAGGCCCCTTGTCAAAAAAACCAAACTCGACCCAAGAGAACTAGGGAATTACAGGCCTAATTCGAATTTTCCTTATCTAAACCTATATCTAAAGTTCTTGAAAAAGTAGTTTCAACTCAGTTATGCTCCTTCCTCCAAAGGAATGACATTAATGAAGAATTCCAGTCTGGATTTCGAGCATGTCACAGTACAGAGACTGCTTTGCTCAGAGTTACAAATGATCTGCTTTTAGCGTTTGACCGTGGCTGTATTTCGTTATTGGTGCTGCTAGACCTTAGTGCTGCATTTGACACCATTGACCACAGCATACTCCTACACAGACTCGAAAAGTACGTCGGCATTAATGGAATAGCATTAAAATGGTTTAAGTCTTATTTATTTGACCGTTTTCAATTTGTAGCAATAAATAATGATGTGTCCCGCAAATCGCAAGTCCAGTACGGTGTACCACAGGGCTCAGTCTTAGGGCCTCTGCTCTTCGCATTATATATGCTACATCTAGGAGATATAATAAAGCGACACGGAATTAGCTTTCACTGTTATGCTGATGATACTCAACTTTATATTTCCTCGAAGCCTCATGAAACCCAGTAGTTCCATCGAATAAGGAATGCATAGTTGATTCAAAAAACTGGATGAGTAACATTTTTTTACTACTGAACTCGGACAAAACAGAAGTGTTACTTACTGGACCAAAATTGCCATACGTAACAACCAAGAATACTGCTTAACTATTGACGGATGCTCCATAAAATCCTCGTCGTCAGCTAAGAATCTTGGCGTTGTATTCGATAGTAATCTGTCATTTGAGAGCCATGTCGCCAACACCTGTAAAATTGCATTTTTTCATTTTAAGAATATATCTAAACTACGTCATATGCTGTCACTGTCAGATGCAGAGAAATTAATTCATGCATTCATGACATCAAGACTAGATTACTGTAATGCACTTTTAGGTGGTTGCCCTGCAGGCCTATTACAAAAACTGCAACTGGTTCAAAATGCGGCAGCTCGAGTTCTTACACGTACAAAAAAAGTATGAGCATATAACCCCGGTTCTGTCAACCTTGCACTGGTTACCTATAAAGCATCGCATTAACTTTAAGATCTTGCTTATTACCTATAAAGCCCTACATGGTGTAGCGCCGCAGTATTTAAATGAACTTCTATAGTATTACAATCCTCCTCGTGCATTACGCTCTCAGGCGTCCTGTCAGTTAGTAATACCTAGAATTTCAAAATCAAGTGCAGGTGGTAGATCCTTTTCTTATCTAGCGCCTAAACTTTGGAATATTCTTCCCTGCACTGTCCGGGAGGCAGACACACTCTGTCAGTTTAAATCTAGACTAAAGACGCATCTTTTTAATCTTGCATACACTACACTTCCATAATATTAATCCTTAGAGGATTTAGGCTGCATTATTTAGATCAACCGGAACCAGGAACACATCCAACAACAAAATGATGTACTTGTTGCATCAAAGAGTGCAGAACAGTACTCTACTCTCAGCCAGTCTTGTCTTTTTGTTCCAAGGTTACCGCAGGATGCAGTTCAGGCCCAGACCTGATGGTAGAGCTGAGAATGGGAAGCGATGACCTAACATGAGCTGAGATGATAGAGCTGGATAAAGGACGCGGCAACTTGACACAATTTTTCTACAACACTTCAAATGCTATTAGATTGTTAATGATAATCTTAAATCTATAATTTACCTCATTCGTAAGTTTATTTATTTTTTATTTAGCCTTGTTGTGCAAGCACTGTTGAGCTTGTGCAGAGGCAGCAGCTTTTGCCAGAGGGGAAATGGAATCCCCTGGTTGAGCCTGGGTTCTCCTGAGTTTTTTTTTCCTCTTTTGGAGTTTTGGGTTCCTCGCCACCGTTTGCATATTGTTTTGCACTATTTGCCTGGCTGCTTTAGAATTTAGAAGTTAGACATAATTAATTTTGCATATAAGAATTTATTGTCCGTTTAATATTTGACCTGTGGTTCTCTCTCCTATGTGTGCTTTCACTGTGCGTGTGTGCGAGTGTGTTTGCGTGTGTGCGTCTATGTCAATGTGTGTAAGTTTGTATGCATATTGTGTGTGTGGAGCATGTGTATGTCTGTCTTTTGTTGTTTTCACCTTTTTCTTGTTTTACAGGTACATGCCTTTAGTTGTTTTTCTTGTATTCAATGTGTCTCATGTACAGCTGCTTTGTAACAATTAAAATTGTAAAAAGCGCTATATAAATAAAGTTGAGTTGAGTTGGTAACTGATGTCATGGGGTGGTTCACTGTGACAGGGTGGTATGGACAAAGTGTGTGTCTGTATGGTATGTTTGTTTTAAACTTTAAACTATAAAACTGGGGGAGGGGAAACATTAATATTGGACATTTAACGGAGAACTTTGGTCATGTTCTGAAAAACTAAAAAAAAGAGCATCATTACAGTGACTGGGAGAGTCGCATCCACACATCCCTCTGGATTTCCATGTGGCGGTATGTCACAGGCTGTGGTGCTTGAATGATTTCGAGCACATCATCAAAGAGATACCACAGGAAGTCATCTCTTGGAGGCCAGAAGAACCTGTTGACACCAACACGGTGCATACACTTTACCAGGGCATGCGTTTCATCTGTCTCCATGATGATCCCAGGATAAAGGCCGCTGTCATAGTTAAGCACGCACCACTTCCCAATGAGATCTCCACTTTCCCAAGCAATTGCTTCTGTTGGCACCTTTTCGGCTGGCTTATTAAAAGTGAAATGCTGTGTGGTGAAGCATTGACATCTCAGCTACTTTTGCGTGGAACACATGCAGCTAATTTCCCGGTAAAGGATTTCTCCTGGAGTGACCACTTGGTGGGTTTTCATTGTGGAAGGCACTGGTGGAATCTGGCCTGGCATCTTTTCCATTGCCTACTCAACTGCTTCAGATGCTACATAAAACAACTTAACAGTTGTAGATGTATCACTTAGGGCTTTATATAGTTCATGGGCATCGGGTATGTCGCGACCGTTGGTCACCAGCTTATCCGCTGTTCTTTTCAAGGTTCCCCCAACACCGTCAGGGGCCCCCTTGCCTCAAAAAAGTTCCACGTTCCACCTTTCAGACCTCGTCTTGCGAGCTCTGTGCTGAAAAGGAAGACATTCCCTTTCTGTTTGTATTGGGTACAAGGTCCATCACTCAGAAAGTGTAGAACAGATACATCTGGGTATGTGGCTTGTAGATAATTCAGTACTGGATTCATGTGTTCCCATATAGCTGGGGGGCTTTTGTGTTTGGAGGGTGACACTGTGCTAAAACAGATGGGGTCTTTTTCACCACCTACAGTTGAAAGAAAAAGTATGTGAACCCTTTGGGCTTACTTGGATTTCTTCATAAATTGGTCATAAAATGTATTCTGATCTTCATCTAAGTCACAACAATAGAGAAACACAGTCTGCTTAAACTAATACCGCACAAACATTATATGTTTTCATGTTTTTATTGAACACAACATGTAAACATTCATAGTGCAGGGTGGAAAAAGTATGTGAAACCCTAGTCTAATGACTTCTCCAAGAGCTAATTGGAGCCAGGAGTCAGCCAACCTGGGGTCCAATCAATGTGATGAGATTGGATGTGTTGATTAAAGCTGGCCTGTCCAATAAAAAACACACACCAGTTTTGAGTTTGCTGTTCTGAAGAAGCGTTGTCTGATGTGAACCATGCCTCGCACAAAAGAGCTCTCAGAAGACCTACGATCAAGAATAGTTGACTTACATAAAGCTGGAAAGGGCTACAAAAGTATATCTAAAAGCCTTGATGTCCATGTGTCCACGGTAAAACAGATTGTCTACAAATGGAGAAAGTTCAGCACTGTTGCTACACTCCCTAGGCGTGGTCGTCCTGTAAAGATGACTGCAAGAGCACAGCACAGAATGCTTAATGAGGTGAAGAAGAATCCTAGAGTGTCAGCTAAACACTTACAGAAATCTCTGGCACATGCTAACATTTTTGTTGACAAATCTACAATAAGGAAAACATTAAACAAGAATGGACTTCATGGGAGGAAACCACGGAGGAAGCCACTGCTGTCCAAAAAAATATTGCAGCACGTTTGAAGTTTGCAAAAGAGCACCTGGATGTGCCACAGCACTACTGGCAAAACATTCTGTGGACAGATGAAACCAAAATTGAGTTGTTTGGAAAGAACACACAACGCTATGTGTGGAGAACAAAAGGCACAGCACACCAACATCAAAACCTCATCCCAACTGTGAAATATGGTGGAGGAGGCATCATGGTTTGGGGCTGCTTTGCTGCCTCAGGCCCTGGACGGATTACTGTCATCGATGGAAAAATGAATTCCAAAGTTTATCAAGACATTTTGCAGGAAAACTTAAGACCATCTGTCTGCCAACTGAAGCTTAACAGAGGATGGACGATGCAACAGGACAACGACCCAAAGCATAGAAGTAAATCAACAACAGAATGGCTTCAACAGAAGAAAATACGCCTTCTGGAGTGGCCCAGTCAGAGTCCTGACCTCAACCCGATTGAGATGCTGTGGCATGACCTCAAGAGAGCGATTCACACCAGACATCCCAAGAATATTGCTGAACTGAAACACTTTTGTAAAGAGGAATGGTCCAAAATTTTTCCTGACCGTTGTGCAGGTCTGATCTGCAACTATAGGAAACGTTTGGTGGAGGTTATTGCTGCCAAAGGAGGGTCAACCAGTTATTAAACCCAAAGGTTCACATACTTTTTCCACCCTGCACTATGAATGTTTACATGTTGTGTTCAATAAAAGCATGAAAACATATAATGTTTGTGCGGTATTAGTTTAAGCAGACTGTGTTTCTCTATTGTTGTGACGTAGATGAAGATCAGAACACATTTTATGACCAATTTATGAAGAAATCCAAGTAAGCCCAAAGGGTTCACATACTTTTTCTTTCAACTGTATGTACAAAACACCAGTGTGCAGAGTAGCTTGTTTGTGCGAGGAGAAAGTGGACAGTGGACAGCTTGGATCTCTGAGCTGTATTTGCATGTATAGTTTTCAGAGAAGTCAATGTGGATCACTGCCTCCTCTTTTGACAGGTTCTTCTTCAACTCTCTGCAGTATGAGTATTGTTGATTTATGTTGAATGTGTGTCTTTTAAATTTATGGAGAAGAGTGTGGAATAACTCCACAAGATTGTCTTGTGTGTCCTCCATTATTTTCTTCACGGTGATCTTGACAGTGGTTGGACCCTCCCTCGCATCTTCCCTTGCTTTCTCTGCTGTGGCCCATTGAGTGAATGCAACCTTTGCTGACCCATCAAATCTGGAGAGCTGAACAGTCTTGTCTTTGCATTCCTCACACTCATCATACATGCACATTTTCCTGGAGGTTTCACAGGCTATCATTTTAGTCAAACTCTCGAGATCTGAAGTATCTATGAGCCTCAAATTATGCAACTTTTCAATGACAAATCGGAGATTTTCATGGATCTTGCACAGACACGTGTTCCGGTCAGAGAGAGTGGGATGTATAACCCAAAATGGGCGAAGCTTACAGAAAAGGGAGTATGATATGTTGTTTGTGTTTTCAGTGAGAATTTTTTTGTGAAGATTTTTCATTGTGTCAGCCAGAAACCTTTTCTGCTTCTTCACCTTTTTCTTGGTAATTGTTTGTTTTCGTCCAGTCGTTATACGACTGTTGTCATTTCGGGTGAAGAAGGTTTTGACTTTAGACTTGGAAGCAGCAGTGAACCTGTTTGTGGGATTTCTGTTGGTGGAACAGAGGTCTTCACTCTGAACACTGCGACGCTTCTTTGAAAATCCAAGGGCATTTTCGGCAAAACCTTGTAGCCTGTACATCTTCACAATCCTCCCCGCTGTTACCTTTGCTATTAGTTGTTTTTCTTTTCTTGCTCTACTGTACTTATTCTTTATGTCTTCAATCAAGGCTTCATGATAGAGTAGTGTTTTTCTGATTTTGGAGCTTGCTTTGCCCGTCTTAGTTAATTCATTTATTTTTGAACGAGGGGAGTCATTCTTATTTACGCGCTTATATCTTTTTCTGTATTTGTCAGCACGTTTTCTTTCCTTCTCTAGCGATTTCTTTAGTTTTTCAATTTCTTTGCTTAGTGTATCCCTTTTCTTCCTGGAAATTCGCTTTCCTTCTTTATGTTGCCTGACACAAAACAAAAATCTACTGGTAAATTAGGGGGTTAAGTCATGTACAACAAATATAAAAACATTTACTCCTCAATGATAGGCCTGCTTCTTATTCTCTACATGTGTCCATTTCTTTATAATCCTTACCGAGCACAACCCTGACCTTGAAAATCCTAACTGCTGCTTTGGCTGTTGGACAGGATCTGGACTCAGAGGAAAGGTGTCCAGACGGTGCTTCCTAGCCTCTGCTTTCTCTTTTCTCTTCTTGTTCTGCATCCTCCACTTTTTACACAGCTGACGCTTGCCTCTCTCACTTAGATCTCTAATCTTCTTCTTTTTTCCTTGCTCTACATCCCGTCTCCATCTCTGACGCTCACTCTCTAGATATTTTTGCCTCATCTCAGTATCAGCATCCCGACGTGCACGGCATTGCCGTTTGTCTCTCAGCAGCGCTCAATGGAGCCATGATGGAGACAGATCTATCTGCAAATGTGTGAATGAGTGGGTGACAGTGAGTGAAAGAGATAGTTAGTGACATAGTGATTGAGTGACATAGTGAGTGAATTAATAAACAAAACAGGGTAAAGTTAACAGAAAAAAATGATTAGCCTATATTAGAATCCTTGATTTCACACATCTTCACATTCAACTGGGAAGCAGAACCACCCCGTCACATCCCTTACCACCACGTCACAATAAAACATGTGACGGGGTGGTAAATATCATCCCAAAATGGCCGCAGATCTCCCATGTAGTCAAATTTCTTATCTAGCATACATGTATTCTATCTGAAATATCATTTTATTTGCATTAATAGTGTAAAAATTTATATAAAAATTAGTTTTCCCTCTCTATCTTGCGTGCCGGGGTGGTTGGTTTGAGCTTGACAGAACCTGCCTAACATGAAAATTCAACAAATAAAGAATGTAGAAGAATATCAGTACTTGCCTGTTTTTGTTCTTGGTGGCAAAATGGCTCCAATGATGTCACTTCCGCTTTGTGATGTCATTTAAAGCAAAAGTACATTATTTATAGATAAAACAAGTTAGTTTGACGGGGTGGTAAGTCAAATTGAGGGACGCACACAAATCATAAAATATTTACAAAAAATAAGATTTATTTTAAATAAAATATATCTTATGTGAAAAGGGACACAAATATATCCTGAAAATAATATATATTTTTTTAAATACATAACTTATTTGGTGATATTTCAGATGCAATTGTCATGTTGGTCAACACGGACATGTGAAAATGGCTATGTACTAATGCAAAATTATTAAAAATAGTATGTTATTCTTTAAAATTTTTTTTTTTTATCATATATCATGTTAACAAGAACACTTAAATGAATAGCTTTAAGCTTTGTAAGCACATTTTGGGACGTTTTTGTGCCTTATGCATCTCATCAAATGTTGCGGATGTTTCGTAGAATGACTCGTATAAGCGCAGGGCTGCGTTAAGCCCCGCCAGAACGTTGCAAACGGAAACGGTAGTGCGGTTGAACACCCTGTTGTGATGACGCAAGAGTTGAACAATGGCAGCTGAGATGGCCATTCTTTGTGTTCTTTTTGAAGAATTTTCGGAGCCTAATGAAATCTAAATTATTACGTGTTGAATACTGCAAAATACATCTCTTCTAATATCTCAGATTGTTGTATATACCGAGCTGCAGCGGACACAATTAAATGCGGGGTGTCCGAATTACGCTTGTTTAGACAAAGTCGGGCTGAGTACAAAAACAACATTGTAGCCAATCAGCAGTAAGGTGCACAGTGCACAGGATGGACATTGGACATGTTGCCAACTTGGCGACTTTGTCACTATATTTAGCAATTTTTCAGACCACTTTAGTGACTTATTTTAAAAAAAGCGACTAGCTTCTTTCTGAATAAGCCTTGGCGACTAACATTCTGCTTCACTTCTACTGCCCCAGGAGAGCGAGTATTTTCATTCCCAGCGCAGAACCGCCTCTTTGTCTACTCTACAGTGTGAGCACCCGTCAGGGAGAAGCAGTTGAAGACCGTTCTGACGCGTGAATGAGATTCACAGTTCCCATGTACAAACAGGTATTTCCAAGAACGATTCACTTATTGGCCTTGTTTGACCATTTATGATTACAAAACGCGATGAAACCCCATGACTATTGACGTGTAAACATGAACACAGACGGATTTTAGCTGTTAAATGAAAATTATTGCTGGTGTGTAGTTTAAAGGGGTCGAGTTCACTCTCTATTACATTGTTTTTGTTGTCTGCCAACAGAAACACAAGAATAAGTCATTAAGAAAATATCTGTTGTAAATTTGGGTGAATTGTTTTAAAACTTTATAAGACAGCTCAGAGGGTAGAGATATGAAGCAGACCTGAAGCTCTTTGCTTGTCAGATACTAGGTGATTACGTTGTGAATATGCAAATTAGCGCGTGACGTTATCTGGCGACATTTAGCGACTTTTCGGGCAGGCTCCCAGCTAAAAATTGTTGGTTCCCAGAACGTTCACCTAACGTTAGTTTTTGGTTCCCAGAACGTTATTTTCTAAGGTTCGTTTTTGGTTCTCCATGAAAGTTTTCTTTACGTTAATAGAACGTTAAAGTTTTCTTTACGTTAATAGGAAATTAGTCTTAGGTTCCCATAACGTTCTGGGAACCAAAGACTAATGTTAGGGGAATGTTAACCTAACGTTATAGAAACCATAAAACTAACGTTTTATTTCCGTAAAGATAACCAAAAACAAACCTTAAAAAAATCCTGGGAACCAGAAACTAATGTTAGGGGAACGTTCTAAAGCCTAAAATATTTTTTTGGTGTCCGTTTGGCCTCACAACACGTCAATAGTGAATACATCCATGCTGTGTTTTATCCATCGCTTGTCTGATCTAATTAAAATAGGAAAAATACATTATCCCACACAAAATGGAGGATGAAATCAATGTATTAGATTATTCTTTTAGCCTAATAATTTATTTTTCATTACTGAAGTAGCCTAATTTTCGATGTACACAGCACAGTATATCATTTCTAAACCACACCATGTGTAGGCCTACCTCAACATCATAGATTAAAAATATAACAAATGACTTCAACACAATATTTAAAGCAGATTTTTATTGACAGAAGAATAAACATTTAATTATCTTCAGGCTAACAATATTCTTGTCTCACCACATATAGCGCGGCTCCGTCTTTAGATATAACAATCAAAACCCTGAGTTTCAGTCCTTACATCATGGTCTGTTGGTTTAGATGTGTCAAATCAATCGAAAATCAGGAAAATATAAGTTTACTCTCATACCTGTACGTTTAAAAAACAAAACAGCTAATCTAATGTGTTAGTGGGTAAGGTAATGAAAGGTATTTGACACAGAGGCATTGCTAGAATCCATATGCAGAGGTTTATTGAAGGCTAAACTTAACACAATCCAGTGGGCAGTTCCGTAGTCGTATTCCAGGCAGTAAATCCGTAACAGTAGGTCAATCCAAATAAACAACTAAAACAATATTGGTAATCTGATAAACATAAATCCGGTAACAAGAATAATGGTCAAAACAGGTTATCAAAATTGTATCAACGCTCAGTAAGGCAGATAGTGTATAACTGGCAATACTTTGCATGCTATGTTAGGCATGGTTCGCTTAAGTATGGTTGATACAGGAAGTAAGGGCGTGGCATGAAGATCCATCCTAGAGCTCAGGGGATGGCTCCCTCTGGTGGCTGGTTAACTAGCAGCCCTAGTCTTTACAGAACCCCCCTTTCTACAAACAACTCTTGGTGTTCTCTCCCTTGGACGTCACTTTGGTCGTAGTACAGAATTCGTTTTGTTGGCCATCCCTTGTTAAGGATGTTACGGTCTATGTCTTGTGGTGTGTGTGCACAGTCTAAGACACCAAGAGAACTACCAGCCGGACTACTGCAACCTCTTCCTATCCTCTTGCTATTGATTTCATGACGGATTTACCAAGTTCCAATGGTTATACCACTATCTGTGTCGTCATTGATCGCTTTTCACAATCATTAGACTCATTCCCATGAATGGACTCGCCACTGCCATGGAAACTGCTAATGCCTTATTCCACCAAGTGTTCAGAAATTATGGTTTACCGGAGGACATCGTATCAGACCGAGGATCTCAGTTCACTTCTCGAGTTTGGCAGGCTTTTTGCAAACAATTGGACATACAGTTGAAAGAAAAAGTATGTGAACCCTTTGGGCTTACTTGGATTTCTTCATAAATTGGTCATAAAATGTGTTCTGATCTTCATCTACGTCACAACAATAGAGAAACACAGTCTGCTTAAACTAATACCGCACAAACATTATATGTTTTCATGCTTTTATTGAACACAACATGTAAACATTCATAGTGCAGGGTGGAAAAAGTATGTGAACCTTTGGGTTTAATAACTGGTTGACCCTCCTTTGGCAGCAATAACCTCAACCAAACGTTTCCTATAGTTGCAAATCAGACCTGCACAACGGTCAGGAGAAATTTTGGACCATTCCTCTTTACAAAAGTGTTTCAGTTCAGCAATATTCTTGGGATGTCTGGTGTGAATCGCTCTCTTGAGGTCATGCCACAGCATCTCAATCGGGTTGAGGTCAGGACTCTGACTGGGCCACTCCAGAAGGCGTATTTTCTTCTGTTGAAGCCATTCTGTTGTTGATTTACTTCTATGCTTTGGGTCGTTGTCCTGTTGCATCGTCCATCCTCTGTTAAGCTTCAGTTGGCGGACAGATGGTCTTAAGTTTTCCTGCAAAATGTCTTGATAAACTTTGGAATTCATTTTTCCATCGATGACAGTAATCCGTCCAGGGCCTGAGGCAGCAAAGCAGCCCCAAACCATGATGCCCCCTCCACCATATTTCACAGTTGGGATGAGGTTTTGATGTTGGTGTGCTGTGCCTTTTGTTCTCCACACATAGTGTTGTGTGTTCTTTCCAAACAACTAAATTTTGGTTTCATCTGTCCACAGAATGTTTTGCCAGTAGTGCTGTGGAACATCCAGGTGCTCTTTTGCAAACTTCAAACGTGCTGCAATGTTTTTTTTTGGACAGCAGTGGCTTCCTCCGTGGTGTCCCCCCATGAAGTCCATGCTTGTTTAATGTTTTCCTTATTGTAGATTTGTCAACAAAAATGTTAGCATGTGCCAGAGATTTCTGTACGTGTTTAGCTGACACTCTAGGATTCTTCTTCACCTCATTGAGCATTCTGCGCTGTGCTCTTGCAGTCATCTTTACAGGACGACCACGCCTAGGGAGTGTAGCAACAGTGCTGAACTTTCTCCATTTGTAGACAATCTGTCTTACCGTGGACACATGGACATCAAGGCTTTTAGATATACTTTTGTAGCCCTTTCCAGCTTTATGTAAGTCAACAGTTCTTCTCTCTTCTGAGAGCTCTTTTGTGCGAGGCATGGTTCACATCAGACAACGCTTCTTCTGAACAGCAAACTCAAAACTGGTGTGTGTTTTTTATTGGACAGGCCAGCTTTAATCAACACATCCAATCTCATCACATTGGATGGACCCCAGGTTGGCTGACTCCTGGCTCCAATTAGCTCTTGGAGAAGTCATTAGCCTAGGGTTTCACATACTTTTTCCACCCTGCACTATGAATGTTTACATGTTGTGTTCAATAAAAACATGAAAACATATAATGTTTGTGCGGTATTAGTTTAAGCAGATTGTGTTTCTCTATTGTTGTGACTTAGATGAAGATCAGAACACATTTTATGACCAATTTATGAAGAAATCCAAGTAAGCCCAAAGGGTTCACATACTTTTTCTTTCAACTGTAAATGTGAGCTTGACTTCTGGATACCATCCTCAGGCCAATGGACAACTGGAACGTCTTAACCAGGAGATAGGTCGATTTTTACGGTCATACTGTAGTCTTTAGCAACAGAGGTGGAATGATTTTCTCCCTTGGGCAGAATACGCGCAGAACTCCCTGATTCATGCATCTACTGGACTTACTCCATTCCAATGTGTACTGGGCTATCAGCCCCCGAAGTTCCCTTGGTTGGGTGACACTTCGTCAGTGCCTGCGGTTAACGATTTGATGCAGCGGAGCGAACAAGTATCGGACAGCGCTCATGTGAGACTACAAAGGGCTATCAGGGTTCAACGCATGCATGCAGATCGTCCGAGACATCCCCACCCCAATTACCACCCAGGTCAGAAAGTGTGGCTCTCCACACGGGATCTCAACTTGAAACTATCCTGCACGAAACTCAACCCCAGGTATGTGGGACCATTTAGAATCATACGCCAAATTAATCCTGTCACATACCGTCTTGAGCTTCCTGCTAATTACCACATTTCACCATCCTTTCATGTGTTACTGCTGAAACCAGCCTATCCGGAACCGGGTCTCGGAGAACCTCCTCCACCCCGGAAATAGAGGGATGGCCAGCTTACTTGGTCAAGGAGATCTTGGACTCACATCACAGAGGGAGCCAAATGCAATATCTGGTGGATTTGGAGGGCTATCAACCAGAGGAGTGATGAGGAAAATGCTGATCTTGCGGTTCAAAAAATTGCTCAGACAAGGAAGGTCCAGGTGTCAAAGATTTAACTTTATTTGTTCAAGTCAAACAAAGTGAGATGTTTCCCAAAAGCATCTGAAAATCGGGTGTTTTCCAACCTCTAGTTATACTGAAACTACTCAGAGGTGTTTCCTTTCGAAACCAATCAGGTATATTCCCGCTATCTCTTATTTTTTATTATCCAACTGTCCTTGTCTGCCACCATTATTTCTAGGCAACAAGGTTTTTGGTCTAATGGTGGAATTTCAACCTTGACTTATTTTTTTAAAAAATAAGTTGCGCTATAATGCATTATAAGTTTGACTTATTTGGGTCAGGCCTTTAAAACATCACTGGATTTTGTATTGCTGAAAATGATTAAAATGTTTTATGAAAGCAATTACTGCATAAGTACACGTATGTTGATTCTATCATGCATAAATATGTTGATTCTATCATTTCTATCATGCATAAGTATGTTGATTCTATCATTCAAACAATCTTGATTCTAATACCAGAAGTTAATGTGATTTCTGATCTACTAACACAACTATGTTACAAACATTCCTATGAATACTTATTCTTAACCGGGGTGAATAACAGCCCCATTGTATACAGAATATGATCAAAATTATACTCAATAGGAGAGATAATGGGTAGCCGCAAAGGACATTTTGGACCCAGGTCTAATTCAGGAGTTTCACCAAAGCCATCCAAATCATCCTGCACCATGACCAAGGGGACGTCCCAGCAGGAGAACACCGAGAGGTGTTCGTAGAACAGGGGGTTCGGTAAAGACTAGGGCTGCTAGTCAACCAGCCATCCACCTGAGGGAGCCATCCCCTGAGTTCTAGGATGGATCTTCATGCCATGCCCTTATTGCCTGTATAAACCATACTAAAGCGAACCATGCCTAACATGCCATGGGAAGTAGTGCCCGTTATACACTATCTACCTTACCAAGCGTTTATACCATTTGGATTACCTGTTATGACCATTGTTCTTGTTACTGGATTTACGTTTATTAGATTACCCCTATTATCTTGGTTGTTTATTTGGATTGACCTACTGTTAAGGATTTACTGCCTGGAATACGACTACGAAACTGCCTACTGGATTGTGTTAAATTTACCCAATGCCTCTGAGTATAATACCTTTCAGAATACTTTGCCTGCCATGAATCCTGCGGAGGTATCTCAAATGCAAACAGCTTTCGTGTATCAAGGCAGGATGTTACAGGGCTACTAGGAACAGATTAACATTCTGCCAGTTAAGAACTGCCAATGAAAATCTTATCCAATATGTCCGGTCTCTTCCACCTCCACCAGCATCACCGGTAAGATTTGCACTTCTGGAAAAGTTTAATGGTTTGCCATGTAAAATGCAGAGGTTTCCAACGGCAATGTAGAGTGTCTTTTCAAATCAACCGGAAGCGTTCACTCAAGACACGAAGAAGTTTGCGTTTAAAATGACTTTACTTACTGGAAGGGCCTTGGATTGGGTTTCTGCTGTATGAGAGGATGATCAACGGATACAAACCTCTTTCAAACATTTCTTTAACCAGATACGAGAGGTCTTTGAGTACCCGGATGGTGGAAAGGATGTTTCTGACAACTGTCGGCAGCAGAGTTTGCTATTGAATTCAGAACTCTAGCGGCACAAAGTGGATGGGATGAGATAGCCTTTAAGACAGTGTTTCGTGAAGGAATTGATCTGAGACTATAGGCTGAGCTGGAATGTAAGGGTGATGACGACACGTTATCTAATTTTATCACTTTGTTTATCATGATTGACAATTTGCTCCGTAACTCACCAAGTTTTGTGCCCAGGCCACAAATCGAATCTTACAGTTCTAGTAGTCAGTACGAATGTCTCGAACAACAAGAACCCATGAAAATTAACTACGCTAGAGTTCCCACAGCAGAGCGCCAACGCCGGTACAACGAGGGATTGTGTTACTATTGTGGACAATCAGGACAAAGTCAAAGTCGAAGGAGGAAAAATCAAGTATTCAACCCAAAAGTGAGTATCACAACAGTGTTGGTTATTATCAAATAATTTCTCTCTACCTTCCAAAATCTTTTTGAATGACCAAAGTAACTTTGTTGCAGCACTCATCGACTCAGGTTCAGCACTCAGCCTGATCAACAAGACCCTCGATGACAGGCTGCAGATCCCAACCATACCTTGTTTTCCCACCATTACAGTTACTGCCATCAATAATCACCCCATTGGTTCTGGTATTACACATCAAACTGTTCCAGTCATGCTGCAAGTTGGACTTTTTCTCACGGAACTGATTCCATAGTATGTCATTGAACCACAAAGACATCCCCTTGCCCTCGGACATCCATGGTGTAGCTATCCATGATCCAGCAATTTCCTGGAAACAGGGAGAACTGAAACAATGGTCCAAGACCTGTTATGATTCCTGTATTCATGCCACAGTGTCCATGCCGTGCCTGACGACTAGCATTGAAAGCCCAGGCTGCCAAGTCGCCATCAAAATCCCAGAGGAATACCATGAATTCCTTGATGTTTTTAGCAAGCGCAAAGCAGCTCAATTACCTCCTCATTGTTCATGGGATTGTGCGATCGATCTACTGTCAAATATGGGACCTTCCAGGAGTAAGGCATATCCATTGTCACGTCCTGAAACCATGGCTATGGAAACTTACGTCAAGGCATCTCTAGCTTCAGGGTATATCAGGACTTCAACATCTCCTGATTTTTTTTGTGGAGAAGGATGGAGGCCTTCGTCCATGCATCGATTACAGGGCTTGAACATGGTCACGGTCAAGTACCCTTATCCTGGTCTCGTCGGCCCTGGAACAATTATGAGAAGCACGTATCTACACAAAGCTAGATCTAAGAAGTGCATATAATCTTATCCGAATCAGAGAGGGGGATGAGAGGAGGTGAGGGCGTGGCATGAAGATCCATCCTAGAACTCAGGGGATGGCTCCCTCTGGTTGATGGCTGGTTGACTAGTAGCCCTAGTCTTTACAGGTAAAATTAAATTACCGTTAATTTTTAATTGACTGGAGTGCGTGGCAGATCGGAGAATGCACGTGCTCGTGCACATACATACAGTAACAGACCACCACACTAAAGAAATACACATAGATATATGTGATTGCATTTTCATTTAGCTGAACTATTTTATTATTTTTAGCCATTAAAGGGCACATTTATTCATTTAATTTGGTCAGTAATATGTGTTAATGTGATCTTATAATTTCTGTATTGTATTTTTACCATTAAAAAATAACCATCAGGGAACGCTATTATCTGGTGGCAAAATAATAACCAAAAAAGAACCATCAGGGAACGTTATTTTCTGATTGCAAAATAATAACCAAAAAAGAACCATCAGGGAAAGTTATGTTCTGGTTGGAAAAAAAATAACCAATAAATAACCATCAAACATCGTTCAACCCGGAAACCATAGCAAAACGTTGCGCACCGGTTTGAGCTTGAACATGCCTGTCGCTACCCCATTTAAACACGATTTGTTCCGCACATGCGCATGTGATGATGCAAGAGTTGAACTATGGCAGCTAAGATGGCCATTCTTTGTGTTCCTTTTGAAGAATTTCCAGAGCCTGATGAAATTGTTATAAATACATGTACATACATAATACAAAATAAATCTCTTCGGTTTTTTTAACTCTTTCCCCGCCAGCCTTTTAAAAAAAATTGATAGTTGATAGCTCACAGTACATTTTTTGTAATTAATTTATGGATGAACAATATGTCAAATGAAAGAACAGAGTCTTAGCTTTCAAACAAAAGAAACTGTATTCTTCTATCTTCGTTTGTTCTTTTTTTATCACCTCTTAGATGTGGGTAGGCCAAGTAAAGTCATTCACATGTGTCTGCTGCAGCTCGTTATATGCAACTATTGAACATATTAAAAGAGATGTATTTTGCAGTATTCAACACGATTTCATTAGGCTTCGAAAATTCTTCAAAATAACACAAAAGAATGGCCATCTCAGCTGCCATAGTTCAACTCTTGTGTCATCACAACAGGGTGTTCAACCGCACCACCGTTTCCGTTAAAAAAAGTTTTGCAAAGTTTTGTCAGGGCTGACACAGCCCAGGTGTCGCTCGATTTGTACTACGCATATGCAAAAGCGTATCACGACACTTGTCCTGCAGTTAGATATTTGGTGAAGAGTGATCAGAATATGTGATAGCGGTATGGATTATTTTGCATTTGATGTACAACTTAAATATTGTCTCTTAAAAGGAGAAATTCCTGACAGCTCTACAGAGCGTTGGAAGGTAAAACAGGCGTCTACGCATTATCTCCAAGGTAACTAAAGGCAGAGAAACTGACTGTCTAATGTTACACAATATGTCATGTGCTTAATTAATATGTTAACTGTAAGTTACCTGATAAACCTTGATAAAAGAACGATTAGCTTTTTGCAATTAAAAACATTACAAAATTCCTGTTTTGCATTGTTTTCGGGATTATTCAGAGGTTTACACCTGCCACAGTAGGGACCATAATTGCCGTACAGTATGGAAAGCAGCACTAAGGTCAAGCAGGACAAAGAGTTAGATGTTACCTTTATCTGAAGCAATAAGGAGGTCATTTGTAATTCTAACGAGCGCAGTTTCAGTGCTGTGATGTGGTCTAAAGCCAGACTGAAACTTTTCGTTCATGTCATTATTTTGTAGGAAGGTACACAGTTGAGTTTTACACTACTTTTTCTAGTATTTTAGACAAGTACGGGAGATTTGAAATCGGTTTATAGCTTCCAAGTTCATTGGGGTCTAAGTTTGGTTTTTTGATAAGAGGCTTAATTACAGCCAGTTTAAAGGGACCTGGGACATGTCCTAGATTAATTGACGAGTTGATTATGTTACAAATGGGCTCAATTACAGCATGTAGTAACTCTTTTAATAAAGTAGTTGTAATGGGGTCTAATAAGCATGTTGTCGGTTTGGATGTTGCAATAATTTTAATTAAATCTTCCCGATTTATAGGAGAAAAACACTCTAGCTTTACTTGGAGGTTTGGTTTTAGCTATGTTTTCTCGTATTATTTCGATTTTCTCAGTAAAAAACTTCATGAATTCATTGCTACCAAGGTGCGGCGGAATACCCAGGTCAGGTGGAGTCTGTTTGTTTGTTAGTTTAGCAATTGTACTAAATAAAAACCTTTGTTTTTGTTATTTTCTATGAGTTTACGGAAGTGCTCTGCTTTTGCTGCTTTTAGTGCCTTTTTGTAACAGCTTGCACTCTCTTTCCATGCAATTTTAAAGACCTCTAATTGAGTTTGTTTCCATTTTCGCTCCAGTTTACGCGTTTCTCTTTTTAAGGCGCGAGTGGTGTTATTATACCATGGTGCTATGATCTTTCCATTAATCCTTTTTGACTTCATAGGTGCGACCGCTTCTAATGCATTAGAGAAAATGGTGCCCATGTTGCTGGTCATGTCATCGAGCGATTCGATATTAGTTGGAAAGGTTATTAGAGGAGTCAGATCTGGCAAGTTCTTTACGAAACTATCTTTAGTAGTTGAGGTGATTGTTCTACCCTGTCGATAAGGAGATACGCAACTGATTTCTGCAGTGCGCAGTGTACATGTTATGAGATGGTGATCAGAAACATCGTCGCTTTGAGGTATAATATCGATATCGGTTAGATCGGCTCCGTGAGATATAATCAAGTCTAGGGTATGATTAAGGCGATGAGTAGGTCTATTGATGTATTGTGTTACACCACAAAAGTCTAGTAGTTCTTTAAACGCCACAGCTAATGGATCGTTAGCAATATCTATGTAGTGTATTTCGGGGAAACTATGAGTTTGATCACAGTAAAATACGGATAATTAATGATGATTAATTATACCTATCTTATACACCTTTTCTTTGTCGGATTCAGCAGACCTAATAATAGCGACAAAACTAGATTCACTCGTCCAGCGAGTGATCAGCAGATCGTATATCAAATCTAAGAAATATTACTTTCCTGGCCTTGGAAACATAACAATCTTACTGTAATACAGTACTGTTCCAGATTTTATAACGAAATCAAGCAATTTAAGTGACGTTAATATGCGATAAACAAAACACAGCAACAGTTAAATTGTAGAAAACAAATGCGGGTTTATTGACTACACTAAAGTGGAAACAAACGATTGACTAACAAAATAACAAATGCTAACAAACAAACATGAAATATAAATGCAGTAAAGAAAATCAAGAAATAGACAAAGTAAAGAATGGCAGTATTACAAAACGGCTAATCACATCTGCATGAACCATCAGACAAATCTCCTTTAAAAAGGGGTTACGCTTGAACGCAGCTGTATAGAATAATTTCTAATACTTGCATTGATCTCCTTCGAATGTGCCTGGACAAGGTTTTGTGCCGTGGAAGGTTGTTTTCAAAGTCTTGATGGTTTCGAGCCTTCGGCTTCTCTCGGGTAGCCGGATTGGCGGATGAAGTCAGAAACGAACTTTGCCGAAGTAATTCTGCCGAAGAAAATCTGTCTCCGAAAAGAGGCAGGACTCAGGAGGTGGTTCGAACAGGAGCGTGCGAACACGGAAGAAACTGAGCATCGATAGCTCGGTTTACGGCTGTTTTAAGCTTGACGGGTTCACGCCCTTCAAAGTGAGTTATCCAATCTGATGAGCTGATTTTGGAGGGAAACAAAGTTTCTTTGTTTCTTTTAGTAGCTCATTTGCATTCAGGATCACTTAGAGGTTTGGTGCTGTAACACTCTTAGAATGACATAAAATCGATAGGATCGAAAACACGTTATTGTGCTATACATCATCTTTCCAGTAATGAAGAGAGAAACATTTAGATATAAAACATGCCATGGTTATAAGTACATTGACCTGAAGTTTGTACAAGAATGACAATATAAAGAGAATACACTTAAACACACATGCTTTTGAGATTATAGGTGAGGCCGATTAACATGGGGACAAAGATACAATGTGAAGATGTAGGTTTAAACCCGTTTTAAACTATTCTTGTGTGGTTAAAAAGAGGGAACATTCGAACTAGTCTGACCATTTGCCCTCTTTCCTGTTTAACACATCTGGTCTCCATCTATAGTGACAAGACACCCCATCCTCCCTGTTGGAGGTCAATGAAATCCACGAGTGTTGGTTGGGGCTTCCCCTGGTTAATTGATGGATGCGTTACAAAAGGACAGTTGGATCAGACTTGCTGGCGCCGATTAGGGTCTCACAAAGAGTTCATGGGTATTAACGACTCTCAATGGTCCTCTTTATTTCAACAAAAACCTAAATCTGTTGATTTCGTTTGACCCCTTACTGTGAGCTCAGGGGTTTTACGACGTCCCAAAAGGGTTTTCTCTGTTTCGACACCCGGGTCTGCAATCACTGGTGCGACCCCTACTGAGGTCAGGATGTGTTAGATGTCCAAATGGTGACCTCTGAATATGCAAGATCCTACATATTCCCCCCTTCGGCCGACGGGGTTCGCATAGAAGCTTAGGCGGGCGACGTTTGGTGGGATCTTAATAGTCCAGGTGACAGGTGGGTCTTATTCGTCCTCAGTGCTGTGATGCACTGACAGTGGGTCGATCTCGATCAGATTAGGTTCGGGTTCGGCTTGTGTGTCCCTCTTCTCGCGGCTCCGCTTGAAGGTCCGAGGAAACACCGCGGTACACTTGTTTACTGACTCCTGCATTCCGTTGACCCTTTTGTAAAGGACAAAAGATAGGCCAAGGGTAAGGGCATATCCTAACGTGGTGGTTAAACATAGTGCGGTATCCGCAGCGGTCCAGGATCGGACCACAGGGGAGTTGGTAAGAGCAGACATCCGATCAAGAGTCAGTAAGGCCTGGTCGATGGGGGTGATATCGATCAACTGGAGCCCTCCCTCTGCAATCCTCATCTCTAGTTCAGGACCGAGGGTGAAATTAAAGTCCTTGAAAAAGGTAGAGATCTCCAGCTCGGTGTGGTATTCTTCGCTGGGTAAATGATAGAGTGCCAAATCATCAATGTGCAGGATTGCGTCCTTCGGGACTTGAATCCACATAGTCTGATCAAGTAAGCTGATGCGAGTAGCGGTATCATGCTGGTCATAGGTTAGAGTTGCTACCCGAGCTGGGGTGTTGACTAACCAGCGGTCTCCCACAATTTCGGCCTGGGTGTAGGTGACTTGGACACGAGGTTTAGCCT
Source organism: Triplophysa bombifrons (assembly GCA_029783895.1). Taxonomy (NCBI): domain Eukaryota; kingdom Metazoa; phylum Chordata; class Actinopteri; order Cypriniformes; family Nemacheilidae; genus Triplophysa; species Triplophysa bombifrons. The sequence continues at coordinate 9,588,231 of CM056455.1, forward strand.
CCGCTGGGCAGCGGGTGTCGCTTCTCATGGGGTGCATACCACAGATTCCTTCTGTGTTGTCCCGGAGGAATGGCTTACTCGGGCAAAGGTAATGGATGTCCTTGGTCAGAGTACACATGCGCAGGTTCGGGGCTAGGTACAGTTGGTCATTGCTGTCGTGGTAGGCCACCACGTCGGGGGTGTGAATCCGGATGTGGGTGTTACCTTGCCAAAACCCGACATTTACCATGTCCTTGAGTCTGTAAATGTTGTTAGACTCAATAATGGGTAAGTTCAACAGAAATGCTATCTCGCCCTGCTCGGGGGCTATGTATAGAGGAATGGCACTACCCAGAGAGTATGCAAGATGTGCTTGAAGGGGGTTGGTTGGTCCTGAGGTGGCAGAGTTCAACACAGTCTGTACAAGGCTCAGCGGTACCAGGTATGGAGGAATTCTGCCCATGGCGAGACTGTCCACAGACGAGCTCACTTCTCGCAGCATGTCTGACATCAGCGCTGTCACAAGTTGAGCATGTGCATAATCCTTCTGAATCACCGAAAAGAGCTGCTTCATGGAATTTACAGTCTGGTTAAGGAGGACACTGTGGGTGTTGAGGACCACTACAGTGCCCTTTAATGACTTGCCTATGGTCTGCAGGGTTTCGCTTTGAGTTGTCAGTTGTGCTCTTAACTGGGGAATCTCAGTTTGGATCTCCTTCACATGTCGCCTGACAGTGGCTAGGCTCACGGCGTTGACACTGGTGATTCCGAGGTTGAACAGAGTTCCGACTGCGGCGGCGGCCCCTAGTAAAGCTCCCAGGAAACGTTTGCTGCGCCGGTTTTGCCCACTCAGGTCGGCTTGAGTGACGGTCATCTTCTGAAGTTGGGCGAGCATGTGACTGATGTCGGCCTCCGCGTGGTCCAGCGAAGTTTGTGTCCATCGCCCTCCAGCCCATCCAAGCTGTGGTGCTACGACGGGGTAGTGTGCTCTATAGACGTCACGGGAGTTGAGTCGGACGTAGACCTTTTGAGTGTGTGTCCGGCAGTTGGTTACCAGAAGGCCAGGTTGCTCCCTTAAAACGATGCCCGATGTAGGGCCTAGCGACACGACGTCCGGCTGGGGCAGTCCTCCAGTTAGGCAAAGAATCAGGGTAGCAAGCCCCAGCAGCATCCTGGTGACAAAGAAAAGAAAGAAAGCAGTGGATAAGTGGTGACATTCTTTAGCTGATCAGCCTTGTTCGTAGCTTTCTCTAATGGTGGGTTCTCTGGCATTGATTCGTTGAGGAGGGAGTAAAATTTAGTTAGTGTTGGCCCCCCTTTCTTGCTCTCGCCCAGAAGCTGAGTGTTTTTTAATCTGGTTGCGATGGACCCATTTGAGGATTGGTTCTGTCTGTCCCCGACTAATCCTTATCCTGTAGGCCACAGGGGAGAGTTTGTCAACAATCTCGTAGGGTCCAGCCCAGTGTGGCAAAAACTTTTTGGATAGCCGATGTGAGGCTGTCTGCAATGGTCTGGCGAAACGGTAATACCAGATCCTATCACCCACATCCAGTTCCTCTCGTGATGCTTTCTGATCGTAGTATGCTTTCCGGCCTTCCGCACTCTTCTGGAGTTGCTGTTGAGCGAATGCAAACCCCGTTCTCAAATGCCTGTGCAGCTCCTCGAGGTACTGGTGAGTGGTGTACGCTGTGACCAGGTTGGAATCTCCGGGCTGGTATAACAGGTGTAACGGCAGAGTCATCTGTCGTCCAGTCATCAGCTCGAAGGGAGGCACACTGGTTGACCGATTCGGGGTTGCTCTAATAGCCATAAGCACAAGTGGAAGTTTCACATCCCAGTCCTTCTGGTTCACTGCCACAAACTTTTTCAACATGCCGACCACCGTCCGGTTGGTTCGCTCCACTTGGCCGGATGAGATTGGATGATGACTGATATGGAGCTGGGCTCGCACGCCCAATAGTTTCCACATCTCTTGCATAATCTCAGCCGTGAAGTGTGTTCCTCTGTCCGAGTTAACCCTTAATGGCAATCCAAACCTGGAGAAGACGTGGTTCATCAAAAGGTATGCTGTTGTTTGGGCTGTGTCGTTGGGTGCTGGAAGGCACTCTACCCACTTGGTAAATTGACACACAACCGTCAAGAAGTATTTGTTGCCCCTCGTTGACCTAGGTAAGGGTCCGACCCAGTCGATCTGTAAGTCTGACCATGGGAATGTTATTCCTCTGCGTTGCAGTGGGGCTCTGTGATTTGGGTTTGCCGGCTGGAACTGGCAGCAAACCAGACATCCCCTGACATACTCTGTAACATCCTGCTGCATGCCGGGCCAGTATGCTACCTGTTTTAGTGTCTCATAGGTGGCTCTGATACCGTGGTATCCGGCACACGGTGTGTCGTGGGCATACATTAGCATGACCCCCCTTTGGCACTGGGGAACCACGAGCTTAGGTGTTGTGAGTTCATCAGGGACGTACCAGAGGATGTTGTCTGTCACGCGCAACGTGTGCTTTATGTCACTCAATCGTTTGAGGCCTGGTAGCTTAGCGAGGTCAGCAGACATGATTGGGTAGGTGGAGGGGTCAGCAAGGTGGTTTAACATAGCTTGTATGGTGTCATCAGAGGCTTGGAGAGAAGCTATGTCGTCTTTAGAAATTTGGGGAGCTAGTGACAGAGTTTGTGATGCTGGTAAAACAGCGTCAGCGAGACGTTGGCTGCGTGTAACAGCTGCCACAGAAGGGGTGGGTGGGGGGGTTGGAGGCGACCACAGGTCGCCATGGAGTGCACCTGCTTTCGCAAGGGCATCTGTCTGATCATTCAAGTCTTTGTCTTGACCAGGCTGTTTCGAGTGCCCTTTAACCTTTTTCCAGTAAACAAGCATATCATGTTCATTGGTGATGGCGTTGCATGATTGGAACAGGTGTTGATGCTTGACTGGCTTGTTGTTAGCAGTTCTGAACCCATTCTGTGTCCAGCCAGGGAGATGGCATGTGAAGCTCAGTCTGGCGTAGTTCGAGTCTGTGCAGATAAGGAGTTCTTTGATGCCGTTAGCCGATGCAATCTGGAGGGTGATCAGAATGGCTGCCACTTCTGCCCATTGTGATGACTGTGGGCCCAGGTTGAAGTGTTTGGGTGGACAAGGTTTGTTGTTCACCCACAAGACTCCTGCTCCAGCCTTTAGGGTACCCTGGTGGTTGTATGAGCAACCATCGACGTAGGCCGTTGGCATGCCTTGGCACACATTTTCTTCAAAGTACCTATGACTGGTTGATTGTTGCAGCTGGGTTTCCATTGGCTCCAATGTTGCGTTTGGTATGTCATCAGAGCAACTTTGACATGCGGCAAGTCCATTGCCAAGTGCAGATCTGTGATTTTGAGCATACCGTGCTTCAATGTTACGTCCTTGGAGGGCCATCAACCACATAGCTATGCGTGCGTTTGTCACGATGCCATCTCTGATACGTTGACTATTGAGGAACATGACAGGCTGGTGGCAGGTCTCAATGATCACCTTTTGTGCTCCAATGTAATTGGAGCATCGCTGAATTGCCCAGACAGTACAGAGCAGGGCTTTTTCACAGTCTGAATATTTAAGCTCGGGTGGGAGCAGAGTTTTGCTGGCATAAGCGACCACTCTTTTGTCCTGATCGTGTCGTTGGTACAGACCAGCGCTGAGGCAGTGGTTGGAGAATCCAGCCTCGAGGTAGAACTCCTTATGAGGATCCGGGTAGGCAAGACATGGAGCTGAGCAAAGATGTCGTTTGAGCTCAGTTACAGCCGTGTCCTGGGCTGCAGTCCACAGAAATGGGCAGTCTTTTTTAAGAAGGAAAGTTAGAGGTCGTGCAATGTCAGAGTAATTTTCAATGAATTGTCGTGAGTAATTGCACACTCCTAAGAAACTTCGCAGTTCTGTGATGTTTGCAGGAGTTTTAATGTTCTGTATGGCCTGTATTCGACTAGATTGGGGTTCAATACCATGTTGTCCTATGAGTAGTCCGACGTAGTTCACCTTGGTTCTAGCCCATTGTCCCTTATGAAGAGCAATCTTAGCACCTGCTGTGGTTAATTGGTCCAGGACGTGGTCTATTTCTTTTAGGTGGTCGGCTACAGTCTTACTTTTCATTAGGACGTCATCTACGTAGATGAGATTGCCTCTTACTCTGGCATCCGGGCACGCTTTGTTGAGGAAGATGTTGAATTCAGCTGGTGAGTTGGCATAACCAAAGGGGCACCGTGTGAAGGTGTACTGTCGGTTTCCAAAGGTGAACGCCAGCTTGTGTTGATCTTCCGGGTGCACCGGTATAGTCCAGAATCCTGAGGCTACATCAAGTGTAGAGAAGATGGTAGCCCCCCTTATGCTGGGGATCTCTTGATCCAGCTGAGTCATCGGCCATCGTGACAAAGGTACTTGTTGATTTAGTTTCCTGTAATCGATTGTTGGTCGCCACTTGCCATTTGGCTTAAGGACAGGCCAGATGGGTGCTGAGTAGGTGCTGTTGCAGGGCCGGATGACACCCTTTTCCAGCATAGAGTTGATGATCTCTTGTACTGGCTCATATGAAGCAATGGGGATTTTGTACTGTCTGACGAACGTGGGGGGAGCATTTGGGTGCGAGGGAATGCGTACCATATGAAGGTTGGTGAGGCCGCAGTCCAAAGAGTCTTTGGCAAATGATGCTTTGTACTTGTACAGGACCTGTCGAAGTTCTTGGAGGTCTTCCATGTCCTGTATGGCATCTGCATCCTTCAGGATTTGTTGAACTTGTGCCTCAAATCCCGGATAGGGCTCCTCCATCGTTGCGTCATCCGTCTTGTTGACAGTTACAGGAGCGGTGACTTCATTGCCTTCACAGATGGGTTGGCTACAGACAGTGTATACTGAAAGATAGTCTTTAGTCATCTCGGTCCTACACACCTGTTCTTTGGCGATTGGCATGACAGAGGCAAGTGAGATCATCTGGAAGGGGGCTGTGTAAACTGTGTTATCTAAGCTTCCTTCTGGAATCAGTGGTGGTGGGATGGGGCCTATGACTGGTACGGTGAGTTCAAAGTCATGGAAATTGTGGCTCATTAACCATCCTACACGGTAGCCTTTGGGAAGTTTAATAGGTGTAGCCGTGCAGTTATTGAACAGGATGTACACTGCACGGGATGTAACTTCAGTGAGGGGTGTGGCTTCCAGGGTGAGGCCAAGCTCCGTGCACTCCATTGATGGCTGGAAATAGGCCAGTGTGTGGTTGAGAGTTTGGCCACACCGCATGTTGAGCCGAACAGTGACCCCTTTGGTGTAGGCCGGTACTGCAGTTTCAAGTTCATTTACCAGGGTACAGACTTCTGGGATGGTCTGACCTGATGCAAGGTGTCTATGATCAATGGGGCCCCCTGGGGGTTGTGAGATCAATGGTGCCCACACCACATCATTAATAGTGTCTATGTGAGCTTGGAGGCGGACTAGGATATCTGCCCCAAGGTAGACATCGTGTGGTGAATCATGAAGAACAAGGAAGTAATGGGTTAAAGACCGGCCATTCCAGTTCAAGTTCAAAGCGCAGACTCCTTTAGCAGTTACCATGGTTGACAGGTGAGAGTCCAATGGGAATCGCGTGCTTTTAGCTACAAAAGGAATGTCCGGTGTGTGTAGAGTGAGTGCTTTAAACAGCGTGGGGCTGATGGCTGAATTGTCTGCCCATAATGCCAAAACAGTGTCTGTTATTGCCATGTCGTTCAGGTAGATTGCTTCCTTGACCAGAGGAAAGTAGCTGTCTGGATCCTCGGCTGGTTTTAGGGAGCAGAGTGGAGTTCCTGAACTTGGGGTTGACCTTGAGTCGGTGTTCTCGCGACCGGCTGGGTTTTGGCCATTGACCTCTGTGACCTGGCAATGCACTTTGACTGAGTTGATTGCGGGAAAAGGCAGCGGTTCTCGCACTTGAGCCCAGATTTTTAGCTGTTTAAAATCCATCAGTGGCTCGAAGCGATCTAGCAGGTCCTTGCCAATGAGGAGAGGATAAGTGTCCATTGGTGAGATGTACACCGGGTGTACCAGGCTCATGGGACCGATGGTCAAGTGTATGGGAGCTATTTGTTCCAGTCGGACCTCATTTTGGCTGTATGATTGAACATTCAATGCGCACCTCTGCGGCTGGAGAGTCCGATTCTGTTTCTTAGCTTCTCCCATGAGTCTGTGAAACAACTGTGATGACATTAGCGTGAGGTCAGCTCCAGTGTCAACAAGGGCCTCTAACCTCACCTCATCTTCCAGCGTGATGGCTAGATATAGTTTCCTGGCCACTCCCTTTTCAATCAGATTTCCCAAAAGCCTTGGTACAGGGGCCTGCGTGGTGACTGACAGGCAGTTAGGGGTGGTATCTGGTTGTTCGGAATGACGACAGATAACTAACACAGCACTCTCGGGTATTTGGGGATCTTGATTGATGGCTGACTGAAATGTTCTGTTTGAATCTGGATGTTCGGCCGTCGGTTGAGGTGTTGTTTCTAAGTTGGTGGGGGTGTTTGCAGAGATCCGTGAACTGTCTTTAGGAGGAGAGCCTTCTGAAGGGTCGTTGATTTTCGCCACTCGTAGTCACAAGGAATCTGGCTTATCCTTCTTGTTTTGCTTGGTAGGCCCTTTGTGCATCAAATCCCTTAGTATCTTCAGGATCTCTGCTGACTCTGAGGTTTCTGTGCCGTTCTGCTCTGGAGAACAATGAGGTTTGGACCGATCACAGGGGTGTTGAGGTGCATTCCTCTGGTGACGGTTTGGGCTGGTTGCCCTTGCTACTGCCGATCGGCGATTCCTAGGTCGACGATTACCTTCCCATGCAGCACCGCCCCTTGGATCGTCCCACGAACGTGTCCTGCTCCAGGGCCTCTCGGGATATCCTGTCTGACGCTTAGGTCGAGCACCAGCGTGGTCACGCCGTTCTTGGGTGCCAATAAAATCCCTTGCCTCTCTGTGGACAGGCCTAGCATCGTGACGTGGTTGGGAGCCCTCCAAAGTGAGCTCGGGGTATTGCTCAGAGACAGGAAGAATGACAGGATTTTTCATAGTCTTTTCAGAGGCAGTCTTTACCTTGACATAGGCCTTATGGGCTAAGTCCCGCAGCTGTTGAGTTGTCATGGTGCGGGGGCATGCCGTGACTCCTAAGTGGTGGCTCACGCTAGGATGCAGGTTACGCAGGAAAAGAGTTCTGAAGTTAAAATCCTCCTCCATCTCTGGCTCATTTCTGGCACCAAAGTATGTTCGTCTCAGTCTGTTGTAATAGGCCTGTGGGGTTTCGAGGCGGCCCTGTTTAAGGTCCATGGCAGCAACCAATCCCTGTTCAGATTCTGGGTCTGAAAACTCCTTAATTAGAGCCTGCTGCAGTTGCTTGTAATCCCCTTTTACAGTTTCGGACTGCCGGTCTAGGAAACTGCGCACCTCTCGACTGGATGTTATCCTGAGCAGATACAGTCTGTCTCGTGTGGGAACATTTGGCATGGTTTGCAGATGAAAGTTAATATCTTGCAGGTAGGCGTGTATGTCATGTCCTCCTGCAGGGTTTGGTGTAAACGTGGGGATGTTTCTGGCTAGCTTGTCCAGGTCTTTGGGAGCCATGCCGCCGTTTGTAGGGATTCTCTGCTGACGCTCCCATCCCTCATTGGCAGTCACAGGCTCTCGGATGCTGGCAGGTGATGTTTTAAACCGCAGGCTATCAGCTTCCTCTTTCTCGGAGGGTGCTTGGCTGGGAAGTCTGATCCTGCTTGCCGGGGGGGGGTCGGTAGTGTAACCCTCCCCCTTTCGTTCAGCTTGAAATATGTATGCGTACTTTAGTTCTCTTTGCACGGTATCAAATTCAGACTGAAGTTGGTCGTGTTGCTGAGCCAAGTTTTGGGCTTCAGCTCGGGCTGATTGAAAGTGTCTCTCAGAGGCTTTGATTTTCGCCTCCCTCTCTTTCAGTTCGGTTTCAGCCCGTCGTAATAGAGTCTCTGCTTCATGGAGCTTGCATTCTAGGTCATTGCGGGCCTGCTTTTCCAACCGTTCTCGGGCTTCTATGTCTGCACGGAGGTCGGTCAAGGCGTCCTGAAGCTTTTCCTTCTCTTCCTTTAGCTCGGAGTCGCACTCCTCTTTTGCCAGCTCCTTGGTCTCTAGGGTTAGTTGATCTAGGCTTTTCTGGGCGTCTGCCTGGTTCCTGCGGGCCTCCTCAGCCTGAAGCTTTAATGCTGTTGTCTCCTGCTCCAGGAGGGTGACGTTTCCGTCGCTCAGCTTCAACTGGGCGATGAGGTTGTGGGCGAGGCTACCCATGGCCTTGGCCAGCTCCTTGTGGGTGTAGCTTTGTGTTGGATCTTGGGCCATCAGCTGGTCCAAGTTGTCATCCAGCTGCTCACGGTTCAGACCCTGTATGTCTTTAGTCGCCTCGGGTAGGAGCGCATCCGTCATTGCGCTCAACCAGGTCTCTAGCTGGTCCCAGTGGGCATCAGGGCTAGGCGATCTGGACATACTGGCAAACTGAGGGTGAGAGAGAAAAGCACAAAGGGCCAATGCAAGTCCTTACAAGTTTAGTGAGCTCTATAACACTTATATGTTATGTGTTGTGCAGCTAACTGGGTGAACAGTCAGTGGCGTAACTCAAATACCTATTTATCCTACTCGGTGAATTGGCGTGGTGGATAGAAGGTGTGTGAGTGAGTGTGTGTGGGCACAGGGACGAGTTTGCGTAAATGTGTTGATGGGTTTAAACTTTAGGGTGTTATTCTCAATAACAGCGAAGTTTACTTCATCAACATATTACTGAAAATTCCCTGATGGCTCATGCAGTCTCAGTCTTTCAGAAAACAAAAAGTAAAACAAAATTAAATCAATCCAAAAACAAAAACAAAAGTAAATATAGCAAAAAGGGATAAGAGAGGGTTGCTTAACTTGGCTCCGCTGGTTGGCAATCCTAGGGTTATGATGGGGCCTGCAGGTAGGGGGCACTATGGTGTCATATAGCCTAGGGAAGCAGCTAAACTCAAAACAGCAGGGAAAACTACACAGTTTAAAAGCGGGGGAAAGGAGCGTTCCTACTTCCTTTTTTTTCAATAGAAAATCCGTAGGGGCTGTACCTTATTTGCATAGACCTGACGTGAAATGAGGGCTTCCAGATGGGTCCCAGGTAAACAAATCCAACTCTCCAGCATCTCCGGACACACAGCAGCAATCACCCAGACCCCTCGCCCTACACGCCACTCAGGTGCGACCACTCAAACAGTCACAACTCTCAGCCCAACCTGACCGTACCGAGTGGGTTACCGACTGGTGGGCACAGAGAAACCTGGGATTTTACCCGGGGGTGCCACTCGCAACAGACATAGCCCGTAGGCTTTTCTTCCCGCTAAGTGGCACTTCCCGGGGTTATATACCCCAGAATTTACTGCAGTGCACCACCCATCGGCCCCCACTAAACATAGGAGTGCCAGTGGCTGAAAGTCTCCCTGCGTGCCGTCACCTAGAGCCGGGGACAAAGGTATCTGAGAAATCCACCACCAGTGCCAGACACGCCAAGAGAGTCGGATCCGCTCACCAGGTCCACTGAGGAGAGCCGTCACTTCACTACCCAGGCAGCTCTAGGGGAAGAATTAATGACATAGCTAGAACTACACAGAGATGAGCAAACCAAATTGTAAAAGGCGAAAGACTCTTTAAATCAAATTTTAATAAAAATTAAAAACAAATTGTGAATTAATTTGAAATCAAATTGTCAAATATTCAATCCATAAATTAAAACATTTGATACTTTAATCAAATTAAATTAATGATGTTCCTAGGTGGGGCTTTATAGGGAGTAATGAGGAATGAAAAACAAATAAACCTACAATGTTGAAAACTGAAAACAAAAATAAAAACAAGTAACCTGAAAACTAATTATTATTATTATAATAATTAATTAAACTGAAACTCAAAATCAAATAAGTAAATAAATTAAAATAAACTGAGAAGTCAAAACAAGAAAAATGGAAATAAGAGAAATTAAGAAAGGAAGAGACTGACTGAGAGGACCCACAAGGTGGGCGTGGTCGAGCCACGCCAAAAGGGAAGTCAGGGAGGAAGGGGTGGAGCTAGGAAAGTGTTAGTCACCTACACACGCTACACTGCCCTCTGGTGTTAGTGAGTCGTAACACCATATCCTCTGCCTTCAACGTGATTACCATCTCGTTTACAAAAAGACTTTAACAATCACTTTAATTTGAACATTCAAGCGGCGATTGCTGTAGAAAAGAATTTACATCTAAAATAAACGTCAAAACACAAGTCAACCAATAACTTTCTTAACTGGGTCTACAAGACAATTATGTTACAGAATTTGACGTCAGCTTGATATAAATTCAAATCAAATCGCCCGCTTTGTGGGCGTCACGGATGGTGACGTTCGATCTCGGCGGATCTAAGCTACGCGTCAGTTCACTAACTGAACGCGTGCGGCAGGTTCTCTTCGCTGCCCAAACACTGAGTTTAAAACACACAGTCATACAAAACAAACACACAACGGGATTTCTTCGCCGTCGTACAATTAACTTGATCAAGATTCTAAAACACTTCCCTTTTAACGTTCGTCATCTATTGTTTAACTCCACAACATTCAGTAAAGTAAAGTACAAAAACAACATCCTTACGCCTTGTTTACGAGGAAACAAAAAGCACGCATTAGCTAGCTAGGCTAATGGTTCAACTTCGGGAAGCGGTGTATATTTAGCTGAACCCTCATTGGAAAATGCCTCAATGGCTTTACATCAGTCTAACATACACAAATTCGGCCGTATACATGAAATAGGGAGGAAATCCGCTCCACAATTTCCTTCGCGCTAAAAGAGGATTTCTTCGCTCAAATTAGGGCGGACAACAATATCTCGTGACTCACTATAAAAGGTTTCCTCGTGATATAGGGTCAAATTTGAAATAGCAGTTAGCTCGCTCATCATCAACAGTGACTGGAATTTCCTGAATTGAAACTCAAGAGTATGTTTCGGCGCAGTAATTTAACTATTCAAATTCATTCATACAAAGAGCGAGTTTTACATTTCGCTCAGCGCGCATTACCGTTACACGCAAATGCAGACACAAAATGAAACTGAAACTGGCTTTCCTCACAAACAACGTTTAAAACTGCCCGCATTCTCCACCAATTATGTAGTGTATTTCGGGGAAACTATGAGTTTGATCACAGTAAAATACGGATAATTAATGATGATTAATTATACCTATCTTATACACCTTTTCTTTGTCGGATTCAGCAGACCTAATAATAGCGACAAAACTAGATTCACTCGTCCAGCGAGTGATCAGCAGATCGTATATCAAATCTAAGAAATATTACTTTCCTGGCCTTGGAAACATAACAATCTTACTGTAATACAGTACTGTTCCAGATTTTATAACGAAATCAAGCAATTTAAGTGACGTTAATATGCGATAAACAAAACACAGCAACAGTTAAATTGTAGAAAACAAATGCGGGTTTATTGACTACACTAAAGGGGAAACAAACGATTGACTAACAAAATAACAAATGCTAACAAACAAACATGAAATATAAATGCAGTAAAGAAAATCAAGAAATAGACAAAGTAAAGAATGGCAGTATTACAAAACGGCTAATCACATCTGCATGAACCATCAGACAAATCTCCTTTAAAAAGGGGTTACGCTTGAACGCAGCTGTATAGAATAATTTCTAATACTTGCATTGATCTCCTTCGAATGTGCCTGGACAAGGTTTTGTGCCGTGGAAGGTTGTTTTCAAAGTCTTGATGGTTTCGAGCCTTCGGCTTCTCTCGGGTAGCCGGATTGGCGGATGAAGTCAGAAACGAACTTTGCCGAAGTAATTCTGCCGAAGAAAATCTGTCTCCGAAAAGAGGCAGGACTCAGGAGGTGGTTCGAACAGGAGCGTGCGAACACGGAAGAAACTGAGCATCGATAGCTCGGTTTACGGCTGTTTTAAGCTTGACGGGTTCACGCCCTTCAAAGTGAGTTATCCAATCTGATGAGCTGATTTTGGAGGGAAACAAAGTTTCTTTGTTTCTTTTAGTAGCTCATTTGCATTCAGGATCACTTAGAGGTTTGGTGCTGTAACACTCTTAGAATGACATAAAATCGATAGGATCGAAAACACGTTATTGTGCTATACATCATCTTTCCAGTAATGAAGAGAGAAACATTTAGATATAAAACATGCCATGGTTATAAGTACATTGACCTGAAGTTTGTACAAGAATGACAATATAAAGAGAATACACTTAAACACACATGCTTTTGAGATTATAGGTGAGGCCGATTAACATGGGGACAAAGATACAATGTGAAGATGTAGGTTTAAACCCGTTTTAAACTATTCTTGTGTGGTTAAAAAGAGGGAACATTCGAACTAGTCTGACCATTTGCCCTCTTTCCTGTTTAACACATCTGGTCTCCATCTATAGTGACAAGACACCCCATCCTCCCTGTTGGAGGTCAATGAAATCCACGAGTGTTGGTTGGGGCTTCCCCTGGTTAATTGATGGATGCGTTACAAAAGGACAGTTGGATCAGACTTGCTGGCGCCGATTAGGGTCTCACAAAGAGTTCATGGGTATTAACGACTCTCAATGGTCCTCTTTATTTCAACAAAAACCTAAATCTGTTGATTTCGTTTGACCCCTTACTGTGAGCTCAGGGGTTTTACGACGTCCCAAAAGGGTTTTCTCTGTTTCGACACCCGGGTCTGCAATCACTGGTGCGACCCCTACTGAGGTCAGGATGTGTTAGATGTCCAAATGGTGACCTCTGAATATGCAAGATCCTACATCTACGTGGATATTAAAATGTCCAACAATCAGTACTTTATCGACGTTAACCAATACATCCGATAAGAAGCCTGTGAACTATCAGAAAATTAGTGTAAGGCCCAGGGGTATACACAGTAACCAATGTAAGAGAGACCAATGATTTTTTACTTTTGTTTGGAACTGTTATGTTCAACGCAAGCATTTCAAATGATTTAAATGTATGCATTGTTCTCCGAGTAACGGTAAGAAAGTCTCTAAAGATTGTTGCGACACCACCACCTCGACCAACCGGACGTGGCTCATGAATATAACCGTAGCTTGGTGGAGTAGACTCATTTAGACCGAAGTAATCGTTTGGCTTAAGCCAGGTTTCAGTAAGGCAAAGTATATCAAAACTGTTGTCTGTGATCATTTCATTTACTCAACTCAACTTTATTTATATAGCGCTTTTTACAATTTTCATTGTTACAAAGCAGCTGTGCATGAGACACAATAGATTACAAGTAAAACAACTAAACCTGTAAAAACAAGAAAAAGGTGGAAAACAACAAAAGACAGACATACAAATGCTCCACACACACAATATGCATACATACTTACACACATTGACATAGATGCACACACACAAACATACTCACACACACACACACAAACACACTCGCACAAAAGGACAGTGAAAGGACACATTTGAGATAAAGGAGAGCGAGAACCACAGGTCAAATATTAAACGGACTATAAATTCTTATATATTAATTATTTCTAATTTCTGAATTCTAAAGCAGCCCCCCCGGCCAGGCAAAACAATATGCAAACGGTGGCGAGGAACCCAAAACTCTAATCGAGAAAAAAAAACTCAGGGGAACCCAGGCCCGACCGGGGGGATTCCAGTTCCCCTCTGGCAAAAGCTGCTGCCTCTGCACAGGCACAACAGTGCTTGCACAACAAGGCTAAATAAAAATAATAAAATAAGCTTAATAAGATAAATGGTAGATTTAAGATTATCATTAACAATCTAATAGCATTTGAAATGTTGTAGGAAAATCAAAGTTGCCACGTCCTTTATCCAGCTCTATCCTCTTAGCTCTTGTCAGGTCACCGCTTCCCATTCTCAGCTCTGCCATCAGGTCTGGGCATGATTCAATTCAATTTAATTCAAGTTTATTTATATAGCGCTTTTCACAATGTGTATTGTTTCAAAGCAGCTTTACAGGGGCAAACAGGAAAAACAGAAAAGTTAAAACACAGCACAGTGCATGGTATTCATACAACGAGTAAGATCATACTAATAAATAATAGCTAATTTCTAAATAAATGAATGAATGCAGTCTCCCGGTGAGCAGGCCAACACTGCCCTGCTGTGGCGAGGAACCCAAACTCCAATGATTAATTAATGGAGAAAAAAACCTCGGGAGAAACCAGGCTTAGCCGGGAGGGCCACATCCCCTCTGACGTGTCATAGCTGCACTCAAACTGGTGACATGTGATTTAAGTTTAGCATTTAATACCAAATATTGTAACTTCAGCATTAATAAGACAAATAGTCCGTCTTTGCTCTCGGTTGGGGATGTAGTGGTCTGAGCTGGGATGGTCCGATGGTCATATTTCTCTTGGCTGGTGGTGGAATTGCCTTAGATGGAGCTGGGATGGTCAGTCAGTCTGCAGCTGTAGCTGGCGTGATCTCAAATTGGGGATGGGCATCTGTCGGTCGTCTGGACATGGTGGAACTTCTTCCTACCTCGGGATGGGCATCCCGAGGCAGAGGCGGAAAGAGAATAAAGAGGATAATTAGCGTAGCTGCTGTTCATTAACTATGCATTAAGTGAAAGCTTGGCTGAAAAGATGTGTCTTTAATCTAGATTTAAATTGGGAGAGTGTGTCTGACCCTCGAATAGTATCAGGAAGGCTATTCCAGAGTTTAGGTGCTACGTATGAGAAAGCTCGTCCCCCTTTGGTGGATTTTGTTATTCTAGGTGTTGTCATGAACTGCCTCCTGCGGTAACCTTGGAACAAAGAGACAAGACTGGCTGAGAGTAGAGTACTGTTCTGCACTCTTTGATGCAACAAGTACATCATTTGTTGTTGGATGTGTTCCTGGTTCCGGTTGATCTAAATAATGCAGCCTAAATCCTCTGAGGATTAATATTATGGAAGTGTAGTGTATGCAAGATTAAAAAGATGCGTCTTTAGTCTAGACTTAAACTGACAGAGTGTGTCTGCCTCCCGGACATTGCAGGGAAGAATATTCCACAGTTTAGGCGCTAGATAAGAAAAGGATCTACCACCTGCACTTGATTTTGAAATTCTAGGTATTACCAACTGACAGGACTCCTGAGAGCGTAATGCACGTGGAGGTCTGTAATACAATAGAAGTTCATTTAAATACTGCGGCGCTAGACCATGCAGGGCTTTATAGGTAATAAGCAAGATCTTAAAGTTAATGCGATGTTTTATAGGTAACCAGTGCAAGGTTGAAAGAACCGGGGTTATATGCTCATACTTTTTAGTACGTGTAAGAACTCGAGCTGCCGCGTTTTGAACCAGTTGCAGTTTTTGTGACAGGCCTGCAGGGCAACCACCTAGAAGTGCATTACAGTAATCTAGTCTTGATGTCATGAATGTATTAATTAATTTCTCTGCATCTGACATCGACAGCATATGACGTAGTTTAGATATATTCTTAAGATGGAAAAATGCAATTTTACAGGTGTTGGCGACATGGCTTTCAAATGACAGAGTACTATCGAATACAACGCCAAGATTCTCAGCTGACGACGAGGATTTTATGTAGCATCCGTCAATCGTTAAGCAGTATTCTTGGTTGTTACGTATAGCGGTTTTCGGTCCCGTAAGTAACACTTCTGTTTTGTCCGAGTTTAATAGTAAAAAATTGTTACTCATCCAGTTTTTTAAGTCAACTATGCAATCCTTTATTCGATCGAACTGCTGGGTTTCGTGAGGCTTCGAGGAAATATAAAGTTGAGTATCATCAGCATAACAGTGAAAGCTAATTCCGTGTCACTTTATTATATCTCCTAGAGGTAGCATGTATAATGCGAAGAGCAGAGGCCCCAAGACTGAACCCTGTGGTACACCATACTGGACTTGCGATTTGCGGGACACCTCATTGTTTATTGCTACAAATTGAAAACGGTCGGGTAAATAAGACTTGAACCATTTCAATGCTATTCCGTTAATGCCGACGTAATTTCGAGTCTATGTAGAAGTATGCTATGGTCAATGGTGTCAAATGCAGCACTAAGGTCTAGCAGCACCAATAACGAAATACAGCCACGGTCAGACGCTAAGAGCAGATCATTTGTAACTCTGATCAAAGCAGTCTCTGTACTGTGACATGCTCGAAATCCAGACTGGAATTCTTCATTAATGTCATTCCTTTGGAGGAAGGAGCATAATTGAGTTGAAACTACTTTTTCCAGAATTTTAGATATAAAAGGTAAATTCAATATAGGCCTGTAATTCCCTAGTTCTTTAGGGTCGAGTTTGGGTTTTTTGACAAGGGGCCTTATAACAGCCACCTTAAATGCTTTAGGCACATGTCCTAGTGTCAGAGATGAGTTAATAATACTAAGAAGAGGATCTATAATTTCTGGGAGCATTTCTTTCAGTAGTTTTGTAGGTATAGGGTCAAGCATGCATGTTGTTGATTTAGATGATCTAATGATTTTAGACAGTTCATTGTGATCTACAGTAGAAAATAATTGCAATTTCTGCTTAGGGGTGCTGTAGTTAGTTTGTTCAGCGGGTTTCACTTCAGGTTGCATTGTTATAATTTTTTCTCTTATATCTTGGATTTTACTAGTGAAGTAGTTCATAAATTCTTCACTGTTATGCTGATAATCAGAATCTGACGTGGCTGACGACTTATTTTTTGTTAATTTAGCCACGGTGTTAAATAAAAACCTAGGGTTGTGATGGTTTTCCTCTATTAGTGATGAAAAGTAGGCGGATCTAGACATTTTTATGGCATCCCTGTATTTTCGAGTATTATCCTTCCATGCTATACGAAATACCTCTAAATTAGTTTTCTTAAAGTTGCGCTCCATTTTCCGGGACGCTTTCTTTAGAGTCTGAGTGTGTTCATTATACCACGGTGTTGGGCTGCCATTTTTAATTTTCTTTAAACGCAGAGGAGCGACTATGTTTAGTATTTCCGAGAAGGTAGTGTTAAAATTTTCAATAGTAATGTCAAAATCGTCAACGTTTTTACTCATGCTAGATATTTTAGACAAGTCAGGCAGATTATCGAGAAACGTATCTTTGGTAGTTGAGGTAATCGTTCTACCATATTTGTAACAAGGAGTTTGATTTGCAGCCGTAGGCCAGTGAAGCAAACATAATATCAGGTAATGATCCGAAATGTCTTCACTCTGCTGAACGATTTTAACATCGTCCACATTTATACCATAAGATAGTATTAAATCTAAAGTATGATTACGAAGGTGAGTGGGTCCTGACACATGTTGACTAACGCCCATGGAGTTAAGAGTGTCTTTGAAAGCTATACCCAAGGCATCTGTATCACTGTCTACATGGATGTTAAAGTCACCAACGACAAGGACTCTATCTGCGGCCAGTACTAGTTCGGATAAGAACCCACCAAAATCTTTAATAAAATCTGTGTGGTGCCCTGGAGGCCTATATACAATAGCTAGAATAAATTAAAAAAATGTTTTATCCTTAGCATTAGGTGTTGATACGTGAAGTACCATGACTTCAAAGGAATTGTATTTAAAATTAGACTTCTGAGAGATGATAAAAGTATTATTGTAAAGTGCAGCGACACCTCCCCCTCTACCTTTTAGACGAGGCTCGTGTTTATAGTAATAATCTTGGGGAACGGATTCATTTAGAGTAATATAATCATCTGGCTTTAGCCATGTTTCTGTCAAACAGAGCAGGTCTATTTTATGATCGGTTATCATATCATTAACAAAAAGTGCTTTATTTGAGAGAGATCTAATATTAAGCAAGCCGAGTCGTAAAAGTTGATTACTTGTATTTTGTTCATGTTTGATTTGTTTAACGTTTATTAAATTACTTTCAAGAGGTTTACGCAATATATTATGTTTGCTAATCCGGGGGACAGACACAGTCTCTATTTTATGTTGTTTGTAAGAAGGGGTTATTACATGTTGTATATTCTGTGTATTTTGTAACGTGAGACGGCAAGCAGACAGTTGGTTAAGCCATTCTGTCTCCTTCCTGACCTGGGCCCTAGGTAGTCAGCCTTTAGCATTATTAAGACTGTGTGCCAAATTTCTAGAGAGGAGGGAAACCCCATCCCAGGAGGGATGGAGACCATCTCGTTTCAACAGGTCAGGTCTGCCCTCAAAACTCTTCCAGTTATTTATAAAATCTATATTATTCTGCAGGCACCACTCAGACAACCAGCCATTTAGTGATGATAATCTGCTATAAATCTCATCACCACGGTAAGCAGTGAGGGGGCCAGAGAATATTACAGTGTCTGACATCGTTTTTGCGAGCTCACACACCTCTTTAATATTATCTTTAGTGATCTCCGATTGACGGAGTCTAACATCATTTGTGCCGACGTGAATAACAATCTTACTGAATTTACGATTAGCCTTAGCCAGCACATTTAAATTTGACTTGATGTCAGGCGCTCTGGCTCCCGGTAAACATGTGACTATGGTGGCTGGTGTCTCTATGTTAACGTTCCGGACAATAGAATCACCGATCACTAGGGCACTTTCAGCAGGTTTCTCAGTCGGCGTGTCACTGAGCGGGGCAAACCTGTTCGAGACTTTAATCGGAACGGTTGGGTGATGTTTTGTCCTGCGACTATGCCGTCTCACCGTCACAAAGTTTCCCAGCTGCAGGGGATTTTCAACCGGAACCGAGCCGTGTGCGCTAAGATTGCTCGCATCCAAAATGTTTTCTACGGTCCCTACACTCTACTATCCTCAAATAAAGATTGGATGCGAGACTCTAATTCTAAGATCTTCTCCGTCAGCCTAACTACTTCCCTGCATTTATCACATGTAAAACCCTCGCCGCTGACAGAGAAGGCTAAGCTAAACATATGACATGAGGTGCAAGTAACAACAATAGGAATAGAAGCCATGACTCACCGGGTATGAAGTGCAATCCTAACTTACCAAGGTTGCTTGATGAGTCTTAGTATATACGCTTAAAAAGAGAAACAGTTAGCACACAAGACAAATAGGGGGAGATGATATTCCACAGTAAACAGAAGGCAAGCTAACACGCTAATATGCTAGCGGCGTTACGTTTCAATTAATATGTTTAGAATATAAAGTTATAAATAATTTGGCAACGACAGTGATAGGTAACGATAGTAAAATACACTAGAATTAAGACCAAGAACAAATGTGAGGTGAAGCAAGTGTCAGAGGATACAAACTAGCCGCCGGCAGCGAGGCAAACAGGAACCGTAAATGAGCCAAACAGGCTTTAAATTTACAATAACTGCCTTTGGATTTAGAGATCTAATATTAAGTAGCCCAAACTTTAGGCGTTGGTTTTGCTCATTAAATATATTGTCTTTTGGTTTAATCATGATAAGATTTTTTGAGACTTTTTTTTAAGACTTGATCCCATTAGTTAGGTTTTAACAAGTTGGCTTAAAAGCTTTTAAACAGACATTATAATACTTTTATGTCATTTAAATCAGCATAATGTCAAAGAGCAGTGTCTAAATTAGTTCACAGAGTTTGACCTAGACCGTAATAAACAACTTTTTTCTTACCATAAGAAGTTGGACAGCGACATCTAATGTGATAATGAAATTAAACTCCAGCCAGCAGGCGCATTTGATATATCGTCTTGTGTATGTAGACGGCCAAGGGCTTTACATTTATTTAAACACTTTACGCAGCGTTAACATTGGAATAATTATTTGCCATAACCATCAAGGGTTCACATTTCTAAAGCGGAGGTTCAGTGTTCTTGAGTCATAATATAATTGGAAGATGTTAATACCCACCACCAGATATAAATAAAACTGATCGTCGTGTTGGATCTTTATAAAACATCGCAGTATATGCTCTGAGCACAAGCGTAGCGATGAACTACTGCTGTCGCCAGAAGTCGGGATACGATTTGCTCTCAAACCGCAAAAAATGTCAAGTGTTTACAATATGTCTTAAAGATCTGCCAGATATAAGCAACGTTGTACATCGCATCGTGACAAAGGATTTAAGCTCTATTTAGCAAGTTGTATCCAAAAATACGAGGAAGTAGTTTAATCTAATGTGATTCGCCGACAGATAACATAGTTGCAAAACTATAGTTAGCGACATGTTTATTTTTATTGTGACGTTAGAAAGAATTATCAATTGTTTTAACTTTCTCCCCCTCTTAGTTTCTTATAAAGATCAGGGCTCAGGTGAAGTCATTGTGCTCAGGTGAAGTCATTGTGCTACAGATCCAGGAGGAAAGCTTAGAAACCTCACAGTTTGAGTGTATGGTGAAGCTATAGGATTAATAAACCAACAGAATCTTGTTACTTTAACCCGGCGTTTCTAATATTCCTGGGGATATAGCTAAGGTAAATCATGTTTAATATAACTCTTATATTAGTACGTAATAAGCCAGTAACGTTAGTTGTCGGGACACCACATTCGATTAAACAACTTATCCTCGTAATTTTGGATATAACTCGATATATAGAGCGTAATTCCTTTATCCCGTGCACTTGCTTTAGACCAGCCATCAACGATGCGTTGTTCATCGCACATTTCAAATTTGAACTCTGTCAATATTTTGAAAGATTGAAGGGTGTAAGGAACAATAAAGCCAAGAGGACGGTGGAATATTGTAAAGCCTTGAGTTAAAATTTTCTTTAGACCTTTTCTTTATATTTATTTATGTGATATGTATACAATATTGTTTGTTAGTCTGAATACCCCGTGTAGCCTATATAGTTTTCATTATCTAGTTTCTCTTTTATGCTATGTTGTTGTTGTTATTTTTTGTATTTGTCTCATGTATCTGTGTTGTTGTTAATTAAGCATCAATAAAAAAAGAAAACACGCAAATGCGTTAAAAAAATGTTTAAAAAAAAAGAGAGCAAACCGGAAACTGACATCCCGACTTCTATCAACAGCGGAAGTTCGCTGCTACGCATGTGCACATAATATGATTGGAGACATCTGGATGCATCAGTGGCTCGTTATGGTATGTCATGTAGCAATACTGCTGCTGTGTTGTTAAACGTGCATTTATTTATGGAGCTATAATGCTGACTTGGCCAAACATACACTTAAATACATTACATACAAAATACTTTTCAATAGTTTGTGTGTTTCCTGCTTCATCCAATGTGATTATGTATGTTTGTGGATAAATAAATGGGAATATCTCAGTGTTTCATTGCATAATAGGACAAGGTGTTAGCACGATTTTGCCGCATTATAGAACCTTTCCCTTTTCATAGTGGGCAAAACACAGCGAAGATGCAGCAATTGTTACTCTCTGAAATTGGTTCAGCAAGAATCCTGGATCATGGCCTAGTGCCATGTCCATGGTTGTTGCCTCCATACCAATACTCAGTTGTGGTTTTACAATTGCCTTATGCGTGACTAGGGAACACCATAGCACAGTATGGTAAGAAGCACAGACGAAGACAGTACAACTATGCAACACATCATCAGCCTCATTGCATGTTTTGTCACTTTATCACAAGACACCCTTAGCCTAGGCAGGCCAACCACAGGCTGATCAGAACACATAGTTATTAGGTCATTTGGCACCCTACACTGTCCATCCGCTTCAGCCACATCCAGTGGCTGCTTCTTTCAGCTACAGTGGCAGGTTCCCTGATTATCTGACGCTAGACCTGCCTGATGCCCACCTTCTTTACCAGCCAAACAGTGGAGATGGACACAAGGCCATTTCCATGGGTATACAGATTTTTCCTTTCATAGGCCTCATCCCAAGAGACTTGTCAACTCCTTTATTATGACAATCCAGCTGGAGTTGGACCAGAGCACCAGGTCTGGGCACAGATTGGTTGCTACAATTTCAAGTGGGAATGTGAGTCCAGGGTCCCATTTCCCAGAACCCAGGCTATTTTTAGCTTTCCTGCATGAGTGGCGCTTAGCCCACTTTTTCTCCCCTTATCGAACAAAGGACTGCCTTTTTGCTCACACAAACCCAATCAACCCCCATCTCCTCCTGCTGCAGGAAAAAATATCCTGAACACCCTGAAACTCTACTCAAAGACTGTCGCAGCTGTACGCTGCTTTATAACAATGAAAATTTAAAAAAGCGCAATATATATAAAGTTGAGTTGAGAAAAAAAGGTGTTTATTGAGGAGTTAGTTGCATATTTAAAAATAGACTGAAATCTAAACTGAGAATTATTACCATTACTATTTTTAAAGCCCTGTATTAATAAAGACTATATGAAAACATCTAGTTATTGTGATTTTAATTTAATCTGTCAACTCATAAGAGTATTTGTTATATTTTCATAATTTAATATTTTACGTAATACGATAATAAAACGCATATTTTGGCAAAGATGTTCCATTGTGTTAACATTTGAAGATTACTTTCTTATAAGTGTTTAAGCATCTTACATTTATTTGTCACCCTGCTGGTAAGACATTATTTCAAAGCTCTGCTCTTTCAAAAAGCCAGTCATTAAGCACCTCTTCCCATCCAACGTGAACTGAGATGTGGAATCTGTTTTGAAAGCGTGTACTGACATGGACAGTATTACAATTTGTATTGCTTGTCATTTAAATGAAGTATTTTCTTATACTTTAATTTAATATGTTTAGTAATCAGGACATCTGCAATACATAGTTTGCTCATCTAAAATACGTCTCATGTAGATGTCTTTCAGATGTAAATGCAGATGTCAAATAGACGTAAGCCTGGTGTACGTGTGCTATCAGGGTTTAAACATAAAGTGCTTCCACACATCAGACATTAATTTTGCGGCGCTTTGGTACATTGGCTACCGTGAGATTCCGCCATGATCCTGACCGCCTCTCCCACTTTTGATTTGAATTTGTTTTGTTTTAAATGTATCACCACGAGTGATTGTGACATCTTCAGGAAGATAGGCAAAATACGGATATCCTTGAACTAAAGCACACGCATTAAGAATCGATTCGGGGTTTCCCAAAAGTATATTGTTTCGTCAAATTGAAGATCGATTAAAAACGAAGAATCTGTATTTTTTACCCAGCCCTAGGGTTGAAAGCAAGGTCTTTGTTCATTGTTGTTTATACATGATTTCAGATAATAATCCTCCGATGGCTTTTTAGTGCAAACCATTTGCCCAATTTTGCAAAGTAACTACTTGAGCACTAGTTAAAGCACAAATTACGAATCACTTGTTGACAGCTTGGTCCCACCCAGTTAAAAAATCCCATTTGCGCCCCTGGCAACAGTAACTGAATATATTCCAAGACATCAGTGAGATTATCATTAATTTGTACATGTTTAGTATCAGGCATGTTAATATTATATTATATTATAAAGTATGTTGGTATTGACCATTAATAGTTAATAATTTACAATTCTCTAACTGTGTTATGTGTAGATCAGGGGTGGCGAACCCGCGGCTCGCAAACCACATGTGCCTCTTTGACTGCCTCTTTGACTGCCTCTTTGACTGCCTCTTTGACTGCCTCTTTGACTGCCTCTTTGACTGCCTCTTTGACTGCCTCTTTGACTGCCTCTTTGACTGCCTCTTTGACTGCCTCTTTGACTGCCTCTTTGACTGCCTCTTTGACTGCCTCTTTGACTGCCTCTTTGACTGCCTCTTTGACTGCCTCTTTGACTGCCTCTTTGACTGCCTCTTTGACTGCCTCTTTGACTGCCTCTTTGACTGCCTCTTTGACTGCCTCTTTGACTGCCTCTTGACTGCCTCTTTGACTGCCTCTTTGCGGCTCTAAAATCATCTATCCACAGGTTGCTTCTTAATCGCATTTTATGTTTTTTTTTTATAATTTTAAACTGAACTAAACTAAACAGAAATTAATATAAATTAATTTTGAAATAAAAAAATAAATAATTATTTTTTAAATAATTATTTTTGTACTAAACGTCATGCGCTACACTGAACAAAAATGATTCTGACCCCTTGTAAATGTAACATGTTTTTATCTAGTTAATTTCACTGATTTTAATGTGTTATTTAATCCTATTTATATTTTATTTTTACTTTTCAAATTCACTGCCCTTGTTTAAAACAAGTTATTTTTTTTCAATTAAAAGTAAATTAGAAAAAAATATGTTTAATTTAATTTCCATATACTATCTGGTCTGCGCATGTGCCGACACATTTTGTTCTGAAGCCGCCAAGGAGACGGTACTTAAATCTCATACGCTGATAGATTTGCGCACCGCCGCATTAGGTTGAACACATATGTTCCTAAATACGCTGATTAGCTTGTTCAGGTGTTTTATATCATACCTGTGGCTAAACTGGGAAGGCAAATGGATCTCGCGGGCCAGAGTTGAGAACCACTGCACTACACCCTCCACATAATGTAGTTTATATTTAGTTAATATAGTACTGGTGTATTTTGTTATGTGTATATGTTGTGCTCTTGAAAATGGGTGATATAAGGCTTTCCTCCAAAGTTCTCCTGTATATACATATATGTATACAGCCACTCTTGTTTAGGGAGAGCAAAAATCTATCTCTTAGATCAGAAAAATAAAGTTGGAGTTGAAAATATTGGGTTTGATTTATGTGTCTGAATATTAATGAAAGTTAATATACAATAAGAGATAAAAAACTATTGTATTAAATTTAATTTTAGTATGTAGAAATCAAACCATTAAATGCCCTGTAGCTCAGTGGTAAGAGCATTGTGCTAAGAACGCAAGGTTGTGGGTTCGATCCCAGGGGATTGCAAATACCTATGTAAAATGTATAGGATAAAGCAATGTAAATCGCTTTGGATAAAAGCGTCGTCTGCCAAATGCCTAAAATGTAAATGTAAAAATGTAAATTGATCTGGTTGCACAATTTTAGTGTACAGAACATAAAACAAATAAATTGAACTCAAAATAGTTTATCTGAAATTGTGAATATAATTAATCTGAAATTACTGAACGAGATTAGTAAAACCAATTTATAAAATATAAGTACAATCCAAATATTATTTCAATCAACTTATAAAATATAAGTACACTCAATTTAAAAAATATATCTGGTTTTAGATTAATTTATTTCGTGCAACCCCTTGACATAAAAAAATGAAGTAAAGTCAACATAACATTTTTTTCAGTGTACTAGCGGATAGCCTCATCTAGTTTGTATTGTAATTGTCAATCATCATGGCAGAGTCAGGAAAGCTTACAGCTAAATGCAAAAACGTAGATGAGCACAGAACATTTCTATCTGAATGGGAGGATTTATATTTTTTATTGTAAGAAACGGAAAACCCTTCTGCTTGATATGCCACACTTCAATATTGCATTTTAAGGCTTCAAATCTTGAGCGCCATTTCACAACACTCCATCCTACCGAGGGCCGGGAATTTCCCAAAGGCAGTGAACTTCGAATGCACAAGGTAAAAACTTGAAACGTCAGTAAGAGAAGCAAACTCAGCTCTTTCGGAAATTTACAAACATTCAGAGACAGCCACATTTGCATCATATTAGCTGGCATGGAATATTGCGCGTGCTTAAAAGCCATGCAGTGAAGGGGACTTCATTAAAAAGTGCCTCAATGATGTTATGGATGCTTTTTGTCCCGAAAACGAACATTTGAAACGTTCGATAGCAGACCTTCAATTGTCACGACACACTGTTGAACAAAGAATATCGGATATTAATAACATTGTTGAAACAAGTTTATATTCAGATCTTCAGAAGTGCATGTATTTCAGCATTGCTGTTGATGAATCCTGTGATGTTCAGGATAAACCACCGATGGCAATATTTGTTTGGTCTATGTCAGAAGACTGCACGATTTAAGAAGAGCTGCTTGACATTATGCCACTGAAAGATAGGACTCGTGGCATCGATCTGAAGAGACACTGATGACAGCTGTTGATAAAGCCAATCTGCCGCTATCAAAACTAACCGCAATTGCCACAGATGGAGCACCCTCTCTGGTCGGATCTAAGCATGGCCTTGTTGGGTTGTGTAAAACTGATGACCGTTTTCCAGATTTTTGGAAGTTTCACTGTATTATTCACCAAGTAAACTTGGTGTCTAAAGAACTAAACTTAGACCACGTAACAAAACCTGTGCTGGAAATTGTCAATTTTATACGCACGCATGCTCTCAATCACAGACAGTTACGAAATCTAATTTTTGAACTTGATAAAGATCTTCCACCTGATGTGCTTCTGCACTGCACTGTGAGATGGCTTTCAAGAGGTAATGTTCTTTCCCGTTTTTTTTGAGCTTTTGAATCCAGTGAAGCTGTTTCTTGCGGAGAAAGAGAAGGACTATCCTGAGCTGCATGACCCGCAGTGGATATTGGATTTGGCATTTTTGGTCAACATGCTGCATTATCTGAATGGACTAAATGTGGATCTGCAAGGGAGGTTAAAAATGCTGCCTGACTTGGTGCAGAGTGTTTTCACATTCATCAACAAACTCAAGCTGTTCAAGAGCTCACACATTTTCCCTCTTTGTTGAAGGCAAGTGAACAAGCAGCAGAGGTTGTAAAAGCGAGTGCTGAACGGTATGCAACACTCCTTGAAAATCTTGAGTAGAGTTTTGAAAACAGATTCTCTGATTTACGGCAAAAAAGACCTGAGATTTACATTCCTCATCAACCCGTTCACTGCTGAAACAGACTGTTTGAAGGCCCCTTTAGTGGAAGATAAAGCAGCATCTCAGCTTGAAATGATTGAACTTTCTGAGGATGACAGACTTAAGTGTACTCTGAGGGAAGGAACCGTGGAGTTTTGGAAGATGGTGCCAACAGAGAGATATCCCAATCTCAAACAGGCTGCACTTAAACTGTTGTCAATGTTTGGGTCGACTTACATCTGTGAATCACTTTTTTCCACACTGAAACAAGTCAAATCAAAGCATCGCTCTGTTCTTACTGACAGACATGTGAAAGAGTTACTGCGAGTCGCCACAACTGAATACAAGCCAAACCTAAAAAGTATTGTGGAAATGAAAGACTGCCAGGTGTCACACTAATGTTAAAAAAGATAGGCTTATAAAGGCTTATTTACGTAATTTTTGTGTAAAAGTTCTTGTTAATATTTTTTTCCATATATGTGACTCTTTGCAGTGATAAGGAATATTCTTTGGCTCATTATGCCAAACAGGTTCGCCACCCCTGGTGTAGATGGTTCGGACAGCTAGCAGCAACTAGCAACGACGTTGCTATTGTACTGTTCCTTGCTGTTCAAACAGCAAACAAAAATGTTCCTGTTTGAGTTTCCACGATTTTCCTGTGGACCTAGAAACCCATTGGTTAAAGGCAATAAAAGAGATGAGGGTCAGAATTTCAGAATCCTACGTCGGAGCACCTACGTGTGTAGTTGACATTTTGATGTATATACGTCAGCCAGTGGACGAACCAGGATCAAACAAGGAGCAGTGCCTTTTAGATTCCACTGGAATGACTGGAGGATAGGTAGGAGGACAATGTTAGACTTGTATTACACTCTAAAAAATGCTGGGTTGAGCCTGTTGGGTCATTTTGTTGGGTTATTTTCTCAGTGTTGGGTCATTTTATGAGTAACCCAAACGCTGGGTTACCAGTCGGGTCCAATTGAGTGACAGTTGAGAGAGTAAACCCCTCCCACTCCTCGACGCCTCAGACAAACTCTACCTTCGCGGGCATTTTGATCCACCTCGTCTCGAAAAGCTGTTATTCGGAGAATAAAAGGTATGTTTTACGAGTTTTTAATGTATAAAACTATTACTGTACATCAAAAAAAATGCAAAAGTATGCTAAATTCCGCTGTTCGCATTAGGTTTGAAAGTAACGTTACAATCTAGCTTCGTTAGCTTTGGATAGCTAGTCTGTAACGTTATGCCCACGTTGTTCTAATTTACAGCTTTTTAATAATTTAAATTTCCTTTTTGGTCAACATTTCCCTTTGAAATTTCTGACCCGTGTGAGTCATTTAGTTCAGTAACTTACGCATCTTTATATTAGTAAAAGGTCAACACGAGAGAGCGTCGTGTCAAAAGCAAACATCCAACATTTTTTTTTTATAAATACCACTAATGTTCGTGACGGAACGTAGTTTTAAGAGTCTTTTAGAACAGAATCTAGTTGTTAAGAAGTCAAATACGTGATTTATATATAAACATAACGCCTCTTTGAGACTTTGTTAAGTTGCTGTCGGAGGTTTGAGCTTCAGGCTGTCAGCAGTTGTGGCACCGCTGAGAGCAGCTCTATCTCGGCCAGTGCTTAGGGAATAACCGCTGGCTCGTATAACGTCAGTGGTTAACCGTGCGATATAATTAATTTTGGGTATATGAAACTAACAATTGTTGGTCTTTTTAGTCTTCTACTTATTCCCGAGTTTGTCGAATTAGTTTAAGTGTTGTGTTAAAGTTTATAATATTATTTTTTTGAGATTCTGTTTCACTTTCTGTACTATATCCCACTCTTCTTCTTTTCCCTCACTGACAGGTTGCAGAATAACAGCAAATATTAATGGATCATTCTATTCAGGAGAAAGTCGACTGGAACTTGGATGTTCTCATAACAGGCTTAAAGGTAAACTTGATCTATTCTTTATATGTTTATTATAATCCATTGTGCTCTGGGTAGGCCAGTTTTCTTAAATTCTTCTCTTGTCTCTTTTTCTCTTTAAATATTAACAAATTGATAAAGAAACCCTCCTGCTGGACATCCACTTCCAAAAGTGCACGCCACACTGTTGTCTACAAACTCCCAGGAAAAGAATCCTCTTCAGGAAGACTGCTCCGTGGATGTGTCAGGTTAAGCAGTATTGGAACCGAAAGAACTAACGCTCTTTAAAATGTTTTGTGAGTTTATATGAAGAGGAAAGTTACGGTGTCCCTTTTTCACATCCATAACACTTGTTTATTTCTTTTTGTTTATAGAAAACTTGTGCATAGACTGATATTTTATCATATAAGTGCGGTTCTATCAACAAGGATTTAGTAAAATACTTTTTATAGTGTTTTTATGTCACATCCATAACGCTGGAAATGCCCTAAAGCATTTTACACGTGCCACTTTGTTAACTGTAGGCCTATATGAGTTTTTGAATTGTTAAGTTGTTGAACTATTTATATTTACTTGTGCCACTTTAATAACCTTGTTAAATGTATATGTTAAAATCCAAACTAATGTAATTTATTGATGTTAATTTTCTTTAAATATGTATAAACATACATTTCATCAAAGTGTTTTATATGCCGTTTTATTGTTCATTGAGCATAACATATTGCATGTTTTTATGAATTCCTTTTGTCTTGCATTTTGATCCTTAATAAAACTTTTGATTCTTACTGATGCCTCAAGTAATTCTCTGTGAAATTATTATTATATTTTTAAACATTTCGGGTTTGTTTTAAACCAGCCATGTAATTTTTAAGCAAAAGTTGATTTAAATAAAACAACCCAGCATGTTGGGTCAAAGATTTAACCCAACTGGCTGGGTTAAAATAACCCAACGCTGGGTTTGTCCGTATTTGACCCAACGTTGGGTTACCAAAATAACCCAAATTGGGTTGTTTCAACCCAGCCTTTTTTTAAAGTGTACATTGTTTAACAGCAAAGGTGTTTGTGTGTATTGTGCTCTGTGCGTGTAGAGTTGTGTGTTATGCATGTGAGTGTGTCTATATTCTGTGTGTGTGTCTGTATTCGGTGTGCGTTCACTTTTTTTTACTTGTATAACTTGCGGCTTATAGTCAATATGTTTCATGCACAGCTGCTTTGCAAGAATGAAAATTGTAAAAAGCGCTATATAAATAAAGTTGACTTGACTTTAATATGGGAGAGGAGAGGTAAAGGCGATTTTGCACAGGAGCCAGCAGGTTTCACAGAGAAAAGCATGTGATTTCTGAATGCAGAGATAGGATCATTTTCGCCATTTTTAGTTAGAAGCTGAAAAGAAGCAGTGCTCTCTACCATTAAAGATGGCAAAAAACTGTATCCCCACAGAATACATAGGCAGACAAAGAATGTTGAAACTAGAGAAGATAATTTGTCCACAAAAAATCATTTAATACAAAAAACAGTCTAATGGACAAGAACAAGATTAGTCATCTGAAAGATTTATTCTCAAATACAATATTGTTCTTCTCAGTTCATTTTTGTAAAAACAAATTTAAACATTTTGTTAAACATTTTATTTAAGAGATGTACCATTTCAAGAAATTTGACAGTTGGTGACACTCCTCTACTAGTCCCTAAAAGTATTGCAGGATTGAACAAAAATTCTAGATAATTTAATTTACATTATCAGAATTACAGTATACATAAGCAATATAAGCAAAGTAATCCCAACCCTGAAAATCCATTTCAACTCAACAAAATTAAGCAACTAATAGAGAACCAAACTGCATAAAAGTAAAGGACACACATATTTGATAGGAAATCTGAATCAAATACAGCAATAACACTTGTACAATGGTACAATAATTCAATTTAAGACATTCGCAAATAAGTTGAAAAAATATATATACAAAAGACACTGCCATGAGAAGGACACAACAAAATAAGCAAGTTATATCAATGTGATGTTGTTTGACTCAATTAGAAAAAAATCACAGCTGGCATTGATGAAGTAGTATTTGTGATGGGGTATTATATCAAGCTAATCTCATTGAGACCTACACTCTCATATCCTCAAAGGAAGTTACTAGAGCAATTATTTAACAAAAAAAATAACTGAATGTAATTTAAATTCAACCATGAAATGACACTACACAGATATATATCTTAATAAAATGAGGAAAACATACCCTGCGCCTTTTTTCAGAAATTTTGAAACCGAGTATAAGCGCATAATGATATAGGATCAACTAAGTCTCCCAAGAAATTGCATTTCCTATTGAAACAGTTAACACTGAACTTATCAAAAGGCTTTACAACTTTATTAATTAGTCAACAGCCTTCAGTTGTGAATCTTTATTTGCTTTGTCTAGCAATATCAGCTCATGCAAAAGGCAGGATGTATTAGGAATAGAGACATTTTTTCTAAAAAATATTTTTTTTCGGACCAACATTTGGAGTGCAAGATGAGTCATCAATATTTTTGGTCTGTTTTCCCAAAAACAATTATATGTGTACTATAAAGGTCAACTATTGTTGTCCCAAGTTCAATACTGATTTAATGGGACCTTTTGATTGATACACTAAAATAGTCTAGTACTTTAAACCTGAGCACATAACAGCCACAATTACAAAGAACAATAACATGGACCCAAAACCAGTGCTTATCCAAAGGCCAAAACAATATGACCTTTATAAACAGATGTTTGGCAGCCCATAATAATGGAATTTCATATGCTTAATTTTGGTATATATCACCAACTATTTGATCTGTTACTAATTAAAGGCAGTGGCTTTACTCTGTAGTGAGGATTAAACTGAGTAATATAATCCATTTCACAAGATATATGCACAGAAGCCTGTTTTTCAGAAGTCACTAGATCAGGACTGGCGAATGTCGGTCCTGAAGAGCCACAGTCCTGCAGAGTTTTTCTTCAGCCCTAATTAAAGGTTTGAAGTGATACTGTAAAGCTACAGACAGGTGAGTTTTCATCAGGGTAGGAGGAAAAACTCTCCAAGACTGAGGCTCTTCAGGGCTGACGTTCACCACCTCTGCACTAGATGATTTTGTAAAGACTATGAACATCATGCTGTTCAACCCATGCAAAACATTCCAATGGTTCTAATTATATACAAAGCGGAGAATACCAAGTCCATTTAGTAAAAAAGTATGTTAAACTAACAAAATGTTGTGATGTTTTCATGTTATAATAATAAACACAGCTTACATATTTTTTTTGAATAATGGTCTTACAAACATTATTCAAAATATCTATTTTGTGTTTAGAAGAGCAAAAAAATGTATACAGGCTTGCAAAAACTTGAGTATGATTAAATGATGACAGAATTTCATTTTTGGTTTAACTATTTCTTTAATACACATCAGACCTCTGCATTCACATGTAGGGACTGACTTCCAACCACTGATCCATGCTAAGGTAAAGTAAGGACCTGCAGTCCGGTTGTTCTCATTATGTGAGAGACAGGATGTGGTCATGTGGGCGGCCTCTCAGCCTCTTCTAAAGAGTAAAAGAAAATTTCTCACAAATTCATTCAGACGTTCATAATCTCCTAGTTAGATGCTTTTTGAAAAGTTATCTACTGTAAATGTATAGGATTTAAATGCACAATCCTGCAGTGTGAATAAATTGAGTTTAAGTTATTAGTTTAAGCTTGACTAGCTAACCTGAAGTTGAAGGTGAGTCGTCGTCCCCAACTGCAGAAAAATGGTCTGTCCCCAATGCAGCAATAGAGCTCCTGGGCCGAATACATCTCTCACCAGAGAAACTTCTGCGTAGCAACGCCTGTGTCAAGACATAACAGTCGGAATAATTTTAATTAAAGTCCATAGGAGGACACCTTATGCCATGTTTACTGTACACTCTTCGTATTTAGTGACTTGGAACGTCAACTACTACCCTCCCCTCTCAGTCATCTGCTTATTTTCAACAATAACAAGTTCATAGGGTCACTACTGACGGATATTTATTTGATGACACATTTAATGTAAAAAACTAACTATGCTTAATTTTTTTATTTGTATTTCCTAATAAAGTTTAATGACAGTTTTATATGATTAGTTCCGAAATCTACTAGTGTGAAAAGAACATTCCAGGTCACAATAGTGAGTGATGAAACATTCATTTAAGGGTTAAAACATCACAGCAAAAAAATAGAAAGGAAATGACTGCCATTTAATAAACTCTGCAAGGTTTTAATATTGTTAAAATGCGTGCTGTTAGTTTTATTATGTTAACAGTCCAGTACCTTACGGGTAAGGGGGCTGTTGGGAGCCGAAGCACTGCTGTATAAACTCAAGCTAGAGTTGGATCTGCTCACTGTAAACCCTTTAGTGCTCTCTCTGCGACCTGATGCTTCTAAAACATCTGGACATAGATACTTCTTCTTTATCCTCAGGTTTGTGCGTTCTTTCACTGCATATGAAGAACCAAAAGAATGATAAGTATTAGCATTTAATTTCAGGTACAGAAGCTTGATTTATTATGTGATTTGATATAATTTTAAACTGACATATGAGCATTTTATATAAAGATGAGCAAAACATTTTGTTACTTTACCTCTACAGGGGTCGTTCTTCACCAGAAACTCATCTAATGCTGTCCAACCACCACCAACTCGTACCATCAAAGTGCTTCTAAGGATTCTAACCATTCGCAACTGCTGAGAGTCTCCGAACTACAGTAAATGACATTAAACTGCAGTGATGAATCAAAACCTGAGATAGCATGTAATATATATTATTAATAATATAATGTTAATAATATCGTTTCTACTCACCTTGTAGCGGTTTGCAGTAATCTGCTCGACTTGAAATGTTTTTGGACAGCTGCACTGAGATACCTGCCGACTCACCTGTAAATGTTTGCCTTTGTTAGTCGTTTTACTGAGATCCTCAATGTTCCATATACAGTAAAAGCACTGGTACACAGTTGTAGAAGAAACTACCTCCTCATTTATCTGGTCTCCATCTATTGCCCTTCTGTAAGGGTCTCGGCTTGGGTGGAGAGCGCTCACAAATTCGTAGTAGTCAATGAAGCCATCACCGTTAACATCTAATATGTTTGCAACAGCCGTCATTTCCAATGAATTGGAGGGGAATTCTATCCACGATTAAGGATAAAATTATGTAAATAATAATATAAAAAAATATAATGATGTTAACAAATGAGTAAGCAAAAGCTGTGCTTACTAGAGGCCAGAACATTGTCGATGAACTCCTTGTGTGTGATTCGGCCATCCTGATCTCTATCAATGCTACGAAAAACGTCCAAAGTCCGAGACTTGAGGTGACTTATCCACTGCATGTACCTTTGCCTCCAGATGTTGAAGTCAAAGTTGGCAAACTCCTCCAACTACAGATGTGGAAAAAAAAATCTCACCAAAACAATAAATATTCAAAAGCAAATGAATTAAGATGTACGTGTTAAATGCTTAATGTTTAAACTGAAAGTTCTTAGTTACATTAATACAGTTGAAAGAAAAAGTATGTGAACCCTTTGGGCTTACTTGGATTTCTTCATAAATTGGTCATAAAATGTGTTCTGATCTTCATCTAAGTCACAACAATAGAGAAACACAGTCTCCTTAAACTAATACCGCACAAACATTATATGTTTTCATGTTTTTATTGAACACAGCATGTAAACATTCATAGTGCAGGGTGGAAAAAGTATGTGAACCTTTGGGTTTAATAACTGGTTGACCCTCCTTTGGTAGCAATAACCTCAACCTAACGTTTCCTATAGTTGCAGATCAGACCTGCACAACGGTCAGGAGAAATTTTGGACCATTCCTCTTTACAAAAGTGTTTCAGTTCAGCAATATTCTTGGGATGTCTGGTGTGAATCGCTCTCTTGAGGTCATGCCACAGCATCTCAATCGGGTTGAGGTCAGGACTCTGACTGGGCCACTCCAGAAGGCGTATTTTCTTCTGTTGAAGCCATTCTGTTGTTGATTTACTTCTATGCTTTGGGTCGTTGTCCTGTTGCATCGTCCATCCTCTGTTAAGCTTCAGTTGGCGGACAGATGGTCTTAAGTTTTCCTGCAAAATGTCTTGATAAACTTTGGAATTCATTTTTCCAACGATGACAGTAATCCGTCCAGGGCATGAGGCAGCAAAGCAGCCCCAAACCATGATGCCCCCTCCACCATATTTCACAGTTGGGATGAGGTTTTGATGTTGGTGTGCTGTGCCTTTTGTTCTCCACACATAGCGTTGTGTGTTCTTTCCAAACAACTCAATTTTGGTTTCATCTGTCCACAGAATGTTTTGCCAGTAGTGCTGTGGAAAATCCACGTGCTCTTTTGCAAACTTCAAACGTGATGCAATGTTTTTTTTGGACAGCAGTGGCTGTCCCATGAAGTCCATTCTTGTTTAATGTTTTCCTTATTGTAGATTTGTCAACAAAAATGTTAGCATGTGCCAGAGATTTCTGTACGTGTTTAGCTGACACTCTAGGATTCTTCTTCACCTCATTGAGCATTCTGCGCTGTGCTCTTGCAGTCATCTTTACAGGACGACCACACCTAGGGAGTGTAGCAACAGTGCTGAACTTTCTCCATTTGTAGACAATCTGTTTTACCGTGGACACATGGACATCAAGGCTTTTAGATATACTTTTGTAGCCCTTTCCAGCTTTATGTAAGTCAACAATTCTTGATCGTAGGTCTTCTGAGAGCTCTTTTGTGCGAGGCATGGTTCACATCAGACAACGCTTCTTCAGAACAGCAAACTCAAAACTGGTGTGTGTTTTTTATTGGACAGGCCAGCTTTAATCAACACATCCAATCTCATCACATTGATTGGACCCCAGGTTGGCTGACTCCTGGCTCCAATTAGCTCTTGGAGAATTTATTAGCCTAGGGTTTCACATACTTTTTCCACCCTGCACTATGAATGTTTACATGTTGTGTTCAATAAAAACATGAAAACATATAATGTTTGTGCGGTATTAGTTTAAGCAGACTGTGTTTCTCTATTGTTGTGACTTAGATGAAGATCAGAACACATTTTATGACCAATTTATGAAGAAATCCAAGTAAGCCCAAAGGGTTCACATACTTTTTCTTTCAACTGTATGTAGTACCATTCAGTTTAGCAAACCATGACCTCTATTATATTGAAAACCCTTGTGCATACACCATATGGACTGTTTTTATTTATTTTTTGTCCTTTTCTCAGGGTTAGACAATATTGGTCCCAATAAAATGTCATTGTATGGGAAGAGCTGCAGGAACATCTTTCATCGCACAGGAGATTATTTTAGGTTAAACATTTACATACTGTACCTCTTTGAGCCTCCTTTTATGTTCATCTAATCTGCCCTGTATGCTGTAGGCCAGGAGCAAGAGTTTATTCCATTGACTGACCAGCTGACTCATCAAAGGGGATTGAGGGTCCAGGTTTTCCAGAGGTAGAGGCACTGACTGCTTGGGGTTTGATGCACATCTCCTTTCTATGTATACAACACAAACCACAATTGAAGTTAACAATTAACAGTACTATTACAAAAAAATTAAAGCACTATAATCTGATCAGTGCACAGCAGCGTTTCTGCCAAATTTCTTTGTTACTCACTTGTTGGGGTCTTGCGACTTGTTGAAATCTGTGTCTTAGGGACCAGCTTCTGTTTACAGCATTTTGTGGCATTTTCAACCTCTGGAATTTTCCCTTTTATCTCATTTATAAAATCCTACAAAGTGAAACAGTATGGAGTCATGGAGGAGGCACATTATACATTCACATTTATGCATTTGGCAGATGCTTTTATTTAAAGCGATTTACATTGCATTATACTACATTGTATCTGAGTATGTACAAGCCCTGGGATCGAACCCATTTCCGTGGCGTTGCTAGTGCCATACTCTAACCACTGAGCCACAGGAAATATTATAATAATTAATTTAAAATAATAAAGAGTTCTTCAGAAACCCATATATGTACTGGTGCTTACAAAAACCTACAGCTCATTTCAAGAACCCAATACAGTAACAAATAAAGAGGGTCTTTGCAGAACCTAATATGATGCACCGAAGCACTTGATATTTAGGATTGTGTTTAAGTTTTGGACATGAGTACCGTGTGTTGAGTAATGAGCTTTTGTGTCAGCTCTATGTCTTCAGGCAATGGTGCCTGTTCCTTTGCATTGAGAAACTCTTCAGCAGAAGAGATCCAGTGCAGTAATCGATGTAGCTCTTCTCTCTCTGTCTCTAGAGCAGACAATGTACTCTGGATCCTCTCTGCCTGCTGTTTTGCCCACGTCTGCACCTGAACCACAAAATTACATGCTTACAAAAAAGGTGTTTCAAAAGGTTCTTCAAAGCCATTGAAAAATCTTTTGGTTCCAAAAAATAACCTTTAACATCTGATGAACCGTTCTGTTTCACAAAAAACGTTCTTTGTGATATTTTGTGAAACAGGTCCTTCAGATCATAGATAAGTAAGAAAGAGATTGTTCTTTAAAGAACCTTTGGCTGAATGGTTCTTTGTGTAACATGTATGTCTGTTTAGGGATTTTAAATAATATTAAATTCACTGGTTGTTAAATATCTTTTCAGCCTTATTGTATTGCTGTACTACACCACTGTAGTGGAGTAGGCGGGGCGAGACCGTGATTCGAGGCTGGTGAGTGAGTGTTAATGAGCACCAGCTGTGCGCGCACCGGTCTTGTATCAAGAAGGAGATCGCGAGCATAAGAGAACTAGCGACCGGACCGTTGACGAGAGACGACCAGGCCTTGGTTTTAGTTGTGGTTTGTCTATTTACTTTGTGTTATTCGCCGGCAGTCGTCCGCGAGGGGCTGCCGGCTGTATATTTACAGTGTTATTATGTGATTCCATTTACATTTACATTTAGGCATTTGGCAGACGCTTTTAACCAAAGCGACTTACATTGATTTATCCTATACATTTTACATAGGTATTTGCAATCCCCTGGGATCGAACCCACAACCTTGCGTTGTTAACGCAATGCTCTTACCACTGAGCTACAGGAAATGTTTAAATGTCTGCCGGTTCCCGCCTCCTTCCTTCCCTACTTTGAATCTTTTTACATTGGTGTCAAAAACTGGGAGGGAGGAGAGAAATGCTGTCGGAGAGTCCTCGCCGCCGAGTTGCCTCGCGGTGCCGGAGAGTTCGGGGAGCGCGGACGAAGGGCGTCCGCCAGTGACTGCCCGAACCGGTGGTTCTGGGCAAAAGGAAGTGCACAGTGTGGCCTCCCCAAAGCTTCGGTGGGACGGCGACCTTTGCTGCCGCGTCCCTGGGTCGAGGTGGGGTGGCTTTCGTCCAAGCGGGAGCGGGGGAGTTGCCTCCGTCCACCAGAGGCCGGAGCCTGCGTCCGTCCGCCCAAGGGGGAGGAGCAGGGGACGGGGAACTCGCCCTGACTTCCCGCTAAAGGAGGAGCCACCGCCGGCAGCCAGGGGGCGGACGGTCGAGCCGCCACCGAGCGCCCAGGGCCACCGAAAGGCACCGTGAAGGAGAGAACCCAGGCTGGTTGAGGACCGAGTGGCAGCATGTCGGGGAACCGAACTATAATTTTTTTTTCCTCTCTCCCCTCTCTCTTTCCGGTCGCTCCGAGGGCTCCCGTCTCCATTGTCTCATCGCTACATACCCCCAGGGGAAAGGTACTCCGAGGGGAGCAAGCACAGTCTCGGGGGTATCCCCCGGCCTGTGAGGGGCGATGGGGGTATGTAGTGGAGTAGGCGGGGCGAGACCGTGATTTGAGGCCGGTGAGTGAGTGTTAATGAGTGACAGCTGTGCGCACACCGGTCTCGTGTCACGAAGGAGATCAGGAGCATAAGAGAACGAGCGACCAGACCGTTGACGAGAGAGGACCAGGCCTGGGTTTTAGTTGTGGTTTGTCTATTTACTTTGTGTTATTTGTCTATTTACTTTGTGTTATTCGCCGGCAGTCGTCCGCGAGGGGCTGCCGGCTATATATTTACTGTGTTATTATTTGAATAAATGTTTCAATGTCTGCCGGTTCCCTCCTCCTTCCTTCCCTACTTTAAATCTTTCTACAACCACAAATTCAGCTTCTACAGCCAAGTCAGTGGTATTTAAATTTTATTTATATTATTGAAACCACTACAGAGCTCATAAAAGATCTGCTTTTAAAGATTTTTTATTACAAACAATCAGTTTGATAAGCGAAAACTATAAGCGTATTTACTGCATTAACAGTATGTTACTGTAAAAATATATTTGTTTTCAAGAAGACATTTATTTTGCATTATAACTGGGGTCATTTGGATTACTATAATGATGTGTATATAGTACAGTCGTGGCCAAAAGTTTTGAGAATTACATAAATATTAGTTTTCAAAAAGTTTGCTGCTAAACTGCTTTTAGATCTTTGTTTCAGTTGTTTCTGTGATGTACTGAAATATAATAACAAGCACTTCATACGTTTCAAAGGCTTTTATCGACAATTACATGACATTTATGCAAAGAGTTCAACATTCTGGTCCCCGAGCCACTTAGTTATCACTTTTGCCTTATGCAAAATTGTTGATTTAGGTGCAATCTTAGTAGCGACAATATCCTTGCCTGTGAAGCCATTTTTATGCAACCCAATGATGGCTCCACGCGTTTCTTTGCAGGTCACCATGGTTAACAATGGAAGAACAATGATTTCAAGTATCACCCTCCTTTTAACATGTCAAGTCTGCCATTCTAACCCAATCAGCCTGACATAATGATCTCCAGCCTTGTGCTTGTCAACATTCTCACCTGTGTTAACAAGATGATTACTGAAATGATCTCAGCAGGTCCTTTAATGACAGCAATGAAATGCAGTGGAAAGTTTTTTTGGGGATTAAGTTAACTTTCATGGCAAAGAAGGACTATGCAATTCATCTGATCACTCTTCATAACATTCTGGAGTATATGCAAATTGCTATTATAAAAACTTAAGCAGCAACTTTTCCAATTTCCAATATTTATGTAATTCTCAAAACTTTTGGCCACGACTGTACAGTGCTTTTTGGAGCTTTAACATTTTATGTCCTATATAAGTCAATAAAATGACAACATTTTAAAATTAAAACTTTGTGTTCAGCTAAAGAAAGGAGATCATAAACATTTGAGTTGGGATGGTAATGTGCATGCAAAATTGGTTCGGATGGTGCTGCAAAAATGGGCGGGAGCAATCCTTTTATCTTTTACATTTCTGTACAGTGAGGTCACGTTATGACGTTTTGATCTTCTATTGGTCTCACGCATTCACTTGACGCGAAAATCGCAGGTCAGAGTTCACTAAACTTGAACTTTGCTACGCAGAGAATTGCAAATTATATTCGGTTGGGCATGTGTTTCTGGTGTGTTGGAGGAAAGAAGGCAAGTGAGGCATCAGACTATAAGATGTCTGCTAAATATCTGAAGATCTGGAAATCATCTGCTGTGTAAAAACATCTGATAAATAAAATCAGTTTTTCATATATTCTAAATCATCATAAACATCTTCCAGATGTAGGACAGGAAGCATCTCAGCGACGTATTCCAGATGAGGCAACACACTAAAATAAATATTGCACATGTAAACACAGAGATAAAATAGACTTTTCCAGGAGGCATGTATGCTATCAGGGAATGTGCTTTCAAAAACATATAACTTACCTCCTCATAGCGAGTCCTGGTTATATTGATCCATGATTTGATGGTTATGACAGAGTCAGGGTGACAGGCGGACAGAATATTTTCACCCAGTTTGCGAATATTTTCTAGTGCCATCTGCTGACTATTCAAGGAACTCATTGACTCCTTATGCAGAGAGTAAAGAAAGGTCATGAAACTCTTGAATATATTGAAATATGTTTAGGTGTGAAGGAATTCATATCCATCATACCTCATGATATGTACGAAATGTCAGAAGATCCTTCTCTTCCTCAGGCAGCACACCATACTTCAGAACCCTCTCAACATCCGCAAGAAGATCCAGAAATAAGTGAACCATTCCTTCAAACTCCTCCGCCTGAAGATGAGTTTTAAGATTCAGAACATATTGCACACTTAATGGCCGTCATCAAGAAGAACTAGATATATTAAAAAAAGCAGTTGTCTGAAAATAATAAATGTTGAAAATAAATGATTTTGGACCAATAAGGAAGAACTGTGGGCAGGTACACCCAGAACAGTGAAACAAACAGCTCATTACACTCTTTTTTCATACACAAGCATCAAGTGCCAATCAAACCAAGATCTAAAATGGTTGCCATTACAGCATTATTGCCTTGTCTTTTAGCAAGACGTGTATATGGTGTTGCAGTACCTGTTGAATTGCCAACTCAAGCCGAGCC
Organism: Triplophysa bombifrons; assembly: GCA_029783895.1. Lineage (NCBI taxonomy): Eukaryota > Metazoa > Chordata > Actinopteri > Cypriniformes > Nemacheilidae > Triplophysa > Triplophysa bombifrons. The sequence goes on from CM056455.1 coordinate 9,629,007, forward strand.
TGTTTGGACACAGAGAGTTTACACACAGCCTCCCAGCGGACCTCCAGCTCCTCCATCTGCTCCTGCAACCAGTGGTCATCAGCTGAGCTGTTCTGCGTCAGATCCTTGACCGACCGCTTCAGTGTTCTTATACAGCTGGCGCGCTTCCCAAGCTCACGCTGAAACACCTACACCCAAGGAAGTTTAGCACTCTGAACAACACTTGACTGTCTCTGAGCAAAAGAAATCATCTAGCATTGTCTGTAGCCAAATATGAACCTTGTGCTTGTCAATCAAATTGTTGACCAGGTCTTTTTCCCCACACACAGGAACTTCTTCAGCTAGTTGTGGCTCTGCTCTGTACAACCAATCATTGAGAGCCTGTAGGGCATCAGTGAATCTGCCTGAAAACAGCAGGGCCTCTTCCAGTTTGTGTTGCCTTAAAAAGCAAAAGATCAGAGAATGGATTTTCTATTGATTTTCTACAACAGAGCATGTTAAAGCAGATATTTAACTCACCTCTCACTGGATTTGCCATTGATAGTGTCCCAGGAGTCTCTGAGCTCTGATGCCACATTCTCCAGGTGCTGTGTATCCTCAAGGCTCTGGGCTTTCTCCAGAAGCAAGCGGCCACTTTTCAGACAGGCCTCATACATAGGCCTTTTTGAGCGAAGAAGCTTCTGGAAATTCTAACAGTATAAAACATCAGAATACTTGCAGAAATTATGCATTTACTTGCATTGATAAGACAAATAAAATTTTATAGTTAGCCAATTAAAATATATGAATAATTAAAATTTAGCAATTTTGTAAACATTGCATTAGATAATACAACTAAACAATTATTTACACAAAATATAAAAGTGCTCTCAGACCTGTTGACCCCACTGTGAAAAATTTGATTTACCTTTAGATCACTAAGCTGTTGTTTGATCTCTTCTTGTGTCACAGCGATTTCTTTGTGTGTATCCAGTGTCTGTTCTACTTCTGTCATCCAGTCCACCAGTAGATGCCATGATTCATTAAACTGTGGAGAATAAATACATAAGCTCTGAAATCGGTGGTTCTTCAGAATTCTTTAATAGCACTGCTCACCTGTCAGACACTAAGAACCGATGTCTGTGTAAAAAGATGTGTTTGAATAAATTTGAATGTTGGTGTTGAATTTGACATGAGAAGGGAATACCTGTTTGGCATGTCTTTTGACATCCTCTAGAGTTTTCCCCCTCTCTGTGGTGTGTTGGAGGATTTTCTTGTATCGGTCACAAACGGTCATTGTGAGGTTCTGTACTACATCGCAGTCTTCCTTTTTGGAGACATATTCCGACAGACGTGTAGCAGCTTTTTCCACAATTGTCTTCCTCTCTCCATAAGACTTGAGCTCACTTACCAGCATCTATATTGGGAGGGAATTAACACTAAATATAGCTCATAGCAGCAGTTATGGGGTAAAGCCCTACAAGGGCACAAAGAGAAATATATGTGGTCTTGCCTGATCTTGAGTTTTTGAAAATCAGACTTAAACACATAGGTAATGGATCTAGAAACACAATGACATTGCATATAACTTTTGACCACTAGGCTGCGCTGTTATAAAATGACTAGATATTCTACTAATGTTGAATACAAAGTTCCATGTCAGTATTTATTATTATAAGTATAGCAAAGATCCACTGACAAGGCAAATGATAACTGTTCCATCAATCAAAAAGCTTTTAATAACTTTTGTCTGTAGATGCTGTATATGAACTTTTGTGCAAATCTCCTACAAAATGTGTCCGTTTTTCATATAATTAAATATGGTGAACATGATGTACAGTCGTGGCCAAAAGTATTGAGAATTACATAAATATTGGAAATTGGAAAAGTTGCTGCTTAAGTTTTTATAATAGCAATTTGCATATACTCCAGAATGTTATGAAGAGTGATCAGATGAATTGCATAGTCCTTCTTTGCCATGAAAATGAACTTAATCCCAAAAAACTTTCCACTGCATTTCATTGCTGTCATTAAAGGACCTGCTGAGATTATTTCAGTAATCATCTTGTTAACTCAGGTGAGAATGTTGACAAGCACAAGGCTGGAGATCATTATGTCAGGCTGATTGGGTTAGAATGGCAGACTTGACATGTTAAAAGGAGGGTGATGCTTGAAATCATTGTTCTTCCATTGTTAACCATGGTGACCTGCAAAGAAACGCGTGCAGCCATCATTGCGTTGCATAAAAATGGCTTCACAGGCAAGGATATTGTGGCTACTAAGATTGCACCTAAATCAACAATTTATAGGTTCATCAAGAACTTCAAGGAAAGAGGTTCAATTCTTGTAAAGAAGGCTTCAGGGCGTCCAAGAAAGTCCAGCAAGCGCCAGGATCGTCTCCTAAAGAGGATTCAGCTGCAGGATCGGAGTGCCACCAGTGCAGAGCTTGCTCAGGAATGGCAGCAGGGAGGTGTGAGCGCATCTGCACGCACAGTGAGGCGAAGACTTTTGGAAGATGGCCTGGTGTCAAAAAGGGCAGCAAAGAAGCCACTTCTCTCCAAAAAAAACATCAGGGACAGATTGATCTTCTGCAGAAAGTATAGTGAATGGACTGCTGAGGACTGGGGCAAAGTCATATTCTCAGATGAAGCCCCTTTCCGATTGTTTGGGGCATCTGGAAAAAGGCTTGTCCGGAGAAGAAAAGGTGAGCGCTACCATCAGTCCTGTGTCATGCCAACAGTAAAGCATCCTAACACCATTCATGTGTGGGGTTGCTTCTCATTCAAGGGAGAGGGCTCACTCACAATTCTGCCCAAAAACACAGCCATGAATAAAGAATGGTACCAAAACACCCTTCAACAGCAACTTCTTCCAACAATCCAACAACAGTTTGGTCAAGAACAATGCATTTTCCAGCACGATGGAGCACCGTGCCATAAGGCAAAAGTGATAACTAAGTGACTCGGGGACCAGAATGTTGAAATTTTGGGTCCATGGCCTGGAAACTCTCCAGATCTTAATCCCATTGAGAACTTGTGGTCAATCCTCAAGAGGCGGGTGGACAAACAAAAACCCACAAATTCTGACAAACTCCTAGAAGTTATTATGAAAGAATTGGGTTGCTATCAGTCAGGATTTGGCCCACAAGTTGATTGAGAGCATGCCCAGTCGAATTGCAGAGGTCCTGAAAAAGAAGGGCCAACACTGGCCAACACATCACAGAAACAACTGAAACAAAGATCTAAAAGCAGTTTAGCAGCAAACTTTTTGAAAACGAATATTTATGTAATTCTCAAAACTTTTGGCCACGACTGGTGGGTAGAATATGACAAGTTAGATATCGAAGTATTTTGCTTGATCCAGCAAATATACTAGTGTAAATCACCAGATAATGTGTTGAATTTTTAATTTGCTGGAAACAATCAAACAAAGGTTGTTGTATATTTTGACCACTAGGGGCGCTGGCTTAAAACGTTACAGATACTATCAGCAGGTCTTTACATTAACACCTGCCTTTCAAAAGTGTAATTGAGAGCTATCATGTCTTACAGGTAGGAAATATACACAAATTGAATAGAAGTTCTCCAACACAAACACAGTCTTTAATGCTAAATTGGAAAATAAATACAAAATAATTCTCATTAAAGCTACAAAACACTTTGAATTCCTCTTTTCTTTTGTTCTTTGATTAACAATAGTGACAGGAGTGACAGCAGCAGGTTATGTAATGCGGCCCCTTTAAGAGCTGCTGCTTTTCGCAGATTCGACGCCACTCCCATCTTCACAAATCTTTGTATTCATTTAAGATTTTATTTAACATGTTGAAGTCTGTGCTTACGCAAATGCTAGACAAAATGGGCTTTTTCGCATAGTCTTGTTTGGCTTTATTCATTTAAGGACAAAAGAGAATTTAAAACTGATGCGCTCTCTGACAGAGATTCACTGACCCAGCCTATGGCCTGTGACTGTATACACCAGACTGGACCTTGTGTTGTGTTTGCCGCGTCCCACAGCTAGAAGCTGTACTTAACAAAGCAACTGTTTCAAAACGCGCATGAGTGGTTTAAAAGCCTGTACATGAATTTTAAACGTGTTAATCTGAAAAAAATTAATTGCATGCGCTAACGAATTAACGTTGACAGCCCTAATATATATATATATATATTTCTTGATCTTGATGATACCAAGTTTCATATTGATTCATGAAAGTTTATCAAAATACAGCATTAAAGACCATGTTGCTGTGCATGTTGTCAAATTTGTCAATGCGCTTTACAAGGACTAGTTCGAAAAAGTATGTTTTTAAATCGCAGGAATTGTTTGTGACGTAATATGATGCCATATGGTACAATCGGATGGGAATCAGATAAAGCCTGGCTCAGATTACAGGATTCTCGGCCATATTTTACCCCGATTTCCCCTCCCGAGAATCTTTGAAAAAATCGTGCCCAGAAACTCGATCGGGCCCGAGATTCAGACAGGATTATCACGTAATGTGAGGCGTTCACAGATCGAATCTTTCATCTCCCGATCTGCTCCGAGAGAAATCTTAGCCGCCCCGATCATATCAAACATGTTTGATATTTAAGATTTTAAATCGGGGTGATGACGTTGGTACTTTCGATACAGCCAATGAGAGACAGATCTGAAAGTTGACGGAGATGACTGACAGACCTTTAAAAATGTACAGCGGAGATGGAGGAACAACTTGTGGCAACAACAGGATTATCTTTATAATTTATCCTCAAAAACATACCACAACCGCATAGATAAGGAAAAGAGCTGGGGAGAAGTCGCGTCGGTTTTAAATATACCGCGTAAATTAACTGCTAACGCGCAGCTTGTAGTTTCGTTCAACAGATTGTTATTTGGCTATAGGCACACATACATGCGTTTATGTGTTTGTTTTTATGCTGTATCTTATAATCACGTTGGCATTCATCTTTATTCTCGGCAGCGACAATTGTTTTCTTCCGTTATTTATTGACATTAAACTTAAGCTGCTCGCCCAAAGAACAGTCATAACTTCAGCCCTAATAAAAAAAATCATAGCACCATCTGCTCAAAATACGTTCCCGCGGCTTTGGACTGACAGACAGAGAATCATTCAGAGTGACAAAAACACAGAATTCCAGGATTGAATGTTACACACCTTGCTACAGTTTTGCTACAATAAAGTATAAATCCCTTGCTATTAATTGCTACAGAAACATTTGCTTTTCACCGTGGATATGCGGTAGCCCTACAGTTAAAACGGTACAGTTACACACTCTACAGTCGTGGCCAAAAGTTTTGAGAATTAGATAAATATTCGTTTTCAAAAAGTTTGCTGCTAAACTGCTTTTAGATCTTTGTTTCAGTTGTTTCTGTGATGTACTGAAATATAATTACAAGCACTTCATACGTTTCAAAGGCTTTTATCGACAATTACATGACATTTATGCAAAGAGTCAGTATTTGCAGTGTTGGCCCTTCTTTTTCAGGACCTCTGCAATTCGACTGGGCATGCTCTTAATCAACTTGTGGGCCAAATCCTGACTGATAGCAACCCATTCTTTCATAATAACTTCTTGGAGTTTGTCAGAATTAGTGGGTTTTTGTTTGTCCACCCGCCTCTTGAGGATTGACCACAAGTTCTCAATGGGATTAAGATCTGGGTGGTTTCCAGGCCATGGACCCAAAATTTCAACATTATGGTCCCCGAGCCACTTAGTTATCACTTTTGCCTTATGCTCCATCGTGCTGGAAAACGCATTGTTCTTCACCAAACTGTTGTTGGATTGTTGGAAGAAGTTGCTGTTGGAGGGTGTTTTAGTACCATTCTTTATTCATGGCTGTGTTTTTGGGCAGAATTGTGAGTGAGCCCACTCCCTTGGATGAGAAGCAACCCCACACATGAATGGTGTTAGGATGCTTTACTGTTGGCATGACACAGGACTGATGGTAGCGCTCACCTTTTCTTCTCCGGACAAGCCTTTTTCCAGATGCCCCAAACAATCGGAAAGGGGCTTCATCGGAGAATATGACTTTGCCCCAGTCCTCAGCAGTCCATTCACTATACTTTCTGCAGAAGATCAATCTGTCCCTGATGTTTTTTCTGGAGAGAAGTGGCTTCTTCGCTGCCCTTCTTGACACCAGGCCATCTTCCAAAAGTCTTCGCCTCACTGTGCGTGCAGATGCGCTCACACCTCCCTGCTGCCATTCCTGAGCAAGCTCTGCACTGGTGGCACTCCGATCCCGCAGCTGAATCCTCTTTAGGAGACGATCCTGGCGCTTGCTGGACTTTCTTGGACGCCCTGAAGCCTTCTTTACATTTTTTAATTGAACCTCTTTCCTTGAAGTTCTTGATGAACCTATAAATTGTTGATTTAGGTGCAATCTTAGTAGCCAAAATATCCTTGCCTGTGAAGCCATTTTTATGCATTGCAATGATGGCTGCACGCGTTTCTTTGCAGGTCACCATGGTTAACAATGGAAGAACAATGATTTCAAGCATCACCCTCCTTTTAACATGTCAAGTCTCCCAATCTAACCCAATCAGCCTTACATAATGATCTCCAGCCTGGTGCTTGTCAACATTCTCACCTGAGTTAACAAGATGATTACTGAAATGATCTCAGCAGGTCCTTAATGACAGCAATGAAGTGCAGTGGAAAGGTTTTTTGGGATTAAGTTAATTTTCATGGCAAATAAGGACTATGCAATTCATCTGATCACTCTTCATAACATTCTGCAGTATATGCAAATTGCTATTATAAAAACTTAAGCAGAAACTTTTCCAATTTCCAATATTTATGTAATTCTCAAAACTTTTAGCCACGACTGTAGACCTGTTGAATAACCGCTGCATTTCCTTCATCTATCGTGGAAATACACTTTTTTCATAATAGGACAAATAGATCACGTGAAATTAACTGCGATGTCTCTTTGTTTACTTCTGTTTCCCGGTGAGATGACGTAAGAGGCGTCCTCTGGTATGATAATCTTAATATTATCCTGTATTTGGGTGTCTTAAAATGTCTTTTGATGTGCAATTATGAAAGAACAAAATTCCAATTAATTAATTTTTATTTTTGCACTTGCTACATTTAGTCTTATTTATATACACAACTTTACCCCCCAATGTTTTCTTCTCTGGACATTTCACATTCATAAATGCAAGTTTACAAAGGGCAAACCTATTTTTGTAGTGCTTGAAAAAGATATTCAAATGTAGATGTAATGCCAGGTTTAAGATTTTACATAAGAGAATCTGGCAAAATTCTCCTTATGTGTGTGCTGCAACCAGAATTTCAAATCTGTCAGGATTGTAAAGCTCCTCTAGTCTGAGCCAGGTTTAGGATTGTACATAAGAGAATCTGGCAAGATTCTCCTTATGTGTGAGCTGCAACCAGATTTAAAATCTGTCAGGATTTTAAAACTCCTGTAGTCTGAGCCAGGCTTAATGGTTCATAGGTAAAAAAAGAATTTGTTTCTAGGATTTATGGTTAAAAAGGAAAATGTGTGTAAAACTTTGAATTGGTGGTGAAGCTATTGAGTTTTGTGTCTGTGTGCCAAATTTGATAACATTTTACCATACTTTCTATGAGCTGCTATGGACACAATGGCAGAAGAATAATAACAAATATAGCTGCAAGCCGCAATTACGGAGTCAAGCCCCACAAGGGCACAAAGGTAAATGCATGTGAACATTGCTGATGATTAGTTTCTGCACAGCAGATTAAAAAACATATGTGTAAGTATAAAGAGAACAACATAATTGCTTATTACTTTTGACCACTAAGTGGCGCTGTCACCAAACTTGTGTGAGGGAATCAAGATTTTCCAGTGATGATACAAACCAAGTTTCCTCTCAATACACAAAGGTTTGCAGAGATGCAATGACCCTATGGTATGCTTGCCTTTAAAATATGTTGATAAATTGCATAAGACATTTTTGACCAATCGAAAAGCTTTAGATAACTCAGGTGTGTCTTTTAATGCTATATAACCAATTTCATGCATAACTGACACATTTTTTAGGAGGAGTTTGAAAAAGTATGTTGTGAATAAAATGCCATATGGCAGACAAGTATGGTGGTGTGTGACATATTTGGTATCAAAGAACTCGGCTAGAGCCAACAACTCTAGTAATGTGAATTAAATTACATGACGTTGAATTATAAGCATTTTTATATTTTTTTTATATCTCTTGACAATTAGGGGGCCTCCAGCTATAAAAAAATGGAATGGCCAATTGAAAATCTTTAAATACATTTTTGTCAACACTGTCTCTAGATACTACATACCAAATTTCATGCAAATCGGTCAAAAGCTCTAGGTAAAGATTGAAAAATAATGTTTTTTGAATAATTCAAAATGTCAGGATAGTTTCCATTACGGAAAATGACATTATATGGTGCATTCGAATCGGCATGAGCTCAGGATTCAGAGGAAAATAAACTTTCTGTTTCTACGGCATACGGTTTAGAAGTAATGGGCAAAAATGTATGTGAAGCTTCGGAGAGTTGGTGGCCCTAGAGGGGTTTAGTTTGATAATTCAAATTTGCCACAGTAACAGATAAGACTGTCCTCTATCTGTGTGCCAAATTTCATAATTTTCCAACGTAGAGTTCTATTGGATGTCATAGAGTTCCATTGTGGAAGATAAATAAGAAAACTAACGGTACTCCTTCGGGACTTGACCCCTAAACAGAGCTGTAAGCAGCAATTACGGAGTCAAGCCCAACAATGGCCCAAAGTGAAATATTTTGGACATGTCAGATGATAAGATTTTGAAAACCAAGTTTAAAAACAAAGGAAATGCACTACAACACAATAAAATTGCTCATAATTTATCACTAGGTGGTGTTGTCACCAAATTTTTATGAGGCAGACAAGATATGCAATTGATGATAAATACCAAGTTTCGGTATTTGACACAACAAAAGTGTCACAAAGATGACCACATCTCAAATTACCCTTTGGCACGGTCATTGACGCTGTATATGAGAACGATTTGATCTATCAAAATGCTTTTAATAACTTTTTACAGTACTTTCTCCAGATTCTACATACCATACTTCATGTAAATCTGACAAATCTCAGTGTTTCCCATTCATTGATAAAACCATGGCAGGCTGCCCTATTCTATTTTGTTCCGCCAGTCTTGAAACAACTTTTTTATAACGTTAAATTCTGCACCGTTGATTCGCCACGTTGCTCTCTCTGTTGCCTCAGCGCACAAACATGTACTAGAACGCATGGTCGCTCGTGCTTCAGCTTTCGCGGTTGAATCAAAGATGCGCAAACTTGCCAAAAAGAACAATGTTTAAAAACTGGTATGTGACAAGGTGTACCGTAAACAAGCTAAAAACCCAGACCAATGTTTTTAAAAGCTGTTAACCCCAAAAAACTAGCGTTTAAGGACACAAAAGTGGTGCGCATCGTGTATTTTTTTTTAACTAAAACGATGGTGGGACGAAAGCTGTTAGCTGTATTAGCTAATATTATAGGGTGACCATATTTCAGCTTTCGAAAAAGAGGACAGTCAGTGGGGGCAGGAGGCAGATGGACACCCACAGCGGGTGGAAAGATCGGGATGGGTGTAAATACTTGACAAATGCGTTAACAACCATGAAACTGTTATTGAACTTTAATACATAAAGCAATACATCATTTCCCAACTTTTGGCCTTCAGCAATAGAATAATAACAAACAAATAAAAATGTTTAGCATTTAAATGACAACTTTTTTGAAAAAAAACACTGTCTTTTCAAGGCCATAGGTTAAATAAAAAATCACTTGCCATTAAAAAAAATGTGCATCGTTAACGCAATTCAGATTTTATGTGCCACCCACTGAAAAGCAAGCTGCTTCTTTGGCTATTGGTTGTGGCCGTGGTGCTTGTCGCTACCCGATCTGTCCCGGGAACACGTTTTGTTCCGCGCATGCGCGAAAGTGTGTTTAAAAAAAGTAGTTTGACACAACCGGAACCATACAAACCATACCAGAAATTATTTTATGTATAAACTCTTTATTGAAAATTGCATTTAACATCAGAAGACATTAAACAGATTACAATTTGTAAGGGTTTGGAGAAATGTACTGAACGAGGGATAGGCTACACTGCCCTTTGAAGAGCGAAAAATAGTCTTTTTTAAATATTTTTTTTTACTTTTTTATTTTATTTATTAATAGCAACGAAACAACAATATAAAAAAAGAATATGCGTCATAATTGAGAAATGTTTTTTATTTAAAAAAATGTATTTGTTTAATGTCGTTTGATGTTAAGTGCCATTTTCTATAAAGAGTTAAAAAATATATATTTAAGGTACGGAACAAGTTGTGTCAAACTATTTTTTTTAACTACCGTAAATGGTTTTTGCTGGAAGTCGACGCACTTTCGCGCATGCGCGGAACAAATCGTGTTTCTGGGACGGATCAGGTAACGTCAGTGCTGAGGTAATGAGATGCGCTTTGTTTACTTACGTGCATGCGTACGTGCTTACGTACGTACATTACCGATCAATGGTGGCTAGCAAGAAGTGGTTGCTTTGCAAAAATTATAAAACGCATGCAATGAATGACGACTTTAGAACGCAAAACCCGAATCCCGGATATTTTAGGAAATTTAGAAATCCCGCCCGGACGCAGTTTTTTTGTCTCAAAAAGAGGACATGTCCGGGAAAAAGAGGACGTATGGTCACCTTATAATATTAGCACTCGCAAACATAACGTTACTCCAGAGCAATCTGCTTTATCCACATTCTAACAAGTTGCAGATTATTATATTACAGAAATATAATACTGTAAAACTGACATTTGGATTTTTGACTTACCAGTGACAAAGTGTTTACTGTATGTAGTGGAGTAGGCGGGGCGAGACCGTGGTTCGAGACCAGTGAGTAATTGTGAATGAGCGCCAGCTGTGCGCACACTGGGCTCGAATCACGTAGGAGATTGGGAGCATATAAGAGAACGAGCGACCGGACCGTCGAAGAGAGAGGACCGGGCCCGGACATGTTTTACGGTTGTATGTATGTTTTTGTGATTTGTTTTGTTTGCCGGCGGTCGGCCATGAGGGGCTGCCGGCTGTTATTATTTATGTTGAATCTTTATTTTAACTGTCTTCCGGTTCCCGCCAAGTCAATGGAGAGGGTTGCATGACTTGGCACGACTCAAGGAGTCAAATGAGACCACTCCCATTATTTTAGACTAAAGTGTTATAGGTAAAAGTATACATTTTTTATATATCATATACTGTATATAATATATATAATGACCGTAATGTAGGGGCTGGCACAAAACCAACATTTTCCCTGCATGGTTATCGTGGTTCACGAAAAATAAATAAATAATGCTCAATCAAATTCATCTTTAATTTTGTTTTAACAAAAATATACTTTTTATTTTGAATCACAAAAAAGTATGAGTTTAGAGAGATTTGGTGTGAAATAACAAACTGACAGAAATCTCTGACAATTTGTAATAGAGCTGTAGTATTTTGCTAACCTAAAGCATTTTTCTTATGATGGGGTAGTGGTAAATCCAGAAACTAGGAAGAGTACTTTGGTTTGGGTACTGAAAGGGTGCTTATAGGTTTTCCAGTGTGACATCTGAGAAACACCTAATGGTGTCATGCTGGAGAAATCACATGCATAAACAAAACCACAAAAACCCACCCTGTGTTCCTGGAGCTGTGAGCAGATGGTGTCCAGGATGAAGCTGGGTGCAGGTAAAGTGTTTATGTTCTCCTCACACTTGGCCATTTTGGTCAGCAGGTCTTGGACATTACTGTTAAACTCCTTTGCTAGACCTAGTCCCTCTGTTAACTTAGCCTAAACAGAGATTATAATTGTAATGTTTTGAACTAACTAAACTTTACATTCATAATCAAGACAATTTAACAGTCTGCCATGTAATTCTTTGACACTTATAAAACAAAAACTTTTAATACTAAGCAATGCAACTTTATAAATTAATCATTAATATAATTAATAATGTCAACAGATCATAGATAACCTCATTGCTGGACAACATCAACAGTTTAAATACAAAAACTCTTATCACCTTCCGTTCTTGCATTTTAGCATAGACAGAGCTCCATTTTTGCTCCAGTATGCATAAACTGTGCTCAGTGCTTGAGCCACGAGCCACATCGTTGCCCTCCAGCATCCTATGGATGGCGTCACGTACATTTGTGAAGGTATGCATTTTAGAATCCATCTCATTACACAACCCCTGTAACACAATAATTGTTTACACTTTATTATATAATTTTGTTTCATATAAACACACATTCAATCAATTGATCATCAATGCAACTGTTGCAGGTTTGAGAAGCCTGTGGTGTTTTACCAAATGATTGTTTAGTCTCTCATTGGCAGAGTCCGGCATGCCCCAAACTGTCTTACTGGACGACAGACTCAGCTCTGTGTGATCTAGCCACTGCAGGAGATCTTGGATCTCCATGGATACATCTTGAACCTGAAATCCAATTATAAATGTCATGCCTTTTATTAATCCTAAAGTTTCAATTCGCTCCTGAATTATCTTAAGTATTGCTTGAGCTATTAATACACAATTTTATATAGACAGTCTCAAAGCAATGACAAAACAAACGTTACTGCGCATGCACGCTTTTGTGGCCCGAACCTAACTTCCGGTACACATCTGGAGAGAATTGGGTCCCTGCAGATTATTTCTGACAACAAGCAAAATAATTTTATCACGGTTGTTTAAATGAGACCGAAATGGCTCATGAATGTGACCTCCGGAGTATGCAACCTATTTGGAAACAACACAACCATTGCGAAAGTATTTAACAGATAAATAGTGTATAAGTCGATGCTTCAAATGACACTCCTGTAAAGTGTCTGGCAACTACTGTGAGCGTCGAGTAATGCTGGATTAGCGGTGAAATTGCCACATGGCAGCCGTCTTTAAGCCGATGTGGCTGCTGCTGGATAACAAAAGGATAACATATTTTTATCTTCAGCTGCGCATGACGCAAAGAGCCGTGTCCGTAGAAGTTGTGGGATTTTGGATGCACGACCACTGCTTGCACACTGCCTCCGCTTCTCCAACGAAGTGGCCGCATTTTGCTGCTAACCGCATGGTTCCGTTTGGAAATAGACTGGACAGACATGACTGATACAGCGTAAATCCAGCATTACCCTCTCTTCAATATTTTCAATTTAGACTGCGATACCACGCTCAGGCGCTGAATATCCCATACAGCTTCTTTAAATGTGAAGTTACACCACTCATTCAACAAAGTTATAACAAAATTTACATACAATAAAATTCAACAAATCCTTTGCTTAATAAAGTGATTATACAATTGAATATTAAAGGGGTGCTGCAGCGATGTGGCATGCATTCTGACTTCTTTGCAATGTTGAACGTGCTCATAGTAAACATGGTCAACTTGTCAAAAAACAAGTTGGCCGTATTACGTAGTATTTCTGTGCTCGATTCACTCCCCCAGGGCCGCTTTAATATGTATGACTATTAATATAATAAAAAAACATAAATTTTTCTATTATTAGCCACTAGCCTGACCAATAAACAAAGCCCAAGACTGGAAGTTTTCTTCGGACCTAGCACATACATCCGATGAAACCGTCTATATAAATGCATGTTTTAAATTCTTTAAAGAGTACCTAGCATGAGATCATGAAAATGACATTTCATCCAGTCTGTTATGTTGCATTGTTTGAAAGTAAGCTGTCTGCCAAGTTATAAGTCCGAAGGTGAATAAATAACAAAGTTATTTGCTTGTAAAAATGGGAGTCAACTCTGAATCACACAAACGAGACTTGGAATAGTACAGCCGCGTATCTACGTCACTAGACATAGTCCCCGCCCACGTTTTGCTGAGACTGCCGGGAAAACGTATTGCTCCTCCCCCAAACACTGTTGCTCGTTCGTTATGCATTTTTTATCATGTCTAGAGCCTGTGTTCTATGGTGTGACACTAATTCGGTCTTATTTCAACTACCTAAGGAAGAACGTCTGAGGGAAAAATGGTTACAATTCATTTTTCAAACGATAAGGAGTATAACCCCATGGTTGTACAGTGACCGCGTCGTTTCACCGAAGATTGGTTTAACAATCTTGGCGCGTTCACTGCAGGGTATGTGAAACGACTATCCTTGAAAGAGGGGGCAATACCAACTCTATTTGGACCTGTTAGCTCCACCGAATACCAACCTGTTAGTGTGACTTTTGATTTTAGTCTTAACTTCAAGAAATATTTTCGTACCTTATGTCTGTGTTTAGCTAATGCATATAATGCTAACATTAGCATTAACCGTTATTTCAGGGGTGTTACAGTTTGTTTATCTTGCTATTAACTTTGCATTTTGACACATTTGCCGCACGTGCACCTATATAGATATATTTGGGTGAAACTACAATCATTTTTCATAACATTGACTTTCTGAAATGCCTTATGTACCATGACAACTCACAGTTAAGATGAAATAATAGTATTACTATCGTATTAACAGTATTTTAAGAAAAAATATTATTTTATTTCATTGATGAGCAAAAGCATAACATGCATTTTGTCACACTGGGAGTTTTTATGACAAGAGTTGTCACTTGCCACTGACAAACATCCTGATCCAGTCGTGGTGGAGTTTGTTGTGGATTAGCGTGGTCTGATGCTTCCTAGTCATACTCGGGCTCAAATTGGTATGCTAAAATCGCTGCCATCTCTAGCTACACATATAATATAAATGACATCCAACCACATGTAAACCATAATCCTGTAATGATGGAAGGCATTCCATTTGCGATAAATGATGAACGAGTTTGACCAATCACAACAGACTACACCATCTGACCAATCACATGACACAAGGTTAGCGGGTAGGAGGGACCTAGACGGATGAATCGCGGAATGAATCTTTTGATAGTCAGTCAAGAAGTAAGGTACGAATAACTGCCTATTATTACGACATTATAGTATTTTTACACATTTTATTTACATAAAGTTGTTGTTGGACACTCCATAAACCAAAGTTTCTATCAGGCTCCGGCCTTAAGAACCATATGCTATGTACTCTTAAACATCTTATCTTAAACCAATGCTTAAATTGTCTTACTTAACACATATGAATCACACAGATTTTTTTATTACAAAACTGAAACTTTCACTTTAAAAGTTGGAAAATAAAGTTGAAAGCAGAGTAAATGCTGCCAACAACTCCTCCAATATGTTAAAAAAGCATCATTGATTCTGATTGGTCTAATCTTTTGTTCATGATAAGACACAGCTATGATCTTTCTGAGGTATCTGTAACTCCATATTTTTTTATATTGAAAAACATTTATTGAAAATATATATTTAATTTCTTACTCTGTAATCTGTGTTAACTGCATGTGTATGTGGTCACCTGACTGAGGTTATTTTCCAGCTCTAGCTGTCGGCGCTCGGTTTCACAGCGTACAGATTCCCAGCATTCATTTAGTTTTTTGAGGCGTGTCTGCAGGACATGTGAGCTGTTTCCTGCCCGAGACTCTATCAGGCTCCGGCCAGCCTGATTCAGTGACTCCACTGTATGCACGTGGGACATCACGTCATTTTGCAAAACCTAAATGCATGAAGCAACAGAATGTGTGACTTAATGATCAATAAAGGGTTATTAAACATATTACGACACGAGTCTTAAGTTTACAGTAAGAGTATAAAGATAATGTATCCCACAATTCACTACAGTGGTCAACTCAACCTTTCACTTCAGGAATAATGAATGTTTTTGTCATCTTTGGTAAAATTGCTAGTTTATACGTCTTAATTTGATTGGGATTGGATATGGTTTTTTTACCGTTTTAAAAAATCAGCAGCCACAAGAGATACTATTTACCAACCACACCCAGTGAACATAATGATGAAACCCACAAATATTTTTAAAATAGTTAAATGTCATAAACCTTTATAGTTTAAGTTATGTTCATACCTTGAGTTTAGCTAGCTCTATCTCACAGGTCTGCAGGTCAATGCTGATTGGCTGAGAGGCCTGTAGCAGGTCAGCAGTGTGGGAGATCCAGGCATGCAACTCATCCAGGGTGTTCTGGAACTGACCCAAGCCCAGAAGTGCACATTCCAACTGGTGCTGCTCAAAAACATACTTAAATGTTATTAAAGTACTATTATGCTGAAACATGTTATATTTAGGTGAGGTCTTACCTGTCTGTTGATAGTCTCTGACTCCATGCTGTCCCATCGTTGACGGAAGTCACACAGCGTAGAGATGGATCCATCTTCATCCGATACCGGTGAAAGGCGACACACAAAACGATGGTTTAGACTCTCAACTTCGATTTTCTTCTGATAGAGCTCTCGCTTAAATTCCTTAGAGAGGGTTATTGGCATCAGTGTTTGGATAAGAACTGAAGGACCTTTCGTATCAATTTTTTTTGTCGGGTTTCACAGACAAGGCTTA
This sequence comes from Triplophysa bombifrons, assembly GCA_029783895.1. Lineage (NCBI taxonomy): Eukaryota > Metazoa > Chordata > Actinopteri > Cypriniformes > Nemacheilidae > Triplophysa > Triplophysa bombifrons. The sequence goes on from CM056455.1 coordinate 9,645,403, forward strand.
AGGCTAGTCCCAGACTAAAAAGAATATTTGAGTTGTCTTAATTGAAAATAACTTGCCCTGACATATCTTAAAATACGTCATTGCCATTGTTTTGTCTCAAGATGCCCACCAGTAATGTTTTTTGTCCTGGCTTAAGCTAAGCCGTGTCTGTGAAATTGGGCCTTAGTGTGTTGATTCAGTTAAATCTTACCTTCAGGTCACATAGTTGCTCTTTGATAAATCTCAGGTCAGAGCTAATCGAGAACTCCTTAGTGGATTTCAATTCCGCAGACTTCAGCCACTCAAAGAGTCCCTTGAAAACAATGATTAAAAATATAGCTATAAAAACCATAATATTCTTATGACTCCACTAGATTTTAATACTCGTAAATAAACACAATATAATTCAACAAAATGAGTTGTTAGATTTAGAGAGGTCTGAGATTATCATTTGCTGATTGAACAATAACAATCTTTAAAAATGAAAACTTAACCACCTTAAGCTAGTGAAGCCAACTGGTTTGTTGCTATTTCAGGAAGGTATATGATGACTTTCTAATGACCAGCTTAGACCATGTATCTATATGTATCTTTCAAACCATTCAGCTATTTTCTTTGATATTGAGATTGTTCATACTAGTAGAAAGCCCACTCGTACTATTAAATTCCGTAAATGGCAATCGATTGATCATGCTGTTTTTGCTAACTCAGGTCTCTACCTTAAATGCTACGCCCCCTGCTTCCCTCTTGGATAAAATTTCATCATTTAAAAATGCTCTCAAATCCAACGTAGATGTCTTTGCTCCCATAAAAACACATCATGTCTCATTTGTAAGGTCGGCCCTTTGGTATAATGATGATCTGTGCTCAGAGAAGGTTGCATGCCAGAAATTGGAACGAAAGTGGCTTTGATATTGCAAGATAATAAAATAATACAAATTATCCTAGAAGGCTATTCCACACAATTAACAGTTTATTCAATGTAGATGCCTCCAGCTCCTTGACTGCATCTGATCAGTTGTGTAAGGATTTTCTACAGTTTTTCAGTGAGAAAATTGTTAATGTCCGTAAACTTATATGCAGTTCTTCTAAATCTGCTGTTTCAACTGTTAATTCATTAACCTTCTCTGGTAGTCCACTTTCTAAATTTACTCCAGTACACTCTGAGTCACTCTGCAGGCAAGTCTCTCAAATGAAAGCGTCCACCCAGCTAACACAGTACGTTCTGACAACGTCGCCAGTTCCTCTTCATTTGATCACCTTGACATTACTTTGTGACCATTTTATGAGGATGTCTTGGCAACATTCCATTTCTTATAAAAAAAATGTATGTTCCAGAAACGTCCTAGCCACGTCCTCAAATTACCCCATTGAACTAACATCATGAATTGATCCCATGGAGAACATGGAGAACATTGATGTTAAATTCCTCAGATAACAGGGACTCTGGAAAAGGTCATTTCTGTTTATTATGTTATTTTATGGAAAATTTGTGATCAGAGTAAAATCTGTTATTATGTCAAGACGAATGCTATTAATTTGACTTCTGACAGCTATTAAACTGAGTTTTATTCGATACCACATTTACAGCTATTAATTTTGTGTGCGAACGTCTGATATGTGCGTGCATGTCTCCAGCACGCACGTGCCTTTGTTCTGCAAAGAGCCGCCCGCTCTCATCATTTAAACATTACCGGTCATTTCATTTTACCTCACTGCATGATTTAACTTTAGCTGTTTATTAATATTTTTTCTTTACTTTATACACATATTAGAGTGATTTTACATATTTTTGGTTTAAATGAACGGACCCCGATGTTTGTGAGTGTGACTAAAGAAGCTTTTGATTGCTGTTTCTAAAAACGGACAACCTGCTATATTTATGAGGTAAAACATGAATATAATGTTAAGCCTAAACATAATGTTTATTCATCTCTGTCAATAAATATCTGCTTTAAATCCTCTATATTGTGTTGAAGTCTTTGATTATTTATGTCTTGTACTACAGTATAATAAAATATCTGATTGGGATGTTCAGTGCTATGTTGAGTTTTATATTCATTATTCTGTGCTTTATACATATTTGATTAGAAAATTACTCCAATTATGGATCAAATTTAACCTTTAATGCACAGATTAAATCACAAATTAACATAATCCTCCATGTGAGAGATGATAATTGTTTAAATTAAATTAAAAAGATGGCTGTTTGGTCGGCTTGCTATAGTAAATTATTCTTTGTCAACTGTTGTTGTGGCTGTAGCACTTAAAACCGCTGCTGTCACTCCTATTTTAAATAAGCAAATCATTGATGTGAACACTCTTTCTAACTATCGCCCAATCTTGAGTCTTCCTTTTCTGGCTAAACTTTTAGAGGGTGTAATTGCTTCCCAATTGAACAACCACCTAATTGAAAATAATTTATTTGAGCCCCATCAATCTGGGTTCCGGAAATTGCACAGCACCGAAACTGCGTTGGTCAAAGTTACTAATGATTTGTTAATAGCTTCTGATTCTGGCTCTCTATCCCTTCTAAATTCTCTTGGATTTTAGCTCAGCTTTTAATACCATTGACCATGCAGTGCTACTAAATCGCCCTGAATCTGTATTTGGTTTGTCAGAGAGAGTCCTGGACTTGATAAGTTCTTATCTTGATGACCGCAGGCAATTTTTTCGGTGTATGAGTAGCTATAGATCCAGGGTCGGTCCCTTATATACTGGTGTTCCACAGGGGTCAGTTTTGGGTACCTTACTTTTCAGCATATATATTTATCCACTTGGTGAATTACTGAAATCTCTCAATCTTAATTTTTTTTATGCTGATGACACACAGATGTACACTCACCTAAAGGATTATTAGGAACACCTGTTAAATTTCTCATTAATGCATTTATGGTGGTGGTGTAATGGTATGGTGGATGTTTTCTTGGCACACTTTAGGCCTCTTAGTGCCAATTGGGGATCGTTTAAATGCCACGGCCTACCTGAGCATTATTTCTTACCATGTTCATCCCTTTATGACCCCCATTTACCCATCCTCTGATGGCTACTTCCAGCAGGATAATGCACCATGTCACAAAGCTCGAATCATTTCAAATTGGTTTCTTGAACATGACAATGAGTTCACTGTACTAAAATGGCCCCCACAGTCACCAGATCTCAACCCAATAGAGCATCTTTGGGATGTGGTGGAACGGGAGCTTCGTGCCCCCCTATGACTTTGTCTATTGATGGTGTTGCTTTGGAGTTTCAAAGCAAACAAAAAAATATTGGAGTAATCTTTGATTCCTTGCTAACATTTGAGCTTTTTATTCAGAACTCGGTTAAGACATCCTTTTTCCACCTGAGAAAATTTGCTTGTTTACGTCCTTTGTTGTCCTTCTCAGTTGCTGAAAGTTTGATAAATTGTTTTGTTTTCTCATGTATTGATTATTGTAATGCACCCCTTGCTGGGGTATCTAAAACCTCAATTAGCAAACTACAATATATACAAAACTCTGCGGCTAGAATTCTGTCTTGGGCTAAGTGCGGTGATCATATTTCCCCTGTTTTAGAGTCTTTACAGTGGTTCCCTGTAAAAAACGGTATTGATTTTAAAATCCTTATGTGAACTTTTAAGGCATTGCATGACCTGGTTCCTCAATACATTTCTGATCTGTCAATTCCTTACAAACCATGTGGAAATCAATGCTCTTCTCAGTATGGTCTTTGAGATGTACCCAAGACACGGCTCCGCTCCATGAGTGATAGAACATTTTCTGCTTATGCCCCTAAGATTTTGAACTCCCTCCCGCTAAACATCAGAGAGGCAAACTCAGTAGCCATTTTAAAAGCTCTTATTAAAATGTTTATTTCAGTACTGCTTTGATTTGACTTGATCTTTTGTTTTGTTTTATACAGTATTTTATTGTTCTGTTTTATACATGTGTGATGTATTGTTTTGATTTTTGATCTATTATTGTGTTATATATTGTTTTGATTTTTGTTTTATTAATGTGTTATGTATTGTTTAGATTTTTGTGCTGCGCTTTGAGAAAAAAACTTTTAATGGTGCTATATAAAATAAATGTATTATTATTATTATATTTTATACTGTGTGTTCTTAACTACAGTCACCATTCTACACCTAATCCTTTTTAGAAGGGTTCTGTTTTTACACACTTTTTATTGATTTACGCATGTGATCATGAATACTACAATTGTGAAGACTCACAACTTTGAAGCATATCCCAGCTTTGTGATTTGGATTCAATGTTCTACATACACTATTCATTATGAATGCCAAAAAATATATATTTTACTCACCTGCATGCTTTCCTGATAGAGGAGACCCATTCGTAGATATTCCTCTAACTTTTGGTTGCACTCTCTCCAGATTTTACTAAGATTTTTCCAAGCAGAGTAAAGCTGTGGAGAAAGACTACTTTATAGTGAAATGTGAACAATTGACTATATGATGTCAAATGTTTATTTCTTAGGGTTCGTTTTTTTTTTCATTTTCAAAAGCAAACCTCATCTAAACTTTTGGTGACCTCTGGTTTGTCTATGTCACCACAAGCTGACATAAATTCCATTCCCAGAATTCGGAGTGTGTCCAAGTCACCCTGTAGGAGGTCAATGTCCTCCCTGAGTGTCTAAGGACAAAACAAAAAAACGTTTGGACGGTATGACAGGTGATCAAAAGTTGTCCGAAGCCACTGACCTCACATCCAGGCATATTTAAAATGTTGACATCAATAGCCACGATGAAAAGGCAGGCATACATTAGCCACCACAAGGTGTTTTGTTTTAAAAGTGAGTCTAATCCAAAGGATGATGGGATGTTTGTGTCCTCAACAGACTTAGCATTATTAGCAAGAACATTTTCAAAAGCATCAGACCACTAAATTCAGTCTAGACCATCATGATCATGTAAGCTGGTCTTTCGGCAGGAATACAGCTATACATGGAAGTAAACCTTACCTGCATTGTCTTCAGGCTATGTCGGATGGTCTCAGCATCGAATTGACTTGAGTTAAGGTCCAGGACCGCCTTCTGGGCAGCATTCAGTCCTGTTGTCATGTCATTCACATCATTCCAGAACCTGACTGCCAGATCGAGAAGCTTACAAAGCAACTTCTCTCTCTCCTGAGCTCGTCTTTGAGCCTCCTCCCACTGGTCCGTTAGACTGCACACCCGCTCTTGAATGGCTGGAAATCATTTTAGGAGATAATCATAGACGGATCCTGTTTTTAAAACAATAGTTACCAGCCCCATGGTATCGCCCTTGTGGCACTGTACTCTTTACCAACAGCACTGTAGATATTATGCAACAAATTTCATCTCAATTAACTTATTATGTTTAAGATTAATCATTTGATTCTGCCAGGATGAATTACATGACATTTTTGTGATACCTGTACCAATAGGCCTATCCCCAACAACCTGTGTGTTAGTTAGGAGCTCCTGAGCCTGTGTTCTCACACTGCTGATGTCCAGATCCAGTTTGGTGAGCTCATTTAGTGTGTGTTTGTTGTCCTGTAACTGCTCCTGAATCCGTGGGGTCAAGCCCTGTAGAGCTACTGGGGCCTGGAGGTGACTGCATAGACGTTCCAGTCTGTCCCTGATCAGTGTCATCCTCTCATTCAGCTGATAAAGATGTGCAGAGTATAAGCAGTGGGCTAACATTGATGAAGCCTAGACATGTCATTGATCACCTGCCCAAAAATGTCCAACAGCTCTTAAAGTCTCAGTTTACCGGAAGTTGCGATAGTTTTTATTTCTGTATTCTGACACATTTCCGAGTGAAAAGGAATTTCAAAGGAGAAAATTAGTGGACATGGCTTGCGTTTTTCACTGTGAATTGATTGGATGCGTAAAAACAGCATTTGAATTGATTTTGAAATAAAAATGGCAGCAGACTGACAGTTGAAAGGGAGCAGTTAGCAGATGCTCCGGCCAAATCGTCTAATTTACTTCATTTGATATGGATAGTAATTTCAGGGCGGAAGCACATTATCAGATTTTAACTCAAGATTATGAGGGTACAAGAATTGCTTGACCTGATTCTGCCAAGTGGTTGATGTCCTCAGGACAACATATTTTGTTGACCTAAGGACAACATTTTTATAAATAAAACCTAAACCCACACCAAACCCCAACCTTGACCATAACTTACCCCTAAAATCACAGGGAAATGATAAGTGAAAAACAATGGTCTAGAAGCACCAAATCCTGATTGGAAGATTACACCTAAAACAAACTGTAAAAATTAGAATTTTCATCTTTAATTTCACTGGGACTTTAAAGTTGGTTGCCATATGTAGAGGAATAGGTGGGTAGTAATGCACTTCATTAAGTTTGTTACAGTAACTTTACTTGAGTAACATTTAGGAAAATATGTACTTTTAAAAGTAAATTTAAAAGTGGGTACAAGTACATTTTACTTTTACTTTGTTACACTGTGTGACGTTCCTTCGTTCCTTAAATTTTTTACATACTATGACATATGTGGTTTATTAAAATAGTAACTTTTACTTTAACTTGTGTAACTGTTCTATAGTTACTAGATTTTGGCTACTCTACCCACCTCTGATGAGAGGTTCTGAACCTTTTTTGGTCTGAACCCGTTTTAGAACCTCATCTGTGTAAAAGTATTAAGTAATACAGATTACCATAAATAATAAGAAACCATGTAACACTAATACGATCATGGCAGAACAACAGTCTTGAGAACATGTCTCATGCTCTGTTTAGCTGTTTTGGAAGTAAACTTAATTTTACTAGTTAAGACATGTTCCTAAATTAACATCAGTTGTCCTCTTTGTTACGAAAGCAAAAACACATCTCTTAAGATGCTTGACCTAAATTACACCACACATAAAATAACAGAAATTTCCCATCTGAACATTCAAAAGGTCTATGTGGGGTTGAAAACCTCCGATTCAGAAACCATATCATTTGTCACAGAAAGCTGGATTTTTCACCTTACACCAAGTTTACACCAAGAATCATCACATGCAGTCTCAGGCTGAAGTACATGTTACCTGTGTGTACCGGGGTAGAGACTCATCCAGGACTTCAGCAGCCTCGTGAATCCTGTCTCTGATGGCCAGATGCTGTTCCTCAATGTCCATGGCTTTCTGACAGAACTCCTGTCCCTGAAATGCATTCAGGTCTGACAGACGCTTGGCCAGCATGCTCAGACGTGCTATCATTGGCTTATGCTCTGCTATGGACTCCCTGATGACCTGTTTACAGACAACGGAATTATATAGCAAAATGACTAGAGAACTATGGACTAACCAGGGCCTTCATTCGGGTGCACAATTCTAGAACACTGCACAACAATTATATTTTTATTGAATTGAATCTATTGTGTTTTTACTTTGTATTGTTGCAAATATCAGCATTACAGACATTGGGCCCAATCATACACTTGCTACAATGCGATGCTAAGCACAATGCAAGTGTTTTTTGCTAGATTCAACCCAACATAGTTATCATTTTCATGTCCAGCGCCACGTTGTTCAAATAGCAAATGCACTTGCACCCATTAGGCAACTGAAAACGGCTTGTCCCGTGGATGGTCTGCTCACGCGCCTCAACGTTGCACACGAGCAGATCCGTTTCCTCTCCTCTGTGTGTCCTCAGTCTTTGCTCTTGCAAATTCTGCCATGTAAATAGCAAATCTGCCATGATGCAAGTGCAACTTGCTTTTAAAGGGAATGGGATATGAGATTGATTGGTTTATTAGCCAAACTATGGCCAAAACACACCTATGACTCATTGAGAGAAATCAGTAACCTTAGAACAAATAGCTTTCTCTAAATAAAGAACTTTTACTAAACTTTTAGTACCTGTAATAGGTCCTGTTGTTCTCGAAACGTCTCGTAGCTGATCATGTTGAGGGTGAGCTGGCAAGTAAGGGCTTTGGTTTCCTGTAACCATGATAACACCTCAGCATAGCCTTCTGAGAACTGAGACAAGAGTGACTGAGCGTGTTCCAGTTGAAGCACCACATGAGAGTTGGTGGCAGTAGTGACCTGACACTGCTCCTGTAAGGTGTCTAGGCATGACTTAAGAGACAAAACAAGAAAAAAATTTGGTCAGTATGTTGAACCAAAAAAACGAAATAAACTAAATCTTATATCTAAAGAACCTCATAAAGCATTTGTATAGATAGCTGTTTAGTAAATAAATTAACACCCAATAATGATTTGACATTAAACCTTTTTTTAGTTATTACTATACTGCTTTCTGGAATCCATGGGTCAATATATAATTGTGTTAGATTTTGAGTTTGAAAAATTCTGGGAAAAAATATATTTATTTACAAAATATTATTAACTTCCCTGATAAATCATCCCTGAAATATTTTGTTTTTAGTCATTGCCAAGCTCAGGCATAATTGATTTCAGATATTTAGTTTTAAAAACAAGAAGTTTACTCAGTATTTGGTCAACTATGTTACCGACAAAACCTATAAGTTTTAACTTAAAGTAAATGGCAGACATTTAAAAAAATCATTACTCTTGGAAGAATATGTGTCTATTTGCCTACCTTTTCAATTAAAATACCCAATTAATTAAGAAAATACACATTTTGTTCAATTGAAACCCCAAATTTCAAGTACTGAAGTAACCGGTCTGTATATTTCGTTTCCAAACTGCTTGATTCATGATAATTTTCTTAATGAAATTATGCTGAGGTATATATTTGACAGCTACTCAGTTTCTAAATACTTACTTGGAGGTTAGGGAACCATTGAAATACATATATTTTTTTTAAAACATAATGGTAACTTAATTGACAGCCCAGTATCATAGTTGACAAAAGTAACATAGTTGACTGGACATGACAAAGTAGGATGATGTATTTAACAAAAAGAATCCTAAACTATATTAATTGTTATATGTTAGCTAATCTTTTATTGCATTTAATCAAGACCTGTTAAATATTTCATGACATAAAGGAGAAATACAGACGCACATCAGTTTACAAGGATCAATCACAACTTTATTAACAAGCACATATATCATAAGAAAGATATCCTAAAATAGAAAACAACAACAACAAAAGTATCAAAAACAGCACTTACACAAAAATTCCACCATGTAAACATTTTGAAAATCTTGTTTGTGGAATGAAATACAGTAGTGCATTGTATTGAACAAAAAATAATAGTGCACTGCAATAAGTAACAATAACCAAATAGTGTTTTATTCTGTTGGTTAACAGAATAAGTGTGCTGCATTGGATCAAAATTTTAATAGTGCAAACAGTTGTATCTCAAAAACATTCATATGTCAGAACCCAAGTAAAACTTTGGCATAGCCTCCAACTTGTCTTTATCTGTGCGTGTGTGTATATCAGAGGTGTATAGTCCAGGTGCCAGAAAGTAGAAATCCTGTCCAGCAGCTGTTCCAACCATCACTAAACCAGCTCCTCTACCAGGTAGATGAGCTCATTAGTGAAAACACCTGTTCTAGATGTAGAGGCGGATTCAAAAACATGGCTGGATTTTTACTTTCTGGCACCTGGACTATACACGTCTGGTGTCTATATGTGTGTGCTTGACCGTGTGCTTGTGCCACGTGTTTGTTAGTGTGTGTGTGTGCATGTCCTTAGCCATGAAGATATGATTTGGCAATATCTTCCCACACATCTCTTTTTATTTCAACATGACGTGCTGTCACGTGCTGTGGGGCAGGGATCAACCTGAGCACATCCTCAAATGGATATCAGAGCGCATCCTCTCGCATTGGCCAGTAGTAACGATTGTGTCCCGCTCTGTGCATGCACTTAACATGAACATGTGTCTCACTCACTTCAACAATGGTTCCAGGGTAAACCTCTTCGTCATATCTGATGACACACCACTGACCAACAATGTCATCTCTATCCCACTGTACTTCAAGGTCTGGTTGTCCTTGGTGCAATGCAGGAACAGCAGAGTTGACTTTTGAAGTCGAAGGCCTGAGCTTGGTAACGCTGACATTGCAGAATCTGCCTTGTTGAACACAGGCAGCTCACATCACGGTATGTCAGTTTCCCTGGTGCTTGCGTGATGACCTGGTGAATCCGCATAGTGCATGGTACAGCGGGGAGTCGTTGTGGCATCTGCTGTATGGCCTTTTCCACTGTAGCCTCTTCAATGTAGAAGATCTTGACAGCTGTATTGGTGTTTACCAATGCATTGAAAAGATGTTTAGCAGTGGAAATGTCTTCACCTTGGCTCACCAATCTGTCAGCTGTTCAATTCAGAAGGCCTCCTACCCCATCGGGGGCACCCTTTCCGTGGCTGGCCTCAAAAAAGTTCCAAGTGCCCGCAGTGAAGCCCTGGTTGTACAATTCAGTTGTGAACATGTAAAAGTTGCCCTTCTGCCTGTATTGTGAGCAGGGACCATCACTGAAAAAGTGGATAATTGACACTGTTGGGCATGTTTCCTTGAGATGGTTAAGTACTGGGGAGAGGTGTGCCCATATGGCAGGTGGACCCTTTTCTTTGCATGGCGAAATTGTTGTGAAGCACAAGTGGTCTTACTCACCACCAATGTAGAGGACCCCTGTATGAAGAGTTGCTTGTTGATGAGAAGAGGCAAAATGGACAGCTTGAATCTCTTTGTGAAACTTGCAAGAGTAGTTCTCAGAGAAATCAATGTGTATGAGGCATTCATTACTCTTCATGTTCTTTGTCAATTCCATGTAGTAGTTAAACTGGGTCCTGATGTTGAACAAGTGCCTTTTGAACTTTTTGAGCTGCTTCTGGAAAGTCTCAATCAGGTCCTCCAAAGAACTCTCCATTTCCCTCTTCACGGTGATATTCACAGGCAACTTTTCTTTGCTGTCACCAATTTTCTTCTTATTGAGGACAGTTTCAGTTGTCCACTGCACACAAGAAACTTGGGTTTGACCATCATAGCCAGACTGAATCTTGAGGTCTTGTAGTTTGCAGTTCTTGCATTCTGCATACATGCATGGCTTAAATGTTGGATTACAGCAAGTTTCCTCAGCAAGAGATTCCAACTCTGTTCTCTCCAGAAGTTTAAGTCCATGAAGTTTCTCCACAATAAATTCCAAGTTTTCATGCACCTTACATAGACACGTATCTCTGTCTGCAATGGTTGGATGGACTACCCAGTATGGGCGCATTCGGCAGAAGAGTGTATAGGAAAGTTTGCTAGAGACGTTTTCCAGCAGGAATTTCCTATGGAGGTTTTTCATGGTGTCAGTCATACACCGCTTCTGCTTTTTTACTTTTCCCTTTGTTACGGTCTGCTTTTTACCTGCTGTTGAACGACTTACGTCATCCCTGGTGAAAAAGGCAACAACCTGGTCTTGCAGTTTTGAGTGTGTGGATATGTATTTCTTCCTGGCAAAACAGGCTATTTCGTCCCCATTTGTGTTCACATTTTTGCAGAATCGTTTGGCTGAGACACCCAGTGTGTCATGAATGATTTTCTGGAACCTGTATTTTTCAATATTTTTCCAGATACGATTCTGGCGATTAGGTTCCTGGTCTTTTCTTTTGCTGCACACTGAAATTTTTGTTTGAGGCTTTTCACAAGTGCATGATGATAGACCAGAGTTCTCTGCACATCATTACTGACTGGACTTGTTCCGAGCATCCTTTTTGTTCTTTTGCTAGGAGAGTCGACACTGCACAGTAGCCGTTCATAGCGCTTACGGTATTTGTCTGATGTTTTTGTTTGAGCTTTAAGCTTTTCCTTGAGTTTGTGATTCTCAATGTATATTTTCTGGTACCGTCTTCTTCTAGTCCTTCTTCCTTGTATTCTCTGTCTGAAATTATATGAGGACATTTTTTAATTATTTTTTAACATTGCAGGTGTCACTTAAAGCATTTGAAATGAATTGTCACCATGCCACCATGTAATTTTGCATTTTAATCTAACATTATAATCTAACAAGAACTTTTTCATGAGACATTGTTCTGTTTAAGGTACTTTCTACATAGCCTGCCTACATAGTTCTGTTTGAGGTTCTTTTTACATAACCTTCTAACCTTCCTGGTTGTGGAACTGGTTGTTCATCGCTGTCAGGACTAAGTGGTGGGGAAACAATAGCAGAAGCTTGTTTCTTTCTGCGTCTGCTCTGTTCCTGGGCTCTTCTCCAGGCCTTTCTCTTTGCACGTTTTTCCCTCTCACTCTGTTCACATATGGACTTATAGTATGCACCTTGCTCCCTCTTTTCTCTCCATTTCTGCCGGCCTTTTGCCAAGTATGCCTCCCTTTTTGCAGGATCAGCATCTCGCCGTGCACGGTAACGGCGCTGCTTTTCTGCAGCAGATAATCGTGGCATTTGCCTGAAAACAAGTTTACTTTTATAATATTTATTGCAAAGTATTTTATAGTTACTGTACAATTCGAATATTAAATTAACTCCTGAAAACTATAAGAACATGTCATGAATGTCAACTATGTTACTCTTGGTCAACTAAGTTACATTTGCAGAGTAACATAGGTGACTGGTAACCTAGTTGACATTTTTGCTGTTTTTAGGGATAAAATCAAAATGGTTGCCTAGCACCAGACACCACATGGCATTTTACGGAGAGGTTCTTCTAAATATTATATGTACAACTGAGTAAAATTGAAATTCAAAGTTATTTATGAATTCATTGTAGTAACATTGCTGACATATGATAAGTACACATTTGCCCCAAGCACTACTTTAGGTGAAATAACTGAAAATGTGGAGGGAGAACATACCTTGGAGTCTTGCTAGTTTTCTCTTCAGGAGGAAATGACATCATGTAGAGCAGGTCCTGTGATTTGGAAAACACACTCTTCCTTGAGGGGTGTATTTGCTATGGGTAACTTAGATGCCAGCGACTTCTCGGACACATATTCAATTTGTCAATTTCTATTGAAAATGTGACATATTGCCCAAAAAGACACATTCTTCACAATTACCTCAACTTAATGTAAATAATATAATTAAAACTGTTTTTGAATAAGTTTTTAAAATGTTTTTTTAGGTAATGAGATTGTGGATGTAATTCATTTCGGACGGTTATTTAGTTGACATTTTAGGGATATCTAGTAATTTTTTTTTAAATAAATGATTATTTCCATAATAATTAACTATGGAGTTTGTAAAGACAAGATCATGAAGAACACTGAAGACTTTAAAATTTTTATTTTAATAAGCATGTTTGCGAGATAAATCTCATGGACATGAAAACTCCCTCAATTATATATTGACCCCCATGACTTTGATTAGTCAGTCACTCACAATGTACAGAGGTATGTTATTCCTCGATAGGAATGATAACATTCTGCTCATATGCTACTGCAAGTCAGTTTGACCAGTGCAGTTTGATACTTGTAAAACAATTGAAATAAATAATGCTTTATTAATAACACATATGAGATTATATTTACATACGAGAGAAAGACCTCTGTTGTTATCTATATGTAACCAAATTAAAAAATTTACACTGGATAAAACAACCGTTAAATAATGTCATGGATTGTTTTAATTTTTTTAAATAAACAAATAAGAAATGATAGGAGAAAAGATACTTTAAAACAAAATTAAAATGGCAGTAGGTGATGGCAGGTTAGTGTCTAATGAGTCTGTCATTTAGACTCTCGACTACGGAAGTTCAACATTTTTGCATGTCACGTGATTCATGGAGCCCTCAGATAGTTCCAGGAAGTTATGTTTTCTCTTTAAATGCTTTATTTCTTCCATTTTTTTATTCATTAAATGACGTATGTCTTTAAATGGGTTTAAAGTTTGTCACAATCTGTCTGTTTTGCTGCAGCTCCATGCGTTACCGGGAACTATTGAGAGGCTCCATTGCTGTGAAAAAACTGTTGGAGTGAACGGAGTTGACACAACTCTCTCATCTTGATGGCTCTAGCAGGAGCAAATGAAACTTTGACTGAGCCGATTCATAACACTGAATCTTTAGATTCAGTGTTACTCTATTCTTTAGAATTATTTTTGTTGCTCAACAAAATTAGTCTGCATATACTGTGTCTCTAATGCAAGTGACCTAAAATTATTGTAGTGGTTTATTGAACTGTTTATTGAACTATTGAACAGTAGTGATGGTGAAAATAATGTGCGATGTCGCTTTACTAATGAAAACTGTATTTTACATATCAACCCTCAGGGGACGGATTAGAGGGACTCCGCCTGGTTGTACATATTTTGTGGTGCAGCAAAAAGTATACAGAGGTACGTATTTCATATGAGACGAGGTTGACCATATCTCATATGTCTGTCCAAGAAAACATAAATAAATTCATAAAAGATATGCTGTAAATAAGTTCACATTCATTTAATAAGAGGCTACGTAATTATGATCCCGGCTGAGGAAACCCAACATAAGTATTTTTTTGTGATTAAATTCCTAATGTAAAGACCATTCTTTGAAAATAAAACATAAATCAAAAATTTTCTGTGGTCTGTTTTTTTATTGAGTCTGTGCCTTCAAATAAAATATATTTCAATTATTTCTTTAAATTTTTCTTTAAACTTTAATTTGTATTAGGACATTTAGGTAGTTTTTACAAACATGCTTTACATATAAACATTACTTGTGTGCATTTTGAGACAGACCAATTGCACGAATGTATTTTAAGATGTTAGAGCAAGACGTTTTCAGTTTGGACAGCTTTAAAATTTGTTTTAGTATCTTAAACCCTGTACAGGAAACCAGCTCTAAAGTGTAATACAATCTGAATAATACTTATTTTTGGTGATTGCCTAGTTATTTATGGTTATTGTTGATTTAATCAGGTTACATTTTCTGGTGTTAATGATATAACGTTTACTTGCACAAAATAAACAGATATCTAGCAAAATCAGCTTGAAAAGAAACCTATTTTCACGTGTTTACATGCATAGTAATAAACCGGCTACGCATAAAGCCACATTTACATGGAAGTTTGAGACTTGCTGGGTTTCTCGCGTACAGTGACATCACCATCGATAGTCTGTTTAGTCATTAAAAATGCAGCGGGAAGCTGTATTTTTATATCTCTTCTCATATCCGCATTATCTGCATATGCAACAACAGTTCTTCATTTTGACGTTTCTACATCAACAAGATTATTCAATAGCAGACTTTTTATTACTTTCTTTTGGGACTTTTCTATTGCGCTCTCATACATGCGCACATAAACAAAACTGAGAAAAAACCGGCATGCAGCGCAGAATCGGAGTAACGGGAAAAACTACTTCACCCGAGCGGGTTTTGCTAACACCGTTCATGAGCTTTCCCCGAAAAAAGAAAACCGTTTACATGTTTCCATGTTTCCATGAACTTACTTGTCATCAGCGTATCAACCATAATCAAGACTGTGCATGTAATAAACCGTAAAACTAAGTGAAGAGTTAATGTTGAGCCATGGATTCGATGTGCTGGGCCTCAGCCCTGGATGCCCCACTCCTATTCAAACCCTGGATATAACTTAATTCTTGAAATTGAGATAGTTATTAAGAAATATGAGACGGCTGGATAATGTGATTTACCAGGATCAGAATGACCAGAAAATTCAGAGCATTCTAGAAATCCATACGGTATAATAATTATCTTAGAAGTAAATTTTTAAATGTTTAGTACCTGTAGTCTTAATGTTTCTTCATCCTCACTGTACGCCTGCAGGAGTTCCAAAATCTTGACCATTTTTTCAATGTTAAACTTGTGCTGCAGAATTTCAACAGCAAGTATCTACAGGATAAACAACAGGCAAACAAGATGTAGGTTTTGGTTAATTCTATATTTGCAGTTACATTTGGTATCTTTTGTCTAGTTTGTTGAGATGCCAATTATTTTTAATTATTCAAATAAGTTGTAACTTAATGTCATGGATCACAAGATGGGCCATAGCTCTATCAATAGCAATACTACTTTTTTAAGTGTTTTATAAGTGTTTTCGCATCTGAAGCATTATAAAGCATGTTTTTTTTTCTTTAATCTAAAAAGAACTTGGACCAAGAGTTTCTGTCTAAAAGTTCAAATCTTTTTCCTCGTTTTCAAAGGGAAAACAGAATTGATAGTTGTTCGCATTGTATATTTTTCTAAATCTGTTAGTTACTATGATTTGACTAATATCATGTGCTCAAAGCTTTTATGCTAGCAAGTTCAGTTTTTGTCTAAAAAGCTAAAAATGGTCAACCAAGGTAGGCAGTATATAAAAGAATTGGCAGTGGTGTGTTAGAGAGAGGAAGAAGAGAGAGAGGGTAATGTCTGTCAGTGTTTGACATTTTGAAAAGATAAAATGTATCTCCAATTATAGAACCACCCTAATGTATGCATTTTACAATAAAAATATACCAAAAGGGAACTTTGTTGATATGCAAAAACTTACTTTCTCCTCATTAAGCTGGGCTGTGATGATCTCTGGGTTTAGATCAAAGGCTTTGAGCTTCTCCAATGCAAGTGAGGTATCTCTAAACCAGGTCAATTCTTTCTCAACAGCCTGATGCAACTGATTACAGAAAAACAAATTAGGTAGATGACATTTGGCAGCTGTTGTTAACAGCTTTATAACATTCATATTTTAATAAAACCAGTGTTGTGCAAGTTACATCCAAACTGTAATACATTTCAGATAACTTGTTACTGTTATTTAAAAGTAATCCCTTACCTTACAAATATTACTGTCTCAGAATTGTAATACGTTACATGACTCCTGTATTACTTTTGAGTTACTTTCACCAAAATAGCTACATAAGTAGAACTTAACTTCTAAAAAAATGTCTCTGAATTTTTGTATTTTCAAATTACAAAACACTTTTTGAAAATCAACCCCTTTATTAGACTGCTGAATTTTTTAATTAATTAGGCTGTACAAAAAATACAAAAAAAATACAAAGATTGAATGCATTTAAATACAAAATACTTGAATAGTATTATGTATTTCAAATGGATGTATTTGAAACACTGTAATCTAGTAAGGAGGTTGATTGGCAAAAAGTATTTTAGTTTGAAATGACAAAAATACTAAGATTAAACAAATTTAAATACAAAAGTTATAAAAATACAAAATAGTCCCATCCCATCACTGAACTAGATTATATAGAATTCTAGCTAGTCATCATGTAAACCTAAGTTTACCTGCTCGTCACAGGGATCTTGCTAACAAGCTTCCTGAAAGCACCCCGATGACCCCTCAAAACCGCCCAAAGAGAATGAAAACTAGCCCAATAATTTTCTGGTGTCGAACCAAATTTAAGAACAGCCAAAAGACGTTTCTATTGCTGTATTTACTTATCTGAATGGTTTCCTAGGTATTGTATATATTTTTGGTTCTGTTGAACTCAAAAGATGTTTTGGGGGATTTAGGAAAGCAAAAACTTCTGGGTCACCATTGACTACCATTATTATTCTTTAATATTTTTATGGTAGTCAGTGATACCAAATGATTTTCAGTTTCTAACATTCTTCCAAATATGTTTGTGTTCAACCGAACAAAAGACATGTTTGGAACAACTAGAGTATCCTAGAGTAATCCATAACAGAATTTTGGGGTTGGGTGTCCTTTTAAAAAAGATCCCATGTCTGCTCGAGGCCACGCACGGAAGTGGACGAGAAACGTGTTTTCTATTCGTAAGGCATGCAAAAACTTGCTTAAGAAATAAGCATGGCTATATATATTGCATATGTATAATGTGTACAAGCACGTCAATGTTTCAGTTGTTCTAGACTGCCACTCCTAGAGTTGCCAGGTATTCATCCGAGTGTGAAAACACATTAAGAATCTCATCAATTACCATTTATATATATAAATATATATATATAAATTTAGAAGATAAATAAACATTTTGCGCAGTACATTATGAAAGTAATCCTGCGGCTCCAAACCCCGACCCTGGCACTAGGTTTACAGCTCACCGGGCGGGGCCAATCGCCTCAGACTTTTAGCTCCGAGACTGAAATCATGCCAGCCAGAGGGAGATGAATGACACCACACGTGTCTATTCATGAACACGAAATAGAACTTACGTGCGGGACTTTTGAGTTGTTAATGTCTCGCAGGAGAAAGGTTGGTTGAAACGCAAGCGTTACTGAACATGTACAGAGTAAAATATTACTGAAAATGAATTAGTAATGCCTTACACTACTGCGTTACAGCTAAACGTAATATGTTACTGTAATGCATTACTTTTGCAACGCATTACTCCCAACACTGAATACAACCAACTAAACATTTTTAGTGCAACAATAAACATAAAACCTTTTGAGAGTTTGACCTCTAATATATTTTAATGATGTTATTTTGATGGCAAGAGCTGATGTTTTGTGAATATTTCCATTCATTTAATGATACTGAGATGTTGAAAATGTGAAATTTTGTTAGTAAATGTGAAATCTGTACACCATGTCACTCTTGTCCGTCTAACAGGGGGACCTGTGTCACTTTGTACTGAAATAACATTAAATCGGACACTCGGTAGCGTTGTGGTTTAACCCCCTGCCAGCATTAATGTAAAGCTCAGCTGCTATTTTATGAATACTTCAACTGGAAAGATTTGAGGCCTGGTAAACAATACACATGTTAATGATATTTAGTGGCATGATACATAGTATATATTAGTTTGACACAAAACTTGTGTTAACTTGTGTGCAAATAGCATGAAATAGTGACTTTGTTGAACAAATTAACTTTGGTCCCTTGTTAGATGGTGAATTGCTATCTGTTTCACAGCTTTGTCATTTTTTACATTCACAAAAGATTTTAAGAGGTTTAAACTCAAATATATAAATTTTGGTTAAAGGAACTAAATATTTTTATTTAATTATATTATGTGCATTAAATATTGAACGGCTTTATAAAATTGCTATTTCAATACAACTTACTAAACATTTTAGTGCAACAATTAAAAATATGAAATGTAGGCCCTATGTATACAGTATTTAATGCTTGGTCAGTTTGAAATGAAATTGTTCTTTATAGGCAGCCTCTTTAATAACCTTTATACAGTCTTCTCTGGGACAAGTCATTAAACAATTGAGAAGTGTGAATGACGTGAGAACTCCTTTACAGTTCCTGCTCCAGCCTACAGGGGCGCTGCTGAGAATTACTTTCAACACACATACTGGCTAAAACACATTTTTTTCACTTGATTACATGATTTAAAGCATGAACAACAGGGGACCTGAAAAGTGTGTCAACTTTGCTCCATGCCCCCCTTTGGTGAATGTGTAGCGACACCAAGGTCCCCTCTTAGATAGGTAGACAAGTACCCACACATACACACACTCAAACACGAACGCACAAAAAATAAGGACAAACTAATTTATGTGTCTTTTACCTTCTGGCTTTCAGCAGAACATAAAACTGCGTCAGTTTGGCTCTGGGTCCCAGGAGCCAGAAGTTCTTTCTCTATGTGACCCAGCCACAGTTGCAAGTCCTCCTGGCTGGAAGTACATCGACTAAACGCTTCCATAGCCTGTTCCAACCTCTGCATGACATCAGCACTGCCCAGACTTAACACAGAGTATCGGATACGCAGACTGTCTACCCGCTCCTGCACCAGTTGAGTTTCCTCCTCTACAGGATAGCATAGTAAAGACCAGCACTGAAATGGGTTCTTTATGGTATTGCATGAAGTTCGGTTGATTAATTAAAATCTGAAAAAATCTCACCTGAAATTGTTTCCATAAGCTCATGAGCACATTGTTGTAGATTGTCCAAGAAAACTCTCTTAGTTTGTATGTCTTCCATGACCGCCTGAATGGAGAAACTGTGTTTATTTGCTGTACTGCTAAAAGAAAATGGTATTTCTGTGGTTTTTCTTTTGTAAAGTGGACACTTAGTGGAAAGTTAGTTTTTTGTTTCAGTTAGAATGTCCCGTGTAATGAGATGTTTCTCATAAATGTTTGCAAAACAAAAACTAACATTAAAGGGGCGATATGGTGGGAATAAGTGTTTGTCTGTCTCTTTGGTGTGTTATAAGTTGCCCATGCATGTATTAGACATGTCAAATTGCAAGTACTAAAGTGTCGGAACAAAAGATGCATTCTATCTAAAAGCGAATGCTCACCCAGACCTGCCTGAAACCCCTCAGAGATTGAACATTCTGTTACTCCTCCCCACCCCACTAACTTGCCGGATCTGCCACCAATCTGCTGTGAAGAACCCTTTATGATCCTATTGTTAAGGGTGTAAAGTCAAATTTCTTTCTTCTATGCCTCTTTATATAGTGTGCATTTTAGATTATATTGGTTTATTTCTCAGGATAAACCTTCAGAAATTAAAGAGATCTCATTTGTGATTATTTAGTTCATAAAAAGCAGGTTGCAAGTACATTAGAATGTATAATTTTCTCTGTGCTTCTGACCTTGGCCTGCCCTGTGGCTTCCTTTAGATGAAGCATTCCTCTTTCTGCAGAGCGAAGTTCAGCTAAATCCTGATCCACAGATATAAACCACTGCTGGAGACTGTCCATTCTCTCCTGGAATAGTTGAGCTCTTGGCAGAATGACCTTCAAAATCTTGTGTCTGTCAGAATGATCCACAACACTATATTATATCGTTCAGAATCACTTGGTGGGTGTTCATTTAGGACCCAGATGGATATGTCTTTCAATAAAAACTACTGGGCATTTTGTTAAATATCTAATAAACTCCTTGTTTTATGCAGTATCAAAACAATAAGTGACAAATTACTTCTGTAACTTACCTGCTGTTGGCAGTCTGAACGAGAGACTTCCACTTTAGTTTGAGATGTGCAAGCTGTAGTTTGTTCTTTTCACTGTCATCACCCTCTAGTCCTTCTGCCAGATGTGGACCCTCCTGCATCAAAATGTCTATACTTGGCCTCCTGTCCTCTAAGAGGCGTTCTAGGAGCTGCAAGACAAGAAAAATGTGACAATACTGTGTATAGTGATGAAACTCTGACTGACCTCAGTCAAAATGATTAGTCTCGAAACTAAAAGATTTATCAGACCAACTATTGCCCATTATGAAATATCGAGTCTCATGCTATAACTGTCATCCACCCTGTTAAAACTCATGTTGCAGTTATCTATCGTCCCCCAGGTCAGCTTGGACATTTCTTGGAGGAGTTGGATACGCTTCTGTCATCCTTCTCCGAGGATGGTACTCCGCTGGTGGTACTTGGAGACTTCAATATCCACCTTGAAAAACCATTTGACCTCAAGCGAGTTCCCACATCAACAACTCATAAGTCTGGTAATCAACTAAATCTTATCTACACAAGCAACTGCTTCCACTCATTACTCAGAGGTCACCCCACTGCACACGTCGGATCATTTCCTAATCACTCTTGATCTCGACCTAACTCCCCCAGACACTACACACTCTCTATCAGTCTCTCCTCTCTTCTTTCTCTGCTGATGTCTCCTTTGCAAAGACTAAATACTACCATGCTAAAATCAAGAACTCGCCTTACCCTCGTACTCTCTTTAAAACCTTTTCTGCTCTTTTTCGCCCGTGTTCCCCCTCACCTGCATCGGACTTAACACCTGATGATTTTGCATCATTCTTCGTGAAGAAAACTACCACCATCAGCAGTCAGTTCTCTGCGCTGCCGCCCCTTAATCACGCCAAAACCCCTGACACGTGCTCACTCCTCTTTTTCTCCCTCCTATCTGAAGATGATGTTTCCAAGTTCATATCTTCGAACCACCAAACGACCTGCCCGCTAGATCCTATCCACACTCACCTCCTCCAGGCCAGCTCTCCATCGGTTGTTCCCTCTCTGACCCACATTATCAACTCGTCTCTCACCATTGTTACATTTCCTGCAGTCTTCAAAGAAACCCGTATTACCCCACTACTGAAGAAACCCACTCTTAATACTGCACTACTAGATAACTACAGACCGGTATCGGTCCTCACCTTCTTTGCTAAACTCTTGAGCGTGTTGTATGTAACCAGCTCTCCGTCTTTCTCAACTGTACAGCAACCGTTTAGGTTTCAAGAGCGGTTATTCCACTTAGACAGCGCTGCTCTCTGTCAGTGAAGCCCGGAGCACTTATGTTTTTGTTGTCCTAATGTTGACCCAATTGCTTCCAGTTTTTAGCCAACTTGTAAGGCGCTTTAGATTAAAGAATCTATTAAATGACTTAATGTAAATTTAAATGTTCTTGGCGGCGCTAACAGCCCCGTCATCACGGAGAACTCACACATCAGATTCGCGTCGTGGACAATTTTAAAATAGGCAATAGTATCTTTATAAATCAACTGAAGATTATCTGTTTCATATTTAAAATATTTGACACAAAAACACTAGATGGGAAAAAGTCCCTTTAGATGTAGGCCTATAGCGTTTAAGATGATATTGAACAGGCAGCTTTAGTGTCCAATTGAAAAGACCTTTTGGAACTCCCACTCCCCTTGAACTGAACTGTGGATCCATCGCATCAATAGCGTTACTCGCAGCAGAGGTAGTGATGGGCACTTTTGAAACAGGCTTCATGAAGCTTCGTAACCCGTATCGAATCTTTTGTAATGAATCAGTGCTTCGAAGAGCGTATCAAACTGGCTAAGTCACGTGAATTTTAGCAAACGAGGCTATGTTACTTCATTATGGTTTCAAAACGTTTCAAAACTCGACAACATTTCGCCAGTAGGGGTGTTGATATGAAAGTAAACTCATAAACCAGTGTCTGTCCAAGACTGATTTTCTGTAAATCAGGAAATAAAAAAATGACTAGATTTCACATTAAGTGATACTTATCTTGAGATGATCACTGTCTATAAATTTTGGATCCCCCACGTCGGGGAGCATGATGAGGGCGAGCAGATCAACTTCCAAACCAGTCTAAAACAAGCGGTTTAAAAAGGGATCGCTCCAACTCACCCGATGACACAACTCAACAAACTCCTCCGCATAAATCTCCAGAGGACGGCCATTCTGAATCGAGTTCATCAGGCCGTCCTCTGAAGAGAAAGTGTTACCCCATCCCCGCTGAAGAATCATCATTTTAAATGGGGTCGAGTATTCGAAAGTATTCGGAAAATGGATGAAGACAAACGGAGACGCGACAGGTACAATCCACGGGGTTTAATAAGACAAACACAGGAGTAGGAGAACACGGGAGACACAACCAGGTTTTACAATACAATACTCGACAAAGAACTAAGGAACACACAGGGCTTAAATACACGGGGAAAACACTCAGGGAAAACAGAATCAGATGCGGGACTTATTAACAATGACAAGGCAAAACACATGGGGAACACAGGCTGAAGTGTTACAAAAGGTCTATCGCAGCCTATGGGGCCATTTTGAAAAAGCCTTGGAGGAGTGTGATGGTTAATCATCAATGTTGAAACACATGCACTCCTACCCCCTTCATTTATTGGATGGGCAAAGGTGTACCCCAAACATCTGCTGTTCTTAAAAAGTTGAAATAAAAAAATCATAATAAAGAAATAATAGTATGAAGGATGTGATGACGCTTTAACCAAGGTACCAGCCGTCGACCGTTGCATGCCAGTCGGGAAAACTAACCATTCCCCCACACACTTAATCAAGCTTGCGAAAGCCGAGCTGACACTAAGGGACTGTGAGACTACTTGAATTTATATTGCGCTTACACAACACAACTAGGTTTCTTGTCATCCACCATCTTCTTGTTGTAGCCGCATGCACACTACACAATGCAGACAGTGTGCTTAACTACAAGACTTTGGTCAAGGACCAACAGCAAAAAACCTCCCACGTTGTGAACATTTCTAGTTTGATGGTGGATCCGGTGGAATGGAGCGTGAAACGTGGTGTTTTTTTAATGTGTTTTCTATATTCTATTATACAAATATGGTAGCGTCTGGGATAGCTCGAGACAGGTAGCACACCCGCTTATACTTAACGAGCTTCGGCAACCAAAACAAGACCGATTTTGTCGCAGACCTTGGAAATCTGTCTGTGACAGCAAAATCCAGCCAAACATCACGTAATGTGAGTTTGCCATTACGAACATACAGATTCTAATGGGTCAGCGATTGTCTAAGCCGTTGTTATATAAGTGTCTTAGAGCAACACACGCAAATGACCGCTACGTGTTACCGTGGAGACGGGTGTTTCGTAACCTTGAAACGATACACCACATTTGATTCAAAAGTTTAATTGTTTCACAAAGCCTCATTGAGATGCGCCTTTCCTCGCCTGAAATGAGGACGAGAGTAGGCGGCTGCAGTAAGGGGAGGAGTCAAAAAACAGCTTGTAAGTTAGACACTTATGGCAAGCCGTTTTGACATAAAAACTGTGGTTTGACTATCCATAAAATATGTTTTAGATAGCTTTAATTGCATTTTGACGAGTCATAATTAAGATTTGATTTGCGTTGGGTGAACTTGTTGGGGGAAGTGTGGTGTTTTACAGATGCTAAGAGAACAAAGAAGAAGGGTGCGGTTGTCCACAAGCGCCAAGCGGTCATCTCTCCATTGGCTAAAGACTAAACGGTGGATGTCTCAAGAGCCGTGGGATTGGACAATAACTACTGAAGCAAGCTTGAAGATACACCCACACATACACATATAAAAATGTAAAACACTGTTTAGGCGGGGCTGATTCTCCGGGACTCTCTGTTGAGTGAGTTGTGTGTGAGACAGCCCAGCGCTGATTTTCAGGTTAATAAACTTCAACTTTATTCAAAGAACGTCTGTAAGTCCAATTTTTGGACACGCTGGACATTTTTAAGTCCATCAAATGACGTCATACATATCTATAATCAACGCGTCACACATACGCAAACCTATTTAAAGATATCTCTAATTCAGTTTCGACAAGTCGCAATTATAGTTTAAGATATCTGAATTGTGCCTGCTCCTAGTCAATTTTCTGTTGTGTGATGCGAGACTTAATTTACTCAGCTCCTCCCCCACACCAGAGCCAAACCCACTAGAAGGGAAGCCGGTGCAAGCTTTAGCAAATAAGCGCTGCGGCTAATGCTATCACCTTGGTATCATTGGAACAAAGCAAAGGAGAACACAGGCTAGATTTTTAAATGGATGCCAATGGATTTTGTTAGCTGTTATACTTACTCCAGTTGGAAGTATTACAGACCCATCCATCTCACTAAAATAAGGATAAACTATGTATCCCAGAGCCCCTCCTTATACCTAGAAATAAATGCTAACAACAGTAGACAGCGTTTGTAACTTGTCAAGGAGAGAAAAGAACTGAATGAAGTACTTCTTCATAGGGATTATTAAATAATATATGGATGCATTCATGTGGTAAAAGGTGTCCAGCATGTATGTATGCATAGAGATCAAAACGGACCAAACAAAGTGTAATGTTCAATAAAGAAAAAGACTAATTATATACCATAAAGTACAAATAAACACGTGATGGACAAGAATAATGCTTTTATTGCAGAACGGGTAAACAGGTGAAGACTTTTTTAAAGAAGATTACAAGTAAATAAAATTTTAACTGGCATTGATGGCATTTATTAGTTTGTTTCGTTATGCATAGTGTGTAATGTGTTCTTCGTTGATGCAGGTTAAGTCGTGTCTTAAGGTAATTACACAAGGTGGGAGTATTGTATATAGTATTATATTATAGTAAGAGATCAATGATAGTGATGTTCTGCCGTGTTGAGTGATCAGCGCCTTTGCATTCAAAATATTTAAAAATGAATCAAAATGTTGCAGCAGACATGATGCCTATACAGATGTTTATGTTAAATGTGTTAATTTGGAATAAAGGCAAACACAATTTGATTCACAGCACACATCTCCAACTTTACAACATTTAATTTAACAAAACCCTCAGCATACCTTATGCATGCATATGCATCAGTAACATTTTTATTTTCATTCTTTTAAATGACTTCTGTATAAAGCAGTTTGAATGATACAAAAAGCAGGACCTTTATTATACAATAATTTGACAAATTGGCAGATGACAACAGTTTCCAAGGAAAGATTGGTTGAAAACGCTTAAGGTGGGGTTTATAAAATTTGTATTTGCATGCATGCATTTTAGATATCTATAAAGTAATTTTTACTATTAAGAATGTTAATTCCAGATTTCTATAATGAAAATCTTCCTTGTCACCAAGCTTAGTGAAGATGTCTCCAAATAAAGACCTCCCTAGTCAAAAATCAGATTGAGATTTTCAAAATTAAATTGCAGTTATTTTTAAAGGAGATTTCACTTGGAAGAATTCCAATTCAAGATATCTATTATTAAGTTTTGTCTAGTCAAAAATACAACTCAAGATATCTTCAATTGTAATTTTACAAGTAATAATTACTTTCAGATATCTACAAATGTATTTTGGATATCTTTAAAAATTATTCACTAAAGATATCTTAAATGTGATTATGACTAGTCAAACAAAAGTTAGAGATATCTCAAATTATTAAATATCCTGGTAATAATTTAGTTAGAGATATCTCTAATTTAATTACGACTAGTAACATTTCATTTAGAGATATCTCTAATTGGAATTATGCCTAGTACAAAATCAAATATAGATATCTTTAATTGCAGTTTCTACTAGTTAAAACTCATTTGTAGATATCTGAAAATGTTTTCCAATGGAATTCAATAGAAGAATATGACTAGTCAAAGCAGCATTGACGCAGATATGGACGTCATTACAGCGCAGATCATTTAACGTCTACACTGAAAGTAATGCGAGAACATTACTCTCGCGTTAATATGATGTCATACGCTGACGCACTGACGCAAACAGTCTTGAGCCCTATAGCTGAAAAGCTGCTAACCTCTTCGTGACAGTGTACTGTCTGTGTACTGATATTTTGTAGCAATGCAATGATGTCATTTGATTTAAATAATTCAGTTCCATGTTGTCCTGCAAAGAATTAAGGTGTTCGATTTTTCTTGATGTAACAACCTGGATAAATTCACAATGGTTAGACTCATTATTAATATCAGAATTTATCAGGGATTATTATCATTATTTTTCAAATTGTGTTTTCTGTTTTATTCATGGATACGTGTTATTTCCCTTTCATATATCTTTAAAGACGGTGTTTATATTGATGCATTAATGTTCATATGTACTAAATATTTTAAGTGACAAATGCTTACTGAGAATGGGTTAATGGATGTAATAAGTTATATAATGTTTATATCCTATCATAATTCGCAGTACTAGTGCATTTGTTTGAGTTCGGTAATTTAAATTTAATTTAAATTGTGTTGAAGGAGAGACCGCGCGTAAACGGGACTGTGAACTAGGAACTGCCCACTGACAATCTTAAAGTGTTGAGTGGAAAAATTGACTTTGAACTGTGCTGTGAGTTTGGGCCAGTATTGCTCATTTTTAGTCAAGTTAGCTTAGCTCGCGCGAATACCCAACGCAGACACCAATCCTTGCTTTTCGACTAGACGCCGGTTTCTATGGGGAACAAATCATCGTCACGGCCGGAGTCCGACGACGTTGTGGACTACAACCGAGTCATCGCTTACTACCGAAGTGGTAGGATTGTGTTTACTCGCTCTCCGGAAAGAGAGTATTGAAAATATTGAGCTCCAACAAACAAGCGCGCCACCGTTTACGCTTGCAAGCTGTATGTTTTAAGAGACAGTAAAATTGTAAGAGGTACCCTAAATACTGTTTCAACCCCGGGGTTTGGTTTTCTATTTGTACAACCGCTTTCTTATTTTCTAAATAACTGTTTATGACTTGTGTTCTTTAATACAAATGCGCAAGTTTACAAATGTTGTGTATGTTTATTTCGCCTACATTGCTCTGAATCTATGTGAGTTTAGCGTAACTTAATTATATACTAATTTATTTTTGTATGTTTTGGACCAGCAAACTATGTGTAATGAAGAATTGGTGTAAAAGGTAGAAACTAAAGAATTTCTGTCTGTAAGGATTTTTTTGGTCACCCTATTAAAATCACTGGGTCCTACCTGGCCACCTCTAAAAAAAATGTTCTGGCTATGCCCCTGCACCTGACGCCCCGTGCAAATGTAGTGTGACACTACAAATATTACTTTTCGTCTCAAGTTAATTCATTAGTAGTTTTTTTTTGACAGCTACAGTAAATGTTGTAATGTCTTATATATGTTTTATGTTATCAGTTGTGGATTTACACAAGGTCTGAAATATATATTGTAGGCCTACGTTTAATCCCCTGGGACATAATAATCATAGAACGTGATTTTGCTATCTGTCATAATTGAACAATTAAATAATTTTGTCGACAGTTTTATGGATATTAAAATGTTTTTGTTTACAGTAAGGGACATTAATATAATACTGCAAAAACAGTTTACTTTCAAGGTGTTATGTTCCTGTTTTATACTTATTTATGGTTGAACATGCCCTATTTTTTTGATGCATGTCCCTAAATTGAATTTCATATGTTGGTATTAATTCAGGGTTTATAATGATAATACTTGAATTTAAACTAATTTCAGCCAACACAACAAAGATTGTGTATAGACTCATCTCTTAAGTGATTGCTGCACTTCTGTGTCAGTTCTGAATTTCTCTTTCAGTTTTAGCAGCATCTGGACCTGCAGAGTGCAGTATCTAAGTATTTCAGAGCTGTTGTGAAGGAGTGGTGCTGGGGATTAATTCATACTATAGTCCATGTTTGTGCGATTAAAGGGGAAATCCGCAGAAAAATGAAAATTCTGCCATGAATTACTCGCCCTCAGGTCGTTCGACAAGCCTAGGACGGTAGCCTTCAAAGGTGAGTAACTCATGGCAGGGGTTAATTTGCATAATCATGAATCCACGCATATTAAATGAGGTAGGTATATATGTAAATACTTTACATTTCAGGTGAACTGTCCCTATAATTTTCAAGCAGACCACACTTTAATTTATCTTACAAAGATTAGATTATGTTGTAGTATTTGCAGAGTTTATGAAGTGACATGATGTAACAGCGGTTTCTGCTTAGTCAACACATTCACATATATTGGCCTGCCCACTGGGAAGCTTACACAACGACAGTATTTACGACACTGATAGCAGACACATGCGTCTAAGATCACTTGTCATCTATTCTTCAACTTCATAAGACATTATCAGAGAAGACCCAGAGCTCTTTTTCTTGCAAATGGAGATGGCAAAAAATAATTAAATGAAGGGGGATTAATACAAAGGATAAATACTAAGTGTGTATTAGAGAAAAACATTTATTTAAAAAAAATGTGATTCCCCAGACTTTTAATTGTTTTACTTCAATGAAACATTGGATTTTTGCAATTTTTAAAACAAAAGATCAAGAGGAGAAACAGCATTCTTTGCTCATATTTACCAAGGGGGGCAATATTTTTGTTCCCAACTGTTTATCAAGAAAAAAATAGCTGTCATTCATGTATTTTGGGGCTCACTTCTGGCCACTGCGGTCCTAATCAGTTGTTTCTGTTCAGATTTTTGGCAAATTTACAGTTCATCCAAGTTAATTTAGCTGGGGCCAGTTGCACCAGCTGGAAAAAAAGTTTTGTGTACGCCCTTCATCAGATTTACCTACATCCAGATTAAAACTAAGACCAGCCACATTGAGAGTGACATTCTTTCTTATGACTCCCAATATTTTAAAATGTTGAATGAGAAAAATAATTAGATAAAAGAAACATTACAAGAAAACAAGACACATGTGCAAGAAACTAAATAGAACTCATAATTACATGTGAATGCAATAACAAATTAAGGAAAATTAAGATAGATGTCAGTCAAGAAAGTATGCTGTATTAGTTTTTTTTGTGAACGTACTAAAAGTGATAGCTCTGCTAATGACAGAGCTGACTACCCTTAAGTTATTTTGGGGCAATTTCTTTTTAAATATTTAACTGTCAGATAATACATGGCAATAGCCATTATTTATCTATCAAGCAAGTGGCAAATACTGGGTCAAGCAGTTCAATGGAAAACATATGTGGACATTTCTGATTATGCATTTTAGAATAGCAATTAAAAACCATAGCTAAAACACTTAAAACACCATAAAATTGCTTATAACTTTTGACCAATCGGTAACCTGACTACGTCAAACTACGTACTTCGCTCAATTTCAGTTCACTTCTGTACTCGGTCTGATATAGCAAACCATCTCACAGATTATCTCCGGCTCCATACCAGCCATCAAACCAGCGAACACAGGGCCGGCTGAAAGCCGTGACATAGACGCTAAGCGCCTAATTTAAGATTGCAATTAGGTAAATCTAAAACGACAGCGGACATGGAGACACGGGATGGTATTCGCTCTGTTGTGGAGAATATTTCCGGCATTTGCAAACTGAAGCCCGAACAAGAAGAGTTTTTTTATCGGTCTCTTTGTCGAGATTGAACTGACACACTTTTGACAGGTCAGTGTCTCCTTTCTTTTCCAGTCCTCGAATTTTGCCATGACATACTGTAAAGTTGCAGCATTTCCGACAGACTCGAAATGAACGAAGAGCTGTTTCTTACAGAACTAATCCTAACTTTTACAGTTGGCTGCAAATATTTTCTTGTTTGTCTCTGCTATCAAATATTAGTTTAGATGCACTAATTGTACCGTGGCTGCGGAGATTTACTTCACATAATCTGCAAAAGTCGTTCACAGCCATCTTCACTCCGGTATTTCGCTCAATGTTTTTTTTTTGCCACATACCTTTGTTTACAGCGGATGTTCGAGGTGGCTGAGCCGGCGCATAACATACGTCATGACCAAATGTTATGTGATTGGCTTAGGGTACACCAGTGATTTTAAACAATCGACCAATCGACAATCTAACCAATCGATGGCACTGTCACCAAACTTCTATGAGGCAAACAAAATGTGCCAATGTTGATACATAACAATTTCTGTGCCAATACAAAATCATGATACTAGTATTTTTAGTGTTGTTGGACTCGGCAAGGATTCAGGAATCTATGATAATTGCTATGAATCTGAAAATCAATGAATCACAAAGTTAAAAGCTCCATCAGGGGAGTGGCCAAAGGCCAAAATATCAAAATGGTAAAACTGCATATTGTTTTACTTGGGATGCTACCCTGAATTCAACAACACCAACTATAGGATCTTTATGATTTTGACTCAGATGAGGCTTGCTATACATGTACAAAGTTTCATGCCAATACTCTTAGATTTGGTTAAAATACAGCCTCAAAACTGTATTGGGGTGCCAGCCATTGCACAAGAACGGATTGGTCAATCACATTTTTTTGAAAACTTTTTGTAAAGGATTTGAGTAGATGCTACATACAAATTTTCTTGCAAATTGGACAAACAGTTTAGGAGGAATTTATTGTTTTTATTATAAATGGAGGGAACCAAGGATTTAGAGGGGGAAAAATGATACCTAAAATTTCTAGCGGTTTCTACAAATTACTGTTCAAAAGTTATGTTTTTTCAGAATTTTTTTTAACTTTGGACTGGTGGTGGGTTGAGTTGCAGACTTCAAAGTTACCTTAATAACATATGACACTGTCCTCCTTCTGTATGAAACTTTCATAACTTCCCATGTATGGTTCTATGGGCTGCCACAGACACAATGGCGGAATAGGAAGCAGGGCGAACAGTAATAAGAACACTAACGGTGACTGCTAATTTCTATTAAGGTGACTGCATTAAACATTTAAAGTTTAGATTATAAAAGTAAAAAACTATAATGAACAGCAGTATTAAACTAAACATATTTTGTATAGAGCTCAGCTACTGTAATGATACTGAAAATTTTCTCATTCTTATTTGTTATTATACATTTACGCATTTGGCAGACGCTTTTATCCAAAGCGACTTACATTGCATTATAGGATACATTTGTTTTTGCAGGTATGTGCAATTCCTTTGATCAAACCCATGATGTTGGCATTGCTAACGCCAAATGTCTATAAATGTTATTCAAATGCTCATATTTTGCTCATACCTTTTGTTCTTGCAGTTGTGCTCTCATCACCTTGAACTCTGAAGATGGTGTTCTTTGATTGGCTGTTAGATCTTCTATCTCACAGACCCATGTCATCAGTGTTTCCAGACTTCGGCGGAAGCTCAATGGATCCCTAAATTCATCTTTCAGAGTCAAGGCACTTTTTGGACCCTTAACATAATAACAGATAACATGCTTAGCATTCAACAATAAATCACAATTACAGTATTATTCAAACAGTAGAATTCAAGAAAATCTGAATGAATTATAAAATCAGTGAAGTTACATTCAGATCAAGACCTGATTTCTGGTCTGAACTTGACTGCCCATTAATTTGCAGCTGAAAAGGAAAGCAATTTATTTTACAGTAAAATGAATGGCTGATGATCCACTGACTCAAAAAACGATCCTAACAGCTGAATGAAAATGACTACAAAGAAGAGTTCAAAATGTTAGAAAATTGATGAAGGACTTTTTTAGTTGTTAATTTGGATTTTTTATTAACCATAATTATATAAAATAACCTCTGCAAGCTCTTCAGCAGCTCCAGTAAGCACTCTAACAGTTCTAGTGATGATAGGGTCACCTCCCTTCCCCCCGGGAGGGTACTCTGTCACCTCCAAAATCTCTGTCACAATAGTCTCTGTCACTTCTGTCACTTCAGTAACCTCTTGAGTGCTCAGAGGCCTCCAGGACCAGGGACTTCCAGAATCCCTTCGGTGTAGACTGGCTCTCCTATCAACAGATCCACATTGACTCAAGGGGGATCTTTTATACTCTGGAATAATACACCTTCTGGCCAAAGACCCATTTCTTGGTGTTTTAACTGGGGATGGAGTGCTTCGCCAGGCATTGTCCAAAGTGCTTGTGGTAGTGACTGTAGGGGCTGGGGAACTCCTCTGCTTATCTGGTGTCGGATTTTGTTGAAATACCTTTTCCACATTGTCTGTCTTCGTCTCTTTTTTATGAGCCTCCGGGAGCTGCCATTCTGTCCGTTGCTGGTAGTGGTCTTTTAAGGTCTCGTCTGACTTAACATGTTTGGACTTTTGACCCAAACAGCTAGGTCGGCTAATGAGGTTACCCATGACTTTTCCACAAATGGGTTATTTGGGTATGGGCTACAAGAAGGTTCCTTTGCCATGCATACAGGAGTCACTTGAGCTGCCTACAACACAAGGAAGTTCAAAGTAAGAAGACACTCCAGTAACAAAACAAAAATCCCAGTTTTTAAATGAGGTATAAAAGTTTTACAATGAGCCATACTGACCAAGACCACAAAGTTTACATTCAATTAGATGCATTGCTCTCCCATTACATACTTTCAAGCTAACAACCATCATCATTATCACATACAGTAGTGAGGGTGACTGAAGCTCTGTCCTTATCAAGATGTGCCAGATAACTGCTTAGGAACTACAACATGAACACAAAATCACTAGTACAAGCCACACAAATGCAAGTGATAGGGAAGGGGAAAAAATATTTACAAACGTCTCTAAATATGCTTGCTCAAAGTTTGTTAGCGTGACAGAGGTGCTGGGTGCGCTGCATTAAACTACTTGTAAAAAGTCAGTCACTTTCACGCATTGTCTGTCAACATTTTTTATCACCTACAAGAGCTGTGATTTTAACAATATTGACCGTTTGAACTGGAAAAGGTGGAAGAGTTTTGTTTGCACAAAGGCTAGTGTAAATAAAGAGACCTCTGCTGAGGGAGATTAGATAACATCTATCTGTGTACGGAGGCAAAGTAGCAAAGTGCAAGTAAACCTCAATGCCTGACCACAAAAGGTGCTCTAGATGCCGTGGCCTTTACCCTTCTCAGTAGAGGGCCCATCTCCCATGCCTCTGGATTGAGGACCGCTCATAGCGGGGTGGGAAGGACAAATTACATGTGTTAATTGGCAAAGGTAATCTGGGGTCAATCCTGGTCATTCTGGGTCACTGCATGCTAATGATTGGTGCTGATGGATCTGGCTTCAGACTTTAGACAGACTCTCAATAACTGGAGCAGAAGACATTACATAAGACCTAGTGTAGTATACCGTGTAAGCTGACATCAACGTGTGACAGGAAATATTGTATTTCATTGTGTTTATACTTTTGTGTTGGAGTTAGTTTCAAGTAACCGATCCACAAAACATTCAATAAGATCCCTAAAGAGACACTGGGCATGAATTTCCAACACGTTCTCTCTTAAAATTCTTTATGGTGTAATAAATGTGTTGGTTTGTTTCTGAACCATTATATTGGAGGTTATTTTGTCTTTGATCAATAAGGTTTTTAACAGCTTTTTAATTAAATGAGCTCAAAAACCATTAAATGGTATATGGAGATAATCAATATCAAACAATATAATCACGGACTCTCATAATCAGTCTTCAAATCAGCTTTAATTATATTAACATATCCCATGTTTGCCCTAAAGCCATGATGAATTATATGAAGTTAGGGGAGCAAAGGAAGAAACGGTCAGTGTGATGTAACCAATAACACCACTGACATTTATGACCAAAACCATTTGAATAAAATTATTTTACGTTTGTTTAACACATAATGATCTCATAGGCCTATTAAGTGGTGAAACTATTCTCTGCAACTGAACCATCAAATAAGATAATACATAAAAGACAAAACAGGTTCATATTGGTTTGTTTAGCTGATGGAAAATCATAGCCATAGTTTACCGGCAAAACGTATCTAGTGAAGGTAAGTAACCAGCGTGTATTTTTTCTTTTTTTGGTAATGCTGGTTAAACAAGGACGTCTAAAAAAACCTTATTTGAACACCAACCAGCCTTCATGTAATAATTTAATTAAAGCTCATTTGATCAATGATGCAGATACAATGAAACAGATCCTACTTTGAATAGTTATCAGGTTTTATCTAAACTACCCTTCCACTTAAGTCTGATGCGGTCTATGCTTGAGCCCACCCTTGGTAGCCTCTTAATATTGATATATGAGGCATGTCACAATATGGCATGGGCCAATAAAACCCAATAATCTAGATTGACTTCTGTGACAAACAGTTTTGTGCATCATTAATTCATAAAGAATTAATAATACATCACTTGAGCTCAGAATGAGTTAATTCTGTCAAAGTGTTAAATCATTATATGTAAATGTTTTCATGAAAATGTACTAAAGAAAATCAGTGGTCAGATATGTGGGCACCATTCTCTAATTTAACCTTAATATGTCAGCCACATTAACTGGTATATTAACTGGTATTATCAGATTAATTGGTTTGTATAGCTGTGATAGTGGCAGCTCTCCTAAGACACGTGTCTTGTTATGGATTTCCTAATAATAATAAATCAGTTGTCTAGGTTAGTTTGTGCCGTAATCATGATCGAGATGAGTGGTCTCTAATTAACCAAAAGCTAAGTGCATACTGAAAACATTAACATGTTCTATATGTAAATTATGTAATTCTCCAAATCATTATTTTCATGTATTATGCATAATGTAAATTTCACATTTAGCCTATCACAATGTACTGTATTCAATTCAAAACAACTCTTACTTTCATGCATATGTTAATAATTTTAAACTTAGTTATTATGAATAAATTAAAATAATAAATATAAAATACAGGTAAGATCATTTTCGTTCATGCATATTGATATGGTAACTTGAAATAATAAACTTACAGCAAATAGAGTCAATCACAAACTCCATCAAATTAAATTGTTACAAAGAAATCCTTTGCAAGCTGATTCTCATCAAAATTGTCCCAAAATACCTTTAAATCAAACCGGAGTGGTTCAGACAACATCACTAACTCGCAGCACCCAAACCAGCTGCCGGTCTCACAGAGAAAGTTTGAATGAGCCCACCGTGGGCTAATGAATGAGGTGGCAGTTGTGGCGGTTAAGGTCTCGGCAATGCATACTTACTCATGTGAAGAACGGCTAACTGAACAATTCCACTCGTTCCTCTCTGTCATCATTCAAACTGGAGAACAAAAAATTATTATATCTGCATCATTAAAGAGGCCGTCTTTCCCAGCGGGACATATATACTTACAAAAATTCACTTACTCAAGCAGGACCTCACTTACTAACAAATCCTATTTCAACAAACACACTTTAGGCAAGATGACCCTGCTTTTTCATCGTACGCAGTAACAAGGAGACAATGTCCCGCTTTCCCTCCAGCTGCCCCCTCCCAAAAGCGGTATTCTCTCTCTCTCACTTGCCTTTGTTGTTTACATTCAGACAGAGGAATACCTCATTGAGGCAACTGGTGGAAGGTGAAGCTGACACAGAGATCCCATACTTCCAGAAGTTTGTGCTTTTTCCAGTTCAGAGATGTATAATCCCATCTGCAGACTTTGTTACAGTTAAGGTGGGTCTGTAAGTAATGAGGCTGTTTTGTGAACTCCTGTGTTTCCCTTGTGCCACACATTTAGACAGTGGAACACCCCCTCACAGTGAAAGCCCCTCCCCCAGCTCCTCTTCTGGCTCACAAACTCAGCTTCTAATGAAAAATAGGAGAGCTTTCTAAAGACCCCAGGCTGCTCCTGAATATTCGCATGTTAAGTGACAGCTGCCTCCAGCCCCTTGTGCGCCCTCTCGTTTTCCCCTCCCTCTCCGCAGTAAGTGCGGGGCAGACTGAGGCGGTCCACAAAGGAAGGGACCTCCAGCTTAACAATCCCCACATACATAGCCCCCCTTCACTATTCAAAGCCCTTGCCATGGCTACAAAGACAACTAATTACTGTAAGACATCTCTGATTACTTTAAAGTCACTTCCAGACCCCAAACTGTAAAATAAACAAAGAACAAAAGAAAAGAGGATGGACTCTGATGTGTCTGTTTAAGTTCCATGGGAGTTACTGTCGAATCTACACTTTTATCTGCTCCATAGCTACGTGAGAATTGATGGTTGTATTATTCCAGTCCAGGTGTCCGATCTTAAATAATGCTTGAGCAATAATTCCCATGAGTAAAGAATGGGAAAGTGTGAAAAGGTGTATAAAGCAGGTGCATTTAGGCCAGGGGCCTCTATTATTTTCCAAACAAAAGAGGTCCTCTGTCCAACACCTGAACTGGCTTTATTCTTTATCTTACATGAGAAAATATTTTCAATTCCTCTACTGAACAGGATATAGGGGAAAATGTAAAGTCATTTTGATGCTGTTAAATCAGTTTACATAAAGTGACCAAGAAATATGTGACCCTGCATGTGAAAACACAGCTAAAGTCATTTCTGTGTTTTTTGTTTTCCTTACATAAACTCATCCTGAATTCTGTGAAAATTTAAATTGATAAAAAATTGCAGAAATTCAGAAAATAAAACAAAAAAGAACAACTCAGGAACAATTTCCAAGCAAAGCATTTCATACAAAAAATGATTTACAAACAAATTTCCTGGATACTAACGGGGATAGTTAATTTAAAACCTGTATGACTTTCTTCCTTCTGCAAAACAGATAAAAAATATATATTTTGAGAAATTTTGGTCAAGGGTGTGTTTGGTTAAAAATGTTTTTTTTTTAAATATCTTATTCTTTGTTCTGCAGCAGAAAGAAAGCCATAAAGATTTATAATGAGATGAGGTAAAATTACGGTCATTTTTACGTGATTATACATTTAAGTGTGGCTTAACAATGTGATACACTGCAACAAAATCACTTTCTTGAGGAGCAGACTATAACCTAAGAAAATAAGTCTTGTTTTTAGTAAAAAAAATATGAAATTTCCATGAATTTGTGCTTAAAACAAGCAAAACAAATATGCCAATGTGGTAAGAAAAATAGCATCTTGAATTGAATTGAGTGACTAAGAAAAAGGTAAACCTTAATTCAAGATTATTTTTCCTACCCCATTGGCAGATTTTTCACTGAAATTTCATATTTTTTTCCCAAAACAAGACTTCTCATCAAGAAAATGCATCCTGATTCAAGAATTTGTAGACATTTTTACCGGAAAACAAGAAAAAAAAGACTAAGTAAGAAAGTAATCTTTTGCAGTGTATATAGTGATATTCTGACAGTGAGAGGGCTTGCGAATTTCTAACTGCAGTTTTTGTAACACTATTTGACGTTACTCCTAAATGCAAATGTGGCACTGTCATGTTCCAACTCCCTTCTGAGTGTGATTCTTTTAATTACTTATAAAGCCTTAAGCGATTTAGACTCTTCCTACATAACAGAGCTTCTATCACATTACAACCCATCTCGATATCTAAGATCTCAAAACTCCGGACTTTTGATTATACCTAAAAAACTAAATCCACCAAAGGGGGTAGAGCTTTCTCATACGTAGCACCTAAACTCTGGAATAGCCTTCCCGATACTATTCAATCTCCTAATTTAAATCTAGATTAAAAAACATATTTTCAGCCAATCTTTCCCTTAATGCATAGTTAATGAACAGCAGCTACGTAATTATTCTCTTTCTGCCCCCGCCTCGTGATGCCCATCCCGAGGTTGGGAGAGATTCCGCAAGGTCCAGATGAACGTCATATGCCCATCCTCCTGCGAGAGTAAGACAACAAAGGAATAAAGATACATTATGCCATTACTATTTTTCCCTGGTTGTTCCTTTGTTGTCGATCGCGGAATGAGACCGGGTTGGACCTGCGCAGTTTCAGCAGGTGGGCTTTCCTGGGTCGCGGCTTGTGGGCTCTCCCTGTTTTTTGTGGATATTTG
The DNA here is from genome assembly GCA_029783895.1 of Triplophysa bombifrons. Classification (NCBI taxonomy): domain Eukaryota; kingdom Metazoa; phylum Chordata; class Actinopteri; order Cypriniformes; family Nemacheilidae; genus Triplophysa; species Triplophysa bombifrons. The sequence continues at coordinate 9,683,832 of CM056455.1, forward strand.
CTCGGTGGCTTTTGTTCGGAGTCACTGAGTGTACCTATGACACGTCAAAAGAGATCTGGCCCTTCCGGCTGAGCCTGGTTTCTCCCAAGTTTTTTTTCCCTCCATTTATTCATCATTGAAGTTTGGGTTTTTTGCCACAGCAGAGCAATGTTAGCTTGCTAACTGGGAGACTGCATTTATTCATTTATTTATTAGATATGATTCCTTAGAATGATCTTGCTTTGTCTATAAACACCATGCACTGTGCTGTGTTTTACCTTCCTGTGTTTTTCTTATTTTTTCCTGTAAAGCTGCTTTGGAACAATGCACATTGTGAAAAGCACTTATGATTAAATTGAATTGAATTGATTATTGTAAACAATGTATTTCAGATCAGAAATAATAAAATAGCAGTGGAAGTGATCACAAAGCACTGAGAGTGTGAGAATGCAGAAATGGCATTGAAATCCTTGACCTTGAGTGTAACTGGCTGTGGCAGCATGAGGCAACAAAGAGGAAACCACCCACGTTTTCATGGAGACCACACCCACCAGGCTTAAACTCAACAAGGCTGTGTGGAAGGAATAGGGTGAGCAAATGAAAGTGAACAAAAAGGGAATGTATGGATCCATTTGTGTCCTAATTCAGTAGAGACCTGCAGAAGTGGGGAAGACACGTCCACTGCACTAACCACAGCACTTCAATTATTAACCCTAGCCCATCCCCCTCAGAGACGGCCAGGGAAATAAAAGACAAAAGGAGAAGAAGGAGTAAAAAAGAAACAACACAATGATTGTCACCCTGACTGTCCTGGGAAAGTGAATTTAGTGGCGTGATCCCACTGGGTCAAGTTATTTAACCTGACCAGGCTCTTAATCAGAGATGGCCCATCTATGTCTGTCATGAGTTATGCTTCTAAAACAGGGGCTTAAAACACATTGAAGTCTGTTGATGTAAAGACAACAGATCTCTTTTATAAATGTGAATAATGAACCACCTCTCTTATCATGCTTATACGGTTTTAAGTTTCTTAGTGATATTTAGTTTAATAACGGATATATTTTTAAATAATATGTATAATTTATATTTAAAAAAAAAGAGTAATATGCTCATGTTTTGCTCTACTTTCCCTGCCTAAACAATTTCAGCCAAACAGAGACACCTGATCCATGCTCACCATAACAACTTCCAACCAATATTTAAATCTCCTCTCAATGTGACATTCTCTTGTACCACATAACAAAACTTCCAGAACATTACAACCCAAAGCTGTTTAAATAAAAAGCAAGATAAAAGAAATTTAAATGTTTCCTTTTTTAGTGATGTGATTGTGCACAATGTGCAATATAAAAGCTCTGATAACCGCACACAACCTTTTTCCTGGCTGGATAATTCATATGTCAGATGAATCAGCGTATTGCCAAATGGGTTCCAAATTTGATCACATCTCCCCTGCGTCCAAATACCCAGAGAGCCCTAAAGTGGATTAATCCTAAAGGCATGTTCTCCTCCCCCATCATTACTACTTTCAAACCAGATAACACACCAATAGCTTCTTCGGTACATAATTAGCACTTCAGATCACATATCGCACTTCATTTGTGAGGATCATCCCTAAACTGTGCCCAGTGATTAATAAAAATATACATTATCATCTCCTTTGTGGAATTCCACAAACAGAATGTCTCATCATAATGGTCGCTTACCAGACGAGACTGACAATGCAGTTATTGAGGTCATCACAGTGAGTTATGACCTGCATGGTTCACAGGTGACTTGAACCACAGTAATTGACACAGGTTTGGAGGATGTGCCCAAATATCACACTGTCTTAAATATAGGCCTACTGTAACTACAACGCCCTCACCCCACTAGCAAGCTAGTCACCAGGGTATCTGTAAAATAAACAACCAAACTGCCTTGAGGCAAGTCAACAAGTACCTCCCCCTGTATATACAACTTCAAAAAATGTGTGCAAATTAAAATAATATAAATTCATATAAAAAGTTACATTTTAAATGAATAAAAAACTTCTAACACAAATTAGTAGCATTATTGCTGTGGCTCAGTAGAGCATTGCAATAGCAGCGCAATAGGTCGAGGTTCGATTCCCAGGAAAATATCATACTAGTTTACTATACTTTTATCTGATGTGACCATTTTCAGTCACATCGGATAAAAGTGTCTGTTAAATGCATGTAAATGATAAAATATATATTATTATATTATATTATATAGTGTATTTTTGATCTTCATCCTAATTGAAAATGTTTATTTAAATGTTTGCATCAATATTAATTTCTATCGTATAGTTATTTTTGTAAACAACATAGCTTTGATGAAATTATCTACATGTAATTGTAACTATTCTAAATTAAATACTTAAGCCTGCAGTTTGGACATTTTCAAAGTAGCTTCTCCAATACTGATGCGCATCTTATTGTAAAGGCTGTTTCTGTGAGCAGGGGCGGATTAAGGTGATCAGGGGCGGATTAAGGTGATCAGGGGCCCCTAGGCTGCTCTTTGGGTGAGGCCCCCCTTTGGCTTTCAGGTGCCTTTCATGCTTGCAGTTAAGTTTGGAACGGAGCACGGTTTGCATGAAAAATTGCTATTGTAAGGGCTGTCATGCGAACTCAGGTGCTTACTAGGGTAGCAAACCCTGTACATCTGATTTAGCCGATTACGATGTATTAACTTCAATAAAACACATGTCAGAGATGATAGCAGTGGTAATTAACCCTGGATTTGAGAAAGAGTGAACCTGCACGTTGCGAGTGGAATCAGAGTGGCAAATGAATGGAAATACGATGTTTCTGGATTTAAAGATAAATGATAAATAGTCGGTTTGGAAGTGTCACGGGGTGACCCGGGCCGGAACCTTTTTTTTTAGTTGTTGCGATGGAGGGACACTTCCAGTGTAACACCGGGTTATTTCCGGACTCGCGAATGAGGTGGAAGTGCAACAAGAGCGGATCGAGCTAAATCACCGGCACGTGTGATGGGAAAACCCCAAACGGTGATTGGAGCGCGAGAAGGATAAAAGAGGATGGCATTAGAGGAGAGGAAGTGCAGAGAGAGGGGAAAGAAACAGCGGGAGAGGCAGTAAGAAGTATAAGGACTGAGGACTGAGGACTGAGGATTGAAGGAGGAGGAATATTACATCTCCATTTACTAAGGTGTCCATTTGATCCCGAATACTCCCTTATTCATTGAGGTTTGGAGTGATTGCAGTGTGGTGCTGATATTTTCACGGGTGGAGTGGAGTATTTTGCTGTGTACACACACGAGTGTGGGAACCCCGTGGATCGTTCGGGCGATTGAGCTCACCTCTCTATGAAGTCCAGTCCTGTGAGTACGAAATACAGAGTTAAGGCTTGATACCTCCGTCTGTCTTCTGTCCGTGCTGTAGCACACCGGAGCTGTTGAGTTGAGCTCACCTCTCTATGGAGTTCAGTCCTGTGAGTACGAAATACAGAGTTAAAGGCTGAGGCCTTCGTCTGTCTTCTGTCCGTGTTGTAGCATACCAGAGCTGCTGAGTTGAGCGCACCTCTCTATGAAGTTCAGTCCTGTGAGTACGAAATACAGAGTTAAAGCTCGAGGCCTTCGTCTGTCTTCTGTCCGTGCTGTAGCACAACGGAGCTGCTGAGTTGAGCTCACCTCTATATGAAGTCCAGTCCTGTGAGTACAAAATACAGAGTTAAAGCTTGATACCTCCGTCTGTCTTCTGTCCGTGCTGTAGCACACCGGAGCTGCTGAGTTGAGCTCACCTCTCTATGGAGTCCAGTCCTGTGAGTACGAAATACAGAGTTAAAGGCTGAGGCCTTCGTCTGTCTTCTGTCCGTGCTGTAGCATACCAGAGCTGCTGAGCTGAGTTCACCACTCCATGAAATCCAGTCCTGGGAGTACGGAATCCAGAGTTAAAGCTTGATACCTTCGTCTGTCCTCCATCAGTGCTGTAGCACATCAGAGCCGCTGGATCGAGTTTATCTCTTCTTGCAGACCAGTCTTGGAAAGGGGGATATCGAGACAATGTGGGTTGGAGGAAAACCGGCAGAGACTGCTTGACTCCTGAAAGGGACATACTTTTAATAATTAAAGTAAAAATTACATCTCTTGTTGTCTGTCCTCTTCTGTCCTGCGGGTTAGCTCCTCCTGGTGGTACGGAAACTTTGAGTCGGGCAGGGGTGTAATCATCACCTCGTACCCGTGACACAAGCAGCAGAAAGCTCTGTATGGGGCTGTGTCCACCGAGGCACACGTTTTTGAAGACGCGAGCAGAGGGGAGCTAATGTTTTTGCACTGTCAACACATAGAAAATTGGAGAGCACGCTGTGCTCGCCTCGTACCCGTGACATTTGGCGTAGTCGACAGGATTCCACCTTGAGTTGAGCACCCGTATTCTGGGAGATGGCGGACGACGAGGCACCAGTGGCTAGACCCCAAGTTATGCCGGTCTTTATGGGAGCACCTTGGGCGCAAAGGTTCGGAGGGCCCGGATCAGAGCTGAGTCTACACGAGTGGAAGACCCAGACGGAATACTTGGCTGGCTTGCAAGGACTGAGTGAACAGCAGAAGCTGCAATTTGTGCTGGGGTCCCTGGAGGGGAGAGGGAGGTCCAAGCCGCTCCCAGGGCTGCAGGAGCCAATGGAAAGGCTGTCTTCGACTTCCTTACTGAATTTTATGGTGATGCCACCCCGGTGGCTGCTCTCCGGGCCCAGTTTTTCAACTTCCGACAAGGTCCCAGGCAGAACTGCATATTCTTTACGACTCCGAGAACAGTACACTTGCCTGAAAGGACGACGCGATCACGGTCTGGGGGAAATCCCCACGGGGGACGCAGCCCCAAGTCGGGAACGTTATCGTCCAGTACCACCGACACTTTATCCTGAGGTTCGTGCCCTGTTCAGGGGAATGCTGGAGGGGGGCATTATCCGTGAGAGCAGTAGTCCCTGGGCGGCCCCTATTGTCTTAGTGCGGAAGAAGAGTGGAGCTTGGAGGTTCTGCATAGACTATCGGAAGTTGAACCATGTGACTAAGAAAGACGCCTTCCCACTACCACGAATCGAGGACTCTCTCACGAGCCTAACCCAAGCCGCCTGGTACTCCACGTTGGACTTAGCCAGTGGGTACTGGCAGGTCCAGGCAGAAGAGAGGGATAGAGAGAAGAACGCTTTTACCACCCCCTTCGGCCTCTTCGAATGGGATAGGATGCCGTTTGGACTCTGCAATGCCCCTGCAACCTTCCAGCAACTCATGCAGCGGTGCCTGGGGGGGCAACTGGTTGATTCCACACTGGTGTACTTGGATGACGTCATTGTCTTCTCCCCGAACTTTGCAACTCATTTACTCCACCTTGAACAAGTGTTTCAAGCTATGGAAAGGTACGGGCTGAAGTTGCGGCCGGAAAAGTGCCAACTGTTTCGGAAGGAAGTGAAATTCCTGGGCCATTGCGTCAGCGCTGCTGGAGTCTCCCCAGATCCAGAAAAAGTGTCGTCTGTGCAAGGGTGGGAGCCCCCTAAAACTGTTCGACTGGTGCGATCCTTTTTGGGCTTTGTGGGGTACTACTGACGCTTTATTAAAAACTTTTCAAGAATCGCCAAGCCCCTAAACCAATTGCTTGTGGGCACCGCACACCCACGGGGCCGGGGGTCCCCCGTGGTGACTTGGAGTCCAGTATGTGAGGTAGCTTTCCGGAATCTCCAGCAAGAGTTGATATAAGCTCCGATTCTCTCCTATGCTGAATTCTCCCAGCCGTTTATCCTTTATACCGATGCAAGCAATTTAGGGCTGGGAGCAGTACTAGCACAGCACCAGCAGGGAGTGGAAAGAGTGATCGCATACACAAGTCGAAGTCTCCATCCAGCGGAGAGGAATGATTCGAACTACAGCTCCTTTAAGATTGAACTCCTGGCGATGAAGTGGGCGATGAGTGAAAAGTTCAAGGATTATCTGTGGGGGACCAAGGTGCTGGTAGTGACAGACAACAACCCCCTGGTCCACTTACTCACGGCCAAACTGGGGGCTGTCGAATAGCGTTGGGTGGCACAGTTGGCCAATTATGACTATCAGCTGAAGTACCGACCTGGTCGAGGACATACGAATGCGGACGTACTCTCAAGGCTCCCGGTGATCGGCGCAGGGGGTCCGGGGGCAACTCCTCCCACGGAGGTAGAAGAGGAACTCCTGGTGGGGGTAGTAGAGGCTCCAGGATCCAGTACCATTGATGTCCCCGATAGTTGGGGATGGGACCCGAGGCGGTGGAGAGAGCTGCAGGGAAGAAATAAAGATCTTGTGGTGATCCGGTCCGGCTTGGTGAAAGGCTCTTTGCCACAAGCAACAGAAAGACAGGCACAGATGGTGACGGTGAGGCTGCTTCGTGGACATTGGGAGAGGCTCTGTTTAAAAGAAGGAGTGATTTGCCGTTCTGTTCAGGACCCAGCAACCCGAGAGCTAGTGTACCAGGTGGTGGTGCCTGAAGATCAGGTCCAGCCGTTGTTGCACGCTTACCATACCCAGATGGGGCATCAAGGCCAAGAGAGGACATTGTCCTTATTAAGGAGACACTTCTTCTGACCCAGGATGGAGGCGACGGTCGGAGCCTTTATTCGGGATTGCCCCCGTTGTTTGCTGTTTAAGACCCGGAAGGAGATGAGCGCTCCATTGGTCCCGATGCGGCCACGGGCCCCTCTAGATATTGTGGGAGTGGATTTCCTGACGTTGGGTCGACCCATGGATCGCTTTCCAAACATTTTGGTGGCAACAGATCTGTTTACCAAGTATTCTTGGGCTGTTCCCACTCTCGATCAGACGGCGATTACCACCGCTATGGCCCTCTGGAGGACCGTGTTCCAGCCTTTTGGGTGCCCAGAGATTCTCCATTCCGACCAAGGTCCAAACTTTGAGTCGAGGGTTATCGCGGAATTGTGTCAACTCTACGGGTGCCGAAAGACCCATACTACCCCTTACCACCCTCAAGGGAATGGGGGATGTGAGAGGTTTAATCAGACCTTGTTAAACCTTTTGAGGACCCTTGATGCGGACCAGCAGAGTTCATGGGTGGATCATCTCCCCTCGTTGGTGCAAGCATATAATAACAGCAAACACAGTACCACAGGCTTTGCTCCGTCCTTTCTGATGTTTGGGAGACACGTACGTTTACCCGTTGACCTACTCTGGGGGACTACTGGGGTGGCAGGGGCCCCGAGCACCACCGAATGGGTGAATCGGCACCACCAACAGCTCCTTTTTGCCTATGGGAGGACATCGGACCGAATAAACGGAGCTGCAGAGAAAAACAAACGATTGTACGACCGAACAGCCCGAGAAGCCCCTTTGCTGCCCGGAGAGCGGGTACTGGTTCGAAAAAATCGGCGTCAAGGAAAAGGCTGAAAAGTTGAGTGATCGGTGGGAGGCTAGGCCTTACGTTGTGGAACGACAGGCAGACCCGGACTTACCTGTGTATACCATTCACCCTGAAGGGAGGCTGGGCCCAGAACGGGTGTTGCACCGGAATCTGCTTCGACCCTGCCCTAATTATTCGAGGCCTGCGGGGGAGGGTCCAACAGCCCTTAGGCCCTTGGAACCACCAGTGGTGGGTTGGGCAGTGCTCCCAGAGGGACTGGAAGTTGTGGCAGCAGGGGAGCCTCTACCATCTCCACCCCGACGCTCGCAACGAGATAACCGGGGGCAGCCACTTGAGAGATATGTCGAGTGGACCTCCGGTCAGGAGCTCTAGGGACTAGATCTCATTGGTGGGGGAGGATGTCACGGGGCGAAGGAGGGACACTTCCGGTGTAACACCGGGTTATTTCCGGACTCGCGAATGAGGCGGAAGTGCAGCAAGAGCGGATCGAGCTAAATCACCGGCACGTGTGACGGGAAAACCCCAAACGGTGATTGGAGCGCGAGAAGGATAAAAGAGGCAGGCATTAGAGGAGAGGAAGTGCAGAGAGAGGGGAAAGAAACAGTGGGAGAGGCAGTAAGAAGTATAAGGACTGAGGACTGAGGATTGAAGGAGGAGGAATATTACATCTCCATTTCCTAAGGTGTCCATTTGAGCCCGAATACTGCCTTATTCATTGAGGTTTGGAGTGATTGCAGTGTGGTGCTGATATTTTCACGGGTGGAGTGGAGTGTTTTGCTGTGTACACACACGAGTGTGGGAACCCCGCAGATCGTTCGGGCGATTGAGCTCACCTCTCTATGAAGTACAATCCTCACACCAGAGCTGCTGAGTTGAGCTCACCTCTTTATGAAGTCCAGTCCTGTGAGTACGAAATACAGAGTTAAAGCTCGAGGCCTTCGTCTGTCTTCTGTCCGTGTTGTAGCATACCAGAGCTGCTGAGTTGAGCGCACCTCTCTATGAAGTTCAGTCCTGTGAGTACGAAATACAGAGTTAAAGCTCGAGGCCTTCGTCTGTCTTCTGTCCGTGCTGTAGCACACCGGAGCTGCTGTGTTGAGCTCACCTCTCTATGAAGTCCAGTCCTGTGAGTACGAAATGCAGAGTTAAAGCTTGATACCTCCGTCTGTCTTCTGTCCGTGCTGTAGCACACCGGAGCTGCTGAGCTGAGTTCACCACTCCATGAAATCCAGTCCTGGGAGTACGGAATCCAGAGTTACCTTCGTCTGTCTTCCGTCAGTGCTGTAGCACATCAGAGTCGCTGGATCGAGTTTATCTCCTCTTGCAGACCAGTCTTGGAAAGGGGGATATTGAGACAATGTGGGTTGGAGGAAAACCGGCAGAGACTGCTTGACCGTCGAAAGGGACATTCTTTTAATAAATAAAGTAAAAATTACATCTCTTGTTGTCTGTCCTCTTCTGTCCTGCGGGGTAGCTCCTCCTGGTGGTACGGAAACTTTGAGTCGGGCAGGGGTGTATTCATCACCTCGTACCCGTGACACAAGCAGCAGAAAGCTCTGTATGGGGCTGTGTCCACCGAGGCACACGTTTTTGAAGACGTGAGCAGAGGGGAGCTAATGTTTTTGCACTGTCAACACATAGAAAATTGGAGAGCACGCTGTGCTGTAACCCTTCTCCATCAACATCCTGTTTGCAGGTTATGTGTGCAAGACTCATTTTAATCACAGAGTCAGCTAGCTAGTGGCCCAGGGTAAAGAGAGACAGACTTCCACACCCTTTGTAGCAGAAGGTAATGGATGAGACCCAGTGAGCAGGAATCAGACACAATCACTTATAAAAGATGCTATTTGGGAACAATTGTTTCAAACTCCCACAATGCAACGCAAAAACCCATTGTTCCTGTATGTGATATGATGTGACATTATTTAAAGCCATCTAGACAAAATGGCACGAGCCAACTCAATAAACATCATGAAGCACGATAGAACGTTTGAAAAGACAGATGATTATTTCAGTCTATAAACACGCATTGCTAGGAAGGCAGGGAAGACAATCAACTAAACATTTACATTTAATATTCAACCAGACTTTTACATAGAAATCTAACAAAATAATCAAAGTGTACTTTAACCGTCAGAAAGATGTTGGTTATCGCCTGTTGTTGATAATTGCCATTTGGCAAGTATCACAACAATGTTAAGCACTCATGTCACAGGAAAAGTCATCAGTGAAGTGAGCTAGTGACCTTACCACGGCCCCACCTTTAATGATTCCCGCCTCAGGAGCAAGGGAGCTAAATAACACGCACCCATATGCTGTTACTCAATATGCTTTCTTCAGAGAGTACCCGGATGAGTTCTTGAATTCAAGGATGCATCGAATGTAGACTTGCACGTACCAAACCCGCTTGTAGACCCCGGAATCACTTCAGCCCGTTCATCTGAGTTTCTCTAGAAGAGTTGTCTCTACAAGAACACAAGTCCGTTCTTTGCGTTTTTGGAATTGAGAAATGACCGTAATAATCCTAAAGACACTGATTAGCTGGTTCCAGTTTGTTTGATTAGGGCTGGAGCTAAACTCTGCAGCACTCTAGGACTGGCGTTGCCTACTCTGACAGTCAGTAATGTTTATCTGCTATACAAACAATGAATATTAACCTAAACCATAAAGAACAGCAATGGGTGACTCAATTACTGTCGATGTTGAGTTAGACACAATGAGATAAATCAGAAGAAGCATTTACAACTCTCTGTTGCAGGAAGATAAGAAAACTCCCACTGTAAGAACCTAGGTTTTTTTGTTAACCCCCCTCCCATCTGAGTTTAATGTGCTTTCAAAAAGCTCTATCATGTGTGCACAGGGCCCCAACACAAACCTGCGATCTTTTCAACCACTCTGAACACAAAAGATCTCTCCGTGGAGCAGCTCTTTCTCTGTCTCTCTCATAGGCCAGGCCTCAAGGGTTTTGGCATTTATGGCTTATAGGCCGAGGATATTTTTTGTGTATATTTGATAGGGATGCACCATAGGGACAGCATTATACAAACTTCAAATCTTCACCTATGGTCTGCCATTTTTCATTATGAGGTTTGTTTTTCATCAATCCCAGTTGACAATAAATATAGAGAGGTAGGTTCTATATGTTTAAATGGTGGTAAATGTTTAAACATCACTTAATCCAGACAAAAGTAAAATTACACTAATAGTCCAATGACCTCACATATTGCACATAATTGGGAGGAGAAACATTAAAAATAGCATGGACAATGGGACAAGAATGATATGACAATATCAAAACAAAAAGGTGTTTTACTGTATATTTTGTAACAAAATAATGATGGATGTTTGGTCAGAAACCTTAAACTGCATCCCTCATTTAAAATAAATGAAAATAAATGAATGATGATCAATAAATATAGGACCAGAAACAGAAAGCTGTCAGATTACCTTGCTTTCCATGAAGCACACAAGATGCTCTTTCGGATTATTTTCAAATCAAATTCTGAAAGTTTAGCTTTCAAATGATCCATTTGGTTTGCTTGTTATTTTGTAGTGTTTTTATTTAAGAAATAGTTAGACACATTAATAAATAATAGAAGCATGTTCACTTTTTGAATGTCACTGTATGTGAAAAACTCACAGTTGGAACGAATGAAGGAAGTCTCATCTCCATTGCCCTGAGCCAGTGCCGCAAAGCCTGGATCTGCCCTCTGAACTCATTTTGCCATTGATTCCAATTCTCTGTTTCCATCCTGACAAAAAAGATATAATGTTTTGATATTGCTTATATACAAAAGTTCTGGGAATGAATATTTTAGTAAGGGAATGTAGTATTTTAGAAATTAAACCACTTTTGTGCTTTTTATTAAAAAAAACTTCAGCTCCTGCTCAATTGCATGTGCTTTTTAGGGCAGTAGTGTTGAGGCGGCCTACTCTTTTACGTGTCAATGCAATGGCTATGTATGTCTATGTTTAGCTCACAATGACTGGCTGTTCGGACTTGATATGTGAATAAAAGTGCCTAACGAAAAAAGATGATACTTGAACATACTTTTATGAAAAACACAGAGGAATATCACAACCATACACTAACACAAAGTTACGAACAGAGGACAAGGGACAAGTCAGGGTTTATATGCATTAAGGGAACTAATGAGTTAAAGAGTACCTAGCATGAGATCATGAAAATGACATTTCATCAGGTCTGTTATGTTGCCTTGTATGAAAGTAAGCTCCGAAGGTGAATAAATAACAAAGTTATTGGCTTGTAAAAATGGGAGTCAACACTGAATCACACAAACGAGACGTGGAATGGTACACCCCATATATACATCACTAGACATAGTCCCCCACTACGTTTTGCTGTGACTGCCGGGAAAACGTATTTCTCCCCCCCAAACACTATCGCTCGTTCGTTATGCGTGTGTATCATGTCTAGAGCCTGTGTTCTACGGTGTGACACTAAGTCGGTCTTATTTCAACTACCAAAGGAAGAATGTCTGAGGGAAATATGGTTACAATTCATTTTTCAAACGATACCAAAGGAGCATAACCCCATGGTTGTACTGTGAGCGCGTCATTTCACCGGAGATTGGTTAAATAATCTTGGCGCGTTCACTGCAGGGTATGTGAAACTACTATCCTTGAAAGAGGAGCAAATACCAACTCTATTTGGACCTGTTAGATCCACCGAATCCCAACCTGCAAGTGTGACTTTTGATTTTTGTCTTAACTTCAAGAAATATTTTCGTATCTTTTTATGTCTGTGTTTAACTAATGCATATAATGCTAACATTAGCATGTACCGTTATTCCTGGGGTGTTACAGTTTGTTTATCTTGCTATTAACTTTGCATTTTGACACATTTGCTGCACGTGCACCTATATAGATATATTTGGGTGAAACTACAATAATTTTTCAAAACGTCGACTTTCTGAAATGCTCTATGTACCACGACAACGTCTTGGTTACCTATCTAACCTCAGTTCCCTGATGGAGGGAACGAGACGTTGTGTTGAGAACGACAGATGGCGTTCGCCCTTGAGAACCAATCAACTCTGACTACTATAGAAAAGGCCAATGAAATTTGGCGAATGAAATTTGCATGCCGGTCTCCGCCCCCGGATGTCCGGTATAAAAGGAAGCCGGCGTGCAGCATCCATTTACCTCTTGTTCTGAAGAGCCTGAGGGCCTCTCACGACTGCAGCAGAATACGATACGTGTTTGTGGCATAAGGGACACAACGTCTCCTTCCCTCCATCAGGGAAATGACGTTACATGCGTAACCAAGACGTTCCCTTTCTGTCGGTCCCTCGACGTTGTGTCGAGAACGACAGATGGGGTTACCTATGGAAAACGCCACAGCGCTGTATCGCGTCACAATCTCTAGCGAAGCGACGGTAACAGGCCCGGGCGTGTCAGCTCGAAGCTTTCGCGAAACTGTAAACTTCCAGTTTGGTGGTCGGGGGATTCCAGAGCCTTCTTGGAGATTGATGGGTACAGCCCTGACCGGTAATCTTTCACGGACGGAGGCCTCACCCTCAACAGTGCTTGCACAACAAGGCAAAATAAATAAACTTACGAATAAGGTAAATTATAGATTTAAGATTATCATTAACAATCTAATAGCATTTGAAGTGTTGTAGAAAAATCGTGTCAAGTTGCCGCGTCCTTTATCCAGCTCTATCATCTCAGCTCTTGTCAGTCATCGCTTCCCATTCTCAGCTCTGCCATCAGGTCTGGGCATGAACTGCATCCTGCGGTAACCTTGGAACAAAAAGACAAGACTGGCTGAGAGTAGAGTACTGTTCTGCACTCTTTGATGCAACAAGTACACCATTTTGTTGTTGGATGTGTTCCTGGTTCCGGTTGATCTAAATAATGCAGCCTAAATCCTCTGAGGATATTATGGAAGTGTAGTGTATGCAAGATTAAAAAGATGCGTCTTTAGTCTAGATTTAAACTGACAGAGTGTGTCTGCCTCCCGGACAGTGCAGGGAAGAAAATTCGAAAGTTTAGGTGCTAGATAAGAAAAGGATCTACCACCTGCACGTGATTTTGAAATTCTAGGTATTACTAACTGACAGGACGCCTGAGAGCGTAAAGCATGTGGAGGATTGTAATACAATAGAAGTTCATTTAAATACTGTGGCGCTAGACCATGTAGGGCTTTATAGGTAATAAGCAAGATCTTAAAGTTAATGCGATGCTTTATAGGTAACCAGTGCAAGGTTGACAGAACCGGGGTTATATGCTCATACTTTTTTTGTACGTGTAAGAACTCGAGCTGCCGCGTTTTGAACCAGTCGCAGTTTTTGTAATAGGCCTGCAGGGCAACCACCTAAAAGTGAATTACAGTAATCTAGTCTTGATGTCATTAATGCATGAATTAATTTATCTGCATCTGACAGTGACAGCATATGACGTAGTTAAGATATATTCTTAAAATGAAAAAATACAATTTTACAGGTGTTGGCGACATGGCCAACAAATGACAGATTACTATCGAATACAACGCCAAGATTCTTAGCTGACGACGAGGATTTTATGGAGCATCCGTCAATAGTTAAGCAGTATTCTTGGTTGTTACGTATGGCAATTTTGGTCCAGTAAGTAACACTTCTGTTTTGTCCGAGTTCAGTAGTAAAAAATTTTTACTCATCCAGTTTTTTAAATCAACTATGCATTCCTTATTCGATGGAACTGCTGGGTTTCATGAGGCTTCGAGGAAATATAAAGTTGAGTATCATCAGCATAACACAGAAAGCTAATTCCGTGTCGCTTTATCATATCTTCTAGAGGTAGCATATATAATGCGAAGAGCATAGGCCCTAAGACTGAGCCCTGTGGTACACCGTACTGGACTTGCGATTTGCGGGACACATCATTGTTTATTGCTACAAATTGAAAACGGTCAGATAAACAAGACTTAAACCATTTTAATGCTATTCCATTAATGCCGACGTACTTCGAGTCTGTGTAGGAGTATGCTGAGGTCAATGGTGTCAAATGCAGCACTAAGGTTAGCAGCACCAATAACGAAATACAGCCACGGTCAGACGCTAAAAGCAGATCATTTGTAACTCTGATCAAAGCAGTCTCTGTACTGTGACATGCTCGAAATCCAGACTGGAATTCTTCATTAATGTCATTTCTTTGGAGGAAGGAGCATAACTGAGTTGAAACTACTTTTTCAAGAACTTTAGATATAGGTTTATATAAGGTAAATTCGATATAGGCCTGTAATTCCCTAGTTCTCTTGGGTCGAGTTTTTTTTTTTGACAAGGGGCCTTATAACAGCCACCTTAAATGCTTTAGGCACATGTTCTAATGTCAGAGATGAGTTAATAATACTAAGAAGAGGATCTATAATTTCCGGGAGCATTTCTTTCAGTAGTTTTGTAGGTGTAGGGTCTAGCACGCATGCTGTTGATTTGGATGATCTAATGATTTTAGAGAGTTCATTGTGATCTACTGTAGAAAATAATTGCAATTTCTCCTTAGGGGTGCTGTAGTTAGTTTGTTCAGCGGGTTTCACTTCTGGTTGCATTGTTATAATTTTTTCTCTAATGTCTTGGATTTTACTAGTGAAGTAGTTCATAAATTCATCACTGTTATGCTGACAACTTATTTTTTGTCAATTTAGCCACGGTGTTAAATAAAAACCTAGGGTTGTGATGGTTTTCTTCTATTAGTGATAAAAAGTAGGCGGATCTAGACGTTTTTATGGCATTCCTGTATTTTCGAGTACTATCCTTTCATGCTTTACGAAATACATCTAAATTCGTTTTCTTAAAGTTCCGCTCCATTTTACGGGACACTTTCTTTATAGCCTGAGTGTGTTCATTATACCACGGTGTTGGGCTGCCATTTTTAATCTTTATTAAACGCAGAGGAGCAACAGTGTCTAATATTTCCAAGAAGGTAGAGTTAAAATTTTCAATAGTAATGTCAAGATCGTCATAATTTTTACTCATGCTAGATATTTGAGAAAATTCAGGCAGATTGTCGAGAAACGCATCTTTGGTAGTTAAAGTAATCGTTCTACCATATTTGTAACAAGGAGTTTGATTTGCAGCCGTAGGCCAGTGAAGCAAACATAATATCAGATAATGATCTGAAATGTCTTCACTCTGCAGAACGATTTTAACATCGTCCACATTTATACCATAAGATAGTATTAAATCTAAAGCATGATTACGAAGGTGAGTGGGTCCTGACACATGTTGACTAACGTCCATGGAGTTAAGAGTGTCTTTGAAAGCTATTCCCAAGGCATCTGTATCATTATCTACATGGATGTTAAAGTCACCAACGACAAGGACTCTATCTGCAGCCAGTACTAGTTCTGATAAGAACCCACCAAATTCTTTAATAAAATCTGTGTGGTGCCCTGGAGGCCTATATACAATAGCTAGAATACATTTAAAAAATGTTTTGTCCTTAGTATTAGCTGTTGATATGTGAAGTACCATGACTTCAAAAGAATTGTATTTTAAATTAGACTTCTGAGAGGTTATAAAATAATTATTGTGAAGTGCAGCGACACCTCCCCCTCTACCTTTTAGACGAGGCTGGTGTTTATAGTAATAATCTTGGGTAACGGATTAATTTAGAGTAATATAATCATCTGGCTTTAGCCATGTTTCTGTCGAACAGAGCATGTCTATTTTATGATCGGTTATCATATCGTTAACAAAAAGTGATTTATTTGAGAAAGATCTAATATTAAGCAATCCGAGTCGTAACCGTTGATTATCTGTGTTTTGTTCATGTTTGATTTGTTTAACGTTTATTAAATTACTTTCAAGAGGTTTACGCATTATCTTATGTTTGCTAATCCGGGGGACAGACACAGTCTCTATTTTATGTTGTTTGTGAGAAGCCAAGTGTGGTTAGACCAGTGCGGTGTAGCCAATAACACTTGGTGCTCCACTTCCCTGACCTTGCACAGTGTCTGTGCAAGGAGGCTCCTGGGTGGGGAAGGTGTGCTTCCACGCCAGGGCATCCGTGCCGAGGGGGGCCTCGGTCAGGGAGTACCAAAGCGGACAATGGGTGGTGCCGCCGGAGGCAAAGAGAACTCTCTGTGCCTGTCCAAACAGCACCGAAATAAGCTGGACCGGGGGTGGAGTCACCACTCTCCGCAAGGCGTATACTGACGAGGGAGTTCATTGAATTCGTTCTGTTTGTAGTCATGAGCGACGGCTCTGAAGAACAAAAGTTAAATGAATGCTGCACGCCGGCTTCCTTTTATACCGGACATCCGGGGGCGGAGACCGGCATGCAAATTTAATTCGCCAAATTTCATTGGCCTTTTCTATAGTAGTCAGAGTTAATTGGTTCTCAAGGGCGAACCCCATCTGTCGTTCTCGACACAAAGTCGAGAGACCGACAGAAAGGGAACGCACAGTTAAGACGAAATTATAGTATTACTAACGTATTAACAGTATTTTAAGAAAAAAAAAAAAATATTTCATTGATGAGCAAAAGCACAACATGCATGTTGTCACACTGGGAGTTTTTATGACAAGAGTTGTCACTTGCCATTGACAAACATCCTGCTCCAGTCGTGGTGGTGTTTGTTGTGGATTAGCGTCTTCTGATGCTTCAGCGTCAGACTCGGGCTCTAATTGGTACGGTAAAATCGCCGCCATCTCTAGCTACACATATAATATAAATGACATCCAACCACATGTAAACCGTAATCCTGTAATGATGGTAGGCGTTCCATTTGCGACAAATGATGAACGCCTTCGACCAATCACAACAGACTACACCATCTGACCAATCACATGACACAAGGTTAGCAGGTAGGGGGGGCCTAGACGGATGAATCGCGGAACGAATCATTTGAGACTCAGTCAAGAAGTAAGGTACGAATAACTGCCTATTATTACGACATTATAGTGTTTTTACACATTTTATTACATAAAGTTGTTGTTGGACACTCCATAAACCAAAGTAGGACCTTAAAAACCATATGCTACATACTCTTTAATAAACAGGCACCAGTTGGACAACATAACCAATAAGGAAACTAGGTCACAGGGAAAAACGAACACAGAAGACAAAATACACAATCAAAACAAGAGGAAAACAAAACATGTTACAGTTCGTCCCCTCCTGGTAAGGTGCATCCTTGTGCTGTAAAAAGTGAAAATTTGGACGGAGGGTGGGGGCTCAGGAGAAGGGCGCAGAGCATAGAAAAAAGATTCCAAGGCAGAAGATACAGTCCATGGGGGAGTGGATGGTGGGAGGAGCCAATGTGGAGCCATATGGCCCATGGGATAACCTTGCTAAACCAGTCTAAAAGATTGTTACAGTCATTTTAGTTAGTATCATGTGCTGTATGTTCAAGTGTTTGTTTTTAGTTAGTTAATTTTTTTTAAAGAGCATGGTAACATGATTTCTTTCTTTATAATTGAGTCATAAGGTCATATGGGTGAAGCACTTGAGAAGCCTCTGGAGCCCCACCTCACTACCGCGCAGATTCTGTCCAAATGACTTCACTAGCCATAATTTGCACAGTTGGGCTTCATTTTTCTGCAGTGGATGTGATCGGTGACGCGTCGTCCATCTTTATTGGTCTATGTGTCACACTCAAATTAGTGCAAGGCAATGGGTGAGATTTTACCATTTCAGGGTGCTCCATACAGAGACTCTGCATTAAAGTGATATTTCTCACAACAAAAAAAAATCTTTCTTTATTTACACCCCACTTGTCATTTCAAACCTGTTTGACTTTCTTTCTTCCACAGAACAAAAAATATATTTTGAAGAATGTTGTTCGGCACCCATTCACTTGCATAAGTTTTGTGTCTATACAAAAGAAGTGAAAAATAGCTTCTGAATATATGAATATAATAAATATAATTTATAATTTAATATAAAAACTTGTTACATCTTCATTAATTCAGAGTAATTCATACATGCGGACAGCCTTGGCCTATGTGTTAGAGAGTCAGACTCATGACCAGAAGGTAGCTGGTTTGATTCTCAGCCTCGGCGGCTAAGGACTGAGATGCCCTTGAGCAAGTACCCCCACTTGCTCCCCAGGTTCTGCAGTGATAGTTACCCACTACTCCAGGTGTACGTGTGTTCACTACTTGCTGTGCGTGTGTTCACTACTCACTGGATAGGTTAAATGCAGAGGTAACATTTCGGGTATGGGTTACCATATCTGACAAATAGGTCACTCTTCATTAGCTTTGGCCGCCCATGACCCTGTCATCGTTTCGCCACTGTTCCTTCCTTATACGACTTTTGACAGATATTGACCACTGCAGCTTGGGAAGATCCACAAGAGCTGCAGTGTTGGAGATGCTCTGACCCAGTCATCAAGACATCACAATTTGGCCCTTGTCAAACTCACTCTAATCCTTATGCCTGACCATTTTTCTAAAACATCAACTTAGGGAAAATGTTCTCATGCTGCCTAATATATCCCACCCACTAATAGGTGCCATGATTAAGATTTAATCAGTACTATTCACTTCACCTGTGAGTGGTGATATTTTTATGCATGATAGAGCATGTAGCTATGCCATCAAATCCCATGCATAAAAATGACCTTGATGTGAAAAAAGGCTAGTATAACGTAACGAAATGTAGCATCCCGTAAGATAACATGTATTTTAATATAGTATAATAATATTTAAGTCGTTTTACTATATAGGAATAAATAGGAAATTAAAATTGTATGCTTATTTTACCCATATTGTCTTCTCTCCTGTGCAGCTGCTTCCTGAAACAGAAGGTCACCAAAGAGACACATCACACACAATTAGATTTATTAAATACATACAGATATTCTCTTATGATTTTTTTTCTGTAGTAACTATGAAGTAATAATTTTATTAGAAAAAAAGTATTTTCCCCTCATTATATTACTCTCTCTTGATCTGAATACCTTATACTTATTCTGTGAAGAAATCTCTACAATTGGCAAAGTTATTCCAGGGGTCCAGAAAGATTGCCAGTAGTATAATGGCACAAGGGCTGTCTATCTATGAATATGTCCCCCTCCAGCCTACATATAACAGACATAGTCACATGTCCTTTTCTTCCAACTTCTCTATCAACAGTAGGCACCATCCTTAAATACGGACTACTATGTGCAGTCTATTATCATTTGCATTTTATTTTTTACTGCTTGTAAGTTGATTACCAGTTTTGATTCTAGTTAGTTTCTACTTAGGGATCAGGGATTTGCCTCCTGCTGGTAAATGCTGTTACTTCTTTCACCACAAAAATGTAAAAAAGAATCCTACTAATATTTTTGTGTGTGTCTGTGTACAAAACATTTAAGCATACATCTTTAGATTAAATGTTTTGAAGATCATGAGAAATATTTCAATGATTTGATAAACTAATTACAGGTATATTTTACAATTTGGTAATATATTACTATAGTACTATAGTTATTTTGATTAATATTGTCTCTTGTATCTCCAATTTCATTTTTATCAAGTTAGTGCGTTCTGGTTTCTCTGGATGTATTGCAAATATTTTTTACCAAATAAAAAAATAATGAGTTGAATAGCTGTGACCGGACAGTGTTTAATTATTTAAAAAAAATGAAGTGTAATTTCCTGTTAAGTGTCTGTTTTGGAAATACAGGGTTTCAGTCTGACAGCAACGATGTTGCTGTATTACTGGATAATCATTTAATGATAAACACACAGTCTGCAATCATTGGAACTGTTCTTTCCCAAATATATTTATTACACTTGAAAATTGTATGACACTTAAAATCACATTCTTTATTAAAAACTATCTGATAAAAGAAGAAAAACTGTTCATCCACGAATTAGTATTTCATACACCCATATAATCTTTTATATACTGTAAATTCGTAATATTTCAAAAACGTATTCTTCAACTTTTGAAGCACTTCATAGCAAGTTACTAAAACATGCAAAACAAATATGATACATAAAAAATAGGTACTTTCAAGAGAGTGCACTGAATCAAAAAAAAAAAACATGCGAAGAAAAATACTGCAGATAGCCAACAAATGAAAAATACAAAAAGAACGTTTACGCACAGGAATTTTAAAAATGAAAAATGATTTTCATCTAAATTAAATGAACTTAAGTATATATTCAGTTAATGATGCATTTTTATCTGTATAATGTAAAAATATGTAATCTCTCTGAACATGTAATACAAAGAGTATACATATCTAATGCATAATGTCTCATTTGAAACGTTTTTTTTTAATAAAACCTGCAAAGAAGCTGCAAATACTACATGTAAAGTCAATTTCTCAGTTGAGGTGAATTTTAAAATACTAAGGGAGCAGTTCACCAAAGTGGCCGTTCCTGGTATGATATCCAAGGCTTCAAGGTAGCCCTAGCCTCAAGTGTCTTCATGCAAATGGTAGATGCAATGGAAGGAGTAAAGTCTCAGTGAGGATCTATAAACAACATTAAAAAACAATGAACCAACAAAATTATAAAAACAAACAAAACAGTAAATGAGGGGAAACAAAAACATTCTATGTATCAAACATACATGCATATGCTACAGAAAAGCTATCACAGAGAAGTATGCATATTGAGTATTTACCTGAATGTCTGAGGATGTGAGCTGCTGTTGAGCATCATTTATCTCGTGATCCAAGACCAAATGCGCAGCATCGTTAAGTTCACGTCTGTTAATCTGTCAAAAAATATTATCTGGGTCAAGAAAAGTCTACAGAATAAACTAAGGAAATACAGCCACAGAGAGCACTTCTGCATTTAATAAGGAGTGGCAATTCCAGTCCAGTGTCTGTTGAATATCAAATTAAATAAAACTCAGGAGTGACAAAGTTACCCAACAGCAATGTTATTGACTGCAAACATGCCAATTTCAACATTCTGAAAGTAAAATTGTTTATTTAGAATTAAAAATATATATATTTTACTTAAACATGTCCATATAAATAAACAATAGGAAAATAATTTTGAAGTGGTCTCTTAATTTTTTCTGCAGCTGTATATACTATTCACATAACTACGAAAGAGGTGTTCACCTACCACAGAAGAACAGTGCAAGATAAATAAGAGACAACATCAGTGTTGTCTTTATAAACTAAGATGCAATATATTAGAATTTTGTTCAACTTACAAGTACTAAAATTCATCCAGATCTGTTCAGATGTTATGAGTGTGGAATGGATCAGACATCGGAGACATCTCAAATCTTCACTGGACAATACATCACTGGAGGACTGACAGTACATCTTGGTCTTGGGATTCAGGAGCAGTGAGTTTTGCAAGGACTTGGGATATGTATTGGACTTATATAACAGTAAATCCAGCTGATAAAAATTGGCTTGTTATACTAGCAGTTCTCTCCTTCTCTAGTGTTAATGTTTAGGTGTATTGATTTCTAGGCATTTTTTAAATTGCTGCCTAACAGTCTGGAGTTTTTTGTCAAGTCATCTTGAAACATTTCTTGTCAAGCTAATTATGTCTTCTGGTACATTAACTTGAAACACCCTCTCCCCTACTAAAATAGTATGCAGAAATGTATGCTAGGTGAAATATTAAATAACATTTAAAAAATCTAAAAACTTAAAATAAAATCTTAAATCAGATAACAATGATTAGAGCAAAGAAACTAATTTAAAGATTATAGGCATCCAAACTATATGAAAATACAAACTTAACTGTTTACAGATAAATATACTTGTAGTTTTTGCAATGCGTAAAAAAATGCAGGGACAAAATAAAAACACTCTTTTAATGTCTAATTCATTTCTATGTAATATGTAAGTGTAGTGTGTACTGGGCTGATTTAAAGGACCCAGTGTGACAGGGCCATTTTGGGGTCAACTTAAAATCTGCGGCTGTAACTAGAGGAAGTGTAGGAGGATGATGAAAAGTTCATGTTGAATCCAGAACCTGTTGCATCAATGCTTCCTCTTCTTGAACCAGACCTAGAGCCTGTCCTGGACCCAGACCGAGAGCCAGAGGCAGATGCTGCTCCACTGACGTTATAGGGACTGTAGAGACCTTTACTGGACATTGATGAAGCTTCAAGAAGCCTAAGGCCATACCCCTCTTCAACCATGCTTCTGTCCATGGCATCTTTGTAGGAAATCTTAAGTTTGGTTTTAGGACAGGTAAGGTATTTGTTGTAAGCACTCACATCTCTTAGCTTTTGGGCTGTACGACCATCAATTGAACCTTTTCGAATTGCCTCCTCTAGAGACATTCGTCCTGAAGCCTCTGGTTCGATAAGGCCACCAGTGAGATACTGCACCTCCAGGAAACGCTGTCCTGCTTCATAATAAAGCCAGCCTTTTTTGAGGGCCTGCGCAGCAGACATTTTGATTTTAGTCCGTGGATCCTCAAATCCATTGAAAGCTTTCTGGGCTAGGTTGAGTCTATCAACCATTATCTTATCCACAAGCCCTTTCTCTGTTGCTTCACCAACTGTGAATTTCTCTCCAGTAGATGGGTCTAATATACCACCGGTGCAAGCCTGTGCCTCTAAAAGTCTTTGGCCAGTTATAGAATCCACTAAGCCCCTATGCATGGCTTCAGTGATTGAAACTTTTTCTAGACTGTCTGTATCAAGAATTCCAGCCACAGGACCAGTCTCCTCTGTTGGATCATTCCATATAGTTGCAGGAGTTTTAATTGAAGGTATAGGGCTCATTGGATAAGAGGAGGTGGATCCAAAGGAGGAGGATCGGGAACGGAAACCTCCCATGTTCCCACATAACATATCAGCAAATTCTGTGATTGAAAGAGTGCCAGAGCGGTATTGATCAATTGCAGTATGATCAATAAGGCCTCTTGCAATAGCATCATCAATGTCATACTGTCGACCCGACCTTCTGTCAATCAATATGGACTTCTCTACCCCTTCAGATGATGTCATTGTAATTTCTTCCCATTCACATTCTTGTTCTGAAAGTTCAAGATATGTTTGATGGTCAATTAGACCTTTGTGGTAGGCTTCATACACGGACATCTCTTTGCCTGAATCAGGATCTACGATGACAACTCTGCGTTTACGAACTGAGGATTTGGAAGAAGTCTTTTTCTCATGTTTCTTTTCCTTTAGAAGCAGGAGCACAAGACCTGTATCTGGGTCTATAATGCACCTCTCCATCAGTTGCAGGTAAGTGAGATTTTCTTCTGTGTTTGGGTCAAAGAACCCCTTGGTGTCATCTGATGGGTCACTGAGGATCTCATTCATCTCCTCATCGAAGAAACCTCGGTTGTAGGCCACTTCGACTGGCAATCGGTGACTCTGCTCAGGATCAATGATTCCACCAGTGGCAATCTGAGCTTCCAGAAGACGAATTCCATGGTCTCTTAAAATAAGGCCCTTTTTCATAGCTTGGAAAAGTGAGATTGTTTTGCCTGTATAAGGATCTCTGTAGCCAGTCACAGCTCTCTCAGCTGACAGGAGCTTGTCTTTGAACTCTGGACCCACAATTCCCATCTTAATGGCTTCATTAACAGATAACTTGAGGTTCTTAATAGGGTCAATGATGTAACCTGTGGCTGCTTGAGCTTCAAGCAATTCAAAAGCAGTACCTGGCCTGATCATGTTCTTTTTCATGGCTTGGTAGATGGATAGACGGTCTTTGGTGGACTCCACATAAACACCGGCAATAGAACTTGAACCCTGAAGATAATTCCGCAATTTACTGCTCAGCTCTTCCATTGTTAATAGTCCCTCATTAAGTTCAGTGACTGTTTGTTCATCAATGACTTTGGAGAGGAGCAACTCCTCTATTGTAATGTCCTTTCTGATACCTTTGAATAATAACCTTCTGTCTGCTAAAGACAACAAATAGAGCCCATTTTGGTCAACCTTGCATCTTTTGAGAAGCTGAGCATATGACACTTTATCATCATTTAATGGGTCGACATATCCTTTAATCTCATCTGCTAGCTTTTCAGTTGTCTCCTTGTTAATGTATCCACGTTGTGTGGCTATGTCTATTGGTAGATGAAAGTGAAATTCTGGATCAATAATTCCACCTGTAGCTGTTTGTGCTTCAAGTATCCTTAGGGCATAGTCCTCTGTGACAAGGTCTTTTTTCATCGCCTGGAATAGGGAGATAACCTTCCCACTATATGGATCCTTATAGCCGGTGACTGCTCTCTCTGCAGACAAAAGTTTGTCGTGAATTTCTGGCCCAACCACACCCTTGCGCACTGCTTCATCTACTGTAAGCATGTCATTCCTGATGGGATCAATGACGAATCCAGTAGATGCTTGAGCCTCTAAGAGACCGACTGCAGTGTCTGGCTTCAAGAATCCTCTCTTCATAGCTTCATAAATGCTGATCTTGGAATTGGAATCAGTCAACACACCAGCAACACTACCAGTACCGTACAAATACTGTTTAACATTCTCCATCTCCATTACATTGCGCATAGTCGTTTTCTCCTTCTTCAACAAGTTGTAGGTCTCAAGGTCAATAATGCGGGCATTATAGAGATCTTCAGTGGTGATTTGACGTCGTCTTGTGCTGTTGCTCTGAATGCCTCCACCTACAACAACTTCCTTATGCTCTATAATTTCAATGATAATGATTATCATTCGTTCTTTTGTTATTTTGCCAGAACGATATTCCTCTAGAAGCTGAGTCCTTTGCTCCTCAGGCAGTAGATTAGAATTCATTACATCCCATAGAGACATAGAACCCTGGCCTTCAATGGGTAGATCAATCTGAGTAGTGGACAAATCACTTTGGGTTTGTTCTTCACTGTAAAGGTAAGTTTTCTCCACAACCGTTGGGGCCTGTGGTTTAGAGAGTTTCAACAAATTTAATCCTGTTTCAGGGTCTGTCATACACTTGTCTTTCAATACTTTGTAAGATATGTTCTCATCACTGGCAGGATCAGAGAAGTACTTGCTTTCAGTAATGCTGCTGGCTAGCTGTTTGCTAAAATATCCCCTCTGGATTGCAATATCAATAGGAACACGGTGACTATTTACTGGATCAATAATTCCACCTGCTGCCACTTGTGCCTCCAAGAGTGGCATGGCGTGTTCTTTTAGGATAAGGTCTTTCTCCATAGCTTGGTGTAGGGAGATCGTATTGCCTGTAAATGGGTCTTTATGGCCTGTGACGGCTTTTTCAGCAGAAAGAAGTTTCTCATGAAGCTCAGGACCAACAAGCCCCGCTTTTACAGCATCATCAACACTGAGAAACTCATTTCTCAAAGGATCCACAATGAAACCTGTGGCAGCTTGAGCTTCAAGTAAGGCAATTCCTGTGCTCTGTCTGAGGAATTTCTTTTTCATTGCTTGGTAGATGCTAACTTTCTCTTTTGCAGGTTCAAGGTAAACTCCAGCAATGCTTTCAGAGCCTTGGAGATATTTGTGGATCAAAATGTTTTTACTGATCTCTTCTGGAGGCTTTTTGCCTTGTTTCAGCAAATCATATGTGAATTTGTCAATGATTTTTGAGTCAAACAACGACTTTGCTAGAACGGGGGCCCTGAGACCTTTAAAGCACATCTCTTCTGGGTTCCTGTTCTCTTTTGCATTTATAATTTCAATTAAAATCTTTGTAATCTTTTCAATTGTTATTTTACCGGATCTGTATTGCCTCATTAGGTCAAGCCTCTGCTCCTCTGTAAGATAGCTAGAGTTGATGAGCTCCCATATGGTAACTTTTTTCCCTTTGAAAGGCCCATTCTGAACCTCAACAGTTGACTGAGTCATTGCATCTCTGGTTTGGGCCTCAGTGTACTTCAGTTCTTCCTTGGCATTAATGGCTTGCTCAGACAAAGGCAGAAGCTGAAGTTGAGTCTTTTTGTCCACAATACATCTTTTAAAAAGCTGCAGATAAGTCACATCTTCCTCTGTGTTTGGATCAAAGTATCCTTTAACATCATCAGTTAGACTGGTCAAAGATTTGTGAGTTGCATCATCAAAACAACCCCTTATGCAGGCAATGTCATGAGGAATACGATGACTTTGAACTGGATCAATAATGCCTCCTGTTGCAAGCTGTGCATCAAGAAGTCGAATACCCCGATCTTTCATGATCAGATATTTTTTCATTGCTTCAAACAGAGAAATTGTTTTTCCAGTGTACGGATCTTTGTAGCCTGTGACAGCTCTCTCAGCAGACAGAAGTTTTTCATGAAGCTCTGGGCCGACGACACCTGCTTTGACAGCTTCATCTACTGTAAGTTTTTGATTTTTAATAGGATCAACAATGTATCCTGTGGCAGCCTGTGCTTCTAAAAGACTAAGAGCAAGCTCAGATCTCATCATGTTCTTCTTTATTGCATCATAAAAAGACATTGTTTGTTTTGTGGAATCAATAATTACTCCTGCAATGCAATCTGTGCCCTTCAAGGCTTTGTGGACGTTCTCCATTACAGACACTTCCTTTACACAGAGCTGTCCCCTTTGCAATTTGTTGTAAAGGTCTTTGTCAATAACTTTGGACTCAAGTAGTTTTGAGGCAGTAACAGGTGCTCTCAGGCCCTCAAAGGCAAGTTCATTCTTTTTCTCTTTTTCTTCTGCCACAGTTAGAACTATTTTGATGATTTTTTCAACTGTAATCTTTCCTGTTTTGTATTGACAGATAAGATCTTTTTTCTGGTCATCTGTGAAGTACTCAGAGTTTATTATTTCCCATATGGTAACTGTCTTTCCTTTAAATATTCCAAATGGTATGGATACAGTAGTCTTGTCAAAAACATCCTTTGTTTCCTCATCAGTGCATGTTCTGGCATTTAAAGCAGCCTCCTCTGAAATGGGCAGAAGAAGGAGTCCGGTTTCTGGATCTGTTATGCATCTTTCCATTAGATTTTGGTATGTAGTATTTTCTTGGGTATTTGGATCATAGAATCCCTTTAAATCATCTGAGGGATTCTGTAGGATTTTATTGGTGGCGCCATCTAGCTGACCCTGCTTACAAGCTATTTCAGTTGGCACGCGGTGACTGTTGACTGGATCGATTATGCCTCCTGATGCTATCTGAGCTTCCAGCAATCTAATGGCATGATTCTGCCCAATGAGACCCTTCTTCATTGCTTCAAAGAGTGAGATCTTTGCTTCTGTGTATGGATCCTTGTAACCAGTAACAGCTCTCTCTGCAGACAGCATTTTGTTGTGTAGTTCAGGCCCAATGAGACCCTCTTTTACTGCTTCGTTGACGGATAGTTTCTTGTTTTTCACTGGGTCAATTATGTAACCAGAGGCTGCCTGTGCCTCCAGGAGCACTAGACCTGTCCCAGGAGCAATCTTCTTGTCCTTGATGGCTTGATAGAAAGGCATCTTTTGATTTGGATGAACAAGTAGGCCACTAATGCAATCCTTGCCCTTGAGAATAGTTTTAAGTTTGTCTGTCTTGCTGAGTTCTTGCACTGTGGTTTCACCCCTCTGAAGTTTATCATAATCCACTTTGCTAAGAAGTCCTATGTCAAAAAGTCTGCTTGCAGGCACCTTCTCGCGGATGCCATCAAAAGCTAATGCAGGGAAATTGTCAACCACATTAGGTACTTTCTGGCCTTCTGTCACCTTAGTGACTTTTTGAGCAACCTCCAGCTGCTGAAGTTTCTCACGCAGTTGCTGGTTCTCCTCAGCAAGCATCCTCTCTTGTTCAAGCTTTTTTCTCTCAAGTTCTTGCATTTCTTTTTGCTTGTTGAGCATCTCTTGTTCAGCCTCTTTTTGTTTATTTAAGGCAGCATCCAGAGTGGCCTTCAGTTTAAATTTTTCATCCTCCATCTGTTTTCTCTGACGTTCCTGCTCGTCTTTTAAGGTTTTTGCTTTTCTGACCTCCTCTTCAAATTGGTTCTCTAACTTATTTTTTTCTTCCTCAATAAGTTTTTCTTTTTTCAACAGCATGTCTTTTTCTGACATGAATGTCTGCTGTAGAATTGTTTTCTCCTGTTTAATTTGCTCTTGCTGAGCGTTTGCCATCTACAAAAAATAAAAATAAACAGAGTTAAAACAACAAAAAAGGGTAAAATTGAAATTAAATTGTTTCAGATTATCTTTATATGTGTGTCAACACTTGTAGTTTGGTTCTATTCTTTTGTCCGGACCAAAAAGAACGATACATTTTGTCCCTGGTACAACATTTTCAATACAGAACTTAAAAAATGGACCTACAGACATAAGGATAAGGTCAAAAGCAGATTGGTCAGCTTCTATGATATACTGTATTCTTTGCTATGAAACTTAAAAATTTGAATCAATGTTGTGTGCTAACTATTTGCTTTTCCGACCTTTTCTGATGGTGGTTTTTACCAGCCAAGAACAATAGCTCATAAAATGTTTAAAGGGGTCAAAACAGTGCCAGAAATGTTTCCATTGTACTCTAATAAGCACTGGGTGATTTACATTTTTTTGACTTTTAGGGCTGTATCTTTTTATCACATACTGTTTCTGCTTCGTTTATGTGTTTGGTCCATATTACTATTCAAATTCAGTAAAACCGCATGAGAGTTTATTTGGAAGCGAACCAGCACTCTCCTCTGGTCCAATTGTTTGATGTCCAGCAAGGATCTGATGGCAGTACTTATTCAAATGAACACGACTGCTAATAGAGCAATTACACCAGTTTATTTTAATAAAACCATACCTGCCAAGTGTGAACACACCCTAAGTGACAAGTGAAGGGTTGTTATGATATGGTAATGTTAGTTTTCAGAGAGTGGGTTAATACAGACATAAGCAGCAAATGTACTACATGTTTCACAAAATACCTCTTTGGACTTTTTCTGTAACTCCTCAGCCTCATTTTTCAATTTAGCTTTCTCTTTCTCAAGTTCAGCAATGGCTTTGCGTAATTCATCTGCTTCTCTGTCACTGCTCAACCTCTTTATTTCCAATTTTTCGACAACTGTCATTTTCTCTTTGGAGGCAAGTTCTGTAGCATGAAGCCGGGCACTGATCTCATCTGCTTGGATTTTGAATTTCCTGGCTTCCTTCTCAGCTCTGGACTGGGCATCGCTAAGTTGAGACACCTGAAGTCTTAGTTTTTCTGCCTCAGCTGTAATGTTCAGCTGTCTTCTACGCTCAGCTTCTAAAGATTTTTGGAAGCCTTCAGTTTCCTCTTCAAGTCGTTGCTGCATTAGCTGTTTGTCTTCAAGAAGTTTTTGAGCTTGCTCCTGGGCAAGATCTTTTTGTCTTTGTAACATTTCTGCCTCAGCTCTAAGTTTAGATGCCTCCTGAATAGCTTGCATCTTTTCTTTAAGCATCTTTTCAGCAAGTACTCTTTGTTCAGCGAGATCAGCTTCAGCAATGTGTCTCATTCGAGCAGTTTCCTGTGCCTCGATGCTGAGTCTGGCAGCTCCTTCAGCAAGCTTTTTCATGTTTTCAGCTTCCTCAGCCAGAAATGTTTGAGTGTTGTCCTTGTCCTTCTTCATAAGACGTTGGTTCTCCTCTTCAATCCTGAGCTTGAGTTTAATAAGCTCCTCCATTTGAATCTTGACTTTGAACAGTTCATCCTCTACTTGGGCCTTCTGTTTAACAGCGTCACTAACCTCATCCTTAAGGCGATGAAGCTCGTCATCCAGGAGAGTTTTCTGCTCATCTGTGTCATTCAACCTCAGTTTTACTTTAGCAAGTTCTTGCTCTACCTGAGATTTCTGCTTAAGTGTCTGCTCTGCAATTTTCTTGTGCCTTGCCATCTCTTCATCTGCCAGCTGTTTTTGCTTCAGTGCTGCTGCCTCAGCCTGAGCTCTCTTTTGTGCATCAAGCTCTACCTCTTTTCTGAGCCTCTCAGTTTCCTCCTGGGCTTTGGCTTGATGCGCTGCTTCGACCTCAGCAGCCTGTCGTTGAAGGTCTGCCTCTTCTGCTTGAAGGCGGAGTAAAGCAGCCTCTCTCTCTGCTTTTTGCTTGGCTTTTTCAGCCTCTTGTGCAAGCTTTTTGGCTTTCTCAAACTCTTCCCTGAGCTTTTTCTGCACCAGGCTGTCCTCTTTCTGTTGAACAAGAACAGTCTGGACTTGCTGCTCAGCTGAAATTGCTTTCTCGGCAGCCTCTTTGGCAGCACATATTTGCCTCTCAGCCTCTTTATCAGCATCTTCTTTTTGCTTTCGGGCCTCTTCTGCTCTCTTTTTGAGACGCTCTACTTCTTCTTGGGCAGCCTGGCGCTGTCGAGCTGCTTCCTGTTCTGCCGCAGAAATTTTTTTCAGTTTTTCTTCAGCCTCCCTTCTCCTGTTCTGCTCCTCAAGGGCAAGTTTGCGGAGCTTCTCAGCTTCACCCTCAGCCCGTAGCTTACTTAGTTGTGTTTCCTCAGCAATGTTCTTCAGCTTATTGAGTTCAAGCTCCAAATCAAGCTTTCCAGATGAAGCCTTCTCAAAGCTCAGTTTCAAGATACGAATTTCCTCCTCAACTATTCTTTTCTGTTTAAGAGTTTCATCCACTATCGATTTCTGTCTCTCCAATTCAGTTTCAGAGGACTTCTTGAGCTGTTCTATCTTCTGGTTAATGTCTTGTTTGTGCTGGCTCGCCTGGTCTTCGAGAGCCTTTCTCTGGTAAGCCTCATCCTCAGCGTTTCTTCGAAGGCGTTCATTTTCTGCCTCTTTTTCTTTAAGTGCTATCTCTGCTTCAGTTTTTAAGCGGGTGGCCTCATTAATAGCAGCTAGTTTCTCTTTAAGAATTCTCTCGGCTTCTGCTCTCTGTCTCATTGCTTCCTCCTCAGCCACATGTCTCTGCCTCTTTGCCTCTTCAGCAATGGCACGGAGCTTGCTTGCTTCATCTGCGAGGTCCCTCAGTTTAGCAGCTTCAGCTTCCAAGAGTTGTTTACTTTTTTCAGTGGTAGACATGCTTTCCTTTTCAGCCTTTGCTTTCATCTGCAATAGAATCTCCATTTCACTTCTAACCTTGGAAAGCTCGTCCACAAGCTGCTTTCGTTGTTGCTCTGCTGCACTAACCTCATTCTTTAGACGATACAATTCATCCTCAAGCAAGGATCTTTGCTGCTCTGCATGTTCAAAATCAGCCCTCAAGCGGATTAGCTCGTGCTCTGCGGAAAGCTTTTGTTGTGCAGTGCTCTCTGCCAGCTTCCTCTGCCGCTCCAGCTCCTGTTCGGCCATCTCCTTCTGTTTCAGGGCAGACTCCTCAGCTTTGGCACGTTTTTTGGCCTCCCGCTCAGCCTGTTCCTTTTGTTTTTCAGCATCTTCCTGTGCAAGAGTTTTCTTGTGAGCCTCTTCCTCTGCCTGGAGCCTTAGACGAAGGGCTTCATTGGCTTTTTGCCTCCATTTCTCAAGTTCTTTCTCAGCTTCTTCCCTTGCCTTATCTGCCGCCTCGTGTTGCTTTTTGAGACGTTCTGCCTCCTCCTGAAGTTGAATGACAGTCCCGTGCTTCTCTCGCAGTGACTCCTCAAGTTTGGTTGTCTTTTCAACAAAGGACATACGTTTGCTATCCAGCTCAGTGGCAGCTGATTTCTGAGCTGCTTCTTGAGCAAGTTTGTTTTGCCTGTCTTTTTCAAGCTCAGCTTGCTTCATGTGCCTCACTGCCTCTTCTGCTTGCATCTTAAGCTTGTCAAGGTCGTTGAGGGCTTTCTGTTTCTGCCTTGCAGCCTCCTTCTCTGCTTCGGACTTCAATTTTAATTCCTCCTCTGCCAGACGTTTCTTTTGGGTCTCTTCAATAACTTGTTTGTGAAGTTTCTCAGCCTCCTCCTGAGCTGCCTTGCGAAGTCTATCTGCCTCTGTTGCCTTGTCCCTAAGCTGGTTCAGCTCATCCTCCGCAGTGGACTTCTGTTTCACTGTGGTTTCCAGCTGAAGTCTTATGATGCGGATCTCTTCCTCTATTTTGGTCCGGCATAGCAGAGCCTCCTCCACTTGTTGACTCTTTGATTTGATTTGTTGCTCTGAGAGGTTTCTGAGCTCATGAAGTTCCTGCTGGATGTTGTGTTTCTGCCTTTCAGCATCCACTGCAACAATCTCTCGTTTGCTAACCTCCTGCTGCATCATGAGCTTGAGTTCATTTGCCTCTTGCTCTGCTTTGGCAATGGCCTTCGCATGAGCTGCAGCTAGCTGCTTCTGTTTTTCTAACTCTGCCTGCATCTCAGCCATTTTTTTCCTTTCTTCCTCTTTAAGTTTCTCAGCTGTTTTCTGTATTAGTGGAAGTAAATTGAAAAGAAATGATTAGGGTTAAGCATTGCGGGGTGTTAAGTGTTAAGGTTATTGTTTAGATCAAAGAAAGACAAGTTTGCCTACATAATATATGGTGTAAGTAATTAACAGTCAAAAATTCAAGCAAATAGTCAGGTAAATTAAGGAATGAATTTGATATGAATAATATTGCATAATTAATGTATGGAGACATACTTTCAAAACACTCCACATTATAACTACATGTCTAACTTCCTGCATAGTAGCTTCCCAAAAACAATTAGCTGCTTTTCAGTCAGATAAAGCTTTTCAAGGTGCTCAGATTCTAAAAGAGCCGTACTAAACCCTCAAGTCGTAACTCTTTAAATCTAGTTTGACGAAAACTTTGGACCCGATTAATACATTGTGTGGAAAGTTCACAAAGATATACCATAGTGAAGAGAGACAAACCAAACGGTAAAATCAACAGATCAACTTAATTTCAATAATACAAGCAAGTACAT
The DNA here is from genome assembly GCA_029783895.1 of Triplophysa bombifrons. NCBI lineage: Eukaryota > Metazoa > Chordata > Actinopteri > Cypriniformes > Nemacheilidae > Triplophysa > Triplophysa bombifrons. The sequence continues at coordinate 9,716,717 of CM056455.1, forward strand.
AGGCAACATTAAAAAGGGAGCATAGTTGTATATGTAATTTAGTGGCCCACATCCACAGTTAAAGAAATGCAGCAAACGTGAGGCAAAGGTTAGTGAGGGAAATGTTTTAAATAACCTTTTGAAACATAAGGGCAGTAGGAGTCAAAGCATGTGAGCGAAGCGGAGCGAGAGAGTAACAGGGAGCAAATTAGTGCAATTTCTCACGGAGCGGAGAGCGCATTTCTGAAAATTCCACACCGCTCGCTCAATCCCCTTGTTGATTTGCTTTTCGCTGCCGGCATTTATGTCCTGCGTTCACCGCATGAGCCTGAAGCCTGACACTAGCTGCTACTTAATTCAGAGGCTGCGTCCTCCGGAGGTCACATTTGTCAAGCACATTTCATCAAGGTTGTCTAATTTCAGTTTATAAACCTAAATAACATTCATTTATAGTATGACTTAATTATTAAGTTCTTCTTACCTTAAAATGTAGTAATGAAATAAAACCAGAAATGTGTGCGACAAATGAGTCCTTTAGAGGACACAGCCTTTTGAATTGAAATGCAGCTACTTTGCTTATGTCTGGAAAAGTAAATTCTAAAATACTATAAAGACTGAGGTTTGACGTTTTAATAGACTGCATTTTTGGCCCATTTTCTCTTTTGAAAGTGTGTTCCTTTTATTAACGCCTAGCAAACCACAACAGCACATTTAAAGGATTTATAATACAAGTATGACTTAAATGTTATGCTTATATTGCGTATGAAAAATGGGAAAACGATCGCATTATGTGCCAGTGTATTGTCTTAACCCCACTGTCATCATAACCATAACCATGAACAGAAAACTACATGGACATTATCTCATATGCTTATATCGGGTATGCTTGAGAGAAAAACAATTGCATCACAACTCAATCACTCTATCTTATTGTGAGTAAACCCTTCAGTGACTTAAATCGTATCCTTCAAACCTCGATAGTTTTTTAATTATAACTTGTATACGTGTTTCTAAAAGAGGATGAATCAGGTGGATAAAACAAATGAAATTATACAATCTACATAAAATAAGCTATGATGATGTTCTTGAAGATATTTTCTCATTGATGTATTTAAAATAATGGTGATGCGAAATTGCATTGTTGTACATGGTACCGCAGTGACATACGCTGCCGGTGTGAAAGGACAATGCAAATGCTCTCCATACGTTCAGCATATGCGCTGCTTATGCGTGCGGTATGAAACGGCCGTAGTTCTCAAAGAATGTATGAATATCTCTATTCTATATAAAGACTTAAATGCTTATGTAACATCAATCTTAAATATAAAGGGGAAACTATTTTCTGTTCAGTTAACGAATTTTTAATGTAACAAAATGAATAAAGAGAGAAATATTTCACAAATATTTGAATATACAGTATATGGACATAAGTATTTGGACACAAACATTTCTTCCACATTGACTGAATACATCATTTCTTTTTAACCTTGCCTTATTGATCGTTTCATCTGACTGCAGTTAATTTCTGGTCTGTGTTTGGCTAGTGTCTAATAATATAACGGTTTATATTGACTTTAATCTATGTTAATATTGATTTATATTATATGTGTTTATTTTGTTGTATTTTCATTTTATTAAGTAAACAATTTTTTGAATGGGTCCTGTAGTTTAGAAGCATTTAAAGAAATCGTATGATACATTGACATCTGGTGGTTGAGCTTAGTCTCGCAGTTTAAATGCAAAATATTGGAGCGGTAAGCTTGGCCACGTAACGGTTCTTCTTGTTTTTTTGCTTTTTATCAGAAATAATCTACAGGCACTCTATTATTTGCAAATGTGTGCCAGATGTTAAGAGCAGGTCCACGAACGTGTGCATGCAAAGTAACGTTTGTTTATGTTTTCACTTTGAAACCGTTTATACACAGGGGCATTGTCATGCTGGAAAAGAAAAGAACCCTGTTTAAACTATTGCTATAAAACTAAAAGCACACAATTCTCTAGAATATCAGTTGATATTGTAACATTAAGATTTGTACTCATGAAAATTAACATCAAGTACACACTAAAACACACTAAAAAGTAAACTATTATCATTTAGAGAGAAAGGGCAAATATAAGCTTGATTGAAGGAAACAGAATGACAATGGAAATGGATACTGGGATAAAATGTTTTACCTCTTTAGAGCCCAAAATAGATCAAGCAATCATCAAGACAAAGCACTGGCAAGCAGTTAAGAAAAGCAAAGAAATCAAGGGTTAGGGCTTGAAAGACAGCGAGAGAGAGGTATATAAGAAAAGTTGCCTGTTGTACAGATGTAACATGACCCGCTCTATTAAAATACTTTTTTATATTTTGGTCTTTTTACACCGTGTTCATTAATAAATGTTGAAAATTGTATTTCAACAAATAGCATGAATTAGATGAGGTTGCAGCAATTTACAGACTCTTCATTTCATCTATAGTATTCTGAAATGCTTTCAGTTGTTTGTTTTGATACAACACAGAATAAATGTCTAGTCACCAATACATTAAGAATATGTAAAAGATGTTTCTGTGAAAGCTTGGGTTGGTTAATCTTAGTATGTTGGGTTAGTCTAATATGATTAGTGTGCCTTGATGAGTTTACGCACCTCTTCCTCCTCTAGACGGCGTTGCGAGTCTGTGATGAACTTAATGTATTGACTGGTCAATGTCGTCAGTTCACTATAGCGAGTCCTCAGGGTTACATACTAAGATGAAGACAAACCATGTAATTTTAAAAGCATTCAATAGTATATTAGGCACACTTTACTATTTTACAAGAAAGTTCCTCAATTGTACATTTAAAAATTAAAAGCTCAAAATTACTTATAAATATAAAAGACCAACAATGCATTACCTCTTGAATGATGTTATCTGAAGCAGATTCCATCTTGTTTTTCTTCAAAGGAGATAGTAAGGGTTCAACATGAGCTTTATAAGCTACCAGCTGTAGTTCATAATCCTGTTAATAAATACATAATAAATGTTTCAGCACTCAACCACAAAAAGTTGAAAGATAAAAACAAACAAAAACACATAATGTGCCTCTTCTGCCTTTACCTTAATAGTATCAATGTAGGCTTTGGCATATTTCTGACACTCATCCACTTTCTCCTTGTTTTTCTCGATCTCCTCTAGAAGTTTCTGTGAAAAGACTCAACAGGTTAATCATTATACTATTTAAAACTTCTACATGTATGTTGGGTTTCCCATTCTGGCAGTGGTTATTAAGCCTGGGCTAGGCCTTAGTTATACACTCACCTAAAGGATTATTAGGAACACCTGTTCAATTTCTCATTAATGCAATTATGGTGGTGGTGTAATGGTGTGGGGGATGTTTTCTTGGCACACTTTAGGCCCCTTAGTGCCAATTGGGCATCGTTTAAATGCCACGGCCTACCTGAGCATTATTTCTGACCATGTCCAGCCCTTTATGACCACCATGTACCCATCCTCTGATGCCTACTTCCAGCACTACTGTCACAAACCTCGAATCATTTCAAATTTGTTTCTTGAACATGACAATGAGTTCACTGTACTAAAATGGCCCCCACAGTCACCAGATCTCAATCCAATAGAGCATCTTTGGGATGTGGTGGAACGGGAGCTTCGTGCATCCCACAAATCTCCATCAACTGCAAGATGCTATCCTATCAATATGGGCCAACATTTCTAAAGAATTCTTTCAGCACCTTGTTGAATCAATGCCACGTAGAATTAAGGCAGCTCTGAAGGCGAAAGGGGGTCAAACACAGTATTAGTGTGGTGTTCCTAGTAATCCTTTAGGTGAGTGTATGAAGACATTTAAGTAGTTTTTACTAGGTGCCCAACAAAAAAAACACTCCGTATTCGTTTTTTTAAGTGAGTATTTAAGGAATACCTCTTCCGGGTCCAAGCATCTTTTCATTTCAAGCGGGGCTACAGTTTAAACAGCTGTTTATGATCACTGTTTACGCATATTGCGTTTTTAGGTATACATTAAGGTCACCAGACTCACGGAATCTTCAACATCAATATTTGAATAAATAATGACAAATAAAACACTGACTGGCCATGTGGGATTTCTTTATGAAGATAAAGATAAGGATCGTGGAAAACACTCATGCATTTAAGTGTTAAAAATGCACCCTAGGAATGTAGCATATTAGATTTTAGGGCTGGAACGATGTATAGTCAATTCACACTAGTAATTCAAACTAATTATACCTGTTTAGGATGATTCTTAAATCACAAAGGCTTCAATTTTGTGTTTTATGCACAGCCAGGGGTGTAGTCATCATTTCAAAAGTGGGAGAGACGGAATGTTTTTTTTTTTCAGTTAACCCTTGTCTAATTGACAGGTTTTATTTTTAATCATACCTTTTTGCTTAATATGCTTTATGATTATATTATTATATATAATTATAAAACAGTATCTGGCTGGTGGGGTTTTAATGCAGTTACAGAAGATCTGCCTACTTCTACAGCAGTAAACCCTATGCCTGATGCTGCCTGTTCTGTCTATAAAAAGTACAAATTAGTCTGATTAGTCTATGTCCCCTGGGATTGATTGAAATACATTATGTAGTCACAATGCTGCAAACACTGTAAAATCTCAGTACAACATTATCTTTATTCTTATTTGAAGGGTTCTGATAAAATTCATACGTGTTAAAATAAAAGACGTTACAAAAGACAATGAAAATAAGTGCATGTTTGTCCAGGCAGCTTTTTTTCTCCATATAATGAACATCAAAATTTGCTTATTATTCAAAAAGAGCAATTAGGCAGAGTCACTCAACATTGTGCAACACTATTTGAATACGACATGCCTACTTGACTTTTTCTTAAAAACGGATTGAAGAGTTTTTTTCTGCTTTGAACTCATCTTGACCTCTCTGAATGCTGGAAACAGCACGGGACCGCAGGTGCGAGCCTGGGCGTGTCGTGACGTAACAAACTGAGTGACTGTCATGTCAAACGTCATGTATAAATCTTGTCTTTTAGAATTTTAAATCATTCTGCATTTATATACATTGCTCCCTTAAAACCTCAACATGTCGAGAACACAACTGTCCAATGAAAAAATGCGGGGGACAAATTTTTTTCATAAAAAGTGGGGAGGACACGTCCCCCGCATAATCTACGCCCCTGTGCACAGGTCTTCCATGAACTACGACTCTTTAAACAGTAGAAAGTACTGCATAATCTAAAACCACTACAAGATTGAGTGGTTTATAACATATAAATAATTATTAATATACTTTCTTTTTATGAAAAAAGCCTATCTGAAAAGGTTTGAAGAACAGCAATAGAACAGAATAACGGAAGTTTAATTGAAGGACCACCTGCTTCCGGTTGAGGAGACTTAAAGTAGAGAGAAATGGGAAACTTAGAAAATAGTTAAATTGAGCAGATGCAGATGCAGATGCGAGTGTGTTTGCGTGTGTGCGTCCATGTCAATGTGTGTAAGTATGTATGCATAGTGTGTGTGTGGAGCATTTGTATGTCTGTCTTTTGTGTTTTCACCTTTTTTTTACAGGTATATGATCTTAGTTGCTTTACTTATAGTCAATGTGTCTCATGTACAGCTGCTTTATAACAATGAAAATTGTAAAAAGCGCTATATAAATAAAGTTGAGTTGAGAATAAGTTTCCCTGTCATTGTAAGATTCAAATACAGTAGCACTTCTACTCTATACACCACTGCTGTGTGCCGCAGTTTACAGCATCGACTACATTTAACTATTTTCTGAAGTTACCCATTTCTCTCTGCTTAAGTCTCCCCAACCGGAAACTGCAGAGGGTTCTTGCATTAAATCCATTTGCATTGGCATTTCCTGGAACTACGTGTGTAAATTGTCCTTCTTCTGCAGCCCATATTTGGAATTTCTGCGCGAGAGCGCCCTCTGGCTTTCGGATGTGGCGACATTTAACCGTAATTCATTGAGAAAGTGAGCATAATGATTGCACAAAAAATCGTCCCAGCCCTACTAGATTTACAAACCAACTATACTGTATTCGAAAAATTTCTTTGTGGTCCAGCAGTCATTAAGTACCTTCTCCTGTGCCAGCTGTTCTTTCAGTGTTTTGCTGTCAACGATAGGCACTGCCTGGATCTTCTCCTGGCGCTGTTTGGCATCTGCAATCCAGCGGATAAGCCAGTCATAGCTCTCCCTGTAGTAGCCCAAATGACGTCCCAGCTGTTCCAGCTCACGCTGACGCAGGTTGATCTGGGAAAATACGGCACGCCAGCGTTCCTGCAGGCTGCTCTGGAGCTGTCTATAGTGATCTAGCTCAGCATCCCGCTCTGTATGAATCTTTACCATATGCTGACTGACAGCTGTGGCTTTATACAGCTCGCCCTCCATATCATCAATCACTGGCTGTTGAGCTTTTGCGTCCACATGCATTTTCTGTGACAAAGGAGAAAATCAATGAGATGATTCCAAAAAGAAAATTAATTTCGGTAAACACAGTTTAACTGTCAGTTTTGAAAATCTGTCATCAAGTTTCCACACTTTATCTATCTTGATTGTATATAACGGTTTTGCATTAGGACCCAAATTTTACAAAGAACATTGAATGGCACAGTACCAAAACCGTTTACTGGCCAAAAGAAAACATATATTAAACTTGTTTTCTTTTTTCTTTTTCTTTTCCAAAGAAAATGTGTAACCTGAAAACACAATCAAAATTGAAACAACAAAGTTGATATTGCTGAATATTGCTAAATCTATCTTTGCACTCAGTGTAGTGCTCAATGTAGTGCAAATGTCTGTAGTTTAATTGGTAAAGCATTGTATCAGCAGCCAACAGGCCATAGTTGGATTTCCAAGATGCAAACATGCTGACAAAATATACAACTTGAAATCTTTGTAAGTTGCTTTAGATAAAAGTGTCTGCAAAAAAAATACATGTAAGGTTTTACCCAGTGAACACAGCACAGGTTACCTTGAGCTCAGAACAGTAGCTTTCCACTTCCAGGATGTTTAAAGGAACAGTGTGAACCTCACGCAGGTGAGTCTCATATTTCTTCACAACATCTTCAGCCCCTTGTGTGTTCTGTATCACAAGTTCTATAGTCTTAAGCCTGCAGAGAGAAGAGTTACCTTGAGCAGAGTTCTTATGCCTCATTAAGGTTTATGAGAATGACAGAAAATATAGCATAAAACCATCATCTTTAAATCTGGGGTAGTAAAGAGCAGAGCACATAGGTTTAAGCCACAAATACAGCATAAGTGACAGCAATTCATACTTCTCCAAGTACACAGAGGACAGGTTGTATGTTTGATCCATCTTTTGTAGGGTGATATCCAGTTCTGAGCGCAGCACTGGAGTACTGGACTGCTCTGGAGAGGCCAAAAGCTCCTCAGCTTTCTTTGCTACATTATCAAGGTTCCTTTTAATACCCTCCAGCTCCCCATGCACTTTCTGTTGAAGCCAAAAATAGACAATACATCAATTACATGAAATTGGTTTTATTGCTGTTGCTCAATTGGTAGATTATTAGCAGCCTTTCCGTCGCCGGGGCCAACGGCCACGTTATTTGGCCCGCTGAAAATGTTGGGCCAAAACGAGCCAGCTGGGGCTTGAGGAGTGGTTAAGGTGAAAGGTGGAGATTATCTGAGTCAGTGAAACTGGGGCAGAGGCCGGTGTGTCTGACTTTACAAAGACAAACAAATAATTGAATATTACACTCAAAATAGACAATTGCAAGCACTGATGTAAACTTAATACGCAAAAAATAAATACTTTGCTATTATCTTAGAGGCTAGTGGGCCATCATAAATATTGAATATTATTACAAATGGTGGGTTATTTAAAGATTTAAGGATATAATAAAATACTTCATTCTTAATAGTACTATTATTGGATGTCTGATAAGGGCTGTTCACATTATAACAATAACAATAACAATAATGATAACTATATTTGCATCCTCAGTCCACACCAGCGGATGACAACAAAAAATTATGTTTATGAATGCAGATGATCTGTTGCTAATGCTTTCATAGTGAAAGACTTCTCCAAAACGTGACAGCTAAACACAGCAAAGGCTGAAGGCTCTCTCTATAGGATGAAGGTGCTCTCGTGTCTGGCATGTCAAGCATAGACTATATATTGCCAGCTTGCTCCCAGCAAGCACACATATGTCCGTAAGATGTCTGCTAAAGATCTGGACAAATGGAAAACATCTGCTTAACATCTTAGAAAGAGCAGTTTTACATCCATTCTAAATCATAAACATCTAACATAAGTCTTATTGATGTCTTTGTCACATCTGACAGCAGACATCTCTGAGACCTATTGCAGATGAGCAAACTTTGTATTGCAGATTTCTTCCAGATGCAAATGCATACGTCAAATAGACATCTCCCAGATGTAGCATGCTATCAGGGTTACTGATGCTCATATTAATTTAATAACTGTCTAACAAGATTGTTTTTTATTTTTTGTGATGTCCACCCATTTAAATCTTCTGAATTGTTAGTCGAATTAGAAAACCAGACATCTAATAATGTGTTTAACATTTTTACATCCTCGAAGATCTTGTTATATAACAAACCATACATAAACGTATTCATTAAAACAAAATAAATAAGTTAACTACATTTTGGTTTTCTTTACAAATACTGTGCAACATTTGATCGTTTATTGCTGGCATATTATAATTTTTTTTACACTTTTAGCTTGTAATATCTTACACTTATTATAAGGAGGCTTATATCTTACAGTGTTGGTGCTGCATGAATGATCACGCTTTTAATGCTTTTTTCATAAACACCGCATAAATTCCGTCTTCTTATTTTACGGTCTCGAATTTCACCAAGCGAACAATGAAAGAATCTATTGTTTTTAATTGAATTCTTATTTATTTTTTTAGGGCCCAAGGCACTATGGTGCAGGACCCTGTTGTTCGCCTGATGATAATGAGGGCCTCAGGGGATTGCAAATACCTATGTATAAATGTATAGGATGACGCAATGTAAGTCGCTTTGGATGAAAGCGTCTGCGAAATGCATAAATGTAAATGTAAATATAAAACTGTTTTGTAACAATTTTTCTTAGTCCCTTATTGGATAATACTCCTGGAAAAGCACGCGCCCTCCCCCCTCTATGGGGAGCAGGAGAAGGAGCATGCCCAGAGGTCACATTCACTTGCATGCAGGAGAGAGAGAGCATATGGTCGCGAAGTTCAGGTGTTTGTTTGTTCACTGCATTTGGGTGATGAATCTTATATAAATGGAGGATATAACGCTGAATTTTGAGATCGTTTGAAACTAATATGGAGCCGTCCTAGCGCAAACAGATGCCGGAAATGAACCAATTGGTGAGTGAAACTGATGACTGTTTCTGTTGGCAATGGGTGCGCATGTGCTTTAGTTCAGCCTACCCCTCCCCCCCGCACATGCCGTGTGTTTACGGAACAATAGTGAAGCTGTATCTATCTTTTATAATTCTGATCAAACTAAATACTCTTTGAAGATACGAAGTATGCAATACTACTCTAAAGGTACTCAAGAATAATATGAGATTGGCAGAAACCGTGTGTTACACCCGCTTTAAGAGTTGTTCTACCAATGAAATTATTGCAATTAGTGCAAAAGCTTAGGATATGGGCATTTTTGGACTAAAATTGTGGGGTTAGTTTTACCTACAATTACCAAACTTGGTACATATATTGGTCTCACCAAACCAAATAACTTTTTTCAAAATTACAGTCATAAGCTCCGCCCGAAAGGAAGTCGGCTATTTTGGATTTAAGGTGGATTTTTGACAATGTCACATGGTGAGCCCAATATATATTTCTTCTAGTAGATTCATCAGATTGTCACCAAACTTGATCAATATAATGCCAATACATTAAAGATATTAAATTGTGAATGGATAATTGATATCTGGAATGGTGTCACCATGGCGAGGCAATACATTTATGGAGAAATCGTGGAAAAGGGAAGTGCTCATTCCTACTGCAAACATTGCGGAACTTGATCAGACGAGGGATGTATGTTTTGTCATGGCTATAGGGTCACAGTGGCAGTAAGTGTCTCGTATCTTAAGCATACATTGAGTGATTTGGATTGGACTTGAACTCTTAAATGTATTTGCCCACTGTTTATTATTTTCTTGGAACCAGCATGTAGTGGTGACACAGTAGTGTGGAAGGCCTGTCATTGCTGCTAGCAGCTATATTTTTATTTTAAATTTGGGAGAATTATTGATAGTCATTTTATCTAATTTTAGAATCCGAAAAACTGATCTTCTATATTTTTCCACAACTGTATATGTAAATGGTTTTACTTCGAACATAACTTCAACTGTGAAGTAATTAATCCATAAAATAACTGATAATTGAGTGCAGTATTTTCTTTCATACCCTCTGTTCAGCAGTCTTCTGGATGCACTCTCTGAGTGGATCCTTTTCTAAAGACTGCCGGATACGGGTCACAGTGCGAGAATCACAGTCCTCAATCTGCAGCCGTATGCTTCTAATCTGAGTGATGTAGTTCTTACAGATGGACTCATTCTGCTCACCTGTAAAGAGATGAGACTTGTTGTTACAGTTCTCTAAACAACACAAAATAAAATGAATAGCCCATGTCTGTCAAAGTGCATTGCAGCATCATTCCTCGCACTCAGTTAATTCAGAAACATTCCCTATTTGTGTTAGTACATGAATCTCTTGAAACCATGCTCAGGTCACTACCAATTATACTAGCATATTTCCTAATTAAAATTTTGGCCTAAAATGGGAACCTTAAAATAGTTTGTGAGTATCAACAGAGAGATTGAAAATGACAGTCTAACAAATATAAATGTGTTGACAACTATACCTGTACACCAATGTCAAAATGTCATCAGATGACTCGTAATGTGCGTTTTCAAACATAAAAATACTTTATTACTTAATATAATCATGTAAAAATAAGCAATAATAACATAACCATAAAATAATAAAAACAAGAACATTCTGAAAAGAGGCTTAGTTAGCTAATGCACAGGAAACAACAACAGCTGAAATGAGGTGAAACATTGAGTTGGATTTTCATTTTGAAGTAGATGTCTGCACGGGACTGTTTTTTCGACCCGTTACCAGAAATTTGTTTTCGAACACTCGCTCCCATTTTAGATTCACTCGACGGATCCCGCTGAATTTAGATCATGTTCCCAGATCTCACATTTAACAACTCTCATTTAAATTTCTACATAACAAGTATAAAATGTAGGCCATACAAAATTGTATCAGTTATATTTATTCGTCTTGTCACTATACAATTTTCTTTTAATTTTAATGTCCCCACAATAGACAAAATGTCAGAGAGAAAAAAGTCACTGTCGCTCAAAATATAAGCAAAATATGAGTAAACAAAACATGTTGCCTCATAACCGTTTTTTAGGTGCACTCGTCGTCGGCCACCTGCCCGCCCTGTCTGAGGGCTGTATTATGCATGTGGCACATGCAAATTGACTTATAACTCATAAAGAACTGGTCCAAGCACGCAGCACATGCATAATACAGTCTTCAGATCAGGTGAATCAGAATATGTAAACTGGGGATATGCTGTTGTAAAAGGATGTCCGGAGTGGGCTCTCGTCCCGTACACCAGAGTCACCGACTGCAACCGTCTTTTATACAAAAATGTAATCCGTGCTTCACAAGATTTTGGGGAAATGCAGACCATTATTTTGAAGCTTATCCATGATTAACAGACTTTGGTCAGGACTGTCTGCGGGAGCTCAATGCTTTATAACTTACCCTGTGATCTGACACCTGTTCCTGAAACTCCTGTAACAATTACCCAACATCCACAAAAAATGTCAGCCATGTATCGTAAGTGCTTTAAGCTATCAGTAATAAACATTGGGATCTGATTGGGGGCTAAAGTCTGTACCTTTCTCCAGGGTGCAGAGCAGGTTGTCGAAATGCTGTGTTGTGTCTTTGTAATCCCTCTCGATTCGCATGTACTCTTTTGAATCAAAGAGCTTTGAGTCTTTGCTGTCCTTCAGAAACTCCTGATAGTGGAGCTGAAGGTTCCTCAAGATCAACTGGTACTCATCTGGCTTCAATGTCTTGAACTGAAACAAAATTGTATTACACGCCATCCATAAGTGACATATGTTTATGTATACTTCAATAATACAATTTTCTTCTTTTGTTATGACAGAAAAAGTAAACCATGTAATAAATTATATATATTTTTTTACACATGACAGATGTACAGTATGTACAGTAAATTACAAATAAACCAGAGAGAACAGACCACTGTGATGTTCCAGGAGCGAATAAGCTGAATGTCTTTCATCAAGTATTGCCAGGATAGCAAAGTTCTCAGGTCGCAATGCAGTTTTTGCCACAGAACCAGTATCTGCTGATGACTAGCATCAAGACTGCCACAGAAATGATCACATGTGTAAATAACTAACCATCACTTTTGTATTCTAGTATTAAAAATTAAAATTAAACCTCAACAAAAGTAGTAGAAACCCTGACTTTTTTATTTATTTGTAGTAACAAATACGACACAATACAATATTAAGTAGTTTAAGTAATTACAATTATGGTAATCACATTTCCAGCGAGAGCACACACATAGAATTGTGGGACATTGAAGGCAGCAAAGGATACATCCATGCTGCCTTCAAAAATTGTCCTGATGGAGGTATCTTAGGAGACAGGAAGTAAAGCAAACATTGGATTCGGACTTGCCTTGAGGCCTTCCTTCCATGAAAGGCTGCCTCCAAAGGCAGCATTTTAGACCTTTCGTACGCAGCCTATATCATTTACCTGGACACACTCTCCACAGCCTGCTTGTTGACAGGTGGCACGAGGAAGCAAACCGATGGTACAAGAGCCTCATCTCCCAAACGGTTCAGAACTTTCCACTTGTAGGGCTGTGAGTTATTGATGAGAGCGCATTCGTCCCCTTTGTGCATTGTGATCTATTACGAGAGAAAAAAAAGCATCAGCATACTTCGCAAAGCACAGGACAGCTGTTTGCACATAACAGTGTGTAGCGTTTACCTCCATCTGTTTGAAGTCACACACTGACTGAATGGGAAGTTTGCCTTTGAAGGGGGCGGTTGCGTCTCGGGGCTTCAGCTGTATAATGGTTTTGGCTCTCTTGTTCAGGTTAGCGATGTCATTCTTAAACTCGTTTAGCTGGTCTCTTTCTTCCTGTTGAAAAAAGTGGTATGTCTAAAACTTCTTAAAGTGTTTGGTTTTGGCGGAATAGATATACTTTATCAGAATAGACCGAGACTTGCTACAGCCAACCCACAACAAGCTGCTGTGAGCATGTAAGAAATGCTGCTGCTGCACATACTGTATAGTATAAAATATGTGGATAACCCCCCACAAAGCAGGAAACACAGAATGGACAATACAAGCCAATATATACATATTGCTGAGGGCAAGATATAAACTGTTGCATCAGCTGACATTCATGTATCCACACACTTTAAGATTAACAGACAAATAGAAACAAAACACCTCCCAAACAAGCAGATCAAGCAGGCCTATGGGCTACACCGCGGCTTGACTCTAATTAGATGTGCGTTATCTGTAATGTTAATAAACAAATGGATAGTTTACAAGCCGATATATAAAAGCCCAGCACCCACCTGAGCGACTATCATAACTTAAGTCATATGATTACTGTCATTAAAGGAACACTTTACAACTTTTGCTCACGGCTCCCCCATGTGGTTGATAAGCGCAATTATCTGTTACCAGTGTCGTAAATAATGCTGCTGTATAAGTTTCCCCTAGGGCAGCGCAACACACATTAATTTGTTTACTTAGCTGATGAAACTGGAATGTCGAAACATTGTTTAGGAACCATGTCACACTCTTCCACAGGCAGGGGAGGGGCGGAGCTGTGTGTACCGACCTAATCACAGAACTTACAGAGTGGCAACGCCCACAATGGCAGACCAAGGAAATAATTTTGGACATATCAGATGATCACATTATGAAAACCAGGTTTAAAGACACAAGGAAAAGCAGTTAGACAACAAGAAAATTGCTTATACTTGCTTATAATTGATATATTTTTATTTATTGTATTTTATATTCCCTAATGCTTTAGTTTACTTCCAAAAAAATGTATTTCTTTTCATTTACTCACTTTTTTCTGATTTTTTTTATAAGTCTGGATCAAAGTTTCGTAACAGGGATCATATTCATTTTATTAGGCAATTTTCCCGGAAAAGCAAGGCGAAAGAAATATCCCACCCACAACTGCCACGTATGTGCATAATAAGGGATAATGCGTTGATGTATTGTGTGCTAGTGCTGTAGTTCCATCCCCCTCCTGTCTACAGCAGCTCATCTTTTTCCGAAAATAATCGTACAGCTTTTATAAATTTGATCAAACTAAATATTCTTCGAAGATACAACGTGTGCAATACTTTTGTTTAGGTTTTCAAGATTAATATGAGATTGGCAGACACTGCGTGTGTTACCTCATCTTTTAAGAAGAAATCTATGAAGATATTGGTTGAATTAATGAAAGCCAAATCAGTAAAAGTCAAAAACACAAATACATTCAGCACAAAACTAATCCCTGCCCCTTGTAATGTCTTAAAAGGTGAATTAATTTGTCATGCAAGGAATTGAAAACTATTATCGCATCTTCAGGTGAATTCCATCTTCAATTAATTCCAATCTGATTTATTTATGGCCCCCCGGAATTAGAACCGAAGATCCTTTGAAGTGCCAGTTCCAAAGGAAGATGAACAGCTGTTTTTCATAAATATAGCCATTTATATCATAAATAATGAATGCAGTAATAAAAACAACACAGTATTCCCTTATCTGAGAAAACCGATCACATTGTGTGCCCATCCTGCAGTTACTTTCAAGGGCACAAGAAGCATTTTGGAATGTGACCTATCGCACGTGTTTTGGACCTTCAAAGATGTTGTGTCTCAGGATGTGGATGCATTTCTTAAAGCACACTGATCGTGAAGTGTCTCCACTTATTTGAAATGTTAAGGTGGGCCAGGTTAAGATAATTACCAGGCCCCATTTTGCCTGCGGGCCACCAGTTAACTAGCCCTCCTCCAGACTTCATGTTGCCAGGGCCAGATTCCGAATACCTTGGGCCCTGGGGCTATAGCACACGCAAGGGCATCACAGTGTCTTCTACAGTGGTACATTTTTTTGCAATTATTATTATATTAAGTGGAATACTTAATATTCTTGACATGTGAAAGCATAACGTAAAGAGGTGTTCTCTTTCTGTCGGTCTCTCGACGTTGTGTCGAGTCGACAGATGGGGTTCGCCCTTGAGAACCAATCAACTCTGACTACTATAGAAAAGGCCAATGAAATTTGGCGAATGAAATTTGCATGCCGGGCTCCGCCCCCAGATATCCGGTATAAAAGGAAGCCGGCGTGCAGCATTCATTTACCTTTTGTTCTTCAGAGCCTTCACTCATGACTACGAACAGAACGAACCCTCATCGAGGAGGGGGATGGACACGATCGCTGCGTTAGGTGTCTGGGTGTCCAGCATGCTGAAGCAGCGTTCGTTGACACATCTGCCCGCACTGCGGGCAGATTGTCATTCAGAAGTTGCGGTCACGGGTGGCTGTCTTCCTACGGGCACCAGCCACCATTTCGTCTGCTACCTGGGCTGTGACATCTGTGGCTACGGCCCCGATGACCACCCACGTTAGCAGCGTTAGTGATATGGGGAACTCTGTGAACGTAAACCCGAGTGCCAAGTGCTCACGGGCCGATCGCACCCCGATTCGCTCTTCTAAACGTTCCCCAACCGGCGGTGGCATACCGTCCGGATCCTCACGCACACACTCGGAAACGATGTGTGACGTAGATGAGATCTCGCTCGCAACATCGGAGGGAGACTGGCATCCGACTCTGACGAATCCGAGCTCCACCCCCAGCGGTCGAGTTCAGGAGGAAGCAGAAGTGATGTCATCCGTGCTAACCGGGGATGCGTGGTTCCTGAGGTCGGAGCGCGGTGCAAACCGCGCCCACCCCGGGTGCCATGTTTTTCCCGGAAGTGCATGAGGAGCTGTGTAAAACTTGGAACGCTCCACTCACGGACCGTTCCAGTGAAACCAGCTCCGGCTCCCTTACTTCCCTCGATGGTGTGGCAGCCAAGGACTACGTCGAGATCCCCCGGGTGGAACGTCCGACCGCGGTGCACCTGTGCCGCGGACGGCTACCACCTGGGGGGGAATCGGCCACACCTACCGTCCAAAGCACGTAAGACTTAGGCATCACTGGTGTCGAAAGCTTGCGATGCCGCGGGCCAGGCTGCCTCCTCTCTCTACGCCATGGCCATCCTGCAGGTCCGCCAGGCCAAGCGTTGAGAGAGCTCCACGAGGGTAAGGCCGACCCGGGTATAATGCAGGATCTCCGTGCCACTGCTGGCAGCGCTCTACGGGGGACCAAGGCGGTAGCACGGGCCCTGGGTCGGACGATGTCCACGGTAGTGGTCCAGGAGAGACACCCCCGGTTATACCTTGTGCAGAAGGGTGACACCAAGGAAGTCCGCTTTCTTGATGCACCAATCTCGCAGGGTGGGTTGTTGGTAACACCGTCGAGGACTGTGCTCAGCAGTTTTGGACGGTGAAGCAGACAGTGGCAATTAGCCACATTTTTTCACGCCGCGACTCAGCCGCCTAGAGGCCTCCGAGATCCCGCGTGACGTCTGCTTCCCTTCAACCCAGGAACCCTTCAACATCGGTTCCTGTGCCCCCACAGGCGGCACCCCGGTAGCTCCACCCCATCAGCAACCTTCTCGCGAGAAGGGACACTGACGGGAAGACCCCAGGGAGGACAACATCGGGCCCGAACCTTCACAGCCACGGCTCTGATCGGTCGGTACGGGACGACTCCTGCCTTGTCACCAAAGCCGGGCCCTTGTTAGGGCCTGGCGCCCACTTACTCGCAGAGTTTTTCCGTTCTCCCCGGGTGTACTTACAGCCGATCGCACACTCCACTGGACTATTCCCGGCGAACCGACCTCACACCCTGGCGAGGGGCACATACGACAGCTGTCACCACTCTCAAACCGACAGTGCGGGCAGTTGTCCCGGCAGGCAGGTAAAATGGCGGAGCCAACCTTCTCTCTGGGGACCCCCCGCGACAGATGGTTAGCTCCGCCAGCCGACGAACCACCCCCTGTGGGAATGATGAAGCAGACCGTCCCCTTGGTCACCCTGTCACAGTCCCTGGGAGCTCAAGAGTGTCTCTCTCACTGTCTCGCTGGCCTTGCGGGCGGTCCGTCTTGGTTACTCGATCCAGTTCGCCAGAGACTCTCCCAAGTTTCAGGGCATCATCTCTCCCTCTGTCAGAGGCAGGGACGCCTCCGTACTTCGGGTAGAGGTCACCACCCTTCTGGCAAAACAGGCATCGAGTTTGTCCCTCAAACCAAGATGTTCAGTGGGTCATGACCCGCACTTCATCATCCCCAAGAAAGACGGCGGGTTGCGCCCCATTGGTCTGCGTACCCTGAACTAGCACCTTCACAAGCTGCTGTTCAGATGCTCACGCAGAGGCGCATCCTGACATCTATCCACTTCGGGAAAAAGGTGTGCGGGTACTAAACTATCTCAATGACTGGCTTATCCTGGCACACTCGTGAGATCTGTTGTGTACACAGAGGGACCTGGTGCTCCGGCATCTAGATCGATTGGGATTATACCCCTCGGATTGATGCACATGAGACCGCTTCAACACTGGCTACAGAGTCGAGTTCGGAGGATAGCGTGGCACGCCGGCAGCAGGTGCATGGTTATGACGCCCTGCTGCCGATGCACCCTAACCCCTTGGTCTTCCATGACCTTCCTCCATCGGGGGTTCCCCTCGGGCAGGTTACGAGGCACGTCGTAATGACGACGGATGCCTCGCTGCAGGGGTGGGGTGCAGTGTGCAATGGGCACGCAGTAGCGGGACGCTGGACGGGCCCCCGTCTGCGCTGGCTTGCAATTGCCTGGAGTTGTGGGCTGTGCTGCTTGCGCTGAGAAGGCTCCGGCCTCTAGTACAGGGACAGCACGTGTTGGTCCTCCGGGACAGTACGACAGCCGCAGCATACATCACCAGGGTGGCGTACGCTCACGGCAGCTAACACAGCTTGCCCGATGCCTCCTCTTGTGGAGTTAGCAGGTGATCCGCTCCCTGCGGGCCACACACATCCCAGGCAAACTGAACCAGACAGCCGAAGCGCTCTCTCGTCAGTATACGCCTTGCGGAGAGTGGCGACTCCACCCCCGGTCCAGCTCATTTGGGTGCTGTTCAGACAGGCACAGATAGACCTCTTTGCCTCCCACGACACCCCCCATTGTCTGCTTTGGTACTCCCTGACCGAGTCCCCCCTCGGCACGGATGCCCTGGCGCACAGCTGACCACGGGACGGGCGGAAGCACACCTTCCCCCCCCCAGGAGCCTCCTCACAGACACTGTGCAAGGTCAAGGAAGAGGAGCACCAAGTGTTATGGGTTACACCGCACTGGTTTAACCACACTTGGCTTCAGAGCTGATGCTCTGGACAGCGACTCCCCCTGAACCATTCCCCTGAGAGAGGACCTGCTCTCTCAGGGGAAGGACACGTTCTGGCATCCCAGATCAGACCTCTGGAACACCCATGTCTGGTCTCTAGACGGGACGAGAAGATCCTGAGATGGCTACTCCCCCTATACGGCTGAGACCATCAACCAGGCTAGGGCCCCATCTACCAGGCGGTTACACGCCTCTAGACGGTGCCTCTTCTCGTCCTGGTGTCTTTCTCAATGAGAGAGACCCACTGAGGTGCTTGATCAGGATTGTGTTCCCCTTCTCACGAGACTGGAGACTAACATCTCCTCTCCACACTGGAAGTGTATGTAGTCGCTATTGCCACTCAGTTGATGGAAAGTTTCTAGGGCAACACGACCTGGTCACCAGGTTCCTAACGGGCACGAGAGGGCGGAATCCGCCTCACCTCCGCTCCATACCCTCTTGGGACCCTAAAGTGGGTCCAAGAGCCCCTCGGAGGCTCCGATCTTCCTCACCTGAGTAAGACGCCCCCCCCGTTGACGCTCGCTTTCTTCAAGAGGGTAGGGGACCTCCAAGCATTCTCTGTGTCCCCGGATTGCCTTGAACTCGGCCCTGGTAACTCTCACGTTATCCTGAGACCCAGGCCCGGAGACGTGCCCAAAAGTTCCCACTACTCCCCTTCGGGAGCAAGTGGTGAACTTGCAGGCGCTCCCCATCGGGGAGGAAGACCCAACCCCATCCGTGTTGTGTCCTGGACCGCACGCAGAGCTTCAGTAGCTCTGACCAGCTCCTTGTCTGTATTGGAGGACAGCAGAAGGGGAAGGCTGTCTCCAAGCAGAGGCTGGCGCACTGGGTCGTGGATGCCGTTACGACGACATTCCGATCTCAGGATCTCCCATGCCCACTGAAGGCTTACTCCACACGGGGTATAGCCTCCTGGGCACTGGCTAGAAGCGCCTCTCTAGCAGACATCTGTAGAGCTGCGGATTGGGCTATACCCAAACACCTTCGCAAGGGTTAACAACCTTGGCGTAAACCCGGTGTCAGCCCACGTCCTGCGTGGCAATATGTAGGACTGGCATCCGGGGGGCGTATGTCTGCGAAAGCACCTTCCCACCCTCCAAGAGGTTGGGTCAGTGTGCTATCTACCTTTTCTTCTTACCCAAACACATGGCTAAGAAAATTGGTACCTCACCAACCATCCTTCTTACCCAGACACTGGTTAAGAACAGGCATTCCATCCATCACTAAGCAAGCACCCCCTGGGGATTGGCTGGGCAGAGCAGCCTTCCCCCTTAGGCCGGGATACCATATGACCTATCACAGATAGTTCTAACCAGACCTGGTGCTATCAGACGCAGTAACACCCCCACCGTGGGCTGTTCCGTCTGCTATACCCTCATGACAGTGGTTCCCACACATGGTAACCCATGAGCTTCCCCAGGTGGACCTCCACCTCGCGGTTAACTACCCAGTCCGCACGTTCCATGCGTTCTCCTCCAAGGACGAGACCAAACTTATATCCACCATATTCCACCCCACGGGTAGGAGGTGGCCTCTGCAGCGCTTCTCTGATTAAGAGTTGTGCTCGACCGGTGTAAACCCAAGCCGGACGGCCTCTCGCCAGTAGAGAGCTAAGGCCCCGTCCGTGAAAGGTTACCGGTCAGGGCTCTACCCATCTTTCTCCAAGAAAGCTCTGGGACCCCCCGACCACCACACTGGAAGGTTACAGTTTCACGAAGCTGACACGGCCAGGCTTGTTACCGTCGCTTCGCTGAGATTGTGACGCAATACAGCGTTGTGGCATTTTCCATAGGCAACCCCATCTGTCGTTCTCGACACAACGTCGAGAGACCGACAGAAAGGGAACGTCTTGGTTACGTATGTAACCTCAGTTCCCTGATGGAGGGAACGAGACGTTGTGTCCCTTATGCCACAAACACGTATCGTATTCTGCTACAGTCGTGAGAGGCTCTCAGGCTCTTCAGAACAAGAGGTAAATGAATGCTGCACGCCGGCTTCCTTTTATATCGGATATCCGGGGCCGGAGCCCGGCATGCAAATTTCATTCGCCAAATTTCATTGGCCTTTTCTATAGTAGTCAGAGTTGATTGGTTCTCAAGGGCGAACCCCATCTGTCGTTCTCGACACAACGTCTCGTTCCCTCCATCAGGGAATTGAGGTTACATAGTTTTCCAACGTCATGGCACAAATTGTTAAGTGATTTTAATTGGACGTTTAATCAGGAACATTTTCCAATTATTTCTTGTTATTTAATAATCAACCACCTATATGAATTGTCAATCAATGATGTAAGGACAGTCACCATTTCCTCCAGCCAATCAAGGGCCCCCTCCTTACGCTGAGCTAGATACCAGTACATTTCAAACATTGGACCTTTAATAGGTCATCCCTTCAGAAAATATAACACTGTATGGATGAAATATTACTGTATGTAGAAATTTCCCACAGAATATTTGGAAAAGAACACAGCATAAGCCTGTGGTGGGACTTACGACAGCATCCTGAAGTAAGTCTTCCAAACGGGTGGCAGTAGTCGTGCGGTCACACATGTACTTCTTCTTCATGGTCTCCTGCATCTTCTTCATTTTCTCCTGCACTTCTTTCAAATCAGCAAAGAACTATGGGTAAAATGGGATGGAGAAAGAGAGGAATATGGGTTATGCTTGACTGAATGAGTTGTGGTTATAGAGAACACGGTTACATCATTGCACAGGGAGGAGTGTTGGGCTGCACTGTACCTGGAAGTAAGCGGTGTTCTCTTTGAGATGAGTTTCAATACAACAGCACACTTGGAGGATCCAGCTCCACTGGGTCTGCAGAGCTGCTGTGAAGGCCTGAGGAACAACAAAACAACAAGAATGAAATATATATCTGTAATATCTAATAGTCCAGGGGTTTGCAACATTTTTGACATGATGTGCGATAAAAAAAAATCTTGGTAATCACTGTGCAACATCAACATTAATGTTTAATATTATCTTCAATTATATAATTTCCAAATCAAATTTAACATGGTCAACTTGTCAAAAAACGAGTTGGACGTTTTACGTAGTATTTCTGCTCAATACACTCCCCCAAGGTTTGCATAGGTTTCATAAAGTTTTTTCGAACCTAAAATAAAGTTATGTTACAACTTTTCTTAGTCCCTTATCGGGCTATTCTCCAGGAAAACAAGGGCGAGGCGAAAGAAATAGCCCGCCCACACTGCAACTGACAATCGATAGCAAGGTCCAATTACCATCAAGATTGGTTACGCTATGTCAAGATTGGCTGTGCTGTGGGCCTGTAGCTTGTTACTCTTGTGATAGTGAGAGACGTCGAGGTGTGTTTGTTTATGCACGCCAGTTCAATGATGGAAGTAATATATAAATGGTGGATTTAATAAAGGATTTACAGATCGTTTAAAACTGATAGATGGAGCAGTCCTATATAGTGTCCAGTGATGAGCATGATGGCTGGCAGGTGGGATGATAACAAACAGGGACAGCCACCCTGGCAGTATTAGTTGTGACCGGGGAAGTCAGGGATGATGGAGCTGGGATCTGCGGTGGGATAATGGGAGTCATGGCAGTGGAAGTGGGGGAGGAGGAGGAGGCGGACTTCTGCGAGGCTGCTGAAAACAGCCAGGACAACTGCTATGAGGGGGTGCAT
Organism: Triplophysa bombifrons; assembly: GCA_029783895.1. NCBI lineage: Eukaryota > Metazoa > Chordata > Actinopteri > Cypriniformes > Nemacheilidae > Triplophysa > Triplophysa bombifrons. Next base: position 9,738,886 of record CM056455.1, read on the forward strand.
CTTGTATCCGCTCCTCAGGGTTTTTTCCCAGGGTACAGGAAAAAGGGTACAGGAGCCACCCCCACAAAATTTATTTGGGGAAAACCCAGGGTGAACACGCAGCCATATGGCTAAATCACACCCCAGTTATCAGTGTACATCTCAATCACTCACCCCTAGGACCAAGTAAGCGAGAGAGTGCTCTGTCACACCCAAACAATAGAATCAAACATATGTGTGCGGAGAAAACCAGCTGAATGACTCTGTAGTGGAGTAGGCGGGGCGAGACCGTGGTTCGAGACCGGTGAGTAATTGTGAATGAGCGCCAGCTGTGCGCACACCGGGCTCGAATCACGTAGGAGATTGGGAGCATATAAGAGAACGAGCGACCGGGCCGTCGAAGAGAGAGGACCGGGCCCGAACATGTTTTACGTTTGTATTTATGGTCTTGTGTTTTGTATTTATGTTTTGTTCGCCGGCGGTTATTATTTATATTAAATCTTTATTTTAACTGTCTTCCGGTTCCCGCCTCCTTCCTTCCTTATCTTGAATCTTGTTACAGACTCATTCACACAACCGAGCCGAGTTTATGGGCTCTGGACACGGCGCATTGATGAGAAGATTTTCTAGATACATTAAACTCTTATCCCTGTGTTTCTTAATGGAGTCAGAGCCCCTTCCACACATTAACTGAATACCCTCAGAGCTAACAAAAGGCAGAAGGGAATGTAGATGTGAATATATATGTGTATTTGTGCTTGTCTTTTGTGATCTTTAATTTTTTATCACCCTCTGCACCCTCTGCCTTTGGCCTGTATGCACCAGAGAACACTTCGGATGTAATGCTTAACAACTTTTGTCTTTCCCCCTTAGAGCAAACCTCATAGGTGGAGGCGGAGACAACTCTGTGGAAGGCAATTGGAGCATGTTTGCCATATTACCTGGAACATTAAATTTTGAACCGCCCACATGAAAAATTGGCTCATTTATATTCCCTCTGCTTTTCCAAGCGGGAGTGAGAGAGGAATCTTTTCAAAAGGATTGGAGAAAGAAACTCTAAGTGCTGTCCCCAAACCCTTCCTGATGCCAAACTGTTGTCTCAGGATCGACTGCATCTTCTTGTTTCCCTGTGGTGAAGCCGGTCGGTGTTTAGCTGCCACGTAGGACTGTTTAGGTTTTACAAAGCAAAATGCTTCGAAGAAATCCATATATCACAAGCGCAAGGATGTGGAGGATTCTTATCCTCTGAGTTCACCTGCTATTTTGTCATACCCATGATGGGGCATGTACTCTCTTCGTACAAGCCCACACAACGTGAGGACTGTACGAAACTGTGCAGAGTAAGCTATTTTTTTTCTGTCTTTTTAAGGTGCGTGGTGAGTGCCCCAAAACTTGGGAAAAGTGTGGGAAACTGGCCATAATACGTTAGTTTTCCCCTTCTAAGTAGTGAAGTCACTCAACAAACAAAGGAATATTTTTCGTTCAGGGCTTTACATTGTGGCTTCGTCGGTGAACGTTAAATCTTATAAATGACAGCGAGAATGACAAAACGTCTGAAAGACGTGGTATCATTTGTGCTTCCACGATCGGTCACACCAGAGTCAATAGCGATTGAATGTTAGAAAGAAAACTAGAACTCGACTTAAACATGTTTGTAATCTAAACATATAACATTCAATTTGTAACTAATATAACAGTTATCTGCAGGTATTTGGCGTGCTGTTGCTTTCCATTCAGCGTTTCCATTCAATAGTGGCATGCGTGCCAAAGGTTGCTGACCCCTGTAACAGTGGAATGTAGAAGTGTAGTCACGCCGTACCTCAACAGTCTTCTTGCCTGGATGACCATCTTTGATGAGTCTGTCTCCACTGGCTTGGATGTCATTTACTTTTTTCTCTCTAAACTCTAGTTCACGCATGAGTCCCTGCAATTAAACAGACCACAGAGAATATTATAAACATTGTGAAACAATCTTCAATTACACCTTGGTGCAACTAATATTGCTGGACTCTGGAACATGAAGAGGGATATCTTGATCAACATCCTTTTCAGCTTTTAAAGCAACATTCCTACCAGTTTTGTGATTGATCGAGAAATTTGGAAATTATTTTGGTGAAGCTATCTAGGCAGAAAAGACACACTTCACCTTGGGAAAAATACAAGTCTCCATGCCTTATGAAAATGAACAAAAGTAAAGACATTTAACGTACCGAGTAGTTCTCTTTCCTTGTACTCATGTTGGTGTTGCGTTCGCTCCAGTCATAATTTACTTCCTCCTCCTCTTTATCATTAAGCCACATCAGTTCCTTTGTGGCTGCGCTGACAAAGGTGTACAGCTGGTCAAGATTCCTTAAGTGTGTCTTGGAGGAGTTCTGAAGGAGGGAAATTACACATGAGCAGACATTTCACATGTTCAATGACTAATATTGCTCCATAAAGGTTACAGAGTCCATCACTCACCAACAGCTTGTTATACTGCAGATCCAGTTTGCCCAGACATTCTCTGTATGTGGCTTTACTGGAAGGTGAGAGCTGATTCTGAAAATACAGACATATGCAATGGCATCGTTAGATAGACCATGAGATGACAAATTGATAAAATGACAACCCAAATAAATAGATATCTCACTTTAAACTACAGTGTTGTTTATTAACATATAGTCTGTCATGTTACCTCATCTGCTCGTGCTCGCTCAATCTTAGCTTTAAAGTCTTCAATGGTTTGGTGAAGACCACGATGACTGCCCAGTTGAGACTCTACAGATGGCAGATCAATGCCCCACTCAGCGGTTTCAATCCTTCGTTGGTTCTCCTCCACCCAGGCCAACAGGTCCTGTGCATAGCGTAGGGTAACCTCATCCAGCTCGGGCCGTCCACGTTGTCCCTTGAACCTAAGATTGTAGTCGCTACACAAGTTCACCAAGCGTTCATGCAAATGGTAGACCCTGAGAAAAAAACAGGAGTTTCTTTGGCTGAAACAATTTACCATTGGTTCATTCAATAATCACAAGCTGATGTACATCTGAAGACAACTGCACCAACTAAATTAACTGATATCCAATGGATTTGATTCAATTTGTACCTGCGATACATCTGCTCAGCTTGCAGGTGGCGACCATCTTTAAGAAGCTGAACGTCATTAAAGAGGAGGCGAATCATTCCATCGGCTTTGTCCAGATCCCTCTCCATCTCAGCTGTGTGCTTGGCTGGTTTACCTGCATTAAGGAGTCGGATATCCTGCAACAAACACGGCAAAGCCAGTTACCACACAATAGTTGTTTTCAGCCATCAGACTCTAAACAGCAACTTTTAGATTTGTGGACACATGTGATATATGGTAATAACAGCTGTATAGATGAGTTTGTGACTATTTAGCTTACAGTCTGAAGTAGAGACTCAAGCTGGTTGAGCTGTTCCTCACAGATGCCTGACTCCATCTGCACTTTACTGACAATCCGCTGGAGACGTTCTAACCTGGAAGAATTTACACCAAGACAAACAAAATATTTTGGTTCATATTGAGTGTGAGGAGCTTTAACCTCACAAGAGAACAGTTTTGTAAAAGTTAAGAAAAATAGGAACAATTGTACAAGTGGTCTCTGACATTTTTGGAGCACACTGTGGTTTATAAAGTAAAAATTTATAAATATACAGTAACTAACCAAACTTAAATGTGAAAAACAAATATATGAGCATACATACAGATGTTGTCAACAAATGTAACATGAATTAAACAGATATATAAACAAAAGTATATTCATGCAGTTATCCAAAAATATTCTGTCCTTAAAATAAAAATGTAACAATTTCTCACCAATGTGAGAAATATATTACACGCATGACAAAACGTGAGTATTTTTTCTTAATCAAATATTTAGCAAGGAACTCACAGTTTTCCAGTACGAAGCAAATACTCTAAACGACATGGGTCTGTTACAAAAGCCATTTCTTACAGTCCAAGAGCCGTTTTTCCTCAAACTGCATATGACACCATAATTTTCATGTAATATTCCTGTCATAAAGCTCAGGCAAACTAAAGCACAGCCAGGAAAAAAACAAGTTGCTGTGGTGTTTAATCAGACATTCCACAGCTCTGACCATGGGATTTGTGTGCTGCATATTCTTATTCTGAATGAAGTTGTCTTGTGACAGGGGATGTGGCCTGTCTTAACCAATACTCTTCTTTTACATAATAAATATTGATAGCTGTTTTCTCCAGAACATAACTACAACATTCCTTTACATCTTCATTTATATCAAAATCTAGGAAAACAGTACTAATTCTACAGGAGAATCCAATCCATACGATCTTGTATGGGTCACCCTTTCTCTAGCGGACATCATTCATACATAATTTCCACGAGAATCCCCAAGCACAGATTTGTGATTTACTCGCTAACTGTATTAGTGTAGAATGTGCTCGTATGTGTATTATCTGAGCTAATGCCAGGTTTCATACTTGCTAAGATTAGTGTTCTATTCCAGTCAGACTCTGTGATTTTATTACGTCTACATTCCATTCCAAGGCTTCTTTGTCGGAGCAGCGAGATGATCGCGTAATGAGAAAATGGTACTGAATGGCTATTTGTCATGGTTCCGCCATTTTGTCTTGTTTACTCCTGATCTTGGGGCGGAGCCATGACATAATCTAAGGTTCTTTGTGGAGACAGGGGTTGGACTTTAGTGATCCTCTCACTCTCTCTCCGTGTCTTGTCGATGTTTCCCGCCCTTTTGTCTCGTTAGCTTTCCCTTAGTGTTTTATCTATGTCACCTGGTCCCATTTAATTATCCTGTGTTTGTTTCCCTATTTATACGCCTCATGTTTCATTGTCCTGTGCTCGTGCATTGTAGCTGTTCCTGTGAAAGTCTTGTGAAAGTCTCAAGTCCAGTTGCTCTGTTTTATGACCTTGTCTTTCCTTGTTCCTGTACCCCGTGTCAGTAAGTCAGTTCAGTGTGTGTACTAGTGTTTATATTCTTAGTTAAGTCAGTCCGTGTCTTTGATTTCTGTTAAAGTTATCCTGTCTTGTTTTCCCCCTCATGGGTTTTGTTTTGTCCTTTTTTGTTATAATAAATACCCTTGTTTACCCCTACCATCTGTCTCTGCCTGCAATTGGGTTCTTGCCATGTCAACTCATGACAACTGTTGGCCCTGAATAATATAGGTGACGGGTGCCTCCCAAAATTACGGCCTCAAAAGCCAATGCACTATGATTTTCACAAACGTTAACCTATAGGCTTCAGTATCGGAAAACACATGAGTTTTCCCATAGCGTTTTGATAAACGCAATGCGAAGTGAACCGTATCGAAAGGGAACTCTCCTTTCTGTTTTGGGGTTTATTTGGTCTAATACAATTTCATATATTCATGCTGCTCACCTCTCAAACTCTATTCTGAGCAGTCTCTCCCTCTCTAGTATGGCTACGTGGAGTCGCCCCCATTCTTTCTCAACATCAATTGGGTGGTAACCCGGGGGCACTTTAATCTGGCCAGCATGAACTGCACTCTGTGGAGAAATGATGTGTTAAAACTTATTCAAGGGTTAAAATGCGTATGTCAAGTATTATGTAGAGGACTAAAACAGTTATCAGTTTGTTCGGTCAAAGTTATTTACAATTATTAAGTAAAAGTCCACAAGCTCAGTCAGATATTAACATTATTGTAATTCTGACATTATACTCTGTACTAACCTCAAAGGACTGATAAAGGTGTTTGGAGCGTATTTTATCAGACTCTTTGGTAGGCAGCTCTGTTTCTTTAAACTTCAGAAACTGATGCCACAAAATCTACAAAAAGAAGTGATACAATGGGAAAAATAATAAGTTACATACTGTTGTAGGTGTACAATACAGTGTGAAAATACAGAACCCCTCACATTTAAAATATTTCATTAACTGTAATCTCTTCACCTTATAACACGACCTCAGGTAAAGTTTCACGTCATGAAGTGCAGTGATGTATAAAGTACCTAAAATAAATACTTTTAAGTAAAATGACAAATACCTTGCCAGAAAATTTATTTGGTAAAAGTCTTAAAGTAACAGACACTTAACCCACACCATTTTAACCAATATTGTTTTGCTCCTGTATGACAAATTTCTTTATTGCTCCCTGAACTCTTTGTAAGTTGCTTTGGATAAAAATGCTAAATGCTGCTAAATGACTAAATGTAAATGTTAATGTTTCATGTATACCACCTGCTGGCGAAGTGCTCAGGCAGCATGTAGAGATCATGCATTGGTGGAATCGGTGCTCTATTGCTTCTCCTGTGATTCACATATGTGAAACATTGAATTTCAAGTCGAATTTGAACCCCTGAATTTGTGGAAGCAAATTTTTAAATAGAAAAAATATGGACTGAAAATTATCTGACAACTATTAAAGGTTGTATTTAAAATCAATTTGATTTTTTTTTATGAAAGTTAAAAACTGTTCTCCACCAAGTTGATCTTGGCTGGATGTGATCAGAGAAAACCAGTTTAATGCATAGTTCCTGTATCTGGAAAGACGAGGCCGCAGCCTGGCATAAACTTAGGGGTCAAAGGTTAAGACGTCTTCTAGTCCATCCTTTAGAGATAGTTCTACCCTTGTAGTAGAGGTGGCACGGACAGTACCCGAACAAAAAGAAAAGCAAGAGAAAGAACGAACCCCCGCAAACCGAAGTTACTCTTATGGTGGTCTCTTTTAAACTGTAAGAATGTCACATCCAACAGATGTGACTGACCCAATCAGGATATGGCGCCTTTGGAGGGAAAGTAAATTGTCTTTGTCTTCCACATGTTTTTTTGCATGTGGAAGCTGATTGGGTGTTCACTAAGAAAACTTCTCAGATGTTCAGTAAAACTAATATGAAAAGAGTTACCAAAACACAACAAACATTAACATTAAGGGAATCACAAATGCGCCTCAAACACCAAACATGATCTAGATATCATCTTGGTTAAATTAGTTACTATAAATCTAATAACTCTAGAAGTTATACACACATTCATTCAAACTACTTTGGATTAATGTTTAAAACAGACATAACAACAAGAACATCAATACATGGAAAGGTTATAAATGAATATATGTACATTTCTATATTGATAAGGATTGTATGTCTGTCCCCAGAGTGAGTAAAGAGAGTTCATCTCCCTTCATTCCATTTGGTCGTAAAATACTCTTATCTTGATGGTTTGGCTGTGGGTTCCTGTGGTCACCAGAGATCTGGTCCTGGGCCTGGGAAACTTGCTTGCTGGTTGGGTGAGGGTTGTTGTTGTTGTATTTAATAAATATAACTAGTTATTGCATCTCTGATGTCAGGCACTACATAGGAAATGCACAATCAAAGAGCAGTATCTCCAGAACAGGTTTTTAATATTAAATCTAAATGACCAGAACCACACGGCACCAGAAACAAACATAAGAAAAACAATAGCGGACAATGAACGAAAAGGGACTGACAGGCTTAAATACACAGGGGAACATAATCAGGTAAACAGAATCAGGTGAGGGACTTATTAACCAATAGGACATCAGAAACAGAAGACAAAAACAAAACAGAATGTGAGAGTAACTTCATGAGTTCAGGAAGTTTTGGCTGGCAATCAATCTCCAAAGTCGCTCCTTATTACGTGTGCATTTGTGCAACGTGCACAACATCATCAATTATTTTTATTGTGCCACCATTTTGTACTTTAAGACTCTGTTTCATTGCTTTCTGTGAAGTTCTGTGAGCTTAACAAGCCTAAAACATTTTTTTTTTTGAGAATTTATATTTAGCCCCGGCTGACTAAGTGACTACTTTTTGTAAAATATGTTTTTTTTCTGTAAAGATCCTTTACAACAATGCAAAATTGTTAAAGGAACTAGTAACAATATTTTTTCATATGTAAAAATATATAGAATTTTGCATGTCAATTAATGTTGTAATCAGATAGAATTAAACATATTACTTAATTTACATGTCTCTCATCTTGTTTATAAAATCTTTCTCCTGACTGAGAAAAGGTTCTTTATAGCGCAACAGAGGTTCTATATAGAATTTTTCAAGGCATGTTCTTTATGCAACCTTATAAAAAATGGTTCTATTTAACACCAAAAAGGGTTCTGGTATTGGTACAAGCTGAAAAAAGTTTTTGGAACAATTTAGAACTATTTTTCTTAAGAGTGTAGACATATCTGAAACTATAAATAACCACAATATTTGTTCAAATGTGAAATACAAGTCAAATGTTTATGGAATGTTTACTGAACAATATTGCAATCTGAATTTGATCTTTTATTACTCCACTAAACTATTAGTAATCTAGTTTGGAAATATATAACTCAGGATTCTTTCACAAAGCAGGGAAAATAAATACCATACTCTCAGATCAAGATGATACTCCTATTACATAGCTGTCCCACCCTTGCTGGACCCATCCATTCAAATTCATACAAAGAGCAGGAACAGGAGTTCCTGCTCCTCATTATGTGGTTTCGTATGACATGAGTCATTGACTTCAAAGACTTGTTTACAAGAAACATGCAATTACATGACGAGAACTCTCTGCATTTGTGGTGGGGGAAGCTATAAGTATTTTAACAATATCTTTTTTAATACATAATTTGAGATTTTTTTGGCAAACTTGTTAAAAATGCAAAGAATAGTAGCATACCAATTGAAACCGCTAAGTTAGAAACAGTCATGAACAGCAGCATTGGTGTTACGCCATTGAAAAACATTTGGTTCAAATATTAGAAACAGTGATGTTCATCCGTAAAATTTGGTAAAATTGGTCAAGCCCGGTAATTCCTGTGAAATCATTATGTCATGTCATTATTTACTTACCCTCTTGACATTAAAATCTGTATGGCTTTTTTCTTTTGGAGCAGACAAAAAAGATATTTTGAAGAATGTTAGTAACCTCGCAATGCATGTCAATGGGGACCAATGTTTTTTGGTTACCAACATTCTTAAAAATATCTTCTTTCGTTGAAAAGGACAGTCATAAAGGTTTGAAATGACAAGAGGGTTTTTGATTGAACTACACTTTTAGGAAGCCTAATGGTGATACCAGTTATTATAAACACCATGTGCTGGTCACAGGCAGACAGAAAATTCCATCTCACAAACTAACCAAAACAATGAAGACTATTTCAGATAGATATGAACAAGGTTTTAGTAGCAACCGCATCACAACACAACAGTGAGTGTTTTCACCTCAATCTCTTCATAGCTGCCGGGGAACTTCCTCTCCTCAAAGATAATGACATGATGTCTGATCCACTTGAATAGAATGGTAACCAGCTCATAGTATTCATGCCAGCACATTTCCAGGTCCTGCAGCAGAGAGAACGGACAAACATCTCAGAGAAGAACAGGAGAGCTCTTTTTCCCTGTGCTAACACATGTACTCACTTACCACACTCTCTCAATTAGGACTTCACAAAGCCGTGTCTGAAAACCACCGATTCAAGTGCAAAAATATTGCGTACTATAATTGATTATCTATGACATAGCTTTGTAAAGATCCTGAAGTAATCATACATAATAGATGCTGAGGGAGTAAAATATAAATGTGATGAAGTGCATCTGACAGCACTTGGTTCAAGTAAAAAGATTACAAAATCTATTTAAAATATTTTTATCATGAGAAATCTAATACTTTATTCCGAAAAATAAAAATGTATCATTTACTAATTCCATCCAAGGTTTATGTTACTTTATTGTAATGTTACAGTGAACCCAAACAAAAACATATTCATATGTATTAATAAGTACTTATATAGTGGGAATATAGCGAGGCAAATACCAAGACAGATTTTTTTAGGAAGGCTAAATTATTACAATGTTTAGACTTGCTGTTTAGAATCAATGCTGACTGACGGAGTGGGTAACTGTGAGAATTGCAACATCTTATATTCTGTATAATAGTGGGAGGGAAGACTCACACTGGCCTTGACACCATCCTGGACATCAGGAACACGTGGCATGGCATCATAGAGAGAGGACACATACGTGATTATTGACTTCTCATCAGGATGGGGCACATCCACGTCTAAAATAAATAAAATTAATGAATTTTTATGAGAACTGGTTTTCTGTTCATTAAAGTCTATCATAAAGTGGAATGTTTACAGTACTTTATAGGCATTTTTTGACAATATTAAACAATAAAGAGTTATGAAGAGTAACACAGTTGTTTACTGCACAGTTACAGTAGGTAAGAATTATACTATTACAAGTATTCAGGATACCTTTCTTCAGAATATCTTCACAGCGCTACTCTATTTATTCTTACCCTCTGGGTCAAGCAGTCGTGTGACCCCAAGTTGTTTCTCTGCCACAGAAAAGGCTTGTTCCAGGTTCTCCATGTTGGTCTGTCGATACACCTTCGACATGTCGATAAGCCTGGGCCTGAGGTAAAAAAATTGTACATGTGTGTCCAAAGCAACTTTTAGGGAAAACAACCCAGCATGCATACAAGTCATTCATATTTGGTTTGTGTGGACTGGAACTTTAATCTATGACCTTGATGTTTCTTACCCAATGCTGTACCAGTTGAGCACAGAAACACTGCATTGCTATATAAACAGCTATATTTTCTACACTGAGAGCTTACAATAACATTGAATATTTTATATACTTTATTATGAAAATGGGGGAACAAGGACTTCAGAAAACTTGGTACAATGTTCACCTGCTCCATAAATCTACAGTAACATTTATGTCCTGAGGGATGGTGCCATACCTGACATGCCATAAATACCCAAAGGTGGGTGAGGCTTGGAACAACATAGGGAACATTATATATACAGTATATATAGATACAAACTGTATATGAACCCAAAACTTGAATATCCTACACTACAAAAACTCCACATCTATAGAAAGTAATGAAGCACACCCAGTCAGCTCGCGGAAAGGCACGGAAAATAAATCTCCAGTGTGGTAAGAAGAGTCTGCCATCACAGTCAGATCTTCCATTTTGAGCGCTCCATGCAACTTCCTCTCTTGTAAATGGTTAGCTGAACTACCTCCCGGCCCATCTGGTTTTTGAGACTCCCCACTGGAACGGTCCCTTGAGCTTTGCCAGCACCAGCCAGAGTCCTGTGAACTCTCGGAGGGGATATCCTCACAAACCATTATAACACGGTCCTCCACATCATTTGTAGAAGCCACCGTACTGCTCGAGTTAGTACGCAGCTTTTTTAAAGACAAACGCCTCTTCATGTTCAGCAACATGGTGCCTTCTGAGAATGTCCCGATTTCAATGAGGATTTAATGTCCTAAACTGTGTAAAGCACTGCTTTCAGAAATAAGCAATATCAGTTTGTCTTCTGCATTAATGTGTGAATCCTCCAGGTATAAGCTCTTCTTCTGCTTTTTCTCAAAACATTTATTCCCATAGAACTCCAAAATTAATTTCACACTAGGTTTAAAAGTGGCGTTTTCCAGGCAGACACTGCTTGTTCAAGCCTCCTCACCACTTAAAAGGTGGCAAGTCTGACTACTCCTACGGGTGTTTCTGACAGACAAAAGCATTAATCTCCCTCCGCTCAGCAGCATTTGTGGGGCGTATCCAGGCTTTGCAGGTACATGTCTACTGTAAGTTTCGGGAAAGGTGCCCGGCAGCGAGGCCTGTCTCCCAGCTAATAATGACACGGACATTTGTTCACGGTATTTCTCTTTTCAACTCTTCCATTCATTGTATACTTCTATTTAAAAATTCTTTCTTAGTCAATCCCTTTATGCAGTCTATTGTGTTTGTGGGACATGGGACACACCCTCATTGCAGACACAGTTTTAATTTATTTGAAGACAGCTGTTTTTCGTTCCATTTTTTTTCAAAGCATTGTATCACTCTTTTATTGTAATGTACAAGTGATGCTGTTATATCTTGCTAATGGCAGACAAACTTAATATTTAAGCAATAGTTCACACAGAGTTGACATTCAGCTGCATGTTAATGTGATTTTTTGTTTTGTGCAAAGTGCTTATATGATACGAGTCATACGACTGCCATCACAACAAAAATATGTTATGAATTAAGATTAATCTTTAATCACCATCTAAACATTTACGCTCAATTTACTAACTATACAAGCAAACTGAGAATTTGAGAATGAACATTGCACCTACTCGTGTTTGTGTATTACAGCGTTGAAAAGTTTTCCATCTCTCCAGCTTGTGGTGAAGTTTTCACAGCGAATGCCCTGGTAACCGCCGACCATACGCTGGGACCACAGAAGTAGCTTCTCCTTTGCTGACATATCATCTGACTGACCACTCACCTGGATATCTGAAATCTACCAGCCCACAATATGAGTTTTATGGGTCTTATGTCGAATGAAACTGCAGTTATGTAGCGAAATCGATAAATAATCAGAAACAGAAATTTCAGACATGCACTAACCCATATAATACCATTGACCTCCTGGTTCTGAGACAATCATATTAACAGTCAAAGTACCTTTATGAAAAAGTGGATGCTACATACAACATACAAGCTAATAATACAAACAAACTTTTAAGGGTGCAATATGATTTCAATTGCAATACTATCATTTGATATAATTAAATATTTGTTCATACCCGTTTGTCACATTGAATTATAACAAAGACAACATTAGAGTTTGTAAAGCTACAATGGTACAGTATAATATTTTTTTTCCTTTGGTTAGTGTTTTGTGTTTGTAATTTGAAAAGGAATGTTTATAAAACATTGACATGAAAGAAAGAATAAGCTCTTAATTTCCTGAGGAGGTCAGCCAACAACAGCAGGGATTCATAAAACATCTTAATTTCTCTTAAAGCAAGCATTTATTTGTTGAGTCTAGACCAGGGCTATTCAATTAAAGTTCCAAGAGGTCCGGTCTTCATATTTTCTTCCTAACGGAGGTCTGGACAATATGTTTTTTTGAAAATACATATTTAATCAATTTAGTCCAGTTGGATATACTGTATAAAATATATGATTTTTTATCAGGCCATTTATATATATTCCGATATCCACAGTTTGTATGTATTGTAGGCTCTGTCGCTTTAGGGGAATGCCCTCTTAATAGAAGTCTGATAATTAATTTTCTAAATGAAAAAAACTACTGACAACACACAAACAGCAAACGTAATAAATAAACTGCTCTCATCATAAACAGAAAACAAAGTTACTTACTAAATTAGCCTTTCCATGCCATTCATACCAGAACTACTTCTACCTTTAAATAATTTCCCAATTAGAACGTTGTTCATCACAAAATGTGACCCTTCTTGTGAAAACCTAGCAAAAGTCTTTTGACTGTTTTCTACATAAAATCATCCTTCAGAATATTCTGTGAAAATATAACAACAATATCTTCAATATTGAGTGCATAATGCCATTTGAAAGATTAAAATTACTGCTTGAAACTAATCATTGATGCATGTTATCTAATAATTAGTTAGATTGTGAGTCTTTAGCCTTGGTTTTCACGGGGTCACAAATGTTTACATGCTGATCAATAATGCCAATGCTCAGTTGCGTGGGAGGCTGCACGAGCAGTTAAAAAAATATAATAATCCTCTGCATCCTCTGCACAATGTGTGTGATTAAAAGTTGTTTTTTTTATAAGGATAAGGTTAATGGGTAGGACTTGATTGGTGAAGTAAATAAGTAGTTCACTACGTCGGAATGAGAAATATAGGAAATCGGGTCGTCAGTCTTTATATGTAGGCTATGTGAAGTTAATGCATATGGCCATTGTGATTATATCGGGTGTCTCTTAACTGTGTAACAGTGATTCTTTATCCATGAATGTGTGTGTCTACATCAAGTACAATAGATTTAAACTACATACAGTTACGTTAAAAACTGCTGACTCGTGAGTGAAGTTCAGAGTAGAAAATAATAAATGATACTGCATGTGATGTTACAGCACATGGCTATAGTAATTCCGGGGTGTGATCGACTTGCATTAAAGAGCTTTATTTTCACAGTTATTTCTAAAGAAGAATTTTTTTTTCTTCTCCAGCATTAATTGTCTTTTGGCAATGTTGGAGGTGGATATTGTGCACCTTAAAAGGTGTGTTTACTTTTGTAATTGCAATAGTTAAATAACTGGATTCTCATAAGTGTGTTTTTCAAATGTTCTAATGAAGGATTTGTGCATTTGAAAAATATAATTTTCACCTATGTTGTTATAATAAAATATAACCGGTTTGTTTGGGGGGAAGCGTTCGAAGGGGGTCTCGCCCAGGGTGTAATTCAATATAGAACCCCCACTGCTAATGCTTACTGTAGGAAACGTTATGGTTCATAAAATATCCCAAATATTGTCAAAAGGTTAAAGATCTATAACAAACAGTAAACAGATTGACAGATACAAATTCTTTAAAATTGCTGGATTTTGTTTACTGTTGTGTCCATTTACCTGCTCTTGCGTGTCTGCAATAGTGTTGTTAAAATAAACGCGTGTCGGCTGCTCTTCATGCAGCGCATCTTTGGCCAGAGAAGTGGAGCGGAAAGGGTTAAAACGAAGCGCGTCTGGCACTAGATAAAGATATTAGAGGATATAGCGGCAAAAGATCTATTACATAAATGTTCAATTTAAACAACCAAAATAGTCAAATGTTTTAAATGGTTTATCAGCCTTTGTCTCGCTGGCGGGATGGAACGAAGCAAAGTTCCGGATCCGGCCCGCGGTTCACTAATTGATGATGACTGGTCTAGACACTACAATCTTTGACTCAGAGACAGTGAGACTAAACAGGTGGTTATTTCACTGTTTCAAAGCAATTAGAATTATAATTTGGAAAAACTTAAAGAAAATAATTGGCTGATTTGCGTCTTTCTCATGAGTCAAGATTGGTTTGTGCTTTGAGCAACTGAGCTTTCACTATTTTGTGTCATGCTGTAAACTTTAATAGATTAAACACCCCAGACAGTTAATTCATTCACAAGTTGCTGTGACTTATTAAAGAAATGGCTAAACTTAATTTGACAAGTTAAAGTAATGTAAAAACATGTTTATGCGACTTATTAATCACATGTTACAGTGCATAAATTAGACCTAAAAAAATAACACTTATTGAGAGATTATGAAACTAAATTATATGAGAGAATTCCTCATGACGGCCAAGACATTCAACAAATCTGTTTTTAAAATCAAACGAGTTGTCTGCCTCATTTTCACATATTAAGACCAAAGTAATTGGTAAAATCAGGTTAACTAGAGTAAATCAGAAATGTATTTAATTGCATTAGCAGACACTGGTTTGAAGAAAAAACCTATCTATTGACCCCATTGATGTAGGATTGGAAGATTTATAAACAATATGGCCAAAGACACCCGAAGCTTGAAAGTGAACCAGTAAATGACCCAGACTGAAATGATTCGCCTGACTGATTCGTAGCCCAGGTAGAGGAGGTAAATGGTATTGGAACTTAACACTGACAGAATGGGACACCTGGAAGTGGAGAATGATGGTCCATATGAGACCCAACGTCAGCTTTGGGTTTCCGTCAGCAATATCATCATTCCTGATGTTCACCAACTTGACCTGCGGTTTGCAAAATGAGCACATTAAATAACGCTGTCAGAGGAGGGATTGTGGTCCAAAACCAAAAAGTCTTTTAACTTTAAAGTTATCTTAAATGTCTCTTACCTGTCTGTGTTTGAGGAAATCCAGTGCTATCTGTACATTCTGAAGTTTATGGAATCTCATGCGTCCCCTCTCACGAGGCTGTGAAGAAACAGGAGGAATATAAAGACTGATAATGTGTTGTAAAATGTCAAAGTGAGGTTTAGGTGGATCCTGGAGTTATTGGTGTATCGGAAAGTCATAATGATAGATATAAATGAAGAGAGAAACACAAATATTCCTTTTATGGAGCTAGTATTTATGACCACTAACAAATTTAGCAAAGAGACAGAAGTGGTGGAGTTGTAGCTTTGGTGAACATCAGTTCAGGACAGATGTGCATCTGGCATCAGGTGTTGACACAATAACAGAATGTTTATTGTATTCTGGATACAATATGCAAATGAGTTAAGTATTTGGAAGGCAATCATTTATTGTGGATAAATCATAAAAAATAACAGTCAGAATAGAGCTTAGACATATTTTCGGTATCAACTCATCAGCTGAGAACCACTTTGCTAAATATTTGCTCGTCTGTATTATGGACAACAACCTTTATATGTGATATGTTTATATGTGGCTAAAAATATGTGACTCACCAAGAATTTGCTAAATGCAAATTTAAAATCCAAATATGACCTGATTACTGTACTGGTATGCCCTAATAATTGTACATAACTGTAATGCTTCAAACTAAGTGATTTATTTGAAAATGAGTCAAGTTTATATAGACAATTTGTCATACTGATCACACACTCTTATAATCAGAAGGTTCAGATAGATGAATTCATGAAGAGCAACAGCATCCATCATGCGTAAATGAACCAAATAATAAACATCTGGAAATTCTCGATTCTTTCACGTAATGTTACTCCCACTAGAAAAAAATGTCCCTCATGTAGCATAAAGCATGCATAAATTAATTATTCTTAAAGAAGCAAGTGGTAGTTTTTAAAAAGACATTTAGCCACAAACCTCTTAAATTTATTAGTTGAGGTGCAGAAATTGTTTATGACATTAATAAGGCTTTCTTAAACATAAATGTGACATTTAGAGTTTTGCTGAATTCTCAAGACACCAGAACCTACAAAACAACAAGAGACGATGGCATGAGGAGATTGGCTGAAGTGAATTCATGCACAGGTCAGCCACAGTAAGTGACACATGCCGATGAAGCATGTACATGACAGACCCACTCACCGAGGGAATGCTCCGCACAACGTCCCTCTCCCTTGGCTTGCGCCAACAAGAGAAGTGCACAGACCCGACAGAAGTCAAAGGGCAAACGTCATCAAAAAGATGGGGGTGTCAATGTCAAAGGAAGGTGAAATTATATGTGGAGAGAAGATATGCCACACAGAGTCAAGAGAAAGGACAAAGAGTGCTGTAAATGTCATAGCTATAGACAAAAAATTAAGCATTGTAAGGGAATGAATAGTGTGAGACACTCAAGATAGTGTGCCTTGAATATCTGAACCCAGTGTTATGGCTGTGATTCAGCTGTATATTGCAGTTCTTTAAAATTTGGAAGACATTTCAAGGCAATAGCTATAATGGTGGCAGAGTGTACGAATGTCTGTCGACCTTGAGGTCTGGACCTGACTGTGGGTTTGAGGTAGAGGCAGTCATGGCCTAATAGTTAGCAGTCAGACTCGTGACCAGAAGGTTGACGGTTCGATTAACAGGGCCGGCGGTCAATGACTGTGGTGCCCTGGAGCAATGCACCTTGCCCCAACTTTCTCACTGGGCAGTTCCCACTTTGTGTTCACTACTCTCTGAATGGGTTCAATTCAGAGGTCACATTTTGGGTGAAGTTTGGGATTTTAGTAGGATTAAGAACATACTCACACTGTCCCAATCAAACCCGCCCGGGCGAGTTTGACACCTAAAGCCTGGTTAAATTGAATAATGTGAGCGCTCGCAACCGCGCTCAGGCACGGTTCATTAACTGGACCCTGGGCTGGTTGGAAGAGGTGGGCTCGTGTGCGGTGTGGTTTGGCAAGGGTCAGTATGAGAGGGGAACTGAAAGCATGATGGAAATGATTCAACTGTTTAAAGTCCTTCCTGAGACTCAGCTGACACGTTATAAATATCTAAAAAGCACAGCGCTATTACACTCAGGCATGTACCACCGCGACCAAAACTACTCTACATATTAGGTTTGTCAATAGTAATGCGATGCTGTGAAATGATCGGCTTTATCAAATAAAGTACGCAAGAGCGATTTATAAACCTAATGTGCCGTTTACTCTCATATCGCTCTCATATGACACATGATCATGGGAACTGGATCCCGGTTCCTGTTTGCCTCGCTGCCGGCGGCTAGTTTGTATCCTCTGACACTTGCTTCACCTCACATTTGTTCTTGGTCTTAATACTAGTGTATTTTACTATCGTTACCTATCACTGTCGTTGCCGAATTATTTATAACTTTATATTCTAAACATATTAATTGAAACGTAACGCCGCTAGCATATAAGCGTGTTAGCTTGCCTTCTGTTTACTGTGGAATATCATCTCCCCCTATTTGTCTTGTGTGCTAACTGTTTCTCTTTTTAAGCGTATATACTAAGACTCATCAAGCAACCTTGGTAAGTTAGGATTGCACTTCATACCCGAAGAGTCATGGCTTCCAGTCCTATTGTTGTTACTTGCACCTCATGTCATATGTTTAGCTTAGCCTTCTCTGTCAGCGGCGAGGGTTTTACATGTGATAAATGCAGGGAAGTAGTTAGGCTGACGGAGAAGATCTTAGAATTAGAGTCTCGCATCCAATCTTTATTTGAGGATAGTAAGAGTGTAGGGACCGTAGAAAACATTTTGGATGCGAGCAATCTTAGCGCACACGGCTCGGTTCCGGTTGAAAATCCCCTGCAGCTGGGAAACTTTGTGACGGTGAGACGGCATAGTCGCAGGACAAAACATCACCCAACCGTTCCGATTAAAGTCTCGAACAAGTTTGCCCCGCTCAGTGACACGCCGACTGAGAAACCTGCTGAAAGTGCCCTAGTGATCGATGATTTTATTGTCCGGAACGTTAACATAGAGACACCAGCCACCATAGTCACATGTTTACCGGGAGCCAGAGCGCCTGACATCAATTCAAATTTAAATGTGCTGGCTAAGGCTAATCGTAAATTCAGTAAGATTGTTATTCACGTCGGCACAAATGATGTTAGACTCCGTCAATCGGAGATCACTAAAGATAATATTAAAGAGGTGTGTGAGCTCGCAAAATCGATGTCAGACACTGTAATATTCTCTGGCCCCCTCACTGCTTACCGTGGTGATGAGATTTATAGCAGATTATCATCACTAAATGGCTGGTTGTCTGAGTGGTGCCTGCAGAATAATATAGATTTTATAAATAACTGGAAGAGTTTTGAGGGCAGACCTGACCTGTTGAAACGAGATGGTCTCCATCCCTCCTGGGATGGGGTTTCCCTCCTCTCTAGAAATTTGGCACACAGTCTTAATAATGCTAAAGGCTGACTACCTAGGGCCCAGGTCAGGAAGGAGACAGAATGGCTTAACCAACTGTCTGCTTGCCGTCTCACGTCACAGAATACACAAAATATACAACATGTAATAACCCCTTCTTACAAACAACATAAAATAGAGACTGTGTCTGTCCCCCGGATTAGCAAACATAATATATTGCGTAAACCTCTTGAAAGTAATTTAATAAACGTTAAACAAATCAAACATGAACAAAATACAAGTAATCAACTTTTACGACTCGGATTGCTTAATATTAGATCTCTCTCTAATAAAGCACTTTTTGTTAATGATATGATAACCGATCATAAAATAGACCTGCTCTGTTTGACAGAAACATGGCTAAAGCCAGATGATTATATTACTCTAAATGAATCCGTTTCCCAAGATTATTACTATAAACACGAGCCTCGTCTAAAAGGTAGAGGGGGAGGTGTCGCTGCACTTTACAATAATACTTTTATCATCTCTCAGAAGTCTAATTTTAAATACAATTCGTTTGAAGTCATGGTTCTTCACGTATCAACACCTAATACTAAGGATAAAATTTTTTTTAAATTTATTCTAGCTATTGTATATAGGCCTCCAGGGCACCACACAGATTTTATCAAAGATTTTGGTGGGTTCTTATCCGAACTAGTACTGGCCGCAGATAGAGTCCTTGTCGTTGGTGACTTTAACATCCATGTAGACAATGATACAGATGCCTTGGGCATAGCTTTCAAAGACACTCTTAACTCCATGGGCGTTAGTCAACATGTGTCAGGACCCACTCACCTTCGTAATCATACTTTAGATTTAATACTATCTTATGGTATAAATGTGGACGATGTTAAAATCGTTCAGCAGAGTGAAGACATTTCGGATCATTACCTGATATTATGTCTGCTTCACTGGCCTACGGCTGCAAATCAAACTCCTTGTTACAAATATGGTAGAACGATTACCTCAACTACCAAAGATGCGTTTCTCGATAATCTGCCTGACTTGTCTAAAATATCTAGAGTAAAAACGTTGACGATTTTGACATTACTATTGAAAATTTTAACACTACCTTCTCGGAAATATTAAACATAGTTGCTCCTCTGCGTTTAAAGAAAATTAAAAATGGCAGCCCAACACCGTGGTATAATGAACACACTCAGACTCTAAAGAAAGCGTCCCGGAAAATGGAGCGCAACTTTAAGAAAACTAATTTAGAGGTATTTCGTATAGCATGGAAGGATAGTACACGAAAATACAGGGATGCCATAAAAATGTCTAGATCCGCCTACTTTTCATCACTAATAGAGGAAAACCATCACAACCCTAGGTTTTTATTTAACACCGTGGCTAAATTAACAAAAAATAAGTCGTCAGCGACGTCAGATTCTGATTATCAGCATAACAGTGAAGAATTGTCATGGTTCCACTACTATGTCATGTTTTATTCCTGTCTCAAGTGGAGCCATGGCATTGCCTGATGGTTTTATGTGGGGAGAGATGTTTTTGACCCTTGTGGCTTTCCATATTCTCCCCAGTCGCGTCATCGTTGCCCTACCCTCCTGTTTCATAGTTAGTGTTAATTACCTTCCCCTATAAAGAGCCTCATGTTTCTCTGTCTCGTCGCTGGTGCATTGTTTGAATGTCTTCACTACATGTTAACTGAATGTCATATATCTGCTTACGTGTTCCTGTTTGGATGTTTACTGTTACTGTTACTGTTACTGTTCCTGTTCCTGTTCCTGTTCTTTGTCAAGTAAGTGTAGTTTAGTCAGTGTTAGTGTTTGTATGAAGTGTTTGTTTTTGTAGTCTTAGTTAGTCAGTGTTTCTTGTTTAAGTTTATCCTTACCTGTATTGTTTTCCCCCGCGTGGGTTTTGTTTTGTGTTTAATAGTCTTGTCAGTGTTTAATAAATATCTGTTACACCTATACCGTCTGTGTCTGCCTGCATTTGGGTTCTCACGCCATGTCTCAACATGAGTTTCATGACAAGAATTTATAAACTACTTCACTAGTAAAATCCAAGATATAAGAGAAAAAATTATAACAATGCAACCTGAAGTGAAACCCGCTGAACAAACTAACTACAGCACCCCTAAGGAGAAATTGCAATTATTTTCTACTGTAGATCACAATGAACTGTCTAAAATCATTAGATCTTCTAAATCAACAACATGCATGCTAGACCCTATACCTACAAAACTACTGAAAGAAATGCTCCCAGAAATTATAGATCCTCTTCTTAGTATTATTAACTCATCTCTGACACTAGGACATGTGCCTAAAGCATTTAAGGTGGCTGTTATAAGGCCCCTTGTCAAAAAACACAAACTCGACCCTAAAGAATTAGGGAATTACAGGCCTATATCGAATTTACCTTTTATATCTAAAATTCTGGAAAAAGTAGTTTCAACTCAATTATGCTCCTTCCTCCAAAGGAATGACATTAATGAAGAATTCCAGTCTGGATTTCGAGCATGTCACAGTACAGAGACTGCTTTGATTAGAGTTACAAATGATCTGCTCTTAGCGTCTGACCGTGGCTGTATTTCGTTATTGGTGCTGCTAGACCTTAGTGCTGCATTTGACACCATTGACCATAGCATACTTCTACATAGACTCGAAAATTACGTCGGCATTAACGGAATAGCATTGAAATGGTTCAAGTCTTATTTATCCGACCGTTTTCAATTTGTAGCAATAAACAATGAGGTGTCCCGCAAATCGCAAGTCCAGTACGGTGTACCACAGGGTTCAGTCTTGGGGCCTCTGCTCTTCGCATTATACATGCTACCTCTAGGAGATATAATAAAGCGACACGGAATTAGCTTTCACTGTTATGCTGATGATACTCAACTTTATATTTCCTCGAAGCCTCACGAAACCCAGCAGTTCGATCGAATAAAGGATTGCATAGTTGACTTAAAAAACTGGATGAGTAACAATTTTTTACTATTAAACTCGGACAAAACAGAAGTGTTACTTACGGGACCGAAAACCGCTATACGTAACAACCAAGAATACTGCTTAACGATTGACGGATGCTCCATAAAATCCTCGTTGTCAGCTAAGAATCTTGGCGTTGTATTCGATAGTACTCTGTCATTTGAAAGCCATGTCGCCAACACCTGTAAAATTGCATTTTTCCATCTTAAGAATATATCTAAATGATGTTTTATTAACAAAGTTCGGGAGGAACCTAAGCATATAATCAGCACGCCGTTCAATCACCAGCTAATACCTATCAGCCGAGCATGCAATCCCTGCACATCCATCTCGGCTGGTACATCATTAGCAATCACAGCTCCTACCCTATCAGCTCAAGCAAGCTCTACTATAAATAGACAAGCAGTCTTACCTGATGCTTCTCTCCAGATAAACATCGTCAATATTTCTTTACGATGTCTGAGTCACAAGCAGTTCAAAGTGTATCGGCTATTCAAGATCCTTCGGCAACATCATGCGCACCCCAGCTCTCCAGTCCAGAGTCAGATTCTTCGGGCGATTCCCAAGCTTCGCTCGGAGCGGCGCGCATCTAAGCGTAAGAGTTCAGCATCTCTCCCACCAGCGCGATCTCTACCCCATTCACCTGCCTCATCTTACGCCTCCGAAAAAAAAAGGTGCCAACATTCCGCAAATGGACGGTCCAGAGTCTTCATAGGGCCCTCACCAACGCGGAAGTCCCATTCAGCAGGCGGATGTCAAAATTAGAGCTTTACACCCTCTACGTGTCGTCCCTGACAGACTCCACGCCGGTCAGGTCGGACCGAATGGCTGCCAACGAAGAGTCAGGCTCAACTAGGGGTCCCGTCCATTCCAGGCAAGAGCAATCTTCCGCCGCTGCTCGGCATGGCCTCCATCACTCGAGACGCCGCAGCAGTCATCCAGCTAATCCAGGTAGCGCACTTGTTGCGTCGGAAGCCGCGGACATCCCGGTTAAGCACCTCCGACAGGCAGAGGCATCTCAGCTCTACGCGCATGACATCACAGCAAATGCAATGGGTCCCCCAGGCAAGGCCGGCCAAAAAACTTCAGGAGCACCAGCTCAACAACATTTCTCTGGCGCGAGGCTGCCTTCGCTAGGGACACAAGCGCTGGTCTCAGGACCACAATTCTTCGGTGCAGCTGCCGCTGCTAGCGCGACCCCGTCTCCGCTAGACACACAAGCGGCCGCCGTAAGATCCGCTTTTCCCGCCCCAGGCTCCTGGCCCGCAGCACCGGAATCCATTTCTAGCATGAGGATGCCTCCGCTTGAGTCAAGAGTTCCGGTCTCTGGACCTCATTTCTTCGGCCCCACTGCCAACGTAAGCGTGAGCATGCCTCCGCACGACGTGCAAGCGGCCGCCATTTCCTCCTCTCTCGCTCTTCAACAGGCACGCCCAGCATTCTCACTGGCTACAGCGATCGCGATGCCCGCGCCACCTAATGCGCCTGCGTTGGAACCTCCACAAGTCTCCAGCGGAGTCAGAGCGCAGATTTTGGCAGGTGCGGATACCGATCTTTATTCTCTTCTCTCACCCCTGTCACCTCCATCAGTTGAGCGTCAGATCACATACGGAGATTTATCTTTCACTTTAAAAAATGCTTCACCCCAACACTTCCGCACGTTATCATTTCCCGAATTCACTGTAGCATTCTCACGCTACACGGAAGTAATATGCACGGTGTTCCCCGATAGGAGACGCGAGCTAAGTGATTACTTGGCTCTCGTGGCTGAGCTCGCTCTCTCCTATGGAGGAACTCACTTTTATACATATCATAAGCTTTTCTCCGCCAAATGCGCATTTCGTGTGGCTCAGTGGAACCAGTGCCCTTATTGGGGAGCCCTGGACGCTGAGCTGCATGGTAGGGTATTCTTGGGGGTGAGAAACATCTCCTGCGCTGTTTGCCGATCCGTGGTGCACTCCACCGGCGAATGCCCTCTAGTCTCTCCCTCTCACCCTCCATGCACATCTCCGCCTCACCAATCCACTTCTAAGGTCCCGCGCCTGCCAAATCGCAGCTACCTCGAATCCACGCGAGACCTCCGACTCCCGCGCACGAGAGGCATGCAACAAATTCAACGCTGGCAAATGCACCAGGCAGAGCTGTCGGTACCTGCATGTGTGCACATTCTGCAGCGGAGCGCACGCTCACCTTGTTTGTCCTGTATCAAATTCCCTTGCCAATAAAAAATTCAGATCCTACCTCTCGACTCCCGTGAACATTTCTCGTTTGTCTCATGAGTTGTCTTCGCACCCTGACCCGCGGTTCACCGATTATCTCCTGACTGGCCTTTCGAACGGCTTCGACCCCGGCGTCATAAGTCTCCCTTCGCAAAGCTTTATCTGCCCCAACCTACAGTCAGCAACAAACGAACCGGAGGTAGTCGATCGCCTTTTACAAAAGGAGATCGATGCCAAATTTATTATCGGCCCCTTCGAGGTACCTCCATTCACCACTTATCGCATAAGCCCCATTGGCGTTGCTACCAGAAAATTTTCGGGCAAGAAACGTTTAATATTCGACCTCTCTTCTCCCCACGGTTCTTCATTCCCGAGCATTAACAGCTTAATTCCAATAGACTAATTTTCCCTGCACTACCACAACATCGATCACGCTATCAAATTGATCAAAAAGGCTGGTCGAGTCGCCTGGCTAGCTAAAGTCGACATCACCTCCGCCTTCAAAGTCATGCCAATCCACCCAGTCTTCTGGCATCTTTTCGGGATACAATGGCGTAGAAAATTTTACTTCTCAGTCCGCCTAACTTTTGGCTGCAGAAGTAGCCCCAAAATTTTTGATGTATTGTCAGAGGCAATATGCTGGATTCTTTCCAATAATTACGCGATCCCATACCTAATCCACTTGTTGGACGATTTTTTGATAATCTCACCGCCAGATTCCGTGCCAGACGCACACCTCACCATAGTCCAACGAGTTTTTGAGCAGCTCAACATTCCCCTCGCCCCAGACAAAACATCCGGACCAAGTGCATCCATCGAATTTCTCGGCATTAAATTAGACTCGCTCCAATTCCAGGCTTCTCTGCCAAAAGAAAAAATAGACAGAACGATCCTGATCATCTCCTCCCTGAGAAATGTTTCCAGATGTTCGAAACGAGAGCTCCTGTCCGTGCTCGGCCACCTAAATTTCGCGATGCGTATAATCCCGCAAGGCCGCCCGTTCGTCTCGCACCTCCTCTCTCTCGCGTCCTCCGCCCACGCACTAGAGGACACAGTCTTCTTGCCGAGATCGTCCAGAGAAGAGCTGAGCCTATGGATAAAATTCCTTAGTCAATGGAATGGCTTGTCATTTTTCTACAGTGACATGATCTCCTCTCCCACCGATATTCGCCTATTCACTGATGCCGCCCCTTCAGTAGGTTTCGGAGGTTTCTACCAAGGTCGTTGGTTCGCGTCTGCTTGGCCCCATCAGCTCACTAGCCTACCACAGGATATCGCATCTTCGGCACTTTTCGAGCTATACCCCCTGGTGGTTGCGGTATACTTATGGGGCAAGGAATGGGCGGCTTCCAGCATCGTCGTGCATTGCGACAACGAGGCAGTCGTGCATTGCATTAACAAAGGCAGATCTCATTCCCCCGCCATAATGCCGTTCCTCAGATGTCTCATCTGGATCTCGGCTTGCGACCAGTTCATAATAACAGCCAGACATATCCCTGGATCCAAGAACTTGATTGCTGACGCACTTTCTCGTTTTGCCTTCCAGATGTTCAAGCTGCTAGCACCCGAAGCGGACCCCGTGTCTACCCCTGTTCCATCTTATTCGGAGTTGATCTTTCAGTGAATCACCCGCTGCACAACCTTCTCGATGCCTCTCTCAATTCTATCACTCAGGCAGTTTCCCCCAGGACCCTGCAATCATACCTTACGGCGTGGAGAAGCTTCAAATCATTTCACAGGGCTTTCAACATTTCTTTCCCGGATTTTTCACTCCTCACCATCACCTCCTTCATCTCATTTCTCAACACTGCCAAAAGCCTCCAGGCCAGCTCCATCAGAGGTTACCTAAGCGGACTCCAGTTCTTCCACAAACTGATTTTTAACTCTACGTCACCGGCCATAGCAAGCTCTCAAACATCAATGGTTATCCAGGGCATTCGAAGATCCCAACCCGCCCGTCAAGATGTTAGGAGACCCATCACCCTGGAGATTCTCACCAAATGTATCTCCACCCTCCGAAAAGGATACCACTCAAAGCATGTTGCGCGCACATTCGACGCCATGTTCACATTGGCGTTCTTCGGTTTTCTACGATGCTCAGAGTTCTCCACCACATCCAAATTTGACCCCGCGGTTCACCCCACAGTGTATGACCTTCAAGTGCTGGATTCAGAGACAATTTCTTACTCGATTAAGCAAAGTAAGACTGACCAGACCAGGAGAGGCCATTTCATATATGTCTTTAACCTCCAGTCACCGATTCAGCCGTATGGAACCCTCCTAGCCTATCTTTGCTACAGGCAACCCCGGACAGCAACCTTTTCGGATCCCCTCTTTATCGACGAACATAATCGTCCGGCTTCAAGATTCTGGTTTCAGAAGCACCTCAAAGCCGTCCTGCTCCAATCAGGAATCCCAGCAGAAAACTTTTCCGGTCACTCCTTCCGCATAGGCGCAGCCACCACAGCCCTCCAAAAGGGCTTATCTCAGCCACAGATCCAAGCCCTAGGCCGGTGGTCATCGGAGGCTTATAGAAGCTACATTCGGACGGACTTGTCGCTCATCAGGAAAGCCCATCAAACCCTCCTTTCCCATATCGGCATATAGTCTTGGCTGTCAGTGCAACCTCGGCCACGTTGACACAAGACTCCCAAGAAGGTCGTAACACCTCATTACATACTGGCTCAACATCTACAGTTTGTTCGTCCAGACTCATCATTCGGGAAAGTCTTCGCAGGGGATGTCTGACATCGGAAGCTCTGCTGAGCCGGTATTCATTTCGGACGTCAGCACCGCCACATGAATCTCTCACGAGGCAACCAGCCCCTCCATATCACAACGTTGGTCTCATCATCTCAAAGATAGCCTCATCGCAGCGACCGTCCCCTCAGAGGCCTGTGCTTTCAACTATAGCCACGCTACAACATACACCAATCTCCAGGAAGCCAGTATCTCAGCAGCAACCACCCCGCAAGGACCCGAGGTTCCAACTTGTGATCTGCAGCGCAGTCACATCTCGTCATGAAGCCAGTGTCGCAGCGCGACCGCCCCGCAAGGGCCCGAGCTTCCAACTTGTGATCCGCAGCGCAGTCACATCTCATCATGAAGCCAGTGTCGCAGCGCGACCGCCCCGCAAGGGCCCGAGCTTCCAACTCGTGATCTGCAGCGCAGTCACATCTCATCACGAAGCCAGTGTCGCAGCGCAACCGCCCCGCAAGGGCCCGAGCTTCCAACTCGTGATCTGCAGCGCAGTCACATCTCATCACGAAGCCAGTGTCGCAGCGCGACCGCCCCGCAAGGGCCCGAGCTTCCAACTTGTGATCTGCAGCGCAGTCACATCTCATCACGAAGCCAGTGTCGCAGCGCGACCGCCCCGCAAGGGCCCGAGCTTCCAACTTGTGATCTGCAGCGCAGTCACATCTCGTCATGAAGCCAGTGTCGCAGCGCGACCGCCCCGCAAGGGCCCGAGCTTCCAACTCGTGATCTGCAGCGCAGTCACATCTCATCATGAAGCCAGTGTCGCAGCGCGACCGCCCCGCAAGGGCCCGAGCTTCCAACTTGTGATCTGCAGCGCAGTCACATCTCGTCATGAAGCCAGTGTCGCAGCGCGACCGCCCCGCAAGGGCCCGAGCTTCAAACTCGTGATCTGCAGTGCAGTCACATCTCGTCACGAAGCCAGTATCGCAGCGCGACCGCCCTGCAAGGGCCCGAGCTTCCAACTCGTGATTGCAGCGCAGTCACATCTCGTCATGAAGCCAATATCGCAGCGCGACCGCCCCGCAAGGGCCCGAGCTTCCAACTCGTGATCTGCAGCGCAGTCACATCTCGTCAAGAAACCAGTGTCGCAGCGGCGACCGCCCCCGCAAGGACCCGAGCTTACAATCGTGCTCCGCAGCGCAGGCACCTCAACATGAAGTTTTCAACTCGAGTTCTGCAGCGCAATTACATCTCGTCATAAAGCCAACACCGCAGCAGCGACCACCCCGCAGGAGCCCGAGCGTCCAGACCTGCAGCGCAGTCACATCTCGTCATGAAGAAAAGGAGCCCACGCTTCAAATCATCCTTCGCATTGCAGACACCTCCTAGCCATGAAGTCAGTAGCACAGCAGCGACCGCCCCCGAATGGGCTCGAGATTCCAACTAGTGCTCCGTAGCACAGACTCCACCCATCATGAAGTCAGTACCGCAGCAGCGAATGCCCCCAGGGCAAGAAATTCCATCTAGTAATCTGAATCGGCAGACATCACTCATCACAGAGCCAGTATAGCAGCGCTCTGTGCTTTCAGCTAGTGCACCGCAGCAGCAGACACCAAACGACATGAAGCCTGCAGCATAGCAGCAACAGCCCCGCAGTGGCATGAGCTTCCAACAAGTGTTCCGCAGCAGCAGACGATAATCATCATGATGCATGCATCACAGTTGTAACCGGGGCCCTCATCCTGTCGCAGTTACCCGCTTCCAGATTGCACCTCCGTAACGCCAAGCATGGTTTTTTTGGGGGGGATGTATGCGTACTTCGGCGGATGTTCAGTTTTATCAGCATTTGGGGGGTGTGTTCTGGGCTCGAGCCGGTTCCGAGCCCGCCGCACTTGCCCTGACCAGGGTAGAGTGCTCCGGGTTCGGATAGATCCGGTGGGCTCGGAGCCCACTCCCTTCACAACACGCCAATACGCATAACATGCATACCCATGCTTTACCAATCTATTCCCATAACGGAGCTGTTTATCTGTGAGGGCGAACTCGTGAAACTACGTCATATGCTGTCGATGTCAGATGCAGAGAAATTAATTCATGCATTCATGACATCAAGACTAGATTACTGTAATGCACTTCTAGGTGGTTGCCCTGCAGGCCTATTACAAAAACTGCAACTGGTTCAAAACGCGGCAGCTCGAGTTCTTACACGTACTAAAAAGTATGAGCATATAACCCCGGTTCTTTCAACCTTGCACTGGTTACCTATAAAACATCGCATTAACTTTAAGATCTTGCTTATTACCTATAAAGCCCTGCATGGTCTAGCGCCGCAGTATTTAAATGAACTTCTATTGTATTACAGACCTCCACGTGCATTACGCTCTCAGGAGTCCTGTCAGTTGGTAATACCTAGAATTTCAAAATCAAGTGCAGGTGGTAGATCCTTTTCTTATCTAGCGCCTAAACTGTGGAATATTCTTCCCTGCAATGTCCGGGAGGCAGACACACTCTGTCAGTTTAAGTCTAGACTAAAGACGCATCTTTTTAATCTTGCATACACTACACTTCCATAATATTAATCCTCAGAGGATTTAGGCTGCATTATTTAGATCAACCGGAACCAGGAACACATCCACAACAAATGATGTACTTGTTGCATCAAAGAGTGCAGAACAGTACTCTACTCTCAGCCAGTCTTGTCTCTTTGTTCCAAGGTTACCGCAGGAGGCAGTTCATGCCCAGACCTGATGGCAGAGCTGAGAATGGGAAGCGGTGACCTGACAAGAGCTAAGAGGATAGAGCTGGATAAAGGACGTGGCAACTTTGATTTTCCTACAACATTTCAAATGCTATTAGATTGTTAATGATAATCTTAAATCTACCATATACCTTATTAAGCTTATTTTTTTATTTTTATTTAGCCTTGTTGTGCAAGCACTGTTGTGCCTGTGCAGAGGCAGCAGCTTTTGCCAGAGGGGAACTGGAATCCCCCGGTCGGGCCTGGGTTCCCCTGAGGTTTTTTTTCTCGATTAGAGTTTTGGGTTCCTCGCCACCGTTTGCATATTGTTTTGCACTATCTGCCTGGCCAGGGGGGCTGCTTTAGAATTCAGAAATTATAAATAATTAATATATAAGAATTTATAGTCCGTTTAATATTTGACCTGTGGTTCTCTCTCTCCTTTATCTCAAATGTGTCCTTTTTTTGTCCTTTTGTGCGAGTGTGTTTGTGTGTGTGTGTGTGTGTGTGTGTGTGTGTGTGTGTGAGAGTGTGCTTGTGTGTGTGCGTCTATGTCAATGTGTGTAAGAATGTATGCATATTGTGTGTGTGGAGCATTTGTATGTCTGTCTTTTGTTGTTTTCCACCTTTTTCTTGTTTTTACAGGTATATGCCTTTAGTTGTTTTTCTTGTAATCTATTGTGTCTCATGTACAGCTGCTTTGTAACAATGAAAATTGTAAAAAGCGCTATATAAATAAAGTTGAGTTGAGATGATCATAAGCAGATCGGTCTGCGCAGCGTGCGCATGAAGTTCAATACACCTTATAAGACACAAACTGAACATTACAATGGATTCTGCTGTGGTGAGAGAGATCACTTTGTTTGTGTTTACTTCAAAGCAGTCGCATCGTAATGATGAAAGCGTGTTCGAGTTCGGATGGTAAAGTACAATGTGATTGCAGGCCAGCGGACAAGTGGGAAGGAAGGACCATTACGCTCAGGCACAGTTGGGATCAACCCCTTTAGAACGCCCTAAAGATGGGTCTTTTGTTGACTGGTTGTTTTGCTAGTGTACACATGGTCAGTGTCAAATATCTGTGATACTCACCAGTGTCTCCCCCGAGAGGACCTCCAGCAGGGAGATCAGGTTATGTCCATCTCTGAGATCTTCATACAGGTCATTCACATGATGCTGGGCCTGAGGGTGAATAGAGAAAAATAATCAATCCATGATAAAATGAAAAATCACATCAGCCCTAAAAAAATTGTGTCAGTATGGCTTTTTGGTTAGGTTTTTTTTACCAACAACAACCATCTAAGCCTGAGTGCAGCAATACGAGCTTTCCAAATTAGCTACTACAAATGAATAAATTTTCTTTTCTGAGCATGGCAACATAGTCTAAATACAAACACTTGTCTTATTCATGCTGAAACAAAACACTGATTTCAAAGGCATTTTATTCCTGCTTTGCTCAGCAAAAACAGGACGTGGCAATTTATAGCCCAGGGCTAAAGAGCGGCCCAGCTGCCACACATCAATAACCTCACTGATTTACAGGGTTTACACAGAGTCTAAGTTGAACTCGGAAGCTTTGTACTTTTTAATCTCAGTCTCTTTATATTTCACTGTCTTGATCTCTTACTCTCAGCATGGCTCACTTTCAACGGTTTTATAAAAATACCCTAGATCAAACTGTCTCTGGAAAATAAAAGGAAGATTGCTTCAGTGTCATGCAGTGGGATGAAATAATTCAGTGAAACTATTTAAAACTTGTTTAAACTGTCTAAATACAGTTGAAAGAAAATAATTATTTAATAACTGGTTGACCCTCCTTTGGCAGCAATAACCTCAACCAAACGTTTCCTATAGTTGCAGATCAGACCTGCACAACGGTCAGGAGAAATTTTGGACCATTCCGCTTTACAAAAGTGTTTCAGTTCAGCAATATTCTTGGGATGTCTGGTGTGAATCGCTCTCTTGAGGTCATGCCACAGCATCTCAATCGGGTTGAAGTCAGGACTCTGACTGGGCCACTCCGGAAGTCGTATTTTCTTCTGTTGAAGCCATTCTGTTGTTGATTTACTTCTATGCTTTGGGTCGTTGTCCTGTTGCATTGTCCATCCTCTGTTAAGCTTCAGTTAGCGGACAGATGGTCTTAAGTTTTCCCGCAAAATGTCTTGATAAACTTTGGAATTCATTTTTCCATCCATGACAGTAATCCGTCCAGGGCCTGAGGCAGCAAAGCAGCCCCAAACCATGATGCCCCCTCCACCATATTTCACAGTTGGGATGAGGTTTTGATGTTGGTGTGCTGTGCCTTTTGTTCTCCACACATAGCGTTGTGTGTTCTTTCCAAACAACTCAATATTGGTTTTCATCTGTCCACAGAATGTTTTGCCAGTAGTGCTGTGGAACATCCAGGTGCTCTTTTGCAAACTGCAAACGTGCTGCAATGGTTTTTTTGGACAGCAGTGGCTTCCTCCGTGGTGTCCTCCCATGAAGTCCATTCTTGCTTAATGTTTTCCTTATTGTAGATTCGTCAACAAAAATGTTAGCATGTACCAGAGATTTCTGTAAGTCTTTAGCTGACACTCTAGGATTCTTCTTCACCTCATTGAGCATTCTGCGCTGTGCTCTTGGAGTCATCTTTACAGGACGACCACGCCTAGGGAGTGTAGCAACAGTGCTGAACTTTCTCCATTTGTAGACAATCTGTCTTACCGTGGACACATGGACATCAAGGCTTTTAGATATACTTTTGTAGCCCTTTCCAGCTTTATGTAAGTCAACAATTCTTGATGGTAGGTCTTCTGAGAGCTCTTTTGTGCGAGGCATGGTTCACATCAGACAACGCTTCTTCAGAACAGCAAACTCAAAACTGGTGTGTGTTTTTTATTGGACAGGCCAGCTTTAATCAACACATCCAATCTTATCACATTGATTGGACCCCAGGTTGGCTGACTCCTGGCTCCAATTAGCTCTTGGAGAAGTCATTAGCCTAGGGTTTCACATACTTTTTCCACCCTGCACTATGAATGTTTACATGTTGTGTTCAATAAAAACATGAAAACATATAATGTTTGTGCGGTATTAGTTTAAGCAGACTGTGTTTCTCTATTGTTGTGACTTAGATGAAGATCAGAACACATTTTATGACCAATTTATGAAGAAATCCAAGTAAGCCCCAAGGGTTCACATACTTTTTCTTTCAACTGTATATCTGTAAGTAAGAATTATAGGGTCAAGCTCAAAAATGGCCCAAAGGGAAATATGATTGGATTTTGAAAACCCAGTTTAAAACCATAGAGAAATCCACTTTGAACACAATAAAATGGCTTATACCCTTCGGTCACTTGGTGGTCCTGTCACCAATTTCATGCTCGCCTTAGAATTCGTTGATGAGGTACACAAGAATCGTTACAACAATCAAAAATCTTTTAATACATTTTTTGTTGCCACTGTCTCTAGATGCTGCATACCAAAGGAGGAGGAGTTTGAAAAAGTAGGTTTTTCGAAAAATTCAAAATGGCGAGAAAGTTTCCATGATGGAAAATGACGTCAATTGGTTCATTCAAATCGACATGCGCCAAGGTTTCATAGGAAAATGGAATTTTGTTTCTAGGATGTAGTGTTCAAAACTTATTGTAAAAAAGGTATGTGAAAGTTTGGACTGTTGGTGTTGCTATGGAATTTGAGTTAGAAACTCAATATTTTCCATGGTAACAGGTCAGATTGTCCTCTATGTGTGTGCCACATTTCACAACTTACAATTAGGTTATATGGTCTGCCATAGACTTCCATGGCAGAAGAATAAGAAGAAGCAAACTAAATTACTCAGCATACTTGACCCCTTAATTATAGTTCCCTTTCTGTCAGTCTATCAACGTTGTGTCGAGCCGACAGATGGGGTTCACCCTTGAGAACCTATCAACTTTGACTACTATAGAAGAGGCCAATGAAATTTGGCTAATGAAATTTGCATGCCGGTCTCCGCCCCCGGATATCCGGTATAAAAGGAAGACGGAGTGCAGCATTCATTTACCTTTTGTTCTTCTGAGCCATCGCTTCTGATTACAAATACTAAAGACTTAAAATCTACATTGCTGGATCTACGACGTAGAGCAGCGGATCGTCCCAACCTGCAGCGACCTTCCCCTGGGCGTCTTGCCGGTTCCAGAGGTGTTAGAGAGTTTTCCAAGAAGTCCTTTTCAGGACTGAGGATTCTCCAGCACGGCATGTCCCGCTGTTCTTTTGGGTACGGTACCCTCATCGAGGAGGGGGACGGACACGATAGCTGCATCAAGTGTCTGGGCGTCCAGCACGATGAAACAGCTTTCGTTGACACATCTTGACCAGATGGTCACCAGAAGTTGCGGTCTTGGGGGCTGTCATTCTCCGGGAGCCAGCCACCATTTCCTCTGCTAAAGCCCCGATGTCCGCCAGTGCTAGCAGCATGTGTTATATGGGGACCTCTGCAAGTGTAAACCCGGCAGCCAAGCGCTCACGGGCCGCTCGCAACCCGCCTCACTCTTCTGACCGTTCCCCAACCGGCGGTGGCAAACCGTCCGGATCCTCAGGCACGCAGTCGGAAACGATGAGTGACGAAGATGAGATGTCGCTCGCAGCATCGGAGGGAGACTTGCTGGCATCCAACCCTGACGACTCTGAGCTCCCTCCCAAGGGGGGTCGAGCTCAGGAGGAAGCAGACGTGGAGATGTCAGCCATGCTAACCCGGGGAGCCGCGATACGTGGATACGTGGTTCCTGGGGTCGGAGCGTGGTGCCAAACCACACCCTGCCCCGGTGCCATTCTTCCCGGAGGTGCTTGAGGAGCTGTGTAAGACTTATAGCGCTCCACTTACGGCTCGCTCCAGTCAAACCAGCTCCTGCTCCCTCACTTCCCTCGATGGTGGGGCAGCCAAAGGCTGCCTCGATATCCCCCAGGAGGAACGTGCGGTTGCAGTGCACCTATGCCTGCAGACGGCTGCCACCTGGAGGAATCGGGCACGCCTACCGTCCAAAGCGTTTAAGACTTCGGCATCACTGGTGCTAAGAGAGCTCCACGAGGGCAAGGCCTACCCGGGTATAGCCGCCCTTTCTGCCCTCGGCGAAAAAGGTGTGCGGGTACAGAACTGTCTCGATGACTGGCACACTCGCTAGATCTGTTGTGTACGCAAAGGGACCTGGTGCTCTGGAACCTAGATCGATTGGGACTACAGGTCAACCGAGAAAGGAGCAAGCTCTCCCCAGTGCAGAGCATCCTCTTTCTCGGCATGGAACTCAACTCTGTCACTATGTCGGCGCGACTTTCCGCAGTACACGCCCAGTCGGTGTTGAACTGCCTGGTACACTTCAGGCAGCCTGCGGTCCCCCAGAAACAGTTTTCAGAGGCTCCTGGGACACATGGCCTCCTTGGCGGGGGTAATACCCCTCAGGTTGATGCACATGAGACCGTTCCAACACTGGCTGCAGAGTCGAGTTCCAAGGAGAGCGTGGCACACCGGTAGCAGGCGCATGGTGATGATGCCTCTCTGCTGACGCACCCTAAGCCCCTGGTCTTCCATGACCTTTTCTCCGGACTGAGGTCCCACTTGGGCAGGTCGAGGCACATTGTGGTGACCATGGACGCCTCACTGCTGGACGGGCCCCCGTCTGCGCTGGTATATCAATTGCCTAGAGTTGTGGGCTGTGCTACATGCTTTGAGGAGGCTATGGCCTTCATGCAGGACAAGCACGTGCTGTCCGTCTAGACAGCACTACAGCCGTGGCATCTAACGTCAGGGTGGCTTACGCTCATGGCAGCTAACAAGACTAGCCCGACACCTCCTCCGGTGGAGTCAACAGGTGATCTGCTCCCTGTGGGCACACAAATCCCAGGCAACCTGAACCAGACAGCCGACGCGCTTTCTCATCAGTATACGTCTCCCGGAGAGTGATGACTCCACCCTCGCACAGTCCAGCTCATTTGGATGCTGTTCGGGCAGGCCCAGGTACGCCTGTTCGCCTCCCGTGACACCACACATTTCCCGCTTGGTACTCCCTGTCCGAGGTCCCCCTCGGCACGGATGGCCTTGCGCATAGCTGGCAGCAGGACAAGCCGAAGTACGCCTTCCCCCCAATGAGCTTCATTGCACAGACACTGTGCATGGTCAGGGAAGAGGAGCACCAAGTGTTATTGGTTGCGCCGCTTTGGCCCACCCGCACTTGGTTCTCAGAGCTGATGCTCTTGGCAACGACTCCCCCTTGGCCCATTCCCCTGACGAAGGACCTGCTCTCTCAGGGAAAGGACACGTTCTGGCATCCCAGACCAGATCTCTGGAACCTCAATGTCTGGTCTCTAGACGGGACGAGGAGATCCTAAGTTGGCTACTCCCCCCTCTGTGGCAGAGACCATCACCCAGGCTAGGACCCCATCTACTAGGCGGTTATACGCTTACAAATGGCGCCTCTTCTGTCCAGGTGTCTCTCTCAACAAGAAGACCCACGGAGGTGCTCGACCGGGATCGTGTTGTCATTCCTACAAGAGAGACTGGAGACTAACATCTCCCCCACCACACTGAAGGTGTATGTAGTCGATATCGCCACTCGTCACGACTCAAATGATGGAAACTCTCTAGGGCAGCACAACCTAGTCACCAGGTTTCCTAAAGGGGCGTGAGAGCTCATCTCAGCTCCATACCCTCTTGAGACCGTAATGTGGTCCTGGCGGGCCTCTCTGGTCCCCCTTCGAGCCCCTCGGAGGTTCAGATCTTCCTCACTTTTTGAGTAAGACGGCTCTCCTTATTGCGCTCGATCTCTTCAAGAGGGTAGGGGACCTTCAAGTATTCTCCGTGTCCCCAGATTGCCTTAAATTCGGCCCTGGCCATTCTCATTTTATCCTGACACCCAGGCCCAACTCCCTTTCGGGACCAAGAGGTGAACTTGCAGGCGCTCCCCATTCGGGAGGAAGACCCAACCCCATCCGTGTTGTGTCATGTACGCACACTGCGGCTCTTCTTGGACTGCAAGCGGAGCTTCAGGAGCTCTGACCAGCTCTTTGTCTGTTTTGGAGAACAGCAGTAGGGGAAGTCTGTCTCCAAACAGAGACTGGCGCACTGGATCGTGGATATCGATCACAAGCATGCCCATTGGCAGTGTGGGCTCACTCCACACGGAGTATAGCCACCACCTGGGCACTGACTAGAGGCGCTTCTTTGGCAGACATTTGTAGAGCTGCGGGTTGGGCTACGCCCAACGCCTTCGCAAGGTTTTACAACCTTCGCGTAAACCCGGTGTCAGCCCACGTCCTGCTTGGCAACATGTAGGACTGGGATCCGGCGGGGTGTATGCCTGCGAAACCACCTCCCCACCCTCCAGCAGGTTGGGTCAGTGTGCTATCTACCTTACTTCTTACCAAACCACTTGGTTAAGAATAGGCATCCCATCCACCTCCCTTCTAACCCAATCACATCGCTATGAACAGGCATTCCATCCATCACTAAGCAAGCACCCCCTGGGGGTCGGCTGGGCAGAGCAGCCTTCCCCCGTAGGCTGGGAGAACATATGAACTATCACAGATAGCACCCCCACCGTGGGCTGTTCCGTCTGAGGTATCCTCATGAGATGGTTCCTACTCCTGGTAACCCATGAATTCCCCCAGGTGGACCTTCACCTCGCGATCAACTGCTCAGTCCGCACGTTCCATGCGATCTCTCCTAAGGGAGAGACCATATCTTATCCACTGTATTCCTCCCCCCGGGTAGAAAGTGGCCTCTGCAGCACATCCCTAATTAAGGAAGTCGCGCTCACCCAGTGTAAACCCGATCCGGACGGCCTCTCGCCAGTAGAGAGCTAAGGCCTTCGTCCGTGAATGGTTACTGATCAGGGCTGTACCCATCTTTCTCCAAGAAAGCACTGGGACCCCCGACCATCACACTGGAAGGTTACAGTTTCGCGAAAGCCCCGTATGACACGCCCAGGCCTGCCACCATCGCTTTGCTAGAGATTGTGACACGATACAGCGTTGTGGCGTTTTCCATAGGAACCCCATCTGTCGGCTCGACACAATATCGAGAGACCGACAGAAAGGGAGGTTACAGACGTCTCGGTTACGTCTGTAACCTCAGGTCCCTTATACCAAAGCATGTATCGTCCTCTGCTGTAGTCGTGAGAGGCTCTCAGGCTCTTCAGAACAAAAGGTAAAAGAATGCTGCCGCCATCTTCCTTTTATACCGGATATCGGGGGCTGAGACCGGAATGCAAATTTCATTAGCCAAATTTCATTGGTCTCTTCTATAGTAGTCAGAGTTGATAAGTTCTCAAGGGCGAACCCCATCTGTCGGCTCGACACAAGGAAACTGAGGTTACAGACGTAACCGAGACGTTCACCTTTGAGAAACTTCATGAAATACTTCAAAAAGCCTTTTGCATTTCAGGATAATACAAAAAGTACTTGTGAAGGCAAAAAAGTGAAAAAAATCGAAATGAAATTGCTAAAAGTATATTTCCTCTCATCTACTTGTACATGTACTGTATGTAACATTTTTTTTCTTTGGTGCCAGACTTGTGATTTCTGTTCAAACAGTGCCTAAATATTTATTAATTTCACAACATAGCAATAGCAATTTAGCTCAACTGTTCATAAAGGTTTGATTCAGAAAGTGAGCGTTTTTCTTTTCTTTAGATGTTTCGTATGACACTAAATCTAATCGATCTAAATTTGACAGCAGGGTTGAGTGCCTTGGGAAAGACATAAGTACATGCATAAGTGAGATGGACCTGCATGCACATGCTTGGCAGATGGCACCTACCTCAGCTTTCCAGTGCTGGATGAATAAATGAATGAATGGATGAAGGATGAAAGGAAAGAAAAAAAAAGAGAATTGAAAATATCGGGAGACATGAGGAATGTCATAAAGGACATGGAAAGATATGAATGAACTTAAATGTGTAGAAATTTGACTAGATATGACAATATTAAGATTACTGTGAATTGAAACATGAAATCAAGTTATATATGTCCTAAAAAAGTGATTTACTTTACTGTAGTTTTAATCTTTATAGTTATTCTACATCATATTTAACTTGGAACATAAAAATGATGTCAGTCGAGCAATATCACTATGACTGAATAAAACCTCAAGACTTTGATCTTTGATCCCTTAAATATGAAAAAATCTACTAATTCAACCAAAATGATAATGTTGCTTATGATAAAGAAACTTAGCCACTAGAGGTCCCTGTTGATGCATTAATGCTTTCCTGTTACCTTCAAACTGCCCCTTTAGCCACAACTCATCGAAAAGTATAGTGCCTTTTGTGACTCCAAGGAGTTTTATCACGTTCTATGGCTTTTACACAGTACAGTCGTGGCCAAAAATTTTGAGAATTACATAATTATTAGTTTTCAAAAAGTTTGCTGCTAAACTGCTTTTAGATCTTTGTTTCAGTTGTTTCTGTGATGTACTGAAATATAATTACAAGCACTTCATGCGTTTCAAAGGCTTTTATCGACAATTACATGACATTTATGCAAAGAGTCAGTATTTGCAGTGTTGGCCCTTCTTTTTCAGGACCTCTGCAATTCGACTGGGCATGCTCTCAATCAACTTCTGGGCCAAATCCTGACTGATAGCAACCCATTCTTTCATAATAACTTCTTGGAGTTTGTCAGAATTAATGGGTTTTTGTTTGTCCACCTGCCTCTTGAGGATTGACCACAAGTTCTCAATGGGATTAATATCTGGGGAGTTTCCAGGCCATGGACCCAAAATTTCAACATTTTGGTCCCCGAGCCACTTAGTTATCACTTTTGCCTTATGGCACGGTGCTCCATCGTGCTGGAAAATGCATTGTTCTTCACCAAACTGTTGTTGGATTGTTGGAAGAAGTTGCTGTTGGAGGGTGTTTTGGTACCATTCTTTATTCATGGCTGTGTTTTTGGGCAGAATTGTGAGTGAGCCCACTCCCTTGGATTAGAACCAACCCCACACATGAATGCTGTTAGGATGCTTTACTGTTGGCATGACACAGGACTGATGGTAGCGCTCACCTTTTCCAGCTGCCCCAAACAATCGGAAAGGGGCTTCAACGGAGAATATGACTTTGCCCCAGTCCTCAGCAGTCCATTCACTATACTTTCTGCAGAAGATTAATCTGTCCCTGATGTTTTTTGGAGAGAAGTGGCTTCTTTGTTGCCCTTCTTGACACCAGGCCATCTTCCAAAAGTCTTCGCCTCATCGTGCGTGCAGATGCGCTCACACCTGCCTGCTGCCATTCCTGAGCAAGCTCCCGACTGGTGGCACTCCCATCCCGCAGCTGAATCCTCTTTAGGAGACGATCCTGGCGCTTGCTAGACTTTCTTGGACGCCCTGAAGCCTTCTTTACAAGAATTGAACCTCTTTCCTTGAAGTTCTTGATGAACCTATGAATTGTTGATTTAGGTGCAATCTTAGTAGCCACAATATCCTTGCCTGTGAAGCCATTTTTATGCAACGCAATGATGGCTGCACGCGTTTCTTTGCAGATCACCATGGTTAACGAAGGAAGAACAATGATTTCAAGCATCACTCTCCTTTTAACATGTCAAGTCTGCCATTCTAACCCAATCAGCCTGACATAATGATCTCCAGCCTTGTGCTTGTCAACATTCTCACCTGAGTTAACAAGATGATTACTGAAATGATCTCAGCAGGTCCTTTAATGACAGCAATGAAATGCAGTGGAAAGGTTTTTTGGGGATTAAGTTAATTTTCATGGCAAAGAAGGACTATGCAATTCATCTGATCATTCTTCATAACATTCTGGAGTATATGCAAATTGCTATTATAAAAACTTAAGCAGCAACTTTTCCAATTTCCAATATTTATGTAATTCTCAAAACTTTTGGCCACGACTGTACATTATATCATCACTGGCAAAACAGCAATAGGGGTCTTTTCAGAGTACATTTTCCTTGAGTAATATTGTGGGTCTCACTGATGTTACCTTTATGTGGGTGTCATCCACCTCTTATTCTCACATAATCAGCTCAGTCAGCACAAGGCAATAGCATCATATGTGCTGATAACAGCTGATGAAAGATTAAAACCATGAACACAGTTTGTGTTTATTTTTATTATCCAGCCGTGTGAGTGCTGCACAAGGTTAAACTCCGGTTTACTAAGCACATAAATATAAATATAATTATTTGATTTTAATGCAGATCAAGAGTTGATTTAGGGCATTCATTATTACATTTGAGTTTACCTAAAAACGTTATTGAATGGACTTCTCAGTTATGTTATATTTAAATATAGACATAATATAGTGTCTGTGCAACAGATGTGCTACTGTTGCCTGAACTAAGGCTGTTTCATACCCAGGGTTAAAAGAGAAGTTTCAAGCTGGGCAATTGCATGAAAATGTCAACCTTACTCAATTCATTGGGTTACTGCTTCAGGATTGTGCATTTTATTTTACAGAAATCCTACAAAGTTTACCGTCTCCCAAAATCTGCATCCTTTTTTTGTCACATCCATTAAGAATGTTTATTTCCCTTTTTTTTAATATTTTTTTTCATAGGCAGACTTTTTTATGTTTAGACTCTATCAACAAGGGTTCAGTAAAATATAAACAGATGGTTCAATTTAATCGTAACAATTTCATTCTCTGAGCATTTTTATGTCAAGTTCATAACGTAAAATGTCATGTCCATGACGCTGGAATTGCCCAGCTGTAAAA
Source organism: Triplophysa bombifrons (assembly GCA_029783895.1). Taxonomy (NCBI): domain Eukaryota; kingdom Metazoa; phylum Chordata; class Actinopteri; order Cypriniformes; family Nemacheilidae; genus Triplophysa; species Triplophysa bombifrons. The sequence continues at coordinate 9,780,208 of CM056455.1, forward strand.
TTATTCCATATGTTCTTTTGTGAATAGATTTTAGAATGTAATTCGAATGCAGATCAACAAGAAATTTACCTTTATCAGATGTTTGTTAACCCATTTTGTGAAAGTCTTTTTTTGCACCCTGTCCCGTTCATCTGCAAAGGAGAAAGAAAATGAAAGGTTAATACATGTCAAGAAAGATCAAGGTAAATCTATATTTCTCATAGAAGTTTAATATGCAGAGACAGATGTAAGTATAAAATTAAGTTCCCCAGAAAGTATCAACACTGTGGTGCTATCAAAACATTGCTCTGTCTGTTTAAGGATCCAAAACAGCTTGGCATAGCAACCCTGCCTCAACCATTGGTGTGCGTTTTCGCCAACCATTGGTAATTGCTTGGCTTTAAAGCAACACTATGTGACATCCGCTCACGTGTTCCCCCCTTTGATTGATAAACGCAATTGTCTGTTACTAGTGTCGTAAATACTGTCGCTGTAAGTTTCCCCGTGGGCAGTGCAAGACTGCAAATGCAGAAACGTCATTTTGAAATTCTCTTCAACAGGCAGGCGATGGACAGGGCTGTGTGTACTGACCTGAACAAGGAACATGGAGAGTGTGGTTGTAGCCGATATGAGTCTAATCATGTAGCAGCAGCTGTAGAATTAACCCGGTTAAGGGCAGTTCTACCACTGAAATAATTTTTGAGATAATTTTTTGAGGTCGTAAAACTACATAGTATTGCTTTAATCTTTTTTTATGATAAACACTGCCCAAAGAGTGCTCTGCTTCAGCAAAACTAAAGCACTGGTGCCAAATAAAAAACATCACTTTGACATAAGTTCTTTGGTTTGAGTAGTGAAACATAACAGCATACAGACCCACCCAGAGGCACGCCCATCTAAAAAAGGTGATCTCTCTGTAGAGCTGAAGAATTATGACCGCAGAAGATGTCTAGACAACTCTAATGTCACGCAAAGACTAAGCACTAGGTCGGGGAGGAACATTATACACTGTGATGTCTCAGCAAGGTAAATATCTACTATGATGGCAGAAAAGCAATGCACTTTTATCTTGTGCATGCTGACCATCAGGACACCACAGATACACACAATATATGAAGATTCATGTCCATTTAGCAAACTTAAACACACAAAATAACTCATACTGCTGTCTAATACATATGACCAACACTCATGTTGTCAATCTTTCATAAGCTTTTTAGTGATTGTGTCACATGGGGTTGGATCACAAGGTTCAAGTTTGTTTAACTTTACAGTGTTCAAAGCACTCCATGAAGTTGGAGAAATAAAAAATTCATGTGTTGATAGAATCATTTAGAAACAAATAAAAAAGGGCACACATAGATTGTGAACAAAATGAAGGTCAGTCATTTACATTTTTTATTAAACTATATCTTTAAATTGCAGATTCATCTGTACTTAAAAAGTGTGAACACTGAGGTTTCAAGTAATTGCTGTTTCAGATTAAGTGTCCCCACCAGGCCACCACTGGCTCATCCAATGCCATGAACATGTCTGAAGACTATTTGTTCTGTCAACGACAAAAGATATGAGTGTTTGTGAATTTTACACACTTCACTGTATAAGACATAGGTGGTTTGTAGAGTGATTCGACATCCTGGGCTGAGACCAGAGACATCTAAATACAGAAATCTGAAAAAGTTAAGGTCACGAAGATTTATTTCTAAACAATTACACCTGTGCCATTACAACAATGTACAAAACATACTCACCTTAACCATTTCTATGCATCGCTATTCTGCCCGAAATTAACATAAACATTGGAAAAAAACATCTGAAGTAACAATTGTGTAAACTAGAAAATAATTGCTAATTACTAATTTTAGATAATTATTTTGTCTGTAAGACAATGCTGCCATCTGTCGGCTGGGCATACCAAACATGGCAGCTCGAACACCATAGGTGGCTTCACCACCTGTCGTTGGTTTTTGGTTCTATCCAGTTATTTATAAAGATAAGTGGTTGCGCCATATGAGCGCACAGCCACAGAGCTCTTTATTTGAGCGTGATTGTTGCGCGTCTACATAAAAAAAACTGCAAAAGACGTGAAATGTGAACTGCCACAATTGATTTGTAAAGGGTATGGAAATAAAAACACTTTACTAAAAACATTAGGGGCTCAAGCTCTTTTAGCCCATCCTTAGCACTGCCCCCGGATGGAGCTATGTCCTTTTAAACTAAAAAAGGGTCCAATGGTCCTGGCCTGGTTAGAAGAGGTGGCCTGGAGCGCGGTTTGGTTTGGAAAAGGGGCAGTGTGAGTGCAAACTAACTGAAAGCATGACATTAAATATGCGACTGTTCAAATTTCTCCCTGAAGATCAGCTGTCACCGTAAAAAACATCTAATACACGCAGCACAATTATGTGCAGACATGTCACCGTGGCCAAAATTAATCCAGACATAAGGTTTGTCAAACATAATGCTACGCTGCAAATAACTATCGGCTTTATGATAATAAAGTATGCTGGGTGGTTTAAAAGCAAAATGAGCCGTTTACTCTTCTATCGCTCTCATTCGACTATGACATCACAGAGCAGATTGGTCGGCAAAATGAAGTTAAACACGCCTACAGTTATAAGCCACAAACTGAAAATTATGATGGTTTCCACTGTGCTGAGAGAGATCGCTTTGTTTATGTACTCAAGCAGTCGCATCGTAATGATGAAATCATGCTCAGGTGCGGATGGTAAAGAACAATGTGAGCACAGGCCACAGAGGAATGGGGAAAATGGTACTTGTGGCAGGGTTGAGAGCACACGGGCCAAGTGTGAGGGCAGCTAAAGGCACTTGAATGGCTAATGTTCCATACAAATGTTTCTTGAGCAAGTTCAGTCCTTTCAAACACGCCCAACAATTCAGAGGAAACAGCTGATTCAGACCCACACAGACACGCCCGCAGGTCACACTTTGTTTCTGCTGGGTGGATTAAGACAAAATAATGCTACCATGGTGACTATTTGTGGGTGGAGACCCAGTTAACCTTGACCTCAAGCGACCAATGTATTGTAAGGCTTCCATTTGGATGATGGTGTGGAATAAGATTGAACAGCATTGTGTGGCCTGTGCTCTTAACAGACCATTGATTGCCTTTAACAGACCCTGTACATTTGATAACTTTTCAGTACGTTCTACTAGTTTTCTTTCACAAGTATAATGTTACCATACTTATATTTTAACCCTTAAAAGGCTTAATTATTAAAAAAAATCTTAAGTAATGCATTATTGGTTTCAAGGTACACATTTGTTTTTGTCTATGTAAGACAAATTAACAAAATGTCTGTAAACAATATAAAGGCAAATAAAAGGCAAAATAAAGCTTCACTTTGTCTTGTTTTTCCTTAAATGTGACTCTATGAATGCTGATTTGAGAAGAGCATTTAATAATACACCAGGTGCCAACCATGGACTCTGCATTTCCCGTGGTGTTCAAATGGCATTTCTTCACCCAGTTTAAAGCGTCTGCACAAACCATACATTTTAAAGCCTTAAACCTACCAGTTTATAACTAAAAGTTGATGACTATAAGGCTCATCTCTAAAAACGGATGCAAAAACTTTCATGTACCAAAAAATCTACAACAAAAAAATCGAAAAGACTGTAATTTGTGCAAAGAAAAAACTAATATAACATCTTTATGAGAATAGTAAGTGAATTAAAGAGCTATCTAAGGTACCTTTTCTTCCGTCCGTGGCTTTTAGCATTCCCTGATAATAAAAGTCGTCTGAGGGTATCCTTTGTCTCTCCAGGCTGTCCGTGGAGAAATCCCTCCGTCTCTGTCTCTCTTGTGTAGTCATCTCCTTTGACTCACACTCACAACTAAATACAATGTTCAGCTTTTGTCTCCAACTTAAACTGCTGTTTTTCACAAGCTCCTTTTATCCCGTTTGTAGTCCTCACTTTTTCCAAGAAAATTGGAGCAATGTTTTCAATATGCCCTAGTGCCTGTGTTACCTTTACCTGCCTATTTTCTTTTTCTGACTCAGTACTAAGCCTCTCCTCTGTCCCATGTAAATGATGTCTGCAGGCTACAGGTGCTTGGTCTGCTTTAGTGCTGCTCTGACTGCTCTGAGACACAGAGGTTGGAGAACATTGCAGGCAACGCCTGGCCCCGCCTTCCTGAAATGTCATGTCGGTGGAGCCGTAGCAGGAAGAGAAACGTGGAATCAGGGAAAGTGAGTGGGAAGGTGTGTCCGGCAGCATGCCTCATCTAGAATCCCACACCCACTTCACAGTCAATATATTTTTGTTATCTCAAATGAAGAAAATTACACGAGAGTGAAAAAGTTGTGAAACTTTACGAGAAAGAAAGCATTTATAACTGGTCATTATGAATTCCCTATAACATTTGTACCGCCACACTCTAAAAGTACTAACGGCAACAAACACCACACTAAACACACACAAACACTCCTTTTTAATGATTAGCCACTCATAACATACCTGAGTGGTTGGCAAAGTATGACTAACTGAAGGTCTGTACTGCCAGTAAGATAGGGTGAGGCTCAAGGATAGGCTACTCATGTCTATACATGCTTACGAGACATTACTGCATCTATATCAACCCCACTAAAATCCATCACCAGGGGCTATAAAATTACACAGCCAGAAAACCAAGAACCATTTCTTGTCCTGTATTTGTATGGTTTTATACAAACAAAAAATAATCGTCTTAAGACTGGGCCTCACAAAAATATTTTTTAAATCTTATTAGATTTTCTAAATTTGAGAGACCACAAACATGAGGATAAACAATCCTGGATTTAAGCATTTTGATCCTATAGTGTGTGGAGTGCTGCGTAGTGTTCCACAATGTGTTCCATTTTTTATATATATTTTTTGAAATTGCAATGATTGGATTTATTATACAAAGTAGTAAAATACACTCATTTGTCAAGGATAAACACAAAAATGTTATCAACTATATTTTGGTGACACCTTGGCAAATACAAAAATACAAATTCACCCAACATCCTAATGCACATACATATACTGTATACATCATTCTAATAACCAACTTTTGACTTTTAAACTACAACATTCAACACAGAACCTACATGTTTGTTCTTTGTGTTTCCCCCACACATCAGGATTTCTAAGGAACTATGTACAATTTGCGATTGGGTGGCTCTGATGTTCTTACAATTAGGTTCAATCACCCTTAACACACATCATACAACTTGAAAATCTGATAAGATAATCGGGACCTTTACCTATATTGTCGGAAGTAGAGAAATCTGCCCTGTAGCAACTCAAAATGAAATAACTCCACATAATGTAAAAAATCCACATAATGTAATAAGTATTACAATATTGCTGTAATGAAATGCTCATAATTTAATAATTTTCTCAAAACGTAATACAATCTTGAGCTCATAATGTAATAATAATTATTACATTATGAAAAATGTATTGCATTATAAATGTGTCATATTGTCATATATATAATAAGCCTATTAAACATAAAACATTGGTTTAAACTAACTACGAAATGCACCAGACTTAAACATTCATTCAATAATAATAATAATAACAACTATTATTTATTTCACGGTACATTACATTAGTATTTATATAGAATAAGTAAACTATAGTAAAAATTTTACTAGGGGACATTGTTCCTCCATGGAGTTCATCGGTTCAACAGACGTGTTTGTGATTGGCTACACTGCTCAAAAAATTTGTTACATTAAAGTTTCAACTAAGGGTTTCCGTGAGAGTATCTAGCTCCCTAAATGTTTCTTCCGTAGGATTTAAAATGGAATCTTACTAATAAACAGGAATAGTTGATAATACTTTACACGTTTTAAACACACAGATTGTGTTCTTACTTTAGCCATGCATTAAATGCACGTCCTTGAATAAGTGCAGTTTGTTAACTTCTCAGGTAATGTCAGATGACAACGACAGTGGTTGCTTACATGTAAACATAAATACATTTTTTGATCAAAATTATTGCTAGGAATAATTCTGAGTTGCGCACATTCTAAACTTTACATTCTTGAATTGAAAGCATTTTTTATGAACAAATTAGGAAAAAACGAATAAAAGTTTCCAAAGTCTGGGATAGATCACGTTATCTGTCTCAGCCAACGGTAGCACCAGCACGAGTTAAATTAAAAGGTCTTCACTTAAATAGAAGTAACATGGAGCTACATTAGAAGATACGTCGAAAAATAAAGTACAACATATAATCACGCATCATTTCTGTGCATATAAACGGTTTAAACCGGGGCAATCGTCAGTATAACAGCCTGTGAAAAACGTGTCAGCTACGACATTTACCTCAGAAAGATGAAAACGCGGGAAACGAACAGGACATAATTCATTCCTACAACCTGTTAATTTGTTACTACAATGTAGTAATTTGTAAAATGAGGAACTAAAGAAAATGAGGAACAAATTAATCAGTCATAGGAATTAATTCTTAATTCATGGCCACAAAATCGTTAATTTTCCACCCGCAAACCACAGTGAGAAATCCGAGAACAGGGATTAAAATGAATGACAAGAAAATAAACCTTCAAAATTAAAGCATGAGACTGAGAAGATTTGGAAATAGAAACTATAAGTATTATTAAATTTGTGGAAATTTGTGACCAACCGGCAAAACAGAACACAAAGCCCAAGAGTATGGCTTTAAATGTGTGGTCTTGAATGGCATGAATCCAAAAGGACGGTCGCAATGTAACATTTACATTTATACATTTGGTAGATGTTTCATCCAAAGTGACTTTCATTGCATTATACTATACATTTGTTTCTGAGTATGTGCAATTCCTAGGATCGAACCCATGACCTTGGTGCTGGTAGCACCATGCTCTAACCACTAAGCTACAGGAAAGATATGTGTTTATGATATTGAAAAATAACTATTATATTGTAAATATGGTGTTAAATTATGGGCCGGTATTACCTTAGGAACTGTGATTACATTATAAATTGCCACAGTGTCTTCATAATGTAATGAATTTCTCATAGAATAACCTATTATATTATGAGAAAAAAATTATTACATTATAAAATTATTTTATTATTACACAACAGTATGACAAGACATATGTTTAAAGTAAGTCAAAGACTCTTCTTTAGACATGTGTTGGATAACTTGGAGGGATGGATGGGTTGCTCCTCATGTGCTGTGTCTCCTCATTAAAACAGACCTGGTTTAAAACAGACAACCAGTTTGGGAGCGCCAGTAAGTGTAACAATCTGAACTTGACAGTGTCTCTGTGTGTTTATTTTATGATATAGTTTTCCTTTAGAGATAGGGATGGTAACGCCCCAATTTTTTTATTTATAAGAAAGGCATGTGTGTGTTGATACAGGTAAAAGTATTAGGGTGTGGCACTAAAACAGTGAAAGATCCTCCATTGGGCTCCAAGTGTATGAGATTTACAGTATATCTAATCTATGTCATATGCTGTCGCTGTCAGATGCAGAAGTTAATTCATGCATTCATGACATCAAGACTAGATTACTGTAATTCACTGTTAGGTGGTTGCCCTGCAGGCTTTTTACAAAAACTCCAACTGGTCCAAAACGCGGCAGCTCGAGTTCTTACATGTACAAAAAAGTTTAAACATATTAGCCTGGTTCTGTCAACCTTTTACTGGTTACCAATAAAGCATTGCATTAACTTCAAATTCATGCTTATTACCTATAAAGCCCTATGGTTTAGCTCGTCAGTACTTGAGTGAACTCCTCTTGTATTACAGTCAATCATGTGCAAAACGCTCTCAGGTGTCATGTCACTTGGTAATACCAAAAAATCAAGTGCAGATGGTAGATCCTTTTCTTATCTAGAGCCTAAACTTTGGAATAGTCTTCCCTGCACTGTCCGGGAGGCAGACACAATGTGTCAGATTAAATCTAGATTAAAGACGCATCTTTTTAATCTTGCATACACTACACTTCCATAACATAAATCCTATGAGGGTTTAGGCTGCATTTGTTAGATCAACCGGAACCAGGGAAACAACTGATCTACTTGTTGAATCAAAGAGTACAGAACAGCACTCTTGAGGCGGGTTGCATGTAGGGAGAACTGAACCCGGATCCCTGGCATTCAAGGGGTGAGGTATTACTCACTGAGCTATTCCCAAGGTTTTATACCCAATCGCAGAGGATTTAGTGATCGAAAATGAAAAACTTTACTTTGTAGACAAAAAGGTTCAAAACAAACTTGGCAAGCCGTGCTTCCAATATACAGAGTAACACAAAAGTAGACTCGATGGTCTAAAAACTCAACATAAGAACACTTAACTTCAAAACTGCTCAATAGCAGGAAATAAGGCATAAACGGATCAAGACTAAACAAAATGGCAGAGAACAAACAGACTTATAAAGGGTCAAACAGGTGTAGACAATTCAGTGATGATGAGGTGTTGAATGAGGCAATGTTGACCTCTACAGGCCTGGAGCGACCAGAGTCCATAATGTGGGTGCCATCCACTCTTCTGAAGGCACCTGACAGGAGGTCAGGGAGAGCGACCCCTGCAGGCCAGGATGAACAAATAGTCCTCAAAGAACAGACACGTTATAACTCTACTCTCAGCCAGTCTTGTCTCATTGTTCCAAGGTTACCACAGCAAGCAGGATGCAGTTCATGCCCAGACCTAATGGTAGAGCGGAGAATGGGAAGCATCGACCTAACAAGAGCTAAGATGATAGAGCTATATAAAGAATGACGCGGTGACTTGACACGTCTTCTCTACAAAATTTCGAATGCTTTCCGATTATTAATGATAATCTTAAATCTATAATTTTACTTTATTAGTAAGTTTATTTATTTTTATTTAGCCTTGTTGTGCAAGCACTGTTGAGCTTGTGCAGAGGCAGGAGCTTCTTCCAGAGGGCATCTGTAATCCCCTGGTTGGGCCTGGGTTCTTTTGAGTTTTTTTTCTTGATTGGAGTCTTGGGTTCCTCGCCATCGTTTGCATACTGTTTTGGTCTATTTGCCTGGCCAGGGGGGCTGCTTGAGAATTAAAATTGAAAAGTTTTACATAATTAATACTGCAAATAGTGTGTCTGTGTCTATGTGAGTTAGTACATGTGTATATTGTGTGTGTGGAGTGTTTTGTATGTAGGGTGTGTCTGTCTTCTGTGTTATAACCTTTTTCTTGTTTTTACAGGTGTAACTTTAATTGTTTAGCTTATAGTCAATATGTCTTATGTACAGCTGCTTTGTAACAATGAAAATTGTAAAAAGCGCTATATAAATAAAGTTGAGTTGAGTTTGAAATAACCATTTAAGTCTTTTGTATACGCTTCATTACATAAAGAGATATTTTAATCAAGATGCCTTTAACTGAGCTACCAAAGATGATCTAAATTGATGCACATCACATAGATTCATATATAGAATTTTGTTTTATTTTTCCTTCTCACAGACATCTGAGTATTAAAATAGAATAAAATGGAAACATCTAGCTAGGTTAATGAGACAGAGTGCACAGGTCATCTGTTAACTGAGATATAAGGCATCCAACTAGAGCACAACCAACACTAGGGCTACGAGGTATAAGGGTAATTTATATCATAATTATATACTTTTATTATAGTGAAATGAAGATCCACAAGTATGTGTATTTTATGCTAACTTAACCAAAATCAACATTTACAAATGGAGAACTGCTTACATATCCCATATCTGGGAATGTGAAAGCAAACCGGCCCCAGATAAAACAGCAGGTTATCTTCAAAGTAAATGAGAGTCATGTTATAAGCATGCAGTTCCAAACATTCCAGGGCAGGGCGTTTACTCAAGCAAAATAATTGTGAAAGTGCCTTTTAAATTTATCCACCACTTTCTCTCTCTTTCTCATTTGTCTTACTTCCCTTTGCATGTGAGAGCATGTAGTGTGATGTCTGTCACTTCCATAGAGAGAGGAATGTTAGTCTTCTTTGAACGTACCTGAATATAAGACACACCCTGCCCTTCCCAACATTAGTAACATAGTCAACCGAATCCTGTGTGTTCTGGTTCATTCTTGTTGTTTTCTGTATTTCTTGCTCAATCTCTCTTCACTGTGTAGCAGAATTTGCAGAAGCTGTCATTATAAGGCTTTCCATTCGCTCATTATTCATAGAATATAGGAACTCCCCATGATCCATATTTCTCCAAATCCAGCAATCAAATTAGCCCATGTTCACACTTAACTTCTTTTTGGAGAAGAAAAAGTTTGAACAAACAGCAGCCGAACGCCATGACTTCAGCGTCATCAGCGTCTGTTCATGAAGGCAGCCCAGAGAAACGGATAGTGAGCGTAAAGGAAATCTATTTGAATTACAAACAGAGAGCATCTTTGCGTCTTTAATCAGATATTTCAAAATTAAAATTCTTATTTCTTGCTGGAAATGCAATCACAAGTTGTTGAAAGTGAAAAATAAACTTACATTTTTACAAAACTGAAGGGCGCATGCACACTTTCGTGACCCCAGTTTAACTTCCAGTACACTTTCACAAACAATAGAGTGCCTGTAGATTATTTCTAAAAACAAGGAAAAGTTACCGAGAAGAACCGTTAATTGGCTAAACTTGTCTCGTCAATTTGACTGACAAGCTTCTCAAAAAATCTGTCATAATCTATTATTACCATCACTATGCTGCAAGGTGGCGTTAGGTGGTAATTAGAATGTTCGTGACGTCATCACGCTGTACTTGCGTCTCGGAACTTGTTGTATTTTAATACAACCAAATGTCCAATAAAGCCGTTGTTATTTATATTCATTTATATATTTAATATTTTAATGTTTATGTTCATATGTGATAAGATCTGGGAAAACCCAACACTTGGTGCAAATTTATATACAGGTTTTGATACCATATTCAAGCCCTTTCCTAATCAGTTTTTATTTTGCTCATACCTTGTGTATATATCTAAAGTTATCGCTGGGGTCGACTGAAGCGCAATGATGTTCAGGAACGAAATTTGGAGAAAACGTGTTTAAAGTGATGAAAATAAAAGCACAACAGTCCAGTATCACAAGTAAAAGTCACTTTACAGTGGTAAGAGGCTTACTCTAATAACAATTTAATAAAAAACATTTCCTAGTGTTGAAGTCTATAAAATTACTGTACAACCGTTTGAATAAAACGAAAGTAAGGAAAATGGTGCAGCTCATATTTAAACAACGAGAGCTCTGCCATTATCACTTCACAAGGAAACTAACAAACATTACGGACAACAACTAAAAAGCAGTCAAGCAAGTTTTGCGTTGTTTATAATGTGCATAGTGTCTGGACTTTTGATCATCACTTGTATGCAGGGCCAGATTAACACTTCGTTGTACCCTGGGCAACAATATTCAAGTACCCCATTATCACGACCCCAGGATCACCATGATCTGGCACAATACAGAATAAATTACAGTAATACAGTAAATATACTCAATATTACAATAACTAACTGTCATCAAGTGCATTTTGATGTACAGATGTGCAAATGCTCATAGAACCACAAATGCACCACTATGTTCTCATGTCAAGGCCACTCATTTATGATGTTATGAAAAACAAAACGCATTGGCATCAGTATAATATGGCAAAATTGACCCACTACATAGAGAGTGAAGGAAGTGTCCTCCATTTACACAAATAAATAGGCAACCACTTTCAAAGAATCCAGTATTTATTTAACAACAACTACTACCAGGACAATGTTTTGAATTGATAGAGCCATCACAGAGGACGTCCACAGACAAGACACAAACAAAAATCCATAATCTCCTAGAATCAAGTAGCATTTTGGTCCTCACCTTATTTTTAAACAGATATCACCCTGTCACCTCGGAATTTAACACGACAATCAAGTTATAGTGCAATATAAACATTTTGAAATCTGCTGTATTCTCTCAACAACAATAAACAATTTTCAGCATTTTCATGGTTCCACCACAAGGAAAAACTAATTAAAATGTAGTATCATCTGCTCATAAACTAATTTTCACTTGTCTTAAAACAGAAAACAACCAGTCACATCACAGTTCAACAAGACAGGCAAGGGTTAAAACATTTCAGCACAAGATAAACATTTGGAAATCTGTAAATTTCTCAATTAGACATGACAAAAAGAAATGCTAAATAATCTGGCAAAATACAAAATTATAATCCTAAATAATGGGGAAGAGCATGTTTAAATTTGAAATGCTTGATTTCCGCTACCCTCAACGGTTGCACTCGCAGCAGAATCCGGGCCGTCGGTTGAAGATGCAGCCAGGGGCTCTTCGCTCTTGGGGCTGTGAACATTAGCTAGCGGCGGCAGTGAAGAAATGTCGTGGCTAGCAGAGCTGTCCTCGTTGACGGAGGCTCGCGAAGCACCCAGGCGAACTAGCGACTGCGTCCAGCCCTTCAGTGCACGTTGATTGGCGTCACCGCCCTGGGCCCTTTATAGGTCTTGGGCCCCTGGGCAATTGCCCAGTTGCCCATATGGTTAATCCGGCCTTGCTTGTATGTTTTGCGATTGCGTTCCGGCTCGCGTGAGCAGCGGAGCGGGGACTCTCGGTGCTGCAGACTGGGAGCTCTGTCATCTCACGAAAACATTGTATAAAAAAATCACGGGGAGAATTTGAGTTGCGGAGACTTTTTTCTCCATCGAACGGCTGGTCGCACCGGTGCAACCTCTGATTATTTTTAATCGCACCATTGAAAAATAAGGTCGCATTTGCGACCAAGTTGGTCGCACTGTAGAGCCCTTATATTATTAGACACTAGCCAAACACAAACCGGAAGTTAACTGGAGGTCAAACACGCGCGGATCAGATGAAGTCTATAAGACTTTCACTATCAGCCTGCATGGAAAACATCATGCCGCCAAATGGTTCTGCCAACTCTCTCGAGGATCCTTTCGGTAAAGACACGCAAAGTAGGTTGACAAAGCTAAATCCTTTAAGTAGCCAAAGCGACAACACCATTTTTTTAGTTGAATATTAAATATAATTCAATTAAGATGACTTCAGAACACATTTTAACCTTGAAAACTGCTGAAAGGACTTTTTATGGACTGATTTAAAAAAAGGGCAGATTTTGTCCAACAAATGGACAGGTTTGTCACATGAACTGATGACAGGTTAAAAAAAAATGAAAATTCTGTCATCTTTTGCTTACCTTCAAGTTGTTCTTAACCTGTATAAATTACTTTGTTCTGAAAATAATTGAGTTCTTGGAGATGATTGACCAGAATAGGAAAAATCACAATGGAAGTGAAAGTGCCCCAACACTTTGCTGTCCTACATACTTCAAATTTTTTTTTTTGTATTTAAATGTTACATTTATACAATAATGTTTTCTACTATGGTAGTCAATGATGCCCAAGAACTGAAAACTACTAACATTCTTTGAGATATCTTTCTTTATGTTCAACAGAACACAGATATTTATAACAACTTGTGGGTGAGTAAATGGTAACAGAATTTTCATTTTTAGGTGAACTATTCCTTTAAGAGCTTTTAATAAGCTACCCCCTTAAACTTTTAAACAAATAAATAAATAAATGTCTCCCTCTTCTGGACAATAATCAAGATGAAGTCAAAACACTTGGCAGGTGCTTATAATGATGTCCCCATCTGTAAATGATGCACATGACGCACACAGTTGTGTCAATATGAATGAGAGACATTGAGATGCGAGGTGATCTTTATGAGATCAAATGAAACCACATGGCATGATTTCTTTTTTTGAAAGCATCACCATGGTTACGTAATAACATGTGAGATGCTGATGGTACAGAGATGATTTAGGATGGTAAAATCTGAGATCAGTCGACTACACAAAGTAGTCATGGCAACAGAAGCACACAACACACACTTACTCATGTTTGTATTTATAGTTCAATCGTAAGAGCGCTTCTCCATCCGCAGGGAGGAAGTTATTTCACCAAACCTAAATATATCTACACCATACATGGTGAGTAGGCCTACAGCTAAATTAATCTCTTAATTTCCCTGCACACCCATGAACCAGCTTCTTACGTCAGTTAACAGAATTTGGTTATGAGCAAATGAACGTAACTACCATTCGTATTTCACAATATGTACTAATTTGTCATCTGTTCTGTTAAAACCATACTCTAAGTAGTTTTCTAAATATTACATTCTTTTTAAGGTGAGACCTTATTATTTTGACACTAGATGGCGGCAAAATACAAAATTTGCATAACTTGTTTGTTTGAGCATCCCTATCAGTTCAACACAACAATGTTGACTCAAACAATTGAAAGAGTTTAGGGTGGCCAGTGGCTGATGAGGGAATTTTTGGAGAGGGAAGGAAAATACACTTTAACATTTTGCTCACTACACAGTCGTAAACCTTGTAGCAAACAGCACAAAAAAGAAACCGCCCCTGTTACTGATATTACATCTGTTATTGACACCACGCCTGGCGAACGCCAGGTTGTGGAATGCACCTGTCATTGATAGGTTGAACACCGCCTCCACAGGAGAATATCAACGACTACTCTAACACTGCAGACTGGTTCTCGCATGACAATTCTGAAGTAACACAAGTGGCGTGGAACCAGATAGAGGGAGCAAGCAAGAAACATGCCGTTAAAGATTGCAAAATATTGTGGAGTCAGTGCCTGGTTGTGGAAGAACACAGTCGCTATATAACCTTCCTTCAGATTATGACATTAGTAATGCGTGGTTGAAGTTTATTTTTAAAGAAGTTCCAGCTAATGTGGGTAGTGTTGGCTTGCTCACCGGGAGACTGCATTTATTTATTTATTAATTAGATATTATTTATTAGAATGATCTTGCTTGTTTTATGTTTAACCTTTTCTGTTTTTCCTGTTTGCCACTGTAAAGCTGCTTTGGAACAATGCACATTGTGAATAGCGCTATACAAAATAAACTTGAATTGAATTGGGTAAAACATTAATTTATCCCGTGTGAATGTGTCACATGAAATAAAGATGTGGGGAGGTCATTCATAAATCACACGAGGTCCCCAGATAATACTAATCCTGTGCAATAGGGCGAATGTGTAACCTAACCTTATGTCTCTAATCAAATTCACAGAAGGCTCAAACTACGCAAACTGCTATCCAATCATAGCAGTGGGCGTTTACTTCCAAGTCTTCATTGCAGAACACTCATTAAACCCGATCGTTTGTAGAGCCGGCCTCAAAACCCGGGTAGAAATTAGCCTATTACTTATTGATTTTGATGTTTTTGAATGTAAAATCCACGCGAACGTCATAAGTAGACCTCAGACAACAGTATAGAACAATAAAAAGCCCAATTCATTACACCTTTCAAATTTATATCATTTCACAAGTTAAATTGTTCATTTGTTGTTCATTTTTGTTTTTCACACTTTATCCCCTCACCAATTTTTTACTTGAAGGGGATAAATATTTAATGTATTTTGTCAATTGGAATCTTATAAGAAAAAAATATTTGAGAATTACCGCATATGTAATTACACAAGCAAAGTAGAAGTAAAATGATTTGCCAATATTACAACATCAATGTGTGAATTGGAAGCACATATGTGACACTGGATCACAAAACCAGTCTTAAAGTTTTGAGTATTACTGGAACATTTTTAGTAAAATAAAAAAATACATTATACGGGTCAAAATTATCTATTTTTCTTTTGTGCCAAAAATCCTGTGTTTCAAATGTTCCATGAATATATTTAGTAAATTTCCTACCTTAAATACATAAAAACTTTATTTTTATGAGTGGATGGCCTGCCACAATGCCCCTGATTAACAACTGCAAAGGAAATTTTCTCAATATTTAGATTTTTTGCACTCTTAGATTCCTGAGTTTTAAACACTTGTATTTTATCCAGATACTGTCCTATTCTAACAACTCATACATCAATAGAAATTTATGTAGCTTCCAGATTATGTAAAAAGCTCAATTTCGAAAAATGTACCCATAAGACTGATTTTGTTGTCCAGGGTCACATATGATATTGCATAATAACAAACTGGCACCAGATGACCGAAGTGATTAATAATCTCTCTGAATCTGGAAAGCATTTATGCAACAAGGAATTATGTAAATAAAATATATAACACTCATGTGAATGAGTCAAAGCATGAATTTAGTAAGAAAATGGAGTGTCTAAGACCCATGTTTACCCCCTGTCTGGTAACAAACTCCTCCCTGTCCTCACTTACAAACAAAGCACATCTTTCTTTTCAAGAATCGTCCTCTTTCTCCATAACATATCTGGTAAATAATGCTAGCAATATAAAGGCCACGTTGAGCAAAACATTCTGAAGCATTGCTGCAGTAACATTGCTGCCCCTGTAGTCATTCTTAAAGAGCAACAATTCTAACTCCTACCATAACAGCAGCCACTAATAAAAACAAGAAAGCTGCATGGAAGTCATCCTTATAGTATGTCTGCCTGAACTATCAATTTAACACAAAATAATCACAATATTACAAAAATAACTATTATTCATTGTTTGATTAATATTGTCAACACGTTATAGTAATTGTCATCTACAGCATAAGCATAGTCAAATCATATAATAACAAACATTTAGAAATGTTATGAAACTGTGATTTTCTCATATATTTATATTAAAATGTACATATGTTTGAACATTTGCTAATGATTCAACTCAACTTCATTTAAGGACTGCATTGGTCTGAGGTCATAAATCAAGTTTCAATTGCAGAGGGCCTTTATGATTCTTTAAGCTTTGGGTTTGAATAGATTTATTGGATCCAACAGTATTCAAGCACAATATACCACACAGGTCTCATTTTCACCTCTGCATGGAGCCTTGGAGCATTTGTGCTCTGTTTCATCATTATACCAGAGCTTTCCATTACAACTGTTTCCAGAAAGCCAAAGTTTAGTGATGAGATACATTTATCACAACACAATTGGAAGTTAACCAGAGGTCCCAACCGTTATGGTGGGATTGGGCATATTGGTGCGGATACTTACAGAATTGTTTCAAGTCTACTTTATGTACTGTATTTTTTATTTTATTTTTCCCTCGATGTGCAAGCAGAAAAACTCAGAGCAGACTTTCATTTGTTATTCAAAGTTTTTGATTTCATTTGCAATTCAAATTTATGAATTAAGATGGTTCATGTTTCAGAACCATCTGTTGTATTTATCCATCCCTTTCCTATTTAAATGAATATGACCTGCCTTATTAGATCAAAGGGGATTTAAGGTACAGTCATTTGAACCCAGAATTATTTTGCTGTAATAAAAATTACTAGTATCACTGATTTAGCTGTTCATACGGTGCTTGACGGTCATTAAAAACATGAATTTAATAAAATAACAAAAAAATAGCATTATTAGTATAATTGCAAATGCACATAGTGCTCGCAGTCACATACTTGTATGTACTGTAGGTTGATGTTAGATTATAACCTCTCATACTGTATTTAAATACTGATCAGAATGAAAAGGAGTCATATAACTGTTTGTCATCCCCCTCATAGAAAACCCATAATTAATAAGGTCAAGTTATCTGCAAAGTAGCAGTAAAGAAATAAAGTGTAACATGATTGGTTGGATCATACAGCTTTATAATCAAACAAGCAAATGCAGGAAAAAGGAGAATAACCATCCAACCAAGTGTCAGTGAAAGAGGCCACCTGCCAACTACTTACAGAGGTCAATGTCATTCCAGAAAACACCTCCTTATTCACAGGCACCGTGAGATGACAGGGCTCTAGTCTGGAAAAGGGAATATCTGGCCTAAAACCCCCTCTAAAAGACCCATGACTCTGTTTTGCCATGTACAAAGATGAAACTTTAAATAAATAGATAAAGTTTAAAGTGTACATGTATAGAGGTTTATAATATATTTGATACATTATAGAATACCTTCTCAATTAGATTCATGTCTAAACATTTCTCTATCTGAAACGTGTTATGAAGATCTTCAACTGTAAACACACAGCTTTTATATTACATTAAAGATTTCAAAGACATGCATGTAGATGTGAATTAAAGTTTGCGTGCATGTGACATTGACAAATGATTTACAAGCCAGGCACATAAACATATGAGAGGTTACATAACTCTGCATTAGGCAACTACAACATCACATACTTGTTGTTCTGATCGCTTCACACATGCGAGACATAATGAGACTTAAGATGGTCACAGTTGCGTAAAGGTCAGTATACAAACATGCTCTCTGTCACCTAAAGGAGCACTACAGCAGAAATATATATTGTTTAAGTAAAGAGATTACTTGCAGTCACTGCTGCAAACACTGACTTGATATTGCATACTCTCAGGTGGAAGTGTAGAAGTCAAATGCTATTTTGATTAAAAAAAAAATTAGTCATTATGAAAACACAAATCCAATCTAAACCAAAAAAAATCAATAGCAAATGATAGCAAAAAATTATAAAAGGTAAAATTTTAAAACAACTTCCCACAAAGCCTCGAACAAGTGAGAGGAGAATGAAGCCTCTGCAGACCAGAAGAGGACAAACTGAGCAGAAACACCATAACAAGATCTTCCCCCCTTGTTTGCCTCAAACCAAAGGGTGGGGAGAGCCGAATCTGAGGAGCTCAGTGGCATTAGGGCTACCTAAATCCAGGATAAGTCAGACAATAGGAACAGGTGGAAGGGAAAATAGTGACATGGGGAGACATGGGTTGTTTACCTAGTGTTGGTGAGATATAGGGCAGTGGGGGTTACGCCAAATGAAATGACGTACGAAGCAGTGTCTTTCAGTCAAACATTGTAAAAGGGAATTAATTATTATTTTAAATTCAAATGAGTTTCCCCTACCGCTTTATCTGTTAGTAATATACTGTATGCATTCCTTTTTAAAGCCATTGTCACCACCCTTCTCAAGTCCCCTCACCTGTTCTCCAGCAGAATAAACATCATTACCTAATTCAGTAATTCTGTCTCACTGCCCTTATTCCCTTAAAAGGCTGGAATTTTTTGACAACCTTATGGACCAATTTTAACATGACCCCTAAAGTTTAAAATGCCTGTTTAGACTGAAATACAAGACACACCTAGTTTAACAAGGAAAACTAGTTGAGAGCAGAAAGGAATTTCCTCAGGCCAGAAATAATGATACAAACATGGGTTGTGGGAAAATCATTAGCACTTTCTCAAATCTCCTCTTTACAGACGAGGTGTATCTGATCATGTGTTTATATATTGATATTTTTAAAACTCAAACGACTTTATTTTGGTGTGTAATATCCACTCCCATTGCAGTTGATTTCTATTGACCCTTTTAACTCCTATACAGTATGTTATATGCTGATGATTTACTCATAACACATTTTATACAAATTAGAAACAATTGTTGACAGTAACAGTTAATAAAATAGCACCACAGACGGACAGCATGTCACAGATGTTGTTTCAACATGCATTGAGCCCAAATTTCTGCTTTAATATAGATTATTCATGAGATAATTCTTTGTTAAAAAAGTAATGTTTTAAAACTGAAGCTATTTGAAGTTACATAACATTTCTTCCTTTGTACCTGCAGCCATTTAAACAGATGCTTTCTTTTATTACAGAGCGGTAGTGCTCTGCTTCAAGCCCCAAACAGGTGGGAGTGTTTTTACAGCTCTCACAAATAGCACATATATGAGGAACTTCACATTCACATAGAGACTTAAGAATTTCTTTCTGAAACCCAACTCTTATCCTCTTTTCCTACCCACAGACCCAGCTCACAATATAACCGTGGGTCAGACCTCATGAACAACTAACTTCTCCAGTTAGCTGAGGGCTGACATCCTGCGGGATGCAAGACAGCAAAAAATAAATAACTAATCCGCTATAACCAGTGCGCCATTTCAGCGCCACCAGGTTTTAATATGGAACAAAATTCAAAACATGTTGTCTGGAAGCTGAAGCATCTGTGTATGTCAACAAAGTGTTTCTCCTCCACAACAACAACCTTTAACATGTTGATCAAACACACAGAAAAAGTCAAATTGAAGTTTTGCTGTCCTACCAGGTATGACCTTCATGAAGTTTGGGGAACAGAAGAAGTTATAAACCAGAACGAGAATACAGATAAAGAAAGAGTCTCCGTTTGTTTGGTCAGCGCTGTCCCCTTCTTATTTTTGACGACCCGTGCCTGCTGTTCCGATATGTCAGCCCTTGCTTTGCCATGAGGTGGGTGGAGGCAAAGTAGTGCAGGGGAGGGGAGGCAGGGTGGGCGTGAGAGGCAGTGTGAGAGGAGAAGGGTATAAGAGCTAGGAGGATATAAATATCAAGCAGGGTGAGCTGCTCTTGCCGGCACACTTAGAATCTGATGAAACCCCTGTGTCCACAATTTGGCTGCATAGGAACTGATAGAGATCAGCTTGTTCCTGGATGATGGTGGACTTATTCTATGATATGGCATCACAACTCCCTTGCCTTTGTCTTACGTTCTGCTGCCAGACACCACGACTCCTCTTTATTGACGTTTTTGGGATAATCGACTATAAATTCCTTTATATAATTTATATTGCATATAGGAATTTATAGTCTGTTTAATAGTTGACCTGTATTTCTCTCTCCATCATCTTAAATGTGTGCTTCTAAGTTTGTTCTTGTATATATGGTTTACAAGGACAAAATGTCAGGTTACTCACCCGCATTACAGGGACACTTGGGTATATAAGGACATCTCAGTGTCCTTGTAATTCTAATACCAATTATGTAATTTTTTTACCCCCAATGAAGCCCCTTATTGTGTTTTTTTGCATTAAAAAAATTGTCCTTACATACCATGAAGTGCGTTTGTACAAATTTTACAACTGCCCCCTTAAACCAGGATGTGGGGTTTTCATACAATACAATTTCCCGGGAAATTTTACAACCATTAGTTAGAAAAGCCTAAAAGGACATTTGAACGTGTTTATTTTGAATATTAATAATCAAAACTTTGCATACATTACTTTCACTTAATACTTGTAATTCTAGAGTCATGTCTCTGCACGTTACTTTAATTATTTATATTTTGTTATTATTGTTCGTTTGTTTTAAAATATGGTGATGGGCTGCTCCATTTGCACCGTTTACGTGTATTTAATTACACATGGTAATATTACAATAACATGAATCTTAGTTAGCACAGCGATTGCATACCATTTTGATTTGAAGGCATTGTGATTGACAACACTACAGACCAATCAGAATGCGAATGATACTTGCTCGGGGATGTCAATCATTCATTTCCCGCGAAGAGACTGCGTCTGCAAGTTCCAAGTAAGTAATGTACGCTTTTATTAAAGTTTGTACTCATAAAACCATACGATACATGTTAGGAGGTGTTCTACGTTACATTATCTTTTTGTTAGCGTGTTTTTATATATCTTTTCTACTCTGTATGAAGCGCGAAATTTCGAGATTTAAGGTTACCTCAGTTTTAAACTAATACGGCCATATTAGAAAGCTGCATCTCTGATAGATCTCAAGTTAGAACCTAAAAAAAGTGCTTCAGACTAACTTTGAAGGTTTTTATACAATGATAAAACAGGGCTTGTCATACCACGTGGACGAGGATAGAGATACCTCAAATATCTCCATCATCTCACACGCAGTTTTTAAATTACTCTGCAGCGTTTAACAATTTCACTAACACTTGTAGTTGTTGTGTTATTGAGGCATATAGTAACTCGATATTTATAGTAATGTTTCTGCAGTCCCATAGTGAGAATCTAAATCTGTGTATTTGATCGATGCATTTGAGTCGATTCTTTACAAAGATTATGAAAACGGTTCAATTCACTTTGGTTAGTGATTCAGTTGGAATGACTCGACTGAATAGTTTGTGACCTGAAACATCAACGCGATGGTATAGGAAACGTGATGTTCGTTCTATTCTAAACACATGACACAATATTTCAGTATACTATTGTTTTTATTATAGTGCACAATAGTAAATTGTAGCTTGATATATTATTCTGTAGTAGTACATCAAACTGATCAACTGTAGTAAATGTAGTGTAATATACTGTGGTATACACATGTTTATACTGTATATGTTTATGCTCTGATATAAATAGGTTCATTGCCACACATGTGTCAACAAAGCCTGTCAGATTGATATTCACACAATAAATGCAATATAACCTAATGTAAATAATTCTGATCCACAACTGACTCTTAAATTTGTGATTTCAGTGAATACCAGAATAAGATCAAAAGACAGGTTCCTTACCCCTGCTCAAGAGGCTGAACTGCATATAAATTTCGGAAGAGACAAGAATTAAGTTTTTTCTAAATATATCAATGAAACTAAAGGTAAGTTTTGAAGCTCACAATTTAATACTTAGAACACCTTAATAAGTATATATACAGTATATATATATATATATATATATATCTATTTCAAAAAATGTGTTTCCTGTTTATAACATAGTTCAGGTTAAGTACCTCAGGTCTTTTTACATGTTTAAACCATTTTAACAGGACGTGGCGTTTTTGCCAAAGAATGCATTGCAAAGGGGTCCTTTATTCTTCAATACCGAGGAACTCTGTATGAAGAAAACAATAGGAAGTTCAGTGAAGTCTCAAATCCATATGCATATCATTTCAAACATGACGGAAATGGTTATTGGTAAGTCAAATGTTTATATCTTATTTGAAATGCCTATTTCTCCTTGTCAAATAATATAACAATTCATTTTTTTACAGTATTGATGCTTCACATGATGATGGCTCCCTGGGAAGACTAGTAAATGATGATAAAAAACCTAATGCAAAAATGTTGAAAATAGAGGTGAATGGCATGCCACATTTCTGTTTGTTTGCGATGAAAAATATTCCTGAAGGCCAAGAAATAACCTATAACTACGGAGGAGCTGACCTTCCTTGGCGTTTGAAAAGGGAGCATTCCAAGGTAATCGGGATTATTTTTTAATCACTCTAATGTGCAAATGTTCGTCTCATTAAAGTCATAGTTCACCCAAAAATACAAAATCTGTCATCATTTACTCCCTTTTTAGTCATTTCAAACCTGTTTGATTTTCTTTTTTCTGCAGAACACAAAAGAAGATATTCTTAAGCAGGTTGGTAACCTAACAACGGTGGTCCCTATTGACTTCTATTGTATGGACATGAAACCACTGAGAAGTCAGCAGGTACCGCTGTTGTTAGCTTATCAACATTCTTCACAATATCATATTTTTCTGCAGTCTTATTCTGCAGAAAAATAAAATCAAACAGATTTGAAATGATAAGATGGTGTGTAATTGGTGACAGAATTTTTATTTTTGGGTGGACTATTCATTTCAGTTTAGTGATAATTTCAGTAATAGTATTCATTTTAATTGGTATTAGCATGTGCTTAGCAGACCTGGCAAACGTAGGATTGCATTCCTCATTTTTGTAACCACCATGTTAATCTTCCACCCTTGGACAAATACACATTTAAATACGCCTTTATCCAAGTTAACTGTAATGTTAGAGCGAACGGCTATGTCAATTGACTAACGCCTGTACGTTTGAAGTAAGCTCCGACAATTGATTTAAAATTTGTGCAAAGGAGTATCTTCTAATCAAATAACAAATAGTCCACTGTAAGGTAGGAAGCCCTAGTAATT
The DNA here is from genome assembly GCA_029783895.1 of Triplophysa bombifrons. Taxonomy (NCBI): domain Eukaryota; kingdom Metazoa; phylum Chordata; class Actinopteri; order Cypriniformes; family Nemacheilidae; genus Triplophysa; species Triplophysa bombifrons. The sequence continues at coordinate 9,803,744 of CM056455.1, forward strand.
TACTTTAGTGATTTTTAGATGCTGGTTCACTTGTTTCATTTGTTAATTGGTAAAGCAGCCTCAACGTGAGCTTTATTTCAGAAATGCCAGCAATATGGTTCTAAAAGCACCATGCCTGTTTTTAGACGTCTATATTTTTCTGAAAGGTTTATCTGATTGTAAAAATTTTGTTTGCCTGTTTAAAATCAATCAGACATGATATTTGTAATAATGAAGGAAGTGGTTCTGCGACAGTCTAAAAACAAAGCCGTATGTTATTGTATCACGTATTAAGAATTACATTTTTTCTGCAGCAGACTGTGCTTGATACTACCACTGAAAAACAGAGCCAAAGTGCCAAAGTAGCACTGCAAAGCCAGCAAGATCAAGATGACCTGGGAATGGAGATGCCAGGTATGAATACCACATTTTGTCTTCTCATGTTGGACACAACCATCTTGTGATCATAGTTACACTTGTATGACACAAGTTTAGTTAAAGTTGTGTGAGTGGTTGGATCTACCACTGCATGGCAGACAAAGGGCTGTAGGAGTGGGCTGGAAGCTTTGTTCTTTCTCTCAGTGTTTCTGATATTCATGTGTCACAAGTGTTACCTCTCTATTTGTCCATTTAGTCAACTCCACCAACAACCAGCCTTGCCAGGTGCCTTTAGCAGATGCCTTTATGGACATTGAACACAGTAAGGTAAGCAACAAATCGCAATTGAACTTCAAATGCTTTTTAGTTGTTTTCTGTGGGTATGCTAGACTTCATGGCCAGCTTTATTAGTATTGTTAATGTAAAATTTCTGCTCCTTCATCTACTGTTCAAGATAAAATAATAGTTGTAACTGGCCATACAGCAACCTTATGTCTGAAGGCCATCACGTTTTGCTATATCAGGACTTGTGTATGTAGTCCCATAGACACCAATTCCTCACTGTGTCTCTCATATGTGTGTAACACCATCATGGTGTACAAGGACATGGTTCGGTATATCAGGACTTGTGTATGTAGTCCCATAGACACCAATTCATTTCTGTGTCTCTCATATGTGTGTTACATCATCATGGTGTACAAGGACATGGTTTGGTATATCAGGACTTGTGTATGTAGTCCCATAGACACCAATTCATTTCTGTGTCTCTCATATGTGTGTAACACCATCATGGTGTACAAGGACATGGTTTGGTATATCAGGACTTGTGTATGTAGTCCCATAGACACCAATTCATTTCTGTGTCTCTCATATGTGTGTAACACCATCATGGTGTACAAGGACATGGTTTGGTATATCAGGACTTGTGTATACCATCATGGTGTACAAGGACATGGTTCGGTATATCAGGACTTGTGTATGTAGTCCCATAGACACCAATTCATTTCTGTGTCTCTCATATGTGTGTAACATCATCATGGTGTACAAGGACATGGTTTGGTATATCAGGACTTGTGTATGAAGTCCCCAATCCACATTATGGTTCTAAAAGCACCATGCCTGTTTTTAGACGTCTATATTTTTATGAAAGGTTTATTTGATTGTAAAGATTTTGTTTGCCTGTTTAAAATCAATCAGACATGATATTTGTAATAATGAAGGAAGTGGTTCTGCGACAGTCTAAAAACAAAGCCGTATGTTATGGTATCACGTATTAAGAATTAATTTTTTTCTGCAGCAGACTGTGCTTGATACTACCACTGAAAAACAGAGCCAAAGTGCCAAAGTAGCACTGCAAAGCCAGCAAGATCAAGATGACCTGGGAATGGAGATGCCAGGTATGAATACCACATTTTGTCTTCTCATGTTGGACACAACCATCTTGTGATCATAGTTACACTTGTATGACACAAGTTTAGTTAAAGTTGTGTGAGTGGTTGGATCTACCACTGCATGGCAGACAAAGGGCTGTAGGAGTGGGCTGGAAGCTTTGTTCTTTCTCTCAGTGTTTCTGATATTCATGTGTCACAAGTGTTACCTCTCTTTTTGTCCATTTAGTCAACTCCACCAACAACCAGCCTTGCCAGATCCCTTTATGGACATTGAACACAGTAAGGTAAGCAACAAATCTTTTTTTAACTTCAAATGCTTTTTAGTTGTTTTCTGTGGTGGTTTGTGGGTATGCTAGACTTCATGGCCAGCTTTATTAGTATTGTTAATGTAAAATTTCTGCTCCTTCATCTACTGTTCAAGATAAAATGATAGTTGTAACTGGCCATACAGCAACCTTATGTCTGAAGGCCATCACGTTTTGCTATATCAGGACTTGTGTATGTAGTCCCATGGACACCAATTCATTACTGTGTCTCTCATATGTAGGGATGGGTATCGTTAAGGTTTTAACGGTACTACTACTTTTATCGATACCACTTATCGGTCCGGTACTTTAACGGTACTCTTATCGGTACTTTCTTGTTGTGTTTTTTTTATGAAAGACAAAACTAAAGCTGGAGTTTTTTTCACTATTTAAAACATTCGTATTCTTTACATTCGTTGACCTAACATATCTTAATGCAGGTAAAAGATGACTGATACCCGCCTATTATTCATAGAGAATTAAAATAAAATGCATGTGGTCCTAAATTTGTTTATGTTTTTGTTGTTTTTGTTTAATAATAATAATTATACAGGTTTGTAACCTCTTGCAATTTACACAAACACAAAAAAAGTTTATGTATTTCATCGCTACAAATTAATTTTTTAGGTAAGCTCTGCTTTATAATTTCTTAAGCATAATTTATTATTATTCATCCATTTTAAATGCAGTAGCTACTGTGAAAGCAGTTTTTATGTTTAAGATTTATTTAGGCTACTGCATAAAAAACACACTCTAAAGATTTATATGTAGGCTATTTTTTTATGTGATGTGTGTTTATTAAATGATTACATACTAATTTAAACAAACCTTATGCAATGTTTAAATTATGTCTGTGTTATTTAGGAAGACAGCTAGGCTAGCATACGCACCTGAGGACGTGGATGATGAACTATTAGCTAGCAGGCAGTCGAAAACATTGCATCTCTCTGTCTGCACATAATGCACTTTAGAGAGATGTTTAGCTAGATTACTTGTGTTACCGCTCTTACAAGCAAAAGTCTTGTTGCACTTGTTGCAACGAGCATTATCTGTATCTACTCGCGTGAAATGTAGCCAGACTTTAGAGCGTTTGTTTCTCTCCGCCATCGTCACTCTATTATATGCGCGAGCTTTCGTGTTGTGTGCGCGCGAGCTCTGTGTAGTGTGGGACAGACGTACATTTTGCGTGCAGTGCGAGATTGCGAATAACGAAAATGCAGGTAAATGTCTTAAATATTATCTCAAATTAGAAATGGTTGGTCAGTTAAAATGCTAGGTAACGTTTATTTAGCAATAATAAATAGGAAATGTTTTTCTTAATTTCTCAAGTACCGATAGCAGAACCGTTTACGTCAGAGCTTATCGATACTTCGGTCTTTCATAATTTAGCCCCGAGACCGATAAAGTACCGAGTTTCGGTACCCATCCCTACTCATATGTGTGTAACACCATCATGGTGTGCAAGGACATGGTTTGGTATATCAGGACTTGTGTATGTAGTCCCATAGACACCAATTCATTTCTGTGTCTCTCATATGTGTGTAACACCGTCATGGTCTACAAGGACATGGTTTGGTATATCAGGACTTGTGTATGTAGTCCCATAGACACCAATTCATTACTGTGTCTCTCATATGTGTGTAACACCGTCATGGTCTACAAGGACATGGTTTGGTATATCAGGACTTGTGTATGTAGTCCCATAGACACCAATTCATTTCTGTGTCTCTCATATGTGTGTAACACCATCATGGTGTACAAGGACACGGTTCGGTATATCAGGACTTGTGTATGTAGTCCCATAGACACCAATTCATTTCTGTGTCTCTCATATGTGTGTAACACCATCATGGTGTACAAGGACATGGTTTGGTATATCAGGACTTGTGTATGTAGTCCCATAGACACCAATTCATTTCTGTGTCTCTCATATGTGTGTAACACCATCATGGTGTACAAGGACATGGTTTGGTATATCAGGACTTGTGTATACCATCGTGGTGTACAAGGACATGGTTTGGTATATCAGGACTTGTGTATGTAGTCCCATAGACACCAATTCATTACTGTGTCTCTCATATGTGTGTAACACCATCATGGTGTACAAGGACATGGTTTGGTATATCAGGACTTGTGTATGAAGTCCCCAATCCGCATTATGGTTCTGAAAGCACCATGCCTGTTTTTAGACGTCTATATTTTTATGAAAGGTTTATTTGATTGTAAAAATTTCTGCTCCTTCATCTACTGTTCAAGATAAAATGATAGTTGTAACTGGCCATACAGCAACCTTATGTCTGAAGGCCATCACGTTTTGCTATATCAGGACTTGTGTATGTAGTCCCATGGACACCAATTCATTACTGTGTCTCTCATATGTAGGGATGGGTATCGTTAAGGTTTTAACGGTACTACTACTTTTATCGATACCACTTATCGGTCCGGTACTTTAACGGTACTCTTATCGGTACTTTCTTGTTGTGTTTTTTTTATGAAAGACAAAACTAAAGCTGGAGTTTTTTTTCACTATTTAAAACATTCGTATTCTTTACATTCGTTGACCTAACATATCTTAATGCAGGTAAAAGATGACTGATACCCGCCTATTATTCATAGAGAATTAAAATAAAATGCATGTGGTCCTAAATTTGTTTATGTTTTTGTTGTTTTTGTTTAATAATAATAATAATAATTATACAGGTTTGTAACCTCTTGCAATTTACACAAACACAAAAAAAGTTTATGTATTTCATCGCTACAAATTAATTTTTTAGGTAAGCTCTGCTTTATAATTTCTTAAGCATAATTTATTATTATTCATCCATTTTAAATGCAGTAGCTACTGTGAAAGCAGTTTTTATGTTTAAGATTTATTTAGGCTACTGCATAAAAAACACACTCTAAAGATTTATATGTAGGCTATTTTTTTATGTGATGTGTGTTTATTAAATGATTACATACTAATTTAAACAAACCTTATGCAATGTTTAAATTATGTCTGTGTTATTTAGGAAGACAGCTAGGCTAGCATACGCACCTGAGGACGTGGATGATGAACTATTAGCTAGCAGGCAGTCGAAAACATTGCATCTCTCTGTCTGCACATAATGCACTTTAGAGAGATGTTTAGCTAGATTACTTGTGTTACCGCTCTTACAAGCAAAAGTCTTGTTGCACTTGTTGCAACGAGCATTATCTGTATCTACTCGCGTGAAATGTAGCCAGACTTTAGAGCGTTTGTTTCTCTCCGCCATCGTCACTCTATTATATGCGCGAGCTTTCGTGTTGTGTGCGCGCGAGCTCTGTGTAGTGTGGGACAGACGTACATTTTGCGTGCAGTGCGAGATTGCGAATAACGAAAATGCAGGTAAATGTCTTAAATATTATCTCAAATTAGAAATGGTTGGTCAGTTAAAATGCTAGGTAACGTTTATTTAGCAATAATAAATAGGAAATGTTTTTCTTAATTTCTCAAGTACCGATAGCAGAACCGTTTACGTCAGAGCTTATCGATACTTCGGTCTTTCATAATTTAGCCCCGAGACCGATAAAGTACCGAGTTTCGGTACCCATCCCTACTCATATGTGTGTAACACCATCATGGTGTGCAAGGACATGGTTTGGTATATCAGGACTTGTGTATGTAGTCCCATAGACACCAATTCATTTCTGTGTCTCTCATATGTGTGTAACACCGTCATGGTCTACAAGGACATGGTTTGGTATATCAGGACTTGTGTATGTAGTCCCATAGACACCAATTCATTTCTGTGTCTCTCATATGTGTGTAACACCATCATGGTGTACAAGGACATGGTTTGGTATATCAGGACTTGTGTATGTAGTCCCATAGACACCAATTCATTTCTGTGTCTCTCATATGTGTGTAACACCATCATGGTGTACAAGGACATGGTTTGGTATATCAGGACTTGTGTATGTAGTCCCATAGACACCAATTCATTTCTGTGTCTCTCATATGTGTGTAACACCATCATGGTGTACAAGGACACGGTTCGGTATATCAGGACTTGTGTATGTAGTCCCATAGACACCAATTCATTTCTGTGTCTCTCATATGTGTGTTACACCATCATGGTGTACAAGGACATGGTTTGGTATATCAGGACTTGTGTATGTAGTCCCATAGACACCAATTCATTTCTGTGTCTCTCATATGTGTGTAACACCATCATGGTGTACAAGGACACGGTTCGGTATATCAGGACTTGTGTATGTAGTCCCATAGACACCAATTCATTTCTGTGTCTCTCATATGTGTGTTACACCATCATGGTGTACAAGGACATGGTTTGGTATATCAGGACTTGTGTATACCATCGTGGTGTACAAGGACATGGTTTTGGTATATCAGGACTTGTGTATGTAGTCCCATGGACACCAATTCATTACTGTGTCTCTCATATGTGTGTAACACCATCATGGTGTACAAGGACATGGTTTGGTATATCAGGACTTGTGTATGAAGTCCCCAATCCGCATTATGGTTCTGAAAGCACCATGCCTGTTTTTAGACGTCTATATTTTTATGAAAGGTTTATTTGATTGTAAAAATTTGGTTTGCCTGTTTAAAATCAATCAGACATGATATTTGTAATAATGAAGGAAGTGGTTCTGCGACAGTCTAAAAACAAAGCCATATGTTATGGTATCACATATTAAGAATTCTATTTTTTCTGCAGCAGACTGTGCTTGATACTACCACTGAAAATAAGAGCCAAAGTGCCAAAGTAGCACTGCAAAGCCAGCAAGATCAAGATGACATGGGAAAGGAGACATCATTAACTTCAGGTATATTCCATAAATAAACCAGTATCTCTACAGTGCATTTTTCTTTTTACATCTCCTTAAATGTGATATTTTTGTGAAATGTGAAAGTCTATTTAATTTAATAAAGGAAATAAAATAATATACAATATTTTATTCATGTGGGTGTGTCATTGTTAACCAGAAAAATTATATGGCCAACACATTAGAGTCAGCTTTTGTTTAAGGGTTAAGAAAGAATGATTTTTTTTTCTTCGGGTGAACTATTTTTTAAATAACTAAGCTAAGCAGTCAAACTGTACATCTGTTGGGTTTGAAGTTATACATTACACATTATCATTACACATATTTTACATTATACATATTTAAACTTTAATCTGTTGACAAGATTGCATTACAACAATTAATAAAATGTACATGTGGCAGTGTTGTAGTTTTGTGGCTGCTTATATTTGCAATAAAGCTGCTTGTGAAGTGCATTGTCTTAGTGCATTCTGTTGCCGCTTTACCTTCTGTAAGGGTTTAATAATCATTGTCATTGATCTTTTTGATCTGGTTAAAGTCCATTGAAGAAAGTCTTGTCATTCGGAAGCCATGTTTGCATCTCTAACCGACAACTTTTTTTGGTAATAGCAAGACCACAGTCCTATCTACTTGAATGGATGAAGGCAGATATTTCTAAAATCCCTGGCCGAAATCACAATGACATATATTAAATCAATAATTCTGTCGATAATTAACACGGACATGAGCATGCGCACACTTGCAGATAAGCAAGCGCCTAACGAGTGCAATTTTGTAATGGAGAATTTACAGTCTTTTAAAAACATTTTTGGTAAAGTGATTGCAGCTGTTATAATGGAAAGATCTCTTTCCTAAAATTGTTCTTTGGTTTTGTGAGACACATTAAGACACTTGACATACAAGCATCATCAATGGTGACAAACAATCATGAATCAGTTTTGTACTATGCACCCAGCTTAAAGCAGTTCAGTAAATTGTCACCATTGTTGAAATTCAAATGTGGGTTGTTGATGTCTTGTGTCTTTTGGTAATGTTGTGATTACACCTATACTGTTAATGGTTTAATTGCATTTATTCTGGTATGACCAAAGTGCCCATGTGTTAGTGTCACCCACCTTAACCACAGATTAGTAGTAAACGTGCCTTTCAGATGTTTTACCAACAACTGCCAGCAGTCTCTGCTCCTTCCATCTTTCAGACACAGCGCTAACACGATGTATGGACAACCGTTGCAGAGGCATTTTCATTATATTTCCACATAATGATGCAGATAAGCGATGAAATATGTCCATAGAAAGTTTTTTTTTTTCATTAGATGCGAAAATATTTAAACGGCAGCCCATAACACACGTACTGTATCCAAGTTCATCTTTTGTGATTTGCATTATAGCAAATTAACATGTTACTGCTAAAAAGTTCCTACATTGATTACTCTGACTATGTTTACATGTACACAAATATTGATTATTCAATGTTTTCATTTTTTTTACTAGCCCTGGTATACCATGCTTGACCTTATAAACCACTTTGCTTTATGTGTATGTTTGATTTACATAATAAGTCCCTGTAAACTTTTATGTCCTAACAAACCCTGATACGGATGACCCTGCATGCCTGTGAAAAAACAGGTTAGCCATATTTTTATAATTGCATGGTCAGAAGAAAATTATTAAGTGAGATGTATCTTAATGAGGCCATTAAACATTGTTAGAGATTTCCATTTTATTTGTATGTTGGAAGGCAAGGGATGTCCCCGTAAACCACAGTGGTTACATGATGTCCTTGTAAACACTACATACCTGTAGTAAGGATGTGTGTGCGTGCGTGCGTGCGCGTCTGCGCATCCGTGTGTGTATTGTGTGTGTGTGTAGTGTTTTCTGTGTTTTCAACTTTTTTTTTACTTTTTAAATATTTTGCTTATAGTCAATATGTTTCATATAAAGCTGCTTATTACAATGACAATTGTAAAAAAAAATGGGCAATAATCAAAATCAAAACAATAATCAAATGAATTTCAGTAGATCAAGCAGCATTCAGCTTCTAACATACTGCCTAACATCATATATCTGTCAAACTATTCTTAACCATATGAGTTCCATATGGGTTTAAATGTTTTATATTTATTTATTTAAATAGTGGTAATGGGATGCCTGACATGGATGGGCATTTCAGCCTCTTTTGATCCATATCATAAGTCTTTTGAGACCCTAGGTGGAGCCAGACATATGCAAAATATAGTATGGTTTACTAGTTTATATATAGTTTATATAGTTTATAGTTGTGATCCACTGAAATTAGCATTATTAATTAATCTGTTGTCAGAGTTCCCTCGTATTTATAGTACTTATGGCTGTGCTAATTTGATATTTAATAGAATCTGAACAACCGTTGGCATCTAAACAACCCTTGGAATTTTGACTGACCAGCACCTATACAGTAATCTGGTTTAATTTTACTCTTGTTAATCTGCACAATATAAACAGGTTTAAGCGGCATCTGATAATTTATTCTGTTAAATTAACATACAATTAAATAAAATGAAGAATCTCTATTTACCATGCAAATAACTTACATTTACACATTTGGTTTACCATTTAATCTAAAGCAATCTATAGTATGTTCAAGGAATATGTCTTTATCAAGATTTGTGTTTCTTGAAAATCAAACTCGTGTTTTTTCTTCATGATACCATAATGCTCAACCAGTTCAGAAACTTACGCCTATCAAGTATTTTTAGTTTTGTTTTGCATGAGTCTAATGAAAGCTATGTCATTTTAGATGGGGTCCAAGACTGGTCACATGTATCAGTCAGCGAAATGCCGATTAATTCAAGCGAGCTCTTGCATGCCTTACTTGCTTTTTTAGGATTTTTTTATAATTTTGACAGATACTACATGGCTTGATGACATTAAAACAACAGTTTTTTCATAGGAAACTATAATATTTCATTAACATTCCTCATAAAGATGTTTCAGATAACAACATACACTTCCCAAGTGTTCAAGCCTAGGTTGTGTGCAGACAAGTCACTGACTATAAACTATTTTTATATGAATTCATGTCACTTTGTTCATTGGCTCCATACTTTCTCATTTCTGGCTTCTGAAAGGTCAGATTGATTAGGCTTCTCAGAATTCAACTTCAGATGACTCATGTACTGTATCACAATCATGTGACATTGAGAATATCAGTGGGTCTGTCACATCACAAACATGCAGGAATGTTTGGTGGAGGTGGAACACTAGCACACAAAACACTGTTGTCTGCTCAGACAACAATGCTACCAAAGTTTAAACTTCCATATATCTAGAGTACTTCTGAACAAAAATCTGCTAAAGAATAAAAAATAAAATTCTGGTTTTGTATAACATGTACTAGACACCATAAATAATTTAATTCCCAGTTGAAAAGTTTCATCTCAAGGTGATAGAAGGCCTTTCATAAAGACATGTGCTTTGGAGATGCAGTAGAGGGCAGTAGAAATTTACCAATGCATACTGCATGACATGATTTTGTCTTTCTTACCTTCTTTCTTACATTCTTATAAGCTGACATCTGATCATAATATAACAAATTATGGATCCTCTTTAAGTCTAACAGCATTCAGTTATGCATTCAGAATCTGAGAATTCCAGTGGGAGTTATGACTGTACCCAAAGTTATGATGAAACAGACTATAATGAAAAATCAAAACTAAAGACTAATCATTTGTCTATCTTTCCTAAGTGAGACACCTACTAAACACACCCATTAAACCGTGCCAAATCTAAATTCTTCTGTTCATTGCAAAAGCCTTCACACCACCCATGATTCCACAACTCCCTCTGTCAGGTGTTTGCTAGATTTATAAGCAGATCACGCAAATGTATAAAAGCAAAGCTAAAACATATTTCCATTAACAGTCTTGCATTTACGCAAATGTACCAGGATGAAACTGGAATGCACATCCATGATAACAAAAACAAAGCCAACTGCAGCACACATTCCAGAGATTTCTTTTGCAAGGTCTGTTGGAGTGTTGCAGTGGAGTAAGACACTGGAGAATTTTGGATGGATAACCTTATGTGCAGTATGCCATTCTATAAACCAAAAAGCAAACATGATCACTGGAAACCAGAGACAAGACAGGACAAACCACCGGAAATAGATAAAATACACATGCTTCCTCTGACAATGGCACTAGTCCTGAAAGCACAGCACTGGTTTTGTTTTTTCATGAATATTAAAGGCTTAAAATCTTTTTGTTCTACTCAGAGAACATGTAGCTGTAGCCTATATTGTGCCTGGCAGCATGGTGGGTGGAACTGACTTCAAACATTATTGTCCTTTCAGAAACACAGTGCTGGCTAACTGCTTATTACAACCGGTCTGGTATTCCCCTTCAAGACCAATGAAACCTCACAAAAAATCACAAGCTAGCTAGTCACAACCAAAAGCGAAAAGCAAATACCAAAAGGGTGATTGTGAAATTTGATGCATAATTTGATGTTATGGGTGTGGATATGAATTACTAACAGAGGATCATGTCTCAGAGTTAAGTGGAAACAAATATGCCCAGATTTAGATTTGTTATTGAATTTTTTTTTCATAAAAGGGTTCATAAAAGCATGCCTTATTGCAACAGCTAAGCATTCATTTAGGAAGACATTCATGTTTATATGCTCACACAATGTGAGTTTAAGCAACTACCATATAGCTACTGTAATTTGAATATGCTGCAGCACATCCAAGCTTAACGTCATGCCAAAATCATCACAGACTTTAAAATCTATAAACCTCCTGTTTATTCATTCTGGAGAGAATAGACACAGTTCACTCTAAAAATCTTCATACTGTATACTGTAACATGCCTCTCAAGTATAGGATGCCCAACAGCCTAATAACAGCACAACTATTCTAACACCACAGCAGTCACCTTGAACCTCCCAAACAGCAAATACAGATGGCAACTGTCATCAAAAGCTCATAGCAGAAACAGAGGAGACAAAACAGAATAGGTCTCGTACCTTCTATGAAGTTGGGAAAGATTTTTTGCTCAGGCTCTTGTAGTGAATGATCCCAAAAAGTCTCTTTTTCAGGACTCTGCAGGATGCCACGTTCTATGGCCAGTTCTTCCAAGACGTCATAGTCCAAATTAACCTCTGCAACCTCTGGCAGAGGGAGTGCAACAGGTTGTTCTGCACCAGGACTGGCTATCTGTTGCACTTCAATCACTTCTTCCACCACAACGATCTTCTTCCGCATGGCGTCGTCTACGGGCTGCTTTTGTGTGTCGCAGGTGAGCTCTTCAGTAGGAAGAGAGCCAGTTTGGCCAGGCTGTGCAGGGGCCTTGCTATCCGATAGCCTGTTGTGCCTGACTTTACTCTGATGTGTGTCAGGAGAGGCAGAGTGTTGTGCAACACTGGGAGGTTCCCTGTGGTCAGGGAGGGGGTTGGACTGAACTGAGACTGCTGCTGTTGCTGCTGACGCTAAGGCTGCCGGTGCTTCCCACTGTCTCTTTGCAAAGGATGTATTTTTTTTCTGAACCTTCCATTTTTCAGCCAATGGCTGAGCAGGCTCCACCTCTTTTTTGTGAGTTGTGGCCTCATTTTGTACAGCTGTTGACTGTGTGCTCTCCACAATGTGCATTTCTTCTGAGGATGTCTTTGCAGATTCATTTGTTTCAACTTGCTTTGGGGCTTCGACCTTTGGCAGGTCGACGTTACTGCCATCCTGAGCTGTTGTTTTCACATGTGTTGCTTCTGTAACAACAACAGGGAATGGTTTTAAAACAAGAGTTTTTTCAGCCAATTTATGTTTTTTTTTCTTTCCTTTCGAAGGCTTTGAGGCAACTAGATCCTTGTTCATCGCAGCTTTAGTTTTACCAGCAACATTGAGTTCCTCAGTCAGTTTCTCAGATGATGGTTGTTGTTGAATGGAATCAATCGGTTTTGGTGCTGTTGCTGTTTGTTCTATTATTACTGTCTCACTGGTGTCAGCAAATTTAGATTGGGACTGAGATTTGGCCTTGTGACCCCTAACCTTTGTTATGACCTCAGCAGTAGACATAGCATCAGGAATGTCTACCTTTTCATGAACTTTTGGCAGCGTAGTTTGACTCTTGGATGTTTCTTGGATTTCCTCAGCCTTTTGGGAAACAGGCTCTTTCTGTTGCTCATTAATCACTGGTGTTGTAGCTGAATTGCTGACAATCTTCTTAAAGGAAAGCTCAGGAGTTCGCTGTTGCAAATTAATATTGATTTTTTTTTCAGAATTGTTCATTGCCAAACCAGCCGCATGAATGGAAGGCCAATGATTTGGTGCAATAGAGATATCCACTGCAATTGCTTGTTTTTCATTACTGAGAGGTTGTTCATTTACAGTTTCGGTCATTGTAATCTTTGTTTTATCCACTTTTGGTTTTGAGGAAGTCGGATAAGGAGTATCATTAGTAATTTTGTTATCAACTGTGGATATGTTTTCGTGAGAGGCCTTTATATGCACCTCAGTAAACATGGAGGATTCCGCTGTTGGTACTGTTGGCAAATCGTGAACATTTTTAGTCAAAACTGTTTTCTTTGTTTTCTCCACCTTCAGTTTTGAAGTAGAATGAGAAGCATCTTTATCACCTTTTACCATGGTTTTCTGAGAAACCTTTAAATCAACCTGCTCCTTGGGTTTTTCTTTGGTTGCTTCGACAGGGTCAGAAAAAAACATGGAGGATTCCACTTGGATGTCCAGAGTCTTTTCGGTCACAATTGTTTTCTGTGTTTCCTTTGGTTTTAAGTAAGTAGGATCAGGAGCATCCTTAGCCATTTCATCTGGAATGTTTACATTTTCTGAGACTGTGATAAACACCTCTTCTTTGGTTTTTTCTTTGATGACCTCAGTAGGTAATGAAGAAACAGTTGGAACGTTCTGCACATTTTTAGTCAATGTTTTCTGTATTTTGTCCAATTCTGGGTTTGAGAAAATAGGTTGAGAATAATTCTTATTCATTTTACTCTTATCTCTTCCCATGAATGCGGTCTCCTGAGAGATTTTTAAACCCACCATATCCTTGGGTTTTTCTTTTACTGCTTCAATGGGAATAGAAAACACAGCAGATTTTACAGCAACTGACTCCGCTGTTGGTCTATCCTGGTTATTTATGGTCTCAACAATTTTTTGTGTTTTCTCCACCTTCAGTTTTGAAGAAGTAGAATAAGCATCATCCTTAGTTGTTTTGTCATCTCTTGTGGATGTGGTTTTCTGAGAAACCTTCATAAACATCTCCTCTTTGTTTTTTTCTTTGACTGCTTTAGTGGGGACAGAAGACGTAGATGATTCCCCTATATTTGTCTCAGCATTTGATATGTTCTGCACATCTTTAGCCACGACTGTTTTCACCACCTTTGGCTTTGAGGAATTCTGTTGAGGAGCATCTTTAGTTATTTTGCTATCAACTGTTACTGTGGAGGTGGTTTTCTGAAAGACCTTGATAAACACCTCTTCGTTGGGTTTTTCTTTGATGGCTTCAGTAGGTAAGAAAGAAACAGCTGGCACATCCTGCACATTTCTTGTCGCTGTTTTCTCAGTTTTTTCCAAATTTAGTTTTGAGAAAATAGGCTGAGATGCATCCTTAGCCGTTTTGCTTTTGTTAGTTTTTGTGGATGTTGTTTCCTTTGTAAACAGCATTTCTATGTTTTTTTCTTTTACTGCTTTAGTAGAAACAGACAGGTGGGAATCCACTTCTATTGTCTCCACTGTTGATGAAACAGTTGGCACATCCAAACTGACATTAAGCTTTTGTGTTTTTTGCTCTCGTGCTGTCTTGATACATTCCCTGAGTTCCATTTCCTTATTTTTTTCCTGTTTAACTGGCTTGACATTGTGAGTTTCAATAGGAGTCATATGAGAGGCTGTATGCATAGCAACTTTCTTTCTGACACTTTGTTCCATCTCTTCGATGTAACCGTGAGAAAGTTTGGGCTGGTCCCTGGGTTCCCATGATTCTTTGGGTCTCTGACTACTAGCTATTGGACGGCCTCTAAATCTTGATGATCTCTCATTGGTTTCAATCCTCTCCTCCTCATCAGTGCTCGTCATTTTGCGCCGGTAATCTTGTCGATCCTGTATAGCCTCTTGTTTTTCTGTGCCCATCTTGACTGGTTTAGGAACATAAGAAGTTGGACCCTGAACAGCTTGTACTTGTGCCTCCCTTGGGGCGATGGCCAGAGTGGCTGCTGGCCGGCGTACTCTCTGTAGTGGTGTAGGCACGATCTCTGAAGGCAAATGAAGGTAATCGCGCAAGTAAACAATTCCTGTGTTACTAAGGTACCAGTAAAAATGCCTCCATGCAAAGGTCTCCCTCACATATCCCCTGGACTTCAGTGAGCCCATAACTCGAATCACCTGCAGGTTATCCACACCAGGAATCTCAGGATGCTTGGTCTGGGGACGCTTGTCTTTCTTTGCCACCATGACACCATCCCGAAAGAGATGCTCAAAGATTGCTCTCAGGTTATCAAGGGGCATTAACATTCCAGCAACCATTGTGTTTCCTTAATATGGCTCACAGCGTATGAGTAAACAGTGACAACTACACCAAAGAAGAACAAATCACTGAATGACCTCACTACTCTGTGTCCTGCAGCAGAGCCGGCTGCCACGTGCTACTAATTCAATGAAGAAGAAGAATTCAAAGAAGGCTTAAAATAAATACAACCTGCTTGCCTGTCCGTTGTAGTTTAGATAAAGTCCCTTCTCAGCAAAATATGTTCTTTCTATTTAAAATCTTCTTTGAGACAAAAGAAAAACTTAGAGAAGGAAAACGGTTCCCTTCTGTACCCAGCCTTCCTTGAAAGTGAGCATAGTCCAGACTGACAGAGCTGCAATGAGAGGGGGTGTGTGTAATAGAGAGAGAGAGAGCTCTGATCCAGTCAGTCCCTCCCACCTCGGTTAAGCAAAGAATAAACTGTTAGAATGAAATAGCCTGGTCGGCACATGTGCAACAGTTGTGACTTAAAGCTTGAAGCAAATATATGCATAGATAATAACCAAAACTATAGTCAAGAAAAATAGAACTCTAATAATAGTCTAAAGAAATGCCCGCTCAGCACACCTATGTTTCACTGAAGCATTTGTACAACAGTGTCTATGAGGAACCACCCACAGGACATGTTACACTGCCCCGGTTGTGTTGGACACTCTTAACAGCGGAGAGAGCAGATTCGTCAAAAATAATTTAGATGATAAAACCTTTAAGTATGTCGTCCAATAGAAAAAAAAGATACAGGGGTTAACACACCCCTTAGGCAAGGAGTTTACACACATCATATCATATGACAGAACACACCTTTTCCCTTAAAGTCACTTGAATTCCTCATAGAAATCATCCCAAATCCCAGTCTGTTTTACATGTGGTTATTTTACTACACTCTATATGTAAACTGGAGAGGCAGTGACTGATTTTGATCAATAGGTTGGCATAAAAGACAACACACAACTGATGATTAAAACATGATACTATTGAGTCAGAAACTATATCAACTAGGTAATAGTTCACATATTGAAATTGATAATAAAAATAGCAAAAATTTAGAAAAAGTAAAGGTTTAGCTAAATTAGGACTAACTTTTATACTTATTTATGTACAAGTACTGTATTAATGTGACACATTTCTTTAACAGTGTGCAAACACATTCAGAAGCAACAATTAACTGGGACAGAAAAGTCAACGTTAATTTTTAAGCTCACATAAAGGAATAGTTCAATCCAAAATGTTGTCAAATCTAATGTTGCTCACCCTCCAGTTGTTACAAACCTGTATACATTTTTTGCTGTTGTGCTGAACACAAATTACGATATTCTAATGAGTCTTTTTGGGTCACCATTGACTCCCATAGTAGGACAAACTTTTATTAAAATATCTTAATTTGGGTTCAGCACGACAAATAAGTATATACAAAAAAATTTTGTGACAACTTTTCCTTTAAGCTGAGGTATTTTTTAAAAAGCACTGATTTAGATGCTGATTCATGTTTTTCATACATGCAGATATTATTGTAATGCTTTGTTTAATAGTAGCATCATTTTTTTAATAATAGAAAATATTTATTGGCAGACGAAAATAAAAGACAATAGCGTTTCAATAAAAACTTTTTGCAAACACTATTAGCATTAAAGTGTTGCATGATGCAACAGTCTGAACTTACCAACAAGGAATTCATTGAGGGCTCTATATATCTCAATATAGCTTATGAATGAGTTTCCTATGAGAGAGTACACTAAATAAAGAGCTGTGCTTTGCTGGTAACCTTTCAAAGGATCCAAGAATAAGGTGCCTGATTTGTGAGGGAAAGAAAGGCAGGACAGACACAGACAGATGCCGGAAAGTGAGAAGGCATGTATTTCACTGATTGTCTATGATAGCTTTTGGAAAAAAACGAACGGATATAACTTCTGGTATATCTGGTATGAAAAAAGTATAGCAAAAACCATATGCAGTGTTTTAACCTCAAACGGACCGTTCACAAATGTTTTGATTTCTGTTGCTATGGAATTAGACATACAGTGTGTCAGTTACGGGAAGGTCAAATATCCTCTTTGGCTTCTCTCCAACACCATGAAAATAACTCCTGGGCAGCTGTGTGAGACATCACATCACAGTGCACCAAACCAAACCAAGAACAAACCAACAGTCGAATAAATTTGACCGAGATGAACAAAGTCTTGGCCCAAGCATTGTACTCAGTTTAGTCATATCACAATCAAGTGTTGTTATTATTACTGTAAATAAGTCTAAGCATCCAGTAAGCAAAATACAAACACTTTTTCCGTAGAACAAATTTTATTTAAATATTTTTTTGGCAAGAATGTCACTTTAAAGGCTTGGAACTTTGATTTTCAGCCTGAAAAAAGGGTACTGTTTTTTTATTTTCGTTGATAAAATAAAGATAAAGAGACAACAGAAAGTGAATTAGAGGGCAGATAATCTAACCTCTTTCTATGTGCCCAGTTAACCCAGAATAGAGATGAGGAGCTGGATCTGTGCCCACTGTAAAGTGTTGACTAGAGCTGAAAAACAAGTGCCCCCTTCCATGGTTAACATGTCCAAGATGTCCATTTTGAATGTGTCCAGGGCTCCAGCAGGTGGAATATAAATAGGCAATATGTATATATATTTTTAAATATCCTGATTAAATTTTAAGTCACCATCAGGCATCTGTAAATTCTCGGGAGACTAAAAGACAAATTATTATGGATGAACTGGTTAATTCATGGCTTCGGATGTCTGGTGTATAACTAAACTACAACAAAGCACAGTGCATTTGAGCCATGGAACATGATTTCAATAACGACTCTACAATGCAAATCAATCTGAGTACACAGAACATGACCTCTGCTAATAGGGTTCCAGCCTTTCAAAAGTAAACAAAACACAATAGTACTCTCCTACCCCATATTTGCTGACACAACTTAAGTGTGTAGTATTTTACTCTTTTCTGTTACTTATTATTTTTTCTGTGTACCTGTAGCCAGTGTACTTTAACTGCATTGTGTAAGTATGCAAATTATGATGCTGCTAATATCAAAACACTCAAATGTACTGTTCAAACATTCACGTTCTCGAGTTGTGACCGGTAGGACTACTGTAAGTGAGTTTAGCTAGAAGATTTATACAGAGCTTCAGCTGTCTTCAGTGAAGAAATGTCGACACTGCTGTGGCCTCTCCCATCAAATCCACTGATGTCACCTCTAACCTCAAACACCTGTTCACACCCAAGAAGAACCTGAAACTTACTCTGTTCTCAGCAGCTCTACAACCAAATATGGACTGAGGGCGAAGCACCATTGCAAGTTTGTGGACTTAAGGCATCGGCGTCGCTTGCACTATGTATTCGGGGCTCTAACCCCGATTGTTTGTAATCTAGCCCTGAATGTTTTGGCCTGGAAATATAATAAAAGGAATTCAGTAACTGGACGTTTAAAACTCGCTGTTGACGCTGTGTACACGATGTTGACTGCAGCCTCTCTCACACACGCGCCAAGTCTGACACACACACAGGCACGCACATACACACACCACGTGACTGATTTCAACCTATCCCTAGAACATCAACATGCAGCTGAGCTGCTCGACAAAATAAAATATAACAGTGTGTGGGGAGAGAAGACTACAAAACGGCAATGGTGTGTGCCAAGAAACAAACACATCTTTCATTTTGACAGAAGACAAAGAAAGGTATTAAGTTTAATGTACGACTACACGCAGACGAAAATGTACACCTATAACTCATGATATAAAAATTATGATAACAAGACAACAAGCCTGCACAGTTTTTTTAATTCTGCTATTGCGGCATAATCTTAATCAAAGATAGCAAAAATGAATTTTATGAATTATTTTTTTTACGAGGGTGCAAATATGTTGTCGCTCATGTTAGTCAGTGGGCGATCTGTGTGATTATTTTGTATTTGCTAATATAAAAAAGTCCACAAAGCATATTTTTCTTGAAAGAAATAGTCTACCCCTTACAACCTAACTCAAATTCTCTACATTAGCCCCTAATGTAGCACTTAAACGTGCCGTCTTCTCATACTAAACATGGTCAACTTGTCAAAAAACAAGTTGGGCGTATTAGGTAGTATTTCTGTGCTCGATACACTCCCTCAGCGATCGTAAAGGTTTCGGCAAAGTTTTATTTGAACATATAAAACTGTTTTGTAACAACTTTTCTTAATCCCGTATTGATCAATTCTCCCGGAAAAGCAGGCGGCACGCCCAAAGCAGGAGAAGAAGAGCAGGAGAACGAAAGGAGGAGAAGGAGCATGCACAGACGTAACTTTCACTTGTGTGGAGGAGAGAGAGAGCATATGTTCCTGAAGATCATGTGTTTGTTTGGTCACTGCATTTGGGTGATGAATGTTATATAAACTGTGGATATAGTGCTGGATTTGGAGATCGTTTGAAACTGATATATGGAGCCGTCCCAACGCTAAAAGATGCCGGACATGCGGTGAGGGAAACTGATGTCTGTGTTTTGTTGACAATAAGTGCGCCGTGCTTTGGTTCAGCCTACCCCTTCCCCCCCGCACGTGCCGTATGTTTTTGGAAAAAATCATAAAGCTGTATTTATCTTTTATAAATGTGATCAAACTAAATACTCTTCGAAGATACAAAGAATGCAATACTACTCTATAGGTACTCAAGATTAATATGAGATTGGCAGAAACCCTGTGTGTTACGCCCGTTTTAAGGAAAACAAAAAGTTAACTCTTTGCTACACTTAAAGGGGCAAATGCTCTTTTACAAAACCCCAAATGTTTTGTGTTTGTCTCCAAGCTAATAACACCAGAGGTCAAGCTTTTTCGATCAGTGAGTTTCTTAAATTCCCAGTGTGAAACAGCTAATCCAGTCAATCACAATCGAGCTAGTCTATTGGTGCTAAATGAGGCACAAAGCAGATATACACTTATTTATGAGCAGAAGGGTCACTGGGATGTGCTTTAAAAACTGACCTCATAATGACCTTATGACTTATTTCTGTTTCAGGTTCTTTAAGCATACGTGCAGGAACTCACAGTAGATGAATATAAATGCCTACATCAAAAATCAAAGCGTACATTTGAAATGTAAATCTTTCTTAGCAGGAAACAAGAACAAAGGATTTTTTTTATGTTTAGCTCAAAAGAGAAGGAAGAGCTTATTTCTTCTACAACATATTGAGATGAAAATCAAGTTAGAAAGCTTTCAGAGATTTGCAAATTGCCCTTGGGTTGTTCGATAAAGAGGACATTTTCACTACTTGCAGAAGCATTGGACAAAGAACCAGTAATCAGTGCTCATGGGAAATGTTCTGATAGATTTTACTGCCAAAGCTGAACCAAGCAACCCAAGAACCGTTTTCAGTGTGCAGCTAATACAGTAGGTATTCCTGAGATGGGGAAAATTCTCATGTGACATACTACTGTAAACAATTTATTGCACATTAACATAAATCACAATGGAATGTGCCGCAGTGCAATGGAAATAATGCATTCTCAGTGAGTAACCTTTTACAGTCTATTACTTTCATTCACACTCACGTGACTCATTATTTCTCACTAATAACTTCACTGCAGCAGCACAGAAAATATAAAAGACGTGACAGCTTGGAATCTGTTATGCTGGTTTGTAATTGGAGGAATAGAGATCCCCAGTTCCTTTGAAAAAAAGAGGGTTTTAAAGACACTCCGATGTCGTTTCTAATTTATCTACACACTTTTGCCATCAAACTGTCATGCAACATGTCTTATATTAGCAAACAAACCTCTGCCTCTGGCCTATTCACAGCCTTGCTGATTTGAAGCCATATCACGCTCCTACTCAAGCGATATTGCATTAATTAATAATCTGTAATACTTGAGCCAAAGCCTGATATTAAACATTTGTTAATCGCCAGCAAACATTATGTCACAAGTAATTTGTTTCATTTAACAAAGGAGCCACTGAAATTTCCACTGATATTTTCCCTGTATGTGACGTTTTTTTCCTCTGACGTCAGAGGAAATCAAGACAGCTTTAAGTCTCCCAGTGGCTAATGTGTCTATGGAAAGGTGGTGAAATGATGTAACTGCAAAAATTACAAGGGTCCTTTGTGTTCTCCACAACATGAGTCATGGATCACCCTGACATGTCCATTTCCTCAGTGGAAAGAAAGTCAAGCGTCTTAGATTGTCCTGCCTCTGACTGGCCCTCACTCAACAAAACTCCAGGACACTTCTTAAACAGATCTTTGAGTTTGAACAGAACATGACATCGCTTGCGTGTTGTTCTTTCGAAGCTGAACAGATCTAGTGGACTTCTCACTTATGAAGGTCTCAAATGTTTACCCTGAAATAATAGGAAAACTAAAGACTAAACTAGTCATTGTGGAAAACAATGCAACGCCTGCAGCTACTTTCTTATAATATTTGCGTTTTGCCCATTTTTATTATCGGTCTGTTGCATGTCTGCTAATGAAAGACAGGCTTGGAGCTGGAACAAGATTTGCCTTAACAGTAAACTACTCCAGAGGAAAGTCTCTCATTTGAGGTTACTGGGAATGTGCAACAGCTCTGATTTCCAAGCTCCACCTGTGGGAGTAAAGTAGGAGAGCCTCGCATCAGTGTGGGATTGAGGCAGACATCCAGCTTCACTCCATAAAATGAGAAAAACTGAATAACTTGCTCTTGACCGCCGCCTGGAAGGAGCCCAGCTTGAACTGTGGGCCTAATGGACATTAATGTCCGGACCAAGATATCTATTATAGAAATCTGAAAATAAACATCCCTTCCTTCTTAGGTAAAGATTGTATGGTCCTCCACAGACATTTGGATTAGGTTGCTGCTGTTGAAAAGCTTTACCAGCTACTGTATGTCTTGGTCATACCAGGTGGTTGCAAGATTGTTGATATAGGTTGTTCTGGCTGTTTTGTTCACAAGCCAGATCTCAGAGCCCACATCTTCGATTTATTATTTTCTTTATATGCCTCAATTCTCTAATGCTTTCCAGATTTTTTCTGCAAACATTGTTGGTTCAACAGTTTACAAAAGCAATAAAACACAATTTTAGGTATGATATACTGAAGATTTTATGCCTGCAAGTGAAAATAATGCAAGTTACAGGGATAGTTCACCCAGAAATTTAAATTCTGTCATCATTTACTCACCCTCTTGTCATTTTAAACATTTATGAATTTGTTTTGCAAAACAAAAGAAGATATTTTGAAGAATATTGGTAACTAAACAACAGTACCCCTTGACTTAGGGACACAAACCACCGAGATGTGAATGGGTACTGCTGTGTTTCGGTTACCAAGATTCTTTAAATTATCTTCTTTTTTGTTATGCAGAAGAAAGAAAGTCAAAGATTTAAAACTTATATGATGCCAGAATTTTTATTTTGGGGTAAACTATCCCTTTAAACTTAACACTACGAATAAAATTCCATAAAAAAAAGTTCACCTAAAATATAGCATAAACATTTGTTTCAGTTATTTTTCATTTAAAAGCAAAACTGAAAATGCAAATAATAAGAAATGTGAATTGCATGTCCGTCTGTCAGAATACAATGCACTCTCAATTTAACATTTCAAGGCCGCACAACAGCCCTGTTTAACTGAACTGTCCATTCTCTCTGTTTATGTCATTGCCCACACACTAATCTACTGCCACCACCTACCTTTCTTCTTGCTGCGCCAGAACCGATCTCCCAGAATGTCGCCCATATCCCGGTTCACCTCACACTGCATGTTTTATTGGGCCCAGCTGAGCAATCTACCTTTTCCACAACATCTTTCCCATAAGGAGATCAACACCCCATCTGAAACCTATTCTCCCTGTAGAGTGCAGGATGGGGCAGAAGGACATGTGGAAGAACGACAGGGGAATGCAGAAAAGAAACAAGAGCTTCTTTTCATGTTCTGCCCACAATTGCAAATTCACAGAGTCTATAAATCTGCCCCAGCCGCCCCTTTCTATTCCTCCCAAGTCTGCATATATCTGCATCTGCTCTAGCATTGGTCCAGCAACACTAACACACAAATACTGGCTTGTTCTGTAACACAGTCACAACAACTCTATCTTGCGTTGAAGATTTTTTGTGTTATTGTGAAAGAGCGAGTTGGAGAGCACAAGCACTTGGCAGCACAACTAAATAAGAATTTGGATTTAAAAGGTGGAACTGACTTCTACCATTAACAAAAACTAAATTCCAGCCAAACTTAGTTTAAACCAATAAACAGTCATTGGATGGATCATGGTTCAACTTCATGGGGATTTTACTGTACAGGGCCTAAAACTAGTCCTAGACTTAAGATAATGTTAGAGTTGTCTTAACTGGAAACAGCTTGCACTGACACATTTTGTCTCCAAATGCACTTAAGTAATGTTTGTTTTGTTAGGCATGTTTATAAAACCTACTTAAATGTCTTAATTACACAAGTGCCTAGTTCTAACTTAATCTAATCCCTGTCTGGAACCACCCGTATAAGTGTTTAGGTTAACAGGGTGGTTAAGGCCCGATTCACATTTTACATCTAAAACCGCCATGCCTCTTTCTCTCTTCAAATGACCTAGCACTCTGAAGAGTTGAACTGTTTCCATCTCGATGCGGTGCCAATGCGGCAAAAAAAAAATGAATGCGTCGCCCCCTGTTTACATTTAAATGAAAGAATATGCACGTGGGAAAAGATGTGAAACTTTAATAGGGCCTAATGATATTTTGTACCGCCTATTTGGAACATTAAAGGCGAAAGATCTTATGACCACAAGAGACTTCACCATAGCAACCACACCCCCACAGCTGATTTAACACCCTCACTCTTTTGTGTCAATTTGAGGGACTTGCTTTCTCTTTGCATTTTGGAGAGGCCACATACACTGCTTTTTTTGAACATCTACAGTTAGCGTTTTTGTTTAAAGGGGCTAAAAAACAACCTCACATGATTTTATTCATCACATCTTTATATCTGTGGTAAATGATGAAATACATTTTAAAAAATGTTCCTTAACAACCTATAGATGGAACTGCGAATAATTTGTATGTTTTTGCCTTATTTTTATTTTTTTTACTAGCAGACCATCTGTATCTATAATTTAATCGTATACATCTGAACGTGTCACAAGTCAAAAACATTTAAAAAGTTTGATTTAAGATCCTGTAGGCACCCATTCTAATTACTGCAAAGACAGGTTTAAACCTAAAAGTTTAAACCTGAGCTTTTATCTTTTCATCTGCTGGGGCTGTGTGGGTCCGGTTTGGCCTTGTTTATGGTCGATGTCAGACTACAGAGGAATAAAGTTACATTACTATATTACTATATTACTGCCATTACTATTTTCCCTGATTGTTACTCTGTTTTCTGGTGTTGATCGTGGAGTGGGACCGGGTTGAACCTGCACGGTTTTCCGTAAGTGGGACTTTCTGTTTTGCAGATGGTGGGCTCGCCCTCTTCCTCGTGGATATTTGCTCGGTGGCTTTTGGTCGGGGTCACTGAGTGCAGCTATGACACGTCAGAGGGGATCTGGCCCTCCCGGCTGAGCCTGGTTTCTCCCAAGGTTATTTTCTCTATTAATCAATCATTGGAGTTTGGGTTCCACGCCACAGCAGGGCAGAGTTGGCTTCCTCACCGGGAGACTGCATTTATTTATTTATTTATTTATTTATTTGATAT
The DNA here is from genome assembly GCA_029783895.1 of Triplophysa bombifrons. Classification (NCBI taxonomy): domain Eukaryota; kingdom Metazoa; phylum Chordata; class Actinopteri; order Cypriniformes; family Nemacheilidae; genus Triplophysa; species Triplophysa bombifrons. The sequence continues at coordinate 9,828,767 of CM056455.1, forward strand.
TATTTATTAGAATTATCTTGCTTGTTCTATAAACAACATGCACTGTGCTGTGTTTTACCTTTTCTGTTTTTCCTGTTTGCCCCTGTAAAGCTGCTTTGGAACAATGCACATTGTGAAAAGCGCTATATAAATAAACTTGAATTTAATTAAAAGTAGATATGTTATGTCTTGCTACATAAGAAAAGGGTAATGTGATTTTGTATCACCAGGTATTTAGCAACTCTGTCAGCACTGTCTGAAATAACTTAAATTCCTGTCTGCACATGTTAGTCCTTGTTCAAAGAGATTTATTGTGAAAAAAAATCAAGCTATTGCATGCCTTTTTGAAAAGGATAATTTTTCCATTTTGAGCATTCACTTATGATAATTGTCCACTATTTTCTGAATATTCTACAATTTTAAATAACGAATAGATTTGTTTATTAGAAACTATAACTATATTAATCTGCTGAAGAGTAATGATGAGTCATCTGTGTTTGTACAAATACCACACCTAAAATTGATTAAAAAATATCCAAACAAACTCCAATGATAAACATCAACAAACAAACACTTAAAAGTGATTGGGAAAAAGTACAAAACTAAGTGAGAAAAGCAAACGTGTGGGACTGCTGCTGACTCACAGGACAAATATCACATCAGGGTGTGGTCAGCCAGACCCTGTGGTTGCTATGGGAACATGAGTCACACATGAGTCGGTTGGGTAAATACTGTAGTGCCTGGCCTGGACTTTTGTTACTTCTGTAACCGAAAAGCAAACACAATATACACACGCCATGGTTGTCAGGGGTCTTTGAATACTTGCATCCTAATCAGAGTTTTATCAGCAAACAATTCAATTCCAAGCTATAACAAACATATACAAAAACAAAGTATGCAGGCTAGTGATGTGAACCCCATCATGCAATAAAGCGATTTATGACACACTGCCATCTCATAAATGAGTGCAGTTCAGATAATCTCTTTTTTCATCATATCTGTAGACATTATCAGCACGTCTACTGACAGCTGTCGTCCATTGAAATACACAAGACTGGCTGAACCACAAAGTCATTTGTATTCACGTATGTAAACTATTTACTGCCAGAGCCAAAAAAGTCATATTTTTTGGTGACAATATCTCAGTTGCTGTTCCTGAAGCCATGCACAAATTACAATTCTCTTTTCTTTTTCAAAGTTCCTATAATTATATAAAACTGGCATACATGCATTCTTAATTCCCACTTTTAGTTTTAAGAGACTTAAAACATTTTTTTTTACATTAATCTACACTCTATGCACAATAATGACAAAACAAAAAAAAGATTTTTGACAGCTTTGCTTTTATTACATATACGAACTAAAATTAGTACATTGCGTAAGTATTGTTTCTGACAGTTTGAAAGATTTGTTGAAGTACGTTTTTGCTTAATTCAAGTTCATGCGTCTTCACTGAGCAAAGGCTCGAGTCTGGCCACTCGACCATAAAGCCCAGATTGGTGGAGTGTTGCAGTGATGTTTGTTCTTCTGGAAAGTATGATCATGGAGCTCTGCCAGAGTGATCATCAGCTTCTTAGTCACTGTTCTAACCAAGACCCTTCTCCATCGATGGCTCATTTTGGACAGGAGGTCAGCTCAAGTTAGAGATTTGGTGGTTCCAAACCTCTTTTATTTAGGATTAAAGGAGGCTACATGCTTCTGTAAAACCTTCAACACCGCAGATTTTTTCCCTCAGATATGACTCTTGATACAATCCTGTCTCAGAGCTCTACTGGCAGTTATGTTGACCTCATGTCCTGGTTTTTACTTTGATATGCATTTTCAGCTGTTGCACCTTTTATTGAGAGGTAAGTGACTTATATTAAATCAGACTTATTCAATTGAATTTGCCACAGATTAACCATCAGCTAAATTTCAAGTATCCCAGAAAAGGTTATGAATATTCATGCAATGTACTTAGATTATTTTTTTTTTATTTAAAGTAGCAAGTTTAAGATAAGACAGCTACATAACAAAATATTAATAAATTGAAGGGGGATGAATACTTTTGCAAGCCACTGAAAATGCCTCATTCATTCATTCAACTGTGTTCAGATGTTAATAAAGACCTTACATAATGAAGCGTTTTGTTTTTCTTCCTTTTAACCAAAGAGCCATTTTCCCATTTGGTTCATTCGTTTTTGCAAAATAGCCATTGCAAAAATGATAATAAAATTATATAAAAATATTTTTAATGACTTCAATACTAATAACTGGAGTCTAAATATAACTTAAAAACATTTGGGGCTTCAGAATATGACTTCCATTACTTATGAACAATTTACAGGTTTACATTACATTTAAATTAAACTTCATTATATCTATCTAACATATCAATAAAAAAGTTCACGTTCCTATACTAATGATATGTGTGATCTGTGCAGCACCTCATGTCTTGTTTTAGCTTTTTAGTTCAGTTTGTACTTGGTTATATACCGGCATGGAAACTCCTCTGTCAACCTTGACAGCTGTATGTATTTGCTTCAATCTGCTCACTGGATTGCTCAATCGGATACTTTGCTGCATGGTGGGTGTTTAAAACGTTTTACATCTGATTAGTTAGCCAGACCACGAGTTCTGTACCATAACTTTCAATAAAAACATGATGCTCCTCTGAACTCCGTGCGATCTGGGAAGCTTGAATCTAGGCATAAGAGGTAACAATATAAATTTTGTTTGCCTAGAAATTGATTAGAGTTGTGACATTTGAGCATAGATCTGCATAAGTGCAATGGCCAGGACAACCTGAAATATATAATTTATACATATTATGATGTTTTTGATGATCAAATGTTGGTGAAGGGTAAGACATCTTGCGAGCCACATGACTTTTGAAAAGAACGACAAGTGGTTTGCCAGCCATAGGTTCCCGACCACTGCCTTAGACCGAGCTATTATCTATCTACATACAGTGCGGGGTGTTCGCATTACTTATTGTTGCATGAAATATTGTTGCCATATCACCATGTTTTTTCTACAGTAGCCCTAAAGAGACAAACTGAAAAAACAGAGCATGTTTCATGAATGGGCCATTCTACAGAATTTGTGCAAACTGCTATCCCACATCAATTGATATATAAGCAGTCCTGCTCTCCATTATTGGCATTCTAAGTAAATATGAGCAAAGAAGGCTGTAAAAATAAATCTGCATTGTTTCCCCTTTTGATCTTTTATTAAAAAAATATACAATATTACAACATTTCATTGAAGTAATTCAATTTGAAGTAGGGGGAATATCACATTGAGACATTTTTTATTTTCTCTAATACACCCTGGTGACAATTACTGGCAACCGTAGAACACCAAGGTGACTAGAAACACCACGTTGTCCAGTTGTGACTTCTTGTTGCACAGGAGAAAAAATATTAGTAACACAAAGCCCAAGCCCCCTTAATCATTCATCACAATGGATAAAACCAAAGAATATAGTTCTGATGTGCAATATAGTTCTGTTTAGCTACACAAAATACAAAATGGCTTTTAAGGAAATAGTTAAAACAATAAACGATATCATTTCCAACATCGGGGCAATGATCATGACGTTTTAATGGACTGGAGATGTTGAAAATCCACTTGAAACAGGATGTGTGTCTATATTGTCTCAATGCACAACTAGTAGAATAATTTGAGTGGCCAAATACTCTTCAAAGATCGTGCCATAGCCATCCCAGTTCCCTGACCCGAACCCAGTGGTGTAGTCTACGTGATACGCAGGTATACGCCGTATACCCACTAGAAAAGATCAAGAATTTCCGTATACCCGATTAAAAAAGCGCAAGGTTACGTAACAACATCGTTTGTGTCAGAAAAGTGCGACGAACTGACTTTTGGTGCAACCAGGAGATATGAAACCAAAGGAGATCATTAAAGGCAGCATTTACACTATCAGTGTTATCGTAAGCCTGCCCCAGAAGCTACTGTACTGGCGCTTCGTGCAGTTGCAGCAGGTGTTACAGATAATGAGCCCGACGAGGCTCATGAGATGCTCCTCGCGTTAGTGTTCCGGGGTCGCAATGTGCACACTGTTAGCCCGTGTATTATACTTTCTGCCTTTAACTCACCCCACTTTTAAAACCACTGCGTAGTCTTTAATAAAACAATCATATTTGTTATCATTAACATAACTAAGTCATATTGTGACTGTTGGCATCTTAAATTGTATCTAACTAGCCAACTTCACAAACATTAGTTTGTGTGTTGAATCAATACATGAGGGAGAAAGGGAGAGATAACTTATACTACAATGTTTATAATTGTTTTAGATGATAAGAGATGAGAATTCTTACAAGCCTTGTGAAAGTCGAGCTAGAGACACTGCAAGCAATCTTTAGGTGCAACAGGTGCTTGATAAAACTGCACAAATGTTCATTGTTAATTATTATAGTTAACTATCAATGTCAATAATAGATGCAACTTACACACATAAAGTGTGTGAAAAATCTAGTTATTAGGGACGAGTATCAGAGTTTGATTTTAACCATTTTTTTCAATATGATTTACTGTAAGTCTCTGACTTGGCCTTAGTGAAACTAAATCAAAATCCAAAGTTTATACTTTCACAAGATATTCTTTACATTATGTAGTTGCCTTGCTTAAAAAAACAATAGAACCCTGCCCAAAACACAAGAGATGCAGATGGGAATCAATAGAAAAGGCATAAAATAAAAAATTATAAAGAAATGTGTTTCATAATGGTATCTAAATGGAAACCACTAGAATGTATGTAATACTATTTTTAGCAGGATGGGTTTATGTAGAAATACTTAATAGCTTTTCCCATGGATCACTAATGTGCATTGAAAATTGCCAGCTGATAAAACCTGTGCTTTAGTGACTGTATACATAAATAAAACTCTTAACTGACTGATTTAAAACCAGCAAGTCCCCCCAGCTGTCATTGGCTATTGAAATCTTGCTTGCAATAAATCTTTCTTGATTACATATAAAGGCATACTCTATCCTTGCATTCGTGAGTGTGGTGGTGCTCATGGGTTGTCGACCTGGGACGGATGACTAGGCTGGGGGGGAATCAGAGTATACTCACTACAAAAAACTAGACTACACCACTGCCCGAACCCTATAGAAATTGAGTGATATGAACTGATCAAGAGGGATGACCGACATTTGAAGGATCTGGAGAAACTCTTTATGGAGGAATGGATTAGATGATTCTCAATGTAATCTCAAACCTCATCAGACGGAGAAGAAAACACTCAGAGCTGATTTTCTTATAAATTAAGGTTGCGGGGTGAATTAAATACAAGGGTGCCAATAATTGTGGCAAACATATATGAAAGAAGTTCATTTTTTCTCAACGTGATATTCCCCCCACTTCAAATTGATTTCCTACAATGAAATGTTGGAACATTGTAGATTTTTTTAATAAAAAGATCAAAAGGAGAAACAATGCATATTTATTTTTAGAGCCTTCTTTGCTCATAGTTACCAAGGGTGCCAATAATGTTGAGCAGAACTGTATATATAAAAATATATATATATATTGATATATATAAAACCACAATTTATTATGTGCTTTGTATTGCGAGATGTTTGTCCCGATTCCAAACTTCTAAATAGATTTTTTTTCAGAGCTGTTTTTGAAAATAACTCTTAGAATTTTTATAAGTTCCAAATTATTTGTATTTTATGTTTTATTTTTAAATGATAAAACTTAATGTAAAAAAATGTGTCACGGACTGTCATGTCACTACCGAAACAGTGTATGTTTAAGTCCATTGGCTGAGACTGATTTTAGCCACACCCCTACATTTTTTATGATTTTTTTAAGAATCACTACTGTGTCCCTCTCTCTAATAGTTACATGATGAGTAGATCGGTCTTATCATTTTGAATTAAATGTGTTCAAAAGTCTAAAAAATCTGTGCGTAACTAAAAAACGTCACTACCAAACATTTTTTTTGCAATAGAGGAAACTTTTTTGGGCATTATTACATAAAATTTAGTTTTTATGTGTGTACGTCTGTTCAGAACTGTGCTTGCAAACCATGTGCTGATTAGGATCTTTGAGCTAGGCTGAAAATTATTTAACTACCAAAACAGTCTTCAACCAAAGAGTATCAACGGGTATCATTGTTTCGGTAGTTACAAAAATTGTTTCGGTAGTGAGAATAGGGACACCTTTATTTGGGGAAATAAACAAAACTGAACAATTATGCAAATCATTTGTATTTTAGTATGTTTTAGTAGTGATATTTTATACGAGTTGTAGGTTTTCTATTAGATATTTACTGTCGGATGTGTGTCTGGCTGTATGTCCAACATAGTTAGTTATTTGAATTAACATAAAATGTTGAAAGTCTGATTCAGCTGTGCAAATTTAATATTGTGATCACTACCAAAACATTACATTCATTACTGAAAATGTCAAACAAACAAAACATGGGATGTTTTGTCCAAAAAAAGTATATTAAATGATCAACTAAGATCTTATACATTTTTTTGGTTCAATGTATATATAAACGTCTTGGTCACGTATGTAACCTCAGTTCCCTGCTGGAGGGAACAAGACGTTGTGTCGAACTGACAGAAGGGTCTGACCTGGAGAACCCATCATCCTACTTTTTTAAAAGGCCAATGAAGTTGGCAAATAACGTGGCATGCCAATCTCCCCCCCTTACTTACAAGTATAAAAAAGAAGATGGCTTGCCCATTCATTCACCTTTTGGCTGAGGAATCTGAGAGGCATTCCCGGTCACTGCAGAGGACAGCGAAACATTGTTGCAAGAAGGACACAACGTCTCGTTCCCTCCATCAAGGAACTGAGGTTACATAAGTAACCAAGACGTTGCCTTTCTGTCTGTCTCTCGACATTGTGTCAAACCGACAGAATGGGGTTCCTATACGAAATGCCATGGCACTGCGTCAAGAGTTCCAGTGGAGCGACACTGACTGGCCTGGGCGTAACCTCAAGGGGTGTAGTGAGACATCAATGTGTTGATCACGACGAGTGGCTCATACTAACGGCCATACAGGTCTTGGCCTTTGATACTGTAGGGGCTACGATCTCCCTACATCTTAAGGCACACTCGGATCACTACCCCCTCGCCCTTACCACATCTGCCGTACGAATGAACGTGGAATACCTACATGGTCTCACCAGTGGGGAGAACTCATGGGAGTAGCAGTGCGGGGTCCCAACAGGGGTGCACAGAGGCAGTGCAGTCCACAGAGGGGAGGTCACAGGTTCACCAATAGGGGAACCAAGGGTGAGAAACGTCAGACGGGACTACCGAAGGAAGGGAGTCACTACTTGTGGAGCACCAGCTCAAATACAGTGTAAGGGTTCACCTTGTGAGGGAAAATCACCTATACTGGGCTTAGAATACAAGCCGCTCCTCCCGAAGTGCTTAGTGATGGATGGAGTGCCTATACTTTGCCAGTGGAGGAAGTAAGAAAGCTAGAACACCTCACTGACTCAACTGATGAAGGGGAGAAGAAACTTCGCAAGCATATGCCCAGCCGGTCTTACCTGGTGTACAGGATGTGGGCAGACACCAGCTCTAGGAATCACCCCCCAGGAATCACACGGTCATGATGTGCAGCAATGGCAGCGACATAGATCTTGAGGGTGGAGGGAGAGAGGTTGCTCTCTAACCTTTCTTGAAGGAAGGGTGTGCAAGATGTGGGAAGACACCAGCTCTACGCGAAATTACTGGCTGTACTCAAGGCACAATTTTGGCACAGAGAGTGCATGTAGATCCCTAACCCTCTTGATGGAAGCGAGCGCCACAAGGAAAACTGTCTTTTGTGAGACGAGGTAGAGCGACTTCTCCGAGGGGCTCAAATGGGGCCATTCCGAGGCACACAAGGCCCACATCAAACTCCTAAGAGAGTACAGAGCGTGGTAGGGGAGGATTCATCCTCATTTCGCCCCCCAGGAATCACAAGGTCATGATGTGCAGCAATGGCAGCGACATAGACCTTGAGGGTGGAGGGAGAGAGGTTGCTCTTTAGCCTTTCTTGAAGGAAGGATACCATGACACAGATCACAAAACTCTGTGGGTCTTTCCTGTGGGAAGAACACCAAGGTGAGAAGAGACGCCTCTTGCGCGTTGCGACATCTGCGGTGAGCGAATGCCCCCCTGGTGGTCGACATACGCCATGTCAGCCGTGCTGTCCATGCTGAGCAGCACGCGCTTGCCCTAGAGGAGAGGAAGGAATTGGCTCTAACAACTTTAGGCATATGATATGCCAATGTAGGCGCGGTCCCGTCAACGCCCTGACATTGCATGCCCGTTCCACACAGCATTGCAGTCCAGAGGAAGAACATGTCTGTCCAGGTGGCTAGGTGCGTCGGTAGTGAGACGTAATGTGAATACGTCTTGTGGCGGTGTGCCACGCTCTGCAAGGAACTCAACTCTGAAAACAATGCTGAAGAGGTCTAATATGGCAGCCGCCAAGAATGCCATATGCCCCAGGAGCCTCTGAAAAAGTTTCAGTCGCTGCCTGACGAGGGTGTCATGATAACGGGGTCTAGATCCATACAGAAATAAGAGGTGCTCTGCACAGGGGAGAGCTTGCTCTTGCCCCTTTCGCGTCCGCTTTATGCTGTTGTGTAGATCCGCTATTGGATGGTCGACTGCCGCCCATCGAAGACAGGGTAGGCGAGCGTGAAGGGGGATGGATGGTAAACTGCACTTTCTGCGGCTGATTAACATCCATGAGAAGCAGACAATGTGGTATATGGGTCCAAAAAGAACAGAGCCAACCATGACCGCAATTCCTTGATCGGCATATGCTCGCTGTGAGGGCATGCCCTATCCATATATGCTACCTCAGCATGTTGGAGACCCAGACATGTGATGCAGGTATTGTGCCTGTCAGACGAGACAGCCAAATCCGAGCATTTTGAGAAGCCTGTAGATTATTGGGAGACTATAGTATGGTCAGATGAAAGCAAAATGTCATTCTACACACCATGTTTGGAGAAGAAATGGCACTGCCCACCACCCCAAGAACACCATACCAACAGTTAAGTTTGGGGGTGGAAGCATCATGGTTCGGAGCTGCTTTTCAACCAATGGGTACTGGCAGACTTCATATTATTGAAGGCAGGATGAATGGAGAAATGTACCGGGACATTCTGGATAAAAATCTGCTGCCATCTACCAGAAAGCTGAAAAAGAATAGAGGGTGGACATTTCAGCAAGACAATGATCCGAAACACAAGGCCAAAGACACAATGAAGTGTTTTCAAAGAAAGAAAATCAAGCTGCTTGAATGGCCCAGTCAATCACCTGACCTAAATCCCATAGAAAATCTATGGAGAGAACTGAAGATCAAAGTTCATAAAAGAGGCCCAAGGAACCTTCAAGATTTAAAGACCATTAGTGTGGAAGAATGGGCCAGAATCACTCCTGAGCAATGCAGACGACTAGTCTCTCCATACAAGAGGCATCTAGAAGCTGTAATCACCAACAAAGGCTTTTCTACAAAGTATTAAATAAAGTGTGTTCAATACTTATTCCCTGTGTCATTTCACTTTATTTATTATGACTGAACTTGTATACTTAAATGTTCTGATTTCTTTGTATGAATTCAATATTTGGCTTGATGGCTACATCTGGTGGAAATTTTGTTTCATTAGCCCACTTAGAAATCCCCTTACTGATAAAAATGCTGATGAGTCAAATACTTATTTTCCCCGCTGTATTTGAAGAATCATTACTGTGTCTCTTTCTCTAGTTTATATGTTTTTAAACAAAATCTTATTATGTAAATAAAATCCTACTTTTTAAATGATCTATTATTGTGTTTCGGTATTGACTAAATTTGGAAAGAGGAAGAATTTTCAAAAACTTTCTGAAAATACAATATTACAATTTTCTGCACAATTACTAGAACCTTTGATATGATTTAATTTGCATACATTAAAAAAATATGTTTCCAACTCTTATTTTGCACCAGTTCTGTAGAATGGCCGAAACATGTTATCTCTCTCGGGAAAGAAGTGAAAACGGGACAATATCTTAGTCCTCTCCCAGCCTCTGCATGTTTCGGAAGGGTAGAGCTGTGGAGTGAACCACTAGAATTTATGAAATATGTTGAATTATTTTAATTTTTCATCATAGAATCAGTAACCAATGGATTAAAATAATCTAATTAACTATACTTAGCAATATGTAACATCAATAACATCAAATATAAAATTTACAGTGTTTCATTTTGACATTAAGAACTAAAAGACCAAACTAAAGAAAATATGATGACACAAAATTTGCTTCAAACTTCAAGGCACTGAAGAAAATGTCCTATCAATTCAGAAGAATCACTCAAGAAAGATCACAAATTTGGGTTCAAAATGATACTATTCCAGTTTACTCCCTTACAATTATTTTTTGTTAATGACCAATGCGAAATTCTTCCAGAATGATACCAATCCAAGAAAGTGTCTCCCATTCTTGGTTGCGAATCCAATTAAATTTTCTTCCAAAACCTTGCGATTAAAAACACTGTAAACTAGACAAAGATTTCAGAAGAAGTCCATTGTTTTACTTTTATTTTAAAGATTTGTTTTTATAACTTTATCCAAAGGATTCCCTCGAAATCCCAAACAGCTCTGGGACATACTGTTCTTCACCCAATATTACTAAACAGAGCAATTCAATGTCACATGTCTGGACCTCAGCAGTCTAGGGTGGTGCATTTCATTAAGAAATATGAAAGTCAGAGCCTTTGATTTCAACAGAACAGACATGATCAAATTATAAACAAAAATGAACAGTTTATGATTAGTTGTCTCCGCTCACTGTTGTGTACTCAAGAGTCCTCACTCTACCTGTGAGAAGCTTTTGAAAGCTCTCCAGGTGTGGTTCCATATTGTTTAATATTCTAAGATTGTAAAATTATATGCACACCTCTCTATATCTAACCACACAATCAATGAATCAGTGCAAAAGAAACAGAACTGAAGTTCATTTTTGCTCGTATAGGAAAGCAGAATAGATTTTTTCATGTCCTGTGGGTAAAATAAAAAAGCATTTTCCACAAATTACGTTATACAGCTAACATAATGTGTATGGGTGTGTGTGTGTGAGTGTGTTAGTGTCATCTTCTCTAGTTTCAAAATAAAGGGAGTAATGAAGTTATGATTTCTATTCAGAACAATGAGAGAAAACTCCACCCTTACAAGTGAAAGGTAGATAAGATAATAATACAATGATCTTTACTGACTATTGGCCAGCAGTACACAAAAGGATTAAACATTTATAACCAGGTTTTCAAAGACACCTGCAAGACCAAAGCACTCACACTTGTTTGCTCTAGAGAGCAAAGTCCCTCACTATAAAAAGAGAGACACCACACCCACACTCATCTAAGTCAACACTCATTTCCACACCATATGCAACGTCTCTCAATGGCTGTTCATAAAACTTAAAAGCAGATTGGGATGTTGGGACGAATGCTGCCACCTTAGTCTATGTGTCTGATCAGATAATGTCACAAAGAATGTGTATTAACATAGACAAATCACACAAAACCAGATTATCATGGTAGAACAGCTGCTTAATGGAGCGTTAAATCGAGCAGTGTTGCACCTTTAAGATTATTTCAGTACTTGCATATAAAGACAGCTGCAGGTGTGCATGATGTAGTAACAGCTCTTCTGCAGAGTGCAATGTAGAAAAAAGCTGCAACTCACCTGCAAAAGAAAAACACACAAACACATATGGATTTACTTATAGCCGGAGGATATGTATACATCAGAAAATGATGATATGCATCAGAAAATGTTTAAAAGAGTTAAGACGGTATACGGAAATTTATTCTGCAGTTTCTGGAGAGCCAGACATGTTGCAAAACACTGCCACCTGCTGATTGTTTAATGTTACTAACTGCATTAATTTTGAGTTAACATGAAGTTCCCTTTCAGTTGGTCTCTCGACATTGTGTTGAGAGACAGACTGGGGCTTGATCTTGAGAACCTATCATTTCCGGGAGGAATTTAAAATGGCAATGGACAGTCTCCGCCCCGTACATACGGGTATAAAAGGAAGGTGGCGGCGGTCATTCATTCATCCTTTGTTCTTCGGAATCTGCGTGGCGTATGTTGTCAAGCATTTCATCTCTTCTAGATTCTTCTTCTCTTGCTGGAATTATGACGCGGAGCAGGGGACTTCTCCCTTCTGACGGCGTCTTCCCCTAGCCGTCTCAGCAGCGAGCTACAGACAAATTTCTCATAGTTGTGAGCATGTCTCGCTGCTGTGTCCTTGGGTGTGATAGACTCATCCCTGAGTCAGACGGCCATGATACCTGCGTCACAAGTTTGGGTTTTAAGCATGCTGAGGCAAGTTTCGTTGATCCGGAATGTTCTGTCTGCAAGAACATGGCGATCAAGGTGTTGCGGTCACAGCTGGCAACGTTCCTTGTGAATGTTGCCACCACCCCGTCTGCTTCCCAGGCGAGTTCGACTGGCGCTTCGGCGAGGTCGACTGCTTCAGCAAGCAGCGGGGGTGATTTGGGGGTTCCTAATGAAGACGCTCCATCAGTTTCGGCTTCGCGGACCACCGATACCTAAGCACACTTACCTAGTGCCTCCCCGATGGGCGGCGGTAGACCGTCCCATAGCAGGCAGACCCCTAAGAGGGATGAGGACGAAATATCTGTCATAGCATTGGACAGCTACCTTCTGGCATCAGATGTGGAAGATCTCTCTGAGCTCTCGCCTCTGGGCGAAAGCTCAAGATGAGACTGACGCTGAGGTTTTAGCCATGCTTACCCGTGCAGCCGCGAGCATCGGGTTGCAGTGCTTTACACCGCCCTCTCTGAACCGCTCACGGCTGGACTCATGGTTTCTGGGGTCGGATCATGGACCATTTTTCCCAGAGGTGCATGAGGAGCTCACTAAGTCCTGGTGTGGGCCACAGAGAGATGGCAACAGACACATAAGGTCACAGAGCAACACATACATTAGGGATAATGTACAAGCAGCCGGTTATTATCACAGAAATAAGCCCTGACAGTGTGAGCAGGACCAGACGCAATGCGGAGGGTCTTGTATCACACTGAAGGGGCTTATTTCGCCATAACAGCAGGGTGCTTGTACATTATGCTGCTTATAAAATGTCTACTTGCCACATGATAATTTTTTTTTAATAATTTATTAAGTCAAGTCAACTTTTATTTATTATGCACTTTTTACAATTATTATTGTTACAAAGCAACCATACATTAAATAAATTGACTATAAGGAAAACAAAGTAAAAACAAAAAAGGTGAAAACACAGAAAACAGACACACACACCGATTTAAACTCCACAAACACAATATACGCACGCACACATGCACGCACACACACACACACACACACACAGTGGTTATCACTGAGGAGCACACATTTAAGATAAAGGAGAGTCAAAGACAGGTCAAATGTGACCCTGGATCACAAAACCAGTATTAAGTAGCACGGAACATTTTTAGTAAAAGACAAAAATACATTGTATGGGTCAAAATTTTAGATTTTTCTTTCATGCCAAAAATCATTAGGATATTAAGTGGATTAAGTATTAATGTTTCATGTGAATTAAGTATTAATGTTACATGAAGATATTTTGTAAATGTCCTACCTTAAATATATAAAAACTAATTTTTTAGTGGATGGCCTGCCACAATCCCCCTGATGAACAACTTCAAATGCAATTTTCTCATTATTTAGATTTTTTGCACTCTCAGATTCCTGAGCTTTAAACGGTTGTATCTCAGCCAGATAATTTCCTATTCCATCAAGTCATACATCAATAGAAATATTCAGCTTTCAGATTATGTAAAAATCACAATTGACCCACAAGACTGGTTTTGTTGTCCAGGGTCAAAATATTAAACAGACAACAAAATTCCAATATACAATATCAATTTTAAGTAAAACCTTAAAATTCTAAAGTAGCCCCCATGGCCAGGCAAACGGTGCAAAACAATATGCAAACGATGGCGAGGAACCCAAAACTCCAATGGAGACGCCTTACCCTCATTTCGTTACACATTTTCGCAGCATCCCTCCTCCACCCCAACTCCTCACCATCAACCTGTTTTTACCACAGTATAATACGGAGGGAACGGCCCGAGTCCGGGCACATACCGGGCCCGGGGCCCTCTACCCCTGGACAGCAAGCCAAATACGCATTATCCGTCCCTTATCAACTGTACTTATTATCTGCGAGGCGAACTGCTGCTGTGGAAACTGTACTTGAATCTCACATACCTGCTTTCTAAGGTTCCACCCTCTGTGTCTGTCCTATCCTGTTACTTGTGCACTACAAACACAATAATCTCTTACCTTTACTCGAGAAGATCAAATCCATCACAGGATTCGACAAGGAGTTCCCGTCTAAGACAACAGTGGTAAGATTTTTATTTTCTGTTTCGATCGTAGCTGAATGCTCAGATTTCCTCTTGCTTCACTCTCTCACCAACATTCGTCTCATTATTCAGAGCAACAGGTTGACATTGTGCCCCCTCCCACTCAGGTGAGAGCAGTCATTCCCACACTTTCAGTGGTCAAGAGGCTCCGTGTCCTGTGTGTAAGTATCAGCAAGACAGCATGAATCTTCGATTTAAATTTAACTTAACCCAAATGGTTGTGAGGTGTACAAGATATAGCTGTGAGCTGTCACACACAATACAGACTTGAAGTTAGACGCGTGAAGCAGGTGACGTTAAGGTAAAAAAGAATGACCTCAAGTAAATGATTAACCGTTAGGGTTCAAGTATAAATAGGGATCCAATGCGGTATATTCCCAACAGTCATACAGTGGTCTGAAAACATATGAAGGGGTGTAAATAATACAATTAATATTTGGGAGACCTGTAATTTTAAAACATTTATATATGTATGTATGTACTGATTAATACACTGGCAAATCAAAAAAATTGTATCAGCAGCATAGTGATTTATGAAAAAAATGCTGAACAACGCAGATAAACACAGCCTACTGGCACCAGAAACACTAAAACCTCGAAAAAATACAATGTCAACTGGGAGGTCACCATTCACTTAATTAGCCTTCCGCTCTTAATAACACCCCAATCATGGCATTGGGTCTAAAACCCAAAGTAAGCCATACAAATTTAGAAAACATACTAGCTGTCAGGGAGTTGTTCATATTGTTCATAAACCCATCTCTTCTGTGAATACTTGACAAACAAATGAAAAAAAAAAACACTCAAAAATCTAACCCTTTCTCTCAACAGGTAGTGGTCTAGCTTTTGTTGAAACCAGTAACTTTGTATTGGCACCTAATGTATTATGGCTTCTGTATGAACTATCGCTTATTGCTCCTAAACTCTTTGTAAGTCTCTTTGGATAAAAGCGTCTGCTAAATGTAAATGTAAATGTAAATGTGTATTGATTTAAAAAGGGAAAAACAAAAAGATGGAGGACTCTTCTGCACCACTGTAATGTACTTTCTGCAGAGCGTAATGTACTTTTACAGTTCCTGTAGCCCATTAAGAAGCGCAGTAAACATCCAGAGACAACAGAAAAGTCATGAAAGATGACCTCAGTCCTGATAGAGCAGTTTAAATTTGCTGATTTAAGAACTTGACAATGTTTCCCATATCTGATCTTTTAGAGCGGTTCATCTTAAAGAGGAGGCTGCATATATTTGACCCTGCCAACATAGCATTTAATAACAGTGGGCTTAAATTATAATTATAATTCTAGATCTAGATGGGGGTAATCTAAAGATTACATTACACGCCAATGTGTTTTAGAGGGTTTAAATACACCTAATGCATTTAATGCACTTCATGCCCCTCTGGCTTCAAACCAACAGTACCCACTTAAAGGGACAGTTCACCCCAAAAATGCTCCCATGTTGCTCCAACCCCTTTATTTTTCTCTGTCCGTAAAAACAGACATTTAACATTTTTAAGAATATATATTTTGGTATAACTTTTAGTACTGTTGACAATTTCTTACAATATACAGTAATTAATTTATTATTTATAAATAAAAGCCTGTGATACCTGACAGGAAACTGTCTTCAGCGATGCATACAGAACAAACAGAAAAAAGAACAGAAAAAAGCCCACATGGGAGGGCGTGTTTTTCTCCATTTGGCAAAGTTGATGACGCAGAACAGAATGATTTCTGAAACCATAATTCAAGTAAACTTCACATCACAGTCATATACAAAAACTCAAATTGGTCTCATTAAGCCATGAGAATCTGTTAAATTTCCTGTAGCTCAGTGGTAAGATCATTGCGTTAACAATACAAGGTTGTGGGTTCGATCCCAGGAGATTGAACATCCCTATGTTTAAAATGAATATGGATATAAGTCGCTAAGGATAAAAATATCTGCCAAATGCGTAAATGTAAATTATATATGTATGTCGGTATCTAAGAGCAAGTACTTTTGTCTTTTTAATTTACAAAGAAAAAACATTTATTAATTTACATTTATGCATTTGGCAGACGCTTTTTTCCAAAGCGGCTACCATTGCATTTATCCTAAACATTTGTTTCTAACTATGTGCTATCTGTCATGATCCTGTCGCTCTTGTCCAGAGTTTCCTAGTTTAGTGGACAGTGTCATGACAGTACAATGTTTTGTGTGTGTGTGTTATGTCTTATGTGGAAACACGTGGCTGTTTGTTACGACTTTGCGCCAGATGTGCTCATGTCTATTGGCCCCACCCCCTTGGTTCTTTGTTTGCGTCCCATTAGTATTCATTCACCTCATCTGCCTCTTGTATCTTCCAGTTAGTTTCCCTTTAGTGTTATTCCCTGCTGCCTGCCCATCACCTGCCCTGATTTATTGACAACCTCCGTGGCAAGCGAGGGAGAAGGGAATCGTGGGAGTTGGATTCGTCCCAGACGCAGCTCCCCACACTCCATGCTAAGGACCCTCAACCAGCCGCTATCTCCTCGACCCAGCCGAGGAGGGAGAAAAGACGGAAGGTCTCTTCTGCTCCAGGTCAGCCGGTGACTCAGCCCCCAGTCTGCCCGGGATCCAGCCGGTGACTTTGCCGGCAGTTCAGCCCGGGATCCAGCTGGTGACTTTGCCGGCAGTCCACCCCATGATCAGGCTGGTGACTTTGCCGGCAGTCAAACCAGAAGTCCAGCTGGCATCCAGTCCGGTGCAGCCGGTGGTCCAACCAAGCGTCCAGTCCAGTGCAGTGCAGCCGGTGATCCAGCCGGCATCCAGTCCGGTGATCCAGCCGGCATCCAGACCGGTGCAGCTGGTCTTTCAGCCGGTCTTCCAGACGGCCTTTCAGCATCCAGCTCAGCCCGCGTTCCAGCCGGCCTCCCTGCCGTCATTGCAGCCGGCATTGAAGCCAGCAGTTCGCCAGTTCACCCCTGGACCCTTGTCACCCCAACCAGGAGCCCCTCAAGTCGCTTTCCCCATGCCACCCATGTCTAGGCTTCCCGTCCTTCCTCTACTACCCTGTTTTGCTCATCAAAGCAAGTCCCAGTCCCTCCTAAGCCACCGCCCTTAGACCCGCCCAAACCCAGTGTCCCTGCTTTTAGGCAATCCATTTCCCCTCGTCCCCTCCCATTAATGTTATTTGTGTTAAACCACCCCAACCCCTTCATTGTAACCTTTATGTTCCCCCTCCTTTGTTGTATAGCTTGTCTGCAAGAGTGTGAGGGAAATATAACGCTTCTTGCCATATTCGGAACATCATGTTCCCAACCAATTGTACTGACAGGTGATAAAATGTCATCGGTACTTCCTTGCATAAATTTGAGCAAGAATCTGATACGAAGATCTTCACGATATGAAGATGATCAAGTGGATAAATCAACTTTACATCCTGCTCAAGTCGCGCTGGCAAAGGATTGTTAAGGTTTTATAAAAAAAATATGATGTTAAACAGTTAAAAACTAAAGCTAACTGTTTTGGCTTTTATATACGATGTTATTACTACTATAAACAAACAACCATAAACATCATACAGAGTTTGTGTGAGATTGAAACAAGCTCGCATTTCAGCAGAGAATGGTAACAATAAACGCGAGGGCTTTGGTCCCTCTTGATTAACCAGTGTCACGCCACTCTCGTCGCAATTAAACAAAGACAATAAACCCAAAATAAATACTAAATAGGTTTTATAAACACGACATTTGTTGCCTCTAGCTGGAACATTATTCCTGGAAAATATACTTAAAGGCTGTGAATCTCAGGGTTTAAATAGTTGGAATGGCCTTACTTTTTAACCAAAGCTTTCGCGCATAGCCCCTCTTCATTTCTGTTCCACGTTCATGAAGCAATTGTCGGTGAAATGCACTGCACAAACTTGAACATCCAGATTGTACGACCTTGGCATTGTTAAACGCCATGCTCTTACCACTGAGCTTAAGCTGTTCTCCAAGCTGTTGTAAGAAGCAAAGCAGTTGATTATTGGCAGGGGCGGATTTAGTGATTTGAGGGCCCTAGGCAAATCCATGTATGGGGGCCCCATCTATGAGCCATTTTCCTTAACTGCAACCCTTATTTTTCTTCCTCCTCAAAGCACAGAACTTTTCACAGTTAAAGTGACAGGGAAAAACTAAGCTCAATAAACACAGACATTCACCATTTAAAAAAACAATCATAATGAATTCCCTAATGAAAACATCGGAACAAATCTGCTGGGTTATGATCTTCTTAACAAAACACTTGTATTAAAGTTCTAAAAAAAATGATGAAATGACAACTAATAAGTTATATAAAGGATTAAATTCATTCAATCAAACAAACAGAAAAGTTGAACATTTTAATATAAGCCCTTTTTATAAGACTTTGTATCACATAAGTAAACAGTCTAACTAAATGAGCGAAGCTCATTCACACCATAGGTTCTCTTGTAGTTCACTGAGCTTTGAAAGATTCATTGATCTCTTAGATTGTGTGTAAACGAATTGGTTCAAAGGAGTCATTTGTTTGCGAGTAGTTCTGATCGCAATGTGCGTTTATACTGGGGAACTCACTGTGTACTGAATAACACTGATTCAACAAGCCAACTTCGCAGCTAAAAATATTACAATGATGTAAAGCAAGTTAATTTTGGAAACCTTTTCAAGAAATTGAACGCAAAACACCTGAACAGCCGTGAAACACAGCCAATACAGCTCCTAATATAGCTCTTTTACTGAACTCTTCAGCGTCTCACTGTACGGATAACAAAACAGCGCCTCCATTCTGCAGTTACAAATGACAATCCGTTTAATGCAGGCAGTGTTTTTTGTAAAGACACTCAACATATTTTTGACAAGAGTCTGAGGCAGCACAACATTTGACGGAGGCGGCAGTCTCAGATTTCTTTATGCAGGAAAATCCCTGATCTGGGATCACGTTATACACAGTGTGCCATCTCTTTGTGGTTTTTTTTTTGTGGTTGACGACCTTTCATGCATTTAAATGTGGCCAACTTTCAGTACGAATCGTTAACACTGTATGCTACTGACGTTATTATATTATATCTTTATGTTCCCATCAGTCTGCGCAGCGGAGTCAAACAACCTTTCTGCATTTGAACTAGCCGCCCTCTCTTACCAAGCGCACAGTGCTCTTTGTATGACAGAGGTTTTGGTCGTCAGACATTATAACTGTGTTGTAGGTGTTCATAGAGAAATACTCACCGGCACATTATGATTGATCGGGGCCGGGAGAGTGCTGTGTCTTGCGGGAGAGAGGCGCTGCTGCTGTAGTAGTTTGTGAGTGGAAAAAAAAGAGACTTTGGCAACAATCTTTTGTAAATCATCTTTTTTCCCCTCCGCTGGTGTAGCTGCGTTTCTTTGTGGTTCTATTTCCCTGCGACTTTAACTCAGTTTTGCAGCTTATGTACCACACAGTGACTGACACCCTGGCTGTGGGCAGTTCTAGTACTGCGCTAATTTTCTATAGCTATTGTCGAACTCGTCTTGCAGTGCTAATGTAATGGTCCACTCTAATCTATATTAGGGGTGGGGGGGTGCCTAAGTACAGATGTATTAATGTATAAAGTTAACAGGGATATCCCCCCTATTTTGATAATTACTTGGGGCTCTATGTGGCTGCTGACATGGCTTATTGGTTAAGTCAACCCCATCCTTTTGGAGGCCCCTAGTAACTCCGGCCCCCAGGCGATTACCTACCCTTGCCCAATGAGTAAGTCCATCCTGATTATTGGTAAAATATTTGTACATTGTAATATAGACTGGCATAGAGCATGGGGAGGTTGATCCTATTGTTTCCTAAAATACTTCCAAAAAGGGTTCTGGATCGATACACAGAAAGAATTTAAAATGATTAATATATACTTATAATGGACAAATGCCAAATAGTTTGCAATGCAACACTACAAAAAAATGACAGAGTTAACATCTACTGTGGCATTTATACAGAGGTGGGTAGAGTAGCCAAAAATTGTACTCAAGTAAAAGTACTGTTACTTCAGAATAATATGACTCAAGTAAAAGTAAAAAGTAGTCATCCAAATAATTACTTGAGTAAGAGTAAAAAAGTGCTTGGTTAAAAAACTACTCTAGTACTGAGTAACTGTTGAGTAATGTCTGATTTATTTTTTTAACAAGCATTCAATCAGACAAAATAATAATGTTTAAGCAAATTATAGTTCATCAAATCAATAAAATTAATTAAAATTAATTAATTAATTAATTACAAAATAGCTTAAATTAAAATAATCCAGGTAAATTCAAGTACTTAAAAAATTAAATAATAAAAAATAAATAAACACAAGTAAACACAAATTTCCAAACCTTTATACTTTTTTACCAGGCTTTGCAGACAGAACTAGAACAAGGCAGCCCATAAACTCTCATAAACTGTGTGAGAGAGAGAGACAGACAGACAGACAGAGAGAGAGAGAGAGAGAGAGAGACAGAGAGAGAGAGAGAGAGAGAGAGAGAGAGAGACAGAGAGAGATTGTGTGTGTGTTTTTGTGTGTGTGTGTGTGTGTGTGTGTGTGACAAAACATGCAGAAACAAACAACTTCACAACAACTTCTTTTGAGTGAACTTAAATTGTTAAAGTGTGAGTGTGTTTTATTTATTTTTATACCGTGTAAGTTATTCTCCGTGTAAGTTAAATGTATGCACCGAACCGTGACGCCCATACCATTTCGGTTCAATACAAATACATGTACCGTTCCACACATAATATATATAAGAAATGTTTAAAACATATGTAACCTAAAAGACAAACATTCGTCTATCCACAGCAAAAAAAAAAAAAGAGAACACTTATCGCTACATGTTTCCTCAAGTTAGATGTTGAGTTTTTGAATGCTGAAATGTCCGTTTGTTTTGGGAGACACAGAAGACACCGCATAATGTAGCTGCGGTTTCGCACTTTTACTAAGTTAAACATGCTTTCAATATGAGGCCAGGGGTGTTCCTCCTCGCCTGTGTCTGCATTGCCGATGGTTGATTGTGACATTTTTGTTTTGCTACGACTGTAAACTAATAGTGGGGCTGCTTAAGTCCATTTTTGAGCCGAATCGTTCCTTCATGGTACAAGCACCAAATTTGATACAAATGATGTCCAGGACATACCTTCTAATAAAAGTACGTTGCCCAGCTGAAAATCCAAGAGGGCCGCCAGTTTTCAAGATGGCCGCCTCGTCAAACGCCAAAAAAAGGTTTTCGAGGTAGAACTTGAATTAACAGAAGAATGTTAATGATCCAAGCATCAAAATGAATGTATTATGACTGGAATAACTCGATGGTGTCAATTGAATTCCAATATGGCCACCAATTTTCAAGATAATGGCTATTAAATGACTAAAAAGTAGCGTTTTCGCGTTTTTTCTTCAGTTTTCTGCAATGATCTTAAGTGAAAATCTGCAGAATTCTGAGGGATGTGTTTTTTGTGTGAATCATTTGTGAAAATGTGTCCAAACTTTTGACTGTCACTCACCACACACACACACACACACACGCACACACACACACATACAGCAACACAAGCGTTCTTTACTGAAATAAAAGTACTAATTTAGCAATATAAATGATAATTCATTAAAATTCTGTGGTCAACATTTATTGGTTAGTAATTTTTTATAAGAGTGATGTCAAAGCACAACCAGGGCACACTGGTGACATCACTGCTGTGAGACTCAGCATGGGGTTCAGTGTCAGCTTGTAGTGTACTAACTGTAGTTGTAGTTTACTAACTGTTGTAGTGGTGTACTCACTGTAGTTGTAGTATACTTTAGTGTCCCAAATGCTATCTAATAAGCCCCTGTATAGACTCAACTAGAAGTTTAGTTAGTTGTAGTATTGTAGTTAGATAGCCGCACCTGAATTGACAGGATGTGCCAGCGCGGGATAGCCGAGCCAAGGGTAACGGGGCTTTAGTTACCTGGATGGTGTACAGATCGCACGGGATTTATGGCACTGGATGAACGATCGGGCTAGGTGTAGGGCACCAGATACTTGAACCTAGTTGCATCCCATATTCCAATGTGCTATGATATTTTGTATGTTTGGGTGGTAAAAGGATAATCCCTCGACCTTCAACTGTATAAAATGTCTGCCGATAATCCATTGAGTTGTGCTACTAAAACTGACTGGAGCAAGTGTTGCCTCTGTCAGACAGATACAAAAGCAGCGTTGAAGTCTCCCCCTACCCGTTATGAGTGTAGTTCTGACGGCTATTCCATGATAGCCAAAAACATACCTCTATTTCAGGCAATCAACCTGTTGCCCATCAGGTTAGACACATCCAGATTGGATGATGGAGGTGGCATTGAGGATACATTGAGGCGAAACGGTGCAATGTATAACCAAAATTGTCGCAAAATGTTTAGCAACTACAAACTCAAGCGTGCCACTAAAAGAGCAGCTGAAACTCAAAATGATCCTGGTGAAGGACATCAAAAAATTCGAAGGGCTAGCACTGAAGTACAGCAGTGTTTCTTATGCGAAAAGATGGAACCAACATCAGAGATGCGACAAGCCATGACCATGCAGCTGAATGAGAGGCTCAATGAATGTGCTCGTAACCTTAATGACGGAAAGCTTCTGGCATTATTGAGTGGCGGAGATGTGGTGGCCCTAGAACTTAAATACCACTGGTCTTGCTTAACGGACCTGTATCACAGAGAGAGGGCACACATTAAAGCGGAAAAACAAGAAAAAATCCAGTCGTCTCAAGAAAAGGAAGCCTTTCATTTGGTGTTCTCTGAACTTCTGACCTATGTCATTGAGGCAAAAAAAACAAACAGTGATGGGCCTTCTGTGTTCCGACTTGCTGAATTGGTTAATCTTTACAGGGAGAGACTTAAGCAGTTTGGGACAGACCTACCTGATGTGAAAGCGACCCGACTGAAAGAAAGGCTTTTGGCAGAGATACCTGGACTTGTAGCCTACAAGAAAGGGCGAGATATACTTCTGGCATTTGAAAAAGATGTTGGTCCAGTCTTGTCAGAAGCGTCATCCGATGCTGATGCCATTATTCTCGCCAAAGCTGCCCAGATATTGCGCAGGCACATGGTGAATCACAAGTCTAAGTTTGAGGGCAATCTCTATGAGAGTTCAGTGCACGATTCCTTTCCTCCAGCTCTACTTCAGTTTGTCTGTATGATTGAACATGGGGCAGATATAAAATCTCAGCTGAAATTTGGAGCGACTACAAATGATCTGGCAATGGCTCAGCTCCTTCAATACAACTGCTTTGCCAAGTGCAAAGAAGGTGCTGCCACACAAAGGCATTCCAGAGACAGGGAAACCCCATTTCCGGTCTATATAGGGATGTCTATTTATGCTAAGACCAGAAAGAGACACCTTGTGGAAATGCTGCATGACCATGGTCTTAGTATTCCATATAATCGAGTACTTGACATATCAGCTCAGTTGGGAGATGCAGTTGTAAACAGATACATTGAAGAAGGTCTGGTTTGTCCCCCCAAACTAAGAAAAGGCCTCTTCTGCACAAGTGCAATTGATAACATCGATCACAATCCTTCATCTACAACTGCGACTTCATCATTTCATGGAACCAGCATCTCCATCTTCCAACATACATCATCAGAAAATCCTGACAAACAACCAGAATGTGGTGCTATTATCATTGATGGTTCCTCTCTTGTGTATTCATTGTCTCCAAAGACATCAAAGACCTTTGAGGAATATGCTGTCCAAGATGTAGTTCCAAAGATCCAGGCATACTCATCAAAGTATGAGCGAACAGACATAATTTTTGATGTCTACTGGACTTCAAGCCTGAAGGCTGAAACAAGGTCAAACAGAGGTAAGGGAGGTCGACGTAGAGTGACCGACAAAACCAAACTACCGCCCAACTGGAAAAGCTTCTTGCGAGACAATGAAAACAAGACTGAACTCTTTGGGTTCCTAGCAGAGAAGATAGTGACCTTGTGTCCTGACAATGTCGTAGTTGTGACCAAAGGAGAGCAGGCTCTTACAAACAAACCCATCAGCCTTGAAGGTTTAAGTCCTTGCAACCACGAAGAAGCTGACTCCAGAATCTTCACACATGCTCTTCATGCAGCCAAGCAACAGATAAAGTCTGTGTTGATAAAGGCATGCGACACAGATATTCTTGTGGTTGCAGTCAATGTTTTTGCGACTCTTCAGGATGCAGGCTTGGAAAAGATCTGGATAGAATTTGGCCAGGGTCAGTCCATTAGGTGGTTGCCAATTCATGATATGGTGGTGAATCTTGGCCCAGAGAAATCCAGTGGCATGCTGTTCTTCCATGCCTTCACTGGCTGCGATGTTGTGTCAGCTTTCCGTGGTAAAAGCAAGAAAAGTGCATGGCAAGCATGGGAGGTTTGCCCTGAAGTTAGTCCTGTCTTCAAAAAGCTCAGCCAATACCCACCTATCATAGAAGATGCAGACCTCAACATCCTTGAGAAGTTTGTCATCACCATGTATGACAAGCAAAGTACTACATGCAAGGTTGATGAGGCAAGACTGGACTTGTTTGCTCGGAAGCAAAGGTCTTATGATGCCATTCCACCAACAAGCGCATCCCTCGTTCAGCATGTGAAACGGTCTGCTTTCCAAGCTGCCTGCATATGGGGCCAAGCAACAGTGTGCAAAATGCAAACTGAAAGTCCTGCCAACTGGGGCTGGCAAAAAGATGGTCAGATCTGGCAAGTTCTCTGGACAACCCTTCCACCCATTGCTCAGACTTGTGAGCAGTTGACAAAATGTGGCTGCAAGACTGAATGCCAAGGACGATGCAAATGCTATCGCTTTGGCCTGAAGTGCACACAGTTGTGTGCCTGTGCATGTGAGGGCTAAGAAAATAGAACAACCAAGTTTAAGTTGAATGTTTGAGTTGGATATTTGTATTATTATTTTTTAAGTTATGTTGATTCAAGTTCTGGATCGTAAAACATGCAGCCTATGCTTTGACACCTTTTCTGTGTTTTTATACCGTTATCTAAAAAAAAAAAAAAAAGAATAGCCTATACAAAAAAATATAAATAAATGGGGGAGACAAAGACAGCCTCTACGTGGCCTCCCCTACAAGTAGCTTACAGGTCCAAAAGCTTTAAGTGAAACTAATGTCTTTGTTTGTGAGTGTTTTTTTCATTTAATTCGCATTGTATCATCATAATATTCAATATTTTGATTTTCTAAATGCAGAGTTGTATTTCTCATGTGCAAAAACACATATTTCAATGTATAAACCATCAGAATAGGACTATTCAATCAAAATATAGTTCAAACGCTGTTTCAAACCACTTCGAATGGCGGCCATCTTGAAAAATGGTGGCCACTTTGTTTGTTCAAGTGGGCAACGTACTTTTATGAGATAGTAGGTCCAAAAGCACTTGTGTACCAAATTTGGCGCTTGTACCACAAAGTGAACGATTTTTCATTAATGTGCTCCACTATAACCCGTCCCGCCGAACGCCGCTGAGATTGAGTATGGTCACGTGACGAGACTGCGCAACTACGTTTGATTGGTGAAACACAGTCACATGGTAGAGCCTTTGGCAGAAGTCTCACTCTCTGTCAAAATAAAACAATGACGCGTAGAATATCAAAGAGGTCAAAAGAAAAGTAACGAGCTTATTGTAGCCTAATGTAGCGGAGTAAGAGTACAGTTTCTTCTTCACAAATCTACTCAAGTAAAAGTAAAAAGTATAGTGATTTAAAACTACTCCTAGAAGTATAATTTTTTCAAAAACTTACTGAAGTAAATGTAACGGAGTAAATGTAACTCGTTACTACCCACCTCTGCATTTATACAACAATAAAGGTGCTTTACTGCGCAAACAAAACACTCAAGACCTTTTAGACAAGAGCAGCTAAAAACTTAGCTAGGCCTTTATTTTAATTTCTAAAAAAAATTTGCTTATGAACTGCACCATGAAATTTACATTTGGGGAAAACATATTTCCTAAAATTCACAACTAAACAGCACAGTGTTTTGTATTAAAACGATGTTGATTTCTGAACGCTAAAAACATAGACAGCAACAGTGAAGTGTAGGCCAGTGAGAGAACAAACAACGACATAAGACTAATGTCATTCCATTTGTCATTAGCAGCTTGCATGACTCTGCCTGTTCCACTCCTGGTACTGCATACAACATGCAAACCACTGTTTTCCTGACTACTGTACTGACCATAGGTAAATCATTTTCCACCAGAAGAGACCACTAGGGAGACAATGAAATACAGGAGGATTGCCACAGTCATCAACGGATGAAAAAAAAATTATGTACCTCATAAACCTGTGAACCTATGAATTCACAAACATCACTATATTTTCCTTGGAGGGCTATATCAGTGACATGACAGCTCCGAAAATAAGGCATGTCGTGGGGTGCGAATTGTGTGGGAGAAGCAAACAGGACGTGGAAGAATGTGGACATCCTTGCACAAACACGCAGGAAAACCCTGGGGTTCCCTTTCAAAAGCCCATGTAGTGTCTGGTGGCGTGTTCCAGTGCTGTACAATAACAAAAGACACTGTGTGTGTGTGTGTGTCTGCGTGCGTGCGTGTGTGCGTGCGTGTTATTGTGTGTGTGTGTGTGAGAGATCAAGAAATAGCAAGACCCTATGAAATTATTATAGACATGCAGATTAATTTTCAGACTGAGAACGGAAACTATGAAAAACAATACAAACAGAAAATGACATTTGAATTTGTTCTGCTATAAAAAAATAAAAAATCACTTGTTGCTAACCACTGTTGGACTCTCCCTCCAACTGTTTAATAATGCAATATAACTCGAATAGGAGAGTTATACAACAGTTCGACGGCACAAATGTGTAGAAAAATCACAAACAACATCATAGTGTCTTACAACCCTCAGGCATTAAAGGAACTACTTTCTCTCTATAAGGTTATTTTGACTTTCTATAAGGTTTGGACTTTTTTAATGAAATAAATGGAGCGTAAAGTATGGAAAAAGGTTTTGGTACTGGCACCGAATTCCGAATTATCATATCATTTACGTTTATGAATTTGGCATACGCTTTTATCCAAAGCGACTTACATTGCATGTGCAATCCCCTGGTATCGAACCCACAACCTTGTGCAATGCTCATACCACTGAGCTACATAAAAGCTGTAGCTCAGCTTTCCTGATAGCTATGATATTAAAGCTATCATATCATAATGAAAGTTTGGGTCATAAGCTATTTTGGGTTACCATTGAGTCCCATAGTCTTTTGTCATACTATAGAAGTCAATGGTTCTGTAACAACTTGAGGGTAAGCAAATTATTAGAACATTTACATTTTTTGGTGAACTATGCCTTAAAACAAACTAAATACTGTTCCTGTTACTAATTCCAAACTGTCACGTCTCTAAATTTTGCTCTCTGCTGCTTCAATGAAGTTATTAGACTACAGTCAGTTCAAAATATATGCCAGGACCAGATGAATTTCATATGCCCATCCCTAACTAGAGATTATGCCAGCTCCATCTGAACATCTCGTGCCATCCTCCTGCAAGTGCCTGTGGACTGATTGACCATCCCAGCTCCATCTCTGGTAATTCCATCAGCATCCAAGAGCAAAGTGACCATCTGACCATCCCATCTCAGGCAATTCCATCCCCAGCCAAGAGCAAAGACGGACTACTAGTCACATTAATGCTAAATTCTAATGATTAGTATTAAATGCTAAACTTACATCACATAAGTTCAAGTTTCAAGTTTATTTATTTATAAAGCGCTTTTCACAATGTGTATTGTTTCAAAGCAGCTTTACAGGGGCAAACAGGAAAAACAGAAAAGTTAAAACACAGCACAGTGCATGGTATTTCTACAACGAGTAAGATCATTCTAATAAATAATATCTAGTTTATAAATAAATAAATCAATGAATGCAGTCTCCCGGTGAGCAGGCCAACATTGCCCTGCTGTGGCGAGGAACCCAAACTCCAATGATTGATAAATGGAGAAAAAAAACGCGGGAGAAACCAGGCTCAACCGGGAGGGCCAGATCCCCTCGGACGTGTCATAATTGCACTCAGACTGCTGACATGTCGTTTTGGTTTAGCATTTAATACCAAATATTGTAACTTCAGCATTAATAGACAAATAGTCCGTCTTTGCTCTCGGTTGGGGATGTAGTGGTCTGAGCTGGGATGGTCCGATGGTCATATTTCTCTTGGCTGGTGGTGGAATTGCCTTAGATGGAGCTGGGATGGTCAGTCAGTCTGCAGCTGTAGCTGGCGTAATCTCAAATTTGGGATGGGCATCTGTCGGTCATCTGGACATGGTGGAACTTCTTCCTACCTCAGGATGGGCATCCCGAGGCAGAGGCGGAAAGGGAATAAAGAGAATAATTAGCGTAGCTGCTGTTCATTGACTATGCATTAAGTGAAAGCTTGGCTGAAAAGATGTGTCTTTAATCTAGATTTAAATTGGGAGAGTGTGTCTGACCCTCGAATAGTATCAGGAAGGCTATTCCAGAGTTTAGGTGCTACGTATGAGAAAGCTCGTCCCCCTTTGGTGGATTTCGTTAATCTAGGTGTTGTCAAAAGTCCTAAATTTTTAGATCTTAGAGAGCGTGATGGGTTGTAACGTGATAAAAGCTCGGTTAAGTAAGTAGGTGCTAAACCGTTCAGGGCTTTGTAAGTAATTAAAAGAATTTTAAAATCAATACGATACTTAATGGGTAGCCAGTGAAGCGATGATAAAACTGGGGTTATGTGATCGTATTTTCTTGACCTAGTAAGAACTCTGGCAGCTGCATTCTGAACTAACTGTAGTTTGTTTATCGATGATACAGGACAACCACTAAGTAGAGCATTACAATAGTCAAGCCGTGAGGTCACAAATGCATGAATAAGCTTTTCTGCGTCTGCAACACATAAACTATTTCGTAATTTGGCAACATTTCTAAGGTGGAAGAAGGCTGTTTTTGTGATATTTGAGATGTGATTTTTGAATGACAGGTTGCCATCTAATATAACTCCTAGGTCTTTAACTGTATTTGTTGGAGTAACAGTGCAGCTTTCAATTTGCCGGCTGTAATCGGAGATATTCTGTTTACTTGATTTTGGTGCTATAAGTAATATTTCTGTTTTCCTAGAGCTTAAAAGGAGGAAATTACTAGTCATCCAATGTTTTATGTCCTCGATGCACTCTGCCAGTTTGGATAGCTTAAAGGAATCATCTGGTCTTGATGAGATATATAGCTGAGTATCATCTGCATAACAGTGGAAGCTAATTCCATGTTTTCTAATAATGTTGCCGAGGGGCAGCATGTATATGGAGAAAAGCAAGGGTCCTAAAACCGATCCCTGAGGTAATCCATAATTTATTTGCGTAAGATTTGACGATTTCCCATTTAAATGGACGTATTGATATCTGTCTGTTAAGTAAGATCTGAACCATTGCAGTGCCTGTCCCTGAATACCGATGTAATTGTGTAAACGATCTAGTAGTATTTTATGGTCTACAGTATCGAAAGCAGCACTAAGGTCAAGCAGGACTAAGAGTGAGATGTTACCTTTATCTGAAGCAATAAGGAGGTCATTTGTAATTCTAACGAGCGCAGTTTCAGTGCTGTGATGCGGTCTAAAGCCAGACTGAAACTTTTCGTTCATGTCATTATTTTGTAGGAAGGTACACAACTGAGTGGACACTACTTTTTCTAGTATTTTAGACAAGTACGGGAGATTTGAAATCGGTCTATAGCTTCCAAGTTCATTGGGGTCCAAGTTAGTTTTTTGATAAGAGGCTTAATTACAGCCAGCTTAAAGGGACCTGGGACATGTCCTAGATTAATTGACGAGTTGATTATGTTACAAATGGGCTCAATTACAGCAGGTAGTAACTCTTTTAATAAAGTAGTTGGGATGGGGTCTAATAAGCATGTTGTCGGTTTGGATGTTGCAATAATTTTAATTAAATCTTCCCGATTTATAGGAGAAAACACTCTAGCTTTTCTTTTTGGGTGACGGTTGAAACTAATTCTTCCGACACACTTGGAGGTTTGGTTTTAGCTATGTTGTCTCGTATTATTTCGATTTTCTCGGTAAAAAACTTCCCAAGGTTTTTTTTCTCCAGTTATTTATCATAGGAATTTGGGTTCCCCTCCACAGGGCATTGTTGGCTGGCTTGCTCACCGGGAGACTGTATTTATCCGATATTATATTATTACTAGTATGATCTTGCTTGTTCTATAAACACCATGCACTGTGCTTTGTTTTACATTTTATGTGTTTTTCTTTTAACTTTATAAAAAAAAATTGATTTGGTGAGAAAAATGATGAGGCAGGACGTGAGAGTGAATGAAAGAAACTGTAAAACTCACAGAGAATGCATTATTCCCATTGCACTGCAGCGCTTTCTGTTGTTTTTTAATGTATTTTTTTAGTGAAAATATTTGTAGCGCTGTAAATTTCTTAAGGAGATACTGCCAAATGTGAGAGTGTTTTACTTTCAGTTTCATAAGTCCAACTTAGCTTTGTGGCGGAGTAGTTCAAATGTCGAAGCGGTTACTGTGGCGATACAGCCGAAATATGACAAGGCTCCCAGCCAATCAGATTCGAGAACCAGAGAAAACTGTTGTATAATGTGCAAGAAGTCATTCACATCGAAGTCAGAAGATTCACACACAGTCTATAATGAATGGTGTTTTGACTAAGGCTGAGTGAAAGCCAGGCTAAAACAGAAAGAAGTCAAACTTCATGATAAATCTTTTTCACATAAACTTGTTGGATCAGGTGAGCAGTGTGAAAATCCTAAAACACACAAAGGAGGGGTAAATTCTACCAGTTCTGTTGCTCAAATGATGAAGCGTTGTTTTAGTGGTGCTAAAGTTATGGGTTCAAATTCCCATTGAACAAACATAAGAAAAAAATAATAAATGTATTGTCAAATGCACAAATATACATTTGCAATGAGATCCATCGAATGAGCTACACCTGAATATTCTGTAAGCACTGTTATATTGCTAATGGGCTTCTAGTGCGCATTTATTTCCCAATCTTAAAATATTTTCTACTGAAGATCTTAAACATCACTATTTATAAAAAGAAGTATATTATTAAACTAAACAATAAATTATTCTGTGTATCTTTTAGGCACTAGTTCATGATTATTTGCACCTCCAACTAAATTTTTCCACCAAAATATATTGGATAAGAGTTACAGACAAACAATAGGTCAAACAATTAAAGCCAAACAAAACACATGGATAGAGAAGGACAGTTTGTCTAAACTTTCAGCTTCTCTGACCACAATGCACTGGCCGGACACCACACCTCCAAACAGCCCAAACAATGAAAACAATTTCTCCCATGTCACATTCAGTGTTCTTCACATTTACATGGAAAAATGTGCATCTGACAGGGATTCAAAGGTTCACATATATAAACATTTATTTTATCTACCAACTTTATAGTCATTTTCATGGAATGCCAAACCTATGCGATTGAAAAAGAGGAACAGATCAATGTTAAGCTGATCAAAGTGGAATGGTTATACCTTTTAGAATCATGATCTCATGCTGTATAGATCTGGAGGTCATGACTGGATGATGAAGTTCTTAGAGGAAGCTTATCCTGATATCTCTTGTACACCTCTCTCACTCTCTCTCTCTGACACGGAGTCCTTTATCTGTCTCTTCTTTAGTCTTTTTGCGTAGAGTCTGTGGTCTTGGTCTTTTCTCACCCATTCGCTCTCAAGCCCACCTTCTCTCACTACAATGGAATCGGTTCATGTGCCGCCCATCCATTCCATCAGACTCACCCCTGAACTGAGAGCATCCTGCCTGGGCCAATTCCAGCATTCATATTCATAAAGGCTGAGCCAATCACCACTACATTCATACATTAGTGATCTAAGCTATGATAAACTGGCCCTGAAAATGGAAATCACACTTCTTTGAATTTGTAATAAAATTGAAGTAAGTTTCAAAGCTTGGAATTACACATACTAATAAAAAAATCTTTGAACATGATGAAGATATGCATGTACAAAAAGATCCAAGTTTGAAATGATCCTGTATTTTTCTTCTGATGTTAAATACATGTTTAAAAATAACATTTTAAATATATCATTATATAAATGTGTACACAAGAGTATGAACTAACACTTTTTTTTTATAAAATGTATTTGTGTAGTATTTCACATATTTTACAGTAAAACAATCTAGAATTATTAGTTATATTTTTTAAACCATCTTTTTTAATCACAATAGCTATTTTTCCTTTTCTGGTAACTGCACAACAACATAAAACATTGCCTTTTCACATCTCGACCGATCTGCTTTCCGGGACAACTCCCAGGACATCCAAATTCTTGGCATAGTTCATTTTAAACTCAAAAAAACATAATTACTTAACTATAACAAAAGTAGTGAATATTCGGATATGTTCATTCCTGCAAATGGAATAAACAGCTGACCAAAAGTCTTTATCATATTGATTAAAGTTTGCTTTTCTTTCAGACATCCTTCAGGCTCTCTTTCTTGAATAAACTGTATTAAGCATGCAAAGACAGACAGTGCTACTGTATCATAACTCACAATTTCTCTTTCTCTATAAAGAATCGAGACAGGAGGTTACAGATATGGTGCTGGCAGACTGTGTAAAACTCTCTTTTCTGTCAAAGATAAATGAAAAGGAAATGTGCCAACACTTACTGCCAGCTTTGATTTTCTGTATTCACTCAAGTGTACCACAAAGTGCATACTAAAACACAATATGCACAACATATACCATTAATTGTTACACAACGTACACACACGGCTACCTTGTAATATACTGGCCCAAAAAGTACTTGGAACACTAAAAATATATCAATACAATATATATGATAGAGTGCTTGAACTGGACAGATGGGTGGAGGGTATAACAGCCTTTGTGTTACCAGGAGTTGGTGGATGGAGGATGAACAGTAGATTGAAAGCCACATGGAGTACACAGCAGAGAAGGGGTTCACCGGGAGAGTACTGGAATTTTCTTGAAGATAGTAGCATATACCAAAGAGATCGCTTGGAGTGTTCTAGGAGATCGTTGGGGTAAGTATATTCCACTGGGATTGCTGGCGATAGTGATAACAACAGGGATAAAGTCCTTTACCACTTGGGAGACCAGACGAAGACTGACCGCTGGTGAGTGTCTTTATTGTGCTGGGTGCAGTGATTTAGTGATTGGGAACAGGTGTGCTTGTCAGAATTCGGGTGATTGTGAACGAGGACATGGGGTAGGAGCCTGGGGCCGTTTCAATAAGGAGGTTTAACAAACACCGAGTTAAAATGCAAACTCTGAGTTGATTAACACGGATATGCAAAACTAAGAGTTTTTGGATTCAGAACAGCTGATTTGAGTTAGTTCTATCAACTCTGGGAAAACTTACATTGAGTTAAGCGCTTGCACCACAACTTCGACAAGCCATGATCAATGGAGCTCCGAAATTACGATTCACCATGGCAATTGCACCAAAAAAAAGCAACAGGCAGAAAGCACTGGGGAGATAGAAACACTTCTCTGCTCTGCATACAATGGATTTACTAATGTGCTTTAGTGTGTAAATGACTTAATCTTAAATCAAAAAAAGATAAATATACCAATAAACTTACTAATTAACTGATGTTTTATTAACAAAGTTCGGGAGGAATCTAAGCATATAATCAGCCCGCCGGGCTATCAATAGCAATAACATATAGCTCGAGCATGTGACCTCATCACAATCATCTCGGCTGGTACAACATCAGCATTCACAGCATTTACCCTATCAGCTCAAGCAAGCTCCATCATAAATAGAAAAGCAGTCTTACCTGACCCTTCTCGCAAGTTCAACATTGACCAGTTCGATAATATGTCCGAGACTCCCGTCATTACAGATGCTTTAAATGCTATCAACCCTTCAGCGCTGCCACGTGCTTCCCATCTCTCCAGCTCCGAGTCGGACTCCGCAGCCGAGTCCCAAGCTTCGCCACGGGACAGCCAGCCCCGCCAATCTGCTCGGCAAGCAGCTCAGAAAAGGGGCCCATCTTCGCATCCTCCGACAAGGACTCCACCTCCTCTACCGGCGTCGTCATATGCCTCAGTGCTCCACACGATCCCCGCCCTCCACAAATGGACTATCCAGGGCCTACGACTGGCCCTCTCCAATGCGGAAGTCCATTACAGCAGGCGGCTGACCTATGGGGGTACACACTTCTACACGTACCACAAGCTTTTTGCCGCCAAATGTGCCTTTACCGTAGCTCAGTGGAACCAGTGCCCTTACTGGGGAGCACTGGACACTGAGCTGCATAGTAGATTGTTTTTTGGCATACACAACATCTCATGTGCAGTCTGCCGCTCAGTGGTTCACAGCACCAGCGACTTCCCCCTAGTAACTCCCTCTCTTCCCTCATACCCATCTCCTTCTCACCAGTACACTTCGCCAGTTCCCTGCCTGCAAAATCGCCCTGCACATCCAAAATCTCACCCGCATGAAGTGTACAATACTTTCAACCAGGGAAGATGCACCAGACAGAGCTGTCGCTTCCTACATGTATGCAGCCTCTGCAGCAGTGCCCACTCTCGCATAGTTTGCTCAGCCATGCTATCCTCAAATAAGACCATCAGAAGTACTCTTGACTCCTGTGAACATTTCTCGTTTGTCATTTGAATTGTCTTCGCACCCCGACATCCAGTACACCGATTATCTCCTGACCGGCCTCTCGAACGGCTTCAACCCAGGAGTTATCAGTCTTCCTTTCGCACAACCTAATATGCGATTGCCGAACTGAGGTAGTTGATCTCCTCTTAAAAAAGGAGATTGACGCTCAATTTATTATCGGCCCCTTCGCGGCTCCTCCTTTCACTGCATTTGCATCAGCCCCATTGGCATAGCTACAAGAAAATTTTCAGGCAAAAAACGTTTAATATTCGACCTCTCGTCACCCCACGGCTTTTCCTTTCCGAGCATTAACAGCCTCATTCCACTCGAAGATTTTCCCTGTACTATCATGATATCGACCAAGCCATCAGTCTGATTAAAAAGGCCAGTCGAGGCGCTTGGTTAGCTAAAGTCAACATAACCTCAGCGTTAAAAGTCATGCCCATCCACCCAGACTACTGGCATCTATTCGGCATTGGCCTAGGACAGGGGTTTTCAACTGGTTCTGTGCCAGGGACCACCATTCTGACTACCAAGTAATCGGCGGCCCACTATTGTGTGTGTGTGTGTATGTACCAGGGTTGTCAGGTCCAAGAAATATTTAATTATATGCCCATAACCCCTCAAAACCCGCCCAAAAGGAATGAAAACTAGCCCATTTTTTTCCCTGTGTCGAATCAAAGTAAACAACTCCCTAAAGACGTTTCTATTGCCATATTTTTTTATCTGAATGGTTTCCTGGGTATTGTATATATCGTTTTGTTCTGTTGAACACAAAATACGTTTTGGGATATTTAGGAAAGCAAACAATTCTGGATCATGTTTGACTACCATTCATTTTTTCCTGCTATGGTAGTCAATGATGCCAAAGAATTTTCAGCAGCTAACATTCTACCAAATATCTTTGTGTTCAACCGGACAAATAATTGTATACAGGTTTGAAACAACTAGAGTAATTCATAACAGAATTTAAATTTTTGGGTGGAGTGTCCCTTTAAAAATATCCCACATCTGCCACGCACGCAAATGGACGAGAAACATGTTTTCTCTTCGTAAGACATTCAGAAACTTGCTTAAGAAATAAGGATGGTTACATTTAATGCTTAATATATAATGTGTATAAGCACGTCAATGTTTTAGTTGTTGTAGACTGCGTATAGCGCTGCTCAAACGTGATATTTGGCAGCCGGGAGAATCAAGTGTTGGACACTCATCATGAGTGATTTCTTTCATTGTGCAACGTGACACTCACCTGACGAAACATTGATAAAAACATCATTCGGATGCACTGTGTCTAATACCACCGCTAATTTCTCCTCTTTGGTTGAGATGAGCTCCCGCTTTCCTCCCTGTACTGTAGCCTGTCTGTCACACTCGTTCTCCACGCTTTTGAGAACGGGCCGGTCCTGGAGTTGGCAGGTATTTATTCGGAGTTTGAATACACAATAAGAAACGCATCAGTTATCATTTATCCTTAGAATATAAATAAACATTTTGGCGGCCGCAGTACATTATGAAAGTAGGCCAAAAACTCGCAACCCGCGGCTCCATAATTTACCCCGCAACTGCATTCTCACAATAGCCCAATTGTGCGGGAAAACCGCGACCCTGGCAACACTGGCATGGACGTACATGTACGTATATGACGTTGGGGAAGCATAGACCTGATAGGTGCAAAGCAAGTCTATCCTGTGTCAGTTTGAATCTCAACTCAAACTCAAATTATTTTAAATATTTTCATTCAATTTAGTATTCCCACCAATGCGCAAATATTCTGGAAATGTTTGGAAAAATAACTTATGGAAAAAATGTGATTTTAATAGTGAAATTAGGTAGGCTGGAATGCATGTCACGGACCACATGCAATGCCGCCGCGGACCACCAGGGGGCCGCGGACCACCGGTTGAAAACCCCTGGCCTAGGAGATTGCTTCCTGGATTAAAAACTTGTTCAAATAATCATCATGAAAAGGTCAAACCCATTAGGGCTCAGTATCATAAAAAGAAAAAAGAGGATGAGAGAAAGAAAGCAATATATAGAGTTATGCTACTAATTAGTAATTGTTTTGTAAGCTGGTCGCTGGTCTATCATTATTACCAGCACAATATGACACTGCACTTTTCAGCAATGAGATATATTATCATAGTAAAGTAGACACTCTGATCTGGTTGTTTGTGTGTAGAATGTATGAAGGTGGTGTTAAGCAAACACACTTTTAGATAAACTGTAGGTCAGGATCTTCTGCATTTACAGCACAGGATACATATTTGCATGTTAAGGGCAATGAGTTTTGGCACATGATCTCTAACTCTTCATTGTTTTGAGTCACTGTTAATGTTCCAAATATAGTTGCTTGGCTCCCTCGCTCCACAAACACCTGACAGGATATCCATGTGTTTTCTCTCCAAATGCCCAGTTTTGGTTTATCAGTTGTATTTAAAACATCTACTGTACAAAACAGCTTCAAACTTCTGTTCTGTTCAATAGCTGTTCAAAATTGCTTTAAACCTTAATTTGAAGGGTTTACATAATGTTGTATTATTTAACTTTCCACTTTTTCCAGGTTGTTTTTGGTGCTGTGCTTGTAAGAGACAATACGAAAATAATAATTTGCATGTAACAATGCATACTTACAGGGGGGTTTGGTGTCTGACCCATAAGACAATGTGTTGAAATTGACACCCAAACTGTTAAAAATAAATCTCAGCTGCTAACCTTGGGATATGCGAGTATGTGTTAGTATGTGACATTATTCAATTTTAAATTGTAGGGTTGTCTGGGTATCCTTACAACCTAGCAAATGTCAGATTTCCTTACAGTCATATAACGCAGCTGAAACTAAAACACACACATACAGCAGTTATGGAGAGACAGGCCTTGGGTGTCCATACCTTCCTGGTGTGGAATGCTGGCAATGAAGGAAAGAGGAAGTTGTCAGAAGCTCAAAAGTCAAAAACACTTTTCAGCACGAAAGTTATGCCTGCCCCTTGACGTTAAACTAGCATCTTATAAACCAAATAAATTTGTCTGTGCAAGAAACTGAACGCTTTTATCGAATCTTCGGTTGAATTTCAATCGCATGCATGTGCCCCACTTACTGTATAAGGGCAGATCCTTTGAAGTGCAAGTTCTGGAGGGAGATGAACAGCTGTTTTCGTAAATACTGCTGTATAAATCATACATAATGAATGCAGTAAGAAAAGCATAGTTTTTTCCTTATCTGAGACGACAGTTCACGTGGTGTAGTACTCTTCCTGCATTTACATTCAAGGGCACAAAACACGTTTTGGACCGCTACCTATCGCATCCGCAAATCGATTGCCTGTGGATATGGATTGCCGATTATAACTTGCAAATGACATTACGTTTCTGGGAAAGACCGATCAAATCGCTTTATAAGACGTCAATCTTTATGAGCCGCGGGAATTACTTTTGTTATGGGTCATTATTTTTCCTTTTTGGTTTTGTGGTTGTGTCTTCTGTTTTACAGGTAAATTGGATACACCTGATATTGATCAAGAGTTGTGTAATAAAGAAGACCTGTATCTTGTTGAAGGCTATGGTTCTTTTGTCTAGCTTGGCTCAAACTTTTTGCATTTTCTTTTCAACTTAAGTTTTTTCCTGGGGCCTGTTTCAGAAAGCAGGGTAAGTGCAAACTCAGAGTAAGTCAACCCCAGAAAACGTAAAACTTAAAGTTTTTGGTTTCAGAACCGCGTCCGCGGGGTAAGTCAAGCCCATTTCAGAAATCGATGTATCTATTACTCCGAGTGAATAACCAGAGTAACCACCTCCGCAAACCCAGGGTTTGTTACAATGTCCACCCCTTTACGAACCGCGAGCGGTGTTGAAATTGCATACGCCATTTGATATTTGATTCGTGTTCCTAATCGCGCTCAATTTAGTCACACAGACCTTTAAATGACATGTCCGTTTTTTCAGGAACCCGTAGATGAGGAAGCTGCATTAATTCGCAGAGAGTTACATTTATGTCGATAGAGAATTGTGAGGCACGGTTTGCACGTTTTATCTAAACTTTTAAGGCCAGTTTAAAAAGTATATTTAACATTTCCCAATCAGGCATCCTACTAGAAAGAGCATTTTATTTCTTTAAACTTTCCTGAATGAATGATGTTATTGCATTTCATATTCAGCTGCTGCCAAGATCTTTTTATTGCAGAAGGATTGCACCTACATGAGAGCGAGCGA
This sequence comes from Triplophysa bombifrons, assembly GCA_029783895.1. Classification (NCBI taxonomy): domain Eukaryota; kingdom Metazoa; phylum Chordata; class Actinopteri; order Cypriniformes; family Nemacheilidae; genus Triplophysa; species Triplophysa bombifrons. Next base: position 9,867,993 of record CM056455.1, read on the forward strand.
GAGAGTTAAATATAATTCCCATTTTCACAGTTTCAACAAAATAAATATAAAAGTGATTGACATATAAACTTGCGCATTAACACGTGAAGCAATTTTCTCCCACGCCAACTTTTATTTTTTTAACTTTTATATTATTAAACCAATCTTTGGTGAAATGACGCGCGCACAGTTAAACCCTGGGGTTATACTCCTTTGGTATCGTTTGAAAAATGAATTGTAACCATTTTCCCCTCAGACGCTCTTCCTTTGGTAGTTGAAATAAGACGGACTTAGTTTCACACCGTAGAACACAGGCTCTAGACATGATACACACGCATCACGAACGAGCGACAGTGTTTGGGGGAGGAGAAATAAGTTTTCGCGTCAGTCTCAGCAAAACGTAGTATAGTGACGTAGATATGCGGGTGTACTAGTCCACGTCTCGTTTGTGTGATTCAGAGTCGACTCCCATTTTTACAAGCAAATAACTTTGTTATTTATTCACCTTCTGACTTGGCAGACAGCTTACTTTCAAACACGGCAACATAACAGACTGCATGTAATGTCATTTTCATGATCTCATGCTACTTACACTTTAAGGAGGCATGAATTAAAATCACAATTTTAACCCAAGCTTTTGTTATATAAGAGGGAATCGTATTCACGCGAACATTATGTAAGGGTGCTGAAAACGCCTGTGTTACTGAGATTACATCTGTTATTGACACAAGGCCCAGTGAACGTCTAGGTTCTGGGATGCACCTATCTATGACAATGAGATAGGTTGAACACCGTTTCTTTTTAAAGACGTTCCAGCTCATGTGGGAAAAACATGGAGCGGTTGTTTGTTTAATTTCTCTGAGGATTCCTTCGTGATCAAGGCAGAGATTGACTGTGGATTTGTGGAAAAGCAGTGCTGTGTCGTCAATATTGGATCCAATAGGAATGGTGCAGCAATATTATGTGAGTGAAACATTTTTGTACTATCCGATACCATTGTTTTGTTAGAGATCACTTGATGTGCCCTGAGCACTATTCACACAAGACTCAAGTCATTTGTAATACTTGCAAAGGTTGTCTTTGATCATCTCTGTGATTTGGCGAGCTCATATAGAGTATCACTTTTCAAGGTTTTATCCCCGTTTGTGAATAATGGAGGCTGTTTTGAAGTGTTTTTGTATTATTTCAGGTGCTGGGTGATATCCATAAATTACCGGGAGTGTCCTGTTTGTTTATTTATCATGAAAACTTTTGCATCATTTGAGACCCGCGATCGCGGTGATCTTTTGTCCGGTTCGCGATCACGGTCTCAAATGCTGACAGGTATGGTCATATATCATTAAACACCATACAACTAAAGGCTATAAAAACTATACGCAAAGCCTTGACATCACATCCGGGAAGTAAGTCAGTAAATTGGAGTAAAATCATCCCGTGCCAATGCGTCACATGAAATACTGATGTGGGGAGGTAACTTATAAATCACAGTAGATCTCCAGAAAATACTAATGCTGATATGTGTAATACTAATGTGTAACCTAACTTTAGGTATCTAACCAAATTCACAGAAGGCTCCAATTACGTAAACTGCTATCCATCAAAGAAGTGGGCGTTTAATTATAAAGTCTTCAATGGGCATGCCCATTTAAAAAACAATTTTGTTTTTTAAGGTACAAAATCATGCGAACGTCATAACTAGACCTTATACAACAGTATAAAACAATTAGTCCAGTTCATCACACGTTTAAAGCACTCCATTCTCAAAGTCTCTCCACTTATTTGAAATGTTAAGGATGGTTAGGTAAAGATGATTCACGGGCCGTATTTGGCCAGTTGACTAGCCCTGCTCTATGGCATCGCTGTGATGATCCCTTTAAGAACCATTCTTTTTAATATTATCTATAAGGAAATAACTGATATAAAGTCTTCACAGTAGATTACAAAATTCAGCTCTAAAGTCAAGTTTAGAAGGTGTGTGTTCATGTAATCTAGCTGACCACGAAGTATAAAACACAGGTGCCGGATAAGTTTCTACTTTGGGACTATGAACTTTACAGATAATGTTTCACAAACAATTTTAGACAAAGGCGATCCTTTTAAAAAATATGCTTGAAATGATATTACATTTTGACTTCTGGGTTACGGGCAAATGGAGTGAGTCGCTCTTGTTTAAGCTCCCTAACCCTCCAACCAACTTTATATTTATTTAACAGTGGATCGATACTTAACATCGTAGAATTTTTCACATTTCAGTCCGGAGTCAATCAAGATTGTTAAAATGGCAAAACATCATTAAAAGAAAGGAAAACCAAGGGAGGATTCTGACGTGTCCCACACCACATCAGGGGAATGGTGGCTAACGATGGCTAAAGACAGCTCACAACCCCCAACCACTCAAGATATCATGGACGCCATATCGGCATTAAATACTTCTTTCAGTCAGAAATTCGACAAGTTCGAACAAACATTGAGGCAGTTATGAACCACGATGACAGATGTGGTGGAAAGAGTAGCTTCGGTGGAAGATGCTAGAACGAGCCATGAAAATCGGCTGGTTAACGTAGAAAAGAAGTGCACAGAATCGATCAAGGAATGTAAAAAGCTCAAGGATCAATCAAGATATTTGAATTCCTTTCAGAAGCATATATAATTCCCTTAACACCTCAACCAGAAGTTGCAATTTTTTTAATTTTAGTAGGAATTTTAAACATATTTCAATCCAAAGCAGTTTCACTATGCATGATCCTGGCCAAAAAAGCAATATTCCAGAAATAGAAAAACTTTTCAAGGCCGACATTTGAAAGTTGGCTTAGAGAATTTGCTAACGTACTGCCTCTAGAGGAATCAAGGTACAATTTGACAAATAGACCTGAGACATTTAAGAAGATATGGAATCGGATAAAATTATTGATTGGTAACCTTGAGTTATTATTGAAGGAGTCACTAGGTAAGGATACAAGCGTGTTTTGACTGTGTCACGCTTAGTGTTGAGAAAATATTCTCATAACATCTAAATATTTGCAATCATATAGATAGAACACCTCTACTAGTAGCTTTTTGGGTTCTTGGGAGAGTTCTGGAAGGGAGATGCTCCGACATCACAGTGTAGGTTGTATTTATTTATTGTTTATCAACAATATCTTTACTTTTGCTATTATTAGTATAACTAGTATCAATATTATTATCCTGATTTTTTTTTCTTTGTCGGTCCAATCACTGGTATGTTTAGTCACAAAAATGTCATGTGTCGCAATAGTATGTGTGTATTTTGTTAACAATATAAATCTATATATTTATCTTACTATTGTATACATATGTTCCCAACTCAAATGTTTATTTATTCAGTCATTATAATTTTTCTTTGCATTTATGTGTATTTATATAAATACATTTCTTTCTTACTTTATCTATTTATTTCTTTATCATTATTATTTTTTGTTTTCAAATTGTAAAATGCCTATACTCTGGATGTTGGATGCTCTTGTTTTTTCTGTTTCTTTGGAAAAGAAATAAAAATATACTACTCATGTCACCCCCAGTGTAAGTTTTTTCCTATCTGGCAGCCATTGTGCTGTACATCCTCGAAACTCCTAAGAACCCATTAGTTCTGGGACATCTGTGGTTTGTACAGCAAAATCCTCACGTGGACTGTAAAAATATTTATATTGTAGCTTGGAGCCCGTCTTGTCATGTGTCTTGTATGGGTCATGCTTTTTTCCCTGTCTATGTGTCGTGTGCAGTTTTTTTTCTCGATTGGAGATTTGGGTTCCTCGCCACCGTTTGCATATTGTTTTGCACTATTTGCCTGGCAGGGGGGGCTGCTTTAGAATTTAGACATAGTTAATATTGCATTTAAAAATGTATAGTCCGTTTAATATTTGACCTGTGTTTCTCTCTCCTTTATCTCAAATGTGTGCTTTCACTGTGCGTGTGTGCGAGTGTGTTTGCATATTGTGTGTGTGGAGCATTTGTATGTCTGTCTTTTTTTGTTTTCAACTTTTTTCTTGTTTTCAATGTGTGTGGGAGCTGGGCTCATCTGTCACTCCACTTCCCCCGCTGGTGCGGGTTTTTTCTTTGTTCAGAAGAAGGACGACTCCCTGCGTCCTTGTACTAATTATCGTGGTTTGAATGACATCACTGTTAAGAATTGGTACCCCCCACCTCTCATTTGAGATTGAGATTCAATTTATTGTCATTACACATGTACAAGTACAATGCAACGAAATGTATCAAGAAGGAAATACAGCATAACATGAGGAAGGTGGGGAGAAAAACAAGCACACAGTACACATAGACAAGACTTGAAACAGGGTAAGTAATCCAGCTCCGGCAAGCAGCCATCCCGTCCTGCAGCCATTACAGCGCTTAACACAGACCCGCTTGCCAAGCTGGCGGGTCAAAGCGACGGAGGCTTGGAATCGGTCAGAGTCTGTGCTTGTGTGTGTGTCTGTATGAGGGATAAAGGTCCAAAAGTCTGTGTGTGTGTGTATGATGGGGGAGGGAACGCAAGAGTGTCTCGCCACATTGCCCTTCAGGGTTGTTTCTCCAGTATCGGCCTCGGCCAAGGCCAATCCTGGTTCAGGGGGGCCGAAAAGATAAGATTGCAGTTGTTTCGTCTTGAGGCGAGTAAACCGCATTCCAATTCCACGGCTACTCTCTTTGTCCATTTTGGTCTCAAGCATTATCAATTTTTCTTTCCATAGCCGTGAGCTTTTTCAAGATATAATCCATATTGCGATTAATAGTCTCAGTCTCAGTGCTGACCTCTCTTCCCACGGTCTCCGTCAAATGATGATACTGATAACCATGATAACAGGTATTATGCTGATTGGATTATGCTTTGCCCTGGGTTATCAAAAATTCTTAAAACGGGAACAGCTGTCCAAAGCCAGTCCAAAATTTAAGAATTTTTCGATATCTTCCGAAAAGGTAGTCCTCCACGGAAAGAGCTGCCAGACACACGATCCACCATCTCTCCCACCCGTCCATCATGTAGCCAGCTGCGAACGTTCCGTCAGGGCAGGCAGGTTCACCCGAACCTGTGTTTCTCGTCGAGAAAATGGTGTCAATTGCGCTAAGGGACCAGTTGATCAGATCCATAATTTCCAAGTTTCGAGAGCAATGCAGAGAGAGTCTCTCAATAGATGAGACGAGACAAGACAGGAGACAAAGCAGGGAAGATTTGGACAAGGACGGGGAGTGAGAAAATGCGACTGCCTCCGCTGAGAGCCAAACGAGATTTATTTTGCCTTTGAACTTTTACAGGGAGCCCAGGTCTTCCATAAGTTAGACCTCTGCAATGCTTATCCCCTTGTCCGCATCCGGGAAGAAGATGAGTGGAAGACGGCTTTTAACACGCACATGGTACTTTCGAGTATCTGGTTCTTTTATTTGGTCTAACCAATGCGCCGGCCGTCTTCCTGGACTTTGACATGATAAATAGATTTTTGTATAATTGGATCATTTTTTTTCTCCCTCTTTCCAGACGCTTAGTCTGGTTAGTCGGGTCCTGAAGTTTCTGCTTGAGAATGGCCTTGCAGCGCTTCCTGGGTTTTGGCAACTTTTATCTGCGATTCATCAGGAACTTCGGCCAGGGGGCTGCGCCTCTTAAAACCTTAACCTCCACTAAAGTGTCTTTCAGGTGGAATTGAGACGCTCGGGTAGGCGTTTGACTAGTCCCATTTTATCTCTGCACCTGTTCTATCTATTCTAAATCCTTTAGAAGTTTTATCTCAGCAGTCCCCTTTTGAAGGGAAGTTACATCCGTGCGGTTTCATCTCCCACCATCTCAGCCCTGCAGAACATAACTATGACATCTGCAACCAAGAGCTGTTAGCGGTAAGATTGGCCTTAGGTGAGTGGCATCATTGGTTGGAGGGAGTAGCGCAGCCCTTCTTGGTCTGGACAGATCACAAGAACCTGGAGTATTACCGTTCAGCCAAGAGGTTGAGCTTGCATCAAGCTCGTTGGGCACTCTTCTTTGGCCATTTTAATTTCACCCTGTTGTCCCGGCCTGGGTCTAAGAACCTCAAGTCTGACGCCCTGTCTCTTCTGTTCTGGGCTTGTAGGGGAGAGCTTACGGCTGAGACCATCCTCCCTAGGGGCGACGAGTGGTGGAGGCCGTTCGCAGAGTGCCCATACAGAAGGTATTCGGGGAATGTTGGTTGCCATCCGTCAACGTTTTTGGTTTCCGTCTTTGGCACGGATGTCAGAGAGTCCGTGTTGGCCTGCGTGACAAGTGCTCAGTTCAAGTCGCTCAGTTGTTCCCCCGCTAGGTTGCTCCATCCTCTGCTCATCCCCTTGGTCCCACAACGCCCTTGATTTCGTCACAGAGCTTCCCCAGTATAGTGATAACAACGGTGGTTCTAACGATGGTGGATCGTTTGTCCAAGACGGTTCAATTCATTCCCCTTCCCATGCATCACTCTGTATGGGGGACTGCACAACTGTAGTTGGATCACGTCTTCCGTCTCCATGGCTTGCTGGTCTACGTTGTTTCAGATAGGGGCCGTCAGTTTGCCTCCCGGTTCTGGAAGGAGTTTTGTAGATAGGGTTTTCACCCCCAGGCCAACAGGCAATGCGAGCAGGCCAACCAGGATCTTGGTAGAATTGTCCCCTGTCTGACATCCAGCAACCCGTGTTCTTGGTGCTCTCTTGGGCAGAGCACTCCCACACCTCCCACTTGTCAGCTGCGCCAGGTATGTCCCCTTTTGAATGATCTTTGGGTATAATCCTCCTTTGTTTCCGTCACAGGAACCTGATGCTGCGGCCCCATCTGCTCTGGCTTTCGTCTTGCGCTGCCGACGCACCTGGAAGAAGGCCAGAGGGGTTCTAGCCCGAACTGAAAGACTGACCAAAGCAGCTGTAGATCATCACCGGTGCTCTCCTCCTGCCTATATGTGTGGTCAGCGGGTATGGCTCTCCACCAAGGACCTGCCTCTCCGAGGCCTTCTTGCAAACTGGTGCCCAGGTTCATTGGGCCATACCGCATCACCAAGGTGGATAATCCGGTGGCTGTCAGGCTCAGACTTACTCCGGGTTCACCCTTTCATGTTTTTTCGACGAGTATATAAATAAACTTGAATTGAATGTATCCAGGGTTAAACCCGTGTTCTATTCTCCTCTCTTCCCTGCCAGTAGTCACCCCCACCCCTCGTCTAGTGGATGGCTCTCCTATGGTTAGGAGGCTACTAAATGTTCATCGCCGTGGCAGAGGCGTTCAGTACTTAAGTGGACTGGGAGGGCTATGGGGCAGAGGAGAGAAGTTGGGTACCGTTCCGATACATTCTGGCTCATTCCAGCGATGAGTTGAGCCTTCTCCTAAGGCGCCTGGGGTCGCTTCTGGAGGGGGGTACTCTCAGGGTCTGGGTCTGATCACCTGCTTGTTGTGTGTGTTTTGTCTCTGTGTTTAGGTTTTGTCGGGCACATGGTGTTGTTGTGAAAGCTATATATGGGCTTGGACTCTGCATGTGTGTGCCCCATCCTCCTCGTTATCCTCTCATTACCACATATCGGATTTCACTCCCGCTAATAACCTCACACCGGTTTCCACTCCCGTTGTCTCCTTTAGCTTCCCGTGTTTATCTGTCCTGTGTCAGACCATTAGCTTATCCAGTCTTGTCGTGTTGTCCTTGTGATACCAATTCTAGTCTTGTCTTGATTCAGTCGGATTACAAACTCTCCTCTTGTCCAGGCTCTAGTTCTGGTACCAACCTGCTGGGTTATCTGCTGTTCCCGAAGATCACTGCCCCGGTTTCTTTGGCTTGTGTTCGGCTCTGGTCAAGGTTTCTCTCAGACACGGATTAGACTTCCTAGTCCCTCTGTCTTGCTCAACTCTTCTCGAGGAGTCCAGCTCCGTTCACGATTCTCCACCCTCATCTCTACGGCCTCTTTCCCGGCTGGTGGAAAGTTCTTTGGAGGATTCTTTGCTCCGGCAAATTCTCTCTCTCCCTCAGCGGAGTTAACGTGATTGTGTGACTCACTCCCGGAAAATATTTTTCCCCAGCGGAGTTGTCTGGACTGTGTGACTCGATCGTGGAATATCTCTCTCCCCAGCAGAGTTGTCTAGACTCTGTGACTCGATCGTGGAATATCTCTCTCCCCAGGGATGTTGTCTGGAACTTCTGACATTCTCATGGATATTTTCTCCCCCTCAGCGAGTTTCGGGACCTTGTGACACTCTTAAGTTTACCTCTTTTTTTCCCCAGGCTATTCTCCGTACCATTAACTGGCTGAGCGCTCGAGCCTAGTTGTTTCATTTATTTTCCCTATTTATGGTTATTCTCATGTCTAAGCTCTACCTGAGCCCTTGTGTTGTTTACTGAACTGTAACAGGTACCTTATCTGATCTTTAAATTTGACTCTGTTCTGATGCAACACACTTTGATGCAAAACTCCAAAGAAATGTATACACATTTGGAACAACTCGAAGTTGTGTAAATGATGACAGGATTTTAATTTTTGGCTGAAGTATCGCTTTAAGTCTACAGTCGTGGCCAAAAGTTTTGAGAATTACATTCGTTTTCAAAAAGTTTGCTGCTAAACTGCTTTTAGATCTTTGTTTCAGTTGTTTCTGTGATGTACTGAAATATAATTACAAGCACTTCATACGTTTCAAAGGCTTTTATCGACAATTACATGACATTTGTGCAAAGAGTCAGTATTTGCAGTGTTGGCCCTTCTTTTTCAGGACCTCTGCAATTCGACTGGGCATGCTCTCAATCAACTTGTGGGCCAAATCCTGACTGATAGCAACCCATTCTTTCATAATAACTTCTTGGAGTTTGTCAGAATTAGTGGGATTTTGTTTGTCGACCCGCCTCTTGAGGATTGACCACAAATTCTCAATGGGATTAAGATCTGGGGAGTTTCCAGGCCATGGACCCAAAATTTCAACATTCTGGTCCCCGAGCCACTTAGTTATCACTTTTGCCTCATGGCACGGTGCTCCATCGTGTTGGAAAATGCATTGTTCTCCACCAAACTGTTGTTGGATTGTTGAAAGAAGTTGCTGTTGGAGGGTGTTTTGGTACCATTCTTTATTCATGGCTGTGTTTTTGGGCAGAATTGGGGGTGAGCCCACTCCCTTGGATGAGAAGCAACCCCACACATGAATGGTGTTAGGATGCTTTACTGTTGGCACGACACAGGACTGATGGTAGCGCTCACCTTTTCTTCTCCGGACAAGCCTTTTTCCAGATGCCCCAAACAATCGGAAAGGGGCTTCATCGGAGAATATGACTTTGCCCCAGTCCTCAGCAGTCCATTCACTATACTTTCTGCAGAAGATCAATCTGTCCCTGATGTTTTTTTGGAGAGAAGTGGCTTCTTTGCTGCCCTTCTTGACACCAGGCCATCTTCCAAAAGTCTTCGCCTCACTGTGCATGCAGATGCGCTCACACCTGCCTGCTGCCATTCCTGAGCAAGCTCTGCACTGGTGGCTCTCCGATCCCGCAGCTGAATCCTCTTTAGGAGACGACCCCGGCGCTTGCTGGACTTTCTTGGACGCCCTGAAGCCTTCTTTACAAGAATTGAACCTCTTTCCTTGAAGTTCTTGATGAACCTATAAATTGTTGATTTAGGTGCAATCTTAGTAGCCACAATATCCTTGCCTGTGAAGCCATTTTTATGCAACGCAATGATGGCTGCACGCGTTTCTTTGCAGGTCACCATGGTAAACAATGGAAGAACAATGATTTCAAGCATCACCCTCCTTTTAACATGTCAAGTCTGCCATTCTAACCCAATCAGCCTGACATAATGATCTCCAACATTGTGCTTGTCAACATTCTCACCTGAGTTAACAAGATGATTTCTGAAATGATCTCAGCAGGTCCTTTAATGACAGCAATGAAATGCAGTGGAAAGGTTTTTTTGGGATTAAGTTAATTTTCATGGCAAAGAAGGACTATGCAATTCATCTGATCACTCCTCATAACATTCTGGAGTATATGCAAATTGCTATTATAAAAACTTAAGCAGCAACTTTTCCAATTTCCAATATTTATGTAATTCTCAAAACTTTTGGCCACGACTGTACTAAATAGCAGTCCCAAACCAGTGTTTTAATAACATTTATGGTTTGAGCCACCACCGTAATATGAACAGATCCAAAATAAAACAAGGCTAAAATAAACTGCCATTTGGGGGTTTTGGAAACAAACGTTACCATGGGAAATACACAATACTAACATGAACTGTTAATGAAACATGAACATGAAAGTCATGCCTTCATGTTTATCCTTCTCAGCTAACACACGAAGTAACAGTTATGTGATTTTCAGGTACTTTACTTTTATTTCATACGTTGCATGCCATGCTTGTAGTTTCTTATGCCTTTCTCTGCCTCGCCCACGGATCATCAAGGCAGTTTTCCTAAATTTTGTTATATCTCTAGTGTTCAATAAACTCTGCTAATCCATCTTCTTTTGATTCTCCCTTCTGTTCGTGACAATACAGAATATACAGTTTTTTATTATTATTTTTTTTATTATTGGGAAGTTAATTTCTTGAAAAATTGTCACTATTAGTATTAGCTTGCAATTACTCTGATGAACCCACAAATGTCTTTGAGTTCCGGGGTCTACATTACACCACAAATGATAGTATATATGAAAAGATATATGATATTGCATGAATGAATGAGCTGAGTGCCAGAAAACATGCTATTTAAAACACAAGCACACTGCCAAAAAAGCAAAGCAATTCTATTTTGAGAACTTGTTTACTGTGCTGTTCATGTATAAATGAACCTTCGGCTCTTGAAGTAACCAGAAAATATAAGTCATTATAATTAGACTCACTGATTACAGAGATCAGTAGAAAGTTGATCTCACCTTTAATGCTTTGCCTCTAATGCTCTGCGAATCCGGCTCCAAATAAACTACTAAAGGAACCCAATCTAGAATCATGTATAAGAAGCAAATATTATCAGCGGCACTTAAAGGTGGGATGGTTGATTTGTAAAGGTGCTAACGTTAGCCTGCAAGCACGGGAATTATAATTCCACCCTTTATGGGATTCGCCGTCCAAAGCCCCGCCTCCTCCAAACACATGAATGTATTTCGTAAAACCGTAACGATTACAAACTAAATCAATTAATTTGTGGCCAAGAAGGATGGGGTTTTGCGTCCTTGTATAGATAACAGCGCTTTGAACAAAATCACAATTAAATTTTGCAACCCACTTCTCCTCGCCCCAGCAGCACATGAACAGCTCAGAGGAGCAACCATGTTTCACTAAGTTGGACCTCCGCAGCGTATCAGGAAGAGGGATGAGTGGAAGACTGTGTTTGTAACACCCAATGGACATTATGAATACTTAGTAATGCCATACGGTCTAGTTAATGCTCCATCTGTCTTCCAAGACTTTATGCACAATGTTTTCAGAGATTTCAGAGATTTCCTCCATCGTTTGGTCATTGTGTTTATTGATGATATCCAGATCTATTCCCAAGACCACTAACATCACGTTGCTGAGGTCCTCCAATTCCTGCGAGAGAACAACCTTTTCCTGAAAGCAGAGAATTGTATCTTCCATCAGCCCTCTGTACAGTTCCTTGGCTATAACACCTCCCCGGCTGGTATCTCCATGGATGAGGGAAAGGTGGCGGCCATAAGGAACTGGACCGCTCCCACCACATGGTATGGCAGGAGATGTCAGACATTTTGTCTGAGAGTCAAGAGAGTTCTGGTCACCCACACCAGACTCCCTTCACCACAATCCCGTCCTCCAGCATATAATCACGCCACTTTCCCTCAGTCTTTATCCGGTGATACTGTATGTGATATGGACTATTTGTGAATTCCTTACCTCCAAGTACCACGTAGAAGATTCCTCATCAGACCACAGATTGACCTTTTGTTCTGGTATTAGTAGAGGACACAATTTTCTATAGAGCAATGTCTTACCCTCCTTGAGGTCGATCGTTGGAGCACCTGGGCTGGATAAAAAATCCCTGAAATATTTGTAACATTCTGGGATGTGACAGATAGCTTATCAGGTGGGCTCTCAATGGTCATAGTCACTTGTGTTCTTAGCCTTGTGGAAGGTGGCAAGGGACGGGAAGCAGGCAGGAGATCTCTCCTGTTCGCCAGTGAACTTCTGGTTGATGTTGGATGAGCCATGTGCGACCCAGGATGATGTCAGTGGTTGCCTGCTCCAGGACAAATAGGTGGATTGATTCGTCATGACAAGTACCAACTTACAGCTGCACTGGCCCCACAAAAAACTGACTTTGCATTTGCTGAGGGGTTGGCATAGGATAGGCTGGACTTCGTATATGACTTCTCTGGATCTGTTCCACATTTGAATTGAATGGAAATGATCTGCCTGCTGCTACAAGATCAGCAGATTTTGTAGCCATCTGAAAGAATCGGCCGAAATTCTTCATTCTTGAGCTTGAGTTGGCACCAGAGGGTGCCGGAGATGAAGTTGCCGGCGGACCCAGAGTCAATGAGAGCTGTTAACATGAGAGAAGTGTCAGTCGTGGACAAAAGGAGCCTGATATGTGATGGTGTTTAAGAGACGATGTATTCTCGATACAACTCACCAAGGCGAACAGACTGGGGCTCTATAACAAATGCTCAGTAGCTAACCAGTACAAGTAAAGACCCTGGTCCATCCTCCTCTTGTGATCAACGTGTGGCAAGTGAGTGTCTGCCAACTCCATGGGTTCTTCTACTGTCACTTGACCAGGCGGGAAAGCATCCTTAGGCTTGCAGAAGGGGACTTGAAGGAGCTGTTGGGAACACATCTGGAGACGTATAATGGTGTCGCTACTGCTGACCAGATGGAGCTGGAATTGCGGATTCAGACCATCTCACAGCAATTATGTACAGATAGATGACCTTGACGTAATTGATAGAATTGGTAACTTACGGCTGCATCACCAGTACACAGGCCCAAGACTTCCCGAAAGTGTTGGATGAACCGATCTACCGTATGTACAGGATGGCCTGTCTGAGACCAGAGTGTCTTGCCCCATTGGAGTTATTTGCCGGACAGAAGGGAGATAATGAAGGTGATTTTTGAAAGCTCTGTTGGGTATAGAAGAGCATAGTGTTGGAGATGAAGAGTGCACTGCAGGAGAAATCCATTGCAGTCCTCCGCCAGGACAGAGTAGGATGGAAGACGTGGAGAGCTCTGGAGAGTTTGTGGAGACAACACACTGACACGGGATTTGGAGGTAAAAAATATAGGTATGTATATCACAAGTAGTCTGTATCACAAGCGAGACCAGACAAAGACTTATAGACTTATAGATCATATGGTGAGAGAGCATGTCGTCTCCGTGACATTATGGAATGCTCTTCCATTTACTGTTGGAAAGGCACCCACATTAGCCAGTTTCAGAAAGTTGTTATGAACTCATCTTTTAAAAATGGCTTATGCTGACTATCATGAGTAGCATTTAATTGTGTTGGTCTGTTTATTTTATGTGATTTATCTGTTTGTAAATAATTTGAAGATTATTTTATGACTTTTTTTGTATTATTTATGTACTTCTTAATTTTAATTTTTATCTGTTCTAGTTTGTAGCGCTTTGGGTTTCTTTTTATTTCCGTAATGATGCTGTAAAAAGAACTTAAATAAGTGATTGTGCGTGACGAGGAAGTATAATAAGGTGGCAGTAATGATAATACTGTCACCAATGCCATACAATAAAACAATTTGACTAAATACTGTATAGTTCCATAAAGAACCTTTAAGACGAGATGAACCTTTCTGATTCTATGTAGTGGAAAAATTACCACAGGTATTTACCTGCACAGTCATTTTTAGGCTGACTCTGGAACAGCTCTATGGAAATCGCTTCCCTGATTTCTTCATGGCACCATGAAAGTAGTGTGGCAGAAGCCAAGAAAAAAGCACTTACATCAAGGGAAAGCCCACTCAATGTCAGACTGAGCTCATGCCTAAGAACCACTTAACATAACACTGACCATAAGTACAAGTACAGCTGTGGAAAACGTCTTGGTTTTATATTACGTATAAAACATCTTGGTTACGTATGTAACCTCGGTTCCCTGATGGAGGGAACGAGACGTTGTGTCGAAAGACGACAGATGGGGTTCGCCCTTGAGAACCTATCAGCTCTGACTACTTTAGAAAAGGCCAATGGAAATTGGCGAATGAAATTTGCATGCCGGGCTCCGCCCCCGGATATCCGGTATAAAAGGAAGCCGGCGTGCTTCATTCATTCACCGTTTGTTCTGAAGAGCCTGAGAGCCTCTCACGACTGCTGCCGAGGCGATATGCGTTAGTGGCATGAGGGACACAACGTCTCGTTCCCTCCATCAGGGAACCGAGGTTACATACGTAACCAAGACGTTCCCTTTCTGTCGGTCTCTCGACGTTGTGTCGAAAGACGACAGATGGGGTTCCCTTTGGAAAACGCCACAACGCCTATCGCGTCACAGTCTCTAACGAAGCGACGGTAACAGGCCTTGGCGTGTCAACTCGAGGCTTTCGCGAAACTGTAACCTTCCAGTGAGATTGGTCGAGGTTCCCAGAGCTTCCTGGGGAAGATGGGAAGACCCTGACCACTACCTTCCACGGGGGGGGCTTTTCCCTCTTACTGGCGAGAGGCCGTCCGGAGCAGGTACCACTGGGTAAGCGCAACTTCCTTAATTAGGGATGCGCTGCGGAGGCCACTTCCTACCAGCGGGAGGAAAATAGTGGAAAAGCATGGTCTCGCCATGAGGGGAGATCACATGAGAAATGCGGACTAAATAGTTAACCGCGAGGTGGAGGTCCACCTAGGGAGGACATGGGTTACCAGGATGGGAACCATTCATGAAAATACATCAGACGGAACAGCCCAGGGAGGGGGTGTTACATACGTCCGGTAGCACTAGGTCCGGTTAGAGCTATCTGGGATAGCTCACATGTTTTCCCGGCCTCAGGGGGAAGGCTGCTCCGCCCAGCCAACCCCCAGGGGGTGCTTGCTTAGTGATGGATGGAATGCCTGTTCTTAACCAAGTGGTTGGGTAAGAAGGAAGGCAGAAGGATACCTTTTCTGAACCCAGAAGGGGTAAGAAGAGAGGTAGATAGCACACTAACCCAACCTGCTAGAGGGTGGGGTGGTGCTTTCGCAGGCATACGCCCAGCCGGATGCCAGTCCTACATGTTGCCACGCAGGACATGGTCTGATACCGGGTTTACACGAAGGTTATAGAACCTCGCGAAGGTGTTGGGCGTAGCCCAACCCGCAGCTCTACAAATGTCTGCCAGAGAGGCACCACTAGCCAATGCCCAGGAGGTGGCTATGCCCCGAGTGGAGTGGGCCCTAACCTCCAAGGGGCATGGGCGGTCTTGGGATCGGTACGCCACCCTGACGGCGTCCACGATCCAGTGTGCCAGTCTCTGTGTGGAGACAGCCCTCCCCTTCTGCTGACCTCCAAAACAGACAAAGAGCTGGTCAGAGCTCTTAAAGCTCTGTGTGCAGTCCAGGTAGAGGCGCAGTGCGCGTACTGGACACAACACGGATGGGGTTGGGTCTTCCTCCCCAAGAGGGAGCGCCTGCAAGTTCACCACTTGGTCCCGAAATGGAGTAGTGGGAACTTTGGGCACGTATCCGGGCCTGGGTCTCAAGATAACGTGAGAGTGACCAGGTCCGAATTCAAGGCAATCCGGGGACACGGAGAATGCCTGTAGGTCCCCTACCCTCTTGAAAGAAGTGAGCGCCACCAGGAGGGCCGTCTTACCCGACAGATGGGGGAGATCGGAACCTCCAAGGGGCTCGAAGGGGGGGCCAGAAAGGCCCGCCAGGACCACATTAAGGTCCCAAGAGGGTATGGAGCGGAGACGAGGCAGATTCCGCCTTCTCGCACCCCTCAGGAACCTGCCGATCAGGTCGTGCTGCCCTAGAGACTTTCCATCAACCGAATCGTGATGAGTGGCAATAGCGGCTACATACACTTTCAGCGTGGAGGGGGAGATGTTAGTCTCCAGTAAAAAGGACAGCACGATCCCGACCGAGCATCTCCGCGGGTCTTCTCGTCGTGAGAGACACCAGGATGAGAAGAGGCGCCACTTGTAGGCGTAAAGCCGCCTAGTGGATGGAGCCCTAGCCTGAGTGATAGTCTCCACCACAGAGGGGGGTAGCCCACTCAGGGTCTCCTCGTCCCGTCCAGGGACCAGACATGGTGGTTCCAGAGGTCTGGTCTGGGATGCCAGAACGTGCCCTTCCCCTGGGAGAGCAGGTCCTTCGACAGGGGAATCGGCCAGGGGGGAGTTGTTGTCAGAAGCATTAGCTCTGAGAACCAAGTCCGGTTGGGCCAATACGGCGCAACTAGTAGCACTTGGTGCTCCTCTTCCCTGACCTTGCACAAGGTCTGTGCAATGAGGCTCACTGGGGGGAAGGCGTACTTCCGCTTGTCCCGTGGCCAGCTGTGCGCAAGGGCATCCGTGCCGAGGGGGGCCTCGGACAGGGAGTACCAAAGCGGGCAGTGGGTGGTGTCCCGGGAGGCGAACAGGTCTACCTGGGCCTGCCCGAACAGCATCCAAATGAGCTGGACTGCACGGGGATGGAGCCGCCACTCTCCATGAGGCGTAAGCTGACGAGAGAGCGCATCGGCTGTCTGGTTCAGGACGCCTGGGATATAAGTGGCCCGCAGGGAACGGGTCACCTGCTGACTCCAGAGGAGGAGGCGTCGGACAAGTCGTGTCAGTTGCCGAGAGCGCATGCCACCCTAACGGTTGATAAACGCTACGGCTGCTGTGTTGTCGAGGCGGACCAGAACATGTTTGTTCTGGATGAGAGGCCGTAGCCTCTTCAGTGCCAGAAACACAGCCCACAACTCTAGGCAGTTGATATGCCAGCGCAGGCGGGGGCCCGTCCAACGCCCCGCTACTGCGTGTCTGTTGCACACTGCACCCCACCCCTGCAGGGAGGCATCGGTCGTCACAACGACATGCCTTGTAACCTGCCCAAGAGGGACCCCAGTCCGAAGAAAGGTCATGGAAGACCAGGGGGTTAGGGTGCGCCGGCAGAAAGGCGTGATCACCAAACGCCTGCTGCCAGTGTGCCACGCTCTCCTCGGAACTCGACTCTGAAGCCAGTGTTGAAGCGGTCTCATGTGCATCAACCCGAGGGGTATTACCCCCGTCGAGGACGCCATATGCCCCAGGAGCCTCTGAAACTGTTTCAGGGAGACCGTGGACTGCCTGAAGGATTTCAGGCAGTTCAACACTGACTGAGCGCGCTGTGTTGACAGTCGCGCTATCATGGAGACAGAGTTGAGTTCCATACCGAGAAAGAGGATGCTCTGCACCGGGGAGAGCTTGCTCTTGTCTCGGTTGACCTGAAGCCCCAACTGATCTAAGTGCCGGAGCACAAGGTCCCTGTGTGTACACAACAGATCTCGCGAGTGTGCCAAGATAAGCTAGTCGTCGAGATAGTTGAGTATCCGCACACCTCTCTCCCTGAGGGGAGTGAGGGCGGCTTCCACGGTCTTCGTGAAGACACGTGGGGACAGGGACAGACCGAAAGGGAGGACCCTGTACTGATATGCCCGTCCCTCGAACGCGAACCGTAGGAACGGTCGGTGGCGAGGGTGAATCGAGACATGAAAGTAAGCGTCCTTCAGGTCGATAGCCACGAACCAGTCCTGACATCGAATGGATGTCAGGATGCGCCTCTGCGTGAGCATCCTGAACGGCAACTTGTGAAGGTGCTTGTTCAGGGTACGCAGATCTAGAATCGGGCGCAGCCCGCCGCTTTTCTTGGGGACGATGAAATACGGGCTGTAAAACCCGTTGAACATCTTGGCCTGGGGGACGAGCTCGATGGCCTGTTTTGCCAGAAGGGTGGCGACCTCTGCCCGAAGGACGGGAGCATCCGAACCTCTGACTGAGGTAAAAAGGACGCCCCGAAACCTGGGAGGGTTTCTGGCAAACTGGATCGAGTAGCCAAGACGGATCGTTCTCTCCAGCCACCGAGACAGTGTGGGTAGCTCTTGCCAAGCTCCCAGGGACTGAGACAGGGGGGCTAGAGGAACGATCTGCTTCACCGTTCCCGCAGAGGGTGGTTCGTCGGCTAACGAAGCCAACCTCTCCTCGACGGGGGGGGGAGCCCCGGAGGGGAGACTGGCCCCGTTGACTTACCTGCCTGGCGAGACAGCTGCACACACTGTCGTAGAGAGAGTGGTGGTAGCTGCCATGAATACCCAACCTCACGTCCCGCCGAGACGTGAGGTCGGTTTGCCGAGAACAGTCCAGTGGAGTGTGCTGACGGCAGAGGGAAACACCCAGGGAGGAAAATGGCTCTTTCTTTGAGCATGTGGGCGCCAGGCCCTGAAAAGGGCCCAGCTGTTGGGACGAGGCAGGGGCCGTCCCTGACCGACTTCTCAGAGGCGTAGCTGTGATGGTCGGGCCCGATGGTATCCTCCCTGGGGTCTTCCCGTCAGGGGCGCTTCCTCCTGGAAGGCTGCTGACGGGGTGGTGGTTTCCCCTTCGACCTCTTCCTCCGGGGCGCGGCCTGGACCGGGGGCACGGGAACCGGAGCCGATGTCGAAGGGGGCCTGGGCTGCCGGGAAGCAGACGTCGCTCGAGAACTCGGAGGCCTTGGGGCGGCCGAGTCGTGGCGAGGAAGAATGTGGCTGATGGCCTCTGTCTGCTTCTTCACCGTCGAGAACTGCTGAGCGCAGTCCTCGACGGTGTTACCAACAACCCACCCTGCGAGACGGATGCATCAAGAAAGCTGACTTTCTCGGTGTCATTCATCTGCGCAAGGTTCAGCCGGGGGTGTCTCTCTCGGACCACAACCGTGGACATCGTCCGACCCAGGGCCTGCGCCGCCACCTTAGTTGCCCGTAGAGCGCAGTCAGTGGCAACACAGAGATCCTGCATTATACCCGGGTCAGCCTTACCCTCGTGGAGCTCTCTCAACGCCCTGGCCTGGCGGACCTGCAGGATGGCCATGGCGTAGAGAGAGAGGGGCAGCCTGGCCCGCGGCAGTGCAAGGCTTCGACATCAGTGATGCCGAAGTCCTACACGCTTTGGACGCTAGGCGTGGCCGATTCCCCCCAGGTGGCAGCCGCCCGCTGCACAGGTGTACCGTAGGCGCACTGTCCAGCCGGGGGATTTCGACGTAGCCTTTGGCTTCCCCACCAACGAGGGAAGTAAGTTAGCCGGAGCTGGTTTAACTGGAACGGGCCGTGAACGGAGCGCTCAAAGTTTTACACAGCTCCTCATGCAGCTCCGGGAAAAAAATGGCACCCGGGGTGGACGCGGTTTGCACCGCGCTCCGACCTCAGGAACCACATATCCCCGGATTAGCACGGTTGACATCACCTCTGCTTTCTCCCGAGCTCGACCGATGGGGGTGGAGCTCGGATTCGTCAGAGTCGGATGCAGTCTCCCTCCGATGCTGCGAGCGACATCTCATCTACGTCACGCATCGTTTCCGAGTGCATGGCTGAGGATCCGGACGGTATGCCACCGCCGGTTGGGGAACGTTCAGAAGAGCGAATCGGGGTGCGATCGGCCCGTGAGCACTTGGCTGGCGGGTTTACGTTCGCAGAGGTCCCCACATCACTAACGCTGCTAATACAGGCGGACTTCGAGGCCGTAGCCCCAATGTCGCGGACTTTGGGGCCGTAGCCACCAATGTCACAGCCCGGGTAGCAGGCGAATGGTGGCTGGTTCCCGTAGGAAGACAGTCACCCGTGACCGCAACTTCTGAATGACAATCTGCCTGCAGTGCGGGCAAGATGTGTCAATGAACGCTGTTTCAGTGTGCTGGACGCCGAGACACCTAACGCAGCTATCATGTCCGTCCCCCTCCTCGATGAGGGTGCCGCACCCAAGAGAACAGCGGGACATGCCGCGCTGGAGAATGCTCAGTCAGTCCTGAAAAGAACCTTTTTAGAAAAATCTCTAACACCTCCGGAACCGCCGAGACGCCCAGGGGAAGGTCGCTGCAGGTAGGGACGATCCGCTGCTCTACGTCGTAGATCCGGCAGAAGAAGAAGAATTCATTGAATTCGTTTTCTGTTCATAGTCATGAGCGAAGGCTCGGAAGAAAAAAGTGAATGCTGCACGCCGGCTTCCTTTTATACCGGATATCCGGGGGCGGAGCCCGGCATGCAACTTTCATTCGCCAAATTTCATTGGCCTTTTCTATAGTAGTCAGAGTTGATTGGTTCTCAAGGGCGAAACCCATCTGTCGTTCTCGACACAACGTCGAGAGACCGACAGAAAGGGAACTGCAGTCATATCATGGCAAATTTTAAACTGCCCATTTCATACTTTTTTCATGTAAAGTTAAATGGGATTGTTGTATCCAATTATAGATGAACATTGTTGTGATATCATTAACACAAAAAAGTCTAAATGACCCAGGCTTTTGCAGCATGGTTTAAATAAATGGTAAAGATAAAGATACCACACTAATAAATATCTTATAACCACCAAGAACAGTAATTCTTGTGTCAGTGTTTTAAATATTTGCATCTTCAAAGGTAAGAATGATTGAGGTAAAAAACCTGATTTTGAAAAGAAAAACTTTCAAACCATTATTTTCATAATAATCGTAAAGGGAGCAGGTTGTCAAGAGACCAAGCTGGACAACCTTATTCCAGTGTCTGTGTGTTTCTTAATTTCATGAAAATCTGCTTGACATGACTAGGACAGAGGCAGTCAGAAAAGAAAGCAAAGGAATGTGTTTTCATTGAAATTAAATACTACGAACAGGTAAGTTATAAGACAACTTTAAGATGTTTATCTTAAGGTTTTGCCTTACACTACTTTCAAATTTGTAAAATAAGTTTCCAATAATGAATCCACTGTGCCTCATCATGTATCATTGTCACAGCTAGTGTGGACAAAAACTAAAAATAACATGGACAGAATACCATTTCTAATGTGTTGTGACGTCATGTTGTGTCTCATGTGGGCATGGTGTTATAGTTAACTGATACCTGTCACTTATCTTCCACCAAAGAAATGTTTGAAGAGTGAAGTGGTTGAGAATCAGAAGCAAACAGAAGCACACTGAGTTTACAATAAAATGATAAAATATAGATACGATGTGACATATGTAAACCCACATAGAAAGAACTTTTCTAGATACTTTCTTCATTCAGTCATTCTCAGCTCACACAGCACACGCGCACACACACACGCACAAACAAACACACATACATTTGTACAAGGACAGCAAAAACATTCTGTCCAATTCCATGGCATATGCCTACACACAGGGTTGGGATGTAACAGATTACATGTAACAGTGTTATAAAATCAGGATACAAAAAAGTGTAATCTGTTATAGTAACATTAAAAGAATAGTAATAATAACTAAGTAAACGCTATCCAGAACTCGAAATTGCTACACAAATACTTATTATACTGACTGAAATTCAAATTTTTTTACAGCCTTTTTTATATTCTGTCTCTATCAGATAAAATAATCCTAATAGAAAAATAATAAACCCTTCATTTATTTGTAAGCAGGCAAACAGCCTGAAAACCTTTAAATCACATGGTTCCTCTACATTATTAGAGGATAGTTCACAATAGTCTCAAAGAAGAAATCATGGCTGCACTAAACAGCAGCAGGAGAAAGACAAAGACACTGACAACCACCAAGTTAGCATTTTTAACAATTCGCATTAAACCATTTTTTTTTTTACTTTAAATAAAATGTGGAGTAACTTTAATACAGTAATTGACATACAAACATGCATCCCTTTGTTAGAACCAACAACTTGCCCATTCTATATTTTTTTATGTTTACTTTATTTACATCCAGGTGGATGGTGCACATTGGTGGTGGTTGAGGAGATTCCCCCAACCATGTAAAGCGCTTTGAGTGGCCAGAAATATAAAGCGCTTTTGAGGGGCCGTTAAATAAAATGTTACAAATTATTAATATTATTTATTAATTTATGTTGAGTCATAACATTTTTATTGTACAGTATTTTTAATTTATTTAGTTTAGTAATTTAAATCTTTGAACAAACAAAAAACTAAATAAATGAAAACATGATAAGTCACATATAGGCGTATAGGTTTAAGTTTATGCGTAATTCTCTAGTTGTCCTGCAGGTGACATCATAAATCTGTCTTCTTACAATGCACTTAGGGCTTTACGTGTACTCCAGAGCACTCGTAAATCTACGATGATTTTCAAGTGGCACTTAAGTTACGATGCTTTTGGGAAACCCAGCACAGGACACTGAAACAACAACTGACAATGACAAAAGAAACACAAGGGCTTATATAGACATAACCAAACAGGGTAACAAGACACACCTGGTGGAACTAATTAACACTGAAAACTACAAAGGAGTACAAAACATGGCACAGAACAGGAAGTAACATAAAAGTTCACACAGGGGAAACACGGACTTGGATCGTAGCACATTAACTGCATGCAATTTTGTGGCATTTATTTTAGTCCCCTTAATATGCTTCTGTGCAGTGGTGTAGGAAGTCAGCCCCCTCCATCTGTTCGTTACTGCGTTTCTACTGGACATTGGTTGTTTACTTGACATTGGTTGTTTACTCAGGTTTGTTATTTATATGTTAGATGTTTAAAAGTAGCATGAGATCATGAAAATTACATTTCATGCAGTGTGTTATGTTGCCGTGTTTTAAAGTAAGCAGTCTGCAAAGTTGTAAATCCTAAGGTGAATAAAATAAGTTATTGGCTTGTAAAGAAGGGAGTCGACTCTGAATCACGCAAATGAGACGTGTCTCCAACCGCCGCGTATCTATGTCACTAGACATAGTCAACGTCTAATTTTGCTGGGACTGATGCGAAAACTTCGCTCTCTCCTCCCCCAAAACACTGTCACTCATTGTGAAACTAAGTGCGTCTTATTTAAACTACCAAAGGAAGAACTTCTGAGGAAACAATGGTTTCAATTCATTTTCAAATGACACCAAAGGAGTGTAACCCCAGGATTTTACTGTGCGCGCGATTGCTTCAATAATTTTGGCACGTTCAAGGCAGGATATGTTTAAAGATAATCCGTGAAAGGGGGAATTAGCAACCTTATTTGTACCTGTTAGCCCCATCGAATCACAACCTGTAAGTGTGACTATTTATTTTTGTCTGAACTTCAAGAAATATTTGTGTGAAATGCTACCAGAAATTATAGATCCTCTTCTTAGTATTATTAACTCATCTCTGACATTAGGACATGTGCCAAAAGCATATAAGGTGGCTGTTATATGGCCCCTTGTCAAAAAAATCCAACTCGACCCTAGAGAGCTAGAGAATTACAGGCCTATATCGATAGACAATGAGGTGTTGCGCATATCGCAAGTCCAGTACGTTGTACTACAGGGCATAGTCTTAGGGCCTCTGCTCTTTGCAGTATACATGCTACCTCAAGAAGATATAATAAAGCGACAAGGAGTGAGCTTTCACTGTTATGCTGATGATACGCAACTTTATATTTCCTCAAATCCTCATGAAACAAAGCAGCTCCATTAAATAATGGAATGCATAGTAGATATAAAAACTGGATGAGTAACAACTTTTTATTACTCAACTCGGACAAAACAAAAGTGTTTCTTATTGGACCGAAAACCGCCGTACGTTTACATCCAAGAATACTGCTTGACTTTTGACGATTTCTCCATAAAGACCTGGTTGTCAGCTAAGAATCATGGCATTCTATTCGATAGTAATCTGTCGTTTGACAGCTGTGTCGCCAACACCTATAAAATTGCGTTTTTCCATTTTACGAAAATATCTTAACTACGTCATAAGCTGTCACTGTCAGATGTACAGAAGTTAATTCATCCATTCATGACATCAAAACTAGATTACTGTAATGCACTGTTAGGTGGTTGCTCTGCAGGCTTAGTATAAAAACTCCAACAGGTACAAAATCCGCCAGCTTGAGTTCTTACACGTACCAAAAATGATGAGCATATTAGCCCGGTTCTGTCAACCTTGCACTGGTTACCTATAAAGCATCGCATTAACTTTAAGATCTTGCTTATCACCTATACTGTAAAGCCCTACATGGTTTAGCTCTGCAGTATTTGAGCAAACTTTTATATTTTTAAAGCCCTTCACATGCATTATGTTCTCAGTTGATAATCAAAATCAAGAGCAGGAGGTAGTTAAATTTCCTATCCAGCAGCTAAATTTTGGAATACTCTTCCTTGTACTGTCCGGGAGGCAGACACACTCTGTCATTTTATATCTAGATTAAAGAAGCATTTTTTTAATCTTGCATACACTACATTTCCATAATATAAATCCTCTAAAGGTTTAGGCTGCATTAGTTAGATCAACTGGAACCAGAAACACTTCCAACAACAACGGATGTTCTCGTTGCATCAAAGAGTGCAGAACAGTACTCTTTTCTTAGCCAGTCTTGTCTCATTGTTCAAAGGTTACCACAGCGAGCAGGATGCATTTCATGTCCAGACCTGATGGTAGAGCAGAGAATGGGAAGCGGTGACCTGACACGTCCTCACTACAAAATTTTGAATGCTATTAGATTATTAATGATAATCTTAGATCTATTATTTACCTTATTACTAAATTTATTTATTTTAACCTAGCCTTGTTGTGCAAGCACTGTCGAACTTGTGCAGAGGCAGCAGCTTTTGCCAGAGGGGAAGTTGAATCTCCTGGTTGTGCCTGTTTTCTTTTCTCGATTGGAGTTTTGGATTCCTCGTCACTGTTTGCATACTGTTTTGCACTATTTACTTGGCCGGGTGGGCTGCTTTTAAATTATAAGTTTTACATAATTAATATTGCAAATAGGAATTTATAGTCTGTTTAATATGTTACCTGTGTTCTCTCCTTCTCTCTCCTATCTTAAATGTGAGCTTTCACTGTGAGTGCGTGTCTCATGTAGAGCTGCTTTGTAACAATGAAAATTGTAAAAAACGCTATACAAAAAAAGTTGAGTTGAGTAAATTAAAGGGATGATTAAAGCACTGACTATGTAAAAAGCGTATACTATGCCAAACAGATTTTGTTTTAGACCACATGCTGAAAATTAAGATTTTACATATATTGTGTACTGTATGTAAAAACATTTTTAACAATGCAGACTGCTTTTCAACAAAGCATGTGTCATTATGTCATGATTATGTGTGTGTTTGTCAAGACTTTTATTTTGAAGTGTAAATTGTAGTCATTTTCCGTGGTCTTTGTAGTCTTTTGAGTAGCCCTGCTCTTATTGTTTCATTGTCATCAGTTAGTCACCTGGTTAGTCTTCAGTCCTTGCGTGTATATATGCCACAATGTTTCATATGTCTAGGCTTGGTTATTGAATTTACGTAATGTGTTGTCTAGTCATGTGGTCTGGTTGTTGTTTCATATCATTGATTATTGTTCATGTTTACTTTATTAAATACTTTAGCTGCACCTAGATCCTGCTCTCAGTTTCATGTTTTGGCACAACGTTAACGTTAGAACGTTAAACATTAATTTAAAGAAAAATTTCTAAATGCTTAAAGAAATGTAACGATACTCTGGCAATGTACATTTTAATATTAATATAAGTTTTATGACAGTTTTTTTACTTTTTTATCAATATACAACAGGCAGAAATGTGTTTGGAATCAAGCAGCCATATAGGGTGGTGTGCTTTCAGTCTGTGCTGGTAATATTATTATTGTTCAGTGTGCTGTGAATGTCTAAATCTCTTGAGCCCAGTTTATTCCAGATAAATATCTTTCTTGCACTCAACAGTAACAAATAAAAAAGCTCACCACATACACAATACTGATTTGATGGACTCAAAGCCATAACATAACATAACTTACAGTGTGCCTATGAAATTTTGTGTCTGTAGATATTTGAATGCCAGCATATTATGTAGTGCATCTCAGGGAAATTATAAATTTTAACTTAATGGGCGAATAAGCACAGTTGAATGCTGTCAACTATGTGTATTCAGTAGCATTTACCCAATAGAGCAGAATCAGCAAAAATGCCCCCCCTTAAAACATTCGTCCAGCTAATAATCAGTGGAGTCGTATTCTAACTCTTAAGAGAGACAGTATCCAGGCCTCGGATAGTAACCTTCTTTGCACGGTACTACTTGAGACCCTCTAACAAGATGAGCAGTAGAAGTGACTTTCCTGTGAGCAGTTACACAGAATCAAACACTTGTAAATGCAGGTATACGTTCATTATCTAAAAACTACGGTGCACTAAAAATATACAAAGAACACACAACTAACAAAGACATACACGCTGATACATTCATAAGGAAAAGACAAGTAGTATAAAAAATTGACAATATTTAATTACTCCTCCACAAAACATCAGTTCTCTCGCGAAATTCACCTTAACAAGTTAAGGAGCTAATTTAGGCGCGTTGTTAAATAGTTATACTTGCATTGACGCTTAGCCAATGAGAACTCTGATTCGTGTTGAGAGAGAGTGCTGAAGGATCACCGTGAGGAAATTTGCAGAGTTCTTCCGGAGATCGGAGTGTTCAACGAAGTTTGCCGAAGTATATTGCCAGAAAGTCAATCTCAAAGAAATGAGACAGATCCCAGGAGAGTTGAACTGCAGAGCTGAGCAAAGATTGAGATGAAGGATCCTGGTCTTAAGCTCATTCACGCCACGCCCTCAGCAGGTAAATGGGCCAATGTATAGCAGCCACCGGTGCGCAGGAAAATTGTTATTCTTCTCTTTCTCCGCACCTTGTTTGCATTTTTGTGGCAGCATGCCAAATTGAACTGATTAACTGCAGTTATAATAAAAACATGATGCACGACGGGTTCACATTCTATACATCATTGTGCAGGAAACTTAAAGAGTCTGATTTCGGTATTAAACATGCCTGGTACATCAAGTTACATTAGGGCACACAAGAATTCATCAGTCAACCATCAACTCTAGAAAATGAATACACACAAGCTATAGAACAACCTGAACATGTATAAGGTTAAAGGTAGACTATTTATAGGAATAGCATGCAAGAGGAATATATATATATACACTCACCTAAAGGATTATTAGGAACACCTTTTCAATTTCTCATTAATGCAATTATGGTGGTGGTGCAATGGTGTGGGGCATGTTTTCTTGACAAACTTTAGGCCCCTAAGTGCCAATTGGGCATCGTTTAAATGCCACTGCCTAACTGAGCATTTTTTCTGACCATGTCCATCCCTTTATGACCACCATGTACCTATCCTCTGATGGCTACTTCCAGCAGGATAATACACCATGTCACAAAGCTCAAATCATTTCAAATTGGTTTCTTGAACATGACAATGAGTTCACTGTACTAAAATGGCCCCCACAGTCACCAGATCTCAACCCAATAGAGGATCTTTGGGATGTGGTGGAACGGGAGCTTCGTGCATCCCACAAATCTCCATCAACTGCAAGATGCTATCCTATCAATATGGGCCAACATTTCTAAAGAATGCTTTCAGCACCTTGTTGAATCAATGCCACGTAGAATTAAGGCAGTTTTGAAGGCGAAAGGGGGTCAAACATAGTATTAGTATGGTGTTCCTAATAATCCTTTAGGTGAGTGTGTATATATATATATATATATACAGTTTGGAAAGTTTCTTGTGGCTGCTTTTAGAAAATACCCTTCCAAGGTGTGTTGTGTATTGGAAGGTCCTCTGGTGTTATCCAGGCTATCTGCTGTCTCTCATCATGGTAACAGGGCTTCGTTCTCCATGCAGTCCGTTTTAGGTTTGGATTGGGAATTATAAACTGTCCTGCTGGGTTTGAGGTGAGATAACCATTTGGGAGCGATGGTTAATAATCCCTCTCACCTCAGTACTTTAGGGCTGAGATAGTGTTCTGTTTGTCCCCTGCAGTCTCTGGAGTCTTACTCTTAGAGAAAGAGGAACTGTACATGACACTTTGATCCAACATGTGACCAGGCTAAAACCCTACAAGTATTATTGTCACAGGTTACTAGAGGACAGAATGATGTTACCACCACAGATGCTTTAATAGAATAATCCACAACTCAGAAAAAGGTAGTCTAAATATATAACTCCAGGTATTATCCACCAAGAACAAAAAGGGATTCCAAATCCCTCAAAAGACAGGACACAGACTGATAAGAAAACTTAAAGCAAACTGGATAATCTCACTGAGAATAAAACTAGCCCCGAAATATACCAAAGAAGTTAATACTTGACAATGTCCCCTAGAAACTAGGGAGTATAAAAGCAGTCCAAGCGATGAGTTGCAGCTGAGGCATGTAATCAGTCAATGAGGCGTTAATAGTCTGGTGAACGCGAGAGTCCGTTGCGAAATGCCTGTTGCGAAATCAGTCCTAACGCATACAGAAACTGTTATGTGACACTTATTATTCACTTAAAAAAATGTAAAATGATTCAAACTGATAAAACACAAATTAACACAAAAGCAAGCATTATATAAAGCAAACCTATTTATCAAGTGCAGAAACTGTTATGTGACACTTATTATTCACTTAAAAAAATGTAAAATGATTCAAACTGATAAAACACAAATTGACACAAAAGCAAGCATTATAAAAAGCAAACCTATTTATCAAGTGCCAGAAATAAAGTAGTATTTTAATATGAAAGGTTATTATAAATCATTTGGGGGGTTTCAACAGGACTGCTCGGGGCAAGGTGATGGACAGAAAGGGTGTGGATGGTGGCCTGGGGTAATAAGCCCCCCGGCAGCAGCAACGTACATGCCACCTGATGCTGCAAATTGCATTAGATTAACTCTCCAAACTAAAGATAACTAGGTCCTCTCAAAATATACAAAAAACTAGCAAACTGTAACAATTAATCTAAATGTTTGTAAAGAATCTAAAAAGAAAACATAAAACTGCTCAACCAGCAATTTTATTACTAAACTGAAAACACATCAACTGAACACAGTCAAAGATATAAAAAAAAAATTGGAAACCTCTTGCTCCACCATAAGTTGCTTTCGAGAGGTCTCAATCAAAAGTAAACACATATTATTTTAGTAATTTATAGATTCCAGCCATATAAGAAACTCATGGTATGTACCATGGCAACTGCTCCTCTTAATAGCAGGAAGTGCTGACATAATTCTCGGTTCCCATGCACAAGCACTCTAAGCCCGTACTGTCTGGGCTAAGTCATGTCAGTCCCATTGGATTCTCTGCACAAGGCAAGTTGCACATTCATGCACATGGAAACTGAAAATCATGAGATTCTCTGACTGCAGCACTTTCAGAAGTCAGGTCCACACTTCGACATCAATGTTGGTCTGTTCCTCACACAAAAAATCCACTTTAATTATTTATTGTAAAGTACTCTTTCATTTTATAATAAAACATTATATACTTCTATAATACATTTTTGTAAATACATTTTTTTTATTATTTATTGTAATGTAGATCCTCCGTGACTTATGGAAAATGGCCTGGAAAATCTCCAAAAATGTTAATTTTGTGTTCCACGGAATAAAGTCACACAGGCTGGTGGGACTGACGTGATAAGTAAATAATGACAGGACAAAGCAGATAAGAGAAATAAATGAGAACATTGGCCAAGAAGTATCAACAGAGACATAATGGAAAAATGAAAGATTAAATCAGTATGAGTAAGTGAGCAGAAGAGAAAGGGTGACAGACAGAGATGGCATGTGCACTACATCCCGTCTGATGTGACTTAAAAAGGAGATCAGATAGAGGGTCTGGCAGAGGAAGAAGGGAAAGGAGAGCAGCAACGCTTCTTCTGTAAACTCGAAATAAACATAACCCAAACAAACACACACACAACCCAGCAACATGTGGAGGATGAGCCAGTGATTCAGCAGAGACCCTTTATCCACCAGCCTTAACACGGGAAAGTTAACTAAAGTAGGGCTATATTTATAGAGAAAGCATCAAGTTTATGTTGTTTGTCGTCCTACATTTAAATGTGCTTGTAAGAGTAAAGGTACAAACACAAGAATGGTACAAGACAGAATGAGGTGTTGCTGTGGCTTAATATCCAGGCTGGAAACTGAAGCTGAAATTGTAGGTTATAGGTTGATCTGTGAACTGTTATTGTTGTATTAACCTCAGCTTAGACCATGAGGATTAAAGCTGTAAAATATCTAATGTACTGTAAGTAAAATTGAATGAAAGCATCTCCTAAGTGAGGAGACTTCACCACTTACATTGCTACAAATACTATAAATAAGAAAATAAACTTTGTTTCTAAAAATTGTGTGAAACAGTCCACCCCAATTTCTACTAAATTAAAGTTGAGACATGGCTCATGAAAGGGAAGTGAAACATCCAAGATAACAAAGTGAAAACGGTGCAAACAACTCATGCAAGCAAGATGTATTTTGTCCACGATAAATTAATAATAACATCATGACATACAACATTTCCATACAATAGACTAAACAAATTATAGGCTCCTGTCGACTGCCGCATCTGTAGTGAAACCAATAGACATTTTGCATGAAAATCTATTCTGGGCACACAGGTAAGAGCACTTGTATGTAATTGTTAGTAAATGAGACCCAGTGTGAGTAAATGTTAACGCAGATAATCTCACAACCTTCACCAGGTAAAACATGGTGAACTCAAATGACCCATACAGAATGAAACGCACTGAGAGCACTGACATTTTGGTGGGAAGGTGCTCAACCATGGGCATCGCTAGCACTATTAATTCGGGGCTCTAAGCCCGATTGTTTGTAATCTAGCCATGTATGTTTTGGCCTGGAAATATAATAAAAGGAATTCAGTAACCGGACGTTTAAAACTTGCTGCTGACGTCACGCGTGGTGTAGCTACACGATGTTGACTGCAGCCTCTCTCATACCCGCGCCAAGACTGACACACACCCCGTGATTTCAACCTATCCCTAGAACATCACCATGCAGTTGAGCTGCTCGACAAAATAAAATATAACAGTGAGAGCAGAGAAGACTACAGAACGGCAATGGTGTGCCAAGAAACAAACACATCTTCTTTCATTTTGGCAGAAGACGAAGAAAGGTATTAACTTTTGTGTGCAAAGACACGCAGACGAAAATTTACACCTATAACTCAAGATATAAAAATCCCGCACAGTTTTTAGTGATTCTGATATAATCTTAATCAAAATAAATACAAAGATAGCAAAAAATAATTTTATCAATTGGTGATGCATTATTTTTTTACGAGGGTAATGCACATAAATTGCCTGTCGCTCATTTGAGTCAGTGAGCGATCTGTGTGAACCTTTCCTACCTCCCTGCTGCCTCACGTAAATTAACAGAACACATAGCGAAGCAATAATATCCCAATGGCAGCGTAGTGATGCAATACTGTGTTGTATTCCTTGTAAATAAACCATCATACTTGAGCAAATGCTTCCCGTCAGCGCGCAAATCTTGTCAATTACGCATATATTTCAAAATGTCAGTCGAGTTTTTTAAGCACAATCGGGAAGTAAACAAACAGTTTTGGGGCCTAATTAAAGTTGTAAAAAAATATTACAAATATTTACACAATTTACAAACAAGGACAGATCCTTAAGGAACTGACTGTTCATTTCATGCATTATTTACAGCTCAGCTCATAAACTTGACAGTACTAATAAATTACAAACATTACAATATGTTTTTTTTGCTCAAGTCATGTCTCGAAGATACTCCGTGATGATTCCACCATCAACAATTTTTTTTGGATTCTCTCTCTGCCTGTGGAAAAGGAGCAAGATCTTTGTCCCTCGGAAGGAGTTTTCAACAAAACAGATTTTCATGTACGAAGGTTAATTTTTGATTGTAAAGTATTTTTCTTCTGCTGTCTAAAGTTTAGATGACTGTGAAATAAATAAAACACAAATATTTTATCTCTAGGTTATTGATAAAAAAATATACATGAACAATCTATGGTAATATATGTGTGGCTAGCTA
Organism: Triplophysa bombifrons; assembly: GCA_029783895.1. NCBI lineage: Eukaryota > Metazoa > Chordata > Actinopteri > Cypriniformes > Nemacheilidae > Triplophysa > Triplophysa bombifrons. The sequence goes on from CM056455.1 coordinate 9,899,791, forward strand.
GCATGCAAACTTTTATCATGGCTGTAACATCAGGTGTAATTGTAACATTGTGCTCCTGACCCACATGGTCCAATGTTTGTCTGTGTTGTTCGTCTCTGTTTACACACTTAGATATAGACTGTTACAATCCCGAAAAGTTTAATATTATAGTCTTTTCCTTATTAGTGAAAACTTATATATTGTTTTATGAATAAGTGCACTTATCTTTATTTCTTGTATCAAAGGGTGACTAGTGTTGTAACAAGCTTCAATAAAAGGAAGGAAGGAGGCGAGAACCGGAAGACAATAAAATAAACATTTAATAAAGTAATATAATAGCCGGCGGCCCCTCACGGACGACCGCCGGCAAACAACAATACAATACAACATAAAACGAAATATAAACACAAGTTCGGGCCCGGTCCTCTCTCTTCGACGGTCCGGTCGCTCGTTCCTTTTATGCTCCCAATCTCCTACGGGATTCGAGCCCGGTGTGCGCACGGCTGGCGCCCTTTTACAATTACTCACCGGATTCGAACCACGGTCTCGCCCCGCCTACTCTACTACAAGTGTATTTCAAGTCTGTGAGTTATGAAGGAAAATGTAAAAAATGTTACTTTTGCCCCGGTCTCCCCTAATCATTTAAAAAAAAAAACAATTTGAAATGAGGTTTTGGAAGGATTGCAATAATATATAATGGTTACATATAGCAAACCTTTATCATTTAATTTTCAAAGTTGCATTTTCATGTCAAATTCTTAATTCATTCCTTCAGAAAAGCTAGTGTTTTTCTCCTATAAATCGGGAAGATCTAATTAAAATTATTGCAACATCCAAACCGACAACATGCTTATTAGACCCCATCCCAACTACTTTATTAAAAGAGTTACTACCTGCTGTAATTGAGCCCATTTGTAACATAATCAACTCGTCAATTAATCTAGGACATGTCCCAGGTCCCTTTAAGCTGGCTGTAAGTAAGCCTCTTATCAAAAAACCAAACTTAGACCCCACTGAACTTGGAAGCTATAGACCGATTTCAAATCTCCCGTACTTGTCTGAAATACTAGAAAAAGTAGTGTCAACTCAACTGTGTACCTTCTTACAAAATAATGACATGTACGAAAAGTTTCAGTCTAGCTTTAGACCGCATCACAGCACTGAAACTGCGCTCGTTAGAATTACAAATGACCTCCTTATTGCTTCAGATAAAGGTAACATCTCACTCTTAGTCCTGCTTGACCTTCGTGCTGCTTTCGATACTGTAGACCATAAAATACTACTAGATCGTTTACACAATTACATCGGTATTCAGGGACAGGCACTGCAATGGTTCAGATCTTACTTAACAGACAGATATCAATACGTCCATTTAAATGGGAAATCGTCAAATCTTACGCAAGTAAATTATGGATTACCTCAGGGATCGGTTTTAGGACCCTTGCTTTTCTCCATATACATGCTGCCCCTCGGCAACATTATTAGAAAACATGGAATTAGCTTCCACTGTTATGCAGATGATACTCAGCTATATCTCATCAAGACCAGATGATTCCTTTAAGCTATCCAAACTGGCAGAGTGCATCGAGGACATAAAACATTGGATGACTAGTAATTTCCTCCTTTTAAACTCTAGCAAAACAGAAATATTACTTATAGCACCAAAATCAAGTAAACAGAATATCTCCGATTACAGCCTGCAAATTGAAAGCTGCACTGTTACTCCAACAAATACAGTTAAAGACCTAGGCGTTATATTAGACGGCAACCTGTCATTCAAAAATCACATCTCAAATATCACAAAAACAGCCTTCTTCCACCTTAGAAATGTTGCCAAATTGCGAAATAGTTTATGTGTTGCAGACGCAGAAAAGCTTATTCATGCATTTGTGACCTCACGGCTTGATTATTGTAATGCTCTACTTAGTGGTTGTCCTGTATCATCGATAAACAAACTACAGTTAGTTCAGAATGCAGCTGCCAGAGTTCTTACTAGGTCAAGAAAATACGATCACATAACTCCAGTTTTATCATCGCTTCACTGGCTACCCATTAAGTATCGTATTGATTTTAAAATTATTTTAATTACTTACAAAGCCCTGAACGGTTTAGCACCTACTTACTTAACCGAGCTTTTACCACGTTACAACCCATCACGCTCTCTAAGATCTCAAAACTTAGGACTTTTGACAACACCTAGAATAACAAAATCCACCAAAGGGGGACGAGCTTTCTCATACGTAGCACCTAAACTCTGGAATAGCCTTCCTGATACTATTCAAGGGTCAGACACACTCTCCCAATTTAAATCTAGATTAAAGACACATCTTTTCAGCCAAGCTTTCACTTAATGCATAGTCAATGAACAGCAGCTACGCTAATTATTCTCTTTATTCCCTTTCCGCCTCTGCCTCGGGATGCCCATCCCGAGGTAGGAAGAAGTTCCACCATGTCCAGATGACCGACAGATGCCCATCCCAAATTTGAGATTACGCCAGCTACAGCTGCAGACTGACTGACCATCCCAGCTCCATCTAAGGCAATTCCACCACCAGCCAAGAGAAATATGACCATCGGACCATCCCAGCTCAGACCACTACATCCCCAACCAAGAGCAAAGACGGACAATTTGTCTTATTAATGCTGATGTTACAATATTTGGTATTAAATGCTAAACCAAAACGACATGTCAGCAGTCTGAGTGCAGCTATGACACGTCAGAGGGGATCTGGCCCTCCCGGTTGAGCCTGGTTTCTCCCAAGGTTTTTTTTCTCCAGTAATCAATCATTGGAGTTTGGGTTCCTCGCCACAGCAGGGCAGTGTTGGCCTGCTCACCGGGAGACTGCATTCATTCATTTATTTATTTATAAACTGGATATTATTTATTAGAATGATCTTGCTCATTGTATAAATACCATGCACTGTGCTGTGTTTTAACAGTTTTTCCTGTTTGCCCCTGTAAAGCTGCTTTGAAACAATACACATTGTGAAAAGCGCTTTATAAATAAACTTGAATTGAAGAATATATGACAGACTGTTCAATGCAGCTCAGAGGGGCATGAATCCATTTATTCAGGCACAAATGAGATTATCGTTGTAAATTAAATTGACAACATTGTGTCTTTCTAAAAAGCTTAGCCCAGACCTCTTTGGTCTGAAAAACAAAATGGTACATCTGTAAGGTATCATCTAAATTGAATATTTAAATACTTCTGGAGATAACACTCATCGACAGTTAGTGGAAGCTTTTCTAAAGAAGCACAAGTTGTTTGTCCCTTCATATGTTCCATAGTACGGTATATTTTATAGTGTCTGTTTTTGGTGAAGGCATTAACTTTTTGTCTCAAAATTGTATCAACAGGAAATGATGTGCTATTCGATTATATTGGTTGCCATAGTTTAATTAAGCAGAATTAATAAATGCTGCTACTGCACTTAGTTGACCAAGATTATAGTGCTTTACCGACAAAAAGACTAAACAACTAAGGAGTGCGCTTTGAAATAATAATAACAGAATGCTTTTAGCAGGGATGGCAATCATCTTTACTCCACTTTGCTTGTAAAGCCTATACCGTTTCGTTTTGCCTACCAAAGGGGCATCTAAGTCTGTGAGGGCAAATGGCTAGTGGCTCAAGCCAAGGAGCCACCCCCATGTGAACAATCCTGGCAGACACCTCACATTTTTTTGCTGTTCCAATGGCTCAGACACTTTATGAATTAAACATGAGCATTAAAATAAAGCCAGATAAATGTCTCTCCACTGTTTCTGTGAGAGAAATGCTTGCCGCAATGATATTGAGGTCAGTACAGTGAACATTTGAATATATCAGGCAAACACACTTTAAACTTCTTAACCTTAAGAGATTCACTGACACACAGCATGTGTGCCGATCAATAAGCAGCCAGCAGCTGAAACCTGCACGTGGCTCCAGTAAATATGTACGCATGCACACACACACACACACACACGCGCGCGCACAATCATTACTACCACTTTTTCTATTGTCTGTTACCTTTGTATTTCTCTCTGACATTCTCATAGGCTTGAACAAAGTCCTGCTCATCTGCATTGGGTGGGAGGCAGATGGGCTCGTACATGGCCATGAGCAGATCTTCTGTCTTGTCTTTAAGCTGGCAGAGGATGTCCTCCTCTACATGAGTGTGGCTGAGCGTGCGGGTCTGTCTTTCTGTCCTGCTCTAAACTTCATTCCAAAAGCTAGCACCAGCCACACACCCCTCCCCCGTTCCTGTCTGGGAAATACCAACAGACAGAAGCAGGCTGCCTCTTAAAGACACACAAAATGTGAATCGGAAAACATGACAGCACACCTGAATGTGTAGTTGACACACCTCTTACACAAAATAAACAAAACAAGCATAGAAGTGGTTAAATCTCCTGATTGTGTCAACAGGTAATCTAAAAATTCTAAGGTGCTTTACATTTTCTAAGCCTATTTTTTAGCACTATTTGCATTGTGATATCTATGACAACAGAAATACGCACTGTAACAAATCACTTGCTACTATATAAACTAAATAAGAAAGTAATTTCAGTACAAACACTAAAACAAAACAATTCAGATAACATCATCCAGATCACTCTCTGGATCCACTGCACAGACTTCACTACCATCTTCCTAGTCAGGGACCTGTCAATCTAAATCTCCATGCCAATGAGCGTAAAGTGCCCTTAAATCCCGCCCACATGTGAGGTTTGTGCCAGAAAGGCAATCGTGAACTTGAGTAGTGTAAATAAAAACTGTTGCAGCGAATTCATAAACCATTATTTGGTTGGTTGGTATTACATGAACTAACAATACAATCAACAATACTTCTACAGCATTTATTAATTCTAATTCATGTTAATTTAAGCATTTAGTAATACATTTTGAATTATGTTTGTACTGACTCCCACAGTAGGGCATAAGACTACTATGCAGTGGCGTCCCTAAACCCTTTTTAGGTGGGCTTTAGCCACCCTAAAGTTCTTTACATAAAGAGTAATTATGTAATCTGTACAGGTATTTGAGATTGTTTAGGCCTCTCTCATTGTAAAAACGGCAGCAGGCTTCGTTATTAAGCGCATTCTTCAGTTCACAGCAGCACAGAGTAAAGTGAACGTCATAAGTAGAGTACAAGGTGTGTACATCTTCATCTTTGGCATAATTTATTATAAATGCAGCTTACATAATAGTGATGCAAGACCCTTTCCCATCCACTGTAAAAAGTTTTGTCTGTGTTCACCCCTCGTCACACTGTTATCTAGTTGTTTACCTCCAGCAAAATGAAAGCACTTCACACCAATGAAGGCATACTTTATCAGGATGATACCGTAGCACACAGACACGCGTTATTCATAATAAAGTTCTGTTTTATTTTTCTGCAACTTGTTATAGAGAGCTGACGGTAGCTTTGACCGGTGAGGCTGTGTCATTCATTGTTCTGAGTTCCGAATAAACAAAAATGTACATAGAAGCTCTGTGCCGTTTTTCAGACACTTCAGTATTTTTATTATTAATTTTAAACATATTGTGGGTGTGATATAAGAAAATGCAGTCATGCAGAGGAGTGACAGTGCTCTTGCTAATGAATGGCAGGGAAACATCATATCAAGTAATTTGTTCAACTAAATATTGACTAAGCAGTTGATTGTGATATTTATTATATGGATTTGTGGTTGTTGTTGTCACTTTGAATTATAAATGTTGCAGATTGATCGATACATTTTAATAACAATAACTTTTCTTTATTCTCCAGATACTTTCTTAGTTATTCATTTTAGTAATTTTCTCATTGGGGCTGAGTCCTCCTAATATTGACCATTGCTACTATGGCAGTAAGTAGAGACCAAACACAGCTTAGTAACAAACTTTTCATTGGGAAACCACCCCATTGTGTCTAAAAAGCTTAGCCCAGACCTCTGTGGACTGAATAACAAAATGGTATATCTGTAAGGTATAATCTTAATTGAATATTTCTATGCAAGAAAGATCTCATTAATGCAAAGGGACTAGATTACATCGGTTGCCATTGATTAATTTGGAGGATTATTAGTAGACCAAGAGTATAGTACATATAGACAAACAAAACAACTACAAAATTACTACTTTTCCAGATCAACCACTGACTAATGAAGATTATACTAGATCTACCTGTCGATGGGACAATCTTTTGGCGGACACAAACTGGGAAGAGTGAGTGGTGGGTAGAAAAAAATCAGCGGGTCTTAAAGGGATAATTCACCTCAAAATGAAAATTCTGTCATCATTTACTCACCCTCACTTTGAACCAAACCTGAATACATGTCTTTGTTCTGCTAAACACAAAGAAAGATATTTGGAAGAATGTTAGAAACCAAATATATCAGTGGTTGCTGGCTCTGGCAGCGGGCTCTGGCTCCGAGGCGGGCTAGGATCTCTCTTGTGATTCACACTGGAGAAGGACCCACTATACGAATACCTTGAAATCCTCTCAAGGACCCTCACCGAGCAGGTGTGCCTTAGTTGACCGACTAAGTCCTGCTCTGTAGAAATCACAGAGCGCCTGGTCAGGGAAGTGGGTGAGGCACGCCAGCCCTAAAAACTCCCGTGAATGGTCTTCGAGAGATCAAACCCCTTGCTCTAATAGGAGCAGCTGCATTGCTGGGTAGAACACCGCCCCAAACTGCTCGGGGAATGGTGAGGGAGTGAAGCATTGTCTCTGGATATCCGCGGCCTGCTGATTCGGTGGAGGACCTCAGTATGAGGGTGAGAAGGGTCGCTCACTGCGTGTTCAGACAGTACCGGATGATGATCGATCCTATCTGGGGTAGTCTCGTTCACACCTAGGCCAGAGCAATTTATGCACCGGATAAGATCGATGAACTCTGCTATGGGTCTGTCCCAGACACAGATGGGAGTCATCATCCAATTCCATCAAAAAGCACGCGTTCAGTAAGCAATCGTCCCAACTCACCTGCTGGCTCAGTTCCATGAAGTCCTACACGTATTTCTCCAGAGGACGGCCGTCTTGGAGAGATGTTGAGCCGCAAGTAGCCTGTATGCCGTGGTGTGGTCATCCTTATGTTAGGTGCAAGGGGGTAATGGGAAATGAAGTAGATGAAATTAAACACAGGGAAAACTGGTAAGGGAGCACAAGGGGGAGACAGGACTGTGACACAGATACATTTCTAAAATGCTAAAATAGGTATATTATACATAAACAACGAGCAGAGAAGCCCAAATTTCTGCCAAACCTTACTTGTAATAAACATTAGTTGATGTTAAAAGAACGAGTCCTTATTAATTGGACATCATTGAAGCTCCAATAATTTGCCAATTGTGCAGTTCACACAATTGTCCACACACACAACCAATCATACACACAAAGAATTTGTGAATTTGTTGTGGTTACAGGAGCTCTAAGTACTAAACATACAGTACATAAACACAAAATGATTTGATTAAGAAGGATAAAAATCTAAATTCTAAGTAATATACAAGGGTTTAGATGAGTTATTTACAGGAGTGCCTGTAAGTACTGTGCATTGCAATTGTGTGTACTCAATATTTATATTTATACACGTACATTTATATTTATATTTTATAACCATACAAATGGTTTTGCATAGCTTTTCAACTAGTAACTTTGTATTAGCAACTATTGAATTATTGCTACTGTACGACACATCGCTAATTGCTCCCAGAAGTCTCTGTAAGTCGCTTTGGATAAAAGCGTCTGCTAAATGACTAAATGTATATGTAAATGCTATCGGGCCTGAAACAATATTTCCAGTCACCCCCTGACTGATAATAAAAACCAGCTTAAAGCTAAGAAGCAAGATATGTTCAAAAAAGAAATTATGTAAAGACATGTAAGTTATATGTTCTTTGAAAATACAGTACTGTTGGCCTCAATGTGAATATATTTGAGAGGAATATGCACATCCCCAACAACCTGAGAAATTCATTCAAGGACTAGCCTTTAACCCCAAAACAGGTGTAAGATCTTGAGTGAGGACATGAAAGTGTGTGTGTGTGTGTGTGTCTGCGTGTGTGGTCTCGGCAGTGTTTGAGGGCATGCAGGCAACATGTGAATATTTAACATCTCGATTCAATCAAAGAGAAAGCCAACATGAGTGTGAAATAACCTATTTCTGACTTGCTCAAAAAAAGATTTGACTCTACAAGACCATGTTAACACCACTCATAACTACCTATAATAGCACACAGCTTACATGACCTTTGACCGACTCGCTTAGGACCTCAGGTAGTGAACCAACAAACTGTGAGTTACAGCAAAATCTGTTTACGGATGTCGTGCCAGTCAGCGGCCATGTTTGCAACACCTCTGGGGAGCTATTTACATCAACCTGCTTTCATCAATTGCGTATAAAGTTCGATTTTCCGTGCATATGATACGCCAATGTTTGCGTGCACCTGGGTGGAGAGCAGCCATTTTCAAAACCTACATGAAGAGGAAACAATGAAATAATTAAAATAATACTGTTAGGTTTAGGGTTTGGGTAGAGGTTATAATTTTCACGCCCGCTAACATTAGGTTTAGGATTTGGGTTAGGGGACAGGCTTATTCCATTTTCATGCAACGAAATCTTTTATGATAACACTATCTTCACTTTAAAATGCACTTTAATATTTGTATTGTAAACACAATACTTATTACTACCGTACCACTTAATTTCTGTTATTTGAATACTCAAATATAACTTTTCAAAGCTCACTGTAATGCTTTGGAATGCGCAGCTGTTACGCGTGAATAGGCAGGCAAACAGGTAGAGGATCCAGATGGAGTAAAATATCCATTTAAAGAAGTCCACAATGTGACATTACACCCACAGAGAAATAATAAGTCCAAAAACACAGAAGGAATCACGAGAGCATAGCAAATAACATAACAGGTTAACATACAGGTTATAATTGAAACTAGTCAAAGGAAACACTAGGGTATATATACACAAACTAAAGAGGGCTAAAAAGACACACCTAGGAGACAATCAACAAAATAACTACAAATGACTACAAAACAGGACAGGAAACAGGAACTCAAAAGAAACAAACTTAAAGTTCAAACTACCAAAAAACACAAAGGATCGTAACAGAGCCCCCTCCCTAGGAGCGGATTCCAGATGCTCCTAAGAGACAAGTTTAGGTGAGTGGAGGAGTGGAGGCAGAAACGGAGGATGGAGGGCAGGCCCGTAGAGCAGCGGCTTTACGGGCGCAGGCAGCCAGGGAAGCGCAGGCTGGTCAGGCAGCCATCTTGGAAGAGTCATGGGACATAGTGGGTTCAGAAACAGCCTCTGGTGCAGACAAATAGCGCACAACCCAGACACACAGCAGGGCAGCAGCCACCACCGTCAGAGCAGATTCAAAGGGCAGAACCTCAGGAAAAGACGCTCTGTACTGGTGGCCATTTTGTGAGCAGGCTCTGGACTGGTATGTCTTGTATGACATATCTAGTGAGCCTGCCATCTTTTAAAATAACCAATTTAGTTTATGGCACACAGTTAGCCTGGCAAAGCGGCATTTAACAGCATAATAGCTACAGTGTAAGGTGAAAAAGTCTTAGATTAGTGATACCAGTGATGTGTCATTTGAAGCTTGCTTTTTACGTCGATGAATGACACTGGCTTTTGTCTTCTCCTTTAGTCATCAAGGCTGCGGTGTGTAGGATCTGAGTGGCTAGAACAAAGAGGACCATTTGGGATTGTTAAACTATGACCTCTCAGTAGGGGTCTAACCGGTGCCAGCAAGTCTGATCCAACTGCCCTCTCTTAAGCATCTATCATTTGGTCAGGATAGTTTCTAACACCTCCCTTGGACTTCAAAGAAGTCCCAACGGGGAGGATGGGGTGCTTCTCCAACGATGGACCATTTGCTTTAAAAGGAATGTGGCCTAGGTTTTCATCTCCTCTGGAAATTGTCTGTCTTTTCTCCTTATCCACAAAAGAATGTTCTAAATGGATATACCTCTATATCTCCACATTGTATGTTTGTCCCCATGTTATTCGGCCTCGCCTATAACCTCAAAGCATGTGTGTTTAGTTGTATTCTGTTTATATTTTCATTCTTGTACAAACTTCAGGTCAATGTACTTATAACCCTGGCATGTTTTATATCTAAATGTTTCTCTCTTCATTCCTTGATAGATTATGTATAGCACAGTAATGTGTTGTATACAATACTCCTTCTATATGATTCTAAAAGTTTTACAGCACCAAACTCCTAAGTGATCCTAAATGCAAATGAGCTAATAAGCGGAACAAAGAAACTTGATCTCGCTTTGGATAAAAGCGTCTGCTAAATGACTAAATGTATATGTAAATGCCATCGGGCCTGAAACAATATTTCCAGTCACCCCCTGACTGATAATAAAAACCAGCTTAAAGCTAAGAAGCAAGATATGTTCAAAAAAGAAATTATGTAAAGACATGTAAGTTATATGTTCTTTGAAAATACAGTACTGTTGGCCTCAATGTGAATATATTTGAGAGGAATATGCACATCCCCAACAACCTGAGAAATTCATTCAAGGACTAGCCTTTAACCCCAAAACAGGTGTAAGATCTTGAGTGAGGACATGAAAGTGTGTGTGTGTGTGTGTGTGTCTGCGTGTGTGGTCTCGGCAGTGTTTGAGGGCATGCAGGCAACATGTGAATATTTAACATCTCGATTCAATCAAAGAGAAAGCCAACATGAGTGTGAAATAACCTATGTCTGACTTGCTCAAAAAAAGATTTGACTCTACAAGACCATGTTAACACCACTCATAACTACCTATAATAGCACACAGCTTACATGACCTTTGACCGACTCGCTTAGGACCTCAGGTAGTGAACCAACAAACTGTGAGTTACAGCAAAATCTGTTTACGGATGTCGTGCCAAAGAAACTTGATCTCGCCCCAAAAATCAGCTCATCACATTGGATCACTCACTTTGGAGGGGCGTGAAGCCCGAGGCTTAAAACATCCGTAAACTGAGCAATCGACGCTCATCTCGTGTCCTCGCGCTCCTGCCCGGCACGTCATCGAGACCTGTCTCTCCCCTTGGAGACAGTTTCATCCGGCAGTTTACATCGGCTAACTTCAGCTAACTTCGTCCTACCTTCGTCAGCCAATCCCGGCTCTAAGATAGGAAGTAGACGGACTCACCCGCTTGCTTTGAAACCATCAGGACACTTGAGAACCTTTTCAACATGCACAGAACTTGCCCCAGCACACTCAGGGAACCAATGCAAGTACCCAACTATATCCTAAATAGCTGCGTTTAAGCTTTAACCCCTTTTTACAAGGAGATTGTCCTCGATGGTTCATGCAGATGTGAATAGCTGTTTGTAAAACTGCCACTCTTTACTTTGTCTATTTCCTACCTTTCTTTACTGCATTTATGTTTCATGTTTTGTTTGTTAGCATTTGTTATTTTGGTTAGTCAGACGGTTTGTTTTCCCTTTAGTCAATAAACCCGCATGTGTTATATACAATTGAACTGTGGCTGTGTTTCTTTATCATATATTAACGTCACTTAAACTGCTTGATTTCATTATAATTTCTGGAGCGGTACCGTACAGTAAGAGTGTTATGTTTCCAGGGCCAGGAAAGTAATATTTCTTAGATTTGATATACGATCTGCGGATCACTCGCTGGACGAGTGAGTTTAGTTTGTCGCTATTATCAGGTCTGCTGAATCCGATAAAGTGTATAAGATAGGTAAAGTTAATCATCATTAATTATCCGTATTTTACTGTGATCAAACTCATAGTTTTCCCCGAAATACACTACAGGTGTCTGATCTCTTCCATATAGCCTTAACATACAACATTCTGTGTAGACTTGAAACGGATTGGATACGTTTTGTATTCTCAGCGGATTTGCACGCATGATCTATGCATAAGATCAGCTCTGTGCTATAGTGTCTCTGAACCGGAGGATACTCACGTGCAACCACTTGTGTGAGACTGACACGAAATGAAAACTTTAATAGTTTCACTTTCTGGATCTCCCATCTAGTGCACATTTGAGCTGCATGAATGCGTTTGAACGTCGCGTTTCAGAGATGGTACATATGTACCCACACCTCTACGATCACTCTCGCCACATCCGCACATCCGAGGCTATTTGCATACGTTATGTAAACCACACCTCCAGAAACAAAGGGGTGTTGGATTGTTCGAGAACACTATACAGTCTCTCAACGTTTTGGACCATTGTTTTACCCCAAAACGCAGAACGAAAGCGTAATTCGACTGGACTATGCCGAGCCCTTTATGCATAAATATTAATAAATAGATTATTTATCTGTAATAATTTTCATGTTGATAGAAATACAAACAAACACACAGACTTCTATCTTTTTTGTTCATTTAAGGTCGTAGGTTATGGTTGTATAGTATAGTAGGGGACCACGGGGCATAAAGTAACGCAAGGTCATTGGGCCGAGGTGTGATGGCTGCATTTGAAGTAATTGTTAATGAGCGCCAGCTGTGCGGACACAGGTCTCGTATCACGTAGGAGATCGGGAGCATATAAGAGAACGAGCGACCGGACCATCGATGAGAGAGGGCTGGGCCCGAACATGTTTATGTTTGTATTTATGTTTGTAGCAAAGCTCAATAAAAGGGAAGGAAGGAGGCGGGAACCGGCAAACATTCAAACATTTAATAAAGTAATTTAACAGCCAGCGGCCCCTCACGGACGACCGCCAGGGGAACAAAACATAAACATAAATATAAATACAAATACACACAAGTTCGGGCCCGGTCCTCTCTCTTCGACGGTCCGGTCGCTCGTTCCTTTTATGCTCCCAATCTCCTACAAGATTCGAGCCCGGTGTGCGCACAGCTGGCGCTAATCCACAATTACTCACCGGACTCGAACCACGGTCTCGCCCCGCCTACTCTACTACATACCCCCATCACCCCTCACAGGCTGGGGGGTACCCCCGCGACTGTGCAAGCTCGAGGGAGGGGGGGTGGGGGGTATGCAGCGACGAGACGAGACAACGGAGACGGGAGCCCTCGGAGCGACCGGAAAGAGAGAGGGGAGAGAGGAAAAAAAAAAAATCCGGTTCCCCGACATGCTGCCGCTCGTTCCTCAACCAGCCGGTGTACTCTCCTTCGCGGTGCCTTGCGGTGGCCCTGGGGCTTAGGTGGACGGCTCGACCTTTATCTGGGAGTCGGGGTGGGTTCCCGTCCCCTGCTCCTCCCCCTTGGGCGGACGGACGCAGGCTCCGGCCTCTGGCAGGCGGTGGCTCACCCGGCACTTCCGCCCCCCTGCTCCTCCCCCTCGGGGGACGGACACAGACTCCAGCCTCTGGCGGACGGCGGCAACTCCCCCGCTCCCACTTGGACGAAAGCCACCCCCCACCTCGACCCAGGGGCGTGGCAGCAAAGGTCGCCGTTCCACCAAAGTTTTGACGGTGGCCGCACTGTGCACTTCCGTTTCCCCAGAGCCACCGCTTCGGGCAGCCACTGGCGGACGCCCTTTGTCCGCGCTGCCCGAACTCTCCGGCACCGCGAGGCCACTCGGCGGCAAGGACTCTCCGACAGCATGTCTCTCATTCCTCCCGGGTTTCGGCACCAATGTAGCAAAGCTCAATAAAAGGGAAGGAAGGAGGCGGGAACCGGCAAACATTTAATAAAGTAATTTTACAGCCGGCGGCCCCTCACAGACGACCGCCGGTGAACAAAACATAAACATAAATATAAATACAAATACACACAAGTTCGGGCCCGGTCCTCTCTCTTCGACGGTCCGGTCGCTCGTTCCTTTTATGCTCCCAATCTCATACGATATTCGAGCCCGGTGTGCGCACAGCTGGCGCTAATCCACAATTACTCACCAGACTCGAACCACGGTCTCGCCCCGCCTACTCTACTACAATGTTGTATTCACTGGCAGTCGTCTGTGAGGGGCTGCCGGCTGTCTTTTTACTGTCTCTTTATTTGGATTAAATTTTTAAATGTTTGCCGGTTCCCGTCTCCTTCCTTCCTTTAATTGAACCTTGCTACAGTGTTATCATGGCGATATTGGACAAAAAATTTTTTGACAGTATGGAAGAAAGTTCCTTCATCGTATTTTTTTTCTCACTTGACTGTGTAATTTACCAGATCCAACCTTATATTATCTTAATCACTTTCTTGTTGCCTAAAACATATTGACACATGTCAAATACTCCTAGCAGCTGTTAATTGGCCTTCGAAAAATCTTTGCACAACGAGGTTAGTTGTAACATCTGTAAATTCCATTAATGGAATCATACCTCAAAACTACAATATAAGCTACAGTAATTAACAATTATGATTTTTTTTGTTATAATTGTGCAGAATTTTCTCATAAATCTATCCATATGTATTGATCTATAATAGAAGGATGGTTAGATGGGGAAGGCTGGATGACAGATGTGTAGATATCTGTCTATTAAAGACAGATGTATAAATTATATCCACCTGCAGTTTAAAGACTGATTATTATTGAGATATTTGTGTTTGAACAGAATTTTCTAGCAAGTGTTAAAACAAACCTTATGTCTGTTAGAATGAACCCCACCCATGGGGTAAGTTGTAATATTTGCAGTTCCCTTTCAGTCAGGTCTCTACGATGTGTCGAACCGACAGATGTGGTTCGCCCTTGAGAACCTATCACTTTGACTGGTTTTGAAACATGCCAATGATATTGCTGAATGAAATTTGCATGCCGGACTCCGCCCCGGATATCCGGGTATAAAAGGGAGATGGCGTGCTGCATTCATTCACCTTTTGTTTTTCGGAGCCTTCGCTTATGACTGAACAGCAGATCTACTGATCTTCAAGCAAAATACTGCTGGATTCTACTATGTGATGCAGCGGACTGTCACTTTCTGCAGCTACTTCCCCTGGGCGTCTCGGCAGTTCCAGAAATGTTCGAGTATTTTTCTCTATAAGAGCAAATTTCTCCAGCTTGGCAATGTCCTGCTGTTCTCATGGGTGCAATTCACTCATCGAGGAGTGGGGACGGACTGCCACTGCCCACTTCAAGGAGTTTTTCCTCTCCCTCTGGGTATATTTCACAGCCGCTCTCACCCTCTTCACAATGGTGTTCGGTAACCCGATGTTGCGTCATGGCGAAACGCAACGTCAATTATACTCAGCAGCCGTCAGCACTCTCAAATCCACGATGTGTGAGCTGCATCCCCAGGCAGGCAAGTCAAAAGAGCCGATCTCCTCCCCGGGGTTCTCCCCACTGCGAGGGTTCCGCACTGCTAACCATCGAACCACCTCCCGAGCAGATCATTCACCTAGTCCCTCTGTCACGGTCCCTAGGCACTTGGCTCGAGCTTCCCACACCATCACAGTGGCTACGGCAAAGATCTGTCTCGGCTACTCGATTCAATTCGCCAGACCTCTGCCCAAGTTTCGAGGCATCCTCTCAACCTCGATCAGAGGCAGGGATGCTCCCGTACTATAGGCCGAGGTCGCCACCCTGTTTGCAAAGACGATCGAGCCCGTCTCTCTAGCCGAGATGTTCATCATCCCCAAATAAGGCTGGAGGTTGCGCCAAAATCAGCATACCCTGCACAGGCAGCTGCCCAAGCTGCCTTTCAGGATGCTCACGCAGAAGCACATCATGGCATCTATCAGATGTCAGGATTGGTTCATGGCAATCGACCTGAAGGACTGTTAAACAATTCAGAGGTTCCTGGTCTTGGCATCCTCGACGGGAGTGATACCCCTTGGGTTGATGCACATGAGACCGCTCCAACACTGGCTACAGAGTCGAGTTCCCTGGAGAGCGTGGCACACTGGCAGAAAGCGTATGGTCATTACGCCTCTCTGTCGACGCACCCTAACCCCCTGGTCTTCAATGACCTTCTTACGGACAGGGGTCCCACTTGGGCAGGTTACAAGGTGCGTCATGTTGACGACCGTTGCCTCTCTGCAGGGTTGGGGTGCAGTGTGCAACCGGAACGCAGTGTCAGGGTGGTAGACGGGCCCCCGCCTGCGCTGGCATATCAATTGCTTAGAGTTGTTGTCTGTGCTACTTTCACTAAAGAGGCTACAACCTCTTGGGCAGGACAAGCACGTGCTGGTCCGGTCGTACAGCACAGCTGCCATGACGTACATCAATCGTCAGGGTGGCATACGCTCACGGCAGCTTACACGACTCGCCCAACGCTTCCTCCTGTGGAGTCACCAGGTGATCCGCTCCCTAACAGCCCCTTCATCCCAGGCGACCTGAACCAGACAGCTGACGCACTCTCTCTTCAGTCGACGCCTGGGGGAGAGTGGAGACTCCATCCCCGTGAAGTCCAGCTCATTTGGGTGAAGTTCGGGCAGGCTCAGGTAGACCTGTTTGCCTCCCTAGACACCACCCATTGCCCGCTATGGTGTTCCCTGTCCGAGGCCCTCCTCGGCACGGATGCTCTAGTGCACAGCTGGCCGCCTGGACAAGCGGAAGTACGCCTTCCCCCCAGGGAGCCTCATTGCACAGACTATGTGCAAGGTCAGGGAAGAGGAGCATCAAGTGCTACTAGTTGCGCCACACTGGCCCAACCAGACTTGGTTCTCAAAGCCAATGCTTCTGACGACAACTCCCCCCCTGAACGATCCCCCTGACGAAGGACCTGCTTTCTCAGGGGAACGCACGTTGTGGCATTCCAGGCCAGACATTTAGAACCTCCATGTCTGGCCCCTGGACGGGACGAGGAGATCCTGAGTGGCCTCCCCCAGCGGTGGTTGAGACCATTACTCAGGCTAGGGCCATGGCCACAAGGCGGCTATACGCCTATAAGTGGCGCCTCTTCTCATACTGGTGCTCTTCTCCCAGAGAAGACCCACAGAGTTGTTTGATCGGGAACATGTTGTCCTTTCTAAAAGTGTTACGAACGCTCTTATATGTACTTTTGTTTGCAATGTATAGTTGCGTTTGTGTGTCTGTACTCTGTTTCAGATTTGGGAATCTATTGGCTGATCCACCTGTCAATCTGCGGGCGTGGGGTTCTGACGTCAGAGATCGCTCCACCAATTGAGTCAGGTAAGCAGGTCGCGACCTACATTTATGCACCTAGATTAAATATCAATGTATTAGACACACTAGAAGTAGGAGTGGTGCTAAAATGTATGTTTAGTTTTGTTAGTGAGCTTAATTTAGTTATAGCGTCTTGTACGCTGTAGATGTTTCTTTCTACATTTTCAGTTGTTAGTCAGTTAGATCCTTGATATTAGTTAGCTTACTTTTGGGTATATTTTGTTCTTTGATTTAAGCACCACTCTTTAACTCCCTCCTCTCCACCAAATTGTTTATTGATTAAAATGTATTATTATCATAATTTTCTTTACTTTGTATATATTGTATATATATACTTTATCATTCTATTACTTTATCTTACGTGTTATAATTAAATTTGTGTAACTGAATTGCTGGCTGGTTGTCTGTCTTTTTTCGTTGCTTTTCCGTTACTACCATTTACACATACTTACAACTATATTCATTTTCGTGTTATGTCTGCTAAAATCCTAGTCCAATTAACATCTAAATAACTACAGACGTAACAACAAGGGAGACTCGAGACTAACCTCTCCCCTTCCACGCTGAAAGTGTATGTAGCCGCGATTGCCGCTCATCACGACTCGGTTGCTGGAAAGTCTCTGGGACAACACGACCTGCTCATCAGGTTCCTAAGGGGTGCGAGAAGGCGGAATCCACCTCGCCCGCGCTCCATACCCTCTTGTGGTCCTGGCAGGCCTTACGAGATCCCCCTTTGAGCCCCTCAGAGACGCAGCTCTTCCTCAGTTAACGATGAAGACCGTTCTCCTGATAGCGCTCCCTTCCATCAAGAGGGTAGGGACCTACAAGCATTTTCTGTGTCCCCTGATTGCCTAGAATTTGGGCCAGGCGACTCTCATGTGATCCTGAGACCTAGGCCTGGCTACATGCCTAAATTTCCCACCACTCCTCCTCGGGACCAGGTGGTTAACTTGCAGGCACCCCATCCGTGTTGTGTCGAGTACGCGTACTGCGGGACCTCTACTTGAACCGCACGCAGAGCCTCAGGTCTTTGTCTGTTTTTGAGGTCAGCAGAAGGGGGGGCTGTCTCGAAACAGAAAGAAGCGCACTGGATTGTGAACCGATCCCAGAATCGCCCGTGCCCGCTATCAGTGAGAGCTAACCCCACCAGGGGTATAGCCTCCTAGTGGGCACTGGCGCAGGGCACCTCTCTGGCAGACATCTGCAGAGCTGCGGGTTGGGCTGTGCCCAACACCTTCGCAAGGTTTTACAACCTCCGCGTTGAACCGGTGTCAGCCCGCGTCTTGCATGGCAACATGGCAACGTATGCCTGCCAAAGCACCTTCCCCCTCCCTTCAGAAAGGCAACGTCTTGGTTATGGATATATTCTCAGTTCCCTGATGGAGGGAACGAGACGTTGTGTTCTTCTTGCCACAAACATGTGCCGACCGCTGCAGTAGTTGTGAGAGACTCTCAGGCTCCTCAGAACAAAGGTGAATGAATGCAGCACGCCGTCTCCCTTTTATACCCGGATATCCGGGGGCGGAGTCCAGCATGCACATTTCATACGCCAATTTCATTGTAGCAGAGATGTGAATGTTGCTTGTGGAAAAATCTGATTAATCAAATGTGGCGAGTCACCCCTTGCGCAATCAGCGTCGCCAGGGAAACGGACGAGACACAGCTGCCGATCGTCAACACGCCAATCAAATGGGCATAAAAGCCAGCTGGACAAAAAACACGGTGAGCTACGCCTCCCATGCATACGTGCGTTAACCCATATGTCTTATGTCCCGCAGGCTCGGAGGAGTGACGACTGGCAGCACACAAGATTCACAAAAAAGGCCATTTGGAGACTCCAAATGACACCTTGTAGCACATTGAGTGTAAACACATAAAATGCTGCTATTTTTGAATGGTTTATTGTACAATCATAATTTAGGGCTCCAATTAAAGGTTACAGTAAGAGCTATTCTATCTCTTATCCAGATTCACTGTCAGTAATTGCTGACACACAGTAACTGAAGCATAAATACATTATAGTATGAACAGAAACAAACAAAGTGCTATGGTAAAACTTAAAATAAGACCATATCTGAATATATATCAATGAAGACCTTATATGAAACCAAGAGCATAACTATTTACACATATTACAGTTATATTAACAAGTTATTGGCATTATGCCACTCATTGTAACAATCACGATTTGGCACAAACCACCAAGGTATTTCACAGGAGGAGCACTTCACTGGTGACCTTCCATGGCGACCCATGGTGCTATGTTGAGTGATATGCACAGGCTTGTGATGTTTGCCTCGTGGAGTCTTTAGTGGTTGAAATTATCCTACCTTGTCAGATTTTCCTACCGCCACGCAAATCTAAACCACATCTACAGAATAAATATGAAGGATGATTTTACAATGCAACATACCCTGTCAGATTAGAATTAGTTTAAATCGTAAATACCCAATCAGATTATCCTAAAATAAACAGAATTAATTTACAGCGTAGGGCTTATATGCTAACCCTTACGGGCGTTGCATATCTGATAACACGTGAGCACTTTCTTAATAATATTAGGATATTATTATTTATAAACACACAATTCAAATGTTTTAATTTAAAGATATATAATTCAAATGTAGAATTAAGGTTTAAAATAATAATTTAAATAATTTTCTTGGCTCTGACTTTCGCAGCTCCGCTCCTGCTCCTGACATTTCCATGCTCCACCTCGACAGACAGAGACATTGTGAAAAGATAATTTATTTGTCATATCCGGCTCCTAACGATTCATTACAATGTGATTTCATTAGATGATAACTGCTTGAGTGCAAGGTGGAGTTGCTAGCATTACTGGTGACAGGGTGGAGCTGTCATGCGAAGATTACTGGTTACAGGGTGGAGTTGTAATTCTAACGTACCTGCGATACGAATGACAGCCCTCTCGGCTGGGTCCAGAACCTCTGCTGATGCAGATTTGGAACACTTGACCTGCTGGTGTTTGGAGAGGTTCCAGGGCAGTGTGTCTCCTGCAGCGCTGCTCCTGTCACTGGAGTTCTGCTCCACCGGAGGAAGCTCTCTTTGCTTCTCTCTAGGGCCAGCAGCCATCACCTACAAAATTTACAGGGAATTAAATTCAGTGAAAACATACAAATGTTAGTTTGTTAAAGACAAAACCTTTGCCTTGAAATATATTAACCTGCTTTTTGAGGTCTCACTGCGAGATGTTTTTTTAAATAGTGTAGCAGTTCTGATCTATTCCTGGCTCTTACTGTCTTTCATTATTTGGTGCAAATCATCCATTTCACTTTGATTGTGTGCCTTTTCTGTTCCATTTCTGTCTTTCTTTCGACATTGTGTCAAGACAGAATGGGGTTTGAACTTGAGAAACAATCATTTCTGATCCTAAATTCAATATTTCAAATGTTCTATTTCAGAAAAGGAAGATGAATTTCATGTTTAAAATGTTCTATTTCAGAAAATGAAGATGGTGTGCCCATTCATTCAGCTTTTATTGTTTGGAACCGTGTGGCATTCTGTATGCTCTTATGGCACGAGCAGCAGATTCCCCGCATATGGTGTGTTTTGCTGCTTCATTCCTGAACCAGGATGGAACCTGGGTAAAAACCCAAAAGAGCTTTGTGATAAAGGCCAGAGGTTGATATCTAAATGTTTTACTTCAACTGTGGAATCGAAAAGAATCAAAATTGATAAGTAGAATCGGAATTGGAATCGATAAAATTAAAACAATTCCCAACCCTAGACTATACTGACTGTGCAATGGCCAGGCATTTTTAGACCTTCCCTCCAGGCTTAACTTACAACAAACATTTAGTCATTTAGTAGACGCTTTTATCCAAAGCGACTTACAAGGTGGGTAAACAATGGAAGCAATTGGGTCAAACATCAGGACAACAAAAAGCATAAGAGCAATAAAAACATGTCTCACAAAGCCTACTACAGTGTACATAGCTAAGTTTAGTTCATCTAAGCATTGTGGTGGTCTTGTAGGCCAGGAGCAGAGTCTTGAATATGATGCGAGCGACTATAGGGATCCAATGCAACTTAATGAAGAGAAGAGTGAAGTGTGCACAAAAAGGTCTCAAAGAGGACTCCGAGCGTCTGCGTAATGATTGGAGGGTCTGTCGAAAGATTGCATCTCCTTTTGATTGACAGCAATTTTGTTCTATAAAAAGTTGCTGACGCTGAAGCTATTCGATCTCAGTCCCATTGCGGATTTTGCAAGTGTAGTCGAAAGACAAACTGCTGCAACCTATTTCTTGGTACTTGCTTTCCGAAATTTCTAGCCAATTTTCATAATACATTTCACACCATTATACACCACACTCCTTGTTTCAGTTTAATGTAATTCCCACATTACCTCCGTCGAGTTTAATATCTTTTTTTAGATCGTTTGTTCATTCATTCATTGTGAAATGAGCTTCCCCACTTTGAAAGACCAGCAGCCGCCACTGACTTAAAAGGTTGAGTTGGCAATCCTGTCCAGAATTTCTTTTTGTCAATTTGGTTGAAAGTCTCTTAAAGGGGTCATATACATTTACATTTATGCATTTGGCAGACGCTTTTATCCAAAGCGACTTACATTGTGTTATCCTATACATTTATACATGGGTATTTGCAATCCCCTGGGATCGAACCCACAAACTTGCGTTGTTAACGCTATGTTCTTACCACTGAGCTACAGGAAAGCTATGACATGGTTAGTTTAGAGATATGCCCCAAGAGACTTTTCTTAATGATTCAGGTTGTTATATGAGCCTACCAATTTTGGTGCATGTACGTATTGCGTAGAGGTCTGGGCAGTTCTAGGTGCCGCTAGCGAGCCAATTTGCCACGCCTAATTTTAAAATCCCGATCAGACATCAAGTTTTGCAAGGTCTGATCTGCGTGCAAATTATTGTGAGTTTTCGAGCATGTTTAGGCCGTCTAAATTGCGATCAAATCGAGATTGGAAGAATAATAATAATAATAATCAACACAGAAACAATAGGGCTCTGCACTGCTTTCGTGCTCGGGCACTAATAATAATAATAATAATAATCAACACAGAAACAATAGGGCTCTGCACTGCAGCGCCATCCGGTGGCTTGCTCTTTCGTGCTCGGGCCCTAATAATAATAATAATAATGATAATCATCAACACAAAAACAATAGGGCTCTGCACTGCAGCGCCATCCGGTGGCTTGCTCTTTCGTGCTCGGGCCCTAATAATAATAATAATTAACACAGAAACAATTGGGCTCTGCACTGCAGAGCAAGTAAAATGCAATGTAAAAGGCACATGATATTTCAGCAGCATATTTTTCATTTATTTGACTTAAAAATAAATGTTGAGCTCAAAAATGACCTAATCGTTAATGTATTTAAAGTCTGAAAAAGTTTTTTATCATTTAGATTTTTGGTAAAAGCTCACGCAGACCGAACGAAATACCTCTTAATAAAGCAGACTGCATTTCGACTAATATAACAAAGACAATATAGACACTTATGTTGGTGCATCAACATAATGTTTATGTTGTTTATATTGTTTTGTTGAGGAAAAAATCATTAAATGCTCGGTCAAGTGAAGCGTGTTAAAGGTAGTGCAGGTGTAAAGCGAGCTTCTCCGTTGCATGGAACAGATAATTGTTTTAAAGGTTGCTGCGGCGAAAAAGTTTATTAAAGCGATTTAAAAAAAATTGTGATGATAATTTTTTATATTGTGAGGCATTTTAATTTTGACTAATTTCAAACTTTAAAACTGCATTTAAGCAGACAACGCTATTCTTCTCGCTCTGTATACAACTCACAATGACAGGTTAATATCCGATATGCCTGCTTACATGTCAGACACAACTGCACGTATCCGATTCATATCCAATTTATTTCTACTTACAGTATGATTGATCTGAGATTATCGGAATTCATGTGCTTTTTCCCTGGTTACACGGTCGTGTGTCATATCCGATCTGTGCTACATTGGAGAAAAAATCTGAATTGGGCCACTTGATACATGCGGTGTAAATGCGGCATGTGGTTGAAAGCAGTAGGACGTTGTGGAGGAGGACCTGGTGGAGGAGGGAGAGGACATGGTGAAGGAGGAGGGAGAGGACGCAATTGAAAAGGAGAACAAGGAAGGGAAAGGGCAAGGAGACAAGCAGTCTCGTATACATTTTATGAAGAGATCGACTCATTCTAAGGCCACATTTACACAATGAAAAACTGAAATGTTTTTCCTTTGCATTTTTGAAAAGTTTCAAGTACATATGACAGCGTTATCAAAATGATCTGCATTTACACGGATCCAGGAAAATGGATTAAACCGCTGTAGTATGCACGCCAGGCCAGTGGATGGAGATGTTGTTGTGTAAAGAAACAGGACCTGCCTTTGCACATACATATGCACAGTTATAAGCCAAAAGTTTTAATATCGTTGATGTTTGTTTAAAGTCTGGTGAATGTAAATAGTGTGTCTATGGTGGTCTTATTGGTGAAGCAATTTCACATTTTGCTGGGAAACGTTAATAGTCGAGTAGCAAGAGTTTAGTACCCGAAGCCGGCATATTGTTTTGGCTATACTCACGTGACTGAGCACGTGTTACGCATGCGCAAGACATCATCGTTTTCAGAAAGTTTCGTCTTGCAGTTTATATGGAAACGAAAAGACCCGTTTTCAAAGTTTGCGTCTTCAGTCCCCTAAAATCCTGTTTCCGTGTAAACGGATAGCCAAAATGCATAGATGTTTTCTCGTTTTCAGTTGAAAACGGTCTCGTGTAAACAACCCATAGATCTGCCCCCTTCTAATCCAGAAAGAAAACACATTGTAGCCTATATTTACTGTAAGCCTATACCGTTTAAACATTACAATAATTCAGTTCGTACTCAAGGGTTGAAAGACTGAACGATATTATAAATGTATGAGAACAATTACAGGGGTTAAAGCAAAAAGAAATTCTGAGCCTGAACTTTTTTTTCGGGGTTGCAAGAGTAGACACATAGACGGGGTCATTTGTTGAACAAAAAAACATAATTTGAAAATTAAATTTTTCAATGGTTTAATTTGAATTAAATTTGGTTTAATTTGAAAACGAGCAGGTCAGTATGACGTCAGCGGCGCCAAGGCAATGGCGCAATCAAGCCGCCACACCTGCGGATCGTCAACACCTGGTCCCCATCAAGCTCACCCTTTATAAACACAGGAAGAAGAGCAAAAGGTGAGCTTGCTCTCAGCAGTACGACTGAATGACTAACATGGTGTATCTTTTCTTATGCAGAAACCAGTGACTGACGATCCCAGGAACTACACTTCTAAAAGCACAGGGAAGATTGGAACCATTATACCACGAGGCACGAGCACCACCACAGCTACAACGGAGCACCCACGAGTTACATTTCCCTTGTACTTTTCACCGTGTGGCACTGTGTTTGTGTGCTCATTAAATCACCCTCCGGGGCTTACTTTTGGAATACCTGTGTCTGTCTCTTTTTTAGCCTGTCACATTAGACAAAACAATAATTGAAAAAAAGTTGGGCTCAAGAGAATTGGCATCTATGTCATTCATACACCGCATGTTTTAGTTATTTTAAATGAATGCATTCAGTAGAGCCTTCAAATCGTTCATATAAGACGGTGGCAAGATAAACCATTTGTAAAGTTTCAAGCCATTAAATCGGGGAATGGCCTATTTTAGTCTCTGTAATATGGATGATTTTGTAACGTTAAGCATATCATATAGACATTTCAATTTGAATCGGCTGCTCTTCTTTAATAACAAGCGTGTGCATGACGTAGAGAGTGTAGAAACTCCACTGGGCCACTTGGCGGCGACATTTTGAAGCTTTTTTAAATATAATCTATTTTTAGCAACAACATTTTTTTGCAGCCAAATGACACAGCATGGTGCCGGAAAATTTTAAGCCTTTCAATTAGGCAAAGGCTTCTGCTGTATCTGACTCCTGGAAAACAAATAAATAGGCCTTTATAAATTATAAAAAAAGACATCCTAAACTTACAATTGAAACTGAGGACGGGACGGGATATTTGCACATAGTTTAAATAGCCTAAACTATAAGAGTATCTATATGAAATTTCTTTTTTAATAATTTTTCGTTTTGGGTAGTGTTTTACAGTTCAAAATTCAAACAATTCTAATAAGAAAAATGCTAATATAAGCGCTACAGTAATGTTATAAAATGTATGCATATAAAACATTAATAACTGAATTATGAATATTTTATTGCTATTTCAGCAGTACATCTTAAACTCAATAGTGGCTCTCACGTTTTTTGTTCTCTGTTGCTTGCAATTCGCTACGGATCTGTCCAAGCATATTACTGCCTTCAGTTCACGTGACAGAGAATTAAACATGACTGCCCCCTATTTGTCATGTATTTTATCTAAGCTAATTTATAGTTGAACAAACCAATGTGTCAAACCAATATATAACTGAACAAACCAATGTATCCGAACCAATATATAACTGAACAAACAAATGTGTCCGAACCAATATATAACTGAACAAACCAATGTGTCCGAACCAATATATGGTTGAACAAACAAATATATCCAAACCAATATATAATTAAATGAACCAATGATTCTGAACCAATATATACAGTACTTGAACAAACCCTTTGTATCCAAACCAATATATAACTGAACAAACCAATTTATCTAAACCAATATATAGTTGAACAAACCAATGTATCTAAACCAATGTATAGCCGAACAAACTAATGAACCAAACAGATATGCAGTGAACCAGCTGCCCAGACCAATACATATTTTAACAAACCAATATATCTAAACCAGGGATGCACCGATAGGATTGTTTTTGGCCGATACCGATTTTAACAAACAACTATTGGTCAATTCCAAAACCTATGAGTCAATTGCATAGGGTACTATATAATATTAGCAAATTTTTCTGCATTCAATTGATTTTACTGAACATAAATTGGATCCATTTAACAACTGCAAATGTGCCTGAATGTAAATGTTAGTTAAGATAAAAATACAATAAGACAACATGACAACATGACAAACTTCAAAGGTTATTTTTGCTATCCAATATTTATTTTATTAAAAACATTACTCAAATTTGACTTAAAATAGATAATTTTTTTAATGTATTCCTAAATTCAGTTAGATTTTTTCCATTCCATTTTTCCATTTTTTTTCTGGATTATGTATTTTCTTTTCTTTTTTGGTGTACAACTATGTTAATATGAACCAGTAGATTACATTTTATGGGTTTTTTTTGCTGTTTTAAGTCAACTTACATTTAATTATTAGTTGTGTACATTTTTTGAAACTGGACTTTTATTTTGACGATGGACATTAATTTTGGCGGCTTGCCGCAAAGTTTGATAGCAGCTTCACTCAAATGAAAGGCAAAAATGGTAAATGAGGTAAACTCTTTCAGAGCTGCACTGATTCAGTTTATGTATTTGCGTCCACCAGATGCTAAAAAGTCCACTACAGTAAATTACACAAATCCAAACCCCTCATTCACATGTAGAACAAGCAGATTGCATCTTTAAACAGCCGCTGAATGATTATTAGCGCTACTCATATCACAATTCGAATTTCATAAGCAGTTCAGCAGTACTTTCAGGCATGTTTTCTTTCCATCTGTGTTTTCCGCTTCACGTAAATCAAAGGGCCATAATAAACCATTGGTATCTATCATTTTCTTGCTATTGCCGATATGCCGATGGTGCTAAATTAATCCAATATTGGAGGCCGATATATCGGTGCATCCCTAATCTGAACCAATATATAGGGCCCTATCTTGCACCCAGCGCAATTGACTTTGTACACCGACGCATGTGTCATTCCTATTTTGCACCCGCGCAAAGCACGCTTTTCCCTCCACAGAAGCACGTCGCTAAACTAGTGAATGAACTTGCGCTCCCTGGGCGGTTCAGCGCAAAAAAGGAGGCGTGTTCCGGCGCAAACAATCCCTGGTGCTATTTTGCTGTTCCATTAAACAATTACGCCACTGACCAGAAAAAACCTAGTCTAAAGACAGCGCATACACTTTGCTCATGTAATCTACACAGATGCAACAGTTATTTTTGCAAATCATAAATTGTTACACTAAAAAAATTAACACATGAGATGACGGAAATCATTGTGGTATGCCACGAAGATGTGAAAAAATAGGCATAAATCTAGCTTACAAATTATTCAGGCAAATTGTAGTAATTAAGGATCAGACCTGTTTGCCCAATAGTGGCAAGACATATATGTATATAAGGACATCTAACAAATTGGTTTGTCCGTCAAGACCCAGGGAAAAAAAATCGACTGAAAAACTGAAAAAACTGAAAGACTGAAAAAAAAAAAGACTGTGAAATCACCTTTACCATAATGTAAGTACATTAAAAACCTTAGTCTTCAACTTACCAGTTAAGTTGAGCTTGCTCATATTTTTTTCTTTTGCACAGTGAGATGGACTATGTCTTGGGACAACGAATTAGACGCCGGAGGGAGAGGGTATACCGGCCCAGACAGACCTATCTCTCCCTCAGTGAGGAGGAATGCATAAGAAAGCTACGCCTGACCCGACAGGCTGTGACAGACATCTGCCATCTCCTGGCAGATGAGTTGGGGACTGATGCACAATGTCCCTATGCCTTCCCCGTGGCAGTAAAGGTTACAGCGGCATTGCATTTCTATGCATCTGGGTTGTTCCAGCACCCCCTTAGCTCCATTGGAGGCATTTCACAATCTGCCATAAGTTCAGCTATACATGCAGTTACATCAGGTCTAGTCCGACATGCTGGGGAATACATCAAATTCCCCGTCACACCTGACAACCAGGAAAGAGCAAAGCAGTCATTTTGTGCGAAGTATGGGTTCCCTGGTGTCCTTGGTGTTATAGACTGCACCCATGTGCAGCTACGTGCCCCATCAGAAAACGCACTTGTATACATCAACCGCAAGGGAACCTATTCAATCAACTTACAAGTCATTTGCGATGCTTATAGTAAAATCACCCATGTCTTTGCGAATTATCCTGGCTCGAGCCACGACTCATTCATACTGGCAAACTCTACCATTCCTGCCATCTTCGAGGGGAATCCCCCGTTGGACGGGTGGCTGTTAGGGGACAACAGGTATCCGTTAAAGACATGGCTGATGACACCATATTTGATCCCAGCAACAATTCGTGAAATGCAGTTTAATAGAAAACACACACAAACACGCTGTGTAATTGAACAAACGTTTGGCATACTGAAAATGTGCTTCAGGTGTTTGGATAGATCAGGAGGAATTTTACAGTACAGTCCTCAAAAGGTCGCAGCATTCTTTGTGGCGTGTTGTGTTTTACACAACATTTCCATAAATCAAGGTTGTGTTGTTGACATAGATGAGGAAATATTAGAGGACTTAAGGAGACGTGATGGTGAACTGCATGTGCCGATGCCACTTAACCCAAATGCCCCAGCAGCAGCACGGGAGAGGAGAGCTTATTTGACAGAAGAACTGCTGCATCGTCTATAGTGAGGTAAGCAAATTTATCTCGGTCTAATGTTATACTACATTGCAAAAATATAACCATACTCGTGATTCAGAGAGAATGAGTCAAAAACATTCAAAAGTATTTATTTGTGAAATTTCTTTGTATTTTGTCAAAAAGAAAAATCAATAGCAAACAGTAATTGATAAAAAAAAATACAAATGGAAAATGAGGTTAAAAATATTTAAACTGAAAAAGTTTATTTCTTTTTCCCTCCTCTGGTAGTTTTGCGACGCGCGCCACGGCGGGATTGGACACCTGAGGGTCTGGGAATGGCATTGCGCGATGTGCGCCTGGTGGAACGGGTGGATGGAGATGGAGTGGGGGAAGGAGGAAGAGGCACAACAGGAGGTGGTGGTGCGCTTGAAGGGCCACGCTCCATGGCTGCAGCAATCCTCTCCAGGCTTGAGGAGATGCGCCCGAGAGGCCGCAGCAACATCGCCATCCGGTCAAGATGGCCATTAACACTTTGCCGCATCCCAGACAGCTCCCGCTCCAGCATTTCAAATCCGGTTTGCTGGAGCTGCAGGAAGGGGTGGTACTCCGGTCTAGCAATGCTGCCACGGCGTGTAGTGGGTCTGGACCTTGATGGTTGCGCTGTTCCCTCCTCAGATGGCCCGTGCGCACGGCTCGCGAGGCCAGGGTCTTCCTGCGAAGCTGTTACATTGTTTTTCTTTATTGTGTGGCTGCGTTAAATGTTTTTCATGTAAATAACGATTAAAATATTTTCATAAGAAACCTTGTATGTGAATTTGTGTACCTTGGGGTTGGACTGCTTGCATTTCTGATTGGGTGCCGATTTCAAAACCCCCAAATTCTTCAACGCTTTCAGCGGTGAGGGTGGACGCAGCGATGTCCTCTGCTGGCGTCAGGTCCTGAGTAGAGGCAGATCCATCTCCTGTTACATGGCGTGCCCGATTGATGCTGGCAAGTTTGGACTTTCCCCGTCTTCTAATGTCATTGTAGCGCTTGCGGCACTGGTGCGACGTCCTGGGGATGCCAGCTGATGAAACAATTGTGGCTATTTCCTCCCACGCCCGTTTAACCGACACTATTTTGGGTGGGTTTCTCCCATCCCCATAAAACACAACTTCAAGAGAAATATGACCATCGGACCATCCCAGCTCAGACCACTACATCCCCAACCAAGAGCAAAGACGGACTATTTGGCTTATTAATGCTGAAGTTACAACATTTGGTATTAAATGCTAAACTTAAATCACATGTCACCAGTTTGAGTGCAGCTATGACACGTCAGAGGGGATCTGGCCCTCCCGGCTGAGCCTGGTTTCTCCCGAGGTTTTTTTCTCCATTAATTAATCATTGGAGTTTGGGTTCCTCGCCACAGCAGGGCAGTGTTGGCCTGCTCACCGGGAGACTGCATTCATTCATTTATTTATTTATTTAGAAATTAGCTATTATTTATTAGTATGATCTTACTCGTTGTATGAATACCATGCACTGTGCTGTGTTTTCCTGTTTTTCCTGTTTGCCCCTGTAAAGCTGCTTTGAAACAATACACATTGTGAAAAGCGCTATATAAATAAACTTGAATTGAAACTCTGTCTTTCTCTGCTCTTACAAGAACATCAGTCTCCTTGGCTGTGAACCGCTCCTGGCGTGTGCCTGGTAAATACGCCATAATAATAGCAATCCATAATGGAACTTGCGCACCTGCTTTTAAAGGAAATGTTGGATGACGCTCTGATTGGTTTATTTCACGTTACGCCCAAACCACACCTATGAATAATGAAGCTACTTCAGACCAACCCATTTTAGATTTGCGCGGGGCGCAAGAGCCATTTATCCCGCCGGGAAAATAGCAACAGCGCCGAGACCCGCCCACAAAGTTACTTGCGCTTCGTGCTTTGACACTTGCGTCTCAGATCGTTAAAATAGGGCCCATAGTTTAACAACTCAACTCAACTTTATTTATATAGCGATTTTTACAATTGTCATTGTTATAAAGCAGCTATACATTGGCTACAAGTAAAACAACAAAAGTCATACACCTGTAAAAACAAGAAAAAGGTGAAAACACAAAAGACAAGACACACAAATGCTCCATACACACAATATGCATACATACACACATCGACATAGACGCACACATGCACAGTGAAAGCACACATTTGAGATAAAGCAGAGAGAACAACAGGTCAAATATTAAACGGACTATAAATTCCTATATGCTATATTAATTATGTAAAACTTCTGAATTCTACATGTCAAAATCTTTTTATTGTCAGTTCTGCCACATGTAGGGTACATACATATAGGGGATTGAAATTGTGTTTCTCTCTGACATATGGCGCATACAAATAACACTTCACAGAAAAAGTATTGGCCCCCTTCCTGATTTCAGTATTTGTGCAAATGTTGTCATGCTTGAATGATCCAGATCATCAAACTTTTTTTAGTATTACACAAGAAAAACCAGAGGTAATAGAAAATGCAGTTTTTAAATTATGGTTTTATTTATTAAGAGAAATAACAATTCAAACACTCCTGACCCTATGTGGAAAAGTAATTGCCCCTTAAACCTAATAACTAGTTGTGCCACCATTGGTGGCAACAACTGCAATCAAGCGTTTACGATAGCTCCAGAGTCTTTCGCATTACTGTAGAGGAATTTTGTCCCAGTCTTCTTTGCAGATATTTTTTAATTCAGCCACATTGGATGGTCTTCAAGCATGAACAATCTTTTTAAGGTCATGCCACAGCATTTCAATTGGATTTAAGTCCGGACTTTGACCTAGAAATTTGCCCAAAAGTTTTCGGGATCATCAAGATGTTTTTCTAGCAAATGTGAGACGAGCCTTTGTGTTCGTTTTGGTCAGGAGTTGTTTTCGCCTTGGAACTCTCCCATGGTTGCCATTTTTTCCCAGTCTCTGTCTTATTGTAGAATCATGAACATTGACCTTAACTGAAGCAAGAGAGGCCTGCAGTTCTTTAGATGTTGTTCTGGGATCTTTTAAGACCTCCTGGACGAGTCGTGTTTGTGCTCTTGGAGTTATTTTGGTAGGCCCGTCCCTCCTGGGAAGGTTTACCACTGTTCCATGCTTTCTCCATTTGTGGATAATGGCTCTCACTATGGTTCGCTGAATTCCCAAAGCCTTAGAAATTGATAGATCTAGACTGATAAATTTCAATTACTTTGTTTCTCATCTGTTCTTGAATATACTTAGATCGCGGCATGAGGTGTTGCTATTTGAGATCTTTTAGACTGCTTCAGTTTGTCAGACAGGTTCAACTTCATTGATTTCTTGACTCAACAGGTCTGGCAGTTTTAGGCTTGAGTGTGGCAGATGAAATTTAACTCAGTTATTCAATTCATTACAGGTAATTCATGATTTACCAAGGGGGGCAATTACTTTTTCACATACGGTCAGAAATGTTTGGATTGTTTTTCCCTTAATAAATAAAAACTTAATTTAAAAACAGTATTTACTCTGGATTTCTTTGAGAAATATAAAAATTGTTTGATGATCTGATTCATTTAAGCATGACAAATATGCAAAAAAAACGGAAGGGGCAAATGTTTTTTTCTTTATATATATAAAAATACAGATAATTACAAATTATTACATATATGTAAAATTAACCTATTACAAGTAGTGATATAAAAAAAGATAGATAACCACGGAAGAGTGCAAACCAGTGAAATATACAACAGTGAAGATGTAAGGTAGTGCAAAGCTAACCAATGTATCTTAACCAACAAACCAATATACAGTTCTGTCATGACAACTCTCGGAGTGTTTAGAATGGTAGTGTGCATGATATATAATGTAATTGGTCTTGGCGGAATAGATCTGCTACGCTGCTGCTGCAGCGGAGCAAGTGAAGAGACTTGCTACAGCCAATATATCCACAACATGCTGCTGTGCGCATATAAAAAAAGTTTGGAGAATTACATAAATATTGGAAATTGGAAAAGTTGCTGCTTAACTTTTTATAATAGCAATTTGCATATACTCCAGAATGTTATGAAGAGTGATCAGATGAATTGCATAGTCCTTCTTTGGCATGAAAATTAACTTAATCCCAAAAAAACCTTTCCACTGCATTTCATTGCTGTCATTAAAGGACCTGCGGAGATCATTTCAGTAATCATCTTGTTAACTCAGGTGAAAATGTTGACAAGCACAAGGCTGGAGATCATTATGTCAGGCTGATTGGGTTAGAATGGCAGACTTGACATGTTAAAAGGAGGGTGATGCTTGAAATCATTGTTCTTCCATTGTTAACCATGGTGACCTGCAAAGAAACGCGTGCAGCCATCATTGCGTTGCATAAAAATGGCTTCACAGGCAAGGATATTGTGACCACTAAGATTGCACCTAAATCAACAATTTATAGGTTCATCAAGAACTTCAAGGAAATAGGTTCAATTCTTGTAAAGAAGGCTTCAGGGCGTCCAAAAAAGTCCAGCAAGCGCCAGGATCGTCTCCTAAAGAGGATTCAGCTGCGGGATCGGAGTGCCACCAGTGCAGAGCTTGCTCAGAAATGGCAGCAGGCAGGTGTTAGCGCATCTGCACGCACAGTGAGGCGAAGACTTTTGGAAGATGGCCTGGTGTCAAGAAGGGCAGCAAAGAAGCCACTTCTCTCCAAAAAAACATCAGGGACAGATTGATCTTCTGCAGAAAGTATAGTGAATGGACCGCTGAGGACTGGGGCAAAGTCATATTCTCCGATGAAGCCCATTTCCGATTGTTTGGGGCATCTGGACAAAGGCTTGTCCGGAGAAGAAAAAGGTGAGCGCTACCATAAGTCCTGTGTCATGCCAACAGTAAAGCATCCTAACACCATTCAACCATACAACAACATTTGGTATTAAATGCTAAACTTAAATCACATGTCACCAGTTTGAGTGCAGCTATGACACGTCAGAGGGGATCTGGCCCTCCCGGCTGAGCCTGGTTTCTCCCGAGGTTTTTTTCTCCATTAATTAATCACTGGAGTTTGGGTTCCTCGCCACAGCAGGGCAGTGTTGGCCTGCTCACCGGGAGACTGCATTCATTCATTTATTTATTTATTTAGAAATTAGCTATTATTTATTAGTATGATCTTACTCGTTGTATGAATACCATGCACTGTGCTGTGTTTTTCTGTTTTTCCTGTTTGCCCCTGTAAAGCTGCTTTGAAACAATACACATTGTGAAAAGCGCTATATAAATAAACTTGAATTGAATTGAAATTCATGTGTGGGGTTGCTTCTCATCCAAGGGAGTGGGCTCAGTCACAATTCTGCCCAAAAAGACAGCCATGAATAAAGAATGGTACCAAAACACCCTCCAACAGCAACTTCTTCCAACAATCCAACAACAGTTTGGTGAAGAACAATACATTTTCCTGCACGATGGAGCACCATGCCATAAGGCAAAAGTGATAACTAAGTGGCTCGGGGACCAGAATGTTGAAATTTTGGGTCCATGGCCTGGAAACTCCCCAGATCTTAATCCCATTGAGAACTTGTGGTCAATCCTCAAGAGGCGGGTGGACAAACAAAAACCCACTAATTCTGACAAACTCCAAGAAGTTATTATGAAAGAATGGTTTGCTATCAGTCAGGATTTGGCCCAGAAGTTTATTGAGCGCATGCCCAGTTGAATTGCAGAGGTCCTGAAAAAGAAGGGCCAACACAGCAAATTCTGACTCTTTGCATAAATGTCATGTAATTGTCGATAAAAGCCTTTGAAACGTATGAAGTGCTTGTAATTATATTTCAGTACATCACAGAAATAACTGAAACAAAGATCTAAAAGCAGTTTAGCAGCAAACTTTTTGAAAACAAATATTTATGTAATTCTCAAAACTTTTGGCCACGACTGTAGAGCTGCAAGCTCATTGGCTGCTGATACGGAGGGAACCAATCGCTTCACCGTGTAGTAGTTATTATGTCGGATAGGTTTAGACTTTAAGACTGCGCCGTCTAGAGTTTCATGGCAGGACTGTGTTTATTTGAACAAACCCATGTATACTTAAGCAAACCAAATTGACCAATGTATCTAAACCGATATATGTGTGGCTATATCAATGCATATAAACCAATGCATTTTAAATTAAACCATACATTCAACGTAAACCAATACATACTCACACTCTCACATTATATATTAATTATTTCCTGAATGGCTCTGTTGGTCGAGGCCATGGAGGTCTATTCGCACATCACTCTATCGCTGGCATACGGAACAGTTCCAAAATATGGTTTATAGTTTATGGTTGCTCATTTTACCATCTCAACAGGTTTCCAACCATGGAGCACAGTATGTTTTAGGGGAAAATAGGAATGTTTATATTCAAGTAAAAAAAAAACAGTAACATTAATACTTACGTATGCTTGTTATGTAAATCAAAAGGTTGCTGGTTCGATCCCAGCAGCCACCACCAGTGTATCCTTGAGCAAGACACTTTACTCCACGTTGCTCCAGGGGGATTGTCCCTGTAAAAGTGCACTGTAAGTCGCTTTGGATAAAAGCGTCTGCCAAATGCCTAAATGTAAATGTAATGTAATGTAGACCGGCAACTGAACAAGTGATAAAGCCTGCCACCGAACCATCACATTTGAACCTTTATTATGCAACTAAACATAAATTTATACCAGCTATCAACAGCCTCTCGGAGTGAAAAGTAATGGACAACAAACAAACTTATTGGCTCATTTAACTGGAACATATTCTATTCACACTACCATGCTATACACTCCAAGAGTTGTCATGACATAACTGTATATTGATTTGTTCAATCATATGTTGGTTCAGATACTTTGGTTAGCTTTGCACTACCTTACATCTGCACTGTTTTATATTTAAATGGTTTCCACTTTATCTTTTTTTTTAAATACCCCTGCTTGTAACAATTGTATTTCACATATATATCATTTATCTGTATTATTATTATATCTGTATTTATATGTATTTATAATTATATATATATATATATATATATATTCTGTGTAGTGTTATCTGTATGCACCATGGGTCTGAGAGAAACGCAATTTTAATCCTATATATGTTTGAACTGTACATGTGGCATAACTGACAATAAAACAGATTTTGACTTTGACTTGTAGAATTCAGAAGTTTTACATAATTAATATTGCATATAGGAATATATAGTCCGTTTAATATTTGACCTGTGGTTATCTCTGCTTTATCTCAAATGTGTGCTTTAACTGTGCGTGTGTGCGAGTGTGTTGCATGTGTGCGTTTATATATATATATTCTGTGTAGTGTTATTTGTATGCACCATGGGTCTGAGAGAAACGCAATTTTAATCATATATATGTTTGTACTGTACATGTGGCATAACTGACAAAAAAGCAGACTTTGACTAGTTCAACTATACATTGGATTAGTTTAGGGATGCACCGATATATCGTCCGCCGATATTAATCGGCCGATATTGGATTAATTTAAGACCATCGGCACATAGGCAATAGCAATGGTTTATTGCACTTTGAAAAAAAAGTCTGTAAAATTGCATTGTTGCTTGGCAAAAGTGTTGTATTCTGTACTTTGAGAAATGAAATTAATATTTAATTTACTAGCTCTAGTTTAGGACATAAAACGTTAACATTAACTATGGGTGAGATACAGTTGTGTTCAAAATTATTCAACCCCCAATGCGGTAAATGGTTTTAGGGAATTTAGTGTACATTTGTAATTGTATTCAGAATGAAATCCTACAAGGACTTCTTAAAGAACCATATGCAACTAAAATGTCATCAATTAGTTTTGTAATACAGTAGTAAATGTTTCTTTTGTGAATTCTTCATTGACATAATTATTCAACCCCTTAAAGACTACCACTCTGAAGAACAGAGGTTCAATGAAGTGTTTTCAATCAGGTATTTAAAAACACCTGTGGATATCAGGGAGCAGCAATAAAGCCTAATAAGCACCAATTAGGCAGCTTTAAAATGACTGTGATACTCAGCTCCTTCTAGACATTTACTGGTGTGGTTACAAACATGGTGAGGTCAAGAGAATGGTCCAGGAAGACAAGAGAACAGGTGATTACTCTTCACAGGAAGGGAAATGGCTATAAGAAGATTGCAAAGATGTTAAACATACCAAGAAACACCATAGGAAGCATCATTCGCAAATTCAAGGCAAAGGGCACTGTTGAAACGCTACCTGGTCGTGGCAGAAAGAAGATGCTGACTTCGACTGCTGTGCGCTACCTGAAGCGTAGAGTGGAGAAAAGTCCCCGTGTGACTGCTGAGGAACTGAAAAAAGATTTGTCAGATGTGGGTACTGAAGTTTCTGCTCAGACAATACGGCGCACCCTGCGTAATGAAGGCCTCCATGCCAGAACTCCCAGGCGCACCCCCTTGCTGTCCCCAAAGAATAAGAAGAGTCGACTGCAGTATGCCAAAAGTCATGTGGACAAACCACAGAAGTTTTGGGATAGTGTTCTGTGGACTAATGAAACAAAATTAGAACTGTTTGGGCCCATGGATCAACGCTATGTTTGGAGGAGGAAGAACAAGGCCTATGAAGAAAAGAACACCTTGCCTATTGTGAAGCATTTCGGGGGGTCAATCATGCTTTGGGGCTGTTTTGCTTCTGCAGGTACTGGGAAGCTTCAGCGTGTGCAAGGTACCATGAATTCTCTTCAGTACCAGGAGATATTGGATGACAATGTGATGCAGTCCGTCACAAACCTGAGGCTTGGAAGACATTGGACCTTTCAACAGGACAATGATCCCAAGCATACCTCCAAGTCCACTAGAGCATGGTTGCAGATTAAAGGCTGGAACATTTTGAAGTGGCCATCGCAGTCACCAGACTTAAATCCGATTGAGAACCTCTGGTGGGACTTAAAGAAAGCAGATGCAGTGCGCAAGCCTAAGAATGTGACTGAACTGGAGGCTTTTACCCATGATGAATGGGCGAAGATACCCGTAGATCGCTGCAAGACACTTGTGTCAAGCTATGCTTAACGTTTAAAAGCTGTTATAACTGTAAAAGGATGTTGTACTAAGTACTAAGATTGAATGTCACTTGGGGGTTGAATAAAACTGATAAGCTCAGAAAAGACATTTGTGGTTATTTCAGTATAAATGTTATGTTATATTTGTCTGACCTACACGTGCCTCTTTGATTTAATTGTAAGCAGGATGACTGAATGATCATAATCAATGTCAAACCGACCAAAACAATCAATTTCAGTGGGGGTTGAATAATTTTGAACACAACTGTAACTAAGTGTTATTTAGGCCTACAGTTTAATGCAGTACAGTTGGTTCAAAAAATTGATAAACTTTGTTTGGACTTGGCTGTGTAGTGAATTCAATGAGGAACAGAATGATTTAAACACTATTCGTCATCAATTATGTAAGAATTATCATGAGCTTTGATCACAATTATAAGTAATATATTCTCCACCACCCTTTTTAAGGGAAACAAATATCAACCCAAATTGGGATGAATTTAATTTATAATGATCAATTATAATTATCTGGATCAAATTCATTATTTGGGGAAATCACTTAAAATTAAGAGCAGGTAGCAAGAATCGGCATGTTTAGGGACTCCGGATTATGAGCATGAACTACAAAACACTTCACGTGTGAAATAAAACAGGAGTTTATTACCTAGACGAGACACATACTAATCTAACATACACACACATACAGTTAAGCATTGGAAGAAGGTTGAAGTTGAAGCAGAGAGAAGAACAGAGCATGGATTTATGGCAGTATATGATATATAGAAGATCAATAACCTGAACTAAACATCAGTTTCTTCTTGTAAAGCACCTTTGTTAAAAGGATTAATGATGCTTTATGCATCCATTAATAAGACTAAGTTTGATACTTGGACGTATTGCCCATCAAAAGAAAGAACGTGTCCTGATGCAGTTTGTTAAGGCTCCAGGTGATCTTGGCTGAAAGTGATCAGAGAGAACCAGTTTTATGCAGAGGATCTGTATCTGGAAAGACGAGGCCGCAGCCTGGCACAAACTTATGGGTTAAAGGTGAAGTCTTCTTCTAGTCCATCCTTTGGAGATGCAGAACGCAAGCAGATGCAGAACCAACCCCCACAAACTCACACCTGAAGAACAACTCCTAAAAAAACCTAGACACAAGAGAGAAAGAGACTCTTCTCGTGGTCTCTTTTAAACTGTAAGGATGTCACATCCTACCAGGGCTCTAGAGTGCAACCCATCTAGTCGCACATGCGACCTTATTTTTCCATGGTGCGACTTAAAATTATCAGAGGACGCACTGGTGCGACGCACTGGTGTGACCATTGCAAAAAGTTAGTCTAGAGCCCTGCCTACAGACGTGACTGGTCCAATCAGGAGATGGCAGCTTTGGAGGGAAAGTTAACTGTCTTTGTCTTTCATATGGTGTTTTGCATGTGAAAGCTGACTGGATGTTCACTAAGAAGACTTCTAAGAGTTTGATAAAACTAACATGAAAAGAGTTACCAAAACACAACAAACATCAACATTAAGGACATAACAAATGTAGCTCATAGACACCAAACATGATCTATATCATCTTGGTTAAATGAGTTACTAAAAATCTAATAATTCCAGTAGTTAAACACACATTCATGGATACTTTGGATAAATGTTTAAAACAGACATAACAATAAGAACATTAATACATGGAAATGTTATAAATGAATATATGTACATTTCCATATAAATGCATTTAGGATTGTTTGTCTGTCCCCCAAAGTGAGTAAAGGGAGTTCAGTTCTCTACATTCCATTCAGTCGTAAAATACTCTATCTTGATGGATTAGTTGCTATAGTCACCAGAGATCTTGTCCTGCCCTTGGTGTAAATTGCAGATTGGGGGTAGTCCCCCAAGCGACTAGCTCGCCGGTGGGGTGAGGGGTGTTGCTGGAAAATTTAAGAAATTGAATTAGTTATTACGTGTCTGATAGGTCTCAGGTACTACATATCCCCCTTTTGCACGTTTTTGTCTGACCTAATTGACAAAAACGAGCGACAAATAAAGATGTACATGTTGATCAGACGTGTCCAGCATGCACTGCAGGTGGCTCGGGTGGACTCCTTGGCCATCGGTGCTTCCTGGAGAGGTGGGGCAGCAGGTGTCAAGACATCATCAGATGTTGGGTGAGAGCTGTGTGAAGAGCTCTCTTACTAGTTTCAGCAGCTCCTGTGACTCAGGCGTAGGTAAGTCTGGCTCTCTTTGTGAGGACTCAGATCGGCACCTGTGTGTTGCATCGGATGATGCTGTCAGGGGCTGTTGGACAGCCAGTGGTGTTTCCCAAGAAGAATTTTGTCGTCTCCATGGTTTCTTCCAGTGGTTGGTCTTGTATCTGGGCCTATTACGATGGTGACAATTTTGTCTTCTGGCTGGAAGCTTTCCTGGCATACCGTTGAAGGACATTGTGTTGTAGCGACAATGTCTGCCTTCTGGTGCAAACTTTTGAATATTACAATTCAGACTTTATGGTGCCGTAGAGGCCTTTCTTTCAGATGTGGCCTTATGTTTATTAAAGGCCTTCTGTGTCAGGTCACGCAGCTGATGAATGGTCATTGTATGAGGACAGGCAATGATGCCTAAATGGTGGCTAACAATTGGATGTAGATTTCTGAGGAACAGGGTCTTAAAGCTGATATCCTCCTCCATCTCAGGTTCATTGCGAGGTCCAAAATAAGCTTGTCTGAGTCTGTTAATGTAAACTCGGGGAGTTTCCTGTCTTCCCTGTTTGAGGTCCAGGGCAGCGACCAGTCCATATTCTGTTTCTGGGTCTGAGAATTCTTGTATTAGAGCTTGTTTCAGCCGGTGGTAGTTGGATTTGACAGCGTCTAGCTGACGTTCTAGAAAGCTCTTTACTTCTGTACCCGAAGTTATCCAAAGCAGGTGGAGTCTCTCTGGTGTGGTCACATTCGGCATAATTTGCAGGTAAAAATCTACATCCCGCAGGTATGTATTGACATCGTGGTCTCCTGCAGAATTTGGAATGAAGCACTTGATGACTCTAGCCAGTGTGTTGAGGTCTTTAAGAGTCGGTCCATGTACCTTTTCAGGGATTATCTGGAGAAGTCCCTTCCCTTCTGTGGCTTCAGATGTTTTTAGGATGGTGGCTGGTGAGGTGTTAACCAGAGAGGTCAGCCCCCCCCCCTTTGTATCTTTGTACTGGGCTGAGGGAGTTTGCTCTGCTTACCTGCTGTGACAGTTGGGGATGTGTCTTCCCCTGTGGTTCCCATTGCATCTTGTATGAGTGTTTGAGTTCTCTTTGGACCATGACAAGCTCGTTTCTTGTGATGTCCAGCTGCTGTGTCAGAGATTCAATTTTGGCATCTCTATCTGACAGTTCAAAATGGGCTTTAACTAATAATGACTTTGTATCAAACAGTTCTTTTTCCAGCTCTTCTTTGGCTGCTTTTTCCAGCAGTTTTCATTGCTCAGCAGCTAACAGAGCTATCTGAAGTCTGTTTACCTCCATTCTGTTTCTACATTCCATCTTACCAGACTTATTTTGTGTGGTCTGGGTCTCACCTTCCAGTTGGGCTATGCGACTTTGAGCATGCTTAAGTTCCTCTTGGGACTCTGTTGCGTGCAGCTTTTGTGGGCTAAGGAGAGGATAATGCTGGTCAGCTCCTTGTGGTCATAACTCTGGCTTGAACCATGTGTCATTTGTCTTCTTCCCTCTTTGTCCAGTTGCACCTGTCTTTGATGTGGGAGGTCATCAGCAGTTCTAGGTGGTATGGCGTCCATCACCATGCCTTGCCAGGACGTTAGATCTTCCATCTGAGACATTGGGGCACACTTGTTTTTTAGGGCAAGAGACTAATGCAAGACCATACAAGAGATTTAAAAATAAAACTAGGTGTATATTGTGCAGCTAGGTTTTACCAGGTGTGGTTAACTGCTTTAGATAGCTAGTGAAGTGTGTACACTATTATTATCTTAACTGGCTATTGCAGGAAGCCAAGATTTGTATGCAACCAGAGATTTAACAATGATGTAAGACTGGTTTAAATCATTTAATCAAAACTCAAAACATACTGATGGTTCTTAACAGGCTTGATCTCTGGATAGTGAAGAACAGGAAGTAGACAGAGAGAGAAGAGAGCTTTCCCGATTCCGATTATGTTAATTAGTGGTGCTCAGAATTATGCTTATGCTGTATTAATCATCTAGATTGTGTAGCAGAGTCATATTTCTGGAGCACATATTTAAAATAAGCAAAATCAAGAAAAAGAGATTGGACATAGATAAATAAAATAAAAAAATAGATGACTGCTATTAATAAAATTAACCAGT
The DNA here is from genome assembly GCA_029783895.1 of Triplophysa bombifrons. Classification (NCBI taxonomy): domain Eukaryota; kingdom Metazoa; phylum Chordata; class Actinopteri; order Cypriniformes; family Nemacheilidae; genus Triplophysa; species Triplophysa bombifrons. Next base: position 9,941,547 of record CM056455.1, read on the forward strand.
AAAAAAAATAAAATAGAAGGGAAGTGATCTAGTACTGGGAATAATCAATAGTACTGACATTTAACCATATATGTCAGTGTTGGGCATCACTCCATTGTTGGCTAAGGCTGCTGCGTGTTCAGCTCCCATGCCTATGCCATTACATGTGTGTGCACTTGAGGGTCAATGTTCTATTCAAAATCCCCAATACCTACATGAATTCTTCTCTGGGTAGGCAGTTAAAATTTAATTAAGTTTGGTTCAATTAAATGAGTAACTGAGCAACAATGTTCAGGAAGGAATGCACCTGAAATTAGTTTGAGTGAGAAGAATTAAGGAAAGAGAGTGGAAATCAGCAAAATAGAGATTTTGTTAAGAGGGAATAGTTTAAATCACTTCACACTGCAATACACGCAAGCACTACTTAATGACTTAAGTTATATATGCTATGCTAACCACTAACTATTGAAGTTAGGTATTAGTAAGCTCATCTAACCGTTGGGCCGCTAGGTCATGTTAGCTTAGCTTAGCAAACAAATATGGATCGTTAACAATATGGCACCAGCCAATGACACCTATGGTAAGTGGAGTCAAACTGGTTGACACGTCGTTGTCATGGGAACCAGTGCACCCCAGGGCACTTTAGTTCTCAAAGAGTGTCTGCACAATTCAAACAATCTCAAATAATTAAAGTGGTACACAGTTGGTTACAACATGGTGTACTGACTTAAATCAATTCAACACTTTTCTTTAGCAAGCCAAAATGCAAATATAGTTGTATTCACTAATTCTGGTTATGTATGCTTTCGCTTCTCTGTTAACAAGTACTTAAAACAGGTTTCCTGTCCTTCTTTAAGGAGTACTTACACATTCACTGTAGGTTTAAACTCATTTACATACATACAGCTGTTTGTGCCTTACACACAAATACTGAAGAATTGAGGTGCACACTATTTTCATTCCGCAATTGTAACAGTAATGATCACCATTTAGCTAAGCTTATATATGCAGAGTCAAAGTTTAGATGAATGGCATAGATCTGACTATAATTTAAAAGGCCCTTACAATGTAGAAAGAGGAGCATCACTCAAATCTACCTTTACATAACACTGTACTGAGATTTCTTCGTCAGAAAACAGGTTAAACAATATTGCAATTGGGATATCTTCGCCAAAGCATATTAATTCTGGAACAGTTTCACATGCTGCTTATCTGAGATTCCTTCGTCAGAATAGACTTATGCATTTATTAAATACTGAAATTGGGATTTCTTCGCCAAGTCAGATTAACCTTACACTGATACCATTTAAACTGTGTTAAGACTTTTTCAAACCAAAGCAGAACTACCAAATCAATCTATCACTATCTACATTAAACAAGCCGCAAATAGCAACATACATGTGTATAGCATGTTGCATCATAACGTCTTGATTTAAAACACACTTAGGCTGACAGTAGTTTAAGCTCATAACTTTTGTTTTATCATGCCCGCGTTCTTACACCAATTATGTAGCGATTTTAGCTGCATGTTAAAATAAGGATGAGTTTAACACACCAAAATAAGATTCTCCACCAGATCTATCAAGATCAAATACATGAAATGAGTTATTTAAAATGTCAATTTCAGTCAAGGACTTAGTTTAGCCCAAAGGAAAATACGTATAATAATCATCATTACACATACATATTTTACAATTCTGATTATCAGTATAGTGATAAAAATCCTATATGTATTCGTCCAGCAAATGCATTGATGATTTATACACTAACATTATCTCATGACCATAAGTAACGTGACTTTACCGAACAGAATTAAGAGCAGAGGTAGCATAGATCGAAACACAGTTTAAGTGACCCGTTTCTGAGCGTGAACACAGAGAACCCATCACAAATGCCTTTATGGTTTTTATTAAACTCTACTCTACATGGTAAACATAATGACAACAAACAAATACATGAAACACAACCCCGCTAGGAAGCGCAGAGGGAGAGTGAGAATGAGAGAGAGAGACTGAGAGGGCTTGGCCGTGAGGCAGGTAAAACATGTCTGAAAACCAATAAAATCATCTTTACACAGAGACGCACGCTCTTAACGCAGCTACTCTATATTGAGAGACGGATACTTGCATTCTCGTTGTTGGACCAATATCCGTATGCGAGTGGGTGGAAATCTTGAATGGTTTCAGAATTCAGTCCTGTTGAAACGCTGAGTTTGGGTTCTGAGTCCAAAGTTCCATGGCCTAATGGGACTGGGGAGCCCCAAGCGGGGTTTCCCTTGGATTGTCCTCCGCGTCCTCTTTCTTTCCCTTCCAATTCCTAATTAAAGAGCAACTTAACTGAAGTGGACCGTGATGGTGTTTTAAATGCATACCTGCCCTGCCCCCAGATGGTCTGCGGGCCAATGCCATGAAAGTGATTAGTTTGCCAGAGAAAGTTCCTTTGTTCCTCATGGCGCCTCATTTGCATAGCTCTGACAGGATGGTCAGTTTGCATTTAATATCTAAACTTAGTTATGGACATAGTATGATTCATGCTATGTTTTTATAACATAGCTCATCATATAGGAAATTCGGAGAGTTGTAGTTACATATGAAACATGCAAGGCATTGAACTGTGAATCATTCCAAAGTATGAATACATCAAATGAACCCTAAATCAAAACTTGTATATTCAACAGTTACAGAATACTTAAAATGGCATGAGCGCCAACTAGGGATGGGTACCGAAACTCGGTACTTTATCGGTCTCGGGGCTAAATCATGAAAGACCGAAGTATCAATAAGCTCTGACGTTAACGGTTCTGCTATCGGTACTTGAGAAATTAAGAAAAACATTTCCTCTTTTTTATTGCTAAATAAACGTTACCTAGCATTTTAATTGACCAGCCATTTCTAATTTGAGATAATATTTAAAACATTTACCTGCATTTTCGTTATTCGCAATCTCGCACTGCACGCGAAATGTACGTCCGTCCCACACTACACAGAGCTCGCGCGCACACAACACGAAAGCTCGCGGCGCGCATAATAGAGTGACGATGGCGGAGAGAAACAAACGCTCTAAAGTCTGGCTACATTTCACGCGAGTATACAGATAATGCTCGTTACAACAAGTGCAACAAGACTTTTGCTTGTAAGAGCGGTAACACAAGTAATCTAGCTAAACATCTCTCTAAAGTGCATTATGTGCAGTCAGAGAAATGGAAAGTTTTCGACTGCCTGCTAGCTAATAGTTCATCATCCACGTCCTCAGGTACGTATGCTAGCCTAGCAGTCTTCCTAAATAACACAGACATAAACATTGCATAAGATTTCTTTAAATTCGTATGTAATAATTTAATAAACACACATCGCATAAAAAATTAGCCTACATATAAATCTTTAGAGTGTGTTTTTTTATGCAGTAGCCTAAATAAATCTTAAACATAAAAACTGCTTTCACATTACTGCGTTTAAAATGGATGAATAATAATAAATTATGCTTAAGAAATTATAAAGCAGAGCTTACCTAAAAAAAACATAAACAAATTTAGGACCACATGCATTTTATTTTAATTCTCTATGAATAATAGGCGGGTATCAGTCATCTTTTACCTGCATTAAGATATGTTAGGTCAACGAATGTAAAGAATACGAATGTTTTAAAAAGTGAAAAAAAACTCCAGCTTTAGTTTTGTCTTTCATAAAAAAACACAACAAAAAAGTACCGATAAGAGTACCGTTAAAGTACCAGACCGATAAGTGGTATCGATAAAAGTAGTAGTACCGTTAAAACCTTAACGATACCCATCCCTAGCGCCAACACACAACCTAGACATTTAGATACATTTACAGAAAAGGATAGTTTAAATCAAATAAAGTCCCTTTTTGTCAGAAAAGTTCTCTGCTTAGCCTCAGATGTTAAGTAAGAGATGAGACAGAGACTTATCACCAATGCTTTGAAGCTAAGGAGTCGTTAATATCCTACATAGGAACCAAATGGTCATCACACTCTCTGTGAGAGTTCAAAAGACCAAAACCAGACCCATGGAGCCATGCTTGCTATGGTCTTTTGATGATGGTATCTAGAAACCAGGACAAAAGGGGGTGAGGGGGTTTAATTGCTTTCCCCTTAATGATCCAGTCATTACAGCTGTAAAACCGGAAAATATATATTTTTAGATAGCATATGTTCTTATTGTTCTTAGGGCCATAAAATATTATAATTAAAATACTTAAAATATTGTAATTGTAAATTCTTGAAAGATCTAATTATTGTTTATTTTTTGTAATGTAGAATGAATGCAAATGTGCAAGAAAAAATCTCTCTGCTTTCATTTTTCCATACAATGCATGCAACCATGTTAATAAAGCTTGTTGAATATGTTGTAGTATTTTTAAATACATAAATGTTTACCTTCCCTAATATTGTTGCACTGTATGAATAGTGGTGTGAGCAAGGGAAGATTGTAGAGTGAATTGTGATGAATACTTCTTGCACAAAGCCGTTTTTTCAGTAAAAAGTCGCCCTTGATTCTTCGCAAATGTGCCCATAGCCTATTTGAAGTGCAATGCAATGAGGTGCAGAGCAGGTATCAATAAAATGCTAAACATCATGGGAACTAAAGCACATATCATAAATGATGTATAAACCTGCCAAATAAAAATAGAAAACCTTCATAATTCAATCACATCGTGTCAATGACACACAAATTAATTTATGTCATGGCTTTACTGGATACAGATTGAAGTCATTGACGTTTGTCATTCATGTCAAAGAGCCCATATATAACTTTATAAACGTATCTGAGCAGATGGAGGCGTAGGCAGCATTCGAATAGCCAACTGCAAAACGGACCGCAGAAACCAACAGAATATTATCCATATCTGTTCAACATGAGCACACCAGAGTACCCTTTGTCAACCCCAATAGTCTGCTTTTAAATAAAGATAAGTAGGCCTAACATTAACAACTTATACCCGGAAATGTACCTCATGTGCTGCTGGCTGCTCTCTGCGTCCTGTCACAGCAGCATACACGCTCCGATCACTTTTGCAGTATATTATAAACACCAGCACTCCGCGATCCATGCATGTAATAACAATCCCTTCGAGTAGGTGATCAGAGCGGTCACTCCCCTCGCTGGCAGGAACAAACGAGCTGAAATGCGGAATCTGCAGTGCTGCGTGGTCGACTCAAAATTCACACCACCGAGCTAACGTCAGCGATCAATGATTAATCCGTATGTGTCCCAGTGAACAGCAGTCCACTGCGATCAAACAGCAATGTAGTAGTGTAGGCTATACAATTCATGACGAAACCTTAATTCTTGTGCATACCTACATACGGTATTGTGTAGACTAGTGATCGAAAATTTCGAAATTAAAGAGACAAGAGAGGGTATGCAGGTGAACTAACCGACAAATAATCATTGTTTAAACTAAGACATATAATTAGATATGGGAAAATAGTGTTTGATTTTTTTTATAAATGTTTTGTATTTGTTTAAAATCAATCATCTGCTTTTTGAGCTAAAAAAACAGCTGACAAGCATTATTGCAGTTAACCATTCTTTTAATAAAGATATTCCTGGCATTAATAAAAGAATCAACAGACAAACCGTTTTTAATGTTTCAGAAAAAGATTGGGAAAGAGGGAAAAACATTAAACGTTTATTTTAGATTATTTTTTCCATCAATGCAGTCTTGCTTAAACTTCTTAGGTAATATGGTTTGACCTGAGCCATAGAGAGAGAGACTTTTTTACCAAAATATCTCATTTATTTACAGTCACATTTACATAAGCATTTATTTAAATATTAAAAAGAAATAAAAAGAAAGAAGCCTTAAATAGTTTGACACGCATCATGAAAGTGCAGTTTTAAAAACATTGAACTCAGACCAAAAGATGCAAACCACCTTCGTAATCAATTTCACAAATACATTGGTTTATACACCATTTGAATCGAAAACTATCCAAGTCGTCAATGGACTTGTAAAAAGCATGCTCTATGTTAATGCAGGATTTTAACAATCCCCAAAAACCAAAACAACATCTGATTGTCAGAAACTGCAAGGAAGACAATGCAGGGAGAACCCAATTGCAGGCTGGACTCAGGGATGACGGGGTTAACATATAATTTATTATTACAAAACAAGACAAAGAGGCAAAACAAAACCCACGAGGGGGAAAACAAGACAGGGTCATATATATAAATAAAGACAAGGACACTGACTTACTAAACTAAGAACACAAACACTTGATACAAAACTAAACTAACACTTACTAGAACACAGGGTAACAGGAAACAGGTAATAAGGAAAACTGACTTCAAGAAGGAACAGCATATAAGACAGCAACACCTCATACAGCAAACAATGAACGCGCACAGGACAATGAAACATGAGGACTCTTTATGGGGAACAAACATAGGATAATTAATAGGGACCAGGTGACACATATCTAACACTAAGGGAAGGCTAACGAGACTGAAAGGGCGTGGACACAGACGAGACTCGGGGAGAGTATGGAAAGCCACAAGGTCAAAACGTCTCTCCCCACATGAAACAGAGGATCCTGTATGATTCCACCTCTAGACCAAGAAATACCTGACAAGGTGAGGTGGAATCATGACAGAACCCCCGCCTTAAGGAGCCGCATCCTGATGCTCCTCAAAGGCACAAACAAGACAAGACAGACTGGGACACTGACAAGACCAAACAAAACATGGAAAACCTGACTAAGGGCAGACAGGCAAGAACAATAAACGGGTTCGGGTGGGACAATAAAAATAATAAACAAGAGAGGGGGGTGGGGGCAAACAAGAGAACATGGGGGAAGTCCAGAAGGGGTGGGGCTGGGTGGGGAAGTCCTAGCCCTTTGGGACGCGCCAGAGTGCGGAGCCCCAGAAGGCTTGACAGGGGAAGTCCTCGGGGGAACTGTCCTAGTCCCTGGCAGAACTGCTGGGCTGGACCCCGGCTGGAGAGGCCCGGGAAGGCCGGACGGAGCCGGCTGGAGAGACCCGGGAAGGCCGGACGGAGCCGGCTGGAGAGACCCGGGAAGGCCGGACGGGGCCGGCTGGAGAGACCCGGGAAGGCCGGACGGGGCCGGCTGGAGAGACCCGGGAAGACCGGACAGGGCCGGAATATCCAGCAACCTTTAGTGGAAGCACCTGAGCCAAAGATGTCCTGCCACTTGGACTCCCTCAGGTTTTCAAGCATTTGAAAATAAGTCACTTTGATACATAGAACATAGAGAGCCTTCTTTCCCGTATCACCAAAAAAACCTAGCTGAAGTGTTGTGAAAGAGAGCAGTCCACCTTCCATTTCCTGCCATTCTACCGTGTCCGCTGAAAGAGTAAGTTCTGGAAAAGCAGAAGTATTCCTCTTAAGATAGTCTATACTCCCCTGGTAAGAAATCCCTTATTTGAGTTATCAGTCTCTCTACCACTCGAACTGACTTCATGCCCAGTTTTAAGGCTAACGTTTCAGCAGATATCCATCTTCCCTCTGAGATTAAATGTCCGACTTTGGTGATCCTTCCAGACCAGAAGGCTTCTCTTGGAAATATCCAAGTCCAATGAGGGGTTAAAAACAATGGTTCTTCCCTCAGCCAAAAACTCTGTACACCATTGCCTTCTCTTGAGAACTTAAAAAGTGACCATGTTCTTAGCACTGACCTGTAAAAGGATGTTAAACCGGTCAGGTTCAATTTATTACGTTCAAGAGAAACAGGTGACGGTCCAGCCCCATGTTGCCTGCTCTTCTTAAAAGGGCACAGGCTACTCCGGACCAACTTACATCCTCCCCATAGAGTAGTCTCTGAGCTGTCTGAAGTCTAAAAGCTCTTACTCTGGATCTAACGTCGACGAGTCCTTGCCCTCCTTCCTGAATGGGCAGATATAGCACTGATACCCTCAGCCAGTGCTCCCCTGACCAGAATAAGTCCACTAGCTCTTTCTGGATCTTTCGCACCAGGTTCTCTGGAGGCTCCATGATCATCATCTTGTGCCAGAGGGATGAGGCTACTAAATTGTTGCAGATCAGGACTCTCCCCCGGTAGGACAGCTGGGGTAGCAACCAATTTCATTGAGACAACCGTGCACACACTTTCTCCACAAGGCCATCCCAGTTCTGTTTTTTAAAATCCTCTGTGCCTAAAAACACCCCTAAATACTTAAAACCCATTCTCCCCCACTGCAAACCACCCGGAAGTATAGGACAATTAAGAACCTCACCACACCATAGAGCGTTACTTTTGTTCCAGTTCACCTTAGCTAAGGATGCTTTACTAAAAAGTTCTAGAGCTTCTTTTAAAAAGTTAACATCATTATGACTTTTAACTAACACCGTAACATCATCAGCATACGCAGAGATCTTAATAGGCTCTTGAGGCTCCAGTTCAGTAACCCTTAGGCCTGTTAACTGGCTTCTTAGTTTACACAACAGAGGCTCAAAGACAATGCTATAGAGTTGGCCTGAAAGAGGACAAACTTGCCTAATGCCTCTGTGAACATTAACAGGAACACTGAGACCCCCAGCAATTTTTATCATACACGTGGCCTCATTGTAAGGAAGCTTAATCATAAAAATAAAGTTGTCTCCAAAACCAAAAGCCTTTAAGGTTTCAAAAATAAAAGAATGGGTTCCTCGCCACAGCAGGGCAGTGTTGGCCTGCTCACCGGGAGACTGCATTCATTTATTTATTTATTTATTTATAAACTAGATATTATTTATTAGAATGATCTTACTCCTTGTATAAATACCATGCACTGTGTTGTGTTTTAACTTTTCTGTTTTTCCTGTTCGCTTTATAAATAAACTTGAATTGAATTGAGAATGGTCAACACGATCAAAAGCCTTTTCCTCGTCTAGAGACAAAAAAACAAGATTAACATTACTTTCAGAAGCAAAGTCATAAACATCTCGAACTTAATGTAAATTGTCTACAATATACCTTCCTTTTACACAGTAAGATTGATCATTGTGAATAATTGTATGTAATACATTATTTAGCCTATTTGACAAACATTTAGACAGAATTTTGTACTCGGAACACAAAATTGCCACAGGCAATTAAAATCCCCTTTTTTGGGTAACAGAGTTAAAACAGCCCGTTGACAACTCACGGGAAGAGAACCCGTGCCAATACACTCTTTGAGCACCTCAAAAAAATTGGATCCTAATATAGTCCAAAAAATTTTATAGAATTCAGAGGACAGTCTATCAATTCCTGGTGTTTTTCCTGAAGAAAGACCCTCCACAGCAGCAGTAACCTCTTGAAACGTGAGGTCAGTTTCCAAAGGATTTTTGTGGGTTGAAGTTAAAATGGGAATATCCTGTAGCAGTTAATTTCTGCATTGTTCATCAATAGTTTCAGCAGCAAACAAGTTGGAATAAAAGTCTACAGCAAGCCTGCGCATCACTACCGGATCTGAAGTGATTTGACCACCATTATCTTTCAAACAGTACATATGCTTTTCTTGTCCCACTTTTCGCTCCAGATGGAAAAACTAAGACGTTGGACTGTCCATGTATTGTAGTGTTAAAAAACGACTCGTGATGAGAGCACCTTTAACTTTCTCATTTAAAACATTGCTCAGCTGATTCTTTTTCTCAGTCCACCTTTCTTGTAGATTCAAAACATCACTGACGGTCATTCTCTTCTTAATGTCATTTATCTCTTTTTCAAGCAACTCTAATGTCTTTTTTAAAACAAAGGAGGAATGATTTGCATATTGTTGACAGAATGTTCTTATATGCACTTTACCAATTTCCCACCATTGGGTAACACTTTCATACAGACACTTTCCGCTCTTCCAAGTTTCCCAGAAAGACTTAAAGCTCTCACAGAAATTTCTATCTTCCAATAATTTGTTATTGAAATGCCAGTAGTAACTCTTATGAGTCCTTTTCACCAAAGTACACTCCATTGTGATGAATTTGCTGTCAGAAAAAGATGTAGGGATTATAGCTGTGTGCACCACCCTATTGTTCATATTGTGTGATGTATAAAATCTGTCCAACCGTGCTCCAGAAACCCTTCCATTACTAAATTTCACCCAAGTGTACTGCTGTGTTGATGGATTGTGTTCTCTCCACACATCCGAAAACTTTAGATTTTTTATAACACTGGCCAGACGAGAAGATGACTGCATGTGAGGTTCTTCACCATTCCTATCACAGGTGAAATCTAAAGTGCAGTTCCAATCACCTCCAACTATAACAGAATCCCCATTGTTCTGCTGCTTAAAAAAATGCTCGAGCTTTGCAAAAAGCTGTAATCGGTCTGCTCCAATATTAGGAGCATAGATATTTACAAACAAAAAAGACATATGATTGATTTCAGCTTAACAGCTACCAGTCTCCCTGGTTCTATTTCAGTTTTCATTAAAACTTTTACTTTTAGAGCAGGGGAGAAAAGTACAGCCACACCAGAACTCAAGTTAGTCCCATGACTAAGTACTCGCTCCCCTTCCCACCACAAACCCCAATCAATTTCATTACTAAAACTGCTGTGGGTCTCTTGCAAGAAAACAACACTCAGATTCTTTATCTTTATAAACTCTGACAGTACGTTCCTCTTTTTTCCATCCCTCAAACCATTTATGTTTAGGGAAACAGCAAAGAAGAAAATAAGGCCACTTAAACATCATAATTACTTCATTTTTCCCCTTGCATTAACCATCTTTCTGCCTGACCTTATAATAGTCAAGTGCTTTTTGAGACGAAAGCGCTTTTGTTGTGACAGTTCAGTGTTGTTCCTTCTTTTCCTAGCCACCATTACAAAAGAGACAAAGTTCATGCTCAAGGGTGTATAACTCATTGTTATCCATTTTCCCGCCATCAGACCATTGCTCCTCATCATCTCTTAATCCATCGTTAGTGCACTGTGACAAATCCTCCATTTCATCAACCAAATTTTCCAATGAACCAGAGAGAGAGAGAGAGAGAGAGAGAGAGAGAGAGAGAGAGAGAGAGAAACTCCAATTGAACTGTTTTGGCAATGGCGGTTTGGTAGCTCTCAATAATTCCCAGAAGTTACTAGTAACGCATAGCTGTGCCTAAACAGACCAAGTCCGATAATCTTTTAACCCATTTACAGACGTAAGTCATTTAATGAATAAAAAATTTGAAAGAAATAAAGACACTCAGAAACAAAAACATGTATAGTAAAAAGCCATTTTAGTCGCTTTGGATAAAAGCGTCTGCAAAATGCATAAATGTAAAGAGAAAAAACAACTTCCTGTAACTATCAGAAGGCTCCATGAATAACGTGACTTGCAAAAATGTAACTTTGTTTTAAAACTATTGGTATGTAACATTCCATTCCATTCCATTATCTACCGCTTATCCGAACTACCTCGGGTCACGGGGAGCCTGCGCCTATCTCAGGAGTCATCGGGCATCAAGGCAGGATACACCCTGGATGGAGTGCCAACCCATCGCAGGGCACACACACTCACTCATTCACTCACACACTCACACCCTCACACCCTACAGACAATTTTTCCAGAGATGCCAATCAACCTACCATGCATGTCTTTGGACCAGGGGAGGAAACCGGAGTACCCGGAGGAAACCCCCGAGGCACGGGGAGAACATGCAAACTCCACACACACAAGTTGGAAGCGGGAATCGAACCCCCAACCCTGGAGGTGTGAGGCGAAAGTGCTAACCACTAAGCCACCGTGCCCCCCGGTATGTAACATGTATCACTTAAATCAGTGATGTCAAACTCAATTCCTGGAGGGCCGCAGCTCTGCACAGTTTAGTTCCAACTGATTCCAACCTCCACCTGTTTAGAGGATTCTAGTAATCCTAAAGACCTTGATTAGATGAATCAGGTGTGTTTGATTAGGGTAAGAGCTAAGCCGTGCAGAGCTGCGGCTCTCCAGGAATTGAGTTTGACAATCCTGACTTAAATTATTCCAATGTAATACAAAGTTTTAAAATATCAAGAATATCCTAATATTACATTTTAAAACATTGTATAGACTATGCTTTTATTATCCAGGATGCAAAGTGTTCCAAGCAAACAAAATTATATTACAAATGTAAAATGTTACCTTTATATGAATAAAATGAGCAACACGTAAAACAGCAGCTTACAGTCGTATCTAAGGCAAACTGGCGTTAAGAAAAAAAAACATGCTGTTTGTTAGTAAAACACATTCAAAAGCTTTTTCGTTTGCGATTCTTACTAATCATGTTTTCTGACCAAAAATGTAGAAAGTACGAGAAGGGTCTGTCTGCAGACCAATAGCATCGGTCTGCAGACGAGATGCACCGTCAGACACATGCACTCTCTAACGTATTTCACGAGGTGAACTGTAAGATTCTATCAATAAAATGTAAAGGTTACTGCTTTTTAAGAGTACCGTGAATGCTGGTGGTTCGGGTCAAGGCCAGGTATTTATTATAATTATAGCTGAAATACATTACTGAACATCTACACTAATAATGAAAATACATTACTAAATACAACTTTTTCTTGTACACGTATTCTTCCGGCCTAAAATTACAAACAAAAACACGTATATACATAAATGTCTCATTCTACACTGTAACGAATTGCTGTAAAAACTACAGCGTTATTTTACAGAAGCTGACTGTTCTTTAAATAATACAGAATATTGCTGTAAAGTGCAATGCATTCTGGGGTCACGTGACGAATTAACTAAAATGTACAGAATATTGCTGTAAATTTCAAATCTACAATGGCGGAATGATCTTCAACAGTCGAGATTGGGTAGTGCGCAAAATGAGTGATTCACACCTGTGGTAAGTGACTTATTACGTTTTTTTTTCCATATTTGGTAACTATCATACTAGTAACTTTATATAGATGTATCTACATTCGAGTTTCATATTGGTAACCCCGGATTCAACCTCCATCCGCGGGGAGCGAAGGAGTCTTGCGCGGGGTTTCAGCAGCGCCGTCGCGGTAAGATTTCAAACATTCTCCGTCGCTGTAGCACCTGAGGACAGAAGTTGTTCATGTTATTTAGAGTTTTTGTTCACACCAGGAGCGAAGGCGGTATGTGACGAGCTACAGTTCATTGTATTAGTAAGTTGACGGTTGTTTTTTTAATGTGGACATCGCGCCCGCCGTAGACACGGTAAAAGTTTCATGCTTCGACAGTTAGGATTCACGGGAACTTAGTGTTGAATACCACACTCGGTCGTGATTATCTTATGGTGTAATTCAAATGTGTAAATGCAGTCATCCGTTAAATCGAGCGCCCAAATTAAAACGAGTCACCAAAGCTTGCGGTAAGTCGATGTTCACGGAGGATAGCCCGGTAAAGTGATCAATGTACGTAACCAGCTAGTTATACAGTCTATGGCCAGATGAGAGATGTAGCAAAAGACGTTAGCGACACCCTCATTGTAGAGCAGGCCTGTCTCCCAAATAGGACCGTTGGAGGGTGGGAGTGAGACGGCCCGTTACAAATACCAGTGTGACATCCCTAACGTTAGTTGGATTACATTTCTGCATAAGTACGGTTTTATGTGTAAGTTACTCAGTGTAATTTGCTTAGAGTTTGTTTGTAAAGTCACTTATACTTAAATGTAGTTTGAATGTAAAATGCTTAAAGATAAAAGTCTATAGTAACTATTAACTTTTGTCACATGTGGTATTGTTTGTTTTAGGACACACTTTGCCATGCAGGCCACTGGATGCTCACTACTGAAGGTTAGGTTGTGTGTGACGGTGCTCAGCACAGCTTCCTATCTGGCCTTCCCACTCTGTTCATGTTACATATTCAATCTTGAGTACCAGGATGGGGCAGCGTGTATCTTGGAGTCCACTGAAAGGTATTAGTTGAACAACTTCCTTATATATTTTATAGATATGTTAATGTTATATAACTGTTAAGTCCTTTAAAACAATATTTCTCAATGAGAGATGGATTTTTTTAGTGCAAATTATTTAGAAGTCTCCCCTATTTAACACTAGCAAGCTGATCATTTAATTCATGTGTTTTAATATAACATATTTTGTATATTTAATATATAAAATTTTGTTTTTCCTGACTCTTTGTAGATATTAATCCAGAGAGTGGAACAAGAAGAAGCGTCATCTAAAATGGCAGGATACAGAAGAAACAGGTTGCAGTGAACCCACATGTTGCACGCAGATCTCATCATTGAAATACATCATTTTATTATTCTCTGTCTCTGACTGTATATGTTGTCCTCTGTTTTTCCTCTGACTATAAATATCTAACATTATTCTCTTTTTTCTTTTCCATAGTTCTAGCTACTTGTTGTGCTCTGATGGATCAAGATGTGGACCGTTTTACAGACTCACTTGGGCTTTGTTTTGCGATGTTGTTACATGATGGTTATGTTGGTTAACGTGTTGTTTAAACATTCCTTGTTTAAAGAGCCATGTTGGCTACTATGAAGTTGTAACTGAATAAAAATATTTCATGTACAACAAGGTACAAAATTTGTCTGTAATGTATTTTTGTATCAATTAAAAAATAAATAAACAGTGTATATCCAGTATGTTTTGCATACAGTGATTATATATTTCTTCTAAATACAGTAAATTAAAATCAAGCAATTGGCTGTAAAAATACAGCATTATACTGTTGCTATTCAAAATTACAGTTTTTTCCTGTATTATGCAATTACAGAAAATGCCTGTAAATTAAATTACAGTACTGTGGCTGTAAAATTTACAGTAACTGTCTGGCAACCCTGCTGCCAGTAATTTACTGTAAATTTTACAGGATTTTTTTACAGTGTACAATAAACAGGTGATTGTTAATCAATGGTTTAATTATAAAGTTGTATTATGTAGACATACTATATATATATATATGTAACAAAGTTCTCTATGACGGAAGAAAGGAGGCGGGGTCGGCGTGGCTGGGAAACACGTAAGATTTATTTCCAAACACAAATAATAACACTTTCGGGTTCATAGTCCCATTCTCTCAGTCCGTTCCACAACTCCTCGGTTGAAGATTCTTTCTGCTCGGGGATTTCCAGGACGCACCGTCTCTGTGGTTCCCGAGTATCGTGATTTCCCAGCCGGATTCTCTCTCTCTCTGTTCGCTTCCTCCTTCGTGCCTTAAAAGCGTCTCCTCGCCAATTACTAAAACGAGAAGCAGGTGTTTTCACTATAGCGTTGATCTGCTTACTCACCGTCATTCTCCCAACACGCCTCTCCGCCGCAGACCGTGCTAAACCACGCCCACCTTGCCACAATATATACATATATATATATATATGTATATATATATATATATAAAGAGCAGGACGGGTCACGTCTGTTTTTGAGAAATTGAGGCTTCCATATCCATGTCCAAAGGTCAATGAAACAATGTGCAACAAGAAGTGCACTTTGGTATCAGGTGCTTTACACCTGCTAGGACTATTGACTGATGCATCTGTAAGCAAAAATTGAGACAGAAATGAAACTCATTCTGATGTGTATAATATTCTTTTATTTTTGTTACGTTATTTTATTAGGATCCAACGATTCACTGTAAGGCGATTGAAAATCGATTATAATGTGTGACGATTCAAATCGGTTGAGGTGTGAACTGAATGGAAATACATTTTTAAACAGCAGGGGCGGTCCGTGTACTTTTGCGTCCATTCGTTTTTCTTTTTTTAACAACTATATAAAAAAACAAAAAATGTGCTTTTCTTTATATTTGTTTTCAAGTTAATGGAGAGATTAACCACAAACAAAGTAAATTTTCTTATTTAAAATTATTTTATAAATGAAAATCAAATTATTGGTATACAACTATTTTGTATTTAGAGCTGAGCGTGAAATGGTTTATTTTAAAAGTTGCGCTTCTAATAGAAGCGATAAAAAAATAGGCCTACATGTTTCGTCCTGGTTCTCAGAGTCAGCCACCCGCTACGGATCGGATCTATTTAAACTGGCCGGCCGTGCCCATGTTCGAAGTCCGACAGTATATGTTGCTAAGCCATCTTCTGGGTCAAATCCACAGATTATTATTTACATAAAATTACATTAATTTTTTTGCAATTTCTTTTTTATTATTTAAGAATTGAATTTCATGACATTCAAAGTGGAGTTATCGCAGCCAAATCATCGCTGTCAAACATTAAAATGCCATTTAAAGCCTATAATAAGAGCATTTACTGCTACAGTTTAAATAATTCTTGTCTAACTTCTGGATAATTATTTAATGTAATGTATATGCAATTTCTGTTAGTGGCACTACGGATTGCTCGGGATCATGCATAGTACCCACGTACACAGATACTTTGCAAGTGCACCATGTCCCCACCACTTTTTTCCAAAGTTGACTTACTTAAAGAAATTTGAAAATAATTATTGCGGCAGGTGTGTTAGGGTTACCATCTTATGAATGATATTGCATTTTATTACTTACTTCTTGTACTGCTGCCGATGCAGCTATCTCCAGCTGAGAGTCGGAAACCTCCCGTCTCACACCATGACTGGCACAAAATCTTCTAACAGTCCTCGCCGAACAACCTCGCCCAACACCAATTTGAGACAGATGCTCAGCAACGTCCTTGTGTGTGTGGTGTTTTAAAATCATGTCCAAAATCACTTCTCTGTACGGTTCCAGAGACATGGTGCTTCGCATTCAATGGTGCGGAAAAATATTTCCGAGTCACTAATTTGGCCTCAGGAAACTAGTACAATTCGCTTTTATTCGATATTAATTTGTGTATTTTATAAATGTAAAGTAAGGTGCAAAAAGTCATAAACAAAAATCTGAAAATAAGTCAATATAATTTTTTTTCGTAGAATGTTCTGAATACAGTTCTAATTCAAAACTTTGAATGTAACTTTTTTTGCTTAAAATACAACAACCGTTTATATTTTATTTTTCTCGTCATGGTTAAAAAAAGAAAAACGAATGGACGCAAAAGTACACGGACCTTCACGTTTCTTTGTGTAATAAATTATGGTTTATTTCAAACAACAAAACTAAACTGCAATTTTAAAACAAATTAATATTAAAACAATAATTTTTATATAATCAAACTAATACTGTCTGGGCCTTTCTTGGATTTTTTGGCATTTTTACGAAATATCAGCAAGTCCACGTTTAGGTTTGCAGTGAACATGGTGGCCCCTATACAAAATAGTTGTATACCAATAATTTGATTTTCATTTATGAAATAATTTTAAATAAGAAAATTTACTTTGTTTGTGGTTAATCTCTCCATTAACTTGAAAACAAATATAAAGAAAAGCACATTTTTTGTTTTTTTATATAGTTGTTAAAAAAAGAAAAACGAATGGACGCAAAAGTACACGGACCGATCAGATTCAGTTTTCTTAAACGCTCATTCTGAGTGCTGGGAGAGTGAGAAACAAAGGATTTGGCACTGAAATCTTCATTTTGTGTAAAACTGGATTTGTTTATAATGAAAAAAATTCTTTAGTAAAGGATCAGAATCAGTTTTCTTAAACGCTCATTATGAGTGCTGCAAGAGTGAGAAACAAGGATTTGGCACTGAAAACAGCATTTTGTGTAAAACTGGGTTCTTGCATAATGAAAAAGTTTCTTAAGGAAAGGATGAGATTCAGTTTTCTTAAATGCTCATTCTGAGTGCTGGGAGAGTGAGAAACAAGGAGTTGGCACTGAAAACATCATTTTGTGTAAAACTGGGTTCTTGCATAATGAAATAGTTTCTTAAGGAAATGATCAGAATCAGTTTTCTTAAACACTCATTATGGGTGCTGGGAGAGTGAGAAACAAGGATTTGGCACTGAAATCTTCATTTTGTGTAAAACTGGCTTTGTTTATAATGAAAACATTTCTTTAGGAAAGGATCAGAATCAGTTTTCTTAAACGTTCATTCTGAGTGCAGGGAGAGTGAGAAACAAGGACTTGGCACTGAAAACATAATTTTGTGTAAAACTGGGTTCTTGCATAATGAAATAGTTTCTTAAGGAAAGGATCAGAATCAGTTTTCTTAAACACTCATTATGAGTGCTGGGAGAGTGAGAAACAAGGATTTGGCACTGACATCTTCATTTTGTGTAAAACTGGGTTCTTGCATAATGAAGAAGTTTCTTAAGGAAAGGATCAGATTCAGTTTTCTTAAACGCTCAATCTGAGCGCTGGGAGAGTGAGAAACAAGGACCTGGCACTGAAAACATCATTTTGTGTAAAACTGGGTTCTTGCATAATGAAATAGTTTCTTAAGGAAAGGATCAGAATCAGTTTTCTTAAACGTTCATTCTGGGTGCTGGGAGAGTGAGAAACAAGGACTTGGCACTGAAAACATCATTTTGTGTAAAACTGGGTTCTTGCATAATGAAATAGTTTCTTAAGGAAAGGATCAGAATCAGTTTTCTTAAACGTTCATTCTGAGTGCTGGGAGAGTGAGAAACAAGGACTTGGCAATGAAAACATCATTTTGTGTAAAACTGGGTTCTTTTATAATGAAATAGTTTCTTAAGGAAAGGATCAGAATCAGTTTTCTTAAACACTCATTCTGAGTGCTGGGAGAGTGAGAAACAAGGACCTGGCACTGAAAACCGCATTTTGTGTAAAACTGGGTTCTTGCATAATGAAATAGTTTCTTAAGGAAAGGATCAGAATCAGTTTTCTTAAACGTTCATTCTGAGTGCTGGGAGAGTGAGAAACAAGGACTTGGCAATGAAAACATCATTTTGTGTAAAACTGGGTTCTTTTATAATGAAATAGTTTCTTAAGGAAAGGATCAGAATCAGTTTTCTTAAACACTCCTTCTGAGTGCTGGGAGAGTGAGAAACAAGGACCTGGCACTGAAATCTTAATTTTGTGTAAAACTGGGTTCTTGCATAATGAAAAAGTTTCTTAAGGAAAGGATCAGAATCAGTTTTCTTAAACACTCATTCTGAGTGCTGGGAGAGTGAGAAACAAGGATTTGGCACTGAAAACATCATTTTGTGTAAAACTGGGTTCTTGCATAATGAAAAAGTTTCTTAAGGAAAGGATCAGAATCAGTTTTCTTAAACACTCATTCTGAGCGCTGGGAGAGTGAGAAACAAGGACCTGGCACTGAAAACAGCATTTTGTGTAAAACTGGGTTCTTGCATAATGAAAAAGTTTCTTAAGGAAATGATCAGAATCAGTTTTCTTAAACGTTCATTCTGAGTGCTGGGAGAGTGAGAAACAAGGACTTGGCACTGAAAACATCATTTTGTGTAAAACTGGGTTCTTGCATAATGAAATAGTTTCTTAAGGAAAGTATCAGAATCAGTTTTCTTAAACGTTCATTCTGAGTGCTGGGAGAGTGAGAAACAAGGACTTGGCAATGAAAACATCATTTTGTGTAAAACTGGGTTCTTTTATAATGAAATAGTTTCTTAAGGAAAGGATCAGAATCAGTTTTCTTAAACACTCATTCTGAGTGCTGGGAGAGTGAGAAACAAGGAGTTGGCACTGAAAACATCATTTTGTGTAAAACTGGGTTCTTGCATAATGAAAACTTTCTTAAGGACAGGATCAGAATCAGTTTTCTTAAACAATCATTATGAGTGCTGGGAGAGTGAGAAACAAGGATTTGGCACTGAAATCTTCATTTTGTGTAAAACTGGCTTTGTTTATAATGAAAAAAATTCTTTAGGAAAGGATCAGAATCAGTTTTCTTAAACGTTCATTCTGAGTGCAGGGAGAGTGAGAAACAAGGACTTGGCACTGAAAACATCATTTTGTGTAAAACTGGGTTCTTGCATAATGAAAAAGTTTCTTAAGGAAAGGATCAGATTCAGTTTTCTTAAACGCTCATTCTGAGTGCTGGGAGAGTGAAAAACAAGGATTTGGCACTGAAAACAGCATTTTGTGTAAAACTGGGTTCTTGCATAATGAAAAAGTTTCTTAAGGAAATGATCAGAATCAGTTTTCTTAAACGCTCATTATGAGTGCTGGGAGAGTGAGAAACAAGGATTTGGCACTGAAATCTTAATTTTGTGTAAAACTGGCTTTGTTTATATTGAAAAAAATTATTTAGGAAAAGATCAGAATCAGTTTTCTTAAACGTTCATTCTGAGTGCTGGGAGAGTGAGAAACAAGGAGTTGGCACTGAAATCTTCATTTTGTGTAAAACTGGATTTGTTTATAATCAAAACATTTCTTTAGGAAAGGATCAGAATCAGTTTTCTTAAACGTTCATTCTGAGTGCTGGGAGAGTGAGAAACAAGGACTTGGCACTGAAAACATCATTTTGTGTAAAACTGGGTTCTTGCATAATGAAATAGTTTCTTAAGGAAAGGATCAGAATCAGTTTTCTTAAACACTCATTATGAGTGCTGGGAGAGTGAGAAACAAGGATTTGGCACTGACATCTTCATTTTGTGTAAAACTGGGTTCTTGCATAATGAAGAAGTTTCTTAAGGAAAGGATCAGATTCAGTTTTCTTAAACGCTCAATCTGAGCGCTGGGAGAGTGAGAAACAAGGACCTGGCACTGAAAACATCATTTTGTGTAAAACTGGGTTCTTGCATAATGAAATAGTTTCTTAAGGAAAGGATCAGAATCAGTTTTCTTAAACGTTCATTCTGAGTGCTGGGAGAGTGAGAAACAAGGACTTGGCACTGAAAACATCATTTTGTGTAAAACTGGGTTCTTGCATAATGAAATAGTTTCTTAAGGAAAGGATCAGAATCAGTTTTCTTAAACGTTCATTCTGAGTGCTGGGAGAGTGAGAAACAAGGACTTGGCAATGAAAACATCATTTTGTGTAAAACTGGGTTCTTTTATAATGAAATAGTTTCTTAAGGCAACGGATCAGAATCAGTTTTCTTAAACACTCCTTCTGAGTGCTGGGAGAGTGAGAAACAAGGACCTGGCACTGAAATCTTAATTTTGTGTAAAACTGGGTTCTTGCATAATGAAAAAGTTTCTTAAGGAAAGGATCAGAATCAGTTTTCTTAAACACTCATTCTGAGTGCTGGGAGAGTGAGAAACAAGGATTTGGCACTGAAAACATCATTTTGTGTAAAACTGGGTTCTTGCATAATGAAAAAGTTTCTTAAGGAAAGGATCAGAATCAGTTTTCTTAAACACTCATTCTGAGCGCTGGGAGAGTGAGAAACAAGGACCTGGCACTGAAAACAGCATTTTGTGTAAAACTGGGTTCTTGCATAATGAAAAAGTTTCTTAAGGAAATGATCAGAATCAGTTTTCTTAAACGTTCATTCTGAGTGCTGGGAGAGTGAGAAACAAGGACTTGGCACTGAAAACATCATTTTGTGTAAAACTGGGTTCTTGCATAATGAAATAGTTTCTTAAGGAAAGTATCAGAATCAGTTTTCTTAAACGTTCATTCTGAGTGCTGGGAGAGTGAGAAACAAGGACTTGGCAATGAAAACATAATTTTGTGTAAAACTGGGTTCTTTTATAATGAAATAGTTTCTTAAGGAAAGGATCAGAATCAGTTTTCTTAAACACTCATTCTGAGTGCTGGGAGAGTGAGAAACAAGGACCTGGCACTGAAAACAGCATTTTGTGTAAAACTGGGTTCTTGCATAATGAAAAAGTTTCTTAAGGAAATGATCAGAATCAGATTTCTTAAACGCTCATTATGAGTGCTGGGAGAGTGAGAAACAAGGAGTTGGCACTGAAATCTTCATTTTGTTTAAAACTGGATTTGTTTATAATGAAAACATTTCTTTAGGAAAGGATCAGAATCAGTTTTCTTAAACGCTCATTCAGAGTGCTGGGAGAGTGAGAAACAAGGACTTGGCATTGAAAACAGCATTTTGTGTAAAACTGGGTTCTTGCATAATGAAAAAGTTTCTTAAGGAAAGGATCAGAATCAGTTTTCTTAAACACTCATTATGAGTGCTGGGAGAGTGAGAAACAAGGATTTGGCACTGAAATCTTAATTTTGTGTAAAACTGGGGTCTTGCATAATGAAAAAGTTTCTTAAGGAAAGGATCAGAATCAGTTTTCTTAAACACTCATTCTGAGTGCTGGGAGAGTGAGAAACAAGGATTTGGCACTGAAAACATCATTTTGTGTAAAACTGGGTTCTTGCATAATGAAATAGTTTCTTAAGGAAAGGATCAGAATCAGTTTTCTTAAACACTCATTCTGAGTGCTGGGAGAGTGAGAAACAAGGAGTTGGCACTGAAAACATCATTTTGTGTAAAACTGGGTTCTTGCATAATGAAAACTTTCTTAAGGACAGGATCAGAATCAGTTTTCTTAAACAATCATTATGAGTGCTGGGAGAGTGAGAAACAAGGATTTGGCACTGAAATCTTCATTTTGTGTAAAACTGGCTTTGTTTATAATGAAAAAAATTCTTTAGGAAAGGATCAGAATCAGTTTTCTTAAACGTTCATTCTGAGTGCAGGGAGAGTGAGAAACAAGGACTTGGCACTGAAAACATCATTTTGTGTAAAACTGGGTTCTTGCATAATGAAAAAGTTTCTTAAGGAAAGGATCAGATTCAGTTTTCTTAAACGCTCATTCTGAGTGCTGGGAGAGTGAAAAACAAGGATTTGGCACTGAAAACAGCATTTTGTGTAAAACTGGGTTCTTGCATAATGAAAAAGTTTCTTAAGGAAATGATCAGAATCAGTTTTCTTAAACGCTCATTATGAGTGCTGGGAGAGTGAGAAACAAGGATTTGGCACTGAAATCTTAATTTTGTGTAAAACTGGCTTTGTTTATATTGAAAAAAATTCTTTAGGAAAAGATCAGAATCAGTTTTCTTAAACGTTCATTCTGAGTGCTGGGAGAGTGAGAAACAAGGAGTTGGCACTGAAATCTTCATTTTGTGTAAAACTGGATTTGTTTATAATCAAAACATTTCTTTAGGAAAGGATCAGAATCAGTTTTCTTAAACGTTCATTCTGAGTGCTGGGAGAGTGAGAAACAAGGACTTGGCACTGAAAACATCATTTTGTGTAAAACTGGGTTCTTGCATAATGAAATAGTTTCTTAAGGAAAGGATCAGAATCAGTTTTCTTAAACACTCATTATGGGTGCTGGGAGAGTGAGAAACAAGGATTTGGCACTGAAATCTTCATTTTGTGTAAAACTGGTTTTGTTTATAATGAAAACATTTCTTTAGGAAAGGATCAGAATCAGTTTTCTTAAACGTTCATTCTGAGTGCAGGGAGAGTGAGAAACAAGGACTTGGCACTGAAAACATAATTTTGTGTAAAACTGGGTTCTTGCATAATGAAAAAGTTTCTTAAGGAAATGATCAGAATCAGTTTTCTTAAACGTTCATTCTGAGTGCTGGGAGAGTGAGAAACAAGGACTTGGCACTGAAAACATCATTTTGTGTAAAACTGGGTTCTTGCATTATGAAATAGTTTCTTAAGGAAAGTATCAGAATCAGTTTTCTTAAACGTTCATTCTGAGTGCTGGGAGAGTGAGAAACAAGGACTTGGCAATGAAAACATCATTTTGTGTAAAACTGGGTTCTTTTATAATGAAATAGTTTCTTAAGGAAAGGATCAGAATCAGTTTTCTTAAACACTCATTCTGAGTGCTGGGAGAGTGAGAAACAAGGAGTTGGCACTGAAAACATCATTTTGTGTAAAACTGGGTTCTTGCATAATGAAAACTTTCTTAAGGACAGGATCAGAATCAGTTTTCTTAAACAATCATTATGAGTGCTGGGAGAGTGAGAAACAAGGATTTGGCACTGAAAACATCATTTTGTGTAAAACTGGGTTCTTGCATAATGAAAAAGTTTCTTAAGGAAAGGATCAGAATCAGTTTTCTTAAACACTCATTCTGAGCGCTGGGAGAGTGAGAAACAAGGACCTGGCACTGAAAACAGCATTTTGTGTAAAACTGGGTTCTTGCATAATGAAAAAGTTTCTTAAGGAAATGATCAGAATCAGTTTTCTTAAACGTTCATTCTGAGTGCTGGGAGAGTGAGAAACAAGGACTTGGCACTGAAAACATCATTTTGTGTAAAACTGGGTTCTTGCATAATGAAATAGTTTCTTAAGGAAAGTATCAGAATCAGTTTTCTTAAACGTTCATTCTGAGTGCTGGGAGAGTGAGAAACAAGGACTTGGCAATGAAAACATAATTTTGTGTAAAACTGGGTTCTTTTATAATGAAATAGTTTCTTAAGGAAAGGATCAGAATCAGTTTTCTTAAACACTCATTCTGAGTGCTGGGAGAGTGAGAAACAAGGACCTGGCACTGAAAACAGCATTTTGTGTAAAACTGGGTTCTTGCATAATGAAAAAGTTTCTTAAGGAAATGATCAGAATCAGATTTCTTAAACGCTCATTATGAGTGCTGGGAGAGTGAGAAACAAGGAGTTGGCACTGAAATCTTCATTTTGTTTAAAACTGGATTTGTTTATAATGAAAACATTTCTTTAGGAAAGGATCAGAATCAGTTTTCTTAAACGCTCATTCAGAGTGCTGGGAGAGTGAGAAACAAGGACTTGGCATTGAAAACAGCATTTTGTGTAAAACTGGGTTCTTGCATAATGAAAAAGTTTCTTAAGGAAAGGATCAGAATCAGTTTTCTTAAACACTCATTATGAGTGCTGGGAGAGTGAGAAACAAGGATTTGGCACTGAAATCTTAATTTTGTGTAAAACTGGGGTCTTGCATAATGAAAAAGTTTCTTAAGGAAAGGATCAGAATCAGTTTTCTTAAACACTCATTCTGAGTGCTGGGAGAGTGAGAAACAAGGATTTGGCACTGAAAACATCATTTTGTGTAAAACTGGGTTCTTGCATAATGAAATAGTTTCTTAAGGAAAGGATCAGAATCAGTTTTCTTAAACACTCATTCTGAGTGCTGGGAGAGTGAGAAACAAGGAGTTGGCACTGAAAACATCATTTTGTGTAAAACTGGGTTCTTGCATAATGAAAACTTTCTTAAGGACAGGATCAGAATCAGTTTTCTTAAACAATCATTATGAGTGCTGGGAGAGTGAGAAACAAGGATTTGGCACTGAAATCTTCATTTTGTGTAAAACTGGCTTTGTTTATAATGAAAAAAATTCTTTAGGAAAGGATCAGAATCAGTTTTCTTAAACGTTCATTCTGAGTGCAGGGAGAGTGAGAAACAAGGACTTGGCACTGAAAACATCATTTTGTGTAAAACTGGGTTCTTGCATAATGAAAAAGTTTCTTAAGGAAAGGATCAGATTCAGTTTTCTTAAACGCTCATTCTGAGTGCTGGGAGAGTGAAAAACAAGGATTTGGCACTGAAAACAGCATTTTGTGTAAAACTGGGTTCTTGCATAATGAAAAAGTTTCTTAAGGAAATGATCAGAATCAGTTTTCTTAAACGCTCATTATGAGTGCTGGGAGAGTGAGAAACAAGGATTTGGCACTGAAATCTTAATTTTGTGTAAAACTGGCTTTGTTTATATTGAAAAAAATTCTTTAGGAAAAGATCAGAATCAGTTTTCTTAAACGTTCATTCTGAGTGCTGGGAGAGTGAGAAACAAGGAGTTGGCACTGAAATCTTCATTTTGTGTAAAACTGGATTTGTTTATAATCAAAACATTTCTTTAGGAAAGGATCAGAATCAGTTTTCTTAAACGTTCATTCTGAGTGCTGGGAGAGTGAGAAACAAGGACTTGGCACTGAAAACATCATTTTGTGTAAAACTGGGTTCTTGCATAATGAAATAGTTTCTTAAGGAAAGGATCAGAATCAGTTTTCTTAAACACTCATTATGGGTGCTGGGAGAGTGAGAAACAAGGATTTGGCACTGAAATCTTCATTTTGTGTAAAACTGGTTTTGTTTATAATGAAAACATTTCTTTAGGAAAGGATCAGAATCAGTTTTCTTAAACGTTCATTCTGAGTGCAGGGAGAGTGAGAAACAAGGACTTGGCACTGAAAACATAATTTTGTGTAAAACTGGGTTCTTGCATAATGAAAAAGTTTCTTAAGGAAATGATCAGAATCAGTTTTCTTAAACGTTCATTCTGAGTGCTGGGAGAGTGAGAAACAAGGACTTGGCACTGAAAACATCATTTTGTGTAAAACTGGGTTCTTGCATTATGAAATAGTTTCTTAAGGAAAGTATCAGAATCAGTTTTCTTAAACGTTCATTCTGAGTGCTGGGAGAGTGAGAAACAAGGACTTGGCAATGAAAACATCATTTTGTGTAAAACTGGGTTCTTTTATAATGAAATAGTTTCTTAAGGAAAGGATCAGAATCAGTTTTCTTAAACACTCATTCTGAGTGCTGGGAGAGTGAGAAACAAGGAGTTGGCACTGAAAACATCATTTTGTGTAAAACTGGGTTCTTGCATAATGAAAACTTTCTTAAGGACAGGATCAGAATCAGTTTTCTTAAACAATCATTATGAGTGCTGGGAGAGTGAGAAACAAGGATTTGGCACTGAAATCTTCATTTTGTGTAAAACTGGCTTTGTTTATAATGAAAAAAATTCTTTAGGAAAGGATCAGAATCAGTTTTCTTAAACGTTCATTCTGAGTGCAGGGAGAGTGAGAAACAAGGACTTGGCACTGAAAACATCATTTTGTGTAAAACTGGGTTCTTGCATAATGAAAAAGTTTCTTAAGGAAAGGATCAGATTCAGTTTTCTTAAACGCTCATTCTGAGTGCTGGGAGAGTGAAAAACAAGGATTTGGCACTGAAAACAGCATTTTGTGTAAAACTGGGTTCTTGCATAATGAAAAAGTTTCTTAAGGAAATGATCAGAATCAGTTTTCTTAAACGCTCATTATGAGTGCTGGGAGAGTGAGAAACAAGGATTTGGCACTGAAATCTTAATTTTGTGTAAAACTGGCTTTGTTTATATTGAAAAAAATTCTTTAGGAAAAGATCAGAATCAGTTTTCTTAAACGTTCATTCTGAGTGCTGGGAGAGTGAGAAACAAGGACTTGGCACTGAAAACATCATTTTGTGTAAAACTGGGTTCTTGCATAATGAAATAGTTTCTTAAGGAAAGGATCAGAATCAGTTTTCTTAAACACTCATTATGAGTGCTGGGAGAGTGAGAAACAAGGATTTGGCACTGACATCTTCATTTTGTGTAAAACTGGGTTCTTGCATAATGAAGAAGTTTCTTAAGGAAAGGATCAGATTCAGTTTTCTTAAACGCTCAATCTGAGCGCTGGGAGAGTGAGAAACAAGGACCTGGCACTGAAAACATCATTTTGTGTAAAACTGGGTTCTTGCATAATGAAATAGTTTCTTAAGGAAAGGATCAGAATCAGTTTTCTTAAACGTTCATTCTGAGTGCTGGGAGAGTGAGAAACAAGGACTTGGCACTGAAAACATCATTTTGTGTAAAACTGGGTTCTTGCATAATGAAATAGTTTCTTAAGGAAAGGATCAGAATCAGTTTTCTTAAACGTTCATTCTGAGTGCTGGGAGAGTGAGAAACAAGGACTTGGCAATGAAAACATCATTTTGTGTAAAACTGGGTTCTTTTATAATGAAATAGTTTCTTAAGGCAACGGATCAGAATCAGTTTTCTTAAACACTCCTTCTGAGTGCTGGGAGAGTGAGAAACAAGGACCTGGCACTGAAATCTTAATTTTGTGTAAAACTGGGTTCTTGCATAATGAAAAAGTTTCTTAAGGAAAGGATCAGAATCAGTTTTCTTAAACACTCATTCTGAGTGCTGGGAGAGTGAGAAACAAGGATTTGGCACTGAAAACATCATTTTGTGTAAAACTGGGTTCTTGCATAATGAAAAAGTTTCTTAAGGAAAGGATCAGAATCAGTTTTCTTAAACACTCATTCTGAGCGCTGGGAGAGTGAGAAACAAGGACCTGGCACTGAAAACAGCATTTTGTGTAAAACTGGGTTCTTGCATAATGAAAAAGTTTCTTAAGGAAATGATCAGAATCAGTTTTCTTAAACGTTCATTCTGAGTGCTGGGAGAGTGAGAAACAAGGACTTGGCACTGAAAACATCATTTTGTGTAAAACTGGGTTCTTGCATAATGAAATAGTTTCTTAAGGAAAGTATCAGAATCAGTTTTCTTAAACGTTCATTCTGAGTGCTGGGAGAGTGAGAAACAAGGACTTGGCAATGAAAACATCATTTTGTGTAAAACTGGGTTCTTTTATAATGAAATAGTTTCTTAAGGAAAGGATCAGAATCAGTTTTCTTAAACACTCATTCTGAGTGCTGGGAGAGTGAGAAACAAGGACCTGGCACTGAAAACAGCATTTTGTGTAAAACTGGGTTCTTGCATAATGAAAAAGTTTCTTAAGGAAATGATCAGAATCAGATTTCTTAAACGCTCATTATGAGTGCTGGGAGAGTGAGAAACAAGGAGTTGGCACTGAAATCTTCATTTTGTTTAAAACTGGATTTGTTTATAATGAAAACATTTCTTTAGGAAAGGATCAGAATCAGTTTTCTTAAACGCTCATTCAGAGTGCTGGGAGAGTGAGAAACAAGGACTTGGCATTGAAAACAGCATTTTGTGTAAAACTGGGTTCTTGCATAATGAAAAAGTTTCTTAAGGAAAGGATCAGAATCAGTTTTCTTAAACACTCATTATGAGTGCTGGGAGAGTGAGAAACAAGGATTTGGCACTGAAATCTTAATTTTGTGTAAAACTGGGGTCTTGCATAATGAAAAAGTTTCTTAAGGAAAGGATCAGAATCAGTTTTCTTAAACACTCATTCTGAGTGCTGGGAGAGTGAGAAACAAGGATTTGGCACTGAAAACATCATTTTGTGTAAAACTGGGTTCTTGCATAATGAAATAGTTTCTTAAGGAAAGGATCAGAATCAGTTTTCTTAAACACTCATTCTGAGTGCTGGGAGAGTGAGAAACAAGGAGTTGGCACTGAAAACATCATTTTGTGTAAAACTGGGTTCTTGCATAATGAAAACTTTCTTAAGGACAGGATCAGAATCAGTTTTCTTAAACAATCATTATGAGTGCTGGGAGAGTGAGAAACAAGGATTTGGCACTGAAATCTTCATTTTGTGTAAAACTGGCTTTGTTTATAATGAAAAAAATTCTTTAGGAAAGGATCAGAATCAGTTTTCTTAAACGTTCATTCTGAGTGCAGGGAGAGTGAGAAACAAGGACTTGGCACTGAAAACATCATTTTGTGTAAAACTGGGTTCTTGCATAATGAAAAAGTTTCTTAAGGAAAGGATCAGATTCAGTTTTCTTAAACGCTCATTCTGAGTGCTGGGAGAGTGAAAAACAAGGATTTGGCACTGAAAACAGCATTTTGTGTAAAACTGGGTTCTTGCATAATGAAAAAGTTTCTTAAGGAAATGATCAGAATCAGTTTTCTTAAACGCTCATTATGAGTGCTGGGAGAGTGAGAAACAAGGATTTGGCACTGAAATCTTAATTTTGTGTAAAACTGGCTTTGTTTATATTGAAAAAAATTCTTTAGGAAAAGATCAGAATCAGTTTTCTTAAACGTTCATTCTGAGTGCTGGGAGAGTGAGAAACAAGGAGTTGGCACTGAAATCTTCATTTTGTGTAAAACTGGATTTGTTTATAATCAAAACATTTCTTTAGGAAAGGATCAGAATCAGTTTTCTTAAACGTTCATTCTGAGTGCTGGGAGAGTGAGAAACAAGGACTTGGCACTGAAAACATCATTTTGTGTAAAACTGGGTTCTTGCATAATGAAATAGTTTCTTAAGGAAAGGATCAGAATCAGTTTTCTTAAACACTCATTATGGGTGCTGGGAGAGTGAGAAACAAGGATTTGGCACTGAAATCTTCATTTTGTGTAAAACTGGTTTTGTTTATAATGAAAACATTTCTTTAGGAAAGGATCAGAATCAGTTTTCTTAAACGTTCATTCTGAGTGCAGGGAGAGTGAGAAACAAGGACTTGGCACTGAAAACATAATTTTGTGTAAAACTGGGTTCTTGCATAATGAAATAGTTTCTTAAGGAAAGGATCAGAATCAGTTTTCTTAAACACTCATTATGAGTGCTGGGAGAGTGAGAAACAAGGATTTGGCACTGACATCTTCATTTTGTGTAAAACTGGGTTCTTGCATAATGAAGAAGTTTCTTAAGGAAAGGATCAGATTCAGTTTTCTTAAACGCTCAATCTGAGCGCTGGGAGAGTGAGAAACAAGGACCTGGCACTGAAAACATCATTTTGTGTAAAACTGGGTTCTTGCATAATGAAATAGTTTCTTAAGGAAAGGATCAGAATCAGTTTTCTTAAACGTTCATTCTGAGTGCTGGGAGAGTGAGAAACAAGGACTTGGCACTGAAAACATCATTTTGTGTAAAACTGGGTTCTTGCATAATGAAATAGTTTCTTAAGGAAAGGATCAGAATCAGTTTTCTTAAACGTTCATTCTGAGTGCTGGGAGAGTGAGAAACAAGGACTTGGCAATGAAAACATCATTTTGTGTAAAACTGGGTTCTTTTATAATGAAATAGTTTCTTAAGGCAACGGATCAGAATCAGTTTTCTTAAACACTCCTTCTGAGTGCTGGGAGAGTGAGAAACAAGGACCTGGCACTGAAATCTTAATTTTGTGTAAAACTGGGTTCTTGCATAATGAAAAAGTTTCTTAAGGAAAGGATCAGAATCAGTTTTCTTAAACACTCATTCTGAGTGCTGGGAGAGTGAGAAACAAGTATTTGGCACTGAAAACATCATTTTGTGTAAAACTGGGTTCTTGCATAATAAAAAGTTTCTTAAGGAAAGGATCAGAATCAGTTTTCTTAAACACTCATTCTGAGCGCTGGGAGAGTGAGAAACAAGGACCTGGCACTGAAAACAGCATTTTGTGTAAAACTGGGTTCTTGCATAATGAAAAAGTTTCTTAAGGAAATGATCAGAATCAGTTTTCTTAAACGTTCATTCTGAGTGCTGGGAGAGTGAGAAACAAGGACTTGGCACTGAAAACATCATTTTGTGTAAAACTGGGTTCTTGCATAATGAAATAGTTTCTTAAGGAAAGTATCAGAATCAGTTTTCTTAAACGTTCATTCTGAGTGCTGGGAGAGTGAGAAACAAGGACTTGGCAATGAAAACATCATTTTGTGTAAAACTGGGTTCTTTTATAATGAAATAGTTTCTTAAGGAAAGGAT
The DNA here is from genome assembly GCA_029783895.1 of Triplophysa bombifrons. Classification (NCBI taxonomy): domain Eukaryota; kingdom Metazoa; phylum Chordata; class Actinopteri; order Cypriniformes; family Nemacheilidae; genus Triplophysa; species Triplophysa bombifrons. Next base: position 9,972,494 of record CM056455.1, read on the forward strand.
CAGAATCAGTTTTCTTAAACACTCATTCTGAGTGCTGGGAGAGTGAGAAACAAGGACCTGGCACTGAAAACAGCATTTTGTGTAAAACTGGGTTCTTGCATAATGAAAAAGTTTCTTAAGGAAATGATCAGAATCAGATTTCTTAAACGCTCATTATGAGTGCTGGGAGAGTGAGAAACAAGGAGTTGGCACTGAAATCTTCATTTTGTTTAAAACTGGATTTGTTTATAATGAAAACATTTCTTTAGGAAAGGATCAGAATCAGTTTTCTTAAACGCTCATTCAGAGTGCTGGGAGAGTGAGAAACAAGGACTTGGCATTGAAAACAGCATTTTGTGTAAAACTGGGTTCTTGCATAATGAAAAAGTTTCTTAAGGAAAGGATCAGAATCAGTTTTCTTAAACACTCATTATGAGTGCTGGGAGAGTGAGAAACAAGGATTTGGCACTGAAATCTTAATTTTGTGTAAAACTGGGGTCTTGCATAATGAAAAAGTTTCTTAAGGAAAGGATCAGAATCAGTTTTCTTAAACACTCATTCTGAGTGCTGGGAGAGTGAGAAACAAGGATTTGGCACTGAAAACATCATTTTGTGTAAAACTGGGTTCTTGCATAATGAAATAGTTTCTTAAGGAAAGGATCAGAATCAGTTTTCTTAAACACTCATTCTGAGTGCTGGGAGAGTGAGAAACAAGGAGTTGGCACTGAAAACATCATTTTGTGTAAAACTGGGTTCTTGCATAATGAAAACTTTCTTAAGGACAGGATCAGAATCAGTTTTCTTAAACAATCATTATGAGTGCTGGGAGAGTGAGAAACAAGGATTTGGCACTGAAATCTTCATTTTGTGTAAAACTGGCTTTGTTTATAATGAAAAAAATTCTTTAGGAAAGGATCAGAATCAGTTTTCTTAAACGTTCATTCTGAGTGCAGGGAGAGTGAGAAACAAGGACTTGGCACTGAAAACATCATTTTGTGTAAAACTGGGTTCTTGCATAATGAAAAAGTTTCTTAAGGAAAGGATCAGATTCAGTTTTCTTAAACGCTCATTCTGAGTGCTGGGAGAGTGAAAAACAAGGATTTGGCACTGAAAACAGCATTTTGTGTAAAACTGGGTTCTTGCATAATGAAAAAGTTTCTTAAGGAAATGATCAGAATCAGTTTTCTTAAACGCTCATTATGAGTGCTGGGAGAGTGAGAAACAAGGATTTGGCACTGAAATCTTAATTTTGTGTAAAACTGGCTTTGTTTATATTGAAAAAAATTCTTTAGGAAAAGATCAGAATCAGTTTTCTTAAACGTTCATTCTGAGTGCTGGGAGAGTGAGAAACAAGGAGTTGGCACTGAAATCTTCATTTTGTGTAAAACTGGATTTGTTTATAATCAAAACATTTCTTTAGGAAAGGATCAGAATCAGTTTTCTTAAACGTTCATTCTGAGTGCTGGGAGAGTGAGAAACAAGGACTTGGCACTGAAAACATCATTTTGTGTAAAACTGGGTTCTTGCATAATGAAATAGTTTCTTAAGGAAAGGATCAGAATCAGTTTTCTTAAACACTCATTATGGGTGCTGGGAGAGTGAGAAACAAGGATTTGGCACTGAAATCTTCATTTTGTGTAAAACTGGTTTTGTTTATAATGAAAACATTTCTTTAGGAAAGGATCAGAATCAGTTTTCTTAAACGTTCATTCTGAGTGCAGGGAGAGTGAGAAACAAGAACTTGGCACTGAAAACATAATTTTGTGTAAAACTGGGTTCTTGCATAATGAAAAAGTTTCTTAAGGAAATGATCAGAATCAGTTTTCTTAAACGTTCATTCTGAGTGCTGGGAGAGTGAGAAACAAGGACTTGGCACTGAAAACATCATTTTGTGTAAAACTGGGTTCTTGCATAATGAAATAGTTTCTTAAGGAAAGTATCAGAATCAGTTTTCTTAAACGTTCATTCTGAGTGCTGGGAGAGTGAGAAACAAGGACTTGGCAATGAAAACATCATTTTGTGTAAAACTGGGTTCTTGCATAATGAAAAAGTTTCTTAAGGAAAGGATCAGAATCAGTTTTCTTAAACACTCATTCTGAGCGCTGGGAGAGTGAGAAACAAGGACCTGGCACTGAAAACAGCATTTTGTGTAAAACTGGGTTCTTGCATAATGAAAAAGTTTCTTAAGGAAATGATCAGAATCAGTTTTCTTAAACGTTCATTCTGAGTGCTGGGAGAGTGAGAAACAAGGACTTGGCACTGAAAACATCATTTTGTGTAAAACTGGGTTCTTGCATAATGAAATAGTTTCTTAAGGAAAGTATCAGAATCAGTTTTCTTAAACGTTCATTCTGAGTGCTGGGAGAGTGAGAAACAAGGACTTGGCAATGAAAACATCATTTTGTGTAAAACTGGGTTCTTTTATAATGAAATAGTTTCTTAAGGAAAGGATCAGAATCAGTTTTCTTAAACACTCATTCTGAGTGCTGGGAGAGTGAGAAACAAGGACCTGGCACTGAAAACAGCATTTTGTGTAAAACTGGGTTCTTGCATAATGAAAAAGTTTCTTAAGGAAATGATCAGAATCAGATTTCTTAAACGCTCATTATGAGTGCTGGGAGAGTGAGAAACAAGGAGTTGGCACTGAAATCTTCATTTTGTTTAAAACTGGATTTGTTTATAATGAAAACATTTCTTTAGGAAAGGATCAGAATCAGTTTTCTTAAACGCTCATTCAGAGTGCTGGGAGAGTGAGAAACAAGGACTTGGCATTGAAAACAGCATTTTGTGTAAAACTGGGTTCTTGCATAATGAAAAAGTTTCTTAAGGAAAGGATCAGAATCAGTTTTCTTAAACACTCATTATGAGTGCTGGGAGAGTGAGAAACAAGGATTTGGCACTGAAATCTTAATTTTGTGTAAAACTGGGGTCTTGCATAATGAAAAAGTTTCTTAAGGAAAGGATCAGAATCAGTTTTCTTAAACACTCATTCTGAGTGCTGGGAGAGTGAGAAACAAGGATTTGGCACTGAAAACATCATTTTGTGTAAAACTGGGTTCTTGCATAATGAAATAGTTTCTTAAGGAAAGGATCAGAATCAGTTTTCTTAAACACTCATTCTGAGTGCTGGGAGAGTGAGAAACAAGGAGTTGGCACTGAAAACATCATTTTGTGTAAAACTGGGTTCTTGCATAATGAAAACTTTCTTAAGGACAGGATCAGAATCAGTTTTCTTAAACAATCATTATGAGTGCTGGGAGAGTGAGAAACAAGGATTTGGCACTGAAATCTTCATTTTGTGTAAAACTGGCTTTGTTTATAATGAAAAAAATGCTTTAGGAAAGGATCAGAATCAGTTTTCTTAAACGTTCATTCTGAGTGCAGGGAGAGTGAGAAACAAGGACTTGGCACTGAAAACATCATTTTGTGTAAAACTGGGTTCTTGCATAATGAAAAAGTTTCTTAAGGAAAGGATCAGATTCAGTTTTCTTAAACGCTCATTCTGAGTGCTGGGAGAGTGAAAAACAAGGATTTGGCACTGAAAACAGCATTTTGTGTAAAACTGGGTTCTTGCATAATGAAAAAGTTTCTTAAGGAAATGATCAGAATCAGTTTTCTTAAACGCTCATTATGAGTGCTGGGAGAGTGAGAAACAAGGATTTGGCACTGAAATCTTAATTTTGTGTAAAACTGGCTTTGTTTATATTGAAAAAAATTCTTTAGGAAAAGATCAGAATCAGTTTTCTTAAACGTTCATTCTGAGTGCTGGGAGAGTGAGAAACAAGGAGTTGGCACTGAAATCTTCATTTTGTGTAAAACTGGATTTGTTTATAATCAAAACATTTCTTTAGGAAAGGATCAGAATCAGTTTTCTTAAACGTTCATTCTGAGTGCTGGGAGAGTGAGAAACAAGGACTTGGCACTGAAAACATCATTTTGTGTAAAACTGGGTTCTTGCATAATGAAATAGTTTCTTAAGGAAAGGATCAGAATCAGTTTTCTTAAACACTCATTATGGGTGCTGGGAGAGTGAGAAACAAGGATTTGGCACTGAAATCTTCATTTTGTGTAAAACTGGTTTTGTTTATAATGAAAACATTTCTTTAGGAAAGGATCAGAATCAGTTTTCTTAAACGTTCATTCTGAGTGCAGGGAGAGTGAGAAACAAGGACTTGGCACTGAAAACATAATTTTGTGTAAAACTGGGTTCTTGCATAATGAAAAAGTTTCTTAAGGAAATGATCAGAATCAGTTTTCTTAAACGTTCATTCTGAGTGCTGGGAGAGTGAGAAACAAGGACTTGGCACTGAAAACATCATTTTGTGTAAAACTGGGTTCTTGCATAATGAAATAGTTTCTTAAGGAAAGTATCAGAATCAGTTTTCTTAAACGTTCATTCTGAGTGCTGGGAGAGTGAGAAACAAGGACTTGGCAATGAAAACATCATTTTGTGTAAAACTGGGTTCTTTTATAATGAAATAGTTTCTTAAGGAAAGGATCAGAATCAGTTTTCTTAAACACTCATTCTGAGTGCTGGGAGAGTGAGAAACAAGGAGTTGGCACTGAAAACATCATTTTGTGTAAAACTGGGTTCTTGCATAATGAAAACTTTCTTAAGGACAGGATCAGAATCAGTTTTCTTAAACAATCATTATGAGTGCTGGGAGAGTGAGAAACAAGGATTTGGCACTGAAATCTTCATTTTGTGTAAAACTGGCTTTGTTTATAATGAAAAAAATTATTTAGGAAAGGATCAGAATCAGTTTTCTTAAACGTTCATTCTGAGTGCAGGGAGAGTGAGAAACAAGGACTTGGCACTGAAAACATCATTTTGTGTAAAACTGGGTTCTTGCATAATGAAAAAGTTTCTTAAGGAAAGGATCAGATTCAGTTTTCTTAAACGCTCATTCTGAGTGCTGGGAGAGTGAAAAACAAGGATTTGGCACTGAAAACAGCATTTTGTGTAAAACTGGGTTCTTGCATAATGAAAAAGTTTCTTAAGGAAATGATCAGAATCAGTTTTCTTAAACGCTCATTATGAGTGCTGGGAGAGTGAGAAACAAGGATTTGGCACTGAAATCTTAATTTTGTGTAAAACTGGCTTTGTTTATATTGAAAAAAATTCTTTAGGAAAAGATCAGAATCAGTTTTCTTAAACGTTCATTCTGAGTGCTGGGAGAGTGAGAAACAAGGAGTTGGCACTGAAATCTTCATTTTGTGTAAAACTGGATTTGTTTATAATCAAAACATTTCTTTAGGAAAGGATCAGAATCAGTTTTCTTAAACGTTCATTCTGAGTGCTGGGAGAGTGAGAAACAAGGACTTGGCACTGAAAACATCATTTTGTGTAAAACTGGGTTCTTGCATAATGAAATAGTTTCTTAAGGAAAGGATCAGAATCAGTTTTCTTAAACACTCATTATGAGTGCTGGGAGAGTGAGAAACAAGGATTTGGCACTGACATCTTCATTTTGTGTAAAACTGGGTTCTTGCATAATGAAGAAGTTTCTTAAGGAAAGGATCAGATTCAGTTTTCTTAAACGCTCAATCTGAGCGCTGGGAGAGTGAGAAACAAGGACCTGGCACTGAAAACATCATTTTGTGTAAAACTGGGTTCTTGCATAATGAAATAGTTTCTTAAGGAAAGGATCAGAATCAGTTTTCTTAAACGTTCATTCTGAGTGCTGGGAGAGTGAGAAACAAGGACTTGGCACTGAAAACATCATTTTGTGTAAAACTGGGTTCTTGCATAATGAAATAGTTTCTTAAGGAAAGGATCAGAATCAGTTTTCTTAAACGTTCATTCTGAGTGCTGGGAGAGTGAGAAACAAGGACTTGGCAATGAAAACATCATTTTGTGTAAAACTGGGTTCTTTTATAATGAAATAGTTTCTTAAGGCAACGGATCAGAATCAGTTTTCTTAAACGTTCATTCTGAGTGCTGGGAGAGTGAGAAACAAGGACTTGGCAATGAAAACATCATTTTGTGTAAAACTGGGTTCTTTTATAATGAAATAGTTTCTTAAGGAAAGGATCAGAATCAGTTTTCTTAAACACTCCTTCTGAGTGCTGGGAGAGTGAGAAACAAGGACCTGGCACTGAAATCTTAATTTTGTGTAAAACTGGGTTCTAGCATAATCAAAAAGTTTCTTAAGGAAAGGATCAGAATCAGTTTTCTTAAACACTCATTCTGAGTGCTGGGAGAGTGAGAAACAAGGATTTGGCACTGAAAACATCATTTTGTGTAAAACTGGGTTCTTGCATAATGAAAAAGTTTCTTAAGGAAAGGATCAGAATCAGTTTTCTTAAACACTCATTCTGAGCGCTGGGAGAGTGAGAAACAAGGACCTGGCACTGAAAACAGCATTTTGTGTAAAACTGGGTTCTTGCATAATGAAAAAGTTTCTTAAGGAAATGATCAGAATCAGTTTTCTTAAACGTTCATTCTGAGCGCTGGGAGAGTGAGAAACAAGGACCTGGCACTGAAAACATCATTTTGTGTAAAACTGGGTTCTTGCATAATGAAAAAGTTTCTTAAGGAAATGATCAGAATCAGTTTTCTTAAACGTTCATTCTGAGCGCTGGGAGAGTGAGAAACAAGGACCTGGCACTGAAAACATCATTTTGTGTAAAACTGGGTTCTTGCATAATGAAATAGTTTCTTAAGGAAAGGATCAGAATCAGTTTTCTTAAACGTTCATTCTGAGTGCTGGGAGAGTGAGAAACAAGGACTTGGCACTGAAAACATCATTTTGTGTAAAACTGGGTTCTTGCATAATGAAATAGTTTCTTAAGGAAAGGATCAGAATCAGTTTTCTTAAACGTTCATTCTGAGCGCTGGGAGAGTGAGAAACAAGGACCTGGCACTGAAAACATCATTTTGTGTAAAACTGGGTTCTTGCATAATGAAATAGTTTCTTAAGGAAAGGATCAGAATCAGTTTTCTTAAACGTTCATTCTGAGTGCTGGGAGAGTGAGAAACAAGGACTTGGCACTGAAAACATCATTTTGTGTAAAACTGGGTTCTTGCATAATGAAATAGTTTCTTAAGGAAAGGATCAGAATCAGTTTTCTTAAACACTCATTCTGAGTGCTGGGAGAGTGAGAAACAAGGACCTGGCAATGAAAACATCATTTTGTGTAAAACTGGGTTTGTTTATAATGAAAAAAATTCTTTAGGAAAGGATCAGATTCAGTTTTCTTAAACGCTCATTCTGAGCGCTGGGAGAGTGAGAAACAAGGACCAGGCACTGAAAACATCATTTTGTGTAAAACTGGGTTTGTTTATAATGAAAAAAATTCTTTAGGAAAGGATCAGATTCAGTTTTCTTAAACGCTCATTCTGAGCGCTGGGAGAGTGAGAAACAAGGACCTGGCACTGAAAACATCATTTTGTGTAAAACTGGGTCCTTGCATAATGAAATAGTTTCTTAAGGAAAGGATCAGAATCAGTTTTCTTAAACGTTCATACTGAGTGCTGGGAGAGTGAGAAACAAGGACTTGGCACTGAAAACATCATTTTGTGTAAAACTGGGTTCTTGCATAATGAAATAGTTTCTTAAGGAAAGGATCAGAATCAGTTTTCTTAAACACTCATTCTGAGTGCTGGGAGAGTGAGAAACAAGGACCTGGCACTGAAAACATCATTTTGTGTAAAACTGGATTTGTTTATAATGAAAAAAATTCTTTAGGAAAGGATCAGATTCAGTTTTCTTAAACGCTCATTCTGAGCGCTGGGAGAGTGAGAAACAAGGACCAGGCACTGAAAACATCATTTTGTGTAAAACTGGGTTTGTTTATAATGAAAAAAATTCTTTAGGAAAGGATCAGATTCAGTTTTCTTAAACGCTCATTCTGAGCGCTGGGAGAGTGAGAAACAAGGACCTGGCACTGAAAACATCATTTTGTGTAAAACTGGGTTCTTGCATAATGAAATAGTTTCTTAAGGAAAGGATCAGAATCAGTTTTCTTAAACGTTCATTCTGAGTGCTGGGAGAGTGAGAAACAAGGACTTGGCACTGAAAACATCATTTTGTGTAAAACTGGGTTCTTGCATAATGAAATAGTTTCTTAAGGAAAGGATCAGAATCAGTTTTCTTAAACACTCATTCTGAGTGCTGGGAGAGTGAGAAACAAGGACCTGGCACTGAAAACATCATTTTGTGTAAAACTGGATTTGTTTATAATGAAAAAAATTCTTTAGGAAAGGATCAGATTCAGTTTTCTTAAACGCTCATTCTGAGCGCTGGGAGAGTGAGAAACAAGGACCAGGCACTGAAAACATCATTTTGTGTAAAACTGGGTTTGTTTATAATGAAAAAAATTCTTTAGGAAAGGATCAGATTCAGTTTTCTTAAACGCTCATTCTGAGCGCTGGGAGAGTGAGAAACAAGGACCTGGCACTGAAAACATCATTTTGTGTAAAACTGGGTTCTTGCATAATGAAATAGTTTCTTAAGGAAAGGATCAGAATCAGTTTTCTTAAACGTTCATTCTGAGTGCTGGGAGAGTGAGAAACAAGGACTTGGCACTGAAAACATCATTTTGTGTAAAACTGGGTTCTTGCATAATGAAATAGTTTCTTAAGGAAAGTATCAGAATCAGTTTTCTTAAACGTTCATTCTGAGTGCTGGGAGAGTGAGAAACAAGGACTTGGCAATGAAAACATCATTTTGTGTAAAACTGGGTTCTTGCATAATGAAAAAGTTTCTTAAGGAAAGGATCAGAATCAGTTTTCTTAAACACTCATTCTGAGCGCTGGGAGAGTGAGAAACAAGGACCTGGCACTGAAAACAGCATTTTGTGTAAAACTGGGTTCTTGCATAATGAAAAAGTTTCTTAAGGAAATGATCAGAATCAGTTTTCTTAAACGTTCATTCTGAGTGCTGGGAGAGTGAGAAACAAGGACTTGGCACTGAAAACATCATTTTGTGTAAAACTGGGTTCTTGCATAATGAAATAGTTTCTTAAGGAAAGTATCAGAATCAGTTTTCTTAAACGTTCATTCTGAGTGCTGGGAGAGTGAGAAACAAGGACTTGGCAATGAAAACATCATTTTGTGTAAAACTGGGTTCTTTTATAATGAAATAGTTTCTTAAGGAAAGGATCAGAATCAGTTTTCTTAAACACTCATTCTGAGTGCTGGGAGAGTGAGAAACAAGGACCTGGCACTGAAAACAGCATTTTGTGTAAAACTGGGTTCTTGCATAATGAAAAAGTTTCTTAAGGAAATGATCAGAATCAGATTTCTTAAACGCTCATTATGAGTGCTGGGAGAGTGAGAAACAAGGAGTTGGCACTGAAATCTTCATTTTGTTTAAAACTGGATTTGTTTATAATGAAAACATTTCTTTAGGAAAGGATCAGAATCAGTTTTCTTAAACGCTCATTCAGAGTGCTGGGAGAGTGAGAAACAAGGACTTGGCATTGAAAACAGCATTTTGTGTAAAACTGGGTTCTTGCATAATGAAAAAGTTTCTTAAGGAAAGGATCAGAATCAGTTTTCTTAAACACTCATTATGAGTGCTGGGAGAGTGAGAAACAAGGATTTGGCACTGAAATCTTAATTTTGTGTAAAACTGGGGTCTTGCATAATGAAAAAGTTTCTTAAGGAAAGGATCAGAATCAGTTTTCTTAAACACTCATTCTGAGTGCTGGGAGAGTGAGAAACAAGGATTTGGCACTGAAAACATCATTTTGTGTAAAACTGGGTTCTTGCATAATGAAATAGTTTCTTAAGGAAAGGATCAGAATCAGTTTTCTTAAACACTCATTCTGAGTGCTGGGAGAGTGAGAAACAAGGAGTTGGCACTGAAAACATCATTTTGTGTAAAACTGGGTTCTTGCATAATGAAAACTTTCTTAAGGACAGGATCAGAATCAGTTTTCTTAAACAATCATTATGAGTGCTGGGAGAGTGAGAAACAAGGATTTGGCACTGAAATCTTCATTTTGTGTAAAACTGGCTTTGTTTATAATGAAAAAAATTCTTTAGGAAAGGATCAGAATCAGTTTTCTTAAACGTTCATTCTGAGTGCAGGGAGAGTGAGAAACAAGGACTTGGCACTGAAAACATCATTTTGTGTAAAACTGGGTTCTTGCATAATGAAAAAGTTTCTTAAGGAAAGGATCAGATTCAGTTTTCTTAAACGCTCATTCTGAGTGCTGGGAGAGTGAAAAACAAGGATTTGGCACTGAAAACAGCATTTTGTGTAAAACTGGGTTCTTGCATAATGAAAAAGTTTCTTAAGGAAATGATCAGAATCAGTTTTCTTAAACGCTCATTATGAGTGCTGGGAGAGTGAGAAACAAGGATTTGGCACTGAAATCTTAATTTTGTGTAAAACTGGCTTTGTTTATATTGAAAAAAATTCTTTAGGAAAAGATCAGAATCAGTTTTCTTAAACGTTCATTCTGAGTGCTGGGAGAGTGAGAAACAAGGAGTTGGCACTGAAATCTTCATTTTGTGTAAAACTGGATTTGTTTATAATCAAAACATTTCTTTAGGAAAGGATCAGAATCAGTTTTCTTAAACGTTCATTCTGAGTGCTGGGAGAGTGAGAAACAAGGACTTGGCACTGAAAACATCATTTTGTGTAAAACTGGGTTCTTGCATAATGAAATAGTTTCTTAAGGAAAGGATCAGAATCAGTTTTCTTAAACACTCATTATGGGTGCTGGGAGAGTGAGAAACAAGGATTTGGCACTGAAATCTTCATTTTGTGTAAAACTGGTTTTGTTTATAATGAAAACATTTCTTTAGGAAAGGATCAGAATCAGTTTTCTTAAACGTTCATTCTGAGTGCAGGGAGAGTGAGAAACAAGGACTTGGCACTGAAAACATAATTTTGTGTAAAACTGGGTTCTTGCATAATGAAAAAGTTTCTTAAGGAAATGATCAGAATCAGTTTTCTTAAACGTTCATTCTGAGTGCTGGGAGAGTGAGAAACAAGGACTTGGCACTGAAAACATCATTTTGTGTAAAACTGGGTTCTTGCATAATGAAATAGTTTCTTAAGGAAAGTATCAGAATCAGTTTTCTTAAACGTTCATTCTGAGTGCTGGGAGAGTGAGAAACAAGGACTTGGCAATGAAAACATCATTTTGTGTAAAACTGGGTTCTTTTATAATGAAATAGTTTCTTAAGGAAAGGATCAGAATCAGTTTTCTTAAACACTCATTCTGAGTGCTGGGAGAGTGAGAAACAAGGAGTTGGCACTGAAAACATCATTTTGTGTAAAACTGGGTTCTTGCATAATGAAAACTTTCTTAAGGACAGGATCAGAATCAGTTTTCTTAAACAATCATTATGAGTGCTGGGAGAGTGAGAAACAAGGATTTGGCACTGAAATCTTCATTTTGTGTAAAACTGGCTTTGTTTATAATGAAAAAAATTATTTAGGAAAGGATCAGAATCAGTTTTCTTAAACGTTCATTCTGAGTGCAGGGAGAGTGAGAAACAAGGACTTGGCACTGAAAACATCATTTTGTGTAAAACTGGGTTCTTGCATAATGAAAAAGTTTCTTAAGGAAAGGATCAGATTCAGTTTTCTTAAACGCTCATTCTGAGTGCTGGGAGAGTGAAAAACAAGGATTTGGCACTGAAAACAGCATTTTGTGTAAAACTGGGTTCTTGCATAATGAAAAAGTTTCTTAAGGAAATGATCAGAATCAGTTTTCTTAAACGCTCATTATGAGTGCTGGGAGAGTGAGAAACAAGGATTTGGCACTGAAATCTTAATTTTGTGTAAAACTGGCTTTGTTTATATTGAAAAAAATTCTTTAGGAAAAGATCAGAATCAGTTTTCTTAAACGTTCATTCTGAGTGCTGGGAGAGTGAGAAACAAGGAGTTGGCACTGAAATCTTCATTTTGTGTAAAACTGGATTTGTTTATAATCAAAACATTTCTTTAGGAAAGGATCAGAATCAGTTTTCTTAAACGTTCATTCTGAGTGCTGGGAGAGTGAGAAACAAGGACTTGGCACTGAAAACATCATTTTGTGTAAAACTGGGTTCTTGCATAATGAAATAGTTTCTTAAGGAAAGGATCAGAATCAGTTTTCTTAAACACTCATTATGAGTGCTGGGAGAGTGAGAAACAAGGATTTGGCACTGACATCTTCATTTTGTGTAAAACTGGGTTCTTGCATAATGAAGAAGTTTCTTAAGGAAAGGATCAGATTCAGTTTTCTTAAACGCTCAATCTGAGCGCTGGGAGAGTGAGAAACAAGGACCTGGCACTGAAAACATCATTTTGTGTAAAACTGGGTTCTTGCATAATGAAATAGTTTCTTAAGGAAAGGATCAGAATCAGTTTTCTTAAACGTTCATTCTGAGTGCTGGGAGAGTGAGAAACAAGGACTTGGCACTGAAAACATCATTTTGTGTAAAACTGGGTTCTTGCATAATGAAATAGTTTCTTAAGGAAAGGATCAGAATCAGTTTTCTTAAACGTTCATTCTGAGTGCTGGGAGAGTGAGAAACAAGGACTTGGCAATGAAAACATCATTTTGTGTAAAACTGGGTTCTTTTATAATGAAATAGTTTCTTAAGGCAACGGATCAGAATCAGTTTTCTTAAACGTTCATTCTGAGTGCTGGGAGAGTGAGAAACAAGGACTTGGCAATGAAAACATCATTTTGTGTAAAACTGGGTTCTTTTATAATGAAATAGTTTCTTAAGGAAAGGATCAGAATCAGTTTTCTTAAACACTCCTTCTGAGTGCTGGGAGAGTGAGAAACAAGGACCTGGCACTGAAATCTTAATTTTGTGTAAAACTGGGTTCTAGCATAATCAAAAAGTTTCTTAAGGAAAGGATCAGAATCAGTTTTCTTAAACACTCATTCTGAGTGCTGGGAGAGTGAGAAACAAGGATTTGGCACTGAAAACATCATTTTGTGTAAAACTGGGTTCTTGCATAATGAAAAAGTTTCTTAAGGAAAGGATCAGAATCAGTTTTCTTAAACACTCATTCTGAGCGCTGGGAGAGTGAGAAACAAGGACCTGGCACTGAAAACAGCATTTTGTGTAAAACTGGGTTCTTGCATAATGAAAAAGTTTCTTAAGGAAATGATCAGAATCAGTTTTCTTAAACGTTCATTCTGAGCGCTGGGAGAGTGAGAAACAAGGACCTGGCACTGAAAACATCATTTTGTGTAAAACTGGGTTCTTGCATAATGAAAAAGTTTCTTAAGGAAATGATCAGAATCAGTTTTCTTAAACGTTCATTCTGAGCGCTGGGAGAGTGAGAAACAAGGACCTGGCACTGAAAACATCATTTTGTGTAAAACTGGGTTCTTGCATAATGAAATAGTTTCTTAAGGAAAGGATCAGAATCAGTTTTCTTAAACGTTCATTCTGAGTGCTGGGAGAGTGAGAAACAAGGACTTGGCACTGAAAACATCATTTTGTGTAAAACTGGGTTCTTGCATAATGAAATAGTTTCTTAAGGAAAGGATCAGAATCAGTTTTCTTAAACGTTCATTCTGAGCGCTGGGAGAGTGAGAAACAAGGACCTGGCACTGAAAACATCATTTTGTGTAAAACTGGGTTCTTGCATAATGAAATAGTTTCTTAAGGAAAGGATCAGAATCAGTTTTCTTAAACGTTCATTCTGAGTGCTGGGAGAGTGAGAAACAAGGACTTGGCACTGAAAACATCATTTTGTGTAAAACTGGGTTCTTGCATAATGAAATAGTTTCTTAAGGAAAGGATCAGAATCAGTTTTCTTAAACACTCATTCTGAGTGCTGGGAGAGTGAGAAACAAGGACCTGGCAATGAAAACATCATTTTGTGTAAAACTGGGTTTGTTTATAATGAAAAAAATTCTTTAGGAAAGGATCAGATTCAGTTTTCTTAAACGCTCATTCTGAGCGCTGGGAGAGTGAGAAACAAGGACCAGGCACTGAAAACATCATTTTGTGTAAAACTGGGTTTGTTTATAATGAAAAAAATTCTTTAGGAAAGGATCAGATTCAGTTTTCTTAAACGCTCATTCTGAGCGCTGGGAGAGTGAGAAACAAGGACCTGGCACTGAAAACATCATTTTGTGTAAAACTGGGTCCTTGCATAATGAAATAGTTTCTTAAGGAAAGGATCAGAATCAGTTTTCTTAAACGTTCATACTGAGTGCTGGGAGAGTGAGAAACAAGGACTTGGCACTGAAAACATCATTTTGTGTAAAACTGGGTTCTTGCATAATGAAATAGTTTCTTAAGGAAAGGATCAGAATCAGTTTTCTTAAACACTCATTCTGAGTGCTGGGAGAGTGAGAAACAAGGACCTGGCACTGAAAACATCATTTTGTGTAAAACTGGATTTGTTTATAATGAAAAAAATTCTTTAGGAAAGGATCAGATTCAGTTTTCTTAAACGCTCATTCTGAGCGCTGGGAGAGTGAGAAACAAGGACCAGGCACTGAAAACATCATTTTGTGTAAAACTGGGTTTGTTTATAATGAAAAAAATTCTTTAGGAAAGGATCAGATTCAGTTTTCTTAAACGCTCATTCTGAGCGCTGGGAGAGTGAGAAACAAGGACCTGGCACTGAAAACATCATTTTGTGTAAAACTGGGTTCTTGCATAATGAAATAGTTTCTTAAGGAAAGGATCAGAATCAGTTTTCTTAAACGTTCATTCTGAGTGCTGGGAGAGTGAGAAACAAGGACTTGGCACTGAAAACATCATTTTGTGTAAAACTGGGTTCTTGCATAATGAAATAGTTTCTTAAGGAAAGGATCAGAATCAGTTTTCTTAAACACTCATTCTGAGTGCTGGGAGAGTGAGAAACAAGGACCTGGCACTGAAAACATCATTTTGTGTAAAACTGGATTTGTTTATAATGAAAAAAATTCTTTAGGAAAGGATCAGATTCAGTTTTCTTAAACGCTCATTCTGAGCGCTGGGAGAGTGAGAAACAAGGACCAGGCACTGAAAACATCATTTTGTGTAAAACTGGGTTTGTTTATAATGAAAAAAATTCTTTAGGAAAGGATCAGATTCAGTTTTCTTAAACGCTCATTCTGAGCGCTGGGAGAGTGAGAAACAAGGACCTGGCACTGAAAACATCATTTTGTGTAAAACTGGGTTCTTGCATAATGAAATAGTTTCTTAAGGAAAGGATCAGAATCAGTTTTCTTAAACGTTCATTCTGAGTGCTGGGAGAGTGAGAAACAAGGACTTGGCACTGAAAACATCATTTTGTGTAAAACTGGGTTCTTGCATAATGAAATAGTTTCTTAAGGAAAGGATCAGAATCAGTTTTCTTAAACACTCATTCTGAGTGCTGGGAGAGTGAGAAACAAGGACCTGGCAATGAAAACATCATTTTGTGTAAAACTGGGTTTGTTTATAATGAAAAAAATTCTTTAGGAAAGGATCAGATTCAGTTTTCTTAAACGCTCATTCTGAGCGCTGGGAGAGTGAGAAACAAGGACCAGGCACTGAAAACATCATTTTGTGTAAAACTGGGTTTGTTTATAATGAAAAAAATTCTTTAGGAAAGGATCAGATTCAGTTTTCTTAAACGCTCATTCTGAGCGCTGGGAGAGTGAGAAACAAGGACCTGGCACTGAAAACATCATTTTGTGTAAAACTGGGTCCTTGCATAATGTAATAGTTTCTTAAGGAAAGGATCAGAATCAGTTTTCTTAAACGTTCATACTGAGTGCTGGGAGAGTGAGAAACAAGGACTTGGCACTGAAAACATCATTTTGTGTAAAACTGGGTTCTTGCATAATGAAATAGTTTCTTAAGGAAAGGATCAGAATCAGTTTTCTTAAACACTCATTCTGAGTGCTGGGAGAGTGAGAAACAAGGACCTGGCACTGAAAACATCATTTTGTGTAAAACTGGATTTGTTTATAATGAAAAAAATTCTTTAGGAAAGGATCAGATTCAGTTTTCTTAAACGCTCATTCTGAGCGCTGGGAGAGTGAGAAACAAGGACCAGGCACTAAAACAAAATTTTGTGTAAAACTGGGTTTGTTTATAATGAAAAAAATTCTTTAGGAAAGGATCAGATTCAGTTTTCTTAAACGCTCATTCTGAGCGCTGGGAGAGTGAGAAACAAGGACCTGGCACTGAAAACATCATTTTGTGTAAAACTGGGTCCTTGCATAATGAAATAGTTTCTTAAGGAAAGGATCAGAATCAGTTTTCTTAAACGTTCATACTGAGTGCTGGGAGAGTGAGAAACAAGGACTTGGCACTGAAAACATCATTTTGTGTAAAACTGGGTTCTTGCATAATGAAATAGTTTCTTAAGGAAAGGATCAGAATCAGTTTTCTTAAACACTCATTCTGAGTGCTGGGAGAGTGAGAAACAAGGACCTGGCACTGAAAACATCATTTTGTGTAAAACTGGATTTGTTTATAATGAAAACATTTCTTTAGGAAAGGATCAGAATCAGTTTTCTTAAACGCTCATTCAGAGTGCTGGGAGAGTGAGAAACAAGGACTTGGCACTGAAAACAGCATTTTGTGTAAAACTGGGTTCTTGCATAATGAAATAGTTTCTTAAGGAAAGGATCAGAATCAGTTTTCTTAAACACTCATTATGAGTGCTGGGAGAGTGAGAAACAAGGATTTGGCACTGAAATCTTAATTTTGTGTAAAACTGGGTTCTTGCATAATGAAGAAGTTTCTTAAGGAAAGGATCAGATTCAGTTTTCTTAAACGCTCAATCTGAGCGCTGGGAGAGTGAGAAACAAGGACCTGGCACTGAAAACATCATTTTGTGTAAAACTGGGTTCTTGCATAATGAAATAGTTTCTTAAGGAAAGGATCAGAATCAGTTTTCTTAAACGTTCATTCTGGGTGCTGGGAGAGTGAGAAACAAGGACTTGGCACTGAAAACATCATTTTGTGTAAAACTGGGTTCTTGCATAATGAAATAGTTTCTTAAGGAAAGGATCAGAATCAGTTTTCTTAAACGTTCATTCTGAGTGCTGGGAGAGTGAGAAACAAGGACCTGGCACTGAAAACCGCATTTTGTGTAAAACTGGGTTCTTGCATAATGAAATAGTTTCTTAAGGAAAGGATCAGAATCAGTTTTCTTGAACGTTCATTCTGAGTGCTGGGAGAGTGAGAAACAAGGACTTGGCAATGAAAACATCATTTTGTGTAAAACTGGGTTCTTTTATAATGAAATAGTTTCTTAAGGAAAGGATATGAATCAGTTTTCTTAAACACTCCTTCTGAGTGCTGGGAGAGTGAGAAACAAGGACCTGGCACTGAAATCTTAATTTTGTGTAAAACTGGGTTCTTGCATAATGAAAAAGTTTCTTAAGGAAAGGATCAGAATCAGTTTTCTTAAACACTCATTCTGAGTGCTGGGAGAGTGAGAAACAAGGACCTGGCACTGAAAACAGCATTTTGTGTAAAACTGGGTTCTTGCATAATGAAAAAGTTTCTTAAGGAAATGATCAGAATCAGATTTCTTAAACGCTCATTATGAGTGCTGGGAGAGTGAGAAACAAGGAGTTGGCACTGAAATCTTCATTTTGTTTAAAACTGGATTTGTTTATAATGAAAACATTTCTTTAGGAAAGGATCAGAATCACTTTTCTTAAACGCTCATTCAGAGTGCTGGGAGAGTGAGAAACAAGGACTTGGCATTGAAAACAGCATTTTGTGTAAAACTGGGTTCTTGCATAATGAAAAAGTTTCTTAAGGAAAGGATCAGAATCAGTTTTCTTAAACACTCATCATGAGTGCTGGGAGAGTGAGAAACAAGGATTTGTCACTGAAATCTTAATTTTGTGTAAAACTGGGTTCTTGCATAATGAAAAAGTTTCTTAAGGAAAGGATCAGAATCAGTTTTCTTAAACACTCATTCTGAGTGCTGGGAGAGTGAGAAACAAGGATTTGGCACTGAAAACATCATTTTGTGTAAAACTGGGTTCTTGCATAATGAAAAAGTTTCTTAAGGAAAGGATCAGAATCAGTTTTCTTAAACACTCATTCTGAGCGCTGGGAGAGTGAGAAACAAGGACCTGGCACTGGAAACATCATTTTGTGTAAAACTGGGTTCTTGCATAATGAAATAGTTTCTTAAGGAAAGGATCAGAATCAGTTTTCTTAAACGTTCATTCTGAGTGCTGGGAGAGTGAGAAACAAGGACCTGGCAATGAAAACATCATTTTGTGTAAAACTGGGTTCTTGCATAATGAAATAGTTTCTTAAGGAAAGGATCAGAATCAGTTTTCTTAAACACTCATTCAGAGTGCTGGGAGAGTGAGAAACAAGGACTTGGCATTGAAAACAGCATTTTGTGTAAAACTGGGTTCTTGCATAATGAAAAAGTTTCTTAAGGAAAGGATCAGAATCAGTTTTCTTAAACACTCATCATGAGTGCTGGGAGAGTGAGAAACAAGGATTTGTCACTGAAATCTTAATTTTGTGTAAAACTGGGTTCTTGCATAATGAAAAAGTTTCTTAAGGAAAGGATCAGAATCAGTTTTCTTAAACACTCATTCTGAGTGCTGGGAGAGTGAGAAACAAGGATTTGGCACTGAAAACATCATTTTGTGTAAAACTGGGTTCTTGCATAATGAAGAAGTTTCTTAAGGAAAGGATCAGAATCAGTTTTCTTAAACACTCATTCTGAGCGCTGGGAGAGTGAGAAACAAGGACCTGGCACTGAAAACATCATTTTGTGTAAAACTGGGTTCTTGCATAATGAAATAGTTTCTTAAGGAAAGGATCAGAATCAGTTTTCTTAAACGTTCATTCTGAGTGCTGGGAGAGTGAGAAACAAGGACCTGGCAATGAAAACATCATTTTGTGTAAAACTGGGTTCTTGCATAATGAAATAGTTTCTTAAGGAAAGGATCAGAATCAGTTTTCTTAAACGTTCATTCTGGGTGCTGGGAGAGTGAGAAACAAGGACTTGGCAATGAAAACATCATTTTGTGTAAAACTGGGTTCTTTTATAATGAAATAGTTTCTTAAGGAAAGGATCAGAATCAGTTTTCTTAAACACTCCTTCTGAGTGCTGGGAGAGTGAGAAACAAGGACCTGGCACTGAAATCTTAATTTTGTGTAAAACTGGGTTCTAGCATAATGAAAAAGTTTCTTAAGGAAAGGATCAGAATCAGTTTTCTTAAACACTCATTCTGAGTGCTGGGAGAGTGAGAAACAAGGATTTGGCACTGAAAACATCATTTTGTGTAAAACTGGGTTCTTGCATAATGAAAAAGTTTCTTAAGGAAAGGATCAGAATCAGTTTTCTTAAACACTCATTCTGAGCGCTGGGAGAGTGAGAAACAAGGACCTGGCACTGAAAACAGCATTTTGTGTAAAACTGGGTTCTTGCATAATGAAAAAGTTTCTTAAGGAAATGATCAGAATCAGTTTTCTTAAACGTTCATTCTGAGCGCTGGGAGAGTGAGAAACAAGGACCTGGCACTGAAAACATCATTTTGTGTAAAACTGGGTTCTTGCATAATGAAAAAGTTTCTTAAGGAAATGATCAGAATCAGTTTTCTTAAACGTTCATTCTGAGCGCTGGGAGAGTGAGAAACAAGGACCTGGCACTGAAAACATCATTTTGTGTAAAACTGGGTTCTTGCATAATGAAATAGTTTCTTAAGGAAAGGATCAGAATCAGTTTTCTTAAACGTTCATTCTGAGTGCTGGGAGAGTGAGAAACAAGGACTTGGCACTGAAAACATCATTTTGTGTAAAACTGGGTTCTTGCATAATGAAATAGTTTCTTAAGGAAAGGATCAGAATCAGTTTTCTTAAACGTTCATTCTGAGCGCTGGGAGAGTGAGAAACAAGGACCTGGCACTGAAAACATCATTTTGTGTAAAACTGGGTTCTTGCATAATGAAATAGTTTCTTAAGGAAAGGATCAGAATCAGTTTTCTTAAACGTTCATTCTGAGTGCTGGGAGAGTGAGAAACAAGGACTTGGCACTGAAAACATCATTTTGTGTAAAACTGGGTTCTTGCATAATGAAATAGTTTCTTAAGGAAAGGATCAGAATCAGTTTTCTTAAACACTCATTCTGAGTGCTGGGAGAGTGAGAAACAAGGACCTGGCAATGAAAACATCATTTTGTGTAAAACTGGGTTTGTTTATAATGAAAAAAATTCTTTAGGAAAGGATCAGATTCAGTTTTCTTAAACGCTCATTCTGAGCGCTGGGAGAGTGAGAAACAAGGACCAGGCACTGAAAACATCATTTTGTGTAAAACTGGGTTTGTTTATAATGAAAAAAATTCTTTAGGAAAGGATCAGATTCAGTTTTCTTAAACGCTCATTCTGAGCGCTGGGAGAGTGAGAAACAAGGACCTGGCACTGAAAACATCATTTTGTGTAAAACTGGGTCCTTGCATAATGAAATAGTTTCTTAAGGAAAGGATCAGAATCAGTTTTCTTAAACGTTCATACTGAGTGCTGGGAGAGTGAGAAACAAGGACTTGGCACTGAAAACATCATTTTGTGTAAAACTGGGTTCTTGCATAATGAAATAGTTTCTTAAGGAAAGGATCAGAATCAGTTTTCTTAAACACTCATTCTGAGTGCTGGGAGAGTGAGAAACAAGGACCTGGCACTGAAAACATCATTTTGTGTAAAACTGGATTTGTTTATAATGAAAAAAATTCTTTAGGAAAGGATCAGATTCAGTTTTCTTAAACGCTCATTCTGAGCGCTGGGAGAGTGAGAAACAAGGACCAGGCACTGAAAACATCATTTTGTGTAAAACTGGGTTTGTTTATAATGAAAAAAATTCTTTAGGAAAGGATCAGATTCAGTTTTCTTAAACGCTCATTCTGAGCGCTGGGAGAGTGAGAAACAAGGACCTGGCACTGAAAACATCATTTTGTGTAAAACTGGGTTCTTGCATAATGAAATAGTTTCTTAAGGAAAGGATCAGAATCAGTTTTCTTAAACGTTCATTCTGAGTGCTGGGAGAGTGAGAAACAAGGACTTGGCACTGAAAACATCATTTTGTGTAAAACTGGGTTCTTGCATAATGAAATAGTTTCTTAAGGAAAGGATCAGAATCAGTTTTCTTAAACACTCATTCTGAGTGCTGGGAGAGTGAGAAACAAGGACCTGGCAATGAAAACATCATTTTGTGTAAAACTGGGTTTGTTTATAATGAAAAAAATTCTTTAGGAAAGGATCAGATTCAGTTTTCTTAAACGCTCATTCTGAGCGCTGGGAGAGTGAGAAACAAGGACCAGGCACTGAAAACATCATTTTGTGTAAAACTGGGTTTGTTTATAATGAAAAAAATTCTTTAGGAAAGGATCAGATTCAGTTTTCTTAAACGCTCATTCTGAGCGCTGGGAGAGTGAGAAACAAGGACCTGGCACTGAAAACATCATTTTGTGTAAAACTGGGTCCTTGCATAATGAAATAGTTTCTTAAGGAAAGGATCAGAATCAGTTTTCTTAAACGTTCATACTGAGTGCTGGGAGAGTGAGAAACAAGGACTTGGCACTGAAAACATCATTTTGTGTAAAACTGGGTTCTTGCATAATGAAATAGTTTCTTAAGGAAAGGATCAGAATCAGTTTTCTTAAACACTCATTCTGAGTGCTGGGAGAGTGAGAAACAAGGACCTGGCACTGAAAACATCATTTTGTGTAAAACTGGATTTGTTTATAATGAAAAAAATTCTTTAGGAAAGGATCAGATTCAGTTTTCTTAAACGCTCATTCTGAGCGCTGGGAGAGTGAGAAACAAGGACTTGGCACTAAAACAAAATTTTGTGTAAAACTGGGTTTGTTTATAATGAAAAAAATTCTTTAGGAAAGGATCAGATTCAGTTTTCTTAAACGCTCATTCTGAGCGCTGGGAGAGTGAGAAACAAGGACCTGGCACTGAAAACATCATTTTGTGTAAAACTGGGTCCTTGCATAATGAAATAGTTTCTTAAGGAAAGGATCAGAATCAGTTTTCTTAAACGTTCATACTGAGTGCTGGGAGAGTGAGAAACAAGGACTTGGCACTGAAAACATCATTTTGTGTAAAACTGGGTTCTTGCATAATGAAATAGTTTCTTAAGGAAAGGATCAGAATCAGTTTTCTTAAACACTCATTCTGAGTGCTGGGAGAGTGAGAAACAAGGACCTGGCACTGAAAACATCATTTTGTGTAAAACTGGATTTGTTTATAATGAAAACATTTCTTTAGGAAAGGATCAGAATCAGTTTTCTTAAACGCTCATTCAGAGTGCTGGGAGAGTGAGAAACAAGGACCAGGCACTAAAACAAAATTTTGTGTAAAACTGGGTTTGTTTATAATGAAAAAAATTCTTTAGGAAAGGATCAGATTCAGTTTTCTTAAACGCTCATTCTGAGCGCTGGGAGAGTGAGAAACAAGGACCTGGCACTGAAAACATCATTTTGTGTAAAACTGGGTCCTTGCATAATGAAATAGTTTCTTAAGGAAAGGATCAGAATCAGTTTTCTTAAACGTTCATACTGAGTGCTGGGAGAGTGAGAAACAAGGACTTGGCACTGAAAACATCATTTTGTGTAAAACTGGGTTCTTGCATAATGAAATAGTTTCTTAAGGAAAGGATCAGAATCAGTTTTCTTAAACACTCATTCTGAGTGCTGGGAGAGTGAGAAACAAGGACCTGGCACTGAAAACATCATTTTGTGTAAAACTGGATTTGTTTATAATGAAAACATTTCTTTAGGAAAGGATCAGAATCAGTTTTCTTAAACGCTCATTCAGAGTGCTGGGAGAGTGAGAAACAAGGACTTGGCACTGAAAACAGCATTTTGTGTAAAACTGGGTTCTTGCATAATGAAATAGTTTCTTAAGGAAAGGATCAGAATCAGTTTTCTTAAACACTCATTATGAGTGCTGGGAGAGTGAGAAACAAGGATTTGGCACTGAAATCTTAATTTTGTGTAAAACTGGGTTCTTGCATAATGAAGAAGTTTCTTAAGGAAAGGATCAGATTCAGTTTTCTTAAACGCTCAATCTGAGCGCTGGGAGAGTGAGAAACAAGGACCTGGCACTGAAAACATCATTTTGTGTAAAACTGGGTTCTTGCATAATGAAATAGTTTCTTAAGGAAAGGATCAGAATCAGTTTTCTTAAACGTTCATTCTGGGTGCTGGGAGAGTGAGAAACAAGGACTTGGCACTGAAAACATCATTTTGTGTAAAACTGGGTTCTTGCATAATGAAATAGTTTCTTAAGGAAAGGATCAGAATCAGTTTTCTTAAACGTTCATTCTGAGTGCTGGGAGAGTGAGAAACAAGGACCTGGCACTGAAAACCGCATTTTGTGTAAAACTGGGTTCTTGCATAATGAAATAGTTTCTTAAGGAAAGGATCAGAATCAGTTTTCTTGAACGTTCATTCTGAGTGCTGGGAGAGTGAGAAACAAGGACTTGGCAATGAAAACATCATTTTGTGTAAAACTGGGTTCTTTTATAATGAAATAGTTTCTTAAGGAAAGGATATGAATCAGTTTTCTTAAACACTCCTTCTGAGTGCTGGGAGAGTGAGAAACAAGGACCTGGCACTGAAATCTTAATTTTGTGTAAAACTGGGTTCTTGCATAATGAAAAAGTTTCTTAAGGAAAGGATCAGAATCAGTTTTCATAAACACTCATTCTGAGTGCTGGGAGAGTGAGAAACAAGGACCTGGCACTGAAAACAGCATTTTGTGTAAAACTGGGTTCTTGCATAATGAAAAAGTTTCTTAAGGAAATGATCAGAATCAGATTTCTTAAACGCTCATTATGAGTGCTGGGAGAGTGAGAAACAAGGAGTTGGCACTGAAATCTTCATTTTGTTTAAAACTGGATTTGTTTATAATGAAAACATTTCTTTAGGAAAGGATCAGAATCACTTTTCTTAAACGCTCATTCAGAGTGCTGGGAGAGTGAGAAACAAGGACTTGGCATTGAAAACAGCATTTTGTGTAAAACTGGGTTCTTGCATAATGAAAAAGTTTCTTAAGGAAAGGATCAGAATCAGTTTTCTTAAACACTCATCATGAGTGCTGGGAGAGTGAGAAACAAGGATTTGTCACTGAAATCTTAATTTTGTGTAAAACTGGGTTCTTGCATAATGAAAAAGTTTCTTAAGGAAAGGATCAGAATCAGTTTTCTTAAACACTCATTCTGAGTGCTGGGAGAGTGAGAAACAAGGATTTGGCACTGAAAACATCATTTTGTGTAAAACTGGGTTCTTGCATAATGAAAAAGTTTCTTAAGGAAAGGATCAGAATCAGTTTTCTTAAACGTTCATTCTGAGTGCTGGGAGAGTGAGAAACAAGGACCTGGCAATGAAAACATCATTTTGTGTAAAACTGGGTTCTTGCATAATGAAATAGTTTCTTAAGGAAAGGATCAGAATCAGTTTTCTTAAACACTCATTCAGAGTGCTGGGAGAGTGAGAAACAAGGACTTTGCATTGAAAACAGCATTTTGTGTAAAACTGGGTTCTTGCATAATGAAAAAGTTTCTTAAGGAAAGGATCAGAATCAGTTTTCTTAAACACTCATCATGAGTGCTGGGAGAGTGAGAAACAAGGATTTGTCACTGAAATCTTAATTTTGTGTAAAACTGGGTTCTTGCATAATGAAAAAGTTTCTTAAGGAAAGGATCAGAATCAGTTTTCTTAAACACTCATTCTGAGTGCTGGGAGAGTGAGAAACAAGGATTTGGCACTGAAAACATCATTTTGTGTAAAACTGGGTTCTTGCATAATGAAAAAGTTTCTTAAGGAAAGGATCAGAATCAGTTTTCTTAAACACTCATTCTGAGCGCTGGGAGAGTGAGAAACAAGGACCTGGCACTGAAAACATCATTTTGTGTAAAACTGGGTTCTTGCATAATGAAATAGTTTCTTAAGGAAAGGATCAGAATCAGTTTTCTTAAACGTTCATTCTGAGTGCTGGGAGAGTGAGAAACAAGGACCTGGCAATGAAAACATCATTTTGTGTAAAACTGGGTTCTTGCATAATGAAATAGTTTCTTAAGGAAAGGATCAGAATCAGTTTTCTTAAACACTCATTCTTAGTGCTGGGAGAGTGAGAAACAAGGACCTGGCACTGAAAACATCATTTTGTGTAAAACTGGATTTGTTTATAATGAAAAAAATTCTTTAGGAAAGGATCAGATTCAGTTTTCTTAAACGCTCATTCTGAGCGCTGGGAGAGTGAGAAACAAGGACCTGGCACTGAAAACATCATTTTGTGTAAAACTGGGTTTGTTTATATTGAAAAAAATTCTTTAGGAAAGGATCAGATTCAGTTTTCTTAAACGCTCATTCTGAGCGCTGGGAGAGTGAGAAACAAGGACCTGGCACTGAAAACATCATTTTGTGTAAAACTGGGTTCTTGCATAATGAAATAGTTTCTTAAGGAAAGGATCAGAATCAGTTTTCTTAAACGTTCATTCTGAGTGCTGGGAGAGTGAGAAACAAGGACTTGGCACTGAAAACATCATTTTGTGTAAAACTGGGTTCTTGCATAATGAAATAGTTTCTTAAGGAAAGGATCAGAATCAGTTTTCTTAAACACTCATTCTGAGTGCTGGGAGAGTGAGAAACAAGGACCTGGCACTGAAAACATCATTTTGTGTAAAACTGGATTTGTTTATAATGAAAACATTTCTTTAGGAAAGGATCAGAATCAGTTTTCTTAAACGCTCATTCAGAGTGCTGGGAGAGTGAGAAACAAGGACTTGGCACTGAAAACAGCATTTTGTGTAAAACTGGGTTCTTGCATAATGAAATAGTTTCTTAAGGAAAGGATCAGAATCAGTTTTCTTAAACACTCATTCTGAGCGCTGGGAGAGTGAGAAACAAGGACCTGGCACTGAAAACATCATTTTGTGTAAAACTGGGTTCTTGCATAATGAAATAGTTTCTTAAGGAAAGGATCAGAATCAGTTTTCTTAAACGTTCATTCTGAGTGCTGGGAGAGTGAGAAACAAGGACTTGGCACTGAAAACATCATTTTGTGTAAAACTGGGTCCTTGCATAATGAAATAGTTTCTTAAGGAAAGGATCAGAATCAGTTTTCTTAAACGTTCATACTGAGTGCTGGGAGAGTGAGAAACAAGGACTTGGCACTGAAAACATCATTTTGTGTAAAACTGGGTTCTTGCATAATGAAATAGTTTCTTAAGGAAAGGATCAGAATCAGTTTTCTTAAACACTCATTCTGAGTGCTGGGAGAGTGAGAAACAAGGACCTGGCACTGAAAACATCATTTTGTGTAAAACTGGATTTGTTTATAATGAAAACATTTCTTTAGGAAAGGATCAGAATCAGTTTTCTTAAACGCTCATTCAGAGTGCTGGGAGAGTGAGAAACAAGGACTTGGCACTGAAAACAGCATTTTGTGTAAAACTGGGTTCTTGCATAATGAAATAGTTTCTTAAGGAAAGGATCAGAATCAGTTTTCTTAAACACTCATTATGAGTGCTGGGAGAGTGAGAAACAAGGATTTGGCACTGAAATCTTAATTTTGTGTAAAACTGGGTTCTTGCATAATGAAGAAGTTTCTTAAGGAAAGGATCAGATTCAGTTTTCTTAAACGCTCAATCTGAGCGCTGGGAGAGTGAGAAACAAGGACCTGGCACTGAAAACATCATTTTGTGTAAAACTGGGTTCTTGCATAATGAAATAGTTTCTTAAGGAAAGGATCAGAATCAGTTTTCTTAAACGTTCATTCTGGGTGCTGGGAGAGTGAGAAACAAGGACTTGGCACTGAAAACATCATTTTGTGTAAAACTGGGTTCTTGCATAATGAAATAGTTTCTTAAGGAAAGGATCAGAATCAGTTTTCTTAAACGTTCATTCTGAGTGCTGGGAGAGTGAGAAACAAGGACCTGGCACTGAAAACCGCATTTTGTGTAAAACTGGGTTCTTGCATAATGAAATAGTTTCTTAAGGAAAGGATCAGAATCAGTTTTCTTGAACGTTCATTCTGAGTGCTGGGAGAGTGAGAAACAAGGACTTGGCAATGAAAACATCATTTTGTGTAAAACTGGGTTCTTTTATAATGAAATAGTTTCTTAAGGAAAGGATATGAATCAGTTTTCTTAAACACTCCTTCTGAGTGCTGGGAGAGTGAGAAACAAGGACCTGGCACTGAAATCTTAATTTTGTGTAAAACTGGGTTCTTGCATAATGAAAAAGTTTCTTAAGGAAAGGATCAGAATCAGTTTTCATAAACACTCATTCTGAGTGCTGGGAGAGTGAGAAACAAGGACCTGGCACTGAAAACAGCATTTTGTGTAAAACTGGGTTCTTGCATAATGAAAAAGTTTCTTAAGGAAATGATCAGAATCAGATTTCTTAAACGCTCATTATGAGTGCTGGGAGAGTGAGAAACAAGGAGTTGGCACTGAAATCTTCATTTTGTTTAAAACTGGATTTGTTTATAATGAAAACATTTCTTTAGGAAAGGATCAGAATCACTTTTCTTAAACGCTCATTCAGAGTGCTGGGAGAGTGAGAAACAAGGACTTGGCATTGAAAACAGCATTTTGTGTAAAACTGGGTTCTTGCATAATGAAAAAGTTTCTTAAGGAAAGGATCAGAATCAGTTTTCTTAAACACTCATCATGAGTGCTGGGAGAGTGAGAAACAAGGATTTGTCACTGAAATCTTAATTTTGTGTAAAACTGGGTTCTTGCATAATGAAAAAGTTTCTTAAGGAAAGGATCAGAATCAGTTTTCTTAAACACTCATTCTGAGTGCTGGGAGAGTGAGAAACAAGGATTTGGCACTGAAAACATCATTTTGTGTAAAACTGGGTTCTTGCATAATGAAAAAGTTTCTTAAGGAAAGGATCAGAATCAGTTTTCTTAAACGTTCATTCTGAGTGCTGGGAGAGTGAGAAACAAGGACCTGGCAATGAAAACATCATTTTGTGTAAAACTGGGTTCTTGCATAATGAAATAGTTTCTTAAGGAAAGGATCAGAATCAGTTTTCTTAAACACTCATTCAGAGTGCTGGGAGAGTGAGAAACAAGGACTTTGCATTGAAAACAGCATTTTGTGTAAAACTGGGTTCTTGCATAATGAAAAAGTTTCTTAAGGAAAGGATCAGAATCAGTTTTCTTAAACACTCATCATGAGTGCTGGGAGAGTGAGAAACAAGGATTTGTCACTGAAATCTTAATTTTGTGTAAAACTGGGTTCTTGCATAATGAAAAAGTTTCTTAAGGAAAGGATCAGAATCAGTTTTCTTAAACACTCATTCTGAGTGCTGGGAGAGTGAGAAACAAGGATTTGGCACTGAAAACATCATTTTGTGTAAAACTGGGTTCTTGCATAATGAAAAAGTTTCTTAAGGAAAGGATCAGAATCAGTTTTCTTAAACACTCATTCTGAGCGCTGGGAGAGTGAGAAACAAGGACCTGGCACTGAAAACATCATTTTGTGTAAAACTGGGTTCTTGCATAATGAAATAGTTTCTTAAGGAAAGGATCAGAATCAGTTTTCTTAAACGTTCATTCTGAGTGCTGGGAGAGTGAGAAACAAGGACCTGGCAATGAAAACATCATTTTGTGTAAAACTGGGTTCTTGCATAATGAAATAGTTTCTTAAGGAAAGGATCAGAATCAGTTTTCTTAAACACTCATTCTTAGTGCTGGGAGAGTGAGAAACAAGGACCTGGCACTGAAAACATCATTTTGTGTAAAACTGGATTTGTTTATAATGAAAAAAATTCTTTAGGAAAGGATCAGATTCAGTTTTCTTAAACGCTCATTCTGAGCGCTGGGAGAGTGAGAAACAAGGACCTGGCACTGAAAACATCATTTTGTGTAAAACTGGGTTTGTTTATATTGAAAAAAATTCTTTAGGAAAGGATCAGATTCAGTTTTCTTAAACGCTCATTCTGAGCGCTGGGAGAGTGAGAAACAAGGACCTGGCACTGAAAACATCATTTTGTGTAAAACTGGGTTCTTGCATAATGAAATAGTTTCTTAAGGAAAGGATCAGAATCAGTTTTCTTAAACGTTCATTCTGAGTGCTGGGAGAGTGAGAAACAAGGACTTGGCACTGAAAACATCATTTTGTGTAAAACTGGGTTCTTGCATAATGAAATAGTTTCTTAAGGAAAGGATCAGAATCAGTTTTCTTAAACACTCATTCTGAGTGCTGGGAGAGTGAGAAACAAGGACCTGGCACTGAAAACATCATTTTGTGTAAAACTGGATTTGTTTATAATGAAAACATTTCTTTAGGAAAGGATCAGAATCAGTTTTCTTAAACGCTCATTCAGAGTGCTGGGAGAGTGAGAAACAAGGACTTGGCACTGAAAACAGCATTTTGTGTAAAACTGGGTTCTTGCATAATGAAATAGTTTCTTAAGGAAAGGATCAGAATCAGTTTTCTTAAACACTCATTCTGAGCGCTGGGAGAGTGAGAAACAAGGACCTGGCACTGAAAACATCATTTTGTGTAAAACTGGGTTCTTGCATAATGAAATAGTTTCTTAAGGAAAGGATCAGAATCAGTTTTCTTAAACGTTCATTCTGAGTGCTGGGAGAGTGAGAAACAAGGACTTGGCACTGAAAACATCATTTTGTGTAAAACTGGGTTCTTGCATAATGAAATAGTTTCTTAAGGAAAGGATCAGAATCAGTTTTCTTAAACACTCATTCTGAGTGCTGGGAGAGTGAGAAACAAGGACCTGGCACTGAAAACATCATTTTGTGTAAAACTGGATTTGTTTATAATGAAAACATTTCTTTAGGAAAGGATCAGAATCAGTTTTCTTAAACGCTCATTCAGAGTGCTGGGAGAGTGAGAAACAAGGACTTGGCACTGAAAACAGCATTTTGTGTAAAACTGGGTTCTTGCATAATGAAATAGTTTCTTAAGGAAAGGATCAGAATCAGTTTTCTTAAACACTCATTATGAGTGCTGGGAGAGTGAGAAACAAGGATTTGGCACTGAAATCTTAATTTTGTGTAAAACTGGGTTCTTGCATAATGAAGAAGTTTCTTAAGGAAAGGATCAGATTCAGTTTTCTTAAACGCTCAATCTGAGCGCTGGGAGAGTGAGAAACAAGGACCTGGCACTGAAAACATCATTTTGTGTAAAACTGGGTTCTTGCATAATGAAATAGTTTCTTAAGGAAAGGATCAGAATCAGTTTTCTTAAACGTTCATTCTGAGTGCTGGGAGAGTGAGAAACAAGGACTTGGCAATGAAAACATCATTTTGTGTAAAACTGGGTTCTTTTATAATGAAATAGTTTCTTAAGGAAAGGATCAGAATCAGTTTTCTTAAACACTCATTCTGAGTGCTGGGAGAGTGAGAAACAAGGACTTGGCACTGAAAACCGCATTTTGTGTAAAACTGGGTTCTTGCATAATGAAAAAGTTTCTTAAGGAAATGATCAGAATCAGATTTCTTAAACGCTCATTATGAGTGCTGGGAGAGTGAGAAACAAGGAGTTGGCACTGAAATCTTCATTTTGTGTAAAACTGGGTTCTTGCATAATGAAATAGTTTCTTAAGGAAAGGATCAGAATCAGTTTTCTTAAACGTTCATTCTGAGTGCTGGGAGAGTGAGAAACAAGGACTTGGCACTGAAAACATCATTTTGTGTAAAACTGGGTTCTTGCATAATGAAATAGTTTCTTAAGGAAAGGATCAGAATCAGTTTTCTTAAACGTTCATTCTGAGTGCTACGAGTGAGAAACAAGGACCTGGCACTGAAAACATCATTTTGTGTAAAACTGGATTTGTTTATAATGAAAAAAATTCTTTAGGAAAGGATCAGATTCAGTTTTCTTAAACACTCATTCAGAGTGCTGGGAGAGTGAGAAACAAGGACTTGGCAATGAAAACATCATTTTGTGTAAAACTGGGTTTGTTTATAATGAAAAAAATTCTTTAGGAAAGGATCAGATTCAGTTTTCTTAAACGCTCATTCTGAGCACTGGGAGAGTGAGAAACAAGGACCTGGCACTGAAAACATCATTTTGTGTAAAACTGGGTTCTTGCATAATGAAATAGTTTCTTAAGGAAAGGATCAGAATCAGTTTTCTTAAACGTTCATTCTGAGTGCTGGGAGAGTGAGAAACAAGGACTTGGCACTGAAAACATCATTTTGTGTAAAACTGGGTTCTTGCATAATGAAATAGTTTCTTAAGGAAAGGATCAGAATCAGTTTTCTTAAACACTCATTCTGAGTGCTGGGAGAGTGAGAAACAAGGACCTGGCACTGAAAACATCATTTTGTGTAAAACTGGATTTGTTTATAATGAAAAAAATTCTTTAGGAAAGGATCAGATTCAGTTTTCTTAAACACTCATTCAGAGTGCTGGGAGAGTGAGAAACAAGGACTTGGCAATGAAAACATCATTTTGTGTAAAACTGGGTTTGTTTATAATGAAAAAAATTCTTTAGGAAAGGATCAGATTCAGTTTTCTTAAACGCTCATTCTGAGCGCTGGGAGAGTGAGAAACAAGGACCTGGCACTGAAAACATCATTTTGTGTAAAACTGGGTTCTTGCATAATGAAATAGTTTCTTAAGGAAAGGATCAGAATCAGTTTTCTTAAACGTTCATTCTGAGTGCTGGGAGAGTGAGATACAAGGACTTGGCACTGAAAACATCATTTTGTGTAAAACTGGGTTCTTGCATAATGAAATAGTTTCTTAAGGAAAGGATCAGAATCAGTTTTCTTAAACACTCATTCTGAGTGCTGGGAGAGTGAGAAACAAGGACCTGGCACTGAAAACATCATTTTGTGTAAAACTGGATTTGTTTATAATGAAAACATTTCTTTAGGAAAGGATCAGAATCAGTTTTCTTAAACGCTCATTCAGAGTGCTGGGAGAGTGAGAAACAAGGACTTGGCACTGAAAACAGCATTTTGTGTAAAACTGGGTTCTTGCATAATGAAATAGTTTCTTAAGGAAAGGATCAGAATCAGTTTTCTTAAACTCTCATTATGAGTGCTGGGAGAGTGAGAAACAAGGATTTGGCACTGAAATCTTAATTTTGTGTAAAACTGGGTTCTTGCATAATGAAGAAGTTTCTTAAGGAAAGGATCAGATTCAGTTTTCTTAAACGCTCAATCTGAGCGCTGGGAGAGTGAGAAACAAGGACCTGGCACTGAAAACATCATTTTGTGTAAAACTGGGTTCTTGCATAATGAAATAGTTTCTTAAGGAAAGGATCAGAATCAGTTTTCTTAAACGTTCATTCTGAGTGCTGGGAGAGTGAGAAACAAGGAGTTGGCACTGAAATCTTCATTTTGTGTAAAACTGGGTTCTTGCATAATGAAATAGTTTCTTAAGGAAAGGATCAGAATCAGTTTTCTTAAACACTCATTCTGAGTGCTACGAGTGAGAAACAAGGACCTGGCACTGAAAACATCATTTTGTGTAAAACTGGATTTGTTTATAATGAAAAAAATTCTTTAGGAAAGGATCAGATTCAGTTTTCTTAAACACTCATTCAGAGTGCTGGGAGAGTGAGAAACAAGGACTTGGCAATGAAAACATCATTTTGTGTAAAACTGGGTTTGTTTATAATGAAAAAAATTCTTTAGGAAAGGATCAGATTCAGTTTTCTTAAACGCTCATTCTGAGCACTGGGAGAGTGAGAAACAAGGACCTGGCACTGAAAACATCATTTTGTGTAAAACTGGGTTCTTGCATAATGAAATAGTTTCTTAAGGAAAGGATCAGAATCAGTTTTCTTAAACGTTCATTCTGAGTGCTGGGAGAGTGAGAAACAAGGACTTGGCACTGAAAACATCATTTTGTGTAAAACTGGGTTCTTGCATAATGAAATAGTTTCTTAAGGAAAGGATCAGAATCAGTTTTCTTAAACACTCATTCTGAGTGCTGGGAGAGTGAGAAACAAGGACCTGGCACTGAAAACATCATTTTGTGTAAAACTGGATTTGTTTATAATGAAAAAAATTCTTTAGGAAAGGATCAGATTCAGTTTTCTTAAACACTCATTCAGAGTGCTGGGAGAGTGAGAAACAAGGACTTGGCAATGAAAACATCATTTTGTGTAAAACTGGGTTTGTTTATAATGAAAAAAATTTTTTAGGAAAGGATCAGATTCAGTTTTCTTAAACGCTCATTCTGAGCGCTGGGAGAGTGAGAAACAAGGACCTGGCACTGAAAACATCATTTTGTGTAAAACTGGGTTCTTGCATAATGAAATAGTTTCTTAAGGAAAGGATCAGAATCAGTTTTCTTAAACGTTCATTCTGAGTGCTGGGAGAGTGAGAAACAAGGACTTGGCACTGAAAACATCATTTTGTGTAAAACTGGATTTGTTTATAATGAAAACATTTCTTTAGGAAAGGATCAGAATCAGTTTTCTTAAACGCTCATTCAGACTGCTGGGAGAGTGAGAAACAAGGACTTGGCACTGAAAACAGCATTTTGTGTAAAACTGGGTTCTTGCATAATGAAATAGTTTCTTAAGGAAAGGATCAGAATCAGTTTTCTTAAACACTCATTATGAGTGCTGGGAGAGTGAGAAACAAGGACTTGGCACTGAAAACATCATTTTGTGTAAAACTGGATTTGTTTATAATGAAAACATTTCTTTAGGAAAGGATCAGAATCAGTTTTCTTAAACGCTCATTCAGAGTGCTGGGAGAGTGAGAAACAAGGACTTGGCACTGAAAACAGCATTTTGTGTAAAACTGGGTTCTTGCATAATGAAACAGTTTCTTAAGGAAAGGATCAGAATCAGTTTTCTTAAACACTCATTATGAGTGCTGGGAGAGTGAGAAACAAGGACTTGGCACTGAAAACAGCATTTTGTGTAAAACTGGGTTCTTGCATAATGAAATAGTTTCTTAAGGAAAGGATCAGAATCAGTTTTCTTAAACACTCATTATGAGTGCTGGGAGAGTGAGAAACAAGGATTTGGCACTGAAATCTTAATTTTGTGTAAAACTGGGTTCTTGCATAATGAAGAAGTTTCTTAAGGAAAGGATCAGATTCAGTTTTCTTAAACGCTCAATCTGAGCGCTGGGAGAGTGAGAAACAAGGACCTGGCACTGAAAACATCATTTTGTGTAAAACTGGGTTCTTGCATAATGAAATAGTTTCTTAAGGAAAGGATCAGAATCAGTTTTCTTAAACGTTCATTCTGGGTGCTGGGAGAGTGAGAAACAAGGACTTGGCACTGAAAACATCATTTTGTGTAAAACTGGGTTCTTGCATAATGAAATAGTTTCTTAAGGAAAGGATCAGAATCAGTTTTCTTAAACGTTCATTCTGAGTGCTGGGAGAGTGAGAAACAAGGACTTGGCAATGAAAACATCATTTTGTGTAAAACTGGGTTCTTTTATAATGAAATAGTTTCTTAAGGAAAGGATCAGAATCAGTTTTCTTAAACACTCATTCAGAGTGCTGGGAGAGTGAGAAACAAGGACTTGGCAATGAAAACATCATTTTGTGTAAAACTGGGTTTGTTTATAATGAAAAAAATTCTTTAGGAAAGGATCAGATTCAGTTTTCTTAAACGCTCATTCTGAGCACTGGGAGAGTGAGAAACAAGGACCTGGCACTGAAAACATCATTTTGTGTAAAACTGGGTTCTTGCATAATGAAATAGTTTCTTAAGGAAAGGATCAGAATCAGTTTTCTTAAACGTTCATTCTGAGTGCTGGGAGAGTGAGAAACAAGGACTTGGCACTGAAAACATCATTTTGTGTAAAACTGGGTTCTTGCATAATGAAATAGTTTCTTAAGGAAAGGATCAGAATCAGTTTTCTTAAACACTCATTCTGAGTGCTGGGAGAGTGAGAAACAAGGACCTGGCACTGAAAACATCATTTTGTGTAAAACTGGATTTGTTTATAATGAAAACATTTCTTTAGGAAAGGATCAGAATCAGTTTTCTTAAACGCTCATTCAGAGTGCTGGGAGAGTGAGAAACAAGGACTTGGCACTGAAAACAGCATTTTGTGTAAAACTGGGTTCTTGCATAATGAAATAGTTTCTTAAGGAAAGGATCAGAATCAGTTTTCTTAAACTCTCATTATGAGTGCTGGGAGAGTGAGAAACAAGGATTTGGCACTGAAATCTTAATTTTGTGTAAAACTGGGTTCTTGCATAATGAAGAAGTTTCTTAAGGAAAGGATCAGATTCAGTTTTCTTAAACGCTCAATCTGAGCGCTGGGAGAGTGAGAAACAAGGACCTGGCACTGAAAACATCATTTTGTGTAAAACTGGGTTCTTGCATAATGAAATAGTTTCTTAAGGAAAGGATCAGAATCAGTTTTCTTAAACGTTCATTCTGAGTGCTGGGAGAGTGAGAAACAAGGACTTGGCAATGAAAACATCATTTTGTGTAAAACTGGGTTCTTTTATAATGAAATAGTTTCTTAAGGAAAGGATCAGAATCAGTTTTCTTAAACACTCATTCTGAGTGCTGGGAGAGTGAGAAACAAGGACCTGGCACTGAAAACCGCATTTTGTGTAAAACTGGGTTCTTGCATAATGAAAAAGTTTCTTAAGGAAATGATCAGAATCAGATTTCTTAAACGCTCATTATGAGTGCTGGGAGAGTGAGAAACAAGGAGTTGGCACTGAAATCTTCATTTTGTGTAAAACTGGGTTCTTGCATAATGAAATAGTTTCTTAAGGAAAGGATCAGAATCAGTTTTCTTAAACACTCATTCTGAGTGCTACGAGTGAGAAACAAGGACCTGGCACTGAAAACATCATTTTGTGTAAAACTGGATTTGTTTATAATGAAAACATTTCTTTAGGAAAGGATCAGAATCAGTTTTCTTAAACGCTCATTCAGAGTGCTGGGAGAGTGAGAAACAAGGACTTGGCACTGAAAACAGCACTTTGTGTAAAACTGGGTTCTTGCATAATGAAATAGTTTCTTTAGGAAAGGATCAGATTCAGTTTTCTTAAACACTCATTCTGAGTGCTGGGAGAGTGAGAAACAAGGACTTGGCAATGAAAACATCATTTTGTGTAAAACTGGGTTTGTTTATAATGAAAAAAATTCTTTAGGAAAGGATCAGATTCAGTTTTCTTAAACGCTCATTCTGAGCACTGGGAGAGTGAGAAACAAGGACCTGGCACTGAAAACATCATTTTGTGTAAAACTGGGTTCTTGCATAATGAAATAGTTTCTTAAGGAAAGGATCAGAATCAGTTTTCTTAAACGTTCATTCTGAGTGCTGGGAGAGTGAGAAACAAGGACTTGGCACTGAAAACATCATTTTGTGTAAAACTGGGTTCTTGCATAATGAAATAGTTTCTTAAGGAAAGGATCAGAATCAGTTTTCTTAAACACTCATTCTGAGTGCTGGGAGAGTGAGAAACAAGGACCTGGCACTGAAAACATCATTTTGTGTAAAACTGGATTTGTTTATAATGAAAAAAATTCTTTAGGAAAGGATCAGATTCAGTTTTCTTAAACACTCATTCAGAGTGCTGGGAGAGTGAGAAACAAGGACTTGGCAATGAAAACATCATTTTGTGTAAAACTGGGTTTGTTTATAATGAAAAAAATTCTTTAGGAAAGGATCAGATTCAGTTTTCTTAAACGCTCATTCTGAGCGCTGGGAGAGTGAGAAACAAGGACCTGGCACTGAAAACATCATTTTGTGTAAAACTGGGTTCTTGCATAATGAAATAGTTTCTTAAGGAAAGGATCAGAATCAGTTTTCTTAAACGTTCATTCTGAGTGCTGGGAGAGTGAGAAACAAGGACTTGGCACTGAAAACATCATTTTGTGTAAAACTGGATTTGTTTATAATGAAAACATTTCTTTAGGAAAGGATCAGAATCAGTTTTCTTAAACGCTCATTCAGACCGCTGGGAGAGTGAGAAACAAGGACTTGGCACTGAAAACAGCATTTTGTGTAAAACTGGGTTCTTGCATAATGAAATAGTTTCTTAAGGAAAGGATCAGAATCAGTTTTCTTAAACACTCATTATGAGTGCTGGGAGAGTGAGAAACAAGGACTTGGCACTGAAAACATCATTTTGTGTAAAACTGGATTTGTTTATAATGAAAACATTTCTTTAGGAAAGGATCAGAATCAGTTTTCTTAAACGCTCATTCAGAGTGCTGGGAGAGTGAGAAACAAGGACTTGGCACTGAAAACAGCATTTTGTGTAAAACTGGGTTCTTGCATAATGAAACAGTTTCTTAAGGAAAGGATCAGAATCAGTTTTCTTAAACACTCATTATGAGTGCTGGGAGAGTGAGAAACAAGGACTTGGCACTGAAAACAGCATTTTGTGTAAAACTGGGTTCTTGCATAATGAAATAGTTTCTTAAGGAAAGGATCAGAATCAGTTTTCTTAAACACTCATTATGAGTGCTGGGAGAGTGAGAAACAAGGATTTGGCACTGAAATCTTAATTTTGTGTAAAACTGGGTTCTTGCATAATGAAGAAGTTTCTTAAGGAAAGGATCAGATTCAGTTTTCTTAAACGCTCAATCTGAGCGCTGGGAGAGTGAGAAACAAGGACCTGGCACTGAAAACATCATTTTGTGTAAAACTGGGTTCTTGCATAATGAAATAGTTTCTTAAGGAAAGGATCAGAATCAGTTTTCTTAAACGTTCATTCTGGGTGCTGGGAGAGTGAGAAACAAGGACTTGGCACTGAAAACATCATTTTGTGTAAAACTGGGTTCTTGCATAATGAAATAGTTTCTTAAGGAAAGGATCAGAATCAGTTTTCTTAAACGTTCATTCTGAGTGCTGGGAGAGTGAGAAACAAGGACTTGGCAATGAAAACATCATTTTGTGTAAAACTGGGTTCTTTTATAATGAAATAGTTTCTTAAGGAAAGGATCAGAATCAGTTTTCTTAAACACTCATTCAGAGTGCTGGGAGAGTGAGAAACAAGGACTTGGCAATGAAAACATCATTTTGTGTAAAACTGGGTTTGTTTATAATGAAAAAAATTCTTTAGGAAAGGATCAGATTCAGTTTTCTTAAACGCTCATTCTGAGCACTGGGAGAGTGAGAAACAAGGACCTGGCACTGAAAACATCATTTTGTGTAAAACTGGGTTCTTGCATAATGAAATAGTTTCTTAAGGAAAGGATCAGAATCAGTTTTCTTAAACGTTCATTCTGAGTGCTGGGAGAGTGAGAAACAAGGACTTGGCACTGAAAACATCATTTTGTGTAAAACTGGGTTCTTGCATAATGAAATAGTTTCTTAAGGAAAGGATCAGAATCAGTTTTCTTAAACACTCATTCTGAGTGCTGGGAGAGTGAGAAACAAGGACCTGGCACTGAAAACATCATTTTGTGTAAAACTGGATTTGTTTATAATGAAAACATTTCTTTAGGAAAGGATCAGAATCAGTTTTCTTAAACGCTCATTCAGAGTGCTGGGAGAGTGAGAAACAAGGACTTGGCACTGAAAACAGCATTTTGTGTAAAACTGGGTTCTTGCATAATGAAATAGTTTCTTAAGGAAAGGATCAGAATCAGTTTTCTTAAACGTTCATTCTGAGTGCTGGGAGAGTGAGAAACAAGGACTTGGCACTGAAAACATCATTTTGTGTAAAACTGGATTTGTTTATAATGAAAACATTTCTTTAGGAAAGGATCAGAATCAGTTTTCTTAAACGCTCATTCAGACTGCTGGGAGAGTGAGAAACAAGGACTTGGCACTGAAAACAGCATTTTGTGTAAAACTGGGTTCTTGCATAATGAAATAGTTTCTTAAGGAAAGGATCAGAATCAGTTTTCTTAAACACTCATTATGAGTGCTGGGAGAGTGAGAAACAAGGACTTGGCACTGAAAACATCATTTTGTGTAAAACTGGATTTGTTTATAATGAAAACATTTCTTTAGGAAAGGATCAGAATCAGTTTTCTTAAACGCTCATTCAGAGTGCTGGGAGAGTGAGAAACAAGGACTTGGCACTGAAAACAGCATTTTGTGTAAAACTGGGTTCTTGCATAATGAAACAGTTTCTTAAGGAAAGGATCAGAATCAGTTTTCTTAAACACTCATTATGAGTGCTGGGAGAGTGAGAAACAAGGACTTGGCACTGAAAACAGCATTTTGTGTAAAACTGGGTTCTTGCATAATGAAATAGTTTCTTAAGGAAAGGATCAGAATCAGTTTTCTTAAACACTCATTATGAGTGCTGGGAGAGTGAGAAACAAGGATTTGGCACTGAAATCTTAATTTTGTGTAAAACTGGGTTCTTGCATAATGAAGAAGTTTCTTAAGGAAAGGATCAGATTCAGTTTTCTTAAACGCTCAATCTGAGCGCTGGGAGAGTGAGAAACAAGGACCTGGCACTGAAAACATCATTTTGTGTAAAACTGGGTTCTTGCATAATGAAATAGTTTCTTAAGGAAAGGATCAGAATCAGTTTTCTTAAACGTTCATTCTGGGTGCTGGGAGAGTGAGAAACAAGGACTTGGCACTGAAAACATCATTTTGTGTAAAACTGGGTTCTTGCATAATGAAATAGTTTCTTAAGGAAAGGATCAGAATCAGTTTTCTTAAACGTTCATTCTGAGTGCTGGGAGAGTGAGAAACAAGGACTTGGCAATGAAAACATCATTTTGTGTAAAACTGGGTTCTTTTATAATGAAATAGTTTCTTAAGGAAAGGATCAGAATCAGTTTTCTTAAACACTCATTCAGAGTGCTGGGAGAGTGAGAAACAAGGACTTGGCAATGAAAACATCATTTTGTGTAAAACTGGGTTTGTTTATAATGAAAAAAATTCTTTAGGAAAGGATCAGATTCAGTTTTCTTAAACGCTCATTCTGAGCACTGGGAGAGTGAGAAACAAGGACCTGGCACTGAAAACATCATTTTGTGTAAAACTGGGTTCTTGCATAATGAAATAGTTTCTTAAGGAAAGGATCAGAATCAGTTTTCTTAAACGTTCATTCTGAGTGCTGGGAGAGTGAGAAACAAGGACTTGGCACTGAAAACATCATTTTGTGTAAAACTGGGTTCTTGCATAATGAAATAGTTTCTTAAGGAAAGGATCAGAATCAGTTTTCTTAAACACTCATTCTGAGTGCTGGGAGAGTGAGAAACAAGGACCTGGCACTGAAAACATCATTTTGTGTAAAACTGGATTTGTTTATAATGAAAACATTTCTTTAGGAAAGGATCAGAATCAGTTTTCTTAAACGCTCATTCAGAGTGCTGGGAGAGTGAGAAACAAGGACTTGGCACTGAAAACAGCATTTTGTGTAAAACTGGGTTCTTGCATAATGAAATAGTTTCTTAAGGAAAGGATCAGAATCAGTTTTCTTAAACTCTCATTATGAGTGCTGGGAGAGTGAGAAACAAGGATTTGGCACTGAAATCTTAATTTTGTGTAAAACTGGGTTCTTGCATAATGAAGAAGT
Source organism: Triplophysa bombifrons (assembly GCA_029783895.1). Classification (NCBI taxonomy): domain Eukaryota; kingdom Metazoa; phylum Chordata; class Actinopteri; order Cypriniformes; family Nemacheilidae; genus Triplophysa; species Triplophysa bombifrons. The sequence continues at coordinate 10,012,786 of CM056455.1, forward strand.
TTCTTAAGGAAAGGATCAGATTCAGTTTTCTTAAACGCTCAATCTGAGCGCTGGGAAAGTGAGAAACAAGGACCTGGCACTGAAAACATCATTTTGTGTAAAACTGGGTTCTTGCATAATGAAATAGTTTCTTAAGGAAAGGATCAGAATCAGTTTTCTTAAACGTTCATTCTGAGTGCTGGGAGAGTGAGAAACAAGGACTTGGCAATGAAAACATCATTTTGTGTAAAACTGGGTTCTTTTATAATGAAATAGTTTCTTAAGGAAAGGATCAGAATCAGTTTTCTTAAACACTCATTCTGAGTGCTGGGAGAGTGAGAAACAAGGACCTGGCACTGAAAACCGCATTTTGTGTAAAACTGGGTTCTTGCATAATGAAAAAGTTTCTTAAGGAAATGATCAGAATCAGATTTCTTAAACGCTCATTATGAGTGCTGGGAGAGTGAGAAACAAGGAGTTGGCACTGAAATCTTCATTTTGTGTAAAACTGGGTTCTTGCATAATGAAATAGTTTCTTAAGGAAAGGATCAGAATCAGTTTTCTTAAACACTCATTCTGAGTGCTACGAGTGAGAAACAAGGACCTGGCACTGAAAACATCATTTTGTGTAAAACTGGATTTGTTTATAATGAAAAAAATTCTTTAGGAAAGGATCAGATTCAGTTTTCTTAAACACTCATTCAGAGTGCTGGGAGAGTGAGAAACAAGGACTTGGCAATGAAAACATCATTTTGTGTAAAACTGGGTTTGTTTATAATGAAAAAAATTCTTTAGGAAAGGATCAGATTCAGTTTTCTTAAACGCTCATTCTGAGCACTGGGAGAGTGAGAAACAAGGACCTGGCACTGAAAACATCATTTTGTGTAAAACTGGGTTCTTGCATAATGAAATAGTTTCTTAAGGAAAGGATCAGAATCAGTTTTCTTAAACGTTCATTCTGAGTGCTGGGAGAGTGAGAAACAAGGACTTGGCACTGAAAACATCATTTTGTGTAAAACTGGATTTGTTTATAATGAAAACATTTCTTTAGGAAAGGATCAGAATCAGTTTTCTTAAACGCTCATTCAGACTGCTGGGAGAGTGAGAAACAAGGACTTGGCACTGAAAACAGCATTTTGTGTAAAACTGGGTTCTTGCATAATGAAATAGTTTCTTAAGGAAAGGATCAGAATCAGTTTTCTTAAACACTCATTATGAGTGCTGGGAGAGTGAGAAACAAGGACTTGGCACTGAAAACATCATTTTGTGTAAAACTGGATTTGTTTATAATGAAAACATTTCTTTAGGAAAGGATCAGAATCAGTTTTCTTAAACGCTCATTCTGAGCGCTGGGAGAGTGAGAAACAAGGACCTGGCACTGAAAACATCATTTTGTGTAAAACTGGGTTCTTGCATAATGAAATAGTTTCTTAAGGAAAGGATCAGAATCAGTTTTCTTAAACGTTCATTCTGAGTGCTGGGAGAGTGAGAAACAAGGACTTGGCACTGAAAACAGCATTTTGTGTAAAACTGGGTTCTTGCATAATGAAATAGTTTCTTAAGGAAAGGATCAGAATCAGTTTTCTTAAACACTCATTATGAGTGCTGGGAGAGTGAGAAACAAGGACTTGGCACTGAAAACAGCATTTTGTGTAAAACTGGGTTCTTGCATAATGAAATAGTTTCTTAAGGAAAGGATCAGAATCAGTTTTCTTAAACACTCATTATGAGTGCTGGGAGAGTGAGAAACAAGGATTTGGCACTGAAATCTTAATTTTGTGTAAAACTGGGTTCTTGCATAATGAAGAAGTTTCTTAAGGAAAGGATCAGATTCAGTTTTCTTAAACGCTCAATCTGAGCGCTGGGAGAGTGAGAAACAAGGACCTGGCACTGAAAACATCATTTTGTGTAAAACTGGGTTCTTGCATAATGAAATAGTTTCTTAAGGAAAGGATCAGAATCAGTTTTCTTAAACGTTCATTCTGGGTGCTGGGAGAGTGAGAAACAAGGACTTGGCACTGAAAACATCATTTTGTGTAAAACTGGGTTCTTGCATAATGAAATAGTTTCTTAAGGAAAGGATCAGAATCAGTTTTCTTAAACGTTCATTCTGAGTGCTGGGAGAGTGAGAAACAAGGACTTGGCAATGAAAACATCATTTTGTGTAAAACTGGGTTCTTTTATAATGAAATAGTTTCTTAAGGAAAGGATCAGAATCAGTTTTCTTAAACACTCATTCAGAGTGCTGGGAGAGTGAGAAACAAGGACTTGGCAATGAAAACATCATTTTGTGTAAAACTGGGTTTGTTTATAATGAAAAAAATTCTTTAGGAAAGGATCAGATTCAGTTTTCTTAAACACTCATTCTGAGTGCTGGGAGAGTGAGAAACAAGGACCTGGCACTGAAAACATCATTTTGTGTAAAACTGGATTTGTTTATAATGAAAACATTTCATTAGGAAAGGATCAGAATCAGTTTTCTTAAACACTCATTCTGAGTGCTGGGAGAGTGAGAAACAAGGACCTGGCACTGAAAACATCATTTTGTGTAAAACTGGGTTCTTGCATAATGAAATAGTTTCTTAAGGAAAGGATCAGAATCAGTTTTCTTAAACGTTCATTCTGAGTGCTGGGAGAGTGAGAAACAAGGACTTGGCACTGAAAACATCATTTTGTGTAAAACTGGGTTCTTGCATAATGAAATAGTTTCTTAAGGAAAGGATCAGAATCAGTTTTCTTAAACACTCATTCTGAGTGCTGGGAGAGTGAGAAACAAGGACCTGGCACTGAAAACATCATTTTGTGTAAAACTGGATTTGTTTATAATGAAAACATTTCTTTAGGAAAGGATCAGAATCAGTTTTCTTAAACGCTCATTCAGAGTGCTGGGAGAGTGAGAAACAAGGACTTGGCACTGAAAACAGCATTTTGTGTAAAACTGGGTTCTTGCATAATGAAATAGTTTCTTAAGGAAAGGATCAGAATCAGTTTTCTTAAACTCTCATTATGAGTGCTGGGAGAGTGAGAAACAAGGATTTGGCACTGAAATCTTAATTTTGTGTAAAACTGGGTTCTTGCATAATGAAGAAGTTTCTTAAGGAAAGGATCAGATTCAGTTTTCTTAAACGCTCATTCTGAGTGCTGGGAGAGTGAGAAACAAGGACCTGGCACTGAAAACCGCATTTTGTGTAAAACTGGGTTCTTGCATAATGAAAAAGTTTCTTAAGGAAAGGATCAGAATCAGTTTTCTTAAACGTTCATTATGAGTGCTGGGAGAGTGAGAAACAAGGAGTTGGCACTGAAATCTTCATTTTGTGTAAAACTGGGTTCTTGCATAATGAAATAGTTTCTTAAGGAAAGGATCAGAATCAGTTTTCTTAAACACTCATTCTGAGTGCTACGAGTGAGAAACAAGGACCTGGCACTGAAAACATCATTTTGTGTAAAACTGGATTTGTTTATAATGAAAAAAATTCTTTAGGAAAGGATCAGATTCAGTTTTCTTAAACACTCATTCAGAGTGCTGGGAGAGTGAGAAACAAGGACTTGGCAATGAAAACATCATTTTGTGTAAAACTGGGTTTGTTTATAATGAAAAAAATTCTTTAGGAAAGGATCAGATTCAGTTTTCTTAAACGCTCATTCTGAGCACTGGGAGAGTGAGAAACAAGGACCTGGCACTGAAAACATCATTTTGTGTAAAACTGGGTTCTTGCATAATGAAATAGTTTCTTAAGGAAAGGATCAGAATCAGTTTTCTTAAACGTTCATTCTGAGTGCTGGGAGAGTGAGAAACAAGGACTTGGCACTGAAAACATCATTTTGTGTAAAACTGGGTTCTTGCATAATGAAGAAGTTTCTTAAGGAAAGGATCAGAATCAGTTTTCTTAAACGTTCATTCTGAGCACTGGGAGAGTGAGAAACAAGGACCTGGCACTGAAAACATCATTTTGTGTAAAACTGGGTTCTTGCATAATGAAATAGTTTCTTAAGGAAAGGATCAGAATCAGTTTTCTTAAACACTCATTATGAGTGCTGGGAGAGTGAGAAACAAGGATTTGGCACTGAAATCTTAATTTTGTGTAAAACTGGGTTCTTGCATAATGAAGAAGTTTCTTAAGGAAAGGATCAGATTCAGTTTTCTTAAACGCTCAATCTGAGCGCTGGGAGAGTGAGAAACAAGGACCTGGCACTGAAAACATCATTTTGTGTAAAACTGGGTTCTTGCATAATGAAATAGTTTCTTAAGGAAAGGATCAGAATCAGTTTTCTTAAACGTTCATTCTGGGTGCTGGGAGAGTGAGAAACAAGGACTTGGCACTGAAAACATCATTTTGTGTAAAACTGGGTTCTTGCATAATGAAATAGTTTCTTAAGGAAAGGATCAGAATCAGTTTTCTTAAACGTTCATTCTGAGTGCTGGGAGAGTGAGAAACAAGGACTTGGCAATGAAAACATCATTTTGTGTAAAACTGGGTTCTTTTATAATGAAATAGTTTCTTAAGGAAAGGATCAGAATCAGTTTTCTTAAACACTCATTCAGACTGCTGGGAGAGTGAGAAACAAGGACTTGGCACTGAAAACAGCATTTTGTGTAAAACTGGGTTCTTGCATAATGAAATAGTTTCTTAAGGAAAGGATCAGAATCAGTTTTCTTAAACACTCATTATGAGTGCTGGGAGAGTGAGAAACAAGGACTTGGCACTGAAAACATCATTTTGTGTAAAACTGGATTTGTTTATAATGAAAACATTTCTTTAGGAAAGGATCAGAATCAGTTTTCTTAAACGCTCATTCTGAGCGCTGGGAGAGTGAGAAACAAGGACCTGGCACTGAAAACATCATTTTGTGTAAAACTGGGTTCTTGCATAATGAAATAGTTTCTTAAGGAAAGGATCAGAATCAGTTTTCTTAAACGTTCATTCTGAGTGCTGGGAGAGTGAGAAACAAGGACTTGGCACTGAAAACAGCATTTTGTGTAAAACTGGGTTCTTGCATAATGAAATAGTTTCTTAAGGAAAGGATCAGAATCAGTTTTCTTAAACACTCATTATGAGTGCTGGGAGAGTGAGAAACAAGGACTTGGCACTGAAAACAGCATTTTGTGTAAAACTGGGTTCTTGCATAATGAAATAGTTTCTTAAGGAAAGGATCAGAATCAGTTTTCTTAAACACTCATTATGAGTGCTGGGAGAGTGAGAAACAAGGATTTGGCACTGAAATCTTAATTTTGTGTAAAACTGGGTTCTTGCATAATGAAGAAGTTTCTTAAGGAAAGGATCAGATTCAGTTTTCTTAAACGCTCAATCTGAGCGCTGGGAGAGTGAGAAACAAGGACCTGGCACTGAAAACATCATTTTGTGTAAAACTGGGTTCTTGCATAATGAAATAGTTTCTTAAGGAAAGGATCAGAATCAGTTTTCTTAAACGTTCATTCTGGGTGCTGGGAGAGTGAGAAACAAGGACTTGGCACTGAAAACATCATTTTGTGTAAAACTGGGTTCTTGCATAATGAAATAGTTTCTTAAGGAAAGGATCAGAATCAGTTTTCTTAAACGTTCATTCTGAGTGCTGGGAGAGTGAGAAACAAGGACTTGGCAATGAAAACATCATTTTGTGTAAAACTGGGTTCTTTTATAATGAAATAGTTTCTTAAGGAAAGGATCAGAATCAGTTTTCTTAAACACTCATTCAGAGTGCTGGGAGAGTGAGAAACAAGGACTTGGCAATGAAAACATCATTTTGTGTAAAACTGGGTTTGTTTATAATGAAAAAAATTCTTTAGGAAAGGATCAGATTCAGTTTTCTTAAACACTCATTCTGAGTGCTGGGAGAGTGAGAAACAAGGACCTGGCACTGAAAACATCATTTTGTGTAAAACTGGATTTGTTTATAATGAAAACATTTCTTTAGGAAAGGATCAGAATCAGTTTTCTTAAACACTCATTCTGAGTGCTGGGAGAGTGAGAAACAAGGACCTGGCACTGAAAACATCATTTTGTGTAAAACTGGGTTCTTGCATAATGAAATAGTTTCTTAAGGAAAGGATCAGAATCAGTTTTCTTAAACGTTCATTCTGAGTGCTGGGAGAGTGAGAAACAAGGACTTGGCACTGAAAACATCATTTTGTGTAAAACTGGGTTCTTGCATAATGAAATAGTTTCTTAAGGAAAGGATCAGAATCAGTTTTCTTAAACACTCATTCTGAGTGCTGGGAGAGTGAGAAACAAGGACCTGGCACTGAAAACATCATTTTGTGTAAAACTGGATTTGTTTATAATGAAAACATTTCTTTAGGAAAGGATCAGAATCAGTTTTCTTAAACGCTCATTCAGAGTGCTGGGAGAGTGAGAAACAAGGACTTGGCACTGAAAACAGCATTTTGTGTAAAACTGGGTTCTTGCATAATGAAATAGTTTCTTAAGGAAAGGATCAGAATCAGTTTTCTTAAACTCTCATTATGAGTGCTGGGAGAGTGAGAAACAAGGATTTGGCACTGAAATCTTAATTTTGTGTAAAACTGGGTTCTTGCATAATGAAGAAGTTTCTTAAGGAAAGGATCAGATTCAGTTTTCTTAAACGCTCATTCTGAGTGCTGGGAGAGTGAGAAACAAGGACCTGGCACTGAAAACCGCATTTTGTGTAAAACTGGGTTCTTGCATAATGAAAAAGTTTCTTAAGGAAAGGATCAGAATCAGTTTTCTTAAACGTTCATTATGAGTGCTGGGAGAGTGAGAAACAAGGAGTTGGCACTGAAATCTTCATTTTGTGTAAAACTGGGTTCTTGCATAATGAAATAGTTTCTTAAGGAAAGGATCAGAATCAGTTTTCTTAAACACTCATTCTGAGTGCTACGAGTGAGAAACAAGGACCTGGCACTGAAAACATCATTTTGTGTAAAACTGGATTTGTTTATAATGAAAAAAATTCTTTAGGAAAGGATCAGATTCAGTTTTCTTAAACACTCATTCAGAGTGCTGGGAGAGTGAGAAACAAGGACTTGGCAATGAAAACATCATTTTGTGTAAAACTGGGTTTGTTTATAATGAAAAAAATTCTTTAGGAAAGGATCAGATTCAGTTTTCTTAAACGCTCATTCTGAGCACTGGGAGAGTGAGAAACAAGGACCTGGCACTGAAAACATCATTTTGTGTAAAACTGGGTTCTTGCATAATGAAATAGTTTCTTAAGGAAAGGATCAGAATCAGTTTTCTTAAACGTTCATTCTGAGTGCTGGGAGAGTGAGAAACAAGGACTTGGCACTGAAAACATCATTTTGTGTAAAACTGGGTTCTTGCATAATGAAGAAGTTTCTTAAGGAAAGGATCAGAATCAGTTTTCTTAAACGTTCATTCTGAGCACTGGGAGAGTGAGAAACAAGGACCTGGCACTGAAAACATCATTTTGTGTAAAACTGGGTTCTTGCATAATGAAATAGTTTCTTAAGGAAAGGATCAGAATCAGTTTTCTTAAACACTCATTATGAGTGCTGGGAGAGTGAGAAACAAGGATTTGGCACTGAAATCTTAATTTTGTGTAAAACTGGGTTCTTGCATAATGAAGAAGTTTCTTAAGGAAAGGATCAGATTCAGTTTTCTTAAACGCTCAATCTGAGCGCTGGGAGAGTGAGAAACAAGGACCTGGCACTGAAAACATCATTTTGTGTAAAACTGGGTTCTTGCATAATGAAATAGTTTCTTAAGGAAAGGATCAGAATCAGTTTTCTTAAACGTTCATTCTGGGTGCTGGGAGAGTGAGAAACAAGGACTTGGCACTGAAAACATCATTTTGTGTAAAACTGGGTTCTTGCATAATGAAATAGTTTCTTAAGGAAAGGATCAGAATCAGTTTTCTTAAACGTTCATTCTGAGTGCTGGGAGAGTGAGAAACAAGGACTTGGCAATGAAAACATCATTTTGTGTAAAACTGGGTTCTTTTATAATGAAATAGTTTCTTAAGGAAAGGATCAGAATCAGTTTTCTTAAACACTCATTCAGAGTGCTGGGAGAGTGAGAAACAAGGACTTGGCAATGAAAACATCATTTTTTGTAAAACTGGGTTTGTTTATAATGAAAAAAATTCTTTAGGAAAGGATCAGATTCAGTTTTCTTAAACACTCATTCTGAGTGCTGGGAGAGTGAGAAACAAGGACCTGGCACTGAAAACATCATTTTGTGTAAAACTGGATTTGTTTATAATGAAAACATTTCTTTAGGAAAGGATCAGAATCAGTTTTCTTAAACACTCATTCTGAGTGCTGGGAGAGTGAGAAACAAGGACCTGGCACTGAAAACATCATTTTGTGTAAAACTGGGTTCTTGCATAATGAAATAGTTTCTTAAGGAAAGGATCAGAATCAGTTTTCTTAAACGTTCATTCTGAGTGCTGGGAGAGTGAGAAACAAGGACTTGGCACTGAAAACATCATTTTGTGTAAAACTGGGTTCTTGCATAATGAAATAGTTTCTTAAGGAAAGGATCAGAATCAGTTTTCTTAAACACTCATTCTGAGTGCTGGGAGAGTGAGAAACAAGGACCTGGCACTGAAAACATCATTTTGTGTAAAACTGGATTTGTTTATAATGAAAACATTTCTTTAGGAAAGGATCAGAATCAGTTTTCTTAAACGCTCATTCAGAGTGCTGGGAGAGTGAGAAACAAGGACTTGGCACTGAAAACAGCATTTTGTGTAAAACTGGGTTCTTGCATAAGGAAATAGTTTCTTAAGGAAAGGATCAGAATCAGTTTTCTTAAACTCTCATTATGAGTGCTGGGAGAGTGAGAAACAAGGATTTGGCACTGAAATCTTAATTTTGTGTAAAACTGGGTTCTTGCATAATGAAGAAGTTTCTTAAGGAAAGGATCAGATTCAGTTTTCTTAAACGCTCAATCTGAGCGCTGGGAGAGTGAGAAACAAGGACCTGGCACTGAAAACATCATTTTGTGTAAAACTGGGTTCTTGCATAATGAAATAGTTTCTTAAGGAAAGGATCAGAATCAGTTTTCTTAAACGTTCATTCTGAGTGCTGGGAGAGTGAGAAACAAGGACTTGGCAATGAAAACATCATTTTGTGTAAAACTGGGTTCTTTTATAATGAAATAGTTTCTTAAGGAAAGGATCAGAATCAGTTTTCTTAAACACTCATTCTGAGTGCTGGGAGAGTGAGAAACAAGGACCTGGCACTGAAAACCGCATTTTGTGTAAAACTGGGTTCTTGCATAATGAAAAAGTTTCTTAAGGAAATGATCAGAATCAGATTTCTTAAACGCTCATTATGAGTGCTGGGAGAGTGAGAAACAAGGAGTTGGCACTGAAATCTTCATTTTGTGTAAAACTGGGTTCTTGCATAATGAAATAGTTTCTTAAGGAAAGGATCAGAATCAGTTTTCTTAAACACTCATTCTGAGTGCTACGAGTGAGAAACAAGGACCTGGCACTGAAAACATCATTTTGTGTAAAACTGGATTTGTTTATAATGAAAAAAATTCTTTAGGAAAGGATCAGATTCAGTTTTCTTAAACACTCATTCAGAGTGCTGGGAGAGTGAGAAACAAGGACTTGGCAATGAAAACATCATTTTGTGTAAAACTGGGTTTGTTTATAATGAAAAAAATTCTTTAGGAAAGGATCAGATTCAGTTTTCTTAAACACTCATTCAGAGTGCTGGGAGAGTGAGAAACAAGGACTTGGCAATGAAAACATCATTTTGTGTAAAACTGGGTTTGTTTATAATGAAAAAAATTCTTTAGGAAAGGATCAGATTCAGTTTTCTTAAACGCTCATTCTGAGCGCTGGGAGAGTGAGAAACAAGGACCTGGCACTGAAAACATCATTTTGTGTAAAACTGGGTTCTTGCATAATGAAATAGTTTCTTAAGGAAAGGATCAGAATCAGTTTTCTTAAACGTTCATTCTGAGTGCTGGGAGAGTGAGAAACAAGGACTTGGCACTGAAAACATCATTTTGTGTAAAACTGGATTTGTTTATAATGAAAACATTTCTTTAGGAAAGGATCAGAATCAGTTTTCTTAAACGCTCATTCAGAGTGCTGGGAGAGTGAGAAACAAGGACTTGGCACTGAAAACAGCATTTTGTGTAAAACTGGGTTCTTGCATAATGAAATAGTTTCTTAAGGAAAGGATCAGAATCAGTTTTCTTAAACACTCATTATGAGTGCTGGGAGAGTGAGAAACAAGGACTTGGCACTGAAAACAGCATTTTGTGTAAAACTGGGTTCTTGCATAATGAAATAGTTTCTTAAGGAAAGGATCAGAATCAGTTTTCTTAAACGTTCATTCTGGGTGCTGGGAGAGTGAGAAACAAGGACTTGGCACTGAAAACATCATTTTGTGTAAAACTGGGTTCTTGCATAATGAAATAGTTTCTTAAGGAAAGGATCAGAATCAGTTTTCTTAAACGTTCATTCTGAGTGCTGGGAGAGTGAGAAACAAGGACTTGGCAATGAAAACATCATTTTGTGTAAAACTGGGTTCTTTTATAATGAAATACTTTCTTAAGGAAAGGCTCAGAATCAGTTTTCTTAAACACTCGTTCTGAGTGCTGGGAGAGTGAGAAACAAGGACCTGGCACTGAAAACCGCATTTTGTGTAAAACTGGGTTCTTGCATAATGAAAAAGTTTCTTAAGGAAATGATCAGAATCAGATTTCTTAAACGCTCATTATGAGTGCTGGGAGAGTGAGAAACAAGGAGTTGGCACTGAAATCTTCATTTTGTGTAAAACTGGGTTCTTGCATAATGAAATAGTTTCTTAAGGAAAGGATCAGAATCAGTTTTCTTAAACACTCATTCTGAGTGCTACGAGTGAGAAACAAGGACCTGGCACTGAAAACATCATTTTGTGTAAAACTGGATTTGTTTATAATGAAAAAAATTCTTTAGGAAAGGATCAGATTCAGTTTTCTTAAACACTCATTCAGAGTGCTGGGAGAGTGAGAAACAAGGACTTGGCAATGAAAACATCATTTTGTGTAAAACTGGGTTTGTTTATAATGAAAAAAATTCTTTAGGAAAGGATCAGATTCAGTTTTCTTAAACACTCATTCAGAGTGCTGGGAGAGTGAGAAACAAGGACTTGGCAATGAAAACATCATTTTGTGTAAAACTGGGTTTGTTTATAATGAAAAAAATTCTTTAGGAAATGATCAGAATCAGATTTCTTAAACGCTCATTATGAGTGCTGGGAGAGTGAGAAACAAGGAGTTGGCACTGAAATCTTCATTTTGTGTAAAACTGGGTTCTTGCATAATGAAATAGTTTCTTAAGGAAAGGATCAGAATCAGTTTTCTTAAACACTCATTCTGAGTGCTGGGAGAGTGAGAAACAAGGACCTGGCACTGAAAACATCATTTTGTGTAAAACTGGATTTGTTTATAATGAAAACATTTCTTTAGGAAAGGATCAGAATCAGTTTTCTTAAACGCTCATTCAGAGTGCTGGGAGAGTGAGAAACAAGGACTTGGCACTGAAAACAGCATTTTGTGTAAAACTGGGTTCTTGCATAATGAAATAGTTTCTTAAGGAAAGGATCAGAATCAGTTTTCTTAAACTCTCATTATGAGTGCTGGGAGAGTGAGAAACAAGGATTTGGCACTGAAATCTTAATTTTGTGTAAAACTGGGTTCTTGCATAATGAAGAAGTTTCTTAAGGAAAGGATCAGATTCAGTTTTCTTAAACGCTCATTCTGAGTGCTGGGAGAGTGAGAAACAAGGACCTGGCACTGAAAACCGCATTTTGTGTAAAACTGGGTTCTTGCATAATGAAAAAGTTTCTTAAGGAAAGGATCAGAATCAGTTTTCTTAAACGTTCATTATGAGTGCTGGGAGAGTGAGAAACAAGGAGTTGGCACTGAAATCTTCATTTTGTGTAAAACTGGGTTCTTGCATAATGAAATAGTTTCTTAAGGAAAGGATCAGAATCAGTTTTCTTAAACACTCATTCTGAGTGCTACGAGTGAGAAACAAGGACCTGGCACTGAAAACATCATTTTGTGTAAAACTGGATTTGTTTATAATGAAAAAAATTCTTTAGGAAAGGATCAGATTCAGTTTTCTTAAACACTCATTCAGAGTGCTGGGAGAGTGAGAAACAAGGACTTGGCAATGAAAACATCATTTTGTGTAAAACTGGGTTTGTTTATAATGAAAAAAATTCTTTAGGAAAGGATCAGATTCAGTTTTCTTAAACGCTCATTCTGAGCACTGGGAGAGTGAGAAACAAGGACCTGGCACTGAAAACATCATTTTGTGTAAAACTGGGTTCTTGCATAATGAAATAGTTTCTTAAGGAAAGGATCAGAATCAGTTTTCTTAAACGTTCATTCTGAGTGCTGGGAGAGTGAGAAACAAGGACTTGGCACTGAAAACATCATTTTGTGTAAAACTGGGTTCTTGCATAATGAAGAAGTTTCTTAAGGAAAGGATCAGAATCAGTTTTCTTAAACGTTCATTCTGAGCACTGGGAGAGTGAGAAACAAGGACCTGGCACTGAAAACATCATTTTGTGTAAAACTGGGTTCTTGCATAATGAAATAGTTTCTTAAGGAAAGGATCAGAATCAGTTTTCTTAAACACTCATTATGAGTGCTGGGAGAGTGAGAAACAAGGATTTGGCACTGAAATCTTAATTTTGTGTAAAACTGGGTTCTTGCATAATGAAGAAGTTTCTTAAGGAAAGGATCAGATTCAGTTTTCTTAAACGCTCAATCTGAGCGCTGGGAGAGTGAGAAACAAGGACCTGGCACTGAAAACATCATTTTGTGTAAAACTGGGTTCTTGCATAATGAAATAGTTTCTTAAGGAAAGGATCAGAATCAGTTTTCTTAAACGTTCATTCTGGGTGCTGGGAGAGTGAGAAACAAGGACTTGGCACTGAAAACATCATTTTGTGTAAAACTGGGTTCTTGCATAATGAAATAGTTTCTTAAGGAAAGGATCAGAATCAGTTTTCTTAAACGTTCATTCTGAGTGCTGGGAGAGTGAGAAACAAGGACTTGGCAATGAAAACATCATTTTGTGTAAAACTGGGTTCTTTTATAATGAAATAGTTTCTTAAGGAAAGGATCAGAATCAGTTTTCTTAAACACTCATTCAGAGTGCTGGGAGAGTGAGAAACAAGGACTTGGCAATGAAAACATCATTTTTTGTAAAACTGGGTTTGTTTATAATGAAAAAAATTCTTTAGGAAAGGATCAGATTCAGTTTTCTTAAACACTCATTCTGAGTGCTGGGAGAGTGAGAAACAAGGACCTGGCACTGAAAACATCATTTTGTGTAAAACTGGATTTGTTTATAATGAAAACATTTCTTTAGGAAAGGATCAGAATCAGTTTTCTTAAACACTCATTCTGAGTGCTGGGAGAGTGAGAAACAAGGACCTGGCACTGAAAACATCATTTTGTGTAAAACTGGGTTCTTGCATAATGAAATAGTTTCTTAAGGAAAGGATCAGAATCAGTTTTCTTAAACGTTCATTCTGAGTGCTGGGAGAGTGAGAAACAAGGACTTGGCACTGAAAACATCATTTTGTGTAAAACTGGGTTCTTGCATAATGAAATAGTTTCTTAAGGAAAGGATCAGAATCAGTTTTCTTAAACACTCATTCTGAGTGCTGGGAGAGTGAGAAACAAGGACCTGGCACTGAAAACATCATTTTGTGTAAAACTGGATTTGTTTATAATGAAAACATTTCTTTAGGAAAGGATCAGAATCAGTTTTCTTAAACGCTCATTCAGAGTGCTGGGAGAGTGAGAAACAAGGACTTGGCACTGAAAACAGCATTTTGTGTAAAACTGGGTTCTTGCATAAGGAAATAGTTTCTTAAGGAAAGGATCAGAATCAGTTTTCTTAAACTCTCATTATGAGTGCTGGGAGAGTGAGAAACAAGGATTTGGCACTGAAATCTTAATTTTGTGTAAAACTGGGTTCTTGCATAATGAAGAAGTTTCTTAAGGAAAGGATCAGATTCAGTTTTCTTAAACGCTCAATCTGAGCGCTGGGAGAGTGAGAAACAAGGACCTGGCACTGAAAACATCATTTTGTGTAAAACTGGGTTCTTGCATAATGAAATAGTTTCTTAAGGAAAGGATCAGAATCAGTTTTCTTAAACGTTCATTCTGAGTGCTGGGAGAGTGAGAAACAAGGACTTGGCAATGAAAACATCATTTTGTGTAAAACTGGGTTCTTTTATAATGAAATAGTTTCTTAAGGAAAGGATCAGAATCAGTTTTCTTAAACACTCATTCTGAGTGCTGGGAGAGTGAGAAACAAGGACCTGGCACTGAAAACCGCATTTTGTGTAAAACTGGGTTCTTGCATAATGAAAAAGTTTCTTAAGGAAATGATCAGAATCAGATTTCTTAAACGCTCATTATGAGTGCTGGGAGAGTGAGAAACAAGGAGTTGGCACTGAAATCTTCATTTTGTGTAAAACTGGGTTCTTGCATAATGAAATAGTTTCTTAAGGAAAGGATCAGAATCAGTTTTCTTAAACACTCATTCTGAGTGCTACGAGTGAGAAACAAGGACCTGGCACTGAAAACATCATTTTGTGTAAAACTGGATTTGTTTATAATGAAAAAAATTCTTTAGGAAAGGATCAGATTCAGTTTTCTTAAACACTCATTCAGAGTGCTGGGAGAGTGAGAAACAAGGACTTGGCAATGAAAACATCATTTTGTGTAAAACTGGGTTTGTTTATAATGAAAAAAATTCTTTAGGAAAGGATCAGATTCAGTTTTCTTAAACACTCATTCAGAGTGCTGGGAGAGTGAGAAACAAGGACTTGGCAATGAAAACATCATTTTGTGTAAAACTGGGTTTGTTTATAATGAAAAAAATTCTTTAGGAAAGGATCAGATTCAGTTTTCTTAAACGCTCATTCTGAGCGCTGGGAGAGTGAGAAACAAGGACCTGGCACTGAAAACATCATTTTGTGTAAAACTGGGTTCTTGCATAATGAAATAGTTTCTTAAGGAAAGGATCAGAATCAGTTTTCTTAAACGTTCATTCTGAGTGCTGGGAGAGTGAGAAACAAGGACTTGGCACTGAAAACATCATTTTGTGTAAAACTGGATTTGTTTATAATGAAAACATTTCTTTAGGAAAGGATCAGAATCAGTTTTCTTAAACGCTCATTCAGAGTGCTGGGAGAGTGAGAAACAAGGACTTGGCACTGAAAACAGCATTTTGTGTAAAACTGGGTTCTTGCATAATGAAATAGTTTCTTAAGGAAAGGATCAGAATCAGTTTTCTTAAACACTCATTATGAGTGCTGGGAGAGTGAGAAACAAGGACTTGGCACTGAAAACAGCATTTTGTGTAAAACTGGGTTCTTGCATAATGAAATAGTTTCTTAAGGAAAGGATCAGAATCAGTTTTCTTAAACGTTCATTCTGGGTGCTGGGAGAGTGAGAAACAAGGACTTGGCACTGAAAACATCATTTTGTGTAAAACTGGGTTCTTGCATAATGAAATAGTTTCTTAAGGAAAGGATCAGAATCAGTTTTCTTAAACGTTCATTCTGAGTGCTGGGAGAGTGAGAAACAAGGACTTGGCAATGAAAACATCATTTTGTGTAAAACTGGGTTCTTTTATAATGAAATACTTTCTTAAGGAAAGGCTCAGAATCAGTTTTCTTAAACACTCGTTCTGAGTGCTGGGAGAGTGAGAAACAAGGACCTGGCACTGAAAACCGCATTTTGTGTAAAACTGGGTTCTTGCATAATGAAAAAGTTTCTTAAGGAAATGATCAGAATCAGATTTCTTAAACGCTCATTATGAGTGCTGGGAGAGTGAGAAACAAGGAGTTGGCACTGAAATCTTCATTTTGTGTAAAACTGGGTTCTTGCATAATGAAATAGTTTCTTAAGGAAAGGATCAGAATCAGTTTTCTTAAACGTTCATTCTGAGTGCTGGGAGAGTGAGAAACAAGGACCTGGCAATGAAAACATCATTTTGTGTAAAACTGGGTTTGTTTATAATGAAAACATTTCTTTAGGAAAGGATCAGAATCAGTTTTCTTAAACGCTCATTCAGAGTGCTGGGAGAGTGAGAAACAAGGACTTGGCACTGAAAACAGCATTTTGTGTAAAACTGGGTTCTTGCATAATGAAATAGTTTCTTAAGGAAAGGATCAGAATCAGTTTTCTTAAACACTCATTATGAGTGCTGGGAGAGTGAGAAACAAGGATTTGGCACTGAAATCTTAATTTTGTGTAAAACTGGGTTCTTGCATAATGAAGAAGTTTCTTAAGGAAAGGATCAGATTCAGTTTTCTTAAACGCTCAATCTGAGCGCTGGGAGAGTGAGAAACAAGGACCTGGCACTGAAAACATCATTTTGTGTAAAACTGGGTTCTTGCATAATGAAATAGTTTCTTAAGGAAAGGATCAGAATCAGTTTTCTTAAACGTTCATTCTGAGTGCTGGGAGAGTGAGAAACAAGGACTTGGCAATGAAAACATCATTTTGTGTAAAACTGGGTTCTTTTATAATGAAATAGTTTCTTAAGGAAAGGATCAGAATCAGTTTTCTTAAACACTCATTCTGAGTGCTGGGAGAGTGAGAAACAAGGACCTGGCACTGAAAACCGCATTTTGTGTAAAACTGGGTTCTTGCATAATGAAAAAGTTTCTTAAGGAAATGATCAGAATCAGATTTCTTAAACGCTCATTATGAGTGCTGGGAGAGTGAGAAACAAGGAGTTGGCACTGAAATCTTCATTTTGTGTAAAACTGGGTTCTTGCATAATGAAATAGTTTCTTAAGGAAAGGATCAGAATCAGTTTTCTTAAACACTCATTCTGAGTGCTACGAGTGAGAAACAAGGACCTGGCACTGAAAACATCATTTTGTGTAAAACTGGATTTGTTTATAATGAAAAAAATTCTTTAGGAAAGGATCAGATTCAGTTTTCTTAAACACTCATTCAGAGTGCTGGGAGAGTGAGAAACAAGGACTTGGCAATGAAAACATCATTTTGTGTAAAACTGGGTTTGTTTATAATGAAAAAAATTCTTTAGGAAAGGATCAGATTCAGTTTTCTTAAACGCTCATTCTGAGCACTGGGAGAGTGAGAAACAAGGACCTGGCACTGAAAACATCATTTTGTGTAAAACTGGGTTCTTGCATAATGAAATAGTTTCTTAAGGAAAGGATCAGAATCAGTTTTCTTAAACGTTCATTCTGAGTGCTGGGAGAGTGAGAAACAAGGACTTGGCACTGAAAACATCATTTTGTGTAAAACTGGGTTCTTGCATAATGAAATAGTTTCTTAAGGAAAGGATCAGAATCAGTTTTCTTAAACACTCATTCTGAGTGCTGGGAGAGTGAGAAACAAGGACCTGGCACTGAAAACATCATTTTGTGTAAAACTGGATTTGTTTATAATGAAAAAAATTCTTTAGGAAAGGATCAGATTCAGTTTTCTTAAACACTCATTCAGAGTGCTGGGAGAGTGAGAAACAAGGACTTGGCAATGAAAACATCATTTTGTGTAAAACTGGGTTTGTTTATAATGAAAAAAATTCTTTAGGAAAGGATCAGATTCAGTTTTCTTAAACGCTCATTCTGAGCACTGGGAGAGTGAGAAACAAGGACCTGGCACTGAAAACATCATTTTGTGTAAAACTGGGTTCTTGCATAATGAAATAGTTTCTTAAGGAAAGGATCAGAATCAGTTTTCTTAAACGTTCATTCTGAGTGCTGGGAGAGTGAGAAACAAGGACTTGGCACTGAAAACATCATTTTGTGTAAAACTGGGTTCTTGCATAATGAAATAGTTTCTTAAGGAAAGGATCAGAATCAGTTTTCTTAAACAATCATTCTGAGTGCTGGGAGAGTGAGAAACAAGGACCTGGCACTGAAAACATCATTTTGTGTAAAACTGGATTTGTTTATAATGAAAAAAATTCTTTAGGAAAGGATCAGATTCAGTTTTCTTAAACACTCATTCAGAGTGCTGGGAGAGTGAGAAACAAGGACTTGGCAATGAAAACATCATTTTGTGTAAAACTGGGTTTGTTTATAATGAAAAAAATTATTTAGGAAAGGATCAGATTCAGTTTTCTTAAACGCTCATTCTGAGCGCTGGGAGAGTGAGAAACAAGGACCTGGCACTGAAAACATCATTTTGTGTAAAACTGGGTTCTTGCATAATGAAATAGTTTCTTAAGGAAAGGATCAGAATCAGTTTTCTTAAACGTTCATTCTGAGTGCTGGGAGAGTGAGAAACAAGGACTTGGCACTGAAAACATCATTTTGTGTAAAACTGGATTTGTTTATAATGAAAACATTTCTTTAGGAAAGGATCAGAATCAGTTTTCTTAAACGCTCATTCAGAGTGCTGGGAGAGTGAGAAACAAGGACTTGGCACTGAAAACAGCATTTTGTGTAAAACTGGGTTCTTGCATAATGAAATAGTTTCTTAAGGAAAGGATCAGAATCAGTTTTCTTAAACACTCATTATGAGTGCTGGGAGAGTGAGAAACAAGGACTTGGCACTGAAAACAGCATTTTGTGTAAAACTGGGTTCTTGCATAATGAAATAGTTTCTTAAGGAAAGGATCAGATTCAGTTTTCTTAAACGCTCAATCTGAGCGCTGGGAGAGTGAGAAACAAGGACCTGGCACTGAAAACATCATTTTGTGTAAAACTGGGTTCTTGCATAATGAAATAGTTTCTTAAGGAAAGGATCAGAATCAGTTTTCTTAAACGTTCATTCTGGGTGCTGGGAGAGTGAGAAACAAGGACTTGGCACTGAAAACATCATTTTGTGTAAAACTGGGTTCTTGCATAATGAAATAGTTTCTTAAGGAAAGGATCAGAATCAGTTTTCTTAAACGTTCATTCTGAGTGCTGGGAGAGTGAGAAACAAGGACTTGGCAATGAAAACATCATTTTGTGTAAAACTGGGTTATTTTATAATGAAATAGTTTCTTAAGGAAAGGATCAGAATCAGTTTTCTTAAACACTCATTCTGAGTGCTGGGAGAGTGAGAAACAAGGACCTGGCACTGAAAACCGCATTTTGTGTAAAACTGGGTTCTTGCATAATGAAAAAGTTTCTTAAGGAAATGATCAGAATCAGATTTCTTAAACGCTCATTATGAGTGCTGGGAGAGTGAGAAACAAGGAGTTGGCACTGAAATCTTCATTTTGTGTAAAACTGGGTTCTTGCATAATGAAATAGTTTCTTAAGGAAAGGATCAGAATCAGTTTTCTTAAACGTTCATTCTGAGTGCTGGGAGAGTGAGAAACAAGGACCTGGCAATGAAAACATCATTTTGTGTAAAACTGGGTTTGTTTATAATGAAAACATTTCTTTAGGAAAGGATCAGAATCAGTTTTCTTAAACGCTCATTCAGAGTGCTGGGAGAGTGAGAAACAAGGACTTGGCACTGAAAACAGCATTTTGTGTAAAACTGGGTTCTTGCATAATGAAATAGTTTCTTAAGGAAAGGATCAGAATCAGTTTTCTTAAACACTCATTATGAGTGCTGGGAGAGTGAGAAACAAGGATTTGGCACTGAAATCTTAATTTTGTGTAAAACTGGGTTCTTGCATAATGAAGAAGTTTCTTAAGGAAAGGATCAGATTCAGTTTTCTTAAACGCTCAATCTGAGCGCTGGGAGAGTGAGAAACAAGGACCTGGCACTGAAAACATCATTTTGTGTAAAACTGGGTTCTTGCATAATGAAATAGTTTCTTAAGGAAAGGATCAGAATCAGTTTTCTTAAACGTTCATTCTGAGTGCTGGGAGAGTGAGAAACAAGGACTTGGCAATGAAAACATCATTTTGTGTAAAACTGGGTTCTTTTATAATGAAATAGTTTCTTAAGGAAAGGATCAGAATCAGTTTTCTTAAACACTCATTCTGAGTGCTGGGAGAGTGAGAAACAAGGACCTGGCACTGAAAACCGCATTTTGTGTAAAACTGGGTTCTTGCATAATGAAAAAGTTTCTTAAGGAAATGATCAGAATCAGATTTCTTAAACGCTCATTATGAGTGCTGGGAGAGTGAGAAACAAGGAGTTGGCACTGAAATCTTCATTTTGTGTAAAACTGGGTTCTTGCATAATGAAATAGTTTCTTAAGGAAAGGATCAGAATCAGTTTTCTTAAACACTCATTATGAGTGCTGGGAGAGTGAGAAACAAGGACTTGGCACTGAAAACAGCATTTTGTGTAAAACTGGGTTCTTGCATAATGAAATAGTTTCTTAAGGAAAGGATCAGAATCAGTTTTCTTAAACGTTCATTCTGGGTGCTGGGAGAGTGAGAAACAAGGACTTGGCACTGAAAACATCATTTTGTGTAAAACTGGGTTCTTGCATAATGAAATAGTTTCTTAAGGAAAGGATCAGAATCAGTTTTCTTAAACGTTCATTCTGAGTGCTGGGAGAGTGAGAAACAAGGACTTGGCAATGAAAACATCATTTTGTGTAAAACTGGGTTCTTTTATAATGAAATACTTTCTTAAGGAAAGGCTCAGAATCAGTTTTCTTAAACACTCGTTCTGAGTGCTGGGAGAGTGAGAAACAAGGACCTGGCACTGAAAACCGCATTTTGTGTAAAACTGGGTTCTTGCATAATGAAAAAGTTTCTTAAGGAAATGATCAGAATCAGATTTCTTAAACGCTCATTATGAGTGCTGGGAGAGTGAGAAACAAGGAGTTGGCACTGAAATCTTCATTTTGTGTAAAACTGGGTTCTTGCATAATGAAATAGTTTCTTAAGGAAAGGATCAGAATCAGTTTTCTTAAACGTTCATTCTGAGTGCTGGGAGAGTGAGAAACAAGGACCTGGCAATGAAAACATCATTTTGTGTAAAACTGGGTTTGTTTATAATGAAAACATTTCTTTAGGAAAGGATCAGAATCAGTTTTCTTAAACGCTCATTCAGAGT
Organism: Triplophysa bombifrons; assembly: GCA_029783895.1. Classification (NCBI taxonomy): domain Eukaryota; kingdom Metazoa; phylum Chordata; class Actinopteri; order Cypriniformes; family Nemacheilidae; genus Triplophysa; species Triplophysa bombifrons. Next base: position 10,033,683 of record CM056455.1, read on the forward strand.
GCTGGGAGAGTGAGAAACAAGGACTTGGCACTGAAAACAGCATTTTGTGTAAAACTGGGTTCTTGCATAATGAAATAGTTTCTTAAGGAAAGGATCAGAATCAGTTTTCTTAAACACTCATTATGAGTGCTGGGAGAGTGAGAAACAAGGATTTGGCACTGAAATCTTAATTTTGTGTAAAACTGGGTTCTTGCATAATGAAGAAGTTTCTTAAGGAAAGGATCAGATTCAGTTTTCTTAAACGCTCAATCTGAGCGCTGGGAGAGTGAGAAACAAGGACCTGGCACTGAAAACATCATTTTGTGTAAAACTGGGTTCTTGCATAATGAAATAGTTTCTTAAGGAAAGGATCAGAATCAGTTTTCTTAAACGTTCATTCTGAGTGCTGGGAGAGTGAGAAACAAGGACTTGGCAATGAAAACATCATTTTGTGTAAAACTGGGTTCTTTTATAATGAAATAGTTTCTTAAGGAAAGGATCAGAATCAGTTTTCTTAAACACTCATTCTGAGTGCTGGGAGAGTGAGAAACAAGGACCTGGCACTGAAAACCGCATTTTGTGTAAAACTGGGTTCTTGCATAATGAAAAAGTTTCTTAAGGAAATGATCAGAATCAGATTTCTTAAACGCTCATTATGAGTGCTGGGAGAGTGAGAAACAAGGAGTTGGCACTGAAATCTTCATTTTGTGTAAAACTGGGTTCTTGCATAATGAAATAGTTTCTTAAGGAAAGGATCAGAATCAGTTTTCTTAAACACTCATTCTGAGTGCTACGAGTGAGAAACAAGGACCTGGCACTGAAAACATCATTTTGTGTAAAACTGGATTTGTTTATAATGAAAAAAATTCTTTAGGAAAGGATCAGATTCAGTTTTCTTAAACACTCATTCAGAGTGCTGGGAGAGTGAGAAACAAGGACTTGGCAATGAAAACATCATTTTGTGTAAAACTGGGTTTGTTTATAATGAAAAAAATTCTTTAGGAAAGGATCAGATTCAGTTTTCTTAAACGCTCATTCTGAGCACTGGGAGAGTGAGAAACAAGGACCTGGCACTGAAAACATCATTTTGTGTAAAACTGGGTTCTTGCATAATGAAATAGTTTCTTAAGGAAAGGATCAGAATCAGTTTTCTTAAACGTTCATTCTGAGTGCTGGGAGAGTGAGAAACAAGGACTTGGCACTGAAAACATCATTTTGTGTAAAACTGGGTTCTTGCATAATGAAATAGTTTCTTAAGGAAAGGATCAGAATCAGTTTTCTTAAACACTCATTCTGAGTGCTGGGAGAGTGAGAAACAAGGACCTGGCACTGAAAACATCATTTTGTGTAAAACTGGATTTGTTTATAATGAAAAAAATTCTTTAGGAAAGGATCAGATTCAGTTTTCTTAAACACTCATTCAGAGTGCTGGGAGAGTGAGAAACAAGGACTTGGCAATGAAAACATCATTTTGTGTAAAACTGGGTTTGTTTATAATGAAAAAAATTCTTTAGGAAAGGATCAGATTCAGTTTTCTTAAACGCTCATTCTGAGCACTGGGAGAGTGAGAAACAAGGACCTGGCACTGAAAACATCATTTTGTGTAAAACTGGGTTCTTGCATAATGAAATAGTTTCTTAAGGAAAGGATCAGAATCAGTTTTCTTAAACGTTCATTCTGAGTGCTGGGAGAGTGAGAAACAAGGACTTGGCACTGAAAACATCATTTTGTGTAAAACTGGATTTGTTTATAATGAAAACATTTCTTTAGGAAAGGATCAGAATCAGTTTTCTTAAACGCTCATTCAGAGTGCTGGGAGAGTGAGAAACAAGGACTTGGCACTGAAAACAGCATTTTGTGTAAAACTGGGTTCTTGCATAATGAAATAGTTTCTTAAGGAAAGGATCAGAATCAGTTTTCTTAAACACTCATTATGAGTGCTGGGAGAGTGAGAAACAAGGACTTGGCACTGAAAACAGCATTTTGTGTAAAACTGGGTTCTTGCATAATGAAATAGTTTCTTAAGGAAAGGATCAGATTCAGTTTTCTTAAACGCTCAATCTGAGCGCTGGGAGAGTGAGAAACAAGGACCTGGCACTGAAAACATCATTTTGTGTAAAACTGGGTTCTTGCATAATGAAATAGTTTCTTAAGGAAAGGATCAGAATCAGTTTTCTTAAACGTTCATTCTGGGTGCTGGGAGAGTGAGAAACAAGGACTTGGCACTGAAAACATCATTTTGTGTAAAACTGGGTTCTTGCATAATGAAATAGTTTCTTAAGGAAAGGATCAGAATCAGTTTTCTTAAACGTTCATTCTGAGTGCTGGGAGAGTGAGAAACAAGGACTTGGCAATGAAAACATCATTTTGTGTAAAACTGGGTTCTTTTATAATGAAATAGTTTCTTAAGGAAAGGATCAGAATCAGTTTTCTTAAACACTCATTCTGAGTGCTGGGAGAGTGAGAAACAAGGACCTGGCACTGAAAACCGCATTTTGTGTAAAACTGGGTTCTTGCATAATGAAAAAGTTTCTTAAGGAAATGATCAGAATCAGATTTCTTAAACGCTCATTATGAGTGCTGGGAGAGTGAGAAACAAGGAGTTGGCACTGAAATCTTCATTTTGTGTAAAACTGGGTTCTTGCATAATGAAATAGTTTCTTAAGGAAAGGATCAGAATCAGTTTTCTTAAACGTTCATTCTGAGTGCTGGGAGAGTGAGAAACAAGGACCTGGCAATGAAAACATCATTTTGTGTAAAACTGGGTTTGTTTATAATGAAAACATTTCTTTAGGAAAGGATCAGAATCAGTTTTCTTAAACGCTCATTCAGAGTGCTGGGAGAGTGAGAAACAAGGACTTGGCACTGAAAACAGCATTTTGTGTAAAACTGGGTTCTTGCATAATGAAATAGTTTCTTAAGGAAAGGATCAGAATCAGTTTTCTTAAACACTCATTATGAGTGCTGGGAGAGTGAGAAACAAGGATTTGGCACTGAAATCTTAATTTTGTGTAAAACTGGGTTCTTGCATAATGAAGAAGTTTCTTAAGGAAAGGATCAGATTCAGTTTTCTTAAACGCTCAATCTGAGCGCTGGGAGAGTGAGAAACAAGGACCTGGCACTGAAAACATCATTTTGTGTAAAACTGGGTTCTTGCATAATGAAATAGTTTCTTAAGGAAAGGATCAGAATCAGTTTTCTTAAACGTTCATTCTGAGTGCTGGGAGAGTGAGAAACAAGGACTTGGCAATGAAAACATCATTTTGTGTAAAACTGGGTTCTTTTATAATGAAATAGTTTCTTAAGGAAAGGATCAGAATCAGTTTTCTTAAACACTCATTCTGAGTGCTGGGAGAGTGAGAAACAAGGACCTGGCACTGAAAACCGCATTTTGTGTAAAACTGGGTTCTTGCATAATGAAAAAGTTTCTTAAGGAAATGATCAGAATCAGATTTCTTAAACGCTCATTATGAGTGCTGGGAGAGTGAGAAACAAGGAGTTGGCACTGAAATCTTCATTTTGTGTAAAACTGGGTTCTTGCATAATGAAATAGTTTCTTAAGGAAAGGATCAGAATCAGTTTTCTTAAACACTCATTCTGAGTGCTACGAGTGAGAAACAAGGACCTGGCACTGAAAACATCATTTTGTGTAAAACTGGATTTGTTTATAATGAAAAAAATTCTTTAGGAAAGGATCAGATTCAGTTTTCTTAAACACTCATTCAGAGTGCTGGGAGAGTGAGAAACAAGGACTTGGCAATGAAAACATCATTTTGTGTAAAACTGGGTTTGTTTATAATGAAAAAAATTCTTTAGGAAAGGATCAGATTCAGTTTTCTTAAACGCTCATTCAGAGTGCTGGGAGAGTGAGAAACAAGGACTTGGCAATGAAAACATCATTTTGTGTAAAACTGGGTTTGTTTATAATGAAAAAAATTCTTTAGGAAAGGATCAGATTCAGTTTTCTTAAACGCTCATTCTGAGCACTGGGAGAGTGAGAAACAAGGACCTGGCACTGAAAACATCATTTTGTGTAAAACTGGGTTCTTGCATAATGAAATAGTTTCTTAAGGAAAGGATCAGAATCAGTTTTCTTAAACGTTCATTCTGAGTGCTGGGAGAGTGAGAAACAAGGACTTGGCACTGAAAACATCATTTTGTGTAAAACTGGGTTCTTGCATAATGAAATAGTTTCTTAAGGAAAGGATCAGAATCAGTTTTCTTAAACACTCATTCTGAGTGCTGGGAGAGTGAGAAACAAGGACCTGGCACTGAAAACATCATTTTGTGTAAAACTGGGTTTGTTTATAATGAAAAAAAATATTTAGGAAAGGATCAGATTCAGTTTTCTTAAACGCTCATTCTGAGCGCTGGGAGAGTGAGAAACAAGGACCTGGCACTGAAAACATCATTTTGTGTAAAACTGGGTTCTTGCATAATGAAATAGTTTCTTAAGGAAAGGATCAGAATCAGTTTTCTTAAACGTTCATTCTGAGTGCTGGGAGAGTGAGAAACAAGGACTTGGCACTGAAAACATCATTTTGTGTAAAACTGGATTTGTTTATAATGAAAACATTTCTTTAGGAAAGGATCAGAATCAGTTTTCTTAAACGCTCATTCAGAGTGCTGGGAGAGTGAGAAACAAGGACTTGGCACTGAAAACAGCATTTTGTGTAAAACTGGGTTCTTGCATAATGAAATAGTTTCTTAAGGAAAGGATCAGAATCAGTTTTCTTAAACACTCATTATGAGTGCTGGGAGAGTGAGAAACAAGGACTTGGCACTGAAAACAGCATTTTGTGTAAAACTGGGTTCTTGCATAATGAAATAGTTTCTTAAGGAAAGGATCAGATTCAGTTTTCTTAAACGCTCAATCTGAGCGCTGGGAGAGTGAGAAACAAGGACCTGGCACTGAAAACATCATTTTGTGTAAAACTGGGTTCTTGCATAATGAAATAGTTTCTTAAGGAAAGGATCAGAATCAGTTTTCTTAAACGTTCATTCTGGGTGCTGGGAGAGTGAGAAACAAGGACTTGGCACTGAAAACATCATTTTGTGTAAAACTGGGTTCTTGCATAATGAAATAGTTTCTTAAGGAAAGGATCAGAATCAGTTTTCTTAAACGTTCATTCTGAGTGCTGGGAGAGTGAGAAACAAGGACTTGGCAATGAAAACATCATTTTGTGTAAAACTGGGTTATTTTATAATGAAATAGTTTCTTAAGGAAAGGATCAGAATCAGTTTTCTTAAACACTCATTCTGAGTGCTGGGAGAGTGAGAAACAAGGACCTGGCACTGAAAACCGCATTTTGTGTAAAACTGGGTTCTTGCATAATGAAAAAGTTTCTTAAGGAAATGATCAGAATCAGATTTCTTAAACGCTCATTATGAGTGCTGGGAGAGTGAGAAACAAGGAGTTGGCACTGAAATCTTCATTTTGTGTAAAACTGGGTTCTTGCATAATGAAATAGTTTCTTAAGGAAAGGATCAGAATCAGTTTTCTTAAACGTTCATTCTGAGTGCTGGGAGAGTGAGAAACAAGGACCTGGCAATGAAAACATCATTTTGTGTAAAACTGGGTTTGTTTATAATGAAAACATTTCTTTAGGAAAGGATCAGAATCAGTTTTCTTAAACGCTCATTCAGAGTGCTGGGAGAGTGAGAAACAAGGACTTGGCACTGAAAACAGCATTTTGTGTAAAACTGGGTTCTTGCATAATGAAATAGTTTCTTAAGGAAAGGATCAGAATCAGTTTTCTTAAACACTCATTATGAGTGCTGGGAGAGTGAGAAACAAGGATTTGGCACTGAAATCTTAATTTTGTGTAAAACTGGGTTCTTGCATAATGAAGAAGTTTCTTAAGGAAAGGATCAGATTCAGTTTTCTTAAACGCTCAATCTGAGCGCTGGGAGAGTGAGAAACAAGGACCTGGCACTGAAAACATCATTTTGTGTAAAACTGGGTTCTTGCATAATGAAATAGTTTCTTAAGGAAAGGATCAGAATCAGTTTTCTTAAACGTTCATTCTGAGTGCTGGGAGAGTGAGAAACAAGGACTTGGCAATGAAAACATCATTTTGTGTAAAACTGGGTTCTTTTATAATGAAATAGTTTCTTAAGGAAAGGATCAGAATCAGTTTTCTTAAACACTCATTCTGAGTGCTGGGAGAGTGAGAAACAAGGACCTGGCACTGAAAACCGCATTTTGTGTAAAACTGGGTTCTTGCATAATGAAAAAGTTTCTTAAGGAAATGATCAGAATCAGATTTCTTAAACGCTCATTATGAGTGCTGGGAGAGTGAGAAACAAGGAGTTGGCACTGAAATCTTCATTTTGTGTAAAACTGGGTTCTTGCATAATGAAATAGTTTCTTAAGGAAAGGATCAGAATCAGTTTTCTTAAACACTCATTATGAGTGCTGGGAGAGTGAGAAACAAGGACTTGGCACTGAAAACAGCATTTTGTGTAAAACTGGGTTCTTGCATAATGAAATAGTTTCTTAAGGAAAGGATCAGAATCAGTTTTCTTAAACGTTCATTCTGGGTGCTGGGAGAGTGAGAAACAAGGACTTGGCACTGAAAACATCATTTTGTGTAAAACTGGGTTCTTGCATAATGAAATAGTTTCTTAAGGAAAGGATCAGAATCAGTTTTCTTAAACGTTCATTCTGAGTGCTGGGAGAGTGAGAAACAAGGACTTGGCAATGAAAACATCATTTTGTGTAAAACTGGGTTCTTTTATAATGAAATACTTTCTTAAGGAAAGGCTCAGAATCAGTTTTCTTAAACACTCGTTCTGAGTGCTGGGAGAGTGAGAAACAAGGACCTGGCACTGAAAACCGCATTTTGTGTAAAACTGGGTTCTTGCATAATGAAAAAGTTTCTTAAGGAAATGATCAGAATCAGATTTCTTAAACGCTCATTATGAGTGCTGGGAGAGTGAGAAACAAGGAGTTGGCACTGAAATCTTCATTTTGTGTAAAACTGGGTTCTTGCATAATGAAATAGTTTCTTAAGGAAAGGATCAGAATCAGTTTTCTTAAACGTTCATTCTGAGTGCTGGGAGAGTGAGAAACAAGGACCTGGCAATGAAAACATCATTTTGTGTAAAACTGGGTTTGTTTATAATGAAAACATTTCTTTAGGAAAGGATCAGAATCAGTTTTCTTAAACGCTCATTCAGAGTGCTGGGAGAGTGAGAAACAAGGACTTGGCACTGAAAACAGCATTTTGTGTAAAACTGGGTTCTTGCATAATGAAATAGTTTCTTAAGGAAAGGATCAGAATCAGTTTTCTTAAACACTCATTATGAGTGCTGGGAGAGTGAGAAACAAGGATTTGGCACTGAAATCTTAATTTTGTGTAAAACTGGGTTCTTGCATAATGAAGAAGTTTCTTAAGGAAAGGATCAGATTCAGTTTTCTTAAACGCTCAATCTGAGCGCTGGGAGAGTGAGAAACAAGGACCTGGCACTGAAAACATCATTTTGTGTAAAACTGGGTTCTTGCATAATGAAATAGTTTCTTAAGGAAAGGATCAGAATCAGTTTTCTTAAACGTTCATTCTGAGTGCTGGGAGAGTGAGAAACAAGGACTTGGCAATGAAAACATCATTTTGTGTAAAACTGGGTTCTTTTATAATGAAATAGTTTCTTAAGGAAAGGATCAGAATCAGTTTTCTTAAACACTCATTCTGAGTGCTGGGAGAGTGAGAAACAAGGACCTGGCACTGAAAACCGCATTTTGTGTAAAACTGGGTTCTTGCATAATGAAAAAGTTTCTTAAGGAAATGATCAGAATCAGATTTCTTAAACGCTCATTATGAGTGCTGGGAGAGTGAGAAACAAGGAGTTGGCACTGAAATCTTCATTTTGTGTAAAACTGGGTTCTTGCATAATGAAATAGTTTCTTAAGGAAAGGATCAGAATCAGTTTTCTTAAACACTCATTCTGAGTGCTACGAGTGAGAAACAAGGACCTGGCACTGAAAACATCATTTTGTGTAAAACTGGATTTGTTTATAATGAAAAAAATTCTTTAGGAAAGGATCAGATTCAGTTTTCTTAAACACTCATTCAGAGTGCTGGGAGAGTGAGAAACAAGGACTTGGCAATGAAAACATCATTTTGTGTAAAACTGGGTTTGTTTATAATGAAAAAAATTCTTTAGGAAAGGATCAGATTCAGTTTTCTTAAACGCTCATTCTGAGCACTGGGAGAGTGAGAAACAAGGACCTGGCACTGAAAACATCATTTTGTGTAAAACTGGGTTCTTGCATAATGAAATAGTTTCTTAAGGAAAGGATCAGAATCAGTTTTCTTAAACGTTCATTCTGAGTGCTGGGAGAGTGAGAAACAAGGACTTGGCACTGAAAACATCATTTTGTGTAAAACTGGGTTCTTGCATAATGAAATAGTTTCTTAAGGAAAGGATCAGAATCAGTTTTCTTAAACACTCATTCTGAGTGCTGGGAGAGTGAGAAACAAGGACCTGGCACTGAAAACATCATTTTGTGTAAAACTGGATTTGTTTATAATGAAAAAAATTCTTTAGGAAAGGATCAGATTCAGTTTTCTTAAACACTCATTCAGAGTGCTGGGAGAGTGAGAAACAAGGACTTGGCAATGAAAACATCATTTTGTGTAAAACTGGGTTTGTTTATAATGAAAAAAATTCTTTAGGAAAGGATCAGATTCAGTTTTCTTAAACGCTCATTCTGAGCACTGGGAGAGTGAGAAACAAGGACCTGGCACTGAAAACATCATTTTGTGTAAAACTGGGTTCTTGCATAATGAAATAGTTTCTTAAGGAAAGGATCAGAATCAGTTTTCTTAAACGTTCATTCTGAGTGCTGGGAGAGTGAGAAACAAGGACTTGGCACTGAAAACATCATTTTGTGTAAAACTGGATTTGTTTATAATGAAAACATTTCTTTAGGAAAGGATCAGAATCAGTTTTCTTAAACGCTCATTCAGAGTGCTGGGAGAGTGAGAAACAAGGACTTGGCACTGAAAACAGCATTTTGTGTAAAACTGGGTTCTTGCATAATGAAATAGTTTCTTAAGGAAAGGATCAGAATCAGTTTTCTTAAACACTCATTATGAGTGCTGGGAGAGTGAGAAACAAGGACTTGGCACTGAAAACAGCATTTTGTGTAAAACTGGGTTCTTGCATAATGAAATAGTTTCTTAAGGAAAGGATCAGATTCAGTTTTCTTAAACGCTCAATCTGAGCGCTGGGAGAGTGAGAAACAAGGACCTGGCACTGAAAACATCATTTTGTGTAAAACTGGGTTCTTGCATAATGAAATAGTTTCTTAAGGAAAGGATCAGAATCAGTTTTCTTAAACGTTCATTCTGGGTGCTGGGAGAGTGAGAAACAAGGACTTGGCACTGAAAACATCATTTTGTGTAAAACTGGGTTCTTGCATAATGAAATAGTTTCTTAAGGAAAGGATCAGAATCAGTTTTCTTAAACGTTCATTCTGAGTGCTGGGAGAGTGAGAAACAAGGACTTGGCAATGAAAACATCATTTTGTGTAAAACTGGGTTCTTTTATAATGAAATAGTTTCTTAAGGAAAGGATCAGAATCAGTTTTCTTAAACACTCATTCTGAGTGCTGGGAGAGTGAGAAACAAGGACCTGGCACTGAAAACCGCATTTTGTGTAAAACTGGGTTCTTGCATAATGAAAAAGTTTCTTAAGGAAATGATCAGAATCAGATTTCTTAAACGCTCATTATGAGTGCTGGGAGAGTGAGAAACAAGGAGTTGGCACTGAAATCTTCATTTTGTGTAAAACTGGGTTCTTGCATAATGAAATAGTTTCTTAAGGAAAGGATCAGAATCAGTTTTCTTAAACGTTCATTCTGAGTGCTGGGAGAGTGAGAAACAAGGACCTGGCAATGAAAACATCATTTTGTGTAAAACTGGGTTTGTTTATAATGAAAACATTTCTTTAGGAAAGGATCAGAATCAGTTTTCTTAAACGCTCATTCAGAGTGCTGGGAGAGTGAGAAACAAGGACTTGGCACTGAAAACAGCATTTTGTGTAAAACTGGGTTCTTGCATAATGAAATAGTTTCTTAAGGAAAGGATCAGAATCAGTTTTCTTAAACACTCATTATGAGTGCTGGGAGAGTGAGAAACAAGGATTTGGCACTGAAATCTTAATTTTGTGTAAAACTGGGTTCTTGCATAATGAAGAAGTTTCTTAAGGAAAGGATCAGATTCAGTTTTCTTAAACGCTCAATCTGAGCGCTGGGAGAGTGAGAAACAAGGACCTGGCACTGAAAACATCATTTTGTGTAAAACTGGGTTCTTGCATAATGAAATAGTTTCTTAAGGAAAGGATCAGAATCAGTTTTCTTAAACGTTCATTCTGAGTGCTGGGAGAGTGAGAAACAAGGACTTGGCAATGAAAACATCATTTTGTGTAAAACTGGGTTCTTTTATAATGAAATAGTTTCTTAAGGAAAGGATCAGAATCAGTTTTCTTAAACACTCATTCTGAGTGCTGGGAGAGTGAGAAACAAGGACCTGGCACTGAAAACCGCATTTTGTGTAAAACTGGGTTCTTGCATAATGAAAAAGTTTCTTAAGGAAATGATCAGAATCAGATTTCTTAAACGCTCATTATGAGTGCTGGGAGAGTGAGAAACAAGGAGTTGGCACTGAAATCTTCATTTTGTGTAAAACTGGGTTCTTGCATAATGAAATAGTTTCTTAAGGAAAGGATCAGAATCAGTTTTCTTAAACACTCATTCTGAGTGCTACGAGTGAGAAACAAGGACCTGGCACTGAAAACATCATTTTGTGTAAAACTGGATTTGTTTATAATGAAAAAAATTCTTTAGGAAAGGATCAGATTCAGTTTTCTTAAACACTCATTCAGAGTGCTGGGAGAGTGAGAAACAAGGACTTGGCAATGAAAACATCATTTTGTGTAAAACTGGGTTTGTTTATAATGAAAAAAATTCTTTAGGAAAGGATCAGATTCAGTTTTCTTAAACGCTCATTCAGAGTGCTGGGAGAGTGAGAAACAAGGACTTGGCAATGAAAACATCATTTTGTGTAAAACTGGGTTTGTTTATAATGAAAAAAATTCTTTAGGAAAGGATCAGATTCAGTTTTCTTAAACGCTCATTCTGAGCACTGGGAGAGTGAGAAACAAGGACCTGGCACTGAAAACATCATTTTGTGTAAAACTGGGTTCTTGCATAATGAAATAGTTTCTTAAGGAAAGGATCAGAATCAGTTTTCTTAAACGTTCATTCTGAGTGCTGGGAGAGTGAGAAACAAGGACTTGGCACTGAAAACATCATTTTGTGTAAAACTGGGTTCTTGCATAATGAAATAGTTTCTTAAGGAAAGGATCAGAATCAGTTTTCTTAAACACTCATTCTGAGTGCTGGGAGAGTGAGAAACAAGGACCTGGCACTGAAAACATCATTTTGTGTAAAACTGGATTTGTTTATAATGAAAAAAATTCTTTAGGAAAGGATCAGATTCAGTTTTCTTAAACACTCATTCAGAGTGCTGGGAGAGTGAGAAACAAGGACTTGGCAATGAAAACATCATTTTGTGTAAAACTGGGTTTGTTTATAATGAAAAAAATTCTTTAGGAAAGGATCAGATTCAGTTTTCTTAAACGCTCATTCTGAGCGCTGGGAGAGTGAGAAACAAGGACCTGGCACTGAAAACATCATTTTGTGTAAAACTGGGTTCTTGCATAATGAAATAGTTTCTTAAGGAAAGGATCAGAATCAGTTTTCTTAAACGTTCATTCTGAGTGCTGGGAGAGTGAGAAACAAGGACTTGGCACTGAAAACATCATTTTGTGTAAAACTGGATTTGTTTATAATGAAAACATTTCTTTAGGAAAGGATCAGAATCAGTTTTCTTAAACGCTCATTCAGAGTGCTGGGAGAGTGAGAAACAAGGACTTGGCACTGAAAACAGCATTTTGTGTAAAACTGGGTTCTTGCATAATGAAATAGTTTCTTAAGGAAAGGATCAGAATCAGTTTTCTTAAACACTCATTATGAGTGCTGGGAGAGTGAGAAACAAGGATTTGGCACTGAAATCTTAATTTTGTGTAAAACTGGGTTCTTGCATAATGAAGAAGTTTCTTAAGGAAAGGATCAGATTCAGTTTTCTTAAACACTCATTCAGAGTGCTGGGAGAGTGAGAAACAAGGACTTGGCAATGAAAACATCATTTTGTGTAAAACTGGGTTCTTGCATAATGAAATAGTTTCTTAAGGAAAGGATCAGAATCAGTTTTCTTAAACACTCATTATGAGTGCTGGGAGAGTGAGAAACAAGGATTTGGCACTGAAATCTTAATTTTATGTAAAACTGGGTTCTTGCATAATGAAGAAGTTTCTTAAGGAAAGGATCAGATTCAGTTTTCTTAAACGCTCAATCTGAGCGCTGGGAGAGTGAGAAACAAGGACCTGGCACTGAAAACATCATTTTGTGTAAAACTGGGTTCTTGCATAATGAAATAGTTTCAGGGCCGGCCCGAGGCATAAGCGAACTAAGCGGCTGCTTGGGGCCCCCTGGCCACCAGGGGGGCCCCAAATCGTTTTGACAATTAAATAACTTAAAAAAGTTATATAAATGAATTAATAAATGAATTAATGAATATGAACTTATAAATGAAATGAATAATTCAAGAAAATGAAATTCTGATTTGCCGACAACTGCTGCTGTGACTGCTAGCGGTTGAATAATGCGCAATTGCGCTAGACACATTTCGCGTGCATTGACAATTCGCGCCTGCGCGCAAGTGCGTGTCACTGTAATTAATAAATGACAAGCCATGTCACAAAAAAGGATGTATCCCTCTGGTGCCGAAAAGAGATAAGGACAGAGGAGTAGAAAAAAGAGCAGGATAAAGGTATGTTTGCATGATTAGTGACAAATTATGCTCACGTCACTTTAGGTAGCTGCGAGCCATGACTCGTGATCTTATATAAGCCCTCACCAGAGCGAACGTTAAATCCCCGCCATCAACAGTTAAATGTCTCGCATTATTAATATACATTTCTCCAGGTGTATTTCACGTATTGATTATAGATATCAGTTTAAGTTGGAGAAAACAGCCGAAGGGGAACTTAACCTTCTAAGTTAAAGGGATGCCCGCTAGCATTGCTATGTGTGTTGAAGTGAATGTTAAAATATACTAAGACTAAGTGGACTTGCATTCATTAGTATTGATAACAAAGTTGGCCAAGCAATACCATACAATGATGTCATCAGTGACTTTGCCTCCAGAAAAGCTAGCAAGGAACGATTTTAAGGTCATTGTTGTACAATTGTCATCGTTGAACCCTTGCTGTTCTTATGTTTGCTTTCATTATTTAAGTATCTATTTTTTTGTAACATTCTATTTTTGATTATATGAATGTTTGTCTATTTTGGTTTTATTTAAAAGATTGCACATTTCATTTACATTTGCATTTGCACGTTTGCAAATTATTTATTTCTTGTTTTGTGACAGTTTGTATTCAGAAGTTTAAGAGTAAAGTCTTTTATTTAAGTATCTATTGAGTATTTTATTTATTTATTTTGTATTAATACATAACCTCACTCTATTCATTTATAATGTAACATTATAGCGTGACATTTGTGTCAATAATCTTAAATCAGGTGACTCCGCTTGCTGGGAGTGGGCCCCCCAAATCAAATTCTGCTTAGGGCCCCCAAGAGGCTCGGGCCGGCACTGAATAGTTTCTTAAGGAAAGGATCGGAATCAGTTTTCTTAAACACTCATTCTGAGTGCTGGGAGAGTGAGAAACAAGGACTTGGCAATGAAAACATCATTTTGTGTAAAACTGGGTTCTTTTATAATGAAATAGTTTCTTAAGGAAAGGATCGGAATCAGTTTTCTTAAACACTCATTCTGAGTGCTGGGAGAGTGAGAAACAAGGACCTGGCACTGAAAACCGCATTTTGTGTAAAACTGGGTTCTTGCATAATGAAAAAGTTTCTTAAGAAAATGATCAGAATCAGATTTCTTAAACGCTCATTATGAGTGCTGGGAGAGTGAGAAACAAGGAGTTGGCACTGAAATCTTCATTTTGTGTAAAACTGGGTTCTTGCATAATGAAATAGTTTCTTAAGGAAAGGATCAGAATCAGTTTTCTTAAACGTTCATTCTGAGTGCTGGGAGAGTGAGAAACAAGGACCTGGCAATGAAAACATCATTTTGTGTAAAACTGGGTTTGTTTATAATGAAAAAAATTCTTTAGGAAAGGATCAGATTCAGTTTTCTTAAACGCTCATTCTGAGCGCTGGGAGAGTGAGAAACAAGGACCTGGCACTGAAAACATCATTTTGTGTAAAACTGGGTTCTTGCATAATGAAATAGTTTCTTAAGGAAAGGATCAGAATCAGTTTTCTTAAACGTTCATTCTGAGTGCTGGGAGAGTGAGAAACAAGGACTTGGCACTGAAAACATCATTTTGTGTAAAACTGGGTTCTTGCATAATGAAATAGTTTCTTAAGGGAAAGGATCAGAATCAGTTTTCTTAAACGTTCATTCTGAGTGCTGGGAGAGTGAGAAACAAGGACTTGGCAATGAAAACATCATTTTGTGTAAAACTGGGTTCTTTTATAATGAAATAGTTTCTTAAGGAAAGGATCAGAATCAGTTTTCTTAAACACTCATTCTGAGTGCTGGGAGAGTGAGAAACAAGGACCTGGCACTGAAAACAGCATTTTGTGTAAAACTGGGTTCTTGCATAATGAAAAAGTTTCTTAAGGAAATGATCAGAATCAGATTTCTTAAACGCTCATTATGAGTGCTGGGAGAGTGAGAAACAAGGAGTTGGCACTGAAATCTTCATTTTGTTTAAAACTGGATTTGTTTATAATGAAAACATTTCTTAAGGAAAGGATCAGAATCACTTTTCTTAAACGCTCATTCAGAGTGCTGGGAGAGTGAGAAACAAGGACTTGGCATTGAAAACAGCATTTTGTGTAAAACTGGGTTCTTGCATAATGAAAAAGTTTCTTAAGGAAAGGATCAGAATCAGTTTTCTTAAACACTCATTATGAGTGCTGGGAGAGTGAGAAACAAGGATTTGGCACTGAAATCTTAATTTTGTGTAAAACTGGGTTCTTGCATAATGAAAAAGTTTCTTAAGGAAAGGATCAGAATCAGTTTTCTTAAACACTCATTCTGAGTGCTGGGAGAGTGAGAAACAAGGAGTTGGCACTGAAATCTTCATTTTGTTTAAAACTGGATTTGTTTATAATGAAAACATTTCTTTAGGAAAGGATCAGAATCACTTTTCTTAAACGCTCATTCAGAGTGCTGGGAGAGTGAGAAACAAGGACTTGGCATTGAAAACAGCATTTTGTGTAAAACTGGGTTCTTGCATAATGAAAAAGTTTCTTAAGGAAAGGATCAGAATCAGTTTTCTTAAACACTCATTATGAGTGCTGGGAGAGTGAGAAACAAGGATTTGGCACTGAAATCTTAATTTTGTGTAAAACTGGGTTCTTGCATAATGAAAAAGTTTCTTAAGGAAAGGATCAGAATCAGTTTTCTTAAACACTCATTCTGAGTGCTGGGAGAGTGAGAAACAAGGATTTGGCACTGAAAACATCATTTTGTGTAAAACTGGGTTCTTGCATAATGAAAAAGTTTCTTAAGGAAAGGATCAGAATCAGTTTTCTTAAACACTCATTCTGAGCGCTGGGAGAGTGAGAAACAAGGACCTGGCACTGAAAACATCATTTCACGAGTTCACCTTAGCAAATAATTAAAGGGGGGGCAGCGTGGTTACGCTGAGAATTAGTATGCGTATTTGGCGTGCTGTCCGGGGAGAGGGCTCCGGGGTCGGCATTCTCTCCCGACCCCGGAGCGCTCCCCCTTTGTTCGGGGCGAGGGCTCTGATCTCTGTGTTTGCCCGTGCCCCGAGCGCTTTCCCCCCCTATGGATAGAAAATAGTTTTAAATGGTGAGGAGTCGGGGTGGAGGTGGGATGCTGCAAAAATCTATGAGTGGAGGAGGTAAGGCGGTTTCACAATTTATAGAGCTCGTCCTGATTTGGAAGGATGGGTGATGTGATTGCTAATGCCGTGCAGCTGCGTGATTTCTAAAGCCGTGCAGCTGCTTAATTATTTGCACGTGCTCCTCCCGAACTTTGTTAATAAAACATCATTTCACGAGTTCACCTTAGCAAATAATTAAAGGGGGGGCAGCGTGGTTACGCTGAGAATTAGTATGCGTATTTGGCGTGCTGTCCGGGGAGAGGGCTCCGGGGGAGATATAGGTAGCGACCCCTGCTGGGGTTGTGCTGCTGCGGCAGTGTGAGATAGATAAAGACCCCTGCTGGGGTTGTACTGCTGCGGCAGTGTGAGATAGAGGCCCCTGCTGAGGCGTTACTGCTGCTGCAGTTGAAATAAAAGCCCCTGCTGGGGCGTCACTGCTAGTGCAGTGGGAAATACAGGTGAAGGCCCCTGCTGGGGAAGCACTGCTGCTGCAGTGTGAAAAAGATAAAGACCCCTGCTGGGGTTGTACTGCTGCGGCAGTGTGAGATAGAGGCCCCTGCTGAGGCGTTACTGCTGCTGCAGTTGAAATAAAAGCCCCTGCTGGGGCGTCACTGCTGGTGCAGTGGGAAATACAGGTGAAGGCCCCTGCTGGGGAAGCACTGCTGCTGCAGTGTGAAAAAGATAAAGACCCCTGCTGGGGTTGTACTGCTGCGGCAGTGTGAGATAGAGGCCCCTGCTGAGGCGTTACTGCTGCTGCAGTTGAAATAAAAGCCCCTGCTGGGGCGTCACTGCTAGTGCAGTGGGAAATACAGGTGAAGGCCCCTGCTGGGGAAGCACTGCTGCTGCAGTGTGAAATGAAGATAAAGACCCCTGCTGGGGTGGCACTGCTGCTGCAGTTGGAAATATAGATGGAAACCCCTGCTGGGGAGCACTGCTGCTGCAGTGTGAAATATAGATAAAGACCCCTCCTGGGGTGGCACTGCTGCTGCAGTGTGAAAAGTAGATAAAAGCCCCTGCTGGGGCGTCACTGCTTAGCGGTGGGAAATATAGGTAGAGGCCCCTGCTGGGGAAGCACTGCTGCTGCAGTGTGAAGTATAGATAAAGACCCCTGCTGGGGTGGCACTGCTGCTGCAGTGTGAAATATAGATAAAAGCCCCTGCTGGGGCGTCACTGCTGCTGCGGTGGGAAATGCAGGTGAAAGCCCCCCTGCTGGGGAAGCACTGCTGCTGCAGTGTGAAATATAGGTAAGGACCCCTGCTGGGGTGGCACTGCTGCTGCAGTGTGAGATGTAGATAGAGACCCCTGCTGGGGTGGCACTGCTGCGGCAGTGTGGAAAAATAGGAAAAGGCTGTGGCTGTGGGCTGCTGATGTGTATGGGGGATTGTCGGCGGGCTGATGTTAACGGTTTTGGTTGGTGAGGGTTCGGTGTGCTTCTTTAATGTGGGAACGATCGGAACGAATGTAGCTTTTGAAGGCTTCTGAAGACCAGCGGCCGAGTGTTTGGATTTGATGCTGGGAGAGTCCTTTTTGGGCCGCTGTTGTGGCTGCTCCGATTCTGAAGGAGTGGCTGGAAAAGTTATCAGCTGGGATGCCTGATTGGATCAGGACTAGCTTAAGGTGTTTCTGGAACCAGAAACGCGTAGTGGGGCGGTTGGAATCGTCTACGAAGAGAGGGTCGGAGGGGATTGGGGTTTGTGTGCTTCTGAGCTGGAGGTAGGCTTGGAGGGTTTGGTATGGTTGGAGAGCTGATGGTAGATTAAAAATGTATATTAGATGGCCTCTCTTTGATTGGTCTGTCTTACTCTGTTTAATGAAGTAAGATATTGTGTCATCATCCATTACGGAGAGATCTGAAATGGTGGGGTGGATGTCTGGGTTGAATTTGAATGTGATAGTGAGTTCTGAACATCTGAGAAAACCGAAAAAGCTAATATGAACATGGCGTCCAGTGTGCGTGCAGTGTGCGAGGAGTGGTAGCCTTTGCGGAGAGTGTTTATGCACTTAGTTAGAATTTCTAGTGTTATGGGTTTTCTGGGGTCAGGGCGGGAGGGGTGGGCTCTTTGGATGCCTTTGATTAGCATGGAGGTCTGTGAGCTGGCTATTTGGGGTGAAGGTGATCCGAATAGGAGTTTGTGGAAAAATTGTAATCCGCTTAGGTATCCTTTAATGGAACTGGCTTGGAGGTTTTTTGAAGTGTTTAGGTGGGAGATGAATGAGGTGATGGCTAGCATTGAGAAGTCTGGGAATGTTAGGATAAATCTAGCGTGGAACGATTTGAAGCATTTCCAAGCTGTGAGGTAAGATTGTAGGGTCCTGGGGGAGACTGAGAGGATGATGTGGCGGAGAGAGGCGTCGAGGAGGGGCTTCAGTGGGTGGTCTGGGGGAATATTAGTTCCGAATAGGGAGGTACTAGGGTGGGGTGTTGGTCTGTTTCTGAAACTGGCTGCCTGAACCTCTGCTAATACCTGGTCTGTGATGTTGCTGGCTACGGGAGGAGGTACCCAGGCTGGAGCGTTCGGGGGTATGGCCATTGGTGTTGCGGAGTGAAAGGTGGAGGCGGTACGGGAGCTGGATGTGGTGTGCGGGAACAAAGGGGCGGCTGCTGGAGCCGCGTACGGATGCAGCATCACGCTTTGGGCGGCTCCGGAGCCTGAGGCAATAGGAAATGGAGAGAAAGCTTGAGCCTGCGCCTGTGCCTGTAACGGAGGCGGCCTCGCGTTATCAATTGGCAGTGTGGCTGCAGGCCAGTGGCTAGGGTAGGATAGAGTGTGTGGGAAGAAAGTGGCGGCTGCTGGAGCCGCGTACGGATGCAGCATCACGCTTTGGGCGGCTCCAGAGCCTGTGGCAATAGGAAAAGTGAAAAAGGTTTGGGCCTGCGCCTGTGCCGGAGGCAACCTCGCGGCATCTGATGGCAGTGGGGCTGCAGGCCAGAGCCCGAAGGGAAAGTGGGAAGGAGGATAGCCTGATAGGGTAGGAAAGGTTGCCGCTGGCAGGCGCGTGCTCGCGCTGCCGTGGCGGTGGTGAGTCGGCGTGGAGTCATCGGAGGTGCTGGACTCAGGTGATCCTGCGCCCAACTGCTTGCTGGTGTCCGCGTGGTCCGGGGCGTGGCCTAGGCTGGCCGAGGGCCGTCCTTGTTTGCTTGGTGAACGGCGCCTCTTCCTCGGTGCGGTTGGAGTGGTCGCTCCCTGGTGTTGGGAGATCGTGGTGCTTCGAATCTTGTCCGTGGCTTTTGGTTTTGTAGTTGGCACGGTTGTTGGAGCTCCGGGTTGGCTGGAGGTGTAAAGGTTGTACGGCTCCGATTTTGTTGCCTTCCTGGAGAACGGGAAGTCTGCTTTTTCTAAAGCCTGTCGTAGGGTTACGACGGTCCATTTCCTCATCTCGGGAATCGAGCGTTGGGCCGAGGTGTGAGAGGACGCGGACGAAGTTGCCGAAGCCCTGGATGGCGGAGGAGATGACGCTGCGTTGCTTCGTCGTTTTGGGGTGCGACGGACGGTGCGGGAGGGCTGGCGGCCTCTTGGTGTCCCAGTCGTCTTACCCGTGGTGGCTTCTTGACTGGTGTTAGTGCTTTGTTGAGCGGCCAGGTTTCCTGATGGACCCTGAGCGGCGAGGGATTTGTCGTAATCCATTTCTGCGGTGTCGTACTCAGACGTGCTGCGGTATGCTGCAAAAATCTATGAGTGGAGGAGGTAAGGCGGTTTCACAATTTATAGAGCTCGTCCTGATTTGGAAGGATGGGTGATGTGATTGCTAATGCCGTGCAGCTGCGTGATTTCTAAAGCCGTGCAGCTGCTTAATTATTTGCACGTGCTCCTCCCGAACTTTGTTAATAAAACATCATTTTGTGTAAAACTGGGTTCTTGCATAATGAAATAGTTTCTTAAGGAAAGGATCAGAATCAGTTTTCTTAAACGTTCATTCTGAGTGCTGGGAGAGTGAGAAACAAGGACCTGGCAATGAAAACATCATTTTGTGTAAAACTGGGTTCTTGCATAATGAAGTAGTTTCTTAAGGAAAGGATCAGAATCAGTTTTCTTAAACACTCATTCTGAGTGCTGGGAGAGTGAGAAACAAGGACCTGGCACTGAAAACATCATTTTGTGTAAAACTGGATTTGTTTATAATGAAAAAAATTCTTTAGGAAAGGATCAGATTCAGTTTTCTTAAACACTCATTCAGAGTGCTGGGAGAGTGAGAAACAAGGACTTGGCAATGAAAACATCATTTTGTGTAAAACTGGCTTTGTTTATAATGAAAAAAATTCTTTAGGAAAGGATCAGATTCAGTTTTCTTAAACACTCATTCAGAGTGCTGGGAGAGTGAGAAACAAGGACTTGGCAATGAAAACATCATTTTGTGTAAAACTGGGTTTGTTTATAATGAAAAAAATTCTTTAGGAAAGGATCAGATTCAGTTTTCTTAAACGCTCATTCTGAGCACTGGGAGAGTGAGAAACAAGGACCTGGCACTGAAAACATCATTTTGTGTAAAACTGGGTTCTTGCATAATGAAATAGTTTCTTAAGGAAAGGATCAGAATCAGTTTTCTTAAACGTTCATTCTGAGTGCTGGGAGAGTGAGAAACAAGGACTTGGCACTGAAAACATCATTTTGTGTAAAACTGGGTTCTTGCATAATGAAATAGTTTCTTAAGGAAAGGATCAGAATCAGTTTTCTTAAACACTCATTCTGAGTGCTGGGAGAGTGAGAAACAAGGACCTGGCACTGAAAACATCATTTTGTGTAAAACTGGATTTGTTTATAATGAAAAAAATTCTTTAGGAAAGGATCAGATTCAGTTTTCTTAAACACTCATTCAGAGTGCTGGGAGAGTGAGAAACAAGGACTTAGCAATGAAAACATCATTTTGTGTAAAACTGGGTTTGTTTATAATGAAAAAAATTCTTTAGGAAAGGATCAGATTCAGTTTTCTTAAACGCTCATTCTGAGCGCTGGGAGAGTGAGAAACAAGGACCTGGCACTGAAAACATCATTTTGTGTAAAACTGGGTTCTTGCATAATGAAATAGTTTCTTAAGGAAAGGATCAGAATCAGTTTTCTTAAACGTTCATTCTGAGTGCTGGGAGAGTGAGAAACAAGGACTTGGCACTGAAAACATCATTTTGTGTAAAACTGGGTTCTTGCATAATGAAATAGTTTCTTAAGGAAAGGATCAGAATCAGTTTTCTTAAACACTCATTCTGAGTGCTGGGAGAGTGAGAAACAAGGACCTGGCAATGAAAACATCATTTTGTGTAAAACTGGGTTTGTTTATAATGAAAAAAATTCTTTAGGAAAGGATCAGATTCAGTTTTCTTAAACGCTCATTCTGAGCGCTGGGAGAGTGAGAAACAAGGACCAGGCACTGAAAACATCATTTTGTGTAAAACTGGGTTTGTTTATAATGAAAAAAATTCTTTAGGAAAGGATCAGATTCAGTTTTCTTAAACGCTCATTCTGAGCGCTGGGAGAGTGAGAAACAAGGACCTGGCACTGAAAACATCATTTTGTGTAAAACTGGGTCCTTGCATAATGAAATAGTTTCTTAAGGAAAGGATCAGAATCAGTTTTCTTAAACGTTCATACTGAGTGCTGGGAGAGTGAGAAACAAGGACTTGGCACTGAAAACATCATTTTGTGTAAAACTGGGTTCTTGCATAATGAAATAGTTTCTTAAGGAAAGGATCAGAATCAGTTTTCTTAAACACTCATTCTGAGTGCTGGGAGAGTGAGAAACAAGGACTTGGCACTGAAAACATCATTTTGTGTAAAACTGGATTTGTTTATAATGAAAACATTTCTTTAGGAAAGGATCAGAATAAGTTTTCTTAAACGCTCATTCAGAGTGCTGGGAGAGTGAGAAACAAGGACTTGGCACTGAAAACAGCATTTTGTGTAAAACTGGGTTCTTGCATAATGAAATAGTTTCTTAAGGAAAGGATCAGAATCAGTTTTCTTAAACACTCATTATGAGTGCTGGGAGAGTGAGAAACAAGGACTTGGCACTGAAAACAGCATTTTGTGTAAAACTGGGTTCTTGCATAATGAAATAGTTTCTTAAGGAAAGGATCAGAATCAGTTTTCTTAAACACTCATTATGAGTGCTGGGAGAGTGAGAAACAAGGATTTGGCACTGAAATCTTAATTTTGTGTAAAACTGGGTTCTTGCATAATGAAGAAGTTTCTTAAGGAAAGGATCAGATTCAGTTTTCTTAAACGCTCAATCTGAGCGCTGGGAGAGTGAGAAACAAGGACCTGGCACTGAAAACATCATTTTGTGTAAAACTGGGTTCTTGCATAATGAAATAGTTTCTTAAGGAAAGGATCAGAATCAGTTTTCTTAAACGTTCATTCTGAGTGCTGGGAGAGTGAGAAACAAGGACCTGGCAATGAAAACATCATTTTGTGTAAAACTGGGTTTGTTTATAATGAAAAAAATTCTTTAGGAAAGGATCAGATTCAGTTTTCTTAAACGCTCATTCTGAGCACTGGGAGAGTGAGAAACAAGGACCTGGCACTGAAAACATCATTTTGTGTAAAACTGGGTTCTTGCATAATGAAATAGTTTCTTAAGGAAAGGATCAGAATCAGTTTTCTTAAACGTTCATTCTGAGTGCTGGGAGAGTGAGAAACAAGGACCTGGCACTGAAGACATCATTTTGTGTAAAACTGGGTTCTTGCATAATGAAATAGTTTCTAATGGAAAGGATCAGAATCAGTTTTCTTAAACGTTCATTCTGAGCGCTGGGAGAGTGAGAAACAAGGACCTGGCACTGAAAACATCATTTTGTGTAAAACTGGGTTCTTGCATAATTAAATAGTTTCTTAAGGAAAGGATCAGAATCAGTTTTCTTAAACGTTCATTCTGAGTGCTGGGAGAGTGAGAAACAAGGACTTGGCACTGAAAACATCATTTTGTGTAAAACTGGGTTCTTGCATAATGAAATAGTTTCTTAAGGAAAGGATCAGAATCAGTTTTCTTAAACACTCATTCTGAGTGCTGGGAGAGTGAGAAACAAGGACCTGGCAATGAAAACATCATTTTGTGTAAAACTGGGTTTGTTTATAATGAAAAAAATTCTTTAGGAAAGGATCAGATTTAGTTTTCGTAAACGCTCATTCTGAGCGCTGGGAGAGTGAGAAACAAGGACCTGGCACTGAAAACATCATTTTGTGTAAAACTGGGTTTGTTTATAATGAAAAAAATTCTTTAGGAAAGGATCAGATTCAGTTTTCTTAAACGCTCATTCTGAGCGCTGGGAGAGTGAGAAACAAGGACCTGGCACTGAAAACATCATTTTGTGTAAAACTGGGTTCTTGCATAATGAAATAGTTTCAGGGCCGGCCCGAGGCATAAGCGAACTAAGCGGCTGCTTGGGGCCCCCTGGCCACCAGGGGGGCCCCAAATCGTTTTGACAATTAAATAACTTAAAAAAGTTATATAAATGAATTAATAAATGAATTAATGAATATGAACTTATAAATGAAATGAATAATTCAAGAAAATGAAATTCTGATTTGCCGACAACTGCTGCTGTGACTGCTAGCGGTTGAATAATGCGCAATTGCGCTAGACACATTTCGCGTGCATTGACAATTCGCGCCTGCGCGCAAGTGCGTGTCACTGTAATTAATAAATGACAAGCCATGTCACAAAAAAGGATGTATCCCTCTGGTGCCGAAAAGAGATAAGGACAGAGGAGTAGAAAAAAGAGCAGGATAAAGGTATGTTTGCATGATTAGTGACAAATTATGCTCACGTCACTTTAGGTAGCTGCGAGCCATGACTCGTGATCTTATATAAGCCCTCACCAGAGCGAACGTTAAATCCCCGCCATCAACAGTTAAATGTCTCGCATTATTAATATACATTTCTCCAGGTGTATTTCACGTATTGATTATAGATATCAGTTTAAGTTGGAGAAAACAGCCGAAGGGGAACTTAACCTTCTAAGTTAAAGGGATGCCCGCTAGCATTGCTATGTGTGTTGAAGTGAATGTTAAAATATACTAAGACTAAGTGGACTTGCATTCATTAGTATTGATAACAAAGTTGGCCAAGCAATACCATACAATGATGTCATCAGTGACTTTGCCTCCAGAAAAGCTAGCAAGGAACGATTTTAAGGTCATTGTTGTACAATTGTCATCGTTGAACCCTTGCTGTTCTTATGTTTGCTTTCATTATTTAAGTATCTATTTTTTTGTAACATTCTATTTTTGATTATATGAATGTTTGTCTATTTTGGTTTTATTTAAAAGATTGCACATTTCATTTACATTTGCATTTGCACGTTTGCAAATTATTTATTTCTTGTTTTGTGACAGTTTGTATTCAGAAGTTTAAGAGTAAAGTCTTTTATTTAAGTATCTATTGAGTATTTTATTTATTTATTTTGTATTAATACATAACCTCACTCTATTCATTTATAATGTAACATTATAGCGTGACATTTGTGTCAATAATCTTAAATCAGGTGACTCCGCTTGCTGGGAGTGGGCCCCCCAAATCAAATTCTGCTTAGGGCCCCCAAGAGGCTCGGGCCGGCACTGAATAGTTTCTTAAGGAAAGGATCAGAATCAGTTTTCTTAAACGTTCATTCTGAGTGCTGGGAGAGTGAGAAACAAGGACTTGGCAATGAAAACATCATTTTGTGTAAAACTGGGTTCTTTTATAATGAAATAGTTTCTTAAGGAAAGGATCGGAATCAGTTTTCTTAAACACTCATTCTGAGTGCTGGGAGAGTGAGAAACAAGGACTTGGCAATGAAAACATCATTTTGTGTAAAACTGGGTTCTTTTATAATGAAATAGTTTCTTAAGGAAAGGATCGGAATCAGTTTTCTTAAACACTCATTCTGAGTGCTGGGAGAGTGAGAAACAAGGACCTGGCACTGAAAACCGCATTTTGTGTAAAACTGGGTTCTTGCATAATGAAAAAGTTTCTTAAGAAAATGATCAGAATCAGATTTCTTAAACGCTCATTATGAGTGCTGGGAGAGTGAGAAACAAGGAGTTGGCACTGAAATCTTCATTTTGTGTAAAACTGGGTTCTTGCATAATGAAATAGTTTCTTAAGGAAAGGATCAGAATCAGTTTTCTTAAACGTTCATTCTGAGTGCTGGGAGAGTGAGAAACAAGGACCTGGCAATGAAAACATCATTTTGTGTAAAACTGGGTTTGTTTATAATGAAAAAAATTCTTTAGGAAAGGATCAGATTCAGTTTTCTTAAACGCTCATTCTGAGCGCTGGGAGAGTGAGAAACAAGGACCTGGCACTGAAAACATCATTTTGTGTAAAACTGGGTTCTTGCATAATGAAATAGTTTCTTAAGGAAAGGATCAGAATCAGTTTTCTTAAACGTTCATTCTGAGTGCTGGGAGAGTGAGAAACAAGGACTTGGCACTGAAAACATCATTTTGTGTAAAACTGGGTTCTTGCATAATGAAATAGTTTCTTAAGGGAAAGGATCAGAATCAGTTTTCTTAAACGTTCATTCTGAGTGCTGGGAGAGTGAGAAACAAGGACTTGGCAATGAAAACATCATTTTGTGTAAAACTGGGTTCTTTTATAATGAAATAGTTTCTTAAGGAAAGGATCAGAATCAGTTTTCTTAAACACTCATTCTGAGTGCTGGGAGAGTGAGAAACAAGGACCTGGCACTGAAAACAGCATTTTGTGTAAAACTGGGTTCTTGCATAATGAAAAAGTTTCTTAAGGAAATGATCAGAATCAGATTTCTTAAACGCTCATTATGAGTGCTGGGAGAGTGAGAAACAAGGAGTTGGCACTGAAATCTTCATTTTGTTTAAAACTGGATTTGTTTATAATGAAAACATTTCTTAAGGAAAGGATCAGAATCACTTTTCTTAAACGCTCATTCAGAGTGCTGGGAGAGTGAGAAACAAGGACTTGGCATTGAAAACAGCATTTTGTGTAAAACTGGGTTCTTGCATAATGAAAAAGTTTCTTAAGGAAAGGATCAGAATCAGTTTTCTTAAACACTCATTATGAGTGCTGGGAGAGTGAGAAACAAGGATTTGGCACTGAAATCTTAATTTTGTGTAAAACTGGGTTCTTGCATAATGAAAAAGTTTCTTAAGGAAAGGATCAGAATCAGTTTTCTTAAACACTCATTCTGAGTGCTGGGAGAGTGAGAAACAAGGAGTTGGCACTGAAATCTTCATTTTGTTTAAAACTGGATTTGTTTATAATGAAAACATTTCTTTAGGAAAGGATCAGAATCACTTTTCTTAAACGCTCATTCAGAGTGCTGGGAGAGTGAGAAACAAGGACTTGGCATTGAAAACAGCATTTTGTGTAAAACTGGGTTCTTGCATAATGAAAAAGTTTCTTAAGGAAAGGATCAGAATCAGTTTTCTTAAACACTCATTATGAGTGCTGGGAGAGTGAGAAACAAGGATTTGGCACTGAAATCTTAATTTTGTGTAAAACTGGGTTCTTGCATAATGAAAAAGTTTCTTAAGGAAAGGATCAGAATCAGTTTTCTTAAACACTCATTCTGAGTGCTGGGAGAGTGAGAAACAAGGATTTGGCACTGAAAACATCATTTTGTGTAAAACTGGGTTCTTGCATAATGAAAAAGTTTCTTAAGGAAAGGATCAGAATCAGTTTTCTTAAACACTCATTCTGAGCGCTGGGAGAGTGAGAAACAAGGACCTGGCACTGAAAACATCATTTCACGAGTTCACCTTAGCAAATAATTAAAGGGGGGGCAGCGTGGTTACGCTGAGAATTAGTATGCGTATTTGGCGTGCTGTCCGGGGAGAGGGCTCCGGGGTCGGCATTCTCTCCCGACCCCGGAGCGCTCCCCCTTTGTTCGGGGCGAGGGCTCTGATCTCTGTGTTTGCCCGTGCCCCGAGCGCTTTCCCCCCCTATGGATAGAAAATAGTTTTAAATGGTGAGGAGTCGGGGTGGAGGTGGGATGCTGCAAAAATCTATGAGTGGAGGAGGTAAGGCGGTTTCACAATTTATAGAGCTCGTCCTGATTTGGAAGGATGGGTGATGTGATTGCTAATGCCGTGCAGCTGCGTGATTTCTAAAGCCGTGCAGCTGCTTAATTATTTGCACGTGCTCCTCCCGAACTTTGTTAATAAAACATCATTTCACGAGTTCACCTTAGCAAATAATTAAAGGGGGGGCAGCGTGGTTACGCTGAGAATTAGTATGCGTATTTGGCGTGCTGTCCGGGGAGAGGGCTCCGGGGGAGATATAGGTAGCGACCCCTGCTGGGGTTGTGCTGCTGCGGCAGTGTGAGATAGATAAAGACCCCTGCTGGGGTTGTACTGCTGCGGCAGTGTGAGATAGAGGCCCCTGCTGAGGCGTTACTGCTGCTGCAGTTGAAATAAAAGCCCCTGCTGGGGCGTCACTGCTAGTGCAGTGGGAAATACAGGTGAAGGCCCCTGCTGGGGAAGCACTGCTGCTGCAGTGTGAAAAAGATAAAGACCCCTGCTGGGGTTGTACTGCTGCGGCAGTGTGAGATAGAGGCCCCTGCTGAGGCGTTACTGCTGCTGCAGTTGAAATAAAAGCCCCTGCTGGGGCGTCACTGCTGGTGCAGTGGGAAATACAGGTGAAGGCCCCTGCTGGGGAAGCACTGCTGCTGCAGTGTGAAAAAGATAAAGACCCCTGCTGGGGTTGTACTGCTGCGGCAGTGTGAGATAGAGGCCCCTGCTGAGGCGTTACTGCTGCTGCAGTTGAAATAAAAGCCCCTGCTGGGGCGTCACTGCTAGTGCAGTGGGAAATACAGGTGAAGGCCCCTGCTGGGGAAGCACTGCTGCTGCAGTGTGAAATGAAGATAAAGACCCCTGCTGGGGTGGCACTGCTGCTGCAGTTGGAAATATAGATGGAAACCCCTGCTGGGGAGCACTGCTGCTGCAGTGTGAAATATAGATAAAGACCCCTCCTGGGGTGGCACTGCTGCTGCAGTGTGAAAAGTAGATAAAAGCCCCTGCTGGGGCGTCACTGCTTAGCGGTGGGAAATATAGGTAGAGGCCCCTGCTGGGGAAGCACTGCTGCTGCAGTGTGAAGTATAGATAAAGACCCCTGCTGGGGTGGCACTGCTGCTGCAGTGTGAAATATAGATAAAAGCCCCTGCTGGGGCGTCACTGCTGCTGCGGTGGGAAATGCAGGTGAAAGCCCCCCTGCTGGGGAAGCACTGCTGCTGCAGTGTGAAATATAGGTAAGGACCCCTGCTGGGGTGGCACTGCTGCTGCAGTGTGAGATGTAGATAGAGACCCCTGCTGGGGTGGCACTGCTGCGGCAGTGTGGAAAAATAGGAAAAGGCTGTGGCTGTGGGCTGCTGATGTGTATGGGGGATTGTCGGCGGGCTGATGTTAACGGTTTTGGTTGGTGAGGGTTCGGTGTGCTTCTTTAATGTGGGAACGATCGGAACGAATGTAGCTTTTGAAGGCTTCTGAAGACCAGCGGCCGAGTGTTTGGATTTGATGCTGGGAGAGTCCTTTTTGGGCCGCTGTTGTGGCTGCTCCGATTCTGAAGGAGTGGCTGGAAAAGTTATCAGCTGGGATGCCTGATTGGATCAGGACTAGCTTAAGGTGTTTCTGGAACCAGAAACGCGTAGTGGGGCGGTTGGAATCGTCTACGAAGAGAGGGTCGGAGGGGATTGGGGTTTGTGTGCTTCTGAGCTGGAGGTAGGCTTGGAGGGTTTGGTATGGTTGGAGAGCTGATGGTAGATTAAAAATGTATATTAGATGGCCTCTCTTTGATTGGTCTGTCTTACTCTGTTTAATGAAGTAAGATATTGTGTCATCATCCATTACGGAGAGATCTGAAATGGTGGGGTGGATGTCTGGGTTGAATTTGAATGTGATAGTGAGTTCTGAACATCTGAGAAAACCGAAAAAGCTAATATGAACATGGCGTCCAGTGTGCGTGCAGTGTGCGAGGAGTGGTAGCCTTTGCGGAGAGTGTTTATGCACTTAGTTAGAATTTCTAGTGTTATGGGTTTTCTGGGGTCAGGGCGGGAGGGGTGGGCTCTTTGGATGCCTTTGATTAGCATGGAGGTCTGTGAGCTGGCTATTTGGGGTGAAGGTGATCCGAATAGGAGTTTGTGGAAAAATTGTAATCCGCTTAGGTATCCTTTAATGGAACTGGCTTGGAGGTTTTTTGAAGTGTTTAGGTGGGAGATGAATGAGGTGATGGCTAGCATTGAGAAGTCTGGGAATGTTAGGATAAATCTAGCGTGGAACGATTTGAAGCATTTCCAAGCTGTGAGGTAAGATTGTAGGGTCCTGGGGGAGACTGAGAGGATGATGTGGCGGAGAGAGGCGTCGAGGAGGGGCTTCAGTGGGTGGTCTGGGGGAATATTAGTTCCGAATAGGGAGGTACTAGGGTGGGGTGTTGGTCTGTTTCTGAAACTGGCTGCCTGAACCTCTGCTAATACCTGGTCTGTGATGTTGCTGGCTACGGGAGGAGGTACCCAGGCTGGAGCGTTCGGGGGTATGGCCATTGGTGTTGCGGAGTGAAAGGTGGAGGCGGTACGGGAGCTGGATGTGGTGTGCGGGAACAAAGGGGCGGCTGCTGGAGCCGCGTACGGATGCAGCATCACGCTTTGGGCGGCTCCGGAGCCTGAGGCAATAGGAAATGGAGAGAAAGCTTGAGCCTGCGCCTGTGCCTGTAACGGAGGCGGCCTCGCGTTATCAATTGGCAGTGTGGCTGCAGGCCAGTGGCTAGGGTAGGATAGAGTGTGTGGGAAGAAAGTGGCGGCTGCTGGAGCCGCGTACGGATGCAGCATCACGCTTTGGGCGGCTCCAGAGCCTGTGGCAATAGGAAAAGTGAAAAAGGTTTGGGCCTGCGCCTGTGCCGGAGGCAACCTCGCGGCATCTGATGGCAGTGGGGCTGCAGGCCAGAGCCCGAAGGGAAAGTGGGAAGGAGGATAGCCTGATAGGGTAGGAAAGGTTGCCGCTGGCAGGCGCGTGCTCGCGCTGCCGTGGCGGTGGTGAGTCGGCGTGGAGTCATCGGAGGTGCTGGACTCAGGTGATCCTGCGCCCAACTGCTTGCTGGTGTCCGCGTGGTCCGGGGCGTGGCCTAGGCTGGCCGAGGGCCGTCCTTGTTTGCTTGGTGAACGGCGCCTCTTCCTCGGTGCGGTTGGAGTGGTCGCTCCCTGGTGTTGGGAGATCGTGGTGCTTCGAATCTTGTCCGTGGCTTTTGGTTTTGTAGTTGGCACGGTTGTTGGAGCTCCGGGTTGGCTGGAGGTGTAAAGGTTGTACGGCTCCGATTTTGTTGCCTTCCTGGAGAACGGGAAGTCTGCTTTTTCTAAAGCCTGTCGTAGGGTTACGACGGTCCATTTCCTCATCTCGGGAATCGAGCGTTGGGCCGAGGTGTGAGAGGACGCGGACGAAGTTGCCGAAGCCCTGGATGGCGGAGGAGATGACGCTGCGTTGCTTCGTCGTTTTGGGGTGCGACGGACGGTGCGGGAGGGCTGGCGGCCTCTTGGTGTCCCAGTCGTCTTACCCGTGGTGGCTTCTTGACTGGTGTTAGTGCTTTGTTGAGCGGCCAGGTTTCCTGATGGACCCTGAGCGGCGAGGGATTTGTCGTAATCCATTTCTGCGGTGTCGTACTCAGACGTGCTGCGGTATGCTGCAAAAATCTATGAGTGGAGGAGGTAAGGCGGTTTCACAATTTATAGAGCTCGTCCTGATTTGGAAGGATGGGTGATGTGATTGCTAATGCCGTGCAGCTGCGTGATTTCTAAAGCCGTGCAGCTGCTTAATTATTTGCACGTGCTCCTCCCGAACTTTGTTAATAAAACATCATTTTGTGTAAAACTGGGTTCTTGCATAATGAAATAGTTTCTTAAGGAAAGGATCAGAATCAGTTTTCTTAAACGTTCATTCTGAGTGCTGGGAGAGTGAGAAACAAGGACCTGGCAATGAAAACATCATTTTGTGTAAAACTGGGTTCTTGCATAATGAAGTAGTTTCTTAAGGAAAGGATCAGAATCAGTTTTCTTAAACACTCATTCTGAGTGCTGGGAGAGTGAGAAACAAGGACCTGGCACTGAAAACATCATTTTGTGTAAAACTGGATTTGTTTATAATGAAAAAAATTCTTTAGGAAAGGATCAGATTCAGTTTTCTTAAACACTCATTCAGAGTGCTGGGAGAGTGAGAAACAAGGACTTGGCAATGAAAACATCATTTTGTGTAAAACTGGCTTTGTTTATAATGAAAAAAATTCTTTAGGAAAGGATCAGATTCAGTTTTCTTAAACACTCATTCAGAGTGCTGGGAGAGTGAGAAACAAGGACTTGGCAATGAAAACATCATTTTGTGTAAAACTGGGTTTGTTTATAATGAAAAAAATTCTTTAGGAAAGGATCAGATTCAGTTTTCTTAAACGCTCATTCTGAGCACTGGGAGAGTGAGAAACAAGGACCTGGCACTGAAAACATCATTTTGTGTAAAACTGGGTTCTTGCATAATGAAATAGTTTCTTAAGGAAAGGATCAGAATCAGTTTTCTTAAACGTTCATTCTGAGTGCTGGGAGAGTGAGAAACAAGGACTTGGCACTGAAAACATCATTTTGTGTAAAACTGGGTTCTTGCATAATGAAATAGTTTCTTAAGGAAAGGATCAGAATCAGTTTTCTTAAACACTCATTCTGAGTGCTGGGAGAGTGAGAAACAAGGACCTGGCACTGAAAACATCATTTTGTGTAAAACTGGATTTGTTTATAATGAAAAAAATTCTTTAGGAAAGGATCAGATTCAGTTTTCTTAAACACTCATTCAGAGTGCTGGGAGAGTGAGAAACAAGGACTTAGCAATGAAAACATCATTTTTTGTAAAACTGGGTTTGTTTATAATGAAAAAAATTCTTTAGGAAAGGATCAGATTCAGTTTTCTTAAACGCTCATTCTGAGCGCTGGGAGAGTGAGAAACAAGGACCTGGCACTGAAAACATCATTTTGTGTAAAACTGGGTTCTTGCATAATGAAATAGTTTCTTAAGGAAAGGATCAGAATCAGTTTTCTTAAACGTTCATTCTGAGTGCTGGGAGAGTGAGAAACAAGGACTTGGCACTGAAAACATCATTTTGTGTAAAACTGGGTTCTTGCATAATGAAATAGTTTCTTAAGGAAAGGATCAGAATCAGTTTTCTTAAACACTCATTCTGAGTGCTGGGAGAGTGAGAAACAAGGACCTGGCAATGAAAACATCATTTTGTGTAAAACTGGGTTTGTTTATAATGAAAAAAATTCTTTAGGAAAGGATCAGATTCAGTTTTCTTAAACGCTCATTCTGAGCGCTGGGAGAGTGAGAAACAAGGACCAGGCACTGAAAACATCATTTTGTGTAAAACTGGGTTTGTTTATAATGAAAAAAATTCTTTAGGAAAGGATCAGATTCAGTTTTCTTAAACGCTCATTCTGAGCGCTGGGAGAGTGAGAAACAAGGACCTGGCACTGAAAACATCATTTTGTGTAAAACTGGGTCCTTGCATAATGAAATAGTTTCTTAAGGAAAGGATCAGAATCAGTTTTCTTAAACGTTCATACTGAGTGCTGGGAGAGTGAGAAACAAGGACTTGGCACTGAAAACATCATTTTGTGTAAAACTGGGTTCTTGCATAATGAAATAGTTTCTTAAGGAAAGGATCAGAATCAGTTTTCTTAAACACTCATTCTGAGTGCTGGGAGAGTGAGAAACAAGGACTTGGCACTGAAAACATCATTTTGTGTAAAACTGGATTTGTTTATAATGAAAACATTTCTTTAGGAAAGGATCAGAATAAGTTTTCTTAAACGCTCATTCAGAGTGCTGGGAGAGTGAGAAACAAGGACTTGGCACTGAAAACAGCATTTTGTGTAAAACTGGGTTCTTGCATAATGAAATAGTTTCTTAAGGAAAGGATCAGAATCAGTTTTCTTAAACACTCATTATGAGTGCTGGGAGAGTGAGAAACAAGGACTTGGCACTGAAAACAGCATTTTGTGTAAAACTGGGTTCTTGCATAATGAAATAGTTTCTTAAGGAAAGGATCAGAATCAGTTTTCTTAAACACTCATTATGAGTGCTGGGAGAGTGAGAAACAAGGATTTGGCACTGAAATCTTAATTTTGTGTAAAACTGGGTTCTTGCATAATGAAGAAGTTTCTTAAGGAAAGGATCAGATTCAGTTTTCTTAAACGCTCAATCTGAGCGCTGGGAGAGTGAGAAACAAGGACCTGGCACTGAAAACATCATTTTGTGTAAAACTGGGTTCTTGCATAATGAAATAGTTTCTTAAGGAAAGGATCAGAATCAGTTTTCTTAAACGTTCATTCTGAGTGCTGGGAGAGTGAGAAACAAGGACCTGGCAATGAAAACATCATTTTGTGTAAAACTGGGTTTGTTTATAATGAAAAAAATTCTTTAGGAAAGGATCAGATTCAGTTTTCTTAAACGCTCATTCTGAGCACTGGGAGAGTGAGAAACAAGGACCTGGCACTGAAAACATCATTTTGTGTAAAACTGGGTTCTTGCATAATGAAATAGTTTCTTAAGGAAAGGATCAGAATCAGTTTTCTTAAACGTTCATTCTGAGTGCTGGGAGAGTGAGAAACAAGGACCTGGCACTGAAGACATCATTTTGTGTAAAACTGGGTTCTTGCATAATGAAATAGTTTCTAATGGAAAGGATCAGAATCAGTTTTCTTAAACGTTCATTCTGAGCGCTGGGAGAGTGAGAAACAAGGACCTGGCACTGAAAACATCATTTTGTGTAAAACTGGGTTCTTGCATAATTAAATAGTTTCTTAAGGAAAGGATCAGAATCAGTTTTCTTAAACGTTCATTCTGAGTGCTGGGAGAGTGAGAAACAAGGACTTGGCACTGAAAACATCATTTTGTGTAAAACTGGGTTCTTGCATAATGAAATAGTTTCTTAAGGAAAGGATCAGAATCAGTTTTCTTAAACACTCATTCTGAGTGCTGGGAGAGTGAGAAACAAGGACCTGGCAATGAAAACATCATTTTGTGTAAAACTGGGTTTGTTTATAATGAAAAAAATTCTTTAGGAAAGGATCAGATTTAGTTTTCGTAAACGCTCATTCTGAGCGCTGGGAGAGTGAGAAACAAGGACCTGGCACTGAAAACATCATTTTGTGTAAAACTGGGTTTGTTTATAATGAAAAAAATTCTTTAGGAAAGGATCAGATTCAGTTTTCTTAAACGCTCATTCTGAGCGCTGGGAGAGTGAGAAACAAGGACCTGGCACTGAAAACATCATTTTGTGTAAAACTGGGTTCTTGCATAATGAAATAGTTTCTTAAGGAAAGGATCAGAATCAGTTTTCTTAAACGTTCATTCTGAGTGCTGGGAGAGTGAGAAACAAGGACTTGGCACTGAAAACATCATTTTGGGTAAAACTGGGTTCTTGCATAATGAAATAGTTTCTTAAGGAAAGGATCAGAATCAGTTTTCTTAAACACTCATTCTGATAGCTGGGAGAGTGAGAAACAAGGACCTGGCACTGAAAACATCATTTTGTGTAAAACTGGATTTGTTTATAATGAAAACATTTCTTTAGGAAAAGATCAGAATCAGTTTTCTGAAACGCTCATTCAGAGTGCTGGGAGAGTGAGAAACAAGGACTTGGCACTGAAAACAGCATTTTGTGTAAAACTGGGTTCTTGCATAATGAAATAGTTTCTTAAGGAAAGGATCAGAATCAGTTTTCTTAAACACTCATTCTGAGTGCTGGGAGAGTGAGAAACAAGGACTTGGCAATGAAAACATCATTTTGTGTAAAACTGGGTTTGTTTATAATGAAAAAAATTCTTTATGAAAGGATCAGATTCAGTTTTCTTAAACGCTCATTCTGAGCGCTGGGAGAGTGAGAAATAAGGACCTGGCACTGAAAACATCATTTTGTGTAAAACTGGGTTCTTGCATAATGAAATAGTTTCTTAAGGAAAGGATCAGAATCAGTTTTCTTAAACGTTCATTCAGAGTGCTGGGAGAGTGAGAAACAAGGACTTGGCACTGAAAAAATCATTTTGTGTAAAACTGGGTTCTTGCATAATGAAATAGTTTCTTAAGGAAAGGATCAGAATCAGTTTTCTTAAACACTCATTCTGAGTGCTGGGAGAGTGAGAAACAAAGACCTGGCACTGAAAACATCATTTTGTGTAAAACTGGATTTGTTTATAATGAAAACATTTCTTTAGGAAAGGATCAGAATCAGTTTTCTTAAACGCTCATTCAGAGTGCTGGGAGAGTGAGAAACAAGGACTTGGCACTGAAAACAGCATTTTGTGTAAACTGGGTTTGTTTATAATGAAAAAAATTCTTTAGGAAAGGATCAGATTCAGTTTTCTTAAACACTCATTCAGAGTGCTGGGAGAGTGAGAAACAAGGACTTGGCATTGAAAACAGCATTTTGTGTAAAACTGGGTTCTTGCATAATGAAAAAGTTTCTTAAGGAAAGGATCAGAATCAGTTTTCTTAAACACTCATTCTGAGTGCTGGGAGAGTGAGAAACAAGGATTTGGCACTGAAAACATCATTTTGTGTAAAACTGGGTTCTTGCATAATGAAATAGTTTCTTAAGGAAAGGATCAGATTCAGTTTTCTTAAACGCTCATTCTGAGCGCTGGGAGAGTGAGAAATAAGGACCTGGCACTGAAAACATCATTTTGTGTACAACTGGGTTCTTGCATAATGAAAAGTTTCTTAAGGAAAGGATCAGAATCAGTTTTCTTAAACACTCATTCTGAGTGCTGGGAGAGTGAGAAACAAGGACTTGGCACTGAAAACAGCATTTTGTGTAAACTGGGTTTGTTTATAATGAAAAAAATTATTTAGGAAAGGATCAGATTCAGTTTTCTTAAACACTCATTCAGAGTGCTGGGAGAGTGAGAAACAAGGACTTGGCATTGAAAACAGCATTTTGTGTAAAACTGGGTTCTTGCATAATGAAAAAGTTTCTTAAGGAAAGGATCAGAATCAGTTTTCTTAAACACTCATTCTGAGTGCTGGGAGAGTGAGAAACAAGGATTTGGCACTGAAAACATCATTTTGTGTAAAACTGGGTTCTTGCATAATGAAATAGTTTCTTAAGGAAAGGATCAGAATCAGTTTTCTTAAACACTCATTCTGAGTGCTGGGAGAGTGAGAAACAAGGACTTGGCAATGAAAACATCATTTTGTGTAAAACTGGGTTTGTTTATAATGAAAAAAATTATTTAGGAAAGGATCAGATTCAGTTTTCTTAAACGCTCATTCTGAGCGCTGGGAGAGTGAGAAATAAGGACCTGGCACTGAAAACATCATTTTGTGTAAAACTGGGTTCTTGCATAATGAAATAGTTTCTTAAGGAAAGGATCAGAATCAGTTTTCTTAAACGTTCATTCAGAGTGCTGGGAGAGTGAGAAACAAGGACTTGGCACTGAAAAAATCATTTTGTGTAAAACTGGGTTCTTGCATAATGAAATAGTTTCTTAAGGAAAGGATCAGAATCAGTTTTCTTAAACACTCATTCTGAGTGCTGGGAGAGTGAGAAACAAGGATTTGGCACTGAAAACATCATTTTGTGTAAAACTGGGTTCTTGCATAATGAAATAGTTTCTTAAGGAAAGGATCAGAATCAGTTTTCTTAAACACTCATTCTGAGTGCTGGGAGAGTGAGAAACAAGGACTTGGCAATGAAAACATCATTTTGTGTAAAACTGGGTTTGTTTATAATGAAAAAAATTCTTTAGGAAAGGATCAGATTCAGTTTTCTTAAACGCTCATTCTGAGCGCTGGGAGAGTGAGAAATAAGGACCTGGCACTGAAAACATCATTTTGTGTAAAACTGGGTTCTTGCATAATGAAATAGTTTCTTTAGGAAAGGATCAGAATCAGTTTTCTTAAACACTCATTATGAGTGCTGGGAGAGTGAGAAACAAGGATTTGGCACTGAAATCTTAATTTTGTGTAAAACTGGGTTCTTGCATAATGAAAAAGTTTCTTAAGGAAAGGATCAGAATCAGTTTTCTTAAACACTCATTCTGAGTGCTGGGAGAGTGAGAAACAAGGACCTGGCACTGAAAACATAATTTTGTGTAAAACTGGGTTCTTGCATAATGAAATAGTTTCTTAAGGAAAGGATCAGAATCAGTTTTCTTAAACACTCATTCTGAGCGCTGGGAGAGTGAGAAACAAGGACCTGGCACTGAAAACATCATTTTGTGTAAAACTGGGTTCTTGCATAATGAAATAGTTTCTTAAGGAAAGGATCAGAATCAGTTTTCTTAAACGTTCATTCTGAGTGCTGGGAGAGTGAGAAACAAGGACTTGGCACTGAAAACATCATTTTGTGTAAAACTGGGTTCTTGCATAATGAAATAGTTTCTTAAGGAATGGATCAGAATCAGTTTTCTTAAACACTCATTCTGAGTGCTGGGAGAGTGAGAAACAAGGACTTGGCAATGAAAACATCATTTTGTGTAAAACTGGGTTTGTTTATAATGAAAAAAATTCTTTAGGAAAGGATCAGATTCAGTTTTCTTAAACACTCATTCTGAGTGCTGGGAGAGTGAGAAACAAAGACCTGGCACTGAAAACATCATTTTGTGTAAAACTGGATTTGTTTATAATGAAAACATTTCTTTAGGAAAGGATCAGAATCAGTTTTCTTAAATGCTCATTCAGAGTGCTGGGAGAGTGAGAAACAAGGACTTGGCACTGAAAACAGCATTTTGTGTAAAACTGGGTTCTTGCATAATGAAATAGTTTCTTAAGGAAAGGATCAGATTCAGTTTTCTTAAACACTCATTCTGAGTGCTGGGAGAGTGAGAAACAAGGACTTGGCAATGAAAACATCATTTTGTGAAAACTGGGTTTGTTTATAATGAAAAAAATTCTTTAGGAAAGGATCAGATTCAGTTTTCTTAAACACTCATTCAGAGTGCTGGGAGAGTGAGAAACAAGGACTTGGCATTGAAAACAGCATTTTGTGTAAAACTGGGTTCTTGCATAATGAAAAAGTTTCTTAAGGAAAGGATCAGAATCAGTTTTCTTAAACACTCATTATGAGTGCTGGCAGAGTGAGAAACAAGGACTTGGCACTGAAAACATCATTTTGTGTAAAACTGGGTTCTTGCATAATGAAATAGTTTCTTAAGGAAATGATCAGAATCAGTTTTCTTAAACACTCATTCTGAGTGCTGGGAGAGTGAGAAACAAGGACTTGGCAATGAAAACATCATTTTGTGTAAAACTGGGTTTGTTTATAATGAAAAAAATTCTTTAGGAAAGGATCAGATTCAGTTTTCTTAAACGCTCATTCTGAGCGCTGGGAGAGTGAGAAATAAGGACCTGGCACTGAAAACATCATTTTGTGTAAAACTGGGTTCTTGCATAATGAAATAGTTTCTTAAGGAAAGGATCAGAATCAGTTTTCTTAAACGTTCATTCAGAGTGCTGGGAGAGTGAGAAACAAGGACTTGGCACTGAAAAAATCATTTTGTGTAAAACTGGGTTCTTGCATAATGAAATAGTTTCTTAAGGAAAGGATCAGAATCAGTTTTCTTAAACACTCATTCTGAGTGCTGGGAGAGTGAGAAACAAAGACCTGGCACTGAAAACATCATTTTGTGTAAAACTGGATTTGTTTATAATGAAAACATTTCTTTAGGAAAGGATCAG
Organism: Triplophysa bombifrons; assembly: GCA_029783895.1. Lineage (NCBI taxonomy): Eukaryota > Metazoa > Chordata > Actinopteri > Cypriniformes > Nemacheilidae > Triplophysa > Triplophysa bombifrons. Next base: position 10,072,313 of record CM056455.1, read on the forward strand.
AATCAGTTTTCTTAAACGCTCATTCTGAGCGCTGGGAGAGTGAGAAATACGGACCTGGCACTGAAAACATCATTTTGTGTAAAACTGGGTTCTTGCATAATGAAATAGTTTCTTAAGGAAAGGATCAGAATCAGTTTTCTTAAACGTTCATTCAGAGTGCTGGGAGAGTGAGAAACAAGGACTTGGCACTGAAAAAATCATTTTGTGTAAAACTGGGTTCTTGCATAATGAAATAGTTTCTTAAGGAAAGGATCAGAATCAGTTTTCTTAAACGTTCATTCAGAGTGCTGGGAGAGTGAGAAACAAGGACTTGGCACTGAAAACATCATTTTGTGTAAAACTGGGTTCTTTTGCATAATGAAAAAGTTTCTTAAGGAAAGGATAAGATACAGTTTTCTTAAATGCTCATTCTGAGTGCTGGGAGAGTGAGAAACAAGGATTTGGCACTGAAAACATCATTTTGTGTAAAACTGGGTTCTTGCATAATGAAATAGTTTCTTAAGGAAAGGATCAGAATCAGTTTTCTTAAACACTCATTATGAGTGCTGGGAGAGTAAGAAACAAGGATTTGGCACTGAAATCTTCATTTTGTGTAAAACTTGCTTTGTTTATAATGAAAAAAATTCTTTAGGAAAGGATCAGAATCAGTTTTCTTAAACGTTCATTCTGAGTGCTGGGAGAGTGAGAAACAAGGACTTGGCACTGAAAACATTATTTTGTGTAAAACTGGGTTTGTTTATAATGAAAACATTTCTTTAGGAAAGGATCAGATTCAGTTTTCTTAAACACTCATTCAGAGTGCTGGGAGAGTGAGAAACAAGGACTTGGCATTGAAAACAGCATTTTGTGTAAAACTGGGTTCTTGCATAATGAAAAAGTTTCTTAAGGAAAGGATCAGAATCAGTTTTCTTAAACACTCATTCTGAGTGCTGGGAGAGTGAGAAACAAGGATTTGGCACTGAAAACATCATTTTGTGTAAAACTGGGTTCTTGCATAATGAAATAGTTTCTTAAGGAAAGGATCAGAATCAGTTTTCTTAAACACTCATTCTGAGTGCTGGGAGAGTGAGAAACAAGGACTTGGCAATGAAAACATCATTTTGTGTAAAACTGGGTTTGTTTATAATGAAAAAAATTATTTAGGAAAGGATCAGATTCAGTTTTCTTAAACGCTCATTCTGAGCGCTGGGAGAGTGAGAAATAAGGACCTGGCACTGAAAACATCATTTTGTGTAAAACTGGGTTCTTGCATAATGAAATAGTTTCTTAAGGAAAGGATCAGAATCAGTTTTCTTAAACGTTCATTCAGAGTGCTGGGAGAGTGAGAAACAAGGACTTGGCACTGAAAAAATCATTTTGTGTAAAACTGGGTTCTTGCATAATGAAATAGTTTCTTAAGGAAAGGATCAGAATCAGTTTTCTTAAACGTTCATTCAGAGTGCTGGGAGAGTGAGAAACAAGGACTTGGCACTGAAAACATCATTTTGTGTAAAACTGGGTTCTTGCATAATGAAATAGTTTCTTTAGGAAAGGATCAGAATCAGTTTTCTTAAACACTCATTATGAGTGCTGGGAGAGTGAGAAACAAGGATTTGGCACTGAAATCTTAATTTTGTGTAAAACTGGGTTCTTGCATAATGAAAAAGTTTCTTAAGGAAAGGATCAGAATCAGTTTTCTTAAACACTCATTCTGAGTGCTGGGAGAGTGAGAAACAAGGACCTGGCACTGAAAACATCATTTTGTGTAAAACTGGGTTCTTGCATAATGAAATAGTTTCTTAAGGAAAGGATCAGAATCAGTTTTCTTAAACACTCATTCAGAGTGCTGGGAGAGTGAGAAACAAGGACTTGGCACTGAAAACAGCATTTTGTGTAAAACTGGGTTCTTTTGCATAATGAAAAAGTTTCTTAAGGAAAAGGTTAAGATACAGTTTTCTTAAATGCTCATTCTGAGTGCTGGGAGAGTGAGAAACAAGGATTTGGCACTGAAAACATCATTTTGTGTAAAACTGGGTTCTTGCATAATGAAATAGTTTCTTAAGGAAAGGATCAGAATCAGTTTTCTTAAACACTCATTATGAGCGCTGGGAGAGTGAGAAACAAGGACCTGGCACTGAAAACATCATTTTGTGTAAAACTGGGTTCTTGCATAATGAAAAAGTTTCTTAAGGAAAGGATCAGAATCAGTTTTCTTAAACACTCATTCTGAGTGCTGGGAGAGTGAGAAACAAAGACCTGGCACTGAAAACATCATTTTGTGTAAAACTGGATTTGTTTATAATGAAAACATTTCTTTAGGAAAGGATCAGAATCAGTTTTCTTAAACGCTCATTCAGAGTGCTGGGAGAGTGAGAAACAAGGATTTGGCACTGAAAACAGCATTTTGTGTAAAACTGGGTTCTTGCATAATGAAATAGTTTCTTAAGGAAAGGATCAGAATCAGTTTTCTTAAACACTCATTATGAGTGCTGGGAGAGTAAGAAACAAGGATTTGGCACTGAAATCTTCATTTTGTGTAAAACTGGCTTTGTTTATAATGAAAAAAATTCTTTAGGAAAGGATCAGAATCAGTTTTCTTAAACGTTCATTCTGAGTGCTGGGAGAGTGAGAAACAAGGACTTGGCACTGAAAACATTATTTTGTGTAAAACTGGGTTTGTTTATAATGAAAACATTTCTTTAGGAAAGGATCAGAATCAGTTTTCTTAAACGTTCATTCTGAGTGCTGGGAGAGTGAGAAACAAGGACCTGGCACTGAAAACATCATTTTGTGTAAAACTGGGTTCTTGCATAATGAAATAGTTTCTTAAGGAAAGGATCAGAATCAGTTTTCTTAAACACTCATTCTGAGTGCTGGGAGAGTGAGAAACAAGGACTTGGCAATGAAAACATCATTTTGTGTAAAACTGGGTTTGTTTATAATGAAAAAAATTCTTTATGAAAGGATCAGATTCAGTTTTCTTAAACGCTCATTCTGAGCGCTGGGAGAGTGAGAAATAAGGACCTGGCACTGAAAACATCATTTTGTGTAAAACTGGGTTCTTGCATAATGAAATAGTTTCTTAAGGAAAGGATCAGAATCAGTTTTCTTAAACGTTCATTCAGAGTGCTGGGAGAGTGAGAAACAAGGACTTGGCACTGAAAAAATCATTTTGTGTAAAACTGGGTTCTTGCATAATGAAATAGTTTCTTTAGGAAAGGATCAGAATCAGTTTTCTTAAACACTCATTATGAGTGCTGGGAGAGTGAGAAACAAGGATTTGGCACTGAAATCTTAATTTTGTGTTAAACTGGGTTCTTGCATAATGAAAAAGTTTCTTAAGGAAAGGATCAGAATCAGTTTTCTTAAACACTCATTCTGAGTGCTGGGAGAATGAGAAACAAGGACCTGGCACTGAAAACATCATTTTGTGTAAAACTGGGTTCTTGCATAATGAAATAGTTTCTTAAGGAAAGGATCAGAATCAGTTTTCTTAAACACTCATTCTGAGCGCTGGGAGAGTGAGAAACAAGGACCTGGCACTGAAAACATCATTTTGTGTAAAACTGGGTTCTTGCATAATGAAAAAGTTTCTTAAGGAAAGGATCAGAATCAGTTTTCTTAAACACTCATTCTGAGTGCTGGGAGAGTGAGAAACAAAGACCTGGCACTGAAAACATCATTTTGTGTAAAACTGGATTTGTTTATAATGAACACATTTCTTTAGGAAAGGATCAGAATCAGTTTTCTTAAACGCTCATTCAGAGTGCTGGGAGAGTGAGAAACAAGGATTTGGCACTGAAAACATCATTTTGTGTAAAACTGGGTTCTTGCATAATGAAATAGTTTCTTAAGGAAAGGATCAGAATCAGTTTTCTTAAACACTCATTATGAGTGCTGGGAGAGTAAGAAACAAGGATTTGGCACTGAAAACATCATTTTGTGTAAAACTGGGTTCTTGCATAATGAAATAGTTTCTTAAGGAAAGGATCAGAATCAGTTTTCTTAAACACTCATTCTGAGCGCTGGGAGAGTGAGAAACAAGGACCTGGCACTGAAAACATCATTTTGTGTAAAACTGGGTTCTTGCATAATGAAAAAGTTTCTTAAGGAAAGGATCAGAATCAGTTTTCTTAAACACTCATTCTGAGTGCTGGGAGAGTGAGAAACAAAGACCTGGCACTGAAAACATCATTTTGTGTAAAACTGGATTTGTTTATAATGAAAACATTTCTTTAGGAAAGGATCAGAATCAGTTTTCTTAAACGCTCATTCAGAGTGCTGGGAGAGTGAGAAACAAGGATTTGGCACTGAAAACATCATTTTGTGTAAAACTGGGTTCTTGCATAATGAAATAGTTTCTTAAGGAAAGGATCAGAATCAGTTTTCTTAAACACTCATTATGAGTGCTGGGAGAGTAAGAAACAAGGATTTGGCACTGAAATCTTCATTTTGTGTAAAACTGGCTTTGTTTATAATGAAAAAAATTCTTTAGGAAAGGATCAGAATCAGTTTTCTTAAACGTTCATTCTGAGTGCTGGGAGAGTGAGAAACAAGGACTTGGCACTGAAAACATTATTTTGTGTAAAACTGGGTTTGTTTATAATGAAAACATTTCTTTAGGAAAGGATCAGAATCAGTTTTCTTAAACGTTCATTCTGAGTGCTGGGAGAGTGAGAAACAAGGACCTGGCACTGAAAACATCATTTTGTGTAAAACTGGGTTCTTGCATAATGAAATAGTTTCTTAAGGAAAGGATCAGAATCAGTTTTCTTAAACACTCATTCTGAGTGCTGGGAGAGTGAGAAACAAGGACTTGGCAATGAAAACATCATTTTGTGTAAAACTGGGTTTGTTTATAATGAAAAAAATGCTTTATGAAAGGATCAGATTCAGTTTTCTTAAACGCTCATTCTGAGCGCTGGGAGAGTGAGAAATAAGGACCTGGCACTGAAAACATCATTTTGTGTAAAACTGGGTTCTTGCATAATGAAATAGTTTCTTAAGGAAAGGATCAGAATCAGTTTTCTTAAACGTTCATTCAGAGTGCTGGGAGAGTGAGAAACAAGGACTTGGCACTGAAAAAATCATTTTGTGTAAAACTGGGTTCTTGCATAATGAAATAGTTTCTTAAGGAAAGGATCAGAATCAGTTTTCTTAAACACTCATTCTGAGTGCTGGGAGAGTGAGAAACAAAGACCTGGCACTGAAAACATCATTTTGTGTAAAACTGGATTTGTTTATAATGAAAACATTTCTTTAGGAAAGGATCAGAATCAGTTTTCTTAAACGCTCATTCAGAGTGCTGGGAGAGTGAGAAACAAGGACTTGGCACTGAAAACAGCATTTTGTGTAAACTGGGTTTGTTTATAATGAAAAAAATTCTTTAGGAAAGGATCAGATTCAGTTTTCTTAAACACTCATTCAGAGTGCTGGGAGAGTGAGAAACAAGGACTTGGCATTGAAAACAGCATTTTGTGTAAAACTGGGTTCTTGCATAATGAAAAAGTTTCTTAAGGAAAGGATCAGAATCAGTTTTCTTAAACACTCATTCTGAGTGCTGGGAGAGTGAGAAACAAGGATTTGGCACTGAAAACATCATTTTGTGTAAAACTGGGTTCTTGCATAATGAAATAGTTTCTTAAGGAAAGGATCAGAATCAGTTTTCTTAAACACTCATTCTGAGTGCTGGGAGAGTGAGAAACAAGGACTTGGCAATGAAAACATCATTTTGTGTAAAACTGGGTTTGTTTATAATGAAAAAAATTATTTAGGAAAGGATCAGATTCAGTTTTCTTAAACGCTCATTCTGAGCGCTGGGAGAGTGAGAAATAAGGACCTGGCACTGAAAACATCATTTTGTGTAAAACTGGGTTCTTGCATAATGAAATAGTTTCTTAAGGAAAGGATCAGAATCAGTTTTCTTAAACGTTCATTCAGAGTGCTGGGAGAGTGAGAAACAAGGACTTGGCACTGAAAAAATCATTTTGTGTAAAACTGGGTTCTTGCATAATGAAATAGTTTCTTAAGGAAAGGATCAGAATCAGTTTTCTTAAACGTTCATTCAGAGTGCTGGGAGAGTGAGAAACAAGGACTTGGCACTGAAAACATCATTTTGTGTAAAACTGGGTTCTTGCATAATGAAATAGTTTCTTTAGGAAAGGATCAGAATCAGTTTTCTTAAACACTCATTATGAGTGCTGGGAGAGTGAGAAACAAGGATTTGGCACTGAAATCTTAATTTTGTGTAAAACTGGGTTCTTGCATAATGAAAAAGTTTCTTAAGGAAAGGATCAGAATCAGTTTTCTTAAACACTCATTCTGAGTGCTGGGAGAGTGAGAAACAAGGACCTGGCACTGAAAACATCATTTTGTGTAAAACTGGGTTCTTGCATAATGAAATAGTTTCTTAAGGAAAGGATCAGAATCAGTTTTCTTAAACACTCATTCAGAGTGCTGGGAGAGTGAGAAACAAGGACTTGGCACTGAAAACAGCATTTTGTGTAAAACTGGGTTCTTTTGCATAATGAAAAAGTTTCTTAAGGAAAAGGTTAAGATACAGTTTTCTTAAATGCTCATTCTGAGTGCTGGGAGAGTGAGAAACAAGGATTTGGCACTGAAAACATCATTTTGTGTAAAACTGGGTTCTTGCATAATGAAATAGTTTCTTAAGGAAAGGATCAGAATCAGTTTTCTTAAACACTCATTATGAGCGCTGGGAGAGTGAGAAACAAGGACCTGGCACTGAAAACATCATTTTGTGTAAAACTGGGTTCTTGCATAATGAAAAAGTTTCTTAAGGAAAGGATCAGAATCAGTTTTCTTAAACACTCATTCTGAGTGCTGGGAGAGTGAGAAACAAAGACCTGGCACTGAAAACATCATTTTGTGTAAAACTGGATTTGTTTATAATGAAAACATTTCTTTAGGAAAGGATCAGAATCAGTTTTCTTAAACGCTCATTCAGAGTGCTGGGAGAGTGAGAAACAAGGATTTGGCACTGAAAACATCATTTTGTGTAAAACTGGGTTCTTGCATAATGAAATAGTTTCTTAAGGAAAGGATCAGAATCAGTTTTCTTAAACACTCATTATGAGTGCTGGGAGAGTAAGAAACAAGGATTTGGCACTGAAATCTTCATTTTGTGTAAAACTGGCTTTGTTTATAATGAAAAAAATTCTTTAGGAAAGGATCAGAATCAGTTTTCTTAAACGTTCATTCTGAGTGCTGGGAGAGTGAGAAACAAGGACTTGGCACTGAAAACATTATTTTGTGTAAAACTGGGTTTGTTTATAATGAAAACATTTCTTTAGGAAAGGATCAGAATCAGTTTTCTTAAACGTTCATTCTGAGTGCTGGGAGAGTGAGAAACAAGGACCTGGCACTGAAAACATCATTTTGTGTAAAACTGGGTTCTTGCATAATGAAATAGTTTCTTAAGGAAAGGATCAGAATCAGTTTTCTTAAACACTCATTCTGAGTGCTGGGAGAGTGAGAAACAAGGACTTGGCAATGAAAACATCATTTTGTGTTAAACTGGGTTTGTTTATAATGAAAAAAATTCTTTATGAAAGGATCAGATTCAGTTTTCTTAAACGCTCATTCTGAGCGCTGGGAGAGTGAGAAATAAGGACCTGGCACTGAAAACATCATTTTGTGTAAAACTGGGTTCTTGCATAATGAAATAGTTTCTTAAGGAAAGGATCAGAATCAGTTTTCTTAAACGTTCATTCAGAGTGCTGGGAGAGTGAGAAACAAGGACTTGGCACTGAAAAAATCATTTTGTGTAAAACTGGGTTCTTGCATAATGAAATAGTTTCTTTAGGAAAGGATCAGAATCAGTTTTCTTAAACACTCATTATGAGTGCTGGGAGAGTGAGAAACAAGGATTTGGCACTGAAATCTTAATTTTGTGTTAAACTGGGTTCTTGCATAATGAAAAAGTTTCTTAAGGAAAGGATCAGAATCAGTTTTCTTAAACACTCATTCTGAGTGCTGGGAGAATGAGAAACAAGGACCTGGCACTGAAAACATCATTTTGTGTAAAACTGGGTTCTTGCATAATGAAATAGTTTCTTAAGGAAAGGATCAGAATCAGTTTTCTTAAACACTCATTCTGAGCGCTGGGAGAGTGAGAAACAAGGACCTGGCACTGAAAACATCATTTTGTGTAAAACTGGGTTCTTGCATAATGAAAAAGTTTCTTAAGGAAAGGATCAGAATCAGTTTTCTTAAACACTCATTCTGAGTGCTGGGAGAGTGAGAAACAAAGACCTGGCACTGAAAACATCATTTTGTGTAAAACTGGATTTGTTTATAATGAACACATTTCTTTAGGAAAGGATCAGAATCAGTTTTCTTAAACGCTCATTCAGAGTGCTGGGAGAGTGAGAAACAAGGATTTGGCACTGAAAACATCATTTTGTGTAAAACTGGGTTCTTGCATAATGAAATAGTTTCTTAAGGAAAGGATCAGAATCAGTTTTCTTAAACACTCATTATGAGTGCTGGGAGAGTAAGAAACAAGGATTTGGCACTGAAAACATCATTTTGTGTAAAACTGGGTTCTTGCATAATGAAATAGTTTCTTAAGGAAAGGATCAGAATCAGTTTTCTTAAACACTCATTCTGAGCGCTGGGAGAGTGAGAAACAAGGACCTGGCACTGAAAACATCATTTTGTGTAAAACTGGGTTCTTGCATAATGAAAAAGTTTCTTAAGGAAAGGATCAGAATCAGTTTTCTTAAACACTCATTCTGAGTGCTGGGAGAGTGAGAAACAAAGACCTGGCACTGAAAACATCATTTTGTGTAAAACTGGATTTGTTTATAATGAAAACATTTCTTTAGGAAAGGATCAGAATCAGTTTTCTTAAACGCTCATTCAGAGTGCTGGGAGAGTGAGAAACAAGGATTTGGCACTGAAAACATCATTTTGTGTAAAACTGGGTTCTTGCATAATGAAATAGTTTCTTAAGGAAAGGATCAGAATCAGTTTTCTTAAACACTCATTATGAGTGCTGGGAGAGTAAGAAACAAGGATTTGGCACTGAAATCTTCATTTTGTGTAAAACTGGCTTTGTTTATAATGAAAAAAATTCTTTAGGAAAGGATCAGAATCAGTTTTCTTAAACGTTCATTCTGAGTGCTGGGAGAGTGAGAAACAAGGACTTGGCACTGAAAACATTATTTTGTGTAAAACTGGGTTTGTTTATAATGAAAACATTTCTTTAGGAAAGGATCAGAATCAGTTTTCTTAAACGTTCATTCTGAGTGCTGGGAGAGTGAGAAACAAGGACCTGGCACTGAAAACATCATTTTGTGTAAAACTGGGTTCTTGCATAATGAAATAGTTTCTTAAGGAAAGGATCAGAATCAGTTTTCTTAAACACTCATTCTGAGTGCTGGGAGAGTGAGAAACAAGGACTTGGCAATGAAAACATCATTTTGTGTAAAACTGGGTTTGTTTATAATGAAAAAAATTATTTAGGAAAGGATCAGATTCAGTTTTCTTAAACGCTCATTCTGAGCGCTGGGAGAGTGAGAAATAAGGACCTGGCACTGAAAACATCATTTTGTGTAAAACTGGGTTCTTGCATAATGAAATAGTTTCTTAAGGAAAGGATCAGAATCAGTTTCCTTAAACGTTCATTCAGAGTGCTGGGAGAGTGAGAAACAAGGACTTGGCACTGAAAAAATCATTTTGTGTAAAACTGGGTTCTTGCATAATGAAATAGTTTCTTAAGGAAAGGATCAGAATCAGTTTTCTTAAACGTTCATTCAGAGTGCTGGGAGAGTGAGAAACAAGGACTTGGCACTGAAAACATCATTTTGTGTAAAACTGGGTTCTTGCATAATGAAATAGTTTCTTTAGGAAAGGATCAGAATCAGTTTTCTTAAACACTCATTATGAGTGCTGGGAGAGTGAGAAACAAGGATTTGGCACTGAAATCTTAATTTTGTGTAAAACTGGGTTCTTGCATAATGAAAAAGTTTCTTAAGGAAAGGATCAGAATCAGTTTTCTTAAACACTCATTCTGAGTGCTGGGAGAGTGAGAAACAAGGACCTGGCACTGAAAACATCATTTTGTGTAAAACTGGGTTCTTGCATAATGAAATAGTTTCTTAAGGAAAGGATCAGAATCAGTTTTCTTAAACACTCATTCAGAGTGCTGGGAGAGTGAGAAACAAGGACTTGGCACTGAAAACAGCATTTTGTGTAAAACTGGGTTCTTTTGCATAATGAAAAAGTTTCTTAAGGAAAAGGTTAAGATACAGTTTTCTTAAATGCTCATTCTGAGTGCTGGGAGAGTGAGAAACAAGGATTTGGCACTGAAAACATCATTTTGTGTAAAACTGGGTTCTTGCATAATGAAATAGTTTCTTAAGGAAAGGATCAGAATCAGTTTTCTTAAACACTCATTATGAGCGCTGGGAGAGTGAGAAACAAGGACCTGGCACTGAAAACATCATTTTGTGTAAAACTGGGTTCTTGCATAATGAAAAAGTTTCTTAAGGAAAGGATCAGAATCAGTTTTCTTAAACACTCATTCTGAGTGCTGGGAGAGTGAGAAACAAAGACCTGGCACTGAAAACATCATTTTGTGTAAAACTGGATTTGTTTATAATGAAAACATTTCTTTAGGAAAGGATCAGAATCAGTTTTCTTAAACGCTCATTCAGAGTGCTGGGAGAGTGAGAAACAAGGATTTGGCACTGAAAACATCATTTTGTGTAAAACTGGGTTCTTGCATAATGAAATAGTTTCTTAAGGAAAGGATCAGAATCAGTTTTCTTAAACACTCATTATGAGTGCTGGGAGAGTAAGAAACAAGGATTTGGCACTGAAATCTTCATTTTGTGTAAAACTGGCTTTGTTTATAATGAAAAAAATTCTTTAGGAAAGGATCAGAATCAGTTTTCTTAAACGTTCATTCTGAGTGCTGGGAGAGTGAGAAACAAGGACTTGGCACTGAAAACATTATTTTGTGTAAAACTGGGTTTGTTTATAATGAAAACATTTCTTTAGGAAAGGATCAGAATCAGTTTTCTTAAACGTTCATTCTGAGTGCTGGGAGAGTGAGAAACAAGGACCTGGCACTGAAAACATCATTTTGTGTAAAACTGGGTTCTTGCATAATGAAATAGTTTCTTAAGGAAAGGATCAGAATCAGTTTTCTTAAACACTCATTCTGAGTGCTGGGAGAGTGAGAAACAAGGACTTGGCAATGAAAACATCATTTTGTGTAAAACTGGGTTTGTTTATAATGAAAAAAATTCTTTATGAAAGGATCAGATTCAGTTTTCTTAAACGCTCATTCTGAGCGCTGGGAGAGTGAGAAATAAGGACCTGGCACTGAAAACATCATTTTGTGTAAAACTGGGTTCTTGCATAATGAAATAGTTTCTTAAGGAAAGGATCAGAATCAGTTTTCTTAAACGTTCATTCAGAGTGCTGGGAGAGTGAGAAACAAGGACTTGGCACTGAAAAAATCATTTTGTGTAAAACTGGGTTCTTGCATAATGAAATAGTTTCTTTAGGAAAGGATCAGAATCAGTTTTCTTAAACACTCATTATGAGTGCTGGGAGAGTGAGAAACAAGGATTTGGCACTGAAATCTTAATTTTGTGTTAAACTGGGTTCTTGCACAATGAAAAAGTTTCTTAAGGAAAGGATCAGAATCAGTTTTCTTAAACACTCATTCTGAGCGCTGGGAGAGTGAGAAACAAGGACCTGGCACTGAAAACATCATTTTGTGTAAAACTGGGTTCTTGCATAATGAAAAAGTTTCTTAAGGAAAGGATCAGAATCAGTTTTCTTAAACACTCATTCTGAGTGCTGGGAGAGTGAGAAACAAAGACCTGGCACTGAAAACATCATTTTGTGTAAAACTGGATTTGTTTATAATGAACACATTTCTTTAGGAAAGGATCAGAATCAGTTTTCTTAAACGCTCATTCAGAGTGCTGGGAGAGTGAGAAACAAGGATTTGGCACTGAAAACATCATTTTGTGTAAAACTGGGTTCTTGCATAATGAAATAGTTTCTTAAGGAAAGGATCAGAATCAGTTTTCTTAAACACTCATTATGAGTGCTGGGAGAGTAAGAAACAAGGATTTGGCACTGAAAACATCATTTTGTGTAAAACTGGGTTCTTGCATAATGAAATAGTTTCTTAAGGAAAGGATCAGAATCAGTTTTCTTAAACACTCATTCTGAGCGCTGGGAGAGTGAGAAACAAGGACCTGGCACTGAAAACATCATTTTGTGTAAAACTGGGTTCTTGCATAATGAAAAAGTTTCTTAAGGAAAGGATCAGAATCAGTTTTCTTAAACACTCATTCTGAGTGCTGGGAGAGTGAGAAACAAAGACCTGGCACTGAAAACATCATTTTGTGTAAAACTGGATTTGTTTATAATGAAAACATTTCTTTAGGAAAGGATCAGAATCAGTTTTCTTAAACGCTCATTCAGAGTGCTGGGAGAGTGAGAAACAAGGATTTGGCACTGAAAACATCATTTTGTGTAAAACTGGGTTCTTGCATAATGAAATAGTTTCTTAAGGAAAGGATCAGAATCAGTTTTCTTAAACACTCATTATGAGTGCTGGGAGAGTAAGAAACAAGGATTTGGCACTGAAATCTTCATTTTGTGTAAAACTGGCTTTGTTTATAATGAAAAAAATTCTTTAGGAAAGGATCAGAATCAGTTTTCTTAAACGTTCATTCTGAGTGCTGGGAGAGTGAGAAACAAGGACTTGGCACTGAAAACATTATTTTGTGTAAAACTGGGTTTGTTTATAATGAAAACATTTCTTTAGGAAAGGATCAGAATCAGTTTTCTTAAACGTTCATTCTGAGTGCTGGGAGAGTGAGAAACAAGGACCTGGCACTGAAAACATCATTTTGTGTAAAACTGGGTTCTTGCATAATGAAATAGTTTCTTAAGGAAAGGATCAGAATCAGTTTTCTTAAACACTCATTCTGAGTGCTGGGAGAGTGAGAAACAAGGACTTGGCAATGAAAACATCATTTTGTGTAAAACTGGGTTTGTTTATAATGAAAAAAATGCTTTATGAAAGGATCAGATTCAGTTTTCTTAAACGCTCATTCTGAGCGCTGGGAGAGTGAGAAATAAGGACCTGGCACTGAAAACATCATTTTGTGTAAAACTGGGTTCTTGCATAATGAAATAGTTTCTTAAGGAAAGGATCAGAATCAGTTTTCTTAAACGTTCATTCAGAGTGCTGGGAGAGTGAGAAACAAGGACTTGGCACTGAAAAAATCATTTTGTGTAAAACTGGGTTCTTGCATAATGAAATAGTTTCTTAAGGAAAGGATCAGAATCAGTTTTCTTAAACGTTCATTCAGAGTGCTGGGAGAGTGAGAAACAAGGACTTGGCACTGAAAACATCATTTTGTGTAAAACTGGGTTCTTGCATAATGAAATAGTTTCTTTAGGAAAGGATCAGAATCAGTTTTCTTAAACACTCATTATGAGTGCTGGGAGAGTGAGAAACAAGGATTTGGCACTGAAATCTTAATTTTGTGTAAAACTGGGTTCTTGCATAATGAAAAAGTTTCTTAAGGAAAGGATCAGAATCAGTTTTCTTAAACACTCATTCTGAGCGCTGGGAGAGTGAGAAACAAGGACCTGGCACTGAAAACATCATTTTGTGTAAAACTGGGTTCTTGCATAATGAAATAGTTTCTTAAGGAAAGGATCAGAATCAGTTTTCTTAAACACTCATTCTGAGTGCTGGGAGAGTGAGAAACAAAGACCTGGCACTGAAAACATCATTTTGTGTAAAACTGGATTTGTTTATAATGAAAACATTTCTTTAGGAAAGGATCAGAATCAGTTTTCTTAAACGCTCATTCAGAGTGCTGGGAGAGTGAGAAACAAGGACTTGGCACTGAAAACAGCATTTTGTGTAAACTGGGTTTGTTTATAATGAAAAAAATTCTTTAGGAAAGGATCAGATTCAGTTTTCTTAAACACTCATTCAGAGTGCTGGGAGAGTGAGAAACAAGGACTTGGCATTGAAAACAGCATTTTGTGTAAAACTGGGTTCGTGCATAATGAAAAAGTTTCTTAAGGAAAGGATCAGAATCAGTTTTCTTAAACACTCATTCTGAGTGCTGGGAGAGTGAGAAACAAGGATTTGGCACTGAAAACATCATTTTGTGTAAAACTGGGTTCTTGCATAATGAAATAGTTTCTTAAGGAAAGGATCAGAATCAGTTTTCTTAAACACTCATTCTGAGTGCTGGGAGAGTGAGAAACAAGGACTTGGCAATGAAAACATCATTTTGTGTAAAACTGGGTTTGTTTATAATGAAAAAAATTATTTAGGAAAGGATCAGATTCAGTTTTCTTAAACGCTCATTCTGAGCGCTGGGAGAGTGAGAAATAAGGACCTGGCACTGAAAACATCATTTTGTGTAAAACTGGGTTCTTGCATAATGAAATAGTTTCTTAAGGAAAGGATCAGAATCAGTTTTCTTAAACGTTCATTCAGAGTGCTGGGAGAGTGAGAAACAAGGACTTGGCACTGAAAAAATCATTTTGTGTAAAACTGGGTTCTTGCATAATGAAATAGTTTCTTAAGGAAAGGATCAGAATCAGTTTTCTTAAACGTTCATTCAGAGTGCTGGGAGAGTGAGAAACAAGGACTTGGCACTGAAAACATCATTTTGTGTAAAACTGGGTTCTTGCATAATGAAATAGTTTCTTAAGGAAAGGATCAGAATCAGTTTTCTTAAACACTCATTATGAGTGCTGGGAGAGTAAGAAACAAGGATTTGGCACTGAAAACATCATTTTGTGTAAAACTGGGTTCTTGCATAATGAAATAGTTTCTTAAGGAAAGGATCAGAATCAGTTTTCTTAAACACTCATTCTGAGCGCTGGGAGAGTGAGAAACAAGGACCTGGCACTGAAAACATCATTTTGTGTAAAACTGGGTTCTTGCATAATGAAAAAGTTTCTTAAGGAAAGGATCAGAATCAGTTTTCTTAAACACTCATTCTGAGTGCTGGGAGAGTGAGAAACAAAGACCTGGCACTGAAAACATCATTTTGTGTAAAACTGGATTTGTTTATAATGAAAACATTTCTTTAGGAAAGGATCAGAATCAGTTTTCTTAAACGCTCATTCAGAGTGCTGGGAGAGTGAGAAACAAGGATTTGGCACTGAAAACATCATTTTGTGTAAAACTGGGTTCTTGCATAATGAAATAGTTTCTTAAGGAAAGGATCAGAATCAGTTTTCTTAAACACTCATTATGAGTGCTGGGAGAGTAAGAAACAAGGATTTGGCACTGAAATCTTCATTTTGTGTAAAACTGGCTTTGTTTATAATGAAAAAAATTCTTTAGGAAAGGATCAGAATCAGTTTTCTTAAACGTTCATTCTGAGTGCTGGGAGAGTGAGAAACAAGGACTTGGCACTGAAAACATTATTTTGTGTAAAACTGGGTTTGTTTATAATGAAAACATTTCTTTAGGAAAGGATCAGAATCAGTTTTCTTAAACGTTCATTCTGAGTGCTGGGAGAGTGAGAAACAAGGACCTGGCACTGAAAACATCATTTTGTGTAAAACTGGGTTCTTGCATAATGAAATAGTTTCTTAAGGAAAGGATCAGAATCAGTTTTCTTAAACGTTCATTCAGAGTGCTGGGAGAGTGAGAAACAAGGACTTGGCACTGAAAAAATCATTTTGTGTAAAACTGGGTTCTTGCATAATGAAATAGTTTCTTAAGGAAAGGATCAGAATCAGTTTTCTTAAACACTCATTCTGAGTGCTGGGAGAGTGAGAAACAAAGACCTGGCACTGAAAACATCATTTTGTGTAAAACTGGATTTGTTTATAATGAAAACATTTCTTTAGGAAAGGATCAGAATCAGTTTTCTTAAACGCTCATTCAGAGTGCTGGGAGAGTGAGAAACAAGGACTTGGCACTGAAAACAGCATTTTGTGTAAAACTGGATTTGTTTATAATGAAAACATTTCTTTAGGAAAGGATCAGAATCAGTTTTCTTAAACGCTCATTCAGAGTGCTGGGAGAGTGAGAAACAAGGACTTGGCACTGAAAACAGCATTTTGTGTAAAACTGGGTTCTTGCATAATGAAAAAGTTTCTTAAGGAAAGGATCAGAATCAGTTTTCTTAAACACTCATTCTGAGTGCTGGGAGAGTGAGAAACAAGGATTTGGCACTGAAAACATCATTTTGTGTAAAACTGGGTTCTTGCATAATGAAATAGTTTCTTAAGGAAAGGATCAGAATCAGTTTTCTTAAACACTCATTCTGAGTGCTGGGAGAGTGAGAAACAAGGACTTGGCAATGAAAACATCATTTTGTGTAAAACTGGGTTTGTTTATAATGAAAAAAATTATTTAGGAAAGGATCAGATTCAGTTTTCTTAAACGCTCATTCTGAGCGCTGGGAGAGTGAGAAATAAGGACCTGGCACTGAAAACATCATTTTGTGTAAAACTGGGTTCTTGCATAATGAAATAGTTTCTTAAGGAAAGGATCAGAATCAGTTTTCTTAAACGTTCATTCAGAGTGCTGGGAGAGTGAGAAACAAGGACTTGGCACTGAAAAAATCATTTTGTGTAAAACTGGGTTCTTGCATAATGAAATAGTTTCTTAAGGAAAGGATCAGAATCAGTTTTCTTAAACGTTCATTCAGAGTGCTGGGAGAGTGAGAAACAAGGACTTGGCACTGAAAACATCATTTTGTGTAAAACTGGGTTCTTGCATAATGAAATAGTTTCTTTAGGAAAGGATCAGAATCAGTTTTCTTAAACACTCATTATGAGTGCTGGGAGAGTGAGAAACAAGGATTTGGCACTGAAATCTTAATTTTGTGTAAAACTGGGTTCTTGCATAATGAAAAAGTTTCTTAAGGAAAGGATCAGAATCAGTTTTCTTAAACGCTCATTCTGAGTGCTGGGAGAGTGAGAAACAAGGACCTGGCACTGAAAACATCATTTTGTGTAAAACTGGGTTCTTGCATAATGAAAAAGTTTCTTAAGGAAAGGATCAGAATCAGTTTTCTTAAACACTCATTCTGAGTGCTGGGAGAGTGAGAAACAAAGACCTGGCACTGAAAACATCATTTTGTGTAAAACTGGATTTGTTTATAATGAAAACATTTCTTTAGGAAAGGATCAGAATCAGTTTTCTTAAACGCTCATTCAGAATGCTGGGAGAGTGAGAAACAAGGATTTGGCACTGAAAACATCATTTTGTGTAAAACTGGGTTCTTGCATAATGAAATAGTTTCTTAAGGAAAGGATCAGAATCAGTTTTCTTAAACACTCATTATGAGTGCTGGGAGAGTAAGAAACAAGGATTTGGCACTGAAATCTTCATTTTGTGTAAAACTGGCTTTGTTTATAATGAAAAAAATTCTTTAGGAAAGGATCAGAATCAGTTTTCTTAAACGTTCATTCTGAGTGCTGGGAGAGTGAGAAACAAGGACTTGGCACTGAAAACATTATTTTGTGTAAAACTGGGTTTGTTTATAATGAAAACATTTCTTTAGGAAAGGATCAGAATCAGTTTTCTTAAACGTTCATTCTGAGTGCTGGGAGAGTGAGAAACAAGGACCTGGCACTGAAAACATCATTTTGTGTAAAACTGGGTTCTTGCATAATGAAATAGTTTCTTAAGGAAAGGATCAGAATCAGTTTTCTTAAACGTTCATTCAGAGTGCTGGGAGAGTGAGAAACAAGGACTTGGCACTGAAAAAATCATTTTGTGTAAAACTGGGTTCTTGCATAATGAAATAGTTTCTTAAGGAAAGGATCAGAATCAGTTTTCTTAAACACTCATTCTGAGTGCTGGGAGAGTGAGAAACAAAGACCTGGCACTGAAAACATCATTTTGTGTAAAACTGGATTTGTTTATAATGAAAACATTTCTTTAGGAAAGGATCAGAATCAGTTTTCTTAAACGCTCATTCAGAGTGCTGGGAGAGTGAGAAACAAGGACTTGGCACTGAAAACAGCATTTTGTGTAAACTGGGTTTGTTTATAATGAAAAAAATTCTTTAGGAAAGGATCAGATTCAGTTTTCTTAAACACTCATTCAGAGTGCTGGGAGAGTGAGAAACAAGGACTTGGCATTGAAAACAGCATTTTGTGTAAAACTGGGTTCTTGCATAATGAAAAAGTTTCTTAAGGAAAGGATCAGAATCAGTTTTCTTAAACACTCATTCTGAGTGCTGGGAGAGTGAGAAACAAGGATTTGGCACTGAAAACATCATTTTGTGTAAAACTGGGTTCTTGCATAATGAAATAGTTTCTTAAGGAAAGGATCAGAATCAGTTTTCTTAAACACTCATTCTGAGTGCTGGGAGAGTGAGAAACAAGGACTTGGCAATGAAAACATCATTTTGTGTAAAACTGGGTTTGTTTATAATGAAAAAAATTATTTAGGAAAGGATCAGATTCAGTTTTCTTAAACGCTCATTCTGAGCGCTGGGAGAGTGAGAAATAAGGACCTGGCACTGAAAACATCATTTTGTGTAAAACTGGGTTCTTGCATAATGAAATAGTTTCTTAAGGAAAGGATCAGAATCAGTTTTCTTAAACGTTCATTCAGAGTGCTGGGAGAGTGAGAAACAAGGACTTGGCACTGAAAAAATCATTTTGTGTAAAACTGGGTTCTTGCATAATGAAATAGTTTCTTAAGGAAAGGATCAGAATCAGTTTTCTTAAACGTTCATTCAGAGTGCTGGGAGAGTGAGAAACAAGGACTTGGCACTGAAAACATCATTTTGTGTAAAACTGGGTTCTTGCATAATGAAATAGTTTCTTTAGGAAAGGATCAGAATCAGTTTTCTTAAACACTCATTATGAGTGCTGGGAGAGTGAGAAACAAGGATTTGGCACTGAAATCTTAATTTTGTGTAAAACTGGGTTCTTGCATAATGAAAAAGTTTCTTAAGGAAAGGATCAGAATCAGTTTTCTTAAACGCTCATTCTGAGTGCTGGGAGAGTGAGAAACAAGGACCTGGCACTGAAAACATCATTTTGTGTAAAACTGGGTTCTTGCATAATGAAATAGTTTCTTAAGGAAAGGATCAGAATCAGTTTTCTTAAACACTCATTCTGAGCGCTGGGAGAGTGAGAAACAAGGACCTGGCACTGAAAACATCATTTTGTGTAAAACTGGGTTCTTGCATAATGAAAAAGTTTCTTAAGGAAAGGATCAGAATCAGTTTTCTTAAACACTCATTCTGAGTGCTGGGAGAGTGAGAAACAAAGACCTGGCACTGAAAACATCATTTTGTGTAAAACTGGATTTGTTTATAATGAAAACATTTCTTTAGGAAAGGATCAGAATCAGTTTTCTTAAACGCTCATTCAGAGTGCTGGGAGAGTGAGAAACAAGGATTTGGCAATGAAAACATCATTTTGTGTAAAACTGGGTTTGTTTATAATGAAAAAAATTATTTAGGAAAGGATCAGATTCAGTTTTCTTAAACGCTCATTCTGAGCGCTGGGAGAGTGAGAAATAAGGACCTGGCACTGAAAACATCATTTTGTGTAAAACTGGGTTCTTGCATAATGAAATAGTTTCTTAAGGAAAGGATCAGAATCAGTTTTCTTAAACGTTCATTCAGAGTGCTGGGAGAGTGAGAAACAAGGACTTGGCACTGAAAAAATCATTTTGTGTAAAACTGGGTTCTTGCATAATGAAATAGTTTCTTAAGGAAAGGATCAGAATCAGTTTTCTTAAACACTCATTCTGAGCGCTGGGAGAGTGAGAAACAAGGACCTGGCACTGAAAACATCATTTTGTGTAAAACTGGGTTCTTGCATAATGAAATAGTTTCTTAAGGAAAGGATCAGAATCAGTTTTCTTAAACACTCATTCTGAGTGCTGGGAGAGTGAGAAACAAAGACCTGGCACTGAAAACATCATTTTGTGTAAAACTGGATTTGTTTATAATGAAAACATTTCTTTAGGAAAGGATCAGAATCAGTTTTCTTAAACGCTCATTCAGAGTGCTGGGAGAGTGAGAAACAAGGACTTGGCACTGAAAACAGCATTTTGTGTAAAACTGGGTTCTTGCATAATGAAAAAGTTTCTTAAGGAAAGGATCAGAATCAGTTTTCTTAAACACTCATTCTGAGTGCTGGGAGAGTGAGAAACAAGGATTTGGCACTGAAAACATCATTTTGTGTAAAACTGGGTTCTTGCATAATGAAATAGTTTCTTAAGGAAAGGATCAGAATCAGTTTTCTTAAACACTCTTTCTGAGTGCTGGGAGAGTGAGAAACAAGGACTTGGCAATGAAAACATCATTTTGTGTAAAACTGGGTTTGTTTATAATGAAAAAAATTATTTAGGAAAGGATCAGATTCAGTTTTCTTAAACGCTCATTCTGAGCGCTGGGAGAGTGAGAAATAAGGACCTGGCACTGAAAACATCATTTTGTGTAAAACTGGGTTCTTGCATAATGAAATAGTTTCTTAAGGAAAGGATCAGAATCAGTTTTCTTAAACGTTCATTCAGAGTGCTGGGAGAGTGAGAAACAAGGACTTGGCACTGAAAAAATCATTTTGTGTAAAACTGGGTTCTTGCATAATGAAATAGTTTCTTAAGGAAAGGATCAGAATCAGTTTTCTTAAACGTTCATTCAGAGTGCTGGGAGAGTGAGAAACAAGGACTTGGCACTGAAAACATCATTATGTGTAAAACTGGGTTCTTGCATAATGAAATAGTTTCTTTAGGAAAGGATCAGAATCAGTTTTCTTAAACACTCATTATGAGTGCTGGGAGAGTGAGAAACAAGGATTTGGCACTGAAATCTTAATTTTGTGTAAAACTGGGTTCTTGCATAATGAAAAAGTTTCTTAAGGAAAGGATCAGAATCAGTTTTCTTAAACGCTCATTCTGAGTGCTGGGAGAGTGAGAAACAAGGACCTGGCACTGAAAACATCATTTTGTGTAAAACTGGGTTCTTGCATAATGAAATAGTTTCTTAAGGAAAGGATCAGAATCAGTTTTCTTAAACACTCATTCTGAGCGCTGGGAGAGTGAGAAACAAGGACCTGGCACTGAAAACATCATTTTGTGTAAAACTGGGTTCTTGCATAATGAAAAAGTTTCTTAAGGAAAGGATCAGAATCAGTTTTCTTAAACACTCATTCTGAGTGCTGGGAGAGTGAGAAACAAAGACCTGGCACTGAAAACATCATTTTGTGTAAAACTGGATTTGTTTATAATGAAAACATTTCTTTAGGAAAGGATCAGAATCAGTTTTCTTAAACGCTCATTCAGAATGCTGGGAGAGTGAGAAACAAGGATTTGGCACTGAAAACATCATTTTGTGTAAAACTGGGTTCTTGCATAATGAAATAGTTTCTTAAGGAAAGGATCAGAATCAGTTTTCTTAAACACTCATTATGAGTGCTGGGAGAGTAAGAAACAAGGATTTGGCACTGAAATCTTCATTTTGTGTAAAACTGGCTTTGTTTATAATGAAAAAAATTCTTTAGGAAAGGATCAGAATCAGTTTTCTTAAACGTTCATTCTGAGTGCTGGGAGAGTGAGAAACAAGGACTTGGCACTGAAAACATTATTTTGTGTAAAACTGGGTTTGTTTATAATGAAAACATTTCTTTAGGAAAGGATCAGAATCAGTTTTCTTAAACGTTCATTCTGAGTGCTGGGAGAGTGAGAAACAAGGACCTGGCACTGAAAACATCATTTTGTGTAAAACTGGGTTCTTGCATAATGAAATAGTTTCTTAAGGAAAGGATCAGAATCAGTTTTCTTAAACACTCATTCTGAGTGCTGGGAGAGTGAGAAACAAGGACTTGGCAATGAAAACATCATTTTGTGTAAAACTGGGTTTGTTTATAATGAAAAAAATGCTTTATGAAAGGATCAGATTCAGTTTTCTTAAACGCTCATTCTGAGCGCTGGGAGAGTGAGAAATAAGGACCTGGCACTGAAAACATCATTTTGTGTAAAACTGGGTTCTTGCATAATGAAATAGTTTCTTAAGGAAAGGATCAGAATCAGTTTTCTTAAACGTTCATTCAGAGTGCTGGGAGAGTGAGAAACAAGGACTTGGCACTGAAAACATCATTTTGTGTAAAACTGGGTTCTTGCATAATGAAATAGTTTCTTAAGGAAAGGATCAGAATCAGTTTTCTTAAACGTTCATTCAGAGTGCTGGGAGAGTGAGAAACAAGGACTTGGCACTGAAAACAGCATTTTGTGTAAACTGGGTTTGTTTATAATGAAAAAAATTCTTTAGGAAAGGATCAGATTCAGTTTTCTTAAACACTCATTCAGAGTGCTGGGAGAGTGAGAAACAAGGACTTGGCATTGAAAACAGCATTTTGTGTAAAACTGGGTTCTTGCATAATGAAAAAGTTTCTTAAGGAAAGGATCAGAATCAGTTTTCTTAAACACTCATTCTGAGTGCTGGGAGAGTGAGAAACAAGGATTTGGCACTGAAAACATCATTTTGTGTAAAACTGGGTTCTTGCATAATGAAATAGTTTCTTAAGGAAAGGATCAGAATCAGTTTTCTTAAACACTCATTCTGAGTGCTGGGAGAGTGAGAAACAAGGACTTGGCAATGAAAACATCATTTTGTGTAAAACTGGGTTTGTTTATAATGAAAAAAATTATTTAGGAAAGGATCAGATTCAGTTTTCTTAAACGCTCATTCTGAGCGCTGGGAGAGTGAGAAATAAGGACCTGGCACTGAAAACATCATTTTGTGTAAAACTGGGTTCTTGCATAATGAAATAGTTTCTTAAGGAAAGGATCAGAATCAGTTTTCTTAAACGTTCATTCAGAGTGCTGGGAGAGTGAGAAACAAGGACTTGGCACTGAAAAAATCATTTTGTGTAAAACTGGGTTCTTGCATAATGAAATAGTTTCTTAAGGAAAGGATCAGAATCAGTTTTCTTAAACGTTCATTCAGAGTGCTGGGAGAGTGAGAAACAAGGACTTGGCACTGAAAACATCATTTTGTGTAAAACTGGGTTCTTGCATAATGAAATAGTTTCTTTAGGAAAGGATCAGAATCAGTTTTCTTAAACACTCATTATGAGTGCTGGGAGAGTGAGAAACAAGGATTTGGCACTGAAATCTTAATTTTGTGTAAAACTGGGTTCTTGCATAATGAAAAAGTTTCTTAAGGAAAGGATCAGAATCAGTTTTCTTAAACACTCATTCTGAGTGCTGGGAGAGTGAGAAACAAGGACCTGGCACTGAAAACATCATTTTGTGTAAAACTGGGTTCTTGCATAATGAAATAGTTTCTTAAGGAAAGGATCAGAATCAGTTTTCTTAAACACTCATTCTGAGCGCTGGGAGAGTGAGAAACAAGGACCTGGCACTGAAAACATCATTTTGTGTAAAACTGGGTTCTTGCATAATGAAATAGTTTCTTAAGGAAAGGATCAGAATCAGTTTTCTTAAACACTCATTCTGAGTGCTGGGAGAGTGAGAAACAAAGACCTGGCACTGAAAACATCATTTTGTGTAAAACTGGATTTGTTTATAATGAAAACATTTCTTTAGGAAAGGATCAGAATCAGTTTTCTTAAACGCTCATTCAGAGTGCTGGGAGAGTGAGAAACAAGGATTTGGCACTGAAAACATCATTTTGTGTAAAACTGGGTTCTTGCATAATGAAATAGTTTCTTAAGGAAAGGATCAGAATCAGTTTTCTTAAACACTCATTATGAGTGCTGGGAGAGTAAGAAACAAGGATTTGGCACTGAAATCTTCATTTTGTGTAAAACTGGCTTTGTTTATAATGAAAAAAATTCTTTAGGAAAGGATCAGAATCAGTTTTCTTAAACGTTCATTCTGAGTGCTGGGAGAGTGAGAAACAAGGACTTGGCACTGAAAACATTATTTTGTGTAAAACTGGGTTTGTTTATAATGAAAACATTTCTTTAGGAAAGGATCAGAATCAGTTTTCTTAAACGTTCATTCTGAGTGCTGGGAGAGTGAGAAACAAGGACCTGGCACTGAAAACATCATTTTGTGTAAAACTGGGTTCTTGCATAATGAAATAGTTTCTTAAGGAAAGGATCAGAATCAGTTTTCTTAAACACTCATTCTGAGTGCTGGGAGAGTGAGAAACAAGGACTTGGCAATGAAAACATCATTTTGTGTAAAACTGGGTTTGTTTATAATGAAAAAAATGCTTTATGAAAGGATCAGATTCAGTTTTCTTAAACGCTCATTCTGAGCGCTGGGAGAGTGAGAAATAAGGACCTGGCACTGAAAACATCATTTTGTGTAAAACTGGGTTCTTGCATAATGAAATAGTTTCTTAAGGAAAGGATCAGAATCAGTTTTCTTAAACGTTCATTCAGAGTGCTGGGAGAGTGAGAAACAAGGACTTGGCACTGAAAAAATCATTTTGTGTAAAACTGGGTTCTTGCATAATGAAATAGTTTCTTAAGGAAAGGATCAGAATCAGTTTTCTTAAACACTCATTCTGAGTGCTGGGAGAGTGAGAAACAAAGACCTGGCACTGAAAACATCATTTTGTGTAAAACTGGATTTGTTTATAATGAAAACATTTCTTTAGGAAAGGATCAGAATCAGTTTTCTTAAACGCTCATTCAGAGTGCTGGGAGAGTGAGAAACAAGGACTTGGCACTGAAAACAGCATTTTGTGTAAAACTGGCTTTGTTTATAATGAAAAAAATTCTTTAGGAAAGGATCAGAATCAGTTTTCTTAAACGTTCATTCTGAGTGCTGGGAGAGTGAGAAACAAGGACTTGGCATTGAAAACAGCATTTTGTGTAAAACTGGGTTCTTGCATAATGAAAAAGTTTCTTAAGGAAAGGATCAGAATCAGTTTTCTTAAACACTCATTCTGAGTGCTGGGAGAGTGAGAAACAAGGATTTGGCACTGAAAACATCATTTTGTGTAAAACTGGGTTCTTGCATAATGAAATAGTTTCTTAAGGAAAGGATCAGAATCAGTTTTCTTAAACACTCATTCTGAGTGCTGGGAGAGTGAGAAACAAGGACTTGGCAATGAAAACATCATTTTGTGTAAAACTGGGTTTGTTTATAATGAAAAAAATTATTTAGGAAAGGATCAGATTCAGTTTTCTTAAACGCTCATTCTGAGCGCTGGGAGAGTGAGAAATAAGGACCTGGCACTGAAAACATCATTTTGTGTAAAACTGGGTTCTTGCATAATGAAATAGTTTCTTAAGGAAAGGATCAGAATCAGTTTTCTTAAACGTTCATTCAGAGTGCTGGGAGAGTGAGAAACAAGGACTTGGCACTGAAAAAATCATTTTGTGTAAAACTGGGTTCTTGCATAATGAAATAGTTTCTTAAGGAAAGGATCAGAATCAGTTTTCTTAAACGTTCATTCAGAGTGCTGGGAGAGTGAGAAACAAGGACTTGGCACTGAAAACATCATTTTGTGTAAAACTGGGTTCTTGCATAATGAAATAGTTTCTTTAGGAAAGGATCAGAATCAGTTTTCTTAAACACTCATTCTGAGTGCTGGGAGAGTGAGAAACAAGGATTTGGCACTGAAATCTTAATTTTGTGTAAAACTGGGTTCTTGCATAATGAAAAAGTTTCTTAAGGAAAGGATCAGAATCAGTTTTCTTAAACACTCATTCTGAGTGCTGGGAGAGTGAGAAACAAGGACCTGGCACTGAAAACATCATTTTGTGTAAAACTGGGTTCTTGCATAATGAAATAGTTTCTTAAGGAAAGGATCAGAATCAGTTTTCTTAAACACTCATTCAGAGTGCTGGGAGAGTGAGAAACAAGGACTTGGCACTGAAAACAGCATTTTGTGTAAAACTGGGTTCTTTTGCATAATGAAAACATTTCTTTAGGAAAGGATCAGAATCAGTTTTCTTAAACGCTCATTCAGAGTGCTGGGAGAGTGAGAAACAAGGATTTGGCACTGAAAACATCATTTTGTGTAAAACTGGGTTCTTGCATAATGAAAAAGTTTCTTAAGGAAAGGATCAGAATCAGTTTTCTTAAACGCTCATTCTGAGTGCTGGGAGAGTGAGAAACAAGGACCTGGCACTGAAAACATCATTTTGTGTAAAACTGGGTTCTTGCATAATGAAATAGTTTCTTAAGGAAAGGATCAGAATCAGTTTTCTTAAACACTCATTCTGAGCGCTGGGAGAGTGAGAAACAAGGACCTGGCACTGAAAACATCATTTTGTGTAAAACTGGGTTCTTGCATAATGAAAAAGTTTCTTAAGGAAAGGATCAGAATCAGTTTTCTTAAACACTCATTCTGAGTGCTGGGAGAGTGAGAAACAAAGACCTGGCACTGAAAACATCATTTTGTGTAAAACTGGATTTGTTTATAATGAAAACATTTCTTTAGGAAAGGATCAGAATCAGTTTTCTTAAACGCTCATTCAGAGTGCTGGGAGAGTGAGAAACAAGGATTTGGCACTGAAAACATCATTTTGTGTAAAACTGGGTTCTTGCATAATGAAATAGTTTCTTAAGGAAAGGATCAGAATCAGTTTTCTTAAACACTCATTATGAGTGCTGGGAGAGTAAGAAACAAGGATTTGGCACTGAAATCTTCATTTTGTGTAAAACTGGCTTTGTTTATAATGAAAAAAATTCTTTAGGAAAGGATCAGAATCAGTTTTCTTAAACGTTCATTCTGAGTGCTGGGAGAGTGAGAAACAAGGACTTGGCACTGAAAACATTATTTTGTGTAAAACTGGGTTTGTTTATAATGAAAACATTTCTTTAGGAAAGGATCAGAATCAGTTTTCTTAAACGTTCATTCTGAGTGCTGGGAGAGTGAGAAACAAGGACCTGGCACTGAAAACATCATTTTGTGTAAAACTGGGTTCTTGCATAATGAAATAGTTTCTTAAGGAAAGGATCAGAATCAGTTTTCTTAAACACTCATTCTGAGTGCTGGGAGAGTGAGAAACAAGGACTTGGCAATGAAAACATCATTTTGTGTAAAACTGGGTTTGTTTATAATGAAAAAAATGCTTTATGAAAGGATCAGATTCAGTTTTCTTAAACGCTCATTCTGAGCGCTGGGAGAGTGAGAAATAAGGACCTGGCACTGAAAACATCATTTTGTGTAAAACTGGGTTCTTGCATAATGAAATAGTTTCTTAAGGAAAGGATCAGAATCAGTTTTCTTAAACGTTCATTCAGAGTGCTGGGAGAGTGAGAAACAAGGACTTGGCACTGAAAAAATCATTTTGTGTAAAACTGGGTTCTTGCATAATGAAATAGTTTCTTAAGGAAAGGATCAGAATCAGTTTTCTTAAACACTCATTCTGAGTGCTGGGAGAGTGAGAAACAAAGACCTGGCACTGAAAACATCATTTTGTGTAAAACTGGATTTGTTTATAATGAAAACATTTCTTTAGGAAAGGATCAGAATCAGTTTTCTTAAACGCTCATTCAGAGTGCTGGGAGAGTGAGAAACAAGGACTTGGCACTGAAAACAGCATTTTGTGTAAACTGGGTTTGTTTATAATGAAAAAAATTCTTTAGGAAAGGATCAGAATCAGTTTTCTTAAACACTCATTCAGAGTGCTGGGAGAGTGAGAAACAAGGACTTGGCATTGAAAACAGCATTTTGTGTAAAACTGGGTTCTTGCATAATGAAATAGTTTCTTAAGGAAAGGATCAGAATCAGTTTTCTTAAACACTCATTCTGAGCGCTGGGAGAGTGAGAAACAAGGACCTGGCACTGAAAACATCATTTTGTGTAAAACTGGGTTCTTGCATAATGAAATAGTTTCTTAAGGAAAGGATCAGAATCAGTTTTCTTAAACACTCATTCTGAGTGCTGGGAGAGTGAGAAACAAAGACCTGGCACTGAAAACATCATTTTGTGTAAAACTGGATTTGTTTATAATGAAAACATTTCTTTAGGAAAGGATCAGAATCAGTTTTCTTAAACGCTCATTCAGAGTGCTGGGAGAGTGAGAAACAAGGACTTGGCACTGAAAACAGCATTTTGTGTAAACTGGGTTTGTTTATAATGAAAAAAATTCTTTAGGAAAGGATCAGATTCAGTTTTCTTAAACACTCATTCAGAGTGCTGGGAGAGTGAGAAACAAGGACTTGGCATTGAAAACAGCATTTTGTGTAAAACTGGGTTCGTGCATAATGAAAAAGTTTCTTAAGGAAAGGATCAGAATCAGTTTTCTTAAACACTCATTCTGAGCGCTGGGAGAGTGAGAAACAAGGACCTGGCACTGAAAACATCATTTTGTGTAAAACTGGGTTCTTGCATAATGAAATAGTTTCTTAAGGAAAGGATCAGAATCAGTTTTCTTAAACACTCATTCTGAGTGCTGGGAGAGTGAGAAACAAAGACCTGGCACTGAAAACATCATTTTGTGTAAAACTGGATTTGTTTATAATGAAAACATTTCTTTAGGAAAGGATCAGAATCAGTTTTCTTAAACGCTCATTCAGAGTGCTGGGAGAGTGAGAAACAAGGATTTGGCACTGAAAACATCATTTTGTGTAAAACTGGGTTCTTGCATAATGAAATAGTTTCTTAAGGAAAGGATCAGAATCAGTTTTCTTAAACACTCATTATGAGTGCTGGGAGAGTAAGAAACAAGGATTTGGCACTGAAATCTTCATTTTGTGTAAAACTGGCTTTGTTTATAATGAAAAAAATTCTTTAGGAAAGGATCAGAATCAGTTTTCTTAAACGTTCATTCTGAGTGCTGGGAGAGTGAGAAACAAGGACTTGGCACTGAAAACATTATTTTGTGTAAAACTGGGTTTGTTTATAATGAAAACATTTCTTTAGGAAAGGATCAGAATCAGTTTTCTTAAACGTTCATTCTGAGTGCTGGGAGAGTGAGAAACAAGGACCTGGCACTGAAAACATCATTTTGTGTAAAACTGGGTTCTTGCATAATGAAATAGTTTCTTAAGGAAAGGATCAGAATCAGTTTTCTTAAACACTCATTCTGAGTGCTGGGAGAGTGAGAAACAAGGACTTGGCAATGAAAACATCATTTTGTGTAAAACTGGGTTTGTTTATAATGAAAAAAATGCTTTATGAAAGGATCAGATTCAGTTTTCTTAAACGCTCATTCTGAGCGCTGGGAGAGTGAGAAATAAGGACCTGGCACTGAAAACATCATTTTGTGTAAAACTGGGTTCTTGCATAATGAAATAGTTTCTTAAGGAAAGGATCAGAATCAGTTTTCTTAAACGTTCATTCAGAGTGCTGGGAGAGTGAGAAACAAGGACTTGGCACTGAAAAAATCATTTTGTGTAAAACTGGGTTCTTGCATAATGAAATAGTTTCTTAAGGAAAGGATCAGAATCAGTTTTCTTAAACACTCATTCTGAGTGCTGGGAGAGTGAGAAACAAAGACCTGGCACTGAAAACATCATTTTGTGTAAAACTGGATTTGTTTATAATGAAAACATTTCTTTAGGAAAGGATCAGAATCAGTTTTCTTAAACGCTCATTCAGAGTGCTGGGAGAGTGAGAAACAAGGACTTGGCACTGAAAACAGCATTTTGTGTAAACTGGGTTTGTTTATAATGAAAAAAATTCTTTAGGAAAGGATCAGATTCAGTTTTCTTAAACACTCATTCAGAGTGCTGGGAGAGTGAGAAACAAGGACTTGGCATTGAAAACAGCATTTTGTGTAAAACTGGGTTCTTGCATAATGAAAAAGTTTCTTAAGGAAAGGATCAGAATCAGTTTTCTTAAACACTCATTCTGAGTGCTGGGAGAGTGAGAAACAAGGATTTGGCACTGAAAACATCATTTTGTGTAAAACTGGGTTCTTGCATAATGAAATAGTTTCTTAAGGAAAGGATCAGAATCAGTTTTCTTAAACACTCATTCTGAGTGCTGGGAGAGTGAGAAACAAGGACTTGGCAATGAAAACATCATTTTGTGTAAAACTGGGTTTGTTTATAATGAAAAAAATTATTTAGGAAAGGATCAGATTCAGTTTTCTTAAACGCTCATTCTGAGCGCTGGGAGAGTGAGAAATAAGGACCTGGCACTGAAAACATCATTTTGTGTAAAACTGGGTTCTTGCATAATGAAATAGTTTCTTAAGGAAAGGATCAGAATCAGTTTTCTTAAACGTTCATTCAGAGTGCTGGGAGAGTGAGAAACAAGGACTTGGCACTGAAAAAATCATTTTGTGTAAAACTGGGTTCTTGCATAATGAAATAGTTTCTTAAGGAAAGGATCAGAATCAGTTTTCTTAAACGTTCATTCAGAGTGCTGGGAGAGTGAGAAACAAGGACTTGGCACTGAAAACATCATTTTGTGTAAAACTGGGTTCTTGCATAATGAAATAGTTTCTTTAGGAAAGGATCAGAATCAGTTTTCTTAAACACTCATTCTGAGTGCTGGGAGAGTGAGAAACAAGGATTTGGCACTGAAATCTTAATTTTGTGTAAAACTGGGTTCTTGCATAGTGAAAAAGTTTCTTAAGGAAAGGATCAGAATCAGTTTTCTTAAACACTCATTCTGAGTGCTGGGAGAGTGAGAAACAAGGACCTGGCACTGAAAACATAATTTTGTGTAAAACTGGGTTCTTGCATAATGAAATAGTTTCTTAAGGAAAGGATCAGAATCAGTTTTCTTAAACACTCATTCAGAGTGCTGGGAGAGTGAGAAACAAGGACTTGGCACTGAAAACAGCATTTTGTGTAAAACTGGGTTCTTTTGCATAATGAAAAAGTTTCTTAAGGAAAAGGTTAAGATACAGTTTTCTTAAATGCTCATTCTGAGTGCTGGGAGAGTGAGAAACAAGGATTTGGCACTGAAAACATCATTTTGTGTAAAACTGGGTTCTTGCATAATGAAATAGTTTCTTAAGGAAAGGATCGGAATCAGTTTTCTTAAACACTCATTATGAGCGCTGGGAGAGTGAGAAACAAGGACCTGGCACTGAAAACATCATTTTGTGTAAAACTGGGTTCTTGCATAATGAAAAAGTTTCTTAAGGAAAGGATCAGAATCAGTTTTCTTAAACACTCATTCTGAGTGCTGGGAGAGTGAGAAACAAAGACCTGGCACTGAAAACATCATTTTGTGTAAAACTGGATTTGTTTATAATGAAAACATTTCTTTAGGAAAGGATCAGAATCAGTTTTCTTAAACGCTCATTCAGAGTGCTGGGAGAGTGAGAAACAAGGATTTGGCACTGAAAACATCATTTTGTGTAAAACTGGGTTCTTGCATAATGAAATAGTTTCTTAAGGAAAGGATCAGAATCAGTTTTCTTAAACACTCATTATGAGTGCTGGGAGAGTAAGAAACAAGGATTTGGCACTGAAATCTTCATTTTGTGTAAAACTGGCTTTGTTTATAATGAAAAAAATTCTTTAGGAAAGGATCAGAATCAGTTTTCTTAAACGTTCATTCTGAGTGCTGGGAGAGTGAGAAACAAGGACTTGGCACTGAAAACATTATTTTGTGTAAAACTGGGTTTGTTTATAATGAAAACATTTCTTTAGGAAAGGATCAGAATCAGTTTTCTTAAACGTTCATTCTGAGTGCTGGGAGAGTGAGAAACAAGGACCTGGCACTGAAAACATCATTTTGTGTAAAACTGGGTTCTTGCATAATGAAATAGTTTCTTAAGGAAAGGATCAGAATCAGTTTTCTTAAACACTCATTCTGAGTGCTGGGAGAGTGAGAAACAAGGACTTGGCAATGAAAACATCATTTTGTGTAAAACTGGGTTTGTTTATAATGAAAAAAATTCTTTATGAAAGGATCAGATTCAGTTTTCTTAAACGCTCATTCTGAGCGCTGGGAGAGTGAGAAATAAGGACCTGGCACTGAAAACATCATTTTGTGTAAAACTGGGTTCTTGCATAATGAAATAGTTTCTTAAGGAAAGGATCAGAATCAGTTTTCTTAAACGTTCATTCAGAGTGCTGGGAGAGTGAGAAACAAGGACTTGGCACTGAAAAAATCATTTTGTGTAAAACTGGGTTCTTGCATAATGAAATAGTTTCTTTAGGAAAGGATCAGAATCAGTTTTCTTAAACACTCATTATGAGTGCTGGGAGAGTGAGAAACAAGGATTTGGCACTGAAATCTTAATTTTGTGTTAAACTGGGTTCTTGCATAATGAAAAAGTTTCTTAAGGAAAGGATCAGAATCAGTTTTCTTAAACACTCATTCTGAGTGCTGGGAGAGTGAGAAACAAGGACCTGGCACTGAAAACATCATTTTGTGTAAAACTGGGTTCTTGCATAATGAAATAGTTTCTTAAGGAAAGGATCAGAATCAGTTTTCTTAAACACTCATTCTGAGCGCTGGGAGAGTGAGAAACAAGGACCTGGCACTGAAAACATCATTTTGTGTAAAACTGGGTTCTTGCATAATGAAAAAGTTTCTTAAGGAAAGGATCAGAATCAGTTTTCTTAAACACTCATTCTGAGTGCTGGGAGAGTGAGAAACAAAGACCTGGCACTGAAAACATCATTTTGTGTAAAACTGGATTTGTTTATAATGAACACATTTCTTTAGGAAAGGATCAGAATCAGTTTTCTTAAACGCTCATTCAGAGTGCTGGGAGAGTGAGAAACAAGGATTTGGCACTGAAAACATCATTTTGTGTAAAACTGGGTTCTTGCATAATGAAATAGTTTCTTAAGGAAAGGATCAGAATCAGTTTTCTTAAACACTCATTATGAGTGCTGGGAGAGTAAGAAACAAGGATTTGGCACTGAAAACATCATTTTGTGTAAAACTGGGTTCTTGCATAATGAAATAGTTTCTTAAGGAAAGGATCAGAATCAGTTTTCTTAAACACTCATTCTGAGCGCTGGGAGAGTGAGAAACAAGGACCTGGCACTGAAAACATCATTTTGTGTAAAACTGGGTTCTTGCATAATGAAAAAGCTTCTTAAGGAAAGGATCAGAATCAGTTTTCTTAAACACTCATTCTGAGTGCTGGGAGAGTGAGAAACAAAGACCTGGCACTGAAAACATCATTTTGTGTAAAACTGGATTTGTTTATAATGAAAACATTTCTTTAGGAAAGGATCAGAATCAGTTTTCTTAAACGCTCATTCAGAGTGCTGGGAGAGTGAGAAACAAGGATTTGGCACTGAAAACATCATTTTGTGTAAAACTGGGTTCTTGCATAATGAAATAGTTTCTTAAGGAAAGGATCAGAATCAGTTTTCTTAAACACTCATTATGAGTGCTGGGAGAGTAAGAAACAAGGATTTGGCACTGAAATCTTCATTTTGTGTAAAACTGGCTTTGTTTATAATGAAAAAAATTCTTTAGGAAAGGATCAGAATCAGTTTTCTTAAACGTTCATTCTGAGTGCTGGGAGAGTGAGAAACAAGGACTTGGCACTGAAAACATTATTTTGTGTAAAACTGGGTTTGTTTATAATGAAAACATTTCTTTAGGAAAGGATCAGAATCAGTTTTCTTAAACGTTCATTCTGAGTGCTGGGAGAGTGAGAAACAAGGACCTGGCACTGAAAACATCATTTTGTGTAAAACTGGGTTCTTGCATAATGAAATAGTTTCTTAAGGAAAGGATCAGAATCAGTTTTCTTAAACGTTCATTCAGAGTGCTGGGAGAGTGAGAAACAAGGACTTGGCACTGAAAAAATCATTTTGTGTAAAACTGGGTTCTTGCATAATGAAATAGTTTCTTAAGGAAAGGATCAGAATCAGTTTTCTTAAACACTCATTCTGAGTGCTGGGAGAGTGAGAAACAAAGACCTGGCACTGAAAACATCATTTTGTGTAAAACTGGATTTGTTTATAATGAAAACATTTCTTTAGGAAAGGATCAGAATCAGTTTTCTTAAACGCTCATTCAGAGTGCTGGGAGAGTGAGAAACAAGGACTTGGCACTGAAAACAGCATTTTGTGTAAACTGGGTTTGTTTATAATGAAAAAAATTCTTTAGGAAAGGATCAGATTCAGTTTTCTTAAACACTCATTCAGAGTGCTGGGAGAGTGAGAAACAAGGACTTGGCATTGAAAACAGCATTTTGTGTAAAACTGGGTTCTTGCATAATGAAAAAGTTTCTTAAGGAAAGGATCAGAATCAGTTTTCTTAAACACTCATTCTGAGTGCTGGGAGAGTGAGAAACAAGGATTTGGCACTGAAAACATCATTTTGTGTAAAACTGGGTTCTTGCATAATGAAATAGTTTCTTAAGGAAAGGATCAGAATCAGTTTTCTTAAACACTCATTCTGAGTGCTGGGAGAGTGAGAAACAAGGACTTGGCAATGAAAACATCATTTTGTGTAAAACTGGGTTTGTTTATAATGAAAAAAATTATTTAGGAAAGGATCAGATTCAGTTTTCTTAAACGCTCATTCTGAGCGCTGGGAGAGTGAGAAATAAGGACCTGGCACTGAAAACATCATTTTGTGTAAAACTGGGTTCTTGCATAATGAAATAGTTTCTTAAGGAAAGGATCAGAATCAGTTTTCTTAAACGTTCATTCAGAGTGCTGGGAGAGTGAGAAACAAGGACTTGGCACTGAAAAAATCATTTTGTGTAAAACTGGGTTCTTGCATAATGAAATAGTTTCTTAAGGAAAGGATCAGAATCAGTTTTCTTAAACGTTCATTCAGAGTGCTGGGAGAGTGAGAAACAAGGACTTGGCACTGAAAACATCATTTTGTGTAAAACTGGGTTCTTGCATAATGAAATAGTTTCTTTAGGAAAGGATCAGAATCAGTTTTCTTAAACACTCATTATGAGTGCTGGGAGAGTGAGAAACAAGGATTTGGCACTGAAATCTTAATTTTGTGTAAAACTGGGTTCTTGCATAATGAAAAAGTTTCTTAAGGAAAGGATCAGAATCAGTTTTCTTAAACGCTCATTCTGAGTGCTGGGAGAGTGAGAAACAAGGACCTGGCACTGAAAACATCATTTTGTGTAAAACTGGGTTCTTGCATAATGAAATAGTTTCTTAAGGAAAGGATCAGAATCAGTTTTCTTAAACACTCATTCTGAGCGCTGGGAGAGTGAGAAACAAGGACCTGGCACTGAAAACATCATTTTGTGTAAAACTGGGTTCTTGCATAATGAAAAAGTTTCTTAAGGAAAGGATCAGAATCAGTTTTCTTAAACACTCATTCTGAGTGCTGGGAGAGTGAGAAACAAAGACCTGGCACTGAAAACATCATTTTGTGTAAAACTGGATTTGTTTATAATGAAAACATTTCTTTAGGAAAGGATCAGAATCAGTTTTCTTAAACGCTCATTCAGAGTGCTGGGAGAGTGAGAAACAAGGATTTGGCACTGAAAACATCATTTTGTGTAAAACTGGGTTCTTGCATAATGAAATAGTTTCTTAAGGAAAGGATCAGAATCAGTTTTCTTAAACACTCATTATGAGTGCTGGGAGAGTAAGAAACAAGGATTTGGCACTGAAATCTTCATTTTGTGTAAAACTGGCTTTGTTTATAATGAAAAAAATTCTTTAGGAAAGGATCAGAATCAGTTTTCTTAAACGTTCATTCTGAGTGCTGGGAGAGTGAGAAACAAGGACTTGGCACTGAAAACATTATTTTGTGTAAAACTGGGTTTGTTTATAATGAAAACATTTCTTTAGGAAAGGATCAGAATCAGTTTTCTTAAACGTTCATTCTGAGTGCTGGGAGAGTGAGAAACAAGGACCTGGCACTGAAAACATCATTTTGTGTAAAACTGGGTTCTTGCATAATGAAATAGTTTCTTAAGGAAAGGATCAGAATCAGTTTTCTTAAACACTCATTCTGAGTGCTGGGAGAGTGAGAAACAAGGACTTGGCAATGAAAACATCATTTTGTGTAAAACTGGGTTTGTTTATAATGAAAAAAATGCTTTATGAAAGGATCAGATTCAGTTTTCTTAAACGCTCATTCTGAGCGCTGGGAGAGTGAGAAATAAGGACCTGGCACTGAAAACATCATTTTGTGTAAAACTGGGTTCTTGCATAATGAAATAGTTTCTTAAGGAAAGGATCAGAATCAGTTTTCTTAAACGTTCATTCAGAGTGCTGGGAGAGTGAGAAACAAGGACTTGGCACTGAAAAAATCATTTTGTGTAAAACTGGGTTCTTGCATAATGAAATAGTTTCTTAAGGAAAGGATCAGAATCAGTTTTCTTAAACACTCATTCTGAGTGCTGGGAGAGTGAGAAACAAAGACCTGGCACTGAAAACATCATTTTGTGTAAAACTGGATTTGTTTATAATGAAAACATTTCTTTAGGAAAGGATCAGAATCAGTTTTCTTAAACGCTCATTCAGAGTGCTGGGAGAGTGAGAAACAAGGACTTGGCATTGAAAACAGCATTTTGTGTAAAACTGGGTTCTTGCATAATGAAAAAGTTTCTTAAGGAAAGGATCAGAATCAGTTTTCTTAAACACTCATTCTGAGTGCTGGGAGAGTGAGAAACAAGGATTTGGCACTGAAAACATCATTTTGTGTAAAACTGGGTTCTTGCATAATGAAATAGTTTCTTAAGGAAAGGATCAGAATCAGTTTTCTTAAACACTCATTCTGAGTGCTGGGAGAGTGAGAAACAAGGACTTGGCAATGAAAACATCATTTTGTGTAAAACTGGGTTTGTTTATAATGAAAAAAATTATTTAGGAAAGGATCAGATTCAGTTTTCTTAAACGCTCATTCTGAGCGCTGGGAGAGTGAGAAATAAGGACCTGGCACTGAAAACATCATTTTGTGTAAAACTGGGTTCTTGCATAATGAAATAGTTTCTTAAGGAAAGGATCAGAATCAGTTTTCTTAAACGTTCATTCAGAGTGCTGGGAGAGTGAGAAACAAGGACTTGGCACTGAAAAAATCATTTTGTGTAAAACTGGGTTCTTGCATAATGAAATAGTTTCTTAAGGAAAGGATCAGAATCAGTTTTCTTAAACGTTCATTCAGAGTGCTGGGAGAGTGAGAAACAAGGACTTGGCACTGAAAACATCATTTTGTGTAAAACTGGGTTCTTGCATAATGAAATAGTTTCTTTAGGAAAGGATCAGAATCAGTTTTCTTAAACACTCATTATGAGTGCTGGGAGAGTGAGAAACAAGGATTTGGCACTGAAATCTTAATTTTGTGTAAAACTGGGTTCTTGCATAATGAAAAAGTTTCTTAAGGAAAGGATCAGAATCAGTTTTCTTAAACACTCATTCTGAGTGCTGGGAGAGTGAGAAACAAGGACCTGGCACTGAAAACATCATTTTGTGTAAAACTGGGTTCTTGCATAATGAAATAGTTTCTTAAGGAAAGGATCAGAATCAGTTTTCTTAAACACTCATTCTGAGCGCTGGGAGAGTGAGAAACAAGGACCTGGCACTGAAAACATCATTTTGTGTAAAACTGGGTTCTTGCATAATGAAATAGTTTCTTAAGGAAAGGATCAGAATCAGTTTTCTTAAACACTCATTCTGAGTGCTGGGAGAGTGAGAAACAAAGACCTGGCACTGAAAACATCATTTTGTGTAAAACTGGATTTGTTTATAATGAAAACATTTCTTTAGGAAAGGATCAGAATCAGTTTTCTTAAACGCTCATTCAGAGTGCTGGGAGAGTGAGAAACAAGGACTTGGCACTGAAAACAGCATTTTGTGTAAACTGGGTTTGTTTATAATGAAAAAAATTCTTTAGGAAAGGATCAGATTCAGTTTTCTTAAACACTCATTCAGAGTGCTGGGAGAGTGAGAAACAAGGACTTGGCATTGAAAACAGCATTTTGTGTAAAACTGGGTTCGTGCATAATGAAAAAGTTTCTTAAGGAAAGGATCAGAATCAGTTTTCTTAAACACTCATTCTGAGTGCTGGGAGAGTGAGAAACAAGGATTTGGCACTGAAAACATCATTTTGTGTAAAACTGGGTTCTTGCATAATGAAATAGTTTCTTAAGGAAAGGATCAGAATCA
This sequence comes from Triplophysa bombifrons, assembly GCA_029783895.1. Lineage (NCBI taxonomy): Eukaryota > Metazoa > Chordata > Actinopteri > Cypriniformes > Nemacheilidae > Triplophysa > Triplophysa bombifrons. Next base: position 10,110,213 of record CM056455.1, read on the forward strand.
GTTTTCTTAAACACTCATTCTGAGTGCTGGGAGAGTGAGAAACAAGGACTTGGCAATGAAAACATCATTTTGTGTAAAACTGGGTTTGTTTATAATGAAAAAAATTATTTAGGAAAGGATCAGATTCAGTTTTCTTAAACGCTCATTCTGAGCGCTGGGAGAGTGAGAAATAAGGACCTGGCACTGAAAACATCATTTTGTGTAAAACTGGGTTCTTGCATAATGAAATAGTTTCTTAAGGAAAGGATCAGAATCAGTTTTCTTAAACGTTCATTCAGAGTGCTGGGAGAGTGAGAAACAAGGACTTGGCACTGAAAAAATCATTTTGTGTAAAACTGGGTTCTTGCATAATGAAATAGTTTCTTAAGGAAAGGATCAGAATCAGTTTTCTTAAACGTTCATTCAGAGTGCTGGGAGAGTGAGAAACAAGGACTTGGCACTGAAAACATCATTTTGTGTAAAACTGGGTTCTTGCATAATGAAATAGTTTCTTAAGGAAAGGATCAGAATCAGTTTTCTTAAACACTCATTATGAGTGCTGGGAGAGTAAGAAACAAGGATTTGGCACTGAAAACATCATTTTGTGTAAAAGTGGGTTCTTGCATAATGAAATAGTTTCTTAAGGAAAGGATCAGAATCAGTTTTCTTAAACACTCATTCTGAGCGCTGGGAGAGTGAGAAACAAGGACCTGGCACTGAAAACATCATTTTGTGTAAAACTGGGTTCTTGCATAATGAAAAAGTTTCTTAAGGAAAGGATCAGAATCAGTTTTCTTAAACACTCATTCTGAGTGCTGGGAGAGTGAGAAACAAAGACCTGGCACTGAAAACATCATTTTGTGTAAAACTGGATTTGTTTATAATGAAAACATTTCTTTAGGAAAGGATCAGAATCAGTTTTCTTAAACGCTCATTCAGAGTGCTGGGAGAGTGAGAAACAAGGATTTGGCACTGAAAACATCATTTTGTGTAAAACTGGGTTCTTGCATAATGAAATAGTTTCTTAAGGAAAGGATCAGAATCAGTTTTCTTAAACACTCATTATGAGTGCTGGGAGAGTAAGAAACAAGGATTTGGCACTGAAATCTTCATTTTGTGTAAAACTGGCTTTGTTTATAATGAAAAAAATTCTTTAGGAAAGGATCAGAATCAGTTTTCTTAAACGTTCATTCTGAGTGCTGGGAGAGTGAGAAACAAGGACTTGGCACTGAAAACATTATTTTGTGTAAAACTGGGTTTGTTTATAATGAAAACATTTCTTTAGGAAAGGATCAGAATCAGTTTTCTTAAACGTTCATTCCGAGTGCTGGGAGAGTGAGAAACAAGGACCTGGCACTGAAAACATCATTTTGTGTAAAACTGGGTTCTTGCATAATGAAATAGTTTCTTAAGGAAAGGATCAGAATCAGTTTTCTTAAACGTTCATTCAGAGTGCTGGGAGAGTGAGAAACAAGGACTTGGCACTGAAAAAATCATTTTGTGTAAAACTGGGTTCTTGCATAATGAAATAGTTTCTTAAGGAAAGGATCAGAATCAGTTTTCTTAAACACTCATTCTGAGTGCTGGGAGAGTGAGAAACAAAGACCTGGCACTGAAAACATCATTTTGTGTAAAACTGGATTTGTTTATAATGAAAACATTTCTTTAGGAAAGGATCAGAATCAGTTTTCTTAAACGCTCATTCAGAGTGCTGGGAGAGTGAGAAACAAGGACTTGGCACTGAAAACAGCATTTTGTGTAAACTGGGTTTGTTTATAATGAAAAAAATTCTTTAGGAAAGGATCAGATTCAGTTTTCTTAAACACTCATTCAGAGTGCTGGGAGAGTGAGAAACAAGGACTTGGCATTGAAAACAGCATTTTGTGTAAAACTGGGTTCTTGCATAATGAAAAAGTTTCTTAAGGAAAGGATCAGAATCAGTTTTCTTAAACACTCATTCTGAGTGCTGGGAGAGTGAGAAACAAGGATTTGGCACTGAAAACATCATTTTGTGTAAAACTGGGTTCTTGCATAATGAAAAAGTTTCTTAAGGAAAGGATCAGAATCAGTTTTCTTAAACACTCATTCTGAGTGCTGGGAGAGTGAGAAACAAGGACTTGGCAATGAAAACATCATTTTGTGTAAAACTGGGTTTGTTTATAATGAAAAAAATTATTTAGGAAAGGATCAGATTCAGTTTTCTTAAACACTCATTCTGAGTGCTGGGAGAGTGAGAAACAAGGATTTGGCACTGAAAACATCATTTTGTGTAAAACTGGGTTCTTGCATAATGAAAAAGTTTCTTAAGGAAAGGATCAGAATCAGTTTTCTTAAACACTCATTCTGAGTGCTGGGAGAGTGAGAAACAAGGACTTGGCAATGAAAACATCATTTTGTGTAAAACTGGGTTTGTTTATAATGAAAAAAATTATTTAGGAAAGGATCAGATTCAGTTTTCTTAAACGCTCATTCTGAGCGCTGGGAGAGTGAGAAATAAGGACCTGGCACTGAAAACATCATTTTGTGTAAAACTGGGTTCTTGCATAATGAAATAGTTTCTTAAGGAAAGGATCAGAATCAGTTTTCTTAAACGTTCATTCAGAGTGCTGGGAGAGTGAGAAACAAGGACTTGGCACTGAAAAAATCATTTTGTGTAAAACTGGGTTCTTGCATAATGAAATAGTTTCTTAAGGAAAGGATCAGAATCAGTTTTCTTAAACGTTCATTCAGAGTGCTGGGAGAGTGAGAAACAAGGACTTGGCACTGAAAACATCATTTTGTGTAAAACTGGGTTCTTGCATAATGAAATAGTTTCTTTAGGAAAGGATCAGAATCAGTTTTCTTAAACACTCATTATGAGTGCTGGGAGAGTGAGAAACAAGGATTTGGCACTGAAATCTTAATTTTGTGTAAAACTGGGTTCTTGCATAATGAAAAAGTTTCTTAAGGAAAGGATCAGAATCAGTTTTCTTAAACGCTCATTCTGAGTGCTGGGAGAGTGAGAAACAAGGACCTGGCACTGAAAACATCATTTTGTGTAAAACTGGGTTCTTGCATAATGAAATAGTTTCTTAAGGAAAGGATCAGAATCAGTTTTCTTAAACACTCATTCTGAGCGCTGGGAGAGTGAGAAACAAGGACCTGGCACTGAAAACATCATTTTGTGTAAAACTGGGTTCTTGCATAATGAAAAAGTTTCTTAAGGAAAGGATCAGAATCAGTTTTCTTAAACACTCATTCTGAGTGCTGGGAGAGTGAGAAACAAAGACCTGGCACTGAAAACATCATTTTGTGTAAAACTGGATTTGTTTATAATGAAAACATTTCTTTAGGAAAGGATCAGAATCAGTTTTCTTAAACGCTCATTCAGAGTGCTGGGAGAGTGAGAAACAAGGATTTGGCACTGAAAACATCATTTTGTGTAAAACTGGGTTCTTGCATAATGAAATAGTTTCTTAAGGAAAGGATCAGAATCAGTTTTCTTAAACACTCATTATGAGTGCTGGGAGAGTAAGAAACAAGGATTTGGCACTGAAATCTTCATTTTGTGTAAAACTGGCTTTGTTTATAATGAAAAAAATTCTTTAGGAAAGGATCAGAATCAGTTTTCTTAAACGTTCATTCTGAGTGCTGGGAGAGTGAGAAACAAGGACTTGGCACTGAAAACATTATTTTGTGTAAAACTGGGTTTGTTTATAATGAAAACATTTCTTTAGGAAAGGATCAGAATCAGTTTTCTTAAACGTTCATTCTGAGTGCTGGGAGAGTGAGAAACAAGGACCTGGCACTGAAAACATCATTTTGTGTAAAACTGGGTTCTTGCATAATGAAATAGTTTCTTAAGGAAAGGATCAGAATCAGTTTTCTTAAACACTCATTCTGAGTGCTGGGAGAGTGAGAAACAAGGACTTGGCAATGAAAACATCATTTTGTGTAAAACTGGGTTTGTTTATAATGAAAAAAATGCTTTATGAAAGGATCAGATTCAGTTTTCTTAAACGCTCATTCTGAGCGCTGGGAGAGTGAGAAATAAGGACCTGGCACTGAAAACATCATTTTGTGTAAAACTGGGTTCTTGCATAATGAAATAGTTTCTTAAGGAAAGGATCAGAATCAGTTTTCTTAAACGTTCATTCAGAGTGCTGGGAGAGTGAGAAACAAGGACTTGGCACTGAAAAAATCATTTTGTGTAAAACTGGGTTCTTGCATAATGAAATAGTTTCTTAAGGAAAGGATCAGAATCAGTTTTCTTAAACACTCATTCTGAGTGCTGGGAGAGTGAGAAACAAAGACCTGGCACTGAAAACATCATTTTGTGTAAAACTGGATTTGTTTATAATGAAAACATTTCTTTAGGAAAGGATCAGAATCAGTTTTCTTAAACGCTCATTCAGAGTGCTGGGAGAGTGAGAAACAAGGACTTGGCACTGAAAACAGCATTTTGTGTAAACTGGGTTTGTTTATAATGAAAAAAATTCTTTAGGAAAGGATCAGATTCAGTTTTCTTAAACACTCATTCAGAGTGCTGGGAGAGTGAGAAACAAGGACTTGGCATTGAAAACAGCATTTTGTGTAAAACTGGGTTCTTGCATAATGAAAAAGTTTCTTAAGGAAAGGATCAGAATCAGTTTTCTTAAACACTCATTCTGAGTGCTGGGAGAGTGAGAAACAAGGATTTGGCACTGAAAACATCATTTTGTGTAAAACTGGGTTCTTGCATAATGAAATAGTTTCTTAAGGAAAGGATCAGAATCAGTTTTCTTAAACACTCATTCTGAGTGCTGGGAGAGTGAGAAACAAGGACTTGGCAATGAAAACATCATTTTGTGTAAAACTGGGTTTGTTTATAATGAAAAAAATTATTTAGGAAAGGATCAGATTCAGTTTTCTTAAACGCTCATTCTGAGCGCTGGGAGAGTGAGAAATAAGGACCTGGCACTGAAAACATCATTTTGTGTAAAACTGGGTTCTTGCATAATGAAATAGTTTCTTAAGGAAAGGATCAGAATCAGTTTTCTTAAACGTTCATTCAGAGTGCTGGGAGAGTGAGAAACAAGGACTTGGCACTGAAAAAATCATTTTGTGTAAAACTGGGTTCTTGCATAATGAAATAGTTTCTTAAGGAAAGGATCAGAATCAGTTTTCTTAAACGTTCATTCAGAGTGCTGGGAGAGTGAGAAACAAGGACTTGGCACTGAAAACATCATTTTGTGTAAAACTGGGTTCTTGCATAATGAAATAGTTTCTTTAGGAAAGGATCAGAATCAGTTTTCTTAAACACTCATTATGAGTGCTGGGAGAGTGAGAAACAAGGATTTGGCACTGAAATCTTAATTTTGTGTAAAACTGGGTTCTTGCATAATGAAAAAGTTTCTTAAGGAAAGGATCAGAATCAGTTTTCTTAAACACTCATTCTGAGTGCTGGGAGAGTGAGAAACAAGGACCTGGCACTGAAAACATCATTTTGTGTAAAACTGGGTTCTTGCATAATGAAATAGTTTCTTAAGGAAAGGATCAGAATCAGTTTTCTTAAACACTCATTCTGAGCGCTGGGAGAGTGAGAAACAAGGACCTGGCACTGAAAACATCATTTTGTGTAAAACTGGGTTCTTGCATAATGAAATAGTTTCTTAAGGAAAGGATCAGAATCAGTTTTCTTAAACACTCATTCTGAGTGCTGGGAGAGTGAGAAACAAAGACCTGGCACTGAAAACATCATTTTGTGTAAAACTGGATTTGTTTATAATGAAAACATTTCTTTAGGAAAGGATCAGAATCAGTTTTCTTAAACGCTCATTCAGAGTGCTGGGAGAGTGAGAAACAAGGACTTGGCACTGAAAACAGCATTTTGTGTAAACTGGGTTTGTTTATAATGAAAAAAATTCTTTAGGAAAGGATCAGAATCAGTTTTCTTAAACACTCATTATGAGTGCTGGGAGAGTAAGAAACAAGGATTTGGCACTGAAATCTTCATTTTGTGTAAAACTGGCTTTGTTTATAATGAAAAAAATTCTTTAGGAAAGGATCAGAATCAGTTTTCTTAAACGTTCATTCTGAGTGCTGGGAGAGTGAGAAACAAGGACTTGGCACTGAAAACATTATTTTGTGTAAAACTGGGTTTGTTTATAATGAAAACATTTCTTTAGGAAAGGATCAGAATCAGTTTTCTTAAACGTTCATTCTGAGTGCTGGGAGAGTGAGAAACAAGGACCTGGCACTGAAAACATCATTTTGTGTAAAACTGGGTTCTTGCATAATGAAATAGTTTCTTAAGGAAAGGATCAGAATCAGTTTTCTTAAACGTTCATTCAGAGTGCTGGGAGAGTGAGAAACAAGGACTTGGCACTGAAAAAATCATTTTGTGTAAAACTGGGTTCTTGCATAATGAAATAGTTTCTTAAGGAAAGGATCAGAATCAGTTTTCTTAAACACTCATTCTGAGTGCTGGGAGAGTGAGAAACAAAGACCTGGCACTGAAAACATCATTTTGTGTAAAACTGGATTTGTTTATAATGAAAACATTTCTTTAGGAAAGGATCAGAATCAGTTTTCTTAAACGCTCATTCAGAGTGCTGGGAGAGTGAGAAACAAGGACTTGGCACTGAAAACAGCATTTTGTGTAAACTGGGTTTGTTTATAATGAAAAAAATTCTTTAGGAAAGGATCAGATTCAGTTTTCTTAAACACTCATTCAGAGTGCTGGGAGAGTGAGAAACAAGGACTTGGCATTGAAAACAGCATTTTGTGTAAAACTGGGTTCTTGCATAATGAAAAAGTTTCTTAAGGAAAGGATCAGAATCAGTTTTCTTAAACACTCATTCTGAGTGCTGGGAGAGTGAGAAACAAGGATTTGGCACTGAAAACATCATTTTGTGTAAAACTGGGTTCTTGCATAATGAAAAAGTTTCTTAAGGAAAGGATCAGAATCAGTTTTCTTAAACACTCATTCTGAGTGCTGGGAGAGTGAGAAACAAGGACTTGGCAATGAAAACATCATTTTGTGTAAAACTGGGTTTGTTTATAATGAAAAAAATTATTTAGGAAAGGATCAGATTCAGTTTTCTTAAACACTCATTCTGAGTGCTGGGAGAGTGAGAAACAAGGATTTGGCACTGAAAACATCATTTTGTGTAAAACTGGGTTCTTGCATAATGAAAAAGTTTCTTAAGGAAAGGATCAGAATCAGTTTTCTTAAACACTCATTCTGAGTGCTGGGAGAGTGAGAAACAAGGACTTGGCAATGAAAACATCATTTTGTGTAAAACTGGGTTTGTTTATAATGAAAAAAATTATTTAGGAAAGGATCAGATTCAGTTTTCTTAAACGCTCATTCTGAGCGCTGGGAGAGTGAGAAATAAGGACCTGGCACTGAAAACATCATTTTGTGTAAAACTGGGTTCTTGCATAATGAAATAGTTTCTTAAGGAAAGGATCAGAATCAGTTTTCTTAAACGTTCATTCAGAGTGCTGGGAGAGTGAGAAACAAGGACTTGGCACTGAAAAAATCATTTTGTGTAAAACTGGGTTCTTGCATAATGAAATAGTTTCTTAAGGAAAGGATCAGAATCAGTTTTCTTAAACGTTCATTCAGAGTGCTGGGAGAGTGAGAAACAAGGACTTGGCACTGAAAACATCATTTTGTGTAAAACTGGGTTCTTGCATAATGAAATAGTTTCTTTAGGAAAGGATCAGAATCAGTTTTCTTAAACACTCATTATGAGTGCTGGGAGAGTGAGAAACAAGGATTTGGCACTGAAATCTTAATTTTGTGTAAAACTGGGTTCTTGCATAATGAAAAAGTTTCTTAAGGAAAGGATCAGAATCAGTTTTCTTAAACGCTCATTCTGAGTGCTGGGAGAGTGAGAAACAAGGACCTGGCACTGAAAACATCATTTTGTGTAAAACTGGGTTCTTGCATAATGAAATAGTTTCTTAAGGAAAGGATCAGAATCAGTTTTCTTAAACACTCATTCTGAGCGCTGGGAGAGTGAGAAACAAGGACCTGGCACTGAAAACATCATTTTGTGTAAAACTGGGTTCTTGCATAATGAAAAAGTTTCTTAAGGAAAGGATCAGAATCAGTTTTCTTAAACACTCATTCTGAGTGCTGGGAGAGTGAGAAACAAAGACCTGGCACTGAAAACATCATTTTGTGTAAAACTGGATTTGTTTATAATGAAAACATTTCTTTAGGAAAGGATCAGAATCAGTTTTCTTAAACGCTCATTCAGAGTGCTGGGAGAGTGAGAAACAAGGATTTGGCACTGAAAACATCATTTTGTGTAAAACTGGGTTCTTGCATAATGAAATAGTTTCTTAAGGAAAGGATCAGAATCAGTTTTCTTAAACACTCATTATGAGTGCTGGGAGAGTAAGAAACAAGGATTTGGCACTGAAATCTTCATTTTGTGTAAAACTGGCTTTGTTTATAATGAAAAAAATTCTTTAGGAAAGGATCAGAATCAGTTTTCTTAAACGTTCATTCTGAGTGCTGGGAGAGTGAGAAACAAGGACTTGGCACTGAAAACATTATTTTGTGTAAAACTGGGTTTGTTTATAATGAAAACATTTCTTTAGGAAAGGATCAGAATCAGTTTTCTTAAACGTTCATTCTGAGTGCTGGGAGAGTGAGAAACAAGGACCTGGCACTGAAAACATCATTTTGTGTAAAACTGGGTTCTTGCATAATGAAATAGTTTCTTAAGGAAAGGATCAGAATCAGTTTTCTTAAACACTCATTCTGAGTGCTGGGAGAGTGAGAAACAAGGACTTGGCAATGAAAACATCATTTTGTGTAAAACTGGGTTTGTTTATAATGAAAAAAATGCTTTATGAAAGGATCAGATTCAGTTTTCTTAAACGCTCATTCTGAGCGCTGGGAGAGTGAGAAATAAGGACCTGGCACTGAAAACATCATTTTGTGTAAAACTGGGTTCTTGCATAATGAAATAGTTTCTTAAGGAAAGGATCAGAATCAGTTTTCTTAAACGTTCATTCAGAGTGCTGGGAGAGTGAGAAACAAGGACTTGGCACTGAAAAAATCATTTTGTGTAAAACTGGGTTCTTGCATAATGAAATAGTTTCTTAAGGAAAGGATCAGAATCAGTTTTCTTAAACACTCATTCTGAGTGCTGGGAGAGTGAGAAACAAAGACCTGGCACTGAAAACATCATTTTGTGTAAAACTGGATTTGTTTATAATGAAAACATTTCTTTAGGAAAGGATCAGAATCAGTTTTCTTAAACGCTCATTCAGAGTGCTGGGAGAGTGAGAAACAAGGACTTGGCACTGAAAACAGCATTTTGTGTAAACTGGGTTTGTTTATAATGAAAAAAATTCTTTAGGAAAGGATCAGATTCAGTTTTCTTAAACACTCATTCAGAGTGCTGGGAGAGTGAGAAACAAGGACTTGGCATTGAAAACAGCATTTTGTGTAAAACTGGGTTCTTGCATAATGAAAAAGTTTCTTAAGGAAAGGATCAGAATCAGTTTTCTTAAACACTCATTCTGAGTGCTGGGAGAGTGAGAAACAAGGATTTGGCACTGAAAACATCATTTTGTGTAAAACTGGGTTCTTGCATAATGAAATAGTTTCTTAAGGAAAGGATCAGAATCAGTTTTCTTAAACACTCATTCTGAGTGCTGGGAGAGTGAGAAACAAGGACTTGGCAATGAAAACATCATTTTGTGTAAAACTGGGTTTGTTTATAATGAAAAAAATTATTTAGGAAAGGATCAGATTCAGTTTTCTTAAACGCTCATTCTGAGCGCTGGGAGAGTGAGAAATAAGGACCTGGCACTGAAAACATCATTTTGTGTAAAACTGGGTTCTTGCATAATGAAATAGTTTCTTAAGGAAAGGATCAGAATCAGTTTTCTTAAACGTTCATTCAGAGTGCTGGGAGAGTGAGAAACAAGGACTTGGCACTGAAAAAATCATTTTGTGTAAAACTGGGTTCTTGCATAATGAAATAGTTTCTTAAGGAAAGGATCAGAATCAGTTTTCTTAAACGTTCATTCAGAGTGCTGGGAGAGTGAGAAACAAGGACTTGGCACTGAAAACATCATTTTGTGTAAAACTGGGTTCTTGCATAATGAAATAGTTTCTTTAGGAAAGGATCAGAATCAGTTTTCTTAAACACTCATTATGAGTGCTGGGAGAGTGAGAAACAAGGATTTGGCACTGAAATCTTAATTTTGTGTAAAACTGGGTTCTTGCATAATGAAAAAGTTTCTTAAGGAAAGGATCAGAATCAGTTTTCTTAAACACTCATTCTGAGTGCTGGGAGAGTGAGAAACAAGGACCTGGCACTGAAAACATCATTTTGTGTAAAACTGGGTTCTTGCATAATGAAATAGTTTCTTAAGGAAAGGATCAGAATCAGTTTTCTTAAACACTCATTCTGAGCGCTGGGAGAGTGAGAAACAAGGACCTGGCACTGAAAACATCATTTTGTGTAAAACTGGGTTCTTGCATAATGAAATAGTTTCTTAAGGAAAGGATCAGAATCAGTTTTCTTAAACACTCATTCTGAGTGCTGGGAGAGTGAGAAACAAAGACCTGGCACTGAAAACATCATTTTGTGTAAAACTGGATTTGTTTATAATGAAAACATTTCTTTAGGAAAGGATCAGAATCAGTTTTCTTAAACGCTCATTCAGAGTGCTGGGAGAGTGAGAAACAAGGACTTGGCACTGAAAACAGCATTTTGTGTAAACTGGGTTTGTTTATAATGAAAAAAATTCTTTAGGAAAGGATCAGATTCAGTTTTCTTAAACACTCATTCAGAGTGCTGGGAGAGTGAGAAACAAGGACTTGGCATTGAAAACAGCATTTTGTGTAAAACTGGGTTCGTGCATAATGAAAAAGTTTCTTAAGGAAAGGATCAGAATCAGTTTTCTTAAACACTCATTCTGAGTGCTGGGAGAGTGAGAAACAAGGATTTGGCACTGAAAACATCATTTTGTGTAAAACTGGGTTCTTGCATAATGAAATAGTTTCTTAAGGAAAGGATCAGAATCAGTTTTCTTAAACACTCATTCTGAGTGCTGGGAGAGTGAGAAACAAGGACTTGGCAATGAAAACATCATTTTGTGTAAAACTGGGTTTGTTTATAATGAAAAAAATTATTTAGGAAAGGATCAGATTCAGTTTTCTTAAACGCTCATTCTGAGCGCTGGGAGAGTGAGAAATAAGGACCTGGCACTGAAAACATCATTTTGTGTAAAACTGGGTTCTTGCATAATGAAATAGTTTCTTAAGGAAAGGATCAGAATCAGTTTTCTTAAACGTTCATTCAGAGTGCTGGGAGAGTGAGAAACAAGGACTTGGCACTGAAAAAATCATTTTGTGTAAAACTGGGTTCTTGCATAATGAAATAGTTTCTTAAGGAAAGGATCAGAATCAGTTTTCTTAAACGTTCATTCAGAGTGCTGGGAGAGTGAGAAACAAGGACTTGGCACTGAAAACATCATTTTGTGTAAAACTGGGTTCTTGCATAATGAAATAGTTTCTTTAGGAAAGGATCAGAATCAGTTTTCTTAAACACTCATTATGAGTGCTGGGAGAGTGAGAAACAAGGATTTGGCACTGAAATCTTAATTTTGTGTAAAACTGGGTTCTTGCATAATGAAAAAGTTTCTTAAGGAAAGGATCAGAATCAGTTTTCTTAAACACTCATTCTGAGTGCTGGGAGAGTGAGAAACAAAGACCTGGCACTGAAAACATCATTTTGTGTAAAACTGGATTTGTTTATAATGAAAACATTTCTTTAGGAAAGGATCAGAATCAGTTTTCTTAAACGCTCATTCAGAGTGCTGGGAGAGTGAGAAACAAGGATTTGGCACTGAAAACATCATTTTGTGTAAAACTGGGTTCTTGCATAATGAAATAGTTTCTTAAGGAAAGGATCAGAATCAGTTTTCTTAAACACTCATTATGAGTGCTGGGAGAGTAAGAAACAAGGATTTGGCACTGAAATCTTCATTTTGTGTAAAACTGGCTTTGTTTATAATGAAAAAAATTCTTTAGGAAAGGATCAGAATCAGTTTTCTTAAACGTTCATTCTGAGTGCTGGGAGAGTGAGAAACAAGGACTTGGCACTGAAAACATTATTTTGTGTAAAACTGGGTTTGTTTATAATGAAAACATTTCTTTAGGAAAGGATCAGAATCAGTTTTCTTAAACGTTCATTCTGAGTGCTGGGAGAGTGAGAAACAAGGACTTGGCAATGAAAACATCATTTTGTGTAAAACTGGGTTTGTTTATAATGAAAAAAATTCTTTATGAAAGGATCAGATTCAGTTTTCTTAAACGCTCATTCTGAGCGCTGGGAGAGTGAGAAATAAGGACCTGGCACTGAAAACATCATTTTGTGTAAAACTGGGTTCTTGCATAATGAAATAGTTTCTTAAGGAAAGGATCAGAATCAGTTTTCTTAAACGTTCATTCAGAGTGCTGGGAGAGTGAGAAACAAGGACTTGGCACTGAAAAAATCATTTTGTGTAAAACTGGGTTCTTGCATAATGAAATAGTTTCTTAAGGAAAGGATCAGAATCAGTTTTCTTAAACACTCATTCTGAGTGCTGGGAGAGTGAGAAACAAAGACCTGGCACTGAAAACATCATTTTGTGTAAAACTGGATTTGTTTATAATGAAAACATTTCTTTAGGAAAGGATCAGAATCAGTTTTCTTAAACGCTCATTCAGAGTGCTGGGAGAGTGAGAAACAAGGACTTGGCACTGAAAACATCATTTTGTGTAAAACTGGGTTCTTGCATAATGAAATAGTTTCTTAAGGAAAGGATCAGAATCAGTTTTCTTAAACACTCATTCTGAGTGCTGGGAGAGTGAGAAACAAGGACTTGGCAATGAAAACATCATTTTGTGTAAAACTGGGTTTGTTTATAATGAAAAAAATTCTTTATGAAAGGATCAGATTCAGTTTTCTTAAACGCTCATTCTGAGCGCTGGGAGAGTGAGAAATAAGGACCTGGCACTGAAAACATCATTTTGTGTAAAACTGGGTTCTTGCATAATGAAATAGTTTCTTAAGGAAAGGATCAGAATCAGTTTTCTTAAACGTTCATTCAGAGTGCTGGGAGAGTGAGAAACAAGGACTTGGCACTGAAAAAATCATTTTGTGTAAAACTGGGTTCTTGCATAATGAAATAGTTTCTTAAGGAAAGGATCAGAATCAGTTTTCTTAAACACTCATTCTGAGTGCTGGGAGAGTGAGAAACAAAGACCTGGCACTGAAAACATCATTTTGTGTAAAACTGGATTTGTTTATAATGAAAACATTTCTTTAGGAAAGGATCAGAATCAGTTTTCTTAAACGCTCATTCAGAGTGCTGGGAGAGTGAGAAACAAGGACTTGGCACTGAAAACAGCATTTTGTGTAAACTGGGTTTGTTTATAATGAAAAAAATTCTTTAGGAAAGGATCAGATTCAGTTTTCTTAAACACTCATTCAGAGTGCTGGGAGAGTGAGAAACAAGGACTTGGCATTGAAAACAGCATTTTGTGTAAAACTGGGTTCTTGCATAATGAAAAAGTTTCTTAAGGAAAGGATCAGAATCAGTTTTCTTAAACACTCATTCTGAGTGCTGGGAGAGTGAGAAACAAGGATTTGGCACTGAAAACATCATTTTGTGTAAAACTGGGTTCTTGCATAATGAAATAGTTTCTTAAGGAAAGGATCAGAATCAGTTTTCTTAAACACTCATTCTGAGTGCTGGGAGAGTGAGAAACAAGGACTTGGCAATGAAAACATCATTTTGTGTAAAACTGGGTTTGTTTATAATGAAAAAAATTATTTAGGAAAGGATCAGATTCAGTTTTCTTAAACGCTCATTCTGAGCGCTGGGAGAGTGAGAAATAAGGACCTGGCACTGAAAACATCATTTTGTGTAAAACTGGGTTCTTGCATAATGAAATAGTTTCTTAAGGAAAGGATCAGAATCAGTTTTCTTAAACGTTCATTCAGAGTGCTGGGAGAGTGAGAAACAAGGACTTGGCACTGAAAAAATCATTTTGTGTAAAACTGGGTTCTTGCATAATGAAATAGTTTCTTAAGGAAAGGATCAGAATCAGTTTTCTTAAACGTTCATTCAGAGTGCTGGGAGAGTGAGAAACAAGGACTTGGCACTGAAAACATCATTTTGTGTAAAACTGGGTTTGTTTATAATGAAAAAAATTCTTTAGGAAAGGATCAGATTCAGTTTTCTTAAACACTCATTCTGAGTGCTGGGAGAGTGAGAAACAAAGACCTGGCACTGAAAACATCATTTTGTGTAAAACTGGATTTGTTTATAATGAAAACATTTCTTTAGGAAAGGATCAGAATCAGTTTTCTTAAATGCTCATTCAGAGTGCTGGGAGAGTGAGAAACAAGGACTTGGCACTGAAAACAGCATTTTGTGTAAAACTGGGTTCTTGCATAATGAAATAGTTTCTTAAGGAAAGGATCAGATTCAGTTTTCTTAAACACTCATTCTGAGTGCTGGGAGAGTGAGAAACAAGGACTTGGCAATGAAAACATCATTTTGTGAAAACTGGGTTTGTTTATAATGAAAAAAATTCTTTAGGAAAGGATCAGATTCAGTTTTCTTAAACACTCATTCAGAGTGCTGGGAGAGTGAGAAACAAGGACTTGGCATTGAAAACAGCATTTTGTGTAAAACTGGGTTCTTGCATAATGAAAAAGTTTCTTAAGGAAAGGATCAGAATCAGTTTTCTTAAACACTCATTATGAGTGCTGGCAGAGTGAGAAACAAGGACTTGGCACTGAAAACATCATTTTGTGTAAAACTGGGTTCTTGCATAATGAAATAGTTTCTTAAGGAAAGGATCAGAATCAGTTTTCTTAAACACTCATTCTTAGTGCTGGGAGAGTGAGAAACAAGGACTTGGCAATGAAAACATCATTTTGTGTAAAACTGGGTTTGTTTATAATGAAAAAAATTCTTTAGGAAAGGATCAGATTCAGTTTTCTTAAACGCTCATTCTGAGCGCTGGGAGAGTGAGAAATAAGGACCTGGCACTGAAAACATCATTTTGTGTAAAACTGGGTTCTTGCATAATGAAATAGTTTCTTAAGGAAAGGATCAGAATCAGTTTTCTTAAACGTTCATTCAGAGTGCTGGGAGAGTGAGAAACAAGGACTTGGCACTGAAAAAATCATGTTGTGTAAAACTGGGTTCTTGCATAATGAAATAGTTTCTTAAGGAAAGGATCAGAATCAGTTTTCTTAAACGTTCATTCAGAGTGCTGGGAGAGTGAGAAACAAGGACTTGGCACTGAAAACATCATTTTGTGTAAAACTGGGTTCTTGCATAATGAAATAGTTTCTTAAGGAAAGGATCAGAATCAGTTTTCTTAAACACTCATTCTGAGTGCTGGGAGAGTGAGAAACAAAGACCTGGCACTGAAAACATCATTTTGTGTAAAACTGGATTTGTTTATAATGAAAACATTTCTTTAGGAAAGGATCAGAATCAGTTTTCTTAAACGCTCATTCAGAGTGCTGGGAGAGTCAGAAACAAGGACTTGGCACTGAAAACAGCATTTTGTGTAAAACTGGGTTCTTGCATAATGAAATAGTTTCTTAAGGAAAGGATCAGAATCAGTTTTCTTAAACACTCATTATGAGTGCTGGGAGCGTGAGAAACAAGGATTTGGCACTGAAATCTTAATTTTGTGTAAAACTGGGTTCTTGCATAATGAAAAAGTTTCTTAAGGAAAGGATCAGAATCAGTTTTCTTAAACACTCATTCTGAGTGCTGGGAGAGTGAGAAACAAGGATTTGGCACTGAAAACATCATTTTGTGTAAAACTGGGTTCTTGCATAATGAAAATGTTTCTTAAGGAAAGGATCAGAATCAGTTTTCTTAAACACTCATTCTGAGCGCTGGGAGAGTGAGAAACAAGGACCTGGCACTGAAAACATCATTTTGTGTAAAACTGGGTTCTTGCATAATGAAATAGTTTCTTAAGGAAAGGATCAGAATCAGTTTTCTTAAACACTCATTCTGAGTGCTGGGAGAGTGAGAAACAAGGACTTGGCAATGAAAACATCATTTTGTGTAAAACTGGGTTTGTTTATAATGAAAAAAATTCTTTATGAAAGGATCAGATTCAGTTTTCTTAAACGCTCATTCTGAGCGCTGGGAGAGTGAGAAATAAGGACCTGGCACTGAAAACATCATTTTGTGTAAAACTGGGTTCTTGCATAATGAAATAGTTTCTTAAGGAAAGGATCAGAATCAGTTTTCTTAAACGTTCATTCAGAGTGCTGGGAGAGTGAGAAACAAGGACTTGGCACTGAAAAAATCATTTTGTGTAAAACTGGGTTCTTGCATAATGAAATAGTTTCTTAAGGAAAGGATCAGAATCAGTTTTCTTAAACACTCATTCTGAGTGCTGGGAGAGTGAGAAACAAAGACCTGGCATTGAAAACATCATTTTGTGTAAAACTGGATTTGTTTATAATGAAAACATTTCTTTAGGAAAGGATCAGAATCAGTTTTCTTAAACGCTCATTCAGAGTGCTGGGAGAGTGAGAAACAAGGACTTGGCACTGAAAACAGCATTTTGTGTAAACTGGGTTTGTTTATAATGAAAAAAATTCTTTAGGAAAGGATCAGATTCAGTTTTCTTAAACACTCATTCAGAGTGCTGGGAGAGTGAGAAACAAGGACTTGGCATTGAAAACAGCATTTTGTGTAAAACTGGGTTCTTGCATAATGAAATAGTTTCTTAAGGAAAGGATCAGAATCAGTTTTCTTAAACGTTCATTCTGAGTGCTGGGAGAGTGAGAAACAAGGACTTGGCACTGAAAACATCATTTTGTGTAAAACTGGGTTCTTGCATAATGAAAAGTTTCTTAAGGAAAGGATCAGAATCAGTTTTCTTAAACACTCATTCTGAGTGCTGGGAGAGTGAGAAACAAGATCCTGGCACTGAAAACATCATTTTGTGTAAAACTGGATTTGTTTATAATGAAAACATTTCTTTAGGAAAGGATCAGAATCAGTTTTCTTAAACGCTCATTCAGAGTGCTGGGAGAGTGAGAAACAAGGACTTGGCACTGAAAACAGCACTTTGTGTAAAACTGGGTTCTTGCATAATGAAAACATTTCTTTAGGAAAGGATCAGAATCAGTTTTCTTAAACGCTCATTCAGAGTGCTGGGAGAGTGAGAAACAAGGATTTGGCACTGAAAAAATCATTTTGTGTAAAACTGGCTTTGTTTATAATGAAAAAAATTCTTTAGGAAAGGATCAGAATCAGTTTTCTTAAACGTTCATTCTGAGTGCTGGGAGAGTGAGAAACAAGGACTTGGCACTGAAAACATTATTTTGTGTAAAACTGGGTTTGTTTATAATGAAAACATTTCTTTAGGAAAGGATCAGAATCAGTTTTCTTAAACGTTCATTCAGAGTGCTGGGAGAGTGAGAAACAAGGACTTGGCACTGAAAAAATCATTTTGTGTAAAACTGGGTTCTTGCATAATGAAATAGTTTCTTAAGGAAAGGATCAGAATCAGTTTTCTTAAACGTTCATTCAGAGTGCTGGGAGAGTGAGAAACAAGGACTTGGCACTGAAAACATCATTTTGTGTAAAACTGGGTTCTTGCATAATGAAATAGTTTCTTTAGGAAAGGATCAGAATCAGTTTTCTTAAACACTCATTATGAGTGCTGGGAGAGTGAGAAACAAGGATTTGGCACTGAAATCTTAATTTTGTGTAAAACTGGGTTCTTGCATAATGAAAAAGTTTCTTAAGGAAAGGATCAGAATCAGTTTTCTTAAACACTCATTCTGAGTGCTGGGAGAGTGAGAAACAAGGACCTGGCACTGAAAACATCATTTTGTGTAAAACTGGGTTCTTGCATAATGAAATAGTTTCTTAAGGAAAGGATCAGAATCAGTTTTCTTAAACACTCATTCTGAGCGCTGGGAGAGTGAGAAACAAGGACCTGGCACTGAAAACATCATTTTGTGTAAAACTGGGTTCTTGCATAATGAAATAGTTTCTTAAGGAAAGGATCAGAATCAGTTTTCTTAAACGTTCATTCTGAGTGCTGGGAGAGTGAGAAACAAGGACTTGGCACTGAAAACATCATTTTGTGTAAAACTGGGTTCTTGCATAATGAAATAGTTTCTTAAGGAAAGGATCAGAATCAGTTTTCTTAAACGTTCATTCAGAGTGCTGGGAGAGTGAGAAACAAGGACTTGGCACTGAAAAAATCATGTTGTGTAAAACTGGGTTCTTGCATAATGAAATAGTTTCTTAAGGAAAGGATCAGAATCAGTTTTCTTAAACGTTCATTCAGAGTGCTGGGAGAGTGAGAAACAAGGACTTGGCACTGAAAAAATCATGTTGTGTAAAACTGGGTTCTTGCATAATGAAAAAGTTTCTTAAGGAAAGGATCAGAATCAGTTTTCTTAAACACTCATTCTGAGTGCTGGGAGAGTGAGAAACAAAGACCTGGCACTGAAAACATCATTTTGTGTAAAACTGGATTTGTTTATAATGAACACATTTCTTTAGGAAAGGATCAGAATCAGTTTTCTTAAACGCTCATTCAGAGTGCTGGGAGAGTGAGAAACAAGGATTTGGCACTGAAAACATCATTTTGTGTAAAACTGGGTTCTTGCATAATGAAATAGTTTCTTAAGGAAAGGATCAGAATCAGTTTTCTTAAACACTCATTCTGAGTGCTGGGAGAGTGAGAAACAAAGACCTGGCACTGAAAACATCATTTTGTGTAAAACTGGATTTGTTTATAATGAAAACATTTCTTTAGGAAAGGATCAGAATCAGTTTTCTTAAACGCTCATTCAGAGTGCTGGGAGAGTCAGAAACAAGGACTTGGCACTGAAAACAGCATTTTGTGTAAAACTGGGTTCTTGCATAATGAAATAGTTTCTTAAGGAAAGGATCAGAATCAGTTTTCTTAAACACTCATTATGAGTGCTGGGAGCGTGAGAAACAAGGATTTGGCACTGAAATCTTAATTTTGTGTAAAACTGGGTTCTTGCATAATGAAAAAGTTTCTTAAGGAAAGGATCAGAATCAGTTTTCTTAAACACTCATTCTGAGTGCTGGGAGAGTGAGAAACAAGGATTTGGCACTGAAAACATCATTTTGTGTAAAACTGGGTTCTTGCATAATGAAAATGTTTCTTAAGGAAAGGATCAGAATCAGTTTTCTTAAACACTCATTCTGAGCGCTGGGAGAGTGAGAAACAAGGACCTGGCACTGAAAACATCATTTTGTGTAAAACTGGGTTCTTGCATAATGAAATAGTTTCTTAAGGAAAGGATCAGAATCAGTTTTCTTAAACACTCATTCTGAGTGCTGGGAGAGTGAGAAACAAGGACTTGGCAATGAAAACATCATTTTGTGTAAAACTGGGTTTGTTTATAATGAAAAAAATTCTTTATGAAAGGATCAGATTCAGTTTTCTTAAACGCTCATTCTGAGCGCTGGGAGAGTGAGAAATAAGGACCTGGCACTGAAAACATCATTTTGTGTAAAACTGGGTTCTTGCATAATGAAATAGTTTCTTAAGGAAAGGATCAGAATCAGTTTTCTTAAACGTTCATTCAGAGTGCTGGGAGAGTGAGAAACAAGGACTTGGCACTGAAAAAATCATTTTGTGTAAAACTGGGTTCTTGCATAATGAAATAGTTTCTTAAGGAAAGGATCAGAATCAGTTTTCTTAAACACTCATTCTGAGTGCTGGGAGAGTGAGAAACAAAGACCTGGCATTGAAAACATCATTTTGTGTAAAACTGGATTTGTTTATAATGAAAACATTTCTTTAGGAAAGGATCAGAATCAGTTTTCTTAAACGCTCATTCAGAGTGCTGGGAGAGTGAGAAACAAGGACTTGGCACTGAAAACAGCATTTTGTGTAAACTGGGTTTGTTTATAATGAAAAAAATTCTTTAGGAAAGGATCAGATTCAGTTTTCTTAAACACTCATTCAGAGTGCTGGGAGAGTGAGAAACAAGGACTTGGCATTGAAAACAGCATTTTGTGTAAAACTGGGTTCTTGCATAATGAAATAGTTTCTTAAGGAAAGGATCAGAATCAGTTTTCTTAAACGTTCATTCTGAGTGCTGGGAGAGTGAGAAACAAGGACTTGGCACTGAAAACATCATTTTGTGTAAAACTGGGTTCTTGCATAATGAAAAGTTTCTTAAGGAAAGGATCAGAATCAGTTTTCTTAAACACTCATTCTGAGTGCTGGGAGAGTGAGAAACAAGATCCTGGCACTGAAAACATCATTTTGTGTAAAACTGGATTTGTTTATAATGAAAACATTTCTTTAGGAAAGGATCAGAATCAGTTTTCTTAAACGCTCATTCAGAGTGCTGGGAGAGTGAGAAACAAGGACTTGGCACTGAAAACAGCACTTTGTGTAAAACTGGGTTCTTGCATAATGAAAACATTTCTTTAGGAAAGGATCAGAATCAGTTTTCTTAAACGCTCATTCAGAGTGCTGGGAGAGTGAGAAACAAGGATTTGGCACTGAAAAAATCATTTTGTGTAAAACTGGCTTTGTTTATAATGAAAAAAATTCTTTAGGAAAGGATCAGAATCAGTTTTCTTAAACGTTCATTCTGAGTGCTGGGAGAGTGAGAAACAAGGACTTGGCACTGAAAACATTATTTTGTGTAAAACTGGGTTTGTTTATAATGAAAACATTTCTTTAGGAAAGGATCAGAATCAGTTTTCTTAAACGTTCATTCAGAGTGCTGGGAGAGTGAGAAACAAGGACTTGGCACTGAAAAAATCATTTTGTGTAAAACTGGGTTCTTGCATAATGAAATAGTTTCTTAAGGAAAGGATCAGAATCAGTTTTCTTAAACGTTCATTCAGAGTGCTGGGAGAGTGAGAAACAAGGACTTGGCACTGAAAACATCATTTTGTGTAAAACTGGGTTCTTGCATAATGAAATAGTTTCTTTAGGAAAGGATCAGAATCAGTTTTCTTAAACACTCATTATGAGTGCTGGGAGAGTGAGAAACAAGGATTTGGCACTGAAATCTTAATTTTGTGTAAAACTGGGTTCTTGCATAATGAAAAAGTTTCTTAAGGAAAGGATCAGAATCAGTTTTCTTAAACACTCATTCTGAGTGCTGGGAGAGTGAGAAACAAGGACCTGGCACTGAAAACATCATTTTGTGTAAAACTGGGTTCTTGCATAATGAAATAGTTTCTTAAGGAAAGGATCAGAATCAGTTTTCTTAAACACTCATTCTGAGCGCTGGGAGAGTGAGAAACAAGGACCTGGCACTGAAAACATCATTTTGTGTAAAACTGGGTTCTTGCATAATGAAATAGTTTCTTAAGGAAAGGATCAGAATCAGTTTTCTTAAACGTTCATTCTGAGTGCTGGGAGAGTGAGAAACAAGGACTTGGCACTGAAAACATCATTTTGTGTAAAACTGGGTTCTTGCATAATGAAATAGTTTCTTAAGGAAAGGATCAGAATCAGTTTTCTTAAACGTTCATTCAGAGTGCTGGGAGAGTGAGAAACAAGGACTTGGCACTGAAAAAATCATGTTGTGTAAAACTGGGTTCTTGCATAATGAAATAGTTTCTTAAGGAAAGGATCAGAATCAGTTTTCTTAAACGTTCATTCAGAGTGCTGGGAGAGTGAGAAACAAGGACTTGGCACTGAAAAAATCATGTTGTGTAAAACTGGGTTCTTGCATAATGAAAAAGTTTCTTAAGGAAAGGATCAGAATCAGTTTTCTTAAACACTCATTCTGAGTGCTGGGAGAGTGAGAAACAAAGACCTGGCACTGAAAACATCATTTTGTGTAAAACTGGATTTGTTTATAATGAACACATTTCTTTAGGAAAGGATCAGAATCAGTTTTCTTAAACGCTCATTCAGAGTGCTGGGAGAGTGAGAAACAAGGATTTGGCACTGAAAACATCATTTTGTGTAAAACTGGGTTCTTGCATAATGAAATAGTTTCTTAAGGAAAGGATCAGAATCAGTTTTCTTAAACACTCATTATGAGTGCTGGGAGAGTAAGAAACAAGGATTTGGCACTGAAAACATCATTTTGTGTAAAACTGGGTTCTTGCATAATGAAATAGTTTCTTAAGGAAAGGATCAGAATCAGTTTTCTTAAACACTCATTCTGAGCGCTGGGAGAGTGAGAAACAAGGACCTGGCACTGAAAACATCATTTTGTGTAAAACTGGGTTCTTGCATAATGAAAAAGTTTCTTAAGGAAAGGATCAGAATCAGTTTTCTTAAACACTCATTCTGAGTGCTGGGAGAGTGAGAAACAAAGACCTGGCACTGAAAACATCATTTTGTGTAAAACTGGATTTGTTTATAATGAAAACATTTCTTTAGGAAAGGATCAGAATCAGTTTTCTTAAACGCTCATTCAGAGTGCTGGGAGAGTGAGAAACAAGGATTTGGCACTGAAAACATCATTTTGTGTAAAACTGGGTTCTTGCATAATGAAATAGTTTCTTAAGGAAAGGATCAGAATCAGTTTTCTTAAACACTCATTATGAGTGCTGGGAGAGTAAGAAACAAGGATTTGGCACTGAAATCTTCATTTTGTGTAAAACTGGCTTTGTTTATAATGAAAAAAATTCTTTAGGAAAGGATCAGAATCAGTTTTCTTAAACGTTCATTCTGAGTGCTGGGAGAGTGAGAAACAAGGACTTGGCACTGAAAACATTATTTTGTGTAAAACTGGGTTTGTTTATAATGAAAACATTTCTTTAGGAAAGGATCAGAATCAGTTTTCTTAAACGTTCATTCTGAGTGCTGGGAGAGTGAGAAACAAGGACCTGGCACTGAAAACATCATTTTGTGTAAAACTGGGTTCTTGCATAATGAAATAGTTTCTTAAGGAAAGGATCAGAATCAGTTTTCTTAAACGTTCATTCAGAGTGCTGGGAGAGTGAGAAACAAGGACTTGGCACTGAAAAAATCATTTTGTGTAAAACTGGGTTCTTGCATAATGAAATAGTTTCTTAAGGAAAGGATCAGAATCAGTTTTCTTAAACACTCATTCTGAGTGCTGGGAGAGTGAGAAACAAAGACCTGGCACTGAAAACATCATTTTGTGTAAAACTGGATTTGTTTATAATGAAAACATTTCTTTAGGAAAGGATCAGAATCAGTTTTCTTAAACGCTCATTCAGAGTGCTGGGAGAGTGAGAAACAAGGACTTGGCACTGAAAACAGCATTTTGTGTAAACTGGGTTTGTTTATAATGAAAAAAATTCTTTAGGAAAGGATCAGATTCAGTTTTCTTAAACACTCATTCAGAGTGCTGGGAGAGTGAGAAACAAGGACTTGGCATTGAAAACAGCATTTTGTGTAAAACTGGGTTCTTGCATAATGAAAAAGTTTCTTAAGGAAAGGATCAGAATCAGTTTTCTTAAACACTCATTCTGAGTGCTGGGAGAGTGAGAAACAAGGATTTGGCACTGAAAACATCATTTTGTGTAAAACTGGGTTCTTGCATAATGAAATAGTTTCTTAAGGAAAGGATCAGAATCAGTTTTCTTAAACACTCATTCTGAGTGCTGGGAGAGTGAGAAACAAGGACTTGGCAATGAAAACATCATTTTGTGTAAAACTGGGTTTGTTTATAATGAAAAAAATTATTTAGGAAAGGATCAGATTCAGTTTTCTTAAACGCTCATTCTGAGCGCTGGGAGAGTGAGAAATAAGGACCTGGCACTGAAAACATCATTTTGTGTAAAACTGGGTTCTTGCATAATGAAATAGTTTCTTAAGGAAAGGATCAGAATCAGTTTTCTTAAACGTTCATTCAGAGTGCTGGGAGAGTGAGAAACAAGGACTTGGCACTGAAAAAATCATTTTGTGTAAAACTGGGTTCTTGCATAATGAAATAGTTTCTTAAGGAAAGGATCAGAATCAGTTTTCTTAAACGTTCATTCAGAGTGCTGGGAGAGTGAGAAACAAGGACTTGGCACTGAAAACATCATTTTGTGTAAAACTGGGTTCTTGCATAATGAAATAGTTTCTTTAGGAAAGGATCAGAATCAGTTTTCTTAAACACTCATTATGAGTGCTGGGAGAGTGAGAAACAAGGATTTGGCACTGAAATCTTAATTTTGTGTAAAACTGGGTTCTTGCATAATGAAAAAGTTTCTTAAGGAAAGGATCAGAATCAGTTTTCTTAAACACTCATTCTGAGTGCTGGGAGAGTGAGAAACAAGGACCTGGCACTGAAAACATCATTTTGTGTAAAACTGGGTTCTTGCATAATGAAATAGTTTCTTAAGGAAAGGATCAGAATCAGTTTTCTTAAACACTCATTCTGAGCGCTGGGAGAGTGAGAAACAAGGACCTGGCACTGAAAACATCATTTTGTGTAAAACTGGGTTCTTGCATAATGAAATAGTTTCTTAAGGAAAGGATCAGAATCAGTTTTCTTAAACACTCATTCTGAGTGCTGGGAGAGTGAGAAACAAAGACCTGGCACTGAAAACATCATTTTGTGTAAAACTGGATTTGTTTATAATGAAAACATTTCTTTAGGAAAGGATCAGAATCAGTTTTCTTAAACGCTCATTCAGAGTGCTGGGAGAGTGAGAAACAAGGACTTGGCACTGAAAACAGCATTTTGTGTAAACTGGGTTTGTTTATAATGAAAAAAATTCTTTAGGAAAGGATCAGATTCAGTTTTCTTAAACACTCATTCAGAGTGCTGGGAGAGTGAGAAACAAGGACTTGGCATTGAAAACAGCATTTTGTGTAAAACTGGGTTCGTGCATAATGAAAAAGTTTCTTAAGGAAAGGATCAGAATCAGTTTTCTTAAACACTCATTCTGAGTGCTGGGAGAGTGAGAAACAAGGATTTGGCACTGAAAACATCATTTTGTGTAAAACTGGGTTCTTGCATAATGAAATAGTTTCTTAAGGAAAGGATCAGAATCAGTTTTCTTAAACACTCATTCTGAGTGCTGGGAGAGTGAGAAACAAGGACTTGGCAATGAAAACATCATTTTGTGTAAAACTGGGTTTGTTTATAATGAAAAAAATTATTTAGGAAAGGATCAGATTCAGTTTTCTTAAACGCTCATTCTGAGCGCTGGGAGAGTGAGAAATAAGGACCTGGCACTGAAAACATCATTTTGTGTAAAACTGGGTTCTTGCATAATGAAATAGTTTCTTAAGGAAAGGATCAGAATCAGTTTTCTTAAACGTTCATTCAGAGTGCTGGGAGAGTGAGAAACAAGGACTTGGCACTGAAAAAATCATTTTGTGTAAAACTGGGTTCTTGCATAATGAAATAGTTTCTTAAGGAAAGGATCAGAATCAGTTTTCTTAAACGTTCATTCAGAGTGCTGGGAGAGTGAGAAACAAGGACTTGGCACTGAAAACATCATTTTGTGTAAAACTGGGTTCTTGCATAATGAAATAGTTTCTTTAGGAAAGGATCAGAATCAGTTTTCTTAAACACTCATTATGAGTGCTGGGAGAGTGAGAAACAAGGATTTGGCACTGAAATCTTAATTTTGTGTAAAACTGGGTTCTTGCATAATGAAAAAGTTTCTTAAGGAAAGGATCAGAATCAGTTTTCTTAAACACTCATTCTGAGTGCTGGGAGAGTGAGAAACAAAGACCTGGCACTGAAAACATCATTTTGTGTAAAACTGGGTTTGTTTATAATGAAAACATTTCTTTAGGAAAGGATCAGAATCAGTTTTCTTAAACGCTCATTCAGAGTGCTGGGAGAGTGAGAAACAAGGATTTGGCACTGAAAACATCATTTTGTGTAAAACTGGGTTCTTGCATAATGAAATAGTTTCTTAAGGAAAGGATCAGAATCAGTTTTCTTAAACACTCATTATGAGTGCTGGGAGAGTAAGAAACAAGGATTTGGCACTGAAATCTTCATTTTGTGTAAAACTGGCTTTGTTTATAATGAAAAAAATTCTTTAGGAAAGGATCAGAATCAGTTTTCTTAAACGTTCATTCTGAGTGCTGGGAGAGTGAGAAACAAGGACTTGGCACTGAAAACATTATTTTGTGTAAAACTGGGTTTGTTTATAATGAAAACATTTCTTTAGGAAAGGATCAGAATCAGTTTTCTTAAACGTTCATTCTGAGTGCTGGGAGAGTGAGAAACAAGGACTTGGCAATGAAAACATCATTTTGTGTAAAACTGGGTTTGTTTATAATGAAAAAAATTCTTTATGAAAGGATCAGATTCAGTTTTCTTAAACGCTCATTCTGAGCGCTGGGAGAGTGAGAAATAAGGACCTGGCACTGAAAACATCATTTTGTGTAAAACTGGGTTCTTGCATAATGAAATAGTTTCTTAAGGAAAGGATCAGAATCAGTTTTCTTAAACGTTCATTCAGAGTGCTGGGAGAGTGAGAAACAAGGACTTGGCACTGAAAAAATCATTTTGTGTAAAACTGGGTTCTTGCATAATGAAATAGTTTCTTAAGGAAAGGATCAGAATCAGTTTTCTTAAACACTCATTCTGAGTGCTGGGAGAGTGAGAAACAAAGACCTGGCACTGAAAACATCATTTTGTGTAAAACTGGATTTGTTTATAATGAAAACATTTCTTTAGGAAAGGATCAGAATCAGTTTTCTTAAACGCTCATTCAGAGTGCTGGGAGAGTGAGAAACAAGGACTTGGCACTGAAAACATCATTTTGTGTAAAACTGGGTTCTTGCATAATGAAATAGTTTCTTAAGGAAAGGATCAGAATCAGTTTTCTTAAACACTCATTCTGAGTGCTGGGAGAGTGAGAAACAAGGACTTGGCAATGAAAACATCATTTTGTGTAAAACTGGGTTTGTTTATAATGAAAAAAATTCTTTATGAAAGGATCAGATTCAGTTTTCTTAAACGCTCATTCTGAGCGCTGGGAGAGTGAGAAATAAGGACCTGGCACTGAAAACATCATTTTGTGTAAAACTGGGTTCTTGCATAATGAAATAGTTTCTTAAGGAAAGGATCAGAATCAGTTTTCTTAAACGTTCATTCAGAGTGCTGGGAGAGTGAGAAACAAGGACTTGGCACTGAAAAAATCATTTTGTGTAAAACTGGGTTCTTGCATAATGAAATAGTTTCTTAAGGAAAGGATCAGAATCAGTTTTCTTAAACACTCATTCTGAGTGCTGGGAGAGTGAGAAACAAAGACCTGGCACTGAAAACATCATTTTGTGTAAAACTGGATTTGTTTATAATGAAAACATTTCTTTAGGAAAGGATCAGAATCAGTTTTCTTAAACGCTCATTCAGAGTGCTGGGAGAGTGAGAAACAAGGACTTGGCACTGAAAACAGCATTTTGTGTAAACTGGGTTTGTTTATAATGAAAAAAATTCTTTAGGAAAGGATCAGATTCAGTTTTCTTAAACACTCATTCAGAGTGCTGGGAGAGTGAGAAACAAGGACTTGGCATTGAAAACAGCATTTTGTGTAAAACTGGGTTCTTGCATAATGAAAAAGTTTCTTAAGGAAAGGATCAGAATCAGTTTTCTTAAACACTCATTCTGAGTGCTGGGAGAGTGAGAAACAAGGATTTGGCACTGAAAACATCATTTTGTGTAAAACTGGGTTCTTGCATAATGAAATAGTTTCTTAAGGAAAGGATCAGAATCAGTTTTCTTAAACACTCATTCTGAGTGCTGGGAGAGTGAGAAACAAGGACTTGGCAATGAAAACATCATTTTGTGTAAAACTGGGTTTGTTTATAATGAAAAAAATTCTTTAGGAAAGGATCAGATTCAGTTTTCTTAAACGCTCATTCTGAGCGCTGGGAGAGTGAGAAATAAGGACCTGGCACTGAAAACATCATTTTGTGTAAAACTGGGTTCTTGCATAATGAAATAGTTTCTTAAGGAAAGGATCAGAATCAGTTTTCTTAAACGTTCATTCAGAGTGCTGGGAGAGTGAGAAACAAGGACTTGGCACTGAAAAAATCATTTTGTGTAAAACTGGGTTCTTGCATAATGAAATAGTTTCTTAAGGAAAGGATCAGAATCAGTTTTCTTAAACACTCATTCTGAGTGCTGGGAGAGTGAGAAACAAAGACCTGGCATTGAAAACATCATTTTGTGTAAAACTGGATTTGTTTATAATGAAAACATTTCTTTAGGAAAGGATCAGAATCAGTTTTCTTAAACGCTCATTCAGAGTGCTGGGAGAGTGAGAAACAAGGACTTGGCACTGAAAACAGCATTTTGTGTAAACTGGGTTTGTTTATAATGAAAAAAATTCTTTAGGAAAGGATCAGATTCAGTTTTCTTAAACACTCATTCAGAGTGCTGGGAGAGTGAGAAACAAGGACTTGGCATTGAAAACAGCATTTTGTGTAAAACTGGGTTCTTGCATAATGAAATAGTTTCTTAAGGAAAGGATCAGAATCAGTTTTCTTAAACGTTCATTCTGAGTGCTGGGAGAGTGAGAAACAAGGACTTGGCACTGAAAACATCATTTTGTGTAAAACTGGGTTCTTGCATAATGAAAAGTTTCTTAAGGAAAGGATCAGAATCAGTTTTCTTAAACACTCATTCTGAGTGCTGGGAGAGTGAGAAACAAGATCCTGGCACTGAAAACATCATTTTGTGTAAAACTGGATTTGTTTATAATGAAAACATTTCTTTAGGAAAGGATCAGAATCAGTTTTCTTAAACGCTCATTCAGAGTGCTGGGAGAGTGAGAAACAAGGACTTGGCACTGAAAACAGCACTTTGTGTAAAACTGGGTTCTTGCATAATGAAAACATTTCTTTAGGAAAGGATCAGAATCAGTTTTCTTAAACGCTCATTCAGAGTGCTGGGAGAGTGAGAAACAAGGATTTGGCACTGAAAAAATCATTTTGTGTAAAACTGGCTTTGTTTATAATGAAAAAAATTCTTTAGGAAAGGATCAGAATCAGTTTTCTTAAACGTTCATTCTGAGTGCTGGGAGAGTGAGAAACAAGGACTTGGCACTGAAAACATTATTTTGTGTAAAACTGGGTTTGTTTATAATGAAAACATTTCTTTAGGAAAGGATCAGAATCAGTTTTCTTAAACGTTCATTCAGAGTGCTGGGAGAGTGAGAAACAAGGACTTGGCACTGAAAAAATCATTTTGTGTAAAACTGGGTTCTTGCATAATGAAATAGTTTCTTAAGGAAAGGATCAGAATCAGTTTTCTTAAACGTTCATTCAGAGTGCTGGGAGAGTGAGAAACAAGGACTTGGCACTGAAAACATCATTTTGTGTAAAACTGGGTTCTTGCATAATGAAATAGTTTCTTTAGGAAAGGATCAGAATCAGTTTTCTTAAACACTCATTATGAGTGCTGGGAGAGTGAGAAACAAGGATTTGGCACTGAAATCTTAATTTTGTGTAAAACTGGGTTCTTGCATAATGAAAAAGTTTCTTAAGGAAAGGATCAGAATCAGTTTTCTTAAACACTCATTCTGAGTGCTGGGAGAGTGAGAAACAAGGACCTGGCACTGAAAACATCATTTTGTGTAAAACTGGGTTCTTGCATAATGAAATAGTTTCTTAAGGAAAGGATCAGAATCAGTTTTCTTAAACACTCATTCTGAGCGCTGGGAGAGTGAGAAACAAGGACCTGGCACTGAAAACATCATTTTGTGTAAAACTGGGTTCTTGCATAATGAAATAGTTTCTTAAGGAAAGGATCAGAATCAGTTTTCTTAAACGTTCATTCTGAGTGCTGGGAGAGTGAGAAACAAGGACTTGGCACTGAAAACATCATTTTGTGTAAAACTGGGTTCTTGCATAATGAAATAGTTTCTTAAGGAAAGGATCAGAATCAGTTTTCTTAAACGTTCATTCAGAGTGCTGGGAGAGTGAGAAACAAGGACTTGGCACTGAAAAAATCATGTTGTGTAAAACTGGGTTCTTGCATAATGAAATAGTTTCTTAAGGAAAGGATCAGAATCAGTTTTCTTAAACACTCATTCTGAGTGCTGGGAGAGTGAGAAACAAGGACTTGGCAATGAAAACATCATTTTGTGTAAAACTGGGTTTGTTTATAATGAAAAAAATTCTTTATGAAAGGATCAGATTCAGTTTTCTTAAACGCTCATTCTGAGCGCTGGGAGAGTGAGAAATAAGGACCTGGCACTGAAAACATCATTTTGTGTAAAACTGGGTTCTTGCATAATGAAATAGTTTCTTAAGGAAAGGATCAGAATCAGTTTTCTTAAACGTTCATTCAGAGTGCTGGGAGAGTGAGAAACAAGGACTTGGCACTGAAAAAATCATTATGTGTAAAACTGGGTTCTTGCATAATGAAATAGTTTCTTAAGGAAAGGATCAGAATCAGTTTTCTTAAACACTCATTCTGAGTGCTGGGAGAGTGAGAAACAAGGACTTGGCAATGAAAACATCATTTTGTGTAAAACTGGGTTTGTTTATAATGAAAAAAATTCTTTATGAAAGGATCAGATTCAGTTTTCTTAAACGCTCATTCTGAGCGCTGGGAGAGTGAGAAATAAGGACCTGGCACTGAAAACATCATTTTGTGTAAAACTGGGTTCTTGCATAATGAAATAGTTTCTTAAGGAAAGGATCAGAATCAGTTTTCTTAAACGTTCATTCAGAGTGCTGGGAGAGTGAGAAACAAGGACTTGGCACTGAAAAAATCATTTTGTGTAAAACTGGGTTCTTGCATAATGAAATAGTTTCTTAAGGAAAGGATCAGAATCAGTTTTCTTAAACGTTCATTCAGAGTGCTGGGAGAGTGAGAAACAAGGACTTGGCACTGAAAAAATCATTTTGTGTAAAACTGGGTTCTTGCATAATGAAATAGTTTCTTAAGGAAAGGATCAGAATCAGTTTTCTTAAACGTTCATTCAGAGTGCTGGGAGAGTGAGAAACAAGGACTTGGCACTGAAAAAATCATTTTGTGTAAAACTGGGTTCTTGCATAATGAAATAGTTTCTTAAGGAAAGGATCAGAATCAGTTTTCTTAAACACTCATTCTGAGTGCTGGGAGAGTGAGAAACAAAGACCTGGCACTGAAAACATCATTTTGTGTAAAACTGGATTTGTTTATAATGAAAACATTTCTTTAGGAAAGGATCAGAATCAGTTTTCTTAAACGCTCATTCAGAGTGCTGGGAGAGTGAGAAACAAGGACTTGGCACTGAAAACAGCATTTTGTGTAAACTGGGTTTGTTTATAATGAAAAAAATTCTTTAGGAAAGGATCAGATTCAGTTTTCTTAAACACTCATTCAGAGTGCTGGGAGAGTGAGAAACAAGGACTTGGCATTGAAAACAGCATTTTGTGTAAAACTGGGTTCTTGCATAATGAAAAAGTTTCTTAAGGAAAGGATCAGAATCAGTTTTCTTAAACACTCATTCTGAGTGCTGGGAGAGTGAGAAACAAGGATTTGGCACTGAAAACATCATTTTGTGTAAAACTGGGTTCTTGCATAATGAAATAGTTTCTTAAGGAAAGGATCAGAATCAGTTTTCTTAAACACTCATTCTGAGTGCTGGGAGAGTGAGAAACAAGGACTTGGCAATGAAAACATCATTTTGTGTAAAACTGGGTTTGTTTATAATGAAAAAAATTCTTTAGGAAAGGATCAGATTCAGTTTTCTTAAACGCTCATTCTGAGCGCTGGGAGAGTGAGAAATAAGGACCTGGCACTGAAAACATCATTTTGTGTAAAACTGGGTTCTTGCATAATGAAATAGTTTCTTAAGGAAAGGATCAGAATCAGTTTTCTTAAACGTTCATTCAGAGTGCTGGGAGAGTGAGAAACAAGGACTTGGCACTGAAAAAATCATTTTGTGTAAAACTGGGTTCTTGCATAATGAAATAGTTTCTTAAGGAAAGGATCAGAATCAGTTTTCTTAAACACTCATTCTGAGTGCTGGGAGAGTGAGAAACAAAGACCTGGCATTGAAAACATCATTTTGTGTAAAACTGGATTTGTTTATAATGAAAACATTTCTTTAGGAAAGGATCAGAATCAGTTTTCTTAAACGCTCATTCAGAGTGCTGGGAGAGTGAGAAACAAGGACTTGGCACTGAAAACAGCATTTTGTGTAAACTGGGTTTGTTTATAATGAAAAAAATTCTTTAGGAAAGGATCAGATTCAGTTTTCTTAAACACTCATTCAGAGTGCTGGGAGAGTGAGAAACAAGGACTTGGCATTGAAAACAGCATTTTGTGTAAAACTGGGTTCTTGCATAATGAAATAGTTTCTTAAGGAAAGGATCAGAATCAGTTTTCTTAAACGTTCATTCTGAGTGCTGGGAGAGTGAGAAACAAGGACTTGGCACTGAAAACATCATTTTGTGTAAAACTGGGTTCTTGCATAATGAAAAGTTTCTTAAGGAAAGGATCAGAATCAGTTTTCTTAAACACTCATTCTGAGTGCTGGGAGAGTGAGAAACAAGATCCTGGCACTGAAAACATCATTTTGTGTAAAACTGGATTTGTTTATAATGAAAACATTTCTTTAGGAAAGGATCAGAATCAGTTTTCTTAAACGCTCATTCAGAGTGCTGGGAGAGTGAGAAACAAGGACTTGGCACTGAAAACAGCACTTTGTGTAAAACTGGGTTCTTGCATAATGAAAACATTTCTTTAGGAAAGGATCAGAATCAGTTTTCTTAAACGCTCATTCAGAGTGCTGGGAGAGTGAGAAACAAGGATTTGGCACTGAAAAAATCATTTTGTGTAAAACTGGCTTTGTTTATAATGAAAAAAATTCTTTAGGAAAGGATCAGAATCAGTTTTCTTAAACGTTCATTCTGAGTGCTGGGAGAGTGAGAAACAAGGACTTGGCACTGAAAACATTATTTTGTGTAAAACTGGGTTTGTTTATAATGAAAACATTTCTTTAGGAAAGGATCAGAATCAGTTTTCTTAAACGTTCATTCAGAGTGCTGGGAGAGTGAGAAACAAGGACTTGGCACTGAAAAAATCATTTTGTGTAAAACTGGGTTCTTGCATAATGAAATAGTTTCTTAAGGAAAGGATCAGAATCAGTTTTCTTAAACGTTCATTCAGAGTGCTGGGAGAGTGAGAAACAAGGACTTGGCACTGAAAACATCATTTTGTGTAAAACTGGGTTCTTGCATAATGAAATAGTT
Source organism: Triplophysa bombifrons (assembly GCA_029783895.1). Lineage (NCBI taxonomy): Eukaryota > Metazoa > Chordata > Actinopteri > Cypriniformes > Nemacheilidae > Triplophysa > Triplophysa bombifrons. The sequence goes on from CM056455.1 coordinate 10,143,322, forward strand.
TCTTTAGGAAAGGATCAGAATCAGTTTTCTTAAACACTCATTATGAGTGCTGGGAGAGTGAGAAACAAGGATTTGGCACTGAAATCTTAATTTTGTGTAAAACTGGGTTCTTGCATAATGAAAAAGTTTCTTAAGGAAAGGATCAGAATCAGTTTTCTTAAACACTCATTCTGAGTGCTGGGAGAGTGAGAAACAAGGACCTGGCACTGAAAACATCATTTTGTGTAAAACTGGGTTCTTGCATAATGAAATAGTTTCTTAAGGAAAGGATCAGAATCAGTTTTCTTAAACACTCATTCTGAGCGCTGGGAGAGTGAGAAACAAGGACCTGGCACTGAAAACATCATTTTGTGTAAAACTGGGTTCTTGCATAATGAAATAGTTTCTTAAGGAAAGGATCAGAATCAGTTTTCTTAAACGTTCATTCTGAGTGCTGGGAGAGTGAGAAACAAGGACTTGGCACTGAAAACATCATTTTGTGTAAAACTGGGTTCTTGCATAATGAAATAGTTTCTTAAGGAAAGGATCAGAATCAGTTTTCTTAAACGTTCATTCAGAGTGCTGGGAGAGTGAGAAACAAGGACTTGGCACTGAAAAAATCATGTTGTGTAAAACTGGGTTCTTGCATAATGAAATAGTTTCTTAAGGAAAGGATCAGAATCAGTTTTCTTAAACGTTCATTCAGAGTGCTGGGAGAGTGAGAAACAAGGACTTGGCACTGAAAAAATCATGTTGTGTAAAACTGGGTTCTTGCATAATGAAAAAGTTTCTTAAGGAAAGGATCAGAATCAGTTTTCTTAAACACTCATTCTGAGTGCTGGGAGAGTGAGAAACAAAGACCTGGCACTGAAAACATCATTTTGTGTAAAACTGGATTTGTTTATAATGAACACATTTCTTTAGGAAAGGATCAGAATCAGTTTTCTTAAACGCTCATTCAGAGTGCTGGGAGAGTGAGAAACAAGGATTTGGCACTGAAAACATCATTTTGTGTAAAACTGGGTTCTTGCATAATGAAATAGTTTCTTAAGGAAAGGATCAGAATCAGTTTTCTTAAACACTCATTATGAGTGCTGGGAGAGTAAGAAACAAGGATTTGGCACTGAAAACATCATTTTGTGTAAAACTGGGTTCTTGCATAATGAAATAGTTTCTTAAGGAAAGGATCAGAATCAGTTTTCTTAAACACTCATTCTGAGCGCTGGGAGAGTGAGAAACAAGGACCTGGCACTGAAAACATCATTTTGTGTAAAACTGGGTTCTTGCATAATGAAAAAGTTTCTTAAGGAAAGGATCAGAATCAGTTTTCTTAAACACTCATTCTGAGTGCTGGGAGAGTGAGAAACAAAGACCTGGCACTGAAAACATCATTTTGTGTAAAACTGGATTTGTTTATAATGAAAACATTTCTTTAGGAAAGGATCAGAATCAGTTTTCTTAAACGCTCATTCAGAGTGCTGGGAGAGTGAGAAACAAGGATTTGGCACTGAAAACATCATTTTGTGTAAAACTGGGTTCTTGCATAATGAAATAGTTTCTTAAGGAAAGGATCAGAATCAGTTTTCTTAAACACTCATTATGAGTGCTGGGAGAGTAAGAAACAAGGATTTGGCACTGAAATCTTCATTTTGTGTAAAACTGGCTTTGTTTATAATGAAAAAAATTCTTTAGGAAAGGATCAGAATCAGTTTTCTTAAACGTTCATTCTGAGTGCTGGGAGAGTGAGAAACAAGGACTTGGCACTGAAAACATTATTTTGTGTAAAACTGGGTTTGTTTATAATGAAAACATTTCTTTAGGAAAGGATCAGAATCAGTTTTCTTAAACGTTCATTCTGAGTGCTGGGAGAGTGAGAAACAAGGACCTGGCACTGAAAACATCATTTTGTGTAAAACTGGGTTCTTGCATAATGAAATAGTTTCTTAAGGAAAGGATCAGAATCAGTTTTCTTAAACGTTCATTCAGAGTGCTGGGAGAGTGAGAAACAAGGACTTGGCACTGAAAAAATCATTTTGTGTAAAACTGGGTTCTTGCATAATGAAATAGTTTCTTAAGGAAAGGATCAGAATCAGTTTTCTTAAACACTCATTCTGAGTGCTGGGAGAGTGAGAAACAAAGACCTGGCACTGAAAACATCATTTTGTGTAAAACTGGATTTGTTTATAATGAAAACATTTCTTTAGGAAAGGATCAGAATCAGTTTTCTTAAACGCTCATTCAGAGTGCTGGGAGAGTGAGAAACAAGGACTTGGCACTGAAAACAGCATTTTGTGTAAACTGGGTTTGTTTATAATGAAAAAAATTCTTTAGGAAAGGATCAGATTCAGTTTTCTTAAACACTCATTCAGAGTGCTGGGAGAGTGAGAAACAAGGACTTGGCATTGAAAACAGCATTTTGTGTAAAACTGGGTTCTTGCATAATGAAAAAGTTTCTTAAGGAAAGGATCAGAATCAGTTTTCTTAAACACTCATTCTGAGTGCTGGGAGAGTGAGAAACAAGGATTTGGCACTGAAAACATCATTTTGTGTAAAACTGGGTTCTTGCATAATGAAATAGTTTCTTAAGGAAAGGATCAGAATCAGTTTTCTTAAACACTCATTCTGAGTGCTGGGAGAGTGAGAAACAAGGACTTGGCAATGAAAACATCATTTTGTGTAAAACTGGGTTTGTTTATAATGAAAAAAATTATTTAGGAAAGGATCAGATTCAGTTTTCTTAAACGCTCATTCTGAGCGCTGGGAGAGTGAGAAATAAGGACCTGGCACTGAAAACATCATTTTGTGTAAAACTGGGTTCTTGCATAATGAAATAGTTTCTTAAGGAAAGGATCAGAATCAGTTTTCTTAAACGTTCATTCAGAGTGCTGGGAGAGTGAGAAACAAGGACTTGGCACTGAAAAAATCATTTTGTGTAAAACTGGGTTCTTGCATAATGAAATAGTTTCTTAAGGAAAGGATCAGAATCAGTTTTCTTAAACGTTCATTCAGAGTGCTGGGAGAGTGAGAAACAAGGACTTGGCACTGAAAACATCATTTTGTGTAAAACTGGGTTCTTGCATAATGAAATAGTTTCTTTAGGAAAGGATCAGAATCAGTTTTCTTAAACACTCATTATGAGTGCTGGGAGAGTGAGAAACAAGGATTTGGCACTGAAATCTTAATTTTGTGTAAAACTGGGTTCTTGCATAATGAAAAAGTTTCTTAAGGAAAGGATCAGAATCAGTTTTCTTAAACGTTCATTCAGAGTGCTGGGAGAGTGAGAAACAAGGACTTGGCACTGAAAACATCATTTTGTGTAAAACTGGGTTCTTGCATAATGAAATAGTTTCTTAAGGAAAGGATCAGAATCAGTTTTCTTAAACACTCATTCTGAGTGCTGGGAGAGTGAGAAACAAAGACCTGGCACTGAAAACATCATTTTGTGTAAAACTGGATTTGTTTATAATGAAAACATTTCTTTAGGAAAGGATCAGAATCAGTTTTCTTAAACGCTCATTCAGAGTGCTGGGAGAGTCAGAAACAAGGACTTGGCACTGAAAACAGCATTTTGTGTAAAACTGGGTTCTTGCATAATGAAATAGTTTCTTAAGGAAAGGATCAGAATCAGTTTTCTTAAACACTCATTATGAGTGCTGGGAGCGTGAGAAACAAGGATTTGGCACTGAAATCTTAATTTTGTGTAAAACTGGGTTCTTGCATAATGAAAAAGTTTCTTAAGGAAAGGATCAGAATCAGTTTTCTTAAACACTCATTCTGAGTGCTGGGAGAGTGAGAAACAAGGATTTGGCACTGAAAACATCATTTTGTGTAAAACTGGGTTCTTGCATAATGAAAATGTTTCTTAAGGAAAGGATCAGAATCAGTTTTCTTAAACACTCATTCTGAGCGCTGGGAGAGTGAGAAACAAGGACCTGGCACTGAAAACATCATTTTGTGTAAAACTGGGTTCTTGCATAATGAAATAGTTTCTTAAGGAAAGGATCAGAATCAGTTTTCTTAAACGTTCATTCTGAGTGCTGGGAGAGTGAGAAACAAGGACTTGGCACTGAAAACATCATTTTGTGTAAAACTGGGTTCTTGCATAATGAAAAGGTTCTTAAGGAAAGGATCAGAATCAGTTTTCTTAAACACTCATTCTGAGTGCTGGGAGAGTGAGAAACAAGATATTGGCACTGAAAACATCATTTTGTGTAAAACTGGATTTGTTTATAATGAAAACATTTCTTTAGGAAAGGATCAGAATCAGTTTTCTTAAACGCTCATTCAGATTGCTGGGAGAGTGAGAAACAAGGACTTGGCACTGAAAACAGCACTTTGTGTAAAACTGGGTTCTTGCATAATGAAAACATTTCTTTAGGAAAGGATCAGAATCAGTTTTCTTAAACGCTCATTCAGAGTGCTGGGAGAGTGAGAAACAAGGATTTGGCACTGAAAAAATCATTTTGTGTAAAACTGGCTTTGTTTATAATGAAAAAAATTCTTTAGGAAAGGATCAGAATCAGTTTTCTTAAACGTTCATTCTGAGTGCTGGGAGAGTGAGAAACAAGGACTTGGCACTGAAAACATTATTTTGTGTAAAACTGGGTTTGTTTATAATGAAAACATTTCTTTAGGAAAGGATCAGAATCAGTTTTCTTAAACGTTCATTCTGAGTGCTGGGAGAGTGAGAAACAAGGACCTGGCACTGAAAACATCATTTTGTGTAAAACTGGGTTCTTGCATAATGAAATAGTTTCTTAAGGAAAGGATCAGAATCAGTTTTCTTAAACACTCATTCTGAGTGCTGGGAGAGTGAGAAACAAGGACTTGGCAATGAAAACATCATTTTGTGTAAAACTGGGTTTGTTTATAATGAAAAAAATTCTTTATGAAAGGATCAGATTCAGTTTTCTTAAACGCTCATTCTGAGCGCTGGGAGAGTGAGAAATAAGGACCTGGCACTGAAAACATCATTTTGTGTAAAACTGGGTTCTTGCATAATGAAATAGTTTCTTAAGGAAAGGATCAGAATCAGTTTTCTTAAACGTTCATTCAGAGTGCTGGGAGAGTGAGAAACAAGGACTTGGCACTGAAAAAATCATTTTGTGTAAAACTGGGTTCTTGCATAATGAAATAGTTTCTTAAGGAAAGGATCAGAATCAGTTTTCTTAAACACTCATTCTGAGTGCTGGGAGAGTGAGAAACAAAGACCTGGCACTGAAAACATCATTTTGTGTAAAACTGGATTTGTTTATAATGAAAACATTTCTTTAGGAAAGGATCAGAATCAGTTTTCTTAAACGCTCATTCAGAGTGCTGGGAGAGTGAGAAACAAGGACTTGGCACTGAAAACAGCATTTTGTGTAAACTGGGTTTGTTTATAATGAAAAAAATTCTTTAGGAAAGGATCAGATTCAGTTTTCTTAAACACTCATTCAGAGTGCTGGGAGAGTGAGAAACAAGGACTTGGCATTGAAAACAGCATTTTGTGTAAAACTGGGTTCTTGCATAATGAAAAAGTTTCTTAAGGAAAGGATCAGAATCAGTTTTCTTAAACACTCATTCTGAGTGCTGGGAGAGTGAGAAACAAGGATTTGGCACTGAAAACATCATTTTGTGTAAAACTGGGTTCTTGCATAATGAAATAGTTTCTTAAGGAAAGGATCAGAATCAGTTTTCTTAAACACTCATTCTGAGTGCTGGGAGAGTGAGAAACAAGGACTTGGCAATGAAAACATCATGTTGTGTAAAACTGGGTTCTTGCATAATGAAATAGTTTCTTAAGGAAAGGATCAGAATCAGTTTTCTTAAACGTTCATTCAGAGTGCTGGGAGAGTGAGAAACAAGGACTTGGCACTGAAAACATCATTTTGTGTAAAACTGGGTTCTTGCATAATGAAATAGTTTCTTAAGGAAAGGATCAGAATCAGTTTTCTTAAACGTTCATTCAGAGTGCTGGGAGAGTGAGAAACAAGGACTTGGCACTGAAAAAATCATTTTGTGTAAAACTGGGTTCTTGCATAATGAAATAGTTTCTTAAGGAAAGGATCAGAATCAGTTTTCTTAAACGTTCATTCAGAGTGCTGGGAGAGTGAGAAACAAGGACTTGGCACTGAAAACATCATTTTGTGTAAAACTGGGTTCTTGCATAATGAAATAGTTTCTTTAGGAAAGGATCAGAATCAGTTTTCTTAAACACTCATTATGAGTGCTGGGAGAGTGAGAAACAAGGATTTGGCACTGAAATCTTAATTTTGTGTAAAACTGGGTTCTTGCATAATGAAAAAGTTTCTTAAGCAAAGGATCAGAATCAGTTTTCTTAAACACTCATTCTGAGTGCTGGGAGAGTGAGAAACAAGGACCTGGCACTGAAAACATAATTTTGTGTAAAACTGGGTTCTTGCATAATGAAATAGTTTCTTAAGGAAAGGATCAGAATCAGTTTTCTTAAACACTCATTCTGAGCGCTGGGAGAGTGAGAAACAAGGACCTGGCACTGAAAACATAATTTTGTGTAAAACTGGGTTCTTGCATAATGAAATAGTTTCTTAAGGAAAGGATCAGAATCAGTTTTCTTAAACGTTCATTCTGAGTGCTGGGAGAGTGAGAAACAAGGACTTGGCACTGAAAACATCATTTTGTGTAAAACTGGGTTCTTGCATAATGAAATAGTTTCTTAAGGAAAGGATCAGAATCAGTTTTCTTAAACACTCATTCTGAGTGCTGGGAGAGTGAGAAACAAGGACTTGGCAATGAAAACATCATTTTGTGTAAAACTGGGTTTGTTTATAATGAAAAAAATTCTTTAGGAAAGGATCAGATTCAGTTTTCTTAAACACTCATTCTGAGTGCTGGGAGAGTGAGAAACAAAGACCTGGCACTGAAAACATCATTTTGTGTAAAACTGGATTTGTTTATAATGAAAACATTTCTTTAGGAAAGGATCAGAATCAGTTTTCTTAAATGCTCATTCAGAGTGCTGGGAGAGTGAGAAACAAGGACTTGGCACTGAAAACAGCATTTTGTGTAAAACTGGGTTCTTGCATAATGAAATAGTTTCTTAAGGAAAGGATCAGATTCAGTTTTCTTAAACACTCATTCTGAGTGCTGGCAGAGTGAGAAACAAGGACTTGGCACTGAAAACATCATTTTGTGTAAAACTGGGTTCTTGCATAATGAAATAGTTTCTTAAGGAAAGGATCAGAATCAGTTTTCTTAAACGTTCATTCAGAGTGCTGGGAGAGTGAGAAACAAGGACTTGGCACTGAAAAAATCATGTTGTGTAAAACTGGGTTCTTGCATAATGAAATAGTTTCTTAAGGAAAGGATCAGAATCAGTTTTCTTAAACGTTCATTCAGAGTGCTGGGAGAGTGAGAAACAAGGACTTGGCACTGAAAAAATCATGTTGTGTAAAACTGGGTTCTTGCATAATGAAAAAGTTTCTTAAGGAAAGGATCAGAATCAGTTTTCTTAAACACTCATTCTGAGTGCTGGGAGAGTGAGAAACAAAGACCTGGCACTGAAAACATCATTTTGTGTAAAACTGGATTTGTTTATAATGAACACATTTCTTTAGGAAAGGATCAGAATCAGTTTTCTTAAACGCTCATTCAGAGTGCTGGGAGAGTGAGAAACAAGGATTTGGCACTGAAAACATCATTTTGTGTAAAACTGGGTTCTTGCATAATGAAATAGTTTCTTAAGGAAAGGATCAGAATCAGTTTTCTTAAACACTCATTATGAGTGCTGGGAGAGTAAGAAACAAGGATTTGGCACTGAAAACATCATTTTGTGTAAAACTGGGTTCTTGCATAATGAAATAGTTTCTTAAGGAAAGGATCAGAATCAGTTTTCTTAAACACTCATTCTGAGCGCTGGGAGAGTGAGAAACAAGGACCTGGCACTGAAAACATCATTTTGTGTAAAACTGGGTTCTTGCATAATGAAAAAGTTTCTTAAGGAAAGGATCAGAATCAGTTTTCTTAAACACTCATTCTGAGTGCTGGGAGAGTGAGAAACAAAGACCTGGCACTGAAAACATCATTTTGTGTAAAACTGGATTTGTTTATAATGAAAACATTTCTTTAGGAAAGGATCAGAATCAGTTTTCTTAAACGCTCATTCAGAGTGCTGGGAGAGTGAGAAACAAGGATTTGGCACTGAAAACATCATTTTGTGTAAAACTGGGTTCTTGCATAATGAAATAGTTTCTTAAGGAAAGGATCAGAATCAGTTTTCTTAAACACTCATTATGAGTGCTGGGAGAGTAAGAAACAAGGATTTGGCACTGAAATCTTCATTTTGTGTAAAACTGGCTTTGTTTATAATGAAAAAAATTCTTTAGGAAAGGATCAGAATCAGTTTTCTTAAACGTTCATTCTGAGTGCTGGGAGAGTGAGAAACAAGGACTTGGCACTGAAAACATTATTTTGTGTAAAACTGGGTTTGTTTATAATGAAAACATTTCTTTAGGAAAGGATCAGAATCAGTTTTCTTAAACGTTCATTCTGAGTGCTGGGAGAGTGAGAAACAAGGACCTGGCACTGAAAACATCATTTTGTGTAAAACTGGGTTCTTGCATAATGAAATAGTTTCTTAAGGAAAGGATCAGAATCAGTTTTCTTAAACGTTCATTCAGAGTGCTGGGAGAGTGAGAAACAAGGACTTGGCACTGAAAAAATCATTTTGTGTAAAACTGGGTTCTTGCATAATGAAATAGTTTCTTAAGGAAAGGATCAGAATCAGTTTTCTTAAACACTCATTCTGAGTGCTGGGAGAGTGAGAAACAAAGACCTGGCACTGAAAACATCATTTTGTGTAAAACTGGATTTGTTTATAATGAAAACATTTCTTTAGGAAAGGATCAGAATCAGTTTTCTTAAACGCTCATTCAGAGTGCTGGGAGAGTGAGAAACAAGGACTTGGCACTGAAAACAGCATTTTGTGTAAACTGGGTTTGTTTATAATGAAAAAAATTCTTTAGGAAAGGATCAGATTCAGTTTTCTTAAACACTCATTCAGAGTGCTGGGAGAGTGAGAAACAAGGACTTGGCATTGAAAACAGCATTTTGTGTAAAACTGGGTTCTTGCATAATGAAATAGTTTCTTAAGGAAAGGATCAGAATCAGTTTTCTTAAACGTTCATTCTGAGTGCTGGGAGAGTGAGAAACAAGGACTTGGCACTGAAAACATCATTTTGTGTAAAACTGGGTTCTTGCATAATGAAATAGTTTCTTAAGGAAAGGATCAGAATCAGTTTTCTTAAACACTCATTCTGAGTGCTGGGAGAGTGAGAAACAAGGACCTGGCACTGAAAACATCATTTTGTGTAAAACTGGATTTGTTTATAATGAAAACATTTCTTTAGGAAAGGATCAGAATCAGTTTTCTTAAACGCTCATTCAGAGTGCTGGGAGAGTGAGAAACAAGGACTTGGCACTGAAAACAGCATTTTGTGTAAACTGGGTTTGTTTATAATGAAAAAAATTCTTTAGGAAAGGATCAGATTCAGTTTTCTTAAACACTCATTCAGAGTGCTGGGAGAGTGAGAAACAAGGACTTGGCATTGAAAACAGCATTTTGTGTAAAACTGGGTTCTTGCATAATGAAAAGTTTCTTAAGGAAAGGATCAGAATCAGTTTTCTTAAACACTCATTCTGAGTGCTGGGAGAGTGAGAAACAAGGATTTGGCACTGAAAACAGCATTTTGTGTAAAACTGGGTTCTTGCATAATGAAATAGTTTCTTAAGGAAAGGATCAGAATCAGTTTTCTTAAACACTCATTATGAGTGCTGGGAGCGTGAGAAACAAGGATTTGGCACTGAAATCTTAATTTTGTGTAAAACTGGGTTCTTGCATAATGAAAAAGTTTCTTAAGGAAAGGATCAGAATCAGTTTTCTTAAACACTCATTCTGAGTGCTGGGAGAGTGAGAAACAAGGATTTGGCACTGAAAACATCATTTTGTGTAAAACTGGGTTCTTGCATAATGAAAATGTTTCTTAAGGAAAGGATCAGAATCAGTTTTCTTAAACACTCATTCTGAGCGCTGGGAGAGTGAGAAACAAGGACCTGGCACTGAAAACATCATTTTGTGTAAAACTGGGTTCTTGCATAATGAAATAGTTTCTTAAGGAAAGGATCAGAATCAGTTTTCTTAAACGTTCATTCTGAGTGCTGGGAGAGTGAGAAACAAGGACTTGGCACTGAAAACATCATTTTGTGTAAAACTGGGTTCTTGCATAATGAAAAGGTTCTTAAGGAAAGGATCAGAATCAGTTTTCTTAAACACTCATTCTGAGTGCTGGGAGAGTGAGAAACAAGATCCTGGCACTGAAAACATCATTTTGTGTAAAACTGGATTTGTTTATAATGAAAACATTTCTTTAGGAAAGGATCAGAATCAGTTTTCTTAAACGCTCATTCAGATTGCTGGGAGAGTGAGAAACAAGGACTTGGCACTGAAAACAGCACTTTGTGTAAAACTGGGTTCTTGCATAATGAAAACATTTCTTTAGGAAAGGATCAGAATCAGTTTTCTTAAACGCTCATTCAGAGTGCTGGGAGAGTGAGAAACAAGGATTTGGCACTGAAAAAATCATTTTGTGTAAAACTGGCTTTGTTTATAATGAAAAAAATTCTTTAGGAAAGGATCAGAATCAGTTTTCTTAAACGTTCATTCTGAGTGCTGGGAGAGTGAGAAACAAGGACTTGGCACTGAAAACATTATTTTGTGTAAAACTGGGTTTGTTTATAATGAAAACATTTCTTTAGGAAAGGATCAGAATCAGTTTTCTTAAACGTTCATTCTGAGTGCTGGGAGAGTGAGAAACAAGGACCTGGCACTGAAAACATCATTTTGTGTAAAACTGGGTTCTTGCATAATGAAATAGTTTCTTAAGGAAAGGATCAGAATCAGTTTTCTTAAACACTCATTCTGAGTGCTGGGAGAGTGAGAAACAAGGACTTGGCAATGAAAACATCATTTTGTGTAAAACTGGGTTTGTTTATAATGAAAAAAATTCTTTATGAAAGGATCAGATTCAGTTTTCTTAAACGCTCATTCTGAGCGCTGGGAGAGTGAGAAATAAGGACCTGGCACTGAAAACATCATTTTGTGTAAAACTGGGTTCTTGCATAATGAAATAGTTTCTTAAGGAAAGGATCAGAATCAGTTTTCTTAAACGTTCATTCAGAGTGCTGGGAGAGTGAGAAACAAGGACTTGGCACTGAAAAAATCATTTTGTGTAAAACTGGGTTCTTGCATAATGAAATAGTTTCTTAAGGAAAGGATCAGAATCAGTTTTCTTAAACACTCATTCTGAGTGCTGGGAGAGTGAGAAACAAAGACCTGGCACTGAAAACATCATTTTGTGTAAAACTGGATTTGTTTATAATGAAAACATTTCTTTAGGAAAGGATCAGAATCAGTTTTCTTAAACGCTCATTCAGAGTGCTGGGAGAGTGAGAAACAAGGACTTGGCACTGAAAACAGCATTTTGTGTAAACTGGGTTTGTTTATAATGAAAAAAATTCTTTAGGAAAGGATCAGATTCAGTTTTCTTAAACACTCATTCAGAGTGCTGGGAGAGTGAGAAACAAGGACTTGGCATTGAAAACAGCATTTTGTGTAAAACTGGGTTCTTGCATAATGAAAAAGTTTCTTAAGGAAAGGATCAGAATCAGTTTTCTTAAACACTCATTCTGAGTGCTGGGAGAGTGAGAAACAAGGATTTGGCACTGAAAACATCATTTTGTGTAAAACTGGGTTCTTGCATAATGAAATAGTTTCTTAAGGAAAGGATCAGAATCAGTTTTCTTAAACACTCATTCTGAGTGCTGGGAGAGTGAGAAACAAGGACTTGGCAATGAAAACATCATGTTGTGTAAAACTGGGTTCTTGCATAATGAAATAGTTTCTTAAGGAAAGGATCAGAATCAGTTTTCTTAAACGTTCATTCAGAGTGCTGGGAGAGTGAGAAACAAGGACTTGGCACTGAAAACATCATTTTGTGTAAAACTGGGTTCTTGCATAATGAAATAGTTTCTTAAGGAAAGGATCAGAATCAGTTTTCTTAAACGTTCATTCAGAGTGCTGGGAGAGTGAGAAACAAGGACTTGGCACTGAAAAAATCATTTTGTGTAAAACTGGGTTCTTGCATAATGAAATAGTTTCTTAAGGAAAGGATCAGAATCAGTTTTCTTAAACGTTCATTCAGAGTGCTGGGAGAGTGAGAAACAAGGACTTGGCACTGAAAACATCATTTTGTGTAAAACTGGGTTCTTGCATAATGAAATAGTTTCTTTAGGAAAGGATCAGAATCAGTTTTCTTAAACACTCATTATGAGTGCTGGGAGAGTGAGAAACAAGGATTTGGCACTGAAATCTTAATTTTGTGTAAAACTGGGTTCTTGCATAATGAAAAAGTTTCTTAAGGAAAGGATCAGAATCAGTTTTCTTAAACACTCATTCTGAGTGCTGGGAGAGTGAGAAACAAGGACCTGGCACTGAAAACATAATTTTGTGTAAAACTGGGTTCTTGCATAATGAAATAGTTTCTTAAGGAAAGGATCAGAATCAGTTTTCTTAAACACTCATTCTGAGCGCTGGGAGAGTGAGAAACAAGGACCTGGCACTGAAAACATAATTTTGTGTAAAACTGGGTTCTTGCATAATGAAATAGTTTCTTAAGGAAAGGATCAGAATCAGTTTTCTTAAACGTTCATTCTGAGTGCTGGGAGAGTGAGAAACAAGGACTTGGCACTGAAAACATCATTTTGTGTAAAACTGGGTTCTTGCATAATGAAATAGTTTCTTAAGGAAAGGATCAGAATCAGTTTTCTTAAACACTCATTCTGAGTGCTGGGAGAGTGAGAAACAAGGACTTGGCAATGAAAACATCATTTTGTGTAAAACTGGGTTTGTTTATAATGAAAAAAATTCTTTAGGAAAGGATCAGATTCAGTTTTCTTAAACACTCATTCTGAGTGCTGGGAGAGTGAGAAACAAAGACCTGGCACTGAAAACATCATTTTGTGTAAAACTGGATTTGTTTATAATGAAAACATTTCTTTAGGAAAGGATCAGAATCAGTTTTCTTAAATGCTCATTCAGAGTGCTGGGAGAGTGAGAAACAAGGACTTGGCACTGAAAACAGCATTTTGTGTAAAACTGGGTTCTTGCATAATGAAATAGTTTCTTAAGGAAAGGATCAGATTCAGTTTTCTTAAACACTCATTCTGAGTGCTGGCAGAGTGAGAAACAAGGACTTGGCACTGAAAACATCATTTTGTGTAAAACTGGGTTCTTGCATAATGAAATAGTTTCTTAAGGAAAGGATCAGAATCAGTTTTCTTAAACGTTCATTCAGAGTGCTGGGAGAGTGAGAAACAAGGACTTGGCACTGAAAAAATCATGTTGTGTAAAACTGGGTTCTTGCATAATGAAATAGTTTCTTAAGGAAAGGATCAGAATCAGTTTTCTTAAACGTTCATTCAGAGTGCTGGGAGAGTGAGAAACAAGGACTTGGCACTGAAAAAATCATGTTGTGTAAAACTGGGTTCTTGCATAATGAAAAAGTTTCTTAAGGAAAGGATCAGAATCAGTTTTCTTAAACACTCATTCTGAGTGCTGGGAGAGTGAGAAACAAAGACCTGGCACTGAAAACATCATTTTGTGTAAAACTGGATTTGTTTATAATGAACACATTTCTTTAGGAAAGGATCAGAATCAGTTTTCTTAAACGCTCATTCAGAGTGCTGGGAGAGTGAGAAACAAGGATTTGGCACTGAAAACATCATTTTGTGTAAAACTGGGTTCTTGCATAATGAAATAGTTTCTTAAGGAAAGGATCAGAATCAGTTTTCTTAAACACTCATTATGAGTGCTGGGAGAGTAAGAAACAAGGATTTGGCACTGAAAACATCATTTTGTGTAAAACTGGGTTCTTGCATAATGAAATAGTTTCTTAAGGAAAGGATCAGAATCAGTTTTCTTAAACACTCATTCTGAGCGCTGGGAGAGTGAGAAACAAGGACCTGGCACTGAAAACATCATTTTGTGTAAAACTGGGTTCTTGCATAATGAAAAAGTTTCTTAAGGAAAGGATCAGAATCAGTTTTCTTAAACACTCATTCTGAGTGCTGGGAGAGTGAGAAACAAAGACCTGGCACTGAAAACATCATTTTGTGTAAAACTGGATTTGTTTATAATGAAAACATTTCTTTAGGAAAGGATCAGAATCAGTTTTCTTAAACGCTCATTCAGAGTGCTGGGAGAGTGAGAAACAAGGATTTGGCACTGAAAACATCATTTTGTGTAAAACTGGGTTCTTGCATAATGAAATAGTTTCTTAAGGAAAGGATCAGAATCAGTTTTCTTAAACACTCATTATGAGTGCTGGGAGAGTAAGAAACAAGGATTTGGCACTGAAATCTTCATTTTGTGTAAAACTGGCTTTGTTTATAATGAAAAAAATTCTTTAGGAAAGGATCAGAATCAGTTTTCTTAAACGTTCATTCTGAGTGCTGGGAGAGTGAGAAACAAGGACTTGGCACTGAAAACATTATTTTGTGTAAAACTGGGTTTGTTTATAATGAAAACATTTCTTTAGGAAAGGATCAGAATCAGTTTTCTTAAACGTTCATTCTGAGTGCTGGGAGAGTGAGAAACAAGGACCTGGCACTGAAAACATCATTTTGTGTAAAACTGGGTTCTTGCATAATGAAATAGTTTCTTAAGGAAAGGATCAGAATCAGTTTTCTTAAACGTTCATTCAGAGTGCTGGGAGAGTGAGAAACAAGGACTTGGCACTGAAAAAATCATTTTGTGTAAAACTGGGTTCTTGCATAATGAAATAGTTTCTTAAGGAAAGGATCAGAATCAGTTTTCTTAAACACTCATTCTGAGTGCTGGGAGAGTGAGAAACAAAGACCTGGCACTGAAAACATCATTTTGTGTAAAACTGGATTTGTTTATAATGAAAACATTTCTTTAGGAAAGGATCAGAATCAGTTTTCTTAAACGCTCATTCAGAGTGCTGGGAGAGTGAGAAACAAGGACTTGGCACTGAAAACAGCATTTTGTGTAAACTGGGTTTGTTTATAATGAAAAAAATTCTTTAGGAAAGGATCAGATTCAGTTTTCTTAAACACTCATTCAGAGTGCTGGGAGAGTGAGAAACAAGGACTTGGCATTGAAAACAGCATTTTGTGTAAAACTGGGTTCTTGCATAATGAAAAAGTTTCTTAAGGAAAGGATCAGAATCAGTTTTCTTAAACACTCATTCTGAGTGCTGGGAGAGTGAGAAACAAGGATTTGGCACTGAAAACATCATTTTGTGTAAAACTGGGTTCTTGCATAATGAAATAGTTTCTTAAGGAAAGGATCAGAATCAGTTTTCTTAAACACTCATTCTGAGTGCTGGGAGAGTGAGAAACAAGGACTTGGCAATGAAAACATCATTTTGTGTAAAACTGGGTTTGTTTATAATGAAAAAAATTATTTAGGAAAGGATCAGATTCAGTTTTCTTAAACGCTCATTCTGAGCGCTGGGAGAGTGAGAAATAAGGACCTGGCACTGAAAACATCATTTTGTGTAAAACTGGGTTCTTGCATAATGAAATAGTTTCTTAAGGAAAGGATCAGAATCAGTTTTCTTAAACGTTCATTCAGAGTGCTGGGAGAGTGAGAAACAAGGACTTGGCACTGAAAAAATCATTTTGTGTAAAACTGGGTTCTTGCATAATGAAATAGTTTCTTAAGGAAAGGATCAGAATCAGTTTTCTTAAACGTTCATTCAGAGTGCTGGGAGAGTGAGAAACAAGGACTTGGCACTGAAAACATCATTTTGTGTAAAACTGGGTTCTTGCATAATGAAATAGTTTCTTTAGGAAAGGATCAGAATCAGTTTTCTTAAACACTCATTATGAGTGCTGGGAGAGTGAGAAACAAGGATTTGGCACTGAAATCTTAATTTTGTGTAAAACTGGGTTCTTGCATAATGAAAAAGTTTCTTAAGGAAAGGATCAGAATCAGTTTTCTTAAACGTTCATTCAGAGTGCTGGGAGAGTGAGAAACAAGGACTTGGCACTGAAAACATCATTTTGTGTAAAACTGGGTTCTTGCATAATGAAATAGTTTCTTAAGGAAAGGATCAGAATCAGTTTTCTTAAACACTCATTCTGAGTGCTGGGAGAGTGAGAAACAAAGACCTGGCACTGAAAACATCATTTTGTGTAAAACTGGATTTGTTTATAATGAAAACATTTCTTTAGGAAAGGATCAGAATCAGTTTTCTTAAACGCTCATTCAGAGTGCTGGGAGAGTCAGAAACAAGGACTTGGCACTGAAAACAGCATTTTGTGTAAAACTGGGTTCTTGCATAATGAAATAGTTTCTTAAGGAAAGGATCAGAATCAGTTTTCTTAAACACTCATTATGAGTGCTGGGAGCGTGAGAAACAAGGATTTGGCACTGAAATCTTAATTTTGTGTAAAACTGGGTTCTTGCATAATGAAAAAGTTTCTTAAGGAAAGGATCAGAATCAGTTTTCTTAAACACTCATTCTGAGTGCTGGGAGAGTGAGAAACAAGGATTTGGCACTGAAAACATCATTTTGTGTAAAACTGGGTTCTTGCATAATGAAAATGTTTCTTAAGGAAAGGATCAGAATCAGTTTTCTTAAACACTCATTCTGAGCGCTGGGAGAGTGAGAAACAAGGACCTGGCACTGAAAACATCATTTTGTGTAAAACTGGGTTCTTGCATAATGAAATAGTTTCTTAAGGAAAGGATCAGAATCAGTTTTCTTAAACGTTCATTCTGAGTGCTGGGAGAGTGAGAAACAAGGACTTGGCACTGAAAACATCATTTTGTGTAAAACTGGGTTCTTGCATAATGAAAAGGTTCTTAAGGAAAGGATCAGAATCAGTTTTCTTAAACACTCATTCTGAGTGCTGGGAGAGTGAGAAACAAGATCCTGGCACTGAAAACATCATTTTGTGTAAAACTGGATTTGTTTATAATGAAAACATTTCTTTAGGAAAGGATCAGAATCAGTTTTCTTAAACGCTCATTCAGATTGCTGGGAGAGTGAGAAACAAGGACTTGGCACTGAAAACAGCACTTTGTGTAAAACTGGGTTCTTGCATAATGAAAACATTTCTTTAGGAAAGGATCAGAATCAGTTTTCTTAAACGCTCATTCAGAGTGCTGGGAGAGTGAGAAACAAGGATTTGGCACTGAAAAAATCATTTTGTGTAAAACTGGCTTTGTTTATAATGAAAAAAATTCTTTAGGAAAGGATCAGAATCAGTTTTCTTAAACGTTCATTCTGAGTGCTGGGAGAGTGAGAAACAAGGACTTGGCACTGAAAACATTATTTTGTGTAAAACTGGGTTTGTTTATAATGAAAACATTTCTTTAGGAAAGGATCAGAATCAGTTTTCTTAAACGTTCATTCTGAGTGCTGGGAGAGTGAGAAACAAGGACCTGGCACTGAAAACATCATTTTGTGTAAAACTGGGTTCTTGCATAATGAAATAGTTTCTTAAGGAAAGGATCAGAATCAGTTTTCTTAAACACTCATTCTGAGTGCTGGGAGAGTGAGAAACAAGGACTTGGCAATGAAAACATCATTTTGTGTAAAACTGGGTTTGTTTATAATGAAAAAAATTCTTTATGAAAGGATCAGATTCAGTTTTCTTAAACGCTCATTCTGAGCGCTGGGAGAGTGAGAAATAAGGACCTGGCACTGAAAACATCATTTTGTGTAAAACTGGGTTCTTGCATAATGAAATAGTTTCTTAAGGAAAGGATCAGAATCAGTTTTCTTAAACGTTCATTCAGAGTGCTGGGAGAGTGAGAAACAAGGACTTGGCACTGAAAAAATCATTTTGTGTAAAACTGGGTTCTTGCATAATGAAATAGTTTCTTAAGGAAAGGATCAGAATCAGTTTTCTTAAACACTCATTCTGAGTGCTGGGAGAGTGAGAAACAAAGACCTGGCACTGAAAACATCATTTTGTGTAAAACTGGATTTGTTTATAATGAAAACATTTCTTTAGGAAAGGATCAGAATCAGTTTTCTTAAACGCTCATTCAGAGTGCTGGGAGAGTGAGAAACAAGGACTTGGCACTGAAAACAGCATTTTGTGTAAACTGGGTTTGTTTATAATGAAAAAAATTCTTTAGGAAAGGATCAGATTCAGTTTTCTTAAACACTCATTCAGAGTGCTGGGAGAGTGAGAAACAAGGACTTGGCATTGAAAACAGCATTTTGTGTAAAACTGGGTTCTTGCATAATGAAAAGTTTCTTAAGGAAAGGATCAGAATCAGTTTTCTTAAACACTCATTCTGAGTGCTGGGAGAGTGAGAAACAAGGATTTGGCACTGAAAACAGCATTTTGTGTAAAACTGGGTTCTTGCATAATGAAATAGTTTCTTAAGGAAAGGATCAGAATCAGTTTTCTTAAACACTCATTATGAGTGCTGGGAGCGTGAGAAACAAGGATTTGGCACTGAAATCTTAATTTTGTGTAAAACTGGGTTCTTGCATAATGAAAAAGTTTCTTAAGGAAAGGATCAGAATCAGTTTTCTTAAACACTCATTCTGAGTGCTGGGAGAGTGAGAAACAAGGATTTGGCACTGAAAACATCATTTTGTGTAAAACTGGGTTCTTGCATAATGAAAATGTTTCTTAAGGAAAGGATCAGAATCAGTTTTCTTAAACACTCATTCTGAGCGCTGGGAGAGTGAGAAACAAGGACCTGGCACTGAAAACATCATTTTGTGTAAAACTGGGTTCTTGCATAATGAAATAGTTTCTTAAGGAAAGGATCAGAATCAGTTTTCTTAAACGTTCATTCTGAGTGCTGGGAGAGTGAGAAACAAGGACTTGGCACTGAAAACATCATTTTGTGTAAAACTGGGTTCTTGCATAATGAAAAGGTTCTTAAGGAAAGGATCAGAATCAGTTTTCTTAAACACTCATTCTGAGTGCTGGGAGAGTGAGAAACAAGATCCTGGCACTGAAAACATCATTTTGTGTAAAACTGGATTTGTTTATAATGAAAACATTTCTTTAGGAAAGGATCAGAATCAGTTTTCTTAAACGCTCATTCAGATTGCTGGGAGAGTGAGAAACAAGGACTTGGCACTGAAAACAGCACTTTGTGTAAAACTGGGTTCTTGCATAATGAAAACATTTCTTTAGGAAAGGATCAGAATCAGTTTTCTTAAACGCTCATTCAGAGTGCTGGGAGAGTGAGAAACAAGGATTTGGCACTGAAAAAATCATTTTGTGTAAAACTGGCTTTGTTTATAATGAAAAAAATTCTTTAGGAAAGGATCAGAATCAGTTTTCTTAAACGTTCATTCTGAGTGCTGGGAGAGTGAGAAACAAGGACTTGGCACTGAAAACATTATTTTGTGTAAAACTGGGTTTGTTTATAATGAAAACATTTCTTTAGGAAAGGATCAGAATCAGTTTTCTTAAACGTTCATTCTGAGTGCTGGGAGAGTGAGAAACAAGGACCTGGCACTGAAAACATCATTTTGTGTAAAACTGGGTTCTTGCATAATGAAATAGTTTCTTAAGGAAAGGATCAGAATCAGTTTTCTTAAACACTCATTCTGAGTGCTGGGAGAGTGAGAAACAAGGACTTGGCAATGAAAACATCATTTTGTGTAAAACTGGGTTTGTTTATAATGAAAAAAATTCTTTATGAAAGGATCAGATTCAGTTTTCTTAAACGCTCATTCTGAGCGCTGGGAGAGTGAGAAATAAGGACCTGGCACTGAAAACATCATTTTGTGTAAAACTGGGTTCTTGCATAATGAAATAGTTTCTTAAGGAAAGGATCAGAATCAGTTTTCTTAAACGTTCATTCAGAGTGCTGGGAGAGTGAGAAACAAGGACTTGGCACTGAAAAAATCATTTTGTGTAAAACTGGGTTCTTGCATAATGAAATAGTTTCTTAAGGAAAGGATCAGAATCAGTTTTCTTAAACACTCATTCTGAGTGCTGGGAGAGTGAGAAACAAAGACCTGGCACTGAAAACATCATTTTGTGTAAAACTGGATTTGTTTATAATGAAAACATTTCTTTAGGAAAGGATCAGAATCAGTTTTCTTAAACGCTCATTCAGAGTGCTGGGAGAGTGAGAAACAAGGACTTGGCACTGAAAACAGCATTTTGTGTAAACTGGGTTTGTTTATAATGAAAAAAATTCTTTAGGAAAGGATCAGATTCAGTTTTCTTAAACACTCATTCAGAGTGCTGGGAGAGTGAGAAACAAGGACTTGGCATTGAAAACAGCATTTTGTGTAAAACTGGGTTCTTGCATAATGAAAAAGTTTCTTAAGGAAAGGATCAGAATCAGTTTTCTTAAACACTCATTCTGAGTGCTGGGAGAGTGAGAAACAAGGATTTGGCACTGAAAACATCATTTTGTGTAAAACTGGGTTCTTGCATAATGAAATAGTTTCTTAAGGAAAGGATCAGAATCAGTTTTCTTAAACACTCATTCTGAGTGCTGGGAGAGTGAGAAACAAGGACTTGGCAATGAAAACATCATGTTGTGTAAAACTGGGTTCTTGCATAATGAAATAGTTTCTTAAGGAAAGGATCAGAATCAGTTTTCTTAAACGTTCATTCAGAGTGCTGGGAGAGTGAGAAACAAGGACTTGGCACTGAAAACATCATTTTGTGTAAAACTGGGTTCTTGCATAATGAAATAGTTTCTTAAGGAAAGGATCAGAATCAGTTTTCTTAAACGTTCATTCAGAGTGCTGGGAGAGTGAGAAACAAGGACTTGGCACTGAAAAAATCATTTTGTGTAAAACTGGGTTCTTGCATAATGAAATAGTTTCTTAAGGAAAGGATCAGAATCAGTTTTCTTAAACGTTCATTCAGAGTGCTGGGAGAGTGAGAAACAAGGACTTGGCACTGAAAACATCATTTTGTGTAAAACTGGGTTCTTGCATAATGAAATAGTTTCTTTAGGAAAGGATCAGAATCAGTTTTCTTAAACACTCATTATGAGTGCTGGGAGAGTGAGAAACAAGGATTTGGCACTGAAATCTTAATTTTGTGTAAAACTGGGTTCTTGCATAATGAAAAAGTTTCTTAAGGAAAGGATCAGAATCAGTTTTCTTAAACACTCATTCTGAGTGCTGGGAGAGTGAGAAACAAGGACCTGGCACTGAAAACATAATTTTGTGTAAAACTGGGTTCTTGCATAATGAAATAGTTTCTTAAGGAAAGGATCAGAATCAGTTTTCTTAAACACTCATTCTGAGCGCTGGGAGAGTGAGAAACAAGGACCTGGCACTGAAAACATAATTTTGTGTAAAACTGGGTTCTTGCATAATGAAATAGTTTCTTAAGGAAAGGATCAGAATCAGTTTTCTTAAACGTTCATTCTGAGTGCTGGGAGAGTGAGAAACAAGGACTTGGCACTGAAAACATCATTTTGTGTAAAACTGGGTTCTTGCATAATGAAATAGTTTCTTAAGGAAAGGATCAGAATCAGTTTTCTTAAACACTCATTCTGAGTGCTGGGAGAGTGAGAAACAAGGACTTGGCAATGAAAACATCATTTTGTGTAAAACTGGGTTTGTTTATAATGAAAAAAATTCTTTAGGAAAGGATCAGATTCAGTTTTCTTAAACACTCATTCTGAGTGCTGGGAGAGTGAGAAACAAAGACCTGGCACTGAAAACATCATTTTGTGTAAAACTGGATTTGTTTATAATGAAAACATTTCTTTAGGAAAGGATCAGAATCAGTTTTCTTAAATGCTCATTCAGAGTGCTGGGAGAGTGAGAAACAAGGACTTGGCACTGAAAACAGCATTTTGTGTAAAACTGGGTTCTTGCATAATGAAATAGTTTCTTAAGGAAAGGATCAGATTCAGTTTTCTTAAACACTCATTCTGAGTGCTGGCAGAGTGAGAAACAAGGACTTGGCACTGAAAACATCATTTTGTGTAAAACTGGGTTCTTGCATAATGAAATAGTTTCTTAAGGAAAGGATCAGAATCAGTTTTCTTAAACACTCATTCTGAGTGCTGGGAGAGTGAGAAACAAGGACTTGGCAATGAAAACATCATTTTGTGTAAAACTGGGTTTGTTTATAATGAAAAAAATTCTTTAGGAAAGGATCAGATTCAGTTTTCTTAAACGCTCATTCTGAGCGCTGGGAGAGTGAGAAATAAGGACCTGGCACTGAAAACATCATTTTGTGTAAAACTGGGTTCTTGCATAATGAAATAGTTTCTTAAGGAAAGGATCAGAATCAGTTTTCTTAAACGTTCATTCAGAGTGCTGGGAGAGTGAGAAACAAGGACTTGGCACTGAAAAAATCATGTTGTGTAAAACTGGGTTCTTCCATAATGAAATAGTTTCTTAAGGAAAGGATCAGAATCAGTTTTCTTAAACGTTCATTCAGAGTGCTGGGAGAGTGAGAAACAAGGACTTGGCACTGAAAACATCATTTTGTGTAAAACTGGGTTCTTGCATAATGAAATAGTTTCTTAAGGAAAGGATCAGAATCAGTTTTCTTAAACACTCATTCTGAGTGCTGGGAGAGTGAGAAACAAAGACCTGGCACTGAAAACATCATTTTGTGTAAAACTGGATTTGTTTATAATGAAAACATTTCTTTAGGAAAGGATCAGAATCAGTTTTCTTAAACGCTCATTCAGAGTGCTGGGAGAGTCAGAAACAAGGACTTGGCACTGAAAACAGCATTTTGTGTAAAACTGGGTTCTTGCATAATGAAATAGTTTCTTAAGGAAAGGATCAGAATCAGTTTTCTTAAACACTCATTATGAGTGCTGGGAGCGTGAGAAACAAGGATTTGGCACTGAAATCTTAATTTTGTGTAAAACTGGGTTCTTGCATAATGAAAAAGTTTCTTAAGGAAAGGATCAGAATCAGTTTTCTTAAACACTCATTCTGAGTGCTGGGAGAGTGAGAAACAAGGATTTGGCACTGAAAACATCATTTTGTGTAAAACTGGGTTCTTGCATAATGAAAATGTTTCTTAAGGAAAGGATCAGAATCAGTTTTCTTAAACACTCATTCTGAGCGCTGGGAGAGTGAGAAACAAGGACCTGGCACTGAAAACATCATTTTGTGTAAAACTGGGTTCTTGCATAATGAAATAGTTTCTTAAGGAAAGGATCAGAATCAGTTTTCTTAAACGTTCATTCTGAGTGCTGGGAGAGTGAGAAACAAGGACTTGGCACTGAAAACATCATTTTGTGTAAACCTGGGTTCTTGCATAATGAAAAGTTTCTTAAGGAAAGGATCAGAATCAGTTTTCTTAAACACTCATTCTGAGTGCTGGGAGAGTGAGAAACAAGATCCTGGCACTGAAAACATCATTTTGTGTAAAACTGGATTTGTTTATAATGAAAACATTTCTTTAGGAAAGGATCAGAATCAGTTTTCTTAAACGCTCATTCAGAGTGCTGGGAGAGTGAGAAACAAGGACTTGGCACTGAAAACAGCACTTTGTGTAAAACTGGGTTCTTGCATAATGAAATAGTTTCTTTAGGAAAGGATCAGATTCAGTTTTCTTAAACACTCATTCTGAGTGCTGGGAGAGTGAGAAACAAGGACTTGGCAATGAAAACATCATTTTGTGAAAACTGGGTTTGTTTATAATGAAAAAAATTCTTTAGGAAAGGATCAGATTCAGTTTTCTTAAACACTCATTCAGAGTGCTGGGAGAGTGAGAAACAAGGACTTGGCATTGAAAACAGCATTTTGTGTAAAACTGGGTTCTTGCATAATGAAAAAGTTTCTTAAGGAAAGGATCAGAATCAGTTTTCTTAAACACTCATTCTGGGTGCTGGGAGAGTGAGAAACAAGGATTTGGCACTGAAAACATCATTTTGTGTAAAACTGGGTTCTTGCATAATGAAATAGTTTCTTAAGGAAAGGATCAGAATCAGTTTTCTTAAACACTCATTCTGAGTGCTGGGAGAGTGAGAAACAAGGACTTGGCAATGAAAACATCATTTTGTGTAAAACTGGGTTTGTTTATAATGAAAAAAATTCTTTAGGAAAGGATCAGATTCAGTTTTCTTAAACGCTCATTCTGAGCGCTGGGAGAGTGAGAAATAAGGACCTGGCACTGAAAACATCATTTTGTGTAAAACTGGGTTCTTGCATAATGAAATAGTTTCTTAAGGAAAGGATCAGAATCAGTTTTCTTAAACGTTCATTCAGAGTGCTGGGAGAGTGAGAAACAAGGACTTGGCACTGAAAAAATCATTTTGTGTAAAACTGGGTTCTTGCATAATGAAATAGTTTCTTAAGGAAAGGATCAGAATCAGTTTTCTTAAACGTTCATTCAGAGTGCTGGGAGAGTAAGAAACAAGGATTTGGCACTGAAATCTTCATTTTGTGTAAAACTGGCTTTTTTTATAATGAAAAAAATTCTTTAGGAAAGGATCAGAATCAGTTTTCTTAAACGTTCATTCTGAGTGCTGGGAGAGTGAGAAACAAGGACTTGGCACTGAAAACATTATTTTGTGTAAAACTGGATTTGTTTATAATGAAAAAAAATCTTTAGGAAAGGATCAGATTCAGTTTTCTTAAACACTCATTCAGAGTGCTGGGAGAGTGAGAAACAAGGACTTGGCACTGAAAACAGCATTTTGTGTAAAACTGGGTTCTTGCATAATGAAAAAGTTTCTTAAGGAAATGATCAGAATCAGATTTCTTAAACGTTCATTATGAGTGCTGGGAGAGTGAGAAACAAGGAGTTCGCACTGAAATCTTCATTTTGTGTAAAACTGGATTTGTTTATAATGAAAAAAATTCTTTAGGAAAGGATCAGAATCAGTTTTCTTAAACGTTCATTCTGAGTGCTGGGAGAGTGAGAAACAAGGACTTGGCATTGAAAACATTATTTTGTGTAAAACTGGATTTGTTTATAATGAAAAAAATTCTTTAGGAAAGGATCAGATTCAGTTTTCTTAAACACTCATTCAGAGTGCTGGGAGAGTGAGAAACAAGGACTTGGCACTGAAAACAGCATTTTGTGTAAAACTGGGTTCTTGCATAATGAAAAAGTTTCTTAAGGAAATGATCAGAATCAGATTTCTTAAACGTTCATTATGAGTGCTGGGAGAGTGAGAAACAAGGAGTTCGCACTGAAATCTTCATTTTGTGTAAAACTGGATTTGTTTATAATGAAAAAAATTCTTTAGGAAAGGATCAGATTCAGTTTTCTTAAACGTTCATTCTGAGTGCTGGGAGAGTGAGAAACAAGGAAAGGCAATGAAAACATCATTTTGTGAAAACTGGGTTTGTTTATAATGAAAAAAATTCTTTAGGAAAGGATCAGATTCAGTTTTCTTAAACGCTCATTATGAGTGCTGGGAGAGTGAGAAACAAGGAGTTGGCACTGAAATCTTCATTTTGTGTAAAACTGGGTTCTTTGCATAATGAAATAGTTTCTTAAGGAAAGGATCAGAATCAGTTTTCTTAAACGTTCATTCAGAGTGCTGGGAGAGTGAGAAACAAGGACTTGGCACTGAAAAAATCATGTTGTGTAAAACTGGGTTCTTGCATAATGAAATAGTTTCTTAAGGAAAGGATCAGAATCAGTTTTCTTAAACGTTCATTCAGAGTGCTGGGAGAGTGAGAAACAAGGACTTGGCACTGAAAACATCATTTTGTGTAAAACTGGGTTCTTGCATAATGAAATAGTTTCTTAAGGAAAGGATCAGAATCAGTTTTCTTAAACACTCATTCTGAGTGCTGGGAGAGTGAGAAACAAAGACCTGGCACTGAAAACATCATTTTGTGTAAAACTGGATTTGTTTATAATGAAAACATTTCTTTAGGAAAGGATCAGAATCAGTTTTCTTAAACGCTCATTCAGAGTGCTGGGAGAGTCAGAAACAAGGACTTGGCACTGAAAACAGCATTTTGTGTAAAACTGGGTTCTTGCATAATGAAATAGTTTCTTAAGGAAAGGATCAGAATCAGTTTTCTTAAACACTCATTATGAGTGCTGGGAGCGTGAGAAACAAGGATTTGGCACTGAAATCTTAATTTTGTGTAAAACTGGGTTCTTGCATAATGAAAAAGTTTCTTAAGGAAAGGATCAGAATCAGTTTTCTTAAACACTCATTCTGAGTGCTGGGAGAGTGAGAAACAAGGATTTGGCACTGAAAACATCATTTTGTGTAAAACTGGGTTCTTGCATAATGAAAATGTTTCTTAAGGAAAGGATCAGAATCAGTTTTCTTAAACACTCATTCTGAGCGCTGGGAGAGTGAGAAACAAGGACCTGGCACTGAAAACATCATTTTGTGTAAAACTGGGTTCTTGCATAATGAAATAGTTTCTTAAGGAAAGGATCAGAATCAGTTTTCTTAAACGTTCATTCTGAGTGCTGGGAGAGTGAGAAACAAGGACTTGGCACTGAAAACATCATTTTGTGTAAAACTGGGTTCTTGCATAATGAAAAGTTTCTTAAGGAAAGGATCAGAATCAGTTTTCTTAAACACTCATTCTGAGTGCTGGGAGAGTGAGAAACAAGATCCTGGCACTGAAAACATCATTTTGTGTAAAACTGGATTTGTTTATAATGAAAACATTTCTTTAGGAAAGGATCAGAATCAGTTTTCTTAAACACTCATTCTGAGCGCTGGGAGAGTGAGAAACAAGGACCTGGCACTGAAAACATCATTTTGTGTAAAACTGGGTTCTTGCATAATGAAATAGTTTCTTAAGGAAAGGATCAGAATCAGTTTTCTTAAACACTCATTCTGAGTGCTGGGAGAGTGAGAAACAAGGACTTGGCAATGAAAACATCATTTTGTGTAAAACTGGGTTTGTTTATAATGAAAAAAATTCTTTAGGAAAGGATCAGATTCAGTTTTCTTAAACACTCATTCAGAGTGCTGGGAGAGTGAGAAACAAGGACTTGGCATTGAAAACAGCATTTTGTGTAAAACTGGGTTCTTGCATAATGAAAAAGTTTCTTAAGGAAAGGATCAGAATCAGTTTTCTTAAACACTCATTCTGGGTGCTGGGAGAGTGAGAAACAAGGATTTGGCACTGAAAACATCATTTTGTGTAAAACTGGGTTCTTGCATAATGAAATAGTTTCTTAAGGAAAGGATCAGAATCAGTTTTCTTAAACACTCATTCTGAGTGCTGGGAGAGTGAGAAACAAGGACTTGGCAATGAAAACATCATTTTGTGTAAAACTGGGTTTGTTTATAATGAAAAAAATTCTTTAGGAAAGGATCAGATTCAGTTTTCTTAAACGCTCATTCTGAGCGCTGGGAGAGTGAGAAATAAGGACCTGGCACTGAAAACATCATTTTGTGTAAAACTGGGTTCTTGCATAATGAAATAGTTTCTTAAGGAAAGGATCAGAATCAGTTTTCTTAAACGTTCATTCAGAGTGCTGGGAGAGTGAGAAACAAGGACTTGGCACTGAAAAAATCATTTTGTGTAAAACTGGGTTCTTGCATAATGAAATAGTTTCTTAAGGAAAGGATCAGAATCAGTTTTCTTAAACGTTCATTCAGAGTGCTGGGAGAGTAAGAAACAAGGATTTGGCACTGAAATCTTCATTTTGTGTAAAACTGGCTTTTTTTATAATGAAAAAAATTCTTTAGGAAAGGATCAGAATCAGTTTTCTTAAACGTTCATTCTGAGTGCTGGGAGAGTGAGAAACAAGGACTTGGCAC
Source organism: Triplophysa bombifrons (assembly GCA_029783895.1). Lineage (NCBI taxonomy): Eukaryota > Metazoa > Chordata > Actinopteri > Cypriniformes > Nemacheilidae > Triplophysa > Triplophysa bombifrons. The sequence continues at coordinate 10,171,031 of CM056455.1, forward strand.
TGAAAACATTATTTTGTGTAAAACTGGATTTGTTTATAATGAAAAAAATTCTTTAGGAAAGGATCAGATTCAGTTTTCTTAAACACTCATTCAGAGTGCTGGGAGAGTGAGAAACAAGGACTTGGCACTGAAAACAGCATTTTGTGTAAAACTGGGTTCTTGCATAATGAAAAAGTTTCTTAAGGAAATGATCAGAATCAGATTTCTTAAACGTTCATTATGAGTGCTGGGAGAGTGAGAAACAAGGAGTTCGCACTGAAATCTTCATTTTGTGTAAAACTGGATTTGTTTATAATGAAAAAAATTCTTTAGGAAAGGATCAGAATCAGTTTTCTTAAACGTTCATTCTGAGTGCTGGGAGAGTGAGAAACAAGGACTTGGCACTGAAAACATTATTTTGTGTAAAACTGGATTTGTTTATAATGAAAAAAATTCTTTAGGAAAGGATCAGATTCAGTTTTCTTAAACACTCATTCAGAGTGCTGGGAGAGTGAGAAACAAGGACTTGGCACTGAAAACAGCATTTTGTGTAAAACTGGGTTCTTGCATAATGAAAAAGTTTCTTAAGGAAATGATCAGAATCAGATTTCTTAAACGTTCATTATGAGTGCTGGGAGAGTGAGAAACAAGGAGTTCGCACTGAAATCTTCATTTTGTGTAAAACTGGATTTGTTTATAATGAAAAAAATTCTTTAGGAAAGGATCAGATTCAGTTTTCTTAAACGTTCATTCTGAGTGCTGGGAGAGTGAGAAACAAGGAAAGGCAATGAAAACATCATTTTGTGAAAACTGGGTTTGTTTATAATGAAAAAAATTCTTTAGGAAAGGATCAGATTCAGTTTTCTTAAACGCTCATTATGAGTGCTGGGAGAGTGAGAAACAAGGAGTTGGCACTGAAATCTTCATTTTGTGTAAAACTGGGTTCTTTGCATAATGAAATAGTTTCTTAAGGAAAGGATCAGAATCAGTTTTCTTAAACGTTCATTCAGAGTGCTGGGAGAGTGAGAAACAAGGACTTGGCACTGAAAAAATCATGTTGTGTAAAACTGGGTTCTTGCATAATGAAATAGTTTCTTAAGGAAAGGATCAGAATCAGTTTTCTTAAACGTTCATTCAGAGTGCTGGGAGAGTGAGAAACAAGGACTTGGCACTGAAAACATCATTTTGTGTAAAACTGGGTTCTTGCATAATGAAATAGTTTCTTAAGGAAAGGATCAGAATCAGTTTTCTTAAACACTCATTCTGAGTGCTGGGAGAGTGAGAAACAAAGACCTGGCACTGAAAACATCATTTTGTGTAAAACTGGATTTGTTTATAATGAAAACATTTCTTTAGGAAAGGATCAGAATCAGTTTTCTTAAACGCTCATTCAGAGTGCTGGGAGAGTCAGAAACAAGGACTTGGCACTGAAAACAGCATTTTGTGTAAAACTGGGTTCTTGCATAATGAAATAGTTTCTTAAGGAAAGGATCAGAATCAGTTTTCTTAAACACTCATTATGAGTGCTGGGAGCGTGAGAAACAAGGATTTGGCACTGAAATCTTAATTTTGTGTAAAACTGGGTTCTTGCATAATGAAAAAGTTTCTTAAGGAAAGGATCAGAATCAGTTTTCTTAAACACTCATTCTGAGTGCTGGGAGAGTGAGAAACAAGGATTTGGCACTGAAAACATCATTTTGTGTAAAACTGGGTTCTTGCATAATGAAAATGTTTCTTAAGGAAAGGATCAGAATCAGTTTTCTTAAACACTCATTCTGAGCGCTGGGAGAGTGAGAAACAAGGACCTGGCACTGAAAACATCATTTTGTGTAAAACTGGGTTCTTGCATAATGAAATAGTTTCTTAAGGAAAGGATCAGAATCAGTTTTCTTAAACGTTCATTCTGAGTGCTGGGAGAGTGAGAAACAAGGACTTGGCACTGAAAACATCATTTTGTGTAAAACTGGGTTCTTGCATAATGAAAAGTTTCTTAAGGAAAGGATCAGAATCAGTTTTCTTAAACACTCATTCTGAGTGTTGGGAGAGTGAGAAACAAGATCCTGGCACTGAAAACATCATTTTGTGTAAAACTGGATTTGTTTATAATGAAAACATTTCTTTAGGAAAGGATCAGAATCAGTTTTCTTAAACGCTCATTCAGATTGCTGGGAGAGTGAGAAACAAGGACTTGGCACTGAAAACAGCACTTTGTGTAAAACTGGGTTCTTGCATAATGAAATAGTTTCTTTAGGAAAGGATCAGATTCAGTTTTCTTAAACACTCATTCTGAGTGCTGGGAGAGTGAGAAACAAGGACTTGGCAATGAAAACATCATTTTGTGAAAACTGGGTTTGTTTATAATGAAAAAAATTCTTTAGGAAAGGATCAGATTCAGTTTTCTTAAACACTCATTCAGAGTGCTGGGAGAGTGAGAAACAAGGACTTGGCATTGAAAACAGCATTTTGTGTAAAACTGGGTTCTTGCATAATGAAAAAGTTTCTTAAGGAAAGGATCAGAATCAGTTTTCTTAAACACTCATTCTGGGTGCTGGGAGAGTGAGAAACAAGGATTTGGCACTGAAAACATCATTTTGTGTAAAACTGGGTTCTTGCATAATGAAATAGTTTCTTAAGGAAAGGATCAGAATCAGTTTTCTTAAACACTCATTCTGAGTGCTGGGAGAGTGAGAAACAAGGACTTGGCAATGAAAACATCATTTTGTGTAAAACTGGGTTTGTTTATAATGAAAAAAATTCTTTAGGAAAGGATCAGATTCAGTTTTCTTAAACGCTCATTCTGAGCGCTGGGAGAGTGAGAAATAAGGACCTGGCACTGAAAACATCATTTTGTGTAAAACTGGGTTCTTGCATAATGAAATAGTTTCTTAAGGAAAGGATCAGAATCAGTTTTCTTAAACGTTCATTCAGAGTGCTGGGAGAGTAAGAAACAAGGATTTGGCACTGAAATCTTCATTTTGTGTAAAACTGGCTTTTTTTATAATGAAAAAAATTCTTTAGGAAAGGATCAGAATCAGTTTTCTTAAACGTTCATTCTGAGTGCTGGGAGAGTGAGAAACAAGGACTTGGCACTGAAAACATTATTTTGTGTAAAACTGGATTTGTTTATAATGAAAAAAATTCTTTAGGAAAGGATCAGATTCAGTTTTCTTAAACACTCATTCAGAGTGCTGGGAGAGTGAGAAACAAGGACTTGGCACTGAAAACAGCATTTTGTGTAAAACTGGGTTCTTGCATAATGAAAAAGTTTCTTAAGGAAATGATCAGAATCAGATTTCTTAAACGTTCATTATGAGTGCTGGGAGAGTGAGAAACAAGGAGTTCGCACTGAAATCTTCATTTTGTGTAAAACTGGATTTGTTTATAATGAAAAAAATTCTTTAGGAAAGGATCAGAATCAGTTTTCTTAAACACTCATTCTGAGTGCTGGGAGAGTGAGAAACAAAGACCTGGCACTGAAAACATCATTTTGTGTAAAACTGGATTTGTTTATAATGAAAACATTTCTTTAGGAAAGGATCAGAATCAGTTTTCTTAAACGCTCATTCAGAGTGCTGGGAGCGTGAGAAACAAGGATTTGGCACTGAAATCTTAATTTTGTGTAAAACTGGGTTCTTGCATAATGAAAAAGTTTCTTAAGGAAAGGATCAGAATCAGTTTTCTTAAACACTCATTCTGAGTGCTGGGAGAGTGAGAAACAAGGATTTGGCACTGAAAACATCATTTTGTGTAAAACTGGGTTCTTGCATAATGAAAATGTTTCTTAAGGAAAGGATCAGAATCAGTTTTCTTAAACACTCATTCTGAGCGCTGGGAGAGTGAGAAACAAGGACCTGGCACTGAAAACATCATTTTGTGTAAAACTGGGTTCTTGCATAATGAAATAGTTTCTTAAGGAAAGGATCAGAATCAGTTTTCTTAAACGTTCATTCTGAGTGCTGGGAGAGTGAGAAACAAGGACTTGGCACTGAAAACATCATTTTGTGTAAAACTGGGTTCTTGCATAATGAAAAGTTTCTTAAGGAAAGGATCAGAATCAGTTTTCTTAAACACTCATTCTGAGTGCTGGGAGAGTGAGAAACAAGATCCTGGCACTGAAAACATCATTTTGTGTAAAACTGGATTTGTTTATAATGAAAACATTTCTTTAGGAAAGGATCAGAATCAGTTTTCTTAAACGCTCATTCAGAGTGCTGGGAGAGTGAGAAACAAGGACTTGGCACTGAAAACAGCACTTTGTGTAAAACTGGGTTCTTGCATAATGAAATAGTTTCTTTAGGAAAGGATCAGATTCAGTTTTCTTAAACACTCATTCTGAGTGCTGGGAGAGTGAGAAACAAGGACTTGGCAATGAAAACATCATTTTGTGAAAACTGGGTTTGTTTATAATGAAAAAAATTCTTTAGGAAAGGATCAGATTCAGTTTTCTTAAACACTCATTCAGAGTGCTGGGAGAGTGAGAAACAAGGACTTGGCATTGAAAACAGCATTTTGTGTAAAACTGGGTTCTTGCATAATGAAAAAGTTTCTTAAGGAAAGGATCAGAATCAGTTTTCTTAAACACTCATTCTGGGTGCTGGGAGAGTGAGAAACAAGGATTTGGCACTGAAAACATCATTTTGTGTAAAACTGGGTTCTTGCATAATGAAATAGTTTCTTAAGGAAAGGATCAGAATCAGTTTTCTTAAACACTCATTCTGAGTGCTGGGAGAGTGAGAAACAAGGACTTGGCAATGAAAACATCATTTTGTGTAAAACTGGGTTTGTTTATAATGAAAAAAAGTCTTTAGGAAAGGATCAGATTCAGTTTTCTTAAACGCTCATTCTGAGCGCTGGGAGAGTGAGAAATAAGGACCTGGCACTGAAAACATCATTTTGTGTAAAACTGGGTTCTTGCATAATGAAATAGTTTCTTAAGGAAAGGATCAGAATCAGTTTTCTTAAACGTTCATTCAGAGTGCTGGGAGAGTAAGAAACAAGGATTTGGCACTGAAATCTTCATTTTGTGTAAAACTGGCTTTTTTTATAATGAAAAAAATTCTTTAGGAAAGGATCAGAATCAGTTTTCTTAAACGTTCATTCTGAGTGCTGGGAGAGTGAGAAACAAGGACTTGGCACTGAAAACATTATTTTGTGTAAAACTGGATTTGTTTATAATGAAAAAAATTCTTTAGGAAAGGATCAGATTCAGTTTTCTTAAACACTCATTCAGAGTGCTGGGAGAGTGAGAAACAAGGACTTGGCACTGAAAACAGCATTTTGTGTAAAACTGGGTTCTTGCATAATGAAAAAGTTTCTTAAGGAAATGATCAGAATCAGATTTCTTAAACGTTCATTATGAGTGCTGGGAGAGTGAGAAACAAGGAGTTCGCACTGAAATCTTCATTTTGTGTAAAACTGGATTTGTTTATAATGAAAAAAATTCTTTAGGAAAGGATCAGATTCAGTTTTCTTAAACGCTCATTATGAGTGCTGGGAGAGTGAGAAACAAGGAGTTGGCACTGAAATCTTCATTTTGTGTAAAACTGGGTTCTTTGCATAATGAAATAGTTTCTTAAGGAAAGGATCAGAATCAGTTTTCTTAAACACTCATTCAGAGTGCTGGGAGAGTGAGAAACAAGGACTTGGCACTGAAAACAGCATTTTGTGTAAAACTGGGTTCTTGCATAATGAAAAAGTTTCTTAAGGAAATGATCAGAATCAGTTTTCTTAAACGCTCATTCTGAGTGCTGGGAGAGTGAGAAACAAGGACTTGGCACTGAAAACATTATTTTGTGTAAAACTGGATTTGTTTATAATGAAAAAAATTCTTTAGGAAAGGATCAGATTCAGTTTTCTTAAACACTCATTCAGAGTGCTGGGAGAGTGAGAAACAAGGACTTGGCACTGAAAACAGCATTTTGTGTAAAACTGGGTTCTTGCATAATGAAAAAGTTTCTTAAGGAAATGATCAGAATCAGATTTCTTAAACGTTCATTATGAGTGCTGGGAGAGTGAGAAACAAGGACTTGGCAATGAAAACATCATTTTGTGAAAACTGGGTTTGTTTATAATGAAAAAAATTCTTTAGGAAAGGATCAGATTCAGTTTTCTTAAACGCTCATTATGAGTGCTGGGAGAGTGAGAAACAAGGAGTTGGCACTGAAATCTTCATTTTGTGTAAAACTGGGTTCTTTGCATAATGAAATAGTTTCTTAAGGAAAGGATCAGAATCAGTTTTCTTAAACACTCATTCTGAGTGCTGGGAGAGTGAGAAACAAAGACCTGGCACTGAAAACATCATTTTGTGTAAAACTGGATTTGTTTATAATGAAAACATTTCTTTAGGAAAGGATCAGAATCAGTTTTCTTAAACGCTCATTCAGAGTGCTGGGAGAGTGAGAAACAAGGACTTGGCACTGAAAACAGCATTTTGTGTAAAACTGGGTTCTTGCATAATGAAATAGTTTCTTAAGGAAAGGATCAGAATCAGTTTTCTTAAACACTCATTATGAGTGCTGGGAGAGTGAGAAACAAGGATTTGGCACTGAAATCTTAATTTTGTGTAAAACTGGGTTCTTGCATAATGAAAAAGTTTCTTAAGGAAAGGATCAGAATCAGTTTTCTTAAACACTCATTCTGAGCGCTGGGAGAGTGAGAAACATGGACTTGGCACTGAAAACATCATTTTGTGTACAACTGGGTTCTTGCATAATGAAAAGTTTCTTAAGGAAAGGATCAGAATCAGTTTTCTTAAACACTCATTCTGAGTGCTGGGAGAGTGAGAAACAAGATCCTGGCACTGAAAACATCATTTTGTGTAAAACTGGATTTGTTTATAATGAAAACATTTCTTTAGGAAAGGATCAGAATCAGTTTTCTTAAACGCTCATTCAGAGTGCTGGGAGAGTGAGAAACAAGGACTTGGCATTGAAAACAGCATTTTGTGTAAAACTGGGTTCTTGCATAATGAAAAAGTTTCTTAAGGAAAGGATCAGAATCAGTTTTCTTAAACACTCATTCTGAGTGCTGGGAGAGTGAGAAACAAGGATTTGGCACTGAAAACATCATTTTGTGTAAAACTGGGTTCTTGCATAATGAAATAGTTTCTTAAGGAAAGGATCAGAATCAGTTTTCTTAAACACTCATTCTGAGTGCTGGGAGAGTGAGAAACAAGGACTTGGCAATGAAAACATCATTTTGTGTAAAACTGGGTTTGTTTATAATGAAAAAAATTATTTAGGAAAGGATCAGATTCAGTTTTCTTAAACGCTCATTCTGAGCGCTGGGAGAGTGAGAAATAAGGACCTGGCACTGAAAACATCATTTTGTGTAAAACTGGGTTCTTGCATAATGAAATAGTTTCTTAAGGAAAGGATCAGAATCAGTTTTCTTAAACGTTCATTCAGAGTGCTGGGAGAGTGAGAAACAAGGACTTGGCACTGAAAACATCATTTTGTGTAAAACTGGGTTCTTGCATAATGAAATAGTTTCTTTAGGAAAGGATCAGAATCAGTTTTCTTAAACATTCATTCTGAGTGCTGGGAGAGTGAGAAACAAGGACTTGGCACTGAAAACATTATTTTGTGTAAAACTGGGTTTGTTTATAATGAAAACATTTCTTTAGGAAAGGATCAGAATCAGTTTTCTTAAACGCTCATTCAGAGTGCTGGGAGAGTGAGAAACAAGGACTTGGCACTGAAAACAGCATTTTGTGTAAAACTGGGTTCTTTTGCATAGTGAAAAAGTTTAAGGAAAGGATAAGATACAGTTTTCTTAAATGCTCATTCAGAGTGCTGGGAGAGTGAGAAACAAGGACTTGGCACTGAAAACAGCATTTTGTGTAAAACTGGGTTCTTTTGCATAATGAAAAAGTTTCTTAAGGAAAGGATAAGATACAGTTTTCTTAAACACTCATTCTGAGTGCTGGGAGAGTGAGAAACAAGGACTTGGCACTGAAAACAGCATTTTGTGTAAAACTGGGTTCTTTTGCATAATGAAAAAGTTTCTTAAGGAAAGGATCAGAATCAGTTTTCTTAAACACTCATTATGAGTGCTGGGAGAGTGAGAAACAAGGATTTGGCACTGAAATCTTAATTTTGTGTAAAACTGCGTTCCTGCATAATGAAATAGTTTCTTAAGGAAAGGATCAGAATCAGTTTTCTTAAACGTTCATTCTGAGTGCTGGGAGAGTGAGAAACAAGGACTTGGCACTGAAAACATCATTTTGTGTAAAACTGGGTTCTTGCATAATGAAAAAGTTTCTTTAGGAAAGGATCAGAATCAGTTTTCTTAAACGCTCATTCAGAGTGCTGGGAGAGTGAGAAACAAGAACTTGGCACTGAAAACAGTATTTTTTGTAAAACTGGGTTCTTGCATAATGAAAAAGTTTCTTAAGGAAAGGATCAGAATCAGTTTTCTTAAACACTCATTATGATTGCTGGGAGAGTGAGAAACAAGGATTTGGCACTGAAATCTTAATTTTGTGTAAAACTGGGTTCTTGCATAATGAAATAGTTTCTTAAGGAAAGGATCAGAATCAGTTTTCTTAAACACTCATTCTGAGCGCTGGGAGAGTGAGAAACAAGGACCTGGCACTGAAAACATCATTTTGTGTAAAACTGGGTTCTTGCATAATGAAAATGTTTCTTAAGGAAAGGATCAGAATCAGTTTTCTTAAACACTCATTCTGAGCGCTGGGAGAGTGAGAAACAAGGACCTGGCACTGAAAACATCATTTTGTGTAAAACTGGGTTCTTGCATAATGAAATAGTTTCTTAAGGAAAGGATCAGAATCAGTTTTCTTAAACGTTCATTCTGAGTGCTGGGAGAGTGAGAAACAAGGACTTGGCACTGAAAACATCATTTTGTGTAAACCTGGGTTCTTGCATAATGAAAAGTTTCTTAAGGAAAGGATCAGAATCAGTTTTCTTAAACACTCATTCTGAGTGCTGGGAGAGTGAGAAACAAGATCCTGGCACTGAAAACATCATTTTGTGTAAAACTGGATTTGTTTATAATGAAAACATTTCTTTAGGAAAGGATCAGAATCAGTTTTCTTAAACGCTCATTCAGAGTGCTGGGAGAGTGAGAAACAAGGACTTGGCACTGAAAACAGCACTTTGTGTAAAACTGGGTTCTTGCATAATGAAATAGTTTCTTTAGGAAAGGATCAGATTCAGTTTTCTTAAACACTCATTCTGAGTGCTGGGAGAGTGAGAAACAAGGACTTGGCAATGAAAACATCATTTTGTGAAAACTGGGTTTGTTTATAATGAAAAAAATTCTTTAGGAAAGGATCAGATTCAGTTTTCTTAAACACTCATTCAGAGTGCTGGGAGAGTGAGAAACAAGGACTTGGCATTGAAAACAGCATTTTGTGTAAAACTGGGTTCTTGCATAATGAAAAAGTTTCTTAAGGAAAGGATCAGAATCAGTTTTCTTAAACACTCATTCTGGGTGCTGGGAGAGTGAGAAACAAGGATTTGGCACTGAAAACATCATTTTGTGTAAAACTGGGTTCTTGCATAATGAAATAGTTTCTTAAGGAAAGGATCAGAATCAGTTTTCTTAAACACTCATTCTGAGTGCTGGGAGAGTGAGAAACAAGGACTTGGCAATGAAAACATCATTTTGTGTAAAACTGGGTTTGTTTATAATGAAAAAAATTCTTTAGGAAAGGATCAGATTCAGTTTTCTTAAACGCTCATTCTGAGCGCTGGGAGAGTGAGAAATAAGGACCTGGCACTGAAAACATCATTTTGTGTAAATCTGGGTTCTTGCATAATGAAATAGTTTCTTAAGGAAAGGATCAGAATCAGTTTTCTTAAACGTTCATTCAGAGTGCTGGGAGAGTGAGAAACAAGGACTTGGCACTGAAAAAATCATTTTGTGTAAAACTGGGTTCTTGCATAATGAAAAAGTTTCTTAAGGAAAGGATCAGAATCAGTTTTCTTAAACGTTCATTCAGAGTGCTGGGAGAGTAAGAAACAAGGATTTGGCACTGAAATCTTCATTTTGTGTAAAACTGGCTTTTTTTATAATGAAAAAAATTCTTTAGGAAAGGATCAGAATCAGTTTTCTTAAACGTTCATTCTGAGTGCTGGGAGAGTGAGAAACAAGGACTTGGCACTGAAAACATTATTTTGTGTAAAACTGGATTTGTTTATAATGAAAAAAATTCTTTAGGAAAGGATCAGATTCAGTTTTCTTAAACACTCATTCAGAGTGCTGGGAGAGTGAGAAACAAGGACTTGGCACTGAAAACAGCATTTTGTGTAAAACTGGGTTCTTGCATAATGAAAAAGTTTCTTAAGGAAATGATCAGAATCAGATTTCTTAAACGTTCATTATGAGTGCTGGGAGAGTGAGAAACAAGGAGTTCGCACTGAAATCTTCATTTTGTGTAAAACTGGATTTGTTTATAATGAAAAAAATTCTTTAGGAAAGGATCAGAATCAGTTTTCTTAAACGTTCATTCTGAGTGCTGGGAGTGTGAGAAACAAGGACTTGGCACTGAAAACATTATTTTGTGTAAAACTGGATTTGTTTATAATGAAAAAAATTCTTTAGGAAAGGATCAGATTCAGTTTTCTTAAACACTCATTCAGAGTGCTGGGAGAGTGAGAAACAAGGACTTGGCACTGAAAACAGCATTTTGTGTAAAACTGGGTTCTTGCATAATGAAAAAGTTTCTTAAGGAAATGATCAGAATCAGATTTCTTAAACGTTCATTATGAGTGCTGGGAGAGTGAGAAACAAGGAGTTCGCACTGAAATCTTCATTTTGTGTAAAACTGGATTTGTTTATAATGAAAAAAATTCTTTAGGAAAGGATCAGATTCAGTTTTCTTAAACGTTCATTCTGAGTGCTGGGAGAGTGAGAAACAAGGAAAGGCAATGAAAACATCATTTTGTGAAAACTGGGTTTGTTTATAATGAAAAAAATTCTTTAGGAAAGGATCAGATTCAGTTTTCTTAAACGCTCATTATGAGTGCTGGGAGAGTGAGAAACAAGGAGTTGGCACTGAAATCTTCATTTTGTGTAAAACTGGGTTCTTTGCATAATGAAATAGTTTCTTAAGGAAAGGATCAGAATCAGTTTTCTTAAACGTTCATTCAGAGTGCTGGGAGAGTGAGAAACAAGGACTTGGCACTGAAAAAATCATGTTGTGTAAAACTGGGTTCTTGCATAATGAAATAGTTTCTTAAGGAAAGGATCAGAATCAGTTTTCTTAAACGTTCATTCAGAGTGCTGGGAGAGTGAGAAACAAGGACTTGGCACTGAAAACATCATTTTGTGTAAAACTGGGTTCTTGCATAATGAAATAGTTTCTTAAGGAAAGGATCAGAATCAGTTTTCTTAAACACTCATTCTGAGTGCTGGGAGAGTGAGAAACAAAGACCTGGCACTGAAAACATCATTTTGTGTAAAACTGGATTTGTTTATAATGAAAACATTTCTTTAGGAAAGGATCAGAATCAGTTTTCTTAAACGCTCATTCAGAGTGCTGGGAAAGTCAGAAACAAGGACTTGGCACTGAAAACAGCATTTTGTGTAAAACTGGGTTCTTGCATAATGAAATAGTTTCTTAAGGAAAGGATCAGAATCAGTTTTCTTAAACACTCATTATGAGTGCTGGGAGCGTGAGAAACAAGGATTTGGCACTGAAATCTTAATTTTGTGTAAAACTGGGTTCTTGCATAATGAAAAAGTTTCTTAAGGAAAGGATCAGAATCAGTTTTCTTAAACACTCATTCTGAGTGCTGGGAGAGTGAGAAACAAGGATTTGGCACTGAAAACATCATTTTGTGTAAAACTGGGTTCTTGCATAATGAAAATGTTTCTTAAGGAAAGGATCAGAATCAGTTTTCTTAAACACTCATTCTGAGCGCTGGGAGAGTGAGAAACAAGGACCTGGCACTGAAAACATCATTTTGTGTAAAACTGGGTTCTTGCATAATGAAATAGTTTCTTAAGGAAAGGATCAGAATCAGTTTTCTTAAACGTTCATTCTGAGTGCTGGGAGAGTGAGAAACAAGGACTTGGCACTGAAAACATCATTTTGTGTAAAACTGGGTTCTTGCATAATGAAAAGTTTCTTAAGGAAAGGATCAGAATCAGTTTTCTTAAACACTCATTCTGAGTGCTGGGAGAGTGAGAAACAAGATCCTGGCACTGAAAACATCATTTTGTGTAAAACTGGATTTGTTTATAATGAAAACATTTCTTTAGGAAAGGATCAGAATCAGTTTTCTTAAACGCTCATTCAGAGTGCTGGGAGAGTGAGAAACAAGGACTTGGCACTGAAAACAGCACTTTGTGTAAAACTGGGTTCTTGCATAATGAAATAGTTTCTTTAGGAAAGGATCAGATTCAGTTTTCTTAAACACTCATTCTGAGTGCTGGGAGAGTGAGAAACAAGGACTTGGCAATGAAAACATCATTTTGTGAAAACTGGGTTTGTTTATAATGAAAAAAATTCTTTAGGAAAGGATCAGATTCAGTTTTCTTAAACACTCATTCAGAGTGCTGGGAGAGTGAGAAACAAGGACTTGGCATTGAAAACAGCATTTTGTGTAAAACTGGGTTCTTGCATAATGAAAAAGTTTCTTAAGGAAAGGATCAGAATCAGTTTTCTTAAACACTCATTCTGGGTGCTGGGAGAGTGAGAAACAAGGATTTGGCACTGAAAACATCATTTTGTGTAAAACTGGGTTCTTGCATAATGAAATAGTTTCTTAAGGAAAGGATCAGAATCAGTTTTCTTAAACACTCATTCTGAGTGCTGGGAGAGTGAGAAACAAGGACTTGGCAATGAAAACATCATTTTGTGTAAAACTGGGTTTGTTTATAATGAAAAAAATTCTTTAGGAAAGGATCAGATTCAGTTTTCTTAAACGCTCATTCTGAGCGCTGGGAGAGTGAGAAATAAGGACCTGGCACTGAAAACATCATTTTGTGTAAAACTGGGTTCTTGCATAATGAAATAGTTTCTTAAGGAAAGGATCAGAATCAGTTTTCTTAAACGTTCATTCAGAGTGCTGGGAGAGTGAGAAACAAGGACTTGGCACTGAAAAAATCATTTTGTGTAAAACTGGGTTCTTGCATAATGAAATAGTTTCTTAAGGAAAGGATCAGAATCAGTTTTCTTAAACGTTCATTCAGAGTGCTGGGAGAGTGAGAAACAAGGACTTGGCACTGAAAAAATCATTTTGTGTAAAACTGGGTTCTTGCATAATGAAATAGTTTCTTAAGGAAAGGATCAGAATCAGTTTTCTTAAACATTCATTCAGAGTGCTGGGAGAGTAAGAAACAAGGATTTGGCACTGAAATCTTCATTTTGTGTAAAACTGGCTTTTTTTATAATGAAAAAAATTCTTTAGGAAAGGATCAGAATCAGTTTTCTTAAACGTTCATTCTGAGTGCTGGGAGAGTGAGAAACAAGGACTTGGCACTGAAAACATTATTTTGTGTAAAACTGGATTTGTTTATAATGAAAAAAATTCTTTAGGAAAGGATCAGATTCAGTTTTCTTAAACACTCATTCAGAGTGCTGGGAGAGTGAGAAACAAGGACTTGGCACTGAAAACAGCATTTTGTGTAAAACTGGGTTCTTGCATAATGAAAAAGTTTCTTAAGGAAATGATCAGAATCAGATTTCTTAAACGTTCATTATGAGTGCTGGGAGAGTGAGAAACAAGGAGTTCGCACTGAAATCTTCATTTTGTGTAAAACTGGATTTGTTTATAATGAAAAAAATTCTTTAGGAAAGGATCAGAATCAGTTTTCTTAAACGTTCATTCTGAGTGCTGGGAGAGTGAGAAACAAGGACTTGGCACTGAAAACATTATTTTGTGTAAAACTGGATTTGTTTATAATGAAAAAAATTCTTTAGGAAAGGATCAGATTCAGTTTTCTTAAACACTCATTCAGAGTGCTGGGAGAGTGAGAAACAAGGACTTGGCACTGAAAACAGCATTTTGTGTAAAACTGGGTTCTTGCATAATGAAAAAGTTTCTTAAGGAAATGATCAGAATCAGATTTCTTAAACGTTCATTATGAGTGCTGGGAGAGTGAGAAACAAGGAGTTCGCACTGAAATCTTCATTTTGTGTAAAACTGGATTTGTTTATAATGAAAAAAATTCTTTAGGAAAGGATCAGATTCAGTTTTCTTAAACGTTCATTCTGAGTGCTGGGAGAGTGAGAAACAAGGACTTGGCAATGAAAACATCATTTTGTGAAAACTGGGTTTGTTTATAATGAAAAAAATTCTTTAGGAAAGGATCAGATTCAGTTTTCTTAAACGCTCATTATGAGTGCTGGGAGAGTGAGAAACAAGGACTTGGCAATGAAAACATCATTTTGTGAAAACTGGGTTTGTTTATAATGAAAAAAATTCTTTAGGAAAGGATCAGAATCAGTTTTCTTAAACGCTCATTCAGAGTGCTGGGAGAGTGAGAAACAAGGACTTGGCACTGAAAACAGCACTTTGTGTAAAACTGGGTTCTTGCATAATGAAATAGTTTCTTTAGGAAAGGATCAGATTCAGTTTTCTTAAACACTCATTCTGAGTGCTGGGAGAGTGAGAAACAAGGACTTGGCAATGAAAACATCATTTTGTGAAAACTGGGTTTGTTTATAATGAAAAAAATTCTTTAGGAAAGGATCAGATTCAGTTTTCTTAAACACTCATTCAGAGTGCTGGGAGAGTGAGAAACAAGGACTTGGCATTGAAAACAGCATTTTGTGTAAAACTGGGTTCTTGCATAATGAAAAAGTTTCTTAAGGAAAGGATCAGAATCAGTTTTCTTAAACACTCATTCTGGGTGCTGGGAGAGTGAGAAACAAGGATTTGGCACTGAAAACATCATTTTGTGTAAAACTGGGTTCTTGCATAATGAAATAGTTTCTTAAGGAAAGGATCAGAATCAGTTTTCTTAAACACTCATTCTGAGTGCTGGGAGAGTGAGAAACAAGGACTTGGCAATGAAAACATCATTTTGTGTAAAACTGGGTTTGTTTATAATGAAAAAAATTCTTTAGGAAAGGATCAGATTCAGTTTTCTTAAACGCTCATTCTGAGCGCTGGGAGAGTGAGAAATAAGGACCTGGCACTGAAAACATCATTTTGTGTAAAACTGGGTTCTTGCATAATGAAATAGTTTCTTAAGGAAAGGATCAGAATCAGTTTTCTTAAACGTTCATTCAGAGTGCTGGGAGAGTGAGAAACAAGGACTTGGCACTGAAAAAATCATTTTGTGTAAAACTGGGTTCTTGCATAATGAAAAAGTTTCTTAAGGAAAGGATCAGAATCAGTTTTCTTAAACGTTCATTCAGAGTGCTGGGAGAGTAAGAAACAAGGATTTGGCACTGAAATCTTCATTTTGTGTAAAACTGGCTTTTTTTATAATGAAAAAAATTCTTTAGGAAAGGATCAGAATCAGTTTTCTTAAACGTTCATTCTGAGTGCTGGGAGAGTGAGAAACAAGGACTTGGCACTGAAAACATTATTTTGTGTAAAACTGGATTTGTTTATAATGAAAAAAATTCTTTAGGAAAGGATCAGATTCAGTTTTCTTAAACACTCATTCAGAGTGCTGGGAGAGTGAGAAACAAGGACTTGGCACTGAAAACAGCATTTTGTGTAAAACTGGGTTCTTGCATAATGAAATAGTTTCTTAAGGAAAGGATCAGAATCAGTTTTCTTAAACACTCATTCTGAGCGCTGGGAGAGTGAGAAACAAGGACCTGGCACTGAAAACATCATTTTGTGTAAAACTGGGTTCTTGCATAATGAAAATGTTTCTTAAGGAAAGGATCAGAATCAGTTTTCTTAAACACTCATTCTGAGCGCTGGGAGAGTGAGAAACAAGGACCTGGCACTGAAAACATCATTTTGTGTAAAACTGGGTTCTTGCATAATGAAATAGTTTCTTAAGGAAAGGATCAGAATCAGTTTTCTTAAACGTTCATTCTGAGTGCTGGGAGAGTGAGAAACAAGGACTTGGCACTGAAAACATCATTTTGTGTAAACCTGGGTTCTTGCATAATGAAAAGTTTCTTAAGGAAAGGATCAGAATCAGTTTTCTTAAACACTCATTCTGAGTGCTGGGAGAGTGAGAAACAAGATCCTGGCACTGAAAACATCATTTTGTGTAAAACTGGATTTGTTTATAATGAAAACATTTCTTTAGGAAAGGATCAGAATCAGTTTTCTTAAACGCTCATTCAGAGTGCTGGGAGAGTGAGAAACAAGGACTTGGCACTGAAAACAGCACTTTGTGTAAAACTGGGTTCTTGCATAATGAAATAGTTTCTTTAGGAAAGGATCAGATTCAGTTTTCTTAAACACTCATTCTGAGTGCTGGGAGAGTGAGAAACAAGGACTTGGCAATGAAAACATCATTTTGTGAAAACTGGGTTTGTTTATAATGAAAAAAATTCTTTAGGAAAGGATCAGATTCAGTTTTCTTAAACACTCATTCAGAGTGCTGGGAGAGTGAGAAACAAGGACTTGGCATTGAAAACAGCATTTTGTGTAAAACTGGGTTCTTGCATAATGAAAAAGTTTCTTAAGGAAAGGATCAGAATCAGTTTTCTTAAACACTCATTCTGGGTGCTGGGAGAGTGAGAAACAAGGATTTGGCACTGAAAACATCATTTTGTGTAAAACTGGGTTCTTGCATAATGAAATAGTTTCTTAAGGAAAGGATCAGAATCAGTTTTCTTAAACACTCATTCTGAGTGCTGGGAGAGTGAGAAACAAGGACTTGGCAATGAAAACATCATTTTGTGTAAAACTGGGTTTGTTTATAATGAAAAAAATTCTTTAGGAAAGGATCAGATTCAGTTTTCTTAAACGCTCATTCTGAGCGCTGGGAGAGTGAGAAATAAGGACCTGGCACTGAAAACATCATTTTGTGTAAAACTGGGTTCTTGCATAATGAAATAGTTTCTTAAGGAAAGGATCAGAATCAGTTTTCTTAAACGTTCATTCAGAGTGCTGGGAGAGTGAGAAACAAGGACTTGGCACTGAAAAAATCATTTTGTGTAAAACTGGGTTCTTGCATAATGAAAAAGTTTCTTAAGGAAAGGATCAGAATCAGTTTTCTTAAACGTTCATTCAGAGTGCTGGGAGAGTAAGAAACAAGGATTTGGCACTGAAATCTTCATTTTGTGTAAAACTGGCTTTTTTTATAATGAAAAAAATTCTTTAGGAAAGGATCAGAATCAGTTTTCTTAAACGTTCATTCTGAGTGCTGGGAGAGTGAGAAACAAGGACTTGGCACTGAAAACATTATTTTGTGTAAAACTGGATTTGTTTATAATGAAAAAAATTCTTTAGGAAAGGATCAGATTCAGTTTTCTTAAACACTCATTCAGAGTGCTGGGAGAATGAGAAACAAGGACTTGGCACTGAAAACAGCATTTTGTGTAAAACTGGGTTCTTGCATAATGAAATAGTTTCTTAAGGAAAGGATCAGAATCAGTTTTCTTAAACACTCATTATGAGTGCTGGGAGCGTGAGAAACAAGGATTTGGCACTGAAATCTTAATTTTGTGTAAAACTGGGTTCTTGCATAATGAAAAAGTTTCTTAAGGAAAGGATCAGAATCAGTTTTCTTAAACACTCATTCTGAGTGCTGGGAGAGTGAGAAACAAGGATTTGGCACTGAAAACATCATTTTGTGTAAAACTGGGTTCTTGCATAATGAAAATGTTTCTTAAGGAAAGGATCAGAATCAGTTTTCTTAAACACTCATTCTGAGCGCTGGGAGAGTGAGAAACAAGGACCTGGCACTGAAAACATCATTTTGTGTAAAACTGGGTTCTTGCATAATGAAATAGTTTCTTAAGGAAAGGATCAGAATCAGTTTTCTTAAACGTTCATTCTGAGTGCTGGGAGAGTGAGAAACAAGGACTTGGCACTGAAAACATCATTTTGTGTAAAACTGGGTTCTTGCATAATGAAAAGTTTCTTAAGGAAAGGATCAGAATCAGTTTTCTTAAACACTCATTCTGAGTGCTGGGAGAGTGAGAAACAAGATCCTGGCACTGAAAACATCATTTTGTGTAAAACTGGATTTGTTTATAATGAAAACATTTCTTTAGGAAAGGATCAGAATCAGTTTTCTTAAACGCTCATTCAGAGTGCTGGGAGAGTGAGAAACAAGGACTTGGCACTGAAAACAGCACTTTGTGTAAAACTGGGTTCTTGCATAATGAAATAGTTTCTTTAGGAAAGGATCAGATTCAGTTTTCTTAAACACTCATTCTGAGTGCTGGGAGAGTGAGAAACAAGGACTTGGCAATGAAAACATCATTTTGTGAAAACTGGGTTTGTTTATAATGAAAAAAATTCTTTAGGAAAGGATCAGATTCAGTTTTCTTAAACACTCATTCAGAGTGCTGGGAGAGTGAGAAACAAGGACTTGGCATTGAAAACAGCATTTTGTGTAAAACTGGGTTCTTGCATAATGAAAAAGTTTCTTAAGGAAAGGATCAGAATCAGTTTTCTTAAACACTCATTCTGGGTGCTGGGAGAGTGAGAAACAAGGATTTGGCACTGAAAACATCATTTTGTGTAAAACTGGGTTCTTGCATAATGAAATAGTTTCTTAAGGAAAGGATCAGAATCAGTTTTCTTAAACACTCATTCTGAGTGCTGGGAGAGTGAGAAACAAGGACTTGGCAATGAAAACATCATTTTGTGTAAAACTGGGTTTGTTTATAATGAAAAAAATTCTTTAGGAAAGGATCAGATTCAGTTTTCTTAAACGCTCATTCTGAGCGCTGGGAGAGTGAGAAATAAGGACCTGGCACTGAAAACATCATTTTGTGTAAAACTGGGTTCTTGCATAATGAAATAGTTTCTTAAGGAAAGGATCAGAATCAGTTTTCTTAAACGTTCATTCAGAGTGCTGGGAGAGTGAGAAACAAGGACTTGGCACTGAAAAAATCATTTTGTGTAAAACTGGGTTCTTGCATAATGAAATAGTTTCTTAAGGAAAGGATCAGAATCAGTTTTCTTAAACGTTCATTCAGAGTGCTGGGAGAGTGAGAAACAAGGACTTGGCACTGAAAAAATCATTTTGTGTAAAACTGGGTTCTTGCATAATGAAATAGTTTCTTAAGGAAAGGATCAGAATCAGTTTTCTTAAACATTCATTCAGAGTGCTGGGAGAGTAAGAAACAAGGATTTGGCACTGAAATCTTCATTTTGTGTAAAACTGGCTTTTTTTATAATGAAAAAAATTCTTTAGGAAAGGATCAGAATCAGTTTTCTTAAACGTTCATTCTGAGTGCTGGGAGAGTGAGAAACAAGGACTTGGCACTGAAAACATTATTTTGTGTAAAACTGGATTTGTTTATAATGAAAAAAATTCTTTAGGAAAGGATCAGATTCAGTTTTCTTAAACACTCATTCAGAGTGCTGGGAGAGTGAGAAACAAGGACTTGGCACTGAAAACAGCATTTTGTGTAAAACTGGGTTCTTGCATAATGAAAAAGTTTCTTAAGGAAATGATCAGAATCAGATTTCTTAAACGTTCATTATGAGTGCTGGGAGAGTGAGAAACAAGGAGTTCGCACTGAAATCTTCATTTTGTGTAAAACTGGATTTGTTTATAATGAAAAAAATTCTTTAGGAAAGGATCAGAATCAGTTTTCTTAAACGTTCATTCTGAGTGCTGGGAGAGTGAGAAACAAGGACTTGGCACTGAAAACATTATTTTGTGTAAAACTGGATTTGTTTATAATGAAAAAAATTCTTTAGGAAAGGATCAGATTCAGTTTTCTTAAACACTCATTCAGAGTGCTGGGAGAGTGAGAAACAAGGACTTGGCACTGAAAACAGCATTTTGTGTAAAACTGGGTTCTTGCATAATGAAAAAGTTTCTTAAGGAAATGATCAGAATCAGATTTCTTAAACGTTCATTATGAGTGCTGGGAGAGTGAGAAACAAGGAGTTCGCACTGAAATCTTCATTTTGTGTAAAACTGGATTTGTTTATAATGAAAAAAATTCTTTAGGAAAGGATCAGATTCAGTTTTCTTAAACGTTCATTCTGAGTGCTGGGAGAGTGAGAAACAAGGACTTGGCAATGAAAACATCATTTTGTGAAAACTGGGTTTGTTTATAATGAAAAAAATTCTTTAGGAAAGGATCAGATTCAGTTTTCTTAAACGCTCATTATGAGTGCTGGGAGAGTGAGAAACAAGGACTTGGCAATGAAAACATCATTTTGTGAAAACTGGGTTTGTTTATAATGAAAAAAATTCTTTAGGAAAGGATCAGAATCAGTTTTCTTAAACGCTCATTCAGAGTGCTGGGAGAGTGAGAAACAAGGACTTGGCACTGAAAACAGCACTTTGTGTAAAACTGGGTTCTTGCATAATGAAATAGTTTCTTTAGGAAAGGATCAGATTCAGTTTTCTTAAACACTCATTCTGAGTGCTGGGAGAGTGAGAAACAAGGACTTGGCAATGAAAACATCATTTTGTGTAAAACTGGGTTTGTTTATAATGAAAAAAATTCTTTAGGAAAGGATCAGATTCAGTTTTCTTAAACGCTCATTCTGAGCGCTGGGAGAGTGAGAAATAAGGACCTGGCACTGAAAACATCATTTTGTGTAAAACTGGGTTCTTGCATAATGAAATAGTTTCTTAAGGAAAGGATCAGAATCAGTTTTCTTAAACGTTCATTCAGAGTGCTGGGAGAGTGAGAAACAAGGACTTGGCACTGAAAAAATCATTTTGTGTAAAACTGGGTTCTTGCATAATGAAAAAGTTTCTTAAGGAAAGGATCAGAATCAGTTTTCTTAAACGTTCATTCAGAGTGCTGGGAGAGTAAGAAACAAGGATTTGGCACTGAAATCTTCATTTTGTGTAAAACTGGCTTTTTTTATAATGAAAAAAATTCTTTAGGAAAGGATCAGAATCAGTTTTCTTAAACGTTCATTCTGAGTGCTGGGAGAGTGAGAAACAAGGACTTGGCACTGAAAACATTATTTTGTGTAAAACTGGATTTGTTTATAATGAAAAAAATTCTTTAGGAAAGGATCAGATTCAGTTTTCTTAAACACTCATTCAGAGTGCTGGGAGAATGAGAAACAAGGACTTGGCACTGAAAACAGCATTTTGTGTAAAACTGGGTTCTTGCATAATGAAATAGTTTCTTAAGGAAAGGATCAGAATCAGTTTTCTTAAACACTCATTATGAGTGCTGGGAGCGTGAGAAACAAGGATTTGGCACTGAAATCTTAATTTTGTGTAAAACTGGGTTCTTGCATAATGAAAAAGTTTCTTAAGGAAAGGATCAGAATCAGTTTTCTTAAACACTCATTCTGAGTGCTGGGAGAGTGAGAAACAAGGATTTGGCACTGAAAACATCATTTTGTGTAAAACTGGGTTCTTGCATAATGAAAATGTTTCTTAAGGAAAGGATCAGAATCAGTTTTCTTAAACACTCATTCTGAGCGCTGGGAGAGTGAGAAACAAGGACCTGGCACTGAAAACATCATTTTGTGTAAAACTGGGTTCTTGCATAATGAAATAGTTTCTTAAGGAAAGGATCAGAATCAGTTTTCTTAAACGTTCATTCTGAGTGCTGGGAGAGTGAGAAACAAGGACTTGGCACTGAAAACATCATTTTGTGTAAAACTGGGTTCTTGCATAATGAAAAGTTTCTTAAGGAAAGGATCAGAATCAGTTTTCTTAAACACTCATTCTGAGTGCTGGGAGAGTGAGAAACAAGATCCTGGCACTGAAAACATCATTTTGTGTAAAACTGGATTTGTTTATAATGAAAACATTTCTTTAGGAAAGGATCAGAATCAGTTTTCTTAAACGCTCATTCAGAGTGCTGGGAGAGTGAGAAACAAGGACTTGGCACTGAAAACAGCACTTTGTGTAAAACTGGGTTCTTGCATAATGAAATAGTTTCTTTAGGAAAGGATCAGATTCAGTTTTCTTAAACACTCATTCTGAGTGCTGGGAGAGTGAGAAACAAGGACTTGGCAATGAAAACATCATTTTGTGAAAACTGGGTTTGTTTATAATGAAAAAAATTCTTTAGGAAAGGATCAGATTCAGTTTTCTTAAACACTCATTCAGAGTGCTGGGAGAGTGAGAAACAAGGACTTGGCATTGAAAACAGCATTTTGTGTAAAACTGGGTTCTTGCATAATGAAAAAGTTTCTTAAGGAAAGGATCAGAATCAGTTTTCTTAAACACTCATTCTGGGTGCTGGGAGAGTGAGAAACAAGGATTTGGCACTGAAAACATCATTTTGTGTAAAACTGGGTTCTTGCATAATGAAATAGTTTCTTAAGGAAAGGATCAGAATCAGTTTTCTTAAACACTCATTCTGAGTGCTGGGAGAGTGAGAAACAAGGACTTGGCAATGAAAACATCATTTTGTGTAAAACTGGGTTTGTTTATAATGAAAAAAATTCTTTAGGAAAGGATCAGATTCAGTTTTCTTAAACGCTCATTCTGAGCGCTGGGAGAGTGAGAAATAAGGACCTGGCACTGAAAACATCATTTTGTGTAAAACTGGGTTCTTGCATAATGAAATAGTTTCTTAAGGAAAGGATCAGAATCAGTTTTCTTAAACGTTCATTCAGAGTGCTGGGAGAGTGAGAAACAAGGACTTGGCACTGAAAAAATCATTTTGTGTAAAACTGGGTTCTTGCATAATGAAATAGTTTCTTAAGGAAAGGATCAGAATCAGTTTTCTTAAACGTTCATTCAGAGTGCTGGGAGAGTGAGAAACAAGGACTTGGCACTGAAAAAATCATTTTGTGTAAAACTGGGTTCTTGCATAATGAAATAGTTTCTTAAGGAAAGGATCAGAATCAGTTTTCTTAAACATTCATTCAGAGTGCTGGGAGAGTAAGAAACAAGGATTTGGCACTGAAATCTTCATTTTGTGTAAAACTGGCTTTTTTTATAATGAAAAAAATTCTTTAGGAAAGGATCAGAATCAGTTTTCTTAAACGTTCATTCTGAGTGCTGGGAGAGTGAGAAACAAGGACTTGGCACTGAAAACATTATTTTGTGTAAAACTGGATTTGTTTATAATGAAAAAAATTCTTTAGGAAAGGATCAGATTCAGTTTTCTTAAACACTCATTCAGAGTGCTGGGAGAGTGAGAAACAAGGACTTGGCACTGAAAACAGCATTTTGTGTAAAACTGGGTTCTTGCATAATGAAAAAGTTTCTTAAGGAAATGATCAGAATCAGATTTCTTAAACGTTCATTATGAGTGCTGGGAGAGTGAGAAACAAGGAGTTCGCACTGAAATCTTCATTTTGTGTAAAACTGGATTTGTTTATAATGAAAAAAATTCTTTAGGAAAGGATCAGAATCAGTTTTCTTAAACGTTCATTCTGAGTGCTGGGAGAGTGAGAAACAAGGACTTGGCACTGAAAACATTATTTTGTGTAAAACTGGATTTGTTTATAATGAAAAAAATTCTTTAGGAAAGGATCAGATTCAGTTTTCTTAAACACTCATTCAGAGTGCTGGGAGAGTGAGAAACAAGGACTTGGCACTGAAAACAGCATTTTGTGTAAAACTGGGTTCTTGCATAATGAAAAAGTTTCTTAAGGAAATGATCAGAATCAGATTTCTTAAACGTTCATTATGAGTGCTGGGAGAGTGAGAAACAAGGAGTTCGCACTGAAATCTTCATTTTGTGTAAAACTGGATTTGTTTATAATGAAAAAAATTCTTTAGGAAAGGATCAGATTCAGTTTTCTTAAACGTTCATTCTGAGTGCTGGGAGAGTGAGAAACAAGGACTTGGCAATGAAAACATCATTTTGTGAAAACTGGGTTTGTTTATAATGAAAAAAATTCTTTAGGAAAGGATCAGATTCAGTTTTCTTAAACGCTCATTATGAGTGCTGGGAGAGTGAGAAACAAGGACTTGGCAATGAAAACATCATTTTGTGAAAACTGGGTTTGTTTATAATGAAAAAAATTCTTTAGGAAAGGATCAGAATCAGTTTTCTTAAACGCTCATTCAGAGTGCTGGGAGAGTGAGAAACAAGGACTTGGCACTGAAAACAGCACTTTGTGTAAAACTGGGTTCTTGCATAATGAAATAGTTTCTTTAGGAAAGGATCAGATTCAGTTTTCTTAAACACTCATTCTGAGTGCTGGGAGAGTGAGAAACAAGGACTTGGCAATGAAAACATCATTTTGTGAAAACTGGGTTTGTTTATAATGAAAAAAATTCTTTAGGAAAGGATCAGATTCAGTTTTCTTAAACACTCATTCAGAGTGCTGGGAGAGTGAGAAACAAGGACTTGGCATTGAAAACAGCATTTTGTGTAAAACTGGGTTCTTGCATAATGAAAAAGTTTCTTAAGGAAAGGATCAGAATCAGTTTTCTTAAACACTCATTCTGGGTGCTGGGAGAGTGAGAAACAAGGATTTGGCACTGAAAACATCATTTTGTGTAAAACTGGGTTCTTGCATAATGAAATAGTTTCTTAAGGAAAGGATCAGAATCAGTTTTCTTAAACACTCATTCTGAGTGCTGGGAGAGTGAGAAACAAGGACTTGGCAATGAAAACATCATTTTGTGTAAAACTGGGTTTGTTTATAATGAAAAAAATTCTTTAGGAAAGGATCAGATTCAGTTTTCTTAAACGCTCATTCTGAGCGCTGGGAGAGTGAGAAATAAGGACCTGGCACTGAAAACATCATTTTGTGTAAAACTGGGTTCTTGCATAATGAAATAGTTTCTTAAGGAAAGGATCAGAATCAGTTTTCTTAAACGTTCATTCAGAGTGCTGGGAGAGTGAGAAACAAGGACTTGGCACTGAAAAAATCATTTTGTGTAAAACTGGGTTCTTGCATAATGAAAAAGTTTCTTAAGGAAAGGATCAGAATCAGTTTTCTTAAACGTTCATTCAGAGTGCTGGGAGAGTAAGAAACAAGGATTTGGCACTGAAATCTTCATTTTGTGTAAAACTGGCTTTTTTTATAATGAAAAAAATTCTTTAGGAAAGGATCAGAATCAGTTTTCTTAAACGTTCATTCTGAGTGCTGGGAGAGTGAGAAACAAGGACTTGGCACTGAAAACATTATTTTGTGTAAAACTGGATTTGTTTATAATGAAAAAAATTCTTTAGGAAAGGATCAGATTCAGTTTTCTTAAACACTCATTCAGAGTGCTGGGAGAGTGAGAAACAAGGACTTGGCACTGAAAACAGCATTTTGTGTAAAACTGGGTTCTTGCATAATGAAATAGTTTCTTAAGGAAAGGATCAGAATCAGTTTTCTTAAACACTCATTCTGAGCGCTGGGAGAGTGAGAAACAAGGACCTGGCACTGAAAACATCATTTTGTGTAAAACTGGGTTCTTGCATAATGAAAATGTTTCTTAAGGAAAGGATCAGAATCAGTTTTCTTAAACACTCATTCTGAGCGCTGGGAGAGTGAGAAACAAGGACCTGGCACTGAAAACATCATTTTGTGTAAAACTGGGTTCTTGCATAATGAAATAGTTTCTTAAGGAAAGGATCAGAATCAGTTTTCTTAAACACTCATTCTGAGTGCTGGGAGAGTGAGAAACAAGATCCTGGCACTGAAAACATCATTTTGTGTAAAACTGGATTTGTTTATAATGAAAACATTTCTTTAGGAAAGGATCAGAATCAGTTTTCTTAAACGCTCATTCAGAGTGCTGGGAGAGTGAGAAACAAGGACTTGGCACTGAAAACAGCACTTTGTGTAAAACTGGGTTCTTGCATAATGAAATAGTTTCTTTAGGAAAGGATCAGATTCAGTTTTCTTAAACACTCATTCTGAGTGCTGGGAGAGTGAGAAACAAGGACTTGGCAATGAAAACATCATTTTGTGAAAACTGGGTTTGTTTATAATGAAAAAAATTCTTTAGGAAAGGATCAGATTCAGTTTTCTTAAACACTCATTCAGAGTGCTGGGAGAGTGAGAAACAAGGACTTGGCATTGAAAACAGCATTTTGTGTAAAACTGGGTTCTTGCATAATGAAAAAGTTTCTTAAGGAAAGGATCAGAATCAGTTTTCTTAAACACTCATTCTGGGTGCTGGGAGAGTGAGAAACAAGGATTTGGCACTGAAAACATCATTTTGTGTAAAACTGGGTTCTTGCATAATGAAATAGTTTCTTAAGGAAAGGATCAGAATCAGTTTTCTTAAACACTCATTCTGAGTGCTGGGAGAGTGAGAAACAAGGACTTGGCAATGAAAACATCATTTTGTGTAAAACTGGGTTTGTTTATAATGAAAAAAATTCTTTAGGAAAGGATCAGATTCAGTTTTCTTAAACGCTCATTCTGAGCGCTGGGAGAGTGAGAAATAAGGACCTGGCACTGAAAACATCATTTTGTGTAAAACTGGGTTCTTGCATAATGAAATAGTTTCTTAAGGAAAGGATCAGAATCAGTTTTCTTAAACGTTCATTCAGAGTGCTGGGAGAGTGAGAAACAAGGACTTGGCACTGAAAAAATCATTTTGTGTAAAACTGGGTTCTTGCATAATGAAAAAGTTTCTTAAGGAAAGGATCAGAATCAGTTTTCTTAAACGTTCATTCAGAGTGCTGGGAGAGTAAGAAACAAGGATTTGGCACTGAAATCTTCATTTTGTGTAAAACTGGCTTTTTTTATAATGAAAAAAATTCTTTAGGAAAGGATCAGAATCAGTTTTCTTAAACGTTCATTCTGAGTGCTGGGAGAGTGAGAAACAAGGACTTGGCACTGAAAACATTATTTTGTGTAAAACTGGATTTGTTTATAATGAAAAAAATTCTTTAGGAAAGGATCAGATTCAGTTTTCTTAAACACTCATTCAGAGTGCTGGGAGAATGAGAAACAAGGACTTGGCACTGAAAACAGCATTTTGTGTAAAACTGGGTTCTTGCATAATGAAAAAGTTTCTTAAGGAAATGATCAGAATCAGATTTCTTAAACGTTCATTATGAGTGCTGGGAGAGTGAGAAACAAGGAGTTCGCACTGAAATCTTCATTTTGTGTAAAACTGGATTTGTTTATAATGAAAAAAATTCTTTAGGAAAGGATCAGAATCAGTTTTCTTAAACGTTCATTCTGAGTGCTGGGAGAGTGAGAAACAAGGACTTGGCACTGAAAACATTATTTTGTGTAAAACTGGATTTGTTTATAATGAAAAAAATTCTTTAGGAAAGGATCAGATTCAGTTTTCTTAAACACTCATTCAGAGTGCTGGGAGAGTGAGAAACAAGGACTTGGCACTGAAAACAGCATTTTGTGTAAAACTGGGTTCTTGCATAATGAAAAAGTTTCTTAAGGAAATGATCAGAATCAGATTTCTTAAACGTTCATTATGAGTGCTGGGAGAGTGAGAAACAAGGAGTTCGCACTGAAATCTTCATTTTGTGTAAAACTGGATTTGTTTATAATGAAAAAAATTCTTTAGGAAAGGATCAGATTCAGTTTTCTTAAACGTTCATTCTGAGTGCTGGGAGAGTGAGAAACAAGGAAAGGCAATGAAAACATCATTTTGTGAAAACTGGGTTTGTTTATAATGAAAAAAATTCTTTAGGAAAGGATCAGATTCAGTTTTCTTAAACGCTCATTATGAGTGCTGGGAGAGTGAGAAACAAGGAGTTGGCACTGAAATCTTCATTTTGTGTAAAACTGGGTTCTTTGCATAATGAAATAGTTTCTTAAGGAAAGGATCAGAATCAGTTTTCTTAAACGTTCATTCAGAGTGCTGGGAGAGTGAGAAACAAGGACTTGGCACTGAAAAAATCATGTTGTGTAAAACTGGGTTCTTGCATAATGAAATAGTTTCTTAAGGAAAGGATCAGAATCAGTTTTCTTAAACGTTCATTCAGAGTGCTGGGAGAGTGAGAAACAAGGACTTGGCACTGAAAACATCATTTTGTGTAAAACTGGGTTCTTGCATAATGAAATAGTTTCTTAAGGAAAGGATCAGAATCAGTTTTCTTAAACACTCATTCTGAGTGCTGGGAGAGTGAGAAACAAAGACCTGGCACTGAAAACATCATTTTGTGTAAAACTGGATTTGTTTATAATGAAAACATTTCTTTAGGAAAGGATCAGAATCAGTTTTCTTAAACGCTCATTCAGAGTGCTGGGAGAGTCAGAAACAAGGACTTGGCACTGAAAACAGCATTTTGTGTAAAACTGGGTTCTTGCATAATGAAATAGTTTCTTAAGGAAAGGATCAGAATCAGTTTTCTTAAACACTCATTATGAGTGCTGGGAGCGTGAGAAACAAGGATTTGGCACTGAAATCTTAATTTTGTGTAAAACTGGGTTCTTGCATAATGAAAAAGTTTCTTAAGGAAAGGATCAGAATCAGTTTTCTTAAACACTCATTCTGAGTGCTGGGAGAGTGAGAAACAAGGATTTGGCACTGAAAACATCATTTTGTGTAAAACTGGGTTCTTGCATAATGAAAATGTTTCTTAAGGAAAGGATCAGAATCAGTTTTCTTAAACACTCATTCTGAGCGCTGGGAGAGTGAGAAACAAGGACCTGGCACTGAAAACATCATTTTGTGTAAAACTGGGTTCTTGCATAATGAAATAGTTTCTTAAGGAAAGGATCAGAATCAGTTTTCTTAAACGTTCATTCTGAGTGCTGGGAGAGTGAGAAACAAGGACTTGGCACTGAAAACATCATTTTGTGTAAAACTGGGTTCTTGCATAATGAAAAGTTTCTTAAGGAAAGGATCAGAATCAGTTTTCTTAAACACTCATTCTGAGTGCTGGGAGAGTGAGAAACAAGATCCTGGCACTGAAAACATCATTTTGTGTAAAACTGGATTTGTTTATAATGAAAACATTTCTTTAGGAAAGGATCAGAATCAGTTTTCTTAAACGCTCATTCAGAGTGCTGGGAGAGTGAGAAACAAGGACTTGGCACTGAAAACAGCACTTTGTGTAAAACTGGGTTCTTGCATAATGAAATAGTTTCTTTAGGAAAGGATCAGATTCAGTTTTCTTAAACACTCATTCTGAGTGCTGGGAGAGTGAGAAACAAGGACTTGGCAATGAAAACATCATTTTGTGAAAACTGGGTTTGTTTATAATGAAAAAAATTCTTTAGGAAAGGATCAGATTCAGTTTTCTTAAACACTCATTCAGAGTGCTGGGAGAGTGAGAAACAAGGACTTGGCATTGAAAACAGCATTTTGTGTAAAACTGGGTTCTTGCATAATGAAAAAGTTTCTTAAGGAAAGGATCAGAATCAGTTTTCTTAAACACTCATTCTGGGTGCTGGGAGAGTGAGAAACAAGGATTTGGCACTGAAAACATCATTTTGTGTAAAACTGGGTTCTTGCATAATGAAATAGTTTCTTAAGGAAAGGATCAGAATCAGTTTTCTTAAACACTCATTCTGAGTGCTGGGAGAGTGAGAAACAAGGACTTGGCAATGAAAACATCATTTTGTGTAAAACTGGGTTTGTTTATAATGAAAAAAATTCTTTAGGAAAGGATCAGATTCAGTTTTCTTAAACGCTCATTCTGAGCGCTGGGAGAGTGAGAAATAAGGACCTGGCACTGAAAACATCATTTTGTGTAAAACTGGGTTCTTGCATAATGAAATAGTTTCTTAAGGAAAGGATCAGAATCAGTTTTCTTAAACGTTCATTCAGAGTGCTGGGAGAGTGAGAAACAAGGACTTGGCACTGAAAAAATCATTTTGTGTAAAACTGGGTTCTTGCATAATGAAATAGTTTCTTAAGGAAAGGATCAGAATCAGTTTTCTTAAACGTTCATTCAGAGTGCTGGGAGAGTAAGAAACAAGGATTTGGCACTGAAATCTTCATTTTGTGTAAAACTGGCTTTTTTTATAATGAAAAAAATTCTTTAGGAAAGGATCAGAATCAGTTTTCTTAAACGTTCATTCTGAGTGCTGGGAGAGTGAGAAACAAGGACTTGGCACTGAAAACATTATTTTGTGTAAAACTGGATTTGTTTATAATGAAAAAAATTCTTTAGGAAAGGATCAGATTCAGTTTTCTTAAACACTCATTCAGAGTGCTGGGAGAGTGAGAAACAAGGACTTGGCACTGAAAACAGCATTTTGTGTAAAACTGGGTTCTTGCATAATGAAAAAGTTTCTTAAGGAAATGATCAGAATCAGATTTCTTAAACGTTCATTATGAGTGCTGGGAGAGTGAGAAACAAGGAGTTCGCACTGAAATCTTCATTTTGTGTAAAACTGGATTTGTTTATAATGAAAAAAATTCTTTAGGAAAGGATCAGAATCAGTTTTCTTAAACGTTCATTCTGAGTGCTGGGAGAGTGAGAAACAAGGACTTGGCACTGAAAACATTATTTTGTGTAAAACTGGATTTGTTTATAATGAAAAAAATTCTTTAGGAAAGGATCAGATTCAGTTTTCTTAAACACTCATTCAGAGTGCTGGGAGAGTGAGAAACAAGGACTTGGCACTGAAAACAGCATTTTGTGTAAAACTGGGTTCTTGCATAATGAAAAAGTTTCTTAAGGAAATGATCAGAATCAGATTTCTTAAACGTTCATTATGAGTGCTGGGAGAGTGAGAAACAAGGAGTTCGCACTGAAATCTTCATTTTGTGTAAAACTGGATTTGTTTATAATGAAAAAAATTCTTTAGGAAAGGATCAGATTCAGTTTTCTTAAACGTTCATTCTGAGTGCTGGGAGAGTGAGAAACAAGGACTTGGCAATGAAAACATCATTTTGTGAAAACTGGGTTTGTTTATAATGAAAAAAATTCTTTAGGAAAGGATCAGATTCAGTTTTCTTAAACGCTCATTATGAGTGCTGGGAGAGTGAGAAACAAGGAGTTGGCACTGAAATCTTCATTTTGTGTAAAACTGGGTTCTTTGCATAATGAAATAGTTTCTTAAGGAAAGGATCAGAATCAGTTTTCTTAAACACTCATTCTGAGTGCTGGGAGAGTGAGAAACAAAGACCTGGCACTGAAAACATCATTTTGTGTAAAACTGGATTTGTTTATAATGAAAACATTTCTTTAGGAAAGGATCATAATCAGTTTTCTTAAACGCTCATTCAGAGTGCTGGGAGAGTGAGAAACAAGGACTTGGCACTGAAAACAGCATTTTGTGTAAAACTGGGTTCTTGCATAATGAAATAGTTTCTTAAGGAAAGGATCAGAATCAGTTTTCTTAAACACTCATTATGAGTGCTGGGAGAGTGAGAAACAAGGATTTGGCACTGAAATCTTAATTTTGTGTAAAACTGGGTTCTTGCATAATGAAAAAGTTTCTTAAGGAAAGGATCAGAATCAGTTTTCTTAAACACTCATTCTGAGCGCTGGGAGAGTGAGAAACATGGACTTGGCACTGAAAACATCATTTTGTGTACAACTGGGTTCTTGCATAATGAAAAGTTTCTTAAGGAAAGGATCAGAATCAGTTTTCTTAAACACTCATTCTGAGTGCTGGGAGAGTGAGAAACAAGATCCTGGCACTGAAAACATCATTTTGTGTAAAACTGGATTTGTTTATAATGAAAACATTTCTTTAGGAAAGGATCAGAATCAGTTTTCTTAAACGCTCATTCAGAGTGCTGGGAGAGTGAGAAACAAGGACTTGGCATTGAAAACAGCATTTTGTGTAAAACTGGGTTCTTGCATAATGAAAAAGTTTCTTAAGGAAAGGATCAGAATCAGTTTTCTTAAACACTCATTCTGAGTGCTGGGAGAGTGAGAAACAAGGATTTGGCACTGAAAACATCATTTTGTGTAAAACTGGGTTCTTGCATAATGAAATAGTTTCTTAAGGAAAGGATCAGAATCAGTTTTCTTAAACACTCATTCTGAGTGCTGGGAGAGTGAGAAACAAGGACTTGGCAATGAAAACATCATTTTGTGTAAAACTGGGTTTGTTTATAATGAAAAAAATTCTTTAGGAAAGGATCAGATTCAGTTTTCTTAAACGCTCATTCTGAGCGCTGGGAGAGTGAGAAATAAGGACCTGGCACTGAAAACATCATTTTGTGTAAAACTGGGTTCTTGCATAATGAAATAGTTTCTTAAGGAAAGGATCAGAATCAGTTTTCTTAAACGTTCATTCAGAGTGCTGGGAGAGTGAGAAACAAGGACTTGGCACTGAAAACATCATTTTGTGTAAAACTGGGTTCTTGCATAATGAAATAGTTTCTTTAGGAAAGGATCAGAATCAGTTTTCTTAAACATTCATTCTGAGTGCTGGGAGAGTGAGAAACAAGGACTTGGCACTGAAAACATTATTTTGTGTAAAACTGGGTTTGTTTATAATGAAAACATTTCTTTAGGAAAGGATCAGAATCAGTTTTCTTAAACGCTCATTCAGAGTGCTGGGAGAGTGAGAAACAAGGACTTGGCACTGAAAACAGCATTTTGTGTAAAACTGGGTTCTTTTGCATAGTGAAAAAGTTTAAGGAAAGGATAAGATACAGTTTTCTTAAATGCTCATTCAGAGTGCTGGGAGAGTGAGAAACAAGGACTTGGCACTGAAAACAGCATTTTGTGTAAAACTGGGTTCTTTTGCATAATGAAAAAGTTTCTTAAGGAAAGGATAAGATACAGTTTTCTTAAACACTCATTCTGAGTGCTGGGAGAGTGAGAAACAAGGACTTGGCACTGAAAACAGCATTTTGTGTAAAACTGGGTTCTTTTGCATAATGAAAAAGTTTCTTAAGGAAAGGATCAGAATCAGTTTTCTTAAACACTCATTATGAGTGCTGGGAGAGTGAGAAACAAGGATTTGGCACTGAAATCTTAATTTTGTGTAAAACTGCGTTCCTGCATAATGAAATAGTTTCTTAAGGAAAGGATCAGAATCAGTTTTCTTAAACGTTCATTCTGAGTGCTGGGAGAGTGAGAAACAAGGACTTGGCACTGAAAACATCATTTTGTGTAAAACTGGGTTCTTGCATAATGAAAAAGTTTCTTTAGGAAAGGATCAGAATCAGTTTTCTTAAACGCTCATTCAGAGTGCTGGGAGAGTGAGAAACAAGAACTTGGCACTGAAAACAGTATTTTTTGTAAAACTGGGTTCTTGCATAATGAAAATGTTTCTTAAGGAAAGGATCAGAATCAGTTTTCTTAAACACTCATTCTGAGTGCTGGGAGAGTGAGAAACAAGATCCTGGCACTGAAAACATCATTTTGTGTAAAACTGGATTTGTTTATAATGAAAACATTTCTTTAGGAAAGGATCAGAATCAGTTTTCTTAAACGCTCATTCAGAGTGCTGGGAGAGTGAGAAACAAGGACTTGGCACTGAAAACAGCACTTTGTGTAAAACTGGGTTCTTGCATAATGAAATAGTTTCTTTAGGAAAGGATCAGATTCAGTTTTCTTAAACACTCATTCTGAGTGCTGGGAGAGTGAGAAACAAGGACTTGGCAATGAAAACATCATTTTGTGAAAACTGGGTTTGTTTATAATGAAAAAAATTCTTTAGGAAAGGATCAGATTCAGTTTTCTTAAACACTCATTCAGAGTGCTGGGAGAGTGAGAAACAAGGACTTGGCATTGAAAACAGCATTTTGTGTAAAACTGGGTTCTTGCATAATGAAAAAGTTTCTTAAGGAAAGGATCAGAATCAGTTTTCTTAAACACTCATTCTGGGTGCTGGGAGAGTGAGAAACAAGGATTTGGCACTGAAAACATCATTTTGTGTAAAACTGGGTTCTTGCATAATGAAAATGTTTCTTAAGGAAAGGATCAGAATCAGTTTTCTTAAACACTCATTCTGAGTGCTGGGAGAGTGAGAAACAAGATCCTGGCACTGAAAACATCATTTTGTGTAAAACTGGATTTGTTTATAATGAAAACATTTCTTTAGGAAAGGATCAGAATCAGTTTTCTTAAACGCTCATTCAGAGTGCTGGGAGAGTGAGAAACAAGGACTTGGCACTGAAAACAGCACTTTGTGTAAAACTGGGTTCTTGCATAATGAAATAGTTTCTTTAGGAAAGGATCAGATTCAGTTTTCTTAAACACTCATTCTGAGTGCTGGGAGAGTGAGAAACAAGGACTTGGCAATGAAAACATCATTTTGTGAAAACTGGGTTTGTTTATAATGAAAAAAATTCTTTAGGAAAGGATCAGATTCAGTTTTCTTAAACACTCATTCAGAGTGCTGGGAGAGTGAGAAACAAGGACTTGGCATTGAAAACAGCATTTTGTGTAAAACTGGGTTCTTGCATAATGAAAAAGTTTCTTAAGGAAAGGATCAGAATCAGTTTTCTTAAACACTCATTCTGGGTGCTGGGAGAGTGAGAAACAAGGATTTGGCACTGAAAACATCATTTTGTGTAAAACTGGGTTCTTGCATAATGAAATAGTTTCTTAAGGAAAGGATCAGAATCAGTTTTCTTAAACACTCATTCTGAGTGCTGGGAGAGTGAGAAACAAGGACTTGGCAATGAAAACATCATTTTGTGTAAAACTGGGTTTGTTTATAATGAAAAAAATTCTTTAGGAAAGGATCAGATTCAGTTTTCTTAAACACTCATTCAGAGTGCTGGGAGAGTGAGAAACAAGGACTTGGCATTGAAAACAGCATTTTGTGTAAAACTGGGTTCTTGCATAATGAAAAAGTTTCTTAAGGAAAGGATCAGAATCAGTTTTCTTAAACACTCATTCTGGGTGCTGGGAGAGTGAGAAACAAGGATTTGGCACTGAAAACATCATTTTGTGTAAAACTGGGTTCTTGCATAATGAAATAGTTTCTTAAGGAAAGGATCAGAATCAGTTTTCTTAAACACTCATTCTGAGTGCTGGGAGAGTGAGAAACAAAGACCTGGCACTGAAAACATCATTTTGTGTAAAACTGGATTTGTTTATAATGAAAACATTTCTTTAGGAAAGGATCAGAATCAGTTTTCTTAAACGCTCATTCAGAGTGCTGGGAGAGTCAGAAACAAGGACTTGGCACTGAAAACAGCATTTTGTGTAAAACTGGGTTCTTGCATAATGAAATAGTTTCTTAAGGAAAGGATCAGAATCAGTTTTCTTAAACACTCATTATGAGTGCTGGGAGCGTGAGAAACAAGGATTTGGCACTGAAATCTTAATTTTGTGTAAAACTGGGTTCTTGCATAATGAAAAAGTTTCTTAAGGAAAGGATCAGAATCAGTTTTCTTAAACACTCATTCTGAGTGCTGGGAGAGTGAGAAACAAGGATTTGGCACTGAAAACATCATTTTGTGTAAAACTGGGTTCTTGCATAATGAAAATGTTTCTTAAGGAAAGGATCAGAATCAGTTTTCTTAAACACTCATTCTGAGCGCTGGGAGAGTGAGAAACAAGGACCTGGCACTGAAAACATCATTTTGTGTAAAACTGGGTTCTTGCATAATGAAATAGTTTCTTAAGGAAAGGATCAGAATCAGTTTTCTTAAACGTTCATTCTGAGTGCTGGGAGAGTGAGAAACAAGGACTTGGCACTGAAAACATCATTTTGTGTAAAACTGGGTTCTTGCATAATGAAAAGTTTCTTAAGGAAAGGATCAGAATCAGTTTTCTTAAACACTCATTCTGAGTGCTGGGAGAGTGAGAAACAAGATCCTGGCACTGAAAACATCATTTTGTGTAAAACTGGATTTGTTTATAATGAAAACATTTCTTTAGGAAAGGATCAGAATCAGTTTTCTTAAACGCTCATTCAGAGTGCTGGGAGAGTGAGAAACAAGGACTTGGCACTGAAAACAGCACTTTGTGTAAAACTGGGTTCTTGCATAATGAAATAGTTTCTTTAGGAAAGGATCAGATTCAGTTTTCTTAAACACTCATTCTGAGTGCTGGGAGAGTGAGAAACAAGGACTTGGCAATGAAAACATCATTTTGTGAAAACTGGGTTTGTTTATAATGAAAAAAATTCTTTAGGAAAGGATCAGATTCAGTTTTCTTAAACACTCATTCAGAGTGCTGGGAGAGTGAGAAACAAGGACTTGGCATTGAAAACAGCATTTTGTGTAAAACTGGGTTCTTGCATAATGAAAAAGTTTCTTAAGGAAAGGATCAGAATCAGTTTTCTTAAACACTCATTCTGGGTGCTGGGAGAGTGAGAAACAAGGATTTGGCACTGAAAACATCATTTTGTGTAAAACTGGGTTCTTGCATAATGAAATAGTTTCTTAAGGAAAGGATCAGAATCAGTTTTCTTAAACACTCATTCTGAGTGCTGGGAGAGTGAGAAACAAGGACTTGGCAATGAAAACATCATTTTGTGTAAAACTGGGTTTGTTTATAATGAAAAAAATTCTTTAGGAAAGGATCAGATTCAGTTTTCTTAAACGCTCATTCTGAGCGCTGGGAGAGTGAGAAATAAGGACCTGCTACTGAAAACATCATTTTGTGTAAAACTGGGTTCTTGCATAATGAAATAGTTTCTTAAGGAAAGGATCAGAATCAGT
Source organism: Triplophysa bombifrons (assembly GCA_029783895.1). NCBI lineage: Eukaryota > Metazoa > Chordata > Actinopteri > Cypriniformes > Nemacheilidae > Triplophysa > Triplophysa bombifrons. The sequence continues at coordinate 10,207,430 of CM056455.1, forward strand.
TTTCTTAAACGTTCATTCAGAGTGCTGGGAGAGTGAGAAACAAGGACTTGGCACTGAAAAAATCATTTTGTGTAAAACTGGGTTCTTGCATAATGAAATAGTTTCTTAAGGAAAGGATCAGAATCAGTTTTCTTAAACGTTCATTCAGAGTGCTGGGAGAGTAAGAAACAAGGATTTGGCACTGAAATCTTCATTTTGTGTAAAACTGGCTTTTTTTATAATGAAAAAAATTCTTTAGGAAAGGATCAGAATCAGTTTTCTTAAACGTTCATTCTGAGTGCTGGGAGAGTGAGAAACAAGGACTTGGCACTGAAAACATTATTTTGTGTAAAACTGGATTTGTTTATAATGAAAAAAATTCTTTAGGAAAGGATCAGATTCAGTTTTCTTAAACACTCATTCAGAGTGCTGGGAGAGTGAGAAACAAGGACTTGGCACTGAAAACAGCATTTTGTGTAAAACTGGGTTCTTGCATAATGAAAAAGTTTCTTAAGGAAATGATCAGAATCAGATTTCTTAAACGTTCATTATGAGTGCTGGGAGAGTGAGAAACAAGGAGTTCGCACTGAAATCTTCATTTTGTGTAAAACTGGATTTGTTTATAATGAAAAAAATTCTTTAGGAAAGGATCAGAATCAGTTTTCTTAAACGTTCATTCTGAGTGCTGGGAGAGTGAGAAACAAGGACTTGGCACTGAAAACATTATTTTGTGTAAAACTGGATTTGTTTATAATGAAAAAAATTCTTTAGGAAAGGATCAGATTCAGTTTTCTTAAACACTCATTCAGAGTGCTGGGAGAGTGAGAAACAAGGACTTGGCACTGAAAACAGCATTTTGTGTAAAACTGGGTTCTTGCATAATGAAAAAGTTTCTTAAGGAAATGATCAGAATCAGATTTCTTAAACGTTCATTATGAGTGCTGGGAGAGTGAGAAACAAGGAGTTCGCACTGAAATCTTCATTTTGTGTAAAACTGGATTTGTTTATAATGAAAAAAATTCTTTAGGAAAGGATCAGATTCAGTTTTCTTAAACGTTCATTCTGAGTGCTGGGAGAGTGAGAAACAAGGACTTGGCAATGAAAACATCATTTTGTGAAAACTGGGTTTGTTTATAATGAAAAAAATTCTTTAGGAAAGGATCAGATTCAGTTTTCTTAAACGCTCATTATGAGTGCTGGGAGAGTGAGAAACAAGGAGTTGGCACTGAAATCTTCATTTTGTGTAAAACTGGGTTCTTTGCATAATGAAATAGTTTCTTAAGGAAAGGATCAGAATCAGTTTTCTTAAACACTCATTCTGAGTGCTGGGAGAGTGAGAAACAAAGACCTGGCACTGAAAACATCATTTTGTGTAAAACTGGATTTGTTTATAATGAAAACATTTCTTTAGGAAAGGATCATAATCAGTTTTCTTAAACGCTCATTCAGAGTGCTGGGAGAGTGAGAAACAAGGACTTGGCACTGAAAACAGCATTTTGTGTAAAACTGGGTTCTTGCATAATGAAATAGTTTCTTAAGGAAAGGATCAGAATCAGTTTTCTTAAACACTCATTATGAGTGCTGGGAGAGTGAGAAACAAGGATTTGGCACTGAAATCTTAATTTTGTGTAAAACTGGGTTCTTGCATAATGAAAAAGTTTCTTAAGGAAAGGATCAGAATCAGTTTTCTTAAACACTCATTCTGAGCGCTGGGAGAGTGAGAAACATGGACTTGGCACTGAAAACATCATTTTGTGTACAACTGGGTTCTTGCATAATGAAAAGTTTCTTAAGGAAAGGATCAGAATCAGTTTTCTTAAACACTCATTCTGAGTGCTGGGAGAGTGAGAAACAAGATCCTGGCACTGAAAACATCATTTTGTGTAAAACTGGATTTGTTTATAATGAAAACATTTCTTTAGGAAAGGATCAGAATCAGTTTTCTTAAACGCTCATTCAGAGTGCTGGGAGAGTGAGAAACAAGGACTTGGCATTGAAAACAGCATTTTGTGTAAAACTGGGTTCTTGCATAATGAAAAAGTTTCTTAAGGAAAGGATCAGAATCAGTTTTCTTAAACACTCATTCTGAGTGCTGGGAGAGTGAGAAACAAGGATTTGGCACTGAAAACATCATTTTGTGTAAAACTGGGTTCTTGCATAATGAAATAGTTTCTTAAGGAAAGGATCAGAATCAGTTTTCTTAAACACTCATTCTGAGTGCTGGGAGAGTGAGAAACAAGGACTTGGCAATGAAAACATCATTTTGTGTAAAACTGGGTTTGTTTATAATGAAAAAAATTATTTAGGAAAGGATCAGATTCAGTTTTCTTAAACGCTCATTCTGAGCGCTGGGAGAGTGAGAAATAAGGACCTGGCACTGAAAACATCATTTTGTGTAAAACTGGGTTCTTGCATAATGAAATAGTTTCTTAAGGAAAGGATCAGAATCAGTTTTCTTAAACGTTCATTCAGAGTGCTGGGAGAGTGAGAAACAAGGACTTGGCACTGAAAACATCATTTTGTGTAAAACTGGGTTCTTGCATAATGAAATAGTTTCTTTAGGAAAGGATCAGAATCAGTTTTCTTAAACATTCATTCTGAGTGCTGGGAGAGTGAGAAACAAGGACTTGGCACTGAAAACATTATTTTGTGTAAAACTGGGTTTGTTTATAATGAAAACATTTCTTTAGGAAAGGATCAGAATCAGTTTTCTTAAACGCTCATTCAGAGTGCTGGGAGAGTGAGAAACAAGGACTTGGCACTGAAAACAGCATTTTGTGTAAAACTGGGTTCTTTTGCATAGTGAAAAAGTTTAAGGAAAGGATAAGATACAGTTTTCTTAAATGCTCATTCAGAGTGCTGGGAGAGTGAGAAACAAGGACTTGGCACTGAAAACAGCATTTTGTGTAAAACTGGGTTCTTTTGCATAATGAAAAAGTTTCTTAAGGAAAGGATCAGAATCAGTTTTCTTAAACACTCATTATGAGTGCTGGGAGAGTGAGAAACAAGGATTTGGCACTGAAATCTTAATTTTGTGTAAAACTGCGTTCCTGCATAATGAAATAGTTTCTTAAGGAAAGGATCAGAATCAGTTTTCTTAAACGTTCATTCTGAGTGCTGGGAGAGTGAGAAACAAGGACTTGGCACTGAAAACATCATTTTGTGTAAAACTGGGTTCTTGCATAATGAAAAAGTTTCTTTAGGAAAGGATCAGAATCAGTTTTCTTAAACGCTCATTCAGAGTGCTGGGAGAGTGAGAAACAAGAACTTGGCACTGAAAACAGTATTTTTTGTAAAACTGGGTTCTTGCATAATGAAAATGTTTCTTAAGGAAAGGATCAGAATCAGTTTTCTTAAACACTCATTCTGAGTGCTGGGAGAGTGAGAAACAAGATCCTGGCACTGAAAACATCATTTTGTGTAAAACTGGATTTGTTTATAATGAAAACATTTCTTTAGGAAAGGATCAGAATCAGTTTTCTTAAACGCTCATTCAGAGTGCTGGGAGAGTGAGAAACAAGGACTTGGCACTGAAAACAGCACTTTGTGTAAAACTGGGTTCTTGCATAATGAAATAGTTTCTTTAGGAAAGGATCAGATTCAGTTTTCTTAAACACTCATTCTGAGTGCTGGGAGAGTGAGAAACAAGGACTTGGCAATGAAAACATCATTTTGTGAAAACTGGGTTTGTTTATAATGAAAAAAATTCTTTAGGAAAGGATCAGATTCAGTTTTCTTAAACACTCATTCAGAGTGCTGGGAGAGTGAGAAACAAGGACTTGGCATTGAAAACAGCATTTTGTGTAAAACTGGGTTCTTGCATAATGAAAAAGTTTCTTAAGGAAAGGATCAGAATCAGTTTTCTTAAACACTCATTCTGGGTGCTGGGAGAGTGAGAAACAAGGATTTGGCACTGAAAACATCATTTTGTGTAAAACTGGGTTCTTGCATAATGAAATAGTTTCTTAAGGAAAGGATCAGAATCAGTTTTCTTAAACACTCATTCAGAGCGCTGGGAGAGTGAGAAACAAGGACCTGGCACTGAAAACATCATTTTGTGTAAAACTGGGTTCTTGCATAATGAAAATGTTTCTTAAGGAAAGGATCAGAATCAGTTTTCTTAAACACTCATTCTGAGTGCTGGGAGAGTGAGAAACAAGATCCTGGCACTGAAAACATCATTTTGTGTAAAACTGGATTTGTTTATAATGAAAACATTTCTTTAGGAAAGGATCAGAATCAGTTTTCTTAAACGCTCATTCAGAGTGCTGGGAGAGTGAGAAACAAGGACTTGGCACTGAAAACAGCACTTTGTGTAAAACTGGGTTCTTGCATAATGAAATAGTTTCTTTAGGAAAGGATCAGATTCAGTTTTCTTAAACACTCATTCTGAGTGCTGGGAGAGTGAGAAACAAGGACTTGGCAATGAAAACATCATTTTGTGAAAACTGGGTTTGTTTATAATGAAAAAAATTCTTTAGGAAAGGATCAGATTCAGTTTTCTTAAACACTCATTCAGAGTGCTGGGAGAGTGAGAAACAAGGACTTGGCATTGAAAACAGCATTTTGTGTAAAACTGGGTTCTTGCATAATGAAAAAGTTTCTTAAGGAAAGGATCAGAATCAGTTTTCTTAAACACTCATTCTGGGTGCTGGGAGAGTGAGAAACAAGGATTTGGAACTGAAAACATCATTTTGTGTAAAACTGGGTTCTTGCATAATGAAATAGTTTCTTAAGGAAAGGATCAGAATCAGTTTTCTTAAACACTCATTCTGAGTGCTGGGAGAGTGAGAAACAAGGACTTGGCAATGAAAACATCATTTTGTGTAAAACTGGGTTTGTTTATAATGAAAAAAATTCTTTAGGAAAGGATCAGATTCAGTTTTCTTAAACACTCATTCAGAGTGCTGGGAGAGTGAGAAACAAGGACTTGGCATTGAAAACAGCATTTTGTGTAAAACTGGGTTCTTGCATAATGAAAAAGTTTCTTAAGGAAAGGATCAGAATCAGTTTTCTTAAACACTCATTCTGGGTGCTGGGAGAGTGAGAAACAAGGATTTGGCACTGAAAACATCATTTTGTGTAAAACTGGGTTCTTGCATAATGAAATAGTTTCTTAAGGAAAGGATCAGAATCAGTTTTCTTAAACGTTCATTCAGAGTGCTGGGAGAGTGAGAAACAAGGACTTGGCACTGAAAAAATCATTTTGTGTAAAACTGGGTTCTTGCATAATGAAATAGTTTCTTAAGGAAAGGATCAGAATCAGTTTTCTTAAACGTTCATTCAGAGTGCTGGGAGAGTAAGAAACAAGGATTTGGCACTGAAATCTTCATTTTGTGTAAAACTGGCTTTTTTTATAATGAAAAAAATTCTTTAGGAAAGGATCAGAATCAGTTTTCTTAAACGTTCATTCTGAGTGCTGGGAGAGTGAGAAACAAGGACTTGGCACTGAAAACATTATTTTGTGTAAAACTGGATTTGTTTATAATGAAAAAAATTCTTTAGGAAAGGATCAGATTCAGTTTTCTTAAACACTCATTCAGAGTGCTGGGAGAGTGAGAAACAAGGACTTGGCACTGAAAACAGCATTTTGTGTAAAACTGGGTTCTTGCATAATGAAAAAGTTTCTTAAGGAAATGATCAGAATCAGATTTCTTAAACGTTCATTATGAGTGCTGGGAGAGTGAGAAACAAGGAGTTCGCACTGAAATCTTCATTTTGTGTAAAACTGGATTTGTTTATAATGAAAAAAATTCTTTAGGAAAGGATCAGAATCAGTTTTCTTAAACGTTCATTCTGAGTGCTGGGAGAGTGAGAAACAAGGACTTGGCACTGAAAACATTATTTTGTGTAAAACTGGATTTGTTTATAATGAAAAAAATTCTTTAGGAAAGGATCAGATTCAGTTTTCTTAAACACTCATTCAGAGTGCTGGGAGAGTGAGAAACAAGGACTTGGCACTGAAAACAGCATTTTGTGTAAAACTGGGTTCTTGCATAATGAAAAAGTTTCTTAAGGAAATGATCAGAATCAGATTTCTTAAACGTTCATTATGAGTGCTGGGAGAGTGAGAAACAAGGAGTTCGCACTGAAATCTTCATTTTGTGTAAAACTGGATTTGTTTATAATGAAAAAAATTCTTTAGGAAAGGATCAGATTCAGTTTTCTTAAACGTTCATTCTGAGTGCTGGGAGAGTGAGAAACAAGGACTTGGCAATGAAAACATCATTTTGTGAAAACTGGGTTTGTTTATAATGAAAAAAATTCTTTAGGAAAGGATCAGATTCAGTTTTCTTAAACGCTCATTATGAGTGCTGGGAGAGTGAGAAACAAGGAGTTGGCACTGAAATCTTCATTTTGTGTAAAACTGGGTTCTTTGCATAATGAAATAGTTTCTTAAGGAAAGGATCAGAATCAGTTTTCTTAAACGTTCATTCAGAGTGCTGGGAGAGTGAGAAACAAGGACTTGGCACTGAAAAAATCATGTTGTGTAAAACTGGGTTCTTGCATAATGAAATAGTTTCTTAAGGAAAGGATCAGAATCAGTTTTCTTAAACACTCATTCTGAGTGCTGGGAGAGTGAGAAACAAAGACCTGGCACTGAAAACATCATTTTGTGTAAAACTGGATTTGTTTATAATGAAAACATTTCTTTAGGAAAGGATCAGAATCAGTTTTCTTAAACGCTCATTCAGAGTGCTGGGAGAGTCAGAAACAAGGACTTGGCACTGAAAACAGCATTTTGTGTAAAACTGGGTTCTTGCATAATGAAATAGTTTCTTAAGGAAAGGATCAGAATCAGTTTTCTTAAACACTCATTATGAGTGCTGGGAGCGTGAGAAACAAGGATTTGGCACTGAAATCTTAATTTTGTGTAAAACTGGGTTCTTGCATAATGAAAAAGTTTCTTAAGGAAAGGATCAGAATCAGTTTTCTTAAACACTCATTCTGAGTGCTGGGAGAGTGAGAAACAAGGATTTGGCACTGAAAACATCATTTTGTGTAAAACTGGGTTCTTGCATAATGAAAATGTTTCTTAAGGAAAGGATCAGAATCAGTTTTCTTAAACACTCATTCTGAGCGCTGGGAGAGTGAGAAACAAGGACCTGGCACTGAAAACATAATTTTGTGTAAAACTGGGTTCTTGCATAATGAAATAGTTTCTTAAGGAAAGGATCAGAATCAGTTTTCTTAAACGTTCATTCTGAGTGCTGGGAGAGTGAGAAACAAGGACTTGGCACTGAAAACATCATTTTGTGTAAAACTGGGTTCTTGCATAATGAAAAGTTTCTTAAGGAAAGGATCAGAATCAGTTTTCTTAAACACTCATTCTGAGTGCTGGGAGAGTGAGAAACAAGATCCTGGCACTGAAAACATCATTTTGTGTAAAACTGGATTTGTTTATAATGAAAACATTTCTTTAGGAAAGGATCAGAATCAGTTTTCTTAAACGCTCATTCAGAGTGCTGGGAGAGTGAGAAACAAGGACTTGGCACTGAAAACAGCACTTTGTGTAAAACTGGGTTCTTGCATAATGAAATAGTTTCTTTAGGAAAGGATCAGATTCAGTTTTCTTAAACACTCATTCTGAGTGCTGGGAGAGTGAGAAACAAGGACTTGGCAATGAAAACATCATTTTGTGAAAACTGGGTTTGTTTATAATGAAAAAAATTCTTTAGGAAAGGATCAGATTCAGTTTTCTTAAACACTCATTCAGAGTGCTGGGAGAGTGAGAAACAAGGACTTGGCATTGAAAACAGCATTTTGTGTAAAACTGGGTTCTTGCATAATGAAAAAGTTTCTTAAGGAAAGGATCAGAATCAGTTTTCTTAAACACTCATTCTGGGTGCTGGGAGAGTGAGAAACAAAGACCTGGCACTGAAAACATCATTTTGTGTAAAACTGGATTTGTTTATAATGAAAACATTTCTTTAGGAAAGGATCAGAATCAGTTTTCTTAAACGCTCATTCAGAGTGCTGGGAGAGTCAGAAACAAGGACTTGGCACTGAAAACAGCATTTTGTGTAAAACTGGGTTCTTGCATAATGAAATAGTTTCTTAAGGAAAGGATCAGAATCAGTTTTCTTAAACACTCATTATGAGTGCTGGGAGCGTGAGAAACAAGGATTTGGCACTGAAATCTTAATTTTGTGTAAAACTGGGTTCTTGCATAATGAAAAAGTTTCTTAAGGAAAGGATCAGAATCAGTTTTCTTAAACACTCATTCTGAGTGCTGGGAGAGTGAGAAACAAGGATTTGGCACTGAAAACATCATTTTGTGTAAAACTGGGTTCTTGCATAATGAAAATGTTTCTTAAGGAAAGGATCAGAATCAGTTTTCTTAAACACTCATTCTGAGCGCTGGGAGAGTGAGAAACAAGGACCTGGCACTGAAAACATCATTTTGTGTAAAACTGGGTTCTTGCATAATGAAATAGTTTCTTAAGGAAAGGATCAGAATCAGTTTTCTTAAACGTTCATTCTGAGTGCTGGGAGAGTGAGAAACAAGGACTTGGCACTGAAAACATCATTTTGTGTAAAACTGGGTTCTTGCATAATGAAAAGTTTCTTAAGGAAAGGATCAGAATCAGTTTTCTTAAACACTCATTCTGAGTGCTGGGAGAGTGAGAAACAAGATCCTGGCACTGAAAACATCATTTTGTGTAAAACTGGATTTGTTTATAATGAAAACATTTCTTTAGGAAAGGATCAGAATCAGTTTTCTTAAACGCTCATTCAGAGTGCTGGGAGAGTGAGAAACAAGGACTTGGCACTGAAAACAGCACTTTGTGTAAAACTGGGTTCTTGCATAATGAAATAGTTTCTTTAGGAAAGGATCAGATTCAGTTTTCTTAAACACTCATTCTGAGTGCTGGGAGAGTGAGAAACAAGGACTTGGCAATGAAAACATCATTTTGTGAAAACTGGGTTTGTTTATAATGAAAAAAATTCTTTAGGAAAGGATCAGATTCAGTTTTCTTAAACACTCATTCAGAGTGCTGGGAGAGTGAGAAACAAGGACTTGGCATTGAAAACAGCATTTTGTGTAAAACTGGGTTCTTGCATAATGAAAAAGTTTCTTAAGGAAAGGATCAGAATCAGTTTTCTTAAACACTCATTCTGGGTGCTGGGAGAGTGAGAAACAAAGACCTGGCACTGAAAACATCATTTTGTGTAAAACTGGATTTGTTTATAATGAAAACATTTCTTTAGGAAAGGATCAGAATCAGTTTTCTTAAACGCTCATTCAGAGTGCTGGGAGAGTCAGAAACAAGGACTTGGCACTGAAAACAGCATTTTGTGTAAAACTGGGTTCTTGCATAATGAAATAGTTTCTTAAGGAAAGGATCAGAATCAGTTTTCTTAAACACTCATTATGAGTGCTGGGAGCGTGAGAAACAAGGATTTGGCACTGAAATCTTAATTTTGTGTAAAACTGGGTTCTTGCATAATGAAAAAGTTTCTTAAGGAAAGGATCAGAATCAGTTTTCTTAAACACTCATTCTGAGTGCTGGGAGAGTGAGAAACAAGGATTTGGCACTGAAAACATCATTTTGTGTAAAACTGGGTTCTTGCATAATGAAAATGTTTCTTAAGGAAAGGATCAGAATCAGTTTTCTTAAACGTTCATTCTGAGTGCTGGGAGAGTGAGAAACAAGGACTTGGCACTGAAAACATCATTTTGTGTAAAACTGGGTTCTTGCATAATGAAAAGTTTCTTAAGGAAAGGATCAGAATCAGTTTTCTTAAACACTCATTCTGAGTGCTGGGAGAGTGAGAAACAAGATCCTGGCACTGAAAACATCATTTTGTGTAAAACTGGATTTGTTTATAATGAAAACATTTCTTTAGGAAAGGATCAGAATCAGTTTTCTTAAACGCTCATTCAGAGTGCTGGGAGAGTGAGAAACAAGGACTTGGCACTGAAAACAGCACTTTGTGTAAAACTGGGTTCTTGCATAATGAAATAGTTTCTTTAGGAAAGGATCAGATTCAGTTTTCTTAAACACTCATTCTGAGTGCTGGGAGAGTGAGAAACAAGGACTTGGCAATGAAAACATCATTTTGTGAAAACTGGGTTTGTTTATAATGAAAAAAATTCTTTAGGAAAGGATCAGATTCAGTTTTCTTAAACACTCATTCAGAGTGCTGGGAGAGTGAGAAACAAGGACTTGGCATTGAAAACAGCATTTTGTGTAAAACTGGGTTCTTGCATAATGAAAAAGTTTCTTAAGGAAAGGATCAGAATCAGTTTTCTTAAACACTCATTCTGGGTGCTGGGAGAGTGAGAAACAAGGATTTGGCACTGAAAACATCATTTTGTGTAAAACTGGGTTCTTGCATAATGAAATAGTTTCTTAAGGAAAGGATCAGAATCAGTTTTCTTAAACACTCATTCTGAGTGCTGGGAGAGTGAGAAACAAGGACTTGGCAATGAAAACATCATTTTGTGTAAAACTGGGTTTGTTTATAATGAAAAAAATTCTTTAGGAAAGGATCAGATTCAGTTTTCTTAAACGCTCATTCTGAGCGCTGGGAGAGTGAGAAATAAGGACCTGGCACTGAAAACATCATTTTGTGTAAAACTGGGTTCTTGCATAATGAAATAGTTTCTTAAGGAAAGGATCAGAATCAGTTTTCTTAAACGTTCATTCAGAGTGCTGGGAGAGTGAGAAACAAGGACTTGGCACTGAAAAAATCATTTTGTGTAAAACTGGGTTCTTGCATAATGAAATAGTTTCTTAAGGAAAGGATCAGAATCAGTTTTCTTAAACGTTCATTCAGAGTGCTGGGAGAGTAAGAAACAAGGATTTGGCACTGAAATCTTCATTTTGTGTAAAACTGGCTTTTTTTATAATGAAAAAAATTCTTTAGGAAAGGATCAGAATCAGTTTTCTTAAACGTTCATTCTGAGTGCTGGGAGAGTGAGAAACAAGGACTTGGCAATGAAAACATCATTTTGTGAAAACTGGGTTTGTTTATAATGAAAAAAATTCTTTAGGAAAGGATCAGATTCAGTTTTCTTAAACGCTCATTATGAGTGCTGGGAGAGTGAGAAACAAGGAGTTGGCACTGAAATCTTCATTTTGTGTAAAACTGGGTTCTTTGCATAATGAAATAGTTTCTTAAGGAAAGGATCAGAATCAGTTTTCTTAAACACTCATTCTGAGTGCTGGGAGAGTGAGAAACAAAGACCTGGCACTGAAAACATCATTTTGTGTAAAACTGGATTTGTTTATAATGAAAACATTTCTTTAGGAAAGGATCAGAATCAGTTTTCTTAAACGCTCATTCAGAGTGCTGGGAGAGTGAGAAACAAGGACTTGGCACTGAAAACAGCACTTTGTGTAAAACTGGGTTCTTGCATAATGAAATAGTTTCTTTAGGAAAGGATCAGATTCAGTTTTCTTAAACACTCATTCTGAGTGCTGGGAGAGTGAGAAACAAGGACTTGGCAATGAAAACATCATTTTGTGAAAACTGGGTTTGTTTATAATGAAAAAAATTCTTTAGGAAAGGATCAGATTCAGTTTTCTTAAACACTCATTCAGAGTGCTGGGAGAGTGAGAAACAAGGACTTGGCATTGAAAACAGCATTTTGTGTAAAACTGGGTTCTTGCATAATGAAAAAGTTTCTTAAGGAAAGGATCAGAATCAGTTTTCTTAAACACTCATTCTGGGTGCTGGGAGAGTGAGAAACAAAGACCTGGCACTGAAAACATCATTTTGTGTAAAACTGGATTTGTTTATAATGAAAACATTTCTTTAGGAAAGGATCAGAATCAGTTTTCTTAAACGCTCATTCAGAGTGCTGGGAGAGTCAGAAACAAGGACTTGGCACTGAAAACAGCATTTTGTGTAAAACTGGGTTCTTGCATAATGAAATAGTTTCTTAAGGAAAGGATCAGAATCAGTTTTCTTAAACACTCATTATGAGTGCTGGGAGCGTGAGAAACAAGGATTTGGCACTGAAATCTTAATTTTGTGTAAAACTGGGTTCTTGCATAATGAAAAAGTTTCTTAAGGAAAGGATCAGAATCAGTTTTCTTAAACACTCATTCTGAGTGCTGGGAGAGTGAGAAACAAGGATTTGGCACTGAAAACATCATTTTGTGTAAAACTGGGTTCTTGCATAATGAAAATGTTTCTTAAGGAAAGGATCAGAATCAGTTTTCTTAAACGTTCATTCTGAGTGCTGGGAGAGTGAGAAACAAGGACTTGGCACTGAAAACATCATTTTGTGTAAAACTGGGTTCTTGCATAATGAAAAGTTTCTTAAGGAAAGGATCAGAATCAGTTTTCTTAAACGTTCATTCTGAGTGCTGGGAGAGTGAGAAACAAGGACTTGGCAATGAAAACATCATTTTGTGAAAACTGGGTTTGTTTATAATGAAAAAAATTCTTTAGGAAAGGATCAGATTCAGTTTTCTTAAACGCTCATTATGAGTGCTGGGAGAGTGAGAAACAAGGAGTTGGCACTGAAATCTTCATTTTGTGTAAAACTGGGTTCTTTGCATAATGAAATAGTTTCTTAAGGAAAGGATCAGAATCAGTTTTCTTAAACACTCATTCTGAGTGCTGGGAGAGTGAGAAACAAAGACCTGGCACTGAAAACATCATTTTGTGTAAAACTGGATTTGTTTATAATGAAAACATTTCTTTAGGAAAGGATCAGAATCAGTTTTCTTAAACGCTCATTCAGAGTGCTGGGAGAGTGAGAAACAAGGACTTGGCACTGAAAACAGCATTTTGTGTAAAACTGGGTTCTTGCATAATGAAATAGTTTCTTAAGGAAAGGATCAGAATCAGTTTTCTTAAACACTCATTATGAGTGCTGGGAGAGTGAGAAACAAGGATTTGGCACTGAAATCTTAATTTTGTGTAAAACTGGGTTCTTGCATAATGAAAAAGTTTCTTAAGGAAAGGATCAGAATCAGTTTTCTTAAACACTCATTCTGAGTGCTGGGAGAGTGAGAAACAAGGATTTGGCACTGAAAACATCATTTTGTGTAAAACTGGGTTCTTGCATAATGAAAAGTTTCTTAAGGAAAGGATCAGAATCAGTTTTCTTAAACACTCATTCTGAGTGCTGGGAGAGTGAGAAACAAGGACTTGGCCCTGAAAACATCATTTTGTGTACAACTGGGTTCTTGCATAATGAAAAGTTTCTTAAGGAAAGGATCAGAATCAGTTTTCTTAAACACTCATTCTGAGTGCTGGGAGAGTGAGAAACAAGATCCTGGCACTGAAAACATCATTTTGTGTAAAACTGGATTTGTTTATAATGAAAACATTTCTTTAGGAAAGGATCAGAATCAGTTTTCTTAAACGCTCATTCAGAGTGCTGGGAGAGTGAGAAACAAGGACTTGGCATTGAAAACAGCATTTTGTGTAAAACTGGGTTCTTGCATAATGAAAAAGTTTCTTAAGGAAAGGATCAGAATCAGTTTTCTTAAACACTCATTCTGAGTGCTGGGAGAGTGAGAAACAAGGATTTGGCACTGAAAACATCATTTTGTGTAAAACTGGGTTCTTGCATAATGAAATAGTTTCTTAAGGAAAGGATCAGAATCAGTTTTCTTAAACACTCATTCTGAGTGCTGGGAGAGTGAGAAACAAGGACTTGGCAATGAAAACATCATTTTGTGTAAAACTGGGTTTGTTTATAATGAAAAAAATTATTTAGGAAAGGATCAGATTCAGTTTTCTTAAACGCTCATTCTGAGCGCTGGGAGAGTGAGAAATAAGGACCTGGCACTGAAAACATCATTTTGTGTAAAACTGGGTTCTTGCATAATGAAATAGTTTCTTAAGGAAAGGATCAGAATCAGTTTTCTTAAACGCTCATTCTGAGCGCTGGGAGAGTGAGAAACAAGGACTTGGCACTGAAAACAGCATTTTGTGTAAAACTGGGTTCTTTTGCATAGTGAAAAAGTTTAAGGAAAGGATAAGATACAGTTTTCTTAAATGCTCATTCAGAGTGCTGGGAGAGTGAGAAACAAGGACTTGGCACTGAAAACAGCATTTTGTGTAAAACTGGGTTCTTTTGCATAATGAAAAAGTTTCTTAAGGAAAGGATAAGATACAGTTTTCTTAAACACTCATTCTGAGTGCTGGGAGAGTGAGAAACAAGGACTTGGCACTGAAAACAGCATTTTGTGTAAAACTGGGTTCTTTTGCATAATGAAAAAGTTTCTTAAGGAAAGGATCAGAATCAGTTTTCTTAAACACTCATTATGAGTGCTGGGAGAGTGAGAAACAAGGATTTGGCACTGAAATCTTAATTTTGTGTAAAACTGCGTTCCTGCATAATGAAATAGTTTCTTAAGGAAAGGATCAGAATCAGTTTTCTTAAACGTTCATTCTAAGTGCTGGGAGAGTGAGAAACAAGGACTTGGCAATGAAAACATCATTTTGTGTAAAACTGGGTTTGTTTATAATGAAAAAAATTCTTTAGGAAAGGATCAGATTCAGTTTTCTTAAACGCTCATTCTGAGCGCTGGGAGAGTGAGAAACAAGGACCTGGCACTGAAAACATCATTTTGTGTAAAACTGGGTTCTTGCATAATGAAATAGTTTCTTAAGGAAAGGATCAGAATCAGTTTTCTTAAACACTCATTCTGAGTGCTGGGAGAGTGAGAAACAAGGACCTGGCACTGAAAACATCATTTTGTGTAAAACTGGATTTGTTTATAATGAAAAAAATTCTTTAGGAAAGGATCAGATTCAGATTTCTTAAACGCTCATTCTGAGCACTGGGAGAGTGAGAAACAAGGACCTGGCACTGAAAACATCATTTTGTGTAAAACTGGGTTCTTGCATAATGAAATAGTTTCTTAAGGAAAGGATCAGAATCAGTTTTCTTAAACGTTCATTCTGAGTGCTGGGAGAGTGAGAAACAAGGACTTGGCACTGAAAACATCATTTTGTGTAAAACTGGGTTCTTGCATAATGAAAAAGTTTCTTAAGGAAAGGATCAGAATCAGTTTTCTTAAACACTCATTCTGAGTGCTGGGAGAGTGAGAAACAAGGACCTGGCACTGAAAACATCATTTTGTGTAAAACTGGATTTGTTTATAATGAAAAAAATTATTTAGGAAAGGATCAGATTCAGTTTTCTTAAACGCTCATTCTGAGCGCTGGGAGAGTGAGAAATAAGGACCTGGCACTGAAAACATCATTTTGTGTAAAACTGGGTTCTTTTGCATAATGAAAAAGTTTCTTAAGGAAAGGATAAGATACAGTTTTCTTAAATGCTCATTCTGAGTGCTGGGAGAGTGAGAAACAAGGATTTGGCACTGAAAACATCATTTTGTGTAAAACTGGGTTCTTGCATAATGAAATAGTTTCTTAAGGAAAGGATCAGAATCAGTTTTCTTAAACACTCATTATGAGTGCTGGGAGAGTAAGAAACAAGGATTTGGCACTGAAATCTTCATTTTGTGTAAAACTGGCTTTGTTTATAATGAAAAAAATTCTTTAGGAAAGGATCAGATTCAGTTTTCTTAAACTCTCATTCTGAGTGCTGGGAGAGTGAGAAACAAGGATTTGGCACTGAAATCTTCATTTTGTGTAAAACTGGGTTCTTGTATAATGAAATAGTTTCTTTAGGAAAGGATCAGAATCAGTTTTCTTAAACGTTCATTCTGAGTGCTGGGAGAGTGAGAAACAAGGACTTGGCACTGAAAACATCATTTTGTGTAAAACTGGGTTCTTGCATAATGAAATAGTTTCTTAAGGAAAGGATCAGAATCAGTTTTCTTAAACTCTCATTCTGAGCGCTGGGAGAGTGAGAAACAAGGATTTGGCACTGAAATCTTCATTTTGTGTAAAACTGGGTTCTTGTATAATGAAATAGTTTCTTTAGGAAAGGATCAGAATCAGTTTTCTTAAACGTTCATTCTGAGTGCTGGGAGAGTGAGAAACAAGGACTTGGCACTGAAAACATTATTTTGTGTAAAACTGGGTTTGTTTATAATGAAAACATTTCTTTAGGAAAGGATCAGAATCAGTTTTCTTAAACGTTCATTCTGAGTGCTGGGAGAGTGAGAAACAAGGACTTGGCACTGAAAACATCATTTTGTGTAAAACTGGGTTCTTGCATAATGAAATAGTTTCTTAAGGAAAGGATCAGAATCAGTTTTCTTAAACACTCATTCTGAGTGCTGGGAGAGTGAGAAACAAGGACCTGGCACTGAAAACATCATTTTGTGTAAAACTGGATTTGTTTATAATGAAAAAAATTCTAGGAAAGGATCAGATTCAGTTTTCTTAAACACTCATTCAGAGTGCTGGGAGAGTGAGAAACAAGAACTTGGCATTGAAAACAGCATTTTTTGTAAAACTGGGTTCTTGCATAATGAAAAAGTTTCTTAAGGAAAGGATCAGAATCAGTTTTCTTAAACACTCATTCAGAGTGCTGGGAGAGTGAGAAACAAGAACTTGGCATTGAAAACAGCATTTTTTGTAAAACTGGGTTCTTGCATAATGAAATAGTTTCTTAAGGAAAGGATCAGAATCAGTTTTCTTAAACGTTCATTCTGAGTGCTGGGAGAGTGAGAAACAAGGACTTGGCAATGAAAACATCATTTTGTGTAAAACTGGATTTGTTTATAATGAAAACATTTCTTTAGGAAAGGATCAGAATCAGTTTTCTTAAACGCTCATTCAGAGTGCTGGGAGAGTGAGAAACAAGGACTTGGCACTGAAAACAGCATTTTGTGTAAAACTGGCTTTGTTTATAATGAAAAAAATTCTTTAGGAAAGGATCAGATTCAGTTTTCTTAAACGATCATTCTGAGCACTGGGAGAGTGAGAAACAAGGACCTGGCACTGAAAACATCATTTTGTGTAAAACTGGGTTCTTGTATAATGAAATAGTTTCTTAAGGAAAGGATCAGAATCAGTTTTCTTAAACACTCATTCTGAGTGCTGGGAGAGTGAGAAACAAGGACTTGGCAATGAAAACATCATTTTGTGTAAAACTGGGTTCTTGCATAATGAAATAGTTTCTTAAGGAAAGGATCAGAATCAGTTTTCTTAAACGTTCATTCTGAGTGCTGGGAGAGTGAGAAACAAGGACTTGGCAATGAAAACATCATTTTGTGTAAAACTGGGTTCTTTTATAATGAAATAGTTTCTTAAGGAAAGGATCAGAATCAGTTTTCTTAAACACTCATTCTGAGTGCTGGGAGAGTGAGAAACAAGGACCTGGCACTGAAAACATCATTTTGTGTAAAACTGGATTTGTTTATAATGAAAAAAATTCTAGGAAAGGATCAGATTCAGTTTTCTTAAACACTCATTCAGAGTGCTGGGAGAGTGAGAAACAAGAACTTGGCATTGAAAACAGCATTTTTTGTAAAACTGGGTTCTTGCATAATGAAAAAGTTTCTTAAGGAAAGGATCAGAATCAGTTTTCTTAAACACTCATTCAGAGTGCTGGGAGAGTGAGAAACAAGAACTTGGCATTGAAAACAGCATTTTTTGTAAAACTGGGTTCTTGCATAATGAAATAGTTTCTTAAGGAAAGGATCAGAATCAGTTTTCTTAAACGTTCATTCTGAGTGCTGGGAGAGTGAGAAACAAGGACTTGGCAATGAAAACATCATTTTGTGTAAAACTGGGTTCTTTTATAATGAAATAGTTTCTTAAGGAAAGGATCAGAATCAGTTTTCTTAAACGTTCATTCAGAGTGCTGGGAGAGTGAGAAACAAGGACTTGGCACTGAAAAAATCATTTTGTGTAAAACTGGGTTCTTGCATAATGAAATAGTTTCTTAAGGAAAGGATCAGAATCAGTTTTCTTAAACGTTCATTCAGAGTGCTGGGAGAGTAAGAAACAAGGATTTGGCACTGAAATCTTCATTTTGTGTAAAACTGGCTTTTTTTATAATGAAAAAAATTCTTTAGGAAAGGATCAGAATCAGTTTTCTTAAACGTTCATTCTGAGTGCTGGGAGAGTGAGAAACAAGGACTTGGCACTGAAAACATTATTTTGTGTAAAACTGGATTTGTTTATAATGAAAAAAATTCTTTAGGAAAGGATCAGATTCAGTTTTCTTAAACACTCATTCAGAGTGCTGGGAGAGTGAGAAACAAGGACTTGGCACTGAAAACAGCATTTTGTGTAAAACTGGGTTCTTGCATAATGAAAAAGTTTCTTAAGGAAATGATCAGAATCAGATTTCTTAAACGTTCATTATGAGTGCTGGGAGAGTGAGAAACAAGGAGTTCGCACTGAAATCTTCATTTTGTGTAAAACTGGATTTGTTTATAATGAAAAAAATTCTTTAGGAAAGGATCAGAATCAGTTTTCTTAAACGTTCATTCTGAGTGCTGGGAGAGTGAGAAACAAGGACCTGGCACTGAAAACATCATTTTGTGTAAAACTGGGTTCTTGTATAATGAAATAGTTTCTTAAGGAAAGGATCAGAATCAGTTTTCTTAAACACTCATTCTGAGTGCTGGGAGAGTGAGAAACAAGGACTTGGCAATGAAAACATCATTTTGTGTAAAACTGGGTTCTTGCATAATGAAATAGTTTCTTAAGGAAAGGATCAGAATCAGTTTTCTTAAACGTTCATTCTGAGTGCTGGGAGAGTGAGAAACAAGGACTTGGCAATGAAAACATCATTTTGTGTAAAACTGGGTTCTTTTATAATGAAATAGTTTCTTAAGGAAAGGATCAGAATCAGTTTTCTTAAACACTCATTCTGAGTGCTGGGAGAGTGAGAAACAAGGACCTGGCACTGAAAACATCATTTTGTGTAAAACTGGATTTGTTTATAATGAAAAAAATTCTAGGAAAGGATCAGATTCAGTTTTCTTAAACACTCATTCAGAGTGCTGGGAGAGTGAGAAACAAGAACTTGGCATTGAAAACAGCATTTTTTGTAAAACTGGGTTCTTGCATAATGAAAAAGTTTCTTAAGGAAAGGATCAGAATCAGTTTTCTTAAACACTCATTCAGAGTGCTGGGAGAGTGAGAAACAAGAACTTGGCATTGAAAACAGCATTTTTTGTAAAACTGGGTTCTTGCATAATGAAATAGTTTCTTAAGGAAAGGATCAGAATCAGTTTTCTTAAACGTTCATTCTGAGTGCTGGGAGAGTGAGAAACAAGGACTTGGCAATGAAAACATCATTTTGTGTAAAACTGGGTTCTTTTATAATGAAATAGTTTCTTAAGGAAAGGATCAGAATCAGTTTTCTTAAACGTTCATTCAGAGTGCTGGGAGAGTGAGAAACAAGGACTTGGCACTGAAAAAATCATTTTGTGTAAAACTGGGTTCTTGCATAATGAAATAGTTTCTTAAGGAAAGGATCAGAATCAGTTTTCTTAAACGTTCATTCAGAGTGCTGGGAGAGTAAGAAACAAGGATTTGGCACTGAAATCTTCATTTTGTGTAAAACTGGCTTTTTTTATAATGAAAAAAATTCTTTAGGAAAGGATCAGAATCAGTTTTCTTAAACGTTCATTCTGAGTGCTGGGAGAGTGAGAAACAAGGACTTGGCACTGAAAACATTATTTTGTGTAAAACTGGATTTGTTTATAATGAAAAAAATTCTTTAGGAAAGGATCAGATTCAGTTTTCTTAAACACTCATTCAGAGTGCTGGGAGAGTGAGAAACAAGGACTTGGCACTGAAAACAGCATTTTGTGTAAAACTGGGTTCTTGCATAATGAAAAAGTTTCTTAAGGAAATGATCAGAATCAGATTTCTTAAACGTTCATTATGAGTGCTGGGAGAGTGAGAAACAAGGAGTTCGCACTGAAATCTTCATTTTGTGTAAAACTGGATTTGTTTATAATGAAAAAAATTCTTTAGGAAAGGATCAGAATCAGTTTTCTTAAACGTTCATTCTGAGTGCTGGGAGAGTGAGAAACAAGGACTTGGCACTGAAAACATTATTTTGTGTAAAACTGGATTTGTTTATAATGAAAAAAATTCTTTAGGAAAGGATCAGATTCAGTTTTCTTAAACACTCATTCAGAGTGCTGGGAGAGTGAGAAACAAGGACTTGGCACTGAAAACAGCATTTTGTGTAAAACTGGGTTCTTGCATAATGAAAAAGTTTCTTAAGGAAATGATCAGAATCAGATTTCTTAAACGTTCATTATGAGTGCTGGGAAAGTGAGAAACAAGGAGTTCGCACTGAAATCTTCATTTTGTGTAAAACTGGATTTGTTTATAATGAAAAAAATTCTTTAGGAAAGGATCAGATTCAGTTTTCTTAAACGTTCATTCTGAGTGCTGGGAGAGTGAGAAACAAGGACTTGGCAATGAAAACATCATTTTGTGAAAACTGGGTTTGTTTATAATGAAAAAAATTCTTTAGGAAAGGATCAGATTCAGTTTTCTTAAACGCTCATTATGAGTGCTGGGAGAGTGAGAAACAAGGAGTTGGCACTGAAATCTTCATTTTGTGTAAAACTGGGTTCTTTGCATAATGAAATAGTTTCTTTAGGAAAGGATCAGAATCAGTTTTCTTAAACGCTCATTCAGAGTGCTGGGAGAGTCAGAAACAAGGACTTGGCACTGAAAACAGCATTTTGTGTAAAACTGGGTTCTTGCATAATGAAATAGTTTCTTAAGGAAAGGATCAGAATCAGTTTTCTTAAACACTCATTATGAGTGCTGGGAGCGTGAGAAACAAGGATTTGGCACTGAAATCTTAATTTTGTGTAAAACTGGGTTCTTGCATAATGAAAAAGTTTCTTAAGGAAAGGATCAGAATCAGTTTTCTTAAACACTCATTCTGAGTGCTGGGAGAGTGAGAAACAAGGATTTGGCACTGAAAACATCATTTTGTGTAAAACTGGGTTCTTGCATAATGAAAATGTTTCTTAAGGAAAGGATCAGAATCAGTTTTCTTAAACACTCATTCTGAGCGCTGGGAGAGTGAGAAACAAGGACCTGGCACTGAAAACATCATTTTGTGTAAAACTGGGTTCTTGCATAATGAAATAGTTTCTTAAGGAAAGGATCAGAATCAGTTTTCTTAAACGTTCATTCTGAGTGCTGGGAGAGTGAGAAACAAGGACTTGGCACTGAAAACATCATTTTGTGTAAAACTGGGTTCTTGCATAATGAAAAGTTTCTTAAGGAAAGGATCAGAATCAGTTTTCTTAAACACTCATTCTGAGTGCTGGGAGAGTGAGAAACAAGATCCTGGCACTGAAAACATCATTTTGTGTAAAACTGGATTTGTTTATAATGAAAACATTTCTTTAGGAAAGGATCAGAATCAGTTTTCTTAAACGCTCATTCAGAGTGCTGGGAGAGTGAGAAACAAGGACTTGGCACTGAAAACAGCACTTTGTGTAAAACTGGGTTCTTGCATAATGAAATAGTTTCTTTAGGAAAGGATCAGATTCAGTTTTCTTAAACACTCATTCTGAGTGCTGGGAGAGTGAGAAACAAGGACTTGGCAATGAAAACATCATTTTGTGAAAACTGGGTTTGTTTATAATGAAAAAAATTCTTTAGGAAAGGATCAGATTCAGTTTTCTTAAACACTCATTCAGAGTGCTGGGAGAGTGAGAAACAAGGACTTGGCATTGAAAACAGCATTTTGTGTAAAACTGGGTTCTTGCATAATGAAAAAGTTTCTTAAGGAAAGGATCAGAATCAGTTTTCTTAAACACTCATTCTGGGTGCTGGGAGAGTGAGAAACAAGGATTTGGCACTGAAAACATCATTTTGTGTAAAACTGGGTTCTTGCATAATGAAATAGTTTCTTAAGGAAAGGATCAGAATCAGTTTTCTTAAACACTCATTCTGAGTGCTGGGAGAGTGAGAAACAAGGACTTGGCAATGAAAACATCATTTTGTGTAAAACTGGGTTTGTTTATAATGAAAAAAATTCTTTAGGAAAGGATCAGATTCAGTTTTCTTAAACGCTCATTCTGAGCGCTGGGAGAGTGAGAAATAAGGACCTGGCACTGAAAACATCATTTTGTGTAAAACTGGGTTCTTGCATAATGAAATAGTTTCTTAAGGAAAGGATCAGAATCAGTTTTCTTAAACGTTCATTCAGAGTGCTGGGAGAGTGAGAAACAAGGACTTGGCACTGAAAAAATCATTTTGTGTAAAACTGGGTTCTTGCATAATGAAATAGTTTCTTAAGGAAAGGATCAGAATCAGTTTTCTTAAACGTTCATTCAGAGTGCTGGGAGAGTAAGAAACAAGGATTTGGCACTGAAATCTTCATTTTGTGTAAAACTGGCTTTTTTTATAATGAAAAAAATTCTTTAGGAAAGGATCAGAATCAGTTTTCTTAAACGTTCATTCTGAGTGCTGGGAGAGTGAGAAACAAGGACTTGGCACTGAAAACATTATTTTGTGTAAAACTGGATTTGTTTATAATGAAAAAAATTCTTTAGGAAAGGATCAGATTCAGTTTTCTTAAACACTCATTCAGAGTGCTGGGAGAGTGAGAAACAAGGACTTGGCACTGAAAACAGCATTTTGTGTAAAACTGGGTTCATGCATAATGAAAAAGTTTCTTAAGGAAATGATCAGAATCAGATTTCTTAAACGTTCATTATGAGTGCTGGGAGAGTGAGAAACAAGGAGTTCGCACTGAAATCTTCATTTTGTGTAAAACTGGATTTGTTTATAATGAAAAAAATTCTTTAGGAAAGGATCAGAATCAGTTTTCTTAAACGTTCATTCTGAGTGCTGGGAGAGTGAGAAACAAGGACTTGGCACTGAAAACATTATTTTGTGTAAAACTGGATTTGTTTATAATGAAAAAAATTCTTTAGGAAAGGATCAGATTCAGTTTTCTTAAACACTCATTCAGAGTGCTGGGAGAGTGAGAAACAAGGACTTGGCACTGAAAACAGCATTTTGTGTAAAACTGGGTTCTTGCATAATGAAAAAGTTTCTTAAGGAAATGATCAGAATCAGATTTCTTAAACGTTCATTATGAGTGCTGGGAGAGTGAGAAACAAGGAGTTCGCACTGAAATCTTCATTTTGTGAAAAACTGGATTTGTTTATAATGAAAAAAATTCTTTAGGAAAGGATCAGATTCAGTTTTCTTAAACGTTCATTCTGAGTGCTGGGAGAGTGAGAAACAAGGACTTGGCAATGAAAACATCATTTTGTGAAAACTGGGTTTGTTTATAATGAAAAAAATTCTTTAGGAAAGGATCAGATTCAGTTTTCTTAAACGCTCATTATGAGTGCTGGGAGAGTGAGAAACAAGGAGTTGGCACTGAAATCTTCATTTTGTGTAAAACTGGGTTCTTTGCATAATGAAATAGTTTCTTAAGGAAAGGATCAGAATCAGTTTTCTTAAACACTCATTCTGAGTGCTGGGAGAGTGAGAAACAAAGACCTGGCACTGAAAACATCATTTTGTGTAAAACTGGATTTGTTTATAATGAAAACATTTCTTTAGGAAAGGATCAGAATCAGTTTTCTTAAACGCTCATTCAGAGTGCTGGGAGAGTGAGAAACAAGGACTTGGCACTGAAAACAGCATTTTGTGTAAAACTGGGTTCTTGCATAATGAAATAGTTTCTTAAGGAAAGGATCAGAATCAGTTTTCTTAAACACTCATTATGAGTGCTGGGAGAGTGAGAAACAAGGATTTGGCACTGAAATCTTAATTTTGTGTAAAACTGGGTTCTTGCATAATGAAAAAGTTTCTTAAGGAAAGGATCAGAATCAGTTTTCTTAAACACTCATTCTGAGTGCTGGGAGAGTGAGAAACAAGATCCTGGCACTGAAAACATCATTTTGTGTAAAACTGGATTTGTTTATAATGAAAACATTTCTTTAGGAAAGGATCAGAATCAGTTTTCTTAAACGCTCATTCAGAGTGCTGGGAGAGTGAGAAACAAGGACTTGGCATTGAAAACAGCATTTTGTGTAAAACTGGGTTCTTGCATAATGAAAAAGTTTCTTAAGGAAAGGATCAGAATCAGTTTTCTTAAACACTCATTCTGAGTGCTGGGAGAGTGAGAAACAAGGATTTGGCACTGAAAACATCATTTTGTGTAAAACTGGGTTCTTGCATAATGAAATAGTTTCTTAAGGAAAGGATCAGAATCAGTTTTCTTAAACACTCATTCTGAGTGCTGGGAGAGTGAGAAACAAGGACTTGGCAATGAAAACATCATTTTGTGTAAAACTGGGTTTGTTTATAATGAAAAAAAATATTTAGGAAAGGATCAGATTCAGTTTTCTTAAACGCTCATTCTGAGCGCTGGGAGAGTGAGAAATAAGGACCTGGCACTGAAAACATCATTTTGTGTAAAACTGGGTTCTTGCATAATGAAATAGTTTCTTAAGGAAAGGATCAGAATCAGTTTTCTTAAACGCTCATTCTGAGCGCTGGGAGAGTGAGAAACAAGGACTTGGCACTGAAAACAGCATTTTGTGTAAAACTGGGTTCTTTTGCATAGTGAAAAAGTTTAAGGAAAGGATAAGATACAGTTTTCTTAAATGCTCATTCAGAGTGCTGGGAGAGTGAGAAACAAGGACTTGGCACTGAAAACAGCATTTTGTGTAAAACTGGGTTCTTTTGCATAATGAAAAAGTTTCTTAAGGAAAGGATAAGATACAGTTTTCTTAAACACTCATTCTGAGTGCTGGGAGAGTGAGAAACAAGGACTTGGCACTGAAAACAGCATTTTGTGTAAAACTGGGTTCTTTTGCATAATGAAAAAGTTTCTTAAGGAAAGGATCAGAATCAGTTTTCTTAAACACTCATTATGAGTGCTGGGAGAGTGAGAAACAAGGATTTGGCACTGAAATCTTAATTTTGTGTAAAACTGCGTTCCTGCATAATGAAATAGTTTCTTAAGGAAAGGATCAGAATCAGTTTTCTTAAACGTTCATTCTGAGTGCTGGGAGAGTGAGAAACAAGGACTTGGCACTGAAAACATCATTTTGTGTAAAACTGGGTTCTTGCATAATGAAAAAGTTTCTTTAGGAAAGGATCAGAATCAGTTTTCTTAAACGCTCATTCAGAGTGCTGGGAGAGTGAGAAACAAGAACTTGGCACTGAAAACAGCATTTTTTGTAAAACTGGGTTCTTGCATAATGAAAAAGTTTCTTAAGGAAAGGATCAGAATCAGTTTTCTTAAACACTCATTATGATTGCTGGGAGAGTGAGAAACAAGGATTTGGCACTGAAATCTTAATTTTGTGTAAAACTGGGTTCTTGCATAATGAAATAGTTTCTTAAGGAAAGGATCAGAATCAGTTTTCTTAAACACTCATTCTGAGCGCTGGGAGAGTGAGAAACAAGGACCTGGCACTGAAAACATCATTTTGTGTAAAACTGGGTTCTTGCATAATGAAATAGTTTCTTAAGGAAAGGATCAGAATCAGTTTTCTTAAACACTCATTCTGAGTGCTGGGAGAGTGAGAAACAAGGACTTGGCAATGAAAACATCATTTTGTGTAAAACTGGGTTTGTTTATAATGAAAAAAATTCTTTAGGAAAGGATCAGATTCAGTTTTCTTAAACGCTCATTCTGAGCGCTGGGAGAGTGAGAAACAAGGACCTGGCACTGAAAACATCATTTTGTGTAAAACTGGGTTCTTGCATAATGAAATAGTTTCTTAAGGAAAGGATCAGAATCAGTTTTCTTAAACACTCATTCTGAGTGCTGGGAGAGTGAGAAACAAGGACCTGGCACTGAAAACATCATTTTGTGTAAAACTGGATTTGTTTATAATGAAAAAAATTCTTTAGGAAAGGATCAGATTCAGTTTTCTTAAACACTCATTCAGAGTGCTGGGAGAGTGAGAAACAAGGACTTGGCAATGAAAACATCATTTTGTGTAAAACTGGGTTTGTTTATAATGAAAAAAATTCTTTAGGAAAGGATCAGATTCAGATTTCTTAAACGCTCATTCTGAGCACTGGGAGAGTGAGAAACAAGGACCTGGCACTGAAAACATCATTTTGTGTAAAACTGGGTTCTTGCATAATGAAATAGTTTCTTAAGGAAAGGATCAGAATCAGTTTTCTTAAACGTTCATTCTGAGTGCTGGGAGAGTGAGAAACAAGGACTTGGCACTGAAAACATCATTTTGTGTAAAACTGGGTTCTTGCATAATGAAAAAGTTTCTTAAGGAAAGGATCAGAATCAGTTTTCTTAAACACTCATTCTGAGTGCTGGGAGAGTGAGAAACAAGGACCTGGCACTGAAAACATCATTTTGTGTAAAACTGGATTTGTTTATAATGAAAAAAATTATTTAGGAAAGGATCAGATTCAGTTTTCTTAAACGCTCATTCTGAGCGCTGGGAGAGTGAGAAATAAGGACCTGGCACTGAAAACATCATTTTGTGTAAAACTGGGTTCTTTTGCATAATGAAAAAGTTTCTTAAGGAAAGGATAAGATACAGTTTTCTTAAATGCTCATTCTGAGTGCTGGGAGAGTGAGAAACAAGGATTTGGCACTGAAAACATCATTTTGTGTAAAACTGGGGTCTTGCATAATGAAATAGTTTCTTAAGGAAAGGATCAGAATCAGTTTTCTTAAACACTCATTATGAGTGCTGGGAGAGTAAGAAACAAGGATTTGGCACTGAAATCTTCATTTTGTGTAAAACTGGCTTTGTTTATAATGAAAAAAATTCTTTAGGAAAGGATCAGATTCAGTTTTCTTAAACTCTCATTCTGAGTGCTGGGAGAGTGAGAAACAAGGATTTGGCACTGAAATCTTCATTTTGTGTAAAACTGGGTTCTTGTATAATGAAATAGTTTCTTTAGGAAAGGATCAGAATCAGTTTTCTTAAACGTTCATTCTGAGTGCTGGGAGAGTGAGAAACAAGGACTTGGCACTGAAAACATCATTTTGTGTAAAACTGGGTTCTTGCATAATGAAATAGTTTCTTAAGGAAAGGATCAGAATCAGTTTTCTTAAACACTCATTATGAGTGCTGGGAGAGTAAGAAACAAGGATTTGGCACTGAAAACATCATTTTGTGTAAAACTGGGTTCTTGCATAATGAAATAGTTTCTTAAGGAAAGGATCAGAATCAGTTTTCTTAAACTCTCATTCTGAGCGCTGGGAGAGTGAGAAACAAGGATTTGGCACTGAAATCTTCATTTTGTGTAAAACTGGGTTCTTGTATAATGAAATAGTTTCTTTAGGAAAGGATCAGAATCAGTTTTCTTAAACGTTCATTCTGAGTGCTGGGAGAGTGAGAAACAAGGACTTGGCACTGAAAACATTATTTTGTGTAAAACTGGGTTTGTTTATAATGAAAACATTTCTTTAGGAAAGGATCAGAATCAGTTTTCTTAAACGTTCATTCTGAGTGCTGGGAGAGTGAGAAACAAGGACTTGGCACTGAAAACATCATTTTGTGTAAAACTGGGTTCTTGCATAATGAAATAGTTTCTTAAGGAAAGGATCAGAATCAGTTTTCTTAAACGTTCATTCTGAGTGCTGGGAGAGTGAGAAACAAGGACTTGGCAATGAAAACATCATTTTGTGTAAAACTGGATTTGTTTATAATGAAAACATTTCTTTAGGAAAGGATCAGAATCAGTTTTCTTAAACGCTCATTCAGAGTGCTGGGAGAGTGAGAAACAAGGACTTGGCACTGAAAACAGCATTTTGTGTAAAACTGGCTTTGTTTATAATGAAAAAAATTCTTTAGGAAAGGATCAGATTCAGTTTTCTTAAACGATCATTCTGAGCACTGGGAGAGTGAGAAACAAGGACCTGGCACTGAAAACATCATTTTGTGTAAAACTGGGTTCTTGTATAATGAAATAGTTTCTTAAGGAAAGGATCAGAATCAGTTTTCTTAAACACTCATTCTGAGTGCTGGGAGAGTGAGAAACAAGGACTTGGCAATGAAAACATCATTTTGTGTAAAACTGGGTTCTTGCATAATGAAATAGTTTCTTAAGGAAAGGATCAGAATCAGTTTTCTTAAACGTTCATTCTGAGTGCTGGGAGAGTGAGAAACAAGGACTTGGCAATGAAAACATCATTTTGTGTAAAACTGGGTTCTTTTATAATGAAATAGTTTCTTAAGGAAAGGATCAGAATCAGTTTTCTTAAACACTCATTCTGAGTGCTGGGAGAGTGAGAAACAAGGACCTGGCACTGAAAACATCATTTTGTGTAAAACTGGATTTGTTTATAATGAAAAAAATTCTAGGAAAGGATCAGATTCAGTTTTCTTAAACACTCATTCAGAGTGCTGGGAGAGTGAGAAACAAGAACTTGGCATTGAAAACAGCATTTTTTGTAAAACTGGGTTCTTGCATAATGAAAAAGTTTCTTAAGGAAAGGATCAGAATCAGTTTTCTTAAACACTCATTCAGAGTGCTGGGAGAGTGAGAAACAAGAACTTGGCATTGAAAACAGCATTTTTTGTAAAACTGGGTTCTTGCATAATGAAATAGTTTCTTAAGGAAAGGATCAGAATCAGTTTTCTTAAACGTTCATTCTGAGTGCTGGGAGAGTGAGAAACAAGAACTTGGCACTGAAAACAGCATTTTTTGTAAAACTGGGTTCTTGCATAATGAAAAAGTTTCTTAAGGAAAGGATCAGAATAAGTTTTCTTAAACACTCATTATGATTGCTGGGAGAGTGAGAAACAAGGATTTGGCACTGAAATCTTAATTTTGTGTAAAACTGGGTTCTTGCATAATGAAATAGTTTCTTAAGGAAAGGATCAGAATCAGTTTTCTTAAACACTCATTCTGAGCGCTGGGAGAGTGAGAAACAAGGACCTGGCACTGAAAACATCATTTTGTGTAAAACTGGGTTCTTGCATAATGAAATAGTTTCTTAAGGAAAGGATCAGAATCAGTTTTCTTAAACACTCATTCTGAGTGCTGGGAGAGTGAGAAACAAGGACTTGGCAATGAAAACATCATTTTGTGTAAAACTGGGTTTGTTTATAATGAAAAAAATTCTTAAGGAAAGGATCAGAATCAGTTTTCTTAAACACTCATTCTGAGCGCTGGGAGAGTGAGAAACATGGACTTGGCACTGAAAACATCATTTTGTGTACAACTGGGTTCTTGCATAATGAAAAGTTTCTTAAGGAAAGGATCAGAATCAGTTTTCTTAAACACTCATTCTGAGTGCTGGGAGAGTGAGAAACAAGATCCTGGCACTGAAAACATCATTTTGTGTAAAACTGGATTTGTTTATAATGAAAACATTTCTTTAGGAAAGGATCAGAATCAGTTTTCTTAAACGCTCATTCAGAGTGCTGGGAGAGTGAGAAACAAGGACTTGGCATTGAAAACAGCATTTTGTGTAAAACTGGGTTCTTGCATAATGAAAAAGTTTCTTAAGGAAAGGATCAGAATCAGTTTTCTTAAACACTCATTCTGAGTGCTGGGAGAGTGAGAAACAAGGATTTGGCACTGAAAACATCATTTTGTGTAAAACTGGGTTCTTGCATAATGAAATAGTTTCTTAAGGAAAGGATCAGAATCAGTTTTCTTAAACACTCATTCTGAGTGCTGGGAGAGTGAGAAACAAGGACTTGGCAATGAAAACATCATTTTGTGTAAAACTGGGTTTGTTTATAATGAAAAAAAATATTTAGGAAAGGATCAGATTCAGTTTTCTTAAACGCTCATTCTGAGCGCTGGGAGAGTGAGAAATAAGGACCTGGCACTGAAAACATCATTTTGTGTAAAACTGGGTTCTTGCATAATGAAATAGTTTCTTAAGGAAAGGATCAGAATCAGTTTTCTTAAACGCTCATTCTGAGCGCTGGGAGAGTGAGAAACAAGGACTTGGCACTGAAAACAGCATTTTGTGTAAAACTGGGTTCTTTTGCATAGTGAAAAAGTTTAAGGAAAGGATAAGATACAGTTTTCTTAAATGCTCATTCAGAGTGCTGGGAGAGTGAGAAACAAGGACTTGGCACTGAAAACAGCATTTTGTGTAAAACTGGGTTCTTTTGCATAATGAAAAAGTTTCTTAAGGAAAGGATCAGAATCAGTTTTCTTAAACACTCATTATGAGTGCTGGGAGAGTGAGAAACAAGGATTTGGCACTGAAATCTTAATTTTGTGTAAAACTGCGTTCCTGCATAATGAAATAGTTTCTTAAGGAAAGGATCAGAATCAGTTTTCTTAAACGTTCATTCTGAGTGCTGGGAGAGTGAGAAACAAGGACTTGGCACTGAAAACATCATTTTGTGTAAAACTGGGTTCTTGCATAATGAAAAAGTTTCTTTAGGAAAGGATCAGAATCAGTTTTCTTAAACGCTCATTCAGAGTGCTGGGAGAGTGAGAAACAAGAACTTGGCACTGAAAACAGCATTTTTTGTAAAACTGGGTTCTTGCATAATGAAAAAGTTTCTTAAGGAAAGGATCAGAATCAGTTTTCTTAAACACTCATTATGATTGCTGGGAGAGTGAGAAACAAGGATTTGGCACTGAAATCTTAATTTTGTGTAAAACTGGGTTCTTGCATAATGAAATAGTTTCTTAAGGAAAGGATCAGAATCAGTTTTCTTAAACACTCATTCTGAGCGCTGGGAGAGTGAGAAACAAGGACCTGGCACTGAAAACATCATTTTGTGTAAAACTGGGTTCTTGCATAATGAAATAGTTTCTTAAGGAAAGGATCAGAATCAGTTTTCTTAAACACTCATTCTGAGTGCTGGGAGAGTGAGAAACAAGGACTTGGCAATGAAAACATCATTTTGTGTAAAACTGGGTTTGTTTATAATGAAAAAAATTCTTTAGGAAAGGATCAGATTCAGTTTTCTTAAACGCTCATTCTGAGCGCTGGGAGAGTGAGAAACAAGGACCTGGCACTGAAAACATCATTTTGTGTAAAACTGGGTTCTTGCATAATGAAATAGTTTCTTAAGGAAAGGATCAGAATCAGTTTTCTTAAACACTCATTCTGAGTGCTGGGAGAGTGAGAAACAAGGACCTGGCACTGAAAACATCATTTTGTGTAAAACTGGATTTGTTTATAATGAAAAAAATTCTTTAGGAAAGGATCAGATTCAGTTTTCTTAAACACTCATTCAGAGTGCTGGGAGAGTGAGAAACAAGGACTTGGCAATGAAAACATCATTTTGTGTAAAACTGGGTTTGTTTATAATGAAAAAAATTCTTTAGGAAAGGATCAGATTCAGATTTCTTAAACGCTCATTCTGAGCACTGGGAGAGTGAGAAACAAGGACCTGGCACTGAAAACATCATTTTGTGTAAAACTGGGTTCTTGCATAATGAAATAGTTTCTTAAGGAAAGGATCAGAATCAGTTTTCTTAAACGTTCATTCTGAGTGCTGGGAGAGTGAGAAACAAGGACTTGGCACTGAAAACATCATTTTGTGTAAAACTGGGTTCTTGCATAATGAAAAAGTTTCTTAAGGAAAGGATCAGAATCAGTTTTCTTAAACACTCATTCTGAGTGCTGGGAGAGTGAGAAACAAGGACCTGGCACTGAAAACATCATTTTGTGTAAAACTGGATTTGTTTATAATGAAAAAAATTATTTAGGAAAGGATCAGATTCAGTTTTCTTAAACGCTCATTCTGAGCGCTGGGAGAGTGAGAAATAAGGACCTGGCACTGAAAACATCATTTTGTGTAAAACTGGGTTCTTTTGCATAATGAAAAAGTTTCTTAAGGAAAGGATAAGATACAGTTTTCTTAAATGCTCATTCTGAGTGCTGGGAGAGTGAGAAACAAGGATTTGGCACTGAAAACATCATTTTGTGTAAAACTGGGTTCTTGCATAATGAAATAGTTTCTTAAGGAAAGGATCAGAATCAGTTTTCTTAAACACTCATTATGAGTGCTGGGAGAGTAAGAAACAAGGATTTGGCACTGAAATCTTCATTTTGTGTAAAACTGGCTTTGTTTATAATGAAAAAAATTCTTTAGGAAAGGATCAGATTCAGTTTTCTTAAACTCTCATTCTGAGTGCTGGGAGAGTGAGAAACAAGGATTTGGCACTGAAATCTTCATTTTGTGTAAAACTGGGTTCTTGTATAATGAAATAGTTTCTTTAGGAAAGGATCAGAATCAGTTTTCTTAAACGTTCATTCTGAGTGCTGGGAGAGTGAGAAACAAGGACTTGGCACTGAAAACATCATTTTGTGTAAAACTGGGTTCTTGCATAATGAAATAGTTTCTTAAGGAAAGGATCAGAATCAGTTTTCTTAAACACTCATTATGAGTGCTGGGAGAGTGAGAAACAAGGATTTGGCACTGAAATCTTCATTTTGTGTAAAACTGGGTTCTTGTATAATGAAATAGTTTCTTTAGGAAAGGATCAGAATCAGTTTTCTTAAACGTTCATTCTGAGTGCTGGGAGAGTGAGAAACAAGGACTTGGCACTGAAAACATTATTTTGTGTAAAACTGGGTTTGTTTATAATGAAAACATTTCTTTAGGAAAGGATCAGAATCAGTTTTCTTAAACGTTCATTCTGAGTGCTGGGAGAGTGAGAAACAAGGACTTGGCACTGAAAACATCATTTTGTGTAAAACTGGGTTCTTGCATAATGAAATAGTTTCTTAAGGAAAGGATCAGAATCAGTTTTCTTAAACGTTCATTCTGAGTGCTGGGAGAGTGAGAAACAAGGACTTGGCAATGAAAACATCATTTTGTGTAAAACTGGATTTGTTTATAATGAAAACATTTCTTTAGGAAAGGATCAGAATCAGTTTTCTTAAACGCTCATTCAGAGTGCTGGGAGAGTGAGAAACAAGGACTTGGCACTGAAAACAGCATTTTGTGTAAAACTGGCTTTGTTTATAATGAAAAAAATTCTTTAGGAAAGGATCAGATTCAGTTTTCTTAAACGATCATTCTGAGCACTGGGAGAGTGAGAAACAAGGACCTGGCACTGAAAACATCATTTTGTGTAAAACTGGGTTCTTGTATAATGAAATAGTTTCTTAAGGAAAGGATCAGAATCAGTTTTCTTAAACACTCATTCTGAGTGCTGGGAGAGTGAGAAACAAGGACTTGGCAATGAAAACATCATTTTGTGTAAAACTGGGTTCTTGCATAATGAAATAGTTTCTTAAGGAAAGGATCAGAATCAGTTTTCTTAAACGTTCATTCTGAGTGCTGGGAGAGTGAGAAACAAGGACTTGGCAATGAAAACATCATTTTGTGTAAAACTGGGTTCTTTTATAATGAAATAGTTTCTTAAGGAAAGGATCAGAATCAGTTTTCTTAAACACTCATTCTGAGTGCTGGGAGAGTGAGAAACAAGGACCTGGCACTGAAAACATCATTTTGTGTAAAACTGGATTTGTTTATAATGAAAAAAATTCTAGGAAAGGATCAGATTCAGTTTTCTTAAACACTCATTCAGAGTGCTGGGAGAGTGAGAAACAAGAACTTGGCATTGAAAACAGCATTTTTTGTAAAACTGGGTTCTTGCATAATGAAAAAGTTTCTTAAGGAAAGGATCAGAATCAGTTTTCTTAAACACTCATTCAGAGTGCTGGGAGAGTGAGAAACAAGAACTTGGCATTGAAAACAGCATTTTTTGTAAAACTGGGTTCTTGCATAATGAAATAGTTTCTTAAGGAAAGGATCAGAATCAGTTTTCTTAAACGTTCATTCTGAGTGCTGGGAGAGTGAGAAACAAGAACTTGGCACTGAAAACAGCATTTTTTGTAAAACTGGGTTCTTGCATAATGAAAAAGTTTCTTAAGGAAAGGATCAGAATAAGTTTTCTTAAACACTCATTATGATTGCTGGGAGAGTGAGAAACAAGGATTTGGCACTGAAATCTTAATTTTGTGTAAAACTGGGTTCTTGCATAATGAAATAGTTTCTTAAGGAAAGGATCAGAATCAGTTTTCTTAAACACTCATTCTGAGCGCTGGGAGAGTGAGAAACAAGGACCTGGCACTGAAAACATCATTTTGTGTAAAACTGGGTTCTTGCATAATGAAATAGTTTCTTAAGGAAAGGATCAGAATCAGTTTTCTTAAACACTCATTCTGAGTGCTGGGAGAGTGAGAAACAAGGACTTGGCAATGAAAACATCATTTTGTGTAAAACTGGGTTTGTTTATAATGAAAAAAATTCTTAAGGAAAGGATCAGAATCAGTTTTCTTAAACACTCATTCTGAGCGCTGGGAGAGTGAGAAACATGGACTTGGCACTGAAAACATCATTTTGTGTACAACTGGGTTCTTGCATAATGAAAAGTTTCTTAAGGAAAGGATCAGAATCAGTTTTCTTAAACACTCATTCTGAGTGCTGGGAGAGTGAGAAACAAGATCCTGGCACTGAAAACATCATTTTGTGTAAAACTGGATTTGTTTATAATGAAAACATTTCTTTAGGAAAGGATCAGAATCAGTTTTCTTAAACGCTCATTCAGAGTGCTGGGAGAGTGAGAAACAAGGACTTGGCATTGAAAACAGCATTTTGTGTAAAACTGGGTTCTTGCATAATGAAAAAGTTTCTTAAGGAAAGGATCAGAATCAGTTTTCTTAAACACTCATTCTGAGTGCTGGGAGAGTGAGAAACAAGGATTTGGCACTGAAAACATCATTTTGTGTAAAACTGGGTTCTTGCATAATGAAATAGTTTCTTAAGGAAAGGATCAGAATCAGTTTTCTTAAACACTCATTCTGAGTGCTGGGAGAGTGAGAAACAAGGACTTGGCAATGAAAACATCATTTTGTGTAAAACTGGGTTTGTTTATAATGAAAAAAAATATTTAGGAAAGGATCAGATTCAGTTTTCTTAAACGCTCATTCTGAGCGCTGGGAGAGTGAGAAATAAGGACCTGGCACTGAAAACATCATTTTGTGTAAAACTGGGTTCTTGCATAATGAAATAGTTTCTTAAGGAAAGGATCAGAATCAGTTTTCTTAAACGCTCATTCTGAGCGCTGGGAGAGTGAGAAACAAGGACTTGGCACTGAAAACAGCATTTTGTGTAAAACTGGGTTCTTTTGCATAGTGAAAAAGTTTAAGGAAAGGATAAGATACAGTTTTCTTAAATGCTCATTCAGAGTGCTGGGAGAGTGAGAAACAAGGACTTGGCACTGAAAACAGCATTTTGTGTAAAACTGGGTTCTTTTGCATAATGAAAAAGTTTCTTAAGGAAAGGATAAGATACAGTTTTCTTAAACACTCATTCTGAGTGCTGGGAGAGTGAGAAACAAGGACTTGGCACTGAAAACAGCATTTTGTGTAAAACTGGGTTCTTTTGCATAATGAAAAAGTTTCTTAAGGAAAGGATCAGAATCAGTTTTCTTAAACACTCATTATGAGTGCTGGGAGAGTGAGAAACAAGGATTTGGCACTGAAATCTTAATTTTGTGTAAAACTGCGTTCCTGCATAATGAAATAGTTTCTTAAGGAAAGGATCAGAATCAGTTTTCTTAAACGTTCATTCTGAGTGCTGGGAGAGTGAGAAACAAGGACTTGGCACTGAAAACATCATTTTGTGTAAAACTGGGTTCTTGCATAATGAAAAAGTTTCTTTAGGAAAGGATCAGAATCAGTTTTCTTAAACGCTCATTCAGAGTGCTGGGAGAGTGAGAAACAAGAACTTGGCACTGAAAACAGCATTTTTTGTAAAACTGGGTTCTTGCATAATGAAAAAGTTTCTTAAGGAAAGGATCAGAATCAGTTTTCTTAAACACTCATTATGATTGCTGGGAGAGTGAGAAACAAGGATTTGGCACTGAAATCTTAATTTTGTGTAAAACTGGGTTCTTGCATAATGAAATAGTTTCTTAAGGAAAGGATCAGAATCAGTTTTCTTAAACACTCATTCTGAGCGCTGGGAGAGTGAGAAACAAGGACCTGGCACTGAAAACATCATTTTGTGTAAAACTGGGTTCTTGCATAATGAAATAGTTTCTTAAGGAAAGGATCAGAATCAGTTTTCTTAAACACTCATTCTGAGTGCTGGGAGAGTGAGAAACAAGGACTTGGCAATGAAAACATCATTTTGTGTAAAACTGGGTTTGTTTATAATGAAAAAAATTCTTTAGGAAAGGATCAGATTCAGTTTTCTTAAACGCTCATTCTGAGCGCTGGGAGAGTGAGAAACAAGGACCTGGCACTGAAAACATCATTTTGTGTAAAACTGGGTTCTTGCATAATGAAATAGTTTCTTAAGGAAAGGATCAGAATCAGTTTTCTTAAACACTCATTCTGAGTGCTGGGAGAGTGAGAAACAAGGACCTGGCACTGAAAACATCATTTTGTGTAAAACTGGATTTGTTTATAATGAAAAAAATTCTTTAGGAAAGGATCAGATTCAGTTTTCTTAAACACTCATTCAGAGTGCTGGGAGAGTGAGAAACAAGGACTTGGCAATGAAAACATCATTTTGTGTAAAACTGGGTTTGTTTATAATGAAAAAAATTCTTTAGGAAAGGATCAGATTCAGATTTCTTAAACGCTCATTCTGAGCACTGGGAGAGTGAGAAACAAGGACCTGGCACTGAAAACATCATTTTGTGTAAAACTGGGTTCTTGCATAATGAAATAGTTTCTTAAGGAAAGGATCAGAATCAGTTTTCTTAAACGTTCATTCTGAGTGCTGGGAGAGTGAGAAACAAGGACTTGGCACTGAAAACATCATTTTGTGTAAAACTGGGTTCTTGCATAATGAAAAAGTTTCTTAAGGAAAGGATCAGAATCAGTTTTCTTAAACACTCATTCTGAGTGCTGGGAGAGTGAGAAACAAGGACCTGGCACTGAAAACATCATTTTGTGTAAAACTGGATTTGTTTATAATGAAAAAAATTATTTAGGAAAGGATCAGATTCAGTTTTCTTAAACGCTCATTCTGAGCGCTGGGAGAGTGAGAAATAAGGACCTGGCACTGAAAACATCATTTTGTGTAAAACTGGGTTCTTTTGCATAATGAAAAAGTTTCTTAAGGAAAGGATAAGATACAGTTTTCTTAAATGCTCATTCTGAGTGCTGGGAGAGTGAGAAACAAGGATTTGGCACTGAAAACATCATTTTGTGTAAAACTGGGTTCTTGCATAATGAAATAGTTTCTTAAGGAAAGGATCAGAATCAGTTTTCTTAAACACTCATTATGAGTGCTGGGAGAGTAAGAAACAAGGATTTGGCACTGAAATCTTCATTTTGTGTAAAACTGGCTTTGTTTATAATGAAAAAAATTCTTTAGGAAAGGATCAGATTCAGTTTTCTTAAACTCTCATTCTGAGTGCTGGGAGAGTGAGAAACAAGGATTTGGCACTGAAATCTTCATTTTGTGTAAAACTGGGTTCTTGTATAATGAAATAGTTTCTTTAGGAAAGGATCAGAATCAGTTTTCTTAAACGTTCATTCTGAGTGCTGGGAGAGTGAGAAACAAGGACTTGGCACTGAAAACATCATTTTGTGTAAAACTGGGTTCTTGCATAATGAAATAGTTTCTTAAGGAAAGGATCAGAATCAGTTTTCTTAAACACTCATTATGAGTGCTGGGAGAGTAAGAAACAAGGATTTGGCACTGAAAACATCATTTTGTGTAAAACTGGGTTCTTGCATAATGAAATAGTTTCTTAAGGAAAGGATCAAAATCAGTTTTCTTAAACTCTCATTCTGAGCGCTGGGAGAGTGAGAAACAAGGATTTGGCACTGAAATCTTCATTTTGTGTAAAACTGGGTTCTTGTATAATGAAATAGTTTCTTTAGGAAAGGATCAGAATCAGTTTTCTTAAACGTTCATTCTGAGTGCTGGGAGAGTGAGAAACAAGGACTTGGCACTGAAAACATTATTTTGTGTAAAACTGGGTTTGTTTATAATGAAAACTTTTCTTTAGGAAAGGATCAGAATCAGTTTTCTTAAACGTTCATTCTGAGTGCTGGGAGAGTGAGAAACAAGGACTTGGCACTGAAAACATCATTTTGTGTAAAACTGGGTTCTTGCATAATGAAATAGTTTCTTAAGGAAAGGATCAGAATCAGTTTTCTTAAACGTTCATTCTGAGTGCTGGGAGAGTGAGAAACAAGGACTTGGCAATGAAAACATCATTTTGTGTAAAACTGGATTTGTTTATAATGAAAACATTTCTTTAGGAAAGGATCAGAATCAGTTTTCTTAAACGCTCATTCAGAGTGCTGGGAGAGTGAGAAACAAGGACTTGGCACTGAAAACAGCATTTTGTGTAAAACTGGCTTTGTTTATAATGAAAAAAATTCTTTAGGAAAGGATCAGATTCAGTTTTCTTAAACGATCATTCTGAGCACTGGGAGAGTGAGAAACAAGGACCTGGCACTGAAAACATCATTTTGTGTAAAACTGGGTTCTTGTATAATGAAATAGTTTCTTAAGGAAAGGATCAGAATCAGTTTTCTTAAACACTCATTCTGAGTGCTGGGAGAGTGAGAAACAAGGACTTGGCAATGAAAACATCATTTTGTGTAAAACTGGGTTCTTGCATAATGAAATAGTTTCTTAAGGAAAGGATCAGAATCAGTTTTCTTAAACGTTCATTCTGAGTGCTGGGAGAGTGAGAAACAAGGACTTGGCAATGAAAACATCATTTTGTGTAAAACTGGGTTCTTTTATAATGAAATAGTTTCTTAAGGAAAGGATCAGAATCAGTTTTCTTAAACACTCATTCTGAGTGCTGGGAGAGTGAGAAACAAGGACCTGGCACTGAAAACATCATTTTGTGTAAAACTGGATTTGTTTATAATGAAAAAAATTCTAGGAAAGGATCAGATTCAGTTTTCTTAAACACTCATTCAGAGTGCTGGGAGAGTGAGAAACAAGAACTTGGCATTGAAAACAGCATTTTTTGTAAAACTGGGTTCTTGCATAATGAAAAAGTTTCTTAAGGAAAGGATCAGAATCAGTTTTCTTAAACACTCATTCAGAGTGCTGGGAGAGTGAGAAACAAGAACTTGGCATTGAAAACAGCATTTTTTGTAAAACTGGGTTCTTGCATAATGAAATAGTTTCTTAAGGAAAGGATCAGAATCAGTTTTCTTAAACGTTCATTCTGAGTGCTGGGAGAGTGAGAAACAAGAACTTGGCACTGAAAACAGCATTTTTTGTAAAACTGGGTTCTTGCATAATGAAAAAGTTTCTTAAGGAAAGGATCAGAATAAGTTTTCTTAAACACTCATTATGATTGCTGGGAGAGTGAGAAACAAGGATTTGGCACTGAAATCTTAATTTTGTGTAAAACTGGGTTCTTGCATAATGAAATAGTTTCTTAAGGAAAGGATCAGAATCAGTTTTCTTAAACACTCATTCTGAGCGCTGGGAGAGTGAGAAACAAGGACCTGGCACTGAAAACATCATTTTGTGTAAAACTGGGTTCTTGCATAATGAAATAGTTTCTTAAGGAAAGGATCAGAATCAGTTTTCTTAAACACTCATTCTGAGTGCTGGGAGAGTGAGAAACAAGGACTTGGCAATGAAAACATCATTTTGTGTAAAACTGGGTTTGTTTATAATGAAAAAAATTCTTTAGGAAAGGATCAGATTCAGTTTTCTTAAACGCTCATTCTGAGCGCTGGGAGAGTGAGAAACAAGGACCTGGCACTGAAAACATCATTTTGTGTAAAACTGGGTTCTTGCATAATGAAATAGTTTCTTAAGGAAAGGATCAGAATCAGTTTTCTTAAACACTCATTCTGAGTGCTGGGAGAGTGAGAAACAAGGACCTGGCACTGAAAACATCATTTTGTGTAAAACTGGATTTGTTTATAATGAAAAAAATTCTTTAGGAAAGGATCAGATTCAGTTTTCTTAAACACTCATTCAGAGTGCTGGGAGAGTGAGAAACAAGGACTTGGCAATGAAAACATCATTTTGTGTAAAACTGGGTTTGTTTATAATGAAAAAAATTCTTTAGGAAAGGATCAGATTCAGATTTCTTAAACGCTCATTCTGAGCACTGGGAGAGTGAGAAACAAGGACCTGGCACTGAAAACATCATTTTGTGTAAAACTGGGTTCTTGCATAATGAAATAGTTTCTTAAGGAAAGGATCAGAATCAGTTTTCTTAAACGTTCATTCTGAGTGCTGGGAGAGTGAGAAACAAGGACTTGGCACTGAAAACATCATTTTGTGTAAAACTGGGTTCTTGCATAATGAAAAAGTTTCTTAAGGAAAGGATCAGAATCAGTTTTCTTAAACACTCATTCTGAGTGCTGGGAGAGTGAGAAACAAGGACCTGGCACTGAAAACATCATTTTGTGTAAAACTGGATTTGTTTATAATGAAAAAAATTATTTAGGAAAGGATCAGATTCAGTTTTCTTAAACGCTCATTCTGAGCGCTGGGAGAGTGAGAAATAAGGACCTGGCACTGAAAACATCATTTTGTGTAAAACTGGGTTCTTTTGCATAATGAAAAAGTTTCTTAAGGAAAGGATAAGATACAGTTTTCTTAAATGCTCATTCTGAGTGCTGGGAGAGTGAGAAACAAGGATTTGGCACTGAAAACATCATTTTGTGTAAAACTGGGTTCTTGCATAATGAAATAGTTTCTTAAGGAAAGGATCAGAATCAGTTTTCTTAAACACTCATTATGAGTGCTGGGAGAGTAAGAAACAAGGATTTGGCACTGAAATCTTCATTTTGTGTAAAACTGGCTTTGTTTATAATGAAAAAAATTCTTTAGGAAAGGATCAGATTCAGTTTTCTTAAACTCTCATTCTGAGTGCTGGGAGAGTGAGAAACAAGGATTTGGCACTGAAATCTTCATTTTGTGTAAAACTGGGTTCTTGTATAATGAAATAGTTTCTTTAGGAAAGGATCAGAATCAGTTTTCTTAAACGTTCATTCTGAGTGCTGGGAGAGTGAGAAACAAGGACTTGGCACTGAAAACATCATTTTGTGTAAAACTGGGTTCTTGCATAATGAAATAGTTTCTTAAGGAAAGGATCAGAATCAGTTTTCTTAAACACTCATTATGAGTGCTGGGAGAGTAAGAAACAAGGATTTGGCACTGAAAACATCATTTTGTGTAAAACTGGGTTCTTGCATAATGAAATAGTTTCTTAAGGAAAGGATCAGAATCAGTTTTCTTAAACTCTCATTCTGAGCGCTGGGAGAGTGAGAAACAAGGATTTGGCACTGAAATCTTCATTTTGTGTAAAACTGGGTTCTTGTATAATGAAATAGTTTCTTTAGGAAAGGATCAGAATCAGTTTTCTTAAACGTTCATTCTGAGTGCTGGGAGAGTGAGAAACAAGGACTTGGCACTGAAAACATTATTTTGTGTAAAACTGGGTTTGTTTATAATGAAAACATTTCTTTAGGAAAGGATCAGAATCAGTTTTCTTAAACGTTCATTCTGAGTGCTGGGAGAGTGAGAAACAAGGACTTGGCAATGAAAACATCATTTTGTGTAAAACTGGATTTGTTTATAATGAAAACATTTCTTTAGGAAAGGATCAGAATCAGTTTTCTTAAACGCTCATTCAGAGTGCTGGGAGAGTGAGAAACAAGGACTTGGCACTGAAAACAGCATTTTGTGTAAAACTGGCTTTGTTTATAATGAAAAAAATTCTTTAGGAAAGGATCAGATTCAGTTTTCTTAAACGATCATTCTGAGCACTGGGAGAGTGAGAAACAAGGACCTGGCACTGAAAACATCATTTTGTGTAAAACTGGGTTCTTGTATAATGAAATAGTTTCTTAAGGAAAGGATCAGAATCAGTTTTCTTAAACACTCATTCTGAGTGCTGGGAGAGTGAGAAACAAGGACTTGGCAATGAAAACATCATTTTGTGTAAAACTGGGTTCTTGCATAATGAAATAGTTTCTTAAGGAAAGGATCAGAATCAGTTTTCTTAAACGTTCATTCTGAGTGCTGGGAGAGTGAGAAACAAGGACTTGGCAATGAAAACATCATTTTGTGTAAAACTGGGTTCTTTTATAATGAAATAGTTTCTTAAGGAAAGGATCAGAATCAGTTTTCTTAAACACTCATTCTGAGTGCTGGGAGAGTGAGAAACAAGGACCTGGCACTGAAAACATCATTTTGTGTAAAACTGGATTTGTTTATAATGAAAAAAATTCTAGGAAAGGATCAGATTCAGTTTTCTTAAACACTCATTCAGAGTGCTGGGAGAGTGAGAAACAAGAACTTGGCATTGAAAACAGCATTTTTTGTAAAACTGGGTTCTTGCATAATGAAAAAGTTTCTTAAGGAAAGGATCAGAATCAGTTTTCTTAAACACTCATTCAGAGTGCTGGGAGAGTGAGAAACAAGAACTTGGCATTGAAA
The DNA here is from genome assembly GCA_029783895.1 of Triplophysa bombifrons. Taxonomy (NCBI): domain Eukaryota; kingdom Metazoa; phylum Chordata; class Actinopteri; order Cypriniformes; family Nemacheilidae; genus Triplophysa; species Triplophysa bombifrons. The sequence continues at coordinate 10,249,591 of CM056455.1, forward strand.
ACAGCATTTTTTGTAAAACTGGGTTCTTGCATAATGAAATAGTTTCTTATGGAAAGGATCAGAATCAGTTTTCTTAAACGTTCATTCTGAGTGCTGGGAGAGTGAGAAACAAGGACTTGGCAATGAAAACATCATTTTGTGTAAAACTGGGTTCTTTTATAATGAAATAGTTTCTTAAGGAAAGGATCAGAATCAGTTTTCTTAAACGTTCATTCAGAGTGCTGGGAGAGTGAGAAACAAGGACTTGGCACTGAAAAAATCATTTTGTGTAAAACTGGGTTCTTGCATAATGAAATAGTTTCTTAAGGAAAGGATCAGAATCAGTTTTCTTAAACGTTCATTCAGAGTGCTGGGAGAGTAAGAAACAAGGATTTGGCACTGAAATCTTCATTTTGTGTAAAACTGGCTTTTTTTATAATGAAAAAAATTCTTTAGGAAAGGATCAGAATCAGTTTTCTTAAACGTTCATTCTGAGTGCTGGGAGAGTGAGAAACAAGGACTTGGCACTGAAAACATTATTTTGTGTAAAACTGGATTTGTTTATAATGAAAAAAATTCTTTAGGAAAGGATCAGATTCAGTTTTCTTAAACACTCATTCAGAGTGCTGGGAGAGTGAGAAACAAGGACTTGGCACTGAAAACAGCATTTTGTGTAAAACTGGGTTCTTGCATAATGAAAAAGTTTCTTAAGGAAATGATCAGAATCAGATTTCTTAAACGTTCATTATGAGTGCTGGGAGAGTGAGAAACAAGGAGTTCGCACTGAAATCTTCATTTTGTGTAAAACTGGATTTGTTTATAATGAAAAAAATTCTTTAGGAAAGGATCAGAATCAGTTTTCTTAAACGTTCATTCTGAGTGCTGGGAGAGTGAGAAACAAGGACTTGGCACTGAAAACATTATTTTGTGTAAAACTGGATTTGTTTATAATGAAAAAAATTCTTTAGGAAAGGATCAGATTCAGTTTTCTTAAACACTCATTCAGAGTGCTGGGAGAGTGAGAAACAAGGACTTGGCACTGAAAACAGCATTTTGTGTAAAACTGGGTTCTTGCATAATGAAAAAGTTTCTTAAGGAAATGATCAGAATCAGATTTCTTAAACGTTCATTATGAGTGCTGGGAAAGTGAGAAACAAGGAGTTCGCACTGAAATCTTCATTTTGTGTAAAACTGGATTTGTTTATAATGAAAAAAATTCTTTAGGAAAGGATCAGATTCAGTTTTCTTAAACGTTCATTCTGAGTGCTGGGAGAGTGAGAAACAAGGACTTGGCAATGAAAACATCATTTTGTGAAAACTGGGTTTGTTTATAATGAAAAAAATTCTTTAGGAAAGGATCAGATTCAGTTTTCTTAAACGCTCATTATGAGTGCTGGGAGAGTGAGAAACAAGGAGTTGGCACTGAAATCTTCATTTTGTGTAAAACTGGGTTCTTTGCATAATGAAATAGTTTCTTAAGGAAAGGATCAGAATCAGTTTTCTTAAACGTTCATTCAGAGTGCTGGGAGAGTGAGAAACAAGGACTTGGCACTGAAAAAATCATGTTGTGTAAAACTGGGTTCTTGCATAATGAAATAGTTTCTTAAGGAAAGGATCAGAATCAGTTTTCTTAAACGTTCATTCAGAGTGCTGGGAGAGTGAGAAACAAGGACTTGGCACTGAAAACATCATTTTGTGTAAAACTGGGTTCTTGCATAATGAAATAGTTTCTTAAGGAAAGGATCAGAATCAGTTTTCTTAAACACTCATTCTGAGTGCTGGGAGAGTGAGAAACAAAGACCTGGCACTGAAAACATCATTTTGTGTAAAACTGGATTTGTTTATAATGAAAACATTTCTTTAGGAAAGGATCAGAATCAGTTTTCTTAAACGCTCATTCAGAGTGCTGGGAGAGTCAGAAACAAGGACTTGGCACTGAAAACAGCATTTTGTGTAAAACTGGGTTCTTGCATAATGAAATAGTTTCTTAAGGAAAGGATCAGAATCAGTTTTCTTAAACACTCATTATGAGTGCTGGGAGCGTGAGAAACAAGGATTTGGCACTGAAATCTTAATTTTGTGTAAAACTGGGTTCTTGCATAATGAAAAAGTTTCTTAAGGAAAGGATCAGAATCAGTTTTCTTAAACACTCATTCTGAGTGCTGGGAGAGTGAGAAACAAGGATTTGGCACTGAAAACATCATTTTGTGTAAAACTGGGTTCTTGCATAATGAAAATGTTTCTTAAGGAAAGGATCAGAATCAGTTTTCTTAAACACTCATTCTGAGCGCTGGGAGAGTGAGAAACAAGGACCTGGCACTGAAAACATCATTTTGTGTAAAACTGGGTTCTTGCATAATGAAATAGTTTCTTAAGGAAAGGATCAGAATCAGTTTTCTTAAACGTTCATTCTGAGTGCTGGGAGAGTGAGAAACAAGGACTTGGCACTGAAAACATCATTTTGTGTAAAACTGGGTTCTTGCATAATGAAAAGTTTCTTAAGGAAAGGATCAGAATCAGTTTTCTTAAACACTCATTCTGAGTGCTGGGAGAGTGAGAAACAAGATCCTGGCACTGAAAACATCATTTTGTGTAAAACTGGATTTGTTTATAATGAAAACATTTCTTTAGGAAAGGATCAGAATCAGTTTTCTTAAACGCTCATTCAGAGTGCTGGGAGAGTGAGAAACAAGGACTTGGCACTGAAAACAGCACTTTGTGTAAAACTGGGTTCTTGCATAATGAAATAGTTTCTTTAGGAAAGGATCAGATTCAGTTTTCTTAAACACTCATTCTGAGTGCTGGGAGAGTGAGAAACAAGGACTTGGCAATGAAAACATCATTTTGTGAAAACTGGGTTTGTTTATAATGAAAAAAATTCTTTAGGAAAGGATCAGATTCAGTTTTCTTAAACGCTCATTCTGAGCGCTGGGAGAGTGAGAAATAAGGACCTGGCACTGAAAACATCATTTTGTGTAAAACTGGGTTCTTGCATAATGAAATAGTTTCTTAAGGAAAGGATCAGAATCAGTTTTCTTAAACGTTCATTCAGAGTGCTGGGAGAGTGAGAAACAAGGACTTGGCACTGAAAAAATCATTTTGTGTAAAACTGGGTTCTTGCATAATGAAATAGTTTCTTAAGGAAAGGATCAGAATCAGTTTTCTTAAACGTTCATTCAGAGTGCTGGGAGAGTAAGAAACAAGGATTTGGCACTGAAATCTTCATTTTGTGTAAAACTGGCTTTTTTTATAATGAAAAAAATTCTTTAGGAAAGGATCAGAATCAGTTTTCTTAAACGTTCATTCTGAGTGCTGGGAGAGTGAGAAACAAGGACTTGGCACTGAAAACATTATTTTGTGTAAAACTGGATTTGTTTATAATGAAAAAAATTCTTTAGGAAAGGATCAGATTCAGTTTTCTTAAACACTCATTCAGAGTGCTGGGAGAGTGAGAAACAAGGACTTGGCACTGAAAACAGCATTTTGTGTAAAACTGGGTTCTTGCATAATGAAAAAGTTTCTTAAGGAAAGGATCAGAATCAGATTTCTTAAACGTTCATTATGAGTGCTGGGAGAGTGAGAAACAAGGAGTTCGCACTGAAATCTTCATTTTGTGTAAAACTGGATTTGTTTATAATGAAAAAAATTCTTTAGGAAAGGATCAGAATCAGTTTTCTTAAACGTTCATTCTGAGTGCTGGGAGAGTGAGAAACAAGGACTTGGCACTGAAAACATTATTTTGTGTAAAACTGGATTTGTTTATAATGAAAAAAATTCTTTAGGAAAGGATCAGATTCAGTTTTCTTAAACACTCATTCAGAGTGCTGGGAGAGTGAGAAACAAGGAGTTGGCACTGAAATCTTCATTTTGTGTAAAACTGGGTTCTTTGCATAATGAAATAGTTTCTTAAGGAAAGGATCAGAATCAGTTTTCTTAAACACTCATTCTGAGTGCTGGGAGAGTGAGAAACAAAGACCTGGCACTGAAAACATCATTTTGTGTAAAACTGGATTTGTTTATAATGAAAACATTTCTTTAGGAAAGGATCAGAATCAGTTTTCTTAAACGCTCATTCAGAGTGCTGGGAGAGTGAGAAACAAGGACTTGGCACTGAAAACAGCATTTTGTGTAAAACTGGGTTCTTGCATAATGAAATAGTTTCTTAAGGAAAGGATCAGAATCAGTTTTCTTAAACACTCATTATGAGTGCTGGGAGAGTGAGAAACAAGGATTTGGCACTGAAATCTTAATTTTGTGTAAAACTGGGTTCTTGCATAATGAAAAAGTATCTTAAGGAAAGGATCAGAATCAGTTTTCTTAAACACTCATTCTGAGTGCTGGGAGAGTGAGAAACAAGGATTTGGCACTGAAAACATCATTTTGTGTAAAACTGGGTTCTTGCATAATGAAATAGTTTCTTAAGGAAAGGATCAGAATCAGTTTTCTTAAACTCTCATTCTGAGCGCTGGGAGAGTGAGAAACAAGGATTTGGCACTGAAATCTTCATTTTGTGTAAAACTGGGTTCTTGTATAATGAAATAGTTTCTTTAGGAAAGGATCAGAATCAGTTTTCTTAAACGTTCATTCTGAGTGCTGGGAGAGTGAGAAACAAGGACTTGGCACTGAAAACATTATTTTGTGTAAAACTGGGTTTGTTTATAATGAAAACATTTCTTTAGGAAAGGATCAGAATCAGTTTTCTTAAACGTTCATTCTGAGTGCTGGGAGAGTGAGAAACAAGGACTTGGCACTGAAAACATCATTTTGTGTAAAACTGGGTTCTTGCATAATGAAATAGTTTCTTAAGGAAAGGATCAGAATCAGTTTTCTTAAACGTTCATTCTGAGTGCTGGGAGAGTGAGAAACAAGGACTTGGCAATGAAAACATCATTTTGTGTAAAACTGGATTTGTTTATAATGAAAACATTTCTTTAGGAAAGGATCAGAATCAGTTTTCTTAAACGCTCATTCAGAGTGCTGGGAGAGTGAGAAACAAGGACTTGGCACTGAAAACAGCATTTTGTGTAAAACTGGCTTTGTTTATAATGAAAAAAATTCTTTAGGAAAGGATCAGATTCAGTTTTCTTAAACGATCATTCTGAGCACTGGGAGAGTGAGAAACAAGGACCTGGCACTGAAAACATCATTTTGTGTAAAACTGGGTTCTTGTATAATGAAATAGTTTCTTAAGGAAAGGATCAGAATCAGTTTTCTTAAACACTCATTCTGAGTGCTGGGAGAGTGAGAAACAAGGACTTGGCAATGAAAACATCATTTTGTGTAAAACTGGGTTCTTGCATAATGAAATAGTTTCTTAAGGAAAGGATCAGAATCAGTTTTCTTAAACGTTCATTCTGAGTGCTGGGAGAGTGAGAAACAAGGACTTGGCAATGAAAACATCATTTTGTGTAAAACTGGGTTCTTTTATAATGAAATAGTTTCTTAAGGAAAGGATCAGAATCAGTTTTCTTAAACACTCATTCTGAGTGCTGGGAGAGTGAGAAACAAGGACCTGGCACTGAAAACATCATTTTGTGTAAAACTGGATTTGTTTATAATGAAAAAAATTCTAGGAAAGGATCAGATTCAGTTTTCTTAAACACTCATTCAGAGTGCTGGGAGAGTGAGAAACAAGAACTTGGCATTGAAAACAGCATTTTTTGTAAAACTGGGTTCTTGCATAATGAAAAAGTTTCTTAAGGAAAGGATCAGAATCAGTTTTCTTAAACACTCATTCAGAGTGCTGGGAGAGTGAGAAACAAGAACTTGGCATTGAAAACAGCATTTTTTGTAAAACTGGGTTCTTGCATAATGAAATAGTTTCTTAAGGAAAGGATCAGAATCAGTTTTCTTAAACGTTCATTCTGAGTGCTGGGAGAGTGAGAAACAAGGACTTGGCAATGAAAACATCATTTTGTGTAAAACTGGGTTCTTTTATAATGAAATAGTTTCTTAAGGAAAGGATCAGAATCAGTTTTCTTAAACGTTCATTCAGAGTGCTGGGAGAGTGAGAAACAAGGACTTGGCACTGAAAAAATCATTTTGTGTAAAACTGGGTTCTTGCATAATGAAATAGTTTCTTAAGGAAAGGATCAGAATCAGTTTTCTTAAACGTTCATTCAGAGTGCTGGGAGAGTAAGAAACAAGGATTTGGCACTGAAATCTTCATTTTGTGTAAAACTGGCTTTTTTTATAATGAAAAAAATTCTTTAGGAAAGGATCAGAATCAGTTTTCTTAAACGTTCATTCTGAGTGCTGGGAGAGTGAGAAACAAGGACTTGGCACTGAAAACATTATTTTGTGTAAAACTGGATTTGTTTATAATGAAAAAAATTCTTTAGGAAAGGATCAGATTCAGTTTTCTTAAACACTCATTCAGAGTGCTGGGAGAGTGAGAAACAAGGACTTGGCACTGAAAACAGCATTTTGTGTAAAACTGGGTTCTTGCATAATGAAAAAGTTTCTTAAGGAAATGATCAGAATCAGATTTCTTAAACGTTCATTATGAGTGCTGGGAGAGTGAGAAACAAGGAGTTCGCACTGAAATCTTCATTTTGTGTAAAACTGGATTTGTTTATAATGAAAAAAATTCTTTAGGAAAGGATCAGAATCAGTTTTCTTAAACGTTCATTCTGAGTGCTGGGAGAGTGAGAAACAAGGACTTGGCACTGAAAACATTATTTTGTGTAAAACTGGATTTGTTTATAATGAAAAAAATTCTTTAGGAAAGGATCAGATTCAGTTTTCTTAAACACTCATTCAGAGTGCTGGGAGAGTGAGAAACAAGGACTTGGCACTGAAAACAGCATTTTGTGTAAAACTGGGTTCTTGCATAATGAAAAAGTTTCTTAAGGAAATGATCAGAATCAGATTTCTTAAACGTTCATTATGAGTGCTGGGAAAGTGAGAAACAAGGAGTTCGCACTGAAATCTTCATTTTGTGTAAAACTGGATTTGTTTATAATGAAAAAAATTCTTTAGGAAAGGATCAGATTCAGTTTTCTTAAACGTTCATTCTGAGTGCTGGGAGAGTGAGAAACAAGGACTTGGCAATGAAAACATCATTTTGTGAAAACTGGGTTTGTTTATAATGAAAAAAATTCTTTAGGAAAGGATCAGATTCAGTTTTCTTAAACGCTCATTATGAGTGCTGGGAGAGTGAGAAACAAGGAGTTGGCACTGAAATCTTCATTTTGTGTAAAACTGGGTTCTTTGCATAATGAAATAGTTTCTTAAGGAAAGGATCAGAATCAGTTTTCTTAAACGTTCATTCAGAGTGCTGGGAGAGTGAGAAACAAGGACTTGGCACTGAAAAAATCATGTTGTGTAAAACTGGGTTCTTGCATAATGAAATAGTTTCTTAAGGAAAGGATCAGAATCAGTTTTCTTAAACGTTCATTCAGAGTGCTGGGAGAGTGAGAAACAAGGACTTGGCACTGAAAACATCATTTTGTGTAAAACTGGGTTCTTGCATAATGAAATAGTTTCTTAAGGAAAGGATCAGAATCAGTTTTCTTAAACACTCATTCTGAGTGCTGGGAGAGTGAGAAACAAAGACCTGGCACTGAAAACATCATTTTGTGTAAAACTGGATTTGTTTATAATGAAAACATTTCTTTAGGAAAGGATCAGAATCAGTTTTCTTAAACGCTCATTCAGAGTGCTGGGAGAGTCAGAAACAAGGACTTGGCACTGAAAACAGCATTTTGTGTAAAACTGGGTTCTTGCATAATGAAATAGTTTCTTAAGGAAAGGATCAGAATCAGTTTTCTTAAACACTCATTATGAGTGCTGGGAGCGTGAGAAACAAGGATTTGGCACTGAAATCTTAATTTTGTGTAAAACTGGGTTCTTGCATAATGAAAAAGTTTCTTAAGGAAAGGATCAGAATCAGTTTTCTTAAACACTCATTCTGAGTGCTGGGAGAGTGAGAAACAAGGATTTGGCACTGAAAACATCATTTTGTGTAAAACTGGGTTCTTGCATAATGAAAATGTTTCTTAAGGAAAGGATCAGAATCAGTTTTCTTAAACACTCATTCTGAGCGCTGGGAGAGTGAGAAACAAGGACCTGGCACTGAAAACATCATTTTGTGTAAAACTGGGTTCTTGCATAATGAAATAGTTTCTTAAGGAAAGGATCAGAATCAGTTTTCTTAAACGTTCATTCTGAGTGCTGGGAGAGTGAGAAACAAGGACTTGGCACTGAAAACATCATTTTGTGTAAAACTGGGTTCTTGCATAATGAAAAGTTTCTTAAGGAAAGGATCAGAATCAGTTTTCTTAAACACTCATTCTGAGTGCTGGGAGAGTGAGAAACAAGATCCTGGCACTGAAAACATCATTTTGTGTAAAACTGGATTTGTTTATAATGAAAACATTTCTTTAGGAAAGGATCAGAATCAGTTTTCTTAAACGCTCATTCAGAGTGCTGGGAGAGTGAGAAACAAGGACTTGGCACTGAAAACAGCACTTTGTGTAAAACTGGGTTCTTGCATAATGAAATAGTTTCTTTAGGAAAGGATCAGATTCAGTTTTCTTAAACACTCATTCTGAGTGCTGGGAGAGTGAGAAACAAGGACTTGGCAATGAAAACATCATTTTGTGAAAACTGGGTTTGTTTATAATGAAAAAAATTCTTTAGGAAAGGATCAGATTCAGTTTTCTTAAACACTCATTCAGAGTGCTGGGAGAGTGAGAAACAAGGACTTGGCATTGAAAACAGCATTTTGTGTAAAACTGGGTTCTTGCATAATGAAAAAGTTTCTTAAGGAAAGGATCAGAATCAGTTTTCTTAAACACTCATTCTGGGTGCTGGGAGAGTGAGAAACAAGGATTTGGCACTGAAAACATCATTTTGTGTAAAACTGGGTTCTTGCATAATGAAATAGTTTCTTAAGGAAAGGATCAGAATCAGTTTTCTTAAACACTCATTCTGAGTGCTGGGAGAGTGAGAAACAAGGACTTGGCAATGAAAACATCATTTTGTGTAAAACTGGGTTTGTTTATAATGAAAAAAATTCTTTAGGAAAGGATCAGATTCAGTTTTCTTAAACGCTCATTCTGAGCGCTGGGAGAGTGAGAAATAAGGACCTGGCACTGAAAACATCATTTTGTGTAAAACTGGGTTCTTGCATAATGAAATAGTTTCTTAAGGAAAGGATCAGAATCAGTTTTCTTAAACGTTCATTCAGAGTGCTGGGAGAGTGAGAAACAAGGACTTGGCACTGAAAAAATCATTTTGTGTAAAACTGGGTTCTTGCATAATGAAATAGTTTCTTAAGGAAAGGATCAGAATCAGTTTTCTTAAACGTTCATTCAGAGTGCTGGGAGAGTAAGAAACAAGGATTTGGCACTGAAATCTTCATTTTGTGTAAAACTGGCTTTTTTTATAATGAAAAAAATTCTTTAGGAAAGGATCAGAATCAGTTTTCTTAAACGTTCATTCTGAGTGCTGGGAGAGTGAGAAACAAGGACTTGGCACTGAAAACATTATTTTGTGTAAAACTGGATTTGTTTATAATGAAAAAAATTCTTTAGGAAAGGATCAGATTCAGTTTTCTTAAACACTCATTCAGAGTGCTGGGAGAGTGAGAAACAAGGACTTGGCACTGAAAACAGCATTTTGTGTAAAACTGGGTTCTTGCATAATGAAAAAGTTTCTTAAGGAAAGGATCAGAATCAGATTTCTTAAACGTTCATTATGAGTGCTGGGAGAGTGAGAAACAAGGAGTTCGCACTGAAATCTTCATTTTGTGTAAAACTGGATTTGTTTATAATGAAAAAAATTCTTTAGGAAAGGATCAGAATCAGTTTTCTTAAACGTTCATTCTGAGTGCTGGGAGAGTGAGAAACAAGGACTTGGCACTGAAAACATTATTTTGTGTAAAACTGGATTTGTTTATAATGAAAAAAATTCTTTAGGAAAGGATCAGATTCAGTTTTCTTAAACACTCATTCAGAGTGCTGGGAGAGTGAGAAACAAGGACTTGGCACTGAAAACAGCATTTTGTGTAAAACTGGGTTCTTGCATAATGAAAAAGTTTCTTAAGGAAATGATCAGAATCAGATTTCTTAAACGTTCATTATGAGTGCTGGGAGAGTGAGAAACAAGGAGTTCGCACTGAAATCTTCATTTTGTGTAAAACTGGATTTGTTTATAATGAAAAAAATTCTTTAGGAAAGGATCAGATTCAGTTTTCTTAAACGTTCATTCTGAGTGCTGGGAGAGTGAGAAACAAGGACTTGGCAATGAAAACATCATTTTGTGAAAACTGGGTTTGTTTATAATGAAAAAAATTCTTTAGGAAAGGATCAGATTCAGTTTTCTTAAACGCTCATTATGAGTGCTGGGAGAGTGAGAAACAAGGAGTTGGCACTGAAATCTTCATTTTGTGTAAAACTGGGTTCTTTGCATAATGAAATAGTTTCTTAAGGAAAGGATCAGAATCAGTTTTCTTAAACACTCATTCTGAGTGCTGGGAGAGTGAGAAACAAAGACCTGGCACTGAAAACATCATTTTGTGTAAAACTGGATTTGTTTATAATGAAAACATTTCTTTAGGAAAGGATCAGAATCAATTTTCTTAAACGCTCATTCAGAGTGCTGGGAGAGTGAGAAACAAGGACTTGGCACTGAAAACAGCATTTTGTGTAAAACTGGGTTCTTGCATAATGAAATAGTTTCTTAAGGAAAGGATCAGAATCAGTTTTCTTAAACACTCATTATGAGTGCTGGGAGAGTGAGAAACAAGGATTTGGCACTGAAATCTTAATTTTGTGTAAAACTGGGTTCTTGCATAATGAAAAAGTTTCTTAAGGAAAGGATCAGAATCAGTTTTCTTAAACACTCATTCTGAGTGCTGGGAGAGTGAGAAACAAGGATTTGGCACTGAAAACATCATTTTGTGTAAAACTGGGTTCTTGCATAATGAAAAAGTTTCTTAAGGAAAGGATCAGAATCAGTTTTCTTAAACACTCATTCTGAGCGCTGGGAGAGTGAGAAACATGGACTTGGCACTGAAAACATCATTTTGTGTACAACTGGGTTCTTGCATAATGAAAAGTTTCTTAAGGAAAGGATCAGAATCAGTTTTCTTAAACACTCATTCTGAGTGCTGGGAGAGTGAGAAACAAGATCCTGGCACTGAAAACATCATTTTGTGTAAAACTGGATTTGTTTATAATGAAAACATTTCTTTAGGAAAGGATCAGAATCAGTTTTCTTAAACGCTCATTCAGAGTGCTGGGAGAGTGAGAAACAAGGACTTGGCATTGAAAACAGCATTTTGTGTAAAACTGGGTTCTTGCATAATGAAAAAGTTTCTTAAGGAAAGGATCAGAATCAGTTTTCTTAAACACTCATTCTGAGTGCTGGGAGAGTGAGAAACAAGGATTTGGCACTGAAAACATCATTTTGTGTAAAACTGGGTTCTTGCATAATGAAATAGTTTCTTAAGGAAAGGATCAGAATCAGTTTTCTTAAACACTCATTCTGAGTGCTGGGAGAGTGAGAAACAAGGACTTGGCACTGAAAACATCATTTTGTGTAAAACTGGGTTCTTGCATAATGAAATAGTTTCTTTAGGAAAGGATCAGAATCAGTTTTCTTAAACATTCATTCTGAGTGCTGGGAGAGTGAGAAACAAGGACTTGGCACTGAAAACATTATTTTGTGTAAAACTGGGTTTGTTTATAATGAAAACATTTCTTTAGGAAAGGATCAGAATCAGTTTTCTTAAACGCTCATTCAGAGTGCTGGGAGAGTGAGAAACAAGGACTTGGCACTGAAAACAGCATTTTGTGTAAAACTGGGTTCTTTTGCATAGTGAAAAAGTTTAAGGAAAGGATAAGATACAGTTTTCTTAAATGCTCATTCAGAGTGCTGGGAGAGTGAGAAACAAGGACTTGGCACTGAAAACAGCATTTTGTGTAAAACTGGGTTCTTTTGCATAATGAAAAAGTTTCTTAAGGAAAGGATAAGATACAGTTTTCTTAAACACTCATTCTGAGTGCTGGGAGAGTGAGAAACAAGGGCTTGGCACTGAAAACAGCATTTTGTGTAAAACTGGGTTCTTTTGCATAATGAAAAAGTTTCTTAAGGAAAGGATCAGAATCAGTTTTCTTAAACACTCATTATGAGTGCTGGGAGAGTGAGAAACAAGGATTTGGCACTGAAATCTTAATTTTGTGTAAAACTGCGTTCCTGCATAATGAAATAGTTTCTTAAGGAAAGGATCAGAATCAGTTTTCTTAAACGTTCATTCTGAGTGCTGGGAGAGTGAGAAACAAGGACTTGGCACTGAAAACATCATTTTGTGTAAAACTGGGTTCTTGCATAATGAAAAAGTTTCTTTAGGAAAGGATCAGAATCAGTTTTCTTAAACGCTCATTCAGAGTGCTGGGAGAGTGAGAAACAAGGACTTGGCAATGAAAACATCATTTTGTGAAAACTGGGTTTGTTTATAATGAAAAAAATTCTTTAGGAAAGGATCAGATTCAGTTTTCTTAAACGCTCATTATGAGTGCTGGGAGAGTGAGAAACAAGGAGTTGGCACTGAAATCTTCATTTTGTGTAAAACTGGGTTCTTTGCATAATGAAATAGTTTCTTAAGGAAAGGATCAGAATCAGTTTTCTTAAACACTCATTCTGAGTGCTGGGAGAGTGAGAAACAAAGACCTGGCACTGAAAACATCATTTTGTGTAAAACTGGATTTGTTTATAATGAAAACATTTCTTTAGGAAAGGATCAGAATCAATTTTCTTAAACGCTCATTCAGAGTGCTGGGAGAGTGAGAAACAAGGACTTGGCACTGAAAACAGCATTTTGTGTAAAACTGGGTTCTTGCATAATGAAATAGTTTCTTAAGGAAAGGATCAGAATCAGTTTTCTTAAACACTCATTATGAGTGCTGGGAGAGTGAGAAACAAGGATTTGGCACTGAAATCTTAATTTTGTGTAAAACTGGGTTCTTGCATAATGAAAAAGTTTCTTAAGGAAAGGATCAGAATCAGTTTTCTTAAACACTCATTCTGAGTGCTGGGAGAGTGAGAAACAAGGATTTGGCACTGAAAACATCATTTTGTGTAAAACTGGGTTCTTGCATAATGAAAAAGTTTCTTAAGGAAAGGATCAGAATCAGTTTTCTTAAACACTCATTCTGAGCGCTGGGAGAGTGAGAAACATGGACTTGGCACTGAAAACATCATTTTGTGTACAACTGGGTTCTTGCATAATGAAAAGTTTCTTAAGGAAAGGATCAGAATCAGTTTTCTTAAACACTCATTCTGAGTGCTGGGAGAGTGAGAAACAAGATCCTGGCACTGAAAACATCATTTTGTGTAAAACTGGATTTGTTTATAATGAAAACATTTCTTTAGGAAAGGATCAGAATCAGTTTTCTTAAACGCTCATTCAGAGTGCTGGGAGAGTGAGAAACAAGGACTTGGCATTGAAAACAGCATTTTGTGTAAAACTGGGTTCTTGCATAATGAAAAAGTTTCTTAAGGAAAGGATCAGAATCAGTTTTCTTAAACACTCATTCTGAGTGCTGGGAGAGTGAGAAACAAGGATTTGGCACTGAAAACATCATTTTGTGTAAAACTGGGTTCTTGCATAATGAAATAGTTTCTTAAGGAAAGGATCAGAATCAGTTTTCTTAAACACTCATTCTGAGTGCTGGGAGAGTGAGAAACAAGGACTTGGCAATGAAAACATCATTTTGTGTAAAACTGGGTTTGTTTATAATGAAAAAAATTATTTAGGAAAGGATCAGATTCAGTTTTCTTAAACGCTCATTCTGAGCGCTGGGAGAGTGAGAAATAAGGACCTGGCACTGAAAACATCATTTTGTGTAAAACTGGGTTCTTGCATAATGAAATAGTTTCTTAAGGAAAGGATCAGAATCAGTTTTCTTAAACGTTCATTCAGAGTGCTGGGAGAGTGAGAAACAAGGACTTGGCACTGAAAAAATCATTTTGTGTAAAACTGGGTTCTTGCATAATGAAATAGTTTCTTAAGGAAAGGATCAGAATCAGTTTTCTTAAACGTTCATTCAGAGTGCTGGGAGAGTGAGAAACAAGGACTTGGCACTGAAAACATCATTTTGTGTAAAACTGGGTTCTTGCATAATGAAATAGTTTCTTTAGGAAAGGATCAGAATCAGTTTTCTTAAACATTCATTCTGAGTGCTGGGAGAGTGAGAAACAAGGACTTGGCACTGAAAACATTATTTTGTGTAAAACTGGGTTTGTTTATAATGAAAACATTTCTTTAGGAAAGGATCAGAATCAGTTTTCTTAAACGCTCATTCAGAGTGCTGGGAGAGTGAGAAACAAGGACTTGGCACTGAAAACAGCATTTTGTGTAAAACTGGGTTCTTTTGCATAGTGAAAAAGTTTAAGGAAAGGATAAGATACAGTTTTCTTAAATGCTCATTCAGAGTGCTGGGAGAGTGAGAAACAAGGACTTGGCACTGAAAACAGCATTTTGTGTAAAACTGGGTTCTTTTGCATAATGAAAAAGTTTCTTAAGGAAAGGATAAGATACAGTTTTCTTAAACACTCATTCTGAGTGCTGGGAGAGTGAGAAACAAGGGCTTGGCACTGAAAACAGCATTTTGTGTAAAACTGGGTTCTTTTGCATAATGAAAAAGTTTCTTAAGGAAAGGATCAGAATCAGTTTTCTTAAACACTCATTATGAGTGCTGGGAGAGTGAGAAACAAGGATTTGGCACTGAAATCTTAATTTTGTGTAAAACTGCGTTCCTGCATAATGAAATAGTTTCTTAAGGAAAGGATCAGAATCAGTTTTCTTAAACGTTCATTCTGAGTGCTGGGAGAGTGAGAAACAAGGACTTGGCACTGAAAACATCATTTTGTGTAAAACTGGGTTCTTGCATAATGAAAAAGTTTCTTTAGGAAAGGATCAGAATCAGTTTTCTTAAACGCTCATTCAGAGTGCTGGGAGAGTGAGAAACAAGAACTTGGCACTGAAAACAGCATTTTTTGTAAAACTGGGTTCTTGCATAATGAAAAAGTTTCTTAAGGAAAGGATCAGAATCAGTTTTCTTAAACACTCATTATGATTGCTGGGAGAGTGAGAAACAAGGATTTGGCACTGAAATCTTAATTTTGTGTAAAACTGGGTTCTTGCATAATGAAATAGTTTCTTAAGGAAAGGATCAGAATCAGTTTTCTTAAACACTCATTCTGAGCGCTGGGAGAGTGAGAAACAAGGACCTGGCACTGAAAACATCATTTTGTGTAAAACTGGGTTCTTGCATAATGAAATAGTTTCTTAAGGAAAGGATCAGAATCAGTTTTCTTAAACACTCATTCTGAGTGCTGGGAGAGTGAGAAACAAGGACTTGGCAATGAAAACATCATTTTGTGTAAAACTGGGTTTGTTTATAATGAAAAAAATTCTTTAGGAAAGGATCAGATTCAGTTTTCTTAAACGCTCATTCTGAGCGCTGGGAGAGTGAGAAACAAGGACCTGGCACTGAAAACATCATTTTGTGTAAAACTGGGTTCTTGCATAATGAAATAGTTTCTTAAGGAAAGGATCAGAATCAGTTTTCTTAAACACTCATTCTGAGTGCTGGGAGAGTGAGAAACAAGGACCTGGCACTGAAAACATCATTTTGTGTAAAACTGGATTTGTTTATAATGAAAAAAATTCTTTAGGAAAGGATCAGATTCAGTTTTCTTAAACACTCATTCAGAGTGCTGGGAGAGTGAGAAACAAGGACTTGGCACTGAAAACATTATTTTGTGTAAAACTGGGTTTGTTTATAATGAAAACATTTCTTTAGGAAAGGATCAGAATCAGTTTTCTTAAACGCTCATTCAGAGTGCTGGGAGAGTGAGAAACAAGGACTTGGCACTGAAAACAGCATTTTGTGTAAAACTGGGTTCTTTTGCATAGTGAAAAAGTTTAAGGAAAGGATAAGATACAGTTTTCTTAAATGCTCATTCAGAGTGCTGGGAGAGTGAGAAACAAGGACTTGGCACTGAAAACAGCATTTTGTGTAAAACTGGGTTCTTTTGCATAATGAAAAAGTTTCTTAAGGAAAGGATAAGATACAGTTTTCTTAAACACTCATTCTGAGTGCTGGGAGAGTGAGAAACAAGGGCTTGGCACTGAAAACAGCATTTTGTGTAAAACTGGGTTCTTTTGCATAATGAAAAAGTTTCTTAAGGAAAGGATCAGAATCAGTTTTCTTAAACACTCATTATGAGTGCTGGGAGAGTGAGAAACAAGGATTTGGCACTGAAATCTTAATTTTGTGTAAAACTGCGTTCCTGCATAATGAAATAGTTTCTTAAGGAAAGGATCAGAATCAGTTTTCTTAAACGTTCATTCTGAGTGCTGGGAGAGTGAGAAACAAGGACTTGGCACTGAAAACATCATTTTGTGTAAAACTGGGTTCTTGCATAATGAAAAAGTTTCTTTAGGAAAGGATCAGAATCAGTTTTCTTAAACGCTCATTCAGAGTGCTGGGAGAGTGAGAAACAAGAACTTGGCACTGAAAACAGCATTTTTTGTAAAACTGGGTTCTTGCATAATGAAAAAGTTTCTTAAGGAAAGGATCAGAATCAGTTTTCTTAAACACTCATTATGATTGCTGGGAGAGTGAGAAACAAGGATTTGGCACTGAAATCTTAATTTTGTGTAAAACTGGGTTCTTGCATAATGAAATAGTTTCTTAAGGAAAGGATCAGAATCAGTTTTCTTAAACACTCATTCTGAGCGCTGGGAGAGTGAGAAACAAGGACCTGGCACTGAAAACATCATTTTGTGTAAAACTGGGTTCTTGCATAATGAAATAGTTTCTTAAGGAAAGGATCAGAATCAGTTTTCTTAAACACTCATTCTGAGTGCTGGGAGAGTGAGAAACAAGGACTTGGCAATGAAAACATCATTTTGTGTAAAACTGGGTTTGTTTATAATGAAAAAAATTCTTTAGGAAAGGATCAGATTCAGTTTTCTTAAACGCTCATTCTGAGCGCTGGGAGAGTGAGAAACAAGGACCTGGCACTGAAAACATCATTTTGTGTAAAACTGGGTTCTTGCATAATGAAATAGTTTCTTAAGGAAAGGATCAGAATCAGTTTTCTTAAACACTCATTATGATTGCTGGGAGAGTGAGAAACAAGGACTTGGCAATGAAAACATCATTTTGTGTAAAACTGGGTTTGTTTATAATGAAAAAAATTCTTTAGGAAAGGATCAGATTCAGATTTCTTAAACGCTCATTCTGAGCACTGGGAGAGTGAGAAACAAGGACCTGGCACTGAAAACATCATTTTGTGTAAAACTGGGTTCTTGCATAATGAAATAGTTTCTTAAGGAAAGGATCAGAATCAGTTTTCTTAAACGTTCATTCTGAGTGCTGGGAGAGTGAGAAACAAGGACTTGGCACTGAAAACATCATTTTGTGTAAAACTGGGTTCTTGCATAATGAAAAAGTTTCTTAAGGAAAGGATCAGAATCAGTTTTCTTAAACACTCATTCTGAGTGCTGGGAGAGTGAGAAACAAGGACCTGGCACTGAAAACATCATTTTGTGTAAAACTGGATTTGTTTATAATGAAAACATTTCTTTAGGAAAGGATCAGAATCAGTTTTCTTAAACGCTCATTCAGAGTGCTGGGAGAGTGAGAAACAAGGACTTGGCACTGAAAACATCATTTTGTGTAAAACTGGGTTCTTGCATAATGAAATAGTTTCTTTAGGAAAGGATCAGAATCAGTTTTCTTAAACGTTCATTCTGAGTGCTGGGAGAGTGAGAAACAAGGACTTGGCACTGAAAACAGCATTTTGTGTAAAACTGGGTTCTTTTGCATAATGAAAAAGTTTCTTAAGGAAAGGATAAGATACAGTTTTCTTAAATGCTCATTCTGAGTGCTGGGAGAGTGAGAAACAAGGATTTGGCACTGAAAACATCATTTTGTGTACAACTGGATTTGTTTATAATGAAAACATTTCTTTAGGAAAGGATCAGAATCAGTTTTCTTAAACGCTCATTCAGAGTGCTGGGAGAGTGAGAAACAAGGACTTGGCACTGAAAACATCATTTTGTGTAAAACTGGGTTCTTGCATAATGAAATAGTTTCTTTAGGAAAGGATCAGAATCAGTTTTCTTAAACGTTCATTCTGAGTGCTGGGAGAGTGAGAAACAAGGACTTGGCACTGAAAACAGCATTTTGTGTAAAACTGGGTTCTTTTGCATAATGAAAAAGTTTCTTAAGGAAAGGATAAGATACAGTTTTCTTAAATGCTCATTCTGAGTGCTGGGAGAGTGAGAAACAAGGATTTGGCACTGAAAACATCATTTTGTGTAAAACTGGGTTCTTGCATAATGAAATAGTTTCTTAAGGAAAGGATCAGAATCAGTTTTCTTAAACGTTCATTCTGAGTGCTGGGAGAGTGAGAAACAAGGACTTGGCACTGAAAACAGCATTTTGTGTAAAACTGGGTTCTTTTGCATAATGAAAAAGTTTCTTAAGGAAAGGATAAGATACAGCTTTCTTAAATGCTCATTCTGAGTGCTGGGAGAGTGAGAAACAAGGATTTGGCACTGAAAACACCATTTTGTGTAAAACTGGGTTCTTGCATAATGAAATAGTTTCTTAAGGAAAGGATCAGAATCAGTTTTCTTAAACACTCATTATGAGTGCTGGGAGAGTAAGAAACAAGGATTTGGCACTGAAATCTTCATTTTGTGTAAAACTGGCTTTGTTTATAATGAAAAAAATTCTTTAGGAAAGGATCAGATTCAGTTTTCTTAAACTCTCATTCTGAGTGCTGGGAGAGTGAGAAACAAGGATTTGGCACTGAAATCTTCATTTTGTGTAAAACTGGGTTCTTGTATAATGAAATAGTTTCTTTAGGAAAGGATCAGAATCAGTTTTCTTAAACGTTCATTCTGAGTGCTGGGAGAGTGAGAAACAAGGACTTGGCACTGAAAACATCATTTTGTGTAAAACTGGGTTCTTGCATAATGAAATAGTTTCTTAAGGAAAGGATCAGAATCAGTTTTCTTAAACACTCATTATGAGTGCTGGGAGAGTAAGAAACAAGGATTTGGCACTGAAAACATCATTTTGTGTAAAACTGGGTTCTTGCATAATGAAATAGTTTCTTAAGGAAAGGATCAGAATCAGTTTTCTTAAACTCTCATTCTTAGCGCTGGGAGAGTGAGAAACAAGGATTTGGCACTGAAATCTTCATTTTGTGTAAAACTGGGTTCTTGTATAATGAAATAGTTTCTTTAGGAAAGGATCAGAATCAGTTTTCTTAAACGTTCATTCTGAGTGCTGGGAGAGTGAGAAACAAGGACTTGGCACTGAAAACATTATTTTGTGTAAAACTGGGTTTGTTTATAATGAAAACATTTCTTTAGGAAAGGATCAGAATCAGTTTTCTTAAACGTTCATTCTGAGTGCTGGGAGAGTGAGAAACAAGGACTTGGCACTGAAAACATCATTTTGTGTAAAACTGGGTTCTTGCATAATGAAATAGTTTCTTAAGGAAAGGATCAGAATCAGTTTTCTTAAACACTCATTCTGAGTGCTGGGAGAGTGAGAAACAAGGACCTGGCACTGAAAACATCATTTTGTGTAAAACTGGATTTGTTTATAATGAAAAAAATTCTAGGAAAGGATCAGATTCAGTTTTCTTAAACACTCATTCAGAGTGCTGGGAGAGTGAGAAACAAGGATTTGGCACTGAAAACATCATTTTGTGTAAAACTGGGTTCTTGCATAATGAAATAGTTTCTTAAGGAAAGGATCAGAATCAGTTTTCTTAAACACTCATTATGAGTGCTGGGAGAGTAAGAAACAAGGATTTGGCACTGAAATCTTCATTTTGTGTAAAACTGGCTTTGTTTATAATGAAAAAAATTCTTTAGGAAAGGATCAGATTCAGTTTTCTTAAACTCTCATTCTGAGTGCTGGGAGAGTGAGAAACAAGGATTTGGCACTGAAATCTTCATTTTGTGTAAAACTGGGTTCTTGTATAATGAAATAGTTTCTTTAGGAAAGGATCAGAATCAGTTTTCTTAAACGTTCATTCTGAGTGCTGGGAGAGTGAGAAACAAGGACTTGGCACTGAAAACATCATTTTGTGTAAAACTGGGTTCTTGCATAATGAAATAGTTTCTTAAGGAAAGGATCAGAATCAGTTTTCTTAAACACTCATTCTGAGTGCTGGGAGAGTGAGAAACAAGGGCTTGGCACTGAAAACAGCATTTTGTGTAAAACTGGGTTCTTTTGCATAATGAAAAAGTTTCTTAAGGAAAGGATCAGAATCAGTTTTCTTAAACACTCATTATGAGTGCTGGGAGAGTGAGAAACAAGGATTTGGCACTGAAATCTTAATTTTGTGTAAAACTGCGTTCCTGCATAATGAAATAGTTTCTTAAGGAAAGGATCAGAATCAGTTTTCTTAAACGTTCATTCTGAGTGCTGGGAGAGTGAGAAACAAGGACTTGGCACTGAAAACATCATTTTGTGTAAAACTGGGTTCTTGCATAATGAAAAAGTTTCTTTAGGAAAGGATCAGAATCAGTTTTCTTAAACGCTCATTCAGAGTGCTGGGAGAGTGAGAAACAAGAACTTGGCACTGAAAACAGCATTTTTTGTAAAACTGGGTTCTTGCATAATGAAAAAGTTTCTTAAGGAAAGGATCAGAATCAGTTTTCTTAAACACTCATTATGATTGCTGGGAGAGTGAGAAACAAGGATTTGGCACTGAAATCTTAATTTTGTGTAAAACTGGGTTCTTGCATAATGAAATAGTTTCTTAAGGAAAGGATCAGAATCAGTTTTCTTAAACACTCATTCTGAGTGCTGGGAGAGTGAGAAACAAGGACCTGGCACTGAAAACATCATTTTGTGTAAAACTGGATTTGTTTATAATGAAAAAAATTCTTTAGGAAAGGATCAGATTCAGTTTTCTTAAACACTCATTCAGAGTGCTGGGAGAGTGAGAAACAAGGACTTGGCAATGAAAACATCATTTTGTGTAAAACTGGGTTTGTTTATAATGAAAAAAATTCTTTAGGAAAGGATCAGATTCAGATTTCTTAAACGCTCATTCTGAGCACTGGGAGAGTGAGAAACAAGGACCTGGCACTGAAAACATCATTTTGTGTAAAACTGGGTTCTTGCATAATGAAATAGTTTCTTAAGGAAAGGATCAGAATCAGTTTTCTTAAACGTTCATTCTGAGTGCTGGGAGAGTGAGAAACAAGGACTTGGCACTGAAAACATCATTTTGTGTAAAACTGGGTTCTTGCATAATGAAAAAGTTTCTTAAGGAAAGGATCAGAATCAGTTTTCTTAAACACTCATTCTGAGTGCTGGGAGAGTGAGAAACAAGGACCTGGCACTGAAAACATCATTTTGTGTAAAACTGGATTTGTTTATAATGAAAACATTTCTTTAGGAAAGGATCAGAATCAGTTTTCTTAAACGCTCATTCAGAGTGCTGGGAGAGTGAGAAACAAGGACTTGGCACTGAAAACATCATTTTGTGTAAAACTGGGTTCTTGCATAATGAAATAGTTTCTTTAGGAAAGGATCAGAATCAGTTTTCTTAAACGTTCATTCTGAGTGCTTGGAGAGTGAGAAACAAGGACTTGGCACTGAAAACAGCATTTTGTGTAAAACTGGGTTCTTTTGCATAATGAAAAAGTTTCTTAAGGAAAGGATAAGATACAGTTTTCTTAAATGCTCATTCTGAGTGCTGGGAGAGTGAGAAACAAGGATTTGGCACTGAAAACATCATTTTGTGTACAACTGGATTTGTTTATAATGAAAACATTTCTTTAGGAAAGGATCAGAATCAGTTTTCTTAAACGCTCATTCAGAGTGCTGGGAGAGTGAGAAACAAGGACTTGGCACTGAAAACATCATTTTGTGTAAAACTGGGTTCTTGGATAATGAAATAGTTTCTTTAGGAAAGGATCAGAATCAGTTTTCTTAAACGTTCATTCTGAGTGCTGGGAGAGTGAGAAACAAGGACTTGGCACTGAAAACAGCATTTTGTGTAAAACTGGGTTCTTTTGCATAATGAAAAAGTTTCTTAAGGAAAGGATAAGATACAGTTTTCTTAAATGCTCATTCTGAGTGCTGGGAGAGTGAGAAACAAGGATTTGGCACTGAAAACATCATTTTGTGTAAAACTGGGTTCTTGCATAATGAAATAGTTTCTTAAGGAAAGGATCAGAATCAGTTTTCTTAAACGTTCATTCTGAGTGCTGGGAGAGTGAGAAACAAGGACTTGGCACTGAAAACAGCATTTTGTGTAAAACTGGGTTCTTTTGCATAATGAAAAAGTTTCTTAAGGAAAGGATAAGATACAGCTTTCTTAAATGCTCATTCTGAGTGCTGGGAGAGTGAGAAACAAGGATTTGGCACTGAAAACATCATTTTGTGTAAAACTGGGTTCTTGCATAATGAAATAGTTTCTTAAGGAAAGGATCAGAATCAGTTTTCTTAAACACTCATTATGAGTGCTGGGAGAGTAAGAAACAAGGATTTGGCACTGAAATCTTCATTTTGTGTAAAACTGGCTTTGTTTATAATGAAAAAAATTCTTTAGGAAAGGATCAGATTCAGTTTTCTTAAACTCTCATTCTGAGTGCTGGGAGAGTGAGAAACAAGGATTTGGCACTGAAATCTTCATTTTGTGTAAAACTGGGTTCTTGCATAATGAAAAAGTTTCTTAAGGAAAGGATCAGAATCAGTTTTCTTAAACACTCATTCTGAGCGCTGGGAGAGTGAGAAACAAGGACCTGGCACTGAAAACATCATTTTGTGTAAAACTGGGTTTGTTTATAATGAAAAAAATTCTTTAGGAAAGGATCAGATTCAGTTTTCTTAAACGATCATTCTGAGCACTGGGAGAGTGAGAAACAAGGACCTGGCACTGAAAACATCATTTTGTGTAAAACTGGGTTCTTGCATAATGAAATAGTTTCTTAAGGAAAGGATCAGAATCAGTTTTCTTAAACGTTCATTCTGAGTGCTGGGAGAGTGAGAAACAAGGACTTGGCACTGAAAACATCATTTTGTGTAAAACTGGATTTGTTTATAATGAAAAAAATTCTTTAGGAAAGGATCAGATTCAGTTTTCTTAAACACTCATTCAGAGTGCTGGGAGAGTGAGAAACAAGGACTTGGCACTGAAAACAGCATTTTGTGTAAAACTGGGTTCTTGCATAATGAAATAGTTTCTTAAGGAAAGGATCAGAATCAGTTTTCTTAAACACTCATTCTGAGTGCTGGGAGAGTGAGAAACAAGGACCTGGCACTGAAAACATCATTTTGTGTAAAACTGGATTTGTTTATAATGAAAACATTTCTTTAGGAAAGGATCAGAATCAGTTTTCTTAAACACTCATTCTGAGTGCTGGGAGAGTGAGAAACAAGGACCTGGCACTGAAAACATCATTTTGTGTAAAACTGGGTTCTTGCATAATGAAATAGTTTCTTAAGGAAAGGATCAGAATCAGTTTTCTTAAACACTCATTCTGAGTGCTGGGAGAGTGAGAAACAAGGACTTGGCAATGAAAACATCATTTTGTGTAAAACTGGGTTTGTTTATAATGAAAAAAATTCTTTAGGAAAGGATCAGATTCAGTTTTCTTAAACGCTCATTCTGAGCGCTGGGAGAGTGAGAAACAAGGACCTGGCACTGAAAACATCATTTTGTGTAAAACTGGGTTCTTGCATAATGAAATAGTTTCTTAAGGAAAGGATCAGAATCAGTTTTCTTAAACGTTCATTCTGAGTGCTGGGAGAGTGAGAAACAAGGACTTGGCACTGAAAACATCATTTTGTGTAAAACTGGATTTGTTTATAATGAAAAAAATTCTTTAGGAAAGGATCAGATTCAGTTTTCTTAAACACTCATTCAGAGTGCTGGGAGAGTGAGAAACAAGGACTTGGCAATGAAAACATCATTTTGTGTAAAACTGGGTTTGTTTATAATGAAAAAAATTCTTCAGGAAAGGATCAGAATCAGTTTTCTTAAACACTCATTCTGAGCGCTGGGAGAGTGAGAAACAAGGACCTGGCACTGAAAACATCATTTTGTGTAAAACTGGGTTCTTGCATAATGAAATAGTTTCTTAAGGAAAGGATCAGAATCAGTTTTCTTAAACACTCATTCTGAGTGCTGGGAGAGTGAGAAACAAGGACTTGGCAATGAAAACATCATTTTGTGTAAAACTGGGTTTGTTTATAATGAAAAAAATTCTTTAGGAAAGGATCAGATTCAGTTTTCTTAAACGCTCATTCTGAGCACTGGGAGAGTGAGAAACAAGGACCTGGCACTGAAAACATCATTTTGTGTAAAACTGGGTTCTTGCATAATGAAATAGTTTCTTAAGGAAAGGATCAGAATCAGTTTTCTTAAACGTTCATTCTGAGTGCTGGGAGAGTGAGAAACAAGGACTTGGCACTGAAAACATCATTTTGTGTAAAACTGGGTTCTTGCATAATGAAATAGTTTCTTAAGGAAAGGATCAGAATCAGTTTTCTTAAACACTCATTCTGAGTGCTGGGAGAGTGAGAAACAAGGACCTGGCACTGAAAACATCATTTTGTGTAAAACTGGATTTGTTTATAATGAAAACATTTCTTTAGGAAAGGATCAGAATCAGTTTTCTTAAACACTCATTCTGAGCGCTGGGAGAGTGAGAAACAAGGACCTGGCACTGAAAACATCATTTTGTGTAAAACTGGGTTCTTGCTTAATGAAATAGTTTCTTAAGGAAAGGATCAGAATCAGTTTTCTTAAACACTCATTCTGAGTGCTGGGAGAGTGAGAAACAAGGACTTGGCAATGAAAACATCATTTTGTGTAAAACTGGGTTTGTTTATAATGAAAAAAATTCTTTAGGAAAGGATCAGATTCAGTTTTCTTAAACGCTCATTCTGAGCGCTGGGAGAGTGAGAAACAAGGACCTGGCACTGAAAACATCATTTTGTGTAAAACTGGGTTCTTGCATAATGAAATAGTTTCTTAAGGAAAGGATCAGAATCAGTTTTCTTAAACGTTCATTCTGAGTGCTGGGAGAGTGAGAAACAAGGACTTGGCACTGAAAACATCATTTTGTGTAAAACTGGGTTCTTGCATAATGAAATAGTTTCTTAAGGAAAGGATCAGAATCAGTTTTCTTAAACACTCATTCTGAGTGCTGGGAGAGTGAGAAACAAGGACTTGGCACTGAAAACATCATTTTGTGTAAAACTGGATTTGTTTATAATGAAAACATTTCTTTAGGAAAGGATCAGAATCAGTTTTCTTAAACGCTCATTCAGAGTGCTGGGAGAGTGAGAAACAAGGACTTGGCACTGAAAACAGCATTTTGTGTAAAACTGGGTTCTTGCATAATGAAATAGTTTCTTAAGGAAAGGATCAGAATCAGTTTTCTTAAACACTCATTATGAGTGCTGGGAGAGTGAGAAACAAGGATTTGGCACTGAAATCTTAATTTTGTGTAAAACTGGGTTCTTGCATAATGAAAAAGTTTCTTAAGGAAAGGATCAGAATCAGTTTTCTTAAACACTCATTCTGAGTGCTGGGAGAGTGAGAAACAAGGATTTGGCACTGAAAACATCATTTTGTGTAAAACTGGGTTCTTGCATAATGAAAAAAATTCTTTAGGAAAGGATCAGATTCAGTTTTCTTAAACGCTCATTCTGAGCACTGGGAGAGTGAGAAACAAGGACCTGGCACTGAAAACATCATTTTGTGTAAAACTGGGTTCTTGCATAATGAAATAGTTTCTTAAGGAAAGGATCAGAATCAGTTTTCTTAAACGTTCATTCTGAGTGCTGGGAGAGTGAGAAACAAGGACTTGGCACTGAAAACATCATTTTGTGTAAAACTGGGTTCTTGCAAAATGAAATAGTTTCTTAAGGAAAGGATCAGATTCAGTTTTCTTAAACACTCATTCAGAGTGCTGGGAGAGTGAGAAACAAGGACTTGGCAATTAAAACATCATTTTGTGTAAAACTGGGTTTGTTTATAATGAAAAAAATTCTTTAGGAAAGGATCAGAATCAGTTTTCTTAAACGATCATTCTGAGCACTGGGAGAGTGAGAAACAAGGACTTGGCACTGAAAACATCATTTTGTGTAAAACTGGGTTCTTGCATAATGAAATAGTTTCTTAAGGAAAGGATCAGAATCAGTTTTCTTAAACGTTCATTCTGAGTGCTGGGAGAGTGAGAAACAAGGACTTGGCACTGAAAACATCATTTTGTGTAAAACTGGGTTCTTGCATAATGAAATAGTTTCTTAAGGAAAGGATCAGAATCAGTTTTCTTAAACGTTCATTCTGAGTGCTGGGAGAGTGAGAAACAAGGACTTGGCACTGAAAACATCATTTTGTGTAAAACTGGGTTCTTGCATAATGAAATAGTTTCTTAAGGAAAGGATCAGAATCAGTTTTCTTAAACACTCATTCTGAGTGCTGGGAGAGTGAGAAACAAAGACCTGGAACTGAAAACATCATTTTGTGTAAAACTGGATTTGTTTATAATGAAAACATTTCTTTAGGAAAGGATCAGAATCAGTTTTCTTAAACACTCATTATGATTGCTGGGAGAGTGAGAAACAAGGATTTGGCACTGAAATCTTAATTTTGTGTAAAACTGGGTTCTTGCATAATGAAAAAGTTTCTTAAGGAAAGGATCAGAATCAGTTTTCTTAAACACTCATTATGAGTGCTGGGAGAGTGAGAAACAAGGACCTGGCACTGAAAACATCATTTTGTGTAAAACTGGGTTCTTGCATAATGAAATAGTTTCTTAAGGAAAGGATCAGAATCAGTTTTCTTAAACGTTCATTCTGAGTGCTGGGAGAGTGAGAAACAAGGACTTGGCACTGAAAACATCATTTTGTGTAAAACTGGGTTCTTGCATAATGAAATAGTTTCTTAAGGAAAGGATCAGAATCAGTTTTCTTAAACACTCATTCTGAGTGCTGGGAGAGTGAGAAACAAGGACTTGGCACTGAAAACATCATTTTGTGTAAAACTGGATTTGTTTATAATGAAAACATTTCTTTAGGAAAGGATCAGAATCAGTTTTCTTAAACGCTCATTCAGAGTGCTGGGAGAGTGAGAAACAAGGACTTGGCACTGAAAACAGCATTTTGTGTAAAACTGGGTTCTTGCATAATGAAATAGTTTCTTAAGGAAAGGATCAGAATCAGTTTTCTTAAACACTCATTATGAGTGCTGGGAGAGTGAGAAACAAGGATTTGGCACTGAAATCTTAATTTTGTGTAAAACTGGGTTCTTGCATAATGAAAAAGTTTCTTAAGGAAAGGATCAGAATCAGTTTTCTTAAACACTCATTCTGAGTGCTGGGAGAGTGAGAAACAAGGATTTGGCACTGAAAACATCATTTTGTGTAAAACTGGGTTCTTGCATAATGAAAAAAATTCTTTAGGAAAGGATCAGATTCAGTTTTCTTAAACGCTCATTCTGAGCACTGGGAGAGTGAGAAACAAGGACCTGGCACTGAAAACATCATTTTGTGTAAAACTGGGTTCTTGCATAATGAAATAGTTTCTTAAGGAAAGGATCAGAATCAGTTTTCTTAAACGTTCATTCTGAGTGCTGGGAGAGTGAGAAACAAGGACTTGGCACTGAAAACATCATTTTGTGTAAAACTGGGTTCTTGCAAAATGAAATAGTTTCTTAAGGAAAGGATCAGATTCAGTTTTCTTAAACACTCATTCAGAGTGCTGGGAGAGTGAGAAACAAGGACTTGGCAATTAAAACATCATTTTGTGTAAAACTGGGTTTGTTTATAATGAAAAAAATTCTTTAGGAAAGGATCAGAATCAGTTTTCTTAAACGATCATTCTGAGCACTGGGAGAGTGAGAAACAAGGACTTGGCACTGAAAACATCATTTTGTGTAAAACTGGGTTCTTGCATAATGAAATAGTTTCTTAAGGAAAGGATCAGAATCAGTTTTCTTAAACGTTCATTCTGAGTGCTGGGAGAGTGAGAAACAAGGACTTGGCACTGAAATCTTAATTTTGTGTAAAACTGGGTTCTTGCATAATGAAAAAGTTTCTTAAGGAAAGGATCAGAATCAGTTTTCTTAAACACTCATTATGAGTGCTGGGAGAGTGAGAAACAAGGATTTGGCACTGAAATCTTAATTTTGTGTAAAACTGGGTTCTTGCATAATGAAAAAGTTTCTTAAGGAAAGGATCAGAATCAGTTTTCTTAAACACTCATTCTGAGTGCTGGGAGAGTGAGAAACAAGGATTTGGCACTGAAAACATCATTTTGTGTAAAACTGGGTTCTTGCATAATGAAAAAGTTTCTTAAGGAAAGGATCAGAATCAGTTTTCTTAAACACTCATTCTGAGCGCTGGGAGAGTGAGAAACAAGGACCTGGCACTGAAAACATCATTTTGTGTAAAACTGGGTTTGTTTATAATGAAAAAAATTCTTTAGGAAAGGATCAGATTCAGTTTTCTTAAACACTCATTCAGAGTGCTGGGAGAGTGAGAAACAAGGACTTGGCAATGAAAACATCATTTTGTGTAAAACTGGGTTTGTTTATAATGAAAAAAATTCTTTAGGAAAGGATCAGATTCAGTTTTCTTAAACACTCATTCTGAGCGCTGGGAGAGTGAGAAACAAGGACCTGGCACTGAAAACATCATTTTGTGTAAAACTGGGTTCTTGCATAATGAAATAGTTTCTTAAGGAAAGGATCAGAATCAGTTTTCTTAAACACTCATTCTGAGTGCTGGGAGAGTGAGAAACAAGGACTTGGCAATGAAAACATCATTTTGTGTAAAACTGGGTTTGTTTATAATGAAAAAAATTCTTTAGGAAAGGATCAGATTCAGTTTTCTTAAACGCTCATTCTGAGCACTGGGAGAGTGAGAAACAAGGACCTGGCACTGAAAACATCATTTTGTGTAAAACTGGGTTCTTGCATAATGAAATAGTTTCTTAAGGAAAGGATCAGAATCAGTTTTCTTAAACGTTCATTCTGAGTGCTGGGAGAGTGAGAAACAAGGACTTGGCACTGAAAACATCATTTTGTGTAAAACTGGGTTCTTGCATAATGAAATAGTTTCTTAAGGAAAGGATCAGAATCAGTTTTCTTAAACACTCATTCTGAGTGCTGGGAGAGTGAGAAACAAGGACCTGGCACTGAAAACATCATTTTGTGTAAAACTGGATTTGTTTATAATGAAAACATTTCTTTAGGAAAGGATCAGAATCAGTTTTCTTAAACACTCATTCTGAGCGCTGGGAGAGTGAGAAACAAGGACCTGGCACTGAAAACATCATTTTGTGTAAAACTGGGTTCTTGCATAATGAAATAGTTTCTTAAGGAAAGGATCAGAATCAGTTTTCTTAAACACTCATTCTGAGTGCTGGGAGAGTGAGAAACAAGGACTTGGCAATGAAAACATCATTTTGTGTAAAACTGGGTTTGTTTATAATGAAAAAAATTCTTTAGGAAAGGATCAGATTCAGTTTTCTTAAACGCTCATTCTGAGCGCTGGGAGAGTGAGAAACAAGGACCTGGCACTGAAAACATCATTTTGTGTAAAACTGGGTTCTTGCATAATGAAATAGTTTCTTAAGGAAAGGATCAGAATCAGTTTTCTTAAACGTTCATTCTGAGTGCTGGGAGAGTGAGAAACAAGGACTTGGCACTGAAAACATCATTTTGTGTAAAACTGGGTTCTTGCATAATGAAATAGTTTCTTAAGGAAAGGATCAGAATCAGTTTTCTTAAACACTCATTCTGAGTGCTGGGAGAGTGAGAAACAAAGACCTGGCACTGAAAACATCATTTTGTGTAAAACTGGATTTGTTTATAATGAAAACATTTCTTTAGGAAAGGATCAGAATCAGTTTTCTTAAACGCTCATTCAGAGTGCTGGGAGAGTGAGAAACAAGGACTTGGCACTGAAAACATCATTTTGTGTAAAACTGGGTTCTTGCATAATGAAATAGTTTCTTAAGGAAAGGATCAGAATCAGTTTTCTTAAACACTCATTCTGAGTGCTGGGAGAGTGAGAAACAAGGACCTGGCACTGAAAACATCATTTTGTGTAAAACTGGATTTGTTTATAATGAAAACATTTCTTTAGGAAAGGATCAGAATCAGTTTTCTTAAACACTCATTCTGAGCGCTGGGAGAGTGAGAAACAAGGACCTGGCACTGAAAACATCATTTTGTGTAAAACTGGGTTCTTGCATAATGAAATAGTTTCTTAAGGAAAGGATCAGAATCAGTTTTCTTAAACACTCATTCTGAGTGCTGGGAGAGTGAGAAACAAGGACTTGGCAATGAAAACATCATTTTGTGTAAAACTGGGTTTGTTTATAATGAAAAAAATTCTTTAGGAAAGGATCAGATTCAGTTTTCTTAAACGCTCATTCTGAGCGCTGGGAGAGTGAGAAACAAGGACCTGGCACTGAAAACATCATTTTGTGTAAAACTGGGTTCTTGCATAATGAAATAGTTTCTTAAGGAAAGGATCAGAATCAGTTTTCTTAAACACTCATTCTGAGTGCTGGGAGAGTGAGAAACAAAGACCTGGCACTGAAAACATCATTTTGTGTAAAACTGGATTTGTTTATAATGAAAACATTTCTTTAGGAAAGGATCAGAATCAGTTTTCTTAAACGCTCATTCAGAGTGCTGGGAGAGTGAGAAACAAGGACTTGGCACTGAAAACAGCATTTTGTGTAAAACTGGGTTCTTGCATAATGAAATAGTTTCTTAAGGAAAGGATCAGAATCAGTTTTCTTAAACGCTCATTCTGAGCACTGGGAGAGTGAGAAACAAGGACCTGGCACTGAAAACATCATTTTGTGTAAAACTGGGTTCTTGCATAATGAAATAGTTTCTTAAGGAAAGGATCAGAATCAGTTTTCTTAAACGTTCATTCTGAGTGCTGGGAGAGTGAGAAACAAGGACTTGGCACTGAAAACATCATTTTGTGTAAAACTGGGTTCTTGCATAATGAAATAGTTTCTTAAGGAAAGGATCAGAATCAGTTTTCTTAAACACTCATTCTGAGTGCTGGGAGAGTGAGAAACAAAGACCTGGCACTGAAAACATCATTTTGCGTAAAACTGGATTTGTTTATAATGAAAACATTTCTTTAGGAAAGGATCAGAATCAGTTTTCTTAAACACTCATTATGAGTGCTGGGAGAGTGAGAAACAAGGATTTGGCACTGAAATCTTAATTTTGTGTAAAACTGGGTTTGTTTATAATGAAAAAAATTCTTTAGGAAAGGATCAGAATCAGTTTTCTTAAACGCTCATTCTGAGCACTGGGAGAGTGAGAAACAAGGACCTGGCACTGAAAACATCATTTTGTGTAAAACTGGGTTCTTGCATAATGAAATAGTTTCTTAAGGAAAGGATCAGAATCAGTTTTCTTAAACGTTCATTCTGAGTGCTGGGAGAGTGAGAAACAAGGACTTGGCACTGAAAACATCATTTTGTGTAAAACTGGGTTCTTGCATAATGAAATAGTTTCTTAAGGAAAGGATCAGAATCAGTTTTCTTAAACACTCATTCTGAGTGCTGGGAGAGTGAGAAACAAAGACCTGGCACTGAAAACATCATTTTGCGTAAAACTGGATTTGTTTATAATGAAAACATTTCTTTAGGAAAGGATCAGAATCAGTTTTCTTAAACACTCATTCTGAGTGCTGGGAGAGTGAGAAACAAGGATTTGGCACTGAAAACATCATTTTGTGTAAAACTGGGTTCTTGCATAATGAAAAAAATTCTTTAGGAAAGGATCAGATTCAGTTTTCTTAAACGCTCATTCTGAGCACTGGGAGAGTGAGAAACAAGGACCTGGCACTGAAAACATCATTTTGTGTAAAACTGGGTTCTTGCATAATGAAATAGTTTCTTAAGGAAAGGATCAGAATCAGTTTTCTTAAACGTTCATTCTGAGTGCTGGGAGAGTGAGAAACAAGGACTTGGCACTGAAAACATCATTTTGTGTAAAACTGGGTTCTTGCAAAATGAAATAGTTTCTTAAGGAAAGGATCAGATTCAGTTTTCTTAAACACTCATTCAGAGTGCTGGGAGAGTGAGAAACAAGGACTTGGCAATGAAAACATCATTTTGTGTAAAACTGGGTTTGTTTATAATGAAAAAAATTCTTTAGGAAAGGATCAGAATCAGTTTTCTTAAACGATCATTCTGAGCACTGGGAGAGTGAGAAACAAGGACCTGGCACTGAAAACATCATTTTGTGTAAAACTGGGTTCTTGCATAATGAAATAGTTTCTTAAGGAAAGGATCAGAATCAGTTTTCTTAAACGTTCATTCTGAGTGCTGGGAGAGTGAGAAACAAGGACTTGGCACTGAAAACATCATTTTGTGTAAAACTGGGTTCTTGCATAATGAAATAGTTTCTTAAGGAAAGGATCAGAATCAGTTTTCTTAAACACTCATTCTGAGTGCTGGGAGAGTGAGAAACAAAGACCTGGCACTGAAAACATCATTTTGTGTAAAACTGGATTTGTTTATAATGAAAACATTTCTTAAGGAAAGGATCAGAATCAGTTTTCTTAAACACTCATTCTGAGTGCTGGGAGAGTGAGAAACAAGGATTTGGCACTGAAAACATCATTTTGTGTAAAACTGGGTTCTTGCATAATGAAAAAGTTTCTTAAGGAAAGGATCAGAATCAGTTTTCTTAAACACTCATTCTGAGCGCTGGGAGAGTGAGAAACAAGGACCTGGCACTGAAAACATCATTTTGTGTAAAACTGGGTTTGTTTATAATGAAAAAAATTCTTTAGGAAAGGATCAGATTCAGTTTTCTTAAACACTCATTCAGAGTGCTGGGAGAGTGAGAAACAAGGACTTGGCAATGAAAACATCATTTTGTGTAAAACTGGGTTTGTTTATAATGAAAAAAATTCTTTAGGAAAGGATCAGATTCAGTTTTCTTAAACACTCATTCTGAGCGCTGGGAGAGTGAGAAACAAGGACCTGGCACTGAAAACATCATTTTGTGTAAAACTGGGTTCTTGCATAATGAAATAGTTTCTTAAGGAAAGGATCAGAATCAGTTTTCTTAAACACTCATTCTGAGTGCTGGGAGAGTGAGAAACAAGGACTTGGCAATGAAAACATCATTTTGTGTAAAACTGGGTTTGTTTATAATGAAAAAAATTCTTTAGGAAAGGATCAGATTCAGTTTTCTTAAACGCTCATTCTGAGCACTGGGAGAGTGAGAAACAAGGACCTGGCACTGAAAACATCATTTTGTGTAAAACTGGGTTCTTGCATAATGAAATAGTTTCTTAAGGAAAGGATCAGAATCAGTTTTCTTAAACGTTCATTCTGAGTGCTGGGAGAGTGAGAAACAAGGACTTGGCACTGAAAACATCATTTTGTGTAAAACTGGGTTCTTGCATAATGAAATAGTTTCTTAAGGAAAGGATCAGAATCAGTTTTCTTAAACACTCATTCTGAGTGCTGGGAGAGTGAGAAACAAGGACCTGGCACTGAAAACATCATTTTGTGTAAAACTGGATTTGTTTATAATGAAAACATTTCTTTAGGAAAGGATCAGAATCAGTTTTCTTAAACACTCATTCTGAGCGCTGGGAGAGTGAGAAACAAGGACCTGGCACTGAAAACATCATTTTGTGTAAAACTGGGTTCTTGCATAATGAAATAGTTTCTTAAGGAAAGGATCAGAATCAGTTTTCTTAAACACTCATTCTGAGTGCTGGGAGAGTGAGAAACAAGGACTTGGCAATGAAAACATCATTTTGTGTAAAACTGGGTTTGTTTATAATGAAAAAAATTCTTTAGGAAAGGATCAGATTCAGTTTTCTTAAACGCTCATTCTGAGCGCTGGGAGAGTGAGAAACAAGGACCTGGCACTGAAAACATCATTTTGTGTAAAACTGGGTTCTTGCATAATGAAATAGTTTCTTAAGGAAAGGATCAGAATCAGTTTTCTTAAACGTTCATTCTGAGTGCTGGGAGAGTGAGAAACAAGGACTTGGCACTGAAAACATCATTTTGTGTAAAACTGGGTTCTTGCATAATGAAATAGTTTCTTAAGGAAAGGATCAGAATCAGTTTTCTTAAACACTCATTCTGAGTGCTGGGAGAGTGAGAAACAAAGACCTGGCACTGAAAACATCATTTTGTGTAAAACTGGATTTGTTTATAATGAAAACATTTCTTTAGGAAAGGATCAGAATCAGTTTTCTTAAACGCTCATTCAGAGTGCTGGGAGAGTGAGAAACAAGGACTTGGCACTGAAAACATCATTTTGTGTAAAACTGGGTTCTTGCATAATGAAATAGTTTCTTAAGGAAAGGATCAGAATCAGTTTTCTTAAACACTCATTCTGAGTGCTGGGAGAGTGAGAAACAAGGACCTGGCACTGAAAACATCATTTTGTGTAAAACTGGATTTGTTTATAATGAAAACATTTCTTTAGGAAAGGATCAGAATCAGTTTTCTTAAACACTCATTCTGAGCGCTGGGAGAGTGAGAAACAAGGACCTGGCACTGAAAACATCATTTTGTGTAAAACTGGGTTCTTGCATAATGAAATAGTTTCTTAAGGAAAGGATCAGAATCAGTTTTCTTAAACACTCATTCTGAGTGCTGGGAGAGTGAGAAACAAGGACTTGGCAATGAAAACATCATTTTGTGTAAAACTGGGTTTGTTTATAATGAAAAAAATTCTTTAGGAAAGGATCAGATTCAGTTTTCTTAAACGCTCATTCTGAGCGCTGGGAGAGTGAGAAACAAGGACCTGGCACTGAAAACATCATTTTGTGTAAAACTGGGTTCTTGCATAATGAAATAGTTTCTTAAGGAAAGGATCAGAATCAGTTTTCTTAAACGTTCATTCTGAGTGCTGGGAGAGTGAGAAACAAGGACTTGGCACTGAAAACATCATTTTGTGTAAAACTGGGTTCTTGCATAATGAAATAGTTTCTTAAGGAAAGGATCAGAATCAGTTTTCTTAAACACTCATTCTGAGTGCTGGGAGAGTGAGAAACAAAGACCTGGCACTGAAAACATCATTTTGTGTAAAACTGGATTTGTTTATAATGAAAACATTTCTTTAGGAAAGGATCAGAATCAGTTTTCTTAAACGCTCATTCAGAGTGCTGGGAGAGTGAGAAACAAGGACTTGGCACTGAAAACATCATTTTGTGTAAAACTGGGTTCTTGCATAATGAAATAGTTTCTTAAGGAAAGGATCAGAATCAGTTTTCTTAAACACTCATTCTGAGTGCTGGGAGAGTGAGAAACAAGGACCTGGCACTGAAAACATCATTTTGTGTAAAACTGGATTTGTTTATAATGAAAACATTTCTTTAGGAAAGGATCAGAATCAGTTTTCTTAAACACTCATTCTGAGCGCTGGGAGAGTGAGAAACAAGGACCTGGCACTGAAAACATCATTTTGTGTAAAACTGGGTTCTTGCATAATGAAATAGTTTCTTAAGGAAAGGATCAGAATCAGTTTTCTTAAACACTCATTCTGAGTGCTGGGAGAGTGAGAAACAAGGACTTGGCAATGAAAACATCATTTTGTGTAAAACTGGGTTTGTTTATAATGAAAAAAATTCTTTAGGAAAGGATCAGATTCAGTTTTCTTAAACGCTCATTCTGAGCGCTGGGAGAGTGAGAAACAAGGACCTGGCACTGAAAACATCATTTTGTGTAAAACTGGGTTCTTGCATAATGAAATAGTTTCTTAAGGAAAGGATCAGAATCAGTTTTCTTAAACACTCATTCTGAGTGCTGGGAGAGTGAGAAACAAAGACCTGGCACTGAAAACATCATTTTGTGTAAAACTGGATTTGTTTATAATGAAAACATTTCTTTAGGAAAGGATCAGAATCAGTTTTCTTAAACGCTCATTCAGAGTGCTGGGAGAGTGAGAAACAAGGACTTGGCACTGAAAACAGCATTTTGTGTAAAACTGGGTTCTTGCATAATGAAATAGTTTCTTAAGGAAAGGATCAGAATCAGTTTTCTTAAACGCTCATTCTGAGCACTGGGAGAGTGAGAAACAAGGACCTGGCACTGAAAACATCATTTTGTGTAAAACTGGGTTCTTGCATAATGAAATAGTTTCTTAAGGAAAGGATCAGAATCAGTTTTCTTAAACGTTCATTCTGAGTGCTGGGAGAGTGAGAAACAAGGACTTGGCACTGAAAACATCATTTTGTGTAAAACTGGGTTCTTGCATAATGAAATAGTTTCTTAAGGAAAGGATCAGAATCAGTTTTCTTAAACACTCATTCTGAGTGCTGGGAGAGTGAGAAACAAAGACCTGGCACTGAAAACATCATTTTGCGTAAAACTGGATTTGTTTATAATGAAAACATTTCTTTAGGAAAGGATCAGAATCAGTTTTCTTAAACACTCATTATGAGTGCTGGGAGAGTGAGAAACAAGGATTTGGCACTGAAATCTTAATTTTGTGTAAAACTGGGTTCTTGCATAATGAAAAAGTTTCTTAAGGAAAGGATCAGAATCAGTTTTCTTAAACACTCATTCTGAGTGCTGGGAGAGTGAGAAACAAGGATTTGGCACTGAAAACATCATTTTGTGTAAAACTGGGTTCTTGCATAATGAAAAAGTTTCTTAAGGAAAGGATCAGAATCAGTTTTCTTAAACACTCATTCTGAGCGCTGGGAGAGTGAGAAACAAGGACCTGGCACTGAAAACATCATTTTGTGTAAAACTGGGTTTGTTTATAATGAAAAAAATTCTTTAGGAAAGGATCAGATTCAGTTTTCTTAAACACTCATTCAGAGTGCTGGGAGAGTGAGAAACAAGGACTTGGCACTGAAAACAGCATTTTGTGTAAAACTGGGTTCTTGCATAATGAAATAGTTTCTTAAGGAAAGGATCAGAATCAGTTTTCTTAAACACTAATTCTGAGTGCTGGGAGAGTGAGAAACAAGGACCTGGCACTGAAAACATCATTTTGTGTAAAACTGGATTTGTTTATAATGAAAACATTTCTTTAGGAAAGGATCAGAATCAGTTTTCTTAAACACTCATTCTGAGTGCTGGGAGAGTGAGAAACAAGGACCTGGCACTGAAAACATCATTTTGTGTGAAACTGGGTTCTTGCATAATGAAATAGTTTCTTAAGGAAAGGATCAGAATCAGTTTTCTTAAACACTCATTCTGAGTGCTGGGAGAGTGAGAAACAAGGACCTGGCACTGAAAACATCATTTTGTGTAAAACTGGGTTCTTGCATAATGAAATAGTTTCTTAAGGAAAGGATCAGAATCAGTTTTCTTAAACGTTCATTCTGAGTGCTGGGAGAGTGAGAAACAAGGACTTGGCACTGAAAACATCATTTTGTGTAAAACTGGATTTGTTTATAATGAAAACAATTCTTTAGGATAGGATCAGATTCAGTTTTCTTAAACACTCATTCAGAGTGCTGGGAGAGTGAGAAACAAGGACTTGGCAATGAAAACATCATTTTGTGTAAAACTGGGTTTGTTTATAATGAAAAAAATTCTTTAGGAAAGGATCAGATTCAGTTTTCTTAAACGCTCATTCTGAGCACTGGGAGAGTGAGAAACAAGGACCTGGCACTGAAAACATCATTTTGTGTAAAACTGGGTTCTTGCATAATGAAATAGTTTCTTAAGGAAAGGATCAGAATCAGTTTTCTTAAACACTCATTCTGAGTGCTGGGAGAGTGAGAAACAAAGACCTGGCACTGAAAACATCATTTTGTGTAAAACTGGATTTGTTTATAATGAAAACATTTCTTTAGGAAAGGATCAGAATCAGTTTTCTTAAACGCTCATTCAGAGTGCTGGGAGAGAGTGAGAAACAAGGACTTGGCACTGAAAACAGCATTTTGTGTAAAACTGGGTTCTTGCATAATGAAATAGTTTCTTAAGGAAAGGATCAGAATCAGTTTTCTTAAACACTCATTATGAGTGCTGGGAGAGTGAGAAACAAGGATTTGGCACTGTAATCTTAATTTTGTGTAAAACTGGGTTCTTGCATAATGAAAAAGTTTCTTAAGGAAAGGATCAGAATCAGTTTTCTTAAACACTCATTCTGAGTGCTGGGAGAGTGAGAAACAAGGATTTGGCACTGAAAACATCATTTTGTGTAAAACTGGGTTCTTGCATAATGAAAAAAATTCTTTAGGAAAGGATCAGATTCAGTTTTCTTAAACGCTCATTCTGAGCACTGGGAGAGTGAGAAACAAGGACCTGGCACTGAAAACATCATTTTGTGTAAAACTGGGTTCTTGCATAATGAAATAGTTTCTTAAGGAAAGGATCAGAATCAGTTTTCTTAAACGTTCATTCTGAGTGCTGGGAGAGTGAGAAACAAGGACTTGGCACTGAAAACATCATTTTGTGTAAAACTGGGTTCTTGCAAAATGAAATAGTTTCTTAAGGAAAGGATCAGAATCAGTTTTCTTAAACGTTCATTCTGAGTGCTGGGAGAGTGAGAAACAAGGACTTGGCAATGAAAACATCATTTTGTGTAAAACTGGGTTTGTTTATAATGAAAAAAATTCTTTAGGAAAGGATCAGAATCAGTTTTCTTAAACGATCATTCTGAGCACTGGGAGAGTGAGAAACAAGGACCTGGCACTGAAAACATCATTTTGTGTAAAACTGGGTTCTTGCATAATGAAATAGTTTCTTAAGGAAAGGATCAGAATCAGTTTTCTTAAACGTTCATTCTGAGTGCTGGGAGAGTGAGAAACAAGGACTTGGCACTGAAAACATCATTTTGTGTAAAACTGGATTTGTTTATAATGAAAAAAATTCTTTAGGAAAGGATCAGATTCAGTTTTCTTAAACACTCATTCAGAGTGCTGGGAGAGTGAGAAACAAGGACTTGGCACTGAAAACAGCATTTTGTGTAAAACTGGGTTCTTGCATAATGAAATAGTTTCTTAAGGAAAGGATCAGAATCAGTTTTCTTAAACACTCATTCTGAGTGCTGGGAGAGTGAGAAACAAGGACCTGGCACTGAAAACATCATTTTGTGTAAAACTGGATTTGTTTATAATGAAAACATTTCTTTAGGAAAGGATCAGAATCAGTTTTCTTAAACACTCATTCTGAGTGCTGGGAGAGTGAGAAACAAGGACCTGGCACTGAAAACATCATTTTGTGTAAAACTGGGTTCTTGCATAATGAAATAGTTTCTTAAGGAAAGGATCAGAATCAGTTTTCTTAAACACTCATTCTGAGTGCTGGGAGAGTGAGAAACAAGGACTTGGCAATGAAAACATCATTTTGTGTAAAACTGGGTTTGTTTATAATGAAAAAAATTCTTTAGGAAAGGATCAGATTCAGTTTTCTTAAACGCTCATTCTGAGCGCTGGGAGAGTGAGAAACAAGGACCTGGCACTGAAAACATCATTTTGTGTAAAACTGGGTTCTTGCATAATGAAATAGTTTCTTAAGGAAAGGATCAGAATCAGTTTTCTTAAACGTTCATTCTGAGTGCTGGGAGAGTGAGAAACAAGGACTTGGCACTGAAAACATCATTTTGTGTAAAACTGGATTTGTTTATAATGAAAAAAATTCTTTAGGATAGGATCAGATTCAGTTTTCTTAAACACTCATTCAGAGTGCTGGGAGAGTGAGAAACAAGGACTTGGCAATGAAAACATCATTTTGTGTAAAACTGGGTTTGTTTATAATGAAAAAAATTCTTTAGGAAAGGATCAGATTCAGTTTTCTTAAACGCTCATTCTGAGCACTGGGAGAGTGAGAAACAAGGACCTGGCACTGAAAACATCATTTTGTGTAAAACTGGGTTCTTGCATAATGAAATAGTTTCTTAAGGAAAGGATCAGAATCAGTTTTCTTAAACGTTCATTCTGAGTGCTGGGAGAGTGAGAAACAAGGACTTGGCACTGAAAACATCATTTTGTGTAAAACTGGGTTCTTGCAAAATGAAATAGTTTCTTAAGGAAAGGATCAGATTCAGTTGTCTTAAACACTCATTCAGAGTGCTGGGAGAGTGAGAAACAAGGACTTGGCAATGAAAACATCATTTTGTGTAAAACTGGGTTTGTTTATAATGAAAAAAATTCTTTAGGAAAGGATCAGAATCAGTTTTCTTAAACGATCATTCTGAGCACTGGGAGAGTGAGAAACAAGGACCTGGCACTGAAAACATCATTTTGTGTAAAACTGGGTTCTTGCATAATGAAATAGTTTCTTAAGGAAAGGATCAGAATCAGTTTTCTTAAACGTTCATTCTGAGTGCTGGGAGAGTGAGAAACAAGGACTTGGCACTGAAAACATCATTTTGTGTAAAACTGGGTTCTTGCATAATGAAATAGTTTCTTAAGGAAAGGATCAGAATCAGTTTTCTTAAACACTCATTCTGAGTGCTGGGAGAGTGAGAAACAAAGACCTGGCACTGAAAACATCATTTTGTGTAAAACTGGATTTGTTTATAATGAAAACATTTCTTTAGGAAAGGATCAGAATCAGTTTTCTTAAACACTCATTATGAGTGCTGGGAGAGTGAGAAACAAGGATTTGGCACTGAAATCTTAATTTTGTGTAAAACTGGGTTCTTGCATAATGAAAAAGTTTCTTAAGGAAAGGATCAGAATCAGTTTTCTTAAACACTCATTATGAGTGCTGGGAGAGTGAGAAACAAGGATTTGGCACTGAAATCTTAATTTTGTGTAAAACTGGGTTCTTGCATAATGAAAAAGTTTCTTAAGGAAAGGATCAGAATCAGTTTTCTTAAACACTCATTCTGAGTGCTGGGAGAGTGAGAAACAAGGATTTGGCACTGAAAACATCATTTTGTGTAAAACTGGGTTCTTGCATAATGAAAAAGTTTCTTAAGGAAAGGATCAGAATCAGTTTTCTTAAACACTCATTCTGAGTGCTGGGAGAGTGAGAAACAAGGACCTGGCACTGAAAACATCATTTTGTGTAAAACTGGGTTTGTTTATAATGAAAAAAATTCTTTAGGAAAGGATCAGATTCAGTTTTCTTAAACACTCATTCAGAGTGCTGGGAGAGTGAGAAACAAGGACTTGGCAATGAAAACATCATTTTGTGTAAAACTGGGTTTGTTTATAATGAAAAAAATTCTTTAGGAAAGGATCAGATTCAGTTTTCTTAAACACTCATTCTGAGCGCTGGGAGAGTGAGAAACAAGGACCTGGCACTGAAAACATCATTTTGTGTAAAACTGGGTTCTTGCATAATGAAATAGTTTCTTAAGGAAAGGATCAGAATCAGTTTTCTTAAACACTCATTCTGAGTGCTGGGAGAGTGAGAAACAAGGACTTGGCACTGAAAACATCATTTTGTGTAAAACTGGATTTGTTTATAATGAAAAAAATTCTTTAGGATAGGATCAGATTCAGTTTTCTTAAACACTCATTCAGAGTGCTGGGAGAGTGAGAAACAAGGACTTGGCAATGAAAACATCATTTTGTGTAAAACTGGGTTTGTTTATAATGAAAAAAATTCTTTAGGAAAGGATCAGATTCAGTTTTCTTAAACGCTCATTCTGAGCACTGGGAGAGTGAGAAACAAGGACCTGGCACTGAAAACATCATTTTGTGTAAAACTGGGTTCTTGCATAATGAAATAGTTTCTTAAGGAAAGGATCAGAATCAGTTTTCTTAAACGTTCATTCTGAGTGCTGGGAGAGTGAGAAACAAGGACTTGGCACTGAAAACATCATTTTGTGTAAAACTGGGTTCTTGCATAATGAAATAGTTTCTTAAGGAAAGGATCAGAATCAGTTTTCTTAAACACTCATTCTGAGTGCTGGGAGAGTGAGAAACAAAGACCTGGCACTGAAAACATCATTTTGTGTAAAACTGGATTTGTTTATAATGAAAACATTTCTTTAGGAAAGGATCAGAATCAGTTTTCTTAAACGCTCATTCAGAGTGCTGGGAGAGTGAGAAACAAGGACTTGGCACTGAAAACAGCATTTTGTGTAAAACTGGGTTCTTGCATAATGAAATAGTTTCTTAAGGAAAGGATCAGAATCAGTTTTCTTAAACACTCATTATGAGTGCTGGGAGAGTGAGAAACAAGGATTTGGCACTGAAATCTTAATTTTGTGTAAAACTGGGTTCTTGCATAATGAAAAAGTTTCTTAAGGAAAGGATCAGAATCAGTTTTCTTAAACACTCATTCTGAGTGCTGGGAGAGTGAGAAACAAGGATTTGGCACTGAAAACATCTTTTGTGTAAAACTGGGTTCTTGCATAATGAAAAAAATTCTTTAGGAAAGGATCAGATTCAGTTTTCTTAAACGCTCATTCTGAGCACTGGGAGAGTGAGAAACAAGGACCTGGCACTGAAAACATCATTTTGTGTAAAACTGGGTTCTTGCATAATGAAATAGTTTCTTAAGGAAAGGATCAGAATCAGTTTTCTTAAACGTTCATTCTGAGTGCTGGGAGAGTGAGAAACAAGGACTTGGCACTGAAAACATCATTTTGTGTAAAACTGGGTTCTTGCAAAATGAAATAGTTTCTTAAGGAAAGGATCAGAATCAGTTTTCTTAAACGTTCATTCTGAGTGCTGGGAGAGTGAGAAACAAGGACTTGGCAATGAAAACATCATTTTGTGTAAAACTGGGTTTGTTTATAATGAAAAAAATTCTTTAGGAAAGGATCAGAATCAGTTTTCTTAAACGATCATTCTGAGCACTGGGAGAGTGAGAAACAAGGACCTGGCACTGAAAACATCATTTTGTGTAAAACTGGGTTCTTGCATAATGAAATAGTTTCTTAAGGAAAGGATCAGAATCAGTTTTCTTAAACGTTCATTCTGAGTGCTGGGAGAGTGAGAAACAAGGACTTGGCACTGAAAACATCATTTTGTGTAAAACTGGATTTGTTTATAATGAAAAAAATTCTTTAGGAAAGGATCAGATTCAGTTTTCTTAAACACTCATTCAGAGTGCTGGGAGAGTGAGAAACAAGGACTTGGCACTGAAAACAGCATTTTGTGTAAAACTGGGTTCTTGCATAATGAAATAGTTTCTTAAGGAAAGGATCAGAATCAGTTTTCTTAAACACTCATTCTGAGTGCTGGGAGAGTGAGAAACAAGGACCTGGCACTGAAAACATCATTTTGTGTAAAACTGGATTTGTTTATAATGAAAACATTTCTTTAGGAAAGGATCAGAATCAGTTTTCTTAAACACTCATTCTGAGTGCTGGGAGAGTGAGAAACAAGGACCTGGCACTGAAAACATCATTTTGTGTAAAACTGGGTTCTTGCATAATGAAATAGTTTCTTAAGGAAAGGATCAGAATCAGTTTTCTTAAACACTCATTCTGAGTGCTGGGAGAGTGAGAAACAAGGACTTGGCAATGAAAACATCATTTTGTGTAAAACTGGGTTTGTTTATAATGAAAAAAATTCTTTAGGAAAGGATCAGATTCAGTTTTCTTAAACGCTCATTCTGAGCGCTGGGAGAGTGAGAAACAAGGACCTGGCACTGAAAACATCATTTTGTGTAAAACTGGGTTCTTGCATAATGAAATAGTTTCTTAAGGAAAGGATCAGAATCAGTTTTCTTAAACGTTCATTCTGAGTGCTGGGAGAGTGAGAAACAAGGACTTGGCACTGAAAACATCATTTTGTGTAAAACTGGATTTGTTTATAATGAAAAAAATTCTTTAGGATAGGATCAGATTCAGTTTTCTTAAACACTCATTCAGAGTGCTGGGAGAGTGAGAAACA
Organism: Triplophysa bombifrons; assembly: GCA_029783895.1. NCBI lineage: Eukaryota > Metazoa > Chordata > Actinopteri > Cypriniformes > Nemacheilidae > Triplophysa > Triplophysa bombifrons. The sequence goes on from CM056455.1 coordinate 10,293,365, forward strand.
AGGACTTGGCAATGAAAACATCATTTTGTGTAAAACTGGGTTTGTTTATAATGAAAAAAATTCTTTAGGAAAGGATCAGATTCAGTTTTCTTAAACGCTCATTCTGAGCACTGGGAGAGTGAGAAACAAGGACCTGGCACTGAAAACATCATTTTGTGTAAAACTGGGTTCTTGCATAATGAAATAGTTTCTTAAGGAAAGGATCAGAATCAGTTTTCTTAAACGTTCATTCTGAGTGCTGGGAGAGTGAGAAACAAGGACTTGGCACTGAAAACATCATTTTGTGTAAAACTGGGTTCTTGCAAAATGAAATAGTTTCTTAAGGAAAGGATCAGATTCAGTTTTCTTAAACACTCATTCAGAGTGCTGGGAGAGTGAGAAACAAGGACTTGGCAATGAAAACATCATTTTGTGTAAAACTGGGTTTGTTTATAATGAAAAAAATTCTTTAGGAAAGGATCAGAATCAGTTTTCTTAAACGATCATTCTGAGCACTGGGAGAGTGAGAAACAAGGACCTGGCACTGAAAACATCATTTTGTGTAAAACTGGGTTCTTGCATAATGAAATAGTTTCTTAAGGAAAGGATCAGAATCAGTTTTCTTAAACGTTCATTCTGAGTGCTGGGAGAGTGAGAAACAAGGACTTGGCACTGAAAACATCATTTTGTGTAAAACTGGGTTCTTGCATAATGAAATAGTTTCTTAAGGAAAGGATCAGAATCAGTTTTCTTAAACACTCATTCTGAGTGCTGGGAGAGTGAGAAACAAAGACCTGGCACTGAAAACATCATTTTGTGTAAAACTGGATTTGTTTATAATGAAAACATTTCTTTAGGAAAGGATCAGAATCAGTTTTCTTAAACACTCATTATGAGTGCTGGGAGAGTGAGAAACAAGGATTTGGCACTGAAATCTTAATTTTGTGTAAAACTGGGTTCTTGCATAATGAAAAAGTTTCTTAAGGAAAGGATCAGAATCAGTTTTCTTAAACACTCATTATGAGTGCTGGGAGAGTGAGAAACAAGGATTTGGCACTGAAATCTTAATTTTGTGTAAAACTGGGTTCTTGCATAATGAAAAAGTTTCTTAAGGAAAGGATCAGAATCAGTTTTCTTAAACACTCATTCTGAGTGCTGGGAGAGTGAGAAACAAGGATTTGGCACTGAAAACATCATTTTGTGTAAAACTGGGTTCTTGCATAATGAAAAAGTTTCTTAAGGAAAGGATCAGAATCAGTTTTCTTAAACACTCATTCTGAGTGCTGGGAGAGTGAGAAACAAGGACCTGGCACTAAAAACATCATTTTGTGTAAAACTGGGTTTGTTTATAATGAAAAAAATTCTTTAGGAAAGGATCAGATTCAGTTTTCTTAAACACTCATTCAGAGTGCTGGGAGAGTGAGAAACAAGGACTTGGCAATGAAAACATCATTTTGTGTAAAACTGGGTTTGTTTATAATGAAAAAAATTCTTTAGGAAAGGATCAGATTCAGTTTTCTTAAACACTCATTCTGAGCGCTGGGAGAGTGAGAAACAAGGACCTGGCACTGAAAACATCATTTTGTGTAAAACTGGGTTCTTGCATAATGAAATAGTTTCTTAAGGAAAGGATCAGAATCAGTTTTCTTAAACACTCATTCTGAGTGCTGGGAGAGTGAGAAACAAGGACTTGGCAATGAAAACATCATTTTGTGTAAAACTGGGTTTGTTTATAATGAAAAAAATTCTTTAGGAAAGTATCAGATTCAGTTTTCTTAAACGCTCATTCTGAGCACTGGGAGAGTGAGAAACAAGGACCTGGCACTGAAAACATCATTTTGTGTAAAACTGGGTTCTTGCATAATGAAATAGTTTCTTAAGGAAAGGATCAGAATCAGTTTTCTTAAACGTTCATTCTGAGTGCTGGGAGAGTGAGAAACAAGGACTTGGCACTGAAAACATCATTTTGTGTAAAACTGGGTTCTTGCATAATGAAATAGTTTCTTAAGGAAAGGATCAGAATCAGTTTTCTTAAACACTCATTCTGAGTGCTGGGAGAGTGAGAAACAAGGACCTGGCACTGAAAACATCATTTTGTGTAAAACTGGATTTGTTTATAATGAAAACATTTCTTTAGGAAAGGATCAGAATCAGTTTTCTTAAACACTCATTCTGAGCGCTGGGAGAGTGAGAAACAAGGACCTGGCACTGAAAACATCATTTTGTGTAAAACTGGGTTCTTGCATAATGAAATAGTTTCTTAAGGAAAGGATCAGAATCAGTTTTCTTAAACACTCATTCTGAGTGCTGGGAGAGTGAGAAACAAGGACTTGGCAATGAAAACATCATTTTGTGTAAAACTGGGTTTGTTTATAATGAAAAAAATTCTTTAGGAAAGGATCAGATTCAGTTTTCTTAAACGCTCATTCTGAGCGCTGGGAGAGTGAGAAACAAGGACCTGGCACTGAAAACATCATTTTGTGTAAAACTGGGTTCTTGCATAATGAAATAGTTTCTTAAGGAAAGGATCAGAATCAGTTTTCTTAAACGTTCATTCTGAGTGCTGGGAGAGTGAGAAACAAGGACTTGGCACTGAAAACATCATTTTGTGTAAAACTGGGTTCTTGCATAATGAAATAGTTTCTTAAGGAAAGGATCAGAATCAGTTTTCTTAAACACTCATTCTGAGTGCTGGGAGAGTGAGAAACAAAGACCTGGCACTGAAAACATCATTTTGTGTAAAACTGGATTTGTTTATAATGAAAACATTTCTTTAGGAAAGGATCAGAATCAGTTTTCTTAAACGCTCATTCAGAGTGCTGGGAGAGTGAGAAACAAGGACTTGGCACTGAAAACAGCATTTTGTGTAAAACTGGGTTCTTGCATAATGAAATAGTTTCTTAAGGAAAGGATCAGAATCAGTTTTCTTAAACGCTCATTCTGAGCACTGGGAGAGTGAGAAACAAGGACCTGGCACTGAAAACATCATTTTGTGTAAAACTGGGTTCTTGCATAATGAAATAGTTTCTTAAGGAAAGGATCAGAATCAGTTTTCTTAAACGTTCATTCTGAGTGCTGGGAGAGTGAGAAACAAGGACTTGGCACTGAAAACATCATTTTGTGTAAAACTGGGTTCTTGCAAAATGAAATAGTTTCTTAAGGAAAGGATCAGATTCAGTTTTCTTAAACACTCATTCAGAGTGCTGGGAGAGTGAGAAACAAGGACTTGGCAATGAAAACATCATTTTGTGTAAAACTGGGTTTGTTTATAATGAAAAAAATTCTTTAGGAAAGGATCAGAATCAGTTTTCTTAAACGATCATTCTGAGCACTGGGAGAGTGAGAAACAAGGACCTGGCACTGAAAACATCATTTTGTGTAAAACTGGGTTCTTGCATAATGAAATAGTTTCTTAAGGAAAGGATCAGAATCAGTTTTCTTAAACGTTCATTCTGAGTGCTGGGAGAGTGAGAAACAAGGACTTGGCACTGAAAACATCATTTTGTGTAAAACTGGGTTCTTGCATAATGAAATAGTTTCTTAAGGAAAGGATCAGAATCAGTTTTCTTAAACACTCATTCTGAGTGCTGGGAGAGTGAGAAACAAAGACCTGGCACTGAAAACATCATTTTGTGTAAAACTGGATTTGTTTATAATGAAAACATTTCTTTAGGAAAGGATCAGAATCAGTTTTCTTAAACACTCATTATGAGTGCTGGGAGAGTGAGAAACAAGGATTTGGCACTGAAATCTTAATTTTGTGTAAAACTGGGTTCTTGCATAATGAAAAAGTTTCTTAAGGAAAGGATCAGAATCAGTTTTCTTAAACACTCATTATGAGTGCTGGGAGAGTGAGAAACAAGGATTTGGCACTGAAATCTTAATTTTGTGTAAAACTGGGTTCTTGCATAATGAAAAAGTTTCTTAAGGAAAGGATCAGAATCAGTTTTCTTAAACACTCATTCTGAGTGCTGGGAGAGTGAGAAACAAGGATTTGGCACTGAAAACATCATTTTGTGTAAAACTGGGTTCTTGCATAATGAAAAAGTTTCTTAAGGAAAGGATCAGAATCAGTTTTCTTAAACACTCATTCTGAGCGCTGGGAGAGTGAGAAACAAGGACCTGGCACTGAAAACATCATTTTGTGTAAAACTGGGTTTGTTTATAATGAAAAAAATTCTTTAGGAAAGGATCAGATTCAGTTTTCTTAAACACTCATTCAGAGTGCTGGGAGAGTGAGAAACAAGGACTTGGCAATGAAAACATCATTTTGTGTAAAACTGGGTTTGTTTATAATGAAAAAAATTCTTTAGGAAAGGATCAGATTCAGTTTTCTTAAACGATCATTCTGAGCACTGGGAGAGTGAGAAACAAGGACCTGGCACTGAAAACATCATTTTGTGTAAAACTGGGTTCTTGCATAATGAAATAGTTTCTTAAGGAAAGGATCAGAATCAGTTTTCTTAAACGTTCATTCTGAGTGCTGGGAGAGTGAGAAACAAGGACTTGGCACTGAAAACATCATTTTGTGTAAAACTGGGTTCTTGCATAATGAAATAGTTTCTTAAGGAAAGGATCAGAATCAGTTTTCTTAAACACTCATTCTGAGTGCTGGGAGAGTGAGAAACAAAGACCTGGCACTGAAAACATCATTTTGTGTAAAACTGGATTTGTTTATAATGAAAACATTTCTTTAGGAAAGGATCAGAATCAGTTTTCTTAAACACTCATTATGAGTGCTGGGAGAGTGAGAAACAAGGATTTGGCACTGAAATCTTAATTTTGTGTAAAACTGGGTTCTTGCATAATGAAAAAGTTTCTTAAGGAAAGGATCAGAATCAGTTTTCTTAAACACTCATTATGAGTGCTGGGAGAGTGAGAAACAAGGATTTGGCACTGAAATCTTAATTTTGTGTAAAACTGGGTTCTTGCATAATGAAAAAGTTTCTTAAGGAAAGGATCAGAATCAGTTTTCTTAAACACTCATTCTGAGTGCTGGGAGAGTGAGAAACAAGGATTTGGCACTGAAAACATCATTTTGTGTAAAACTGGGTTCTTGCATAATGAAAAAGTTTCTTAAGGAAAGGATCAGAATCAGTTTTCTTAAACACTCATTCTGAGCGCTGGGAGAGTGAGAAACAAGGACCTGGCACTGAAAACATCATTTTGTGTAAAACTGGGTTTGTTTATAATGAAAAAAATTCTTTAGGAAAGGATCAGATTCAGTTTTCTTAAACACTCATTCAGAGTGCTGGGAGAGTGAGAAACAAGGACTTGGCAATGAAAACATCATTTTGTGTAAAACTGGGTTTGTTTATAATGAAAAAAATTCTTTAGGAAAGGATCAGATTCAGTTTTCTTAAACGATCATTCTGAGCACTGGGAGAGTGAGAAACAAGGACCTGGCACTGAAAACATCATTTTGTGTAAAACTGGGTTCTTGCATAATGAAATAGTTTCTTAAGGAAAGGATCAGAATCAGTTTTCTTAAACGTTCATTCTGAGTGCTGGGAGAGTGAGAAACAAGGACTTGGCACTGAAAACATCATTTTGTGTAAAACTGGATTTGTTTATAATGAAACAAATTCTTTAGGAAAGGATCAGATTCAGTTTTCTTAAACACTCATTCAGAGTGCTGGGAGAGTGAGAAACAAGGACTTGGCACTGAAAACAGCATTTTGTGTAAAACTGGGTTCTTGCATAATGAAATAGTTTCTTAAGGAAAGGATCAGAATCAGTTTTCTTAAACACTCATTCTGAGTGCTGGGAGAGTGAGAAACAAGGACCTGGCACTGAAAACATCATTTTGTGTAAAACTGGATTTGTTTATAATGAAAACATTTCTTTAGGAAAGGATCAGAATCAGTTTTCTTAAACACTCATTCTGAGTGCTGGGAGAGTGAGAAACAAGGACCTGGCACTGAAAACATCATTTTGTGTAAAACTGGGTTCTTGCATAATGAAATAGTTTCTTAAGGAAAGGATCAGAATCAGTTTTCTTAAACACTCATTCTGAGTGCTGGGAGAGTGAGAAACAAGGACTTGGCAATGAAAACATCATTTTGTGTAAAACTGGGTTTGTTTATAATGAAAAAAATTCTTTAGGAAAGGATCAGATTCAGTTTTCTTAAACGCTCATTCTGAGCGCTGGGAGAGTGAGAAACAAGGACCTGGCACTGAAAACATCATTTTGTGTAAAACTGGGTTCTTGCATAATGAAATAGTTTCTTAAGGAAAGGATCAGAATCAGTTTTCTTAAACGTTCATTCTGAGTGCTGGGAGAGTGAGAAACAAGGACTTGGCACTGAAAACATCATTTTGTGTAAAACTGGATTTGTTTATAATGAAAAAAATTCTTTAGGATAGGATCAGATTCAGTTTTCTTAAACACTCATTCAGAGTGCTGGGAGAGTGAGAAACAAGGACCTGGCACTGAAAACATCATTTTGTGTAAAACTGGGTTCTTGCATAATGAAATAGTTTCTTAAGGAAAGGATCAGAATCAGTTTTCTTAAACGTTCATTCTGAGTGCTGGGAGAGTGAGAAACAAGGACTTGGCACTGAAAACATCATTTTGTGTAAAACTGGGTTTGTTTATAATGAAAAAAATTCTTTAGGAAAGGATCAGAATCAGTTTTTAAACACTCATTCTGAGCGCTGGGAGAGTGAGAAACAAGGACCTGGCACTGAAAACATCATTTTGTGTAAAACTGGGTTCTTGCATAATGAAATAGTTTCTTAAGGAAAGGATCAGAATCAGTTTTCTTAAACACTCATTCTGAGTGCTGGGAGAGTGAGAAACAAGGACTTGGCAATGAAAACATCATTTTGTGTAAAACTGGGTTCTTGCATAATGAAATAGTTTCTTAAGGAAAGGATCAGAATCAGTTTTCTTAAACACTCATTCTGAGTGCTGGGAGAGTGAGAAACAAAGACCTGGCACTGAAAACATCATTTTGTGTAAAACTGGATTTGTTTATAATGAAAACATTTCTTTAGGAAAGGATCAGAATCAGTTTTCTTAAACGCTCATTCAGAGTGCTGGGAGAGTGAGAAACAAGGACTTGGCACTGAAAACAGCATTTTGTGTAAAACTGGGTTCTTGCATAATGAAATAGTTTCTTAAGGAAAGGATCAGAATCAGTTTTCTTAAACACTCATTATGAGTGCTGGGAGAGTGAGAAACAAGGATTTGGCACTGAAATCTTAATTTTGTGTAAAACTGGGTTCTTGCATAATGAAAAAGTTTCTTAAGGAAAGGATCAGAATCAGTTTTCTTAAACACTCATTCTGAGTGCTGGGAGAGTGAGAAACAAGGATTTGGCACTGAAAACATGATTTGTTTATAATGAAAACATTTCTTTAGGAAAGGATCAGAATCAGTTTTCTTAAACGCTCATTCAGAGTGCTGGGAGAGTGAGAAACAAGGACCTGGCACTGAAAACATCATTTTGTGTAAAACTGGGTTCTTGCATAATGAAAAAAATTCTTTAGGAAAGGATCAGATTCAGTTTTCTTAAACGCTCATTCTGAGCACTGGGAGAGTGAGAAACAAGGACCTGGCACTGAAAACATCATTTTGTGTAAAACTGGGTTCTTGCATAATGAAATAGTTTCTTAAGGAAAGGATCAGAATCAGTTTTCTTAAACGTTCATTCTGAGTGCTGGGAGAGTGAGAAACAAGGACTTGGCACTGAAAACATCATTTTGTGTAAAACTGGGTTCTTGCAAAATGAAATAGTTTCTTAAGGAAAGGATCAGATTCAGTTTTCTTAAACACTCATTCAGAGTGCTGGGAGAGTGAGAAACAAGGACTTGGCAATGAAAACATCATTTTGTGTAAAACTGGGTTTGTTTATAATGAAAAAAATTCTTTAGGAAAGGATCAGAATCAGTTTTCTTAAACGATCATTCTGAGCACTGGGAGAGTGAGAAACAAGGACCTGGCACTGAAAACATCATTTTGTGTAAAACTGGGTTCTTGCATAATGAAATAGTTTCTTAAGGAAAGGATCAGAATCAGTTTTCTTAAACGTTCATTCTGAGTGCTGGGAGAGTGAGAAACAAGGACTTGGCACTGAAAACATCATTTTGTGTAAAACTGGGTTCTTGCATAATGAAATAGTTTCTTAAGGAAAGGATCAGAATCAGTTTTCTTAAACACTCATTCTGAGTGCTGGGAGAGTGAGAAACAAAGACCTGGCACTGAAAACATCATTTTGTGTAAAACTGGATTTGTTTATAATGAAAACATTTCTTTAGGAAAGGATCAGAATCAGTTTTCTTAAACGCTCATTCAGAGTGCTGGGAGAGTGAGAAACAAGGACTTGGCACTGAAAACAGCATTTTGTGTAAAACTGGGTTCTTGCATAATGAAATCGTTTCTTAAGGAAAGGATCAGAATCAGTTTTCTTAAACACTCATTATGAGTGCTGGGAGAGTGAGAAACAAGGATTTGGCACTGAAATCTTAATTTTGTGTAAAACTGGGTTCTTGCATAATGAAATAGTTTCTTAAGGAAAGGATCAGAATCAGTTTTCTTAAACGTTCATTCTGAGTGCTGGGAGAGTGAGAAACAAGGACTTGGCACTGAAAACATCATTTTGTGTAAAACTGGATTTGTTTATAATGAAAAAAATTCTTTAGGAAAGGATCAGATTCAGTTTTCTTAAACACTCATTCAGAGTGCTGGGAGAGTGAGAAACAAGGACTTGGCAATGAAAACATCATTTTGTGTAAAACTGGGTTTGTTTATAATGAAAAAAATTCTTTAGGAAAGGATCAGAATCAGTTTTCTTAAACACTCATTCTGAGCGCTGGGAGAGTGAGAAACAAGGACCTGGCACTGAAAACATCATTTTGTGTAAAACTGGGTTCTTGCATAATGAAATAGTTTCTTAAGGAAAGGATCAGAATCAGTTTTCTTAAACACTCATTCTGAGTGCTGGGAGAGTGAGAAACAAGGACTTGGCAATGAAAACATCATTTTTTGTAAAACTGGGTTCTTGCATAATGAAATAGTTTCTTAAGGAAAGGATCAGAATCAGTTTTCTTAAACACTCATTCTGAGTGCTGGGAGAGTGAGAAACAAAGACCTGGCACTGAAAACATCATTTTGTGTAAAACTGGATTTGTTTATAATGAAAACATTTCTTTAGGAAAGGATCAGAATCAGTTTTCTTAAACGCTCATTCAGAGTGCTGGGAGAGTGAGAAACAAGGACTTGGCACTGAAAACAGCATTTTGTGTAAAACTGGGTTCTTGCATAATGAAATAGTTTCTTAAGGAAAGGATCAGAATCAGTTTTCTTAAACACTCATTATGAGTGCTGGGAGAGTGAGAAACAAGGATTTGGCACTGAAATCTTAATTTTGTGTAAAACTGGGTTCTTGCATAATGAAAAAGTTTCTTAAGGAAAGGATCAGAATCAGTTTTCTTAAACACTCATTCTGAGTGCTGGGAGAGTGAGAAACAAGGATTTGGCACTGAAAACATGATTTGTTTATAATGAAAACATTTCTTTAGGAAAGGATCAGAATCAGTTTTCTTAAACGCTCATTCAGAGTGCTGGGAGAGTGAGAAACAAGGACCTGGCACTGAAAACATCATTTTGTGTAAAACTGGGTTCTTGCATAATGAAAAAAATTCTTTAGGAAAGGATCAGATTCAGTTTTCTTAAACGCTCATTCTGAGCACTGGGAGAGTGAGAAACAAGGACCTGGCACTGAAAACATCATTTTGTGTAAAACTGGGTTCTTGCATAATGAAATAGTTTCTTAAGGAAAGGATCAGAATCAGTTTTCTTAAACACTCATTATGAGTGCTGGGAGAGTGAGAAACAAGGATTTGGCACTGAAATCTTAATTTTGTGTAAAACTGGGTTCTTGCATAATGAAAAAGTTTCTTAAGGAAAGGATCAGAATCAGTTTTCTTAAACACTCATTCTGAGTGCTGGGAGAGTGAGAAACAAGGATTTGGCACTGAAAACATGATTTGTTTATAATGAAAACATTTCTTTAGGAAAGGATCAGAATCAGTTTTCTTAAACGCTCATTCAGAGTGCTGGGAGAGTGAGAAACAAGGACCTGGCACTGAAAACATCATTTTGTGTAAAACTGGGTTCTTGCATAATGAAAAAAATTCTTTAGGAAAGGATCAGATTCAGTTTTCTTAAACGCTCATTCTGAGCACTGGGAGAGTGAGAAACAAGGACCTGGCACTGAAAACATCATTTTGTGTAAAACTGGGTTCTTGCATAATGAAATAGTTTCTTAAGGAAAGGATCAGAATCAGTTTTCTTAAACGTTCATTCTGAGTGCTGGGAGAGTGAGAAACAAGGACTTGGCACTGAAAACATCATTTTGTGTAAAACTGGGTTCTTGCAAAATGAAATAGTTTCTTAAGGAAAGGATCAGATTCAGTTTTCTTAAACACTCATTCAGAGTGCTGGGAGAGTGAGAAACAAGGACTTGGCACTGAAAACATCATTTTGTGTAAAACTGGGTTCTTGCAAAATGAAATAGTTTCTTAAGGAAAGGATCAGATTCAGTTTTCTTAAACACTCATTCAGAGTGCTGGGAGAGTGAGAAACAAGGACTTGGCAATGAAAACATCATTTTGTGTAAAACTGGGTTTGTTTATAATGAAAAAAATTCTTTAGGAAAGGATCAGAATCAGTTTTCTTAAACGATCATTCTGAGCACTGGGAGAGTGAGAAACAAGGACCTGGCACTGAAAACATCATTTTGTGTAAAACTGGGTTCTTGCATAATGAAATAGTTTCTTAAGGAAAGGATCAGAATCAGTTTTCTTAAACGTTCATTCTGAGTGCTGGGAGAGTGAGAAACAAGGACTTGGCACTGAAAACATCATTTTGTGTAAAACTGGGTTCTTGCATAATGAAATAGTTTCTTAAGGAAAGGATCAGAATCAGTTTTCTTAAACACTCATTCTGAGTGCTGGGAGAGTGAGAAACAAAGACCTGGCACTGAAAACATCATTTTGTGTAAAACTGGATTTGTTTATAATGAAAACATTTCTTTAGGAAAGGATCAGAATCAGTTTTCTTAAACGCTCATTCAGAGTGCTGGGAGAGTGAGAAACAAGGACTTGGCACTGAAAACAGCATTTTGTGTAAAACTGGGTTCTTGCATAATGAAATCGTTTCTTAAGGAAAGGATCAGAATCAGTTTTCTTAAACACTCATTATGAGTGCTGGGAGAGTGAGAAACAAGGATTTGGCACTGAAATCTTAATTTTGTGTAAAACTGGGTTCTTGCATAATGAAATAGTTTCTTAAGGAAAGGATCAGAATCAGTTTTCTTAAACGTTCATTCTGAGTGCTGGGAGAGTGAGAAACAAGGACTTGGCACTGAAAACATCATTTTGTGTAAAACTGGATTTGTTTATAATGAAAAAAATTCTTTAGGAAAGGATCAGATTCAGTTTTCTTAAACACTCATTCAGAGTGCTGGGAGAGTGAGAAACAAGGACTTGGCAATGAAAACATCATTTTGTGTAAAACTGGGTTTGTTTATAATGAAAAAAATTCTTTAGGAAAGGATCAGAATCAGTTTTCTTAAACACTCATTCTGAGCGCTGGGAGAGTGAGAAACAAGGACCTGGCACTGAAAACATCATTTTGTGTAAAACTGGGTTCTTGCATAATGAAATAGTTTCTTAAGGAAAGGATCAGAATCAGTTTTCTTAAACACTCATTCTGAGTGCTGGGAGAGTGAGAAACAAGGACTTGGCAATGAAAACATCATTTTTTGTAAAACTGGGTTCTTGCATAATGAAATAGTTTCTTAAGGAAAGGATCAGAATCAGTTTTCTTAAACACTCATTCTGAGTGCTGGGAGAGTGAGAAACAAAGACCTGGCACTGAAAACATCATTTTGTGTAAAACTGGATTTGTTTATAATGAAAACATTTCTTTAGGAAAGGATCAGAATCAGTTTTCTTAAACGCTCATTCAGAGTGCTGGGAGAGTGAGAAACAAGGACTTGGCACTGAAAACAGCATTTTGTGTAAAACTGGGTTCTTGCATAATGAAATAGTTTCTTAAGGAAAGGATCAGAATCAGTTTTCTTAAACACTCATTATGAGTGCTGGGAGAGTGAGAAACAAGGATTTGGCACTGAAATCTTAATTTTGTGTAAAACTGGGTTCTTGCATAATGAAAAAGTTTCTTAAGGAAAGGATCAGAATCAGTTTTCTTAAACACTCATTCTGAGTGCTGGGAGAGTGAGAAACAAGGATTTGGCACTGAAAACATGATTTGTTTATAATGAAAACATTTCTTTAGGAAAGGATCAGAATCAGTTTTCTTAAACGCTCATTCAGAGTGCTGGGAGAGTGAGAAACAAGGACCTGGCACTGAAAACATCATTTTGTGTAAAACTGGGTTCTTGCATAATGAAAAAAATTCTTTAGGAAAGGATCAGATTCAGTTTTCTTAAACGCTCATTCTGAGCACTGGGAGAGTGAGAAACAAGGACCTGGCACTGAAAACATCATTTTGTGTAAAACTGGGTTCTTGCATAATGAAATAGTTTCTTAAGGAAAGGATCAGAATCAGTTTTCTTAAACACTCATTATGAGTGCTGGGAGAGTGAGAAACAAGGATTTGGCACTGAAATCTTAATTTTGTGTAAAACTGGGTTCTTGCATAATGAAAAAGTTTCTTAAGGAAAGGATCAGAATCAGTTTTCTTAAACACTCATTCTGAGTGCTGGGAGAGTGAGAAACAAGGATTTGGCACTGAAAACATGATTTGTTTATAATGAAAACATTTCTTTAGGAAAGGATCAGAATCAGTTTTCTTAAACGCTCATTCAGAGTGCTGGGAGAGTGAGAAACAAGGACCTGGCACTGAAAACATCATTTTGTGTAAAACTGGGTTCTTGCATAATGAAAAAAATTCTTTAGGAAAGGATCAGATTCAGTTTTCTTAAACGCTCATTCTGAGCACTGGGAGAGTGAGAAACAAGGACCTGGCACTGAAAACATCATTTTGTGTAAAACTGGGTTCTTGCATAATGAAATAGTTTCTTAAGGAAAGGATCAGAATCAGTTTTCTTAAACGTTCATTCTGAGTGCTGGGAGAGTGAGAAACAAGGACTTGGCACTGAAAACATCATTTTGTGTAAAACTGGGTTCTTGCAAAATGAAATAGTTTCTTAAGGAAAGGATCAGATTCAGTTTTCTTAAACACTCATTCAGAGTGCTGGGAGAGTGAGAAACAAGGACTTGGCACTGAAAACATCATTTTGTGTAAAACTGGGTTCTTGCAAAATGAAATAGTTTCTTAAGGAAAGGATCAGATTCAGTTTTCTTAAACACTCATTCAGAGTGCTGGGAGAGTGAGAAACAAGGACTTGGCAATGAAAACATCATTTTGTGTAAAACTGGGTTTGTTTATAATGAAAAAAATTCTTTAGGAAAGGATCAGAATCAGTTTTCTTAAACGATCATTCTGAGCACTGGGAGAGTGAGAAACAAGGACCTGGCACTGAAAACATCATTTTGTGTAAAACTGGGTTCTTGCATAATGAAATAGTTTCTTAAGGAAAGGATCAGAATCAGTTTTCTTAAACGTTCATTCTGAGTGCTGGGAGAGTGAGAAACAAGGACTTGGCACTGAAAACATCATTTTGTGTAAAACTGGGTTCTTGCATAATGAAATAGTTTCTTAAGGAAAGGATCAGAATCAGTTTTCTTAAACACTCATTCTGAGTGCTGGGAGAGTGAGAAACAAAGACCTGGCACTGAAAACATCATTTTGTGTAAAACTGGATTTGTTTATAATGAAAACATTTCTTTAGGAAAGGATCAGAATCAGTTTTCTTAAACGCTCATTCAGAGTGCTGGGAGAGTGAGAAACAAGGACTTGGCACTGAAAACAGCATTTTGTGTAAAACTGGGTTCTTGCATAATGAAATCGTTTCTTAAGGAAAGGATCAGAATCAGTTTTCTTAAACACTCATTATGAGTGCTGGGAGAGTGAGAAACAAGGATTTGGCACTGAAATCTTAATTTTGTGTAAAACTGGGTTCTTGCATAATGAAATAGTTTCTTAAGGAAAGGATCAGAATCAGTTTTCTTAAACGTTCATTCTGAGTGCTGGGAGAGTGAGAAACAAGGACTTGGCACTGAAAACATCATTTTGTGTAAAACTGGATTTGTTTATAATGAAAAAAATTCTTTAGGAAAGGATCAGATTCAGTTTTCTTAAACACTCATTCAGAGTGCTGGGAGAGTGAGAAACAAGGACTTGGCAATGAAAACATCATTTTGTGTAAAACTGGGTTTGTTTATAATGAAAAAAATTCTTTAGGAAAGGATCAGAATCAGTTTTCTTAAACACTCATTCTGAGCGCTGGGAGAGTGAGAAACAAGGACCTGGCACTGAAAACATCATTTTGTGTAAAACTGGGTTCTTGCATAATGAAATAGTTTCTTAAGGAAAGGATCAGAATCAGTTTTCTTAAACACTCATTCTGAGTGCTGGGAGAGTGAGAAACAAGGACTTGGCAATGAAAACATCATTTTTTGTAAAACTGGGTTCTTGCATAATGAAATAGTTTCTTAAGGAAAGGATCAGAATCAGTTTTCTTAAACACTCATTCTGAGTGCTGGGAGAGTGAGAAACAAAGACCTGGCACTGAAAACATCATTTTGTGTAAAACTGGGTTTGTTTATAATGAAAACATTTCTTTAGGAAAGGATCAGAATCAGTTTTCTTAAACGATCATTCTGAGCACTGGGAGAGTGAGAAACAAGGACCTGGCACTGAAAACATCATTTTGTGTAAAACTGGGTTCTTGCATAATGAAATAGTTTCTTAAGGAAAGGATCAGAATCAGTTTTCTTAAACGTTCATTCTGAGTGCTGGGAGAGTGAGAAACAAGGACTTGGCACTGAAAACATCATTTTGTGTAAAACTGGGTTCTTGCATAATGAAATAGTTTCTTAAGGAAAGGATCAGAATCAGTTTTCTTAAACACTCATTCTGAGTGCTGGGAGAGTGAGAAACAAAGACCTGGCACTGAAAACATCATTTTGTGTAAAACTGGATTTGTTTATAATGAAAACATTTCTTTAGGAAAGGATCAGAATCAGTTTTCTTAAACGCTCATTCAGAGTGCTGGGAGAGTGAGAAACAAGGACTTGGCACTGAAAACAGCATTTTGTGTAAAACTGGGTTCTTGCATAATGAAATCGTTTCTTAAGGAAAGGATCAGAATCAGTTTTCTTAAACACTCATTATGAGTGCTGGGAGAGTGAGAAACAAGGATTTGGCACTGAAATCTTAATTTTGTGTAAAACTGGGTTCTTGCATAATGAAATAGTTTCTTAAGGAAAGGATCAGAATCAGTTTTCTTAAACGTTCATTCTGAGTGCTGGGAGAGTGAGAAACAAGGACTTGGCACTGAAAACATCATTTTGTGTAAAACTGGATTTGTTTATAATGAAAAAAATTCTTTAGGAAAGGATCAGATTCAGTTTTCTTAAACACTCATTCAGAGTGCTGGGAGAGTGAGAAACAAGGACTTGGCAATGAAAACATCATTTTGTGTAAAACTGGGTTTGTTTATAATGAAAAAAATTCTTTAGGAAAGGATCAGAATCAGTTTTCTTAAACACTCATTCTGAGCGCTGGGAGAGTGAGAAACAAGGACCTGGCACTGAAAACATCATTTTGTGTAAAACTGGGTTCTTGCATAATGAAATAGTTTCTTAAGGAAAGGATCAGAATCAGTTTTCTTAAACACTCATTCTGAGTGCTGGGAGAGTGAGAAACAAGGACTTGGCAATGAAAACATCATTTTTTGTAAAACTGGGTTCTTGCATAATGAAATAGTTTCTTAAGGAAAGGATCAGAATCAGTTTTCTTAAACACTCATTCTGAGTGCTGGGAGAGTGAGAAACAAAGACCTGGCACTGAAAACATCATTTTGTGTAAAACTGGATTTGTTTATAATGAAAACATTTCTTTAGGAAAGGATCAGAATCAGTTTTCTTAAACGCTCATTCAGAGTGCTGGGAGAGTGAGAAACAAGGACTTGGCACTGAAAACAGCATTTTGTGTAAAACTGGGTTCTTGCATAATGAAATAGTTTCTTAAGGAAAGGATCAGAATCAGTTTTCTTAAACACTCATTATGAGTGCTGGGAGAGTGAGAAACAAGGATTTGGCACTGAAATCTTAATTTTGTGTAAAACTGGGTTCTTGCATAATGAAAAAGTTTCTTAAGGAAAGGATCAGAATCAGTTTTCTTAAACACTCATTCTGAGTGCTGGGAGAGTGAGAAACAAGGATTTGGCACTGAAAACATGATTTGTTTATAATGAAAACATTTCTTTAGGAAAGGATCAGAATCAGTTTTCTTAAACGCTCATTCAGAGTGCTGGGAGAGTGAGAAACAAGGACCTGGCACTGAAAACATCATTTTGTGTAAAACTGGGTTCTTGCATAATGAAAAAAATTCTTTAGGAAAGGATCAGATTCAGTTTTCTTAAACGCTCATTCTGAGCACTGGGAGAGTGAGAAACAAGGACCTGGCACTGAAAACATCATTTTGTGTAAAACTGGGTTCTTGCATAATGAAATAGTTTCTTAAGGAAAGGATCAGAATCAGTTTTCTTAAACACTCATTATGAGTGCTGGGAGAGTGAGAAACAAGGATTTGGCACTGAAATCTTAATTTTGTGTAAAACTGGGTTCTTGCATAATGAAAAAGTTTCTTAAGGAAAGGATCAGAATCAGTTTTCTTAAACACTCATTCTGAGTGCTGGGAGAGTGAGAAACAAGGATTTGGCACTGAAAACATGATTTGTTTATAATGAAAACATTTCTTTAGGAAAGGATCAGAATCAGTTTTCTTAAACGCTCATTCAGAGTGCTGGGAGAGTGAGAAACAAGGACCTGGCACTGAAAACATCATTTTGTGTAAAACTGGGTTCTTGCATAATGAAAAAAATTCTTTAGGAAAGGATCAGATTCAGTTTTCTTAAACGCTCATTCTGAGCACTGGGAGAGTGAGAAACAAGGACCTGGCACTGAAAACATCATTTTGTGTAAAACTGGGTTCTTGCATAATGAAATAGTTTCTTAAGGAAAGGATCAGAATCAGTTTTCTTAAACGTTCATTCTGAGTGCTGGGAGAGTGAGAAACAAGGACTTGGCACTGAAAACATCATTTTGTGTAAAACTGGGTTCTTGCAAAATGAAATAGTTTCTTAAGGAAAGGATCAGATTCAGTTTTCTTAAACACTCATTCAGAGTGCTGGGAGAGTGAGAAACAAGGACTTGGCACTGAAAACATCATTTTGTGTAAAACTGGGTTCTTGCAAAATGAAATAGTTTCTTAAGGAAAGGATCAGATTCAGTTTTCTTAAACACTCATTCAGAGTGCTGGGAGAGTGAGAAACAAGGACTTGGCAATGAAAACATCATTTTGTGTAAAACTGGGTTTGTTTATAATGAAAAAAATTCTTTAGGAAAGGATCAGAATCAGTTTTCTTAAACGATCATTCTGAGCACTGGGAGAGTGAGAAACAAGGACCTGGCACTGAAAACATCATTTTGTGTAAAACTGGGTTCTTGCATAATGAAATAGTTTCTTAAGGAAAGGATCAGAATCAGTTTTCTTAAACGTTCATTCTGAGTGCTGGGAGAGTGAGAAACAAGGACTTGGCACTGAAAACATCATTTTGTGTAAAACTGGGTTCTTGCATAATGAAATAGTTTCTTAAGGAAAGGATCAGAATCAGTTTTCTTAAACACTCATTCTGAGTGCTGGGAGAGTGAGAAACAAAGACCTGGCACTGAAAACATCATTTTGTGTAAAACTGGATTTGTTTATAATGAAAACATTTCTTTAGGAAAGGATCAGAATCAGTTTTCTTAAACGCTCATTCAGAGTGCTGGGAGAGTGAGAAACAAGGACTTGGCACTGAAAACAGCATTTTGTGTAAAACTGGGTTCTTGCATAATGAAATCGTTTCTTAAGGAAAGGATCAGAATCAGTTTTCTTAAACACTCATTATGAGTGCTGGGAGAGTGAGAAACAAGGATTTGGCACTGAAATCTTAATTTTGTGTAAAACTGGGTTCTTGCATAATGAAATAGTTTCTTAAGGAAAGGATCAGAATCAGTTTTCTTAAACGTTCATTCTGAGTGCTGGGAGAGTGAGAAACAAGGACTTGGCACTGAAAACATCATTTTGTGTAAAACTGGATTTGTTTATAATGAAAAAAATTCTTTAGGAAAGGATCAGATTCAGTTTTCTTAAACACTCATTCAGAGTGCTGGGAGAGTGAGAAACAAGGACTTGGCAATGAAAACATCATTTTGTGTAAAACTGGGTTTGTTTATAATGAAAAAAATTCTTTAGGAAAGGATCAGAATCAGTTTTCTTAAACACTCATTCTGAGCGCTGGGAGAGTGAGAAACAAGGACCTGGCACTGAAAACATCATTTTGTGTAAAACTGGGTTCTTGCATAATGAAATAGTTTCTTAAGGAAAGGATCAGAATCAGTTTTCTTAAACACTCATTCTGAGTGCTGGGAGAGTGAGAAACAAGGACTTGGCAATGAAAACATCATTTTTTGTAAAACTGGGTTCTTGCATAATGAAATAGTTTCTTAAGGAAAGGATCAGAATCAGTTTTCTTAAACACTCATTCTGAGTGCTGGGAGAGTGAGAAACAAAGACCTGGCACTGAAAACATCATTTTGTGTAAAACTGGATTTGTTTATAATGAAAACATTTCTTTAGGAAAGGATCAGAATCAGTTTTCTTAAACGCTCATTCAGAGTGCTGGGAGAGTGAGAAACAAGGACTTGGCACTGAAAACAGCATTTTGTGTAAAACTGGGTTCTTGCATAATGAAATAGTTTCTTAAGGAAAGGATCAGAATCAGTTTTCTTAAACACTCATTATGAGTGCTGGGAGAGTGAGAAACAAGGATTTGGCACTGAAATCTTAATTTTGTGTAAAACTGGGTTCTTGCATAATGAAAAAGTTTCTTAAGGAAAGGATCAGAATCAGTTTTCTTAAACACTCATTCTGAGTGCTGGGAGAGTGAGAAACAAGGATTTGGCACTGAAAACATGATTTGTTTATAATGAAAACATTTCTTTAGGAAAGGATCAGAATCAGTTTTCTTAAACGCTCATTCAGAGTGCTGGGAGAGTGAGAAACAAGGACCTGGCACTGAAAACATCATTTTGTGTAAAACTGGGTTCTTGCATAATGAAAAAAATTCTTTAGGAAAGGATCAGATTCAGTTTTCTTAAACGCTCATTCTGAGCACTGGGAGAGTGAGAAACAAGGACCTGGCACTGAAAACATCATTTTGTGTAAAACTGGGTTCTTGCATAATGAAATAGTTTCTTAAGGAAAGGATCAGAATCAGTTTTCTTAAACACTCATTATGAGTGCTGGGAGAGTGAGAAACAAGGATTTGGCACTGAAATCTTAATTTTGTGTAAAACTGGGTTCTTGCATAATGAAAAAGTTTCTTAAGGAAAGGATCAGAATCAGTTTTCTTAAACACTCATTCTGAGTGCTGGGAGAGTGAGAAACAAGGATTTGGCACTGAAAACATGATTTGTTTATAATGAAAACATTTCTTTAGGAAAGGATCAGAATCAGTTTTCTTAAACGCTCATTCAGAGTGCTGGGAGAGTGAGAAACAAGGACCTGGCACTGAAAACATCATTTTGTGTAAAACTGGGTTCTTGCATAATGAAAAAAATTCTTTAGGAAAGGATCAGATTCAGTTTTCTTAAACGCTCATTCTGAGCACTGGGAGAGTGAGAAACAAGGACCTGGCACTGAAAACATCATTTTGTGTAAAACTGGGTTCTTGCATAATGAAATAGTTTCTTAAGGAAAGGATCAGAATCAGTTTTCTTAAACGTTCATTCTGAGTGCTGGGAGAGTGAGAAACAAGGACTTGGCACTGAAAACATCATTTTGTGTAAAACTGGGTTCTTGCAAAATGAAATAGTTTCTTAAGGAAAGGATCAGATTCAGTTTTCTTAAACACTCATTCAGAGTGCTGGGAGAGTGAGAAACAAGGACTTGGCACTGAAAACATCATTTTGTGTAAAACTGGGTTCTTGCAAAATGAAATAGTTTCTTAAGGAAAGGATCAGATTCAGTTTTCTTAAACACTCATTCAGAGTGCTGGGAGAGTGAGAAACAAGGACTTGGCAATGAAAACATCATTTTGTGTAAAACTGGGTTTGTTTATAATGAAAAAAATTCTTTAGGAAAGGATCAGAATCAGTTTTCTTAAACGATCATTCTGAGCACTGGGAGAGTGAGAAACAAGGACCTGGCACTGAAAACATCATTTTGTGTAAAACTGGGTTCTTGCATAATGAAATAGTTTCTTAAGGAAAGGATCAGAATCAGTTTTCTTAAACGTTCATTCTGAGTGCTGGGAGAGTGAGAAACAAGGACTTGGCACTGAAAACATCATTTTGTGTAAAACTGGGTTCTTGCATAATGAAATAGTTTCTTAAGGAAAGGATCAGAATCAGTTTTCTTAAACACTCATTCTGAGTGCTGGGAGAGTGAGAAACAAAGACCTGGCACTGAAAACATCATTTTGTGTAAAACTGGATTTGTTTATAATGAAAACATTTCTTTAGGAAAGGATCAGAATCAGTTTTCTTAAACGCTCATTCAGAGTGCTGGGAGAGTGAGAAACAAGGACTTGGCACTGAAAACAGCATTTTGTGTAAAACTGGGTTCTTGCATAATGAAATAGTTTCTTAAGGAAAGGATCAGAATCAGTTTTCTTAAACACTCATTATGAGTGCTGGGAGAGTGAGAAACAAGGATTTGGCACTGAAATCTTAATTTTGTGTAAAACTGGGTTCTTGCATAATGAAAAAGTTTCTTAAGGAAAGGATCAGAATCAGTTTTCTTAAACACTCATTATGAGTGCTGGGAGAGTGAGAAACAAGGATTTGGCACTGAAATCTTAATTTTGTGTAAAACTGGGTTCTTGCATAATGAAAAAGTTTCTTAAGGAAAGGATCAGAATCAGTTTTCTTAAACACTCATTCTGAGTGCTGGGAGAGTGAGAAACAAGGATTTGGCACTGAAAACATCATTTTGTGTAAAACTGGGTTCTTGCATAATGAAAAAGTTTCTTAAGGAAAGGATCAGAATCAGTTTTCTTAAACACTCATTCTGAGCGCTGGGAGAGTGAGAAACAAGGACCTGGCACTGAAAACATCATTTTGTGTAAAACTGGGTTTGTTTATAATGAAAAAAATTCTTTAGGAAAGGATCAGATTCAGTTTTCTTAAACACTCATTCAGAGTGCTGGGAGAGTGAGAAACAAGGACTTGGCAATGAAAACATCATTTTGTGTAAAACTGGGTTTGTTTATAATGAACAAAAATTCTTTAGGAAAGGATCAGATTCAGTTTTCTTAAACACTCATTCTGAGTGCTGGGAGAGTGAGAAACAAAGACCTGGCACTGAAAACATCATTTTGTGTAAAACTGGATTTGTTTATAATGAAAACATTTCTTTAGGAAAGGATCAGAATCAGTTTTCTTAAACGCTCATTCAGAGTGCTGGGAGAGTGAGAAACAAGGACTTGGCACTGAAAACAGCATTTTGTGTAAAACTGGGTTCTTGCATAATGAAATAGTTTCTTAAGGAAAGGATCAGAATCAGTTTTCTTAAACACTCATTCTGAGTGCTGGGAGAGTGAGAAACAAAGACCTGGCACTGAAAACATCATTTTGTGTAAAACTGGATTTGTTTATAATGAAAACATTTCTTTAGGAAAGGATCAGAATCAGTTTTCTTAAACGCTCATTCAGAGTGCTGGGAGAGTGAGAAACAAGGACTTGGCACTGAAAACAGCATTTTGTGTAAAACTGGGTTCTTGCATAATGAAATAGTTTCTTAAGGAAAGGATCAGAATCAGTTTTCTTAAACACTCATTCTGAGTGCTGGGAGAGTGAGAAACAAAGACCTGGCACTGAAAACATCATTTTGTGTAAAACTGGATTTGTTTATAATGAAAACATTTCTTTAGGAAAGGATCAGAATCAGTTTTCTTAAACGCTCATTCAGAGTGCTGGGAGAGTGAGAAACAAGGACTTGGCACTGAAAACAGCATTTTGTGTAAAACTGGGTTCTTGCATAATGAAATAGTTTCTTAAGGAAAGGATCAGAATCAGTTTTCTTAAACACTCATTCTGAGCACTGGGAGAGTGAGAAACAAGGACCTGGCACTGAAAACATCATTTTGTGTAAAACTGGGTTCTTGCATAATGAAATAGTTTCTTAAGGAAAGGATCAGAATCAGTTTTCTTAAACGTTCATTCTGAGTGCTGGGAGAGTGAGAAACAAGGACTTGGCACTGAAAACATCATTTTGTGTAAAACTGGGTTCTTGCATAATGAAATAGTTTCTTAAGGAAAGGATCAGAATCAGTTTTCTTAAACACTCATTCTGAGTGCTGGGAGAGTGAGAAACAAAGACCTGGCACTGAAAACATCATTTTGTGTAAAACTGGATTTGTTTATAATGAAAACATTTCTTTAGGAAAGGATCAGAATCAGTTTTCTTAAACGCTCATTCAGAGTGCTGGGAGAGTGAGAAACAAGGACTTGGCACTGAAAACAGCATTTTGTGTAAAACTGGGTTCTTGCATAATGAAATAGTTTCTTAAGGAAAGGATCAGAATCAGTTTTCTTAAACACTCATTATGAGTGCTGGGAGAGTGAGAAACAAGGATTTGGCACTGAAATCTTAATTTTGTGTAAAACTGGGTTCTTGCATAATGAAAAAGTTTCTTAAGGAAAGGATCAGAATCAGTTTTCTTAAACACTCATTATGAGTGCTGGGAGAGTGAGAAACAAGGATTTGGCACTGAAATCTTAATTTTGTGTAAAACTGGGTTCTTGCATAATGAAAAAGTTTCTTAAGGAAAGGATCAGAATCAGTTTTCTTAAACACTCATTCTGAGTGCTGGGAGAGTGAGAAACAAGGATTTGGCACTGAAAACATCATTTTGTGTAAAACTGGGTTCTTGCATAATGAAAAAGTTTCTTAAGGAAAGGATCAGAATCAGTTTTCTTAAACACTCATTCTGAGTGCTGGGAGAGTGAGAAACAAGGATTTGGCACTGAAAACATCATTTTGTGTAAAACTGGGTTCTTGCATAATGAAAAAGTTTCTTAAGGAAAGGATCAGAATCAGTTTTCTTAAACACTCATTCTGAGCGCTGGGAGAGTGAGAAACAAGGACCTGGCACTGAAAACATCATTTTGTGTAAAACTGGGTTTGTTTATAATGAAAAAAATTCTTTAGGAAAGGATCAGATTCAGTTTTCTTAAACACTCATTCAGAGTGCTGGGAGAGTGAGAAACAAGGACTTGGCAATGAAAACATCATTTTGTGTAAAACTGGGTTTGTTTATAATGAAAAAAATTCTTTAGGAAAGGATCAGATTCAGTTTTCTTAAACGCTCATTCTGAGCACTGGGAGAGTGAGAAACAAGGACCTGGCACTGAAAACATCATTTTGTGTAAAACTGGGTTCTTGCATAATGAAATAGTTTCTTAAGGAAAGGATCAGATTCAGTTTTCTTAAACACTCATTCAGAGTGCTGGGAGAGTGAGAAACAAAGACCTGGCACTGAAAACATCATTTTGTGTAAAACTGGATTTGTTTATAATGAAAACATTTCTTTAGGAAAGGATCAGAATCAGTTTTCTTAAACGATCATTCTGAGTGCTGGGAGAGTGAGAAACAAGGACTTGGCACTGAAAACAGCATTTTGTGTAAAACTGGGTTCTTGCATAATGAAATAGTTTCTTAAGGAAAGGATCAGAATCAGTTTTCTTAAACACTCATTATGAGTGCTGGGAGAGTGAGAAACAAGGATTTGGCACTGAAATCTTAATTTTGTGTAAAACTGGGTTCTTGCATAATGAAAAAGTTTCTTAAGGAAAGAATCAGAATCAGTTTTCTTAAACACTCATTATGAGTGCTGGGAGAGTGAGAAACAAGGATTTGGCACTGAAATCTTAATTTTGTGTAAAACTGGGTTCTTGCATAATGAAAAAGTTTCTTAAGGAAAGGATCAGAATCAGTTTTCTTAAACACTCATTCTGAGTGCTGGGAGAGTGAGAAACAAAGACCTGGCACTGAAAACATCATTTTGTGTAAAACTGGATTTGTTTATAATGAAAACATTTCTTTAGGAAAGGATCAGAATCAGTTTTCTTAAACGCTCATTCAGAGTGCTGGGAGAGTGAGAAACAAGGACTTGGCACTGAAAACAGCATTTTGTGTAAAACTGGGTTCTTGCATAATGAAATAGTTTCTTAAGGAAAGGATCAGAATCAGTTTTCTTAAACACTCATTATGAGTGCTGGGAGAGTGAGAAACAAGGATTTGGCACTGAAATCTTAATTTTGTGTAAAACTGGGTTCTTGCATAATGAAAAAGTTTCTTAAGGAAAGGATCAGAATCAGTTTTCTTAAACACTCATTCTGAGTGCTGGGAGAGTGAGAAACAAGGATTTGGCACTGAAAACATGATTTGTTTATAATGAAAACATTTCTTTAGGAAAGGATCAGAATCAGTTTTCTTAAACGCTCATTCAGAGTGCTGGGAGAGTGAGAAACAAGGACCTGGCACTGAAAACATCATTTTGTGTAAAACTGGGTTCTTGCATAATGAAAAAAATTCTTTAGGAAAGGATCAGATTCAGTTTTCTTAAACGATCATTCTGAGCACTGGGAGAGTGAGAAACAAGGACCTGGCACTGAAAACATCATTTTGTGTAAAACTGGGTTCTTGCATAATGAAATAGTTTCTTAAGGAAAGGATCAGAATCAGTTTTCTTAAACGTTCATTCTGAGTGCTGGGAGAGTGAGAAACAAGGACTTGGCACTGAAAACATCATTTTGTGTAAAACTGGGTTCTTGCAAAATGAAATAGTTTCTTAAGGAAAGGATCAGATTCAGTTTTCTTAAACACTCATTCAGAGTGCTGGGAGAGTGAGAAACAAGGACTTGGCACTGAAAACATCATTTTGTGTAAAACTGGGTTCTTGCAAAATGAAATAGTTTCTTAAGGAAAGGATCAGATTCAGTTTTCTTAAACACTCATTCAGAGTGCTGGGAGAGTGAGAAACAAGGACTTGGCAATGAAAACATCATTTTGTGTAAAACTGGGTTTGTTTATAATGAAAAAAATTCTTTAGGAAAGGATCAGAATCAGTTTTCTTAAACGATCATTCTGAGCACTGGGAGAGTGAGAAACAAGGACCTGGCACTGAAAACATCATTTTGTGTAAAACTGGGTTCTTGCATAATGAAATAGTTTCTTAAGGAAAGGATCAGAATCAGTTTTCTTAAACTTTCATTCTGAGTGCTGGGAGAGTGAGAAACAAGGACTTGGCACTGAAAACATCATTTTGTGTAAAACTGGGTTCTTGCATAATGAAATAGTTTCTTAAGGAAAGGATCAGAATCAGTTTTCTTAAACACTCATTCTGAGTGCTGGGAGAGTGAGAAACAAAGACCTGGCACTGAAAACATCATTTTGTGTAAAACTGGATTTGTTTATAATGAAAACATTTCTTTAGGAAAGGATCAGAATCAGTTTTCTTAAACGCTCATTCAGAGTGCTGGGAGAGTGAGAAACAAGGACTTGGCACTGAAAACAGCATTTTGTGTAAAACTGGGTTCTTGCATAATGAAATAGTTTCTTAAGGAAAGGATCAGAATCAGTTTTCTTAAACACTCATTATGAGTGCTGGGAGAGTGAGAAACAAGGATTTGGCACTGAAATCTTAATTTTGTGTAAAACTGGGTTCTTGCATAATGAAAAAGTTTCTTAAGGAAAGGATCAGAATCAGTTTTCTTAAACACTCATTATGAGTGCTGGGAGAGTGAGAAACAAGGATTTGGCACTGAAATCTTAATTTTGTGTAAAACTGGGTTCTTGCATAATGAAAAAGTTTCTTAAGGAAAGGATCAGAATCAGTTTTCTTAAACACTCATTCTGAGTGCTGGGAGAGTGAGAAACAAGGATTTGGCACTGAAAACATCATTTTGTGTAAAACTGGGTTCTTGCATAATGAAAAAGTTTCTTAAGGAAAGGATCAGAATCAGTTTTCTTAAACACTCATTCTGAGCGCTGGGAGAGTGAGAAACAAGGACCTGGCACTGAAAACATCATTTTGTGTAAAACTGGGTTTGTTTATAATGAAAAAAATTCTTTAGGAAAGGATCAGATTCAGTTTTCTTAAACACTCATTCAGAGTGCTGGGAGAGTGAGAAACAAGGACTTGGCAATGAAAACATCATTTTGTGTAAAACTGGGTTTGTTTATAATGAACAAAAATTCTTTAGGAAAGGATCAGATTCAGTTTTCTTAAACACTCATTCTGAGTGCTGGGAGAGTGAGAAACAAAGACCTGGCACTGAAAACATCATTTTGTGTAAAACTGGATTTGTTTATAATGAAAACATTTCTTTAGGAAAGGATCAGAATCAGTTTTCTTAAACGCTCATTCAGAGTGCTGGGAGAGTGAGAAACAAGGACTTGGCACTGAAAACAGCATTTTGTGTAAAACTGGGTTCTTGCATAATGAAATAGTTTCTTAAGGAAAGGATCAGAATCAGTTTTCTTAAACACTCATTCTGAGTGCTGGGAGAGTGAGAAACAAAGACCTGGCACTGAAAACATCATTTTGTGTAAAACTGGATTTGTTTATAATGAAAACATTTCTTTAGGAAAGGATCAGAATCAGTTTTCTTAAACGCTCATTCAGAGTGCTGGGAGAGTGAGAAACAAGGACTTGGCACTGAAAACAGCATTTTGTGTAAAACTGGGTTCTTGCATAATGAAATAGTTTCTTAAGGAAAGGATCAGAATCAGTTTTCTTAAACACTCATTCTGAGTGCTGGGAGAGTGAGAAACAAAGACCTGGCACTGAAAACATCATTTTGTGTAAAACTGGATTTGTTTATAATGAAAACATTTCTTTAGGAAAGGATCAGAATCAGTTTTCTTAAACGCTCATTCAGAGTGCTGGGAGAGTGAGAAACAAGGACTTGGCACTGAAAACAGCATTTTGTGTAAAACTGGGTTCTTGCATAATGAAATAGTTTCTTAAGGAAAGGATCAGAATCAGTTTTCTTAAACACTCATTCAGAGTGCTGGGAGAGTGAGAAACAAGGACCTGGCACTGAAAACATCATTTTGTGTAAAACTGGGTTCTTGCATAATGAAATAGTTTCTTAAGGAAAGGATCAGAATCAGTTTTCTTAAACGTTCATTCTGAGTGCTGGGAGAGTGAGAAACAAGGACTTGGCACTGAAAACATCATTTTGTGTAAAACTGGGTTCTTGCATAATGAAATAGTTTCTTAAGGAAAGGATCAGAATCAGTTTTCTTAAACACTCATTCTGAGTGCTGGGAGAGTGAGAAACAAAGACCTGGCACTGAAAACATCATTTTGTGTAAAACTGGATTTGTTTATAATGAAAACATTTCTTTAGGAAAGGATCAGAATCAGTTTTCTTAAACGCTCATTCAGAGTGCTGGGAGAGTGAGAAACAAGGACTTGGCACTGAAAACAGCATTTTGTGTAAAACTGGGTTCTTGCATAATGAAATAGTTTCTTAAGGAAAGGATCAGAATCAGTTTTCTTAAACACTCATTATGAGTGCTGGGAGAGTGAGAAACAAGGATTTGGCACTGAAATCTTAATTTTGTGTAAAACTGGGTTCTTGCATAATGAAAAAGTTTCTTAAGGAAAGGATCAGAATCAGTTTTCTTAAACACTCATTATGAGTGCTGGGAGAGTGAGAAACAAGGATTTGGCACTGAAATCTTAATTTTGTGTAAAACTGGGTTCTTGCATAATGAAAAAGTTTCTTAAGGAAAGGATCAGAATCAGTTTTCTTAAACACTCATTCTGAGTGCTGGGAGAGTGAGAAACAAGGATTTGGCACTGAAAACATCATTTTGTGTAAAACTGGGTTCTTGCATAATGAAAAAGTTTCTTAAGGAAAGGATCAGAATCAGTTTTCTTAAACACTCATTCTGAGCGCTGGGAGAGTGAGAAACAAGGACCTGGCACTGAAAACATCATTTTGTGTAAAACTGGGTTTGTTTATAATGAAAAAAATTCTTTAGGAAAGGATCAGATTCAGTTTTCTTAAACACTCATTCAGAGTGCTGGGAGAGTGAGAAACAAGGACTTGGCAATGAAAACATCATTTTGTGTAAAACTGGGTTTGTTTATAATGAAAAAAATTCTTTAGGAAAGGATCAGATTCAGTTTTCTTAAACGCTCATTCTGAGCACTGGGAGAGTGAGAAACAAGGACCTGGCACTGAAAACATCATTTTGTGTAAAACTGGGTTCTTGCATAATGAAATAGTTTCTTAAGGAAAGGATCAGATTCAGTTTTCTTAAACACTCATTCAGAGTGCTGGGAGAGTGAGAAACAAAGACCTGGCACTGAAAACATCATTTTGTGTAAAACTGGATTTTTTTATAATGAAAACATTTCTTTAGGAAAGGATCAGAATCAGTTTTCTTAAACGATCATTCTGAGTGCTGGGAGAGTGAGAAACAAGGACTTGGCACTGAAAACAGCATTTTGTGTAAAACTGGGTTCTTGCATAATGAAATAGTTTCTTAAGGAAAGGATCAGAATCAGTTTTCTTAAACACTCATTATGAGTGCTGGGAGAGTGAGAAACAAGGATTTGGCACTGAAATCTTAATTTTGTGTAAAACTGGGTTCTTGCATAATGAAAAAGTTTCTTAAGGAAAGAATCAGAATCAGTTTTCTTAAACACTCATTATGAGTGCTGGGAGAGTGAGAAACAAGGATTTGGCACTGAAATCTTAATTTTGTGTAAAACTGGGTTCTTGCATAATGAAAAAGTTTCTTAAGGAAAGGATCAGAATCAGTTTTCTTAAACACTCATTCTGAGTGCTGGGAGAGTGAGAAACAAAGACCTGGCACTGAAAACATCATTTTGTGTAAAACTGGATTTGTTTATAATGAAAACATTTCTTTAGGAAAGGATCAGAATCAGTTTTCTTAAACGCTCATTCAGAGTGCTGGGAGAGTGAGAAACAAGGATTTGGCACTGAAAACATCATTTTGTGTAAAACTGGGTTCTTGCATAATGAAAAAGTTTCTTAAGGAAAGGATCAGAATCAGTTTTCTTAAACACTCATTCTGAGCGCTGGGAGAGTGAGAAACAAGGACCTGGCACTGAAAACATCATTTTGTGTAAAACTGGGTTTGTTTATAATGAAAAAAATTCTTTAGGAAAGGATCAGATTCAGTTTTCTTAAACACTCATTCAGAGTGCTGGGAGAGTGAGAAACAAGGACTTGGCAATGAAAACATCATTTTGTGTAAAACTGGGTTTGTTTATAATGAACAAAAATTCTTTAGGAAAGGATCAGATTCAGTTTTCTTAAACACTCATTCTGAGTGCTGGGAGAGTGAGAAACAAAGACCTGGCACTGAAAACATCATTTTGTGTAAAACTGGATTTGTTTATAATGAAAACATTTCTTTAGGAAAGGATCAGAATCAGTTTTCTTAAACGCTCATTCAGAGTGCTGGGAGAGTGAGAAACAAGGACTTGGCACTGAAAACAGCATTTTGTGTAAAACTGGGTTCTTGCATAATGAAATAGTTTCTTAAGGAAAGGATCAGAATCAGTTTTCTTAAACACTCATTCTGAGTGCTGGGAGAGTGAGAAACAAAGACCTGGCACTGAAAACATCATTTTGTGTAAAACTGGATTTGTTTATAATGAAAACATTTCTTTAGGAAAGGATCAGAATCAGTTTTCTTAAACGCTCATTCAGAGTGCTGGGAGAGTGAGAAACAAGGACTTGGCACTGAAAACAGCATTTTGTGTAAAACTGGGTTCTTGCATAATGAAATAGTTTCTTAAGGAAAGGATCAGAATCAGTTTTCTTAAACACTCATTCTGAGCACTGGGAGAGTGAGAAACAAGGACCTGGCACTGAAAACATCATTTTGTGTAAAACTGGGTTCTTGCATAATGAAATAGTTTCTTAAGGAAAGGATCAGAATCAGTTTTCTTAAACGTTCATTCTGAGTGCTGGGAGAGTGAGAAACAAGGACTTGGCACTGAAAACATCATTTTGTGTAAAACTGGGTTCTTGCATAATGAAATAGTTTCTTAAGGAAAGGATCAGAATCAGTTTTCTTAAACACTCATTCTGAGTGCTGGGAGAGTGAGAAACAAAGACCTGGCACTGAAAACATCATTTTGTGTAAAACTGGATTTGTTTATAATGAAAACATTTCTTTAGGAAAGGATCAGAATCAGTTTTCTTAAACGCTCATTCAGAGTGCTGGGAGAGTGAGAAACAAGGACTTGGCACTGAAAACAGCATTTTGTGTAAAACTGGGTTCTTGCATAATGAAATAGTTTCTTAAGGAAAGGATCAGAATCAGTTTTCTTAAACACTCATTATGAGTGCTGGGAGAGTGAGAAACAAGGATTTGGCACTGAAATCTTAATTTTGTGTAAAACTGGGTTCTTGCATAATGAAAAAGTTTCTTAAGGAAAGGATCAGAATCAGTTTTCTTAAACACTCATTATGAGTGCTGGGAGAGTGAGAAACAAGGATTTGGCACTGAAATCTTAATTTTGTGTAAAACTGGGTTCTTGCATAATGAAAAAGTTTCTTAAGGAAAGGATCAGAATCAGTTTTCTTAAACACTCATTCTGAGTGCTGGGAGAGTGAGAAACAAGGATTTGGCACTGAAAACATCATTTTGTGTAAAACTGGGTTCTTGCATAATGAAAAAGTTTCTTAAGGAAAGGATCAGAATCAGTTTTCTTAAACACTCATTCTGAGCGCTGGGAGAGTGAGAAACAAGGACCTGGCACTGAAAACATCATTTTGTGTAAAACTGGGTTTGTTTATAATGAAAAAAATTCTTTAGGAAAGGATCAGATTCAGTTTTCTTAAACACTCATTCAGAGTGCTGGGAGAGTGAGAAACAAGGACTTGGCAATGAAAACATCATTTTGTGTAAAACTGGGTTTGTTTATAATGAAAAAAATTCTTTAGGAAAGGATCAGATTCAGTTTTCTTAAACGCTCATTCTGAGCACTGGGAGAGTGAGAAACAAGGACCTGGCACTGAAAACATCATTTTGTGTAAAACTGGGTTCTTGCATAATGAAATAGTTTCTTAAGGAAAGGATCAGATTCAGTTTTCTTAAACACTCATTCAGAGTGCTGGGAGAGTGAGAAACAAAGACCTGGCACTGAAAACATCATTTTGTGTAAAACTGGATTTGTTTATAATGAAAACATTTCTTTAGGAAAGGATCAGAATCAGTTTTCTTAAACGATCATTCTGAGTGCTGGGAGAGTGAGAAACAAGGACTTGGCACTGAAAACAGCATTTTGTGTAAAACTGGGTTCTTGCATAATGAAATAGTTTCTTAAGGAAAGGATCAGAATCAGTTTTCTTAAACACTCATTATGAGTGCTGGGAGAGTGAGAAACAAGGATTTGGCACTGAAATCTTAATTTTGTGTAAAACTGGGTTCTTGCATAATGAAAAAGTTTCTTAAGGAAAGAATCAGAATCAGTTTTCTTAAACACTCATTATGAGTGCTGGGAGAGTGAGAAACAAGGATTTGGCACTGAAATCTTAATTTTGTGTAAAACTGGGTTCTTGCATAATGAAAAAGTTTCTTAAGGAAAGGATCAGAATCAGTTTTCTTAAACACTCATTCTGAGTGCTGGGAGAGTGAGAAACAAAGACCTGGCACTGAAAACATCATTTTGTGTAAAACTGGATTTGTTTATAATGAAAACATTTCTTTAGGAAAGGATCAGAATCAGTTTTCTTAAACGCTCATTCAGAGTGCTGGGAGAGTGAGAAACAAGGACTTGGCACTGAAAACAGCATTTTGTGTAAAACTGGGTTCTTGCATAATGAAATAGTTTCTTAAGGAAAGGATCAGAATCAGTTTTCTTAAACACTCATTATGAGTGCTGGGAGAGTGAGAAACAAGGATTTGGCACTGAAATCTTAATTTTGTGTAAAACTGGGTTCTTGCATAATGAAAAAGTTTCTTAAGGAAAGGATCAGAATCAGTTTTCTTAAACACTCATTCTGAGTGCTGGGAGAGTGAGAAACAAGGATTTGGCACTGAAAACATGATTTGTTTATAATGAAAACATTTCTTTAGGAAAGGATCAGAATCAGTTTTCTTAAACGCTCATTCAGAGTGCTGGGAGAGTGAGAAACAAGGACCTGGCACTGAAAACATCATTTTGTGTAAAACTGGGTTCTTGCATAATGAAAAAAATTCTTTAGGAAAGGATCAGATTCAGTTTTCTTAAACGATCATTCTGAGCACTGGGAGAGTGAGAAACAAGGACCTGGCACTGAAAACATCATTTTGTGTAAAACTGGGTTCTTGCATAATGAAATAGTTTCTTAAGGAAAGGATCAGAATCAGTTTTCTTAAACGTTCATTCTGAGTGCTGGGAGAGTGAGAAACAAGGACTTGGCACTGAAAACATCATTTTGTGTAAAACTGGGTTCTTGCAAAATGAAATAGTTTCTTAAGGAAAGGATCAGATTCAGTTTTCTTAAACACTCATTCAGAGTGCTGGGAGAGTGAGAAACAAGGACTTGGCACTGAAAACATCATTTTGTGTAAAACTGGGTTCTTGCAAAATGAAATAGTTTCTTAAGGAAAGGATCAGATTCAGTTTTCTTAAACACTCATTCAGAGTGCTGGGAGAGTGAGAAACAAGGACTTGGCAATGAAAACATCATTTTGTGTAAAACTGGGTTTGTTTATAATGAAAAAAATTCTTTAGGAAAGGATCAGAATCAGTTTTCTTAAACGATCATTCTGAGCACTGGGAGAGTGAGAAACAAGGACCTGGCACTGAAAACATCATTTTGTGTAAAACTGGGTTCTTGCATAATGAAATAGTTTCTTAAGGAAAGGATCAGAATCAGTTTTCTTAAACGTTCATTCTGAGTGCTGGGAGAGTGAGAAACAAGGACTTGGCACTGAAAACATCATTTTGTGTAAAACTGGGTTCTTGCATAATGAAATAGTTTCTTAAGGAAAGGATCAGAATCAGTTTTCTTAAACACTCATTCTGAGTGCTGGGAGAGTGAGAAACAAAGACCTGGCACTGAAAACATCATTTTGTGTAAAACTGGATTTGTTTATAATGAAAACATTTCTTTAGGAAAGGATCAGAATCAGTTTTCTTAAACGCTCATTCAGAGTGCTGGGAGAGTGAGAAACAAGGACTTGGCACTGAAAACAGCATTTTGTGTAAAACTGGGTTCTTGCATAATGAAATAGTTTCTTAAGGAAAGGATCAGAATCAGTTTTCTTAAACACTCATTATGAGTGCTGGGAGAGTGAGAAACAAGGATTTGGCACTGAAATCTTAATTTTGTGTAAAACTGGGTTCTTGCATAATGAAAAAGTTTCTTAAGGAAAGGATCAGAATCAGTTTTCTTAAACACTCATTATGAGTGCTGGGAGAGTGAGAAACAAGGATTTGGCACTGAAATCTTAATTTTGTGTAAAACTGGGTTCTTGCATAATGAAAAAGTTTCTTAAGGAAAGGATCAGAATCAGTTTTCTTAAACACTCATTCTGAGTGCTGGGAGAGTGAGAAACAAGGATTTGGCACTGAAAACATCATTTTGTGTAAAACTGGGTTCTTGCATAATGAAAAAGTTTCTTAAGGAAAGGATCAGAATCAGTTTTCTTAAACACTCATTCTGAGCGCTGGGAGAGTGAGAAACAAGGACCTGGCACTGAAAACATCATTTTGTGTAAAACTGGGTTTGTTTATAATGAAAAAAATTCTTTAGGAAAGGATCAGATTCAGTTTTCTTAAACACTCATTCAGAGTGCTGGGAGAGTGAGAAACAAGGACTTGGCAATGAAAACATCATTTTGTGTAAAACTGGGTTTGTTTATAATGAACAAAAATTCTTTAGGAAAGGATCAGATTCAGTTTTCTTAAACACTCATTCTGAGTGCTGGGAGAGTGAGAAACAAAGACCTGGCACTGAAAACATCATTTTGTGTAAAACTGGATTTGTTTATAATGAAAACATTTCTTTAGGAAAGGATCAGAATCAGTTTTCTTAAACGCTCATTCAGAGTGCTGGGAGAGTGAGAAACAAGGACTTGGCACTGAAAACAGCATTTTGTGTAAAACTGGGTTCTTGCATAATGAAATAGTTTCTTAAGGAAAGGATCAGAATCAGTTTTCTTAAACACTCATTCTGAGTGCTGGGAGAGTGAGAAACAAAGACCTGGCACTGAAAACATCATTTTGTGTAAAACTGGATTTGTTTATAATGAAAACATTTCTTTAGGAAAGGATCAGAATCAGTTTTCTTAAACGCTCATTCAGAGTGCTGGGAGAGTGAGAAACAAGGACTTGGCACTGAAAACAGCATTTTGTGTAAAACTGGGTTCTTGCATAATGAAATAGTTTCTTAAGGAAAGGATCAGAATCAGTTTTCTTAAACACTCATTCTGAGTGCTGGGAGAGTGAGAAACAAAGACCTGGCACTGAAAACATCATTTTGTGTAAAACTGGATTTGTTTATAATGAAAACATTTCTTTAGGAAAGGATCAGAATCAGTTTTCTTAAACGCTCATTCAGAGTGCTGGGAGAGTGAGAAACAAGGACTTGGCACTGAAAACAGCATTTTGTGTAAAACTGGGTTCTTGCATAATGAAATAGTTTCTTAAGGAAAGGATCAGAATCAGTTTTCTTAAACACTCATTCTGAGCACTGGGAGAGTGAGAAACAAGGACCTGGCACTGAAAACATCATTTTGTGTAAAACTGGGTTCTTGCATAATGAAATAGTTTCTTAAGGAAAGGATCAGAATCAGTTTTCTTAAACGTTCATTCTGAGTGCTGGGAGAGTGAGAAACAAGGACTTGGCACTGAAAACATCATTTTGTGTAAAACTGGGTTCTTGCATAATGAAATAGTTTCTTAAGGAAAGGATCAGAATCAGTTTTCTTAAACACTCATTCTGAGTGCTGGGAGAGTGAGAAACAAAGACCTGGCACTGAAAACATCATTTTGTGTAAAACTGGATTTGTTTATAATGAAAACATTTCTTTAGGAAAGGATCAGAATCAGTTTTCTTAAACGCTCATTCAGAGTGCTGGGAGAGTGAGAAACAAGGACTTGGCACTGAAAACAGCATTTTGTGTAAAACTGGGTTCTTGCATAATGAAATAGTTTCTTAAGGAAAGGATCAGAATCAGTTTTCTTAAACACTCATTATGAGTGCTGGGAGAGTGAGAAACAAGGATTTGGCACTGAAATCTTAATTTTGTGTAAAACTGGGTTCTTGCATAATGAAAAAGTTTCTTAAGGAAAGGATCAGAATCAGTTTTCTTAAACACTCATTATGAGTGCTGGGAGAGTGAGAAACAAGGATTTGGCACTGAAATCTTAATTTTGTGTAAAACTGGGTTCTTGCATAATGAAAAAGTTTCTTAAGGAAAGGATCAGAATCAGTTTTCTTAAACACTCATTCTGAGTGCTGGGAGAGTGAGAAACAAGGATTTGGCACTGAAAACATCATTTTGTGTAAAACTGGGTATTTGCATAATGAAAAAGTTTCTTAAGGAAAGGATCAGAATCAGTTTTCTTAAACACTCATTCTGAGCGCTGGGAGAGTGAGAAACAAGGACCTGGCACTGAAAACATCATTTTGTGTAAAACTGGGTTTGTTTATAATGAAAAAAATTCTTTAGGAAAGGATCAGATTCAGTTTTCTTAAACACTCATTCAGAGTGCTGGGAGAGTGAGAAACAAGGACTTGGCAATGAAAACATCATTTTGTGTAAAACTGGGTTTGTTTATAATGAAAAAAATTCTTTAGGAAAGGATCAGATTCAGTTTTCTTAAACGCTCATTCTGAGCACTGGGAGAGTGAGAAACAAGGACCTGGCACTGAAAACATCATTTTGTGTAAAACTGGGTTCTTGCATAATGAAATAGTTTCTTAAGGAAAGGATCAGATTCAGTTTTCTTAAACACTCATTCAGAGTGCTGGGAGAGTGAGAAACAAAGACCTGGCACTGAAAACATCATTTTGTGTAAAACTGGATTTGTTTATAATGAAAACATTTCTTTAGGAAAGGATCAGAATCAGTTTTCTTAAACGATCATTCTGAGTGCTGGGAGAGTGAGAAACAAGGACTTGGCACTGAAAACAGCATTTTGTGTAAAACTGGGTTCTTGCATAATGAAATAGTTTCTTAAGGAAAGGATCAGAATCAGTTTTCTTAAACACTCA
Source organism: Triplophysa bombifrons (assembly GCA_029783895.1). Classification (NCBI taxonomy): domain Eukaryota; kingdom Metazoa; phylum Chordata; class Actinopteri; order Cypriniformes; family Nemacheilidae; genus Triplophysa; species Triplophysa bombifrons. Next base: position 10,329,761 of record CM056455.1, read on the forward strand.
TTATGAGTGCTGGGAGAGTGAGAAACAAGGATTTGGCACTGAAATCTTAATTTTGTGTAAAACTGGGTTCTTGCATAATGAAAAAGTTTCTTAAGGAAAGAATCAGAATCAGTTTTCTTAAACACTCATTATGAGTGCTGGGAGAGTGAGAAACAAGGATTTGGCACTGAAATCTTAATTTTGTGTAAAACTGGGTTCTTGCATAATGAAAAAGTTTCTTAAGGAAAGGATCAGAATCAGTTTTCTTAAACACTCATTCTGAGTGCTGGGAGAGTGAGAAACAAAGACCTGGCACTGAAAACATCATTTTGTGTAAAACTGGATTTGTTTATAATGAAAACATTTCTTTAGGAAAGGATCAGAATCAGTTTTCTTAAACGCTCATTCAGAGTGCTGGGAGAGTGAGAAACAAGGACTTGGCACTGAAAACAGCATTTTGTGTAAAACTGGGTTCTTGCATAATGAAATAGTTTCTTAAGGAAAGGATCAGAATCAGTTTTCTTAAACACTCATTATGAGTGCTGGGAGAGTGAGAAACAAGGATTTGGCACTGAAATCTTAATTTTGTGTAAAACTGGGTTCTTGCATAATGAAAAAGTTTCTTAAGGAAAGGATCAGAATCAGTTTTCTTAAACACTCATTCTGAGTGCTGGGAGAGTGAGAAACAAGGATTTGGCACTGAAAACATGATTTGTTTATAATGAAAACATTTCTTTAGGAAAGGATCAGAATCAGTTTTCTTAAACGCTCATTCAGAGTGCTGGGAGAGTGAGAAACAAGGACCTGGCACTGAAAACATCATTTTGTGTAAAACTGGGTTCTTGCATAATGAAAAAAATTCTTTAGGAAAGGATCAGATTCAGTTTTCTTAAACGCTCATTCTGAGCACTGGGAGAGTGAGAAACAAGGACCTGGCACTGAAAACATCATTTTGTGTAAAACTGGGTTCTTGCATAATGAAATAGTTTCTTAAGGAAAGGATCAGAATCAGTTTTCTTAAACGTTCATTCTGAGTGCTGGGAGAGTGAGAAACAAGGACTTGGCACTGAAAACATCATTTTGTGTAAAACTGGGTTCTTGCAAAATGAAATAGTTTCTTAAGGAAAGGATCAGATTCAGTTTTCTTAAACACTCATTCAGAGTGCTGGGAGAGTGAGAAACAAGGACTTGGCAATGAAAACATCATTTTGTGTAAAACTGGGTTTGTTTATAATGAAAAAAATTCTTTAGGAAAGGATCAGAATCAGTTTTCTTAAACGATCATTCTGAGCACTGGGAGAGTGAGAAACAAGGACCTGGCACTGAAAACATCATTTTGTGTAAAACTGGGTTCTTGCATAATGAAATAGTTTCTTAAGGAAAGGATCAGAATCAGTTTTCTTAAACGTTCATTCTGAGTGCTGGGAGAGTGAGAAACAAGGACTTGGCACTGAAAACATCATTTTGTGTAAAACTGGGTTCTTGCATAATGAAATAGTTTCTTAAGGAAAGGATCAGAATCAGTTTTCTTAAACACTCATTCTGAGTGCTGGGAGAGTGAGAAACAAAGACCTGGCACTGAAAACATCATTTTGTGTAAAACTGGATTTGTTTATAATGAAAACATTTCTTTAGGAAAGGATCAGAATCAGTTTTCTTAAACGCTCATTCAGAGTGCTGGGAGAGTGAGAAACAAGGACTTGGCACTGAAAACAGCATTTTGTGTAAAACTGGGTTCTTGCATAATGAAATAGTTTCTTAAGGAAAGGATCAGAATCAGTTTTCTTAAACACTCATTATGAGTGCTGGGAGAGTGAGAAACAAGGATTTGGCACTGAAATCTTAATTTTGTGTAAAACTGGGTTCTTGCATAATGAAAAAGTTTCTTAAGGAAAGGATCAGAATCAGTTTTCTTAAACACTCATTATGAGTGCTGGGAGAGTGAGAAACAAGGATTTGGCACTGAAATCTTAATTTTGTGTAAAACTGGGTTCTTGCATAATGAAAAAGTTTCTTAAGGAAAGGATCAGAATCAGTTTTCTTAAACACTCATTCTGAGTGCTGGGAGAGTGAGAAACAAGGATTTGGCACTGAAAACATCATTTTGTGTAAAACTGGGTTCTTGCATAATGAAAAAGTTTCTTAAGGAAAGGATCAGAATCAGTTTTCTTAAACACTCATTCTGAGCGCTGGGAGAGTGAGAAACAAGGACCTGGCACTGAAAACATCATTTTGTGTAAAACTGGGTTTGTTTATAATGAAAAAAATTATTTAGGAAAGGATCAGATTCAGTTTTCTTAAACACTCATTCAGAGTGCTGGGAGAGTGAGAAACAAGGACTTGGCAATGAAAACATCATTTTGTGTAAAACTGGGTTTGTTTATAATGAACAAAAATTCTTTAGGAAAGGATCAGATTCAGTTTTCTTAAACACTCATTCTGAGTGCTGGGAGAGTGAGAAACAAAGACCTGGCACTGAAAACATCATTTTGTGTAAAACTGGATTTGTTTATAATGAAAACATTTCTTTAGGAAAGGATCAGAATCAGTTTTCTTAAACGCTCATTCAGAGTGCTGGGAGAGTGAGAAACAAGGACTTGGCACTGAAAACAGCATTTTGTGTAAAACTGGGTTCTTGCATAATGAAATAGTTTCTTAAGGAAAGGATCAGAATCAGTTTTCTTAAACACTCATTCTGAGTGCTGGGAGAGTGAGAAACAAAGACCTGGCACTGAAAACATCATTTTGTGTAAAACTGGATTTGTTTATAATGAAAACATTTCTTTAGGAAAGGATCAGAATCAGTTTTCTTAAACGCTCATTCAGAGTGCTGGGAGAGTGAGAAACAAGGACTTGGCACTGAAAACAGCATTTTGTGTAAAACTGGGTTCTTGCATAATGAAATAGTTTCTTAAGGAAAGGATCAGAATCAGTTTTCTTAAACACTCATTCTGAGTGCTGGGAGAGTGAGAAACAAAGACCTGGCACTGAAAACATCATTTTGTGTAAAACTGGATTTGTTTATAATGAAAACATTTCTTTAGGAAAGGATCAGAATCAGTTTTCTTAAACGCTCATTCAGAGTGCTGGGAGAGTGAGAAACAAGGACTTGGCACTGAAAACAGCATTTTGTGTAAAACTGGGTTCTTGCATAATGAAATAGTTTCTTAAGGAAAGGATCAGAATCAGTTTTCTTAAACACTCATTATGAGTGCTGGGAGAGTGAGAAACAAGGATTTGGCACTGAAATCTTAATTTTGTGTAAAACTGGGTTCTTGCATAATGAAAAAGTTTCTTAAGGAAAGGATCAGAATCAGTTTTCTTAAACACTCATTCTGAGTGCTGGGAGAGTGAGAAACAAGGATTTGGCACTGAAAACATGATTTGTTTATAATGAAAACATTTCTTTAGGAAAGGATCAGAATCAGTTTTCTTAAACGCTCATTCAGAGTGCTGGGAGAGTGAGAAACAAGGACCTGGCACTGAAAACATCATTTTGTGTAAAACTGGGTTCTTGCATAATGAAAAAAATTCTTTAGGAAAGGATCAGATTCAGTTTTCTTAAACGCTCATTCTGAGCACTGGGAGAGTGAGAAACAAGGACCTGGCACTGAAAACATCATTTTGTGTAAAACTGGGTTCTTGCATAATGAAATAGTTTCTTAAGGAAAGGATCAGATTCAGTTTTCTTAAACACTCATTCAGAGTGCTGGGAGAGTGAGAAACAAGGACTTGGCAATGAAAACATCATTTTGTGTAAAACTGGGTTTGTTTATAATGAAAAAAATTCTTTAGGAAAGGATCAGAATCAGTTTTCTTAAACGATCATTCTGAGCACTGGGAGAGTGAGAAACAAGGACCTGGCACTGAAAACATCATTTTGTGTAAAACTGGGTTCTTGCATAATGAAATAGTTTCTTAAGGAAAGGATCAGAATCAGTTTTCTTAAACGTTCATTCTGAGTGCTGGGAGAGTGAGAAACAAGGACTTGGCACTGAAAACATCATTTTGTGTAAAACTGGGTTCTTGCATAATGAAATAGTTTCTTAAGGAAAGGATCAGAATCAGTTTTCTTAAACACTCATTCTGAGTGCTGGGAGAGTGAGAAACAAAGACCTGGCACTGAAAACATCATTTTGTGTAAAACTGGATTTGTTTATAATGAAAACATTTCTTTAGGAAAGGATCAGAATCAGTTTTCTTAAACGCTCATTCAGAGTGCTGGGAGAGTGAGAAACAAGGACTTGGCACTGAAAACAGCATTTTGTGTAAAACTGGGTTCTTGCATAATGAAATAGTTTCTTAAGGAAAGGATCAGAATCAGTTTTCTTAAACACTCATTATGAGTGCTGGGAGAGTGAGAAACAAGGATTTGGCACTGAAATCTTAATTTTGTGTAAAACTGGGTTCTTGCATAATGAAAAAGTTTCTTAAGGAAAGGATCAGAATCAGTTTTCTTAAACACTCATTATGAGTGCTGGGAGAGTGAGAAACAAGGATTTGGCACTGAAATCTTAATTTTGTGTAAAACTGGGTTCTTGCATAATGAAAAAGTTTCTTAAGGAAAGGATCAGAATCAGTTTTCTTAAACACTCATTCTGAGTGCTGGGAGAGTGAGAAACAAGGATTTGGCACTGAAAACATCATTTTGTGTAAAACTGGGTTCTTGCATAATGAAAAAGTTTCTTAAGGAAAGGATCAGAATCAGTTTTCTTAAACACTCATTCTGAGCGCTGGGAGAGTGAGAAACAAGGACCTGGCACTGAAAACATCATTTTGTGTAAAACTGGGTTTGTTTATAATGAAAAAAATTCTTTAGGAAAGGATCAGATTCAGTTTTCTTAAACACTCATTCAGAGTGCTGGGAGAGTGAGAAACAAGGACTTGGCAATGAAAACATCATTTTGTGTAAAACTGGGTTTGTTTATAATGAAAAAAATTCTTTAGGAAAGGATCAGATTCAGTTTTCTTAAACGCTCATTCTGAGCACTGGGAGAGTGAGAAACAAGGACCTGGCACTGAAAACATCATTTTGTGTAAAACTGGGTTCTTGCATAATGAAATAGTTTCTTAAGGAAAGGATCAGATTCAGTTTTCTTAAACACTCATTCAGAGTGCTGGGAGAGTGAGAAACAAAGACCTGGCACTGAAAACATCATTTTGTGTAAAACTGGATTTGTTTATAATGAAAACATTTCTTTAGGAAAGGATCAGAATCAGTTTTCTTAAACGATCATTCTGAGTGCTGGGAGAGTGAGAAACAAGGACTTGGCACTGAAAACAGCATTTTGTGTAAAACTGGGTTCTTGCATAATGAAATAGTTTCTTAAGGAAAGGATCAGAATCAGTTTTCTTAAACACTCATTATGAGTGCTGGGAGAGTGAGAAACAAGGATTTGGCACTGAAATCTTAATTTTGTGTAAAACTGGGTTCTTGCATAATGAAAAAGTTTCTTAAGGAAAGAATCAGAATCAGTTTTCTTAAACACTCATTATGAGTGCTGGGAGAGTGAGAAACAAGGATTTGGCACTGAAATCTTAATTTTGTGTAAAACTGGGTTCTTGCATAATGAAAAAGTTTCTTAAGGAAAGGATCAGAATCAGTTTTCTTAAACACTCATTCTGAGTGCTGGGAGAGTGAGAAACAAGGATTTGGCACTGAAAACATCATTTTGTGTAAAACTGGGTTCTTGCATAATGAAAAAGTTTCTTAAGGAAAGGATCAGAATCAGTTTTCTTAAACACTCATTCAGAGTGCTGGGAGAGTGAGAAACAAGGACTTGGCAATGAAAACATCATTTTGTGTAAAACTGGGTTTGTTTATAATGAAAAAAATTCTTTAGGAAAGGATCAGATTCAGTTTTCTTAAACGCTCATTCTGAGCACTGGGAGAGTGAGAAACAAGGACCTGGCACTGAAAACATCATTTTGTGTAAAACTGGGTTCTTGCATAATGAAATAGTTTCTTAAGGAAAGGATCAGATTCAGTTTTCTTAAACACTCATTCAGAGTGCTGGGAGAGTGAGAAACAAGGACTTGGCAATGAAAACATCATTTTGTGTAAAACTGGGTTTGTTTATAATGAAAAAAATTCTTTAGGAAAGGATCAGAATCAGTTTTCTTAAACGATCATTCTGAGCACTGGGAGAGTGAGAAACAAGGACCTGGCACTGAAAACATCATTTTGTGTAAAACTGGGTTCTTGCATAATGAAATAGTTTCTTAAGGAAAGGATCAGAATCAGTTTTCTTAAACGTTCATTCTGAGTGCTGGGAGAGTGAGAAACAAGGACTTGGCACTGAAAACATCATTTTGTGTAAAACTGGGTTCTTGCATAATGAAATAGTTTCTTAAGGAAAGGATCAGAATCAGTTTTCTTAAACACTCATTCTGAGTGCTGGGAGAGTGAGAAACAAAGACCTGGCACTGAAAACATCATTTTGTGTAAAACTGGATTTGTTTATAATGAAAACATTTCTTTAGGAAAGGATCAGAATCAGTTTTCTTAAACGCTCATTCAGAGTGCTGGGAGAGTGAGAAACAAGGACTTGGCACTGAAAACAGCATTTTGTGTAAAACTGGGTTCTTGCATAATGAAATAGTTTCTTAAGGAAAGGATCAGAATCAGTTTTCTTAAACGCTCATTATGAGTGCTGGGAGAGTGAGAAACAAGGATTTGGCACTGAAATCTTAATTTTGTGTAAAACTGGGTTCTTGCATAATGAAAAAGTTTCTTAAGGAAAGGATCAGAATCAGTTTTCTTAAACACTCATTATGAGTGCTGGGAGAGTGAGAAACAAGGATTTGGCACTGAAATCTTAATTTTGTGTAAAACTGGGTTCTTGCATAATGAAAAAGTTTCTTAAGGAAAGGATCAGAATCAGTTTTCTTAAACACTCATTCTGAGTGCTGGGAGAGTGAGAAACAAGGATTTGGCACTGAAAACATCATTTTGTGTAAAACTGGGTTCTTGCATAATGAAAAAGTTTCTTAAGGAAAGGATCAGAATCAGTTTTCTTAAACACTCATTCTGAGCGCTGGGAGAGTGAGAAACAAGGACCTGGCACTGAAAACATCATTTTGTGTAAAACTGGGTTTGTTTATAATGAAAAAAATTCTTTAGGAAAGGATCAGATTCAGTTTTCTTAAACACTCATTCAGAGTGCTGGGAGAGTGAGAAACAAGGACTTGGCAATGAAAACATCATTTTGTGTAAAACTGGGTTCTTGCATAATGAAATAGTTTCTTAAGGAAAGGATCAGAATCAGTTTTCTTAAACGTTCATTATGAGTGCTGGGAGAGTGAGAAACAAGGATTTGGCACTGAAATCTTAATTTTGTGTAAAACTGGGTTCTTGCATAATGAAAAAGTTTCTTAAGGAAAGGATCAGAATCAGTTTTCTTAAACACTCATTCTGAGTGCTGGGAGAGTGAGAAACAAGGATTTGGCACTGAAAACATCATTTTGTGTAAAACTGGGTTCTTGCATAATGAAAAAGTTTCTTAAGGAAAGGATCAGAATCAGTTTTCTTAAACACTCATTCTGAGCGCTGGGAGAGTGAGAAACAAGGACCTGGCACTGAAAACATCATTTTGTGTAAAACTGGGTTTGTTTATAATGAAAAAAATTCTTTAGGAAAGGATCAGATTCAGTTTTCTTAAACACTCATTCAGAGTGCTGGGAGAGTGAGAAACAAGGACTTGGCAATGAAAACATCATTTTGTGTAAAACTGGGTTTGTTTATAATGAAAAAAAATCTTTAGGAAAGGATCAGATTCAGTTTTCTTAAACGATCATTCTGAGCACTGGGAGAGTGAGAAACAAGGACCTGGCACTGAAAACATCATTTTGTGTAAAACTGGGTTCTTGCATAATGAAATAGTTTCTTAAGGAAAGGATCAGAATCAGTTTTCTTAAACGTTCATTATGAGTGCTGGGAGAGTGAGAAACAAGGATTTGGCACTGAAATCTTAATTTTGTGTAAAACTGGGTTCTTGCATAATGAAAAAGTTTCTTAAGGAAAGGATCAGAATCAGTTTTCTTAAACACTCATTCTGAGCGCTGGGAGAGTGAGAAACAAGGACCTGGCACTGAAAACATCATTTTGTGTAAAACTGGGTTTGTTTATAATGAAAAAAATTCTTTAGGAAAGGATCAGATTCAGTTTTCTTAAACACTCATTCAGAGTGCTGGGAGAGTGAGAAACAAGGACTTGGCAATGAAAACATCATTTTGTGTAAAACTGGGTTTGTTTATAATGAACAAAAATTCTTTAGGAAAGGATCAGATTCAGTTTTCTTAAACGATCATTCTGAGCACTGGGAGAGTGAGAAACAAGGACCTGGCACTGAAAACATCATTTTGTGTAAAACTGGGTTCTTGCATAATGAAATAGTTTCTTAAGGAAAGGATCAGAATCAGTTTTCTTAAACACTCATTCTGAGTGCTGGGAGAGTGAGAAACAAAGACCTGGCACTGAAAACATCATTTTGTGTAAAACTGGATTTGTTTATAATGAAAACATTTCTTTAGGAAAGGATCAGAATCAGTTTTCTTAAACGCTCATTCAGAGTGCTGGGAGAGTGAGAAACAAGGACTTGGCACTGAAAACAGCATTTTGTGTAAAACTGGGTTCTTGCATAATGAAATAGTTTCTTAAGGAAAGGATCAGAATCAGTTTTCTTAAACACTCATTATGAGTGCTGGGAGAGTGAGAAACAAGGATTTGGCACTGAAATCTTAATTTTGTGTAAAACTGGGTTCTTGCATAATGAAAAAGTTTCTTAAGGAAAGGATCAGAATCAGTTTTCTTAAACACTCATTCTGAGTGCTGGGAGAGTGAGAAACAAGGATTTGGCACTGAAAACATGATTTTGTTTATAATGAAAACATTTCTTTAGGAATGGATCAGAATCAGTTTTCTTAAACGCTCATTCAGAGTGCTGGGAGAGTGAGAAACAAGGACCTGGCACTGAAAACATCATTTTGTGTAAAACTGGGTTCTTGCATAATGAAAAAAATTCTTTAGGAAAGGATCAGATTCAGTTTTCTTAAACGCTCATTCTGAGCACTGGGAGAGTGAGAAACAAGGACCTGGCACTGAAAACATCATTTTGTGTAAAACTGGGTTCTTGCATAATGAAATAGTTTCTTAAGGAAAGGATCAGAATCAGTTTTCTTAAACACTCATTATGAGTGCTGGGAGAGTGAGAAACAAGGATTTGGCACTGAAATCTTAATTTTGTGTAAAACTGGGTTCTTGCATAATGAAAAAGTTTCTTAAGGAAAGGATCAGAATCAGTTTTCTTAAACACTCATTCTGAGTGCTGGGAGAGTGAGAAACAAGGATTTGGCACTGAAAACATGATTTTGTTTATAATGAAAACATTTCTTTAGGAATGGATCAGAATCAGTTTTCTTAAACGCTCATTCAGAGTGCTGGGAGAGTGAGAAACAAGGACCTGGCACTGAAAACATCATTTTGTGTAAAACTGGGTTCTTGCATAATGAAAAAAATTCTTTAGGAAAGGATCAGATTCAGTTTTCTTAAACGCTCATTCTGAGCACTGGGAGAGTGAGAAACAAGGACCTGGCACTGAAAACATCATTTTGTGTAAAACTGGGTTCTTGCATAATGAAATAGTTTCTTAAGGAAAGGATCAGAATCAGTTTTCTTAAACACTCATTATGAGTGCTGGGAGAGTGAGAAACAAGGATTTGGCACTGAAATCTTAATTTTGTGTAAAACTGGGTTCTTGCATAATGAAAAAGTTTCTTAAGGAAAGGATCAGAATCAGTTTTCTTAAACACTCATTCTGAGTGCTGGGAGAGTGAGAAACAAGGATTTGGCACTGAAAACATCATTTTGTGTAAAACTGGGTTCTTGCATAATGAAAAAGTTTCTTAAGGAAAGGATCAGAATCAGTTTTCTTAAACACTCATTCTGAGCGCTGGGAGAGTGAGAAACAAGGACCTGGCACTGAAAACATCATTTTGTGTAAAACTGGGTTTGTTTATAATGAAAAAAATTCTTTAGGAAAGGATCAGATTCAGTTTTCTTAAACACTCATTCAGAGTGCTGGGAGAGTGAGAAACAAGGACTTGGCAATGAAAACATCATTTTGTGTAAAACTGGGTTTGTTTATAATGAACAAAAATTCTTTAGGAAAGGATCAGATTCAGTTTTCTTAAACACTCATTCTGAGTGCTGGGAGAGTGAGAAACAAAGACCTGGCACTGAAAACATCATTTTGTGTAAAACTGGATTTGTTTATAATGAAAACATTTCTTTAGGAAAGGATCAGAATCAGTTTTCTTAAACGCTCATTCAGAGTGCTGGGAGAGTGAGAAACAAGGACTTGGCACTGAAAACAGCATTTTGTGTAAAACTGGGTTCTTGCATAATGAAATAGTTTCTTAAGGAAAGGATCAGAATCAGTTTTCTTAAACACTCATTCTGAGTGCTGGGAGAGTGAGAAACAAAGACCTGGCACTGAAAACATCATTTTGTGTAAAACTGGATTTGTTTATAATGAAAACATTTCTTTAGGAAAGGATCAGAATCAGTTTTCTTAAACGCTCATTCAGAGTGCTGGGAGAGTGAGAAACAAGGACTTGGCACTGAAAACAGCATTTTGTGTAAAACTGGGTTCTTGCATAATGAAATAGTTTCTTAAGGAAAGGATCAGAATCAGTTTTCTTAAACACTCATTCTGAGTGCTGGGAGAGTGAGAAACAAAGACCTGGCACTGAAAACATCATTTTGTGTAAAACTGGATTTGTTTATAATGAAAACATTTCTTTAGGAAAGGATCAGAATCAGTTTTCTTAAACGCTCATTCAGAGTGCTGGGAGAGTGAGAAACAAGGACTTGGCACTGAAAACAGCATTTTGTGTAAAACTGGGTTCTTGCATAATGAAATAGTTTCTTAAGGAAAGGATCAGAATCAGTTTTCTTAAACACTCATTATGAGTGCTGGGAGAGTGAGAAACAAGGATTTGGCACTGAAATCTTAATTTTGTGTAAAACTGGGTTCTTGCATAATGAAAAAGTTTCTTAAGGAAAGGATCAGAATCAGTTTTCTTAAACACTCATTCTGAGTGCTGGGAGAGTGAGAAACAAGGATTTGGCACTGAAAACATGATTTGTTTATAATGAAAACATTTCTTTAGGAATGGATCAGAATCAGTTTTCTTAAACGCTCATTCAGAGTGCTGGGAGAGTGAGAAACAAGGACCTGGCACTGAAAACATCATTTTGTGTAAAACTGGGTTCTTGCATAATGAAAAAAATTCTTTAGGAAAGGATCAGATTCAGTTTTCTTAAACGCTCATTCTGAGCACTGGGAGAGTGAGAAACAAGGACCTGGCACTGAAAACATCATTTTGTGTAAAACTGGGTTCTTGCATAATGAAATAGTTTCTTAAGGAAAGGATCAGAATCAGTTTTCTTAAACGTTCATTCTGAGTGCTGGGAGAGTGAGAAACAAGGACTTGGCACTGAAAACATCATTTTGTGTAAAACTGGGTTCTTGCAAAATGAAATAGTTTCTTAAGGAAAGGATCAGATTCAGTTTTCTTAAACACTCATTCAGAGTGCTGGGAGAGTGAGAAACAAGGACTTGGCAATGAAAACATCATTTTGTGTAAAACTGGGTTTGTTTATAATGAAAAAAATTCTTTAGGAAAGGATCAGAATCAGTTTTCTTAAACGATCATTCTGAGCACTGGGAGAGTGAGAAACAAGGACCTGGCACTGAAAACATCATTTTGTGTAAAACTGGGTTCTTGCATAATGAAATAGTTTCTTAAGGAAAGGATCAGAATCAGTTTTCTTAAACGTTCATTCTGAGTGCTGGGAGAGTGAGAAACAAGGACTTGGCACTGAAAACATCATTTTGTGTAAAACTGGGTTCTTGCATAATGAAATAGTTTCTTAAGGAAAGGATCAGAATCAGTTTTCTTAAACACTCATTCTGAGTGCTGGGAGAGTGAGAAACAAGGACCTGGCACTGAAAACATCATTTTGTGTAAAACTGGATTTGTTTATAATGAAAACATTTCTTTAGGAAAGGATCAGAATCAGTTTTCTTAAACACTCATTCTGAGCGCTGGGAGAGTGAGAAACAAGGACCTGGCACTGAAAACATCATTTTGTGTAAAACTGGGTTCTTGCATAATGAAATAGTTTCTTAAGGAAAGGATCAGAATCAGTTTTCTTAAACACTCATTATGAGTGCTGGGAGAGTGAGAAACAAGGATTTGGCACTGAAATCTTAATTTTGTGTAAAACTGGGTTCTTGCATAATGAAAAAGTTTCTTAAGGAAAGGATCAGAATCAGTTTTCTTAAACACTCATTCTGAGCGCTGGGAGAGTGAGAAACAAGGACCTGGCACTGAAAACATCATTTTGTGTAAAACTGGGTTCTTGCATAATGAAAAAAATTCTTTAGGAAAGGATCAGATTCAGTTTTCTTAAACGCTCATTCTGAGCACTGGGAGAGTGAGAAACAAGGACCTGGCACTGAAAACATCATTTTGTGTAAAACTGGGTTCTTGCATAATGAAATAGTTTCTTAAGGAAAGGATCAGAATCAGTTTTCTTAAACGTTCATTCTGAGTGCTGGGAGAGTGAGAAACAAGGACTTGGCACTGAAAACATCATTTTGTGTAAAACTGGATTTGTTTATAATGAAAAAAATTCTTTAGGAAAGGATCAGATTCAGTTTTCTTAAACACTCATTCAGAGTGCTGGGAGAGTGAGAAACAAGGACTTGGCAATGAAAACATCATTTTGTGTAAAACTGGGTTTGTTTATAATGAAAAAAATTCTTTAGGAAAGGATCAGATTCAGTTTTCTTAAACGCTCATTCTGAGCACTGGGAGAGTGAGAAACAAGGACCTGGCACTGAAAACATCATTTTGTGTAAAACTGGGTTCTTGCATAATGAAATAGTTTCTTAAGGAAAGGATCGGAATCAGTTTTCTTAAACGTTCATTCTGAGTGCTGGGAGAGTGAGAAACAAGGACTTGGCACTGAAAACATCATTTTGTGTAAAACTGGATTTGTTTATAATGAAAAAAATTATTTAGGAAAGGATCAGATTCAGTTTTCTTAAACACTCATTCAGAGTGCTGGGAGAGTGAGAAACAAGGACTTGGCAATGAAAACATCATTTTGTGTAAAACTGGGTTTGTTTATAATGAAAAAAATTCTTTAGGAAAGGATCAGAATCAGTTTTCTTAAACACTCATTCTGAGCGCTGGGAGAGTGAGAAACAAGGACTTGGCACTGAAAACATCATTTTGTGTAAAACTGGGTTCTTGCATAATGAAATAGTTTCTTAAGGAAAGGATCAGAATCAGTTTTCTTAAACACTCATTCTGAGTGCTGGGAGAGTGAGAAACAAGGACCTGGCACTGAAAACATCATTTTGTGTAAAACTGGATTTGTTTATAATGAAAACATTTCTTTAGGAAAGGATCAGAATCAGTTTTCTTAAACACTCATTCTGAGCGCTGGGAGAGTGAGAAACAAGGACCTGGCACTGAAAACATCATTTTGTGTAAAACTGGGTTCTTGCATAATGAAATAGTTTCTTAAGGAAAGGATCAGAATCAGTTTTCTTAAACACTCATTCTGAGTGCTGGGAGAGTGAGAAACAAGGACTTGGCAATGAAAACATCATTTTGTGTAAAACTGGGTTTGTTTATAATGAAAAAAATTCTTTTGGAAAGGATCAGATTCAGTTTTCTTAAATGCTCATTCTGAGCGCTGGGAGAGTGAGAAACAAGGACCTGGCACTGAAAACATCATTTTGTGTAAAACTGGGTTCTTGCATAATGAAATAGTTTCTTAAGGAAAGGATCAGAATCAGTTTTCTTAAACGTTCATTCTGAGTGCTGGGAGAGTGAGAAACAAGGACTTGGCACTGAAAACATCATTTTGTGTAAAACTGGGTTCTTGCATAATGAAATAGTTTCTTAAGGAAAGGATCAGAATCAGTTTTCTTAAACACTCATTCTGAGTGCTGGGAGAGTGAGAAACAAAGACCTGGCACTGAAAACATCATTTTGTGTAAAACTGGATTTGTTTATAATGAAAACATTTCTTTAGGAAAGGATCAGAATCAGTTTTCTTAAACGCTCATTCAGAGTGCTGGGAGAGTGAGAAACAAGGACTTGGCACTGAAAACAGCATTTTGTGTAAAACTGGGTTCTTGCATAATGAAATAGTTTCTTAAGGAAAGGATCAGAATCAGTTTTCTTAAACACTCATTATGAGTGCTGGGAGAGTGAGAAACAAGGATTTGGCACTGAAATCTTAATTTTGTGTAAAACTGGGTTCTTGCATAATGAAAAAGTTTCTTAAGGAAAGGATCAGAATCAGTTTTCTTAAACACTCATTATGAGTGCTGGGAGAGTGAGAAACAAGGATTTGGCACTGAAATCTTAATTTTGTGTAAAACTGGGTTCTTGCAATAATGAAAAAGTTTCTTAAGGAAAGGATCAGAATCAGTTTTCTTAAACACTCATTCTGAGCGCTGGGAGAGTGAGAAACAAGGACCTGGAACGGAAAACATCATTTTGTGTAAAACTGGGTTCTTGCATAATGAAAAAAATTATTTAGGAAAGGATCAGATTCAGTTTTCTTAAACGCTCATTCTGAGCACTGGGAGAGTGAGAAACAAGGACCTGGCACTGAAAACATCATTTTGTGTAAAACTGGGTTCTTGCATAATGAAATAGTTTCTTAAGGAAAGGATCAGAATCAGTTTTCTTAAACGTTCATTCTGAGTGCTGGGAGAGTGAGAAACAAGGACTTGGCACTGAAAACATCATTTTGTGTAAAACTGGGTTCTTGCATAATGAAATAGTTTCTTAAGGAAAGGATCAGAATCAGTTTTCTTAAACACTCATTATGAGTGCTGGGAGAGTGAGAAACAAGGATTTGGCACTGAAATCTTAATTTTGTGTAAAACTGGGTTCTTGCAATAATGAAAAAGTTTCTTAAGGAAAGGATCAGAATCAGTTTTCTTAAACACTCATTCTGAGTGCTGGGAGAGTGAGAAACAAGGATTTGGCACTGAAAACATCATTTTGTGTAAAACTGGGTTCTTGCATAATGAAATAGTTTCTTAAGGAAAGGATCGGAATCAGTTTTCTTAAACGTTCATTCTGAGTGCTGGGAGAGTGAGAAACAAGGACTTGGCACTGAAAACATTATTTTGTGTAAAACTGGATTTGTTTATAATGAAAAAAATTATTTAGGAAAGGATCAGATTCAGTTTTCTTAAACACTCATTCAGAGTGCTGGGAGAGTGAGAAACAAGGACTTGGCAATGAAAACATCATTTTGTGTAAAACTGGGTTTGTTTATAATGAAAAAAATTCTTTAGGAAAGGATCAGAATCAGTTTTCTTAAACGCTCATTCAGAGTGCTGGGAGAGTGAGAAACAAGGACTTGGCACTGAAAACAGCATTTTGTGTAAAACTGGGTTCTTGCATAATGAAATAGTTTCTTAAGGAAAGGATCAGAATCAGTTTTCTTAAACACTCATTATGAGTGCTGGGAGAGTGAGAAACAAGGATTTGGCACTGAAATCTTAATTTTGTGTAAAACTGGGTTCTTGCATAATGAAATAGTTTCTTAAGGAAAGGATCAGAATCAGTTTTCTTAAACACTCATTCTGAGTGCTGGGAGAGTGAGAAACAAGGATTTGGCACTGAAAACATCATTTTGTGTAAAACTGGGTTCTTGCACAATAAAAAAGTTTCTTAAGGAAAGGATCAGAATCAGTTTTCTTAAACACTCATTCTGAGCGCTGGGAGAGTGAGAAACAAGGACCTGGCACTGAAAACATCATTTTGTGTAAAACTGGGTTCTTGCATAATGAAAAAGTTTCTTAAGGAAAGGATCAGAATCAGTTTTCTTAAACGCTCATTCTGAGCACTGGGAGAGTGAGAAACAAGGACCTGGCACTGAAAACATCATTTTGTGTAAAACTGGGTTCTTGCATAATGAAATAGTTTCTTAAGGAAAGGATCAGAATCAGTTTTCTTAAACGTTCATTCTGAGTGCTGGGAGAGTGAGAAACAAGGACTTGGCACTGAAAACATCATTTTGTGTAAAACTGGGTTCTTGCATAATGAAATAGTTTCTTAAGGAAAGGATCAGATTCAGTTTTCTTAAACACTCATTCAGAGTGCTGGGAGAGTGAGAAACAAGGACTTGGCAATGAAAACATCATTTTGTGTAAAACTGGGTTTGTTTATAATGAAAAAAATTCTTTTGGAAAGGATCAGATTCAGTTTTCTTAAACGATCATTCTGAGCACTGGGAGAGTGAGAAACAAGGACCTGGCACTGAAAACATCATTTTGTGTAAAACTGGGTTCTTGCATAATGAAATAGTTTCTTAAGGAAAGGATCAGAATCAGTTTTCTTAAACGTTCATTCTGAGTGCTGGGAGAGTGAGAAACAAGGACTTGGCACTGAAAACATCATTTTGTGTAAAACTGGGTTCTTGCATAATGAAATAGTTTCTTAAGGAAAGGATCAGAATCAGTTTTCTTAAACACTCATTCTGAGTGCTGGGAGAGTGAGAAACAAAGACCTGGCACTGAAAACATCATTTTGTGTAAAACTGGGTTTGTTTATAATGAAAAAAATTCTTTAGGAAAGGATCAGATTCAGTTTTCTTAAACACTCATTCTGAGCGCTGGGAGAGTGAGAAACAAGGACCTGGCATTGAAAACATCATTTTGTGTAAAACTGGGTTCTTGCATAATGAAATAGTTTCTTAAGGAAAGGATCAGAATCAGTTTTCTTAAACACTCATTATGAGTGCTGGGAGAGTGAGAAACAAGGATTTGGCACTGAAATCTTAATTTTGTGTAAAACTGGGTTTGTTTATAATGAAAAAAATTCTTTAGGAAAGGATCAGATTCAGTTTTCTTAAACACTCATTCTGAGCGCTGGGAGAGTGAGAAACAAGGACCTGGCACTGAAAACATCATTTTGTGTAAAACTGGGTTCTTGCATAATGAAATAGTTTCTTAAGGAAAGGATCAGAATCAGTTTTCTTAAACACTCATTATGAGTGCTGGGAGAGTGAGAAACAAGGATTTGGCACTGAAATCTTAATTTTGTGTAAAACTGGGTTCTTGCATAATGAAAAAGTTTCTTAAGGAAAGGATCAGAATCAGTTTTCTTAAACACTCATTCTGAGTGCTGGGAGAGTGAGAAACAAGGATTTGGCACTGAAAACATCATTTTGTGTAAAACTGGGTTCTTGCACAATGAAAAAGTTTCTTAAGGAATGGATCAGAATCAGTTTTCTTAAACACTCATTCTGAGCGCTGGGAGAGTGAGAAACAAGGACCTGGCACTGAAAACATCATTTTGTGTAAAACTGGGTTCTTGCATAATGAAAAAAATTCTTTAGGAAAGGATCAGATTCAGTTTTCTTAAACGCTCATTCTGAGCACTGGGAGATTGAGAAACAAGGACCTGGCACTGAAAACATCATTTTGTGTAAAACTGGGTTCTTGCATAATGAAATAGTTTCTTAAGGAAAGGATCAGAATCAGTTTTCTTAAACACTCATTCTGAGTGCTGGGAGAGTGAGAAACAAAGACCTGGCACTGAAAACATCATTTTGTGTAAAACTGGATTTGTTTATAATGAAAACATTTCTTTAGGAAAGGATCAGAATCAGTTTTCTTAAACGCTCATTCAGAGTGCTGGGAGAGTGAGAAACAAGGACTTGGCACTGAAAACAGCATTTTGTGTAAAACTGGGTTCTTGCATAATGAAATAGTTTCTTAAGGAAAGGATCAGAATCAGTTTTCTTAAACACTCATTATGAGTGCTGGGAGAGTGAGAAACAAGGATTTGGCACTGAAAACATCATTTTGTGTAAAACTGGGTTCTTGCACAATAAAAAAGTTTCTTAAGGAAAGGATCAGAATCAGTTTTCTTAAACACTCATTCTGAGCGCTGGGAGAGTGAGAAACAAGGACCTGGCACTGAAAACATCATTTTGTGTAAAACTGGGTTCTTGCATAATGAAAAAAATTCTTTAGGAAAGGATCAGATTCAGTTTTCTTAAACGCTCATTCTGAGCACTGGGAGAGTGAGAAACAAGGACCTGGCACTGAAAACATCATTTTGTGTAAAACTGGGTTCTTGCATAATGAAATAGTTTCTTAAGGAAAGGATCAGAATCAGTTTTCTTAAACGTTCATTCTGAGTGCTGGGAGAGTGAGAAACAAGGACTTGGCACTGAAAACATCATTTTGTGTAAAACTGGGTTCTTGCATAATGAAATAGTTTCTTAAGGAAAGGATCAGATTCAGTTTTCTTAAACACTCATTCAGAGTGCTGGGAGAGTGAGAAACAAGGACTTGGCAATGAAAACATCATTTTGTGTAAAACTGGGTTTGTTTATAATGAAAAAAATTCTTTAGGAAAGGATCAGATTCAGTTTTCTTAAACGATCATTCTGAGCACTGGGAGAGTGAGAAACAAGGACCTGGCACTGAAAACATCATTTTGTGTAAAACTGGGTTCTTGCATAATGAAATAGTTTCTTAAGGAAAGGATCAGAATCAGTTTTCTTAAACGTTCATTCTGAGTGCTGGGAGAGTGAGAAACAAGGACTTGGCACTGAAAACATCATTTTGTGTAAAACTGGATTTGTTTATAATGAAAACATTTCTTTAGGAAAGGATCAGAATCAGTTTTCTTAAACGCTCATTCAGAGTGCTGGGAGAGTGAGAAACAAGGACTTGGCACTGAAAACAGCATTTTGTGTAAAACTGGGTTCTTGCATAATGAAATAGTTTCTTAAGGAAAGGATCAGAATCAGTTTTCTTAAACACTCATTATGAGTGCTGGGAGAGTGAGAAACAAGGATTTGGCACTGAAATCTTAATTTTGTGTAAAACTGGGTTCTTGCATAATGAAAAAGTTTCTTAAGGAAAGGATCAGAATCAGTTTTCTTAAACACTCATTCTGAGTGCTGGGAGAGTGAGAAACAAGGATTTGGCACTGAAAACATCATTTTGTGTAAAACTGGGTTCTTGCATAATGAAAAAGTTTCTTAAGGAAAGGATCAGAATCAGTTTTCTTAAACACTCATTCTGAGCGCTGGGAGAGTGAGAAACAAGGACCTGGCACTGAAAACATCATTTTGTGTAAAACTGGGTTTGTTTATAATGAAAAAAATTCTTTAGGAAAGGATCAGATTCAGTTTTCTTAAACACTCATTCAGAGTGCTGGGAGAGTGAGAAACAAGGACTTGGCAATGAAAACATCATTTTGTGTAAAACTGGGTTTGTTTATAATGAAAAAAATTCTTTAGGAAAGGATCAGATTCAGTTTTCTTAAACGATCATTCTGTGCACTGGGAGAGTGAGAAACAAGGACCTTGGCACTGAAAACATCATTTTGTGTAAAACTGGGTTCTTGCATAATGAAATAGTTTCTTAAGGAAAGGATCAGAATCAGTTTTCTTAAACGTTCATTCTGAGAGCTGGGAGAGTGAGAAACAAGGACTTGGCACTGAAAACATCATTTTGTGTAAAACTGGGTTCTTGCATAATGAAATAGTTTCTTAAGGAAAGGATCAGAATCAGTTTTCTTAAACACTCATTCTGAGTGCTGGGAGAGTGAGAAACAAAGACCTGGCACTGAAAACATCATTTTGTGTAAAACTGGATTTGTTTATAATGAAAACATTTCTTTAGGAAAGGATCAGAATCAGTTTTCTTAAACGCTCATTCAGAGTGCTGGGAGAGTGAGAAACAAGGACTTGGCACTGAAAACAGCATTTTGTGTAAAACTGGGTTCTTGCATAATGAAATAGTTTCTTAAGGAAAGGATCAGAATCAGTTTTCTTAAACACTCATTATGAGTGCTGGGAGAGTGAGAAACAAGGATTTGGCACTGAAATCTTAATTTTGTGTAAAACTGGGTTCTTGCATAATGAAAAAGTTTCTTAAGGAAAGGATCAGAATCAGTTTTCTTAAACACTCATTCTGAGTGCTGGGAGAGTGAGAAACAAGGATTTGGCACTGAAAACATCATTTTGTGTAAAACTGGGTTCTTGCATAATGAAAAAGTTTCTTAAGGAAAGGATCAGAATCAGTTTTCTTAAACACTCATTCTGAGCGCTGGGAGAGTGAGAAACAAGGACCTGGCACTGAAAACATCATTTTGTGTAAAACTGGGTTCTTGCATAATGAAATAGTTTCTTAAGGAAAGGATCAGAATCAGTTTTCTTAAACACTCACTCTGAGTGCTGGGAGAGTGAGAAACAAGGACTTGGCAATGAAAACATCATTTTGTGTAAAACTGGGTTTGTTTATAATGAAAAAAATTCTTTAGGAAAGGATCAGATTCAGTTTTCTTAAACGCTCATTCTGAGCACTGGGAGAGTGAGAAACAAGGACCTGGCACTGAAAACATCATTTTGTGTAAAACTGGGTTCTTGCATAATGAAATAGTTTCTTAAGGAAAGGATCAGATTCAGTTTTCTTAAACACTCATTCAGAGTGCTGGGAGAGTGAGAAACAAGGACTTGGCAATGAAAACATCATTTTGTGTAAAACTGGGTTTGTTTATAATGAAAAAAATTCTTTATGAAAGGATCAGATTCAGATTTCTTAAACGATCATTCTGAGCACTGGGAGAGTGAGAAACAAGGACCTGGCACTGAAAACATCATTTTGTGTAAAACTGGGTTCTTGCATAATGAAATAGTTTCTTAAGGAAAGGATCAGAATCAGTTTTCTTAAACACTCATTCTGAGCGCTGGGAGAGTGAGAAACAAGGACCTGGCACTGAAAACATCATTTTGTGTAAAACTGGATTTGTTTATAATGAAAACATTTCTTTAGGAAAGGATCAGAATCAGTTTTCTTAAACATTCATTCTGAGCGCTGGGAGAGTGAGAAACAAGGACCTGGCACTGAAAACATCATTTTGTGTAAAACTGGGTTCTTGCATAATGAAATAGTTTCTTAAGGAAAGGATCAGAATCAGTTTTCTTAAACGTTCATTCTGAGTGCTGGGAGAGTGAGAAACAAGGACTTGGCACTGAAAACATCATTTTGTGTAAAACTGGGTTCTTGCATAATGAAATAGTTTCTTAAGGAAAGGATCAGAATCAGTTTTCTTAAACACTCATTCTGAGTGCTGGGAGAGTGAGAAACAAAGACCTGGCACTGAAAACATCATTTTGTGTAAAACTGGATTTGTTTATAATGAAAACATTTCTTTAGGAAAGGATCAGAATCAGTTTTCTTAAACGCTCATTCAGAGTGCTGGGAGAGTGAGAAACAAGGACTTGGCACTGAAAACAGCATTTTGTGTAAAACTGGGTTCTTGCATAATGAAATAGTTTCTAAAGGAAAGGATCAGAATCAGTTTTCTTAAACACTCATTATGAGTGCTGGGAGAGTGAGAAACAAGGATTTGGCACTGAAAACATCATTTTGTGTAAAACTGGGTTCTTGCATAATGAAAAAGTTTCTTAAGGAAAGGATCAGAATCAGTTTTCTTAAACACTCATTCTGAGCGCTGGGAGTGTGAGAAACAAGGACCTGGCACTGAAAACATCATTTTGTGTAAAACTGGGTTTGTTTATAATGAAAAAAATTCTTTAGGAAAGGATCAGATTCAGTTTTCTTAAACACTCATTCAGAGTGCTGGGAGAGTGAGAAACAAGGACTTGGCAATGAAAACATCATTTTGTGTAAAACTGGGTTTGTTTATAATGAAAAAAATTCTTTAGGAAAGGATCAGATTCAGTTTTCTTAAACGATCATTCTGTGCACTGGGAGAGTGAGAAACAAGGACCTTGGCACTGAAAACATCATTTTGTGTAAAACTGGGTTCTTGCATAATGAAATAGTTTCTTAAGGAAAGGATCAGAATCAGTTTTCTTAAACGTTCATTCTGAGAGCTGGGAGAGTGAGAAACAAGGACTTGGCACTGAAAACATCATTTTGTGTAAAACTGGGTTCTTGCATAATGAAATAGTTTCTTAAGGAAAGGATCAGAATCAGTTTTCTTAAACACTCATTCTGAGTGCTGGGAGAGTGATAAACAAAGACCTGGCACTGAAAACATCATTTTGTGTAAAACTGGATTTGTTTATAATGAAAACATTTCTTTAGGAAAGGATCAGAATCAGTTTTCTTAAACGCTCATTCAGAGTGCTGGGAGAGTGAGAAACAAGGACTTGGCACTGAAAACAGCATTTTGTGTAAAACTGGGTTCTTGCATAATGAAATAGTTTCTTAAGGAAAGGATCAGAATCAGTTTTCTTAAACACTCATTATGAGTGCTGGGAGAGTGAGAAACAAGGATTTGGCACTGAAATCTTAATTTTGTGTAAAACTGGGTTCTTGCATAATGAAAAAGTTTCTTAAGGAAAGGATCAGAATCAGTTTTCTTAAACACTCATTCTGAGTGCTGGGAGAGTGAGAAACAAGGATTTGGCACTGAAAACATCATTTTGTGTAAAACTGGGTTCTTGCATAATGAAAAAGTTTCTTAAGGAAAGGATCAGAATCAGTTTTCTTAAACACTCATTCTGAGCGCTGGGAGAGTGAGAAACAAGGACCTGGCACTGAAAACATCATTTTGTGTAAAACTGGGTTCTTGCATAATGAAATAGTTTCTTAAGGAAAGGATCAGAATCAGTTTTCTTAAACACTCACTCTGAGTGCTGGGAGAGTGAGAAACAAGGACTTGGCAATGAAAACATCATTTTGTGTAAAACTGGGTTTGTTTATAATGAAAAAAATTCTTTAGGAAAGGATCAGATTCAGTTTTCTTAAACGCTCATTCTGAGCACTGGGAGAGTGAGAAACAAGGACCTGGCACTGAAAACATCATTTTGTGTAAAACTGGGTTCTTGCATAATGAAATAGTTTCTTAAGGAAAGGATCAGATTCAGTTTTCTTAAACACTCATTCAGAGTGCTGGGAGAGTGAGAAACAAGGACTTGGCAATGAAAACATCATTTTGTGTAAAACTGGGTTTGTTTATAATGAAAAAAATTCTTTATGAAAGGATCAGATTCAGTTTTCTTAAACGATCATTCTGAGCACTGGGAGAGTGAGAAACAAGGACCTGGCACTGAAAACATCATTTTGTGTAAAACTGGGTTCTTGCATAATGAAATAGTTTCTTAAGGAAAGGATCAGAATCAGTTTTCTTAAACACTCATTCTGAGTGCTGGGAGAGTGAGAAACAAGGACCTGGCACTGAAAACATCATTTTGTGTAAAACTGGATTTGTTTATAATGAAAACATTTATTTAGGAAAGGATCAGAATCAGGTTTCTTAAACACTCATTCTGAGCGCTGGGAGAGTGAGAAACAAGGACTTGGCACTGAAAACATCATTTTGTGTAAAACTGGGTTCTTGCATAATGAAATAGTTTCTTAAGGAAAGGATCAGAATCAGTTTTCTTAAACGTTCATTCTGAGTGCTGGGAGAGTGAGAAACAAGGACTTGGCACTGAAAACATCATTTTGTGTAAAACTGGGTTCTTGCATAATGAAATAGTTTCTTAAGGAAAGGATCAGAATCAGTTTTCTTAAACACTCATTCTGAGTGCTGGGAGAGTGAGAAACAAAGACCTGGCACTGAAAACATCATTTTGTGTAAAACTGGATTTGTTTATAATGAAAACATTTCTTTAGGAAAGGATCAGAATCAGTTTTCTTAAACGCTCATTCAGAGTGCTGGGAGAGTGAGAAACAAGGACTTGGCACTGAAAACAGCATTTTGTGTAAAACTGGGTTCTTGCATAATGAAATAGTTTCTTAAGGAAAGGATCAGAATCAGTTTTCTTAAACACTCATTATGAGTGCTGGGAGAGTGAGAAACAAGGATTTGGCACTGAAATCTTAATTTTGTGTAAAACTGGGTTCTTGCATAATGAAAAAGTTTCTTAAGGAAAGGATCAGAATCAGTTTTCTTAAACACTCATTCTGAGTGCTGGGAGAGTGAGAAACAAGGATTTGGCACTGAAAACATCATTTTGTGTAAAACTGGGTTCTTGCATAATGAAAAAGTTTCTTAAGGAAAGGATCAGAATCAGTTTTCTTAAACACTCATTCTGAGCGCTGGGAGAGTGAGAAACAAGGACCTGGCACTGAAAACATCATTTTGTGTAAAACTGGGTTCTTGCATAATGAAATAGTTTCTTAAGGAAAGGATCAGAATCAGTTTTCTTAAACACTCATTCTGAGTGCTGGGAGAGTGAGAAACAAGGACCTGGCACTGAAAACATCATTTTGTGTAAAACTGGATTTGTTTATAATGAAAACATTTCTTTAGGAAAGGATCAGAATCAGTTTTCTTAAACACTCATTCTGAGCGCTGGGAGAGTGAGAAACAAGGACCTGGCACTGAAAACATCATTTTGTGTAAAACTGGATTTGTTTATAATGAAAACATTTCTTTAGGAAAGGATCAGAATCAGTTTTCTTAAACACTCATTCTGAGCGCTGGGAGAGTGAGAAACAAGGACCTGGCACTGAAAACATCATTTTGTGTAAAACTGGGTTCTTGCATAATGAAATAGTTTCTTAAGGAAAGGATCAGAATCAGTTTTCTTAAACATTCATTCTGAGTGCTGGGAGAGTGAGAAACAAGGACTTGGCACTGAAAACATCATTTTGTGTAAAACTGGGTTCTTGCATAATGAAATAGTTTCTTAAGGAAAGGATCAGATTCAGTTTTCTTAAACACTCATTCAGAGTGCTGGGAGAGTGAGAAACAAGGACTTGGCAATGAAAACATCATTTTGTGTAAAACTGGGTTTGTTTATAATGAAAAAAATTCTTTAGGAAAGGATCAGAATCAGTTTTCTTAAACGCTCATTCAGAGTGCTGGGAGAGTGAGAAACAAGGACTTGGCACTGAAAACAGCATTTTGTGTAAAACTGGGTTCTTGCATAATGAAATAGTTTCTTAAGGAAAGGATCAGAATCAGTTTTCTTAAACACTCATTATGAGTGCTGGGAGAGTGAGAAACAAGGATTTGGCACTGAAATCTTAATTTTGTGTAAAACTGGGTTCTTGCATAATGAAAAAGTTTCTTAAGGAAAGGATCAGAATCAGTTTTCTTAAACACTCATTCTGAGTGCTGGGAGAGTGAGAAACAAGGATTTGGCACTGAAAACATCATTTTGTGTAAAACTGGGTTCTTGCATAATGAAAAAGTTTCTTAAGGAAAGGATCAGAATCAGTTTTCTTAAACACTCATTCTGAGCGCTGGGAGAGTGAGAAACAAGGACCTGGCACTGAAAACATCATTTTGTGTAAAACTGGGTTCTTGCATAATGAAAAAGTTTCTTAAGGAAAGGATCAGAATCAGTTTTCTTAAACACTCATTCAGAGTGCTGGGAGAGTGAGAAACAAGGACTTGGCAATGAAAACATCATTTTGTGTAAAACTGGGTTTGTTTATAATGAAAAAAATTCTTTATGAAAGGATCAGATTCAGTTTTCTTAAACGATCATTCTGAGCACTGGGAGAGTGAGAAACAAGGACCTGGCACTGAAAACATCATTTTGTGTAAAACTGGGTTCTTGCATAATGAAATAGTTTCTTAAGGAAAGGATCAGAATCAGTTTTCTTAAACACTCATTCTGAGTGCTGGGAGAGTGAGAAACAAAGACCTGGCACTGAAAACATCATTTTGTGTAAAACTGGATTTGTTTATAATGAAAACATTTCTTTAGGAAAGGATCAGAATCAGTTTTCTTAAACGCTCATTCAGAATGCTGGGAGAGTGAGAAACAAGGACTTGGCACTGAAAACAGCATTTTGTGTAAAACTGGGTTCTTGCATAATGAAATAGTTTCTTAAGGAAAGGATCAGAATCAGTTTTCTTAAACACTCATTATGAGTGCTGGGAGAGTGAGAAACAAGGATTTGGCACTGAAATCTTAATTTTGTGTAAAACTGGGTTCTTGCATAATGAAAAAGTTTCTTAAGGAAAGGATCAGAATCAGTTTTCTTAAACACTCATTCTGAGTGCTGGGAGAGTGAGAAACAAGGATTTGGCACTGAAAACATCATTTTGTGTAAAACTTGGTTCTTGCATAATGAAAAAGTTTCTTAAGGAAAGGATCAGAATCAGTTTTCTTAAACACTCATTCTGAGCGCTGGGAGAGTGAGAAACAAGGACCTGGCACTGAAAACATCATTTTGTGTAAAACTGGGTTCTTGCATAATGAAATAGTTTCTTAAGGAAAGGATCAGAATCAGTTTTCTTAAACACTCATTCTGAGTGCTGGGAGAGTGAGAAACAAGGACCTGGCACTGAAAACATCATTTTGTGTAAAACTGGATTTGTTTATAATGAAAACATTTATTTAGGAAAGGATCAGAATCAGGTTTCTTAAACACTCATTCTGAGCGCTGGGAGAGTGAGAAACAAGGACCTGGCACTGAAAACATCATTTTGTGTAAAACTGGATTTGTTTATAATGAAAACATTTCTTTAGGAAAGGATCAGAATCAGTTTTCTTAAACGCTCATTCAGAGTGCTGGGAGAGTGAGAAACAAGGACTTGGCACTGAAAACAGCATTTTGTGTAAAACTGGGTTCTTGCATAATGAAATAGTTTCTTAAGGAAAGGATCAGAATCAGTTTTCTTAAACACTCATTATGAGTGCTGGGAGAGTGAGAAACAAGGATTTGGCACTGAAATCTTAATTTTGTGTAAAACTGGGTTCTTGCATAATGAAAAAGTTTCTTAAGGAAAGGATCAGAATCAGTTTTCTTAAACACTCATTCTGAGTGCTGGGAGAGTGAGAAACAAGGATTTGGCACTGAAAACATCATTTTGTGTAAAACTGGGTTCTTGCATAATGAAAAAGTTTCTTAAGGAAAGGATCAGAATCAGTTTTCTTAAACACTCATTCTGAGCGCTGGGAGAGTGAGAAACAAGGACCTGGCACTGAAAACATCATTTTGTGTAAAACTGGGTTCTTGCATAATGAAAAAGTTTCTTAAGGAAAGGATCAGAATCAGTTTTCTTAAACACTCATTCAGAGTGCTGGGAGAGTGAGAAACAAGGACTTGGCAATGAAAACATCATTTTGTGTAAAACTGGGTTTGTTTATAATGAAAAAAATTCTTTATGAAAGGATCAGATTCAGTTTTCTTAAACGATCATTCTGAGCACTGGGAGAGTGAGAAACAAGGACCTGGCACTGAAAACATCATTTTGTGTAAAACTGGGTTCTTGCATAATGAAATAGTTTCTTAAGGAAAGGATCAGAATCAGTTTTCTTAAACACTCATTCTGAGTGCTGGGAGAGTGAGAAACAAAGACCTGGCACTGAAAACATCATTTTGTGTAAAACTGGATTTGTTTATAATGAAAACATTTCTTTAGGAAAGGATCAGAATCAGTTTTCTTAAACGCTCATTCAGAATGCTGGGAGAGTGAGAAACAAGGACTTGGCACTGAAAACAGCATTTTGTGTAAAACTGGGTTCTTGCATAATGAAATAGTTTCTTAAGGAAAGGATCAGAATCAGTTTTCTTAAACACTCATTATGAGTGCTGGGAGAGTGAGAAACAAGGATTTGGCACTGAAATCTTAATTTTGTGTAAAACTGGGTTCTTGCATAATGAAAAAGTTTCTTAAGGAAAGGATCAGAATCAGTTTTCTTAAACACTCATTCTGAGTGCTGGGAGAGTGAGAAACAAGGATTTGGCACTGAAAACATCATTTTGTGTAAAACTGGGTTCTTGCATAATGAAAAAGTTTCTTAAGGAAAGGATCAGAATCAGTTTTCTTAAACACTCATTCTGAGCGCTGGGAGAGTGAGAAACAAGGACCTGGCACTGAAAACATCATTTTGTGTAAAACTGGGTTCTTGCATAATGAAATAGTTTCTTAAGGAAAGGATCAGAATCAGTTTTCTTAAACACTCATTCTGAGTGCTGGGAGAGTGAGAAACAAGGACCTGGCACTGAAAACATCATTTTGTGTAAAACTGGATTTGTTTATAATGAAAACATTTCTTTAGGAAAGGATCAGAATCAGTTTTCTTAAACACTCATTCTGAGCGCTGGGAGAGTGAGAAACAAGGACCTGGCACTGAAAACATCATTTTGTGTAAAACTGGATTTGTTTATAATGAAAACATTTCTTTAGGAAAGGATCAGAATCAGTTTTCTTAAACGCTCATTCAGAGTGCTGGGAGAGTGAGAAACAAGGACTTGGCACTGAAAACAGCATTTTGTGTAAAACTGGGTTCTTGCATAATGAAATAGTTTCTTAAGGAAAGGATCAGAATCAGTTTTCTTAAACACTCATTCTGAGCGCTGGGAGAGTGAGAAACAAGGACCTGGCACTGAAAACATCATTTTGTGTAAAACTGGGTTCTTGCATAATGAAATAGTTTCTTAAGGAAAGGATCAGAATCAGTTTTCTTAAACGTTCATTCTGAGTGCTGGGAGAGTGAGAAACAAGGATTTGGCACTGAAAACATCATTTTGTGTAAAACTGGGTTCTTGCATAATGAAATAGTTTCTTAAGGAAAGGATCAGATTCAGTTTTCTTAAACACTCATTCAGAGTGCTGGGAGAGTGAGAAACAAGGACTTGGCAATGAAAACATCATTTTGTGTAAAACTGGGTTTGTTTATAATGAAAAAAATTCTTTAGGAAAGGATCAGAATCAGTTTTCTTAAACGCTCATTCAGAGTGCTGGGAGAGTGAGAAACAAGGACTTGGCACTGAAAACAGCATTTTGTGTAAAACTGGGTTCTTGCATAATGAAATAGTTTCTTAAGGAAAGGATCAGAATCAGTTTTCTTAAACACTCATTATGAGTGCTGGGAGAGTGAGAAACAAGGATTTGGCACTGAAATCTTAATTTTGTGTAAAACTGGGTTCTTGCATAATGAAAAAGTTTCTTAAGGAAAGGATCAGAATCAGTTTTCTTAAACACTCATTCTGAGTGCTGGGAGAGTGAGAAACAAAGACCTGGCACTGAAAACATCATTTTGTGTAAAACTGGATTTGTTTATAATGAAAACATTTCTTTAGGAAAGGATCAGAATCAGTTTTCTTAAACGCTCATTCAGAGTGCTGGGAGAGTGAGAAACAAGGACTTGGCACTGAAAACAGCATTTTGTGTAAAACTGGGTTCTTGCATAATGAAATAGTTTCTTAAGGAAAGGATCAGAATCAGTTTTCTTAAACACTCATTATGAGTGCTGGGAGATTGAGAAACAAGGATTTGGCACTGAAATCTTAATTTTGTGTAAAACTGCATAATGAAAAAGTTTCTTAAGGAAAGGATCAGAATCAGTTTTCTTAAACACTCATTCTGAGTGCTGGGAGAGTGAGAAACAAGGATTTGGCACTGAAAACATCATTTTGTGTAAAACTGGGTTCTTGCATAATGAAAAAGTTTCTTAAGGAAAGGATCAGAATCAGTTTTCTTAAACACTCATTCTGAGCGCTGGGAGAGTGAGAAACAAGGACCTGGCACTGAAAACATCATTTTGTGTAAAACTGGGTTCTTGCATAATGAAATAGTTTCTTAAGGAAAGGATCAGATTCAGTTTTCTTAAACACTCATTCAGAGTGCTGGGAGAGTGAGAAACAAGGACTTGGCAATGAAAACATCATTTTGTGTAAAACTGGGTTTGTTTATAATGAAAAAAATTCTTTAGGAAAGGATCAGATTCAGTTTTCTTAAACGATCATTCTGAGCACTGGGAGAGTGAGAAACAAGGACCTGGCACTGAAAACATCATTTTGTGTAAAACTGGGTTCTTGCATAATGAAATAGTTTCTTAAGGAAAGGATCAGAATCAGTTTTCTTAAACGATCATTCTGAGCACTGGGAGAGTGAGAAACAAGGACCTGGCACTGAAAACATCATTTTGTGTAAAACTGGGTTCTTGCATAATGAAATAGTTTCTTAAGGAAAGGATCAGAATCAGTTTTCTTAAACACTCATTCTGAGTGCTGGGAGAGTGAGAAACAAAGACCTGGCACTGAAAACATCATTTTGTGTAAAACTGGATTTGTTTATAATGAAAACATTTCTTTAGGAAAGGATCAGAATCAGTTTTCTTAAACGCTCATTCAGAGTGCTGGGAGAGTGAGAAACAAGGACTTGGCACTGAAAACAGCATTTTGTGTAAAACTGGGTTCTTGCATAATGAAATAGTTTCTTAAGGAAAGGATCAGAATCAGTTTTCTTAAACACTCATTATGAGTGCTGGGAGAGTGAGAAACAAGGACTTGGCACTGAAAACATCATTTTGTGTAAAACTGGGTTCTTGCATAATGAAATAGTTTCTTAAGGAAAGGATCAGATTCAGTTGTCTTAAACACTCATTCAGAGTGCTGGGAGAGTGAGAAACAAGGACCTGGCACTGAAAACATCATTTTGTGTAAAACTGGATTTGTTTATAATGAAAACATTTCTTTAGGAAAGGATCAGAATCAGTTTTCTTAAACGCTCATTCAGAGTGCTGGGAGAGTGAGAAACAAGGACTTGGCACTGAAAACAGCATTTTGTGTAAAACTGGGTTCTTGCATAATGAAATAGTTTCTTAAGGAAAGGATCAGAATCAGTTTTCTTAAACACTCATTATGAGTGCTGGGAGAGTGAGAAACAAGGACCTGGCACTGAAAACATCATTTTGTGTAAAACTGGGTTCTTGCATAATGAAATAGTTTCTTAAGGAAAGGATCAGAATCAGTTTTCTTAAACACTCATTCTGAGTGCTGGGAGAGTGAGAAACAAGGACCTGGCACTGAAAACATCATTTTGTGTAAAACTGGATTTGTTTATAATGAAAACATTTCTTTAGGAAAGGATCAGAATCAGTTTTCTTAAACACTCATTCTGAGCGCTGGGAGAGTGAGAAACAAGGACCTGGCACTGAAAACATCATTTTGTGTAAAACTGGATTTGTTTATAATGAAAACATTTCTTTAGGAAAGGATCAGAATCAGTTTTCTTAAACACTCATTCTGAGCGCTGGGAGAGTGAGAAACAAGGACCTGGCACTGAAAACATCATTTTGTGTAAAACTGGGTTCTTGCATAATGAAATAGTTTCTTAAGGAAAGGATCAGAATCAGTTTTCTTAAACGTTCATTCTGAGTGCTGGGAGAGTGAGAAACAAGGACTTGGCACTGAAAACATCATTTTGTGTAAAACTGGATTTGTTTATAATGAAAACATTTCTTTAGGAAAGGATCAGAATCAGTTTTCTTAAACACTCATTCTGAGCGCTGGGAGAGTGAGAAACAAGGACCTGGCACTGAAAACATCATTTTGTGTAAAACTGGGTTCTTGCATAATGAAAAAGTTTCTTAAGGAAAGGATCAGAATCAGTTTTCTTAAACACTCATTCTGAGTGCTGGGAGAGTGAGAAACAAGGATTTGGCACTGAAAACATCATTTTGTGTAAAACTGGGTTCTTGCATAATGAAATAGTTTCTTAAGGAAAGGATCAGAATCAGTTTTCTTAAACACTCATTCTGAGCGCTGGGAGAGTGAGAAACAAGGACTTGGCACTGAAAACTTAATTTTGTGTAAAACTGGGTTCTTGCATAATGAAAAAGTTTCTTAAGGAAAGGATCAGAATCAGTTTTCTTAAACACTCATTCTGAGTGCTGGGAGAGTGAGAAACAAGGATTTGGCACTGAAAACATCATTTTGTGTAAAACTGGGTTCTTGCATAATGAAAAAGTTTCTTAAGGAAAGGATCAGAATCAGTTTTCTTAAACACTCATTCTGAGCGCTGGGAGAGTGAGAAACAAGGACCTGGCACTGAAAACATCATTTTGTGTAAAACTGGGTTCTTGCATAATGAAATAGTTTCTTAAGGAAAGGATCAGAATCAGTTTTCTTAAACACTCATTCTGAGTGCTGGGAGAGTGAGAAACAAGGACTTGGCACTGAAAACATCATTTTGTGTAAAACTGGATTTGTTTATAATGAAAACATTTCTTTAGGAAAGGATCAGAATCAGTTTTCTTAAACACTCATTCTGAGCGCTGGGAGAGTGAGAAACAAGGACCTGGCACTGAAAACATTTTTTTGTGTAAAACTGGGTTCTTGCATAATGAAATAGTTTCTTAAGGAAAGGATCAGAATCAGTTTTCTTAAACACTCATTCTGAGTGCTGGGAGAGTGAGAAACAAGGACTTGGCAATGAAAACATCATTTTGTGTAAAACTGGGTTTGTTTATAATGAAATAGTTTCTTAAGGAAAGGATCAGAATCAGTTTTCTTAAACACTCATTATGAGTGCTGGGAGAGTGAGAAACAAGGACTTGGCACTGAAAACATCATTTTGTGTAAAACTGGGTTTTTGCATAATGAAATAGTTTCTAAAGGAAAGGATCAGATTCAGTTTTCTTAAACACTCATTCAGAGTGCTGGGAGAGTGAGAAACAAGGACTTGGCAATGAAAACATAATTTTGTGTAAAACTGGGTTTGTTTATAATGAAAAAAATTCTTTAGGAAAGGATCAGATTCAGTTTTCTTAAACGATCATTCTGAGCACTGGGAGAGTGAGAAACAAGGACCTGGCACTGAAAACATCATTTTGTGTAAAACTGGATTTGTTTATAATGAAAACATTTCTTTAGGAAAGGATCAGAATCAGTTTTCTTAAACGCTCATTCAGAGTGCTGGGAGAGTGAGAAACAAGGACTTGGCACTGAAAACAGCATTTTGTGTAAAACTGGGTTCTTGCATAATGAAATAGTTTCTTAAGGAAAGGATCAGAATCAGTTTTCTTAAACACTCATTATGAGTGCTGGGAGAGTGAGAAACAAGGACCTGGCACTGAAAACATCATTTTGTGTAAAACTGGGTTCTTGCATAATGAAATAGTTTCTTAAGGAAAGGATCAGAATCAGTTTTCTTAAACACTCATTCTGAGTGCTGGGAGAGTGAGAAACAAGGACCTGGCACTGAAAACATCATTTTGTGTAAAACTGGATTTGTTTATAATGAAAACATTTCTTTAGGAAAGGATCAGAATCAGTTTTCTTAAACACTCATTCTGAGCGCTGGGAGAGTGAGAAACAAGGACCTGGCACTGAAAACATCATTTTGTGTAAAACTGGGTTCTTGCATAATGAAATAGTTTCTTAAGGAAAGGATCAGAATCAGTTTTCTTAAACGTTCATTCTGAGTGCTGGGAGAGTGAGAAACAAGGACTTTGGCACTGAAAACATCATTTTGTGTAAAACTGGATTTGTTTATAATGAAAACATTTCTTTAGGAAAGGATCAGAATCAGTTTTCTTAAACACTCATTCTGAGCGCTGGGAGAGTGAGAAACAAGGACCTGGCACTGAAAACATCATTTTGTGTAAAACTGGGTTCTTGCATAATGAAAAAGTTTCTTAAGGAAAGGATCAGAATCAGTTTTCTTAAACACTCATTCTGAGCGCTGGGAGAGTGAGAAACAAGGACCTGGCACTGAAAACATCATTTTGTGTAAAACTGGGTTCTTGCATAATGAAATAGTTTCTTAAGGAAAGGATCAGATTCAGTTTTCTTAAACACTCATTCTGAGTGCTGGGAGAGTGAGAAACAAGGACTTGGCAATGAAAACATCATTTTGTGTAAAACTGGGTTTGTTTATAATGAAAAAAATTCTTTAGGAAAGGATCAGATTCAGTTTTCTTAAACGATCATTCTGAGCACTGGGAGAGTGAGAAACAGGGACCTGGCACTGAAAACATCATTTTGTGTAAAACTGGGTTCTTGCATAATGAAATAGTTTCTTAAGGAAAGGATCAGAATCAGTTTTCTTAAACGTTCATTCTGAGTGCTGGGAGAGTGAGAAACAAGGACTTGGCACTGAAAACATCATTTTGTGTAAAACTGGGTTCTTGCATAATGAAATAGTTTCTTAAGGAAAGGATCAGAATCAGTTTTCTTAAACTCTCATTCTGAGTGCTGGGAGAGTGAGAAACAAAGACCTGGCACTGAAAACAGCATTTTGTGTAAAACTGGGTTCTTGCATAATGAAATAGTTTCTTAAGGAAAGGATCAGAATCAGTTTTCTTAAACACTCATTATGAGTGCTGGGAGAGTGAGAAACAAGGATTTGGCACTGAAATCTTAATTTTGTGTAAAACTGGGTTCTTGCATAATGAAAAAGTTTCTTAAGGAAAGGATCAGAATCAGTTTTCTTAAACACTCATTCTGAGTGCTGGGAGAGTGAGAAACAAGGATTTGGCACTGAAAACATCATTTTGTGTAAAACTGGGTTCTTGCATAATGAAAAAGTTTCTTAAGGAAAGGATCAGAATCAGTTTTCTTAAACACTCATTCTGAGCGCTGGGAGAGTGAGAAACAAGGACCTGGCACTGAAAACATCATTTTGTGTAAAACTGGGTTCTTGCATAATGAAATAGTTTCTTAAGGAAAGGATCAGAATCAGTTTTCTTAAACACTCATTCTGAGTGCTGGGAGAGTGAGAAACAAGGACTTGGCACTGAAAACATCATTTTGTGTAAAACTGGATTTGTTTATAATGAAAACATTTCTTTAGGAAAGGATCAGAATCAGTTTTCTTAAACACTCATTCTGAGCGCTGGGAGAGTGAGAAACAAGGACCTGGCACTGAAAACA
Source organism: Triplophysa bombifrons (assembly GCA_029783895.1). Classification (NCBI taxonomy): domain Eukaryota; kingdom Metazoa; phylum Chordata; class Actinopteri; order Cypriniformes; family Nemacheilidae; genus Triplophysa; species Triplophysa bombifrons. Next base: position 10,364,413 of record CM056455.1, read on the forward strand.
TTTTTTTGTGTAAAACTGGGTTCTTGCATAATGAAATAGTTTCTTAAGGAAAGGATCAGAATCAGTTTTCTTAAACACTCATTCTGAGTGCTGGGAGAGTGAGAAACAAGGACTTGGCAATGAAAACATCATTTTGTGTAAAACTGGGTTTGTTTATAATGAAATAGTTTCTTAAGGAAAGGATCAGAATCAGTTTTCTTAAACGTTCATTCTGAGTGCTGGGAGAGTGAGAAACAAGGACTTGGCACTGAAAACATCATTTTGTGTAAAACTGGATTTGTTTATAATGAAAAAAATTCTTTAGGAAAGGATCAGATTCAGTTTTCTTAAACACTCATTCAGAGTGCTGGGAGAGTGAGAAACAAGGACTTGGCAATGAAAACATCATTTTGTGTAAAACTGGGTTTGTTTATAATGAAAAAAATTCTTTAGGAAAGGATCAGATTCAGTTTTCTTAAACGCTCATTCTGAGCACTGGGAGAGTGAGAAACAAGGACCTGGCACTGAAAACATCATTTTGTGTAAAACTGGGTTCTTGCATAATGAAATAGTTTCTTAAGGAAAGGATCAGAATCAGTTTTCTTAAACGTTCATTCTGAGTGCTGGGAGAGTGAGAAACAAGGACTTGGCACTGAAAACATCATTTTGTGTAAAACTGGATTTGTTTATAATGAAAAAAATTCTTTAGGAAAGGATCAGATTCAGTTTTCTTAAACACTCATTCAGAGTGCTGGGAGAGTGAGAAACAAGGACTTGGCAATGAAAACATCATTTTGTGTAAAACTGGGTTTGTTTATAATGAAAAAAATTCTTTAGGAAAGGATCAGAATCAGTTTTCTTAAACACTCATTCTGAGCGCTGGGAGAGTGAGAAACAAGGACCTGGCAGTGAAAACATCATTTTGTGTAAAACTGGGTTCTTGCATAATGAAATAGTTTCTTAAGGAAAGGATCAGAATCAGTTTTCTTAAACGTTCATTCTGAGTGCTGGGAGAGTGAGAAACAAGGACTTGGCACTGAAAACATCATTTTGTGTAAAACTGGGTTCTTGCATAATGAAATAGTTTCTTAAGGAAAGGATCAGAATCAGTTTTCTTAAACACTCATTATGAGTGCTGGGAGAGTGAGAAACAAGGACCTGGCACTGAAAACATCATTTTGTGTAAAACTGGATTTGTTTATAATGAAAACATTTCTTTAGGAAAGGATCAGAATCAGTTTTCTTAAACACTCATTCTGAGCGCTGGGAGAGTGAGAAACAAGGACCTGGCACTGAAAACATCATTTTGTGTAAAACTGGGTTCTTGCATAATGAAATAGTTTCTTAAGGAAAGGATCAGAATCAGTTTTCTTAAACACTCATTCTGAGTGCTGGGAGAGTGAGAAACAAGGACTTGGCAATGAAAACATCATTTTGTGTAAAACTGGGTTTGTTTATAATGAAAAAAATTCTTTAGGAAAGGATCAGATTCAGTTTTCTTAAACGCTCATTCTGAGCGCTGGGAGAGTGAGAAACAAGGACCTGGCACTGAAAACATCATTTTGTGTAAAACTGGGTCTTGCATAATGAAATAGTTTCTTAAGGAAAGGATCAGAATCAGTTTTCTTAAACGTTCATTCTGAGTGCTGGGAGAGTGAGAAACAAGGACTTGGCACTGAAAACATCATTTTGTGTAAAACTGGGTTCTTGCATAATGAAATAGTTTCTTAAGGAAAGGATCAGAATCAGTTTTCTTAAACACTCATTCTGAGTGCTGGGAGAGTGAGAAACAAAGACCTGGCACTGAAAACATCATTTTGTGTAAAACTGGATTTGTTTATAATGAAAACATTTCTTTAGGAAAGGATCAGAATCAGTTTTCTTAAACGCTCATTCAGAGTGCTGGGAGAGTGAGAAACAAGGACTTGGCACTGAAAACAGCATTTTGTGTAAAACTGGGTTCTTGCATAATGAAATAGTTTCTTAAGGAAAGGATCAGAATCAGTTTTCTTAAACACTCATTATGAGTGCTGGGAGAGTGAGAAACAAGGATTTGGCACTGAAATCTTAATTTTGTGTAAAACTGGGTTCTTGCATAATGAAAAAGTTTCTTAAGGAAAGGATCAGAATCAGTTTTCTTAAACACTCATTCTGAGCGCTGGGAGAGTGAGAAACAAGGACCTGGCACTGAAAACATCATTTTGTGTAAAACTGGGTTCTTGCATAATGAAAAAAATTCTTTAGGAAAGGATCAGATTCAGTTTTCTTAAACGCTCATTCTGAGCACTGGGAGAGTGAGAAACAAGGACCTGGCACTGAAAACATCATTTTGTGTAAAACTGGGTTCTTGCATAATGAAATAGTTTCTTAAGGAAAGGATCAGAATCAGTTTTCTTAAACGTTCATTCTGAGTGCTGGGAGAGTGAGAAACAAGGACTTGGCACTGAAAACATCATTTTGTGTAAAACTGGGTTCTTGCATAATGAAATAGTTTCTTAAGGAAAGGATCAGATTCAGTTTTCTTAAACACTCATTCAGAGTGCTGGGAGAGTGAGAAACAAGGACTTGGCAATGAAAACATCATTTTGTGTAAAACTGGGTTTGTTTATAATGAAAAAAATTCTTTAGGAAAGGATCAGATTCAGTTTTCTTAAACGATCATTCTGAGCACTGGGAGAGTGAGAAACAAGGACCTGGCACTGAAAACATCATTTTGTGTAAAACTGGGTTCTTGCATAATGAAATAGTTTCTTAAGGAAAGGATCAGAATCAGTTTTCTTAAACGTTCATTCTGAGTGCTGGGAGAGTGAGAAACAAGGACTTGGCACTGAAAACATCATTTTGTGTAAAACTGGATTTGTTTATAATGAAAACATTTCTTTAGGAAAGGATCAGAATCAGTTTTCTTAAACGCTCATTCAGAGTGCTGGGAGAGTGAGAAACAAGGACTTGGCACTGAAAACAGCATTTTGTGTAAAACTGGGTTCTTGCATAATGAAATAGTTTCTTAAGGAAAGGATCAGAATCAGTTTTCTTAAACACTCATTATGAGTGCTGGGAGAGTGAGAAACAAGGATTTGGCACTGAAATCTTAATTTTGTGTAAAACTGGGTTCTTGCATAATGAAAAAGTTTCTTAAGGAAAGGATCAGAATAAGTTTTCTTAAACACTCATTCTGAGTGCTGGGAGAGTGAGAAACAAGGATTTGGCACTGAAAACATCATTTTGTGTAAAACTGGGTTCTTGCATAATGAAAAAGTTTCTTAAGGAAAGGATCAGAATCAGTTTTCTTAAACACTCATTCTGAGCGCTGGGAGAGTGAGAAACAAGGACCTGGCACTGAAAACATCATTTTGTGTAAAACTGGGTTTGTTTATAATGAAAAAAATTCTTTAGGAAAGGATCAGAATCAGTTTTCTTAAACACTCATTCAGAGTGCTGGGAGAGTGAGAAACAAGGACTTGGGAATGAAAACATCATTTTGTGTAAAACTGGGTTTGTTTATAATGAAAAAAATTCTTTAGGAAAGGATCAGAATCAGTTTTCTTAAACACTCATTCTGAGCGCTGGGAGAGTGAGAAACAAGGACCTGGCACTGAAAACATTTTTTTGTGTAAAACTGGGTTCTTGCATAATGAAATAGTTTCTTAAGGAAAGGATCAGAATCAGTTTTCTTAAACACTCATTCTGAGTGCTGGGAGAGTGAGAAACAAGGACTTGGCAATGAAAACATCATTTTGTGTAAAACTGGGTTTGTTTATAATGAAATAGTTTCTTAAGGAAAGGATCAGAATCAGTTTTCTTAAACGTTCATTCTGAGTGCTGGGAGAGTGAGAAACAAGGACTTGGCACTGAAAACATCATTTTGTGTAAAACTGGATTTGTTTATAATGAAAAAAATTCTTTAGGAAAGGATCAGATTCAGTTTTCTTAAACACTCATTCAGAGTGCTGGGAGAGTGAGAAACAAGGACTTGGCAATGAAAACATCATTTTGTGTAAAACTGGGTTTGTTTATAATGAAAAAAATTCTTTAGGAAAGGATCAGATTCAGTTTTCTTAAACGCTCATTCTGAGCACTGGGAGAGTGAGAAACAAGGACCTGGCACTGAAAACATCATTTTGTGTAAAACTGGGTTCTTGCATAATGAAATAGTTTCTTAAGGAAAGGATCAGAATCAGTTTTCTTAAACGTTCATTCTGAGTGCTGGGAGAGTGAGAAACAAGGACTTGGCACTGAAAACATCATTTTGTGTAAAACTGGATTTGTTTATAATGAAAAAAATTCTTTAGGAAAGGATCAGATTCAGTTTTCTTAAACACTCATTCAGAGTGCTGGGAGAGTGAGAAACAAGGACTTGGCAATGAAAACATCATTTTGTGTAAAACTGGGTTTGTTTATAATGAAAAAAATTCTTTAGGAAAGGATCAGAATCAGTTTTCTTAAACACTCATTCTGAGCGCTGGGAGAGTGAGAAACAAGGACCTGGCAGTGAAAACATCATTTTGTGTAAAACTGGGTTCTTGCATAATGAAATAGTTTCTTAAGGAAAGGATCAGAATCAGTTTTCTTAAACGTTCATTCTGAGTGCTGGGAGAGTGAGAAACAAGGACTTGGCACTGAAAACATCATTTTGTGTAAAACTGGGTTCTTGCATAATGAAATAGTTTCTTAAGGAAAGGATCAGAATCAGTTTTCTTAAACACTAATTATGAGTGCTGGGAGAGTGAGAAACAAGGACCTGGCACTGAAAACATCATTTTGTGTAAAACTGGATTTGTTTATAATGAAAACATTTCTTTAGGAAAGGATCAGAATCAGTTTTCTTAAACACTCATTCTGAGCGCTGGGAGAGTGAGAAACAAGGACCTGGCACTGAAAACATCATTTTGTGTAAAACTGGGTCTTGCATAATGAAATAGTTTCTTAAGGAAAGGATCAGAATCAGTTTTCTTAAACGTTCATTCTGAGTGCTGGGAGAGTGAGAAACAAGGACTTGGCACTGAAAACATCATTTTGTGTAAAACTGGGTTCTTGCATAATGAAATAGTTTCTTAAGGAAAGGATCAGAATCAGTTTTCTTAAACACTCATTCTGAGTGCTGGGAGAGTGAGAAACAAAGACCTGGCACTGAAAACATCATTTTGTGTAAAACTGGATTTGTTTATAATGAAAACATTTCTTTAGGAAAGGATCAGAATCAGTTTTCTTAAACGCTCATTCAGAGTGCTGGGAGAGTGAGAAACAAGGACTTGGCACTGAAAACAGCATTTTGTGTAAAACTGGGTTCTTGCATAATGAAATAGTTTCTTAAGGAAAGGATCAGAATCAGTTTTCTTAAACACTCATTATGAGTGCTGGGAGAGTGAGAAACAAGGATTTGGCACTGAAATCTTAATTTTGTGTAAAACTGGGTTCTTGCATAATGAAAAAGTTTCTTAAGGAAAGGATCAGAATCAGTTTTCTTAAACACTCATTCTGAGCGCTGGGAGAGTGAGAAACAAGGACCTGGCACTGAAAACATCATTTTGTGTAAAACTGGGTTCTTGCATAATGAAAAAAATTCTTTAGGAAAGGATCAGATTCAGTTTTCTTAAACGCTCATTCTGAGCACTGGGAGAGTGAGAAACAAGGACCTGGCACTGAAAACATCATTTTGTGTAAAACTGGGTTCTTGCATAATGAAATAGTTTCTTAAGGAAAGGATCAGAATCAGTTTTCTTAAACGTTCATTCTGAGTGCTGGGAGAGTGAGAAACAAGGACTTGGCACTGAAAACATCATTTTGTGTAAAACTGGGTTCTTGCATAATGAAATAGTTTCTTAAGGAAAGGATCAGATTCAGTTTTCTTAAACACTCATTCAGAGTGCTGGGAGAGTGAGAAACAAGGACTTGGCAATGAAAACATCATTTTGTGTAAAACTGGGTTTGTTTATAATGAAAAAAATTCTTTAGGAAAGGATCAGATTCAGTTTTCTTAAACGATCATTCTGAGCACTGGGAGAGTGAGAAACAAGGACCTGGCACTGAAAACATCATTTTGTGTAAAACTGGGTTCTTGCATAATGAAATAGTTTCTTAAGGAAAGGATCAGAATCAGTTTTCTTAAACGTTCATTCTGAGTGCTGGGAGAGTGAGAAACAAGGACTTGGCACTGAAAACATCATTTTGTGTAAAACTGGATTTGTTTATAATGAAAACATTTCTTTAGGAAAGGATCAGAATCAGTTTTCTTAAACGCTCATTCAGAGTGCTGGGAGAGTGAGAAACAAGGACTTGGCACTGAAAACAGCATTTTGTGTAAAACTGGGTTCTTGCATAATGAAATAGTTTCTTAAGGAAAGGATCAGAATCAGTTTTCTTAAACACTCATTATGAGTGCTGGGAGAGTGAGAAACAAGGATTTGGCACTGAAATCTTAATTTTGTGTAAAACTGGGTTCTTGCATAATGAAAAAGTTTCTTAAGGAAAGGATCAGAATAAGTTTTCTTAAACACTCATTCTGAGTGCTGGGAGAGTGAGAAACAAGGATTTGGCACTGAAAACATCATTTTGTGTAAAACTGGGTTCTTGCATAATGAAAAAGTTTCTTAAGGAAAGGATCAGAATCAGTTTTCTTAAACACTCATTCTGAGCGCTGGGAGAGTGAGAAACAAGGACCTGGCACTGAAAACATCATTTTGTGTAAAACTGGGTTTGTTTATAATGAAAAAAATTCTTTAGGAAAGGATCAGAATCAGTTTTCTTAAACACTCATTCAGAGTGCTGGGAGAGTGAGAAACAAGGACTTGGGAATGAAAACATCATTTTGTGTAAAACTGGGTTTGTTTATAATGAAAAAAATTCTTTAGGAAAGGATCAGAATCAGTTTTCTTAAACACTCATTCTGAGCGCTGGGAGAGTGAGAAACAAGGACCTGGCACTGAAAACATTTTTTTGTGTAAAACTGGGTTCTTGCATAATGAAATAGTTTCTTAAGGAAAGGATCAGAATCAGTTTTCTTAAACACTCATTCTGAGTGCTGGGAGAGTGAGAAACAAGGACTTGGCAATGAAAACATCATTTTGTGTAAAACTGGGTTTGTTTATAATGAAATAGTTTCTTAAGGAAAGGATCAGAATCAGTTTTCTTAAACGTTCATTCTGAGTGCTGGGAGAGTGAGAAACAAGGACTTGGCACTGAAAACATCATTTTGTGTAAAACTGGATTTGTTTATAATGAAAAAAATTCTTTAGGAAAGGATCAGATTCAGTTTTCTTAAACACTCATTCAGAGTGCTGGGAGAGTGAGAAACAAGGACTTGGCAATGAAAACATCATTTTGTGTAAAACTGGGTTTGTTTATAATGAAAAAAATTCTTTAGGAAAGGATCAGAATCAGTTTTCTTAAACACTCATTCTGAGCGCTGGGAGAGTGAGAAACAAGGACCTGGCAGTGAAAACATCATTTTGTGTAAAACTGGGTTCTTGCATAATGAAATAGTTTCTTAAGGAAAGGATCAGAATCAGTTTTCTTAAACGTTCATTCTGAGTGCTGGGAGAGTGAGAAACAAGGACTTGGCACTGAAAACATCATTTTGTGTAAAACTGGGTTCTTGCATAATGAAATAGTTTCTTAAGGAAAGGATCAGAATCAGTTTTCTTAAACACTAATTATGAGTGCTGGGAGAGTGAGAAACAAGGACCTGGCACTGAAAACATCATTTTGTGTAAAACTGGATTTGTTTATAATGAAAACATTTCTTTAGGAAAGGATCAGAATCAGTTTTCTTAAACACTCATTCTGAGCGCTGGGAGAGTGAGAAACAAGGACCTGGCACTGAAAACATCATTTTGTGTAAAACTGGGTTCTTGCATAATGAAATAGTTTCTTAAGGAAAGGATCAGAATCAGTTTTCTTAAACACTCATTCTGAGTGCTGGGAGAGTGAGAAACAAGGACTTGGCAATGAAAACATCATTTTGTGTAAAACTGGATTTGTTTATAATGAAAACATTTCTTTAGGAAAGGATCAGAATCAGTTTTCTTAAACGCTCATTCAGAGTGCTGGGAGAGTGAGAAACAAGGACTTGGCACTGAAAACAGCATTTTGTGTAAAACTGGGTTCTTGCATAATGAAATAGTTTCTTAAGGAAAGGATCAGAATCAGTTTTCTTAAACACTCATTATGAGTGCTGGGAGAGTGAGAAACAAGGATTTGGCACTGAAATCTTAATTTTGTGTAAAACTGGGTTCTTGCATAATGAAAAAGTTTCTTAAGGAAAGGATCAGAATAAGTTTTCTTAAACACTCATTCTGAGTGCTGGGAGAGTGAGAAACAAGGATTTGGCACTGAAAACATCATTTTGTGTAAAACTGGGTTCTTGCATAATGAAAAAGTTTCTTAAGGAAAGGATCAGAATCAGTTTTCTTAAACACTCATTCTGAGCGCTGGGAGAGTGAGAAACAAGGACCTGGCACTGAAAACATCATTTTGTGTAAAACTGGGTTTGTTTATAATGAAAAAAATTCTTTAGGAAAGGATCAGAATCAGTTTTCTTAAACACTCATTCAGAGTGCTGGGAGAGTGAGAAACAAGGACTTGGGAAAGAAAACATCATTTTGTGTAAAACTGGGTTTGTTTATAATGAAAAAAATTCTTTAGGAAAGGATCAGAATCAGTTTTCTTAAACACTCATTCTGAGCGCTGGGAGAGTGAGAAACAAGGACCTGGCACTGAAAACATTTTTTTGTGTAAAACTGGGTTCTTGCATAATGAAATAGTTTCTTAAGGAAAGGATCAGAATCAGTTTTCTTAAACACTCATTCTGAGTGCTGGGAGAGTGAGAAACAAGGACTTGGCAATGAAAACATCATTTTGTGTAAAACTGGGTTTGTTTATAATGAAATAGTTTCTTAAGGAAAGGATCAGAATCAGTTTTCTTAAACGTTCATTCTGAGTGCTGGGAGAGTGAGAAACAAGGACTTGGCACTGAAAACATCATTTTGTGTAAAACTGGATTTGTTTATAATGAAAAAAATTCTTTAGGAAAGGATCAGATTCAGTTTTCTTAAACACTCATTCAGAGTGCTGGGAGAGTGAGAAACAAGGACTTGGCAATGAAAACATCATTTTGTGTAAAACTGGGTTTGTTTATAATGAAAAAAATTCTTTAGGAAAGGATCAGAATCAGTTTTCTTAAACACTCATTCTGAGCGCTGGGAGAGTGAGAAACAAGGACCTGGCAGTGAAAACATCATTTTGTGTAAAACTGGGTTCTTGCATAATGAAATAGTTTCTTAAGGAAAGGATCAGAATCAGTTTTCTTAAACGTTCATTCTGAGTGCTGGGAGAGTGAGAAACAAGGACTTGGCACTGAAAACATCATTTTGTGTAAAACTGGGTTCTTGCATAATGAAATAGTTTCTTAAGGAAAGGATCAGAATCAGTTTTCTTAAACACTAATTATGAGTGCTGGGAGAGTGAGAAACAAGGACCTGGCACTGAAAACATCATTTTGTGTAAAACTGGATTTGTTTATAATGAAAACATTTCTTTAGGAAAGGATCAGAATCAGTTTTCTTAAACACTCATTCTGAGCGCTGGGAGAGTGAGAAACAAGGACCTGGCACTGAAAACATCATTTTGTGTAAAACTGGGTTCTTGCATAATGAAATAGTTTCTTAAGGAAAGGATCAGAATCAGTTTTCTTAAACACTCATTCTGAGTGCTGGGAGAGTGAGAAACAAGGACTTGGCAATGAAAACATCATTTTGTGTAAAACTGGGTTTGTTTATAATGAAAAAAATTCTTTAGGAAAGGATCAGATTCAGTTTTCTTAAACGCTCATTCTGAGCGCTGGGAGAGTGAGAAACAAGGACCTGGCACTGAAAACATCATTTTGTGTAAAACTGGGTCTTGCATAATGAAATAGTTTCTTAAGGAAAGGATCAGAATCAGTTTTCTTAAACGTTCATTCTGAGTGCTGGGAGAGTGAGAAACAAGGACTTGGCACTGAAAACATCATTTTGTGTAAAACTGGGTTCTTGCATAATGAAATAGTTTCTTAAGGAAAGGATCAGAATCAGTTTTCTTAAACACTCATTCTGAGTGCTGGGAGAGTGAGAAACAAAGACCTGGCACTGAAAACATCATTTTGTGTAAAACTGGATTTGTTTATAATGAAAACATTTCTTTAGGAAAGGATCAGAATCAGTTTTCTTAAACACTCATTCTGAGCGCTGGGAGAGTGAGAAACAAGGACCTGGCACTGAAAACATCATTTTGTGTAAAACTGGGTTCTTGCATAATGAAAAAAATTCTTTAGGAAAGGATCAGATTCAGTTTTCTTAAACGCTCATTCTGAGCACTGGGAGAGTGAGAAACAAGGACCTGGCACTGAAAACATCATTTTGTGTAAAACTGGGTTCTTGCATAATGAAATAGTTTCTTAAGGAAAGGATCAGAATCAGTTTTCTTAAACGTTCATTCTGAGTGCTGGGAGAGTGAGAAACAAGGACTTGGCACTGAAAACATCATTTTGTGTAAAACTGGGTTCTTGCATAATGAAATAGTTTCTTAAGGAAAGGATCAGATTCAGTTTTCTTAAACACTCATTCAGAGTGCTGGGAGAGTGAGAAACAAGGACTTGGCAATGAAAACATCATTTTGTGTAAAACTGGGTTTGTTTATAATGAAAAAAATTCTTTAGGAAAGGATCAGATTCAGTTTTCTTAAACGATCATTCTGAGCACTGGGAGAGTGAGAAACAAGGACCTGGCACTGAAAACATCATTTTGTGTAAAACTGGGTTCTTGCATAATGAAATAGTTTCTTAAGGAAAGGATCAGAATCAGTTTTCTTAAACGTTCATTCTGAGTGCTGGGAGAGTGAGAAACAAGGACTTGGCACTGAAAACATCATTTTGTGTAAAACTGGATTTGTTTATAATGAAAACATTTCTTTAGGAAAGGATCAGAATCAGTTTTCTTAAACGCTCATTCAGAGTGCTGGGAGAGTGAGAAACAAGGACTTGGCACTGAAAACAGCATTTTGTGTAAAACTGGGTTCTTGCATAATGAAATAGTTTCTTAAGGAAAGGATCAGAATCAGTTTTCTTAAACACTCATTATGAGTGCTGGGAGAGTGAGAAACAAGGATTTGGCACTGAAATCTTAATTTTGTGTAAAACTGGGTTCTTGCATAATGAAAAAGTTTCTTAAGGAAAGGATCAGAATAAGTTTTCTTAAACACTCATTCTGAGTGCTGGGAGAGTGAGAAACAAGGATTTGGCACTGAAAACATCATTTTGTGTAAAACTGGGTTCTTGCATAATGAAAAAGTTTCTTAAGGAAAGGATCAGAATCAGTTTTCTTAAACACTCATTCTGAGCGCTGGGAGAGTGAGAAACAAGGACCTGGCACTGAAAACATCATTTTGTGTAAAACTGGGTTTGTTTATAATGAAAAAAATTCTTTAGGAAAGGATCAGATTCAGTTTTCTTAAACACTCATTCAGAGTGCTGGGAGAGTGAGAAACAAGGACTTGGGAATGAAAACATCATTTTGTGTAAAACTGGGTTTGTTTATAATGAAAAAAATTCTTTAGGAAAGGATCAGATTCAGTTTTCTTAAACGATCATTCTGTGCACTGGGAGAGTGAGAAACAAGGACCTTGGCACTGAAAACAACATTTTGTGTAAAACTGGGTTCTTGCATAATGAAATAGTTTCTTAAGGAAAGGATCAGAATCAGTTTTCTTAAACGTTCATTCTGAGTGCTGGGAGAGTGAGAAACAAGGACTTGGCACTGAAAACATCATTTTGTGTAAAACTGGGTTCTTGCATAATGAAATAGTTTCTTAAGGAAAGAATCAGAATCAGTTTTCTTAAACACTCATTATGAGTGCTGGGAGAGTGAGAAACAAGGATTTGGCACTGAAATCTTAATTTTGTGTAAAACTGGGTTCTTGCATAATGAAAAAGTTTCTTAAGGAAAGGATCAGAATCAGTTTTCTTAAACACTCATTCTGAGTGCTGGGAGAGTGAGAAACAAGGATTTGGCACTGAAAACATCATTTTGTGTAAAACTGGGTTCTTGCATAATGAAAAAGTTTCTTAAGGAAAGGATCAGAATCAGTTTTCTTAAACACTCATTCTGAGCGCTGGGAGAGTGAGAAACAAGGACCTGGCACTGAAAACATCATTTTGTGTAAAACTGGGTTCTTGCATAATGAAATAGTTTCTTAAGGAAAGGATCAGAATCAGTTTTCTTAAACACTCACTCTGAGTGCTGGGAGAGTGAGAAACAAGGACTTGGCAATGAAAACATCATTTTGTGTAAAACTGGGTTTGTTTATAATGAAAAAAATTCTTTAGGAAAGGATCAGATTCAGTTTTCTTAAACGCTCATTCTGAGCACTGGGAGAGTGAGAAACAAGGACCTGGCACTGAAAACATCATTTTGTGTAAAACTGGGTTCTTGCATAATGAAATAGTTTCTTAAGGAAAGGATCAGATTCAGTTTTCTTAAACACTCATTCAGAGTGCTGGGAGAGTGAGAAACAAGGACTTGGCAATGAAAACATCATTTTGTGTAAAACTGGGTTTGTTTATAATGAAAAAAATTCTTTAGGAAAGGATCAGATTCAGTTTTCTTAAACGATCATTCTGAGCACTGGGAGAGTGAGAAACAAGGACCTGGCACTGAAAACATTTTTTTGTGTAAAACTGGGTTCTTGCATAATGAAATAGTTTCTTAAGGAAAGGATCAGATTCAGTTTTCTTAAACACTCATTCAGAGTGCTGGGAGAGTGAGAAACAAGGACTTGGCAATGAAAACATCATTTTGTGTAAAACTGGGTTTGTTTATAATGAAAAAAATTCTTTAGGAAAGGATCAGATTCAGTTTTCTTAAACGATCATTCTGAGCACTGGGAGAGTGAGAAACAAGGACCTGGCACTGAAAACATCATTTTGTGTAAAACTGGGTTCTTGCATAATGAAATAGTTTCTTAAGGAAAGGATCAGAATCAGTTTTCTTAAACGTTCATTCTGAGTGCTGGGAGAGTGAGAAACAAGGACTTGGCACTGAAAACATCATTTTGTGTAAAACTGGGTTCTTGCATAATGAAATAGTTTCTTAAGGAAAGGATCAGAATCAGTTTTCTTAAACTCTCATTCTGAGTGCTGGGAGAGTGAGAAACAAAGACCTGGCACTGAAAACATCATTTTGTGTAAAACTGGATTTGTTTATAATGAAAACATTTCTTTAGGAAAGGATCAGAATCAGTTTTCTTAAACGCTCATTCAGAGTGCTGGGAGAGTGAGAAACAAGGACTTGGCAATGAAAACATCATTTTGTGTAAAACTGGGTTTGTTTATAATGAAAAAAATTCTTTAGGAAAGGATCAGATTCAGTTTTCTTAAACGCTCATTCTGAGCACTGGGAGAGTGAGAAACAAGGACCTGGCACTGAAAACATCATTTTGTGTAAAACTGGGTTCTTGCATAATGAAATAGTTTCTTAAGGAAAGGATCAGATTCAGTTTTCTTAAACACTCATTCAGAGTGCTGGGAGAGTGAGAAACAAGGACTTGGCAATGAAAACATCATTTTGTGTAAAACTGGGTTTGTTTATAATGAAAAAAATTCTTTAGGAAAGGATCAGATTCAGTTTTCTTAAACGATCATTCTGAGCACTGGGAGAGTGAGAAACAAGGACCTGGCACTGAAAACATCATTTTGTGTAAAACTGGGTTCTTGCATAATGAAATAGTTTCTTAAGGAAAGGATCAGAATCAGTTTTCTTAAACGTTCATTCTGAGTGCTGGGAGAGTGAGAAACAAGGACTTGGCACTGAAAACATCATTTTGTGTAAAACTGGATTTGTTTATAATGAAAACATTTCTTTAGGAAAGGATCAGAATCAGTTTTCTTAAACGCTCATTCAGAGTGCTGGGAGAGTGAGAAACAAGGACTTGGCACTGAAAACAGCATTTTGTGTAAAACTGGGTTCTTGCATAATGAAATAGTTTCTTAAGGAAAGGATCAGAATCAGTTTTCTTAAACACTCATTATGAGTGCTGGGAGAGTGAGAAACAAGGATTTGGCACTGAAATCTTAATTTTGTGTAAAACTGGGTTCTTGCATAATGAAAAAGTTTCTTAAGGAAAGGATCAGAATAAGTTTTCTTAAACACTCATTCTGAGTGCTGGGAGAGTGAGAAACAAGGATTTGGCACTGAAAACATCATTTTGTGTAAAACTGGGTTCTTGCATAATGAAAAAGTTTCTTAAGGAAAGGATCAGAATCAGTTTTCTTAAACACTCATTCTGAGCGCTGGGAGAGTGAGAAACAAGGACCTGGCACTGAAAACATCATTTTGTGTAAAACTGGGTTTGTTTATAATGAAAAAAATTCTTTAGGAAAGGATCAGATTCAGTTTTCTTAAACACTCATTCAGAGTGCTGGGAGAGTGAGAAACAAGGACTTGGGAATGAAAACATCATTTTGTGTAAAACTGGGTTTGTTTATAATGAAAAAAATTCTTTAGGAAAGGATCAGATTCAGTTTTCTTAAACGATCATTCTGTGCACTGGGAGAGTGAGAAACAAGGACCTTGGCACTGAAAACAACATTTTGTGTAAAACTGGGTTCTTGCATAATGAAATAGTTTCTTAAGGAAAGGATCAGAATCAGTTTTCTTAAACGTTCATTCTGAGTGCTGGGAGAGTGAGAAACAAGGACTTGGCACTGAAAACATCATTTTGTGTAAAACTGGGTTCTTGCATAATGAAATAGTTTCTTAAGGAAAGAATCAGAATCAGTTTTCTTAAACACTCATTATGAGTGCTGGGAGAGTGAGAAACAAGGATTTGGCACTGAAATCTTAATTTTGTGTAAAACTGGGTTCTTGCATAATGAAAAAGTTTCTTAAGGAAAGGATCAGAATCAGTTTTCTTAAACACTCATTCTGAGTGCTGGGAGAGTGAGAAACAAGGATTTGGCACTGAAAACATCATTTTGTGTAAAACTGGGTTCTTGCATAATGAAAAAGTTTCTTAAGGAAAGGATCAGAATCAGTTTTCTTAAACACTCATTCTGAGCGCTGGGAGAGTGAGAAACAAGGACCTGGCACTGAAAACATCATTTTGTGTAAAACTGGGTTCTTGCATAATGAAATAGTTTCTTAAGGAAAGGATCAGAATCAGTTTTCTTAAACACTCACTCTGAGTGCTGGGAGAGTGAGAAACAAGGACTTGGCAATGAAAACATCATTTTGTGTAAAACTGGGTTTGTTTATAATGAAAAAAATTCTTTAGGAAAGGATCAGATTCAGTTTTCTTAAACGCTCATTCTGAGCACTGGGAGAGTGAGAAACAAGGACCTGGCACTGAAAACATCATTTTGTGTAAAACTGGGTTCTTGCATAATGAAATAGTTTCTTAAGGAAAGGATCAGATTCAGTTTTCTTAAACACTCATTCAGAGTGCTGGGAGAGTGAGAAACAAGGACTTGGCAATGAAAACATCATTTTGTGTAAAACTGGGTTTGTTTATAATGAAAAAAATTCTTTAGGAAAGGATCAGATTCAGTTTTCTTAAACGATCATTCTGAGCACTGGGAGAGTGAGAAACAAGGACCTGGCACTGAAAACATTTTTTTGTGTAAAACTGGGTTCTTGCATAATGAAATAGTTTCTTAAGGAAAGGATCAGATTCAGTTTTCTTAAACACTCATTCAGAGTGCTGGGAGAGTGAGAAACAAGGACTTGGCAATGAAAACATCATTTTGTGTAAAACTGGGTTTGTTTATAATGAAAAAAATTCTTTAGGAAAGGATCAGATTCAGTTTTCTTAAACGATCATTCTGAGCACTGGGAGAGTGAGAAACAAGGACCTGGCACTGAAAACATCATTTTGTGTAAAACTGGGTTCTTGCATAATGAAATAGTTTCTTAAGGAAAGGATCAGAATCAGTTTTCTTAAACGTTCATTCTGAGTGCTGGGAGAGTGAGAAACAAGGACTTGGCACTGAAAACATCATTTTGTGTAAAACTGGGTTCTTGCATAATGAAATAGTTTCTTAAGGAAAGGATCAGAATCAGTTTTCTTAAACTCTCATTCTGAGTGCTGGGAGAGTGAGAAACAAAGACCTGGCACTGAAAACATCATTTTGTGTAAAACTGGATTTGTTTATAATGAAAACATTTCTTTAGGAAAGGATCAGAATCAGTTTTCTTAAACGCTCATTCAGAGTGCTGGGAGAGTGAGAAACAAGGACTTGGCAATGAAAACATCATTTTGTGTAAAACTGGGTTTGTTTATAATGAAAAAAATTCTTTAGGAAAGGATCAGATTCAGTTTTCTTAAACGCTCATTCTGAGCACTGGGAGAGTGAGAAACAAGGACCTGGCACTGAAAACATCATTTTGTGTAAAACTGGGTTCTTGCATAATGAAATAGTTTCTTAAGGAAAGGATCAGATTCAGTTTTCTTAAACACTCATTCAGAGTGCTGGGAGAGTGAGAAACAAGGACTTGGCAATGAAAACATCATTTTGTGTAAAACTGGGTTTGTTTATAATGAAAAAAATTCTTTAGGAAAGGATCAGATTCAGTTTTCTTAAACGATCATTCTGAGCACTGGGAGAGTGAGAAACAAGGACCTGGCACTGAAAACATTTTTTTGTGTAAAACTGGGTTCTTGCATAATGAAATAGTTTCTTAAGGAAAGGATCAGATTCAGTTTTCTTAAACACTCATTCAGAGTGCTGGGAGAGTGAGAAACAAGGACTTGGCAATGAAAACATCATTTTGTGTAAAACTGGGTTTGTTTATAATGAAAAAAATTCTTTAGGAAAGGATCAGATTCAGTTTTCTTAAACGATCATTCTGAGCACTGGGAGAGTGAGAAACAAGGACCTGGCACTGAAAACATCATTTTGTGTAAAACTGGGTTCTTGCATAATGAAATAGTTTCTTAAGGAAAGGATCAGAATCAGTTTTCTTAAACGTTCATTCTGAGTGCTGGGAGAGTGAGAAACAAGGACTTGGCACTGAAAACATCATTTTGTGTAAAACTGGGTTCTTGCATAATGAAATAGTTTCTTAAGGAAAGGATCAGAATCAGTTTTCTTAAACTCTCATTCTGAGTGCTGGGAGAGTGAGAAACAAAGACCTGGCACTGAAAACATCATTTTGTGTAAAACTGGATTTGTTTATAATGAAAACATTTCTTTAGGAAAGGATCAGAATCAGTTTTCTTAAACGCTCATTCAGAGTGCTGGGAGAGTGAGAAACAAGGACTTGGCACTGAAAACAGCATTTTGTGTAAAACTGGGTTCTTGCATAATGAAATAGTTTCTTAAGGAAAGGATCAGAATCAGTTTTCTTAAACACTCATTATGAGTGCTGGGAGAGTGAGAAACAAGGATTTGGCACTGAAATCTTAATATTGTGTAAAACTGGGTTCTTGCATAATGAAAAAGTTTCTTAAGGAAAGGATCAGAATCAGTTTTCTTAAACACTCATTCTGAGTGCTGGGAGAGTGAGAAACAAGGATTTGGCACTGAAAACATCATTTTGTGTAAAACTGGGTTCTTGCATAATGAAAAAGTTTCTTAAGGAAAGGATCAGAATCAGTTTTCTTAAACACTCATTCTGAGCGCTGGGAGAGTGAGAAATAAGGACCTGGCACTGAAAACATCATTTTGTGTAAAACTGGGTTCTTGCATAATTAAATAGTTTCTTAAGGAAAGGATCAGAATCAGTTTTCTTAAACACTCATTCTGAGTGCTGGGAGAGTGAGAAACAAGGACCTGGCACTGAAAACATCATTTTGTGTAAAACTGGATTTCTTTATAATGAAAACATTTATTTAGGAAAGGATCAGAATCAGTTTTCTTAAACACTCATTCTGAGCGCTGGGAGAGTGAGAAACAAGGACCTGGCACTGAAAACATCATTTTGTGTAAAACTGGATTTGTTTATAATGAAAACATTTCTTTAGGAAAGGATCAGAATCAGTTTTCTTAAACATTCATTCTGAGCGCTGGGAGAGTGAGAAACAAGGACCTGGCACTGAAAACATCATTTTGTGTAAAACTGGGTTCTTGCATAATGAAATAGTTTCTTAAGGAAAGGATCAGAATCAGTTTTCTTAAACGTTCATTCTGAGTGCTGGGAGAGTGAGAAACAAGGACTTGGCACTGAAAACATCATTTTGTGTAAAACTGGGTTCTTGCATAATGAAATAGTTTCTTAAGGAAAGGATCAGAATCAGTTTTCTTAAACACTCATTCTGAGTGCTGGGAGAGTGAGAAACAAAGACCTGGCACTGAAAACATCATTTTGTGTAAAACTGGATTTGTTTATAATGAAAACATTTCTTTAGGAAAGGATCAGAATCAGTTTTCTTAAACGCTCATTCAGAGTGCTGGGAGAGTGAGAAACAAGGACTTGGCACTGAAAACAGCATTTTGTGTAAAACTGGGTTCTTGCATAATGAAATAGTTTCTTAAGGAAAGGATCAGAATCAGTTTTCTTAAACACTCATTATGAGTGCTGGGAGAGTGAGAAACAAGGATTTGGCACTGAAATCTTAATTTTGTGTAAAACTGGGTTCTTGCATAATGAAAAAGTTTCTTAAGGAAAGGATCAGAATCAGTTTTCATAAATACTCATTCTGAGTGCTGGGAGAGTGAGAAACAAGGATTTGGCACTGAAAACATCATTTTGTGTAAAACTGGGTTCTTGCATAATGAAAAAGTTTCTTAAGGAAAGGATCAGAATCAGTTTTCTTAAACACTCATTCTGAGCGCTGGGAGAGTGAGAAACAAGGACCTGGCACTGAAAACATCATTTTGTGTAAAACTGGGTTCTTGCATAATGAAATAGTTTCTTAAGGAAAGGATCAGAATCAGTTTTCTTAAACACTCATTCTGAGTGCTGGGAGAGTGAGAAACAAGGACCTGGCACTGAAAACATCATTTTGTGTAAAACTGGATTTGTTTATAATGAAAACATTTATTTAGGAAAGGATCAGAATCAGGTTTCTTAAACACTCATTCTGAGCGCTGGGAGAGTGAGAAACAAGGACCTGGCACTGAAAACATCATTTTGTGTAAAACTGGATTTGTTTATAATGAAAACATTTCTTTAGGAAAGGATCA
The DNA here is from genome assembly GCA_029783895.1 of Triplophysa bombifrons. Lineage (NCBI taxonomy): Eukaryota > Metazoa > Chordata > Actinopteri > Cypriniformes > Nemacheilidae > Triplophysa > Triplophysa bombifrons. Next base: position 10,383,542 of record CM056455.1, read on the forward strand.
GAATCAGTTTTCTTAAACACTCATTCTGAGCGCTGGGAGAGTGAGAAACAAGGACTTGGCACTGAAAACATCATTTTGTGTAAAACTGGGTTCTTGCATAATGAAATAGTTTCTTAAGGAAAGGATCAGAATCAGTTTTCTTAAACGTTCATTCTGAGTGCTGGGAGAGTGAGAAACAAGGACTTGGCACTGAAAACATCATTTTGTGTAAAACTGGGTTCTTGCATAATGAAATAGTTTCTTAAGGAAAGGATCAGAATCAGTTTTCTTAAACACTCATTCTGAGTGCTGGGAGAGTGAGAAACAAAGACCTGGCACTGAAAACATCATTTTGTGTAAAACTGGATTTGTTTATAATGAAAACATTTCTTTAGGAAAGGATCAGAATCAGTTTTCTTAAACGCTCATTCAGAGTGCTGGGAGAGTGAGAAACAAGGACTTGGCACTGAAAACAGCATTTTGTGTAAAACTGGGTTCTTGCATAATGAAATAGTTTCTTAAGGAAAGGATCAGAATCAGTTTTCTTAAACACTCATTATGAGTGCTGGGAGAGTGAGAAACAAGGATTTGGCACTGAAATCTTAATTTTGTGTAAAACTGGGTTCTTGCATAATGAAAAAGTTTCTTAAGGAAAGGATCAGAATCAGTTTTCTTAAACACTCATTCTGAGTGCTGGGAGAGTGAGAAACAAGGATTTGGCACTGAAAACATCATTTTGTGTAAAACTGGGTTCTTGCATAATGAAAAAGTTTCTTAAGGAAAGGATCAGAATCAGTTTTCTTAAACACTCATTCAGAGTGCTGGGAGAGTGAGAAACAAGGACTTGGCACTGAAAACATCATTTTGTGTAAAACTGGGTTCTTGCATAATGAAATAGTTTCTTAAGGAAAGGATCAGATTCAGTTTTCTTAAACACTCATTCTGAGCGCTGGGAGAGTGAGAAACAAGGACCTGGCACTGAAAACATCATTTTGTGTAAAACTGGGTTCTTGCATAATGAAATAGTTTCTTAAGGAAAGGATCAGATTCAGTTTTCTTAAACACTCATTCAGAGTGCTGGGAGAGTGAGAAACAAGGACTTGGCACTGAAAACATCATTTTGTGTAAAACTGGGTTCTTGCATAATGAAATAGTTTCTTAAGGAAAGGATCAGATTCAGTTTTCTTAAACACTCATTCAGAGTGCTGGGAGAGTGAGAAACAAGGACTTGGCAATGAAAACATCATTTTGTGTAAAACTGGGTTTGTTTATAATGAAAAAAATTCTTTAGGAAAGGATCAGATTCAGTTTTCTTAAACGATCATTCTGAGCACTGGGAGAGTGAGAAACAAGGACCTGGCACTGAAAACATCATTTTGTGTAAAACTGGGTTCTTGCATAATGAAATAGTTTCTTAAGGAAAGGATCAGAATCAGTTTTCTTAAACGTTCATTCTGAGTGCTGGGAGAGTGAGAAACAAGGACTTGGCACTGAAAACATCATTTTGTGTAAAACTGGGTTCTTGCATAATGAAATAGTTTCTTAAGGAAAGGATCAGAATCAGTTTTCTTAAACTCTCATTCTGAGTGCTGGGAGAGTGAGAAACAAAGACCTGGCACTGAAAACATCATTTTGTGTAAAACTGGATTTGTTTATAATGAAAACATTTCTTTAGGAAAGGATCAGAATCAGTTTTCTTAAACGCTCATTCAGAGTGCTGGGAGAGTGAGAAACAAGGACTTGGCACTGAAAACAGCATTTTGTGTAAAACTGGGTTCTTGCATAATGAAATAGTTTCTTAAGGAAAGGATCAGAATCAGTTTTCTTAAACACTCATTATGAGTGCTGGGAGAGTGAGAAACAAGGATTTGGCACTGAAATCTTAATATTGTGTAAAACTGGGTTCTTGCATAATGAAAAAGTTTCTTAAGGAAAGGATCAGAATCAGTTTTCTTAAACACTCATTCTGAGTGCTGGGAGAGTGAGAAACAAGGATTTGGCACTGAAAACATCATTTTGTGTAAAACTGGGTTCTTGCATAATGAAAAAGTTTCTTAAGGAAAGGATCAGAATCAGTTTTCTTAAACACTCATTCTGAGCGCTGGGAGAGTGAGAAATAAGGACCTGGCACTGAAAACATCATTTTGTGTAAAACTGGGTTCTTGCATAATTAAATAGTTTCTTAAGGAAAGGATCAGAATCAGTTTTCTTAAACACTCATTCTGAGTGCTGGGAGAGTGAGAAACAAGGACCTGGCACTGAAAACATCATTTTGTGTAAAACTGGATTTGTTTATAATGAAAACATTTATTTAGGAAAGGATCAGAATCAGTTTTCTTAAACACTCATTCTGAGCGCTGGGAGAGTGAGAAACAAGGACCTGGCACTGAAAACATCATTTTGTGTAAAACTGGATTTGTTTATAATGAAAACATTTCTTTAGGAAAGGATCAGAATCAGTTTTCTTAAACATTCATTCTGAGCGCTGGGAGAGTGAGAAACAAGGACCTGGCACTGAAAACATCATTTTGTGTAAAACTGGGTTCTTGCATAATGAAATAGTTTCTTAAGGAAAGGATCAGAATCAGTTTTCTTAAACGTTCATTCTGAGTGCTGGGAGAGTGAGAAACAAGGACTTGGCACTGAAAACATCATTTTGTGTAAAACTGGGTTCTTGCATAATGAAATAGTTTCTTAAGGAAAGGATCAGAATCAGTTTTCTTAAACACTCATTCTGAGTGCTGGGAGAGTGAGAAACAAAGACCTGGCACTGAAAACATCATTTTGTGTAAAACTGGATTTGTTTATAATGAAAACATTTCTTTAGGAAAGGATCAGAATCAGTTTTCTTAAACGCTCATTCAGAGTGCTGGGAGAGTGAGAAACAAGGACTTGGCACTGAAAACAGCATTTTGTGTAAAACTGGGTTCTTGCATAATGAAATAGTTTCTTAAGGAAAGGATCAGAATCAGTTTTCTTAAACGTTCATTCTGAGTGCTGGGAGAGTGAGAAACAAGGATTTGGCACTGAAAACATCATTTTGTGTAAAACTGGGTTCTTGCATAATGAAAAAGTTTCTTAAGGAAAGGATCAGAATCAGTTTTCTTAAACACTCATTCTGAGCGCTGGGAGAGTGAGAAACAAGGACCTGGCACTGAAAACATCATTTTGTGTAAAACTGGGTTCTTGCATAATGAAATAGTTTCTTAAGGAAAGGATCAGAATCAGTTTTCTTAAACACTCATTCTGAGTGCTGGGAGAGTGAGAAACAAGGACCTGGCACTGAAAACATCATTTTGTGTAAAACTGGATTTGTTTATAATGAAAACATTTATTTAGGAAAGGATCAGAATCAGGTTTCTTAAACACTCATTCTGAGCGCTGGGAGAGTGAGAAACAAGGACCTGGCACTGAAAACATCATTTTGTGTAAAACTGGATTTGTTTATAATGAAAACATTTCTTTAGGAAAGGATCAGAATCAGTTTTCTTAAACACTCATTCTGAGCGCTGGGAGAGTGAGAAACAAGGACTTGGCACTGAAAACATCATTTTGTGTAAAACTGGGTTCTTGCATAATGAAATAGTTTCTTAAGGAAAGGATCAGAATCAGTTTTCTTAAACGTTCATTCTGAGTGCTGGGAGAGTGAGAAACAAGGACTTGGCACTGAAAACATCATTTTGTGTAAAACTGGGTTCTTGCATAATGAAATAGTTTCTTAAGGAAAGGATCAGAATCAGTTTTCTTAAACACTCATTCTGAGTGCTGGGAGAGTGAGAAACAAAGACCTGGCACTGAAAACATCATTTTGTGTAAAACTGGATTTGTTTATAATGAAAACATTTCTTTAGGAAAGGATCAGAATCAGTTTTCTTAAACGCTCATTCAGAGTGCTGGGAGAGTGAGAAACAAGGACTTGGCACTGAAAACAGCATTTTGTGTAAAACTGGGTTCTTGCATAATGAAATAGTTTCTTAAGGAAAGGATCAGAATCAGTTTTCTTAAACACTCATTATGAGTGCTGGGAGAGTGAGAAACAAGGATTTGGCACTGAAATCTTAATTTTGTGTAAAACTGGGTTCTTGCATAATGAAAAAGTTTCTTAAGGAAAGGATCAGAATCAGTTTTCTTAAACACTCATTCTGAGTGCTGGGAGAGTGAGAAACAAGGATTTGGCACTGAAAACATCATTTTGTGTAAAACTGGGTTCTTGCATAATGAAAAAGTTTCTTAAGGAAAGGATCAGAATCAGTTTTCTTAAACACTCATTCTGAGCGCTGGGAGAGTGAGAAACAAGGACCTGGCACTGAAAACATCATTTTGTGTAAAACTGGGTTCTTGCATAATGAAATAGTTTCTTAAGGAAAGGATCAGATTCAGTTTTCTTAAACACTCATTCAGAGTGCTGGGAGAGTGAGAAACAAGGACTTGGCACTGAAAACATCATTTTGTGTAAAACTGGGTTCTTGCATAATGAAATAGTTTCTTAAGGAAAGGATCAGATTCAGTTTTCTTAAACACTCATTCTGAGCGCTGGGAGAGTGAGAAACAAGGACCTGGCACTGAAAACATCATTTTGTGTAAAACTGGATTTGTTTATAATGAAAACATTTATTTAGGAAAGGATCAGAATCAGGTTTCTTAAACACTCATTCTGAGCGCTGGGAGAGTGAGAAACAAGGACCTGGCACTGAAAACATCATTTTGTGTAAAACTGGATTTGTTTATAATGAAAACATTTCTTTAGGAAAGGATCAGAATCAGTTTTCTTAAACACTCATTCTGAGCGCTGGGAGAGTGAGAAACAAGGACTTGGCACTGAAAACATCATTTTGTGTAAAACTGGGTTCTTGCATAATGAAATAGTTTCTTAAGGAAAGGATCAGAATCAGTTTTCTTAAACGTTCATTCTGAGTGCTGGGAGAGTGAGAAACAAGGACTTGGCACTGAAAACATCATTTTGTGTAAAACTGGGTTCTTGCATAATGAAATAGTTTCTTAAGGAAAGGATCAGAATCAGTTTTCTTAAACACTCATTCTGAGTGCTGGGAGAGTGAGAAACAAAGACCTGGCACTGAAAACATCATTTTGTGTAAAACTGGATTTGTTTATAATGAAAACATTTCTTTAGGAAAGGATCAGAATCAGTTTTCTTAAACGCTCATTCAGAGTGCTGGGAGAGTGAGAAACAAGGACTTGGCACTGAAAACAGCATTTTGTGTAAAACTGGGTTCTTGCATAATGAAATAGTTTCTTAAGGAAAGGATCAGAATCAGTTTTCTTAAACACTCATTATGAGTGCTGGGAGAGTGAGAAACAAGGATTTGGCACTGAAATCTTAATTTTGTGTAAAACTGGGTTCTTGCATAATGAAAAAGTTTCTTAAGGAAAGGATCAGAATCAGTTTTCTTAAACACTCATTCTGAGTGCTGGGAGAGTGAGAAACAAGGATTTGGCACTGAAAACATCATTTTGTGTAAAACTGGGTTCTTGCATAATGAAAAAGTTTCTTAAGGAAAGGATCAGAATCAGTTTTCTTAAACACTCATTCTGAGCGCTGGGAGAGTGAGAAACAAGGACCTGGCACTGAAAACATCATTTTGTGTAAAACTGGGTTCTTGCATAATGAAATAGTTTCTTAAGGAAAGGATCAGATTCAGTTTTCTTAAACACTCATTCAGAGTGCTGGGAGAGTGAGAAACAAGGACTTGGCACTGAAAACATCATTTTGTGTAAAACTGGGTTCTTGCATAATGAAATAGTTTCTTAAGGAAAGGATCAGATTCAGTTTTCTTAAACACTCATTCAGAGTGCTGGGAGAGTGAGAAACAAGGACTTGGCAATGAAAACATCATTTTGTGTAAAACTGGGTTTGTTTATAATGAAAAAAATTCTTTAGGAAAGGATCAGATTCAGTTTTCTTAAACGATCATTCTGAGCACTGGGAGAGTGAGAAACAAGGACCTGGCACTGAAAACATCATTTTGTGTAAAACTGGGTTCTTGCATAATGAAATAGTTTCTTAAGGAAAGGATCAGAATCAGTTTTCTTAAACGTTCATTCTGAGTGCTGGGAGAGTGAGAAACAAGGACTTGGCACTGAAAACATCATTTTGTGTAAAACTGGGTTCTTGCATAATGAAATAGTTTCTTAAGGAAAGGATCAGAATCAGTTTTCTTAAACTCTCATTCTGAGTGCTGGGAGAGTGAGAAACAAAGACCTGGCACTGAAAACATCATTTTGTGTAAAACTGGATTTGTTTATAATGAAAACATTTCTTTAGGAAAGGATCAGAATCAGTTTTCTTAAACGCTCATTCAGAGTGCTGGGAGAGTGAGAAACAAGGACTTGGCACTGAAAACAGCATTTTGTGTAAAACTGGGTTCTTGCATAATGAAATAGTTTCTTAAGGAAAGGATCAGAATCAGTTTTCTTAAACACTCATTATGAGTGCTGGGAGAGTGAGAAACAAGGATTTGGCACTGAAATCTTAATATTGTGTAAAACTGGGTTCTTGCATAATGAAAAAGTTTCTTAAGGAAAGGATCAGAATCAGTTTTCTTAAACACTCATTCTGAGTGCTGGGAGAGTGAGAAACAAGGATTTGGCACTGAAAACATCATTTTGTGTAAAACTGGGTTCTTGCATAATGAAAAAGTTTCTTAAGGAAAGGATCAGAATCAGTTTTCTTAGACACTCATTCTGAGCGCTGGGAGAGTGAGAAATAAGGACCTGGCACTGAAAACATCATTTTGTGTAAAACTGGGTTCTTGCATAATTAAATAGTTTCTTAAGGAAAGGATCAGAATCAGTTTTCTTAAACACTCATTCTGAGTGCTGGGAGAGTGAGAAACAAGGACCTGGCACTGAAAACATCATTTTGTGTAAAACTGGATTTGTTTATAATGAAAACATTTATTTAGGAAAGGATCAGAATCAGTTTTCTTAAACACTCATTCTGAGCGCTGGGAGAGTGAGAAACAAGGACCTGGCACTGAAAACATCATTTTGTGTAAAACTGGATTTGTTTATAATGAAAACATTTCTTTAGGAAAGGATCAGAATCAGTTTTCTTAAACATTCATTCTGAGCGCTGGGAGAGTGAGAAACAAGGACCTGGCACTGAAAACATCATTTTGTGTAAAACTGGGTTCTTGCATAATGAAATAGTTTCTTAAGGAAAGGATCAGAATCAGTTTTCTTAAACGTTCATTCTGAGTGCTGGGAGAGTGAGAAACAAGGACTTGGCACTGAAAACATCATTTTGTGTAAAACTGGGTTCTTGCATAATGAAATAGTTTCTTAAGGAAAGGATCAGAATCAGTTTTCTTAAACACTCATTATGAGTGCTGGGAGAGTGAGAAACAAGGATTTGGCACTGAAATCTTAATTTTGTGTAAAACTGGGTTCTTGCATAATGAAAAAGTTTCTTAAGGAAAGGATCAGAATCAGTTTTCATAAATACTCATTCTGAGTGCTGGGAGAGTGAGAAACAAGGATTTGGCACTGAAAACATCATTTTGTTTAAAACTGGGTTCTTGCATAATGAAAAAGTTTCTTAAGGAAAGGATCAGAATCAGTTTTCTTAAACACTCATTCTGAGCGCTGGGAGAGTGAGAAACAAGGACCTGGCACTGAAAACATCATTTTGTGTAAAACTGGGTTCTTGCATAATGAAATAGTTTCTTAAGGAAAGGATCAGAATCAGTTTTCTTAAACACTCATTCTGAGTGCTGGGAGAGTGAGAAACAAGGACCTGGCACTGAAAACATCATTTTGTGTAAAACTGGATTTGTTTATAATGAAAACATTTATTTAGGAAAGGATCAGAATCAGGTTTCTTAAACACTCATTCTGAGCGCTGGGAGAGTGAGAAACAAGGACCTGGCACTGAAAACATCATTTTGTGTAAAACTGGATTTGTTTATAATGAAAACATTTCTTTAGGAAAGGATCAGAATCAGTTTTCTTAAACACTCATTCTGAGCGCTGGGAGAGTGAGAAACAAGGACTTGGCACTGAAAACATCATTTTGTGTAAAACTGGGTTCTTGCATAATGAAATAGTTTCTTAAGGAAAGGATCAGAATCAGTTTTCTTAAACGTTCATTCTGAGTGCTGGGAGAGTGAGAAACAAGGACTTGGCACTGAAAACATCATTTTGTGTAAAACTGGGTTCTTGCATAATGAAATAGTTTCTTAAGGAAAGGATCAGAATCAGTTTTCTTAAACACTCATTCTGAGTGCTGGGAGAGTGAGAAACAAAGACCTGGCACTGAAAACATCATTTTGTGTAAAACTGGATTTGTTTATAATGAAAACATTTCTTTAGGAAAGGATCAGAATCAGTTTTCTTAAACGCTCATTCAGAGTGCTGGGAGAGTGAGAAACAAGGACTTGGCACTGAAAACAGCATTTTGTGTAAAACTGGGTTCTTGCATAATGAAATAGTTTCTTAAGGAAAGGATCAGAATCAGTTTTCTTAAACACTCATTATGAGTGCTGGGAGAGTGAGAAACAAGGATTTGGCACTGAAATCTTAATTTTGTGTAAAACTGGGTTCTTGCATAATGAAAAAGTTTCTTAAGGAAAGGATCAGAATCAGTTTTCTTAAACACTCATTCTGAGTGCTGGGAGAGTGAGAAACAAGGATTTGGCACTGAAAACATCATTTTGTGTAAAACTGGGTTCTTGCATAATGAAAAAGTTTCTTAAGGAAAGGATCAGAATCAGTTTTCTTAAACACTCATTCTGAGCGCTGGGAGAGTGAGAAACAAGGACCTGGCACTGAAAACATCATTTTGTGTAAAACTGGGTTCTTGCATAATGAAATAGTTTCTTAAGGAAAGGATCAGAATCAGTTTTCTTAAACACTCATTCTGAGTGCTGGGAGAGTGAGAAACAAGGACCTGGCACTGAAAACATCATTTTGTGTAAAACTGGATTTGTTTATAATGAAAACATTTCTTTAGGAAAGGATCAGAATCAGTTTTCTTAAACACTCATTCTGAGCGCTGGGAGAGTGAGAAACAAGGACCTGGCACTGAAAACATCATTTTGTGTAAAACTGGATTTGTTTATAATGAAAACATTTCTTTAGGAAAGGATCAGAATCAGTTTTCTTAAACACTCATTCTGAGCGCTGGGAGAGTGAGAAACAAGGACCTGGCACTGAAAACATCATTTTGTGTAAAACTGGGTTCTTGCATAATGAAATAGTTTCTTAAGGAAAGGATCAGAATCAGTTTTCTTAAACGTTCATTCTGAGTGCTGGGAGAGTGAGAAACAAGGACTTGGCACTGAAAACATCATTTTGTGTAAAACTGGGTTCTTGCATAATGAAATAGTTTCTTAAGGAAAGGATCAGATTCAGTTTTCTTAAACACTCATTCAGAGTGCTGGGAGAGTGAGAAACAAGGACTTGGCAATGAAAACATCATTTTGTGTAAAACTGGGTTTGTTTATAATGAAAAAAATTCTTTAGGAAAGGATCAGATTCAGTTTTCTTAAACGATCATTCTGAGCACTGGGAGAGTGAGAAACAAGGACCTGGCACTGAAAACATCATTTTGTGTAAAACTGGATTTGTTTATAATGAAAACATTTCTTTAGGAAAGGATCAGAATCAGTTTTCTTAAACGCTCATTCAGAGTGCTGGGAGAGTGAGAAACAAGGACTTGGCACTGAAAACAGCATTTTGTGTAAAACTGGGTTCTTGCATAATGAAATAGTTTCTTAAGGAAAGGATCAGAATCAGTTTTCTTAAACACTCATTATAAGTGCTGGGAGAGTGAGAAACAAGGACCTGGCACTGAAAACAGCATTTTGTGTAAAACTGGGTTCTTGCATAATGAAATAGTTTCTTAAGGAAAGGATCAGAATCAGTTTTCTTAAACACTCATTCTGAGTGCTGGGAGAGTGAGAAACAAGGACCTGGCACTGAAAACATCATTTTGTGTAAAACTGGATTTGTTTATAATGAAAACATTTCTTTAGGAAAGGATCAGAATCAGTTTTCTTAAACACTCATTCTGAGCGCTGGGAGAGTGAGAAACAAGGACCTGGCACTGAAAACATCATTTTGTGTAAAACTGGATTTGTTTATAATGAAAACATTTCTTTAGGAAAGGATCAGAATCAGTTTTCTTAAACACTCATTCTGAGCGCTGGGAGAGTGAGAAACAAGGACCTGTCACTGAAAACATCATTTTGTGTAAAACTGGGTTCTTGCATAATGAAATAGTTTCTTAAGGAAAGGATCAGAATCAGTTTTCTTAAACGTTCATTCTGAGTGCTGGGAGAGTGAGAAACAAGGACTTGGCACTGAAAACATCATTTTGTGTAAAACTGGGTTCTTGCATAATGAAATAGTTTCTTAAGGAAAGGATCAGAATCAGTTTTCTTAAACACTCATTCTGAGTGCTGGGAGAGTGAGAAACAAGGACCTGGCACTGAAAACATCATTTTGTGTAAAACTGGATTTGTTTATAATGAAAACATTTCTTTAGGAAAGGATCAGAATCAGTTTTCTTAAACGCTCATTCAGAGTGCTGGGAGAGTGAGAAACAAGGACTTGGCACTGAAAACAGCATTTTGTGTAAAACTGGGTTCTTGCATAATGAAATAGTTTCTTAAGGAAAGGATCAGAATCAGTTTTCTTAAACACTCATTATGAGTGCTGGGAGATTGAGAAACAAGGATTTGGCACTGAAATCTTAATTTTGTGTAAAACTGGGTTCTTGCATAATGAAAAAGTTTCTTAAGGAAAGGATCAGAATCAGTTTTCTTAAACACTCATTCTGAGTGCTGAGAGAGTGAGAAACAAGGATTTGGCACTGAAAACATCATTTTGTGTAAAACTGGGTTCTTGCATAATGAAAAAGTTTCTTAAGGAAAGGATCAGAATCAGTTTTCTTAAACACTCATTCTGAGCGCTGGGAGAGTGAGAAACAAGGACCTGGCACTGAAAACATCATTTTGTGTAAAACTGGGTTCTTGCATAATGAAATAGTTTCTTAAGGAAAGGATCAGAATCAGTTTTCTTAAACACTCATTCTGAGTGCTGGGAGAGTGAGAAACAAGGACTTGGCAATGAAAACATCATTTTGTGTAAAACTGGGTTTGTTTATAATGAAAAAAATTCTTAAGGAAAGGATCAGATTCAGTTTTCTTAAACGCTCATTCTGAGCACTGGGAGAGTGAGAAACAAGGACCTGGCACTGAAAACATCATTTTGTGTAAAACTGGGTTCTTGCATAATGAAATAGTTTCTTAAGGAAAGGATCAGATTCAGTTTTCTTAAACACTCATTCAGAGTGCTGGGAGAGTGAGAAACAAGGACTTGGCAATGAAAACATCATTTTGTGTAAAACTGGGTTTGTTTATAATGAAAAAAATTCTTTAGGAAAGGATCAGATTCAGTTTTCTTAAACGATCATTCTGAGCACTGGGAGAGTGAGAAACAAGGACCTGGCACTGAAAACATCATTTTGTGTAAAACTGGGTTCTTGCATAATGAAATAGTTTCTTAAGGAAAGGATCAGAATCAGTTTTCTTAAACACTCATTCTGAGTGCTGGGAGAGTGAGAAACAAAGACCTGGCACTGAAAACATCATTTTGTGTAAAACTGGATTTGTTTATAATGAAAACATTTCTTTAGGAAAGGATCAGAATCAGTTTTCTTAAACGCTCATTCAGAGTGCTGGGAGAGTGAGAAACAAGGACTTGGCACTGAAAACAGCATTTTGTGTAAAACTGGGTTCTTGCATAATGAAATAGTTTCTTAAGGAAAGGATCAGAATCAGTTTTCTTAAACACTCATTATGAGTGCTGGGAGAGTGAGAAACAAGGACTTGGCACTGAAAACATCATTTTGTGTAAAACTGGGTTCTTGCATAATGAAATAGTTTCTTAAGGAAAGGATCAGATTCAGTTTTCTTAAACACTCATTCAGAGTGCTGGGAGAGTGAGAAACAAGGACCTGGCACTGAAAACATCATTTTGTGTAAAACTGGGTTCTTGCATAATGAAATAGTTTCTTAAGGAAAGGATCAGAATCAGTTTTCTTAAACGTTCATTCTGAGTGCTGGGAGAGTGAGAAACAAGGACTTGGCACTGAAAACATCATTTTGTGTAAAACTGGGTTCTTGCATAATGAAATAGTTTCTTAAGGAAAGGATCAGAATCAGTTTTCTTAAACGCTCATTCAGAGTGCTGGGAGAGTGAGAAACAAGGACTTGGCACTGAAAACAGCATTTTGTGTAAAACTGGGTTCTTGCATAATGAAATAGTTTCTTCAGGAAAGGATCAGAATCAGTTTTCTTAAACACTCATTATGAGTGCTGGGAGAGTGAGAAACAAGGACCTGGCACTGAAAACATCATTTTGTGTAAAACTGGGTTCTTGCATAATGAAATAGTTTCTTAAGGAAAGGATCAGAATCGGTTTTCTTAAACACTCATTCTGAGTGCTGGGAGAGTGAGAAACAAGGACCTGGCACTGAAAACATCATTTTGTGTAAAACTGGATTTGTTTATAATGAAAACATTTCTTTAGGAAAGGATCAGAATCAGTTTTCTTAAACACTCATTCTGAGCGCTGGGAGAGTGAGAAACAAGGACCTGGCACTGAAAACATCATTTTGTGTAAAACTGGATTTGTTTATAATGAAAACATTTCTTTAGGAAAGGATCAGAATCAGTTTTCTTAAACACTCATTCTGAGCGCTGGGAGAGTGAGAAACAAGGACCTGGCACTGAAAACATCATTTTGTGTAAAACTGGGTTCTTGCATAATGAAATAGTTTCTTAAGGAAAGGATCAGAATCAGTTTTCTTAAACGTTCATTCTGAGTGCTGGGAGAGTGAGAAACAAGGACTTGGCACTGAAAACATCATTTTGTGTAAAACTGGATTTGTTTATAATGAAAACATTTCTTTAGGAAAGGATCAGAATCAGTTTTCTTAAACACTCATTCTGAGCGCTGGGAGAGTGAGAAACAAGGACCTGGCACTGAAAACATCATTTTGTGTAAAACTGGGTTCTTGCATAATGAAATAGTTTCTTAAGGAAAGGATCAGAATCAGTTTTCTTAAACGTTCATTCTGAGTGCTGGGAGAGTGAGAAACAAGGACTTGGCACTGAAAACATCATTTTGTGTAAAACTGGGTTCTTGCATAATGAAATAGTTTCTTAAGGAAAGGATCAGAATCAGTTTTCTTAAACGCTCATTCAGAGTGCTGGGAGAGTGAGAAACAAGGACTTGGCACTGAAAACAGCATTTTGTGTAAAACTGGGTTCTTGCATAATGAAATAGTTTCTTAAGGAAAGGATCAGAATCAGTTTTCTTAAACACTCATTATGAGTGCTGGGAGAGTGAGAAACAAGGACCTGGCACTGAAAACATCATTTTGTGTAAAACTGGGTTCTTGCATAATGAAATAGTTTCTTAAGGAAAGGATCAGAATCAGTTTTCTTAAACACTCATTCTGAGTGCTGGGAGAGTGAGAAACAAGGACCTGGCACTGAAAACATCATTTTGTGTAAAACTGGATTTGTTTATAATGAAAACATTTCTTTAGGAAAGGATCAGAATCAGTTTTCTTAAACACTCATTCTGAGCGCTGGGAGAGTGAGAAACAAGGACCTGGCACTGAAAACATCATTTTGTGTAAAACTGGATTTGTTTATAATGAAAACATTTCTTTAGGAAAGGATCAGAATCAGTTTTCTTAAACACTCATTCTGAGCGCTGGGAGAGTGAGAAACAAGGACCTGGCACTGAAAACATCATTTTGTGTAAAACTGGGTTCTTGCATAATGAAATAGTTTCTTAAGGAAAGGATCAGAATCAGTTTTCTTAAACGTTCATTCTGAGTGCTGGGAGAGTGAGAAACAAGGACTTGGCACTGAAAACATCATTTTGTGTAAAACTGGATTTGTTTATAATGAAAACATTTCTTTAGGAAAGGATCAGAATCAGTTTTCTTAAACACTCATTCTGAGCGCTGGGAGAGTGAGAAACAAGGACCTGGCACTGAAAACATCATTTTGTGTAAAACTGGGTTCTTGCATAATGAAATAGTTTCTTAAGGAAAGGATCAGAATCAGTTTTCTTAAACGTTCATTCTGAGTGCTGGGAGAGTGAGAAACAAGGACTTGGCACTGAAAACATCATTTTGTGTAAAACTGGGTTCTTGCATAATGAAATAGTTTCTTAAGGAAAGGATCAGAATCAGTTTTCTTAAACACTCATTCTGAGTGCTGGGAGAGTGAGAAACAAAGACCTGGCACTGAAAACATCATTTTGTGTAAAACTGGATTTGTTTATAATGAAAACATTTCTTTAGGAAAGGATCAGAATCAGTTTTCTTAAACGCTCATTCAGAGTGCTGGGAGAGTGAGAAACAAGGACTTGGCACTGAAAACAGCATTTTGTGTAAAACTGGGTTCTTGCATAATGAAATAGTTTCTTAAGGAAAGGATCAGAATCAGTTTTCTTAAACACTCATTATGAGTGCTGGGAGAGTGAGAAACAAGGATTTGGCACTGAAATCTTAATTTTGTGTAAAACTGGGTTCTTGCATAATGAAAAAGTTTCTTAAGGAAAGGATCAGAATCAGTTTTCTTAAACACTCATTCTGAGTGCTGGGAGAGTGAGAAACAAGGATTTGGCACTGAAAACATCATTTTGTGTAAAACTGGGTTCTTGCATAATGAAAAAGTTTCTTAAGGAAAGGATCAGAATCAGTTTTCTTAAACACTCATTCTGAGTGCTGGGAGAGTGAGAAACAAGGACCTGGCACTGAAAACATCATTTTGTGTAAAACTGGATTTGTTTATAATGAAAACATTTATTTAGGAAAGGATCAGAATCAGTTTTCTTAAACACTCATTCTGAGCGCTGGGAGAGTGAGAAACAAGGACCTGGCACTGAAAACATCATTTTGTGTAAAACTGGATTTGTTTATAATGAAAACATTTCTTTAGGAAAGGATCAGAATCAGTTTTCTTAAACATTCATTCTGAGCGCTGGGAGAGTGAGAAACAAGGACCTGGCACTGAAAACATCATTTTGTGTAAAACTGGGTTCTTGCATAATGAAATAGTTTCTTAAGGAAAGGATCAGAATCAGTTTTCTTAAACGTTCATTCTGAGTGCTGGGAGAGTGAGAAACAAGGACTTGGCACTGAAAACATCATTTTGTGTAAAACTGGGTTCTTGCATAATGAAATAGTTTCTTAAGGAAAGGATCAGAATCAGTTTTCTTAAACACTCATTCTGAGTGCTGGGAGAGTGAGAAACAAAGACCTGGCACTGAAAACATCATTTTGTGTAAAACTGGATTTGTTTATAATGAAAACATTTCTTTAGGAAAGGATCAGAATCAGTTTTCTTAAACGCTCATTCAGAGTGCTGGGAGAGTGAGAAACAAGGACTTGGCACTGAAAACAGCATTTTGTGTAAAACTGGGTTCTTGCATAATGAAATAGTTTCTTAAGGAAAGGATCAGAATCAGTTTTCTTAAACACTCATTATGAGTGCTGGGAGAGTGAGAAACAAGGATTTGGCACTGAAATCTTAATTTTGTGTAAAACTGGGTTCTTGCATAATGAAAAAGTTTCTTAAGGAAAGGATCAGAATCAGTTTTCTTAAACATTCATTCTGAGTGCTGGGAGAGTGAGAAACAAGGATTTGGCACTGAAAACATCATTTTGTGTAAAACTGGGTTCTTGCATAATGAAAAAGTTTCTTAAGGAAAGGATCAGAATCAGTTTTCTTAAACACTCATTCTGAGCGCTGGGAGAGTGAGAAACAAGGACCTGGCACTGAAAACATCATTTTGTGTAAAACTGGGTTCTTGCATAATGAAATAGTTTCTTAAGGAAAGGATCAGAATCAGTTTTCTTAAACACTCATTCTGAGTGCTGGGAGAGTGAGAAACAAGGACCTGGCACTGAAAACATCATTTTGTGTAAAACTGGATTTGTTTATAATGAAAACATTTATTTAGGAAAGGATCAGAATCAGGTTTCTTAAACACTCATTCTGAGCGCTGGGAGAGTGAGAAACAAGGACCTGGCACTGAAAACATCATTTTGTGTAAAACTGGATTTGTTTATAATGAAAACATTTCTTTAGGAAAGGATCAGAATCAGTTTTCTTAAACACTCATTCTGAGCGCTGGGAGAGTGAGAAACAAGGACTTGGCACTGAAAACATCATTTTGTGTAAAACTGGGTTCTTGCAAAATGAAATAGTTTCTTAAGGAAAGGATCAGAATCAGTTTTCTTAAACGTTCATTCTGAGTGCTGGGAGAGTGAGAAACAAGGACTTGGCACTGAAAACATCATTTTGTGTAAAACTGGGTTCTTGCATAATGAAATAGTTTCTTAAGGAAAGGATCAGAATCAGTTTTCTTAAACACTCATTCTGAGTGCTGGGAGAGTGAGAAACAAAGACCTGGCACTGAAAACATCATTTTGTGTAAAACTGGATTTGTTTATAATGAAAACATTTCTTTAGGAAAGGATCAGATT
Organism: Triplophysa bombifrons; assembly: GCA_029783895.1. Taxonomy (NCBI): domain Eukaryota; kingdom Metazoa; phylum Chordata; class Actinopteri; order Cypriniformes; family Nemacheilidae; genus Triplophysa; species Triplophysa bombifrons. The sequence goes on from CM056455.1 coordinate 10,400,058, forward strand.
CAGTTTTCTTAAACGCTCATTCTGAGCACTGGGAGAGTGAGAAACAAGGACCTGGCACTGAAAACATCATTTTGTGTAAAACTGGGTTCTTGCATAATGAAATAGTTTCTTAAGGAAAGGATCAGATTCAGTTTTCTCAAACACTCATTCAGAGTGCTGGGAGAGTGAGAAACAAGGACTTGGCAATGAAAACATCATTTTGTGTAAAACTGGGTTTGTTTATAATGAAAAAAATTCTTTAGGAAAGGATCAGATTCAGTTTTCTTAAACGATCATTCTGAGCACTGGGAGAGTGAGAAACAAGGACCTGGCACTGAAAACATCATTTTGTGTAAAACTGGGTTCTTGCATAATGAAATAGTTTCTTAAGGAAAGGATCAGAATCAGTTTTCTTAAACACTCATTCTGAGTGCTGGGAGAGTGAGAAACAAAGACCTGGCACTGAAAACATCATTTTGTGTAAAACTGGATTTGTTTATAATGAAAACATTTCTTTAGGAAAGGATCAGAATCAGTTTTCTTAAACGCTCATTCAGAGTGCTGGGAGAGTGAGAAACAAGGACTTGGCACTGAAAACAGCATTTTGTGTAAAACTGGGTTCTTGCATAATGAAATAGTTTCTTAAGGAAAGGATCAGAATCAGTTTTCTTAAACACTCATTATGAGTGCTGGGAGAGTGAGAAACAAGGACTTGGCACTGAAAACATCATTTTGTGTAAAACTGGGTTCTTGCATAATGAAATAGTTTCTTAAGGAAAGGATCAGATTCAGTTTTCTTAAACACTCATTCAGAGTGCTGGGAGAGTGAGAAACAAGGACTTGGCAATGAAAACATCATTTTGTGTAAAACTGGGTTTGTTTATAATGAAAAAAATTCTTTAGGAAAGGATCAGATTCAGTTTTCTTAAACGATCATTCTGAGCACTGGGAGAGTGAGAAACAAGGACCTGGCACTGAAAACATCATTTTGTGTAAAACTGGATTTGTTTATAATGAAAACATTTCTTTAGGAAAGGATCAGAATCAGTTTTCTTAAACGCTCATTCAGAGTGCTGGGAGAGTGAGAAACAAGGACTTGGCACTGAAAACAGCATTTTGTGTAAAACTGGGTTCTTGCATAATGAAATAGTTTCTTAAGGAAAGGATCAGAATCAGTTTTCTTAAACACTCATTATGAGTGCTGGGAGAGTGAGAAACAAGGACCTGGCACTGAAAACATCATTTTGTGTAAAACTGGGTTCTTGCATAATGAAATAGTTTCTTAAGGAAAGGATCAGAATCAGTTTTCTTAAACACTCATTCTGAGTGCTGGGAGAGTGAGAAACAAGGACCTGGCACTGAAAACATCATTTTGTGTAAAACTGGATTTGTTTATAATGAAAACATTTCTTTAGGAAAGGATCAGAATCAGTTTTCTTAAACACTCATTCTGAGCGCTGGGAGAGTGAGAAACAAGGACCTGGCACTGAAAACATCATTTTGTGTAAAACTGGATTTGTTTATAATGAAAACATTTCTTTAGGAAAGGATCAGAATCAGTTTTCTTAAACACTCATTCTGAGCGCTGGGAGAGTGAGAAACAAGGACCTGGCACTGAAAACAACATTTTGTGTAAAACTGGGTTCTTGCATAATGAAATAGTTTCTTAAGGAAAGGATCAGAATCAGTTTTCTTAAACGTTCATTCTGAGTGCTGGGAGAGTGAGAAACAAGGACTTGGCACTGAAAACATCATTTTGTGTAAAACTGGATTTGTTTATAATGAAAACATTTCTTTAGGAAAGGATCAGAATCAGTTTTCTTAAACACTCATTCTGAGCGCTGGGAGAGTGAGAAACAAGGACCTGGCACTGAAAACATCATTTTGTGTAAAACTGGGTTCTTGCATAATGAAATAGTTTCTTAAGGAAAGGATCAGAATCAGTTTTCTTAAACGTTCATTCTGAGTGCTGGGAGAGTGAGAAACAAGGACTTGGCACTGAAAACATCATTTTGTGTAAAACTGGGTTCTTGCATAATGAAATAGTTTCTTAAGGAAAGGATCAGAATCAGTTTTCTTAAACGCTCATTCAGAGTGCTGGGAGAGTGAGAAACAAGGACTTGGCAATGAAAACATCATTTTGTGTAAAACTGGGTTTGTTTATAATGAAAAAAATTCTTTAGGAAAGGATCAGATTCAGTTTTCTTAAACGATCATTCTGAGCACTGGGAGAGTGAGAAACAAGGACCTGGCACTGAAAACATCATTTTGTGTAAAACTGGATTTGTTTATAATGAAAACATTTCTTTAGGAAATGATCAGAATCAGTTTTCTTAAACGCTCATTCAGAGTGCTGGGAGAGTGAGAAACAAGGACTTGGCACTGAAAACAGCATTTTGTGTAAAACTGGGTTCTTGCATAATGAAATAGTTTCTTAAGGAAAGGATCAGAATCAGTTTTCTTAAACACTCATTATGAGTGCTGGGAGAGTGAGAAACAAGGACCTGGCACTGAAAACATCATTTTGTGTAAAACTGGGTTCTTGCATAATGAAATAGTTTCTTAAGGAAAGGATCAGAATCAGTTTTCTTAAACACTCATTCTGAGTGCTGGGAGAGTGAGAAACAAGGACCTGGCACTGAAAACATCATTTTGTGTAAAACTGGATTTGTTTATAATGAAAACATTTCTTTAGGAAAGGATCAGAATCAGTTTTCTTAAACACTCATTCTGAGCGCTGGGAGAGTGAGAAACAAGGACCTGGCACTGAAAACATCATTTTGTGTAAAACTGGATTTGTTTATAATGAAAACATTTCTTTAGGAAAGGATCAGAATCAGTTTTCTTAAACACTCATTCTGAGCGCTGGGAGAGTGAGAAACAAGGACCTGGCACTGAAAACATCATTTTGTGTAAAACTGGGTTCTTGCATAATGAAATAGTTTCTTAAGGAAAGGATCAGAATCAGTTTTCTTAAACGTTCATTCTGAGTGCTGGGAGAGTGAGAAACAAGGACTTGGCACTGAAAACATCATTTTGTGTAAAACTGGATTTGTTTATAATGAAAACATTTCTTTAGGAAAGGATCAGAATCAGTTTTCTTAAACACTCATTCTGAGCGCTGGGAGAGTGAGAAACAAGGACCTGGCACTGAAAACATCATTTTGTGTAAAACTGGGTTCTTGCATAATGAAATAGTTTCTTAAGGAAAGGATCAGAATCAGTTTTCTTAAACGTTCATTCTGAGTGCTGGGAGAGTGAGAAACAAGGACTTGGCACTGAAAACATCATTTTGTGTAAAACTGGGTTCTTGCATAATGAAATAGTTTCTTAAGGAAAGGATCAGAATCAGTTTTCTTAAACGCTCATTCAGAGTGCTGGGAGAGTGAGAAACAAGGACTTGGCACTGAAAACAGCATTTTGTGTAAAACTGGGTTCTTGCATAATGAAATAGTTTCTTAAGGAAAGGATCAGAATCAGTTTTCTTAAACACTCATTATGAGTGCTGGGAGAGTGAGAAACAAGGACCTGGCACTGAAAACATCATTTTGTGTAAAACTGGGTTCTTGCATAATGAAATAGTTTCTTAAGGAAAGGATCAGAATCAGTTTTCTTAAACACTCATTCTGAGTGCTGGGAGAGTGAGAAACAAGGACCTGGCACTGAAAACATCATTTTGTGTAAAACTGGATTTGTTTATAATGAAAACATTTCTTTAGGAAAGGATCAGAATCAGTTTTCTTAAACACTCATTCTGAGCGCTGGGAGAGTGAGAAACAAGGACCTGGCACTGAAAACATCATTTTGTGTAAAACTGGGTTCTTGCATAATGAAATAGTTTCTTAAGGAAAGGATCAGAATCAGTTTTCTTAAACGTTCATTCTGAGTGCTGGGAGAGTGAGAAACAAGGACTTGGCACTGAAAACATCATTTTGTGTAAAACTGGATTTGTTTATAATGAAAACATTTATTTAGGAAAGGATCAGAATCAGGTTTCTTAAACACTCATTCTGAGCGCTGGGAGAGTGAGAAACAAGGACCTGGCACTGAAAACATCATTTTGTGTAAAACTGGATTTGTTTATAATGAAAACATTTCTTTAGGAAAGGATCAGAATCAGTTTTCTTAAACACTCATTCTGAGCGCTGGGAGAGTGAGAAACAAGGACTTGGCACTGAAAACATCATTTTGTGTAAAACTGGGTTCTTGCAAAATGAAATAGTTTCTTAAGGAAAGGATCAGAATCAGTTTTCTTAAACGTTCATTCTGAGTGCTGGGAGAGTGAGAAACAAGGACTTGGCACTGAAAACATCATTTTGTGTAAAACTGGGTTCTTGCATAATGAAATAGTTTCTTAAGGAAAGGATCAGAATCAGTTTTCTTAAACACTCATTCTGAGTGCTGGGAGAGTGAGAAACAAAGACCTGGCACTGAAAACATCATTTTGTGTAAAACTGGATTTGTTTATAATGAAAACATTTCTTTAGGAAAGGATCAGATTCAGTTTTCTTAAACGCTCATTCTGAGCACTGGGAGAGTGAGAAACAAGGACCTGGCACTGAAAACATCATTTTGTGTAAAACTGGGTTCTTGCATAATGAAATAGTTTCTTAAGGAAAGGATCAGATTCAGTTTTCTCAAACACTCATTCAGAGTGCTGGGAGAGTGAGAAACAAGGACTTGGCAATGAAAACATCATTTTGTGTAAAACTGGGTTTGTTTATAATGAAAAAAATTCTTTAGGAAAGGATCAGATTCAGTTTTCTTAAACGATCATTCTGAGCACTGGGAGAGTGAGAAACAAGGACCTGGCACTGAAAACATCATTTTGTGTAAAACTGGGTTCTTGCATAATGAAATAGTTTCTTAAGGAAAGGATCAGAATCAGTTTTCTTAAACACTCATTCTGAGTGCTGGGAGAGTGAGAAACAAAGACCTGGCACTGAAAACATCATTTTGTGTAAAACTGGATTTGTTTATAATGAAAACATTTCTTTAGGAAAGGATCAGAATCAGTTTTCTTAAACGCTCATTCAGAGTGCTGGGAGAGTGAGAAACAAGGACTTGGCACTGAAAACAGCATTTTGTGTAAAACTGGGTTCTTGCATAATGAAATAGTTTCTTAAGGAAAGGATCAGAATCAGTTTTCTTAAACACTCATTATGAGTGCTGGGAGAGTGAGAAACAAGGACTTGGCACTGAAAACATCATTTTGTGTAAAACTGGGTTCTTGCATAATGAAATAGTTTCTTAAGGAAAGGATCAGATTCAGTTTTCTTAAACACTCATTCAGAGTGCTGGGAGAGTGAGAAACAAGGACTTGGCAATGAAAACATCATTTTGTGTAAAACTGGGTTTGTTTATAATGAAAAAAATTCTTTAGGAAAGGATCAGATTCAGTTTTCTTAAACGATCATTCTGAGCACTGGGAGAGTGAGAAACAAGGACCTGGCACTGAAAACATCATTTTGTGTAAAACTGGATTTGTTTATAATGAAAACATTTCTTTAGGAAAGGATCAGAATCAGTTTTCTTAAACGCTCATTCAGAGTGCTGGGAGAGTGAGAAACAAGGACTTGGCACTGAAAACAGCATTTTGTGTAAAACTGGGTTCTTGCATAATGAAATAGTTTCTTAAGGAAAGGATCAGAATCAGTTTTCTTAAACACTCATTATGAGTGCTGGGAGAGTGAGAAACAAGGACCTGGCACTGAAAACATCATTTTGTGTAAAACTGGGTTCTTGCATAATGAAATAGTTTCTTAAGGAAAGGATCAGAATCAGTTTTCTTAAACACTCATTCTGAGTGCTGGGAGAGTGAGAAACAAGGACCTGGCACTGAAAACATCATTTTGTGTAAAACTGGATTTGTTTATAATGAAAACATTTCTTTAGGAAAGGATCAGAATCAGTTTTCTTAAACACTCATTCTGAGCGCTGGGAGAGTGAGAAACAAGGACCTGGCACTGAAAACATCATTTTGTGTAAAACTGGATTTGTTTATAATGAAAACATTTCTTTAGGAAAGGATCAGAATCAGTTTTCTTAAACACTCATTCTGAGCGCTGGGAGAGTGAGAAACAAGGACCTGGCACTGAAAACATCATTTTGTGTAAAACTGGGTTCTTGCATAATGAAATAGTTTCTTAAGGAAAGGATCAGAATCAGTTTTCTTAAACGTTCATTCTGAGTGCTGGGAGAGTGAGAAACAAGGACTTGGCACTGAAAACATCATTTTGTGTAAAACTGGATTTGTTTATAATGAAAACATTTCTTTAGGAAAGGATCAGAATCAGTTTTCTTAAACACTCATTCTGAGCGCTGGGAGAGTGAGAAACAAGGACCTGGCACTGAAAACATCATTTTGTGTAAAACTGGGTTCTTGCATAATGAAATAGTTTCTTAAGGAAAGGATCAGAATCAGTTTTCTTAAACGTTCATTCTGAGTGCTGGGAGAGTGAGAAACAAGGACTTGGCACTGAAAACATCATTTTGTGTAAAACTGGGTTCTTGCATAATGAAATAGTTTCTTAAGGAAAGGATCAGAATCAGTTTTCTTAAACGCTCATTCAGAGTGCTGGGAGAGTGAGAAACAAGGACTTGGCAATGAAAACATCATTTTGTGTAAAACTGGGTTTGTTTATAATGAAAAAAATTCTTTAGGAAAGGATCAGATTCAGTTTTCTTAAACGATCATTCTGAGCACTGGGAGAGTGAGAAACAAGGACCTGGCACTGAAAACATCATTTTGTGTAAAACTGGATTTGTTTATAATGAAAACATTTCTTTAGGAAATGATCAGAATCAGTTTTCTTAAACGCTCATTCAGAGTGCTGGGAGAGTGAGAAACAAGGACTTGGCACTGAAAACAGCATTTTGTGTAAAACTGGGTTCTTGCATAATGAAATAGTTTCTTAAGGAAAGGATCAGAATCAGTTTTCTTAAACACTCATTATGAGTGCTGGGAGAGTGAGAAACAAGGACCTGGCACTGAAAACATCATTTTGTGTAAAACTGGGTTCTTGCATAATGAAATAGTTTCTTAAGGAAAGGATCAGAATCAGTTTTCTTAAACACTCATTCTGAGTGCTGGGAGAGTGAGAAACAAGGACCTGGCACTGAAAACATCATTTTGTGTAAAACTGGATTTGTTTATAATGAAAACATTTCTTTAGGAAAGGATCAGAATCAGTTTTCTTAAACACTCATTCTGAGCGCTGGGAGAGTGAGAAACAAGGACCTGGCACTGAAAACATCATTTTGTGTAAAACTGGGTTCTTGCATAATGAAATAGTTTCTTAAGGAAAGGATCAGAATCAGTTTTCTTAAACGTTCATTCTGAGTGCTGGGAGAGTGAGAAACAAGGACTTGGCACTGAAAACATCATTTTGTGTAAAACTGGGTTCTTGCATAATGAAATAGTTTCTTAAGGAAAGGATCAGAATCAGTTTTCTTAAACGCTCATTCAGAGTGCTGGGAGAGTGAGAAACAAGGACTTGGCACTGAAAACAGCATTTTGTGTAAAACTGGGTTCTTGCATAATGAAATAGTTTCTTAAGGAAAGGATCAGAATCAGTTTTCTTAAACGCTCATTCAGAGTGCTGGGAGAGTGAGAAACAAGGACTTGGCAATGAAAACATCATTTTGTGTAAAACTGGGTTTGTTTATAATGAAAAAAATTCTTTAGGAAAGGATCAGATTCAGTTTTCTTAAACGATCATTCTGAGCACTGGGAGAGTGAGAAACAAGGACCTGGCACTGAAAACATCATTTTGTGTAAAACTGGGTTCTTGCATAATGAAATAGTTTCTTAAGGAAAGGATCAGAATCAGTTTTCTTAAACACTCATTCTGAGTGCTGGGAGAGTGAGAAACAAGGACCTGGCACTGAAAACATCATTTTGTGTAAAACTGGATTTGTTTATAATGAAAACATTTCTTTAGGAAAGGATCAGAATCAGTTTTCTTAAACACTCATTCTGAGCGCTGGGAGAGTGAGAAACAAGGACCTGGCACTGAAAACATCATTTTGTGTAAAACTGGGTTCTTGCATAATGAAATAGTTTCTTAAGGAAAGGATCAGAATCAGTTTTCTTAAACGTTCATTCTGAGTGCTGGGAGAGTGAGAAACAAGGACTTGGCACTGAAAACATCATTTTGTGTAAAACTGGGTTCTTGCATAATGAAATAGTTTCTTAAGGAAAGGATCAGAATCAGTTTTCTTAAACGCTCATTCAGAGTGCTGGGAGAGTGAGAAACAAGGACTTGGCACTGAAAACAGCATTTTGTGTAAAACTGGGTTCTTGCATAATGAAATAGTTTCTTAAGGAAAGGATCAGAATCAGTTTTCTTAAACACTCATTATGAGTGCTGGGAGAGTGAGAAACAAGGACCTGGCACTGAAAACATCATTTTGTGTAAAACTGGGTTCTTGCATAATGAAATAGTTTCTTAAGGAAAGGATCAGAATCAGTTTTCTTAAACACTCATTCTGAGTGCTGGGAGAGTGAGAAACAAGGACCTGGCACTGAAAACATCATTTTGTGTAAAACTGGATTTGTTTATAATGAAAACATTTCTTTAGGAAAGGATCAGAATCAGTTTTCTTAAACACTCATTCTGAGCGCTGGGAGAGTGAGAAACAAGGACCTGGCACTGAAAACATCATTTTGTGTAAAACTGGGTTCTTGCATAATGAAATAGTTTCTTAAGGAAAGGATCAGAATCAGTTTTCTTAAACGTTCATTCTGAGTGCTGGGAGAGTGAGAAACAAGGACTTGGCACTGAAAACATCATTTTGTGTAAAACTGGGTTCTTGCATAATGAAATAGTTTCTTAAGGAAAGGATCAGAATCAGTTTTCTTAAACACTCATTCTGAGTGCTGGGAGAGTGAGAAACAAAGACCTGGCACTGAAAACATCATTTTGTGTAAAACTGGATTTGTTTATAATGAAAACATTTCTTTAGGAAAGGATCAGAATCAGTTTTCTTAAACGCTCATTCAGAGTGCTGGGAGAGTGAGAAACAAGGACTTGGCACTGAAAACAGCATTTTGTGTAAAACTGGGTTCTTGCATAATGAAATAGTTTCTTAAGGAAAGGATCAGAATCAGTTTTCTTAAACACTCATTATGAGTGCTGGGAGATTGAGAAACAAGGATTTGGCACTGAAATCTTAATTTTGTGTAAAACTGGGTTCTTGCATAATGAAAAAGTTTCTTAAGGAAAGGATCAGAATCAGTTTTCTTAAACACTCATTCTGAGTGCTGAGAGAGTGAGAAACAAGGATTTGGCACTGAAAACATCATTTTGTGTAAAACTGGGTTCTTGCATAATGAAAAAGTTTCTTAAGGAAAGGATCAGAATCAGTTTTCTTAAACACTCATTCTGAGCGCTGGGAGAGTGAGAAACAAGGACCTGGCACTGAAAACATCATTTTGTGTAAAACTGGGTTCTTGCATAATGAAATAGTTTCTTAAGGAAAGGATCAGAATCAGTTTTCTTAAACACTCATTCTGAGTGCTGGGAGAGTGAGAAACAAGGACTTGGCAATGAAAACATCATTTTGTGTAAAACTGGGTTTGTTTATAATGAAAAAAATTCTTAAGGAAAGGATCAGATTCAGTTTTCTTAAACGCTCATTCTGAGCACTGGGAGAGTGAGAAACAAGGACCTGGCACTGAAAACATCATTTTGTGTAAAACTGGGTTCTTGCATAATGAAATAGTTTCTTAAGGAAAGGATCAGATTCAGTTTTCTTAAACACTCATTCAGAGTGCTGGGAGAGTGAGAAACAAGGACTTGGCAATGAAAACATCATTTTGTGTAAAACTGGGTTTGTTTATAATGAAAAAAATTCTTTAGGAAAGGATCAGATTCAGTTTTCTTAAACGATCATTCTGAGCACTGGGAGAGTGAGAAACAAGGACCTGGCACTGAAAACATCATTTTGTGTAAAACTGGGTTCTTGCATAATGAAATAGTTTCTTAAGGAAAGGATCAGAATCAGTTTTCTTAAACACTCATTCTGAGTGCTGGGAGAGTGAGAAACAAAGACCTGGCACTGAAAACATCATTTTGTGTAAAACTGGATTTGTTTATAATGAAAACATTTCTTTAGGAAAGGATCAGAATCAGTTTTCTTAAACGCTCATTCAGAGTGCTGGGAGAGTGAGAAACAAGGACTTGGCACTGAAAACAGCATTTTGTGTAAAACTGGGTTCTTGCATAATGAAATAGTTTCTTAAGGAAAGGATCAGAATCAGTTTTCTTAAACACTCATTATGAGTGCTGGGAGAGTGAGAAACAAGGACTTGGCACTGAAAACATCATTTTGTGTAAAACTGGGTTCTTGCATAATGAAATAGTTTCTTAAGGAAAGGATCAGATTCAGTTTTCTTAAACACTCATTCAGAGTGCTGGGAGAGTGAGAAACAAGGACCTGGCACTGAAAACATCATTTTGTGTAAAACTGGGTTCTTGCATAATGAAATAGTTTCTTAAGGAAAGGATCAGAATCAGTTTTCTTAAACGTTCATTCTGAGTGCTGGGAGAGTGAGAAACAAGGACTTGGCACTGAAAACATCATTTTGTGTAAAACTGGGTTCTTGCATAATGAAATAGTTTCTTAAGGAAAGGATCAGAATCAGTTTTCTTAAACGCTCATTCAGAGTGCTGGGAGAGTGAGAAACAAGGACTTGGCACTGAAAACAGCATTTTGTGTAAAACTGGGTTCTTGCATAATGAAATAGTTTCTTAAGGAAAGGATCAGAATCAGTTTTCTTAAACACTCATTATGAGTGCTGGGAGAGTGAGAAACAAGGACCTGGCACTGAAAACATCATTTTGTGTAAAACTGGGTTCTTGCATAATGAAATAGTTTCTTAAGGAAAGGATCAGAATCAGTTTTCTTAAACACTCATTCTGAGTGCTGGGAGAGTGAGAAACAAGGACCTGGCACTGAAAACATCATTTTGTGTAAAACTGGATTTGTTTATAATGAAAACATTTCTTTAGGAAAGGATCAGAATCAGTTTTCTTAAACACTCATTCTGAGCGCTGGGAGAGTGAGAAACAAGGACCTGGCACTGAAAACATCATTTTGTGTAAAACTGGATTTGTTTATAATGAAAACATTTCTTTAGGAAAGGATCAGAATCAGTTTTCTTAAACACTCATTCTGAGCGCTGGGAGAGTGAGAAACAAGGACCTGGCACTGAAAACATCATTTTGTGTAAAACTGGGTTCTTGCATAATGAAATAGTTTCTTAAGGAAAGGATCAGAATCAGTTTTCTTAAACGTTCATTCTGAGTGCTGGGAGAGTGAGAAACAAGGACTTGGCACTGAAAACATCATTTTGTGTAAAACTGGATTTGTTTATAATGAAAACATTTCTTTAGGAAAGGATCAGAATCAGTTTTCTTAAACACTCATTCTGAGCGCTGGGAGAGTGAGAAACAAGGACCTGGCACTGAAAACATCATTTTGTGTAAAACTGGGTTCTTGCATAATGAAATAGTTTCTTAAGGAAAGGATCAGAATCAGTTTTCTTAAACGTTCATTCTGAGTGCTGGGAGAGTGAGAAACAAGGACTTGGCACTGAAAACATCATTTTGTGTAAAACTGGGTTCTTGCATAATGAAATAGTTTCTTAAGGAAAGGATCAGAATCAGTTTTCTTAAACGCTCATTCAGAGTGCTGGGAGAGTGAGAAACAAGGACTTGGCACTGAAAACAGCATTTTGTGTAAAACTGGGTTCTTGCATAATGAAATAGTTTCTTAAGGAAAGGATCAGAATCAGTTTTCTTAAACACTCATTATGAGTGCTGGGAGAGTGAGAAACAAGGACCTGGCACTGAAAACATCATTTTGTGTAAAACTGGGTTCTTGCATAATGAAATAGTTTCTTAAGGAAAGGATCAGAATCAGTTTTCTTAAACACTCATTCTGAGTGCTGGGAGAGTGAGAAACAAGGACCTGGCACTGAAAACATCATTTTGTGTAAAACTGGATTTGTTTATAATGAAAACATTTCTTTAGGAAAGGATCAGAATCAGTTTTCTTAAACACTCATTCTGAGCGCTGGGAGAGTGAGAAACAAGGACCTGGCACTGAAAACATCATTTTGTGTAAAACTGGGTTCTTGCATAATGAAATAGTTTCTTAAGGAAAGGATCAGAATCAGTTTTCTTAAACGTTCATTCTGAGTGCTGGGAGAGTGAGAAACAAGGACTTGGCACTGAAAACATCATTTTGTGTAAAACTGGGTTCTTGCATAATGAAATAGTTTCTTAAGGAAAGGATCAGAATCAGTTTTCTTAAACACTCATTCTGAGTGCTGGGAGAGTGAGAAACAAAGACCTGGCACTGAAAACATCATTTTGTGTAAAACTGGATTTGTTTATAATGAAAACATTTCTTTAGGAAAGGATCAGAATCAGTTTTCTTAAACGCTCATTCAGAGTGCTGGGAGAGTGAGAAACAAGGACTTGGCACTGAAAACAGCATTTTGTGTAAAACTGGGTTCTTGCATAATGAAATAGTTTCTTAAGGAAAGGATCAGAATCAGTTTTCTTAAACACTCATTATGAGTGCTGGGAGATTGAGAAACAAGGATTTGGCACTGAAATCTTAATTTTGTGTAAAACTGGGTTCTTGCATAATGAAAAAGTTTCTTAAGGAAAGGATCAGAATCAGTTTTCTTAAACACTCATTCTGAGTGCTGAGAGAGTGAGAAACAAGGATTTGGCACTGAAAACATCATTTTGTGTAAAACTGGGTTCTTGCATAATGAAAAAGTTTCTTAAGGAAAGGATCAGAATCAGTTTTCTTAAACACTCATTCTGAGCGCTGGGAGAGTGAGAAACAAGGACCTGGCACTGAAAACATCATTTTGTGTAAAACTGGGTTCTTGCATAATGAAATAGTTTCTTAAGGAAAGGATCAGAATCAGTTTTCTTAAACACTCATTCTGAGTGCTGGGAGAGTGAGAAACAAGGACTTGGCAATGAAAACATCATTTTGTGTAAAACTGGGTTTGTTTATAATGAAAAAAATTCTTAAGGAAAGGATCAGATTCAGTTTTCTTAAACGCTCATTCTGAGCACTGGGAGAGTGAGAAACAAGGACCTGGCACTGAAAACATCATTTTGTGTAAAACTGGGTTCTTGCATAATGAAATAGTTTCTTAAGGAAAGGATCAGATTCAGTTTTCTTAAACACTCATTCAGAGTGCTGGGAGAGTGAGAAACAAGGACTTGGCAATGAAAACATCATTTTGTGTAAAACTGGGTTTGTTTATAATGAAAAAAATTCTTTAGGAAAGGATCAGATTCAGTTTTCTTAAACGATCATTCTGAGCACTGGGAGAGTGAGAAACAAGGACCTGGCACTGAAAACATCATTTTGTGTAAAACTGGGTTCTTGCATAATGAAATAGTTTCTTAAGGAAAGGATCAGAATCAGTTTTCTTAAACACTCATTCTGAGTGCTGGGAGAGTGAGAAACAAAGACCTGGCACTGAAAACATCATTTTGTGTAAAACTGGATTTGTTTATAATGAAAACATTTCTTTAGGAAAGGATCAGAATCAGTTTTCTTAAACGCTCATTCAGAGTGCTGGGAGAGTGAGAAACAAGGACTTGGCACTGAAAACAGCATTTTGTGTAAAACTGGGTTCTTGCATAATGAAATAGTTTCTTAAGGAAAGGATCAGAATCAGTTTTCTTAAACACTCATTATGAGTGCTGGGAGAGTGAGATACAAGGACTTGGCACTGAAAACATCATTTTGTGTAAAACTGGGTTCTTGCATAATGAAATAGTTTCTTAACGAAAGGATCAGATTCAGTTTTCTTAAACACTCATTCAGAGTGCTGGGAGAGTGAGAAACAAGGACCTGGCACTGAAAACATCATTTTGTGTAAAACTGGGTTCTTGCATAATGAAATAGTTTCTTAAGGAAAGGATCAGAATCAGTTTTCTTAAACGTTCATTCTGAGTGCTGGGAGAGTGAGAAACAAGGACTTGGCACTGAAAACATCATTTTGTGTAAAACTGGGTTCTTGCATAATGAAATAGTTTCTTAAGGAAAGGATCAGAATCAGTTTTCTTAAACGCTCATTCAGAGTGCTGGGAGAGTGAGAAACAAGGACTTGGCACTGAAAACAGCATTTTGTGTAAAACTGGGTTCTTGCATAATGAAATAGTTTCTTAAGGAAAGGATCAGAATCAGTTTTCTTAAACACTCATTATGAGTGCTGGGAGAGTGAGAAACAAGGACCTGGCACTGAAAACATCATTTTGTGTAAAACTGGGTTCTTGCATAATGAAATAGTTTCTTAAGGAAAGGATCAGAATCAGTTTTCTTAAACACTCATTCTGAGTGCTGGGAGAGTGAGAAACAAGGACCTGGCACTGAAAACATCATTTTGTGTAAAACTGGATTTGTTTATAATGAAAACATTTCTTTAGGAAAGGATCAGAATCAGTTTTCTTAAACACTCATTCTGAGCGCTGGGAGAGTGAGAAACAAGGACCTGGCACTGAAAACATCATTTTGTGTAAAACTGGATTTGTTTATAATGAAAACATTTCTTTAGGAAAGGATCAGAATCAGTTTTCTTAAACACTCATTCTGAGCGCTGGGAGAGTGAGAAACAAGGACCTGGCACTGAAAACATCATTTTGTGTAAAACTGGGTTCTTGCATAATGAAATAGTTTCTTAAGGAAAGGATCAGAATCAGTTTTCTTAAACGTTCATTCTGAGTGCTGGGAGAGTGAGAAACAAGGACTTGGCACTGAAAACATCATTTTGTGTAAAACTGGATTTGTTTATAATGAAAACATTTCTTTAGGAAAGGATCAGAATCAGTTTTCTTAAACACTCATTCTGAGCGCTGGGAGAGTGAGAAACAAGGACCTGGCACTGAAAACATCATTTTGTGTAAAACTGGGTTCTTGCATAATGAAATAGTTTCTTAAGGAAAGGATCAGAATCAGTTTTCTTAAACGTTCATTCTGAGTGCTGGGAGAGTGAGAAACAAGGACTTGGCACTGAAAACATCATTTTGTGTAAAACTGGGTTCTTGCATAATGAAATAGTTTCTTAAGGAAAGGATCAGAATCAGTTTTCTTAAACGCTCATTCAGAGTGCTGGGAGAGTGAGAAACAAGGACTTGGCACTGAAAACAGCATTTTGTGTAAAACTGGGTTCTTGCATAATGAAATAGTTTCTTAAGGAAAGGATCAGAATCAGTTTTCTTAAACACTCATTATGAGTGCTGGGAGAGTGAGAAACAAGGACCTGGCACTGAAAACATCATTTTGTGTAAAACTGGATTTGTTTATAATGAAAACATTTCTTTAGGAAAGGATCAGAATCAGTTTTCTTAAACACTCATTCTGAGCGCTGGGAGAGTGAGAAACAAGGACCTGGCACTGAAAACATCATTTTGTGTAAAACTGGATTTGTTTATAATGAAAACATTTCTTTAGGAAAGGATCAGAATCAGTTTTCTTAAACACTCATTCTGAGCGCTGGGAGAGTGAGAAACAAGGACCTGGCACTGAAAACATCATTTTGTGTAAAACTGGGTTCTTGCATAATGAAATAGTTTCTTAAGGAAAGGATCAGAATCAGTTTTCTTAAACGTTCATTCTGAGTGCTGGGAGAGTGAGAAACAAGGACTTGGCACTGAAAACATCATTTTGTGTAAAACTGGATTTGTTTATAATGAAAACATTTCTTTAGGAAAGGATCAGAATCAGTTTTCTTAAACACTCATTCTGAGCGCTGGGAGAGTGAGAAACAAGGACCTGGCACTGAAAACATCATTTTGTGTAAAACTGGGTTCTTGCATAATGAAATAGTTTCTTAAGGAAAGGATCAGAATCAGTTTTCTTAAACGTTCATTCTGAGTGCTGGGAGAGTGAGAAACAAGGACTTGGCACTGAAAACATCATTTTGTGTAAAACTGGGTTCTTGCATAATGAAATAGTTTCTTAAGGAAAGGATCAGAATCAGTTTTCTTAAACACTCATTCTGAGTGCTGGGAGAGTGAGAAACAAAGACCTGGCACTGAAAACATCATTTTGTGTAAAACTGGATTTGTTTATAATGAAAACATTTCTTTAGGAAAGGATCAGAATCAGTTTTCTTAAACGCTCATTCAGAGTGCTGGGAGAGTGAGAAACAAGGACTTGGCACTGAAAACAGCATTTTGTGTAAAACTGGGTTCTTGCATAATGAAATAGTTTCTTAAGGAAAGGATCAGAATCAGTTTTCTTAAACACTCATTATGAGTGCTGGGAGAGTGAGAAACAAGGATTTGGCACTGAAATCTTAATTTTGTGTAAAACTGGGTTCTTGCATAATGAAAAAGTTTCTTAAGGAAAGGATCAGAATCAGTTTTCTTAAACACTCATTCTGAGTGCTGGGAGAGTGAGAAACAAGGATTTGGCACTGAAAACATCATTTTGTGTAAAACTGGGTTCTTGCATAATGAAAAAGTTTCTTAAGGAAAGGATCAGAATCAGTTTTCTTAAACACTCATTCTGAGTGCTGGGAGAGTGAGAAACAAGGACCTGGCACTGAAAACATCATTTTGTGTAAAACTGGATTTGTTTATAATGAAAACATTTATTTAGGAAAGGATCAGAATCAGTTTTCTTAAACACTCATTCTGAGCGCTGGGAGAGTGAGAAACAAGGACCTGGCACTGAAAACATCATTTTGTGTAAAACTGGATTTGTTTATAATGAAAACATTTCTTTAGGAAAGGATCAGAATCAGTTTTCTTAAACATTCATTCTGAGCGCTGGGAGAGTGAGAAACAAGGACCTGGCACTGAAAACATCATTTTGTGTAAAACTGGGTTCTTGCATAATGAAATAGTTTCTTAAGGAAAGGATCAGAATCAGTTTTCTTAAACGTTCATTCTGAGTGCTGGGAGAGTGAGAAACAAGGACTTGGCACTGAAAACATCATTTTGTGTAAAACTGGGTTCTTGCATAATGAAATAGTTTCTTAAGGAAAGGATCAGAATCAGTTTTCTTAAACACTCATTCTGAGTGCTGGGAGAGTGAGAAACAAAGACCTGGCACTGAAAACATCATTTTGTGTAAAACTGGATTTGTTTATAATGAAAACATTTCTTTAGGAAAGGATCAGAATCAGTTTTCTTAAACGCTCATTCAGAGTGCTGGGAGAGTGAGAAACAAGGACTTGGCACTGAAAACAGCATTTTGTGTAAAACTGGGTTCTTGCATAATGAAATAGTTTCTTAAGGAAAGGATCAGAATCAGTTTTCTTAAACACTCATTATGAGTGCTGGGAGAGTGAGAAACAAGGATTTGGCACTGAAATCTTAATTTTGTGTAAAACTGGGTTCTTGCATAATGAAAAAGTTTCTTAAGGAAAGGATCAGAATCAGTTTTCTTAAACACTCATTCTGAGTGCTGGGAGAGTGAGAAACAAGGATTTGGCACTGAAAACATCATTTTGTGTAAAACTGGGTTCTTGCATAATGAAAAAGTTTCTTAAGGAAAGGATCAGAATCAGTTTTCTTAAACACTCATTCTGAGCGCTGGGAGAGTGAGAAACAAGGACCTGGCACTGAAAACATCATTTTGTGTAAAACTGGGTTCTTGCATAATGAAATAGTTTCTTAAGGAAAGGATCAGAATCAGTTTTCTTAAACACTCATTCTGAGTGCTGGGAGAGTGAGAAACAAGGACCTGGCACTGAAAACATCATTTTGTGTAAAACTGGATTTGTTTATAATGAAAACATTTATTTAGGAAAGGATCAGAATCAGGTTTCTTAAACACTCATTCTGAGCGCTGGGAGAGTGAGAAACAAGGACCTGGCACTGAAAACATCATTTTGTGTAAAACTGGATTTGTTTATAATGAAAACATTTCTTTAGGAAAGGATCAGAATCAGTTTTCTTAAACACTCATTCTGAGCGCTGGGAGAGTGAGAAACAAGGACTTGGCACTGAAAACATCATTTTGTGTAAAACTGGGTTCTTGCAAAATGAAATAGTTTCTTAAGGAAAGGATCAGAATCAGTTTTCTTAAACGTTCATTCTGAGTGCTGGGAGAGTGAGAAACAAGGACTTGGCACTGAAAACATCATTTTGTGTAAAACTGGGTTCTTGCATAATGAAATAGTTTCTTAAGGAAAGGATCAGAATCAGTTTTCTTAAACACTCATTCTGAGTGCTGGGAGAGTGAGAAACAAAGACCTGGCACTGAAAACATCATTTTGTGTAAAACTGGATTTGTTTATAATGAAAACATTTCTTTAGGAAAGGATCAGATTCAGTTTTCTTAAACGCTCATTCTGAGCACTGGGAGAGTGAGAAACAAGGACCTGGCACTGAAAACATCATTTTGTGTAAAACTGGGTTCTTGCATAATGAAATAGTTTCTTAAGGAAAGGATCAGATTCAGTTTTCTCAAACACTCATTCAGAGTGCTGGGAGAGTGAGAAACAAGGACTTGGCAATGAAAACATCATTTTGTGTAAAACTGGGTTTGTTTATAATGAAAAAAATTCTTTAGGAAAGGATCAGATTCAGTTTTCTTAAACGATCATTCTGAGCACTGGGAGAGTGAGAAACAAGGACCTGGCACTGAAAACATCATTTTGTGTAAAACTGGGTTCTTGCATAATGAAATAGTTTCTTAAGGAAAGGATCAGAATCAGTTTTCTTAAACACTCATTCTGAGTGCTGGGAGAGTGAGAAACAAAGACCTGGCACTGAAAACATCATTTTGTGTAAAACTGGATTTGTTTATAATGAAAACATTTCTTTAGGAAAGGATCAGAATCAGTTTTCTTAAACGCTCATTCAGAGTGCTGGGAGAGTGAGAAACAAGGACTTGGCACTGAAAACAGCATTTTGTGTAAAACTGGGTTCTTGCATAATGAAATAGTTTCTTAAGGAAAGGATCAGAATCAGTTTTCTTAAACACTCATTATGAGTGCTGGGAGAGTGAGAAACAAGGATTTGGCACTGAAATCTTAATTTTGTGTAAAACTGGGTTCTTGCATAATGAAAAAGTTTCTTAAGGAAAGGATCAGAATCAGTTTTCTTAAACACTCATTCTGAGTGCTGGGAGAGTGAGAAACAAGGATTTGGCACTGAAAACATCATTTTGTGTAAAACTGGGTTCTTGCATAATGAAAAAGTTTCTTAAGGAAAGGATCAGAATCAGTTTTCTTAAACACTCATTCTGAGCGCTGGGAGAGTGAGAAACAAGGACCTGGCACTGAAAACATCATTTTGTGTAAAACTGGGTTCTTGCATAATGAAATAGTTTCTTAAGGAAAGGATCAGAATCAGTTTTCTTAAACACTCATTCTGAGTGCTGGGAGAGTGAGAAACAAGGACCTGGCACTGAAAACATCATTTTGTGTAAAACTGGATTTGTTTATAATGAAAACATTTATTTAGGAAAGGATCAGAATCAGGTTTCTTAAACACTCATTCTGAGCGCTGGGAGAGTGAGAAACAAGGACCTGGCACTGAAAACATCATTTTGTGTAAAACTGGATTTGTTTATAATGAAAACATTTCTTTAGGAAAGGATCAGAATCAGTTTTCTTAAACACTCATTCTGAGCGCTGGGAGAGTGAGAAACAAGGACTTGGCACTGAAAACATCATTTTGTGTAAAACTGGGTTCTTGCAAAATGAAATAGTTTCTTAAGGAAAGGATCAGAATCAGTTTTCTTAAACGTTCATTCTGAGTGCTGGGAGAGTGAGAAACAAGGACTTGGCACTGAAAACATCATTTTGTGTAAAACTGGGTTCTTGCATAATGAAATAGTTTCTTAAGGAAAGGATCAGAATCAGTTTTCTTAAACACTCATTCTGAGTGCTGGGAGAGTGAGAAACAAAGACCTGGCACTGAAAACATCATTTTGTGTAAAACTGGATTTGTTTATAATGAAAACATTTCTTTAGGAAAGGATCAGATTCAGTTTTCTTAAACGCTCATTCTGAGCACTGGGAGAGTGAGAAACAAGGACCTGGCACTGAAAACATCATTTTGTGTAAAACTGGGTTCTTGCATAATGAAATAGTTTCTTAAGGAAAGGATCAGATTCAGTTTTCTCAAACACTCATTCAGAGTGCTGGGAGAGTGAGAAACAAGGACTTGGCAATGAAAACATCATTTTGTGTAAAACTGGGTTTGTTTATAATGAAAAAAATTCTTTAGGAAAGGATCAGATTCAGTTTTCTTAAACGATCATTCTGAGCACTGGGAGAGTGAGAAACAAGGACCTGGCACTGAAAACATCATTTTGTGTAAAACTGGGTTCTTGCATAATGAAATAGTTTCTTAAGGAAAGGATCAGAATCAGTTTTCTTAAACACTCATTCTGAGTGCTGGGAGAGTGAGAAACAAAGACCTGGCACTGAAAACATCATTTTGTGTAAAACTGGATTTGTTTATAATGAAAACATTTCTTTAGGAAAGGATCAGAATCAGTTTTCTTAAACGCTCATTCAGAGTGCTGGGAGAGTGAGAAACAAGGACTTGGCACTGAAAACAGCATTTTGTGTAAAACTGGGTTCTTGCATAATGAAATAGTTTCTTAAGGAAAGGATCAGAATCAGTTTTCTTAAACACTCATTATGAGTGCTGGGAGAGTGAGAAACAAGGACTTGGCACTGAAAACATCATTTTGTGTAAAACTGGGTTCTTGCATAATGAAATAGTTTCTTAAGGAAAGGATCAGATTCAGTTTTCTTAAACACTCATTCAGAGTGCTGGGAGAGTGAGAAACAAGGACTTGGCAATGAAAACATCATTTTGTGTAAAACTGGGTTTGTTTATAATGAAAAAAATTCTTTAGGAAAGGATCAGATTCAGTTTTCTTAAACGATCATTCTGAGCACTGGGAGAGTGAGAAACAAGGACCTGGCACTGAAAACATCATTTTGTGTAAAACTGGATTTGTTTATAATGAAAACATTTCTTTAGGAAAGGATCAGAATCAGTTTTCTTAAACGCTCATTCAGAGTGCTGGGAGAGTGAGAAACAAGGACTTGGCACTGAAAACAGCATTTTGTGTAAAACTGGGTTCTTGCATAATGAAATAGTTTCTTAAGGAAAGGATCAGAATCAGTTTTCTTAAACACTCATTCTGAGTGCTGGGAGAGTGAGAAACAAGGACCTGGCACTGAAAACATCATTTTGTGTAAAACTGGATTTGTTTATAATGAAAACATTTCTTTAGGAAAGGATCAGAATCAGTTTTCTTAAACACTCATTCTGAGCGCTGGGAGAGTGAGAAACAAGGACCTGGCACTGAAAACATCATTTTGTGTAAAACTGGATTTGTTTATAATGAAAACATTTCTTTAGGAAAGGATCAGAATCAGTTTTCTTAAACACTCATTCTGAGCGCTGGGAGAGTGAGAAACAAGGACCTGGCACTGAAAACATCATTTTGTGTAAAACTGGGTTCTTGCATAATGAAATAGTTTCTTAAGGAAAGGATCAGAATCAGTTTTCTTAAACGTTCATTCTGAGTGCTGGGAGAGTGAGAAACAAGGACTTGGCACTGAAAACATCATTTTGTGTAAAACTGGATTTGTTTATAATGAAAACATTTCTTTAGGAAAGGATCAGAATCAGTTTTCTTAAACACTCATTCTGAGCGCTGGGAGAGTGAGAAACAAGGACCTGGCACTGAAAACATCATTTTGTGTAAAACTGGGTTCTTGCATAATGAAATAGGTTCTTAAGGAAAGGATCAGAATCAGTTTTCTTAAACGTTCATTCTGAGTGCTGGGAGAGTGAGAAACAAGGACTTGGCACTGAAAACATCATTTTGTGTAAAACTGGGTTCTTGCATAATGAAATAGTTTCTTAAGGAAAGGATCAGAATCAGTTTTCTTAAACGCTCATTCAGAGTGCTGGGAGAGTGAGAAACAAGGACTTGGCAATGAAAACATCATTTTGTGTAAAACTGGGTTTGTTTATAATGAAAAAAATTCTTTAGGAAAGGATCAGATTCAGTTTTCTTAAACGATCATTCTGAGCACTGGGAGAGTGAGAAACAAGGACCTGGCACTGAAAACATCATTTTGTGTAAAACTGGATTTGTTTATAATGAAAACATTTCTTTAGGAAATGATCAGAATCAGTTTTCTTAAACGCTCATTCAGAGTGCTGGGAGAGTGAGAAACAAGGACTTGGCACTGAAAACAGCATTTTGTGTAAAACTGGGTTCTTGCATAATGAAATAGTTTCTTAAGGAAAGGATCAGAATCAGTTTTCTTAAACACTCATTATGAGTGCTGGGAGAGTGAGAAACAAGGACCTGGCACTGAAAACATCATTTTGTGTAAAACTGGGTTCTTGCATAATGAAATAGTTTCTTAAGGAAAGGATCAGAATCAGTTTTCTTAAACACTCATTCTGAGTGCTGGGAGAGTGAGAAACAAGGACCTGGCACTGAAAACATCATTTTGTGTAAAACTGGATTTGTTTATAATGAAAACATTTCTTTAGGAAAGGATCAGAATCAGTTTTCTTAAACACTCATTCTGAGCGCTGGGAGAGTGAGAAACAAGGACCTGGCACTGAAAACATCATTTTGTGTAAAACTGGATTTGTTTATAATGAAAACATTTCTTTAGGAAAGGATCAGAATCAGTTTTCTTAAACACTCATTCTGAGCGCTGGGAGAGTGAGAAACAAGGACCTGGCACTGAAAACATCATTTTGTGTAAAACTGGGTTCTTGCATAATGAAATAGTTTCTTAAGGAAAGGATCAGAATCAGTTTTCTTAAACGTTCATTCTGAGTGCTGGGAGAGTGAGAAACAAGGACTTGGCACTGAAAACATCATTTTGTGTAAAACTGGATTTGTTTATAATGAAAACATTTCTTTAGGAAAGGATCAGAATCAGTTTTCTTAAACACTCATTCTGAGCGCTGGGAGAGTGAGAAACAAGGACCTGGCACTGAAAACATCATTTTGTGTAAAACTGGGTTCTTGCATAATGAAATAGTTTCTTAAGGAAAGGATCAGAATCAGTTTTCTTAAACGCTCATTCAGAGTGCTGGGAGAGTGAGAAACAAGGACTTGGCACTGAAAACAGCATTTTGTGTAAAACTGGGTTCTTGCATAATGAAATAGTTTCTTAAGGAAAGGATCAGAATCAGTTTTCTTAAACACTCATTATGAGTGCTGGGAGAGTGAGAAACAAGGACCTGGCACTGAAAACATCATTTTGTGTAAAACTGGGTTCTTGCATAATGAAATAGTTTCTTAAGGAAAGGATCAGAATCAGTTTTCTTAAACACTCATTCTGAGTGCTGGGAGAGTGAGAAACAAGGACCTGGCACTGAAAACATCATTTTGTGTAAAACTGGATTTGTTTATAATGAAAACATTTCTTTAGGAAAGGATCAGAATCAGTTTTCTTAAACACTCATTCTGAGCGCTGGGAGAGTGAGAAACAAGGACCTGGCACTGAAAACATAATTTTGTGTAAAACTGGATTTGTTTATAATGAAAACATTTCTTTAGGAAAGGATCAGAATCAGTTTTCTTAAACACTCATTCTGAGCGCTGGGAGAGTGAGAAACAAGGACCTGGCACTGAAAACATCATTTTGTGTAAAACTGGGTTCTTGCATAATGAAATAGTTTCTTAAGGAAAGGATCAGAATCAGTTTTCTTAAACGTTCATTCTGAGTGCTGGGAGAGTGAGAAACAAGGACTTGGCACTGAAAACATCATTTTGTGTAAAACTGGATTTGTTTATAATGAAAACATTTCTTTAGGAAAGGATCAGAATCAGTTTTCTTAAACACTCATTCTGAGCGCTGGGAGAGTGAGAAACAAGGACCTGGCACTGAAAACATCATTTTGTGTAAAACTGGGTTCTTGCATAATGAAATAGTTTCTTAAGGAAAGGATCAGAATCAGTTTTCTTAAACGTTCATTCTGAGTGCTGGGAGAGTGAGAAACAAGGACTTGGCACTGAAAACATCATTTTGTGTAAAACTGGGTTCTTGCATAATGAAATAGTTTCTTAAGGAAAGGATCAGAATCAGTTTTCTTAAACACTCATTCTGAGTGCTGGGAGAGTGAGAAACAAAGACCTGGCACTGAAAACATCATTTTGTGTAAAACTGGATTTGTTTATAATGAAAACATTTCTTTAGGAAAGGATCAGAATCAGTTTTCTTAAACGCTCATTCAGAGTGCTGGGAGAGTGAGAAACAAGGACTTGGCACTGAAAACAGCATTTTGTGTAAAACTGGGTTCTTGCATAATGAAATAGTTTCTTAAGGAAAGGATCAGAATCAGTTTTCTTAAACACTCATTATGAGTGCTGGGAGAGTGAGAAACAAGGATTTGGCACTGAAATCTTAATTTTGTGTAAAACTGGGTTCTTGCATAATGAAAAAGTTTCTTAAGGAAAGGATCAGAATCAGTTTTCTTAAACACTCATTCTGAGTGCTGGGAGAGTGAGAAACAAGGATTTGGCACTGAAAACATCATTTTGTGTAAAACTGGGTTCTTGCATAATGAAATAGTTTCTTAAGGAAAGGATCAGAATCAGTTTTCTTAAACACTCATTATGAGTGCTGGGAGAGTGAGAAACAAGGACTTGGCACTGAAAACATCATTTTGTGTAAAACTGGGTTCTTGCATAATGAAATAGTTTCTTAAGGAAAGGATCAGATTCAGTTTTCTTAAACACTCATTCAGAGTGCTGGGAGAGTGAGAAACAAGGACCTGGCACTGAAAACATCATTTTGTGTAAAACTGGGTTCTTGCATAATGAAATAGTTTCTTAAGGAAAGGATCAGAATCAGTTTTCTTAAACGTTCATTCTGAGTGCTGGGAGAGTGAGAAACAAGGACTTGGCACTGAAAACATCATTTTGTGTAAAACTGGGTTCTTGCATAATGAAATAGTTTCTTAAGGAAAGGATCAGAATCAGTTTTCTTAAACGCTCATTCAGAGTGCTGGGAGAGTGAGAAACAAGGACTTGGCACTGAAAACAGCATTTTGTGTAAAACTGGGTTCTTGCATAATGAAAACATTTCTTTAGGAAAGGATCAGAATCAGTTTTCTTAAACACTCATTCTGAGCGCTGGGAGAGTGAGAAACAAGGACCTGGCACTGAAAACATCATTTTGTGTAAAACTGGGTTCTTGCATAATGAAATAGTTTCTTAAGGAAAGGATCAGAATCAGTTTTCTTAAACGTTCATTCTGAGTGCTGGGAGAGTGAGAAACAAGGACTTGGCACTGAAAACATCATTTTGTGTAAAACTGGGTTCTTGCATAATGAAATAGTTTCTTAAGGAAAGGATCAGAATCAGTTTTCTTAAACGCTCATTCAGAGTGCTGGGAGAGTGAGAAACAAGGACTTGGCAATGAAAACATCATTTTGTGTAAAACTGGGTTTGTTTATAATGAAAAAAATTCTTTAGGAAAGGATCAGATTCAGTTTTCTTAAACGATCATTCTGAGCACTGGGAGAGTGAGAAACAAGGACCTGGCACTGAAAACATCATTTTGTGTAAAACTGGATTTGTTTATAATGAAAACATTTCTTTAGGAAATGATCAGAATCAGTTTTCTTAAACGCTCATTCAGAGTGCTGGGAGAGTGAGAAACAAGGACTTGGCACTGAAAACAGCATTTTGTGTAAAACTGGGTTCTTGCATAATGAAATAGTTTCTTAAGGAAAGGATCAGAATCAGTTTTCTTAAACACTCATTATGAGTGCTGGGAGAGTGAGAAACAAGGACCTGGCACTGAAAACATCATTTTGTGTAAAACTGGGTTCTTGCATAATGAAATAGTTTCTTAAGGAAAGGATCAGAATCAGTTTTCTTAAACACTCATTCTGAGTGCTGGGAGAGTGAGAAACAAGGACCTGGCACTGAAAACATCATTTTGTGTAAAACTGGATTTGTTTATAATGAAAACATTTCTTTAGGAAAGGATCAGAATCAGTTTTCTTAAACACTCATTCTGAGCGCTGGGAGAGTGAGAAACAAGGACCTGGCACTGAAAACATCATTTTGTGTAAAACTGGATTTGTTTATAATGAAAACATTTCTTTAGGAAAGGATCAGAATCAGTTTTCTTAAACACTCATTCTGAGCGCTGGGAGAGTGAGAAACAAGGACCTGGCACTGAAAACATCATTTTGTGTAAAACTGGGTTCTTGCATAATGAAATAGTTTCTTAAGGAAAGGATCAGAATCAGTTTTCTTAAACGTTCATTCTGAGTGCTGGGAGAGTGAGAAACAAGGACTTGGCACTGAAAACATCATTTTGTGTAAAACTGGATTTGTTTATAATGAAAACATTTCTTTAGGAAAGGATCAGAATCAGTTTTCTTAAACACTCATTCTGAGCGCTGGGAGAGTGAGAAACAAGGACCTGGCACTGAAAACATCATTTTGTGTAAAACTGGGTTCTTGCATAATGAAATAGTTTCTTAAGGAAAGGATCAGAATCAGTTTTCTTAAACGTTCATTCTGAGTGCTGGGAGAGTGAGAAACAAGGACTTGGCACTGAAAACATCATTTTGTGTAAAACTGGGTTCTTGCATAATGAAATAGTTTCTTAAGGAAAGGATCAGAATCAGTTTTCTTAAACGCTCATTCAGAGTGCTGGGAGAGTGAGAAACAAGGACTTGGCACTGAAAACAGCATTTTGTGTAAAACTGGGTTCTTGCATAATGAAATAGTTTCTTAAGGAAAGGATCAGAATCAGTTTTCTTAAACACTCATTATGAGTGCTGGGAGAGTGAGAAACAAGGACCTGGCACTGAAAACATCATTTTGTGTAAAACTGGGTTCTTGCATAATGAAATAGTTTCTTAAGGAAAGGATCAGAATCAGTTTTCTTAAACACTCATTCTGAGTGCTGGGAGAGTGAGAAACAAGGACCTGGCACTGAAAACATCATTTTGTGTAAAACTGGATTTGTTTATAATGAAAACATTTCTTTAGGAAAGAATCAGAATCAGTTTTCTTAAACACTCATTCTGAGCGCTGGGAGAGTGAGAAACAAGGACCTGGCACTGAAAACATAATTTTGTGTAAAACTGGATTTGTTTATAATGAAAACATTTCTTTAGGAAAGGATCAGAATCAGTTTTCTTAAACACTCATTCTGAGCGCTGGGAGAGTGAGAAACAAGGACCTGGCACTGAAAACATCATTTTGTGTAAAACTGGGTTCTTGCATAATGAAATAGTTTCTTAAGGAAAGGATCAGAATCAGTTTTCTTAAACACTCATTATGAGTGCTGGGAGAGTGAGAAACAAGGACCTGGCACTGAAAACATCATTTTGTGTAAAACTGGATTTGTTTATAATGAAAACATTTCTTTAGGAAAGGATCAGAATCAGTTTTCTTAAACACTCATTCTGAGCGCTGGGAGAGTGAGAAACAAGGACCTGGCACTGAAAACATCATTTTGTGTAAAACTGGGTTCTTGCATAATGAAATAGTTTCTTAAGGAAAGGATCAGAATCAGTTTTCTTAAACGTTCATTCTGAGTGCTGGGAGAGTGAGAAACAAGGACTTGGCACTGAAAACATCATTTTGTGTAAAACTGGGTTCTTGCATAATGAAATAGTTTCTTAAGGAAAGGATCAGAATCAGTTTTCTTAAACGCTCATTCAGAGTGCTGGGAGAGTGAGAAACAAGGACTTGGCAATGAAAACATCATTTTGTGTAAAACTGGGTTTGTTTATAATGAAAAAAATTCTTTAGGAAAGGATCAGAATCAGTTTTCTTAAACACTCATTCTGAGCGCTGGGAGAGTGAGAAACAAGGACCTGGCACTGAAAACATCATTTTGTGTAAAACTGGGTTCTTGCATAATGAAATAGTTTCTTAAGGAAAGGATCAGAATCAGTTTTCTTAAACGTTCATTCTGAGTGCTGGGAGAGTGAGAAACAAGGACTTGGCACTGAAAACATCATTTTGTGTAAAACTGGGTTCTTGCATAATGAAATAGTTTCTTAAGGAAAGGATCAGAATCAGTTTTCTTAAACGCTCATTCAGAGTGCTGGGAGAGTGAGAAACAAGGACTTGGCAATGAAAACATCATTTTGTGTAAAACTGGGTTTGTTTATAATGAAAAAAATTCTTTAGGAAAGGATCAGATTCAGTTTTCTTAAACGATCATTCTGAGCACTGGGAGAGTGAGAAACAAGGACCTGGCACTGAAAACATCATTTTGTGTAAAACTGGATTTGTTTATAATGAAAACATTTCTTTAGGAAAGGATCAGAATCAGTTTTCTTAAACGCTCATTCAGAGTGCTGGGAGAGTGAGAAACAAGGACTTGGCACTGAAAACAGCATTTTGTGTAAAACTGGGTTCTTGCATAATGAAATAGTTTCTTAAGGAAAGGATCAGAATCAGTTTTCTTAAACACTCATTATGAGTGCTGGGAGAGTGAGAAACAAGGACCTGGCACTGAAAACATCATTTTGTGTAAAACTGGGTTCTTGCATAATGAAATAGTTTCTTAAGGAAAGGATCAGAATCAGTTTTCTTAAACACTCATTCTGAGTGCTGGGAGAGTGAGAAACAAGGACCTGGCACTGAAAACATCATTTTGTGTAAAACTGGATTTGTTTATAATGAAAACATTTCTTTAGGAAAGGATCAGAATCAGTTTTCTTAAACACTCATTCTGAGCGCTGGGAGAGTGAGAAACAAGGACCTGGCACTGAAAACATCATTTTGTGTAAAACTGGATTTGTTTATAATGAAAACATTTCTTTAGGAAAGGATCAGAATCAGTTTTCTTAAACACTCATTCTGAGCGCTGGGAGAGTGAGAAACAAGGACCTGGCACTGAAAACATCATTTTGTGTAAAACTGGGTTCTTGCATAATGAAATAGTTTCTTAAGGAAAGGATCAGAATCAGTTTTCTTAAACGTTCATTCTGAGTGCTGGGAGAGTGAGAAACAAGGACTTGGCACTGAAAACATCATTTTGTGTAAAACTGGATTTGTTTATAATGAAAACATTTCTTTAGGAAAGGATCAGAATCAGTTTTCTTAAACACTCATTCTGAGCGCTGGGAGAGTGAGAAACAAGGACCTGGCACTGAAAACATCATTTTGTGTAAAACTGGGTTCTTGCATAATGAAATAGTTTCTTAAGGAAAGGATCAGAATCAGTTTTCTTAAACGTTCATTCTGAGTGCTGGGAGAGTGAGAAACAAGGACTTGGCACTGAAAACATCATTTTGTGTAAAACTGGGTTCTTGCATAATGAAATAGTTTCTTAAGGAAAGGATCAGAATCAGTTTTCTTAAACGCTCATTCAGAGTGCTGGGAGAGTGAGAAACAAGGACTTGGCACTGAAAACAGCATTTTGTGTAAAACTGGGTTCTTGCATAATGAAATAGTTTCTTAAGGAAAGGATCAGAATCAGTTTTCTTAAACACTCATTATGAGTGCTGGGAGAGTGAGAAACAAGGACCTGGCACTGAAAACATCATTTTGTGTAAAACTGGGTTCTTGCATAATGAAATAGTTTCTTAAGGAAAGGATCAGAATCAGTTTTCTTAAACACTCATTCTGAGTGCTGGGAGAGTGAGAAACAAGGACTTGGCACTGAAAACATCATTTTGTGTAAAACTGGATTTGTTTATAATGAAAACATTTCTTTAGGAAAGGATCAGAATCAGTTTTCTTAAACACTCATTCTGAGCGCTGGGAGAGTGAGAAACAAGGACCTGGCACTGAAAACATCATTTTGTGTAAAACTGGGTTCTTGCATAATGAAATAGTTTCTTAAGGAAAGGATCAGAATCAGTTTTCTTAAACGTTCATTCTGAGTGCTGGGAGAGTGAGAAACAAGGACTTGGCACTGAAAACATCATTTTGTGTAAAACTGGGTTCTTGCATAATGAAATAGTTTCTTAAGGAAAGGATCAGAATCAGTTTTCTTAAACGCTCATTCAGAGTGCTGGGAGAGTGAGAAACAAGGACTTGGCACTGAAAACAGCATTTTGTGTAAAACTGGGTTCTTGCATAATGAAATAGTTTCTTAAGGAAAGGATCAGAATCAGTTTTCTTAAACACTCATTATGAGTGCTGGGAGAGTGAGAAACAAGGACCTGGCACTGAAAACATCATTTTGTGTAAAACTGGGTTCTTGCATAATGAAATAGTTTCTTAAGGAAAGGATCAGAATCAGTTTTCTTAAACACTCATTCTGAGTGCTAAGAGAGTGAGAAACAAGGACCTGGCACTGAAAACATCATTTTGTGTAAAACTGGATTTGTTTATAATGAAAACATTTCTTTAGGAAAGGATCAGAATCAGTTTTCTTAAACACTCATTCTGAGCGCTGGGAGAGTGAGAAACAAGGACCTGGCACTGAAAACATCATTTTGTGTAAAACTGGATTTGTTTATAATGAAAACATTTCTTTAGGAAAGGATCAGAATCAGTTTTCTTAAACACTCATTCTGAGCGCTGGGAGAGTGAGAAACAAGGACCTGGCACTGAAAACATCATTTTGTGTAAAACTGGGTTCTTGCATAATGAAATAGTTTCTTAAGGAAAGGATCAGAATCAGTTTTCTTAAACGTTCATTCTGAGTGCTGGGAGAGTGAGAAACAAGGACTTGGCACTGAAAACATCATTTTGTGTAAAACTGGATTTGTTTATAATGAAAACATTTCTTTAGGAAAGGATCAGAATCAGTTTTCTTAAACACTCATTCTGAGCGCTGGGAGAGTGAGAAACAAGGACCTGGCACTGAAAACATCATTTTGTGTAAAACTGGGTTCTTGCATAATGAAATAGTTTCTTAAGGAAAGGATCAGAATCAGTTTTCTTAAACGTTCATTCTGAGTGCTGGGAGAGTGAGAAACAAGGACTTGGCACTGAAAACATCATTTTGTGTAAAACTGGGTTCTTGCATAATGAAATAGTTTCTTAAGGAAAGGATCAGAATCAGTTTTCTTAAACACTCATTCTGAGTGCTGGGAGAGTGAGAAACAAAGACCTGGCACTGAAAACATCATTTTGTGTAAAACTGGATTTGTTTATAATGAAAACATTTCTTTAGGAAAGGATCAGAATCAGTTTTCTTAAACGCTCATTCAGAGTGCTGGGAGAGTGAGAAACAAGGACTTGGCACTGAAAACAGCATTTTGTGTAAAACTGGGTTCTTGCATAATGAAATAGTTTCTTAAGGAAAGGATCAGAATCAGTTTTCTTAAACACTCATTATGAGTGCTGGGAGAGTGAGAAACAAGGATTTGGCACTGAAATCTTAATTTTGTGTAAAACTGGGTTCTTGCATAATGAAAAAGTTTCTTAAGGAAAGGATCAGAATCAGTTTTCTTAAACACTCATTCTGAGTGCTGGGAGAGTGAGAAACAAGGATTTGGCACTGAAAACATCATTTTGTGTAAAACTGGGTTCTTGCATAATGAAAAAGTTTCTTAAGGAAAGGATCAGAATCAGTTTTCTTAAACACTCATTCTGAGCGCTGGGAGAGTGAGAAACAAGGACCTGGCACTGAAAACATCATTTTGTGTAAAACTGGGTTCTTGCATAATGAAATAGTTTCTTAAGGAAAGGATCAGAATCAGTTTTCTTAAACACTCATTCTGAGTGCTGGGAGAGTGAGAAACAAGGACTTGGCAATGAAAACATCATTTTGTGTAAAACTGGGTTTGTTTATAATGAAAAAAATTCTTTAGGAAAGGATCAGATTCAGTTTTCTTAAACGCTCATTCTGAGCACTGGGAGAGTGAGAAACAAGGACCTGGCACTGAAAACATCATTTTGTGTAAAACTGGGTTCTTGCATAATGAAATAGTTTCTTAAGGAAAGGATCAGATTCAGTTTTCTTAAACACTCATTCAGAGTGCTGGGAGAGTGAGAAACAAGGACTTGGCAATGAAAACATCATTTTGTGTAAAACTGGGTTTGTTTATAATGAAAAAAATTCTTTAGGAAAGGATCAGATTCAGTTTTCTTAAACGATCATTCTGAGCACTGGGAGAGTGAGAAACAAGGACCTGGCACTGAAAACATCATTTTGTGTAAAACTGGGTTCTTGCATAATGAAATAGTTTCTTAAGGAAAGGATCAGAATCAGTTTTCTTAAACACTCATTCTGAGTGCTGGGAGAGTGAGAAACAAAGACCTGGCACTGAAAACATCATTTTGTGTAAAACTGGATTTGTTTATAATGAAAACATTTCTTTAGGAAAGGATCAGAATCAGTTTTCTTAAACGCTCATTCAGAGTGCTGGGAGAGTGAGAAACAAGGACTTGGCACTGAAAACAGCATTTTGTGTAAAACTGGGTTCTTGCATAATGAAATAGTTTCTTAAGGAAAGGATCAGAATCAGTTTTCTTAAACACTCATTATGAGTGCTGGGAGAGTGAGAAACAAGGACTTGGCACTGAAAACATCATTTTGTGTAAAACTGGGTTCTTGCATAATGAAATAGTTTCTTAAGGAAAGGATCAGATTCAGTTTTCTTAAACGATCATTCTGAGCACTGGGAGAGTGAGAAACAAGGACCTGGCACTGAAAACATCATTTTGTGTAAAACTGGATTTGTTTATAATGAAAACATTTCTTTAGGAAAGGATCAGAATCAGTTTTCTTAAACGCTCATTCAGAGTGCTGGGAGAGTGAGAAACAAGGACTTGGCACTGAAAACATCATTTTGTGTAAAACTGGATTTGTTTATAATGAAAACATTTCTTTAGGAAAGGATCAGAATCAGTTTTCTTAAACGCTCATTCAGAGTGCTGGGAGAGTGAGAAACAAGGACTTGGCACTGAAAACAGCATTTTGTGTAAAACTGGGTTCTTGCATAATGAAATAGTTTCTTAAGGAAAGGATCAGAATCAGTTTTCTTAAACACTCATTATGAGTGCTGGGAGATTGAGAAACAAGGATTTGGCACTGAAATCTTAATTTTGTGTAAAACTGGGTTCTTGCATAATGAAAAAGTTTCTTAAGGAAAGGATCAGAATCAGTTTTCTTAAACACTCATTCTGAGTGCTGAGAGAGTGAGAAACAAGGATTTGGCACTGAAAACATCATTTTGTGTAAAACTGGGTTCTTGCATAATGAAAAAGTTTCTTAAGGAAAGGATCAGAATCAGTTTTCTTAAACACTCATTCTGAGCGCTGGGAGAGTGAGAAACAAGGACCTGGCACTGAAAACATCATTTTGTGTAAAACTGGGTTCTTGCATAATGAAATAGTTTCTTAAGGAAAGGATCAGAATCAGTTTTCTTAAACACTCATTCTGAGTGCTGGGAGAGTGAGAAACAAGGACTTGGCAATGAAAACATCATTTTGTGTAAAACTGGGTTTGTTTATAATGAAAAAAATTCTTTAGGAAAGGATCAGATTCAGTTTTCTTAAACGCTCATTCTGAGCACTGGGAGAGTGAGAAACAAGGACCTGGCACTGAAAACATCATTTTGTGTAAAACTGGGTTCTTGCATAATGAAATAGTTTCTTAAGGAAAGGATCAGATTCAGTTTTCTTAAACACTCATTCAGAGTGCTGGGAGAGTGAGAAACAAGGACCTCGCAATGAAAACATCATTTTGTGTAAAACTGGGTTTGTTTATAATGAAAAAAATTCTTTAGGAAAGGATCAGATTCAGTTTTCTTAAACGATCATTCTGAGCACTGGGAGAGTGAGAAACAAGGACCTGGCACTGAAAACATCATTTTGTGTAAAACTGGGTTCTTGCATAATGAAATAGTTTCTTAAGGAAAGGATCAGAATCAGTTTTCTTAAACACTCATTCTGAGTGCTGGGAGAGTGAGAAACAAAGACCTGGCACTGAAAACATCATTTTGTGTAAAACTGGATTTGTTTATAGTGAAAACATTTCTTTAGGAAAGGATCAGAATCAGTTTTCTTAAACGCTCATTCAGAGTGCTGGGAGAGTGAGAAACAAGGACTTGGCACTGAAAACAGCATTTTGTGTAAAACTGGGTTCTTGCATAATGAAATAGTTTCTTAAGGAAAGGATCAGAATCAGTTTTCTTAAACACTCATTATGAGTGCTGGGAGAGTGAGAAACAAGGACTTGGCACTGAAAACATCATTTTGTGTAAAACTGGGTTCTTGCATAATGAAATAGTTTCTTAAGGAAAGGATCAGATTCAGTTTTCTTAAACACTCATTCAGAGTGCTGGGAGAGTGAGAAACAAGGACTTGGCAATGAAAACATCATTTTGTGTAAAACTGGGTTTGTTTATAATGAAAAAAATTCTTTAGGAAAGGATCAGATTCAGTTTTCTTAAACGATCATTCTGAGCACTGGGAGAGTGAGAAACAAGGACCTGGCACTGAAAACATCATTTTGTGTAAAACTGGATTTGTTTATAATGAAAACATTTCTTTAGGAAAGGATCAGAATCAGTTTTCTTAAACGCTCATTCAGAGTGCTGGGAGAGTGAGACACAAGGACTTGGCACTGAAAACAGCATTTTGTGTAAAACTGGGTTCTTGCATAATGAAATAGTTTCTTAAGGAAAGGATCAGAAACAGTTTTCTTAAACACTCATTATGAGTGCTGGGAGAGTGAGAAACAAGGACCTGGCACTGAAAACATCATTTTGTGTAAAACTGGGTTCTTGCATAATGAAATAGTTTCTTAAGGAAAGGATCAGAATCAGTTTTCTTAAACACTCATTCTGAGTGCTGGGAGAGTGAGAAACAAGGACCTGGCACTGAAAACATCATTTTGTGTAAAACTGGATTTGTTTATAATGAAAACATTTCTTTAGGAAAGGATCAGAATCAGTTTTCTTAAACACTCATTCTGAGCGCTGGGAGAGTGAGAAACAAGGACCTGGCACTGAAAACATCATTTTGTGTAAAACTGGATTTGTTTATAATGAAAACATTTCTTTAGGAAAGGATCAGAATCAGTTTTCTTAAACACTCATTCTGAGCGCTGGGAGAGTGAGAAACAAGGACCTGGCACTGAAAACATCATTTTGTGTAAAACTGGGTTCTTGCATAATGAAATAGTTTCTTAAGGAAAGGATCAGAATCAGTTTTCTTAAACGTTCATTCTGAGTGCTGGGAGAGTGAGAAACAAGGACTTGGCACTGAAAACATCATTTTGTGTAAAACTGGATTTGTTTATAATGAAAACATTTCTTTAGGAAAGGATCAGAATCAGTTTTCTTAAACACTCATTCTGAGCGCTGGGAGAGTGAGGAACAAGGACCTGGCACTGAAAACATCATTTTGTGTAAAACTGGGTTCTTGCATAATGAAATAGTTTCTTAAGGAAAGGATCAGAATCAGTTTTCTTAAACGTTCATTCTGAGTGCTGGGAGAGTGAGAAACAAGGACTTGGCACTGAAAACATCATTTTGTGTAAAACTGGGTTCTTGCATAATGAAATAGTTTCTTAAGGAAAGGATCAGAATCAGTTTTCTTAAACGCTCATTCAGAGTGCTGGGAGAGTGAGAAACAAGGACTTGGCAATGAAAACATCATTTTGTGTAAAACTGGGTTTGTTTATAATGAAAAAAATTCTTTAGGAAAGGATCAGATTCAGTTTTCTTAAACGATCATTCTGAGCACTGGGAGAGTGAGAAACAAGGACCTGGCACTGAAAACATCATTTTGTGTAAAACTGGATTTGTTTATAATGAAAACATTTCTTTAGGAAAGGATCAGAATCAGTTTTCTTAAACGCTCATTCAGAGTGCTGGGAGAGTGAGAAACAAGGACTTGGCACTGAAAACAGCATTTTGTGTAAAACTGGGTTCTTGCATAATGAAATAGTTTCTTAAGGAAAGGATCAGAATCAGTTTTCTTAAACACTCATTATGAGTGCTGGGAGAGTGAGAAACAAGGACCTGGC
Organism: Triplophysa bombifrons; assembly: GCA_029783895.1. NCBI lineage: Eukaryota > Metazoa > Chordata > Actinopteri > Cypriniformes > Nemacheilidae > Triplophysa > Triplophysa bombifrons. Next base: position 10,435,954 of record CM056455.1, read on the forward strand.
ACTGAAAACATCATTTTGTGTAAAACTGGGTTCTTGCATAATGAAATAGTTTCTTAAGGAAAGGATCAGAATCAGTTTTCTTAAACACTCATTCTGAGTGCTGGGAGAGTGAGAAACAAGGACTTGGCACTGAAAACATCATTTTGTGTAAAACTGGATTTGTTTATAATGAAAACATTTCTTTAGGAAAGGATCAGAATCAGTTTTCTTAAACACTCATTCTGAGCGCTGGGAGAGTGAGAAACAAGGACCTGGCACTGAAAACATCATTTTGTGTAAAACTGGGTTCTTGCATAATGAAATAGTTTCTTAAGGAAAGGATCAGAATCAGTTTTCTTAAACGTTCATTCTGAGTGCTGGGAGAGTGAGAAACAAGGACTTGGCACTGAAAACATCATTTTGTGTAAAACTGGGTTCTTGCATAATGAAATAGTTTCTTAAGGAAAGGATCAGAATCAGTTTTCTTAAACGCTCATTCAGAGTGCTGGGAGAGTGAGAAACAAGGACTTGGCACTGAAAACAGCATTTTGTGTAAAACTGGGTTCTTGCATAATGAAATAGTTTCTTAAGGAAAGGATCAGAATCAGTTTTCTTAAACACTCATTATGAGTGCTGGGAGAGTGAGAAACAAGGACCTGGCACTGAAAACATCATTTTGTGTAAAACTGGGTTCTTGCATAATGAAATAGTTTCTTAAGGAAAGGATCAGAATCAGTTTTCTTAAACACTCATTCTGAGTGCTAAGAGAGTGAGAAACAAGGACCTGGCACTGAAAACATCATTTTGTGTAAAACTGGATTTGTTTATAATGAAAACATTTCTTTAGGAAAGGATCAGAATCAGTTTTCTTAAACACTCATTCTGAGCGCTGGGAGAGTGAGAAACAAGGACCTGGCACTGAAAACATCATTTTGTGTAAAACTGGATTTGTTTATAATGAAAACATTTCTTTAGGAAAGGATCAGAATCAGTTTTCTTAAACACTCATTCTGAGCGCTGGGAGAGTGAGAAACAAGGACCTGGCACTGAAAACATCATTTTGTGTAAAACTGGGTTCTTGCATAATGAAATAGTTTCTTAAGGAAAGGATCAGAATCAGTTTTCTTAAACGTTCATTCTGAGTGCTGGGAGAGTGAGAAACAAGGACTTGGCACTGAAAACATCATTTTGTGTAAAACTGGATTTGTTTATAATGAAAACATTTCTTTAGGAAAGGATCAGAATCAGTTTTCTTAAACACTCATTCTGAGCGCTGGGAGAGTGAGAAACAAGGACCTGGCACTGAAAACATCATTTTGTGTAAAACTGGGTTCTTGCATAATGAAATAGTTTCTTAAGGAAAGGATCAGAATCAGTTTTCTTAAACGTTCATTCTGAGTGCTGGGAGAGTGAGAAACAAGGACTTGGCACTGAAAACATCATTTTGTGTAAAACTGGGTTCTTGCATAATGAAATAGTTTCTTAAGGAAAGGATCAGAATCAGTTTTCTTAAACACTCATTCTGAGTGCTGGGAGAGTGAGAAACAAAGACCTGGCACTGAAAACATCATTTTGTGTAAAACTGGATTTGTTTATAATGAAAACATTTCTTTAGGAAAGGATCAGAATCAGTTTTCTTAAACGCTCATTCAGAGTGCTGGGAGAGTGAGAAACAAGGACTTGGCACTGAAAACAGCATTTTGTGTAAAACTGGGTTCTTGCATAATGAAATAGTTTCTTAAGGAAAGGATCAGAATCAGTTTTCTTAAACACTCATTATGAGTGCTGGGAGAGTGAGAAACAAGGATTTGGCACTGAAATCTTAATTTTGTGTAAAACTGGGTTCTTGCATAATGAAAAAGTTTCTTAAGGAAAGGATCAGAATCAGTTTTCTTAAACACTCATTCTGAGTGCTGGGAGAGTGAGAAACAAGGATTTGGCACTGAAAACATCATTTTGTGTAAAACTGGGTTCTTGCATAATGAAAAAGTTTCTTAAGGAAAGGATCAGAATCAGTTTTCTTAAACACTCATTCTGAGCGCTGGGAGAGTGAGAAACAAGGACCTGGCACTGAAAACATCATTTTGTGTAAAACTGGGTTCTTGCATAATGAAATAGTTTCTTAAGGAAAGGATCAGAATCAGTTTTCTTAAACACTCATTCTGAGTGCTGGGAGAGTGAGAAACAAGGACTTGGCAATGAAAACATCATTTTGTGTAAAACTGGGTTTGTTTATAATGAAAAAAATTCTTTAGGAAAGGATCAGATTCAGTTTTCTTAAACGCTCATTCTGAGCACTGGGAGAGTGAGAAACAAGGACCTGGCACTGAAAACATCATTTTGTGTAAAACTGGGTTCTTGCATAATGAAATAGTTTCTTAAGGAAAGGATCAGATTCAGTTTTCTTAAACACTCATTCAGAGTGCTGGGAGAGTGAGAAACAAGGACTTGGCAATGAAAACATCATTTTGTGTAAAACTGGGTTTGTTTATAATGAAAAAAATTCTTTAGGAAAGGATCAGATTCAGTTTTCTTAAACGATCATTCTGAGCACTGGGAGAGTGAGAAACAAGGACCTGGCACTGAAAACATCATTTTGTGTAAAACTGGGTTCTTGCATAATGAAATAGTTTCTTAAGGAAAGGATCAGAATCAGTTTTCTTAAACACTCATTCTGAGTGCTGGGAGAGTGAGAAACAAAGACCTGGCACTGAAAACATCATTTTGTGTAAAACTGGATTTGTTTATAATGAAAACATTTCTTTAGGAAAGGATCAGAATCAGTTTTCTTAAACGCTCATTCAGAGTGCTGGGAGAGTGAGAAACAAGGACTTGGCACTGAAAACAGCATTTTGTGTAAAACTGGGTTCTTGCATAATGAAATAGTTTCTTAAGGAAAGGATCAGAATCAGTTTTCTTAAACACTCATTATGAGTGCTGGGAGAGTGAGAAACAAGGACTTGGCACTGAAAACATCATTTTGTGTAAAACTGGGTTCTTGCATAATGAAATAGTTTCTTAAGGAAAGGATCAGATTCAGTTTTCTTAAACGATCATTCTGAGCACTGGGAGAGTGAGAAACAAGGACCTGGCACTGAAAACATCATTTTGTGTAAAACTGGATTTGTTTATAATGAAAACATTTCTTTAGGAAAGGATCAGAATCAGTTTTCTTAAACGCTCATTCAGAGTGCTGGGAGAGTGAGAAACAAGGACTTGGCACTGAAAACATCATTTTGTGTAAAACTGGATTTGTTTATAATGAAAACATTTCTTTAGGAAAGGATCAGAATCAGTTTTCTTAAACGCTCATTCAGAGTGCTGGGAGAGTGAGAAACAAGGACTTGGCACTGAAAACAGCATTTTGTGTAAAACTGGGTTCTTGCATAATGAAATAGTTTCTTAAGGAAAGGATCAGAATCAGTTTTCTTAAACACTCATTATGAGTGCTGGGAGATTGAGAAACAAGGATTTGGCACTGAAATCTTAATTTTGTGTAAAACTGGGTTCTTGCATAATGAAAAAGTTTCTTAAGGAAAGGATCAGAATCAGTTTTCTTAAACACTCATTCTGAGTGCTGAGAGAGTGAGAAACAAGGATTTGGCACTGAAAACATCATTTTGTGTAAAACTGGGTTCTTGCATAATGAAAAAGTTTCTTAAGGAAAGGATCAGAATCAGTTTTCTTAAACACTCATTCTGAGCGCTGGGAGAGTGAGAAACAAGGACCTGGCACTGAAAACATCATTTTGTGTAAAACTGGGTTCTTGCATAATGAAATAGTTTCTTAAGGAAAGGATCAGAATCAGTTTTCTTAAACACTCATTCTGAGTGCTGGGAGAGTGAGAAACAAGGACTTGGCAATGAAAACATCATTTTGTGTAAAACTGGGTTTGTTTATAATGAAAAAAATTCTTTAGGAAAGGATCAGATTCAGTTTTCTTAAACGCTCATTCTGAGCACTGGGAGAGTGAGAAACAAGGACCTGGCACTGAAAACATCATTTTGTGTAAAACTGGGTTCTTGCATAATGAAATAGTTTCTTAAGGAAAGGATCAGATTCAGTTTTCTTAAACACTCATTCAGAGTGCTGGGAGAGTGAGAAACAAGGACTTGGCAATGAAAACATCATTTTGTGTAAAACTGGGTTTGTTTATAATGAAAAAAATTCTTTAGGAAAGGATCAGATTCAGTTTTCTTAAACGATCATTCTGAGCACTGGGAGAGTGAGAAACAAGGACCTGGCACTGAAAACATCATTTTGTGTAAAACTGGGTTCTTGCATAATGAAATAGTTTCTTAAGGAAAGGATCAGAATCAGTTTTCTTAAACACTCATTCTGAGTGCTGGGAGAGTGAGAAACAAAGACCTGGCACTGAAAACATCATTTTGTGTAAAACTGGATTTGTTTATAGTGAAAACATTTCTTTAGGAAAGGATCAGAATCAGTTTTCTTAAACGCTCATTCAGAGTGCTGGGAGAGTGAGAAACAAGGACTTGGCACTGAAAACAGCATTTTGTGTAAAACTGGGTTCTTGCATAATGAAATAGTTTCTTAAGGAAAGGATCAGAATCAGTTTTCTTAAACACTCATTATGAGTGCTGGGAGAGTGAGAAACAAGGACTTGGCACTGAAAACATCATTTTGTGTAAAACTGGGTTCTTGCATAATGAAATAGTTTCTTAAGGAAAGGATCAGATTCAGTTTTCTTAAACACTCATTCAGAGTGCTGGGAGAGTGAGAAACAAGGACTTGGCAATGAAAACATCATTTTGTGTAAAACTGGGTTTGTTTATAATGAAAAAAATTCTTTAGGAAAGGATCAGATTCAGTTTTCTTAAACGATCATTCTGAGCACTGGGAGAGTGAGAAACAAGGACCTGGCACTGAAAACATCATTTTGTGTAAAACTGGATTTGTTTATAATGAAAACATTTCTTTAGGAAAGGATCAGAATCAGTTTTCTTAAACGCTCATTCAGAGTGCTGGGAGAGTGAGAAACAAGGACTTGGCACTGAAAACATCATTTTGTGTAAAACTGGGTTCTTGCATAATGAAATAGTTTCTTAAGGAAAGGATCAGAATCAGTTTTCTTAAACACTCATTCTGAGTGCTGGGAGAGTGAGAAACAAGGACCTGGCACTGAAAACATCATTTTGTGTAAAACTGGATTTGTTTATAATGAAAACATTTCTTTAGGAAAGGATCAGAATCAGTTTTCTTAAACACTCATTCTGAGCGCTGGGAGAGTGAGAAACAAGGACCTGGCACTGAAAACATCATTTTGTGTAAAACTGGATTTGTTTATAATGAAAACATTTCTTTAGGAAAGGATCAGAATCAGTTTTCTTAAACACTCATTCTGAGCGCTGGGAGAGTGAGAAACAAGGACCTGGCACTGAAAACATCATTTTGTGTAAAACTGGGTTCTTGCATAATGAAATAGTTTCTTAAGGAAAGGATCAGAATCAGTTTTCTTAAACACTCATTCTGAGTGCTGGGAGAGTGAGAAACAAGGACCTGGCACTGAAAACATCATTTTGTGTAAAACTGGATTTGTTTATAATGAAAACATTTCTTTAGGAAAGGATCAGAATCAGTTTTCTTAAACACTCATTCTGAGCGCTGGGAGAGTGAGAAACAAGGACCTGGCACTGAAAACATCATTTTGTGTAAAACTGGATTTGTTTATAATGAAAACATTTCTTTAGGAAAGGATCAGAATCAGTTTTCTTAAACACTCATTCTGAGCGCTGGGAGAGTGAGAAACAAGGACCTGGCACTGAAAACATCATTTTGTGTAAAACTGGGTTCTTGCATAATGAAATAGTTTCTTAAGGAAAGGATCAGAATCAGTTTTCTTAAACGTTCATTCTGAGTGCTGGGAGAGTGAGAAACAAGGACTTGGCACTGAAAACATCATTTTGTGTAAAACTGGATTTGTTTATAATGAAAACATTTCTTTAGGAAAGGATCAGAATCAGTTTTCTTAAACACTCATTCTGAGCGCTGGGAGAGTGAGAAACAAGGACCTGGCACTGAAAACATCATTTTGTGTAAAACTGGGTTCTTGCATAATGAAATAGTTTCTTAAGGAAAGGATCAGAATCAGTTTTCTTAAACGTTCATTCTGAGTGCTGGGAGAGTGAGAAACAAGGACTTGGCACTGAAAACATCATTTTGTGTAAAACTGGGTTCTTGCATAATGAAATAGTTTCTTAAGGAAAGGATCAGAATCAGTTTTCTTAAACGCTCATTCAGAGTGCTGGGAGAGTGAGAAACAAGGACTTGGCAATGAAAACATCATTTTGTGTAAAACTGGGTTTGTTTATAATGAAAAAAATTCTTTAGGAAAGGATCAGATTCAGTTTTCTTAAACGATCATTCTGAGCACTGGGAGAGTGAGAAACAAGGACCTGGCACTGAAAACATCATTTTGTGTAAAACTGGATTTGTTTATAATGAAAACATTTCTTTAGGAAAGGATCAGAATCAGTTTTCTTAAACGCTCATTCAGAGTGCTGGGAGAGTGAGAAACAAGGACTTGGCACTGAAAACAGCATTTTGTGTAAAACTGGGTTCTTGCATAATGAAATAGTTTCTTAAGGAAAGGATCAGAATCAGTTTTCTTAAACACTCATTATGAGTGCTGGGAGAGTGAGAAACAAGGACCTGGCACTGAAAACATCATTTTGTGTAAAACTGGGTTCTTGCATAATGAAATAGTTTCTTAAGGAAAGGATCAGAATCAGTTTTCTTAAACACTCATTCTGAGTGCTGGGAGAGTGAGAAACAAGGACTTGGCACTGAAAACATCATTTTGTGTAAAACTGGATTTGTTTATAATGAAAACATTTCTTTAGGAAAGGATCAGAATCAGTTTTCTTAAACACTCATTCTGAGCGCTGGGAGAGTGAGAAACAAGGACCTGGCACTGAAAACATCATTTTGTGTAAAACTGGGTTCTTGCATAATGAAATAGTTTCTTAAGGAAAGGATCAGAATCAGTTTTCTTAAACACTCATTATGAGTGCTGGGAGAGTGAGAAACAAGGACCTGGCACTGAAAACATCATTTTGTGTAAAACTGGGTTCTTGCATAATGAAATAGTTTCTTAAGGAAAGGATCAGAATCAGTTTTCTTAAACACTCATTCTGAGTGCTAAGAGAGTGAGAAACAAGGACCTGGCACTGAAAACATCATTTTGTGTAAAACTGGATTTGTTTATAATGAAAACATTTCTTTAGGAAAGGATCAGAATCAGTTTTCTTAAACACTCATTCTGAGCGCTGGGAGAGTGAGAAACAAGGACCTGGCACTGAAAACATCATTTTGTGTAAAACTGGATTTGTTTATAATGAAAACATTTCTTTAGGAAAGGATCAGAATCAGTTTTCTTAAACACTCATTCTGAGCGCTGGGAGAGTGAGAAACAAGGACCTGGCACTGAAAACATCATTTTGTGTAAAACTGGGTTCTTGCATAATGAAATAGTTTCTTAAGGAAAGGATCAGAATCAGTTTTCTTAAACGTTCATTCTGAGTGCTGGGAGAGTGAGAAACAAGGACTTGGCACTGAAAACATCATTTTGTGTAAAACTGGATTTGTTTATAATGAAAACATTTCTTTAGGAAAGGATCAGAATCAGTTTTCTTAAACACTCATTCTGAGCGCTGGGAGAGTGAGAAACAAGGACCTGGCACTGAAAACATCATTTTGTGTAAAACTGGGTTCTTGCATAATGAAATAGTTTCTTAAGGAAAGGATCAGAATCAGTTTTCTTAAACGTTCATTCTGAGTGCTGGGAGAGTGAGAAACAAGGACTTGGCACTGAAAACGTCTCGGGTTACTTGGCTGTAACCCTGTTCCCTGAAAAAGCGGGAACGAGATGCTGCGTTTCAAACGCTATGGGAGAACAGTCTTTGTTCGACCGGTTGTGAAGCACGTGTGTCAAACACGCCAAAAATTATTTTGGCTTTAAATAACCTCGGCAGGTGACGTGGCTAATTACACCCGCACCTGCCGGTTATAAATACGCGTGATTGCGGACGCGTCATCAGGTTCCAACTTTGTCTGAAAGGACGTCCGGGCACGCCTACAGTGCGGCATTGAGGCGCAGCATCTCGTTCCCGCTTTTTCAGGGAACAGGGTTACAGCCAAGTAACCCGAGACGTTCCCTATCAAAAGCTACACTCGATGCTGCGTTTCAAACGCTATGGGAACGAGAATACCAACGCCGCCGTACTGGAAGTGTCTGGACCCCCCAAGGTTGTGTGACGTGTGTGCACAATCCGAGAGGAGGACTCAAGCACGACTCTGGGATGTAGACTCCAGGACACGTGAGCCGGGAGTGGCATGGACATCCAGACTATAAAATCTAACAAATGTGTGCGGAGAGGACCAGCCCGCCGCATCACACACTTGCTGCAAGGGGACTCCTCTTGCTAAGGCCATAGAAGAAGAAACCCCCCTTGTGGAATGAGCTCTGACTCCTAGAGGTGAAGCTTGACCGCGCGCCTCATAGGCCAGAGCAATAGCATCCCTCACCCAATGTGACATTGTTTGCTTGGTAGCAGCCGCCCCTTTGTTGCGGCCCCCATAGCATATAAAAAGTTGCTCTGATTTACGCCACTGGCTTGTGCGGTGGACGTAAGTCTGAAGAGCACGTACTGGACACAGTAGGTGTAATCTTTCCTGCTCCGACGTCGTGAACGGCGGAGGGCAAAAGGCCTCAAGAATAACCGGATGCACGGTGGAGAACGGAACTTTAGGAAGATAACTCGGGTGAGGATGCAGAATAGCTTTGACCATCCCAGGGGCAAAGTTTAAACAGGACGGCGAGGTCGAGAGCGCCTGCAAATCTCCAATTCTCTTAAGAGAGGTGATTGCCATTAGAAAAACCATTTTAAAGGTCAGAAGCCTGACAGGCGCTGATTCCATAGGTTCGAAGGGGGCGCTAACTAGACCCTCGAGCACTGTCGCTAAGTCCCATGGAGGGACTGTCCTTCTAGAAGGAGGCATCAGTCGCCTCGCTCCTCGAATAAAGCGGACAACTAAAGGGTGCTTTCCCACATTAACCCCTTCAATCAGGGCGTGGCAGGCCGAAATGGCGGCCACGTAAACCCTGAGAGTACCAGGGCTTATCCCTGAGGACAGTTTCTCTTGCAGAAATTCCAACACTGAAACTATCTGACAATGAATTGGGTCTGCATGGTGCGCAAGGCACCATCTTTCAAAAACGCTCCATCTAAGGGCGTAGCACCTTCTAGTGGAGGGAGCCCTAGCACTTAAAATAGTCTCTACTACATCAGGCGGGAGCCCAGTGCCTCTCAACTGGTGCCCCTCAGGGGCCAGACATGGAGGTTCCAGAGCTCGGGACGAGGATGAAACACTGTCCCCTGTGCCTGAGATAAAAGATCTCTCCTGACTGGGATCGCCCAAGGATGGTCGTCTAGGAGGGATACTAGGTCCGAGAACCAGATTCTGGTTGGCCAACGGGGAGCTATCAATAAGAGGCGAGACCCTTGTTGACGGACCTTCGCCAGGACTCCCGGGAGCAGAGCTGTCGGAGGAAATGCGTAAAGACGCAGTCTGGGCCACGTATGGGCCATCGCGTCCAGACCCAGGGGAGCTGGATGAGTCAGAGAGAAGTAGAGGGGACATTGTGCTGTCTCCTGCGTAGCAAAGAGGTCCACCTCTGCTTCGTAAAATCTTTCCCAGATTTGTTTGACTATTTCGGGGTGGAGTTTCCATTCCCCGTTTGTCACAGCTTGTCTGGACAGCAAGTCTGCTCCCACATTCATATGCCCCGGGATGTGAATTGCTCTGAGGGACAGAAATTTGCCCTCTGCCCAGGGCAGAATCTGCTGGGCCAATTTGTTCAGGTGGCGCGACCGCAGTCCGCCCTGGTGATTTATGTACGAGACTACTGAAGTGTTGTCCACCCGCACTAGGACATGGTAGCCTCGTAACTGCCGGAGGAAGTATTTCAGGGCCAGAAATACAGCCATCATTTCGAGGCAATTGATGTGCCAATCGAGAAGATGACCTCTCCAGATCCCTTGGGCTGGACGGCCATTTAAGACCGCACCCCAACCCGTGAGGGATGCGTCTGTCGTTAGCATTTTGCGACGACAACACGGACCGAGAGTGGGACCTAAAGTCAGAAACCGAGGTCTGAACCACATAGAAAGGGTGCGAAGCCCCTGGCGCGTCACCCTTATATGCCTCTGGGGGTTGGCCCTTGGATGAAACCCCCTGGCTCTGAGCCACAACTGAAACGGTCTCATATGCAGGAGGCCCAGAGGTATTACTGTGGAAGCCGCCGCCATGAGACCTAGAACTCTCTGAAAGTAATGATTTGTCACTTTCTGGCCTAACCTGATGCTCCTCAGGGTGTTTTGTACGGACTCGACACGTGCCGGAGACAGTTGTGCCTGCATTTCGATCGAGTCCCATATGACCCCGAGATACGTTGTATTTTGCGTAGGGGAAAGAACGCTCTTTTTGGCGTTGAGTCTCAACCCTAGAGCTTTGAGATGAGCTAGGACGACATCCCGATGTCGAAGCGCTAGCTCTCGAGACTGAGCTAAAATCAGCCAGTCGTCTATGTAATTCAAGATGCGGATGCCCCGGAGTCGCAAAGGAGCCAGAGCTGCATCCATGCATTTTGTGTATGTGCGGGGTGACAAGGCTAGGCCGAATGGAAGAACCCGATACTGGTAAGCTTCGCCCCCGAAAGCGAACCTCAGGAATCTTCTGTGTTGTGGTAAGATCTCTATGTGAAAGTATGCGTCTTTGAGATCGATCGTCACGAACCAGTCGTGACACTGAATTTGAGACACAATCATCTTGATTGTCAACATTTTGAACTTGAGTGTCTTTAGGTAGCGGTTCAATCCGCGAAGATCTAGAATTGGACGCAACCCCCCATCCTTCTTGGGGACTAGAAAATACCGGCTGTAATAGCCTGACTCTCTGTCTAATAGGGGAACATGTTCTATGGCCCCTTTGTCCAGCAGAGCTTGTAATTCTTGTGTCAACAGATGCACTCGCTCCGGTTGCACGGAAGTGGAGACCACGCCGTTGAAACGCGGAGGGCGATATGCAAATTGAATTCTGTAGCCTTTGGTTACAGTCCTTTCTACCCATGGAGAGATACCTGGCAGTAGTTTCCACGCTGCCAGATTCTCTGAAAGGGGTATCAATGTCAACACTTCGTCCTGTTGGGGGGATGCCAGACATTCGGTGCCCTGCAGTATGGCAGGAGACGACCGAGTATTTAGCATTTTTGAGCCCGCTAATCCCCGAAAGGCTTGTAGCTCCGGGGATTGCAAAGCGGCCCTGTGAGGGTACCGAAGAGGAGCCTCTAGTTTCTCTTGGAATTGTGGGCACCCCTCCCCGGGGGGGCAAACCCCCACATTCCCGGTCACACATGTCTCAGGGTTTCTTCTTCTTTGAAGAAATAAAACGCCTCAGGTCCGGACCTCCCGATGCGGCCTGAGGGGCACGGTGGGCCGCTCCCCTGCCTCTGCGAGGGGGGGCGCGACTCGCCACACTTTCCCTGAGGACCTCACGCCTCAGGTAGACCGGACCCACCCGAGACTGTGTGCCTGGCCGGGACTGGGGAACTGATCCGGAGTGGGTGGCCGACACTCCAGATGCTTGTGCACGGCGGGGTAGGTATTTGTCGAATGCCTCCTCATGTCGTCTCGCCTCCCGGAACCTGGTGACAACGGTATTAACCGAATCCCCAAAGAGTCCAGAAGGCGAGATCGGGGCATCAAGGAGGAAGGCTCTGTCCCTGTCCTTGATGCCCGTGAGGTTCAACCACAGGTGCCTCTCCGCAGTAACCAAAGCAGCCATGGAACGGCCGATGGCACGGGCCGTCTGCTTGGTTGCACGGAGAGACAAATCTGTGGCGCAGCGTAGGTCTGAAAATGCTGCTTCGTCAATAACCCCGCCGGTGCTGACATCATCCAGTAAGTCAGCCTGGTACGCCTGCAGAACCGCCATGGTGTGCAGAGCAGCACCAGCCTGACCTGCTGCCTGAAAAGCCTTTCCCACCAGCGCAGATGTGACTCTGCAAGGCTTGGTGGGAAGAGAGGGCTTTTTCAGGGATGACGATGTCGCAGGGGAGAGATAGCCAGCCAGCGTCTCTTCCACCCTTGGCATCGCCATGTATCCCCGTGTCTTTGCACCAACGATGGTCGAATAAATCGACGTCGATGGCACAAAAACACGGGAGGAGTGAGGTTTCTGCCATGAGCGAGATAGCTCGCTGTGGAGATCCTCAAAGAAAGGGAGAGCCCTACTCTGGGGCTCCTCCCTCCGGCCACCTGACAGATATCTGTCATCCAGCTTTGAACCCTTGGGGGCCTCTTGTTCCTGCGGCCAGTCGAGGTGGAGCCTGTCGACTGCCTTGGTTACCGCCCCGATTAGATCCTCAATCGCCTTAGTATCGCGAGAGGACCGCTCGGAGGCGGTGCTATCTAACCCCGCAGAAACAAGGGAAGCCTCGTCCTCCGCCGGCTCAGAAGAAGTGCCGAGGCACGCTCCAGAAGCGGACGCGAGGACGTCGCGGTTCGGCGAATGCACGGTAGAAGCGGACGGATCCGTCTCTCGTGCCTCAGCAAGCTCAAACCGCGAGCCCCAGGATGAGGAAGAGGTGGCTCGGTCTCGCTTAAAAAACGCGAGCCGAGCACGCAGAACTCTGAACTCAAAAACGTCACAGAGTTCACACTCTCCCTCAAGTCCCTGGGCGGCATGGTCAGCCCCCAAGCATTCAAAGCAAAACTCATGCTTATCAAAATCGGAGAGGATCCTCTCACAGGGAGGAACACATCTCCGATCTGAGTCAGTCATGGTTTTGTTATATTTTTCCTAATTCTTATACTAGGCTAAGAAACTCAGAGAGTGCTTGGTCACTAGTCTAAGAATGTAGGTAATATGTTTTGTGTTTAATTTTTCGTTCGAAAAAATAACAAAGAAGGAGACTTCTCCCTCACACACACGCACACACAAAGCGGTCCTTGAAGACAAAAGAACCTGATGACGCGTCCGCAATCACGCGTATTTATAACCGGCAGGTGCGGGTGTAATTAGCCACGTCACCTGCCGAGGTTATTTAAAGCCAAAATAATTTTTGGCGTGTTTGACACACGTGCTTCACAACCGGTCGAACAAAGACTGTTCTCCCATAGCGTTTGAAACGCAGCATCGAGTGTAGCTTTTGATAGGGAACATCATTTTGTGTAAAACTGGGTTCTTGCATAATGAAATAGTTTCTTAAGGAAAGGATCAGAATCAGTTTTCTTAAACACTCATTCTGAGTGCTGGGAGAGTGAGAAACAAAGACCTGGCACTGAAAACATCATTTTGTGTAAAACTGGATTTGTTTATAATGAAAACATTTCTTTAGGAAAGGATCAGAATCAGTTTTCTTAAACGCTCATTCAGAGTGCTGGGAGAGTGAGAAACAAGGACTTGGCACTGAAAACAGCATTTTGTGTAAAACTGGGTTCTTGCATAATGAAATAGTTTCTTAAGGAAAGGATCAGAATCAGTTTTCTTAAACACTCATTATGAGTGCTGGGAGAGTGAGAAACAAGGATTTGGCACTGAAATCTTAATTTTGTGTAAAACTGGGTTCTTGCATAATGAAAAAGTTTCTTAAGGAAAGGATCAGAATCAGTTTTCTTAAACACTCATTCTGAGTGCTGGGAGAGTGAGAAACAAGGATTTGGCACTGAAAACATCATTTTGTGTAAAACTGGGTTCTTGCATAATGAAATAGTTTCTTAAGGAAAGGATCAGAATCAGTTTTCTTAAACACTCATTCTGAGTGCTGGGAGAGTGAGAAACAAGGACTTGGCAATGAAAACATCATTTTGTGTAAAACTGGGTTTGTTTATAATGAAAAAAATTCTTTAGGAAAGGATCAGATTCAGTTTTCTTAAACGCTCATTCTGAGCACTGGGAGAGTGAGAAACAAGGACCTGGCACTGAAAACATCATTTTGTGTAAAACTGGGTTCTTGCATAATGAAATAGTTTCTTAAGGAAAGGATCAGATTCAGTTTTCTTAAACACTCATTCAGAGTGCTGGGAGAGTGAGAAACAAGGACTTGGCAATGAAAACATCATTTTGTGTAAAACTGGGTTTGTTTATAATGAAAAAAATTCTTTAGGAAAGGATCAGATTCAGTTTTCTTAAACGATCATTCTGAGCACTGGGAGAGTGAGAAACAAGGACCTGGCACTGAAAACATCATTTTGTGTAAAACTGGGTTCTTGCATAATGAAATAGTTTCTTAAGGAAAGGATCAGAATCAGTTTTCTTAAACACTCATTCTGAGTGCTGGGAGAGTGAGAAACAAAGACCTGGCACTGAAAACATCATTTTGTGTAAAACTGGATTTGTTTATAGTGAAAACATTTCTTTAGGAAAGGATCAGAATCAGTTTTCTTAAACGCTCATTCAGAGTGCTGGGAGAGTGAGAAACAAGGACTTGGCACTGAAAACAGCATTTTGTGTAAAACTGGGTTCTTGCATAATGAAATAGTTTCTTAAGGAAAGGATCAGAATCAGTTTTCTTAAACACTCATTATGAGTGCTGGGAGAGTGAGAAACAAGGACTTGGCACTGAAAACATCATTTTGTGTAAAACTGGGTTCTTGCATAATGAAATAGTTTCTTAAGGAAAGGATCAGATTCAGTTTTCTTAAACACTCATTCAGAGTGCTGGGAGAGTGAGAAACAAGGACTTGGCAATGAAAACATCATTTTGTGTAAAACTGGGTTTGTTTATAATGAAAAAAATTCTTTAGGAAAGGATCAGATTCAGTTTTCTTAAACGATCATTCTGAGCACTGGGAGAGTGAGAAACAAGGACCTGGCACTGAAAACATCATTTTGTGTAAAACTGGATTTGTTTATAATGAAAACATTTCTTTAGGAAAGGATCAGAATCAGTTTTCTTAAACGCTCATTCAGAGTGCTGGGAGAGTGAGAAACAAGGACTTGGCACTGAAAACATCATTTTGTGTAAAACTGGGTTCTTGCATAATGAAATAGTTTCTTAAGGAAAGGATCAGAATCAGTTTTCTTAAACACTCATTCTGAGTGCTGGGAGAGTGAGAAACAAGGACCTGGCACTGAAAACATCATTTTGTGTAAAACTGGATTTGTTTATAATGAAAACATTTCTTTAGGAAAGGATCAGAATCAGTTTTCTTAAACACTCATTCTGAGCGCTGGGAGAGTGAGAAACAAGGACCTGGCACTGAAAACATCATTTTGTGTAAAACTGGATTTGTTTATAATGAAAACATTTCTTTAGGAAAGGATCAGAATCAGTTTTCTTAAACACTCATTCTGAGCGCTGGGAGAGTGAGAAACAAGGACCTGGCACTGAAAACATCATTTTGTGTAAAACTGGGTTCTTGCATAATGAAATAGTTTCTTAAGGAAAGGATCAGAATCAGTTTTCTTAAACACTCATTCTGAGTGCTGGGAGAGTGAGAAACAAGGACCTGGCACTGAAAACATCATTTTGTGTAAAACTGGATTTGTTTATAATGAAAACATTTCTTTAGGAAAGGATCAGAATCAGTTTTCTTAAACACTCATTCTGAGCGCTGGGAGAGTGAGAAACAAGGACCTGGCACTGAAAACATCATTTTGTGTAAAACTGGATTTGTTTATAATGAAAACATTTCTTTAGGAAAGGATCAGAATCAGTTTTCTTAAACACTCATTCTGAGCGCTGGGAGAGTGAGAAACAAGGACCTGGCACTGAAAACATCATTTTGTGTAAAACTGGGTTCTTGCATAATGAAATAGTTTCTTAAGGAAAGGATCAGAATCAGTTTTCTTAAACGTTCATTCTGAGTGCTGGGAGAGTGAGAAACAAGGACTTGGCACTGAAAACATCATTTTGTGTAAAACTGGATTTGTTTATAATGAAAACATTTCTTTAGGAAAGGATCAGAATCAGTTTTCTTAAACACTCATTCTGAGCGCTGGGAGAGTGAGAAACAAGGACCTGGCACTGAAAACATCATTTTGTGTAAAACTGGGTTCTTGCATAATGAAATAGTTTCTTAAGGAAAGGATCAGAATCAGTTTTCTTAAACGTTCATTCTGAGTGCTGGGAGAGTGAGAAACAAGGACTTGGCACTGAAAACATCATTTTGTGTAAAACTGGGTTCTTGCATAATGAAATAGTTTCTTAAGGAAAGGATCAGAATCAGTTTTCTTAAACGCTCATTCAGAGTGCTGGGAGAGTGAGAAACAAGGACTTGGCAATGAAAACATCATTTTGTGTAAAACTGGGTTTGTTTATAATGAAAAAAATTCTTTAGGAAAGGATCAGATTCAGTTTTCTTAAACGATCATTCTGAGCACTGGGAGAGTGAGAAACAAGGACCTGGCACTGAAAACATCATTTTGTGTAAAACTGGATTTGTTTATAATGAAAACATTTCTTTAGGAAAGGATCAGAATCAGTTTTCTTAAACGCTCATTCAGAGTGCTGGGAGAGTGAGAAACAAGGACTTGGCACTGAAAACAGCATTTTGTGTAAAACTGGGTTCTTGCATAATGAAATAGTTTCTTAAGGAAAGGATCAGAATCAGTTTTCTTAAACACTCATTATGAGTGCTGGGAGAGTGAGAAACAAGGACCTGGCACTGAAAACATCATTTTGTGTAAAACTGGGTTCTTGCATAATGAAATAGTTTCTTAAGGAAAGGATCAGAATCAGTTTTCTTAAACACTCATTCTGAGTGCTGGGAGAGTGAGAAACAAGGACTTGGCACTGAAAACATCATTTTGTGTAAAACTGGATTTGTTTATAATGAAAACATTTCTTTAGGAAAGGATCAGAATCAGTTTTCTTAAACACTCATTCTGAGCGCTGGGAGAGTGAGAAACAAGGACCTGGCACTGAAAACATCATTTTGTGTAAAACTGGGTTCTTGCATAATGAAATAGTTTCTTAAGGAAAGGATCAGAATCAGTTTTCTTAAACACTCATTATGAGTGCTGGGAGAGTGAGAAACAAGGACCTGGCACTGAAAACATCATTTTGTGTAAAACTGGGTTCTTGCATAATGAAATAGTTTCTTAAGGAAAGGATCAGAATCAGTTTTCTTAAACACTCATTCTGAGTGCTAAGAGAGTGAGAAACAAGGACCTGGCACTGAAAACATCATTTTGTGTAAAACTGGATTTGTTTATAATGAAAACATTTCTTTAGGAAAGGATCAGAATCAGTTTTCTTAAACACTCATTCTGAGCGCTGGGAGAGTGAGAAACAAGGACCTGGCACTGAAAACATCATTTTGTGTAAAACTGGATTTGTTTATAATGAAAACATTTCTTTAGGAAAGGATCAGAATCAGTTTTCTTAAACACTCATTCTGAGCGCTGGGAGAGTGAGAAACAAGGACCTGGCACTGAAAACATCATTTTGTGTAAAACTGGGTTCTTGCATAATGAAATAGTTTCTTAAGGAAAGGATCAGAATCAGTTTTCTTAAACGTTCATTCTGAGTGCTGGGAGAGTGAGAAACAAGGACTTGGCACTGAAAACATCATTTTGTGTAAAACTGGATTTGTTTATAATGAAAACATTTCTTTAGGAAAGGATCAGAATCAGTTTTCTTAAACACTCATTCTGAGCGCTGGGAGAGTGAGAAACAAGGACCTGGCACTGAAAACATCATTTTGTGTAAAACTGGGTTCTTGCATAATGAAATAGTTTCTTAAGGAAAGGATCAGAATCAGTTTTCTTAAACGTTCATTCTGAGTGCTGGGAGAGTGAGAAACAAGGACTTGGCACTGAAAACATCATTTTGTGTAAAACTGGGTTCTTGCATAATGAAATAGTTTCTTAAGGAAAGGATCAGAATCAGTTTTCTTAAACACTCATTCTGAGTGCTGGGAGAGTGAGAAACAAAGACCTGGCACTGAAAACATCATTTTGTGTAAAACTGGATTTGTTTATAATGAAAACATTTCTTTAGGAAAGGATCAGAATCAGTTTTCTTAAACGCTCATTCAGAGTGCTGGGAGAGTGAGAAACAAGGACTTGGCACTGAAAACAGCATTTTGTGTAAAACTGGGTTCTTGCATAATGAAATAGTTTCTTAAGGAAAGGATCAGAATCAGTTTTCTTAAACACTCATTATGAGTGCTGGGAGAGTGAGAAACAAGGATTTGGCACTGAAATCTTAATTTTGTGTAAAACTGGGTTCTTGCATAATGAAAAAGTTTCTTAAGGAAAGGATCAGAATCAGTTTTCTTAAACACTCATTCTGAGTGCTGGGAGAGTGAGAAACAAGGATTTGGCACTGAAAACATCATTTTGTGTAAAACTGGGTTCTTGCATAATGAAATAGTTTCTTAAGGAAAGGATCAGAATCAGTTTTCTTAAACACTCATTCTGAGTGCTGGGAGAGTGAGAAACAAGGACTTGGCAATGAAAACATCATTTTGTGTAAAACTGGGTTTGTTTATAATGAAAAAAATTCTTTAGGAAAGGATCAGATTCAGTTTTCTTAAACGCTCATTCTGAGCACTGGGAGAGTGAGAAACAAGGACCTGGCACTGAAAACATCATTTTGTGTAAAACTGGGTTCTTGCATAATGAAATAGTTTCTTAAGGAAAGGATCAGATTCAGTTTTCTTAAACACTCATTCAGAGTGCTGGGAGAGTGAGAAACAAGGACTTGGCAATGAAAACATCATTTTGTGTAAAACTGGGTTTGTTTATAATGAAAAAAATTCTTTAGGAAAGGATCAGATTCAGTTTTCTTAAACGATCATTCTGAGCACTGGGAGAGTGAGAAACAAGGACCTGGCACTGAAAACATCATTTTGTGTAAAACTGGGTTCTTGCATAATGAAATAGTTTCTTAAGGAAAGGATCAGAATCAGTTTTCTTAAACACTCATTCTGAGTGCTGGGAGAGTGAGAAACAAAGACCTGGCACTGAAAACATCATTTTGTGTAAAACTGGATTTGTTTATAATGAAAACATTTCTTTAGGAAAGGATCAGAATCAGTTTTCTTAAACGCTCATTCAGAGTGCTGGGAGAGTGAGAAACAAGGACTTGGCACTGAAAACAGCATTTTGTGTAAAACTGGGTTCTTGCATAATGAAATAGTTTCTTAAGGAAAGGATCAGAATCAGTTTTCTTAAACACTCATTATGAGTGCTGGGAGAGTGAGAAACAAGGACTTGGCACTGAAAACATCATTTTGTGTAAAACTGGGTTCTTGCATAATGAAATAGTTTCTTAAGGAAAGGATCAGATTCAGTTTTCTTAAACGATCATTCTGAGCACTGGGAGAGTGAGAAACAAGGACCTGGCACTGAAAACATCATTTTGTGTAAAACTGGATTTGTTTATAATGAAAACATTTCTTTAGGAAAGGATCAGAATCAGTTTTCTTAAACGCTCATTCAGAGTGCTGGGAGAGTGAGAAACAAGGACTTGGCACTGAAAACAGCATTTTGTGTAAAACTGGGTTCTTGCATAATGAAATAGTTTCTTAAGGAAAGGATCAGAATCAGTTTTCTTAAACACTCATTATGAGTGCTGGGAGAGTGAGAAACAAGGACCTGGCACTGAAAACATCATTTTGTGTAAAACTGGGTTCTTGCATAATGAAATAGTTTCTTAAGGAAAGGATCAGAATCAGTTTTCTTAAACACTCATTCTGAGTGCTGGGAGAGTGAGAAACAAGGACCTGGCACTGAAAACATCATTTTGTGTAAAACTGGATTTGTTTATAATGAAAACATTTCTTTAGGAAAGGATCAGAATCAGTTTTCTTAAACACTCATTCGGAGCGCTGGGAGAGTGAGAAACAAGGACCTGGCACTGAAAACATCATTTTGTGTAAAACTGGATTTGTTTATAATGAAAACATTTCTTTAGGAAAGGATCAGAATCAGTTTTCTTAAACACTCATTCTGAGCGCTGGGAGAGTGAGAAACAAGGACCTGGCACTGAAAACATCATTTTGTGTAAAACTGGGTTCTTGCATAATGAAATAGTTTCTTAAGGAAAGGATCAGAATCAGTTTTCTTAAACGTTCATTCTGAGTGCTGGGAGAGTGAGAAACAAGGACTTGGCACTGAAAACATCATTTTGTGTAAAACTGGATTTGTTTATAATGAAAACATTTCTTTAGGAAAGGATCAGAATCAGTTTTCTTAAACACTCATTCTGAGCGCTGGGAGAGTGAGAAACAAGGACCTGGCACTGAAAACATCATTTTGTGTAAAACTGGGTTCTTGCATAATGAAATAGTTTCTTAAGGAAAGGATCAGAATCAGTTTTCTTAAACGTTCATTCTGAGTGCTGGGAGAGTGAGAAACAAGGACTTGGCACTGAAAACATCATTTTGTGTAAAACTGGGTTCTTGCATAATGAAATAGTTTCTTAAGGAAAGGATCAGAATCAGTTTTCTTAAACGCTCATTCAGAGTGCTGGGAGAGTGAGAAACAAGGACTTGGCACTGAAAACAGCATTTTGTGTAAAACTGGGTTCTTGCATAATGAAATAGTTTCTTAAGGAAAGGATCAGAATCAGTTTTCTTAAACACTCATTATGAGTGCTGGGAGAGTGAGAAACAAGGACCTGGCACTGAAAACATCATTTTGTGTAAAACTGGGTTCTTGCATAATGAAATAGTTTCTTAAGGAAAGGATCAGAATCAGTTTTCTTAAACACTCATTCTGAGTGCTGGGAGAGTGAGAAACAAGGACTTGGCACTGAAAACATCATTTTGTGTAAAACTGGATTTGTTTATAATGAAAACATTTCTTTAGGAAAGGATCAGAATCAGTTTTCTTAAACACTCATTCTGAGCGCTGGGAGAGTGAGAAACAAGGACCTGGCACTGAAAACATCATTTTGTGTAAAACTGGGTTCTTGCATAATGAAATAGTTTCTTTAGGAAAGGATCAGAATCAGTTTTCTTAAACACTCATTCTGAGCGCTGGGAGAGTGAGAAACAAGGACCTGGCACTGAAAACATCATTTTGTGTAAAACTGGGTTCTTGCATAATGAAATAGTTTCTTAAGGAAAGGATCAGAATCAGTTTTCTTAAACGTTCATTCTGAGTGCTGGGAGAGTGAGAAACAAGGACTTGGCACTGAAAACATCATTTTGTGTAAAACTGGGTTCTTGCATAATGAAATAGTTTCTTAAGGAAAGGATCAGAATCAGTTTTCTTAAACGCTCATTCAGAGTGCTGGGAGAGTGAGAAACAAGGACTTGGCACTGAAAACAGCATTTTGTGTAAAACTGGGTTCTTGCATAATGAAATAGTTTCTTAAGGAAAGGATCAGAATCAGTTTTCTTAAACACTCATTATGAGTGCTGGGAGAGTGAGAAACAAGGACCTGGCACTGAAAACATCATTTTGTGTAAAACTGGGTTCTTGCATAATGAAATAGTTTCTTAAGGAAAGGATCAGAATCAGTTTTCTTAAACACTCATTCTGAGTGCTGGGAGAGTGAGAAACAAGGACCTGGCACTGAAAACATCATTTTGTGTAAAACTGGATTTGTTTATAATGAAAACATTTCTTTAGGAAAGGATCAGAATCAGTTTTCTTAAACACTCATTCTGAGCGCTGGGAGAGTGAGAAACAAGGACCTGGCACTGAAAACATCATTTTGTGTAAAACTGGGTTCTTGCATAATGAAATAGTTTCTTAAGGAAAGGATCAGAATCAGTTTTCTTAAACGTTCATTCTGAGTGCTGGGAGAGTGAGAAACAAGGACTTGGCACTGAAAACATCATTTTGTGTAAAACTGGATTTGTTTATAATGAAAACATTTCTTAAGGAAAGGATCAGAATCAGTTTTCTTAAACGTTCATTCTGAGTGCTGGGAGAGTGAGAAACAAGGACTTGGCACTGAAAACATCATTTTGTGTAAAACTGGGTTCTTGCATAATGAAATAGTTTCTTAAGGAAAGGATCAGAATCAGTTTTCTTAAACACTCATTCTGAGTGCTGGGAGAGTGAGAAACAAAGACCTGGCACTGAAAACATCATTTTGTGTAAAACTGGATTTGTTTATAATGAAAACATTTCTTTAGGAAAGGATCAGAATCAGTTTTCTTAAACGCTCATTCAGAGTGCTGGGAGAGTGAGAAACAAGGACTTGGCACTGAAAACAGCATTTTGTGTAAAACTGGGTTCTTGCATAATGAAATAGTTTCTTAAGGAAAGGATCAGAATCAGTTTTCTTAAACACTCATTATGAGTGCTGGGAGAGTGAGAAACAAGGATTTGGCACTGAAATCTTAATTTTGTGTAAAACTGGGTTCTTGCATAATGAAAAAGTTTCTTAAGGAAAGGATCAGAATCAGTTTTCTTAAACACTCATTCTGAGTGCTGGGAGAGTGAGAAACAAGGATTTGGCACTGAAAACATCATTTTGTGTAAAACTGGGTTCTTGCATAATGAAAAAGTTTCTTAAGGAAAGGATCAGAATCAGTTTTCTTAAACACTCATTCTGAGCGCTGGGAGAGTGAGAAACAAGGACCTGGCACTGAAAACATCATTTTGTGTAAAACTGGGTTCTTGCATAATGAAATAGTTTCTTAAGGAAAGGATCAGAATCAGTTTTCTTAAACGTTCATTCTGAGTGCTGGGAGAGTGAGAAACAAGGACTTGGCACTGAAAACATCATTTTGTGTAAAACTGGATTTGTTTATAATGAAAACATTTCTTAAGGAAAGGATCAGAATCAGTTTTCTTAAACGTTCATTCTGAGTGCTGGGAGAGTGAGAAACAAGGACTTGGCACTGAAAACATCATTTTGTGTAAAACTGGGTTCTTGCATAATGAAATAGTTTCTTAAGGAAAGGATCAGAATCAGTTTTCTTAAACACTCATTCTGAGTGCTGGGAGAGTGAGAAACAAAGACCTGGCACTGAAAACATCATTTTGTGTAAAACTGGATTTGTTTATAATGAAAACATTTCTTTAGGAAAGGATCAGAATCAGTTTTCTTAAACGCTCATTCAGAGTGCTGGGAGAGTGAGAAACAAGGACTTGGCACTGAAAACAGCATTTTGTGTAAAACTGGGTTCTTGCATAATGAAATAGTTTCTTAAGGAAAGGATCAGAATCAGTTTTCTTAAACACTCATTATGAGTGCTGGGAGAGTGAGAAACAAGGATTTGGCACTGAAATCTTAATTTTGTGTAAAACTGGGTTCTTGCATAATGAAAAAGTTTCTTAAGGAAAGGATCAGAATCAGTTTTCTTAAACACTCATTCTGAGTGCTGGGAGAGTGAGAAACAAGGATTTGGCACTGAAAACATCATTTTGTGTAAAACTGGGTTCTTGCATAATGAAAAAGTTTCTTAAGGAAAGGATCAGAATCAGTTTTCTTAAACGTTCATTCTGAGTGCTGGGAGAGTGAGAAACAAGGACTTGGCACTGAAAACAGCATTTTGTGTAAAACTGGGTTCTTGCATAATGAAATAGTTTCTTAAGGAAAGGATCAGAATCAGTTTTCTTAAACGTTCATTCTGAGTGCTGGGAGAGTGAGAAACAAGGATTTGGCACTGAAAACATCATTTTGTGTAAAACTGGGTTCTTGCATAATGAAAAAGTTTCTTAAGGAAAGGATCAGAATCAGTTTTCTTAAACACTCATTCTGAGCGCTGGGAGAGTGAGAAACAAGGACCTGGCACTGAAAACATCATTTTGTGTAAAACTGGGTTCTTGCATAATGAAATAGTTTCTTAAGGAAAGGATCAGAATCAGTTTTCTTAAACACTCATTCTGAGTGCTGGGAGAGTGAGAAACAAGGACTTGGCAATGAAAACATCATTTTGTGTAAAACTGGGTTTGTTTATAATGAAAAAAATTCTTTAGGAAAGGATCAGATTCAGTTTTCTTAAACGCTCATTCTGAGCACTGGGAGAGTGAGAAACAAGGACCTGGCACTGAAAACATCATTTTGTGTAAAACTGGGTTCTTGCATAATGAAATAGTTTCTTAAGGAAAGGATCAGAATCAGTTTTCTTAAACACTCATTCTGAGTGCTGGGAGAGTGAGAAACAAGGACTTGGCACTGAAAACATCATTTTGTGTAAAACTGGATTTGTTTATAATGAAAACATTTCTTTAGGAAAGGATCAGAATCAGTTTTCTTAAACACTCATTCTGAGCGCTGGGAGAGTGAGAAACAAGGACCTGGCACTGAAAACATCATTTTGTGTAAAACTGGGTTCTTGCATAATGAAATAGTTTCTTAAGGAAAGGATCAGAATCAGTTTTCTTAAACGTTCATTCTGAGTGCTGGCAGAGTGAGAAACAAGGACTTGGCACTGAAAACATCATTTTGTGTAAAACTGGGTTCTTGCATAATGAAATAGTTTCTTAAGGAAAGGATCAGAATCAGTTTTCTTAAACGCTCATTCAGAGTGCTGGGAGAGTGAGAAACAAGGACTTGGCACTGAAAACAGCATTTTGTGTAAAACTGGGTTCTTGCATAATGAAATAGTTTCTTAAGGAAAGGATCAGAATCAGTTTTCTTAAACACTCATTATGAGTGCTGGGAGAGTGAGAAACAAGGACCTGGCACTGAAAACATCATTTTGTGTAAAACTGGGTTCTTGCATAATGAAATAGTTTCTTAAGGAAAGGATCAGAATCAGTTTTCTTAAACACTCATTCTGAGTGCTGGGAGAGTGAGAAACAAGGACCTGGCACTGAAAACATCATTTTGTGTAAAACTGGATTTGTTTATAATGAAAACATTTCTTTAGGAAAGGATCAGAATCAGTTTTCTTAAACACTCATTCTGAGCGCTGGGAGAGTGAGAAACAAGGACCTGGCACTGAAAACATCATTTTGTGTAAAACTGGGTTCTTGCATAATGAAATAGTTTCTTAAGGAAAGGATCAGAATCAGTTTTCTTAAACGTTCATTCTGAGTGCTGGGAGAGTGAGAAACAAGGACTTGGCACTGAAAACATCATTTTGTGTAAAACTGGATTTGTTTATAATGAAAACATTTCTTAAGGAAAGGATCAGAATCAGTTTTCTTAAACGTTCATTCTGAGTGCTGGGAGAGTGAGAAACAAGGACTTGGCACTGAAAACATCATTTTGTGTAAAACTGGGTTCTTGCATAATGAAATAGTTTCTTAAGGAAAGGATCAGAATCAGTTTTCTTAAACACTCATTCTGAGTGCTGGGAGAGTGAGAAACAAAGACCTGGCACTGAAAACATCATTTTGTGTAAAACTGGATTTGTTTATAATGAAAACATTTCTTTAGGAAAGGATCAGAATCAGTTTTCTTAAACGCTCATTCAGAGTGCTGGGAGAGTGAGAAACAAGGACTTGGCACTGAAAACAGCATTTTGTGTAAAACTGGGTTCTTGCATAATGAAATAGTTTCTTAAGGAAAGGATCAGAATCAGTTTTCTTAAACACTCATTATGAGTGCTGGGAGAGTGAGAAACAAGGATTTGGCACTGAAATCTTAATTTTGTGTAAAACTGGGTTCTTGCATAATGAAAAAGTTTCTTAAGGAAAGGATCAGAATCAGTTTTCTTAAACACTCATTCTGAGTGCTGGGAGAGTGAGAAACAAGGATTTGGCACTGAAAACATCATTTTGTGTAAAACTGGGTTCTTGCATAATGAAAAAGTTTCTTAAGGAAAGGATCAGAATCAGTTTTCTTAAACACTCATTCTGAGCGCTGGGAGAGTGAGAAACAAGGACCTGGCACTGAAAACATCATTTTGTGTAAAACTGGGTTCTTGCATAATGAAATAGTTTCTTAAGGAAAGGATCAGAATCAGTTTTCTTAAACGTTCATTCTGAGTGCTGGGAGAGTGAGAAACAAGGACTTGGCACTGAAAACATCATTTTGTGTAAAACTGGATTTGTTTATAATGAAAACATTTCTTAAGGAAAGGATCAGAATCAGTTTTCTTAAACGTTCATTCTGAGTGCTGGGAGAGTGAGAAACAAGGACTTGGCACTGAAAACATCATTTTGTGTAAAACTGGATTTGTTTATAATGAAAACATTTCTTAAGGAAAGGATCAGAATCAGTTTTCTTAAACGTTCATTCTGAGTGCTGGGAGAGTGAGAAACAAGGACTTGGCACTGAAAACATCATTTTGTGTAAAACTGGGTTCTTGCATAATGAAATAGTTTCTTAAGGAAAGGATCAGAATCAGTTTTCTTAAACACTCATTCTGAGTGCTGGGAGAGTGAGAAACAAAGACCTGGCACTGAAAACATCATTTTGTGTAAAACTGGATTTGTTTATAATGAAAACATTTCTTTAGGAAAGGATCAGAATCAGTTTTCTTAAACGCTCATTCAGAGTGCTGGGAGAGTGAGAAACAAGGACTTGGCACTGAAAACAGCATTTTGTGTAAAACTGGGTTCTTGCATAATGAAATAGTTTCTTTTTTTTTTTTTTTTTTTTTTTGACTTATTTTTTATTAACAATTTTATTTATTTTTTGTTTACAACATGCCCAAGAACCATCCAAGATGACAGTTATACATATATTTCAAAAGATAAAAGGTGTATACATGTAAATAAAGAGAAAATTATACAAAATAGAAATGGGAACAAAACAAAAATCAATAATAATACATATGCACATTAGGAAGCAATAAATCAAAGTCATTGATCTAGCTTTATTATTAGTCTGATAGAATGTCAATGAGGTCCCTCCAAAACTGTATCGTCTTCCCGGAGGCCCCAAGAATCCTTGCAGTAGTACTTTCCAGACGAGCAATGTCCAATAGATAAGATCTCCACGTGCACATAACCGGTATGGATGGCTCCAACCATAATTTTAGGATTACTTTTTTAGCTGCAGTAAGGGCAGTGGTCAGAATTCTCCTTTGACTAAGAGACAATGACAACGATGAATCATCCATCAACAGGAAAAGTAAAGGTTCCCTCTGGATCACAGTGTCCATCAAGACAGACAGTTCAGCCTGTACCAGTGACCAAAACAATGTAACACGAGGACAATACCAAAACATATGCATATACGTGCCCTGATTAGAACCCTCACATAGGTGGCAAAAGGGATTTTGCTTTCTATTCATTTTACACAATAGCCATGGGGTCGTATAAGCCTTATGAATAAGTTTAAAATGAATCATCTGGTGGGCTGGATTTTTAGAGCAGGAAAAACAGTTTTTCCAAACAGTGTCCCAATCAATTGTCATATCAAGTTCCCCTTCCCAGAAGTTCTCAATCGGCATTTTTATATATTGGTGTACCACCATCTGTTCATTAATCTTACTTACACTTCCTTTGGAGCCCATACTGGAGTCTATCCAATTTATCATGGGGTGAGGAGCCAATTTAGCCGACCAAGGCACACCATAGGTTTTCAATGCCAATCTTAATCTTAAATATAAAGAAAAGGAGGACCTTGGAATAGAAAACTCATCTTGAAGGGTCTGAAAGGGTTTAAGTCCATCATCACTGTAAATATCTTTAAGGCTGAATATGCCGGATTCTGTCCACGGTTTAGAAATTAAAATCTTTTTTGCCATACAAAGATTAGTGTTATGCCAAATAGGTGTGGGTTTGCAATATTTGGCTGAAGCTCCCATGGTCTTTTCTGCTGCTTTCCAAATTTTTATAGATTGCCTAATAATTGGGCCAAATCGTGACAACCTTGTTTTGGATAATCCTGTAAAGGGTAAATCCTGTAGACGCAATGGATAAATAATATTATTTTCTATTGCCCGCCAAGGTATAAGTGAATCAGTATCCATCCATGTCCTGAGTGGTCTCAGTTGATATGCTAAATAATAGGATTGGAAATCTGGTAAAGATAGTCCCCCATTTAATTTCAATCTGTGCATAAATTTCAATCGAATTCTAGGACGTTTATTATTCCATATGAATTTTGTCACTATCGAATTAAGTGTTTTAAAATAGTCAGTAGGTGGCGCCAGAGGCAAGGTTGAAAATAAAAAGCCTAGCCTTGGGAGTATATTCATTTTTATTGTAGCAATACGTCCGTGAACGGCTAGGCAGAGAGGGGCCCAACATTGAAGATCCTTTTTTATGTTATCCAGAAGGGATTGATAATTCCATTTAGCAATGCGAGGTAATGAGGTAAAGATTTTAATTCCAAGATAAGTAAACTGGTCAGCAATTGGTATTAAGGTATCAAGAGACTGAATCTCTGATTTAGCTGTTGTGTTAAGGGGCATAAAGATAGACTTATTCCAATTAATTTTATAACCGGATAATTTGCCAAAAGTATTGAATAGCTGTAGGCATTCCTTAATTGACTCTTTAATATTTGACATATACAACAAGCTATCATCTGCATAGAGTGAAATTTTATGAGAGGTGTTCACACAGGAAATAGGAGATATTAAAGCACATTGTCTGATTGCTTGAGCCAAAGGCTCTAATGATAAATTAAAAAGCAGTGGTGATAATGGGCAACCTTGTCGAGTACCTCTACCAAGATAAAACTGAGCGGAGATATGAAAACCGGTGAGTACTTTAGCTGAACATTCTGCATAGAGGGTTTTAACGGCTCGTTGAAAGAAAGGGCCAAATCCGAAATGCTCCAGAACTGACCATAAGAAATTCCATTCAATTCGATCGAAAGCTTTCTCTGCATCCAGAGAGAGGATTGCAGAGGAAGTCGGGTAATTATCCGTTTGTTCGATGACATGAAGCAGTCTACGTATGTTATCTGCTGCGAATCTCCCCAACATAAAACCAGTTTGATCACCCCCAATCAAATCTCCAACGCACCTGTTTAATCTTAGAGCTAGCACTTTTGCCATCAATTTCGAGTCGGTGGGTAGAAGACTGATTGGTCTGTAACTGGAACATTCTAGTGGGTCCTTCTCCTTCTTCAGTATTAAAGTTATTAAAGCCGTGGTTTGGTCCCTGTGCAAAGCTCCCTTTTCCAAAGCAAAATTGAATGAATCAAGTATCAAGGGTGCAACTAAATCCCAAATTGTTTTTAATAGTTCTGGGGGAATTCCATCTAATCCTGGAGCCTTATTATTGTTTAAAAAATCTAGAGCGGATTTTAATTCCTCAATTGTCAGAGGACTGTCTAGTATTTCCCGCTGAGTGTCATTTAGTTGGGGGAGAGTTACCTGTTTAAGGAACAAATTAATTTGTGCAGGTGTGGTTCTGGATTCTGAAGTATATAGCTGTTGATAGTATTGTTCAAAAACGTTGTTCACTTTTTCAGGTTGGGTATATACCGAGCCTTCTTGTCTAATAGCTGATATGTTGGCCTTAGCTTCGTTCCCTTTCAACCTCCAGGCCAACAATTTTGATGAACGTTCTCCGTGAAAATAATAAGATTGTTTAGTACGGTGTATGATGAATTCAGCTCTATGAGAATAAATTGATTGTAATTCCGCTTTGTAAACTTTAATTTCCTTAGCTCTAGACTCACAAAACTTTTCCTTTAATTCCTTCTCTATTAGATCGATCTGCCTTTCCAGTTCTGATTTGCGGTTTTCTCTACATTTTTTGACATAGGCAGAAAAGCTTATACATTTACCCCTTATAAAACATTTAGTGGTTTCCCACAGTATTTGAGGATCTGAGGCTGAATCACTATTTATTTGTAGGAAATTCACCAAGGAGTTACGTAGATCGGTCACAAAAGCATCGTTTTGCAACAGTGAAGTGTTAAATCTCCATCGATTGTTTGTGACTCTCAGTGAAATAGGGGTTAGTGATGTCAACAAAGGAGAATGATCTGATATGACAATAGGGAGAATATTAACTTTCGCTATATGAGGGGTAAGAGATGGGGATGTAAGGAGATAATCGATTCTAGAATAACTTTTGTGACGTGCTGAGAAAAATGTATAATCTTTGGTGCCATCATTTTGTAGTCGCCAGACATCATTTAAATTAGCCTGTAGCAAAAAGTCTTTAAAGCATTGAGAGATGGATGCATCGTATTTAGAAAAGTGGGATCTGTCCAATTGAGTATCTAGCACAGTATTAAAGTCCCCTCCAATCACTAATTGACATTCTTCCAAACTCATTACCAAACCTAATAATTCCTGAAAAAATGAGGTGTCCCACTCTGTAGGTGCGTATACGGACATAAAGGCATATTTAACATTGTTTAGGGTCCCAACTGCATAAGTAATTCGGCCTGCCGAGTCTCCTCCCGAATTTAAAATTTTGAAAGTCGCATTGCGCCTGGAAATGATCAGTACCCCTTTAGTTTTATTAGCAGCAGAGGAAGAGGAGATCAGTTTAAAATATTTATTTTGAAAGCGATGTACATCTACTGCTTTTAAATGAGATTCTTGTATTAAAGCGATAGTTATCTTTTTGCATCGAAGATAATCTAAACATTTAGTTCGTTTAATAGGGCTATTTAATCCGTTAACGTTCCAAGACATAATGTTTATAGCCATCTACTTTTTAAAAGATTGATTCCGAATCTAAACTGAGAAGGGACCGGAAGACTATAGTATAATCCCCCGGAAAAATAAATGTAGAAGTAAAAAAAGTTAACATACCTATAATCTAACAAAGTATTGATACACATAGAAATAAGTATCTGAGAAATACATAACTTACTTGGGCGTTCTTGGGCTGAGAACATGATAACAACAACTAGAAAAAGAACAAAAGTAAAATGGGCAGCAAGCAAAGAGTTAGAACACACTCTTCTATCCACCCTCATAGTCCTTATTCTGGGGTACAAGACCACCGTTGCAGTCCGGTTCGTTCTTCCATGCCCGACCCGAACTCGATATGGATGTGAGAATATCAAATATTCCCGGGGTTCTCCAAGGGGTTTGCAGGGACGTCCTCGTCCATCTCAGATTCCGAGAATAAGATCGCTGTGGTTTTCAGAGGAACACTTTCAGTGGAATCCAATTCATTGATGAATTTCTCGATCTCCTCCGGCGTCTGGAAAAGGGAGGACTTTCCTCGGTGAATGACTTTAACCAGCGCAGGGTAAAGGAGGAAGGATGATATCCCTTTTTGGATTAGTTTCTTTCTCGCCGAAGTCATCTCTCTTCTTTTAGTCGCCGTGTGTGTACTGTAATCCGGGAAAAAAAGCAGAGGTGTTCCTTGATGAAGAATTTGACCAGCCCCACGAGCTCCGTTGAGAATCGCATTTCGGTCTGGATAGCGTAGCAACTTGAAGATGATCGTGCGATGGGATGATGTTGTCTGTTTTCCGTTGTAAATACGATGAGCTCTCTCAATCTCCAATTCCTTACCAGCAAGAGACGGGATCCATTTTGGGAGATGGTTTTGAATGAATCGTATAGGGTCAACTCCTTCCGTGCCTTCTTTTAATCCCACCAAGCGAACGTTTGACTGACGATTTTTGTCCTCCAGTCTTGCCAACTTCTCTTGTAGAGCACCGACCGCCATTTTAGCCTCACTCGTCTCTTTTTTCGCGTGACGGAGAGCGGTTTGCATATTGTCAAATTTGTTTTTTATTCGACGGACGTCCTCTTCCAAAGTACCGAGTCTGTCGATAATGGGCGCGAGTTCTTCCTTAAACAACTCTCTGATAAGTTGGAATTGTGTCTTCAACTCCTCGACGACAATGGCGCGGATATCGTCCCCTTGCGCGTCCTCTTGTTCCTTAATTCGCTTTTTTACCGGAGAAAACTTCGATATATGACGTTTTGACATGTTGTAACACTTCGCCTTAGATGATACGTTTAAAATGCGATCAAATGTTGATAATAACCCTGGGAAATTGTTAAAAAACGGATGTCGAGTCGGAGAGCAGACGAACTAAACCGCCATGCCTTCAGTGGGTCACGTGACCTCATGAAATAGTTTCTTAAGGAAAGGATCAGAATCAGTTTTCTTAAACACTCATTATGAGTGCTGGGAGAGTGAGAAACAAGGATTTGGCACTGAAATCTTAATTTTGTGTAAAACTGGGTTCTTGCATAATGAAAAAGTTTCTTAAGGAAAGGATCAGAATCAGTTTTCTTAAACACTCATTCTGAGTGCTGGGAGAGTGAGAAACAAGGATTTGGCACTGAAAACATCATTTTGTGTAAAACTGGGTTCTTGCATAATGAAAAAGTTTCTTAAGGAAAGGATCAGAATCAGTTTTCTTAAACACTCATTCTGAGCGCTGGGAGAGTGAGAAACAAGGACCTGGCACTGAAAACATCATTTTGTGTAAAACTGGGTTCTTGCATAATGAAATAGTTTCTTAAGGAAAGGATCAGAATCAGTTTTCTTAAACACTCATTCTGAGTGCTGGGAGAGTGAGAAACAAGGACTTGGCAATGAAAACATCATTTTGTGTAAAACTGGGTTTGTTTATAATGAAAAAAATTCTTTAGGAAAGGATCAGATTCAGTTTTCTTAAACGCTCATTCTGAGCACTGGGAGAGTGAGAAACAAGGACCTGGCACTGAAAACATCATTTTGTGTAAAACTGGGTTCTTGCATAATGAAATAGTTTCTTAAGGAAAGGATCAGATTCAGTTTTCTTAAACACTCATTCAGAGTGCTGGGAGAGTGAGAAACAAGGACTTGGCAATGAAAACATCATTTTGTGTAAAACTGGGTTTGTTTATAATGAAAAAAATTCTTTAGGAAAGGATCAGATTCAGTTTTCTTAAACGATCATTCTGAGCACTGGGAGAGTGAGAAACAAGGACCTGGCACTGAAAACATCATTTTGTGTAAAACTGGGTTCTTGCATAATGAAATAGTTTCTTAAGGAAAGGATCAGAATCTGTTTTCTTAAACACTCATTCTGAGTGCTGGGAGAGTGAGAAACAAAGACCTGGCACTGAAAACATCATTTTGTGTAAAACTGGATTTGTTTATAATGAAAACATTTCTTTAGGAAAGGATCAGAATCAGTTTTCTTAAACGCTCATTCAGAGTGCTGGGAGAGTGAGAAACAAGGACTTGGCACTGAAAACAGCATTTTGTGTAAAACTGGGTTCTTGCATAATGAAATAGTTTCTTAAGGAAAGGATCAGAATCAGTTTTCTTAAACACTCATTATGAGTGCTGGGAGAGTGAGAAACAAGGACTTGGCACTGAAAACATCATTTTGTGTAAAACTGGGTTCTTGCATAATGAAATAGTTTCTTAAGGAAAGGATCAGAATCAGTTTTCTTAAACACTCATTCTGAGCGCTGGGAGAGTGAGAAACAAGGACCTGGCACTGAAAACATCATTTTGTGTAAAACTGGATTTGTTTATAATGAAAACATTTCTTTAGGAAAGGATCAGAATCAGTTTTCTTAAACACTCATTCTGAGCGCTGGGAGAGTGAGAAACAAGGACCTGGCACTGAAAACATCATTTTGTGTAAAACTGGGTTCTTGCATAATGAAATAGTTTCTTAAGGAAAGGATCAGAATCAGTTTTCTTAAACGTTCATTCTGAGTGCTGGGAGAGTGAGAAACAAGGACTTGGCACTGAAAACATCATTTTGTGTAAAACTGGATTTGTTTATAATGAAAACATTTCTTTAGGAAAGGATCAGAATCAGTTTTCTTAAACACTCATTCTGAGCGCTGGGAGAGTGAGAAACAAGGACCTGGCACTGAAAACATCATTTTGTGTAAAACTGGGTTCTTGCATAATGAAATAGTTTCTTAAGGAAAGGATCAGAATCAGTTTTCTTAAACGTTCATTCTGAGTGCTGGGAGAGTGAGAAACAAGGACTTGGCACTGAAAACATCATTTTGTGTAAAACTGGGTTCTTGCATAATGAAATAGTTTCTTAAGGAAAGGATCAGAATCAGTTTTCTTAAACGCTCATTCAGAGTGCTGGGAGAGTGAGAAACAAGGACTTGGCACTGAAAACAGCATTTTGTGTAAAACTGGGTTCTTGCATAATGAAATAGTTTCTTAAGGAAAGGATCAGAATCAGTTTTCTTAAACACTCATTATGAGTGCTGGGAGAGTGAGAAACAAGGACCTGGCACTGAAAACATCATTTTGTGTAAAACTGGGTTCTTGCATAATGAAATAGTTTCTTAAGGAAAGGATCAGAATCAGTTTTCTTAAACACTCATTCTGAGTGCTGGGAGAGTGAGAAACAAGGACTTGGCACTGAAAACATCATTTTGTGTAAAACTGGATTTGTTTATAATGAAAACATTTCTTTAGGAAAGGATCAGAATCAGTTTTCTTAAACACTCATTCTGAGCGCTGGGAGAGTGAGAAACAAGGACCTGGCACTGAAAACATCATTTTGTGTAAAACTGGGTTCTTGCATAATGAAATAGTTTCTTAAGGAAAGGATCAGAATCAGTTTTCTTAAACGTTCATTCTGAGTGCTGGGAGAGTGAGAAACAAGGACTTGGCACTGAAAACATCATTTTGTGTAAAACTGGGTTCTTGCATAATGAAATAGTTTCTTAAGGAAAGGATCAGAATCAGTTTTCTTAAACGCTCATTCAGAGTGCTGGGAGAGTGAGAAACAAGGACTTGGCACTGAAAACAGCATTTTGTGTAAAACTGGGTTCTTGCATAATGAAATAGTTTCTTAAGGAAAGGATCAGAATCAGTTTTCTTAAACACTCATTATGAGTGCTGGGAGAGTGAGAAACAAGGACCTGTCACTGAAAACATCATTTTGTGTAAAACTGGGTTCTTGCATAATGAAATAGTTTCTTAAGGAAAGGATCAGAATCAGTTTTCTTAAACACTCATTCTGAGTGCTGGGAGAGTGAGAAACAAGGACCTGGCACTGAAAACATCATTTTGTGTAAAACTGGATTTGTTTATAATGAAAACATTTCTTTAGGAAAGGATCAGAATCAGTTTTCTTAAACACTCATTCTGAGCGCTGGGAGAGTGAGAAACAAGGACCTGGCACTGAAAACATCATTTTGTGTAAAACTGGATTTGTTTATAATGAAAACATTTCTTTAGGAAAGGATCAGAATCAGTTTTCTTAAACACTCATTCTGAGCGCTGGGAGAGTGAGAAACAAGGACCTGGCACTGAAAACATCATTTTGTGTAAAACTGGGTTCTTGCATAATGAAATAGTTTCTTAAGGAAAGGATCAGAATCAGTTTTCTTAAACGTTCATTCTGAGTGCTGGGAGAGTGAGAAACAAGGACTTGGCACTGAAAACATCATTTTGTGTAAAACTGGGTTCTTGCATAATGAAATAGTTTCTTAAGGAAAGGATCAGAATCATTTTTCTTAAACGCTCATTCAGAGTGCTGGGAGAGTGAGAAACAAGGACTTGGCACTGAAAACAGCATTTTGTGTAAAACTGGGTTCTTGCATAATGAAATAGTTTCTTAAGGAAAGGATCAGAATCAGTTTTCTTAAACACTCATTATGAGTGCTGGGAGAGTGAGAAACAAGGACCTGGCACTGAAAACATCATTTTGTGTAAAACTGGGTTCTTGCATAATGAAATAGTTTCTTAAGGAAAGGATCAGAATCAGTTTTCTTAAACACTCATTCTGAGTGCTGGGAGAGTGAGAAACAAGGACCTGGCACTGAAAACATCATTTTGTGTAAAACTGGATTTGTTTATAATGAAAACATTTCTTTAGGAAAGGATCAGAATCAGTTTTCTTAAACACTCATTCTGAGCGCTGGGAGAGTGAGAAACAAGGACCTGGCACTGAAAACATCATTTTGTGTAAAACTGGGTTCTTGCATAATGAAATAGTTTCTTAAGGAAAGGATCAGAATCAGTTTTCTTAAACGTTCATTCTGAGTGCTGGGAGAGTGAGAAACAAGGACTTGGCACTGAAAACATCATTTTGTGTAAAACTGGATTTGTTTATAATGAAAACATTTCTTAAGGAAAGGATCAGAATCAGTTTTCTTAAACGTTCATTCTGAGTGCTGGGAGAGTGAGAAACAAGGACTTGGCACTGAAAACATCATTTTGTGTAAAACTGGGTTCTTGCATAATGAAATAGTTTCTTAAGGAAAGGATCAGAATCAGTTTTCTTAAACACTCATTCTGAGTGCTGGGAGAGTGAGAAACAAAGACCTGGCACTGAAAACATCATTTTGTGTAAAACTGGATTTGTTTATAATGAAAACATTTCTTTAGGAAAGGATCAGAATCAGTTTTCTTAAACGCTCATTCAGAGTGCTGGGAGAGTGAGAAACAAGGACTTGGCACTGAAAACAGCATTTTGTGTAAAACTGGGTTCTTGCATAATGAAATAGTTTCTTAAGGAAAGGATCAGAATCAGTTTTCTTAAACACTCATTATGAGTGCTGGGAGAGTGAGAAACAAGGATTTGGCACTGAAATCTTAATTTTGTGTAAAACTGGGTTCTTGCATAATGAAAAAGTTTCTTAAGGAAAGGATCAGAATCAGTTTTCTTAAACACTCATTCTGAGTGCTGGGAGAGTGAGAAACAAGGATTTGGCACTGAAAACATCATTTTGTGTAAAACTGGGTTCTTGCATAATGAAAAAGTTTCTTAAGGAAAGGATCAGAATCAGTTTTCTTAAACACTCATTCTGAGCGCTGGGAGAGTGAGAAACAAGGACCTGGCACTGAAAACATCATTTTGTGTAAAACTGGGTTCTTGCATAATGAAATAGTTTCTTAAGGAAAGGATCAGAATCAGTTTTCTTAAACACTCATTCTGAGTGCTGGGAGAGTGAGAAACAAGGACTTGGCAATGAAAACATCACATTGTGTAAAACTGGGT
The DNA here is from genome assembly GCA_029783895.1 of Triplophysa bombifrons. Taxonomy (NCBI): domain Eukaryota; kingdom Metazoa; phylum Chordata; class Actinopteri; order Cypriniformes; family Nemacheilidae; genus Triplophysa; species Triplophysa bombifrons. Next base: position 10,472,630 of record CM056455.1, read on the forward strand.
TTGTTTATAATGAAAAAAATTCTTTAGGAAAGGATCAGATTCAGTTTTCTTAAACGCTCATTCTGAGCACTGGGAGAGTGAGAAACAAGGACCTGGCACTGAAAACATCATTTTGTGTAAAACTGGGTTCTTGCATAATGAAATAGTTTCTTAAGGAAAGGATCAGATTCAGTTTTCTTAAACACTCATTCAGAGTGCTGGGAGAGTGAGAAACAAGGACTTGGCAATGAAAACATCATTTTGTGTAAAACTGGGTTTGTTTATAATGAAAAAAATTCTTTAGGAAAGGATCAGATTCAGTTTTCTTAAACGATCATTCTGAGCACTGGGAGAGTGAGAAACAAGGACCTGGCACTGAAAACATCATTTTGTGTAAAACTGGGTTCTGGCATAATGAAATAGTTTCTTAAGGAAAGGATCAGAATCAGTTTTCTTAAACACTCATTCTGAGTGCTGGGAGAGTGAGAAACAAAGACCTGGCACTGAAAACATCATTTTGTGTAAAACTGGATTTGTTTATAATGAAAACATTTCTTTAGGAAAGGATCAGAATCAGTTTTCTTAAACGCTCATTCAGAGTGCTGGGAGAGTGAGAAACAAGGACTTGGCACTGAAAACAGCATTTTGTGTAAAACTGGGTTCTTGCATAATGAAATAGTTTCTTAAGGAAAGGATCAGAATCAGTTTTCTTAAACACTCATTATGAGTGCTGGGAGAGTGAGAAACAAGGACTTGGCACTGAAAACATCATTTTGTGTAAAACTGGGTTCTTGCATAATGAAATAGTTTCTTAAGGAAAGGATCAGATTCAGTTTTCTTAAACACTCATTCAGAGTGCTGGGAGAGTGAGAAACAAGGACTTGGCAATGAAAACATCATTTTGTGTAAAACTGGGTTTGTTTATAATGAAAAAAATTCTTTAGGAAAGGATCAGATTCAGTTTTCTTAAACGATCATTCTGAGCACTGGGAGAGTGAGAAACAAGGACCTGGCACTGAAAACATCATTTTGTGTAAAACTGGATTTGTTTATAATGAAAACATTTCTTTAGGAAGGATCAGAATCAGTTTTCTTAAACGCTCATTCAGAGTGCTGGGAGAGTGAGAAACAAGGACTTGGCACTGAAAACAGCATTTTGTGTAAAACTGGGTTCTTGCATAATGAAATAGTTTCTTAAGGAAAGGATCAGAATCAGTTTTCTTAAACACTCATTATGAGTGCTGGGAGAGTGAGAAACAAGGACCTGGCACTGAAAACATCATTTTGTGTAAAACTGGGTTCTTGCATAATGAAATAGTTTCTTAAGGAAAGGATCAGAATCAGTTTTCTTAAACACTCATTCTGAGTGCTGGGAGAGTGAGAAACAAGGACCTGGCACTGAAAACATCATTTTGTGTAAAACTGGATTTGTTTATAATGAAAACATTTCTTTAGGAAAGGATCAGAATCAGTTTTCTTAAACACTCATTCTGAGCGCTGGGAGAGTGAGAAACAAGGACCTGGCACTGAAAACATCATTTTGTGTAAAACTGGATTTGTTTATAATGAAAACATTTCTTTAGGAAAGGATCAGAATCAGTTTTCTTAAACACTCATTCTGAGCGCTGGGAGAGTGAGAAACAAGGACCTGGCACTGAAAACATCATTTTGTGTAAAACTGGGTTCTTGCATAATGAAATAGTTTCTTAAGGAAAGGATCAGAATCAGTTTTCTTAAACGTTCATTCTGAGTGCTGGGAGAGTGAGAAACAAGGACTTGGCACTGAAAACATCATTTTGTGTAAAACTGGGTTCTTGCATAATGAAATAGTTTCTTAAGGAAAGGATCAGAATCAATTTTCTTAAACACTCATTCTGAGTGCTGGGAGAGTGAGAAACAAGGACTTGGCAATGAAAACATCATTTTGTGTAAAACTGGGTTTGTTTATAATGAAAAAAATTCTTTAGGAAAGGATCAGATTCAGTTTTCTTAAACGCTCATTCTGAGCACTGGGAGAGTGAGAAACAAGGACCTGGCACTGAAAACATCATTTTGTGTAAAACTGGGTTCTTGCATAATGAAATAGTTTCTTAAGGAAAGGATCAGATTCAGTTTTCTTAAACACTCATTCAGAGTGCTGGGAGAGTGAGAAACAAGGACTTGGCAATGAAAACATCATTTTGTGTAAAACTGGGTTTGTTTATAATGAAAAAAATTCTTTAGGAAAGGATCAGATTCAGTTTTCTTAAACGATCATTCTGAGCACTGGGAGAGTGAGAAACAAGGACCTGGCACTGAAAACATCATTTTGTGTAAAACTGGATTTGTTTATAATGAAAACATTTCTTTAGGAAAGGATCAGAATCAGTTTTCTTAAACGCTCATTCAGAGTGCTGGGAGAGTGAGAAACAAGGACTTGGCACTGAAAACAGCATTTTGTGTAAAACTGGGTTCTTGCATAATGAAATAGTTTCTTAAGGAAAGGATCAGAATCAGTTTTCTTAAACACTCATTATGAGTGCTGGGAGAGTGAGAAACAAGGACCTGGCACTGAAAACATCATTTTGTGTAAAACTGGGTTCTTGCATAATGAAATAGTTTCTTAAGGAAAGGATCAGAATCAGTTTTCTTAAACACTCATTCTGAGTGCTGGGAGAGTGAGAAACAAGGACCTGGCACTGAAAACATCATTTTGTGTAAAACTGGATTTGTTTATAATGAAAACATTTCTTTAGGAAAGGATCAGAATCAGTTTTCTTAAACACTCATTCTGAGCGCTGGGAGAGTGAGAAACAAGGACCTGGCACTGAAAACATCATTTTGTGTAAAACTGGGTTCTTGCATAATGAAATAGTTTCTTAAGGAAAGGATCAGAATCAGTTTTCTTAAACGTTCATTCTGAGTGCTGGGAGAGTGAGAAACAAGGACTTGGCACTGAAAACATCATTTTGTGTAAAACTGGATTTGTTTATAATGAAAACATTTCTTAAGGAAAGGATCAGAATCAGTTTTCTTAAACGTTCATTCTGAGTGCTGGGAGAGTGAGAAACAAGGACTTGGCACTGAAAACATCATTTTGTGTAAAACTGGGTTCTTGCATAATGAAATAGTTTCTTAAGGAAAGGATCAGAATCAGTTTTCTTAAACACTCATTCTGAGTGCTGGGAGAGTGAGAAACAAAGACCTGGCACTGAAAACATCATTTTGTGTAAAACTGGATTTGTTTATAATGAAAACATTTCTTTAGGAAAGGATCAGAATCAGTTTTCTTAAACGCTCATTCAGAGTGCTGGGAGAGTGAGAAACAAGGACTTGGCACTGAAAACAGCATTTTGTGTAAAACTGGGTTCTTGCATAATGAAATAGTTTCTTAAGGAAAGGATCAGAATCAGTTTTCTTAAACACTCATTATGAGTGCTGGGAGAGTGAGAAACAAGGATTTGGCACTGAAATCTTAATTTTGTGTAAAACTGGGTTCTTGCATAATGAAAAAGTTTCTTAAGGAAAGGATCAGAATCAGTTTTCTTAAACACTCATTCTGAGTGCTGGGAGAGTGAGAAACAAGGATTTGGCACTGAAAACATCATTTTGTGTAAAACTGGGTTCTTGCATAATGAAAAAGTTTCTTAAGGAAAGGATCAGAATCAGTTTTCTTAAACACTCATTCTGAGCGCTGGGAGAGTGAGAAACAAGGACCTGGCACTGAAAACATCATTTTGTGTAAAACTGGGTTCTTGCATAATGAAATAGTTTCTTAAGGAAAGGATCAGAATCAGTTTTCTTAAACGTTCATTCTGAGTGCTGGGAGAGTGAGAAACAAGGACTTGGCACTGAAAACATCATTTTGTGTAAAACTGGATTTGTTTATAATGAAAACATTTCTTAAGGAAAGGATCAGAATCAGTTTTCTTAAACGTTCATTCTGAGTGCTGGGAGAGTGAGAAACAAGGACTTGGCACTGAAAACATCATTTTGTGTAAAACTGGGTTCTTGCATAATGAAATAGTTTCTTAAGGAAAGGATCAGAATCAGTTTTCTTAAACACTCATTCTGAGTGCTGGGAGAGTGAGAAACAAAGACCTGGCACTGAAAACATCATTTTGTGTAAAACTGGATTTGTTTATAATGAAAACATTTCTTTAGGAAAGGATCAGAATCAGTTTTCTTAAACGCTCATTCAGAGTGCTGGGAGAGTGAGAAACAAGGACTTGGCACTGAAAACAGCATTTTGTGTAAAACTGGGTTCTTGCATAATGAAATAGTTTCTTAAGGAAAGGATCAGAATCAGTTTTCTTAAACACTCATTATGAGTGCTGGGAGAGTGAGAAACAAGGATTTGGCACTGAAATCTTAATTTTGTGTAAAACTGGGTTCTTGCATAATGAAAAAGTTTCTTAAGGAAAGGATCAGAATCAGTTTTCTTAAACACTCATTCTGAGTGCTGGGAGAGTGAGAAACAAGGATTTGGCACTGAAAACATCATTTTGTGTAAAACTGGGTTCTTGCATAATGAAAAAGTTTCTTAAGGAAAGGATCAGAATCAGTTTTCTTAAACACTCATTCTGAGCGCTGGGAGAGTGAGAAACAAGGACCTGGCACTGAAAACATCATTTTGTGTAAAACTGGGTTCTTGCATAATGAAATAGTTTCTTAAGGAAAGGATCAGAATCAGTTTTCTTAAACACTCATTCTGAGTGCTGGGAGAGTGAGAAACAAGGACTTGGCAATGAAAACATCATTTTGTGTAAAACTGGGTTTGTTTATAATGAAAAAAATTCTTTAGGAAAGGATCAGATTCAGTTTTCTTAAACGCTCATTCTGAGCACTGGGAGAGTGAGAAACAAGGACCTGGCACTGAAAACATCATTTTGTGTAAAACTGGGTTCTTGCATAATGAAATAGTTTCTTAAGGAAAGGATCAGATTCAGTTTTCTTAAACACTCATTCAGAGTGCTGGGAGAGTGAGAAACAAGGACTTGGCAATGAAAACATCATTTTGTGTAAAACTGGGTTTGTTTATAATGAAAAAAATTCTTTAGGAAAGGATCAGATTCAGTTTTCTTAAACGATCATTCTGAGCACTGGGAGAGTGAGAAACAAGGACCTGGCACTGAAAACATCATTTTGTGTAAAACTGGGTTCTTGCATAATGAAATAGTTTCTTAAGGAAAGGATCAGAATCTGTTTTCTTAAACACTCATTCTAAGTGCTGGGAGAGTGAGAAACAAAGACCTGGCACTGAAAACATCATTTTGTGTAAAACTGGATTTGTTTATAATGAAAACATTTCTTTAGGAAAGGATCAGAATCAGTTTTCTTAAACGCTCATTCAGAGTGCTGGGAGAGTGAGAAACAAGGACTTGGCACTGAAAACAGCATTTTGTGTAAAACTGGGTTCTTGCATAATGAAATAGTTTCTTAAGGAAAGGATCAGAATCAGTTTTCTTAAACACTCATTATGAGTGCTGGGAGAGTGAGAAACAAGGACTTGGCACTGAAAACATCATTTTGTGTAAAACTGGGTTCTTGCATAATGAAATAGTTTCTTAAGGAAAGGATCAGATTCAGTTTTCTTAAACGATCATTCTGAGCACTGGGAGAGTGAGAAACAAGGACCTGGCACTGAAAACATCATTTTGTGTAAAACTGGATTTGTTTATAATGAAAACATTTCTTTAGGAAAGGATCAGAATCAGTTTTCTTAAACGCTCATTCAGAGTGCTGGGAGAGTGAGAAACAAGGACTTGGCACTGAAAACAGCATTTTGTGTAAAACTGGGTTCTTGCATAATGAAATAGTTTCTTAAGGAAAGGATCAGAATCAGTTTTCTTAAACACTCATTATGAGTGCTGGGAGAGTGAGAAACAAGGACCTGGCACTGAAAACATCATTTTGTGTAAAACTGGGTTCTTGCATAATGAAATAGTTTCTTAAGGAAAGGATCAGAATCAGTTTTCTTAAACACTCATTCTGAGTGCTGGGAGAGTGAGAAACAAGGACCTGGCACTGAAAACATCATTTTGTGTAAAACTGGATTTGTTTATAATGAAAACATTTCTTTAGGAAAGGATCAGAATCAGTTTTCTTAAACACTCATTCTGAGCGCTGGGAGAGTGAGAAACAAGGACCTGGCACTGAAAACATCATTTTGTGTAAAACTGGATTTGTTTATAATGAAAACATTTCTTTAGGAAAGGATCAGAATCAGTTTTCTTAAACACTCATTCTGAGCGCTGGGAGAGTGAGAAACAAGGACCTGGCACTGAAAACATCATTTTGTGTAAAACTGGGTTCTTGCATAATGAAATAGTTTCTTAAGGAAAGGATCAGAATCAGTTTTCTTAAACGTTCATTCTGAGTGCTGGGAGAGTGAGAAACAAGGACTTGGCACTGAAAACATCATTTTGTGTAAAACTGGATTTGTTTATAATGAAAACATTTCTTTAGGAAAGGATCAGAATCAGTTTTCTTAAACACTCATTCTGAGCGCTGGGAGAGTGAGAAACAAGGACCTGGCACTGAAAACATCATTTTGTGTAAAACTGGGTTCTTGCATAATGAAATAGTTTCTTAAGGAAAGGATCAGAATCAGTTTTCTTAAACGTTCATTCTGAGTGCTGGGAGAGTGAGAAACAAGGACTTGGCACTGAAAACATCATTTTGTGTAAAACTGGGTTCTTGCATAATGAAATAGTTTCTTAAGGAAAGGATCAGAATCAGTTTTCTTAAACGCTCATTCAGAGTGCTGGGAGAGTGAGAAACAAGGACTTGGCACTGAAAACAGCATTTTGTGTAAAACTGGGTTCTTGCATAATGAAATAGTTTCTTAAGGAAAGGATCAGAATCAGTTTTCTTAAACACTCATTATGAGTGCTGGGAGAGTGAGAAACAAGGACCTGGCACTGAAAACATCATTTTGTGTAAAACTGGGTTCTTGCATAATGAAATAGTTTCTTAAGGAAAGGATCAGAATCAGTTTTCTTAAACACTCATTCTGAGTGCTGGGAGAGTGAGAAACAAGGACTTGGCACTGAAAACATCATTTTGTGTAAAACTGGATTTGTTTATAATGAAAACATTTCTTTAGGAAAGGATCAGAATCAGTTTTCTTAAACACTCATTCTGAGCGCTGGGAGAGTGAGAAACAAGGACCTGGCACTGAAAACATCATTTTGTGTAAAACTGGGTTCTTGCATAATGAAATAGTTTCTTAAGGAAAGGATCAGAATCAGTTTTCTTAAACGTTCATTCTGAGTGCTGGGAGAGTGAGAAACAAGGACTTGGCACTGAAAACATCATTTTGTGTAAAACTGGGTTCTTGCATAATGAAATAGTTTCTTAAGGAAAGGATCAGAATCAGTTTTCTTAAACGCTCATTCAGAGTGCTGGGAGAGTGAGAAACAAGGACTTGGCACTGAAAACAGCATTTTGTGTAAAACTGGGTTCTTGCATAATGAAATAGTTTCTTAAGGAAAGGATCAGAATCAGTTTTCTTAAACACTCATTATGAGTGCTGGGAGAGTGAGAAACAAGGACCTGTCACTGAAAACATCATTTTGTGTAAAACTGGGTTCTTGCATAATGAAATAGTTTCTTAAGGAAAGGATCAGAATCAGTTTTCTTAAACACTCATTCTGAGTGCTGGGAGAGTGAGAAACAAGGACCTGGCACTGAAAACATCATTTTGTGTAAAACTGGATTTGTTTATAATGAAAACATTTCTTTAGGAAAGGATCAGAATCAGTTTTCTTAAACACTCATTCTGAGCGCTGGGAGAGTGAGAAACAAGGACCTGGCACTGAAAACATCATTTTGTGTAAAACTGGATTTGTTTATAATGAAAACATTTCTTTAGGAAAGGATCAGAATCAGTTTTCTTAAACACTCATTCTGAGCGCTGGGAGAGTGAGAAACAAGGACCTGGCACTGAAAACATCATTTTGTGTAAAACTGGGTTCTTACATAATGAAATAGTTTCTTAAGGAAAGGATCAGAATCAGTTTTCTTAAACGTTCATTCTGAGTGCTGGGAGAGTGAGAAACAAGGACTTGGCACTGAAAACATCATTTTGTGTAAAACTGGGTTCTTGCATAATGAAATAGTTTCTTAAGGAAAGGATCAGAATCAGTTTTCTTAAACGCTCATTCAGAGTGCTGGGAGAGTGAGAAACAAGGACTTGGCACTGAAAACAGCATTTTGTGTAAAACTGGGTTCTTGCATAATGAAATAGTTTCTTAAGGAAAGGATCAGAATCAGTTTTCTTAAACACTCATTATGAGTGCTGGGAGAGTGAGAAACAAGGACCTGGCACTGAAAACATCATTTTGTGTAAAACTGGGTTCTTGCATAATGAAATAGTTTCTTAAGGAAAGGATCAGAATCAGTTTTCTTAAACACTCATTCTGAGTGCTGGGAGAGTGAGAAACAAGGACCTGGCACTGAAAACATCATTTTGTGTAAAACTGGATTTGTTTATAATGAAAACATTTCTTTAGGAAAGGATCAGAATCAGTTTTCTTAAACACTCATTCTGAGCGCTGGGAGAGTGAGAAACAAGGACCTGGCACTGAAAACATCATTTTGTGTAAAACTGGGTTCTTGCATAATGAAATAGTTTCTTAAGGAAAGGATCAGAATCAGTTTTCTTAAACGTTCATTCTGAGTGCTGGGAGAGTGAGAAACAAGGACTTGGCACTGAAAACATCATTTTGTGTAAAACTGGATTTGTTTATAATGAAAACATTTCTTAAGGAAAGGATCAGAATCAGTTTTCTTAAACGTTCATTCTGAGTGCTGGGAGAGTGAGAAACAAGGACTTGGCACTGAAAACATCATTTTGTGTAAAACTGGGTTCTTGCATAATGAAATAGTTTCTTAAGGAAAGGATCAGAATCAGTTTTCTTAAACACTCATTCTGAGTGCTGGGAGAGTGAGAAACAAAGACCTGGCACTGAAAACATCATTTTGTGTAAAACTGGATTTGTTTATAATGAAAACATTTCTTTAGGAAAGGATCAGAATCAGTTTTCTTAAACGCTCATTCAGAGTGCTGGGAGAGTGAGAAACAAGGACTTGGCACTGAAAACAGCATTTTGTGTAAAACTGGGTTCTTGCATAATGAAATAGTTTCTTAAGGAAAGGATCAGAATCAGTTTTCTTAAACACTCATTATGAGTGCTGGGAGAGTGAGAAACAAGGATTTGGCACTGAAATCTTAATTTTGTGTAAAACTGGGTTCTTGCATAATGAAAAAGTTTCTTAAGGAAAGGATCAGAATCAGTTTTCTTAAACACTCATTCTGAGTGCTGGGAGAGTGAGAAACAAGGATTTGGCACTGAAAACATCATTTTGTGTAAAACTGGGTTCTTGCATAATGAAAAAGTTTCTTAAGGAAAGGATCAGAATCAGTTTTCTTAAACACTCATTCTGAGCGCTGGGAGAGTGAGAAACAAGGACCTGGCACTGAAAACATCATTTTGTGTAAAACTGGGTTCTTGCATAATGAAATAGTTTCTTAAGGAAAGGATCAGAATCAGTTTTCTTAAACACTCATTCTGAGTGCTGGGAGAGTGAGAAACAAGGACTTGGCAATGAAAACATCATTTTGTGTAAAACTGGGTTTGTTTATAATGAAAAAAATTCTTTAGGAAAGGATCAGATTCAGTTTTCTTAAACGCTCATTCTGAGCACTGGGAGAGTGAGAAACAAGGACCTGGCACTGAAAACATCATTTTGTGTAAAACTGGGTTCTTGCATAATGAAATAGTTTCTTAAGGAAAGGATCAGATTCAGTTTTCTTAAACACTCATTCAGAGTGCTGGGAGAGTGAGAAACAAGGACTTGGCAATGAAAACATCATTTTGTGTAAAACTGGGTTTGTTTATAATGAAAAAAATTCTTTAGGAAAGGATCAGATTCAGTTTTCTTAAACGATCATTCTGAGCACTGGGAGAGTGAGAAACAAGGACCTGGCACTGAAAACATCATTTTGTGTAAAACTGGGTTCTTGCATAATGAAATAGTTTCTTAAGGAAAGGATCAGAATCAGTTTTCTTAAACACTCATTCTGAGTGCTGGGAGAGTGAGAAACAAAGACCTGGCACTGAAAACATCATTTTGTGTAAAACTGGATTTGTTTATAATGAAAACATTTCTTTAGGAAAGGATCAGAATCAGTTTTCTTAAACGCTCATTCAGAGTGCTGGGAGAGTGAGAAACAAGGACTTGGCACTGAAAACAGCATTTTGTGTAAAACTGGGTTCTTGCATAATGAAATAGTTTCTTAAGGAAAGGATCAGAATCAGTTTTCTTAAACGTTCATTCTGAGTGCTGGGAGAGTGAGAAACAAGGACTTGGCACTGAAAACATCATTTTGTGTAAAACTGGGTTCTTGCATAATGAAATAGTTTCTTAAGGAAAGGATCAGAATCAGTTTTCTTAAACGTTCATTCTGAGTGCTGGGAGAGTGAGAAACAAGGACTTGGCACTGAAAACATCATTTTGTGTAAAACTGGGTTCTTGCATAATGAAATAGTTTCTTAAGGAAAGGATCAGAATCAGTTTTCTTAAACGCTCATTCAGAGTGCTGGGAGAGTGAGAAACAAGGACTTGGCACTGAAAACAGCATTTTGTGTAAAACTGGGTTCTTGCATAATGAAATAGTTTCTTAAGGAAAGGATCAGAATCAGTTTTCTTAAACACTCATTATGAGTGCTGGGAGAGTGAGAAACAAGGACCTGGCACTGAAAACATCATTTTGTGTAAAACTGGGTTCTTGCATAATGAAATAGTTTCTTAAGGAAAGGATCAGAATCAGTTTTCTTAAACACTCATTCTGAGTGCTGGGAGAGTGAGAAACAAGGACCTGGCACTGAAAACATCATTTTGTGTAAAACTGGATTTGTTTATAATGAAAACATTTCTTTAGGAAAGGATCAGAATCAGTTTTCTTAAACACTCATTCTGAGCGCTGGGAGAGTGAGAAACAAGGACCTGGCACTGAAAACATCATTTTGTGTAAAACTGGATTTGTTTATAATGAAAACATTTCTTTAGGAAAGGATCAGAATCAGTTTTCTTAAACACTCATTCTGAGCGCTGGGAGAGTGAGAAACAAGGACCTGGCACTGAAAACATCATTTTGTGTAAAACTGGGTTCTTGCATAATGAAATAGTTTCTTAAGGAAAGGATCAGAATCAGTTTTCTTAAACGTTCATTCTGAGTGCTGGGAGAGTGAGAAACAAGGACTTGGCACTGAAAACATCATTTTGTGTAAAACTGGATTTGTTTATAATGAAAACATTTCTTTAGGAAAGGATCAGAATCAGTTTTCTTAAACACTCATTCTGAGCGCTGGGAGAGTGAGAAACAAGGACCTGGCACTGAAAACATCATTTTGTGTAAAACTGGGTTCTTGCATAATGAAATAGTTTCTTAAGGAAAGGATCAGAATCAGTTTTCTTAAACGTTCATTCTGAGTGCTGGGAGAGTGAGAAACAAGGACTTGGCACTGAAAACATCATTTTGTGTAAAACTGGGTTCTTGCATAATGAAATAGTTTCTTAAGGAAAGGATCAGAATCAGTTTTCTTAAACACTCATTCTGAGTGCTGGGAGAGTGAGAAACAAAGACCTGGCACTGAAAACATCATTTTGTGTAAAACTGGATTTGTTTATAATGAAAACATTTCTTTAGGAAAGGATCAGAATCAGTTTTCTTAAACGCTCATTCAGAGTGCTGGGAGAGTGAGAAACAAGGACTTGGCACTGAAAACAGCATTTTGTGTAAAACTGGGTTCTTGCATAATGAAATAGTTTCTTAAGGAAAGGATCAGAATCAGTTTTCTTAAACACTCATTATGAGTGCTGGGAGAGTGAGAAACAAGGATTTGGCACTGAAATCTTAATTTTGTGTAAAACTGGGTTCTTGCATAATGAAAAAGTTTCTTAAGGAAAGGATCAGAATCAGTTTTCTTAAACACTCATTCTGAGTGCTGGGAGAGTGAGAAACAAGGATTTGGCACTGAAAACATCATTTTGTGTAAAACTGGGTTCTTGCATAATGAAAAAGTTTCTTAAGGAAAGGATCAGAATCAGTTTTCTTAAACGTTCATTCTGAGTGCTGGGAGAGTGAGAAACAAGGACTTGGCACTGAAAACATCATTTTGTGTAAAACTGGGTTCTTGCATAATGAAATAGTTTCTTAAGGAAAGGATCAGAATCAGTTTTCTTAAACGCTCATTCAGAGTGCTGGGAGAGTGAGAAACAAGGACTTGGCACTGAAAACAGCATTTTGTGTAAAACTGGGTTCTTGCATAATGAAATAGTTTCTTAAGGAAAGGATCAGAATCAGTTTTCTTAAACACTCATTATGAGTGCTGGGAGAGTGAGAAACAAGGACCTGGCACTGAAAACATCATTTTGTGTAAAACTGGGTTCTTGCATAATGAAATAGTTTCTTAAGGAAAGGATCAGAATCAGTTTTCTTAAACACTCATTCTGAGTGCTGGGAGAGTGAGAAACAAGGACTTGGCACTGAAAACATCATTTTGTGTAAAACTGGATTTGTTTATAATGAAAACATTTCTTTAGGAAAGGATCAGAATCAGTTTTCTTAAACACTCATTCTGAGCGCTGGGAGAGTGAGAAACAAGGACCTGGCACTGAAAACATCATTTTGTGTAAAACTGGGTTCTTGCATAATGAAATAGTTTCTTAAGGAAAGGATCAGAATCAGTTTTCTTAAACGTTCATTCTGAGTGCTGGGAGAGTGAGAAACAAGGACTTGGCACTGAAAACATCATTTTGTGTAAAACTGGGTTCTTGCATAATGAAATAGTTTCTTAAGGAAAGGATCAGAATCAGTTTTCTTAAACGCTCATTCAGAGTGCTGGGAGAGTGAGAAACAAGGACTTGGCACTGAAAACAGCATTTTGTGTAAAACTGGGTTCTTGCATAATGAAATAGTTTCTTAAGGAAAGGATCAGAATCAGTTTTCTTAAACACTCATTATGAGTGCTGGGAGAGTGAGAAACAAGGACCTGTCACTGAAAACATCATTTTGTGTAAAACTGGGTTCTTGCATAATGAAATAGTTTCTTAAGGAAAGGATCAGAATCAGTTTTCTTAAACACTCATTCTGAGTGCTGGGAGAGTGAGAAACAAGGACCTGGCACTGAAAACATCATTTTGTGTAAAACTGGATTTGTTTATAATGAAAACATTTCTTTAGGAAAGGATCAGAATCAGTTTTCTTAAACACTCATTCTGAGCGCTGGGAGAGTGAGAAACAAGGACCTGGCACTGAAAACATCATTTTGTGTAAAACTGGATTTGTTTATAATGAAAACATTTCTTTAGGAAAGGATCAGAATCAGTTTTCTTAAACACTCATTCTGAGCGCTGGGAGAGTGAGAAACAAGGACCTGGCACTGAAAACATCATTTTGTGTAAAACTGGGTTCTTACATAATGAAATAGTTTCTTAAGGAAAGGATCAGAATCAGTTTTCTTAAACGTTCATTCTGAGTGCTGGGAGAGTGAGAAACAAGGACTTGGCACTGAAAACATCATTTTGTGTAAAACTGGGTTCTTGCATAATGAAATAGTTTCTTAAGGAAAGGATCAGAATCAGTTTTCTTAAACGCTCATTCAGAGTGCTGGGAGAGTGAGAAACAAGGACTTGGCACTGAAAACAGCATTTTGTGTAAAACTGGGTTCTTGCATAATGAAATAGTTTCTTAAGGAAAGGATCAGAATCAGTTTTCTTAAACACTCATTATGAGTGCTGGGAGAGTGAGAAACAAGGACCTGGCACTGAAAACATCATTTTGTGTAAAACTGGGTTCTTGCATAATGAAATAGTTTCTTAAGGAAAGGATCAGAATCAGTTTTCTTAAACACTCATTCTGAGTGCTGGGAGAGTGAGAAACAAGGACCTGGCACTGAAAACATCATTTTGTGTAAAACTGGATTTGTTTATAATGAAAACATTTCTTTAGGAAAGGATCAGAATCAGTTTTCTTAAACACTCATTCTGAGCGCTGGGAGAGTGAGAAACAAGGACCTGGCACTGAAAACATCATTTTGTGTAAAACTGGGTTCTTGCATAATGAAATAGTTTCTTAAGGAAAGGATCAGAATCAGTTTTCTTAAACGTTCATTCTGAGTGCTGGGAGAGTGAGAAACAAGGACTTGGCACTGAAAACATCATTTTGTGTAAAACTGGATTTGTTTATAATGAAAACATTTCTTAAGGAAAGGATCAGAATCAGTTTTCTTAAACGTTCATTCTGAGTGCTGGGAGAGTGAGAAACAAGGACTTGGCACTGAAAACATCATTTTGTGTAAAACTGGGTTCTTGCATAATGAAATAGTTTCTTAAGGAAAGGATCAGAATCAGTTTTCTTAAACACTCATTCTGAGTGCTGGGAGAGTGAGAAACAAAGACCTGGCACTGAAAACATCATTTTGTGTAAAACTGGATTTGTTTATAATGAAAACATTTCTTTAGGAAAGGATCAGAATCAGTTTTCTTAAACGCTCATTCAGAGTGCTGGGAGAGTGAGAAACAAGGACTTGGCACTGAAAACAGCATTTTGTGTAAAACTGGGTTCTTGCATAATGAAATAGTTTCTTAAGGAAAGGATCAGAATCAGTTTTCTTAAACACTCATTATGAGTGCTGGGAGAGTGAGAAACAAGGATTTGGCACTGAAATCTTAATTTTGTGTAAAACTGGGTTCTTGCATAATGAAAAAGTTTCTTAAGGAAAGGATCAGAATCAGTTTTCTTAAACACTCATTCTGAGTGCTGGGAGAGTGAGAAACAAGGATTTGGCACTGAAAACATCATTTTGTGTAAAACTGGGTTCTTGCATAATGAAAAAGTTTCTTAAGGAAAGGATCAGAATCAGTTTTCTTAAACACTCATTCTGAGCGCTGGGAGAGTGAGAAACAAGGACCTGGCACTGAAAACATCATTTTGTGTAAAACTGGGTTCTTGCATAATGAAATAGTTTCTTAAGGAAAGGATCAGAATCAGTTTTCTTAAACACTCATTCTGAGTGCTGGGAGAGTGAGAAACAAGGACTTGGCAATGAAAACATCATTTTGTGTAAAACTGGGTTTGTTTATAATGAAAAAAATTCTTTAGGAAAGGATCAGATTCAGTTTTCTTAAACGCTCATTCTGAGCACTGGGAGAGTGAGAAACAAGGACCTGGCACTGAAAACATCATTTTGTGTAAAACTGGGTTCTTGCATAATGAAATAGTTTCTTAAGGAAAGGATCAGATTCAGTTTTCTTAAACACTCATTCAGAGTGCTGGGAGAGTGAGAAACAAGGACTTGGCAATGAAAACATCATTTTGTGTAAAACTGGGTTTGTTTATAATGAAAAAAATTCTTTAGGAAAGGATCAGATTCAGTTTTCTTAAACGATCATTCTGAGCACTGGGAGAGTGAGAAACAAGGACCTGGCACTGAAAACATCATTTTGTGTAAAACTGGGTTCTTGCATAATGAAATAGTTTCTTAAGGAAAGGATCAGAATCAGTTTTCTTAAACACTCATTCTGAGTGCTGGGAGAGTGAGAAACAAAGACCTGGCACTGAAAACATCATTTTGTGTAAAACTGGATTTGTTTATAATGAAAACATTTCTTTAGGAAAGGATCAGAATCAGTTTTCTTAAACGCTCATTCAGAGTGCTGGGAGAGTGAGAAACAAGGACTTGGCACTGAAAACAGCATTTTGTGTAAAACTGGGTTCTTGCATAATGAAATAGTTTCTTAAGGAAAGGATCAGAATCAGTTTTCTTAAACGTTCATTCTGAGTGCTGGGAGAGTGAGAAACAAGGACTTGGCACTGAAAACATCATTTTGTGTAAAACTGGGTTCTTGCATAATGAAATAGTTTCTTAAGGAAAGGATCAGAATCAGTTTTCTTAAACGTTCATTCTGAGTGCTGGGAGAGTGAGAAACAAGGACTTGGCACTGAAAACATCATTTTGTGTAAAACTGGGTTCTTGCATAATGAAATAGTTTCTTAAGGAAAGGATCAGAATCAGTTTTCTTAAACGCTCATTCAGAGTGCTGGGAGAGTGAGAAACAAGGACTTGGCACTGAAAACAGCATTTTGTGTAAAACTGGGTTCTTGCATAATGAAATAGTTTCTTAAGGAAAGGATCAGAATCAGTTTTCTTAAACACTCATTATGAGTGCTGGGAGAGTGAGAAACAAGGACCTGGCACTGAAAACATCATTTTGTGTAAAACTGGGTTCTTGCATAATGAAATAGTTTCTTAAGGAAAGGATCAGAATCAGTTTTCTTAAACACTCATTCTGAGTGCTGGGAGAGTGAGAAACAAGGACCTGGCACTGAAAACATCATTTTGTGTAAAACTGGATTTGTTTATAATGAAAACATTTCTTTAGGAAAGGATCAGAATCAGTTTTCTTAAACACTCATTCTGAGCGCTGGGAGAGTGAGAAACAAGGACCTGGCACTGAAAACATCATTTTGTGTAAAACTGGATTTGTTTATAATGAAAACATTTCTTTAGGAAAGGATCAGAATCAGTTTTCTTAAACACTCATTCTGAGCGCTGGGAGAGTGAGAAACAAGGACCTGGCACTGAAAACATCATTTTGTGTAAAACTGGGTTCTTGCATAATGAAATAGTTTCTTAAGGAAAGGATCAGAATCAGTTTTCTTAAACGTTCATTCTGAGTGCTGGGAGAGTGAGAAACAAGGACTTGGCACTGAAAACATCATTTTGTGTAAAACTGGATTTGTTTATAATGAAAACATTTCTTTAGGAAAGGATCAGAATCAGTTTTCTTAAACACTCATTCTGAGCGCTGGGAGAGTGAGAAACAAGGACCTGGCACTGAAAACATCATTTTGTGTAAAACTGGGTTCTTGCATAATGAAATAGTTTCTTAAGGAAAGGATCAGAATCAGTTTTCTTAAACGTTCATTCTGAGTGCTGGGAGAGTGAGAAACAAGGACTTGGCACTGAAAACATCATTTTGTGTAAAACTGGGTTCTTGCATAATGAAATAGTTTCTTAAGGAAAGGATCAGAATCAGTTTTCTTAAACACTCATTCTGAGTGCTGGGAGAGTGAGAAACAAAGACCTGGCACTGAAAACATCATTTTGTGTAAAACTGGATTTGTTTATAATGAAAACATTTCTTTAGGAAAGGATCAGAATCAGTTTTCTTAAACGCTCATTCAGAGTGCTGGGAGAGTGAGAAACAAGGACTTGGCACTGAAAACAGCATTTTGTGTAAAACTGGGTTCTTGCATAATGAAATAGTTTCTTAAGGAAAGGATCAGAATCAGTTTTCTTAAACGTTCATTCTGAGTGCTGGGAGAGTGAGAAACAAGGACTTGGCACTGAAAACATCATTTTGTGTAAAACTGGGTTTGTTTATAATGAAAAAAATTCTTTAGGAAAGGATCAGATTCAGTTTTCTTAAACGATCATTCTGAGCACTGGGAGAGTGAGAAACAAGGACCTGGCACTGAAAACATCATTTTGTGTAAAACTGGGTTCTTGCATAATGAAATAGTTTCTTAAGGAAAGGATCAGAATCAGTTTTCTTAAACACTCATTCTGAGTGCTGGGAGAGTGAGAAACAAAGACCTGGCACTGAAAACATCATTTTGTGTAAAACTGGATTTGTTTATAATGAAAACATTTCTTTAGGAAAGGATCAGAATCAGTTTTCTTAAACGCTCATTCAGAGTGCTGGGAGAGTGAGAAACAAGGACTTGGCACTGAAAACAGCATTTTGTGTAAAACTGGGTTCTTGCATAATGAAATAGTTTCTTAAGGAAAGGATCAGAATCAGTTTTCTTAAACGTTCATTCTGAGTGCTGGGAGAGTGAGAAACAAGGACTTGGCACTGAAAACATCATTTTGTGTAAAACTGGGTTCTTGCATAATGAAATAGTTTCTTAAGGAAAGGATCAGAATCAGTTTTCTTAAACGTTCATTCTGAGTGCTGGGAGAGTGAGAAACAAGGACTTGGCACTGAAAACATCATTTTGTGTAAAACTGGGTTCTTGCATAATGAAATAGTTTCTTAAGGAAAGGATCAGAATCAGTTTTCTTAAACGCTCATTCAGAGTGCTGGGAGAGTGAGAAACAAGGACTTGGCACTGAAAACAGCATTTTGTGTAAAACTGGGTTCTTGCATAATGAAATAGTTTCTTAAGGAAAGGATCAGAATCAGTTTTCTTAAACACTCATTATGAGTGCTGGGAGAGTGAGAAACAAGGACCTGGCACTGAAAACATCATTTTGTGTAAAACTGGGTTCTTGCATAATGAAATAGTTTCTTAAGGAAAGGATCAGAATCAGTTTTCTTAAACACTCATTCTGAGTGCTGGGAGAGTGAGAAACAAGGACCTGGCACTGAAAACATCATTTTGTGTAAAACTGGATTTGTTTATAATGAAAACATTTCTTTAGGAAAGGATCAGAATCAGTTTTCTTAAACACTCATTCTGAGCGCTGGGAGAGTGAGAAACAAGGACCTGGCACTGAAAACATCATTTTGTGTAAAACTGGATTTGTTTATAATGAAAACATTTCTTTAGGAAAGGATCAGAATCAGTTTTCTTAAACACTCATTCTGAGCGCTGGGAGAGTGAGAAACAAGGACCTGGCACTGAAAACATCATTTTGTGTAAAACTGGGTTCTTGCATAATGAAATAGTTTCTTAAGGAAAGGATCAGAATCAGTTTTCTTAAACGTTCATTCTGAGTGCTGGGAGAGTGAGAAACAAGGACTTGGCACTGAAAACATCATTTTGTGTAAAACTGGATTTGTTTATAATGAAAACATTTCTTTAGGAAAGGATCAGAATCAGTTTTCTTAAACACTCATTCTGAGCGCTGGGAGAGTGAGAAACAAGGACCTGGCACTGAAAACATCATTTTGTGTAAAACTGGGTTCTTGCATAATGAAATAGTTTCTTAAGGAAAGGATCAGAATCAGTTTTCTTAAACGTTCATTCTGAGTGCTGGGAGAGTGAGAAACAAGGACTTGGCACTGAAAACATCATTTTGTGTAAAACTGGGTTCTTGCATAATGAAATAGTTTCTTAAGGAAAGGATCAGAATCAGTTTTCTTAAACACTCATTCTGAGTGCTGGGAGAGTGAGAAACAAAGACCTGGCACTGAAAACATCATTTTGTGTAAAACTGGATTTGTTTATAATGAAAACATTTCTTTAGGAAAGGATCAGAATCAGTTTTCTTAAACGCTCATTCAGAGTGCTGGGAGAGTGAGAAACAAGGACTTGGCACTGAAAACAGCATTTTGTGTAAAACTGGGTTCTTGCATAATGAAATAGTTTCTTAAGGAAAGGATCAGAATCAGTTTTCTTAAACACTCATTATGAGTGCTGGGAGAGTGAGAAACAAGGATTTGGCACTGAAATCTTAATTTTGTGTAAAACTGGGTTCTTGCATAATGAAAAAGTTTCTTAAGGAAAGGATCAGAATCAGTTTTCTTAAACACTCATTCTGAGTGCTGGGAGAGTGAGAAACAAGGATTTGGCACTGAAAACATCATTTTGTGTAAAACTGGGTTCTTGCATAATGAAAAAGTTTCTTAAGGAAAGGATCAGAATCAGTTTTCTTAAACACTCATTCTGAGTGCTGGGAGAGTGAGAAACAAGGACCTGGCACTGAAAACATCATTTTGTGTAAAACTGGATTTGTTTATAATGAAAACATTTATTTAGGAAAGGATCAGAATCAGTTTTCTTAAACACTCATTCTGAGCGCTGGGAGAGTGAGAAACAAGGACCTGGCACTGAAAACATCATTTTGTGTAAAACTGGATTTGTTTATAATGAAAACATTTATTTAGGAAAGGATCAGAATCAGTTTTCTTAAACACTCATTCTGAGTGCTGGGAGAGTGAGAAACAAGGACCTGGCACTGAAAACATCATTTTGTGTAAAACTGGATTTGTTTATAATGAAAACATTTATTTAGGAAAGGATCAGAATCAGGTTTCTTAAACACTCATTCTGAGCGCTGGGAGAGTGAGAAACAAGGACCTGGCACTGAAAACATCATTTTGTGTAAAACTGGATTTGTTTATAATGAAAACATTTCTTTAGGAAAGGATCAGAATCAGTTTTCTTAAACACTCATTCTGAGCGCTGGGAGAGTGAGAAACAAGGACTTGGCACTGAAAACATCATTTTGTGTAAAACTGGGTTCTTGCAAAATGAAATAGTTTCTTAAGGAAAGGATCAGAATCAGTTTTCTTAAACGTTCATTCTGAGTGCTGGGAGAGTGAGAAACAAGGACTTGGCACTGAAAACATCATTTTGTGTAAAACTGGGTTCTTGCATAATGAAATAGTTTCTTAAGGAAAGGATCAGAATCAGTTTTCTTAAACACTCATTCTGAGTGCTGGGAGAGTGAGAAACAAAGACCTGGCACTGAAAACATCATTTTGTGTAAAACTGGATTTGTTTATAATGAAAACATTTCTTTAGGAAAGGATCAGAATCAGTTTTCTTAAACGCTCATTCAGAGTGCTGGGAGAGTGAGAAACAAGGACTTGGCACTGAAAACAGCATTTTGTGTAAAACTGGGTTCTTGCATAATGAAATAGTTTCTTAAGGAAAGGATCAGAATCAGTTTTCTTAAACACTCATTATGAGTGCTGGGAGAGTGAGAAACAAGGATTTGGCACTGAAATCTTAATTTTGTGTAAAACTGGGTTCTTGCATAATGAAAAAGTTTCTTAAGGAAAGGATCAGAATCAGTTTTCTTAAACGCTCATTCAGAGTGCTGGGAGAGTGAGAAACAAGGACTTGGCACTGAAAACAGCATTTTGTGTAAAACTGGGTTCTTGCATAATGAAATAGTTTCTTAAGGAAAGGATCAGAATCAGTTTTCTTAAACACTCATTATGAGTGCTGGGAGAGTGAGAAACAAGGATTTGGCACTGAAATCTTAATTTTGTGTAAAACTGGGTTCTTGCATAATGAAAAAGTTTCTTAAGGAAAGGATCAGAATCAGTTTTCTTAAACACTCATTCTGAGTGCTGGGAGAGTGAGAAACAAGGACCTGGCACTGAAAACATCATTTTGTGTAAAACTGGATTTGTTTATAATGAAAACATTTATTTAGGAAAGGATCAGAATCAGTTTTCTTAAACACTCATTCTGAGCGCTGGGAGAGTGAGAAACAAGGACCTGGCACTGAAAACATCATTTTGTGTAAAACTGGATTTGTTTATAATGAAAACATTTCTTTAGGAAAGGATCAGAATCAGTTTTCTTAAACATTCATTCTGAGCGCTGGGAGAGTGAGAAACAAGGACCTGGCACTGAAAACATCATTTTGTGTAAAACTGGGTTCTTGCATAATGAAATAGTTTCTTAAGGAAAGGATCAGAATCAGTTTTCTTAAACGTTCATTCTGAGTGCTGGGAGAGTGAGAAACAAGGACTTGGCACTGAAAACATCATTTTGTGTAAAACTGGGTTCTTGCATAATGAAATAGTTTCTTAAGGAAAGGATCAGAATCAGTTTTCTTAAACACTCATTCTGAGTGCTGGGAGAGTGAGAAACAAAGACCTGGCACTGAAAACATCATTTTGTGTAAAACTGGATTTGTTTATAATGAAAACATTTCTTTAGGAAAGGATCAGAATCAGTTTTCTTAAACGCTCATTCAGAGTGCTGGGAGAGTGAGAAACAAGGACTTGGCACTGAAAACAGCATTTTGTGTAAAACTGGGTTCTTGCATAATGAAATAGTTTCTTAAGGAAAGGATCAGAATCAGTTTTCTTAAACACTCATTATGAGTGCTGGGAGAGTGAGAAACAAGGATTTGGCACTGAAATCTTAATTTTGTGTAAAACTGGGTTCTTGCATAATGAAAAAGTTTCTTAAGGAAAGGATCAGAATCAGTTTTCTTAAACACTCATTCTGAGTGCTGGGAGAGTGAGAAACAAGGATTTGGCACTGAAAACATCATTTTGTGTAAAACTGGGTTCTTGCATAATGAAAAAGTTTCTTAAGGAAAGGATCAGAATCAGTTTTCTTAAACACTCATTCTGAGCGCTGGGAGAGTGAGAAACAAGGACCTGGCACTGAAAACATCATTTTGTGTAAAACTGGGTTCTTGCATAATGAAATAGTTTCTTAAGGAAAGGATCAGAATCAGTTTTCTTAAACACTCATTCTGAGTGCTGGGAGAGTGAGAAACAAGGACCTGGCACTGAAAACATCATTTTGTGTAAAACTGGATTTGTTTATAATGAAAACATTTATTTAGGAAAGGATCAGAATCAGGTTTCTTAAACACTCATTCTGAGCGCTGGGAGAGTGAGAAACAAGGACCTGGCACTGAAAACATCATTTTGTGTAAAACTGGATTTGTTTATAATGAAAACATTTCTTTAGGAAAGGATCAGAATCAGTTTTCTTAAACACTCATTCTGAGCGCTGGGAGAGTGAGAAACAAGGACTTGGCACTGAAAACATCATTTTGTGTAAAACTGGGTTCTTGCAAAATGAAATAGTTTCTTAAGGAAAGGATCAGAATCAGTTTTCTTAAACGTTCATTCTGAGTGCTGGGAGAGTGAGAAACAAGGACTTGGCACTGAAAACATCATTTTGTGTAAAACTGGGTTCTTGCATAATGAAATAGTTTCTTAAGGAAAGGATCAGAATCAGTTTTCTTAAACACTCATTCTGAGTGCTGGGAGAGTGAGAAACAAAGACCTGGCACTGAAAACATCATTTTGTGTAAAACTGGATTTGTTTATAATGAAAACATTTCTTTAGGAAAGGATCAGAATCAGTTTTCTTAAACGCTCATTCAGAGTGCTGGGAGAGTGAGAAACAAGGACTTGGCACTGAAAACAGCATTTTGTGTAAAACTGGGTTCTTGCATAATGAAATAGTTTCTTAAGGAAAGGATCAGAATCAGTTTTCTTAAACACTCATTATGAGTGCTGGGAGAGTGAGAAACAAGGATTTGGCACTGAAATCTTAATTTTGTGTAAAACTGGGTTCTTGCATAATGAAAAAGTTTCTTAAGGAAAGGATCAGAATCAGTTTTCTTAAACGCTCATTCAGAGTGCTGGGAGAGTGAGAAACAAGGACTTGGCACTGAAAACAGCATTTTGTGTAAAACTGGGTTCTTGCATAATGAAATAGTTTCTTAAGGAAAGGATCAGAATCAGTTTTCTTAAACACTCATTATGAGTGCTGGGAGAGTGAGAAACAAGGATTTGGCACTGAAATCTTAATTTTGTGTAAAACTGGGTTCTTGCATAATGAAAAAGTTTCTTAAGGAAAGGATCAGAATCAGTATTCTTAAACACTCATTCTGAGTGCTGGGAGAGTGAGAAACAAGGATTTGGCACTGAAAACATCATTTTGTGTAAAACTGGGTTCTTGCATAATGAAAAAGTTTCTTAAGGAAAGGATCAGAATCAGTTTTCTTAAACACTCATTCTGAGCGCTGGGAGAGTGAGAAACAAGGACCTGGCACTGAAAACATCATTTTGTGTAAAACTGGGTTCTTGCATAATGAAATAGTTTCTTAAGGAAAGGATCAGAATCAGTTTTCTTAAACACTCATTCTGAGTGCTGGGAGAGTGAGAAACAAGGACCTGGCACTGAAAACATCATTTTGTGTAAAACTGGATTTGTTTATAATGAAAACATTTCTTTAGGAAAGGATCAGAATCAGTTTTCTTAAACACTCATTCTGAGCGCTGGGAGAGTGAGAAACAAGGACCTGGCACTGAAAACATCATTTTGTGTAAAACTGGATTTGTTTATAATGAAAACATTTCTTTAGGAAAGGATCAGAATCAGTTTTCTTAAACACTCATTCTGAGCGCTGGGAGAGTGAGAAACAAGGACCTGGCACTGAAAACATCATTTTGTGTAAAACTGGGTTCTTGCATAATGAAATAGTTTCTTAAGGAAAGGATCAGAATCAGTTTTCTTAAACGTTCATTCTGAGTGCTGGGAGAGTGAGAAACAAGGACTTGGCACTGAAAACATCATTTTGTGTAAAACTGGGTTCTTGCATAATGAAATAGTTTCTTAAGGAAAGGATCAGATTCAGTTTTCTTAAACACTCATTCAGAGTGCTGGGAGAGTGAGAAACAAGGACTTGGCAATGAAAACATCATTTTGTGTAAAACTGGGTTTGTTTATAATGAAAAAAATTCTTTAGGAAAGGATCAGATTCAGTTTTCTTAAACGATCATTCTGAGCACTGGGAGAGTGAGAAACAAGGACCTGGCACTGAAAACATCATTTTGTGTAAAACTGGATTTGTTTATAATGAAAACATTTCTTTAGGAAAGGATCAGAATCAGTTTTCTTAAACGCTCATTCAGAGTGCTGGGAGAGTGAGAAACAAGGACTTGGCACTGAAAACAGCATTTTGTGTAAAACTGGGTTCTTGCATAATGAAATAGTTTCTTAAGGAAAGGATCAGAATCAGTTTTCTTAAACACTCATTATGAGTGCTGGGAGAGTGAGAAACAAGGACCTGGCACTGAAAACATCATTTTGTGTAAAACTGGATTTGTTTATAATGAAAACATTTCTTTAGGAAAGGATCAGAATCAGTTTTCTTAAACACTCATTCTGAGCGCTGGGAGAGTGAGAAACAAGGACCTGGCACTGAAAACATCATTTTGTGTAAAACTGGATTTGTTTATAATGAAAACATTTCTTTAGGAAAGGATCAGAATCAGTTTTCTTAAACACTCATTCTGAGCGCTGGGAGAGTGAGAAACAAGGACCTGGCACTGAAAACATCATTTTGTGTAAAACTGGGTTCTTGCATAATGAAATAGTTTCTTAAGGAAAGGATCAGAATCAGTTTTCTTAAACGTTCATTCTGAGTGCTGGGAGAGTGAGAAACAAGGACTTGGCACTGAAAACATCATTTTGTGTAAAACTGGGTTCTTGCATAATGAAATAGTTTCTTAAGGAAAGGATCAGAATCAGTTTTCTTAAACACTCATTCTGAGTGCTGGGAGAGTGAGAAACAAAGACCTGGCACTGAAAACATCATTTTGTGTAAAACTGGATTTGTTTATAATGAAAACATTTCTTTAGGAAAGGATCAGAATCAGTTTTCTTAAACGCTCATTCAGAGTGCTGGGAGAGTGAGAAACAAGGACTTGGCACTGAAAACAGCATTTTGTGTAAAACTGGGTTCTTGCATAATGAAATAGTTTCTTAAGGAAAGGATCAGAATCAGTTTTCTTAAACACTCATTATGAGTGCTGGGAGATTGAGAAACAAGGATTTGGCACTGAAATCTTAATTTTGTGTAAAACTGGGTTCTTGCATAATGAAAAAGTTTCTTAAGGAAAGGATCAGAATCAGTTTTCTTAAACACTCATTCTGAGTGCTGAGAGAGTGAGAAACAAGGATTTGGCACTGAAAACATCATTTTGTGTAAAACTGGGTTCTTGCATAATGAAAAAGTTTCTTAAGGAAAGGATCAGAATCAGTTTTCTTAAACACTCATTCTGAGCGCTGGGAGAGTGAGAAACAAGGACCTGGCACTGAAAACATCATTTTGTGTAAAACTGGGTTCTTGCATAATGAAATAGTTTCTTAAGGAAAGGATCAGAATCAGTTTTCTTAAACACTCATTCTGAGTGCTGGGAGAGTGAGAAACAAGGACTTGGCAATGAAAACATCATTTTGTGTAAAACTGGGTTTGTTTATAATGAAAAAAATTCTTTAGGAAAGGATCAGATTCAGTTTTCTTAAACGCTCATTCTGAGCACTGGGAGAGTGAGAAACAAGGACCTGGCACTGAAAACATCATTTTGTGTAAAACTGGGTTCTTGCATAATGAAATAGTTTCTTAAGGAAAGGATCAGATTCAGTTTTCTTAAACACTCATTCAGAGTGCTGGGAGAGTGAGAAACAAGGACTTGGCAATGAAAACATCATTTTGTGTAAAACTGGGTTTGTTTATAATGAAAAAAATTCTTTAGGAAAGGATCAGATTCAGTTTTCTTAAACGATCATTCTGAGCACTGGGAGAGTGAGAAACAAGGACCTGGCACTGAAAACATCATTTTGTGTAAAACTGGGTTCTTGCATAATGAAATAGTTTCTTAAGGAAAGGATCAGAATCAGTTTTCTTAAACACTCATTCTGAGTGCTGGGAGAGTGAGAAACAAAGACCTGGCACTGAAAACATCATTTTGTGTAAAACTGGATTTGTTTATAATGAAAACATTTCTTTAGGAAAGGATCAGAATCAGTTTTCTTAAACGCTCATTCAGAGTGCTGGGAGAGTGAGAAACAAGGACTTGGCACTGAAAACAGCATTTTGTGTAAAACTGGGTTCTTGCATAATGAAATAGTTTCTTAAGGAAAGGATCAGAATCAGTTTTCTTAAACACTCATTATGAGTGCTGGGAGAGTGAGAAACAAGGACTTGGCACTGAAAACATCATTTTGTGTAAAACTGGGTTCTTGCATAATGAAATAGTTTCTTAAGGAAAGGATCAGATTCAGTTTTCTTAAACACTCATTCAGAGTGCTGGGAGAGTGAGAAACAAGGACTTGGCAATGAAAACATCATTTTGTGTAAAACTGGGTTTGTTTATAATGAAAAAAATTCTTTAGGAAAGGATCAGATTCAGTTTTCTTAAACGATCATTCTGAGCACTGGGAGAGTGAGAAACAAGGACCTGGCACTGAAAACATCATTTTGTGTAAAACTGGATTTGTTTATAATGAAAACATTTCTTTAGGAAAGGATCAGAATCAGTTTTCTTAAACGCTCATTCAGAGTGCTGGGAGAGTGAGAAACAAGGACTTGGCACTGAAAACAGCATTTTGTGTAAAACTGGGTTCTTGCATAATGAAATAGTTTCTTAAGGAAAGGATCAGAAACAGTTTTCTTAAACACTCATTATGAGTGCTGGGAGAGTGAGAAACAAGGACCTGGCACTGAAAACATCATTTTGTGTAAAACTGGGTTCTTGCATAATGAAATAGTTTCTTAAGGAAAGGATCAGAATCAGTTTTCTTAAACACTCATTCTGAGTGCTGGGAGAGTGAGAAACAAGGACCTGGCACTGAAAACATCATTTTGTGTAAAACTGGATTTGTTTATAATGAAAACATTTCTTTAGGAAAGGATCAGAATCAGTTTTCTTAAACACTCATTCTGAGCGCTGGGAGAGTGAGAAACAAGGACCTGGCACTGAAAACATCATTTTGTGTAAAACTGGATTTGTTTATAATGAAAACATTTCTTTAGGAAAGGATCAGAATCAGTTTTCTTAAACACTCATTCTGAGCGCTGGGAGAGTGAGAAACAAGGACCTGGCACTGAAAACATCATTTTGTGTAAAACTGGGTTCTTGCATAATGAAATAGTTTCTTAAGGAAAGGATCAGAATCAGTTTTCTTAAACGTTCATTCTGAGTGCTGGGAGAGTGAGAAACAAGGACTTGGCACTGAAAACATCATTTTGTGTAAAACTGGATTTGTTTATAATGAAAACTTTTCTTTAGGAAAGGATCAGAATCAGTTTTCTTAAACACTCATTCTGAGCGCTGGGAGAGTGAGAAACAAGGACCTGGCACTGAAAACATCATTTTGTGTAAAACTGGGTTCTTGCATAATGAAATAGTTTCTTAAGGAAAGGATCAGAATCAGTTTTCTTAAACGTTCATTCTGAGTGCTGGGAGAGTGAGAAACAAGGACTTGGCACTGAAAACATCATTTTGTGTAAAACTGGGTTCTTGCATAATGAAATAGTTTCTTAAGGAAAGGATCAGAATCAGTTTTCTTAAACGCTCATTCAGAGTGCTGGGAGAGTGAGAAACAAGGACTTGGCAATGAAAACATCATTTTGTGTAAAACTGGGTTTGTTTATAATGAAAAAAATTCTTAAGGAAAGGATCAGAATCAGTTTTCTTAAACACTCATTATGAGTGCTGGGAGAGTGAGAAACAAGGATTTGGCACTGAAATCTTAATTTTGTGTAAAACTGGGTTCTTGCATAATGAAAAAGTTTCTTAAGGAAAGGATCAGAATCAGTTTTCTTAAACGCTCATTCAGAGTGCTGGGAGAGTGAGAAACAAGGACTTGGCACTGAAAACAGCATTTTGTGTAAAACTGGGTTCTTGCATAATGAAATAGTTTCTTAAGGAAAGGATCAGAATCAGTTTTCTTAAACACTCATTATGAGTGCTGGGAGAGTGAGAAACAAGGATTTGGCACTGAAATCTTAATTTTGTGTAAAACTGGGTTCTTGCATAATGAAAAAGTTTCTTAAGGAAAGGATCAGAATCAGTTTTCTTAAACACTCATTCTGAGTGCTGGGAGAGTGAGAAACAAGGATTTGGCACTGAAAACATCATTTTGTGTAAAACTGGGTTCTTGCATAATGAAAAAGTTTCTTAAGGAAAGGATCAGAATCAGTTTTCTTAAACACTCATTCTGAGCGCTGGGAGAGTGAGAAACAAGGACCTGGCACTGAAAACATCATTTTGTGTAAAACTGGGTTCTTGCATAATGAAATAGTTTCTTAAGGAAAGGATCAGAATCAGTTTTCTTAAACACTCATTCTGAGTGCTGGGAGAGTGAGAAACAAGGACCTGGCACTGAAAACATCATTTTGTGTAAAACTGGATTTGTTTATAATGAAAACATTTCTTTAGGAAAGGATCAGAATCAGTTTTCTTAAACACTCATTCTGAGCGCTGGGAGAGTGAGAAACAAGGACCTGGCACTGAAAACATCATTTTGTGTAAAACTGGATTTGTTTATAATGAAAACATTTCTTTAGGAAAGGATCAGAATCAGTTTTCTTAAACACTCATTCTGAGCGCTGGGAGAGTGAGAAACAAGGACCTGGCACTGAAAACATCATTTTGTGTAAAACTGGGTTCTTGCATAATGAAATAGTTTCTTAAGGAAAGGATCAGAATCAGTTTTCTTAAACGTTCATTCTGAGTGCTGGGAGAGTGAGAAACAAGGACTTGGCACTGAAAACATCATTTTGTGTAAAACTGGGTTCTTGCATAATGAAATAGTTTCTTAAGGAAAGGATCAGATTCAGTTTTCTTAAACACTCATTCAGAGTGCTGGGAGAGTGAGAAACAAGGACTTGGCAATGAAAACATCATTTTGTGTAAAACTGGGTTTGTTTATAATGAAAAAAATTCTTTAGGAAAGGATCAGATTCAGTTTTCTTAAACGATCATTCTGAGCACTGGGAGAGTGAGAAACAAGGACCTGGCACTGAAAACATCATTTTGTGTAAAACTGGATTTGTTTATAATGAAAACATTTCTTTAGGAAAGGATCAGAATCAGTTTTCTTAAACGCTCATTCAGAGTGCTGGGAGAGTGAGAAACAAGGACTTGGCACTGAAAACAGCATTTTGTGTAAAACTGGGTTCTTGCATAATGAAATAGTTTCTTAAGGAAAGGATCAGAATCAGTTTTCTTAAACACTCATTATGAGTGCTGGGAGAGTGAGAAACAAGGACCTGGCACTGAAAACATCATTTTGTGTAAAACTGGATTTGTTTATAATGAAAACATTTCTTTAGGAAAGGATCAGAATCAGTTTTCTTAAACACTCATTCTGAGCGCTGGGAGAGTGAGAAACAAGGACCTGGCACTGAAAACATCATTTTGTGTAAAACTGGATTTGTTTATAATGAAAACATTTCTTTAGGAAAGGATCAGAATCAGTTTTCTTAAACACTCATTCTGAGCGCTGGGAGAGTGAGAAACAAGGACCTGGCACTGAAAACATCATTTTGTGTAAAACTGGATTTGTTTATAATGAAAACATTTCTTTAGGAAAGGATCAGAATCAGTTTTCTTAAACGCTCATTCAGAGTGCTGGGAGAGTGAGAAACAAGGACTTGGCACTGAAAACAGCATTTTGTGTAAAACTGGGTTCTTGCATAATGAAATAGTTTCTTAAGGAAAGGATCAGAATCAGTTTTCTTAAACACTCATTATGAGTGCTGGGAGATTGAGAAACAAGGATTTGGCACTGAAATCTTAATTTTGTGTAAAACTGGGTTCTTGCATAATGAAAAAGTTTCTTAAGGAAAGGATCAGAATCAGTTTTCTTAAACACTCATTATGAGTGCTGAGAGAGTGAGAAACAAGGACTTGGCACTGAAAACATCATTTTGTGTAAAACTGGGTTCTTGCATAATGAAATAGTTTCTTAAGGAAAGGATCAGAATCAGTTTTCTTAAACACTCATTATGAGTGCTGGGAGAGTGAGAAACAAGGACTTGGCACTGAAAACATCATTTTGTGTAAAACTGGGTTCTTGCATAATGAAATAGTTTCTTAAGGAAAGGATCAGATTCAGTTTTCTTAAACACTCATTCAGAGTGCTGGGAGAGTGAGAAACAAGGACTTGGCAATGAAAACATCATTTTGTGTAAAACTGGGTTTGTTTATAATGAAAAAAATTCTTTAGGAAAGGATCAGATTCAGTTTTCTTAAACGATCATTCTGAGCACTGGGAGAGTGAGAAACAAGGACCTGGCACTGAAAACATCATTTTGTGTAAAACTGGATTTGTTTATAATGAAAACATTTCTTTAGGAAAGGATCAGAATCAGTTTTCTTAAACGCTCATTCAGAGTGCTGGGAGAGTGAGAAACAAGGACTTGGCACTGAAAACAGCATTTTGTGTAAAACTGGGTTCTTGCATAATGAAATAGTTTCTTAAGGAAAGGATCAGAAACAGTTTTCTTAAACACTCATTATGAGTGCTGGGAGAGTGAGAAACAAGGACCTGGCACTGAAAACATCATTTTGTGTAAAACTGGGTTCTTGCATAATGAAATAGTTTCTTAAGGAAAGGATCAGAATCAGTTTTCTTAAACACTCATTCTGAGTGCTGGGAGAGTGAGAAACAAGGACCTGGCACTGAAAACATCATTTTGTGTAAAACTGGATTTGTTTATAATGAAAACATTTCTTTAGGAAAGGATCAGAATCAGTTTTCTTAAACACTCATTCTGAGCGCTGGGAGAGTGAGAAACAAGGACCTGGCACTGAAAACATCATTTTGTGTAAAACTGGATTTGTTTATAATGAAAACATTTCTTTAGGAAAGGATCAGAATCAGTTTTCTTAAACACTCATTCTGAGCGCTGGGAGAGTGAGAAACAAGGACCTGGCACTGAAAACATCATTTTGTGTAAAACTGGGTTCTTGCATAATGAAATAGTTTCTTAAGGAAAGGATCAGAATCAGTTTTCTTAAACGTTCATTCTGAGTGCTGGGAGAGTGAGAAACAAGGACTTGGCACTGAAAACATCATTTTGTGTAAAACTGGATTTGTTTATAATGAAAACTTTTCTTTAGGAAAGGATCAGAATCAGTTTTCTTAAACACTCATTCTGAGCGCTGGGAGAGTGAGAAACAAGGACCTGGCACTGAAAACATCATTTTGTGTAAAACTGGGTTCTTGCATAATGAAATAGTTTCTTAAGGAAAGGATCAGAATCAGTTTTCTTAAACGTTCATTCTGAGTGCTGGGAGAGTGAGAAACAAGGACTTGGCACTGAAAACATCATTTTGTGTAAAACTGGGTTCTTGCATAATGAAATAGTTTCTTAAGGAAAGGATCAGAATCAGTTTTCTTAAACGCTCATTCAGAGTGCTGGGAGAGTGAGAAACAAGGACTTGGCAATGAAAACATCATTTTGTGTAAAACTGGGTTTGTTTATAATGAAAAAAATTCTTAAGGAAAGGATCAGAATCAGTTTTCTTAAACACTCATTATGAGTGCTGGGAGAGTGAGAAACAAGGATTTGGCACTGAAATCTTAATTTTGTGTAAAACTGGGTTCTTGCATAATGAAAAAGTTTCTTAAGGAAAGGATCAGAATCAGTTTTCTTAAACGCTCATTCAGAGTGCTGGGAGAGTGAGAAACAAGGACTTGGCACTGAAAACAGCATTTTGTGTAAAACTGGGTTCTTGCATAATGAAATAGTTTCTTAAGGAAAGGATCAGAATCAGTTTTCTTAAACACTCATTATGAGTGCTGGGAGAGTGAGAAACAAGGATTTGGCACTGAAATCTTAATTTTGTGTAAAACTGGGTTCTTGCATAATGAAAAAGTTTCTTAAGGAAAGGATCAGAATCAGTTTTCTTAAACACTCATTCTGAGTGCTGGGAGAGTGAGAAACAAGGATTTGGCACTGAAAACATCATTTTGTGTAAAACTGGGTTCTTGCATAATGAAAAAGTTTCTTAAGGAAAGGATCAGAATCAGTTTTCTTAAACACTCATTCTGAGCGCTGGGAGAGTGAGAAACAAGGACCTGGCACTGAAAACATCATTTTGTGTAAAACTGGGTTCTTGCATAATGAAATAGTTTCTTAAGGAAAGGATCAGAATCAGTTTTCTTAAACACTCATTCTGAGTGCTGGGAGAGTGAGAAACAAGGACCTGGCACTGAAAACATCATTTTGTGTAAAACTGGATTTGTTTATAATGAAAACATTTCTTTAGGAAAGGATCAGAATCAGTTTTCTTAAACACTCATTCTGAGCGCTGGGAGAGTGAGAAACAAGGACCTGGCACTGAAAACATCATTTTGTGTAAAACTGGATTTGTTTATAATGAAAACATTTCTTTAGGAAAGGATCAGAATCAGTTTTCTTAAACACTCATTCTGAGCGCTGGGAGAGTGAGAAACAAGGACCTGGCACTGAAAACATCATTTTGTGTAAAACTGGGTTCTTGCATAATGAAATAGTTTCTTAAGGAAAGGATCAGAATCAGTTTTCTTAAACGTTCATTCTGAGTGCTGGGAGAGTGAGAAACAAGGACTTGGCACTGAAAACATCATTTTGTGTAAAACTGGATTTGTTTATAATGAAAACTTTTCTTTAGGAAAGGATCAGAATCAGTTTTCTTAAACACTCATTCTGAGCGCTGGGAGAGTGAGAAACAAGGACCTGGCACTGAAAACATCATTTTGTGTAAAACTGGGTTCTTGCATAATGAAATAGTTTCTTAAGGAAAGGATCAGAATCAGTTTTCTTAAACGTTCATTCTGAGTGCTGGGAGAGTGAGAAACAAGGACTTGGTACTGAAAACATCATTTTGTGTAAAACTGGGTTCTTGCATAATGAAATAGTTTCTTAAGGAAAGGATCAGAATCAGTTTTCTTAAACGCTCATTCAGAGTGCTGGGAGAGTGAGAAACAAGGACTTGGCAATGAAAACATCATTTTGTGTAAAACTGGGTTTGTTTATAATGAAAAAAATTCTTAAGGAAAGGATCAGAATCAGTTTTCTTAAACACTCATTATGAGTGCTGGGAGAGTGAGAAACAAGGATTTGGCACTGAAATCTTAATTTTGTGTAAAACTGGGTTCTTGCATAATGAAAAAGTTTCTTAAGGAAAGGATCAGAATCAGTTTTCTTAAACGCTCATTCAGAGTGCTGGGAGAGTGAGAAACAAGGACTTGGCACTGAAAACAGCATTTTGTGTAAAACTGGGTTCTTGCATAATGAAATAGTTTCTTAAGGAAAGGATCAGAATCAGTTTTCTTAAACACTCATTATGAGTGCTGGGAGAGTGAGAAACAAGGATTTGGCACTGAAATCTTAATTTTGTGTAAAACTGGGTTCTTGCATAATGAAAAAGTTTCTTAAGGAAAGGATCAGAATCAGTTTTCTTAAACACTCATTCTGAGTGCTGGGAGAGTGAGAAACAAGGATTTGGCACTGAAAACATCATTTTGTGTAAAACTGGGTTCTTGCATAATGAAAAAGTTTCTTAAGGAAAGGATCAGAATCAGTTTTCTTAAACACTCATTCTGAGCGCTGGGAGAGTGAGAAACAAGGACCTGGCACTGAAAACATCATTTTGTGTAAAACTGGGTTCTTGCATAATGAAATAGTTTCTTAAGGAAAGGATCAGAATCAGTTTTCTTAAACACTCATTCTGAGTGCTGGGAGAGTGAGAAACAAGGACCTGGCACTGAAAACATCATTTTGTGTAAAACTGGATTTGTTTATAATGAAAACATTTCTTTAGGAAAGGATCAGAATCAGTTTTCTTAAACACTCATTCTGAGCGCTGGGAGAGTGAGAAACAAGGACCTGGCACTGAAAACATCATTTTGTGTAAAACTGGATTTGTTTATAATGAAAACATTTCTTTAGGAAAGGATCAGAATCAGTTTTCTTAAACACTCATTCTGAGCGCTGGGAGAGTGAGAAACAAGGACCTGGCACTGAAAACATCATTTTGTGTAAAACTGGGTTCTTGCATAATGAAATAGTTTCTTAAGGAAAGGATCAGAATCAGTTTTCTTAAACATTCATTCTGAGTGCTGGGAGAGTGAGAAACAAGGACTTGGCACTGAAAACATCATTTTGTGTAAAACTGGGTTCTTGCATAATGAAATAGTTTCTTAAGGAAAGGATCAGATTCAGTTTTCTTAAACACTCATTCAGAGTGCTGGGAGAGTGAGAAACAAGGACTTGGCAATGAAAACATCATTTTGTGTAAAACTGGGTTTGTTTATAATGAAAAAAATTCTTTAGGAAAGGATCAGATTCAGTTTTCTTAAACGATCATTCTGAGCACTGGGAGAGTGAGAAACAAGGACCTGGCACTGAAAACATCATTTTGTGTAAAACTGGATTTGTTTATAATGAAAACATTTCTTTAGGAAAGGATCAGAATCAGTTTTCTTAAACGCTCATTCAGAGTGCTGGGAGAGTGAGAAACAAGGACTTGGCACTGAAAACAGCATTTTGTGTAAAACTGGGTTCTTGCATAATGAAATAGTTTCTTAAGGAAAGGATCAGAATCAGTTTTCTTAAACACTCATTATGAGTGCTGGGAGAGTGAGAAACAAGGACCTGGCACTGAAAACATCATTTTGTGTAAAACTGGATTTGTTTATAATGAAAACATTTCTTTAGGAAAGGATCAGAATCAGTTTTCTTAAACACTCATTCTGAGCGCTGGGAGAGTGAGAAACAAGGACCTGGCACTGAAAACATCATTTTGTGTAAAACTGGATTTGTTTATAATGAAAACATTTCTTTAGGAAAGGATCAGAATCAGTTTTCTTAAACACTCATTCTGAGCGCTGGAAGAGTGAGAAACAAGGACCTGGCACTGAAAACATCATTTTGTGTAAAACTGGATTTGTTTATAATGAAAACATTTCTTTAGGAAAGGATCAGAATCAGTTTTCTTAAACGCTCATTCAGAGTGCTGGGAGAGTGAGAAACAAGGACTTGGCACTGAAAACAGCATTTTGTGTAAAACTGGGTTCTTGCATAATGAAATAGTTTCTTAAGGAAAGGATCAGAATCAGTTTTCTTAAACACTCATTATGAGTGCTGGGAGATTGAGAAACAAGGATTTGGCACTGAAATCTTAATTTTGTGTAAAACTGGGTTCTTGCATAATGAAAAAGTTTCTTAAGGAAAGGATCAGAATCAGTTTTCTTAAACACTCATTCTGAGTGCTGAGAGAGTGAGAAACAAGGATTTGGCACTGAAAACATCATTTTGTGTAAAACTGGGTTCTTGCATAATGAAAAAGTTTCTTAAGGAAAGGATCAGAATCAGTTTTCTTAAACACTCATTCTGAGCGCTGGGAGAGTGAGAAACAAGGACCTGGCACTGAAAACATCATTTTGTGTAAAACTGGGTTCTTGCATAATGAAATAGTTTCTTAAGGAAAGGATCAGAATCAGTTTTCTTAAACACTCATTCTGAGTGCTGGGAGAGTGAGAAACAAGGACTTGGCAATGAAAACATCATTTTGTGTAAAACTGGGTTTGTTTATAATGAAAAAAATTCTTTAGGAAAGGATCAGATTCAGTTTTCTTAAACGCTCATTCTGAGCACTGGGAGAGTGAGAAACAAGGACCTGGCACTGAAAACATCATTTTGTGTAAAACTGGGTTCTTGCATAATGAAATAGTTTCTTAAGGAAAGGATCAGAATCAGTTTTCTTAAACACTCATTCTGAGTGCTGGGAGAGTGAGAAACAAGGACCTGGCACTGAAAACATCATTTTGTGTAAAACTGGATTTGTTTATAATGAAAACATTTCTTTAGGAAAGGATCAGAATCAGTTTTCTTAAACACTCATTCTGAGCGCTGGGAGAGTGAGAAACAAGGACCTGGCACTGAAAACATCATTTTGTGTAAAACTGGATTTGTTTATAATGAAAACATTTCTTTAGGAAAGGATCAGAATCAGTTTTCTTAAACACTCATTCTGAGCGCTGGGAGAGTGAGAAACAAGGACCTGGCACTGAAAACATCATTTTGTGTAAAACTGGGTTCTTGCATAATGAAATAGTTTCTTAAGGAAAGGATCAGAATCAGTTTTCTTAAACGTTCATTCTGAGTGCTGGGAGAGTGAGAAACAAGGACTTGGCACTGAAAACATCATTTTGTGTAAAACTGGATTTGTTTATAATGAAAACTTTTCTTTAGGAAAGGATCAGAATCAGTTTTCTTAAACACTCATTCTGAGCGCTGGGAGAGTGAGAAACAAGGACCTGGCACTGAAAACATCATTTTGTGTAAAACTGGGTTCTTGCATAATGAAATAGTTTCTTAAGGAAAGGATCAGAATCAGTTTTCTTAAACGTTCATTCTGAGTGCTGGGAGAGTGAGAAACAAGGACTTGGCACTGAAAACATCATTTTGTGTAAAACTGGGTTCTTGCATAATGAAATAGTTTCTTAAGGAAAGGATCAGAATCAGTTTTCTTAAACGCTCATTCAGAGTGCTGGGAGAGTGAGAAACAAGGACTTGGCAATGAAAACATCATTTTGTGTAAAACTGGGTTTGTTTATAATGAAAAAAATTCTTAAGGAAAGGATCAGAATCAGTTTTCTTAAACACTCATTATGAGTGCTGGGAGAGTGAGAAACAAGGATTTGGCACTGAAATCTTAATTTTGTGTAAAACTGGGTTCTTGCATAATGAAAAAGTTTCTTAAGGAAAGGATCAGAATCAGTTTTCTTAAACGCTCATTCAGAGTGCTGGGAGAGTGAGAAACAAGGACTTGGCACTGAAAACAGCATTTTGTGTAAAACTGGGTTCTTGCATAATGAAATAGTTTCTTAAGGAAAGGATCAGAATCAGTTTTCTTAAACACTCATTATGAGTGCTGGGAGAGTGAGAAACAAGGATTTGGCACTGAAATCTTAATTTTGTGTAAAACTGGGTTCTTGCATAATGAAAAAGTTTCTTAAGGAAAGGATCAGAATCAGTTTTCTTAAACACTCATTCTGAGTGCTGGGAGAGTGAGAAACAAGGATTTGGCACTGAAAACATCATTTTGTGTAAAACTGGGTTCTTGCATAATGAAAAAGTTTCTTAAGGAAAGGATCAGAATCAGTTTTCTTAAACACTCATTCTGAGCGCTGGGAGAGTGAGAAACAAGGACCTG
The DNA here is from genome assembly GCA_029783895.1 of Triplophysa bombifrons. Classification (NCBI taxonomy): domain Eukaryota; kingdom Metazoa; phylum Chordata; class Actinopteri; order Cypriniformes; family Nemacheilidae; genus Triplophysa; species Triplophysa bombifrons. The sequence continues at coordinate 10,510,100 of CM056455.1, forward strand.
GCACTGAAAACATCATTTTGTGTAAAACTGGGTTCTTGCATAATGAAATAGTTTCTTAAGGAAAGGATCAGAATCAGTTTTCTTAAACACTCATTCTGAGTGCTGGGAGAGTGAGAAACAAGGACCTGGCACTGAAAACATCATTTTGTGTAAAACTGGATTTGTTTATAATGAAAACATTTCTTTAGGAAAGGATCAGAATCAGTTTTCTTAAACACTCATTCTGAGCGCTGGGAGAGTGAGAAACAAGGACCTGGCACTGAAAACATCATTTTGTGTAAAACTGGATTTGTTTATAATGAAAACATTTCTTTAGGAAAGGATCAGAATCAGTTTTCTTAAACACTCATTCTGAGCGCTGGGAGAGTGAGAAACAAGGACCTGGCACTGAAAACATCATTTTGTGTAAAACTGGGTTCTTGCATAATGAAATAGTTTCTTAAGGAAAGGATCAGAATCAGTTTTCTTAAACATTCATTCTGAGTGCTGGGAGAGTGAGAAACAAGGACTTGGCACTGAAAACATCATTTTGTGTAAAACTGGGTTCTTGCATAATGAAATAGTTTCTTAAGGAAAGGATCAGATTCAGTTTTCTTAAACACTCATTCAGAGTGCTGGGAGAGTGAGAAACAAGGACTTGGCAATGAAAACATCATTTTGTGTAAAACTGGGTTTGTTTATAATGAAAAAAATTCTTTAGGAAAGGATCAGATTCAGTTTTCTTAAACGATCATTCTGAGCACTGGGAGAGTGAGAAACAAGGACCTGGCACTGAAAACATCATTTTGTGTAAAACTGGATTTGTTTATAATGAAAACATTTCTTTAGGAAAGGATCAGAATCAGTTTTCTTAAACGCTCATTCAGAGTGCTGGGAGAGTGAGAAACAAGGACTTGGCACTGAAAACAGCATTTTGTGTAAAACTGGGTTCTTGCATAATGAAATAGTTTCTTAAGGAAAGGATCAGAATCAGTTTTCTTAAACACTCATTATGAGTGCTGGGAGAGTGAGAAACAAGGACCTGGCACTGAAAACATCATTTTGTGTAAAACTGGATTTGTTTATAATGAAAACATTTCTTTAGGAAAGGATCAGAATCAGTTTTCTTAAACACTCATTCTGAGCGCTGGGAGAGTGAGAAACAAGGACCTGGCACTGAAAACATCATTTTGTGTAAAACTGGATTTGTTTATAATGAAAACATTTCTTTAGGAAAGGATCAGAATCAGTTTTCTTAAACACTCATTCTGAGCGCTGGAAGAGTGAGAAACAAGGACCTGGCACTGAAAACATCATTTTGTGTAAAACTGGATTTGTTTATAATGAAAACATTTCTTTAGGAAAGGATCAGAATCAGTTTTCTTAAACGCTCATTCAGAGTGCTGGGAGAGTGAGAAACAAGGACTTGGCACTGAAAACAGCATTTTGTGTAAAACTGGGTTCTTGCATAATGAAATAGTTTCTTAAGGAAAGGATCAGAATCAGTTTTCTTAAACACTCATTCTGAGTGCTGAGAGAGTGAGAAACAAGGATTTGGCACTGAAAACATCATTTTGTGTAAAACTGGGTTCTTGCATAATGAAAAAGTTTCTTAAGGAAAGGATCAGAATCAGTTTTCTTAAACACTCATTCTGAGCGCTGGGAGAGTGAGAAACAAGGACCTGGCACTGAAAACATCATTTTGTGTAAAACTGGGTTCTTGCATAATGAAATAGTTTCTTAAGGAAAGGATCAGAATCAGTTTTCTTAAACACTCATTCTGAGTGCTGGGAGAGTGAGAAACAAGGACTTGGCAATGAAAACATCATTTTGTGTAAAACTGGGTTTGTTTATAATGAAAAAAATTCTTTAGGAAAGGATCAGATTCAGTTTTCTTAAACGCTCATTCTGAGCACTGGGAGAGTGAGAAACAAGGACCTGGCACTGAAAACATCATTTTGTGTAAAACTGGGTTCTTGCATAATGAAATAGTTTCTTAAGGAAAGGATCAGAATCAGTTTTCTTAAACACTCATTCTGAGTGCTGGGAGAGTGAGAAACAAGGACCTGGCACTGAAAACATCATTTTGTGTAAAACTGGATTTGTTTATAATGAAAACATTTCTTTAGGAAAGGATCAGAATCAGTTTTCTTAAACACTCATTCTGAGCGCTGGGAGAGTGAGAAACAAGGACCTGGCACTGAAAACATCATTTTGTGTAAAACTGGATTTGTTTATAATGAAAACATTTCTTTAGGAAAGGATCAGAATCAGTTTTCTTAAACACTCATTCTGAGCGCTGGGAGAGTGAGAAACAAGGACCTGGCACTGAAAACATCATTTTGTGTAAAACTGGGTTCTTGCATAATGAAATAGTTTCTTAAGGAAAGGATCAGAATCAGTTTTCTTAAACGTTCATTCTGAGTGCTGGGAGAGTGAGAAACAAGGACTTGGCACTGAAAACATCATTTTGTGTAAAACTGGATTTGTTTATAATGAAAACTTTTCTTTAGGAAAGGATCAGAATCAGTTTTCTTAAACACTCATTCTGAGCGCTGGGAGAGTGAGAAACAAGGACCTGGCACTGAAAACATCATTTTGTGTAAAACTGGGTTCTTGCATAATGAAATAGTTTCTTAAGGAAAGGATCAGAATCAGTTTTCTTAAACGTTCATTCTGAGTGCTGGGAGAGTGAGAAACAAGGACTTGGCACTGAAAACATCATTTTGTGTAAAACTGGGTTCTTGCATAATGAAATAGTTTCTTAAGGAAAGGATCAGAATCAGTTTTCTTAAACGCTCATTCAGAGTGCTGGGAGAGTGAGAAACAAGGACTTGGCAATGAAAACATCATTTTGTGTAAAACTGGGTTTGTTTATAATGAAAAAAATTCTTAAGGAAAGGATCAGAATCAGTTTTCTTAAACACTCATTATGAGTGCTGGGAGAGTGAGAAACAAGGATTTGGCACTGAAATCTTAATTTTGTGTAAAACTGGGTTCTTGCATAATGAAAAAGTTTCTTAAGGAAAGGATCAGAATCAGTTTTCTTAAACGCTCATTCAGAGTGCTGGGAGAGTGAGAAACAAGGACTTGGCACTGAAAACAGCATTTTGTGTAAAACTGGGTTCTTGCATAATGAAATAGTTTCTTAAGGAAAGGATCAGAATCAGTTTTCTTAAACACTCATTATGAGTGCTGGGAGAGTGAGAAACAAGGATTTGGCACTGAAATCTTAATTTTGTGTAAAACTGGGTTCTTGCATAATGAAAAAGTTTCTTAAGGAAAGGATCAGAATCAGTTTTCTTAAACACTCATTCTGAGTGCTGGGAGAGTGAGAAACAAGGATTTGGCACTGAAAACATCATTTTGTGTAAAACTGGGTTCTTGCATAATGAAAAAGTTTCTTAAGGAAAGGATCAGAATCAGTTTTCTTAAACACTCATTCTGAGCGCTGGGAGAGTGAGAAACAAGGACCTGGCACTGAAAACATCATTTTGTGTAAAACTGGGTTCTTGCATAATGAAATAGTTTCTTAAGGAAAGGATCAGAATCAGTTTTCTTAAACACTCATTCTGAGTGCTGGGAGAGTGAGAAACAAGGACCTGGCACTGAAAACATCATTTTGTGTAAAACTGGATTTGTTTATAATGAAAACATTTCTTTAGGAAAGGATCAGAATCAGTTTTCTTAAACACTCATTCTGAGCGCTGGGAGAGTGAGAAACAAGGACCTGGCACTGAAAACATCATTTTGTGTAAAACTGGATTTGTTTATAATGAAAACATTTCTTTAGGAAAGGATCAGAATCAGTTTTCTTAAACACTCATTCTGAGCGCTGGGAGAGTGAGAAACAAGGACCTGGCACTGAAAACATCATTTTGTGTAAAACTGGGTTCTTGCATAATGAAATAGTTTCTTAAGGAAAGGATCAGAATCAGTTTTCTTAAACGTTCATTCTGAGTGCTGGGAGAGTGAGAAACAAGGACTTGGCACTGAAAACATCATTTTGTGTAAAACTGGGTTCTTGCATAATGAAATAGTTTCTTAAGGAAAGGATCAGATTCAGTTTTCTTAAACACTCATTCAGAGTGCTGGGAGAGTGAGAAACAAGGACTTGGCAATGAAAACATCATTTTGTGTAAAACTGGGTTTGTTTATAATGAAAAAAATTCTTTAGGAAAGGATCAGATTCAGTTTTCTTAAACGATCATTCTGAGCACTGGGAGAGTGAGAAACAAGGACCTGGCACTGAAAACATCATTTTGTGTAAAACTGGATTTGTTTATAATGAAAACATTTCTTTAGGAAAGGATCAGAATCAGTTTTCTTAAACGCTCATTCAGAGTGCTGGGAGAGTGAGAAACAAGGACTTGGCACTGAAAACAGCATTTTGTGTAAAACTGGGTTCTTGCATAATGAAATAGTTTCTTAAGGAAAGGATCAGAATCAGTTTTCTTAAACACTCATTATGAGTGCTGGGAGAGTGAGAAACAAGGACCTGGCACTGAAAACATCATTTTGTGTAAAACTGGATTTGTTTATAATGAAAACATTTCTTTAGGAAAGGATCAGAATCAGTTTTCTTAAACACTCATTCTGAGCGCTGGGAGAGTGAGAAACAAGGACCTGGCACTGAAAACATCATTTTGTGTAAAACTGGATTTGTTTATAATGAAAACATTTCTTTAGGAAAGGATCAGAATCAGTTTTCTTAAACACTCATTCTGAGCGCTGGGAGAGTGAGAAACAAGGACCTGGCACTGAAAACATCATTTTGTGTAAAACTGGATTTGTTTATAATGAAAACATTTCTTTAGGAAAGGATCAGAATCAGTTTTTTTAAACGCTCATTCAGAGTGCTGGGAGAGTGAGAAACAAGGACTTGGCACTGAAAACAGCATTTTGTGTAAAACTGGGTTCTTGCATAATGAAATAGTTTCTTAAGGAAAGGATCAGAATCAGTTTTCTTAAACACTCATTATGAGTGCTGGGAGATTGAGAAACAAGGATTTGGCACTGAAATCTTAATTTTGTGTAAAACTGGGTTCTTGCATAATGAAAAAGTTTCTTAAGGAAAGGATCAGAATCAGTTTTCTTAAACACTCATTCTGAGTGCTGAGAGAGTGAGAAACAAGGATTTGGCACTGAAAACATCATTTTGTGTAAAACTGGGTTCTTGCATAATGAAAAAGTTTCTTAAGGAAAGGATCAGAATCAGTTTTCTTAAACACTCATTCTGAGCGCTGGGAGAGTGAGAAACAAGGACCTGGCACTGAAAACATCATTTTGTGTAAAACTGGGTTCTTGCATAATGAAATAGTTTCTTAAGGAAAGGATCAGAATCAGTTTTCTTAAACACTCATTCTGAGTGCTGGGAGAGTGAGAAACAAGGACTTGGCAATGAAAACATCATTTTGTGTAAAACTGGGTTTGTTTATAATGAAAAAAATTCTTTAGGAAAGGATCAGATTCAGTTTTCTTAAACGCTCATTCTGAGCACTGGGAGAGTGAGAAACAAGGACCTGGCACTGAAAACATCATTTTGTGTAAAACTGGGTTCTTGCATAATGAAATAGTTTCTTAAGGAAAGGATCAGATTCAGTTTTCTTAAACACTCATTCAGAGTGCTGGGAGAGTGAGAAACAAGGACTTGGCAATGAAAACATCATTTTGTGTAAAACTGGGTTTGTTTATAATGAAAAAAATTCTTTAGGAAAGGATCAGATTCAGTTTTCTTAAACGATCATTATGAGTGCTGGGAGAGTGAGAAACAAGGACCTGGCACTGAAAACATCATTTTGTGTAAAACTGGATTTGTTTATAATGAAAACATTTCTTTAGGAAAGGATCAGAATCAGTTTTCTTAAACACTCATTCTGAGCGCTGGGAGAGTGAGAAACAAGGACCTGGCACTGAAAACATCATTTTGTGTAAAACTGGATTTGTTTATAATGAAAACATTTCTTTAGGAAAGGATCAGAATCAGTTTTCTTAAACACTCATTCTGAGCGCTGGAAGAGTGAGAAACAAGGACCTGGCACTGAAAACATCATTTTGTGTAAAACTGGATTTGTTTATAATGAAAACATTTCTTTAGGAAAGGATCAGAATCAGTTTTCTTAAACGCTCATTCAGAGTGCTGGGAGAGTGAGAAACAAGGACCTGGCACTGAAAACATCATTTTGTGTAAAACTGGGTTCTTGCATAATGAAATAGTTTCTTAAGGAAAGGATCAGAATCAGTTTTCTTAAACACTCATTCTGAGTGCTGGGAGAGTGAGAAACAAGGACTTGGCAATGAAAACATCATTTTGTGTAAAACTGGGTTTGTTTATAATGAAAAAAATTCTTTAGGAAAGGATCAGATTCAGTTTTCTTAAACGCTCATTCTGAGCACTGGGAGAGTGAGAAACAAGGACCTGGCACTGAAAACATCATTTTGTGTAAAACTGGGTTCTTGCATAATGAAATAGTTTCTTAAGGAAAGGATCAGAATCAGTTTTCTTAAACACTCATTCTGAGTGCTGGGAGAGTGAGAAACAAGGACCTGGCACTGAAAACATCATTTTGTGTAAAACTGGATTTGTTTATAATGAAAACATTTCTTTAGGAAAGGATCAGAATCAGTTTTCTTAAACACTCATTCTGAGCGCTGGGAGAGTGAGAAACAAGGACCTGGCACTGAAAACATCATTTTGTGTAAAACTGGATTTGTTTATAATGAAAACATTTCTTTAGGAAAGGATCAGAATCAGTTTTCTTAAACACTCATTCTGAGCGCTGGGAGAGTGAGAAACAAGGACCTGGCACTGAAAACATCATTTTGTGTAAAACTGGGTTCTTGCATAATGAAATAGTTTCTTAAGGAAAGGATCAGAATCAGTTTTCTTAAACGTTCATTCTGAGTGCTGGGAGAGTGAGAAACAAGGACTTGGCACTGAAAACATCATTTTGTGTAAAACTGGATTTGTTTATAATGAAAACTTTTCTTTAGGAAAGGATCAGAATCAGTTTTCTTAAACACTCATTCTGAGCGCTGGGAGAGTGAGAAACAAGGACCTGGCACTGAAAACATCATTTTGTGTAAAACTGGGTTCTTGCATAATGAAATAGTTTCTTAAGGAAAGGATCAGAATCAGTTTTCTTAAACGTTCATTCTGAGTGCTGGGAGAGTGAGAAACAAGGACTTGGCACTGAAAACATCATTTTGTGTAAAACTGGGTTCTTGCATAATGAAATAGTTTCTTAAGGAAAGGATCAGAATCAGTTTTCTTAAACGCTCATTCAGAGTGCTGGGAGAGTGAGAAACAAGGACTTGGCAATGAAAACATCATTTTGTGTAAAACTGGGTTTGTTTATAATGAAAAAAATTCTTAAGGAAAGGATCAGAATCAGTTTTCTTAAACACTCATTATGAGTGCTGGGAGAGTGAGAAACAAGGATTTGGCACTGAAATCTTAATTTTGTGTAAAACTGGGTTCTTGCATAATGAAAAAGTTTCTTAAGGAAAGGATCAGAATCAGTTTTCTTAAACGCTCATTCAGAGTGCTGGGAGAGTGAGAAACAAGGACTTGGCACTGAAAACAGCATTTTGTGTAAAACTGGGTTCTTGCATAATGAAATAGTTTCTTAAGGAAAGGATCAGAATCAGTTTTCTTAAACACTCATTATGAGTGCTGGGAGAGTGAGAAACAAGGATTTGGCACTGAAATCTTAATTTTGTGTAAAACTGGGTTCTTGCATAATGAAAAAGTTTCTTAAGGAAAGGATCAGAATCAGTTTTCTTAAACACTCATTCTGAGTGCTGGGAGAGTGAGAAACAAGGATTTGGCACTGAAAACATCATTTTGTGTAAAACTGGGTTCTTGCATAATGAAAAAGTTTCTTAAGGAAAGGATCAGAATCAGTTTTCTTAAACACTCATTCTGAGCGCTGGGAGAGTGAGAAACAAGGACCTGGCACTGAAAACATCATTTTGTGTAAAACTGGGTTCTTGCATAATGAAATAGTTTCTTAAGGAAAGGATCAGAATCAGTTTTCTTAAACACTCATTCTGAGTGCTGGGAGAGTGAGAAACAAGGACCTGGCACTGAAAACATCATTTTGTGTAAAACTGGATTTGTTTATAATGAAAACATTTCTTTAGGAAAGGATCAGAATCAGTTTTCTTAAACACTCATTCTGAGCGCTGGGAGAGTGAGAAACAAGGACCTGGCACTGAAAACATCATTTTGTGTAAAACTGGATTTGTTTATAATGAAAACATTTCTTTAGGAAAGGATCAGAATCAGTTTTCTTAAACACTCATTCTGAGCGCTGGGAGAGTGAGAAACAAGGACCTGGCACTGAAAACATCATTTTGTGTAAAACTGGGTTCTTGCATAATGAAATAGTTTCTTAAGGAAAGGATCAGAATCAGTTTTCTTAAACGTTCATTCTGAGTGCTGGGAGAGTGAGAAACAAGGACTTGGCACTGAAAACATCATTTTGTGTAAAACTGGGTTCTTGCATAATGAAATAGTTTCTTAAGGAAAGGATCAGATTCAGTTTTCTTAAACACTCATTCAGAGTGCTGGGAGAGTGAGAAACAAGGACTTGGCAATGAAAACATCATTTTGTGTAAAACTGGGTTTGTTTATAATGAAAAAAATTCTTTAGGAAAGGATCAGATTCAGTTTTCTTAAACGATCATTCTGAGCACTGGGAGAGTGAGAAACAAGGACCTGGCACTGAAAACATCATTTTGTGTAAAACTGGATTTGTTTATAATGAAAACATTTCTTTAGGAAAGGATCAGAATCAGTTTTCTTAAACGCTCATTCAGAGTGCTGGGAGAGTGAGAAACAAGGACTTGGCACTGAAAACAGCATTTTGTGTAAAACTGGGTTCTTGCATAATGAAATAGTTTCTTAAGGAAAGGATCAGAATCAGTTTTCTTGACCACTCATTATGAGTGCTGGGAGAGTGAGAAACAAGGACCTGGCACTGAAAACATCATTTTGTGTAAAACTGGATTTGTTTATAATGAAAACATTTCTTTAGGAAAGGATCAGAATCAGTTTTCTTAAACACTCATTCTGAGCGCTGGGAGAGTGAGAAACAAGGACCTGGCACTGAAAACATCATTTTGTGTAAAACTGGATTTGTTTATAATGAAAACATTTCTTTAGGAAAGGATCAGAATCAGTTTTCTTAAACACTCATTCTGAGCGCTGGGAGAGTGAGAAACAAGGACCTGGCACTGAAAACATCATTTTGTGTAAAACTGGATTTGTTTATAATGAAAACATTTCTTTAGGAAAGGATCAGAATCAGTTTTCTTAAACGCTCATTCAGAGTGCTGGGAGAGTGAGAAACAAGGACTTGGCACTGAAAACAGCATTTTGTGTAAAACTGGGTTCTTGCATAATGAAATAGTTTCTTAAGGAAAGGATCAGAATCAGTTTTCTTAAACACTCATTATGAGTGCTGGGAGATTGAGAAACAAGGATTTGGCACTGAAATCTTAATTTTGTGTAAAACTGGGTTCTTGCATAATGAAAAAGTTTCTTAAGGAAAGGATCAGAATCAGTTTTCTTAAACACTCATTCTGAGTGCTGAGAGAGTGAGAAACAAGGATTTGGCACTGAAAACATCATTTTGTGTAAAACTGGGTTCTTGCATAATGAAAAAGTTTCTTAAGGAAAGGATCAGAATCAGTTTTCTTAAACACTCATTCTGAGCGCTGGGAGAGTGAGAAACAAGGACCTGGCACTGAAAACATCATTTTGTGTAAAACTGGGTTCTTGCATAATGAAATAGTTTCTTAAGGAAAGGATCAGAATCAGTTTTCTTAAACACTCATTCTGAGTGCTGGGAGAGTGAGAAACAAGGACTTGGCAATGAAAACATCATTTTGTGTAAAACTGGGTTTGTTTATAATGAAAAAAATTCTTTAGGAAAGGATCAGATTCAGTTTTCTTAAACGCTCATTCTGAGCACTGGGAGAGTGAGAAACAAGGACCTGGCACTGAAAACATCATTTTGTGTAAAACTGGGTTCTTGCATAATGAAATAGTTTCTTAAGGAAAGGATCAGATTCAGTTTTCTTAAACACTCATTCAGAGTGCTGGGAGAGTGAGAAACAAGGACTTGGCAATGAAAACATCATTTTGTGTAAAACTGGGTTTGTTTATAATGAAAAAAAATCTTTAGGAAAGGATCAGATTCAGTTTTCTTAAACGATCATTCTGAGCACTGGGAGAGTGAGAAACAAGGACCTGGCACTGAAAACATCATTTTGTGTAAAACTGGGTTCTTGCATAATGAAATAGTTTCTTAAGGAAAGGATCAGAATCAGTTTTCTTAAACACTCATTCTGAGTGCTGGGAGAGTGAGAAACAAAGACCTGGCACTGAAAACATCATTTTGTGTAAAACTGGATTTGTTTATAATGAAAACATTTCTTTAGGAAAGGATCAGAATCAGTTTTCTTAAACGCTCATTCAGAGTGCTGGGAGAGTGAGAAACAAGGACTTGGCACTGAAAACAGCATTTTGTGTAAAACTGGGTTCTTGCATAATGAAATAGTTTCTTAAGGAAAGGATCAGAATCAGTTTTCTTAAACACTCATTATGAGTGCTGGGAGAGTGAGAAACAAGGACTTGGCACTGAAAACATCATTTTGTGTAAAACTGGGTTCTTGCATAATGAAATAGTTTCTTAAGGAAAGGATCAGATTCAGTTTTCTTAAACACTCATTCAGAGTGCTGGGAGAGTGAGAAACAAGGACTTGGCAATGAAAACATCATTTTGTGTAAAACTGGGTTTGTTTATAATGAAAAAAATTCTTTAGGAAAGGATCAGATTCAGTTTTCTTAAACGATCATTCTGAGCACTGGGAGAGTGAGAAACAAGGACCTGGCACTGAAAACATCATTTTGTGTAAAACTGGATTTGTTTATAATGAAAACATTTCTTTAGGAAAGGATCAGAATCAGTTTTCTTAAACGCTCATTCAGAGTGCTGGGAGAGTGAGAAACAAGGACTTGGCACTGAAAACAGCATTTTGTGTAAAACTGGGTTCTTGCATAATGAAATAGTTTCTTAAGGAAAGGATCAGAATCAGTTTTCTTAAACACTCATTATGAGTGCTGGGAGAGTGAGAAACAAGGACCTGGCACTGAAAACATCATTTTGTGTAAAACTGGATTTGTTTATAATGAAAACATTTCTTTAGGAAAGGATCAGAATCAGTTTTCTTAAACACTCATTCTGAGCGCTGGGAGAGTGAGAAACAAGGACCTGGCACTGAAAACATCATTTTGTGTAAAACTGGATTTGTTTATAATGAAAACATTTCTTTAGGAAAGGATCAGAATCAGTTTTCTTAAACACTCATTCTGAGCGCTGGGAGAGTGAGAAACAAGGACCTGGCACTGAAAACATCATTTTGTGTAAAACTGGATTTGTTTATAATGAAAACATTTCTTTAGGAAAGGATCAGAATCAGTTTTTTTAAACGCTCATTCAGAGTGCTGGGAGAGTGAGAAACAAGGACTTGGCACTGAAAACAGCATTTTGTGTAAAACTGGGTTCTTGCATAATGAAATAGTTTCTTAAGGAAAGGATCAGAATCAGTTTTCTTAAACACTCATTATGAGTGCTGGGAGATTGAGAAACAAGGATTTGGCACTGAAATCTTAATTTTGTGTAAAACTGGGTTCTTGCATAATGAAAAAGTTTCTTAAGGAAAGGATCAGAATCAGTTTTCTTAAACACTCATTCTGAGTGCTGAGAGAGTGAGAAACAAGGATTTGGCACTGAAAACATCATTTTGTGTAAAACTGGGTTCTTGCATAATGAAAAAGTTTCTTAAGGAAAGGATCAGAATCAGTTTTCTTAAACACTCATTCTGAGCGCTGGGAGAGTGAGAAACAAGGACCTGGCACTGAAAACATCATTTTGTGTAAAACTGGGTTCTTGCATAATGAAATAGTTTCTTAAGGAAAGGATCAGAATCAGTTTTCTTAAACACTCATTCTGAGTGCTGGGAGAGTGAGAAACAAGGACTTGGCAATGAAAACATCATTTTGTGTAAAACTGGGTTTGTTTATAATGAAAAAAATTCTTTAGGAAAGGATCAGATTCAGTTTTCTTAAACGCTCATTCTGAGCACTGGGAGAGTGAGAAACAAGGACCTGGCACTGAAAACATCATTTTGTGTAAAACTGGGTTCTTGCATAATGAAATAGTTTCTTAAGGAAAGGATCAGATTCAGTTTTCTTAAACACTCATTCAGAGTGCTGGGAGAGTGAGAAACAAGGACTTGGCAATGAAAACATCATTTTGTGTAAAACTGGGTTTGTTTATAATGAAAAAAATTCTTTAGGAAAGGATCAGATTCAGTTTTCTTAAACGATCATTATGAGTGCTGGGAGAGTGAGAAACAAGGACCTGGCACTGAAAACATCATTTTGTGTAAAACTGGATTTGTTTATAATGAAAACATTTCTTTAGGAAAGGATCAGAATCAGTTTTCTTAAACACTCATTCTGAGCGCTGGGAGAGTGAGAAACAAGGACCTGGCACTGAAAACATCATTTTGTGTAAAACTGGATTTGTTTATAATGAAAACATTTCTTTAGGAAAGGATCAGAATCAGTTTTCTTAAACACTCATTCTGAGCGCTGGAAGAGTGAGAAACAAGGACCTGGCACTGAAAACATCATTTTGTGTAAAACTGGATTTGTTTATAATGAAAACATTTCTTTAGGAAAGGATCAGAATCAGTTTTCTTAAACGCTCATTCAGAGTGCTGGGAGAGTGAGAAACAAGGACTTGGCACTGAAAACAGCATTTTGTGTAAAACTGGGTTCTTGCATAATGAAATAGTTTCTTAAGGAAAGGATCAGAATCAGTTTTCTTAAACACTCATTATGAGTGCTGGGAGATTGAGAAACAAGGATTTGGCACTGAAATCTTAATTTTGTGTAAAACTGGGTTCTTGCATAATGAAAAAGTTTCTTAAGGAAAGGATCAGAATCAGTTTTCTTAAACACTCATTCTGAGTGCTGAGAGAGTGAGAAACAAGGATTTGGCACTGAAAACATCATTTTGTGTAAAACTGGGTTCTTGCATAATGAAAAAGTTTCTTAAGGAAAGGATCAGAATCAGTTTTCTTAAACACTCATTCTGAGCGCTGGGAGAGTGAGAAACAAGGACCTGGCACTGAAAACATCATTTTGTGTAAAACTGGGTTCTTGCATAATGAAATAGTTTCTTAAGGAAAGGATCAGAATCAGTTTTCTTAAACACTCATTCTGAGTGCTGGAGAGTGAGAAACAAGGACTTGGCAATGAAAACATCATTTTGTGTAAAACTGGGTTTGTTTATAATGAAAAAAATTCTTTAGGAAAGGATCAGATTCAGTTTTCTTAAACGCTCATTCTGAGCACTGGGAGAGTGAGAAACAAGGACCTGGCACTGAAAACATCATTTTGTGTAAAACTGGGTTCTTGCATAATGAAATAGTTTCTTAAGGAAAGGATCAGAATCAGTTTTCTTAAACACTCATTCTGAGTGCTGGGAGAGTGAGAAACAAGGACCTGGCACTGAAAACATCATTTTGTGTAAAACTGGATTTGTTTATAATGAAAACATTTCTTTAGGAAAGGATCAGAATCAGTTTTCTTAAACACTCATTCTGAGCGCTGGGAGAGTGAGAAACAAGGACCTGGCACTGAAAACATCATTTTGTGTAAAACTGGATTTGTTTATAATGAAAACATTTCTTTAGGAAAGGATCAGAATCAGTTTTCTTAAACACTCATTCTGAGCGCTGGGAGAGTGAGAAACAAGGACCTGGCACTGAAAACATCATTTTGTGTAAAACTGGGTTCTTGCATAATGAAATAGTTTCTTAAGGAAAGGATCAGAATCAGTTTTCTTAAACGTTCATTCTGAGTGCTGGGAGAGTGAGAAACAAGGACTTGGCACTGAAAACATCATTTTGTGTAAAACTGGATTTGTTTATAATGAAAACTTTTCTTTAGGAAAGGATCAGAATCAGTTTTCTTAAACACTCATTCTGAGCGCTGGGAGAGTGAGAAACAAGGACCTGGCACTGAAAACATCATTTTGTGTAAAACTGGGTTCTTGCATAATGAAATAGTTTCTTAAGGAAAGGATCAGAATCAGTTTTCTTAAACGTTCATTCTGAGTGCTGGGAGAGTGAGAAACAAGGACTTGGCACTGAAAACATCATTTTGTGTAAAACTGGGTTCTTGCATAATGAAATAGTTTCTTAAGGAAAGGATCAGAATCAGTTTTCTTAAACGCTCATTCAGAGTGCTGGGAGAGTGAGAAACAAGGACTTGGCAATGAAAACATCATTTTGTGTAAAACTGGGTTTGTTTATAATGAAAAAAATTCTTAAGGAAAGGATCAGAATCAGTTTTCTTAAACACTCATTATGAGTGCTGGGAGAGTGAGAAACAAGGATTTGGCACTGAAATCTTAATTTTGTGTAAAACTGGGTTCTTGCATAATGAAAAAGTTTCTTAAGGAAAGGATCAGAATCAGTTTTCTTAAACGCTCATTCAGAGTGCTGGGAGAGTGAGAAACAAGGACTTGGCACTGAAAACAGCATTTTGTGTAAAACTGGGTTCTTGCATAATGAAATAGTTTCTTAAGGAAAGGATCAGAATCAGTTTTCTTAAACACTCATTATGAGTGCTGGGAGAGTGAGAAACAAGGATTTGGCACTGAAATCTTAATTTTGTGTAAAACTGGGTTCTTGCATAATGAAAAAGTTCTTAAGGAAAGGATCAGAATCAGTTTTCTTAAACACTCATTCTGAGTGCTGGGAGAGTGAGAAACAAGGATTTGGCACTGAAAACATCATTTTGTGTAAAACTGGGTTCTTGCATAATGAAAAAGTTTCTTAAGGAAAGGATCAGAATCAGTTTTCTTAAACACTCATTCTGAGCGCTGGGAGAGTGAGAAACAAGGACCTGGCACTGAAAACATCATTTTGTGTAAAACTGGGTTCTTGCATAATGAAATAGTTTCTTAAGGAAAGGATCAGAATCAGTTTTCTTAAACACTCATTCTGAGTGCTGGGAGAGTGAGAAACAAGGACCTGGCACTGAAAACATCATTTTGTGTAAAACTGGATTTGTTTATAATGAAAACATTTCTTTAGGAAAGGATCAGAATCAGTTTTCTTAAACACTCATTCTGAGCGCTGGGAGAGTGAGAAACAAGGACCTGGCACTGAAAACATCATTTTGTGTAAAACTGGATTTGTTTATAATGAAAACATTTCTTTAGGAAAGGATCAGAATCAGTTTTCTTAAACACTCATTCTGAGCGCTGGGAGAGTGAGAAACAAGGACCTGGCACTGAAAACATCATTTTGTGTAAAACTGGGTTCTTGCATAATGAAATAGTTTCTTAAGGAAAGGATCAGAATCAGTTTTCTTAAACGTTCATTCTGAGTGCTGGGAGAGTGAGAAACAAGGACTTGGCACTGAAAACATCATTTTGTGTAAAACTGGGTTCTTGCATAATGAAATAGTTTCTTAAGGAAAGGATCAGATTCAGTTTTCTTAAACACTCATTCAGAGTGCTGGGAGAGTGAGAAACAAGGACTTGGCAATGAAAACATCATTTTGTGTAAAACTGGGTTTGTTTATAATGAAAAAAATTCTTTAGGAAAGGATCAGATTCAGTTTTCTTAAACGATCATTCTGAGCACTGGGAGAGTGAGAAACAAGGACCTGGCACTGAAAACATCATTTTGTGTAAAACTGGATTTGTTTATAATGAAAACATTTCTTTAGGAAAGGATCAGAATCAGTTTTCTTAAACGCTCATTCAGAGTGCTGGGAGAGTGAGAAACAAGGACTTGGCACTGAAAACAGCATTTTGTGTAAAACTGGGTTCTTGCATAATGAAATAGTTTCTTAAGGAAAGGATCAGAATCAGTTTTCTTGACCACTCATTATGAGTGCTGGGAGAGTGAGAAACAAGGACCTGGCACTGAAAACATCATTTTGTGTAAAACTGGATTTGTTTATAATGAAAACATTTCTTTAGGAAAGGATCAGAATCAGTTTTCTTAAACACTCATTCTGAGCGCTGGGAGAGTGAGAAACAAGGACCTGGCACTGAAAACATCATTTTGTGTAAAACTGGATTTGTTTATAATGAAAACATTTCTTTAGGAAAGGATCAGAATCAGTTTTCTTAAACACTCATTCTGAGCGCTGGGAGAGTGAGAAACAAGGACCTGGCACTGAAAACATCATTTTGTGTAAAACTGGATTTGTTTATAATGAAAACATTTCTTTAGGAAAGGATCAGAATCAGTTTTCTTAAACGCTCATTCAGAGTGCTGGGAGAGTGAGAAACAAGGACTTGGCACTGAAAACAGCATTTTGTGTAAAACTGGGTTCTTGCATAATGAAATAGTTTCTTAAGGAAAGGATCAGAATCAGTTTTCTTAAACACTCATTATGAGTGCTGGGAGATTGAGAAACAAGGATTTGGCACTGAAATCTTAATTTTGTGTAAAACTGGGTTCTTGCATAATGAAAAAGTTTCTTAAGGAAAGGATCAGAATCAGTTTTCTTAAACACTCATTCTGAGTGCTGAGAGAGTGAGAAACAAGGATTTGGCACTGAAAACATCATTTTGTGTAAAACTGGGTTCTTGCATAATGAAAAAGTTTCTTAAGGAAAGGATCAGAATCAGTTTTCTTAAACACTCATTCTGAGCGCTGGGAGAGTGAGAAACAAGGACCTGGCACTGAAAACATCATTTTGTGTAAAACTGGGTTCTTGCATAATGAAATAGTTTCTTAAGGAAAGGATCAGAATCAGTTTTCTTAAACACTCATTCTGAGTGCTGGGAGAGTGAGAAACAAGGACTTGGCAATGAAAACATCATTTTGTGTAAAACTGGGTTTGTTTATAATGAAAAAAATTCTTTAGGAAAGGATCAGATTCAGTTTTCTTAAACGCTCATTCTGAGCACTGGGAGAGTGAGAAACAAGGACCTGGCACTGAAAACATCATTTTGTGTAAAACTGGGTTCTTGCATAATGAAATAGTTTCTTAAGGAAAGGATCAGATTCAGTTTTCTTAAACACTCATTCAGAGTGCTGGGAGAGTGAGAAACAAGGACTTGGCAATGAAAACATCATTTTGTGTAAAACTGGGTTTGTTTATAATGAAAAAAAATCTTTAGGAAAGGATCAGATTCAGTTTTCTTAAACGATCATTCTGAGCACTGGGAGAGTGAGAAACAAGGACCTGGCACTGAAAACATCATTTTGTGTAAAACTGGGTTCTTGCATAATGAAATAGTTTCTTAAGGAAAGGATCAGAATCAGTTTTCTTAAACACTCATTCTGAGTGCTGGGAGAGTGAGAAACAAAGACCTGGCACTGAAAACATCATTTTGTGTAAAACTGGATTTGTTTATAATGAAAACATTTCTTTAGGAAAGGATCAGAATCAGTTTTCTTAAACGCTCATTCAGAGTGCTGGGAGAGTGAGAAACAAGGACTTGGCACTGAAAACAGCATTTTGTGTAAAACTGGGTTCTTGCATAATGAAATAGTTTCTTAAGGAAAGGATCAGAATCAGTTTTCTTAAACACTCATTATGAGTGCTGGGAGAGTGAGAAACAAGGACTTGGCACTGAAAACATCATTTTGTGTAAAACTGGGTTCTTGCATAATGAAATAGTTTCTTAAGGAAAGGATCAGATTCAGTTTTCTTAAACACTCATTCAGAGTGCTGGGAGAGTGAGAAACAAGGACTTGGCAATGAAAACATCATTTTGTGTAAAACTGGGTTTGTTTATAATGAAAAAAATTCTTTAGGAAAGGATCAGATTCAGTTTTCTTAAACGATCATTCTGAGCACTGGGAGAGTGAGAAACAAGGACCTGGCACTGAAAACATCATTTTGTGTAAAACTGGATTTGTTTATAATGAAAACATTTCTTTAGGAAAGGATCAGAATCAGTTTTCTTAAACGCTCATTCAGAGTGCTGGGAGAGTGAGAAACAAGGACTTGGCACTGAAAACAGCATTTTGTGTAAAACTGGGTTCTTGCATAATGAAATAGTTTCTTAAGGAAAGGATCAGAAACAGTTTTCTTAAACACTCATTATGAGTGCTGGGAGAGTGAGAAACAAGGACCTGGCACTGAAAACATCATTTTGTGTAAAACTGGGTTCTTGCATAATGAAATAGTTTCTTAAGGAAAGGATCAGAATCAGTTTTCTTAAACACTCATTCTGAGTGCTGGGAGAGTGAGAAACAAGGACCTGGCACTGAAAACATCATTTTGTGTAAAACTGGATTTGTTTATAATGAAAACATTTCTTTAGGAAAGGATCAGAATCAGTTTTCTTAAACACTCATTCTGAGCGCTGGGAGAGTGAGAAACAAGGACCTGGCACTGAAAACATCATTTTGTGTAAAACTGGATTTGTTTATAATGAAAACATTTCTTTAGGAAAGGATCAGAATCAGTTTTCTTAAACACTCATTCTGAGCGCTGGGAGAGTGAGAAACAAGGACCTGGCACTGAAAACATCATTTTGTGTAAAACTGGGTTCTTGCATAATGAAATAGTTTCTTAAGGAAAGGATCAGAATCAGTTTTCTTAAACGTTCATTCTGAGTGCTGGGAGAGTGAGAAACAAGGACTTGGCACTGAAAACATCATTTTGTGTAAAACTGGATTTGTTTATAATGAAAACATTTCTTTAGGAAAGGATCAGAATCAGTTTTCTTAAACACTCATTCTGAGCGCTGGGAGAGTGAGAAACAAGGACCTGGCACTGAAAACATCATTTTGTGTAAAACTGGGTTCTTGCATAATGAAATAGTTTCTTAAGGAAAGGATCAGAATCAGTTTTCTTAAACACTCATTCTGAGCGCTGGAAGAGTGAGAAACAAGGACCTGGCACTGAAAACATCATTTTGTGTAAAACTGGATTTGTTTATAATGAAAACATTTCTTTAGGAAAGGATCAGAATCAGTTTTCTTAAACGCTCATTCAGAGTGCTGGGAGAGTGAGAAACAAGGACTTGGCACTGAAAACAGCATTTTGTGTAAAACTGGGTTCTTGCATAATGAAATAGTTTCTTAAGGAAAGGATCAGAATCAGTTTTCTTAAACACTCATTATGAGTGCTGGGAGATTGAGAAACAAGGATTTGGCACTGAAATCTTAATTTTGTGTAAAACTGGGTTCTTGCATAATGAAAAAGTTTCTTAAGGAAAGGATCAGAATCAGTTTTCTTAAACACTCATTCTGAGTGCTGAGAGAGTGAGAAACAAGGATTTGGCACTGAAAACATCATTTTGTGTAAAACTGGGTTCTTGCATAATGAAAAAGTTTCTTAAGGAAAGGATCAGAATCAGTTTTCTTAAACACTCATTCTGAGCGCTGGGAGAGTGAGAAACAAGGACCTGGCACTGAAAACATCATTTTGTGTAAAACTGGGTTCTTGCATAATGAAATAGTTTCTTAAGGAAAGGATCAGAATCAGTTTTCTTAAACACTCATTCTGAGTGCTGGGAGAGTGAGAAACAAGGACTTGGCAATGAAAACATCATTTTGTGTAAAACTGGGTTTGTTTATAATGAAAAAAATTCTTTAGGAAAGGATCAGATTCAGTTTTCTTAAACGCTCATTCTGAGCACTGGGAGAGTGAGAAACAAGGACCTGGCACTGAAAACATCATTTTGTGTAAAACTGGGTTCTTGCATAATGAAATAGTTTCTTAAGGAAAGGATCAGAATCAGTTTTCTTAAACACTCATTCTGAGTGCTGGGAGAGTGAGAAACAAGGACCTGGCACTGAAAACATCATTTTGTGTAAAACTGGATTTGTTTATAATGAAAACATTTCTTTAGGAAAGGATCAGAATCAGTTTTCTTAAACACTCATTCTGAGCGCTGGGAGAGTGAGAAACAAGGACCTGGCACTGAAAACATCATTTTGTGTAAAACTGGATTTGTTTATAATGAAAACATTTCTTTAGGAAAGGATCAGAATCAGTTTTCTTAAACACTCATTCTGAGCGCTGGGAGAGTGAGAAACAAGGACCTGGCACTGAAAACATCATTTTGTGTAAAACTGGGTTCTTGCATAATGAAATAGTTTCTTAAGGAAAGGATCAGAATCAGTTTTCTTAAACGTTCATTCTGAGTGCTGGGAGAGTGAGAAACAAGGACTTGGCACTGAAAACATCATTTTGTGTAAAACTGGATTTGTTTATAATGAAAACTTTTCTTTAGGAAAGGATCAGAATCAGTTTTCTTAAACACTCATTCTGAGCGCTGGGAGAGTGAGAAACAAGGACCTGGCACTGAAAACATCATTTTGTGTAAAACTGGGTTCTTGCATAATGAAATAGTTTCTTAAGGAAAGGATCAGAATCAGTTTTCTTAAACGTTCATTCTGAGTGCTGGGAGAGTGAGAAACAAGGACTTGGCACTGAAAACATCATTTTGTGTAAAACTGGGTTCTTGCATAATGAAATAGTTTCTTAAGGAAAGGATCAGAATCAGTTTTCTTAAACGCTCATTCAGAGTGCTGGGAGAGTGAGAAACAAGGACTTGGCAATGAAAACATCATTTTGTGTAAAACTGGGTTTGTTTATAATGAAAAAAATTCTTAAGGAAAGGATCAGAATCAGTTTTCTTAAACACTCATTATGAGTGCTGGGAGAGTGAGAAACAAGGATTTGGCACTGAAATCTTAATTTTGTGTAAAACTGGGTTCTTGCATAATGAAAAAGTTTCTTAAGGAAAGGATCAGAATCAGTTTTCTTAAACGCTCATTCAGAGTGCTGGGAGAGTGAGAAACAAGGACTTGGCACTGAAAACAGCATTTTGTGTAAAACTGGGTTCTTGCATAATGAAATAGTTTCTTAAGGAAAGGATCAGAATCAGTTTTCTTAAACACTCATTATGAGTGCTGGGAGAGTGAGAAACAAGGATTTGGCACTGAAATCTTAATTTTGTGTAAAACTGGGTTCTTGCATAATGAAAAAGTTTCTTAAGGAAAGGATCAGAATCAGTTTTCTTAAACACTCATTCTGAGTGCTGGGAGAGTGAGAAACAAGGATTTGGCACTGAAAAACATCATTTTGTGTAAAACTGGGTTCTTGCATAATGAAAAAGTTTCTTAAGGAAAGGATCAGAATCAGTTTTCTTAAACACTCATTCTGAGCGCTGGGAGAGTGAGAAACAAGGACCTGGCACTGAAAACATCATTTTGTGTAAAACTGGGTTCTTGCATAATGAAATAGTTTCTTAAGGAAAGGATCAGAATCAGTTTTCTTAAACACTCATTCTGAGTGCTGGGAGAGTGAGAAACAAGGACCTGGCACTGAAAACATCATTTTGTGTAAAACTGGATTTGTTTATAATGAAAACATTTCTTTAGGAAAGGATCAGAATCAGTTTTCTTAAACACTCATTCTGAGCGCTGGGAGAGTGAGAAACAAGGACCTGGCACTGAAAACATCATTTTGTGTAAAACTGGATTTGTTTATAATGAAAACATTTCTTTAGGAAAGGATCAGAATCAGTTTTCTAAACACTCATTCTGAGCGCTGGGAGAGTGAGAAACAAGGACCTGGCACTGAAAACATCATTTTGTGTAAAACTGGGTTCTTGCATAATGAAATAGTTTCTTAAGGAAAGGATCAGAATCAGTTTTCTTAAACGTTCATTCTGAGTGCTGGGAGAGTGAGAAACAAGGACTTGGCACTGAAAATATCATTTTGTGTAAAACTGGGTTCTTGCATAATGAAATAGTTTCTTAAGGAAAGGATCAGATTCAGTTTTCTTAAACACTCATTCAGAGTGCTGGGAGAGTGAGAAACAAGGACTTGGCAATGAAAACATCATTTTGTGTAAAACTGGGTTTGTTTATAATGAAAAAAATTCTTTAGGAAAGGATCAGATTCAGTTTTCTTAAACGATCATTCTGAGCACTGGGAGAGTGAGAAACAAGGACCTGGCACTGAAAACATCATTTTGTGTAAAACTGGATTTGTTTATAATGAAAACATTTCTTTAGGAAAGGATCAGAATCAGTTTTCTTAAACGCTCATTCAGAGTGCTGGGAGAGTGAGAAACAAGGACTTGGCACTGAAAACAGCATTTTGTGTAAAACTGGGTTCTTGCATAATGAAATAGTTTCTTAAGGAAAGGATCAGAATCAGTTTTCTTAAACACTCATTATGAGTGCTGGGAGAGTGAGAAACAAGGACCTGGCACTGAAAACATCATTTTGTGTAAAACTGGATTTGTTTATAATGAAAACATTTCTTTAGGAAAGGATCAGAATCAGTTTTCTTAAACACTCATTCTGAGCGCTGGGAGAGTGAGAAACAAGGACCTGGCACTGAAAACATCATTTTGTGTAAAACTGGATTTGTTTATAATGAAAACATTTCTTTAGGAAAGGATCAGAATCAGTTTTCTTAAACACTCATTCTGAGCGCTGGGAGAGTGAGAAACAAGGACCTGGCACTGAAAACATCATTTTGTGTAAAACTGGATTTGTTTATAATGAAAACATTTCTTTAGGAAAGGATCAGAATCAGTTTTCTTAAACGCTCATTCAGAGTGCTGGGAGAGTGAGAAACAAGGACTTGGCACTGAAAACAGCATTTTGTGTAAAACTGGGTTCTTGCATAATGAAATAGTTTCTTAAGAAAGGATCAGAATCAGTTTTCTTAAACACTCATTATGAGTGCTGGGAGATTGAGAAACAAGGATTTGGCACTGAAATCTTAATTTTGTGTAAAACTGGGTTCTTGCATAATGAAAAAGTTTCTTAAGGAAAGGATCAGAATCAGTTTTCTTAAACACTCATTCTGAGTGCTGAGAGAGTGAGAAACAAGGATTTGGCACTGAAAACATCATTTTGTGTAAAACTGGGTTCTTGCATAATGAAAAAGTTTCTTAAGGAAAGGATCAGAATCAGTTTTCTTAAACACTCATTCTGAGCGCTGGGAGAGTGAGAAACAAGGACCTGGCACTGAAAACATCATTTTGTGTAAAACTGGGTTCTTGCATAATGAAATAGTTTCTTAAGGAAAGGATCAGAATCAGTTTTCTTAAACACTCATTCTGAGTGCTGGGAGAGTGAGAAACAAGGACTTGGCAATGAAAACATCATTTTGTGTAAAACTGGGTTTGTTTATAATGAAAAAAATTCTTTAGGAAAGGATCAGATTCAGTTTTCTTAAACGCTCATTCTGAGCACTGGGAGAGTGAGAAACAAGGACCTGGCACTGAAAACATCATTTTGTGTAAAACTGGGTTCTTGCATAATGAAATAGTTTCTTAAGGAAAGGATCAGATTCAGTTTTCTTAAACACTCATTCAGAGTGCTGGGAGAGTGAGAAACAAGGACTTGGCAATGAAAACATCATTTTGTATAAAACTGGGTTTGTTTATAATGAAAAAAATTCTTTAGGAAAGGATCAGATTCAGTTTTCTTAAACGATCATTCTGAGCACTGGGAGAGTGAGAAACAAGGACCTGGCACTGAAAACATCATTTTGTGTAAAACTGGGTTCTTGCATAATGAAATAGTTTCTTAAGGAAAGGATCAGAATCAGTTTTCTTAAACACTCAATCTGAGTGCTGGGAGAGTGAGAAACAAAGACCTGGCACTGAAAACATCATTTTGTGTAAAACTGGATTTGTTTATAATGAAAACATTTCTTTAGGAAAGGATCAGAATCAGTTTTCTTAAACGCTCATTCAGAGTGCTGGGAGAGTGAGAAACAAGGACTTGGCACTGAAAACAGCATTTTGTGTAAAACTGGGTTCTTGCATAATGAAATAGTTTCTTAAGGAAAGGATCAGAATCAGTTTTCTTAAACACTCATTATGAGTGCTGGGAGAGTGAGAAACAAGGACTTGGCACTGAAAACATCATTTTGTGTAAAACTGGGTTCTTGCATAATGAAATAGTTTCTTAAGGAAAGGATCAGATTCAGTTTTCTTAAACACTCATTCAGAGTGCTGGGAGAGTGAGAAACAAGGACTTGGCAATGAAAACATCATTTTGTGTAAAACTGGGTTTGTTTATAATGAAAAAAATTCTTTAGGAAAGGATCAGATTCAGTTTTCTTAAACGATCATTCTGAGCACTGGGAGAGTGAGAAACAAGGACCTGGCACTGAAAACATCATTTTGTGTAAAACTGGATTTGTTTATAATGAAAACATTTCTTTAGGAAAGGATCAGAATCAGTTTTCTTAAACGCTCATTCAGAGTGCTGGGAGAGTGAGAAACAAGGACTTGGCACTGAAAACAGCATTTTGTGTAAAACTGGGTTCTTGCATAATGAAATAGTTTCTTAAGGAAAGGATCAGAAACAGTTTTCTTAAACACTCATTATGAGTGCTGGGAGAGTGAGAAACAAGGACCTGGCACTGAAAACATCATTTTGTGTAAAACTGGGTTCTTGCATAATGAAATAGTTTCTTAAGGAAAGGATCAGAATCAGTTTTCTTAAACACTCATTCTGAGTGCTGGGAGAGTGAGAAACAAGGACCTGGCACTGAAAACATCATTTTGTGTAAAACTGGATTTGTTTATAATGAAAACATTTCTTTAGGAAAGGATCAGAATCAGTTTTCTTAAACACTCATTCTGAGCGCTGGGAGAGTGAGAAACAAGGACCTGGCACTGAAAACATCATTTTGTGTAAAACTGGATTTGTTTATAATGAAAACATTTCTTTAGGAAAGGATCAGAATCAGTTTTCTTAAACACTCATTCTGAGCGCTGGGAGAGTGAGAAACAAGGACCTGGCACTGAAAACATCATTTTGTGTAAAACTGGGTTCTTGCATAATGAAATAGTTTCTTAAGGAAAGGATCAGAATCAGTTTTCTTAAACGTTCATTCTGAGTGCTGGGAGAGTGAGAAACAAGGACTTGGCACTGAAAACATCATTTTGTGTAAAACTGGATTTGTTTATAATGAAAACATTTCTTTAGGAAAGGATCAGAATCAGTTTTCTTAAACACTCATTCTGAGCGCTGGGAGAGTGAGAAACAAGGACCTGGCACTGAAAACATCATTTTGTGTAAAACTGGGTTCTTGCATAATGAAATAGTTTCTTAAGGAAAGGATCAGAATCAGTTTTCTTAAACGTTCATTCTGAGTGCTGGGAGAGTGAGAAACAAGGACTTGGCACTGAAAACATCATTTTGTGTAAAACTGGGTTCTTGCATAATGAAATAGTTTCTTAAGGAAAGGATCAGAATCAGTTTTCTTAAACGCTCATTCAGAGTGCTGGGAGAGTGAGAAACAAGGACTTGGCAATGAAAACATCATTTTGTGTAAAACTGGGTTTGTTTATAATGAAAAAAATTCTTTAGGAAAGGATCAGATTCAGTTTTCTTAAACGATCATTCTGAGCACTGGGAGAGTGAGAAACAAGGACCTGGCACTGAAAACATCATTTTGTGTAAAACTGGATTTGTTTATAATGAAAACATTTCTTTAGGAAAGGATCAGAATCAGTTTTCTTAAACGCTCATTCAGAGTGCTGGGAGAGTGAGAAACAAGGACTTGGCACTGAAAACAGCATTTTGTGTAAAACTGGGTTCTTGCATAATGAAATAGTTTCTTAAGGAAAGGATCAGAATCAGTTTTCTTAAACACTCATTATGAGTGCTGGGAGAGTGAGAAACAAGGACCTGGCACTGAAAACATCATTTTGTGTAAAACTGGGTTCTTGCATAATGAAATAGTTTCTTAAGGAAAGGATCAGAATCAGTTTTCTTAAACACTCATTCTGAGTGCTGGGAGAGTGAGAAACAAGGACCTGGCACTGAAAACATCATTTTGTGTAAAACTGGATTTGTTTATAATGAAAACATTTCTTTAGGAAAGGATCAGAATCAGTTTTCTTAAACACTCATTCTGAGCGCTGGGAGAGTGAGAAACAAGGACCTGGCACTGAAAACATCATTTTGTGTAAAACTGGATTTGTTTATAATGAAAACATTTCTTTAGGAAAGGATCAGAATCAGTTTTCTTAAACACTCATTCTGAGCGCTGGGAGAGTGAGAAACAAGGACCTGGCACTGAAAACATCATTTTGTGTAAAACTGGGTTCTTGCATAATGAAATAGTTTCTTAAGGAAAGGATCAGAATCAGTTTTCTTAAACGTTCATTCTGAGTGCTGGGAGAGTGAGAAACAAGGACTTGGCACTGAAAACATCATTTTGTGTAAAACTGGATTTGTTTATAATGAAAACATTTCTTTAGGAAAGGATCAGAATCAGTTTTCTTAAACACTCATTCTGAGCGCTGGGAGAGTGAGAAACAAGGACCTGGCACTGAAAACATCATTTTGTGTAAAACTGGGTTCTTGCATAATGAAATAGTTTCTTAAGGAAAGGATCAGAATCAGTTTTCTTAAACGTTCATTCTGAGTGCTGGGAGAGTGAGAAACAAGGACTTGGCACTGAAAACATCATTTTGTGTAAAACTGGGTTCTTGCATAATGAAATAGTTTCTTAAGGAAAGGATCAGAATCAGTTTTCTTAAACGCTCATTCAGAGTGCTGGGAGAGTGAGAAACAAGGACTTGGCACTGAAAACAGCATTTTGTGTAAAACTGGGTTCTTGCATAATGAAATAGTTTCTTAAGGAAAGGATCAGAATCAGTTTTCTTAAACACTCATTATGAGTGCTGGGAGAGTGAGAAACAAGGACCTGGCACTGAAAACATCATTTTGTGTAAAACTGGGTTCTTGCATAATGAAAAAGTTTCTTAAGGAAAGGATCAGAATCAGTTTTCTTAAACACTCATTCTGAGTGCTGGGAGAGTGAGAAACAAGGACTTGGCACTGAAAACATCATTTTGTGTAAAACTGGATTTGTTTATAATGAAAACATTTCTTTAGGAAAGGATCAGAATCAGTTTTCTTAAACACTCATTCTGAGCGCTGGGAGAGTGAGAAACAAGGACCTGGCACTGAAAACATCATTTTGTGTAAAACTGGGTTCTTGCATAATGAAATAGTTTCTTAAGGAAAGGATCAGAATCAGTTTTCTTAAACGTTCATTCTGAGTGCTGGGAGAGTGAGAAACAAGGACTTGGCACTGAAAACATCATTTTGTGTAAAACTGGGTTCTTGCATAATGAAATAGTTTCTTAAGGAAAGGATCAGAATCAGTTTTCTTAAACGCTCATTCAGAGTGCTGGGAGAGTGAGAAACAAGGACTTGGCACTGAAAACAGCATTTTGTGTAAAACTGGGTTCTTGCATAATGAAATAGTTTCTTAAGGAAAGGATCAGAATCAGTTTTCTTAAACACTCATTATGAGTGCTGGGAGAGTGAGAAACAAGGACCTGGCACTGAAAACATCATTTTGTGTAAAACTGGGTTCTTGCATAATGAAATAGTTTCTTAAGGAAAGGATCAGAATCAGTTTTCTTAAACACTCATTCTGAGTGCTAAGAGAGTGAGAAACAAGGACCTGGCACTGAAAACATCATTTTGTGTAAAACTGGATTTGTTTATAATGAAAACATTTCTTTAGGAAAGGATCAGAATCAGTTTTCTTAAACACTCATTCTGAGCGCTGGGAGAGTGAGAAACAAGGACCTGGCACTGAAAACATCATTTTGTGTAAAACTGGATTTGTTTATAATGAAAACATTTCTTTAGGAAAGGATCAGAATCAGTTTTCTTAAACACTCATTCTGAGCGCTGGGAGAGTGAGAAACAAGGACCTGGCACTGAAAACATCATTTTGTGTAAAACTGGGTTCTTGCATAATGAAATAGTTTCTTAAGGAAAGGATCAGAATCAGTTTTCTTAAACGTTCATTCTGAGTGCTGGGAGAGTGAGAAACAAGGACTTGGCACTGAAAACATCATTTTGTGTAAAACTGGGTTCTTGCATAATGAAATAGTTTCTTAAGGAAAGGATCAGATTCAGTTTTCTTAAACACTCATTCAGAGTGCTGGGAGAGTGAGAAACAAGGACTTGGCAATGAAAACATCATTTTGTGTAAAACTGGGTTTGTTTATAATGAAAAAAATTCTTTAGGAAAGGATCAGATTCAGTTTTCTTAAACGATCATTCTGAGCACTGGGAGAGTGAGAAACAAGGACCTGGCACTGAAAACATCATTTTGTGTAAAACTGGATTTGTTTATAATGAAAACATTTCTTTAGGAAAGGATCAGAATCAGTTTTCTTAAACGCTCATTCAGAGTGCTGGGAGAGTGAGAAACAAGGACTTGGCACTGAAAACAGCATTTTGTGTAAAACTGGGTTCTTGCATAATGAAATAGTTTCTTAAGGAAAGGATCAGAAACAGTTTTCTTAAACACTCATTATGAGTGCTGGGAGAGTGAGAAACAAGGACCTGGCACTGAAAACATCATTTTGTGTAAAACTGGGTTCTTGCATAATGAAATAGTTTCTTAAGGAAAGGATCAGAATCAGTTTTCTTAAACACTCATTCTGAGTGCTGGGAGAGTGAGAAACAAGGACCTGGCACTGAAAACATCATTTTGTGTAAAACTGGATTTGTTTATAATGAAAACATTTCTTTAGGAAAGGATCAGAATCAGTTTTCTTAAACACTCATTCTGAGCGCTGGGAGAGTGAGAAACAAGGACCTGGCACTGAAAACATCATTTTGTGTAAAACTGGATTTGTTTATAATGAAAACATTTCTTTAGGAAAGGATCAGAATCAGTTTTCTTAAACACTCATTCTGAGCGCTGGGAGAGTGAGAAACAAGGACCTGGCACTGAAAACATCATTTTGTGTAAAACTGGGTTCTTGCATAATGAAATAGTTTCTTAAGGAAAGGATCAGAATCAGTTTTCTTAAACGTTCATTCTGAGTGCTGGGAGAGTGAGAAACAAGGACTTGGCACTGAAAACATCATTTTGTGTAAAACTGGATTTGTTTATAATGAAAACATTTCTTTAGGAAAGGATCAGAATCAGTTTTCTTAAACACTCATTCTGAGCGCTGGGAGAGTGAGAAACAAGGACCTGGCACTGAAAACATCATTTTGTGTAAAACTGGGTTCTTGCATAATGAAATAGTTTCTTAAGGAAAGGATCAGAATCAGTTTTCTTAAACGTTCATTCTGAGTGCTGGGAGAGTGAGAAACAAGGACTTGGCACTGAAAACATCATTTTGTGTAAAACTGGGTTCTTGCATAATGAAATAGTTTCTTAAGGAAAGGATCAGAATCAGTTTTCTTAAACGCTCATTCAGAGTGCTGGGAGAGTGAGAAACAAGGACTTGGCAATGAAAACATCATTTTGTGTAAAACTGGGTTTGTTTATAATGAAAAAAATTCTTTAGGAAAGGATCAGATTCAGTTTTCTTAAACGATCATTCTGAGCACTGGGAGAGTGAGAAACAAGGACCTGGCACTGAAAACATCATTTTGTGTAAAACTGGATTTGTTTATAATGAAAACATTTCTTTAGGAAAGGATCAGAATCAGTTTTCTTAAACGCTCATTCAGAGTGCTGGGAGAGTGAGAAACAAGGACTTGGCACTGAAAACAGCATTTTGTGTAAAACTGGGTTCTTGCATAATGAAATAGTTTCTTAAGGAAAGGATCAGAATCAGTTTTCTTAAACACTCATTATGAGTGCTGGGAGAGTGAGAAACAAGGACCTGGCACTGAAAACATCATTTTGTGTAAAACTGGGTTCTTGCATAATGAAATAGTTTCTTAAGGAAAGGATCAGAATCAGTTTTCTTAAACACTCATTCTGAGTGCTGGGAGAGTGAGAAACAAGGACTTGGCACTGAAAACATCATTTTGTGTAAAACTGGATTTGTTTATAATGAAAACATTTCTTTAGGAAAGGATCAGAATCAGTTTTCTTAAACACTCATTCTGAGCGCTGGGAGAGTGAGAAACAAGGACCTGGCACTGAAAACATCATTTTGTGTAAAACTGGGTTCTTGCATAATGAAATAGTTTCTTAAGGAAAGGATCAGAATCAGTTTTCTTAAACGTTCATTCTGAGTGCTGGGAGAGTGAGAAACAAGGACTTGGCACTGAAAACATCATTTTGTGTAAAACTGGGTTCTTGCATAATGAAATAGTTTCTTAAGGAAAGGATCAGAATCAGTTTTCTTAAACGCTCATTCAGAGTGCTGGGAGAGTGAGAAACAAGGACTTGGCACTGAAAACAGCATTTTGTGTAAAACTGGGTTCTTGCATAATGAAATAGTTTCTTAAGGAAAGGATCAGAATCAGTTTTCTTAAACACTCATTATGAGTGCTGGGAGAGTGAGAAACAAGGACCTGGCACTGAAAACATCATTTTGTGTAAAACTGGGTTCTTGCATAATGAAATAGTTTCTTAAGGAAAGGATCAGAATCAGTTTTCTTAAACACTCATTCTGAGTGCTAAGAGAGTGAGAAACAAGGACCTGGCACTGAAAACATCATTTTGTGTAAAACTGGATTTGTTTATAATGAAAACATTTCTTTAGGAAAGGATCAGAATCAGTTTTCTTAAACACTCATTCTGAGCGCTGGGAGAGTGAGAAACAAGGACCTGGCACTGAAAACATCATTTTGTGTAAAACTGGATTTGTTTATAATGAAAACATTTCTTTAGGAAAGGATCAGAATCAGTTTTCTTAAACACTCATTCTGAGCGCTGGGAGAGTGAGAAACAAGGACCTGGCACTGAAAACATCATTTTGTGTAAAACTGGGTTCTTGCATAATGAAATAGTTTCTTAAGGAAAGGATCAGAATCAGTTTTCTTAAACGTTCATTCTGAGTGCTGGGAGAGTGAGAAACAAGGACTTGGCACTGAAAACATCATTTTGTGTAAAACTGGATTTGTTTATAATGAAAACATTTCTTTAGGAAAGGATCAGAATCAGTTTTCTTAAACACTCATTCTGAGCGCTGGGAGAGTGAGAAACAAGGACCTGGCACTGAAAACATCATTTTGTGTAAAACTGGGTTCTTGCATAATGAAATAGTTTCTTAAGGAAAGGATCAGAATCAGTTTTCTTAAACGTTCATTCTGAGTGCTGGGAGAGTGAGAAACAAGGACTTGGCACTGAAAACATCATTTTGTGTAAAACTGGGTTCTTGCATAATGAAATAGTTTCTTAAGGAAAGGATCAGAATCAGTTTTCTTAAACACTCATTCTGAGTGCTGGGAGAGTGAGAAACAAAGACCTGGCACTGAAAACATCATTTTGTGTAAAACTGGATTTGTTTATAATGAAAACATTTCTTTAGGAAAGGATCAGAATCAGTTTTCTTAAACGCTCATTCAGAGTGCTGGGAGAGTGAGAAACAAGGACTTGGCACTGAAAACAGCATTTTGTGTAAAACTGGGTTCTTGCATAATGAAATAGTTTCTTAAGGAAAGGATCAGAATCAGTTTTCTTAAACACTCATTATGAGTGCTGGGAGAGTGAGAAACAAGGATTTGGCACTGAAATCTTAATTTTGTGTAAAACTGGGTTCTTGCATAATGAAAAAGTTTCTTAAGGAAAGGATCAGAATCAGTTTTCTTAAACACTCATTCTGAGTGCTGGGAGAGTGAGAAACAAGGATTTGGCACTGAAAACATCATTTTGTGTAAAACTGGGTTCTTGCATAATGAAAAAGTTTCTTAAGGAAAGGATCAGAATCAGTTTTCTTAAACACTCATTCTGAGCGCTGGGAGAGTGAGAAACAAGGACCTGGCACTGAAAACATCATTT
Source organism: Triplophysa bombifrons (assembly GCA_029783895.1). Classification (NCBI taxonomy): domain Eukaryota; kingdom Metazoa; phylum Chordata; class Actinopteri; order Cypriniformes; family Nemacheilidae; genus Triplophysa; species Triplophysa bombifrons. The sequence goes on from CM056455.1 coordinate 10,541,859, forward strand.
TGTGTAAAACTGGGTTCTTGCATAATGAAATAGTTTCTTAAGGAAAGGATCAGAATCAGTTTTCTTAAACACTCATTCTGAGTGCTGGGAGAGTGAGAAACAAGGACTTGGCAATGAAAACATCATTTTGTGTAAAACTGGGTTTGTTTATAATGAAAAAAATTCTTTAGGAAAGGATCAGATTCAGTTTTCTTAAACGCTCATTCTGAGCACTGGGAGAGTGAGAAACAAGGACCTGGCACTGAAAACATCATTTTGTGTAAAACTGGGTTCTTGCATAATGAAATAGTTTCTTAAGGAAAGGATCAGATTCAGTTTTCTTAAACACTCATTCAGAGTGCTGGGAGAGTGAGAAACAAGGACTTGGCAATGAAAACATCATTTTGTGTAAAACTGGGTTTGTTTATAATGAAAAAAATTCTTTAGGAAAGGATCAGATTCAGTTTTCTTAAACGATCATTCTGAGCACTGGGAGAGTGAGAAACAAGGACCTGGCACTGAAAACATCATTTTGTGTAAAACTGGGTTCTTGCATAATGAAATAGTTTCTTAAGGAAAGGATCAGAATCAGTTTTCTTAAACACTCATTCTGAGTGCTGGGAGAGTGAGAAACAAAGACCTGGCACTGAAAACATCATTTTGTGTAAAACTGGATTTGTTTATAATGAAAACATTTCTTTAGGAAAGGATCAGAATCAGTTTTCTTAAACGCTCATTCAGAGTGCTGGGAGAGTGAGAAACAAGGACTTGGCACTGAAAACAGCATTTTGTGTAAAACTGGGTTCTTGCATAATGAAATAGTTTCTTAAGGAAAGGATCAGAATCAGTTTTCTTAAACACTCATTATGAGTGCTGGGAGAGTGAGAAACAAGGACTTGGCACTGAAAACATCATTTTGTGTAAAACTGGGTTCTTGCATAATGAAATAGTTTCTTAAGGAAAGGATCAGATTCAGTTTTCTTAAACGATCATTCTGAGCACTGGGAGAGTGAGAAACAAGGACCTGGCACTGAAAACATCATTTTGTGTAAAACTGGATTTGTTTATAATGAAAACATTTCTTTAGGAAAGGATCAGAATCAGTTTTCTTAAACGCTCATTCAGAGTGCTGGGAGAGTGAGAAACAAGGACTTGGCACTGAAAACAGCATTTTGTGTAAAACTGGGTTCTTGCATAATGAAATAGTTTCTTAAGGAAAGGATCAGAATCAGTTTTCTTAAACACTCATTATGAGTGCTGGGAGAGTGAGAAACAAGGACCTGGCACTGAAAACATCATTTTGTGTAAAACTGGGTTCTTGCATAATGAAATAGTTTCTTAAGGAAAGGATCAGAATCAGTTTTCTTAAACACTCATTCTGAGTGCTGGGAGAGTGAGAAACAAGGACCTGGCACTGAAAACATCATTTTGTGTAAAACTGGATTTGTTTATAATGAAAACATTTCTTTAGGAAAGGATCAGAATCAGTTTTCTTAAACACTCATTCTGAGCGCTGGGAGAGTGAGAAACAAGGACCTGGCACTGAAAACATCATTTTGTGTAAAACTGGATTTGTTTATAATGAAAACATTTCTTTAGGAAAGGATCAGAATCAGTTTTCTTAAACACTCATTCTGAGCGCTGGGAGAGTGAGAAACAAGGACCTGGCACTGAAAACATCATTTTGTGTAAAACTGGGTTCTTGCATAATGAAATAGTTTCTTAAGGAAAGGATCAGAATCAGTTTTCTTAAACGTTCATTCTGAGTGCTGGGAGAGTGAGAAACAAGGACTTGGCACTGAAAACATCATTTTGTGTAAAACTGGATTTGTTTATAATGAAAACATTTCTTTAGGAAAGGATCAGAATCAGTTTTCTTAAACACTCATTCTGAGCGCTGGGAGAGTGAGAAACAAGGACCTGGCACTGAAAACATCATTTTGTGTAAAACTGGGTTCTTGCATAATGAAATAGTTTCTTAAGGAAAGGATCAGAATCAGTTTTCTTAAACGTTCATTCTGAGTGCTGGGAGAGTGAGAAACAAGGACTTGGCACTGAAAACATCATTTTGTGTAAAACTGGGTTCTTGCATAATGAAATAGTTTCTTAAGGAAAGGATCAGAATCAGTTTTCTTAAACGCTCATTCAGAGTGCTGGGAGAGTGAGAAACAAGGACTTGGCAGTGAAAACAGCATTTTGTGTAAAACTGGGTTCTTGCATAATGAAATAGTTTCTTAAGGAAAGGATCAGAATCAGTTTTCTTAAACACTCATTATGAGTGCTGGGAGAGTGAGAAACAAGGACCTGGCACTGAAAACATCATTTTGTGTAAAACTGGGTTCTTGCATAATGAAATAGTTTCTTAAGGAAAGGATCAGAATCAGTTTTCTTAAACACTCATTCTGAGTGCTGGGAGAGTGAGAAACAAGGACTTGGCACTGAAAACATCATTTTGTGTAAAACTGGATTTGTTTATAATGAAAACATTTCTTTAGGAAAGGATCAGAATCAGTTTTCTTAAACACTCATTCTGAGCGCTGGGAGAGTGAGAAACAAGGACCTGGCACTGAAAACATCATTTTGTGTAAAACTGGGTTCTTGCATAATGAAATAGTTTCTTAAGGAAAGGATCAGAATCAGTTTTCTTAAACGTTCATTCTGAGTGCTGGGAGAGTGAGAAACAAGGACTTGGCACTGAAAACATCATTTTGTGTAAAACTGGGTTCTTGCATAATGAAATAGTTTCTTAAGGAAAGGATCAGAATCAGTTTTCTTAAACGCTCATTCAGAGTGCTGGGAGAGTGAGAAACAAGGACTTGGCACTGAAAACAGCATTTTGTGTAAAACTGGGTTCTTGCATAATGAAATAGTTTCTTAAGGAAAGGATCAGAATCAGTTTTCTTAAACACTCATTATGAGTGCTGGGAGAGTGAGAAACAAGGACCTGGCACTGAAAACATCATTTTGTGTAAAACTGGGTTCTTGCATAATGAAATAGTTTCTTAAGGAAAGGATCAGAATCAGTTTTCTTAAACACTCATTCTGAGTGCTGGGAGAGTGAGAAACAAGGACCTGGCACTGAAAACATCATTTTGTGTAAAACTGGATTTGTTTATAATGAAAACATTTCTTTAGGAAAGGATCAGAATCAGTTTTCTTAAACACTCATTCTGAGCGCTGGGAGAGTGAGAAACAAGGACCTGGCACTGAAAACATCATTTTGTGTAAAACTGGGTTCTTGCATAATGAAATAGTTTCTTTTTTTTTTTTTTTTTGACTTATTTTTTATTAACAATTTTATTTATTTTTTGTTTACAACATGCCCAAGAACCATCCAAGATGACAGTTATACATATATTTCAAAAGATAAAAGGTGTATACATGTAAATAAAGAGAAAATTATACAAAATAGAAATGGGAACAAAACAAAAATCAATAATAATACATATGCACATTAGGAAGCAATAAATCAAAGTCATTGATCTAGCTTTATTATTAGTCTGATAGAATGTCAATGAGGTCCCTCCAAAACTGTATCGTCTTCCCGGAGGCCCCAAGAATCCTTGCAGTAGTACTTTCCAGACGAGCAATGTCCAATAGATAAGATCTCCACGTGCACATAACCGGTATGGATGGCTCCAACCATAATTTTAGGATTACTTTTTTAGCTGCAGTAAGGGCAGTGGTCAGAATTCTCCTTTGACTAAGAGACAATGACAACGATGAATCATCCATCAACAGGAAAAGTAAAGGTTCCCTCTGGATCACAGTGTCCATCAAGACAGACAGTTCAGCCTGTACCAGTGACCAAAACAATGTAACACGAGGACAATACCAAAACATATGCATATACGTGCCCTGATTAGAACCCTCACATAGGTGGCAAAAGGGATTTTGCTTTCTATTCATTTTACACAATAGCCATGGGGTCGTATAAGCCTTATGAATAAGTTTAAAATGAATCATCTGGTGGGCTGGATTTTTAGAGCAGGAAAAACAGTTTTTCCAAACAGTGTCCCAATCAATTGTCATATCAAGTTCCCCTTCCCAGAAGTTCTCAATCGGCATTTTTATATATTGGTGTACCACCATCTGTTCATTAATCTTACTTACACTTCCTTTGGAGCCCATACTGGAGTCTATCCAATTTATCATGGGGTGAGGAGCCAATTTAGCCGACCAAGGCACACCATAGGTTTTCAATGCCAATCTTAATCTTAAATATAAAGAAAAGGAGGACCTTGGAATAGAAAACTCATCTTGAAGGGTCTGAAAGGGTTTAAGTCCATCATCACTGTAAATATCTTTAAGGCTGAATATGCCGGATTCTGTCCACGGTTTAGAAATTAAAATCTTTTTTGCCATACAAAGATTAGTGTTATGCCAAATAGGTGTGGGTTTGCAATATTTGGCTGAAGCTCCCATGGTCTTTTCTGCTGCTTTCCAAATTTTTATAGATTGCCTAATAATTGGGCCAAATCGTGACAACCTTGTTTTGGATAATCCTGTAAAGGGTAAATCCTGTAGACGCAATGGATAAATAATATTATTTTCTATTGCCCGCCAAGGTATAAGTGAATCAGTATCCATCCATGTCCTGAGTGGTCTCAGTTGATATGCTAAATAATAGGATTGGAAATCTGGTAAAGATAGTCCCCCATTTAATTTCAATCTGTGCATAAATTTCAATCGAATATGAAATAGTTTCTTAAGGAAAGGATCAGAATCAGTTTTCTTAAACACTCATTATGAGTGCTGGGAGAGTGAGAAACAAGGATTTGGCACTGAAATCTTAATTTTGTGTAAAACTGGGTTCTTGCATAATGAAAAAGTTTCTTAAGGAAAGGATCAGAATCAGTTTTCTTAAACACTCATTCTGAGTGCTGGGAGAGTGAGAAACAAGGATTTGGCACTGAAAACATCATTTTGTGTAAAACTGGGTTCTTGCATAATGAAAAAGTTTCTTAAGGAAAGGATCAGAATCAGTTTTCTTAAACACTCATTCTGAGCGCTGGGAGAGTGAGAAACAAGGACCTGGCACTGAAAACATCATTTTGTGTAAAACTGGGTTCTTGCATAATGAAATAGTTTCTTAAGGAAAGGATCAGAATCAGTTTTCTTAAACACTCATTCTGAGTGCTGGGAGAGTGAGAAACAAGGACTTGGCAATGAAAACATCATTTTGTGTAAAACTGGGTTTGTTTATAATGAAAAAAATTCTTTAGGAAAGGATCAGATTCAGTTTTCTTAAACGCTCATTCTGAGCACTGGGAGAGTGAGAAACAAGGACCTGGCACTGAAAACATCATTTTGTGTAAAACTGGGTTCTTGCATAATGAAATAGTTTCTTAAGGAAAGGATCAGAATCAGTTTTCTTAAACACTCATTCTGAGTGCTGGGAGAGTGAGAAACAAGGACTTGGCACTGAAAACATCATTTTGTGTAAAACTGGATTTGTTTATAATGAAAACATTTCTTTAGGAAAGGATCAGAATCAGTTTTCTTAAACACTCATTCTGAGCGCTGGGAGAGTGAGAAACAAGGACCTGGCACTGAAAACATCATTTTGTGTAAAACTGGGTTCTTGCATAATGAAATAGTTTCTTAAGGAAAGGATCAGAATCAGTTTTCTTAAACGTTCATTCTGAGTGCTGGGAGAGTGAGAAACAAGGACTTGGCACTGAAAACATCATTTTGTGTAAAACTGGGTTCTTGCATAATGAAATAGTTTCTTAAGGAAAGGATCAGAATCAGTTTTCTTAAACGCTCATTCAGAGTGCTGGGAGAGTGAGAAACAAGGACTTGGCACTGAAAACAGCATTTTGTGTAAAACTGGGTTCTTGCATAATGAAATAGTTTCTTAAGGAAAGGATCAGAATCAGTTTTCTTAAACACTCATTATGAGTGCTGGGAGAGTGAGAAACAAGGACCTGGCACTGAAAACATCATTTTGTGTAAAACTGGGTTCTTGCATAATGAAATAGTTTCTTAAGGAAAGGATCAGAATCAGTTTTCTTAAACACTCATTCTGAGTGCTGGGAGAGTGAGAAACAAGGACCTGGCACTGAAAACATCATTTTGTGTAAAACTGGATTTGTTTATAATGAAAACATTTCTTTAGGAAAGGATCAGAATCAGTTTTCTTAAACACTCATTCTGAGCGCTGGGAGAGTGAGAAACAAGGACCTGGCACTGAAAACATCATTTTGTGTAAAACTGGGTTCTTGCATAATGAAATAGTTTCTTAAGGAAAGGATCAGAATCAGTTTTCTTAAACGTTCATTCTGAGTGCTGGGAGAGTGAGAAACAAGGACTTGGCACTGAAAACATCATTTTGTGTAAAACTGGATTTGTTTATAATGAAAACATTTCTTAAGGAAAGGATCAGAATCAGTTTTCTTAAACGTTCATTCTGAGTGCTGGGAGAGTGAGAAACAAGGACTTGGCACTGAAAACATCATTTTGTGTAAAACTGGGTTCTTGCATAATGAAATAGTTTCTTAAGGAAAGGATCAGAATCAGTTTTCTTAAACACTCATTCTGAGTGCTGGGAGAGTGAGAAACAAAGACCTGGCACTGAAAACATCATTTTGTGTAAAACTGGATTTGTTTATAATGAAAACATTTCTTTAGGAAAGGATCAGAATCAGTTTTCTTAAACGCTCATTCAGAGTGCTGGGAGAGTGAGAAACAAGGACTTGGCACTGAAAACAGCATTTTGTGTAAAACTGGGTTCTTGCATAATGAAATAGTTTCTTAAGGAAAGGATCAGAATCAGTTTTCTTAAACACTCATTATGAGTGCTGGGAGAGTGAGAAACAAGGATTTGGCACTGAAATCTTAATTTTGTGTAAAACTGGGTTCTTGCATAATGAAAAAGTTTCTTAAGGAAAGGATCAGAATCAGTTTTCTTAAACACTCATTCTGAGTGCTGGGAGAGTGAGAAACAAGGATTTGGCACTGAAAACATCATTTTGTGTAAAACTGGGTTCTTGCATAATGAAAAAGTTTCTTAAGGAAAGGATCAGAATCAGTTTTCTTAAACACTCATTCTGAGCGCTGGGAGAGTGAGAAACAAGGACCTGGCACTGAAAACATCATTTTGTGTAAAACTGGGTTCTTGCATAATGAAATAGTTTCTTAAGGAAAGGATCAGAATCAGTTTTCTTAAACGTTCATTCTGAGTGCTGGGAGAGTGAGAAACAAGGACTTGGCACTGAAAACATCATTTTGTGTAAAACTGGATTTGTTTATAATGAAAACATTTCTTAAGGAAAGGATCAGAATCAGTTTTCTTAAACGTTCATTCTGAGTGCTGGGAGAGTGAGAAACAAGGACTTGGCACTGAAAACATCATTTTGTGTAAAACTGGGTTCTTGCATAATGAAATAGTTTCTTAAGGAAAGGATCAGAATCAGTTTTCTTAAACACTCATTCTGAGTGCTGGGAGAGTGAGAAACAAAGACCTGGCACTGAAAACATCATTTTGTGTAAAACTGGATTTGTTTATAATGAAAACATTTCTTTAGGAAAGGATCAGAATCAGTTTTCTTAAACGCTCATTCAGAGTGCTGGGAGAGTGAGAAACAAGGACTTGGCACTGAAAACAGCATTTTGTGTAAAACTGGGTTCTTGCATAATGAAATAGTTTCTTAAGGAAAGGATCAGAATCAGTTTTCTTAAACACTCATTATGAGTGCTGGGAGAGTGAGAAACAAGGATTTGGCACTGAAATCTTAATTTTGTGTAAAACTGGGTTCTTGCATAATGAAAAAGTTTCTTAAGGAAAGGATCAGAATCAGTTTTCTTAAACACTCATTCTGAGTGCTGGGAGAGTGAGAAACAAGGATTTGGCACTGAAAACATCATTTTGTGTAAAACTGGGTTCTTGCATAATGAAAAAGTTTCTTAAGGAAAGGATCAGAATCAGTTTTCTTAAACACTCATTCTGAGCGCTGGGAGAGTGAGAAACAAGGACCTGGCACTGAAAACATCATTTTGTGTAAAACTGGGTTCTTGCATAATGAAATTGTTTCTTAAGGAAAGGATCAGAATCAGTTTTCTTAAACACTCATTCTGAGTGCTGGGAGAGTGAGAAACAAGGACTTGGCAATGAAAACATCATTTTGTGTAAAACTGGGTTTGTTTATAATGAAAAAAATTCTTTAGGAAAGGATCAGATTCAGTTTTCTTAAACGCTCATTCTGAGCACTGGGAGAGTGAGAAACAAGGACCTGGCACTGAAAACATCATTTTGTGTAAAACTGGGTTCTTGCATAATGAAATAGTTTCTTAAGGAAAGGATCAGATTCAGTTTTCTTAAACACTCATTCAGAGTGCTGGGAGAGTGAGAAACAAGGACTTGGCAATGAAAACATCATTTTGTGTAAAACTGGGTTTGTTTATAATGAAAAAAATTCTTTAGGAAAGGATCAGATTCAGTTTTCTTAAACGATCATTCTGAGCACTGGGAGAGTGAGAAACAAGGACCTGGCACTGAAAACATCATTTTGTGTAAAACTGGGTTCTTGCATAATGAAATAGTTTCTTAAGGAAAGGATCAGAATCTGTTTTCTTAAACACTCATTCTGAGTGCTGGGAGAGTGAGAAACAAGGACTTGGCACTGAAAACAGCATTTTGTGTAAAACTGGGTTCTTGCATAATGAAATAGTTTCTTAAGGAAAGGATCAGAATCAGTTTTCTTAAACACTCATTATGAGTGCTGGGAGAGTGAGAAACAAGGACTTGGCACTGAAAACATCATTTTGTGTAAAACTGGGTTCTTGCATAATGAAATAGTTTCTTAAGGAAAGGATCAGAATCAGTTTTCTTAAACACTCATTCTGAGCGCTGGGAGAGTGAGAAACAAGGACCTGGCACTGAAAACATCATTTTGTGTAAAACTGGATTTGTTTATAATGAAAACATTTCTTTAGGAAAGGATCAGAATCAGTTTTCTTAAACACTCATTCTGAGCGCTGGGAGAGTGAGAAACAAGGACCTGGCACTGAAAACATCATTTTGTGTAAAACTGGGTTCTTGCATAATGAAATAGTTTCTTAAGGAAAGGATCAGAATCAGTTTTCTTAAACGTTCATTCTGAGTGCTGGGAGAGTGAGAAACAAGGACTTGGCACTGAAAACATCATTTTGTGTAAAACTGGATTTGTTTATAATGAAAACATTTCTTTAGGAAAGGATCAGAATCAGTTTTCTTAAACACTCATTCTGAGCGCTGGGAGAGTGAGAAACAAGGACCTGGCACTGAAAACATAATTTTGTGTAAAACTGGGTTCTTGCATAATGAAATAGTTTCTTAAGGAAAGGATCAGAATCAGTTTTCTTAAACGTTCATTCTGAGTGCTGGGAGAGTGAGAAACAAGGACTTGGCACTGAAAACATCATTTTGTGTAAAACTGGGTTCTTGCATAATGAAATAGTTTCTTAAGGAAAGGATCAGAATCAGTTTTCTTAAACGCTCATTCAGAGTGCTGGGAGAGTGAGAAACAAGGACTTGGCACTGAAAACAGCATTTTGTGTAAAACTGGGTTCTTGCATAATGAAATAGTTTCTTAAGGAAAGGATCAGAATCAGTTTTCTTAAACACTCATTATGAGTGCTGGGAGAGTGAGAAACAAGGACCTGGCACTGAAAACATCATTTTGTGTAAAACTGGGTTCTTGAATAATGAAATAGTTTCTTAAGGAAAGGATCAGAATCAGTTTTCTTAAACACTCATTCTGAGTGCTGGGAGAGTGAGAAACAAGGACTTGGCACTGAAAACATCATTTTGTGTAAAACTGGATTTGTTTATAATGAAAACATTTCTTTAGGAAAGGATCAGAATCAGTTTTCTTAAACACTCATTCTGAGCGCTGGGAGAGTGAGAAACAAGGACCTGGCACTGAAAACATCATTTTGTGTAAAACTGGGTTCTTGCATAATGAAATAGTTTCTTAAGGAAAGGATCAGAATCAGTTTTCTTAAACGTTCATTCTGAGTGCTGGGAGAGTGAGAAACAAGGACTTGGCACTGAAAACATCATTTTGTGTAAAACTGGGTTCTTGCATAATGAAATAGTTTCTTAAGGAAAGGATCAGAATCAGTTTTCTTAAACGCTCATTCAGAGTGCTGGGAGAGTGAGAAACAAGGACTTGGCACTGAAAACAGCATTTTGTGTAAAACTGGGTTCTTGCATAATGAAATAGTTTCTTAAGGAAAGGATCAGAATCAGTTTTCTTAAACACTCATTATGAGTGCTGGGAGAGTGAGAAACAAGGACCTGTCACTGAAAACATCATTTTGTGTAAAACTGGGTTCTTGCATAATGAAATAGTTTCTTAAGGAAAGGATAAGAATCAGTTTTCTTAAACACTCATTCTGAGTGCTGGGAGAGTGAGAAACAAGGACCTGGCACTGAAAACATCATTTTGTGTAAAACTGGATTTGTTTATAATGAAAACATTTCTTTAGGAAAGGATCAGAATCAGTTTTCTTAAACACTCATTCTGAGCGCTGGGAGAGTGAGAAACAAGGACCTGGCACTGAAAACATCATTTTGTGTAAAACTGGATTTGTTTATAATGAAAACATTTCTTTAGGAAAGGATCAGAATCAGTTTTCTTAAACACTCATTCTGAGCGCTGGGAGAGTGAGAAACAAGGACCTGGCACTGAAAACATCATTTTGTGTAAAACTGGGTTCTTGCATAATGAAATAGTTTCTTAAGGAAAGGATCAGAATCAGTTTTCTTAAACGTTCATTCTGAGTGCTGGGAGAGTGAGAAACAAGGACTTGGCACTGAAAACATCATTTTGTGTAAAACTGGGTTCTTGCATAATGAAATAGTTTCTTAAGGAAAGGATCAGAATCATTTTTCTTAAACGCTCATTCAGAGTGCTGGGAGAGTGAGAAACAAGGACTTGGCACTGAAAACAGCATTTTGTGTAAAACTGGGTTCTTGCATAATGAAATAGTTTCTTAAGGAAAGGATCAGAATCAGTTTTCTTAAACACTCATTATGAGTGCTGGGAGAGTGAGAAACAAGGACCTGGCACTGAAAACATCATTTTGTGTAAAACTGGGTTCTTGCATAATGAAATAGTTTCTTAAGGAAAGGATCAGAATCAGTTTTCTTAAACACTCATTCTGAGTGCTGGGAGAGTGAGAAACAAGGACCTGGCACTGAAAACATCATTTTGTGTAAAACTGGATTTGTTTATAATGAAAACATTTCTTTAGGAAAGGATCAGAATCAGTTTTCTTAAACACTCATTCTGAGCGCTGGGAGAGTGAGAAACAAGGACCTGGCACTGAAAACATCATTTTGTGTAAAACTGGGTTCTTGCATAATGAAATAGTTTCTTAAGGAAAGGATCAGAATCAGTTTTCTTAAACGTTCATTCTGAGTGCTGGGAGAGTGAGAAACAAGGACTTGGCACTGAAAACATCATTTTGTGTAAAACTGGATTTGTTTATAATGAAAACATTTCTTAAGGAAAGGATCAGAATCAGTTTTCTTAAACGTTCATTCTGAGTGCTGGGAGAGTGAGAAACAAGGACTTGGCACTGAAAACATCATTTTGTGTAAAACTGGGTTCTTGCATAATGAAATAGTTTCTTAAGGAAAGGATCAGAATCAGTTTTCTTAAACACTCATTCTGAGTGCTGGGAGAGTGAGAAACAAAGACCTGGCACTGAAAACATCATTTTGTGTAAAACTGGATTTGTTTATAATGAAAACATTTCTTTAGGAAAGGATCAGAATCAGTTTTCTTAAACGCTCATTCAGAGTGCTGGGAGAGTGAGAAACAAGGACTTGGCACTGAAAACAGCATTTTGTGTAAAACTGGGTTCTTGCATAATGAAATAGTTTCTTAAGGAAAGGATCAGAATCAGTTTTCTTAAACACTCATTATGAGTGCTGGGAGAGTGAGAAACAAGGATTTGGCACTGAAATCTTAATTTTGTGTAAAACTGGGTTCTTGCATAATGAAAAAGTTTCTTAAGGAAAGGATCAGAATCAGTTTTCTTAAACACTCATTCTGAGTGCTGGGAGAGTGAGAAACAAGGATTTGGCACTGAAAACATCATTTTGTGTAAAACTGGGTTCTTGCATAATGAAAAAGTTTCTTAAGGAAAGGATCAGAATCAGTTTTCTTAAACACTCATTCTGAGCGCTGGGAGAGTGAGAAACAAGGACCTGGCACTGAAAACATCATTTTGTGTAAAACTGGGTTCTTGCATAATGAAATAGTTTCTTAAGGAAAGGATCAGAATCAGTTTTCTTAAACACTCATTCTGAGTGCTGGGAGAGTGAGAAACAAGGACTTGGCAATGAAAACATCATTTTGTGTAAAACTGGGTTTGTTTATAATGAAAAAAATTCTTTAGGAAAGGATCAGATTCAGTTTTCTTAAACGCTCATTCTGAGCACTGGGAGAGTGAGAAACAAGGACCTGGCACTGAAAACATCATTTTGTGTAAAACTGGGTTCTTGCATAATGAAATAGTTTCTTAAGGAAAGGATCAGATTCAGTTTTCTTAAACACTCATTCAGAGTGCTGGGAGAGTGAGAAACAAGGACTTGGCAATGAAAACATCATTTTGTGTAAAACTGGGTTTGTTTATAATGAAAAAAATTCTTTAGGAAAGGATCAGATTCAGTTTTCTTAAACGATCATTCTGAGCACTGGGAGAGTGAGAAACAAGGACCTGGCACTGAAAACATCATTTTGTGTAAAACTGGGTTCTTGCATAATGAAATAGTTTCTTAAGGAAAGGATCAGAATCTGTTTTCTTAAACACTCATTCTGAGTGCTGGGAGAGTGAGAAACAAGGACTTGGCACTGAAAACAGCATTTTGTGTAAAACTGGGTTCTTGCATAATGAAATAGTTTCTTAAGGAAAGGATCAGAATCAGTTTTCTTAAACACTCATTATGAGTGCTGGGAGAGTGAGAAACAAGGACTTGGCACTGAAAACATCATTTTGTGTAAAACTGGGTTCTTGCATAATGAAATAGTTTCTTAAGGAAAGGATCAGAATCAGTTTTCTTAAACACTCATTCTGAGCGCTGGGAGAGTGAGAAACAAGGACCTGGCACTGAAAACATCATTTTGTGTAAAACTGGATTTGTTTATAATGAAAACATTTCTTTAGGAAAGGATCAGAATCAGTTTTCTTAAACACTCATTCTGAGCGCTGGGAGAGTGAGAAACAAGGACCTGGCACTGAAAACATCATTTTGTGTAAAACTGGGTTCTTGCATAATGAAATAGTTTCTTAAGGAAAGGATCAGAATCAGTTTTCTTAAACGTTCATTCTGAGTGCTGGGAGAGTGAGAAACAAGGACTTGGCACTGAAAACATCATTTTGTGTAAAACTGGATTTGTTTATAATGAAAACATTTCTTTAGGAAAGGATCAGAATCAGTTTTCTTAAACACTCATTCTGAGCGCTGGGAGAGTGAGAAACAAGGACCTGGCACTGAAAACATAATTTTGTGTAAAACTGGGTTCTTGCATAATGAAATAGTTTCTTAAGGAAAGGATCAGAATCAGTTTTCTTAAACGTTCATTCTGAGTGCTGGGAGAGTGAGAAACAAGGACTTGGCACTGAAAACATCATTTTGTGTAAAACTGGGTTCTTGCATAATGAAATAGTTTCTTAAGGAAAGGATCAGAATCAGTTTTCTTAAACGCTCATTCAGAGTGCTGGGAGAGTGAGAAACAAGGACTTGGCACTGAAAACAGCATTTTGTGTAAAACTGGGTTCTTGCATAATGAAATAGTTTCTTAAGGAAAGGATCAGAATCAGTTTTCTTAAACACTCATTATGAGTGCTGGGAGAGTGAGAAACAAGGACCTGGCACTGAAAACATCATTTTGTGTAAAACTGGGTTCTTGCATAATGAAATAGTTTCTTAAGGAAAGGATCAGAATCAGTTTTCTTAAACACTCATTCTGAGTGCTGGGAGAGTGAGAAACAAGGACTTGGCACTGAAAACATCATTTTGTGTAAAACTGGATTTGTTTATAATGAAAACATTTCTTTAGGAAAGGATCAGAATCAGTTTTCTTAAACACTCATTCTGAGCGCTGGGAGAGTGAGAAACAAGGACCTGGCACTGAAAACATCATTTTGTGTAAAACTGGGTTCTTGCATAATGAAATAGTTTCTTAAGGAAAGGATCAGAATCAGTTTTCTTAAACGTTCATTCTGAGTGCTGGGAGAGTGAGAAACAAGGACTTGGCACTGAAAACATCATTTTGTGTAAAACTGGGTTCTTGCATAATGAAATAGTTTCTTAAGGAAAGGATCAGAATCAGTTTTCTTAAACGCTCATTCAGAGTGCTGGGAGAGTGAGAAACAAGGACTTGGCACTGAAAACAGCATTTTGTGTAAAACTGGGTTCTTGCATAATGAAATAGTTTCTTAAGGAAAGGATCAGAATCAGTTTTCTTAAACACTCATTATGAGTGCTGGGAGAGTGAGAAACAAGGACCTGTCACTGAAAACATCATTTTGTGTAAAACTGGGTTCTTGCATAATGAAATAGTTTCTTAAGGAAAGGATCAGAATCAGTTTTCTTAAACACTCATTCTGAGTGCTGGGAGAGTGAGAAACAAGGACCTGGCACTGAAAACATCATTTTGTGTAAAACTGGATTTGTTTATAATGAAAACATTTCTTTAGGAAAGGATCAGAATCAGTTTTCTTAAACACTCATTCTGAGCGCTGGGAGAGTGAGAAACAAGGACCTGGCACTGAAAACATCATTTTGTGTAAAACTGGATTTGTTTATAATGAAAACATTTCTTTAGGAAAGGATCAGAATCAGTTTTCTTAAACACTCATTCTGAGCGCTGGGAGAGTGAGAAACAAGGACCTGGCACTGAAAACATCATTTTGTGTAAAACTGGGTTCTTGCATAATGAAATAGTTTCTTAAGGAAAGGATCAGAATCAGTTTTCTTAAACGTTCATTCTGAGTGCTGGGAGAGTGAGAAACAAGGACTTGGCACTGAAAACATCATTTTGTGTAAAACTGGGTTCTTGCATAATGAAATAGTTTCTTAAGGAAAGGATCAGAATCATTTTTCTTAAACGCTCATTCAGAGTGCTGGGAGAGTGAGAAACAAGGACTTGGCACTGAAAACAGCATTTTGTGTAAAACTGGGTTCTTGCATAATGAAATAGTTTCTTAAGGAAAGGATCAGAATCAGTTTTCTTAAACACTCATTATGAGTGCTGGGAGAGTGAGAAACAAGGACCTGGCACTGAAAACATCATTTTGTGTAAAACTGGGTTCTTGCATAATGAAATAGTTTCTTAAGGAAAGGATCAGAATCAGTTTTCTTAAACACTCATTCTGAGTGCTGGGAGAGTGAGAAACAAGGACCTGGCACTGAAAACATCATTTTGTGTAAAACTGGATTTGTTTATAATGAAAACATTTCTTTAGGAAAGGATCAGAATCAGTTTTCTTAAACACTCATTCTGAGCGCTGGGAGAGTGAGAAACAAGGACCTGGCACTGAAAACATCATTTTGTGTAAAACTGGGTTCTTGCATAATGAAATAGTTTCTTAAGGAAAGGATCAGAATCAGTTTTCTTAAACGTTCATTCTGAGTGCTGGGAGAGTGAGAAACAAGGACTTGGCACTGAAAACATCATTTTGTGTAAAACTGGATTTGTTTATAATGAAAACATTTCTTAAGGAAAGGATCAGAATCAGTTTTCTTAAACGTTCATTCTGAGTGCTGGGAGAGTGAGAAACAAGGACTTGGCACTGAAAACATCATTTTGTGTAAAACTGGGTTCTTGCATAATGAAATAGTTTCTTAAGGAAAGGATCAGAATCAGTTTTCTTAAACACTCATTCTGAGTGCTGGGAGAGTGAGAAACAAAGACCTGGCACTGAAAACATCATTTTGTGTAAAACTGGATTTGTTTATAATGAAAACATTTCTTTAGGAAAGGATCAGAATCAGTTTTCTTAAACGCTCATTCAGAGTGCTGGGAGAGTGAGAAACAAGGACTTGGCACTGAAAACAGCATTTTGTGTAAAACTGGGTTCTTGCATAATGAAATAGTTTCTTAAGGAAAGGATCAGAATCAGTTTTCTTAAACACTCATTATGAGTGCTGGGAGAGTGAGAAACAAGGATTTGGCACTGAAATCTTAATTTTGTGTAAAACTGGGTTCTTGCATAATGAAAAAGTTTCTTAAGGAAAGGATCAGAATCAGTTTTCTTAAACACTCATTCTGAGTGCTGGGAGAGTGAGAAACAAGGATTTGGCACTGAAAACATCATTTTGTGTAAAACTGGGTTCTTGCATAATGAAAAAGTTTCTTAAGGAAAGGATCAGAATCAGTTTTCTTAAACACTCATTCTGAGCGCTGGGAGAGTGAGAAACAAGGACCTGGCACTGAAAACATCATTTTGTGTAAAACTGGGTTCTTGCATAATGAAATAGTTTCTTAAGGAAAGGATCAGAATCAGTTTTCTTAAACACTCATTCTGAGTGCTGGGAGAGTGAGAAACAAGGACTTGGCAATGAAAACATCATTTTGTGTAAAACTGGGTTTGTTTATAATGAAAAAAATTCTTTAGGAAAGGATCAGATTCAGTTTTCTTAAACGCTCATTCTGAGCACTGGGAGAGTGAGAAACAAGGACCTGGCACTGAAAACATCATTTTGTGTAAAACTGGGTTCTTGCATAATGAAATAGTTTCTTAAGGAAAGGATCAGATTCAGTTTTCTTAAACACTCATTCAGAGTGCTGGGAGAGTGAGAAACAAGGACTTGGCAATGAAAACATCATTTTGTGTAAAACTGGGTTTGTTTATAATGAAAAAAATTCTTTAGGAAAGGATCAGATTCAGTTTTCTTAAACGATCATTCTGAGCACTGGGAGAGTGAGAAACAAGGACCTGGCACTGAAAACATCATTTTGTGTAAAACTGGGTTCTTGCATAATGAAATAGTTTCTTAAGGAAAGGATCAGAATCAGTTTTCTTAAACACTCATTCTGAGTGCTGGGAGAGTGAGAAACAAAGACCTGGCACTGAAAACATCATTTTGTGTAAAACTGGATTTGTTTATAATGAAAACATTTCTTTAGGAAAGGATCAGAATCAGTTTTCTTAAACGCTCATTCAGAGTGCTGGGAGAGTGAGAAACAAGGACTTGGCACTGAAAACAGCATTTTGTGTAAAACTGGGTTCTTGCATAATGAAATAGTTTCTTAAGGAAAGGATCAGAATCAGTTTTCTTAAACGTTCATTCTGAGTGCTGGGAGAGTGAGAAACAAGGACTTGGCACTGAAAACATCATTTTGTGTAAAACTGGGTTCTTGCATAATGAAATAGTTTCTTAAGGAAAGGATCAGATTCAGTTTTCTTAAACACTCATTCAGAGTGCTGGGAGAGTGAGAAACAAGGACTTGGCAATGAAAACATCATTTTGTGTAAAACTGGGTTTGTTTATAATGAAAAAAATTCTTTAGGAAAGGATCAGATTCAGTTTTCTTAAACGATCATTCTGAGCACTGGGAGAGTGAGAAACAAGGACCTGGCACTGAAAACATCATTTTGTGTAAAACTGGATTTGTTTATAATGAAAACATTTCTTTAGGAAGGATCAGAATCAGTTTTCTTAAACGCTCATTCAGAGTGCTGGGAGAGTGAGAAACAAGGACTTGGCACTGAAAACAGCATTTTGTGTAAAACTGGGTTCTTGCATAATGAAATAGTTTCTTAAGGAAAGGATCAGAATCAGTTTTCTTAAACACTCATTATGAGTGCTGGGAGAGTGAGAAACAAGGACCTGGCACTGAAAACATCATTTTGTGTAAAACTGGGTTCTTGCATAATGAAATAGTTTCTTAAGGAAAGGATCAGAATCAGTTTTCTTAAACACTCATTCTGAGTGCTGGGAGAGTGAGAAACAAGGACCTGGCACTGAAAACATCATTTTGTGTAAAACTGGATTTGTTTATAATGAAAACATTTCTTTAGGAAAGGATCAGAATCAGTTTTCTTAAACACTCATTCTGAGCGCTGGGAGAGTGAGAAACAAGGACCTGGCACTGAAAACATCATTTTGTGTAAAACTGGATTTGTTTATAATGAAAACATTTCTTTAGGAAAGGATCAGAATCAGTTTTCTTAAACACTCATTCTGAGCGCTGGGAGAGTGAGAAACAAGGACCTGGCACTGAAAACATCATTTTGTGTAAAACTGGGTTCTTGCATAATGAAATAGTTTCTTAAGGAAAGGATCAGAATCAGTTTTCTTAAACGTTCATTCTGAGTGCTGGGAGAGTGAGAAACAAGGACTTGGCACTGAAAACATCATTTTGTGTAAACCTGGGACCATAATGAAATAGTTTCTTAAGGAAAGGATCAGAATCAATTTTCTTAAACACTCATTCTGAGTGCTGGGAGAGTGAGAAACAAGGACTTGGCAATGAAAACATCATTTTGTGTAAAACTGGGTTTGTTTATAATGAAAAAAATTCTTTAGGAAAGGATCAGATTCAGTTTTCTTAAACGCTCATTCTGAGCACTGGGAGAGTGAGAAACAAGGACCTGGCACTGAAAACATCATTTTGTGTAAAACTGGGTTCTTGCATAATGAAATAGTTTCTTAAGGAAAGGATCAGATTCAGTTTTCTTAAACACTCATTCAGAGTGCTGGGAGAGTGAGAAACAAGGACTTGGCAATGAAAACATCATTTTGTGTAAAACTGGGTTTGTTTATAATGAAAAAAATTCTTTAGGAAAGGATCAGATTCAGTTTTCTTAAACGATCATTCTGAGCACTGGGAGAGTGAGAAACAAGGACCTGGCACTGAAAACATCATTTTGTGTAAAACTGGATTTGTTTATAATGAAAACATTTCTTTAGGAAAGGATCAGAATCAGTTTTCTTAAACGCTCATTCAGAGTGCTGGGAGAGTGAGAAACAAGGACTTGGCACTGAAAACAGCATTTTGTGTAAAACTGGGTTCTTGCATAATGAAATAGTTTCTTAAGGAAAGGATCAGAATCAGTTTTCTTAAACACTCATTATGAGTGCTGGGAGAGTGAGAAACAAGGACCTGGCACTGAAAACATCATTTTGTGTAAAACTGGGTTCTTGCATAATGAAATAGTTTCTTAAGGAAAGGATCAGAATCAGTTTTCTTAAACACTCATTCTGAGTGCTGGGAGAGTGAGAAACAAGGACCTGGCACTGAAAACATCATTTTGTGTAAAACTGGATTTGTTTATAATGAAAACATTTCTTTAGGAAAGGATCAGAATCAGTTTTCTTAAACACTCATTCTGAGCGCTGGGAGAGTGAGAAACAAGGACCTGGCACTGAAAACATCATTTTGTGTAAAACTGGGTTCTTGCATAATGAAATAGTTTCTTAAGGAAAGGATCAGAATCAGTTTTCTTAAACGTTCATTCTGAGTGCTGGGAGAGTGAGAAACAAGGACTTGGCACTGAAAACATCATTTTGTGTAAAACTGGATTTGTTTATAATGAAAACATTTCTTAAGGAAAGGATCAGAATCAGTTTTCTTAAACGTTCATTCTGAGTGCTGGGAGAGTGAGAAACAAGGACTTGGCACTGAAAACATCATTTTGTGTAAAACTGGGTTCTTGCATAATGAAATAGTTTCTTAAGGAAAGGATCAGAATCAGTTTTCTTAAACACTCATTCTGAGTGCTGGGAGAGTGAGAAACAAAGACCTGGCACTGAAAACATCATTTTGTGTAAAACTGGATTTGTTTATAATGAAAACATTTCTTTAGGAAAGGATCAGAATCAGTTTTCTTAAACGCTCATTCAGAGTGCTGGGAGAGTGAGAAACAAGGACTTGGCACTGAAAACAGCATTTTGTGTAAAACTGGGTTCTTGCATAATGAAATAGTTTCTTAAGGAAAGGATCAGAATCAGTTTTCTTAAACACTCATTATGAGTGCTGGGAGAGTGAGAAACAAGGATTTGGCACTGAAATCTTAATTTTGTGTAAAACTGGGTTCTTGCATAATGAAAAAGTTTCTTAAGGAAAGGATCAGAATCAGTTTTCTTAAACACTCATTCTGAGTGCTGGGAGAGTGAGAAACAAGGATTTGGCACTGAAAACATCATTTTGTGTAAAACTGGGTTCTTGCATAATGAAAAAGTTTCTTAAGGAAAGGATCAGAATCAGTTTTCTTAAACACTCATTCTGAGCGCTGGGAGAGTGAGAAACAAGGACCTGGCACTGAAAACATCATTTTGTGTAAAACTGGGTTCTTGCATAATGAAATAGTTTCTTAAGGAAAGGATCAGAATCAGTTTTCTTAAACGTTCATTCTGAGTGCTGGGAGAGTGAGAAACAAGGACTTGGCACTGAAAACATCATTTTGTGTAAAACTGGATTTGTTTATAATGAAAACATTTCTTTAGGAAAGGATCAGAATCAGTTTTCTTAAACACTCATTCTGAGCGCTGGGAGAGTGAGAAACAAGGACCTGGCACTGAAAACATCATTTTGTGTAAAACTGGGTTCTTGCATAATGAAATAGTTTCTTAAGGAAAGGATCAGAATCAGTTTTCTTAAACGCTCATTCAGAGTGCTGGGAGAGTGAGAAACAAGGACTTGGCACTGAAAACAGCATTTTGTGTAAAACTGGGTTCTTGCATAATGAAATAGTTTCTTAAGGAAAGGATCAGAATCAGTTTTCTTAAACACTCATTATGAGTGCTGGGAGAGTGAGAAACAAGGACCTGGCACTGAAAACATCATTTTGTGTAAAACTGGATTTGTTTATAATGAAAACATTTCTTTAGGAAAGGATCAGAATCAGTTTTCTTAAACGCTCATTCAGAGTGCTGGGAGAGTGAGAAACAAGGACTTGGCACTGAAAACAGCATTTTGTGTAAAACTGGGTTCTTGCATAATGAAATAGTTTCTTAAGGAAAGGATCAGAATCAGTTTTCTTAAACACTCATTATGAGTGCTGGGAGAGTGAGAAACAAGGATTTGGCACTGAAATCTTAATTTTGTGTAAAACTGGGTTCTTGCATAATGAAAAAGTTTCTTAAGGAAAGGATCAGAATCAGTTTTCTTAAACACTCATTCTGAGTGCTGGGAGAGTGAGAAACAAGGATTTGGCACTGAAAACATCATTTTGTGTAAAACTGGGTTCTTGCATAATGAAAAAGTTTCTTAAGGAAAGGATCAGAATCAGTTTTCTTAAACACTCATTCTGAGCGCTGGGAGAGTGAGAAACAAGGACCTGGCACTGAAAACATCATTTTGTGTAAAACTGGGTTCTTGCATAATGAAAACATTTCTTTAGGAAAGGATCAGAATCAGTTTTCTTAAACGCTCATTCAGAGTGCTGGGAGAGTGAGAAACAAGGACTTGGCACTGAAAACAGCATTTTGTGTAAAACTGGGTTCTTGCATAATGAAATAGTTTCTTAAGGAAAGGATCAGAATCAGTTTTCTTAAACACTCATTATGAGTGCTGGGAGAGTGAGAAACAAGGACCTGGCACTGAAAACATCATTTTGTGTAAAACTGGGTTCTTGCATAATGAAATAGTTTCTTAAGGAAAGGATCAGAATCAGTTTTCTTAAACACTCATTGTGAGTGCTGGGAGAGTGAGAAACAAGGACCTGGCACTGAAAACATCATTTTGTGTAAAACTGGATTTGTTTATAATGAAAACATTTCTTTAGGAAAGGATCAGAATCAGTTTTCTTAAACACTCATTCTGAGCGCTGGGAGAGTGAGAAACAAGGACCTGGCACTGAAAACATCATTTTGTGTAAAACTGGGTTCTTGCATAATGAAATAGTTTCTTAAGGAAAGGATCAGAATCAGTTTTCTTAAACGCTCATTCAGAGTGCTGGGAGAGTGAGAAACAAGGACTTGGCACTGAAAACAGCATTTTGTGTAAAACTGGGTTCTTGCATAATGAAATAGTTTCTTAAGGAAAGGATCAGAATCAGTTTTCTTAAACACTCATTATGAGTGCTGGGAGAGTGAGAAACAAGGACCTGGCACTGAAAACATCATTTTGTGTAAAACTGGGTTCTTGAATAATGAAATAGTTTCTTAAGGAAAGGATCAGAATCAGTTTTCTTAAACACTCATTCTGAGTGCTGGGAGAGTGAGAAACAAGGACTTGGCACTGAAAACATCATTTTGTGTAAAACTGGATTTGTTTATAATGAAAACATTTCTTTAGGAAAGGATCAGAATCAGTTTTCTTAAACACTCATTCTGAGCGCTGGGAGAGTGAGAAACAAGGACCTGGCACTGAAAACATCATTTTGTGTAAAACTGGGTTCTTGCATAATGAAATAGTTTCTTAAGGAAAGGATCAGAATCAGTTTTCTTAAACGTTCATTCTGAGTGCTGGGAGAGTGAGAAACAAGGACTTGGCACTGAAAACATCATTTTGTGTAAAACTGGGTTCTTGCATAATGAAATAGTTTCTTAAGGAAAGGATCAGAATCAGTTTTCTTAAACGCTCATTCAGAGTGCTGGGAGAGTGAGAAACAAGGACTTGGCACTGAAAACAGCATTTTGTGTAAAACTGGGTTCTTGCATAATGAAATAGTTTCTTAAGGAAAGGATCAGAATCAGTTTTCTTAAACACTCATTATGAGTGCTGGGAGAGTGAGAAACAAGGACCTGTCACTGAAAACATCATTTTGTGTAAAACTGGGTTCTTGCATAATGAAATAGTTTCTTAAGGAAAGGATAAGAATCAGTTTTCTTAAACACTCATTCTGAGTGCTGGGAGAGTGAGAAACAAGGACCTGGCACTGAAAACATCATTTTGTGTAAAACTGGATTTGTTTATAATGAAAACATTTCTTTAGGAAAGGATCAGAATCAGTTTTCTTAAACACTCATTCTGAGCGCTGGGAGAGTGAGAAACAAGGACCTGGCACTGAAAACATCATTTTGTGTAAAACTGGATTTGTTTATAATGAAAACATTTCTTTAGGAAAGGATCAGAATCAGTTTTCTTAAACACTCATTCTGAGCGCTGGGAGAGTGAGAAACAAGGACCTGGCACTGAAAACATCATTTTGTGTAAAACTGGGTTCTTGCATAATGAAATAGTTTCTTAAGGAAAGGATCAGAATCAGTTTTCTTAAACGTTCATTCTGAGTGCTGGGAGAGTGAGAAACAAGGACTTGGCACTGAAAACATCATTTTGTGTAAAACTGGGTTCTTGCATAATGAAATAGTTTCTTAAGGAAAGGATCAGAATCATTTTTCTTAAACGCTCATTCAGAGTGCTGGGAGAGTGAGAAACAAGGACTTGGCACTGAAAACAGCATTTTGTGTAAAACTGGGTTCTTGCATAATGAAATAGTTTCTTAAGGAAAGGATCAGAATCAGTTTTCTTAAACACTCATTATGAGTGCTGGGAGAGTGAGAAACAAGGACCTGGCACTGAAAACATCATTTTGTGTAAAACTGGGTTCTTGCATAATGAAATAGTTTCTTAAGGAAAGGATCAGAATCAGTTTTCTTAAACACTCATTCTGAGTGCTGGGAGAGTGAGAAACAAGGACCTGGCACTGAAAACATCATTTTGTGTAAAACTGGATTTGTTTATAATGAAAACATTTCTTTAGGAAAGGATCAGAATCAGTTTTCTTAAACACTCATTCTGAGCGCTGGGAGAGTGAGAAACAAGGACCTGGCACTGAAAACATCATTTTGTGTAAAACTGGGTTCTTGCATAATGAAATAGTTTCTTAAGGAAAGGATCAGAATCAGTTTTCTTAAACGTTCATTCTGAGTGCTGGGAGAGTGAGAAACAAGGACTTGGCACTGAAAACATCATTTTGTGTAAAACTGGATTTGTTTATAATGAAAACATTTCTTAAGGAAAGGATCAGAATCAGTTTTCTTAAACGTTCATTCTGAGTGCTGGGAGAGTGAGAAACAAGGACTTGGCACTGAAAACATCATTTTGTGTAAAACTGGGTTCTTGCATAATGAAATAGTTTCTTAAGGAAAGGATCAGAATCAGTTTTCTTAAACACTCATTCTGAGTGCTGGGAGAGTGAGAAACAAAGACCTGGCACTGAAAACATCATTTTGTGTAAAACTGGATTTGTTTATAATGAAAACATTTCTTTAGGAAAGGATCAGAATCAGTTTTCTTAAACGCTCATTCAGAGTGCTGGGAGAGTGAGAAACAAGGACTTGGCACTGAAAACAGCATTTTGTGTAAAACTGGGTTCTTGCATAATGAAATAGTTTCTTAAGGAAAGGATCAGAATCAGTTTTCTTAAACACTCATTATGAGTGCTGGGAGAGTGAGAAACAAGGATTTGGCACTGAAATCTTAATTTTGTGTAAAACTGGGTTCTTGCATAATGAAAAAGTTTCTTAAGGAAAGGATCAGAATCAGTTTTCTTAAACACTCATTCTGAGTGCTGGGAGAGTGAGAAACAAGGATTTGGCACTGAAAACATCATTTTGTGTAAAACTGGGTTCTTGCATAATGAAAAAGTTTCTTAAGGAAAGGATCAGAATCAGTTTTCTTAAACACTCATTCTGAGCGCTGGGAGAGTGAGAAACAAGGACCTGGCACTGAAAACATCATTTTGTGTAAAACTGGGTTCTTGCATAATGAAATAGTTTCTTAAGGAAAGGATCAGAATCAGTTTTCTTAAACACTCATTCTGAGTGCTGGGAGAGTGAGAAACAAGGACTTGGCAATGAAAACATCATTTTGTGTAAAACTGGGTTTGTTTATAATGAAAAAAATTCTTTAGGAAAGGATCAGATTCAGTTTTCTTAAACGCTCATTCTGAGCACTGGGAGAGTGAGAAACAAGGACCTGGCACTGAAAACATCATTTTGTGTAAAACTGGGTTCTTGCATAATGAAATAGTTTCTTAAGGAAAGGATCAGATTCAGTTTTCTTAAACACTCATTCAGAGTGCTGGGAGAGTGAGAAACAAGGACTTGGCAATGAAAACATCATTTTGTGTAAAACTGGGTTTGTTTATAATGAAAAAAATTCTTTAGGAAAGGATCAGATTCAGTTTTCTTAAACGATCATTCTGAGCACTGGGAGAGTGAGAAACAAGGACCTGGCACTGAAAACATCATTTTGTGTAAAACTGGGTTCTTGCATAATGAAATAGTTTCTTAAGGAAAGGATCAGAATCTGTTTTCTTAAACACTCATTCTGAGTGCTGGGAGAGTGAGAAACAAGGACTTGGCACTGAAAACAGCATTTTGTGTAAAACTGGGTTCTTGCATAATTAAATAGTTTCTTAAGGAAAGGATCAGAATCAGTTTTCTTAAACACTCATTATGAGTGCTGGGAGAGTGAGAAACAAGGACTTGGCACTGAAAACATCATTTTGTGTAAAACTGGGTTCTTGCATAATGAAATAGTTTCTTAAGGAAAGGATCAGAATCAGTTTTCTTAAACACTCATTCTGAGCGCTGGGAGAGTGAGAAACAAGGACCTGGCACTGAAAACATCATTTTGTGTAAAACTGGATTTGTTTATAATGAAAACATTTCTTTAGGAAAGGATCAGAATCAGTTTTCTTAAACACTCATTCTGAGCGCTGGGAGAGTGAGAAACAAGGACCTGGCACTGAAAACATCATTTTGTGTAAAACTGGGTTCTTGCATAATGAAATAGTTTCTTAAGGAAAGGATCAGAATCAGTTTTCTTAAACGTTCATTCTGAGTGCTGGGAGAGTGAGAAACAAGGACTTGGCACTGAAAACATCATTTTGTGTAAAACTGGATTTGTTTATAATGAAAACATTTCTTTAGGAAAGGATCAGAATCAGTTTTCTTAAACACTCATTCTGAGCGCTGGGAGAGTGAGAAACAAGGACCTGGCACTGAAAACATAATTTTGTGTAAAACTGGGTTCTTGCATAATGAAATAGTTTCTTAAGGAAAGGATCAGAATCAGTTTTCTTAAACGTTCATTCTGAGTGCTGGGAGAGTGAGAAACAAGGACTTGGCACTGAAAACATCATTTTGTGTAAAACTGGGTTCTTGCATAATGAAATAGTTTCTTAAGGAAAGGATCAGAATCAGTTTTCTTAAACGCTCATTCAGAGTGCTGGGAGAGTGAGAAACAAGGACTTGGCACTGAAAACAGCATTTTGTGTAAAACTGGGTTCTTGCATAATGAAATAGTTTCTTAAGGAAAGGATCAGAATCAGTTTTCTTAAACACTCATTATGAGTGCTGGGAGAGTGAGAAACAAGGACCTGGCACTGAAAACATCATTTTGTGTAAAACTGGGTTCTTGCATAATGAAATAGTTTCTTAAGGAAAGGATCAGAATCAGTTTTCTTAAACACTCATTCTGAGTGCTGGGAGAGTGAGAAACAAGGACTTGGCACTGAAAACATCATTTTGTGTAAAACTGGATTTGTTTATAATGAAAACATTTCTTTAGGAAAGGATCAGAATCAGTTTTCTTAAACACTCATTCTGAGCGCTGGGAGAGTGAGAAACAAGGACCTGGCACTGAAAACATCATTTTGTGTAAAACTGGGTTCTTGCATAATGAAATAGTTTCTTAAGGAAAGGATCAGAATCAGTTTTCTTAAACGTTCATTCTGAGTGCTGGGAGAGTGAGAAACAAGGACTTGGCACTGAAAACATCATTTTGTGTAAAACTGGGTTCTTGCATAATGAAATAGTTTCTTAAGGAAAGGATCAGAATCAGTTTTCTTAAACGCTCATTCAGAGTGCTGGGAGAGTGAGAAACAAGGACTTGGCACTGAAAACAGCATTTTGTGTAAAACTGGGTTCTTGCATAATGAAATAGTTTCTTAAGGAAAGGATCAGAATCAGTTTTCTTAAACACTCATTATGAGTGCTGGGAGAGTGAGAAACAAGGACCTGTCACTGAAAACATCATTTTGTGTAAAACTGGGTTCTTGCATAATGAAATAGTTTCTTAAGGAAAGGATCAGAATCAGTTTTCTTAAACACTCATTCTGAGTGCTGGGAGAGTGAGAAACAAGGACCTGGCACTGAAAACATCATTTTGTGTAAAACTGGATTTGTTTATAATGAAAACATTTCTTTAGGAAAGGATCAGAATCAGTTTTCTTAAACACTCATTCTGAGCGCTGGGAGAGTGAGAAACAAGGACCTGGCACTGAAAACATCATTTTGTGTAAAACTGGATTTGTTTATAATGAAAACATTTCTTTAGGAAAGGATCAGAATCAGTTTTCTTAAACACTCATTCTGAGCGCTGGGAGAGTGAGAAACAAGGACCTGGCACTGAAAACATCATTTTGTGTAAAACTGGGTTCTTGCATAATGAAATAGTTTCTTAAGGAAAGGATCAGAATCAGTTTTCTTAAACGTTCATTCTGAGTGCTGGGAGAGTGAGAAACAAGGACTTGGCACTGAAAACATCATTTTGTGTAAAACTGGGTTCTTGCATAATGAAATAGTTTCTTAAGGAAAGGATCAGAATCATTTTTCTTAAACGCTCATTCAGAGTGCTGGGAGAGTGAGAAACAAGGACTTGGCACTGAAAACAGCATTTTGTGTAAAACTGGGTTCTTGCATAATGAAATAGTTTCTTAAGGAAAGGATCAGAATCAGTTTTCTTAAACACTCATTATGAGTGCTGGGAGAGTGAGAAACAAGGACCTGGCACTGAAAACATCATTTTGTGTAAAACTGGGTTCTTGCATAATGAAATAGTTTCTTAAGGAAAGGATCAGAATCAGTTTTCTTAAACACTCATTCTGAGTGCTGGGAGAGTGAGAAACAAGGACCTGGCACTGAAAACATCATTTTGTGTAAAACTGGATTTGTTTATAATGAAAACATTTCTTTAGGAAAGGATCAGAATCAGTTTTCTTAAACACTCATTCTGAGCGCTGGGAGAGTGAGAAACAAGGACCTGGCACTGAAAACATCATTTTGTGTAAAACTGGGTTCTTGCATAATGAAATAGTTTCTTAAGGAAAGGATCAGAATCAGTTTTCTTAAACGTTCATTCTGAGTGCTGGGAGAGTGAGAAACAAGGACTTGGCACTGAAAACATCATTTTGTGTAAAACTGGATTTGTTTATAATGAAAACATTTCTTAAGGAAAGGATCAGAATCAGTTTTCTTAAACGTTCATTCTGAGTGCTGGGAGAGTGAGAAACAAGGACTTGGCACTGAAAACATCATTTTGTGTAAAACTGGGTTCTTGCATAATGAAATAGTTTCTTAAGGAAAGGATCAGAATCAGTTTTCTTAAACACTCATTCTGAGTGCTGGGAGAGTGAGAAACAAAGACCTGGCACTGAAAACATCATTTTGTGTAAAACTGGATTTGTTTATAATGAAAACATTTCTTTAGGAAAGGATCAGAATCAGTTTTCTTAAACGCTCATTCAGAGTGCTGGGAGAGTGAGAAACAAGGACTTGGCACTGAAAACAGCATTTTGTGTAAAACTGGGTTCTTGCATAATGAAATAGTTTCTTAAGGAAAGGATCAGAATCAGTTTTCTTAAACACTCATTATGAGTGCTGGGAGAGTGAGAAACAAGGATTTGGCACTGAAATCTTAATTTTGTGTAAAACTGGGTTCTTGCATAATGAAAAAGTTTCTTAAGGAAAGGATCAGAATCAGTTTTCTTAAACACTCATTCTGAGTGCTGGGAGAGTGAGAAACAAGGATTTGGCACTGAAAACATCATTTTGTGTAAAACTGGGTTCTTGCATAATGAAAAAGTTTCTTAAGGAAAGGATCAGAATCAGTTTTCTTAAACACTCATTCTGAGCGCTGGGAGAGTGAGAAACAAGGACCTGGCACTGAAAACATCATTTTGTGTAAAACTGGGTTCTTGCATAATGAAATAGTTTCTTAAGGAAAGGATCAGAATCAGTTTTCTTAAACACTCATTCTGAGTGCTGGGAGAGTGAGAAACAAGGACTTGGCAATGAAAACATCATTTTGTGTAAAACTGGGTTTGTTTATAATGAAAAAAATTCTTTAGGAAAGGATCAGATTCAGTTTTCTTAAACGCTCATTCTGAGCACTGGGAGAGTGAGAAACAAGGACCTGGCACTGAAAACATCATTTTGTGTAAAACTGGGTTCTTGCATAATGAAATAGTTTCTTAAGGAAAGGATCAGATTCAGTTTTCTTAAACACTCATTCAGAGTGCTGGGAGAGTGAGAAACAAGGACTTGGCAATGAAAACATCATTTTGTGTAAAACTGGGTTTGTTTATAATGAAAAAAATTCTTTAGGAAAGGATCAGATTCAGTTTTCTTAAACGATCATTCTGAGCACTGGGAGAGTGAGAAACAAGGACCTGGCACTGAAAACATCATTTTGTGTAAAACTGGGTTCTTGCATAATGAAATAGTTTCTTAAGGAAAGGATCAGAATCAGTTTTCTTAAACACTCATTCTGAGTGCTGGGAGAGTGAGAAACAAAGACCTGGCACTGAAAATATCATTTTGTGTAAAACTGGATTTGTTTATAATGAAAACATTTCTTTAGGAAAGGATCAGAATCAGTTTTCTTAAACGCTCATTCAGAGTGCTGGGAGAGTGAGAAACAAGGACTTGGCACTGAAAACAGCATTTTGTGTAAAACTGGGTTCTTGCATAATGAAATAGTTTCTTAAGGAAAGGATCAGAATCAGTTTTCTTAAACACTCATTATGAGTGCTGGGAGAGTGAGAAACAAGGACTTGGCACTGAAAACATCATTTTGTGTAAAACTGGGTTCTTGCATAATGAAATAGTTTCTTAAGGAAAGGATCAGATTCAGTTTTCTTAAACACTCATTCAGAGTGCTGGGAGAGTGAGAAACAAGGACTTGGCAATGAAAACATCATTTTGTGTAAAACTGGGTTTGTTTATAATGAAAAAAATTCTTTAGGAAAGGATCAGATTCAGTTTTCTTAAACGATCATTCTGAGCACTGGGAGAGTGAGAAACAAGGACCTGGCACTGAAAACATCATTTTGTGTAAAACTGGATTTGTTTATAATGAAAACATTTCTTTAGGAAGGATCAGAATCAGTTTTCTTAAACGCTCATTCAGAGTGCTGGGAGAGTGAGAAACAAGGACTTGGCACTGAAAACAGCATTTTGTGTAAAACTGGGTTCTTGCATAATGAAATAGTTTCTTAAGGAAAGGATCAGAATCAGTTTTCTTAAACACTCATTATGAGTGCTGGGAGAGTGAGAAACAAGGACCTGGCACTGAAAACATCATTTTGTGTAAAACTGGGTTCTTGCATAATGAAATAGTTTCTTAAGGAAAGGATCAGAATCAGTTTTCTTAAACACTCATTCTGAGTGCTGGGAGAGTGAGAAACAAGGACCTGGCACTGAAAACATCATTTTGTGTAAAACTGGATTTGTTTATAATGAAAACATTTCTTTAGGAAAGGATCAGAATCAGTTTTCTTAAACACTCATTCTGAGCGCTGGGAGAGTGAGAAACAAGGACCTGGCACTGAAAACATCATTTTGTGTAAAACTGGATTTGTTTATAATGAAAACATTTCTTTAGGAAAGGATCAGAATCAGTTTTCTTAAACACTCATTCTGAGCGCTGGGAGAGTGAGAAACAAGGACCTGGCACTGAAAACATCATTTTGTGTAAAACTGGGTTCTTGCATAATGAAATAGTTTCTTAAGGAAAGGATCAGAATCAGTTTTCTTAAACGTTCATTCTGAGTGCTGGGAGAGTGAGAAACAAGGACTTGGCACTGAAAACATCATTTTGTGTAAAACTGGGTTCTTGCATAATGAAATAGTTTCTTAAGGAAAGGATCAGAATCAATTTTCTTAAACACTCATTCTGAGTGCTGGGAGAGTGAGAAACAAGGACTTGGCAATGAAAACATCATTTTGTGTAAAACTGGGTTTGTTTATAATGAAAAAAATTCTTTAGGAAAGGATCAGATTCAGTTTTCTTAAACGCTCATTCTGAGCACTGGGAGAGTGAGAAACAAGGACCTGGCACTGAAAACATCATTTTGTGTAAAACTGGGTTCTTGCATAATGAAATAGTTTCTTAAGGAAAGGATCAGATTCAGTTTTCTTAAACACTCATTCAGAGTGCTGGGAGAGTGAGAAACAAGGACTTGGCAATGAAAACATCATTTTGTGTAAAACTGGGTTTGTTTATAATGAAAAAAATTCTTTAGGAAAGGATCAGATTCAGTTTTCTTAAACGATCATTCTGAGCACTGGGAGAGTGAGAAACAAGGACCTGGCACTGAAAACATCATTTTGTGTAAAACTGGATTTGTTTATAATGAAAACATTTCTTTAGGAAAGGATCAGAATCAGTTTTCTTAAACGCTCATTCAGAGTGCTGGGAGAGTGAGAAACAAGGACTTGGCACTGAAAACAGCATTTTGTGTAAAACTGGGTTCTTGCATAATGAAATAGTTTCTTAAGGAAAGGATCAGAATCAGTTTTCTTAAACACTCATTATGAGTGCTGGGAGAGTGAGAAACAAGGACCTGGCACTGAAAACATCATTTTGTGTAAAACTGGGTTCTTGCATAATGAAATAGTTTCTTAAGGAAAGGATCAGAATCAGTTTTCTTAAACACTCATTCTGAGTGCTGGGAGAGTGAGAAACAAGGACCTGGCACTGAAAACATCATTTTGTGTAAAACTGGATTTGTTTATAATGAAAACATTTCTTTAGGAAAGGATCAGAATCAGTTTTCTTAAACACTCATTCTGAGCGCTGGGAGAGTGAGAAACAAGGACCTGGCACTGAAAACATCATTTTGTGTAAAACTAGGTTCTTGCATAATGAAATAGTTTCTTAAGGAAAGGATCAGAATCAGTTTTCTTAAACGTTCATTCTGAGTGCTGGGAGAGTGAGAAACAAGGACTTGGCACTGAAAACATCATTTTGTGTAAAACTGGATTTGTTTATAATGAAAACATTTCTTAAGGAAAGGATCAGAATCAGTTTTCTTAAACGTTCATTCTGAGTGCTGGGAGAGTGAGAAACAAGGACTTGGCACTGAAAACATCATTTTGTGTAAAACTGGGTTCTTGCATAATGAAATAGTTTCTTAAGGAAAGGATCAGAATCAGTTTTCTTAAACACTCATTCTGAGTGCTGGGAGAGTGAGAAACAAAGACCTGGCACTGAAAACATCATTTTGTGTAAAACTGGATTTGTTTATAATGAAAACATTTCTTTAGGAAAGGATCAGAATCAGTTTTCTTAAACGCTCATTCAGAGTGCTGGGAGAGTGAGAAACAAGGACTTGGCACTGAAAACAGCATTTTGTGTAAAACTGGGTTCTTGCATAATGAAATAGTTTCTTAAGGAAAGGATCAGAATCAGTTTTCTTAAACACTCATTATGAGTGCTGGGAGAGTGAGAAACAAGGATTTGGCACTGAAATCTTAATTTTGTGTAAAACTGGGTTCTTGCATAATGAAAAAGTTTCTTAAGGAAAGGATCAGAATCAGTTTTCTTAAACACTCATTCTGAGTGCTGGGAGAGTGAGAAACAAGGATTTGGCACTGAAAACATCATTTTGTGTAAAACTGGGTTCTTGCATAATGAAAAAGTTTCTTAAGGAAAGGATCAGAATCAGTTTTCTTAAACACTCATTCTGAGCGCTGGGAGAGTGAGAAACAAGGACCTGGCACTGAAAACATCATTTTGTGTAAAACTGGGTTCTTGCATAATGAAATAGTTTCTTAAGGAAAGGATCAGAATCAGTTTTCTTAAACGTTCATTCTGAGTGCTGGGAGAGTGAGAAACAAGGACTTGGCACTGAAAACATCATTTTGTGTAAAACTGGGTTCTTGCATAATGAAATAGTTTCTTAAGGAAAGGATCAGAATCAGTTTTCTTAAACACTCATTCTGAGTGCTGGGAGAGTGAGAAACAAAGACCTGGCACTGAAAACATCATTTTGTGTAAAACTGGATTTGTTTATAATGAAAACATTTCTTTAGGAAAGGATCAGAATCAGTTTTCTTAAACGCTCATTCAGAGTGCTGGGAGAGTGAGAAACAAGGACTTGGCACTGAAAACAGCATTTTGTGTAAAACTGGGTTCTTGCATAATGAAATAGTTTCTTAAGGAAAGGATCAGAATCAGTTTTCTTAAACACTCATTATGAGTGCTGGGAGAGTGAGAAACAAGGATTTGGCACTGAAATCTTAATTTTGTGTAAAACTGGGTTCTTGCATAATGAAAAAGTTTCTTAAGGAAAGGATCAGAATCAGTTTTCTTAAACACTCATTCTGAGTGCTGGGAGAGTGAGAAACAAGGATTTGGCACTGAAAACATCATTTTGTGTAAAACTGGGTTCTTGCATAATGAAAAAGTTTCTTAAGGAAAGGATCAGAATCAGTTTTCTTAAACACTCATTCTGAGCGCTGGGAGAGTGAGAAACAAGGACCTGGCACTGAAAACATCATTTTGTGTAAAACTGGGTTCTTGCATAATGAAATAGTTTCTTAAGGAAAGGATCAGAATCAGTTTTCTTAAACACTCATTCTGAGTGCTGGGAGAGTGAGAAACAAGGACTTGGCAATGAAAACATCATTTTGTGTAAAACTGGGTTTGTTTATAATGAAAAAAATTCTTTAGGAAAGGATCAGATTCAGTTTTCTTAAACGCTCATTCTGAGCACTGGGAGAGTGAGAAACAAGGACCTGGCACTGAAAACATCATTTTGTGTAAAACTGGGTTCTTGCATAATGAAATAGTTTCTTAAGGAAAGGATCAGATTCAGTTTTCTTAAACACTCATTCAGAGTGCTGGGAGAGTGAGAAACAAGGACTTGGCAATGAAAACATCATTTTGTGTAAAACTGGGTTTGTTTATAATGAAAAAAATTCTTTAGGAAAGGATCAGATTCAGTTTTCTTAAACGATCATTCTGAGCACTGGGAGAGTGAGAAACAAGGACCTGGCACTGAAAACATCATTTTGTGTAAAACTGGGTTCTTGCATAATGAAATAGTTTCTTAAGGAAAGGATCAGAATCAGTTTTCTTAAACACTCATTCTGAGTGCTGGGAGAGTGAGAAACAAAGACCTGGCACTGAAAACATCATTTTGTGTAAAACTGGATTTGTTTATAATGAAAACATTTCTTTAGGAAAGGATCAGAATCAGTTTTCTTAAACGCTCATTCAGAGTGCTGGGAGAGTGAGAAACAAGGACTTGGCACTGAAAACAGCATTTTGTGTAAAACTGGGTTCTTGCATAATGAAATAGTTTCTTAAGGAAAGGATCAGAATCAGTTTTCTTAAACACTCATTATGAGTGCTGGGAGAGTGAGAAACAAGGATTTGGCACTGAAATCTTAATTTTGTGTAAAACTGGGTTCTTGCATAATGAAAAAGTTTCTTAAGGAAAGGATCAGAATCAGTTTTCTTAAACACTCATTCTGAGTGCTGGGAGAGTGAGAAACAAGGATTTGGCACTGAAAACATCATTTTGTGTAAAACTGGGTTCTTGCATAATGAAAAAGTTTCTTAAGGAAAGGATCAGAATCAGTTTTCTTAAACACTCATTCTGAGCGCTGGGAGAGTGAGAAACAAGGACCTGGCACTGAAAACATCATTTTGTGTAAAACTGGGTTCTTGCATAATGAAATAGTTTCTTAAGGAAAGGATCAGAATCAGTTTTCTTAAACACTCATTCTGAGTGCTGGGAGAGTGAGAAACAAGGACTTGGCAATGAAAACATCATTTTGTGTAAAACTGGGTTTGTTTATAATGAAAAAAATTCTTTAGGAAAGGATCAGATTCAGTTTTCTTAAACGCTCATTCTGAGCACTGGGAGAGTGAGAAACAAGGACCTGGCACTGAAAACATCATTTTGTGTAAAACTGGGTTCTTGCATAATGAAATAGTTTCTTAAGGAAAGGATCAGATTCAGTTTTCTTAAACACTCATTCAGAGTGCTGGGAGAGTGAGAAACAAGGACTTGGCAATGAAAACATCATTTTGTGTAAAACTGGGTTTGTTTATAATGAAAAAAATTCTTTAGGAAAGGATCAGATTCAGTTTTCTTAAACGATCATTCTGAGCACTGGGAGAGTGAGAAACAAGGACCTGGCACTGAAAACATCATTTTGTGTAAAACTGGGTTCTTGCATAATGAAATAGTTTCTTAAGGAAAGGATCAGAATCAGTTTTCTTAAACACTCATTCTGAGTGCTGGGAGAGTGAGAAACAAAGACCTGGCACTGAAAACATCATTTTGTGTAAAACTGGATTTGTTTATAATGAAAACATTTCTTTAGGAAAGGATCAGAATCAGTTTTCTTAAACGCTCATTCAGAGTGCTGGGAGAGTGAGAAACAAGGACTTGGCACTGAAAACAGCATTTTGTGTAAAACTGGGTTCTTGCATAATGAAATAGTTTCTTAAGGAAAGGATCAGAATCAGTTTTCTTAAACACTCATTATGAGTGCTGGGAGAGTGAGAAACAAGGACTTGGCACTGAAAACATCATTTTGTGTAAAACTGGGTTCTTGCATAATGAAATAGTTTCTTAAGGAAAGGATCAGATTCAGTTTTCTTAAACACTCATTATGAGTGCTGGGAGAGTGAGAAACAAGGATTTGGCACTGAAATCTTAATTTTGTGTAAAACTGGGTTCTTGCATAATGAAAAAGTTTCTTAAGGAAAGGATCAGAATCAGTTTTCTTAAACACTCATTCTGAGTGCTGGGAGAGTGAGAAACAAGGATTTGGCACTGAAAACATCATTTTGTGTAAAACTGGGTTCTTGCATAATGAAAAAGTTTCTTAAGGAAAGGATCAGAATCAGTTTTCTTAAACACTCATTCTGAGCGCTGGGAGAGTGAGAAACAAGGACCTGGCACTGAAAACATCATTTTGTGTAAAACTGGGTTCTTGCATAATGAAATAGTTTCTTAAGGAAAGGATCAGAATCAGTTTTCTTAAACACTCATTCTGAGTGCTGGGAGAGTGAGAAACAAGGACTTGGCAATGAAAACATCATTTTGTGTAAAACTGGGTTTGTTTATAATGAAAAAAATTCTTTAGGAAAGGATCAGATTCAGTTTTCTTAAACGCTCATTCTGAGCACTGGGAGAGTGAGAAACAAGGACCTGGCACTGAAAACATCATTTTGTGTAAAACTGGGTTCTTGCATAATGAAATAGTTTCTTAAGGAAAGGATCAGATTCAGTTTTCTTAAACACTCATTCAGAGTGCTGGGAGAGTGAGAAACAAGGACTTGGCAATGAAAACATCATTTTGTGTAAAACTGGGTTTGTTTATAATGAAAAAAATTCTTTAGGAAAGGATCAGATTCAGTTTTCTTAAACGATCATTCTGAGCACTGGGAGAGTGAGAAACAAGGACCTGGCACTGAAAACATCATTTTGTGTAAAACTGGGTTCTTGCATAATGAAATAGTTTCTTAAGGAAAGGATCAGAATCAGTTTTCTTAAACACTCATTCTGAGTGCTGGGAGAGTGAGAAACAAAGACCTGGCACTGAAAACATCATTTTGTGTAAAACTGGATTTGTTTATAATGAAAACATTTCTTTAGGAAAGGATCAGAATCAGTTTTCTTAAACGCTCATTCAGAGTGCTGGGAGAGTGAGAAACAAGGACTTGGCACTGAAAACAGCATTTTGTGTAAAACTGGGTTCTTGCATAATGAAATAGTTTCTTAAGGAAAGGATCAGAATCAGTTTTCTTAAACACTCATTATGAGTGCTGGGAGAGTGAGAAACAAGGACTTGGCACTGAAAACATCATTTTGTGTAAAACTGGGTTCTTGCATAATGAAATAGTTTCTTAAGGAAAGGATCAGATTCAGTTTTCTTAAACACTCATTCAGAGTGCTGGGAGAGTGAGAAACAAGGACTTGGCAATGAAAACATCATTTTGTGTAAAACTGGGTTTGTTTATAATGAAAAAAATTCTTTAGGAAAGGATCAGATTCAGTTTTCTTAAACGATCATTCTGAGCACTGGGAGAGTGAGAAACAAGGACCTGGCACTGAAAACATCATTTTGTGTAAAACTGGATTTGTTTATAATGAAAACATTTCTTTAGGAAGGATCAGAATCAGTTTTCTTAAACGCTCATTCAGAGTGCTGGGAGAGTGAGAAACAAGGACTTGGCACTGAAAACAGCATTTTGTGTAAAACTGGGTTCTTGCATAATGAAATAGTTTCTTAAGGAAAGGATCAGAATCAGTTTTCTTAAACACTCATTATGAGTGCTGGGAGAGTGAGAAACAAGGACCTGGCACTGAAAACATCATTTTGTGTAAAACTGGGTTCTTGCATAATGAAATAGTTTCTTAAGGAAAGGATCAGAATCAGTTTTCTTAAACACTCATTCTGAGTGCTGGGAGAGTGAGAAACAAGGACCTGGCACTGAAAACATCATTTTGTGTAAAACTGGATTTGTTTATAATGAAAACATTTCTTTAGGAAAGGATCAGAATCAGTTTTCTTAAACACTCATTCTGAGCGCTGGGAGAGTGAGAAACAAGGACCTGGCACTGAAAACATCATTTTGTGTAAAACTGGATTTGTTTATAATGAAAACATTTCTTTAGGAAAGGATCAGAATCAGTTTTCTTAAACACTCATTCTGAGCGCTGGGAGAGTGAGAAACAAGGACCTGGCACTGAAAACATCATTTTGTGTAAAACTGGGTTCTTGCATAATGAAATAGTTTCTTAAGGAAAGGATCAGAATCAGTTTTCTTAAACGTTCATTCTGAGTGCTGGGAGAGTGAGAAACAAGGA
Source organism: Triplophysa bombifrons (assembly GCA_029783895.1). NCBI lineage: Eukaryota > Metazoa > Chordata > Actinopteri > Cypriniformes > Nemacheilidae > Triplophysa > Triplophysa bombifrons. The sequence goes on from CM056455.1 coordinate 10,579,632, forward strand.
CTTGGCACTGAAAACATCATTTTGTGTAAAACTGGGTTCTTGCATAATGAAATAGTTTCTTAAGGAAAGGATCAGAATCAATTTTCTTAAACACTCATTCTGAGTGCTGGGAGAGTGAGAAACAAGGACTTGGCAATGAAAACATCATTTTGTGTAAAACTGGGTTTGTTTATAATGAAAAAAATTCTTTAGGAAAGGATCAGATTCAGTTTTCTTAAACGCTCATTCTGAGCACTGGGAGAGTGAGAAACAAGGACCTGGCACTGAAAACATCATTTTGTGTAAAACTGGGTTCTTGCATAATGAAATAGTTTCTTAAGGAAAGGATCAGATTCAGTTTTCTTAAACACTCATTCAGAGTGCTGGGAGAGTGAGAAACAAGGACTTGGCAATGAAAACATCATTTTGTGTAAAACTGGGTTTGTTTATAATGAAAAAAATTCTTTAGGAAAGGATCAGATTCAGTTTTCTTAAACGATCATTCTGAGCACTGGGAGAGTGAGAAACAAGGACCTGGCACTGAAAACATCATTTTGTGTAAAACTGGATTTGTTTATAATGAAAACATTTCTTTAGGAAAGGATCAGAATCAGTTTTCTTAAACGCTCATTCAGAGTGCTGGGAGAGTGAGAAACAAGGACTTGGCACTGAAAACAGCATTTTGTGTAAAACTGGGTTCTTGCATAATGAAATAGTTTCTTAAGGAAAGGATCAGAATCAGTTTTCTTAAACACTCATTATGAGTGCTGGGAGAGTGAGAAACAAGGACCTGGCACTGAAAACATCATTTTGTGTAAAACTGGGTTCTTGCATAATGAAATAGTTTCTTAAGGAAAGGATCAGAATCAGTTTTCTTAAACACTCATTCTGAGTGCTGGGAGAGTGAGAAACAAGGACCTGGCACTGAAAACATCATTTTGTGTAAAACTGGATTTGTTTATAATGAAAACATTTCTTTAGGAAAGGATCAGAATCAGTTTTCTTAAACACTCATTCTGAGCGCTGGGAGAGTGAGAAACAAGGACCTGGCACTGAAAACATCATTTTGTGTAAAACTGGGTTCTTGCATAATGAAATAGTTTCTTAAGGAAAGGATCAGAATCAGTTTTCTTAAACGTTCATTCTGAGTGCTGGGAGAGTGAGAAACAAGGACTTGGCACTGAAAACATCATTTTGTGTAAAACTGGATTTGTTTATAATGAAAACATTTCTTAAGGAAAGGATCAGAATCAGTTTTCTTAAACGTTCATTCTGAGTGCTGGGAGAGTGAGAAACAAGGACTTGGCACTGAAAACATCATTTTGTGTAAAACTGGGTTCTTGCATAATGAAATAGTTTCTTAAGGAAAGGATCAGAATCAGTTTTCTTAAACACTCATTCTGAGTGCTGGGAGAGTGAGAAACAAAGACCTGGCACTGAAAACATCATTTTGTGTAAAACTGGATTTGTTTATAATGAAAACATTTCTTTAGGAAAGGATCAGAATCAGTTTTCTTAAACGCTCATTCAGAGTGCTGGGAGAGTGAGAAACAAGGACTTGGCACTGAAAACAGCATTTTGTGTAAAACTGGGTTCTTGCATAATGAAATAGTTTCTTAAGGAAAGGATCAGAATCAGTTTTCTTAAACACTCATTATGAGTGCTGGGAGAGTGAGAAACAAGGATTTGGCACTGAAATCTTAATTTTGTGTAAAACTGGGTTCTTGCATAATGAAAAAGTTTCTTAAGGAAAGGATCAGAATCAGTTTTCTTAAACACTCATTCTGAGTGCTGGGAGAGTGAGAAACAAGGATTTGGCACTGAAAACATCATTTTGTGTAAAACTGGGTTCTTGCATAATGAAAAAGTTTCTTAAGGAAAGGATCAGAATCAGTTTTCTTAAACACTCATTCTGAGCGCTGGGAGAGTGAGAAACAAGGACCTGGCACTGAAAACATCATTTTGTGTAAAACTGGGTTCTTGCATAATGAAATAGTTTCTTAAGGAAAGGATCAGAATCAGTTTTCTTAAACGTTCATTCTGAGTGCTGGGAGAGTGAGAAACAAGGACTTGGCACTGAAAACATCATTTTGTGTAAAACTGGGTTCTTGCATAATGAAATAGTTTCTTAAGGAAAGGATCAGATTCAGTTTTCTTAAACACTCATTCAGAGTGCTGGGAGAGTGAGAAACAAGGACTTGGCAATGAAAACATCATTTTGTGTAAAACTGGGTTTGTTTATAATGAAAAAAATTCTTTAGGAAAGGATCAGATTCAGTTTTCTTAAACGATCATTCTGAGCACTGGGAGAGTGAGAAACAAGGACCTGGCACTGAAAACATCATTTTGTGTAAAACTGGGTTCTTGCATAATGAAATAGTTTCTTAAGGAAAGGATCAGAATCAGTTTTCTTAAACGTTCATTCTGAGTGCTGGGAGAGTGAGAAACAAGGACTTGGCACTGAAAACATCATTTTGTGTAAAACTGGGTTCTTGCATAATGAAATAGTTTCTTAAGGAAAGGATCAGAATCAGTTTTCTTAAACACTCATTCTGAGTGCTGGGAGAGTGAGAAACAAAGACCTGGCACTGAAAACATCATTTTGTGTAAAACTGGATTTGTTTATAATGAAAACATTTCTTTAGGAAAGGATCAGAATCAGTTTTCTTAAACGCTCATTCAGAGTGCTGGGAGAGTGAGAAACAAGGACTTGGCACTGAAAACAGCATTTTGTGTAAAACTGGGTTCTTGCATAATGAAATAGTTTCTTAAGGAAAGGATCAGAATCAGTTTTCTTAAACACTCATTATGAGTGCTGGGAGAGTGAGAAACAAGGATTTGGCACTGAAATCTTAATTTTGTGTAAAACTGGGTTCTTGCATAATGAAAAAGTTTCTTAAGGAAAGGATCAGAATCAGTTTTCTTAAACACTCATTCTGAGTGCTGGGAGAGTGAGAAACAAGGATTTGGCACTGAAAACATCATTTTGTGTAAAACTGGGTTCTTGCATAATGAAAAAGTTTCTTAAGGAAAGGATCAGAATCAGTTTTCTTAAACACTCATTCTGAGCGCTGGGAGAGTGAGAAACAAGGACCTGGCACTGAAAACATCATTTTGTGTAAAACTGGGTTCTTGCATAATGAAAACATTTCTTTAGGAAAGGATCAGAATCAGTTTTCTTAAACGCTCATTCAGAGTGCTGGGAGAGTGAGAAACAAGGACTTGGCACTGAAAACAGCATTTTGTGTAAAACTGGGTTCTTGCATAATGAAATAGTTTCTTAAGGAAAGGATCAGAATCAGTTTTCTTAAACACTCATTATGAGTGCTGGGAGAGTGAGAAACAAGGACCTGGCACTGAAAACATCATTTTGTGTAAAACTGGGTTCTTGCATAATGAAATAGTTTCTTAAGGAAAGGATCAGAATCAGTTTTCTTAAACACTCATTGTGAGTGCTGGGAGAGTGAGAAACAAGGACCTGGCACTGAAAACATCATTTTGTGTAAAACTGGATTTGTTTATAATGAAAACATTTCTTTAGGAAAGGATCAGAATCAGTTTTCTTAAACACTCATTCTGAGCGCTGGGAGAGTGAGAAACAAGGACCTGGCACTGAAAACATCATTTTGTGTAAAACTGGGTTCTTGCATAATGAAATAGTTTCTTAAGGAAAGGATCAGAATCAGTTTTCTTAAACGTTCATTCTGAGTGCTGGGAGAGTGAGAAACAAGGACTTGGCACTGAAAACATCATTTTGTGTAAAACTGGATTTGTTTATAATGAAAACATTTCTTAAGGAAAGGATCAGAATCAGTTTTCTTAAACGTTCATTCTGAGTGCTGGGAGAGTGAGAAACAAGGACTTGGCACTGAAAACATCATTTTGTGTAAAACTGGGTTCTTGCATAATGAAATAGTTTCTTAAGGAAAGGATCAGAATCAGTTTTCTTAAACACTCATTCTGAGTGCTGGGAGAGTGAGAAACAAAGACCTGGCACTGAAAACATCATTTTGTGTAAAACTGGATTTGTTTATAATGAAAACATTTCTTTAGGAAAGGATCAGAATCAGTTTTCTTAAACGCTCATTCAGAGTGCTGGGAGAGTGAGAAACAAGGACTTGGCACTGAAAACAGCATTTTGTGTAAAACTGGGTTCTTGCATAATGAAATAGTTTCTTAAGGAAAGGATCAGAATCAGTTTTCTTAAACACTCATTATGAGTGCTGGGAGAGTGAGAAACAAGGATTTGGCACTGAAATCTTAATTTTGTGTAAAACTGGGTTCTTGCATAATGAAAAAGTTTCTTAAGGAAAGGATCAGAATCAGTTTTCTTAAACACTCATTCTGAGTGCTGGGAGAGTGAGAAACAAGGATTTGGCACTGAAAACATCATTTTGTGTAAAACTGGGTTCTTGCATAATGAAAAAGTTTCTTAAGGAAAGGATCAGAATCAGTTTTCTTAAACACTCATTCTGAGCGCTGGGAGAGTGAGAAACAAGGACCTGGCACTGAAAACATCATTTTGTGTAAAACTGGGTTCTTGCATAATGAAATAGTTTCTTAAGGAAAGGATCAGAATCAGTTTTCTTAAACACTCATTCTGAGTGCTGGGAGAGTGAGAAACAAGGACCTGGCACTGAAAACATCATTTTGTGTAAAACTGGATTTGTTTATAATGAAAACATTTCTTTAGGAAAGGATCAGAATCAGTTTTCTTAAACACTCATTCTGAGCGCTGGGAGAGTGAGAAACAAGGACCTGGCACTGAAAACATCATTTTGTGTAAAACTGGGTTCTTGCATAATGAAATAGTTTCTTAAGGAAAGGATCAGAATCAGTTTTCTTAAACGTTCATTCTGAGTGCTGGGAGAGTGAGAAACAAGGACTTGGCACTGAAAACATCATTTTGTGTAAAACTGGATTTGTTTATAATGAAAACATTTCTTAAGGAAAGGATCAGAATCAGTTTTCTTAAACGTTCATTCTGAGTGCTGGGAGAGTGAGAAACAAGGACTTGGCACTGAAAACATCATTTTGTGTAAAACTGGGTTCTTGCATAATGAAATAGTTTCTTAAGGAAAGGATCAGAATCAGTTTTCTTAAACACTCATTCTGAGTGCTGGGAGAGTGAGAAACAAAGACCTGGCACTGAAAACATCATTTTGTGTAAAACTGGATTTGTTTATAATGAAAACATTTCTTTAGGAAAGGATCAGAATCAGTTTTCTTAAACGCTCATTCAGAGTGCTGGGAGAGTGAGAAACAAGGACTTGGCACTGAAAACAGCATTTTGTGTAAAACTGGGTTCTTGCATAATGAAATAGTTTCTTAAGGAAAGGATCAGAATCAGTTTTCTTAAACACTCATTATGAGTGCTGGGAGAGTGAGAAACAAGGATTTGGCACTGAAATCTTAATTTTGTGTAAAACTGGGTTCTTGCATAATGAAAAAGTTTCTTAAGGAAAGGATCAGAATCAGTTTTCTTAAACACTCATTCTGAGTGCTGGGAGAGTGAGAAACAAGGATTTGGCACTGAAAACATCATTTTGTGTAAAACTGGGTTCTTGCATAATGAAAAAGTTTCTTAAGGAAAGGATCAGAATCAGTTTTCTTAAACACTCATTCTGAGCGCTGGGAGAGTGAGAAACAAGGACCTGGCACTGAAAACATCATTTTGTGTAAAACTGGGTTCTTGCATAATGAAATAGTTTCTTAAGGAAAGGATCAGAATCAGTTTTCTTAAACGTTCATTCTGAGTGCTGGGAGAGTGAGAAACAAGGACTTGGCACTGAAAACATCATTTTGTGTAAAACTGGATTTGTTTATAATGAAAACATTTCTTAAGGAAAGGATCAGAATCAGTTTTCTTAAACGTTCATTCTGAGTGCTGGGAGAGTGAGAAACAAGGACTTGGCACTGAAAACATCATTTTGTGTAAAACTGGGTTCTTGCATAATGAAATAGTTTCTTAAGGAAAGGATCAGAATCAGTTTTCTTAAACACTCATTCTGAGTGCTGGGAGAGTGAGAAACAAAGACCTGGCACTGAAAACATCATTTTGTGTAAAACTGGATTTGTTTATAATGAAAACATTTCTTTAGGAAAGGATCAGAATCAGTTTTCTTAAACGCTCATTCAGAGTGCTGGGAGAGTGAGAAACAAGGACTTGGCACTGAAAACAGCATTTTGTGTAAAACTGGGTTCTTGCATAATGAAATAGTTTCTTAAGGAAAGGATCAGAATCAGTTTTCTTAAACACTCATTATGAGTGCTGGGAGAGTGAGAAACAAGGATTTGGCACTGAAATCTTAATTTTGTGTAAAACTGGGTTCTTGCATAATGAAAAAGTTTCTTAAGGAAAGGATCAGAATCAGTTTTCTTAAACACTCATTCTGAGTGCTGGGAGAGTGAGAAACAAGGATTTGGCACTGAAAACATCATTTTGTGTAAAACTGGGTTCTTGCATAATGAAAAAGTTTCTTAAGGAAAGGATCAGAATCAGTTTTCTTAAACACTCATTCTGAGCGCTGGGAGAGTGAGAAACAAGGACCTGGCACTGAAAACATCATTTTGTGTAAAACTGGGTTCTTGCATAATGAAAACATTTCTTTAGGAAAGGATCAGAATCAGTTTTCTTAAACGCTCATTCAGAGTGCTGGGAGAGTGAGAAACAAGGACTTGGCACTGAAAACAGCATTTTGTGTAAAACTGGGTTCTTGCATAATGAAATAGTTTCTTAAGGAAAGGATCAGAATCAGTTTTCTTAAACACTCATTATGAGTGCTGGGAGAGTGAGAAACAAGGACCTGGCACTGAAAACATCATTTTGTGTAAAACTGGGTTCTTGCATAATGAAATAGTTTCTTAAGGAAAGGATCAGAATCAGTTTTCTTAAACACTCATTCTGAGTGCTGGGAGAGTGAGAAACAAGGACCTGGCACTGAAAACATCATTTTGTGTAAAACTGGATTTGTTTATAATGAAAACATTTCTTTAGGAAAGGATCAGAATCAGTTTTCTTAAACACTCATTCTGAGCGCTGGGAGAGTGAGAAACAAGGACCTGGCACTGAAAACATCATTTTGTGTAAAACTGGGTTCTTGCATAATGAAATAGTTTCTTAAGGAAAGGATCAGAATCAGTTTTCTTAAACGTTCATTCTGAGTGCTGGGAGAGTGAGAAACAAGGACTTGGCACTGAAAACATCATTTTGTGTAAAACTGGATTTGTTTATAATGAAAACATTTCTTAAGGAAAGGATCAGAATCAGTTTTCTTAAACGTTCATTCTGAGTGCTGGGAGAGTGAGAAACAAGGACTTGGCACTGAAAACATCATTTTGTGTAAAACTGGGTTCTTGCATAATGAAATAGTTTCTTAAGGAAAGGATCAGAATCAGTTTTCTTAAACACTCATTCTGAGTGCTGGGAGAGTGAGAAACAAAGACCTGGCACTGAAAACATCATTTTGTGTAAAACTGGATTTGTTTATAATGAAAACATTTCTTTAGGAAAGGATCAGAATCAGTTTTCTTAAACGCTCATTCAGAGTGCTGGGAGAGTGAGAAACAAGGACTTGGCACTGAAAACAGCATTTTGTGTAAAACTGGGTTCTTGCATAATGAAATAGTTTCTTAAGGAAAGGATCAGAATCAGTTTTCTTAAACACTCATTATGAGTGCTGGGAGAGTGAGAAACAAGGATTTGGCACTGAAATCTTAATTTTGTGTAAAACTGGGTTCTTGCATAATGAAAAAGTTTCTTAAGGAAAGGATCAGAATCAGTTTTCTTAAACACTCATTCTGAGTGCTGGGAGAGTGAGAAACAAGGATTTGGCACTGAAAACATCATTTTGTGTAAAACTGGGTTCTTGCATAATGAAAAAGTTTCTTAAGGAAAGGATCAGAATCAGTTTTCTTAAACACTCATTCTGAGCGCTGGGAGAGTGAGAAACAAGGACCTGGCACTGAAAACATCATTTTGTGTAAAACTGGGTTCTTGCATAATGAAATAGTTTCTTAAGGAAAGGATCAGAATCAGTTTTCTTAAACGTTCATTCTGAGTGCTGGGAGAGTGAGAAACAAGGACTTGGCACTGAAAACATCATTTTGTGTAAAACTGGATTTGTTTATAATGAAAACATTTCTTAAGGAAAGGATCAGAATCAGTTTTCTTAAACGTTCATTCTGAGTGCTGGGAGAGTGAGAAACAAGGACTTGGCACTGAAAACATCATTTTGTGTAAAACTGGGTTCTTGCATAATGAAATAGTTTCTTAAGGAAAGGATCAGAATCAGTTTTCTTAAACACTCATTCTGAGTGCTGGGAGAGTGAGAAACAAAGACCTGGCACTGAAAACATCATTTTGTGTAAAACTGGATTTGTTTATAATGAAAACATTTCTTTAGGAAAGGATCAGAATCAGTTTTCTTAAACGCTCATTCAGAGTGCTGGGAGAGTGAGAAACAAGGACTTGGCACTGAAAACAGCATTTTGTGTAAAACTGGGTTCTTGCATAATGAAATAGTTTCTTAAGGAAAGGATCAGAATCAGTTTTCTTAAACACTCATTATGAGTGCTGGGAGAGTGAGAAACAAGGATTTGGCACTGAAATCTTAATTTTGTGTAAAACTGGGTTCTTGCATAATGAAAAAGTTTCTTAAGGAAAGGATCAGAATCAGTTTTCTTAAACACTCATTCTGAGTGCTGGGAGAGTGAGAAACAAGGATTTGGCACTGAAAACATCATTTTGTGTAAAACTGGGTTCTTGCATAATGAAAAAGTTTCTTAAGGAAAGGATCAGAATCAGTTTTCTTAAACACTCATTCTGAGCGCTGGGAGAGTGAGAAACAAGGACCTGGCACTGAAAACATCATTTTGTGTAAAACTGGGTTCTTGCATAATGAAAACATTTCTTTAGGAAAGGATCAGAATCAGTTTTCTTAAACGCTCATTCAGAGTGCTGGGAGAGTGAGAAACAAGGACTTGGCACTGAAAACATCATTTTGTGTAAAACTGGGTTCTTGCATAATGAAATAGTTTCTTAAGGAAAGGATCAGAATCAGTTTTCTTAAACACTCATTCTGAGTGCTGGGAGAGTGAGAAACAAAGACCTGGCACTGAAAACATCATTTTGTGTAAAACTGGATTTGTTTATAATGAAAACATTTCTTTAGGAAAGGATCAGAATCAGTTTTCTTAAACGCTCATTCAGAGTGCTGGGAGAGTGAGAAACAAGGACTTGGCACTGAAAACAGCATTTTGTGTAAAACTGGGTTCTTGCATAATGAAATAGTTTCTTAAGGAAAGGATCAGAATCAGTTTTCTTAAACACTCATTATGAGTGCTGGGAGAGTGAGAAACAAGGATTTGGCACTGAAATCTTAATTTTGTGTAAAACTGGGTTCTTGCATAATGAAAAAGTTTCTTAAGGAAAGGATCAGAATCAGTTTTCTTAAACACTCATTCTGAGTGCTGGGAGAGTGAGAAACAAGGATTTGGCACTGAAAACATCATTTTGTGTAAAACTGGGTTCTTGCATAATGAAAAAGTTTCTTAAGGAAAGGATCAGAATCAGTTTTCTTAAACACTCATTCTGAGCGCTGGGAGAGTGAGAAACAAGGACCTGGCACTGAAAACATCATTTTGTGTAAAACTGGGTTCTTGCATAATGAAATAGTTTCTTAAGGAAAGGATCAGAATCAGTTTTCTTAAACACTCATTCTGAGTGCTGGGAGAGTGAGAAACAAGGACTTGGCAATGAAAACATCATTTTGTGTAAAACTGGGTTTGTTTATAATGAAAAAAATTCTTTAGGAAAGGATCAGATTCAGTTTTCTTAAACGCTCATTCTGAGCACTGGGAGAGTGAGAAACAAGGACCTGGCACTGAAAACATCATTTTGTGTAAAACTGGGTTCTTGCATAATGAAATAGTTTCTTAAGGAAAGGATCAGATTCAGTTTTCTTAAACACTCATTCAGAGTGCTGGGAGAGTGAGAAACAAGGACTTGGCAATGAAAACATCATTTTGTGTAAAACTGGGTTTGTTTATAATGAAAAAAATTCTTTAGGAAAGGATCAGATTCAGTTTTCTTAAACGATCATTCTGAGCACTGGGAGAGTGAGAAACAAGGACCTGGCACTGAAAACATCATTTTGTGTAAAACTGGGTTCTTGCATAATGAAATAGTTTCTTAAGGAAAGGATCAGAATCTGTTTTCTTAAACACTCATTCTGAGTGCTGGGAGAGTGAGAAACAAAGACCTGGCACTGAAAACATCATTTTGTGTAAAACTGGATTTGTTTATAATGAAAACATTTCTTTAGGAAAGGATCAGAATCAGTTTTCTTAAACGCTCATTCAGAGTGCTGGGAGAGTGAGAAACAAGGACTTGGCACTGAAAACAGCATTTTGTGTAAAACTGGGTTCTTGCATAATGAAATAGTTTCTTAAGGAAAGGATCAGAATCAGTTTTCTTAAACACTCATTATGAGTGCTGGGAGAGTGAGAAACAAGGACTTGGCACTGAAAACATCATTTTGTGTAAAACTGGGTTCTTGCATAATGAAATAGTTTCTTAAGGAAAGGATCAGATTCAGTTTTCTTAAACGATCATTCTGAGCACTGGGAGAGTGAGAAACAAGGACCTGGCACTGAAAACATCATTTTGTGTAAAACTGGATTTGTTTATAATGAAAACATTTCTTTAGGAAAGGATCAGAATCAGTTTTCTTAAACGCTCATTCAGAGTGCTGGGAGAGTGAGAAACAAGGACTTGGCACTGAAAACAGCATTTTGTGTAAAACTGGGTTCTTGCATAATGAAATAGTTTCTTAAGGAAAGGATCAGAATCAGTTTTCTTAAACACTCATTATGAGTGCTGGGAGAGTGAGAAACAAGGACCTGGCACTGAAAACATCATTTTGTGTAAAACTGGGTTCTTGCATAATGAAATAGTTTCTTAAGGAAAGGATCAGAATCAGTTTTCTTAAACACTCATTCTGAGTGCTGGGAGAGTGAGAAACAAGGACCTGGCACTGAAAACATCATTTTGTGTAAAACTGGATTTGTTTATAATGAAAACATTTCTTTAGGAAAGGATCAGAATCAGTTTTCTTAAACACTCATTCTGAGCGCTGGGAGAGTGAGAAACAAGGACCTGGCACTGAAAACATCATTTTGTGTAAAACTGGATTTGTTTATAATGAAAACATTTCTTTAGGAAAGGATCAGAATCAGTTTTCTTAAACACTCATTCTGAGCGCTGGGAGAGTGAGAAACAAGGACCTGGCACTGAAAACATCATTTTGTGTAAAACTGGGTTCTTGCATAATGAAATAGTTTCTTAAGGAAAGGATCAGAATCAGTTTTCTTAAACGTTCATTCTGAGTGCTGGGAGAGTGAGAAACAAGGACTTGGCACTGAAAACATCATTTTGTGTAAAACTGGATTTGTTTATAATGAAAACATTTCTTTAGGAAAGGATCAGAATCAGTTTTCTTAAACACTCATTCTGAGCGCTGGGAGAGTGAGAAACAAGGACCTGGCACTGAAAACATCATTTTGTGTAAAACTGGGTTCTTGCATAATGAAATAGTTTCTTAAGGAAAGGATCAGAATCAGTTTTCTTAAACGTTCATTCTGAGTGCTGGGAGAGTGAGAAACAAGGACTTGGCACTGAAAACATCATTTTGTGTAAAACTGGGTTCTTGCATAATGAAATAGTTTCTTAAGGAAAGGATCAGAATCAGTTTTCTTAAACGCTCATTCAGAGTGCTGGGAGAGTGAGAAACAAGGACTTGGCACTGAAAACAGCATTTTGTGTAAAACTGGGTTCTTGCATAATGAAATAGTTTCTTAAGGAAAGGATCAGAATCAGTTTTCTTAAACACTCATTATGAGTGCTGGGAGAGTGAGAAACAAGGACCTGGCACTGAAAACATCATTTTGTGTAAAACTGGGTTCTTGCATAATGAAATAGTTTCTTAAGGAAAGGATCAGAATCAGTTTTCTTAAACACTCATTCTGAGTGCTGGGAGAGTGAGAAACAAGGACTTGGCACTGAAAACATCATTTTGTGTAAAACTGGATTTGTTTATAATGAAAACATTTCTTTAGGAAAGGATCAGAATCAGTTTTCTTAAACACTCATTCTGAGCGCTGGGAGAGTGAGAAACAAGGACCTGGCACTGAAAACATCATTTTGTGTAAAACTGGGTTCTTGCATAATGAAATAGTTTCTTAAGGAAAGGATCAGAATCAGTTTTCTTAAACGTTCATTCTGAGTGCTGGGAGAGTGAGAAACAAGGACTTGGCACTGAAAACATCATTTTGTGTAAAACTGGGTTCTTGCATAATGAAATAGTTTCTTAAGGAAAGGATCAGAATCAGTTTTCTTAAACGCTCATTCAGAGTGCTGGGAGAGTGAGAAACAAGGACTTGGCACTGAAAACAGCATTTTGTGTAAAACTGGGTTCTTGCATAATGAAATAGTTTCTTAAGGAAAGGATCAGAATCAGTTTTCTTAAACACTCATTATGAGTGCTGGGAGAGTGAGAAACAAGGACCTGTCACTGAAAACATCATTTTGTGTAAAACTGGGTTCTTGCATAATGAAATAGTTTCTTAAGGAAAGGATCAGAATCAGTTTTCTTAAACACTCATTCTGAGTGCTGGGAGAGTGAGAAACAAGGACCTGCCACTGAAAACATCATTTTGTGTAAAACTGGATTTGTTTATAATGAAAACATTTCTTTAGGAAAGGATCAGAATCAGTTTTCTTAAACACTCATTCTGAGCGCTGGGAGAGTGAGAAACAAGGACCTGGCACTGAAAACATCATTTTGTGTAAAACTGGATTTGTTTATAATGAAAACATTTCTTTAGGAAAGGATCAGAATCAGTTTTCTTAAACACTCATTCTGAGCGCTGGGAGAGTGAGAAACAAGGACCTGGCACTGAAAACATCATTTTGTGTAAAACTGGGTTCTTGCATAATGAAATAGTTTCTTAAGGAAAGGATCAGAATCAGTTTTCTTAAACGTTCATTCTGAGTGCTGGGAGAGTGAGAAACAAGGACTTGGCACTGAAAACATCATTTTGTGTAAAACTGGGTTCTTGCATAATGAAATAGTTTCTTAAGGAAAGGATCAGAATCAGTTTTCTTAAACGCTCATTCAGAGTGCTGGGAGAGTGAGAAACAAGGACTTGGCACTGAAAACAGCATTTTGTGTAAAACTGGGTTCTTGCATAATGAAATAGTTTCTTAAGGAAAGGATCAGAATCAGTTTTCTTAAACACTCATTATGAGTGCTGGGAGAGTGAGAAACAAGGACCTGGCACTGAAAACATCATTTTGTGTAAAACTGGGTTCTTGCATAATGAAATAGTTTCTTAAGGAAAGGATCAGAATCAGTTTTCTTAAACACTCATTCTGAGTGCTGGGAGAGTGAGAAACAAGGACCTGGCACTGAAAACATCATTTTGTGTAAAACTGGATTTGTTTATAATGAAAACATTTCTTTAGGAAAGGATCAGAATCAGTTTTCTTAAACACTCATTCTGAGCGCTGGGAGAGTGAGAAACAAGGACCTGGCACTGAAAACATCATTTTGTGTAAAACTGGGTTCTTGCATAATGAAATAGTTTCTTAAGGAAAGGATCAGAATCAGTTTTCTTAAACGTTCATTCTGAGTGCTGGGAGAGTGAGAAACAAGGACTTGGCACTGAAAACATCATTTTGTGTAAAACTGGATTTGTTTATAATGAAAACATTTCTTTAGGAAAGGATCAGAATCAGTTTTCTTAAACACTCATTCTGAGCGCTGGGAGAGTGAGAAACAAGGACCTGGCACTGAAAACATCATTTTGTGTAAAACTGGGTTCTTGCATAATGAAATAGTTTCTTAAGGAAAGGATCAGAATCAGTTTTCTTAAACGTTCATTCTGAGTGCTGGGAGAGTGAGAAACAAGGACTTGGCACTGAAAACATCATTTTGTGTAAAACTGGGTTCTTGCATAATGAAATAGTTTCTTAAGGAAAGGATCAGAATCAGTTTTCTTAAACGCTCATTCAGAGTGCTGGGAGAGTGAGAAACAAGGACTTGGCACTGAAAACAGCATTTTGTGTAAAACTGGGTTCTTGCATAATGAAATAGTTTCTTAAGGAAAGGATCAGAATCAGTTTTCTTAAACACTCATTATGAGTGCTGGGAGAGTGAGAAACAAGGACCTGGCACTGAAAACATCATTTTGTGTAAAACTGGGTTCTTGCATAATGAAATAGTTTCTTAAGGAAAGGATCAGAATCAGTTTTCTTAAACACTCATTCTGAGTGCTGGGAGAGTGAGAAACAAGGACTTGGCACTGAAAACATCATTTTGTGTAAAACTGGATTTGTTTATAATGAAAACATTTCTTTAGGAAAGGATCAGAATCAGTTTTCTTAAACACTCATTCTGAGCGCTGGGAGAGTGAGAAACAAGGACCTGGCACTGAAAACATCATTTTGTGTAAAACTGGGTTCTTGCATAATGAAATAGTTTCTTAAGGAAAGGATCAGAATCAGTTTTCTTAAACGTTCATTCTGAGTGCTGGGAGAGTGAGAAACAAGGACTTGGCACTGAAAACATCATTTTGTGTAAAACTGGGTTCTTGCATAATGAAATAGTTTCTTAAGGAAAGGATCAGAATCAGTTTTCTTAAACGCTCATTCAGAGTGCTGGGAGAGTGAGAAACAAGGACTTGGCACTGAAAACAGCATTTTGTGTAAAACTGGGTTCTTGCATAATGAAATAGTTTCTTAAGGAAAGGATCAGAATCAGTTTTCTTAAACACTCATTATGAGTGCTGGGAGAGTGAGAAACAAGGACCTGTCACTGAAAACATCATTTTGTGTAAAACTGGGTTCTTGCATAATGAAATAGTTTCTTAAGGAAAGGATCAGAATCAGTTTTCTTAAACACTCATTCTGAGTGCTGGGAGAGTGAGAAACAAGGACCTGGCACTGAAAACATCATTTTGTGTAAAACTGGATTTGTTTATAATGAAAACATTTCTTTAGGAAAGGATCAGAATCAGTTTTCTTAAACACTCATTCTGAGCGCTGGGAGAGTGAGAAACAAGGACCTGGCACTGAAAACATCATTTTGTGTAAAACTGGGTTCTTGCATAATGAAATAGTTTCTTAAGGAAAGGATCAGAATCAGTTTTCTTAAACGTTCATTCTGAGTGCTGGGAGAGTGAGAAACAAGGACTTGGCACTGAAAACATCATTTTGTGTAAAACTGGATTTGTTTATAATGAAAACATTTCTTAAGGAAAGGATCAGAATCAGTTTTCTTAAACGTTCATTCTGAGTGCTGGGAGAGTGAGAAACAAGGACTTGGCACTGAAAACATCATTTTGTGTAAAACTGGGTTCTTGCATAATGAAATAGTTTCTTAAGGAAAGGATCAGAATCAGTTTTCTTAAACACTCATTCTGAGTGCTGGGAGAGTGAGAAACAAAGACCTGGCACTGAAAACATCATTTTGTGTAAAACTGGATTTGTTTATAATGAAAACATTTCTTTAGGAAAGGATCAGAATCAGTTTTCTTAAACGCTCATTCAGAGTGCTGGGAGAGTGAGAAACAAGGACTTGGCACTGAAAACAGCATTTTGTGTAAAACTGGGTTCTTGCATAATGAAATAGTTTCTTAAGGAAAGGATCAGAATCAGTTTTCTTAAACACTCATTATGAGTGCTGGGAGAGTGAGAAACAAGGATTTGGCACTGAAATCTTAATTTTGTGTAAAACTGGGTTCTTGCATAATGAAAAAGTTTCTTAAGGAAAGGATCAGAATCAGTTTTCTTAAACACTCATTCTGAGTGCTGGGAGAGTGAGAAACAAGGATTTGGCACTGAAAACATCATTTTGTGTAAAACTGGGTTCTTGCATAATGAAAAAGTTTCTTAAGGAAAGGATCAGAATCAGTTTTCTTAAACACTCATTCTGAGCGCTGGGAGAGTGAGAAACAAGGACCTGGCACTGAAAACATCATTTTGTGTAAAACTGGGTTCTTGCATAATGAAAACATTTCTTTAGGAAAGGATCAGAATCAGTTTTCTTAAACGCTCATTCAGAGTGCTGGGAGAGTGAGAAACAAGGACTTGGCACTGAAAACATCATTTTGTGTAAAACTGGGTTCTTGCATAATGAAATAGTTTCTTAAGGAAAGGATCAGAATCAGTTTTCTTAAACACTCATTCTGAGTGCTGGGAGAGTGAGAAACAAAGACCTGGCACTGAAAACATCATTTTGTGTAAAACTGGATTTGTTTATAATGAAAACATTTCTTTAGGAAAGGATCAGAATCAGTTTTCTTAAACGCTCATTCAGAGTGCTGGGAGAGTGAGAAACAAGGACTTGGCACTGAAAACAGCATTTTGTGTAAAACTGGGTTCTTGCATAATGAAATAGTTTCTTAAGGAAAGGATCAGAATCAGTTTTCTTAAACACTCATTATGAGTGCTGGGAGAGTGAGAAACAAGGATTTGGCACTGAAATCTTAATTTTGTGTAAAACTGGGTTCTTGCATAATGAAAAAGTTTCTTAAGGAAAGGATCAGAATCAGTTTTCTTAAACACTCATTCTGAGTGCTGGGAGAGTGAGAAACAAGGATTTGGCACTGAAAACATCATTTTGTGTAAAACTGGGTTCTTGCATAATGAAAAAGTTTCTTAAGGAAAGGATCAGAATCAGTTTTCTTAAACACTCATTCTGAGCGCTGGGAGAGTGAGAAACAAGGACCTGGCACTGAAAACATCATTTTGTGTAAAACTGGGTTCTTGCATAATGAAATAGTTTCTTAAGGAAAGGATCAGAATCAGTTTTCTTAAACACTCATTCTGAGTGCTGGGAGAGTGAGAAACAAGGACTTGGCAATGAAAACATCATTTTGTGTAAAACTGGGTTTGTTTATAATGAAAAAAATTCTTTAGGAAAGGATCAGATTCAGTTTTCTTAAACGCTCATTCTGAGCACTGGGAGAGTGAGAAACAAGGACCTGGCACTGAAAACATCATTTTGTGTAAAACTGGGTTCTTGCATAATGAAATAGTTTCTTAAGGAAAGGATCAGATTCAGTTTTCTTAAACACTCATTCAGAGTGCTGGGAGAGTGAGAAACAAGGACTTGGCAATGAAAACATCATTTTGTGTAAAACTGGGTTTGTTTATAATGAAAAAAATTCTTTAGGAAAGGATCAGATTCAGTTTTCTTAAACGATCATTCTGAGCACTGGGAGAGTGAGAAACAAGGACCTGGCACTGAAAACATCATTTTGTGTAAAACTGGGTTCTTGCATAATGAAATAGTTTCTTAAGGAAAGGATCAGAATCTGTTTTCTTAAACACTCATTCTGAGTGCTGGGAGAGTGAGAAACAAAGACCTGGCACTGAAAACATCATTTTGTGTAAAACTGGATTTGTTTATAATGAAAACATTTCTTTAGGAAAGGATCAGAATCAGTTTTCTTAAACGCTCATTCAGAGTGCTGGGAGAGTGAGAAACAAGGACTTGGCACTGAAAACAGCATTTTGTGTAAAACTGGGTTCTTGCATAATGAAATAGTTTCTTAAGGAAAGGATCAGAATCAGTTTTCTTAAACACTCATTATGAGTGCTGGGAGAGTGAGAAACAAGGACTTGGCACTGAAAACATCATTTTGTGTAAAACTGGGTTCTTGCATAATGAAATAGTTTCTTAAGGAAAGGATCAGATTCAGTTTTCTTAAACGATCATTCTGAGCACTGGGAGAGTGAGAAACAAGGACCTGGCACTGAAAACATCATTTTGTGTAAAACTGGATTTGTTTATAATGAAAACATTTCTTTAGGAAAGGATCAGAATCAGTTTTCTTAAACGCTCATTCAGAGTGCTGGGAGAGTGAGAAACAAGGACTTGGCACTGAAAACAGCATTTTGTGTAAAACTGGGTTCTTGCATAATGAAATAGTTTCTTAAGGAAAGGATCAGAATCAGTTTTCTTAAACACTCATTATGAGTGCTGGGAGAGTGAGAAACAAGGACCTGGCACTGAAAACATCATTTTGTGTAAAACTGGGTTCTTGCATAATGAAATAGTTTCTTAAGGAAAGGATCAGAATCAGTTTTCTTAAACACTCATTCTGAGTGCTGGGAGAGTGAGAAACAAGGACCTGGCACTGAAAACATCATTTTGTGTAAAACTGGATTTGTTTATAATGAAAACATTTCTTTAGGAAAGGATCAGAATCAGTTTTCTTAAACGCTCATTCAGAGTGCTGGGAGAGTGAGAAACAAGGACTTGGCACTGAAAACAGCATTTTGTGTAAAACTGGGTTCTTGCATAATGAAATAGTTTCTTAAGGAAAGGATCAGAATCAGTTTTCTTAAACACTCATTATGAGTGCTGGGAGAGTGAGAAACAAGGACTTGGCACTGAAAACATCATTTTGTGTAAAACTGGGTTCTTGCATAATGAAATAGTTTCTTAAGGAAAGGATCAGATTCAGTTTTCTTAAACGATCATTCTGAGCACTGGGAGAGTGAGAAACAAGGACCTGGCACTGAAAACATCATTTTGTGTAAAACTGGATTTGTTTATAATGAAAACATTTCTTTAGGAAAGGATCAGAATCAGTTTTCTTAAACGCTCATTCAGAGTGCTGGGAGAGTGAGAAACAAGGACTTGGCACTGAAAACAGCATTTTGTGTAAAACTGGGTTCTTGCATAATGAAATAGTTTCTTAAGGAAAGGATCAGAATCAGTTTTCTTAAACACTCATTATGAGTGCTGGGAGAGTGAGAAACAAGGACCTGGCACTGAAAACATCATTTTGTGTAAAACTGGGTTCTTGCATAATGAAATAGTTTCTTAAGGAAAGGATCAGAATCAGTTTTCTTAAACACTCATTCTGAGTGCTGGGAGAGTGAGAAACAAGGACCTGGCACTGAAAACATCATTTTGTGTAAAACTGGATTTGTTTATAATGAAAACATTTCTTTAGGAAAGGATCAGAATCAGTTTTCTTAAACACTCATTCTGAGCGCTGGGAGAGTGAGAAACAAGGACCTGGCACTGAAAACATCATTTTGTGTAAAACTGGATTTGTTTATAATGAAAACATTTCTTTAGGAAAGGATCAGAATCAGTTTTCTTAAACACTCATTCTGAGCGCTGGGAGAGTGAGAAACAAGGACCTGGCACTGAAAACATCATTTTGTGTAAAACTGGGTTCTTGCATAATGAAATAGTTTCTTAAGGAAAGGATCAGAATCAGTTTTCTTAAACGTTCATTCTGAGTGCTGGGAGAGTGAGAAACAAGGACTTGGCACTGAAAACATCATTTTGTGTAAAACTGGATTTGTTTATAATGAAAACATTTCTTTAGGAAAGGATCAGAATCAGTTTTCTTAAACACTCATTCTGAGCGCTGGGAGAGTGAGAAACAAGGACCTGGCACTGAAAACATCATTTTGTGTAAAACTGGGTTCTTGCATAATGAAATAGTTTCTTAAGGAAAGGATCAGAATCAGTTTTCTTAAACGTTCATTCTGAGTGCTGGGAGAGTGAGAAACAAGGACTTGGCACTGAAAACATCATTTTGTGTAAAACTGGGTTCTTGCATAATGAAATAGTTTCTTAAGGAAAGGATCAGAATCAGTTTTCTTAAACGCTCATTCAGAGTGCTGGGAGAGTGAGAAACAAGGACTTGGCACTGAAAACAGCATTTTGTGTAAAACTGGGTTCTTGCATAATGAAATAGTTTCTTAAGGAAAGGATCAGAATCAGTTTTCTTAAACACTCATTATGAGTGCTGGGAGAGTGAGAAACAAGGACCTGGCACTGAAAACATCATTTTGTGTAAAACTGGGTTCTTGCATAATGAAATAGTTTCTTAAGGAAAGGATCAGAATCAGTTTTCTTAAACACTCATTCTGAGTGCTGGGAGAGTGAGAAACAAGGACTTGGCACTGAAAACATCATTTTGTGTAAAACTGGATTTGTTTATAATGAAAACATTTCTTTAGGAAAGGATCAGAATCAGTTTTCTTAAACACTCATTCTGAGCGCTGGGAGAGTGAGAAACAAGGACCTGGCACTGAAAACATCATTTTGTGTAAAACTGGGTTCTTGCATAATGAAATAGTTTCTTAAGGAAAGGATCAGAATCAGTTTTCTTAAACGTTCATTCTGAGTGCTGGGAGAGTGAGAAACAAGGACTTGGCACTGAAAACATCATTTTGTGTAAAACTGGGTTCTTGCATAATGAAATAGTTTCTTAAGGAAAGGATCAGAATCAGTTTTCTTAAACGCTCATTCAGAGTGCTGGGAGAGTGAGAAACAAGGACTTGGCACTGAAAACAGCATTTTGTGTAAAACTGGGTTCTTGCATAATGAAATAGTTTCTTAAGGAAAGGATCAGAATCAGTTTTCTTAAACACTCATTATGAGTGCTGGGAGAGTGAGAAACAAGGACCTGTCACTGAAAACATCATTTTGTGTAAAACTGGGTTCTTGCATAATGAAATAGTTTCTTAAGGAAAGGATCAGAATCAGTTTTCTTAAACACTCATTCTGAGTGCTGGGAGAGTGAGAAACAAGGACCTGCCACTGAAAACATCATTTTGTGTAAAACTGGATTTGTTTATAATGAAAACATTTCTTTAGGAAAGGATCAGAATCAGTTTTCTTAAACACTCATTCTGAGCGCTGGGAGAGTGAGAAACAAGGACCTGGCACTGAAAACATCATTTTGTGTAAAACTGGATTTGTTTATAATGAAAACATTTCTTTAGGAAAGGATCAGAATCAGTTTTCTTAAACACTCATTCTGAGCGCTGGGAGAGTGAGAAACAAGGACCTGGCACTGAAAACATCATTTTGTGTAAAACTGGGTTCTTGCATAATGAAATAGTTTCTTAAGGAAAGGATCAGAATCAGTTTTCTTAAACGTTCATTCTGAGTGCTGGGAGAGTGAGAAACAAGGACTTGGCACTGAAAACATCATTTTGTGTAAAACTGGGTTCTTGCATAATGAAATAGTTTCTTAAGGAAAGGATCAGAATCAGTTTTCTTAAACGCTCATTCAGAGTGCTGGGAGAGTGAGAAACAAGGACTTGGCACTGAAAACAGCATTTTGTGTAAAACTGGGTTCTTGCATAATGAAATAGTTTCTTAAGGAAAGGATCAGAATCAGTTTTCTTAAACACTCATTATGAGTGCTGGGAGAGTGAGAAACAAGGACCTGGCACTGAAAACATCATTTTGTGTAAAACTGGGTTCTTGCATAATGAAATAGTTTCTTAAGGAAAGGATCAGAATCAGTTTTCTTAAACACTCATTCTGAGTGCTGGGAGAGTGAGAAACAAGGACCTGGCACTGAAAACATCATTTTGTGTAAAACTGGATTTGTTTATAATGAAAACATTTCTTTAGGAAAGGATCAGAATCAGTTTTCTTAAACACTCATTCTGAGCGCTGGGAGAGTGAGAAACAAGGACCTGGCACTGAAAACATCATTTTGTGTAAAACTGGGTTCTTGCATAATGAAATAGTTTCTTAAGGAAAGGATCAGAATCAGTTTTCTTAAACGTTCATTCTGAGTGCTGGGAGAGTGAGAAACAAGGACTTGGCACTGAAAACATCATTTTGTGTAAAACTGGATTTGTTTATAATGAAAACATTTCTTTAGGAAAGGATCAGAATCAGTTTTCTTAAACACTCATTCTGAGCGCTGGGAGAGTGAGAAACAAGGACCTGGCACTGAAAACATCATTTTGTGTAAAACTGGGTTCTTGCATAATGAAATAGTTTCTTAAGGAAAGGATCAGAATCAGTTTTCTTAAACGTTCATTCTGAGTGCTGGGAGAGTGAGAAACAAGGACTTGGCACTGAAAACATCATTTTGTGTAAAACTGGGTTCTTGCATAATGAAATAGTTTCTTAAGGAAAGGATCAGAATCAGTTTTCTTAAACGCTCATTCAGAGTGCTGGGAGAGTGAGAAACAAGGACTTGGCACTGAAAACAGCATTTTGTGTAAAACTGGGTTCTTGCATAATGAAATAGTTTCTTAAGGAAAGGATCAGAATCAGTTTTCTTAAACACTCATTATGAGTGCTGGGAGAGTGAGAAACAAGGACCTGGCACTGAAAACATCATTTTGTGTAAAACTGGGTTCTTGCATAATGAAATAGTTTCTTAAGGAAAGGATCAGAATCAGTTTTCTTAAACACTCATTCTGAGTGCTGGGAGAGTGAGAAACAAGGACTTGGCACTGAAAACATCATTTTGTGTAAAACTGGATTTGTTTATAATGAAAACATTTCTTTAGGAAAGGATCAGAATCAGTTTTCTTAAACACTCATTCTGAGCGCTGGGAGAGTGAGAAACAAGGACCTGGCACTGAAAACATCATTTTGTGTAAAACTGGGTTCTTGCATAATGAAATAGTTTCTTAAGGAAAGGATCAGAATCAGTTTTCTTAAACGTTCATTCTGAGTGCTGGGAGAGTGAGAAACAAGGACTTGGCACTGAAAACATCATTTTGTGTAAAACTGGGTTCTTGCATAATGAAATAGTTTCTTAAGGAAAGGATCAGAATCAGTTTTCTTAAACGCTCATTCAGAGTGCTGGGAGAGTGAGAAACAAGGACTTGGCACTGAAAACAGCATTTTGTGTAAAACTGGGTTCTTGCATAATGAAATAGTTTCTTAAGGAAAGGATCAGAATCAGTTTTCTTAAACACTCATTATGAGTGCTGGGAGAGTGAGAAACAAGGACCTGTCACTGAAAACATCATTTTGTGTAAAACTGGGTTCTTGCATAATGAAATAGTTTCTTAAGGAAAGGATCAGAATCAGTTTTCTTAAACACTCATTCTGAGTGCTGGGAGAGTGAGAAACAAGGACCTGGCACTGAAAACATCATTTTGTGTAAAACTGGATTTGTTTATAATGAAAACATTTCTTTAGGAAAGGATCAGAATCAGTTTTCTTAAACACTCATTCTGAGCGCTGGGAGAGTGAGAAACAAGGACCTGGCACTGAAAACATCATTTTGTGTAAAACTGGATTTGTTTATAATGAAAACATTTCTTTAGGAAAGGATCAGAATCAGTTTTCTTAAACACTCATTCTGAGCGCTGGGAGAGTGAGAAACAAGGACCTGGCACTGAAAACATCATTTTGTGTAAAACTGGGTTCTTGCATAATGAAATAGTTTCTTAAGGAAAGGATCAGAATCAGTTTTCTTAAACGTTCATTCTGAGTGCTGGGAGAGTGAGAAACAAGGACTTGGCACTGAAAACATCATTTTGTGTAAAACTGGGTTCTTGCATAATGAAATAGTTTCTTAAGGAAAGGATCAGAATCAGTTTTCTTAAACGCTCATTCAGAGTGCTGGGAGAGTGAGAAACAAGGACTTGGCACTGAAAACAGCATTTTGTGTAAAACTGGGTTCTTGCATAATGAAATAGTTTCTTAAGGAAAGGATCAGAATCAGTTTTCTTAAACACTCATTATGAGTGCTGGGAGAGTGAGAAACAAGGACCTGGCACTGAAAACATCATTTTGTGTAAAACTGGGTTCTTGCATAATGAAATAGTTTCTTAAGGAAAGGATCAGAATCAGTTTTCTTAAACACTCATTCTGAGTGCTGGGAGAGTGAGAAACAAGGACCTGGCACTGAAAACATCATTTTGTGTAAAACTGGATTTGTTTATAATGAAAACATTTCTTTAGGAAAGGATCAGAATCAGTTTTCTTAAACACTCATTCTGAGCGCTGGGAGAGTGAGAAACAAGGACCTGGCACTGAAAACATCATTTTGTGTAAAACTGGGTTCTTGCATAATGAAATAGTTTCTTAAGGAAAGGATCAGAATCAGTTTTCTTAAACGTTCATTCTGAGTGCTGGGAGAGTGAGAAACAAGGACTTGGCACTGAAAACATCATTTTGTGTAAAACTGGATTTGTTTATAATGAAAACATTTCTTAAGGAAAGGATCAGAATCAGTTTTCTTAAACGTTCATTCTGAGTGCTGGGAGAGTGAGAAACAAGGACTTGGCACTGAAAACATCATTTTGTGTAAAACTGGGTTCTTGCATAATGAAATAGTTTCTTAAGGAAAGGATCAGAATCAGTTTTCTTAAACACTCATTCTGAGTGCTGGGAGAGTGAGAAACAAAGACCTGGCACTGAAAACATCATTTTGTGTAAAACTGGATTTGTTTATAATGAAAACATTTCTTTAGGAAAGGATCAGAATCAGTTTTCTTAAACGCTCATTCTGAGTGCTGGGAGAGTGAGAAACAAAGACCTGGCACTGAAAACATCATTTTGTGTAAAACTGGATTTGTTTATAATGAAAACATTTCTTTAGGAAAGGATCAGAATCAGTTTTCTTAAACGCTCATTCAGAGTGCTGGGAGAGTGAGAAACAAGGACTTGGCACTGAAAACAGCATTTTGTGTAAAACTGGGTTCTTGCATAATGAAATAGTTTCTTAAGGAAAGGATCAGAATCAGTTTTCTTAAACACTCATTATGAGTGCTGGGAGAGTGAGAAACAAGGATTTGGCACTGAAATCTTAATTTTGTGTAAAACTGGGTTCTTGCATAATGAAAAAGTTTCTTAAGGAAAGGATCAGAATCAGTTTTCTTAAACACTCATTCTGAGTGCTGGGAGAGTGAGAAACAAGGATTTGGCACTGAAAACATCATTTTGTGTAAAACTGGGTTCTTGCATAATGAAAAAGTTTCTTAAGGAAAGGATCAGAATCAGTTTTCTTAAACACTCATTCTGAGCGCTGGGAGAGTGAGAAACAAGGACCTGGCACTGAAAACATCATTTTGTGTAAAACTGGGTTCTTGCATAATGAAAACATTTCTTTAGGAAAGGATCAGAATCAGTTTTCTTAAACGCTCATTCAGAGTGCTGGGAGAGTGAGAAACAAGGACTTGGCACTGAAAACATCATTTTGTGTAAAACTGGGTTCTTGCATAATGAAATAGTTTCTTAAGGAAAGGATCAGAATCAGTTTTCTTAAACACTCATTCTGAGTGCTGGGAGAGTGAGAAACAAAGACCTGGCACTGAAAACATCATTTTGTGTAAAACTGGATTTGTTTATAATGAAAACATTTCTTTAGGAAAGGATCAGAATCAGTTTTCTTAAACGCTCATTCAGAGTGCTGGGAGAGTGAGAAACAAGGACTTGGCACTGAAAACATCATTTTGTGTAAAACTGGGTTCTTGCATAATGAAATAGTTTCTTAAGGAAAGGATCAGATTCAGTTTTCTTAAACACTCATTCAGAGTGCTGGGAGAGTGAGAAACAAGGACTTGGCAATGAAAACATCATTTTGTGTAAAACTGGGTTTGTTTATAATGAAAAAAATTCTTTAGGAAAGGATCAGATTCAGTTTTCTTAAACGATCATTCTGAGCACTGGGAGAGTGAGAAACAAGGACCTGGCACTGAAAACATCATTTTGTGTAAAACTGGGTTCTTGCATAATGAAATAGTTTCTTAAGGAAAGGATCAGAATCTGTTTTCTTAAACACTCATTCTGAGTGCTGGGAGAGTGAGAAACAAAGACCTGGCACTGAAAACATCATTTTGTGTAAAACTGGATTTGTTTATAATGAAAACATTTCTTTAGGAAAGGATCAGAATCAGTTTTCTTAAACGCTCATTCAGAGTGCTGGGAGAGTGAGAAACAAGGACTTGGCACTGAAAACAGCATTTTGTGTAAAACTGGGTTCTTGCATAATGAAATAGTTTCTTAAGGAAAGGATCAGAATCAGTTTTCTTAAACACTCATTATGAGTGCTGGGAGAGTGAGAAACAAGGACTTGGCACTGAAAACATCATTTTGTGTAAAACTGGGTTCTTGCATAATGAAATAGTTTCTTAAGGAAAGGATCAGATTCAGTTTTCTTAAACGATCATTCTGAGCACTGGGAGAGTGAGAAACAAGGACCTGGCACTGAAAACATCATTTTGTGTAAAACTGGATTTGTTTATAATGAAAACATTTCTTTAGGAAAGGATCAGAATCAGTTTTCTTAAACGCTCATTCAGAGTGCTGGGAGAGTGAGAAACAAGGACTTGGCACTGAAAACAGCATTTTGTGTAAAACTGGGTTCTTGCATAATGAAATAGTTTCTTAAGGAAAGGATCAGAATCAGTTTTCTTAAACACTCATTATGAGTGCTGGGAGAGTGAGAAACAAGGACCTGGCACTGAAAACATCATTTTGTGTAAAACTGGGTTCTTGCATAATGAAATAGTTTCTTAAGGAAAGGATCAGAATCAGTTTTCTTAAACACTCATTCTGAGTGCTGGGAGAGTGAGAAACAAGGACCTGGCACTGAAAACATCATTTTGTGTAAAACTGGATTTGTTTATAATGAAAACATTTCTTTAGGAAAGGATCAGAATCAGTTTTCTTAAACACTCATTCTGAGCGCTGGGAGAGTGAGAAACAAGGACCTGGCACTGAAAACATCATTTTGTGTAAAACTGGATTTGTTTATAATGAAAACATTTCTTTAGGAAAGGATCAGAATCAGTTTTCTTAAACACTCATTCTGAGCGCTGGGAGAGTGAGAAACAAGGACCTGGCACTGAAAACATCATTTTGTGTAAAACTGGGTTCTTGCATAATGAAATAGTTTCTTAAGGAAAGGATCAGAATCAGTTTTCTTAAACGTTCATTCTGAGTGCTGGGAGAGTGAGAAACAAGGACTTGGCACTGAAAACATCATTTTGTGTAAAACTGGATTTGTTTATAATGAAAACATTTCTTTAGGAAAGGATCAGAATCAGTTTTCTTAAACACTCATTCTGAGCGCTGGGAGAGTGAGAAACAAGGACCTGGCACTGAAAACATCATTTTGTGTAAAACTGGGTTCTTGCATAATGAAATAGTTTCTTAAGGAAAGGATCAGAATCAGTTTTCTTAAACGTTCATTCTGAGTGCTGGGAGAGTGAGAAACAAGGACTTGGCACTGAAAACATCATTTTGTGTAAAACTGGGTTCTTGCATAATGAAATAGTTTCTTAAGGAAAGGATCAGAATCAGTTTTCTTAAACGCTCATTCAGAGTGCTGGGAGAGTGAGAAACAAGGACTTGGCACTGAAAACAGCATTTTGTGTAAAACTGGGTTCTTGCATAATGAAATAGTTTCTTAAGGAAAGGATCAGAATCAGTTTTCTTAAACACTCATTATGAGTGCTGGGAGAGTGAGAAACAAGGACCTGGCACTGAAAACATCATTTTGTGTAAAACTGGGTTCTTGCATAATGAAATAGTTTCTTAAGGAAAGGATCAGAATCAGTTTTCTTAAACACTCATTCTGAGTGCTGGGAGAGTGAGAAACAAGGACTTGGCACTGAAAACATCATTTTGTGTAAAACTGGATTTGTTTATAATGAAAACATTTCTTTAGGAAAGGATCAGAATCAGTTTTCTTAAACACTCATTCTGAGCGCTGGGAGAGTGAGAAACAAGGACCTGGCACTGAAAACATCATTTTGTGTAAAACTGGGTTCTTGCATAATGAAATAGTTTCTTAAGGAAAGGATCAGAATCAGTTTTCTTAAACGTTCATTCTGAGTGCTGGGAGAGTGAGAAACAAGGACTTGGCACTGAAAACATCATTTTGTGTAAAACTGGGTTCTTGCATAATGAAATAGTTTCTTAAGGAAAGGATCAGAATCAGTTTTCTTAAACGCTCATTCAGAGTGCTGGGAGAGTGAGAAACAAGGACTTGGCACTGAAAACAGCATTTTGTGTAAAACTGGGTTCTTGCATAATGAAATAGTTTCTTAAGGAAAGGATCAGAATCAGTTTTCTTAAACACTCATTATGAGTGCTGGGAGAGTGAGAAACAAGGACCTGTCACTGAAAACATCATTTTGTGTAAAACTGGGTTCTTGCATAATGAAATAGTTTCTTAAGGAAAGGATCAGAATCAGTTTTCTTAAACACTCATTCTGAGTGCTGGGAGAGTGAGAAACAAGGACCTGGCACTGAAAACATCATTTTGTGTAAAACTGGATTTGTTTATAATGAAAACATTTCTTTAGGAAAGGATCAGAATCAGTTTTCTTAAACACTCATTCTGAGCGCTGGGAGAGTGAGAAACAAGGACCTGGCACTGAAAACATCGTTTTGTGTAAAACTGGATTTGTTTATAATGAAAACATTTCTTTAGGAAAGGATCAGAATCAGTTTTCTTAAACACTCATTCTGAGCGCTGGGAGAGTGAGAAACAAGGACCTGGCACTGAAAACATCATTTTGTGTAAAACTGGGTTCTTGCATAATGAAATAGTTTCTTAAGGAAAGGATCAGAATCAGTTTTCTTAAACGTTCATTCTGAGTGCTGGGAGAGTGAGAAACAAGGACTTGGCACTGAAAACATCATTTTGTGTAAAACTGGGTTCTTGCATAATGAAATAGTTTCTTAAGGAAAGGATCAGAATCAGTTTTCTTAAACGCTCATTCAGAGTGCTGGGAGAGTGAGAAACAAGGACTTGGCACTGAAAACAGCATTTTGTGTAAAACTGGGTTCTTGCATAATGAAATAGTTTCTTAAGGAAAGGATCAGAATCAGTTTTCTTAAACACTCATTATGAGTGCTGGGAGAGTGAGAAACAAGGACCTGGCACTGAAAACATCATTTTGTGTAAAACTGGGTTCTTGCATAATGAAATAGTTTCTTAAGGAAAGGATCAGAATCAGTTTTCTTAAACACTCATTCTGAGTGCTGGGAGAGTGAGAAACAAGGACTTGGCACTGAAAACATCATTTTGTGTAAAACTGGATTTGTTTATAATGAAAACATTTCTTTAGGAAAGGATCAGAATCAGTTTTCTTAAACACTCATTCTGAGCGCTGGGAGAGTGAGAAACAAGGACCTGGCACTGAAAACATCATTTTGTGTAAAACTGGGTTCTTGCATAATGAAATAGTTTCTTAAGGAAAGGATCAGAATCAGTTTTCTTAAACGTTCATTCTGAGTGCTGGGAGAGTGAGAAACAAGGACTTGGCACTGAAAACATCATTTTGTGTAAAACTGGGTTCTTGCATAATGAAATAGTTTCTTAAGGAAAGGATCAGAATCAGTTTTCTTAAACGCTCATTCAGAGTGCTGGGAGAGTGAGAAACAAGGACTTGGCACTGAAAACAGCATTTTGTGTAAAACTGGGTTCTTGCATAATGAAATAGTTTCTTAAGGAAAGGATCAGAATCAGTTTTCTTAAACACTCATTATGAGTGCTGGGAGAGTGAGAAACAAGGACCTGTCACTGAAAACATCATTTTGTGTAAAACTGGGTTCTTGCATAATGAAATAGTTTCTTAAGGAAAGGATCAGAATCAGTTTTCTTAAACACTCATTCTGAGTGCTGGGAGAGTGAGAAACAAGGACCTGGCACTGAAAACATCATTTTGTGTAAAACTGGATTTGTTTATAATGAAAACATTTCTTTAGGAAAGGATCAGAATCAGTTTTCTTAAACACTCATTCTGAGCGCTGGGAGAGTGAGAAACAAGGACCTGGCACTGAAAACATCATTTTGTGTAAAACTGGATTTGTTTATAATGAAAACATTTCTTTAGGAAAGGATCAGAATCAGTTTTCTTAAACACTCATTCTGAGCGCTGGGAGAGTGAGAAACAAGGACCTGGCACTGAAAACATCATTTTGTGTAAAACTGGGTTCTTGCATAATGAAATAGTTTCTTAAGGAAAGGATCAGAATCAGTTTTCTTAAACGTTCATTCTGAGTGCTGGGAGAGTGAGAAACAAGGACTTGGCACTGAAAACATCATTTTGTGTAAAACTGGGTTCTTGCATAATGAAATAGTTTCTTAAGGAAAGGATCAGAATCAGTTTTCTTAAACGCTCATTCAGAGTGCTGGGAGAGTGAGAAACAAGGACTTGGCACTGAAAACAGCATTTTGTGTAAAACTGGGTTCTTGCATAATGAAATAGTTTCTTAAGGAAAGGATCAGAATCAGTTTTCTTAAACACTCATTATGAGTGCTGGGAGAGTGAGAAACAAGGACCTGGCACTGAAAACATCATTTTGTGTAAAACTGGGTTCTTGCATAATGAAATAGTTTCTTAAGGAAAGGATCAGAATCAGTTTTCTTAAACACTCATTCTGAGTGCTGGGAGAGTGAGAAACAAGGACCTGGCACTGAAAACATCATTTTGTGTAAAACTGGATTTGTTTATAATGAAAACATTTCTTTAGGAAAGGATCAGAATCAGTTTTCTTAAACACTCATTCTGAGCGCTGGGAGAGTGAGAAACAAGGACCTGGCACTGAAAACATCATTTTGTGTAAAACTGGGTTCTTGCATAATGAAATAGTTTCTTAAGGAAAGGATCAGAATCAGTTTTCTTAAACGTTCATTCTGAGTGCTGGGAGAGTGAGAAACAAGGACTTGGCACTGAAAACATCATTTTGTGTAAAACTGGATTTGTTTATAATGAAAACATTTCTTAAGGAAAGGATCAGAATCAGTTTTCTTAAACGTTCATTCTGAGTGCTGGGAGAGTGAGAAACAAGGACTTGGCACTGAAAACATCATTTTGTGTAAAACTGGGTTCTTGCATAATGAAATAGTTTCTTAAGGAAAGGATCAGAATCAGTTTTCTTAAACACTCATTCTGAGTGCTGGGAGAGTGAGAAACAAAGACCTGGCACTGAAAACATCATTTTGTGTAAAACTGGATTTGTTTATAATGAAAACATTTCTTTAGGAAAGGATCAGAATCAGTTTTCTTAAACGCTCATTCAGAGTGCTGGGAGAGTGAGAAACAAGGACTTGGCACTGAAAACAGCATTTTGTGTAAAACTGGGTTCTTGCATAATGAAATAGTTTCTTAAGGAAAGGATCAGAATCAGTTTTCTTAAACACTCATTATGAGTGCTGGGAGAGTGAGAAACAAGGATTTGGCACTGAAATCTTAATTTTGTGTAAAACTGGGTTCTTGCATAATGAAAAAGTTTCTTAAGGAAAGGATCAGAATCAGTTTTCTTAAACACTCATTCTGAGTGCTGGGAGAGTGAGAAACAAGGATTTGGCACTGAAAACATCATTTTGTGTAAAACTGGGTTCTTGCATAATGAAAAAGTTTCTTAAGGAAAGGATCAGAATCAGTTTTCTTAAACACTCATTCTGAGCGCTGGGAGAGTGAGAAACAAGGACCTGGCACTGAAAACATCATTTTGTGTAAAACTGGGTTCTTGCATAATGAAATAGTTTCTTAAGGAAAGGATCAGAATCAGTTTTCTTAAACACTCATTCTGAGTGCTGGGAGAGTGAGAAACAAGGACTTGGCAATGAAAACATCATTTTGTGTAAAACTGGGTTTGTTTATAATGAAAAAAATTCTTTAGGAAAGGATCAGATTCAGTTTTCTTAAACGCTCATTCTGAGCACTGGGAGAGTGAGAAACAAGGACCTGGCACTGAAAACATCATTTTGTGTAAAACTGGGTTCTTGCATAATGAAATAGTTTCTTAAGGAAAGGATCAGATTCAGTTTTCTTAAACACTCATTCAGAGTGCTGGGAGAGTGAGAAACAAGGACTTGGCAATGAAAACATCATTTTGTGTAAAACTGGGTTTGTTTATAATGAAAAAAATTCTTTAGGAAAGGATCAGATTCAGTTTTCTTAAACGATCATTCTGAGCACTGGGAGAGTGAGAAACAAGGACCTGGCACTGAAAACATCATTTTGTGTAAAACTGGGTTCTTGCATAATGAAATAGTTTCTTAAGGAAAGGATCAGAATCAGTTTTCTTAAACACTCATTCTGAGTGCTGGGAGAGTGAGAAACAAAGACCTGGCACTGAAAACATCATTTTGTGTAAAACTGGATTTGTTTATAATGAAAACATTTCTTTAGGAAAGGATCAGAATCAGTTTTCTTAAACGCTCATTCAGAGTGCTGGGAGAGTGAGAAACAAGGACTTGGCACTGAAAACAGCATTTTGTGTAAAACTGGGTTCTTGCATAATGAAATAGTTTCTTAAGGAAAGGATCAGAATCAGTTTTCTTAAACACTCATTATGAGTGCTGGGAGAGTGAGAAACAAGGACTTGGCACTGAAAACATCATTTTGTGTAAAACTGGGTTCTTGCATAATGAAATAGTTTCTTAAGGAAAGGATCAGATTCAGTTTTCTTAAACACTCATTCAGAGTGCTGGGAGAGTGAGAAACAAGGACTTGGCAATGAAAACATCATTTTGTGTAAAACTGGGTTTGTTTATAATGAAAAAAATTCTTTAGGAAAGGATCAGATTCAGTTTTCTTAAACGATCATTCTGAGCACTGGGAGAGTGAGAAACAAGGACCTGGCACTGAAAACATCATTTTGTGTAAAACTGGATTTGTTTATAATGAAAACATTTCTTTAGGAAGGATCAGAATCAGTTTTCTTAAACGCTCATTCAGAGTGCTGGGAGAGTGAGAAACAAGGACTTGGCACTGAAAACAGCATTTTGTGTAAAACTGGGTTCTTGCATAATGAAATAGTTTCTTAAGGAAAGGATCAGAATCAGTTTTCTTAAACACTCATTATGAGTGCTGGGAGAGTGAGAAACAAGGACCTGGCACTGAAAACATCATTTTGTGTAAAACTGGGTTCTTGCATAATGAAATAGTTTCTTAAGGAAAGGATCAGAATCAGTTTTCTTAAACACTCATTCTGAGTGCTGGGAGAGTGAGAAACAAGGACCTGGCACTGAAAACATCATTTTGTGTAAAACTGGATTTGTTTATAATGAAAACATTTCTTTAGGAAAGGATCAGAATCAGTTTTCTTAAACACTCATTCTGAGCGCTGGGAGAGTGAGAAACAAGGACCTGGCACTGAAAACATCATTTTGTGTAAAACTGGATTTGTTTATAATGAAAACATTTCTTTAGGAAAGGATCAGAATCAGTTTTCTTAAACACTCATTCTGAGCGCTGGGAGAGTGAGAAACAAGGACCTGGCACTGAAAACATCATTTTGTGTAAAACTGGGTTCTTGCATAATGAAATAGTTTCTTAAGGAAAGGATCAGAATCAGTTTTCTTAAACGTTCATTCTGAGTGCTGGGAGAGTGAGAAACAAGGACTTGGCACTGAAAACATCATTTTGTGTAAAACTGGGTTCTTGCATAATGAAATAGTTTCTTAAGGAAAGGATCAGAATCAATTTTCTTAAACACTCATTCTGAGTGCTGGGAGAGTGAGAAACAAGGACTTGGCAATGAAAACATCATTTTGTGTAAAACTGGGTTTGTTTATAATGAAAAAAATTCTTTAGGAAAGGATCAGATTCAGTTTTCTTAAACGCTCATTCTGAGCACTGGGAGAGTGAGAAACAAGGACCTGGCACTGAAAACATCATTTTGTGTAAAACTGGGTTCTTGCATAATGAAATAGTTTCTTAAGGAAAGGATCAGATTCAGTTTTCTTAAACACTCATTCAGAGTGCTGGGAGAGTGAGAAACAAGGACTTGGCAATGAAAACATCATTTTGTGTAAAACTGGGTTTGTTTATAATGAAAAAAATTCTTTAGGAAAGGATCAGATTCAGTTTTCTTAAACGATCATTCTGAGCACTGGGAGAGTGAGAAACAAGGACCTGGCACTGAAAACATCATTTTGTGTAAAACTGGATTTGTTTATAATGAAAACATTTCTTTAGGAAAGGATCAGAATCAGTTTTCTTAAACGCTCATTCAGAGTGCTGGGAGAGTGAGAAACAAGGACTTGGCACTGAAAACAGCATTTTGTGTAAAACTGGGTTCTTGCATAATGAAATAGTTTCTTAAGGAAAGGATCAGAATCAGTTTTCTTAAACACTCATTATGAGTGCTGGGAGAGTGAGAAACAAGGACCTGGCACTGAAAACATCATTTTGTGTAAAACTGGGTTCTTGCATAATGAAATAGTTTCTTAAGGAAAGGATCAGAATCAGTTTTCTTAAACACTCATTCTGAGTGCTGGGAGAGTGAGAAACAAGGACCTGGCACTGAAAACATCATTTTGTGTAAAACTGGATTTGTTTATAATGAAAACATTTCTTTAGGAAAGGATCAGAATCAGTCTTCTTAAACACTCATTCTGAGCGCTGGGAGAGTGAGAAACAAGGACCTGGCACTGAAAACATCATTTTGTGTAAAACTGGATTTGTTTATAATGAAAACATTTCTTTAGGAAAGGATCAGAATCAGTTTTCTTAAACGCTCATTCTGAGCACTGGGAGAGTGAGAAACAAGGACCTGGCACTGAAAACATCATTTTGTGTAAAACTGGGTTCTTGCATAATGAAATAGTTTCTTAAGGAAAGGATCAGAATCAGTTTTCTTAAACGTTCATTCTGAGTGCTGGGAGAGTGAGAAACAAGGACTTGGCACTGAAAACATCATTTTGTGTAAAACTGGGTTCTTGCATAATGAAATAGTTTCTTAAGGAAAGGATCAGATTCAGTTTTCTTAAACACTCATTCAGAGTGCTGGGAGAGTGAGAAACAAGGACTTGGCAATGAAAACATCATTTTGTGTAAAACTGGGTTTGTTTATAATGAAAAAAATTCTTTAGGAAAGGATCAGATTCAGTTTTCTTAAACGATCATTCTGAGCACTGGGAGAGTGAGAAACAAGGACCTGGCACTGAAAACATCATTTTGTGTAAAACTGGGTTCTTGCATAATGAAATAGTTTCTTAAGGAAAGGATCAGAATCAGTTTTCTTAAACGTTCATTCTGAGTGCTGGGAGAGTGAGAAACAAGGACTTGGCAATGAAAACATCATTTTGTGTAAAACTGGGTTTGTTTATAATGAAAAAAATTCTTTAGGAAAGGATCAGATTCAGTTTTCTTAAACGATCATTCTGAGCACTGGGAGAGTGAGAAACAAGGACCTGGCACTGAAAACATCATTTTGTGTAAAACTGGGTTCTTGCATAATGAAATAGTTTCTTAAGGAAAGGATCAGAATCAGTTTTCTTAAACACTCATTCTGAGTGCTGGGAGAGTGAGAAACAAAGACCTGGCACTGAAAACATCATTTTGTGTAAAACTGGATTTGTTTATAATGAAAACATTTCTTTAGGAAAGGATCAGAATCAGTTTTCTTAAACGCTCATTCAGAGTGCTGGGAGAGTGAGAAACAAGGACTTGGAACTGAAAACAGCATTTTGTGTAAAACTGGGTTCTTGCATAATGAAATAGTTTCTTAAGGAAAGGATCAGAATCAGTTTTCTTAAACACTCATTATGAGTGCTGGGAGAGTGAGAAACAAGGATTTGGCACTGAAATCTTAATTTTGTGTAAAACTGGGTTCTTGCATAATGAAAAAGTTTCTTAAGGAAAGGATCAGAATCAGTTTTCTTAAACACTCATTCTGAGTGCTGGGAGAGTGAGAAACAAGGATTTGGCACTGAAAACATCATTTTGTGTAAAACTGGGTTCTTGCACAATGAAAAAGTTTCTTAAGGAAAGGATCAGAATCAGTTTTCTTAAACACTCATTCTGAGCGCTGGGAGAGTGAGAAACAAGGACCTGGCACTGAAAACATCATTTTGTGTAAAACTGGGTTCTTCATAATGAAAAAAATTCTTTAGGAAAGGATCAGATTCAGTTTTCTTAAACGCTCATTCTGAGCACTGGGAGAGTGAGAAACAAGGACCTGGCACTGAAAACATCATTTTGTGTAAAACTGGGTTCTTGCATAATGAAATAGTTTCTTAAGGAAAGGATCAGAATCAGTTTTCTTAAACGTTCATTCTGAGTGCTGGGAGAGTGAGAAACAAGGACTTGGCACTGAAAACATCATTTTGTGTAAAACTGGGTTCTTGCATAATGAAATAGTTTCTTAAGGAAAGGATCAGATTCAGTTTTCTTAAACACTCATTCAGAGTGCTGGGAGAGTGAGAAACAAGGACCTGGCACTGAAAACATCATTTTGTGTAAAACTGGATTTGTTTATAATGAAAACATTTCTTTAGGAAAGGATCAGAATCAGTTTTCTTAAACGTTCATTCTGAGTGCTGGGAGAGTGAGAAACAAGGACTTGGCACTGAAAACATCATTTTGTGTAAAACTGGGTTCTTGCATAATGAAATAGTTTCTTAAGGAAAGGATCAGATTCAGTTTTCTTAAACGCTCATTCTGAGCACTGGGAGAGTGAGAAACAAGGACCTGGCACTGAAAACATCATTTTGTGTAAAACTGGGTTTGTTTATAATGAAAAAAATTCTTTAGGAAAGGATCAGATTCAGTTTTCTTAAACGATCATTCTGAGCACTGGGAGAGTGAGAAACAAGGACCTGGCACTGAAAACATCATTTTGTGTAAAACTGGGTTCTTGCATAATGAAATAGTTTCTTAAGGAAAGGATCAGAATCAGTTTTCTTAAACGTTCATTCTGAGTGCTGGGAGAGTGAGAAACAAGGACTTGGCACTGAAAACATCATTTTGTGTAAAACTGGGTTCTTGCATAATGAAATAGTTTCTTAAGGAAAGGATCAGAATCAGTTTTCTTAAACGTTCATTCTGAGTGCTGGGAGAGTGAGAAACAAGGACTTGGCACTGAAAACAGCATTTTGTGTAAAACTGGGTTCTTGCATAATGAAATAGTTTCTTAAGGAAAGGATCAGAATCAGTTTTCTTAAACACTCATTATGAGTGCTGGGAGAGTGAGAAACAAGGATTTGGCACTGAAATCTTAATTTTGTGTAAAACTGGGTTCTTGCATAATGAAAAAGTTTCTTAAGGAAAGGATCAGAATCAGTTT
The DNA here is from genome assembly GCA_029783895.1 of Triplophysa bombifrons. NCBI lineage: Eukaryota > Metazoa > Chordata > Actinopteri > Cypriniformes > Nemacheilidae > Triplophysa > Triplophysa bombifrons. The sequence goes on from CM056455.1 coordinate 10,616,450, forward strand.
TCTTAAACACTCATTCTGAGTGCTGGGAGAGTGAGAAACAAGGATTTGGCACTGAAAACATCATTTTGTGTAAAACTGGGTTCTTGCATAATGAAAAAGTTTCTTAAGGAAAGGATCAGAATCAGTTTTCTTAAACACTCATTCTGAGCGCTGGGAGAGTGAGAAACAAGGACCTGGCACTGAAAACATCATTTTGTGTAAAACTGGGTTTGTTTATAATGAAAAAAAATCTTTAGGAAAGGATCAGATTCAGTTTTCTTAAACACTCATTCAGAGTGCTGGGAGAGTGAGAAACAAGGACTTGGCAATGAAAACATCATTTTGTGTAAAACTGGGTTTGTTTATAATGAAAAAAATTCTTTAGGAAAGGATCAGATTCAGTTTTCTTAAACGATCATTCTGTGCACTGGGAGAGTGAGAAACAAGGACCTGGCACTGAAAACATCATTTTGTGTAAAACTGGGTTCTTGCATAATGAAATAGTTTCTTAAGGAAAGGATCAGAATCAGTTTTCTTAAACGTTCATTCTGAGTGCTGGGAGAGTGAGAAACAAAGACCTGGCACTGAAAACATCATTTTGTGTAAAACTGGATTTGTTTATAATGAAAACATTTCTTTAGGAAAGGATCAGAATCAGTTTTCTTAAACGCTCATTCAGAGTGCTGGGAGAGTGAGAAACAAGGACCTGGCACTGAAAACATCATTTTGTGTAAAACTGGGTTCTTGCATAATGAAAAAAATTCTTTAGGAAAGGATCAGATTCAGTTTTCTTAAACGCTCATTCTGAGCAATGGGAGAGTGAGAAACAAGGACCTGGCACTGAAAACATCATTTTGTGTAAAACTGGGTTCTTGCATAATGAAAAAGTTTCTTAAGGAAAGGATCAGAATCAGTTTTCTTAAACACTCATTCTGAGTGCTGGGAGAGTGAGAAACAAGGATTTGGCACTGAAAACATCATTTTGTGTAAAACTGGGTTCTTGCATAATGAAAAAGTTTCTTAAGGAAAGGATCAGATTCAGTTTTCTTAAACACTCATTCAGAGTGCTGGGAGAGTGAGAAACAAGGACTTGGCAATGAAAACATCATTTTGTGTAAAACTGGGTTTGTTTATAATGAAAAAAATTCTTTAGGAAAGGATCAGATTCAGTTTTCTTAAACGATCATTCTGAGCACTGGGAGAGTGAGAAACAAGGACCTGGCACTGAAAACATCATTTTGTGTAAAACTGGGTTCTTGCATAATGAAATAGTTTCTTAAGGAAAGGATCAGAATCAGTTTTCTTAAACGTTCATTCTGAGTGCTGGGAGAGTGAGAAACAAGGACTTGGCACTGAAAACATCATTTTGTGTAAAACTGGGTTCTTGCATAATGAAATAGTTTCTTAAGGAAAGGATCAGAATCAGTTTTCTTAAACGTTCATTCTGAGTGCTGGGAGAGTGAGAAACAAGGACTTGGCACTGAAAACAGCATTTTGTGTAAAACTGGGTTCTTGCATAATGAAATAGTTTCTTAAGGAAAGGATCCGAATCAGTTTTCTTAAACACTCATTATGAGTGCTGGGAGAGTGAGAAACAAGGATTTGGCACTGAAATCTTAATTTTGTGTAAAACTGGGTTCTTGCATAATGAAAAAGTTTCTTAAGGAAAGGATCAGAATCAGTTTTCTTAAACACTCATTCTGAGTGCTGGGAGAGTGAGAAACAAGGATTTGGCACTGAAAACATCATTTTGTGTAAAACTGGGTTCTTGCATAATGAAAAAGTTTCTTAAGGAAAGGATCAGAATCAGTTTTCTTAAACACTCATTCTGAGCGCTGGGAGAGTGAGAAACAAGGACCTGGCACTGAAAACATCATTTTGTGTAAAACTGGGTTTGTTTATAATGAAAAAAAATCTTTAGGAAAGGATCAGATTCAGTTTTCTTAAACACTCATTCAGAGTGCTGGGAGAGTGAGAAACAAGGACTTGGCAATGAAAACATCATTTTGTGTAAAACTGGGTTTGTTTATAATGAAAAAAATTCTTTAGGAAAGGATCAGATTCAGTTTTCTTAAACGATCATTCTGTGCACTGGGAGAGTGAGAAACAAGGACCTGGCACTGAAAACATCATTTTGTGTAAAACTGGGTTCTTGCATAATGAAATAGTTTCTTAAGGAAAGGATCAGAATCAGTTTTCTTAAACGTTCATTCTGAGTGCTGGGAGAGTGAGAAACAAGGACTTGGCACTGAAAACATCATTTTGTGTAAAACTGGATTTGTTTATAATGAAAACATTTCTTTAGGAAAGGATCAGAATCAGTTTTCTTAAACGCTCATTCAGAGTGCTGGGAGAGTGAGAAACAAGGACTTGGCACTGAAAACAGCATTTTGTGTAAAACTGGGTTCTTGCATAATGAAAAAGTTTCTTAAGGAAAGGATCAGAATCAGTTTTCTTAAACACTCATTCTGAGTGCTGGGAGAGTGAGAAACAAGGATTTGGCACTGAAAACATCATTTTGTGTAAAACTGGGTTCTTGCATAATGAAAAAGTTTCTTAAGGAAAGGATCAGAATCAGTTTTCTTAAACACTCATTCTGAGCGCTGGGAGAGTGAGAAACAAGGACCTGGCACTGAAAACATCATTTTGTGTAAAACTGGGTTCTTGCATAATGAAATAGTTTCTTAAGGAAAGGATCAGAATCAGTTTTCTTAAACACTCATTCTGAGTGCTGGGAGAGTGAGAAACAAGGACTTGGCAATGAAAACATCATTTTGTGTAAAACTGGGTTTGTTTATAATGAAAAAAATTCTTTAGGAAAGGATCAGATTCAGTTTTCTTAAACGCTCATTCTGAGCACTGGGAGAGTGAGAAACAAGGACCTGGCACTGAAAACATCATTTTGTGTAAAACTGGGTTCTTGCATAATGAAATAGTTTCTTAAGGAAAGGATCAGATTCAGTTTTCTTAAACACTCATTCAGAGTGCTGGGAGAGTGAGAAACAAGGACTTGGCAATGAAAACATCATTTTGTGTAAAACTGGGTTTGTTTATAATGAAAAAAATTCTTTAGGAAAGGATCAGATTCAGTTTTCTTAAACGATCATTCTGAGCACTGGGAGAGTGAGAAACAAGGACCTGGCACTGAAAACATCATTTTGTGTAAAACTGGGTTCTTGCATAATGAAATAGTTTCTTAAGGAAAGGATCAGATTCAGTTTTCTTAAACACTCATTCAGAGTGCTGGGAGAGTGAGAAACAAGGACTTGGCAATGAAAACATCATTTTGTGTAAAACTGGGTTTGTTTATAATGAAAAAAATTCTTTAGGAAAGGATCAGATTCAGTTTTCTTAAACGATCATTCTGAGCACTGGGAGAGTGAGAAACAAGGACCTGGCACTGAAAACATCATTTTGTGTAAAACTGGGTTCTTGCATAATGAAATAGTTTCTTAAGGAAAGGATCAGAATCAGTTTTCTTAAACGTTCATTCTGAGTGCTGGGAGAGTGAGAAACAAGGACTTGGCACTGAAAACATCATTTTGTGTAAAACTGGGTTCTTGCATAATGAAATAGTTTCTTAAGGAAAGGATAAGAATCAGTTTTCTTAAACTCTCATTCTGAGTGCTGGGAGAGTGAGAAACAAAGACCTGGCACTGAAAACATCATTTTGTGTAAAACTGGATTTGTTTATAATGAAAACATTTCTTTAGGAAAGGATCAGAATCAGTTTTCTTAAACGCTCATTCAGAGTGCTGGGAGAGTGAGAAACAAGGACCTGGCACTGAAAACATCATTTTGTGTAAAACTGGGTTCTTGCATAATGAAAAAAATTCTTTAGGAAAGGATCAGATTCAGTTTTCTTAAACGCTCATTCTGAGCAATGGGAGAGTGAGAAACAAGGACCTGGCACTGAAAACATCATTTTGTGTAAAACTGGGTTCTTGCATAATGAAAAAGTTTCTTAAGGAAAGGATCAGAATCAGTTTTCTTAAACACTCATTCTGAGTGCTGGGAGAGTGAGAAACAAGGATTTGGCACTGAAAACATCATTTTGTGTAAAACTGGGTTCTTGCATAATGAAAAAGTTTCTTAAGGAAAGGATCAGATTCAGTTTTCTTAAACACTCATTCAGAGTGCTGGGACAGTGAGAAACAAGGACTTGGCAATGAAAACATCATTTTGTGTAAAACTGGGTTTGTTTATAATGAAAAAAATTCTTTAGGAAAGGATCAGATTCAGTTTTCTTAAACGATCATTCTGAGCACTGGGAGAGTGAGAAACAAGGACCTGGCACTGAAAACATCATTTTGTGTAAAACTGGGTTCTTGCATAATGAAATAGTTTCTTAAGGAAAGGATCAGAATCAGTTTTCTTAAACGTTCATTCTGAGTGCTGGGAGAGTGAGAAACAAGGACTTGGCACTGAAAACATCATTTTGTGTAAAACTGGGTTCTTGCATAATGAAATAGTTTCTTAAGGAAAGGATCAGAATCAGTTTTCTTAAACGTTCATTCTGAGTGCTGGGAGAGTGAGAAACAAGGACTTGGCACTGAAAACAGCATTTTGTGTAAAACTGGGTTCTTGCATAATGAAATAGTTTCTTAAGGAAAGGATCAGAATCAGTTTTCTTAAACACTCATTATGAGTGCTGGGAGAGTGAGAAACAAGGATTTGGCACTGAAATCTTAATTTTGTGTAAAACTGGGTTCTTGCATAATGAAAAAGTTTCTTAAGGAAAGGATCAGAATCAGTTTTCTTAAACACTCATTCTGAGTGCTGGGAGAGTGAGAAACAAGGATTTGGCACTGAAAACATCATTTTGTGTAAAACTGGGTTCTTGCATAATGAAAAAGTTTCTTAAGGAAAGGATCAGAATCAGTTTTCTTAAACACTCATTCTGAGCGCTGGGAGAGTGAGAAACAAGGACCTGGCACTGAAAACATCATTTTGTGTAAAACTGGGTTTGTTTATAATGAAAAAAAATATTTAGGAAAGGATCAGATTCAGTTTTCTTAAACACTCATTCAGAGTGCTGGGAGAGTGAGAAACAAGGACTTGGCAATGAAAACATCATTTTGTGTAAAACTGGGTTTGTTTATAATGAAAAAAATTCTTTAGGAAAGGATCAGATTCAGTTTTCTTAAACGATCATTCTGTGCACTGGGAGAGTGAGAAACAAGGACCTGGCACTGAAAACATCATTTTGTGTAAAACTGGGTTCTTGCATAATGAAATAGTTTCTTAAGGAAAGGATCAGAATCAGTTTTCTTAAACGTTCATTCTGAGTGCTGGGAGAGTGAGAAACAAGGACTTGGCACTGAAAACATCATTTTGTGTAAAACTGGGTTCTTGCATAATGAAAAAGTTTCTTAAGGAAAGGATCAGAATCAGTTTTCTTAAACACTCATTCTGAGCGCTGGGAGAGTGAGAAACAAGGACCTGGCACTGAAAACATCATTTTGTGTAAAACTGGGTTTGTTTATAATGAAAAAAAATCTTTAGGAAAGGATCAGATTCAGTTTTCTTAAACACTCATTCAGAGTGCTGGGAGAGTGAGAAACAAGGACTTGGCAATGAAAACATCATTTTGTGTAAAACTGGGTTTGTTTATAATGAAAAAAATTCTTTAGGAAAGGATCAGATTCAGTTTTCTTAAACGATCATTCTGTGCACTGGGAGAGTGAGAAACAAGGACTTGGCACTGAAAACATCATTTTGTGTAAAACTGGATTTGTTTATAATGAAAACATTTCTTTAGGAAAGGATCAGAATCAGTTTTCTTAAACACTCATTCTGAGCGCTGGGAGAGTGAGAAACAAGGACCTGGCACTGAAAACATCATTTTGTGTAAAACTGGGTTCTTGCATAATGAAATAGTTTCTTAAGGAAAGGATCAGAATCAGTTTTCTTAAACGTTCATTCTGAGTGCTGGGAGAGTGAGAAACAAGGACTTGGCACTGAAAACATCATTTTGTGTAAAACTGGGTTCTTGCATAATGAAATAGTTTCTTAAGGAAAGGATCAGATTCAGTTTTCTTAAACACTCATTCAGAGTGCTGGGAGAGTGAGAAACAAGGACCTGGCACTGAAAACATCATTTTGTGTAAAACTGGATTTGTTTATAATGAAAACATTTCTTTAGGAAAGGATCAGAATCAGTTTTCTTAAACGTTCATTCTGAGTGCTGGGAGAGTGAGAAACAAGGACTTGGCACTGAAAACATCATTTTGTGTAAAACTGGGTTCTTGCATAATGAAATAGTTTCTTAAGGAAAGGATCAGATTCAGTTTTCTTAAACGCTCATTCTGAGCACTGGGAGAGTGAGAAACAAGGACCTGGCACTGAAAACATCATTTTGTGTAAAACTGGGTTTGTTTATAATGAAAAAAATTCTTTAGGAAAGGATCAGATTCAGTTTTCTTAAACGATCATTCTGAGCACTGGGAGAGTGAGAAACAAGGACCTGGCACTGAAAACATCATTTTGTGTAAAACTGGGTTCTTGCATAATGAAATAGTTTCTTAAGGAAAGGATCAGAATCAGTTTTCTTAAACGTTCATTCTGAGTGCTGGGAGAGTGAGAAACAAGGACTTGGCACTGAAAACATCATTTTGTGTAAAACTGGGTTCTTGCATAATGAAATAGTTTCTTAAGGAAAGGATCAGAATCAGTTTTCTTAAACGTTCATTCTGAGTGCTGGGAGAGTGAGAAACAAGGACTTGGCACTGAAAACAGCATTTTGTGTAAAACTGGGTTCTTGCATAATGAAATAGTTTCTTAAGGAAAGGATCAGAATCAGTTTTCTTAAACACTCATTATGAGTGCTGGGAGAGTGAGAAACAAGGATTTGGCACTGAAATCTTAATTTTGTGTAAAACTGGGTTCTTGCATAATGAAAAAGTTTCTTAAGGAAAGGATCAGAATCAGTTTTCTTAAACACTCATTCTGAGTGCTGGGAGAGTGAGAAACAAGGATTTGGCACTGAAAACATCATTTTGTGTAAAACTGGGTTCTTGCATAATGAAAAAGTTTCTTAAGGAAAGGATCAGAATCAGTTTTCTTAAACACTCATTCTGAGCGCTGGGAGAGTGAGAAACAAGGACCTGGCACTGAAAACATCATTTTGTGTAAAACTGGGTTTGTTTATAATGAAAAAAAATCTTTAGGAAAGGATCAGATTCAGTTTTCTTAAACACTCATTCAGAGTGCTGGGAGAGTGAGAAACAAGGACTTGGCAATGAAAACATCATTTTGTGTAAAACTGGGTTTGTTTATAATGAAAAAAATTCTTTAGGAAAGGATCAGATTCAGTTTTCTTAAACGATCATTCTGTGCACTGGGAGAGTGAGAAACAAGGACCTGGCACTGAAAACATCATTTTGTGTAAAACTGGGTTCTTGCATAATGAAATAGTTTCTTAAGGAAAGGATCAGAATCAGTTTTCTTAAACGTTCATTCTGAGTGCTGGGAGAGTGAGAAACAAAGACCTGGCACTGAAAACATCATTTTGTGTAAAACTGGATTTGTTTATAATGAAAACATTTCTTTAGGAAAGGATCAGAATCAGTTTTCTTAAACGCTCATTCAGAGTGCTGGGAGAGTGAGAAACAAGGACCTGGCACTGAAAACATCATTTTGTGTAAAACTGGGTTCTTGCATAATGAAAAAAATTCTTTAGGAAAGGATCAGATTCAGTTTTCTTAAACGCTCATTCTGAGCAATGGGAGAGTGAGAAACAAGGACCTGGCACTGAAAACATCATTTTGTGTAAAACTGGGTTCTTGCATAATGAAAAAGTTTCTTAAGGAAAGGATCAGAATCAGTTTTCTTAAACACTCATTCTGAGTGCTGGGAGAGTGAGAAACAAGGATTTGGCACTGAAAACATCATTTTGTGTAAAACTGGGTTCTTGCATAATGAAAAAGTTTCTTAAGGAAAGGATCAGATTCAGTTTTCTTAAACACTCATTCAGAGTGCTGGGAGAGTGAGAAACAAGGACTTGGCAATGAAAACATCATTTTGTGTAAAACTGGGTTTGTTTATAATGAAAAAAATTCTTTAGGAAAGGATCAGATTCAGTTTTCTTAAACGATCATTCTGAGCACTGGGAGAGTGAGAAACAAGGACCTGGCACTGAAAACATCATTTTGTGTAAAACTGGGTTCTTGCATAATGAAATAGTTTCTTAAGGAAAGGATCAGAATCAGTTTTCTTAAACGTTCATTCTGAGTGCTGGGAGAGTGAGAAACAAGGACTTGGCACTGAAAACATCATTTTGTGTAAAACTGGGTTCTTGCATAATGAAATAGTTTCTTAAGGAAAGGATCAGAATCAGTTTTCTTAAACGTTCATTCTGAGTGCTGGGAGAGTGAGAAACAAGGACTTGGCACTGAAAACAGCATTTTGTGTAAAACTGGGTTCTTGCATAATGAAATAGTTTCTTAAGGAAAGGATCCGAATCAGTTTTCTTAAACACTCATTATGAGTGCTGGGAGAGTGAGAAACAAGGATTTGGCACTGAAATCTTAATTTTGTGTAAAACTGGGTTCTTGCATAATGAAAAAGTTTCTTAAGGAAAGGATCAGAATCAGTTTTCTTAAACACTCATTCTGAGTGCTGGGAGAGTGAGAAACAAGGATTTGGCACTGAAAACATCATTTTGTGTAAAACTGGGTTCTTGCATAATGAAAAAGTTTCTTAAGGAAAGGATCAGAATCAGTTTTCTTAAACACTCATTCTGAGCGCTGGGAGAGTGAGAAACAAGGACCTGGCACTGAAAACATCATTTTGTGTAAAACTGGGTTTGTTTATAATGAAAAAAAATCTTTAGGAAAGGATCAGATTCAGTTTTCTTAAACACTCATTCAGAGTGCTGGGAGAGTGAGAAACAAGGACTTGGCAATGAAAACATCATTTTGTGTAAAACTGGGTTTGTTTATAATGAAAAAAATTCTTTAGGAAAGGATCAGATTCAGTTTTCTTAAACGATCATTCTGTGCACTGGGAGAGTGAGAAACAAGGACCTGGCACTGAAAACATCATTTTGTGTAAAACTGGGTTCTTGCATAATGAAATAGTTTCTTAAGGAAAGGATCAGAATCAGTTTTCTTAAACGTTCATTCTGAGTGCTGGGAGAGTGAGAAACAAGGACTTGGCACTGAAAACATCATTTTGTGTAAAACTGGATTTGTTTATAATGAAAACATTTCTTTAGGAAAGGATCAGAATCAGTTTTCTTAAACGCTCATTCAGAGTGCTGGGAGAGTGAGAAACAAGGACTTGGCACTGAAAACAGCATTTTGTGTAAAACTGGGTTCTTGCATAATGAAAAAGTTTCTTAAGGAAAGGATCAGAATCAGTTTTCTTAAACACTCATTCTGAGTGCTGGGAGAGTGAGAAACAAGGATTTGGCACTGAAAACATCATTTTGTGTAAAACTGGGTTCTTGCATAATGAAAAAGTTTCTTAAGGAAAGGATCAGAATCAGTTTTCTTAAACACTCATTCTGAGCGCTGGGAGAGTGAGAAACAAGGACCTGGCACTGAAAACATCATTTTGTGTAAAACTGGGTTCTTGCATAATGAAATAGTTTCTTAAGGAAAGGATCAGAATCAGTTTTCTTAAACACTCATTCTGAGTGCTGGGAGAGTGAGAAACAAGGACTTGGCAATGAAAACATCATTTTGTGTAAAACTGGGTTTGTTTATAATGAAAAAAATTCTTTAGGAAAGGATCAGATTCAGTTTTCTTAAACGCTCATTCTGAGCACTGGGAGAGTGAGAAACAAGGACCTGGCACTGAAAACATCATTTTGTGTAAAACTGGGTTCTTGCATAATGAAATAGTTTCTTAAGGAAAGGATCAGATTCAGTTTTCTTAAACACTCATTCAGAGTGCTGGGAGAGTGAGAAACAAGGACTTGGCAATGAAAACATCATTTTGTGTAAAACTGGGTTTGTTTATAATGAAAAAAATTCTTTAGGAAAGGATCAGATTCAGTTTTCTTAAACGATCATTCTGAGCACTGGGAGAGTGAGAAACAAGGACCTGGCACTGAAAACATCATTTTGTGTAAAACTGGGTTCTTGCATAATGAAATAGTTTCTTAAGGAAAGGATCAGATTCAGTTTTCTTAAACACTCATTCAGAGTGCTGGGAGAGTGAGAAACAAGGACTTGGCAATGAAAACATCATTTTGTGTAAAACTGGGTTTGTTTATAATGAAAAAAATTCTTTAGGAAAGGATCAGATTCAGTTTTCTTAAACGATCATTCTGAGCACTGGGAGAGTGAGAAACAAGGACCTGGCACTGAAAACATCATTTTGTGTAAAACTGGGTTCTTGCATAATGAAATAGTTTCTTAAGGAAAGGATCAGAATCAGTTTTCTTAAACGTTCATTCTGAGTGCTGGGAGAGTGAGAAACAAGGACTTGGCACTGAAAACATCATTTTGTGTAAAACTGGGTTCTTGCATAATGAAATAGTTTCTTAAGGAAAGGATAAGAATCAGTTTTCTTAAACTCTCATTCTGAGTGCTGGGAGAGTGAGAAACAAAGACCTGGCACTGAAAACATCATTTTGTGTAAAACTGGATTTGTTTATAATGAAAACATTTCTTTAGGAAAGGATCAGAATCAGTTTTCTTAAACGCTCATTCAGAGTGCTGGGAGAGTGAGAAACAAGGACCTGGCACTGAAAACATCATTTTGTGTAAAACTGGGTTCTTGCATAATGAAAAAAATTCTTTAGGAAAGGATCAGATTCAGTTTTCTTAAACGCTCATTCTGAGCAATGGGAGAGTGAGAAACAAGGACCTGGCACTGAAAACATCATTTTGTGTAAAACTGGGTTCTTGCATAATGAAAAAGTTTCTTAAGGAAAGGATCAGAATCAGTTTTCTTAAACACTCATTCTGAGTGCTGGGAGAGTGAGAAACAAGGATTTGGCACTGAAAACATCATTTTGTGTAAAACTGGGTTCTTGCATAATGAAAAAGTTTCTTAAGGAAAGGATCAGATTCAGTTTTCTTAAACACTCATTCAGAGTGCTGGGACAGTGAGAAACAAGGACTTGGCAATGAAAACATCATTTTGTGTAAAACTGGGTTTGTTTATAATGAAAAAAATTCTTTAGGAAAGGATCAGATTCAGTTTTCTTAAACGATCATTCTGAGCACTGGGAGAGTGAGAAACAAGGACCTGGCACTGAAAACATCATTTTGTGTAAAACTGGGTTCTTGCATAATGAAATAGTTTCTTAAGGAAAGGATCAGAATCAGTTTTCTTAAACGTTCATTCTGAGTGCTGGGAGAGTGAGAAACAAGGACTTGGCACTGAAAACATCATTTTGTGTAAAACTGGGTTCTTGCATAATGAAATAGTTTCTTAAGGAAAGGATCAGAATCAGTTTTCTTAAACGTTCATTCTGAGTGCTGGGAGAGTGAGAAACAAGGACTTGGCACTGAAAACAGCATTTTGTGTAAAACTGGGTTCTTGCATAATGAAATAGTTTCTTAAGGAAAGGATCAGAATCAGTTTTCTTAAACACTCATTATGAGTGCTGGGAGAGTGAGAAACAAGGATTTGGCACTGAAATCTTAATTTTGTGTAAAACTGGGTTCTTGCATAATGAAAAAGTTTCTTAAGGAAAGGATCAGAATCAGTTTTCTTAAACACTCATTCTGAGTGCTGGGAGAGTGAGAAACAAGGATTTGGCACTGAAAACATCATTTTGTGTAAAACTGGGTTCTTGCATAATGAAAAAGTTTCTTAAGGAAAGGATCAGAATCAGTTTTCTTAAACACTCATTCTGAGCGCTGGGAGAGTGAGAAACAAGGACCTGGCACTGAAAACATCATTTTGTGTAAAACTGGGTTTGTTTATAATGAAAAAAAATATTTAGGAAAGGATCAGATTCAGTTTTCTTAAACACTCATTCAGAGTGCTGGGAGAGTGAGAAACAAGGACTTGGCAATGAAAACATCATTTTGTGTAAAACTGGGTTTGTTTATAATGAAAAAAATTCTTTAGGAAAGGATCAGATTCAGTTTTCTTAAACGATCATTCTGTGCACTGGGAGAGTGAGAAACAAGGACCTGGCACTGAAAACATCATTTTGTGTAAAACTGGGTTCTTGCATAATGAAATAGTTTCTTAAGGAAAGGATCAGAATCAGTTTTCTTAAACGTTCATTCTGAGTGCTGGGAGAGTGAGAAACAAGGACTTGGCACTGAAAACATCATTTTGTGTAAAACTGGGTTCTTGCATAATGAAAAAGTTTCTTAAGGAAAGGATCAGAATCAGTTTTCTTAAACACTCATTCTGAGCGCTGGGAGAGTGAGAAACAAGGACCTGGCACTGAAAACATCATTTTGTGTAAAACTGGGTTTGTTTATAATGAAAAAAAATCTTTAGGAAAGGATCAGATTCAGTTTTCTTAAACACTCATTCAGAGTGCTGGGAGAGTGAGAAACAAGGACTTGGCAATGAAAACATCATTTTGTGTAAAACTGGGTTTGTTTATAATGAAAAAAATTCTTTAGGAAAGGATCAGATTCAGTTTTCTTAAACGATCATTCTGTGCACTGGGAGAGTGAGAAACAAGGACTTGGCACTGAAAACATCATTTTGTGTAAAACTGGATTTGTTTATAATGAAAACATTTCTTTAGGAAAGGATCAGAATCAGTTTTCTTAAACGCTCATTCAGAGTGCTGGGAGAGTGAGAAACAAGGACTTGGCACTGAAAACAGCATTTTGTGTAAAACTGGGTTCTTGCATAATGAAATAGTTTCTTAAGGAAAGGATCAGAATCAGTTTTCTTAAACGCTCATTCTGAGCAATGGGAGAGTGAGAAACAAGGACCTGGCACTGAAAACATCATTTTGTGTAAAACTGGGTTCTTGCATAATGAAAAAGTTTCTTAAGGAAAGGATCAGAATCAGTTTTCTTAAACACTCATTCTGAGTGCTGGGAGAGTGAGAAACAAGGATTTGGCACTGAAAACATCATTTTGTGTAAAACTGGGTTCTTGCATAATGAAAAAGTTTCTTAAGGAAAGGATCAGATTCAGTTTTCTTAAACACTCATTCAGAGTGCTGGGAGAGTGAGAAACAAGGACTTGGCAATGAAAACATCATTTTGTGTAAAACTGGGTTTGTTTATAATGAAAAAAATTCTTTAGGAAAGGATCAGATTCAGTTTTCTTAAACGATCATTCTGAGCACTGGGAGAGTGAGAAACAAGGACCTGGCACTGAAAACATCATTTTGTGTAAAACTGGGTTCTTGCATAATGAAATAGTTTCTTAAGGAAAGGATCAGAATCAGTTTTCTTAAACGTTCATTCTGAGTGCTGGGAGAGTGAGAAACAAGGACTTGGCACTGAAAACATCATTTTGTGTAAAACTGGGTTCTTGCATAATGAAATAGTTTCTTAAGGAAAGGATCAGAATCAGTTTTCTTAAACGTTCATTCTGAGTGCTGGGAGAGTGAGAAACAAGGACTTGGCACTGAAAACAGCATTTTGTGTAAAACTGGGTTCTTGCATAATGAAATAGTTTCTTAAGGAAAGGATCAGAATCAGTTTTCTTAAACACTCATTATGAGTGCTGGGAGAGTGAGAAACAAGGATTTGGCACTGAAATCTTAATTTTGTGTAAAACTGGGTTCTTGCATAATGAAAAAGTTTCTTAAGGAAAGGATCAGAATCAGTTTTCTTAAACACTCATTCTGAGTGCTGGGAGAGTGAGAAACAAGGATTTGGCACTGAAAACATCATTTTGTGTAAAACTGGGTTCTTGCATAATGAAAAAGTTTCTTAAGGAAAGGATCAGAATCAGTTTTCTTAAACACTCATTCTGAGCGCTGGGAGAGTGAGAAACAAGGACCTGGCACTGAAAACATCATTTTGTGTAAAACTGGGTTTGTTTATAATGAAAAAAAATCTTTAGGAAAGGATCAGATTCAGTTTTCTTAAACACTCATTCAGAGTGCTGGGAGAGTGAGAAACAAGGACTTGGCAATGAAAACATCATTTTGTGTAAAACTGGGTTTGTTTATAATGAAAAAAATTCTTTAGGAAAGGATCAGATTCAGTTTTCTTAAACGATCATTCTGTGCACTGGGAGAGTGAGAAACAAGGACCTGGCACTGAAAACATCATTTTGTGTAAAACTGGGTTCTTGCATAATGAAATAGTTTCTTAAGGAAAGGATCAGAATCAGTTTTCTTAAACGTTCATTCTGAGTGCTGGGAGAGTGAGAAACAAGGACTTGGCACTGAAAACATCATTTTGTGTAAAACTGGATTTGTTTATAATGAAAACATTTCTTTAGGAAAGGATCAGAATCAGTTTTCTTAAACGCTCATTCAGAGTGCTGGGAGAGTGAGAAACAAGGACTTGGCACTGAAAACAGCATTTTGTGTAAAACTGGGTTCTTGCATAATGAAATAGTTTCTTAAGGAAAGGATCAGAATCAGTTTTCTTAAACACTCATTATGAGTGCTGGGAGAGTGAGAAACAAGGATTTGGCACTGAAATCTTAATTTTGTGTAAAACTGGGTTCTTGCATAATGAAAAAGTTTCTTAAGGAAAGGATCAGAATCAGTTTTCTTAAACACTCATTCTGAGTGATGGGAGAGTGAGAAACAAGGATTTGGCACTGAAAACATCATTTTGTGTAAAACTGGGTTCTTGCATAATGAAAAAGTTTCTTAAGGAAAGGATCAGAATCAGTTTTCTTAAACACTCATTCTGAGCGCTGGGAGAGTGAGAAACAAGGACCTGGCACTGAAAACATCATTTTGTGTAAAACTGGGTTCTTGCATAATGAAATAGTTTCTTAAGGAAAGGATCAGAATCAGTTTTCTTAAACACTCATTCTGAGTGCTGGGAGAGTGAGAAACAAGGACTTGGCAATGAAAACATCATTTTGTGTAAAACTGGGTTTGTTTATAATGAAAAAAATTCTTTAGGAAAGGATCAGATTCAGTTTTCTTAAACGCTCATTCTGAGCACTGGGAGAGTGAGAAACAAGGACCTGGCACTGAAAACATCATTTTGTGTAAAACTGGGTTCTTGCATAATGAAATAGTTTCTTAAGGAAAGGATCAGATTCAGTTTTCTTAAACACTCATTCAGAGTGCTGGGAGAGTGAGAAACAAGGACTTGGCAATGAAAACATCATTTTGTGTAAAACTGGGTTTGTTTATAATGAAAAAAATTCTTTAGGAAAGGATCAGATTCAGTTTTCTTAAACGATCATTCTGAGCACTGGGAGAGTGAGAAACAAGGACCTGGCACTGAAAACATCATTTTGTGTAAAACTGGGTTCTTGCATAATGAAATAGTTTCTTAAGGAAAGGATCAGATTCAGTTTTCTTAAACACTCATTCAGAGTGCTGGGAGAGTGAGAAACAAGGACTTGGCAATGAAAACATCATTTTGTGTAAAACTGGGTTTGTTTATAATGAAAAAAATTCTTTAGGAAAGGATCAGATTCAGTTTTCTTAAACGATCATTCTGAGCACTGGGAGAGTGAGAAACAAGGACCTGGCACTGAAAACATCATTTTGTGTAAAACTGGGTTCTTGCATAATGAAATAGTTTCTTAAGGAAAGGATCAGAATCAGTTTTCTTAAACGTTCATTCTGAGTGCTGGGAGAGTGAGAAACAAGGACTTGGCACTGAAAACAGCATTTTGTGTAAAACTGGGTTCTTGCATAATGAAATAGTTTCTTAAGGAAAGGATCAGAATCAGTTTTCTTAAACACTCATTATGAGTGCTGGGAGAGTGAGAAACAAGGATTTGGCACTGAAATCTTAATTTTGTGTAAAACTGGGTTCTTGCATAATGAAAAAGTTTCTTAAGGAAAGGATCAGAATCAGTTTTCTTAAACACTCATTCTGAGTGCTGGGAGAGTGAGAAACAAGGATTTGGCACTGAAAACATCATTTTGTGTAAAACTGGGTTCTTGCATAATGAAAAAGTTTCTTAAGGAAAGGATCAGAATCAGTTTTCTTAAACACTCATTCTGAGCGCTGGGAGAGTGAGAAACAAGGACCTGGCACTGAAAACATCATTTTGTGTAAAACTGGGTTTGTTTATAATGAAAAAAAATCTTTAGGAAAGGATCAGATTCAGTTTTCTTAAACACTCATTCAGAGTGCTGGGAGAGTGAGAAACAAGTACTTGGCAATGAAAACATCATTTTGTGTAAAACTGGGTTTGTTTATAATGAAAAAAATTCTTTAGGAAAGGATCAGATTCAGTTTTCTTAAACGATCATTCTGTGCACTGGGAGAGTGAGAAACAAGGACCTGGCACTGAAAACATCATTTTGTGTAAAACTGGGTTCTTGCATAATGAAATAGTTTCTTAAGGAAAGGATCAGAATCAGTTTTCTTAAACGTTCATTCTGAGTGCTGGGAGAGTGAGAAACAAGGACTTGGCACTGAAAACATCATTTTGTGTAAAACTGGATTTGTTTATAATGAAAACATTTCTTTAGGAAAGGATCAGAATCAGTTTTCTTAAACGCTCATTCAGAGTGCTGGGAGAGTGAGAAACAAGGACTTGGCACTGAAAACAGCATTTTGTGTAAAACTGGGTTCTTGCATAATGAAATAGTTTCTTAAGGAAAGGAACAGAATCAGTTTTCTTAAACACTCATTATGAGTGCTGGGAGAGTGAGAAACAAGGATTTGGCACTGAAATCTTAATTTTGTGTAAAACTGGGTTCTTGCATAATGAAAAAGTTTCTTAAGGAAAGGATCAGAATCAGTTTTCTTAAACACTCATTCTGAGTGCTGGGAGAGTGAGAAACAAGGATTTGGCACTGAAAACATCATTTTGTGTAAAACTGGGTTCTTGCATAATGAAAAAGTTTCTTAAGGAAAGGATCAGAATCAGTTTTCTTAAACACTCATTCTGAGCGCTGGGAGAGTGAGAAACAAGGACCTGGCACTGAAAACATCATTTTGTGTAAAACTGGGTTCTTGCATAATGAAATAGTTTCTTAAGGAAAGGATCAGAATCAGTTTTCTTAAACACTCATTCTGAGTCCTGGGAGAGTGAGAAACAAGGACTTGGCAATGAAAACATCATTTTGTGTAAAACTGGGTTTGTTTATAATGAAAAAAATTCTTTAGGAAAGGATCAGATTCAGTTTTCTTAAACGCTCATTCTGAGCACTGGGAGAGTGAGAAACAAGGACCTGGCACTGAAAACATCATTTTGTGTAAAACTGGGTTCTTGCATAATGAAATAGTTTCTTAAGGAAAGGATCAGATTCAGTTTTCTTAAACACTCATTCAGAGTGCTGGGAGAGTGAGAAACAAGGACTTGGCAATGAAAACATCATTTTGTGTAAAACTGGGTTTGTTTATAATGAAAAAAATTCTTTAGGAAAGGATCAGATTCAGTTTTCTTAAACGATCATTCTGAGCACTGGGAGAGTGAGAAACAAGGACCTGGCACTGAAAACATCATTTTGTGTAAAACTGGGTTCTTGCATAATGAAATAGTTTCTTAAGGAAAGGATCAGATTCAGTTTTCTTAAACACTCATTCAGAGTGCTGGGAGAGTGAGAAACAAGGACTTGGCAATGAAAACATCATTTTGTGTAAAACTGGGTTTGTTTATAATGAAAAAAATTCTTTAGGAAAGGATCAGATTCAGTTTTCTTAAACGATCATTCTGAGCACTGGGAGAGTGAGAAACAAGGACCTGGCACTGAAAACATCATTTTGTGTAAAACTGGGTTCTTGCATAATGAAATAGTTTCTTAAGGAAAGGATCAGAATCAGTTTTCTTAAACGTTCATTCTGAGTGCTGGGAGAGTGAGAAACAAGGACTTGGCACTGAAAACATCATTTTGTGTAAAACTGGGTTCTTGCATAATGAAATAGTTTCTTAAGGAAAGGATAAGAATCAGTTTTCTTAAACTCTCATTCTGAGTGCTGGGAGAGTGAGAAACAAAGACCTGGCACTGAAAACATCATTTTGTGTAAAACTGGATTTGTTTATAATGAAAACATTTCTTTAGGAAAGGATCAGAATCAGTTTTCTTAAACGCTCATTCAGAGTGCTGGGAGAGTGAGAAACAAGGACCTGGCACTGAAAACATCATTTTGTGTAAAACTGGGTTCTTGCATAATGAAAAAAATTCTTTAGGAAAGGATCAGATTCAGTTTTCTTAAACGCTCATTCTGAGCAATGGGAGAGTGAGAAACAAGGACCTGGCACTGAAAACATCATTTTGTGTAAAACTGGGTTCTTGCATAATGAAAAAGTTTCTTAAGGAAAGGATCAGAATCAGTTTTCTTAAACACTCATTCTGAGTGCTGGGAGAGTGAGAAACAAGGATTTGGCACTGAAAACATCATTTTGTGTAAAACTGGGTTCTTGCATAATGAAAAAGTTTCTTAAGGAAAGGATCAGATTCAGTTTTCTTAAACACTCATTCAGAGTGCTGGGAGAGTGAGAAACAAGGACTTGGCAATGAAAACATCATTTTGTGTAAAACTGGGTTTGTTTATAATGAAAAAAATTCTTTAGGAAAGGATCAGATTCAGTTTTCTTAAACGATCATTCTGAGCACTGGGAGAGTGAGAAACAAGGACCTGGCACTGAAAACATCATTTTGTGTAAAACTGGGTTCTTGCATAATGAAATAGTTTCTTAAGGAAAGGATCAGAATCAGTTTTCTTAAACGTTCATTCTGAGTGCTGGGAGAGTGAGAAACAAGGACTTGGCACTGAAAACATCATTTTGTGTAAAACTGGGTTCTTGCATAATGAAATAGTTTCTTAAGGAAAGGATCAGAATCAGTTTTCTTAAACGTTCATTCTGAGTGCTGGGAGAGTGAGAAACAAGGACTTGGCACTGAAAACAGCATTTTGTGTAAAACTGGGTTCTTGCATAATGAAATAGTTTCTTAAGGAAAGGATCAGAATCAGTTTTCTTAAACACTCATTATGAGTGCTGGGAGAGTGAGAAACAAGGATTTGGCACTGAAATCTTAATTTTGTGTAAAACTGGGTTCTTGCATAATGAAAAAGTTTCTTAAGGAAAGGATCAGAATCAGTTTTCTTAAACACTCATTCTGAGTGCTGGGAGAGTGAGAAACAAGGATTTGGCACTGAAAACATCATTTTGTGTAAAACTGGGTTCTTGCATAATGAAAAAGTTTCTTAAGGAAAGGATCAGAATCAGTTTTCTTAAACACTCATTCTGAGCGCTGGGAGAGTGAGAAACAAGGACCTGGCACTGAAAACATCATTTTGTGTAAAACTGGGTTTGTTTATAATGAAAAAAAATCTTTAGGAAAGGATCAGATTCAGTTTTCTTAAACACTCATTCAGAGTGCTGGGAGAGTGAGAAACAAGGACTTGGCAATGAAAACATCATTTTGTGTAAAACTGGGTTTGTTTATAATGAAAAAAATTCTTTAGGAAAGGATCAGATTCAGTTTTCTTAAACGATCATTCTGTGCACTGGGAGAGTGAGAAACAAGGACCTGGCACTGAAAACATCATTTTGTGTAAAACTGGGTTCTTGCATAATGAAATAGTTTCTTAAGGAAAGGATCAGAATCAGTTTTCTTAAACGTTCATTCTGAGTGCTGGGAGAGTGAGAAACAAGGACTTGGCACTGAAAACATCATTTTGTGTAAAACTGGATTTGTTTATAATGAAAACATTTCTTTAGGAAAGGATCAGAATCAGTTTTCTTAAACGCTCATTCAGAGTGCTGGGAGAGTGAGAAACAAGGACTTGGCACTGAAAACAGCATTTTGTGTAAAACTGGGTTCTTGCATAATGAAATAGTTTCTTAAGGAAAGGATCAGAATCAGTTTTCTTAAACACTCATTATGAGTGCTGGGAGAGTGAGAAACAAGGATTTGGCACTGAAATCTTAATTTTGTGTAAAACTGGGTTCTTGCATAATGAAAAAGTTTCTTAAGGAAAGGATCAGAATCAGTTTTCTTAAACACTCATTCTGAGTGCTGGGAGAGTGAGAAACAAGGATTTGGCACTGAAAACATCATTTTGTGTAAAACTGGGTTCTTGCATAATGAAAAAGTTTCTTAAGGAAAGGATCAGAATCAGTTTTCTTAAACACTCATTCTGAGCGCTGGGAGAGTGAGAAACAATGACCTGGCACTGAAAACATCATTTTGTGTAAAACTGGGTTCTTGCATAATGAAATAGTTTCTTAAGGAAAGGATCAGAATCAGTTTTCTTAAACACTCATTCTGAGTGCTGGGAGAGTGAGAAACAAGGACTTGGCAATGAAAACATCATTTTGTGTAAAACTGGGTTTGTTTATAATGAAAAAAATTCTTTAGGAAAGGATCAGATTCAGTTTTCTTAAACGCTCATTCTGAGCACTGGGAGAGTGAGAAACAAGGACCTGGCACTGAAAACATCATTTTGTGTAAAACTGGGTTCTTGCATAATGAAATAGTTTCTTAAGGAAAGGATCAGATTCAGTTTTCTTAAACACTCATTCAGAGTGCTGGGAGAGTGAGAAACAAGGACTTGGCAATGAAAACATCATTTTGTGTAAAACTGGGTTTGTTTATAATGAAAAAAATTCTTTAGGAAAGGATCAGATTCAGTTTTCTTAAACGATCATTCTGAGCACTGGGAGAGTGAGAAACAAGGACCTGGCACTGAAAACATCATTTTGTGTAAAACTGGGTTCTTGCATAATGAAATAGTTTCTTAAGGAAAGGATCAGATTCAGTTTTCTTAAACACTCATTCAGAGTGCTGGGAGAGTGAGAAACAAGGACTTGGCAATGAAAACATCATTTTGTGTAAAACTGGGTTTGTTTATAATGAAAAAAATTCTTTAGGAAAGGATCAGATTCAGTTTTCTTAAACGATCATTCTGAGCACTGGGAGAGTGAGAAACAAGGACCTGGCACTGAAAACATCATTTTGTGTAAAACTGGGTTCTTGCATAATGAAATAGTTTCTTAAGGAAAGGATCAGAATCAGTTTTCTTAAACGTTCATTCTGAGTGCTGGGAGAGTGAGAAACAAGGACTTGGCACTGAAAACATCATTTTGTGTAAAACTGGGTTCTTGCATAATGAAATAGTTTCTTAAGGAAAGGATAAGAATCAGTTTTCTTAAACTCTCATTCTGAGTGCTGGGAGAGTGAGAAACAAAGACCTGGCACTGAAAACATCATTTTGTGTAAAACTGGATTTGTTTATAATGAAAACATTTCTTTAGGAAAGGATCAGAATCAGTTTTCTTAAACGCTCATTCAGAGTGCTGGGAGAGTGAGAAACAAGGACCTGGCACTGAAAACATCATTTTGTGTAAAACTGGGTTCTTGCATAATGAAAAAAATTCTTTAGGAAAGGATCAGATTCAGTTTTCTTAAACGCTCATTCTGAGCAATGGGAGAGTGAGAAACAAGGACCTGGCACTGAAAACATCATTTTGTGTAAAACTGGGTTCTTGCATAATGAAAAAGTTTCTTAAGGAAAGGATCAGAATCAGTTTTCTTAAACACTCATTCTGAGTGCTGGGAGAGTGAGAAACAAGGATTTGGCACTGAAAACATCATTTTGTGTAAAACTGGGTTCTTGCATAATGAAAAAGTTTCTTAAGGAAAGGATCAGATTCAGTTTTCTTAAACACTCATTCAGAGTGCTGGGAGAGTGAGAAACAAGGACTTGGCAATGAAAACATCATTTTGTGTAAAACTGGGTTTGTTTATAATGAAAAAAATTCTTTAGGAAAGGATCAGATTCAGTTTTCTTAAACGATCATTCTGAGCACTGGGAGAGTGAGAAACAAGGACCTGGCACTGAAAACATCATTTTGTGTAAAACTGGGTTCTTGCATAATGAAATAGTTTCTTAAGGAAAGGATCAGAATCAGTTTTCTTAAACGTTCATTCTGAGTGCTGGGAGAGTGAGAAACAAGGACTTGGCACTGAAAACATCATTTTGTGTAAAACTGGGTTCTTGCATAATGAAATAGTTTCTTAAGGAAAGGATCAGAATCAGTTTTCTTAAACGTTCATTCTGAGTGCTGGGAGAGTGAGAAACAAGGACTTGGCACTGAAAACAGCATTTTGTGTAAAACTGGGTTCTTGCATAATGAAATAGTTTCTTAAGGAAAGGATCAGAATCAGTTTTCTTAAACACTCATTATGAGTGCTGGGAGAGTGAGAAACAAGGATTTGGCACTGAAATCTTAATTTTGTGTAAAACTGGGTTCTTGCATAATGAAAAAGTTTCTTAAGGAAAGGATCAGAATCAGTTTTCTTAAACACTCATTCTGAGTGCTGGGAGAGTGAGAAACAAGGATTTGGCACTGAAAACATCATTTTGTGTAAAACTGGGTTCTTGCATAATGAAAAAGTTTCTTAAGGAAAGGATCAGAATCAGTTTTCTTAAACACTCATTCTGAGCGCTGGGAGAGTGAGAAACAAGGACCTGGCACTGAAAACATCATTTTGTGTAAAACTGGGTTTGTTTATAATGAAAAAAAATCTTTAGGAAAGGATCAGATTCAGTTTTCTTAAACACTCATTCAGAGTGCTGGGAGAGTGAGAAACAAGGACTTGGCAATGAAAACATCATTTTGTGTAAAACTGGGTTTGTTTATAATGAAAAAAATTCTTTAGGAAAGGATCAGATTCAGTTTTCTTAAACGATCATTCTGTGCACTGGGAGAGTGAGAAACAAGGACCTGGCACTGAAAACATCATTTTGTGTAAAACTGGGTTCTTGCATAATGAAATAGTTTCTTAAGGAAAGGATCAGAATCAGTTTTCTTAAACGTTCATTCTGAGTGCTGGGAGAGTGAGAAACAAGGACTTGGCACTGAAAACATCATTTTGTGTA
Organism: Triplophysa bombifrons; assembly: GCA_029783895.1. Classification (NCBI taxonomy): domain Eukaryota; kingdom Metazoa; phylum Chordata; class Actinopteri; order Cypriniformes; family Nemacheilidae; genus Triplophysa; species Triplophysa bombifrons. The sequence goes on from CM056455.1 coordinate 10,639,306, forward strand.
AAACTGGATTTGTTTATAATGAAAACATTTCTTTAGGAAAGGATCAGAATCAGTTTTCTTAAACGCTCATTCAGAGTGCTGGGAGAGTGAGAAACAAGGACTTGGCACTGAAAACAGCATTTTGTGTAAAACTGGGTTCTTGCATAATGAAATAGTTTCTTAAGGAAAGGATCAGAATCAGTTTTCTTAAACACTCATTATGAGTGCTGGGAGAGTGAGAAACAAGGATTTGGCACTGAAATCTTAATTTTGTGTAAAACTGGGTTCTTGCATAATGAAAAAGTTTCTTAAGGAAAGGATCAGAATCAGTTTTCTTAAACACTCATTCTGAGTGCTGGGAGAGTGAGAAACAAGGATTTGGCACTGAAAACATCATTTTGTGTAAAACTGGGTTCTTGCATAATGAAAAAGTTTCTTAAGGAAAGGATCAGAATCAGTTTTCTTAAACACTCATTCTGAGCGCTGGGAGAGTGAGAAACAATGACCTGGCACTGAAAACATCATTTTGTGTAAAACTGGGTTCTTGCATAATGAAATAGTTTCTTAAGGAAAGGATCAGAATCAGTTTTCTTAAACACTCATTCTGAGTGCTGGGAGAGTGAGAAACAAGGACTTGGCAATGAAAACATCATTTTGTGTAAAACTGGGTTTGTTTATAATGAAAAAAATTCTTTAGGAAAGGATCAGATTCAGTTTTCTTAAACGCTCATTCTGAGCACTGGGAGAGTGAGAAACAAGGACCTGGCACTGAAAACATCATTTTGTGTAAAACTGGGTTCTTGCATAATGAAATAGTTTCTTAAGGAAAGGATCAGATTCAGTTTTCTTAAACACTCATTCAGAGTGCTGGGAGAGTGAGAAACAAGGACTTGGCAATGAAAACATCATTTTGTGTAAAACTGGGTTTGTTTATAATGAAAAAAATTCTTTAGGAAAGGATCAGATTCAGTTTTCTTAAACGATCATTCTGAGCACTGGGAGAGTGAGAAACAAGGACCTGGCACTGAAAACATCATTTTGTGTAAAACTGGGTTCTTGCATAATGAAATAGTTTCTTAAGGAAAGGATCAGATTCAGTTTTCTTAAACACTCATTCAGAGTGCTGGGAGAGTGAGAAACAAGGACTTGGCAATGAAAACATCATTTTGTGTAAAACTGGGTTTGTTTATAATGAAAAAAATTCTTTAGGAAAGGATCAGATTCAGTTTTCTTAAACGATCATTCTGAGCACTGGGAGAGTGAGAAACAAGGACCTGGCACTGAAAACATCATTTTGTGTAAAACTGGGTTCTTGCATAATGAAATAGTTTCTTAAGGAAAGGATCAGAATCAGTTTTCTTAAACGTTCATTCTGAGTGCTGGGAGAGTGAGAAACAAGGACTTGGCACTGAAAACATCATTTTGTGTAAAACTGGGTTCTTGCATAATGAAATAGTTTCTTAAGGAAAGGATAAGAATCAGTTTTCTTAAACTCTCATTCTGAGTGCTGGGAGAGTGAGAAACAAAGACCTGGCACTGAAAACATCATTTTGTGTAAAACTGGATTTGTTTATAATGAAAACATTTCTTTAGGAAAGGATCAGAATCAGTTTTCTTAAACGCTCATTCAGAGTGCTGGGAGAGTGAGAAACAAGGACCTGGCACTGAAAACATCATTTTGTGTAAAACTGGGTTCTTGCATAATGAAAAAAATTCTTTAGGAAAGGATCAGATTCAGTTTTCTTAAACGCTCATTCTGAGCAATGGGAGAGTGAGAAACAAGGACCTGGCACTGAAAACATCATTTTGTGTAAAACTGGGTTCTTGCATAATGAAAAAGTTTCTTAAGGAAAGGATCAGAATCAGTTTTCTTAAACACTCATTCTGAGTGCTGGGAGAGTGAGAAACAAGGATTTGGCACTGAAAACATCATTTTGTGTAAAACTGGGTTCTTGCATAATGAAAAAGTTTCTTAAGGAAAGGATCAGAATCAGTTTTCTTAAACACTCATTCTGAGTGCTGGGAGAGTGAGAAACAAGGACTTGGCACTGAAAACATCATTTTGTGTAAAACTGGGTTTGTTTATAATGAAAAAAATTCTTTTTTTCATTTGTGTTTAAAAAAACCCAGTTTTACACAAAATGATGTTTTCAGTGCCAGGTCCTTGTTTCTCACTCTCCCAGTGCTCAGAATGATCGTTTAAGAAAACTGAATCTGATCCTTTCCTAAATAATTTTTTTCATTATAAACAAACCCAGTTTTACACAAAATGATGTTTTCATTGCCAAGTCCTTGTTTCTCACTCTCCCAGCACTCTGAATGAGTGTTTAAGAAAACTGAATCTGATCCTTTCCTTAAGAAACTATTTCATTATGCAAGAACCCAGTTTTACACAAAATGATGTTTTCAGTGCCAAGTCCTTGTTTCTCACTCTCCCAGCACTCAGAATGAACGTTTAAGAAAACTGATTCTGATCCTTTCCTTAAGAAACTATTTCATTATAAACAAACCCAGTTTTACACAAAATGATGTTTTCATTGCCAAGTCCTTGTTTCTCACTCTCCCAGCACTCTGAATGAGTGTTTAAGAAAACTGAATCTGATCCTTTCCTTAAGAAACTATTTCATTATGCAAGAACCCAGTTTTACACAAAATGATGTTTTCAGTGCCAGGTCCTTGTTTCTCACTCTCCCAGCACTCTGAATGAGCGTTTAAGAAAACTGATTCTGATCCTTTCCTATAGAAATGTTTTCATTATAAACAAACCCAGTTTTACACAAAATGATGTTTTCAGTGCCAAATCCTTGTTTCTCACTCTCCCAGCACTCAGAATGAGTTTTTAAGAAAACTGATTCTGATCCTTTCCTTAAGAAACTTTTTCATTATGCAAGAACCCAGTTTTACACAAAATTAAGATTTCAGTGCCAAATCCTTGTTTCTCACTCTCCCAGCACTCATAATGAGTGTTTAAGAAAACTGATTCTGATCCTTTCCTTAAGAAACTATTTCATTATGCAAGAACCCAGTTTTACACAAAATGCTGTTTTCAGTGCCAAGTCCTTGTTTCTCACTCTCCCAGCACTCTGAATGAGCGTTTAAGAAAACTGATTCTGATCCTTTCCTTAAGAAACTATTTCATTATGCAAGAACCCAGTTTTACACAAAATGATGTTTTCAGTGCCAAGTCCTTGTTTCTCACTCTCCCAGCACTCAGAATGAACGTTTAAGAAAACTGATTCTGATCCTTTCCTTAAGAAACTATTTCATTATGCAAGAACCCAGTTTTACACAAAATGATGTTTTCAGTGCCAAATCCTTGTTTCTCACTCTCCCAGCACTCAGAATGAGTGTTTAAGAAAACTGATTCTGATCCTTTCCTTAAGAAACTTTTTCATTATGCAAGAACCCAGTTTTACACAAAATTAAGATTTCAGTGCCAAATCCTTGTTTCTCACTCTCCCAGCACTCATAATGAGTGTTTAAGAAAACTGATTCTGATCCTTTCCTTAAGAAACTATTTCATTATGCAAGAACCCAGTTTTACACAAAATGATGTTTTCAGTGCCAAGTCCTTGTTTCTCACTCTCCCAGCACTCTGAATGAGCGTTTAAGAAAACTGATTCTGATCCTTTCCTAAAGAAATGTTTTCATTATAAACAAATCCAGTTTTACACAAAATGATGTTTTCAGTGCCAGGTCTTTGTTTCTCACTCTCCCAGCACTCAGAATGAGTGTTTAAGAAAACTGATTCTGATCCTTTCCTTAAGAAACTATTTCATTATGCAAGAACCCAGTTTTACACAAAATGATGTTTTCAGTGCCAAGTCCTTGTTTCTCACTCTCCCAGCACTCAGAATGAACGTTTAAGAAAACTGATTCTGATCCTTTCCTTAAGAAACTATTTCATTATGCAAGAACCCAGTTTTACACAAAATGATGTTTTCAGTGCCAGGTCCTTGTTTCTCACTCTCCCAGTGCTCAGAATGATCGTTTAAGAAAACTGAATCTGATCCTTTCCTAAAGAATTTTTTTCATTATAAACAAACCCAGTTTTACACAAAATGATGTTTTCATTGCCAAGTCCTTGTTTCTCACTCTCCCAGCACTCTGAATGAGTGTTTAAGAAAACTGAATCTGATCCTTTCCTTAAGAAACTATTTCATTATGCAAGAACCCAGTTTTACAAAATGATGTTTTCAGTGCCAAGTCCTTGTTTCTCACTCTCCCAGCACTCTGAATGAGTGTTTAAGAAAACTGAATCTGATCCTTTCCTTAAGAAACTATTTCATTATGCAAGAACCCAGTTTTACACAAAATGATGTTTTCAGTGCCAGGTCCTTGTTTCTCACTCTCCCAGTGCTCAGAATGATCGTTTAAGAAAACTGAATCTGATCCTTTCCTAAAGAATTTTTTTCTTAAACGCTCATTCTGAGCACTGGGAGAGTGAGAAACAAGGACCTGGCACTGAAAACATCATTTTGTGTAAAACTGGGTTCTTGCATAATGAAATAGTTTCTTAAGGAAAGGATCAGATTCAGTTTTCTTAAACACTCATTCAGAGTGCTGGGAGAGTGAGAAACAAGGACTTGGCAATGAAAACATCATTTTGTGTAAAACTGGGTTTGTTTATAATGAAAAAAAATCTTTAGGAAAGGATCAGATTCAGTTTTCTTAAACGATCATTCTGAGCACTGGGAGAGTGAGAAACAAGGACCTGGCACTGAAAACATCATTTTGTGTAAAACTGGGATCTTGCATAATGAAATAGTTTCTTAAGGAAAGGATCAGAATCAGTTTTCTTAAACGTTCATTCTGAGTGCTGGGAGAGTGAGAAACAAGGACTTGGCACTGAAAACATCATTTTGTGTAAAACTGGGTTCTTGCATAATGAAATAGTTTCTTAAGCAAAGAATCAGAATCAGTTTTCTTAAACACTCATTCTGAGTGCTGGGAGAGTGAGAAACAAGGACTTGGCACTGAAAACATCATTTTGTGTAAAACTGGGTTTGTTTATAATGAAAAAAATTCTTTAGGAAAGGATCAGATTCAGTTTTCTTAAACGCTCATTCTGAGCACTGGGAGAGTGAGAAACAAGGACCTGGCACTGAAAACATCATTTTGTGTAAAACTGGGTTCTTGCATAATGAAATAGTTTCTTAAGGAAAGGATCAGATTCAGTTTTCTTAAACACTCATTCAGAGTGCTGGGAGAGTGAGAAACAAGGACTTGGCAATGAAAACATCATTTTGTGTAAAACTGGGTTTGTTTATAATGAAAAAAATTCTTTAGGAAAGGATCAGATTCAGTTTTCTTAAACGATCATTCTGAGCACTGGGAGAGTGAGAAACAAGGACCTGGCACTGAAAACATCATTTTGTGTAAAACTGGGTTCTTGCATAATGAAATAGTTTCTTAAGGAAAGGATCAGAATCAGTTTTCTTAAACGTTCATTCTGAGTGCTGGGAGAGTGAGAAACAAGGACTTGGCACTGAAAACATCATTTTGTGTAAAACTGGGTTCTTGCATAATGAAATAGTTTCTTAAGGAAAGGATCAGAATCAGTTTTCTTAAACTCTCATTCTGAGTGCTGGGAGAGTGAGAAACAAAGACCTGGCACTGAAAACATCATTTTGTGTAAAACTGGATTTGTTTATAATGAAAACATTTCTATAGGAAAGGATCAGAATCAGTTTTCTTAAACGCTCATTCAGAGTGCTGGGAGAGTGAGAAACAAGGACCTGGCACTGAAAACATCATTTTGTGTAAAACTGGGTTCTTGCATAATGAAAAAAATTCTTTAGGAAAGGATCAGAATCAGTTTTCTTAAACGCTCATTCTGAGCACTGGGAGAGTGAGAAACAAGGACCTGGCACTGAAAACATCATTTTGTGTAAAACTGGGTTCTTGCATAATGAAATAGTTTCTTAAGGAAAGGATCAGAATCAGTTTTCTTAAACGTTCATTCTGAGTGCTGGGAGAGTGAGAAACAAGGACTTAGCACTGAAAACATCATTTTGTGTAAAACTGGGTTCTTGCATAATGAAATAGTTTCTTAAGGAAAGGATCAGATTCAGTTTTCTTAAACACTCATTCAGATTGCTGGGAGAGTGAGAAACAAGGACTTGGCAATGAAAACATCATTTTGTGTAAAACTGGGTTTGTTTATAATGAAAAAAATTATTTAGGAAAGGATCAGATTCAGTTTTCTTAAACGATCATTCTGAGCACTGGGAGAGTGAGAAACAAGGACCTGGCACTGAAAACATCATTTTGTGTAAAACTGGGTTCTTGCATAATGAAATAGTTTCTTAAGGAAAGGATCAGAATCAGTTTTCTTAAACGTTCATTCTGAGTGCTGGGAGAGTGAGAAACAAGGACTTGGCACTGAAAACATCATTTTGTGTAAAACTGGGTTCTTGCATAATGAAATAGTTTCTTAAGGAAAGGATCAGAATCAGTTTTCTTAAACACTCATTCTGAGTGCTGGGAGAGTGAGAAACAAAGACCTGGCACTGAAAACATCATTTTGTGTAAAACTGGATTTGTTTATAATGAAAACATTTCTTTAGGAAAGGATCAGAATCAGTTTTCTTAAACGTTCATTCTGAGTGCTGGGAGAGTGAGAAACAAGGACTTGGCACTGAAAACATCATTTTGTGTAAAACTGGGTTCTTGCATAATGAAATAGTTTCTTAAGGAAAGGATCAGATTCAGTTTTCTTAAACGCTCATTCTGAGCACTGGGAGAGTGAGAAACAAGGACCTGGCACTGAAAACATCATTTTGTGTAAAACTGGGTTCTTGCATAATGAAATAGTTTCTTAAGGAAAGGATCAGAATCAGTTTTCTTAAACGTTCATTCTGAGTGCTGGGAGAGTGAGAAACAAGGACTTGGCACTGAAAACATCATTTTGTGTAAAACTGGGTTCTTGCATAATGAAATAGTTTCTTAAGGAAAGGATCAGATTCAGTTTTCTTAAACACTCATTCAGAGTGCTGGGAGAGTGAGAAACAAGGACTTGGCAATGAAAACATCATTTTGTGTAAAACTGGGTTTGTTTATAATGAAAAAAATTCTTTAGGAAAGGATCAGAATCAGTTTTCTTAAACACTCATTCTGAGTGCTGGGAGAGTGAGAAACAAGGACTTGGCAATGAAAACATCATTTTGTGTAAAACTGGGTTTGTTTATAATGAAAAAAATTCTTTAGGAAAGGATCAGATTCAGTTTTCTTAAACACTCATTCAGAGTGCTGGGAGAGTGAGAAACAAGGACTTGGCAATGAAAACATCATTTTGTGTAAAACTGGGTTTGTTTATAATGAAAAAAATCTTTAGGAAAGGATCAGATTCAGTTTTCTTAAACGATCATTCTGAGCACTGGGAGAGTGAGAAACAAGGACCTGGCACTGAAAACATCATTTTGTGTAAAACTGGGATCTTGCATAATGAAATAGTTTCTTAAGGAAAGGATCAGAATCAGTTTTCTTAAACGTTCATTCTGAGTGCTGGGAGAGTGAGAAACAAGGACTTGGCACTGAAAACATCATTTTGTGTAAAACTGGGTTCTTGCATAATGAAATAGTTTCTTAAGGAAAGGATCAGAATCAGTTTTCTTAAACACTCATTCTGAGTGCTGGGAGAGTGAGAAACAAAGACCTGGCACTGAAAACATCATTTTGTGTAAAACTGGATTTGTTTATAATGAAAACATTTCTTTAGGAAAGGATCAGAATCAGTTTTCTTAAACCTTCATTCAGAGTGCTGGGAGAGTGAGAAACAAGGACTTGGCCCTGAAAACAGCATTTTGTGTAAAACTGGGTTCTTGCATAATGAAATAGTTTCTTAAGGAAAGGATCAGAATCAGTTTTCTTAAACACTCATTATGAGTGCTGGGAGAGTGAGAAACAAGGATTTGGCACTGAAATCTTAATTTTGTGTAAAACTGGGTTCTTGCATAATGAAAAAGTTTCTTAAGGAAAGGATCAGAATCAGTTTTCTTAAACACTCATTCTGAGCTCTGGGAGAGTGAGAAACAAGGATTTGGCACTGAAAACATCATTTTGTGTAAAACTGGGTTCTTGCATAATGAAAAAGTTTCTTAAGGAAAGGATCAGAATCAGTTTTCTTAAACACTCATTCTGAGCGCTGGGAGAGTGAGAAACAAGGACCTGGCACTGAAAACATCATTTTGTGTAAAACTGGGTTCTTGCATAATGAAATAGTTTCTTAAGGAAAGGATCAGAATCAGTTTTCTTAAACGTTCATTCTGAGTGCTGGGAGAGTGAGAAACAAGGACTTGGCACTGAAAACATCATTTTGTGTAAAACTGGGTTCTTGCATAATGAAATAGTTTCTTAAGGAAAGGATCAGATTCAGTTTTCTTAAACACTCATTCAGAGTGCTGGGAGAGTGAGAAACAAGGACTTGGCAATGAAAACATCATTTTGTGTAAAACTGGGTTTGTTTATAATGAAAAAAATTCTTTAGGAAAGGATCAGATTCAGTTTTCTTAAACGATCATTCTGAGCACTGGGAGAGTGAGAAACAAGGACCTGGCACTGAAAACATCATTTTGTGTAAAACTGGGTTCTTGCATAATGAAAAAGTTTCTTAAGGAAAGGATCAGAATCAGTTTTCTTAAACACTCATTCTGAGCGCTGGGAGAGTGAGAAACAAGGACCTGGCACTGAAAACATCATTTTGTGTAAAACTGGGTTTGTTTATAATGAAAAAAAATCTTTAGGAAAGGATCAGATTCAGTTTTCTTAAACACTCATTCAGAGTGCTGGGAGAGTGAGAAACAAGGACTTGGCAATGAAAACATCATTTTGTGTAAAACTGGGTTTGTTTATAATGAAAAAAATTCTTTAGGAAAGGATCAGATTCAGTTTTCTTAAACGATCATTCTGTGCACTGGGAGAGTGAGAAACAAGGACCTGGCACTGAAAACATCATTTTGTGTAAAACTGGGTTCTTGCATAATGAAATAGTTTCTTAAGGAAAGGATCAGAATCAGTTTTCTTAAACGTTCATTCTGAGTGCTGGGAGAGTGAGAAACAAGGACTTGGCACTGAAAACATCATTTTGTGTAAAACTGGATTTGTTTATAATGAAAACATTTCTTTAGGAAAGGATCAGAATCAGTTTTCTTAAACGCTCATTCAGAGTGCTGGGAGAGTGAGAAACAAGGACTTGGCACTGAAAACAGCATTTTGTGTAAAACTGGGTTCTTGCATAATGAAATAGTTTCTTACGGAAAGGATCAGAATCAGTTTTCTTAAACACTCATTATGAGTGCTGGGAGAGTGAGAAACAAGGATTTGGCACTGAAATCTTAATTTTGTGTAAAACTGGGTTCTTGCATAATGAAAAAGTTTCTTAAGGAAAGGATCAGAATCAGTTTTCTTAAACACTCATTCTGAGTGCTGGGAGAGTGAGAAACAAGGATTTGGCACTGAAAACATCATTTTGTGTAAAACTGGGTTCTTGCATAATGAAAAAGTTTCTTAAGGAAAGGATCAGAATCAGTTTTCTTAAACACTCATTCTGAGCGCTGGGAGAGTGAGAAACAAGGACCTGGCACAGAAAACATCATTTTGTGTAAAACTGGGTTCTTGCATAATGAAATAGTTTCTTAAGGAAAGGATCAGAATCAGTTTTCTTAAACACTCATTCTGAGTGCTGGGAGAGTGAGAAACAAGGACTTGGCAATGAAAACATCATTTTGTGTAAAACTGGGTTTGTTTATAATGAAAAAAATTCTTTAGGAAAGGATCAGATTCAGTTTTCTTAAACGCTCATTCTGAGCACTGGGAGAGTGAGAAACAAGGACCTGGCACTGAAAACATCATTTTGTGTAAAACTGGGTTCTTGCATAATGAAATAGTTTCTTAAGGAAAGGATCAGATTCAGTTTTCTTAAACACTCATTCAGAGTGCTGGGAGAGTGAGAAACAAGGACTTGGCAATGAAAACATCATTTTGTGTAAAACTGGGTTTGTTTATAATGAAAAAAATTCTTTAGGAAAGGATCAGATTCAGTTTTCTTAAACGATCATTCTGAGCACTGGGAGAGTGAGAAACAAGGACCTGGCACTGAAAACATCATTTTGTGTAAAACTGGGTTCTTGCATAATGAAATAGTTTCTTAAGGAAAGGATCAGATTCAGTTTTCTTAAACACTCATTCAGAGTGCTGGGAGAGTGAGAAACAAGGACTTGGCAATGAAAACATCATTTTGTGTAAAACTGGGTTTGTTTATAATGAAAAAAATTCTTTAGGAAAGGATCAGATTCAGTTTTCTTAAACGATCATTCTGAGCACTGGGAGAGTGAGAAACAAGGACCTGGCACTGAAAACATCATTTTGTGTAAAACTGGGTTCTTGCATAATGAAATAGTTTCTTAAGGAAAGGATCAGAATCAGTTTTCTTAAACGTTCATTCTGAGTGCTGGGAGAGTGAGAAACAAGGACTTGGCACTGAAAACATCATTTTGTGTAAAACTGGGTTCTTGCATAATGAAATAGTTTCTTAAGGAAAGGATCAGAATCAGTTTTCTTAAACTCTCATTCTGAGTGCTGGGAGAGTGAGAAACAAAGACCTGGCACTGAAAACATCATTTTGTGTAAAACTGGATTTGTTTATAATGAAAACATTTCTTTAGGAAAGGATCAGAATCAGTTTTCTTAAACGCTCATTCAGAGTGCTGGGAGAGTGAGAAACAAGGACCTGGCACTGAAAACATCATTTTGTGTAAAACTGGGTTCTTGCATAATGAAAAAAATTCTTTAGGAAAGGATCAGATTCAGTTTTCTTAAACGCTCATTCTGAGCAATGGGAGAGTGAGAAACAAGGACCTGGCACTGAAAACATCATTTTGTGTAAAACTGGGTTCTTGCATAATGAAAAAGTTTCTTAAGGAAAGGATCAGAATCAGTTTTCTTAAACACTCATTCTGAGTGCTGGGAGAGTGAGAAACAAGGATTTGGCACTGAAAACATCATTTTGTGTAAAACTGGGTTCTTGCATAATGAAAAAGTTTCTTAAGGAAAGGATCAGAATCAGTTTTCTTAAACACTCATTCTGAGTGCTGGGAGAGTGAGAAACAAGAACATGGCACTGAAAACATCATTTTGTGTAAAACTGGGTTTGTTTATAATGAAAAAAATTCTTTAGGAAAGGATCAGATTCAGTTTTCTTAAACGCTCATTCTGAGCACTGGGAGAGTGAGAAACAAGGACCTGGCACTGAAAACATCATTTTGTGTAAAACTGGGTTCTTGCATAATGAAATAGTTTCTTAAGGAAAGGATCAGATTCAGTTTTCTTAAACACTCATTCAGAGTGCTGGGAGAGTGAGAAACAAGGACTTGGCAATGAAAACATCATTTTGTGTAAAACTGGGTTTGTTTATAATGAAAAAAATTCTTTAGGAAAGGATCAGATTCAGTTTTCTTAAACGATCATTCTGAGCACTGGGAGAGTGAGAAACAAGGACCTGGCACTGAAAACATCATTTTGTGTAAAACTGGGTTCTTGCATAATGAAATAGTTTCTTAAGGAAAGGATCAGATTCAGTTTTCTTAAACACTCATTCAGAGTGCTGGGAGAGTGAGAAACAAGGACTTGGCAATGAAAACATCATTTTGTGTAAAACTGGGTTTGTTTATAATGAAAAAAATTCTTTAGGAAAGGATCAGATTCAGTTTTCTTAAACGATCATTCTGAGCACTGGGAGAGTGAGAAACAAGGACCTGGCACTGAAAACATCATTTTGTGTAAAACTGGGTTCTTGCATAATGAAATAGTTTCTTAAGGAAAGGATCAGAATCAGTTTTCTTAAACGTTCATTCTGAGTGCTGGGAGAGTGAGAAACAAGGACTTGGCACTGAAAACATCATTTTGTGTAAAACTGGGTTCTTGCATAATGAAATAGTTTCTTAAGGAAAGGATCAGAATCAGTTTTCTTAAACTCTCATTCTGAGTGCTGGGAGAGTGAGAAACAAAGACCTGGCACTGAAAACATCATTTTGTGTAAAACTGGATTTGTTTATAATGAAAACATTTCTATAGGAAAGGATCAGAATCAGTTTTCTTAAACGCTCATTCAGAGTGCTGGGAGAGTGAGAAACAAGGACCTGGCACTGAAAACATCATTTTGTGTAAAACTGGGTTCTTGCATAATGAAAAAAATTCTTTAGGAAAGGATCAGATTCAGTTTTCTTAAACGCTCATTCTGAGCACTGGGAGAGTGAGAAACAAGGACCTGGCACTGAAAACATCATTTTGTGTAAAACTGGGTTCTTGCATAATGAAATAGTTTCTTAAGGAAAGGATCAGATTCAGTTTTCTTAAACACTCATTCAGAGTGCTGGGAGAGTGAGAAACAAGGACTTGGCAATGAAAACATCATTTTGTGTAAAACTGGGTTTGTTTATAATGAAAAAAATTCTTTAGGAAAGGATCAGATTCAGTTTTCTTAAACGATCATTCTGAGCACTGGGAGAGTGAGAAACAAGGACCTGGCACTGAAAACATCATTTTGTGTAAAACTGGGTTCTTGCATAATGAAATAGTTTCTTAAGGAAAGGATCAGAATCAGTTTTCTTAAACGTTCATTCTGAGTGCTGGGAGAGTGAGAAACAAGGACTTGGCACTGAAAACATCATTTTGTGTAAAACTGGGTTCTTGCATAATGAAATAGTTTCTTAAGGAAAGGATCAGAATCAGTTTTCTTAAACACTCATTCTGAGTGCTGGGAGAGTGAGAAACAAAGACCTGGCACTGAAAACATCATTTTGTGTAAAACTGGATTTGTTTATAATGAAAACATTTCTTTAGGAAAGGATCAGAATCAGTTTTCTTAAACGTTCATTCTGAGTGCTGGGAGAGTGAGAAACAAGGACTTGGCACTGAAAACATCATTTTGTGTAAAACTGGGTTCTTGCATAATGAAATAGTTTCTTAAGGAAAGGATCAGATTCAGTTTTCTTAAACGCTCATTCTGAGCACTGGGAGAGTGAGAAACAAGGACCTGGCACTGAAAACATCATTTTGTGTAAAACTGGGTTCTTGCATAATGAAATAGTTTCTTAAGGAAAGGATCAGAATCAGTTTTCTTAAACGTTCATTCTGAGTGCTGGGAGAGTGAGAAACAAGGACTTGGCACTGAAAACATCATTTTGTGTAAAACTGGGTTCTTGCATAATGAAATAGTTTCTTAAGGAAAGGATCAGATTCAGTTTTCTTAAACACTCATTCAGAGTGCTGGGAGAGTGAGAAACAAGGACTTGGCAATGAAAACATCATTTTGTGTAAAACTGGGTTTGTTTATAATGAAAAAAATTCTTTAGGAAAGGATCAGAATCAGTTTTCTTAAACACTCATTCTGAGTGCTGGGAGAGTGAGAAACAAGGACTTGGCAATGAAAACATCATTTTGTGTAAAACTGGGTTTGTTTATAATGAAAAAAATTCTTTAGGAAAGGATCAGATTCAGTTTTCTTAAACACTCATTCAGAGTGCTGGGAGAGTGAGAAACAAGGACTTGGCAATGAAAACATCATTTTGTGTAAAACTGGGTTTGTTTATAATGAAAAAAATCTTTAGGAAAGGATCAGATTCAGTTTTCTTAAACGATCATTCTGAGCACTGGGAGAGTGAGAAACAAGGACCTGGCACTGAAAACATCATTTTGTGTAAAACTGGGATCTTGCATAATGAAATAGTTTCTTAAGGAAAGGATCAGAATCAGTTTTCTTAAACGTTCATTCTGAGTGCTGGGAGAGTGAGAAACAAGGACTTGGCACTGAAAACATCATTTTGTGTAAAACTGGGTTCTTGCATAATGAAATAGTTTCTTAAGGAAAGGATCAGAATCAGTTTTCTTAAACACTCATTCTGAGTGCTGGGAGAGTGAGAAACAAAGACCTGGCACTGAAAACATCATTTTGTGTAAAACTGGATTTGTTTATAATGAAAACATTTCTTTAGGAAAGGATCAGAATCAGTTTTCTTAAACCTTCATTCAGAGTGCTGGGAGAGTGAGAAACAAGGACTTGGCCCTGAAAACAGCATTTTGTGTAAAACTGGGTTCTTGCATAATGAAATAGTTTCTTAAGGAAAGGATCAGAATCAGTTTTCTTAAACACTCATTATGAGTGCTGGGAGAGTGAGAAACAAGGATTTGGCACTGAAATCTTAATTTTGTGTAAAACTGGGTTCTTGCATAATGAAAAAGTTTCTTAAGGAAAGGATCAGAATCAGTTTTCTTAAACACTCATTCTGAGCTCTGGGAGAGTGAGAAACAAGGATTTGGCACTGAAAACATCATTTTGTGTAAAACTGGGTTCTTGCATAATGAAAAAGTTTCTTAAGGAAAGGATCAGAATCAGTTTTCTTAAACACTCATTCTGAGCGCTGGGAGAGTGAGAAACAAGGACCTGGCACTGAAAACATCATTTTGTGTAAAACTGGGTTCTTGCATAATGAAATAGTTTCTTAAGGAAAGGATCAGAATCAGTTTTCTTAAACGTTCATTCTGAGTGCTGGGAGAGTGAGAAACAAGGACTTGGCACTGAAAACATCATTTTGTGTAAAACTGGGTTCTTGCATAATGAAATAGTTTCTTAAGGAAAGGATCAGATTCAGTTTTCTTAAACACTCATTCAGAGTGCTGGGAGAGTGAGAAACAAGGACTTGGCAATGAAAACATCATTTTGTGTAAAACTGGGTTTGTTTATAATGAAAAAAATTCTTTAGGAAAGGATCAGATTCAGTTTTCTTAAACGATCATTCTGAGCACTGGGAGAGTGAGAAACAAGGACCTGGCATTGAAAACATCATTTTGTGTAAAACTGGGTTCTTGCATAATGAAAAAGTTTCTTAAGGAAAGGATCAGAATCAGTTTTCTTAAACACTCATTCTGAGCGCTGGGAGAGTGAGAAACAAGGACCTGGCACTGAAAACATCATTTTGTGTAAAACTGGGTTTGTTTATAATGAAAAAAAATCTTTAGGAAAGGATCAGATTCAGTTTTCTTAAACACTCATTCAGAGTGCTGGGAGAGTGAGAAACAAGGACTTGGCAATGAAAACATCATTTTGTGTAAAACTGGGTTTGTTTATAATGAAAAAAATTCTTTAGGAAAGGATCAGATTCAGTTTTCTTAAACGATCATTCTGTGCACTGGGAGAGTGAGAAACAAGGACCTGGCACTGAAAACATCATTTTGTGTAAAACTGGGTTCTTGCATAATGAAATAGTTTCTTAAGGAAAGGATCAGAATCAGTTTTCTTAAACGTTCATTCTGAGTGCTGGGAGAGTGAGAAACAAGGACTTGGCACTGAAAACATCATTTTGTGTAAAACTGGATTTGTTTATAATGAAAACATTTCTTTAGGAAAGGATCAGAATCAGTTTTCTTAAACGCTCATTCAGAGTGCTGGGAGAGTGAGAAACAAGGACTTGGCACTGAAAACAGCATTTTGTGTAAAACTGGGTTCTTGCATAATGAAATAGTTTCTTACGGAAAGGATCAGAATCAGTTTTCTTAAACACTCATTATGAGTGCTGGGAGAGTGAGAAACAAGGATTTGGCACTGAAATCTTAATTTTGTGTAAAACTGGGTTCTTGCATAATGAAAAAGTTTCTTAAGGAAAGGATCAGAATCAGTTTTCTTAAACACTCATTCTGAGTGCTGGGAGAGTGAGAAACAAGGATTTGGCACTGAAAACATCATTTTGTGTAAAACTGGGTTCTTGCATAATGAAAAAGTTTCTTAAGGAAAGGATCAGAATCAGTTTTCTTAAACACTCATTCTGAGCGCTGGGAGAGTGAGAAACAAGGACCTGGCACAGAAAACATCATTTTGTGTAAAACTGGGTTCTTGCATAATGAAATAGTTTCTTAAGGAAAGGATCAGAATCAGTTTTCTTAAACACTCATTCTGAGTGCTGGGAGAGTGAGAAACAAGGACTTGGCAATGAAAACATCATTTTGTGTAAAACTGGGTTTGTTTATAATGAAAAAAATTCTTTAGGAAAGGATCAGATTCAGTTTTCTTAAACGCTCATTCTGAGCACTGGGAGAGTGAGAAACAAGGACCTGGCACTGAAAACATCATTTTGTGTAAAACTGGGTTCTTGCATAATGAAATAGTTTCTTAAGGAAAGGATCAGATTCAGTTTTCTTAAACACTCATTCAGAGTGCTGGGAGAGTGAGAAACAAGGACTTGGCAATGAAAACATCATTTTGTGTAAAACTGGGTTTGTTTATAATGAAAAAAATTCTTTAGGAAAGGATCAGATTCAGTTTTCTTAAACGATCATTCTGAGCACTGGGAGAGTGAGAAACAAGGACCTGGCACTGAAAACATCATTTTGTGTAAAACTGGGTTCTTGCATAATGAAATAGTTTCTTAAGGAAAGGATCAGATTCAGTTTTCTTAAACACTCATTCAGAGTGCTGGGAGAGTGAGAAACAAGGACTTGGCAATGAAAACATCATTTTGTGTAAAACTGGGTTTGTTTATAATGAAAAAAATTCTTTAGGAAAGGATCAGATTCAGTTTTCTTAAACGATCATTCTGAGCACTGGGAGAGTGAGAAACAAGGACCTGGCACTGAAAACATCATTTTGTGTAAAACTGGGTTCTTGCATAATGAAATAGTTTCTTAAGGAAAGGATCAGAATCAGTTTTCTTAAACGTTCATTCTGAGTGCTGGGAGAGTGAGAAACAAGGACTTGGCACTGAAAACATCATTTTGTGTAAAACTGGGTTCTTGCATAATGAAATAGTTTCTTAAGGAAAGGATCAGAATCAGTTTTCTTAAACTCTCATTCTGAGTGCTGGGAGAGTGAGAAACAAAGACCTGGCACTGAAAACATCATTTTGTGTAAAACTGGATTTGTTTATAATGAAAACATTTCTTTAGGAAAGGATCAGAATCAGTTTTCTTAAACGCTCATTCAGAGTGCTGGGAGAGTGAGAAACAAGGACCTGGCACTGAAAACATCATTTTGTGTAAAACTGGGTTCTTGCATAATGAAAAAAATTCTTTAGGAAAGGATCAGATTCAGTTTTCTTAAACGCTCATTCTGAGCAATGGGAGAGTGAGAAACAAGGACCTGGCACTGAAAACATCATTTTGTGTAAAACTGGGTTCTTGCATAATGAAAAAGTTTCTTAAGGAAAGGATCAGAATCAGTTTTCTTAAACACTCATTCAGAGTGCTGGGAGAGTGAGAAACAAGGACTTGGCAATGAAAACATCATTTTGTGTAAAACTGGGTTTGTTTATAATGAAAAAAATTCTTTAGGAAAGGATCAGATTCAGTTTTCTTAAACGATCATTCTGAGCACTGGGAGAGTGAGAAACAAGGACCTGGCACTGAAAACATCATTTTGTGTAAAACTGGGTTCTTGCATAATGAAATAGTTTCTTAAGGAAAGGATCAGATTCAGTTTTCTTAAACACTCATTCAGAGTGCTGGGAGAGTGAGAAACAAGGACTTGGCAATGAAAACATCATTTTGTGTAAAACTGGGTTTGTTTATAATGAAAAAAATTCTTTAGGAAAGGATCAGATTCAGTTTTCTTAAACGATCATTCTGAGCACTGGGAGAGTGAGAAACAAGGACCTGGCACTGAAAACATCATTTTGTGTAAAACTGGGTTCTTGCATAATGAAATAGTTTCTTAAGGAAAGGATCAGAATCAGTTTTCTTAAACGTTCATTCTGAGTGCTGGGAGAGTGAGAAACAAGGACTTGGCACTGAAAACATCATTTTGTGTAAAACTGGGTTCTTGCATAATGAAATAGTTTCTTAAGGAAAGGATCAGAATCAGTTTTCTTAAACTCTCATTCTGAGTGCTGGGAGAGTGAGAAACAAAGACCTGGCACTGAAAACATCATTTTGTGTAAAACTGGATTTGTTTATAATGAAAACATTTCTATAGGAAAGGATCAGAATCAGTTTTCTTAAACGCTCATTCAGAGTGCTGGGAGAGTGAGAAACAAGGACCTGGCACTGAAAACATCATTTTGTGTAAAACTGGGTTCTTGCATAATGAAAAAAATTCTTTAGGAAAGGATCAGATTCAGTTTTCTTAAACGCTCATTCTGAGCACTGGGAGAGTGAGAAACAAGGACCTGGCACTGAAAACATCATTTTGTGTAAAACTGGGTTCTTGCATAATGAAATAGTTTCTTAAGGAAAGGATCAGATTCAGTTTTCTTAAACACTCATTCAGAGTGCTGGGAGAGTGAGAAACAAGGACTTGGCAATGAAAACATCATTTTGTGTAAAACTGGGTTTGTTTATAATGAAAAAAATTCTTTAGGAAAGGATCAGATTCAGTTTTCTTAAACGATCATTCTGAGCACTGGGAGAGTGAGAAACAAGGACCTGGCACTGAAAACATCATTTTGTGTAAAACTGGGTTCTTGCATAATGAAATAGTTTCTTAAGGAAAGGATCAGAATCAGTTTTCTTAAACGTTCATTCTGAGTGCTGGGAGAGTGAGAAACAAGGACTTGGCACTGAAAACATCATTTTGTGTAAAACTGGGTTCTTGCATAATGAAATAGTTTCTTAAGGAAAGGATCAGAATCAGTTTTCTTAAACACTCATTCTGAGTGCTGGGAGAGTGAGAAACAAGGACTTGGCACTGAAAACATCATTTTGTGTAAAACTGGGTTCTTGCATAATGAAATAGTTTCTTAAGGAAAGGATCAGAATCAGTTTTCTTAAACTCTCATTCTGAGTGCTGGGAGAGTGAGAAACAAAGACCTGGCACTGAAAACATCATTTTGTGTAAAACTGGATTTGTTTATAATGAAAACATTTCTATAGGAAAGGATCAGAATCAGTTTTCTTAAACGCTCATTCAGAGTGCTGGGAGAGTGAGAAACAAGGACCTGGCACTGAAAACATCATTTTGTGTAAAACTGGGTTCTTGCATAATGAAAAAAATTCTTTAGGAAAGGATCAGATTCAGTTTTCTTAAACGCTCATTCTGAGCACTGGGAGAGTGAGAAACAAGGACCTGGCACTGAAAACATCATTTTGTGTAAAACTGGGTTCTTGCATAATGAAATAGTTTCTTAAGGAAAGGATCAGATTCAGTTTTCTTAAACACTCATTCAGAGTGCTGGGAGAGTGAGAAACAAGGACTTGGCAATGAAAACATCATTTTGTGTAAAACTGGGTTTGTTTATAATGAAAAAAATTCTTTAGGAAAGGATCAGATTCAGTTTTCTTAAACGATCATTCTGAGCACTGGGAGAGTGAGAAACAAGGACCTGGCACTGAAAACATCATTTTGTGTAAAACTGGGTTCTTGCATAATGAAATAGTTTCTTAAGGAAAGGATCAGAATCAGTTTTCTTAAACGTTCATTCTGAGTGCTGGGAGAGTGAGAAACAAGGACTTGGCACTGAAAACATCATTTTGTGTAAAACTGGGTTCTTGCATAATGAAATAGTTTCTTAAGGAAAGGATCAGAATCAGTTTTCTTAAACACTCATTCTGAGTGCTGGGAGAGTGAGAAACAAAGACCTGGCACTGAAAACATCATTTTGTGTAAAACTGGATTTGTTTATAATGAAAACATTTCTTTAGGAAAGGATCAGAATCAGTTTTCTTAAACGCTCATTCAGAGTGCTGGGAGAGTGAGAAACAAGGACTTGGCACTGAAAACATCATTTTGTGTAAAACTGGGTTCTTGCATAATGAAATAATTTCTTAAGGAAAGGATCAGAATCAGTTTTCTTAAACACTCATTATGAGTGCTGGGAGAGTGAGAAACAAGGATTTGGCACTGAAATCTTAATTTTGTGTAAAACTGGGTTCTTGCATAATGAAAAAGTTTCTTAAGGAAAGGATCAGAATCAGTTTTCTTAAACACTCATTCTGAGTGCTGGGAGAGTGAGAAACAAGGATTTGGCACTGAAAACATCATTTTGTGTAAAACTGGGTTCTTGCATAATGAAATAGTTTCTTAAGGAAAGGATCAGAATCAGTTTTCTTAAACGTTCATTCTGAGTGCTGGGAGAGTGAGAAACAAGGACTTGGCACTGAAAACATCATTTTGTGTAAAACTGGGTTCTTGCATAATGAAATAGTTTCTTAAGGAAAGGATCAGAATCAGTTTTCTTAAACGCTCATTCAGAGTGCTGGGAGAGTGAGAAACAAGGACTTGGCACTGAAAACAGCATTTTGTGTAAAACTGGGTTCTTGCATAATGAAATAGTTTCTTAAGGAAAGGATCAGAATCAGTTTTCTTAAACACTCATTATGAGTGCTGGGAGAGTGAGAAACAAGGATTTGGCACTGAAATCTTAATTTTGTGTAAAACTGGGTTCTTGCATAATGAAAAAGTTTCTTAAGGAAAGGATCAGAATCAGTTTTCTTAAAAACTCATTCTGAGTGCTGGGAGAGTGAGAAACAAGGATTTGGCACTGAAAACATCATTTTGTGTAAAACTGGGTTCTTGCATAATGAAAAAGTTTCTTAAGGAAAGGATCAGAATCAGTTTTCTTAAACACTCATTCTGAGCGCTGGGAGAGTGAGAAACAAGGACCTGGCACTGAAAACATCATTTTGTGTAAAACTGGGTTCTTGCATATTGAAAAAGTTTCTTAAGGAAAGGATCAGAATCAGTTTTCTTAAACACTCATTCTGAGCGCTGGGAGAGTGAGAAACAAGGACCTGGCACTGAAAACATCATTTTGTGTAAAACTGGGTTCTTGCATAATGAAATAGTTTCTTAAGGAAAGGATCAGAATCAGTTTTCTTAAACACTCATTCTGAGCGCTGGGAGAGTGAGAAACAAGGACCTGGCACTGAAAACATCATTTTGTGTAAAACTGGGTTCTTGCATAATGAAATAGTTTCTTAAGGAAAGGATCAGAATCAGTTTTCTTAAACACTCATTCTGAGTGCTGGGAGAGTGAGAAACAAGGACTTGGCAATGAAAACATCATTTTGTGTAAAACTGGGTTTGTTTATAATGAAAAAAATTCTTTAGGAAAGGATCAGATTCAGTTTTCTTAAACACTCATTCAGAGTGCTGGGAGAGTGAGAAACAAGGACTTGGCAATGAAAACATCATTTTGTGTAAAACTGGGTTTGTTTATAATGAAAAAAAATCTTTAGGAAAGGATCAGATTCAGTTTTCTTAAACGATCATTCTGAGCACTGGGAGAGTGAGAAACAAGGACCTGGCACTGAAAACATCATTTTGTGTAAAACTGGGATCTTGCATAATGAAATAGTTTCTTAAGGAAAGGATCAGAATCAGTTTTCTTAAACGTTCATTCTGAGTGCTGGGAGAGTGAGAAACAAGGACTTGGCACTGAAAACATCATTTTGTGTAAAACTGGGTTCTTGCATAATGAAATAGTTTCTTAAGGAAAGGATCAGAATCAGTTTTCTTAAACACTCATTCTGAGTGCTGGGAGAGTGAGAAACAAAGACCTGGCACTGAAAACATCATTTTGTGTAAAACTGGATTTGTTTATAATGAAAACATTTCTTTAGGAAAGGATCAGAATCAGTTTTCTTAAACGCTCATTCAGAGTGCTGGGAGAGTGAGAAACAAGGACTTGGCCCTGAAAACAGCATTTTGTGTAAAACTGGGTTCTTGCATAATGAAATAGTTTCTTAAGGAAAGGATCAGAATCAGTTTTCTTAAACACTCATTATGAGTGCTGGGAGAGTGAGAAACAAGGATTTGGCACTGAAATCTTAATTTTGTGTAAAACTGGGTTCTTGCATAATGAAAAAGTTTCTTAAGGAAAGGATCAGAATCAGTTTTCTTAAACACTCATTCTGAGCTCTGGGAGAGTGAGAAACAAGGATTTGGCACTGAAAACATCATTTTGTGTAAAACTGGGTTCTTGCATAATGAAAAAGTTTCTTAAGGAAAGGATCAGAATCAGTTTTCTTAAACACTCATTCTGAGTGCTGGGAGAGTGAGAAACAAGGACTTGGCACTGAAAACATCATTTTGTGTAAAACTGGGTTTGTTTATAATGAAAAAAATTCTTTAGGAAAGGATCAGATTCAGTTTTCTTAAACGCTCATTCTGAGCACTGGGAGAGTGAGAAACAAGGACCTGGCACTGAAAACATCATTTTGTGTAAAACTGGGTTCTTGCATAATGAAATAGTTTCTTAAGGAAAGGATCAGATTCAGTTTTCTTAAACACTCATTCAGAGTGCTGGGAGAGTGAGAAACAAGGACTTGGCAATGAAAACATCATTTTGTGTAAAACTGGGTTTGTTTATAATGAAAAAAATTCTTTAGGAAAGGATCAGATTCAGTTTTCTTAAACGATCATTCTGAGCACTGGGAGAGTGAGAAACAAGGACCTGGCACTGAAAACATCATTTTGTGTAAAACTGGGTTCTTGCATAATGAAATAGTTTCTTAAGGAAAGGATCAGATTCAGTTTTCTTAAACACTCATTCAGAGTGCTGGGAGAGTGAGAAACAAGGACTTGGCAATGAAAACATCATTTTGTGTAAAACTGGGTTTGTTTATAATGAAAAAAATTCTTTAGGAAAGGATCAGATTCAGTTTTCTTAAACGATCATTCTGAGCACTGGGAGAGTGAGAAACAAGGACCTGGCACTGAAAACATCATTTTGTGTAAAACTGGGTTCTTGCATAATGAAATAGTTTCTTAAGGAAAGGATCAGAATCAGTTTTCTTAAACGTTCATTCTGAGTGCTGGGAGAGTGAGAAACAAGGACTTGGCACTGAAAACATCATTTTGTGTAAAACTGGGTTCTTGCATAATGAAATAGTTTCTTAAGGAAAGGATCAGAATCAGTTTTCTTAAACTCTCATTCTGAGTGCTGGGAGAGTGAGAAACAAAGACCTGGCACTGAAAACATCATTTTGTGTAAAACTGGATTTGTTTATAATGAAAACATTTCTATAGGAAAGGATCAGAATCAGTTTTCTTAAACGCTCATTCAGAGTGCTGGGAGAGTGAGAAACAAGGACCTGGCACTGAAAACATCATTTTGTGTAAAACTGGGTTCTTGCATAATGAAATAGTTTCTTAAGGAAAGGATCAGAATCAGTTTTCTTAAACACTCATTATGAGTGCTGGGAGAGTGAGAAACAAGGATTTGGCACTGAAATCTTAATTTTGTGTAAAACTGGGTTCTTGCATAATGAAAAAGTTTCTTAAGGAAAGGATCAGAATCAGTTTTCTTAAAAACTCATTCTGAGTGCTGGGAGAGTGAGAAACAAGGATTTGGCACTGAAAACATCATTTTGTGTAAAACTGGGTTCTTGCATAATGAAAAAGTTTCTTAAGGAAAGGATCAGAATCAGTTTTCTTAAACACTCATTCTGAGCGCTGGGAGAGTGAGAAACAAGGACCTGGCACTGAAAACATCATTTTGTGTAAAACTGGGTTCTTGCATAATGAAAAAGTTTCTTAAGGAAAGGATCAGAATCAGTTTTCTTAAACGATCATTCTGAGCACTGGGAGAGTGAGAAACAAGGACCTGGCACTGAAAACATCATTTTGTGTAAAACTGGGTTCTTGCATAATGAAATAGTTTCTTAAGGAAAGGATCAGAATCAGTTTTCTTAAACGTTCATTCTGAGTGCTGGGAGAGTGAGAAACAAGGACTTGGCACTGAAAACATCATTTTGTGTAAAACTGGGTTCTTGCATAATGAAATAGTTTCTTAAGGAAAGGATCAGAATCAGTTTTCTTAAACACTCATTCTGAGTGCTGGGAGAGTGAGAAACAAAGACCTGGCACTGAAAACATCATTTTGTGTAAAACTGGATTTGTTTATAATGAAAACATTTCTTTAGGAAAGGATCAGAATCAGTTTTCTTAAACGCTCATTCAGAGTGCTGGGAGAGTGAGAAACAAGGACTTGGCACTGAAAACATCATTTTGTGTAAAACTGGGTTCTTGCATAATGAAATAATTTCTTAAGGAAAGGATCAGAATCAGTTTTCTTAAACACTCATTATGAGTGCTGGGAGAGTGAGAAACAAGGATTTGGCACTGAAATCTTAATTTTGTGTAAAACTGGGTTCTTGCATAATGAAAAAGTTTCTTAAGGAAAGGATCAGAATCAGTTTTCTTAAACACTCATTCTGAGTGCTGGGAGAGTGAGAAACAAGGATTTGGCACTGAAAACATCATTTTGTGTAAAACTGGGTTCTTGCATAATGAAATAGTTTCTTAAGGAAAGGATCAGAATCAGTTTTCTTAAACGTTCATTCTGAGTGCTGGGAGAGTGAGAAACAAGGACTTGGCACTGAAAACATCATTTTGTGTAAAACTGGGTTCTTGCATAATGAAATAGTTTCTTAAGGAAAGGATCAGAATCAGTTTTCTTAAACGCTCATTCAGAGTGCTGGGAGAGTGAGAAACAAGGACTTGGCACTGAAAACAGCATTTTGTGTAAAACTGGGTTCTTGCATAATGAAATAGTTTCTTAAGGAAAGGATCAGAATCAGTTTTCTTAAACACTCATTATGAGTGCTGGGAGAGTGAGAAACAAGGATTTGGCACTGAAATCTTAATTTTGTGTAAAACTGGGTTCTTGCATAATGAAAAAGTTTCTTAAGGAAAGGATCAGAATCAGTTTTCTTAAAAACTCATTCTGAGTGCTGGGAGAGTGAGAAACAAGGATTTGGCACTGAAAACATCATTTTGTGTAAAACTGGGTTCTTGCATAATGAAAAAGTTTCTTAAGGAAAGGATCAGAATCAGTTTTCTTAAACACTCATTCTGAGCGCTGGGAGAGTGAGAAACAAGGACCTGGCACTGAAAACATCATTTTGTGTAAAACTGGGTTCTTGCATATTGAAAAAGTTTCTTAAGGAAAGGATCAGAATCAGTTTTCTTAAACACTCATTCTGAGCGCTGGGAGAGTGAGAAACAAGGACCTGGCACTGAAAACATCATTTTGTGTAAAACTGGGTTCTTGCATAATGAAATAGTTTCTTAAGGAAAGGATCAGAATCAGTTTTCTTAAACACTCATTCTGAGCGCTGGGAGAGTGAGAAACAAGGACCTGGCACTGAAAACATCATTTTGTGTAAAACTGGGTTCTTGCATAATGAAATAGTTTCTTAAGGAAAGGATCAGAATCAGTTTTCTTAAACACTCATTCTGAGTGCTGGGAGAGTGAGAAACAAGGACTTGGCAATGAAAACATCATTTTGTGTAAAACTGGGTTTGTTTATAATGAAAAAAATTCTTTAGGAAAGGATCAGATTCAGTTTTCTTAAACACTCATTCAGAGTGCTGGGAGAGTGAGAAACAAGGACTTGGCAATGAAAACATCATTTTGTGTAAAACTGGGTTTGTTTATAATGAAAAAAAATCTTTAGGAAAGGATCAGATTCAGTTTTCTTAAACGATCATTCTGAGCACTGGGAGAGTGAGAAACAAGGACCTGGCACTGAAAACATCATTTTGTGTAAAACTGGGATCTTGCATAATGAAATAGTTTCTTAAGGAAAGGATCAGAATCAGTTTTCTTAAACGTTCATTCTGAGTGCTGGGAGAGTGAGAAACAAGGACTTGGCACTGAAAACATCATTTTGTGTAAAACTGGGTTCTTGCATAATGAAATAGTTTCTTAAGGAAAGGATCAGAATCAGTTTTCTTAAACACTCATTCTGAGTGCTGGGAGAGTGAGAAACAAAGACCTGGCACTGAAAACATCATTTTGTGTAAAACTGGATTTGTTTATAATGAAAACATTTCTTTAGGAAAGGATCAGAATCAGTTTTCTTAAACGCTCATTCAGAGTGCTGGGAGAGTGAGAAACAAGGACTTGGCCCTGAAAACAGCATTTTGTGTAAAACTGGGTTCTTGCATAATGAAATAGTTTCTTAAGGAAAGGATCAGAATCAGTTTTCTTAAACACTCATTATGAGTGCTGGGAGAGTGAGAAACAAGGATTTGGCACTGAAATCTTAATTTTGTGTAAAACTGGGTTCTTGCATAATGAAAAAGTTTCTTAAGGAAAGGATCAGAATCAGTTTTCTTAAACACTCATTCTGAGCTCTGGGAGAGTGAGAAACAAGGATTTGGCACTGAAAACATCATTTTGTGTAAAACTGGGTTCTTGCATAATGAAAAAGTTTCTTAAGGAAAGGATCAGAATCAGTTTTCTTAAACACTCATTCTGAGTGCTGGGAGAGTGAGAAACAAGGACTTGGCACTGAAAACATCATTTTGTGTAAAACTG
The DNA here is from genome assembly GCA_029783895.1 of Triplophysa bombifrons. Classification (NCBI taxonomy): domain Eukaryota; kingdom Metazoa; phylum Chordata; class Actinopteri; order Cypriniformes; family Nemacheilidae; genus Triplophysa; species Triplophysa bombifrons. Next base: position 10,665,534 of record CM056455.1, read on the forward strand.
GGTTTGTTTATAATGAAAAAAATTCTTTAGGAAAGGATCAGATTCAGTTTTCTTAAACGCTCATTCTGAGCACTGGGAGAGTGAGAAACAAGGACCTGGCACTGAAAACATCATTTTGTGTAAAACTGGGTTCTTGCATAATGAAATAGTTTCTTAAGGAAAGGATCAGATTCAGTTTTCTTAAACACTCATTCAGAGTGCTGGGAGAGTGAGAAACAAGGACTTGGCAATGAAAACATCATTTTGTGTAAAACTGGGTTTGTTTATAATGAAAAAAATTCTTTAGGAAAGGATCAGATTCAGTTTTCTTAAACGATCATTCTGAGCACTGGGAGAGTGAGAAACAAGGACCTGGCACTGAAAACATCATTTTGTGTAAAACTGGGTTCTTGCATAATGAAATAGTTTCTTAAGGAAAGGATCAGATTCAGTTTTCTTAAACACTCATTCAGAGTGCTGGGAGAGTGAGAAACAAGGACTTGGCAATGAAAACATCATTTTGTGTAAAACTGGGTTTGTTTATAATGAAAAAAATTCTTTAGGAAAGGATCAGATTCAGTTTTCTTAAACGATCATTCTGAGCACTGGGAGAGTGAGAAACAAGGACCTGGCACTGAAAACATCATTTTGTGTAAAACTGGGTTCTTGCATAATGAAATAGTTTCTTAAGGAAAGGATCAGAATCAGTTTTCTTAAACGTTCATTCTGAGTGCTGGGAGAGTGAGAAACAAGGACTTGGCACTGAAAACATCATTTTGTGTAAAACTGGGTTCTTGCATAATGAAATAGTTTCTTAAGGAAAGGATCAGAATCAGTTTTCTTAAACTCTCATTCTGAGTGCTGGGAGAGTGAGAAACAAAGACCTGGCACTGAAAACATCATTTTGTGTAAAACTGGATTTGTTTATAATGAAAACATTTCTATAGGAAAGGATCAGAATCAGTTTTCTTAAACGCTCATTCAGAGTGCTGGGAGAGTGAGAAACAAGGACCTGGCACTGAAAACATCATTTTGTGTAAAACTGGGTTCTTGCATAATGAAATAGTTTCTTAAGGAAAGGATCAGAATCAGTTTTCTTAAACACTCATTATGAGTGCTGGGAGAGTGAGAAACAAGGATTTGGCACTGAAATCTTAATTTTGTGTAAAACTGGGTTCTTGCATAATGAAAAAGTTTCTTAAGGAAAGGATCAGAATCAGTTTTCTTAAAAACTCATTCTGAGTGCTGGGAGAGTGAGAAACAAGGATTTGGCACTGAAAACATCATTTTGTGTAAAACTGGGTTCTTGCATAATGAAAAAGTTTCTTAAGGAAAGGATCAGAATCAGTTTTCTTAAACACTCATTCTGAGCGCTGGGAGAGTGAGAAACAAGGACCTGGCACTGAAAACATCATTTTGTGTAAAACTGGGTTCTTGCATAATGAAAAAGTTTCTTAAGGAAAGGATCAGAATCAGTTTTCTTAAACACTCATTCTGAGCGCTGGGAGAGTGAGAAACAAGGACCTGGCACTGAAAACATCATTTTGTGTAAAACTGGGTTCTTGCATAATGAAATAGTTTCTTAAGGAAAGGATCAGGATCAGAATCAGTTTTCTTAAACACTCATTCTGAGCGCTGGGAGAGTGAGAAACAAGGACCTGGCACTGAAAACATCATTTTGTGTGAAACTGGGTTCTTGCATAATGAAATAGTTTCTTAAGGAAAGGATCAGAATCAGTTTTCTTAAACACTCATTCTGAGTGCTGGGAGAGTGAGAAACAAGGACTTGGCAATGAAAACATCATTTTGTGTAAAACTGGGTTTGTTTATAATGAAAAAAATTCTTTAGGAAAGGATCAGATTCAGTTTTCTTAAACACTCATTCAGAGTGCTGGGAGAGTGAGAAACAAGGACTTGGCAATGAAAACATCATTTTTTGTAAAACTGGGTTTGTTTATAATGAAAAAAAATCTTTAGGAAAGGATCAGATTCAGTTTTCTTAAACGATCATTCTGAGCACTGGGAGAGTGAGAAACAAGGACCTGGCACTGAAAACATCATTTTGTGTAAAACTGGGTTCTTGCATAATGAAATAGTTTCTTAAGGAAAGGATCAGAATCAGTTTTCTTAAACGTTCATTCTGAGTGCTGGGAGAGTGAGAAACAAGGACTTGGCACTGAAAACATCATTTTGTGTAAAACTGTGTTCTTGCATAATTAAATAGTTTCTTAAGGAAAGGATCAGAATCAGTTTTCTTAAACACTCATTCTGAGTGCTGGGAGAGTGAGAAACAAAGACCTGGCACTGAAAACATCATTTTGTGTAAAACTGGGTTCTTGCATAATGAAATAGTTTCTTAAGGAAAGGATCAGAATCAGTTTTCTTAAACACTCATTCTGAGCGCTGGGAGAGTGAGAAACAAGGACCTGGCACTGAAAACATCATTTTGTGTAAAACTGGGTTCTTGCATAATGAAAAAGTTTCTTAAGGAAAGGATCAGAATCAGTTTTCTTAAACACTCATTCTGAGCGCTGGGAGAGTGAGAAACAAGGACCTGGCACTGAAAACATCATTTTGTGTAAAACTGGGTTCTTGCATAATGAAATAGTTTCTTAAGGAAAGGATCAGGATCAGAATCAGTTTTCTTAAACACTCATTCTGAGCGCTGGGAGAGTGAGAAACAAGGACCTGGCACTGAAAACATCATTTTGTGTAAAACTGGGTTCTTGCATAATGAAATAGTTTCTTAAGGAAAGGATCAGAATCAGTTTTCTTAAACACTCATTCTGAGTGCTGGGAGAGTGAGAAACAAGGACTTGGCAATGAAAACATCATTTTGTGTAAAACTGGGTTTGTTTATAATGAAAAAAATTCTTTAGGAAAGGATCAGATTCAGTTTTCTTAAACACTCATTCAGAGTGCTGGGAGAGTGAGAAACAAGGACTTGGCAATGAAAACATCATTTTTGTAAAACTGGGTTTGTTTATAATGAAAAAAAATCTTTAGGAAAGGATCAGATTCAGTTTTCTTAAACGATCATTCTGAGCACTGGGAGAGTGAGAAACAAGGACCTGGCACTGAAAACATCATTTTGTGTAAAACTGGGTTCTTGCATAATGAAATAGTTTCTTAAGGAAAGGATCAGAATCAGTTTTCTTAAACGTTCATTCTGAGTGCTGGGAGAGTGAGAAACAAGGACTTGGCACTGAAAACATCATTTTGTGTAAAACTGGGTTCTTGCATAATGAAATAGTTTCTTAAGGAAAGGATCAGAATCAGTTTTCTTAAACACTCATTCTGAGTGCTGGGAGAGTGAGAAACAAAGACCTGGCACTGAAAACATCATTTTGTGTAAAACTGGATTTGTTTATAATGAAAACATTTCTTTAGGAAAGGATCAGAATCAGTTTTCTTAAACGCTCATTCAGAGTGCTGGGAGAGTGAGAAACAAGGACTTGGCCCTGAAAACAGCATTTTGTGTAAAACTGGGTTCTTGCATAATGAAATAGTTTCTTAAGGAAAGGATCAGAATCAGTTTTCTTAAACACTCATTCTGAGCGCTGGGAGAGTGAGAAACAAGGACCTGGCACTGAAAACATCATTTTGTGTAAAACTGGGTTCTTGCATAATGAAATAGTTTCTTAAGGAAAGGATCAGGATCAGAATCAGTTTTCTTAAACACTCATTCTGAGCGCTGGGAGAGTGAGAAACAAGGACCTGGCACTGAAAACATCATTTTGTGTAAAACTGGGTTCTTGCATAATGAAATAGTTTCTTAAGGAAAGGATCAGAATCAGTTTTCTTAAACACTCATTCTGAGTGCTGGGAGAGTGAGAAACAAGGACTTGGCAATGAAAACATCATTTTGTGTAAAACTGGGTTTGTTTATAATGAAAAAAAATCTTTAGGAAAGGATCAGATTCAGTTTTCTTAAACGATCATTCTGAGCACTGGGAGAGTGAGAAACAAGGACCTGGCACTGAAAACATCATTTTGTGTAAAACTGGGTTCTTGCATAATGAAATAGTTTCTTAAGGAAAGGATCAGAATCAGTTTTCTTAAACGTTCATTCTGAGTGCTGGGAGAGTGAGAAACAAGGACTTGGCACTGAAAACATCATTTTGTGTAAAACTGGGTTCTTGCATAATGAAATAGTTTCTTAAGGAAAGGATCAGATTCAGTTTTCTTAAACACTCATTCAGAGTGCTGGGAGAGTTGGAAACAAGGACTTGGCAATGAAAACATCATTTTGTGTAAAACTGGGTTTGTTTATAATGAAAAAAATTCTTTAGGAAAGGATCAGATTCAGTTTTCTTAAACGATCATTCTGAGCACTGGGAGAGTGAGAAACAAGGACCTGGCACTGAAAACATCATTTTGTGTAAAACTGGGTTCTTGCATAATGAAATAGTTTCTTAAGGAAAGGATCAGAATCAGTTTTCTTAAACACTCATTCTGAGTGCTGGGAGAGTGAGAAACAAGGACTTGGCAATGAAAACATCATTTTGTGTAAAACTGGGTTTGTTTATGATGAAAAAAATTCTTTAGGAAAGGATCAGATTCAGTTTTCTTAAACGCTCATTCTGAGCACTAGGAGAGTGAGAAACAAGGACCTGGCACTGAAAACATCATTTTGTGTAAAACTGGGTTCTTGCATAATGAAATAGTTTCTTAAGGAAAGGATCAGATTCAGTTTTCTTAAACACTCATTCAGAGTGCTGGGAGAGTGAGAAACAAGGACTTGGCAATGAAAACATCATTTTGTGTAAAACTGGGTTTGTTTATAATGAAAAAAATTCTTTAGGAAAGGATCAGATTCAGTTTTCTTAAACGATCATTCTGAGCACTGGGAGAGTGAGAAACAAGGACCTGGCACTGAAAACATCATTTTGTGTAAAACTGGGTTCTTGCATAATGAAATAGTTTCTTAAGGAAAGGATCAGAATCAGTTTTCTTAAACACTCATTATGAGTGCTGGGAGAGTGAGAAACAAGGATTTGGCACTGAAATCTTAATTTTGTGTAAAACTGGGTTCTTGCATAATGAAAAAGTTTCTTAAGGAAAGGATCAGAATCAGTTTTCTTAAAAACTCATTCTGAGTGCTGGGAGAGTGAGAAACAAGGATTTGGCACTGAAAACATCATTTTGTGTAAAACTGGGTTCTTGCATAATGAAAAAGTTTCTTAAGGAAAGGATCAGAATCAGTTTTCTTAAACACTCATTCTGAGCGCTGGGAGAGTGAGAAACAAGGACCTGGCACTGAAAACATCATTTTGTGTAAAACTGGGTTCTTGCATAATGAAAAAGTTTCTTAAGGAAAGGATCAGAATCAGTTTTCTTAAACACTCATTCTGAGCGCTGGGAGAGTGAGAAACAAGGACCTGGCACTGAAAACATCATTTTGTGTAAAACTGGGTTCTTGCATAATGAAATAGTTTCTTAAGGAAAGGATCAGAATCAGTTTTCTTAAACACTCATTCTGAGCGCTGGGAGAGTGAGAAACAAGGACCTGGCACTGAAAACATCATTTTGTGTAAAACTGGGTTCTTGCAAATGAAATAGTTTCTTAAGGAAAGGATCAGAATCAGTTTTCTTAAACACTCATTCTGAGTGCTGGGAGAGTGAGAAACAAGGACTTGGCAATGAAAACATCATTTTGTGTAAAACTGGGTTTGTTTATAATGAAAAAAATTCTTTAGGAAAGGATCAGATTCAGTTTTCTTAAACACTCATTCAGAGTGCTGGGAGAGTGAGAAACAAGGACTTGGCAATGAAAACATCATTTTGTGTAAAACTGGGTTTGTTTATAATGAAAAAAAATCTTTAGGAAAGGATCAGATTCAGTTTTCTTAAACGATCATTCTGAGCACTGGGAGAGTGAGAAACAAGGACCTGGCACTGAAAACATCATTTTGTGTAAAACTGGGTTCTTGCATAATGAAATAGTTTCTTAAGGAAAGGATCAGAATCAGTTTTCTTAAACGTTCATTCTGAGTGCTGGGAGAGTGAGAAACAAGGACTTGGCACTGAAAACATCATTTTGTGTAAAACTGGGTTCTTGCATAATGAAATAGTTTCTTAAGGAAAGGATCAGAATCAGTTTTCTTAAACACTCATTCTGAGTGCTGGGAGAGTGAGAAACAAAGACCTGGCACTGAAAACATCATTTTGTGTAAAACTGGGTTCTTGCATAATGAAAAAGTTTATTAAGGAAAGGATCAGAATCAGTTTTCTTAAACACTCATTCTGAGCGCTGGGAGATTGAGAAACAAGGACCTGGCACTGAAAACATCATTTTGTGTAAAACTGGGTTCTTGCATAATGAAATAGTTTCTTAAGGAAAGGATCAGAATCAGTTTTCTTAAACACTCATTCTGAGTGCTGGGAGAGTGAGAAACAAGGACTTGGCAATGAAAACATCATTTTGTGTAAAACTGGGTTTGTTTATAATGAAAAAAATTCTTTAGGAAAGGATCAGATTCAGTTTTCTTAAACGCTCATTCTGAGCACTGGGAGAGTGAGAAACAAGGACCTGGCACTGAAAACATCATTTTGTGTAAAACTGGGTTCTTGCATAATGAAATAGTTTCTTAAGGAAAGGATCAGAATCAGTTTTCTTAAACGTTCATTCTGAGTGCTGGGAGAGTGAGAAACAAGGACTTGGCACTGAAAACATCATTTTGTGTAAAACTGGGTTCTTGCATAATGAAATAGTTTCTTAAGGAAAGGATCAGATTCAGTTTTCTTAAACACTCATTCAGAGTGCTGGGAGAGTGAGAAACAAGGACTTGGCAATGAAAACATCATTTTGTGTAAAACTGGGTTTGTTTATAATGAAAAAAATTCTTTAGGAAAGGATCAGATTCAGTTTTCTTAAACGATCATTCTGAGCACTGGGAGAGTGAGAAACATGGACCTGGCACTGAAAACATCATTTTGTGTAAAACTGGGTTCTTGCATAATGAAATAGTTTCTTAAGGAAAGGATCAGATTCAGTTTTCTTAAACGTTCATTCTGAGTGCTGGGAGAGTGAGAAACAAGGACTTGGCACTGAAAACATCATTTTGTGTAAAACTGGGTTCTTGCATAATGAAATAGTTTCTTAAGGAAAGGATCAGAATCAGTTTTCTTAAACACTCATTCTGAGTGCTGGGAGAGTGAGAAACAAAGACCTGGCACTGAAAATATCATTTTGTGTAAAACTGGATTTGTTTATAATGAAAAAAATTCTTTAGGAAAGGATCAGATTCAGTTTTCTGAAACACTCATTCAGATTGCTGGGAGAGTGAGAAACAAGGACTTGGCAATGAAAACATCATTTTGTGTAAAACTGGGTTTGTTTATAATGAAAAAAAATCTTTAGGAAAGGATCAGATTCAGTTTTCTTAAACGATCATTCTGAGCACTGGGAGAGTGAGAAACAAGGACCTGGCACTGAAAACATCATTTTGTGTAAAACTGGGTTCTTGCATAATGAAATAGTTTCTTAAGGAAAGGATCAGAATCAGTTTTCTTAAACGTTCATTCTGAGTGCTGGGAGAGTGAGAAACAAGGACTTGGCACTGAAAACATCATTTTGTGTAAAACTGGGTTCTTGCATAATGAAATAGTTTCTTAAGGAAAGGATCAGAATCAGTTTTCTTAAACACTCATTCTGAGTGCTGGGAGAGTGAGTAACAAAGACCTGGCACTGAAAACATCATTTTGTGTAAAACTGGGTTCTTGCATAATGAAAAAGTTTATTAAGGAAAGGATCAGAATCAGTTTTCTTAAACACTCATTCTGAGCGCTGGGAGAGTGAGAAACAAGGACCTGGCACTGAAAACATCATTTTTTGTAAAACTGGGTTCTTGCTTAATGAAATAGTTTCTTAAGGAAAGGATCAGAATCAGTTTTCTTAAACACTCATTCTGAGTGCTGGGAGAGTGAGAAACAAGGACTTGGCAATGAAAACATCATTTTGTGTAAAACTGGGTTTGTTTATAATGAAAAAAATTCTTTAGGAAAGGATCAGATTCAGTTTTCTTAAACGCTCATTCTGAGCACTGGGAGAGTGAGAAACAAGGACCTGGCACTGAAAACATCATTTTGTGTTAAACTGGGTTCTTGCATAATGAAATAGTTTCTTAAGGAAAGGATCAGAATCAGTTTTCTTAAACGTTCATTCTGAGTGCTGGGAGAGTGAGAAACAAGGACTTGGCACTGAAAACATCATTTTGTGTAAAACTGGGTTCTTGCATAATGAAATAGTTTCTTAAGGAAAGGATCAGATTCAGTTTTCTTAAACACTCATTCAGAGTGCTGGGAGAGTGAGAAACAAGGACTTGGCAATGAAAACATCATTTTGTGTAAAACTGGGTTTGTTTATAATGAAAAAAATTCTTTAGGAAAGGATCAGATTCAGTTTTCTTAAACGATCATTCTGAGCACTGGGAGAGTGAGAAACAAGGACCTGGCACTGAAAACATCATTTTGTGTAAAACTGGGTTCTTGCATAATGAAATAGTTTCTTAAGGAAAGGATCAGAATCAGTTTTCTTAAACGTTCATTCTGAGTGCTGGGAGAGTGAGAAACAAGGACTTGGCACTGAAAACATCATTTTGTGTAAAACTGGGTTCTTGCATAATGAAATAGTTTCTTAAGGAAAGGATCAGAATCAGTTTTCTTAAACACTCATTCAGAGTGCTGGGAGAGTGAGAAACAAGGACTTGGCAATGAAAACATCATTTTGTGTAAAACTGGGTTTGTTTATAATGAAAAAAATTCTTTAGGAAAGGATCAGATTCAGTTTTCTTAAACGATCATTCTGAGCACTGGGAGAGTGAGAAACAAGGACCTGGCACTGAAAACATCATTTTGTGTAAAACTGGGTTCTTGCATAATGAAATAGTTTCTTAAGGAAAGGATCAGAATCAGTTTTCTTAAACGTTCATTCTGAGTGCTGGGAGAGTGAGAAACAAGGACTTGGCACTGAAAACATCATTTTGTGTAAAACTGGGTTCTTGCATAATGAAATAGTTTCTTAAGGAAAGGATCAGAATCAGTTTTCTTAAACACTCATTCTGAGTGCTGGGAGAGTGAGAAACAAAGACCTGGCACTGAAAATATCATTTGGTGTAAAACTGGATTTGTTTATAATGAAAACATTTCTTTAGGAAAGGATCAGAATCAGTTTTCTTAAACGCTCATTCAGAGTGCTGGGAGAGTGAGAAACAAGGACTTGGCACTGAAAACAGCATTTTGTGTAAAACTGGGTTCTTGCATAATGAAATAGTTTCTTAAGGAAAGGATCAGAATCAGTTTTCTTAAACACTCATTATGAGTGCTGGGAGAGTGAGAAACAAGGATTTGGCACTGAAAACATAATTTTGTGTAAAACTGGGTTCTTGCATAATGAAAAAGTTTCTTAAGGAAAGGATCAGAATCAGTTTTCTTAAAAACTCATTCTGAGTGCTGGGAGAGTGAGAAACAAGGATTTGGCACTGAAAACATCATTTTGTGTAAAACTGGGTTCTTGCATAATGAAATAGTTTCTTAAGGAAAGGATCAGAATCAGTTTTCTTAAACACTCATTATGAGTGCTGGGAGAGTGAGAAACAAGGATTTGGCACTGAAATCTTAATTTTGTGTAAAACTGGGTTCTTGCATAATGAAAAAGTTTCTTAAGGAAAGGATCAGAATCAGTTTTCTTAAACGTTCATTCTGAGTGCTGGGAGAGTGAGAAACAAGGACCTGGCACTGAAAACATCATTTTGTGTAAAACTGGGTTCTTGCATAATGAAATAGTTTCTTAAGGAAAGGATCAGGATCAGAATCAGTTTTCTTAAACACTCATTCTGAGCGCTGGGAGAGTGAGAAACAAGGACCTGGCACTGAAAACATCATTTTGTGTAAAACTGGGTTCTTGCATAATGAAATAGTTTCTTAAGGAAAGGATCAGAATCAGTTTTCTTAAACACTCATTCTGAGTGCTGGGAGAGTGAGAAACAAGGACTTGGCAATGAAAACATCATTTTGTGTAAAACTGGGTTTGTTTATAATGAAAAAAATTCTTTAGGAAAGGATCAGATTCAGTTTTCTTAAACACTCATTCAGAGTGCTGGGAGAGTGAGAAACAAGGACTTGGCAATGAAAACATCATTTTGTGTAAAACTGGGTTCTTGCATAATGAAATAGTTTCTTAAGGAAAGGATCAGAATCAGTTTTCTTAAACGTTCATTCTGAGTGCTGGGAGAGTGAGAAACAAGGACTTGGCACTGAAAACATCATTTTGTGTAAAACTGGGTTCTTGCATAATGAAATAGTTTCTTAAGGAAAGGATCAGAATCAGTTTTCTTAAACACTCATTCTGAGTGCTGGGAGAGTGAGAAACAAAGACCTGGCACTGAAAACATCATTTTGTGTAAAACTGGATTTGTTTATAATGAAAACATTTCTTTAGGAAAGGATCAGAATCAGTTTTCTTAAACGCTCATTCAGAGTGCTGGGAGAGTGAGAAACAAGGACTTGGCCCTGAAAACAGCATTTTGTGTAAAACTGGGTTCTTGCATAATGAAAAAGTTTCTTAAGGAAAGGATCAGAATCAGTTTTCTTAAACGTTCATTCTGAGTGCTGGGAGAGTGAGAAACAAGGATTTGGCACTGAAAACATCATTTTGTGTAAAACTGGGTTCTTGCATAATGAAATAGTTTCTTAAGGAAAGGATCAGAATCAGTTTTCTTAAACACTCATTCTGAGTGCTGGGAGAGTGAGAAACAAGGACTTGGCAATGAAAACATCATTTTGTGTAAAACTGGGTTTGTTTATAATGAAAAAAATTCTTTAGGAAAGGATCAGATTCAGTTTTCTTAAACGATCATTCTGAGCACTGGGAGAGTGAGAAACAAGGACCTGGCACTGAAAACATCATTTTGTGTAAAACTGGGTTCTTGCATAATGAAATAGTTTCTTAAGGAAAGGATCAGAATCAGTTTTCTTAAACACTCATTATGAGTGCTGGGAGAGTGAGAAACAAGGATTTGGCACTGAAATCTTAATTTTGTGTAAAACTGGGTTCTTGCATAATGAAAAAGTTTCTTAAGGAAAGGATCAGAATCAGTTTTCTTAAAAACTCATTCTGAGTGCTGGGAGAGTGAGAAACAAGGATTTGGCACTGAAAACATCATTTTGTGTAAAACTGGGTTCTTGCATAATGAAAAAGTTTCTTAAGGAAAGGATCAGAATCAGTTTTCTTAAACACTCATTCTGAGCGCTGGGAGAGTGAGAAACAAGGACCTGGCACTGAAAACATCATTTTGTGTAAAACTGGGTTCTTGCATAATGAAAAAGTTTCTTAAGGAAAGGATCAGAATCAGTTTTCTTAAACACTCATTCTGAGCGCTGGGAGAGTGAGAAACAAGGACCTGGCACTGAAAACATCATTTTGTGTAAAACTGGGTTCTTGCATAATGAAATAGTTTCTTAAGGAAAGGATCAGAATCAGTTTTCTTAAACACTCATTCTGAGCGCTGGGAGAGTGAGAAACAAGGACCTGGCACTGAAAACATCATTTTGTGTAAAACTGGGTTCTTGCATAATGAAATAGTTTCTTAAGGAAAGGATCAGAATCAGTTTTCTTAAACACTCATTCTGAGTGCTGGGAGAGTGAGAAACAAGGACTTGGCACTGAAAACATCATTTTGTGTAAAACTGGGTTCTTGCATAATGAAATAGTTTCTTAAGGAAAGGATCAGAATCAGTTTTCTTAAACACTCATTCTGAGTGCTGGGAGAGTGAGAAACAAAGACCTGGCACTGAAAATATCATTTGGTGTAAAACTGGATTTGTTTATAATGAAAACATTTCTTTAGGAAAGGATCAGAATCAGTTTTCTTAAACGCTCATTCAGAGTGCTGGGAGGGTGAGAAACAAGGACTTGGCACTGAAAACAGCATTTTGTGTAAAACTGGGTTCTTGCATAATGAAATAGTTTCTTAAGGAAAGGATCAGAATCAGTTTTCTTAAACACTCATTATGAGTGCTGGGAGAGTGAGAACCAAGGATTTGGCACTGAAATCTTAATTTTGTGTAAAACTGGGTTCTTGCATAATGAAAAAGTTTCTTAAGGAAAGGATCAGAATCAGTTTTCTTAAACACTCATTCTGAGTGCTGGGAGAGTGAGAAACAAGGATTTGGCACTGAAAACATAATTTTGTGTAAAACTGGGTTCTTGCATAATGAAAAAGTTTCTTAAGGAAAGGATCAGAATCAGTTTTCTTAAAAACTCATTCTGAGTGCTGGGAGAGTGAGAAACAAGGATTTGGCACTGAAAACATCATTTTGTGTAAAACTGGGTTCTTGCATAATGAAAAAGTTTCTTAAGGAAAGGATCAGAATCAGTTTTCTTAAACACTCATTCTGAGCGCTGGGAGAGTGAGAAACAAGGACCTGGCACTGAAAACATCATTTTGTGTAAAACTGGGTTCTTGCATAATGAAAAAGTTTCTTAAGGAAAGGATCAGAATCAGTTTTCTTAAACACTCATTCTGAGCGCTGGGAGAGTGAGAAACAAGGACCTGGCACTGAAAACATCATTTTGTGTAAAACTGGGTTCTTGCATAATGAAATAGTTTCTTAAGGAAAGGATCAGGATCAGAATCAGTTTTCTTAAACACTCATTCTGAGCGCTGGGAGAGTGAGAAACAAGGACCTGGCACTGAAAACATCATTTTGTGTAAAACTGGGTTCTTGCATAATGAAATAGTTTCTTAAGGAAAGGATCAGAATCAGTTTTCTTAAACACTCATTCTGAGTGCTGGGAGAGTGAGAAACAAGGACTTGGCAATGAAAACATCATTTTGTGTAAAACTGGGTTTGTTTATAATGAAAAAAATTCTTTAGGAAAGGATCAGATTCAGTTTTCTTAAACACTCATTCAGAGTGCTGGGAGAGTGAGAAACAAGGACTTGGCAATGAAAACATCATTTTGTGTAAAACTGGGTTTGTTTATAATGAAAAAAAATCTTTAGGAAAGGATCAGATTCAGTTTTCTTAAACGATCATTCTGAGCACTGGGAGAGTGAGAAACAAGGACCTGGCACTGAAAACATCATTTTGTGTAAAACTGGGTTCTTGCATAATGAAATAGTTTCTTAAGGAAAGGATCAGAATCAGTTTTCTTAAACGTTCATTCTGAGTGCTGGGAGAGTGAGAAACAAGGACTTGGCACTGAAAACATCATTTTGTGTAAAACTGGGTTCTTGCATAATGAAATAGTTTCTTAAGGAAAGGATCAGAATCAGTTTTCTTAAACACTCATTCTGAGTGCTGGGAGAGTGAGAAACAAAGACCTGGCACTGAAAACATCATTTTGTGTAAAACTGGATTTGTTTATAATGAAAACATTTCTTTAGGAAAGGATCAGAATCAGTTTTCTTAAACGCTCATTCAGAGTGCTGGGAGAGTGAGAAACAAGGACTTGGCCCTGAAAACAGCATTTTGTGTAAAACTGGGTTCTTGCATAATGAAATAGTTTCTTAAGGAAAGGATCAGAATCAGTTTTCTTAAACACTCATTATGAGTGCTGGGAGAGTGAGAAACAAGGATTTGGCACTGAAATCTTAATTTTGTGTAAAACTGGGTTCTTGCATAATGAAAAAGTTTCTTAAGGAAAGGATCAGAATCAGTTTTCTTAAACGTTCATTCTGAGTGCTGGGAGAGTGAGAAACAAGGATTTGGCACTGAAAACATCATTTTGTGTAAAACTGGGTTCTTGCATAATGAAAAAGTTTCTTAAGGAAAGGATCAGAATCAGTTTTCTTAAACACTCATTCTGAGCGCTGGGAGAGTGAGAAACAAGGACCTGGCACTGAAAACATCATTTTGTGTAAAACTGGGTTCTTGCATAATGAAATAGTTTCTTAAGGAAAGGATCAGAATCAGTTTTCTTAAACACTCATTCTGAGTGCTGGGAGAGTGAGAAACAAGGACTTGGCAATGAAAACATCATTTTGTGTAAAACTGGGTTTGTTTATAATGAAAAAAATTCTTTAGGAAAGGATCAGATTCAGTTTTCTTAAACGCTCATTCTGAGCACTGGGAGAGTGAGAAACAAGGACCTGGCACTGAAAACATCATTTTGTGTAAAACTGGGTTCTTGCATAATGAAATAGTTTCTTAAGGAAAGGATCAGATTCAGTTTTCTTAAACGTTCATTCTGAGTGCTGGGAGAGTGAGAAACAAGGACTTGGCACTGAAAACATCATTTTGTGTAAAACTGGGTTCTTGCATAATGAAATAGTTTCTTAAGGAAAGGATCAGATTCAGTTTTCTTAAACACTCATTCAGAGTGCTGGGAGAGTGAGAAACAAGGACTTGGCAATGAAAACATCATTTTGTGTAAAACTGGGTTTGTTTATAATGAAAAAAATTCTTTAGGAAAGGATCAGATTCAGTTTTCTTAAACGATCATTCTGAGCACTGGGAGAGTGAGAAACAAGGACCTGGCACTGAAAACATCATTTTGTGTAAAACTGGGTTCTTGCATAATGAAATAGTTTCTTAAGGAAAGGATCAGAATCAATTTTCTTAAACGTTCATTCTGAGTGCTGGGAGAGTGAGAAACAAGGACTTGGCACTGAAAACATCATTTTGTGTAAAACTGGGTTCTTGCATAATGAAATAGTTTCTTAAGGAAAGGATCAGAATCAGTTTTCTTAAACACTCATTCTGAGTGCTGGGAGAGTGAGAAACAAGGACTTGGCAATGAAAACATCATTTTGTGTAAAACTGGGTTTGTTTATGATGAAAAAAATTCTTTAGGAAAGGATCAGATTCAGTTTTCTTAAACGCTCATTCTGAGCACTGGGAGAGTGAGAAACAAGGACCTGGCACTGAAAACATCATTTTGTGTAAAACTGGGTTCTTGCATAATGAAATAGTTTCTTAAGGAAAGGATCAGAATCAGTTTTCTTAAACACTCATCATGAGTGCTGGGAGAGTGAGAAACAAGGATTTGGCACTGAAATCTTAATTTTGTGTAAAACTGGGTTCTTGCATAATGAAAAAGTTTCTTAAGGAAAGGATCAGAATCAGTTTTCTTAAAAACTCATTCTGAGTGCTGGGAGAGTGAGAAACAAGGATTTGGCACTGAAAACATCATTTTGTGTAAAACTGGGTTCTTGCATAATGAAAAAGTTTCTTAAGGAAAGGATCAGAATCAGTTTTCTTAAACACTCATTCTGAGCGCTGGGAGAGTGAGAAACAAGGACCTGGCACTGAAAACATCATTTTGTGTAAAACTGGGTTCTTGCATAATGAAAAAGTTTCTTAAGGAAAGGATCAGAATCAGTTTTCTTAAACACTCATTCTGAGCGCTGGGAGAGTGAGAAACAAGGACCTGGCACTGAAAACATCATTTTGTGTAAAACTGGGTTCTTGCATAATGAAATAGTTTCTTAAGGAAAGGATCAGAATCAGTTTTCTTAAACACTCATTCTGAGCGCTGGGAGAGTGAGAAACAAGGACCTGGCACTGAAAACATCATTTTGTGTAAAACTGGGTTCTTGCATAATGAAATAGTTTCTTAAGGAAAGGATCAGAATCAGTTTTCTTAAACACTCATTCTGAGTGCTGGGAGAGTGAGAAACAAGGACTTGGCAATGAAAACATCATTTTGTGTAAAACTGGGTTTGTTCATAATGAAAAAAATTCTTTAGGAAAGGATCAGATTCAGTTTTCTTAAACACTCATTCAGAGTGCTGGGAGAGTGAGAAACAAGGACTTGGCAATGAAAACATCATTTTGTGTAAAACTGGGTTTGTTTATAATGAAAAAAAATTCTTTAGGAAAGGATCAGATTCAGTTTTCTTAAACGCTCATTCTGAGCACTGGGAGAGTGAGAAACAAGGACCTGGCACTGAAAACATCATTTTGTGTAAAACTGGGTTCTTGCATAATGAAATAGTTTCTTAAGGAAAGGATCAGAATCAGTTTTCTTAAACGTTCATTCTGAGTGCTGGGAGAGTGAGAAACAAGGACTTGGCACTGAAAACATCATTTTGTGTAAAACTGGGTTCTTGCATAATGAAATAGTTTCTTAAGGAAAGGATCAGATTCAGTTTTCTTAAACACTCATTCAGAGTGCTGGGAGAGTGAGAAACAAGGACTTGGCAATGAAAACATCATTTTGTGTAAAACTGGGTTTGTTTATAATGAAAAAAATTCTTTAGGAAAGGATCAGATTCAGTTTTCTTAAACGATCATTCTGAGCACTGGGAGAGTGAGAAACAAGGACCTGGCACTGAAAACATCATTTTGTGTAAAACTGGGTTCTTGCATAATGAAATAGTTTCTTAAGGAAAGGATCAGAATCAGTTTTCTTAAACGTTCATTCTGAGTGCTGGGAGAGTGAGAAACAAGGACTTGGCACTGAAAACATCATTTTGTGTAAAACTGGGTTCTTGCATAATGAAATAGTTTCTTAAGGAAAGGATCAGAATCAGTTTTCTTAAACACTCATTCAGAGTGCTGGGAGAGTGAGAAACAAGGACTTGGCAATGAAAACATCATTTTGTGTAAAACTGGGTTCTTGCATAATGAAATAGTTTCTTAAGGAAAGGATCAGAATCAGTTTTCTTAAACACTCATTCTGAGCGCTGGGAGAGTGAGAAACAAGGACCTGGCACTGAAAACATCATTTTGTGTAAAACTGGGTTCTTGCATAATGAAATAGTTTCTTAAGGAAAGGATCAGAATCAGTTTTCTTAAACACTCATTCTGAGTGCTGGGAGAGTGAGAAACAAGGACTTGGCAATGAAAACATCATTTTGTGTAAAACTGGGTTTGTTTATAATGAAAAAAATTCTTTAGGAAAGGATCAGATTCAGTTTTCTTAAACACTCATTCAGAGTGCTGGGAGAGTGAGAAACAAGGACTTGGCAATGAAAACATCATTTTGTGTAAAACTGGGTTTGTTTATAATGAAAAAAAATCTTTAGGAAAGGATCAGATTCAGTTTTCTTAAACGATCATTCTGAGCACTGGGAGAGTGAGAAACAAGGACCTGGCACTGAAAACATCATTTTGTGTAAAACTGGGTTCTTGCATAATGAAATAGTTTCTTAAGGAAAGGATCAGAATCAGTTTTCTTAAACGTTCATTCTGAGTGCTGGGAGAGTGAGAAACAAGGACTTGGCACTGAAAACATCATTTTGTGTAAAACTGGGTTCTTGCATAATGAAATAGTTTCTTAAGGAAAGGATCAGAATCAGTTTTCTTAAACACTCATTCTGAGTGCTGGGAGAGTGAGAAACAAAGACCTGGCACTGAAAACATCATTTTGTGTAAAACTGGGTTCTTGCATAATGAAAAAGTTTATTAAGGAAAGGATCAGAATCAGTTTTCTTAAACACTCATTCTGAGCGCTGGGAGAGTGAGAAACAAGGACCTGGCACTGAAAACATCATTTTGTGTAAAACTGGGTTCTTGCATAATGAAATAGTTTCTTAAGGAAAGGATCAGAATCAGTTTTCTTAAACACTCATTCTGAGTGCTGGGAGAGTGAGAAACAAGGACTTGGCAATGAAAACATCATTTTGTGTAAAACTGGGTTTGTTTATAATGAAAAAAAATCTTTAGGAAAGGATCAGATTCAGTTTTCTTAAACGTTCATTCTGAGCACTGGGAGAGTGAGAAACAAGGACCTGGCACTGAAAACATCATTTTGTGTAAAACTGGGTTCTTGCATAATGAAATAGTTTCTTAAGGAAAGGATCAGAATCAGTTTTCTTAAACGTTCATTCTGAGTGCTGGGAGAGTGAGAAACAAGGACTTGGCACTGAAAACATCATTTTGTGTAAAACTGGGTTCTTGCATAATGAAATAGTTTCTTAAGGAAAGGATCAGATTCAGTTTTCTTAAACACTCATTCAGAGTGCTGGGAGAGTGAGAAACAAGGACTTGGCAATGAAAACATCATTTTGTGTAAAACTGGGTTTGTTTATAATGAAAAAAATTCTTTAGGAAAGGATCAGATTCAGTTTTCTTAAACGATCATTCTGAGCACTGGGAGAGTGAGAAACAAGGACCTGGCACTGAAAACATCATTTTGTGTAAAACTGGGTTCTTGCATAATGAAATAGTTTCTTAAGGAAAGGATCAGAATCAGTTTTCTTAAACGTTCATTCTGAGTGCTGGGAGAGTGAGAAACAAGGACTTGGCACTGAAAACATCATTTTGTGTAAAACTGGGTTCTTGCATAATGAAATAGTTTCTTAAGGAAAGGATCAGAATCAGTTTTCTTAAACACTCATTCAGAGTGCTGGGAGAGTGAGAAACAAGGACTTGGCAATGAAAACATCATTTTGTGTAAAACTGGGTTTGTTTATAATGAAAAAAATTCTTTAGGAAAGGATCAGATTCAGTTTTCTTAAACGATCATTCTGAGCACTGGGAGAGTGAGAAACAAGGACCTGGCACTGAAAACATCATTTTGTGTAAAACTGGGTTCTTGCATAATGAAATAGTTTCTTAAGGAAAGGATCAGAATCAGTTTTCTTAAACGTTCATTCTGAGTGCTGGGAGAGTGAGAAACAAGGACTTGGCACTGAAAACATCATTTTGTGTAAAACTGGGTTATTGCATAATGAAATAGTTTCTTAAGGAAAGGATCAGAATCAGTTTTCTTAAACACTCATTCTGAGTGCTGGGAGAGTGAGAAACAAAGACCTGGCACTGAAAATATCATTTTGTGTAAAACTGGATTTGTTTATAATGAAAACATTTCTTTAGGAAAGGATCAGAATCAGTTTTCTTAAACGCTCATTCAGAGTGCTGGGAGAGTGAGAAACAAGGACTTGGCACTGAAAACAGCATTTTGTGTAAAACTGGGTTCTTGCATAATGAAATAGTTTCTTAAGGAAAGGATCAGAATCAGTTTTCTTAAACACTCATTATGAGTGCTGGGAGAGTGAGAAACAAGGATTTGGCACTGAAATCTTAATTTTGTGTAAAACTGGGTTCTTGCATAATGAAAAAGTTTCTTAAGGAAAGGATCAGAATCAGTTTTCTTAAACACTCATTCTGAGTGCTGGGAGAGTGAGAAACAAGGATTTGGCACTGAAAACATAATTTTGTGTAAAACTGGGTTCTTGCATAATGAAAAAGTTTCTTAAGGAAAGGATCAGAATCAGTTTTCTTAAAAACTCATTCTGAGTGTTGGGAGAGTGAGAAACAAGGATTTGGCACTGAAAACATCATTTTGTGTAAAACTGGGTTCTTGCATAATGAAAAAGTTTCTTAAGGAAAGGATCAGAATCAGTTTTCTTAAACACTCATTCTGAGCGCTGGGAGAGTGAGAAACAAGGACCTGGCACTGAAAACATCATTTTGTGTAAAACTGGGTTCTTGCATAATGAAAAAGTTTCTTAAGGAAAGGATCAGAATCAGTTTTCTTAAACACTCATTCTGAGCGCTGGGAGAGTGAGAAACAAGGACCTGGCACTGAAAACATCATTTTGTGTAAAACTGGGTTCTTGCATAATGAAATAGTTTCTTAAGGAAAGGATCAGGATCAGAATCAGTTTTCTTAAACACTCATTCTGAGCGCTGGGAGAGTGAGAAACAAGGACCTGGCACTGAAAACATCATTTTGTGTAAAACTGGGTTCTTGCATAATGAAATAGTTTCTTAAGGAAAGGATCAGAATCAGTTTTCTTAAACACTCATTCTGAGTGCTGGGAGAGTGAGAAACAAGGACTTGGCAATGAAAACATCATTTTGTGTAAAACTGGGTTTGTTTATAATGAAAAAAATTCTTTAGGAAAGGATCAGATTCAGTTTTCTTAAACACTCATTCAGAGTGCTGGGAGAGTGAGAAACAAGGACTTGGCAATGAAAACATCATTTTGTGTAAAACTGGGTTTGTTTATAATGAAAAAAAATCTTTAGGAAAGGATCAGATTCAGTTTTCTTAAACGATCATTCTGAGCACTGGGAGAGTGAGAAACAAGGACCTGGCACTGAAAACATCATTTTGTGTAAAACTGGGTTCTTGCATAATGAAATAGTTTCTTAAGGAAAGGATCAGAATCAGTTTTCTTAAACGATCATTCTGAGTGCTGGGAGAGTGAGAAACAAGGACTTGGCACTGAAAACATCATTTTGTGTAAAACTGGGTTCTTGCATAATGAAATAGTTTCTTAAGGAAAGGATCAGAATCAGTTTTCTTAAACACTCATTCTGAGTGCTGGGAGAGTGAGAAACAAAGACCTGGCACTGAAAACATCATTTTGTGTAAAACTGGATTTGTTTATAATGAAAACATTTCTTTAGGAAAGGATCAGAATCAGTTTTCTTAAACGCTCATTCAGAGTGCTGGGAGAGTGAGAAACAAGGACTTGGCCCTGAAAACAGCATTTTGTGTAAAACTGGGTTCTTGCATAATGAAATAGTTTCTTAAGGAAAGGATCAGAATCAGTTTTCTTAAACACTCATTATGAGTGCTGGGAGAGTGAGAAACAAGGATTTGGCACTGAAATCTTAATTTTGTGTAAAACTGGGTTCTTGCATAATGAAAAAGTTTCTTAAGGAAAGGATCAGAATCAGTTTTCTTAAACGTTCATTCTGAGTGCTGGGAGAGTGAGAAACAAGGATTTGGCACTGAAAACATCATTTTGTGTAAAACTGGGTTCTTGCATAATGAAAAAGTTTCTTAAGGAAAGGATCAGAATCAGTTTTCTTAAACACTCATTCTGAGCGCTGGGAGAGTGAGAAACAAGGACCTGGCACTGAAAACATCATTTTGTGTAAAACTGGGTTCTTGCATAATGAAATAGTTTCTTAAGGAAAGGATCAGAATCAGTTTTCTTAAACACTCATTCTGAGTGCTGGGAGAGTGAGAAACAAGGACTTGGCAATGAAAACATCATTTTGTGTAAAACTGGGTTTGTTTATAATGAAAAAAATTCTTTAGGAAAGGATCAGATTCAGTTTTCTTAAACGCTCATTCTGAGCACTGGGAGAGTGAGAAACAAGGACCTGGCACTGAAAACATCATTTTGTGTAAAACTGGGTTCTTGCATAATGAAATAGTTTCTTAAGGAAAGGATCAGATTCAGTTTTCTTAAACGTTCATTCTGAGTGCTGGGAGAGTGAGAAACAAGGACTTGGCACTGAAAACATCATTTTGTGTAAAACTGGGTTCTTGCATAATGAAATAGTTTCTTAAGGAAAGGATCAGATTCAGTTTTCTTAAACACTCATTCAGAGTGCTGGGAGAGTGAGAAACAAGGACTTGGCAATGAAAACATCATTTTGTGTAAAACTGGGTTTGTTTATAATGAAAAAAATTCTTTAGGAAAGGATCAGATTCAGTTTTCTTAAACGATCATTCTGAGCACTGGGAGAGTGAGAAACAAGGACCTGGCACTGAAAACATCATTTTGTGTAAAACTGGGTTCTTGCATAATGAAATAGTTTCTTAAGGAAAGGATCAGAATCAATTTTCTTAAACGTTCATTCTGAGTGCTGGGAGAGTGAGAAACAAGGACTTGGCACTGAAAACATCATTTTGTGTAAAACTGGGTTCTTGCATAATGAAATAGTTTCTTAAGGAAAGGATCAGAATCAGTTTTCTTAAACACTCATTCTGAGTGCTGGGAGAGTGAGAAACAAGGACTTGGCAATGAAAACATCATTTTGTGTAAAACTGGGTTTGTTTATGATGAAAAAAATTCTTTAGGAAAGGATCAGATTCAGTTTTCTTAAACGCTCATTCTGAGCGCTGGGAGAGTGAGAAACAAGGACCTGGCACTGAAAACATCATTTTGTGTAAAACTGGGTTCTTGCATAATGAAATAGTTTCTTAAGGAAAGGATCAGATTCAGTTTTCTTAAACACTCATTCAGAGTGCTGGGAGAGTGAGAAACAAGGACTTGGCAATGAAAACATCATTTTGTGTAAAACTGGGTTTGTTTATAATGAAAAAAATTCTTTAGGAAAGGATCAGATTCAGTTTTCTTAAACGATCATTCTGAGCACTGGGAGAGTGAGAAACAAGGACCTGGCACTGAAAACATCATTTTGTGTAAAACTGGGTTCTTGCATAATGAAATAGTTTCTTAAGGAAAGGATCAGAATCAGTTTTCTTAAACACTCATTATGAGTGCTGGGAGAGTGAGAAACAAGGATTTGGCACTGAAATCTTAATTTTGTGTAAAACTGGGTTCTTGCATAATGAAAAAGTTTCTTAAGGAAAGGATCAGAATCAGTTTTCTTAAAAACTCATTCTGAGTGCTGGGAGAGTGAGAAACAAGGATTTGGCACTGAAAACATCATTTTGTGTAAAACTGGGTTCTTGCATAATGAAAAAGTTTCTTAAGGAAAGGATCAGAATCAGTTTTCTTAAACACTCATTCTGAGCGCTGGGAGAGTGAGAAACAAGGACCTGGCACTGAAAACATCATTTTGTGTAAAACTGGGTTCTTGCATAATGAAAAAGTTTCTTAAGGAAAGGATCAGAATCAGTTTTCTTAAACACTCATTCTGAGCGCTGGGAGAGTGAGAAACAAGGACCTGGCACTGAAAACATCATTTTGTGTAAAACTGGGTTCTTGCATAATGAAATAGTTTCTTAAGGAAAGGATCAGAATCAGTTTTCTTAAACACTCATTCTGAGCGCTGGGAGAGTGAGAAACAAGGACCTGGCACTGAAAACATCATTTTGTGTAAAACTGGGTTCTTGCATAATGAAATAGTTTCTTAAGGAAAGGATCAGAATCAGTTTTCTTAAACACTCATTCTGAGTGCTGGGAGAGTGAGAAACAAGGACTTGGCAATGAAAACATCATTTTGTGTAAAACTGGGTTTGTTCATAATGAAAAAAATTCTTTAGGAAAGGATCAGATTCAGTTTTCTTAAACACTCATTCAGAGTGCTGGGAGAGTGAGAAACAAGGACTTGGCAATGAAAACATCATTTTGTGTAAAACTGGGTTTGTTTATAATGAAAAAAAATCTTTAGGAAAGGATCAGATTCAGTTTTCTTAAACGATCATTCTGAGCACTGGGAGAGTGAGAAACAAGGACCTGGCACTGAAAACATCATTTTGTGTAAAACTGGGTTCTTGCATAATGAAATAGTTTCTTAAGGAAAGGATCAGAATCAGTTTTCTTAAACGTTCATTCTGAGTGCTGGGAGAGTGAGAAACAAAGACCTGGCACTGAAAACATCATTTTGTGTAAAACTGGGTTCTTGCATAATGAAAAAGTTTATTAAGGAAAGGATCAGAATCAGTTTTCTTAAACACTCATTCTGAGCGCTGGGAGAGTGAGAAACAAGGACCTGGCACTGAAAACATCATTTTGTGTAAAACTGGGTTCTTGCATAATGAAATAGTTTCTTAAGGAAAGGATCAGAATCAGTTTTCTTAAACACTCATTCTGAGTGCTGGGAGAGTGAGAAACAAGGACTTGGCAATGAAAACATCATTTTGTGTAAAACTGGGTTTGTTTATAATGAAAAAAAATTCTTTAGGAAAGGATCAGATTCAGTTTTCTTAAACGCTCATTCTGAGCACTGGGAGAGTGAGAAACAAGGACCTGGCACTGAAAACATCATTTTGTGTAAAACTGGGTTCTTGCATAATGAAATAGTTTCTTAAGGAAAGGATCAGAATCAGTTTTCTTAAACGTTCATTCTGAGTGCTGGGAGAGTGAGAAACAAGGACTTGGCACTGAAAACATCATTTTGTGTAAAACTGGGTTCTTGCATAATGAAATAGTTTCTTAAGGAAAGGATCAGATTCAGTTTTCTTAAACACTCATTCAGAGTGCTGGGAGAGTGAGAAACAAGGACTTGGCAATGAAAACATCATTTTGTGTAAAACTGGGTTTGTTTATAATGAAAAAAATTCTTTAGGAAAGGATCAGATTCAGTTTTCTTAAACGATCATTCTGAGCACTGGGAGAGTGAGAAACAAGGACCTGGCACTGAAAACATCATTTTGTGTAAAACTGGGTTCTTGCATAATGAAATAGTTTCTTAAGGAAAGGATCAGATTCAGTTTTCTTAAACACTCATTCAGAGTGCTGGGAGAGTGAGAAACAAGGACTTGGCAATGAAAACATCATTTTGTGTAAAACTGGGTTTGTTTATAATGAAAAAAATTCTTTAGGAAAGGATCAGATTCAGTTTTCTTAAACGATCATTCTGAGCACTGGGAGAGTGAGAAACAAGGACCTGGCACTGAAAACATCATTTTGTGTAAAACTGGGTTCTTGCATAATGAAATAGTTTCTTAAGGAAAGGATCAGAATCAGTTTTCTTAAACGTTCATTCTGAGTGCTGGGAGAGTGAGAAACAAGGACTTGGCACTGAAAACATCATTTTGTGTAAAACTGGGTTCTTGCATAATGAAATAGTTTCTTAAGGAAAGGATCAGAATCAGTTTTCTTAAACACTCATTCAGAGTGCTGGGAGAGTGAGAAACAAGGACTTGGCAATGAAAACATCATTTTGTGTAAAACTGGGTTCTTGCATAATGAAATAGTTTCTTAAGGAAAGGATCAGAATCAGTTTTCTTAAACACTCATTCTGAGCGCTGGGAGAGTGAGAAACAAGGACCTGGCACTGAAAACATCATTTTGTGTAAAACTGGGTTCTTGCATAATGAAATAGTTTCTTAAGGAAAGGATCAGAATCAGTTTTCTTAAACACTCATTCTGAGTGCTGGGAGAGTGAGAAACAAGGACTTGGCAATGAAAACATCATTTTGTGTAAAACTGGGTTTGTTTATAATGAAAAAAATTCTTTAGGAAAGGATCAGATTCAGTTTTCTTAAACACTCATTCAGAGTGCTGGGAGAGTGAGAAACAAGGACTTGGCAATGAAAACATCATTTTGTGTAAAACTGGGTTTGTTTATAATGAAAAAAAATCTTTAGGAAAGGATCAGATTCAGTTTTCTTAAACGATCATTCTGAGCACTGGGAGAGTGAGAAACAAGGACCTGGCACTGAAAACATCATTTTGTGTAAAACTGGGTTCTTGCATAATGAAATAGTTTCTTAAGGAAAGGATCAGAATCAGTTTTCTTAAACGTTCATTCTGAGTGCTGGGAGAGTGAGAAACAAGGACTTGGCACTGAAAACATCATTTTGTGTAAAACTGGGTTCTTGCATAATGAAATAGTTTCTTAAGGAAAGGATCAGAATCAGTTTTCTTAAACACTCATTCTGAGTGCTGGGAGAGTGAGAAACAAAGACCTGGCACTGAAAACATCATTTTGTGTAAAACTGGGTTCTTGCATAATGAAAAAGTTTATTAAGGAAAGGATCAGAATCAGTTTTCTTAAACACTCATTCTGAGTGCTGGGAGAGTGAGAAACAAGGACTTGGCAATGAAAACATCATTTTGTGTAAAACTGGGTTTGTTTATAATGAAAAAAATTCTTTAGGAAAGGATCAGATTCAGTTTTCTTAAACGCTCATTCTGAGCACTGGGAGAGTGAGAAACAAGGACCTGGCACTGAAAACATCATTTTGTGTAAAACTGGGTTCTTGCATAATGAAATAGTTTCTTAAGGAAAGGATCAGAATCAGTTTTCTTAAACGTTCATTCTGAGTGCTGGGAGAGTGAGAAACAAGGACTTGGCACTGAAAACATCATTTTGTGTAAAACTGGGTTCTTGCATAATGAAATAGTTTCTTAAGGAAAGGATCAGATTCAGTTTTCTTAAACACTCATTCAGAGTGCTGGGAGAGTGAGAAACAAGGACTTGGCAATGAAAACATCATTTTGTGTAAAACTGGGTTTGTTTATAATGAAAAAAATTCTTTAGGAAAGGATCAGATTCAGTTTTCTTAAACGATCATTCTGAGCACTGGGAGAGTGAGAAACAAGGACCTGGCACTGAAAACATCATTTTGTGTAAAACTGGGTTCTTGCATAATGAAATAGTTTCTTAAGGAAAGGATCAGAATCAGTTTTCTTAAACGTTCATTCTGAGTGCTGGGAGAGTGAGAAACAAGGACTTGGCACTGAAAACATCATTTTGTGTAAAACTGGGTTCTTGCATAATGAAATAGTTTCTTAAGGAAAGGATCAGAATCAGTTTTCTTAAACACTCATTCAGAGTGCTGGGAGAGTGAGAAACAAGGACTTGGCAATGAAAACATCATTTTGTGTAAAACTGGGTTTGTTTATAATGAAAAAAATTCTTTAGGAAAGGATCAGATTCAGTTTTCTTAAACGATCATTCTGAGCACTGGGAGAGTGAGAAACAAGGACCTGGCACTGAAAACATCATTTTGTGTAAAACTGGGTTCTTGCATAATGAAATAGTTTCTTAAGGAAAGGATCAGAATCAGTTTTCTTAAACGTTCATTCTGAGTGCTGGGAGAGTGAGAAACAAGGACTTGGCACTGAAAACATCATTTTGTGTAAAACTGGGTTCTTGCATAATGAAATAGTTTCTTAAGGAAAGGATCAGAATCAGTTTTCTTAAACACTCATTCTGAGTGCTGGGAGAGTGAGAAACAAAGACCTGGCACTGAAAATATCATTTTGTGTAAAACTGGATTTGTTTATAATGAAAACATTTCTTTAGGAAAGGATCAGAATCAGTTTTCTTAAACGCTCATTCAGAGTGCTGGGAGAGTGAGAAACAAGGACTTGGCACTGAAAACAGCATTTTGTGTAAAACTGGGTTCTTGCATAATGAAATAGTTTCTTAAGGAAAGGATCAGAATCAGTTTTCTTAAACACTCATTGTGAGTGCTGGGAGAGTGAGAAACAAGGATTTGGCACTGAAATCTTAATTTTGTGTAAAACTGGGTTCTTGCATAATGAAAAAGTTTCTTAAGGAAAGGATCAGAATCAGTTTTCTTAAACACTCATTCTGAGTGCTGGGAGAGTGAGAAACAAGGATTTGGCACTGAAAACATAATTTTGTGTAAAACTGGGTTCTTGCATAATGAAAAAGTTTCTTAAGGAAAGGATCAGAATCAGTTTTCTTAAAAACTCATTCTGAGTGCTGGGAGAGTGAGAAACAAGGATTTGGCACTGAAAACATCATTTTGTGTAAAACTGGGTTCTTGCATAATGAAAAAGTTTCTTAAGGAAAGGATCAGAATCAGTTTTCTTAAACACTCATTCTGAGCGCTGGGAGAGTGAGAAACAAGGACCTGGCACTGAAAACATCATTTTGTGTAAAACTGGGTTCTTGCATAATGAAAAAGTTTCTTAAGGAAAGGATCAGAATCAGTTTTCTTAAACACTCATTCTGAGCGCTGGGAGAGTGAGAAACAAGGACCTGGCACTGAAAACATCATTTTGTGTAAAACTGGGTTCTTGCATAATGAAATAGTTTCTTAAGGAAAGGATCAGGATCAGAATCAGTTTTCTTAAACACTCATTCTGAGCGCTGGGAGAGTGAGAAACAAGGACCTGGCACTGAAAACATCATTTTGTGTAAAACTGGGTTCTTGCATAATGAAATAGTTTCTTAAGGAAAGGATCAGAATCAGTTTTCTTAAACACTCATTCTGAGTGCTGGGAGAGTGAGAAACAAGGACTTGGCAATGAAAACATCATTTTGTGTAAAACTGGGTTTGTTTATAATGAAAAAAATTCTTTAGGAAAGGATCAGATTCAGTTTTCTTAAACACTCATTCAGAGTGCTGGGAGAGTGAGAAACAAGGACTTGGCAATGAAAACATCATTTTGTGTAAAACTGGGTTTGTTTATAATGAAAAAAAATCTTTAGGAAAGGATCAGATTCAGTTTTCTTAAACGATCATTCTGAGCACTGGGAGAGTGAGAAACAAGGACCTGGCACTGAAAACATCATTTTGTGTAAAACTGGGTTCTTGCATAATGAAATAGTTTCTTAAGGAAAGGATCAGAATCAGTTTTCTTAAACGATCATTCTGAGTGCTGGGAGAGTGAGAAACAAGGACTTGGCACTGAAAACATCATTTTGTGTAAAACTGGGTTCTTGCATAATGAAATAGTTTCTTAAGGAAAGGATCAGAATCAGTTTTCTTAAACACTCATTCTGAGTGCTGGGAGAGTGAGAAACAAAGACCTGGCACTGAAAACATCATTTTGTGTAAAACTGGATTTGTTTATAATGAAAACATTTCTTTAGGAAAGGATCAGAATCAGTTTTCTTAAACGCTCATTCAGAGTGCTGGGAGAGTGAGAAACAAGGACTTGGCCCTGAAAACAGCATTTTGTGTAAAACTGGGTTCTTGCATAATGAAATAGTTTCTTAAGGAAAGGATCAGAATCAGTTTTCTTAAACACTCATTATGAGTGCTGGGAGAGTGAGAAACAAGGATTTGGCACTGAAATCTTAATTTTGTGTAAAACTGGGTTCTTGCATAATGAAAAAGTTTCTTAAGGAAAGGATCAGAATCAGTTTTCTTAAACGTTCATTCTGAGTGCTGGGAGAGTGAGAAACAAGGATTTGGCACTGAAAACATCATTTTGTGTAAAACTGGGTTCTTGCATAATGAAAAAGTTTCTTAAGGAAAGGATCAGAATCAGTTTTCTTAAACACTCATTCTGAGCGCTGGGAGAGTGAGAAACAAGGACCTGGCACTGAAAACATCATTTTGTGTAAAACTGGGTTCTTGCATAATGAAATAGTTTCTTAAGGAAAGGATCAGAATCAGTTTTCTTAAACACTCATTCTGAGTGCTGGGAGAGTGAGAAACAAGGACTTGGCAATGAAAACATCATTTTGTGTAAAACTGGGTTTGTTTATAATGAAAAAAATTCTTTAGGAAAGGATCAGATTCAGTTTTCTTAAACGCTCATTCTGAGCACTGGGAGAGTGAGAAACAAGGACCTGGCACTGAAAACATCATTTTGTGTAAAACTGGGTTCTTGCATAATGAAATAGTTTCTTAAGGAAAGGATCAGATTCAGTTTTCTTAAACGTTCATTCTGAGTGCTGGGAGAGTGAGAAACAAGGACTTGGCACTGAAAACATCATTTTGTGTAAAACTGGGTTCTTGCATAATGAAATAGTTTCTTTTTTTTTTTTTTGACTTATTTTTTATTAACAGTTTTATTTATTTTTTGTTTACAACATGCCCAAGAACCATCCAAGATGACAGTTATACATATATTTCAAAAGATAAAAGGTGTATACATGTAAATAAAGAGAAAATTATACAAAATAGAAATGGGAACAAAACAAAAATCAATAATAATACATATGCACATTAGGAAGCAATAAATCAAAGTCATTGATCTAGCTTTATTATTAGTCTGATATAATGTCAATGAGGTCCCTCCAAAACTGTATCGTCTTCCCGGAGGCCCCAAGAATCCTTGCAGTAGTACTTTCCAGACGAGCAATGTCCAATAGATAAGATCTCCACGTGCACATAACCGGTATGGATGGCTCCAACCATAATTTTAGGATTACTTTTTTAGCTGCAGTAAGGGCAGTGGTCAGAATTCTCCTTTGACTAAGAGACAATGACAACGATGAATCATCCATCAACAGGAAAAGTAAAGGTTCCCTCTGGATCACAGTGTCCATCAAGACAGACAGTTCAGCCTGTACCAGTGACCAAAACAAAGTAACACGAGGACAATACCAAAACATATGCATATACGTGCCCTGATTAGAACCCTCACATAGGTGGCAAAAGGGATTTTGCTTTCTATTCATTTTACACAATAGCCATGGGGTCGTATAAGCCTTATGAATAAGTTTAAAATGAATCATCTGGTGGGCTGGATTTTTAGAGCAGGAAAAACAGTTTTTCCAAACAGTGTCCCAATCAATTGTCATATCAAGTTCCCCTTCCCAGAAGTTCTCAATCGGCATTTTTATATATTGGTGTACCACCATCTGTTCATTAATCTTACTTACACTTCCTTTGGAGCCCATACTGGAGTCTATCCAATTTATCATGGGGTGAGGAGCCAATTTAGCCGACCAAGGCACACCATAGGTTTTCAATGCCAATCTTAATCTTAAATATAAAGAAAAGGAGGACCTTGGAATAGAAAACTCATCTTGAAGGGTCTGAAAGGGTATAAGTCCATCATCACTGTAAATATCTTTAAGGCTGAATATGCCGGATTCTGTCCACGGTTTAGAAATTAAAATCTTTTTTGCCATACAAAGATTAGTGTTATGCCAAATAGGTGTGGGTTTGCAATATTTGGCTGAAGCTCCCATGGTCTTTTCTGCTGCTTTCCAAATTTTTATAGATTGCCTAATAATTGGGCCAAATCGTGACAACCTTGTTTTGGATAATCCTGTAAAGGGTAAATCCTGTAGACGCAATGGATAAATAATATTATTTTCTATTGCCCGCCAAGGTATAAGTGAATCAGTATCCATCCATGTCCTGAGTGGTCTCAGTTGATATGCTAAATAATAGGATTGGAAATCTGGTAAAGATAGTCCCCCATTTAATTTCAATCTGTGCATAAATTTCAATCGAATATGAAATAGTTTCTTAAGGAAAGGATCAGATTCAGTTTTCTTAAACACTCATTCAGAGTGCTGGGAGAGTGAGAAACAAGGACTTGGCAATGAAAACATCATTTTGTGTAAAACTGGGTTTGTTTATAATGAAAAAAAATTCTTTAGGAAAGGATCAGATTCAGTTTTCTTAAACGATCATTCTGAGCACTGGGAGAGTGAGAAACAAGGACCTGGCACTGAAAACATCATTTTGTGTAAAACTGGGTTCTTGCATAATGAAATAGTTTCTTAAGGAAAGGATCAGAATCAATTTTCTTAAACGTTCATTCTGAGTGCTGGGAGAGTGAGAAACAAGGACTTGGCACTGAAAACATCATTTTGTGTAAAACTGGGTTCTTGCATAATGAAATAGTTTCTTAAGGAAAGGATCAGAATCAGTTTTCTTAAACACTCATTCTGAGTGCTGGGAGAGTGAGAAACAAGGACTTGGCAATGAAAACATCATTTTGTGTAAAACTGGGTTTGTTTATAATGAAAAAAATTCTTTAGGAAAGGATCAGATTCAGTTTTCTTAAACGCTCATTCTGAGCACTGGGAGAGTGAGAAACAAGGACCTGGCACTGAAAACATCATTTTGTGTAAAACTGGGTTCTTGCATAATGAAATAGTTTCTTAAGGAAAGGATCAGAATCAGTTTTCTTAAACGTTCATTCTGAGTGCTGGGAGAGTGAGAAACAAGGACTTGGCACTGAAAACATCATTTTGTGTAAAACTGGGTTCTTGCATAATGAAATAGTTTCTTAAGGAAAGGATCAGAATCAGTTTTCTTAAACACTCATTCTGAGTGCTGGGAGAGTGAGAAACAAGGACTTGGCAATGAAAACATCATTTTGTGTAAAACTGGGTTTGTTTATAATGAAAAAAATTCTTTAGGAAAGGATCAGATTCAGTTTTCTTAAACGCTCATTCTGAGCACTGGGAGAGTGAGAAACAAGGACCTGGCACTGAAAACATCATTTTGTGTAAAACTGGGTTCTTGCATAATGAAATAGTTTCTTAAGGAAAGGATCAGAATCAGTTTTCTTAAACGTTCATTCTGAGTGCTGGGAGAGTGAGAAACAAGGACTTGGCACTGAAAACATCATTTTGTGTAAAACTGGGTTCTTGCATAATGAAATAGTTTCTTAAGGAAAGGATCAGAATCAGTTTTCTTAAACACTCATTCTGAGTGCTGGGAGAGTGAGAAACAAGGACTTGGCAATGAAAACATCATTTTGTGTAAAACTGGGTTTGTTTATAATGAAAAAAATTCTTTAGGAAAGGATCAGATTCAGTTTTCTTAAACGCTCATTCTGAGCACTGGGAGAGTGAGAAACAAGGACCTGGCACTGAAAACATCATTTTGTGTAAAACTGGGTTCTTGCATAATGAAATAGTTTCTTAAGGAAAGGATCAGAATCAGTTTTCTTAAACGTTCATTCTGAGTGCTGGGAGAGTGAGAAACAAGGACTTGGCACTGAAAACATCATTTTGTGTAAAACTGGGTTCTTGCATAATGAAATAGTTTCTTAAGGAAAGGATCAGATTCAGTTTTCTTAAACACTCATTCAGAGTGCTGGGAGAGTGAGAAACAAGGACTTGGCAATGAAAACATCATTTTGTGTAAAACTGGGTTTGTTTATAATGAAAAAAATTCTTTAGGAAAGGATCAGATTCAGTTTTCTTAAACGATCATTCTGAGCACTGGGAGAGTGAGAAACAAGGACCTGGCACTGAAAACATCATTTTGTGTAAAACTGGGTTCTTGCATAATGAAATAGTTTCTTAAGGAAAGGATCAGAATCAGTTTTCTTAAACGTTCATTCTGAGTGCTGGGAGAGTGAGAAACAAGGACTTGGCACTGAAAACATCATTTTGTGTAAAACTGGGTTCTTGCATAATGAAATAGTTTCTTAAGGAAAGGATCAGAATCAGTTTTCTTAAACACTCATTCTGAGTGCTGGGAGAGTGAGAAACAAAGACCTGGCACTGAAAACATCATTTTGTGTAAAACTGGGTTCTTGCATAATGAAAAAGTTTATTAAGGAAAGGATCAGAATCAGTTTTCTTAAACACTCATTCTGAGCGCTGGGAGAGTGAGAAACAAGGACCTGGCACTGAAAACATCATTTTGTGTAAAACTGGGTTCTTGCATAATGAAATAGTTTCTTAAGGAAAGGATCAGAATCAGTTTTCTTAAACACTCATTCTGAGTGCTGGGAGAGTGAGAAAAAAGGACTTGGCAATGAAAACATCATTTTGTGTAAAACTGGGTTTGTTTATAATGAAAAAAATTCTTTAGGAAAGGATCAGATTCAGTTTTCTTAAACGCTCATTCTGAGCACTGGGAGAGTGAGAAACAAGGACCTGGCACTGAAAACATCATTTTGTGTAAAACTGGGTTCTTGCATAATGAAATAGTTTCTTAAGGAAAGGATCAGAATCAGTTTTCTTAAACACTCATTCTGAGTGCTGGGAGAGTGAGAAACAAAGACCTGGCACTGAAAATATCATTTTGTGTAAAACTGGATTTGTTTATAATGAAAACATTTCTTTAGGAAAGGATCAGAATCAGTTTTCTTAAACGCTCATTCAGAGTGCTGGGAGAGTGAGAAACAAGGACTTGGCACTGAAAACAGCATTTTGTGTAAAACTGGGTTCTTGCATAATGAAATAGTTTCTTAAGGAAAGGATCAGAATCAGTTTTCTTAAACACTCATTATGAGTGCTGGGAGAGTGAGAAACAAGGATTTGGCACTGAAATCTTAATTTTGTGTAAAACTGGGTTCTTGCATAATGAAAAAGTTTCTTAAGGAAAGGATCAGAATCAGTTTTCTTAAACACTCATTCTGAGTGCTGGGAGAGTGAGAAACAAGGATTTGGCACTGAAAACATAATTTTGTGTAAAACTGGGTTCTTGCATAATGAAAAAGTTTCTTAAGGAAAGGATCAGAATCAGTTTTCTTAAACGCTCATTCAGAGTGCTGGGAGAGTGAGAAACAAGGACTTGGCCCTGAAAACAGCATTTTGTGTAAAACTGGGTTCTTGCATAATGAAATAGTTTCTTAAGGAAAGGATCAGAATCAGTTTTCTTAAACACTCATTATGAGTGCTGGGAGAGTGAGAAACAAGGATTTGGCACTGAAATCTTAATTTTGTGTAAAACTGGGTTCTTGCATAATGAAAAAGTTTCTTAAGGAAAGGATCAGAATCAGTTTTCTTAAACGTTCATTCTGAGTGCTGGGAGAGTGAGAAACAAGGATTTGGCACTGAAAACATCATTTTGTGTAAAACTGGGTTCTTGCATAATGAAAAAGTTTCTTAAGGAAAGGATCAGAATCAGTTTTCTTAAACACTCATTCTGAGCGCTGGGAGAGTGAGAAACAAGGACCTGGCACTGAAAACATCATTTTGTGTAAAACTGGGTTCTTGCATAATGAAATAGTTTCTTAAGGAAAGGATCAGAATCAGTTTTCTTAAACACTCATTCTGAGTGCTGGGAGAGTGAGAAACAAGGACTTGGCAATGAAAACATCATTTTGTGTAAAACTGGGTTTGTTTATAATGAAAAAAATTCTTTAGGAAAGGATCAGATTCAGTTTTCTTAAACGCTCATTCTGAGCACTGGGAGAGTGAGAAACAAGGACCTGGCACTGAAAACATCATTTTGTGTAAAACTGGGTTCTTGCATAATGAAATAGTTTCTTAAGGAAAGGATCAGATTCAGTTTTCTTAAACGTTCATTCTGAGTGCTGGGAGAGTGAGAAACAAGGACTTGGCACTGAAAACATCATTTTGTGTAAAACTGGGTTCTTGCATAATGAAATAGTTTCTTAAGGAAAGGATCAGATTCAGTTTTCTTAAACACTCATTCAGAGTGCTGGGAGAGTGAGAAACAAGGACTTGGCAATGAAAACATCATTTTGTGTAAAACTGGGTTTGTTTATAATGAAAAAAATTCTTTAGGAAAGGATCAGATTCAGTTTTCTTAAACGATCATTCTGAGCACTGGGAGAGTGAGAAACAAGGACCTGGCACTGAAAACATCATTTTGTGTAAAACTGGGTTCTTGCATAATGAAATAGTTTCTTAAGGAAAGGATCAGAATCAATTTTCTTAAACGTTCATTCTGAGTGCTGGGAGAGTGAGAAACAAGGACTTGGCACTGAAAACATCATTTTGTGTAAAACTGGGTTCTTGCATAATGAAATAGTTTCTTAAGGAAAGGATCAGAATCAGTTTTCTTAAACACTCATTCTGAGTGCTGGGAGAGTGAGAAACAAGGACTTGGCAATGAAAACATCATTTTGTGTAAAACTGGGTTTGTTTATAATGAAAAAAATTCTTTAGGAAAGGATCAGATTCAGTTTTCTTAAACGCTCATTCTGAGCACTGGGAGAGTGAGAAACAAGGACCTGGCACTGAAAACATCATTTTGTGTAAAACTGGGTTCTTGCATAATGAAATAGTTTCTTAAGGAAAGGATCAGAATCAGTTTTCTTAAACGTTCATTCTGAGTGCTGGGAGAGTGAGAAACAAGGACTTGGCACTGAAAACATCATTTTGTGTAAAACTGGGTTCTTGCATAATGAAATAGTTTCTTAAGGAAAGGATCAGAATCAGTTTTCTTAAACACTCATTCTGAGTGCTGGGAGAGTGAGAAACAAGGACTTGGCAATGAAAACATCATTTTGTGTAAAACTGGGTTTGTTTATAATGAAAAAAATTCTTTAGGAAAGGATCAGATTCAGTTTTCTTAAACGCTCATTCTGAGCACTGGGAGAGTGAGAAACAAGGACCTGGCACTGAAAACATCATTTTGTGTAAAACTGGGTTCTTGCATAATGAAATAGTTTCTTAAGGAAAGGATCAGAATCAGTTTTCTTAAACGTTCATTCTGAGTGCAGGGAGAGTGAGAAACAAGGACTTGGCACTGAAAACATCATTTTGTGTAAAACTGGGTTCTTGCATAATGAAATAGTTTCTTAAGGAAAGGATCAGAATCAGTTTTCTTAAACACTCATTCTGAGTGCTGGGAGAGTGAGAAACAAGGACTTGGCAATGAAAACATCATTTTGTGTAAAACTGGGTTTGTTTATAATGAAAAAAATTCTTTAGGAAAGGATCAGATTCAGTTTTCTTAAACGCTCATTCTGAGCACTGGGAGAGTGAGAAACAAGGACCTGGCACTGAAAACATCATTTTGTGTAAAACTGGGTTCTTGCATAATGAAATAGTTTCTTAAGGAAAGGATCAGAATCAGTTTTCTTAAACACTCATTCTGAGTGCTGGGAGAGTGAGAAACAAGGACTTGGCAATGAAAACATCATTTTGTGTAAAACTGGGTTTGTTTATAATGAAAAAAATTCTTTAGGAAAGGATCAGATTCAGTTTTCTTAAACGCTCATTCTGAGCACTGGGAGAGTGAGAAACAAGGACCTGGCACTGAAAACATCATTTTGTGTAAAACTGGGTTCTTGCATAATGAAATAGTTTCTTAAGGAAAGGATCAGAATCAGTTTTCTTAAACACTCATTCAGAGTGCTGGGAGAGTGAGAAACAAGGACTTGGCAATGAAAACATCATTTTGTGTAAAACTGGGTTTGTTTATAATGAAAAAAATTCTTTAGGAAAGGATCAGATTCAGTTTTCTTAAACGATCATTCTGAGCACTGGGAGAGTGAGAAACAAGGACCTGGCACTGAAAACATCATTTTGTGTAAAACTGGGTTCTTGCATAATGAAATAGTTTCTTAAGGAAAGGATCAGAATCAGTTTTCTTAAACACTCATTATGAGTGCTGGGAGAGTGAGAAACAAGGATTTGGCACTGAAATCTTAATTTTGTGTAAAACTGGGTTCTTGCATAATGAAAAAGTTTCTTAAGGAAAGGATCAGAATCAGTTTTCTTAAAAACTCATTCTGAGTGCTGGGAGAGTGAGAAACAAGGATTTGGCACTGAAAACATCATTTTGTGTAAAACTGGGTTCTTGCATAATGAAAAAGTTTCTTAAGGAAAGGATCAGAATCAGTTTTCTTAAACACTCATTCTGAGCGCTGGGAGAGTGAGAAACAAGGACCTGGCACTGAAAACATCATTTTGTGTAAAACTGGGTTCTTGCATAATGAAAAAGTTTCTTAAGGAAAGGATCAGAATCAGTTTTCTTAAACACTCATTCTGAGCGCTGGGAGAGTGAGAAACAAGGACCTGGCACTGAAAACATCATTTTGTGTAAAACTGGGTTCTTGCATAATGAAATAGTTTCTTAAGGAAAGGATCAGAATCAGTTTTCTTAAACACTCATTCTGAGCGCTGGGAGAGTGAGAAACAAGGACCTGG
This sequence comes from Triplophysa bombifrons, assembly GCA_029783895.1. Classification (NCBI taxonomy): domain Eukaryota; kingdom Metazoa; phylum Chordata; class Actinopteri; order Cypriniformes; family Nemacheilidae; genus Triplophysa; species Triplophysa bombifrons. The sequence continues at coordinate 10,702,323 of CM056455.1, forward strand.
CACTGAAAACATCATTTTGTGTAAAACTGGGTTCTTGCATAATGAAATAGTTTCTTAAGGAAAGGATCAGAATCAGTTTTCTTAAACACTCATTCTGAGTGCTGGGAGAGTGAGAAACAAGGACTTGGCAATGAAAACATCATTTTGTGTAAAACTGGGTTTGTTCATAATGAAAAAAATTCTTTAGGAAAGGATCAGATTCAGTTTTCTTAAACACTCATTCAGAGTGCTGGGAGAGTGAGAAACAAGGACTTGGCAATGAAAACATCATTTTGTGTAAAACTGGGTTTGTTTATAATGAAAAAAAATCTTTAGGAAAGGATCAGATTCAGTTTTCTTAAACGATCATTCTGAGCACTGGGAGAGTGAGAAACAAGGACCTGGCACTGAAAACATCATTTTGTGTAAAACTGGGTTCTTGTATAATGAAATAGTTTCTTAAGGAAAGGATCAGAATCAGTTTTCTTAAACGTTCATTCTGAGTGCTGGGAGAGTGAGAAACAAGGACTTGGCACTGAAAACATCATTTTGTGTAAAACTGGGTTCTTGCATAATGAAATAGTTTCTTAAGGAAAGGATCAGAATCAGTTTTCTTAAACACTCATTCTGAGTGCTGGGAGAGTGAGAAACAAAGACCTGGCACTGAAAACATCATTTTGTGTAAAACTGGGTTCTTGCATAATGAAAAAGTTTATTAAGGAAAGGATCAGAATCAGTTTTCTTAAACACTCATTCTGAGCGCTGGGAGAGTGAGAAACAAGGACCTGGCACTGAAAACATCATTTTGTGTAAAACTGGGTTCTTGCATAATGAAATAGTTTCTTAAGGAAAGGATCAGAATCAGTTTTCTTAAACACTCATTCTGAGTGCTGGGAGAGTGAGAAACAAGGACTTGGCAATGAAAACATCATTTTGTGTAAAACTGGGTTTGTTTATAATGAAAAAAAATTCTTTAGGAAAGGATCAGATTCAGTTTTCTTAAACGCTCATTCTGAGCACTGGGAGAGTGAGAAACAAGGACCTGGCACTGAAAACATCATTTTGTGTAAAACTGGGTTCTTGCATAATGAAATAGTTTCTTAAGGAAAGGATCAGAATCAGTTTTCTTAAACGTTCATTCTGAGTGCTGGGAGAGTGAGAAACAAGGACTTGGCACTGAAAACATCATTTTGTGTAAAACTGGGTTCTTGCATAATGAAATAGTTTCTTAAGGAAAGGATCAGATTCAGTTTTCTTAAACACTCATTCAGAGTGCTGGGAGAGTGAGAAACAAGGACTTGGCAATGAAAACATCATTTTGTGTAAAACTGGGTTTGTTTATAATGAAAAAAATTCTTTAGGAAAGGATCAGATTCAGTTTTCTTAAACGATCATTCTGAGCACTGGGAGAGTGAGAAACAAGGACCTGGCACTGAAAACATCATTTTGTGTAAAACTGGGTTCTTGCATAATGAAATAGTTTCTTAAGGAAAGGATCAGATTCAGTTTTCTTAAACACTCATTCAGAGTGCTGGGAGAGTGAGAAACAAGGACTTGGCAATGAAAACATCATTTTGTGTAAAACTGGGTTTGTTTATAATGAAAAAAATTCTTTAGGAAAGGATCAGATTCAGTTTTCTTAAACGATCATTCTGAGCACTGGGAGAGTGAGAAACAAGGACCTGGCACTGAAAACATCATTTTGTGTAAAACTGGGTTCTTGCATAATGAAATACTTTCTTAAGGAAAGGATCAGAATCAGTTTTCTTAAACGTTCATTCTGAGTGCTGGGAGAGTGAGAAACAAGGACTTGGCACTGAAAACATCATTTTGTGTAAAACTGGGTTCTTGCATAATGAAATAGTTTCTTAAGGAAAGGATCAGAATCAGTTTTCTTAAACACTCATTCAGAGTGCTGGGAGAGTGAGAAACAAGGACTTGGCAATGAAAACATCATTTTGTGTAAAACTGGGTTCTTGCATAATGAAATAGTTTCTTAAGGAAAGGATCAGAATCAGTTTTCTTAAACACTCATTCTGAGCGCTGGGAGAGTGAGAAACAAGGACCTGGCACTGAAAACATCATTTTGTGTAAAACTGGGTTCTTGCATAATGAAATAGTTTCTTAAGGAAAGGATCAGAATCAGTTTTCTTAAACACTCATTCTGAGTGCTGGGAGAGTGAGAAACAAGGACTTGGCAATGAAAACATCATTTTGTGTAAAACTGGGTTTGTTTATAATGAAAAAAAATCTTTAGGAAAGGATCAGATTCAGTTTTCTTAAACGATCATTCTGAGCACTGGGAGAGTGAGAAACAAGGACCTGGCACTGAAAACATCATTTTGTGTAAAACTGGGTTCTTGCATAATGAAATAGTTTCTTAAGGAAAGGATCAGAATCAGTTTTCTTAAACGTTCATTCTGAGTGCTGGGAGAGTGAGAAACAAGGACTTGGCACTGAAAACATCATTTTGTGTAAAACTGGGTTCTTGCATAATGAAATAGTTTCTTAAGGAAAGGATCAGAATCAGTTTTCTTAAACACTCATTCTGAGTGCTGGGAGAGTGAGAAACAAAGACCTGGCACTGAAAACATCATTTTGTGTAAAACTGGGTTCTTGCATAATGAAAAAGTTTATTAAGGAAAGGATCAGAATCAGTTTTCTTAAACACTCATTCTGAGCGCTGGGAGAGTGAGAAACAAGGACCTCGCACTGAAAACATCATTTTGTGTAAAACTGGGTTCTTGCATAATGAAATAGTTTCTTAAGGAAAGGATCAGAATCAGTTTTCTTAAACACTCATTCTGAGTGCTGGGAGAGTGAGAAACAAGGACTTGGCAATGAAAACATCATTTTGTGTAAAACTGGGTTTGTTTATAATGAAAAAAATTCTTTAGGAAAGGATCAGATTCAGTTTTCTTAAACGCTCATTCTGAGCACTGGGAGAGTGAGAAACAAGGACCTGGCACTGAAAACATCATTTTGTGTAAAACTGGGTTCTTGCATAATGAAATAGTTTCTTAAGGAAAGGATCAGAATCAGTTTTCTTAAACGTTCATTCTGAGTGCTGGGAGAGTGAGAAACAAGGACTTGGCACTGAAAACATCATTTTGTGTAAAACTGGGTTCTTGCATAATGAAATAGTTTCTTAAGGAAAGGATCAGATTCAGTTTTCTTAAACACTCATTCAGAGTGCTGGGAGAGTGAGAAACAAGGACTTGGCAATGAAAACATCATTTTGTGTAAAACTGGGTTTGTTTATAATGAAAAAAATTCTTTAGGAAAGGATCAGATTCAGTTTTCTTAAACGATCATTCTGAGCACTGGGAGAGTGAGAAACAAGGACCTGGCACTGAAAACATCATTTTGTGTAAAACTGGGTTCTTGCATAATGAAATAGTTTCTTAAGGAAAGGATCAGAATCAGTTTTCTTAAACGTTCATTCTGAGTGCTGGGAGAGTGAGAAACAAGGACTTGGCACTGAAAACATCATTTTGTGTAAAACTGGGTTCTTGCATAATGAAATAGTTTCTTAAGGAAAGGATCAGAATCAGTTTTCTTAAACACTCATTCAGAGTGCTGGGAGAGTGAGAAACAAGGACTTGGCAATGAAAACATCATTTTGTGTAAAACTGGGTTTGTTTATAATGAAAAAAATTCTTTAGGAAAGGATCAGATTCAGTTTTCTTAAACGATCATTCTGAGCACTGGGAGAGTGAGAAACAAGGACCTGGCACTGAAAACATCATTTTGTGTAAAACTGGGTTCTTGCATAATGAAATAGTTTCTTAAGGAAAGGATCAGAATCAGTTTTCTTAAACACTCATTCTGAGTGCTGGGAGAGTGAGAAACAAGGACTTGGCAATGAAAACATCATTTTGTGTAAAACTGGGTTTGTTTATAATGAAAAAAAATTCTTTAGGAAAGGATCAGATTCAGTTTTCTTAAACGCTCATTCTGAGCACTGGGAGAGTGAGAAACAAGGACCTGGCACTGAAAACATCATTTTGTGTAAAACTGGGTTCTTGCATAATGAAATAGTTTCTTAAGGAAAGGATCAGAATCAGTTTTCTTAAACGTTCATTCTGAGTGCTGGGAGAGTGAGAAACAAGGACTTGGCACTGAAAACATCATTTTGTGTAAAACTGGGTTCTTGCATAATGAAATAGTTTCTTAAGGAAAGGATCAGATTCAGTTTTCTTAAACACTCATTCAGAGTGCTGGGAGAGTGAGAAACAAGGACTTGGCAATGAAAACATCATTTTGTGTAAAACTGGGTTTGTTTATAATGAAAAAAATTCTTTAGGAAAGGATCAGATTCAGTTTTCTTAAACGATCATTCTGAGCACTGGGAGAGTGAGAAACAAGGACCTGGCACTGAAAACATCATTTTGTGTAAAACTGGGTTCTTGCATAATGAAATAGTTTCTTAAGGAAAGGATCAGATTCAGTTTTCTTAAACACTCATTCAGAGTGCTGGGAGAGTGAGAAACAAGGACTTGGCAATGAAAACATCATTTTGTGTAAAACTGGGTTTGTTTATAATGAAAAAAATTCTTTAGGAAAGGATCAGATTCAGTTTTCTTAAACGATCATTCTGAGCACTGGGAGAGTGAGAAACAAGGACCTGGCACTGAAAACATCATTTTGTGTAAAACTGGGTTCTTGCATAATGAAATAGTTTCTTAAGGAAAGGATCAGAATCAGTTTTCTTAAACGTTCATTCTGAGTGCTGGGAGAGTGAGAAACAAGGACTTGGCACTGAAAACATCATTTTGTGTAAAACTGGGTTCTTGCATAATGAAATAGTTTCTTAAGGAAAGGATCAGAATCAGTTTTCTTAAACACTCATTCAGAGTGCTGGGAGAGTGAGAAACAAGGACTTGGCAATGAAAACATCATTTTGTGTAAAACTGGGTTCTTGCATAATGAAATAGTTTCTTAAGGAAAGGATCAGAATCAGTTTTCTTAAACACTCATTCTGAGCGCTGGGAGAGTGAGAAACAAGGACCTGGCACTGAAAACATCATTTTGTGTAAAACTGGGTTCTTGCATAATGAAATAGTTTCTTAAGGAAAGGATCAGAATCAGTTTTCTTAAACACTCATTCTGAGTGCTGGGAGAGTGAGAAACAAGGACTTGGCAATGAAAACATCATTTTGTGTAAAACTGGGTTTGTTTATAATGAAAAAAATTCTTTAGGAAAGGATCAGATTCAGTTTTCTTAAACACTCATTCAGAGTGCTGGGAGAGTGAGAAACAAGGACTTGGCAATGAAAACATCATTTTGTGTAAAACTGGGTTTGTTTATAATGAAAAAAAATCTTTAGGAAAGGATCAGATTCAGTTTTCTTAAACGATCATTCTGAGCACTGGGAGAGTGAGAAACAAGGACCTGGCACTGAAAACATCATTTTGTGTAAAACTGGGTTCTTGCATAATGAAATAGTTTCTTAAGGAAAGGATCAGAATCAGTTTTCTTAAACGTTCATTCTGAGTGCTGGGAGAGTGAGAAACAAGGACTTGGCACTGAAAACATCATTTTGTGTAAAACTGGGTTCTTGCATAATGAAATAGTTTCTTAAGGAAAGGATCAGAATCAGTTTTCTTAAACACTCATTCTGAGTGCTGGGAGAGTGAGAAACAAAGACCTGGCACTGAAAACATCATTTTGTGTAAAACTGGGTTCTTGCATAATGAAAAAGTTTATTAAGGAAAGGATCAGAATCAGTTTTCTTAAACACTCATTCTGAGCGCTGGGAGAGTGAGAAACAAGGACCTCGCACTGAAAACATCATTTTGTGTAAAACTGGGTTCTTGCATAATGAAATAGTTTCTTAAGGAAAGGATCAGAATCAGTTTTCTTAAACACTCATTCTGAGTGCTGGGAGAGTGAGAAACAAGGACTTGGCAATGAAAACATCATTTTGTGTAAAACTGGGTTTGTTTATAATGAAAAAAATTCTTTAGGAAAGGATCAGATTCAGTTTTCTTAAACGCTCATTCTGAGCACTGGGAGAGTGAGAAACAAGGACCTGGCACTGAAAACATCATTTTGTGTAAAACTGGGTTCTTGCATAATGAAATAGTTTCTTAAGGAAAGGATCAGAATCAGTTTTCTTAAACGTTCATTCTGAGTGCTGGGAGAGTGAGAAACAAGGACTTGGCACTGAAAACATCATTTTGTGTAAAACTGGGTTCTTGCATAATGAAATAGTTTCTTAAGGAAAGGATCAGATTCAGTTTTCTTAAACACTCATTCAGAGTGCTGGGAGAGTGAGAAACAAGGACTTGGCAATGAAAACATCATTTTGTGTAAAACTGGGTTTGTTTATAATGAAAAAAATTCTTTAGGAAAGGATCAGATTCAGTTTTCTTAAACGATCATTCTGAGCACTGGGAGAGTGAGAAACAAGGACCTGGCACTGAAAACATCATTTTGTGTAAAACTGGGTTCTTGCATAATGAAATAGTTTCTTAAGGAAAGGATCAGAATCAGTTTTCTTAAACGTTCATTCTGAGTGCTGGGAGAGTGAGAAACAAGGACTTGGCACTGAAAACATCATTTTGTGTAAAACTGGGTTCTTGCATAATGAAATAGTTTCTTAAGGAAAGGATCAGAATCAGTTTTCTTAAACACTCATTCAGAGTGCTGGGAGAGTGAGAAACAAGGACTTGGCAATGAAAACATCATTTTGTGTAAAACTGGGTTTGTTTATAATGAAAAAAATTCTTTAGGAAAGGATCAGATTCAGTTTTCTTAAACGATCATTCTGAGCACTGGGAGAGTGAGAAACAAGGACCTGGCACTGAAAACATCATTTTGTGTAAAACTGGGTTCTTGCATAATGAAATAGTTTCTTAAGGAAAGGATCAGAATCAGTTTTCTTAAACGTTCATTCTGAGTGCTGGGAGAGTGAGAAACAAGGACTTGGCACTGAAAACATCATTTTGTGTAAAACTGGGTTCTTGCATAATGAAATAGTTTCTTAAGGAAAGGATCAGAATCAGTTTTCTTAAACACTCATTCTGAGTGCTGGGAGAGTGAGAAACAAAGACCTGGCACTGAAAATATCATTTTGTGTAAAACTGGATTTGTTTATAATGAAAACATTTCTTTAGGAAAGGATCAGAATCAGTTTTCTTAAACGCTCATTCAGAGTGCTGGGAGAGTGAGAAACAAGGACTTGGCACTGAAAACAGCATTTTGTGTAAAACTGGGTTCTTGCATAATGAAATAGTTTCTTAAGGAAAGGATCAGAATCAGTTTTCTTAAACACTCATTATGAGTGCTGGGAGAGTGAGAAACAAGGATTTGGCACTGAAATCTTAATTTTGTGTAAAACTGGGTTCTTGCATAATGAAAAAGTTTCTTAAGGAAAGGATCAGAATCAGTTTTCTTAAACACTCATTCTGAGTGCTGGGAGAGTGAGAAACAAGGATTTGGCACTGAAAACATAATTTTGTGTAAAACTGGGTTCTTGCATAATGAAAAAGTTTCATAAGGAAAGGATCAGAATCAGTTTTCTTAAAAACTCATTCTGAGTGCTGGGAGAGTGAGAAACAAGGATTTGGCACTGAAAACATCATTTTGTGTAAAACTGGGTTCTTGCATAATGAAAAAGTTTCTTAAGGAAAGGATCAGAATCAGTTTTCTTAAACACTCATTCTGAGCGCTGGGAGAGTGAGAAACAAGGACCTGGCACTGAAAACATCATTTTGTGTAAAACTGGGTTCTTGCATAATGAAAAAGTTTCTTAAGGAAAGGATCAGAATCAGTTTTCTTAAACACTCATTCTGAGCGCTGGGAGAGTGAGAAACAAGGACCTGGCACTGAAAACATCATTTTGTGTAAAACTGGGTTTGTTTATAATGAAAAAAATTCTTTAGGAAAGGATCAGATTCAGTTTTCTTAAACACTCATTCAGAGTGCTGGGAGAGTGAGAAACAAGGACTTGGCAATGAAAACATCATTTTGTGTAAAACTGGGTTTGTTTATAATGAAAAAAAATCTTTAGGAAAGGATCAGATTCAGTTTTCTTAAACGATCATTCTGAGCACTGGGAGAGTGAGAAACAAGGACCTGGCACTGAAAACATCATTTTGTGTAAAACTGGGTTCTTGCATAATGAAATAGTTTCTTAAGGAAAGGATCAGAATCAGTTTTCTTAAACGATCATTCTGAGTGCTGGGAGAGTGAGAAACAAGGACTTGGCACTGAAAACATCATTTTGTGTAAAACTGGGTTCTTGCATAATGAAATAGTTTCTTAAGGAAAGGATCAGAATCAGTTTTCTTAAACACTCATTCTGAGTGCTGGGAGAGTGAGAAACAAAGACCTGGCACTGAAAACATCATTTTGTGTAAAACTGGATTTGTTTATAATGAAAACATTTCTTTAGGAAAGGATCAGAATCAGTTTTCTTAAACGCTCATTCAGAGTGCTGGGAGAGTGAGAAACAAGGACTTGGCCCTGAAAACAGCATTTTGTGTAAAACTGGGTTCTTGCATAATGAAATAGTTTCTTAAGGAAAGGATCAGAATCAGTTTTCTTAAACACTCATTATGAGTGCTGGGAGAGTGAGAAACAAGGATTTGGCACTGAAATCTTAATTTTGTGTAAAACTGGGTTCTTGCATAATGAAAAAGTTTCTTAAGGAAAGGATCAGAATCAGTTTTCTTAAACGTTCATTCTGAGTGCTGGGAGAGTGAGAAACAAGGATTTGGCACTGAAAACATCATTTTGTGTAAAACTGGGTTCTTGCATAATGAAAAAGTTTCTTAAGGAAAGGATCAGAATCAGTTTTCTTAAACACTCATTCTGAGCGCTGGGAGAGTGAGAAACAAGGACCTGGCACTGAAAACATCATTTTGTGTAAAACTGGGTTCTTGCATAATGAAATAGTTTCTTAAGGAAAGGATCAGAATCAGTTTTCTTAAACACTCATTCTGAGTGCTGGGAGAGTGAGAAACAAGGACTTGGCAATGAAAACATCATTTTGTGTAAAACTGGGTTTGTTTATAATGAAAAAAATTCTTTAGGAAAGGATCAGATTCAGTTTTCTTAAACGCTCATTCTGAGCACTGGGAGAGTGAGAAACAAGGACCTGGCACTGAAAACATCATTTTGTGTAAAACTGGGTTCTTGCATAATGAAATAGTTTCTTAAGGAAAGGATCAGATTCAGTTTTCTTAAACGTTCATTCTGAGTGCTGGGAGAGTGAGAAACAAGGACTTGGCACTGAAAACATCATTTTGTGTAAAACTGGGTTCTTGCATAATGAAATAGTTTCTTTTTTTTTTTTTTGACTTATTTTTTATTAACAGTTTTATTTATTTTTTGTTTACAACATGCCCAAGAACCATCCAAGATGACAGTTATACATATATTTCAAAAGATAAAAGGTGTATACATGTAAATAAAGAGAAAATTATACAAAATAGAAATGGGAACAAAACAAAAATCAATAATAATACATATGCACATTAGGAAGCAATAAATCAAAGTCATTGATCTAGCTTTATTATTAGTCTGATATAATGTCAATGAGGTCCCTCCAAAACTGTATCGTCTTCCCGGAGGCCCCAAGAATCCTTGCAGTAGTACTTTCCAGACGAGCAATGTCCAATAGATAAGATCTCCACGTGCACATAACCGGTATGGATGGCTCCAACCATAATTTTAGGATTACTTTTTTAGCTGCAGTAAGGGCAGTGGTCAGAATTCTCCTTTGACTAAGAGACAATGACAACGATGAATCATCCATCAACAGGAAAAGTAAAGGTTCCCTCTGGATCACAGTGTCCATCAAGACAGACAGTTCAGCCTGTACCAGTGACCAAAACAAAGTAACACGAGGACAATACCAAAACATATGCATATACGTGCCCTGATTAGAACCCTCACATAGGTGGCAAAAGGGATTTTGCTTTCTATTCATTTTACACAATAGCCATGGGGTCGTATAAGCCTTATGAATAAGTTTAAAATGAATCATCTGGTGGGCTGGATTTTTAGAGCAGGAAAAACAGTTTTTCCAAACAGTGTCCCAATCAATTGTCATATCAAGTTCCCCTTCCCAGAAGTTCTCAATCGGCATTTTTATATATTGGTGTACCACCATCTGTTCATTAATCTTACTTACACTTCCTTTGGAGCCCATACTGGAGTCTATCCAATTTATCATGGGGTGAGGAGCCAATTTAGCCGACCAAGGCACACCATAGGTTTTCAATGCCAATCTTAATCTTAAATATAAAGAAAAGGAGGACCTTGGAATAGAAAACTCATCTTGAAGGGTCTGAAAGGGTATAAGTCCATCATCACTGTAAATATCTTTAAGGCTGAATATGCCGGATTCTGTCCACGGTTTAGAAATTAAAATCTTTTTTGCCATACAAAGATTAGTGTTATGCCAAATAGGTGTGGGTTTGCAATATTTGGCTGAAGCTCCCATGGTCTTTTCTGCTGCTTTCCAAATTTTTATAGATTGCCTAATAATTGGGCCAAATCGTGACAACCTTGTTTTGGATAATCCTGTAAAGGGTAAATCCTGTAGACGCAATGGATAAATAATATTATTTTCTATTGCCCGCCAAGGTATAAGTGAATCAGTATCCATCCATGTCCTGAGTGGTCTCAGTTGATATGCTAAATAATAGGATTGGAAATCTGGTAAAGATAGTCCCCCATTTAATTTCAATCTGTGCATAAATTTCAATCGAATATGAAATAGTTTCTTAAGGAAAGGATCAGATTCAGTTTTCTTAAACACTCATTCAGAGTGCTGGGAGAGTGAGAAACAAGGACTTGGCAATGAAAACATCATTTTGTGTAAAACTGGGTTTGTTTATAATGAAAAAAAATTCTTTAGGAAAGGATCAGATTCAGTTTTCTTAAACGATCATTCTGAGCACTGGGAGAGTGAGAAACAAGGACCTGGCACTGAAAACATCATTTTGTGTAAAACTGGGTTCTTGCATAATGAAATAGTTTCTTAAGGAAAGGATCAGAATCAATTTTCTTAAACGTTCATTCTGAGTGCTGGGAGAGTGAGAAACAAGGACTTGGCACTGAAAACATCATTTTGTGTAAAACTGGGTTCTTGCATAATGAAATAGTTTCTTAAGGAAAGGATCAGAATCAGTTTTCTTAAACACTCATTCTGAGTGCTGGGAGAGTGAGAAACAAGGACTTGGCAATGAAAACATCATTTTGTGTAAAACTGGGTTTGTTTATAATGAAAAAAATTCTTTAGGAAAGGATCAGATTCAGTTTTCTTAAACGCTCATTCTGAGCACTGGGAGAGTGAGAAACAAGGACCTGGCACTGAAAACATCATTTTGTGTAAAACTGGGTTCTTGCATAATGAAATAGTTTCTTAAGGAAAGGATCAGAATCAGTTTTCTTAAACGTTCATTCTGAGTGCTGGGAGAGTGAGAAACAAGGACTTGGCACTGAAAACATCATTTTGTGTAAAACTGGGTTCTTGCATAATGAAATAGTTTCTTAAGGAAAGGATCAGAATCAGTTTTCTTAAACACTCATTCTGAGTGCTGGGAGAGTGAGAAACAAGGACTTGGCAATGAAAACATCATTTTGTGTAAAACTGGGTTTGTTTATAATGAAAAAAATTCTTTAGGAAAGGATCAGATTCAGTTTTCTTAAACGCTCATTCTGAGCACTGGGAGAGTGAGAAACAAGGACCTGGCACTGAAAACATCATTTTGTGTAAAACTGGGTTCTTGCATAATGAAATAGTTTCTTAAGGAAAGGATCAGAATCAGTTTTCTTAAACGTTCATTCTGAGTGCTGGGAGAGTGAGAAACAAGGACTTGGCACTGAAAACATCATTTTGTGTAAAACTGGGTTCTTGCATAATGAAATAGTTTCTTAAGGAAAGGATCAGAATCAGTTTTCTTAAACACTCATTCTGAGTGCTGGGAGAGTGAGAAACAAGGACTTGGCAATGAAAACATCATTTTGTGTAAAACTGGGTTTGTTTATAATGAAAAAAATTCTTTAGGAAAGGATCAGATTCAGTTTTCTTAAACGCTCATTCTGAGCACTGGGAGAGTGAGAAACAAGGACCTGGCACTGAAAACATCATTTTGTGTAAAACTGGGTTCTTGCATAATGAAATAGTTTCTTAAGGAAAGGATCAGAATCAGTTTTCTTAAACGTTCATTCTGAGTGCTGGGAGAGTGAGAAACAAGGACTTGGCACTGAAAACATCATTTTGTGTAAAACTGGGTTCTTGCATAATGAAATAGTTTCTTAAGGAAAGGATCAGATTCAGTTTTCTTAAACACTCATTCAGAGTGCTGGGAGAGTGAGAAACAAGGACTTGGCAATGAAAACATCATTTTGTGTAAAACTGGGTTTGTTTATAATGAAAAAAATTATTTAGGAAAGGATCAGATTCAGTTTTCTTAAACGATCATTCTGAGCACTGGGAGAGTGAGAAACAAGGACCTGGCACTGAAAACATCATTTTGTGTAAAACTGGGTTCTTGCATAATGAAATAGTTTCTTAAGGAAAGGATCAGAATCAGTTTTCTTAAACGTTCATTCTGAGTGCTGGGAGAGTGAGAAACAAGGACTTGGCACTGAAAACATCATTTTGTGTAAAACTGGGTTCTTGCATAATGAAATAGTTTCTTAAGGAAAGGATCAGAATCAGTTTTCTTAAACACTCATTCTGAGTGCTGGGAGAGTGAGAAACAAAGACCTGGCACTGAAAACATCATTTTGTGTAAAACTGGGTTCTTGCATAATGAAAAAGTTTATTAAGGAAAGGATCAGAATCAGTTTTCTTAAACACTCATTCTGAGCGCTGGGAGAGTGAGAAACAAGGACCTGGCACTGAAAACATCATTTTGTGTAAAACTGGGTTCTTGCATAATGAAATAGTTTCTTAAGGAAAGGATCAGAATCAGTTTTCTTAAACACTCATTCTGAGTGCTGGGAGAGTGAGAAACAAGGACTTGGCAATGAAAACATCATTTTGTGTAAAACTGGGTTTGTTTATAATGAAAAAAATTCTTTAGGAAAGGATCAGATTCAGTTTTCTTAAACGCTCATTCTGAGCACTGGGAGAGTGAGAAACAAGGACCTGGCACTGAAAACATCATTTTGTGTAAAACTGGGTTCTTGCATAATGAAATAGTTTCTTAAGGAAAGGATCAGAATCAGTTTTCTTAAACACTCATTCTGAGTGCTGGGAGAGTGAGAAACAAAGACCTGGCACTGAAAATATCATTTTGTGTAAAACTGGATTTGTTTATAATGAAAACATTTCTTTAGGAAAGGATCAGAATCAGTTTTCTTAAACGCTCATTCAGAGTGCTGGGAGAGTGAGAAACAAGGACTTGGCACTGAAAACAGCATTTTGTGTAAAACTGGGTTCTTGCATAATGAAATAGTTTCTTAAGGAAAGGATCAGAATCAGTTTTCTTAAACACTCATTATGAGTGCTGGGAGAGTGAGAAACAAGGATTTGGCACTGAAATCTTAATTTTGTGTAAAACTGGGTTCTTGCATAATGAAAAAGTTTCTTAAGGAAAGGATCAGAATCAGTTTTCTTAAACACTCATTCTGAGTGCTGGGAGAGTGAGAAACAAGGATTTGGCACTGAAAACATAATTTTGTGTAAAACTGGGTTCTTGCATAATGAAAAAGTTTCTTAAGGAAAGGATCAGAATCAGTTTTCTTAAAAACTCATTCTGAGTGCTGGGAGAGTGAGAAACAAGGATTTGGCACTGAAAACATCATTTTGTGTAAAACTGGGTTCTTGCATAATGAAAAAGTTTCTTAAGGAAAGGATCAGAATCAGTTTTCTTAAACACTCATTCTGAGCGCTGGGAGAGTGAGAAACAAGGACCTGGCACTGAAAACATCATTTTGTGTAAAACTGGGTTCTTGCATAATGAAAAAGTTTCTTAAGGAAAGGATCAGAATCAGTTTTCTTAAACACTCATTCTGAGCGCTGGGAGAGTGAGAAACAAGGACCTGGCACTGAAAACATCATTTTGTGTAAAACTGGGTTCTTGCATAATGAAATAGTTTCTTAAGGAAAGGATCAGGATCAGAATCAGTTTTCTTAAACACTCATTCTGAGCGCTGGGAGAGTGAGAAACAAGGACCTGGCACTGAAAACATCATTTTGTGTAAAACTGGGTTCTTGCATAATGAAATAGTTTCTTAAGGAAAGGATCAGAATCAGTTTTCTTAAACACTCATTCTGAGTGCTGGGAGAGTGAGAAACAAGGACTTGGCAATGAAAACATCATTTTGTGTAAAACTGGGTTTGTTTATAATGAAAAAAATTCTTTAGGAAAGGATCAGATTCAGTTTTCTTAAACACTCATTCAGAGTGCTGGGAGAGTGAGAAACAAGGACTTGGCAATGAAAACATCATTTTGTGTAAAACTGGGTTTGTTTATAATGAAAAAAAATCTTTAGGAAAGGATCAGATTCAGTTTTCTTAAACGATCATTCTGAGCACTGGGAGAGTGAGAAACAAGGACCTGGCACTGAAAACATCATTTTGTGTAAAACTGGGTTCTTGCATAATGAAATAGTTTCTTAAGGAAAGGATCAGAATCAGTTTTCTTAAACGATCATTCTGAGTGCTGGGAGAGTGAGAAACAAGGACTTGGCACTGAAAACATCATTTTGTGTAAAACTGGGTTCTTGCATAATGAAATAGTTTCTTAAGGAAAGGATCAGAATCAGTTTTCTTAAACACTCATTCTGAGTGCTGGGAGAGTGAGAAACAAAGACCTGGCACTGAAAACATCATTTTGTGTAAAACTGGATTTGTTTATAATGAAAACATTTCTTTAGGAAAGGATCAGAATCAGTTTTCTTAAACGCTCATTCAGAGTGCTGGGAGAGTGAGAAACAAGGACTTGGCCCTGAAAACAGCATTTTGTGTAAAACTGGGTTCTTGCATAATGAAATAGTTTCTTAAGGAAAGGATCAGAATCAGTTTTCTTAAACACTCATTATGAGTGCTGGGAGAGTGAGAAACAAGGATTTGGCACTGAAATCTTAATTTTGTGTAAAACTGGGTTCTTGCATAATGAAAAAGTTTCTTAAGGAAAGGATCAGAATCAGTTTTCTTAAACGTTCATTCTGAGTGCTGGGAGAGTGAGAAACAAGGATTTGGCACTGAAAACATCATTTTGTGTAAAACTGGGTTCTTGCATAATGAAAAAGTTTCTTAAGGAAAGGATCAGAATCAGTTTTCTTAAACACTCATTCTGAGCGCTGGGAGAGTGAGAAACAAGGACCTGGCACTGAAAACATCATTTTGTGTAAAACTGGGTTCTTGCATAATGAAATAGTTTCTTAAGGAAAGGATCAGAATCAGTTTTCTTAAACACTCATTCTGAGTGCTGGGAGAGTGAGAAACAAGGACTTGGCAATGAAAACATCATTTTGTGTAAAACTGGGTTTGTTTATAATGAAAAAAATTCTTTAGGAAAGGATCAGATTCAGTTTTCTTAAACGCTCATTCTGAGCACTGGGAGAGTGAGAAACAAGGACCTGGCACTGAAAACATCATTTTGTGTAAAACTGGGTTCTTGCATAATGAAATAGTTTCTTAAGGAAAGGATCAGATTCAGTTTTCTTAAACGTTCATTCTGAGTGCTGGGAGAGTGAGAAACAAGGACTTGGCACTGAAAACATCATTTTGTGTAAAACTGGGTTCTTGCATAATGAAATAGTTTCTTAAGGAAAGGATCAGATTCAGTTTTCTTAAACACTCATTCAGAGTGCTGGGAGAGTGAGAAACAAGGACTTGGCAATGAAAACATCATTTTGTGTAAAACTGGGTTTGTTTATAATGAAAAAAATTCTTTAGGAAAGGATCAGATTCAGTTTTCTTAAACGATCATTCTGAGCACTGGGAGAGTGAGAAACAAGGACCTGGCACTGAAAACATCATTTTGTGTAAAACTGGGTTCTTGCATAATGAAATAGTTTCTTAAGGAAAGGATCAGAATCAATTTTCTTAAACGTTCATTCTGAGTGCTGGGAGAGTGAGAAACAAGGACTTGGCACTGAAAACATCATTTTGTGTAAAACTGGGTTCTTGCATAATGAAATAGTTTCTTAAGGAAAGGATCAGAATCAGTTTTCTTAAACGATCATTCTGAGTGCTGGGAGAGTGAGAAACAAGGACTTGGCACTGAAAACATCATTTTGTGTAAAACTGGGTTCTTGCATAATGAAATAGTTTCTTAAGGAAAGGATCAGAATCAGTTTTCTTAAACACTCATTCTGAGTGCTGGGAGAGTGAGAAACAAAGACCTGGCACTGAAAACATCATTTTGTGTAAAACTGGATTTGTTTATAATGAAAACATTTCTTTAGGAAAGGATCAGAATCAGTTTTCTTAAACGCTCATTCAGAGTGCTGGGAGAGTGAGAAACAAGGACTTGGCCCTGAAAACAGCATTTTGTGTAAAACTGGGTTCTTGCATAATGAAATAGTTTCTTAAGGAAAGGATCAGAATCAGTTTTCTTAAACACTCATTATGAGTGCTGGGAGAGTGAGAAACAAGGATTTGGCACTGAAATCTTAATTTTGTGTAAAACTGGGTTCTTGCATAATGAAAAAGTTTCTTAAGGAAAGGATCAGAATCAGTTTTCTTAAACGTTCATTCTGAGTGCTGGGAGAGTGAGAAACAAGGATTTGGCACTGAAAACATCATTTTGTGTAAAACTGGGTTCTTGCATAATGAAAAAGTTTCTTAAGGAAAGGATCAGAATCAGTTTTCTTAAACACTCATTCTGAGCGCTGGGAGAGTGAGAAACAAGGACCTGGCACTGAAAACATCATTTTGTGTAAAACTGGGTTCTTGCATAATGAAATAGTTTCTTAAGGAAAGGATCAGAATCAGTTTTCTTAAACACTCATTCTGAGTGCTGGGAGAGTGAGAAACAAGGACTTGGCAATGAAAACATCATTTTGTGTAAAACTGGGTTTGTTTATAATGAAAAAAATTCTTTAGGAAAGGATCAGATTCAGTTTTCTTAAACGCTCATTCTGAGCACTGGGAGAGTGAGAAACAAGGACCTGGCACTGAAAACATCATTTTGTGTAAAACTGGGTTCTTGCATAATGAAATAGTTTCTTAAGGAAAGGATCAGATTCAGTTTTCTTAAACGTTCATTCTGAGTGCTGGGAGAGTGAGAAACAAGGACTTGGCACTGAAAACATCATTTTGTGTAAAACTGGGTTCTTGCATAATGAAATAGTTTCTTAAGGAAAGGATCAGATTCAGTTTTCTTAAACACTCATTCAGAGTGCTGGGAGAGTGAGAAACAAGGACTTGGCAATGAAAACATCATTTTGTGTAAAACTGGGTTTGTTTATAATGAAAAAAATTCTTTAGGAAAGGATCAGATTCAGTTTTCTTAAACGATCATTCTGAGCACTGGGAGAGTGAGAAACAAGGACCTGGCACTGAAAACATCATTTTGTGTAAAACTGGGTTCTTGCATAATGAAATAGTTTCTTAAGGAAAGGATCAGAATCAATTTTCTTAAACGTTCATTCTGAGTGCTGGGAGAGTGAGAAACAAGGACTTGGCACTGAAAACATCATTTTGTGTAAAACTGGGTTCTTGCATAATGAAATAGTTTCTTAAGGAAAGGATCAGAATCAGTTTTCTTAAACACTCATTCTGAGTGCTGCGAGAGTGAGAAACAAGGACTTGGCAATGAAAACATCATTTTGTGTAAAACTGGGTTTGTTTATAATGAAAAAAATTCTTTAGGAAAGGATCAGATTCAGTTTTCTTAAACGCTCATTCTGAGCACTGGGAGAGTGAGAAACAAGGACCTGGCACTGAAAACATCATTTTGTGTAAAACTGGGTTCTTGCATAATGAAATAGTTTCTTAAGGAAAGGATCAGAATCAGTTTTCTTAAACGTTCATTCTGAGTGCTGGGAGAGTGAGAAACAAGGACTTGGCACTGAAAACATCATTTTGTGTAAAACTGGGTTCTTGCATAATGAAATAGTTTCTTAAGGAAAGGATCAGAATCAGTTTTCTTAAACACTCATTCTGAGTGCTGGGAGAGTGAGAAACAAGGACTTGGCAATGAAAACATCATTTTGTGTACAACTGGGTTTGTTTATAATGAAAAAAATTCTTTAGGAAAGGATCAGATTCAGTTTTCTTAAACGCTCATTCTGAGCACTGGGAGAGTGAGAAACAAGGACCTGGCAATGAAAACATCATTTTGTGTAAAACTGGGTTCTTGCATAATGAAATAGTTTCTTAAGGAAAGGATCAGAATCAGTTTTCTTAAACGTTCATTCTGAGTGCTGGGAGAGTGAGAAACAAGGACTTGGCACTGAAAACATCATTTTGTGTAAAACTGGGTTCTTGCATAATGAAATAGTTTCTTAAGGAAAGGATCAGAATCAGTTTTCTTAAACACTCATTCTGAGTGCTGGGAGAGTGAGAAACAAGGACTTGGCAATGAAAACATCATTTTGTGTAAAACTGGGTTTGTTTATAATGAAAAAAATTCTTTAGGAAAGGATCAGATTCAGTTTTCTTAAACGCTCATTCTGAGCACTGGGAGAGTGAGAAACAAGGACCTGGCACTGAAAACATCATTTTGTGTAAAACTGGGTTCTTGCATAATGAAATAGTTTCTTAAGGAAAGGATCAGAATCAGTTTTCTTAAACGTTCATTCTGAGTGCTGGGAGAGTGAGAAACAAGGACTTGGCACTGAAAACATCATTTTGTGTAAAACTGGGTTCTTGCATAATGAAATAGTTTCTTAAGGAAAGGATCAGAATCAGTTTTCTTAAACACTCATTCTGAGTGCTGGGAGAGTGAGAAACAAAGACCTGGCACTGAAAACATCATTTTGTGTAAAACTGGATTTGTTTATAATGAAAACATTTCTTTAGGAAAGGATCAGAATCAGTTTTCTTAAACGCTCATTCAGAGTGCTGGGAGAGTGAGAAACAAGGACTTGGCCCTGAAAACAGCATTTTGTGTAAAACTGGGTTCTTGCATAATGAAATAGTTTCTTAAGGAAAGGATCAGAATCAGTTTTCTTAAACACTCATTATGAGTGCTGGGAGAGTGAGAAACAAGGATTTGGCACTGAAATCTTAATTTTGTGTAAAACTGGGTTCTTGCATAATGAAAAAGTTTCTTAAGGAAAGGATCAGAATCAGTTTTCTTAAACGTTCATTCTGAGTGCTGGGAGAGTGAGAAATAAGGATTTGGCACTGAAATCTTAATTTTGTGTAAAACTGGGTTCTTGCATAATGAAAAAGTTTCTTAAGGAAAGGATCAGAATCAGTTTTCTTAAACACTCATTCTGAGCGCTGGGAGAGTGAGAAACAAGGACCTGGCACTGAAAACATCATTTTGTGTAAAACTGGGTTCTTGCATAATGAAATAGTTTCTTAAGGAAAGGATCAGAATCAGTTTTCTTAAACACTCACTCTGAGTGCTGGGAGAGTGAGAAACAAGGACTTGGCAATGAAAACATCATTTTGTGTAAAACTGGGTTTGTTTATAATGAAAAAAATTCTTTAGGAAAGGATCAGATTCAGTTTTCTTAAACGCTCATTCTGAGCACTGGGAGAGTGAGAAACAAGGACCTGGCACTGAAAACATCATTTTGTGTAAAACTGGGTTCTTGCATAATGAAATAGTTTCTTAAGGAAAGGATCAGATTCAGTTTTCTTAAACGTTCATTCTGAGTGCTGGGAGAGTGAGAAACAAGGACTTGGCACTGAAAACATCATTTTGTGTAAAACTGGGTTCTTGCATAATGAAATAGTTTCTTAAGGAAAGGATCAGATTCAGTTTTCTTAAACACTCATTCAGAGTGCTGGGAGAGTGAGAAACAAGGACTTGGCAATGAAAACATCATTTTGTGTAAAACTGGGTTTGTTTATAATGAAAAAAATTCTTTAGGAAAGGATCAGATTCAGTTTTCTTAAACGATCATTCTGAGCACTGGGAGAGTGAGAAACAAGGACCTGGCACTGAAAACATCATTTTGTGTAAAACTGGGTTCTTGCATAATGAAATAGTTTCTTAAGGAAAGGATCAGAATCAATTTTCTTAAACGTTCATTCTGAGTGCTGGGAGAGTGAGAAACAAGGACTTGGCACTGAAAACATCATTTTGTGTAAAACTGGGTTCTTGCATAATGAAATAGTTTCTTAAGGAAAGGATCAGAATCAGTTTTCTTAAACACTCATTCTGAGTGCTGGGAGAGTGAGAAACAAGGACTTGGCAATGAAAACATCATTTTGTGTAAAACTGGGTTTGTTTATAATGAAAAAAATTCTTTAGGAAAGGATCAGATTCAGTTTTCTTAAACGCTCATTCTGAGCACTGGGAGAGTGAGAAACAAGGACCTGGCACTGAAAACATCATTTTGTGTAAAACTGGGTTCTTGCATAATGAAATAGTTTCTTAAGGAAAGGATCAGAATCAGTTTTCTTAAACGTTCATTCTGAGTGCTGGGAGAGTGAGAAACAAGGACTTGGCACTGAAAACATCATTTTGTGTAAAACTGGGTTCTTGCATAATGAAATAGTTTCTTAAGGAAAGGATCAGAATCAGTTTTCTTAAACACTCATTCTGAGTGCTGGGAGAGTGAGAAACAAGGACTTGGCAATGAAAACATCATTTTGTGTAAAACTGGGTTTGTTTATAATGAAAAAAATTCTTTAGGAAAGGATCAGATTCAGTTTTCTTAAACGTTCATTCTGAGCACTGGGAGAGTGAGAAACAAGGACCTGGCACTGAAAACATCATTTTGTGTAAAACTGGGTTCTTGCATAATGAAATAGTTTCTTAAGGAAAGGATCAGAATCAGTTTTCTTAAACGTTCATTCTGAGTGCTGGGAGAGTGAGAAACAAGGACTTGGCACTGAAAACATCATTTTGTGTAAAACTGGGTTCTTGCATAATGAAATAGTTTCTTAAGGAAAGGATCAGAATCAGTTTTCTTAAACACTCATTCTGAGTGCTGGGAGAGTGAGAAACAAGGACTTGGCAATGAAAACATCATTTTGTGTAAAACTGGGTTTGTTTATAATGAAAAAAATTCTTTAGGAAAGGATCAGATTCAGTTTTCTTAAACGCTCATTCTGAGCACTGGGAGAGTGAGAAACAAGGACCTGGCACTGAAAACATCATTTTGTGTAAAACTGGGTTCTTGCATAATGAAATAGTTTCTTAAGGAAAGGATCAGAATCAGTTTTCTTAAACGTTCATTCTGAGTGCTGGGAGAGTGAGAAACAAGGACTTGGCACTGAAAACATCATTTTGTGTAAAACTGGGTTCTTGCATAATGAAATAGTTTCTTAAGGAAAGGATCAGAATCAGTTTTCTTAAACACTCATTCTGAGTGCTGGGAGAGTGAGAAACAAGGACTTGGCAATGAAAACATCATTTTGTGTAAAACTGGGTTTGTTTATAATGAAAAAAATTCTTTAGGAAAGGATCAGATTCAGTTTTCTTAAACGCTCATTCTGAGCACTGGGAGAGTGAGAAACAAGGACCTGGCACTGAAAACATCATTTTGTGTAAAACTGGGTTCTTGCATAATGAAATAGTTTCTTAAGGAAAGGATCAGAATCAGTTTTCTTAAACGTTCATTCTGAGTGCTGGGAGAGTGAGAAACAAGGACTTGGCACTGAAAACATCATTTTGTGTAAAACTGGGTTCTTGCATAATGAAATAGTTTCTTAAGGAAAGGATCAGATTCAGTTTTCTTAAACACTCATTCAGAGTGCTGGGAGAGTGAGAAACAAGGACTTGGCAATGAAAACATCATTTTGTGTAAAACTGGGTTTGTTTATAATGAAAAAAATTCTTTAGGAAAGGATCAGATTCAGTTTTCTTAAACGATCATTCTGAGCACTGGGAGAGTGAGAAACAAGGACCTGGCACTGAAAACATCATTTTGTGTAAAACTGGGTTCTTGCATAATGAAATAGTTTCTTAAGGAAAGGATCAGAATCAGTTTTCTTAAACGTTCATTCTGAGTGCTGGGAGAGTGAGAAACAAGGACTTGGCACTGAAAACATCATTTTGTGTAAAACTGGGTTCTTGCATAATGAAATAGTTTCTTAAGGAAAGGATCAGAATCAGTTTTCTTAAACACTCATTCTGAGTGCTGGGAGAGTGAGAAACAAAGACCTGGCACTGAAAACATCATTTTGTGTAAAACTGGGTTCTTGCATAATGAAAAAGTTTATTAAGGAAAGGATCAGAATCAGTTTTCTTAAACACTCATTCTGAGCGCTGGGAGAGTGAGAAACAAGGACCTGGCACTGAAAACATCATTTTGTGTAAAACTGGGTTCTTGCATAATGAAATAGTTTCTTAAGGAAAGGATCAGAATCAGTTTTCTTAAACACTCATTCTGAGTGCTGGGAGAGTGAGAAACAAGGACTTGGCAATGAAAACATCATTTTGTGTAAAACTGGGTTTGTTTATAATGAAAAAAATTCTTTAGGAAAGGATCAGATTCAGTTTTCTTAAACGCTCATTCTGAGCACTGGGAGAGTGAGAAACAAGGACCTGGCACTGAAAACATCATTTTGTGTAAAACTGGGTTCTTGCATAATGAAATAGTTTCTTAAGGAAAGGATCAGAATCAGTTTTCTTAAACGTTCATTCTGAGTGCTGGGAGAGTGAGAAACAAGGACTTGGCACTGAAAACATCATTTTGTGTAAAACTGGGTTCTTGCATAATGAAATAGTTTCTTAAGGAAAGGATCAGAATCAGTTTTCTTAAACGTTCATTCTGAGTGCTGGGAGAGTGAGAAACAAGGACTTGGCACTGAAAACATCATTTTGTGTAAAACTGGGTTCTTGCATAATGAAATAGTTTCTTAAGGAAAGGATCAGAATCAGTTTTCTTAAACGTTCATTCTGAGTGCTGGGAGAGTGAGAAACAAGGACTTGGCACTGAAAACATCATTTTGTGTAAAACTGGGTTCTTGCATAATGAAATAGTTTCTTAAGGAAAGGATCAGAATCAGTTTTCTTAAACACTCATTCTGAGTGCTGGGAGAGTGAGAAACAAAGACCTGGCACTGAAAACATCATTTTGTGTAAAACTGGATTTGTTTATAATGAAAACATTTCTTTAGGAAAGGATCAGAATCAGTTTTCTTAAACGCTCATTCAGAGTGCTGGGAGAGTGAGAAACAAGGACTTGGCCCTGAAAACAGCATTTTGTGTAAAACTGGGTTCTTGCATAATGAAATAGTTTCTTAAGGAAAGGATCAGAATCAGTTTTCTTAAACACTCATTATGAGTGCTGGGAGAGTGAGAAACAAGGATTTGGCACTGAAATCTTAATTTTGTGTAAAACTGGGTTCTTGCATAATGAAAAAGTTTCTTAAGGAAAGGATCAGAATCAGTTTTCTTAAACGTTCATTCTGAGTGCTGGGAGAGTGAGAAACAAGGATTTGGCACTGAAAACATCATTTTGTGTAAAACTGGGTTCTTGCATAATGAAAAAGTTTCTTAAGGAAAGGATCAGAATCAGTTTTCTTAAACACTCATTCTGAGCGCTGGGAGAGTGAGAAACAAGGACCTGGCACTGAAAACATCATTTTGTGTAAAACTGGGTTCTTGCATAATGAAATAGTTTCTTAAGGAAAGGATCAGAATCAGTTTTCTTAAACACTCATTCTGAGTGCTGGGAGAGTGAGAAACAAGGACTTGGCAATGAAAACATCATTTTGTGTAAAACTGGGTTTGTTTATAATGAAAAAAATTCTTTAGGAAAGGATCAGATTCAGTTTTCTTAAACGCTCATTCTGAGCACTGGGAGAGTGAGAAACAAGGACCTGGCACTGAAAACATCATTTTGTGTAAAACTGGGTTCTTGCATAATGAAATAGTTTCTTAAGGAAAGGATCAGATTCAGTTTTCTTAAACGTTCATTCTGAGTGCTGGGAGAGTGAGAAACAAGGACTTGGCACTGAAAACATCATTTTGTGTAAAACTGGGTTCTTGCATAATGAAATAGTTTCTTAAGGAAAGGATCAGATTCAGTTTTCTTAAACACTCATTCAGAGTGCTGGGAGAGTGAGAAACAAGGACTTGGCAATGAAAACATCATTTTGTGTAAAACTGGGTTTGTTTATAATGAAAAAAATTCTTTAGGAAAGGATCAGATTCAGTTTTCTTAAACGATCATTCTGAGCACTGGGAGAGTGAGAAACAAGGACCTGGCACTGAAAACATCATTTTGTGTAAAACTGGGTTTGTTTATAATGAAAAAAATTCTTTAGGAAAGGATCAGATTCAGTTTTCTTAAACGCTCATTCTGAGCACTGGGAGAGTGAGAAACAAGGACCTGGCACTGAAAACATTATTTTGTGTAAAACTGGGTTCTTGCATAATGAAATAGTTTCTTAAGGAAAGGATCAGAATCAGTTTTCTTAAACGTTCATTCTGAGTGCTGGGAGAGTGAGAAACAAGGACTTGGCACTGAAAACATCATTTTGTGTAAAACTGGGTTCTTGCATAATGAAATAGTTTCTTAAGGAAAGGATCAGATTCAGTTTTCTTAAACACTCATTCAGAGTGCTGGGAGAGTGAGAAACAAGGACTTGGCAATGAAAACATCATTTTGTGTAAAACTGGGTTTGTTTATAATGAAAAAAATTCTTTAGGAAAGGATCAGATTCAGTTTTCTTAAACGATCATTCTGAGCACTGGGAGAGTGAGAAACAAGGACCTGGCACTGAAAACATCATTTTGTGTAAAACTGGGTTCTTGCATAATGAAATAGTTTCTTAAGGAAAGGATCAGAATCAGTTTTCTTAAACGTTCATTCTGAGTGCTGGGAGAGTGAGAAACAAGGACTTGGCACTGAAAACATCATTTTGTGTAAAACTGGGTTCTTGCATAATGAAATAGTTTCTTAAGGAAAGGATCAGAATCAGTTTTCTTAAACACTCATTCAGAGTGCTGGGAGAGTGAGAAACAAGGACTTGGCAATGAAAACATCATTTTGTGTAAAACTGGGTTTGTTTATAATGAAAAAAATTCTTTAGGAAAGGATCAGATTCAGTTTTCTTAAACGATCATTCTGAGCACTGGGAGAGTGAGAAACAAGGACCTGGCACTGAAAACATCATTTTGTGTAAAACTGGGTTCTTGCATAATGAAATAGTTTCTTAAGGAAAGGATCAGAATCAGTTTTCTTAAACGTTCATTCTGAGTGCTGGGAGAGTGAGAAACAAGGACTTGGCACTGAAAACATCATTTTGTGTAAAACTGGGTTCTTGCATAATGAAATAGTTTCTTAAGGAAAGGATCAGAATCAGTTTTCTTAAACACTCATTCTGAGTGCTGGGAGAGTGAGAAACAAAGACCTGGCACTGAAAATATCATTTTGTGTAAAACTGGATTTGTTTATAATGAAAACATTTCTTTAGGAAAGGATCAGAATCAGTTTTCTTAAACGCTCATTCAGAGTGCTGGGAGAGTGAGAAACAAGGACTTGGCACTGAAAACAGCATTTTGTGTAAAACTGGGTTCTTGCATAATGAAATAGTTTCTTAAGGAAAGGATCAGAATCAGTTTTCTTAAACACTCATTATGAGTGCTGGGAGAGTGAGAAACAAGGATTTGGCACTGAAATCTTAATTTTGTGTAAAACTGGGTTCTTGCATAATGAAAAAGTTTCTTAAGGAAAGGATCAGAATCAGTTTTCTTAAACACTCATTCTGAGTGCTGGGAGAGTGAGAAACAAGGATTTGGCACTGAAAACATAATTTTGTGTAAAACTGGGTTCTTGCATAATGAAAAAGTTTCTTAAGGAAAGGATCAGAATCAGTTTTCTTAAACACTCATTCTGAGCGCTGGGAGAGTGAGAAACAAGGACCTGGCACTGAAAACATCATTTTGTGTAAAACTGGGTTCTTGCATAATGAAATAGTTTCTTAAGGAAAGGATCAGAATCAGTTTTCTTAAACACTCATTCTGAGTGCTGGGAGAGTGAGAAACAAGGACTTGGCAATGAAAACATCATTTTGTGTAAAACTGGGTTTGTTTATAATGAAAAAAATTCTTTAGGAAAGGATCAGATTCAGTTTTCTTAAACACTCATTCAGAGTGCTGGGAGAGTGAGAAACAAGGACTTGGCACTGAAAACAGCATTTTGTGTAAAACTGGGTTCTTGCATAATGAAATAGTTTCTTTAGGAAAGGATCAGATTCAGTTTTCTTAAACGATCATTCTGAGCACTGGGAGAGTGAGAAACAAGGACCTGGCACTGAAAACATCATTTTGTGTAAAACTGGGTTCTTGCATAATAAAATAGTTTCTTAAGGAAAGGATCAGAATCAGTTTTCTTAAACGTTCATTCTGAGTGCTGGGAGAGTGAGAAACAAGGACTTGGCACTGAAAACATCATTTTGTGTAAAACTGGGTTCTTGCATAATGAAATAGTTTCTTAAGGAAAGGATCAGAATCAGTTTTCTTAAACGCTCATTCAGAGTGCTGGGAGAGTGAGAAACAAGGACTTGGCACTGAAAACAGCATTTTGTGTAAAACTGGGTTCTTGCATAATGAAATAGTTTCTTAAGGAAAGGATCAGAATCAGTTTTCTTAAACACTCATTATGAGTGCTGGGAGAGTGAGAAACAAGGATTTGGCACTGAAATCTTAATTTTGTGTAAAACTGGGTTCTTGCATAATGAAAAAGTTTCTTAAGGAAAGGATCAGAATCAGTTTTCTTAAACACTCATTCTGAGTGCTGGGAGAGTGAGAAACAAGGACTTGGCACTGAAAACATCATTTTGTGTAAAACTGGGTTCTTGCATAATGAAATAGTTTCTTAAGGAAAGGATCAGATTCAGTTTTCTTAAACACTCATTCAGAGTGCTGGGAGAGTGAGAAACAAGGACTTGGCAATGAAAACATCATTTTGTGTAAAACTGGGTTTGTTTATAATGAAAAAAATTCTTTAGGAAAGGATCAGATTCAGTTTTCTTAAACGATCATTCTGAGCACTGGGAGAGTGAGAAACAAGGACCTGGCACTGAAAACATCATTTTGTGTAAAACTGGGTTCTTGCATAATGAAATAGTTTCTTAAGGAAAGGATCAGAATCAGTTTTCTTAAACGTTCATTCTGAGTGCTGGGAGAGTGAGAAACAAGGACTTGGCACTGAAAACATCATTTTGTGTAAAACTGGGTTCTTGCATAATGAAATAGTTTCTTAAGGAAAGGATCAGAATCAGTTTTCTTAAACACTCATTCTGAGTGCTGGGAGAGTGAGAAACAAAGACCTGGCACTGAAAACATCATTTTGTGTAAAACTGGGTTCTTGCATAATGAAAAAGTTTATTAAGGAAAGGATCAGAATCAGTTTTCTTAAACACTCATTCTGAGCGCTGGGAGAGTGAGAAACAAGGACCTGGCACTGAAAACATCATTTTGTGTAAAACTGGGTTCTTGCATAATGAAATAGTTTCTTAAGGAAAGGATCAGAATCAGTTTTCTTAAACACTCATTCTGAGTGCTGGGAGAGTGAGAAACAAGGACTTGGCAATGAAAACATCATTTTGTGTAAAACTGGGTTTGTTTATAATGAAAAAAATTCTTTAGGAAAGGATCAGATTCAGTTTTCTTAAACGCTCATTCTGAGCACTGGGAGAGTGAGAAACAAGGACCTGGCACTGAAAACATCATTTTGTGTAAAACTGGGTTCTTGCATAATGAAATAGTTTCTTAAGGAAAGGATCAGAATCAGTTTTCTTAAACGTTCATTCTGAGTGCTGGGAGAGTGAGAAACAAGGACTTGGCACTGAAAACATCATTTTGTGTAAAACTGGGTTCTTGCATAATGAAATAGTTTCTTAAGGAAAGGATCAGATTCAGTTTTCTTAAACACTCATTCAGAGTGCTGGGAGAGTGAGAAACAAGGACTTGGCAATGAAAACATCATTTTGTGTAAAACTGGGTTTGTTTATAATGAAAAAAATTCTTTAGGAAAGGATCAGATTCAGTTTTTTTAAACGATCATTCTGAGCACTGGGAGAGTGAGAAACAAGGACCTGGCACTGAAAACATCATTTTGTGTAAAACTGGGTTCTTGCATAATGAAATAGTTTCTTAAGGAAAGGATCAGAATCAGTTTTCTTAAACGTTCATTCTGAGTGCTGGGAGAGTGAGAAACAAGGACTTGGCACTGAAAACATCATTTTGTGTAAAACTGGGTTCTTGCATAATGAAATAGTTTCTTAAGGAAAGGATCAGAATCAGTTTTCTTAAACGTTCATTCTGAGTGCTGGGAGAGTGAGAAACAAGGACTTGGCACTGAAAACATCATTTTGTGTAAAACTGGGTTCTTGCATAATGAAATAGTTTCTTAAGGAAAGGATCAGAATCAGTTTTCTTAAACACTCATTCTGAGTGCTGGGAGAGTGAGAAACAAAGACCTGGCACTGAAAACATCATTTTGTGTAAAACTGGATTTGTTTATAATGAAAACATTTCTTTAGGAAAGGATCAGAATCAGTTTTCTTAAACGCTCATTCAGAGTGCTGGGAGAGTGAGAAACAAGGACTTGGCCCTGAAAACAGCATTTTGTGTAAAACTGGGTTCTTGCATAATGAAATAGTTTCTTAAGGAAAGGATCAGAATCAGTTTTCTTAAACACTCATTATGAGTGCTGGGAGAGTGAGAAACAAGGATTTGGCACTGAAATCTTAATTTTGTGTAAAACTGGGTTCTTGCATAATGAAAAAGTTTCTTAAGGAAAGGATCAGAATCAGTTTTCTTAAACGTTCATTCTGAGTGCTGGGAGAGTGAGAAACAAGGATTTGGCACTGAAAACATCATTTTGTGTAAAACTGGGTTCTTGCATAATGAAAAAGTTTCTTAAGGAAAGGATCAGAATCAGTTTTCTTAAACACTCATTCTGAGCGCTGGGAGAGTGAGAAACAAGGACCTGGCACTGAAAACATCATTTTGTGTAAAACTGGGTTCTTGCATAATGAAATAGTTTCTTAAGGAAAGGATCAGAATCAGTTTTCTTAAACACTCATTCTGAGTGCTGGGAGAGTGAGAAACAAGGACTTGGCAATGAAAACATCATTTTGTGTAAAACTGGGTTTGTTTATAATGAAAAAAATTCTTTAGGAAAGGATCAGATTCAGTTTTCTTAAACGCTCATTCTGAGCACTGGGAGAGTGAGAAACAAGGACCTGGCACTGAAAACATCATTTTGTGTAAAACTGGGTTCTTGCATAATGAAATAGTTTCTTAAGGAAAGGATCAGATTCAGTTTTCTTAAACGTTCATTCTGAGTGCTGGGAGAGTGAGAAACAAGGACTTGGCACTGAAAACATCATTTTGTGTAAAACTGGGTTCTTGCATAATGAAATAGTTTCTTAAGGAAAGGATCAGATTCAGTTTTCTTAAACACTCATTCAGAGTGCTGGGAGAGTGAGAAACAAGGACTTGGCAATGAAAACATCATTTTGTGTAAAACTGGGTTTGTTTATAATGAAAAAAATTCTTTAGGAAAGGATCAGATTCAGTTTTCTTAAACGATCATTCTGAGCACTGGGAGAGTGAGAAACAAGGACCTGGCACTGAAAACATCATTTTGTGTAAAACTGGGTTTGTTTATAATGAAAAAAATTCTTTAGGAAAGGATCAGATTCAGTTTTCTTAAACGCTCATTCTGAGCACTGGGAGAGTGAGAAACAAGGACCTGGCACTGAAAACATTATTTTGTGTAAAACTGGGTTCTTGCATAATGAAATAGTTTCTTAAGGAAAGGATCAGAATCAGTTTTCTTAAACGTTCATTCTGAGTGCTGGGAGAGTGAGAAACAAGGACTTGGCACTGAAAACATCATTTTGTGTATAACTGGGTTCTTGCATAATGAAATAGTTTCTTAAGGAAAGGATCAGATTCAGTTTTCTTAAACACTCATTCAGAGTGCTGGGAGAGTGAGAAACAAGGACTTGGCAATGAAAACATCATTTTGTGTAAAACTGGGTTTGTTTATAATGAAAAAAATTCTTTAGGAAAGGATCAGATTCAGTTTTCTTAAACGATCATTCTGAGCACTGGGAGAGTGAGAAACAAGGACCTGGCACTGAAAACATCATTTTGTGTAAAACTGGGTTCTTGCATAATGAAATAGTTTCTTAAGGAAAGGATCAGAATCAGTTTTCTTAAACGTTCATTCTGAGTGCTGGGAGAGTGAGAAACAAGGACTTGGCACTGAAAACATCATTTTGTGTAAAACTGGGTTCTTGCATAATGAAATAGTTTCTTAAGGAAAGGATCAGAATCAGTTTTCTTAAACACTCATTCAGAGTGCTGGGAGAGTGAGAAACAAGGACTTGGCAATGAAAACATCATTTTGTGTAAAACTGGGTTTGTTTATAATGAAAAAAATTCTTTAGGAAAGGATCAGATTCAGTTTTCTTAAACGATCATTCTGAGCACTGGGAGAGTGAGAAACAAGGACCTGGCACTGAAAACATCATTTTGTGTAAAACTGGGTTCTTGCATAATGAAATAGTTTCTTAAGGAAAGGATCAGAATCAGTTTTCTTAAACGTTCATTCTGAGTGCTGGGAGAGTGAGAAACAAGGACTTGGCACTGAAAACATCATTTTGTGTAAAACTGGGTTCTTGCATAATGAAATAGTTTCTTAAGGAAAGGATCAGAATCAGTTTTCTTAAACACTCATTCTGAGTGCTGGGAGAGTGAGAAACAAAGACCTGGCACTGAAAATATCATTTTGTGTAAAACTGGATTTGTTTATAATGAAAACATTTCTTTAGGAAAGGATCAGAATCAGTTTTCTTAAACGCTCATTCAGAGTGCTGGGAGAGTGAGAAACAAGGACTTGGCACTGAAAACAGCATTTTGTGTAAAACTGGGTTCTTGCATAATGAAATAGTTTCTTAAGGAAAGGATCAGAATCAGTTTTCTTAAACACTCATT
This sequence comes from Triplophysa bombifrons, assembly GCA_029783895.1. Lineage (NCBI taxonomy): Eukaryota > Metazoa > Chordata > Actinopteri > Cypriniformes > Nemacheilidae > Triplophysa > Triplophysa bombifrons. Next base: position 10,733,313 of record CM056455.1, read on the forward strand.
ATGAGTGCTGGGAGAGTGAGAAACAAGGATTTGGCACTGAAATCTTAATTTTGTGTAAAACTGGGTTCTTGCATAATGAAAAAGTTTCTTAAGGAAAGGATCAGAATCAGTTTTCTTAAACACTCATTCTGAGTGCTGGGAGAGTGAGAAACAAGGATTTGGCACTGAAAACATAATTTTGTGTAAAACTGGGTTCTTGCATAATGAAAAAGTTTCTTAAGGAAAGGATCAGAATCAGTTTTCTTAAACACTCATTCTGAGCGCTGGGAGAGTGAGAAACAAGGACCTGGCACTGAAAACATCATTTTGTGTAAAACTGGGTTCTTGCATAATGAAATAGTTTCTTAAGGAAAGGATCAGAATCAGTTTTCTTAAACACTCATTCTGAGTGCTGGGAGAGTGAGAAACAAGGACTTGGCAATGAAAACATCATTTTGTGTAAAACTGGGTTTGTTTATAATGAAAAAAATTCTTTAGGAAAGGATCAGATTCAGTTTTCTTAAACACTCATTCAGAGTGCTGGGAGAGTGAGAAACAAGGACTTGGCACTGAAAACAGCATTTTGTGTAAAACTGGGTTCTTGCATAATGAAATAGTTTCTTTAGGAAAGGATCAGATTCAGTTTTCTTAAACGATCATTCTGAGCACTGGGAGAGTGAGAAACAAGGACCTGGCACTGAAAACATCATTTTGTGTAAAACTGGGTTCTTGCATAATAAAATAGTTTCTTAAGGAAAGGATCAGAATCAGTTTTCTTAAACGTTCATTCTGAGTGCTGGGAGAGTGAGAAACAAGGACTTGGCACTGAAAACATCATTTTGTGTAAAACTGGGTTCTTGCATAATGAAATAGTTTCTTAAGGAAAGGATCAGAATCAGTTTTCTTAAACGCTCATTCAGAGTGCTGGGAGAGTGAGAAACAAGGACTTGGCACTGAAAACAGCATTTTGTGTAAAACTGGGTTCTTGCATAATGAAATAGTTTCTTAAGGAAAGGATCAGAATCAGTTTTCTTAAACACTCATTATGAGTGCTGGGAGAGTGAGAAACAAGGATTTGGCACTGAAATCTTAATTTTGTGTAAAACTGGGTTCTTGCATAATGAAAAAGTTTCTTAAGGAAAGGATCAGAATCAGTTTTCTTAAACACTCATTCTGAGTGCTGGGAGAGTGAGAAACAAGGACTTGGCACTGAAAACATCATTTTGTGTAAAACTGGGTTCTTGCATAATGAAATAGTTTCTTTAGGAAAGGATCAGATTCAGTTTTCTTAAACACTCATTCAGAGTGCTGGGAGACTGAGAAACAAGGACTTGGCAATGAAAACATCATTTTGTGTGAAACTGGGTTTGTTTATAATGAAAAAAATTCTTTAGGAAAGGATCAGATTCAGTTTTCTTAAACGATCATTCTGAGCACTGGGAGAGTGAGAAACAAGGACTTGGCAATGAAAACATCATTTTGTGTAAAACTGGGTTTGTTTATAATGAAAAAAAATCTTTAGGAAAGGATCAGATTCAGTTTTCTTAAACACTCATTCAGAGTGCTGGGAGACTGAGAAACAAGGACTTGGCAATGAAAACATCATTTTGTGTAAAACTGGGTTTGTTTATAATGAAAAAAATTCTTTAGGAAAGGATCAGATTCAGTTTTCTTAAACACTCATTCAGAGTGCTGGGAGACTGAGAAACAAGGACTTGGCAATGAAAACATCATTTTGTGTAAAACTGGGTTTGTTTATAATGAAAAAGTTTCTTAAGGAAAGGATCAGAATCAGTTTTCTTAAACACTCATTCTGAGCGCTGGGAGAGTGAGAAACAAGGACCTGGCACTGAAAACATCATTTTGTGTAAAACTGGGTTCTTGCATAATGAAAAAGTTTCTTAAGGAAAGGATCAGAATCAGTTTTCTTAAACACTCATTCTGAGCGCTGGGAGAGTGAGAAACAAGGACCTGGCACTGAAAACATCATTTTGTGTAAAACTGGGTTCTTGCATAATGAAATAGTTTCTTAAGGAAAGGATCAGAATCAGTTTTCTTAAACACTCATTCTGAGTGCTGGGAGAGTGAGAAACAAGGACTTGGCAATGAAAACATCATTTTGTGTAAAACTGGGTTTGTTTATAATGAAAAAAATTCTTTAGGAAAGGATCAGATTCAGTTTTCTTAAACACTCATTCAGAGTGATGGGAGAGTGAGAAACAAGGACTTGGCAATGAAAACATCATTTTGTGTAAAACTGGGTTTGTTTATAATGAAAAAAATTCTTTAGGAAAGGATCAGATTCAGTTTTCTTAAACGATCATTCTGAGCACTGGGAGAGTGAGAAACAAGGACCTGGCACTGAAAACATCATTTTGTGTAAAACTGGGTTCTTGCATAATGAAATAGTTTCTTAAGGAAAGGATCAGAATCAGTTTTCTTAAACGTTCATTCTGAGTGCTGGGAGAGTGAGAAACAAGGACTTGGCACTGAAAACATCATTTTGTGTAAAACTGGGTTCTTGCATAATGAAATAGTTTCTTAAGGAAAGGATCAGAATCAGTTTTCTTAAACACTCATTCTGAGTGCTGGGAGAGTGAGAAACAAAGACCTGGCACTGAAAACATCATTTTGTGTAAATCTGGATTTGTTTATAATGAAAACATTTCTTTAGGAAAGGATCAGAATCAGTTTTCTTAAACGCTCATTCAGAGTGCTGGGAGAGTGAGAAACAAGGACTTGGCACTGAAAACAGCATTTTGTGTAAAACTGGGTTCTTGCATAATGAAATAGTTTCTTAAGGAAAGGATCAGAATCAGTTTTCTTAAACACTCATTATGAGTGCTGGGAGAGTGAGAAACAAGGATTTGGCAGTGAAATCTTAATTTTGTGTAACACTGGGTTCTTGCATAATGAAAAAGTTTCTTAAGGAAAGGATCAGAATCAGTTTTCTTAAACACTCATTCTGAGTGCTGGGAGAGTGAGAAACAAGGATTTGGCACTGAAAACATCATTTTGTGTAAAACTGGGTTCTTGCATAATGAAAAAGTTTCATAAGGAAAGGATCAGAATCAGTTTTCTTAAACACTCATTCTGAGCGCTGGGAGAGTGAGAAACAAGGACCTGGCACTGAAAACATCATTTTGTGTAAAACTGGGTTCTTGCATAATGAAATAGTTTCTTAAGGAAAGGATCAGAATCAGTTTTCTTAAACACTCATTCTGAGTGCTGGGAGAGTAAGAAACAAGGACTTGGCAATGAAAACATCATTTTGTGTAAAACTGGGTTTGTTTATAATGAAAAAAATTCTTTAGGAAAGGATCAGATTCAGTTTTCTTAAACGCTCATTCTGAGCACTGGGAGAGTGAGAAACAAGGACCTGGCACTGAAAACATCATTTTGTGTAAAACTGGGTTCTTGCATAATGAAATAGTTTCTTAAGGAAAGGATCAGAATCAGTTTTCTTAAACGTTCATTCTGAGTGCTGGGAGAGTGAGAAACAAGGACTTGGCACTGAAAACATCATTTTGTGTAAAACTGGGTTCTTGCATAATGAAATAGTTTCTTAAGGAAAGGATCAGATTCAGTTTTCTTAAACACTCATTCTGAGTGCTGGGAGAGTGAGAAACAAGGACTTGGCAATGAAAACTTCATTTTGTGTAAAACTGGGTTCTTGCATAATGAAATAGTTTCTTAAGGAAAGGATCAGAATCAGTTTTCTTAAACGTTCATTCTAAGTGCTGGGAGAGTGAGAAACAAGGACTTGGCACTGAAAACATCATTTTGTGTAAAACTGGGTTCTTGCATAATGAAATAGTTTCTTAAGGAAAGGATCAGAATCAGTTTTCTTAAACACTCATTCTGAGTGCTGGGAGAGTGAGAAACAAAGACCTGGCACTGAAAACATCATTTTGTGTAAAACTGGATTTGTTTATAATGAAAACATTTCTTTAGGAAAGGATCAGAATCAGTTTTCTTAAACGCTCATTCAGAGTGCTGGGAGAGTGAGAAACAAGGACTTGGCACTGAAAACAGCATTTTGTGTAAAACTGGGTTCTTGCATAATGAAATAGTTTCTTAAGGAAAGGATCAGAATCAATTTTCTTAAACACTCATTATGAGTGCTGGGAGAGTGAGAAACAAGGACTTGGCATTGAAAACAGCATTTTGTGTAAAACTGGGTTCTTGCATAATGAAAAAGTTTCTTAAGGAAAGGATCAGAATCAGTTTTCTTAAACACTCATTATGAGTGCTGGGAGAGTGAGAAACAAGGATTTGGCACTGAAATCTTAATTTTGTGTAAAACTGGGTTCTTGCATAATAAAATAGTTTCTTAAGGAAAGGATCAGAATCAGTTTTCTTAAACGTTCATTCTGAGTGCTGGGAGAGTGAGAAACAAGGACTTGACACTGAAAACATCATTTTGTGTAAAACTGGGTTCTTGCATAATGAAATAGTTTCTTAAGGAAAGGATCAGAATCAGTTTTCTTAAACGCTCATTCAGAGTGCTGGGAGAGTGAGAAACAAGGACTTGGCACTGAAAACAGCATTTTGTGTAAAACTGGGTTCTTGCATAATGAAATAGTTTCTTAAGGAAAGGATCAGAATCAGTTTTCTTAAACACTCATTATGAGTGCTGGGAGAGTGAGAAACAAGGATTTGGCACTGAAATCTTAATTTTGTGTAAAACTGGGTTCTTGCATAATGAAAAAGTTTCTTAAGGAAAGGATCAGAATCAGTTTTCTTAAACACTCATTCTGAGTGCTGGGAGAGTGAGAAACAAGGACTTGGCACTGAAAACATCATTTTGTGTAAAACTGGGTTCTTGCATAATGAAAAAGTTTCTTAAGGAAAGGATCAGAATCAGTTTTCTTAAACACTCATTCTGAGCGCTGGGAGAGTGAGAAACAAGGACCTGGCACTGAAAACATCATTTTGTGTAAAACTGGGTTCTTGCATAATGAAAAAGTTTCTTAAGGAAAGGATCAGAATCAGTTTTCTTAAACACTCATTCTGAGCGCTGGGAGAGTGAGAAACAAGGACCTGGCACTGAAAACATCATTTTGTGTAAAACTGGGTTCTTGCATAATGAAATAGTTTCTTAAGGAAAGGATCAGAATCAGTTTTCTTAAACACTCATTCTGAGTGCTGGGAGAGTGAGAAACAAGGACTTGGCAATGAAAACATCATTTTGTGTAAAACTGGGTTTGTTTATAATGAAAAAAATTCTTTAGGAAAGGATCAGATTCAGTTTTCTTAAACACTCATTCAGAGTGATGGGAGAGTGAGAAACAAGGACTTGGCAATGAAAACATCATTTTGTGTAAAACTGGGTTTGTTTATAATGAAAAAAATTCTTTAGGAAAGGATCAGATTCAGTTTTCTTAAACGATCATTCTGAGCACTGGGAGAGTGAGAAACAAGGACCTGGCACTGAAAACATCATTTTGTGTAAAACTGGGTTCTTGCATAATGAAATAGTTTCTTAAGGAAAGGATCAGAATCAGTTTTCTTAAACGTTCATTCTGAGTGCTGGGAGAGTGAGAAACAAGGACTTGGCACTGAAAACATCATTTTGTGTAAAACTGGGTTCTTGCATAATGAAATAGTTTCTTAAGGAAAGGATCAGAATCAGTTTTCTTAAACACTCATTCTGAGTGCTGGGAGAGTGAGAAACAAAGACCTGGCACTGAAAACATCATTTTGTGTAAATCTGGATTTGTTTATAATGAAAACATTTCTTTAGGAAAGGATCAGAATCAGTTTTCTTAAACGCTCATTCAGAGTGCTGGGAGAGTGAGAAACAAGGACTTGGCACTGAAAACAGCATTTTGTGTAAAACTGGGTTCTTGCATAATGAAATAGTTTCTTAAGGAAAGGATCAGAATCAGTTTTCTTAAACACTCATTATGAGTGCTGGGAGAGTGAGAAACAAGGATTTGGCAGTGAAATCTTAATTTTGTGTAAAACAGGGTTTCTGCATAATGAAAAAGTTTCTTAAGGAAAGGATCAGAATCAGTTTTCTTAAACACTCATTCTGAGTGCTGGGAGAGTGAGAAACAAGGATTTGGCACTGAAAACATCATTTTGTGTAAAACTGGGTTCTTGCATAATGAAAAAGTTTCTTAAGGAAAGGATCAGAATCAGTTTTCTTAAACACTCATTCTGAGCGCTGGGAGAGTGAGAGACAAGGACCTGGCACTGAAAACATCATTTTGTGTAAAACTGGGTTCTTGCATAATGAAATAGTTTCTTAAGGAAAGGATCAGAATCAGTTTTCTTAAACACTCATTCTGAGTGCTGGGAGAGTAAGAAACAAGGACTTGGCAATGAAAACATCATTTTGTGTAAAACTGGGTTTGTTTATAATGAAAAAAATTCTTTAGGAAAGGATCAGATTCAGTTTTCTTAAACGCTCATTCTGAGCACTGGGAGAGTGAGAAACAAGGACCTGGCACTGAAAACATCATTTTGTGTAAAACCGGGTTCTTGCATAATGAAATAGTTTCTTAAGGAAAGGATCAGAATCAGTTTTCTTAAACGTTCATTCTGAGTGCTGGGAGAGTGAGAAACAAGGACTTGGCACTGAAAACATCATTTTGTGTAAAACTGGGTTCTTGCATAATGAAATAGTTTCTTAAGGAAAGGATCAGATTCAGTTTTCTTAAACACTCATTCTGAGTGCTGGGAGAGTGAGAAACAAGGACTTGGCAATGAAAACTTCATTTTGTGTAAAACTGGGTTCTTGCATAATGAAATAGTTTCTTAAGGAAAGGATCAGAATCAGTTTTCTTAAACGTTCATTCTGAGTGCTGGGAGAGTGAGAAACAAGGACTTGGCACTGAAAACATCATTTTGTGTAAAACTGGGTTCTTGCATAATGAAATAGTTTCTTAAGGAAAGGATCAGAATCAGTTTTCTTAAACACTCATTCTGAGTGCTGGGAGAGTGAGAAACAAAGACCTGGCACTGAAAACATCATTTTGTGTAAAACTGGATTTGTTTATAATGAAAACATTTCTTTAGGAAAGGATCAGAATCAGTTTTCTTAAACGCTCATTCAGAGTGCTGGGAGAGTGAGAAACAAGGACTTGGCACTGAAAACAGCATTTTGTGTAAAACTGGGTTCTTGCATAATGAAATAGTTTCTTAAGGAAAGGATCAGAATCAATTTTCTTAAACACTCATTATGAGTGCTGGGAGAGTGAGAAACAAGGACTTGGCATTGAAAACAGCATTTTGTGTAAAACTGGGTTCTTGCATAATGAAAAAGTTTCTTAAGGAAAGGATCAGAATCAGTTTTCTTAAACACTCATTCTGAGCGCTGGGAGAGTGAGAAACAAGGACCTGGCACTGAAAACATCATTTTGTGTAAAACTGGGTTCTTGCATAATGAAATAGTTTCTTAAGGAAAGGATCAGAATCAGTTTTCTTAAACACTCATTCTGAGTGCTGGGAGAGTGAGAAACAAGGACTTGGCAATGAAAACATCATTTTGTGTAAAACTGGGTTTGTTTATAATGAAAAAAATTCTTTAGGAAAGGATCAGATTCAGTTTTCTTAAACGCTCATTCTGAGCACTGGGAGAGTGAGAAACAAGGACCTGGCACTGAAAACATCATTTTGTGTAAAACTGGGTTCTTGCATAATGAAATAGTTTCTTAAGGAAAGGATCAGAATCAGTTTTCTTAAACGTTCATTCTGAGTGCTGGGAGAGTGAGAAACAAGGACTTGGCACTGAAAACATCATTTTGTGTAAAACTGGGTTCTTGCATAATGAAATAGTTTCTTAAGGAAAGGATCAGATTCAGTTTTCTTAAACACTCATTCAGAGTGCTGGGAGAGTGAGAAACAAGGACTTGGCAATGAAAACATCATTTTTGGTAAAACTGGGTTTGTTTATAATGAAAAAAATTCTTTAGGAAAGGATCAGATTCAGTTTTCTTAAACGATCATTCTGAGCACTGGGAGAGTGAGAAACAAGGACCTGGCACTGAAAACATCATTTTGTGTAAAACTGGGTTCTTGCATAATGAAATAGTTTCTTAAGGAAAGGATCAGAATCAGTTTTCTTAAACGTTCATTCTGAGTGCTGGGAGAGTGAGAAACAAGGACTTGGCACTGAAAACATCATTTTGTGTAAAACTGGGTTCTTGCATAATGAAATAGTTTCTTAAGGAAAGGATCAGAATCAGTTTTCTTAAACACTCATTCAGAGTGCTGGGAGAGTGAGAAACAAGGACTTGGCAATGAAAACATCATTTTGTGTAAAACTGGGTTTGTTTATAATGAAAAAAATTCTTTAGGAAAGGATCAGATTCAGTTTTCTTAAACGATCATTCTGAGCACTGGGAGAGTGAGAAACAAGGACCTGGCACTGAAAACATCATTTTGTGTAAAACTGGATTTGTTTATAATGAAAACATTTCTTTAGGAAAGGATCAGAATCAGTTTTCTTAAACGCTCATTCAGAGTGCTGGGAGAGTGAGAAACAAGGACTTGGCACTGAAAACAGCATTTTGTGTAAAACTGGGTTCTTGCATAATGAAATAGTTTCTTAAGGAAAGGATCAGAATCAATTTTCTTAAACACTCATTATGAGTGCTGGGAGAGTGAGAAACAAGGACTTGGCATTGAAAACAGCATTTTGTGTAAAACTGGGTTCTTGCATAATGAAAAAGTTTCTTAAGGAAAGGATCAGAATCAGTTTTCTTAAACACTCATTATGAGTGCTGGGAGAGTGAGAAACAAGGATTTGGCACTGAAATCTTAATTTTGTGTAAAACTGGGTTCTTGCATAATAAAATAGTTTCTTAAGGAAAGGATCAGAATCAGTTTTCTTAAACGTTCATTCTGAGTGCTGGGAGAGTGAGAAACAAGGACTTGACACTGAAAACATCATTTTGTGTAAAACTGGGTTCTTGCATAATGAAATAGTTTCTTTAGGAAAGGATCAGAATCAGTTTTCTTAAACGCTCATTCAGAGTGCTGGGAGAGTGAGAAACAAGGACTTGGCACTGAAAACAGCATTTTGTGTAAAACTGGGTTCTTGCATAATGAAATAGTTTCTTAAGGAAAGGATCAGAATCAGTTTTCTTAAACACTCATTATGAGTGCTGGGAGAGTGAGAAACAAGGATTTGGCACTGAAATCTTAATTTTGTGTAAAACTGGGTTCTTGCATAATGAAAAAGTTTCTTAAGGAAAGGATCAGAATCAGTTTTCTTAAACACTCATTCTGAGTGCTGGGAGAGTGAGAAACAAGGACTTGGCACTGAAAACATCATTTTGTGTAAAACTGGGTTCTTGCATAATGAAAAAGTTTCTTAAGGAAAGGATCAGAATCAGTTTTCTTAAACACTCATTCTGAGTGCTGGGAGAGTGAGAAACAAGGACTTGGCACTGAAAACATCATTTTGTGTAAAACTGGGTTCTTGCATAATGAAAAAGTTTCTTAAGGAAAGGATCAGAATCAGTTTTCTTAAACACTCATTCTGAGCGCTGGGAGAGTGAGAAACAAGGACCTGGCACTGAAAACATCATTTTGTGTAAAACTGGGTTCTTGCATAATGAAAAAGTTTCTTAAGGAAAGGATCAGAATCAGTTTTCTTAAACACTCATTCTGAGCGCTGGGAGAGTGAGAAACAAGGACCTGGCACTGAAAACATCATTTTGTGTAAAACTGGGTTCTTGCATAATGAAATAGTTTCTTAAGGAAAGGATCAGAATCAGTTTTCTTAAACACTCATTCTGAGTGCTGGGAGAGTGAGAAACAAGGACTTGGCAATGAAAACATCATTTTGTGTAAAACTGGGTTTGTTTATAATGAAAAAAATTCTTTAGGAAAGGATCAGATTCAGTTTTCTTAAACACTCATTCAGAGTGATGGGAGAGTGAGAAACAAGGACTTGGCAATGAAAACATCATTTTGTGTAAAACTGGGTTTGTTTATAATGAAAAAAATTCTTTAGGAAAGGATCAGATTCAGTTTTCTTAAACGATCATTCTGAGCACTGGGAGAGTGAGAAACAAGGACCTGGCACTGAAAACATCATTTTGTGTAAAACTGGGTTCTTGCATAATGAAATAGTTTCTTAAGGAAAGGATCAGAATCAGTTTTCTTAAACGTTCATTCTGAGTGCTGGGAGAGTGAGAAACAAGGACTTGGCACTGAAAACATCATTTTGTGTAAAACTGGGTTCTTGCATAATGAAATAGTTTCTTAAGGAAAGGATCAGAATCAGTTTTCTTAAACACTCATTCTGAGTGCTGGGAGAGTGAGAAACAAAGACCTGGCACTGAAAACATCATTTTGTGTAAATCTGGATTTGTTTATAATGAAAACATTTCTTTAGGAAAGGATCAGAATCAGTTTTCTTAAACGCTCATTCAGAGTGCTGGGAGAGTGAGAAACAAGGACTTGGCACTGAAAACAGCATTTTGTGTAAAACTGGGTTCTTGCATAATGAAATAGTTTCTTAAGGAAAGGATCAGAATCAGTTTTCTTAAACACTCATTATGAGTGCTGGGAGAGTGAGAAACAAGGATTTGGCAGTGAAATCTTAATTTTGTGTAAAACAGGGTTTCTGCATAATGAAAAAGTTTCTTAAGGAAAGGATCAGAATCAGTTTTCTTAAACACTCATTCTGAGTGCTGGGAGAGTGAGAAACAAGGATTTGGCACTGAAAACATCATTTTGTGTAAAACTGGGTTCTTGCATAATGAAAAAGTTTCTTAAGGAAAGGATCAGAATCAGTTTTCTTAAACACTCATTCTGAGCGCTGGGAGAGTGAGAGACAAGGACCTGGCACTGAAAACATCATTTTGTGTAAAACTGGGTTCTTGCATAATGAAATAGTTTCTTAAGGAAAGGATCAGAATCAGTTTTCTTAAACACTCATTCTGAGTGCTGGGAGAGTAAGAAACAAGGACTTGGCAATGAAAACATCATTTTGTGTAAAACTGGGTTTGTTTATAATGAAAAAAATTCTTTAGGAAAGGATCAGATTCAGTTTTCTTAAACGCTCATTCTGAGCACTGGGAGAGTGAGAAACAAGGACCTGGCACTGAAAACATCATTTTGTGTAAAACCGGGTTCTTGCATAATGAAATAGTTTCTTAAGGAAAGGATCAGAATCAGTTTTCTTAAACGTTCATTCTGAGTGCTGGGAGAGTGAGAAACAAGGACTTGGCACTGAAAACATCATTTTGTGTAAAACTGGGTTCTTGCATAATGAAATAGTTTCTTAAGGAAAGGATCAGATTCAGTTTTCTTAAACACTCATTCTGAGTGCTGGGAGAGTGAGAAACAAGGACTTGGCAATGAAAACTTCATTTTGTGTAAAACTGGGTTCTTGCATAATGAAATAGTTTCTTAAGGAAAGGATCAGAATCAGTTTTCTTAAACGTTCATTCTGAGTGCTGGGAGAGTGAGAAACAAGGACTTGGCACTGAAAACATCATTTTGTGTAAAACTGGGTTCTTGCATAATGAAATAGTTTCTTAAGGAAAGGATCAGAATCAGTTTTCTTAAACACTCATTCTGAGTGCTGGGAGAGTGAGAAACAAAGACCTGGCACTGAAAACATCATTTTGTGTAAAACTGGATTTGTTTATAATGAAAACATTTCTTTAGGAAAGGATCAGAATCAGTTTTCTTAAACGCTCATTCAGAGTGCTGGGAGAGTGAGAAACAAGGACTTGGCACTGAAAACAGCATTTTGTGTAAAACTGGGTTCTTGCATAATGAAATAGTTTCTTAAGGAAAGGATCAGAATCAATTTTCTTAAACACTCATTATGAGTGCTGGGAGAGTGAGAAACAAGGACTTGGCATTGAAAACAGCATTTTGTGTAAAACTGGGTTCTTGCATAATGAAAAAGTTTCTTAAGGAAAGGATCAGAATCAGTTTTCTTAAACACTCATTCTGAGTGCTGGGAGAGTGAGAAACAAAGACCTGGCACTGAAAACATCATTTTGTGTAAAACTGGGTTCTTGCATAATGAAAAAGTTTATTAAGGAAAGGATCAGAATCAGTTTTCTTAAACACTCATTCTGAGCGCTGGGAGAGTGAGAAACAAGGACCTGGCACTGAAAACATCATTTTGTGTAAAACTGGGTTCTTGCATAATGAAATAGTTTCTTAAGGAAAGGATCAGAATCAGTTTTCTTAAACACTCATTCTGAGTGCTGGGAGAGTGAGAAACAAGGACTTGGCAATGAAAACATCATTTTGTGTAAAACTGGGTTTGTTTATAATGAAAAAAATTCTTTAGGAAAGGATCAGATTCAGTTTTCTTAAACGCTCATTCTGAGCACTGGGAGAGTGAGAAACAAGGACCTGGCACTGAAAACATCATTTTGTGTAAAACTGGGTTCTTGCATAATGAAATAGTTTCTTAAGGAAAGGATCAGAATCAGTTTTCTTAAACGTTCATTCTGAGTGCTGGGAGAGTGAGAAACAAGGACTTGGCACTGAAAACATCATTTTGTGTAAAACTGGGTTCTTGCATAATGAAATAGTTTCTTAAGGAAAGGATCAGATTCAGTTTTCTTAAACACTCATTCAGAGTGCTGGGAGAGTGAGAAACAAGGACTTGGCAATGAAAACATCATTTTTGGTAAAACTGGGTTTGTTTATAATGAAAAAAATTCTTTAGGAAAGGATCAGATTCAGTTTTCTTAAACGATCATTCTGAGCACTGGGAGAGTGAGAAACAAGGACCTGGCACTGAAAACATCATTTTGTGTAAAACTGGGTTCTTGCATAATGAAATAGTTTCTTAAGGAAAGGATCAGAATCAGTTTTCTTAAACGTTCATTCTGAGTGCTGGGAGAGTGAGAAACAAGGACTTGGCACTGAAAACATCATTTTGTGTAAAACTGGGTTCTTGCATAATGAAATAGTTTCTTAAGGAAAGGATCAGAATCAGTTTTCTTAAACACTCATTCAGAGTGCTGGGAGAGTGAGAAACAAGGACTTGGCAATGAAAACATCATTTTGTGTAAAACTGGGTTTGTTTATAATGAAAAAAATTCTTTAGGAAAGGATCAGATTCAGTTTTCTTAAACGATCATTCTGAGCACTGGGAGAGTGAGAAACAAGGACCTGGCACTGAAAACATCATTTTGTGTAAAACTGGATTTGTTTATAATGAAAACATTTCTTTAGGAAAGGATCAGAATCAGTTTTCTTAAACGCTCATTCAGAGTGCTGGGAGAGTGAGAAACAAGGACTTGGCACTGAAAACAGCATTTTGTGTAAAACTGGGTTCTTGCATAATGAAATAGTTTCTTAAGGAAAGGATCAGAATCAATTTTCTTAAACACTCATTATGAGTGCTGGGAGAGTGAGAAACAAGGACTTGGCATTGAAAACAGCATTTTGTGTAAAACTGGGTTCTTGCATAATGAAAAAGTTTCTTAAGGAAAGGATCAGAATCAGTTTTCTTAAACACTCATTATGAGTGCTGGGAGAGTGAGAAACAAGGATTTGGCACTGAAATCTTAATTTTGTGTAAAACTGGGTTCTTGCATAATAAAATAGTTTCTTAAGGAAAGGATCAGAATCAGTTTTCTTAAACGTTCATTCTGAGTGCTGGGAGAGTGAGAAACAAGGACTTGACACTGAAAACATCATTTTGTGTAAAACTGGGTTCTTGCATAATGAAATAGTTTCTTAAGGAAAGGATCAGAATCAGTTTTCTTAAACGCTCATTCAGAGTGCTGGGAGAGTGAGAAACAAGGACTTGGCACTGAAAACAGCATTTTGTGTAAAACTGGGTTCTTGCATAATGAAATAGTTTCTTAAGGAAAGGATCAGAATCAGTTTTCTTAAACACTCATTATGAGTGCTGGGAGAGTGAGAAACAAGGATTTGGCACTGAAATCTTAATTTTGTGTAAAACTGGGTTCTTGCATAATGAAAAAGTTTCTTAAGGAAAGGATCAGAATCAGTTTTCTTAAACACTCATTCTGAGTGCTGGGAGAGTGAGAAACAAGGACTTGGCACTGAAAACATCATTTTGTGTAAAACTGGGTTCTTGCATAATGAAAAAGTTTCTTAAGGAAAGGATCAGAATCAGTTTTCTTAAACACTCATTCTGAGCGCTGGGAGAGTGAGAAACAAGGACCTGGCACTGAAAACATCATTTTGTGTAAAACTGGGTTCTTGCATAATGAAAAAGTTTCTTAAGGAAAGGATCAGAATCAGTTTTCTTAAACACTCATTCTGAGCGCTGGGAGAGTGAGAAACAAGGACCTGGCACTGAAAACATCATTTTGTGTAAAACTGGGTTCTTGCATAATGAAATAGTTTCTTAAGGAAAGGATCAGAATCAGTTTTCTTAAACACTCATTCTGAGTGCTGGGAGAGTGAGAAACAAGGACTTGGCAATGAAAACATCATTTTGTGTAAAACTGGGTTTGTTTATAATGAAAAAAATTCTTTAGGAAAGGATCAGATTCAGTTTTCTTAAACACTCATTCAGAGTGATGGGAGAGTGAGAAACAAGGACTTGGCAATGAAAACATCATTTTGTGTAAAACTGGGTTCTTGCATAATGAAAAAGTTTCTTAAGGAAAGGATCAGAATCAGTTTTCTTAAACACTCATTCTGAGCGCTGGGAGAGTGAGAAACAAGGACCTGGCACTGAAAACATCATTTTGTGTAAAACTGGGTTCTTGCATAATGAAATAGTTTCTTAAGGAAAGGATCAGAATCAGTTTTCTTAAACACTCATTCTGAGTGCTGGGAGAGTGAGAAACAAGGACTTGGCAATGAAAACATCATTTTGTGTAAAACTGGGTTTGTTTATAATGAAAAAAATTCTTTAGGAAAGGATCAGATTCAGTTTTCTTAAACACTCATTCAGAGTGATGGGAGAGTGAGAAACAAGGACTTGGCAATGAAAACATCATTTTGTGTAAAACTGGGTTTGTTTATAATGAAAAAAATTCTTTAGGAAAGGATCAGATTCAGTTTTCTTAAACGATCATTCTGAGCACTGGGAGAGTGAGAAACAAGGACCTGGCACTGAAAACATCATTTTGTGTAAAACTGGGTTCTTGCATAATGAAATAGTTTCTTAAGGAAAGGATCAGAATCAGTTTTCTTAAACGTTCATTCTGAGTGCTGGGAGAGTGAGAAACAAGGACTTGGCACTGAAAACATCATTTTGTGTAAAACTGGGTTCTTGCATAATGAAATAGTTTCTTAAGGAAAGGATCAGAATCAGTTTTCTTAAACACTCATTCTGAGTGCTGGGAGAGTGAGAAACAAAGACCTGGCACTGAAAACATCATTTTGTGTAAATCTGGATTTGTTTATAATGAAAACATTTCTTTAGGAAAGGATCAGAATCAGTTTTCTTAAACGCTCATTCAGAGTGCTGGGAGAGTGAGAAACAAGGACTTGGCACTGAAAACAGCATTTTGTGTAAAACTGGGTTCTTGCATAATGAAATAGTTTCTTAAGGAAAGGATCAGAATCAGTTTTCTTAAACACTCATTATGAGTGCTGGGAGAGTGAGAAACAAGGATTTGGCAGTGAAATCTTAATTTTGTGTAAAACTGGGTTCTTGCATAATGAAAAAGTTTCTTAAGGAAAGGATCAGAATCAGTTTTCTTAAACACTCATTCTGAGTGCTGGGAGAGTGAGAAACAAGGATTTGGCACTGAAAACATCATTTTGTGTAAAACTGGGTTCTTGCATAATGAAAAAGTTTCTTAAGGAAAGGATCAGAATCAGTTTTCTTAAACACTCATTCTGAGCGCTGGGAGAGTGAGAAACAAGGACCTGGCACTGAAAACATCATTTTGTGTAAAACTGGGTTCTTGCATAATGAAATAGTTTCTTAAGGAAAGGATCAGAATCAGTTTTCTTAAACACTCATTCTGAGTGCTGGGAGAGTAAGAAACAAGGACTTGGCAATGAAAACATCATTTTGTGTAAAACTGGGTTTGTTTATAATGAAAAAAATTCTTTAGGAAAGGATCAGATTCAGTTTTCTTAAACGCTCATTCTGAGCACTGGGAGAGTGAGAAACAAGGACCTGGCACTGAAAACATCATTTTGTGTAAAACCGGGTTCTTGCATAATGAAATAGTTTCTTAAGGAAAGGATCAGAATCAGTTTTCTTAAACGTTCATTCTGAGTGCTGGGAGAGTGAGAAACAAGGACTTGGCACTGAAAACATCATTTTGTGTAAAACTGGGTTCTTGCATAATGAAATAGTTTCTTAAGGAAAGGATCAGATTCAGTTTTCTTAAACACTCATTCTGAGTGCTGGGAGAGTGAGAAACAAGGACTTGGCAATGAAAACTTCATTTTGTGTAAAACTGGGTTCTTGCATAATGAAATAGTTTCTTAAGGAAAGGATCAGAATCAGTTTTCTTAAACGTTCATTCTGAGTGCTGGGAGAGTGAGAAACAAGGACTTGGCACTGAAAACATCATTTTGTGTAAAACTGGGTTCTTGCATAATGAAATAGTTTCTTAAGGAAAGGATCAGAATCAGTTTTCTTAAACACTCATTCTGAGTGCTGGGAGAGTGAGAAACAAAGACCTGGCACTGAAAACATCATTTTGTGTAAAACTGGATTTGTTTATAATGAAAACATTTCTTTAGGAAAGGATCAGAATCAGTTTTCTTAAACGCTCATTCAGAGTGCTGGGAGAGTGAGAAACAAGGACTTGGCACTGAAAACAGCATTTTGTGTAAAACTGGGTTCTTGCATAATGAAATAGTTTCTTAAGGAAAGGATCAGAATCAATTTTCTTAAACACTCATTATGAGTGCTGGGAGAGTGAGAAACAAGGACTTGGCATTGAAAACAGCATTTTGTGTAAAACTGGGTTCTTGCATAATGAAAAAGTTTCTTAAGGAAAGGATCAGAATCAGTTTTCTTAAACACTCATTCTGAGTGCTGGGAGAGTGAGAAACAAAGACCTGGCACTGAAAACATAATTTTGTGTAAAACTGGGTTCTTGCATAATGAAAAAGTTTATTAAGGAAAGGATCAGAATCAGTTTTCTTAAACACTCATTCTGAGCGCTGGGAGAGTGAGAAACAAGGACCTGGCACTGAAAACATCATTTTGTGTAAAACTGGGTTCTTGCATAATGAAATAGTTTCTTAAGGAAAGGATCAGAATCAGTTTTCTTAAACACTCATTCTGAGTGCTGGGAGAGTGAGAAACAAGGACTTGGCAATGAAAACATCATTTTGTGTAAAACTGGGTTTGTTTATAATGAAAAAAATTCTTTAGGAAAGGATCAGATTCAGTTTTCTTAAACGCTCATTCTGAGCACTGGGAGAGTGAGAAACAAGGACCTGGCACTGAAAACATCATTTTGTGTAAAACTGGGTTCTTGCATAATGAAATAGTTTCTTAAGGAAAGGATCAGAATCAGTTTTCTTAAACGTTCATTCTGAGTGCTGGGAGAGTGAGAAACAAGGACTTGGCACTGAAAACATCATTTTGTGTAAAACTGGGTTCTTGCATAATGAAATAGTTTCTTAAGGAAAGGATCAGAATCAGTTTTCTTAAACACTCATTCTGAGTGCTGGGAGAGTGAGAAACAAAGACCTGGCACTGAAAACATCATTTTGTGTAAAACTGGATTTGTTTATAATGAAAACATTTCTTTAGGAAAGGATCAGAATCAGTTTTCTTAAACGCTCATTCAGAGTGCTGGGAGAGTGAGAAACAAGGACTTGGCACTGAAAACAGCATTTTGTGTAAAACTGGGTTCTTGCATAATGAAATAGTTTCTTAAGGAAAGGATCAGAATCAATTTTCTTAAACACTCATTATGAGTGCTGGGAGAGTGAGAAACAAGGACTTGGCATTGAAAACAGCATTTTGTGTAAAACTGGGTTCTTGCATAATGAAAAAGTTTCTTAAGGAAAGGATCAGAATCAGTTTTCTTAAACACTCATTCTGAGTGCTGGGAGAGTGAGAAACAAAGACCTGGCACTGAAAACATAATTTTGTGTAAAACTGGGTTCTTGCATAATGAAAAAGTTTATTAAGGAAAGGATCAGAATCAGTTTTCTTAAACACTCATTCTGAGCGCTGGGAGAGTGAGAAACAAGGACCTGGCACTGAAAACATCATTTTGTGTAAAACTGGGTTCTTGCATAATGAAATAGTTTCTTAAGGAAAGGATCAGAATCAGTTTTCTTAAACACTCATTCTGAGTGCTGGGAGAGTGAGAAACAAGGACTTGGCAATGAAAACATCATTTTGTGTAAAACTGGGTTTGTTTATAATGAAAAAAATTCTTTAGGAAAGGATCAGATTCAGTTTTCTTAAACGCTCATTCTGAGCACTGGGAGAGTGAGAAACAAGGACCTGGCACTGAAAACATCATTTTGTGTAAAACTGGGTTCTTGCATAATGAAATAGTTTCTTAAGGAAAGGATCAGAATCAGTTTTCTTAAACGTTCATTCTGAGTGCTGGGAGAGTGAGAAACAAGGACTTGGCACTGAAAACATCATTTTGTGTAAAACTGGGTTCTTGCATAATGAAATAGTTTCTTAAGGAAAGGATCAGATTCAGTTTTCTTAAACACTCATTCAGAGTGCTGGGAGAGTGAGAAACAAGGACTTGGCAATGAAAACATCATTTTTGGTAAAACTGGGTTTGTTTATAATGAAAAAAATTCTTTAGGAAAGGATCAGATTCAGTTTTCTTAAACGATCATTCTGAGCACTGGGAGAGTGAGAAACAAGGACCTGGCACTGAAAACATCATTTTGTGTAAAACTGGGTTCTTGCATAATGAAATAGTTTCTTAAGGAAAGGATCAGAATCAGTTTTCTTAAACGTTCATTCTGAGTGCTGGGAGAGTGAGAAACAAGGACTTGGCACTGAAAACATCATTTTGTGTAAAACTGGGTTCTTGCATAATGAAATAGTTTCTTAAGGAAAGGATCAGAATCAGTTTTCTTAAACACTCATTCAGAGTGCTGGGAGAGTGAGAAACAAGGACTTGGCAATGAAAACATCATTTTGTGTAAAACTGGGTTTGTTTATAATGAAAAAAATTCTTTAGGAAAGGATCAGATTCAGTTTTCTTAAACGATCATTCTGAGCACTGGGAGAGTGAGAAACAAGGACCTGGCACTGAAAACATCATTTTGTGTAAAACTGGGTTCTTGCATAATGAAATAGTTTCTTAAGGAAAGGATCAGAATCAGTTTTCTTAAACGTTCATTCTGAGTGCTGGGAGAGTGAGAAACAAGGACTTGGCACTGAAAACATCATTTTGTGTAAAACTGGGTTCTTGCATAATGAAATAGTTTCTTAAGGAAAGGATCAGAATCAGTTTTCTTAAACACTCATTCTGAGTGCTGGGAGAGTGAGAAACAAAGACCTGGCACTGAAAATATCATTTTGTGTAAAACTGGATTTGTTTATAATGAAAACATTTCTTTAGGAAAGGATCAGAATCAGTTTTCTTAAACGCTCATTCAGAGTGCTGGGAGAGTGAGAAACAAGGACTTGGCACTGAAAACAGCATTTTGTGTAAAACTGGGTTCTTGCATAATGAAATAGTTTCTTAAGGAAAGGATCAGAATCAGTTTTCTTAAACACTCATTATGAGTGCTGGGAGAGTGAGAAACAAGGATTTGGCACTGAAATCTTAATTTTGTGTAAAACTGGGTTCTTGCATAATGAAAAAGTTTCTTAAGGAAAGGATCAGAATCAGTTTTCTTAAACACTCATTCTGAGTGCTGGGAGAGTGAGAAACAAGGATTTGGCACTGAAAACATAATTTTGTGTAAAACTGGGTTCTTGCATAATGAAAAAGTTTCTTAAGGAAAGGATCAGAATCAGTTTTCTTAAACACTCATTCTGAGCGCTGGGAGAGTGAGAAACAAGGACCTGGCACTGAAAACATCATTTTGTGTAAAACTGGGTTCTTGCATAATGAAATAGTTTCTTAAGGAAAGGATCAGAATCAGTTTTCTTAAACACTCATTCTGAGTGCTGGGAGAGTGAGAAACAAGGACTTGGCAATGAAAACATCATTTTGTGTAAAACTGGGTTTGTTTATAATGAAAAAAATTCTTTAGGAAAGGATCAGATTCAGTTTTCTTAAACACTCATTCAGAGTGCTGGGAGAGTGAGAAACAAGGACTTGGCACTGAAAACAGCATTTTGTGTAAAACTGGGTTCTTGCATAATGAAATAGTTTCTTAAGGAAAGGATCAGAATCAGTTTTCTTAAACACTCATTATGAGTGCTGGGAGAGTGAGAAACAA
The DNA here is from genome assembly GCA_029783895.1 of Triplophysa bombifrons. Taxonomy (NCBI): domain Eukaryota; kingdom Metazoa; phylum Chordata; class Actinopteri; order Cypriniformes; family Nemacheilidae; genus Triplophysa; species Triplophysa bombifrons. The sequence goes on from CM056455.1 coordinate 10,753,563, forward strand.
GGATTTGGCACTGAAATCTTAATTTTGTGTAAAACTGGGTTCTTGCATAATGAAAAAGTTTCTTAAGGAAAGGATCAGTATCAGTTTTCTTAAACACTCATTCTGAGTGCTGGGAGAGTGAGAAACAAGGATTTGGCACTGAAAACATAATTTTGTGTAAAACTGGGTTCTTGCATAATGAAAAAGTTTCTTAAGGAAAGGATCAGAATCAGTTTTCTTAAACACTCATTCTGAGCGCTGGGAGAGTGAGAAACAAGGACCTGGCACTGAAAACATCATTTTGTGTAAAACTGGGTTCTTGCATAATGAAATAGTTTCTTAAGGAAAGGATCAGAATCAGTTTTCTTAAACACTCATTCTGAGTGCTGGGAGAGTGAGAAACAAGGACTTGGCAATGAAAACATCATTTTGTGTAAAACTGGGTTTGTTTATAATGAAAAAAATTCTTTAGGAAAGGATCAGATTCAGTTTTCTTAAACGATCATTCTGAGCACTGGGAGAGTGAGAAACAAGGACCTGGCACTGAAAACATCATTTTGTGTAAAACTGGGTTCTTGCATAATAAAATAGTTTCTTAAGGAAAGGATCAGAATCAGTTTTCTTAAACGTTCATTCTGAGTGCTGGGAGAGTGAGAAACAAGGACTTGGCACTGAAAACATCATTTTGTGTAAAACTGGGTTCTTGCATAATGAAATAGTTTCTTAAGGAAAGGATCAGAATCAGTTTTCTTAAACGCTCATTCAGAGTGCTGGGAGAGTGAGAAACAAGGACTTGGCACTGAAAACAGCATTTTGTGTAAAACTGGGTTCTTGCATAATGAAATAGTTTCTTAAGGAAAGGATCAGAATCAGTTTTCTTAAACACTCATTATGAGTGCTGGGAGAGTGAGAAACAAGGATTTGGCACTGAAATCTTAATTTTGTGTAAAACTGGGTTCTTGCATAATGAAAAAGTTTCTTAAGGAAAGGATCAGAATCAGTTTTCTTAAACACTCATTCTGAGTGCTGGGAGAGTGAGAAACAAGGACTTGGCACTGAAAACATCATTTTGTGTAAAACTGGGTTCTTGCATAATGAAATAGTTTCTTTAGGAAAGGATCAGATTCAGTTTTCTTAAACACTCATTCAGAGTGCTGGGAGACTGAGAAACAAGGACTTGGCAATGAAAACATCATTTTGTGTGAAACTGGGTTTGTTTATAATGAAAAAAATTCTTTAGGAAAGGATCAGATTCAGTTTTCTTAAACGATCATTCTGAGCACTGGGAGAGTGAGAAACAAGGACTTGGCAATGAAAACATCATTTTGTGTAAAACTGGGTTTGTTTATAATGAAAAAAATTCTTTAGGAAAGGATCAGATTCAGTTTTCTTAAACACTCATTCAGAGTGCTGGGAGACTGAGAAACAAGGACTTGGCAATGAAAACATCATTTTGTGTAAAACTGGGTTTGTTTATAATGAAAAAAATTCTTTAGGAAAGGATCAGATTCAGTTTTCTTAAACGATCATTCTGAGCACTGGGAGAGTGAGAAACAAGGACCTGGCACTGAAAACATCATTTTGTGTAAAACTGGGTTCTTGCATAATAAAATAGTTTCTTAAGGAAAGGATCAGAATCAGTTTTCTTAAACGTTCATTCTGAGTGCTGGGAGAGTGAGAAACAAGGACTTGACACTGAAAACATCATTTTGTGTAAAACTGGGTTCTTGCATAATGAAATAGTTTCTTAAGGAAAGGATCAGAATCAGTTTTCTTAAACGCTCATTCAGAGTGCTGGGAGAGTGAGAAACAAGGACTTGGCACTGAAAACAGCATTTTGTGTAAAACTGGGTTCTTGCATAATGAAATAGTTTCTTAAGGAAAGGATCAGAATCAGTTTTCTTAAACACTCATTATGAGTGCTGGGAGAGTGAGAAACAAGGATTTGGCACTGAAATCTTAATTTTGTGTAAAACTGGGTTCTTGCATAATGAAAAAGTTTCTTAAGGAAAGGATCAGAATCAGTTTTCTTAAACACTCATTCTGAGTGCTGGGAGAGTGAGAAACAAGGATTTGGCACTGAAAACATCATTTTGTGTAAAACTGGGTTCTTGCATAATGAAAAAGTTTCTTAAGGAAAGGATCAGAATCAGTTTTCTTAAACACTCATTCTGAGCGCTGGGAGAGTGAGAAACAAGGACCTGGCACTGAAAACATCATTTTGTGTAAAACTGGGTTCTTGCATAATGAAAAAGTTTCTTAAGGAAAGGATCAGAATCAGTTTTCTTAAACACTCATTCTGAGCGCTGGGAGAGTGAGAAACAAGGACCTGGCACTGAAAACATCATTTTGTGTAAAACTGGGTTCTTGCATAATGAAATAGTTTCTTAAGGAAAGGATCAGAATCAGTTTTCTTAAACACTCATTCTGAGTGCTGGGAGAGTGAGAAACAAGGACTTGGCAATGAAAACATCATTTTGTGTAAAACTGGGTTTGTTTATAATGAAAAAAATTCTTTAGGAAAGGATCAGATTCAGTTTTCTTAAACACTCATTCAGAGTGATGGGAGAGTGAGAAACAAGGACTTGGCAATGAAAACATCATTTTGTGTAAAACTGGGTTTGTTTATAATGAAAAAAATTCTTTAGGAAAGGATCAGATTCAGTTTTCTTAAACGATCATTCTGAGCACTGGGAGAGTGAGAAACAAGGACCTGGCACTGAAAACATCATTTTGTGTAAAACTGGGTTCTTGCATAATGAAATAGTTTCTTAAGGAAAGGATCAGAATCAGTTTTCTTAAACGTTCATTCTGAGTGCTGGGAGAGTGAGAAACAAGGACTTGGCACTGAAAACATCATTTTGTGTAAAACTGGGTTCTTGCATAATGAAATAGTTTCTTAAGGAAAGGATCAGAATCAGTTTTCTTAAACACTCATTCTGAGTGCTGGGAGAGTGAGAAACAAAGACCTGGCACTGAAAACATCATTTTGTGTAAATCTGGATTTGTTTATAATGAAAACATTTCTTTAGGAAAGGATCAGAATCAGTTTTCTTAAACGCTCATTCAGAGTGCTGGGAGAGTGAGAAACAAGGACTTGGCACTGAAAACAGCATTTTGTGTAAAACTGGGTTCTTGCATAATGAAATAGTTTCTTAAGGAAAGGATCAGAATCAGTTTTCTTAAACACTCATTATGAGTGCTGGGAGAGTGAGAAACAAGGATTTGGCAGTGAAATCTTAATTTTGTGTAAAACTGGGTTCTTGCATAATGAAAAAGTTTCTTAAGGAAAGGATCAGAATCAGTTTTCTTAAACACTCATTCTGAGTGCTGGGAGAGTGAGAAACAAGGATTTGGCACTGAAAACATCATTTTGTGTAAAACTGGGTTCTTGCATAATGAAAAAGTTTCTTAAGGAAAGGATCAGAATCAGTTTTCTTAAACACTCATTCTGAGCGCTGGGAGAGTGAGAAACAAGGACCTGGCACTGAAAACATCATTTTGTGTAAAACTGGGTTCTTGCATAATGAAATAGTTTCTTAAGGAAAGGATCAGAATCAGTTTTCTTAAACACTCATTCTGAGTGCTGGGAGAGTAAGAAACAAGGACTTGGCAATGAAAACATCATTTTGTGTAAAACTGGGTTTGTTTATAATGAAAAAAATTCTTTAGGAAAGGATCAGATTCAGTTTTCTTAAACGCTCATTCTGAGCACTGGGAGAGTGAGAAACAAGGACCTGGCACTGAAAACATCATTTTGTGTAAAACTGGGTTCTTGCATAATGAAATAGTTTCTTAAGGAAAGGATCAGAATCAGTTTTCTTAAACGTTCATTCTGAGTGCTGGGAGAGTGAGAAACAAGGACTTGGCACTGAAAACATCATTTTGTGTAAAACTGGGTTCTTGCATAATGAAATAGTTTCTTAAGGAAAGGATCAGATTCAGTTTTCTTAAACACTCATTCTGAGTGCTGGGAGAGTGAGAAACAAGGACTTGGCAATGAAAACTTCATTTTGTGTAAAACTGGGTTCTTGCATAATGAAATAGTTTCTTAAGGAAAGGATCAGAATCAGTTTTCTTAAACGTTCATTCTAAGTGCTGGGAGAGTGAGAAACAAGGACTTGGCACTGAAAACATCATTTTGTGTAAAACTGGGTTCTTGCATAATGAAATAGTTTCTTAAGGAAAGGATCAGAATCAGTTTTCTTAAACACTCATTATGAGTGCTGGGAGAGTGAGAAACAAAGACCTGGCACTGAAAACATCATTTTGTGTAAAACTGGATTTGTTTATAATGAAAACATTTCTTTAGGAAAGGATCAGAATCAGTTTTCTTAAACGCTCATTCAGAGTGCTGGGAGAGTGAGAAACAAGGACTTGGCACTGAAAACAGCATTTTGTGTAAAACTGGGTTCTTGCATAATGAAATAGTTTCTTAAGGAAAGGATCAGAATCAATTTTCTTAAACACTCATTATGAGTGCTGGGAGAGTGAGAAACAAGGACTTGGCATTGAAAACAGCATTTTGTGTAAAACTGGGTTCTTGCATAATGAAAAAGTTTCTTAAGGAAAGGATCAGAATCAGTTTTCTTAAACACTCATTATGAGTGCTGGGAGAGTGAGAAACAAGGATTTGGCACTGAAATCTTAATTTTGTGTAAAACTGGGTTCTTGCATAATAAAATAGTTTCTTAAGGAAAGGATCAGAATCAGTTTTCTTAAACGTTCATTCTGAGTGCTGGGAGAGTGAGAAACAAGGACTTGACACTGAAAACATCATTTTGTGTAAAACTGGGTTCTTGCATAATGAAATAGTTTCTTAAGGAAAGGATCAGAATCAGTTTTCTTAAACGCTCATTCAGAGTGCTGGGAGAGTGAGAAACAAGGACTTGGCACTGAAAACAGCATTTTGTGTAAAACTGGGTTCTTGCATAATGAAATAGTTTCTTAAGGAAAGGATCAGAATCAGTTTTCTTAAACACTCATTATGAGTGCTGGGAGAGTGAGAAACAAGGATTTGGCACTGAAATCTTAATTTTGTGTAAAACTGGGTTCTTGCATAATGAAAAAGTTTCTTAAGGAAAGGATCAGAATCAGTTTTCTTAAACACTCATTCTGAGTGCTGGGAGAGTGAGAAACAAGGACTTGGCACTGAAAACATCATTTTGTGTAAAACTGGGTTCTTGCATAATGAAAAAGTTTCTTAAGGAAAGGATCAGAATCAGTTTTCTTAAACACTCATTCTGAGCGCTGGGAGAGTGAGAAACAAGGACCTGGCACTGAAAACATCATTTTGTGTAAAACTGGGTTCTTGCATAATGAAAAAGTTTCTTAAGGAAAGGATCAGAATCAGTTTTCTTAAACACTCATTCTGAGCGCTGGGAGAGTGAGAAACAAGGACCTGGCACTGAAAACATCATTTTGTGTAAAACTGGGTTCTTGCATAATGAAATAGTTTCTTAAGGAAAGGATCAGAATCAGTTTTCTTAAACACTCATTCTGAGTGCTGGGAGAGTGAGAAACAAGGACTTGGCAATGAAAACATCATTTTGTGTAAAACTGGGTTTGTTTATAATGAAAAAAATTCTTTAGGAAAGGATCAGATTCAGTTTTCTTAAACACTCATTCAGAGTGATGGGAGAGTGAGAAACAAGGACTTGGCAATGAAAACATCATTTTGTGTAAAACTGGGTTTGTTTATAATGAAAAAAATTCTTTAGGAAAGGATCAGATTCAGTTTTCTTAAACACTCATTCAGAGTGATGGGAGAGTGAGAAACAAGGACTTGGCAATGAAAACATCATTTTGTGTAAAACTGGGTTTGTTTATAATGAAAAAAATTCTTTAGGAAAGGATCAGATTCAGTTTTCTTAAACGATCATTCTGAGCACTGGGAGAGTGAGAAACAAGGACCTGGCACTGAAAACATCATTTTGTGTAAAACTGGGTTCTTGCATAATGAAATAGTTTCTTAAGGAAAGGATCAGAATCAGTTTTCTTAAACACTCATTCTGAGTGCTGGGAGAGTGAGAAACAAAGACCTGGCACTGAAAACATCATTTTGTGTAAATCTGGATTTGTTTATAATGAAAACATTTCTTTAGGAAAGGATCAGAATCAGTTTTCTTAAACGCTCATTCAGAGTGCTGGGAGAGTGAGAAACAAGGACTTGGCACTGAAAACAGCATTTTGTGTAAAACTGGGTTCTTGCATAATGAAATAGTTTCTTAAGGAAAGGATCAGAATCAGTTTTCTTAAACACTCATTATGAGTGCTGGGAGAGTGAGAAACAAGGATTTGGCAGTGAAATCTTAATTTTGTGTAAAACTGGGTTCTTGCATAATGAAAAAGTGTCTTAAGGAAAGGATCAGAATCAGTTTTCTTAAACACTCATTCTGAGTGCTGGGAGAGTGAGAAACAAGGATTTGGCACTGAAAACATCATTTTGTGTAAAACTGGGTTCTTGCATAATGAAAAAGTTTCTTAAGGAAAGGATCAGAATCAGTTTTCTTAAACACTCATTCTGAGCGCTGGGAGAGTGAGAAACAAGGACCTGGCACTGAAAACATCATTTTGTGTAAAACTGGGTTCTTGCATAATGAAATAGTTTCTTAAGGAAAGGATCAGAATCAGTTTTCTTAAACACTCATTCTGAGTGCTGGGAGAGTAAGAAACAAGGACTTGGCAATGAAAACATCATTTTGTGTAAAACTGGGTTTGTTTATAATGAAAAAAATTCTTTAGGAAAGGATCAGATTCAGTTTTCTTAAACGCTCATTCTGAGCACTGGGAGAGTGAGAAACAAGGACCTGGCACTGAAAACATCATTTTGTGTAAAACCGGGTTCTTGCATAATGAAATAGTTTCTTAAGGAAAGGATCAGAATCAGTTTTCTTAAACGTTCATTCTGAGTGCTGGGAGAGTGAGAAACAAGGACTTGGCACTGAAAACATCATTTTGTGTAAAACTGGGTTCTTGCATAATGAAATAGTTTCTTAAGGAAAGGATCAGATTCAGTTTTCTTAAACACTCATTCTGAGTGCTGGGAGAGTGAGAAACAAGGACTTGGCAATGAAAACTTCATTTTGTGTAAAACTGGGTTCTTGCATAATGAAATAGTTTCTTAAGGAAAGGATCAGAATCAGTTTTCTTAAACGTTCATTCTGAGTGCTGGGAGAGTGAGAAACAAGGACTTGGCACTGAAAACATCATTTTGTGTAAAACTGGGTTCTTGCATAATGAAATAGTTTCTTAAGGAAAGGATCAGAATCAGTTTTCTTAAACACTCATTCTGAGTGCTGGGAGAGTGAGAAACAAAGACCTGGCACTGAAAACATCATTTTGTGTAAAACTGGATTTGTTTATAATGAAAACATTTCTTTAGGAAAGGATCAGAATCAGTTTTCTTAAACGCTCATTCAGAGTGCTGGGAGAGTGAGAAACAAGGACTTGGCACTGAAAACAGCATTTTGTGTAAAACTGGGTTCTTGCATAATGAAATAGTTTCTTAAGGAAAGGATCAGAATCAATTTTCTTAAACACTCATTATGAGTGCTGGGAGAGTGAGAAACAAGGACTTGGCATTGAAAACAGCATTTTGTGTAAAACTGGGTTCTTGCATAATGAAAAAGTTTCTTAAGGAAAGGATCAGAATCAGTTTTCTTAAACACTCATTATGAGTGCTGGGAGAGTGAGAAACAAGGATTTGGCACTGAAATCTTAATTTTGTGTAAAACTGGGTTCTTGCATAATGAAAAAGTTTCTTAAGGAAAGGATCAGAATCAGTTTTCTTAAACACTCATTCTGAGTGCTGGGAGAGTGAGAAACAAGGACCTGGCACTGAAAACATCATTTTGTGTAAAACTGGGTTCTTGCATAATGAAATAGTTTCTTAAGGAAAGGATCAGAATCAGTTTTCTTAAACGTTCATTCTGAGTGCTGGGAGAGTGAGAAACAAGGACTTGGCACTGAAAACATCATTTTGTGTAAAACTGGGTTCTAGCATAATGAAATAGTTTCTTAAGGAAAGGATCAGAATCAGTTTTCTTAAACACTCATTCTGAGTGCTGGGAGAGTGAGAAACAAGGACTTGGCAATGAAAACATCATTTTGTGTAAAACTGGGTTTGTTTATAATGAAAAAAATTCTCTAGGAAAGGATCAGATTCAGTTTTCTTAAACACTCATTCAGAGTGCTGGGAGACTGAGAAACAAGGACTTGGCAATGAAAACATCATTTTGTGTAAAACTGGGTTTGTTTATAATGAAAAAAATTCTTTAGGAAAGGATCAGAATCAGTTTTCTTAAACGATCATTCTGAGCACTGGGAGAGTGAGAAACAAGGACCTGGCACTGAAAACATCATTTTGTGTAAAACTGGGTTCTTGCATAATAAAATAGTTTCTTAAGGAAAGGATCAGAATCAGTTTTCTTAAACGTTCATTCTGAGTGCTGGGAGAGTGAGAAACAAGGACTTGGCACTGAAAACATCATTTTGTGTAAAACTGGGTTCTTGCATAATGAAATAGTTTCTTAAGGAAAGGATCAGAATCAGTTTTCTTAAACGCTCATTCAGAGTGCTGGGAGAGTGAGAAACAAGGACTTGGCACTGAAAACAGCATTTTGTGTAAAACTGGGTTCTTGCATAATGAAATAGTTTCTTAAGGAAAGGATCAGAATCAGTTTTCTTAAACACTCATTATGAGTGCTGGGAGAGTGAGAAACAAGGATTTGGCACTGAAATCTTAATTTTGTGTAAAACTGGGTTCTTGCATAATGAAATAGTTTCTTAAGGAAAGGATCAGAATCAGTTTTCTTAAACACTCATTCTGAGTGCTGGGAGAGTGAGAAACAAAGACCTGGCACTGAAAACATCATTTTGTGTAAAACTGGGTTTGTTTATAATGAAAAAATTTCTTTAGGAAAGGATCAGATTCAGTTTTCTTAAACGCTCATTCTGAGCGCTGGGAGAGTGAGAAACAAGGACCTGGCACTGAAAACATCATTTTGTGTAAAACTGGGTTCTTGCATAATGAAATAGTTTCTTAAGGAAAGGATCAGAATCAGTTTTCTTAAACGTTCATTCTGAGTGCTGGGAGAGTGAGAAACAAGGACTTGGCACTGAAAACATCATTTTGTGTAAAACTGGATTTGTTTATAATGAAAAAAATTCTTTAGGAAAGGATCAGATTCAGTTTTCTTAAACGCTCATTCTGAGCGCTGGGAGAGTGAGAAACAAGGACCTGGCACTGAAAACATCATTTTGTGTAAAACTGGGTTCTTGCATAATGAAATAGTTTCTTAAGGAAAGGATCAGAATCAGTTTTCTTAAACGTTCATTCTGAGTGCTGGGAGAGTGAGAAACAAGGACTTGGCACTGAAAACATCATTTTGTGTAAAACTGGATTTGTTTATAATGAAAAAAATTCTTTAGGAAAGGATCAGAATCAGTTTTCTTAAACACTCATTCTGAGTGCTGGGAGAGTGAGATACAAGGACCTGGCACTGAAAACATCATTTTGTGTAAAACTGGGTTCTTGCATAATGAAATAGTTTCTTAAGGAAAGGATCAGAATCAGTTTTCTTAAACACTCATTCTGAGCGCTGGGAGAGTGAGAAACAAGGACCTGGCACTGAAAACAGCATTTTGTGTAAAACTGGGTTCTTGCATAATGAAATAGTTTCTTAAGGAAAGGATCAGAATCAGTTTTCTTAAACGTTCATTCTGAGTGCTGGGAGAGTGAGAAACAAGGACTTGGCACTGAAAACATCATTTTGTGTAAAACTGGGTTCTTGCATAATGAAATAGTTTCTTAAGGAAAGGATCAGAATCAGTTTTCTTAAACACTCATTCTGAGTGCTGGGAGAGTGAGAAACAAGGACTTGGCACTGAAAACATCATTTTGTGTAAAACTGGGTTCTTGCATAATGAAATAGTTTCTTAAGGAAAGGATCAGAATCAGTTTTCTTAAACACTCATTCTGAGTGCTGGGAGAGTGAGAAACAAAGACCTGGCACTGAAAACATCATTTTGTGTAAATCTGGATTTGTTTATAATGAAAACATTTCTTTAGGAAAGGATCAGAATCAGTTTTCTTAAACGCTCATTCAGAGTGCTGGGAGAGTGAGAAACAAGGACTTGGCACTGAAAACAGCATTTTGTGTAAAACTGGGTTCTTGCATAATGAAATAGTTTCTTAAGGAAAGGATCAGAATCAGTTTTCTTAAACACTCATTATGAGTGCTGGGAGAGTGAGAAACAAGGATTTGGCAGTGAAATCTTAATTTTGTGTAAAACTGGGTTCTTGCATAATGAAAAAGTTTCTTAAGGAAAGGATCAGAATCAGTTTTCTTAAACACTCATTCTGAGTGCTGGGAGAGTGAGAAACAAGGATTTGGCACTGAAAACATCATTTTGTGTAAAACTGGGTTCTTGCATAATGAAAAAGTTTCTTAAGGAAAGGATCAGAATCAGTTTTCTTAAACACTCATTCTGAGCGCTGGGAGAGTGAGAAACAAGGACCTGGCACTGAAAACATCATTTTGTGTAAAACTGGGTTCTTGCATAATGAAATAGTTTCTTAAGGAAAGGATCAGAATCAGTTTTCTTAAACACTCATTCTGAGTGCTGGGAGAGTAAGAAACAAGGACTTGGCAATGAAAACATCATTTTGTGTAAAACTGGGTTTGTTTATAATGAAAAAAATTCTTTAGGAAAGGATCAGATTCAGTTTTCTTAAACGCTCATTCTGAGCACTGGGAGAGTGAGAAACAAGGACCTGGCACTGAAAACATCATTTTGTGTAAAACTGGGTTCTTGCATAATGAAATAGTTTCTTAAGGAAAGGATCAGAATCAGTTTTCTTAAACGTTCATTCTGAGTGCTGGGAGAGTGAGAAACAAGGACTTGGCACTGAAAACATCATTTTGTGTAAAACTGGGTTCTTGCATAATGAAATAGTTTCTTAAGGAAAGGATCAGATTCAGTTTTCTTAAACACTCATTCAGAGTGCTGGGAGAGTGAGAAACAAGGACTTGGCAATGAAAACATCATTTTGTGTAAAACTGGGTTTGTTTATAATGAAAAAAATTCTTTAGGAAAGGATCAGATTCAGTTTTCTTAAACGATCATTCTGAGCACTGGGAGAGTGAGAAACAAGGACTTGGCACTGAAAACAGCATTTTGTGTAAAACTGGGTTCTTGCATAATGAAATAGTTTCTTAAGGAAAGGATCAGAATCAATTTTCTTAAACACTCATTATGAGTGCTGGGAGAGTGAGAAACAAGGACTTGGCACTGAAAACATCATTTTGTGTAAAACTGGGTTCTTGCATAATGAAATAGTTTCTTAAGGAAAGGATCAGAATCAGTTTTCTTAAACACTCATTCTGAGTGCTGGGAGAGTGAGAAACAAAGACCTGGCACTGAAAACATCATTTTGTGTAAAACTGGGTTTGTTTATAATGAAAAAATTTCTTTAGGAAAGGATCAGATTCAGTTTTCTTAAACGCTCATTCTGAGCGCTGGGAGAGTGAGAAACAAGGACCTGGCACTGAAAACATCATTTTGTGTAAAACTGGGTTCTTGCATAATGAAATAGTTTCTTAAGGAAAGGATCAGAATCAGTTTTCTTAAACGTTCATTCTGAGTGCTGGGAGAGTGAGAAACAAGGACTTGGCACTGAAAACATCATTTTGTGTAAAACTGGATTTGTTTATAATGAAAAAAATTCTTTAGGAAAGGATCAGATTCAGTTTTCTTAAACGCTCATTCTGAGCGCTGGGAGAGTGAGAAACAAGGACCTGGCACTGAAAACATCATTTTGTGTAAAACTGGGTTCTTGCATAATGAAATAGTTTCTTAAGGAAAGGATCAGAATCAGTTTTCTTAAACGTTCATTCTGAGTGCTGGGAGAGTGAGAAACAAGGACTTGGCACTGAAAACATCATTTTGTGTAAAACTGGATTTGTTTATAATGAAAAAAATTCTTTAGGAAAGGATCAGAATCAGTTTTCTTAAACACTCATTCTGAGTGCTGGGAGAGTGAGATACAAGGACCTGGCACTGAAAACATCATTTTGTGTAAAACTGGGTTCTTGCATAATGAAATAGTTTCTTAAGGAAAGGATCAGAATCAGTTTTCTTAAACACTCATTCTGAGCGCTGGGAGAGTGAGAAACAAGGACCTGGCACTGAAAACAGCATTTTGTGTAAAACTGGGTTCTTGCACAATGAAATAGTTTCTTAAGGAAAGGATCAGAATCAGTTTTCTTAAACGTTCATTCTGAGTGCTGGGAGAGTGAGAAACAAGGACTTGGCACTGAAAACATCATTTTGTGTAAAACTGGGTTCTTGCATAATGAAATAGTTTCTTAAGGAAAGGATCAGAATCAGTTTTCTTAAACACTCATTCTGAGTGCTGGGAGAGTGAGAAACAAGGACTTGGCACTGAAAACATCATTTTGTGTAAAACTGGGTTCTTGCATAATGAAATAGTTTCTTAAGGAAAGGATCAGAATCAGTTTTCATAAACACTCATTCTGAGTGCTGGGAGAGTGAGAAACAAGGACTTGGCAATGAAAACATCATTTTGTGTAAAACTGGGTTTGTTTATAATGAAAAAAATTCTTTAGGAAAGGATCAGATTCAGTTTTCTTAAACACTCATTCAGAGTGCTGGGAGAGTGAGAAACAAGGACTTGGCAATGAAAACATCATTTTGTGTAAAACTGGGTTTGTTTATAATGAAAAAAATTCTTTAGGAAAGGATCAGATTCAGTTTTCTTAAACGATCATTCTGAGCACTGGGAGAGTGAGAAACAAGGACCTGGCACTGAAAACATCATTTTGTGTAAAACTGGGTTCTTGCATAATGAAATAGTTTCTTAAGGAAAGGATCAGAATCAGTTTTCTTAAGCGTTCATTCTGAGTGCTGGGAGAGTGAGAAACAAGGACTTGGCACTGAAAACATCATTTTGTGTAAAACTGGGTTCTTGCATAATGAAATAGTTTCTTAAGGAAAGGATCAGAATCAGTTTTCTTAAACGTTCATTCTGAGTGCTGGGAGAGTGAGAAACAAAGACCTGGCACTGAAAACATCATTTTGTGTAAAACTGGATTTGTTTATAATGAAAACATTTCTTTAGGAAAGGATCAGAATCAGTTTTCTTAAACGCTTATTCAGAGTGCTGGGAGAGTGAGAAACAAGGACTTGGCACTGAAAACAGCATTTTGTGTAAAACTGGGTTCTTGCATAATGAAATAGTTTCTTAAGGAAAGGATCAGAATCAGTTTTCTTAAACACTCATTATGAGTGCTGGGAGAGTGAGAAACAAGGATTTGGCACTGAAATCTTAATTTTGTGTAAAACTGGGTTCTTGCATAATGAAAAAGTTTCTTAAGGAAAGGATCAGAATCAGTTTTCTTAAACACTCATTCTGAGTGCTGGGAGAGTGAGAAACAAAGACCTGGCACTGAAAACATCATTTTGTGTAAAACTGGATTTGTTTATAATGAAAACATTTCTTTAGGAAAGGATCAGAATCAGTTTTCTTAAACGCTTATTCAGAGTGCTGGGAGAGTGAGAAACAAGGACTTGGCACTGAAAACAGCATTTTGTGTAAAACTGGGTTCTTGCATAATGAAATAGTTTCTTAAGGAAAGGATCAGAATCAGTTTTCTTAAACACTCATTATGAGTGCTGGGAGAGTGAGAAACAAGGATTTGGCAGTGAAATCTTAATTTTGTGTAAAACTGGGTTCTTGCATAATGAAAAAGTTTCTTAAGGAAAGGATCAGAATCAGTTTTCTTAAACACTCATTCTGAGTGCTGGGAGAGTGAGAAACAAGGATTTGGCACTGAAAACATCATTTTGTGTAAAACTGGGTTCTTGCATAATGAAAAAGTTTCTTAAGGAAAGGATCAGAATCAGTTTTCTTAAACACTCATTATGAGTGCTGGGAGAGTGAGAAACAAGGATTTGGCACTGAAATCTTAATTTTGTGTAAAACTGGGTTCTTGCATAATGAAAAAGTTTCTTAAGGAAAGGATCAGAATCAGTTTTCTTAAACACTCATTCTGAGTGCTGGGAGAGTGAGAAACAAAGACCTGGCACTGAAAACATCATTTTGTGTAAAACTGGATTTGTTTATAATGAAAACATTTCTTTAGGAAAGGATCAGAATCAGTTTTCTTAAACGCTTATTCAGAGTGCTGGGAGAGTGAGAAACAAGGACTTGGCACTGAAAACAGCATTTTGTGTAAAACTGGGTTCTTGCATAATGAAATAGTTTCTTAAGGAAAGGATCAGAATCAGTTTTCTTAAACACTCATTATGAGTGCTGGGAGAGTGAGAAACAAGGATTTGGCACTGAAATCTTAATTTTGTGTAAAACTGGGTTCTTGCATAATGAAAAAGTTTCTTAAGGAAAGGATCAGAATCAGTTTTCTTAAACGTTCATTCTGAGTGCTGGGAGAGTGAGAAACAAGGACCTGGCACTGAAAACATCATTTTGTGTAAAACTGGGTTCTTGCATAATGAAATAGTTTCTTAAGGAAAGGATCAGAATCAGTTTTCTTAAACACTCATTATGAGTGCTGGGAGAGTGAGAAACAAGGATTTGGCAGTGAAATCTTAATTTTGTGTAAAACTGGGTTCTTGCATAATGAAAAAGTTTCTTAAGGAAAGGATCAGAATCAGTTTTCTTAAACACTCATTCTGAGCGCTGGGAGAGTGAGAAACAAGGACCTGGCACTGAAAACATCATTTTGTGTAAAACTGGGTTCTTGCATAATGAAATAGTTTCTTAAGGAAAGGATCAGAATCAGTTTTCTTAAACACTCATTCTGAGTGCTGGGAGAGTAAGAAACAAGGACTTGGCAATGAAAACATCATTTTGTGTAAAACTGGGTTTGTTTATAATGAAAAAAATTCTTTAGGAAAGGATCAGATTCAGTTTTCTTAAACGCTCATTCTGAGCACTGGGAGAGTGAGAAACAAGGACCTGGCACTGAAAACATCATTTTGTGTAAAACTGGGTTCTTGCATAATGAAATAGTTTCTTAAGGAAAGGATCAGAATCAGTTTTCTTAAACGTTCATTCTGAGTGCTGGGAGAGTGAGAAACAAGGACTTGGCACTGAAAACATCATTTTGTGTAAAACTGGGTTCTTGCATAATGAAATAGTTTCTTAAGGAAAGGATCAGATTCAGTTTTCTTAAACACTCATTCAGAGTGCTGGGAGAGTGAGAAACAAGGACTTGGCAATGAAAACATCATTTTGTGTAAAACTGGGTTTGTTTATAATGAAAAAAATTCTTTAGGAAAGGATCAGATTCAGTTTTCTTAAACGATCATTCTGAGCACTGGGAGAGTGAGAAACAAAGACTTGGCACTGAAAACAGCATTTTGTGTAAAACTGGGTTCTTGCATAATGAAATAGTTTCTTAAGGAAAGGATCAGAATCAATTTTCTTAAACACTCATTATGAGTGCTGGGAGAGTGAGAAACAAGGACTTGGCACTGAAAACATCATTTTGTGTAAAACTGGGTTCTTGCATAATGAAATAGTTTCTTAAGGAAAGGATCAGAATCAGTTTTCTTAAACACTCATTCTGAGTGCTGGGAGAGTGAGAAACAAAGACCTGGCACTGAAAACATCATTTTGTGTAAAACTGGGTTTGTTTATAATGAAAAAATTTCTTTAGGAAAGGATCAGATTCAGTTTTCTTAAACGCTCATTCTGAGCGCTGGGAGAGTGAGAAACAAGGACCTGGCACTGAAAACATCATTTTGTGTAAAACTGGGTTCTTGCATAATGAAATAGTTTCTTAAGGAAAGGATCAGAATCAGTTTTCTTAAACGTTCATTCTGAGTGCTGGGAGAGTGAGAAACAAGGACTTGGCACTGAAAACATCATTTTGTGTAAAACTGGATTTGTTTATAATGAAAAAAATTCTTTAGGAAAGGATCAGATTCAGTTTTCTTAAACGCTCATTCTGAGCGCTGGGAGAGTGAGAAACAAGGACCTGGCACTGAAAACATCATTTTGTGTAAAACTGGGTTCTTGCATAATGAAATAGTTTCTTAAGGAAAGGATCAGAATCAGTTTTCTTAAACGTTCATTCTGAGTGCTGGGAGAGTGAGAAACAAGGACTTGGCACTGAAAACATCATTTTGTGTAAAACTGGATTTGTTTATAATGAAAAAAATTCTTTAGGAAAGGATCAGAATCAGTTTTCTTAAACACTCATTCTGAGTGCTGGGAGAGTGAGATACAAGGACCTGGCACTGAAAACATCATTTTGTGTAAAACTGGGTTCTTGCATAATGAAATAGTTTCTTAAGGAAAGGATCAGAATCAGTTTTCTTAAACACTCATTCTGAGCGCTGGGAGAGTGAGAAACAAGGACCTGGCACTGAAAACAGCATTTTGTGTAAAACTGGGTTCTTGCATAATGAAATAGTTTCTTAAGGAAAGGATCAGAATCAGTTTTCTTAAACGTTCATTCTGAGTGCTGGGAGAGTGAGAAACAAGGACTTGGCACTGAAAACATCATTTTGTGTAAAACTGGGTTCTTGCATAATGAAATAGTTTCTTAAGGAAAGGATCAGAATCAGTTTTCTTAAACACTCATTCTGAGTGCTGGGAGAGTGAGAAACAAGGACTTGGCACTGAAAACATCATTTTGTGTAAAACTGGGTTCTTGCATAATGAAATAGTTTCTTAAGGAAAGGATCAGAATCAGTTTTCATAAACACTCATTCTGAGTGCTGGGAGAGTGAGAAACAAGGACTTGGCAATGAAAACATCATTTTGTGTAAAACTGGGTTTGTTTATAATGAAAAAAATTCTTTAGGAAAGGATCAGATTCAGTTTTCTTAAACACTCATTCAGAGTGCTGGGAGAGTGAGAAACAAGGACTTGGCAATGAAAACATCATTTTGTGTAAAACTGGGTTTGTTTATAATGAAAAAAATTCTTTAGGAAAGGATCAGATTCAGTTTTCTTAAACGATCATTCTGAGCACTGGGAGAGTGAGAAACAAGGACCTGGCACTGAAAACATCATTTTGTGTAAAACTGGGTTCTTGCATAATGAAATAGTTTCTTAAGGAAAGGATCAGAATCAGTTTTCTTAAGCGTTCATTCTGAGTGCTGGGAGAGTGAGAAACAAGGACTTGGCACTGAAAACATCATTTTGTGTAAAACTGGGTTCTTGCATAATGAAATAGTTTCTTAAGGAAAGGATCAGAATCAGTTTTCTTAAACGTTCATTCTGAGTGCTGGGAGAGTGAGAAACAAAGACCTGGCACTGAAAACATCATTTTGTGTAAAACTGGATTTGTTTATAATGAAAAAATTTCTTTAGGAAAGGATCAGAATCAGTTTTCTTAAACGCTTATTCAGAGTGCTGGGAGAGTGAGAAACAAGGACTTGGCACTGAAAACAGCATTTTGTGTAAAACTGGGTTCTTGCATAATGAAATAGTTTCTTAAGGAAAGGATCAGAATCAGTTTTCTTAAACACTCATTATGAGTGCTGGGAGAGTGAGAAACAAGGATTTGGCACTGAAATCTTAATTTTGTGTAAAACTGGGTTCTTGCATAATGAAAAAGTTTCTTAAGGAAAGGATCAGAATCAGTTTTCTTAAACACTCATTCTGAGTGCTGGGAGAGTGAGAAACAAAGACCTGGCACTGAAAACATCATTTTGTGTAAAACTGGATTTGTTTATAATGAAAACATTTCTTTAGGAAAGGATCAGAATCAGTTTTCTTAAACGCTTATTCAGAGTGCTGGGAGAGTGAGAAACAAGGACTTGGCACTGAAAACAGCATTTTGTGTAAAACTGGGTTCTTGCATAATGAAATAGTTTCTTAAGGAAAGGATCAGAATCAGTTTTCTTAAACACTCATTATGAGTGCTGGGAGAGTGAGAAACAAGGATTTGGCACTGAAATCTTAATTTTGTGTAAAACTGGGTTCTTGCATAATGAAAAAGTTTCTTAAGGAAAGGATCAGAATCAGTTTTCTTAAACGTTCATTCTGAGTGCTGGGAGAGTGAGAAACAAGGACCTGGCACTGAAAACATCATTTTGTGTAAAACTGGGTTCTTGCATAATGAAATAGTTTCTTAAGGAAAGGATCAGAATCAGTTTTCTTAAACACTCATTCTGAGTGCTGGGAGAGTGAGAAACAAGGACCTGGCACTGAAAACATCATTTTGTGTAAAACTGGATTTGTTTATAATGAAAACATTTCTTTAGGAAAGGATCAGAATCAGTTTTCTTAAACGTTCATTCTGAGTGCTGGGAGAGTGAGAAACAAGGACCTGGCACTGAAAACATCATTTTGTGTAAAACTGGGTTCTTGCATAATGAAATAGTTTCTTAAGGAAAGGATCAGAATCAGTTTTCTTAAACACTCATTCTGAGTGCTGGGAGAGTGAGAAACAAGGACCTGGCACTGAAAACATCATTTTGTGTAAAACTGGATTTGTTTATAATGAAAAAAATTCTTTAGGAAAGGATCAGATTCAGTTTTCTTAAACACTCATTCAGAGTGCTGGGAGAGTGAGAAACAAGGACTTGGCAATGAAAACATCATTTTGTGTAAAACTGGGTTTGTTTATAATGCAAAAAATTCTTTAGGAAAGGATCAGATTCAGTTTTCTTAAACGCTCATTCTGAGCACTGGGAGAGTGAGAAACAAGGACCTGGCACTGAAAACATCATTTTGTGTAAAACTGGGTTCTTGCATAGTGAAATAGTTTCTTAAGGAAAGGATCAGAATCAGTTTTCTTAAACGTTCATTCTGAGTGCTGGGAGAGTGAGAAACAAGGACCTGGCACTGAAAACATCATTTTGTGTAAAACTGGGTTCTTGCATAGTGAAAAAGTTTCTTAAGGAAAGGATCAGAATCAGTTTTCTTAAACGTTCATTCTGAGTGCTGGGAGAGTGAGAAACAAGGACTTGGCACTGAAAACATCATTTTGTGTAAAACTGGGTTCTTGCATAATGAAATAGTTTCTTAAGGAAAGGATCAGAATCAGTTTTCTTAAACGCTCATTCAGAGTGCTGGGAGAGTGAGAAACAAGGACTTGGCACTGAAAACAGCATTTTGTGTAAAACTGGGTTCTTGCATAATGAAATAGTTTCTTAAGGAAAGGATCAGAATCAGTTTTCTTAAACACTCATTATGAGTGCTGGGAGAGTGAGAAACAAGGATTTGGCACTGAAATCTTAATTTTGTGTAAAACTGGGTTGTTGCATAATGAAATAGTTTCTTAAGGAAAGGATCAGAATCAGTTTTCTTAAACACTCATTCTGAGTGCTGGGAGAGTGAGAAACAAAGACCTGGCACTGAAAACATCATTTTGTGTAAAACTGGGTTTGTTTATAATGAAAAAATTTCTTTAGGAAAGGATCAGATTCAGTTTTCTTAAACGCTCATTCTGAGCGCTGGGAGAGTGAGAAACAAGGACCTGGCACTGAAAACATCATTTTGTGTAAAACTGGGTTCTTGCATAATGAAATAGTTTCTTAAGGAAAGGATCAGAATCAGTTTTCTTAAACGTTCATTCTGAGTGCTGGGAGAGTGAGAAACAAGGACTTGGCACTGAAAACATCATTTTGTGTAAAACTGGATTTGTTAATAATGAAAAAAATTCTTTAGGAAAGGATCAGATTCAGTTTTCTTAAACGCTCATTCTGAGCGCTGGGAGAGTGAGAAACAAGGACCTGGCACTGAAAACATCATTTTGTGTAAAACTGGGTTCTTGCATAATGAAATAGTTTCTTAAGGAAAGGATCAGAATCAGTTTTCTTAAACGTTCATTCTGAGTGCTGGGAGAGTGAGAAACAAGGACTTGGCACTGAAAACATCATTTTGTGTAAAACTGGATTTGTTTATAATGAAAACATTTCTTTAGGAAAGGATCAGAATCAGTTTTCTTAAACACTCATTCTGAGTGCTGGGAGAGTGAGATACAAGGACCTGGCACTGAAAACATCATTTTGTGTAAAACTGGGTTCTTGCATAATGAAATAGTTTCTTAAGGAAAGGATCAGAATCAGTTTTCTTAAACACTCATTCTGAGCGCTGGGAGAGTGAGAAACAAGGACCTGGCACTGAAAACAGCATTTTGTGTAAAACTGGGTTCTTGCATAATGAAATAGTTTCTTAAGGAAAGGATCAGAATCAGTTTTCTTAAACGTTCATTCTGAGTGCTGGGAGAGTGAGAAACAAGGACTTGGCACTGAAAACATCATTTTGTGTAAAACTGGGTTCTTGCATAATGAAATAGTTTCTTAAGGAAAGGATCAGAATCAGTTTTCTTAAACACTCATTCTGAGTGCTGGGAGAGTGAGAAACAAGGACTTGGCACTGAAAACATCATTTTGTGTAAAACTGGGTTCTTGCATAATGAAATAGTTTCTTAAGGAAAGGATCAGAATCAGTTTTCTTAAACACTCATTCTGAGTGCTGGGAGAGTGAGAAACAAAGACCTGGCACTGAAAACATCATTTTGTGTAAATCTGGATTTGTTTATAATGAAAACATTTCTTTAGGAAAGGATCAGAATCAGTTTTCTTAAACGCTCATTCAGAGTGCTGGGAGAGTGAGAAACAAGGACTTGGCACTGAAAACAGCATTTTGTGTAAAACTGGGTTCTTGCATAATGAAATAGTTTCTTAAGGAAAGGATCAGAATCAGTTTTCTTAAACACTCATTATGAGTGCTGGGAGAGTGAGAAACAAGGATTTGGCAGTGAAATCTTAATTTTGTGTAAAACTGGGTTCTTGCATAATGAAAAAGTTTCTTAAGGAAAGGATCAGAATCAGTTTTCTTAAACACTCATTCTGAGTGCTGGGAGAGTGAGAAACAAGGATTTGGCACTGAAAACATCATTTTGTGTAAAACTGGGTTCTTGCATAATGAAAAAGTTTCTTAAGGAAAGGATCAGAATCAGTTTTCTTAAACACTCATTCTGAGCGCTGGGAGAGTGAGAAACAAGGACCTGGCACTGAAAACATCATTTTGTGTAAAACTGGGTTCTTGCATAATGAAATAGTTTCTTAAGGAAAGGATCAGAATCAGTTTTCTTAAACACTCATTCTGAGTGCTGGGAGGGTAAGAAACAAGGACTTGGCAATGAAAACATCATTTTGTGTAAAACTGGGTTTGTTTATAATGAAAAAAATTCTTTAGGAAAGGATCAGATTCAGTTTTCTTAAACGCTCATTCTGAGCACTGGGAGAGTGAGAAACAAGGACCTGGCACTGAAAACATCATTTTGTGTAAAACTGGGTTCTTGCATAATGAAATAGTTTCTTAAGGAAAGGATCAGAATCAGTTTTCTTAAACGTTCATTCTGAGTGCTGGGAGAGTGAGAAACAAGGACTTGGCACTGAAAACATCATTTTGTGTAAAACTGGGTTCTTGCATAATGAAATAGTTTCTTAAGGAAAGGATCAGATTCAGTTTTCTTAAACACTCATTCAGAGTGCTGGGAGAGTGAGAAACAAGGACTTGGCAATGAAAACATCATTTTGTGTAAAACTGGGTTTGTTTATAATGAAAAAAATTCTTTAGGAAAGGATCAGATTCAGTTTTCTTAAACGATCATTCTGAGCACTGGGAGAGTGAGAAACAAGGACCTGGCACTGAAAACATCATTTTGTGTAAAACTGGGTTCTTGCATAATGAAATAGTTTCTTAAGGAAAGGATCAGAATCAGTTTTCTTAAACGTTCATTCTGAGTGCTGGGAGAGTGAGAAACAAGGACTTGGCACTGAAAACATCATTTTGTGTAAAACTGGGTTCTTGCATAATGAAATAGTTTCTTAAGGAAAGGATCAGAATCAGTTTTCTTAAACACTCATTCTGAGTGCTGGGAGAGTGAGAAACAAAGACCTGGCACTGAAAACATCATTTTGTGTAAAACTGGATTTGTTTATAATGAAAACATTTCTTTAGGAAAGGATCAGAATCAGTTTTCTTAAACGCTCATTCAGAGTGCTGGGAGAGTGAGAAACAAGGACTTGGCACTGAAAACAGCATTTTGTGTAAAACTGGGTTCTTGCATAATGAAATAGTTTCTTAAGGAAAGGATCAGAATCAATTTTCTTAAACACTCATTATGAGTGCTGGGAGAGTGAGAAACAAGGACTTGGCACTGAAAACATCATTTTGTGTAAAACTGGGTTCTTGCATAATGAAATAGTTTCTTAAGGAAAGGATCAGAATCAGTTTTCTTAAACACTCATTCTGAGTGCTGGGAGAGTGAGAAACAAAGACCTGGCACTGAAAACATCATTTTGTGTAAAACTGGGTTTGTTTATAATGAAAAAATTTCTTTAGGAAAGGATCAGATTCAGTTTTCTTAAACGCTCATTCTGAGCGCTGGGAGAGTGAGAAACAAGGACCTGGCACTGAAAACATCATTTTGTGTAAAACTGGGTTCTTGCATAATGAAATAGTTTCTTAAGGAAAGGATCAGAATCAGTTTTCTTAAACGTTCATTCTGAGTGCTGGGAGAGTGAGAAACAAGGACTTGGCACTGAAAACATCATTTTGTGTAAAACTGGGTTTGTTTATAATGAAAAAATTTCTTTAGGAAAGGATCAGATTCAGTTTTCTTAAACGCTCATTCTGAGCGCTGGGAGAGTGAGAAACAAGGACCTGGCACTGAAAACATCATTTTGTGTAAAACTGGGTTCTTGCATAATGAAATAGTTTCTTAAGGAAAGGATCAGAATCAGTTTTCTTAAACGTTCATTCTGAGTGCTGGGAGAGTGAGAAACAAGGACTTGGCACTGAAAACATCATTTTGTGTAAAACTGGGTTCTTGCATAATGAAATAGTTTCTTAAGGAAAGGATCAGAATCAGTTTTCTTAAACACTCATTCTGAGTGCTGGGAGAGTGAGAAACAAGGACTTGGCACTGAAAACATCATTTTGTGTAAAACTGGGTTCTTGCATAATGAAATAGTTTCTTAAGGAAAGGATCAGAATCAGTTTTCTTAAACACTCATTCTGAGTGCTGGGAGAGTGAGAAACAAAGACCTGGCACTGAAAACATCATTTTGTGTAAATCTGGATTTGTTTATAATGAAAACATTTCTTTAGGAAAGGATCAGAATCAGTTTTCTTAAACGCTCATTCAGAGTGCTGGGAGAGTGAGAAACAAGGACTTGGCACTGAAAACAGCATTTTGTGTAAAACTGGGTTCTTGCATAATGAAATAGTTTCTTAAGGAAAGGATCAGAATCAGTTTTCTTAAACACTCATTATGAGTGCTGGGAGAGTGAGAAACAAGGATTTGGCAGTGAAATCTTAATTTTGTGTAAAACTGGGTTCTTGCATAATGAAATAGTTTCTTAAGGAAAGGATCAGAATCAGTTTTCTTAAACGTTCATTCTGAGTGCTGGGAGAGTGAGAAACAAGGACTTGGCACTGAAAACATCATTTTGTGTAAAACTGGGTTCTTGCATAATGAAATAGTTTCTTAAGGAAAGGATCAGAATCAGTTTTCTTAAACACTCATTCTGAGTGCTGGGAGAGTGAGAAACAAGGACTTGGCACTGAAAACATCATTTTGTGTAAAACTGGGTTCTTGCATAATGAAATAGTTTCTTAAGGAAAGGATCAGAATCAGTTTTCATAAACACTCATTCTGAGTGCTGGGAGAGTGAGAAACAAGGACTTGGCAATGAAAACATCATTTTGTGTAAAACTGGGTTTGTTTATAATGAAAAAAATTCTTTAGGAAAGGATCAGATTCAGTTTTCTTAAACACTCATTCAGAGTGCTGGGAGAGTGAGAAACAAGGACTTGGCAATGAAAACATCATTTTGTGTAAAACTGGGTTTGTTTATAATGAAAAAAATTCTTTAGGAAAGGATCAGATTCAGTTTTCTTAAACGATCATTCTGAGCACTGGGAGAGTGAGAAACAAGGACCTGGCACTGAAAACATCATTTTGTGTAAAACTGGGTTCTTGCATAATGAAATAGTTTCTTAAGGAAAGGATCAGAATCAGTTTTCTTAAGCGTTCATTCTGAGTGCTGGGAGAGTGAGAAACAAGGACTTGGCACTGAAAACATCATTTTGTGTAAAACTGGGTTCTTGCATAATGAAATAGTTTCTTAAGGAAAGGATCAGAATCAGTTTTCTTAAACACTCATTCTGAGTGCTGGGAGAGTGAGAAACAAGGACTTGGCACTGAAAACATCATTTTGTGTAAAACTGGGTTCTTGCATAATGAAATAGTTTCTTAAGGAAAGGATCAGAATCAGTTTTCATAAACACTCATTCTGAGTGCTGGGAGAGTGAGAAACAAGGACTTGGCAATGAAAACATCATTTTGTGTAAAACTGGGTTTGTTTATAATGAAAAAAATTCTTTAGGAAAGGATCAGATTCAGTTTTCTTAAACACTCATTCAGAGTGCTGGGAGAGTGAGAAACAAGGACTTGGCAATGAAAACATCATTTTGTGTAAAACTGGGTTTGTTTATAATGAAAAAAATTCTTTAGGAAAGGATCAGATTCAGTTTTCTTAAACGATCATTCTGAGCACTGGGAGAGTGAGAAACAAGGACCTGGCACTGAAAACATCATTTTGTGTAAAACTGGGTTCTTGCATAATGAAATAGTTTCTTAAGGAAAGGATCAGAATCAGTTTTCTTAAGCGTTCATTCTGAGTGCTGGGAGAGTGAGAAACAAGGACTTGGCACTGAAAACATCATTTTGTGTAAAACTGGGTTCTTGCATAATGAAATAGTTTCTTAAGGAAAGGATCAGAATCAGTTTTCTTAAACGTTCATTCTGAGTGCTGGGAGAGTGAGAAACAAAGACCTGGCACTGAAAACATCATTTTGTGTAAAACTGGATTTGTTTATAATGAAAACATTTCTTTAGGAAAGGATCAGAATCAGTTTTCTTAAACGCTTATTCAGAGTGCTGGGAGAGTGAGAAACAAGGACTTGGCACTGAAAACAGCATTTTGTGTAAAACTGGGTTCTTGCATAATGAAATAGTTTCTTAAGGAAAGGATCAGAATCAGTTTTCTTAAACACTCATTATGAGTGCTGGGAGAGTGAGAAACAAGGATTTGGCACTGAAATCTTAATTTTGTGTAAAACTGGGTTCTTGCATAATGAAAAAGTTTCTTAAGGAAAGGATCAGAATCAGTTTTCTTAAACACTCATTCTGAGTGCTGGGAGAGTGAGAAACAAAGACCTGGCACTGAAAACATCATTTTGTGTAAAACTGGATTTGTTTATAATGAAAACATTTCTTTAGGAAAGGATCAGAATCAGTTTTCTTAAACGCTTATTCAGAGTGCTGGGAGAGTGAGAAACAAGGACTTGGCACTGAAAACAGCATTTTGTGTAAAACTGGGTTCTTGCATAATGAAATAGTTTCTTAAGGAAAGGATCAGAATCAGTTTTCTTAAACACTCATTATGAGTGCTGGGAGAGTGAGAAACAAGGATTTGGCACTGAAATCTTAATTTTGTGTAAAACTGGGTTCTTGCATAATGAAAAAGTTTCTTAAGGAAAGGATCAGAATCAGTTTTCTTAAACACTCATTCTGAGTGCTGGGAGAGTGAGAAACAAAGACCTGGCACTGAAAACATAATTTTGTGTAAACCTGGATTTGTTTATAATGAAAACATTTCTTTAGGAAAGGATCAGAATCAGTTTTCTTAAACGTTCATTCTGAGTGCTGGGAGAGTGAGAAACAAGGACCTGGCACTGAAAACATCATTTTGTGTAAAACTGGGTTCTTGCATAATGAAATAGTTTCTTAAGGAAAGGATCAGAATCAGTTTTCTTAAACACTCATTCTGAGTGCTGGGAGAGTGAGAAACAAGGACCTGGCACTGAAAACATCATTTTGTGTAAAACTGGATTTGTTTATAATGAAAACATTTCTTTAGGAAAGGATCAGAATCAGTTTTCTTAAACGTTCATTCTGAGTGCTGGGAGAGTGAGAAACAAGGACCTGGCACTGAAAACATCATTTTGTGTAAAACTGGGTTCTTGCATAATGAAATAGTTTATTAAGGAAAGGATCAGAATCAGTTTTCTTAAACACTCATTCTGAGCGCTGGGAGAGTGAGAAACAAGGACCTGGCACTGAAAACATCATTTTGTGTAAAACTGGATTTGTTTATAATGAAAAAAATTCTTTAGGAAAGGATCAGATTCAGTTTTCTTAAACACTCATTCAGAGTGCTGGGAGAGTGAGAAACAAGGACTTGGCAATGAAAACATCATTTTGTGTAAAACTGGGTTTGTTTATAATGAAAAAAATTCTTTAGGAAAGGATCAGATTCAGTTTTCTTAAACGCTCATTCTGAGCACTGGGAGAGTGAGAAACAAGGACCTGGCACTGAAAACATCATTTTGTGTAAAACTGGGTTCTTGCATAGTGAAATAGTTTCTTAAGGAAAGGATCAGAATCAGTTTTCTTAAACGTTCATTCTGAGTGCTGGGAGAGTGAGAAACAAGGACTTGGCACTGAAAACATCATTTTGTGTAAAACTGGGTTCTTGCATAATGAAATAGTTTCTTAAGGAAAGGATCAGAATCAGTTTTCTTAAACACTCATTCTGAGTGCTGGGAGAGTGAGAAACAAGGACCTGGCACTGAAAACATCATTTTGTGTAAAACTGGATTTGTTTATAATGAAAAAAATTCTTTAGGAAAGGATCAGATTCAGTTTTCTTAAACACTCATTCAGAGTGCTGGGAGAGTGAGAAACAAGGACTTGGCAATGAAAACATCATTTTGTGTAAAACTGGATTTGTTTATAATGAAAACATTTCTTTAGGAAAGGATCAGAATCAGTTTTCTTAAAAGCTCATTCAGAGTGCTGGGAGAGTGAGAAACAAGGACTTGGCACTGAAAACAGCATTTTGTGTAAAACTGGGTTCTTGCATAATGAAATAGTTTCTTAAGGAAAGGATCAGAATCAGTTTTCTTAAACACTCATTATGAGTGCTGGGAGAGTGAGAAACAAGGATTTGGCACTGAAATCTTAATTTTGTGTAAAACTGGGTTCTTGCATAATGAAAAAGTTTCTTAAGGAAAGGATCAGAATCAGTTTTCTTAAACACTCATTCTGAGTGCTGGGAGAGTGAGAAACAAAGACCTGGCACTGAAAACAGCATTTTGTGTAAAACTGGGTTTGTTTATAATGAAAAAATTTCTTTAGGAAAGGATCAGATTCAGTTTTCTTAAACGCTCATTCTGAGCGCTGGGAGAGTGAGAAACAAGGACCTGGCACTGAAAACATCATTTTGTGTAAAACTGGGTTCTTGCATAATGAAATAGTTTCTTAAGGAAAGGATCAGAATCAGTTTTCTTAAACGTTCATTCTGAGTGCTGGGAGAGTGAGAAACAAGGACTTGGCACTGAAAACATCATTTTGTGTAAAAATGGATTTGTTTATAATGAAAAAAATTCTTTAGGAAAGGATCAGATTCAGTTTTCTTAAACGCTCATTCTGAGCGCTGGGAGAGTGAGAAACAAGGACCTGGCACTGAAAACATCATTTTGTGTAAAACTGGGTTCTTGCATAATGAAATAGTTTCTTAAGGAAAGGATCAGAATCAGTTTTCTTAAACGTTCATTCTGAGTGCTGGGAGAGTGAGAAACAAGGACTTGGCACTGAAAACATCATTTTGTGTAAAACTGGATTTGTTTATAATGAAAAAAATTCTTTAGGAAAGGATCAGAATCAGTTTTCTTAAACACTCATTCTGAGTGCTGGGAGAGTGAGATACAAGGACCTGGCACTGAAAACATCATTTTGTGTAAAACTGGGTTCTTGCATAATGAAATAGTTTCTTAAGGAAAGGATCAGAATCAGTTTTCTTAAACACTCATTCTGAGCGCTGGGAGAGTGAGAAACAAGGACCTGGCACTGAAAACAGCATTTTGTGTAAAACTGGGTTCTTGCATAATGAAATAGTTTCTTAAGGAAAGGATCAGAATCAGTTTTCTTAAACGTTCATTCTGAGTGCTGGGAGAGTGAGAAACAAGGACTTGGCACTGAAAACATCATTTTGTGTAAAACTGGGTTCTTGCATAATGAAATAGTTTCTTAAGGAAAGGATCAGAATCAGTTTTCTTAAACACTCATTCTGAGTGCTGGGAGAGTGAGAAACAAGGACTTGGCACTGAAAACATCATTTTGTGTAAAACTGGGTTCTTGCATAATGAAATAGTTTCTTAAGGAAAGGATCAGAATCAGTTTTCTTAAACACTCATTCTGAGTGCTGGGAGAGTGAGAAACAAAGACCTGGCACTGAAAACATCATTTTGTGTAAATCTGGATTTGTTTATAATGAAAACATTTCTTTAGGAAAGGATCAGAATCAGTTTTCTTAAACGCTCATTCAGAGTGCTGGGAGAGTGAGAAACAAGGACTTGGCACTGAAAACAGCATTTTGTGTAAAACTGGGTTCTTGCATAATGAAATAGTTTCTTAAGGAAAGGATCAGAATCAGTTTTCTTAAACGTTCATTCTGAGTGCTGGGAGAGTGAGAAACAAGGACTTGGCACTGAAAACATCATTTTGTGTAAAACTGGGTTCTTGCATAATGAAATAGTTTCTTAAGGAAAGGATCAGAATCAGTTTTCTTAAACACTCATTCTGAGTGCTGGGAGAGTGAGAAACAAGGACTTGGCACTGAAAACATCATTTTGTGTAAAACTGGGTTCTTGCATAATGAAATAGTTTCTTAAGGAAAGGATCAGAATCAGTTTTCTTAAACACTCATTCTGAGTGCTGGGAGAGTGAGAAACAAAGACCTGGCACTGAAAACATCATTTTGTGTAAATCTGGATTTGTTTATAATGAAAACATTTCTTTAGGAAAGGATCAGAATCAGTTTTCTTAAACGCTTATTCAGAGTGCTGGGAGAGTGAGAAACAAGGACTTGGCACTGAAAACAGCATTTTGTGTAAAACTGGGTTCTTGCATAATGAAATAGTTTCTTAAGGAAAGGATCAGAATCAGTTTTCTTAAACACTCATTATGAGTGCTGGGAGAGTGAGAAACAAGGATTTGGCACTGAAATCTTAATTTTGTGTAAAACTGGGTTCTTGCATAATGAAAAAGTTTCTTAAGGAAAGGATCAGAATCAGTTTTCTTAAACACTCATTCTGAGTGCTGGGAGAGTGAGAAACAAAGACCTGGCACTGAAAACATAATTTTGTGTAAACCTGGATTTGTTTATAATGAAAACATTTCTTTAGGAAAGGATCAGAATCAGTTTTCTTAAACGTTCATTCTGAGTGCTGGGAGAGTGAGAAACAAGGACCTGGCACTGAAAACATCATTTTGTGTAAAACTGGGTTCTTGCATAATGAAATAGTTTCTTAAGGAAAGGATCAGAATCAGTTTTCTTAAACACTCATTCTGAGTGCTGGGAGAGTGAGAAACAAGGACCTGGCACTGAAAACATCATTTTGTGTAAAACTGGATTTGTTTATAATGAAAACATTTCTTTAGGAAAGGATCAGAATCAGTTTTCTTAAACGTTCATTCTGAGTGCTGGGAGAGTGAGAAACAAGGACCTGGCACTGAAAACATCATTTTGTGTAAAACTGGGTTCTTGCATAATGAAATAGTTTCTTAAGGAAAGGATCAGAATCAGTTTTCTTAAACACTCATTCTGAGTGCTGGGAGAGTGAGAAACAAGGACCTGGCACTGAAAACATCATTTTGTGTAAAACTGGATTTGTTTATAATGAAAAAAATTCTTTAGGAAAGGATCAGATTCAGTTTTCTTAAACACTCATTCAGAGTGCTGGGAGAGTGAGAAACAAGGACTTGGCAATGAAAACATCATTTTGTGTAAAACTGGGTTTGTTTATAATGAAAAAAATTCTTTAGGAAAGGATCAGATTCAGTTTTCTTAAACGCTCATTCTGAGCACTGGGAGAGTGAGAAACAAGGACCTGGCACTGAAAACATCATTTTGTGTAAAACTGGGTTCTTGCATAGTGAAATAGTTTCTTAAGGAAAGGATCAGAATCAGTTTTCTTAAACGTTCATTCTGAGTGCTGGGAGAGTGAGAAACAAGGACTTGGCACTGAAAACATCATTTTGTGTAAAACTGGGTTCTTGCATAATGAAATAGTTTCTTAAGGAAAGGATCAGAATCAGTTTTCTTAAACACTCATTCTGAGTGCTGGGAGAGTGAGAAACAAGGACCTGGCACTGAAAACATCATTTTGTGTAAAACTGGATTTGTTTATAATGAAAAAAATTCTTTAGGAAAGGATCAGATTCAGTTTTCTTAAACACTCATTCAGAGTGCTGGGAGAGTGAGAAACAAGGACTTGGCAATGAAAACATCATTTTGTGTAAAACTGGATTTGTTTATAATGAAAACATTTCTTTAGGAAAGGATCAGAATCAGTTTTCTTAAACGCTCATTCAGAGTGCTGGGAGAGTGAGAAACAAGGACTTGGCACTGAAAACAGCATTTTGTGTAAAACTGGGTTCTTGCATAATGAAATAGTTTCTTAAGGAAAGGATCAGAATCAGTTTTCTTAAACACTCATTATGAGTGCTGGGAGAGTGAGAAACAAGGATTTGGCACTGAAATCTTAATTTTGTGTAAAACTGGGTTCTTGCATAATGAAAAAGTTTCTTAAGGAAAGGATCAGAATCAGTTTTCTTAAACACTCATTCTGAGTGCTGGGAGAGTGAGAAACAAAGACCTGGCACTGAAAACAGCATTTTGTGTAAAACTGGGTTTGTTTATAATGAAAAAATTTCTTTAGGAAAGGATCAGATTCAGTTTTCTTAAACGCTCATTCTGAGCGCTGGGAGAGTGAGAAACAAGGACCTGGCACTGAAAACATCATTTTGTGTAAAACTGGGTTCTTGCATAATGAAATAGTTTCTTAAGGAAAGGATCAGAATCAGTTTTCTTAAACGTTCATTCTGAGTGCTGGGAGAGTGAGAAACAAGGACTTGGCACTGAAAACATCATTTTGTGTAAAACTGGATTTGTTTATAATGAAAAAAATTCTTTAGGAAAGGATCAGATTCAGTTTTCTTAAACGCTCATTCTGAGCGCTGGGAGAGTGAGAAACAAGGACCTGGCACTGAAAACATCATTTTGTGTAAAACTGGGTTCTTGCATAATGAAATAGTTTCTTAAGGAAAGGATCAGAATCAGTTTTCTTAAACGTTCATTCTGAGTGCTGGGAGAGTGAGAAACAAGGACTTGGCACTGAAAACATCATTTTGTGTAAAACTGGATTTGTTTATAATGAAAAAAATTCTTTAGGAAAGGATCAGAATCAGTTTTCTTAAACACTCATTCTGAGTGCTGGGAGAGTGAGATACAAGGACCTGGCACTGAAAACATCATTTTGTGTAAAACTGGGTTCTTGCATAATGAAATAGTTTCTTAAGGAAAGGATCAGAATCAGTTTTCTTAAACACTCATTCTGAGCGCTGGGAGAGTGAGAAACAAGGACCTGGCACTGAAAACAGCATTTTGTGTAAAACTGGGTTCTTGCATAATGAAATAGTTTCTTAAGGAAAGGATCAGAATCAGTTTTCTTAAACGTTCATTCTGAGTGCTGGGAGAGTGAGAAACAAGGACTTGGCACTGAAAACATCATTTTGTGTAAAACTGGGTTCTTGCATAATGAAATAGTTTCTTAAGGAAAGGATCAGAATCAGTTTTCTTAAACACTCATTCTGAGTGCTGGGAGAGTGAGAAACAAGGACTTGGCACTGAAAACATCATTTTGTGTAAAACTGGGTTCTTGCATAATGAAATAGTTTCTTAAGGAAAGGATCAGAATCAGTTTTCTTAAACACTCATTCTGAGTGCTGGGAGAGTGAGAAACAAAGACCTGGCACTGAAAACATCATTTTGTGTAAATCTGGATTTGTTTATAATGAAAACATTTCTTTAGGAAAGGATCAGAATCAGTTTTCTTAAACGCTCATTCAGAGTGCTGGGAGAGTGAGAAACAAGGACTTGGCACTGAAAACAGCATTTTGTGTAAAACTGGGTTCTTGCATAATGAAATAGTTTCTTAAGGAAAGGATCAGAATCAGTTTTCTTAAACACTCATTATGAGTGCTGGGAGAGTGAGAAACAAGGATTTGGCAGTGAAATCTTAATTTTGTGTAAAACTGGGTTCTTGCATAATGAAAAAGTTTCTTAAGGAAAGGATCAGAATCAGTTTTCTTAAACACTCATTCTGAGTGCTGGGAGAGTGAGAAACAAGGATTTGGCACTGAAAACATCATTTTGTGTAAAACTGGGTTCTTGCATAATGAAAAAGTTTCTTAAGGAAAGGATCAGAATCAGTTTTCTTAAACACTCATTCTGAGCGCTGGGAGAGTGAGAAACAAGGACCTGGCACTGAAAACATCATTTTGTGTAAAACTGGGTTCTTGCATAATGAAATAGTTTCTTAAGGAAAGGATCAGAATCAGTTTTCTTAAACACTCATTCTGAGTGCTGGGAGAGTAAGAAACAAGGACTTGGCAATGAAAACATCATTTTGTGTAAAACTGGATTTGTTTATAATGAAAAAAATTCTTTAGGAAAGGATCAGATTCAGTTTTCTTAAACGCTCATTCTGAGCACTGGGAGAGTGAGAAACAAGGACCTGGCACTGAAAACATCATTTTGTGTAAAACTGGGTTCTTGCATAATGAAATAGTTTCTTAAGGAAAGGATCAGAATCAGTTTTCTTAAACGTTCATTCTGAGTGCTGGGAGAGTGAGAAACAAGGACTTGGCACTGAAAACATCATTTTGTGTAAAACTGGGTTCTTGCATAATGAAATAGTTTCTTAAGGAAAGGATCAGATTCAGTTTTCTTAAACACTCATTCAGAGTGCTGGGAGAGTGAGAAACAAGGACTTGGCAATGAAAACATCATTTTGTGTAAAACTGGGTTTGTTTATAATGAAAAAAATTCTTTAGGAAAGGATCAGATTCAGTTTTCTTAAACGATCATTCTGAGCACTGGGAGAGTGAGAAACAAGGACCTGGCACTGAAAACATCATTTTGTGTAAAACTGGGTTCTTGCATAATGAAATAGTTTCTTAAGGAAAGGATCAGAATCAGTTTTCTTAAACGTTCATTCTGAGTGCTGGGAGAGTGAGAAACAAGGACTTGGCACTGAAAACATCATTTTGTGTAAAACTGGGTTCTTGCATAATGAAATAGTTTCTTAAGGAAAGGATCAGAATCAGTTTTCTTAAACACTCATTCTGAGTGCTGGGAGAGTGAGAAACAAAGACCTGGCACTGAAAACATCATTTTGTGTAAAACTGGATTTGTTTATAATGAAAACATTTCTTTAGGAAAGGATCAGAATCAGTTTTCTTAAACGCTCATTCAGAGTGCTGGGAGAGTGAGAAACAAGGACTTGGCACTGAAAACAGCATTTTGTGTAAAACTGGGTTCTTGCATAATGAAATAGTTTCTTAAGGAAAGGATCAGAATCAATTTTCTTAAACACTCATTATGAGTGCTGGGAGAGTGAGAAACAAGGACTTGGCACTGAAAACATCATTTTGTGTAAAACTGGGTTCTTGCATAATGAAATAGTTTCTTAAGGAAAGGATCAGAATCAGTTTTCTTAAACACTCATTCTGAGTGCTGGGAGAGTGAGAAACAAAGACCTGGCACTGAAAACATCATTTTGTGTAAAACTGGGTTTGTTTATAATGAAAAAATTTCTTTAGGAAAGGATCAGATTCAGTTTTCTTAAACGCTCATTCTGAGCGCTGGGAGAGTGAGAAACAAGGACCTGGCACTGAAAACATCATTTTGTGTAAAACTGGGTTCTTGCATAATGAAATAGTTTCTTAAGGAAAGGATCAGAATCAGTTTTCTTAAACGTTCATTCTGAGTGCTGGGAGAGTGAGAAACAAGGACTTGGCACTGAAAACATCATTTTGTGTAAAACTGGATTTGTTTATAATGAAAAAAATTCTTTAGGAAAGGATCAGATTCAGTTTTCTTAAACGCTCATTCTGAGCGCTGGGAGAGTGAGAAACAAGGACCTGGCACTGAAAACATCATTTTGTGTAAAACTGGGTTCTTGCATAATGAAATAGTTTCTTAAGGAAAGGATCAGAATCAGTTTTCTTAAACGTTCATTCTGAGTGCTGGGAGAGTGAGAAACAAGGACTTGGCACTGAAAACATCATTTTGTGTAAAACTGGATTTGTTTATAATGAAAAAAATTCTTTAGGAAAGGATCAGAATCAGTTTTCTTAAACACTCATTCTGAGTGCTGGGAGAGTGAGATACAAGGACCTGGCACTGAAAACATCATTTTGTGTAAAACTGGGTTCTTGCATAATGAAATAGTTTCTTAAGGAAAGGATCAGAATCAGTTTTCTTAAACACTCATTCTGAGCGCTGGGAGAGTGAGAAACAAGGACCTGGCACTGAAAACAGCATTTTGTGTAAAACTGGGTTCTTGCATAATGAAATAGTTTCTTAAGGAAAGGATCAGAATCAGTTTTCTTAAACACTCATTCTGAGTGCTGGGAGAGTGAGAAACAAAGACCTGGCACTGAAAACATCATTTTGTGTAAATCTGGATTTGTTTATAATGAAAACATTTCTTTAGGAAAGGATCAGAATCAGTTTTCTTAAACGCTCATTCAGAGTGCTGGGAGAGTGAGAAACAAGGACTTGGCACTGAAAACAGCATTTTGTGTAAAACTGGGTTCTTGCATAATGAAATAGTTTCTTAAGGAAAGGATCAGAATCAGTTTTCTTAAACGTTCATTCTGAGTGCTGGGAGAGTGAGAAACAAGGACTTGGCACTGAAAACATCATTTTGTGTAAAACTGGGTTCTTGCATAATGAAATAGTTTCTTAAGGAAAGGATCAGAATCAGTTTTCTTAAACACTCATTCTGAGTGCTGGGAGAGTGAGAAACAAGGACTTGGCACTGAAAACATCATTTTGTGTAAAACTGGGTTCTTGCATAATGAAATAGTTTCTTAAGGAAAGGATCAGAATCAGTTTTCTTAAACACTCATTCTGAGTGCTGGGAGAGTGAGAAACAAAGACCTGGCACTGAAAACATCATTTTGTGTAAATCTGGATTTGTTTATAATGAAAACATTTCTTTAGGAAAGGATCAGAATCAGTTTTCTTAAACGCTCATTCAGAGTGCTGGGAGAGTGAGAAACAAGGACTTGGCACTGAAAACATCATTTTGTGTAAAACTGGGTTCTTGCATAATGAAATAGTTTCTTAAGGAAAGGATCAGAATCAGTTTTCTTAAACACTCATTCTGAGTGCTGGGAGAGTGAGAAACAAGGACTTGGCACTGAAAACATCATTTTGTGTAAAACTGGGTTCTTGCATAATGAAATAGTTTCTTAAGGAAAGGATCAGAATCAGTTTTCTTAAACACTCATTCTGAGTGCTGGGAGAGTGAGAAACAAAGACCTGGCACTGAAAACATCATTTTGTGTAAATCTGGATTTGTTTATAATGAAAACATTTCTTTAGGAAAGGATCAGAATCAGTTTTCTTAAACGCTCATTCAGAGTGCTGGGAGAGTGAGAAACAAGGACTTGGCACTGAAAACAGCATTTTGTGTAAAACTGGGTTCTTGCATAATGAAATAGTTTCTTAAGGAAAGGATCAGAATCAGTTTTCTTAAACACTCATTATGAGTGCTGGGAGAGTGAGAAACAAGGATTTGGCAGTGAAATCTTAATTTTGTGTAAAACTGGGTTCTTGCATAATGAAAAAGTTTCTTAAGGAAAGGATCAGAATCAGTTTTCTTAAACACTCATTCTGAGTGCTGGGAGAGTGAGAAACAAGGATTTGGCACTGAAAACATCATTTTGTGTAAAACTGGGTTCTTGCATAATGAAAAAGTTTCTTAAGGAAAGGATCAGAATCAGTTTTCTTAAACACTCATTCTGAGCGCTGGGAGAGTGAGAAACAAGGACCTGGCACTGAAAACATCATTTTGTGTAAAACTGGGTTCTTGCATAATGAAATAGTTTCTTAAGGAAAGGATCAGAATCAGTTTTCTTAAACACTCATTCTGAGTGCTGGGAGAGTAAGAAACAAGGACTTGGCAATGAAAACATCATTTTGTGTAAAACTGGGTTTGTTTATAATGAAAAAAATTCTTTAGGAAAGGATCAGATTCAGTTTTCTTAAACGCTCATTCTGAGCACTGGGAGAGTGAGAAACAAGGACCTGGCACTGAAAACATCATTTTGTGTAAAACTGGGTTCTTGCATAATGAAATAGTTTCTTAAGGAAAGGATCAGAATCAGTTTTCTTAAACGTTCATTCTGAGTGCTGGGAGAGTGAGAAACAAGGACTTGGCACTGAAAACATCATTTTGTGTAAAACTGGGTTCTTGCATAATGAAATAGTTTCTTAAGGAAAGGATCAGATTCAGTTTTCTTAAACACTCATTCAGAGTGCTGGGAGAGTGAGAAACAAGGACTTGGCAATGAAAACATCATTTTGTGTAAAACTGGGTTTGTTTATAATGAAAAAAATTCTTTAGGAAAGGATCAGATTCAGTTTTCTTAAACGATCATTCTGAGCACTGGGAGAGTGAGAAACAAGGACCTGGCACTGAAAACATCATTTTGTGTAAAACTGGGTTTGTTTATAATGAAAACATTTCTTTAGGAAAGGATCAGAATCAGTTTTCTTAAACGCTCATTCAGAGTGCTGGGAGAGTGAGAAACAAGGACTTGGCACTGAAAACAGCATTTTGTGTAAAACTGGGTTCTTGCATAATGAAATAGTTTCTTAAGGAAAGGATCAGAATCAATTTTCTTAAACACTCATTATGAGTGCTGGGAGAGTGAGAAACAAGGACTTGGCACTGAAAACATCATTTTGTGTAAAACTGGGTTCTTGCATAATGAAATAGTTTCTTAAGGAAAGGATCAGAATCAGTTTTCTTAAACACTCATTATGAGTGCTGGGAGAGTGAGAAACAAGGATTTGGCACTGAAATCTTAATTTTGTGTAAAACTGGGTTTGTTTATAATGAAAAAAATTCTTTAGGAAAGGATCAGAATCAGTTTTCTTAAACGTTCATTCTGAGTGCTGGGAGAGTGAGAAACAAGGACCTGGCACTGAAAACATCATTTTGTGTAAAACTGGGTTCTTGCATAATGAAATAGTTTCTTAAGGAAAGGATCAGAATCAGTTTTCTTAAACACTCATTCTGAGTGCTGGGAGAGTGAGAAACAAGGACCTGGCACTGAAAACATCATTTTGTGTAAAACTGGATTTGTTTATAATGAAAACATTTCTTTAGGAAAGGATCAGAATCAGTTTTCTTAAACGTTCATTCTGAGTGCTGGGAGAGTGAGAAACAAGGACCTGGCACTGAAAACATCATTTTGTGTAAAACTGGGTTCTTGCATAATGAAATAGTTTCTTAAGGAAAGGATCAGAATCAGTTTTCTTAAACACTCATTCTGAGTGCTGGGAGAGTGAGAAACAAGGACCTGGCACTGAAAACATCATTTTGTGTAAAACTGGATTTGTTTATAATGAAAAAAATTCTTTAGGAAAGGATCAGATTCAGTTTTCTTAAACACTCATTCAGAGTGCTGGGAGAGTGAGAAACAAGGACTTGGCAATGAAAACATCATTTTGTGTAAAACTGGGTTTGTTTATAATGAAAAAAATTCTTTAGGAAAGGATCAGAATCAGTTTTCTTAAACGCTCATTCTGAGCACTGGGAGAGTGAGAAACAAGGACCTGGCACTGAAAACATCATTTTGTGTAAAACTGGGTTCTTGCATAGTGAAATAGTTTCTTAAGGAAAGGATCAGATTCAGTTTTCTTAAACGCTCATTCTGAGCGCTGGGAGAGTGAGAAACAAGGACCTGGCACTGAAAACATCATTTTGTGTAAAACTGGGTTCTTGCATAATGAAATAGTTTCTTAAGGAAAGGATCAGAATCAGTTTTCTTAAACGTTCATTCTGAGTGCTGGGAGAGTGAGAAACAAGGACTTGGCACTGAAAACATCATTTTGTGTAAAACTGGATTTGTTTATAATGAAAAAAATTCTTTAGGAAAGGATCAGATTCAGTTTTCTTAAACGCTCATTCTGAGCGCTGGGAGAGTGAGAAACAAGGACCTGGCACTGAAAACATCATTTTGTGTAAAACTGGGTTCTTGCATAATGAAATAGTTTCTTAAGGAAAGGATCAGAATCAGTTTTCTTAAACGTTCATTCTGAGTGCTGGGAGAGTGAGAAACAAGGACTTGGCACTGAAAACATCATTTTGTGTAAAACTGGATTTGTTTATAATGAAAAAAATTCTTTAGGAAAGGATCAGAATCAGTTTTCTTAAACACTCATTCTGAGTGCTGGGAGAGTGAGATACAAGGACCTGGCACTGAAAACATCATTTTGTGTAAAACTGGGTTCTTGCATAATGAAATAGTTTCTTAAGGAAAGGATCAGAATCAGTTTTCTTAAACACTCATTCTGAGCGCTGGGAGAGTGAGAAACAAGGACCTGGCACTGAAAACAGCATTTTGTGTAAAACTGGGTTCTTGCATAATGAAATAGTTTCTTAAGGAAAGGATCAGAATCAGTTTTCTTAAACGTTCATTCTGAGTGCTGGGAGAGTGAGAAACAAGGACTTGGCACTGAAAACATCATTTTGTGTAAAACTGGGTTCTTGCATAATGAAATAGTTTCTTAAGGAAAGGATCAGAATCAGTTTTCTTAAACACTCATTCTGAGTGCTGGGAGAGTGAGAAACAAGGACTTGGCACTGAAAACATCATTTTGTGTAAAACTGGGTTCTTGCATAATGAAATAGTTTCTTAAGGAAAGGATCAGAATCAGTTTTCATAAACACTCATTCTGAGTGCTGGGAGAGTGAGAAACAAGGACTTGGCAATGAAAACATCATTTTGTGTAAAACTGGGTTTGTTTATAATGAAAAAAATTCTTTAGGAAAGGATCAGATTCAGTTTTCTTAAACACTCATTCAGAGTGCTGGGAGAGTGAGAAACAAGGACTTGGCAATGAAAACATCATTTTGTGTAAAACTGGGTTTGTTTATAATGAAAAAAATTCTTTAGGAAAGGATCAGATTCAGTTTTCTTAAACGATCATTCTGAGCACTGGGAGAGTGAGAAACAAGGACCTGGCACTGAAAACATCATTTTGTGTAAAACTGGGTTCTTGCATAATGAAATAGTTTCTTAAGGAAAGGATCAGAATCAGTTTTCTTAAGCGTTCATTCTGAGTGCTGGGAGAGTGAGAAACAAGGACTTGGCACTGAAAACATCATTTTGTGTAAAACTGGGTTCTTGCATAATGAAATAGTTTCTTAAGGAAAGGATCAGAATCAGTTTTCTTAAACGTTCATTCTGAGTGCTGGGAGAGTGAGAAACAAAGACCTGGCACTGAAAACATCATTTTGTGTAAAACTGGATTTGTTTATAATGAAAACATTTCTTTAGGAAAGGATCAGAATCAGTTTTCTTAAACGCTTATTCAGAGTGCTGGGAGAGTGAGAAACAAGGACTTGGCACTGAAAACAGCATTTTGTGTAAAACTGGGTTCTTGCATAATGAAATAGTTTCTTAAGGAAAGGATCAGAATCAGTTTTCTTAAACGTTCATTCTGAGTGCTGGGAGAGTGAGAAACAAGGACTTGGCACTGAAAACATCATTTTGTGTAAAACTGGGTTCTTGCATAATGAAATAGTTTCTTAAGGAAAGGATCAGAATCAGTTTTCTTAAACACTCATTCTGAGTGCTGGGAGAGTGAGAAACAAGGACTTGGCACTGAAAACATCATTTTGTGTAAAACTGGGTTCTTGCATAATGAAATAGTTTCTTAAGGAAAGGATCAGAATCAGTTTTCATAAACACTCATTCTGAGTGCTGGGAGAGTGAGAAACAAGGACTTGGCAATGAAAACATCATTTTGTGTAAAACTGGGTTTGTTTATAATGAAAAAAATTCTTTAGGAAAGGATCAGATTCAGTTTTCTTAAACACTCATTCAGAGTGCTGGGAGAGTGAGAAACAAGGACTTGGCAATGAAAACATCATTTTGTGTAAAACTGGGTTTGTTTATAATGAAAAAAATTCTTTAGGAAAGGATCAGAATCAGTTTTCTTAAACACTCATTATGAGTGCTGGGAGAGTGAGAAACAAGGACCTGGCACTGAAAACATCATTTTGTGTAAAACTGGGTTCTTGCATAGTGAAATAGTTTCTTAAGGAAAGGATCAGAATCAGTTTTCTTAAACGTTCATTCTGAGTGCTGGGAGAGTGAGAAACAAGGACTTGGCACTGAAAACATCATTTTGTGTAAAACTGGGTTCTTGCATAATGAAATAGTTTCTTAAGGAAAGGATCAGAATCAGTTTTCTTAAACACTCATTCTGAGTGCTGGGAGAGTGAGAAACAAGGACCTGGCACTGAAAACATCATTTTGTGTAAAACTGGATTTGTTTATAATGAAAAAAATTCTTTAGGAAAGGATCAGATTCAGTTTTCTTAAACACTCATTCAGAGTGCTGGGAGAGTGAGAAACAAGGACTTGGCAATGAAAACATCATTTTGTGTAAAACTGGATTTGTTTATAATGAAAACATTTCTTTAGGAAAGGATCAGAATCAGTTTTCTTAAACGCTCATTCAGAGTGCTGGGAGAGTGAGAAACAAGGACTTGGCACTGAAAACAGCATTTTGTGTAAAACTGGGTTCTTGCATAATGAAATAGTTTCTTAAGGAAAGGATCAGAATCAGTTTTCTTAAACACTCATTATGAGTGCTGGGAGAGTGAGAAACAAGGATTTGGCACTGAAATCTTAATTTTGTGTAAAACTGGGTTCTTGCATAATGAAAAAGTTTCTTAAGGAAAGGATCAGAATCAGTTTTCTTAAACACTCATTCTGAGTGCTGGGAGAGTGAGAAACAAGGATTTGGCACTGAAAACAGCATTTTGTGTAAAACTGGGTTCTTGCATAATGAAATAGTTTCTTAAGGAAAGGATCAGAATCAGTTTTCTTAAACACTCATTCTGAGTGCTGGGAGAGTGAGAAACAAGGACCTGGCACTGAAAACATCATTTTGTGTAAAACTGGATTTGTTTATAATGAAAACATTTCTTTAGGAAAGGATCAGAATCAGTTTTCTTAAACGTTCATTCTGAGTGCTGGGAGAGTGAGAAACAAGGACCTGGCACTGAAAACATCATTTTGTGTAAAACTGGGTTCTTGCATAATGAAATAGTTTCTTAAGGAAAGGATCAGAATCAGTTTTCTTAAACACTCATTCTGAGTGCTGGGAGAGTGAGAAACAAGGACCTGGCACTGAAAACATCATTTTGTGTAAAACTGGATTTGTTTATAATGAAAAAAATTCTTTAGGAAAGGATCAGATTCAGTTTTCTTAAACACTCATTCAGAGTGCTGGGAGAGTGAGAAACAAGGACTTGGCAATGAAAACATCATTTTGTGTAAAACTGGGTTTGTTTATAATGAAAAAAATTCTTTAGGAAAGGATCAGATTCAGTTTTCTTAAACGCTCATTCTGAGCACTGGGAGAGTGAGAAACAAGGACCTGGCACTGAAAACATCATTTTGTGTAAAACTGGGTTCTTGCATAGTGAAATAGTTTCTTAAGGAAAGGATCAGAATCAGTTTTCTTAAACGTTCATTCTGAGTGCTGGGAGAGTGAGAAACAAGGACTTGGCACTGAAAACATCATTTTGTGTAAAACTGGGTTCTTGCATAATGAAATAGTTTCTTAAGGAAAGGATCAGAATCAGTTTTCTTAAACACTCATTCTGAGTGCTGGGAGAGTGAGAAACAAGGACCTGGCACTGAAAACATCATTTTGTGTAAAACTGGATTTGTTTATAATGAAAAAAATTCTTTAGGAAAGGATCAGATTCAGTTTTCTTAAACACTCATTCAGAGTGCTGGGAGAGTGAGAAACAAGGACTTGGCAATGAAAACATCATTTTGTGTAAAACTGGATTTGTTTATAATGAAAACATTTCTTTAGGAAAGGATCAGAATCAGTTTTCTTAAACGCTCATTCAGAGTGCTGGGAGAGTGAGAAACAAGGACTTGGCACTGAAAACAGCATTTTGTGTAAAACTGGGTTCTTGCATAATGAAATAGTTTCTTAAGGAAAGGATCAGAATCAGTTTTCTTAAACACTCATTATGAGTGCTGGGAGAGTGAGAAACAAGGATTTGGCACTGAAATCTTAATTTTGTGTAAAACTGGGTTCTTGCATAATGAAAAAGTTTCTTAAGGAAAGGATCAGAATCAGTTTTCTTAAACACTCATTCTGAGTGCTGGGAGAGTGAGAAACAAGGATTTGGCACTGAAAACAGCATTTTGTGTAAAACTGGGTTCTTGCATAATGAAAAAGTTTCTTAAGGAAAGGATCAGAATCAGTTTTCTTAAACACTCATTCTGAGCGCTGGGAGAGTGAGAAACAAGGACCTGGCACTGAAAACATCATTTTGTGTAAAACTGGGTTCTTGCATAATGAAATAGTTTCTTAAGGAAAGGATCAGAATCAGTTTTCTTAAACACTCATTCTGAGTGCTGGGAGAGTGAGAAACAAGGACTTGGCAATGAAAACATCATTTTGTGTAAAACTGGGTTTGTTTATAATGAAAACATTTCTTTAGGAAAGGATCAGAATCAGTTTTCTTAAACGTTCATTCTGAGTGCTGGGAGAGTGAGAAACAAGGACCTGGCACTGAAAACATCATTTTGTGTAAAACTGGGTTCTTGCATAATGAAATAGTTTCTTAAGGAAAGGATCAGAATCAGTTTTCTTAAACGTTCATTCTGAGTGCTGGGAGAGTGAGAAACAAGGACTTGGCACTGAAAACATCATTTTGTGTAAAACTGGGTTCTTGCATAATGAAATAGTTTCTTAAGGAAAGGATCAGAATCAGTTTTCTTAAACGTTCATTCCGAGTGCTGGGAGAGTGAGAAACAAGGACTTGGCACTGAAAACATCATTTTGTGTAAAACTGGATTTGTTTATAATGAAAAAAATTCTTTAGGAAAGGATCAGATTCAGTTTTCTTAAACACTCATTCAGAGTGCTGGGAGAGTGAGAAACAAGGACTTGGCAATGAAAACATCATTTTGTGTAAAACTGGATTTGTTTATAATGAAAACATTTCTTTAGGAAAGGATCAGAATCAGTTTTCTTAAACGCTCATTCAGAGTGCTGGGAGAGTGAGAAACAAGGACTTGGCACTGAAAACAGCATTTTGTGTAAAACTGGGTTCTTGCATAATGAAATAGTTTCTTAAGGAAAGGATCAGAATCAGTTTTCTTAAACACTCATTATGAGTGCTGGGAGAGTGAGAAACAAGGATTTGGCACTGAAATCTTAATTTTGTGTAAAACTGGGTTCTTGCATAATGAAAAAGTTTCTTAAGGAAAGGATCAGAATCAGTTTTCTTAAACACTCATTCTGAGTGCTGGGA
This sequence comes from Triplophysa bombifrons, assembly GCA_029783895.1. Classification (NCBI taxonomy): domain Eukaryota; kingdom Metazoa; phylum Chordata; class Actinopteri; order Cypriniformes; family Nemacheilidae; genus Triplophysa; species Triplophysa bombifrons. The sequence goes on from CM056455.1 coordinate 10,797,070, forward strand.
GAGTGAGAAACAAGGATTTGGCACTGAAAACAGCATTTTGTGTAAAACTGGGTTCTTGCATAATGAAAAAGTTTCTTAAGGAAAGGATCAGAATCAGTTTTCTTAAACACTCATTCTGAGCGCTGGGAGAGTGAGAAACAAGGACCTGGCACTGAAAACATCATTTTGTGTAAAACTGGGTTCTTGCATAATGAAATAGTTTCTTAAGGAAAGGATCAGAATCAGTTTTCTTAAACACTCATTCTGAGTGCTGGGAGAGTGAGAAACAAGGACTTGGCAATGAAAACATCATTTTGTGTAAAACTGGGTTTGTTTATAATGAAAACATTTCTTTAGGAAAGGATCAGAATCAGTTTTCTTAAACGTTCATTCTGAGTGCTGGGAGAGTGAGAAACAAGGACCTGGCACTGAAAACATCATTTTGTGTAAAACTGGGTTCTTGCATAATGAAATAGTTTCTTAAGGAAAGGATCAGAATCAGTTTTCTTAAACGTTCATTCTGAGTGCTGGGAGAGTGAGAAACAAGGACTTGGCACTGAAAACATCATTTTGTGTAAAACTGGGTTCTTGCATAATGAAATAGTTTCTTAAGGAAAGGATCAGAATCAGTTTTCTTAAACGTTCATTCCGAGTGCTGGGAGAGTGAGAAACAAGGACTTGGCAATGAAAACATCATTTTGTGTAAAACTGGGTTCTTGCATAATGAAAAAGTTTCTTAAGGAAAGGATCAGAATCAGTTTTCTTAAACACTCATTCAGAGTGCTGGGAGAGTGAGAAACAAGGACTTGGCACTGAAAACAGCATTTTGTGTAAAACTGGGTTCTTGCATAATGAAAAAGTTTCTTAAGGAAAGGATCAGAATCAGTTTTCTTAAACACTCATTATGAGTGCTGGGAGAGTGAGAAACAAGGATTTGGCACTGAAATCTTAATTTTGTGTAAAACTGGGTTCTTGCATAATGAAAAAGTTTCTTAAGGAAAGGATCAGAATCAGTTTTCTTAAACACTCATTCTGAGTGCTGGGAGAGTGAGAAACAAAGACCTGGCACTGAAAACATAATTTTGTGTAAACCTGGATTTGTTTATAATGAAAACATTTCTTTAGGAAAGGATCAGAATCAGTTTTCTTAAACACTCATTCAGAGTGCTGGGAGAGTGAGAAACAAGGATTTGGCACTGAAAACATCATTTTGTGTAAAACTGGGTTCTTGCATAATGAAATAGTTTCTTAAGGAAAGGATCAGAATCAGTTTTCTTAAACACTCATTATGAGTGCTGGGAGGGTAAGAAACAAGGACCTGGCACTGAAAACATCATTTTGTGTAAAACTGGGTTCTTGCATAATTAAATAGTTTCTTAAGGAAAGGATCAGAATCAGTTTTCTTAAACGTTCATTCTGAGTGCTGGGAGAGTGAGAAACAAGGACTTGGCAATGAAAACATCATTTTGTGTAAAACTGGGTTCTTGCATAATGAAATAGTTTCTTAAGGAAAGGATCAGAATCAGTTTTCTTAAACACTCATTATGAGTGCTGGGAGAGTAAGAAACAAGGACCTGGCACTGAAAACATCATTTTGTGTAAAACTGGGTTCTTGCATAATTAAATAGTTTCTTAAGGAAAGGATCAGAATCAGTTTTCTTAAACGTTCATTCTGAGTGCTGGGAGAGTGAGAAACAAGGACTTGGCACTGAAAACATCATTTTGTGTAAAACTGGGTTCTTGCATAATGAAATAGTTTCTTAAGGAAAGGATCAGAATCAGTTTTCTTAAACGTTCATTCTGAGTGCTGGGAGAGTGAGAAACAAGGACTTGGCAATGAAAACATCATTTTGTGTAAAACTGGGTTCTTTTATAATGAAATAGATTCTTAAGGAAAGGATCAGAATCAGTTTTCTTAAACACTCATTCTGAGTGCTGGGAGAGTGAGAAACAAGGACTTGGCACTGAAAACAGCATTTTGTGTAAAACTGGGTTCTTGCATAATGAAATAGTTTCTTAAGGAAAGGATCAGAATCAGTTTTCTTAAACACTCATTATGAGTGCTGGGAGAGTAAGAAACAAGGATTTGGCACTGAAATCTTCATTTTGTGTAAAACTGGCTTTGTTTATAATGAAAAAAATTCTTTAGGAAAGGATCAGAATCAGTTTTCTTAAACGTTCATTCTGAGTGCTGGGAGAGTGAGAAACAAGGACTTGGCATTGAAAACAGCATTTTGTGTAAAACTGGGTTCTTGCATAATGAAAAAGTTTCTTAAGGAAAGGATCAGAATCAGTTTTCTTAAACACTCATTATGAGTGCTGGGAGAGTGAGAAACAAGGATTTGGCACTGAAATCTTAATTTTGTGTAAAACTGGGTTCTTGCATAATGAAAAAGTTTCTTAAGGAAAGGATCAGAATCAGTTTTCTTAAACACTCATTCTGAGTGCTGGGAGAGTGAGATACAAGGACCTGGCACTGAAAACATCATTTTGTGTAAAACTGGGTTCTTGCATAATGAAATAGTTTCTTAAGGAAAGGATCAGAATCAGTTTTCTTAAACACTCATTCTGAGCGCTGGGAGAGTGAGAAACAAGGACCTGGCACTGAAAACAGCATTTTGTGTAAAACTGGGTTCTTGCATAATGAAATAGTTTCTTAAGGAAAGGATCAGAATCAGTTTTCTTAAACACTCATTCTGAGTGCTGGGAGAGTGAGAAACAAGGATTTGGCACTGAAAACATCATTTTGTGTAAAACTGGGTTCTTGCATAATGAAAAAGTTTCTTAAGGAAAGGATCAGAATCAGTTTTCTTAAACACTCATTCTGAGTGCTGGGAGAGTGAGAAACAAGGATTTGGCACTGAAAACATCATTTTGTGTAAAACTGGGTTCTTGCATAATGAAATAGTTTCTTAAGGAAAGGATCAGAATCAGTTTTCTTAAACACTCATTCTGAGTGCTGGGAGAGTGAGAAACAAGGACTTGGCAATGAAAACATCATTTTGTGTAAAACTGGGTTTGTTTATAATGAAAAAAATTCTTTAGGAAAGGATCAGATTCAGTTTTCTTAAACGCTCATTCTGAGCGCTGGGAGAGTGAGAAAGAAGGACCTGGCACTGAAAACATCATTTTGTGTAAAACTGGGTTCTTGCATAATGAAATAGTTTCTTAAGGAAAGGATCAGAATCAGTTTTCTTAAACGTTCATTCAGAGTGCTGGGAGAGTGAGAAACAAGGACCTGGCACTGAAAACATCATTTTGTGTAAAACTGGGTTCTTGCATAATGAAATAGTTTCTTAAGGAAAGGATCAGAATCAGTTTTCTTAAGCGTTCATTCTGAGTGCTGGGAGAGTGAGAAACAAGGACCTGGCACTGAAAACATCATTTTGTGTAAAACTGGATTTGTTTATAATGAAAAAAAATCTTTAGGAAAGGATCAGATTCAGTTTTCTTAAACACTCATTCAGAGTGCTGGGAGAGTGAGAAACAAGGACTTGGCAATGAAAACATCATTTTGTGTAAAACTGGGTTTGTTTATAATGAAAAAAATTCTTTAGGAAAGGATCAGATTCAGTTTTCTTAAACGCTCATTCTGAGTGCTGGGAGAGTGAGAAACAAGGACCTGGCACTGAAAACATCATTTTGTGTAAAACTGGGTTCTTGTATAATGAAATAGTTTCTTTAGGAAAGGATCAGAATCAGTTTTCTTAAACGTTCATTCTGAGTGCTGGGAGAGTGAGAAACAAGGACTTGGCACTGAAAACATTATTTTGTGTAAAACTGGGTTTGTTTATAATGAAAACATTTCTTTAGGAAAGGATCAGAATCAGTTTTCTTAAACGTTCATTCTGAGTGCTGGGAGAGTGAGAAACAAGGACCTGGCACTGAAAACATCATTTTGTGTAAAACTGGGTTCTTGCATAATGAAATAGTTTCTAATGGAAAGGATCAGAATCAGTTTTCTTAAACACTCATTATGAGTGCTGGGAGAGTAAGAAACAAGGACCTGGCACTGAAAACATCATTTTGTGTAAAACTGGGTTCTTGCATAATGAAAAAGTTTCTTAAGGAAATGATCAGAATCAGATTTCTTAAACGCTCATTATGAGTGCTGGGAGAGTGAGAAACAAGGAGTTGGCACTGAAATCTTCATTTTGTTTAAAACTGGATTTGTTTATAATGAAAACATTTCTTTAGGAAAGGATCAGAATCAGTTTTCTTAAACGCTCATTCAGAGTGCTGGGAGAGTGAGAAACAAGGATTTGGCACTGAAAACAGCATTTTGTGTAAAACTGGGTTCTTGCATAATGAAAAAGTTTCTTAAGGAAATGATCAGAATCAGATTTCTTAAACGCTCAATATGAGTGCTGGGAGAGTGAGAAACAAGGAGTTGGCACTAAAATCTTCATTTTGTGTAAAACTGGATTTGTTTATAATGAAAACATTTCTTTAGGAAAGGATCAGAATCAGTTTTCTTAAACGTTCATTCTGAGTGCTGGGAGAGTGAGAAACAAGGACTTGGCACTGAAAACATCATTTTGTGTAAAACTGGGTTCTTGCATAATGAAAACATTTCTTTAGTAAAGGATCAGAATCAGTTATCTTAAACGTTCATTCTGAGTGCTGGGAGAGTGAGAAACAAGGACTTGGCAATGAAAACATCATTTTGTGAAAACTGGGTTTGTTTATAATGAAAAAAATTCTTTAGGAAAGGATCAGATTCAGTTTTCTTAAACACTCATTCAGAGTGCTGGGAGAGTGAGAAACAAGGATTTGGCACTGAAAACAGCATTTTGTGTAAAACTGGGTTCTTGCATAATGAAAAAGTTTCTTAAGGAAATGATCAGAATCAGATTTCTTAAACGCTCATTGTGAGTGCTGGGAGAGTGAGAAACAAGGAGTTCGCACAGAAATCTTCATTTTGTGTAAAACTGGATTTGTTTATAATGAAAACATTTCTTTAGTAAAGGATCAGAATCAGTTTTCTTAAACGTTCATTCTGAGTGCTGGGAGAGTGAGAAACAAGGACTTGGCACTGAAAACATCATTTTGTGTAAAACTGGGTTTGTTTATAATGAAAACATTTCTTTAGGAAAGGATCAGAATCAGTTTTCTTAAACGTTCATTCTGAGTGCTGGGAGAGTGAGAAACAAGGACTTGGCACTGAAAACATCATTTTGTGTAAAACTGGGTTCTTGCATAATGAAATAGTTTCTTAAGGAAAGGATCAGAATCAGTTTTCTTAAACACTCATTCAGAGTGCTGGGAGAGTGAGAAACAAGGACTTGGCACTGAAAACAGCATTTTGTGTAAAACTGGGTTCTTGCATAATGAAAAAGTTTCTTAAGGAAAGGATCAGAATCAGTTTTCTTAAACACTCATTCTGAGTGCTGGGAGAGTGAGAAACAAGGACCTGGCACTGAAAACATCATTTTGTGTAAAACTGGATTTGTTTATAATGAAAAAAATTCTAGGAAAGGATCAGATTCAGTTTTCTTAAACACTCATTCAGAGTGCTGGGAGAGTGAGAAACAAGGACTTGGCACTGAAAACAGCATTTTGTGTAAAACTGGGTTCTTGCATAATGAAAAAGTTTCTTAAGGAAATGATCAGAATCAGATTTCTTAAACGCTCATTATGAGTGCTGGGAGAGTGAGAAACAAGGAGTTGGCACTAAAATCTTCATTTTGTGTAAAACTGGATTTGTTTATAATGAAAACATTTCTTTAGGAAAGGATCAGAATCAGTTTTCTTAAACGTTCATTCTGAGTGCTGGGAGAGTGAGAAACAAGGACTTGGCACTGAAAACATCATTTTGTGTAAAACTGGGTTCTTGCATAATGAAAACATTTCTTTAGTAAAGGATCAGAATCAGTTTTCTTAAACGTTCATTCTGAGTGCTGGAAGAGTGAGAAACAAGGACTTGGCAATGAAAACATCATTTTGTGAAAACTGGGTTTGTTTATAATGAAAAAAATTCTTTAGGAAAGGATCAGATTCAGTTTTCTTAAACACTCATTCAGAGTGCTGGGAGAGTGAGAAACAAGGACTTGGCATTGAAAACAGCATTTTGTGTAAAACTGGGTTCTTGCATAATGAAAAAGTTTCTTCAGGAAAGGATCAGAATCAGTTTTCTTAAACACTCATTCTGAGTGCTGGGAGAGTGAGAAACAAGGATTTGGCACTGAAAACATCATTTTGTGTAAAACTGGGTTCTTGCATAATGAAATAGTTTCTTAAGGAAAGGATCAGAATCAGTTTTCTTAAACGCTCAATATGAGTGCTGGGAGAGTGAGAAACAAGGACTTGGCACTGAAAACTGCATTTTGTGTAAAACTGGGTTATTTTGCATAATGAAAAAGTTTCTTAAGGAAAGGATAAGATTCAGTTTTCTTAAATGCTCATTCTGAGTGCTGGGTGAGTGAGAAACAAGGATTTGGTACTGATCTCTTTATTTTGTGTAAAACTGGCATTGTTTATAATGAAAACATTTATTTAGGAAAGGATCAGAATCAGTTTTCTTAAACGTTCATTCTGAGTGCTGGGAGAGTGAGAAACAAGGATTTGGCACTGAAATCTTCATTTTGTTTAAAACTGGATTTGTTTATAATGAAAAAAAATCTTTAGGAAAGGATCAGAATCAGTTTTCTTAAACGTTCATTCTGAGTGCTGGGAGAGTGAGAAACAAGGACTTGGCACTGAAAACATTATTTTGTGTAAAACTGGGTTTGTTTATAATGAAAACATTTCTTTAGGAAAGGATCAGAATCAGTTTTCTTAAACGTTCATTCTGAGTGCTGGGAGAGTGAGAAACAAGGACCTGGCACTGAGAACATCATTTTGTGTAAAACTGGGTTCTTGCATAATGAAATAGTTTCTAATGGAAAGGATCAGAATCAGTTTTCTTAAACACTCATTCTGAGTGCTGGGAGAGTGAGAAACAAGGACTTGGCACTGAAAACATCATTTTGTGTAAAACTGGGTTCTTGCATAATGAAATAGTTTCTTAAGGAAAGGATCAGAATCAGTTTTCTTAAACACTCATTCTGAGTGCTGGGAGAGTGAGAAACAAGGACTTGGCAATGAAAACATCATTTTGTGTAAAACTGGGTTTGTTTATAATGAAAAAAATTCTTTAGGAAAGGATCAGATTCAGTTTTCTTAAACGCTCATTCTGAGCGCTGGGAGAGTGAGAAACAAGGACCTGGCACTGAAAACATCATTTTGTGTAAAACTGGGTTCTTCATAATGAAATAGTTTCTTAAAGAAAGGATCAGAATCAGTTTTCTTAAACATTCATTCTGAGTGCTGGGAGAGTGAGAAACAAGGACCTGGCACTTAAAACATCATTTTGTGTAAAACTGGATTTGTTTATAATGAAAAAAATTCTTTAGGAAAGGATCAGATTCAGTTTTCTTAAACACTCATTCAGAGTGCTGGGAGAGTGAGAAACAAGGATTTGGCACTGAAAACAGCATTTTGTGTAAAACTGGGTTCTTGCATAATGAAAAAGTTTCTTAAGGAAATGATCAGAATCAGATTTCTTAAACGCTCATTATGAGTGCTGGGAGAGTGAGAAACAAGGAGTTCTCACTGAAATCTTCATTTTGTGTAAAACTGGATTTGTTTATAATGAAAACATTTCTTTAGTAAAGGATCAGAATCAGTTTTCTTAAACGTTCATTCTGAGTGCTGGGAGAGTGAGAAACAAGGACTTGGCACTGAAAACATCATTTTGTGTAAAACTGGGTTTGTTTATAATGAAAACATTTCTTTAGGAAAGGATCAGAATCAGTTTTCTTAAACGTTCATTCTGAGTGCTGGGAGAGTGAGAAACAAGGACTTGGCACTGAAAACATTATTTTGTGTAAAACTGGGTTCTTGCATAATGAAATAGTTTCTTTAGGAAAGGATCAGAATCAGTTTTCTTAAACGTTCATTCTGAGTGCTGGGAGAGTGAGAAACAAGGACTTGGCACTGAAAACATCATTTTGTGTAAAACTGGGTTCTTGCATAATGAAATAGTTTCTTAAGGAAAGGATCAGAATCAGTTTTCTTAAACACTCATTCAGAGTGCTGGGAGAGTGAGAAACAAGGACTTGGCACTGAAAACAGCATTTTGTGTAAAACTGGGTTCTTGCATAATGAAAAAGTTTCTTAAGGAAAGGATCAGAATCAGTTTTCTTAAACGCTCATTCTGAGTGCTGGGAGAGTGAGAAACAAGGACCTGGCACTGAAAACATCATTTTGTGTAAAACTGGGTTCTTGCATAATGAAAAAGTTTCTTAAGGAAATGATCAGAATCAGATTTCTTAAACGCTCAATATGAGTGCTGGGAGAGTGAGAAACAAGGAGTTGGCACTAAAATCTTCATTTTGTGTAAAACTGGATTTGTTTATAATGAAAACATTTCTTTAGGAAAGGATCAGAATCAGTTTTCTTAAACGTTCATTCTGAGTGCTGGGAGAGTGAGAAACAAGGACTTGGCACTGAAAACATCATTTTGTGTAAAACTGGGTTCTTGCATAATGAAAACATTTCTTTAGTAAAGGATCAGAATCAGTTTTCTTAAACGTTCATTCTGAGTGCTGGGAGAGTGAGAAACAAGGACTTGGCAATGAAAACATCATTTTGTGAAAACTGGGTTTGTTTATAATGAAAAAAATTCTTTAGGAAAGGATCAGATTCAGTTTTCTTAAACACTCATTCAGAGTGCTGGGAGAGTGAGAAACAAGGACTTGGCATTGAAAACAGCATTTTGTGTAAAACTGGGTTCTTGCATAATGAAAAAGTTTCTTCAGGAAAGGATCAGAATCAGTTTTCTTAAACACTCATTCTGAGTGCTGGGAGAGTGAGAAACAAGGATTTGGCACTGAAAACATCATTTTGTGTAAAACTGGGTTCTTGCATAATGAAATAGTTTCTTAAGGAAAGGATCAGAATCAGTTTTCTTAAACGCTCAATATGAGTGCTGGGAGAGTGAGAAACAAGGACTTGGCACTGAAAACTGCATTTTGTGTAAAACTGGGTTATTTTGCATAATGAAAAGTTTCTTAAGGAAAGGATAAGATTCAGTTTTCTTAAATGCTCATTCTGAGTGCTGGGTGAGTGAGAAACAAGGATTTGGTACTGATCTCTTTATTTTGTGTAAAACTGGCATTGTTTATAATGAAAACATTTATTTAGGAAAGGATCAGAATCAGTTTTCTTAAACGTTCATTCTGAGTGCTGGGAGAGTGAGAAACAAGGACTTGGCACTGAAAACAGTATTTTGTGTAAAACTGGGTTCTTGCATAATGAAAAAGTTTCTTAAGGAAATGATCAGAATCAGTGTTCTTAAACGCTCATTATGAGTGCTGGGAGAGTGAGAAACAAGGATTTGGCACTGAAATCTTCATTTTGTTTAAAACTGGATTTGTTTATAATGAAAAAAATTCTTTAGGAAAGGATCAGAGTCAGTTTTCTTAAACTCTCATTCTGAGTGCTGGGAGAGTGAGAAACAAGGATTTGGCACTGAAATCTTCATTTTGTGTAAAACTGGGTTCTTGTATAATGAAATAGTTTCTTTAGGAAAGGATCAGAATCAGTTTTCTTAAACGTTCATTCTGAGTGCTGGGAGAGTGAGAAACAAGGACTTGGCACTGAAAACATTATTTTGTGTAAAACTGGGTTTGTTTATAATGAAAACATTTCTTTAGGAAAGGATCAGAATCAGTTTTCTTAAACGTTCATTCTGAGTGCTGGGAGAGTGAGAAACAAGGACCTGGCACTGAAAACATCATTTTGTGTAAAACTGGGTTCTTGCATAATGAAATAGTTTCTAATGGAAAGGATCAGAATCAGTTTTCTTAAACACTCATTCTGAGCGCTGCGAGAGTGAGAAACAAGGACCTGGCACTGAAAACATCATTTTGTGTAAAACTGGGTTCTTGCATAATGAAATAGTTTCTTAAGGAAAGGATCAGAATCAGTTTTCTTAAACGTTCATTCTGAGTGCTGGGAGAGTGAGAAACAAGGACTTGGCACTGAAAACATCATTTTGTGTAAAACTGGGTTCTTGCATAATGAAATAGTTTCTTAAGGAAAGGATCAGAATCAGTTTTCTTAAACACTCATTCTGAGTGCTGGGAGAGTGAGAAACAAGGACTTGGCAATGAAAACATCATTTTGTGTAAAACTGGGTTTGTTTATAATGAAAAAAATTCTTTAGGAAAGGATCAGATTCAGTTTTCTTAAACGCTCATTCTGAGCGCTGGGAGAGTGAGAAACAAGGACCTGGCACTGAAAACATCATTTTGTGTAAAACTGGGTTCTTGCATAATGAAATAGTTTCTTAAGGAAAGGATCAGAATCAGTTTTCTTAAACATTCATTCTGAGTGCTGGGAGAGTGAGAAACAAGGACCTGGCACTGAAAACATCATTTTGTGTAAAACTGGATTTGTTTATAATGAAAAAAATTCTTTAGGAAAGGATCAGATTCAGTTTTCTTAAACACTCATTCAGAGTGCTGGGAGAGTGAGAAACAAGGATTTGGCACTGAAAACAGCATTTTGTGTAAAACTGGGTTCTTGCATAATGAAAAAGTTTCTTAAGGAAATGATCAGAATCAGATTTCTTAAACGCTCATTATGAGTGCTGGGAGAGTGAGAAACAAGGAGTTCGCACTGAAATCTTCATTTTGTGTAAAACTGGGTTTGTTTATAATGAAAACATTTCTTTAGGAAAGGATCAGATTCAGTTTTCTTAAACACTCATTCAGAGTGCTGGGAGAGTGAGAAACAAGGACTTGGCATTGAAAACAGCATTTTGTGTAAAACTGGGTTCTTGCATAATGAAAAAGTTTCTTCAGGAAAGGATCAGAATCAGTTTTCTTTAACGTTCATTCTGAGTGCTGGGAGTGTGAGAAACAAGGACTTGGCAATGAAAACATCATTTTGTGAAAACTGGGTTTGTTTATAATGAAAAAAATTCTTTAGGAAAGGATCAGATTCAGTTTTCTTAAACACTCATTCAGAGTGCTGGGAGAGTGAGAAACAAGGACTTGGCATTGAAAACAGCATTTTGTGTAAAACTGGGTTCTTGCATAATGAAAAAGTTTCTTCAGGAAAGGATCAGAATCAGTTTTCTTAAACACTCATTCTGAGTGCTGGGAGAGTGAGAAACAAGGATTTGGCACTGAAAACATCATTTTGTGTAAAACTGGGTTCTTGCATAATGAAATAGTTTCTTAAGGAAAGGATCAGAATCAGTTTTCTTAAACGCTCAATATGAGTGCTGGGAGAGTGAGAAACAAGGACTTGGCACTGAAAACTGCATTTTGTGTAAAACTGGGTTATTTTGCATAATGAAAAAGTTTCTTAAGGAAAGGATAAGATTCAGTTTTCTTAAATGCTCATTCTGAGTGCTGGGTGAGTGAGAAACAAGGATTTGGTACTGATCTCTTTATTTTGTGTAAAACTGGCATTGTTTATAATGAAAACATTTATTTAGGAAAGGATCAGAATCAGTTTTCTTAAACGTTCATTCTGAGTGCTGGGAGAGTGAGAAACAAGGACTTGGCACTGAAAACAGTATTTTGTGTAAAACTGGGTTCTTGCATAATGAAAAAGTTTCTTAAGGAAATGATCAGAATCAGTTTTCTTAAACGCTCATTATGAGTGCTGGGAGAGTGAGAAACAAGGATTTGGCACTGAAATCTTCATTTTGTTTAAAACTGGATTTGTTTATAATGAAAAAAATTCTTTAGGAGAGGATCAGAGTCAGTTTTCTTAAACTCTCATTCTGAGTGCTGGGAGAGTGAGAAACAAGGATTTGGCACTGAAATCTTCATTTTGTTTAAAACTGGATTTGTTTATAATGAAAAAAATTCTTTAGGAAAGGATCAGAATCAGTTTTCTTAAACGCTCATTTTGAGTGCTGGGAGAGTGAGAAACAAGGATTTGGCACTAAAATCTTCATTTTGTGTAAAACTGGCTTTGTTTATAATGAAAAAAATTCTTTAGGAAAGGATCAGAATCAGTTTTCTTAAACGTTCATTCTGAGTGCTGGGAGAGTGAGAAACAAGGACTTGGCACTGAGAACAGCATTTTGTGTAAAACTGAGTTCTTGCATAATTAAAAAATTTCTTTAGGAAAGGATCAGAATCAGTTTTCTTAAACGCTCATTATGAGTGCTGGGAGAGTGAGAAACAAGGATTTGGCACTGAAATCTTCATTTTGTGTAAAACTGGCTTTGTTTATAATGAAAAAATTTCTTTAGGAAAGGATCAGAATCAGTTTTCTTAAACGTTCATTCTGAGTGCAGGGAGAGTGAGAAACAAGGACTTGGCACTGAAAACAGCATTTTGTGTAAAACTGGGTTCTTTGCATAATGAAAAAGTTTCTTAAGGAAATGATCAGAATCAGTCTTCTTAAACGCTCATTCTGAGTGCTGGGAGAGTGAGAAACAAACATTTGGCACTGAAATCTTCATTTTGTTTAAAACTGAATTTGTTTATAATGAAAAAATTTCTTAAGGAAAGGATCAGAATCAGTTTTCTTAAACGTTCATTCTGAGTGCTGGGAGAGTGAGAAACAAGGATCTGACACTGAAATCTATATTTTGTGTAAAACTGGCTTTTCGCATAATGAAAAAGTTTGTTAAGGAAAGGATCAGAATCAGTTTTCTTAAACGCTCATTCTGAGTGCTGGGAGAGTGAAAAACAAGGATTTGACACTGAAATCTATATTTTGTGTAAAACTGGGTTCTTGATAATGAAAATGTTCCTTAAGGAAAGGATCAGAATCAGTTTTTTTAAACGCTCATTCTGAGTGCTGGGAGAGTGAGAAACAAGGATCTGACACTGAAATCTATATTTTGTGTAAAACTGGCTTTGTGCATAATGATAAAGTTTGTTGAGGTAAGGATCAGAATCAGTTTTTTTAAACGCTCATTCTGAGTGCTGGGAGAGTGAGAAACAAGGACATTGTACTGAAAACAGCATTTTGTGTAAAACTGGCTTTGTGCATAATGATAAAGTTTGTTAAGGAAATGATCAGAATCAGTTTTCTTAAACGCTCTTTCTGAGTGCTGGGAGAGTGAGAAACAAGGATTTGGCACTGAAAACTTCATTTTGTGTAAAACTGGGTTCTTGCATAATGAAAAAGTTTGTTGATGTAAGGATCAGAATCAGTTTTTTTAAACGCTCATTCTGAGTGCCGGGAGAGTGAGAAACAAGGACTTGGCACTGAAAACTGCATTTTGTGTAAAACTGGCTTTTTGCATAATGAAAAAGTTTGTTAAGGAAAGGATCAGAATCAGTTTTCTTAAACGCTCATTCTGAGTGCTGGGAGTGTGAGAAACAAGGATTTGGCACTGAAAACTTCATTTTGTGTAAAACCTCTTTTGTGCATAATGAAAATGTTCCTTAAGGAAAGGATCAGAATCAGTTTTTTTAAACGCTCATTCTGAGTGCTGGGAGAGTGAGAAACAAGGACTTTGTACTGAAAACAGCATTTTGTGTAAAACTGGCTTTGTGCGTAATGAAAAAGTTTGTTAAGGAAAGGATCAGAATCAGTTTTCTTAAACGCTCATTCTGAGTGCTGGGAGTGTGAGAAACAAGGATTTGGCAATGAAAACTTAATTTTGTGTAAAACTGGCTTTTTGCATAATGAAAAAGTTTGTTAAGGAAAGGATCAGAATTAGTTTTCTTAAACGCTCTTTCTGAGTGCTGGGAGAGTGAGAAACAAGGATATGGCACTGAAAACTTCATTTTGTGTAAAACCTCTTTTGTGCATAATGAAAATGTTCCTTAAGGAAAGGATCAGAATCAGTTTTTTTAAACGCTCATTCTGAGTGCTGGGAGAGTGAGAAACAAGGATCTGACACTGAAATCTATATTTTGTGTAAAACTGGCTTTGTGCATAATGAAAAAGTGCGTTAAGAAAAGGATCAGATTAGATTTCTTAAACGTTTATTCTGAGTGCTTGTACAGTGAGAAACAATGGCTTTGAACTGAAAACTGCATTTTTTTTTTTGGATTTTACAACAATAGAATCATCACAAACATACAAATAGAGCAATTGGAAAAACATGAACTTGAACCCATTAAGGAACAAAATGCAATAAACATATAAATCCACAACTGACCAGACGGTAAAGATGATATCTCAAGTAAAGGCATTGAACAAAAATAAATACATAAAATAAAATCAAAATAATATATAATTCAAAATATTAATAATAAAATCAAAAAAAAAGAAGACAGAGGAAATCAAAATAATATAAAATTATTACTATATGTGACCCTGGACAACAAAACCAGTCTTATGGGTCATTTTTTCGAAATTGTGATTTGTACATAATCTGAAAGCTGAATAGTTAAGTTTTCTAACGATGTAAAGGTTGTCAGGATAAGACAATATTTTGTGGAGATACAACAGTTTAAAGCTGTGGAATCTGAAGGAGCAAAAAAAAACTAAATACTGAGAAAATCGCCTTTGAAGTTCATAATCAGAGATGCTGTAGCAGTCCATCCACTCGCAAAAATGAAGTTTTTACATATTTAGTTAGGATATTTCCTAAATATCTTCATGGAAAATGATCTTTACTTAGTATTCTAATGATTTTTGGCATAAAAGAAAAATCGATCATTTTGACCCATAGAATGTATTTTTGTCTTTTCCTCAAAATGTTCCCGTGCTACTTAAGACTGGTTTTGTGATCCAGGGTCACATATAACCTTCAAAATTCTACTCCCAATGTATCACTCTACTTTAATCGTAGGTGTCTAATTAAATAGGACCCCCTTAAATAGGAATCAACTTGTTATGATCCACATTACAAAAAAGAATGTCACTCTTTCCAAACAAAATCACCCTTAAAAATAATCACTTGCTAACTGGTCGGTAGATGTTCTAACACTGGCCTCCATATCCGGTCACAGATGGTGTTGTTTCCCCTAATCACAAGAGTTAGCCTTTCCATAGGCAGGATTCTAAGATCTCACGATACCAAAGTGAAAGAGATGGAGATTTAGGAGTTATCCACATAATCAAAATACATTTCCTAGCTAGGAGCAAAAGCTAAAGTAATGTCTTTTGGGGGCAAGCCTACTAGGAAATACCCAGGGTCCTTTTTACATGGTATCTCAAAAATTAAACCCAACTGGCGTGGAATGAGATCCCAGAACCTTGAAATGGCTGGACAATGCCAAAAACAATGCATAAAGGTGCCAATTTCCCTCTGACATTTGTTGTACAATGGAGAATGTTCTTAATCCATCTTATTTAGTATGGTAATAAATAGCCTAAGGAGAATTTAGTATTGAGTCTCCGCCAATCTGTTACAAGAAAAAGTTTTTCTGATGGTTTCAACTGCCTCCGCCCATCATCATCAGTATATTTGTTACGGAGCTCTCTCTCCCAAATGTGCCTGATTTGATCGATGCTATCCGGACACATCGAATACAGAAAAGAGTACAATTTTGAAATAAGGTGTCCCCTGCAGACGCAACAGGAACTGCTCCAACTCGCAACCCCTTGGCGCCTCATCCTGAAGTTTAACAGCGGCATCAACAAAATGTTGAATCTGAAGGTGGCCCCAAAATTCCTGAAATCGGCCGAAAGTCATAAAGGAATTGTTACAATATAAATCACTAATCGTCTTAATCCCCACTGTATGCCATCTGTGAAATATTGAATTTTGTACCACGGGTAGAAAGTCTCTATTGTGATTTAAAGGTGTCAGAAGAATGCCTTTTCTCCAAGCAAAAGCCATCATGTCCTGCCACACTTTCACAGTATTAAATACAGTATGTACAGTATTTTAGCTGTATGTTCAAATAAGGATGAGTTTAGCTCACCAAATATGATTCTCCCCCAGATCTTTCAAGATCACATCCATGAGTTATTTAAAACATCAATTTCAGTTAAGGAATTAGATTAGCTCAAAGGAAAATAAGTATAATAATAGTTATTAAATATACATATTTTATGGTGTCTGATTGGTAATATCAAGTATAACAATATTTGTATGCATTCGTGCAGCGAAGGCATTAATGATATTATAAACTTTACGTTATCTCATGGCCATAAGTAACGTTACTTCACCAAACGGGATCTAGAGCAAAGGTAGCATAGATCGAAACACAGATAAAGTGACCAAGTTTGTGAGCGTGAGCACAGAAAACCCATCACAAATAAATATATGGTTTGTTTATTCAACACTTCTCTACATGCTAAACATAAATGACGATCGCAGACACACAACAAATACATGAAAAACAAATGCGCTAGGGAGCGTGGAGAGAGAGAGAGAAAGAGAGAGAGAGAGCATGGCATGGCAACGATTTCTGAACATCATTAAAATCATCTTTAAAAAAGAGGCACAGATTTAACGCAGCTATTCTATAGAAACAGACTACTTGCAAAGCTCTGTGCTGTAGGTACTCGTATGCGCTTGGAGTGATGGAAATGTTCAGATGATTTCAGAATGCAGTCCTGCTTAAAGTTGCGGTCCTGCTGAAAGTTGTGGTTCTGCTGAAAGTTGTAGTCCTGCTGAAAGTTGCATGCCTTGTTTAAAGTCGCGAGCCTCGGCCCTCGTGACCGGCCGGGTAGCTCGTCGAGGTGTGCGTGGCAGCAGAGTCCATTTTTCCTTCTCCAGTTAGGGGGAGGTGAGAGGAAAGGTCCGACGATGCGGTCGACATTTAACTTCATGAAGGGCATGCCCTCAGAGTTTGAGTCGGCCAATCAAAAGACCTGTAAGTAACTTTACAAGATACCAGTCCAAATTATAACATAATGATTTTAATGTGTTCTATGGTCACACAATATGTATCAACAATGAGGAATTGAAAGAGGAACATTTGGATATAAAAAATGGACAGGTTTGAATTGCATCAAGTTATGATTATTTCGGATGTACGAATACAAACCACGCCTGAATTAAACTTGCATATCTAACAGTTACAGACTAATTAAAATGGCATGAGCGCCAATATATAACCAGATATTTAGATACATTTATAGGAAAGGACAGTTTAAACAGATAAGTTCCTATTGTCAGAGAAGTTTCTCTGGTTAGCTTCACCAATGCTTTGAACCTTAGTAGTCATAAATATCCCACAGGGTAACCAAAGGGTTATCAAGACTCTCAGTGAGATAACAAAACCTACAACCAGACCTCGCGAACCAGGTTTTGCTAAGGTCTTTTGATGGATAATCAAGAAACCAGGACAAAAACGTGGGGGAGTGGGGGAGTTTATGGTTTTCCTCTCAATGATCCAGTCCCTACATCTCTCCCCTTACGGAAGGTGAAGTGCGAATGTAAACTTCAGCTGACGTTGGATAGTTGGATCATGATGGCAGGATGAATGGAGGTTCCTATTCGTTCCCAGCATCTTGACATACAGGCAACTTAGGCACCTTCATTTTTTCCACCCTGCTTGGACATCAAGGGAGGACAGCCCTGCACCTGTTTGCTGGTTCTGCAACAGGTTGGTTCGAGTGTTTCCTGTCTCCACGGAGATGCACAGCAGCAGTCCTGGATGAAACAGCAGGTGGGATGGCATGATCAGCTTCCATGCAAATTCCTGGAGTGCGGTGTCATGGGAAGTGGCATTGTCTCGCTAACCCCCCCCCAAAATCACACGTAGCTGGGCAAAGATCCATCCATCCATCCATCTTCTTCCGCTTATCCGGGGTCGGATCGCAGGGGCAGCAGTCTAAGCAGGGATGCCCAGACTTCCCTCTCCCTAGACACTTCCTCCAGCTCTTCCGGGGGGACACCGAGGCGTTCCCAGGCCAGCCGGGAGACATAGTCCCTCCAGCGTGTCCTAGGTCTTTCCCGGGGTCTCCTCCCGGTGGGACATGCCCGGAACACCTTCCCGGGAAGGCGTCCAGGGGGCATCCGGAAAAGATGCCCGAGCCACCTCAGCTGGCCCCTCTCGATGTGGAGGAGCAGCGGATCTACTCTGAGCTCCTCCCGAGTGACCGAGCTTCTCACCCTATCTCTAAGGGATCGCCCAGCCACCCTGCGGAGAAAGCTCATTTCGGCCGCCTGTATCCGGGATCTTGTCCTTTCGGTCATGACCCACAGCTCATGACCATAGGTGAGAGTAGGAACGTAGATTGACCGGTAAATCGAGAGCTTCGCCTTGCGGCTCAGCTCCTTCTTCACCACGACGGACCGGTACAGCGACTGCATTACTGCAGAAGCTGCACCGATCCGTCTGTCAATCTCCCGTTCCATCCTTCCCTCACTCGTGAACAAGACCCCCAGATACTTGAATGCGAACCAAACTCCTGCTCCGGTTGTACAGGGACCGGATAGCCCTTACCAAAGGGTCCCGAATCCCATACTCCCGGAGCACCCTCCACAAGATGCCTCGAGGGACACAGTCGAATGCCTTCTCCAAATCCACAAAACACATGTGGATTGGTTGGGCAAACTCCCATGATCCCTCCAGCACCCTGGAGACGGTATAGAGCTGGTCCAGTGTTCCACGACCGGGACGAAAACCACACTGTTCCTCCTGAATCCGAGGTTCTACCTGGGCAAAGATATGATACACAATCTTGTCACTCACATCACGTTACTCTTGCTGGGTGGAGCGTGCTCTCTGGCCTTCACATTTTCTGCAGTGATTGCTGGGCAAAAGCAGGTGTCACGCTCCGGTGTCTTTCATTGAAGTACTGGTGAGTGGTGTAGGGTGTGATAAGATTGGAGTCTCTTGGCTGGCCCTGGGGATGTTGTGGTGGTGCCGTCTAACCTCAGCTGTGGTAAGAGCTGTGTTCTGCTGGTGCTTGGCTACCCCCCTTACGTTCTGGTCCCGCTGTCAGTGTAGACCAGTGTTAAGGTAGTGTTTGGTAAGTCCAGCTTTCAGATGGAACTCCATTCAGCAAGGGTAAATCAGGCATGTGGTGAAGCGCAGGTGTCATTTGGAGTGTACATGGCACCCTCATGATTTACATGAGTGGGCAGTTCTTTTTAACAGTTCACAGACCTTGTAGGTGGTGTTCTGTGAGCCCAGGATGCAGCTAGCTTGGGATGTAATGTCAAGTGGTTCTGTGAGTGGGGCCATGTAGTTGACATTAGTTCTGCATCGTTGTCTTTTGTGCAGAGCAGCTCTAGCACTGGCAGTTGATGGCAGGTGCAGGGCGTGGTCCATCTCCTTGTGGTAATCCAATGTCATTCACTTCATAAAGACATTGTTCAAAATATTTGGTAAATGTACTCATTTGTACAGTATGCACGCTGCAAAAAGATGACTTATTCAGTAAAAGGGGGTGTGAGTGGGCCATGTATTCCATTGAATATGTATGGTTAAAGGCTTGGTCACACTGTGTGTTGAGCTGAACAGTGACCCGTTTTGGTGAATGCAGGTGCTACAGTCTCATTTATTCACCAGAGTGCAAAGCTCTGGCCTTTTTAAAATCTAGTAGAAAGTTCTCGCACTTGAGAGGGCCCCCCATGGGGCTATGAGATTGGCGAGAACCAGGAAGTAGCAGGTTCAGCATTGGTTATCCATTCAAGGCATAGGTGTCCTGGGCCAATGCCGTGGTTGAGAGGCATGAGTCCAATGGAAACTGTGCGCACTTGGCAAAAGAGGAAATGTCTGATGCTGATGTTGTTGTGGAGAGCGTGTGAACAGTGTAAAGCAGAAAATTCTGCCCATAGTTCCTGTAGGGTGCCTCTTATCATCATGTCACTTGGTGATGTGCCTTTGGCATGTAAGGGCAGGAAACGTTTGAGTCGTCGGCTGGTTCGACCTTGAGACTGAGTTGCGACCAGCTGAGGTGTCATTCGTTGCATTTGTGACCTGGCAATGCATTTCAGATGAGTTGGCTGGCTGGAAAGCAGAAGTTCCCGCACTTGAGCACAATTCTATTGTGATGCTTAAAGTCTCTTAGAGGCTTAAAAAGCAATTCAGCAGGTCGTCGCTGGTGAAAAGAGGGCATAGGTCCATTTGTGATATGTAATTGGGGAGTACATGCACGTGTAGCCGCTGGTCAGGTTTTTGGGAACTTCTTGTTCAGTCATACCTCAGTTGATGGCCGTGTGTGTGTCTCGACTGGTTCTGGGTAGTCAGCCGTCTGGGTGCTTGAATGTTCCAGGCAGGCTGTAACATTTGCTGAGTCTCTTCTGAAGATCTGCTGCTGTGATGTACCCTGAAGAAACAGTTTTTTGTGATGTGCAGAGATAGGCAGGATTTTAACAGTCTTTATGAAGGCAGCGCTATGTTCTCTGTAGGCCTTATAGGCTGAGTTCCGCTAATATCAGGTGATCGTGGCGGAAAGAGGCTGTAGCAGAGGTGTTTTAGCTGCTGTAGTCCGCTTTGACAGTTTCTGACTGCTGGCATAGGATACTGTGGTCCTCTTGGCTGGAGGTGATCCTAAGGAGGCGATCTGTCTCTTGTGGTCACACTGGGCAGTGAAAATGCCTGAGAGACAATGATTTGCAGGTAGGCATTTGTTGTGGCCTCCTGCAGTGTTCAAGATGACAGCATTTAGTGGTGACAGCTGTCATGTTTCTGGCCAGCTTGCTGGGGTCTGTGGAGCCATGCAGCGTGTGTGTCTGCAGGTTCTTATGGATTGTTCCTGCCCCACCCCTCTGTGTTTGCTGGCTAATAAGGTGTGAACGTTGGGCTTTCGCCCCCCTTTCGCAGCTTTGGGCTTTTAGCTGGGGGCTGGCGGATAAGTGGTGTGGGTTTACACAGGAAACACTATGAATAATGTTGCTGAAGAGTGTTACCTATGGGGTCATTCTGTGACTTAGGCTATTCTGTTCATCAACATAATTACCAAGAATTTTACTGATGTTCAGAAAGGTTCAGTCTCTGATAGGATGAAGAAAAACAAAATCACGTAAGTCAAGAGAGAGGGAGGTTAGGATAGGGAAGGAGGGTTTCTTCTTTCTGGTACGGGGGAGAACGGGCTCCACACTAAGGTCTATGAAGGATCCCGTATGTAGGGGGCGCTATGGAGTCATAGTAAAGTAAAGTCAGTTAAATCATTTAATGAATAACTGATATACACAAATTAGGCAATTGAGAGTTAATCATAAACACCTTAAAAGTGCAATCTGATTGTTTTGATCAAAGTTCAAATTCAATTAAGTTGGTTTAATTAAAATTGAAGTATTATCAAATACAATTCTATCTGCAAGTGAGAAAATGTAAAAAACCCTGAGAAATAATTCAAATAAAAATCGAATCATCCAAGCATTAACGGACTTCTAGAGTATTATGGAATGTTTGAATATTTTGTAACAGTTGTGTAATTGAGTCTCTCAATTCTCCTTAGAATGAAAAGATGAATCTCATCATTCAGTCACTAATGCAAAAGGGTCAATAATGCATAAGATGCTGAAAAAGCAAAGATTGTGAAGGAGTTACACCATTAAACTGCCCACAGGTCTTCAGAAAAATCCTTCAGACAACAGTTTGATCAACAACTATTACAAGACATAAAAAATTCACTGATGGTTCAGGTAATGTCGTACAAGATTAAGAACCAGTCGTGCAGGTATGTTAAGTCTTGAACTGGCTTACTCATAAATGTAGATAATTATGTGTAAAAAACTTTATGAAAATGTCCGTTACGTGAAATAACAGGGCAGTAATAATACATTTTCAACAATTTCTCTGCAAGGGGTGTGTACACTTCTGACCACAACTCTACAGTACATAGGATTTTAAACTTCTCTTTTTAATTTTGATGCCAGCAAGATTTAAAAAAATATGGGACAGAGACAAAAAACTCTTGGGTACTTCAAAATCAAAAACAGTTCTCAGAACAGTCTTTTAACAATCAGAACTTTCAATATACAGTACCAGTTTTAAAAATCTTACAAAATGTTTGAAATAACTTTTCCAGTTAAAATTATAATTGTGTCAACCTGTCAATTTCATTAGAAAACAAAAATTTTATTTATATACATATACACATAGATTTTAATCAAAGGGTGGCCACACTGAAGATGCTAAAATATAAGGTAGTGTTGATTTATTTTAGATGCTTTTAGTCACAACATAATTCATAGTTACAAATCTGTAATTCAATTGTTTTAATGAGTAAACTATTACTATAAATGGTGAAAAAACATAAGCGTTTGCAAATTTGAACCAATACTGTATATTTTAAAGAATTATGAAACAAAGATTGACCAACAAGGCCAAAAACTGTTGTGCAGCTAAAATCCTATACAGAAAACTGCAGCAAGAGGTCTGGGCATCTCTACTGTCCCTGTCAATACTATGACCCTGATGGACTTACTAGTTTGAAGAATGGATGTTAATACAGGTGTTGGCCTCCTCAGCTCCAAAACACTTAAAAGTGCTTACATCAACCATCATTGCTGCTTCATTGGTGATGGAAAATGTGTAAACTTTGTGGGCTTTAGTTGGTTCTGAGTCTTTTGAAATTTCAAGTAGTTGTTTTCCAAGTGCAATGCAAACCCTCCGTCTGACTCCAGAACTCAGTAAGCTGATTCCTCGTCTCTTAAAAAGAAATTGTGAGAAAAATAAATCCTTACAGTATTTTATATTTTCTTGACAATCACCAAAAACAAAATGTTTTTGGCTTTAAATTGTTTAATATACAGTAGAGAAAGCACTATTATGCTCCCTGTAAATATTAGGTAAAGTTATTACACACTCAAATGCCAAAAATATAAAAAAAATAAGAGACCCAATTTAAAGTAATCCCTCTAGTTCTAAATCAAAGTGTGAAAGCAAAACATTCTTAGATTGGAGGTTAAACTTGCTAGATAAAATACTAATAATGTAATACTAGTACATTCATATTGCCTATGTTCTATGAAAATCGTTTGTAATGAAGAGTGGCATGTACAAGAGAGTGGTCCTGCAATTACACAACCAGCAACAGAGACCGTAACAGTAAAGTCAGTGGAGCTCATGTCATCCATGCATATTTGTCATAACTTATTATTAACTAGTGTTATTTGTATATGACATTTTAAATGATATAAAACTGATTCAAGGTCAATATGAAATGACATGAAAGTACAGTGATGTTCATAACTGTTACGAAGACAACCAGAACTATCACCTTCTAACAACATCAAAGAAAGAAACAACACAAATCGAAGTTTTTTGCGTGTGAATGCCCAAACTAAATGGTTACATGACACCCATATATTATGTATGTATTTGTTTTAGTGTTTAGGGTACACACATAAGAGGCATACTACTCAAAAGTGTGAAAATGTTTGAATATGCATTTCTCCAGAAACCTACAAGCCACAATTAGCCTTAACAAAAAGAGAATAATAACACAACTACAACAAAGAAACTCACCCTTTGCCGGCTCTCTTGTGGAACCTGAAGTGAAGACAAATATTCATGTTATACAATGTTTCTAGACAATTTCTCAATTCATTTATAAAATTAACTTGAAGTAGTGTTCAGGAAAAAGACATTTGTGAGTTTGTATTTTAAGAATAATGGAACTAAATCAAACATAACACTGTAAGTTGGGAATTCAATTTTCTATTAAAGGACAACAATTTGCGATTTTAAGAGATTTCCAGAAACATGTCTTATCTTCATAAGGGCAATATGTTAATAACCTTATTAAATGTAAATTGACATCTGTATTTTATGTAAAATACGTATATTTAATCAATTAATTCATCAAATAAGAATAATGAAGTAGTATAGACAGTTATATATTATCAGCATCAAAAAAGCCATCTTTAAACTGCAGAAGTTGAATCTGTTTAGGCTTATTACAAAGACTTTTTATCCCATTATAAGAAACGAGTCATATTTACATTGTAGGCCTATCTGCACTCTGTTGTTAAACTTCTGATTGGCCATTATCTCCA
Source organism: Triplophysa bombifrons (assembly GCA_029783895.1). NCBI lineage: Eukaryota > Metazoa > Chordata > Actinopteri > Cypriniformes > Nemacheilidae > Triplophysa > Triplophysa bombifrons. The sequence continues at coordinate 10,820,876 of CM056455.1, forward strand.
AGCGCTGTCTCTCAGGTGTTGTAATACTCAACGCTGCAATCAAAACACGGAAAATAAATCTCTTTTCATTAACGTTAGTTTGAATGATCAACATATTATTCACATTATAAATTCTTCCTCAACAGCGCATTAAATATTCTCTTAAACGTTAGTTGAGTAAATGGCTCGCAAAATGTTATCATCACACAATTACAGTGCAGTGTTATCTCAACTTTAGCGGTGAAATTTGATAGAAGTTGTTCAAATTTTCCAATAATATTCTCACAGACCTGGGCCATCTTCATGTTAGCATGCTCTGATAACATACAAGTTAGCTAGCATCCGAGTTATACCCATCTAACGCAGAAAAACTCACAAAAAATTTAAGTTAAGCATTAACGTTATTCAACGTAATAAATGAACAATTAATTAATTGTAAGAATATTACTTTTTGTCCCCTGGTCTAGGTATTGATATTCTAAGGTTGAAGAGTCTAGTCGATGGAACACACAGAGTTTCAGATCTGGGAACCAAGAATGACACAGACACAGATCTGCAGTTCAATCTGAGTTCAAACTTTATTGAATAAAGTTCCGATACTTATATTCATAAAAGAGAAAGTAACTATGTCATTGAAACTATGTCATTGACCTATTAATATTATTCACGTGGGTTAGTTCCTGTTCTTAGAACTTCTTAGAAGTATATTAGTATTTTTAGCAAAAGGCAGCACGATGTTCTGAACATTCTGTTAACTTGGTCAGCACTTGAACTCAAGTAAGGTTAGACATAATTCATGTACAATATTCATTGAAATATATTTCACATGATATGATTTGTGAACAATAATCATTGCAATACATTTCACACAATATGTGTGGGACACAGGCAAAACCCAAATTCTCACAATGGCCACTTTCAAACCAACGGTCTTACAAACAACCCTCTGTCCCTTTAAAGAAACAAAACATACTTAAAATATATGAATAAAGTATACCCAAATCAATTTTTGGCCTTTAGCGTAACAACGTTTTTTTTCCAAACACAATAAGTGCTTCTGCAATCGTGCACTCGGTAAAAGAATTGATATCTAAAATATCCATAAGAATTGGTCCCTTGGTGCACTCAGGGGTGATTACAGAGTCAGCACTGTTGGCTGGGCTCGAAGTGGGGCCCAGCTAGGCCACCCAGGACCACATTAAGGTCCCAAGAGGGTATGGTGTGGGGACGAGGGGGATTCCGCCTTCTCGCGCTCCTTAGGAACCTGATGACCAGGTCGTGCTGCCCTAGAGATTTTCCATCCACTGAGTCGTGATGAGAGGCAATTGCAGCTACATACACTTTCAGTGCGGAAGGGGAGATGTTAGTCTTCAATCTCTTTTGTAGGAAGGACAACACGATCCCGATCGAGCATCTCCGTGGGTCTTCTCGTTTTGAGAGACACCAGGATGAGAAGAGGTGCCATTTGTAGGCGTATAACCGCCTAGTGGATGGTGCCCTGGCCTGTGCAATGGTTTCAGCCACAGAGGGGTGTAACCTGCTCAGGATCTCCTCGTCCCGTCCAGAGACAAGACATGTAGGTTCCAGAGCTCTGGCCTGGGATGCCAGAACGTGCCCATCCCCTGAGAGAGCAGGTCCTCTGTCAGGGGAATGGGCCAGGGGGGAGTTGTTGTCAAGAGCATTTGCTCCGAGAACCAAGTGCGGTTGGGCCAGTATGGCGCAAACAGTAATAATTGTTGCTCCTCTTCCCTTAACTTGCACAGTGTCTGTGCAAGGAAGCTCACTGGGGGGAAGGCGTACTTCTGCTTGTCCCGCGGCCAGCTGTGCGCCAGGGCATCCGTGCCGAGGGGGGCCTCGGTCAGGGAGTACCAAAGCGGACAATGGGTGGTGTCGTGAGAGGCAAAGAGGTCTATCTGTTCCTGTCCGAACAGCACCCAAATGAGCTGGACTGCGCGGGGGTGGAGTCGCACTCTCCGCAAGGTGTATACTGACGAGAGAGTGTGTCGGCTGTCTGGTTCAGTTCGCCTGGGATGTGTGTGGCTCGCAGGGAGCGGATCACCTGCTGACTCCACATGAGGAGGCGTCGGGCAAGTTGTGTTAGCTGCCGTGAGCGTACGCCACCCTGGCGATTGATGTACGCTACGGCTGTCGTGCTGGCCCTCTACTAGAGGCCGTAGCCTTCTCAGCGCAAGCAGCTAAGCCCACAGCTCTAGGCAATTGATATGCCAGCGCAGACGGGAGCCCGTCCAGCGCCCCGCTACTGCCTGCCCGTTGCACACTGCGCCCCACCCCTGCAGCGAGGTGTCCGTCGTCACCACGACGTGCCTCGTAACCTGCCCGAGGGGAACCCCCGCTGGGAGGAATGTCAAGGAAGACCAAGGGGTTAGGGTGCGTTGGCAGCAGGGCGTCACCACCATGCGGCCTGCTGCCGGTGTGCCACACTGTCCTCGGAACTCGACTTTGTAGCCAGTGTTGAAGCGGTCTCATGTGCATCAATCCGAGAGGTATTACCCCCGCAGGGGGACCGCCGACTGCCTGAAGTGTTCCAGGCAGTTCAACACTGACTGGGCGCGTGCTGCGGACAGCTGCGCCATCAAGGTGACAGAGTTTAGTTCCATACCGAGATAGAGGATGCTCTGCACTGGCGAGAGTTTGCTCTTTTCTCGGATGACCTGAAATCCCAATCGATCTAGATGCCAGAGCATCAGGTCCCTTTGTGTACACAACAGATCTCGCAAGTGTGCTAAGATAAGCCAGTCGTTGATATAGTTTAGTACCCGCAGGGACAGACCGAAAGGGAGGACTCTGTACTGATATGCCAACCCCTCGAATGCGAACCGTAGGAACGGCCGGTGTCGAGGGAGGATCGAGACATGAAAGTAAGTGTCCTTCAGGTTGATTGCCACGAACCAATCCTGACACCTGATAGAGGTCAGGATACGCCTCTGCGTGAGCATCCTGAATGGCAGCTTGTGAAGGTGCTTGTCCAGGGTACGCAGATCTAGGATGGGGCGCAACCCTCCGTCTTTTTTGGGAACGATGAAGTACGGGCTGTAAAACCCGCTGAACATCTTGGCTTGAGGGACAGACTCGATTGACTGTTTCGCCAGAAAGGTTGAGACCTCTGCCCGAAGTTTGGAGGCGTCCCTGCCTCTCATCCTCACAGGTCACTCATCCTCACAAGGTTGAGGCAGAGGTGTCTCTCCTGGACCACTAGTGTGGACATCGTCCGACCCAGGGCCCATGTTGTCACCTTAGTCGTCTGTAGAGCGAGGTCAGTGGCACCACGGAGTTCTTGCATAACACCCGGGTTGGCCTTGCCCTCGTGGATCTCTCTAAGCCCTAGCCTGATGGACCTGCAGGATGGCCATGGCGCGGAGAGAGGAGGCAGCCTGGCCCGCAGCACTGTAAGCCTTCACCACCAGGGATGCCGAAGTCTTACAGGCTTTGGACGGAAGGCGAGGTCTATTCCTCCAGGTGGCAGCCGTCTGCGGGCACAGGTGCACCGCAACCGCACGCTCCACCTGGGGGATCTCGACATAGCCCTTGGCTGCCCCACCATCGAGGGAGGCGGAGCTGGTCTGAGAGGAACGAGAACAGGCAGTGCGGGCAAGATATGTCAACGAACCCTCCTCGATGAGGGTGCCGCACCCAAGAGAACAGCGGGACATGCCACGCTGTAGAGTGCTCAGTCGTGAAAAGGACTTTTTGGAAAAAAGCTCTGACACCACTGGAACCGCCGAGATGCCCAGGGGAAGGTCGCTGCAGGTAGGGACGGTCTGCTGCAACACGTCGTAGAACCAGAAGTATGATAGAAGAATTCTTTGAATTTGAAAATGTACTCATGAGCGATGGCTCTGAAGAACAAAAGGTAAATGAATGCTGCACGCAGGCTTCCTTTTATACCAAACATCCGGGGGTGGAGACCGGCAAATTTCATTGGCCTTTTCTATAGTAGTCAGAGCTGATTAGTTCTTAAGGGCGAACCCCATCTGTCATTCTCGACACAACGTCAAGAGACCGACAGAAAGGGAATTACAGGCCTATATCGAATTTACCTTTTATATCTAAAGTTCTTGAAAAAGTAGTTTCAACTCAGTTATGCTCCTTCCTCCAAAGGAATGACATTAATGAAGAATCCTAGTCTGGATTTCGAGCATGTCACAGTACAGAGACTGCTTTGATCAGAGCTACGAATTATCTGCTTTTAGCGTCTGACCGTGGCTGTATTTCGTTATTGGTGCTGCTAGACCTTAGGGCTGCATTTGACACCATTGACCACAGCATACTGCTACACAGACTCGAAAAGTACGTCGGTATTAATGGAATAGCATTGAAATGGTTTAAGTCTTATTTATCTGACCGTTTTCAATTTGTAGCAAAAAACAATGAGGTGTCCCGCAAATCGCAAGTCCAGTACGGTGTACCACAGGGCTCAGTCTTAGGGCCTCTGCTCTTCGCATTATATATGCTACCTCTAGGAGATATAATAAAGCGACACTGAATTAGCTTTCACTGTTATGCTGATGATACTCAACTTTATATTTCCTCGAAGCCTCATGAAACCCAGCAGTTCCATGAAATAAAGGAATGCATACTTGATTTAAGAAACTGGATGAGTAACAATTTTTTACTACTGAACTCGGACAAAACAGAAGTGTTACTTACTGGACAAAAAACCGCCATACGTAATAACCAAGAATACTGTTTAACTATTGACGGATGCTCCATACAATCCTCGTCGTCAGATAAGAATCTTGGGCGTTGTATTCGATACTAATCTGTCATTTGAGAGCCATGTCACCAACACCCGCAAAATTGCATTTTTCCATCTGAAGAATATATCTAAACTACGTCATATGCTGTTCCTGTCAGATGCAGAGAAATTAATTCATGCATTCATTACATCATGACATCATGACATCAAGACTAGATTACTGTAATGCACTTTTAGGTGGTTGCCCTGTAGGCCTATTACAGAAAGTGCAACTGGTTCAAAACGCGGCAGCTCGAGTTCCTACACGTAAAAAAAGTATGAGCATATAACCCTGGTTCTGTTAACCTTGCACTGGTTACCGATAAAGCATCGCATTAACTTTAAGATCTTGCTTATTACCTATTAAGCCCTACATGGTCTAGCGCTGCAGTATTTGAATGAACTTCTATTGTATTACAATCCTCCACGTGCATTACGCTCTCAGGCGTCCTGTCAGTTGGTAATACATAGAATTTCAAACTCAAGTGCAGGTGGTAGATCCTGTTCTTATCTAGCGACTAAACTTTGGAATATTCTTCCCTGCACTGTCCGGGAGGCAGACACACTCTGTCAGTTTAAATCAAGACTAAAGACACATCTTTTTAATCTTGCATACACTACACTTCCATAATATGAATCCTCGGGGGATTTAGGCTGCATTATTTAGATCAACCGGAACCAGAAACACATCCAACAACAAATGATGTACTTGTTGCATCAAAGAGTGGAGAACAGTACTCTACTCTCAGCCAGTCTTGTCTCTTTGTTCCAAGGTTACCGAAGGATGCAATTCATTCCCAGACCTGATGGCAGAGCTGAGAATGGGAAGCGCTGACCTGACAAGAGCTGAGATGATAGAGCTGGATAAAGGACGTGGCAACTTGACACAATTTTTCTACAACACTTCAAATGCTATTCGATTGTTAATGATAATCTTAAATCTATAATTTACCTTATTAGTAAGTTTATTTATTTTTTATTTAGCCTTGTTGTGCAAGCACTGTTGAGCTTGTGCAGAGGCACCAGCTTTTGCCAGAGGGGAACTGGAATCCCCTGGTTGGGCCTGGGTTCTCCTGAGGTTTTTTTCTCAATTGGAGTTTTGGGTTCCTCGCCACCATTTGCATATTGTTTTGCACTATTTGCCGGGGGGGCTGCTTTAGAAATTAGACATAATTAATATTGCATATAAGAATTTATAGTCAGTTTAATATTTGACCTGTGGTTCTCTCTCCTTTATCTCAAATGTGTGCTTTCACTGTGCGTGTGTGCGAGTGTGTTTGCGTGTGTGCGTTTATGTCAATGTGTGTAAGCATGTATGCATATTGTGTGTGTGGAGCATGTGTATGTCTGTCTTTTGTTGTTTTCACCTTTTTCTTGTTTTACAGGTATATGCCTTTAGTTGTTTTTCTTGTATTCAATGTGTCTCATGAACAGCTGCTTTTTAACAATGAAAATTGTAAAAAGCGCTATATAAATAAAGTTGAGTTGAGTTGAGGTGGCCCCCACCTCACGAAAGGTAGTTCTTTCCTCAGCGTAGTCAGTGCTTCCTCCACCCTGAGGTGCAGTAAGGTGAATCCCCTGTTGAGATTATATTTCAAATTGGAGCTTGCCTGCTCTACTGAAGAACACAACTTCAGTCTGGAAGCGTTTATCCACTGTGGTCTGAGTGACGGCAATCACAGTCGCTGGTCCGTGGTACTTTGGTTCTCCAACCTTGGTCGGCTTTAGACTCTTCACTAAGACCTTTTGTCCTGGAACAAAGTTATGAGTAGGCTGTTCGGAGGGAAGAGAAAGACACAAAGAAACATCAGCACATATAGAGTTCAACTTTTCGACTAGGGAAGTCACGTAGTCCTCCTGGATCACCTCCAAATAACCTAAGGAAGAAATTCCTGCCCGGCCCCTGACCCACGGGGTCGGGAAAGGTCTACCCATTAGTATTTCAAAAGGTGACAATCTTGTTGTGGAAGATGGAGTCATTCTTATTTCGGTCAAGACTGCGGGCAACAAATCAACCCACTTTTTTCCAGTATCGATTACAGCTTTTGTTAGTCGTGTTTTGAGTGTCCGATTAAATCGTTCCACGACTGCTGAGCTTTGCGGATGATAAGGAATATTAAAATGCCAATCAATAGACAACGCTTTTGATTAAAGCTGTGTTACCTTTGACGTGAACGCGGTCGCGTTATCGGATTCTGTAGTGGCGGGAATTCCGTCACGAGGTAGGATCTCTTTCGTTAAGATTTTCACCACTGTTTTAGCGTCATCTTTTGCACATGGAAATGCTTCTGGCCACTTTGAGAATCGATCAACAATTACCAGAAGATATTTCAGATTACCTATCGGTGGCATGTGCGTGAAATCAATTTGTACATGTTGAAATGGAGCTTCCGGATGTGGCAATGCATCGTGCTTGACTGATTTGTGCGGATTTACCTGAACACATGTTAAGCATGCATCCAGAATGAGTTTTGCTGTTTTATGAACATCGGCAATGCAATGCAATTGATTAATTGCTTGAACCACTTTTGCACAACGGATATGAGATAAACCATGATAATGTTTAATTAGGATAATAAATCCTAATTTTGGTAGTGCTACTCTACCCTGTTCATCTCTAATGATCCCTTCTTTGTCAGGAGCACAATTTTTTTTCCAGTGCTCTAAGTCTCCCTGTGTTGGTTGACTTTGCAGAATTTTAATGTCAATGTCAGGTACATTCGATATGTGCACTGTCATAGCTACCTGTGTTGCATCTTTCTGATGAAATGGTGATTAAACCTGTGCTTGGGCTGCTGCCTTTGCGGCTTCATCAGCCTTTATGTTGCCTATAGTCTGTTCCTGTTCCCCCGAAGCATGACCTTTGACTTTCACTATGGCCACTTCGAGCGGAAGCTGAACTGCTTCGGTCAACTGTCCTATCAGGTTTGCATGTGCTATTGGCTTACCATCAGCTGTTTTGATACATTTTGCTTCCCACATTTTAGCATAATGGTGAAGAACACTCCACGCATACTTAGAGTCAGTGTAAATTGTTACTCGCTTCTCTGTCATCAGTTCACATGCCCGTAATTAATGCTTTCAACTCTGCTGCTTGAGCCGAATTGTAGTCTAGAGCAAAAGCTTCTATTACCTCTCCTGAGTCGGAAACCACAGCATAAACACAGAGATAGAGACCATCAGAGGGCTTTGAACAAGACCCATCAACATAAATGAGGGCTTTGAACAAGACCCATCAACATAAATGTGTTGTCCCCCCTCTAGGGGCGTATCCAACATATCGACCCTAGAAGAGTAAAAGGTTGTCAGTTCAAAGATGCAATCATGTTCAACATTGAAATCTGCCATGTCTACCATACCTAAAATACTCAGCAAAGCAGGATTAATGTTTGCTGTTGTTTGAATGCTAAGATTTTCGTTGCCAGAAGAGTAGCCTTGTAACCTGAGCGTCGTTGCGCTGTCATGTGTTGTGTTTGCATGTTGTGTAAAATTGCGCCTACCTGATGGGATGCATACAATGTTAAAGGGTGCGACAGAACAGTTTTCTCAGCCATCTGCACAGTCAGAGCCGCTGCAGCCACAGCAGAAAAGACACGCTGGCATACCTGTGACTATGTTATCTAACTTTTTAGACAGATATGCTACTTTTCTATATGTCGAGCCATGCTGTTGCAAAAGGACCCCTAAGGCTGCACTCACTGTCTCCCTAGTGTGCAAGTGAAAAGGCTTGGTGTAGTCCGGGAGGCCCAATGCTGGTGTGGTTGTGATAGCTGCTTTATAGGCATTGAAATGTTCATCTGCTTCCGCAGTCCACGTCAGTGGTGTGTTTGGCGGAGTTTTGTGATCTGTCAAACCCCTCAGATGCATATCATGAATCGTGCAATCAGGTATCCACTGTCTACAATATTTAATTAGTCCCAGGAGGCTTTGGAGCTGCTGAACTGTTCGTGGGGACTTAACATTTCTGATCAGCTGGACCCTGTCTGTGGATATTGCTCTAAGACCCTGCGTAAGCACATGTCCCAAATAGGTCACCTTAGTTTTTACCCATTGCAGTTTCTCTTTTGAGGCTTCGAATGAACATCCTTCCTAGAATCTTATACCCCATGCAAATGTTGCCACTTAGATTTCCCATTAAAAGTATAACTGATTTGAAAAGAACTTTCTCAAAGTTTATTTGGAGCGGAAAAGGCCTAGGGTAAGGATGAAAATCCTACAGTTACCGGTAGAAAGGGGAGGGCAGGCATTACCTAATTTGAAGTATTACAACTGGGCCTGCCATACCCATACAATTTGCATATGGCTGCATTCTCATCTTGACCTTGCACCTTGTGTGGATGAGGGGGCTGCACTGCCTTTTTTCTTTACTAAATCTGCTTACGAATCATAAGGTTCTTAAGTCTATGCCCAATATAAGAAACAACCCTATCTTATTTAATACAGTGAAAGTGTGGCAAGACATGATGGCTTTTGCAGGGAGAAGAGGCATTCTTTCAACTCTGACACCTTTAATTCAGAATAGAGACTTTCTCCCCGGGGTCCAAAAATCAATTATTCACAGATGGCATGCAGTGGGGATTAAGACGATTAGTGATTTATATTATGACACTTCTTTTATGACTTTCGGCCAATTACAGGAAAAGTTTAAGCTTGGACGCAAACATTTTTGGGGCTACCTTCAGATTCAACATTTTGTTGATGCCGCTGTTAAACTTCAAGATGAGTCGCCAAGGGGTTGCGAGTTGGAGCAGTTCCTGTTGTGTCTGCAGGGACACAACACCTTATTTCAAAATTGTACTATTTTCTGTATTCAATGGATCCGGGCAACATCGATCATATCATGCACATTTGGGACAGAGAGCTCGGTAACGAATATATTGATGATGATTGGGCGGAGGCTGTTGAAACCATCAGAAAAACATTTTCTTGTAACAGATTGGCGGAGACTCAATACAAAATTCTCCTTAGGCTATTTATTACCCCGCTCATACTTAATAAGTTGGATAAACAACATTCCTCACTGTGTAACAAATGCCAGAGGGAAATAGGCACGTTTATGCACTGTTTTTGGCACTGTCCAGCCATTTCAAGGTTCTGGGACCTCATAGCACGCCAGTTGGGTTTAATTTTTGACATACCATTTAATAAGGACCCTGGTTATTTCCTGGTAGGCTTGCCCCCAAAAGACATTGCTTTGGATGCTAATGGTTTTTTGCTTTGTGATAAGCTTTTGCTACTAGCTAGGAAATGTATTTTAATTTTGTGGATCACTCCTAAATCTCCATCTCTTTCACTTTGGTATCGCAAGATCTTCAGAATCCTGCCTATGGAAAGGCTAACTGCTTTGATTAGGGAAAACAACACCATCTTTGACTGGATATGGAGGCCAGGGTTAGAACATCTCCCACCCAGTTTACGAGTGATTATTTTTAAGGGTGATTTTGTTTGGGAAGAGTGACATATTTCTTTTTTGTAATGTGGATCATAATAAGTTGATTCCTATTTAAGGGAGTCCAGAGGGTATTAGACAAGATTAAGATTTAAGTAAAGTGATGCATTGGGAGGAGAGTCTTGAAGGTTATATAGTAATACTTTTATATTATTTTGATTTCCTGTCCTTTTTTTATGATTTTATTTTTAATATTTTTTTATTGTATAATATTTAGATTTTACTGCATGTATTTGTTTTTGTTCTTTGCCTTTACTTGTGATATCATGTGTACAGTCTGGAGCAGTTGTGGATTTATATGTATATTGCATTGTGTTCCTTAACGGGTTCAAGTTCATGTCTTTCCAATTGCTCTATTTGTATCTGTGTGATGTTTCTATTGTTGTGGAAAAAAAAAAAAAAAAAAATCAATTTCAGTTAAGGAATTAGTTTAGCTCAAAGGAAAATAAGTATAATAATCTTTATTAAATATACATATTTTACGGTGTCTGATTGGTTATATCAAGTATAACAATATTTGTATGCATTCGTCCAGCGAATGCATTAATGATATTATAAACTTTACGTTATCTCATGGCCATAAGTAACGTTACTTTACCAAACAGGATTTAGAGCAAACCCAGATAGCACACGTACCCTTGCGGAGACGTCTGCTTAAGATCGTTTCATCGTCTGTAGATCGGCTTTGAACATTGTTAAAGAAGATGTCTGACATATCTCTGCCAGATACGAGGTCTCCAAACATTCGACATGTGCAGTATATTGCGCCGACCGGGTAAGATGTCTGCCATATCCAGTGTTGGGAAAGTTCACGTTCTACATGAACAAGTTCAAAGTTCAATTCACAAATTTTAAAATGAACTAGTTCAGTTCATAGTTCAAACTTCAAAATTTTGAACTAAGTTCACTAAGTTCCAAAAATGAACTAGTTCATAGTTCTTTTTTCCATATGTTGATGCAAGCTATTATTTTTCAAAATTATTGCCACAGCCCATATACAGTAGAATCACAGACAGCAATTATTTTATCAGTTTTAACAATGAAGCTATGCGTCAGATTTCATCTTCATATCCAATTTTGAATCCTTTTCCAACCAGGGTTTACATTATCATTGAGGGGACAGCATTTCCCCATTGTTGCTTTAATGCTTTGTTGCTGTCCATTCACTCCACACTAGTAGCAGCTGCAGCTTTCAACCCTACAGTACATTCTCAAAAACATGAGGAAAAACGTGCTGCTTGAATGGTCTTTTTTAATGAGGAATTATTAAAAGAAAAACAGGACAGTAATCATTAAGGTGCAAACGTTTTTCAATTTTAATAATTTTCCATTGTCCACATGCTAAAACAGAATATTGGAATCCTGGAAAAATATACCAGGCAGGTTCAACAAACAAGTTACATGAATAGTAAAACCCTCAAATCCATTCTACTAACATAAACTGAGGTAGGAACCAGGCTGAGGTAGGATATTAAGGTTGAACTCGAAAGTGCAAAATTCAAAGTGCAAAACATTTAAACATTATTAAGTAACTTTTACATTTTTTGGCTTGTTTGCCCAATGAATAAGTATAAAAAAAATACAAAAAAAATAACTTAAAGGACTAAGTCAGAGTCCAAGGCCATGGACAGTGCTTCTACTTTCTGTCCAGTGAGTGAAAATACCTTAACTGAATGAATATCTGTCACTGGTTACAGTCCCAATAAATAACTAAAATAAAAAATAAAAAATAATTAATGAAAAGTGTGCAGGGCCAAGGACAGTTTTATTTTCTGTCCAGGCTGAAAATCCCTTGTCTGAATGAAGATCCTGTCTTTGGTCACAGTGGTCTCTCCCTGGTGGATCAGCTGTTTTTTGCTTCCTGTAAAAACAAGATATGCTCTGTTATTTTTATGCAGCTCACCTCTGCACATCAATATAGTCATCTCCATTGGCAATACATTGTACTTCTATAGCCCAATAAACAGATCATAACAATATTTAATATACCTTCAAATATTTTTGTTGGCATTTAAGATCAGCTGCTTCTCAAAGTTGGCATCCCCCAGCCGGTTTCTCCTGGGTCTGAATGAGATAACAACAAATTTTAACATCATGAATATTATGGCAAAATAATGGGAACAGTAATCTGTTTTAAAGCAATTGTTTACTGGGGCAACCACTGAAATATTTTGACCAAATATTTATATTGAGAACCAGAAGTAGAATAATATCACCACCAAGAACTATGATTGAGGCTGGGCATTTACTGTACTTACTACCAAAGAATAATAATTATGTAATATAATCACAGTTTATTCCTACCTGAATATTAGACCACCGATGCTGAAGAGCCTCTCTACTGGAGTGCTTGAGGGCAGGGCAGTGTTGTGTTTTATGAACAGCTTTCTGAGCTTTGAAAACTGCATGTATTCATCAAACCCATCTGTGGTTGGGGCATCCAAATAGGTGTCCACTTCAGATTTTTGGAAAATCTGAGGTTTTTTGTTAAATCTGAAGAATGATGCTGCAGGATATAACTTGTCACTTTCACCTCTGGACTGGGCTTGACCTGAGTCTCTTGCAGCTGAGTCATCAGAGTTGAGGGTTTGAAATTCTTTTATCAGCATCAATCTGTACCGCATACGTTTCTCCTCATCTTGGACCCAGTCTAGCTTGAATCTTGGCACCAGCATAGCAGAGAGTATGTTGTCCCTCTTCTCCAGAAGACCTGCAAGCCTAGTGCTCAGTGACTCCAAGATACTCTTTATGAGGGGTTGGCATGTAATGAGACCCTCTGCTGCAGTGGGCTTCATGCTCTCATCCAACAGGTCATTCATATGACATTGCAGTTGCACAATGGTTGGAGCCAAGTAGCCAAGAAAGATGTTCTTCTCTGCTTGGAGGATGTTTAGTGCAAGTGTTAAAGGCCTCATCACATCCACAAACTTGTGTATGAAGTTGACTTCCTCTGGAGAGAATCGGCGAAAGCCAAACTCATCACTCACAGTGTGCAAAATCAGGTCTTCATGTACTAGGGGAGTGGCATCATTTTGAGGGGTGACCTCAGCCACATTAATTTCTGCCTCGGTAGTTAGTGTTGCTATGCGCTCCATGGCAAGAAATACCGAATTCCATCTTGTGTCATTTGGCACAACAAAGCCAATCCCAAGCTTTTCCTCCACAGCATCAGAAGCCTTTGTACTTCGCTTAACCAGGTTCCACAGAGCAGATGCTTTTGCAAAAACAGCCCTTGACATTGTTTTGTAACGCTTTTCAGTTACCTTTTCCGTATCTTTGGCCACTAGATTCAAGGTGTGAGCCATGCACCTTATATGAGGGAGGAGAGACGGATGATCCAGACCTGAGAGAGGCTCAGGCTCCATCTGGTCATCTTCATCTGAGCTCTCACTGGCGGCAGCAAAGGCGGACTCTGGTTCATTGTCTTCTTCACTTTCAGTTTCATCAAAGTGGACCATTGTCTCTTGCATTTCAGTATCAATAGAAACAACATCCATCCCAAAACAGTTGAACGCCTTGACAAAATTTGAAGCATTATCTGTTACTGTACATGCAACCTTATTGTGGATTTTGAATTCTTTGTTTACATCTGACAATAATTTTGCCAACACATCATGTGTATGTGCTCCTTTAATCCGTCGGCATGCCAGTACATCAGAGTATCTCTTAGAAACATCAGTTTTGTTTAGCCAGTGGACAGTGATGCCCATAAATGCCTTGTTCACAGCCGACCAGCAGTCTGCTGTTGTGCACACAGTATCGATCTAAGACAGTTCAGTCTTAAGTTCACATACGTTTTCTTTAAATTTCTTGTTTAACAGTGTCTGTACTCGTTTTCTTGATGGCACCTTTTTGGATGGCTGCAACCCCTTAATTAAGTTTATGAAAGCTGGGCTTTCGACTTTACACAAAGGCTGTAGATCTCCGACAATATACTGCACCACCAGGTTGTCCAGCTGCGGCTGGGAGATGACAACGGAGCTGCTACAGTACGCAGTGAATGGGGTTTGGGTCGATGATCTGTCCTGACTGTCTTTTGATTTTTTTATTTGCTTTCACATACCTTGAAAGGCTAGCCGGGTGCTTCAGTTCAATGTGCCGTTTCAGGTTTGCTGTGGATGTAACTGAAGTGCGGATTTTCTTTTTGAAAGCCGGCGGGCAAAGTTTGCACAGAAAAGTGAGATTTCTCCCATTCTCACCGACCTTTACATAAAATTCTTTTAAATGATCATACTTCTTGCAACATGCTGCTGTCGCCTCCATGCCTTTTTTTTTTTTGATGACGCGTCACGCATGCGGCGGACGGCGGTGCGACACTCACACTGGTGGCTGGTGTTGCCAGATTGGGTGTTTTTCCGCTACATATTAAGACCCGTTTACGGTGTGTTTTAGCCGGGATTTCGCCTGGAAGGCTCTATAGAAATCTGGCACCCTATTGAACGAAGTTAACCTGAGAGAGCATGCGTTCACATACACCAGAATGAACAAGTTCACAGTAACGTTCATCAGGCAGTAATACAGCACGTTCAGTTCACGTTCGCCCAAAATATGAACGAGTTCATGAACTATCGTTCAATGAACGCGTTCAGGTACAACACTGGCCATATCTCTGCCAGAGGTCTCTACGACGTCTCCATTCAAGTGAGGCATTTCGAGTCGGCCGGGTAAAAGACGTCTGCCATATCTCTGCCAGACGCCTCTACGATGTCTCCATTCAAGTACAGCATATTGCGGCGGTGTGCAAGTGCAGACGAAGAGCTTCGTGACTTCGTACAATTCTATTGAAAAAGTAATATATTCGCTGCATATGGAAATTCATTGCCACAGTATTACCTGTCCATTTTGTAGTATTATTTACGAGGGGCACCTGCACTTATTGTGTATTTGCTTAAAGTTAAAAAAGCATTTCAAAAAGTACTAAAATAAAGATTTTAATAAACGCATTCCCACAAGATGACCTCCTATTTGTTATTCTTATTGTACACATTGAACACTTAAACAGTGTAAACCATTATACAGTGCACCCTCTGGTTCTTTATCCCATCATGGAAAAGATTCATACAACTGCCAGCAGGTGAACCTGACAGCAAGAAAAATGCTATTTCTGATTATTATATGTAGTTTATATAAGTGTAGCTCATATAATCTCATGTCCCTCATGATTCATAACTGATACTGTCACGGTCCTGTCCTTCCTGTCATGAGTATTCGGGCATTGGGGACAGAGCCGTGACAAAATCATGTCTTGTGTGTGTGTTTCGTCTTGTGTGGACACGTGGCGGTTTGTTATGACATTTCGCCGCGTGTCTACCGTGTAGCTACGCCCCCTTGTCTCTCTGTCTAGCGTCACATTAGTGTTTTAACTCCCTCACCTGTCCTTGCCTCTCCCGTTAGTTGCACTCATTGTTAAGTCTTGTCACATGCCCGTCCCGATCCCTTTGTCATCTCTCCTCATTAGTTTCCCCTTATTTAAATGTCCCTCGTTCCCTTTATGTTCGTCGGTTCATTGTCTAATGTATATTGTCTATTGTCGATGTTACTGGCTTCTTCGTGTCTCCACCATCTGGATTACCTTGTTCCTGTTTCCCTTCGTGTTTGGACTTATTATTTAGTTTCTGTTTTGCCCCATCGTGGGTTTATTGTTTTGTGTCTTAATAAATATTGTTTAACCCCATCTCTACTGTCTGCGTTTGGGTTCTGTCCGTCCGGACGTGACAGAATGAACCGACCAAAAAGAACCCAGCGGTCAGCAGCGACCGAGTCAAGCGTGGCGTTTTGTAGCCACCATGCCCACGTCTTGCTCGGCCTGAAACAGAAGGGGACTCCGCTTAAAGAGTTCGCTATGGACTTCCTGGCAACAGCGCGCTCCTCGGGGTTCAACCAGACCGAGCTGAAAGTTGTTTTTAACAGCTGTCTCGATGAACCCCTTGTACGCGACGAGATGCGGCGGCTGAAACATCTTGGCTTCGTGGACCAACTCGAGATTTTGTTGGATCGTGAGTGGTCCAGGTTATCCTCCCCAGCGGATGTGTCCGCGGGACTGGCCACTTTCCCTGAGGATGGGCTCCTACGGCTCCGGACTCTGGGCCTATCCACACCCTCCGTCCCGTCCACCATACACTCTCCACAAATGGCGAACCTGCTCGGCAGACGAGGAAGGAGGGAGTCGTGGGACTCCCCGTCCGACTCCTCTGGATCTGAACCACTCACCCCTCCCATTTCTTCTCCGCAGCCGACCCCATGTTCGGTGGGTCGGTCGAAGAAGAAGAAGCCGAAGAGGGGGCTGATTCCTGGTCCGGGCGTTCCAGTTCCGGCCGTTCCTAATCCTCCATCCAGTCCGGTGTCCAAGCCAGAAGTCCAGCCGGCGTTACAGCCGGCAATCCAACCGGCGCTTCAGCCGGCAACCCAGTCGGCGTCACAGCCGGCATTCCAGCTGGCTACATTTGGCTACAAACTATATTTCGTTACACTGTATTTTTATATGTGTAATGACAATAAAGTTGAATCTAATCTAATTCAGGGCGTCCAAGAAAGTCCAGCAAGTGCCAGGATCGTCTCCTAAGGACTGCTGAGGACTGGGGCAAAGTCATATTTTCCGATGAAGCCCCTTTCCGATTGTTTGGGGCATCTGGAAAAAGGCTTTTCCAGAGAAGAAAAGGTGAGCGCTACCATCAGTCATGTGTCATGCCAACGGTAAAGCATCCTAACACCATTCATGTGTGGGGTTGCTTCTCATCCAAGGGAGTGGGCTCACTCACAATTCTGCCCAAAAACACAGCCATGAATAAAGAATGGTACCAAAACACCCTCCAACAGCAACTTCTTCCAACAATCCAACAACAGTTTGGTGAAGAACAATGCATTTTCCAGCACGATGGAGCAACGTGCCATAAGGCAAAAGTGATAACTAAGTGGCTTGGGGACCAGAATGTTGAAATTTTGGGTCCATGGCCTGGAAACTCCCCAGATCTTAATCCCATTGAGAATTTGTGGTCAATCCTCAAGAGGCGGGTGGACAAACAAAAACCCACTAATTCTGACAAACTCCAAGAAGTTATTATGAAAGAATGGGTTGCTATCAGTCAGGATTTGGCACAGAAGTTGATTGAGGGCATGCAACACTGCAAATACTGACTCTTTGCATAAATGTCATGTAATTATCGATAAAAGCCTTTGAAACATATGAAGTGCTTGTAATTATATTTCAGTACATCACAGAAACAACTGAAACAAAGAAGTAAAAGCAGTTTAGCAGCAAACTTTTTGAAAACAAATATTTATGTAATTCTCGTAATGGCCACGACTGTAGGTGTTATCAAAAATCCTAAATTTTGAGCGTGATGGGTTGTAACGGGATAAAAGCTCGGTTAAGTAAGTAGGGGCTAAACCGTTTAAGGCTTTGTAAGTAATTAAAATAATTTTAAAATCAATACAATACTTAATGGGTAGCCAGTGAAGCGATGATAAAACCGGGGTTATGTGATCGTATTTTCTTGACCTAGTAAGAACTCTGGCAGAAGCATTCTGAACTAACTGTAGTTTGTTTATCGATGATACAGGACAACCACTAAGTAGAGCATTACAATAGTCATGTCGTGAGGTCACAAATGCATGAATAAGCTTTTCTGCGTCACCAAAACATAAAATATTTTGTAATTTGGCAACATTTCTAAGGTGGAAGAAGGCTGTTTTGTGATATTTGAGATGTGATTTTTAAATGACAGGTTGGCGTCTAATGTAACGCCTAGGTCTTTAACTGTATTTGTTGGAGTAACAGTGCATCTTTCAATTTGCAGGTTGTAGACGGAGATATTCTGTTTACATGAATTTGGTGCTATAAGTAATATTTCTGTTTTGCTAGAGTTTAAAAGGAGGAAATTACTAGTCATCCAATGTTTTATGTCTTCGATGCACTCTGCCAGTTTGGATAGCTTAAAGGAATCATCTGGTCTTGATGAGATATATAGCTGAGTATCATCTGCTTAACAGTGGAAGCTAATTCCATGTTTTCTAGTAATGTTGCCGAGGGGCAGCATGTATATGGAGA
Source organism: Triplophysa bombifrons (assembly GCA_029783895.1). Classification (NCBI taxonomy): domain Eukaryota; kingdom Metazoa; phylum Chordata; class Actinopteri; order Cypriniformes; family Nemacheilidae; genus Triplophysa; species Triplophysa bombifrons. Next base: position 10,839,107 of record CM056455.1, read on the forward strand.
AAAGCAAGGGTCCTAAAACCGATCCCTGAGGTAATCCATAATTTACTTGCGTAAGATTTGACGATTTCCCATTTAAATGGACATATTGATATCTGTCTGTTAAGTAAGATCTGAACCATTGTAGTGCCTGACCCTGAATACCGGTATAATTGTGTAAACGATCTAATAGTATTTTATGGTCTACAGCAGGGTTCCTCAAATCTTACCCTGGAGGGCCAGAGCACTGCAGAGTTTTGCACCAGCCCTGATCAAACACACCTGAGCAAGCTAATCAAGCTGTTCAGTATCACTAGAAAATCACAGGTGTGCAAGTTTGATCAGGGTTCGAGGTAAACTCTGCAGTGCTCCGGCCCTCCAGGGTTAAGATTTGAGGAACCCTGGTCTACAGTAACGAAAGCAGCACTAAGGTCAAGCAGGTCTAAGAGTGAGATGTTTACCTTTATCTGATGCAATAAGAAGGTCATTTATAATTCTAACGAGCGCAGTTACAGTGCTATGATGCGGTCTAAAGCCAGACTGAAACTTTTTGTGCATGTCATTATTTTGTAGGAAGGTACACAGTTGAGTTGACACTACTTTTTCTAGTATTTTAGACAAGTACGGGAGATTTGAAATCGGTCTATAGCTTTCAAGTTCATTGGGGTCTAAGTTTGTTTTTTGTATAAGAGGCTTAATTACAGCCAGCTTAAAGGGTCCTGGGACATGGCCTAGATTAATTGACGAGTTGATAATGTTATAAATGGGCTCAATTGCAACAGGTAGTATTGTGTATAATTTTGATCATATCCTGTATACTATGGGGACTGCTGTGTACCCCGGTTATGAAGAAGTATTCATAGGAATGTTTGTAACATAGTTGGTTTGTAGAATCAAAAATCATATTAACTTAGATGAGTATTAGAATCAAGATTGTTTGCATGATAGAATCAATATACTTATGCATGATGGAAATGATAGAATCAACATATTTATGCATGATAGAATCAATATATGTGAACTTATGCAGTAACTGCTTTTATAAAACATTTTAATCATTTTCAGCAATACAAAATCCAGTGATGTTTTAAAGGCCTGACCCAATTAAGTCAAACTTATGATGCATTACAGCACAACTTATTTAAAAAAAAATGAGTCATGGTTGAAATTCCACCATTAGACCACAAACCTTGATGTCTAGAGATAATGGTGGCAGACAAGGACAGTTGGATATTAAAAAAAAGAGATAGCGGGAATTTACATGATTGGTTTCGAAAAGAAACACCTCTGAGTAGTTTCACTATAACTAGAGGTTGGCAACACCCGATTTTCAGATGCTTTTGGGAAACATCTCACTTTGTTTGACTTGAACAAATAAAGTCAAATCTTTGACACCTGGACCTTCTATGTCTGAGCAATTTTTGAAATTGAAATTTTTCTCCCCATCAGTAGTAACTCTTTTAATAAAGTAGTCGGAATGGGGTCTAATAAGCATGTTGTCGGTTTGGATGTTGCAATAATTTTAATTAAATCTTCCTGATTTATAGGAGAGAAATACTCTAGCTTTTCTTTTTGGGTGACGGTTGAAACTAATTCTTCCGACACACTTGGAGGTTTGGTTTTAGCTATGTTGTCTCGTATTTTTTCGATTTTCTCAGTAAAAAATTTCATGAATTCATTGCTACCAAGGTGCGGCAGAATACCCAGGTAAGGTGGAATCTGTTTGTTTGTTAGTTTAGCAATTGTACTACATAAAAACCTTGGATTGTTTTTGTCACAGCTGACATTGATCACCTGCTCATTATATTACTGCATCATCACAACAGATTTCGTATTGGAGAAGGAAATCAATTAAGCCTATTACAACGTCTGAAAGCACCACCCACCCAGCACTAGACGTCATTTGGACGTCTTTTTCTGGGCTAAATCAAGTCGGCCCGTCCTGGCCGTCTTTTAGCCCAAAAATCGACGTCGAAATCTGGTCTTTTTTTGGTCCGTCGAAATTTGGTCGAAATTAGTCCAAAAATTGGCCGTTGTTAAATCCGTTCACATTGACATGAAAAGAAAATCACATTGCAGTAGTTTCTTGATAAAAACGGCTGCTAATTTATTTTTATAAAGGGTTTTCCCCGCTTCTTCATGATGCACATACCTTTCAGACGTTTCTTAAGGTTGGTCGATTTGTTGTTAATAGTTGCTCATAATGTTGCATTCGTGAGAGTTTCCCTTACTTATCACGCAACCGTTCTCCGCAATTTAAAGAGTGCATTAGTTTTTTTCCGGTTTTTGTTTTACAAAATTACATTTTTTTTACAGCGCCAAATACAAGCATTAATGTTATACCTGATCATCATTGTCAATCAATATTGACAAAGTCGTTGACCAAAGCACAAAAATTATCTTTTCTCATCCAAAAGCAAACTCCTGAATTTTCAGTTGCTGCACATTAATGGAACTCTACAATAAACTGGGTTCTATGTTTAGACGAAACTACAAAATTAGCTTCTTTGAGGCAAATTCAGAATAGTTTATCGAAAAATTATGATTCTGTCATAATTTACTAATTGTCCCAAACCTGTGTTAATGTATTTGTTCTGCTGAACACAAAGGGAGATATTTTGAATAAGGTTTTTGACATGGCCACGATTGCAGTGGATTTGAGAAAATGAAAACTTGATCTTAAACAAAGTTCATTTCAAATTTCAAAACCAATGCCTTCATTCTGCGACAAGTAAATTTTGATGCCATCGAAGAAAAAGATCATTGGATGAGAAGGTTCTTCACTGCACATCTCATTGAAAAAAAGGGAAACAGGTAAGATTTTTAATCTCATATTTAATAATTATAAATGTTTTAGTTTACTTAAGGAAATCAATTTTTATTTCAGGTCATATCTATAAAATGAACATAAGACAATTATACAACCGGGCAAAGGACTCATTGATTCCATTTACGATACCACAATATTTTTCAAGAAATGTGTGTGATAAAAACTAAACATTATTTACTGAATGTTAAAAAATACATAATCTAAAATGTATTAATTAAAATTATATCTAGCCTAGTCAGATGATAAAACGTACACTTACATTATGTACTTATAGTGCTCTCCTTTTGTACACAAATTTTATACTTTTTAGTAATTACACAATTTGTATTAGATCTATATTAGCCTACTACTTCAGATAATCTTAAAAACATAAGTGAACTCAGCCAATCTAAAATCTTGTCTAGGGCAAAAACACAGTTTTAAGACACCACGAATATGAAATGTGATAAAATTGTATTTAGTTACCATTTAGTTACAGGTGGTAATTAAATACATTTTAAATATGCCTACATACATAGTATGTTAAAAGCACATAAATCAATAAACAGGAAGTGTGAACTATAACTTCTCCCGGAGCAGGAAAGCTCCGCTACATCAACACTTAATACTAGATAGAGCGGAACTGTTACTATAGCAACGATTTCAACTTAAGAGTTTGTCTCTGAGGAGGTTTATAAACAGTAGTACTGAAGCAGAATTTTTAGAATACAAATATAAGTTTAGTGCGCGGAAAAAGAGCAATTTAAGTATATTTTGAAAGTGTACTTTTTACCAAAGAGCCAATTTTTTTCTAATGTATGTACTTTTTTGTCATTAAGTAGTATAACGCAAGGTATGTTTCCATAGATAGACATTAAAAATGTCATATATAAAAAATATATTAAAATAGTAGTTCTTGCTTGCTTGCGCGTGCCAACCCCGCGAAACCTGGAATATAAACTGTGGTCTGTGACTGTCACGCGCAGTGCACCCGACTCACTTCTGAGTGAACCACACTACAGCCGTTTTTCTGAGGTAAAAGCTTTTTACTTAACCGTTTTATTTAAACTCACCCTAAAGCATCTGCTCACAACAAAAGAAAATTACATATTATGAAGAAATTAATAAATATCATAGTAATAATCATCGAATAAGGACACATGACAGTCTGAGGGGACAGTTTCTTTCACACGACATTTTTCGGACTGTCTTTTCCGTTGGATGTACTGCATTAACTGCTCACTTGGTTTCCTGTCTTCTATGTGCTGTTTACATCTGAACCGTATAATGTTAAAGGCCGCTGTCGTAAAGTAAAATACCTTTTCCGGGTCCAATGTGATTGTACGGAAGTCGCCGTAAATATATATTCCTCAACGAGGCATTTTCAATTCAATTCAATTCAAGTTTATTTATATAGCGCTTTTCACAATGTGTATTGTTTCAAAGCAGCTTTACAGGGGCAAACAGGAAAAACAGAAAAACACAGCACAGTGCATGGTATTCATACAACGAGTAAGATCATACTAATAAATAATAGCTAATTTCTAAATAAATAAATAAATGAATGAATGCAGTCTCCCGGTGAGCAGGCCAACACTGCCCTGCTGTGGCGAGGAACCAAAACTCCAATGATTAATTAATGGAGAAAAAAACCTCGGGAGAAACCAGGCTCAGCCGGGAGGGCCAGATCCCCTCTGACGTGTCATAGCTGCACTCAAACTGGTGACATGTGATTTAAATTTAGCATTTAATACCAAATATTGTAACTTCAGCATTAATAAGACAAATAGTCCGTCTTTGCTCTTGGTTGGGGATGTAGTGGTCTGAGCTGGGATGGTCCGATGGTCATATTTCTCTTGGCTGGTGGTGGAATTGCCTTAGATGGAGCTGGGATGGTCAGTCAGTCTGCAGCTGTAGCTGGCGTGATCTCAAATTGGGGATGGGCATCTGTCGGTCGTCTGGACATGGTGGAACTTCTTCCTACCTCGGGATGGGCATCCCGAGGCAGAGGCGGAAAGAGAATAAAGAGGATAATTAGCGTAGCTGCTGTTCATTAACTATGCATTAAGTGAAAGCTTGGCTGAAAAGATGTGTCTTTAATCTAGATTTAAATTGGGAGAGTGTGTCTGACCCTCGAATAGTATCAGGAAGGCTATTCCAGAGTTTAGGTGCTACGTATGAGAAAGCTCGTCCCCCTTTGGTGGATTTTGTTATTCTAGGTGTTGTCAAAAGTCCTAAGTTTTGAGATCTTAGAGAGCGTGATGGGTTGTAACGTGATAAAAGCTCGGTTAAGTAAGTAGGTGCTAAACCGTTCAGGGCTTTGTAAGTAATTAAAAGAATTTTAAAATCAATACGATACTTAATGGGTAGCCAGTGAAGCAATGTTAAAACTGGGGTTATGTGATCGTATTTTCTTGACCTAGTAAGAACTCTGGCAGCAGCATTCTGAACTAACTGTAGTTTGTTTATCGATGATACTGGACAACCACTAAGTAGAGCATTACAATAGTCAAGCCGTGAGGTCACAAATGCATGAATAAGCTTTTCTGCGTCTGCAACACATAAACTATTTCGTAATTTGGCAACATTTCTAAGGTGGAAGAAGGCTATTTTTGTGATATTTGAGATGTGATTTTTAAAAGACAGGTTGCCGTCTAATATAACGCCTAGATCTTTAACAATATTTGTTGGAGTAACAGTGCAGCCTTCAATTTGCAGGCTGTAATCGGAGGTATTCTGTTTACTTGATTTTGGTGCTATAAGTAATATTTCTGTTTTGCTAGAGTTTAAAAGGAGGAAATTACTAGTCATCCAGTGTTTTATGTCCTCGATGCACTCTGCCAGTTTGGATAGCTTAAATGAATCATTTGGTCTTGATGAGATATATAGCTGAGTATCATCTGCATAACAGTGGAAGCTAATTCCATGTTTTCTAATAATGTTTCCGAGGGGCAGCATGTATATGGAGACCATTCCTCTCTCGGCTGGTCATCTCAGCAACTGCTCTTGTGATGTTCTTAATTCCTTGGTCGATCAAATGTCCATCCGCATCATTATCTGGAACATAAGTACAACAACTATTGCCAACAATAACACATACACCACCTTGAGAGGCCGTTAGCTGATCTAGTACCAGCCTATTTTGCAATGTCATTAATCTTAAACCTCTCATTTCTTCTTTTATTTGATCAAATATTCTAGTGGTGTCATTCATAAATTTAATCAATTCATATCTGGTAATTTCAACCTCAATTTGTAAACCAGATACCCCAAGAGCTGGAATAATTGATTCCCAAAATTTTTCCCATCCAGTCCATAGTCTATGCTCTTTAGGCACTGGGTTTGATCTAGCAATGGCTGCTGTTTTACCTCTATCAGCCAACTCTCTTTTCATTCTGCTCAATTTAGGTTGACTTCCAACTATTATTATTGTGTTTGCTGGTTCTACCAAAGCACACCTTCCTGTCCAATTCTTTGGCAATGCTGTGTACACTCTATGTCCACACAACCACCACCAATCGGCTGATATTTTTGTACCTTTGTCTGAAGGTAAGAGAGGATGGCTGTGAATATTTGGCCTACAATATTCCAAGCAATCATTTTTGGCTGTGGAATTAGCTCGTCTCCAAGCTAGCTGTGTATACATCATACCCAATCCTAACCCTTCTTTGGTTTTACACTGAGTTTTATTTATCTGTGGAGATCCATCCATGTATGCCAATAGACAATCTAAACAACATCCTCCAGCCATTGAGGTATTCCACACTTCCTTACAGTGTGACAATGGGATCTGTCCTAATTCATGTTCTCCTTCAGTCTTTCTCTCTACACACCATAGTCCCTTTGGCACGGCTATTACTGTCCCCATAGGAGATACAACTTGCGAAACAGTATCCATACTCATGATTAACCTATCTGTACTATTTTCCGGATTGAAACAATGTACTGGAAAGTGCCATTTCTGTACGTCTAGAAGCAGAGTAACTGCAGACAATACACAATCTACATAGTATTCCAACTTTGGCACCTTTACCTCCAGCCTAGTAGAGTGGGAACTATGTGGTAATAAAGTGCATACATAACAATTACCTTTCATGTCACTTGTCTTTACGGTGTAATTAGCCAATCTCCACCACATGTTTGTGGCATATGAATGTGGTGGATCGTCATGGTCTAACCATGAATCATCTTCTTCTATTAATTTAATTGCTTGTGCACCGGCCAGGATCAATAACAGAAATATGACTGACATATTGGACAATTTAGACCCAAATGTGTAACAGGGGAACCGTCAGAGGTGATCGGGAAGCTATAAATGAGGCAAAATTTGCCCAGGCCCTATGTTCAGCCGACAGATGGCCCCCTCACTCACTACTAGAGCAAGGATCTTCTGTCTGGCGCAAGCCCTCTCACCAGTGCCCTGTCACACACTTTGGGCAGGCTTCTTAGGCCCTACAGTGTCAATTGGTAATGCAGATGTTGGCAGATGTTTCAGCCTGGATGCGTGAATCCACTGTGGTTGATGATCCGTTATGTAGGATCTTGGGCAGATCAAAGGTGACCATTTGGGGTCGTTAACACCTCTCAGTAGCAAGCCTAACCGGTGCCAGCAAGTCTGATCCAACTGCTCTCTCTTAAGCATCCTCCATTTGGTCAGGATAGTTTCTAACACCTCCCTTGGACTTCAAAGTCCCAACGGGAGGATGGGGTGCTTCTCCATAGATGGAGACCAGATGTGTTAAACAGGAATGAGGGCAAATGGTCAGACTAGTTTGAATGTTCCCTCTTTTTAACCACACAAGAATAGTTTAAAACGGGTTTAAACCTACATCTTCACATTGTATCTTTGTCCCCATGTTAATCGGCCTCGCCTATAATCTCAAAAGCATGTGTGTTTAAGTGTATTCTCTTTATATTGTCATTCTTGTACAAACTTCAGGTCAATGTACTTATAACCCTGGCATGTTTTATATCTAAATGTTTCTCTCTTCATTACTGGAAAGATGATGTATAGCACAATAACGTGTTTTCGATCCTATCGATTTTATGTCATTCTAAGAGTTTTACAGCACCAAACCTCTAAGTGATCCTGAATGCAAATGAGCTACTAAGCAAAACAAAGAAACTTTGTTTCGCTCCAAAATCAGCTCATCAGATTGGATAACTCACTTTGAAGGGCGTGAACCCGTCAAGCTTAAAACAGCCGTAAACTGAGCTATCGATGCTCGGCTCATCTCGTGTCCTCGCGCTCCTGCCCGGCACGTCACCGAGACCTGTCTCTCCCTTGGAGACAGTTCATCCGGCAGTTTACATCGGCTAACTTCGTCCTACCTTCGTCAGCCAATCCGGCTCCAAGAAAGAAGTAGACGGACTCACCCGCTTGCTTTGAAACCATCAGGACTCATAGAACCTTTTCAACGCGCACAGAACTTGTCCCAGCACACTCAGGGAACCAATGCAAGTATCAACTATATCCTAAATAGCTGCGTTTAAGCTTTAACCCCGTTTTTACAAAAGGAGATTATCCTCGATGGTTCATGCAGATGTGAATAGCTGTTTGTAAAACTGCCACTCTTTACTTTGTCTATTTTCTTACCTTTCTTTACTGCATTTATGTTTCATGTTTTGTTTGTTAGCATTTGTTATTTTGTTAGTCAATCGTTTGTTTCCCCTTTAGTGTAGTCAATAAACCCGCATTTGTTTTCTACAATTTAACTGTTGCTGTGTTTGTTTATCGCATATTAGCGTCACTTAAACTGCTTTGATTTTCGTTATAATTTCTGGAGCGGTACTGTACAGTAAGAGTGTTATGTTTCCAGGGCCAGGAAAGTAATATTTCTTAGATTTGATATACGATCTGCGGATCACTCGCTGGACGAGTGAATCTAGTTGTCGCTATTATGAGGTCTGCCGAATCCAATAAAGTGTATAAAATAGGTATAGTTAATCATCATTAATTATCCGTATTTGACTGTGATCAAACTCATAGTTTTCCCCGAAATACACTACAGTTAGCACTCCAGTTCTTGTCACTGCGATAACTACAGCTGGCCCAAGATATCTCGGTTCCCCCACGGTGACTGGTTTCAGACTCCGAATCAGCACCTGTTGGCCTGGAACGAAATTATGGGTGGGCTTATCTGACGGAATAGGGAGAGAAAGAGAAACATCAGCACACACAGAATTGAGTTTATCAATAAGGGAAATCACGTAGTCATCCAGGATCACCTCCATGTCACCTAGGGAAGAAACGCCTGCGCGACCTTTGACCCAAGGGGTCGGGAAAGGTCTACCCATCAAAATTTCAAATGGTGAGTATTTTGTCGTTGAGGATGGGGTCATTCTCATTTCTGCCAATACGGCTGGTAGCACATCTGGCCATTTCCTGCTTGTTTCCATACAGGCTTTCGTGATCTTATCTTTGATTGTTCGGTGTGTTCGTTCTACCACCCCCGACGACTGTGGGTGGTAAGGTATATTATAGTGCCAATTTATGGATAACGCTTTTGCCAATAGTTTGGTCACTTTCGATGTGAAGTGCGTCGCATTGTCACTTTCTATAGTCATTGGAATTCCATAACGAGGTATAACTTCTTTCGATAGTATTTTTACAACAGTTTTAGCATCCTCCTTCGCACACGCAAATACTTCAGGCCATTTTGAAAACCTATCAACAATAGTTAGTATATATTTTAAATTTCCTACTGCTGGCATATGAGAAAAATCTATTTGAAGGCACTGAAAAGGCGCTTCTGGAAACGGTAATGCGTCGTGTGGCGTTTTTCTGTGAGGGTTTGTTTTGGCGCATATCAAACACGAGTCTACAATTAGTTTGACCATTTTTGCTGTATCCTGTATACAATACAGGCGATTGATCATTTGTGTAACTTTAGATGCGCTGTTGTGCGAAATACCATGGTAATGTCTTATCAATATTACCAAAGAAAGCTTTGGTAATGCGATTCTACCATTTTTATCTCTTATCAAACCATCAGCATCTGGTGCGCATCCATTTTCTGCCCAATGCTTCACATCTCCCTGTGTGGGTTGACTTTGCAAAATCTGTAAATCTATGTCAGGAACGCATGATACATGTGAAAAAATCATTGTTTCTACGTCCCTACTCTGCGCTCTCTGATATGGAGAAAATATTGCATGTTCTGCGGCCCATTTGGCCATTTCATCAGCAATTCTGTTGCCAACAGCATCTGGTTCATCTCCTGAAACATGTCCTTTGACCTTCACTACAGCTAGTTCAGATGGCAACATTACAGCTTGTAATAAATCTCCAACTAACTCTGCATGTGATATTGGTTTGCCCTCAGATGTCTGAAAATTTCGTCTAGCCCAAGTCTGGGCGAAGTCTTGAACGACCCCATACGCATATTTGCTATCCGTATAAATGGTAGCTCTTTTGCCTTTTGTTAACTCGCAGGCTCTTGATAATGCAATTATTTCTGCAGCCTGTGCTGAGTTATGGTTTAGACGGTGTAGGATCTTGCGTTGACACAGGTGACCATTTGGACATCGTAACACATCCTGACCACAGATCCGGGTGTCGAAACAGAGAAAACCCTTTTGGGACGTCGTAAAACCGCTGAGCTCACAGTAAGGGGTCAAACGAAATCAACAGATTTAGGTTTTGTTGAAATAAAGAGGACCATTGAGAGTCGTTAATAACCATGAACTCTCGTGAGACCCTAATCGGTGCCAGCAAGTCTGATCCAACTGTCCTTTTGTAACGCATCCATCAATTAACCAGGGGAAATCCCAACCAACACTCGTGGATTTCATTAACTTCCAACAGGGAGGATGGGGTGTCTTGTCACTATAGATGGAGACCAGATGTGTTAAACAGGAATGAGGGCAAATGGTCAGACTAGTTTGAATGTTCCCTCTTTTTAACCACACAAGAATAGTTTAAAACGGGTTTAAACCTACATCTTCACATTGTATCTTTGTCCCTATGTTAATCAGCCTCGCCTATAATCTCAAAAGCATGTGTGTTTAAGTGTATTCTCTTTATATTGTGTTCTTATACAAACTTCAGGTCAATGTACTTATAATCATGGCTTGTTTTATATCCAAATGTTTCCCTTTTCATTCCTTAAAAGATGGTGTACACCATAGAAATGTATTTTACACTATACTCAATATATCATATTTCATGAATTAATACAGCCCAGATTATAAGTGACCCTCAATGCAAATGAGCTAATGTCCAGAACACAGAACCCTGGATTCCCCTCCAAAATCAACTCATCACATTGGATAACCCAGTTCTGAGTCCTGCCTCTTTTCGGAGACAGATTTTCTTCGGCAGAATAACTTCGGCAAAGTTCGCTTCTGACTTCATCCGCCAATCCGGCTACCCGAGAGAAGCCGAAGGATCGAAACCATCAAGACTTTCAAAACCACCTTCCACAGGCACAAAACCTTGTCCAGGCACACTCGAAGGAGACCAATGCAAGTATTAGAAATTATTCTATACAGCTGCGTTTAAGCGTAACCCCTTTTTAAGGAGATTTGTCTGATGGTTCATGCAGATGTGAATAGCCGTTTTGTAATACTGCCATTCTTTACTTTGTCTATTTCTTACTTTTCTTTACTGCATTTATATTTCATGTTTGTTTGTTAGCATTTGTTATTATGTTAGTCAGTCGGTTTTGTTTTCCCTTTTTGTGTAGTCAATAAACCCGCATTTGTTTTCTACAATTTAACTGTTGCTGTGTTTGTTTATCGCATATTAGCGTCACTTAAACTGTTTGATTTCGTTATAATTTCCGGAGCGGTACTGTAAAGTAAGAGTGTTATGTTTCCAGGGCCAGGAAAGTAATATTTCTTAGATTTGATATACGATCTGCGGATCACTCGCTGGACGAGTGAATCTAGTTTGTCGCTATTATCAAATCTGCCGAATCCGATAAAGTGTATAAGATAGGTATAGTTAATCATCATTAATATCCGTATTTTACTGTGATCAAACTCATAGTTTTCCCCAAAATACACTACACGGTATGCCTCCACCCTCTCACCCTCCTTTGTCACAATGGCATATCCACACAGATACACTCCATCAGATGGTCTTGAACATGAGCCATCTATATATAAATGCTCCCCCCCATCCAGGGGCGTATCTTTCAGATCGACCCTGGCCGCAGTGGAGCGCTCAATCTCATTCATGCAATCATGAGGTACAGTTTCAGTTATCAATGTGGATAAGCCAAACAGTGACTGAATTGCTGGGCTAGAAACCGAAGTGGGCGTAATGGTTACATTTTCTGTGGCTAAAAGCGTTGCTTCATAGCCAGACCTCCTCTGGGCCGTCATGTGCTGTGTCTTCAAATTGTGCAAAATAACACCCACCTGATGAGTGGTATATAAAAATAAAGGATGTGATAAAACTATTTTTTCAGCCATTCTTACCATCTCCGCCGCCGCAGCCACAGCACGAAGACATGCAGGCATTCCATGGACTATTGGGTCTAATTGTCTGGACAAATAAGAGACAGGACGTGGTTTGCCACCATGCTCTTGGGTCAAAATGCCCATTGCGACACCCATAGCCTCCCCCGCATATAAATGAAACGGCTTTGTATAGTCTGGTAGCCCCAATGCAGGAGCACGCGTGATAGCAATCTTCAACGCATTAAAATGTTCTTCCGCTTCAGAAGTCCACTTCAATGAGTCCCTTGGACCCATGCCATGTTGAATGAGACATCGTAGATTTTTGTCATGATACGCACAGTCAGGTATCCATGCACGACAATAGTTCACCAATCCCAAAAAACTTTGTAGTTGTGTCACGTTTTCAGGAGTTCGCATAGTCTTTATCAGCTGCACCCTCTCAGCTGAAATGGCCTTCAGACCAGGTGAAATGATGTGGCCCAGGTAATGGACTTTGGGTTGCACCCACTGCAGTTTGTCGTTCGAGGCTTTAAATCCAGCGCTCGCAAGCACATTGCAAACAACAATTGAGGCCTGCAAACAGTCAGCCTCAGTTTCAGCGGAGATTAAAATGTCATCAGTATACTGTAGGACACATACCGTAGATGGCAGATCAATGATTGTGTCCAAAACACGTTTCACCGCAGCGGAGAAGATGGCAGGGCTATCAACAAAACCCTGAGCAAGGCGTGTACAGGTCAGCTGCGCACCTTTAAATGTAAATGCAAACAACGGCTGAGTATCTGCATGGACGGGGATAGAGAAGAAGGCTGCACACAAATCCACCACCGTGAAGTGAGTGTGATTGTGTGGTATAGAATTCAGAATAGTTGGCACATCAGGCACAATCGGGGCCAGAGGAATTATTAATGAATTAATAGCCCTCAAGTCTTGTGTCAAACGGCAACTTGTTCCATCAGCTTTCCTGATGGGATTGATTGGTGTATTGTAAGGTGAGTGAGTGGGGACAATAACCCCTTGTTTCAAAAAATTATCAATTATCGGTTGAATACCTTCAACCTTTTCAGGTGACAATGGGTATTGCTTCATGTACACAGGCTTCTGTGTGATTAATTTCGCCTTGTAAGGAGGTATACCAACAAAACCTGATTCATCTTTATACTGTGACCACAACGACGGGTTTACCTCAGCAATGTTGTATTTAACTTGTTGTGGTTCATCTTTACTCATGAAGTGTGGCATTAATTCTACAGTTGCATCTTGGACATCTGAAAGCAAAGAAAAATTAACAGAGCTGTCTGAAAATACAATCTCAATACTAAGTTTATGCATGAGATCTCTCCCTAAAAGATTCAATGGTGAATTTGGAGTAATAACAAATTTGTGAAAGAAAGGCAGATGATTAAGTGCCTTTACCTCAATGGCAGGTGTCATGTGACAAATAACTTCAGTCCCTGAAACCCCAACAGAGCGCATAGTACGATTTGTGATCGGCCCTTCATAAAATTTAGCAGAAATAGATGAGCACGTAGCACCAGTGTCGATTAAAAATGAGTAATCTACCCCATTTACTTTTAAACTTACAATGGGTAGTTCATCTGTGCGATTGCTAAAAGAAAAACAAATCATTGACTGTGCATTTGGACTGAAATCGCTCTGTGGGCACCCCTAAAGATGTTTTGGATTATTTTGTTCACCCTTTTTATTCACCCAAGACACCTGATATTGATCAGCAGAACCACTGCCATATAGCGGTGCTTGAGTTTGGTTTATCTGTGTGTAGTGGAGTGCGGGGCGAGACCGTGGTTCGAGGCCGGTAAGTAATTGTCAATTAGCGCCAGTGGTGCGCGCACCGGCCTCGCATCACGTAGGAGATTGGGAGCATATAAAGAAACAATCGCGACCGGACCGTCGAAGAGAGAGGACCGGTCCCGAACTTGTGTTTCTTTATATGCTCCCAATCTCCTACGTGATGCGAGGCCGGTGCGCGCACCACTGGCGCTAATTAACAATTACTTACCGGCCTCGAACCACGGTCTCGCCCCGCACTCCACTACACTGTGGTACTCGAGGGAGACGTTCGTTGTCATGTTCCTGTTTCATTCTACACTCCCTTTCCCAATGGCCTGGTCTACCACAATAATGACAAACTCCGGACCTTTTAAGACCTCCCCGAGGCGGGCCCCGATTATATTGAGGTCCGCCCCTTTGGTTCCCTCTGGGACGCACCGACACTGCAGCCATTTGCTGTTGAGAAGCTGCCAGCATTACTTCCTGTTTTGAGTTGAACAAAAAAGATGAGAAACCACCAGATGCATCTAACTCACGAATGCGTTTACAAAAATCTTCAACAGTTTGTTGCATTAAATTTGCTGTGGTTACACGAACCAAACGTGCCAAATCAGGATTCATATTATTTAAGCACGTATTTATAAACAGTGTAGACATTTCACCGGTTAACGGAATACGAGCGTCTTCTTCCCACACACGTTTAAAACGAGAAACAAAAGCAGAAGCGGACTCATCCTTACTCTGTGTGGTATTTGTGGCATGGGCCAGATCTCTACAAACATGAGCACGGGCATCTAGAAAACATTTAACCTGCTCGAAAAATATAGTGACATTCTCGGGATTGGCCCACCAGTATTCGTGAGGTTCTCGCTGTGTACCAAAGCCTTCCAAGGCATCATGTTCAAGACTTAAAGCAGGGATTTCCACAATTAAAGACGATTCAGTAACATCATCAGATAAAACTCGTAATAAAATCGAGCGATAACAGGTCCAGAAATTTGGGCATATCTCGTGTGTGAGCGCAAAACATCAACAAATTTGTTAGAATTTTTCGGGTTCGGGAGTTTTACAAATAGTATCAATGTCTGTCATTGTTGCTGGTTTAAGAATAATTCTCGGCCCCTCTTGGACCCACGCCATTGATGGCTGTACTGCAGGGCGTAAAGTTTCTTTGTTTAACTCGGGAGGGGGAGGGGGTTGTGGAGTAGAGGGAAAAGCAAGCAAAGAGGGATACAAATTTGAACTGTTTTGAGCATGAGTTTGAACAGAAATCACGGCTGTATCATAAGATTGCGGTGTCTTTACTGTTGACGGCGCATCGATCGATATTTTCTTCGATTTATTAACATGCTCAGGACCTTGGTTCCATATTTTTTCAATTTTTTGCCAAATTTCATATGATTCACACATATATTTATAATCCCATTGGGGATCACCCCATCCACCCTTAACCATGGATTTCATTAGCTCCATGTCATCTTTCTTAAAAGAACCGAATCTGGGATATTTATCAATTTGCGGTCCGGCGCTTTCAAACCATCCAGCCAAGTTATCAACAAACAGTTGACTCCAAAACCCTTGTTATTTCTGAACATAAAATCTACCGGCGTTTCAGCTGGTAGTGGTTTGGATATTTCTTGTCCCATAATCAATGAATGAACAAACCAAATGTTAGTAAGAAGAAAGTAAAAATAAAAAAAAAACGAAAGCTTCCCACACAAAATCCAACTCCTTTTTTTTCGTTAATTATTACAATTATGAATGTAATAAAGTAAATATCCCAAAATACTCACGTCGTGTGCCTCTCGACTACTAAGGACGTAACCTGGCCCCCGGTTAACGCCACGGAGCGCCACACGCAAATACAGAAACCCAGCACAAAACTGTGGTAACTGACATCAACAGTATATCACAGGAAGGTTATTTAAAAAAACTCTAACCTGTGTTATACTGCTGGAACCCGTAGAACGTCTTTCAGTCTAGCGCGGTCTTCAAAACACATAGCTATCAAGTTTTCCCGGACTGCCGATGAGTAAACCGGATGAAGCCCCCTATTGTTAAACTTCAGGTTCCTTTCGAACACTAAGTTTCTTTCTATGTTTTGGATTACACTAAAAATCAAATCAGAAATACGTTGGATGTTGTGAGAGAATTCTTCTGCAGATCTGGGAGCACAAGAACTAGACACAAAGGCATCAAACTTTTGAACTCATTTATTTTAGACTCTACAAGCCTTTATATAGGTACCAAAAGACCCATGGATGGTTTCAAATGTCCAGGGATCACAGAATGACCAAATAAGGAAAAACAGATAAGACAAATAATGTTTAGCTTAGAAGAATCCCCCCCCATACCTCCAGAGGAAACCCTTCCTCCAACTATCTAGCCAGGAATGTATTCAGTGAACTTAACAACTTCACAATTCAATAGTTTGCATGTGTGTATTCATTTATGCGGAAATTAAATCTAACACCTGTTAAGACCTTTAAAACAATATTTCTCAACGAGAGATGAATTTTTTTGGGGCAAATTATTTAGAAGTCTCCCTTATTTAACACTAGCAAGCTGATGATTTTATTCATGTGTTTTAATATAATATATTTTGTATATTTAATATATAACATTTAGTTTTTCCTGACTCTTTGTAGATATTAATCCAGAGAGTGGAACAAGAGGAAAATCTAAAATGCCAGGATACAGAAGAAACAGGTTCTAGTTAACCCACATGATGCCGTTCTTCTAAACACAATGATGCATTTTCAGTGTAATCGATGAAAAGTAAGAAGCACGCACACACACACACACACACACACACACAGATCTCATCATTGAATTACATCATTTTATTATCCTCTGACTGTATATGTTGTCCTCTGTTTTTCTCTGACTATAAATTGATTATCCAACATTATTCTTTTCCATAGTTCTAGCTACTTGTTGTGCTCTGATGGATCAAGATGTGGACCGTTTTACAGACTCACTTGGGCCTTGTTTTGCGATGTTACATGATGGATATGTTGGTTAACATGTTTTACATTTTCTAAAGACCCATGATGGCAACTATGGAGTTGTAACTGAATAAAAATATTTTTGTGTACAACAAGGTACAAAATTTGTCTGTAATGTATTTTTGTATCAAGTAAAAAAAATATTAAACACTGTATATCCAGTATGTAAAACATACTGGATATACAGTGATTTATGTATTTCTTCAAAATGCAGTAAATTAAAATCAAGCAATTTGCTGTAAAAAATACAGCATTATATTTTTTCCTGTATTCTGCAATTACAGTACATGCCTGTAAATAAATTACAGTACTGTGAATGTAAAATTAACAGTAACTGGCTGGCAACCCTACTGCCAGTAATTTACTGTAAATTTTACAGTGTACACGCAAACAAAGATAACAACATACAATGTTAATCTAAGAAATACAGTTTTATGAACTTCTATTAGAAAATCAAAACAAAATATTTTGTAAAATAAAATAAAGGGATGAAAATTTACCCATGCTTTAAACAAGACGCGGTTCAGATGCGCACAGTAAACGGTTCATGTGTGAAAGGAAAATGGTGACACGCTGCTCCAGCTCTGCCTACGTACTGCTCACGCTCTGCTTACGCGTGCTGTGTGAAGCCGGCGTTACTGTTCACCGCTTGATCCCATTAGTTAGGCAGTACAAAGTTAGCTTTTAAAATTATATTTTAATACGTTTATGTCATTTAAAACAGCATAATGTCAAAGAGCATTGTCTAAATTATTACACAGGGGCCGAACGGGCAGGAGTTTTTAACCTAGACCGTAAATAACCACCTTTTTCTCACTATATGAAGTTGGACAGCGACATCTACTGGGGGATGATGACATTATCTCCACCAAGCAGCAGTCACATTTGATATCTTATGTCCAGTGTGCTTAGCCCTGGATTTATGCAATATGATTCATGTAATAATATTGATGTACTATGAAATTACAATATAGTAAATGACGAAGTAAACAATATGTTGTGATATTTTTGATGTGTGCAGAGTGCAGTGTTCAGAGTTATGACCGAGCAGTCCTTCATTGTAATTCACATAACAGTACACTCGTTTGTGAGGTTTTATGTGGCGGTTCTGACAGGCTTTGTCCGCAAAAATTATTCGAGAAACTTTATCATTATATTAACAGAAATGTCCTCTAACATAGTAACAACAAAACAGAAGCGCGGAGCATCAAAAAGGAAGTCTCTTGCGTATGACTCCATTGAGACATCAAAAAAGAAAAAGGTTGATAGCGAAGAGAGACTAGACAATTGTAATCCAATCAACAAAAATGCAGAAAGCATTATAAAGCACAGTTTGTTTCTGTACTTATTTGCCTTTCTACTTTTTTGGTGTTTTCATAGAAGAGCTTTATTCATATTATAACATAAAGCTTTAAACAGTGTTTGGATAGAAACATCCTGGGTTTAAAAAAAATCTGGGTATAAAATTGTGCTTTAGAATGCTTCTCCATTTCTGTGGATTGGGTTACAGTTGTCTAGTCTCTCTTCGCTTTCAAACTTTTTCTTGATGTCTCCATGGAGTCAGTCTCTCTTTGCTATAGCACTTGTGTACGTACTGCCAGAAATAGATATACACAACTAACGACTCTTCCGCATTCGGAAACCCGGAAGCGTGAAAAAGGCCTATAGAGAAAGTGTAAGAACGAAAATGTTTCAAAGAGTGACTCCAGTGGTGTAAAGTATAAAGTGTGTAGTAGCTAATAGGTTTGATGCTGGAGACATGGGTCCGAATCCACCTTTTGCCGAACTCACTTTTTTTTACCTTTTTTCAACACATAATTTAGTGCAGGCATTTGTTTTCATTGAAATTAAGAAAGTATTAGAAAATGGTCTAAAAGGAGTTTAATCAACATTTAGGTTTATGGTAAATTCAGGGGTAGGTCTTTGTTATTTCAATATTTGTATAAATATAATGATTTACCTCGGTTATTGTAGCATAACAATACTAAGGTGCAAATATTATCTGCCATTATTTATATTACCAATAGCATCGAACTACTATTTACTCTTAATCCAAATAAATTCATTTAGTGTAAATAGCATATCGCTAAGAAATGCTGCTATTTTCACAGAAAATACTGCTAATTCAACTTTGTGTAAATAGCATCTGTCGCTATTTTCACGAAGTTCAAATAGTATTGCTATGTATGCAAATAGCCGCTGCCATAATACATTCGAAACAGAATAAGAGTGAATCCATTTCACAGAGTTAATAAAAATGCTTCACTGCTGTTCAGTTCAGTGGTGTTTTCTGGGCGTTTCTCGTTACTTCCTCTCTTAGTTTCAGTGTGTGCACACAAGAAGATCAGTTCAATGTGTTAGTAGTTGTCAGAGATGGGAGACCTCCAGTCATTACGAGACTTCATCCGCTGCTTGGATCAACAGTCTTTACCCCGCATCCTCCAAATTTGCTCCGGGGTTTATTTCCAGGGTAGGGTCCCATACTAGATTTGCTTATATGACACTATTTACAAAACAAAAATACATTTTTATAGGGTAACAAGAAAGATTGTAAATCCTGCTTACCACTCCCTTTATACAATAATAATGTCGTATTAACGATTATGCTGTCAATTATACAGCATATCAATTCTCCTTTGTATTTGTAATTTCATTCCAGATTTATCATTCATTTATTTTAAGTTTTGTAATCATCATGGTCACTTTGTATGTTTTGACTTTGTTTAAAAAAGGAACAGGAATAAGAATACAAAATGTATTGTCAATAACGGTTAACTTAAGGTAAGGGCTGGGTTTTTACAGATCCATAAATGTTTACAAACAACATGCTCACAACCATTACTTAAATAATTATGTTAGCAAGTAATTACGTTAGTTTACTATTGAAAGGATCTTATGGACCGTTTCATTGGACACGCGCGCCTGGACTGAATTTAACTTCCGGTCTGTGTTTAGCTAGTGTCTAATAATATAACTTTTTATATTTTATTTAATTTCTGTTAATATTTATTTATCTTATTTTATTGTATAATAATTGTATCAAATAAACAATTAGTGGAATTATGTTGTATCTTAATATTATTAAATAAACAATTTGTGGGATGGGTCCTGTAGTTTTGTGGCATTTAAAGAAACCATATGGGAGATTGACATCTAGTGGATGAGCTTGGTATCACAGTCTCAATTCAACATATTGATGGGGCAAGTTTAGTCAAGCAATAGTTCTTCTCATGTCCTTTAGCTTGTTATACAGGCACTCTATCATTTGTGAATGTGTACCGGGAGTTAAGGGCAGTCCATGAACGCAGCAATGCGCAGTAACATTTATATTGTTGTTTTAAAACCGTCTATGAGAACATTTTCTTATTTATTATCTAAACCAAATGTTTCACACTACAAAGACCTTTTGTGAAACAGAAAGGTTCTTTATAAAATAATACATATATAAAGAAAAAAAAAAGTAACCTAATTATTATTTTTCAGGGTCAGTATATGAGCTTTCAGGGAGCGAAGTGTGTTTATCTACTGGAGACCTGGTGAAGGTCATTGGTTTAGAGCTTTTGTCTGTATTTTGTGAGGACATTGGCACAGAAACTTCATATGAGTTGTCTACGGAATACTCAGGTGAGCCATAACAATTCACTCTAAAAACGGTTGTGTTAAATAAGTAAATTCAAAGTAAAAAAGGTAGAGAACAATTGCTGTACACTTTAAGCTTTGCCTGCAGAGTTAGTGCAAAACTGCAATAAAATTAGATGAAGCTCTTGTATTTTGGTGTTTACAACATATTTATATATTTGAGTAAACTACTCTCAAAGGGGCCATAAATGAAAATTCCGCAATTAAATACCAACCCTCAAGTAGTTTAACATCTGTATTTTTTCCAAAAACGGAAATTAAGGTAGTTTTAAAAGCTTTCTGACGTCTCCATAGATTGCAAAAAGGGAGGTCATACAGATGTTAAACTAACTGAGGGCAAGTAATTAATGGCAGATTTTTCATTTTGTCTGGAGTTCACCTTCAATGATTAAAGTCATATAGCATGAGCATCTACTCTTACAGTGGCCTTGATGCCAGAGGTAGTTTCCTAGATATTTTCTTTATAGAGATAAAATAAGTAACCAATTACAAAGCCTTGAACCAAATTAACTTACAAAATTACAACCTTATAAAATAAAAACCCATTTCTGTATGGGGAACATAAATGGGCTTTTTGATTCTATCAAAATCTCTCATTACTCAGTGTAGCTAAACAAAAGGATGGTGCATTTTATAAGTATAATGTTTGTCGCTGTACATCTCAATCTCACTAGGTCAGTTCACACTCATCGCTGAGGACTTACCGTACTATACAATAGAGGAAATTGTGGGTTTGTGCCCTGTTGGTATTGATGTCTGCAGCTCGTTCAGCTTTATCAGTAAAGATAAGCTGAAAATAGACAATTTCACACTACCCGCTGAAGAAGAGTTGACGTTCCTATCATTAGAAGTTGCTGAAGATGGAGAAAGACAAGCACGGTGTCATACAACTGGGCAGAACATGGTCTCTGCAGAGATACTCCTTCCTGTGTCCCTTAAGGGGGAGTTTTATGAGTGTGAGAGCGACCGTGGTTACTCTCTACAGGAAATCATGTCATCAGCCAGGCTAAGCACTCGTCGCTTCCGCAGTACGATTGTCAAGCATATTGGTGGCCCATTAATCTTCAGTCCCATTTACGAAATTAAGGCCATTATGCAGAGTGAGTACTACTGTTAATTATACTCTTTTTCAGTTTTCCTTATAGAACCTGGAAAGCAGGCACTTTTTATGTCACATGAACACGGCCGTGCAATACAGAGTTTACTTAGAGTAAGTTAATGTGCTACATTACATGGATACTGGCATCAGGTGAATAAATTCATGTAGCTCAATGGTTAGAGCATGGCGCTAAGAACACCAATGTCATTAGTTCGATCCCAGGGATTGCACAAAATTAGAAGCAAATATATAGTATAATGCATTGTAAGTCTATTTGGATAAAAGCGTCTGCCAAATGCATAAATGTAAATGACTCCAAATTATGCTCTCAATTGAAAATACTACTTATCCATTTAGGATTAAAGAATTAATTCCAAAGAATTAAGAGACCATCACATAAATATGATGTATGGAAGTGGTATTGGAATTAATGTTTGGATTAACTTTTTTGCATTCAGTGAGAAAGGACATAGTCAAGTTCCCCTCCAGCCTAGAAGTGGACGTTGAGGATGTGACAGAACAGTTCCATGATTTAGTCTTTATAACTCCACTTTCCATGGCTGAAGTTGCAAGAAAACCACTCGAGTCTTTTCCCACTGTTGTGGAGATCCTGGATGTCCCAGAGGGCAAACAGTTCTTTAATACCCTCTGGTTCCAAGAACTGCAGAAAGACAGGCACCTGGTGTTACATGGATGGGGCCACACACCAATGGTATTAGCATCAACTCGAAAGGGGAGAAAGGGAAAACAGTACTTCCTAATCTCACAGAGATATGGTGGACGCATGAGGAGGAAGGCCAGAGAATTTGGATCAGTATATGAGCTATACTTGGCATCCATTCAGTCTCCAGGCTTGAAGGTAAATGTGACGCAGCATTGTGAAGCAGTAGAGGAAGAGGGGGTACCTGCCCTCAGCGTTGGCGAGCAGCTTGAGGTTCTGGAAATGCCATTGCTAGATAAACTCGAGGGTAATTCTGAGGTGGCTCAGAAAGTTGAAAACCTAATTTGTAAACGGACCGTGGAGATAGATGACGAGGATGATGAAGATGAAGATGACAGTCAAGTTATCTCCTTGCCGCTGTTCATGGAAGGCCACTTTGTGGAAAAGCTGTCTGACAACAAGAAGTACAATTTAACAGATTTAATTAACAAGTCTTTGCCTCTTGACGTTAAAGTTGTTACTCAAGATAAAGAGCTAGAAAAAGATCCCTTGACAGGCTTGACAGCACTTAAGCTCGAGGAGACTTTTATAGAGACTGTAGTGTTGACAAGCCTACCGAGTAAACCAGACAGGTGCTTCGAGTTGCCAGTACGCTGGTTACAAATGTCTGTCTGTTTCATGTCTGAACCTCTGCCTTGGAAGACTAGTGAGTCCCCCAAACTGCGTGTAGAGACTGTCACTGAAGTAACTGAGAATTTCTACTATGAATATCACAAACTCACAAACAAAGTTGAGGAACCACCTCCTCGTCCACCAAAGAGGAGGCCATCATCTTCGGAAGTGCCAAAAATGCCTCCAAAGTCTAAAACAGCATTTCCAAACCTAGCAAGCAATGTTACCAAACAACTGGATGATCTTTCTCTGGGTCAAACAATGATGAAGCGACCCTCTGTTCCACCTCCCCCTGATGATGTATGCATAAAATTTTATTCTTCCACTGAAATTTAAGGAAATATAAACTTGGAGATATTGTATATGGGTTTTACAATAATGACAATGCTTAACAAGAAACTCTATTTCCAATCAGCTATTACATTCTGATTAGAAAACCAACTTTTGCCAAATTGCCCTACATAATGCACACTATTTTTAAGTATGGTGGTTACAAAGCAAGACTTAAACCTGAAATGAACATCGTTACTTATAAATCTTACTAATACTTATATTTTTCCAATCTTATTTCTTACATGGATCCCAAACAGATAATCTAAACAGTACATGTGTACTTTCAGTACTGTGAAAGTAAATAAGGACAGATGACATCTGTTATATTGTATTGCAGGAGCACATTGGAGAATGGAACCTATGGTTACTAAACTTGTACTATAATGACTATAGGTTAATTTTCTTAATGGGCCACACCTTTTATGTTCAATGGAGGAAAAACAATCTTTAGCTTTTAAATTTTAAAAATTTACTTCTTAACCTGCTGCAAACACCATGTGGGATGTTTCACAGCCCTGGTGATAATGCATTATCTAGTGTTAGTTATTCATTTAACTGGGTTGGCAGCTTTCATATTGTATTTGTTTCTTTTGTGTATCTCTAGATTTTAACAGAAGCTCCTCTACCATTGCCAAGGAAAAGCATATCGATGCCAGAGAGCATCACTCAGCCTAACACATATGTGAAAAGATCTTCTATGCCACAAACCTTAGGTTGGTCATGTCTTTATATTGGCCTATAGTAAAATGTCAGCAACTTATGCTTTTACAACTTTAAGGAGCCATTCATACAATATGCACTCCAATGATTAAAAACTCATGTAAAAACTCAATGCAGCATTTTATTTAAATGATTCACCATGGCTAGCATTTTTTATAATGATACCAATGAACAAGATGCCAATTTTAACCAATGAACAAGATGCCAGTGAAAGCTTGTGGAAAAATGTGGTTGGTCCAGTTTTAAATAAACTTCTTAAAGGGGGTGTTTACCCAAAGACAGAAAAATCTTTCATTTATTCATCCTCATAACAAAGATTTTATTTAAGTATGTTGGTAACAAACAACACTGGACCACATTGACTTATGTGTATGGACGCAAATACCATTTTACAATTTCTTTGTGTTCCATTGAAAAAAGTTTTGAGACATTAGAGCATGGGCATCAAAACCATTGTATGTGGGTGGGACCACTCACCAATGATATTGGACCCGTTAATTTTTAGCACCATCAGTCAATCCATTCCATTTGAGGAATGCTTTATAGATTAAACTCAATTTCTGCCCCCTTACATGCTCTATACCTTGAACATTGACGATTAGAATCAAGAGGTGTGAACATTAATAAAGCGCAGTCTAATATATAATTTTCCTTCTTCCCAAAACAGCAAGACGTCTTTCTGACTCCGATCATGATTACGAGTCTGTTGATGATATGTTCAAAAGTTCCAATGACAGCATCATGCACTATTAGACCAACAACAACCTGAATTACAGCGAAGAAAATCCACCACTGTTATCTTTAAAAACCGGCAAAGAGGAAACAATGGCCAAAAACGAAACTCAATATTTTTAATGTTGCGACAAAGGAAAGCTTAACAAATGTACGTTTACAATGTTTTTTACACTATTATATTAAAGATACAAAAACCTACAGAAAAGATGTGGCGTGGTTACTGAAAAACAAACTTGCAACATCAACATGTCTTATAACATTAACATAAATTGTCCAACAGAATTTAACATTGTCTTTGTGGTTAACTGGCGATTTTGGCAAGAAAACACTGGGGCGAACTCTAATATCCACATTTGACAAGATGGTAGTTAGACCTCATTGTCTGTTGATCTAAAATGGTCCTCGTCGATGGTGGAGAAAATGTGTCCCTCGTTGCTGAGAAAATCCACAACCTGCCTATAAATGGTTAAGACAAATTTAATGACGACAGATCACTTGGCACCAGATATAAAGCTAAATTTATTACCAAGTTTTACATTTTTAGAAATAGAAACAGTCACTTCAAATGCTGCCTTTATGCAGAAAGCTAGTTGTCACTTTTTTTTCTAGTGTAAGTGCTCATTGACATCTGGTGGTTAAAAATGAGGAAATGAATCTCTCACAGTTTAAGAATAAACTGTTTTAGAAAAACAAATGTTGCGTCCCAATTCGCCTACTTATACTATGCACTTAAAGTATCTACTCCTTTTGTAATGGAAAAGTAAATACATATTAGTGTAAATAAAAAAATATGCATGAACTTGGACATACTAACAGGAAGCGGAAGTGGCCGTTACTGCCTAGTCAAAATAAAGCTCTTCTTTCCATTAAGGTATTTATTCATTCATTGTTTCGTATGTAATGATAACTGTATACTTACATTGGTTAATTTAGTGACTAGTGTTGTCACGATACTGGAATTTCTAACTTCGATACGATACCTTGAAAAATATCGATACTCGATACCATTTTCGATACCACAGAGAAAAAAACTGCCACAACATTAAGATGGTAATTTTCTTTTGTATTATTATTTAAAGATAAATATAACATGTATAGTGTATTATAAAGAGTTATTAAAGTGTAAAATGCATTATAATTCTTCATAATGTGTGCTGTAACGCATTATGTACTGATGCAGGTCGGGTCTCATCTTATTTCTGGTGCTACAAGAGAATGCCAAACTTTAATAAACATTTTTTTTTTGACCACACTTTTAAAATGAACTGAACTATGTAACTAATCTGAGAACTTAAGTTAATGGTAATAGATATTTGTTACATGAATAAACAATGAAAAATACTTCCTAAACATGTATTAATCTTAGTAAAAAGTTAATTTAAACTAACAATTTACTAATACATGTACTAATTAAAATCCAAAGTTCTATTTGTTAATATTTTTTTTCATTGGACCAGAGCAAACATGATCCGTTGTATTTTATTACATACTGTCATCAAAGATTAAAATATCCTGCATTGCTCATCGTTCATAAATGCTGGTTAATACATAACATTATTTGATGAACATATTTTAATGCCGGATTCACATATCACCGATCCACACGTGCATCACACGTGAAAACAATGCTCACTGGATCGACATGAAGACAAATTACAGAATTGAAGTAATCCTTTTTTTAATTAAGTTAATTAAGCACAAGTTAATTTACATTTGACCACAGTTAAAGTATTTAAAGATTCATAGTTAAAGATTCCTCAGTCGGACTTTACGAATTACGGTGAAAAACGAGACAACACTCATATTGCTATATTAGAGGTGTTAGCGCCTTTTGTAACCACTGGTCTGTAGCAACTCTTGCAGATCGGCGTGTTTGTGTCCTTCGGCTTTCCATGTTCATTTGCTTCGTATCCAAAATAATTCCATATAGCACTCCTGCTGTGTTCTTTGTCAACCAAAGCCGGTTGCGGAGGCGCCGCACACGCCATATTGCGAATGAGACGAGACACGTGACAGGCACTGCGGTCACGTGTGCTGTTTGTCAACGCGCCTTTGGAGATAAGTGAAAGTGACAGCTCGGCTAGGATCGGAGTATCGATACTTCGGGAAATTAGTATTGGTATCGTTCAGATATTTCAGTATCGATACTTATCGAAATATCGATACTTTTGACAACACTATTAGTGACACATCAGTTATAAAATGTATTAATGCAGTGGAGCCTCACTAAAAACTCTGTCAACTCGCAGTGAGGTGTGGGTAATATTAGCCGTTATAGTGTGCATCGTTCTACACTTCGAATTTCTACCAGAAGTAGTAGACCATCCCGGAATCTTTGGAAGACTCTTTTCAACATACTACAATTTGGGACATACTAATTCTAATTCCGAATACAATTTAGGATGGATAATATTCAGATTGGGACGCAGCAAAACAATAATATTTCAGGAGTAGTAAAACATAGGCAAGAAATTTAGGTTCTGAAAAATCTCTTGTAGTCTCCTAATTCTTGGACAAAAGAGGAAGCCTGTTTAAGGGAATTTTAGATGAGCTATTCTCAAGATTAATCTGGGGGGATTTGGATGAGCAATTTCATGGAAGAAAGAGGAAGAGAATGGCTCTATAAAAGCTCTTTATAGTCATATTGGGTGGTGGGTCATAAGGGAAGTTTTTACCTGATAACATTGATGCTCATGCTATTGAGTTTCTGCTTTAGGTCCTGCATGCTGATGCCTTGAGGCTCATTACAGCTTTTGATCAAAGCCAAAACCTGCAGAAAAAAGAGCAGAAAGACATTCTGTTGTCAGCAATATTTATATAGCTTTCCTGTAGCTCAGTGGTAAGAGCATTGCGTTAATAACGCAAGGTTGTGGGTTCGATCCCAGAGGACTCCACATACCTATGTATAAATGTATATATAATAATGCAATGTAAATCGCTTTGGATTAAAGCATCTGCCAAATGCATAAATGTTAATGTAATTACCAAAGATATGTATAGCTGCTTTAAGAAAACGGGTTAAGAGTTTAAATGAAGACCTGATTATCTTGACTCACTTGGTTCTGGTTAGCGCTCAATCCATTTATGAGCATCATATTTGCACCTGAATAGCCTCCTGATGATCCTGTGCTAGCCATGCTCGTATGTGATGTTGACATCATGCTCGTGCCTCTGCCACCAACCATCTGTAAAATGAATGTTTGTTTATTAATTCAACTTAATCATTTGAGAAATCCATAATAAATCAAAGTTCAGTAATAAATCTTTCTGTGTCCACATAATAAATTGTGATGTATAATATTATTGTCATGATAAATAACTTTTTAAGACATTAAATTCACTTAACCTTGGGGTAAGGTCTCAGTTTTTCTACAGCTCGAATGCAAGAACAAATAAGCGATGACAATGTCGAAGAGCACATAACATGTGTGAGTGAAAAACAGAAGCAGAATGTGAGAAAGATATGGGACCGCCTCACCATGGCCTGTGGTTTTCGCTGTAGCATGTGAGCGTGCACAACCTCCAGCATGTGTGAAGTAACTTCGTTCATATCCTCCAGAGGTCTCACGCAAAACGCAACCAAAGATCTGTTATTCTGCAACAAGAACCAAAACAATAAGCTTTTCGAAGGAGAATCCAGAAAAAACATGCAGAAAGCAGTAACACTTACATTGCATGATTCTGGAAATTCTGTTTATCAAATAGTGTAGCACTGTGCCAACAACACAATGGCTAGGGGTTTGATTTCCACTAAAGGAAGAACACCTTATAAAATCTTTATCTTGATTCTTTACTGTATTGTACGTTGCTTTGGATAAATGTCTGCCAGATGCCCAAATGTAAATGTGTAATGAAATACGAACTTTGTCCCAAGGCAATAACTTTGTTATTCGTTCACTTTCGGCTTTAAAACTTGACTGCTTACATTCACACACATACTAGTGTCATATATTGACTATAGTCAGATCGTTCTATTTCCAGCCTGTGGATTGTCGATAAATTATAGTATCGAGGGGCGGGGCAATTTGCACATTTATCTATGACTAGCTGGATTTTTGGACAAAAACAGAAGCTTATTGTAATACGATTCAGACATGGAAGGAAGGAGGTGGGAACCGGCAAACATTTAAGAAAGTTTTAATATAAATATTACAGCCGGCGGCCCCTCACGGACGACCGCCGGCGAACAAAACATAAATACAAAACACAAGTTCATAACTACAAACATAAAACACGTTCGGGCCCGGTCCTCTCTCTTCGACGGTCCGGTCGCTCGTTCCTTTTATATGCTCCCAATCTCCTACGTGATTTGAGCCCGGTGTGCGCACAGCTGGCGCTCATTCACAATTACTCACCGAAAATTTTCAAGTATGACTGAAATTAGCATTCTATCAGAGTGTTAATTCAGTGCTGTTGGCAAACTTGTTACTTCCCAAGCACAGAAATACTTCCCACAGCAACCTTTTAAACGAGAGAAAGTGATCACCTGCAGTGAATCACGGCTGTACTGACATATATGTCGCACATGCTTAAGAAAAATCACCAAAATCTTGATCCTAATTTATCTGTATGTAACATTAAAGCTGAGCTACCATGCTCTGTCATGCATTCTAACTTCTTTACACTGTTTAACGTGCTGGCTTTTCATGTTTAATATGGTCAACTTGTTAAAAAAACGAGTCGAACGTATGACATAGTATTTCTGTGCTTGATACACTCCCCCAGCACTTCTCCCAGAAAAGCATGGCAAGGCGAAAGAAAGAGCTTGTGCACGAGCCAACCGATGAGCGAGACAAGCTTACCATCAAGATTGTCTATGCTGCGTCAAGATGGGCTGCGCTGAACTGCAGCTTGTTACTCTTGCGATGGTTAAGTTTAGGTGTGTCTGTTTGTTCACGGCATTTCAGTGATGGATTTTATATAAACGGTGGATATAACGCTGGATTTGTAGATCATTTGAAACTAGGGGTGTAATGATACATCAATGCCACGGTTCGGTTCATACGACGGTTTTGGAACCACGGTTCAGTTCGGTTCGATGTGAGGGCAGGGTTCATGCCATGGCACAAGCAATGCTCCAGAACACTAGAATCGTTTTAACTTAATAATAACAACAACAACTTAACTTGTTTACTAGAACTTTATTGACTTAAGTGCTATTTATTTCCTTTTTTTTATATAAAACTAATGTAAACTTTTACTTGTTAGAACAGGACTCTAGACAAGAGATTCTCAACCTTTTGCAACTCATGGCCCACCAAGGTATGTTTAAAAACATTCCAAGGACCACATTCCAAATATGAAAGTATGAACAGAAAATATTCAAAAAGTACAATGTTATACTCTGCTGTTAATCTGTTATGCCACAGTATAAAGACTTAGTCAAGTCAGCCAAATAGATGAAAACATTGGGTCTCATTTACTAATAATTGCATAGATTTTTTGTATTTAGACGCAAATTTGAACCTCCCCTTGTCGTCATTTAAGTCAAAGGTACTCCAGAAAACCCCCTGTGGCGGTTAGCCGGCTGTAAAAGCACAGTTATTCAGAGAAACCTCGCAGCTCGAGCTATAGTCTAACGCAGCTTGTCTTATTCTTTCACTGTATATGATGAAATGCATTTAAATTAAATATAGGCCTACATCTACGCGTCATTTTATATATATATATATATATATATATATATATATATATATATTATTTAAAATATTTAATTATTCTGAGATGAAACATACATTTTGTCCTTTTGTCTAAGAGAGAGAGGGAGAGAAACGGAAAGAATTGAATTGAAAGAAAGAGACTGGTGATTTTCCGTACGTGTGCTTTCAACTGTTCCTATCTTTTCTCCAGATCAAGGCTTACATACCTGTTATAGGTCAGACACACAAGAGGGGGACATTCTATTCATTAGCCCTAAAAAATTGTTTTTGTATTCTGCATCATATTTTCTCACCACACACTTTAATGCTTTTGCTTGCACAGAACTTTGCTTTTCAGAGAACGACCCATTTTACAGTAACAATCTATATTTGAATTTCCCAACACCAGATTGAACTAGGGCTGCAACTAACGATTATTTTAATAATCGATTAATCTATAAATAATTTTTTCGATTAATCGATGAATCGGATAAAAACATAAACCAAGAAAAGCATTCATTTCCAACCCTTTATTCAAAATCAGAACTAAAATCTTTAGAAACTGCACAAACTTGTTGCTCCTTGAACTATCCTGAGCTGTTATAATAATAATAAAATAAAAATGGACTAACACAAAAAACATACACATGTATGCTTTACATCTGCCAAATATTTAGACTTTTTTTAAATAAAGGTGCCACCTGAGCTGCCAGAACAATAAATAATTTATAAAAAATAAAGAACAATACAAATCAGAAAATTTGACAGGATTTGTTTGAATGTCAGAACTTGTTATCTACACTACACTGCAGACGCACACACTCGCAGATGCACACACACGCAGACACACACACTCACAAACTCTCACACTGACACACACACACACTCTCTCTCTCTCTCAAGTTCACTTGAAGCTTATTCATTAAATTATTACCATCATTGTAGTAAGTGCAAGCTTCATTTATACACCACACATTTAAACAAAGCTTAAGATGACCGAGTGCTATAAAAGAACTTTAAAATTAAATTAAAAAGTACATCACACACAAATATATTTGTCAATAATAACCTATATGGGACAAAGCACAGAATATACACTGCAAAAATTGCTTTTCTGACTTAGTAGTTTTGTCCTGTTGTCAGCCCAAATATCACAAAATCTTAAATCAAGAAACATGTACTAGACACATGAAAAAGCATAAGAAATGATGTCTTGTTTTCTGAAAAAACACCTCAAAATAAAGTGATTGTTTGCTTAAAACAAGCAATAGTATCTGCCAATGGGGTACGAAAAATAATCTTAATGAGATATAATTTCAAAAAGAAGTTTTAAGCATCAATTAATTTTCTCAGGCCATTTTCTTTTCTAGTAATCTTGATTTTTTTTAGATACTTGGACTGGAAACGAGAAATAAATTACAAAGTAAGAAAAGCTGTTTTTGCAGTGTAGCTATACATGACAACAGATTGATAAATGAATGGTTCAAAAAAGGCTAGTGAATAAAATCGTGTCTTAAGTCTTGCAATGCAAAGTGCAAAGTAACTATACCCCCCCTGCTTTATTCTGTTATTAACGAGCTAACGCTAACTTGTCATGCTAGTCAAGCTGGATAACGAGTAAACATCCGCACCAGAGACATTACGTTCCTCACTTCAAAACTGAACAAAAGTAGGATTCTGTAATGACTTAACCTGCTGTTGAACTCCCTTCCTCCTCATCAAAGACTACCACATGTTTGTGTTTCAGGTGCTGGATCATTGCCGTGGTGCTCCCGCCATGTCGCTTTAGCATATTTAGCAGTTAACACACTTTTTCTGTTTATTTAGTGTGAAATGCTCCCGCACATTGGATGACTTTGGTCGCGCGGATTTCTCTGCCTCCGTCATGTATCTTTCCTCCGCTATTTTATTTTTGCTCCGCCCTGTCTATGAGGCGCCGAACTCTGCTAGCATCAGTGCGCGAGAGAGACCGAGTGTGTTCACTCCGCTCCGCGCTCAAATAAAGTTTTTTTTAATAATCAAACGTCTCCGTGTCGCGCGACACAACGAATCGATAATGAAATTCGTTGACAACTCTTTTAGTAATCGATTTTTATCGATTAAATCGATTCGTTGTTGCAGCCCTAGATTGAACGTGTTCGTTCAATCTGACATTGTGACGTATTTGGTGTTATGACATTCAAATATATACTGTATATATTTTTAAGGTAATGCATCTTGACTCCACTTTAAGGAGTTTCTTTAACATGTTAATTCATAAGACTAATAAATCATTAGATAACACAATTCCGTTAATATCACCGAGTGATTTTGGGCCCATCCTTTGTTGTTTGATGAACATTATAAACAGATATCATTATTATGCTGCTGCCCCTTTAAGAGCTCGCGCAATATACTGGAACTGTTTGGTCACAAAACTAAATACCTTTACAAGGTTTCTTTTTAATATGGGAAATTTGACGTTATCTTTTGTTTATATGTCTGTTTCAGAGTAAGAAAGATAACTCTGTTTAGTATTTTGTGCTCTGCATATCTCAAACAACCTGCGAGACCTGAAGGCTTTTAGTGAATATTCTTCATGAAAGCTGCACTGATACACGTATGGCTTCTATCGATAGCGACTTTTAAATAAATAGTATTTAAATGTGCTTTTGGCGTTTGGAGAAACAAGTCCTGACAGCAGCGTATTTTTGGAAAGTCGCGTGACTTTTTAAAACACAGATATGACATACACTTTTAAGGAGAATTAGTTGCGGAATATGAATTTGTTGTTTCTGTCAATCTATGTACATTCTGGCCATTAACAATGCAATGTCATCACATTATTGAGCATGATCAAAAGTTGCTGCACTGCTGCTTCAGCTTGCGAAGGGATATGATCTAACCTTTGCAAGGAAAAAAGCGTGCATGTTTGTCATGCGCAGCTGACGCATGTGATGGATGGGGCCCGGGGACAGGGCTTAGAGGTACGCCTTGGGAGTTTCGCGGTTCGTATCGATGTAGATGTATCGCGGATCATTCGGTTTGAATGTAGTTACATCCCTATTTCAAACTGAAAGATGGTGAGGTCCCCAAATGTGAAAAGATGCCGGACATGGACTTCAAACTAGTCCCACCTCTAACAGCTTGTGTTTTTCAGGAATTAATTTTAAGTCAGTAAATAATAAAAATGTATTTATATAGCACATTTATCTCAGCATAGCTGGCCAAAGTGCTGTGCTGAAACGGAGTTAAAAACATAAGACAAACAAAACAAACAATACACAATAAAACTAAGTTAAATCTGTTAAAAGCCAGAGAATAAAGATATGTGTAGTGAAGTAGGCGGGAGAGAATGAGTCGAGGCCGGTGAGTGAGTGATAATGAGCGTCAGCTGTACGCACACCAGTCTCATATCACGAAGGAGATTGGAAGCATAAAAGGACGAGCGACCGGACCGTAAATGAGAGAGGACCAGGCCTGGCTTTTAGTTGTGGTTTGTGTTGTTCGCCGGCAGTCGTCCGTGAGGGGCTTGCCGGCAGTCGTCCGTGAGGGGCTTGCCGGCTGTCTTTTTACTTTGTTATTACTTTACTAAATGTTTGCCGGTTCCCGTCTCCTTCCTTCCTTTTATTGAACCTTGTTACAGTGCTGCCGAAACCCGGGAGGAAGGAGAGACATGCTGTCGGGAGCGCGGATGAAGTGCGTCCGCCAGTTGCTGCTCGAAGTGGTGGTTCTGGAGAAGAGAAGGAGCCATCGTGGGCCGCCAAAGCTTCGGTGGGATGACAACCTTTGCTGCCGCACTCCTGGGTCGAGGTGGGATGGCTATCATCCAAGCGGGAGCAGGGGAGTCACCACCGTCCACCAGAGGCTGGAGCCTGCGTCCACCCGCCCAAGGGGAAGGAGCAGGGGACGGGGAACTTGCCGCCGACTTTCCTCTAAAGGAGTAGCCACCGCCGGCCGCCCACCGGGTGCCCAGGGCCAACGCAAGGTACCACGAAGGAGAGTACCATGACTGGTTGAGGACCAAGCGGCAGCATGTCGGGGGACCGGAGTATAATTTTTTTTCCCCCTCTCTCCTTCTGGTCGCTCTGAGGGCTCCCATCTCCGTTCTCTCGTCTTGTCAGTGCATACACCCAGGGGAAAGGTACACTGAGACTGGACGACCCCCACAGGGGAGGGAGCAATCAGGCATGTGAGGGGCGATGTGAGTATGTAGTGAAGTAGGCGGGAGAGACCGCGAGTCGAGGAGGAGATTGGGAGCATAAGAGGACGAGCGTCCGGACCGTCAATGAGAGAGGACCAGGCCTGGCTTTTAGTTGTGGTTTGTGTTGTTTGCCGGCAGTCATCTGTGATGGGCTGCCGGCTATCTTTTTACTTTGTTATTACTTTATTAAATGTTTGCCGGTTACCGTCTCCTTCCTTCCTGTTATTGAACCTTGTTACAATATGTTTTCGAAATTGTTTTAAAAATTAAAATAGAAGGTGCAAGGTGGATGACGGGTGGCAGCTGATTCCAAAGACGGGGAGCGGCATCTGAGAAAACCCCATCACCTTTTGCTTTCAAACGTGAAGGCGGGACAACTTAAAAAGCCCTGTCAGAAGATCTTAAATTTCTGGAGGATGAAAGACGAGTAAGATGATCTGCAAGATAAATTGGAGCTTGACCATTGAGAGCTTTAAAAATGAACAGCAAGATTTTGAATTGAATTCTATAACAGACAGGGAGCCAATGTATGGTGGCCAGGATAGGTGTTATATGATCAGTTCTCTTTGCCCTGGTCAACAGCCTTGCAGCAGCATTCTGTACTAACTGTAAACGTCCAATCGATGACCGAGGGAGTCCCAAATACAATGAGTTACAATAATCAAGGCGTGAGGAAATGAAAGCTTGAATTATCCGTAATTGATAAAAACAGTTTTTAACTACTGAATTTATTTGCTTAGTCAAGCAAAGTTCAGAGTCCAAAATAACACCAAGATTCCTGACCTGTGATGAGACTGAGGAGAAGTGTTTGCGAAGCTCCTTTATAACAATACTTCCGAGCTTTGGAGGGCCAAATACAGTTATTTCAGTTTTCATTTAGTCGAAGAAAACTACTAAATAACCAATTTCTAATGTCCTAAAGGGACGCTAATAAGGGTTCAATGGAAGCGCCAGCTTTCAATGGAAGGTACAGCGGAGTGTCATTGGCATATAAGTGACATGAAACATTATGCTTCCTAATAATATCTCCCAGAGGTCGCATATACAAATTAAAAAGAAGAGGGAATTAAAATGGATTCTTGAGGTAATCCACTAATAATAGGAGCAACAGATTAAGAGAATTTGCCTAACTCAACAGAAAAAGTCCTGTCTTTAACATATGAACTGAACCAGTTTAAAGCAGTACCCGTGATACAGTAGGTAGTCAATCAAAATGCTCTCTACCGCCGCATTGAGTGCCGCAGTTGGGGAAGGGCGGCAGTTAAAAAACATTTACATGTGAAACTAGTTCGCAAAATTTTCGCCAGGAGGCACAAAGAGTCTCTTAACAAGAGTTATTCACATTTATAATATAAGAAAAAAGTGATGTAGGCGAATAATTGAACCAAATGCAGGACATAGTAAAGCAATCATTAAACCATTGGAACAAATGTGTTATGATCACAGAGGTTCACCCGAGGATATTTTTTTTCTTCCGTTCTAAAGCGCCTGCATATGCCTGATAGTTATAAGAAAACACTTTTATAAGAGTCTTTTCTGTCCTTATACGAGCAAACTGTTGAACTGTTTGATTGTTTTAAAAAGTTCCATAACCATTTTAAAAGTTCCATAACCACAGTTAAATAAGTCCCTATTTGCGGGTAAGCTTTAATAATAAATGTATCTTTATTTAAGGATAATCTAATTTACACCACAGCACAAATGCAATGAAGTTCAATATTACATTTAATAATAACATTAAACAGTCTTCATTTAACATATCACCAGGTAAAACAAAACGGTAAACATTTTGAACACGCAACAGTATGTAATGTAATATTCATTTTCAAAGTTATTTTAAGTTGTTATATGAAACTCATTTACAAAGATTACCATTAGTGATCATTTTACACCAAAATGTGCATCAGTGAAAACTATCACATTGATCATGCAGGAGAGGGCAGTTTGCACAAACTACTTCAATATGCCTTTGAAGACCTTTGACCTAACCTCCTCGTTAGCATGTCCATCTAATAAACCATTGCGAACCGATTGGTGGTTCGAGGCTCGGTCAGTGCAGGCTGAAGTCATGTGACTCAGCAGGAGTCTAACCGGCGGCAGCAAGTCTGATCCAACTGCCCTCTCTTAAGCATCCATCATTTGGTCAGGATAGATTCTAAAATCCTCCCTTGGACTTCAAAGGAGTCCCAACGGGGAGGATGGGGTGTTTCTCCAACGATGGACCATTTGGCCTAAAAGGAATGTGGCCTATGTTGTCATCTCCTCTTGAAATTGTCTGTCTTTTTCCTTAATCACAAAAAGAATGGTCTAAATGGATATACCTCTATATCTCCACATTGTATGTTCGTCCCCGTGTTATTCTGCCTCGCCTATAACCTCAAAAGCATGTGTGTTTAGTTGTCTTCTGTTTATATTTTCATTCTTGTACAAACTTCAGGCCAATGTACTCATAATCCTGGCATGTTTTATATCTAAATGTTTGTCTCTTCATTCCTTGAAAGATGATGTATAGCACAGTAATGTGTTGTATACAATTCTCCTTTTATGTCATTCACAGCACCAAACCTCTAAATGATCCTAAATGCTAATGAGCTAATAAGCGAAACAAAGAAACTTGATTTCGCGCCTAAAATCATCTTATTGAATTGGATCGCCCACCTTGGAGGGGCGTGAAGCCCCCAGGCTTAAAACATCCGTGAACGGAGCAATCGATGCTCTTCAGTGTTCCCGTCTCTTCGGAGACAGTTTTTCCATTCGGCAGCTACTTCGGAAAGTTTGTTTCTGACTTCATCCGCCAATCCAGCTCCAAGAAAGGACCCGACGGATCAAAACCATCAGGACTCTGAAAACCACTTTTCCACTGGCACCAGACCTTGTCCAAGGCACACTCAAAGGAAACCAATGCAAGTATAGAAACTATATTCTAAACAGCTGCGTTTAAGCCGTAACCCCTTTTTACAAGGAGATTGTCCTCGATGGTGCATGCATATGTGAATAGCTGTTTGTAATACTGCCACCCCTTTTGTTTGTTAATCTCTTACCTTTCTTTACTGTTTTTATGTTTCATGTTACGTTTGTCTTAACGTGTTATATCTAGTTAGTTGTTATATTTCCCCTTTTAGTATAGTCAATAAACACGCATTTGTTATCTACAATCGAATTGTTGATGTGTCTCTTTATCACGTATTAACGTCACTTAAACTGCTTGATTTCGTTATAATTTCTGGAGCGGTACTGTACTACAGTAAGAGTGTTATGTTTCCAAGGCCAGGAAAGTAATATTTCTTAGATTTGATATACGATCTGCTGATCACTTGGTGGACAATTGAATCTAGTTTTTCGCTATTATAAGGTCTGCTGAATCCGATAAAAGTGTATAAAATAGGTATAGTTATTCATTATTAATTATCCGTATTTTACTGTGATCAAACTCATTGTTCCCCGAAATACATTACACACAATATCACTATTTTTATAATTATAAATGAACGCGGACCGTAGAAAATAAACTGAACAAGGCGAAAATGAATCAATTATTATAATGAGCTAGAACAGAGGCCGTGTGAATACGTGAACATAAAAACATAATTTTTTCCAAAATATGCCGTTTATAGACAGTGTTTTAAATAAAAGTGTGATGAAATAGTGAATTGACATTTAAACGACAAGCATTGAACAGTTTCAATTCTCTCCATGTCAGTAGGCTACAGGCTTTTAAAAACAGATTCCACTTCTCAGTTGATGGGGAATGGGGACTGGGAGAGGTGTGAATGTCTCGCTTTTGGAAAGAGAAGAGTTTAGAATTATGTATTAGAGTATTAGAATGTCTTACCTGCAGGGTGACAAATAAACGTAAGACGCTGTAACACTGATAAGAAACTTAACTCCAAACAAAAAACGAAACATCTTTGCCAAAATATTACAATATAATTGTAATCCTCCTAATTTACGAAAAATATTAAATAATTTTAACATTACATTCTACATATTAAAACACTAATGACCTCTCTTTTAAATCACAAACAATAATTTGTTTTCATATCTTCTTGATCAATACAGCAATTTATAAAGTTTTTAAGGTAAAAATCCCTATTTACATTTCAATCTGCTCTTAAATAGGCTACGCAACTTCTCAAAAGACACCTCTTTGGAGTTTGCGCTGAAGTGTTTTTAGGGTGATTTCTTCCTGCAGTATGGGGTGGGGGTTGATGGAGGTTGTGTGAGCAGTAACAAAGAGCTGTATATTAAGGCACTTAAAGTGCAGGGTTCAGATAACTCTAAAGTATATCCTGGCAACATTCATTTCTAAAATCGCATTCATTTAAAAGAACTTTGAAAAAAAGCCTGACATTATGAAAAGTCTACAGCAGAGACATTTCTTGATCTATGACAACATATCCCCAATGTATGTGAATGTAGCCTACCAACATGTACACGTGAATGTTTATAACTTAATCCAGGGTTAACATCGAAGAAACCCAGCTGTGTTTGCAGGCTGTGGTATTTATTCCATATGGGGGATATATGCTGATAATCCGACTATATTATATATCACCTTCGGTTTTACATGAAATAAAGCGAAATCATGTTAGAGTTGGGTTTTTCCATTTTTATGAATGACACACATCGCAATACAAACGAGCAAACACGCACAGGCACAGGCACTCTGATCTCAAACGCTGCATTTCTCAATTTTCACAAAACACAGAGCGAATACAAACATTAAAGCTCTGCATGCAACCCAGCATTAAATGAAAACACGCCTTATATATTGAAAATACTTCAAACCGAATTAAGCATTGATTGAATGCATAGGGCTAATTTAAAATGTAAACCCTTGTTACATGAAATTGTGTATTTATGACTAGTAATAAATATAATTATTAGTGCCTGTAGATTTAAGTTCTTGTAACTTTGATATTATAGATCGCTTGTCTTTTAAGCCTAAACGTTTTAACTCTTGCCCGTCTGTTGACTGAGGCAATGAGTTTGACGCATCAACTCACACCGAGTGAAGATCTGTGAATAAACTGCTACTCAGCAGTAAACAAGAGCCAACCCACATTAAAGAAGTACGTGGCAGAAGGCTCATTCTTGTTGAGTTTACTGTATCAATCAAGTGTTCTAACCGCCAAAGAAGAACATTATGATCAACTGTATCAAAGGCATCTGTGAGATCAAGAAGCAAGAGGACTGTATTTTTGCCACCATCAACTGCAAGTTAAATGTCATTAAGCGCTGTAAGCAGTGCAGACTCGGTACAATGATGTGAAGAAAAGCCAGATTGAAGAGGTTCTGTTAACTTGGCTTCATTCAAAAATTAGTTCAATTGTGAAATACAACCATTTCTAAATGTTTGAGTATAAATGAAAGCTGAGAGACATAATATAATTATTAAATCAAATTTCATCCAAGCCCTGTTTCTTAAGCAAAGGTTGAACAACAGCATGCTTAAAACGTTAAGGGACTAGCCCAGCAACAAGAGATGAATTTATCAATATCTGAATGGCAGCGCCAATTTCAGGGAAAGGAGCCTTAATAATCCCTGCAGGAATTACATCTAGAGAAGAGGCAGTTGTCTTCATCCTATTGACCAAATCCATAAACTCCTCATATGTAACGTTTTGAAAGCAAGAAAAGGAGCCCAAACTAGCCAGCG
The DNA here is from genome assembly GCA_029783895.1 of Triplophysa bombifrons. Lineage (NCBI taxonomy): Eukaryota > Metazoa > Chordata > Actinopteri > Cypriniformes > Nemacheilidae > Triplophysa > Triplophysa bombifrons. The sequence continues at coordinate 10,879,439 of CM056455.1, forward strand.
AAAACACTGACAAATCTGATAACTGCAAAGTAAAAGAGGAGTGGATAGTTTTTTTTTCCACAAAGCTCAGTTAAGGGTTCCACATGAAACTGACAAACTGGATTAATAATCAAGTTAATTGTGGAAAATAAAATCCTAGGTCTATAAGAATGCATGGTAATCAAGTCCGAAAAATACTTTGACCTAGCCGATTTAGCAGCATTCTGAAAGTTAGCCAAACACTCCTTAAACAATTCATAAGACACAGTTAAAGAATCAAATTAACATTTCCTCTCAGCTTTTCGACAGACCTGCCAAAGGAGTGAGTGTTATCGTCTAACCAATAATAGTATTTCTAGTCAGGTAATTACAACTTAAAAGGTGCAATACAATCTAATATTAGAACAAGATGAATAAAAAAAGAGAAGCTAATTGATCAGGCCCAGAGGAAGATTCAATGCAACGATAGTAATGACCCACATGCTTTTTCGTGACTGTAGAATTCACAACAGACACATGTAAAACAATAGGATTGTGGTCCGAGAAGGAGGCACTGTCTATGCTTATATTTTCTGCAGCAACATCATATGACAGGATAGATCGAGTGTATGACCATGGACATGGGTTGCTCCATTTATATGTTGCAAAAAAACTAAAGACTTCATACTGTTACAAATTTCAGCAACCAAAGGCCAACCCGGGTAGCATACGTGGATATAAAAATCGCATAATAATAACAGCTGATCATATGATGTAAAAAAAAGTCGATCGCCTGTCTAATTCTGACCCGAACACCACCACGACTACCTCTCTTCCTGCGGCGCTTCCATAGAAGAGGAACGGATTGAGAGCAGGAGTAGAGAAAAGGACAGCTTCCCAGGCATTCAGCCTTCATACCACATTTGATGTTGAATAAGGCTCGTCAACACGGAGTCTACTTGCACCAGTGCTATGTGCAAAAAAAAGACGTCTCTCTCCAGTTACTCGATGAGTACAATATACAAGCACATTCTCACATATAACTTAACTTCAACAGGCGTGTAACCTAGCTGTATAGACCATTTCATCGGACACGCTTGCCTAACCCCCATTTAACTTCCGGTTTGTGTTCAGTTCATCTTTATCCACTTCCCGAAGGCAATTTGGTTGCAGCACACAAGTATTTACATAAACACAATACATTTCAATACAAATACATTTCCTTCCTAAAAACTTCTTACCTTACATTTAAAAACTTTACAGCTGAGGGGATAAATGAATGCCTAAATCAATTTGTTTTACTAATCGGGATTCTAAAACGAATGCCAGAAGGGAGTAGGTTAAACTCATTATACAATGGGTGGGAATCATCTAACAAAAATGTTCTGGGCTTTACCCAGAACCTGTCTATGATATAACTGGGCCATAGTCATCTGCTTACACCCTGTTGTTTTACTTCCCTGGTTAACAATCCTCTCAAGACAGTTCTTGTTTTTCACATTTAGAGAATTAAACCAGCACAACAGTGAAAAAGATAACAGTGACTCAACTAAGGATCCGTAGAACATACACATCAATGATTTCCCCACATTAAATTACCTTAGTTTCCGCAAACAATACAATATTTGCTGCCCCCTCTTACACAAAGCCTCGGTATTAGGAGAAAAATACAATTTATCATCCAAAACAGTACCCAAGTATTTGTACTGTTCAACTCTCTCAATACCTACTCCACTTATGCTCATTTGCTTATGAATAGATTTCCTCCTAGGGTTAAAATCAATAATCATCTCCTTAGTTTTAGAAACATTAAGTTTTAAGAAAGCATTTTGACACCACATAATAAATTCATAAACCACAGGACCATGCATAGAGTCCGCCTCACTCATTAAACTAACGATTACCGAATCATCAGCAAATTTTACAATATGCCTATCTCTATAACTACTCTTACAGTCATTTGTGTACAAGATAAATAATAAGGGCGAAAAGACACATCCTTAAATAGACCCATTAGATGACCAGAGCCATTCAGAAAAGCACTCATTCACTTTAACTCTCTGTTTTCTCTGCACAAGGAAATCCAAAATCCATCCTACCAGACTAAAATCCAACCCAAATTCATTAATAAGCTTCTCAACTAAGATATGTGGCTGAATGGTATTGAAAGCGGAGGAAAAATCAATTTAACAAATGTTTTCGGCTTATCCAAATGTTGAAGAACTAGATGTAAAAGAGTCGCTATAGCATCATCTACCCCTCGCCTAGACCTATAAGCAAATTGTAGGGAGTCTAAAGAACTCTGTGTTCTTTGCATTATTACTTTCTTAACTAATTTTTCAAAGCATTTCATCGCTAGGGATTTAAGCGCCACAGGTCTAATATCATCCACCACCAATACATTTAGCTTTTTTGGTACTGGAATCACTATAGAATGCTTCCAAAGTGCAGGTACTTTCTGTTGTTGGAGAGACAGAGCAAAAATTTCATAAAATATTGGACCTAACTGCTTGGCACATTCCTTAAGTAATCTACCCGCTATTTTATCAGGCCCAGGAGCCCTCCTGGTTTTACACTGTTTAAAAACTGATGTCACATCACTAACATTAAAAAATGTATTTGGCTAGTGTATAATAATATAATTATTTACATTTAATTTATGTTAATATTAGTTTACACTTAATTATTTTACTGTATAATAATTGTATTAAATAAACACTTTTTTGAATGTTGTTGTTTGTTAAGTTTATTAAATAAACAAATGGTTCCTGTAGTTTTGACACATTTAATCAAACCGTATGATACATTGACATCTAGCGGTTGAGGTTGGTATTGCAGTGTATAAAGTAATGTGTTGAGTCAAAGCGCAAATGACGGATGCAATCCAATGCGCCATAAGCAATCCACAAAAAAACGCGCAGTACCTCAATTTTGACTCGCCGCTCATCACAGGTGAACTGCATTCTAAATATCAACGGCATTTTCTCCGTTACATCATTGCATTAAAACGCCCGCTTTTTGGTTATCCCAAGGACCAAAAAAGATGATGTTAGCCGATTTCTTGATTCTGGTTGGCCAAACGAATCCTGGTGCCGGATCAAAGACGTTTCAGACGCCCTAGAGTAGACGCCTAAGATGCCCACAACGGAAAAAACTCTTCTGATTATTATTTTTTTAATCAAAACGCCGAAATTCACCGAAAGGCAACTAGTTTGCAGATATGCTGACTGCACATTTATATCATTTTTATTTGATATACATAGTCATTTTTTAGGATTCTATGATTGTAGAGGCTGCCTATAAACATTAGTGTGTTGAAAAAGTGTTGGTGCTTTAAGTGCTTCACTGAACTAAAATTAAACTTAAAAGATCTCAAGATAAATGGACCAGGGCTTGACATAACCTGGGAGGTTGATGGCTCCGTGTCAGAGCATTGCTTATGATTTTCGGAAGGATCAGGCCTTATCTTAACATTATTCACGAAAATGTTGTCAATCGTTCTTTTCATCTTCTCTTATCATCCGTGGCTACATCCCCTCTGTTTAACTGATGACCCTAGGCTGCTCACCTCTCTCCGTCTGACTGCAGCACACGCATTTTCAATCCTACACACTAGAAATTGTGTTAGACTTTTTTATTCTCAACTCAACTCAACTTTATTTATATAGCGCTTTTCACAATTTTCATTGTCACAAAGCAGCTGTACATGAGACACAATAGATTACAAGTAAAACAACTAAAGGCATATACCTGTAAAAACAAGAAAAAGGTGGAAAACAACAAAAGACAGACATACAAATGCTCCACACACACAATATGCATACATACTTACACACATTGACATAGACGCACACACACAAGCACACTCACACACACACACACAAGCACACTCGCACAAAAGGACAGTGAAAGGACACATTTGAGATAAAGGAGAGAGAGAACCACAGGTCAAATATTAAACGGACTATAAATTCTTATATATTAATTATTTCTAATTTCTGAATTCTAAAGCAGCCCCCCCGGCCAGGCAGATAGTGCAAAACAATATGCAAACTATTATTGTCTGTCATTTTGACTGATAGGCTCGTAAAAAATCCGTCAATCTATTATAACCCGTCACTATGGTGCAAGTAGGCGATAGGTGGTAATTGGTATGTTCGTGACATCATCACGCTGTACTTGCGTCTTGGAACTTGTTGTAATTTAATACAAATGAATGCCCAATAAAGACGTTGCAACTGCTGCCCACTTCACAAGAACAGGCTCCTCACCTGTTTGGGAATTTTTGACGTCTTAAACAGGGCGAGATGGCGGCACGCACAGACGCAGCGGCTCTACGCTCTCCCGTTTTGGTGCTTTCTGTTTGTGTATCTGTTTGTTTGTTTCCTCGTAATTGTAGAAATTAGTCAGACAAATTACTGTTACATTCAGTAAGAGATCGTAAACATAGGTTTTCCGGTGCAACCAAGTAATTACAAGCAAATTCCAGAAGTCGCACAACATGCCGGAGGAACTATTCAGGAAGCCAGGCTATCCATGGATTGTAGACAGTAAGGCAGGGCTCTAGAGTGCGACCAATTGGCAACCTTATTTTTCAATGGTGTGACGAAAAATAATCAGAGGCAGTTCGAGGGGCAATAAAAGTCTCCGCAACTCTGAAATTCTCCCTGTGATTCATCAACAGAAACACATTAGGCCCATATCGTGGTCTAAACCAATTAATGATAGTGAAGGGCGGACCCCCGTCTGATTGCTCCAGGCTGCACCTGAAACAGTAGAATTTGCGACCAAAAATATTAATTAGCGAGTGATCTTTTTGCGGGGATTGCATATGGCGACCATCCAAATTTATTAGTTTTTAAAGTGTTTCCAACAGAAGTCCGGTATACTTTTTAAAAAAGCAAGTACTGGGCTTTTCTCCTGCGCTCTGCTCTCCGTTTTCCCCAAACTCAACGTACCAATGCTCATTTGTTAAATTGGTTGTTTTTTGGGTCTTCATATATCCCATATATTTCAACTATTTACTAGTTGCCTAAAACTAAAAAATCTTTTAATAATTGTATTTGTTGTTGTTTTAAAATTGTGTCCATGAAATTCCTTAACATCTACTAATAAACTGACCATTTTCTGTGCAATTATGTGTGTACCAGCCAGCTGCTCTAACATGTTGACGGCTTCATATTGTTTTCACTCAGTTTAAACTTTAAACTCAACAGTTTGTCTGGCTCGGGCAGACCTCTATGCACAGGTTTGAGACCATTCTGTTTTACAACCTTGAAAACAAAGACAACTGAATAAATTCTAACTGAAATGATGGGTATATGGCTACAATGAAAACGTTCTGACCTGAAAAGAGCGCAGGTTGCCAGAGACTTTGACGTAGGTCCCAGGAGGAATGACCGAGTTTTCCACACCCATGTCCTGGAAGGGAACAGTCAAACAGTCAATGTTCATGAATACATGTGTGAAGTTAGAAAAACACAATGTACATTCATGACAGAGTCTGTACCTCTGTATCTATCCACTGCTTCACATCCATAGGAGCTGATGTCATATCATCCACTTTGTATTGGATGTTGATAGTGGATTTGTCAGCGCCTCTAATAACTCCTACAATTGTAACCTGGACAAAAAAGTAAATTTAATAAAAAGCGTTTTGTAGAAGAGGCATATAGTCCTACAAATAAAACCCCCTTTTAAAAATAGCAGCAACCTGTAAGAACTAGGGATGCAACAATACAGTTAACCCAAAGGTTTATACGTACCTCGGTTTTTATCCACGATTTGGCTCTGATAGCTTGGCACATTAAAGAGTTTTTTCATTTTTTTATGCTTATGGGAGTACCAAAACAGCCGTGTTTGGAATCTATTATTCTGTTTGGACTCTCTGGAAACAAAGATAACTCCCAAAATTATGTTGTTCTGAAAGAAGCGGTCGCTCTGCATTTATAACAAGCATGGGCATGACGCAGACAGTGTAGAAAGGATCCTGTTGGCCAGCTGTATGATTGCCAAGCGCATATCCCCACACCCCCAATCCCGCCACAAATTAAAATAAAAAGAATTTATGCAATTTACGTGGGTAGTCCCTGCGAGGTAAAATAATTTGAAAATCTGTATTTATACGGAAAAATCACATCCCTGATGAATATTAACTAATTCCTGGTGTGTTGAATAATATAAAATAAAGATATAAAGAAGATTCAGATCAGTTATTTGTTTACCATGTTTTCATCAACATGTCAGTAAAATAAGCTTCTTGAAGGCGATTTTGGCATCCGTGTACTTAAAATAATGTGATGCAAACTTGCGATTTATGTAATGGTAGTAAACAGACAGACGTGCGGTGCCCATTGGACACTGCAAACACTACCAGTCAATGTAGACGCTCTCCCAGACCTAATCACCATGGTAAAGAGTAAGGACAGACAGAAACAATACTCACCAGAAAGAATGCACTCCACTTGATGCAATAGACCTTTACAATGAAACCATTTATCCTCGGAGTCGCAATCTTTTAAAGAAATTGTAAACCTTTCCTCTTTGTTTAGGACTGTCTGAAGATCGACCACACATGTGCAGCAATACATTCCCTAAACGTGCAGTAAAATCAACACATTTGTTGAAGAATCTTGCGGTTTTATTGTGCCATTGTTTGAAGGTTTGCACAGATCATATGAAATAGAGCGCTCTGCACAAGTATGTGATCACATAATGAGCTGTTGCGGAAGAAATTTTACCCGTCTTTAAATAAACAGAGAATATGTTTTTTTACATATTAATTGATAATTTAAAAGAAAGAAATTTCAAGCTTTCCTTAGACATATGCTTGATGTTTCTATGACGAGTATTCACAGAGTTTAAGTCTGTTTAAATGAAACATTTTAGAAAGATGCACGCAGAGACAGGCGGCTGAAAGCACTCATTATTTTCCAAAAGCAATTTTTTTTAGATATTAAGAGTACACAAAAATAAAAGTAGACCGATCACAGTTTCAAATCATGTATTAGTCATATTTGTATGACCGAAATTACTGAAGTATTTAAGTCTTTCTTCTGGATCAACAACCACCTGCTGCCCAAACTGCCACAAACTTCTACAAAAGATTGCAGTTCTCTAAACAAAGTTATTCGCGATACTGCTGTCCCTGCAAAAACACACAGCTGATACTCGCCGTGGACCCCCTCAGCATATAGCCGATGAGTTCTGTGAACCCAGTACTTCTCAACAGATTATAGTGAGCTCAGACAAACCTGTACAGATGCAAACAAAAGTAGCTGAGGACACAAACTGTTGGCAGAAATAGGGCGCAAGACCTAAAGGTGGACGTAATATCAGACTGTCAAGAGTTTCACAAATTGCTGCATTAGCTGCATCTACCCCGGATATGGCTAAGACTCGACTAGACAATGTTCTTACTCTGGTAACCCCTGTACATCTTGAAAATAGATTTGAGGCACTAATGAATATGGTAGAAGAATCCCCAAATGTGGTCAGGCAAAAATCAAAAGTGGACACTGCAGCTGGCAGACGCTCTGTGTCAGACAGGCAATGGCACTCTGCTCAGAAAGTAATCGGATTTTCATACATGTGGGGAAAAAGTATATCTGAAAAGAGCAGTCAGAGCTCCTAAAAGGGGATTTTAATGAACTCTTTGAAATGCTTGGAAAGCTAAAAATTCAGTCATTCATCAGTGGACCTCTCCCAGCTCGGGGAACAAATATGTTCTGTCGGCTACACAGTCTGAGAGAGTGTGTAGTGAGAGGGGCTGCAAAAAACCTGCAACATAAGTGGAGTGAACTTCATTGACAACTTTAATCTCTTTTGGAGTCAAAGACAACTTTTTACAACAGATGGCCTCCTCCCAAACAAACTTGGTTCAAGAGTGCTAAAGAACAATATCCTCTTCTCCCTCCTTCACCCATTAGCAGAGTGTGCCACTCCACTCCTGAATGGCACAAATATACCTGGCCATAGTGACCCACCTCAGCAGTTGGATGGACATTAAGATAACACCACTCAGGCTGTACCCTGCCCAGTGACATCACATCAGTTGGACGATGACGTGGACTCAACACCAGAGGACATTTCTGTGGATAACAACCGGGAGAGCCAAAACAACATACTTCAGTCTTCAGAAACACCACACTCGCAGCCCCTCTCACTACACACTCTCTCCCTCTCTACTACATCATCTTTCTTGAGCTTCTCAGAGAAAATGGAGGAACTAGTATTTGCTGGAACAAAACGCTCCCACTCTATTGTGGCGAGTCCACAGGTTTCAACTAAAAAAACGACAGGCCCCACAACCACCAAAGCCTCTGGGTCAACCTGGCCAGCCCGCTCCCTCTGAAAGAGCTCTCCGGCCTCTGCCACAATGCTAATGATCACACAAACCCCCATCTGCTGGAGATGGACTAAACAAGACTGCAAAGAGCACTGGTAACTGATATGAATTGGGTCCCTGCTATGATAACAGCAACAATCTCAAATGTTTACAGAAAAAGTGAGAACCCAGTGTTCCTTTAGTTTTCCCTATAACAGTCCAGATAAGTGAAAGAAAAACTAAGGCCCTCTCCAGTCGTATGGCAAAGCATCTAATCTACTAACTTTTAGACGTCACTGAGTATGACTGGGGGAAAAAAACAAAAACAGTTACTATTAAATTAGCACTTTTAAACATCCGTTCACTAAAAAACAAATCCTTTTTGGTCAATGACCTAATCACCAGTAACAAACTGGACTTCATGTTTCTAAATGAAACTTGGTTAGATGATAGTTGTAGTGCTACAATCCTCAATGAACCTGCTCCCCCAAACTTTACTTTTATACATTTTTGCAGAGCTATTAGGAGAGGTGGAGGAATAGCTGCTCTATTTAAAAATCTCTTTAACTGTAAGCAAGTTTTACTTTGTGACTACCTGTCCTTTATTGCTTTAAAAGGTACACCGTGCATTCGGTTTACAATTATTTGGAGACCTCCCAAATACTCCCCAGTCTTTGTTGTTGATTTTTCAGAACTGCTATCAGCTATTTCCTCAGAATTTGACTAATTTGTTATTGCTGGAGATTTTAATATTCATGTAGACAAGACAGAAAACAACACTGCAAATTCACTTTTAAATGTTTTAAACACATTTGATCTGATCCCACACACAATCGTGGACACACACTGGATCTGCTCATTGAGCAAAGGTCTAAACATTTAATCCATTATTATTAGAGATGTGGGACTGTCCGATCATTTCCGTATTTTCTTTGATATATCAATCAGTCCTGCCACTGAAGATAGACCCGTCTCTGTAAAAAAGAGATTTATTAATGAGAACGCCAGTGAGCTATTTATGAATGCTATGTCTTTGTCACCAAGTAAAGCTGCAGACTCTATGGATGTTCTCCTCGATAGCTTTAATGCAAAAGTTAAAAATTCTATCGATGCCATTTCTCCAGTAAAGGTCAAGGTGATAAGTGGCAGGCTTAAAGCACCCTGAAGAAACACACCAGCAGCCATCACTATAACATCTATAAAGACAGTCTGCATACCTTCAATGTTGACTTCGGCTAAGCTAGACAGAACTTTTTCTCTAACAATATAAACTGCAAAATAAATAACATTGATAAATGTAAATGCTTATGACAAATGCAATGAGTTCGCAACTTTTTTCCTTGAGAAGATCAATAATATCAGAATGGAAATCAGCAAGGCTCCCTGCGGCAGTCAGGTCAGTCTGACTTCAGTACATCAGAAATTAGTAACTTTGTCTGAATTTTAAGGGTGCTCCGATCAAGATTTTTGGAGCCGATCACCGATCCTCGATCACTGAAAGCTGTATAAACCGATACCGATCACCAATTACAGGAGCTATTTGAAACTTTCTCAGTACCAGAAGAGAAAGTCTCATGAATTAACAAATGAATATTAGTAAGTAACATATTTGGTAACGCTTTCCTTGAAGCATGCATGTATAATGCATTATAAAGAGTTATTAAAGGGTAAAATGCATTATTATTATATAATAATGTCATAATATATCATAATGTGTTCTGTAATGCATCATATGTAGTTGTAAAGAATTATAACCAATTTAAAATGTGTAGTGTAACAATGAATTGCTTCGTGTTATAATGTATTAACTGAAATAACAATTATCTATAAGACATTTACATTTAGACATTTAGCAGACGCTTTTATCCAAAGTGACTTACAAAGAGTTAGCGATATGTCATACAGCCATACATACAGTGTATACATACATGTACACATACATACAACAATACATACAGTAATGTCATAAGACATTACAATGCATTAAAATCTGCATTACAATGCTTTAAAACTTCTTTTATAATGCATTAAAGATATGCTTCAAGGAAAGTGTTACCACATATTTTCATAAAACATAGCAGCCTGTGACATGAGTCCCAGAGACCCTTTGTCTTCCACACTATAAAGTGTGTAACAATCGCAGGTGCCTGTAAAAGGTGTTTTGTACTCACAAGAAAGCTGTGGTTTGGTCATATATGTGCTGCTTCTGTCGCTCACTGAACAGAGAAAACCCAGTGAGAGACCTTTTTGCACATACTGAAAGCTATTATTTATCCAAAAATACGCTATTTTATGATGTAAAAACTCTGTAAAGATGGCACCACAGCGCGCCTGTGTGTATGCGTGCACGGGACGTGGGGAGTGATGGATGCATATGCACCTCGAGTCTCTGTTGACGGCCTTTTAGTGCCACGTTAAAAATAAAAAAATTCCAAGATTTCGAGAATAAAGACGAAATGTTACGAGAATAAAGTCAAAATGTTTCGAGAATAAAGACGAAATGTTACGAGAATAAACTCACAAAACAAGGCGAGCCAGTGTTTAGCCATTACCGCACCCGTAGTTGGATTCTGCTTCCAGAAGACATCAGACATTCACCAACAGTAGATACTTTTAGATTAAAAACACACGTGTTTAGCGGTGCATTCACAACCTGAGCACTGTGCTGGTTCAGCTACAGACTTGCTGTAGGTCCATCTGCACTCTTGTAGTGATAACAATACACTGTAGTATCAGGGTTGATGTTAAAAATCCTTAGGTCTATGTTAAATTGTAATATTATATACAGTGGGTACGGAAAGTATTCAGACCCCCTTACATTTTTCACTCTTTGTTATATTGCAGCCATTTCCTAAAATCATTTAAATTTTTATTATTCTCATTAATGTACACACAGCACCCCATATTGACAGAAAAACAGAATTGACATTTTTGCAGATATATCAAAAAAGAAAAACTTAAATATCACATGGTCCTAAGTATTCAGACCCTTAGCTGTGACACTCATATATTTACCTCAGGTGCTGTCCATTTCTTCTGATTATCCTTGAGATGGTTCTACATCTTCATTTGAGTCCAGCTGTGTTAGATTATACTGATTGGACTTCGTTAGGAAAGCCGCACACCTGTCTATATAAGACCTTACAGCTCACAGTGCATGTCAGAGCAAATGAGAATCATGAGGTCAAAGGAACTGCCTGAAGAGCTCAGAGACAGAGTTGTGGCTAGGCACAGATCTGGCCAAGGTTACAAAAAAATTCTGCTGCACTTAAGTCTCCTGAGAGCACGGTGGCCTCCATAATCCTTAAATGGAAGACGTTTGGGATGACCAGAACACTTCCTAGAGCTGGCCGTCAGGCCAAATTGAGCTATCGGGGGAGAAGAGCCTCGGTGAAGGAGGTAAAGAAGAACCCAAAGATCACTGTGGCTGAGCTCCAGAGATGCATTCGGGAGATGGGAGAAAGTTGTAGAAAGTCAACCATCACTGCAGCCCTTCACCAGTGGGGGCTTTATGGAAGAGTGGCCTGACGGAAGCCTCTCCTCAGTGCAAGACACATGAAATCCCGCATAGAGTTTGCTAAAAAAACACCTGAAAGACTCCAAGATGGTGACAAATAAGATTCTCTGGTCTGATGAGACCAAGATAGAACTTTTTGGGCTTAATTTTAAGCGGTATGTGTGGAGAAAACCAGGCACTGCTCATCACGTGTCCAATACAGTCCCAACAGTGAAGCATGGTGGTGGCATCATCATGCTGTGGGGGTGTTTTTCAGCTGCAGGGTCAGGACGACTGGTTGCAATCGAGGGTAAGATGAATGCGGCCAAGTACAGGGATATCCTGGAAGAAAACCTTCTCCAGAGTGCTCAGGACCTCCAACCTACCTTCCAACAAGACAATGACCTTAAGCACACAGCTAATATAACGAAGGAGTGGCTTCACAATACTTTCTACTGAAATACTGAATACTTTCCGTACCAACTGTATAACATTAGATTATTACACATTTTAACACATCTATTTTAACGGCTTATCTACAAAAAGGTGACCACTGGTATTTCATATTTGCTATGGGTGAAGTGCTTTCATATAAATTGAATTAATTTTTATATTAACCCAGTGTTTCTAATAAATCTCCTTACTGCACACATTAATTTTCCTGCATTTGCACCAACATATAAAATCTTACTTAATGTGAAGTCCTTAGATCCTATTTTTCCCAATTTCCTGCCATCTTTCCTTTTCTATCAATATAAAAATGTTCCGAAGTTTTTTTAACCTGATCAGGATCGGCTATTTTTGCCAGATCATTTCCGATCAGGGGCAGAGGTGGGGATGGGCTATGCAGGCTGAAGTCCCGAATGTTTTCAGTAAAGCCCTGAATGTTTTATTAACATGTAATATGAGTACGCATCACTTAGGGGCTTTTTACATTTTGCGTCCGTTGTGCGTCAACCCATGGGCAAATGTGAGTGGGTCCTTCTCCGTAAATTTTACGTGACAAGTACTACTGACGTAGCGTTACATATGAGTGCGAGATTGAATCCACCTTTTGCCGAACTACAATCACATCAGAAATCAAATTATACAGGCACTATTTTCAACAAAATGAAGAAAATATTTGAAAATGGCTAAAAGCTGTTTAATAATAAATTGTATGGTGAGGTTAAGGGTAGTAGACAGATCTTTTATTGTCCCAATTAGTTGTCATATATTTAATACAGATAATAATTTACACTCTTATTATTAACTCATTCGCCGCCAACCTCTTTAAAAAAAAGTTACCAGCCTACGCCAGTGTTTTTTAACATTTTCACCCAACTTTAATGGCTCAGAGTAAATGTTCTGTAAAGATGTGGGTGTAAACAATATGTCAAATGAAAGAACAGAGTCTCAGCTTTCAAACAAAAGAAACCGTATTCTATCTTCATTTGTTCGTTTTTTATCACTCCGTAGATGTGGGTAGGTTTCATAAAAAATGCATCATTGATTAAACAGCTGAGATAATTAGCATTCTTTTTGTCAAAGATTCCGCCCAGATTCCATTCAGAACAATAATTAAAAACCGCTAACACATATACGTTCTAGGTTCTGTGATTCTGTACTTTTTCCCAAAGGTGTGTAATAGCGACACCTGCTGTATAACAGTACTAACACTGATTGCCGTAAAAACTCGTCTTTGGCGAGGAAGCGTTTTTTAATTGACAAGATAACTCGTCAATGTCAGAACTGAAAACGCCCTTATTACAGATATTACATTTGTTATTGACACCAGACTCAGCGAATGCCAGGTTCTGAAATCCACCTATCTATGACATTGATAGGTTAAACGGAAAAATATCAACAACTACTTCTCTAGCCCCGCCCACTGGTTCACGCATGACAGAACTTTAGTACCACAAGTGGCGCGGAACCAGATAGAGCGAGCAAGCAATAAACAAACATGCCGTTTAATTTAGCTAAATATTGTGCCAACCCTGGTTGTGGAAGAATAAAGAGGCTGCATAACCTTAATTCGGATTCTGATTTTAGGAATGCAGGGTTAAAGTTTATGTTTAACTGCATTCCAGCTAATGTGGGGAAAAACATGGAGCGATTGTTCATTTCAATTCTTTGGGGATTCCTTCGTGAACAAGGCAAAGGTCAACACTGAATTTGTGGAGAGTTTAAAATCAAAAGCCTTTAATATTGGATCCGATATGAATGGCGCAGCAAGCTTATGTGATGTCTCCATATAATACTAATGCCGTGCGAGAAAAGTGAATGGTGCTAATGTGTAACCTTACATTACGCCTTACAAATTCACAGAAGGCTCCAACTACGCAAACTGCTATCCAATCGAAGCGGTGGGCGTTTACTTCCAAGTGTTTTCAATGTGGCACACCCATTAAAACCAACCGTTTGCAGGGCTGGCCTCACAACCTGGGTAGAGAATATCCTATTACTTATTGATTTTGATGTTTTGGATGTAAAAACCACGCGATTGTCATAAGTAGACCTCATATAACAGTATAGTGTTTTCAAAAATATAGATATTTCAATAAATATCGATATTGAAATATCTGAACGGTACCAATACTAATTTCCAGAAGTATCGATACACCGATCCTAGCCGAGCTGTCACTTTCACTTATCTCCAAAGGCGCGTTGACAAACACCACACGTGACCGCAGTGCCTGTCACGTGTCTCGTCTCATTCGCTCTGGTTAAATAGCAAAAGTGAAGTGAATATAAATATGGCGTGTGTGGCGCCTCCGCAACCGGCTTTGATTGATAAAGAACACAGCAGGCGTGCTATCTGGAAATATTTTGGATATGAAGCAAATGAACATGGAAAGGCGAAGGACACAAACAAGCCAATATGCAAGAGTCGCTACAGAGCAGTGCTAACAAAAGGTGCTAACACCTCTAATATAGCAATATGAGTGTTGTCTCGTTTTTCACCGTAATTCGTAAAGTCCGACTGAGGAATATTTAAATGTGAATCTTTAAATACTTTAACTGTGGTCAAATGTAAATTAACTTGTGCTTAATTAACTTAATTAAAAAAAGGATTACTTCAATTCTGTAATTTGTCTTCATGTCGATCCAGTGAGCATTGTTTTCGGGTGTGATGCACGCAAGTTTGCGTGTGTGGATCGGTGATATGTGAATCCGGCATTAAAATATGTTCATCAAATAATGTTATATATTAACCAGCATTTATGAACGATGAGCAATGCATTTGCTACAGTATATGTTAATCTTTGATGAATGTATGTAATAAAATACAACGGATCATGTTTGCTCTGCTCCAATGAAAAAAAATATTAACAGATAGAACTTTGGATTTTAATAAGTACATGTATTAGTAAATGTTAGTTTAAATTAACTTTTAACTAAGATTAATACATGTTTAGGAAGTATTTTTCATTGTTTATTCATGTAACAAATATCTATTACCATTAACTTAAATTCTCAGATTAGTTACATAGTTCAGTTCATTTTAAAAGTGTGGTCAAAAAAAAATGTTTATTAAAGTTTGGCATTCTCTTGTAGCACCAGAAATAAGATGAGACCCGACCTGCAACAGTACATAATGCATTACAACACACATTATGAAGAATTATAATGCATTTTACCCTTTAATAACTCTTTATAATACATTATACATGTTATATTTATCTTTAAATAATAATACCAAAAAAATTACCACCTTAATGTTGTGGCAGTTTTTCTCTCTGTGGTATCGAAAATGGTATCGAGTATCGATATTTTTCAAGGTATCGTATCGAAGTTAAAAATTCCAGTATCGTGACAACACTATAACAGTATACAACAGTAAACAAGTACAGTTCATCAGACCTTTATGTTCCTATTTTTAACAAAATATTGAGTTAAAATAATGTAAAAAATCTTGGTAATAAAATCTACAAATTTGGGTTGTTAAGATTTTAATAATTTTTTTTAGTAATTTTAATTGAAGAAATTATTAAGTAAATCAAACTCAATTTTATTATGTTAAACCCATTTAAAATGGTAAAATTAAGTTTACTTATTTATTTTGTGTTTATTTTATTATCGTTACCCATCACTGTCGTTGCTAAATTCATTTTCCTTAAGATTCTACATCAAAATTGATTGTTTATTTAACGGCGTTAGCACAGCATTAGCGTGTTAGCTTGCGTTCTGCTTACACTGTGGAATATCATCTTGCCTAGTTTGTCTTGTGTGCTAACGGTTCTCTTTTTAAGCATATATACTATGATTCATCGAGCAACCTTGGCAAGTCAGAATAACTCTTCAGACCCAGTGAGTTATGGCTTCTATTCCTATTATTGTTACTTGCACCTCATGTCATATGTTTAGCTTAGCCTTCTCTGTCATCTGTGAGGGTTTTATATGCGATAAATGAAGGGAAATAGTTAGGCTAACGGAGAAGATCTTAGAATTAGAGTCTTAACGATAAGATAACAGACCATTAAATAGACATGCTCTGTTTGACAGAAACATGGCTAAAACCAGATGATTATATTACTTTAAATGAGTCTGTCCCTCAAGATTATTATTATAAACATGAGCCTCGTCTAAAATGCAGAGGGGGGCGTGTTGCTACACTTTACAATAACTCTTTTAGCTGTAGTGCCTAGAGCCATAACCCCCCCCCCACTACCTTTTGTCCTGGTTTCTTGATACCAACATCAAGAGACATGAACCAGGGGGGTCTAGATTTAGGTTTTTTGCCCTCAACAAGTGTTGATAACTTTTTGTTTCTCCATGGGATATTTAAGACTCCTAAGTTTCAAAGAAAGCAAAGAAGATGTGAGAAGTCTCTCTTTTTTGTCTCACCTGGAAATTAAGACCTGTAGTTTATCCAGAGAAACTTCTCTGACAAAACTAAAAAAAAAACTGTCCTTTCTATAAACGTATGTATATCTATGTCATACGTTGGTGCTCTTGCCATTTTCAATAATCTGTACCTGTTAAATATGCAAGTTTTGATTTAGGCTTTGTTGTATTCATATGTTGGGATAGTTCACAGCTTAAACATAATTCAAGGCACAGTATGTTTACTATTTAACTCCTCCTCTTTTAATTCCCTATCTGATGAGCTATGTTATAATACTAAAGCATGTATCCGACTATGTCCATAACTAAGTTCAGTTATTAGGTGAAAATTAACCATAATGTCAGAGCTATGCAAATGAGGCGCCTTGAGAAACAAAGGAACTTTATCTGGCCCACTTACCGCAGGGCTCTAGAGTGCAACCAATTTGGTTGCAAATGCGACCTTGTTTTTCAATGGTGCAACTAAAAATAATAAGAGGTCGCACCGGTGCGACCAGCCGTTCAAGGGAGAAAAAAAGTCTCTGCACCTTGATGATTGTGATTGCAACCTTGTGATTAAACAACACACACATTAGGCCCATATCGGGGTCTAAACCAATCAGAGATGGTGAAGGGCGGATTTAGCGACTCTTATATCTATTGGCTTAGAATGTAGTCACCTAACGCCATTTTTAACCTCGGATCCAAGCTAGCCGAGAGAGATTCTGAGGAACAACAAAGGACGTGACCAAAAATGGCGGCCGCGAGGGAAACGAGCCAGCATCAGGAAAAGACTAAGGGCACGTGCACATTGCACTCCATACATTTACATTTGGACATTTAGCAGACGCTTTTATCCAAAGCGACTTACAAAGAGTTTAGGAGCAATAAGCGATATGTCATACAGGAGCCATAATACATTAAGTGCCAATACAAAGTTACTATTTTCAACAAAAGCTAGACCACTACCTGTTGAGATAAAGGGTTAGTGTTTTTTTTTTTTTGTCAAGTATTCACAGAAGAGATGGGTTTTAAGTAGTTTTTTTAAATGTTGTGAGAGATGTTGAACGGACAGAGTTAGGAAGAATGTTCCACCAGGAAGGAGTTGTGAATGAGAACGAGCGGGAGAGTGATTTACTGCCCTTATGGGAATGCAATACAAGACGCCGCTGGTTTATTGAACGCAGGGATCTTGATGGGGTGTAGGAGTGCAGGAGAGTGTGGAAGTAAGCCGGTGCAGATCCAGTGATAGTCCTGTAGGCAAGCATTAGTGATTTGAATCTGACAAGGGGTGCAACCGGTAGCCAGTGAAGAGAGATGAAAAGGGGAGTCACGTGACCCCTTTTGGGCTGTTGGAAGAAGAGGCGTGCTGCTCTGTCTGAACCAGCTGAAGTGGTTTGATAGCCTTTGCAGGAAGACCAGAAAGGAGAGCATTGCAGAAGTCCAACCTTGAGATTACCAGGGCGTGGACAAGGAGTTGTGCCGCATGCTCAGTGAGATAGGGTCTGACCTTTCTAATGTTGAATAAGGCAAATCGGCATGACCGTGTTGTCTTTGCAATGTGATCATTTAAGGACAGCTGTTCATCAAATATGACTCCGAGGTTCCTGGCTGTTTTGAAATGGGTGATTGTGGTATTGCCAACATGTATGTTGAGATCGTGTTGGACCATAGGGTGTGCCGGAAACACGAGTAATTCTGACTTGGGAGGATTCAGCTGGAGGTGATGCCCTTTCATCCAAGCTGAGATGTCCTCGAGGCAGGCTGTAATGCGAGCTGCTACAGTGGTATCGTCTGGTTGAAAGAAGATGTAGATCTGGGTGTTGTCGGCATAACAGTGATACGAAAAGCCATGTACCTGTATGATGGGTCCCAAGGATGTCGTGTAGATGGAAAAAAGCAGAGGTCCAAGCACCGACCCCTGAGGGACCACAGTGATCATGTGGTGAGCAGTGGACAGCGAGCCCCTCCATGACACCCTGAAGGATCTGTCGGAGAGGTAGGATTTGAACCAGCGGAGGGTAGAGCCTGAGATTCCTAGCGATGACAGGGTTGCTAGCAGTATCTGGTGATTGACAGTGTCAAACGCTGCAGATAGGTCTAGCAGAATCAGGACAGAGGATTTAGATTCCGCCTTGGCTAGCCGCAGTGCTTCTGTGACCAATAGCAGTGCCGTCTCAGTGGAGTGGTTTGTTTTGAAGCCAGACTGCTTGTCATCCAGTAGTTTATTCTGGAATAGGTAGGAAGACACCTGGTTGAAAGTTGCCCTTTCAAGTGTTTTTGCTATAAATGGGAGGAGAGAGACAGGTCTGTAACTGTCGGGAGTAGAAGGCTCCAATGTTGGTTTCTTCAGTAGGGGCGTGACCTGGGCCTGTTTGAATGTGGATGGAAAAGTGCCGGTGAGCAGGGAGGTGTTGATAATGTGTGTGAGTGCAGGTGTGAGCGTGCTGGATATGGCCTGAAGGAGATCGGAGGGGATAGGGTCAAGGGGACAGGTGGTGGGGTGGCTGGAGAGAAGCCTGGTGACTTCAGTGTCCGTAAATTGGGTGAAAGAGGAGAGTTCGATGGTTGGAGTGTGGGAGGTGTTTCCCGAGGTCTGAGGTACCGAGAATTGTTTGCTGATGGATGATGTTTTGTCAGTGAAAAATACAGCGAAGTCTTGCGCAGTCAATGATGAAGTGGGCGGGGGAGGATTGGGGCAAAGAAGAGAGTTAAATGTCTTGAAAAGTTGTCGAGTGTTAGGTGCATTGCTTACCTTGGTTGTATAGAAAGACAGTTTTGCTGTGCTAACAATAGCAGAGAAAGAGGAGAGTAGTGACTGGTAGTCCCCTAGGTCAGCAGGGTGCTTGGTCTTGCGCCATTTCCTTTCAGCAGCCCTGAGTGTACTACGTTGTTCACGGATGATGTCAGACAGCCAGGGGCAGTCTGACATCTAAGGGCACTCTGCCTGCTAACTTTTTCACAACCTGATCTCTTCACAAGAAATTGGTAAGACTTAAATTCTTTTTGTCATTGGTTCTTAATCTAGCCTTGCATATTTCATTGATTAAATATAATGTGTGACGAGTCACCCATTAAACTCAAGACTGCATACAACACACACAAGAAAATTTGTTATCGTTGCTGTTTTGTACCCAGTGTTGGGCAAGTTACTCTGTAAAAAATGCAACAAACCTGTCACCAGTGTGGAGCATTTTTAAGTGTCAAGAGAAAGACACAGCAAGGAACTTTCCAGACCGGAGTAAATTTCTGAATGAAAGCGTCTTTACCGGTCGTCCCGGTATAAAACCAACACGCTGAAACGAAGAACAGTAAGCCAAGAAACATATCCTTTTCCATTATGTATGTTTGTTTTTCTTTATTGTCTTGCTGTTTGCTCGGATTGTTTGGAATGACGAATGCCTTCCTCTAACATCAATTTGCAGTGGGTCTGTGAATGACGCGACTCTGAGGTGACCTCTGACGGTCTGGTGGAGCACACATTCTCATTTGTCCATGCTTAATCCGTGATGAGAATTAGAGGTGGGCGGAATGGCCAAAAATCTATTTCACGGAATGAGTCATTTTATTTCACGGTAACAATATATTTCATGAAACAATCTCCCATTATAATTCTATATCTCATAACTCATTTTTCTTGGATTGATTTAAGTAATTATTTATTACAGTTCATTTACATTTACATTTACATTTAGTCATTTAGCAGACGCTTTTATCCAAAGCGACTTACAAGTGGGGTAGGTAATGGAAGCAATTAGGACATCATAAGTACAACAAAAGCATAAGTGCAATCAAAAATAAGGTTCATATAGTCCAACACAGTATACAGAATCATTCATACATATTTTTTTTTTTTTTTTTTTTTTTTTTTTTTTAAAGAAGAGAAGAAAAGAGAGTTGAGTCAGAACAGATCAGTCAGATGTCAGATGTTGGCGGAAGAGATGTGTTTTCATTTAAATGCTCACTAGGGATGAGCGATATTATATCTTTTACGATATACCGGTAGAAATTCCCCACATGATAGAAATTTCTCTTTCCGCGATATAAGCAATAAATTCTAGTTGATGACGTATTTCTTTGTGAGACACATTCACAGCTCATATGTGAAGTGAATAACAGGTATAGCGGAGGAGGGCGGACGTGAAGCTGAGAAAAAGTTTCCACTAAAAGAGGAGCTCTTAATCTCGTTTAGGTTGAAACAGTAGATGCATTCGAGTTTATGTTTAGTTTCACTTTTTCAATTCTTTCCATGCACCAGACATACAAAGAATTGAGAGGACGTTTTCTCATTCACCCGCAGTGAAACAGATGAAATGCAGAGGCACAACAGATATGACAGACATTCCAATAAACAATATACAAATACAATATAATATATATAGTGTGAAAAATAAATAAATAACAGGCAGTATAAATAGTGTACAGTAAACGGTATAAACCGTGTAGTGGGGGCGGGGGGGTGTTCAGTTTTCCGACAGCCTGGAGGATGTGGCTGGGGTAGAGAGGGGAGAGAGTTAAGCGTCTAGCGACTAGCAAAACCGGAGTAAACTCCCTCGACAGATAAAAGTAAAACACCTTATGATCAAGAAGTCTGCCAGTGGTGAACAGTGTTTGCAAACTACCACAGGGTCCCGGCACCACGCATCACTCCGCCGCCCCTCTTTCCTCCGTTAACTCAACTCAACTCAACTCAACTTTATTTATATAGCGCTTTTTACAATTTTCATTGTTACAAAGCAGCTGTATGAGACACAATAGATTACAAGTAAAACAACTAAAGGCATATACCTGTAAAAACAAGAAAAAGGTGGAAAACAACAAAAGACAGACATACAAATGCTCCACACACACAATATGCATACATACATACACACATTGACATAGACGCGCACACACACACACACACACACACACAAGCACACTCGCACAAAAGGACAGTGAAAGGACACATTTGAGATAAAGGAGAGAGAACCACAGGTCAAATATTGAACGGACTATAAATTCTTATATATTAATTATTTCTAATTTCTCAATTCTAAAGCAGCCCCCCCGGCCAGGCAGATAGTGCAAAACAATATGCAAACGGTGGCGAGGAACCCAAAACTCTAATCGAGAAAAAAAAAAAACTCAGGGGAACCCAGGCCCAACCGGGGATTCCAGTTCCCCTCTGGCAAAAGCTGCTGCCTCTGCACAGGCACAACAGTGCTTGCACAACAAGGCTAAATAAAAAATAATAATAATAATAAGCTTAATAAGGTAAATGGTAGATTTAAGATTATCATTAACAATCTAATAGCATTTGAAATGATCAAAGTTGCCACGTCCTTTATCCAGCTCTATCCTCTTAGCTCTTGTCAGGTCACCGCTTCCCATTCTCAGCTCTGCCATCAGGTCTGGGCATGAACTGCCTCCTGCGGTAACCTTGGAACAAAGAGACAAGACTGGCTGATAGTAGAGTACTCTCAACTAGAGTTAACGAGGGCTCTGTCTGCACAACAGCATGTTATCTGTTCCATTTGTACTGCAGATTCGGGGAAGTTGTCATTTTGCCATGTCTCAGTGATTACAAGCACACAGCAGTTACTCACTGTCCGATTTGTGACCTCAGCAGTCGTATTTGACCTCCGCGTTTGCCCCTCTTCTGCCTCCTCGCACACCACTTCCGACTTCTCCGTTCCTGGGGAGGAGTGGAAGTCGGGTCCATTGTAGTCGCATAACGGCAAAGTTATCCCAGCTCCAGTAGTGTCTCTGTTTTAATGTCCAAAACGTTATGAGTCTTGCTCTTGCGGATGTCTAGTAGAGCCTGTCCTTATATTCCGCTGTAGACAGACGAGACGAACACGACAGACAGTCGGACAAACGCGTTTCTAACAAACAAAACACTGCATTGTCGGGAGAGCGAGGGGCCGCTACATCCACATGCTCTGCCATCTTTTGTCAGTTTTCCACTGCAGTTATACAGAACATTCTGAAAGCCGCAAACAGAAGTTAACACAATTGATGGCAGCTTACAAAAAGTCAATTGGTGTTATTCACAAAACGACATCTGTGCAGGAGAATGCAACCGCGGCATCCTTACGTGTAGCTTAGAACCTGGCAAAGGCCGAAAAGCCATTCACTGAAGCCGACTTAAATAAAACCTGTGCAGTTGACATGGTGGATGAAGTTCTTAATCACGACGCAAAAACAAAGAAAATGGTAACAGAGCTATAACATTAAGTTCCGTTATCCAATTGCACGGCAACAATAAGAGTGGAGGCATTGGCGGGTGAGTGTCTGTCTAATCTATTATCCGTCATAAAGAAAGCAGAAGCCATATCACTCGCAATAGACTCGTCTTGTAACCAAAGTGAAATTGAACAGCTGTCGGTGTTTGTCAGATTTTTTGATGGGAATGATTTTCGTGAAGAGCTGCTTTATTTCCTGCCGATACATGGGCAAACAACCGGCTGGCCTAGAACATCAGTGGGTATATGCAACGTATGGGATTACATCGTGTCTGTAAGGTCACAGTGGGTGTATTTTGGGATTGGTCTTTTTTTTTGCACACGATTTACACAAGGAGGAAACAATAGTGTTTAAGGCTCACGATTTGTCATTTCCATTTACAGACCTCTTATTATTCATCTATGCCCAGGTAAATACAGTTTCCATTTTGGGCACCTTTAAACTGTCAGGTCAAAGGAAAGTAAGTCATCAGTGTCCAAATAGGGCCCATACGAGTTAGGGCCCATACTAGTGTCTGAACCTGTATTCATGATACTTATTTACGCCCTAAGGAGCTAGAGATCTCAGCTGATTGAGACACCGGGTCAGACTCACCTGAGCAATCTCGACATCTCCCACTTTGAAAACATCCTCTGCCTGTACAGCAGACATCAGCTGAGACACTGTACAGGGAACAATCTGCTGTGCTCGTGTTCTCTGCACACACAAACAATTCACTTAAGACTTTAATACTGATTTAGAATGTGTTATTTTCTGAGTGGTAGTAAAGAACTACAAAGCATTAATTCATGTAAATTGGGCCCCTTTTTAGCAGTTTCTTCTAAATGTCAAAAAGTGTCCCTATATAGCAAATCTCACAGGGTGTCACACATAGATCTAGATCATATTTTATACTTGCTTTGGAATATACTGTCCCTACCAATTTAACAGCCTTTTATGATTACTTGGATTATTTATGCAGGGATTTATACAAAATACATGGATAAAACAGAGCAATATAATGCAAGTATCAATCACAGTACTATATACACTCACCTAAAGGATTATTAGGAACACCATACTAATGCTGTGTTTGACCCCCTTTCGCCTTTCGAACTGCCTTAATTCTACGCGGCATTGATTCAACAAGGTGCTGAAAGCATTCTTTAGAAATGTAGGCCCATATTGATAGCATCTTGCTGTTGATGGAGATTTGTGGGATGCACAAGCCAAAGATGCTCTATTGGGTTAGTTATCTGGTGACTTTGGGGGCCATTTTAGTACAGTGAACTCATTGTCATGTTCAAGAAACCAATTTGAAATGATTCAGGCTTTGTGACATGGTGCATTATCCTGCTGGAAATAACCATCAGAGGATGGGTACATAGTGGTCATAAAGGGATGGACATGGTCAGAAACAATGCTCAAGTAGGCCGTTGCCATTTAAACGATGCCCAATTGGCACTAAGGGGCCTAAAGTGTGCCAAGAAAACATCCCCAACACCATTACACCATTAATGAGAAATTGTACAGGTGTTCCTAATAATCCTTTAGGTGAGGGTATAGTGCCCTCCACTATTATTGCTACCCTTGGTAAATATGATCAAAGAAGGCTGTAAAAATAAATCTGCGTTTTCTCTCGTTTTGAAAAATCTTCAAAATTCCAACATTTCATTGAAGGAAAATAATTTGAAGTAGGGGGAATTTTTTTTCCATAATTTCACAATTATCCACAATTATTGGCACCCTTGTATTTAATACACTCCGAAACCTCAATTTATAAGAAAAAACAGCTCCGAGTACTTTTCAGTCTGATGAGGTTTGAGAATACATTGAGAGTCATCAGAGTCCATTCCTGCCTAAAGAATTTCTTCAGATCCTTCAAATGTTGGTGCTCCCTCTTCTTGAGTTCATCCTAGAGGTACATCTCAAAAAATTTGAATATCATGAAAAGGTCAATATTTTTGTCACTCATTTCAGAAAGTGAAACCCATATATTACACAGATTTATTACACACAGAGAGAAATTTTTCAAGCCTGCCAAATATTGAGTGCATAGAAATGAACATACTTTTCAGAAGCCTGATATTTCTGTTTAAAATATCCTTTTTTTATTGATTTTATGTAATATTCTAATTTTCTGAGACACTGAATTTTGGGTTTTCATTATCTGTAAGCCATAATCATCAAAATTTCATCAAAACATCATAATCATCAACTTATAATATTTCACTCTATGTATAATGAATCTAATAATATATGGGTTTCACTTTCTAAAATGAGTGACAAATAATATTGAACTTTCTCACAATATTCAGATTTTTTTAGATGTACCTATTAGGGATGAGTCACGAATTTCGAATATTCGATTAGTTAATTTATTATAGAATTTCGAATAGTGTGTGCAATCTTTAATTTGCAGTGTTTTCACGCGTAACGCGTTCATGTAACCAGAACGTGGCGCTGCCAATTACGATGCGCCTAAAACCTAAATGCTGTCAATCAAGAGACAATAGAGGAAAACATTTTCTCACAAGAATTGTTGTTAAAGTTATGCAAACTGTTGACCCGTGTGGGATTACGGATACGGTAAATTTAGACGGTGTGAAAAATGAGTTCTGTGTGGGTTCTTTAATAAAATTAATGAGAATTAAAGCTGCAAGCAGCGATGTGCTGGCCCTTGCGGAAGTGGCAACCGCAACCCTGTGCCACCACGAACCAGTCGGCCCCAGGAACAGCAAACGGTGAGCAATCTGCATACAGGGAGTTACAATATAGAGCATAAATCTAATCAAACATGCTATGTTTGGAGCAGATTGGACGATGGTCTCATTCACTAAGCATGCGTAAACACAAATGTGTGTGTGAAACCGGCACATGAATGTTGAAAACATGCCATTTCCTTTTTCCTGCAGGTGCCGCTATAACTGTATCTGAGTATTAGTATGTAAAGAAAAAAAATGATTGGTGATAAATTTAACGCAGGCAAATTATAGTAGGTTTTGCTATTTATTTATACGTGCAATTCTTCATTTTGCCAGCTGGTGGCGCTATGACTATCTGAATGTTACAATGTAAAGTAAAAAGTAAATGATAGTTGATCAAAATAATGCAGGCGATTTTATAGTAGGTTTTGCTATTTATTTATACCTGCAATATTTCCTGTTGCCAGCTGGCGGCGCTATGACTCTACCTGAATATACCATGTAAAGATAAAGTAAATAATAGTTGATTAAATTAATGCAGGTGAATTATAGTAGGATTTGATATTTATTTACACGTGCAATGTTTCCTGTTGCCAGCTGGTGGCGGAATGAATCTATCTGAATATACCATGTAAGGATAAAGTAAATGATTGTTGATTAAATTAATGCAGGTGAATTATAGTAAAATATGTTATTCATTTATACCTGCAATATTTCCTGTTGCCACCTGGTGGCGCTATGACTGTCTGAATATCACCTTTCAAAGATAAAGTAAATGATAGTTGATTAAAAAAAATCTATAATTATCCTGCATTAATTAAAAATTATTTATATCTGTAATATTTCCTGTTGGCAGCTGGTGGCGCTATGACTCTCTGAATATTACCATTTAAAGATAAAGTAAATGATAGTTGATTAAATTAATGCATGTGAATTATTGAAAAAAATGTTATTTATGTATAGCTGCAATATTTCCTGTTGCCAGCTGGTGGCGCTATGACTCTTGAACACTGACATGGATATGTACACAGGCCAAACATGATGCTGACCTGTTTGAATCTCAATAACGCGTTAATCACAGTTTAAAACATGTTACTTCCTGTTTCCTGCAGGTGGCGCTATAACTTTATCTGAATTTCATCATGTAGTTGTATTCAGGCCAGGTCTTTTAACAAATGTGTGAAGTCTGTGGTCTGTTGGACATTCTATGCCTGAGTAACAACAACTTCCTGTTGATGGCGAAGGCTAATCTTCGGCAGGCCGCCAGGGTCACGTTTCCTGACGAAGTCAAAAGCTCCGCAATTTTGCTTCGCAGAGGCCTTAAGATGAAAATGACACGAATATAATGTTGATCGGATAAAATCTCTGGGAGGCGTTCGTTCAAATACGACGCGTGGAAATTGTAACAAATCACAAAATTCAACAGGAAATCGAAAATAACGGACTTCCTGTTTGGTTTAGAGATATGCCCCAAGAGACTTTTCTTAATGATTAGGGATGGTCCATAAGTCTACCAATTTTGGTGCATGTACGTATTACGTAGTGGTCTGGGCAGTTCTAGGTGGCGCTAGCGAGCCAATTTGCCAAGCCTAATTTTAAAACGCCTATCAGACGCCAAGTTCTGCACCGTCTGATGCTCGTGCAATTTATTGTGAGTTTTCGTGCATGTTTAGGCCGTCTAAATTGCGTTCAAAGCGAGATCGGAATAATAATAATAATAATAATAAAAATAATAATAATAATAATCAACACAGAAACAATAGGGCTCTGCACTGCAGAGCAAGCCGGAGGCTTGCTCTTTCGTGCTCGGGCCCTAATAACGTGCAGTGCAAACTCTGCAATGCAAAGCTGGCTTATCATGGATCAACAACTACGATGCACAATCATTTGAGGGTGAACCACCCAGCAGGTCCATCCACAGGTCAGCAATTAGCTGCTAGTTTGGGCAGACCAACCAATTTGGAAGCCAGACAGGCGGAGCAAGTAACGGCTCTAATTTCCAAGACGATCGCTACGGATATGCTTCTGATCAGCTTTGTCGAATGAGAGGGTTTTAAAAATCTTATGGAGTTTGTACAGCCCGAGTTTACTTGTCTAGAAAAATCACTGCCAGACTGGAGAAACTTTTTTATGACAATATAAATGGAAGCCTCCTGAGCTATTAATTTATGAAATCGTTCCGGACTATTTATAAATGCAGTCATTTGGTAAATATGTTTTAAAGCGTTTTAAGTCTGGTCTAAAATCTTTATGGCTTTAAAATATTTCCCTCGATCAATCACACTGTTGTTTAGTTGGTATAAATGTGCATGCTCATATTTTACAACGAAATGTCCAAGCATTATGAGCGGTCGATGCTGATCGACGTACTGTTAATAAGTGCCGTCATTCGGTTGTTAATATATTGATGTTTCAGCACGTTATCTTAATGTATGGCTTGACGTAAAATTGCCTATTCCATAATACATAAAGCAGTGTGAAAGTGTAAATGGTCTCTCACCCTCTCCGTTTATGCGTATGTAATACTGTTAATGCATGTATTTGGGGGAGGGGTGCGAATTTCGAATAATTTTAGAATAGTTCTCATCGATCTTCGAATATTATTTTTGCTTTAAATGCCCATCCCTAGCACCTTTACTAATTTTCTATAGGGTTCAGGTCAGAGAACTGGGATGATGGCAGGATCTTAATTTTGTATTCAGTGACCCAGTTTTTGTTGATTTGGATGTTTGTTTTGAACCAATGTGCAGATGAAAGATCTTACCACGACCCCATTATAATATTTATATAAAACCAAGTAAGGTTTTAATTTTTTATTTGATAGTATTTGATATAATCCATGCTGAAAAAGATGTCCAGAACCTCTGGTATAAAAGTAGGTCCACAACAATGAAGATCTGGTGGTATATTTAACTGTGGACATTAGGGCTGCACAATTAATCGAATTTTAATCACGATCACGATTTTGGCTTCCCACGATCAAATTCGCGTGATCGAGCGATATTTAAAATGCGTCATTCATTTACGCTTTGTATTAAAGTTTTTTTTTTTTTTAAAGCCAGTCTAGCGAGCTGTAAAGCCGCTGTCTGATCATGTGCGTCCATGCACAAATCAGAGTTGTTCCCTGCAGCGCGCAGCAGCTCAGTCAGTTTCCATATGTAGACAGGCACAGGCAGAAGACAGTAGCGTGAGGAAAATACCACAACAGATAGCAGGCTATAATCTATCTTAACAAAGAAAAAATGTCTAACGTAGCAGAGGGAGCGGCCGAGGGGCTTGTCCCGAGAATCGGATCGTCATCCATTGTGTGGAAACATTTTGGGTTTCAGGCACGTGACACAAAACAAGAACAGGTCATATGCAAAGAGTGCCATAAAGTTGTTTTGGCACCACAAAGCAACACAACGAACCTCTTTAACCTCTTAAAAAAACACCATAAAGTTCAATACGATGAATGTATGAGGGCCAAGAAATGCGTTGCAAAGACTAATCATCCCACAACATCAACTCAGACATCCATCGAAGCGAGCCTCTTTAACGCATCACCATACCCATCCACCTCCCAAAGACACAGTGAAATAACGAATGCAGTCGCATTTTATTTGGCTAAAGACATGTGCTCAATAAACACGGTGACAAACGAAGGCTTCAAATTCTTGGTCAACACTCTGGATAAACGATACGTGATCCCCTCGCGTAATTATTTTTCAAAGGTGGCACTACCTGCGATGTACAGAAAACGCAGAGGGGAAATAGAGCGTGATCTTGCCAATATAAAGTACTTTGCAACTACAACGGATCTGTGGTCAAGCAGGACAATGGATCCGTACATGAGTTTGACAATTCATTACATCGATGAGGATTTTGCAATGCAGAGTCGATGCTTGCAAACATCTTTTTTCCGCAAGATCACACGGGAGAGTCAATTGCCCAGGGCCTGAGGGAGGCGATGGCCTCTTGGAGCTTGCAGGAGGATCGGCTTGTCTGCATTACAACAGACAACGGAGCTAATGTGGTGAAGGCAACTTCTCTAAATAATTGGACTAGGCTTCAGTGCTTTGGCCACAGACTCCATCTAGCAATAGGTGAGTAAAAGTTATATTAAAAAAATATTTAAAGAATTGTATATTAAGTAAAAAAAATATATATTAAAGAAAAATATTATAATAATTGTATATTAATTAAATATATATATAATTAATTGAAATAATATGCTATTTGTGATTATTAATTGGAGTTGATCAGTACTTATTTTGCTAATGTGTGTGAATATGTTACTGATAATAACAATAGTAGCTTAATATAACAACAACTGTTATTTCTGCTAGTGTTAAGAAACCAAAACCAAACAGTTTTACTCATGTTGTCTGACATAAGATTTAACTAACTTTAATCTTGAACAATATGATTCGGGTTGTTTATCAAATCTGTGGTTTAATTTTACATATGATTTGACTTGTTCATGTTCTTTTTTAGAGAATGCAATGAGAGATCCTCGGATTGATCGAGCAGTGGGTCTCTGCAAAAAGCTGGTAAGCAGTTTCTCTTACAGCTGGCGACGTAAAAAGCAGCTGACGGAGGCACAAAGAGAACTGAAGCTTCCAGAGCATACACTGAAGACTGAGTGTCCCACAAGGTGGGGATCAAGGCAAGCAATGATTGCACGAGTCCTGGAGCAGCAGAGGGCGATTTCTCAGGTCTTGTCCGATGACAGAAAAGCCAGACATGACGATGATGAGACAGACCTAACCTGCACCATCAAGACAAAAATCCTGAGCTATCTGGATGAAAAATACAAAGACCCTCTGACACAAGAACTGCTTGATATGGCTTCTGCGCTAGATCCACGGTTCAAGCTCAGCTACGTCAGTGAGGACAATGTTGCACCAATTCATGCAAGACTGACTTCTGAAATGGCGAGGACTGCACCTGCAGGCATGGCTGTAAGTAAATGTATATAATTGCAGAATATATGATAAATTAATGCTTTTAAGTGGATTAAAATGATATGAAATCCAGTGGCTTAATGTAATGTCTGGAAATGAGTGTTGAATATGTTTAGATTATTAGGGCTATTTATTAATCATATCTTATTTACTCTTCAAGGAGATGGGCCCAACAACTGATCCCCATGGTGAGACTGCTGAGGATGCACCCACTACAAAAAAGAAAAAGACCTTGGGGAGTTTCTTCAAGACTGCTGAGGGAGCAGCGGCAGCCACACAAAGACTCAGTCCTCTCCAAGAACAACAAGCTATATCTTCTGAGCTACAGTCGTACCTACAATCAGGTAACCTAGACAGGGAGGAGGACCCGCTAGACTGGTGGAGGGAACATCAGAGACTCTTCCCACGTCTCTCAAAACTGGCAAAGAAATACTTGTGCATCCCGGCTACAAGTTCTCCCTCTGAGAGGGTGTTCAGCACAGGGGGGAATGTGGTGACCTGCCTTCGCTCATCCCTCAAGCCAGAAAATGTTGACAGGCTAGTGTTTCTTTCCAAAAACCTGTAAACTACAGTACTCTTTTCGGCATTGTTCTTCTGCCTTGAAATGTTCTTATTTGGTAACATTCTGTTATGGAATATTTGTTTCTTATTGATTGTATATTTTATTTTTAGTTTTATTCACATCCATTATGCAGGTACAACTTAAGTTTATATTTTGCTTCCTAAAATATATTTA
Source organism: Triplophysa bombifrons (assembly GCA_029783895.1). Taxonomy (NCBI): domain Eukaryota; kingdom Metazoa; phylum Chordata; class Actinopteri; order Cypriniformes; family Nemacheilidae; genus Triplophysa; species Triplophysa bombifrons. Next base: position 10,910,622 of record CM056455.1, read on the forward strand.
CACATTGTAAAATGTAAAATAGTGCCCTGTTGAAGTTTTGCTACATTTTCTTTATTGTTTTAATTTATTTTAATTTATTCTTTAAGGAGATTCACTGAATTTTGGTGAATAAGAGGACCTATTTTATTTTGATGCACATATCTGTACATTAGCAGGAATGTTGCACAATATGGATGTGAAGGCAGTAAATGTAATTAGCTTGTGTGACAATAAAAAATTGTTTTGGTTAAAATCAACAAATAATCGTGCTAATTAATCGTGATCTCAATATTGATCAAAATAATCGTGATTGTCATTTTGGCCCTTATCGTGCAGCCCTAGTGGACATGGGGCACTTTTTTATTCAGTGTGCACCAAACCTATCTTGTATTATTGCTGCCACAAAAAAAAAAGATTTTTCATTTCATATGGCCATACACTCCAGTCCTGTTTGAAGTTCCAGTATGTCAGATTAACATGGTGAATTTTATTTTTGCATGAGAGCAGAAGATTTGTTTCTTGAACAGTGGCCCTTACAATTTTTTCTGACACTAAAATGCAACTAATTTCTGCAATTCTCCATCTGTGATCTTTGAAAAGTCTTTGGCCACTCACTTCCCTTTGCTCTGAATTAAGACAATATACAGGAGGTGGGCAAACTACAGACTGCGGGCCACATCAAGCCCCCCCAAGCAATTTCATCTGGCCCACCAGGCGGTTTTTAAATGTATTTAACAACATTGCGTTCAGTTAAGATTTTGGTGAAAACTACTAATTTGATGTAATACAGACAAAATCCATTAGATCGCGCAAGTCTGCTATGCAGCATACTAGAGTAAAAATAAAAAGAGAGGGAGACATGCGCTATTGCGCTCATAGACATAGATGACGCTTTCCAAACGGGTTATATTGCCCTCCGAAGGGCCTTTTGGAAAGGGGACACCCCACAAAACATCGCTCCAAATAAATAGATAATGACAGTGTTTGAATTGCTCTTTTTGCCAAGAGAATTTTAAACAGATACATTAGGAGATACAGTTGTGTTGTTCCATCCAGAGTTTACACATCAAGAGCTATACTCTTCAAAGGGAGTAGGGCATAGGGATGATAAATTTTGAGTGGAAATCGACATTAGACATATATTAACTAGACGCCTCATTGTCCGCTGGATCGTATGTCAACGCGGCAGTCATATTGGTGAGGGCAAAAGACGACTATAAAGGCATACGAGTGAATGGTGGAGCTGCTGTTTTCTGTATAATAACACAACATCGTTTTCATTTCTCAACTAATTTCAATACTTTTCTATTTATGTGGAGTACGCAGAAACGATTTGGCTCCGGTCAAAGATGGTTATAGACTTGAAAATGCATTTATTGTCATACGGAACTATTAAAACTCAGGCTTGTCAAGCAATCAGTTAGCCTTAATAATTGTGTAAACATCACTAATGTGAAAAAATTTAAGGTAGATTATATGGACAAGATCAGAACAGCTCGTGCAGTTTAAAATCCAGGGGAAAGTCTTTATTACCATATATTACTATTTCATACTAATAATGCACGGCAGTGTTATTTGTTTAACTATATCACATACTGTAACATCTGTAACTGATTTTTTTCCAGTGACAGAGAAATCTATTGGACGTCCATCATTTTGGCGGATTACAATGAGGGCAATTTGTAAATCGCCGTTTCCCCTCATAAGAGCATGATATGCTCGCAAAGCGACCTTCGTGTTTTCACCTGCCATTGTTACTGACTAGACATATGTGATGCGATCTGGGAAAACCCGCTGGATGTCGCACTGGGACACGGGAAAGACAGTTCACCTATCAAAGTAAACCACATAACATGAAGAATGAAGGAGTATCAATGCACATTTCCAGCCAAATCCTGTGTAAACTATGGCATGCAAAGTTCTTTTATACCAATGTTTTCGTTAGTTGACAGCGCTCCCAGTCTGCAGCACCGGGAGTTATCCCCGTTCCGCTGCTCAGGGGAGCCGGACGACGATCACAAAACATACAAGGGATGATCAAAAGTCCAGACACTATGCACATGTAAAAACAACGTAAAACTTGCTTCACTGCTTATTAGTTATTGTCCGTAATGTTTGTTAGTTTCCTCGTGTAGTGATAATGGAAGAGCTCTCGTTCTTCAAGTGTGCCCAGCACCATTTCCCTTACTTTTGTTTTAATCAAACGGTTATTCACAGTATTTTTATAGACTTCAACACTAGGAAATGTTTTTTTTATTAAATTGTTATAAGAGTAAGTCTCTTACCACTGTGAAGTGACTTTTACTTGTGATACTGGACTATTGCCCTATTATTTTCATCACTGAACTTTAAACTCCTTTTCTCCAAATTCTGTTCCTGAAAATCTTAGCGCTTCAGCCAACCTGAGCCATAACTTTTGTTACATACACATGGATTGGAAAAGGAAATTAATTAAATTGAGAGCGATTTTCAATGGAAAATGTTTAACTTGTATTGTAATATTACAATGTTTTATTTATATTACACATCTGATTTCACATTGGTACAAGTATATCCAGTGATATGCACAAAGGGTAGAGGTGCAGAAAAGCATTAGTGGTGGTGTTCGTTCTTTTTTAAATATAAAAGAGATAGATCAGTTTCAATTTTTATTCTATTTAAAAGCCATAAACTAAGCATTGAGCAGAATTAAGTAGGGCTGCAACTAACGATTATTTTAATAATCGATTAATCTATAAATAATTTTTTCGATTAATCGATGAATCGGATAAAAACATTAACCAAGAAAAGCATTCATTTCCAACCCTTTATTCAAAATCAGAACTAAAATCTTTAGAAACTGCACAAACATGATGCTCCTTGAACTTTCCTGAGCCGTTATAATAATAATAAAATAAAAATGGACTAACACAAAAAGCATACACATGTATGCTTTACATCTGCCAAATATATAGACTTTTTTTAAATAAAGTGCCACCTGAGCTGCCAGAACAATAAATAATTTATAAACAATACAAATCAGAAAATTTTACAGGATTTGTTTGAATGTCAGAACTTGTTCTCTACACTACACTGCAGACGCACACACTCGCAGATGCACACACACGCAGACACACATACTCACAAACTCTCAAACTGACACACACACACACACTCTCTCTCAAGTTCACTTGAAGCGTATTCATTAAGTTATTACCATCATTGTAGTAAGTGTAAGCTTCATTTATACAACACATTTAAACAAAGCTTAAGATGACCGAGTGCTATAAAATAACTTTAAAATTAAATTAAAAAGTACAACACACACAAATATATTTGTCAATAATAACCTATATGGGACAAAGCACAGAATATACACTGCAAAAATTGCTTTTCTAACTTAGTAGTTTTGTCCTGTTGTCAGTCCAAATATCAAAAAAATCTTAAATCAAGAAACATGTACTAGACACATGAAAAAGCATAAGAAATGATGTCTTGTTTTCAGATAAAACCCCCTCAAAATGAAGTGATTGTTTGCTTAAAACAAGCAATAGTGTCTGCCAATGGGGTACGAAAAATAATCTTAATGAGATATAATTTCAAACAGAAGTTTTAAGCATCAATTAATTTTCTCATGCCATTTTTCTTGTCTAGTAATCTTGATTTTTTTTAGATACTTGGACTGGAAACGAGAAATAAATCACAAAGTAAGAAAAGCAGTTTTTGCAGTGTAGCTATACATGACAACAGATTGATAAATGAATGGTTCAAAAAAGGCTAGTGAATAAAAACGTGTCTTTATTCTTGCAATGCAAAGTGAAAAGTAACTATACCAGCCCTGCTTTATTCTGTTATTAACGAGCTAACGCTAACTTGTCATGCTAGTCAAGCCGGATAACGAGTAAACATCCGCACCAGGGACATTACGTTCCTCACTTCAAAACGGAACAAAAGTACGATTCTGTAGTGACTTAACCTGCTGTTGAACTCCCTTCCTCCTCATCAAAGAGTCCAACATGTTTGCGTTTCAGGCGCTGGATCATTGCCGTGGTGCTCCCGCCATGTCGCTTTTGCATATTTTGCAGTTAACACACTTTTTCTGTTTATTTAGTGTGAAATGCTCCCGCACATTGGATGACTTTGGTCGCGCGGATTTCTCTGCCTCCGCCATGTATCTTTCCTCCGCTCGTTTATTTTATTTTTGCTCCGCCCTGTCTATGAGGCGCCAAACTCTGCTAGCATCAGTGCGTGAGAGAGACTGAGTGTGTTCACTCCGCTCCGCGCTCAAATAAAGTTTTTTTTATAATTAAACGTCTCCGTGTCGCGCGACACAACATATCGATAATGAAATTCGTTGCCAACTCTTTTAGTAATCGATTTTTATCGATTAAATCGATTCGTTGTTGCAGCCCTAGAATTAAGTTTACCCTTTTGGTTCAGACTTTCACTACAGTCCAATTTATCATGTGGCCCATTGGGATTAATTGCACACCCCTGAATTAGAGGAATATTTGAAAATGTCAAGAATAAAAAAATATTATGATGATGTGTCTTATGACAATGTGCAAATGTTTTGCCTTTTTTTTCAATACATAACCATTTATAAAACACAGTGTAGAAGGAATTAGTTAGTCTGGAATAAATAAATAAAAATGTTATGTAAAGTGAGAATCTCTTAACAAGGATTCGAAAACTTGATGTGGCCCGCAATGTAAAAAGTTTGCCCACCCCTGAGACACGCCTTCTCTTTCAGGCAGAACCACAAGATATTTTACTCATAAGAATTTCTAGGAGTGCCAATAATTGTGTCCAGGTTGTATTAGAGAAAAAGAAATTCACAATGTCATATTCCCCTCCACTTCAAATTGTTTTACTTGAATGAAATGTTGGATTTTTTTTTTTAAATAAAAGATCAAAACAATAAAGAGATTTTTTTTACAACCTTCTTTGCACATATTTAACAAGGGTGCCAACAATAGTTACATTACACAGAGGAAGATTAAAAAAATAAATACACATTTATATAAATCACTCATGCAAGTTGTGGCTCACTCACAAAAACAAATGTCTATATCTACGAAGTGTTTTTATTAACAAGGTTATAGGCTATAGGCTTTATGTAAAATTTAAGCAGACTGACCCCTTTCTTGTCACCTCCCTGGGATGCAGCTGGTGATCCAAATCCTCCAGGAGACTGTGTGTATCCAGCCATACTGGCCTCGCCATATTTACCTGTCAATAATATGTAATTCACGTCTGTTTCTGCTTCCATTAAAAATATGTATATGTCATACTAAGACTACAACACATCTCCCGAATGCTCAATGATTTAATATACTTTGTAGACAAAATCAAATACCTTGGGAGAATGTTTATAACGTAAGTTGCTGCATAATCAAACAACAGAGTCAGCGAAGCTCATTTTTAAACCATGTGAAAAAACTAATACAAAGTTTGGCTGTAAGTATTCTAGTCCATATAAGCTTAACGTTACATTAGACATGACAAGTGCACTAACATTAACAGAGCATGCAGCACTTAGCAAATGAAACCCGAAACCAGGGCATGTAACTATACGCGAAAACATAACTAAACCACATACCTTGATTCCACATACTACCCACGAATGTGAACGATGGTTTTTGGTTTAAAAATATAAAACAGAAACACAAAAACAGTCAAATTTCTCCCGCCAACACCTATCTACTGCACGCTGCTCTTACGTCGCTACTATCTTTCGGATCCGCGCGCTCAGTTTGCGCATGCGCGTGCCTTCTTCTTCTATCTTTTAAATGGCGGGCTGGCGTCCTGAGCACATGCCGCCACCTTCTGTTCAGTGAAAACTCATACTCCGTTTATGTATCCTTTTAAAATTATCACATTGCGTTGCCTGTTCAGCTCCTCCAGTTTACACAGAGACATAACTGACTCCTTCTGCATGCAAAACCACCATCTCGCCATCCAAATCCATCCTCTAACATTTAAATTCTATCGCTTATTACTGTGTTATTTAAGTATTGCATTTACTCCCTTTATCCTAACCCATCCCTTTTAACTTAAATACCAATATATAGGCTACCCTAAATCCGCCCCTTTCTGTCCTTAACTATAGATATTGAGCAAACTCTTTTCTTTCCTGCATATACTTTCTACTATTAATTTCTTCCACTTTCCAATATTCACATAGGCTAAACGAAATCATTTTCATGACTTCCCACTATTATGCCAATACTAAATTCAGACCAGTAACGTGGAAATTAAAATATACTTTTCTTTCTACTATTAAAATTTAGTCTGGTATAAATGATCAAAATGAAAGAAACCTATAGTTCAAAATTAGATCACTACCCCTCTAATTCTTCACTTTCTAAATCTAAAATGGATATATCTTCACAATGCACATTCTGGTAATCTAATCTTGAAAAATTTCACATTTATTTTTTAATGTAACTATGCAAAGGATTTTTGGAAATAATTATCTTGTCTTATTTTTTCTGCGTACAACAAGCTTTTTAATTTTAATTTAGTTAATGTATTGTTTTTGAACTGGGAGAAAGGGTCAAAAGAAATGGATGAGATGTTGAAACACAGAACTCTGTGATGAATTTCATCTTCATAAATGTAAAGTAACTGACTCTATGCCAAATATTATAATTTTTGTTGATTTAAAACTAATGATTAAATGATAAACTATGATTCTCTATCTTCTTCGCTTAATAGGAAAGTCTTTATAAGGATTACTGCCTGTTGATACTTGAAGGTAACACTTCTATAATTTTTATAGAATTATACTTTTTTTTTCAAAAGCCATGTTTTTCATCAAGTTATCAAGCTTTTTTGGTGTTTTATTGTGTTACACCGCATCCTAACCAAACGCGACGTGATGAGATGAGATTCCTGCGGTATAGGCAAAAACCGCGAGTCAGAACTTTAAACGCATTTTAAATTATATTGCACAAAATGAATACATAAAGACAAAGTTGTCCAAATTGCACCAAAAAATAAAGTTTCCCTTGGTTGTTTTACTCATTCTTTGCTATTTTTGTAATTATGTGCTTATATTTTATTTTTTACCTTGCTTGTTTTTCCACGTTCTGCCTTTCTTGAAAGTGGGAGAGGCGGCCAAGATGGCGCACTGATTAAATGTGATTAGGAGAGCTCGGCAAAGTCAGTTCGTATAATTTGATTTGTAGCGCGGTAAGTAATATTTTCAGTTAAAATTCGCTTCGTATTTAACTGCCACATCGTTTGCAATGGTTGACAATGGGAACATCTATAAAAAGGAAAAACAAGAATGTGAATCAAGCCAATGCTAATCAAGCTATATCGGTAACGCAGCAAGCCCCTAATAAGCTTTTGAGCGAAAATTTGCACGATGATCTGAAGTCAGAAATGGATCATGCAGGTGTCTTGCTTGTGGAAGAAGTATTCCCTCCTTTACCTGAAACTCCAAGTAAGTCTCCGGCTGTTAAACAGCGTAAAATAGAGAGCTTGGATACCGCTAATATTCTCACACAACTCAAAGAACTTTCTCAATTTATCAACAATCGGTCGGATGCACTGGAAAAAATGGTGAAAAACAATGCTCAAGCGATCGCGAGCATGAAAGAAATGGTCATTGAAAATGCAAAACAGATAGCTGATGTGAAAAAAGCGGTTGAGTTTGTGAGCGACGTAGTAAATGATGTTAAAGTTAAACGCGAGGCTGAATCCAGCTTCTTATTTGCAGTTTCTTATTGACGCTATCCGTTCCACCTTAAAAACGCGAAGCATCCGCTTTTTCAGTTTCTTATTCACGCTTAGTTTAGGGACCATCTCGCGTTTCTACGGAGCCCGGCTAGTCACCCGTCAGAAGAAAAAAAACAAGACCTGCTAATCCGTGGCCACAGTTTTGTAATTCGTTTCCTCGGTTTAAAAATCCGTACGCACAGATTCTTAAACGATACCCACAGTTTACAAATCTGTGCTCTCGGATTAGTAAACCGTACGCACGAGTTTACAATCCGTCCGCTCCGTTTTTGAAATTCATAATCTGTACCCACGCTTTCGCAATCCGGGCGCACAGTTTTGCCAACCATACCCATAGATTTGTGGCCCCTCCCTCATTTTGGAAGCCTGGCGCCGTAAGGAACAGAAAACTCAACATTGTGTCTTAATTGCGTTAACACTTTATTTAACTAAATGGAGAATTTCCTAAATTTTCGTAAAAATGATAGAGAGTTGGATGACGTGACTGTCAACTTTTCGAGAGGAGAAGGTAAAACCCTTGCCCTACAATTGCCTTACATTGCCCTTATCGTATAATAATAATAATTATTATTAATATGATTATTATTTGTATTATTAGTTTTAGTTGTAATATGAGACTTTCATTTTATGGACACCAGACATTTCTCAAAATATATAATTTTCTGTTTAACAGAAATTAAATGACATTAGGGTCTTTATTCCTGTTATACAGAAAACATTTCCAGGCAGATTATTTTGGGACATATAAAACATGTTAACTTTTTTGTCTTCTAGATTGACTTCTATGCGATCAACAGTGTGTCAGATGAACAGCTTCTGTCATATATCCCTAAATTTGGAGACCGGATAGCAATAAGACAATACTGCAGAAGAGAAGTGGCTGCATTAGAAGGAAATTCCAGTACAGTGTCTAAAGCCACAGAAAACCTCATGTCAAAATTGCAAGAAAAACGGGCCTGCAAGAGAAAGCATAATGATTATCGCTCAGAAAAACTCGGTGGAAACTCAAATGCCCAGAAAAATGAGCGAAGTTACCAAATGGGACTGTTTGAAGAGATTCGGGGCTCCTTTGTTCAAATCAAAGAAAAAAGGGGTGGTGGAACCAGACACTTAAAAGCTCTGAAGAGTGCAACCATGGCAGAACTATTGGATTGTGGCAAGAAATTGTTTTTTCCAAATGGGAAAAATAAATTAGGGGATATAACTGAATTTGAGCTGAAATTAAGAGACTTCACAGAGAAAGAACTAGATCTACAAACAACTTTAGTTGAACAATATGAGATAAGGAAGGTAAAGATACTAAGATTGTATCTGTCTTGCAAGAGATTTTACACAATTCCCAGCACAAGGATTCAAAGTGTAGGTGAATTTGCATCTGAAAAGCCTTCTACCTCTGCTGAGGTATGTAAATGTGAGGAAGAACCTGTTGCAATAACTGAATAAAACCAGTTGTTAGTTGTTGATTTACCATTTTTGTCGGATGACAGTGTGTTGTGGATAGAACCAGACACAGAGAATGTAACACATAGTTCAATTTCAGTTGATGAAGAAATTCAGTTCGCTTATGCCGTTTTGGAAGATCATACTATACTTGATGACACTCTACCAATGGACCCAGTTCAAATAGCGCGAGAGAAACCACATGCCACAAAGATAAAGCTTCGCAGAGGAAATGTTTTTCAAGATTTCAATGCAGCTTTTACAGATGGCTTAGTGTTTCTTAGTGACAGTCTTGTAGAAATTGAAATGGTTCTACCTAATGGTAGCACTGAGAAAGGAGAAGACAATGGTGGAATTCTCAGAGATGCACTGAGTGAGTACTGGGGTACTTTTGTGATGAAATGTACAACAGGAAACGCACTAAGGGTACCCATGAGAAGGCATGACATGAAAGAGGAATGGGAAAATGTAGCTAAAGTGATGGTACTCGGTTACGATACAGTTCAATACTTTCCCATTGTGCTGGCCAAGCCTTTTCTGTGTCACTGTCTTGGACTTACAATGAATGAGGAGGAGCTCTTCACAGCATTTTTAGAAATAATTCCACAAGAGGAAAAACAACTAGTTGAAGAAGCAATGAGAGACTTTACATCTGTCTCTGAAGGAGAAGAATGGTTTGAATTCTTGGAGGCTCATAAACTGAAACTTCTTATCAATGAAAATAATGCCAGACAGACCTTACTTGATGTGGCGCACAAAGAAATTGTGCAAGATCCAGCTTAGATAGCAGAGTGTTGGGGCCCAGTGTTGAAAAATCTGAAACGTCCTTCAGGAGGACTAAACAAATTAATGATAACCCTTACTCCAACAGCTAGAAAAGTTGTAGCTATGCTACAGAACGAAACACTTAACAACAGAGAATGCCAGATCGTGGATTATTTTAAGAGATTCATCAAGTGCTGCAGTGATGTTCGGGTCAGAAAGTTTCTGCGTTTTTGCAAAGGTGATTGATATCTTTTGATCTTATTTTATTCAATCTATATAGCATATACTTAAAAAACTATCAATTTATTTACTTTTATATTACATTACAGTTATACAGTTTTGTTTTTCCCTATTCTATATTAAATTTTACATTGTTTAAATTGAATGTATATACATTTAAGTTATTCACTGGTTTCTTTTCTTGGCAGGAGCTGACCTCCTTGTTGCGAGGTGCATTCACGTCCGATTGGTGCAACCACAGAGTTCCTTCATAAGAAGTCCCCAGTCCCACACCTGTGGATGTGTGTTGGAACTTCCAAACAATTATACTTCATACCTTGAGCTTGCAGAGGAGTTCACAAATGTCCTTGAATCAAACATATGGGTGATGGACATTATATAGAGGTAAGTATACTGATAATTACAAAGAATATGTCTGTTATGTTGTCTAAAATTCTTAACACTGTTGTTTTTTGTCTAAGGTGGTACAGGGTAGCCGACGGTGCAGTCTGTGCAGCAGCAGCAGCAGCAGCAGCATGTGACGTGGCGGTACCTGTATCTTCTGTGCTTTATTCAAAGTCTCACTCACAGTTTGAGATTTACAGTACTTATGTTTTGTTTACTTGTACAGTTTGTGTTAAGATAATGTTTAATAAAATGCACATGTGTTGTTACAGCAGGGTTACAATGTAAAGTTATACTCACATTTAATTTGAATATACTCCTGTTTTCAATGTTTGTATTGCATGCTAACCTATTCTTACAATCCATTGCAAAAACGTTGTTCCAAAAGCAATAATGTAAGACATTTATTGAATAGGGTTTAGAAGTTTGTTAGCTGAAGCTAATTCATTCAAAATCATTAATTGTTGCTGTTGTCCTGAATACAAAGTTTACAAAAAACAAAATAAAAATTTTGATGCCTAAATATAAAAATTAAATATTGTAAAGTAGTAAACATGACTACATCAATAAAATTAGACATAAAAGATGAACAATAGATGGCAAAAGGAAAAAACAGCATTTCCTTAAATCACTGTTAATCTAATAATAAAGGAATTGAATCTGTCCATAACAATTTTATAATTGTTTCTTATGTGTATTTATCTCACAATATTTAACACTGCTGTAAGCTCTTGTCTTAGTGCAAGGTAGAGATCAAACGCTGTATACCTATCCCTGGGAATTCTGAAATGATGTTGTGCCATTATGTGGGAGCACAGTATAAAAACGTCCTCATCACAAGAGATTGTAGAGCGATGGGTGCATTGATCTTCACAGGTGTCACATTCTTCCCCTGGAACTAGACATATGCAGTCTTCTGTGTTATATAATTCAGGAAGTGTGTACATGACATCTGGCCGACCTGTGTGTGTGTGCGTGCGTGCGTGTCCTGGATCACACCCAGGAAACAGAATAACACAAGGTTCTTGTCCAAAAAGCTCCCATCAAAATTGCCTTCATCTTTAATTTGGTGAAAGTATTCCAGCCAAAAGTCCACACATTCTTTTCTAAGAACACCCCACCAGCTCTCAATTCTCTGGTTGGCTGTGCTTTTGCCATAGATGAAGCTCCTTTCTCCAGCAAGTGGATCAGCATCTCCACGTCGTAAGTATCGCTGGATATCCCTTATCGTGCTGTTTTCTGTTCCCGTATCTGCTCTCAGGATTTGAGGAGAGCCACCAAGAGCTCTTACTGTCTCAAGAAACCTCCTATGACTTTAGGGTCACTGCTTGCGTGGTATGCGTTTAACCACAGAATTTTGCGTGAGAATCCATCAATCGCCCCATTGATACAAATGCCAAATGGCTTTAATTTGTCATAAGAGTCAACATGCCATACAAAGTTGGGGCCTTTTGAAAAATAAGCTCTTCTGTGCAATCTTCTTTTTCTTCGCCTTTCAGTGCCCAGTGGATCAAGAGTAGACAAAATGAGGCGGATGTCTTCCTTGCGCACATGAAGTCCTTTCTCCTTGCATTTACTATACATCCATCTACAGTTGTGTTCAAAATTATTCAACCCCCAATGCTGTAAATGGTTTTAGGGAATTTAGTGTACATTTGTAATTGTATTCAGAATGAAATCCTACAAGGACTTCTTAAAGAACCATATGCAACTAAAATGACATCAATTAGTTTTGTAATACAGTAGTAAATGTTTCTTTTGTGAATTCTTCATTGACATAATTATTCAACCCCTTAAAGACTACCACTCTGAAGAACAGAGGTTCAATGAAGTGTTTTCAATCAGGTATTGAAAACACCTGTGGATATCAGGGAGCAGCAATAAAGCCTAATAAGCACCAATTAGGCAGCTTTAAAATGACTGTGATACTCAGCTCCTTCTAGACATTTACTGGTGTGGTTACAAACATGGTGAGGTCAAGAGAATGGTCCAGGAAGACAAGAGAACAGGTGATTACTCTTCACAGGAAGGGCAATGGCTATAAGAATATTGCAAAGATGTTAAACATACCAAGAGACACCATAGGAAGCATCATTCGCAAATTCAAGGCAAAGGGCACTGTTGAAACGCTACCTGGTCGTGGCAGAAAGAAGATGCTGACTTCGACTGCTGTGCGCTACCTGAAGCGTAGAGTGGAGAAAAGTCCCCGTGTGACTGCTAAGGAACTGAGAAAAGATTTGTCAGATGTGGGTACTGAAGTTTCTGCTCAGACAATACGGCGCACCCTGCGTAATGAAGGCCTCCATGCCAGAACTCCCAGGCGCACCCCCTTGCTGTCCCCAAAGAATAAGAAGAGTCGACTGCAGTATGCCAAAAGTCATGTGGACAAACCACAGAAGTTTTGGGATAGTGTTCTGTGGACTGATGAAACTCAATTAGAACTGTTTGGGCCCATGGATCAACGCTATGTTTGGATGAGGAAGAACAAGGCATGTGAAGCATGGCGGGGGGTCAATCATGCTTTGGGGCTGTTTTGCTTCTGCAGGTACTGGGAAGCTTCAGCCTGTGCAAGGTACCATGAATTCTCTTCAGTACCAGGAGATATTGGATGACAATGTGATGCAGTCCGTCACAAAGCTGAGGCTTGGAAGACGTTGGACCTTTCTACAGGACAATGATCCCAAGCATTCCTCCAAGTCCACTAGAGCATGGTTGCAGATTAAAGGCTGGAACATTTTGAAGTGGCCATCGCAGTCACCAGACTTAAATCCGATTGAGAACCTCTGGTGGGACTTAAAGAAAGCAGTTGCAGTGCGCAAGCCTAAGAATGTGACTGAACTGGAGGCTTTTGCCCATGATGAATGGGCGAAGATACCCGTAGATCGCTGCAAGACACTTGTGTCAAGCTATGCTTCACGTTTAAAAGCTGTTATAACTGTAAAAGGATGTTGTACTAAGTACTAAGATTGAATGTCACTTGGGGTTTGAATAAAACTGATAATGATGTGAGCTCAGAAAAGACATTTGTGGTTATTTCCAGAGATGGGAACAAGTCACATATGGTCAAGTCCAAGCAAGTCTCAAGTCTTAACCATCAAGTCTCGAGTCACAGTTTAGACAAATCAAGCAAGTCAAGTCAAGTCAAGGGTTCACCCCAAGCAAGTCAAGTCGAGTCCTGATAAGTGTCAAGTCAAGTCAAGTCGCAGTGCTAAAATAAACAGTGGTTAATTTTTAAGATTCATGTTTATTTTTGCACTGAAAAGATGAACTTATATACATACATTATGTATCTTATTCACATTGCTATATATGAATTATATGCATATCTGTGCCACATTAATATCTGAAAATAAAAGTGTTGCTTACACAACAGAAATCCAGTCTGAAATGTATAATACAATCTAATTCAATTTATTTGAAACATCTACACAGAAATGGAAATACTCGTATCAGACAGAATGACTTAAGACTTAAGCATTTATACAGACTATGCAGCTTATAAACTAAGAATTGTGACTGAAAACTTGACTATTGTATGTTTTAAGTATATGATGCTGTAATACTTGTGCTGTCCATTAAAGTGCACAAATAGGCCTATATGGAATTTGCATGGGAATCCCGGATCATTTTATTGCCTTCGATATTGAATCTTGTTTATCAAAATGAACGGATCTTTTACATTTCGGTAGAATATAAATTAAATGTATGTTAATATAGCCCAGTGATGAAGTTATGATGCTTAATCGTCATCTCTGTGGTGGACGCGCAATATGCAGTTTCATACGTAATATATAATCTGAGAATATTTGTTTTCTATTTGAACTGGTTTCATTATTTTACAGCACAAAACGTTTTGTTGTTATTTTGAGTATAAAAAAATGCAAACAGTTGACAGATTCAAACTATGAAATTATTCTCGTCAGTATGACCGAAACATTTTTAAAGAGTTTTTTAAGTGCAAGTGATCTCACCGGCGCGTCCATGTCAGCCGGTCATAAGCGAGCTACTATTCAGCTTCCACACGCAGTCCACACAAACACTTGAACATGCGCTCATTTAATATAGACATTAGCCCACATGTAATACAGAGAATCCCTTCTGTATTTTAAGATGATTTTAATGTTTTAAGAACATAATAATCTGGGCTGCGGATTCCCCAATTCATCTACTCATGAGATGAGATGTAGGCCTATCAGTGATGATCGATGATCACATTTCTAATAATAAAAAACAACCAAGGCAAAATTATGACAAACAGAAACGATTAATTCATTATAGTCAGTGTAATAAAACGATCACTAATGTAAAGAAATTACTTTCTTACCTTGCGTCGTGGTTCTAGTAATGTCGGATGAAATTCGACGATGTGTTTGTCAGAAATCCTTGCGTTGCATACTCTGATCTGGACCGTGAAAATAAAAAAAGATTTGCCAGTTGCAAAGTCCTTGTAGCCAAACGTGACTATCTGAGGAGCTCGACTGTTGTCTGCCATTGTAACGGCCACAACTGTTTCAAACCGCCAGGCGCGAGAGCAGTTTCCTCTCTATCGTAACTGCTCGTCAGTAATTGGCCGTTACCTTGTTTGACGCGTTTTGAGTTGAGCAGCGTTAAAGGCACAGGCGCTGTAGTGCTGCTGAGTCACAATAATTATTTTAGCTCATTTCATTACTTTACAAAGTTCAAGTCATTGTCGAGTCTTCCATTTAAAGTCAAGTCAAGTCTCAAGTCACTTGCTCTCAAGTCAAAGTCAAGTCAAGTCATTTTCTTACTTCAATCAAGCAAGTCGCAAGTCCTGAAAATTGTGACTCGAGTCAGACTCGAGTCAAGTCATGTGACCTCTGGTTATTTCATTATAAATGTTATGTTATATTTGTCTGACCTACACGTGCCTCTTTGATTTAATTGTAAGCAGGATTACTGAATGATCATAATCAATGTCAAACCGACCAAAACAATCAATTTCAGTGGGGGTTGAATAATTTTGAACACAACTGTAAGTCAACAATTCTTGATCGTAGGTCTTCTGAGAGCTCTTTTGTGCGAGGCATGGTTCACATCAGACAACGCTTCTTCAGAACAGCAAACTCAAAACTGGTGTGTGTTTTTTATTGGACAGGCCAGCTTTAATAAACACATCCAATCTCATCACATTGATTGGACCCCAGGTTGAGTGACTCCTCGCTCCAATTAGCTCTTGGAGAAGTCATTAGCCTAGGGTTTCACATACTTTTTCCACCCTGCACTATGAATGTTTACATGTTGTGTTCAATAAAAACATGAAAACATATAATGTTTGTGCGGTATTAGTTTAAGCAGACTGTGTTTCTCTATTGTTGTGACCTAGATGAAGATCAGAACACATTTTATGACCAATTTATGAAGAAATCCAAGTAAGCCCAAAGGGTTCACATACTTTTTCTTTCAACTGTATTTTAATCACTGCGTAAGTTTGCAGATTTTCAACCCACTTTGTATTGTTACAAAGTTGGCAATATATGTGAACAGACAATGTTTACTCTTTTCAGAGTTACTCGTATTGAGTTATTCCAATTTATTTGTCCACAGAACTCTGCTGGATAATGTTTTGCATCATTGACATATTGTTAATGTCATGGTTCCACCTCTCCTTGTCAGGTATTTCTTGGTTTAGAGGTGGAATCATACAGAATCCTCTGTTTCATGTGGGGAGAGACATTTTGGACCCTTTGGCCTTCCATACTCTCCCCGAGTCTCGTCTGTGTTTCCCGCCCTTTCCGTGTCATTAGCTTCCCCTTAGTGTTTCATCTGTTTCACCTGTCCCTTATTAATTATCCTGTCTTTGTCTCCCTATAAGAGTCCTCTTGTTTCATTGTCTTGTGCCGGTTCATTGTGTTTGTTCACTGTGTGTGAATACTTGTATGTTTATGCTGTTCCCGTTGTGCCTTGTTCTTGAGAGCCTTGTTATTCCAGTTCCTGTTACCCCTGTGTTCATTGTAAGTGTCAGTTCAGTGTCTTATCAAGTCTTTGTTTTTGTATCCAGTTTTAGTAAGTCAGTGTCTTTGTATTTGCTTATATTTTCCCTGTCCTGTTTTCCCCATTGTGGGTTTTGTTTTGCCTTTTTGTCCTGTTTTGTTACATATAATAAATACCTTATTTACCCCTACCATCTTGTCCCGTGCTGCCTGCAATTGGGTTCTCCTGCCTTGTCTCCCTGAGACTTCCATGACAGTTAATTTACATATATTATAGACATTGTACCAGTACAAAGTGGGGTGACAATCTGCAAACTTACCCTATAATAATGTTATTTATAATAGAACATGACTTTAAACACATGACTTGTATTATCTTAGAGCTATTATGATATGAACTTTATTTGTTGCGAGAAGATGTTTCTCAGTGAGTCATTGCCACCTCTTGCTGATTAACTTCTGATTGATTGTAACATTGAAACATGCATTTTCTGTAAAGCTTCTTTGAAATTGTTTACATTTTAAAAATGGCTAAACCCTTAAGACAGTTAACCTGGGATTTCCTGTGCTAAAACCATCATGTCATGTGGCCATCAAATCATGTTTTTTTTCAAACTAAGGTTTTGATATAAAGGTTCTACATATCATAGCCTATAGTTTTTGAATACCATGGGAACAGTTTATTATACTGTGCAAGTAAGACCATGGTTCTTTTTGGATTTACTGTGGTTTTACTACAATTAAAGCATAAATATGCATAAATATGGCGGCTGCCACTGGTGGACCGTTGGAAAAACGATGAGCAAAAAAAGCCAGTGGACCACAGTCGGTTCCCGCCAGTGGACCGCCAACTTTGCCACCGGTGGTCCGCCACTGGCCTTATGTTAGCTGGGATTTTTCTGCGGTCATTGCCTACTTGTTCAGGTAAATCGGTATATGTTGACGTGTATGTTGTCTGTTGAATTCGTCTTAACCTGTCGTCCTTAATCTGTCGTCCGTGCAGTCGTCCTGTACGTCGCCCTAGATGTCGTCCGGTCTGGCATCTTTGCTATCGTTTTGATCTGTTATCTTGCTCTGTTAGCTTAAAATCGTCTAAACTGTGCCAAATCTGTGCACAGAAGCAGGCGCAAAGATGTCCAAACAAACGTTTTATAATCCTCCCAAAAAAAGTTTACAAACTGTTTACATACTTACAGGTCTATAACTTTTTTCTCAACGCGCAACGGGGAAGTCGTGTCTGACTCGTACCTGGAACGATGTAAGGAAGACTAACACTATTTATCATGAATATGTAATATTTGAACAATGGACATCTGACTCTGTATTTTGTTCTTGTTGTGCATGTTATAGAATATATTTGTTCTGCATTGTGCAGTGAACTGAAAGCATAGAGTATATATCAAGAGGTCCCAGTGGGCAATTGATGACATCAAATTGACGTCAAACATCGGCATCAAAGAATTGATCAAAAATGCAAATCAAATCGATGTCTAAACTTGACATCAAATTGATTTCAAGTTTTGACTTTAATTTGATTTGCATTTTCTTTTACATTTTTTAACACATTGATGTCCTATTCTAGACCAATAAATAGTGAAACAACAGTACTTAATGTAAGACATGTTTTATTAAATCCAATCAGCTACAATTCCAGAATTTTAAAACGTTCTTAAACCACTAATAAATATAAAAATCCTCCTTGAATTACATTTAAATTAAATATTAACATTTAAATTAATTTATAAATGTGAAGTGAACTTGAAAAATCACATGACAAAATTGTACATATTATAGGGCCATATTTCAGCTTTCAAAAAAGAGGACAGTCAGTGGGGGCAGAAGGCAGATGGACACCCACTGTGGGTGGAAAGATCGGGATGGGTGTAAATACTTGACAAATGCATTAACAACCATGAAACTGTTACTGAACTTTAATAAATAAAGTAATACATCCTTTCCATTCAGCTTTTGGCCTTCAGCTATAGAATAATAACAAACAAATAAAAAAAGTTTAGCACCGTCTTTTCATGGCCATAGGTTAAATAAAAAAATCACTTGCCATTAAAAAAAATGGGCATCCTTAACGCTATTCAGGTGCCATGTGCCACCCACTGAAAAGCAAGCTGCTCCTCTCGCTATTGGTTGTTGCCGTGGTTCTGAGGGAATGAGATGCACTTTGTTTACGTACGTACGTGCGTGCGTACGTAAGTACATTACCGACCAATGGTGGCGAGCAAGGTGTTGCTTTGCAAAAATTATAAAACGCATGCAATGAATGATGACTTTAGAACGTTAAACCCGAATCCCGGATATTTTAGGAAATTTAGAAATCCCGTCCGGACGCAGTTTTTTTGTCGCAAAAAGAGGACATGTCCGGGAAAAAGAGGATGTATGGTCACCCTAACATATTACAGGTTTTGATATCATATGAAAGCTCTCAAGCCCTTTCCATTTGTTAAAAACAATGTGTAAATTAAATAAAAACAGTTTTGGAAAGGGCTTAATAGCTTTCATATGATACCAAAATCTGTATTTTTAATTTCACCATGTGATGAGTTTTCACAGATCATATCCCAAATGAACAGAAAGATTTTGGATAAATTTACATTTAGACATTTACATTTAGACATTTTCACTTTATGACTGGAAATATAAACAATAGGCTAAAGGCCTACTTATTCAGAATCTGAACACATCAATCGCCGATTTCCCCTTTTGTCGTCCCATACCCCCGCATCTATCGGGAGCAGACCGGAGATAGCTACCCATTTATTTTTTTTATTTCAGCCTCTGATGCTGAAGGTTTGGACTGCTGTACTGCACCTAAATGAAGATGAAACCACAATTAGCACTCCCTTTAAGACATTAAAATACACCTAACATTTTTCAGCAACCATCACTGGTACATAGAAGTTATTGAAACTTTAAAGGCTGGGTTTCTGATTTCTCTTAGCCGTTGTTGATGTTCAAATCACCAAAACAGACATATTCCTACCATCATCTTTCGGTTTCTTCAGACCTCAGCTAGATTAATGTATGACTAATGTACAATTGGCTACAAGGTTGTTTTGGTACTTGGGCCGAGTTTGTCTAATCAAGCATAATTCAGAAATTGGACACCCCGCCTTTAAATAAGCATGGATAACAATCTAGTGGCTCAGTGATTCTCACCATTCTTTTCAAGTTATATCCTACTTTTAGTTTGTCAGATGAAAAAATAAACTGATAAGTACCCAAGTAAAGGTGGCATAGGTATAATAGAATTCACACATTTAAAACCTGTGTTTTTAATATTTTCTGATAATTGTAGAAATTGCAGGTTAAAACATTTTACAACCTGAAAAAATAACTGCGCATATTTGGTGTTTATGCATGAGAGCGCCCTCTGGCTTTTGGATGTGGAGGCATTTGACCGTAACTCATTGAGAAACTGAGCATAATAATTACAGATTATTGCAGTTTTCTTTGCCCACTCTGATTTCCGATTTTATTACAAGTGAAGCCTGCAAATTCCGAATTTGTATCCACAAACTATAATTGACAGTATATAAAAAAGCATAAATGTTTCTTCATTGCACATTTTTTCATCATTTTAATTTATTTTCATTATTTAAATTATTGAACATTACAATTTCCCCGAATATCCCTGAATACAGTTATTTTACCTGCTTTAAATTACAGAGTCTTCTCTTACCCAAATAACTCTAAAATTGAAGAACTCTGTGACTGAAAATAAGTATAAATAATAAAATATAACATCAATTAATAAAATATAAATATCACTTAATTTACCTTTTTCATTTGTGTACACATCGCACAGAAGTCTAACATAACAATAAAATACTTAAACTTTATTCTTGTCTGTTTCTGTAACATTGCTTTATTAATTTTTTTCTGAAACGTAAAATAACTTGTCTTTATCTTCGGTCTGTATTAAAAGAAGTGGGTTGATTTTACCCTTCCTTGCCACCTTATCGTGGTGGAGGGGTTTGAGTCCCCGAAAGACCCTAGGAGCTATGTTATCTGGGGCTATCTGCCCCTGGTAGGGTCTCCCAAAGCAAACAGGTCCTAGGCGACGGGTCAGACTAAGAGCGGTTCAAAAATCCCTTATGACGACCAAAAATTCGAGGGCCGTGACGTCGCCCGGCATGGCGCAGCCGGGGCCCAACCCTGGAGCCAGGCCTGGGGTTGGGGCTCGTATGCGAGCGCCTGGTGGTCGGGCCTCCCCCCATGGGGTCCGGCTGGGCTCAGCCCGAAGGAGCGACGTGGGGCCACCCTCCCGTGGACCCACCACCTGCAGGAGGGACCGTAAGGGGCCGGTGCAAAGTGGATCGGGCGGCAGTTTAAGGCGGGGACCTCGACAACCCGATCCCTGGACGCGGAATTTAGCTCTAGGCACATGGAATGTCACCTCTCTGACGGAGAAGGAGCCTGAGATTGTGCGTCCTCTCTGACGGAGAAGGACCCTGAGATTGTGCGTGAGGTTCAGAGATTCCGACTAGAGATAGTCGGGATCACCTCTACGCACAGCTTGGGCTCTGGAACCACACTCCTCGAGGGAGGATGGACTCTTCACCACTCTGGAGACTCTGGACACCCTTGGCCGGAGGTCGATGATCGACTTTGTGGTTGTTTCATCTGACCTACGGCCGTATGTCTTGGACACTCAGGTGAAGAGAGGGGCGGAGCAGTCAACTGATCACCACTCGGAGCTGTGGCCGCACGGTCTCCGGTGCCTGTCGAGGCGGCAGTACCCGAACCCGGTGTTGGACTCTGGAAGTAAGGGATGCCGTCAAGCTGAAGAAGGAGTCCTATCGGGCCTGGCTGACTCGTGGGACTCCAGAGGCAGCTGACAGGTACCGACAGGCCAAGCGAACTGCAGCCCGGGTGGTTGGGGAGGCAAAAACTCGGACCTGGGAGGAGTTCGGTGAGGCCATGGAGAAGGACTATCGGTCGGCCTCGAAAAGATTCTGGCAAATCGTCCGGCGCCTCAGGAGGGGGAAGCAATGCCCTACCAACGCTGTTTACAGTGGAGGGGGGCAGCTGTTGACCTCCATTATGGAAGCAGAGGCTGAGGGCTCGGAGGCGGACTCGTCAATCACCCGGGCTCAAGTCACCGAGGTAGTCAAGAAACTCCTCGGTGGCAGGGCACCGGGGGTGGATGAGATCCGCCCTGAGTACCTCAAGTCTCTGGATGTTGTGGGGCTGTCTTGGCTGACACACCTCTGCAGCACCGCGTGGCGGTCAGGGACAGTGCCCTTGGACTGGCAGACCGGGTTGGTGGTCCCTCTTTTTAAGAACGACCGGAGCAGGAGTACGACCGGAGCAGGAGCTTGGTTTTGCATTGGCGGCAGTAAGTCAGACTTGTTTCCGGTGCATGTTGGACTCCAGCAGGGCTGCCCTTTGTCGCCAGTTCTGTTCATAATTTTTACTTCCAATATAGACACACTTTTTTCAAATTTTTATTGCCAGGTCATACAGAAGTTATTACAAGGCCTTTGGCCTTAACACAAGGACAACCTCAGCCGAAGTTGTCAAAAAGCCGGTACATAGAGAACATGGCTAACGTTACCACAAAACTGAGTAACGCAATTTCGTCTAGCCTACATCAGACAATTTCGGGTTCAAACACGCCCTGCACACCACACATAGGCTACTTAACAGTGTTAAAATAAACAATAACAACAACAGTGTAGGCTATGTGATAGGTTACTTTTGAATGAAAGAAAAGTCCAGTTGTATCCGAATCCAAACAAACGCTACATACACCGGCCTGTGAATTATGCTACTTAACCATACAGACTAGATATAGGTTACAATTAGGGCTGAGACGTGAAACTGTCCCGTTTATGAATCCAAGATCTAATGGGGGCAATTTTGGCCTACCTTTTGCTGTGCGAGGGGATTAGATCCTATTTGTGGTGAGTTTTAAATTGCTGTGTAAAAAAAGCACATCGTCCACTGTGGAAGGTTTCAGCTGACTCCTCCGCTCTTGGATAACGTATCCAGCACAAGAGAGGTCTCGCTCACTTGCAGCGCTGGATGCAGGGATGGCAAGGATAGACCTCGCAATCTGGGCAATATTAGGGAAAAGGAGAGCATGGTCTTGCCACCATGACAAAATGGTCATCTTTTGGCGTTTTGTGATCGATGTAAGCAGCCACTTCGTCCTGATACTGCGGAGCCTCATCACTGGAATCTTCTACATCTGATAAAGTGTCCGCCGACACTCGAACTCGCTTCTCCGGTGGGGGGTGGTGGCACTGCTCCTCAGGACTTCCACGCTTATCCTTAAGGTCTATAATAAATGTAAACAAACATTGTAGTGCAATAATTTTATGGACGTGACATTTGTAGTCAAAACTTGAAATATAAATTCTCAGAAAATGCATTTAATACCAATATATTGAAACTTCTGTTTATATATCCATACAACCCTTAATAAAGGAGTCCAGACATTAGAAAAATATAAGCATCATGCGTTTTATATTTAATATGAGGGAAATACACATGCCTACGTGACACAAAAAATCTGTAACTTTTAGGTGGCAAAACATTTTTCGTTCGCTCAAATCCTGCTCCGACATTATATATTTCTCTGTACTGTAGGCTATTAGGCCTCTACGTCATTAAAGAAAACGATTTTCACAATTCCATTCCATTTCCATTCCATTCTCTACCGCTTATCTGAACTACCTCGGGTCACGGGGAGCCTGCGCCTATCTCAGGAGTCATCGGGCATCAAGGCAGGATACACCCTGGATGGAGTGCCAACCCATCGCAGGGCACACACACTCACACACTCACACCCTACGGACAATTTTTCCAGAGATGCCAATCAACCTACCATGCATGTCTTTGGACCAGGGGAGGAAACCGGAGTACCCGGAGGAAACCCCCGAGGCACGGGGAGAACATACAAACTCCACACACACACAAGTCGGAAGCGGGAATCGAACCCCCAACCCTGGAGGTGTGAGGCGAACGTGCTAACCACTAAGCCACCGTGCCCCCCGATTTTCACAATTATGTTTTAAAAAAAATGTATATATATATATATATATATATATATATATATATATATATAATTTCATCTATGTTGATTATATGAGAAGTGAAAAGAGTAAGATCATAAGTTGCGCAATATGTTGGGAGACAGAGTGGGCAGACATTATTTTGACCACTTCATTCCCAGATAGCAGGGGACTCCGAGCCGGATCCGTTTTCAAACCGGCAAATCCGCGTTACAGTCGCATCCGTTTCACTGCTTTAGTACAGATCCAGACTGAGGCCGGTTTCAGTGGGGAGAACGACAGTCGTTCAGCAGATGAGGGCCGTATCTGTGTAACCGAACGTGCAAAGTTTTCTGAAGTGAAGTGGATGCGGACCGCAGCGGTAACGTTATTCATCATAAACTTCAGTAAGGTAAGTCACACAGCGTGTTGTCACACTGTTATATTGATGAATTAATTGTTAATTTATTACGTTGTATTACGTTACTGCTTAACTTAAAATTGTTGTGAGTTTTCCTGCGTTAGTCCGGTATAACTCGGATGCTAACTCGTATGTTATCAGACCATGCTAACATGAAGATGGCCCAGGTCTGTAAGAATATTATTGACAAATTTGAACAACTTTTATCAAATTTCACTGCTAAAGTTGACATTACACTGCATTGTAATTGTAAACTGTAAATGATATAAAAGTTTGCGAGCCATTTACTCAAGTAACGTTAAAGAGAATATGTAATGCGCTTTTGAATGTGTGTGCATGCTTGATGGAGAATTTATAATGTGAATAATATGTTGATCATTCAAAGTAACGTTAATGAAAAGAGATTTATGTTCCGTGTTTTGATTGCAGCGTTGAGTATTACAACACCCGAGAGACAGCGCTTGAGGTAATGACCAATCAGACGTTAACAACAGAGTCCAGACAGACCTACGATGTAAGTATGACTTGTTTCTTATAATGGGATAAAAGTCTTTGTAATGAGCCAAAACAGATTCAACTTCTGCAGTTTGAAGATGTCTTTTTTGATGTTGATAATATATTACTGTCTATACTACTTCATTATTCTTATTTGCTGAATTAATTGATTAAATATACTTATTTGACATAAAATACATATGTCAATTTACATTTAATAAGGTTATTAACATATTGCCCTTATGAAGAAGACATGTTTCTAGAAATCACTTCCAATCGCAAATTTTTGTCCTTTAATAGAAAAGTTAATTTCATTCCCCAATTACAGTCTTATGTTTTATTTAGTTTCATTATTCTTAAAATACAAACTCACAAGTGTCTTTTTTCCTGACCACTACTTAAAGTTAATTGAATAAATGGATTGAGAAATTGTCTAGGAACATTATATAACATTAATATCTGTCTTCACTTCAGGTTCCACAAGAGCGCCGGCAAAGGGTGAGTTTCTTTGTTGTAGTTGTGTTATTATTCTCTTTTTGTTAGGGCTAATTATGGCTTGTAGGTTTCTGGAGAAATGCATATTCAAACATTTTCACACTTTTGAGTAGTATGCCTATTATGTGTGTACCCTAAACACTAAAACAAATACATACATAATATATGGGTGAATGTAACCATTCAGTTTGTGCATTCACACGCCAGCAACTTCGATTTGTGTCCTTTCTTTCTTTGATGTTGTGAGAAGGTGATGTTTCTGGTTGTCTTCGTGACAGTTATGAACATCACTGCAGTTTTGTGTCATTTCATATAGACCTTGAATCAGTTTTCTATCATTTAAAATGTCATATACAAATAACCCTTGTTCATAATAAGTTATGACAACTATGTATGGATGACATGAACTCCACTGACTTTACTGTTACGGTCTCTGTTGCTGGTTGTGTAATTGCAGGATCACTCTCTTGTACATGCCACTCTTCATTACAAACAATTTTCATTAAACATAGGCAATATGTATGTACTTGTATTAAATTATTAGTATTTTATCTAGAAAGTTTAGCCTCCAATCTAAGAATGTTTTGCTTTCACTCTTTGGTTTAGAACTAGAGGGATTTCTTCAAATTGGGTCTCTTATTTTTTATATTTTTGACATTTGAGTGTGTAATAACTTTACCTAATATTTACAGGGGACACAATAGAGCTTTCTCTACTGTATATCAAACAATTTAAAGCCAAAAACAGTTTGTTTTGGTGATTGTCAAGAAAATATAAAATACTGTAAGGATTTTTTTTTCTCACAATTTTTTTTAGAGGCGAGGAATCACCTTTACTGAGTTCTGGAGTCAGACGGAGGGTTTGCATTACACTTGGACAACTACTACTTGAATTTTCAAAAGACTCAACAAAGTTTACACATTTTCCATCACCAATGAAGCAGCAATGATGGTTGACATAAACACTTTGAGTGTTTTGGAGCTGAGGAGGCCAAAACCTTTATTAACATCCATTCTTCAAACTAGTAAGTCCATCAGGGTCATAGTATTGACAGGGACAGTAGAGATGCCCAGACCTCTAGCTGCAGTTTTCTGTATATGATTTTAGCTGCCAATCAGTTTTAGGCCTTGTTGGTCAATCTTTGTTTCATAATACTTTTAAATATACAGTACTGGTTAAAATTTGCAAACGCAAATGTTTTTTCACCTTTTATAGTAATAGTTAACTCATTAAAACCATGGAACTACACATTTGTAACTATCAATTATGTTGTGACTAAAAGCATCTAAAACAAATCGACACCACCTTATATTTTAGCATCTATTTGTGTATGTGTATGTGTATATGTATATAAATACAATTTTTGTTTCCTAATGAAAGAAATTGATGTTGACACAATTATATTTTTATCTGGAAAAGTTATTTCAAACATTTTTTAAGATGTTTAAAATCATTTCAGTCGTGTGTTTCCAAACTTTCGACTGGTACTGTATATTGGAAGTTCTGATTGTTAAAAGATTGTTCTGAGAACTGTTTTTCTTCTTGAAGTACCCAAGAATTTTTTTTATCTATGTCCCATATTATTTTTAAATGTTTCTGGCATCAAAATCAAAATGAGAAGTTTAAAATCCTATATACTGTAGAGGTGTGGTCAAAAGTTTACACACCCCTTGCAGAGAAAATGTTGAAAATTTATGAAAAGTAAGTTCGTTTTTTAATTATTACTGCACTGTTATTTCAAGTAACAGACATTTTCATAAAGTTTTTAACACATAATTATCTACATTTATAAAAGTAAGCCAGTTCAAGACTAAACATACCTGCACGACTGGTTCCTAATACTGTACGACATTACCTGAACCATCAGTGAATTTTTTATGTCTTGTAATAGTTGTTGATCAAACTGTTGTCTGAAGGATTTTTCTGAAGACCTGTGGACAGTTTAATGGTGTAACTCCTTCACAATCTTTGCTTTTTCAGCATCTTCTGCATTATTGACCCTTTTTCATCAGTGACTGAATGATGAGATTCATCTTTTTATTCTAAGAAGAATTGAGAGACTCATACACAACTGTTACAAAATATACAAACATTCCATGATACTCAAGAAGTCAACACTACATTCAAAAGTCTGGTGCATGTAAACCTTTAGGTAGGGTGACCAGTTTCAATTGTTTTATTTTGTTGAAATAATAAAAAAAATATATATATATATATTTAGTAACGCCTTCCAAAAGTTATAAAATGTTTGCGGAAGGACAACATTCAATTGACAAAAGAAGTTTGACAAATGATCATTTTCAGTGATTTACACCCACCTAACTTTAAATATATTGTGTGGACTTCTTGAGCGTCCGGGAATGTTTGTATCTTTTGTAATAGTTGTGTATTAGTCTCTCAATATTCCTCCATGTGAAAAGATTAATCTAAACATCATACAATCATTAGTGGACAGAGATCAAATATGTAGAAGACACTGAAAAACAAAGGTTGTGGAGGATCTGGAGGATTTCTCAGAAGACCACTGGACAATTGATTAGCACAGATCAAACAACTCTTAAACAGTTATCACAAAAGCTGTCATTAATTTTTAAGATAACATCAAACTGTATTAAGAATCTAGTATATGTAAACTGGCTTACTTTTATGAATGTAGTTATAATTCATTATAGAATACTTTTTGTAAACATATGTTATCTGAAATAACCAGGCCCATTTTCTTCAATAGATTCAATCTTTAACAGTTTCCAGATTCTGCAAAGTAAGTTTAAACTCTGGACCACACGGACAGTATGCATGTAATTTACAGTTTGAACGGCAAGATTTGGGTAAGTGGTACTTTAAATATTGTTTTATTAGAATGAAATATACTGACAATAACATATCATTGAAACATTGCTAAAACAGTTTCCAAATGTTCTCATTGTAAGCTTAGTAAATAGTAAGACATGAGTGTTTAACTTATATGACTTTTTGTGCAGAAACTATTCAAATGAAAGACAAGATGGACAATGCCACTGTTTTCTGTATTGTTTTGTGTATTAATGTAATTGTTTTAATATGCTAAAGAAATGAAAGAAGGATCAACAGACAAAGCCCTTGAGTAAATCAATTTACTGTAATGTGCAATTTTATTATGAATGTATGTTTACATTAAAGTAGTGGATAACACTGAATTATGATGTGGTGTTTTACTGTGAATTGTACTGTGAATTGTACTGTGAAGTACAATCATTTTATAAACAATATATAAGTTCTGGGCCAGATGTGTAAAACGGACCTGGGCCGGTGTCTTTTAGCACAACGGGCCAATAGCGGCACAGATCCGTTTTCCTCATCTGAACCAGCACTGGGCCAGCTCCAGACCAGCTCTGTTCTTTATCTGGACCAGATCTGTCCCGCATTTGGACCGAAACACTATAGAAAAAACAGAGCTGTTTCAGAGTTGGCCCAGTGCTGGCCCAGATGAGGAAAACGGATCTGTGCCGCTATTGGCCCGTTGTGCAAAAAGACACCGGCCCAGGTCCGTTTTACACATCTGGCCCAGAATTTATGAAGGGTCTGGGTCAGATCTGGTCCAGATGATTTTTGCTATCTGGGTTAAGTTTCTTATTGTATAAAGTCTTTCTTTAAAGTGAATTTCGTTTTGTAATAATTGTATCTTAATTTTAATCAATGTTTTATCAACCAATTGCCTGGATTTAATAAATAAGAAGTAAATATAGCAGGCAATATAATCAGGACACGGAGCGGAGGCGCCGGCGTGTGAACAGGAGCTAGTCTCATAAATTAACCGAAACTCGGTGTATAAGCTACATGCCTCACAGACCTGAGAAATATATAGAAAGCTTGAAATGTGTACTTTTAAACAAAACAATTCAAAATGAAATAAAACAGACTGCTCTCTGCTTATGTAATCTGTATGAAATGTGCTTTTCTCTCTGGCGTGTTCACTACTGCGAAGATCGCGAGTCAGCATCGTCAACTTCATCTTTGCAGCCGACACAGAAAACACTTGTTTATTAATAAACAATTGAAATGTGTCCTGGCAATATTTGACATATTCATAATCATTAGGCTACTTTTGCCTGTTCTTTGTGACATTTTTCATGAACGCGTCACCATCGCTCAATAGTTAATATTGTTCTTTGGTGTTCAATTTATACAGGTTTTTCAAATGTTATTTAATAAAAATACATTTTTCGCCTCAAAATCTCACTTTTTTTATTTTCTCTCATCCAACCCCCCTGTGGCTGTGTTTGCATTAATACTGACCTTTCACAAGGCGCCGCATCTCACTGTTCACGCTTGCCACTTCACTACTGTCAGCATTTAGCTTCATACTTTTCAGTTTAGGATGCAGGAACATTGCAAGTCTGTGTAAACGATGAATGTCGAACTTGTCCTGGAGAATACTGAGGCATTTCTCCTTCAGTGAGGAAATGATCATGCTATCATTTGAAGAAGCTCGCAAGTGGCGTCTGATGCGCTCATACCAAACAATGGTTAGATGGAGGGTCGGGGTTTTCGATGCCTCTAACGCTTTAGTGGCTTCCTTAAATCGCTCCAGGAATGCAACAAAGTCGGAGAGGGCCTCTTCATCCAAGTTTGTGAGGCGGTCAACTTCCCCTCGCTCTTCCAGAAGTGTGCGGATGTCTTCATATTGACTGCTGATAGACTCTAGCATTGTATGCAGGGAATTCCAACGTGTCTCTACAGAGTTTTTAAGAGTCTTTTTCAGGCGAGCCTGGAGGCTGGTCTGCTTGAAATATGTTACCAGTGACTTGGCTGAGTCAATCATTGCAGTTACTTCTTCTCCATACATATCCTCCTGGGTTGGTTTGAATGTAGTGTACAGGACCGTATTGAAAATATGGGCAGCGCAGCTCAATCTGGTCACTGTACGCAGGGCCACAACTATATTTGCGCCCCTATCTGTCACATACACCAGTTTGGAGTAGAATTCATAGATTGCCAAATTTACGCAATGCGCTGATGATGGCTGGTTTAATGTTGTCCGCCGTTTTACGCAGTGAACTGTCCCACTCAGAGGTACACAGCACTCTTTCGATAAGCTCCCACTTATCCGTCGTAGGGTCAGGCAGTAGTTGTTTAACATCCACACGGCCAGCCTGAGCACCAACATCTATCAACCCTTGTGCTAATGCAGAAAATCCCTCGGCGTGTACTGCATCAAAGGGTCTAATATCATTGCATACAAAGTTCACAGACAGCCTGGTTATGGTGTCCTCATCATCTCTACGAGGCACCTTCAGTTCAGTCCCCTTTGAAAGATATTGTTCGATAGAACTGGTGATTAGTTTGTTACCGGCACAGGTATCTGCGTGCTTCCTCAGCGACGAAGTTCCACATTTGCGGCTATCGAAAACTAAAACTTTAAGGCAGGTTTTGCATGCAGCAAAGCCTTTCACAATATTGCTTTCTTCATCTGAGATGACTCCAAATTTCTCCCACACACTGGACTTGAGTTTTGATGAAGTATTGTCGACAACTTTACAATCTCCTCTAGCTATTTTTTTTTCAACTCCTCAGGATCCATCTCGACGCAGCAGCTCGACGACTCATGCAGCAGTTCGCGGGGTTGTGATTTTTAAAAAGTGGAATGTGGCCTAGAGACTCCTGGGAGGGCGCGGGCTCAAATAAACAAAAAAAATATTTTACAAACTTGAAATACAGGCATAGTTTTGTAGAAGTGTTCCTAAAAATATATATTATTTTTACATTTGCATGTGACTGTTTTGAACCCGTGTTTCCCCCGTGTCCGAACCGACCCGCACCCGTATCCAACACAGTTATATATTTTTCACCCGTTTCAGCCAAATTTGGTACCCGAACCCGTGCAGGACTCTGAGTCATATTACATTCATAAGGTGTATTCTGATTTGTAAAATATTTCACAGGTCCGTTTTTGTATAATGATTGACTTTATCAACTATCAAATTACGTGCTTGCAAATTTGAAGCGTTGTGCTCCCCCTTTTGGGGACATTTGGACCTGATTGTGATGAAGTTTACTGTAGCCCATTAAGAATAATGTATATGTCGGGTCGCATCAGTGTGTATCAAATTATGAATTATAATGGGCATGTTTTGCTTTGTCGCATAGCATCGGTAAAGAGATTCAAATGATGGCATTTTTATTTTATCCGAACATTAATTGCAAAACAGACTTTACCCGCTGACATTTCAAAATCGTTAACTTAACGTTACATGCTTAATGGATTTAACATTAACTAATTTAAATTCTAATATATCGCCAAGTCATATATTTCATCAAAACACAATCTTCTAAGTTTTCAAAGTTACCCAATATAACGTATTTTTTTTATTTCATGAGATGTCTATTACTCACCTGATAGAAAGCACCAACCTTCTCCAATCCTTCGACAGAACAGCAAGCGCTGGCATTTACGCAAGACGTGATGACGTACGTTTCAAAGGTCAACGTAGTAAATCCTCCAAATATTTTTTATTTTTTTACGTGCATGTTTAAAATAATATGTTATACTACATTTGCATCAAATTTCACACAAAAAATAAATTAATTGTTGTAGTCCATTCACTAACTTCCGCTGCTGAGAAACCCGGAAATGTGAAATAGGCCATGGCACCGTCTACAGGTGGTATTAAGAAATACATAAGACATATAATAAATGGGCATTAAAAGTACAGAGAATGAATGGGCATTGTAGGCCCAATGTTTTTCATAATAAAAATTAAGACAAATAAAAATTAATAAAAAAATTATAAGAGCCCTACCATAGATCAGTTGAAAACAAGAAAATCTAAATAATTTTAAAATATATAGCCTGTTTTTGTTCAACAGACATGAATAGAAAAACTAATGAAAATTTGAGTAAAATGAACATGAAGTTGTAATACTGTAAAAATGGTACATACATTATAAGGTATTACAATTTTATGAGTATTTTCAATTACAGCATTTTTTTCTAATTTTACAGTAATATAATATCACTATAAATAAAAAAAATCCTAAAAAAATAAGGATACTTTATGTGGGGTTACAGCAAAAATGCTGCATTTGTTTTTAACATTTTAAATTATAATTACATCTGAATCTATTATTAGCAAATCAGTATATTTTCTTGTATAATTTAACAATTACTGTTTCCTTTCATTTCAGCACGAGTATTTACATACTTAAAATATAATCCACCACAGAAGTTACAGAAGTCCACTTTCATGTACAAATCTAACAACTGTTTCAAAAGGTGTGTCAAATGGATGCATTTTGAGGCGCCATTTAGAAAAAAAATGCTATTTCAACTTCAAGCTAACTGGATTTACATTGATGTCAATGTGATGTCAATACAACATCAAATGAACGCCTATAATGCAATGTTGATTTGACGTCATTTCAATGTCAAACATATTGGGCTATACTTACATTAACCAATTTCAGTATGGGATAAATCTCATATTTTCACCTCATTAACCACCTTGAAGAATTTGATGTATGATTTGAATTTGAAATGATGTTGTGCACAGTCTTGATCAAATCTTGTCTATAATTTGACGTCAAATTGACATCAAGGTGCCCGCTGGGGGGAAACTCAATTGAACCTTACACTGCAACACCGATGCACTGGCTTTGGGAAACTTTTTTGTACTGATCTTTATGCAAAAAATAGGTATTCCTATCATCTTCCCTTGATCCGTGATAAAGACATGAATATCCCGTGGTCTGCTGTAGGTTCAGCTCCCTACGGGAAGCAAGAAGTGTCCGACCTGACTGCCATGTTTTACTCCTCCCCCACCTGCAACCGGCTGATTTCGCAAGTCGGTGTCAGGCTAGTATGGGTCAACTCGAACACACCTGTTCCCTTTGTAGTTTCAGCCAGGGGGTATCTAGGATATAAAACCATCAGGGTCTGAGCCTAAATCATTGGGGGCTGATGTAGGGATTTTGAATAAGTTTGTAAGGGATTTTTTTTAAGGAAAACATGCCTCACATTAAAATTTTTATGCAATATAGTTTATAAGCAAACACAAAATACATTTAAATTTATTCTTCTCAAGGAAAATATGCTTTGCATGAACACATTAATGCAATATATTATCAAACACAAATCATCATATCACCAAATTGAAAGAAGATTTGTTTGTTTCATGTCACACGCCATTGCCGTTCAGAACTATTCTCTGCCCTCACACTGTTACGTTTTATTTTGTAGAGCAGCTCAACTACATGGTGATGTTCAAGGATAGGTTGAAATCAGTTATGTGTGTCCAGTTAACTGAATTCCTATTATTATATTTCCAAGCCAAAACACTTGGGGCTAGGTAACAAACAATCGGGGCTAGAGCGACGCCCAGGGTCTGTTGTATTAAGGTGACTACGCGAGACTATTCCATTTGTGAAGGGAGGTCCAAACGCATACAGTTCCCTTCAAGGGCTTAGCCCTTTGAAGGGAGTAGGGCATAGGGATGCTCACTTAGGTTTTGAAAATCGCATAAATTCTACTTTCGAATACTATAAGGACGGATAGTATGCTGATTGGATCGCAGGGGATGAGGATTCAAAAGACCGGAGACAGGGGACTTTTATTTTGATATTATGTATCGTCGTTTTGCCGTGACGTCACGAACATGCCGCGAGAATGTGGAGTCACGTTGTTTGAAGCGGGCGAGTGTGTTTCATGAGCACGGAACAGTGTGCATTAACTAAGTCATACAATGGAGGAGATTTCAAAGCAAGACATCCTTTTTCTTGAGCTAAGACAAAAGTTACAACGTGGCATTTTATTCATCCGGTAACGTTTGTTTTATTTTTTGTAAATCCTATTCTCCTGTTAATGGATACGAGTGTGTTGTTTATATCGAAGGAAATATATGTAGTTTACAGTGTCTTTTCTAATGTTCACGCTGTCATTTATAATAAGGAACCTCGTAAAGATTATTAAGTGCGTAAAATGCGGTTAAGGGAACTGTAAGCAGCTGCACTTATTGGCTGTGTCTCAATCAACTCCCGATGTCGTGAATAAGTATATAGTGTACACGGGATCGGGCACTGCTATTGACCGTTGCTCACTTCACATTGGGAGACTTTGGACTTCCTGTGACGTGACTGCGTCAGAACGTTGTGATAATTCATACATGGTATTTATCATCAAAAGGCAAAACTGACATCTCATTGGCTTAACACTCGTTAAAATACATTATACATTTACTGCATTAAACTGTACACATAGTTATCTCAGCCATAGTTACTGCCAACTTTTTATGTAATGTCCTAAACTAGAGCTAATAAATTAAATATTAATTAAATTTCTTAAAGTACAGATTTGAACACAAATGTTTGTTCTAAGTAACCATGACATTTGACAGACTTTACAAATACTTTTCCTGAGACATTTTCCTATAATGTCTGAGGCCTGACTGGCTGGGCATTTACAGAAGTTTGTTTATAGAGTCTTACCTCACTCAATCTCATTATTTCCCCTTTCTGCTTCCATTTCCTTGCTTTGCACAAACAAATGCTGATGTTCTTTTCATCTACATGGCGTATTAATGATCAAGTCAAAATAAGATGATCAATATTATTTAGAAACGTTAGTTTCGTCATGTTTTCATAGCCTACCTCAGTCATGTGTCTTCACTCTTTTAACCCGTCTGCGTGCTGCAGTCATATTTTAGTGTGAGGCAAAACCGTAGGCGTGCTCTGGGACGTGCTCTGGGACATGCGCAAAACGGAAGTGGCCGTTGTTGTTGACTAGATTCTGATCCTTTACTGTCATGAACATCAAAATACAGCTCTTCCTTGCATTTAAGTATATATTACGTTATATTTATTAATTTAGCGAAGCATTTTTTTATTTTATTTTATGACTCCAGTTTTGCATCATTAAACTCCGCCCTGTCGCGGTGAGTTGTGGCTAATATTAGCCGTTAAGTGTCCGATTCTCACTTCAAATTTTTACCGGAAACAGTAGTAGAACATTGGGGTACTTTGATTTTCGAATACTATTTAGGACAGAAAGTATGCGAATTAGGACCCAGCAATGGATTTCTGTGCAAAAGGACCGGAAGAGTTTGTGTTTTCGGCCCGTTTAAAGTGCGCGACTGTATCGCTTTTTACAAGCGTTAATTAGGTTACTATGTTGCCTGTAGATCCGTTTTTTGCCAGTATTATCAATGTAAATGATTACACTGACAAGTGAAGTTATTTATTTAAACTTGAAATTTATACTGGGGCACATCTGATTTATAATGGGACATGTGCCCCCAGTAAAGGAGTTGTATGATTTCAATGCATGATGTGTTAAGGATAGGGATGCTCATTTCGGTTAATTCCCCTAACCGACAACCGACACTCGTTATCCGAACATTAACCGTTAACCGATAAGATTTTAATAATAAATTGGAATTAAAAAAAATACATTCTACGTCTCATTTCGAAGGCTGCGTCCTCCGGAGGTCGCTTTTGTCCACTGCATACGCCTTCGCATGGGACATCCGGAGGACGCAGACTTCGAAATTAGAACACAGCTATAGTTGACGAGGGTCCGTGACACGTTAATAATACAAAAATGTATTTCACAGATTTATTTTAACATGCAAACAGCAGCATAACGAATACATCAATAGCAGTACCTGCATTCTCATATCACATTTTCATGAAGCTGCGGCGTTTTGGTTAATCGACAAAAACTAAATTATATAAATCCAAAACATAAAATAAACAGGCAAGAAAAAAAACTTAAATAATTAACAGATTATGACAAAACTAATTGCTTGTTTACAATTAGACCCGCGGCAGAAAATGTCCCGGGAATGTAGAAATAACGCCCCTGGAAGCGCGTCACATTTGCTTTCCACCAGCCAGGATCAATCCGATCTGCTATACCACCCAAAATACAAACATTATTTTTGTTTATGTCACGTCTAAAAAAAGGTAGGGAAACCACCGTTATCTTTTCCTTTCAAAAGCACACGGGCAGTCGATGCTAAGCATACATGAGATAAATTTATGTAAAGAATAAATTGATAGCACCGAAATTCCTTTGCATCGCATTGTGAGCGCGATTTTCCCGTGTCTATATTTGAAACAAAGAATTTAAGCTTGAGAAAGCCAGTGATACTCCGTTTGGAGGAGTAAAGCCCTGACAAATGTGGCCTAAACAATCACATGAATAACACGTGTCCAGTTTCGTCAAGTGATTTGCGAGATTAGATTTTAATCTCAAAAAGGTTCCGGAGGGCATTTATACCTAGTCGCACGCGTCTGTAGGCTCCATGAGTTAATGATTAAAAGTGTTAACGATTTAAAAGTTGTTTAAAAACATATTATTTTATTTATTTTTATTATTTAAAAAAGATTATTTATATTATTAAATTTAAAATAAATATACCTTTTAAATCATTTAACTGATAGTATTAACGGTCAATTTTTTACGGTCGGTTAAACGGTCATTGTGAGCATCCCTAGTTAAGTACATAACATATCACTTCTATTTGTGTTCTAAATGTTATTAATATGGGGAGCATGGATCCCCGCGACTTCAGTAAAGCCTGGCTCAGACTACAGGAGTTTTAAAATCCTGACAGATTTTAAATTCTGGTGGCGGCACACACTTAAGGAGAATCTTGCCAGATTCTTTTATGTAAAATCTACATTTTAATCTCTTTTTCAAGCACTACAAAAATAGGTTTCCCCTCTGTAAACTTGCATTTATGAATGTGAAACGTTCAATGTCCAGAGAAGAAAACGTTGGCGGTAAAGTTGTGTTTATAAATACGACAAAAGGTAACAAGTGCAAAAAACTGATTTAGAAAGTTTAATTGGAAGATTTTTTATTTCATAATTGCACAACAAAATACATTTATTTTAAGACACCGAAATACAGGATAATATTAAGATTATCATACCAGAGGACGCCTCCTACGTCATCTCACCGGGAAACAGAAGTAAACAAAGCGACTTTTTTATGAAAAAAGTGTATTTCCACGATAGATGAAGGAAATGCAGCGGCTATGCAACAGGTCTAGAGTGTGTAACTGTACCGTTTTAACTGTAGGCTACTACGGCTTATCCGCGGTGAAAAGCAAATGTTTCGGTAGCAATTAAAAAGTAAGGGATGTATACGTTACTGTAGCAAAACTGTAGCAAAGTGTGTAACATTCAATCCTGTAATGCTGTGTCTTTGTCGCGCTCTGAATGATTCTCTGTCTGTCAGTCCAAAGTCGCGGAGACGTATTTTAAGCAGGTGATGGGTGATGCTATAATGCTTTTTTGCTAGGGCTGAAGTTATGACTGTGCTGTAGGCGAGCCGCTTAACTTTAATGTTAATAAATAACGGAAGAAAACAATTGTCGCTGCCGAAATAAGATGAGTGCCAATGTGATTATAAGATAAAAACAAACACATAAACACATGTTCTATGTGCGCCTATAGATAAATAACAATCTGTTGACCGAAACTACAAGCTGCGCGTTAGCAGTTAATTTACGCGGTACATTTAAAACCGACGTGACTTCTCCCCAGCTCTTGTTCTTATCTGTGCGGTTGTGGTATGTTTTTGATGAGACATTATAAAGACGATCCTCCATCTCCGCTGTACAACGTACCCTTGCAGAAGCTTTACCTCCGTCACCTTGGAGATGTGTCTCTCATTGGCTGTAGCGAAAGTACCAAAGTCATCAGCCCGATTTAAAATCCTAAATATCAAACATGTTTGATATGATCGGGGCGGCTAAGATTTCTCTCGGAGCAGATCGGGAGTTCTAAGATTCGATCTGCGAACGCCTCACATTACGTGATAATCTGGGCCGATTCTCGGGCCCGATCGCGTTTCTAGGCCCGATTTTTTCAAAGATTCTCGGGAGGGGAAATCAGGGTAAAATCTGGCAGAGAATCCTGTAGTCTGAGCCAGGCTTAAGAGAAGTCATTCTGCGTCCGTGATACTCTTAACTAAGCGGTATACATTAAGTAACTGTAAAAAACATGAGAGCATGCATTGAAATATAGTGTACACTCTAAAAAAAGGCTGGGTTAAAACAACCCAATTTGGGTTATTTTGGTAACCCAACGTTGGGTCAAATATGGACAAACCCAGCGTTGGGTTATTTTAACCCAGCCAGTTGGGTTAAATCTTTGACCCAACATGCTGGGTTGTTTTATTTAAATCAACTTTTGCTTAAAAATTACATTGCTGGTTTAAAACAAACCCGAAATGTTTAAAAATATAATAATAATTTCACAGAGAATTACTTGAGGCATCAGTAAGAATCAAAAGTTTTATTAAGGATCAAAATGCAAGACAAAAGGAATTCATAAAAACATGCAATATGTTATGCTCAATGAACAATAAAACGGCATATAAAACACTTTGATGAAATGTATGTTTATACATATTTAAAGAAAATTAACATCAATACATTACATTAGTTTGGATTTTAACATATACATTTAACAAGGTTATTAAAGTGGCACAAGTAAATATAAATAGTTCAACAACTTAACAATTCAAAAACTCATATAGGCCTACAGTTAACAAAGTGGCACGTGTAAAATGCTTTAGGGCATTTCCAGCGTTATGGATGCGACATAAAAACACTATAAAAAGTATTTTACTAAATCCTTGTTGATAGAACCGCACTTATATGATAAAATATCAGTCTATGCACAAGTTTTCTATAAACAAAAAGAAATAAACAAGTGTTATGGATGTGAAAAAGGACCACCGTAACTTTCCTCTTCATATAAACTCACAAAACATTTTAAAGAGCGTTAGTTCTTTCAGTTCCAGTACTGCTTAACCTGACACATCCACGGAGCAGTCTTACTGAAGAGGATTCTTTTCCTGGGAGTTTGTAGACAACAGTGTGGCGTGCACTTTTGGAAGTGGATGTCCAGCAGGAGGGTTTCTTTATCAATTTGTTAATCTTTAAAGAGAAAAAGAGACAAGAGAAGGATTTAAGAAAACTGGCCTACCCAGAGCACAATGGATTATAATAAACATATAAAGAATAAATCAAGTTTACCTTTAAGCCTGTTATGAGAACATCCAAGTTCCAGTCGACTTTCTCCTGAATAGAATGATCCATTAATATTTGCTGTTATTCTGCAACCTGTCAGTGAGGGAAAAGAAGAAGAGTGGGATATAGTACAGAAAGTGAAACACTGTCTCAAAAAAATAATATTATAAACTTTAACACAACACTTAAACTAATTCGACACACTCTGGAATAATTAGAAGACTAAAACGACCAACAATTCTTAGTTTCATATACCCAAAATTAACTATATCGCACAGTTAACAACTAACGTTATAAGAGCCAGCGGTTATTCCCTAAGCACTGGCCGAGATAGAGCTGCTCTCAGCGGTGCCACAACTGCTGACAGCCTGAAGCTCAAACCTCCGACAGCAACTTAACAAAGTCACAATGAGGCGTTATGTTATTAAATAAATCACGTATTTGACTTCTTAACAACTAGATTCTGGTCTAAAAGACTCTTAAAACTACGTTCCGTCACGAACATTAGTGGTTTTTATAAAAATAAATGTTGGATGTTTGCTTTTGACACGACGCTCTCTCGTGTTGACCTTTTACTAATATAAAGATGCGTAAGATACTGAACTAAATGACTCACACGGGTCAGAAATTTCAAAGGGAAATGTTGACCAAAAAGGAAGTTTAAATTATTAAAAAGCTGTAAATTAGAACAACGTGGGCATAACGTTACAGACTAGCTATCCAAAGCTAACGAAGCTACTACTACATTGTAACGTTACTTTCAAACCTAATGCGAACAGCGGAATTTTGCATACTTTTGCATTTTTTTGATGTACAGTAATAGTTTTATACATTAAAAACTCGTAAAACATACCTTTTATTCTCCGAATAACAGCTTTTCGAGATGAGGTGGATCAAAATGCCCGCGAAGGTAGAGTTTGTCTGAGGCGTCGAGGAGTGGGAGGGGTTTACTCTCTCAACTGTCACTCAATTGGACCCGACTGGTAACCCAGCGTTTGGGTTACTCATAAAATGACCCAACACTAAGAAAATAACCCAACAAAATGACCCAACAGGCTCAACCCAGCTGTTGGGTTAAACAAATAACCCAGCATTTTTTAGAGTGTATTATTATGTGACCAGGATGGACCAGAGATGGACAGTAGTAGTTTTACATTTACAAAAGTTATAAAACATTAAAAATATTTCTGAATATTTGTTTTTTATAAGATAAATAAAACAATAGAATGTAAACATTATAAAGCACGTAGAGGCCTTTTTTCTTTTCCTTTACTATATTAGATTAGATTCAACTTCATTGTCATTACAAATATAAAGGTACTATCCTAGGCCTAATGGTTAGAGAGTCGGATTCGTGACAAGAAGGTTGTCGGTTCGATTCACAGGGCCGGCAGGTAACGATTGAGGTGAAGGTAAAGACTGAGGTGCCCTTGAGCAAAGGCACCTTACCCCTACTTGCTCCCCTGGTGCTGCAGTGATAGCTGCCCACTGCTCCGGGTGTACGTGTGCTCACGACTTGCTGTGTGTGCTTTCACTACTCACTGGATGGGTATGGTCACCATATCTGACAAATAGGTCACCTTCACTTTCACTAAAAGATATGTAATTTTACATTGATCGGGAAAAAACAGTGCTAGTATCTGATCAGGAATAGAATCGAGCGATACTCAGAATTATGGGATAGATTCTATAACATATCCATGCACAAATTTGGTTGAATATTAAATGTAAATTTTAAGGAGATTGTGATCCCTGAACCACTAGCAATGTGTATTAAGAAAAAAAACAGGCACGTCCATGCAGCGCGACACAAATACTTTAATACAAAGTACTATTTAAGGGCTTATATATCTCAGACATTGCAGGTATTCTTCATCAAAAAATATGTATTTGGATGTATTTTAAAGTTGTGCCCGTTTAAACTGTCAAACCATTTGACTCGCAGACACATGAGCTCATCGCGCACA
Source organism: Triplophysa bombifrons (assembly GCA_029783895.1). NCBI lineage: Eukaryota > Metazoa > Chordata > Actinopteri > Cypriniformes > Nemacheilidae > Triplophysa > Triplophysa bombifrons. The sequence goes on from CM056455.1 coordinate 10,951,518, forward strand.
TCCGACACGGCGTGTGCACAGACACGGCAAAGTGAACAGCACAGGTACAGAGCAAGATTTACAGTGTATTATTAGCTATTTAGCAGTAAAAATCAGAAAAGGTTCACATAAACACAATGGCTTATGTTATAAGCTCAGTCACGTGTCGCAGTCTGCATGTGTCGCAGTCTGCATGTGCAGTAACTGCACACGTCACATGAAGTCAAGGGGGTCACGCCCACTGGCAGAAAAACTGAATGCAGCAGTTTTTACCTTTATCTGTACTCTATTTAGCATGGGATAACGTTTTGATTGATTGTAAAATCAGAGATTGTACAAACCTCAAAATTGAAGAGATTTCTTTTCAAAGACCGCCGAAGGATATAAAAAGCAAATGAATCGCTGCAATTTACTGAAACAAAATGAATACTGAAAGGTGGAAGTTTTCTAGACATTTCATATCAGACTCTACTCAGGTAAGTTGTTTTTGTTGATCCTTACCATAATAGTGTTACCTTCAACTTTTTATACATTTACTGTATATGTTGGATAAATGTAAAACATTTTTTTTTGGATTCTAAGCAGATGTATTTCATACAAATTTAAAGATTAAGATATTGTCAACACTGTAAACATTTAGATGCGCAATGTAAGCTTCGGTTTATTAAACCACTAAATGTCTTTTGCTTGAGTAGAAAATGTTTACTTAGGGTAGGCATGGGCATGCGAACTCAGACGCGACAGCGACGATCGATGATAAAACAATAATAACTACATGTAAATGTATATAAATAAATGTTTTAAAAAAAATTATTTTCTTTCTTTCTGATTGGTTATGCTGGCAATTTGGGTGGTACCCATAGATTTGATTGGTTGCGAGAGTTTCCGAGTCCAGAGCACAGAAGGGAATATTGAAAGCGCACAGCGATGCCTGGTTTCACTTTGATAAACTTGAAAATACAGCCAAGTGCAAAATGTGCAGCGCAGAGTACAAACAAACTTTCAAATCTACTACAAGTTTGATTCGTTATCATCTTACACTCTCTACACCACACTTGAGCAGCGCGATGCAACATGACAAAAGAAAAGAAACCGAAAAAGGTGTTTGTTCCGTCTCTTCACGCTATATCCAGTGGGCACAGCATTTTTGCTTATAATGGGCTCTAGTGTTATAGCCGTGCCTCCTCGCGAACTGGCACTCAAGTTCATAAGAATGAAAGAAAGAAAAAGCCTCGCCCGGCTCAGCACCAGTATATTTGGACACAAAATGTCAAGTCTGATGAACATAAGAGACTTTACTGTAAGACACTGACAGACAGAAATTCGAAAGGTTGATATTTCTTTAAAATGTTTACTGTATTTTCAAAAACATTGATAGTGAATTTTTAATATTCTAACAGAGTTGATTCTAACTCAGTCTTGTCATAGTTTTATCAACATACATTTTCGTATCAGTGTTGTAAATAAAATCTTGTCACCATGAGGGACCCGTCCCCTTATGCCCTGCCCCAATTGACCCTTCGCATGCAGTTTGATTGACAGGCGATCTAACCAATCATAACGGCAATATTATGTGCCCCCGTGACTGACCGCCATTTAGTCAGACAAAAAAAACAGTCCGACAAACCTTGCGTAGAAGAGCTTTGGTGATTATGAAAAAAAGGCTTTTAAATTCTTGTAATAGTAAATTGTAAAAATAAGTTTTATAAACCCAGCTTTAATGGATGTTTATACTATAATGATAAACGATAGTTAAGTTATAACTTAAAAAAAAACATTCTAAATGAAGGAGACAAGTGGAGTTCACATAACAACTATCCCAATACAGATACGAGACACGATATTGTTGGTTTCATTAATGTATGAATTACAGACATTAGGGTTCGGGAGGTGGTGTTTTAAGGCGGAATATGATACTTATTGATATATTACCTGCATATTACATGTTTGAGCAAGCTGTCAATATATGCTTTGCATCCCTGTGATGTGATGAGCGCACCTTCAGCCTCCAGAGAGCAGCATTTGCAGTGACATTTTAAAGGAAAGACGTTTTCAGCAATGAAGTCATAAAGTAACATCTGTACCGTGTTTGTTGTTTTTAACACAAATAAAAATGAAGACACTGATGGATCTAGTGTTGTTTGGATTGACGATACTATCGTGTATCTAAGATACTTCAGGGGGTTTCATTGCTCAAATTTAGTTTGAGGTGGTACCAGCCTGATCATGTGCATGCACACACTACGTTGTAAAATGTGCTCTTTATGGTCCATCATTTTGATTTGATTTTGTATTATACAGATTGTTATTTTAAGTGAACTTGATATTATACAGCACATTAAAAAAAACGTAATTATTTTTGTCATCAAATGTTTAAAACTCCTAAAATGCAAATATAACTTACAATTTTAATTTAAAATCATTTTATTTTTTAATTACTATTTTGAATTAACTTTCATTTTTATATTATTTTAATTTAAGGCAATTTCTCTGTAATAAAGCTCAATAAAAGGAAGGAAGGAGGCGGGAACCGGCAAACATTTAATCAAAATAATAACAAAGTAAAAAGACGGCCGGCCGCCCCTCACGGTCAACAGCCGGCGAATAAAACATACACACAAACATAAACATGTCCGGGCCCGGTCCTCTCCTCGACGGTCCGGTCGCTCGTTCTCTTATATGCTCCCGATCTCCTACGTGATACGAGACCGGTGCGCGCACAGCTGGCGCTCATTAACAATTACTCACCGGTCTCAAACCACGGTCTCGCCCCGCCTACTCCACTACATTCTCATTTTCACATAGTGCAAGCTTTATCATTAAAGCCTAGTTTTTTTTTCAATTGTCTTAAGTTTTAGTTAAAAATAATCCTTATTCTTATTATGTAGCTGAACAGAAACATAAGTTTTTAATTTATAAGTCTTTTATTTATACATTTTCTTATTTACAAACAACATAATGCAGATTGGAGACCATTGTAGTTTGGCTATTTTCTTATCTACACATTTCACAACCAACAGCAGAACATTTAAGTCTCCTATTTTTCATTCTGGTTCTGCATTAGTTGTTTCAGACCTAACAAATTTCCCGCATCTCGTCAGTAATATAATTAATTTATTCGCCGCTTTTCAAATTTGATCAATTAGATTTAATAAGCAACAATATTTATAACAGCCCTTGTATGTCTCACTGCTTGCAATCTGCGCATTACTACTGTAAGTAGGGCACGCAGTTTTATGTAAACCCTAATTTATACCGAACGCGAACAGCGTAATGTGGAAAAAGATGACATGATGTGAGACAAGGTCAATTTTGCGAGCGGAGGCCATTTAGTCTCTTAAATACTTAATTGTGTCATCACACAGCCGAAATCACTGCACCTCCGTCTGTCACCACACTGTCTTTAAGGTGATTTTTTTCAAACATTCAGCTACAGTAGATAAGCAACAGACACCGGTTTATTCTGTATTACGGCTTATTTGTTAAGCGAAGGTGAAAGACAAAATACCCAAATATATTATGTTAAAGCAAATGACACCATATTTACGACTTGTTAACAGAATATTGGCTACAGACTGGAATAACGCTAGCCTCTTGCTGTCTGCACTGTTTACCTGCCCTCGTGATCCGCCTGCTCACAAACTGCCTTAAAAATGTAGAGATCGACCGATACATCGTTTTACCGATATTTAATCAATTCCCATCGTCGGGTATCTGTTTTCCAATATCGGATTCACCGATAAGCTCTGCCATCTTGTGGCCGTTTATTGAACTGCTTGCAGTACCGTCACTGCAGCAGAGCCTCTGAGGGGAGACGCCACAAAAACGTAAGCGTGCACAGGTTATGTATACTCACTTGCTTTATTGATACACGTATATTAAACTTGAGAGCAATTAATGCACAAAAATGAGATGTTACATTTAATGCCTGATATGTAGTTTATGCAGCTTCGCTAATACAGACAAACTCTGAGTCACATTGCCTAAACTATCAATTCCTCCCCCAATAAAGACGTAACTTTACATGAATTAAATGAAACGGCCATGAATTTATTCATGTTGGGAATTAAAGAGCTGAATTGAATTACATTTGTCCTGGCTTGATGCTCTGTTCTGCATATCGGGTATAGGGCAACATAAAGAAGCAATTAATCGTTATCTGTATTTGTTTTAAAAAAACAATATTGGTTGATCACAAAGTAATCTGTGATTTTACGAGCCATATCTAGTTAGTTAAAAACATAACATGTGATGAAATGTATAGTTTGAAAGCCTTTAAAAACATATTAGGGTACATAACTCATCTAACCAGTCACAATAGAAGTGAGGAAAATTCTTTGGAAAACTGCAGTTCATTTTTTTGAAGCAGTGCATCACTGTGCCTAATTGCGATTAGTGGTGGGCATAGATTTTTTTTTTTTTTAATCTAGATTAATCTTGGAATTAATCTAGATTAAAATGGCTCATTTGAATTCTGCCGAAGGCATTCAGAATATGTGTGCTACCCAAATAATGAATAAAAGTAAGTCTTTGAGAACAGGTGTCTCAAGCCAGGTGGCGCATTAGACCAGGGGCTCATCTCCTGTTTCCAAAATGCATCACAAACTGCTTGAGAAAGCTGTTCTACTATGATAATTGGTAATGAAAATAAATTATGTTCAATAAAATGTACTTGTGTTTACTTCCGCATTAGCTAAGGGATGCTTTGCGTTTAGGTGGTACTTGAGACTGGAAGAGCTCCTACAGTACATTTACATTTAGCAGACGCTTTTATCCAAAGCAATTTACAAAGAGTTAGGGAGCAACAAGCGATATGTCATACAGGAGCCATAATACATTAGGTCCCAATACAAATTTACTTGTTTCAACTAAAGCTAGACCACTACCTGTTGAGAGAAAGTTTTTTTTTTAAACCAATTCCGCATTGCACAAGGTGCAAACAACCTTAGTCTTGTCGATGTTTCCATTGGGAAGCTTCTTAAAAATAAATTTTCCCTGAAGCAACCCGGCGGCTTCATAGCTGCATACATGTTAGCACGTCACGTTTGATGTGGTAATTTCATAGTAACGTTATGTTGTGTTCAGACCAAACGCGAATGGCGCGTCAAGCGCGAGTGATGTACATGTTAAGTCAATGCAAAGACGCGATAGACCTATTTGCGGCGCAAATGAAGCCCTGGTCATGAGATGATGAGGCGGCTCGAATGACGCGAATTGCGCGAATCACGCGAATTGAAAAATCTCGTTCTCGCCCGGTACAGTGCAATTCAGCTAGGTAAAATACTCGCTAAAATATCAAGGTGGTAGTCATCATAGCTTGCGTAGTATCGACCCAGCTCCCAACCCAACTTTGAGAATAGATTAACGGCGACATTTTTTTTATCGCGCGATACGAGTCTCACGTTAACGCAGCACGTTAACGCAGTTAACGGCCCACCACTAATTGCGATACAGCCGGTGCGAATCTTTCCACATCCTTTATTAACATATTCTTTATACAATTAACAATGATTAACAACACATTTTTACTTTTATGCAAGCTAGCTGGACCCACAGCTAAACAGTTAAAACTTATAATCACAATAATGGTGCATGCATTAGTCGAATGCTAACGTGACTGACGAAACATTACATCTTATAAACAAAATCTATCCGCATCCTTTATCATGAATCCAAGTAATAAAAACAACAGAGAATCTACATGTAACAACACATTTTCACACTTATGTGAGTGAACTGAACACACAGCCAAAGAGCAAACAATACTGGTATATGCGTTAGCAGCAATGGTAACGTGACTGACTGATGAAACATTACAGTTTATGAATGAAATCTGTCCTTTATTTTCAAAATTCAATAGAAGATATAGAGATCTTATTAATCACACTTTCAGGTTGTGATTCAGAGATGTTTGTTAGTCTAAATAAAGTCAATAAATAAAGTTGCAGAAAAAGTGGTCAAAAATCTAACTTTGAACTGTTCTTGTTCTTTTTTTAGATTTATCTTTGGCCCTTTTGCCTTTTTAATAATGCAGACGACTTTTCCTATTCTTATAGAACATCAAAATGATTAGAACCTACAAATCTTTATTTCATGCAGAAATGTTTGGGTTCCTCTAGATGCTGTCTTATACAAAAGAGATTCTCCAGGAACCACTTACATGTTTGCAGATCTTACAATATCCAGTTTCTAGAATTTTAGCTGCTTCAATAACCTGCAAAGCACTTTCAGGTCCCAGAACTTCAGAACTGAATATGGGGTTATTCAAGAATCTTATAAGTTCCTGGAAGAACCACAGAGACTAAAGATGGATCCACCAATAACCCTATTATGAGAACACAACAGGCTATTTGAGTCACCTTTCATTTTTTACAGTGATACAGAGGTGCTGTATAATGCATATTTTAACATGCAGCAGGTCATCCAGGTATTATTATGTGTATAGGAAAATCACACACTATAAATCAATATGTTTATGTGCAAGTGTAGGTTCTCCAAAGTCTTATTACATTTGTTTCTTCTAACACTATGAGGTAGTTTCCTGAAAAGGGCTTAAAACTAATCCTAGATTAAAATAAATGTTAGAGTTGTCTAAAACGACAACAGCTTGCACTGATATATTATTCACATACACAAACGCTATTGTTTGTCTCAAAATGCACACAAGCAACCACTATTCTTCATTCACAACTAGGAACCAAGATAATTTGTGTTTTACCATTACCTTCCTGCTGTATATTCACAGGACGGACATTGCTGGGGTTGGTACAGATGTGAAGATAGAGTCCAGAGAAGACTCCATCCTAAACATCCAGACACCTGAGCGGTTTTATCAGATGATGCTTCCAGGTGTCAGACTAGTGGATGCATCATGTCAGAGAATTCAAGAGATCACTGAACATGGATCCCACATTAGGCTGTGTGTGCGGTTCAACCAACCATTAGGTACAACAAAATTTTTCCCTCATGTGCAAAATGTATAAACTGCTCTACTGGTTAAAGAAAATTTGATGAGATTATTTACCATATGAGAACAGCTCCGAGTACATTTGCAAGATAAAAAACTGAAAAGTTTTTCCTTTACTTTTTTGAAAGGTTTCATATACACATAATAGCGTTATCAAAAAGTTTAGCATTCACATGATCCGGGAAAACGAATAAAAACTATGTATTACGGATGCCAGGCCAGTGGAAGACACTGTTGCGGTATTAGAAACCCTGCGTGCTTACGCACATCCGAATACACTGTTTTATTCTAAAGCGCTAATTAATACACTTTGTCGGCATGTTTATAGTAGTGTACATATACAGTTATGTTCAAAATAATAGCACTCCTACATCACTAACCAGATCAGTCACTGTTTTTGGTAGAAATTATATTTCTAAGTGGCAAATATTCTTCTAGTTTCGGGCTTAACATAAACGCTTGTTCGGGACAAGAGAAAGTTCTGTATGGGCAAGTGAGAAAGAATTTAACTTACCCGACGGGACAATTAACTTGAAAAACAAACAACAACAGTGCAACATACTGTTTATGTAGAATAATAAGAATATGTGCATGGGACAGAGCGGTGTGTTTTTGTGAAGTGCGTTTGTCGTGGTTTTGCTTGTTTGTGTGTAACAATAATCAATGGCGGACCGCACTGAGTCCATGTTACTATGTGCAGACACGGAATCCTGTTATTTAAATATGTCATCTGACTGTTCTGCTTGTCTGATTAATTATGTAAACAGTTTAACATGGTTAAATGGTGATGGTTGAGGATTTTTCTGCGCCCGCACTGTATTTGGATATGAATACATGAACTTCATCTCCAGAGTTACTCTGAGACACTGCTATTTTTTTAACAGCCTAACATTCCTTTTTCTTCACTTTCTGTAAAGTAATAATCAAAACATGAAGAAAAAGTATCAAATTTGTTAAGAATAGAATGTGCAGTGTTCCCAAAGAATTTGTGTATTGAAATAAGGATTTTGACTAAAAAGTGAGCTCTACTCACTTTTTTAAACGCACTGATATTATATTGAACACAACTGTAAATACTATGTCTCCGCTGGGTTGTAGTGGTGATGTAAAGGTACTTGTCACGCGGCACAAACATGCAGCATGGAGGCCGCCATTATTCTTTGGGGAATACTCGCACGTGCCTACGGACAGAACACGTAATACTGAATAGGGATGCACCGAAAGGAAAATTCGTGGCTGAAACCGAAAACCGAAAAAGAGGAAACCAAGGCCGAAAACCGAAACACCGAAAGAAAATAGGCCAATTATTAGTACCCTTGCATTTATGGCTAAGACTACTAACTTTACTAAAATCAAGGCATTGCAATTGCATAAATATTAAAGTTTCAAAGAATAAATAAATTACAAATTATGCAAATATTTATTTAGCACATTGCAACAATGCACAGTATAAAATAAAATTCAACTAAGATGTTTAACTTGACCCCACTCATGTGTATATTAAATAATAATGTACAGGTCTACTGGCCTGCTGAAAAGTTGTACAATTAAAAGTTCTCTCATGAAAACAAAGTGCATTTAGGTCAAGTGCATTTTACATTTTTCTCTGTAGGACTACTACAAGAAAGTGTATCCAAACAAAGACTCCCACAGTCCATATGTTAACTGTAGAACTTTAACAACAACAAATGCACCAAGAATTGCACATGTGCAAAGTTGATAATAAGTAGCGTAAGAATAGAATAACCTACTTATTCTGTCGTCTGAAGCGCTATGATGTTCATGAACGGAATTTGGAGAAAACGTGTTTAAAGTTAAGTTATGAAAATAAAAGCCCAACAGTCCAATATCACAAGTAAAAAAAACTTTACAGTGGAAAGAGACTTACTCTCATAACAATTTAGTAAAAAAGAATTTCCTAGTGTTGAAGTCTATAAAAATACTGTACAAAACCGTTGGAATAAAACGAAAGTAAGGATAATGGTGCAGCGCACATTTAAAGAAAGAGAGCTCTGCCATTATCACTACACAAGGAAACTAACAAACATTACGGACATCAAGTAATAAGCAGTGAAGCAAGTTTTAAGTTGTTTATCATGTGCATAGTGTCTGGACTTTTGATCATCTCTTGTATATTTCGCGATCGTGGTCCACGCGAGTGAGCAGTGGAGCGGGCATAACTCCTGGTGCTGTAGATGGGGGGGCTCTGTCACCTCGCGAAAACATTGTATAAAACAACTTTGCATGCCATAGTTTACACAGGACTGGCGGGAAATGTGCATTAATACGTCTTCATTCTTCATATTATGTGGTTTACTTTGATAGGTGAACTGTCGTTCCCGCGTCCCAGCGCGACATCCGACGGGTTTTGCCAATTCGCATCACATGTCTAGTCAGTACAAATGACAACGACACGCAGATCGCTTCGCGAGCATATCACGCTGAAGGGAAACGGGTGTTTACAAATTGCCCTCATTGTAATCTGCCAGAATGACGGGCGGCCATCAGATTTTTCCGTCAGTGGTAGAAAAAATCTGTCAGCGACAAAGAATTTTTGGGATTACGCGACCTCTGGTTCACACACGTAAAGGAATATTGGTCGCACTGTAGAGCCCTGAGGGTGCATGCAATTTAGGAGACGCTTTAGTGCTGCGATTAAAGGAATAACGTCCGCTACAGATGCATCAAAGGAGCGGTATCTGTTTGTGTCATCACAACATTTCGGCCGTATTGTTTCGGTGATAAAAGTATTTCGGCCGAAAACCGAAAATGCACTTTTGGGCCATTTTCGGCCGAAAATTTTCGGTGGCCGCATATTCGGTGCATCCCTAATACTGAATCCTATTTGCAAAACGGCGTCTTCAGAGTTTACACGGAAACGATAATGCCGTCGTTTTCAAAAACTTGCGCTTTTAGACCCGTTTTCAAAAGTTTGCATTTCAATCCCCCAATACGCAGTTTCCCTGTAAATGAACACCAAACGCATAAAAGTTTTTAGTTTAAAATGGTCTTGTGTAAACAGCCTCTCAAGTCAGCTGAGAAGAGCCAAGCGATTTTGAACCAGATACTGAAAGAATTATTTGTTTTTAAAGTTCATTTAAAGAACCAGTCAGTGAAATTTGGCAGCATCTAGCTATGAAGTTGCGAATTGTAACGAACGGTTCACTCCACCCCTCCCTTTTCAAAGCACTACTGAGGCTGAGATGTTGTCGCATTTTAGCTTCTTTGCTGAAGATAACGTATTTACGAAACAAGTTCTGTAGAGCAGTTTGTCCGTTTTAGGGCAGGGGTCGGCAACCTGTGGTCCTTGAGCTGTTTTTCGTATTTCAACCAAACATTTAGGTCTTAAGCCAGCATAGATCCTGCCTGGTAAGCGCACTTCTAATAATGTTGATGCATGATGTCAGTATGCCGAGAGTAGTAGGTCTCAAATGGCTGTTCATCAAATGCTGCCAAAACAAAAGTTCACAGAAATAAATTGAAGTCTAACTAAAGCAGCGCGTCCAACACCCCGACGCTACTCTCCTAATGCCAGGCAACACAGGGACAAACATGTATAAATTGCTTATTATCTAAATACAATAAAAATTGCACTATATCACTATGCAACTGGGTAACTTCTACCTTAAATGCATAACAACCTGTGTTATAGTAATTTAAAGGTTACATATATTTTGCGGCTCCAGACAATTTTTTGTTGCTGGGAGAAGGCCCAAAATGTCTCTTTTTGTTTGCAAAGGTTGCCGACCCCTGGTTTAGGGCTACTGTCGAAACACTGTTGGCAACATTGGGAATTCTATGTAAGTGGACCCACGGTGAATGTAGATGGTAATAGCTATTTTTTCGGTAAAAAAAACATAACAGTTCATTATGTACCTTTTTTTATACACCTCTGAAGTTATGTACTATATATTATATTGCATTTCTATCAATACATCCCTCTTAACTTTTTCCCCGCCATTAACGAGTTATCTGTCTTTTAAAAATAAAAAAACAAGTTATTATTTCAGTGTTTGTACTGTTGTACTGCAGGTGGCGCTGTTACACACCTTTTGAAAATGTACAGAATCTCTGAACCTAGAACATATTTATTTTATCTGTTTTTTGGGGTAAATTTATTTGATCTGTTTTTAATCATTGTTCTGAGTCTAATCTGGGCTTTGGCATACGGTCGGCTTCGAATCGGCTAGACGTGAGACTGACCGGCTGGTCACCGGTCACGGCCGGTCATGAGAAAACCGGCCGATTCCGGTTTCTGACCGGTCAATTGGTGCACCTCTAATGTTTAGATATTTTAGTTGAAAACAAGACAAAATTGTGTTTATTTTTGCTGTGTAGATACCGATTTCGTAATAGATTTAGGTGCATTAGTGAGGTAATTGACACTCAATGTTATTGGTTAATTTGTGCTTCTAAATTTAGAGAATGCCAGGAGTGTGATTGGACAGCTGAAGGTTAAGGAGAAATATTCCTTTCAGTGCCAATCTTGTGGGTATAAGGTGCTTCAAGACAGGTAGAGACAATATTTTTTCATGGCTTCATCAAAGGAATAAAATGAGGCATTGTCTAACCAAGACAGTATTTTTATTTTACAGGGTGTTTAAGCGAGTTCTTCCTTTGCCTAATGGAAACTGGAACGCTTTGGTGGATGACTGGTGCTGCCACCCTGATCCCTTCGCCAACAGAAAACTGCTCCCACGAGATGAGGACTGTCTACTTGGTGACACATACATTCTGTTGACCCGGGACAGCGACTGTGAGCAGACCCTTACACAGCATGCCAATTCAATTTACAAAGACTCTCAAGAGGTAAGATCCACCTCAAGATAGGACAGAGATCCTTCATATCCCATTTTAAAGGACTTGTTAACCCCAAAATGCTAATCTTTATTAAATATTCTATGAAATGTTCCATAATTCTTATCATACCACCTTCCAAACAACAAGAGATTGTGTGTTATTCAATGTGAGTAATTCAAACTCAAGGTGAGTCAACTTAAGGTAAGCCATTAATAGAATTCCCCCCAAAAATGCTTTTGATAGAGGTTGACAGCTCCCGTCTTCATTCACTTTAATTGTACGGTAAAGAGCTGCTCAGGTATTCAGTCTAACTTCTCCGTTTGAGGGTAAATAAATGTTGAAAGAACTGTTTCTTAAATGAAAAGAACATAAGGCACAAAGTGTAGTTTCACCTCATAGAGATGTCTGCAGGTTGAAGGCTTCTTCAAAGGCTGCGCTCACTTATGATATCTCACTAGTAGTCCACAATTCTTAGTTACACAGCCTCAGGGTTGAAAGAAGAGGAAACCATTTTCTTTCATCACAATAAAGGCTCATGAGGTGGGGTGGAAATCCACTTTACACCGGGCCAACTTCTGAATGAGAACTCCGTTACATCTTTCAGAGGGATTGATTCTTGGGTTGCATGTGGCCATGCTGAGGAGAAGACACACTTTTTTCCAATCTAGAATGATACACATGCACACACGCAGATGCCTCTTCTCTCATTTCCATTTGATGTTTTTTGTTATCTTCAACATGCTGCTGATGCAAAACCTTAGAAAAGGTTTAAAATGGTTCGTTACATAAAGACAATTTTTCAGGATGAACAGCCATGTGAAAAAGTTAGGACACCCCATTGAATTTTATCTTTTCTGCAACAGGAGATAAAAAATCATCTGGTTCATGGAAGGCCTTAAAATTCTGAAAACACAACCTCAGAGGAGGAACAACACATGATCTAATTGTTGTATTCCTTTAGAAAATTTGCAATACGGGACATCTTTTGGGATCCGCCCTTCTTCCATTTGGTCAATGTGACCAGCCAACGCATGCAGCTTGAGAATGGTAAACAGAGAAAATATCCCTGCTCTCTTAAGCACAGTACAATTGAGGATCTTTTCCTGCCAGGTAATGCCTAGAATGAGACGGAGGCAGCACATGTCCAAAGCAAGAACCTGTAGGCGCTTCAGGATAACTCAAGCAGGCATCTTCCCAACTATGCTTGTGAGAATAAACCGGGGTAGTTTTTATAATCGCTTCTGTTGCTCTGTCACCCAAACCTCCATATGCTTTGCCTGGTCTTGCATTATTGTCCCTGTGGTGCACTTCAGGGGTGCAGTCTTCTTTGTAGGACCCAATAGCCGTCTTTCCACAACTAGAAGTGGGCGTGCTAGTGCATGCCAATGCCAGTTGCACTTCCACAGTCACTTACGGGGCTTGATCGCCTTTCTCGGGGCCAACAGCCTGGGTTTTTTTGCCCTGCGAAAACCTTGAGCCTAAGCGAGCCAGCTGGGGCTTGAGGAGTGGTTAACCTCAGACTTCTTATTTTACCACCTTGACTTTCACCAACCGAACATTTAAAGAAGTAAACAAACAGCCACCTCTGTCATGTTTGTTTTGCAATTGCGATCCAGCTTCTCTCCTGTCTGACTAAACTTACTTCTTTCTTTTTGAGTATGCGGGTTGGCGTGGTGTTTTTAGTGCAGGGTTTTAGAGCAGCGCTGCCATGCTACTGGCCTGACAGTAGAGAAGCAACTTGATTTGTGCCTCATAGCTAGAAGCCGAGGCCACTGGCATGGCCCGGCTCAACATGGCCTGACAATTGAAAGCAGGCTAATTCTTTATTAATACCATCATAAATCCCCTTGATGTTTCCAGAATCTGCTGCAGACTGTATCTGGCTGCAAAGCTGTAGTCAGTAATCATTGGCACACCGCCCTGCCATCTGCTGAACCTTATCTCTGGCAGCTCGGAGGGACTGCCTGTTTTTCTGACTGGGTCAGGTATTATAAATTGCCAATGCATGACTTTTTGCCTCAGAACTTGGCATCAACACCTGGGTATTGGCTTCAAACAAGTCTGCAGACTTTTTCTTTTTGCCAAACCTGGAAATGGCTTTTCCATAAAAAGCATTGGTGTCTCATTGGCGATTGATTTGCCTGGAATGATTTCTACCAAGGCTTGTACAGATTTTATTACACTGTCCAGATCTTAGTCCTGCCTTCTTTTTTGCCATGGTGCAATCTCTTTGGAATCAGCTTAAACCTTGCTGCAGACCAGAGAGTGGTCTGTATCACAGTCAGCATGCTGGATGCTGCGTGTGAGCTTAATACTAAACAGCATAGGCATCTGGTCAAAATCAAGTCTAGCTAATGCCACTGTTTAGACATTGGGTGTTTCTAAGAAACCCTGTGCTGTGACTTGGTGTTAAAGAAAGTATTGTTGATGACCAATCAACAATACCATTTTCGTTCATCTTGCCACCACCCAACTGGCCCAGGCAAGTTCCCTATGAATGAACAGCAGCCTGTTTGATTGTATGCTATTAACAACAGTGTTGAGGTCATTATAGAACGTGTCTTTTGCTTCAGCTGCAGAAATCAGAGTTGCCACTTGAGCACTGATAATGCTGACAAATCCTACAGTGGTTTAGAGCTGTATGGAGAGGACTCGCTCAGATCTTGTGTTTAAAGGGACAATGCTTCCCAAAAGGCTATTTCTAATTGAGACTAGTCTAATTGACTATGTTCTCTTTGTTCATGTTCTGGCTTGCCTTGCAAGAAGAAAGTGAAATCATTCTCTCTGATGGATTCAAAGCCAGGAAGCCTGGTCTCCTAAAGAGCAACTATATCTGGCTGCAACGTCTTTAGTTGCGACCCCAACTCTGAATTTATTCGCAGGGTCAACTCCTGAAGCCTTTCCCATGACTGGGACAGCCGCAAGGCAGCTGATATTTTAAACCAGAGTTTACTTTCTCTAAGACAGATAACCTTCCCAGGTTTACAAGCCCCATCTGCCCGAAGCAAAACAAACAATTGAGATGCCAGTGACTCGCCTTTCCCCCATCTCCTTTCAGTGAAGACCGTTCCGCAGGTCTTAAGTATTTAAACCACACATGAAGGCCAGTAGCTGGACTTGGTTCCCAGAGGCTAACTGAGGCGCATGCCTTATGAGGAGCACTTTATAGGTAGCAGGATCTGAACCCGACTACCACCCTCTCGGCATTAGCAACCTTGGGAATTAAGGATGTCTGTAATGTTTATGCTTAAGCTGCAATCCCTTACATTTTAAAAATATGGTTCAAATCGTATGTAACAGTCACAGTGGGCCTCATTTATGAAACAAGCCTACGCCCGGAAACTGGATGTATGGTCGCTTCCACACAAAACTTGGCATTTATCAAAATGGATGTGAATGGTTGCTACGATCAAATCTCGCGACAGGTCTCAGTGCGTGTAAGCAAGTTTTGAGAAAGGCTGTGTATGTCCGTGTATGCTTTACCCTTTCATAACTGATAAGCAATTATGACAAATAGAAAGATAGATTAAGTTTTTTCGTTTAGCATGACAATGTAAAAATAGTTTCCAAATCTAAATGCGTTTTCTCTTCTCATTACTTTAATAAAGTATTTTATTTTCTAGCATAATTATATGATTATTTTTATGCTTTAAATTACAAGGTTAACCGGTGCTTTTGTGTAAAGACTAAAAGGAAATTGTAGACTACTTAAATAATTTACGACGATTAAATGCACAGTTAAAAGTAGCCTAAAACATTTTACAACCAAAGTAGTTTAAAGTAACAACAATACTTTCAGTTAAATAATAATAGTGAAACAATAATAATAGATCATTTGCGATCATTTTTACAAAACATAAATATCTAGTATGCCTAAATATCCAATAAAAAATACAAACCTCAGCTGGAGTTCAGTTCGCTGTCGCCCGCAGTAGTGATCTCTTTATAAACCAGTGGTTCCCAAACTTTTTGAAAGCAATGAACCCCTTTGTAGTGTTTTCTTTCCCACGGCACCCCAACCCTGATTTAACTAAATGTACATGCGTACATACATATATAAAATTAAATCCAGATGAGCTAACGACGAATGAAGTATAAACAGCTCCATGAATTTATTACAAATGCATTAAAACCGACATTATAAGAGGTGAAACAAATTATTTAAATTGACCATCTATCATTTACAACTCGATGACAAGTGTAAACAAATCTTATACACTGATATGAACCATTTGCTTTAAATAATATTAACAACTCCCATAACATTTTTCTTTAGGTTCTTATTTGCTTTGTTTAAACCTGACCTAACAACCTAAAAAGAAAACTAAATCACCTGTGCATAGAACTGTGTTATGGGTATTTTAATGAGACACATGTGCCTGCTTTTGGGAGCACAGCCTCTTGATACAGAGTAGATTGTGGATCGTGCTCCACTGACAGGCACTTTCTTATTTGTATTTCACGTATGACCGGGATAAGAACGCTAGCTCACACAAGTAGAAGGTTGAAAACTTCAACAACACACTGACGGCACAGTCTGGCGGTTTCACATTAGTATTTTTCTGTACGCACGTGTTCGTTTGGGTGATGTAAAGGCTGTCTTCTGAACCGGGGTGCGCAGTCTGCACACCTGCAAAGTGTAACCGAGTCCGCCTAAAAAGGGAGGTGTGGGTGTGGTTCACGTGAACTCCAGTACGCTTCGTTGCTGATATGAACGCAATCGTAGCAAATCGCGGAAGTGAACCGCTATTAATGGAATATTTTTTGGTAAAAATGTGTGCTTGTGTGTGTTGACTGACGCGCTCCAAGTTTTTAAGAGCATTTGCAGTACATTCATAGACGAAAGTGCCATTATGTACTGAAGCTTTGGAAAAAAAACTTATGTATAAAAGTGACGCGAGCAATGTAATGCATTTTGCCGCCTTCTCCTGCGTTGTGATTACAAGCGACAGGGTAAACAGCTGCAGGCTTGATGATGCAAACGACACGCGGTTCGGACCCCAAAAATAATAATATGAACGCAGTCCAGCGGGGTAGGGGGGCAATCAAATTATCAGATCTCGTTCCACATTGACTCCCATAGTATTTTTTTCCCTACTATGACAGTAAATAGGGGACGAGATCTGCTTGGATACTGACATTCTTCCAAATATCTTCCTTTGTGTTTACCTGAACAAAGAAATGTATACAGGTTTGGAAAAAAAAATGTGTGAACTTTAACTTTATCTTGATGTCACTTCAGGGTAAAAGAAAACTTCAAAAGAAAATTCAGTAGTTTCCCAAAACATAACTGGTGCTGTATGAAGTAATGACTTAATATCAAGGTACGTGTCTTTTGTCCCCAGCAGAAGCTCAGCAGACAGCGTGTGTTGGTCACCTGTAGGCACTGCTGTACAACACTGGGAGAGGAAATCACTTCAGGTATGCAAAGAAAGCAGTATAACTTTGAAATACCTTTTGGAATCTTAAATGAGTGCAAATAAATATAACTGTAGCATTAGCCTAAATGCATCATGGGTCTTTGATCTCATCTATTAACAATAGGCAGAACATTAAAGACATGCTCGGAAATCTTTTCAAACATTTAGATAAAAATATTCTGTCCATAAAGGGTCAAGCCACAAAGTGAAGTAGCCAACTATTGCTTCCCGTAGTGTTCTTATTATTGTGCTTCTTCTTTTTCTTCTTCTTCCAAGGAAGTCTATGGCAACCCATTGAACCATACATGGGAAAGTTGGGAAATTTGGCACACACATAGAAGACAGTCGGAAGTGTTACCATTGCAAATATGGAGACTATAACCCAAGCTTTATAGCGCCACCAAGAGTACAAACTTCCACATACATTTTTGCCTATAACTTTTGAAACATACGGACTAGAAACAAAGTTTTTCCTCTGAACCCTTGGCTCATACTGAATGTCACTATATGGCGTAATTTTCCGCAATTTGAATTTTACGAAAAACCTACTTATTCGAACTCCTAGACAAGGGATCTCCAACCCTGTTCCTGGTGAGTTACCATCCTACAAAAAACTGCAGCTCCAACCCTGCACACCTGTCTGTTATTATAAAGCAACCCTGAAGATCTTGATTAGATGGTCGAGGTGTGTTTGATTGGGGTTGGAGCTGAAATCTTCAGGACAGGAGCTCATCAGGAGCAGGGTTGGAGATCCTTGTCCTAGACCAGTGGTTCTCAACTCCAGTCCTCAGGCCCCCCCTGACAGATTATTTTAGATGTGTCCCTATTGAACACATGAACGAGTTGATGAGATAATAAAGTGAAGATTGATCAATAATGATGAACACCTGATGGTACCAAAAACATCACCAGTAAGAACAAAAAAACATAATAATGTTTCCTTTAGTGGGGCTCTTACCCTTGATTTATTTATTTCTGAACACCCAGACAAAAGACAAAATTTTGGAATGAAACTTTCTTAAACTGTATAAGTCTGACAAATATCGTGACACACCAAAATCGACCAACATTTGTACAGACTATGAGAAAAACACTATTTCAGCTAGCAAAAAATGTAACATAATAAATCAAGGATAAGAGCCACACTAAAGGAAACACTCAACACTATTATGTTTTTTATTCTTATAGATGATGTTTTCATTAGTGATTGTGTTTGTTAACTTCACCTGTTCATCATTAATGACTGAATCATCACTTCATTATCTCATTAACTCGTTCATGTGTTCAATAGGGAGACATCCAAAGTATTCTGTCAGGGGGGGCCTGAGGACTGGAGTTGAGAACCACTGTCCTAGACGGTTTGCCCATTTTGCACAAATCTTGGTATGCAGCATCTAGAGACACTGCAGACATGTATTAGCATATTCTTGATAGGCTTATTTGTTCTCATTTAGCGCGTCTGCGAATGTGACGACCAGTGTGGGGTGTAACTAGTTACTAAGTAATTAGTTACTGTATTTTAATTACTTTCCCCTTGAAAAAGTAAAGTAAGGGATTACTCATATGTTTTCTGTAATTTAATTACAGTTACTTTTGATGTACTTAAACTAAATACTTTGTGAAATATATGCGTGTGCAATAGTGTAATTGACATCAAAATTCAAAGTCTTACTTTAAAATCTGTGCTCACATTTGTAATACTTTGGTCAGTTAATAACATTATTTATTTGAATGAATGAAATAAGCCGTTTCATGTCTGTCCTTGAATCACTTAACTAATCAAGGTCGATGTAGGATATAGAAAGTAATTAGTAATGAGTAACTAAATACTTTTTGGACAGAGTAATTTGGACAGTAATCTAATTACACTATTGAATATGTAATGAGTAACTAGTAATTAATTACTTTTTCAGAGTAACTTACCCAACACTGGTGACGACTAGGAACGCCGAAATGTATTTGCTGTATATTCACCCAACTTTTGTTTATCGACATGAAACTTGAAACATATTATCACACTAGGGCTGCAACAAACGATTATTTTGATATTCGATTAATCTAATGATTAATCGACTAATCGTCTATTATTTCAATGACTAATCGGTACGTTTTTAATGATTATTCAGCTTTTTCAACTAGTAAAAACATTGAGTTATACATAATTTACGTAATGAATTAAATCAATTCAGCTTTTGAAATTTGTTTTAATAAACTTGAACCAACTGGTTACTCTCTTTAAGTTTGCTGATTCTGTCCAACTGGAATCACACAAATACTCTCTACAAACTTTTAAATACAAATAAAAATATATAAATAAATTGGGTACATTAGACCAATTTTTTTTTATGTAAACAAATCTCTTGACAGAAGCATTAAGCAGTATTTCTATGACAACAGTTCAGTTTAATGAAAAAGAAGTAACAGAAGAAAATATAAAAAAAATATAGGCAAGATATAAGACTCCTATCACTTAACGTCCCTCTCTTATAATCATTTATCTCTCATGTAATACCTAATCGTGTTATAATAATCAAAACAGGCTTGACTCCTAAGCTCGATCAAAGCTTTATACTTTGCAAAACAAATAATAACATTACTGTAATGATTATTGTTATTATCATTACTATTATTATTGCATTCTCTCATATAAAGATTTACCGCTAAGTTAGTTAGTTAGCTCTAGATGGAGAACACTCACCTCTCTCCTGCTCCGGGATGTTTCCTTTTTAAATGCTCCAGCATGCAGGTTGTTCTGCCGTGAAAGGCAAACTCCGCCTTGCATGCATTTCACACAACCGCATTTTTTGTTTTCAATTTGGTAAAGCTTTCCCACACTTTACTTGTTCGCATTCATTTGTACTCAATCATAATTATCGCTGTGTGTCCTTCTACTGCGATAGCATTCGGGAAGGCTGCATTACACTCTAGTGCTACTGTGCCTTAGCGGTAAAATTGAGATATTGCAGTCCCTTAAATTAAGTCACGTAATCAAACAACTACTCGACAAGAATATTTGTCAACAATTTTTTATTGTCGACATTGTCGCCTAATCGTTTCAGCCCTATATCACACTGATTTCATGAGGTAACATACAGAGTTTGAGCAGATTCACTTACTGGTCCAGAGATATAAAAATGGCTGTTTTTGCAGATAACGTTTGAACACATGTGGTCTTGTTTGATTCTTTGAGGCATGAGAGGATAAAGTTATAGGTCAGTGCTTCCTAGTGGTCAAGAGATATAATACAATTTCTTAAAATGCTTATAACATATGAGAAAATCAACAAAATCGTATTCAATTCACATTAGTTTATTTGATGGCTCAAGCAGAGTTGTTTGATATCAGAGTCGGCATTTATATTCTACCATGTTAGCCATATCTAATCATATGGAAAACATACCTTTTTGAAGTTCTTCTACAAAATGTTTCAGGTTTGCACAAAATCTTGTATGCAGCATCTGGAGACAGTACTGTCAAAAATTATAGAACTATTTTTGATTGATCAAATGGTTCTCGTATACAAGGGTCCATTAATTATAAGGCTAGCTCGCCAAAGGCTCATGTGGCTTCATCTTCTCGACAAGTATCATCACTTGCACATCTTGTCTGCCTTATAAAAATTTGGTTACTGCGCCACCTATTTGTCAAAAGTTATAAGCAATTTCATTTGTTCTAACGGCCTTTCCCTGTGTTTTTAGACTTGATTTTCAAAATGTGATCATCTGACATGTCGAAAGTATTTCCCTCTGGGCTGTTGTTGGGCTTCACCCTGTAATTGCTCCTTGCAGCTATATTTTTACTTTAGCTTTGTTGTGAAATTTGTTATTTATTTTATTTTGGGGGGGAAACATTTTATCCATAGATAAATGTTTTTCATTCATTCAACTAACCACTGAACTGCTTATTCAGTATAGTGATATTATAGGCACCTTTTTTTCATTTTCTGTTTTTGCTATAATTTTAGACCTGTAATATATCTCTATCTTTTGTGTTTCAGAGGTGCTGAAGCTTTACATAACTGAAATATTAGTGGAGCCAAATAAAGATGTGATGTGTGATGAAACTTCACACAGTTTAGTGTCCGAGTTCAATTCAGCAAGATTAACGAGGTAAAGCCTGTTATTACACCCATTTTGTGTCTGCAGACCTGCCAACCTGTACGCCTTTTGAGTAGAGTGTGGCATTTTGGCCTTAAAGACAGAATATGTAATTATTTGTTACGAAATATCTAAAAACTACTATATTTCATGCAGTTTTGTACTTGCATTTTCCCAAATGTTCCAAAGAATGTGCAAATTCGGAGAAATTCCTATTTTAAATAATGGCTTGTCCCTTGTCTCACTTTTAATTGTCACTTATAAACCATTATATAAAGTCCAGGCCTGGTCCTCTCTCGTCGTACACTCTTGTTGCTTGTCCTTTTATGCTTCCGATCTCCTCCGTGAGAGATACGAGACCGACCGTTGAAACGCACAGCTGTCATTTCCTCACGGCTCTCGTCGTGCCTTGGTCCTTACAAAGTGTTCAATCTATTATCGTCTTTCTATTATCAACTTTTGTTTTCGGATGTTTCTTTGTCAGTCTCGGGCTCAAACTGGTAAGGTAAAATCCCCGCCATCTCTATCTATACTGTAGCGGCCTCTTTGGCATTCGAAACATGAGGCAGAGAGTTATGACGGGTGTTAGCAGTTTTATTCAGCCATGCTATAAAGAATTCCGTGATTATTTTTCTTTCCGTACGTCACAGCACCTCAATGCACCACACTGCACTTTATCCGTACTGCACCTTTTATCACCGTAAAACTATATAAAAATAGAAACATAACAGAAATAAACTCAAGCAGTATGTATGCAATAGGTAACAATGTGAACTTCACAGCATTTCACAGCGTGGTGTACTCAAACAGAATTACTTCCATCTTTGAAATAAGAAATAAACACAATAGCATTAAATGCAAAATTAATATAACATACCTCGTCCCGCCATTACCAAAAAGGGGAAACTAACCAATTACATATTTCAAATAACAAGTGCTGCTCTGATGTGAGCTTATGCGATGCACGTGAGACACTTCTTCTCTTGTGCTGCAACTTTACCCTTAAGTTCCCTTGAGCCCTCTAGTGACGCCTTCCAATAAAACAAAAGAAGTGCAGGCGGTCATTACACTCCCACCAATCATGTTAATGTGTTAACACAACAAAACAATTAAATAAATTATACATGATTCTAAACCTGAACGACTGCTCAAACAAAAATGTACAATGCATTGATATATCACCTTTAGAAAGTGTCTGATACAAGAGTGTCAAATCACTCACCCACAAGCAGAACCACCAACTTTTGAATTGGTCTCTCAATAATAGTAGGCTTGGGGTGCTGCTCTTGTTTACTCTTTGGTTTTTGCTCACCAGTTTTAATCTTAACTGGTCGAACTAAACCATCACCCCCCTGAGTGACTTCCACGATTCTACATAATTGCCAGCGACTTCTTGGCAGCATGTCCTCCTTAATAATGACTATGTCATTGACACCGAGGTTCCGACGTGGCACGTGCCACTTCTGCCTTGTAGAAATGTTCAAGAGATATTCTCTTTTCCAGCGGCTCCAGAACTGCTCAATTAGGTATTGAACCCTGCGCCACCTCTTTGAAGCATACATATCTTCCCTTTGAAATTTCCCAGGAGGAGGAAGAGCAATTTTGGACTTCATCAGAATGAGATGGTTTGGGGTTTAAGGTTCCAGAGATTTGGGATTATTTATTCCATCTATTGTCAATGGACGACTGTTGATGATAGCCATCGCCTCATAAAACAATGTTCTCAGAGATGAGTCGTCAAGTCTACCTGGACATTGAGAAAGTGTGGCATTTAGCACACTGCGAGCAGATCGTATTCGGCGCTCCCAGACTCCTCCTGTGTGACTTGCTGAGGCAGCATTGAAGTTAAATTCACATTGATTTTCATTGAGAAACAACTCCAGACTCTTGAGATCACACTCTTTGAGAGCATTTCCAAGTTCATTTCTAGCTCCTACAAAGTTCGTCCCGCAGTCACAGAAAAGTTGCCAAACGGCTCCTCTGAGACTAATGAAGCAACTCAAGGCATTGATAAATGTGTCTGTTGACAGATCTTCAAGCATTTCAATGTGAACCGCTCGTGATGAAAGGTTTACACTAAACGGACCAAAGCAATCCATGCCAGTGTAGAGAAAAGTTGCAGAGGCTTCGACTCGAACCTTGGGCAGCTCAGCCATTTGCTGTTGCTCTGTTAGCCGCCTGAGTTTACGGCATTGAACACATCCTTGAATCAATTTAGCAACAGATCTACTACCACCGATAACCCAGAATCCGTTTGCTCTGAGCTCATCCCTGATGACAGACCTTGGCATGATAGTGGGCCAAAATAAGTTTTACTATGTGGCTGTCCTTTGGCAGAATCACTGGGTGTTTTAACTCTTCACTCAGAGAAGACGGTTTCAATCTTCCACCTACGCAAAGAAGACCTTTCTTCATGATGTGATCAAGGGGGAAAAGTGCACTTGTGCTCTGAAGAACATTTCTTCCTTGAATCACTCTTATGTCCTGGGAGAAAGCTTGCTGTTGGACAATCTTAATCACAGCCTCTGAAGCTCTTTCTCATTCTTCCACAGTGACAATTTCATTGGGGTATTTCTGTGCTGAAACAAGCCTCTTTATTCTAGCAACGACTTTGATGAGTGTTCTCCAAGAGGAAAAACAGGAATAAAGGCCCCTGGAGGCATGATCCGCGGGATTATTAGAAGTTTTGACATAATACCACTGGTTTACATCTGTGATTCTCCTGATTAACTGTATACGATTTGCAACAAACACATGAAATCTTGTAGCTTCATTTTTGACATATACCAACCCAACCTGGGAATCGGTCCAAAAGAATTCCTGATCGATCTTTATCTCCAGTTCGGTCTTTAACATGGCACTAAATTTTGCTGAAACTACAGCTGCAGACAATTCCAATCTTGGAATACTCTGAGTTTTTGTGGGAGTAACTCTAGCCTTGGCCATTACTAGACTACAGTGTACCTCATCCCTTTCATTCTTGAACCTAAGATAAGAGCATGCACCATAACCTAGATTGCTCGCATCTGAAAAGTGGTGCAGTTCTGTTCTAATGATTGTACCAAAGGTTGGTGGGTGGTAACATCTCGGAATGCTGATATGCTTCAGCTCCAGAAGACTACTCCACTTTTCCCACCATGGGATTATGTCCTCTGGAAGTGGGTCGTCCCAACCGATGTTTCTACGGGAGAGCTCCTGAAGAATTATATTTCCTTTCAGAAGGAATGGGGAAACAAACCCCAGAGGGTCATACAAGGAAGCAGTGACAGACAGGATTCCACGACGAGTTGAAGGGTGGTCTTTCAGTTTGACATCAAATCTAAACGTATCGTTTTTCACAGTCCACTGAATGCCAAGAACACATCCTGTTGCTTCAGGATGGAGATTGAGTGGTTTGGTGGGTATTGCCCATTCAGGTGGATCTACACAATGTAAAGCCTCCTTTTTATTAGAGCTGAATTTATGAAGATGTAAGCCTCCACGCTTGCACAATGTTTGGGCTTCAACAATTAGCTTCTCAGCTTTCTGAATCGAAGGGACAGACATCAAGCCATTGTCCAGGTAAAAGTTTTTCTGAATGAAAGATGCAGCTGTGAGATACTCTGACTTGTAATTGCTCTGCCAACTACTTAATGCCAAAATTGGCGCATCCAGGAGATGAAGCTGCGCTGAAAAGATGTACGGCCATTCTGTATTCTCGCAGTTCTCTTCCCAGATCTCCGTCTTCCCACCATAAGAATCTCAGATAAATTCTTTCCTCAGGAGGAACAAAGAATTGATGGAACATCTTTTCAATGTCGCATGTCACAGCGACGGTTTCTCTCCTGAAACGGAAAAGGACTCCCACCAAGGAGTTAATCAACTCTGGTGTCATTAAGGGAAACACCACAGAATTTTGCAGAGCAATCGAACACCACTGTAGCGATTTTAGCTGCATGTTAAAATAAGAATGAGTTTAACTCACCAAATGATTCTCCACCAGATCTATCAAGATCACATCCATGAAACGAGTTATTTAAAACGTCAATTTCAGTCAAGGAATAACTTTAGGCAAATATGTTTAATAATCGTCATTACACATACATATTTTACAATTCTGATTAGCAGTATAGTGATAAAAATCCTATATGTATTCGTCCAGCAAATGCATCAATGATTTATACACTAACGTTATCTCATGACCATATGTAACGTGACTTTACCAAACAGAATTAAGAGCAGAGGTAGCATAGATCGAAACACAGTTTAAGTGACCAAGTTTGTGAGCGTGAACACAGAGAACCAATCACAAATGCCTTTATGGGTTTTTATTAAACGCTACTCTACATGGTAAACATAATGACGACAAACAAATACATGAAACACAAATGCCCATGCGCTAGGAAGCACAGAGACAGAGACAGAGACAGAGACAGAGACAGAGACAGAGACAGAGACACAGAGAGAGAGACACAGAGAGAGAGAGAGAGAGAGAGAGAGAGAGAGAGAGAGAGAGAGAGAGGGCATGGCAACGATTTCTGAACATCATTAAAATCATCTTTAACAAAGAGGCACATGACTTAACGCAGCTATTCTATAGAAACGGAATACTTGCAAAGCTCTGTGCTGGATGTACTCGTATGCGCTTGGAGTGATGGAAATGTCCAGATGATTTCCGAATCGGTCCTGCTGAAAGTTGCGGTCCTGCTGGAAGTTGCGTCCTTGTTGAAAGTCGCGGGCCTCGGCCCTCATGACCGGCTGCATGGCTCGTCGAGGTGTGCGTGGCAGCAGAGTCCATTGTTCCTTCTCCAGTTAGGGAAGAATTACCTCACTTCCTCCCCGAAAGGGGGAGGTGAGAGGAAAGGTCCAACGATGCGACTGATTCAGGAAGAGGGCAAAAGAGAAGAGGGAGAAGAGCTGGACTGTGTCCTGGTCGACATTTAACTTCATGAAGGTCATGCCCTCAGAGTTTGAGTCGGCCAATCAAAGTTGAGTGGGGGAAGAGATTCTGTGTTCACTCAACAGCTAAATTGCATCTTATGACCTGTAAGTAACTTTACAAGATACCAGTCCAAATTATAACAATGATTGTAATGTGTTCTATGGTCACACAATATGTATCAACAATGAGGAATTATAAAGAGAAACATTTGGATATCAAAAATGGACAGGTTTGAGATGTATCAAGTTATGATTCTTTTGGATTTATGAATACAAACCACGCCTCAATTAAACTTGTATATCTAAGAGTTACAGACTATTTAAGATGGCATGAGCACCAACATATAACCAGACATTTAGTTACATTTATATGAAAGGACAGTTTAAGCACATACGTTCCTATTGTCAGAGAAGTTCTCTGGTTAGCCTCAGATGTTAAGTAAGAGATGAGACTGAGACTTATCAACAATGCTCTGAAGCTTAGGTGTCGTAAATATCCTACAGAGGAACCGAACGGTCCTCACACTTCTCGGTGAGAGTTCAAGACCTAAAACCAGACCCATGGAGCCATGCTTGCTATGGTCTTTGATGATGGATAGTTAGAAACCAGGACGAAAGGGAGTAAGGGGGGTTTATGGCTTTCTCACCATGATCCAGTCACTACACCACTCTCAACTTGCCTGGCTTTGGAGGGTGGTAAACTCCATGATGGGGAATGTACCATGCTATTTCTTCCTCAGAAAGTGTAGGAGCTAGTTCCGCTTCTCCTTTGTTGAACATTTCTTGCATGAAGGCTTTGTAACTTTCATAATACTCTTGGATGTTTTTCAGTCTTTTCTTAAGGTGCTGTAGTCGTGCCATGGCAAGCTTCTTGTTGTTGGGGAGTAAAGGAGCGCTGCTACTCTTGAAGGGAAGGGAGAGCTGCTGATAATGTCCATCCTCTTTGTGCTGAACGTTATTACTGAGAAGACGTATGATCCGGATGTCTTCTTGAGACACATGTTTGTCCTCAGGATGCTTCTAAATGAAGTCTGACTCTAACACCTTTAGGACATTGTTTGCAGATGGGACTGACACTACTTTCACTGAAACTCGATGCACAAAGCTTTGGTTACCTTGCCTGTCAAGAAGAGGATTACAACGACCTTTGATGCTCCATCCTATACTTGTTTTCTGTGCAAGGGCTCGTTGTCACCGCCGGTGATAACCTCTAAAGGAGCTAAAGCTGAAGGACAATCATATCCAATCAACATCCCTATGTCACAGCTCTGAAGAGGAGGTATCTCATGGGCTATGTGCTTGAGGTTAGGCCATTGCGATGCGGTAGCTCATCAAGGAAATCCATTAAAATGAAAGTCGTATCGCTCTGAGTATCAAGTAGCCCATATGTAAGAATTTCATTTTGCGACTCCTCTGCAGCGGAGATGAAGACAGGAACAATACTAGAGGTTGCAGAAGCATGTTGGGTCAAGGCATGAGACATAACAGTTTGTATTTCTTGACTTGAGTGTTCTACATTAGGATTTGACTTTAGTGTCCTCACATTGTTTTTGTCTCGTTCTTCATGCAAGCAAGGTTGGGTGGCGTAGGCCCCACGTACCACACGTGTGTCGTCTTTTGCAGTTTTTGGTGATGTGCCCCTTCTTCAAACATCCAAAACAGAGGTGGTTCTCTCGAATTAAAGATATTTTGTCATCTATGGATTTTTCTGCGAAGATGGAACATTTAGCAATGTTGTGCGCTTCACCTTTGCAAACAGGACATTGTAACTCTTGTTGAATCCTTTGTGTTGAACCCTTAACTTGCACTCTATTATGGAAAGCCTTAGCTCTTTTGGGGAATCTCTCGTCAGAAACTTTAGCGCTCATCAGCAGTGAAGAGGTAACAGGATTACAGACGAGCTTAGATTCCTTTTGCAAAAACTCTGAAAATAGTTTAAAACTTGGGTAGTCCCCAGACGAGTCCAATTCTTCAACCTAATCTTATTCCAGTTTCGCACTATCCAATCTGGTAATTTTTTGAGAAGTTTGTAGTTATCCTCGCAGTCGTTTAGAATGGATAAGCCCTTCACGTATTGGATGGCTTCTACACAGCCCTGTAGAAAATCACTGAACTCCTGCATTGACGCAGGGTCATAAACCTTAGGCCATTTCATGAGCTTTTCGTGAAAGGCTCTCTGGATAATGAAGGGATTTCCATACCGCTCTTCGAGAACCTTCCAGGCTCCCTTATACGCATCTTCTGAGTTTCAATAAAATAATCCTTCAACTGCTTTCCGTGCTTCACCACAAAGATAGGTTTTTAAGTAGAACATCTTTTCCCCTGTTGGAATTAATTTATGGTCGATGAGTGTTGTAAAGGACTTTTTCCAATCAATGAATTTCAAAGGATCACCAATGAAGTCCTTGGCTCTGGAATAGGCAATCTACTTATACTTCGAGAGTTCACTAATGCTTGGACCACGTATGACTCTTGAGTAGTAAGCACCTCAGGAAATGTTTGCTGAGGATGAAATGACTCTACCTCAGGATTAAGCTGGTGTTTGATGTCAGCTTCAGCAACTCTTCCCTCCTCGAACTCTTCAGGATAGCTCTCGACATTATTCTACACCCCCATGCGAGCTGCTGCGAATCTGACTTCCTTCTCTGCATTCAACCTCTTCAACTTTTTTCTCTCTTGCTCTATTCTTAGGCACATTTCTGTTTCCCTTTCTTTCATCTTCCAGTCATTCTCCATTTGGCATAATTTTTCTTGTTGCTTATGAATTTCTTGTATGGCCATTGCTTGCTCAACTTTGGCAGCAAGTTCCGCTTCTGCGTCTTTGGAGACTTTCAAGATCCTCCCGTGAGCACAGGGTTTTTAATTTAGACCTAGATTCCTTTGCCTTCTGTTTCCAAGAGTCATATGCCTTGTAAAAGGCTTTCTCATGCTTCTTCGCCTTTTGACTCTGCATTTCTAGGCCCTTCTCTGTCAAAGTTCCTTTATGTGAACTTGATCTGACACGTTGCTCTCTGGGGTAAACATTTAATTCATCTGTGGAGGTAGGCATTTGACTTACTGACACTGTTAATTGCTTAGTTGTGTCTTCCACTTTATTTTCAGAGCTGTGACCCACTCGCATCAGACATCTTTGGTTTAGACACTCAAATGTTTAGCAGACAGCAATAAGGCAAATTTCCTGTTCAACATGCATACATACATATATATCATATTCATGCAGTGAATACACCATATCATTAACGTCAAATATAATCTGTAGTTCTGTACATTTCTAAACTGTGAAACAAGTATGCAAAGTCAACAATTTATAATCTTTGAGTTTCTCACTGAAATCTCAACGGCATTTAAATGTCAAGTGTCCCAAATTTCAATACAATCTCACAAAAAACAAGATACCGTAATTGCTTTGTTTCACTTATCTTTCCCTCTTTTTATTTTATTTTTTATGAAGTGCACTTTGAAGCAATAGTGTGTAACCTTTCTGTTGACTTATCTCTGGTGCACACAGTTACACGTTAACGGTCAAGATGTCACGATTAATCCTTTGCTCACGTGATGAAACGTGGTAACAGCATTGTGTTAACAACGCAAGGTTGTGGGTTCGATCCCAGGGGATTGCAGATGCCTAAGCATAAATGTATAGGATAATGCAATGTAAGTCGCTTTGGATAAAAGCGTCTGCCAAATGCATAAATGTGATATTGACACAATGAAAGGGCACAGGCCGACAGAAATATTTTATTCTTATCATATGTAGCTTTGTAATCTAGAATGAGTTTGATCAGCATTTTATTGTTCATAGCATAGGGCTCTCTCGATTTATATTTTACAGTTTGTCAGTTTATATAAGTTTGTAAACTTTGTATACGCACCCCTCAAAACCCCCCACAGATCCCTGGAACTAAAAAAACTCAATTTAACCCCTGAGTGTCCAAATGTTTCTGTTCATTTGATTTTATTCGTACTCCATGCAATAATATACATTTGTTAATAATTGTATCTTAACCAGAAAGATTGTATTGAGAGCATTTGTCTATCATTTCTCATACAGACAGCAATTCTTGGAGCGAACTATAGCCTCCAGGCTGGTCGAAATTTCATCTGCACAAAGTATATTTCGGTTTTCCATTCAAAATCCAGATGGAAAAGCCATGATTTTGGTAAGGCAATGAAAGTTGTTTATATGGTCTTTATGCAATTAATGGCAACATGTAGAATATTCCATTTACACATATTGTGAAGAAGTATTATCTAGAGAATAACAAAGCTGTTGTCTTTCTGTTATCAGCTGTGGCTTCTGAACACTGACACTCTGGTCGCCTCATTTCCTGATGCAGTGGTAAGCTTCGTCGCAGATGACGTTGATTTTGAAGCGAGTCACCGATGCCAGGCAGTTGGAGCTCTCAAAGTCTTATATTTCTTGTGCTCTGACAGCAAACACAAAGAGTAAGCCATCCATTCGCCCAGAGGTCTTCTCTTTCTCCAGGCAATGGCTATGAAGTTCTCTGACTTTTAGGCAAAATGACCAACTCAAAATGGCACTGAGTGGCCACAGCAGTGGTCCCCTCTTCTTTGAGTTCAGGCTTGAAACACAATATTACCAACACTGCATCTGGTTCAAAGTTTTGCCAGAAATAAAAAGAGCAAATTATGTGCACATTTGCAGCTGTGCTATAAACTGAAACGAAAATGTGCAAATATCTGTACAAATATGAAAACTTTACTTTTATGCGGTCTTAAAGAACTCTATAGTGAACACGCTGGAACATGGCCCCTTGAGTGTCAAAACCCTCACCAAAATGTCTGCTTACAATAGTAGAAACAAAGAAACCGGGACTAAAACATGCAATTATTTGCTGGAAACAAAGGAGTCATATGACAGGATTTCATGTGTTGCTTTTTATTTAGTGTTTTATATAACCATATGTGCATGTATATACATCCAAAGTCTCAAAACTCATGATGATTTACTCCAAACAAAAGAGAATTCTAAACCAGATCTGCCTAAAACGCCTCGATCAATAACGCCCCCAGATCTCTCAGTATGTGGTAATGTTTAAATGACGCTGCCCAAATGAAGCTTGCAAATATCACATAGCTGTTGTATTGTCAGCTGGCCATTTATCTGATAAACATTATACTAAAGAGCACGTGCGAAAGCTGCCTTTTTACATTTTTAAACATTCTTTCTACTTTTTGTCAATGAGACGAGAAAGTGTAAGAAATACTTACCAAGCATATCATATGAGAAATGTAGTCCAAGTCCACATCACATGATGTGATGGTACAACAGATTTTGACAACTAGTTGGTAAAATACAGTACAGATTCAGTAAAGACAGTTTGCTGTCTCAACCTTTTTAGTGAAGATTATACAGTGTTTTGATTATTAGATTAAATATATTTTAACTCCCTTTAAAAACCCTGAAAGGATTAAGGATTTACACCAACCATTATTGCTCAGTTACCGTTATAAGTAACCATATATATGTTTAATATCTGTAGAAAATTATTAAAAACAAGAAAACAATAACAAATTTACCAACGTGACACAGAGGCCATCCATTGTTCAATAAAATAAAAATAGTTTTAAACTTCTATCAGGAGTGGACTTTGAACTCTGGGCGAGACCTGTCAGTTACCCAATTTGCCCTGACGTGCACCTGACCTGATGCATTCTTTCAGTGGCATAACTTTGTTTTGAAAAGTGGTGAGGACAAGAACAATTAATACTTGAATAAATTGTTTCTGTAATAACTCATTGGGAATATTTGTCATATATAGTGGGCGGTCTGTCCATCGCCAACTCCGCTTGTTGACTCCAGCTCTCACAGTATGTGTTTCCCAAACTGTCATTTTGGAAGGTCACTTGGCTGTTGCGGTGCATTACACTTAAAACAGTTTATTCCTGTGGCGAGTCGCCTATTGCCCAATGAGCATCGACATGGCAACGGAGCAAATCAAGCCGCACACCGGCTGCTCGTCAACACCTGTTCCGTGTTACTGGAAGACATAAAACCCGGAAGAAGGGGAGTGAACGGTGAGGTACAACTCCACACGAGATGCGTGTTACTTACTCTGTGTTCTGTTGTGTTTTTCCTTCGAAGATACGAGTGCTTGGTGACCCGCCATGAAAGACGTTTCACCCATTACCACGGACCACGGATGCATCTTTCTCCGACGGAGGATTCCCACGGACACTTGGGGTTTTCTCCACACCTTCACATTTGAAAACCCACTTTTATTCAAGTAATAAAGAATCCTCCGGGGCTAACACTGCAAACTGTGTTCGTTTCGTGTCTGATCTGCCACATCTTGTGGAGAATGCGGGAAGATTGACACGAAAACGACGCCTAATAGCGGACCTTTCTAAAGTGTATTTTTCTGCTTGATTTGTTCTAGGGAACCGTGCGCTCTCTCTCTCTCTCTGGTTTTTGAGGCTTGGAACCATGGAGGAAATTCTACGTCGGCTGACAGACGTCAGTACTCATCTGCATAAGCTGAACGAGCAACTCGTGGCCCGAAAGGAACAGCTGGAACACGCCGTTGGGTGCGTGAACGAGACACGCTTGCGTCACACCGTCATCTCACCAAACTCGGTGACCTGGATGATGTAGAGGCCTATCTCCATACGTTCGAGGTAGTCGCGAGACAGGAGGCTTGGAGTAAGACCGAATAGGGACAGATCCTTGCACCATTTTTGACAGGCGAGGCGCAACGAGCCCATTTTGCTATGCAGGTGCAGTCTAATGGGGACTACGATGCTTTGAAGTCCAAAATTTGCGCCCGGGTGGGCATTTCCCCGATTAACGCAGCCCATAAGTTTCAGGCGTGGACGTTCCAGAAAAAGGAACCGGTCCGCGTCCAGGCCGCCCATCTTACGTACCTCACCCATCTCTGGCTAGGGCCCGAGGAGTCTACGGCCGCTAAGGTCGCCGAAAGAGTCGATATAGACCGGATGTTACGGGCCCTTCTCCGACGATTCAGAGGCCCGGTAAGCATGAAAGATCCCGGGAATTATCGAGAACTGGGGGAAGCGGTGGAGTTGGCCGTGGCTACGGCGCTCACGATACGAGAGAGAGAGCGGTGGTTCTTCCCCAGAGAGTATTCCAGCCTTGGCGACAGACACAGGGCAACTCACGGTCAGAAGAGAGACCAGTGGCTCCCTCTCCTCGCGATGTACCCATGCCGACGGAGGCCACCAGTCCAGGACCTCGGGGGTGGGGTCGCCGACTGTTTCGGACACCAAGCTCTACAAGCTGGGGCCCCGGAACGACTCTTACACATCAACGGAAAGGCCGTTACGGCGACCTTAGACTCTGGAAGTTCTTTGACTCTGGTACAGCCTTCCGTTGTACAACCTAGGGGGAAGTTGATCATACCTATCACCTGTATCCATGGCATACCTGCCCGGAGAGTTACGGTTTCGGCCCAAGCTGGCTCCTGGCCCTTGGAGGTCTGAATATTACAGGATCTATCAGTGCCAGCCTTACTCGGACGGGATTGGCCCGGCTACGAACGGTTGCTAGCTCAGACAATACAACCCTCGAGAGAGAGGAGCCACCGACGCCCCAGCCAACCAACATGAGTCAGGACGAGTCGACCCGTGATGATGGCATCAGAAAGCGAGCGAGAGAGTGAGTGTGGGCCGCAGGCTACTAACCTCTTTAATGATCTGTTCCTTCAGGTGACCATTGCTCTTTTGGACGGGAATAGGAGAATGACCGTTTGAGGAACTGTTGGGCACAAGTACGCATCGTGGACGATAATGTACGCTTACCCCCACCTCACCCGACCCCTCATTTTCTCATAAGGAAAAGGTCTGCTCTACTGTGTCGCACAAAGAAGGGGGGAGGAAAAGGAGTTGCTGGTGGTTCCAAAGGCGAAGATACCCACCATCCTGGAACTGTCACATGCCCATCCACTGGCGGGACACCTGGGGGTCGCCAATACATGGCATCGGATCAGCGATCGCTTTCATTGGACCGGCATAGAGGGTGACGTCAAGTGCTTCTGCCAGAGCTGTAGCGTTTGCCAAAAGACCTCACCAAACGGACCTCCCCCCAGCCCCCTCATTCCACTTCCCATCATTGAGATGCCCTTTGCGCGGATTGGGATGGACCTGGTAGGCCCACTGCCGAAGTCCGCCCGCGGACATCCTCGTCATCGTCGACTGTACACTGTCTGTAGCCAACCCATCTGTGAAGGCAATGAAGTCACCGCTCCTGTAACTGTCAACAAGACAGATGAAGCAACGATGGAGGAGCCTTATCCGGGATTTGAGGCACAAGTTCAACAAATCCTGAAGGATGCAGATGACATACAGGACAGAGAAGACCTCCAAAAACTTCGACAGGTCCTGTACAAGTACAAAGCGTCATTTGCCAAAGACTCTTTGGACTGCGGCCTCACCAACCTTCATATGGTACGCATTCCCTCGCACCCAAATGCTCCCCCCACGTTCGTCAGGCAGTACAAAATCCCCATTGCTTCACATGAGCCAGTACAAGAGATCATCAACTCTATGCTGGAAAAGGGTGTCATCCGGCCCTGCAACAGCACATACTCAGCACCTATCTGGCCTGTCCTTAAACCAAATGGCGACCAACAATTGATTACAGGAAACTAAATCAACAAGTACCCTTGTCACGATGGCCGATGACTCAGCTGGATCAAGAGATCCCCAGCATAAAGGGGGCTACCATCTTCTTTACACTTGATGTAGCCTCAGGATTCTGGACTATACCGGTGCACCCGGAAGATCAACACAAGCTGGCTTTCAGCTTTGGAACCGACAGTACACCTTCACACGGTGCCCCTTTGGTTATGCCAACTCACCAGCCAAATTCAACATCTTCCTCAACAAAGCGTGCCCGGATGCCAAAGTAAGAGGCAATCTCATCTACGTAGATGACGTCCTAATGAAAAGTAAGACTGTAGCCGACCACGTAAAAGAGATAGGCCATTTCCTGGACCAATTAACCACAGCAGGTGCTAAGATTGCTCTTCATAAGGGACAATGGGGTAGAACCAAGGTGAACTACGTCGGATTACTCATAGGACAACATGATATTGAACCCCAATCTAGCCGAATACAGGCCATACAGAACATTAAAACTCCTGCAAACATCACAGAACTACAAAGTTTCTTAGGAGTGTGCAATTACGACAGTTCATTGAAGATTACTCTGACATTGCATGGCCCCTAACTTCCCTTCTTAAAAAGGACTGCTCATTTCTGTGGACTAAAGCCCAGGACACGGCTGTGACTGAGCTCAAACGACATCTTTCCTCAGCTCCATGTCTTGCCTACCCAGATCCTCATAAGGAGTTCTACCTCGAAGCTGGATTCTCTAGCCACTGCCTCAGCGCTGGTCTGTACCAACTACACGATCAGGACAAGAGTGTGGTCGCTTATGCCAGCAAAACTCTGCTCCCACCAAAGCTTAAATATTCAGACTGTGAAAAAGCCCTTCTCTGCACTGTTTGGGCAATTCAGCGATGCTCCAATTACATTGGAGCACAAAAGGTGATCATAGAGACTTGCCACCAGCCTGTCACGTTCCTCAATAGTCAACGTATCAGAGATGGCATCGTGACAAACGCACGCATAGCTATGTGGTTGATGGCCCTCCAAGGACGTAACATTGAAGCACGGTATGCTCAAAATCACAGGTCTGCACTGGGCAATGGACTTGCCGCATGTCAAAACTGCTCTGATGACATACCAACCGCAACGTTGGAGACAATGGAAACCCAGCTGCAACAACCCACCAGTCATAGGTACTTTGAAGAAAATGTATGCCAAGGCATGCCAACGGCTTACGTCGATGGTTGCTAATACAACCACCAGGGTAGGCTAAAGGCTGGAGCAGGTGTCATGTGGGTGAACAATAATCCTTGCCCACCCAAACACTTCAGCCTGGGACCACAGTCATCACAGTGGGCAGAAGTGGCAGCCATTCTGATCACCCTCCAGATTGCCTCGGCTAACGGCATTAACGAACTCCTTATCTGCACGGACTCAAACTACGCCAGCCTGAGCTTCACATGCCATCTCCCTGGCTGGATACAAAATGGGTTCAGAACTGCTAACAACAAGCCAGTCACGCATCAACACCTGTTCCAATCATGCAACGCCATCATCAGGGAACATGATATGCTTGTCTACTGGAAAAAGGTAAAAGGGCACTCAAAACAGCCTGGCCAAGACAAAGACTTGAATGATCAGACAGATGCCCTTGCAAAAGCAGGTGCACTCCATGGCGACCTGTGGTCACCTCCTACCCCCCCCCACCCTTTCTGTGGCAGCTGTTAGACGCAGCCAGCGTCTCGCTGACGCTGTTTCACCAGCATCACAAACTCTGTCACTGGCTCGTCAGATTTCTAAAGACGACATAGCTTCTCTCCAAGCCTCTGACGACACCATACAAGCTATGTTGAACCACCTTGCTGTCCCCTCCACCTACCCCATCACGTCTGCTGACCTCGCTAAGCTACCAGGCCTCAAACGGTTGAGTGATATAAAGCACACGTTGCGTGTGACGGACAACATCCTCTGGTACGTCCCTGATGAACTCACAACACCAAAGCTCGTGGTTCCCAGGTGCCAAAGGGGGGTCATGCTAATGTATGCCCACGATGCACCGTGTGCCGGACACCACGGTATCATAGCCACCTATGAGACACTAAAACAGGTAGCATACTGGCCCGGCATGCAGAAGGATGTTACAGAGTATGTCAGGGGATGGCTGGTTTGCTGCCACTTCCAGCCGGCAAATCCAAATCACAGAGCCCCACTGCAACGCAGAGGAATAACATTCCCATGGTTAGACTTACAGATCGACTAGGTCGGACCCTTACCTAGGTCAACGAGGGGCAACAAATACTTCTTGACGGTTGTGTGTCAATTTACCAAGTGGGTAGAGTGCCTTCCAGCACCCAACGACACAGCCCAAACAACAGCATACCTTTTGATGAACCACGTCTTCTCCAGGTTCGGATTGCCATTGAGGGTTAACTCAGACAGGGGAACACACTTCACGGCTGAGATTATGCAAGGGATGTGGAAACTATTGGGCGTACGAGCCCAGCTCCATATCAGTCATCATCCAATATCATCCGGCCAAGTGGAGCGGACCAACCGGACGGTGGTCGGTATGTTGAAAAAGTTTGTGACACCGAACCAGAAGGGCTGGGATGTGAAACTCCCCCTTGTGCTTATGGCTATTAGAGCAACCCCGAATCGGTCAACAGCTGTGCCTCTCTTCGAGCTGATGACTGGACGACAGATGACTTTGCCGTTACACCTGTTATACCAGCCCGGAGACTCCAACCTGGTCACAGCGTACACTACTCACCAATACCTCAAGGAGCTGCACAGGCATCTGAGGAAAGGGTTTGCATTCGCCCAACAGCAGCTCCAGAAGAGTGCGGACCTCACGTCCAGCCCCCTCTTTTCGGTAATTCAGAAGGATTATGCACATGCTCAATTTGGGACAGCACTGATGTCAGACATGCTGCGAGAAGTGAGCTCGTCTGTGGACAGTCTCGCCATGGGCAGAATTCCTCCATACCTGGTACCGCTGAGCCTTGTACAGACTGTGCTGGCCTCTGCCACCTCAGGACAAACCAACCCCCTTCAAGCACATCTGGCATATTCTCTGGGTAGTGGCATTCCTCTACACATAGCCCCCGAGCAAGGCGAGATAGCATTTCTTTTGAACTTACCCATTATTGAGTCTAACAACATTTACAGACTCAAGGACATGGTGAATGTTGGGTTTTGGCAAGGTAGCATCCACATCCGGATTCACACACCCGACGTGGTGGCCTACCACGACAGCAATGACCAGCTGTACCTAGCCCCGAACCTGCGCATGTGCACTCAGACCAAAGACATCCATTACCTTTGCCCAAGTAAGCCATTCCTCCGGGACAACACAGAGGGAATCTGTGGTATGCACCCCATGAGAAGCGACACCCGCTGCCCACCGGAGACTAAACCTCGTGTTCAAGTCACCTACACCCAGGCCGAAATTGTGGGAGACCGTTGGTAAGTCAACACTCCAGCTCGGGTAGCAACACTAACCTATGACCAGCATGACACCGCTACTCGCATCAGCTTACTTAATCAGACCATGTGGATTCAAGTTCCGAAGGATGCAATCCTGCACATTGATGATTTGGCACTCTATCATTTACCCAGCGAAGAATACCACACCGAGCTGGAGGTCTCTACCTTTTTCAAGGACTACAATTTCACCCTCGGTCCTGAACTAGAGATGAGGATTGCAGAGGGGTGGATCCAGTTGATCGATATCACCCCCATCGACCAGGCCTTACTGACTCTTGATCGGATGTCTGCTCTTACCAACTCCCCTGTGGTCAGATCCTGGACCGCTGCGGACACCGCACTATGTTTAACCACCACGCTAGGATATGCCCTTACCCTTGGCCTATCTTTTGTCCTTTACAGAAGGGTCAACGGAATGCAGGAGTCAGTAAACAAGTGTACCGCGGTGTTTCCTGGGACCTTCAAGCGGAGCCGCGAGAAGAGGGACACGCAAGCTGAACCCGAACCTAACCTGATCGAGATCGATCGACCCACTGTCAGTGCACCACAGCACTGAGGACTAATAAGACCCACCTGTCACCTGGACTATTACGATCCAACCAAACGTCGCCCGCCTAAGCTTCTTTGCAAACCCCGTCGGCCGAAGGGGGGAATATGTAGGATCGTATTCAGATCAATGGGGACCATTTGTAACATCGTAAAATATCTTGACCTCTCAATAGGGGTCACACCAGTGATTAGAGATCCGGGTGGTGAAACAAAGAGGGCCATTTGGGCATCGTAAAGACCCTGACCTCTCAATAGGGGTCTAATCGGCGTCAGCAGATTTGGGTTTTGAAATAAAGAGGACCATTGAGGGTCGTTAAGGCTATGACCTCTCAGTGGAACTCTAATCGGCACCAGCAAGTCTGATCCAACTGTCCTCTTGTAACACATCCATCAATTGACCAGGATAAATCCCAACAAACACTCGTGGACTTCACAGAAATTCCAACAGGGAGAATTGGGTCGTTGTCAATAAACATGGACACCAGATGTGTTAAACAGGAAAGAGGGCAAATGGTCAGTCAAGTCTTGAAAGTCTCCCTCTTGTTAACCACAAAAGAATAGTTTAAAATAATTCAAACCTACATCTCCACATTGTATCTTTGTCCCCATGTTATTCAACCTCGCCTATAACCTTAAAAGCATTTGTGTTAGTTGTATTCTGCTTATATTACCATTCTTGTACAAACTTTATGTCAATGTACTTATAACCCTCGCATGTTTTATATCTAAATGTTTCTCTCTTCATTACTGGAAAGATGATGTATAGCACAATAACGCGTTGTCGATCCTATCGATTTTATGTCATTCTAAGAGTTTTACAGCACCAAACCTCTAAGTGATCCTAAATGCAAATGAGCTACTAAGCAAAACAAAGAAACTTGGTTTCGCTCCAAAATCAGCTCATCACATTGGATAACTCACTTTGGAGGGCTAGGAACCCGCCAGGCTTAAAACATCCTTGAACGGAGCTATCAAGGCTCAGCTCTTCAGCGTTCGCGACTTTCCGATTGAACCACCTCCTGAGACCTGTCTCTCTCTTCGGAGACAGATTTTCTTCTATGCAAGTATTAGAAATTATTCTTAACAGCTGCGTTTAAGCGTAACCCCTTTTGCAAAGATTGTCTTTGATGGTTCATGCAGAGGTGAATAGTCGTTTGTAATCCTGCCACTTTTTTGTTTGTAAACCTCTTATTTTTCTTTACTGTTTTATGTTACGTTTGTCTTAACGTGTTATATCTAGTCAGTTGTTATTTTTCTCCTCGTTAGTATAATCAATAAACCCGCATTTGTTATCTACAATTGAATTGTTGCGGTGTCTCTTTATCACATATTGACGTCCCTTAAACTGCTTGATTTCGTTATAATTGCTGGACGCAGTGCTGTACTACAGTAAGGATGTTATGTTTCCAAGGCCAGGAAAGTAATATTTCTTAGATTTGATATATGATCTGCTGATCACTTGATGGACGAGTGAATCTAGTTTGTCGATATTATTAGGTCTGCTGAATCCAATAAAGGTGTATAAAATGGGTATAGTTAGTCATCATTAATTATCCGTATTTTTCTGTGATCAAATTCATAGTTTCCCCGAAATACACTACAACCTTTAATAAGGTTTCATCTTTATTTTATTTGGACAGTGAAGAGTATGACGTGTTATTTTACATTTGATTATAATCAGGTACAGAAATTGGATTAAGTACTGTTAGACCAACCTGAAACACATGAGAAGCACTGTTTGTTGTATGTTTGCTTTACTATATATGTGTTCATTGTGTTAGTTTACTCTTTTAAATTTATTTAAATTTATTTATTCCTTTTGTGGCAGGGCCAGTATTTGAATCACTTGCCAAAAATCCTCATGTTGAGCCATGTGTAACACAACACATAAGGACATGTCTGAAACAAGACAAGTTAGACAATCTCATCAAAATAAGTTTATAAGTTATATACTGTATAAGTTTATAAGTTTAACCAGAGCTTTTGTTATAAAAGAGGGAATCGTATTCACAGGAACATCATGTAGGTGTCAGAACTGAAAACGCCCTTGTTACTGAGATTACATCTGTTATTGACACCAGGTCCAGTGAACGGCATCTTCTGGAATGCACCTCAGTGCCTGGTTGTGGAAGAACACAGTCGCTGCATAACCTTCATTCGGATTCCGACATTAGTAATGCTTGTTCGAAAATAATTTTTAAAGACAATCCAGCTCACGTGGGCAAACAGTACTGCAGATTCCTTTGTAAAGAACGCACAGGTCGATGCTAGATTTGTGAAGACCAAAATTAAAAATCAGTGCTGGCAGGATTAGTATTACCTGTTTTAAAGTGTTGTTGGTATTATTTTAGGTGCTGGGTCATATCTGTAAGTTACCAGGAGTCTCCCGTTTGTTTATTTATCATGGAAACTCTCGTAATATTTCTCTAAATCTCTAACCAAATTCACAGAAGTATCCAACTAAGTTTACTACCCAAACTGCTATCCAATCATAGCAGTGGGACTTTACCTCCAAGTCTTTAATGCGACACGCCCTTTAAAAGCCCATTAATTGATTTTGAAATTGTTTAATGTAAAAAAAAAAAAATCGAACATCATAAGTAGCGCTTATAAAACCATAAACAAGCCAAGTTCATCACACCTTTAAAGCTCAGATAAGCTTTTTGTAGTGATACCAAAGGAATTATGCTCTCCTTAGGAGTTGTTTAAA
The DNA here is from genome assembly GCA_029783895.1 of Triplophysa bombifrons. NCBI lineage: Eukaryota > Metazoa > Chordata > Actinopteri > Cypriniformes > Nemacheilidae > Triplophysa > Triplophysa bombifrons. The sequence continues at coordinate 10,993,035 of CM056455.1, forward strand.
ACAGAGGAAGAAAAAAGTAGCATACAATAATTGAACAATAATGTTAAAAATGTGCTATCAAGTTTAGCTGTTTCCACCAGTGCCATCCCTCTCAAATATTATCTAGAGCACTGTTTAAATCTCAAGTGTGGCAAGCAAAAATCACAAGAAATTGTAACATTGAACAAAAATAGTTATATAATCAAAATTATTGTAATATATATTGAATTGGGAGACAAGTGTATCTCCCCAGCCCTAGTAAAACATCAGGCTTATACAATATCTACTATAATGTAATGTATTTGCAACAATAAATTTCAATGTTATTTATTTAAAAATTTAAATTGAAGTATACAAATGTGTTGCATGAGTGTGGATTTAGTTAGCTTTCCTTGCTTTTCTATTTTTTATGTTAAGTGTTCCCTGTGTAAGAGCTTGAGAAACCATGAAGCTATGCTGGAAACACTTAAGCAATCACACAGGAATTGTGGGTGGCTGTTTTGCACTTCATTCTTTTACTGACACTAGGAGGTCGCCACGACTCCAACTCCCCATTTGCTGCTGCAACCCACCCAGATGTTTAAATATAGGCATAAAGAATTTGAATTAGATATCAGAAAGGTAATGACATTATATGAGTGTACATTTTTTAGATAAACTGCGTCATTCATTTCTCATTATCTTTAATCAGTTTAATTTTGCAGTATAACACATGTCTACACCGGATGTGGCGTGATGCGATGCAACAAAAGACAATAGAATGCACGGTTCAACAGTTTATATTGTATGAAAGATTGTTTGAAATATCTTGTTTTACCTATTGTAATGCAAAATAACAAAAATACAGAATAACAATTTTATTTATTTATTGTTTATTTGAAAACAGATACAGTATCATAATTTTTTTGACAACCCCATATATACAACAAACTGACTGTGGTAATGTGAAGCCATCCATAGTCTTCTCTGTGGTTGGGTTTTTTCTGTTAATGATAGACAACTCCTTGTAAAACAGTAAAAGAACTATGGTGAATGATTAAAAGGCATATTAAAGCCCTTATGTATGCAATCTACAGTATTTGGTTCTTAAATTATTGACCTGGCTTTGTTACCCTTCAGATATTCCAGAAGACATTATATATGTCATTAAGCACCTAAAGAAGGAAGCAATATTAGGGAAATACAAAATGAAGAATTTCATTTGAAACACATAAAGGTTCTCTACATATGGCTCTAGGCCAATATTATTCGAGTGTTAAGGCTTCAGATTAATTTCCAGTAGATATTTAGATTAACTATTTCACTGCCATTGACGAGTTATCTCGTCATTTAAAAAAAAACAGTTCCCTGCCAAAGACGAGTTATTATGGCAATCAGTGTTTGTACAGTTTTACAGCAGGTGGCGCTATTACACACCTTTGGGAAAAAGTACAGAATCCAGAACCTAGAAAGTACAGTATATGTTTTAGCGGTTTTTAATGATTGTTCTGAGTGTTATCTGGGCGGAATCTTTGACAAAAAAATGTTAATTATCTCAGCTGTTTAATCAAAGTGATGCATTTTTGAAGAAACCTACCCACATCTACGGAATGATAAAAAACAAACAAATGAAGAAAGAAGAATACGGTTTCTTTTGTTTGAAAGCTGAGACTCTGTTCTTTCATTTCTTTTCATTTTTCATATTGTTTGCCCATATATTCTTTACAGAAAATTTACTGTGAGCCATTAAAGTTGGGTGAAAATGTAAAAAAACGCTGGCGTAGGCTGGCAACTTTTATTTAAAGAGGCTGGCGGCGAATGAGTTAAAGAGAAACACTTCTGTAGATGTGGTGCCCTATGTTTTCCATTCTCTCTAAGTTTCTCCAACAGTTCCAGCTTTAGAGCTGGGCGAGCGCACAGATGGGTAAATGTCAGTTAAATGTCCCGAAAAGATCGTCACCATAGTGTGTGACACTGGGTAATCTCTGTGACACTGGGTAACTTCACAGGCCACTTTGACAGGACTAAAACCATAATGTTTCAAACTGTCAGGTTAATACCATTTACTACCCAGCTGGTTTGGCAGGTACATAGTGGCCTTGCTTTTCCCCTTCACTTAAAACTCCTAATATGTGTTCCTGCTGAGCTAAACCTTTTTCTGTTGGTCAGGCCACTTTCAACCTCCTTGTGTCATGTATTTTAATTATTTCATAGTACATGCGAACCTGGACTGCAGATAAATCCCGGTCTGTGTTTGGCTATTGCAAAATAATATAACTATTTATATTTCATTTGTTAATATTAATTAATATTATTAATTCACTGTATAATAATTGTATAAAATAAACAATTTGTTGAATTTTGTTTGGTCGCATTTAAAGAAAGCGTATGGTAGATTGACATTTAGCCAGTCTAAATTCAAAATATTGGAGAGACAAGTTTTACAAAGTAACGGTTGATTGATTTTTAGATGATTCAACTTTATTGTCATTACACATATACAAGTACAGTGTAACGAAATGTAGTTTAGGTCTAACCAGAAGTGCAATTAGCAAGTGCGGGATATACAGTGTGAATAAATACAGAATACAATATTAGGAAAATACAGAATACAATATTAGGAAAATACTTTACAATGGGCATGTACTATGAAAATATGACAGTCTGTATGTACTATGAACAATATAAACAGAAGGCTATATACTGTGAACATTAATGTACAGGTGGTTATGAACAGATAACAATATAGACTATACAATAGTGCAAGTGACTTAAGTGTGCATTAGTTACAGACATTAGCTATTAAAGTTACAGTGCAGTAGATGAGTTGATGTGGTTATTAAAGGTACGGTGCAGTACATGAGGTAATGCAGTTATTGAAGTTATAGTGCAATACATGAGTAGATGCAGTTATACAGTTACAGTACAGTAGATGAGTTAGTTTAGTTATTGAGTTACAGTGCAGTAGAGAAGTTGGTGCAGTTATTGAAGTTACTGTGCAGTAGATGAGGTAATGCAGTTATGAAAGTTACAGTGCAGTAGATGAGGTAATGCAGTTATGAGAGTAGTCCATTAGTGCAAATGAGCATTCAGTGTAATATTCCTGGTGTGCAAGTGAGCAGTAAAGAGTGCAAATGATGCTGTGTGTGTGTAAACAGTCCGGTAGAGCAGATAACATGAAGTACTTATTACTTGGTACTTAGTTATGAGGGGTAGTGGAATCAGTGGGGAGCAGAGTTCAATAATGAAGCAGTTCTTGGAAAATAGCTGTTTCCTAGTCTGCTGGTTCTTGCCCGGAGGCACCTGAAGCGCCTACTGGAAGGCAGGAAAGTAAACAGTCTATGAGCGGGGTGAGAGGAGTCCTTGAGAATGCTGCGAGCTCGACGCAGACAGCGTTTCTTCTGGATGTCCTCAATGGAAGGGAGTGTAGTTCCTGTGATGCGCTGGGCTGTTTTCACCACCCGCTGCAGTGCCTTGCGCTCAGCAACAGAACAGTTCCCGTACCAGACTGTGACACAGTTGGTCAGGATGCTCTCTATCGTGCAGCGATAGAAGTTCACCAGGATAGTTAAAGACAGTTGGTTCTTCTTCAGTGTCCTCAGAAAGAAGAGACGCTGGTGAGCCTTCTTGACCAGGCATGAGGTGTTGGTGGTCCAGGACAGGTCCTCCGAAATATGGGTCCCCAGGAACTTAAAACTGGAAACACGTTCAACAGCCGTCCCGTTAATGTGGATGGGGTCGTGTGTGCCTCCTTTTGCCTTCCTGAAGTCCACGATGATCTCCTTTGTCTTGGAGGTGTTAAGGAGCAGGTTGTTGTTTGAGCACCATGTGGCCAGGTGCCGTACCTCCTCCCTGTAAGCAGTCTCATCGTTGTTGCTGATGAGACCAATCACTGTTGTATTGTCCGCAAACTTGATGAAGGAGTTAGGTCCATTCACAGGTCTGCAGTCGAGTGTGAAAAGGGAGTAGAGAAAGGGGCTCAGTACGCAGCCCTGTGGTACACCAGTGTTGATGGTGATGGTGGTGGAGCAGATGTGGCCTAACCTAACAAGCTGTGGCCTGTTCGGCCTGTAAGTCCATAATCCAGTTGCAGGTTGAATTGTTAATGCCTAGGTTTCCAAGTTTGATGATTAGCTTGGAAGGGATGACGGTATTGAATGCAGAGCTGAAGTCTACAAACAGCATGCGTGCATAAGTGTCCTTATTGTCCAGATGTGTGAGCACGGAGTGCAGCGCCATGGACACTGCATCATCTGTGCTCCTATTGCTACGGTAGGCAAATTGGTATGGGTCCAGTGTGGATGGTAAAGAGTCTTTTAGGTGTGACAGGACCAGCCGCTCGAAGCACTTCATAACAATGGGTGTGAGTGCTACAGGGCGGTAGTCGTTCAGGCATGTCGGGCTGGAATGTTTTGGAATGGGCACAATGGAGGTGGATTTGAAACATGCTGGAACCACTGCTTGGGCGAGGGACAGGTTGAAGATATCCGTGAAGACCCCAGCGAGCTGCTCCGCACATGCCCTGAGTACGCGACCAGGGATGCCATCAGGACCAGCAGCCTTGTGTGCGTTTATCCGGCTTAGTGCAGTGTAAACATCTGTGGAGTTTAGTGTGATGATTGGGTGGTCAGTAGAAGTTGTGATGATTGGGTGGTCAGTAGAAGGTGTGAGCCTTTGAGGTTCCTTATTGTCTCTCTCAAAGCGTGCATAAAAGTCATTAAGCTCGTTCAGAAAGGCAGCATCTGTGGCTATGGGGATGGAGTGGTTGGGTTTGTAGTCACTAATGGCCTGGATGCCCTGCCACATGCGTCGAGGGTCAGAATTGGTAAAATGCTCCTTGCGAATGTGTACCGGAATTTAAGGGCAGTCCACGAACGCGTGTATGCGTAGTAACGTTTGTTTATGCTGTCACATTAAAACCGTGTTTATCTTCATAACAGATTAATGTCCACACTAAAAAAACTATATACACATGGATGCATTTTGTAATATTATTTTCACACATTTGTGAGTCTATGTCACAGCCATTCACTTTCTCCCTCACTTTCTCTTTTCTTTCTTCTAGCATTATAGATGACTGGGAGAAGGATATCAGTGTGCACCCTTTGCTGCTTCCTCAGAGCTCTTGCGAGGTGCTCCAGACACTTCTGATCTCCAGCACCTCCAGGCTGCCTCCACAAGTGCGCTACATGAACTCATATCAGGTGACATACTGCACTGACGACACACACACACCATACCAGAACCAATGACAGATGCACAGTAATCTGCTGCTAGGTCATTATACTTCACCACAAGCAGCAAATGTCTGCTTCCATACAAATTCCAATGTTGTGCTCTACACTAATCACTACATTTATTAGTTTTTTTTTTAAATAATGAATTATGTTATGTAAACCAGAGTAAAACAGCTAAAATAATTTAACTAAGATTGTTTTTAACTCTGAAGACAAAAAAATTAATGTTTAAGGAAAGAGGTTTTTGTCAGCAATTGGCAGTCAGTCTTCACTGAAACCAGGCAAGATGAAACATGGGTTCATTGAAGCACAACATGTTCTGGGCAAGGTTGACTTAAAGCCCTGCTGTAATGTAATCTTGTAATCTGAGGTGCCCAAGTGAATAGTTGAGTAGTAGTAGTAATAGTAATAGTTCCTGAATAGCTCTTGAAGGCAGCAGTTTCAGTGGCAAACCGCAATACAGATGGATCTCAGTGGTTTACTAAAGTCAACTGATTTTCCAAAATAGTGGAGCAGTCGATTAATGCACCGAAAACAGACCTACCTTAAGTATTAGTTGTCTTTTTCTGTAAGTCCAACTCAACTTTATTTATATAGCGCTTTTTACAATTTTCATTGTTACATAGCTGCTGTACATGAGACATATTGACTACAAGTAAAACAACTAAAATCATATACCTGTAAAAACAAGAAAAAGGTGAAAACACAAAAGACAAACATGCAAATGCTCCACACACAATATGCATACATACTTACACACATCGACATAGACGCACACACGAAAACACACTTGCACACACGCACAGTGAAAGCACACATTTAAGATAAAGGAGAGAGAACCCAGGTCAAATATTAAACGGACTATAAATTCCTATATGCAATATTAATTATGTAAAACTTCTGAATTCTAAAGCAGCCCCCCGGTCAAAACTCCAATCGAGAAAAAAAACCTCAGGAGAACCCAGGCCCAACCAGGGGATTCCAGTTCCCCTCTGGCAAAAGCTGTTGCCTCTGCACAAGCTCAACAGTGCTTGCACAACAAGGTTAAATATAAAATAAATAAATTACTAATAAGGTATATTATAGATTTAAGATTATCATTAACAATCTAATAGCATTTGAAATTTTGTAGGGAAATCGTGTCAAGTCGCCGCATCCTTTATCCAGCTCTATCATCTCAGCTCTTGTCAGGTCACCGCTTCCAATTCTCCGCTCTGCCATCAGGTCTGGGCATGACCTGCATCCTGCAGTAACATTGGAACAAACCAACGAGACTGGCTGAGAGTAGAGTACTGTTCTGCACTCTTTGATGCAACAAGTACATCAGTTGTTGTTGGATATGTTCCTGTTTCCGGTTGATCTAAATAATGCAGCCTAAACCCTCTGAGGATTAATATTATGGAAGTGTAGTGTATGCAAGATTAAAACGATGCGTCTTTAGTCTAGATTTAAACTGACAGAGTGTGTCTGCCTCCCGGACAGTGCAGGGAAGAACATTCTAAAGTTTAGGCGCTAGATAACAAAAGGATCTACCATCTGCACTTGATTTTGAAATTCTAGACATTACCAACTGACAGGACGCCTGAGAGCGTAATGCATGTGGAGGACTGTAATACAATAGAAGTTCACACAAATACTGCGGAGCTAGTAATAAGCAAGATCTTAAAGTTAATGCGATGCTTTAAAGGTAACCAGTGCAAGGTTGACAGAACCAGTCTTATGCTGCCGCGTTTTGAACCAGTTGGAGTTTTTGTAATAGGCCTGCAGGGCAACCACCTAAAAGTGCATTACAGTAATCTTGTCTTGATGTCATGAATGCATTAATTAATTTCTCTTCATCTGACAGTGACAGCATATGACGTAGTTTAGATACATTCTTAAGATGGAAAAATGCAATTTTACAGGTGTTTGCGACATGGCTCTCAAATGACAGATTACTATCGAATACAACGCCAAGATTCTAAGCTGACGACCAGGTTTTTATGGAGCATCCATCAATAGTTAAGCAGTATTCTTGGTTTTCGGTACAGTAAGTGACACTTCTGTTTTCTGTGTTTCATGAGGCTTTGAGGAAATATAAAGTTGAGTATCATTAGTATAACAGTGAAATCTAATTCCGTGTCGCTTTATTATATCTCCTAGAGGTAGCATGTATAATGTAAAGAGCAGAGGCCCTAAGACTGAGCCCTGTGGTACACCGTACTGGACTTGCGATTTGCGGGACACCTCATTTTTTATTGCTACAAATTGAAAATGGTCGGATAAATAAGATTTGAACCATTTCAATGCCATTCCTTTAATGGCAACATAATTTTCGATTCTATGTAGGAGTATGCTGTGGTCAATGGTGTCAAATGCAGCACTAAGGTCTAGCAGCACCAATAATGAAATACAGCCACGGTCAGATGCAAAAAGCAGATCATTTGTAAGTAACTCTGATCAAAGCAGTCTCTGTACTGTGACATGCTCGAAGGCATGCTTAAATGCTTAAGGCACATGTCCTAATGTCAGAGATGAGTTAATAATACTAAGAAGAGGATCTATAATTTCTGGGAGCATTTCTTTCAGTAGTTTTGTAGGTATAGGGTCTTCTAGCTTTAGAATTTAGATGTTATACATAATTAATATTGCATATAAGAATTTATAGTCCGTTTAATATTTGACCTGTGTTTCTCTCTCCTATGTGTGCTTTCACTGTGCGTGTGTGCGAGTGTGTTTGCGTGTGTGCGTCTATGTCAATGTGTGTAAGTATGTATGCATATTGTGTGTGTGTGGAGCATTTGTATGTCTGTCTTTTGTTGTTTTCACCTTTTTCTTGTTTTTACAGGTATATGCCTTTAGTTGTTTTTCGTGTATTCAATGTGTCTCATGTACAGCTGCTTTGTAACAATGAAAATTCTAAAAAGCGCTATATAAATAAAGTTGAGTTGAGAGTTGAGTATAGGGTCTAGCATGCATGTTGTTGATTTAGATGATCTAATGATTTTAGACAGTTCATTGTGATCTACGGTAGAAAATAATTGCAATTTCTCCTTAGGGGTGCTGCAGTTAGTTTGTTCAGCAGGATTCACTTCTGGTTGCATCGTTATAATTTTTTTCTCTAATATCTTGGATTTTACTAGTGAAGTAGTTCATAAATTCATCACTGTTATGCTGATAATCAGAATCTGAAGTCGCTGACGACTTAGTTTTTGTTAATTTAGCCATTGTGTTAAATAAAAACCTAGAGTTGTGATGGTTTTCTTTTATTAGTGATGAAAAGTAGGCGAATCTAGACATTTTTATGGCATTCCTGTATTTTTTGAGTACTGTCCTTCCATGCTGTACAAAATACCTCTCTAATTTAGTTTTATTAAAGTTCCGCTCCATTTTTCGGGTTGCTTTCTTTATAGCCTGAGTGTGTTCATTATACCACGGTGTTGTTCTAACATTTTTAATCTTCTTTAAACGCGAGGAGCAACTGTGTCTCATGTTTCTGAGAAGGTGGGGTTAAAATTTTCAAAATGTCAAGATCTTCAATGTTTTACTCATGCTAAAGAATTGAGACATTTCAGGCAGATTGTCGAGAAACGCATCTTTGGTAGTTGAAGTAATCGATCTACCATATTTGTAACAAGGAGTTTGATTTGCAGCCGTAGGCAGGTGAAGCAAACATAATATATGATATTGATCCGAAATGTCTTCACTCTGCTGAAGGATTTTAACATCGTCCACATTTATACCGTAAGATAGTATTAAATCTAAAGTATGTATTACGAAGGTGATTTGGTCCTGACACGTTGACTAACGCCCATGGAGTTAAGAGTGTCTTTTAAAGCCATTCCCAAGGCATCTGTTTCATTATCTAAATGGATGTTAAAGTCAACAACGACAAGGACTCTATCTGCGGCCAGTACTAATTCTGATAAGAACCCACCAAATTCTTTAATAAAATCTGTGTGGTTCCCTGGAGGCCTATATACAATAGCTAGAATACATTTTTTTAAATGTTCTGTCCTAAGTATTAGGTGTTGATACGTGCAGTACCATGACTTCTAAAGAATTGTATTTAAAATTAGACTTCTGAGAGATGCTAAAATAATTATTGTGAAGTGCAGCGACACCTCCCCCTCTACCTTTTAGGCTCGTGTTTATAGTTATAATCTTGGGGAACGGATTCATTTAGACTAATATAATCATCTGGCTTTAGCCATGTTTCTGTCAAACAGAGCATGTCTATTTTATGATCGGTTATCATATCGTTAACAAAAAGTGCTTTATTTGAGCAAGATCTAATATTAAGCAATCCCAGTCGTAACAGTTGATTATCTGTATTTTGTTTATGTTTGATTTGTTTAACGTTTATTAAATTACTTTCAAGAGGTTTACGCATTATTTTATGTTTGCTAATCCGGGGGACAGACACAGTCTCTATTTTATGATCTTTGTGAGAAGGGATTAATACATGTTGTATATTTTGTGTATTCTGTAACGTGAGACGGCAAGCAGACAGTTGGTTAAGCCATTCTGTCTCCTTCCTGACCTCGGCCCCAGGTAGTCAGCCTTTAGCATTATTAAGACTGTGTGCCAAATTTCTATAGAGGAGGGAAACCCCATCCCAGGAGGGATGGAGACCATCTTGTTTCAACAGGTCAGGTCTGCCCTCAAAACTCTTCCAGTTATTTATAAAATCTATATTATTCTGCAGGCACCACTCAGACAACCAGCCATTTAGTGATGATAATCTGCTATAAATCTCATCACCACGGTAAACGGTGAGGGGGCCAGAGAATAATACAGTGTCTGACATCGTGCTTGCGAGCTCACACACCTCTTTAATATTATCTTTAGTGATCTCCAATCCTCTGATAAATTTGACTTGATGACAGGCACTCTGGCTCCCTGTAAACATTTGACTTATGGTGGCTGGTGCCTCCATGTTAACGTTCCGGACAATAGAATCACCGATCACACCGTCAGCCTAACTACTTCCCTGCATTTATCGCATGTAAAACCCTCGCCGCTGACAGAGAAGGCTAAGCTAAACATATGACATGATGTGCAAGTAACAACAATAGGAATAGAAGCCATGACTCACCGGGTATGAAGTGCAATCCTAATTTACCAAGGTTGCTTGATAATTCTTAGTATATACGCTTTAAAAGAGAAACAGTTAGCACACAAGACAAATAGCGGGATATGATATTCCACAGTGTAAACAGAAAGCAAGCTAACACCCTAATACTATGCTAGCGGCGTTAAGTTTCAATTAATATAGGTTTAGAATATAAAGTTATAAATAATTCGGCAACGACAGTGGTAGGTAACGATAGGAAATACACTAATATTAAGACCAAGAACAAATGTGAGGTGAAGCAAGTGTCAGAGGATTCAAACTACCCGCCGGCAGCGATGCAATCAGGAACCAATTCTCCCCGACGGAACCAGTTTTGCGCATTCCTAGATTGCAAAGGACACTTTCATTCAACCTTCTTATATGTGACTGTGCATATGCGGTTTTCTTTTTTACTGATTTAGCTAATATGTTAAAGTTTTTTTACTCATTTGACAGTTTTTAATTGCCCAACCAAACTTACGTCAGGACGTTTTTGTCGCATCTCTTATGCAGGATTTTCTTTTGAGTTTGAAAAGTAAGAAGAGTTTCAATCTGAATCTTAACCTGCCTTTAATTGCACATTCCTGGTCTTATTGTGCAATTCTGACACTTTTCAGGCTTTTTTGAGTGATACCTGGTGGATAAAATGTGCCCGATGATAGATGTAAAATGGGTTGCAAGTCACAGTATTCATTGAAAACACACACACAATAATTATCAAGCTATATTCCTGCAGAACTCAGTAATGAGATTGAATAATATCTGATTCAGTTACAGGACAGACATTGACCGCCCTCTTTCTGTTTGGTCGGGTAAAAGTGTTTGAAAATTCTGTGAAGAAGAGTTATCTGTTACTTAATTGTTAACTAATAAGAGCAGTAAAATGGCTCTGATACCAAACCAAGTAAACTGCCTTGAAGCCTGTAGGTAGCTGTCAGGCTGTTTCTGTAGGTAGCTGTCAGGCTGTTTCTGTAGGTAGCTGTGGGCAGTGTCTTTTCTGAAATGGTACCACTGAAGGTGGTAAAAACAATCTACATAGATGACATGCCACAAAAATAGCAATCCTATACTGATCCTTACGGCATTCATCTCGCGTTTGGTTTCAATACTTTGACATTAATATGTTTTAAAGATGGCCCAATAATTAAAAAATGTCGGTGATTATCCCACTTAACATATCTTTTGCTTGCATGAACTGCTAGTTTCCAGAACAGAACATTTTCTGTTCACCTCAGATTGTCTGCAGGGTGATTAGCATCTCACAAGCTTGATTTCTTTTTGGCCCTTCTTTTTGTTGTCACACATTCAGATAATTAATTGGTCTAGCCATACTGCAGCTATTCTCCAGTAAGCAGAAAACTATCATTCTTCATGCCAATTTGTGCAGTGCTCTGATAAGAAAATGGCAGGCAGCTGGAATGAAGCAGATGTGCTTTTGGGAATGTTGCTTACACTGTACTGTGCTGGGAACAACACTTGTATGTAAATGACCTGAATAGATACAAAAAGTTTATTAAAATATTCAGCCCCTCAAAGTTGTCATGAAGGGCAAAATAAGCTTTATAGACCAAATAATTTTTTGTACCAGGCTGTAATTTTTTTTTCTCCGCTATATAGTTGGGCATTTTAACATGAGGCTCAATGAGATTCTTCTCTGTTTTGGAGTCAGTCTCTAGTGGCCAGTCAATGAATTGCAGTTTAAAGTAGCAGTCTGTAACATTAAATCCTAGCGGTTCAGCTTGGTATCTCAGTCCAAATTCGAAATAATTGCGAGGGTGTTTCCCCGCCCCTCCTTCTCCTCGGACTTTACGCTTACAGGAGCTGCGAGACACTTATAGTAGTGTAATGGAAAGCATAAACTCGTACATTGAAGTTTATCTGATAATTTATACATTTGCAGTGGTTTTGTTGTTTGCAAATATAACTCAAACAGCAGCTCGTTTCAGAGGTTTTGGAGGTCGCATTTACGGGCCATATTGCTGTGTCGTTTAAATTACCACAATACAATTGTATATATTATGCCTCATAAGTTGTAAAATAATAAAGTAATTCTTTCTCAGTTTGCAACGTAATTAGTATTTGAAAGGATGGAATCTGCTCTGACCCAGATTGTTTGTTTGCTGCAATTGCACTGATTGCCGCCAACTGGCAACCGAGCTGTCGAAATACACTAGTGGGTAAAATATCAGTAGGCGGGGTCAGACAGAACAAAACAAAAACAGGCATTCCGACACAGAACGCACATTTCAGAGTGGAATAACTGGCTATAGCATTGTTTTTTGGACACACCAATATATGAACTTAACATGTTTTTTAAATTTCTATCAATATATTAAGGTTATGTTTTAATTTATTACGGTAAAATTATTACATACAGCTTCTTTAAGTCCCATCTGTGTTGGTTTTTATGAGAGAGACTGGAATGTTGTCACTAGGCTTTAACAAGTGTTGAGGAAAAATGATATTTAACCAATTTGGATGAGGCTGAAAAGAAAATCACTCACAAATAATTTAATCGTGCAAGAGGGTAGTCGGACATATAGAAAGTTCTGCAGGGAGAAGACAAGAGGAAGTTAAGGCAAACTATCTTCACAGCGTTCTCTAACTGAAAGCGTAAGTCTCCTACTAAAGTATCCTAGCAACCAATTCTAGGAATAAATGATCAAAGACAATTCTCTGAGGAGTTGATCTACCATTGTAATTCTGGCGAAAGTTAGAGGAGCAGGATGTTGAGATTGTGGAAAGTTCTAAATATCTGGAAATATACCTAGATACAAGAGAAGCGAAAGTCATCACAAGTCTGCTGTAGTGCGTGAGTCTGCTATTTACCCTGTTACCTTGTTTTAACTGTTGAACTGGACTGATGCCTGTTGCTAGTTAAGATTATTTGAGCTTGTTTATTTAGTCACTCGTTGACTGATAGTTTGAGCTTGTTTATTTAATTACTCGTTGACTGATTGCTCAGTTGTTGTTTGTTTTGCTAATCGAGAAGGCGTGTTCCAGCTGTATTCTGTTCGCGCCAATCTCATCACGCGCCAGCGGTAGCGTCAGCCCTCATGTCAGCCTCCTCATGTGAAGACCGACGAGTGTAAAGACATGCGACTCTACCTGCGCGACTCCACCGAGGAAAGACACCGGCAAGGCACATCAGTATACTTAACATACCTTTGCTTTCATTTAATTGTCTACTAACATGTGTTTCGAGTTTATTCCTGTAATCCTCCGTAGGCAGCGTTCTCACCCAAGACGCAAGGCACGACGCACACACTCTCAAGCGCGTCCCATTCACATCTCCCCTTTAACACCTCTGTCTCTCTATGGGTCTCTGGATCTGCCAGTCAGTTGTGAACAAGACTGACTTCATCCATGCGTTTGCCAGCCAGTCTGACATTCACATTCTTGGTCTTACCGAGACATGGATTCGTCCTGAATTCTCCGCCACACCCGCTGCTCTCTCGACAAACTACTCATTTTCTCACTCTCCCTGCCAAACCGGAAGAGGAGGAGGCACAGGTTTGCTTATTAACAATGACTGGAAATATTCCACACTATCTTCCCTATGCAACAACTATTCATTTGAATACCATGCTGTTAATATCACTTTTCCCACTCAGCTCAGCGTTGTTGTAGTTTACCGCCCCCCAGGTCCTCTTTACAACTTCATTGAAGAGTTAGATGTGCTGCTCTCATCATTCCCGGAGGATGGCGGCCCTCTTGTACTCTTTGGGGACTTCAACATCCACCTGGAGAAACCATATGCGCCTCGTCACAGACTGTACTCACAGATCAGGAAACCAGCTGGATCTCATCTACATCCGTAACTGCACCACAGATGACATTCAAGTCACACCTCTTCACATCTCGGACCACTTCTTCATGACTTTCAACATGCTCCTTCCTACATGCACTACACTAACACCACCACCCGTTTACTTTAGACGGAACCTTCGCTCTATCTCCCCGAGCTCATTCTCTGCTAAAGTGACATCCTCTCTTGCCTCCAACTTGTTATCTCTAGATGCTGACACTGCCACCGACACCTTGTGCTCAACACTTACATCCTGTCTAGATAACCTTTGTCCTCTGTCCACCAGACCAGCTCGTGCCACCCCCTCTTGCCCCTGGCTGTCTGACATCATCATTGAAAAACAGCATGCACTCAGGGCTACTGAAAGGAGATGGCGCAATACCAAGAATCCTGCTGACCTAGGGGACTTCCAGTCACTACTCTCCTCTTTCTCTGCTAGTGTTACCAAAGCTAAAGCTATGTTACCAAAGCTATGTCTTTCTATACCACCAAGGTGAGCAATTCACCTAACACTCGACAGCATTTCAAGACATTTAACTCTCTTCTTTGCTTACAAAGATGTAACTTCATCTTTGACTGCGGAAGACTTCGCTGTATTTTTCACTGAGAAAACATCATCCATCAGCAAACAATTTTCGGTACAAATTCAGCAAACAAATTTCACCTTCACTCACACATATCATCAACACCTCCCTGCTCACCGGCACTTTTCCTTCCACATTCAAACAGGCCCAGGTGAAGGTACTGAAGAAACCCTCATTGGATCCCTCTACTCCCGACAGTTACAGACATGTCTCTCTCCTCCCATTCATTGATAAAACACTTGAAAGGGCAGCGTTCAACCAGGTGTCTTCCTACCTATCCCAGAACAAACTTCTGGATGACAAGCAGTCTGGCTTCAAAACGAACCACTTCACTGAGACTGCACTGCTATCGGTCACAGAAGCACTGCGGCTAGCCAAGGCGGATTCTAAATCCTAGGTCCTGATTTTGCTAGACTTATCTGCAGCGTTTGACACTGTCAAACACCAGAGGTATTCTCAGTGCTAACTAGCATTTCACAAAACCTGTCTATATTTAGACTTATTAAAAACATTACATATTCAATAGTGTAATTGGATTAGTGTACAAAATACTCTCTCCAAAAGATGTAATTAAGTATGTAATTACTTGATGCTAATTACTTTCTATATCCTATCAACCTTGATTTATTAAGTGATTCAAGGATAGACATGAAACGGCTCTTTTAATTAATTTAAATAAATAATATAAAACTACATAAAGTAGTATTATTAACTGACCAAAATATTACAAATGTGAGAATTATACATTAAAGCACGCATTTTAAAGTTAGACTTTGAATTTTGTTGTCAATTCCACTATTGCACACACAAATTTTACACACAGTAATTAGTTTGTTTACTTCAGAAGTAACTAATTAAATTACACAAAATAAGATTTTTGTCCCTTACTTTACTTTTTCAAGGGAAAAGTAATAAATTACAGTAACTAATTACTTAGTAACTTGTTACACCCAACACTGTCCGCCATTGCGTCTATGGCAGCCCATAGAACTGTCAAATGAATAAATATAAAACCCACAGTAGGGACAGATCCTTGTGCTACAGCTCAACATCATCCATCACTTGACCCAAGGCCTGTATGAGCCTTATTTGGAGAATACTGGTCTCCTTTGCTTGATGTGATTGTGGAAATTCAAGAACATTTCTTCTTGTGCATTCACTTATTTTCATAACATTAAATGCCGCTCTGCAATACTGATTCTGATTGGCTAGTTGAGACATTCCAAGGGATGTTATTCCCAAATAATAATCACTCAAAACTAACACAGGGTCATCCAAGAACTGTGAGTCATCTCGGCCAATGCAGTTTAATATTACACATAATACAAATATGCCTTAATAGTAACATGCAACCTTTTTATTTACAAATTATTAAATTGCATGTTTGTCTTGTTTGAACTTGTCTCAAACAGGTAAGAAAAGGGTTTTAATTTGTATTCAAATCAATATTTCATGTCCAGTAATTCACTAATGAGGTAATACAGTAAGCAGGAAAATGTACACCAAACCAGTTGTTATCGCGAAATAAATCCCTTTAGTGTAATGGACAGTATCCCTCTGCTCCATGTCGGGTTCTGATCACCCTGTTGGGGTTTATTCTGCGATAACACCTGACTGGCTGTACTGTATATCAGGCCCGGCTCCAGAAATGAGATGAAAGGTGGACCAAGTGATTTTCCAAGTGGGCGGAGGAGGGGGGGCTTTAAACAGTGTACAGTTGTGTTCAAAATTATTCAACTCCCAATGCTGTAAATGGTTTTAGGGAATTTAGTGTACATTTGTAATTGTATTCAGAATGAAATCCTACAAGGACTTCTTAAAGAACCATATGCAACTAAAATGACATCAATTAGTTTTTTAATACGGTAGTAAATGTTTCTTTTGTGAATTCTTCATTGACATAATTATTCAACCCCTTAAAGACTACCACTCTGAAGAACAGAGGTTCAATGAAGTGTTTTCAATCAGGTATTGAAAACACCTGTGGATATCAGGGAGCAGCAATAAAGCCTAATAAGCACCAATTAGGCAGCTTTAAAATGACTGTGATACTCAGCTCCTTCTAGACATTTACTGGTGTGGTTACAAACATGGTGAGGTCAAGAGAATGGTCCAGGAAGACAAGAGAACAGGTGATTACTCTTCACAGGAAGGGCAATGGCTATAAGAAGATTGCAAAGATGTTAAACATACCAAGAGACACCATAGGAAGCATCATTTGCAAATTCAAGGCAAAGGGCACTGTTGAAACGCTACCTGGTCGTGGCAGAAAGAAGATGCTGACTTCGACTGCTGTGCCGCTACCTGAAGCGTAGAGTGGAGAAAAGTCCCCGTGTGACTGCTGAGGAACTGAGAAAAGATTTGTCAGATGTGGGTACTAAAGTTTCTGCTCAGACAATACGGCGCACCCTGCGTAATGAAGGCCTCCATGCCAGAACTCCCAGGCGCACCCCCTTGCTGTCCCCAAAGAATAAGAAGAGTCGACTGCAGTATGCCAAAAGTCATGTGGACAAACCACAGAAGTTTTGGGATAGTGTTCTGTGGACTGATGAAACAAAATTAGAACTGTTTGGGCCCATGGATCAACGCTATGTTTGGAGGAGGAAGAACAAGGCCTATGAAGAAAAGAACACCTTGCCTACTGTGAAGCATGGCAGGGGGGTCAATCATGCTTTGGGGCTGTTTTGCTTCTGCAGGTACTGGGAAGCTTCAGCGTGTGCAAGGTACCATGAATTCTCTTCAGTACCAGGAGATATTGGATGACAATGGGATGCAGTCCGTCACAAACCTGAGGCTTGGAAGACGTTGGACCTTTCAACAGGACAGTGATCCCAAGCATACCTCCAAGTCCACTAGAGCATGGTTGCAGATTAAAGGCTGGAACATTTTGAAGTGGCCATCGCAGTCACCAGACTTAAATCCGATTGAGAACCTCTGGTGGGACTTAAAGAAAGCAGTTGCAGTGCGCAAGCCTAAGAATGTGACTGAACTGGAGGCTTTTGCCCATGATGAATGGGCGAAGATACCCGTAGATCGCTGCAAGACACTTGTGTCAAGCTATGCTTCACGTTTAAAAGCTGTTATAACTGTAAAATGATGTTGTACTAAGTACTAAGATTGAATGTCACTTGGGGGTTGAATAAAACTGATAATGATGTGAGCTCAGAAAAGACATTTGTGGTTATTTCATTATAAATGTTATGTTATATTTGTCTGACCTACACGTGCCTCTTTGATTTAATTGTAAGCAGGATGACTGAATGATCATAATCAATGTCAAACCGACCAAAACAATCAATTTCAGTGGGGGTTGAATAATTTTGAACACAACTGTATATTGTTTGCCCCAAACTATTTACTATGAACAAACTATTTACAAAATAACTATTTAGCTTTTTTAATTTTTCCTACATCTAGTATTATTATTGTATTTTTAAATTCTTATGTATATACATATACTTTTTACATTTATATTTATTTTACAATTAAGTAACTTTAGATTTGATGAAAACATAAAAAGATCTATTCAGATTACGATAATTTTCACAGCATTATAACTTTCTGCTCAATTTAGAGAATCCTGTTACAAACTAATCCATGTCCAGTCCATGTGTTATTGCTTTTTCATGAGCTAAAAGTACACGTTTTTTTCTTCTCATGAAGCATCATTGTTCGGCGGAATGGTCGGAATCAGCTGTCGAGTAAACCACTTGGGTGGATATTATTCATGTGTCATTTGGGTTCGGGATCGGGAAATAACTAGTCAAGACTAATTCTTCTCGCATCAGCAGCATATATGCTCTTACACGGGCCTGGGCTTATTTGTGTTCAAGCTCTGTCTGAAGAGATGCTTTCTAGTTGCAGCACGCTTTACAGCGTTAAGCACTGTAGCCCATCCCGTGCAACTTATGGACAGCTATAGTGAGGCCTCCATACTCTTATCACCATTTAAATAGACATTTTAGCTCATCATCCTCCTGGTCACTGCATGGTCTGCATGAAGCTTATTTAGCCTTGATGGATGCTTAACCTTTAGAGGCTTTGGTATAATTCTACTGAAAAAAAGGTAAGGGAAACTTGTTAATATCACATTTAAAAGCTAGACCACTATCTGTTGAGAGAAAGAGAATCCTGTTTTTTTTCATTTGTCTGTAAAGTATTCACAGAAGAGATAGGTTTTAAGTCATTTTTTTATATTTTGAGAGATTTGGTTGACCGGACCGAGTAAGGAAGAATGTTCCACCAGGAAGGAGTTGCGAATGAGAATGAGCAGGAAAGCGATTTACTGCCCTTATGGGAAGGCAATACAAGACGTTGCTGGTTTGCTGAACTCAGGGATCCTGAAAGGGTGTAGGAGTGCAGGAGGGTGTGAAAGTAAGCCAGTGCAGATCTAGTGATAGTCCTGTAGGCTAGCATTAGGGACTTGAATCTGATATGGGCTTCAACTGGTAGCCAGTGGAGAGAGATGAGAGGGGAGTCACATGAGCCCTCTTGAGCTGTTGGAAGATGAGGCGTGCTGCTGCGTTCTGAACCAGCTGGAGTGATTTGATAGCCTTTGCTAGTAGACCAGCAAGGAAAGCATTGCAGTAGTCCAACCTTGAGATCACCAGGGCCTGGCAAGGAGTTGTTCCTTATGCTCAGTGAGATAGGATCTAACCTTTCTAATGTTGAATAAGGCATATCAGCATGACCGCGTTGTCTTTGCAATGTGATCATTGAAAGACAGCTGTTCATCAAATATGATTGTGGTATTGCCAAGATGGATGGTGAGATCGTTTTGCACCGTGGGGTGTGCCGGAAACACGAGTAGTTCTGTCTTGGCAGGGTTCAGCTGGGGGTGATGCGCTTTCATCCATGCTGAGATGTCCTCGAGGCAGGCTGAAATTGTCTGGGTGAAACGAGATGTAGATCTGGGTCTCGTCAGCATAACAGTGATAGGTTAATCTTAATTCTGTCATTTTTATTTTATTATTTAGCCTTGTTGTGCAAGCACTGTCGAGCTTGTGCAGAGGCAGCAGCTTTTGCCAGAGGGGAACTGGAATCCCCTTGTTGGGGGATTCCAGTGCGTGTGGGCGCCCGTGTTTGTGTGTCTATGTCTATGTGTGTTAGTAAGTGAGCATTATTGTACGTGTGGAGCATTTGTATGTGGGTATGTCTGTCGTCTGTGTTTTCACCTTTTCCTTGTAGGTTCTCCTGAGTTTTTTTTCTCGATTTGAGTTTTGGGTTCCTCGCCACAGTTTGCATACTGTTTTGCACTATTTGCCTGGCCGGGGGTCTGATTTAGAATTAGAATTTTAAAGTTTTACATAATTGATATTGCATATAGGAATGTATAGTCTGTTTAATATTTGACCTGTGTTTGTCTCTCCTTTATCTCAAATGTGTGCTTTCACTGTGTGTGCGTGTTTATGCGTGCTTGTGTGTGTGTGTGTGCGTGTCTATGTCTATGTGTGTTAGTAAGTGTGCATATTGTGCGTGTGGAGCGTTTGTATGTGGGTATGTCTGTCTTCTGTGTTTTCACCTTTTACTTGTTTTTACAGGTGTAATTTTAATGTTTTGCTTAGTCGATATGTCTCATGTACAGCTGCTTTGTAACAATGAAAAATTTACAAGCGCTTTATAAATAAAGTTGAGTTGCGTAACATGCCATTCTAAATTTTGCATCTCTCTCTCTACAGGTGGCATACATGCGGATGTGATAAATACATCTCAATAACACATTGATCCAAATGGTGCCTCCAGTTTCTCATCATATACATTACTTAAGGAAAAGCTTCCAGATAGACTTTTATGGGCTGTAAACATGTTACATTGCAAGTTGATATTAAAAATGTTTTGTGCAAAACCCTGTCTTGTGTTGTGTTGTCTTTTGTTCTATTGGCTACAGATTTGTTTTCAAGTCTGCATGATCAACTGATAAACTGGGTATAAGGTGTGTTTAATTTAGATTTTAAGGATGTACTTCACATTGATGTGTGGCCGTTGGTGTCACAGATACATCATTAAAAATCATTCATGCACTCTTCACATGAATCACCAATGATATAACTGGATAGACTATATGAATTAAATATAACAGTTCTTTGACCTTATTTGTGATGAAATCGGTATCAGGTGTCTTCCAAATTTCACTCCTATCGAAACATTTTTGAAATATAGAATTCCATTGAGTAGTAACAGCAAGTTTACCTTTAGATTGCACAAGGGAATGTCAGAAAATATTATTGCATTTAAAACTTGTAATTTTTTTCCCTGTAACCCAGTAAATTCTTCTATTGTTTACAAATAATAATTATTACCTCCAAATAGTTTCAGCACTTCCTTGGGGATAGCATGTAAAACCAAAAAAATATTGAATAGGATCAAGAGAAAAATTATAAATATGTAAAATGAAGTATAGCTATATAAATTCCCAATCAATTGTTTAACCCAAATAACTCCAAATAGCTTTCCTGTAGCTGAGTGGTAAGAGCATTGCCTTAACAACACAAGGTTGTGGGTTCGATCCCAGGGGATTGAACATAACTAGGTATAAATGTATATGATATTCCAATATAAGTCACTTTGGATAAAAGCGGCTGACAAATGCATAAATGCAAATGTAAACTCCCCATCAAGTTCCAGCCTCACCGTTTGCGGAAGTCATTCACGCGCTCGCTGGTCGCCCCCAGGAGCAGCATCAGGCCCTGCTGGCGCTACAGGGAGAGCAGGAAGTCAGATTCCAAAGGCCTTTTGAAGGTCCGTGTAATCCAGGAGGTTCTGGACTGGCAGCTGTTGAACCAAGAGTTGGGCCTGCCCCGACAACTGTGGGATCGGACCGGATTCTACATCCACATGCGGCAAATGCCGCTGCGTACTTGGATGATATCATCATCTATAGTAATGATTGGCAGCGGCATATGCAGCACCTAAATGCGGTCTTGAGTTCAACAAGAGGAGCGGGTCTCACGGCTAACCCGGAGAAGTGTGCAATTGGGCGAGTGGAGGTCAGGTATCTGGTCCAGGGGAGGCGTGGCTAAGCGAAGTCTGGAGAGAGAGAGAGATAGGAAATTGGCGGGAAATAAGTAGGTCAAAGGCCGATTGAAAACCCCTGTCTGTTGTTACAGTGATTGGCAAGAAGAGCATAAAAGCCAGCACAAGTGGAGGATCGAGAAAGAGAATTTGGCTGAGGACGAGGAAGAAGCGACATCACCTTACAAGAGAACGAAGCAAAAAAAACGTATGTGCCAGGAGGCCATAGTTATACACGGTATTCAGGTGCTCATTCGGTTCTTGATTAAATCAGTCGTTTTGAACGAAACTGTTGAATGATTCACTGCCATCTATTCACCATTTTGGTTCTACACTAACATTTACTGTAAGCCTAATATTTCCCTTTACAAGCATGCTGTATAAATTAAATTTGTCACACATTTAAATTATGTCCCACGTGTAAAATAGGGACAGGTGCCATGGCTCCATCTTACTTCACATATATCTTTTTGTGTTTTTTGATCAAATATTTCATTTGAATATGAGTAAATGACAATCAGTATTTAAACTTTATGATTGTAATTTTACTTTGAGTTAGTAGAGGTTAGAGGTCTTCACGGGTCCAAAAATCTGTACCCGAACCCAAAGAGACCCGTGTTTGTGCTACATAGAACCAACCCGGAGTCGTACAATATTTTTTACGTTGGACCCGAACCCATGCAGATCTGAGAAATTTACTACCCGGACCTCTAATCATTATGTTTTGAAAACAACCTGACTCCCCATAACCAGCGCTGGCGTGACATGCAGTAAAGATGTGATGGAGTGAATGCTGTTAGCAAAATCAGTTTCCTCTAAATTTGGCAGTTTTTGAGTAACCCAAACGCTGGGTTACCAGTCGGGTCCAATTGAGTGACAGTTGAGAGAGTAAACCCCTCCCACTCCTCGACACCTCAGACAAACCTTACCTTCGCGGGCATTTTGATCCACCTCATCTCGGACAGCTGTTATTCGGAGAATAAAAGGTATGTTTTACGAGTTTTTAATGTATAAAACTTTTACTGTATATCTAAAAAAAGCAAAAGTATGCAAAATTCGGCTGTTCGCATTATGTTTGATAAGTAACGTTACAATCTAGCTTCGTTAGCTTTGGATAGCTAAGTCTGTAACGTTATGCCCACGTTGTTTTAATTGATAGCTTTTTAATCATTTAAACTTCTTTTTTGGTCAACATTTCCCTTCGAAATTTCAGCCTCGTGTGAGTCATTTAGTTCAGTAACTTACGCATCTTGATATTAGTTTAAGGTCGACACTTGAGAGCGTCGTGTAATAAAGCAAACATCCAGCTCATTTTTGATTATAAATACCACTAATGTTCGGTGACGGAACGTAGTTTTAAGAGTCTTTTAGACGAGAATGTAGTTGTTAAGAACTCAAATACGTGATTTATATATAAACATAACGCCTCTTTGAGATTTTGTTAAGACGCTGTCGGAGGAGTGAGCATCAGACTGTGAGCGGTCGTGGCTCCGCTGAGAGCAGCTCTATCTCGGCCATTGCTTCGGGAATAGCCGCTGGCGCTTATAACGTTAGTGGTTAACTGTGCGATATAATACGAATAATTTTGGGTATATGAGACGAACAAATGTTGGTCTTTTTATTCTTCTACGTATTCCTTAGTGTGTCGAATTAGTTAAGAGTTGTGTTAACGTTTATAATATATATATTTTTAAGACTGTATTTCACTTTCTGTACTAGATCCCACTCTCTTCTTTACTGTACTAACTGCACATTATCTACATTTGGTAAGTCAATTACCTGTGTGAGGTCTCCAAGTTATGGTATTATTGCTTTAGGTTTGTACATTTTAGTTCACAGAAATCCTACAAAGTGTGAAAAAAAAAATAGAAAACTTTTGCATATACTGATATTTTATCATATTAGTGCAGTTCTATCAACAAGGGTTTAGTAAAATAAAAAGAAATGGTTCAGTATGTTGGTAACAAATACATTCTCTGAGTGTTTTTGTCACATCCATAACGCTGGAATTCCCCTAAAGCATTTTACTCGTGCAACTTTGTTAGTTGTATTTTGTGTTGTGAGTTTCGAAGTGGAAAGTTGTCGAACTATTTATATTTTCTTGTGCGACTTTATGTATGTTAAAATCTAAACTTATGTAATTTATTGATTTTTTTAAATGTATAAACATAAACTGCATCAAAGTGTTTTATATGCCGTTTTATTGTTCATTGAGCATCAAAATATTGCAAGTTTTTATGAATTCCTTTTGTCTTGCATTTTGATCCTTAATAAAACTTCAACTTTTTATTCTTACTAGTGCCTCAAGTAATTTTGTGATTTTATTATTATTATTTTCAAACATTTTGGGTTTGTTTTAAACCAGCAATGTAATAGTTGATGTAAATAAAACAACCCAGCATGTTGGCTCAAAGCTTTAATCCAAATGGCTGGGTTAAAATAACCTAACGCTGGGTTTGTCCATATTTGACCCAACGTTAGGTTACTAAAATAACACAAATTGGGTTGTTTTAACCCAGCCTTTTTTTAGAGTGTACTCGTGCTTCCACTTCATGTAACTCATGTACTGTAGAATTTTTTTTTTTGGCATTCATGCATTTCTGCCCAGGGACAGAACCAATCAATACTTTGGCAATCCTCTAATAAGCATAAAGTGCATTGCACTGCACACAACTATTGTATAAAACAACTCATTTTGAATGTTATTGAACTTTTTGTATACTTTTCAGTACACCTTGTCTACGCCCGACACAACATGCCTGACAACCTGCGCTGCATCCAGTATAGACATTTTTTTTTAATTATAATGGGTTCTATTGCAATTCTAATGTCTTTCCTCGTGTCTCGCCCTTTGTAGACACGGTATTACACAAGGCACCCAAATTGCTTCAAATTGTGGCATCTGGCCATCTAACTTAACTTTGTAACCGAGACTGATTTTTTGTAAACAAGTGTACAATATAACACTGTTTTTATGTAGACACCTTAGTATTCTAACATTGCACTTTCCAGACATCCTCCTCCTATCCTGTTCAACTCTCAAGTCCTTGTCTCCAGTCCTGCTCTCCATGTACAAGTCCCTTGTGTCTCATTAGTGCTGCCAGTGAGCTCCACACATTCATGGCACTGATCCTACTGAAATGCCAAGTCTGCAGGCAAGGTGTACTCCCCCGGTTTGCCAACTAAAAGGTAATTTAGCTTTGTTAATGCTGTAGATTTTTTTCTTAACAGATACAGATACGGTGGCCTTCAAAAGCCCTAAAATTCCATGTGTTAGAGTTGTATGTTACTTTCCAAGAACCAAATCATCATATCTACAGTGATTATCTCCATGGCACTGAGAATATGTACAAGTAATTAATTTACAGTAAGCATCATTAAAAATTTGCACATATGGAAACAACCAATAAAAAGTCTGTTTGCACGCAAAGATGATATGAAGACTCCAAAGCCCGGTCAACACTTCAGGGCTGAACTTGGGGGACGCTTGACATTTTAGCTGAGGAGATGAAGAAACCTGCATTTGCTCCCTCTTAGAAGTTACTGTTACTGCTCTGTTAGTGCCCCTTTAAATGGTTAGGTCAAAAATGAAAATGTAGTCAATATTACCCCACCCTCATGTAGTTTAAGCCCCTATGACATTCTTTCTTCTTCAGAACCAAAATCAAGAAGAACTGAACTGTAAAAGGATTAAATCACTCAACAGTTTATTACCAGGTTTCTGAAGGCTTCACATGGGTTTGGTAAAGAACACAATAAAATATAATTCATTATTGGATAAAAGTCTTTGCCTCCTCTTGTTGCTCAAGACCGTATGCATACAAAGCATTTCCAGTCATTACACATTATTTAAAAGTAAACGTCCTAAAACAACGCAACAATGCAATTCAGGCCTAGATAATGAAGCATTTCATCAAATAATGTAAAATGGTATATTTCCTGTTTTCTACCAAACCCATTTGTATTCCTTCAGAACATTAGGAATGCAGCACAAGTTGCATAAAATAATTTTAGATATCTTTAACAACCTTTTCAAGCTTAAGATGGCCATCACAACTTACTCCCCATGTAAAAAGGCAAATAAATAAAAATAAAAATAGTTTGTTCTGATTGAGAAAAAGAAAGCCGTAGAGAGTTTGAATGATGTGAGGGTGAGTAAATAATGACATTTTTTTTCTGTTTGGGGTGAACTAAATCATTAAGAGACATACTCCACAGTTATTTGTTATGGCTACGAAAGGTTGTGCTAGCCAACGTTAAATAAAAAAGGTCTATATTTCTATTGCATTAGGGTTTTCCAACTGAAAACTTTCCTGTAGCTCAGTGGTAAGAGCATTGCGATAACAATGCAAGGTTGTGGGTACAATCCCAGGGCACATACCTAAGTATAAATGCATAGGTTAATGCAATGTAAGTCGCTTTGGATAAAAGCGTCTGCCAAATGCATAAATGTAAATGTAAAACATATGAATAATACCTTGTTAGTTTCAGTGCTATGAAATAACACAGATTAATTTTCCATATATGTAAGAAGTTTAGGCTAAGGGCCTGAATTCTCTGCAGCACTGTTTGTCATACAATATCATTGGGAAAAATGGTACATCCTCAGTTTACTGATTTCTTTTCTCTAAAAAGATAAATCACCAATGCTGTGTGTACAAGAGCTTCAGGGCAGTGATATTGTCTCACTTATTTGATTATTTCATGAGAGCCCTGTATGAAATAAATATGATTTAGTAGATCTGGCTGTGCGAGTACATTAATTATTATAACTCGCACATTTTAAAAGTTTCAATTCGAATTCCTGTCTTTACAAGTAACCTTTGGACCGTGTCACTTATAAACAATATTTGTTTTTTGTTAATGGGTATAGCAGACTTTCTGAAATAAACTATGGTTAGACACTTCAGTATAATACTTGAAAATATAAACTACTGTTCATTCTTATAGCAAATGCTTTTATAAACAATCAAAATATTAAAGGAAAAGCAGCCTGTCACAGTCACCAGCTGCAGTGCTCTCTCCTGTCCACTAGAGGGCACTCCCCTGATCACATGGGCCGTTTCTCAATTCCAAGAATACAAAGAATGGACCTGTGTCCTTGCTAGATTGGACATGTGAAGTTCAGACTTGGGAGTTTGAACTTGTGAGGATGCAGGCGGGTTATATTAGAAATAGAACAGCAGAGTCAGATACATGCAATCCTATTTTACTTAATAGCCTATTTATTTTAAAGGGGTCATATGGCGCGAATACATGTTTTTTTAGTGTCTTTGGTGTGTTATAAGTTGCCCATGCATGTATTAGACATGTCAAATTGCAGAAATTAAAGTTTCGGAACATAAGATGCATTCTATCTAAAAGCAAATGATCACCCAGACCTGTCTGAAACGCCTCGTGTAACCACACCCCCATGAATGTACGTTATTTCATGGTATGACTTGACTAAGACCCCCCAAATGTATATGCAAGTAAGGTGGGCGTACTTGTAAATCTCATTGTATAGACCCATATCTTGTTTGCAAACAGTATGACACGATTCTGTGAGCCTAACTGAGCCTAACTGGTGGAAAAGTGAAATTGGTGAAAAGGTTCAACTTCCCAGCTTAAATCTGATGACAGTTTATGAAGATGGATTGTCCGGACTCCTTCTCCAGTTATTTTAACAGTTTGCCAGCAGAGGACCGGTTATCTTATATTATTGGAGCTTTCATGCACTGACTCTGTTTAGAATAAGTGAACAAAAAGGGAATAAAGTCTGGACTTTCTGGATCCATAGATGCCTCCCCTGTAAGACATGATCACTCATTACGTTGGAACAACACTGACATTAAGTGTTCGCAAAGTTTATGTCCCGTTCATAAAATAAAGTTATAATGAATGATGTTATCGCCAAACTATGAGCATTTCACTTTGTTTACGTTTATATAGTTCTTCTGATAACGCTAAGACAGTTTTGTGATTGCTGCTGTTACTTTAATTTAGTGTTCATTTATCAATTTTAAACTACATCATTAATTGAGTGGACAAACCTTATCTTACCTGAAATGAGTAATGCAGATAAGAATTCTGAATGACTTTGTCAGTCCAGTCTATCCGTTTTATGGCTTGCAACCATTAGCTTCTGCTGTTTTTCTGCCACCGTGATGTGCGCGCACAGATGGCAGTGACATAACCGTGACATCGACTCCAATTGGTCTATCAAGACATTGTGTCTTTCGTTGTGAAAAGAAAGACACTTTTTTTGCCCTTCAAAAAGCTGAGATAACTAAAATGAATAGTTACGTTCCAGAATAGTACAATCCGAATATTCAAGTGTGTGCAGCGCATTCCACAGATGATTGCTTCATGAACCAGGGCGAGATCAAGGCCAGCTGTGCATGAAAGCTTTGGTTAAAAAGTGGGGCAATTCCAACAATTACAACTTTGTAAGGACAGTCTGGTGATTCAGAGTCGCAGTCTATAAGAATATTTTCATCGTAAAAGACTTTGTTATGGACTAACGCGAGTGTCGTGTGTTTGTGACCTGCAAATGCAGACACTCTCACAACGTGAAAAATGACAACATAACTCTTAATAATCAGTTATTATGTTCCAACTAGAGACAATTTTGTGTTTATAATGGGGTTCATAGTCTTGGTAGAGTTGCGATGAGACATTGGGTAACTCTGGTCGATCACTAACAGCAAATCTTTATATTGTTGTATATAAAAGGTAAAACAGTTAGCTATAGTTTTTAACAATTTAACATAATGTTTTTAAAAAAATCGTATAAATCCTTTACATCCTGCTCAAGTCGCACTGGCATGTATCACCTTGATCATCTTTATTTTCCGGATCAGATTTGGTGAGGCTGCATTGGGCGGGTACATGAGCACTGAGCGCCCGGCGATTGCCTGGAGCTCACATCTCCGATATCCTCAAAGCAAATTTTTAAATAGATGCTATCTTTATTAACTAACTGCAGATTTGATCTTTAAACACATAAATTCTCACCTAAACAACTCTTAAACCTATATTTTGTTACAAAATAACCGTAATATTATGAACATTTAGCTATTTACCAGATCCACTGCAGTTGCTGTGCAATGCCTGTCGGGAAATATAGCGTCATAAGACCACACAAGTCCCCTCCCAAGGCATCCTCGATAAAAGGGGCAGATCAAGGACACATCCGGGTTTTTTAATTGTTGTTGTCTAGATGTTAACTTTGAATTGGAACAGTACTTGGGCTGCAACTGATAACATTTCACAAATCCACAAGAACACAAGTACAGACAAGAACGCATATTGAGAAATGGCCCTGGACTGCCTACACACACTAAGGGCATTTTCCACAGGTCGTTAATGCGCCCTTGAAGGCCCCCTCGCAAAGGGGACGCCTTTTGTAGGGGTGATCCAAATGAAAGTGTACACCTGAATCCCTGCGCGAAGGGCACTTTCCAAAGTCTGTTAGCGAAGGGTACATGCCATGGTCACTTCAAAAAAGTGAGTTCCGTATGTGAATACGTGATCTTGGATTACGAGTTCCCACGAGGCATTTCAAATTAAATATTGTACGGGATTTTTATGTTACCTACAAATGTAAGTACAATAATTTAGTTTGTATTTGTTTTAGACTATTTTTGTCAGTGATACATATTATTTAAGATGGTTAAAATACAGTATAAGATCATTAAGTTTATAGGAAAATATGTTTAAAAATAGCTACTTGTTTATAGGTTTCCTTTCTCATATACTTCCTTTATTAAAACCAAGTGGAGGGAACTCTTCACACTTCCCCAAAACGGTGAAATAAGACATAATTACTTAATATTCAACAAGAAGTTTAAAAATGTTGTTTATTTTCAACAAACGAGCGCTGGATTTAGAAAGCACTCGCAGCGCTGTGCAGGTAACATTTGCCAAGTCATTCCCTTTGCGAAGGGACTTCCAAACTCATACATGAGAGACAGTAATGCCATATACCCTTCAAACAGTTAACTTCAAGGGCTCAGCCCTTTGAAGAGACTAGGGCATAGGGATGCTCACTTACGTTGGTTGATATAATATACTGTTGTACTGTTTTAATCTATATAAACTTGTCACATTCTCTAAAATAAAATATAATTTTTCCGTCTCCATATTTCTTTAAAATAGTCAGAAACGTCTCTGCTTTTGTTGTGTTGGATTACCCAGTTTTTTTACTATTAGTTCATGATTGTTTGCTGCCTGCCATCTCATTCCTGATAGTTTGCTGCCTGCCATCTAGTTCATGATTGTTTGCTGCCTGCCTTGACCATTGCCTGTACTGTTTTGGATTTAGATCAGCAACCCCTTTGAGTCTCGGAGCCAGGGGCGCCGCCAGGAATTTTGGGCTCCAAATTTCTAATTGGGCCCCCTCTGTGCAGCTGTTGTCACCACATATCTAGGACCTTACTGTCCCATTAAAAGCTTTACATAACTCTAATTGAAATCTTGCAACTGTCTTGCTTCTTGTAGTTCAATACTAGTACAAGCACAATATTTATTGCTGGTGATTTGTACATGCATCCAAGTTTAGTATGCAGTTCACTATTTGATGCAAGATTAAAAGCAACCATAAAAAAATTGCTGAAGGCTATCTTTTACAGTCTTAATGTATTTTTATTTTAAAATTTGACAAAATTGAAAATTCTTGTAACATAATAATAATTATTATAATTATTAATGAAATATAAAAAAAAGAAAAACGAACAAATTTAAAAATTAACATCATCCTCTCAAAACAATGGAAACGGCAGATTTTTACTCATATATTTTTTTATACATATATGCCAGCAAGAAAAAAAAGTGGACATGTAAAATGGAATTTCCACACCAGAGTTATTATAGTGCTAAACGTTTCCCTGCACTGATTAAATGGTGATTAAATGTAGACTAACACTAGTCTGTTGTTATCTTATTTCACTATGGACATTAAGCCAACAGGATTATACCACTCACAGACTATAGGCCAGTGGTTCTCAACTCTGGCCCGCGTGATCCAGAGTTTCTCCCCAACTCTGATATAAAATACCTGAACAAGCTAATCAGCATCTTTACAACACATGCGTTCAACTAAATGCGTCGCTGCGCAAATCTATCATCGTATCACATTTAAGTACCGCAAAAGAGATTCAAGTGCAGATTGCGCGGTACGTATTTGAATTGCTCTCGCGGTACTTTAATGCGATATGCCAAACAATCTGCGAAGCCCAACATTAAGTTGAATGGGTCTGTTCCTGAAGTCACTGATTAGCCTCTTCAGGTGTTTTTTTTTCAGAGTTAGTGCTAAACTCGGCAGGAAAGTGGTCCTCGCGGGCCAGAGTTTAGAACCACTCGACTATAGGCTACCAGCCTTTCTTGATAAAAAACTGGGTTACAGTTTGACAACCTTTCCTTTGTCTTTCCTCTCTCTTTTCTTTCTTTCTATTTCTGAAAACGACATAACGTTATTAGGCAACTTTGTGGTCACTGTAGTTCTGGCGCATCTCCTGACTGCAACTAAACACCAGGGGAGATACAAGGGAGATACCTCCCTTGGGGAGATACAAGATACATCAGGGGAGATACAAGGGAGATACCTCCCTTGTATCTCCATTTCATGCAGATGAGTTAGAGACGTTTAAAACGAAACTATCCGGAAGTGTTCGCCCCTGTTCATTAGCAAAACAAACAGCTTGCTGCAGTTTAACACAATAATGCACATAATGTATTAACATTCACACAGTTAAATTCCAAGTGTACATCTGCACTTATATATAGTAAGTTTAACACTGACTTTGAATGTTCTATTTAGCCCGTGGCTGACGTAGCTCCTTTCGCTATCATATGCAAACGTTATATACGGTACATTTACATCAATTCCGACTGTTGATAAATATTACTTACATCAGCAGTTTTGTCTCGTTCAGTCGGTCTCGATCACTCTTGGTGAACAACTTTGAAGCTATCCTGCTTGTACTGTCCCAGGTTGATAAAGCACTCGGGCTTGAAGTGATTCGCGCAAACAAACAGGTTTTTAATTATGGTTTATGAGGGATTTCCACAAAAATATAATAAATCCACTCCTCCCTCTTCCTAGGTTTAGACTCTGTGCAGCGACTACATTGCATGTTGTCCAAGAACTTTAGCCATGGCGTCACGTACACCGCTGTGGCTTGTGAAAACAACAATGGCGAAGCGCGGTGGGTGGATCTGTGTAGAATAAGGGCAGGTAACATTATAATAAAATCCACTTGGACACCGCAACCAGAGCGAATTCTAAACGGCTCGATTTCTCACATGCTTGCAGGGAAAGGCACACCAAAACAAACTTAGTGGGTTCTTATTTTTCACGTTTTCTGGGGGGTTCATATGATGTCTCCTTTAACACGTTATTTTAGAAAGGCGATTTAAAAACGATGTGTTATACTTACTTCTTCCGGAGAAGAAGCTTGATCGTGAACATTTGGTACTGATCCACTCTTGAGAATTTTTTTGGCAAAACCCATGTTATACTAACGGGCCCCGGAGCTTATATTTTTCAATCTTTCCGGCTACCTGGAGCTCTAGCTCCCGACTTAGGGGTCGTTTAAATGCCCCAGTGGAGACCTTTCGAACAAGTCCTGGCTCGTTTCTCTTAGTCTTTGCGGACCAGAGATACAGACTGGTAATGTTGTTTTGGCGATCTGAAAAACGTAAATTCTTACCGCACGCAAAGTCATCATCGTTCCGCCCGGGACTTTCTATCGTTAATAACTCCGGCCCCCGAGGTCGCAGCGGGATGAACCCAGGTGTTTCGGAAAGCACTCCCTCCGGCCTCCTTTTATGTTCCATTTTACATCCAACAACAGCACACATTTGATGTCTCTTAGACATTTTTGTCGCTGATTAGTGGCTACATCTGCTCTTGCCTGAAAATGGCTGACAGCGTACCTCTGGCGGAAGGTGGAACTACGAGCTCAGAAGGCGGAGTCTGTGAGCCGTCATGGGCAGGCGTAAATAATGTGACATCAGATTTATAGGATCGCCAAAAGCCTGTTTTGTGTCACTGTTGTGGTTTAAAGGAGATTATAAAAAGAAGAATAGATGGATTTGCATAATTACAGGGTGTTTCTGCACACACGCTGGCGACCCATTTCCGGTAGATAATCCAGTCCAGTCCAATGTCCAGTCCGGTGCAGCCGATGTCTAGTCCGATGTCCAGTCCAGCGATTCTGCTGGTAACTCAGCCGGCCTTCCATCCGGTGACTGAGCCGTTCTTCATGCTGGTGACTCATCCGGCCCTCCAGCCGGTCCCCAACCTTGCTCCGCCCAGGACATCCCCTACTATGTCCCCTGGGACTCCGTGCTCTATAGCGCCCCCAGGGACCAAGGCTGTTCCCCCCGTCCTAACCCATTTGGACTTCCTCCCAGGAACTTTGTTGTTCCCCCCCACCTCCCTTGTTTGTTATTTGTATTAAGTCATCCCAACCCCATGATCTCTTGTTTACCCCTGATTTTGTTTTCAATGTTTTGTTGGCTTCTGTCTTTGTCACAGTCTGTCTTGCCCTGTTCGTCACCTTGAGGAGCGTCAGGATATCACTCCTTAAGGCGGGGGTACTGTCGTGATTTTGCCAAATCATGTCATATCTTTCTTGGTTTTGTGGGAGAATCATGGCAGGATTCCCTGTTTTATGTGGAGAGAGGCATTTTGGTCCCTTTTGACCTTCCACATGCTCTCTCCAGGTCTCGTTTCTGTTCCCCGCCCTTTCATCTATTTAGTTTGATTGTTAATTAGTTCATGCCACGCACCTGTTCCCTTCTTGATTTTCTCCCCTTTAAATAGTCCTCATGTTTCATTGTCCTGTGTTCGGTCATTGTGTAATCTGTGTGTATTCATGCCTCATGTGACGTTAAGTCTTGTTCCTGCATGTGAATTTAAAGTCTAGTAAGTGTATAGTTTAGTTTATGTCAAGTGTTGTTTAGTGTTAGTAAGTCTACATCCTGTTGCTGTCATATCATCTTGTTCCCTTGTTTTAAACCCCACGTGGGTCTTTACTTTGTGTTTTATGTTAATCAATAATCCTTTTGTTAACCCCTGAAACTGCTGCCTGCAATTGTGTTCTCTTCCTAGTCATTCATGACACAAAACCAATCCACCTTCTTTAGCCCAAAAACTCAAAATATGCTCAAACTAAAAGCTAAATTACCTGTGTAAAACTGAAACCGACTATTAAGAACAATTATAGAATATATCTTGCAAATGCAAAAAAACTGTACTGGATTAAATAATTAGCTTGTACATTATTTCCCAATACAGGAAAATATGCCATCAAACTCAAATACAAATATCTGGTCAGGTCAGCACTTATCAGAATTACCACCCATCCAGTGTGTCACTGTAACCGGAGTAGTTACCAGAATTGGGTCTATCACCGACCCAATGAAGGTAAGTGTTTCAGTTCAGTGCCACACATATGCCATCTCCTAACCCACTCAGGTTTCACCGCACTCTAGTAATATTAAATTTTCGTGTCAGGGACATGCACAGACATTTTGACTTCACATATTTGTTTTAATTTTTGTTTTTATATCTTAAATTTATTAAAATAGCTATTTTTAAATCCCTCACACTCACCAAATTGTTTCATATTCTTTGATTTTCAACAATTTTTACAAAATAATCAGTTCACAGTCTTCAATTTTACTCGTTTTATCACAAGAACAGGAAACTAGAAAGAAACTCACACCGTGTCTACACCGGACGTGACAGGTACGACGCGACAGGTACGACGCGACATGACAACCTGCTTGTTCTCGATGGGTGTGTAAAGTTGCGGCGCACTGCATCCAGTGTGGACAAAATTTTAAGTGATAATGTGTTCTAATGCGTTTCTAATATCTTTTGTCATATCACATCGAGCACATGTTTTGCATGTTTTCTATGCTAAGGTTTCACGTTTATATTTAGAATAAAGACTGTACAAAAGAAGAGACCGTCGAAGAGAGAGGACCGGGCCCGGACACATGTAAAGTTTATATTTATGTTTTGTTCGCCGGCGGTCGGCCGTGAGGGGCCGCCGGCTGTTATTATTTATGTTAAATCTTTGTTTAAACGTTTGCCGGTTCCCGCCTCCTTCCTTCCTTTTATTGAATCTTGTTACATTGGTGCCGAAACCCGGGAGGAAGGAGAGACATGCTGTCGGAGAGTCCTCGCCGCCGAGGGGCCTCGCGGTGCCGGAGAGTTCGGGCAGCGCGGACGAAGGGCGTCCGCCAGTGGCTGCCCGAAGCGGTGGCTCTGGGGAAACGGAAGTACACAGTGCGGCCACCGTCAAAGCTTCGGTGGAACGGCGACCTTTGCTGCCGTGCCCCTGGGTTGAGGTGGGGAAACTTTCGTCCAAGCGGGAGCAAGGGAGTTGCCGCCGTCCACCAGAGGCCGGAGCCTGCGTCCGTCCCCCGAGGGGGAGGAGCAGGGGGCGGAAGTGCCGAGTGCGACCACTGCCTGCCAGAGGCCGGAGCCTGCGTCCGTCCACCCAAGGGGGAGGAGCAGGGGACGGGGAACCCACCCCGACTCCCAGATAAAGGAGGAGCCACCGCCAGCCGCCAGGGGGCGGACGGTCGAGCCGTCCACCGAAGCCCCAGGGCCACCGCAAGGCACCACGAAGGAGAGTACCCCGGCTGGTTGAGGAACGAGCGGCAGCATGTCGGGGAACCTGACTTTTTTTTTTCTCCCCTCTCTCTTTCCGGTCGGTCCGAGGGCTCCCGTCTCCGTTGTCTCGTCTGCGCTGCATACCCCCCACCCCACCCCCCCCGAGGGAGGGGGAGGGAGCTTGCACAGTCGCGGGGGTACCCCCTGGCCTGTGAGGGGTGATGGGGGTATGTAGTAGAGTAGGCGGGGCGAGACCGTGGTCCGAGTCCGGTGAGTAATTGTGAATGAGCGCCAACTGTGCGCACACCGGGCTCGAATCACGTACGAGATTGGGAGCATATAAAAGGAACGGGCGACCGGACCGTCGAAGAGAGAGGACCGGGCCCGGACACATGTTAAGTTTATATTTATGTTTTGTTCGCCGGCGGTCGGCCGTGAGGGGCCGCCGGCTGTTATTATTTATATTAAATCTATGTTTAAACATTTGCCGGTTCCCGCCTCCTTCCTTCCTTTTATTGAATCTTGTTACAGTTACGTTGTGACAACGTACCTGGACCGGACCATATTCGTGGCCACAATGTACCTTAGTAACGTTCCAGCAACGTAACTTTGTGATTCACATATTCGTCCTGACGACGTAACATTGGACGTTGTTGGGACATGGTAATTACCTCCTGAAGACATACCTGGTGTAACACGGGATAACACGGGTAACACGGAGAAGGAATGGAGATGCACGACAAACGTAAATCCAAGTCCAAAAGGGGTTTAAAGACAACAGACACAGTCAAACTTTTTCTAAATATATCGTTTATTCCTGTTATTTCTTAATATTTATGTTCTAAATTGATTACTCACAGAGGGTTAAACCTATCCTTAAGTGTATCCCATACCAAATATCGTCATATAACGCACAGATAAATTTGTTTAATACGATCATTCGTTATTAGCATGCAGGCTGTTAGCATTCTGCTTAACTCACTGTTCTCATTATGATACCACTAATGGCTAATGATTCAGATATGTGTTTAACGTTACCTTTGAGTGCAGATGATGAATCTTTCTTCGCACTTCAGTCAGAACTGGAGGTATTGGAGAAGCAGATCCACGATCTACTCGAGAGGCAAACACGGCTGCGAGAACGTAAAACGGCGATGGAAACATCCCGGGCTGACGCTCGCAAAGCTGCGGTAAGTGTTCGACGTGATTGTAATACTCCTATCACTTCTACTCCGTGTGTTTCTATGCACAGATCCCTGGCTTCTAGATCACGACGAGCCGAAATGAATTTCACGCCTGCACCAGCACACACACGGCGGAAGGCGAAATCCAGGACCGGAGCGATGAACTCTCCCCCACCGCCGCCACCGGTCTTCGAGATCCCTACCAGTAACCGCTTTGCCGCCCTCTGCGAGACGAAATCCAACGCTGTGGTCATCGGAGACTCAATCGTCCGGAACGTACGTGCCTCATTCAATGAAGGTAAGGTTCGCACTCACTGTTTTCCTGGTGCCCGTGTTCTCGATGTCTCTGCGCAGGTAACTGCGATTCTGAAGGAGGATGCAAGAGTGGGAGCCGTAGTTCTGCACGCGGGGGTGAATGACGTGAGAATGCGGCAGTCGGAGATCCTGAAGAGGGATTTCAGGAGTCTGGTCGATACTGTTCGCAACGCATCGCCCACGGCGAGGATCATCGTATCAGGGCCGCTTCCTACTTACCGACGAGGGAACGAAAAGTTCAGTAGACTATTTACGCTTAATAATTGGTTAATGTCATGGTGTATTGAACAGAAGCTGCTCTTTGTAAATAATTTTGATCTGTTTTGGGAGCGACCAAGGCTCTTCCGCCCCGACGGGCTGCACCCCAGCAGCATTGGAGCGGAAATTCTGTCTGACAACATCTCAAAGACGCTACGCAAAATTTGACTAGTAAGTACAAATTTTAACTATAGTCTGTGTTCTTCTCACCCAACTGTTAAGAATGTTACAGTTAAAAATGTTACTGCTTTCAAATGCATAGATACTGTGTCTGTCCCTCGAATAATACAACCAAATAATAATTTATTTAAAAGTCAGCGAAAAAATCTTATCATGATTAAACCAAAAGACAATATTCTTAATGAGCAAAACCAACGCCTAAAGTTTGGGCTACTTAATATTAGATCACTAAATCCAAAGGCAGTTGTTGTAAATGAAATGATCACAGACAACAGTTTTGATATACTTTGCCTCACTGAAACCTGGCTTAAGCCAAATGATTACTTCGGTCTAAATGAGTCTACTCCACCAAGCTACGGTTATATTCATGAGCCACGTCCGGTTGGTCGAGGTGGTGGTGTCGCAACAATCTTTAGAGACTTTCTTAGCGTTACTCAGAGAACAATGCATACATTTAAATCATTTGAAATGCTTGCGTTGAACATAACAGTTCCAAACAAAAGTAAAAAATCATTGGTCTCTCTTACATTGGTTACTGTGTATAGACCCCCTGGGCCTTACACTAATTTTCTGATAGAGTTCGCAGACTTCTTATCGGATCTATTGGTTAACGTCGATAAAGTACTGATTGTTGGAGATTTTAATATCCACGTAGATAGTGCTAACGATCCATTAGCTGTGGCGTTTAAAGAACTACTAGACTCTTGTGGTGTAACACAATACATCAATAGACCTACTCATCGCCTTAATCATACCCTAGACTTGATTATATCTCACGGAGCCGATCTAACCAATATCGATATTATACCTCAAAGTGACGATGTTTCCGATCACCATCTTATAACATGTACACTTCGCACTGCAGAAATCAGTTGTATATCTCGTTATCGACAGGGTAGAACAATCACCTCAACTACTAAAGATAGTTTCGTAAAGAACTTGCCAGATCTGACTCCTCTAATAACCTTTCCAACTAATATAGAATCGCTCGATGACATGACCAACAACATGGGCACTATTTTCTCTAACGCATTAGAAGCGGTCGCACCTATGAAGTCAAAAAGGATTATTGAAAAGATCATAGCACCATGGTATAATAACACCACTCGAGCCCTAAAAAGAGAAACTCGTAAACTGGAGCGAAAATGGAAACAAACCCAATTAGAGGTCTTTAAAATTGCATGGAAAGAGAGTGCAAGCTGTTACAAAAAGGCACTAAAAGCAGCAAAAGCCGAGCATTTCCGTAACCTCATTGAAAATAACAAAAACAATCCAAGGTTTTTATTTAGTACAATTGCTAAACTAACAAACAAACAGACTCCACCTGACCTGGGTATTCCGCCGCACCTTGGTAGCAATGAATTCATGAAGTTTTTTACCGATAAAATTGAAATAATACGAGACAACATAGCTGAAACCAAACCTCCAAGTGTGTCGGAAGAATTAGTCTCAACCGTCACCCAAAAAGAAAAGCTAGAGTGTTTTTCTCCTATAAATCAGGAAGAATTAATTAAAGTTATTGCAACATCCAAACCGACGACATGCTTATTAGACCCCATTCCGACTACTTTATTAAAAGAGTTACTACCTGCTGTAATTGAGCCCATTTGTAACATCATCAATTCGTCAATTAATCTAGGACATGTCCCAGGGCCCTTTAAGCTGGCTGTAATTAAGCCTCTTATCAAAAAACCAAACTTGGACCCCAATGAACTTGGAAGCTATAGACCGATTTCAAATCTCCTGTACTTGTCTAAAATACTAGAAAAAGTAGTGTCAACTCAACTGTGTACCTTCCTACAAAATAATGAAATGCACGAAAAGTTTCAGTCTGGCTTTAGACCGCATCACAGCACTGAAACTGCGCTCGTTAGAATTACAAATGACCTCCTTATTGCTTCAGATAAAGGTAACATCTCACTCTTAGTCCTGCTTGACCTTAGTGCTGCTTTCGATACTGTAGACCATAAAATACTACTTGATCGTTTACACAATTATATCGGTATTCAGGGACAGGCACTGCAATGGTTCAGATCTTACTTAACAGACAGATATCAATACGTCCATTTAAATGGGAAATCGTCAAATCTTACGCAAGTAAATTATGGATTACCTCAGGGATCGGTTTTAGGACCCCTGCTTTTCTCCATATACATGCTGCCCCTCGGAAACATTATTAGAAAACATGGAATTAGCTTCCACTGTTATGCAGATGATACTCAGTTATATATCTCATCAAGACCAAATGATTCATTTAAGCTATCCAAACTGGCAGAGTGCATCGAGGACATAAAACACTGGATGACTAGTAATTTCCTCCTTTTAAACTCTAGCAAAACAGAAATATTACTTATAGCACCAAAATCAAGTAAACAGAATATCTCCGATTACAGCCTGCAAATTGAAGGCTGCACTGTTACTCCAACAAATATTGTTAAAGATCTAGGCGTTATATTAGACGGCAACCTGTCATTTAAATATCACATCTCAAATATCACAAAAATAGCCTTCTTCCACCTTAGAAATGTTGCCAAATTACGAAATAGTTTATGTGTTGCAGACGCAGAAAAGCTTATTCATGCATTTGTGACCTCACGGCTTGACTATTGTAATGCTCTACTTAGTGGTTGTCCAGTATCATCGATAAACAAACTACAGTTAGTTCAGAATGCTGCTGCCAGAGTTCTTACTAGGTCAAGAAAATACGATCACATAACCCCAGTTTTAACATTGCTTCACTGGCTACCCATTAAGTATCGTATTGATTTTAAAATTCTTTTAATTACTTACAAAGCCCTGAACGGTTTAGCACCTACTTACTTAACCGAGCTTTTATCACGTTACAACCCATCACGCTCCCTAAGATCTCAAAACTTAGGACTTTTGACAACACCTAGAATAACAAAATCCACCAAAGGGGGACAAGCTTTCTCATACGTAGCACCTAAACTCTGGAATAGCCTTCCTGATACTATTCGAGGGTCAGACACACTCTCCCAATTTAAATCTAGATTAAAGACACATCTTTTCAGCCAAGCTTTCACTTAATGCATAGTTAATGAACAGCAGCTACGCTAATTATCCTCTTTATTCTCTTTCCGCCTCTGCATCCCGAGGTAGGAAGAAGTTTCACCATGTCCAGACGACCGACAGATGCCCATCCCCAATTTGAGATCACGCCAGCTACAGCTGCAGACTGACTGACCATCCCAGCTCCATCTAAGGCAATTCCACCACCAGCCAAGAGAAATATGACCATCGGACCATCCCAGCTCAGACCACTACATCCCCAACCAAGAGCAAAGACGGACTATTTGTCTTATTAATGCTGAAGTTACAATATTTGGTATTAAATGCTAAACTTAAATCACATGTCACCAGTTTGAGTGCAGCTATGACACGTCAGAGGGGATCTGGCCCTCCCGGCTGAGCCTGGTTTCTCCCGAGGTTTTTTTCTCCATTAATTAATCATTGGAGTTTGGGTTCCTCGCCACAGCAGGGCAGTGTTGGCCTGCTCACCGGGAGACTGCATTCATTCATTTATTTATTTATTTAGAAATTAGCTATTATTTATTAGTATGATCTTACTCGTTGTATGAATACCATGCACTGTGCTGTGTTTTAACTTTTCTGTTTTTCCTGTTTGCCCCTGTAAAGCTGCTTTGAAACAATACACATTGTGAAAAGCGCTATATAAATAAACTTGAATTGAATTGAATTGAATTGAATTGAACACAGGAACAGGAGAACATGGGAAGACACAACCAGGTTTACATTACAATATTCGACAAAGAACTAAGGAACACACAGGGCTTAAATACAAGGGGAAACACTCAGGGAAAACAGAATCAGGTGCAGGACTAATTAACAATGACGCGGGACAGGTGAAAACAATGAATAAGGCAGAACACAGGTTGGCGTGTTACACCTGGAATGGTACCAAATAACGTTTCTGGGACGTGACGAGCACGTCCTAACGACCAAACAGTTTTGTTGTTAAAATCTTTTTTATTTTTTTTATTTAAACAATTACCATCCCTCACATGGAGGATTAAATTAATTTGCGATTTAATCTGAGCGATAAAGATACAGTTTTATGCATAATTGGAGTAGTTTTCTATTCAACTCAACTAAACTCAACTTTATTTATATGACGCTTTTTACAATTTTCATTATTACAAAGCAGCTGTTCATGAGACATATTGACTATAAGCAAATACCCAAGTTATATACCTGTACAACATGAAGAAGGTGAAAACACAGAAGACAGACATACCCACATACCAACCCTCCACACACACAATATGCACATGTCCTTACATGCGTACGGACACACAGACAAGCACACACACACAGACAGACATGCATGCATGCACAGTGAAAGCATACATTTAAGACAAAGGAGAGAGAAACACAGGTCAAATATTAAACAGACTATGAATTCCTATATGCAATATTATTTATGTAAAACCTTTCTAAAGCAGCCCCTTCCCCGGCCAGCCAAATAGTGCAAAACAGTATGCAAACAGTGGCGAGGAACCCAAAACTCCAATCGAGGAAAAAAAAACTCAGGAGAACCCAGGCCCAACCAGGGGATTCCAGTTCCCATTTGGCAAAAACTGCATCCTGCAGTTCAAGAATATTCCAAAGTTTAGGCGCTAGATAAGAAAAGGGTCTACTACCTGCACTTGATTTTGAAATTCTGGGTATTACCAACTGACAGGACGCCTGAGAGCGTAATGCACGTGGAGGACTGTAATACAATAGAAGTTCACTCAAATACTGCAGCGCTAGACCCTGTAGCGCTTTATAGGTAAGAAGCAAGATCTTAAAGTTAATGCAATGCTTTATAGGTAACCAGTTTAAGGTTGACAGAACCGGGCTATTATGCTCACACTTTTTTGTACGTGTAAGAACTCGAGCTGCTGTGTTTTGAACCAGTAGGAGTTTTTGTAATAGGCCTGCAGGGCAACCACCTAAAAGTGCATTACAGTAATATATTATTGATGTCATGAATGCATGAATTAATTTCTCTGCATCTGACAGTGACAGCATATGACGTAGTTTAGATATATTCTTAAAATGAAAAAATGAAATTTTACAGGTGTTTGCGACATGGCTCTCAAATGACAGCTAACTATCGAATACAACGTCAAGATTCTTAGCTGACGACGAGGATTTTATGGACCATCCGTCAATAGTTAAGCAGTATTCTTGGTTGTTACGTATGGCGGATTACGGTCCAGTAAGTAACACTTCTGTTTTGTCCGAGTTCAATAGTAAAAAATTGTTACTCATCCAGTTTTTTAAATCGACTATGCATTCCATTATTCGATGGAACTACTGTTTTTCATGAGGCTTCGAGGAAATATAAAGTTGAGTATCATCACCATAACAGTGAAAGCTAATTCCGTGTCACTTTATTACATCTCCTAGTGGTAGCATGTATAATGCAAAGAGCAGAGGCCCTAAGATTGAGCCCTGTGGTACACCGTACTGGACTTGCGATTTGCGGGACACCTCATTGTTTATTGCTACAAATTGAAAATAGTCGGATAAATAAGACTTAAACTATTTCAATGCTATTCCGTTAATGTCGATGTAGTTTCCGAGTCTATGGAGGAGTATGCTGTGGTCAATGGTGTCAAATGCAGCACTAAGGTCTAGCAGCACCAAAAACTAAATACAGCCACTGTCAGACGCAAAAAGCAGATCATTTGTAACTCTGATCAAAGCAGTCTCTGTACTGTAACATGCTCGAAATCCAGACTGGAATTCTTCATTAATGTCATTCCTTTGGAGGAAGGAACATAATTGAGTTGAAACTACTTTTTCCAGAACTTTAGATATGAAAGGTAAATTCGATATAGGCCTAACTTCATATGAATCTAATAGCATATGAAATTTTGTAGCGAAGTCGTGTCAAGTTGCTGCATCCATTATCCAGCTCTATCATCTCAGCTCTTGTCAGGTTGCCGCTTCCCATTCCGCTCTGCCATCAGATCTGGGAACTGCATCCTGCGGTAACCTTGGAACAATGAGACAAGACTGGCTGAGAGTGGAGTACTGTTCTGCACTCTTTAATGCAACAAGTACATCAGTTGTTGTTGGAAGTGTTCCTGGCTCTGGTTGATCTAACTAATGCAGCCTAAACCCACAGAGGATTTATATTATGGAAGTGTATAGTATACAAGATTAAAAAGATGCGTCTTTAGTCTAGATTTAAACTGACAGAGTGTGTCTGCCTCCCGGACAGTGCAGGGAAGACTATTTCAAATTTAAATGCTTTACAAATTTAAAGTGCATTACAGTAATGTAGTCTTGATGTCATGAATGCATGAATTAATTTCTCTGCATCTGACAGTGAAAGCATATGACGTAGTTTAGATATATTCTTAATATGGAAAAACACAATTTTACAGGTGTTGGCAACATGGCTCTCAAATGACAGATTACTATCGAATAGAACGCTAAGAATATAAACTGACGATGATGGTTTTATGGAGCATACGTCAATAGTTAAGCAGTATTCTTGGTTGTTACATACGGCAGATTTCGGTCCAATAAGTAACACTTCTGTTTCGTCCAAATTGTTACTCATCCAGTTTTTGATATGGACTATACATGCTAATATTCCATGGAACTGCTGTGTTTCATGAGGCTTCGAGGAAATATAAAGTTGAGTATCATCAGCATAACAGTGAAACCTAATTCCGTGTCACTTTATTATATCTCCTAGAGGTAGCATGTATAATGCGAAGAGCTGAGTAATTTTTCTCTAATATCTTGGATTATACAAGATATATCTATAATACCGCAAGTAGTGTTATCATATACTGTGTGTCAAAATGTTGATTGATTTATGACAACCTGTCAAAGTTTCTGTCAACCAGTCACTCAAATGGAGCCTTTTATGCCTGTTGTTGGGGACTCCTCTAATGTTGTGTTCAGACCAAACGCGAATGGCTCGTATGAATCGCGCTATTCGCGCGTAGTTGGAGGCTTGAACATTTTAGTTTACTCGCTTCATTCGCGCGTCAAATTCACTTCATTGCAGACGCGAATTCGCGTCATGGGAGGGGCTTCTGCCAGTCTCAGAAACCAACTGAACGTATTCAAAATAATAGCAGAAGGCCACTCTGCAAGATTTTTAAGTACCACTGTATTTTCCTGTAAGTGTTAAATGCTTTTTATGTTTTTCAAGACAGATCTGACAGTTTGTGTGCTGGATTGTGCATTACACGTGATTGGTAAAATGTAGTTGCATTAAAGAATATCTTTTACATGTAAAAAATCGAGATTTAAAGTTCTAAGAAACGTACAAATAAACAAAAAATGTCAAATGTGTGCAGGAAATAGGCAACTTATGCAGACATGTCTTGTGAAACGTTATAAATGGGGT
The DNA here is from genome assembly GCA_029783895.1 of Triplophysa bombifrons. Taxonomy (NCBI): domain Eukaryota; kingdom Metazoa; phylum Chordata; class Actinopteri; order Cypriniformes; family Nemacheilidae; genus Triplophysa; species Triplophysa bombifrons. The sequence goes on from CM056455.1 coordinate 11,037,679, forward strand.
TTTATATGTTTAAAAAACATAAAGAGCTACCGAGATAGATTTGCTAGGGTTTCCGCTTTTAGAAAGTTCTTCATTTTAAAAGATTGGATGTTATCTCTAGTTTAGCCTAGTTTTATCTGAATTAGACAAATGTTTTGGTCTTTTCATCTCCTTTTCTTGATTGCTCTACAAGTACTGGCAAACATGCATATCAGTAGCATTTTAATTGACCTTCACCTTATATCTTTCCGTGGTGTAGACAAATGGGAAGTCCATGGGCATTACCCAATCCGAATCGTACATGTTACTTAAGGTAAAGATGGGTTTACTCATATAGAGACACTATTAACATTGCAACAATAACTCTATAAACCAGTGCTTCAGTAAATGAATCAGTTGATAAATAACTAATTACTTGAAGGATGAAAACTTGTTTTGTGTTACCATGTTGTCCCATTAAATAGTTATGCTTTAAGAAATGAGTTTGTGATGTAATCCTTATAATATACCCTCAAATACACATCATGCACGAAACGTGGATCTCTCACTATATATCAACAGTGTTGATCAAAACTTTTGACCTGTTTTACTACACAAGTTTGTATCCTCACCATGTGAATGGCAAGAACATTTTCACATTTATTAAGTTGTTGTTCTTTTGTAAACCTTTTGTATGGTTTCAACATTTGCATTTAGTCAGAACAAAGTTGTCAGGCATTTGCACTTAAGTTTTTAGAAGTTGTTTTGTTTGTCACTGTTTTTTGAATATTTACAAATGACAAATTTGATGTGATGTGTCAGTGACGTTTGTTGGCTTCATTTAATGTTTTAACAAATCTAACGAATGAATCTGATGGTTGGCATTTCAACTGCTAGCCGGTAAATGTAGGACAGCTTTTTCATATTCTGACATAATCTATAGAAAGTGATAAAACAGACATGGTAAGGCTAAGGATTTGTGTTAATGTTATTATGTTAAGTATCTCATTTGAACTTTTTCATAATGTTTTCATTCGTTTTTAGCGTTATTTTCTTACTTTACCAATTCTTCTTAGTTATAATTAGTTAAAATGAGTTAAATAGTTGTTTTGTTTAAATGTTCAGATAGCCTGTGCTATAAATAGTTTTTTTGACTTTGTACAAAAAGCTAATTCTTACGTTTTGACCTGTTCATTGTTTTGAGTTCTTGTTCATTTTCCTCACTATTCCATTCCCTACCGCTTATCCGAACTACCTCGGGTCACGGGGAGCCTGCGCCTATCTCAGGAGTCATCGGGCATCAAGGCAGGATACACCCTGGATGGAGTGCCAACCCATCGCAGGGCACACACACACACACTCACTCATTCACTCACGCACGCACGCACGCACGCACACCCTACGGACAATTTTTCCAGAGATGCCAATCAACCTACCATGCATGTCTTTGGACCAGGGGAGGAAACCGGAGTACCCGGAGGAAACCCCCGGGTACTCCGAGAACATGCAAACTACACACACACACAAGTTGGAAGCGGGAATCGAACCCCCAACCCTGGAGGTGTGAGGCGAACGTGCTAACCACTAAGCCACCGTGCCCCCCATTTTCCTCACTAATTTATCAAAGATGTCTTGCTTTAATGCTGGTAAAATCACCTGTTTAAGTTTTCTCACTGTTCGAGCCGTGTTAAAGGGTTGATGTATGTTTTCTTTGATTAAAAAAAAGTATTTACATCCAAAACCTTCTTCATCTTAATGTCTCTAGTTTATTACACATCTAGTATTTTAGCTATTGAGTATGTGTGTTTTATTTTATACATCGGCACAAATATTTGGCACAAAATATGCATGCAGTCCTTATGATCTAAATATAAGATTGCCTTGCTGCAGTTCAATTGTATTTTACTAAAGAAAGCATCTTGATTTAGGTTAGTTTTTCTTTAAAAGGAGGAAAGGAAAGTTGTTTAATGTGTCAATCAGAAAACCTGTTTCCATGGAATGTACATACAAACTTGTTTGCATACAAGATTTACGGCAGAACCAGTGTTTGTATGTGTCAACACAACACTTTTTACATTATCCATGAAAGTCTGATCTGATGTTCTATAGTCTGTATGCAGTTTTATGGCAATTATAATAGCAAATAAAGTAAATATAATTGTTATGGTTCAGTTTAATTGTAAGGAAAGTTTTGATTTGGTTATATGTTGACCTTTAAGCGCCCTCTTGTGGTGAGGATGTGTATTTTAACTTTCGTATGTCTTGTGTGAGTCGAGTTCATTGTGAAGTGTCATGGCTGAACAGCGGTTCGTTCGGTAATGTCGTGGCCCGCATAAGACTGTAAGTCTCTATTATTTGTCATATAAATATGATGTTTGGTAGGTTTAAGATGTTTATCAGTAAATTCATTAATTCAGTAGTAGCGAGTGAAGATAAGGTGGTGCTGAACCAGTGGTGGTCTTGTAGGCCAGCAGCAGAGTCTTGAATTTGAGATCATCGAGTATCTCATGAAAGTCCATGTTTTTGGAAATCGTCCATCTCCCTCTGTTGCAATCTTCAGGCTACGCAAGGCAGCTCAAGACAGTTTGAAGGAATATGGCAAGGATGCAGAGCATTTTGTCACCAGAAACTTTTACGTTGATGATGGTCTAACCTCACTCCCTACTGAATTTGAAGCAATTGCTCTCCTGCAAAAAACACAGGAAATGTTAGCCTAGTCAAATTTGCATTTGCACAAAATTGCCTCAAACAGCAGCAAGGTCATGGAGGCGTTACCAACAAATGACTTGGCAAAAGACATCAAAAGCCATGACTTAGACTCGGATACGTTCAAATTTCAAGTCTCCAAAGAACAAAAAACATTAACCAAAAGAGGCGTGCTGTCCCCTGATAATAGTTTGTACAACCCCTTAGGTTTTGTTGCGCCAATAACTGTACTGGGAAAAGCACTCATAAGAGAACTAACCGCCGAACCATGCGACTGGGACGACCCCCTATCGCCAGCCAAAGAAAGACTATGGTCTGTATGGAGTGACTCTCTTCTCGAGTTATAGCACCGACACATTCCCAAACCTTATTTACCATTGTCTCTTTCCTCAACACAATACAGAGAGCTTTGTGTCTTCAGTGACGCCTCATCCACAGCAATAGCAGCTGTCGCCTTCTTGCGAGTGGTCAATGAGCAGGGACAGCAACTAACCGGATTTGTCATGGGCAAAGCCAAACTAGCACCAAAAACACAATTCCACGGCTGGAGCTATGCGCCGCTGTCCTTGCTACAGAAATGGCAGAGCTTGTATGCCAATAAATCGACCTGGAGCTTCATGCTGTAAAGTACTACACGGATAGTAAGATTGTACTAGGTTACATCTACAACATGTCGAGAAGATTTTATGTCTATGTATCAAACAGAGTCTCTAGAATCAGAAAATCTTCAGTACCAACACAGTGGAGTCATTTCTCATCAGAAAACAACTCAGCAGACATTGCTACTCGCCCAATAGCAGCACTTTTACTGCCACAGACATACTGGTTCACTAGACCCCCATTCTTGACAAAGGAACAGCCACAGTGTTTATCTACAGCAGATACAAATGAGTTTGAGCTAATAGAACCAGAACACGATTCAGAGATTCGACCAGAAGTGAATGTTTTTGCAACAAAAGCCAGCATCGAACTCCTCAGACCACACCGGTTCAAACGATTCTCAACATGGAAACATCTCATACAAGGTATGGCAAAACTCACTACTCTTGTGAAAAACAAGTCCAAAGGTTCAGGTCAAAACACTACAAATCCTCAAACTCAAGCTAAACTTACACTCATCTCAAGGATCCAACAATATGAATTCAAAGAGGACATTAAGAAACTGCGTAAAGGTGAACGTATCCCAAAAACAAGCCCCTTGTGGACTCTAGACCCTTTTGTAGACTCAGATGGACTGTTAAGGGTGGGGGGTCGGATGTCAAAACACCCTCTGATACTCCCTAAAAACATCATGTGTCAACTCTGCTTGTGAGACATTATCACCAAGGTGTCGCCCACCAAGGCCATCACCTCACTGATGGAGCATTGCGATCTGCTGGTGTTTGAATAATTGGTGGCAGGAAACTAGTCTCAAGTGTAATCTGTCAGTGAGTCACTTGTCGTAGGTTAAGAGGAAAACCTGTTCATCAAAAAATGGCCAACCACCCAGAACATCGACTCATCATGGACCCCCCATTCACTAGGGTCGGCTTAGACGTTTTTGGGCCCTGGAGTGTAGTCACTCGCAAGACTAGGGATGGGGCCGCTGAAAGTAAACGCTGGGCAGTTTTATTTAGTTGCGTAGGGACTCGTGGAGTGCACATAGAAGTAATTGAATCTATATCTACCTCATGCTTTACTAATGCACTGAGAAGGTTTTTCGCAGTTAGAGGCCCTTCCAAAGTTCTCAGATCAGACCGCGGCACCAACTATATTGGAGCCTGTATGGAGCTATAAATCAGCACAGATCACCCTGAGATCCAAGACTACCTCAGCAACGAAGGCTGCTCATGGACATTCAACACGCCTCACTCATCACATATGGGTGGCTCATGGGAGAGAATGATTGGCATCGCTCGCTGCATTCTAGACGCCATGTTACTGCAGGCAGGTCCAACTCGCCTTACCCATGAGGTCCTCAACACTAATGGCAGAAGTCATGGCATTCATTCATGAAAACGTTCATGTAGGGGATGTAGTCTTATTGAAGGATGAACAAGTTAAACTTAATGAATGGCCCATTGGACTCATTACTAAAACCTTCCCAAGTGAAGAAAGAAGGTCAGAAAAGTTGAAGTCAAAGTTGTGAAGCAAGGGACTTCTCGTGTCTACTTGCGACCACTGACTCAATTTTATTCTCCGTCTTCCCCAAAGTGATGATACAAAGAATGATAAGTGTCAAATAGTGGTATAAAAGTATTTATACCAGGCTGGGAGTGTTATGGTTCAGTTTAATTGTAAGGAAAGTTTTGATTTGGTTATATGTTGACCTTTAAGCGCCCTCTTGTGGTGAGGATGTGTATGATAACTTTCGTATGTCTTGTGTGAGTGGAGTTCATGTGAAGTGTCATGGCTTAACAGCGGTTCGTTCGGTAATGTCGTGGCCCGCATAAGACTGTAAGTCTCTATTATTTGTCATATAAATATGATGTTTGGTAGGTTTAAGATGTTTATCAGTAAATTCATTAATTCAGAGATGCAAATGTTGTTAAAAACTAAACGTAAAGTGATGCCACGAAGCGTTAGCATTAGTAAGTGCCGTTTGCTAGCGATCTTTTGTGATTATTAGGCTAATTTGGATTCTGTGATTACAAGTCATTACCTAAGACTAGGAGTAAAATTAACAAATGCACATGACAATATAACTTTAATGTGTGGATTTAATGTTTCATTTGAATGCTTTATGCAGCAAATTCTGTTAAGGCAACTATGCAATTTGAATATGTACAATTCTAATTGCTGTACTTTGTCCGTTTACAGTTTTACAATGTTAACGTTAAAGTTAAACGAGAAAATATTCATGGACGCTATTGGAAGATTAAAAGCCATGAACCAACATCTCGTCTGTTCACTGTCTGTCTAGCTGGATAAAGAACTGACACGACTAGTGAGGACAGAACAACAATTATTTGTCCTGATGCCAGAAACTATTCAAAGGTAGTTTTTGAAATTGCACATTGCATTCTTACAATGCAATGTGCAATTTCCTTGCCGCCTTTCAAATTCAGCATTGGTAAACTAAACAAATTCCTGAAAAATATCTAATTAGATCATATTGTGTTTTCATTAACCGAGTGTTACGACCCTCCTATGACTTGTACCCATCTAGGCTTTATAGGAGGGGAACATATGTAACCACCTCCGACACACATCAACATGTAACACGGAGTGAAGTGAGAAAACACGAGGGACCACAGAATAAAGTGAATATGGGTTTTAATAAATATAATGAAAATATATAACAAAACCCAAAGGAAAGGAAAGGGGAAAAACGGATTGTGCTAAACAAACAAAAGTAATAAGCAAAAAAAGTTATCTACACTAAAAAAATCCTGTAAAATTTACAGTAAATTACTGGCAGCAGGGTTGCCAGCCATCTACTGTAAATTTTATAGCCACAGTTCTGTAATTTAAAGGCATTTACTGTAATTGCAGCATACAGGAAAAAACTAATTTTGAATAGCAACAGTATAATGCTGTATTTTTTACTGCAAATTGCTTGATTTTAATTTACTGTATTTAGAAGAAATACATAAATCATTGTATATCCAGTATGTTTTGAGTACTGGATATACAGTGTTTAATATTTTTTTTACTTGATACAAAAATACATTACAGACGAATTTTGTTCCTTGTTGTACATGAAATATTTTTATTCAGTTTTATTCATAGTAGCCAACAAGGCTCTTTAAACAATGAATGTTTAAACATTCATGTTTAAACAACACAACCATCATATAACAACATTGCAAAACAAGGCCCAAGTAAGTCTGTAAAACGGTCCACATCTTGATCCATCAGAGTACAACAAGTAGCTAGAACTATGGAAGAGAGTAATTTTAGATATTCAATTTATAGTCAGAGAAAAACAGAGGACAACATATACAGTCAGGGACAGAAAAAATAATAAAATGATGTAATTCAATGATTTGATCGGTTTGTGTGTGTGTGCGTGTGCGTGTGCGTGTGCGTGTGCGTGTGCGTGTGCGTGCGTGCGTCTTTTCATCGATTACGCTGAAAATTCATCATTGTGTTTAGAAGAGCGGCAACATGTGGGTTCACTGCAACCCGTCTCTTCTGTATCCTTGCATTTTAGATGACGCTTGTTCCACTCTCAGGATTAATATCTACAAAGAGACAGGAAAAACTAAATGTTATATATTAAAATGTACAAAATATATTATATCAAAACACCTTAATTAAATCATCAGCTTGCTAGTGTTAGATAGGGGAGGCTTCTAAATAACTTGCCCAAAAAAAAAAAATCCATCTCTCGTTGAGAAATTTTGTTTTAAAGGTCTTAACAGGTATATAACATTAACATATCTATAAAATGCAGGTAAGGAAGTTGTTCAACCAATACCTTTCAGTGGACTCCAAGATACATGCTGCCCCATCCTGGTACTCAAGATTGAATATGTAACATGCTATGAACAGAGTGGAAAGGCCAGACATGAAGCTGTGCTGAGCACCGTCTCACACAACCTAACCTGTAGTAGTCAGCATCCAGCGGCCTGCAAGTGTGTCCTAAAACAAACAATACCACATGTGACAATAGTTACTATACAATTTGATCTTTAAGCTTTTTACATTTAAACTACATTTTAGTATAAGTGACTCTACAAACAAACTCTAAGCAAATTACACAGAGTAACTTACACAGAAATGTAAGCCAACTAACGTTAGGGATGTCACGGTCAAGAAATTGTCACACTGGTATTTGTATCGGGCCGTCTCACTCCCACCCTCCAACGGTCCTATTTGGGAGACAAGCCTGCTCTAACGATGTGGGTGTCGCTAACGTCTTTTGCTACAGCTCTCAGCTGGCCTCCGTTACATATATTGTATATCTAGCTGGTTCTTTTTCTAACTTCGCTCGGTGTTTCACTATGGGAATCGCTTTGGGCGTGACCAACTACGGAAGCTCTTATGACACCACGTCTGTCTCTGACAGGTGGACCGTCATAGGAACCCGCCACCGAACGCAAGGTTAGTGAACGGGATTGTGTTGAGCTGACATTTTTGAGAGTTGGAATAGCGTCCGCGTCGTGGTGAGCTATCCCAATAGTTCTGTTGCGTATTAATTTACAGCAGTAGGAGACGTCAAGTCTAATTAGGTTATCGCGTCAAGGCGAACCTTCTAAGGGTGTTATTACCTTTTTTGTATTAGGCTACTGTGCCGTACGAGTCGGTGAGAGCATCATGTCGACGGCTGTTTCCCCCGCCAAAGGGAAAGAGTCGAAGGCCAGGGAGGTTGCATCCCGCCCATGTCCATCCTCATGTGGAGCTACCATCTCGGGTAGGGACCCTCATCCCATGTGCATCACGTGTATGGGGCCGAAACACGCTCAAGCGTCTCTAGCGGACCCGCAGACATGCGCTCACTGTGTATCGATGCCGGTGAAAATTCTCGAGAGAAGATTGAGGGTGGCAGTGGCCAACAAGCAGGACCCATGCCTGTCTGGAACTGTCACGCAATCTGCGGCAACTGGCCATCACCCGCAAGCTACAACGAGCTGGGCGGATATGATAGAAGCCGAATACCCGGACATGCCGCCGTTGTTTGACGGCCTGCTCGAGCAGGAAGAAGGCGAACCGGAGGATGAGGACGCAGAGGGCGATGCTAACTCTGACCTCCTCGATCTGGATATGGACGGCGAAGAAGAGGAAGAAAATTCCCCCTTCCCCACCCAACAGTCCAGGCCGCCGAGCATGAATGAGTCGGTCTCGCAGATAGACAGCAACCTGCATGAGGTCTGCAAACGGGCCGCGGCTAAACTAGTCCTTCCTTGGCCCGCGGCAAAAGATGCCGGAGGGACTGAGAGGGACCTCTATGACGGGAAAAGGCTGCCGCCTGCTCAGACTGCAGCGAGACAGCTTTTGCCCGCCGTGCCGGCTTGCATGAAGGAAATGTCCCGTTATTGGGATAGCCCCTTTAAGAGCAAGCTCCCCACCAAGGGACATTCCATGGTGGAGATTCAAGGGATGGGGGAGCTGGGGTTGGCCGGACCCCCAGCGGTAGAGTCTTCAGTGGCTTTTCACCTCCATCCGAGTCGGCGTTCACTACCTGCCTCCTCGCAGATTTCGCTGCCGGGAAAAATAGATCGGCTAACCGCTGCTATTTATCAGAGAACGTATAAATATGCGAGCAGTCAATATGCTCGCTGAACGCTGTGACTTTACTGTCGGCGTATCAAGCAGAGATTTTGGAGGAGATGGGAAGCCAGTTGGATTCGGGAGCACCGAACCCTATACTCTGGGACGAGATTTGCGTGGTGAATGATTTAATTCTGCGCTCTTCCCACAGCACGGTCCAGGGCTGCGGCCGTGTGATGGGATTGGCTGTGTCAGGTGAGAGAGCGTTATGGCTAAACCTGTCGGGCTTGGGCGACGTGCAAAAATTGGAGGTGATGGATGCAGCGTACGACCCTACGAAGGGGTTGTTTGGTCCTGCCCTTGAGAAAATGAGGGAAACCAGCACCCTCAGGAAACAGGAGGACGAGGCGTTTAACCTCTGTTTGCCACGCAAGCAGGTGCCGCGACCAGCCTCTCAACCTGTGCGGCAGGGTTTCGCAGTAGCCGCAGCGGCAAGAGGGAGACCTGTGGGTGATAGAGGTCCAAGACCGGCTCACAGTGGACAACACGCAGACCAGCGACCACGATCGGCTGGCCCTGGACCGTGGGGAAAGCATTCATATGCGGCGGCGGCAGCTAAAAACCGTCCGCCAAACCCAGAGGAGAGGAAGAAGAAGCGTGTGGCCTGACACGCAGTTATTCCCCAGCCCTTCTCTCTCCGCCCGCGAAGAGAAGAAAGGGGGAAAACGGCCCTATTGTGTTCAGTTCGGTAAGGGCCAGTTTGAGTTGTTCTCCTCGAGTTCTAAAAAACGAGGTAGCTCAAAATTGTGTTCAGTGTCACCAAGCACTCACGACATGTTCTCGAATGTTTTTATGTGCAGGGGATTTAAGAATAAAAAATGCTTTTTCGCATCCAGGCCACGGGCCGAGGGCGAAATGCTCCCCGAATTCAGAAAACATAACAATAAACATTCCACTATCGCAACCAGGCAAACAGCCGAGGGCGATATGTTCCAAACACAAAAAAGATTCTCAAAATTCGAATCGCATGAAAAGCGCTCCCCCTGTCCCACCACTGGGGGGAGTGCTCACTCCTTCAGCCAAAGCCCGCGCGGCGATTGTGATGACGTCATCACTGTGCGACGCCAGCGGGGCGGAAGTGTACAGAGGTCCTCTCTCGGTCCGCATAACAGACTGGCGCGCATGCGCAGTTCACCCGTGGGTCTTGGCAACGATTTCACGGGGATACAGACTTCAATTCGCAATGAAACCACCTCGGTTCAATGGGATTTTGATGTCAGTAGCACAGGGGGAATCGGCCTGAGTGCTGACGGTCGAAATCGATACTCTGTTAAACAAACGGGCAATCAGAGTAGTGCCCGAGGAGGAGAGCCATCAGGGTTTTTACTCTCGCTATTTTGTTATCCCAAAGAAAGGAGGCACAGCCTTCCGTCCTATTCTGGACCTACGTGTGTTAAACAAGCACCTGAGAAAGTATTCATTCAGAATGTTAACACACAGAGTGCTTTATCGATCGATTCGTCCAAACGATTGGTTTGTGACAGTCGATCTGGCAGACGCTTATTTTCACATAGATATATACCCCCCTCACAGAAAATTCCTCAGATGTGCACACCAAGGCACAGCTTACGAATTTCAAACTATTTTAAACTATTCCCTATCCATTTTTACCAAGTGTGTGGAAGCAGCTCTGTTCCCTTTGAGGGACAGGGGAATAAGAATATTGTCTTACATAGACGATTATCTCATATGCTCTTCGTCGAGAGAGCAAGCAGTGAAAGACGCAGAGATTGTGTTAAATCACCTCTGCAATTTAGGATTCAAGATCAATATGATAAAGAGCCGACTGGAGCCTTTTCAGCAGACAAATTATTTGGGGCTCAACATAGATTCCCTCTCGTACAGAGTAACACTGACAGAAGAGAGGATCGCGTCTTTCACTCAATGCCTTGACCGTTTTCAGATAGGGAAAGTGTTACGGTACAGACTATGCTTACGAATGCTGGGGCTTATGGCCTCTGTGATTTGTGTAGTGCAGCTGGGACTGCTCAAAATGAGACATTTTCAGCGCTGGATCGTGCATTTGCGTCTGTGCTGTCGACGGCATCTGGGCCGACCGGTGAGGATCACTCACGCATGCGTCAGAGCACTCAGACACTGGAAAAGCCCCGTGACGTTCAGGACGGGGATTCCCTTAGGGGCGGTGTCATCGAGAGTGACTATGACAACAGACGCGTCTTTGCTGGGGTGGGGAGCGACTTTAATGGGCAGATCAGTGAACGGTTTGTGGCCTCCGCAGCTGACTCACAAACATATAAATTATTTGGAGTTGATGGCAGTATGGTTAGCACTGAAACATTTTTGGGGCTTCATCAAAAGCCAGAATGTTCTGGTGAAAACAGACAATACCACGGTGGTGGCTTATATCAATCAAGGCACACGCTCTCTGCCTCTGCATCAGCTGGCAGAGAAGCTGATTGTATGGGCCGATACAAGGCTTTTATCCCTCAGAGCGACTCACGTTCCGGGGATTTTAAACAGGGGAGCGGACTTGCTGTCCAGGGGAAATCCATTGTACGGGGAGTGGAAACTCCACCCCCAGGTGGTGTCCCAGATATGGCAGAGATGCGGTCAGGCTGCCGTAGATCTCTTCGCCTCGCAAGAAAACGCTCAGTGTCCTCTGTATTTCTCGCTAACAGACGGAAATGCACCGCTGGGTGTGGATGCCTTAGCCCACCCATGGCCAGAAGTACTTCTGTATGCTTTCCCTCCTCTGAGTCTAATTTCCCCCACTCTAGCCAGGGTGAGGGAGCAGTGTCTTTCGTTAATACTCATAGCACCGCGCTGGCCGTCCAAACCGTGGGTGGCAGAGATAATTCAACTGTTGGCAGGGCAACCGTGGCCCCTCCCGCTCAGGAGGGACCTTCTGTCGCAGGCAGGGGGAGAAATTTACCATCCTCACCCGGACAGAATAGCCCTTTGGGCTTGGCACGTGAGAGGTGGAATTTGAATGCGGCTGGTCTACCGTCCGCAGTCATTCACACCATTCAGAGTGCAAGAGCCCCCTCTACTCGCTCCCTTTATAGCAATAAATGGCGAGTCTTTGAGGAGTGGTGTGAGCGGAGTCATATTGTCCCTTTACAGTGCGCTGTAAGAGATATATTGTGCTTCCTACAGGATCTGCTAGATAAAGGTAAAGGCTTTCTCTACCATAAAGGTGTATTTAGCAGCTGTTTCAGCGTGTCATGTGGGTTTTGGTGAGAAATCGGCCGGACAACACCCATTAATAAGCCGATTTATGAAAGGGGCACGCCGTATAAGACCGGCATCTAGGCGAATGGTTCCGTTATGGGATGTGACCATTGTCTTAGAAGCCCTTTGTCATCACCCTTTTGAGCCGTTGGAAGGAGTGGGCCTCAAGTATCTTTCTCTTAAGACGGCGCTCCTCATAGCTTTGGTAACCGCAAAGCGTGTGAGTGATTTACAGGCTTTATCAGTTAGCCCGTCTTGTCTGCAATTCGCTCCAGGGCTTACTAAGGTCGCGTTCTGTCCTAACCCAGCGTTCGTGCCTAAGGTGTTAGACTCAGCATATAGGTGCCCATCTACTGAGCTGGCAGCTTTTCACTCTCCTCCATTCTCTTCCCCGGAGGAGAAGAAACTGAACTTATTGTGTCCGGTTCGGGCACTATAAATGTATGTAAATAGGACAGCGGGTTTCAGGTCTTGTGATCAGCTATTCGTGTCATGGGCCACTCCGCAGAGAGGGAAGCCGTTATCACGTCAACGGCTGTCTCATTGGATTGTGGAGGCTATATCCTTGTCTTATGTTTGCAGGGGCCTGCAGCCGCCCAAGGGCTTAAAAGCCCACTCCACACGAGGTATGGCTACGTCATGGGCTTTACTCAGGGGAGTTTCCGCTGGAGACATCTGCTCGGCGGCAAGCTTGGCCACGCCACACACTTTCGAGCGGTTCTATAGACTGGACGTGTCCGAGCCGTCCTTGGCACACGCGGTGCTGGGAGCCGGAGCGTCGGTACCCATTTAAGGCTATAGAAAATAGCAGGTATGTAGATGCAATTCGGGAGTGGGCTATATCTCCCATAGTGAAACACCGAGCGAAGTTAGAAAAAGAACTATGGGTTACTTAACGTAAACCTGGTTTCTTTGATAACAGAGTGAGGTGTTTCACCAGCACTTCCCTCCTTGCACGGGGACGGGAAGAAACCTTTCTAGAATAACATAGGTGGAGGTCGACCTGACTGATATAGGCAGGGCGGAGCCTGGTCACGGGTCGACCTGTCTGTCAGAGACAGACTTGGTGTCATAAGAGCTTCCGTAGTTGGTCACGCCCAAAGCGATTCCCATAGTGAAACACCTCACTCTGTTATCAAAGAACCCGGGTTTACGTTAAGTAACCCATAGTTACGTACATTAATCACTTTACCGGGCTATCCTCCGTGAACATCGACTTACCGGAAGCTTTGGAGATTAGTTTTAATTTGGGCGCTCGATTGAACGGATAACTGCATTTGCAAATTTGAAGTACACCACAAAATGATCACGACCGAGTGTGTTTTTTTTTTACCGAGGGACTTTTACCGTGTCTACGGCAGGCGCGATGTTCAATATAAAAAAAAACAACCGTCAACTTACTAATACAATGAACTGTAGCTTGTCACATACCGCCTTCGCTCCTGGTGTGTACAAAAACTCTAAATAACATGAACAACTTCTTTCCTCAAGAGCTATAGCGACGGAGAATGTTTGAAATCTTACCGCGACGGCGCTGCTGAAACCCCGCGCAAGACTCCTTCGGTCCCCGCGGATGGAGGTTGTATCCGGGGATACCAATATGAAACGCGAATGTAGATACCTCTATATAAAGTTACCAGCATGATAGTTACCAAATATGGAAAAAAAACGTAATAAATCACTTACCATAGTTGTGAATCAATCTCGACTGTTGAATATCATCCCGCCATTGTAGATTTGAAGTTTACAGCAATATTCTGTACATTTTAGTTAATCCGTCACGTGACTCCAGAATGCATTGCACTTTACAGCAATATTCTGTATTATTTAAAAAAACAGTCAGCTTCTGTAAAATAACGCTATAAACATAAATACAGCGAGTGGCACAAATCCCTAACTAGTGTTTTAATACAACAAATTTACTACGTGTGTACAATGTACATCACGTGACATTTTACCTATCCCTTCTCCTTTGGGGACCGCAACATTCACAAGTGAAAAGGGTTTGGACACAGCCAAAGCAAGGAACGATGAACACACATGAGAACAACGTAATAAAACATACAAGCAGTTTTCTCTCCCTCTCTCTAAACAAGCAAATGTTCTCCCTCAAACTGGCAGCAGCACGGTCTTTAAGTATCCGCTTCACCAGGTGTCACTCATCATGCTGAAGCCGCTCCCGCCTCCCAAGGCGCGGCCACTCATCTCATTAATCTTAACTGACAAGCAAGATAGCCAATCAGCAACAACCTAAGAAAGTGAAAGTTAGAGAAACCGACTGGACGGAGAAACAATACAACACACACACACAATACTATAAACGTCCTTACGGACATAACACCGAGCAAAAACAAATTTTTATATACCCAAAATCATACTATTTTAGCCCAAGCTCATCCATATTAAAAAACTTTTAATAATAATGTTTAGTGTACCTTTGAACAATCACCTACATATTGAACAATGACACTGATTTGTGAAGTGTCAATGAGTTGCTGACAAGCACTGGTGAGATAAAAGATTTTACAGCTATATGTTTGTTATTTTGCTCTTTGGTGGCATTGTAAATCTGATTTTGTGTCTGTTTTTTCATCTGTCAATTAATTTGTTGATGTCCCAATCTTAAAAATACACAAAAAGTTTTTTTTAAGCATTATTTAGAAATGTTACTATCCTTACATGTGCTACACTTACTTTTAAGTAATACGTCTTGGTAGCTAGTAAATTTCATTCATTTGTTACTCTTTTGGTAGTCTTCTGCAGTTGTAAAAATAGCTCTTGTCGTTAGTTTTTATAACTATTATTTCAATTTGTACTAATCTCACAACGGATGATAAAAAATGCATTAAATTCTTGTTTAAGTCTCGTTTATGAGGAATTCTTGATTCATACTCTACAAAATGTTTATCTATGTTTTGCATTTATGTTTGCCATCAACGATTCTCTCACGGTTTGGCATTGCAAGGCAACCTTTATTCATACAGCACAGTTCATACACAAAGGTAATTCAAAGTGCGTTACATAGAATTGATTCACAAAGGAAAACGACACTTAATGAATGAGTTCTTTAGAAAGTAAATTAGTTAAAATCACAAGTGCTTAAGAATGCATAATACAAAAGGAAATTAAGTTTATTTTGAAATGCGTACTAAAAAGAATGACAACTAAAAGGAACGAAGGCCGATTTTTTTAAACTACTACCATTTGTCATTGTTCAATATGTAGGTGATTGTTCAAAGGTACACTAAACATTATTATTAAAAGTATTTTAATATGGATGAGTTTGGGCTAAAATAGTACGATTTTGGATAGGTGGGGTAAATGTTTTTGCTTGGTTAATGAAACAGCAATATTATGATCTAATTGGATCTTTTTCAGGAATTAATTTACAGTAACCAATGCTGAATCTGACAGGCGGCATGGTATATCCACATTGCATTGGAAGATAGTTACCTTTGAGGCTTCAGGACAAATAATTATATTTCCTTCATTTGCTATTATAATTGCCATTCAAACTGCATACAGACTATAGAACAATAAATAATCAGACTTTCATGGATAATGTAAAAAGTATTGTGTTGCCACACACAAACACTGATTGTGCCGTAAATCTTGTAACCAAACTAGTTTGTATGTACATTCCATGGAAACAGGTTTCCTGATTGACACTTTAAACAACTTATAAAGCAAAATAAGACAATTGAACAAGAACTCAAAACAATGAACAGGTCAAAACATAAGAATTAGCTTTTTGTACAAAGTCAAAAAACTATTTATAGCACAGGCTATCTGAACAATTAAACAAAACTACTATTTAACTAATTCTAACTAATCATAACTATGAAGTGGTAAAGTAAGAAAATAACGCTGAAAAACTAATGAAAACATTATGAAAAAGGTTAAATGAGATACTTTACATAATAACATGAATACAAATCCGTAGCCTTACTATGTCTGTTTTATCACTTTCTGTAGATTATGTCAGAATATGAAAAAGCTGTCCTACATTTACTGGCTAGCAGTTGAAATGCTGACCATCGGATTCATTTGTTAGATTTGGTAAAACATTAATGAAGCTAACAAACGTCAGTTTGACACTGACATATCACATCAAATTTGTCATTTGTAAATATTCACAAAACAGTGACGAACAAAACAACTTCTAAAAACTGAAGTGTAAATGCCTGACAACTTTGTTCTGAATAAATGCAAATGTTGAAACCATACAAAAGGTTTACAAAAGAAGAACAACTTAATAAATGTGAAAATGTTCTTGCCATTCACATGGTGAGGACACAAACTTTTGTAGGAAAACAGGTCAAAAGTTTTGATTAACACTGTTGATATATAGTGAGAGATCTACGTGGCGTGCATGATGTGTATTTGAGGGTATGGTGTAAGTATTACATCACAAACTCATTTCTTAAAGCATATCTATTTAATGTCACAACATGGTAACAAAAAACGTGTATTCATCCTTCAAGTAATTCGTTATTAATCAACTGATTCATTTACTGACGCTCTGGTTTATAGAGTTATTGTTGCAATGTTAATAGTGTCTCTATATGACTAAAACCATCTTTAAGTAACGGGTAAGATTCAGATTGGGTAGTGCCCATGGACTTCCAATTTGTCTACACCACAGAAAGATTTAAGGTTTCCTGTTGCTCAGTGGTAAGAGCATTGCACTAACAATGCAAGGTTGTGGGTTCAATCCCAGGGGATTGCAAATACCTATGTAAAATGTATAGGATAAAGCAATGTAAATCGCTTTGGATAAAAGCGTCTGCCAAATGCCTAAATGTAAGTGGAAATGTAAGATGAAGGTCAATTAAGATGCCACTGATCTGCATGTTTGCCAGTACTTGTAGAGCAATCAAGAAAAGAAGATGAAAAGACCAAAACATTTGTCTAAATCAGATAAAACTAGTGTCATGAATCTGCCTTCATGTCATGTCTATTCTTGGTCTTGGGGCAGATTCATGACGAAGTCTTATGTTTTATGTGAGAGAGAGATGTTGACCCTATAGGCCTTCGATACTCTCTCTCCGGTCCTTGTCTGCGTTCCCGCCATCTCGTACCTTGTTAACTTTCCTTTGTCTCTCTCCCTATATAATACCCTCATGTCTATGGTCCTGTGCTTGTGCGTTGTATGTTCTTACATGTGCATGTATACCTGTGTCTTTGTGCTTGCATACCTTGTCTCTGGATTACCCTACCTTGCCCTGCCTTGTCTCTGGATTACCTTGCCCTGCCCCTTGGATGTCTTTGTTTTCTGTCGTGCCTTAGTTTGTAAATTGTAGATTCGGTGTTTATTCTGTGTAGCCTCTGCCTTCCCTATTTGGCCTAGTCTCAATTCTACAGGGAACATTACAGTAAGAAGACACTTGGTCACAACACCTACTCTGTGATACACATTGTTATGCAGTCATTTGACAATTGAGAGTAGCATAATGTTTAGTACTTGCTGACAACCTACCGGATCTCATTGCGGAAAGTTCTGATTATTGAGGCCACGGTTGACCTTCTGAGGTTTGGTTGTATCATTGTAGCCGCCTCAGTCATTGTCATCCCATGATTTATGACATGGTCTACAACTATTGCTCGGATTTCATTGGACACTATTTGCTGTTGCTGTCGCTGTCTTGGTCTTTGTCCACCCACACCTCTCAAACAAGGCCCACGACCACCTCTCAGAAGGGGTGCTTGTCCCCTTCACTTCCTTTGACCAACACGTCTTCCTCCCACCACTGCTTGACCTCTATTGTGACCTGGATTACCTGCCGGCTCCATGATACGTATCGCTATGTTGTTGCAAGTGGATCCCAATCATTTTTTTATATACTTGTTCCACAATGTGAACTCGATCATCAGTAACGAGTTGGTAGAATTGGACATGCAATCACAAGGGCCTTTATCCATACAGTGCAGTACTGTCAATAGTATAAATTGTCTGAAAAGGTGGTACATGGGACCATAGAATACGTGTTTAATGATCTAATGATGACGTAAAGAATGATGACGAAATATTACATCCATAGATATTGTTGTGTAATTGGTTCATGCTCCACGCTAATTGGTGACAATGAATCTCGTTATCTTAAAACTTTCATGATCTAAACATGGCATATTGTTTGTCTGTTTCCATACAACTATACATCAAGAGTAATGCAACAGTTACTTATCATTTTGAGCAGTTTTATCAATTGATAGTTGGATCATTGTAATGAAATTAATAGACACTCATCTGAAATGAAAAGTAATTGCCTTTTGAAATAGTAGTACTTTAAAGTTGTGTCATATTGAACAGGTAATTTTTCATGAATGAAAAAATGATCTTAGTTTTATGTGTATTGTATCCAAGCAATTGAAAAAAGTATTAGAGTTTTGAAAAATTTGCATTTTCATCATTGGTTGTGAGTTTTGTGTCTAGAGTTTTGAAAAATGGTCTCAAGGTTCTGAAGTGATTGTAAAAAAACTGTAACTAATAACTGGTGTTATAGGCCTACTTTAGTTATTTTGTTTTTCCCATTCATCTGCAATGCCTGACAAAGTTTGCAAGTAATTTTTTTGCATTTCAATGAGGCGATTCTGATGACATTATATTTTTACTGTATTCAGCAGTCGTTTCTCTATTAAGTTAGCATGTCGGCCAATGATATACCTTAATGATATAGTCTAAACTAATTAGCTCATAAGTAATGGATGTTAGCAAAACAATATTTGCGTTTTTCTTTTGGATATTAAGCTGCGAAATCGAGGCACATGTACCTAGTCGGTTCATCACCACTCACCTCCACACCAAGACAAATGCTCCTGGAAAGGAGGACGGGCTTCACTTCTGGTACGGGAGCCTGCGTCTAGCTATCTGATGTGCCAAACGTGCAACACACTACACAGCTGTGATCAGTGTTCTGCGCATGCAAGCTATGCGCGACTGCACGCCAGTGTAGAGACACAGATGGGAGAAAGGTTTTGTTACTCTCAACATTTCCTGACCTGACCTGAAATTTTATATTTGTTTGGCAGGGAACCTGTGCCCAAACAGAAAAAAACGTGCGCACACACATATATTAATTTATTTAAAAGAAAAAAGGTGCACTTTCTCTCGAGGAAGAAAAAGGGACAGGGCTCAAGACCGCAAAGACCCCCCTCTGCTTGTGCCTGTTTCGTGTTGGAGGACTGCTATGTTTCATACAAGAAAGTATCTGAGAAGAAAAAACAAGCCCAGATCACTTCTAGGACAAAGAAAATAATCAAGCTGTGTGAACAGGAAGGCTAACTAGAGACATTTATTCTAAAGAGATAAAAGACAAAAGACTAAAGATTACATGTTTTTTGTTTCAAAAGCTCTTTTAGTGTGTTTTGAAAGTCTTCATAATTGTGCCTGATGTTTGGACGAGTCTTTGCCTTGATAGGAAGTTGTAAGATTTCGAAACAACTAGTATATCAAGTCAATAACATCGCCCCATGGTGTCATGTCATCTTCACCTCAAATTCAATAATAAATATTAACTTGACTTCAGATCCCTGTATTCTTATTTAATAAGTCTATTCAAAGGGATACATCACCCAAGTTGAAAATGACAAAATTCTGTCATCATTTACTCTTGTTTTGATTGTTCCAAACCTGTGTAAATTTCTTTGTTTTGCTGAACACAAAGGAAGAAATTTGGAAGAATGTCAAATGTCACCCACTGTAAGGCAACTGGAAAAGTGCTAAGAACTAAGGCTGTTTGTGATTCTGGGACAAAAAACTGTCTTTACTAGATCCTGGGGAATGATATCCTGATGTCCCCTCAGGGATTGATGTACATGAACTGAACCCCTCTTCTTATCACACCTCTCTCATCACCTTCATCTCTTCAGGTTATGATCATTGGAAAAGTGCTTTCTCATTTCATACTGTGTATATAATTTATGAAGACTTGAACATCATGTTTGGTGTTGTTTTAAAGGTTTTGGTGCGATGGGTAAAAGGGTCTAGTTCCTTCAAACCTCACAAAGAGTGTATTAGAGCTTTTTTATCTTTAGGACATTACCTGCAGTCCTCTAAGAGGAGTGACTTTATCAGGGAATCCTATTCAGGGAAAGAATGAGATTCCGTTTGATGAACTCGTCAGCCACGAGTAAAACTAAATTTCACAATGACCATTGAATTTATGATTCTTTGTTACATTTGGGGATATAAGGTGCATTGGCAAAAGACTCAGAGAAGCATCTGTAACTAGTACTTCCCACACTGCAACTGTGTCTCGATTTGGAAGCATCTGTAAACCGGTTTAAATTTGACTTATAAATGGAGCATATTTCCAAAACAAATTTATATAGGTTTTGAACAATCTGATGGTGACTAAAAGATGACAAAATTTTCATGAAATATCCCTTTAATCATTTACAGAAGTCATAGACTCTATGCACGATTGCTTCAGCATTTTGTCTTAGTCCGCCCAGTTACAGCCTGATATATAATATGATGAATTTGATCTGATATGTTATGTCAATGTAGTTCGGCAAAAGGTGAATATGATCTTGCGTTCATATGTAGCATCAGGACTAATTGTCATGCATCCGACTCACTACGCCACAGAAGCTGCTTGGAGAGTAGTGTTGTTTTTACACTCTAAATGTTTTTCCAGGAAGATAGACCCACTCACATTCGTCCATGGGTAGACACGCAAGAGATGTAACATGTAAACGGCACCTTAGGGATTCGTACACGGCATGGTAATAAAACAATCAGGGCTTGACTGAAAATATTCAGCCCCCTTAGCTCACCCCTAGTGCCACCACTGTCTATTACTACAGATGGTCGAGTTTCATAAAACTGATTCAAGTGGTGACAAATGTGCTTCTTTTCTTACCTAAGGACGATGGCCGATTGGGCAACAGAAATGTTCTGTTATTGTTAATGTTTGTTAATGGAACAATACAGCACAACAACTAAACTTTTGTGAACTTTCATGAGTGTTGGACAAGAATAACATTTAATAAAAAAACTAAACAGAATTTGGGTTCGGAACAACATAAGGTGAATTGATAATAACTGAATTTTCTGTAAGCAAAACCTTTAATGAAACAGGTTGTAGTGGAGTAGGCGGGGCGAGACCGTGGTTCGGTGAGTAATTGTTAATGAGTGCCAGCTGTGCGCGCACCGGTCTCGAATCACGTAGGAGATCAGGAGCATATAAGAGAATGAGCGACCGGACCGTCGAAGAGAGAGAACCGGGCCCGAACATGTTTGTATTTGTATTTATGTTTTATTCATCGGCGTTCGGCTGTGAGGGGCCGCCGGCTGTTATTACTTTATTAAATGCCTTCCTTCCTTTTAATGAACCTCTATACATAGGTGTTTTGGGTCTGTGAAGTATTCTCTGTGAACTTGCCTATCAATTTCCCCATGAGATCAGTGTATAAGCGGTACATTGAAATAATTTTAAATGACTCATTATATACCTACATAATGTGTATCCCAAATAACACTGCTTTATCTCCTTGTTGACAGGGTCTGGGGTAGGAGACATTGCAGACTAGGACACACTGTTCACATCTTGGTGGAGCTCAGTCACGCTGCCACTTTACGCTCCAATGAGCACACTGACAATAAGAAAATTCATGTTTAAAAAATAAGTATGCTGTAGTGTGTACCTCTATATGGGCTATGCTGTGCACAGTCATTATTCTCCAACATGCTCCACTGATGCACGTCTCATAACCAGATAATATTGTGTGTCAGAGATGCTCTTTTAGTCACTCATTTGTCCTCAAACCAAATATTTGTTCTTTATAATTGCTATTGATTGTTAGCAAGATGCAAACTTAATTGGCAAGCAAATAAGCTTCAATCCAATTTCATTTTTCGTCTTTAAAATAAAGAGTTAAATGTAAACATAACATAATACTTTAACTTGCTGTTTAGAGCTTTACCAATCCCTAAACTAACATTTATTAAAAGTTGGAAAACAGCTTGAAAACTACAGCCTTAAGGAATTCTAGAATACCTGGAAAAATTCCATTCATTAAAATTCAGATTCATCTCCATTTTTCCACTGACTCGACTCAACTCAACTCAACTTTATTTATATAGCGCTTTTCACAATTTTCATATACATGTAAAAACAAGAAAAGGTGAAAACAACAAAAGACAGACATACAAATGCTCCACACACACAATATGCATACATACTTACACACCTTGACATAGACGCACACACGCAAACACACTCGCACACACGCACAGTGAAAGCACACATTTGAGATAAAGGAGAGAGAACCACAGGTCAAATATTAAACAGACTATAAATTCTTATATGCAATATTAATTATGTCTAAATTCTAAAGCAGCCCCCCCGGCCAGGCAAATAGTGCAAAACAATATGCAAACGGTGGCAAGGAACCAAAAACTCCAATCAAGAAAAAAAAACTCAGGAGAACCCAGGCCCAACCAGGGGATTCCAGTTCCCCTCTGGCAAAAGCTGCTGCCTCTGCACAAGCTCAACAGTGCTTGCACAACAAGGCAAAATAAAAAATATATAAATTTACTAATAAGGTAAATTATAGATTTAAGATTATCATTAACAATCTAATAGCATTTGAAGTGTTGGAGAAAAATCGTGTCAAGTTGCCTCGTCCTTTATCCAGCTCTATCATCTCAGCTCTTGTCAGGTCACTGCTTCCCATTCTCAGCTCTGCCATCAGGTCCGGGCATGAACTGCAACCTGCGGTAACCTTGGAACAAAGAGACAAGACTGGCTGAGAGTAGAGTACTGTTCTGCATTCTTTGATGCAACAAGTACATCATCTGTTGTTGGATGTGTTCCTGGTTCCGGTTGATCTAAATAATGCAGCCTAAATCCTCTGAGGATTAATATTATGGAAGTGTAGTGCATGCAAGATTAAAAAGATGCGTCTTTAGTCTAGATTTAAACTGACAAAGTGTATCTGCCTCCGGGACAGTGCAGGGAAGAATATTCCAAAGTTTAGGCGCTAGATAAGAAAAGGATCTACCACCTGCACTTGAGTTTGAAATTCCAGGTATCACCAACTGACAGGACGCCTGAGAGCGTAATGCATGTGGAGGATTGAAATAGAAGTTCATTCAAATACTGCGGCGCTATACCATGTAGGGCTTTATAGGTAATGAGCAAGATCTTAAAGTCAATGCGATGATTTATAGGTAACCAGTGCAAGGTTAACAGAACCGGGGTTATATGCTCATACTTTCTTGTACGTGTAAGAACTCGAGCTGCCACGTTTTGAACCAGTTGCAGTTTTTGTAATAGGCCTCAGGGCAACCAACTAAATGTGCATTACAGTAATCTAGTCTTGATGTCATGAATGCATGAATTAATTTCTCTGCATCTGTCAATGACAGCATATTAGTTTAGATATATTCTTAAGATTGAAAAATGCAATTTTACAGGTGTTGGCGACATGGCTCTCAAATGACAGATTACTATCGAATACAACGCCAAGAATCTTAGCTGACGAAGAGGATTTTATGGAGCATCCGTCAATAGTTAAGCAGTATTCTTGGTTATTACGTATGGCGGTTTTTGGTCCAGTAAGTAACACTTCTGTTTTGTCTGAGTTCAGTAGTAAAAAATTGTTACTCATCCAGTTTTTTAAATCAACAATGCATTCCTTTATTTGATTGAACTGCTGGGTTTCATGAGGCTTCGAGGAAATATAAAGTTGAGTATCATCAGCATAACAGTGAAAGCTAATTCCGTGTCGCTTTATTATATCTCCTAGAGGTAGCATATATAATGCAAAGAGCAGAGGCCCTAAGACTGAGCCCTGTGGTACACCGTACTGGACTTGCGATTTGCGGGACACACCATTGTTTATTGCTACAAATTGAAAATGGTCAGATAAATAAGATTTAAACCATTTCAATGCTATTCCATTAATGCCGACGTACTTTTCGAGTCTGTGAAGGAGTATGCTGTGGTCAATGGTGTCGAATGCAGCACTAAGGTCTAGCAGCACCAATAACGAAAAACAGCCACGGTCAGACGCTAAAAGCAGATAATTTGTAACTCTGATCAAAGCAGTCTCTGTACTATGACATGCTCGAAATCCAGACTGGAATTCTTCATTAATGTCATTCCTTTGGAGGAAGGAGCATAACTGAGTTGAAACTACTTTTTCAAGAACTTTAGATATAAAAGGTAAATTCGATATAGGCCTGTAATTCCCTAGTTCTCTTGGGTCGATTTTGGTTTTTTGACAAGGGGCCTTAAATGCTTTAGGCACGTGTCCTAATTTCAGAGATGAGTTAATAATACTAAGAAGAGGATCTATAATTTGCGGGAGCATTTCTTTCAGTAGTTTTGTAGGTATAGGGTCTAGCACGCATGTTGTTGATTTGGATGATCTAATGATTTTAGAGAATTCATCGTGATCTACTGTAGAAAATAATTGCAATTTCTCCTTAGGGGTGATGTAGTTAGTTTGTTCAGCGGGTTTCACTTCTGGTTCCATTGTTATAATTTTTTCTCTAATATCTTGGATTTTACTAGTGAAGTAGTTCATAAATTTATCACTGTTATGCTGATAATCAGAATCTGAAGTCGCTGACGACTTATTTTTTGTTAATTTAGCCACGGTGTTAAATAAAAACCTAGGGTTGTGATGGTTTTCTTCTATTAGTGATGAAAAGTAGGCGAATCTAGACGTTTTTATGGCATTCCTGTATTTTCGAGTACTATCCTTCCATGCTATACGAAATACCACTAAATTAGTTTTCTTAAAGTTCCGCTCCATTTTACGGGACGCTTTCTTTATAGCCTGAGTGTGTTCATTATACCACGGTGTTGGGCTGCCATTTTTTTTCTTTTTTAAACGCAGAGGAGCAACTGTGTCTAATGTTTCCGAGAAGGTAGAGTTAAAATTATCAATAGTAATGTGAAGATCGTCATCGTTTTTACTCATGCTAGATATTTGAGACAATTTAGGCAGATTGTCGAGAAACGCATCTTTGGTAGTTGAAGTAATCGTTCTACCATATTTGTAACAAGGAGTTTGATTTGCAGCTGTAGGCAAGTGAAGCAAACATAATATCAGATAATGATCCGAAATGTCTTCACTCTGCTGAACGATTTTAACATCGTCCACATTTATACCGTAAGATATTATTAAATCTAAAGTATGATTACGAAGGTGAGTGGGTCCTGACACATGTTAACTAACGCCCATGGAGTTAAGAGTGTCTTTGAAAGCCATTCCCAAAGCATCTGTATCATTATCTACATGGATGTTAAAGTCACCAACGACAAGGACTCTATCTGCGGCCAGTACTGGTTCTGATAAGAACCCACCAAATTCTTTAATAAAATCTGTATGGTGCCCTGGAGGCCTATATACAATAGCTAGAATAAATTTAAAAAATGTTTTGTCCTTAGTATTAGGTGTTGATACGTGAAGTACCATGACTTCAAAAGAATTGTATTTAAAATTAGAATTCTGAGAGGTGATAAAATAATTATTGTGAAGTGCAGCGACACCTCCCCCTCTACCTTTTAGACGAGGCTCGTGTTTATAGTAATAATCTTGGGGAAAGGATTCATTTAGAGTAATATAATCATCTGGCTTTAGCCATGTTTCTGTCAAACAGAGCATGTCTATTTTATGATCGGTTATCATATCGTTAACAAAAAGTGCTTTATTTGAGAGAGATCTAATACTAAGCAATCCGAGTCGTAACAGTTGATTATCTGTATTTTGTTCGTGTTTCATTTGTTTAACATTTATTAAATTACTTTCAAGAGGTTTACGCATTATCTTATGTTTGCTAATCCGGGGGACAGACACAGTCTCTATTTTATGTCGTTTGTGAGAATGGATTATTACAAGTTGTATATTTTGTGTATTCTGTAACGTAAGACGGCAAGCAGACAGTTGGTTAAGCCATTCTGTCTCTTTCCTGACCTGGGCCCCAGGTAGTCAGCCTTTAGCATTATTAAGACTGTGTGCCAAATTTCTATAGAGGAGGGAAACCCCATCCCAGGGGACCATCTCATTTCAACAGGTCAGGTCTGCCCCCAAAACTCTTCCAGTTATTTATAAAATCTATATTATTCTGCAGGCACCACTCAGACAACCAGCCATTTAGTGATGATAAGCTGCTATAAATCTCATCACCATGGTAACCAGTGAGGGGGCCAGAGAATATTACAGTGTCTGACATCGTGCTTGCGAGCGCACACACCTCTTTAATATTATCTTTAGTGATCTCCGATTGACGGAGTCTAACATCATTTGTGCCGACGTGAATAACAATCTTTCTGAATTTACGACTAGCCTTAGCCAGCACATTAAAATCTGACTTGATGTCAGGCGCTCTGGCTCCCGGTAAACATTTGACTATGGTGGCTGGTGCCTCTATGTTAACGTTCCGGACAATAGAATCACTGATCACTAGGGCACTTTCAGCAGGTTTCTCAGTCGGTGCGTCACTGAGCGGGGCAAACCTGTTCGAGACTTTAATTGGAACGGTTGAGTGATGTTTTGTCTTGCGACTATGTCGTCTCACGGTCACAAAGTTTCCCAGCTGCAGGGGATTTTCAACCGGAACCGAGCTGTTTGTGCTAACATTGCTCGCATCCAAAGTGTTTTTGTCTGTGTGAACAGGGTGCGCAGTGGTATGCAAAATACGTTGGCTGTAAATGTACCAGTCACAATGTTCGGCCAGAAGGTATTAAATGGCCAAAGTTTTTTGGTTCTACTCCTTTCACAGACGAAATATAATTATAAAAATATTTTTTGACCACTATACTTCTTGATTGCTATCAGGATGTAAAGAGATTTCCAATCAACATAACAAAACATTTTTCTGGACAGGATCACCCACCATGCCTTTAAGTTTGCTTGGAACCCCATAGGAATTCCTTTTTTGGGTGGTTAAAGATTAGAAATCTTTTACAAATTATTAGATTGTGAATTTTTTTGTTTTTTAAACTGTGAAGCGTTAACATTGAATTGTGGGACTGCATTGCCTTTTTTGTCTGATGGATAGATATAAATTGCAGTTAACCAACACCCATTTATATGGAAGCATATTTTTAGCAATTTTCAAATTGAAATGCAATACACAAATGAATTCTGTTTGCGACATTAACTTGCTTTAATGTATATTTTTGTGGCGGGTTTTAAATTAGCTGAAGTTCACCTCTTAATATATTTAATAAACGTATACGCAACTCTCTAATAAAAAAGTAGTTGTATGCACACTGCAGAAGTCCATCGCTGTCCTAAACGCATTAGTCTGCAATGAAATATGTAAAATGACAGTGCAACAACACCTCAAAACAACGCACGCAATGACACTGTATCGGGGAGGAGGGCATGCCTAAATCCATATGAATTTTGCAATCCAAAATGTTCAACCTGTTAATCTTAACATTAAATGATCATTTTGCTCTTTGCCTGGCTATCTTCAACATACATAAATAATGCAGGGAATGCATTTTTATTTTAATTTTGCAATTTAAAGGGGTGGTTTCATGGACAGAGTTTAAATGTTAAAGGTGTCTTGACCAAAAAAAACGTTTACACAGACATATCTTAAAATATATCGGTGTAATTGTTTGGTCTCTATGTGCACACACTAATGTTTTTTGTAAAACATGTTTTAAAAAATTTACTTAAATATATTATTTCAACTAAGGCCTAGTCCTCAACTCAACTCAACTTTATTTATATAGCGCTTTTTACAATTTCATTGTTACAAAGCAGCTGTACATGAGACACAATAGATTACAAGTAAAACAACTAAAGGCATATACCTGTAAAAACAAGAAAAAGGTGGAAAACAACAAAAAGACAGACATACAAATGCTCCACACACACAATATGCATACATACTTACACACATTGACATAGACGCACACACACAAACACACTCACACAAACACACTCGCACAAAAGGACAGTGAAAGGACACATTTGAGATAAAGGAGAGAGAGAACCACAGGTCAAATATTAAACGGACTATAAATTCTTATATATTAATTATTTCTAATTTCTGAATTCTAAAGCAGCCCCCCCGGCCAGGCAGATAGTGCAAAACAATATGCAAACGGTGGCGAGGAACCCAAAACTCAGGGGAACCCAGGCCCGACCGGGGGATTCCAGTTCCCCTCTGGCAAAAGCTGCTGCCTCTGCACAGGCACAACAGTGCTTGCACAACAAGGCTAAATAAAAATAAAAAAATAAGCTTAATAAGGTAAATGGTAGATTTAAGATTATCATTAACAATCTAATAGCATTTGAAATGTATTAGGAAAATCAAAGTTGCCACGTCCTTTATCCAGCTCTATCCTCTTAGCTCTTGTCAGGTCACCGCTTCCCATTCTCAGCTCTGCCATCAGGTCTGGGCATGAACTGCCTCCTGCGGTAACCTTGGAACAAAGAGACAAGACTGGCTGAGAGTAGAGTACTGTTCTGCACTCTTTGATGCAACAAGTACATCATTTGTTGTTGGATGTGTTCCTGGTTCCGGTTGATCTAAATAATGCAGCCTAAATTTTGCAGGCTGCATTTATTGTTGCGGGAGATTTTAATCACTCTAACTTAAAGACAGTGCTCCCTAAATTTCACCAGCATGTTTCCTGCCACACAAGAGGAAACAAAACTTTAGATCATGTCTATACAAACATGGCTGAAGCTTACGCCGCGACACCCCTCCCCCACCTGGGTCAATCTGATCACCTTTCTTTGTTCCTCACCCCCAAGTATTCACCTCTCATTAATCGTGTGAAGCCATCAGTGAAGACCATCAAGGTGTGGCCTGCGGGGGCAGACTTCACACTCCAGGAAAGGTTTCTACACACAGACTGGAGTATGTTTGCTTCTCAGGCCACCAGTGGCTCTCACACGGATATAGACAGCTACACCTCCTCTGTATTGGACTACATCACTACAACCATTGATAGTGTCACAAATCAAAAGCAGATCACCATATACCCTAATCAGAAGCCATGGATGAACAAGGAAGTGCGCCTCCTGTTGAAAGCACGCAACACCGCCTTCAGATCAGGTGATGCACAGGCCTATAGTACTTCCAGGGCAAATCTGAAGAGGGGCATCAAAAAGGCCAAGCACTGCTACAAGTTGAAGCTAGAGGAGCATTTTACCAATTCTGACCCTCGACGCATGTGGCAGGGCATCCAGGCCATTAGTATACCCAACCACTCCATCCCCATAACCACAGATGCTGCCTTTCTGAACGAGCTTAATGACTTTTATGCACGCTTTGAGAGAGACAATAAGGAACCCGCCACCAGGCTCACACCTTCCACTGACCACCCAATCATCACAGTAAATTCCACAGATCTTTTCACTGCACTAAGCCGGATAAATGCCCTGATGGCATCCCTGGTCGCGTACTCAGGGCATGTGCGGAGCAGCTCGCTGGGGTCTTCACGGACATCTTCAACCTGTCCCTCGCCCAAGCAGTGGTTCCAGCATGTTTCAAATCCACCTCCATTGTGCCCATTCCGAAACATTCCAGCCCGACATGCCTGAACGACTACCGCCCTGTAGCACTCACACCCATTGTTATGAAGTGCTTCGAGCGGCTGGTCCTGTCACACCTAAAAGACTCTTTACCATCCACACTGGACCCATACCAATTTGCCTACCGTAGCAATAGGAGCACAGATGATGCAGTGTCCATGGCGCTGCACTCCGTGCTCACACATCTGGACAATAAGGACACTTATGCACGCATGCTGTTTGTAGACTTCAGCTCTGCATTCAATACCGTAATCCCTTCCAAGCTAATCATCAAACTTGGAAACCTAGGCATTAACAATTCAACCTGCAACTGGATTATGGATTTCCTGACGAATAGGCCTCAGCTTGTTAGGTTAGGCAACATCTGCTCCACCATAACCACCCTCAACACTGGTGTACCACAGGGCTGCGTACTGAGCCCCTTTCTCTACTCCCTTTTCACACTCGACTGCAGGCCTGTGAATGGATCTAACTCCCTCATCAAGTTTGCAGACGATACAACAGTGATTGGTCTCATCAGAAACAACGATGAGACTGCTTACAGGGAGGAGGTACGGCACCTGGCCACATGGTGCTCAAACAACAACCTGCTCCTTAACACCTCCAAGACAAAGGAGATCATCGTGGACTTCAGGAAGGCGAAACGAGGCACACACGACCCCATCCACATTAACGGGACGGCTGTTGAACGTGTTTCCAGTTTTAAGTTCCTGGGGACCCACATTTCGGAGGACCTGTCCTGGGCAAACCAACACCTCATGCCTGGTCAAGAAGGCTCACCAGCGTCTCTTCTTTCTGAGGACACTGAAGAAGAACCAACTGTCTTCAACTATCCTGGTGAACTTCTATCGCTGCACGATAGAGAGCATCCTGACCAACTGTGTCACAGTCTGGTACGGGAACTGTTCTGTTGCTGAGCGCAAGGCACTGCAGCGGGTGGTGAAAACAGCCCAGCGCATCACAGGAACTGCACTCCCTTCCATTGAGGACATCCAGAAGAAACGCTGTCTGCGTCGAGCTTGCAGCATTCTCAAGGACTCCTCTCACCCCACTCATAGACTGTTTACTCTCCTGCCTTCCGGTAGGCGCTTCAGGTGCCTCCGGACAAGAACCAGCAGACTAGGAAACAGCTTTTTTCCCAGAGCTGTTTCATTATTGAACTCTGCTCCCCACTGATTTCACTACCTCTCATAACTTTAACTTAATGCTGCTATTACAATGTTTACATTGCACTACAGGGCTGCCATGCATGACTGAACTGTACACACCAGTACTTCATGTATCTGCTCTACCGGACTGTTTACACACACACAGCATCATTTGCACTCTATACTGCTCACTTGCACACCAGGAATATTACACTGAATGCTCATTTGCACTAATGGACTACTTTCATAACTGCATTAACTCATCTACTGCACTGTAACCTTAATAACTGAATTTACTCATCTACTGCACTGTAACTTCAATAACTGCACTAACTCACCTACTGCACTCTAACTCATCTATTGCATTGCATCTATCGCATAACTAACTGCATCTACTCATCTATTGCACTATAGCTTCAATAACTGCACTAACTCATCTACTGCACTGTAACTGTATATCTGCATCTACTCATGTATTGCACCGTACCTTTAATAACTGCATTAACTCATGTACTGCATCGTACCTTTAATAACTGCATTAACTCATCTACTGCACTGTAACTTTAATAGCTAATGTCTGTAACTAATGCACACTCAAGTCACTTGCACTATTGTATAGTCTATATTGTTATCTGTTCATAACCTCCTGTACACTAATGTTCAAAGTATATAGCCTTCTGTATATATTGTTCATAGTACATACCGATTGTCATATTTTCATAGTACATGCCCATCGTAAATTATTTTCCTAATATTGTATTCTGTATTTATTCACACTGTATATCTGCACTTGCTAATTGCACTTCTGGTTAGACCTAAACTACATTTCGTTACACTGTACTTGTATATGTGTAATGACAATAAAGTTGAATCTAATCTAATCTAATCTAAATCCTTTGAGGATTAATATTATGGAAGTGTAGTGTATGCAAGATTAAAAAGATGCGTCTTTAGTCTAGACTTAAACTGACCGAGTGTGTCTGCCTCCCGGACATTGCAGGGAAGAATATTCCACAGTTTAGGCGCTAGATAAGAAAAGGAAAAAGTCCTGGTATAAACTAATCCCTGTCTGGGTAACTGCCCCAAAGATCCTTAAAATATCTATTTAAATAACATTCATTTTCATTTTGCACCTAATGTTGCACATATGGTTATTTTAAATGTATATTTAAATTTGTTAATGCATTGTCATTTTACATACTGTTTGAAAATTGCTAATTTTATCTGGTGTAGTTCTATTTCATAGTTCCAGACCACCAGAGAAGGTGGAACATAGTGGAAGAAAAAGCATCTTGTGCATACATCGAGAATCTCGTATTAATTCAGTCACACGTGACCTTGACCGATGACGCGTTGGAAGCAATATAAAGTGTAGTATGCCACCTGTGGAATTGTGCCAATCCTCCTTGGTGGTGTCTCCAGACGAGGCGTTGAAGCAGGAGCTCTGCTGCCCCAACCTAGAATGCAGGCACACTGACAATCTGCTGGTGCACAGGTTTAAATGATGTTTTATTAACAAAGTTCGGGAGGAACCTAAGCATATAATTAGCCCGCCAGTCTATCATCAGCAATCAAATATAGCTCGAGCATGTGACCTCATCACAATCATCTCGGGTGGTACAACATCAGCAATCATAGCATTTACCCTATCAGCTCAAGCAAGCTCCATCGTAAATGGACGAGCAGTCTTACCTGATGCATCTCGCAAGTTTAACATCGTTCCAGTTTCTTCACGATGTTTGAGACTCCCATTGTTTATACGGTTCCTGATGTTCCAGATCCTTCGGCGCCATAATGTGCACACCAGCTCAGGGTCGGATTATACGGAAGATTCCAAAGCTTCGTCTTGGGGCCGTCAGCTCCGCCGCTCGGAGTGGCGTGCACCTAAGCGGAAAAGTTTGTCATCTCTCCCACCGGCGAGATATCCATATCCTTCACCGGCGTCGTCATACGCCTCTGCGATCCCCGAGATACCAGCATTCTGCAAGTGGATGGTCCAGAGCCTTCGTCTGGCCCTTTCCAACGCGGACGTCCCTTTCAGCAGGCGGATGTCGAAACCAGAGCTCTACAACCTCTACGCGTTATCCCAGGCCGAAGCCCCCTTGCTTGAGGTCGGCTCGACCGGCCACTTACGACGAGCCGGGCTCGGGGTCCCGTCCATTCTCGGCACGGGCATTCTACCTCCACAGCTCGGCACGGCCTCCCTCACTCGAGCCGCCGCTGCAGGACTTCGGCGAGTCTAGGCAGCGCTCCGGGTCCGATGGGAACCATGGTTATCCCTGCCGAGCACCTCAAGCATCCCGCGGCATCCAAGCTCGATGTGCAGTACAACATTTCGACTGCAGCCGGTCGCCCAGACAAGGCCGGCCGACAACCTTCAAGAGCCCCAGCTCAACAAATCGTCTCTAGCTTTGAGGCTGCCTCCGCTGGGGATACAAACGCTGGGTTCCGGACCACAAGTCTTCGGCGCCGCTGCTGACGTCAGCGCAAGCCTGTCTCAGCTTGGCGCACAAGCGGCCGCCGTTTAATTCGCTTTACCCGCCCCAGGTTCATGGCCCTAGGCGCTGGAATCTATCTCTAGCGTGAGGCTGCCTCCATTAGAGTCACGGGATTTGGTCACCGGCACGAGGTGTAAGCGGCAGACATTCCCTCCATGCAATCTCTCCGACAGGCACGCCCCGCGTTTTCATTGGCCACGGCGGCTGCGATGCCCGCGCCTCCACATGCGCCTGCGGATTTTTCAGAGCGCAGATTTTGGCAGAAGTTCAGGATGCTAGCACCTGAAGCGGACCCCATGCCGGCTCCAGTACCAACTTATACGGAGTTGATCTTCCGGTAAATCACCCACTGCAAACCCTTCTCGATGCCTCTCTCAATTTCATGCCATGTTCAACTTGGCATTCTTCGGTATTTTAAGATGCTCGGAAATCTCCACCACATCCAAATTGTCTGTTCTACTAGTACTGGATTCGGAGATGATAACATACTCAAGCAAAGCAAAGCAAGACGGACCAAACCAGGAGAGGCCATATCATCTACATCTTCAACATCCAGTCACCGATTCAACCGTACTAAACCCTCTTAGCCTACCTTCATTTCAGGAAATCTCGGACCACAGCTGCAACGGACCCCCTCTTCCTCGACCACCCTAATTGCCCGGCCACACGCTTCTGGTTTCAAAAGCACCTCAAAGCCGTCCTGCTACAATCCGGCATCCCAGCAGACTTTCCAGTCACTCCTTCCGCATAGGAGCAGCCACCACAGCCGCCCAAAAGGGCCTCTCTCAGCCGCAAATCCAAGCACTCGGCCACTGGTCATCGGAAGCTTTCAGAAGCTACATCCGAATAGACCTCTCACTCATCAGGGAATTTCCCGTATCTTCTAAACAACTCCTCAGTCACCCAGCACAACATCAAACCTCAACCACTTCAGCAGTATATTCCCCAGCAGGACACCCAACCATCGCATCAATCACCTCAGCAATCACCAGCGCTTCAATGTGAAGACATGTTGCTCCAGACCGCATCCGCAGGGGCCAGCACTCGCATCTTGCGCTATGCAGTGACAGACTCCATAGCTCAGGGGTGTCCAAACTTTTTCTTAAGGGGGCCAGATTGCATGTTGTCAATACACATGGGGGCCGTATAATTTTAGTTTTTAATGCCTTCGTGCATGGTCATTATAATAAAATGCAACTCTAAATTAACAATAATTTATTTTTAGGCCTGAGCACATATAAAAACAAAACTTCAGCGTTACATAAATTGAATAAAGTATGTATGAAAAAGAATGTATGAAAAGTATAGCTCAAACAAAGTGTGACACTATAGCAGTCACTTCAACACCTCAATGGAGGGATGATAGGCCTACAAACATCAGTGTTTAATCAATTACAAACTGATTTATAACAAAATTTATACAATGTGTAGAGAGAAACTTATATCTCAACGAATTGTGACAAGTAAACAAATTATAGATTATAATAATTATTAACAATTACCTGCAAACTCAACAAAGTATCAGAGGTTTTAAACAATTATGTAAACTGCATTAATGTAAAATATGGATGAAATATACTGATGAAAATGCTAAGCTCGAGTTAAGTGACACTAGAAAAGAATACATTTTAAGTATTCGGTAAACAGGAAAACTGAACAAATCAGTGCGACGGATGAAACTGCGATCTGCACTGTAGCACATTTGCGAGATCTGGCTGGACAGCCGTGGTCGCAACTCGCAAAACGTCTCGCAGATGGGCATCAGTTATTCTGGACCTCAAACGGTTTTTGTTCAAGTTCATAATAGAGAAAGTCTGTTCACAAATGTACGTGGACCCAAAAAGGCTCAACATTCTTTTGGCAAGTGCTCGCAGTTTGGGGAATTTCTCTTTGTTTAGTTGTCGATAAAAGTCTATTTGCGAGTGCTGCTGATGACAGAAGCGCAACTCATCATCGCACTGCAAGTCAATGAGCTCTAGTTGCAGTTCATGCGGAGCATCAATGGGTTCCACAGAAAAAGGAGACGCGAAGAGATGCACATCTTTCTCAATTATGGCAAAATCTTTAAAACGCCAGTTAAACTCCGCAAAGAGGGCTTCGATCACCTCTGCATACTTCCCTACTTGCCCACTTGTTTCTTCGGGGAAACAATCCATTACTTCTTTTAGTGCAGGGAAATGTGAAGTGTTGATTTCACTCTGTGACAGGTGTCTTTTGAACAGTTGAAGTTTAGTTGCAAACGACTTGATGTGAGAATACAGCTGACTTACCACTGCGTCTTTTCCTTGAAGGTTGACATTTAATGCATTCAGGTGTTTGTTAATGTCAATTACGAATGCTAGGTCTGCGAGCCACTGAGGGTCCGACAGTTCTTTCATTGCATGTCCCTTTTCGTCCAAAAACTGCCCTATCTCTCTCCGAATCAAGAAAAAGCGCTGCAGAGCATTCCCCCGACTGAGCCACCTTACATCGTTATGGTAAATAACATCTCCATATTGCGCCTCTATGTCGGAGAGAAACTGCTGAAACTGGCGGTGGTACAAAGCTTTGGCACGAATGAAGTTAATGGCTTTTACCACTGGTGAAACAACAT
Organism: Triplophysa bombifrons; assembly: GCA_029783895.1. NCBI lineage: Eukaryota > Metazoa > Chordata > Actinopteri > Cypriniformes > Nemacheilidae > Triplophysa > Triplophysa bombifrons. Next base: position 11,073,489 of record CM056455.1, read on the forward strand.
GATCAAACTTCAAACATTTTGCGCACAGTACTTGTTGGTGAATTAAGCAATGGAGTTTAACGGCATTGCCCCCTTTCTCGCTGACTTTGTTGCAGAGCAGTGATGCTAATCCACTTCTTTCTCCCGTCATAGCGGGCGCCCCATCGGTAACGATTCCGCTTAACTTCTCCCAGGGGAGTTTCATGTCATCAACTGCTTCAGACACACACTGCATTAAATCCACACCTCGTGTCTGGCCCTTGATACTTTTGAGGTCCAGCAGCTCTTCTGTGATGTTCATGTCCTCATCGATTCCTCTCAAAAAAATTAGCAGCTGGGCAGTGTCTGAAATATCAACACTCTCATCACATGCCAAAGAAAAATGATCGAAATTATGCCCGCGTTCTGTCACTTGTCTTTTGATGTTGGATGATATTTCTTCAATTCTCCGTGCGATAGTGTTGCGAGCAAGGCAAAGATTCGCAAACTCTTGCTTCTTATCTGGACAGATGTTTTCTGCAATTTTCATTACACATTCTTGAACAAACTCACCCTCAGAAAAAGGTTTTCCACGTTTAGCGATAAGGATTGCCACCTCGTAGCTTGCTTTGGAAATGTTTTCATTGGACTCTTTTGCCCTGATAAATAATCGCTGCTGGGCAACTAGAGAGGCTTCCAGCTGTTTAATTTTATCCTCTCGTTCGCTGCCGGAGAATCTCTGATATGAGTTTGCGTGCTTTGTCTCGTAATGCCTCTTGACGTTGTATTCTTTCATTACCGACACAGTCTCATTGCATATTAGGCAAATGCAATTATTTCTACTCTCTGTGAAAAAATACTCAGCTTTCCAGCGCTCATTAAATCGACGGCCCTCCTTATCAACTTTGCGTTTTTTGTACGTGGCCATTGTGGCATTCTAACGGTTCAACTGTCACTCACTCGGACTGTCACTACAAATGGCCCTAAAATCTAGTGCTGCCACCTTCTGTTGACACTGTATAATTCGCATGATTTGATTTTCGAGCCGCCTTAAATAACATTTAATAGACACGCTGCGGGCCGTTTAAAATTCAGTGATTGGCCCGCGGGCCTGACTTTGGACACCCCTGCCATAGCTGAAGACAGCATCGCCACAATAATAATTCCGAAGAGGCCAGCGATTCCACCTCGATGAAGAAATCACCATCTCGAAGCCAGCATCGCCGCAGCGACCGCCCCCGCAGAGGCCCGTGCTTCCTCCCGTGCTCTGCCGCAGCAGTCACAACCACTATCCAATCCCCTCCAACCACCTCCCTGAAGCCAGTATCACCGCAGCGACTGCCCCGCAGGGGCCCATGCTTCCACCAGTGCTCTGCCGCAGCAGTCACAATCACTATCTGATCCCTTCCAAATCACCTTTCCGAAGCCAGTAAAGCCCACCAGCCATCCTTCCTGGCCACCGGCAGCGAGAGAGAGGGTGAGTGCACCAACCCTAATGTGTTCATGGATGTGTTTCACCAAGTTACTGCAGGAGGAGCCTTTGGCCGCGAACAACGAGAAGACAAGCGCTTGAAACACTGTTGGAATCAGATCCGGGTGCTAAAGGGACAAGATCGGCTTCCCACGCCTCACCCTCTCCCCCAATTCTTGGTCAAGAACAGCCTACTCTACTGTGTCGCGTCACGGCGGGGGGCGGTTCTCGAGTTGGCCCATTCGCATCCTATGGCGGGACACCTGGGAGCGCAGAATACTCTGCAGAGGATTAGAGACAGATTTCACTGGCCAGGGATTGACGCAGAAGTAAGGCGCTTTTGTCAAAGCTGCCCCACCTGCCAGCAAACATCTCCTTGGCACCCGCCCCCCAGCCCGTTGATACCGATGCCTATTATCGAGGCACCCTTCAGCCGGATCGGCATGGATCTGGTGGGGCCGTTGCCGAAGTCCGCCCGGGGTTATGAACACATCCTGGTCATCGTGGACTACGCAACTCGATACCCCGAAGCCTTCCCCCTTTGCAAAGCCACCGTGAAGAACATCGCCAAGGAGCTGTTCATGATGTTCAGTATTTTGATGGGCCAGCGCACTCCCTCCATGTCCCGGCTGATGACCGACCTCTGCGAACTCTTCCGGATCAAGCAGCTACGTACGTCGGTTTACCATCCCCAGACGGATGGACTGGTGGAGTGGTTTAACTAAACCCTCAAACTGATGCTACGGAGAGTGGTAGCCAAAGATGGGCACGACTGGGACCTCTGGGACGTCCTGTTCGGAGTTCGGGAAGTTCCCCAGGCCTCCACCGGGTTCACTCCATTTGAGTTGCTGTTCAGACGCCAGCCCAGAGGATTGCTAGACGTTGCCCAGGAAGCATGGGAGCAGCAGCCTGTGCTGCATCGGACAGTGATCGAGCACGTAAGAGAGATGCGGGAGTGGATCGACCGGTTGATGCCCCTAGTGAGGCAACAACTAGCAGAGGCCCAGCGCGCCCAGCAGAGAGTGTACGACCTTGTGCCTACGGCAACCTCCAAGTTCTTGTCATCTTGGCAAGGCCCGTATTCCGTCATCGAGAAGGTAGGGCCGGTCACGTATCAGATACGTCAGCCGGGACGAAAGAAGGAGGAGAAGGTGTACCACATCAACCTACTGAAGAAGTGGATTGCCCCGCCAGCAAAAGTGGCGGCGTACGTCCAGGACGTAGATCCAATGGTAGACCTAGGGGAGCAGCTCGCAGCAGTCCAGAAGACCGAGCTAGAGGCCCTGGTTCGTCAATACAAGGATGTGTTCACGGAACACCCGGGACGGACCAACGTGATCCAGCACGAGATCCGGACGGGGCCCGGAGTCGTCGTAAGGCAACGGCCCTACCGTCTACCCGAAGCTGTCGGCAGGCTATCGAGGAGGAAGTACAATGGATGCTTCAGCTAGGGGTGATTGAACCATCACGTAGCCCGTGGTCCAGCCCGTTCGTGATGGTACCCAAGCAAGACGGCACCCTCCGGTTCTGCAACGACTATCAGAAGCTCAATGAAGTGTCTTCATTCGATGGATACCCTATGCCGCGGGTGGACAAGCTGATCGATCGCCTTGGTAGGGCTCGGTACATTTCTACCCTTGACCTCACCAAAGGTTACTGGCAGGTACTCTTATCTGCTGAGGCCAAAGAAAAAACGCCCTTCAGCACCCCCAGTGGCCACTGGCAGTACCGAGTCCTACCATTCGGGTTACATGGAGCCCCCGCGACATTCCAACGCATGATGAACGTCGTACTGCGGCCCCATCAGAACTACGCAGCGGCCTACATTGACGATGTTGTAATCCATTCGGAGAGCTGGGAGGAAAACTTGGACCGACTCCGGAGTGTGTTCGACGAGCTGCGTCGGGCTGGACTTACAGCCAACCCAAAGAAGTGCCACTTGGGCCTAACGATAGCCAAGTACATATACATTTACATTTATTCATTTGGCAGACTCTTTTATCCAAAGTGACTTACAAGTAGGGTGCAGTGGGAGACTTATCACTGCAGAGCAAACAGGGGTAAGGTGCCTTGCTCAAGGTCACTTCAGTCATTTCCTGGTGGCACCAGCGACCTTCTGGCTACGAGTCCAACTCTCTAACCACTAAGCCGCAACTGACACACAGGCTGGATCACAACTGGGGTACCAAATCGGTCGGGGATTCATCAAACCCCAGTAGAAGAAAGTAGAGGCCGTGTGGTCAGCGAGACGGCCGACCACCAAGACCCAGGTGCGTGCATTTCTAGGGTTCCTTGCGCTCCAGGACTTCCACTTCCACCTGGATGTGGTCCGGCTGGGCAGGTCTGTCAGGCGACACTTCCCTCCCACCCCTACTATTTTCTGAAGAACCCAGGATACCAGCGTCGACGCTGGGGGGGGAGTGTGGCGGGGGTACAGATCCAAGATCAGTGTCGCCTAGGCATAAAAGCCACGTGCACACACCACTCGAGGCTGGTTGTTCACCCAGACTAACCCTGTGTCCTTTCTGTTCAGCAGACTCGAGTGAATAAGCAGCAAGGAGCCAAACCCTTTCGGGGTAATTCTTCCCTAACTGGAGAAGGAACAATGGACTCTGCTGCCATGCACACCTCGACGAGCCACGCGGCCGGTCATGAGGGCCGAGTGGTCCGGGACCCTCGCCAGGCCCTGGCCCCTTCAGAGGAGATACAGAATCTGTTAAGGAATGATGCAATAGAGTTGGTAGACCCCCAGGCGCAATTTGGGGGGTTTCATTCCAAGTATTTTCTTTTCCGAAAAAGGTACTGGAACTTCATGCCCATTCTTGACCTCAGACGGCTAAACAGATACCTCAAGCACCTTCCTTTTCGCATGTATATGTCCGTCATGCAATCGAGCCCAAAATGTGATTCACTCTGGTGGACATAAAGTATGCGTATTTCCATGTTCCCATCGCTCCTCATCACAGAAGGTTTCTTCGCTTAACACTTCAGGGCATGACATACCAGTTCAGAGTCCTGCCATTCGGCCTCTCCTTTTATCCTCGAGTTTTCACTCGAGTTGTTCAGACCGCACGAGAACCTTGATTGATCCAAACGTATTTGGAAGATTGGCTGTTGTGCGCCAGATCGCCTCAGCAAGCTGTCAACAACACAAAGCACCATTTTTGGATTGCCGCCCTCTGCGAGACGAAATCCAACGCTGTGGTCATCGGAGACTCAATCGTCCGGAACGTACGCGCCTCCTTCAATGAAGGTAAGGTTTTCCTGGCGCCCGTGTTCTCGATGTCTCTGCGCAGGTAACTGCGATTCTGAAGGAGGATGCAAGAGTGGGAGCCGTAGTTCTGCACGCGGGGGTGAATGATGTGAGAATGCGGCAGTCGGAGATCCTGAAGAGGGATTTCAGGAGTCTGGTCGATACTGTTCGCAACGCATCGCCCATGGCGAGGATCATCGTATCAGGGCCGCTTCCTACTTACCGACGAGGGAACGAAAAGTTCAGTAGACTATTTACGCTTAATAATTGGTTAATGTCATGGTGTATTGAACAGAAGCTGCTCTTTGTAAATAATTTTGATCTGTTCTGGGAGCGACCAAGGCTCTTCCGCCCCGACGGCCTGCACCCCAGCAGCATTGGAGCGGAAATTCTGTCTGACAACATCTCAAAGACGCTACGCACCATTTGACTAGTAAGTACAAATTTTAACTATAATCTGTGTTCTTCTCACCCAACTGTTAAGAATGTTACAGTTAAAAATGTTACTGCTTTCAAATGCATAGAGACTGTGTCTGTCCCTCGAATAATACAACCAAATAATAATTTATTTAAAAGTCAGCGAAAAAATCTTATCATGATTAAACCAAAAGACAATATTCTTAATGAGCAAAACCAACGCCTAAAGTTTGGGCTACTTAATATTAGATCACTAAATCCAAAGGCAGTTATTGTAAATGAAATGATCACAGACAACAGTTTTGATATACTTTGCCTCACTGAAACCTGGCTTAAGCCAAATGATTACTTCGGTCTAAATGAGTCTACTCCACCAAGCTACGGTTATATTCATGAGCCACGTCCGGTTGGTCGAGGTGGTGGTGTCGCAACAATCTTTAGAGACTTTCTTAGCGTTACTCGGAGAACAATGCATACATTTAAATCATTTGAAATGCTTGCGTTGAACATAACAGTTCCAAACAAAAGTAAAAAATCATTGGTCTCTCTTACATTGGTTACTGTGTATAGACCCCCTGGGCCTTACACTAATTTTCTGATAGAGTTCGCAGACTTCTTATCAGATCTATTGGTTAACGTCGATAAAGTACTGATTGTTGGAGATTTTAATATCCACGTAGATAGTGCTAACGATCCATAAGCTTTGGCGTTTAAAGAACTACTAGACTCTTGTGGTGTAACACAATACATCAATAGACCTACTCATCGCCTTAATCATACCCTAGACTTGATTATATCTCACGGAGCCGATCTAACCAATATCGATATTATACCACAAAGCGACGATGTTTCCGATCACCATCTTATAACATATACACTTCGCACTGCAGAAATCAGTTGTATATCTCGTTATCGACAGGGTAGAACAATCACCTCAACTACTAAAGATAGTTTCGTAAAGAACTTGCCAGATCTGACTCCTCTAATAACCTTTCCAACTAATATAGAATCGTTCGATGACATGACCAGCAACATGGGCACTATTTTCTCTAACGCATTAGAAGCGGTCGCACCTATGAAGTCAAAAAGGATTATTGAAAAGATCATAGCACCATGGTATAATAACACCACTCGAGCCCTAAAAAGAGAAACTCGTAAACTGGAGCGAAAATGGAAACAAACCCAATTAGAGGTCTTTAAAATTGCATGGAAAGAGAGTGCAAGCTGTTACAAAAAGGCACTAAAAGCAGCAAAAGCCGAGCATTTCCGTAACCTCATTGAAAATAACAAAAACAATCCAAGGTTTTTATTTAGTACAATTGCTAAACTAACAAACAAACAGACTCCACCTGACCTGGGTATTCCGCCGCACCTTGGTAGCAATGAATTCATGAAGTTTTTTACCGATAAAATCGAAATAATACGAGACAACATAGCTAAAACCAAACCTCCAAGTGTGTCGGAAGAATTAGTCTCAACCGTCACCCAAAAAGAAAAGCTAGAGTGTTTTTCTCCTATAAATCAGGAAGAATTAATTAAAGTTATTGCAACATCCAAACCGACGACATGCTTATTAGACCCCATTCCGACTATTTTATTAAAAGAGTTACTACCTGCTGTAATTGAGCCCATTTGTAACATCATCAACTCGTCAATTAATCTAGGACATGTCCCAGGGCCCTTTAAGCTGGCTGTAATTAAGCCTCTTATCAAAAAACCAAACTTGGACCCCAATGAACTTGGAAGCTATAGACCGATTTCAAATCTCCTGTACTTGTCTAAAATACTAGAAAAAGTAGTGTCAACTCAACTGTGTACCTTCCTACAAAATAATGACATGCACGAAAGTTTCAGTCTGGCTTTAGACCGCATCACAGCACTGAAACTGCGCTCGTTAGAATTACAAATGACCTCCTTATTGCTTCAGATAAAGGTAACATCTCACTCTTAGTCCTGCTTGACCTTAGTGCTGCTTTCGATACTGTAGACCATAAAATACTACTTGATCGTTTACACAATTATATCGGTATTCAGGGACAGGCACTGCAATGGTTCAGATCTTACTTAACAGACAGATATCAATACGTCCATTTAAATGGGAAATCGTCAAATCTTACGCAAGTAAATTATGGATTACCTCAGGGATCGGTTTTAGGACCCCTGCTTTTCTCCATATACATGCTGCCCCTCGGAAACATTATTAGAAAACATGGAATTAGCTTCCACTGTAATGCAGATGATACTCAGCTATATATCTCATCAAGACCAAATGATTAATTTAAGCTATCCAAACTGGCAGAGTGCATCAAGGACATAAAACACTGGATGACTAGTAATTTCCTCCTTTTAAACTCTAGCAAAACAGAAATATTACTTATAGCACCAAAATCAAGTAAACAGAATATCTCCGATTACAGCCTGCAAATTGAAGGCTGCACTGTTACTCCAACAAATATTGTTAAAGATCTAGGCGTTATATTAGACGGCAACCTGTCATTTAAAAATCACATCTCAAATATCACAAAAATAGCCTTCTTCCACCTTAGAAATGTTGCCAAATTACGAAATAGTTTATGTGTTGCAGACGCAGAAAAGCTTATTCATGCATTTGTGACCTCACGGCTTGACTATTGTAATGCTCTACTTAGTGGTTGTCCAGTATCATCGATAAACAAACTACAGTTAGTTCAGAATGCTGCTGCCAGAGTTCTTACTAGGTCAAGAAAATACGATCACATAACCCCAGTTTTAACATTGCTTCACTGGCTACCCATTAAGTATCGTATTGATTTTAAAATTATTTTAATTACTTACAAAGCCCTGAACGGTTTAGCACCGACTTACTTAACCGAGCTTTTATCACGTTACAACCCATCACGCTCCCTAAGATCTCAAAACTTAGGACTTTTGACAACACCTAGAATAACAAAATCCACCAAAGGGGGACAAGCTTTCTCATACGTAGCACCTAAACTCTGGAATAGCCTTCCTGATACTATTCGAGGGTCAGACACACTCTCCCAATTTAAATCTAGATTAAAGACACATCTTTTCAGCCAAGCTTTCACTTAATGCATAGTTAATGAACAGCAGCTACGCTAATTATCCTCTTTATTCTCTTTCCGCCCTCTGCCTCGGGATGCCCATCCCGAGGTAGGAAGAAGTTCCACCATGTCCAGACGACCGACAGATGCCCATCCCCAATTTGAGATCACGCCAGCTACAGCTGCAGACTGACTGACCATCCCAGCTCCATCTAAGGCAATTCCACCACCAGCCAAGAGAAATATGACCATCGGACCATCCCAGCTCAGACCACTACATCCCCAACCAAGAGCAAAGACGGACTATTTGTCTTATTAATGCTGAAGTTACAATATTTTGTATTAAATGCTAAACTTAAATCACATGTCACCAGTTTGAGTGCAGCTATGACACGTCAGAGGGGATCTGGCCCTCCCGGCTGAGCCTGGTTTCTCCCGAGGTTTTTTTCTCCATTAATTAATCATTGGAGTTTGGGTTCCTCGCCACAGCAGGGCAGTGTTGGCCTGCTCACCGGGAGACTGCATTCATTCATTTATTTATTTATTTAGAAATTAGCTATTATTTATTAGTATGATCTTACTCGTTGTATGAATACCATGCACTGTGCTGTGTTTTAACTTTTCTGTTTTTCCTGTTTGCCCCTGTAAAGCTGCTTTGAAACAATACACATTGTGAAAAGCGCTATATAAATAAACTTGAATTGAATTGAATTGAACCATGTTGCCGCTATAGGTTTGAAGGTTAACCTTCAGAAGAGCTGCATAATTCTGCGTCAGACAATGTGTTTTCTCGAGGTGGATCTGGACTCCAGGTCAATGAAGGCCACTCTGATAGATGTCAGAAAGCAGGTACTGCGGAAGACCTTGGAAAGGTTCACCGCAAGAATTCCTATATCAGCTTCATACGGCTGGCCGGTATTCTCACTGCATCCTCTTCAGTTATTCAGTTAGGCCTCTTGCATCTCCGGCCCCTTCAACGCTGGTTAACAGCCAAGCGCCCTGTCACCAATTCACCATCGGCACACGCTGATTCGCGTCATGACCGACTGTGCTGCCGATCTGAGACTCTGGAGAAAAAAAGAGTTCCTTCAGAGAGGTGTTCTGATTGGGCCACCCCCAGCACGCAGGAGGTGATAACCACAGATGCTTCCCTCAGTGGGTGGGGTGGACTTTCATTGTGTACAGGGCAACTGGAACCCAAGGCTCCGGGAGTTGCATATCAATCTTCTGGAGCTTTGGGCAGTCTTCTTCACTCTGAAACACTTTGCGCACAAACTTGTAGGGACGAACGTCCTAGTAAAGATGTACAATCCCACAGTGGTATTTCTGATAAATCACCAGGGAGGCACGATGTCCCTACCTTGTCTCCAAGTGACAGGAAATGCTTGCTCGCCCATGTCAGGAGCAGCTTTGTCACTCAGGCCAGCACATTTTCCCGGATGTTGCAACAATGTGGCAGATTCACTCTCCCGTTCAGTGCTGAGGCCCGGGGAGTGGCGTTTACACAAGGGAGTTGTGGGGTCACTATGGGAAAGCTACGGGACAGCGGCCGTTGACCCCAATGCCAGCAGGGTGTCGACACATTGCCGGCTGTGGTTCTCTGCGCAAAAAGAGCGGGGTCACTAGGGCAGGATGCTCTGGCCCACGAATAGCCGAACCTCCTTCTCTACGCCTTCCCCCCCCACTACTATGAAGACTGCCTTCCTTTTGGCAATAACGTCAACCAAAAGAGTTTGTGAGCTACATACATTGTCAGTGAGCCCACAGTGTCTCAGATGGGGGCCAGAGGGCAGTCAGGCCGTGCTCTGGTCAAACCCAGCATTCCTGCCCAAGGTGATGTCAACACAGTTCGCAAATCAGCCTATGTGTCCAGTTTGTGCGCTGAGGCTGTATGTTTTAAGGACTGCTTCAGGGCGTACTACAGACCAGTTGTTCGTCTGTTTTGGCCCTGGCAGGAAGGACGCCCCTTTATCAAAGCAGAGGCTCGCCCATTGGGTAGGGGACACTATAATCAAGGGTGTATCGTTCAGCCGGTATGGTGCCTGTCACGGGATGTGAAGTGAGAGAACCCAATTGCAAGCAGACAAGAGAATGAAGGGGTTAACTAATTAATTTATTATACCAAAAACATAAAACAACAACCCACGAGGAGGTAAAACAATAATATAAGGGATAAAATAAGAGCAGGCAAAGAGGATTGCAGACAAACTGACACTAAACTAGAACTGGGACACCTCACTGACAGGAAACACGACACAACGTCTTAAGGAACAGGATGAGAATACTGGAACACAGCACTCCAACATGGAATCCACAATGAGACTTTGAACAGGCGGTACAGAATGAACAAGATACTAGAACAAACGATCCCAGGACAGAGAATACAAGGGCATTGAAAAAGGGAGACAAACAAAGGATAATTAACAATAGGCAGGTGTGGGTAATGAAACACTGAAGGGAAGCTACCGAGGAAACGAGAGGGGCAGGGCCATAGACGAGACACGAGAAAGCACATGCCATGTCAATATATATACACAGCCATGTCTTTCTCACACTAAACACGTGATACTATCATGGTTCTACCCCAAGGCTGGAAAAGCCTGAACAGAAATGGCAGAACCATGACAATACCCCCCACTCAAAAGGACGCCTCTCGGCGTACATTTAAGGGAACCCAACTAACAAGACACAACAGACTGAGACACAGACAAGAAACAACAAAACATTGAAAACAGGATTAGGGGCAGAAAGGTAATAATCACACTTGGGTTAGGGTGGCATAATAAAAATAACAGACATGGGAGGGGAGGTGGGGCAGTACAAAAGGGTAGGGATAGAGTGGGACAGTCTTAGGGGGAGTAATTGTCCGGGGTGGCGCTCGGGAGAGCGAAGCCCCGGGGGGATTGACAGGGGAAGTCCAGTGGGGAACAGGGGCAGGCTTGGCTTCCGGCTGAAAGGCCGGCTGGGCGGGGCTTGACGCCGACTGGAAGACCGGCAGGAACACGGACTAGATTGCCGGGTGGCACACGGACTGGATTGCCGGCTGGGCAGCGCTCTCTGGCTTCTGGCCCGGACTCGGGACCCCCTGGGTCTGAGCCACCTTCCGTTGCCTCTTCTTTTTCAGCCGAGCCACCCGTCTGGTGGTCGGCTGAAGGAACGAGGTGAATGGGGTCGGCGGCTCGGGTTTGGTGGTCTAGGACGAGGACCCCCAGGATTCCCGTCTCCCCCGCTTGCCAGTGAGACCGGCTGGTTGTGGAGAAGCTGCAGAGCCTGAGGGGGGGGGTTGTGCCGATGCCCACAACCTTGATCTGCAGAGGACCACCCTCGGGTATCGTGACCAGCGGAGATGAGCAGCTGGTGCTCGATGAGGTCGAGGACTCCGTTCGAGCCATGGTGGTTAGCCACACGGTGTCGAAATCCAACGGCCTCATCGCTCTCATCTCCGATCGGGAGAGTGGGTCACTGAGACCGGTGTTGAACAGCACAGCCAGCTCCTCCTCCCCGAAGATGCCTTGTCTCACTCCCTTGGCGAAGACTGCGGAGGTGACGGGCAAGGCTAGACCGGCCCGTGTTCATGGCTGCTTGGTGGGTTCTGTTTTGGCTTGTATGTTCTGTCACGGGACGTGAAGTGAGAGAACACAATTGCAAGCAGACACGGGGATGAAGGGGTTAACAAATGAATTTATTATACTAAAAACATTAAACAACAACCCACGAGGAGGTAAAACAATAATACAATGGATAAAATAAGAGCAGGCAAACAGGATTGCAGACAAACTGACACTAAACTAGAACTTGGACAACTCACTGACAGGAACACGACACAACGTCTAAGGAACAGGATGAGAGTACTGGAACACAGCACTCCAACATGGAATCCACAACGAGACTTTGAACAGGCGGTACAGAATGGAAAAGATACAAGAAAAAACGAGCCCAGGACAGAGAATACAAGGGCATTAAATAGGGAGACAAACAAAGGATAATTAACAATAGGCAGGTGTGGGTAATGAAACATTGAAGGGAAGATAACGAGGAAAGGAGAGGGGCAGGGCCATAGACGAGACACGAGAAAGCACATGCCATGTCAATATATATACACAGCCATATCTTTCTCACACTAAACACGTGATACTATCATGGTTCTACCCCAAGGCTGGAAAAGCCTGAACAGAAATAGCAGAACCATGACAGTGCCATTCAACTCGAGCAGTGGCCACGTCTTTGGCGGCATTGCGGGGCGTGCCCATGTCGAAAATATGTGCAGCAGCTACTTGGGCATCACCTTGCACATTCACAAGGTTTTGCAGACTGAATGTGACTTCTGTCCCTTCTATTTGCTTGGCAGTCTTGCCTGTTGACTTTCATGCTGCGGCATTGTTGTATTTGTCTTCCACTATGTTCTACTATCTCTGGCGGTCTGGAACTATGAAATGGAACGCTAGTTACTCCCGTAACTGTGGTTCTATGAATAATGGAAGACCGCCAGTCTCTTGTCACTCGGATTGAGAATGACAAAGAGACCGACCGTGACGTAGTCGGGGGTTTATATTGCTTCCGACGCGTCATCGGTTTCACGCGTCAAGATTCTCGATGTATGCTCGAGACGCGATTCTTCCACTATGTTCTACCGTCTCTGGCGACTTTCCACTATTCATAAAACCATGGTTACAGGAGTAACCGGCATTTTTAATCCGTAATGACTTACAATGAAGTTAAAATCAGCCTTGTTTGAGCATGAAAGGAAAACATTTGTGGTTCTGACTTAACGGTCTCTTTCCGTCAACACTGTCAGTGTTCATGTGCATTCTTGTGTGTGTGTCTGTGTGCATTCTTTAAAGAAACGTATTCAGTACATTGCATCTGTTGTAATGTCTTTAGCATAATTATGTCTTTTCTGGGATTTTTGATATATTCATAATTGTTTTAGATGTTATATGAAATTCTCCTCAATTTAATGATTTAATAATAATTTACTCATAATAATATGGGTGGTTCCAAACCCATATGATTTTCATTTTTCTTTTCTTAAATGACTGAATAGAGTATTCATTAGGCATCATATGCAAAATAACTGACACAAAAGTGTTGACAAAAGCAAGTTAGAGAGATAAGAAAAGGAAGACATGGAAGAATATGTCTTGTAATAGTTTATGAGCTTTACTTTGGGCAATGTCACAGAAGCTGACACAACTGGAAAAGTTTCTGTTAGGGAAGATGCTTAAAAAAGTGAAAGTGACCTACTAGTCAGATAAGGTGACCCATACCCGAAATGTGACCTCTGCTTTTAACCCATCCAGAGAGTAGTAAACACACGCACAAGCAAGTGGTGAACACAAGTACACCCGGAGCAGTGGACAGCGCCCAGGGAGCAGGTAGGGATGAGGTGCCTTGCTCAAGGGCACCTCAGTTGTTACCTGCCGGCCCTGAGAATCAAATCGGCAACCTTCTGGTCACGAGTCCGACTCTCTAACCATTAGGTCACGACTGCCCTTAAGTGCTGGTTTAGGCTATTAGTAGTCCAGGTTTAATAATTTATTGATCCATTCAAATTACACCTGCCCCATGAAGCATGCCGGAACAACACAGCTCAGTCTCCCTAATAAAGGCACAACAATCGCTTGAGATCGTCACCGTGGAAACGTAACCTGTTCCTCCCCCGGAGAGGGACGACCGAGCCCTCTTCTCTAGGGAGGGTGTGGCATGTCCTTGGGGTGTCATCGGCGGCCAGATTACACAGAAAACAGGGCCATAATTTCATTTAGCTATATGCCGAACTAATGGTTTTCAAAGAAAAGAAAACATGACCTTCATTTTAAAAATTGTTGGGAAAACTTGATTGGTATGTCAATAACATACACAAATATTGAACCAAGCTTGACCAAACCACTAACCAAACTGCAAATGTACAAAACATAAATCTGTCTTCGATGTCAGAATGGTAACAATGTAACAGGTGTTAGAGTAAACCAGACAGTGATTACTTTAATAAGGAGTATTCTAACGTATAACACATTCCAATATCTTCATCTCAACCTAACTTTATTAATGGATGATCTTAAAGGCATTTTCAATGACCAATTCTTCTTGATTAGCATGTTCAGTATTCAAGCTATCCTGGATGGTACAGATGTTTCCGCAAGGACTGATGATTTTTTTCCCAGCATCACTAATGAATTATTTTTGTGTGTTAGCCTATAGTGGGAGCAAAGAAATCCGACCTTTTGTGTTAAAGCGGGCGTATGTACCTATAGAGAAGTATTTTATACTTCATATTTTCAAAGAGTATTTAGTTTGCTCACATTTATAAAAGATAGATACAGCTTTTTTTATGGGATTCCTTTTGTGCCAATAAATACGAACGCGAAATAAGAAAAACCAAACAAAAATAAACAACACGAAAGAAGAAATACACTTTGAAATCGAAAACAATGAACTCCAATTGCAAACTTTTAACATACTTTCAAACAAACTGCATTCATCATCAAATTTTTTCTAAATATCCTTTTCGAAAATCATTCTTTATGAATACGATGCCCGAGATTTCGTTTGCGCTTCATTATTTTTCGTTTACGCTGCAAAAAGTTACGTTCGGACTTCTGGCACAAACCTCTCGCGTGGGCGGGAGTCAACAGTGCTTTACTCTCATTGGCTAGTCAGATTTTGATCGACAGGTCCGTGACCTGGAAGTTGAAGAAGTCTCAGTGGCATCGCGCAACTTTAGAAAGCGATCTGGAGGTGGACGGTGAAGTTACTTGTCATTAGTTACCTTTGTTATTAAACGTTTTTTTTTTTGCTACAGTTTGGATTGAAATGTACGGAGCCCGGCCTGTCACACGTCGGAGAAAAAAAAACAAGACCTGCTAATCCGTGGCCACAGTTTTGTAATTCGTTTCCAAGGTTTAAATATCCGTACGCACAGATTTTTAAACGGTTCCCACAGTGTGCTCTCGGATTGATAAACTGTACCCACGAGTATACAATCCGTCCCCTCCGTTTTTGAAATCTGTACCCACAAATTCATAATCTGTACCCACGCTTTCGCAATCCGGGCGCACGGTTTTGCAAACTGTACCCACGGATTTGTGGCCCCTCCCTCATTTTGGAAACCTGGCGCCTTAAGCAAGGAACAGAACACGCAACATTGTGTGTTTAACAATATTTTACAAAATTGAGAATTTCCTTAATTTTCTTAAAAATGAGTTGGATGACGTGACTGTCAGCTTATCGAGGGGAGAAGGTAAACCCCAGTAAAATACGAGCAATGTACCAGGTTATGTCGTAAAACATTTACATTTATTCTCGATAAAAAGTAGAATCATGGATATATTAAAATGTTGCATGAAGCATACAGCCCTTATTTCACTACTGTTTAGAACATGGTTACCGTAGTACAATCCATGGGTTTGCCGATAATCAATACCCAAACACAGGTGATTACCTTTATTACAAAAAACTATAAGCTTCGCAAGGGAGCAGGTTACCAGTGAGGAAACATACAGAAAGATCATGTTTTTGTCTCGATACATAAGAGAATTCAAATGGAACATTTACATAATTTAAGTATTTTTGATGCTTTGAAAGCGACGGACATTGCATTATATTATACATATGTTTCTGACTTTGTGCAATATACTGGATCGAACCAATCGGCATGTTCTTACCACTGAGGCACAGGAAATCTTATTAAAGCATAAAAATACTTTTGTGCCAGACAATATGATTAACATGAAAATATCCCTAACGAAGGACAGCATGAATCGAAGTGAAATTATGTTGGTCCTAAAATAAAAAAAAAACATGTAGATTGTTTCAAATTTATGTGACCTCCTTCTGCAGAACACAAAATATATTTTGAAGAATGTTGACAACCAGAATACATGGCCCTTATTGTATAATTATAATAATAATTAGAATTAGAATTATTAATATGATTATTGATTATTAGTTGTAATAGTAGCCTTCAATGTAATGGGACACCACACATTTCTCAAAATATATATTTTTTGTTCAACAGAAATTAAATGACATGAGGGTCTGTATTCCTGTTATACAGAAAACGTTTCAGATTATTTTGGGACATATAAAACATCAGATGAATGACTTCTGTCATATATCCCTAAATTTGGAGACTGCTTTTGCCATAGATGAAGCTCCTCTTTCCAGCAAGTGGGTCAGCATCTCCACGTATCGCTGGATAACCCTAATTGTGCTGTTTTTGTGTTGTCAATAAATCCAAATAGTCCATTTCTACACAGGATTTTTTTTAGTGTCTTTAGACTAATAGTTATCCTGTGTTTGACACTTAAAATATAAAGGATCTCTTTATAATGTAGACTCAAGTCAAAATAATATTGAATTAAATCAAATCAATCCATACCATATGATAAGGAATAAACAATCTGCACTCAACAGTTTTAACACATGAGGGTAAACAGAGAGAGAGAAAGACAGAGTTACTAGACAGTATTCTGTACAATGTATTTAAACACTGATTCCTTTTATCCATTTACATAATTGACCGCATTTGGGGAAAATAACAGCAGTACTTGTTAAGAATGTAAATGAATAGTAGATGTTTCTAAAAATGTAAGGTTATGCTAAAAGACTAGCCGGGCTCCGTACATTTCAATCCAAACTGTAGCAAAAAAAACGTTTGATAACAAAGGTAACTAATGACAAGTAACTTCACCGTCCACCTCCAGATCGCTTTCTAAAGTTGCGCGATGCCGCGGAGACTTCTTCCACTTCCGGGTCACGGACCTGTCGATCAAAATCTGACTAGCCAATGAGAGTAAAGCACTGTTAACTCCCGCCCACGCGAGAGGTTTGTGCCAGAAGTCCGAACGTAACTTTTTGCAGCGTAAACGAAAAATAATGAAGCGCAAACGAAATCTCGGGCATCGTATTCATAAAGAATGATTTTCGAAAAGGATATTTAGAAAAAATTTGATGATGAATGCAGTTTGTTTGAAAGTATGTTAAAAGTTTGCAATTGGAGTTCATTGTTTTCGATTTCAAAGTGTATTTCTTCTTTCGTGTTGTTTATTTTTGTTTGGTTTTTCTTATTTCGCGTTCGTATTTATTGGCACAAAAGGAATCCCATACTTTTTGATTGTCTTTGAAAACATACGGCACGTGGGGTAGGCTGAAGCAAAGCACGTGCGCACCCATTGTCAACAAAACACAGTCATCAGTTTCACTCACCGCATGTGGTTCATGTCCGGCATCTTTTAGCGCTGGGATAGCTCCATATATCAGTTTTAAACAATCTCCAAATCCAGCGTTATATCCACCGTTTATTTAACATTCATCACCCAAATGCATTGAAAAAAACAAACACTTGAACTTCGCGAACGTACGCTCTCTCTCTCCTGCTGACAAGTGAAAGTGACGTCTGCGCATGCTTCTTCTCTTGCTCTCATGTGGCTGTGCCACATGTTTTCCGGGAGAATTGGCCAGGAAGGGACTAAGAAAAGTTGTTGCGAAACAGTTTTATATGTTCGAAAAAAACTTCCTGAAACTTGTACGATCGCTGGGGGAGTGTACACTCTAAAAAAAGGCTGGGTTAAAACAACCCAATTTGGGTTATTTTGGTAACCCAACGTTGGGTCAAATATGGACAAACCCAGCGTTGGGTTATTTTAACCCAGCCAGTTGGGTTAAATCTTTGACCCAACATGCTGGGTTGTTTTATTTAAATCAACTTTTGCTTAAAAATTACATTGCTGGTTTAAAACAAATCCGAAATGTTTAAAATATAATAATAATTTCACAGAGAATTACTTGAGGCATCAGTAAGAATCAAAAGTTTTATTAAGGATCAAAATGCAAGACAAAAGGAATTCATAAAAACATGCAATATGTTATGCTCAATGAACAATAAAACGGCATATAAAACACTTTGATGAAATGTATGTTTATACATATTTAAAGAAAATTAACATCAATAAATTACATTAGTTTGGATTTTAACATATACATTTAACAAGGTTATTAGTGGCACAAGTAAATATGAATAGTTCAACAACTTAACAATTCAAAAACTCATATAGGCCTACAGTTAACAAAGTGGCACGTGTAAAATGCTTTAGGGCATTTCCAGCGTTATGGATGCGACATAAAAACACTATAAAAAGTATTTTACTAAATCCTTGTTGATAGAACCGCACTTATATGATAAAATATCAGTCTATGCACAAGTTTTCTATAAAAAAAAGAAATAAACAAGTGTTATGGATGTGAAAAGGGGACACCGTAACTTTCCTCTTCATATAAACTCACAAAACATTTTAAAGAGCGTTAGTTCTTTCGGTTCCAGTACTGCTTAACCTGACACATCCACGGAGCAGTCTTACTGAAGAGGATTCTTTTCCTGGGAGTTTGTAGACAACAGTGTGGCGTGCACTTTTGGAAGTGGATGTCCAGCAGGAGGGTTTCTTTATCAATTTGTTAATCTTTAAAGAGAAAAAGAGACAAGAGAAGAATTTAAGAAAACTGGCCTACCCAGAGCACAATGGATTATAATAAACATATAAAGAATAAATCAAGTTTACCTTTAAGCCTGTTATGAGAACATCCAAGTTCCAGTCGACTTTCTCTTGAATAGAATGATCCATTAATATTTGCTGTTATTCTGCAACCTGTCAGTGAGGGAAAAGAAGAAGAGTGGGATATAGTACAGAAAGTGAAACACAGTCTCAAAAAAAAAATATTATAAATTTTAACACAACACTTAAACTAATTCGACAAACTCGGGAATAAGTAGAAGACTAAAAAGACCAACAATTGTTAGTTTCATATACCCAAAATTAATTATATCGCACGGTTAACCACTGACGTTATAAGAGCCAGCGGTTATTCCCTAAGCACTGGCCGAGATAGAGCTGCTCTCAGCGGTGCCACAACTGCTGACAGCCTGAAGCTCAAACCTCCGACAGCAACTTAACAAAGTCTCAATGAGGCGTTATGTTTATATATTAATCACGTATTTGACTTCTTAACAACTACATTCTGTTCTAAAAGACTCTTAAAACTACGTTCCGTCACGAACATTAGTGGTATTTATAAAAAAAATTGCTGGATGTTTGCTTTTGACACGACGCTCTCTCGTGTTGACCTTTTACTAATATCAAGATGCGTAAGTTACTGAACTAAATGACTCACACGGGTCAGAAATTTCAAAGGGAAATGTTGACCAAAAAGGAAGTTTAAATTATTAAAAAATTGTAAATTAGAACAACGTGGGCATAACGTTACAGACTAGCTATCCAAAGCTAACGAAGCTAGATTGTAACGTTACTTTCAAACCTAATGCGAACAGCGGAATTTAGCATACTTTTGCATTTTTTTTGATGTACAGTAATAGTTTTATACATTAAAAACTCGTAAAACATACCTTTTATTCTCCGAATAACAGCTTTTCGAGATGAGGTGGATCAAAATGCCCGCGAAGGTAGAGTTTGTCTGAGGCGTCGAGGAGTGGGAGGGGTTTACTCTCTCAACTGTCACTCAATTGGACCCGACTGGTAACCCAGCGTTTGGGTTACTCATAAAATGACCCAACACTGAGAAAATAACCCAACAAAATGACCCAACAGGCTCAACCCAGCTGTTGGGTTAAACAAATAACCCAGCATTTTTTAGAGTGTATCGAGCACAAAAAATACTACATAATACACCCAACTTGTTTTTTGACTAGTTGTTAAGCATGAGAAGAAAGCACGTTTAACATTGTAAAGAAGTCAGAATGCATGACACATCGTTGTAGGGCCACTTTAAGGAGTTAAAAGGATAGTTGATCCAAAAGTAAAATTTCTGTCACCATTTATTTATGCACGCTTACATCATTCAAGACCTGTACATGACTGACTTTCTGTAAAACAAAAAAGATATGCGAGAAATGTCAATAAAAGGTTTTGTGTCTATACAAAAAAGTAAATGAGGGTCAATGTTGTTTGGTTACCAACGTTCTTCAAAATATTGTCTTTCATGTTCTGAAGAAAGTCATAAAGGGTTGGAACGACATGAGGGTTAGTGAACAACAAACAAATTTAACCCTTGAACACGTTCAACATTTTCAATTTGCTCAAATTTGATTAGTAAAATTGAAATGTAAATTTAATGTTTGAGGTAACATGTGAATAAAAAGCCCAGATTTTCAATGTGACCAACTTGCATGAATGTTTTTTCAATATTCATATTTTCAATTGTCTGCTGGAAACCTAAGAGCTTTATTTGGTAGATGTATCTGCATGTTATTCGAATACTTGCAACTTCGGCATCTTGAGTATTCTATTCAAAGATTCTGCTTTGAATAGAATTCTTCTACATGATAAACAGTTTTGAAACGAGAGTGTAATGAGTGCTGATGTCTCACCCAATTGTTCTCAGTGTCGTAAATAATGTAGGTGTATAAGCTTCCCTGTAGGCAGCGCAATAGACGTAAATGTATTTACTAAGCTGATGAAACCGGCGAATGCAGAAATGTCATTTGGAAAATATGTCTCACTCTTCTGCAGGCAGGGGGTGGTGGGGCTGTGTGTACCGACCCGAAGACAGGACTTACAGTGTGGTTGTTGCTGCTATGAGGCTGCTTTGGTAGCAGCTTCAGTAGAATTCGTCTGGTTAAGAGTTGTTCTACCAGTGAAATAATTTTAGAAACATTATTTTAAGGTCGAAAAACAACAAAATGTTGCTTTAAGGTCCGACTTTGGTTTATGGAGTGTCCAACAACAAGTTTACATACATACAAGGTCTAAAACACTTTCATTTTCAAATAATTGGCAATTATTACCTTCTTTCATGACTCTACAATGATTCGTTTGGCGAATCATCCGTCTAATCCCCTCCTTTCTGTCAGCCTACGCTGATCTGATTGGTCAGATGGTCCAGTCCGATTTATCTACCGCAGGGGTCTTCAACTTCTTTTCTTTGAGGGCAAGATTCCAAAAGTATAAATAGGATGTAGGAATTTATTTTGTATTTCCGTTATTTATTGCATTTTGTTCCGATTGTACTGTTTTTGTTGCTGTTACTTACAGGTCATATATTAAAGCATTCAGGCCTACTCAAATATTGCATCCAGTATATACCTATTCATAAAAGGGATATGGTATTTTTAATTGTATTTTATATTCCCTACTTTAGCTGAATGAAATTGCTGGAACGCGACCTAGCGTGTGTGCAAACCGACTGCTTGTGTCTGTGGATTGCCGATTATAACATTACAGATAACATTAAGTTTCTTTGACAGATCGATCACATCGTTTTATATGACGTTAATCGAGCCGCGGAAATTACTTTCGTATTGAATGGTGCAGCGTTCTGGAATTTCAAAGGCTTAGGACACGCATTTCTTAAAAGCACACCATTCTTAAAGTCTCTACACTTCATTTGAAATGTTAAGGTGGGCCAGGTAAAGATGATTGACTAGCCCTGGTCTACCATGTTCAGCTTCAGTCTAGCAAATGGAACAAAGGCAGGCATTATACCGAGTGACGTAAATCTGACCAAGAAATGGAATTAGAACGAAAGAACAGTTCGCGAAAAAACTATTTTTTTCACAAGCAAATAACTTTGTTAATTGTACACTTTCAGCTTTACAACTTGGCAGACTGCTTACATTTACAAATAGTAACATTCCACATGGCAGGAAATGTAGTTTTAAGGATTTTGTAATAGTAATTCTTTATACTATTAAATACTATACTATATTAAATAACAAAATGTTTACAGTGTGCCGTGTGCCCATCTGATTAGCTTCACGCTCTTCTCTGAAGTTTAAATCACTGGACCGATGATTCAGTTAAAACAAATCAGTGCCATACCTTTTATTTAACTAGGCATCTCAGAGAGCAGAGTTGATCTATGTGCAGACAACAAATGTAAACCGTCAAACCAGAAACTGATTATAAAAACTAGCTTTACTATTTTATTATACATTGATGAAAAATACTAAACACATGCATGGCAGTTTGAATAGTAAAAAAGACAATTTAAGTAATAAAAAAAACGTAAAATTAATAATAGTTTGTGTTATGCATGCATTTCGTCAGATTAAGAGATAACCTCCACAGTCCTATTCAGTCCTTTCGTTATAAAAATTTGTTCTCGATTCATGCACCACTGGACAACATTATAGCAACACATCAGCATGTATGAATTAGATTTAGCGAGCATAACAGGGTTGACTCTGCAAAATCCAGATAATTCTGTCTGATGAGAAAGAATGCATGTCACAGCAAACTCTACACATATATGTGTAAATTCGTACAAAGCTACTCAAATCATTTCATGTCTCCTCACACATCTGAATTGAGGCTGAGGTTGGCTAGCCGTGTGTCTGAGTTGATCTCATATCTGTAATGGTACCCCTCCATATGGTCTCTGCAGGCATCCCGGATATTGTAGATCCACCGCTTGATGCCTTTTCTGTTGAGGTAAAGGACAAGCAGGAAGATGACTCCAATGAGGGCAAGAACCATCCCCAGGAAGACATAGGAGGTCTCCAGAACACCCTTTAAATCACCAGTGTAGGTGCATGGAAGTTGTGATTGTTTTAGCTGCAAAAGCGAGACATTTTTCAACCCTGCCGGAGCAGAACAGGTCATTTTTAATTTGTCAACTACAAAATCATATCTCTTCAACCAAATCAACATGTCCTCAATATTACAATCACAACGCCAGGGGTTTCCTGCAAGCCTGACTCTCAAATCAGGAATTAAACAGAGGTCTGCAAGAGTACCATTTGGCAGGTCTTTTAATGCATTGTCACGTAAATCCAACTTTTCAAGTGCGCGGTTCTGAAACGTGCCATTCATTATTGAAACAAGGGAGTTGTTCCTCAAATCTAAAACAGTGAGGTCCAACAAACCCGTAAATGTGCCTTCTGGAAGGAGAACCAGTTTGTTGTTGGATAAATCAAGATAGGAAACTTTAGGTAAGCTCTGTTTGAAAAGATTTGCAAAAACACCTACATACGAATAATTGTATAAGGATCTGCTGAGGTTCAGAACCTCTACCTTATTGTCTTGAGAAAAAGCCTCAGCACTAAAATGTACAATTGAATTGTTGCTGAGGTCAAGGAAACGAAGACTTGGCAAGTTAGCAAACACCATAGTGTTGAACTGCTCCACTTGGCTTCCAGACACATTAAGGCTTGTTAAATGCTCCAGAGGGCTTGGGAATGATTCATTGTTTAGATTCCTTATATTGTTTCCATTGATGTTAAGTGTGGTGATGTCTTCAGGAAGAGGTTGTGGGATGGATCTCAAGCCTTGGTTAACACAGTTCACTATTGTGGTTTCACACACGCAATGGACAGGACAGGAAGATGAGCTTGAAGCCGTGAGGAAGAGCAAAAGGCAGAGAGTCAAATTACACATGTTTATTTGCTTTCTTTCAAATCAAACTAATCCGAGCTCGCGCGTTTTGCGGAGGTAGCAGGAATGTGTCTCTCCTTCTACGGCGGTGTAAGGAAAGTTAGCGCTCTTCAGACGATTCTCCCATATGAAGTAAGCTATCACATCTTTCGTTGTCTTTTGTTCTACATTCTTGTGTGGTATATCTTCCTGGACCTTGAAGTCTTTACTTAAAGTCGAAATCCAAAACGGCGAACAAGAGTTTTTTTCATGTGCGTCAAAGCCGTACGTTTATCGTCGCTTAAATCTTAAACACAAATATTTCTTATTCACGAGTTTCGCCAAAAGTGTCCGATCCTGTTATTGACATCCAGATGTTCAGTTCTTGCTATGCTGAAAAGATAAAGTAGATCCAGAAACACATAAGAGTGATAATGTCCGCGTTTTCTTTTGTCAATGCACAAGTCTCATCATGTCACTCACCATCCCGCTCCGTCTGCGCCGCTGCTCAGACGTGATTCTACCCCTGCCGCTCCCTGATCTTACACTGAGCGCTATTCACTGGAACGTACCATTCAGCTGTTAACAGGGGCGTCAGGGCCACAGGTTACAACAAGAACCATTTCTAAGTTGTTAAGTTTTACAGGTGGTACTTTCTTGTACAGGATTTTAATTCGTAAAAAAACGACTGGAAAATATTAACTCAAATACGCCTGAACACTTATTTCCCTCAAGGTACTTGGGGTAATATAGTCAGACAAAATGTACAGCATCACAAAACAAATTCCGTACATATATACACCGCACACTTATTTAGTTAGCCTACATAATAGAAGAAAGAGAGCATAGAGTAATGAAAGATATAAAACTAGTCTATGCAGACAGCGAGTTACCTTGCACAATTGCCAATACATTTTAGCAGTGATGAGTTATAACATTATAATAAAGATACATTATAAATTGTTCATTAAACAGAAAATTTTAAATAAAAAAATGGAGAAAATGTTACTATGGATGCATTTGCTTCAGTAAGAATATTATAGTTTTTTTGGTCAATAAAAATATACATAAGATAATGGTCTTAAAGTGACCTTATTAAAAATTGTAAAACTTAGTTGTTAGTGTTTAAGGTGCCATGTAGTTATATTGTACTTGCAACTCCAATTCATATAATATTAATACATGCATAAAAATACACAGAAAAAATACAACGAGAAACATTTAAGTATTAAATGTTTGTTTCTCATTTATAAACCTACCCATTGTGGTAATTTACTAAATCTATGGTAAATTAAATATTCAACATAAAAGAGTTATGTCAGTCATGTGACGTATATGTGTAAGGTATCAGAGCCATTGAGAGAGTCGCGTCTTCTTCGTTGACTCAAATGGAACAGTTTTTTTACAGTTTCAATAGTCGCGGCAGTTACAGTAACGCATGGAGCTGCGACTAAACAGACTAACTGATTTAAATTTTTTACCCATTTAAAGACGAAAGCAATTTAATGAATAAAACATTTAAGAAATAAAGCATTTAAAGAGAAAACACAACTTCCTGGTACTATCTGAAGACTCCACGAATCACGAGACGCTCCAGCGTTTCGGACTTCCGTTGGCAGAAATCTCTCTCAATGGCTCTGTAAGGTATGCCCATTAGCCACGCTCCTACGTTTCTGACGCAAAAGCAGAGACTCTCTTGCCAGTTCAGGTCAGGAATACCGCAAAAGGTAGGGATCTGTCCTAGAAGCCCTCTCTGCACATCACAAATACACCGAATGAATCCAATAAATAAAAAAGTTAAAACTCACGAGACCTTTTAAATGGTTAAGAACACTAAGAGCAGAATCGTCCAACCAAAAGCAACTATGCAAGACCGTACGTTCAATCGCCCAATGAACCATAAGCATGCACATCTGCTAGACCAATCACAAAATGTTTTACTGCTATACCCTCCATCTAAACTATTACTTAACCTAGCTTTGCTGCAACATATCTACTAAAAAACATCGAGCTTTCATCCAAAGATGCCTTGCATGATCTGCTGCGTCAGGGAAAAGACGATATTGTATTTTTCTTTCATCTAGCGTCAGGTACGTCAAGAGAGGAAAATAGTCGCTGTGTATGTCAATGGTTGGTACATAGTTCAGCCCAATATTGTTCATTATTATAATGATAAATGATTATGTGTGATATAACAGACACGACCAATTTATTAATACATCGGCTATTTCCTTTCACTAGACACCAGAGCTCATTTTAAAGCGGTATAACGTTAAATGAATTTAGCCTGATGTACTGCAACTGACTGTGTGTAACATTACATTGCATTAGTGAGACATTGCACATATGTTTGAGATTCTGAGGGCAATAAGTAAAATAAGTATAAAACTGTAGCCGTATTTGGCAGAGGGGGGCATTTGGAAGGTCTCAAACTACCAAGTGAGCTGTTATGAAAATAACATTTATGTGCCAGTGTTTTTATTTTGTTGAAGCAGGTTGAGCAACAAAGGTCACTTGAAAACTGCTTTACTATACATCCAGCTACTTTTAAATTATTCTATTTTATTAAATTATTTTATTTTATAAATTTGCTATTTGATTTAGGATGTCCCGGAAAAAGTAATTTCTATATAACACTTGTTGCATTTAGACAAATTGATGAAAACTTTTTTTTTCAGGAGCCATTTGCAATTATGGAAGCCTAAATTGTGAAGTGTATCGAGGGGAAGGCATCTTTCCCTCAGAGTAAATGGACATTTCGGATGGACAGTTCGGAGATTTGAAGAAGTTGCCTTCTACAAAAAAAGATAGACAGTTTAAGCACATTCATCTTATTTTTGAGACAAGTGGAATATATTTATATGCTTTTGTAAAGATTACTTTTTTATATTCTTCAATGCCTGTGATTTGTTTCAAAGGTTTTGTTGAATGTCTGTGTGACATGGTTGACTAGGATGAGGTAGATCCTCCCTCTAGGGTTGCTAGGGTGCAGTGGAACTTCAACACTTGCACAATTCTAGCACAGTAAATTAATCTGGCAAGAAGAAGAGAGAAGTTGAATGTGATTTCTGCTTTGTTCTGTTTTTCATAGCTTGATTTCTAGCAGTCACTATTTTAAGCACAGTCTTATTAAGATTTCTTGTATATTTTGGGCAAAGGTTGGGCGTGTTTGGGATTGAAGAATAACTGGGGGGTTGTAGCTTAGCCTGTGAGAAGCTAAAATGAGTCTGGGAACACCAGACTGCACACCAAAGTGCCGTTCTCTGGAGCATGCAGAGGAGGTCATCGCTGCTTTGACTAGTGGCTCAGAGGGCCGTCTGCGGACCTACCTGTCTGCACATTGTCACAATGCAGGTACTCTGCGGGATTCATACGGACGCACGGCTCTCCACCTCGCAGCTTCCCTGGGTAAGCATGACTTGCTTCAGTGGCTCCTGGACAGCAAGAACGCCGACCTGTTGGTGAAGGACAAAGAGTCGGGGTGGACCGCCCTGCATCGCAGCGCCTTCTATGGGCAGATTCACTGCCTCATGACCCTCATCAAGGTGAGATCCAGTGGTTGGCCGATGTTTTTTAAATGCAGGGTGACCTATGTAATGGCAATACTGTTTATGTATGTATTCTTTACGTAATTATAAATTTTTTATCCTTCATTTTCCTACTATGAGAATAACTTGACACTGTATATTTGTACTATTCATATGTCCTTCATTGTGTTTTTGTGTTGAAGCATGGAGGGCAGCTGTCCATCCAGGACAAAGAAGGGCTTTCTGTTTTAGATCTTACCATGAAAGACCGCCCAACTCATGTTGTTTTCCGAAACAGCGGTAATTTAATAGAGATTCCTTATTATCTTAAATTATCTCCGCTTTAATAATTTTATAAATTAATAGTTTATCTAACAAAATTAAAACTTTTTTTCCTTGCATCCTTTCGGACCTGTTTATTATATTCCTATATATTGTACTCTAAACTTATCGACATCTGTTCGGTACTTAAGACCAGACTGTGCTTTTACATGCAGTGTCAAATTACAATGATTGCTGTTTAGTTTTCTAGAATACAATTAAATATAACTTATTATTATATAACTCAATGAATTCTATATTTGGAGTAGACCTGCTTTAAACAATGATGTCACCACCTTGTTTTTAAACCTAACATGATGCATCTTAGTGACATAATTCCCATATGTAAAGGTGTAAATTATATTTCAGAATCTTATGTTGCTTTATTTGTGTTTTTTGAAGCCTCACGGCCACTACTAGTTAATAAATACTTTTGCTCCGTCGATAAGAGCAGCTTGAACATTTTCTTAAACAAATCCTGAAAGAAAGAGGATTGATTTGGAAGGATTCAGTACAGTTATATATAAATTTGTCATGTGATTGTCTTTCAGATCCTACTGAGGTGTATACTTGGGGAAGCAACACAAATTTCAGTCTTGGACATGGAAACCAGGAAAGTAGGCATCATCCTGAGATTGTCGACTTGTTTTCCAGGTCTGGTGTTTATGTGAAACAGGCAAGTGTGGTCACTCCTAAACTTCATTTCAATACAATGATAAATTGTATTACTTTTAAGGTCAGGTTCTGTCTCAAGTTCTGCTGATGAGATCTACTATGATATTTTCACCCCAGGGTTTGTGCAAGGTTGCATGGCCTAAAATTCCCAACGGGAGTGGCAACAAGAAAGGGTGATAAAAACAGGAGACTTACTAGTGTTGCCTTGATAACAGGCTCCTCGCAGGGGAACTCTTTCAAAACAAAGATCTCAAAGGACCTCCACAAATCAACTGAGGAAAATTGTCAGCCTCTTTGCCTGTAAATTGTTCTTGAAAATGCCCTTGAGGATGAGGATGATTTTTTGCAGATTCATTTTGGGCAACTCGCATGGGTTATGCGTAGCAAATGGCTGTGAGGCTTTACACTGTAAAATACAAATTATTTGTTTCTTTTTTACGTTAAATTGGTGTGTGTACTTGAATAGCTAGCATATAAATCCCGGAAGTGCTGGGCAGTCCTTAAATTTTATGTGGTGGGGATCCGATTTCCTGACTCTTTCATCATCCTTATGATGTCCTCTTACATGGAAAGAGAGTGCATTGTGACCTGCTACGCTGTTCTGCAGATGCTCTCAGTTAAATATTAAAATGTTAATTCCGCGATAACAGGACCAGATTAAATACGCGCCGCGAAAGTGTGTGGCAGTCAGCTCTATTGCAGAATGGTTTGGATGCGTTGCAAAGCATCTCTTGTCTCTCTTTAGGACTTGAGAAGTGTATTAAATTAGTGATGATTTTCACCTTGTCTTCCCTCCCCTGCTGTACTCGACTCCAATCCAGCCTGAAGAGAAAGGGCAATGCTGCCATGGCAAAAAGTCAACACAGATGTTTTATTATGCTCTGCTATTTTTCATTTACAGATCTCAGTTCCTAATTGGTCAATAATGTTGTTGCCATGAAGTATTTGCAGCAGTCTCAAAGGGATAGTTCACTCAAAAGTGAAAATTGACTCATTATTTATTCATCTTGTCATTTCAAACATGCATGAATTTCTTACATCTGCAGAACCCCAAAGAAGATATTTTGAAGAATGTTGGAAACCAAACAACATTGCACCACATTGACTTGCATTGTAGTGGGGGAAGTCACTGAAACATTTCTCATGTGACAAAATTGTGAAGACAGAATTTTTATTTTTGTATGAACTGTCCCTTTAAGCTCTGTTGTCATTTTTCCTTTTACTGTTTGACGGTCTTACTTCACAATTCAGGACAATGTGGTTCACGGTCCTTGTAAAGTGTTTCAGCAATACTTTTCTAATATTTAAATATGTGTTCTGAGTGTGTTGCTCCATAGCCCAACAAAATCTGAATGATAAAAAGTAAGTTATCAAAATCTTGTAAAAAAATTTGTACTACTGTCTCCCCTCAAATGCTGGGGGTGTGTCCGCTGTTGGCACTGAAACCATGCCAGTGATCCCCCTCTTTCTGTTCTGAGACTTGATTTCAGACATGCACAAAAAATCCTGAACATGAAAATGGTGAAAAACTGTTTAATGGCCTAACTTCACAATTACAGACTACATGGTTCACAGTCTTTGTTATTACATGAATACATTTCTAACATTTATAGTGTGTTTAGAAACGATTATTGGAATTCTCTTTACTCTGACTCTAAGATAAATACAACGTGGTTTGATATTTTTGTCCAAAAACCATTTTAGGCAAAAAGTCAAATGGTTCTTCTCAACTCACTCAACTCAACTTTATTTATATAGCGCTTTTTACAATTTTCATTGTTACAAAGCAGCTGTACATGAGACACAATAGATTACAAGTAAAACAACTAAAGGCATATACCTGTAAAAACAAGAAAAAGGTGGAAAACAACAAAAGACAGACATACAAATGCTCCACACACACAATATGCATACATACTTACACACATTGACATAGACGCACACACACAAACACACTCACACAAACAGACACAAACACACTCGCACAAAAGGACAGTGAAAGGACACATTTGAGATAAAGGAGAGAGAGAACCACAGGTCAAATATTAAACGGACTATAAATTCTTATATATTAATTATTTCTAATTTCTGAATTCTAAAGCAGCCCCCCCGGCCAGGCAGATAGTGCAAAACAATATGCAAACGGTGGCGAGGAACCCAAAACTCTAATCGAGAAAAAAAACCTCAGGGGAACCCAGGCCCGACCGGGGGATTCCAGTTCCCCTCTGGCAAAAGCTGCTGCCTCTGCACAGGCACAACAGTGCTTGCACAACAAGGCTAAATAAAAATAAAAAAATAAGCTTAATAAGGTAAATGGTAGATTTAAGATTATCATTAACAATCTAATAGCATTTGAAATGTTGTAGGAAAATCAAAGTTGCCACGTCCTTTATCCAGCTCTATCCTCTTAGCTCTTGTCAGGTCACCGCTTCCCATTCTCAGCTCTGCCATCAGGTCTGGGCATGAACTGCCTCCTGCGGTAACCTTGGAACAAAGAGACAAGACTGGCTGAGAGTAGAGTACGGTTCTTGATGACAATGCCGTTGTTTTGACCTTTCAGGTGGTGTTGTGCAAGTTCCACTCTGTCTTCCTGTCCCAGAAGGGTCAGATCTACACATGTGGACATGGACAGGGGGGGCGACTGGGGCATGGTGATGAACAGACCTATCTGGTGAGACCCTTTGGTGTTCCTCATGTGGGGTTGAAATTAATTTCTACATATGCATTCTTTGTAAAACCTGGGGTCATTTGCAGAAAAATAGCTGCAAAATAAAGAACGTGTCTTCAAGTATTGTCACTGACTAGCAGTTAGTTAGGACTAATGAGTCGTACATTTAAGATTTCAATTAGACCACTCTACCTTTTTATTTTACTGACTTTGCTACAGAAGTTATGACCAGTCTTGAGGAAAAATCGAGATGACATGTAAGACTAGTCTTAGCTGTTTATGCAACCAGCCCTTGATGTTTATGTCTCAGGTTCCACGGATAGTAGATGGCCTGCTGTCTCATCAGTGCTCTCAGATTGCAGCGGCCCGAGATCACACAGTGGTTCTGACAGAGGAAGGGTACGTCTACACGTTTGGGCTCAACACCCATCATCAGCTTGGTCTCTCACCTCCACTTGCCTCCAGCCAAATACCCAAACAGGTCAGCGTAATGTAGCTTGATCCTATGGACATTGTGTCCTTGTCTCTGTTTATGTTCATGAATCATTTATTGTCATTTCCTGTTGACAACAGGTGTCATGTAAGGCTCTAAAAGGCAGAATAGTGATTGGTGTTGCAGCTGGCAGGTTCCACACGGTTCTTTGGACTCGAGATGCATTGTATACCATAGGATTAAATGGTGGCCAGCTAGGTAAGCGTCTTAAACTCATAGATTTATTTATCACGGACAACAAACAGACCTGCATATGACCCCTCCTTCGGTAAAACAGAAAATAAGATATTTTGGAAAATGTCTTTGTTGTTTTGTGTCCATACTAAGGAAGTCAATGGGTGTCAGTTTCGTGTGTTCACTAACATTCTTCAAAATATATATTTTTTGTGTTCTGCAGAAGAGAGTCATACAGGTATGAAATGACATGGGTTGAGTAAATGATCAAACATTTGTTTGGGTGAACTTATCTCCTTAAAGATAAAGTAGCTGACCTTACAAAAAGCATAAGAGTGTGAGGAAAAATTAAGTAAATTCCTGTAACAAAATATACTTAAAAAAAAAGACTTATTTTGCTGCTGCAAGAATGTCTTTTTTTTTCAAAATTCAATTCATCTTCTTCCAATTTCATTGTGTTTCATAGAACTTGGAAGTAAAAGTGGTTGCTTAATTTACATTTTCCCATATGAAAAGTTGAGGTCCTACTATTGTTACATTCAGGTTACCTGCTGGAGCCCAATGGTGAGAAGTGTGTGACCGCCCCCCGGCAGGTGTCCGCTCTGCACCACAAGTATGTGAACATTGCTATGGCCGCAGCCAGTAATGGTGCCACCGTGTGCGTGACAGAAAAGGGAGATGTGTACCTGCTGGTGGATTATCAGTGCAAGAAACTGGCCTCCAAGTAAGTGATTTAGAAGTTTGGAGGCCGGCTTTCATTCGAGTTATTGAACTTAAGATGAGTTGCCTGTAATTGCTATGACATGCAAATCTACTGGCCAAGGTTTCTATTGAGGTTATGTTGTTAAACAGACACATTGTTTATCCTGTTGCTTATAGTGTCACAATGTCCAGCTAGTTGGTCTTGTTTATTTTTCAGACAGCTGAATCTGAAAAAGGTTCTTGTGAGCGGTGGTAGTTTGGACCATCGTGTTGACCCTCAGGTCCTGCATGATGGTGGAGGAGAGAAGCTGGTGATTTTGGGCCTAGATGAAGCTGGAAGGGTGAGAAAAAAATAGGTTTTTGGTCCCAAGGAAGTACATAGCTGTGTATTTGCGTAATGAAAGCTATTGTCATGTTTCTTAATATTACTCGAAGTCAACATGGACAGAAATTGCAAAAACTTGTAGCACCTTATTCTTTCCCACAATTAGGTCAGACAGGTCTAAAACAGTTTATTTTCTCTAGCATTGTAGTAATTTGTTACTGGTGTTAAAGTGATAGTTCACCCCCCCACAAAAAATCATCTGTCACTGTTTACTCACTCCCTTGCATTTCAAACCTGAAACGACTTTCTTCCGCAAAACACAATTTTTTTTGGAAGAATGTTGTTAACTGGCCCCCATTCACTTGCATTGGTTTTGTGTCCATACAAATAGAATTGAAGGGGTGCCCATTCCTTAAGGTTACCAACTTTCTTCAAAATCTTTTGTGTTCTGCAGAAGAAAGAAAGTTGTTCAGGTTTGATGACAGAATTTTTATTTTTGAACCATCACTTTAACACCAGAAACAAATGACTATAATACTAGAGAAATTAAACTGTTTCAGATATTTGCTGTTCAATAGGCGTCTCATTTGGAGCTCCGCCTTTTATTTTGTGACATCAGGTTATCTTCTTTTAACGTCTGTTTGGCCAAGATGTTGAGTTTAGTGGGTAAGTAGTCTTCTGATAAAAACTATCAGCGATTGCAGACCTTTAAGCTAAAGCTCCTAGTTTTGATTGGGCATGTTTAATGATTTAGCATTTTTACTGTTTACAAGAAGTATTAAAAACGATGTGAATTCTTGTTTTAGAAGAAAACTATACCTGTATTACAAGCTTCTTAATCTGAAGATGATTGTTACTAACTGTGACAGGAATTGTGTCCTCTGTATCATTATATTTGTGAACTCCGCTTAAATTGAAAGCAGTTTCTATAACTTTGTAGTTATAGAGAATGTGAAGCTACATCACGGCATGCACCATCTTGGGAGGATCGCTGCTTGTGCGTTCAATGCAATGTTTTGTTTTTCTTGTTTGATTAGGAAATATAACTATGGTAAGTCAATTTTGCTGTGTTAAAAACTGCAATGGCATTACGCAGTCATTCAGGAAAATCCCCTGGTTCTTTAACTTTCAATCTTTTTCGATATATCAAACTAAACAAGTAATGGTACGTATTGTGGAGTATGGTCCTCCCAAGATTGCTGGGCTCACTGCAACAATCAATATATCAGCTCATATTCTCTGTTGTCTTTTGTGTAAACCGTCCTTAAATCTGGTAGGTATTCTGAATGAACTCTGCAACGTTTAATTGTGCAGCTTGAAATGTGGAAAAAAAATATTGTTGTCGTTAGTGATCGACCAATATTGTTATTTTAAAACAGATTATTTGCATGTTTATGTGCCCGATACCCGATATCCAGAACAGATATTTATTTACTGTTATACTTATAAGTATAACTTAGGTTTAAACAAGTAAATCTTGTTAAAAAGTTAGACAGTCACATGCGGAGGCCATGCTAAAATTTTCTGAGCATCTATCTATTGAGTGAACAGCAATATGAATGATGAGCATAGACCACAAAAATAATAAAACTCAGCTCTTTTATTCCAACATGAATTAATTCATGGCTGTTTCATTTAATTCATGTAAAGTTACGTCTTTATTGGGGAAGAAATTAATAGCTTAGGCAATGTGACTCTGTGAGTTTGTCTCTATTAGCGAAGATGCATAAACTACATATCGGGCATTAAATGTAACATCTCATTGTTGCATTATTTGTTATGTTAAATAGAAGTGTATTAATAAAGCAAGTGAGTATCATAACCTGTGCACACTTTCGTTTCTGTCACGTGTTCCCTCAGAGGCTCGGCTGCAGTGACGGTCCGGCACGCAATTCTCTAAACGGCCACAAAATGGCTGAGCTTATCGGTGAATACGATAAAAGAACACAGATTACATATAGTCATTTAGCAGACGCTTTACATTTGCTGATACCCGATGATAGGAAATTGATTAAATATTTGGAAAATTATCTGGAAAACCATGTATCGGTCGATCTCTAGTTGTCATTACATGTCTTTGTGGTTTATGCGTTCTACGCAGTTGCAACGGTGTATACATTTTTTGCCTTTCCTCCCTCTCGGTTTTCTCGTTCTTATAGGTGTTTTGCTGGCGTTCTAAGGGCACGGCAGCAAAGCAGTGTCACTGGGCATATGGGCGACAAGTCTTCATGTCAGACATCGCCCTAAGTAAAACCAACATGATGTTTGTCACTCAAGATGGAGAAGGCTTCAGTGGAGAGTGGCTGGGCCAATACAAGAAAGCTGGGGATAAGAAAGGTACATAAAATAACAATATAATTGCTTTTGGATGCTGTTTGGCTTGTTTGTTTGACTAGTCTGTTGTTTCAGATGGTTTGGAGGTGTCTAGTCACTCAGAAAGCGGGGCTGTTTATGAACGGATTCGTCTGGAGAAGCTCCATTACGTCCACAGAGCTGTCTCCATCGCCATGGATTCTAAGGGACGGAATTTTGGGCTCCTGCAGGCTGATCCCAAAACAAGGTACAGATGAATATTACGCAAAAAATTACAGCAAAAAAAATAAAGATTTCCATACATTTTCATGGTGACCTTTTTGTGTCCAAACCATTTTTGGAAAATAGACGGCTACAATTAATGTTAGATGGGAAATTTAGAATAAAATATTATTAGAAAATTGAATATTGCAGATTTGTTTTTTGACAGATATTGGGATTGTGATTTAATTTGCAATTTTAATTTAGTAAGTTCAAGCTTCAGCTCAAAGTTCTCAATAGTCTACAGCACATTTGGGATGAGTATCATTAAGATTTTAACATTATTCAGTGTTTCCCACAGGATTTTGACAGACTTGTGGCATCACAAATGAAATTAGCATTCTTTTGTGACGTCATCACGTAGTGTTAGTGTTAGCACTGGTTCTTACTAGTAGGCATACAGCTACCTCCACTGGGCATGTGCAATTCAATACCGCATAATTGTTGTCATGCTGAAAACTAGAGGTGTAATGGTACGTGTATTCGTGACGACCCGTCACAGGCAACATTCCAAATATAGTCATCATTCCTGTTCCCTACTCCCTTCGAAGGTCAGAGCCCTCGGAGTGAAGACTTTGGAGTGAACAAGGCATTTGCGTGCATTATATAGATGTTTGGAATGCACTTGGCAAAGGAAACAACGCAATTTTTTTTTATAATTTTATATTTATTAGTTTTATATATATTTTATATATATATATCACATATATATATATATGTTTATATATTATATAGTATATTTTATAAACTTTTTAAAATATAAAATGTATGTTTATTTGCAAACAGTTATGTTTTTTGCTTAAGTTATGCCAACAGCGACATATGCTTACAGACACAAGGCTTCATTGTCACAGGAACATGCCAGCTGAAGATAATGAGGAAATTACGTCGCTTCCTTTGCTAAGTGCATTCCAAACGTCTACATAATGGCACACAAATGCCTTGTTCACACCACAGTCTAAACTGCAAGGGCTCTGCCCTTCGAAGGGAGTAGGCCACAGGAATGATAACTTCATTTGGGAATTTTCCCCTCGACAGCTTGTGACAGTTCGATACGAATACGCGCACTGTTACACCAGGGGTGTAAATTGGACAGTTCATCCAGATTCGATTCAATATTGATGTTTGTAACAAGGTTCAAAGTCTTTTCAAAACAAAAATGGCGCAATGGCGCTTCACACATCAGGTGCTAGATTCCTTAGACAGTCCACACGACTTGACTTTTCGGATAATAGTTCCACACTTAGATCCCACAGGATTCGTAGACGTCTCCCAGTTCTCTCTCTGCGATCCACAGGAGTGTGAGCTTTTTAAGCTGTCTCCTCACCAATCACTGTAACGAGATGCAGGTGATCTTAATCTGCAATCGGCTCATTTGCTTACCGTCTTTCCCGTGTCTCTCCTGGCCGATACAGACGTCACTAAACCACGCCCCCCTTGCCACAATGTTTTTTTTTCATTGCCGATACACCTGAAATTTTTGCGATTCGATTAATTTAATCCATATTTGACATTACTAGGCAAGTTTACATTTACATTTAGGCATTTGGCAGACGCTTTTATCCAAAGCTTTATTCTATACATTTTACATAGGTATTTGCAATCCCCTGGGATCGAACCACTTTGCTACAGGAAAACAGTTTAGACAAGTAGTTACATTTTTAATAACCCACAAATGTAACCAAAATATTAAACATGACATAATCACTGTCTCAACAGGGACATTTACAACAACAAACTAACAGAAAAAAAAAAAAAAATGAAATAAAGAAAAAAAATAATAGGGGAAAAAAATGTCACATAAAATAAAGCTAATGGTTGCAGAAGAACTACTGCTAAAATCCTGATTTGTAAACGCAACATCATCAGACAAAATCACAATAAAATACATCTACACAACAGAGCAGCTGTTTGCTGATGGAGCTCATCAGAGTGTGTATGCGAACATGGAAGCAGAGGACACCAAACACCAAACAAGTTAGAAAAACAGAGAAGACGCGGAAGCGCTGTTTATCCACTAATCGATCACAGATACAGTCATTATCACAGATGGATACAAATTACAAAATGTGACGCCATACTTGGGCGGCCATTAATATACCTGGGCGGAAGTCTCAATTATCACGATTTTAAATACACTGCTTACAGATTTCATTTTTGCATCATGTCGTTCCTTTCGAAAGAAATTAACAAACTAGTTAAATCAAATGTATTTTGGCTTTAATGCAGAGCCAGGTGTGAGTAAAAAAGGTGTTATGATTTTTGCCAGTGATTTGTATTTTACTCTTAAACATCAGAATTAATCACGTTGTGTATTCTTGGTTTAGGACAAATACAGTACAAATTACGCTGGTTACTTCCGTAACTGTGGTACTATGAATGGTGGAAGACTGTCGGAGACGGTCAGTACAGAATCAAGTCTTGCGCATCAAATCGAGAATCCCGAATTAACTCCGTCACTCGACACCGATGATGCGTCGGAAGCTATAACAACCCACGACTATGTCATAGTCGGTCTTAAAGTCATTCTCAATCCGAGTAACAAGAGACTCTGGCGGTCTTCCACAATTCATAGAACGAAAGGAATAGAAGCCACATTAAATCTATAAAACCTTGTGAATGTGCATGGTGATGCCCAAGTAGCTGTTACAGATATTTCTGATAGGGATACGCCACGCAACGCAGCCCAAGACGTGGCCACCGCTGAGTTGAATGACACCTTACAGATGCAGGCATTGTATAGCCTGTTGAACGATTCACCTCAATTATAGTGTCCTATGCCCAATGAGTGAGCCTTTTCTTCAATAAGGCCCTTCGTTGCGGGGCTAAACAGACAAACAACTGGTCTGTGGTACGCCATGAAGCAGTCCTTGACACATGCAGGAATGGGAAGACCTCCTGAAAGGTCTTGCTTCCTGCCTAAATGCTGCTAACTAAATAGGCTGATTTGTACACCATTGTCAGGAAAGCTGGGTTTGGCCAGAGCGTAACCTGATTGCCATCTGGCCCTCACCTGAGACATTCTGGGCTCACTGACAGCACTTGCAACTCGCCAACACTTCTAGTTGATGTTTAGGGGTGCTCCGATCAGGATTTTGGGAGCCGATCACTGATTCTCGATCACTGAAAGCTGTATCGGCCGATACCGATATCGATCACCGATTACAGGAGCTATTTGAAGCCTTCTCAGTACCAGAAGAGAAATTCTCATGAATTAACAAATGAATATTAGTAAGTAACATATTTGGTAACACTTTCCTTGAAGCATGTATGTATGTATAATGCATTATAAATAGTTATTAAAGGGTAAAATGCATTATTAATATTCATAATGTGTGTTGTAAAGAATTATAACCAATTTAAAATGTGTAGTGTAACAATGACTTGCTTAGTGTTATAATGTATGAACTGTAATAACAATTATCTATAAGACATTACAATGCATTAAAATGTGTATTACAATGCTTTAAAACCATTTTTTAAGGAAAGTGTTACCACATATTTTCATAAAACATAGCAGCCTGTGACATGAGTCCCAGAAACCCTTTGTCTTCCACAATATAAAGTGGCCGTGATCAAAGCAAATTTATTACATTATTTTATCTGATAATCTGATATTTCTTTATGCTTCTTACTGTCCTTGCAGTAGGGTTGATGCTTTTAAAAATGTCTCTGTTACTGACAGCTGAGGAGAGGTTGCGCTAGATTTAGACTTTTCATTTATTATTCAATGTTTCTGTTGTCGGACATAAAATACTAATCTAATTACAAGCAAATGTTTATGTTCATATGTCTATTCAGTAACAATGACAGGTGCATGTAAAAGTTGTTTTGTACTCACAAGAAAGCTGTGATTTGGTCATATATATGCTGCTTCACTGAACAGAGAAAACGCAGTGAGAGGCATTTGCCACTTACTGAAAGCTATTATTTATCCAAAAAGAAGCTATTTTATAAGGTAAAAACTCTGTAAAGACGGCACCACAGCGCGCCTGTGTGTATTCGTGCATGGGACGCGGGGAGTGATGGATGCTTATGCACCTCGAGACTCTGTTGACCACATGCGCGTTTAGCAAAACTGAGCAGGCATTTGAGAGTAAGCTAATGAATAGGAAACACACTCCCTTCGCGATGGCCTACCTCCTTCTGCTCACAATCACATTCAGTCCATTCACGGTCACGTTCTAATGACACGAAATGATAAATAGGGGAATTACAAATCGCCTTTATTGTAGTCCATCAAAATGACAGATTGCCTTCAGATTTTTCCATCACTGGTAGAAAAAATGAATTTTCGGTTGACGCGATCTCTGCAGCTGAGTGGCGCTCGAACTGCTGAACTGCCTGCTCACTCTGCGCTAGCTAGCTTTGAAAACTACTTGCACTCCTTTACATGACTAACCCTCAAAATAAACCCTCGAATTCGCATAGTACACACGTTTCAGATTGATAATGCATTGTCTATTTCACACACCTTGTAGAATTGCCAGACCGGTGAAGCCATTTTCATAACGGGTAAAATAAATGTCTCTCAATTTTGCGTCATCTGATCGGCTTTTCTGGATCGGCCTTTTAGAGACTGCCGATCATACTTCCCAAAGTGATTATCGGCCGATTATGATCGGCGACCGATCAATCGGAGCACCTCTATTGATGTTATTGCCAAAACAAAGGCAGTCTTCATAGAAATATTCCTAATATCTGCTTGCTCCAGTGGTTTGTAGAGAGATGGGCTGAGGCTGTCCAACACAACTCGCAAATCCCACTGGTTACATGTTACCTATGCTGGTGGCCCTTTAAGAAAAACGAAAACTAATCTATCTGCACCCACTGACACCTGCCCCACAGTATCCCAATGGGCTGGCAGGCTGCAACAAACACTCTTAAGAGTGAGAGCAACCTGAATCCAATAAGTGCTGCAGAAAATCCATTATCACGCTAATAGAACAATCTATTCGACTGATAGCCTGCTCTTCGCAACAACAAACAAACAAGCCCTAGCACTCAAGACAATGTCCCTTACCCCAGCTGACACTGAGGAGCCACGCGTACAGTTTCAACCTGCTTGGGAAAGGATGCCATAGCGACCCGCCCATCTGCGACAGCAATTCTCTCCGAACGGGCAGTTTCTGAAGTGGGCCGGGCCGAGTCATCAGGAGACTGAACCAAGGCATCCCCAGCCAGCAGGTGGCCACTAGAATTAGCCTGCACCATCTCTCCTGTATCTGCCTCAATACTGAATAAAGGGATGGGGGGAAAACCGTAGAGAAGGAGGTTCGGCCATTCGTGGACTAGAGCATCCTGGCCTAACGAGCCGTGTGCTGAGAACCACAGCAGTCAATGTGTTATTGCCCTGCTGGCAAAGAGGTCTACGGCCGCCGTTCCATAGATTTTCCATAATGACTTAACAACCTCCTTGTGCAGACACCACTCCCCCGGCCTGGGACTGAGTATTAACTGGACGCCGCATGAGGTTCAAGAGGCCAAGCGCAGGTATGGTGGGTCCAAATTTAACCTACCAAGAGCCAACTTACAAATTCCTGGTGTATTTAATAAATGTAAAGTTTTACACTGGCAGCTAACAGCAGTTTTTGGTTTACTGTTCATCAACATACAAGTAAAATAATTTTATTCAGTTTAAATGAAGTGATTCTCTTTAATGTAGTTAATGATGATTCATTGATAAATTAGTTGAGGCAAAAATGCTGATTACCGTTGTATTTTTTCTTGAATCTGCTGTTATCGATTAAAACGTTACTTGGCTAGTTAACGTTAGTTTGTTTACAAATGCTTGTTGCACAGGACATCACGCACTGCAACTAACACTCCGAAGCCGTTTCCCATGCATTGTTTTATATATGGCGACCTGGCATGATGTTAACATTAACGGCCACAATAAGCTAGCGATCTCTGCCATTCAGGTCCCGTGTCAGTCGCTAGCATACCGGTGACAATTTTGTGACGTTGGCACTATATTTAGCGAATTTCAGACCCCTTTGGTCCACAAAAGGTGCACAGCTTTCATTCAGTTGGGAAAAGGCTGTTTTCTCTGCATCTATTTTTTGCAGTGTGTGAATGAGGTATAAGGTAAACATTCAGTTGACTGAAACTCGGGCGATTCATCAACGAGTACAACCCAGAATTTAAGCATCTGACAATGCATGGGAAACGAGTCCTGTGCAACAAGCTGTCTGTTTGGGTTCTTGAGCATGAACAATGTTTGTTGGCGTGGGCAGTGCACTTTATTGGAAAATAGCCACCACTCTTTAATGGAGATTAGGGCTGCAACTAACGATTATTTTAATAATCGATTATTCTGTCAATTATTTTTTCGATTAATCGGATGAAAACATAAACCATGAAAAGCATTCATTTCCAACCCTTTATTCAAAAACAGAACTAAAATCTTTAGAAACTGCACAAACATGTTGCTCCTTGAACATCCCTGATATAATAATAAAATAAAAATGGACTAACACAAAAAACATACACATGTATGCTTTACATCTGCCAAATACATAGACTTTTTTTAAAATAAAGTGCCACCTGAGCTGCCAGAACAATAAATAATTTATAAAAAATAAAGAACAATACAAATCAGAAAATTTCACAGGATTTGTTTGAATGTCAGAACTTGTTATCTACACTACACTGCAGACAGACACTCGCAGATGCACACAGTTTTGCAGACGCACATACTCACAAACTCTCACACTGACACACACTCTCTCTCAAATTCACTTGAAGCTTATTCATTAAATTATTACCATCATTGTAGTAAGCGCAAGCTTCATTTATACACCACATTTTAACAAAGCTTAAGATGACCGAGTGCTATAAAAGAATTTTAAAATTAAATTAAAAAGTACAACACACACAAATATATTTGTCAATAATAACCTATATGGGACAAAGCACAGAATATACACTGCAAAAATTGTTTTTCTAACTTAGTAGTTTTGTCCTGTTGTCAGTCCAATAATCAAAAAAATCTTAAATCAAGATACATTTACTAGACACATGAAATAGCATAAGAAATGATGTCTTGTTTTCTGAAAAAACACCTCAAATTAAGTGATTGTTTGCTTAAAAAAGCTAAATTATCTGCCAATGGGGTACGAAAAATAATCTTAATGAGATATAATTTCAAACAGAAGTTTTAAGCATCAATTAATTTTTTCATGCCATTTTTCTTGTCTAGTAATCTTGATTTTTTTTTTTAGATACTTGGACTGGAAACGAGAAATAAATTACTAACTAAGAA
Organism: Triplophysa bombifrons; assembly: GCA_029783895.1. Lineage (NCBI taxonomy): Eukaryota > Metazoa > Chordata > Actinopteri > Cypriniformes > Nemacheilidae > Triplophysa > Triplophysa bombifrons. Next base: position 11,115,717 of record CM056455.1, read on the forward strand.
AAGCTTTTTTTGAATAAAAACTTGTCTTTATTCTTGCAGTGCAAAGTAACTATACCACCCCTGCTTTACTACTGTTATTAACGAGCTAATGCTAACTTGTCATGCTTGTCAAGCTGGATAACGAGTAAACATCCGCACCAGGTACATTACGTTCCTCACTTCAAAACGGAACAAAAGTTCGATTCCGTAATGACTTAACCTGCTGTTGAACTCCCTTCCTCCTCATCAAAACTCCAACATGTTTGCGTTTCAAATGCTGGATTATTGCCGTGGTGCTCCCGTGCCATGTCGCTTTTGCATATTTTGCAGTTAACACACTTTTTCTGTTTATTTAGTGTGAAATGCTCCCGCACCTTGGATGACTTGGGTCGCGCGGATTTCTCTGCCTCCGCCATGTATCTTTCCACTACCTCCGCTCGTTTTTTTATTTTTGCTCCACCCTGTCTATGAGGCGCCGAACTCTGCTAGCATCAGTTCGCGAGAGAGACCGAGTGTGTTCGCTCCGCGCTCAAATAACGTTTTTTTTTTATAATCAAACGTCTCTGTGTCGCCCGACACAACGAATCGATTATGAAATTCGTTGCCAACTCTTTTAGTAATCGATTTGAATGGATAGATGATCCTAATTTGGACATGTAGGGGAATCAATGAGGAACAGAATTATTTAAACACTATTCTTCAGCAAATGTGTAAGAATTATCATGAGTTTTGATCATGATTATAAGTAATATATTCTCCACCCTCCTTTGTAAGGGAAACCAATATAAACCCAAATTGGGATTAACTCAATTGATTATAATCAATTATTCTTATCTGGATCAAAATTCATGATTTGGGGAAATCACTTAGCATTAAGAACGGGTAGCAAGAATCTGCATGTTAAGGGACTCCGGATTATGAGCATGAAGTATAAACAACGTCACGTGTGAATTAAAAACAGGACTTTATTACCTAGACTAAAAACAAAATAATCTAACATACATATACATACATATACATACAGTTTAACATTAGAAGAAGGTTGAAGTTGAAGCAGAGAGAAGAACAGCACATGAATTTATGGCAGTATTTAATATTCAGAAGATCAATAGCCTGAACAAAACATCAGTTTCTTACTTTAAACGCACCTTTGTTAATGCGGCTCTGCAACAATGTTTCATGCATCCTGACTTCTTTACAATGAAAAACGTGCTGTCTTCTCATGCTTAACATGGTCAACTTGTCAAAAAACAAGTTGGGTGTATTGCATAGTATTTCTGTGTTCAATACACTGCCCCAGCGATCGTACAGGTTCCGGAAAGTTTTCTTCGAACATATAAAACTGTTTCGTAACAACTTTTCTTAGTCCCTTATTGAACAATTCTCCCTTAAAAACACATGGCACGGCAACAAGACAGCAGTAGAAGGAGCATGTGCAGACGTCACTTTCACTTGCAAGCAGGAGAGAGAGAGAGCATATGATCACGAAGTTCAGGTGTTTATTTGTGGACACTGTGGATATAACGCTGGATTTGGAGATAGTTTGAAACTGATATATGGAGCTGTCCCAGCGCTAAAATATGCAGGACATTAATTGCATGCGGCAAGGGACACTGAGTTCTGTGTTTTATTGACAATGGGTGGGCAAGTACTTTGGTTTAGCCTACCCCTCCCCCCGCATTCACCGTATGATCCCCGCAAATCTGAAGAGACTCCTTTAGTGGTCTCTTTTAAACATGACTGACCCAATCAGGAGATGGTGTTTTTGGAGGGAAAGTTAATTGTCTTTGTCTTCCTCATGGTGTTTTGCATGTGGAAGCTGATTGGACGTTCACAAAGAAAACTTCTAAGAGTTTGATAAAACTAATATGAGTTATCAAACTCCTAAACAGGTGGGGCATTTCATATGTGCATCCCAGAGATCCATAGAGCCTGAACATGTGAAGCATGAAGCGGCCATGATGTTAAGGACTTCAGGAAAAAAAAAACCTGGTAAACTAATGGTTAAAATAAGGGGAATACCACTGTAAACAAGTGCCGTTACGTAGTTAACACTGCAACTGCTCACAATAAATGATACCCCGATTCATCGATGGGCACAAGGAAAACACTCCGTTAGAAAAGAACCCTGGATAACCACTGAGTTCCAATGCAGTACTCGCCTTATTCAAAATAATCCAATGTATCCAATATTTGTTGCAAATGCAGTTTAAATGAAAGAGACACAATTATACCGGGGGCAAACGATGACCAATAGAGCTGTGCACACTTGAACGAGATCCTCTGCAAAAATTACAAAAGAGACCGACCGTGACGTAGTCGGGGTTGATGTAGCTTCCAACATGTCAAGGTCACGTGTGACTGAATTAATACGGGATTCTCAATGTGATGCGCGAGATGCGATTCTTCTACCATGAACTGACCGAATGAAATGGAATATAGCTTCCTAATCAAAATACTTTTCCCCCCACTTATTGTTACCGTAATGGCTATTGTGTCCTTTGTATCGTTATAGTTCACTCCTCAACTGTCACTGCTAAACTGAAATTATTTTGTTATGTAAATGCTGTATATTGTTTTTAAATGGTGGCCGTTTCATGTATTTGGCTAGGGCAGTGGTGATTGAGGAGAACATAGGTGCGCTCACACGATTGGTTAGTGAGACTGCCGCACAGAGAGGGCAGTTATGCTTTGCTCTGGGACAGACTGGCTGCATGATATGAATATTGCATCTACGTCGCAGTCTTTTATGAAGAGCTAATCACAACGTTTTAAATGGTCGTATAAACAGCCTCTTAGAGAAAAATGTATGTGGTCTCAGCGTTGGTCATAGTGTTGTCACGATACCAAACTTCGGTACCAGTTTGGTATCGTGACAAACATGACCGAAGTTTGGTATCGTGACTACACTTAGTCATGTATTCTAACTGTTTGTTAACTTTCTCCAGCCTGTTCGAAGTGCCCAGTGTCTCCCAGTCAATGTTCTCCCAGCACTTCCAGCGTCTCCTGGCTGAAGCCGATGAGACTGACAGTATCCATGATGTGACGCTGCAGGCTGGAGAACGCACTTTCCCAGCACACAAATACATCCTCTCCTTGAGATCCGACTTCTTCCAAAGAGCGTTCCTGCCGGAGGGCTGTAAAGAATATTCTGGAGATGGTGAGGTGAAGAAAGGGGAAGATGCAGTGGGCTGTGACCTGCTGGTGATGGAGAAGGTTCCACCTGAAATCTTGGAGCACGCGCTGTACTTCATCTACACAGACTCCTGTGAAATGCTAGTGCATGGTGCTAGGCCCAGCATCCCTCGCTCCGATCAGAGCACTGACCCTGAACCCCAGCCTCATTTAATCCATAGTTTGCAAGCATTAGGGCTGGAGAAGCGCTCTGCTCTGGACGTCTACTGTTCCATTACTGCTAAGGCCTGTGAGGAAACAGATAAGCCTAAGAGCAGGAAAGCAAAGTCTGGAAAAAAGGGCAAGAATGGTGTGGAAGTTGGACAAAACCCTGTCAAGATGCTGCAGGTTGTTGCCAAAAAACTGGGCTTGTGGAGTCTCTCAGCACGGTAAGATCTCAAGAAGGTTCATTTAACAAACTTTTATTTTAGGTGATTAAGTCAGATGCTTAATCATCCCTCACTTTATACAATCAGCATTTCTCTTGCTTTGTCTACTATCTCTTTTATGCTTTTATTGAGCTTGTCACATTGCACAGTGTGGTTGTTGCTGCCTATGAATTTACATTTTCTAAATATTTAGGCTTGATGGAGTCAAATATGAAAATGGGCAGATCATTTTGGTGCAGAAGGCGGCAGACAACAAGCCAAGATTCAACTGGAAGAAAAGGTTTGTGTTATTTTATCGTGAATCATCAGTCAAATGGTCTTGTACTCCTTTGATTAAAACCTCTGTCATCAGCTCCTACCTCTGTAACGTCACGCTGAGGTCTGAGGATGGGAAAGAGTTTCCTTGTCACAAATGTGTTCTCTGTGCTCGGCTGGGTGAGATGAACTGTTTTTTAATCATGCTTGTCTATTGTCCAGTAGAATAAAAGTAGTCTTATTCAGTGTTCTCTTTTTATGTGCCTGCCTCATTCAGACACTTTATTAAAAACAATAATAGCAACAATTGAGACAGTAATTGAATTCAAGAATAATTTCCAACAATACCAATACAAACACTGCACTAAAACATGGGCCAGTTGCATAAACTTCTTCTACAAGTTTGTCATCGAAATTGATGGTCACTACCTTATAAATTATGTTACATAAAAAGGTAGAATGGTGTAATTGAAATCAAAAAATGGAAACGTATTATTCCTAACTAATTGCTAGTCAGTAACCATGTTTCCATCCTTTACTTTTTTGCGAAACATTTTTTTATCTTTAAAATGCCATTTGTCGATTACAACGATCAACGTATTTTGCGTCCCACTCAGCACCCTGTTCACGCAGACACCGTACATCATCAGCCTTGGTCACACACGCTGTGGAGACACAGCGGGAGAATGGCCGGTAAACAGCTGGAACCTAACTTTCCCCTTGTTAAATGTTTGCAAGTGCTGTCAAATCAGCAAAGAGGTGAAAGCAGAATTCCATTCGCGAATGCAATCCGGTCTGTTTGCGATTTTGTTCCGGAGGTCTCAATAGGAGATGGGTGTGAAAAACCCTGTCCAAAACGGGAGTGTTGACTGGTATGATTATAATCAGCATTGATATTTCACGCTGGGAGCAACTACGGCCGGCAAGGGTTTCAAAGATGATGCCATGGTACCTTCTGGACAGGTAGGTACATGTTTTGATTAGATTTTGATGGGTTTTGATTATGTTGCTCATGTAGTTTGTGGACCTTTATGTATAACATCGTTACCCAGGGTCTATGCTGCATCTAATCCGGTTTTTAAGCTGTTTTTTACGTTAGCCGTTTTTGCTATTGTAGGAACGTTATTACATTTACATTTATGCGTTTGGCAGACGCTTTTATCAAAAGCGACTTTCATTTTATTATCCTATACATTTTTACATGGGTATGTACAATCCCCTGGGATTGAACCCACAACTTTGTGTTGTTAATGCATTGCTCTTACCACTGAGCTACAGGAAAGCTCAGTGGTATTATTAACTTTGATCCAAGAGCTTCTGGTTTGTGTGAGTTCATGTTTTTTTGAGGAGGCATGGGTTTGTAGATCACTTCGCATGGATGGTGGGATCATGATTTCAGTGCTAGCTGGCTAAAGTTAGCATTTTACCAAATAATCTGTTCCGCCTTCCGGACTGAAATTCCAACGCTGACAAGAAGAAAGGTGAAATAAAATACATATGTTAATAAGTAAGAGCATTGTCATAAAATCGTGAGTCTATTTAGATTTCATGATCAGAGATGGTTAGGCTGCATTATCCATTAAAATTACAAACATGACACCTGTAAATGAAATTTTAAAAGTGCAGTTTATTAATATAGAATTTTATATCAAACAATTTAGGAAAATGAAGTGGTTGCATGTTCAATCGTTTATAGACTGCAGTATGCAAAGAATATTTCAATGTACCAGACTTTTTATCGTATCTAAAAAATGGTTGCATAAAGGACATATGAGCTACTCTGTATCTAAACCTGCGTTCATCAAATAAAGACAGTTAAAAGACAGTTAAAAAGACAGTTAAAGTGGTAATATTTGAAATGCAAAAGATAGGCCTATGAATTTGCAATACACTGTGCGTATGATTATCATTACACACAGTCGCAGACCATTTTATCAGTGAAAGACTACTAGAGGCAAAACATCTGGAGACAGCAAAACAGAAAAAAAATCTGCATATTTGCTTTGTCGATTAGAAAACAGTGCTAATACTGGATGGAAACGTTGTTTGTTGATTCTCACTAGCCATAATACGAAAGTAAAATGCCGGCAGCTCCCTCACGGTCGACTGCCGTCCACACAAACATAAATCATAACATAATATCTAGGCCTGGTCCTCTCTCGTCGTACACTCCGGTCACTCGTCCTTTTATGCTTCCGATCTCCTCCAAAGAGATGTAAGTAGAAGTAAGGTAAGAATAATTACCTATTATTACGACATACTAGTGTTTTTACACCTTCTATGTACATAAACTTGTTGTTGGACACTCCATGAACCAAAGTAGGACCTTAAAAATCATATGCTACTTAGTCTTTAAAGTAATCCTCAATGATGAAATATATAGGGGAAAAAGTCATTCATACACCTTAAAAACACAAAAAGCAAAACAATTAGGCGTTGTAAAGTAATCTTGATCTTTATAAAACAAATTAAACTTATATTTTAATTAATTATATTATGCAGTAATAAACATAAAATCCATCACAAACTCAAATGACAGCCAGTACAAATATTATGCTTTGTTTTCTTAACAGGTGCAGCTTTTAGTAAAGAGCTGTGGTTGTTTTCTCTATTTGCTTTTGCATAGTGCTCGAGTTACCAGAGGTAGTGATCATATCACACTGTCAATCCTTCATCCTCCACTGACTGAACCCTCTTAGCCTTCAGATAAACAGTAAACACTAGTGGTTTATGCTCTGAAACCTATACGTCTAGTGTCTGTTTACTTTACATAGAGAAACTGTGGGGAGTCACTGTAGCTCACAGCAGCATGCACATATTTTTATGCAGTTTTTAGAGTGTTCTGTACAGTAATGAAAACAGGTTGCACCACAACAAAATGTGCACTCACACAAATGCTCCCAAACGTATTTTGAGGTTGCACATGTTAAACTTAGGGAGCATATGAGACTAAAACGAGCCCAGCACTCCATCATGCCAATTGCGTGACAGATATTGTGTTCTCATTTCTCATTCTACAAGATCTCGTCACACCCTTAAAAAGCAGCTATTATTATAATTTAATTTATAATTTCTAACCTTTCATGGACACAAAGTAATATTTTACTCATGCTGTTTCGAACCAGTTTTCTTAGTGAAAACAAAAGAGGATATTTTGCAGAATAGCATATTTTTGGGGACTGGAGCTAAGTTCCTAAGTGACAAAAATAGATTATGAAAGTAGTTTGAAACCTTTTATTAAACTTGGTGAGAAACATAACAAAAGTTATGTTGTTAGTCACTCGAATCCTATTTTTTTATATTTACTGTTTAGTTTTAGGAGTTTGACAACCCAGTCCCCTCTATTTTTCACTCTATGTTAAAAAGCAACATTAAAGGTGGGATAACACGCAGTTTCTGCCGATCTCATACTAATCTTGAGTACCCATACAGTAGTATTGCATACATAACATCTTTAAAGAGTATTTAGTTTGATCAAATTTATATAAGAGATACAGCTGTACGATTATTTCCAGAAAAAGATGAGCTGTTGGAGGCAGGCGGGGGGACTGAACTGCGAGCTGAGCACACAATACATCATCGCATTATCCCTTCATGCTGTTTACATAATGCACTTACGTGCTGATTGCCAACAAAACACAGACATATGACTTAGTTTGACTTACCGTGTGCAGTTCATGTCCTGCATGTTTTAACACTGGGACTGTGCCATCTATCAGTTTCAAACGATCTCCAAAACCAGCGTTATAACCATCGTTTATATAACATCAATCACTGAAATGCAGTGAACAAACAAACACACCTCAACTTCTCTCACTATCACAAGAGTAACGAGCTGGAGCTGCAGGCCTACAGGGCAGCAAATTTTGGTTGGCGCGTGGGCGGGCTATTTCTTACTCCTTTCTATGGAGAATTGCCCAATAAAAGGAACATGGTCCCTGTTACGAAACAGAGATCCAGACTTATAAAAAACGTTCTGAAACAAGTTGAGGTGGTGGGGGAGTGTATGATGCACAAAACTATTTCATGTGTCCAACTCATTTTTTAACAAGTTGGCCATGTTAAGCATGTTAAGCCAAACACGTTCAACAGTGTAAAGAAGTCAGAATGCATGACATGGCGCCTTTAAAAACATAAGTCACATGGGATTTTAATTGACATTCCTAACTGATCAATACATCAATCAGTGTTATCATATATACCGTATGGTGTTTAAAAAATGAATGTCTTTTTTTGCAGAGTACTTTAACAGTATGCTGGGCAATCCCTGGATAGAGGTATCAAGGCAAATATGAGAATTGATCTCCCTGAACCGTTTTGTTTTTGTCAGTTATGTTATTTGCGATGTAATTTATGTTTGGATGCCCCCTTCAGGCCACCAGCTGCACTGCACTAGACATGCAAATCCCCTCCGAGATCCTACAGGTTATTCTGGAGTACATCTACACTGATGAGTCCACAACTGTCAAAGGTTTTTATCTTTGTGAACGTTTTCAACCTTATTGATGCATTAGCATAATGTCCTGTGATTCAACACAACTGTGTCATCAATGTCTCTGTCTCTTTCCCAGAGTCTTTGAGTGTGGAGTTTGTCTGTAATGTCCTTGTGGTGGCTGATCAGTTGTTGATCACTAGACTAAAGGAGATCTGTGAGGTCACCATTACTGAGAACTGTAAGTTTACTTTATCTCCCTGCCTTAGATAAACTGCCTCTATGGTGTAAAAAATTAATTTACCCATAAGGAAAATTATGTGGTCATGTGATCACCTTTCCAAATATGCATGCACGTTTTCAAGGAACCTAAAATGAAGGCAGAATATTTACAGGGCTCTCTGTATAGCTAAGAAGCTGTCATGTTCCAAAAAAACACAACACACCATTACATTGCTTTGCTGTTCACGTGAAGGAGTAGTTCACTATAAAATTTACATTTCATGATAATTCAATCACCCATGTCATCCAGTAAGTTTGTTTATTTCATTTTTGAGGAAAGGTTTGGAGGATTCTCAGCCATATAATGCACTTAAATGGGGGGCTGTTTGTTAAGCTGATAAATAACGACAGCCGATAAATAAGGGTGTTGTCTAGCAAAACGAATGGTAATTTTCCAAGAAAACGAAAAAATTATATACTTTTTAAACTTAAATATATGACTTGAAATAAACGCATGAACGGCTTATATGGCAGGTGGGTGAGTGAACTATCAAGAAATTTTAAGTTTATATTGAACTACTCATTTAATGGTGCGTATGAAATGTTTATTGGATGGTGTTTTGTGTGCAGTGACACTGAAAAATGCATCTGAATTGCTGGAGTTTGCCACGGTGTACAATGCCCAGCAGCTCAAACTGTCCTGCCTGCAGTTCATTGTCCTTAACATGGCAGCACTACTGGAATCCAAGTGAGATCAAACCCATCTTGCACAAATGCGTCACACCTTACATCTAAGTATCCTACGTGTTTATCATGTAAAATATGTAATATGTTTATTGTAAATCTTATCATTGCTAAAAATGTCAGGCACGACATACAGCAGCAGCAAACCACCCAGTTTTATTAAATATTTTATTACGTTAAATTAACCTGTTCCTAAGTTCTGATCCGAAAAGATCATTCTGTCCAGTGTCTCATTCATCTCTCTGTCTGTCCTTTAGAGCTTTGGAGATCCTGAGCGATTATGTTTTGCTTGGGCTGACCGCAGCTTACAGGAAAATGGTGAGTATAAATAATTGCTCTCTGGTTCTGTATAGCACTGAAGCTCAGTGTATCTGACAGCGGCATCTTCCGACAGATCCCAGCTATGCAGAGACGTGTCATCACACCATACTCCAACGCCCCTGATCTCAGCACCTTTGAGGACAGAGAGTGGGACTCTGCTGTGGACTGTAAAAGCGGCTCTAATCTGGATCACTCCAGGTGTAAATTCAGTGATGATGAACCGAAATGAAATTGTTAGCCGAAAATAGATATTGAAAATTCAGGTTGCACTTGGCTAAAAATTTTACCTGAAAATTACTTTTATAAATACTTATTAAAACAATTATGCAAAAAAAATATTTTAAATACTACCCCTTTAACACACTTAAAGGTCCAGTGTGTAGTTTTTTTGAAAGGAAGGGAGGGAGTGAGCCGTTGGTTGCAATTCGCAACCTCAGCTCTAGATGCCGCTAGATTTTACAGTCAGTTGTGTGCAACAGAATGAAATTAAACTTTTTTACCAGTTATTCAAAAGTAACGCTTTAGAAACCTATTATATGCATTGGAATAGTAAAGTGACTCACAAAAAACTCAGCACCTCTTGGTTTAAAGTTTATTTATCATTTGATGAAAACCACACAAAATGGAAATGGATCTCTATTCTGTTTATTTACTGAAAACTACATAATAATTTACTGTCAGAGTCACTGATCATTCACAATGACATTCAAAACAACTATATGTGAAGAGTTAAAAACATGCATGAGTTGATGCATGTGAAAAAGAAACATTAAGCTGTGATCACGCGTTACACAAAGCTTGCAAAACATTTTTTGACTGATGGTTTTGACCTTTTCTGCTGTTTTATTTATTCGTTTATTCATTGGCATGCATGATCGTCCTTTGACAATGGCTAGTGTGAGAAGGAAAACATGAGTGGAGAGTTTGGGCGCCAGAATTGTTCAGCCCCTTTCTCTTTTGGCAAAAAAGGGTAATGTCATTTTTGATTGAAAAATGTTGGTACATCCCTAGAATTCAGTACCACGCTGAATATATAAATATCTGAAATGTGGATATGTAAAGATTGTCTAGCTAAAGTAGAGTTCTCACTGTCTTTACTATAGTGATAATCTGCTGAAGAAGGCCAAAATGAGGGCAAAGAGGAAACCACGGCGACGCTCTGAAAGCACCGGTGGATACAACTTGTCTGATGTCATACAGAGCTCACCTGTTGATGTCACCCAGAGCCCGCCTATTCCAGGTTAATCTGCTAACCTTACGACACTGCTATGGCAACATCACCATCACTATTAAAATATGATTTTATTTAATCAATTAATATTTTTATTGTTTGAGCTTAAGTATTAAAGTTCGACATTGAACTAATACATCTTTGTATTATTTTTAGAATTTACTTATAATGGGGTATATGCACACGGGACGATGATGTACTTTTGCTAAAATCTCAGCCAGTTAGGTTACTTCTGCTCTCATAGCACTAAGTGTATTTTTCACGAAGTGATAAAGTGTATTTCGTTAGAAAACGTAACATTTCGGTGAACCAACTACACTACGGTTTAACATTGTAAAGTGCCTCTATGATCATGCTTCGAGTAAGTGCAAAAGTTCACTTTAGTTTTTTTTCATATTTGTTGATGTATCTTGTAACGGATAGCGTGAAGTGCTTCTCCTTTTCGGTTGTCAACGTATGGCGAAGTGTTTGAATAATTTGACTCACGTTATTGACCGTAATCCTGTGTGCATCCTGAAGCGAAACTCGTTGGTCCCTATGGACTCTACGTGCACTGGATGTAACGGCCTGACTGAGATCGACCTGTATGCATGTACCCCATTTCCAACTAACGGAAATTAAAATGGGTAAAAAAAATCCCTTGAACTAACCTTAAAGGAAGGACCTGAGCTATATGTAGGAACTGGATTCTTATAAAGTATTTGGCCAGGCAATATGCCCTACAACCACTCCATACACCTTAGAAACTGACAGAACATGGCTCAGCCTTTAAAAAAAAAAAACAGTAGGTTTGAAATGGCTGTTATTAAATTAACATATCTAACAGGTTTGAGATATTCAGTGAAGGCAAGTTCAGTGGAGTCTCTGCAGGAGCTCATCACATCTGACTCAGAGGGCAGTTATATGGGAGTTGGTAGCCCTAGAGACCTGCTGTCCCCCATCTTCCTGGACAGACCTGACACACAGGTAACACCTGGATACTCTTATAGAATAGACGTGGATTTGATACAGTTAGTGATGTACACTAACGGTCAAAGGTTTTTGAACATTTGAGTGAAATGTTTCTCGTTATTTAAAAAACGTTTGATCTGAAAGTGTATGCTTAAATGTCTGAACTTAGTTTAGTAGACATAAATATAATTTTGCAAACAAACATTCTTTTTCATGACAAAATTAACATTTTATTTAATAAATATATATTTGAAATGGATGACTTTGACTGAACCAATGAAGAAAGAGCAGCCAATAAGAGCACAGAATAAATGGGAACTCCTTTGTTATTGTTTAAAAAGCATCTCAGGGTAAGACCTCAAGAAGCTGCTTGATAAAATGACAAGAAAACATTTCTGCAAATTCTAGTCAAAAGGTGAAGATGATAAAATATTAAATACAAGTTTAATTTTTTTTTTAGTTACAACATAATTCCCATAGTTCCCTTTTTTATTGTATAATTTTGATGAGTTCATTATTATTCTAAAATATGGAAAAACAAAGACAGTATGTGAGTAAGACCGTGTCTACACAGGACGCGACAGGCACAACGCAACATGACAACCTGCTTGTTCTTAATGGGTTTGTGGCATCTCGCCGCTCCGCATGGGGACAATATTTGAAATTATAATGGGTTCTAATGTGTTTCTAATGTCTTTTGTCGTGACGTGTCACGCCTCTCGCGTCTGGTGTAGAGATGGTGTAATTGTCCAAAAACTTTTGACCGGTAGTGTAAAATACTGGTTTAAATGGGTACTGTTTTAATTATTGGTTAAGATTAATTTATAGTTGATGTATACCTTCAATGCAGGGAGTATGCATGCAGGATAATCGACATGGACCAATAGGATTAAAATCACCGCCTGGGATTCCTGTTTTGGAAAATGGCCGCATGCCTCAAGTTTCCACCCCTGAATCCCTCCCTACGGTCAAAGCAAGGTAACTGAATTTATTCTTAGAGGGTAAAGTAATTTATCCATTCTCAGCACAAGAAATTCACGTAGTTGTTCACTTGGAGATGCTGTGGATATTTTAGATTGATAAAGCTGAAAATCTGAAAGGATTTATTGTTACTGAATTGTGTTCTGTTTAGACCAGCTCCGATCCTAGACCTCAGGGCCATCATGGAGATGGAAGCCAATTCATTAAATCGAGGCGCCACACCCAAAAGTCCTAGCTCGTAAGTTTACCAGTTTTGTACTCCACTTATGAAACATAAATTTTCAATCAGTATGCCTTATTACATCTTGGTTTACAACCGGTTTGTTGACCCAAGTGTGGAGTGTTGGTCTTGGGTTGCAGCAGGGAGGGGTTCAAGCAGACCAATTAAAGTTCATGTGGTCTGTGTCGATTTGACGCATTGTTAATTTTTTTTTTAGAGGTGTGCTTCTGGCTACGCAGAGCTACGAACAGCCTACGGCGTAGGTCTGACGCAGAACCTTAAAACGCCCTCAATATATTTGGGGACAGCAGGGGGGAAAAGCAACACTACATGTACATACCTATATAAACTAATCTATTTAATATTCATTATGTGTGTATTATAGATTGGGTGGCAGCAGTAAAGTCCCAGTCACCTCCAGTAAGCTGTCTCAGAAGCAGAGGAAGATGATGGCTTTGGCCTCCAGAGAAGGCAGCACAGAGAACATCTCTCCTAAATCGCCCCCATCTGTTACCCCAGTCAAACCTTTGAAGACCTGGTGAGAGCCATGGACTTGAAAACTAAAATGAAAATGGTGGTATTAGAAATGTGTCACCATTGTGGGACCATTGGGGTATACAAGTTGATACGAATGCTCTTTTTAAGTTTTATTTGACGTTATTTTTATATGTGTTGTGAACATTATGAAAGTGTCCATAGTAGACACTAAAATCATCGTAAGAACGTAATAACACGAGATCTTTCATTTTGCTTTGATGTGTAACACTGTAAACAATTAAATAAATACTTTTTGACAACCACAATTTCTGTTGGTTCAAATGAAGTCCGATTACAGTGCCTCTATTTAGCACAAATCAATCACAAAGCTTCTCTGATGGCTCTTTTTAAATAAACAGAACCAAATCTGCTGTCATCATGTAACTTATTTGTCAGCATCAGTAATCTAGTTATTTTGGGGGAAAATCTGTATAATTACGTTGCAGGCTAATTTAAGGTTAGCCTGTAATTTTTTTCCGTCAGGGGCTACAGTGCTGCCAGTAAAAGAATTCTCTGGAGCCCTGTAGGAATTTGTTTTATTGTGATATAAATGATAAAGCCTAGTTGATTACGTATTTCTGTGCAAGACCCATTCACAGCCACAACATTTAGTTTGCTTCAGTCTTTATTCAGACATTCGGTAGATGTTATGTGCGGGCATGCTTTCAATTAATTGTTTAATATGGTTTATTGCCTATTTCTTACTTTATGCTAGCTCACACAGCACTGCTGCCTTTACATTTGCTGGAATACACATTTTTGTACTGGATGTAGTTTTATTTATATCGTCATTGCTATCATGCCACACATATATATATATATATTGTCATATAGTTTTTAGGCCATGTTGCCCAACCCTAAATGCAGCAATTTTTTTCCCTGCTGTTTTCAGGTCGACAGCAGTACAGTCTTTTTCCTCTTCCTTATCCTTCCGGGATCTTTTGGTCGATGAGGAGCGGCGTGGGAAACCCTCTTCAGTTTTCCCAGTGGCTGCTGCTGGACCTACCATCTGTGCCAAAAGAGTGACTTTTAAATGTGCAGAGACCAGCGACCAAGAGAAATCATCAGGGTGAGAAACACATTGTTTTCTATGAAGTTGTTGGCACATAATTTCATAATTCCATGAGTGTTTATATTGGAGTGGTGTTATCCACTAAAATAAAAGTGGTTACTTCATAGTTTATTCTAATTGACTATTTGCACGGGTACTTTCCGATTTTCGATATGCCAGCTTAGGCGTTCTGGTGAACTGACAGCTATAGATTTGAAGTGATTTTTGATTTGAGAATTCTCGAATAAAAAACACTGAAAAATTTGTTCTATTGTTCTCTCCTCATGATAAATGTCTTTTCATTTCGTTTTACGTTTAAACAGAGTTGGGTAGAAACGTGCAACATTTACTTGGTTACGTTTACTTGAGTACATTTTTGGTTGGGAAAGTTGGTACTTTTACTCTTTCTTTATTATATTTCGAATAATACTGTACTTTCACTTCGTTACACTGCGTGTTGTTCCTTCTTTTTAAAAGAATGTAGTCTCTTTTTATGGGAATTCCTGAGTGATTGATATTTTGAGTCGGTCCTTTTGAAAGCTTTAATTGAACAATGGGCAAAACCGTCTGAATATGTCTGAAATCAGTTCAAATGATTTGTTCAATTCGCAGCTAGATCTGAATCGTCTAAAGTGCCGAGTTACCCAACCTTCGTTGCGGGAAACTTAAAAGTGCCATAGAATGGAAACTGTATTTACCTAGGCATAGATGAATAATAAGAGGTCTTTACATGGAAGTGATGTATCGTGAGCCTCAAACACTATTGTTTCCTCCTTCGTGTGTAAATCGTATGCATGCAAAAGACCACAGAAAATTGGCCAATCCCAACATAACACTTACTGTGAGGTTACAGTCGGGATGTAAACCCCCAACGTTGCATATACCCGCCCATGTTCTAGTCCAGAGAAGGTTTGCGCGATGTCTACCAAGTTGGCATCAGACGATGTCTACAGGGAAACCTTGCGACGGAGGATGACATTGCTTTCTTCTTTAAACAAGCCACAACGTTATGAAGTAAGGCGTGTCTAGGCACAAGCTGCGCAGAGACACGTCTTCTTTATACAGCACAGGCTGGGCAGTAATCAAGTCAGGCGTGTGTCATCTGTACAGTGCAAGCTTCTCAATTATAAACTCATGCTCGTCATCGCTATACAATTCAAGCTGCGCAGACACGCATCTTCTTTGTACAGTTATAAAGTCAGGGGGGTCTGCACAAGCTTAGAGTCTTCTTTAAACAGAGCAAGCTGCACAGTTATTAGGTCAGACGCATCTGAACTGTACCGTGCAAGTTTATATGCCCCTTAACTCTTTCCCCGCCAAAGACAAGTTTTTACGGCAGTCAGTGTTTGTACTGTTGTTCAGCAGATAGCACTGTTACACACCTTTGGGGAAAAGTACAGAATCTCTGAACCTTGAACATATATCTTATCTGATTTAATCATTGTTCGGAGTGTAATTTGGGCGGAAAAAATAATTATCTCCGCTTTTTAGTCAAAGTGATGTATTTTTGAAGAAACCTACCCACATCTAAGGAGTGATAAAAAAAGAACAAAGGAAGATAGAAGAATACGGTATCTTTTGTTTAAAAGCAGAGACTCTTCTTTCATTGGACATATTGTTTGTCCATATATTCGTTACAGAAAATGTATTGTGAGCCATAAAAATTTGGTGAAAATGTAAAAAAATGCTGGAGCTGGCTGGCTGGCAACCATAAAAAAAAAGGCTGGCGGAGAAAGAGTTAAGCCTTGTTTATATTTGTTTACAAATGCAAGTTGAAGCACAGAACAGCGAGAGTCACGTGATGAAAGGGACAGTTTTTAGAACCTCAGCTTTTACATTTACATTTAGTCATTTAGCAGACGCTTTTATCCAAAGCGACTTACATTTGGGGTAGGCAATGGAAGCAATTGGGACAGCATAAGTACAACAAAAGCATAAATGCAATCAAGAAAAGAGGATTGGGTCTCATATAACCTAACACAGTATACAGAACCATTCATTCATTCATTCAATGAATGCTTTTAATACTGATTTAAGAAGGGGGCAATTCCGACTATATTGCCATTAGAACTCCTGCAGCAAACAGTAAGCAGTGATCGTATCCACTTCTTTCATTTCACGCCTGACAGTAGCGATCTGGTTGCTGCGTGAGCTAGTGGCATGAGTCGGTGCAGCGAAACAGCCAATCAGAGGAGAGCTTAACATTAATATTTATGACCCTTCCAAATAAGGTAATAACAGACCTTTTCATTCTAGGGACAAACTCTGGAGTAAATGGCCATGTAAAACTGTTTCTTGGTCATTTTGGCACTTAATAGAGCCACATACTTTCTTTGTAGATATCAGTAAACACTTAACATATTGTATCAATGAATTCTTTGGAACCTTTAAGAACATAGAACACAAAGAGTCTATATCTATCAAACCAAAATTGCAAATGCGTCATATTGTTTGCCAGCAAAGATAAATGCCCGCCACATGTACCTGTTCGTCGGACAGAGCAACATGCGCGTGACCTTTTAGACATAGAGACTTGGGCTTGCAGAAATATACATTTGAAGAACAGAAGGAATGAAACTTGTAGTAATTTTCTAAATAGTAACTTAAGAAGTTTGGATACTCACCCACCTCTGAGTTTAAACAACTAAATTAATGTTAGGCATAACTATTTATGTGACAAGGTTATACTATTGATGCTGTTAAAGCTACGTTCAGCAGAAAATTGACAGTTTCCCTACACCAATGAGTGATATTTCACTGGAGGTTTTCCAGCTGGTTTATATTATTGCAGAAGTTCTCAAGAATGTTTTGTGCAAATTGAATGGTCAGTTGCTATTTGAAGACGTAAAAATGGTTCTTGGCAGTTTAAAAAAAGGAGGAAAGAGAAAGTTCAGTTTTATTTCTGGTTCATTTATCTAAAAATGGAAGGGTGAGTCGAGACTCATGTGCATTGCAGTATGGGATATAACGGTGCAATACTTATGATGTTTTTGGGGATTTGTCTACTTATCTGGTCAATGGCGGAGAAAGAGTTATCTCTTCATTTAAAATCCAACAGTTCCCCGTATTATATGTTTTTGGGGTAAATATTTTATCTGTTTTTAATAATATTTTTTATCTAATCTGGGCAGAGTCTTTGAAAAAACCTCATTATCTCAGCTGTATAATCAAAATTGTGCATTTTTGAAGAAACTAGGGCTGGGCAATGAGACGATGTTATCATATATCGCTGATGTCTCGCAAATATCCTGATGTCGATTACAACAGACAGATACGAGATGATAATTTATATTAATGGAAAAATGCGTTATAACATTATCATGCGATGTAGGCTTTAGCGTGAACGTTAATGTTCATATATCCAGGCAGTCAGTAACAGTGACAGAATTTTGGAAACACTGTTTTGTTCGGTCAGTTGAATGTGCTGCTGTTTTCTGCCGGTCGCTGTGCAGATAGACCAAGAGAAAGACGAGCTGCGTCGGCAAAGCAAAACCTCACGCTTTCTGGGCTGTACCGCTGTTCGAATTGTCCTACCCTATCAGATTTCCTATTGCTAGGCAAAATTTTATATAATCTAACTCGCATTGATAAAATAAACCGATAGGAATGATTTTACAATGCAAAATACCCTGTCAGATAGTCCTACCATCTTAAAATAAACACACAAAATAAATGTTCACTGTAAATACCTTGTCAGATTATCCTACAGCATAAAAAAAACAATTGGGATTAATTTTCAGTGCAACACCCAATCAAATTGTAGTATAGGTGTTAAATAATATGTAGAATGATTTAACAATGAAAATACACTATCATATTCCCGCTGCAGTATAAAATTAACGGGTAGAATGATTTTATAGTGCAAAAAAATTACGTAACATTGTTGTGTGCATGCCTGGTAAAATAATCTGACATGTAGGATAAAATTTCAGGACACCTGAAACAATTTTCTACTGCATAAAAGCTATGGTTTATCTACTGCAACAAAGTTTCTGTGTATGTGAGTGAGTGCATGCGTACATGGGTGCGTGTTTGTTTGGCACTTGACGGGTTCGGAACAAATTTCCCGGTCAGCATCTCCAGATTGATCCCGGTCAGTATCTCCAGATCAACGACTTCAATGTTGCATGAAGTCAAACACACCTGATATTATCCGATATCGGGATGATTTTAAACTCGATTGTCGCAAAATATTTTTTAAACGCATCACTCAGCCCTTGAAGAAACCTACCCACATATGAGAGGCGATAAAAAAAGAACAAATGAAGATACAAAAATACGGTTTCTATTTTTTAAAAGCAGAGACTCTGTTCTTTCATTTGATATATTATTTGTCCATACATTCTTTACACAAATGTACTGTGAGCGTCACCTTTAAGTGAATATGTTCAAAAATGCTATCATTGACTGGCAACTTAAAAAACAAAAAGGCTGTCGAGGAAAGAGACTGACCCCCTGATCTGTTGTATTGTCCACTAGATGGCGTTTTAAGACTTCTATCATAAGTAAAGGTTATTTTTTTATCATATAAAACACAAGGAACAATACTTATTTAGGACTGTTTAAAAGCACACAGCAGGCCTTATGCATGCAGTTTAAATATTGAAGGTTTGATGACACTTGTTGATGTATGGTAGGGAATAGGGAGCCTATACTTTCAGTTAAGGATAAGATGTGAATTTATGATGCAAAGCCATGGTATTTTCTCATATGGTGGACAAAACCTGTTGGCAATTTAAAAAGCCAATGTTAGATTGATAAAGAAGTTTCTGAATGTCTCGAGATGAGAAACACATATAAATATTTAAATATTAAATTTTCCTTATGCAGCCTGTGTCAGCACTGCTCTTAACGGAGTCTGCATCTTCATCTTTCTCTGTCTGCGTGTGTACAGAAAGTATTTTTGGCCGCATTTTCACCGCATGTATCAAGTGATCCTATTCTGATTTGTCCTCCAATGTGGCACAGATCGGATATGACACATGACCGTGTAAGCAGGAAAAAAAACTCATGGACTCCGATATTTTCAGATCGATTTCAGGCCTCAATCATATGTGGAAATAAATTGGATATGAATCTGATACATGCTGTTGCGTCTGCCATGTAAGCAGAGAGATCGGATATTCACACGTCATTGTGAGTTGTTAATTCCTTTCAAACAGAGTGATGATCCCAGAAAATTGTTATACAATTGCCAGAGTTAAGCCCGTTTGTCAATTAAGCGAAAAAAAAATAACTATTGGTAGGCTAAATCATGTAGGCTACATCCTAATCATCAAACTGAATCTCAAGGAGAGAGAATAGTGTTACCTGCTTAAATTCATAAATGCTAAATTAATCCAATTAAAATGTATCACAATATCAAAAATTAACACAAATATACAAATCGCTTTAATAAAATGAATCGCTCCACAACCTTTATACAAATTATCTGTTCCACGCAACGGAGAAGCTCCAGTTTCTCTGCAGACACCCGCTTCACTTGACCTAGCATTTACAGATTTTTTCCTCAACAAAACTATTATAAACAACATGAAAATTATGATCATACACAGACAGTTTCTATGTATTGTCTTATTTATATTATATGCAGTCTGCTTTATTAAGTGTTTTTTCGTTCGGTCTGCGTGAGCTTGTTACAAAAAATCATTAAAAAAAACGGATTCATTAATTTGAGCTCACTTCTTTTGCGCGTGATATAAATGAAAAAATGCGCTGCTGCAATACCCTTGTCCTTTAATATTGCAGTTGCAAACATACCAGATCATTTTTACTTTAAGACTCATACTGCTTTCTTTTATAATCGGTAAATGCTTTTCAGACTCCACGCCCGAGTTTGCTGTTATTTTTATTTGACAGTTCATATATATCATCATAAAGTGGCTAAGCTTAATCCTTCACTCGGAACCTTTCATTCTTTTCGTTTTTATTGTCATTGTTCTGCATTTTCCAATACATATATAAGTAAAGGGTATTTAAGTTAAATAATAAAAATATATATATATATATGCTAAATAATAATATCCCAAACAATGTAGCTTATTTAGCCCTATTTGGCTAAATATAAGAGGAAAGCGGCAATGAAAGCAAACCACACTATTGAGCCACCTAAAAACCCAGCAGGGGAAATTCCGTCACCTTGACAGCCACATTCACATTTCAAAAATATGCACATGACATTACATTATCTTTATGTGTGAAGGTACACTGGGGGACAAATCCCGGTACACTTTACACATTCATTTTCCGAGATCTCTGTATGAAAAGGCTATTAAATAAGTGGCGGTGACAAAAGACTTGTTAACTTTTTTGGTCCAAAAAAACAGAATTGAGCATCAAGAACTGCAGTGTAAATGCGGCCTTTGTCTCTCCCTGTGTGTGTGTTTCTCTCTCTCTCTGTCACATTAGCTGCCTGCTGTTCTTTGTGTTTATTAGTGCAGTTTTTTTTTATTAGAGGACTGATTATTAATAAACTGCCACTTTGCTGCCTGCCTGTCTAATCTATACTATATAATCTATATTGATATGGGGAATCTTCACATCACAAACGCTCGTTCCTGTGCTTTACGTCATTTGTGTTTATGAGTGCATGCTGAGAGCACCATGTATTGTGGCTCTCAGATCCGACTGCTGTCAGAGTTGATAGTAGAGTAATTTTTTGTATGTACTTTATTGCATCGCTTAATGAAAAGTTACACACCATCCGCTCTAGTATGGGAGAACATAAAATTTGAAGTTACAGACCTGTCATGATATTTAAATTGAGTGGTATATCTTTGTTTTCATTTCAGTTTTGCTAAATAAGCTTTAAATAATAATGGACTCTCAATCATATTGCTTTGCTTCAGATGAAGTTTATTATCCCACATATGGATTACTGGAAGGATGTTAATGGATCTACAGGTGTAGTCAAAAGCTAACATACACCTTGCACCTTAATTAGCCTTTAATGGCTGTCATGACAACATAAGTGAAACTGAAAGTGACCTATTTGTCAGATATGTTGACCCATACCTGAAATGTGACCTCTGCATTTAACCCATCCAGAGAGTAATGAACACACGCACAAGCAAGTGGTGAACACGCATACACCCGAACCAGCACGAGGAGAGGACCGAGAGAGAGAGTGGGTGAGAGGACAAGGAGACACAAGGACATATGCTGGAGAGAGAGCATGATTGAGGAAAAGACGAAGGAAACTGAATGTGCCGGGAGGCCATATTTAAATATTAATTACTTTTGATTTGTGTTTTTGAAAAATAATTAAAGCATCTCCTCAGCCACCCCAACCCTATCTCCTACCTTATTATTGAACCTCACCACATTGAAAACCCGAAAAGGTAGGAGAATGCCGCTGCCATGCAGAGTCCGCCAGCCTTACCGTTTGCGGAAGTGAATCATGCGCTCGCAGGTCTCTATCAAGAGCAACACCAAGCCTTGCTGGGTCTGCAGGGAGAACAGTAGAAGAGGTTCCAGAGACTCTTTTCAGTCGGATGACCTCAAGCTATTCCAGAGCTGGATTGCACAAGCGGGGCATACAGAGGGAGGACCATCGGCCACCGTCCCTTCGACGCCCATACTGCTCCGCAAGGTGGGATCCCAGGACGACCCGGGGGCCTTCAAAGACCCCCTTGAGAGGTCTGTGGATGTATTTGACTGCCCGCGAGAGCTGGGCTGCCCGACTTATTCGACTTCTGTCGGGGGAGGCGCAACTCGCGGCTCAACAGCTGCCAGTACAGAACCTACTGGACTACACGGACCTTCGAAAGGCAAACCTCCAGCGGGTCAGTTGAACCCCAGAGCAGCAGGGGCTGCGGTTCCTGTCACTGGAGATTGTGGACGGTGGCCATCCCTTCGTGTTTGCCCAACAGCTAGGTGTAGTCCAGTAGGTTCCATTAGGCCAAGGCGTTGAAAGAGCTCCACGACGGTAAGACCGACCCACCACTTTGGCCACCAAGGTGACTTGAGGTCCAGGAGAGGCACCTCTGGCTCAACCTTGCGCCAGAGGTGTGATGCCGAGAAAGCCCGCTTTTATCGACTCGCCCATCACGCCGTGTGGGCTGTTTGGTGACACCATCGAGTTCTTCTCGCCATCTAGTAACTCCTAACAGTTCTCGACAGTGAAGAAGACTAAGGCAATCAACCACATTCTACCCCGCCACAACTCTGCCGCCCACCAGCTTTTGAGATCCCGTGTGGCTTCTCCCCAGAAGCCCCGGCCCTCTTCGACGCCGGCTCCTCTCCCCGGAAGAGGACGTCAAGGTGGAGACTACCGCCCATCAGCAGCCATCGCCGAAGCGGAAGATTGACACCATCGGGCCTGACTCCAGCCATTACATTGCTGGTCGGTCGAACGTGGACGGTCCCTGCCCCGTCCCAACATCACACTTTCTCTTAAAAATAGTATAATTCTCTCTGGGTGTTTTTCACAGCTGCTCTCACCCTCTGCACTGCGGTTTTCTACAACCCGATGTTGCGTCACGGCTTGGCACAAATGTTGAGTATGCTCTGCAGCACTCACAAATCGCAGGTTTGTTGAGCTGCATCGTCGGGCAGGTAAGTCAGCAGAGCCAATCTCCTCCCCGGGGGCCTTCTTCTGGTGACGTAAGCGATCGAGCTCTTCCCTCTAGTCGAGATCTTCAACGGGTTTTACAGCCCGTACTTTATCGTCCCCAAAAAGGTGGGGGTTTGCGCCAATTTCTAGATAGTGTACTCTGAACAAGCACCTAAACAAGCTGCCGTTTAGGATGCTCACGCAGAAGTCAGATGTCAGGATTGGTTCATGTCAATCGACCTAAAGGATGTGTCTTTCATATCTCGATTCTTCCTCGTCATGGCCTGTTCCTACGGTTCGCTTTCATATCAGTACAGAGTCCTCCCTTTTGGTCTGTCCGTGTCCCCACACACATATCCCAGGCGGCCTGAAACAGACAGCCAACGCACTCTCTCATCAGTTGACACCTCGCAAAGAGTGACGACTCCACCCCCACCGCAGTCCAGCTCATTTGGGTACAGTTTCGGGCAGGGTCTTGTAGACCTGTTCGCCTCCCTTGACGCTCTCTTCGGCACAGATCCAGGAGGGAGCATCATTGCACCGGTCCTGTGCAAGGTCACGGAAGAGGAGCTACAAGTGCTATACTGGCCCAACCGGTATAATAATCATTCTGTAATCTAATTAGGGTTGGTATCGTCAGATAACAAACAAAAACCTGCACTAGTCTACATAAGAACTGAGCTGCTCATGGTCAAAAAAGTTAAAGTTCCATACTTGTTGGCTGCATCTAAATAAAGTGTATAGGACTTGTTTTTAAGAGTGCAAACAATTTTTATTCAGAAAAATCTACATATCAGCCTTTTCTGGGAATATATGAGTCTTTTGGGGCAAATAATGTCTCCAGCAGTGAAAAAAAAACCTTTCACTTGGGGTTGAAGAGGCCTGCACACATAAATATGAAAAGGCAAGATCTGACAGGAAAGGATATCCATTTTTCTGAATCCACCACCAGCCTGGTCATCAGATGTCATTGTAGGTGGAATGTCTTTGTACATCTTTGTCCATTGACAACTAAGTGGGTGCAGAGATAATGTTGAGCTCTCCGTGGATTTCATTTTCAATTCATCTTCTGCTGCTAAAATATCACAATGGGGGGATATTATGGCTCTTTTGCAGGGAGGTGGCTACAGAGAGTGTAGGCTTATTAATTATAACAATAAGAGGTTTTCAAAGAAAGAAAATCATAAATGCACGGTTAAATTACAGAGAGTGTAGGCTTATTAATTATAACAATAAGAGGTTTTCAAAGAAAGAAAATCATAAATGCACGGTTAAATTAATGTTAAGATTTTAGTTAATAAATATAATTTTAGCCCCGTGACCCGAGGTAGTTCGGATAAGCGGTAGAGAATGGAATGGAATGGAATATAATTTTAGCAATTTTTTTCTATATACTTACAATATCATCCTCTTCCTCACTCTCCCCTCTGTCTGTGATGTCATTCTCTCTTGTTTTCTTCTCTCCTCATTTGACTGAACATATCAGCCTTTTCTGGGAATATATGAGTCTTCTGGGGCAAATATATGAGTCTTCTGGGGCAAATGGGGGGCGATAGTTATCTATCGCCCCCCAGGGCACCTTGGACTCTTCTTGGAGGAATTAGATACACTTCTGTCATCATTCCCCGAGGATGGTACTCCTCTGGTGGTACTTGGAGACTTCAACATCCACCTAGAAAAACCACAGGCTGCTGATTTCAACAACCTGACTGCGTCGTTTGACCTCAAGCGAGTCCCCACTTCAGCAACCCATAAGTCCGGTAATCAACTTGATCTCATCTACACACGCTATTGCTTCACCCATCACTCCCAGGTTACCCCACTGCACACGTCGGATCATTTCCTCATCACTCTTGATCTCGACTTAACTTCTCCAGACACAACACATGCCTGCCCACTGGTCACATTCCGACGCAACCTACGATCTCTCTCTCCCTCCCGCTTATCCTCTGCAGTCTCTGCTACTCTCCCACCCCCTAAACAGTTCTCTCTCCTTGATGCTAACACCGCCACCCAAACCCTTTGCTCCACACTAACCTCCTGCTTAGAAATCTTATGCCCTCTAAGATCTAGGCCATCTCGTGCATCTCCTTCTGCCCCCTGGTTATCTGATGTTCTCCGTGAGCATCGCGTCTCTCTCAGGTCTGCTAAGAGAAAGTGGCGCAAATCAAAAGAACCCACTGACCTCTCTCTCTACCAGTCTATTCTCTCTTCCTTCTCAGCGGATGTCTCCTCTGCGAAAACCCAATACTACCACACTAAAATCAACAACTCTCCTGACCCTCGTACTCTCTTTAAAACCTTTTCCGCTCTCCTTTGCCCGCCCACCCCCCCCTCCATCAGACTTAACAGCTGACGATTTTGCATCGTTCTTTGTAAAGAAAACGAGCACCATCAGCAATCAATTCTCTGCGCCACCATCTCTTGATCACAATCAATCCCCAGACACATGCTTGTTCCCCTCCTTCTCCCTCCTATCTGAAGAGGAAGTTTCAAAGGTAATTTCTTCTAACCATCCGACTACCTGCCCTCTAGATCCCATCCCCACACATCTCCTCCAGGCCATCTCTCCATCGGTTGTTCCCTCTTTGACTCACATTATCAACTCGTCTCTCACCACTGGCACATTTCCTACACTCTTCAAAGAGGCCCGTATTACCCCACTACTAAAGAAGCCTACTCTTAATCCTGCATTGTTAGAAAACTACAGACCGGTATCCCTACTCCCGAAAACTCTAGAACGTGTTGTATGTAACCAGCTCTCATCCTTCCTCGCCCAGAACAACCTCCTGGACAGCAACCAGTCTGGGTTCAAGAGCGGTCACTCCACTGAGACTGCGCTGCTCTCTGTCATTGAAGCCCTGAGACTGGAAAGAGCTTCCTCCAACTCATCTGTTCTCATCCTACTGGATCTATCTGCCGCCTTCGACACTGTTAACCATCACATCCTCCTGTCCACTCTCAAGGCTATGGGGGTCTCCGGAATGGTGCTACAATGGTTCAGGTCTTACCTCTCAGGTAGGTCATTTAGTGTATCTTGGAGAGGTGAGGTGTCTGAGTCCCAACATCTTGACACAGGTGTTCCTCAGGGCTCAGTGCTTGGTCCGTTGCTATTCTCTGTTTACATGACATCCCTAGGCTCTGTCATTAGGAAACATGGCTTTTCCTATCACTGCTATGCGGATGATACACAACTCTACCTGTCTTTTCGCCCTGACGATCCGACTGTCTCTGCACGCATCTCAGCTTGCCTAGCCGACATCTCACTCTGGATGAACGGCCATCACCTACAGCTGAACCTTTCAAAAACAGAACTGCTTGTAATCCCGGCTGATATAAAGACTTATCACAACCTTTCCATTCAACTGGGCTCATCAACCATCACACCTTCCAGAAAGGCAAGAAACCTGGGAGTGGTGATCGATGATCAGCTCAACTTCACAGATCAAGTTGCCAGCACCGCCCGGTCCTGTAGATTCATCCTCTACAATATCAGGAAAATTAGACCCTTCCTATCGGAGCATGCTACGCAAGTCCTAGTACAGGCTCTAGTCCTGTCCAGACTGGACTACTGCAATGCACTACTGGGAGGACTTCCAGCTTGCACAACCAAACCTCTACAGATGATCCAGAATGCTGCGGCAAGAGTTATCTTTAATGAACCGAAGAGGGCACACGTCACTCCTCTACTCATTAAGCTACATTGGCTCCCTATAGTCGCTCGCATTAAATTCAAGACTCTGCTCCTGGCTTACAAGACCACGACTGGTTTGGCACCACCTTATCTTCACTCACTAATGCAGACATATGTACCCGCCAGATCCCTACGATCTGCAAACGAACGGCGTCTTGTGGTGCCATCCCATAAAGGTAAAAAATCTCTCTCGCGCACCTTCTCCGGATCTGTTCCACCTATGTGGAATGATCTGCCTGCTGCTACAAGATCTGCAGACTCTGTAGCCATCTTTAAGAAACGCCTGAAAACACATCTCTTCCGCCAACATCTGACATCTGACTGATCTGTTCTGACTCAACTCTCTTCTCTACTCTTTTCTTCTCTTCTTTAAAAAAAAAAAAAAAAATGTATGAATGATTCTGTATACTGTGTTGGACTATATGAACCTTATTTTTGATTGCACTTATGCTTTTGTTGTACTTATGATGTCCTAATTGCTTCCATTACCTACCCCACTTGTAAGTCGCTTTGGATAAAAGCGTCTGCTAAATGACTAAATGTAAATGTAAATGTAAATGTAAATGATGTCTCCAGCATTGGAAAAAACCCTTTCACTTGGGGTTGAAGAGGCCTGCACACATAAATATGAAGAGGCAACGTTGTTCATTACAAAATGTTAACCTGGTTGTGAAAACCCAGCAAATGTCCTTCATAAAATACAGAATATTCTGTGAAAAATCAATATTTTCAATAATGACTGAATAATATCAAAATTTTAGTGAAATTATTGCTTGAAATTAATCTTTGATGCTTGTTGTCTAATAAACGATTCGATTATGAGACTTTATCCTAGGTTTGCACAGGTTTACATGCTAACATGTTATGGTTAGTAAAATATCACAAATCTGGTTGAAAGGTTGGAGACATACAGAAAACAGTTAACAGACGACAGATACAAATGCTTAAATATTTTCTGCGTTTTGTTTACTGTTGTGTGTCCATTTACCTGCTCTGCGTGTCTGCACTAATGTAACTGTTTACAAACTTTAGACAATACATTTTATAGTAAGTACTATTAATACACATCCAATGAAGAAATTTGTTATGCACCCCGGTAGTTAATAATATGAATAGTAAGTTTGGATGTTTATTGTAAAAATAAAAAATAAAGAAAATGTTGTATTTTCTCTCATCAGTCCTTGGGTACTGCCGGCGTTGGGCAGCCCCTCCTCCATCTCTACGGTCACATTCGCCACTATAGTGGAGGAGGAGAGAAAACAGGAAGCCGCACTTATTCGAAGCCGTGAGAAACCTCTAGCGCTCATTCAGGTATGGAGTCAGCTATGCTGACAACCACATGCAAACATGTTCTGAACTGGTTTTATTTTAGCAAAGTGTGTGTACTTAATTGAATGTAAGAGGTGCTTTGAGTTTTCTTCATGTTGCTTAGTGATGAAAAGTTAAATGCTTGTGCATAAATGGGTCAGTGACGTGACGCTTAATTTTTTGAATACCTATGGTTTAATTACATTAAAAAGGTTACATTTTCAAAATAAATTTGCAAATTACTTTCTCACTTTCTATTTTCTAAGAACCACTTGCAGAATTAACAAAACTGTTCGTAAGACAAAATCTAAGATCGTTCTTAAGATCAATTATACAAAGTTCATAAGAATGTTCTTGAGAGCAATTCTGAAACATTCCTTAAAATGTTCTCAAATATTTTCTTAAGATGAATTATAATTTAATCATCTAATTAAGTGTATTAAAATGTTTTTTAGCTATTTTTTACATAATAAAGATTATTTAGTAAACTGGTGTTTTCAATAAATGTTGCAAAAACGCATTAAAATGTATATTTAGAGAGAACTCCATATTTAAATTTCACATATAAATAATTTTGTAAAATCTATTTTCATGAGTATGTTTACATTCCATCTTGTTGGATAAAATATATAATACTTCTCATTTTTTGCCAGTTACGTTTTTATTAATTAAACAAAATTTACACAAAATTGCATTTACGTTGATTCTAATATACCTGATACATGCTTTTAAAACCAGTTTTTGCCAACCTTTTTAGTCACTGACCCAAAATACTGGGCTTTCCTAATCCCAAATGTATACTGGGCTTTCCTAAACTTTAGAATGTACATTTTGTTTTAGCAGAGGGGATGATTGACAGATGAGTAGGCTGTTCTTTGGTGTTATTTTACTTTGTAAATGCTAGTGGCATGTTTTTAACGGTGTCTGAATGTGGTTTGAGTGATCAGATCGTGAAATGTCTGCACCCTATTAATTCTGTATTTAGTGCTGTCCACTTAATTTTTCCCGGATATAATTACAATTTTATGAAAAATACTGGTTACGCCAATACACACAAACCAGTTACACTGACCATGTGGACAATGTTGTTTCTGCAGCCAAAGGCCATTGTCAAGTTCAGCTGAAGTGATTTAAATAGCACGTTCCCCGCGATCCCATTTTTAACCTTTAGTTACGTGTGTTATGTTGCTGTTAGAGCATAAATAATACCTGAAAAATGTTAAAGCTCAAATTTCAGTGCCAAGCGAGATATTGGGCCTCATTCATGAAACATTCGTAAATATTTGAGTAAATTTCGAGTAGTTTGCGCGTAAAACAGACCTTCCCGAAAATTTTCACAGGGCTCTAGAGTGCGACCAATTTGGTCGCAAATGCAACCTTATTTTTCAGTGGTGCGACTAAAAATAATCAGAGGTCGCACCGGTGCCACCAGCCGTTTGAGGGAAAAAAAACTCTCCGCAATTCTGAAAGTCTTCCTGTGATTCAACAACAGACACACATTACGCCTATATCGTGGTCCAAACCAATCAATGATAGTGAAGGGCGGACCCCCCTCTGATTGGCCGTGGTCCAGATATTCCTGTACGTGTTGTACCAGAGGTCACGTTAACCAAGACAGTTCACCTATCAAAGTACACCACATAACATGAAGTTTGAAGAAGTATCGATGCACATTTCCCCCAGTCCTGTGTAAACTATGGCATGCACAGTTCTTTTATACAATGTTTTATTGAGTTGACAGAGCTCCCAGTCTGCAGCACCGGGAGTTATCCCCGTTCCGCTGCTCATGCGAGCCAGTAGGCGATTGCAAAACATACAAGGGATGATCAAAAGTCCAGACACTATGCACATAATAAACAACGTAAAACTTGCTTCAACTCAACTTTATTTATATAGCGCTTTTTACAATTTTCATTGTTACAAGGCAGCTGTACATGAGACACAATAGATTACAAGTAAAACAACTAAAGGCATATACCTGTAAAAACAAGAAAAAGGTGGAAAACAACAAAAGACAGACATACAAATGCTCCACACACAATATACATACATACTTACACACATTGACATAGACGCACACACACAAACACACTCACACACACACAAACACACTCGCACAAAAGGACAGTGAAAGGACACATTTGAGATAAAGGAGAGAGAGAACCACAGGTCAAATATTAAACGGACTATAAATTCTTATATATTAATTATTTCTAATTTCTGAATTCTAAAGCAGCCCCCCCGGCCAGGCAGATAGTGCAAAACAATATGCAACAATACGGTGGCGAGGAACCCAAAACTCTAATCGAGAAAAAAAAACTCAGGGGAACCCAGGCCCGACCGGGGGATTCCAGTTCCCCGCTGGCAAAAGCTGCTGCCTCTGCACAGGCACAACAGTGCTTGCACAACAAGGCTAAATAAAAATAAAAAATAAGCTTAATAAGGTAAATGGTAGATTTAAGATTATCATTAACAATCTAATAGCATTTGAAATGTTGTAGGAAAATCAAAGTTGCCACGTCCTTTATCCAGCTCTATCCTCTTAGCTCTTGTCAGGTCACCGCTTCCCATTCTCAGCTCTGCCATCAGGTCTGGGCATGAACTGCCTCCTGCGGTAACCTTGGAACAAAGAGACAAGACTGGCTGAGAGTAGAGTACTGTTCTGCACTCTTTGATGCAACAAGTACATCATTTGTTGTTGGATGTGTTCCTGGTTCCGGTTGATCTAAATAATGCAGCCTAAATCCTCTGAGGATTAATATTATGGAAGTTCACTGCTTATTAGTTGTTGTCCTTAATATTTGTTAAGTTCCTTGTGTAGTGATAATGGCAGAGCTGGAAAAAATCGCGACCGGACATTACCCCAGTGAATAATGGGCACAAGTTTGCTCCGATACCAGAAGAGCGATGGAGACAGAGAAGTTAGACATCGGTATGGTGCATGAGTTACAAAAAATATTAAGCTTATTTCACAATTTTTCACCATTTTTCGAGATGTACCTGTATTTAAAATTAGGAACTATAACTAATGTTGGTGTTGCACAAAACAGGAGAGGTCTTCCTCCCGCTTTTAAATAGTAACTTGTACTTTGAGTAAATTTTAAACAAGCTACTTTTTACTTTAACTTGACTGGTAACTTTACTCGTAATCAAGTACAATGATATCAAAGTAGTAGTACT
This sequence comes from Triplophysa bombifrons, assembly GCA_029783895.1. Classification (NCBI taxonomy): domain Eukaryota; kingdom Metazoa; phylum Chordata; class Actinopteri; order Cypriniformes; family Nemacheilidae; genus Triplophysa; species Triplophysa bombifrons. Next base: position 11,146,940 of record CM056455.1, read on the forward strand.
TGTAATTGAGTATAATTTTTTTGTACTTTTTCCACCTCTGGTTTCACATGTGACGGAGCATGTGAGCGGAGCGGTGAGAATTTCGGCTGCCTGTTCAAAGTCGCACCAGACCACTCTGTTCAATTCCGCTTCCCGCTCACCTACAATTTCATCCCGCTCCGGTGAAATCTCTCCACACTCGCTCAAATAAAAAATTCCCCTGCATGCCAAACATGGTATGCTCCGCTCACATGCTCTGACAAGTGACGTGTATGGTTTTAGGCAAAATCATAATTTTTATGTTTACTTGCCATTAAGGAATATTTTTTTTGAAATAATAATGATAAGAACTAGCTCCCTCATTTTAGCTTTTATTATTAAAGTGCTTTTTACCTTATTCTGGGACAAAGTAACTCGAAACGGACATGTTCACAAGTATTATGCTGTAGTAAAATACAAAAAGTATTGTAATAAGTATATTTTTTTAACGCTTGCTAACATGCGATCATAAATGACGTTTAATGCGAATAAATATGCAATATAAGAATGCAAGGTGCTTGTTGCTAAACCCATAAAGTTTGTTAGATGAACATCTACAGTTACCACATGAGCAAGCAAGTGTAATCATATTTTATTCTTACAACAAAAATTAAGATGTTCTTAAGATCTCAAAAATACATTCCAAACACAGGTTTTAAGATTTAGTGTTAGGCGGGACAGATGTTTTGAAAGATTGGATTGACACCAACATTGTTAATATCCATAACTTGTGTGGCTCTTGATTTAGAGTAAAGCCAAAGTGTGTCTGCTCACATCCAGCTTCAATGCTGCTGCGGTGATTGTATTTTCTCAATGGCTGGTGGGATTTTTCCTTATGGACCTCCTTATTCAACTGTTATGTTCTGGTTCTCCCATCTGCTTTAGATTGAAGAGCGAGCAATTCAAGACCTGTTACTCCATTACCATGCCTCCTATAATCCGGAGGAGCTGATAGTGGTGGAGAGATCACCCCAAGGTCCAATTGCCACTCCCACCTGGAACAAACACTGATGCTAACACACCCCTGACATCACGCTCCGTTTAAAGCCATTTACGGTGTAATGCAAGCCAAGTCCTGTTTTTCCTCACCTAATTCTGTAGTATGCAAGCTCATTTTCATTTACTGCTTCCTGATGTAATTCTGTCTGCATTTTTTCCATGGGTTATTCTGATCTCTTAGATGGGAAATACAGAAAAGACTGTGCTATGAAGTGGACTTAATCATGCTAATCAGAGAATACTTGCCAAATAATATTTTTGTTTTCTTTACTATGTATTGTCATGTTGAAATTGTATGCGTCTCACATGTTATGTTTGTGTCTGTATGAGGTTCCTTATAGAGACCAGGCAGAGAAATATAAATTCAACAAATTCCTCTCACACATTGTAAAAGTATGACGAAAATGTAATTGGCTTTAAAAAGCCTTTAGTTTAAAGTTTGAAGCAGCTGGTTGTTTTTTTTCTTATGCACAACAAAAACTTGACAGTGCCATCTTTATAACACATGCTTATTTTGGGTTTGAATATAGGGGTAGATTTTTTCTTTTCATTGCCAAACTATGATTGGTACTACATGCAATATTATTGTTCTTCATTTTTTGCTGAATGTGGATCTCAGTTGCATGCAATAAAGAATTGAATGTGTATCAGTGGCTAAGTTCTTTGTGATAAGCCATCAATTATCCCTTAAGGATGTGAACTGGGGACAAATGTTCTACTAGTGACAGATGTTCAGGAATCCTGCTTAAGAATAATCATGATTTGTTGCACAGTGTGCAGATGTTAGTGGCCGATTTAGTAGTTAAGTTTTCTCAACCCTTCCTACATCTGCTATTGATGGTACATAATTAACTAAAAAGAATTTTAAATGGTACCTATTACACATTTCACCTTTAATTGCCAGATTCTCTGCCCTACATCAAACATCCCAGAAGGTCCTCATTTTGAGCCCTGGCTGGGACGGGAAGGCATTTTGTGTGGAGTTTGCATGTTCTCCAGTGTGTGTTTACTCCGGTTGCTCCGGTTTTCTCCCACACCCCAAAGACATGCAGGTTAAATTGATTGAGGATTCCAAAGTGTCACTCCCCCAACTTGTGTATGGATCCACTTGTGTATAGAACCTCTTTGTGTATAGATTGACTTCTCGCCATAAATATAGCCTTAGATGCTGGAATGGCGTTAAGTATGAAACCATGAATAACAAATGTCTTCTTTTTAAATTCTATGCGCTGGTTTAAACATTGGCAGCTCAATTTGCTGTTGTTCCACAGAACTTTGCCTTATCACCATACCCCCTCTCCTCTCACCCTAAGCTTGAGGCCAGAGCAGCCATAAAACCCATCAGGACCTCCAGATGTGGCATGTAATAAACTGGACATGCGGCAGCACTGGCTAAAACAAAGAACATATCTTTGCATTCTTTTACACACATCATGGACAAATTATCGATCAGTTATTAACATATAAATTAATGCAAGCATGATGTTTAACATTCTAATGTCATGTTTTGTACTCTAAAGTGGTTTGGGAAGTAAAATATGCATAGGTAAACCACAAAAGTCACGTTTTAATGTCATACTTCATCCTAAGTTCCATACAATTAGTTCCATACAAAGGAGGAATGGAGAGTGAGCCCCCTCTGACATTAACAGCCGATCAAAGCATTGGAATGGAGGAGTACCAAATGCAATCTTCTTTCTTATCTAAAAAAGTTATAAAAGTACCTTTTCAGCAAAAACTCTTTGTTCTGAGTCTCTCTTTTGCGAATGCATAACAGACCAGCAAACTTCTGAGTCTCTGCTTCAGAGATACTGTAACGGTAATACCAACGTTCTTAGTTTCCATTCTTTGTGCCAGGAAACATTAATAGATATTCAAAGTTCTAAATCTCCGGTCCAGATAAACTAACAGATCACAAGGTTCTGAGTCTCCCCTAGAGACTGAAACAGATAACCCAAGTTCTGAGTGTCCCTTCCTAGGGACTGTAACAGATCAACAGAGTTCCAAGTCTCCCTACCAGAGAGACAATAAAAGAATTGATCAAGTAACTGCTACCAGTAAGTCTACTGTCCAGTAAGGCAGCAACAAACGTTTGCAACAAGGTTGAGCTCAGGAGTGCAAACCTTTACTCCGAGGTACCTTCATCTGCATGTTCCATATTGTTAGGACCTTTCTGCACCAGCTTCCAGGCCTTGCCTGCATGTTCAACATTGGTAGGACCCTCTTGGTGCTTAAGGGGATCATCATCCCACAACGCTTCGTGTTCAAGCTGTTAAACAGAATCTGACTTCTTCCCCACTGCACACAGCCCAACCTGACCTGTGGAAGACCTTGTCACCACCGGACTTCTCACGAACACATGGGAACATAAATATCACTTACAAAATCTCTTTCCAGAGACCTTGGCATTAGTATATTTGATCAGTTAATGTGTTTTTTAGAGTGTACTCACATTCAGCCGGTTGCTCTCAACTGTGCCTGAGCTTGATTTACCCCCCTTCATACTCCCCCGCTGGCCTGTACTTCAACTGTACTTTACCATCCAATCATTTACCAAAATCATTACAATGCGACTGCTTTGAAATAAACATAAACTAAGCAATCTCTCTCAGCTCAACTGAATACATCGTAATGTTATGTTTGGGGCTAAATAGGTGTATTTAACTTCATGCGCTTGCTGCGCAGACCGATCCCCTTATGATATCATTGTCATAAAAGATATTAGAGTAAACGGCTCATTATGCTTTTAAATCTCCCTTGCATACTTTATTATCCTAAAGCTGATCGTTACACACAGTGTTGCATTGTGTTTGACAAACCTCATATTTGGAGTAGTTTTGGTGACACATCCCTTCACGTAATAGAGCTGCGCTTTAGATGTTTTTTATGTGGCAGCTGAATCCTAAGGAGGAATATAAAACGTTGCATAATGTACATCATTAGTTGCCTTTAATATTGCATACTTGGTTAGCAGATGTGTACCAAATAGTTCTTTACCATCCGCACCCAAGCATCCTAGAACCACCCCTCAAGAGACAAGATCATCACTACTGTAGCAACTTACCTAGCAGCAAAATACAGCAGCCCTGAAGCTGAAAGAATTTTTTGGGGCAGGTTCAGCAAGGAAGAGGAGGTCTTGGGGGAAAGGCTACAACATTTGACTGAGAATGATGGTGGTTGAGGAGGTGCGTCGACAAGAGGAGGCTCTGAGGAAAGCAAAAGCTGTCACTCTTGACAAGCAGGGCCAACGTATTCCAAATTATGACAGGTTGTAAGACCAGCCTACTGCACATTTGATTAAACTGTTTCATTGTTTCACGAAGCCTCGCTTTGCCCATCACTAAAAATCGCCCAGGACAAAGTAATTCCACTTTCAAAGTGAGTTTAATCCAGACAGTGTACAAAAATCCACAGCAAACACAGCAAAAAGGTGCAAAAACGACATTTTACAAAAAGTAAATAAAAATATTTACTTATCCATACTGGAAGTAAGCATTCACAGGCTGTTACTATCAGTTGCAAATAAGCATGGAGGCAATCGTTCCTACTATACGCTCAAACACTGTGAGTTCTGACTAATGCTGCATCCAAATACCCCCACTTGCGGTCATGGCCACTTGAGAGCGTGTGCACGCGACAGTAAGTTAGAGCACAAGTCTGTCCAATCTCTCAAAAACGCCAAAGTGCAGTGCTCTTAACCCACACTATCTTGAATACCGCTTCCCATCATGCATCACGTTCTGGATATATCATGAGACTTTTTGCTCGGGTCACGCAAGATGTTGCGGACTTGCTAAGTGTGTCCAAATGGGTTAGAAACACTACATGCTCACTTGATCTTCACACCCACTAGAACACTTGGGCCAAAAACAGGAAATACGTTTGAAAATAGTCAAGTGGTCAAGTGCAAAGACCGTAAGTGGGGGTATTTGGATGCATCCAATGGATTGATATGAATCAAGTTAAAGTAAAAGTCACTATTTAAAAAATTACTTGAGTAAAAGTAAAAATGTATGCATTGAAAAAACGACTCTAGACAGTTACTTAGTTACTTTGTATCTGATTATATAGGCCCACTATTCAAACAATTTATCTTTACGCCAATATTTTAATATTACATTTTAATGAATATTTTTAATTATCATAAGCAGATATCTTTGCAATATACACACATAGATTGATGAATAGACAAGCACAGAAGAGACAAGCATTTCTATAAATTTCATCTAGTCCTGATGTCAGTGTAGTTATGTAACTTATTTAGAATATTAGACCATGTTAATCCAAAGTGAACCTGCAGAGTTTTGCATTTAAAATGCATTTAACTAAAGTCAGAGCATTTCCTTAGCTAATCTAGAACATTTGCAATGCTCTCTTAAATGAAATAAAAAAAATTGACAAAGCTCATGTTTTCTCATGTTGTGTCACATGAGTGTTGTGAAAAGCTCTTACTTGTAAACAAACAGTAAACAGTGACCCACTCTCCCATCAACAAGTTCTTCCTTCTGTTTTTTTAATTTTATTTCTGCAAGCCCATGTCTCTGTGTCTGATAGGTAACGCGCATGTTATTGTGTCTGACGAACAGGTCGCGTTGGTGCGCACATATGGCCGGCATTTATCATTGCTGGTAAACAATATGACACATTTGGAGTTTTTATTGTATAGATATATAGATTCATATACACTTCCAACGCTCTTAGTGTTCTGCATGTTGTTAAGTTTCGTGCTACGAGGAGCGAGTTATCCGCGCTTCAAATAATTCAGATCGTGCCACGGACAACCTTAAAAACAACGTGTTTTAAAATGCATATTTTAAAATGAAGGAACGTCAAGCAATGTAACAAAGTAAAAGTACAGATTTTCTATTAGAAATTTACTCAACGAAGATTAAGTTCAAACTTTTATTTTTACTTTGAAAGTACATATTTTCCAAAATGTTACTAAAGTAAATGTAACGAAGTAAATGTAGCGCGTTACCACCCACCTCTGTGTGTCATGCACGTTCGTTAGGATATAAGATAAATGCAAATGACCAGGTTCTGATAGAATCAAGCTGAGACTCCAAACCAACGCTGCGAGTGGTGTCAGGAACAATCGCCAACCTGAATAATATGCGTGTCATAACTCCCTGAAATATTACTGATGAGCTAACTGCTGCGACAGCATCCTGTGCAGTTGTAAACAACACTTGGTCTTACTGTATGTTAGCTTACAGAGTTTTCTGCTGTTTGCAAACAGACTATTATCTGCTTCAAACAGATTATTACTCACCCAAAGAGCAACCAACGGCCCCTGACCATCTTATTCCGCCCTGTCAGCAAATGCGTGGAGGTTTTTTTTGTGTGTGGTGTGTTATGGAGGGAGCAGCTGAGAGTATTAACTTAATTAGTCCATCAGCTGCATGCTGATAATCAGCAGCTTAGAGATGAGTTGAACAGCAGACCTGTGAATGGTGTTAATATTGAGCATGTTAATTCTATTTCTGCTGATGATCAGGATTCTCAACCTACTACATCGGTTACTGTTTCTGGGAGGTATATATACTGTATGTTCTCCGAGAAACACAATGTCCCAGGTTTTCGAGTAAGAGGTCCCATGATGATATATCTGTAGAAGATTGTGCAGTCATTGAGGTCTGAGAAGAACGTGCCCCGAGTGACGATGTTACTGTAGTGAAGTTATCACCTTTTCATTTGTCAAATTCATGTCATGCAGTCATCTCGAGCCCATTCTAATGAATTTGATGTTTGGTGTGATTTAATAAAGAAGAAATTCTTTTTCTATCTCTCTTTGCATATGTTAGCATCATTAAGGCATTAAAAAGCAGCCGGTAGAGAAGTACATCAGATGACTTCTCTGAAAATACGTTCAGGATAGTTAAGGGTCCTAATGTTCAGTAATAACTGCAATATTTCAGTTCAAGTATTTGGCAGTGAGATGAATGATAATCACCTGTTTGGATGAGTTAGTCAGCAACGGGAAAAGAATAAAAAGTTCTTGACATCCATGTTTAGAAAACAGTGAAGCAAAGTTGTCACTTTTTCCTGAGAAGAGGAATGTCCTATGTCCTGTCCATATGTATTTTGTGACATTAAATACTAATGAATGAGATTAAAAATAAATTACTGAAACAGAAATACTATAAACTACAGTCAAACACAAAAATATTCAGACACCATAAATATTTTTTACACAAATACTGTACATATCTTGGGCATTTTACCATTTTTGGTGACTGGCATTTTTTGCCCTGAGCTCTGCTTAATTCTCTGGTTAATTTTTGTCCTTGCCGGGTGTTTCGCCACTATGATATGAAATGCCTGTTCACCACACCTGCTTTTCTGCATGATAAAACTTAACCTGTTTACGTCATAAGGTGGGAAAAATAATTGATGTTGAAAAATAATTGTGCCGCAGGGTGTCCTTGTTACACTTTCAGTAATGAAAGGAGAAATGTTGGGTACCTGCATTTTACAGAATTCTTTAACACAGATTTTGAGCACAATGCCTTAAGGTATGATGATCCAAAAACTTATATCTTGTTCATTGGGCAAAATTTACATTTATTAATTTGTCAGACACTTTTATCCAAAGGGACCAACAGTTTAAGGCAAATCACGATTATGGCGATTTAGACTGTTATTACAAAATAAACCTTGGTCTGTTTGAATACTGGATTCTGATTGGCTGGAAGGTGTGCATTAAAAGCCTTTAACGGACGGGTAGCTCCAGTCAGTTTGATTACATTTAAAATGAACTGACAAAATAACCGTCATTTTCACCTGATCTAAAATGAGACTGTTTAGAGTGTTTACAGTTGTAATAAACCTTGCTTAACCAGTAGAGGTTTATTATCACTTATTCAATTCAGTCTATTTGAAGACACATATGCACCAGTCTTCCTGATCTTTTGATCTCAGTGGTGACTGGGCCAGCAGTGTGTATTACAAGCAGTGTTGGGTAAATTACTCTGAAAAAGTAATTAATTACTAGTTACTCATACAAATTCAATAGTGTAATTAGATTACTGTCCAAATGACCCTGTCCAAAAAGTATTTAGTTACTCATTGCTAATTACTTTCTATATCCTACATCAACCTTTATTAGTTAAGTGATTCAAGGATAGACATGAAACGGCTTATTTAATTCATTCAAATACATAATATTATTAACTGACCAAATTATTACAAATGTGAGGATTATACATTAAAGCACAGATTTTAAAGTAAGACTTTTAATTTTGATGTCCATTACACTATTGTACACGCATATATTGCACAAAGTATTTAATTTAATTACATCAAAAGTAACTGTAATAAATTACAGAAAACATAAGAGTAAACCCTTACTTTACTTTTTCAAGGGAAAAGTAATTAAATTACAGTAACAAATTACTTAGTAACTAGTTACACCCAACACTGATTACAAGACTCTTATTTTTAAAGTGCTCTGAAAAAATCTGAGTGTATTGTGAGCATGCCCAGAAGCCCATCAGTCACTTTTAACCTCACAGGACCTTTGCCACCTTTCACTCTGTCGTCTTTTGAGATTCCAGATTGGATTCAGCAAGAAGCTGCTTTAGTATATAGCGAGAAGGAGACTTCTGAGAAAACTAGCACTGGGTGGAGACTGGTCTTTTGATAATCATAGGTGGAGTGCTGGCAGAAAGTCTTCACTTTTCACTAAAAGTAAAATAGGATTATATGGAGTTGACTCAGTTGTTCTTATGTTGTTTTACATAACAATTGACAATACTTTGCTAAACAGCATATATGGTCTTCTCTTTTCATTTCACACATTCTTACACTTGGTAATATAAGCTGTTAATTATATCAAATATTTAGTTATTTATAACAATAATTCATGAAGTACTTAATACATATAGAGCTTTTCAGAAATATATGATACAAACCATTCAAAATAACGAGGAAATACTATTTAAATAACTATAATGAAAATGATTTTGATATATATATTGAATTCCCTTTAATCCACTTTGAACATTTCTCAATATATTCACCTTTGTTTAGACATCCAACCAATTACCACTAAATTAACAGCATTCAACATTAAATAAAATATGCAAGCATTCAACACTCTACATGTGGCCTTGCCCCATTTTGTGGCCTCGAGCCATCTCATGCCTAAGATTGTACATCGCTGAACTATTACCCTTTTAAACATCTTCAACAAAACAAAACACAATTACAATTACATCGACATCAATGTAACATCAACATGTTCTCAAACATTATGTCATTAACACTTTATAACATTTTATCATTAGAATACCTGAAAAGAGGGAGATTAAAATCATAAAACTCGCTGTTGTTTCCCCCTGCGAACTTTGTGTGGAATGAAGAAACCCGCGAGTTCTCCCCCTAGTGTTTCATCAGGCTAGAGAATCGCACTCCTTATCATGCTAATGATAACCCAAAAAAGACAAAGGACGGATTAACATTTTGTGAACATATTAAACAGCTTAAACAGTTCTAACGATATTAATGGCAAGACCATAGTATAAATGAAAAATATGTTCACTGTTTCCCAAGAAAACATATTTCAAAATACACATAAAAAACACCTTTCAATCTGTCACAGTCCCAGGCACATGCTGTTGAAATTCCAATAGGACTTTGGATCGGAATAATAGCCTACTTGCAGCCATCTTTGTAACCTTATAGGAAGTTTGGTACAGAACCATTTGCCATTTATCTCTCAGATGTGTGTTCTGACATCAGCTTGTCTGTGTGTCCGTCCGTGTGTGTGTGTCTATGTCTGTGTGTGTTAGTACTTGTGCATATTGTGTGTGTGGAGCGTTTGTATGTGTGTATGTCTGTCTTTTGTGTTTTCACCTTTTTCTTGTTTTTTACAGGTAATATAACTTTAATTGTTTTGCTTATAGTCAATATGTCTCATGTACAGCTGCTTTGTATCAATGAAAATTGTGAAAAGCGCTATATAAATAAAGTTGAGTTGAGTGATGATGTGTAAATCAGATCTTTCTTTCTTTGTTTCTTTGAAAACGGCAGTTCAAGAGGGACATACCAGATCTATGCTGCTATCATCTATAATAGAGAAACTACTAAATTTCTGACAGTTCTTTATTGGGATATGAAACCATGGATGGGTCTAATTTATGTTGTCTGTCATAGACTTTATAATCGCCTGGGAAAATAACATTTAACTTTAGTGGTAATAAAAGCAGGCAACGACCATGTTGAACATGGGTGCTATTCACGTGGGATATGTAAGTTTCAATCTAGCTTGTACCAAACCCATATCCACTTTCTCCCGATATTTCACGTCGCCTCTCATCAGGCGTAAAAGCCAAAAATAGATTTGGAAGAAAGTGTTTTAAGAAATGACAATCCTAGACACAGCGGCCGCCAATTTATATGATTACATTTTCAAAGCCAAGCATTTTTATAGCATTTTGGCTGGTTGTTTAAATAGAAATGCATTATGGAACTGAAAATCCCCCGAAAAAAGTTTTTGAAAACAGCTTTTTTCTTAGTATGTGCAATCCCTTGGGATTGTACTCTTGACATTGACATTGCTAGCACCATGCTCTCACCACTGAGCCACAAGAAAGCCATAGTAACAAATGCATACTGTTTGAAGGAGATTGTTGTTTGAATGCTTTCTTTCTTGAGACATGGTAGACTTGTGGTTTCTGAGAACAATTTTCTGGTTTGCAGTGGAAGAACATCTATAATTTGTTAAACATTATAGGCTACCAGTAAAGTTTAATCACCAAAGAATCCATGCTCAAGATCAGAATTTTTTTATTAATATTGAGAAACTCTACATCCAGCTATATTCAGGTTATCGGCTTCCGTCATTAAAAGTCGGCAGTTATCATTATCGGCCAACAGTACATGCCTAATTTATATATTTCCTGGGATTTTAACCCATAACTTCTTGAGAGTAAATTATATAATTTGGCTTTCAGGTGCTTTGTGTATTTTGAAAGATCTATTATCTGTTGTAAATAAGTGTCTCCTCCATGCATGCAATGACATACAACCAGTGTGAGCACCATTAGTCTTGATAAAAAACAAACCTCATGACAGCCGCACCAGTTAGCTCGAAAAAATTACCAATCTACCCAATCAGCACCCAAACTTTGCAACACTCAACAGGAGTGGTAAACTTTTCTATTTTAAGACTTCTCCAAAGGTTTTCTTTATTGCTTTCAATTAATCCTATTTAATATTATGAAATTAAAATGGTTTCCCAGAATTGTTCAAATAGCAGGTTTACAGTATCGAGGGGTAGGGGAGGGTCGTGAGATTCAACCAAATAGCAGTCTCTGAAAGTCCGTCACGATCATCTTACAGGGAAAAAGAACATAGCCTACCATAAACAAGAGTTCAACACAAAACACTGCATTTGATTAAATAATCAACATAATTTTGTTTATTGGTCTGAAGGTCCAAGTCTGGTTATTAGAGCTACTCAGATGTGGCATGAAACACATTGTTTACTCTTGGTCCTGCCAATAACATTTGTCAGACTCAGGACACAAACTTCTGGCCCAGTCGGTACTGTGTCATCTATTAAACATTACTGCTTTCATTCTGATCTGCTTTTTGGTTCAATGCTGTTTGGTTCAAAGGAGTTTTTCTAAAACAGTCTGGGATTCAAGATGCCAAACTAGGTGTGATGGTCTCAAATCCCACTATTAAGGAATACACACAAAATCTAGCTGACACTACTTGATGCTATAAACAGCAAGTTGATATATATTTTGGCTTAAAAGACCAACATCATATGAGCCATTATAAAAACCTTTCTGAACCATTTCGGTCTAAAAATACAAAATCTACACTAACAAATACAAAAACACTCAATCTCACAACACTCAATTCTCAAGTTTAATTTGCCTTTTAAATTATTGGGTGTGGCCAGATATCCCTACACCGTATCTCCCAAATGCAACATCTAATAACCACAAACCCTGGTAGTACATTCTGTATGAACAGGATGACATTCTGAGGACAAGTTGCAAACGTCATAATTTTACAGTAATCGGGGGAGCTATAACTTAAGAAAATTCATGCATGTAGCCACTGCCAAGAAAACTGTTTTTAGAAATGTGGCTATTGTGGTTAATTTGTCAAAATGATTACAGAATCTATATTGGAATCATGACAAGTCAATAAATTGAAATAAAAAAATTATGCCTTCATCTTCAGAAATTATTATGATATTTCATGAAAGTATTTTTCTTTTAGCAGGGACATACTTGCATGAAGATGAGTATGAATATGGCTTGTTGCCAGTATTCTTACACTTGTTTCTTCTACTGTATGTATCCAATACCGTTATCCAAAGAAACTTACAGTTTCGAGCTTCGAGCTATACCTTTTATGAATTCATAATATTTACACTTTGACCTTGGCATTGCATGAACCCTGCTCTAACATTTAATCAAGAGAAAAGCTAAACTAATTTTCCTAGCACAGGCTTTAGCCGATGTTAACCTACATGGGATCAAACAGATTTAAAGGGCGGGTGACAGTCGTAACGCATGGCTTTGTGTCTGCTGATGAATGTTGTTCATTTATGGCAGTTTTTCAGTTGAATGCTCAGCACGATACAGGTTAACTGGATTATAACTTTAAATTTCATCTATCTACCACATATTCAATAATGTGTCATTGAGTTTGCTGCTGCACAGCTGTACAGAGATCAGTCCTGCGCTCTCATTGGGTCACTCCTGTGACAGTAAAGTTTGTAATAGCTGAGTGAAAGGCGTAACCTGACGCTCAGAGAAACCCGCAGTAGGCTATTGCCATATTGCTGTCACACTACACCACCATTCTCAACCACTGTCTGCATGAACACACAGATAGAGATAGAGAGAGAGCGAGCGCGCAACCCCCAGCAATGTCTCGTCTGAGTTTATTGCTCTTATTTGATGCGGTGATCAAACATGCGTCTCATCTCCAAGTCATCTTTGGTGCATTTCAACTCCGTCTGTAGCGTTTAGGATCAACAGCGCAAGTTCCTGTTTATTCGCAAGCCTACACGATGGCTGAAGTGGACAACTGGATCAGTGGAGTTTCAGACTGTAAATTTAGCGTATTAAACTGGGAGCAGGTCCAGCGTCTAGACGTCATCCTGAACGAGAGCATCCCGATTCCTGGCCGCGGAAATTTCCCCACGCTGCAGATGAATCCGCGGCAGATCGTGACAGCTGTGCGGAGTCGCATGCGGGATCAGCGCATCCATTTGCGGGACGTGCGGCTCAACGGATCCGCCGCCAGCCACGTACTGCACGAGGACAGCGGGTTCGGTTATAAAGACCTGGACCTCATATTCTGCGCGGACCTTAAGGGAGAGAACCAGTTTCAGATGGTCAAGAATATTGTCCTAGACTGTCTTTTTGACTTTTTACCCGAGGGGGTCAATAAGGAGAAAATTACCCCACTGACACTGAAGGTGTGTGTTTATGTTGTGTTCAAGTGGAATTGACAAGTGGATGTAAAATGTATTTTTAAGTTGTTAAGGGAAGTGTCTATTAAAGCAATTAAAAAACTGAAAAGATTCAAGATCCTAATGCTTGGGTATAGCCTTGTAGGCTATTTACTGTAGTAAACTTTAGTGTTTATTTACTCACAATGTGCTGTTTAATAACAAAGTTTAGTAATTCCTACAATATACTACTGGAAAATTAAATTGACTAGTTTTCTTAATTATACAAGTATGTTTTTTTTAAAGTTTTTTACTTTTAAGCTCTGATTCATCACCAACTTTTACACCTTTGTTCATAGCATGTGTCTACAATATTGCACATTTATGGAAGGACATATAAACAAAATTGAATTAGAAGAATTAGAAAGACAGAAGCCACTGCATCACACGTCTGTCAAAAGTTGCCAGCATTCAAATTTGTGATTTGTTTCATGTAATATGCTATTTCAGATAGTCTACATGCTATTATATCCATTGACACAGTAGAAAAGCAATTTAAGTAGTTAACCGATAGGCTGGTAAAATATTGCTTTTCTGTCACTAATAGGATTGTAGTTAAGCAGGTTAAAGCCGATCTCAGCCTCTTAGATGTCCTGTGACAGGTACAGTAATAATGGAGAACTGATATGTCAAGCTTATCTGTTAGGTGCAAATCAACTATAATTTGAATGACCTTACACATTTTTCTTCTTCATGCAATGAAAGCAACTTTTAGTTGAAATAATTTAAATAGTAATAATTATTCCTTTTTTTGCAGGACGCATATGTACAGAAGATGGTGAAGGTGTCTAATGATTCAGATCGCTGGAGTCTGATCTCCCTCTCCAACAACAGGGGCAAAAACGTAGAGCTAAAGTTTGTGGACTCCTTGCGTCGACAGTTCGAGTTCAGCGTTGACTCTTTCCAGATTAAGCTAGACTCTTTGCTTCTTTTCTACGAGTGCTCAGAGAACCTGATGGCCAAGACCTTTCATCCCACCATAATTGGCGAGAGCGTGTACGGAGACTTTGCTGCTGCCTTGGACCACCTGCGCAACAAGGTGATCTGCACTAGAAACCCAGAGGAGATCCGGGGAGGAGGTCTCCTGAAGTACTGCCACCTTCTGGTTAGAGGATTCCGAGCTGCTTCAGAGTCAGAGATGAAGTCTCTCCAGCGCTACATGTGTTCTCGCTTCTTCATTGACTTTTCGGGTATCAGTGAGCAGCAGTGGAAACTTGAGTCGTACCTCCAGAACCACTTTGTAGGACTGGAGGACTGCAAGTATGATTATCTTATGAGATTGCATGGGGTGGTGAACGAAAGTACGGTGTGTCTGATGGGACACGAGAGGCGTCAGGCGCTAGAGTTGATTGCAATGTTGGCAGTCCACGTGCTGGCCGAGCAGAACGTCATACCCAATGTGGCAAACGTCACCTGCTACTATCAGCCTGCCCCCTATGTAGCAGACATTAACTTTAACAATTATTACATTGCCCAGGTTCAGCCCTTATTTTCCTGCCATCACAAATCCTTCTCTTCATGGTTACCGTGCCACTGAGCGGGTGGAGGAAGCAAAAGATATCGTTGTCTCATTTTGAGATGTATCATTGCATTGTCATAAAGGAGCTGAACTCGTTTTGCAATATACAGTGCAACGAAAGACTGTCTGCTTCCTAACTCCATTGATGGGAAATAATCTGGGGTCAATGTTAACCAACTCCGGCAAGGTTTGTCGATGATGTGGCAGCCGTTAAAGACAGCCTTTCCAACAGAACTTTCAAAAGGCTGCCTTTGCATTGCCATGCCTAACTCTTGTCTGATTGTATAGCTTTAAACAGCTGTGAAGTGGCAGTTCTAATGGCTGACACTGACACAGAGATTTAATGTAACATTATCAAATGCAATAGAAAGGAAGTGTTGGCTCTCTAGTCTCAGTCCGAATGGTACCAGATGTGTTGCAAATTACACAAAAAAAGTGTGTCTAAATCCTTTCGGTATAAATGAGGGGGAAAGTCATAAAACACTACAGAGACAGTTTTACAAACCGAAGATTCAGAGATTGTATTTTTATATACAGATTTATTTGTACATGTGAATGCATTCTAAGTGCCTGATGTTTGATGCAGTACAGTGATGTAATTAAAAACATCGTGATACAAGACAAATTGACTAACAGCTTGTGAATGTGTATAATGACAAACCCATTAAGAAAAAGCAGTTTGTTGTGTCGCATCGGTCACATCCGATGTAGACATGGAGTTTCATCGCGTTTCATCTTATAGGTCTCTGAATTGTGGAAGGAAATTATTTATTTTGCTTGTAATTCTAACTTATTTATTGTTATTGAGCGGAACCGTCTTTGTGTAGCACTTTAGGCCTACAATAAAAAACTTGCAGTCCGTGAAAGGCTTTAATGTGCGAGGCAGGGGGTGTCCTCCAAGTATCGCAAGTCATTTTGCTTGGCCACGGTTGTCAGTACAACAACATTCGACAGAAAACATACGGTGTCAGGTGAGAGATGAGAGCACATGCCGACATACTGCAGGAAACAAAGAAAAGACTTCTTTTGCAGGTCAAATGTGTGTTTCAAGCTTTCTAGAAGGAAGATATTTACCACAGTACCTCTGATAGTGGGACACTATTTACTGTAACACACAAGCAGGGAATTCAACAGCTCCTGCTAAAACCTTCAAAGCAAAACGGTCTGTGTTCATGCGCTCCCATCGCAACTGCACCATCTGCTAAACATGACACAGTGTTCACCCCATGTTAAGAGAGTGTTTAACCTGCTCTTGATTAATAGCACCGTTGAAGGAAGTGGGGGCAGTCTTCGAATATATGTTTAATCTTGAGGGCGAGACTTTGGAAAAAAAAGGAAAAACATGTGAGGCAGTAGAAAGTGAGTGAGGAAGTGAGAGAGGGCTGAAGGGATGGGTGCAGCTGGTGAAGGGGTTTATCTTCCTCAACATATAGTGGTGTGAAAAAGTATTTACCCCCTTCCTGATTATTATTATTATTATTTTTGCATATTTTTCATGCTTAAATGATCCAGATCATCAAACTAATTTTAATATTACACAAAGAAATATGAGAATGGTAAATAGAAAATGCAGTTTTTAAATGATGGTTTTATTTATTAAGGGAATTGACAATCCAAAAATGTCTGACCCTAAGTGAAAAGTAATTGCCCCCTAAACCTAATAACTAGTTGTGCCACCCGTGGCGGCAACAACGGCAATCAAGCGTTTGCGAAAGTCTTTCACATCGCTGCGGAGGAATTTTGGCCAACTCTTCTTTGCAGAATTGTTTTAATTGTGGGGTCTTCCAGCATGAACAGCATTTTTAAGGTCATGCCACAGCATTTCAATTGTATTTAAGTCCGGACTTTGACTAGGCCACTTTCGATTTTTTTTGCCATTCAGAGGTGGAATTGCTAGGTGTGTTTTGGATCATTGTCCTGCTGCTGCATAGTGCGTTTAAGCTTGAGGTCACAAACCAATGGCGGGACATTCTCTTTGAGGATTTTCTGGTAGAGCGCAGAATTTATGGTTTCATCAATTACGACTAGTCGTCCAGGTCCTGAAGCTGCAAAGCAGCCCCAGACCATCACACTACCTCCACCATGTTTGACTGTTGGTATGATGTTCTTTTTATGAATACTGTGTTAGTTTTACGCCAGATGTAACGGGACACACACCTTCCAAAAAGTTCAACCTTTGTCTTATCAGTCAACAGAATATTTGCCCAAAAGTTTGGGGGATCATCAAGATGCTTTTTAGCAAATGTGAGACGAGCCTTTTGTGTTCTTTTTGGTCAACAGTGGTTTCGCCTTGGAACTCTCCCATGTATGCCATTTTTGCACAGTCTCTTTCGTATTGTAGAATCATGAACACTGACCTTAACTGAAGCAAGAGGGGTCTGCAGTTCTTTAGATGTTATCCTGGGATCTTTTATGTCCTCCTGGACGAGTCGAGACAACATTGCAATTACGTTGTTTCTCATCTGTTCTTGAATTTCTTTAGATCGCGGCATGATGTGTTGCTATTTGAGATCTTTTAGATTACTTCAGTTTGTCAGACAGGTTCTACTTCAGTGATTTCTTGATTTAACAGATCTGGCAGTAATTAGGCTTGAGTGTGGCTAGTGAAATTTAACTAATTTATTCAATTCATCAGTTAATTCATGATTTACCAAGGGGGGAATTACTTTTTCACATAGGGTCAGAAATGTTTGGATTGTTTTTCCCTTAATTAATAAAACCAGATGGGTGTTTAATATTTGTTTTAGCCTGAAGTCATGAAAGCATTTTGTCTGTATTACAAACAACAGGGAATACTATCTATTTGTCAGTATTTTCTTGCTTTACTCAGAGTTTAAAAGTTTTGTAAGTTAATTTATTACCATCCTACTCACAATATTAGACACATTTTTCTCTCATATAGAACTTTCTGGTCAACCAGTACTGAATGTGTAATTCAGGGGGCCCAAAACTAGGTCCTGGAGGGCCACCATCTTGCTGAGTTTAGCTCCATTCAGTTCTGCAGGACAGTGGCCCTCCAAGACCGAGTTTTGGGACCCCTCGTGTAATTGTTACTGGTCATGTAAAAATATATTTATCCGTCTCATAAAAGTGTAGAACAAGGTGTTTGCAGTGTAGTGTTAATTGTCTTTGTGGTGGAGGACATTTTGAGATAGAATAGGAAAATGTATAAAAAAAAATAGATTTTACCGTAACTTTACAGCATCACTTCTGTTGATCACCTCAAATGCTGAAACATCTCCTCTACAAATATCTCTCTTTTTTGGATGACTGAGTGAGGAAAATAGCATTGACTTAAATTGTGAAAGCCACACAAAACTGCTGTGCTTGTACTGAAAAGAATACCATTAAAATAGTTTTTTTTCCAAATGTATTGTGTTTTTGAGCTACATAAATACATTTTAGTACTTTGTTTTAAGCTTAAGTAGGTTCTCACTAAGCAGTGTCATTTGAGGTTTTGAAAATTATTATTATAATACAGTATTGCTTATAAGTGAGCAGACTATAGGAAACAGTTCTGAGTATTCATCCCAGTAGTCATAATATAAGCTCATAAGATGAAGGTCATTTTATTTCCTCGGGATATGACTCCTTTTAAAACTATCTGTGAATACAGCAGATTGTTGCCCTGCGATGTGTGGCTTTTGTAGCGGATTGAAAGATTTGAACTTATTGCAGTTTAAGACTGAATCAGTGTTCATTGCGGGACAGCATGGCCACATCTACTGTATATGCTCACATGCTTACATTTCTGATCTCTCTGTGATTTGCACTACTATTTATTGATATTTTTGAGAGTCCTGTGGATTTTACTGGCAGAGGGAGGATAAAGTTGTGGTGTGTTTATTTTTATCTTAGTTGTGGATTATGCAATGATGAGTTCCCTTTCTGTCGGTCTCTCGACGTTGTGTCGAGAACGACAGATGGGGTTCGCCCTTGAGAACCAATCAACTCTGACTACTATAGAAAAGGCCAATGAAATTTGGCGAATGAAATTTGCATGCCGGGCTCCGCCCCCGGATATCCGGTATAAAAGGAAGCCGGCGTGCATCATTCACTTACCTTTTGTTCTTCAGAGCGTTCGCTCCTGACTACGAACAGAACGAATTCAATGAATTCTTCTTCTGCCGGATCTACGACGTGTTGCAGCGGATCGTCCCTACCTGCAGCGACCTTCCCCTGGGCGTCTCGGCAGTTCCGGAGGTGTTAGAGATTTTTTCTAAAAAGTCCTTTTCAGGACTGACTGAGCATTCTCCAGCGCGGCAAGTCCCGCTGTTCTCTTGGGTGCGGCACCCTCATCGAGGAGGGGGATGGACACGATCGCTGCGTTAGGCGTCTGGGCGTCCAGCACGCTGAAGCAGCGTTCGTTGACACATCTGCCCGCACTGCGGGCAGATTGTCATTCAGAAATTGCGGTCACGGGTGGCTGTCTTCCTACGGGAACCAGCCACCATTTCGTCTGCTACCTGGGCTGTGACATCTGTGGCTACGGCCCCGATGACCACCCACGTTAGCAGCGTTAGTGATATGGGGAACTCTGCGAACGTAAACCCGCCAGCCAAGTGCTCACGGGCCGATCGCACCCCGATTCGCTTTTCTGAACGTCCCCCAACCGGCGGTGGCATACCGTCCGGATTCTCACGCACACACTCGGAAACGATGTGTGACGTAGATGAGATGTCGCTCGCAGCATCGGAGGGAGACTGACATCCGACTCTGACGAATCCGAGCTCTACCCACAGCGGTCGAGTTCAGGAGGAAGCAGAAGTGATGTCATCCATGCTAACCCGGAGATGCGTGGTTCCTGAGGTCGGAGCGCGGTGCAAACCGCGCCCACCCGGGTGCCATGTTTTTCCCGGAGGTGCATGAGGAGCTGTGTGAAACTTGGAACGCTCCATTCACGGACCGTTCCAGTGAAACTAGCTCCGGCTCCCTTACTTCCCTCGTTGGTGGGGCAGCCAAAGGCTACGTCGACATCCCCCGGGTGGCTCGGGCGCCGGCGGTACACCTGTGCCGCGGGCGGCTGCCTCCTGGGGGGAATCGGCCACGCCTACCGTCCAAAGCGTGTAGGACTTCGGCATCACTGGTGTCGAGGCCTTGCACTGCCGCGGGCCAGGCTGCCCCCTCTCTATGCCGTGGCCATCCTGCAGGTCCGCCAGGCCGGGGCGTGGAGAGAGCTCAACGAGGGTAAGGCCGACCCGGGTATAATGCAGGATCTCCGTGCCGCCACTGACAGCGCTCTACGGGCGACTAAGGTGGCGGCGCGGGCCCTGGGTCGGACGATGTCCACGGTAGTGGTCCAGGAGAGACACCCCCGGCTATATCCTTGTGCAGAGGAGTGACACCAAGGAAGTCCGCTTTCTTGATGCACTCATCTCGCAGGGTGGGTTGTTGGTAACACCGTCGAGGACTGTGCTCAGTAGTTCTTGACGGTGAAGCAGACAGTGGCAATTAGCCTCACGCCGCGACTCGGCCGCCTACGGGCCTCCGAGATCTCACGTGATGTCTGCTTCCCTGCAACCCAGGACCCCTTCGACATCAGGTTTCGGTTCCTGTGCCCCCACAGGCGGCACCCCGGAAGCAGAGGTCGAGGGGGAAACCTCCACCCCGTCAGCAACCTTCTCTCGAGAAGGGACACTGACGGGAAGACCCAGGGGAGAAAAACATCGGGCCCGAACCTTCACAGCCACGGCTCTGATCGGTCGGTACGGGACGACTCCTGCCTCGTCACCAAAGCCGGGCCCTTTTCAGGGCTTGGCGCCCACTACTCGCAGAGTTTTCTTTTCTCCCCGGGTGTACTTACAGCCTATCGCACACTCCTCTGGACTGTGCACGGCGAACCGACCTCACACCCTGGCGAGGCGTGAGGTCGTACACATACGACAGCTGTCACCACTCTCAAACCGACAGTGTGTGCCGTTGTTCCGCCAGGCAGGTAAAAAGGCGGAGCCAACCTTCCCTCCGGGGACCCCCGCGACATGGTTAGCTCCGCCAGCCAACGAACCCCCCCCGTGGGAATGATGAAGCAGACCATCCCCTTGGTCACCCTGTCACAGTCCCTGGGAGCTCGAGCTGCCCACACTGTCTCGCTGGCTAATGAGGGCGGTCCGTCTTGGTTACTCGATCCAGTTCGCCAGAGACTCAGACCCAAGTTAGGGGCATCATCTCTCCCTCTGTCAGAGGCAGGGACGCCTCCGTACTTCAGGTAGAGGTCTCCACCCTTCTGGCAGAACAGGCATCGAGTTCGTCCCTCACAACCAAGATGTTCAGTGGGTTACGACCCGCACTTCATCATTCCAAAGAAACACGGTGGGTTGCAAAGGTCTGCGTACCCTGAACAGAGCACCTTCACAAGCTGCCGTTCAGGGTGCTCACGCAGACGCGCGTCCTGACATCTATCAGGTGTTAGGATTGGTTCGTGGCAATCGACCTGAAGGACGCTTACTTTTATGTCTCTATCCTCCTCGACACCGGCCGTTCCCACGGTTCGGGTGCGAGAGGCGGGCTTATCAGTACAGAGTCCTCCCTTTCGGTTTGTCCCTGTCTCCACGGTCTTCACGAAGATCGTGGAAACCGCCCTTTCTCCCTGAGGGGAGGAAGGCGAGTGGGTACTAAACTATCTCAGCGACTGGCCTATCTTGGCACACTCGTGAGATCTGTTATGTACACAAAGGGACCTGGTGCTCCGGCACCTAGATCGATTGGGACTCCAGGTCAACCAGGAGAAGGGGCAGGCTCTCCCCAGTGCAGAGCATCCTCTTTCTCGGTATGGAACTCAACTCTGTCACCATGTTGGCGCACCTCTCCGCAGTGTGCGCCCAACCAGTGTTGAACTGTCTGAAATGAACATTTTAGGCAGACAGCGGTCCCCCTGAAATAATTCAGAGGCTCCTGGGACATGGCGTCCTCGTGGGTTAATACCCCTTGGGTTGATGCACATGAGACCGCTCCAACACTGGTTTCAGAGTCGAGTTCCGAGGAGAGCGTGGCACACCGGCAGCAGGTGCATGGTGATGACGCCCTGCTTCCGACGCACCATAACCCCTAGTCTTCTATGACTTTTTCGACGGACTCAGGTCCCTCTGGGCAGGTTATGAGACAGGTCGTGGTGACGACTGACGTCTCCCTGCAGGGGTAAGGTGCAGTGTGCAACGGGCACGTAGGCGGGGCGTTGGACGAACCCCCGCCTGCGCTGGCATATCAATTGCCAAGAGTTGTGGGCTGTGCTACTTGCACTGAGCAGGTTACGGCCTCTCGTGCGAGACAAGCACGTGCTGGTCCGAGGACAGCACTATAGCTGTAGCGTACACAGATCGTCAGGGTGGCGTTCGCTCACAGCAGCTAACACAACTTGCTCGACGCCTCCTCCGGTGGAGTCAACAGGTGACCCGTTCCCTGCGGGCCACGCACACCCCGGGCAAACTGAACTAGACAGCCGACGTGCTTTCTTGCCAGTTTTTGCCTCGTGGAGAGTGGCGACTCCACCCCCGCGCAGTCCAGCTCATTTGGAGGCTGTTCGGGTAGGTCCAGGTACACCTGTTCGCCTCCCGTAACACCACCATTTGCCCGCTTGGTATTCCCTGCCCTCGGCATGGATATCCGAGCGCACAGCTGACCGCGGGATGGGCGGAAGCACACCTTCCCCCCCCCAGGAGCCCCCTTGCACAGACGCTGTGCAAGGTCAGGGAGCAGGAGCACCAAGTGTTATTGGTTACACCACATTGGTCTAACCGCACTTGGCTTCAGAGCTGATGCTCTGGACAGCGACTTCCCCTGAACCATTCCCCTGACAGAGGACCTGCTCTATCAGGGGAAGGACACGTTCTGGCATCCCAGATCAGACCTCTGGAACACCCATGTCTGGTCTCTAGACGGGACGAGAAGATCCTGAGATGGCTACTCCCCCTCTATGGCAGAGACCATCACCCGGGCTAGGGCCCCATCTACTAGGCGGTTACACGCCTCTAGATGGTGCCTCTTCTCGTCCTGGTGTCTCTCTCAAGGAGAAAGACCCACTGAGGTGCTCGATCAGGATTGTGTTTTCCTTCTTACGAGACTGGAGACTAGTATCTCCCCTCCACACTGAATGTGAATGTAGTCGCTATTGCCACTCATCACGACTCGGTCGGTGGAAAGTTTCTAGGGCAATACGACCTGGTCGCCAGGTTCCTAAGGGGTGCGAGAGGGTGGATTCCGCCTCATCTCCGCTCCATACCCTCTTGGGACCCTAAGTGGTCCTGGGGAGCCTCAGTGCCCCCCGAGAGCCCCTCGGAGATTCCGATCTTCCTTACAGGGTAAGACGGCCCTCCTGACGGCGCTCACTCCCTTCAAGAGGGTAGGGGACCACCGAGCATCCTCCGTGTCCCCGGATTGCCTAAAATTCGGCCCTGAAAACTCTCACGTTTCTTGAGACCCAGGCCCGGATGCGTGTCCAAGAAGTTCCCACTACTCCCTCCGGGGCCAAGTGGTGAACTTGCAGGCGCTCCCCATAGGGGAGGAAGACCCAACCTGATCAGTGTTGTGTCCAGTAGGTGCTGGACCGCACGCAGAGCTCTGAAGCTCTGACCAGCTCCGTGTTTGTTGGAGGACAGCAGAAGGGGAAGGCTGTCTCCAAACAGAGGCTGGCGCACTGGGTCATGGTAGCCGCTTTGACGGCATTCCGATCTCAGAATCTCCCATGTTGGCAGAAGCGCCTCTCTAGCAGACATCTGTAGAGCTGCGGGTTGGGCTACGCCCAAACACCTTCGCAAAGGTTCACAACCTTTGCATAAACCCGGTGTCAGCCCACGTCCTGCGTGGCGACATGTAGGACTGGCATCCGGGGGGGCGTATGCCTGCGAAAGCACCATTCCACCCTCTAACAGGTTGGGTCAGTGTGCTATCTACCTTTTTCTTCTTACCCAAACCCATGGCTAAGAAACTGGTACCTCATCTACCTCCCTTCTTACCCAGACACTGGTTAAGAATAGGCATTCCATCCATCACTAAGCAGCACCCCCTGGGGGTTGGCTGGGCAGAGCAGCCTTCCCCCTTAGGCCGGGATTCCATATGAACTATCACAGATAGCTCTAACCGGACCTAGTGCTACCGGACGTCTGTAACACCCCCTCCGTGGGCTGTTCCGTCTGATGTATCCTCATGAGAATGGTTCCCACTCCTGGTAACCCATGAACTTCCCCAGGTGGACCTCCACCTCGCGGTTAACTACCCAGTCCGCACATTCCATGCGTTCTCCTCCAAGGACGAGACCATATCTATATCCACCATATTCCTCCCCACGGGTAGGAGGTGGCCTCTGCAGCGCATTCCTGATTAAGGACGTGGCGCTTACCCGGTGTAAACCCGAGCCGGACGGCCTCTCGCCTGTAGAGAGCTAAGGCCCCCGTCCGTGAAAGGTTATCGGTCAGGGCTGTACCCATCTTTCTCCAAGAAAGCTCTGGTACCCCCCGACCGCCACACTGGAAGGTTACAGTTTCGCGGAAGCATCGAGCTGACACGCCCAGGCTTGTTACCGTCGCTTCGCTAGAGATTGTGACGCGATACAGCGTTGTGGCGTTTTCCAGGGGCAACCCCATCTGTCGTTCTCGACACAACGTCGAGAGACCGACAGAAAGGGAACGTCTTGGTTACGTATGTAACCTCGGTTCCCTGATGGAGGGAACGAGACGTTGTGTCCCTTATGCCACAAACACGTATCGTATTCTGCTGCAGTCGTGAGAGGCTCTCAGGCTCTTCAGAACAAAAGGTAAGTGAATGATGCACGCCGGCTTCCTTTTATACCGGATATCCGGGGGCGGAGCCCGGCATGCAAATTTCATTCGCCAAATTTCATTGGCCTTTTCTATAGTAGTCAGAGTTGATTGGTTCTCAAGGGCGAACCCCATCTGTCGTTCTCGACACAACGTCTCGTTCCCTCCATCAGGGAACCGAGGTTACATACGTAACCAAGACGTTTTCAGTGTTGAAAACTCATTTACAAAGTCAGTGTCACATTAAAAGTGAAACATTATTTTATGGCACAGACACAAGCATCTTGCTGCTACTTGTATCAGTGATTTAAAATGCTTTGAATTCTTCATTTCTAGTTGCTTAATGTTTCTTGAATTGCTTGTTTGGTTAACTTTGTGTACAAAAAGCTAAAACACGTTTTACTGAATAAAAAAGAAAATGTAAAGATTGCAAAGTGTTCTTTTATGTTGTCTACTTGCTGAAAATCAAGGCAATTTGGTATTTGTTATTTTCTCTCCTTTGACAATGAGTAAATCTGATCGTTACAACATTACAACATACAGCATTATTGGTGGCACTATTTTACAGTACATGTACCTGTCCACAGTCTATGTACAACAAAAAAATAGTAATCAACTAAATATCGGTAAGGGTTGGGTTCATAAATCTCAAACAGACCACACTAAACTTATCATTGCGATATATGCTAGAGAAATGTGTGACATATATTTAAATATTGTAAATCTTTACTGTACCCTTAATAAAATTATGTAGCAGACAAAGCCTAAAAAAAATTTAGTTACCATAAATTAAACATAAACAGCCACGAATTCCAAATTTTCCCTTATTAAGCAATTCTAAATTTATGACCATTTCTCAACTCAACTTTATTTATATAGCGCTTTTTACAATTTTCATTGTTACAAAGCAGCTGTACATGAGACACATTGAATACAAGAAAAACAACTAAAGGCATATACCTGTAAAAAAAAGAAAAGGTGAAAACAACAAAAGACAGACATACACATGCTCCACACACACAATATGCATACATGCTTACACACATTGACATAGACGCACACAGGCAAACACACTCGCACACACGCACAGTGAAAGCACACATTTGAGATAAAGGAGAGAGAACCACAGGTCAAATATTAAACAGACTATAAATTCTTATATGCAATATAAATTATGTCTGAATTCTAAAGCAGCCTCCCCGGCCTGGCAAATAGTGCAAAACAATATGCAAACGGTGGCGAGGAACCCAAAACTCCAATCGAGAAAAAAAACTCAGGAGAACCCAGGCCCAACCAGGGGATTCCAGTTCCCCTCTGGCAAAAGCTGCTGCCTCAGCACAAGCTCAACAGTGCTTGCACAATAAGGCTAAATAAAAATAAATAAACTTACTAATAAGGTAAATTATAGATTTAAGATTAGCATTAACAATCTAATAGCATTTGAAGTGTTGGAGAAAAATTGTGTCAAGTTGCCTTTATCCAGCTCTATCATCTCTTGTCAGGTCACTGCTTCCCATTCTCAGCTCTGCCTACAGGTCTGGTCATGAACTGCATCCTGCGGTAACCTTGGAACAAAGAGACAAGACTGGCTGAGAGAAAAGTACTGTTCTGCACTCTTTGATGCAACAAGTACATCATTTGTTGTTGGATGTGTTCCTGGTTCCGGTTGATCTTAATCAGGGTTGTCCAATGTCGGTCCTGGGGGGCCATAGTCCTGCAGACTTTAGCTCCACCTTGGCTCAACACACCTGTTAGGAAGTTAGTCACCTGCTAGTCTGCTTTGTGAGACCTTGATTAGCTGTTCAGGTGTGTTTTCTTTAGGGTTGAAGCTAAACTTTGCAGGACACAGGCCCTCCAGGACTGACTTTGAATTCAATTCAATTCAATTCAAGTTTATTTATATAGCGCTTTTCACAATGTGTATTGTTTCAAAGCAGCTTTACAGGGGCAAACAGGAAAAACAGAAAAACACAGCACAGTGCATGGTATTCATACAACGAGTAAGATCATACTAATAAATAATAGCTAATTTCTAAATAAATAAATAAATGAATGAATGCAGTCTCCCGGTGAGCAGGCCAACACTGCCCTGCTGTGGCGAGGAACCCAAACTCCAATGATTAATTAATGGAGAAAAAAACCTCGGGAGAAACCAGGCTCAGCCGGGAGGGCCAGATCCCCTCTGACGTGTCATAGCTGCACTCAAACTGGTGACATGTGATTTAAGTTTAGCATTTAATACCAAATGTTGTAACTTCAGCATTAATAAGCCAAATAGTCCGTCTTTGCTCTTGGTTGGGGATGTAGTGGTCTGAGCTGGGATGGTCCGATGGTCATATTTCTCTTGGCTGGTGGTGGAATTGCCTTAGATGGAGCTGGGATGGTCAGTCAGTCTGCAGCTGTAGCTGGCGTGATCTCAAATTGGGGATGGGCATCTGTCGGTCGTCTGGACATGGTGGAACTTCTTCCTACCTCGGGATGGGCATCCCGAGGCAGAGGCGGAAAGAGAATAAAGAGGATAATTAGCATAGCTGCTGTTCATTAACTATGCATTAAGTGAAAGCTTGGCTGAAAAGATGTGTCTTTAATCTAGATTTAAATTGGGAGAGTGTGTCTGACCCTCGAATAGTATCAGGAAGGCTATTCCAGAGTTTAGGTGCTACGTATGAGAAAGCTCGTCCCCCTTTGGTGGATTTTGTTATTCTAGGTGTTGTCAAAAGTCCTAAGTTTTGAGATCTTAGGGAGCGTGATGGGTTGTAACGTGATAAAAGCTCGGTTAAGTAAGTAGGTGCTAAACCGTTCAGGGCTTTGTAAGTAATTAAAAGAATTTTAAAATCAATACGATACTTAATGGGTAGCCAGTGAAGCGATGTTAAAACTGGGGTTATGTGATCGTATTTTCTTGACCTAGTAAGAACTCTGGCAGCAGCATTCTGAACTAACTGTAGTTTGTTTATCGATGATACAGGACAACCACTAAGTAGAGCATTACAATAGTCAAGCCGTGAGGTCACAAATGCATGAATAAGCTTTTCTGCGTCTGCAACACATAAACTATTTCGTAATTTGGCAACATTTCTAAGATGGAAGAAGGCTATTTTTGTGATATTTGAGATGTGATTTTTAAATGACAGGTTGCCGTCTAATATAACGCCTAGATCTTTAACAATATTTGTTGGAGTAACAGTGCAGCCTTCAATTTGCAGGCTGTAATCGGAGATATTCTGTTTACTTGATTTTGGTGCTATAAGTAATATTTCTGTTTTGCTAGAGTTTAAAAGGAGGAAATTACTAGTCATCCAGTGTTTTATGTCCTCGATGCACTCAGCCAGTTTGGATAGCTTAAATGAATCATTTGGTCTTGATGAGATATATAGCTGAGTATCATCTGCATAACAGTGGAAGCTAATTCCATGTTTTCTAATAATGTTTCCGAGGGGCAGCATGTATATGGAGAAAAGCAGGGGTCCTAAAACCGATCCCTGAGGTAATCCATAATTTACTTGCATAAGATTTGACGATTTCCCATTTAAATGGACATATTGATATCTGTCTGTTAAGTAAGATCTGAACCATTGCAGTGCCTGTCCCTGAATACCGATATAATTGTGTAAACGATCTAATAGTATTTTATGGTCTACAGTATCGAAAGCAGCACTAAGGTCAAGCAGGACTAAGAGTGAGATGTTACCTTTATCTAAAGCAATAAGGAGGTCATTTGTAATTCTAACGAGCGCAGTTTCAGTGCTGTGATGCGGTCTAAAGCCAGACTGAAACTTTTCGTGCATGTCATTATTTTGTAGGAAGGTACACAGTTGAGTTGACACTACTTTTTCTAGTATTTTAGACAAGTACGGGAGATTTGAAATCGGTCTATAGCTTCCAAGTTCATTGGGGTCCAAGTTTGGTTTTTTGATAAGAGGCTTAATTACAGCCAGCTTAAAGGGCCCTGGGACATGTCCTAGATTAATTGACGAGTTGATGATGTTACAAATGGGCTCAATTACAGCAGGTAGTAACTCTTTTAATAAAGTAGTCGGAATGGGGTCTAATAAGCATGTCGTCGGTTTGGATGTTGCAATAACTTTAATTAATTCTTCCTGATTTATAGGAGAAAAACACTCTAGCTTTTCTTTTTGGGTGACGGTTGAAACTAATTCTTCCGACACACTTGGAGGTTTGGTTTTAGCTATGTTGTCTCGTATTATTTCGATTTTATCGGTAAAAAACTTCATGAATTCATTGCTACCAAGGTGCGGCGGAATACCCAGGTCAGGTGGAGTCTGTTTGTTTGTTAGTTTAGCAATTGTACTAAATAAAAACCTTGGATTGTTTTTGTTATTTTCTATGAGGTTACGGAAATGCTCGGCTTTTGCTGCTTTTAGTGCCTTTTTGTAACAGCTTGCACTCTCTTTCCATGCAATTTTAAAGACCTCTAATTGGGTTTGTTTCCATTTTCGCTCCAGTTTACGAGTTTCTCTTTTTAGGGCTCGAGTGGTGTTATTATACCATGGTGCTATGATCTTTTCAATAATCCTTTTTGACTTCATAGGTGCGACCGCTTCTAATGCATTAGAGAAAATAGTGCCCATGTTGCTGGTCATGTCATCGAGCGATTCTATATTAGTTGGAAAGGTTATTAGAGGAGTCAGATCTGGCAAGTTCTTTACGAAACTATCTTTAGTAGTTGAGGTGATTGTTCTACCCTGTCGATAACGAGATATACAACTGATTTCTGCAGTGCGAAGTGTACATGTTATAAGATGGTGATCGGAAACATCGTCGCTTTGAGGTATAATATCGATATTGGTTAGATCGGCTCCGTGAGATATAATCAAGTATAGGGTATGATTAAGGCGATGAGTAGGTCTATTGATGTATTGTGTTACACCACAAGAGTCTAGTAGTTCCTTAAACGCCACAGCTAATGGATCGTTAGCACTATCTACGTGGATATTAAAATCTCCAACAATCAGTACTTTATCGACGTTAACCAATAGATCCGATAAGAAGTCTGCGAACTCTATCAGAAAATTAGTGTAAGGCCCAGGGGGTCTATACACAGTAACCAATGTAAGAGAGACCAATGATTTTTTACTTTTGTTTGGAACTGTTATGTTCAACGCAAGCATTTCAAATGATTTAAATGTATGCATTGTTCTCCGAGTAACGCTAAGAAAGTCTCTAAAGATTGTTGCGACACCACCACCTCGACCAACCGGACGTGGCTCATGAATATAACCGTAGCTTGGTGGAGTAAACTCATTTAGACCGAAGTAATCATTTGGCTTAAGCCAGGTTTCAGTGAGGCAAAGTATATCAAAACTGTTGTCTGTGATCATTTCATTTACAATAACTGCCTTTGGATTTAGTGATCTAATATTAAGTAGCCCAAACTTTAGACTTTGGACACCCCTGATCTAAATAATGCAGCCTAAATCCTCTGAGGATTAATATTATGGAAGTGTAGTGTATGCAAGATTAAAAAGATGCGTCTTTAGTCTAGACTTAAACTGACAGAGTGTGTCTGCCTCCCGGACAGTGCAGGGAAGAATATTCCAAAGTTTAGGCGCTAGATAAGAAAAGGATCTACCAACTGCACTTGATTTTGAAATTCTAGGTATTACCAACTGACAGGATGCTTGAGAGCGTAATGCACGTGGAGGATTGTAATACAATAGAAGTTCATTCAAATACTGCGGCGCTAGACCATGTAGGGCTTTATGGGTAATAAGCAAGATCTTAAAGTTAATGTGATGCTTTATAGGTAACCAGTGCAAGGTTGACAGAACCGGGGTTATATGCTCGTACTTTTTTGTACGTGTAAAAACTCGAGCTGCCGCGTTTTGAACCAGTTGCAGTTTTTGTAATAGGCCTGCAGGGCAACCACCTAAAAGTGCATTACAGTAATCTAGTCTTGATGTCATGAATGCATGAATTAATTTCTCTGCATATGACAGTGACAGCATATGACGTAGTTTAGATATATTCTTAAAATGGAAAAATTAAATTTTACAGGTGTTGGCGACATTAAAGTCACCAACGACAAAGACTCTATCTGCGGCCAGTACTAGTTCTGATAAGAACCCACCAAATTCTTTAATAAAATCTGTGTGGTGACCTGGAGGCCTATATACAATAGCTAGAATAAATCTTAAAAATGTTTTGTCCTTAGTAGTAGGTGTTGATACGTGAAGTACCATGACTTCAAAAGAATTGTATTTAAAATTAGACTTCTGAGAGGTGCATGAAAGAATTATTGTGAAGTGCAGTGACACCTCCCCCTCTACCTTTTAGACGAGGCTAATGTTTATAGTAATAATCTTGGGGAACGGATTCATTTAGAGTAATATAATCATCTAGCTTTAGCCATGTTTCTGTCAAACAGAGCATGTCTATTTTATGATCGGTTATCATATCATTTACAAAAAGTGCTTTATTTGAGAGAGATCTAATATTAAGCAATGCGAGTAGTAACAGTTGATTATCTGTATTTTGGTCATGTTTGATTTGTTTAACATTTATTGAATTACTTTCAAGAGGTAAACGCATTATCTTTTGTTTGCTAATCCGGGGGACAGACACAGTCTCTATTTTATGTTGTTTGTGAGAAGGGATTATTACATGTTGTATATTTTGTGTATACTGTAACGTGAGACAGCAAGCAGACAGTTGGTTAAGCCATTCTGTCTCCTTCCTGACCTGGGCCCCAGGTAGTCAGCCTTTAGCATTATTAAGACTGTGTGCCAAATTTCTAGAGGGAAACCCCATATCGTTTCAACAGGTCAGGTCTGCCCTCAAAACTCTTCCAGTTATTTATAAAATCTATATTATTCTGCAGGCACCACTCAGACAACCAGCCATTTAGTGATGATAATCTGCTATAAATCTCATCACCACGGTAAGCAGTGAGGGGGCCAGAGAACATTACAGTGTCTGACATTGTGCTTGCGAGCTCACACACCTTTCAATAGCACAACAACTTTTTCCAGTTTTAAATAGAGGACAGATAGTTGTAAACACTGTTGCATTCAGTCTTTCTGCCACTCATACTCTCTACATTGGAATTGCTCATGAGTTGCTGTCTGTAGAGTGATCAGTCACTGTAGTAGACATCAAGGGATCTTGCCATGTATTGGAACAGAGCCATATATGGTGGATATGGTTATACAGTAAACACACACAAGCTTTCCCAGGTGAACAGAGTAAACAAGGTGAAAATTACTGGTGGTGACAATAAATAAATGGGCCTTTGAAAAACTGTGCACACCCCAAACATTTACCAATGATTCTGAATGTGTGAAATATAAATAAGCAAACACTTTCAGCAAAAATTGGATTGTTATGAGAGAATGAATGGTATGGTTGGAATGACTTTGGAAAAGGAATTAGATCAGATATGAGAGATCCCTGAACAGATAATTTTTTTATATAAACATACCTGAGCTCATTCTATTGTAGCTCAGCAAAGACAGAAAACTAATAAAGATTGGAGCTAAGAGGCTGTGACTTAACCATTTAAAAATGTACATATACATAAACACTCCTGTGCAAAAAACTTAGGCATGTTAGTATTTTTTCAGTAACACTTTACAATGAATAATCAAGTTCTAATATCTGAATTAATACTTACTTTCACATGAACTAATGATGAATGAAGAAATTAAGTAATCAAGAATTAATTAAGGGCTAACCTTAGCAAATACTATAGATTCATAAGGATTGAAATACTACCCAGGTAAATTACTTGTTTGTACATGTTTGTTAGCTTATGTATTAATTAACACCTGGAAGTAAAACGTACAAAATCGACCCTTAAATAAAGAACAAGGAATTCTTCTGAGTACTTGTAATGAGTACTTTTGTAACATTTAATAATAATTAATACATACAATTTTTATCACACTTTTACTACTTTTGATATAGCATCTGTCACACTGCTGGATTAGTGGTGGTCCTCCGATTACACATTTTCACCATTTTATTGAGAGTGGGGAAATCACATAAACAGTGGAGTGTATGACTATGCATGAATGTACTAAATTACCAATATTGTGATCTTGATAACTTGATATGTGGAGTGATTTTATTTCCTTTAACATGCCACTACTGTAGCTAAATTAAATTCAAATTTAAACCCTTTAAGTAAAGTCATAACATAACGATGCATTAACAGGTCATGAGCTAACGTCAGTAGTTAATAGTAAAGGAATCATCAGTGTACACATGTTATTAACAAGTAGTAAGTTAATACTAAACCTTGCAGTCCTCCAAGAATACAATTCTCTGCAGTACTATATGAAATAAAAAAGTGCTCATTGAAATTTTTTAAAACTGACATAAATATGACAACATAAAAGAAACACACCAAACAAACGCATGCATAATCAGAAAAAAATATTTAACAAGAGAATAATCTCTAACTTTTTAACCTAAAAAATAAATAGAGTTAAATACATACTTTAGGCAAATTTCATAATCGGTGGCTTAGTGGTTAGCACGTTCGCCTCACACCTCCAGGGTTGGGGGTTCGATTCCCGCTTCCGACTTGTGTGTGTGGAGTTTGCATGTTCTCCCCGTGCCTCGGGGGTTTCCTCTGGGTACTCCGGTTTCCTCCCCTGGTCCAAAGACATGCATGGTAGGTTGATTGGCATCTCTGGAAAACTTGTCCGTAGGGTGTGAGTGTGTGAGTGAATGAGTGAGTGTGTGTGTGCGCCCTGCGATGGGTTGGCACTCCATCCAGGGTGTATCCTGCCTTGATGCCCGATGACTCCTGAGATAGGCGCAGGCTACCGTGACCCGAGGTAGTTCGGATAAGCGGTAGAGAATGGAATGGAAAATTGAAGATTTTTTTACTTAGCAGCACACATATGAATATCATGTTAAATGTTTTCCTGCACTGATTAAATGGTGATTAAATGTAGCCTAACACTAGTCTGTAGCTAGCTAGCTTATTTCACTATGGACATTAAGCCAACAGGTTAATACCACTCACAGAATATAGGCTACCCACCTTTCTCGGTGAAAAACTGGGTTACAGTTTGACACACTTTCCTTTGACTTTCCACTCTCTCTTTTCTCTCTTTCCCTTTTCGAAAACCAGATTTGGATTTAACGTTACTAGGCAACATTGTGGTCACTGTAGTTCTGGCGCATCTACTGATTGCAACAAAACACCGTCACTGAGACATGGCTTTCAAATGACAGAGTACTATCGAATACAACGCCAAGATTCTTAGCTGACGACGAGGATTTTATGGAGCATCCGTCAATCGTTAAGCAGTATTCTTGGTTGTTACGTATAGCGGTTTTCAGTCCCGTAAGTAACACTTCTGTTTTGTCCGAGTTTAATAGTAAAAAATTGTTACTCATCCAGTTTTTTAAGTCAACTATGCAATCCTTTATTCGATCGAACTGCTGGGTTTCGTGAGGCTTCGAGGAAATATAAAGTTGAGTATCATCAGCATAACAGTGAAAGCTAATTCCGTGTCGCTTTATTATATCTCCTAGAGGTAGCATGTATAATGCGAAGAGCAGAGGCCCCAAGACTGAACCCTGTGGTACACCGTACTGGACTTGCGATTTGCGGGACACCTCATTGTTTATTGCTACAAATTGAAAACGGTCGGATAAATAAGACTTGAACCATTTCAATGCTATTCCGTTAATGCCGACGTAATTTTCGAGTCTATGTAGAAGTATGCTATGGTCAATGGTGTCAAATGCAGCACTAAGGTCTAGCAGCACCAATAACGAAATACAGCCACGGTCAGACGCTAAAAGCAAATCATTTGTAACTCTAATCAAAGCAGTCTCTGTACTGTGACATGCTCGAAATCCAGACTGGAATTCTTCATTAATGTCATTCCTTTGGAGGAAGGAGCATAATTGAGTTGAAACTACTTTTTCCAGAATTTTAGATATATAAGGTAAATTCGATATAGGCCTGTAATTCCCTAGTTCTTTAGGGTCGAGTTTGGGTTTTTTGACAAGGGGCCTTATAACAGCCACCTTAAATGCTTTAGGCACATGTCCTAGTGTCAGAGATGAGTTAATAATACTAAGAAGAGGATCTATAATTTCTGGGAGCATTTCTTTCAGTAGTTTTGTAGGTATAGGGTCTAGCATGCATGTTGTTGATTTAGATGATCTAATGATTTTAGACAGTTCATTGTGATCTACAGTAGAAAATAATTGCAATTTCTCCTTAGGGGTGAGGTAGTTAGTTTGTTCAGCGGGTTTCACTTCAGGTTGCATTGTTATAATTTTTTCTCTTATATCTTGGATTTTACTAGTGAAGTAGTTCATAAATTCATCACTGTTATGCTGATAATCAGAATCTGACGTCGCTGACGACTTATTTTTTGTTAATTTAGCCACGGTGTTAAATAAAAACCTAGGGTTGTGATGGTTTTCCTCTATTAGTGATGAAAAGTAGGCGGATCTAGACATTTTTATGGCATCCCTGTATTTTCGAGTACTATCCTTCCATGCTATACGAAATACCTCTAAATTAGTTTTCTTAAAGTTGCGCTCCATTTTCCGGGACGCTTTCTTTAGAGTCTGAGTGTGTTCATTATACCACGGTGTTGGGCTGCCATTTTTAATTCTCTTTAAACGCAGAGGAGCAACTATGTTTAATATTTCCGAGAAGGTAGTGTTAAAATTTTCAATAGTAATGTCAAAATTGTCAACGTTTTTACTCATGCTAGATATTTTAGACAAGTCAGGCAGATTATCGAGAAACGCATCTTTGGTAGTTGAAGTAATCGTTCTACCATATTTGTAACAAGGAGTTTGATTTGCAGCCGTAGGCCAGTGAAGCAAATATAATATCAGATAATGATCCGAAATGTCTTCACTCTGCTGAACGATTTTAACATCGTCCACATTTATACCATAAAATAGTATTAAATCTAAAGTATGATTACGAAGGTGAGTGGGTCCTGACACATGTTGACTAACGCCCATGGAGTTAAGAGTGTCTTTGAAAGCCATGCCCAAGGCATCTGTATCATTGTCTACATGGATGTTAAAGTCACCAACGACAAGGACTCTATCTGCGGATATGACAGTCGGTATGTACTATGAACAATATATACAGAAGGCTATATACTGTGAACATTAATGTACAGGTGGCTATGAACAGATTACAATTTAGACTATACAATAGTGCAAGTGACTTAAGTGTGCATTAATTATAGACATTAGCTATTAAAGTTGCAGTGCAATAGATGAGTTAATCCGGTTATTAAAACCCCTTAACTGTCGGTCCATATTTTAAACAAAAACAGCTGTAATTGTTGAATGCTTTGGAGTAGAGACATATGGTTGGTCTCTTTTGAAAAAAGACACTTGGAGGATTATTGTAGAAGTTAAAAAATAAAACTATAATTATGTGTCTAAAAGGTATTGGATTTTAAATGTATTGTTATGAAAATGTGCTGTAATATTAATTTTATTTTATGAAATATCAATAAAAAAAAGATGTGGCCAAAAAAATATAAAAAGTAAAAGCCATAGGTCTAAACAAGTAGTCTTCAAATTTTCAGCTTGCTATCTGCTGTAATCTGGTTTCTGTAAGTATTTTAGGTGAAATATGACAAATGGTCACTAGGAGACACCCTATCTATAGGATGATTCCCAAAGGTCACTAGGTTGCTTTAAATGACATCTGACACCACAGACCAAACACAAACACATACACACACACATTTTTTTTGTAATTTTTCCAAACTTTATATAAATATTTTCACTTTTTGATGCAAATTTTAATTGAAACGTGAATGAAAACAAAAATATTAAAATACAGGAAAGCTAAATGTCAAACTATGGATGTAATTTCAAGTATTTACAACTATATACAAATCTTCACAACATCTAAACCCTACAAACTACTAACATCATGCCTGTTATTAAAGCAATCTCGTTTTTTTGGAAACAAAAGTAGGCTGCGCATCCCTGGCAGAACCCAGTTGTTTTCTGATGGCACAATTGGCATCTTCGCCTGCAGTCATCACTTTTATCTGTGACGTGTTTTGGCCTGTGGCAGACATGGTGTGTCATTTGAGTTGCTGGAGCAGGAGGGGCAGGAGGAGCAGGCTCACTTTGAGGCATCCGGTCTGCAAGCTCCATAACCAAAGCTTCACGGAATTCTCGCTATGACTTCGCTCTTTGGTTATGAGCCGCAGCGAACTGCTGGTGCAGAATGAATGCATTTACCACAGCGATGTCGACAAAGTGGAAGAACAGTGAGCGGTACCACTTCCTGGTCTTTCTGAGCACATGATAATAACCAACAAGGGCATCGGAGAGATCAACTCCTCCCATGTGCCTGTGTGAAAAATAATAGAACAATTATAAATGCAAACATAACCAGGTAAATAAAATTAACTCAGCTTGACAATTTTGTACACAACAGCAAAAAAGAAACACCACTCAATGGTTGTAGTCATGCACTACATCAGGAATTGGTACGTGGAGTTCCGTCCATCCGTCAGCTCTCGTCTTCATCTTCCTCCGTACAGTGCGATCTCCCTCTGCTGCATGGAAGGATGAGCACATATGCACCTCCCTGGTGTCCTTCCATTGCACAAAGAGGAGGCTGTTGTCTCGAATCCACCGCATACTCCCACGGGGAGCATTTTTGGCCAACTTGTTAGCGGTGGTTTGTGGGAAGCCCACCCGGTTGCTTCTAATGGTCCCACAGGTGCCCTTCTTGAGGAGGTCTCTGAATAGTGATGGGCTGGTGTAGAAATTGTCTACACATAATTTGTAGCCAGTTCCCAGTATCTTCTCATCCACCAGCACCATCACTGATTCATAACTTAACATGATAATAAACAGCTGACTGACAGTTCCATTTGTTTACATGACATGGTTAGATTCAGATGGTAAATATCATAAAGCCTATTCAGTTGGGTGTCCACCTTATCCCCATATTTATAATGAAACCAATATATTGAATCGTAATGAATAAAAACATTTTTTTGTTATTACTGGAAATCTATATTACATTATTATGAAAGTAATTCTTATTTTTTTTTATAATTTTGTTTCTGTTTATATATATATTGCGATATTAACATATTTTATATGTATATTTATTTAACAAAAATATTTTATTAAAATAAACAAAAACATAGTACAAACTTTGCTAAAGTGATTGTTCTGAACAAATATTTAATTAAATATTATTAAACCATATTATTTTATCAAAAGTATTTGTTTCAATACTGTGTGACTTTTATAGCCTGGTAATACCAACCTGTGCTACATCGCTTTGCCTCGTAGACAGAGTCTGGATGGGCTTAATTGATAATTGTTTTCTTTCTCAAAATCAAAATCATCGAGTGAAAATGGCTGTGAACGATTTTGCAGATTATGTGAAGTAAATCTATGCATTTACATTTAGTCATTTACCAGACGCTTTTATCCAAAGCGATTTACAGGTGGGGTAAGCAATGGAAGCAATTGGGACAGCATAAGTACAACAAAAGCATAAGTGCAATCAAAAAGAAGTTTTGACTCATATAACCTAACACAGTATACAGAACTAAGTTAGTTTTCTTTTTATGCATCCACGGAACAATTAGTGCATCTCAACTAATATTTGACAGTAGAGACAAAAGAGAAAATATTTGCAGCCAACTGTCAAAGTTAGGATTAGTTCTGTTAAAGGTGACATCATATGAAAACCCCACTTTTTCAGTGTTTAAGTGCTATAATTGCCAACTTGAAGCCCGAACAAGTTTTGTACTTTGAGGCACAACTTTGAAGCCTGGGTGCATCTAGGAAACCAAAAAATGTGAAAAATAAGAACCCAATAAGTTTGTTTTGGTGTTCCTGTCCCTGCAAGGATGTGAGAAATCGAGCCGTACAGATTTCGCTCCGTTTTTGATGTTCAAAGCAGATTTTCATATAATGTTACCGCCCCTTAATCTACGCCGTTCCACCCACCGCACACCGGCATTGTTGTTTTCACAAGGGACAGCGGTGTAGGTGACACCATAGCTAAAGTTCGTGGACAACATGCAATGTAGTCGCTGCACAATCCTAGGAAGAGACGGGTGGATTTATATTATGTTGAGTGGAAATCCCTCAGAAACCATGAGTAAAAACCTGCTTGTCTGCGCTAATTACTTAAGGCCGGAGTGCTTTTTCAACATGGGACAGCACAAACAGGATTAGCTTCAAAGTTGTACCTCAAAGTACAAAACTTGTTCGGGCTTCAAGTTGGCAAATGCCACTTATATTCTCCACAACAAAACGAATAGCATCCCGTGTCTCCATGTCCGCTGTCGTTCTAGATTTCCCAAACTACAATCATAAATTCTGCGCTTAGCGTATACGTCACAGCTCTCAGCCCACCCTCTGTTCGCTGGTTGGTCAGCTGGTATGGAGCCGGAAATAAACGGGCAGATGGTTTGCTATGTCTATATCAGACTGAGTACAGAAGCGAAATGAAATTGAGCAGAGGTACGAAGTCTGATGTAGTCAGGCTATGCCTTTTATCCCATGCGGGGTAAAATTCCACCTCATCATACATTTATAAGGTTTTTAAACAAAATTAACCACTTAGGATTCATTTTCACACTTAAT
Organism: Triplophysa bombifrons; assembly: GCA_029783895.1. Classification (NCBI taxonomy): domain Eukaryota; kingdom Metazoa; phylum Chordata; class Actinopteri; order Cypriniformes; family Nemacheilidae; genus Triplophysa; species Triplophysa bombifrons. The sequence goes on from CM056455.1 coordinate 11,186,310, forward strand.
CTTTTGCTAAATACATTTTTAATACAAATATATATATTTTTTCAGCAATCATATAGGTGTAGTGAAAAGCACATTGTTTCTTAAGGTGTGCCTTTAGTAACGTTGTACCCTACTCATCACCATAAACCATCTAATCCTTCATATTTTTTAGTATACAGTATACCCTTGATATCATACAGTAATTTGGTGTAAGCAGAAGCTAACCCAGGGTTAAAAAGTGTATTTACCCAGAGGTTAAAAGAGTTTGAATTACAGTAAGGTTGAACACAGTGTAAAAAGAAAGTCATATAGAAGATGACCATGAGATGAGCCTTTAACAGACTTTGCTCCAAATATTATTGACCACCTAAAACGTACTTTCCTTTTAGTCTTGTTTTATTTGTAAGCCGGCCTATTTGATTCCAAGCATGCTGGCCAAACATCAGAGATGTACTGTATGCCCTGTTCTTTAGGAGTTTATACCTGGAAATGAAATTATCCAAATCCATAAATATAAATCAGGAATGTATATTTTAAATACATCTTATTTGATTTAATGTTTGATTTGATTTGCCTTGCCAGGCATCATATATCTTAATATACCAAAATATTCTTCAGAGTTTATCTGAAATTAAACGCAATGACTATAAACCTGTTCTGTTCAACCTGGGACACTTTTACCTGTAATGCAATTTTTACAATATAACATTAAAATAACATTACCTTTAATAGAGAGTATGCATAGACGTCACTTTTTCTAGTGTTTCTAGAACACACCAGAACATGCTCCCTAGAGTGTCAAAACATCAAAATGGCTGCTTATAATAGGAGAAACAAAGAAACGGGGACTAAAACATGCAATGATTCGCTAAAATTAAAGCAGTTGTGCCGGCCACATTTAAGACTTGGAAGTAAATGCCCATTGCTATGATTTGATACTAGTTCCAAAAGACAGCATTGTGCAGTGTGAAGTACATTTCTGTGTATCTGTTTGACAAGCCACATGCTTAGTTGGAGCCTTCTGTAAACTTTATTCGACACATAAGTTACATAATCAGCATATAAAGTGATCTCTAACTAAGCAATAGTGATACTTTTCAGCGTTTGATGAATCGAGTAATTTCTGGTCTAAGTGGATGCACTGTCTATTTGGACGATGTCGTTATTTATAGTCAAACTTGGGAGGAGCATGTGCTTCACATTCCAGCACTTTTTAAACGTCTTTTGTATGCAAATTTGACTGTTATTTTATCCAAAAGCGATTTTGCCAATGCCACGGTCAGCTATTTAGGAAAGGTCGTTGGTCAAGGAAAAGTGCGCCCTGTTCGAGCTAAGGTAGAAGCAATAGACGGTTGTTCCCACTACAAAAAAGGAATTGATGCGATTTCTTGGTATGGTTGGGTTTTATCGTTGTTTTTGTAAAAAGAATTCTAGTGGCAATGCCTTTGACTAATTTGTTGGGTTGTGGAGTGAATTTCTGTTGGACCCCGTTGTGTCAAAAAGCATTTGAAAATGTAAAAATGCTGCTTACGGAGGCTCCGGTTTTAGCAGCTCCAAATTTTGATTTGCCTTTTCATTTGCAGGTGGATGCCAGTAATGTGGGTGCTGGAGCTGTCTTGTTGCAGAGGTCTGAGGATGGGATTGATCATCCATGCTGTTTTTTCTCTAGAAAATTTAACTCGTACCAATTTAATTATTCAGTGATAGAGAAGGAAGCGCTAGCATTGATTTGGGCTTTACAGCATTTTGAGGTCTATGTGGGGTCATCAGAGGGACAGTTAGTGGTCTACACTGATCATAATCCCTTAACTTTTTTGCACTCCTTGCAAAATCCAAATCAAAGACTTATGAGATGGTGTTTGTTTTTCCAAGGTTATCAGTTGGATATTCGTCACATTAAAGGCTCTGAAATTATGACTCATGATGCATTATCTCGTGTTTACGTTACCTAAGTATTACAGATAACTTACTTTCTCTGTCTCTTTCTTCTCGTCTTTTCTTAAATTGTGCTCCCTATGCGCCAGGGTTGTCGGAAGGAGTTGGAGAATGGATTTTACTTGAAAGTTGAAAGCTTCATCAACTCTGTTACTTGGGCTGTGTGCATTGTATATTTGTCTGGGCTAAATTAATTTTTCTTTGCTCCCTTCTTTTTAGGGGGGGGGTGTATGTGACGGTTCTCCCTTTTCCTACCCGCTGTAGCCGGCCAATGGGTGTAGTTGGAGGGTTCTATATGGGAATCAGTTACATCTGTTCTATCATTATAAAAAGAAGAGACTTCGTTTGTCTATGGAACTCCTGGATGTACAAGAGGCGTCTTGTATTGCCTTCTCATAAGGACAGTAAATCACATTCCCGCTCATTCTGCTTCACAACTTCTTCCTGGTGGAAAATTCTTCCTAACTCTGTACGGTCAACCACATCTCTCACAACATTCAAAAAACTACTTAAAACCCAACTCTTCTGTGAATACCTGAGAGACAAATAAAAATAAAAAAACTAACCCTTTCTCTCAACAGGTAGTGGTCTAGCTTTAGTTGAAACCAGTAACTTTGTATTGTCACCTAATGTATTATGGTTCCTATATGACATATCGCTTGTTGCTCCCTAACTCTTTGCAAGTCGCTTTGGATAAAAGCGTCTGCTAAATGACTAAATGTGATGTTTGGTTTTGCTTGATCCTTTGTTTTAAGTTATTGCTTGCTTTTACACTAACAAACATGCACCTTACATACATTACAGACGGACCCGTTCTATTGATTTACACATTCTTTCTAATTATGTTAAAAAATCCTTTTCTTTAAATCCGATTCCTTATGTACTCCATTCATTTGTCATGGCTTTGAGCCGGTCGTGACGCCTGCTCTGTTAAGTGGGCAGTACATTTTATAACAACCAATTTGTTTCAATTCCGCAAAATACTTCATTCATTGTGCTGCCTGGCCAATGGATGTACGTACCTCAGTGACCGCTGGTTTGACGTACCTTGATGGCATGAGGCTTAGGTGCAGAGTGTGACATGAAAGGATCCTTAAATTAGTGGTGGAAATGATTTTGTTGCCACACACAATTAGAAGCACTTATGTCACACGAGACAGATCAGTCCTTTGTCTCCAACAGCACTGAATTCATGGATTAACAAACACATTGACCAAATGTCAGCCAATTTACCTTCTCTGTCCATTGTTTTCAGGCTCTCCTTAGCAACCATTAGTACCAAGCTACCCACCACATATGAAGACTTGACTGAGAAGGGAAGGGACAGTTTGAGCGCATGAGCCTCCTATTATCTTTGTATCAAGGGTAGAATTTATCCAGGTTGCCTTGCATCATAGGCCTTTATAGAGTTCCAAAGTATGGCTGTGTTTAATAAGATGGAGATTTGGAGATGGAGATTTGATGTATGCGTTGTTATTTGAATATAGATTTTTTTGGCAGGCTAGAGTCAGTCAATCCCTGTGTTCAATATCACTCAATATTTGTTTGTCATACTGAGCCCTCCACTAATGTTGCCACTACAAGCTTTTGATCTTTTGCTCAAACCATTAACAAAAATAAATAAAACTGATGAGATCATTTCTCCATACAATTTTTCTCCAGATCCTTTATACATTTACTCCACAGAGGACTCTTTAAGTTCCTCCAAAACGTTTTTCTATAGATGTTAACTAACTCTTTACCTTTGACCTTTCATACAGTACAACCTTCACCATCCCAACCTAAATGTGATTTTCTTCTGTCATTTTTTTTCTAAGTTTCACTTAGTAATATGCGGAGAACTTCGCTGTACTTTTCACTGAGAAAACATCATCCATCAGCACACAATTCTCAGCACCTCAGACCTCGGTACACACTGCCCTCACCTCAAACATTTAACTCTCCTCTTTCGGCCCACTGACTGACACTGAAGTCACCAGACTTCTCTCCAGCCACCCCACCACCTGTCCCCATGACCCAATCCCCTCCCATCTCCATCAGGCCATATCCAGCACATTCATACCTGCACTTACACAAATCATCAACACCTCCTTTCCAGCAGAAAACGCATAGAGGGCCATTAGATAGATAGCCTGCAATCTTTAGGCAAAAATGCGTAACAGCTAATAAATTTTTTTGGCTTTGGCGGAACGCAGGAACGGAGACCAGAGGCTCCAAAGAAATGTGTCACGTTTTCAATATATGTAAGTAACATTACACATTTCCATCCACATTCAAACAGGCCCTGGTCACAACCCTACTTAAGAAACATTGGACCCCTCTACTACCGACAGTTACAGACCTGTCTCTCTCCTCCCATTTACTGCAAAAACACTTGAAAGGGCAGTTTTCAACAAGGTGTCTTCCTACCCATCCCAGAATAAACTACTGGAAGACAAGTAAACTGGCTTCAAAATAAACCACTCCACTGAGACTGCACTGCTATCGGTCACAGAAGCACTACAGCTAGCCAAGGCGCAGTCTAAATCCTCTGTCCTGATTCTGCTAGAACTATCTGCAGGGTTTGACACTGTCAATCACCAGATACTGCTAGCAACCCTGTCATCTCTAGGAATCTCAGGCACTCCTCTCCGCTAGTTCAAATCCTATCTCTCTGGCAGATCCTTCAGGGTGTCATAGAGGGGCTTGTTGTCCACTGCTCACCACATTATCACTGGGTGATGCATCGATGCTTGGGCTGCCGTTTTTTTTACATCTACACGACATCCTTGGGACCCATAATACTGGCACACGGCTTCACTGTTATGGTGTCAACACCCAGATCAACATCTCATTTCACCCAGATGATACCACTTTAGCAGCTCACATTACATCCTGCCCAGAAGAAATCTTAGCCTTTATGAAAGAGCATCATCTCCAGCTGATCCCTGCCAAGACAGAACTACTCGTGTTTCCGGCACACCCCAACAATGCAACACAATCTCACCATCCAACTTGGCAATACCACAATCACTCCTTCCAAAACAGCCAGTAACCTCTGAGTCATATTAGATGAACAGCTGTCCTTCAATGATCACATTGGAAAGACGACGCGGTCATGCCAATATGCCTTATTCACCATTAGAAATGTTAGACCCTATCACACTGAGCATGCGGCACAACTCCTTGTCCAGGCGATGCTAATCTCAAGGGGTGACTACTGCAATCCTCCCCTTGCTGGTCCCCTGCAAAGGCATCAAACCAGGTGGTTTAGAATGCAGCAGCAAGCATAGTCTTCTAACTGCCCAAAAGGGCTCATGTGACACCCCTTTTCATCTCTCCACTGGCTACAGGTTGAAGCCCGTATCAGATTCAAGTTACCAATGCTTGCCTGCAGGACTATATCTGCATCTGCAACGGCATACTTTCACACCCTCCTAAACTCCTACACCCAATCAAGATCCCTTCGTTCAGCAATCCAGCTGCTTCTTGTATTGCAGTAAATCCCTTTCCCACTCATTCTCCTTCCTGGTGGAACATTCTTCCTAACTCAGTCCGCTCAACCACATCTCTCACAACATTCAAAAAAACTACTTAAACCCATCTCTTCTGCGAATACTTGACAAATGAGAAAAAAAGACTAACCCTCTCTCTTTCTTTCAACAGATATTGGTCTAGCTTTTGCTGTAACTAGTAACTTTGTTGAGCACCTATTGTATCATTGCTTCTGTATGACTTATCGTTAATTGCTCCCTGGACTCTCTGTAAGTCACTTTGGATAAAAGCATCTGCTAAATGACTACATGTAAATGTATATTATTTTGTTAAGATAGTAATATTGTTAAGATACTAATATTACAATGAGCAGATTAAAGGTCCAGATTTCATTGCAAGTGTGCTATTTGCATTTGGAATCTTTTGCTGTCAACTGTCAAGATGAGATCCAAAGAGCTATCACTATCAGTGAAGCAAGCCATCATTAGGCTGAAAAAACAAAACAAACCTATCAGAGAGATAGCAAAAACATTAGGCGTGGCCAAAACAACGGTTTGGAACATTCTTAAAAAGAAGGAATGCACCGGTGAGCTCAGCAACACCAAAAGACCCGGAAGACCACGGAAAACAACTGTGGTGGATGACCAAAGAATTCTTTCCCTGGTGAAGAAAATACCCTTCACAAAAGCTGGCCAGATCAAGTACAATCTCCAGGAGGTAGGTGTATGTGCGTTAAAGTCAACAATCAAGAGAAGACTTCACCAGAGTGAATACAGAGGGTTCACCACAAGATGTAAACCATTGGTGAGCCTCAAAAACAAGAAGGCCAGATTAGAGTTTGCCAAACGACATCTAAAAAAGCCTTCACAGTTCAACTTGATCAACTTGTACCAGAGTGATGGGAAGAGAAGAGAATGGAGAAGGAAAGGAACTGCTCATGTTCCTAAGCATACCACCTCATCAGTGAAGCATGGTGGTGGTAGTGTCATGGCGTGGGAATGTATGGCTGCCAGTGGAACTGGTTCTCTTGTATTTATTGATTATGTGACTGCTGACAAAGGCAGCAGGATGAATTCTGAAGTGTTTCGGGCAATATTATCTCCTCATATTCAGCCAAATGCTTCAGAACTCATTGGACGGCGCTTCACAGTGCAGATGGACAATGACCCAAGGCATACTGCAAAAGCAACCAAAGAGTTTTTGAAGGGAAAGAAGTGTACTGTTATGCAATGGCCAAGTCAATTACCTGACCTGAATCCGATTGAGCATGCATTTCACTTGCTGAAGACAAAACTGAAGGGAAGATGCCCCAAGAACAAGCAGGAACTGAAGACGGTTGCAGTAGAGGCCTCACAGAGCATCACCAGGGATAAAACCCAGCGCCTGGTGATGTCTATGCGTTCCAGACTACAGACTGTAATTGACTGCAAAGGATTTGCAACCAAGTATTAAAAAGTGAAAGTTTGATTTATGATTATTATTCTGTCCCATTACTTTTGGTCCCTTAACAAGTGGGAGGCACAAATGCAAACTGTTGTAATTCCAACACCATTCACCTGATTTGGATGTAAATACCCTCAACTTAAAGCTGGCACTCTGCAGTTAAAGCACATAATTGTTCGTTTCATTTGTAATCCATTGTGGTGGTGTTTAGAGCCAAAAATGTTAGAATTGTGTCGATTTCCCAATATTTATGGACCTGACTGTATATATAAATATACTGTATAATGATTATTTGCTGTTAGCAACATGGATTTATTTAGACAAATGAAAAAACTGACCCTTTTAGTATGGTAAAAAAGGGAAAGTGCAAAACATGTAATTGTTTTCTTATATATTAAAATATAATTTCCAAGAAAAAGGTTTATTTCCAAGACTCAAAAAAGCAAATAAAAAGTAATAATGTGATGTCAGAGCTATAGAACCTGCTTTACTCTGTATCACGACTGATTGGCGTCGCTTTAGAAATTGTGAGTCTGATTGTGAATCTCTAGCATGAAAAATAATGGTGAAGATCTTGACATTACTATTGAAATTTTCAATATTTTAATTCCACCTTCTCGGAAACACTAGACACAGTTGCTCCGCTGCGTTTAAAGAAGGCAGCCCAACATCGTGTTATAATGAACAAACTCAAGCTCTAAAGAAAGCAACCCGGAAAATGGAACGCAACTTTAAAAAAATTAGAGGTATTTCGCACAGCATGGAAGGGTAGTACTTGAAAATACAGGAAAGCTATAAAAATGTCTAGATCCGCCTACTTTTCATCACTAATAGAAGAAAACCAGCACAACCCAAGGTTTTTATTTAACATAGTGGCTAAGTTAACAAAAAATAAGTCGTCAGCGACTTCAGATTCTGGATATGAGCATAAAATCCAAGATATTACAGAAAAAATTATAACAATGCAACCAGAAGAGAAACCCGCTGAACAAACTAACCACAGCGCCCCAAAGGAGAAATTGCAATTATTTTCTACTGTACATCACAATGAACTGTCTAAAATCATTCGACGATTTAAATCAACAACATGCATGCTAGAGCCTATACCTAGAAAACTACTGAAAGAGATGCTCCCAGAAATTATAGATCCTCTTAGTATTATTAATCATCTCATCTCTGACATTAGGACATGTGCCTAAAGCATATAAGGTAGCTGTTATAAAGGCCCCTTGTCAAAAACCCAACTCGACCCTAGAGAACTAGGGAATTACAGGCCTGTATCTACCGAATCTACCGTTCATATCTAAAGTTCTGGAAAAAGTCGTTTCAACTCAATTACGCTCCTTCCTCCAAAGGAATGACATTAATGAAGAATTCCAGTCTGGATTTAGAGCATGTCACAGTACAGAGACTGCTTTGATCAGAGTTACAAATGATCTGCTTTTTGCATCTGACTGAGGTTTTATTTTGTTATTGGTGCTGCTAGAACTTAGTGCTGCATTTGACACCATTGACCACAGCACACTCTTACAGAGACTCGAACATTACGTCGCCATTAATGGAATAGCATTGAAATAGTTTAAGTCTTATTTATTCAATCATTTTCAATTTGTAGCATTTTCAATTTGTAGCACACAATGAGGTGTCACACAAATCGCAAGTCCAGTACGGTGTACCAAAGGGTTCAGTCTTATGGCCTCTGCTTTTTCGCATTATACATGTGTAACCGGATCGCTCCGCACTACTCTAAGCGGGCCTTGAACCAGGTCGGTCCGGCATGGGAGTCGGGCGCTCTAGCGAGGAGGCTAAAGACCGCAGTCTCTAACGTCTGTCGCTAGAGAGTCCTTGAGGCCGGGGAGTGAGGTTTACATACTGCACAGCACTTCACTAGCTTGCCTCCGTTACACATGCTACCTCTAGGAGATATAATAAAGCGACATAGAATAAGCTTTCACTGTTATGCTGATGATACTCAAATTTACATTTTCTCAAAGCCTCATAAAACACAGCAGTTCCATCGAATAATGGAATGCATAGTCGATATAAAAAACTGGATGAGTAACAATTTCTTATTACTGAACTCGGACAAAACAGAAATGTTACTTATTGGACCGAAAACCGCCATATGGAACAACCAAGAATACTGCTTAACTATTGATGGATGCTCCATAAAACCCTCATTGTCAGCTAAGATTCTTGGTGTTCTAAGCGAAAGAAATCTGTCCTTCGAGAGCCATGTCGCAAACACCTGTAAAATTTAGTTTTTCCATTTTAAGAATATATCTAAACTACGTCATATGCTGTCACTGTCAGATGCAGAGAAATTAATTCATGCATTCATGACATCAAGACTAGATTACTGTAATGCACTGTTATGTGGTTGCCCTATAGGCTTATTACAAAAACACCAGCTGGTCCAAAACGTTGAAGCTCGAGTTCTTACACATAGAAAAAAGTATGAGCATATTAGCCCGGTTCTGTCAACCTTGCACTGGTTACCTGTAAAGCATCGTATTAACTTTAAGATCTTGCTTATTACCTATAAAGCCCAACATGGTTTAGCTCCGCAGTATTTGAGTGAACTTCTATTGTATTACAGTCCTCCAGGCATCCTTGTCAGTTGGTAATACCTAGAATTTCAAAATCAAGTGCAGGTGGTAGATCCTTTCCCTATCTAGCGCCTAAACTTTGGAATAGTCTTCCCTGCACTGTCCGTGAGGCAGAGAACTTCTGTCAGTTTAAATCTAGATTAACGACGAATCTTTTTAATCTTGCATACACTACACTTCCATAACATAATATATTAGATTATTAATGATAATCTTAAATTTATAATTTGACTAATTAGTATTTATTTTTTATTTAGCCTTGTCGTGCAAGCACTGTCGAGCTTGTGCAGAGGCAGCAGCTTTTGCCATAGGGGAACTGGAATCCCCTGGTTGGGCCTGGGTTCTCCTGAGCTTGTTTTTCTCGATTGGAGTTTTAAGTTCCTCGCCACCGTACTGTTTTGCACTATTTGCCTGACTGGGGGCTGCTTTAGAATTCAGAAGTTTTACATAATTAATATTGCATTGAGAAATGTATAGTCCATTTAATATTTGACCTGTGTTTCTCTCTCCTTTATCTTAAATGTGTGCTTTCACTGTGAGTGAGGGCGTGTCTGTCTGTCTGTGTGTGCGTCTTCTGTGTTTTCACCATTTCCTTGTTTTTACAGGTATATGACTTAAGTTGTTTTGCTTATTGTCAATATGTCTCATGTACAGCTGCTTTGTGACAATGGAGATTGTAAAATGCGCTATATAAATAAAGTTGAGAACTATAAAACTATAGAGATTCTTGTTCAAGCATTTAATCTTTCACAAAATGAAGTGGATGAACCACATGCAATGTTTTATCTTGCTTTAGAAATTATTGTATTTAACTCTTGCAGTTTTATCAAACTACATGACATGCATATTTTAATATGCAACATTCTACTCAAGGTTGTAAAACCTCTGGTTTAACTTCAGCATAAGATGATTTCCAAAATTCTGACATCCTAAGCAAATGTACTAACAGGTACACCCACCTTGCTTGCGTTACATGCATACATTTAGGCGGTCTTTGTCAAATCATACCACAAACTGAAGTATTTGTGGGGGTGTGGTTACACAAGTTGTTTCAGGCAGGTCTGGGAGAACATTCACTTTTAAATAGATGCATCTTTTGTTCTGACACTTTAATTTTTGCTATTTTGGCCAACTTCTAACACAACAAAGAAACCCCTTTAAATTATTTATTTTTTTAATGGGACCTGTAGTTTGGTCGCATTTAAATAGTACTTAGCATGAGATCATGGAAATTACATTTCATCCAGTCTATTATGTTGCCGTGTTTGAAAGTAAGCTGTCTGCCAAGTTGTAAGTCCGAAGGTGAATAAATAAGTTATTTGCTTTCTAAAAATGGGAGTTGACTCTGAATCACACAAACGAGACGTGGAATAATTCACCCACGTATCTACGTCACTAGACATAGTCCCCGCCTACGTTTTGCTGAGACTGCTGGGAAAACGAATTTCTCCTCCCCCTAACACTGTTGCTCGTTCGTGATGCGTGCATATCATATCTAGAGCCTGTGTTCTACGGTATGACACTAAGTCGGTCTTATTTCAACTACCAAAGGACGAACGTCTGAGGGAAAAATGGTTACAATTCATTTTTCAAAAGATACCAAAGGAGTATAACCCCAGGGTTGTACTGTGTGCGCGTTATTTCACTGAGCATTGGCTTAATAATCTTGGCGCGTTCACTGCAGGGTACGTGAAATGACTCTACTTGAAAGAGGGGGCAATACCAACTCTATTTGGACCTGTTAGCGCCACCGAATCCCAACCTGTACATGTAACTTGATTTTTGTCTAAACTTCAAGAAATATTTTCGTACCTTATGTCTGTGTTTAGCTAATGCATATAACGCTAATATTAGCATGTACCGTTATTTCTGGGGTGATACAGTTTGTTTATCTTGCTATTAACTTGCACGTGCACCTATATAGATATATTTGGGTGAAACTACAATCATTTTTCATAACGTCGACTTTCTGAAATGCTCTATGTACCATGACAACGCACAGTTAAGATGAAATAATAGTATTACTAACGTATTAACAGTATTTTAAGAAAAAAAAAAAATTTCATTGATGAGCAAAAGCACAACATGCATGTTGTCACACTGGGAGTTTTTATGACAAGAGTCACATGAATCCTGCTCCAGTCGTGGTGGAGTTTGTTGTGGATAAGCGTCTTCTGATGCTCCCTTGTCAGACTCGGGTTCTAATTAGTACGGTAAAATCGCCGCCATCTCTAGCTACACATATAATATAAATGACATCCAACCACAAGTAAACCGTAATCCTGTAATGATGGTAGGCGTTCCATTTGCGACAAATGATGAATGCGTTTGACCAATCACAACAGACTACATAATCTGACCAATCACATGACACAAGGTTAGCGGGTAGGAGGGGCCTAGACGGATGAATCGCGGATCGAATCATTTGAGAGTCAGTCAAGTAGTAAGGTACGAATAACTGCCTATTATGGACACTCCGTAAACCAAAGTAGGACCTAAAGAACAATATGCTACGTACTCTTTATAGAAACCGTATTGTACATTGACATCTAGCAGTTGAGGTTTATAAAGCGGTCTAAATTCAAAATATGGCAGAGAAGTCTAGCCATATAATGGTTCTTCTCTGTTTCTTTAAACTGTTATCAGAAATAATCTACAGGCACTCTATTGTTTGTGAATGTGAAGCGGTAGTTAACTGCAGCGCATGAATGCACACGTGCAGTAACTTTGTTTCTGTTGTCACTTTGAAACCTTCAATAGGGGGTGGTTTCTTGGACAGGACTTAGCTTCAGCCAGGACTAGGCCTTAGGACATTTAAGCAGTTTTTACCAACCCAAAAAAAAGCTTTACTTGTGTGCATTTTGGGACAAAACAAGGGCTACTGTGCATTTTAAAATGTGTCACTGCAAGCTATTTTCAGTTTTGACAGCTCTTACATTAATTTTAGTCCAGGACTAAAGTAAAACTTTGTCCGGGAAACTGTATCATAAACTGTAACACACGTAGTATAGACGGGAGTTTAATTCTAGTCTAGAGTGGGCTCATTCTATTACCTGTATAATGTTACATAACAGTCCCTTCAAAAGAGGTGGTGACCAATCACATGATCTAAGAACATTTCTGCCTCTCAGTTATGCTAGATATATTGTATTGGAAAAACTTGACTAATCATTGTCCGTTAGCAAAAATCAACATTTGAGCAAAATTGATATTTTTCATCAAATAAAATTTGGTGTCTGTGGGTCTGTCAATGACTTGCCAAGGTCACCTACAAAGATGTAATACAGTACAAAAAAAACAGGCAATCTGACAGGCTATAACAATTCTTCATGGCAGACAAACCCAAATTAACAGCAAATCATATTTGTTTTGGAGCTCTACGCAAATGCCATGAATTCCTTATCCGTGACATTCCACTGTCTCCTAAGGACATTCTATACACAATCTGCTTCAAGGATTCATTACACATTGACAGTAAAGAAGTGAAATGCAATTTCTACATGTTTGACATGAACGCACACTGATCTGATATGCTCAAGGCGTCTTGTGAAATTCAAAAACAGCACCTTGGCCTTGAATGATCTACAAAACCAAAAAGCATGTATGAAGCAGATGGAAACAGATATTTTATAATTACAGAGCCTCTGGGTCTTCTTTGGTTAAGCAATTTATAACCAACTATGATTAGAATTCAAATTTTCTCAAATGTTCTTGTACTATCTTGTGTGTCTCTTTTGGCTTAAAATAAAGCTACTGACAGTATTCACTAAAGACATGGAGAAAAAAAATTAGCGCTGAAAAGGCCTGGACACAGTTGTTTTTGGGACTGACCTTTGTGCATATGCATTTGTAGGAGTTTCCTTTTCAGATGCAAACTTTATGGAAGAACAGTATTTAAATGAATCACGCAACATGGTTAACTAAGGTTTGCATTCATCATTATGCTGGTATTTGAGGCTTCATTTACAGGTAACACCCAAAAAGCATGTCTTAAACCCTACACTTATTTGCGCTGCTCTTGGTAGATTGCGTTGGTCATTATGGGAATGTAGTAGGTTCTGAAGTAAATCTTATTTATTCAATTAAATCAAAGCTTCAAAGTCACTAATTACACACATAAGAAAGATAAACACAGCATCACACCAAAAACTCTACCCTTTAATTACCAGACTCCCATTTAAGTATAATAACAAAAATCTAGATGGAAGATGGTGATAGTTTAGGTAACAGCAATATAACAGAGATTCAGGAATAGACAATACAACAAAATACCTATAGCCTATGTCTAAATGTAAGTGTCCATGAACCATGTTTTAGTTAATGTTTCTTCAGACAAAGATCCAGGAGAATTTCTAGGGTCCCTCCAAAAGGATTACAGCCCTTCAGGTAAAGTGGTCCAATCTTTAGAAGGCGGCCATGTTGAGATCAATGTTGTGGTCGGTTCACTGATAGCAGAAGAGAGTTCCATGTTATAAATCCTGTTGTCTGCAAATAGAAAAAAATGCATTTTTGGGTCAGACGTTACAGTAGGGCTCACACTGACGGGTTGAGTAATTTTGTAGCCACTGCAGCCACTAGTTGAACCTGTAAAATCACATCACCTGGCTTCTTGCCTATTCTAGCTTCATCGTGATTATTAGCCTGTCATGATTCCAAATAAATTTGGAAATATTAGAAGATAAACAAGTGAACCAAGAACACTTCAAAACAAAATAAAAGGTAATCATGCTTCACTGTTGTGGAACTACGAGATGGTCAGAGTTCATTTGGAGTGTTCGCATACTCAACTCAACTCAACTTTATTTATATAGCGCTTTTTACAATTTTCATTGTTACAAAGCAGCTGTACATGAGACACATTGAATACAAGAAAAACAACTAAATGCATATACCTGTAAAAACAAGAAAAAGGTGAAAACAACAAAAGACAAGCCTGGCATACAAGCCAGAATTCCTGCAAACCACCCATAAACTCATCAAGTATCAGCCAGAGGGTGTCAGACACTATAAGCAAGTCTGACAAAGAAACTACATGACTACATGACTATGCAAGCAGCATGAATCAGTCAGTGGAGATACACAAGCTTTTATTTCTCTTTGATTACTCATTGTCAGGCAATCCGAGAACTATATGACTTCCTTTCTTTAGCTGAACACAAACAAAAGATTTTAATAAAAATATGAGTAAATGAGAACACAATCTGTGGATTAGATGTTACTTTAACAAGAAGGTGTTCACGAGTTCACCTGCACAGATAACCAGCTATGTTGCAGGGATAATAATAATGGGTGATTGCGAGGGATTGGATAGGAGATGTGACTGCAGTGGCAGCGCACGGAAGGAAGCACGGCCCCTTGTGGGGGCCGTTGCTGCGGCGATACTGGCTTCGGGAAGGGGATTTGGAAGGGATCGAATAGTGATTGTGACAGCTGCGGCAGAGCAAAAAGGGGAAGCACGGGCCCCTGCGGATGCGGAGACGAAACTGGCTTCAGGGAGGTGGTCGGAAGGAAAATGGATAGGAGATGTTTTTCCTGCGGCAGAGCATGGGAGGAAGCACGGGCCCTTCGGCGATACGGGCTTCAGGGAGGTGGTCGGAAGGGAAATGGATAGGAGATGTGTCTGCTGCGGCAGAGCATGGGTGGAAGCACGGGCCCCTGTGTGGGCGGTCACTGAAGCGATACTGGCTTTGGGAAGGGGATTTGGAAGGGATCGAATAGTGATTGTGACAGCTGCGGCAGAGCAAAAAGAGGAAACACGGGCCCCTGCGGATGCGGAGATGAAACTGGCTTCAGGGAGGTGGTCGGAAGGAAAATGGATAGGAGATGTGTCTGCTGCGGCAGAGCATGGGAGGAAGCACGGGCCCTTCAGCGATACTGGCTTCAGGGAGGTGGTCGGAAGGGAAATGGATAGGAGATGTGTCTGCTGCGGCAGAGCACGGGAGGAAGCACAGGCCCCTGCAGCGAAACTGGCTTCGGGGAGGTGTTTGGAAGGTATCGTAAAGGAGATGTGACTGAATCGGCAGAGCACGGGAGGAGCACGGGCCCCTAAGGGGGTGGTCGCTGCGCCCATACTGGCTTTGTGATGCTGATTTCTATCTTCCAGATGGAAGCGCTGGCCACTTTGGAAAGGATTATGGCAGTACTGACATCAGCTATGAAGTCTGTCGCTGCGGAACGCAAGGTGCTAGTGCTGGCCCCTGAAGAGGCGGTCTGGAGCGACAAGTGGTCGAGGTTCGATCCTGTGCTGGGCGACAGAGGAGTTGTTTAGACGATACGGGAAATGAGGGTTCGATGGGCTTCACTAATGAGTGAGAGGTCAGTTCGGATGTTGCTTCTGAAAGCTTCCGATGATCAGCGGCCGAGCGTTTGTATTTGCGGCTGAGAGAGGCCCTTTTGGGCAGCTGTGGTAGTTGCTCCTATGCGGAAGAAGTGATTAGAAAAATTGTCTGCTGGGATGCCTTCGTGTAGCAGGACGGCTTTGAGGTGCTTATGAAACCAGAAGAGTGTGGCCGGGCGTGTAGAGTGGTCGACGAAGAGGGGATCCGATGCGGTTGTGGTCCAAGCTTTTCTGAAGTAAAGACAGGCTAGTAGGGTTTGGTACGGTTGAATCGGTGACTGGAGGTTGAAGACGTACATGAAATGGCCTCTCCTGGTTTGGTCCGTCTTGCTTTGCTTGATCGAGTATGATACTGTCTCCGAATCCAGTACTAGTAGGTCAGACATGGTTGGGTGAACTAAGGGGTCAAATTTGGATGTGGTGGAGATTTCCGAACATCTTAGAAAACCGAAGAATGCCAAGGTGAACATGGCGTCGAGTGTGCAACGTGCGTGGAGTGATATCCTTTGCGGAGGGTGAAGATGCATTTTGTGAGAATTTCCAGGGTTATGTTGTTTGGGAGCTGGTTATGGCTGTTGGTGGAGAGTTGAAGATTAATTTGTGGAAGAACTGGATTCCTCTCAAGTATCCTCTAATAGAGCTGGCCTGAAGGCCTTTTGCAGTGTTGAGGAAGGAGATGTAGGAGGTGATGGAGAGAAAAATCGGGGAAGGGAATGTTGAAAGCCTGGTGAAAAAGCCTGAAGCTTTTCCACACTGTAAGATACGATTATAGGGTCCTAGGGGAAACGGCCTGAGTTATGGAATTGAGAGAGTCATCAAGGAGGGTTTGCAGTGGGTGGTTTACAGGAAGATCAACTCCTAATAAGGTGGTACAGGTGTTGCCATAGGGTCCGCTTTGGGCACCAGCAGCCTGAACTTTTGGAAGGCAAAACATGAAAGGGCGTCAGTAGTGTGGGTGGATGGGCATAACATTGAATGCTGAGGTGATGTCGACTTTAGCTAGCCAAGCGCCTCGACCGACATTTTTTTTTATCAGAGTGATAGCTTGGTCGAAGTCATGTTAGTGCAGGGGAAATTCTTTGAGTTGAATGTGGCTGTTAATGCGTTATTTAAGGTGAAAGATAGATTGCCGTAAGTGATCTGACGATCGATTGACGGAGGTGATAGAGGTGAGAGGTGAAAATAAAGACCTGTGTCTGCACCTGCCAAAATCTGTGCTCTGATGCTGCTGGAGAAGGGTGGTGGTTCCAGCGCTGGCGCATTGGAAGGTTGTTGCATATATATAGTTGTTGCAGTGGCCAATGAAAAGGTATGGGGGTGCCCGCTGAAGAGAGATAAGGGAGGGAATAGCGGCGGCTGCGGTGTCGAATAAATGAGGTCCGGAGACAATCGCCTGTGTCCTTAGCGTGGCAGTCTCACGCTAGAGATCAACTCCGGCGCCGCGGGCCAATAGCCTGGGGCGGGGAAGGTGAATGGGTGAGCCAGGGCTCCAGGTGGTAGCCGGCACTGCTGAGATGCAGTGTGCTGCTGGAAGCTCTCGGCTGGGATTTCCGTGGCGTTCTGGGAAACTGAAGCGCGACCCAGACTCTGCGATGCCCGCTGCCGCGGCTAGTGTGAGGGAGGCGTTGTTGAGCCGCAGAGGTGGATTGCCTGGGCCAGGAATAGGGAGAACCACGAGGCGGGCCTGACTTGTGACGAGACGTAGAGGATGTAAAGCTCTGCTTTGGTCAGCCGCCTGTTGAAATGGACTTCCACATCGGAGAGGGCCAGTCGTAGGCCCTGGACGGTCCATTTGTTGAAGGCGGGGATCGTGGGGAGCGCTAAGGCGTCCTCGTAGGAGGATGAGAAGACAAAGCCCTTTTCTAAGCTGCTTGCCGCACAGAGCGGTGTGGCTGGCGGCCCCGTGGCGAAGCTTGGGAATCAGCTGTGGAATCCGACCCACAGCTGGAGAAATGGGGTTCGCATGGCAGCGCTGAGGGTTGAGAGCAGTTGAAACGTCGGTAATGACGGGAGTCTCGGACATGGTATCGAAGTGGACAATGTTCATCTGGCGAGTTGCAGCAGGAAAGATGGTTTGTCTATTTATGGGAGAGCTTGCTTAAGCTGATAGGGTAGATGCGGTGATTGCTTATGGTTGGCAAGGCGGGCTGATTGTTATGAGATAGCTTGCTTGAGCTGATAGGTAGAAGCCGTGATTGCTGATGATAGACCAGCTGGGTGGATTATATATGCCTAGATTCCTCCCGAACTTTGTTAACTAAACATCACATGTCATTTTTCAACAGCGCTGCATTCATGCTTCAACATCCAAAGAGAGAAATAAACAGCATTTTTCTGTACACAGGCTTCGAATATTCTAGGCAATGATACAGGAACAGTTAAATAACATTAATAAAATTCAAGCTGTCAAAGCCAAAATTCCGTACCTGGGTTTCAGAAGTTGATCATACGCTTGACTGCTTCAAAGCACTTCCATTTGTCTGGGATGCAGAAGGGTTCAAAGATGTGTGGAAAGGGCGTGTCATATCCACAGACTCTAGTGATGGGTGCCTCTAAACTAAGGAAACACTCTTCCTGCAGAGAACACATTTAGGATTATTGATATTTTGGCACCATGCAAACAAATACAAACTATCTAGTTCTGTATACAGTATAGCAGATATCAAATCAATGTCAGATTTGTTTTCACAGCTTTTTTGACACACGGCCAATTCTTCAGCTGTTGAATTGTTTTTTTTCTAGTCCACCCCTGAATTCAGACGGTAGTCGGCAGTTTGCACCAACTACTTCAATATGCCTATGAAGACATATATAACCCTCCTCGTGAGCGTGTCCATCTTCTAAGCCGTTTTGGACCGATTGGCGGTTTTAGGCCTGCTTGGAGCAAGTGTGACAAGCAGCTAAATCAGAAATAAATTATTCAAAGTGACAACAGTATGAGTAAGGGCGAATGTGAAACAATATCACTAATTTTATAATTATAAATGAACGTGGACCGGTGACCGTAAACTGCACAAGGCGAAAATGTAACATAAATTATTAATGAGCTAGAGCAGAGGCCGTTTATAGACCGTCTCATCATTAATAAAAAAAAGTGTGACGAAATAGTTTATTGACCTGCGTTTAAATGAAATGCATTGAAATGTTTTAATTATCTCCATGTCAGTAGGGTTCAGGCTTTTATAAACAGATTCTACTCCTCAGTTGACCAGGGATGGGGACTGTGAGGGGTGTGAATGACTCGCTTTTTAAAAGAGCTGAGTTTAGAATTCAGAACACTTACACAACATATTTCCGATCATTAACATTAACACTAACATTAGGACGAGGTTAAGAACAAATTCATGTGCGTACATATATGTTGTGAATTAGGCGGAAAGTTTTCGTGGGAGGTTCAAATGTGCGTATAAATACGAAACATCTACGCAATTATTAGTGAATGAGACCCAATGTTTTTTCAATGTTTATGTTACCCGCGGTTCTGGTGGCTATCTAAATATGGCATCAAATGCATATATTTCACAACATGCTTTCATTTGGTAAACTGGATCAACAGTTTAATTTTAAAAGTTTTGATACGTTTTGACAGACCACGCTTTCAGGACAATACAATTTGTTAACGGGGCTTGTCTCTTGATAATCCAACGACATTATAGAAGGAAATAAAGCTAAATCATGTTAGAGCTTCGCTCTACATGCATCGCAATACACACAAGCAAACATGCGCAGAGTTTTGCACAGGCAGTCTGATCTCGTTGTACTTCTCAATTTGCACAAAAGACAGAGCGAATACAAACATTAAAGCTCTGCAAGCAACCCAGCATTAAATGAAAACACTCCTTATATATTGAAAATAAATTTTCAAATAAAGCATTGATTGAATGCATAGAGCAAATTTAACATGTAAACCCTTGTTGAATGAAATTATGCATTTATGACTAGTATTAAATATAATTATTAGTGCCTGTGGATTTAAGCTCTTCTAACTTTGATATTGTAGACAGCGTTTGTCTTTTATGCCTAAACGTCTTAACTCTTGCCCGCCTGTTGACTGAGGCAATGAGTTTGAAGCGTCAAATCGCGCTGAGTTATGTCTATGAATAGACTGCAACTCAGCGGTAAACAAGAGTCAACAGACAATAAAGAAGTACCGCCGAGGAGACGGCGGCGGTGGAACGCTCATTCTTGTTGAGTACATACTGTACATCACTGGAAGTTATTTATAAAAGCATACATACAACACGTCTCTTGACAATACAGTGTACTATGTATATATTATTGAAATGTGTGCACTGTTTATTGTGTACAATTGTCTATTAGTTATTGTGTAAATGTATGTGTAACAAGATTCAAAGTAGGGAAGGAAGGAGACGGGAACCGGCAGACATTTAAACATTTAATCAAATAATAACACAGTAAATAAACAGCCGGCAGCCCCTCGCGGACAACTGCCGGCGAATAACACAAAGTAAATAGACAAACCACACCTAAAACCCAGGCCTGGTCCTCTCTCCTCGACGGTCATTCTCTTTTGCTCCCGATCTCCTTCGTGACACGAGACCGGTGCACGCACAGCTGGCGCTCATTAACACTCACCGGCCTCGAATCACGGTCTCGCCCCGCCTACTCCTCTACAATATGTATATTGTGTAAATGTATGGATATTTTTGTTTATGTATTTTGTGCATTTTCATATTTTGTTGCTTGTAGCTGGTCAAGAGTCTTGTACCTAAGAATTTCACCATCAGTACACTTGTGTACATGATGTGTGACAATAAAGAGATTTTATTTCATTTTCATCCCCACAGCAATGCTGCCACCAAAAAGCTTCACAGTAAGGACAGTTTTTGTTATAATATAGAGTATTCTAGCTAATGCCAAACATGTAATTACGTCAAACAGTTCAGTAAGATCAAATAGCTTTCCTCCAGCTGCCTGGAGTCTACCAAATGTCTTTTGGGAAACTGAAGTAGAGATACCACTTTAAAAGTGGTTTCTCTTTTGCTTCTCCCATACAGCTGTTACTGGTGAAACCAAAACCTCCATCACAAGGTTCCTCTCTTGGTGGGTGGTTCTCTTGCACATTGTTCTCTTAAATCATGCTTTTGAAGGTCTGCATAATAAGGTTTGAACACCACACATGCAAGTCCAGCAAACCCAATCCTAAAGCATAAAACTACTCTTGTTTTAAAGACTACTCTTAACCAAAAAAACTTGTGCATCAGGAAACGCTAAGACCGGTTCTCTGATACACAGCCAACGCTGAAATCTAGAGTTCAAGAGAACTCCAACTATTAACAGGCCAGCTTTAGCGTGTCCACGTCCAAATCCAAACGAGGCAAACACGTGGGCCAAGCATGAAACATCTTGCACTTCGGGTGAACTTCTTGTTCTGCTAGTGTTCCTGAAGTAGCTACAAAGGAGCATCAAGCTATGTTAAAAGCTGTGTGTTTGTCTCATATGATGGCCTGTATAAACAGAAAAATCTGTTTCAGATTTGCATTCAGAGGCCAGCTTTGAAAAGCCTGAGGAGAGATGTCAGGAAAAGCTCTGATTTTTTTGAAGCAGGTCCTTGAACATCATCCCCGCAGCTGTGGTCAGTGGTCAAAAAGTTGGCCTCAGATCTATTGCTCTATACATTACCGACGGCCTGATAATGCCTGTCCTACAGATAATCATTCATTTGAGATTAACACAATGTGATTTCTGATTACTGTAGTGTGTTTCCTAAGCACACATCAAGACATCTGCAACATGAAATTAAATTCAACATGTTTGTTCGTTTACGCAATGCAGGAAAGCAAAGTTTCTCTGTTTGGTGTTCTTAAATTTGTCAAATGTATAGTTGTACATTCACATTTGAAACTGCTTCTCATTAGAGATCATGGGAACGTGGGAATTCGAAATATTTTGGATTCAAGTGATGCCAGTATCTGCTGTAACTGTGCAGGTCGGGTTGCAGCAAGGAGTGACTGGTAAGGCTTTAAGTGAGAAATGACATTGACTTCACACAAGGCTTCACAAAATTCTTGTTTGGTTTATGAAGCTGCTTGGCCTCTTTGCAACAAATAAATGTTATGTGTTTAAATGATACTGACATTGAGTACATAATGACAGTTTTCACTTATCATGCCAAACTATTATTTTAACAAATTGCAGTTTAAATGTTGGCAGTCACACATTTATTCGCTGGGTAATTTGAAAAACTGGAGGAAAGTCAAAAAAATATTTTCAGGCACAATTTCCCCTGTGGATTGATTTAAACATGGGGAAATGTGTTTATGGAGCAAATATACACCTGTCTTCTTGCACAGGGATGGCTGGAGCCGGCGATGTACACCTTGGAGAGAACGCCAGTCCATTGCAGGGCACTCACAATTTAGGGACTCCAGTTCACCTAATCTGCATGTTAATTAAATAGTAGCTAAAACTAATTCAGCATTACATGTTACACTTCTAAAAAATAAACTCACTGAGTGAAAGCAGCTTTTTCCTCCACCATTTATGGGGCCTGAATTACCACAATACCCAAACATTTAGGATTGACTCACCATTGGCTAAACATTGAATTACAAAACCATTCCATTTTCCTCTGGTTTGTAGCCAGGGATAATTTTATGTAATTTAATATTTAGTTCCACAGCAGAAGTACACCTGCCAACCTGCCATATGTCCACAGAAGAGCTTCTACCCAATTCCTCTCAGACCATCCACAGATCATGCGAGATCAAACCTCAAAACTATCTTACTGGAAATGCAGGAGAAAAGAAAAGTACTACCTAGTCTCAAGCCAACGTCTGTAAAAATTCTGTGTTTATTATAGGCAGCACATTATTACACAAAATATACTTACCTTAAAATGTCTGTATACGAGCAGTATTAATATGGACAAATGCTTTTTTTTATCAACGCAAACATACAGGTTGTTGTTAATACGTCATAGGTTAAAGAGCATCCGGGTCACATTACAATAAAACATGGCGCATGCAGTGTGTCTGAAATGTATTTAATACTACTCCCACTCATACTATCTAGAACATTTTTTAACGGTCGATAAGCAGCCAGGTACTGTTTTAAATTCAGTTTGTACTGTCACAGTATGCAATTTGGATGCAGCAAGAGTCATCCAGGTACTGTGAGCCATCTTGACCTTAAACATAAACATTGCTTATAAATATAAATATCCAATGACATTTATCAGATTATTCTACAAGTGATTAAACCAAATTGCATGTTCATCTTGTTTGAATGTTGTGTGTTTGCTAAAGGCCAATGAGAAAGTCTTTTCTCGCAGAATGATTGTTTTTGTTACAAATAAGTTTATAAAAAAAATCTAATAAGCAAGTAGCTATGTACAGTGCATCCGGAAAGTATTAACATTGCTTCACTTTTTCAACATTTTGTTATGATACAGCCTCATTCCAAAATGGATTAAATTAATTATTTTCCTCAAAATTCTACAAACAATACCCCATAATGACAAAGTGAAAGAAGTTGAAATGCAAATGCAAATGTTTTTTAAATAGAAAAAGCACATGTACGCAAGTATTCACATCCTTTGCCATGACACTCAAAATTGAGCTCAGGTGCCTCCTGTTTCCATTGATCTTCCTTGAGATGTTTCTACAACTTGATAGGAGTCCACCTGTGGTAAATTCAGTTGATTGGACATGATTTGGAAAGGCACACACCTGTCTATAGAAAGGTCCCACAGTTAACAGTGCATATGTCATAGCACAAACCAAGCCATGAAGTCAAAGGAATTGTCTGTAGACCTCCGAGACATGATTGTATCGAGGCACAGTTCTGGGGAAGGGTACAGAAAAATGTCTGCAGCATTGAAGGTCCCAATGAGCACAGTGGCCTCCATCATCCGTAAATGGAAGAAGTTTGGAACCACCACGACTCTTCCTTGAGCAGGCTGCCCGGCCAAACTGAGCGATCTGAGGAGGAGGGCCTTAGTCCGGGAGGTCACCAAGAACCCAATGGTAACTCTGACAGAGCTCCAGCATGTCTCTGTGGAGAGAGGAGAACCTTCCAGAAGAACCATCTCTGCAGCACTCCACCAATCAGGCCTTTATGGCAGAGTGGCAAGACGGAAGCCACTCTTTACTAAAAGGCACACGACAGCCTGCCTGGAGTTTGCCAAAATGCACCTGAAGGACTCCCAGACCATGAGAAAACAAATTCTCTGGTCTGATGAAACAAGATTGAACGTCATATCTGGAGGAAACCAGGCACCGCTCATCACCTGCCCAATACCATCCCTACAGTGAAGCATGGTGGTCGCAGCATCATGCTGTGCTGATGTTTTTCAGGGGCAGGAACTGGGAGACTAGTCAGGATCGAGGGAAAGATGAATGCTGCAATATACAGAGACATCCTGACATCTGATGAAAATCTGCTCCAGAGCGTTTTGGACCTCAGACTGGGGCGAAGTTTCTTCTTCCAACAGGACAATTACCCTAAGCACAAAGCCAAGATAACAAAGGAGTGGCTACAGGACAACTCTATTAATGTCCTTGAGTGACCCAGCCAGAGCCCAGACTTGAACCCTATTTAACATCTCTGGAGAGATCTGAAAATGGCTGTGCACCGACGCTCCCCATCCAACCTGATGGAGCTTGAGAGGTCCTGCAAAGAAGAATGGGAGAAACTGCCCAAAAATAGGTGTGACAAGCTTGTAGCATCATACTCAAAAAGACTCGAGGCTGTAATTGGTGCCAAAGGTGCTTCAACAAAGTATTGAGAAAAGGCTGTGAACACTTATGTAGACGAGCTTTTTTCGTTTTCGTTTTTTATTTTTAATAAATTTGCAAAGATTTCAAACAAACTTCTTTTTGTACAATTTTTTTGTAGAATTGTGAGGAAAATAATTAATTTAATCCATTTTGGAATAAGTCTGTAACATGTCAAAACGTGGAAAAAGTGAAGTGCTATAAATATTTTCCGGATGCACTGTATGTAATAAGTGGGATAATGTATAGGCAGCCAGTTGTTATCGCAAATATGAGCCCCGACAGTCTGATCATGCAAAGCGGAGGGTCTTATATCACACTGAAGGAGCACGATAACACCCAGCTGCTTGTACATTATTTCGCTTATTACACAGTTATTTGCCACATAACAAAAAAAACTGGACATGAAATGTGAATTTTAAATATTTGATTAGCTAATTTTTAAAGAATGCAGACCTTCTGAGGGGAAAACCACTTTTAAGGTAAGAAAAACGTTCAATTGTCACGAACAGGCAATTTGGTTTAATTAGTTGTAAATCTAATATCATATAAGTTATTAAAAGACATATTTATATTTAATTTGTCAAAAAAAATCAAAATGATTTGATTTTATGGTCAATGACTTGCAGTACCCGCAAGACCTTGCATCATTAGTTTAAGTGGTTGCTAAAGGGAAAAACAGACCTTGGAATGTATGATCTTCATGGAATAGTTGACTGATCTGATCAGAGTATTCCATCAAAATATTGCAGAGCACGGTGTAATAATGAAAATGTATCATCTAACTTATTGCGTCTGTTTTCACAGGAAATGTCAGTTTTTACAACATTTAACTTAAACAAATGTAAAGAACGTCTGTAGAAGTCTTTGATAAAAGCTCATTTCAGTATCTTTATTGTGGGATATGATGCAAGTACAGTATAAATAAGCTTTGAAAATGTTATTCTATTTCTTAATTGCCTCATATGAAAAAGACTAAGTTCATTGATTATCTTAAAACATGTACAGATGTTGGTAAATTTTGTTAAAACCTGGATTTTAGAAAAATACTTTTTTAACACTAAATGGATGCTGTATGTTATATTTTTGTTTTAAATTTTTAATATGTTTCTTAGTTTTAAATTGTGTATGTACATGTAAATGTATGTTTTATGCCATCTAAATTTACCTGCCAAGGGACTACAGAAATTACCTTGAAGCTACAAAGTGGCACAAAGTGCCTTTTTCTCATTGTTAGATTTTGTGAATGGTCCCAGATAATGAATCAATAACCTAAATAAACTAAACTAAACTAAGGAAGTTTACAATAAAGAAGCTAAAGTTGTGAACTTCTGCGTCCATATAGTGGACGTGACCACAGCCTTTGTACTAAATTCCTTTAAACCCTTTTATATTACTTTTACCTGGAACTAAAGCATTTATTTCTATTTATTTACAGAGTTTAAAAGGCAGGGCATAGTGTAAATATAATGACGTTAACACACACATACACAGTTCAATTCCAGATGGTCTGGCTGCTTTATTCACACTCAAAGACAGAGAAAATATCCAATTATTCAAACTTGTCCATCGAGTTGTCCAGGAACACTGAGATCTATCTGAATAATAGCTGAGTTCCAGCCCCTCAGTCTTGGAACAACAGGACAGTTGTCTCTTCTAACAGTCGGATATTTCTTTCAATGCTCAGATCTTTCAGTAAGGTGTTTTGAGTGGTTGCCAGGTCAATGCAATGTGGTTAATGGGGTATTTTAGGATGCATTTCTATTGCTACTGTTTACCAAAAGTCAAAGAGTTCAAACTTATGTCTCTAAAGAATTGGATATTTTTACCAGAAGAATTTTGTTTAGCAACTGACATCTTTAATTGTGTGTATGAGCATGTTTCCGGCTTTAAGGTTATGGGGTCCAGTAGCGACCTACGACGTCAAAAACATGACTGATGTCGGCATGCATGATGCATGGATGAATCTCTTGATAAAATGGTCACAGTCGGAATTAGCTCGGCAAGACCCGGGGTGCACATGAATGTGCATCTGTGTGCACGAAAGGTACCTTCAACTGCACTAAACTGCGTGCTGTTTAGTGAAAAAAAAAGAAATGCTTTGACTGCGACTATGACCTCAGGCAGAAATCTGGATAATTTATTGCTCTTTTCTACCAGACAGACGTATGATTTGAGGGCCATTAGAAATACTAATAAAACCCAGCTAAGGACAAGTTCTGGTCATGTGTCTATCGAAAAAAAGTGCCTGTTTAATGTCACTGTTCACTTAGTTGAAGTGAAAGCTTCTTTGTGAGCTTCAAATCAACTCGATTGTGTGGTTTGTAACTGGTATAAACCAAAGCCGCGTGCAGATTGCATTCTTTGTATCTCCTGAAATGCACCTGCAGCAGACAGATATGAGTGCTGTGCTATTCTGAGTATGTTATACCAATTAATTTTTTCTTGATGTATATGGTTGGTTACAGTGCATACAATACATGGTTTATTGGTGTGTTATTCCTGTAGCGCACAAAAAAGGTAGCGTTCAAGGAATGCAAAGACCTGATCAAAAAGCACTGTAAGTGCATTTGGATAAATTTATTTGCCAAACGTGTAAATGTAACTGTTATGTTGTTCTTATAAAATGTGTATGAACATCAGTTCTTCTAAACACTCTTAAATGCTAATCCCCTCCAATTCAACCACGTGGCTAATGGTATAAATCACTCACTTCTCAACATCAAATCAGGTCTCACCTCTGCAACTTAATTTCACGGCAGTTTTTACCTGAACTGCAGAACTGATCTCAGCAGCAAATCCTCCTGTCACCGGAGCCTCGTGACTGATGAGCAGGCGACCTGTCTTCACCACAGACTACAAGAAATGAGAAAATATTTTAACAATAGCAAAAGAACCAAAAAAAATCTGACAGATGAAATATGTACACAGTGACATATAAACAGATGACTAAATTTGTTCCGTTTAGAGTCAGTCAAAATGACTTGCAGCTCAGTGGTAAATTCAAAAACATTAGACCAGAGGCGTAAACTCAGCTGCCCAGCTGTATTCACACCGCCGCCGTCGAGAGTGTCAAAGTGGCCGGAAGTCATTTAGATTTAATGTGAGCCGGCAAGCTGTTTTTTGCCGTTGAAGAGAGTTGAAATCAGGTCAACTTTATGGTAATGATCTATGACGTGGTTCGGGGGCAACCAATCGGAACGTAGAAGTCCCCTGCTTGAGAGGATTCCAGAGAACGCAGCCCTGTATACATTGGTCTACGTCCGAGCGCCAGAGCTTCCACAAATCTTTCTACTGAGTTGTTGGCAAGGCGGCCAGGGCGATTTTTGATGCTCTCGATGGCGACGGTGTGAACATACAGTAACTTGTTAAAAAGTGCTACCAGTGACTCACTTAAGAGAGATCTGCTGGTCTTGAACAATACATAGACAAGCCTGGAAACATGTTGGAAAAAAAGAAATAAAAAACACAATACAAATTTGTAGCATCTTTAAAATATCCACACTTAGCCTAGAATTTGAACCTGCTTCTTGAGGTTTTGAGGAGAGATAACACTATTAATAACAGCAGTTGACATCTTAATTTTTTTTTTATAATAAAGGCATTTCAAACTTTTTCAAATATAATTAGGGTAACATATTTTTTAGCATTTAAGCAAAGGGGTTCTAAAGAGATTTACCATAGAATAATCATAGTTACATGGTAATATGCTATCTATTGTTTTTTTCATTCATAAAATGAGAAATGTTATTGTGCACACCCAAGTTAGCAATCCCCTTATCAAAAGAAAAAAATGGTTTGGTCTTGTAATCCGGCACTGTCGGCTACTTTCAGCTTGTAATTTAGAAAGGAGCCTTGCACTACAAATCATGAAGAATATAAGTAGGTTATCAAAAAAGAAAAGATTATAGAGAATAGAAAAGTTTTTAAGAAAAAAAGTTTATCTAAAACACAGTTTTATTGTTGACAAAATGTTTATATGCTCTCCTGCTTGTAAGTCGCTTTGGATAACAGCGTCTGCCAAATGAATAAATGTAAAACTTTGTGCTATACCCCTGATGGAACCATGAAGCCAACAATGGTTCTTCTGTGGCATCATTTAGCACCTTTATTTTTAAGAGTGTACTCCCTCGGACTGAATAACTTTTAAGATCATGAGAATGGTATGTGGTGTAGTCTATAGCCTGATAAAGCTGGTTAATGACTTGATGTGATATGAAAGAACTGCTTATATTTCTTTAAAAAAATCTACAAAAATAATGACATAAATAAAAAACAGCACATAGGTTAGAAATGACATGAGTACATAACAAAATAATTTGCATTTTAAAGTGCATTACTCATAGTGGACATTTTCTAATAAGCGGTGCAGTCAATACTGAGGTTTAAAGATTCCATTTTGCTCTGGTCACAGTGTTCGCGTATGACTAAACAATCTGAGGTATTGTTTGTCGAGAACCTCTGATTTCGTGGTATTCACAGTGGGTTTGTCATTCACATCTGAGTGAAACTGAAAATCTGACAGGACATCTGATGAGCCTCTTATTTTCTCCTATGATGCTCTCAAGCAAACTTCACATTATCACTAGTGCTGGAACGTCTTTTCAAGTAATGAGAAAGTCTCTGTAATCTGTCTTCATTAACAAGTATAAACGTGTAACTGTGGAGGGGAAAGTCATTGAGGACAGCGGTGTGGCGATGCATGTATGCTCCAGAGACATTTGGCCACGCATTCCAAGAAATGTATTTAAGCTTTAAATTGCGTAGAAAGACCTAAATATAACTTGCAATGAGTTCAGTGGGTTGATTCTGGAGAAAAATGTTTGTGATGCCTAACTTTGTCTACTCTGATTATGACAGATGGTCCAGATGTACAAGTCGTGTAGGTGCACATTGTCACCTATTGTGTTATGGCTCAAACACCTGAGGCATCTTTAGACAGCAAAGGCGGCACAGAAACCAGTTTTTCAACAGATTAAACAATCATAGACTGCATTAACCCAAAAATACAAAGAGGAACATACTATGTAAACATCAACAACTGGAACCGACAAACAAGCATAATTTTCCCATATGATACTATATAGTTAGGATAGCAAAATAAACACTCTGAACAAAATGAAGAGCTTATTCCTGTTTTTACAGTTCATGTCAAAGTCAAATTTATTTAAGTGTTTTGGTGCCAATTTGTAATACTTGGTAAAAAGCTAGCCATATCAAAATGATGCAAGTCAATGTTTGTTGCAGTTTGTTGCAGAGGACAAGTGAGAAGTGAGAAAAATGAGAAAAATATTTTTCTTTTTGAATTGGAAAAAAAGACTGATCGGCCTCTGAAAAGCTTGGTTACACAACCACCATGAAAAATAATAACGTCTGGAAAATTTGGCTTTACGTTTGCAGAGGGAAAGTTTGGATCAGATTGGAGCAGGACAATGTCAGTTCTACAGTATGAAGCTTACTGGTCTCTGCCACAGCCAGTTGTGGTGAAAAGTATCTCGCAATAACTTCTATCTGAAGTTTTGTTTGCAACTTATCACTCAGCAACTATGTTTACCAATGGGCCAATAAAAATATGAATAAATAAAATAAATCATTTAATTATACACACACCTTCACTAAAGACCAAGGTATCAGACCTCAGTGAAAGACTGAATAGAGAAGGGGGATCAGCAGCAGAATTTTTGAAGCTGTACGCTATGATGTGAAATTTCAATAAGATTACAAGTAAGGGTGTGTGAATAAAGGCATTTTCTAATGCCCGTCTCAACGGACAGCGAGTGGCTCAATGGACACACTTGTTCGGTTGGCAAAAATGTCGGATGACTGTTGATTCGATTAAGGACAGTCACAGGACTTTCAGGACCTAGCCAACAAATTAAGTAACCAGACCCAGACTGCAGTGCAGTAGATTAAAATAACCTAGAAAGTAAGGGAAAGTCTTCGCATGGAGCATTTTGTGTCTTCAAACTAAACACCAGCACATTCCACAGATAGTTCAGAAGCAAACAATCCTATGATTGTTACTTAATTACTGTACCATGATGATGATAACCAATAGTTATTTAACACTGGATGCCATTAACCAATATATTGGCCGATATACAGTATCTAAATATTAACATACATTTTTTTAAACCCGAAACAAGAGGTAAAAAGTGGACAACTGCTTTTATTTGAAAATCTTTAATCAAAAACATTACAGGGACGCAATCCCAGGTGCAATGTAAAAATAGTCAGAGGTATCCCCAGAATGTGACTCAAGTTTCAGCTCAAAATACACCACATATCTTTCATTATAAGATGTTGAACAAGACCATTTGTGGCTGCAATGGAAAATGCACTGTTTTTGTGTGTCTCTCTTTAAATGCAAATGAGCTTCTGCTCCCCTCCCCGTATGCAAAATAGGAGGTAGAGCGCTTACACGTGTGCTTTGGATGACATAAAGACAAACAATATGGCGGAAAGCGTAGATAGAACTATTTGCTGTATGAAATGTTGGCCATTGATGATTAATCATGTGCATGCATATTACTAGCAGACATAAACACGGATACAGGCATATATATGCTATCTTGTATATGTCAGACAGGTATGTAAAGATGAGTAACCAGGTGTTATTACTTTGTGAGTAGCAATTTCTGCGTATCCTTATTGTCTTAGAGCGGATAGAAAAAGAGTTTGCATTTCTAAGTATTGTCTTACTTAGGACATAAAAGAAAACACTGAACTCACAGAGAAAGACACTGTTATAACTTTCTTTCGTTGTAATGAATAAGCTTTACAGAAATTATGTCAGTCACAAGTCCTATGGGCGCGATAAGTTTTACCACTAACGTTTTGACACAACACCTGTCTTTGGACCTATAAACTGGCATTCAATTCTGCCTTCATTTTGTTAGCAGCGCCCAATTTACAACAAACCAATCAAAACGGGAATGGCAAAATAAAGCCCCACCCTACATTTTTCTCTAATTTCAGAAGTTGGTGCACTCAGATATACGCCACGATACGGAAAGAAGTCAATCACAACTTCCATGACTATAAAATTTGACCTTGTTCACAATTGTGTGAACTTTATTCTGCATAATTAACAAATATGTAAAATGAATTATGTGGAAATGGCATATCTGCTTCAAACTCTAAAAGTGACTGGGTGCCTTCATTGGAGCACTGTGCAAAGGTCTTGGACCGTGGCCCTGTGGGACACTTTTAGTTCTGGTGTCTGACCCAGACCTCAATTCATCGAGCCACATGATTACACCACAGAAGAGCCAACTCAGGCTTCATTTCACTAAACTAAACTAACTTTAGACCACCTAGAAGACGAAAAAATTTATTCAATTACATAATGTTGCCACTGGAGCTCTCCCTGGATCACAAAAACTATCCGTGTGGTCACAGCAGGTTTTAAAACTCATTGGAAATATGCACAGAAACACTTTCAGGTATGTGCAAACATATCTTTACCACCAAATGACCAGGGCAGATGCAATTTGCTTTTGCAATTTTTAGACGATCACAGTGTTGTGCTCAAATACAATGCTGGTGGCATGGGTCTCCTTATGGGGATCAAACTAACAACCTTTCATACATAGATGGTTTTATCTTAACAACATAAAGAAACTTTACTGTGCATGTTCACTTTTGTGACCCCAACAGAACTTCCGGTACACATTCACAAACAATAGAGTGCCTGTAGATGATTTCTAAACTTGTCCCTCCAATATTTTAATTTAGACTCCAATGACAAGTTTCTTTAAATAAAATGAACATACAACTAAATTCTAAAAATCTTTATCTAATACAAATATTATACCGTAAAATAATAATACAAATTAATATTAACAAATTAAATTAAATATAAATAGCTATATTATTAGACACTAGCCAAACACAAACCGTAAGTTAACTGGGGGTCAGCGGTGCGCACGTTGGAAGAGACGGTCTATAAGCACTAAGCTGTAATTCTGTTATTGAGCATGTACGAAGTCACTCAATTGACAAAGTTAAGCTTTCATTTATATTCTGAGCTATCAGGAGGCTATTTTGTAAAAAAAAAATGTCAGCTTAAGACCTTCTGACTATACCCTACTGTATTGTAGGGATACGTACAGAAAGCAATCTGCAATTTAAAGTTTTAGTGACCAAAAGGGCCGGAGCTTTAAAGGGACAGTTCACCTAAAAAATCCTGACCATCCTGACCATGTTTAAAGAGACTCTTAAGTGTGCGGCAGAGTCATGAAAACACAGCAGTTGGGCCTACTTTATGATCAGGACTGCTATAAACAGTGACCTCACTACATCCACAATGTAGTAAATGGGTAAGCCATCGGCCAGAGCCACAAGAAAAGTTAAACGAAATAACAGCTTCCAGTGAATAAAAAGCAACTCGTCATTTTTTCCTTGTTTTTTATAAGCCATTGTGGATTTGGTCTGATCTCATCCAAGCATTGACACAGACACAGAGAGGAATTCTAGAAATCTCACGAGTGCAGAGCGAAGAAGGCAAACTCTGCAGGAATGAACGAAAAAGCAGATCTGATGTGTAGAAAAGAAGGAGAACAAAGAGAGAGAAAGCAGTTGTACATAATGGAGGGTGGTAATGGGAAATTACACAGCAGCAAATCAAATTATGACATAACAGGGCAGCTTTTACGTTAGTTCAAGGAAGCAGAAAGTGAATATACACGGACTAGCGAAGTATAAGCGTAAAAGCATAACAGTAACAGGGCTCCAGACTAACTTTTTTCACTAGGAGCACAGTGGCCCCCAACTGAAAATTTTAGGGGCACAACCAGAAAATTTAGGGGCGCATACCGTAAATCAACATGCTAACCAAATCTACTAATTTCCACTGTATTACTAATAAATACTTTAATAATAGATGCAGAAATTACAATGTGCTGTTTCAAATTCAGTGTCACATTTTATTCTGCACTTTTGAAGATGCAACAACAAGGTAAACTGACAGCACCATCGCTGTCATGACAGTACAAATAGTAAACAAAATACCATACATTCAGAATAAAAAAAAGTGCTTAGTAACAAAGTGATTAGCAACCTTTCGGTCATTTCACAGTTACAAACAATACTTAAATGTATGTTTAATCAGTGTATTGTGTTTAAACTGCGAAGTGCCTGTGCTATCGGCAAACTTTGTTTTCCCCGCAGTTCTGGGGTAGCTGCTGCAGTATTCGCAGTTCATGTAGTTCTACTGCTTATAGTAGCCTACCTCAGCCAACTAAATTCTTTCAGCCAGTCTTCTCGAAAATGGTGAGTGCGGGCTTTTTTCGCCACACCAACCTCTGACTCTGCATCATCCGATGGTGACACTGTAGACTCTGGCACTGGTACACTAGCCGCAGGTCGGAAGAACAAATCAATAGTTCGCTTGCTCATAGCTCAGACGCACGCACATATCAGGTTGTGATGATATTTGTCTCCGTTTCCTTCCCACAGATGTTTACGCGCGCTCGATTATCTCTAGGCCCCTCCACGCATTTTAGCCACTTACAGTGGCCATTCCCTATTCTTCTCACACGCATTGGCCGCCTCACAGACAGGCATCACTCAATGAAACGCGAGTGTGTGCTCGCGTCTCATGAGTATGTGTGCGAGTGTGTGTGTGTGTGTGTGTGTGTGTGTGTCGCACACTCTCAAATTTTGGGAGTAATATACTGAATATCAAGTCATAAACAAATATAAACACCGCTGTTTAAAAGTTTAGGGTCATGTAACTGAATTGTTTTTAAGATCTTGAAAACATTTTGCATTGTTCTAAAATGATCCAAATGTTCTTAACTGTACCACTATATGTGTAATTGATAAAAGAAGGTACATGTGGTTGAAAACAAAAAATGACTTCAGTTTCTTGTTTTTCTATGAGGGGCCGTTTAGGCCTTAATTATTGAAATGACTCTTACAAACACTAGTGAAATAAAAATATCGATCGAACTTAGTGAAATGCATTCATATGTTACTGAAATACCTCTTACAAACACGAAAGAAATAAAAACATTGATCGAACTAAGTAAAATTCATTCACACGTCTTACTGAAATACCTCTTACAAACACAAGTGAAATAAAAACATGGATTGAACTTAGTGAAATTCATTCATATGTATTAATAAAATACCTCTTACAAACACGAAATAAATAAAAACATTGATCGAACTTAGTGAAATTCATTCATATGCATTAATGAAAATGCTCTTACAAACATGAGTGAAATAAAACTATTGTTCGAACTTAGTGAAATTCATTTATACATATTAATGAAATAACTCCGTAAGTTAATTACATCCGACAGGTTCCTGTTCGCAGACATATCTGCACATCAACGTGCGCCAAACTAAACGGAAGTGCGGACGCAGCTTCCTTTACCAGTGAAATATGCTTTCATCAACTACACTGAAATCTTCCATCAACTATACCTGAAATATGTTGCCTTATTAGTGCACCAGTGTTTTTAAGAGGCTTTTTAGCATGCATATGCATACATTTCACTAGTGTTTGTAAAAGATTACAGTAATACATATGTATGGTTTCACTCGTGTTTGTAAGATGCATTTTATTAATACGTATGAATGAATTTCACTACGTTTGATCAATGTTTTAGTTTCACTAGTGTTTGCAAGATGCATTTCATTAATACGTATGAATGAATTTCACTAAGTTCGATCAATGTTTTTATTTCACTAGTGTTTGTAAGAGTCATTTCAATAATTAAGGCCAAAACCGCCCCTCATATTTTACACACTTTGTTTCATATAACCCCTTACTAATGTTCTTGTAATTTGTAACATCTTATCTTTTGTAATGTTCCAACAGTTATCTGTTTGTATGGCAAATTTTTAATTAGCCAAACAAAAAACAAACACGTTTAAGAGTAAGCAGGCAAAGACCTATGAAAGCGTTGCAAATAAATTGTTTACTTTACGTTCTTTTTGTATGTTTTTGACCAGCAAACTATGTGTAATGAAGAATTGGTGTAAAAGGTAGAAACGAAAGAATTTCTGTCTGTAAGGATTTTTTTGGGCACCCTATTAAAATCACTGGGTCTTACCTGGCCCCCTCTAAAAAAAATGTTCTGGCTACGCCCCTGCCTGCCACAAAGAGCTGTGCCCGTGAAAGTTGTAGGATTTTGGATGCACAAACACCACTTGCACACCGCCTCAGCTCCGCCCAACGATTACCGCATGTTTCCCATAAAAAAATTAACTAGACAATCCCGACTGCCACGTACCATGTGAATCCTCCATAATGGTAACTTTCGCAAAAAGTTCAAAACACATCCAACTTTTGCACAGGTTATTTCACACACATCGCCACAGATGTTTTCTTTGGTAGATGGTTTTGTGTTTTTATTTGACCTGTGGACATCACTTAGATTAGCAGGTTTCAAAGTATCATTTTAAGATTTTTAAAGATTGTGTTGCAGTTAGCAATAAACAGATAGCCACAAGGTCATAAATCTGATGCTTGGTTTGTGTTTATTTTGACAAGTTTCTGTCAGGCAAGTGTAAAATAACAATTCTGAGAAATTGTTGACTGTTGTCAAGTTTTCCGTTTTGTAATACAGCACAAAGTATTTCTACCCCATTATGACATACAGCTCTACAGGAATCAATATGATTGCTGTCAAGCAGAATACATCATTTGTGTATGCTACACTGTGTCTGTTCAACCATCCTTGGCATCACTCAATAGGCTTTCATGGTCTGCAAGCCACATGAGATCTCAGTCGGTCTAGGACCTGACAGGCATTGGGTTAGGCTGCTGTCCAGTGTGAACAGGAAGCATAAAGAGCTGGATTCTGATCAGTCATGAGTAATTTTTCTGATGCTTTTCCAGAAATGAAGAACAGAAACAGTGGCCACACAAGATACACAATCTCCTTACAATATGTGCAAACCAAATCCAAACCAAAGTGATGCCTGTTAATAACTTAATTGTACGGTATATGCAAGAGTCAGTAATAAATATGCAGGAAATACACCAAGCCACCGGCCTTTTTTACTCTGCCATTATCCCTAAAGCTGCATCAAGATTTTAGAATCAAAACAAGAGAATGTAGTTGCGTTTTTAAGTCAAATAAGACACAACAGTGCACATGTGAGAGATTATCTTTAGTTTTGTGAGAATTTGCTGAACCAAGCAGAAAGTCTGTGCATTAAACGTACTCTGTTACTAACGTAACCTCGGTTCCCTGAGATACGGGAACGAGTACTGCGTAGCAGGACGCTATGGGGAAAACTCCTTTTTCTCCGATGACTGAAGCTTTACAATAACGCAGTGAATACTGCACGGCCATTGGAGCTATAGCAATGGCTATAAAAGCAGACACATTGCCGTAGGGTCCTCAGGTTACTTCGACTGAAGCGACGACCATATGCAGCTTGTAAGCACGGCCAGGAACGCAGTACTCGTTCCCGTATCTCAGGGAACCGAGGTTACGTTAGTAACTGAGTACGTTCCCTATCGATACTTCACTCGTACTGCGTAGCAGGACGCTATGGGGAACCAGTATAATCCCGCCATGCTAAAAGTGGAACGAAAAACACCATATAATCCCGGAGCCGTTGCTCGAGGATAGGTATAAGGCAGGGAAGCCCTGCAGAAGACTGAAAAGCCAAGCTAATAGGTGGCTTAATCCAGTTAATAAAATACCCTTTTATACAGTCATGGTAACAGTATCCCCAATCATGACTGCAAAGTTTAGAATTCTTCAACAACTGAATAGCAGGCAAAGGTAACTTGTATACATAATATTTAAGCAAATAAATAGATACCAGGGCTCGAAATTAACTTTTCCTTAGAAGGAAAAGTTGCTCTGGTGCTCCCAACTTCAAGAGTTAGCATCCAACCAGAAATTAATAGTTTAAAACAAGATAGTAACAATTGTACCATCATAACATGCATGTGATGTCTGTTGTGTTTTACATAGTCACAATAGATTCATGATTTCCAAAAATCTTATTTTTTTTATCATTAAACAAAGGCTTAAATTAGATATGTGAGAGGAAAGCGATTGGATCGTGCTGTCATTTCCCCTTACGGACCATCATTTCTCATCATAGTTTATAGAGAAACAGTTCAAACTAAAAACAAATCATATTATATCCTTAAATTGATCAGATTTGTTTAAATGTTTGTTCGTGAGTATATTTAATATAATGTTACTTGCAATTGCTATACTTGTGCAGCTGTTCAGCCACGAGGTGCATGCTCCCATTGTGTCGGGTAAGAAGTATGTAAGTTACAGCTCATGCCCGAGACGCAAGCGAACATCCAAACGCCTCAGTTTTCACCATGTTTATATAGAAAAATTAAGATAATGTAGTGCCGCGGCATAGAAGGATGCATTCTGTGTGAATGCCGGGTCACAGTGCAACGGTGAAAAGGTACCCCACTGTAACAGTGTCACGCTGCGCTGTGTTCCGCACGTTGTTAAGCGACATACAACGGTAATGTGGTATATTAAAAATTCATATCATAACAAAAATACACACCGGTATTCGGAATGAACCGCTATATCGCCCAGCCCTATTATTTCAACAAATAATTAGTAGGTTTTAATACTTCATTATTAATATGTTCTGTCATCATTTATTTCACCAAGTTATTTCAAACCTATTTTCTTCTGTAGGACACAAAAAGAGATTGTTTGGCTCATTTGCATCTTAAGGAAATAAATGAGGAATGAGGGTGGTGAACTCCAAAAAATAATAAAGAGCACTATAAAAGTATTCAAAATGACAGGGCAATTTAAATTCACTCATGTATGCAACCTTTCTGCCAAGTTTCCTTAAGAAAGTCTCCAAACCTACAGGGATTACCAGGTTTTATGTAGCCAAATAACAGTTATGTCATGTGTGGAACAAACTGACATGCAACTAAACCTTCATTCAACAATGTACTGAAATGGTTCTCCTTTGCAGCACTTCTAAAAACCAATCGCGATATGCATAGTTTCAACATACAAACGTGTAAATGGCATCAGACGTCTATTGCACAGGCAAATGTTTTAGCATATTACTTGGTCTGTTTTTGGCCGGTTTAAGCTGTCATATCATATCACCTTGTCTTTACTTTCATACATAGTATATGATGTTATATTAAATATTAATTACACTTCAAGCTTTCTTCAGACATGTGCTCTACATTTCTATGATGAGTAACGTTATTCCTAGAGTTCTAAAAGTGTTTTAATGACGTCAGGGCCAAATAGCACATTTCAAAATTAAATTACTTTATCAGCAAATCGGCGTTTAAAATGACCAATGTCAATATTCGAAAATAGGCTAAATATCAACGTTGATAATGGGCCAGTTCAATAATCAGTCGACCCCTAGTTTGGACCACATTTCCATCCTTCCGACCTTGAGTGTCAATAGCTTTGGGATGAATTGTTGTTCCAATTTAATAGAACATATGCAATAAATAAGATGTCATCCGTGCTAAAATGCTTACGGACTATATAAACAAGTATTTCTTTGGTTTCATCTTAACTCTCAGGCTCTGAAACAAACACACAGGTCTGAATCATACAGCATTTTAATAAGGAGTGCATTAGGGTGTGGTGTTTTCTTTCATTCAGACATAAGACAGTTTGGCATGTGGCTCCAAGACTCTTCCAGCAATCTCCACAGCACGTCCAACACACGAGCACACAATTCCTCATCTAAATTCAGGTGTTATAACATGCCACATCTGTCTTGAATCCTGAGCAGATTCATTGTTTTTGGAGCATCGGAGTCATTCCACAAACATAGTCAAGCTGGTGTATACTGTGAAATGAGACATGTAAGGACGTGTGTTTTCATGATGGGGTTCGACAGGTTCATCCAACAGTATATCAACATGGAATAAGGTCCAGAATTCCATGGCGGGCTCCTTCTTTCTCGGTTTATAGAGCAAACAATCCTATTAAGACCTCTATTTAGCGGTGTGTGTGTCAGGTGTATTTCTGGCTCCACAGGCATCAGGTCAGCGGGAGGATAGATTATGTATGACTTTAGATGAGGAGCTTTATCTCGTGAAGTAGCCTTAACTGGGTAAACTCCTTTGAAGCGAGGGGAGCAGTTGTGTTACAGAAAGAACCTTTCAAAGCGGCACATTTGTGAATACAAGATCTGTATAAAAAATACTCAAAGAACGGCTTCTATGGAAAGATACCCTGCAGGATGTTTCAGCAGCTTTTCTTAGCGGTTAAAGTGAAAGGCAAGAACTTCTCTAACCAAGTTGAACCAAAAATTCTGTCAATGACTGATGTCTGATATATTAAACCTATGGATTTGTGAAAGATACAGCCGCGAAAGGGAAGAGACCATCTTAGATAAAGAAACGTCTTGGTTACGTATGTAACCTCGGTTCCCTGATGGAGGGAACGAGACGTTGTGTCGAGAACGACAGATGGGGTTCGCCCTTGAGAACCAATCAACTCTGACTACTATAGAAAAGGCCAATGAAATTTGGCGAATGAAATTTGCATGCCGGGCTCCGCCCCCGGATATCCGGTATAAAAGGAAGCCGGCGTGCATCATTCACTTACCTTTTGTTCTGAAGAGCCTGAGAGCCTCTCACGACTGCAGCAGAATACGATACGTGTTTGTGGCATAAGGGACACAACGTCTCGTTCCCTCCATCAGGGAACCGAGGTTACATACGTAACCAAGACGTTCCCTTTCTGTCGGTCTCTCGACGTTGTGTCGAGAACGACAGATGGGGTTGCCCCTGGAAAACGCCACAACGCTGTATCGCGTCACAATCTCTAGCGAAGCGACGGTAACAAGCCTGGGCGTGTCAGCTCGATGCTTTCGCGAAACTGTAACCTTCCAGTGTGGCGGTCGGGGGGTACCAGAGCTTTCTTGGAGAAAGATGGGTACAGCCCTGACCGATAACCTTTCACGGACGGGGGCCTTAGCTCTCTACAGGCGAGAGGCCGTCCGGCTCGGGTTTACACCGGGTAAGCGCCACGTCCTTAATCAGGAATGCGCTGCAGAGGCCACCTCCTACCCGTGGGGAGGAATATGGTGGATAGGTATGGTCTCGTCCTTGGAGGAGAACGCATGGAATGTGCGGACTGGGTAGTTAACCGCGAGGTGGAGGTCCACCTGGGGAAGTTCATGGGTTACCAGGAGTGGGAACCATTCTCATGAGGATACATCAGACGGAACAGCCCACGGAGGGGGTGTTACAGACGTCCGGTAGCACTAGGTCCGGTTAGAGCTATCTGTGATAGTTCATATGGAATCCCGGCCTAAGGGGGAAGGCTGCTCTGCCCAGCCAACCCCCAGGGGGTGCTGCTTAGTGATGGATGGAATGCCTATTCTTAACCAGTGTCTGGGTAAGAAGGGAGGTAGATGAGGTACCAGTTTCTTAGCCATGGGTTTGGGTAAGAAGAAAAAGGTAGATAGCACACTGACCCAACCTGTTAGAGGGTGGAATGGTGCTTTCGCAGGCATACGCCCCCCCGGATGCCAGTCCTACATGTCGCCACGCAGGACGTGGGCTGACACCGGGTTTACGCAAAGGTTGTGAACCTTTGCGAAGGTGTTTGGGCGTAGCCCAACCCGCAGCTCTACAGATGTCTGCTAGAGAGGCGCTTCTGCCAACATGGGAGATTCTGAGATCGGAATGCCGTCAAAGCGGCTACCACGACCCAGTGCGCCAGCCTCTGTTTGGAGACAGCCTTCCCCTTCTGCTGTCCTCCAACAAACACGGAGCTGGTCAGAGCTTCAGAGCTCTGCGTGCGGTCCAGCACCTACTGGACACAACACTGATCAGGTTGGGTCTTCCTCCCCTATGGGGAGCGCCTGCAAGTTCACCACTTGGCCCCGGAGGGAGTAGTGGGAACTTCTTGGACACGCATCCGGGCCTGGGTCTCAAGAAACGTGAGAGTTTTCAGGGCCGAATTTTAGGCAATCCGGGGACACGGAGGATGCTCGGTGGTCCCCTACCCTCTTGAAGGGAGTGAGCGCCGTCAGGAGGGCCGTCTTACCCTGTAAGGAAGATCGGAATCTCCGAGGGGCTCTCGGGGGGCACTGAGGCTCCCCAGGACCACTTAGGGTCCCAAGAGGGTATGGAGCGGAGATGAGGCGGAATCCGCCCTCTCGCACCCCTTAGGAACCTGGCGACCAGGT
Organism: Triplophysa bombifrons; assembly: GCA_029783895.1. Lineage (NCBI taxonomy): Eukaryota > Metazoa > Chordata > Actinopteri > Cypriniformes > Nemacheilidae > Triplophysa > Triplophysa bombifrons. Next base: position 11,227,970 of record CM056455.1, read on the forward strand.
CGTGTTGCCCTAGAAACTTTCCACCGACTGAGTCGTGATGAGTGGCAATAGCGACTACATACACATTCAGTGTGGAGGGGAGATACTAGTCTCCAGTCTCGTAAGAAGGAAAACACAATCCTGATCGAGCACCTCAGTGGGTCTTTCTCCTTGAGAGAGACACCAGGACGAGAAGAGGCCCCATCTAGAGGCGTGTAACCGCCTAGTAGATGGGGCCCTAGCCCGGGCGATGGTCTCTGCCATAGAGGGGGAGTAGCCATCTCAGGATCTTCTCGTCCCGTCTAGAGACCAGACATGGGTGTTCCAGAGGTCTGATCTGGGATGCCAGAACGTGTCCTTCCCCTGATAGAGCAGGTCCTCTGTCAGGGGAATGGTTCAGGGGAAGTCGCTGTCCAGAGCATCAGCTCTGAAGCCAAGTGCGGTTAGACCAATGTGGTGTAACCAATAACACTTGGTGCTCCTGCTCCCTGACCTTGCACAGCGTCTGTGCAAGGGGGCTCCTGGGGGGGGGAAGGTGTGCTTCCGCCCATCCCGCGGTCAGCTGTGCGCTCGGATATCCATGCCGAGGGCAGGGAATACCAAGCGGGCAAATGGTGGTGTTACGGGAGGCGAACAGGAGTACCTGGGCCTACCCGAACAGCCTCCAAATGAGCTGGACTGCGCGGGGGTGGAGTCGCCACTCTCCACGAGGCAAAAACTGGCAAGAAAGCACGTCGGCTGTCTAGTTCAGTTTGCCCGGGGTGTGCGTGGCCCGCAGGGAACGGGTCACCTGTTGACTCCACCGGAGGAGGCGTCGAGCAAGTTGTGTTAGCTGCTGTGAGCGAACGCCACCCTGACGATCTGTGTACGCTACAGCTATAGTGCTGTCCTCGGACCAGCACGTGCTTGTCTCGCACGAGAGGCCGTAACCTGCTCAGTGCAAGTAGCACAGCCCACAACTCTTGGCAATTGATATGCCAGCGCAGGCGGGGGTTCGTCCAACGCCCCGCCTACGTGCCCGTTGCACACTGCACCGCACCCCTGCAGGGAGACGTCAGTCGTCACCACGACCTGTCTCATAACCTGCCCAGAGGGACCTGAGTCCGTCGAAAAAGTCATAGAAGACTAGGGGTTATGGTGCGTCGGAAGCAGGGCGTCATCACCATGCACCTGTTGCCGGTGTGCCACGCTCTCCTCGGAACTCGACTCTGAAACCAGTGTTGGAGCGGTCTCATGTGCATCAACCCAAGGGGTATTAACCCACGAGGACGCCATGTCCCAGGAGCCTCTGAATTATTTCAGGGGGACCGCTGTCTGCCTAAAATGTTCATTTCAGACAGTTCAACACTGGTTGGGCGCACACTGCGGAGAGGTGCGCCAACATGGTGACAGAGTTGAGTTCCATACCGAGAAAGAGGATGCTCTGCACTGGGGAGAGCCTGCCCCTTCTCCTGGTTGACCTGGAGTCCCAATCGATCTAGGTGCCGGAGCACCAGGTCCCTTTGTGTACATAACAGATCTCACGAGTGTGCCAAGATAGGCCAGTCGCTGAGATAGTTTAGTACCCACTCGCCTTCCTCCCCTCAGGGAGAAAGGGCGGTTTCCACGATCTTCGTGAAGACCGTGGAGACAGGGACAAACCGAAAGGGAGGACTCTGTACTGATAAGCCCGCCTCTCGCACCCGAACCGTGGGAACGGCCGGTGTCGAGGAGGATAGAGACATAAAAGTAAGCGTCCTTCAGGTCGATTGCCACGAACCAATCCTAACACCTGATAGATGTCAGGACGCGCGTCTGCGTGAGCACCCTGAACGGCAGCTTGTGAAGGTGCTCTGTTCAGGGTACGCAGACCTTTGCAACCCACCGTGTTTCTTTGGAATGATGAAGTGCGGGTCGTAACCCACTGAACATCTTGGTTGTGAGGGACGAACTCGATGCCTGTTCTGCCAGAAGGGTGGAGACCTCTACCCGAAGTACGGAGGCGTCCCTGCCTCTGACAGAGGGAGAGATGATGCCCCTAACTTGGGAGAGTCTCTGGCGAACTGGATCGAGTAACCAAGACGGACCGCCCTCATTAGCCAGCGAGACAGTGTGGGCAGCTCGAGCTCCCAGGGACTGTGACAGGGTGACCAAGGGGATGGTCTGCTTCATCATTCCCACGGGGGGGTTCGTTGGCTGGCGGAGCTAACCATGTCGCGGGGGTCCCCGGAGGGAAGGTTGGCTCCGCCTTTTTACCTGCCTGGCGGAACAACGGCACACACTGTCGGTTTGAGAGTGGTGACAGCTGTCGTATGTGTATGACCTCACGCCTCGCCAGGGTGTGAGGTCGGTTCGCCGTGCACAGTCCAGAGGAGTGTGCGATAGGCTGTAAGTACACCCGGGGAGAAAAGAAAACTCTGCGAGTAGTGGGCGCCAAGCCCTGAAAAGGGCCCGGCTTTGGTGACGAGGCAGGAGTCGTCCCGTACCGACCGATCAGAGCCGTGGCTGTGAAGGTTCGGGCCCGATGTTTTTCTCCCCTGGGTCTTCCCGTCAGTGTCCCTTCTCGAGAGGAGGTTGCTGACGGGGTGGAGGTTTCCCCCTCGACCTCTGCTTCCGGGGTGCCGCCTGTGGGGGCACAGGAACCGAAACCTGATGTCGAAGGGGTCCTGGGTTGCAGGGAAGCAGACATCACGTGAGATCTCGGAGGCCCGTAGGCGGCCGAGTCGCGGCGTGAGGCTAATTGCCACTGTCTGCTTCACCGTCAAGAACTACTGAGCGCAGTCCTCGACGGTGTTACCAACAACCCACCCTGCGAGATGAGTGCATCAAGAAAGCGGACTTCCTTGGTGTCACTCCTCTGCACAAGGATATAGCCGGGGGTGTCTCTCCTGGACCACTACCGTGGACATCGTCCGACCCAGGGCCCGCGCCGCCACCTTAGTCGCCCGTAGAGCGCTGTCAGTGGCGGCACGGAGATCCTGCATTATACCCGGGTCGGCCTTACCCTCGTTGAGCTCTCTCCACGCCCCGGCCTGGCGGACCTGCAGGATGGCCACGGCATAGAGAGGGGGCAGCCTGGCCCGCGGCAGTGCAAGGCCTCGACACCAGTGATGCCGAAGTCCTACACGCTTTGGACGGTAGGCGTGGCCGATTCCCCCCAGGAGGCAGCCGCCCGCGGCACAGGTGTACCGCCGGCGCCCGAGCCACCCGGGGGATGTCGACGTAGCCTTTGGCTGCCCCACCAACGAGGGAAGTAAGGGAGCCGGAGCTAGTTTCACTGGAACGGTCCGTGAATGGAGCGTTCCAAGTTTCACACAGCTCCTCATGCACCTCCGGGAAAAACATGGCACCCGGGTGGGCGCGGTTTGCACCGCGCTCCGACCTCAGGAACCACGCATCTCCGGGTTAGCATGGATGACATCACTTCTGCTTCCTCCTGAACTCGACCGCTGTGGGTAGAGCTCGGATTCGTCAGAGTCGGATGTCAGTCTCCCTCCGATGCTGCGAGCGACATCTCATCTACGTCACACATCGTTCCCGAGTGTGTGCGTGAGAATCCGGACGGTATGCCACCGCCGGTTGGGGGACGTTCAGAAAAGCGAATCGGGGTGCGATCGGCCCGTGAGCACTTGGCTGGCGGGTTTACGTTCGCAGAGTTCCCCATATCACTAACGCTGCTAACGTGGGTGGTCATCGGGGCCGTAGCCACAGATGTCACAGCCCAGGTAGCAGACGAAATGGTGGCTGGTTCCCGTAGGAAGACAGCCACCCGTGACCGCAATTTCTGAATGACAATCTGCCCGCAGTGCGGGCAGATGTGTCAACGAACGCTGCTTCAGCGTGCTGGACGCCCAGACGCCTAACGCAGCGATCGTGTCCATCCCCCTCCTCGATGAGGGTGCCGCACCCAAGAGAACAGCGGGACTTGCCGCGCTGGAGAATGCTCAGTCAGTCCTGAAAAGGACTTTTTAGAAAAAAAATCTCTAACACCTCCGGAACTGCCGAGACGCCCAGGGGAAGGTCGCTGCAGGTAGGGATGATCCGCTGCAACACGTCGTAGATCCGGCAGAAGAAGAATTCATTGAATTCGTTCTGTTCGTAGTCAGGAGCGAACGCTCTGAAGAACAAAAGGTAAGTGAATGATGCACGCCGGCTTCCTTTTATACCGGATATCCGGGGGCGGAGCCCGGCATGCAAATTTCATTCGCCAAATTTCATTGGCCTTTTCTATAGTAGTCAGAGTTGATTGGTTCTCAAGGGCGAACCCCATCTGTCGTTCTCGACACAACGTCGAGAGACCGACAGAAAGGGAACTATTTATATTTATGTGTTTGGGTAAAATTTTCATTTTCATTTTATGCTGTGAACTAACAATATTTTTAAATATGAAATATGAAAAATATGTTTTGAAAATGAAAACTGGAGAAACAGGTCAAAACAACAAAAAAGATTCTCTGAATTATTTAGACCTTGAATACTCAAAAACAAGTTTTAATTCACTTTTAAGCAATACAACAGTAATATGTGTACATGTATTTAAGAAAAGTTAAGAAAATTATGAGATAACCTGGAATTTTATCACAGTTTAAATGTATCTTGTCATTGTGTCAATCTTTCACATTCCTTTTGGATAACTTTATGTCACTCATAAGGTTTGATTTTATTGAAATTTAACAGACAATGGGCTGAAATGACCACAACACAAAGAAAAGCTGATTTGAAATGTACATTTGGAATGGTCTCATATTTTTCCGCAGGCTGTAGATTAAGTCTTATTTTTTTTAAATTGGCGAATTTTTCTTTGAGACCGACATCATGGTCCTCTCCCTTAGGAAAAAAATATTCCAATTTTTTCTTACGCTGCACAATAAATCAAACCACAACTGTCAATAACTTTAATTTGTTGCTTGGTGTCTAAACATATGCAAATCACATTCCAAACAATACTGAAAAGATTAATCTTCACTGTGCTCATCTACCAGGCTTGGTCTTGAAACTTTCTGTACTCTTACAAAGGTTTTAACTCACTCCCTTAAATCAAAATAGCCTTTAAATACAGTTCCGACCCCATATGGAAACAAAATTTCCATTGTAAAAGGAGCCAGTGTTTCCAAGGTTTACTGACCACGGGCCTGTCCTCAAACAGCTATCCTTTAAAAAAGACTTAACTAAGTAATGTCTTGAGGGACCATGCTGGACAAAGTTTAGTTAAATTTTACTTTTGAATTACTATTTTGGATTAAATTAAATTTTTATATTATTTTGATTTAAGGCAATTTCTCATTTTCATATAGTGCAAGTTTTATCATTAAAGCCTAGTTTGTTAGTTTACAATTGTCTTAAGCCTTTTATTTTTAAGTTTTCATTTTTACAAACAACAATATGCAGATTGCATATTCTTATCTACACAGATCACAACCAACAGCAGAACATTCAAGTCTCCTATCTTTAATTCTGGTTTTGCAGTACTTGTTTCAGACCAAACACATTTCCCGGATCTCGTCAGTAACAATTTATTCATGTCCCGCTTTTCAAATTTGATAGATTAGATTTAAAAAGCAACACTATTTATAACAGCCCTTGTACGTCTCACTGCGTGCAATCTGCGCATTATTACTGTAAGCAGGGCACACAGTTTTACTCGAACCCTAATTTATACCGAATGCGAACAGCGCATCGTGGAAAAAAGACGATGACATGATGTGAGACAAGGTAAATTTTGCGAGCGGAGGCCATTTAGTCTCTCAACTTCTAAATGTGATATCATATTGCCGAAATCACCACACCTCTGCCTGTCACCACACTGTCTTTAATGAACGTGCATGGTGATTTTTTCAGACATTCGGTGACAGTAGATAAACAACAGGCAGCGGTTTATTCTGTATTACGGCTTATTCGTTAAGCGAAGCTGAAAGACAAAATATTCACATATATCATGTTAAAGCAAATTACACCATATTTACGACTTGTTTACAGAATATTGGCTAATTTACAGACTGGAATAACGTTAGCCTCTTGCTGTCTGCACTGTCTAACTGTCCTCATGATCTGCCTGCTCACAAACTGGCTTTAAAAGAAATCAGTGATTTTATCAACCATATCTGCCAAGTTTAAAACATAACATGTGATGAATGTATAGTTTGAAAGCCTTTAAAAACATATTCGGGTGCAAAACAAACAATACTCACCTAATCAGTCACAACAAAATTGAGGAAAAATATTTGGGAAAACTGCAGTTCTTTTTCTTGAAGCAGCGTATCACTGTACTTAATTGCGATACAGTGCCACCATAGTGTTGTAATGTCACAAATACAGTAACAAAAGCATATTTAGTGCAACGCTTGTCCATGGCATGAAGACACGTTTTCTGCGACACTGTTTTTGTCGAGAGCCACTAGCCAGCGAAAAAAATGTCTAAGAAACAACAAATGTGTGCCGTTGTAAAATGTAAAATAAAAGGAGGCCGGAAGGAGACCTTTCCGACAAGCTCAGGTTCATCCCGCTGCGACCTCGGGGGCCGGAGTTATTAACGATCGAATGTCCCGGGCTGGACGATGATGACTTAATGTTTCGGGAAGAATTTACTTTTTTCGGATCGACAAACCAACATTCACCAGTCTGGAAAGACTTAGAGAAACAAGCCAGGACTCGTTGTAAAGGTCTCTGCCGGGGTATTCGAACGATGCTGACCGATAGAGCTCCCTGAAAGGTTGAAAATCTAAACTCAGGGACCCAGTGGGCCCTCAGTTTAGCATGGGTTTCGCTAAAAAAATATTTTCAAGAGTGGATCAGTACCAGCAGTTCGCGATCAAGCTTCATCTCCGGAAGAAGCATGTATTACACATTATTTTATAATCGCCTTTCTTAAATAATGTGTTTAGCATGTTAGTGGCTGATGTTTACATATTCCCGGCTAAACCTGAGACATGGTACAAAGACCGGTGTTATGTCGTAGTTAGAGGTAAAAGGCATTGTGCCCATTGGTTCACAAGACTTGCGACCGACATAATTTATACATTAATGAAAAAAAGTTGTGGCGTGTCTTTCTCAGTGAGTTCAGTGTTTTCTCGTATGTCCTAAGTGCGACAATACTTTGAGTGAATAGAAACAAAGTTTTTTTTTGTAAAAATTCTAAGACAATGAGGTTACGCAGAAATTGCTACTCACAACGTAAAAACACCTGGTTGCTGATCTTACATACCTGTCTGTCATATACAAGTATGCATCTGAATGCTTGTTTATGCCTATATCCATGTTTATGTCTGTTAGTAATATGCATGCACATGATTTATCATCAATGGCCAAGATTATATACAGCAAATGGCCAGCATATGTTGTTCTCTCAATGTTTTTGTCTTTTCCATTTAATTCGTATTCATGAACAAGGCATTAATGTGATTTTTATTGCAGTTAGTGTATGGTGTTGGTTAGACAGACTTTACAGACGTAATTGCGCTTTCCGCCATATTGCTTGTCTTGATGACGACAACTCAACTAGACCTTAAATAGAGGCAGTACATATGTGCTCCATCCAGTAAAAATTTAAATAGCATGTAGTAAAGACCATGACATCATTCTCTGCTCGAAAAAGCCATGACTGAAAAACATCAAACAGTCAGCAGATCTTCAAACTTCAGCGAAGAGAAAAACACAAGCAGGCTCGTAAGGCAGAATGGAAATTGAGACCAACCTTTACAGAACGGAAAAATTGCATTTCTAAAATATCTTCAGATTGTGACAGGATTAACAGTCCTTTCTTTGATGGAGCACTTTAAGATCACGTTCATATATCTCTTATTATATCTTCTGAAGTGGAGACTCCTCAAATGACTCTATTTATCTCCATCCAACTTGCACGCTGGTGTAAAGATCACCCTAAAATGCACTAAAATGTATAATGCCAGAAAGCTGTCTCTAAACAGAGCTGTCGATATCAATTGTCTGGGGTCATATTTCACATAAAAAAATCATGCGAAAGAAAATCATACTTGTTACTCTTAATGAAAATTAAGCCTGTTTTAGGATGTTATTCTTAATGAAAATGGAGCTTATTTTTTTACTATAAGTCTCTACACAAGTTGATTTCCATTACTTTCATTTTAATTATACCACAGTCACAATGAATACCAAACCCAAAGTCTCATGACATTTACCAGAGACTTCTGACACCTGTGTAGAGTTGCGATCTAAAAAAACTAACTCTCATAAGGGAATCAAGTGGTGTTGACTAGTATCTATGCACGGACCATTTTAACACTACTAAGGTTAATACATATTCTCAGACACATTGTAAAAACATATACAGCTGTGGAAAAAATTTAAAGACCACTTATTTCAGTTTTTTCTTAATTTACTATGCATTTACGTAGTACGATTATTTTTGTTTCATTCTGTAAACTGCTAACAATATGTCTACTAAATTTCAAAACAAATATTGTTTCTATTTTCATTTCATTCTCCTTCTGCCTCTGCCTTGGGATGCCCATCCCGAGGTAGGGAGAAATTCCGACAGGTAAAGATGATCGACATATGCCCATCCCCAACTAGAGATTACACCAGCTACAGCTGCAGACTGACTGACCATCCCAGCTCCATCTAAGGCAATTCCAACACCACCCAGAGAAATACGATCATCTGACCATCCCAGCTCAGACCACTCCCTCCCCAATCAAAAGCAAAGACGGACTAGTCACATTAATGCTGAAGTTAGAATACTTGATATTTAATGCTAAACTTACAAGTCAGCAGTTTGAAGTTATAGCGGCAGTAATATTTTATTATGATACAGTTATAAATAACTATTTTCTTTATGTTATAACCTCAATTTTTATCAATGTTTTGCTCTCAGTCTTTCAAACTAATGTTGGATGCCTTTGTTGAGGTTTGAATTTGTTGAAATTAACAGACACTGGACTGGAATGGCCACCATACATCAACAATTTGGAATGGTCTCTTAATTTTCCCCCACAGCTGTATATCTACACGACAAGGTAATAAAATCAGGTTAAGCTAACCCACACACTTACAGCTCTTTACATTCAAACACTGGTCCACAGTCTGTTTGGAAATACGGTTTGTGTACAGCAAAGACCCAACGAGCTGCTGAGCTTGTTTAATGGAATGGTGACAGAAGGTCATCCAGTTGATCTCATGCATTTTACAAGCGTTCGTCTCCATGTTTGTTTCCTCTTTCAATGAGATGAACATCTGGCACCAAAATGTTTCTGCTCTGTACTTTGTTGTCAAGTTTATAGAACACAAATGCATTTTCTTAGGTCACAAATAAACAGTAGTTGTGTTCCCTGTGTTCAGTTTGCTACATATTTTGAAGGTTTTCCAAAGAGGTCTCTAGAACTTGCAGGGGTCTACTAACGAATAATCATCCCTTATAAATCCAAGGAGAGGCAATTATTTAGTTATGTTGTCTTAGTATCACACTATTAATCTAACAAAGTTACATCTAATATATACATCCAGTATATCCATAGTTCAAGTGATGACCTACTCTTGTGGTTACTCTACTAGTACACCTTTTTGTGAAATTAAGTGAAAATAAATTCATGCAGACACTAAATATAAACTTGAATCAGTTGGCTGAAGGTAACAGAAAACCGATTTAGGTTATTATAACCTATACATTGAGGACCAAATGAATGAAATAAGGTACTTGTTGCTAAAAAGTAAACAATTAATTGAAACTATTAAACAACCATGAGTGAGCAGTGAGGGGTTATAATGACTTGACAGCAGCCCTGGGGATTGTAAACACACTATCATGTTTCATGGAGGCAGGTTAATGCAACAACTGAAGATCGCTGTGTTTAAGAAGCTCCTTTCAAACAAACATGTCTCGGTCTCATTCCCGGTCACACTGTCAAAACAATACTGCATTCACAGATTGAATGAGATGTGCCACTCTATTCAGCTGCTACTGTGTCACAAAAGTTACTGCTTGTACTTGAAAAGGTGGATAGAACCTTCACCTGCAGATAACCCAATATCATCATCATACTTAACAAAATGATAAGCAAAATTAAGTGAAAATTACTTAATTGAGCCACAAAATATAAACTTGAACCAGTTGGTAAAGGTAACAGAAAAAGCCAACAGATTTTAGGTCATTATATCATATGCATACATACATACATACATGTATACATGCATACATGGAGTATATACATAAAATGTATAAATATAAATGATGACAGCATGCAAATATTAGGGTGAGATATCGGTTTAAGAAAAAAATCACCCAACTCTGTGAATGTGGACATATCCTACCTTGCAAACTGTGTCTATATCCCAAGGTAAAATAGTCTGCAAGTCAATGACTTCACAGGAGACACCCAACTTCTCTTGTGCCATGGAGGCCACTTCCCTCATAACATGCACCTGCAAGTCAACAAAGAGCCATCAAAGACATTTAGCAATAAAATTACCTCCTTTTTATAAGAAAAATCTATTCATATGCTCCAATACAAAAATATTTTTTCCCCAAAATGACAAGGCAAAATACCAGAACATCTGTGAACCATTTTAAGCAACCAATGTTTGTTATGTATTAATAAAAAGTACTGAATCCTCTAATATCTGTGAGCTTTATACTGGAACAAAAAACATTCATGTATCGCAAATATTCAATATATATCCTGGTCCTAGTTAGTTTTACAATTTATGTTTCACAAATAAATATCAACCTTTTATTTATTGTGTTCTATATTTTGAATATATGAATTATTATCATGATAAAAGCTCTTGGAGATAATGATACAAATTTGGTGGAGAATAGTGTTTAAATAACACTGTTGCTCATTGAATCCCTACATACCTGTGTGCCCCAGGCGATCATTGTGAGATCACTTCCTTCCTGCAGGACCTCAGCCTGTGAAAGAGGGACGTGATAGGCCTCTGAGGGGACTTGCTCCACTGAGGAACAAAATGAGAAATTAGAGCTGGTGAAGTGAAAGTTTTAACACACTCAAGGCTTGTTGAAACAAACTTTTTTCCACAAAAAAACGTGAGTACGAGTGTCTATATAATGTCTTATAATGTGCCTATATAATTCATTCATTATTTATAAAAACAATGCAGGGTTGACCAAAGTGCAAAATACAGTCCAGAATACTCATAAAATTGCAGGTAACGCATTCACAAACAACAATCAAACATATAGAAATAAAATAAACAAGTTTTGTTTTAAAAGAGAAAAGTGATGACACCTTTCGGATCGATGTTGGAAGATTATTCCAGAGTTTAGAGCCTATGATCGCAAAAGCTCGGTCTCCCAGATGCTTTAACCTAGATCTATGAACAGAGAGCATTCCAAGACCTTGAGGGATTGTGCCAATGTAAGAGATATGCTGGTGCTATTCCATGCAATGCTTTAAAAACTCAAGGTGAATGATGTGAGAATGCGGCAGTCGGAGATCCTGAAGAGGGACTTTCGGAGCCTTGTCGATACTGTACGCAACGCATCGCCCACGGCCAGGATCATCGTATCAGGGCTTCCTACTTACCGACGAGGGAACGAAAAGTTCAATAGACTATTTACGCTTAATAATTGGTTAATGTCATTGTGTATTGAACAGAAGCTCTTTGTTAATAATTTTGATCTGTTTTGGGAGCGACAAAGGCTTTTCCGCCCCGACGGCCTACACCCCAGCAGCATTGGAGCCGAAATTCTGTCTGACAACATCTCAAAGACGCTACGCACCATTTGACTAGTAAGTACAAACTTTAACCATAGTCTGTGTTCCCCTCACCCAACTGTTAAGAATGTTAATGTTATGAATGTTACTGCTTCCAAATGCATAGAGACTGTGTCTGTCCCCCGAATAATACAACCAAATAATAATTTATGTAAAAGTCAGATAAAAAAACCTTATCGTGATTAAACCAAAAGACAATATATTTAATGAGCAAAACCAACGCCTAAAGTTTGGGCTACTTAATATTAGATCACTAAATCCAAAGGCAGTAATTGTAAATGAAATGATCACAGACAACAGTTTTGATATACTATGCCTTACTGAAACATGGCTTAAGCCAAATGATTACTTCGGTCTAAATGAGTCTACTCCATCAAGCTACGGTTACCCACAGCTCATGACCATAGGTGAGAGTAGGAACGTAGATTGACCCGAAAGACCCTAGGAGCTATGTTGTCTGGGGCTATATGCCCCTGGTAGGGTCTCCCAAGGCAAACAGGTCCTAGGCGACGGGTCAGACTAAGAGCGGTTCAAAGAAACCTTATGATGACTAGAAGTTGGAGGACCGTGACGTCGCCCGGTATGGCGCAGCCGGGGCCCCACCCTGGAGCCAGGCCCGGGGTTGGGGCTCGTATGCGAGCGCCTGGTGGTCGGGCCTCCCCCCATGGGGTCCGACCGGGCTCAGCCCGAAGGAGCGACGTGGGGCCACCCTCCCGTGGAGATTGACCGGTAAATCGAGAGCTTCGCCTTGCGGCTCAGCTCCTTCTTCACCACGACGGACCGGTACAGCGACTGCATTACTGCAGAAGCTGCACCGATCCGTCTGTCAATCTCCCGTTCCATCCTTCCCTCACTCATGAACAAGACCCCCAGATACTTGAACTCCTCCACTTGAGGCAGGAACTCTCCACCTACCTGAAGTGTGCATGCCACCCTTTTCCAATTTAGGACCATGGCCTCAGATTTGGAGGTGCTGATTCTCATCCCAGCTGCTTCACACTCGGCTGCAAACCGTCCCAGTGCATGCCGGAGGTCCTGGTCTGATGGGGCCAGCATGACGACATCATCCGCAAAGAGCAGAGATGAAATCATGTGGTCCCCAAACCCGACACCCTCCGGCCCCTGGCTGCGCCTAGAAATTCTGTCCATAAAGATTATGAACAGAACCGGTGACAAAGGGCAGCCCTGCCGGAGTCCAACATGCACCGGAAACAAGTCTGACTTACTGCCGGCAATGCGAACCAAACTCCTGCTCCGGTTGTACAGGGACCGGATAGCCCTTACCAAAGGGTCCCGAATCCCATACTCCCGGAGCACCCTCCACAAGATGCCTCGAGGGACACAGTCGAATGCCTTCTCCAAATCCACAAAACACATGTGGATTGGTTGGGCAAACTCCCATGAACCCTCCAGCACCCTGGAGAGGGTATAGAGCTGGTCCAGTGTTCCACGACCGGGACGAAAACCACACTGTTCCTCCTGAATCCGAGGTTCTACCATCGGCCGGATTCTCCTCTCCGGTACCCTGGCATAGACTTTCCCGGGGAGGCTGAGAAGTGTGATCCCCGATAGTTGGAGCACACCCTCCGGTCCCCCTTCTTAAAAAGAGGGACCACCACCCCGGTCTGCCAGTCCAGGGGCACTGTCCCAGACCGCCACGCGATGCTGCAGAGGCGTGTCAGCCAAGACAGCCCAACAACATCCAAAGACTTGAGGTACTCAGGGCGGATCACGTCCACCCCCGGTGCCCTGCCACCGAGGAGTTTCTTGACTACCTCGGTGACTTCAGCCCGGGTGATGGGCGAGTCCGCCTCCGAGCCCTCAGCTTCTGCTTCCTCAATGGAAGACGTGACGGCGGGATTGAGGAGATCCTCGAAGTATTCCTTCCACCGCCCGACGATATCCCCGGTCGAGGTCAACAGCTGCCCCCCTCCACTGTAAACAGCATTGGTAGGGCACTGCTTACCCCTCCTGAGGCGCCGGACGGTTTGCCAGAATCTCTTCGAAGCCGACCGATAGTCCTTCTCCATGGCCTCACCGAACTCCTCCCAGGCCCGAGTTTTTGCCTCCCCAACCACCCGGGTCGCAGTTCGCTTGGCCTGTCGGTACCTGTCAGCTGCCTCGGGAGCCCCACAAGCCAGCTAGGCCCGATAGGACTCCTTCTTCAGCTTGACGGCATCCCTTACTTCCGGTGTCCACCACCGGGTTCGGGGATGGCCGCCTCGACAGGCACCGGCGACCTTACGGCCACAGCTCCGAGTGGCCGCGTTGACAATGGAGGTGGAGAACATGGTCCACTCGGACTCAATGTCTCCAGACTCCCTCGGGATCTGGTCGAAGCTCTGCCGGAGGTGGGAGTTGAAGATCTCTCTGACAGGCGATTCGGCCAAACGTTCCCAACAGACCCTCACAGTATGTTTGGGTCTGCCGAGTCTATCCAGCTTCCTCCCCCGCCATCGGATCCAACTCACCACCAGGTGGTGATCAGTTGACAGCTCCGCCCCTCTCTTCACCCGAGTGTCCAAGACATACGGCCGTAGGTCAGATGAAACGACCACAAAGTCGATCATCGACCCTCGGCCAAGGGTGTCCTGGTGCCATGTGCACTGATGGACACCCTTATGCTTGAACATGGTGTTCGTTATGGCCAAACTGTAACTAGCACAGAAGTCCAATAACAGTACACCACTCGGGTTCAGATCAGGGGGGCCGTTCCTCCAAATCACGCCCCTCCAGGTGTCACTGTCGTTGCCCACGTGGGCGTTGAAATCCCCCAGCAGAACGACGGGGTACCCAGCCGGGGCACTTTCCAGCACCCCTCCCAGAGTCTCCAAGAAGGGCGGGTACTCTACACTGCCATTTGGCCCATAGGCGCACACGACAGTGAGAGACCTATCCCCGACCCGAAGGCGCAGGGAAGCGACCCTCTCGTTCACCGGGGTAAACTCCAACACATCGCGGCTGAGCTGGGGGGCTATAAGCAGACCCACACCAGCCCGCCGCCTCTGACCATGGGCAACTCCAGAGTGGTGAAGAGTCCATCCTCCCTCGAGGAGAGTGGTTCCAGAGCCCAAGCTGTGCGTAGAGGTGATCCCGACTATTTCTAGTCGGAATCTCTGAACCTCACGCACAATCTCAGGCTCCTTCCCCGTCAGAGAGGTGACGTTCCATGTCCCTAAGGCAAGATTCCGCGTCCAGGGATCAGGTTGTCGAGGCCCCCGCCTTCGACTGCCGCCCGATCCACTTTGCACCGGCCCCTTACGGTCCCTCCTGCAGGTGGTGGGTCCACGGGAGGGTGGCCCCACGTCGCTCCTTCGGGCTGAGCCCGGTCGGACCCCATGGGGGGAGGCCCGACCACCAGGCGCTCGCATACGAGCCCCAACCCCGGGCCTGGCTCCAGGGTGGGGCCCCGGCTGCGCCATACCGGGCGACGTCACGGTCCTCCAACTTCTAGTCATCATAAGGTTTCTTTGAACCGCTCTTAGTCTGACCCGTCGCCTAGGACCTGTTTGCCTTGGGAGACCCTACCAGGGGCATATAGCCCCAGACAACATAGCTCCTAGGGTCTTTCGGGTGCTCAAACCCCTCCACCACGGTAAGGTGGCAGTTCAAGGAGGCGACACAATTATACCGGTATTCAGGGACAGGCAATACAATGGTTCAGATCTTACTTAACAGACAGATATCAATATGTTACCTCAGGGATCGGTTTTAGGACCCTTGCTTTTCTCCATATACATGCTGCCCCTTGGCAACACATGGAATTAGCTTCCACTGTTATGCAGATGATACTCAGCTATATATCTCATCAAGACCAGATGATTCCTTCAAACTATCCAAACTGGCAGAGTGCATCGAGGACATAAAACATTGGATGACTAGTAATTTCCTTCTTTTAAGCTCTAGCAAAACGGAAATATTACTTATATCACCAAATACACGTAAACAGAATATCTCCGATTACAGCCTGCAAATTGAAGGCTGCACTGTTACTCCAACAAATACAGTTAAAGACCTAGGCGTTATATTAGACGGCAACCGGTCACTTAAAAATCACATCTCAAATATCACAAAAACAGCCTTCTTCCACCTTAGAAATGTTGCCAAATTACGAAATATTTTATGTGTTGCTTATGCAGAAAAGCTTATTCATGCATTTGTGACCTCAAGACTTGACTATTGTAATGCTCTACTTAGTGGTGGTCCTGCATCATCAATAAACAAACTACAGTTAGTTCAAAATGCAGCTGCCAGAGTTCTTGCCAGGTCAAGAAAATACGATCACATAACCCCAGTTTTATCATCGCTTCACTGGCTACCCATTAAGTATCGTATTGATTTTAAAACTCTTTTAATTACTTACAAAGCTTTAAATGGTTTAGCCCCTACTTACTTAACTGAGCTTTTATCACATTACAACCCATCACGCTCTCTAAGATCTCAAAACATGGGACTTTTGATGAAACCAAGGACATCTAAATCCACTAAAGGGGGTCAAGCTTTCTCATACGTAGCACCTAAACTCTGGAATAGCCTTCCTAATACTATTCGAGGGTCAGACACACTCTCCCAATTTAAATCTAGATTAAAGACACATCTTTTCAGCCAAGCTTTCACTTAATACATAATTAATGAACAGCAGCTACGCTAATTATTCTCCTTCTACCTGCGCCTCGGGATGCCCATCTCGAGGTAGGAAGAAATTCCACCAGGTCCAGATGATCGACATATGCCCATCCCCACCTAGAGATTACGCAGACTGACTGAACATCCCAGCTCCATCTAAGGCAATTCCACCTCCACCCAAGAGAAATACGACGATCGGACCATCCCAGCTCAGACCACTACATCCCCAACCAAGAGCAAAGAAGGACTACTTGTCACATTAATGCTGAAGTTACACTTGGTATTTAATGCTAAACTTACATCACAAACTTTTTCTCCATTAATCAATCATTGGAGTTTGGGTTCCTTGCCACAGCAGTGCAGTGTTGGCATGCTCACCGGGAGACTGCATGCATTTAT
The DNA here is from genome assembly GCA_029783895.1 of Triplophysa bombifrons. NCBI lineage: Eukaryota > Metazoa > Chordata > Actinopteri > Cypriniformes > Nemacheilidae > Triplophysa > Triplophysa bombifrons. The sequence continues at coordinate 11,244,661 of CM056455.1, forward strand.
TTATTTTATTAATTAGATATTATTTATTAGAATGATCTTGCTTGTTCTATAAACACCATGCACTGTGCTGTGTTTTACCTTTTCTGTTTTTCCTGTTTGCCCCTGTAAAGCTGCTTTGGAACAATGCACATTGTAAAAAAAGCTATATAAATAAACTTGAATTGAATTGAATTTAAAAACAAAAACTGTAATTTTAAACTCAATTCTCTGTTTAACTGGTAACATGGGGAGAGAAGTTAAAATGGAAGAAATGTAATAAAATTTCGTCTTCCAGTCAGCAATTTGGTTGCAGCATTTTGTACTGTCTGAAGGCTCCCTGTCAATAATTGGTTTACTCCATAGCAGGGCGAGTTGCAGTTATCAAGGCGTGAGGTAATGAATGCATGGGTGACTATTTAAAAATTTTGAACGATAGAATGGGTTTGAGTTCAGCATGACGATGCAGCTGAAAAAAGCATGATTTGACAACAAAATTTATTTGATTATCAAATATAAAGTCAGAAGTTTTGTGGAGTGACGTGAGATCTAAAAGGACCAAGTCTTTGGCTGTTTTAGAGGTTTTGATTATGTTTTTTGGGTGTTTAACAATGGATGTTCATGTTTCTAATTCCAAAAAATGCTTTATATTTCACATATTTCAAGTCTATTCTTCATCGTGCACGCAAACACACACAACAAATCAGTATATCACACAGAACAGCTTTCACAGCCGATGTTAAAGTCATGGAAGCTGCAATTTCACCGTTGGTTATCTTAGAATGTGTGTAGCGGAATTCTTATTACCAGCTGTAGGACTGTGATGAAAGTGAAAGTAGTTTTGCTCATTGCTCAGTCAAATTTTTTCAATCTCTGATAACCGAACACTACTCCAACAGCTCTTCCCCTTCACTAAGGAAGACCTCGCCCCTTTTTTGGCGTATTGCTGTGGGCGGAGGTTATTAAAAGCACTCGAAATGGTGACAACATGTACCCGGGACGTAGAGTGCTGTACTCCGATCCAGCCATTCTCTGTAGTCCTTAAACAGCTAATACTGCTAAAGACAATACCTTGCTTGGCACTGAACTTTGAGATTTATCTTTTTGCAGGTATTATTTATGCTCTAACAGCAACATTACACACTAACTAATGGTTAAAAAATGCGATCACGGGTACGTGCTCTTTAAATCGCTGAAATCCAGATTAACAGAAATCACTTGGGCCAAACATATTACTTCGGTTTGATTCTCATTTAAGACTTTCACTTTACACGCTAGTAAATTCTGTATGGAATGTGAATCATTTTTAAAGGGGGTGTGATTAACATATAAGTGAAATGACACCCCAAATTTGGAAAAGATGAACCACAATGGTAGCAAGTATAGGGAAAACAATGTTGGTGCCAAAAAAGATCCCTGCAGAACACCACAGGAAAGATGTACTGCCTATTGCATAAATAAGACTGAAACCAATATAAAACAGTCCCTTGAATGCCCAAGAAACTCTTCAGTCTAGAGATAAGAATTGACCATATCAAATGCTGAGCTAAGATCAAATAGGACCAGAGCGACAGCACTCCAATTTCCTGTAAACGACATGAGACCTCATGTTTGTGCAAGAGCCTGTGAAATGGTTACAATCAGCAGGTGAGTGGTTTCGCGGTCTGGCTGTAGAGTCTTGTGTGATCATTCAGAGGATTACATAATGTTTAAAATCAATTAAAAAATGTCTGTGGTTTTCTACAGTTTGAAAACGATCTGTGTCCAAGGTCTTAGTGTTTTCTGGAAAAGCCTTTGGGCAGAGGGCTTTTAGTCATTTTGTTTAACATTGTTGAAATTGTTTATTTTTGGTAAGGTTGTACTTTTGTTCAGAATGTGAAACGGGGTTTAAAAAAGTATCAGTAATCTCTTTCTTTGTCCTATATGCCATTGCATTTCTTTGGTAAACTTCAATTGGCAGTGTTAAGATATTTATGTGGCTTAAATAAACTTCCTAGTCAAAGCGTCTAAATAATTAATAGTCATGTGATGCTAGTGACAGTTATTTGTAAGAAAAAAAAATGTTAATCAATATTCTCTAGTTGTTATTATCTGAAAGCTTTTCAGTGTTATTGTTCTGAGCAAGGAAAGAATAAAACAGTTCAGTTTTTGTCATGTCAAAGTAGTGTTGTGGTTAGAAAATCTTAGTAGGTTTTTGGACCAAGGGTTAAATACCAAACTGGCTTTGAACCCTCCAGTAACCATACCGGCAGCAATGTTTTTGGTATTGCAGTTGCTTTGTAGCCATATACATCTGACACAACTATACATCTAACTGTACAAAAACCGACAGCAATAAAACATTTTGGTTAAAATTTTTCTTTAGAAATGGAAATCACGGCCATCAATCAAACGCTGCCAGGATGTGGAAACCGAGACACTGACTGCGGGGTTAAAAATATTACCAGTGCGCTCAATTACCTCTGTTATCCGTGCAGAAATGCTCCATTTTGAAGTCGAAACTGACTCTGCAGTAGCCTGCTCACCCTGACCAAATCAAACACACAACTATCTCTTTGGTTGAAAATATAATTATTAACAAATCTCCACTGATAAAGACAGCAACATGCCAAATTCAATCCAGCTTGGCATATCAGTGGATTCATGCACAAAATGAATGATATCATTTTCAGTAGATTTAATTGACGTAATTCAGAACATGTTTTGATAAACCAATTGGATTCTTGCTGTGCAGAAAAATAAAATGAAAGAGTCTGATGCATTGCTTTCAAGTATCTTTTGATAAAGTGCGAGTCGTTATTGATGACCGTGATTGGCTGACAGTTGGTTTAGAGGTTAACTACTTGCTTATCAACATGCATATTGGTTGTATTTTACTATGTATAAAGCACACATTAATGCCTTATTCTGTATTGCCTTATTCTGCATTGCCTTATTCTACATCCCTTAATCCTACCCAATACCTTAACCTAAAAATTACCTTATAAGCAGTAACTAGGAGTTTATTGAGGCAAAATTCGTGGTTAGTAGTTAGTAAATAGTGAGAATATGTCCCTATTCTGAAGTGTGACCAAAGTTCATTATGAAAAGGTAATCTTAAAGTGAGTCTTCTTACCATTCACAAGATATTCACATATAAGCTAGGAGACATACACAAAACATTCTTTGACAGTTAGTTTAATAATAAAATCAAAGTATCTACAGCATTTGGATGGCTGATGACTTGATATGTTCCAGTAGTCTGTCCATGGTGATTCTGAGAAGCGTGAACCTACACTGTCTTTTTATTTACATAAGAAGTTCTAATGTGCATCATGTGTGAGCCTGTGTGTGACCCTGTGTGTTTTTAGGTGCAAATGATGCGCACATGCTTGGCATGCATATCATACACGATTTTTGGAGTCCAATGATATACAAGTAGTTTTGCCTGCATTTAGTAAGACCCTTTCCACACCACTAATCCTACCCTTTTTGAATCATACACATGAAAAAATGAATTTGTCCAAGATTAGTTATTGTTTAGTGTGCATAACTTGTGAAAGTGTCTCAGTAGTTCTCTGGAAGTATGAAAAATAGTTATTGATTAGTTATTAGTGAACTACAAAGTTCATCTGTCTGCTATTACTTACTAATTTGTTAATCAGAGATCCTTGTTAATTAACAGTAATTACTTGATTCTTGATATTGATTTACTCATTTGTTCCTCTGTAATTATGCATTAATAATGGATTAGTATTCTAAAGTGCTACCGTACATTATAAAACACCTAATGCATGCCTTTCTCATCTTGCCAGCCTTTTTTGTCAGTGACCCATATGCACATTTCAATGCCCCTTTTGTGCATACACCGCATTTAAACATCAGTGCCCTAGTGTTTGATTCTCATCTGGTAGATAATAAAAAACATCATACCTGCATTAAAATAAAATTTCATATCACAAGAATCAACTATTCCATGAGGGGCTTTACATATAAACGATGAAATACTGATCTCTAAATTGAAAAGACACCTATCCCTCTAGCTCTTTTTTAAGGATTTATGACCACCTTTTCTACAACCTGATTGATATTCAATTAATAAAGACTTTTCATGGGCAAGAACAACTTATGTCGTCTTCCAAAAAAGGTTTAGCACACAGAAAGAAATGTATGTGAACAACCATGAAATGAAGGGAAAGACTGTCAGTTAGCGGTACCATTACTCAACATCTTCATCAAGTATACACATATTTTTATGGCTCCCAAGTTTCCTAAACAGAGTGCCTATGAGAAGGCAAGCAGGTCTTGAAGTTCTGTTGGTTTATTTGATATAAAATCTGGGGTAAATTGTAAAAAAAAACTGACCAGTGATTTACCATTTGTGAACACTCCGATTAGAGGTGTCTCGATATATTGTTGTTGATGCATTGACAATAACCAGCATAATAAAAACCACGCTTATCAGTATTGTGTTAATTCAACACATACAAAAATATTCTAAACTATTTAAAAGTGAAAGTGACCTATTAGTCAGATATGGTGACCCATACTCGAAATGTGACCTCTGCTTTTAACCCATCCAGAGTAGTGAAAACACGCACAGCAAGTCGTGAACACACGCACAGCAAGTCGTGAACACACATATACCCGGAGCAGTAAGCAGCTATCACTGCAGCGCCCGGGGAACATGAGGGGTAAGGTGCCTTGCTCAAGGGCACCTCAGTCACTACCAACCAGCCCTGGGAATCGAACCAGCAACCTTCTGGTGACGAGTCCGACTCTCTAACCATTTGACAGAAATTTGACCAAGAGTCTTTTATAGCTCCGTTGTTTGACTAACTGGGGCCCAGGCCAGGAAGCAGACAGACTGGCCTAACCAACCGCATGCTAGCTGACATATCATGTCACCTAGCTCACTTTGCCCGATTAGCTCACTTAAAACCAATCCCTCGGCATCATCGATTTATAATATAGCGACTGTGTCTGTTCCCTGAACCAACAAATACAAAAAATATTTGAAATCATCAAATCTTATATTCTTATACAAGTAAAAAAAATACATGAAAAGGCGCTTTATTTACACACCATTCCCTTCACGCACACTCATAACTCATTGGGAGAGAGAGAGACGTTCGCTTATTCTAAAATTACAGTCTGAAAGACAAACATACTTGTATGATCTACCTGTTTCTTAACATGATGTTTCCTTCTACTTCCTTGGTGGACGTATGCCACATTGTAGATTTTAAGCTTTTGTGTGCAGCACAAAATTGCACTGTGCAGGACTTACAATAAGTCTGCTCTCCATCAATTTGCAATCACGTTCCTCTGTGCATTCGTGATCGAGATCCAAAGGTAAGGGTTTCTGGGAACTGTTACGCGCCACCTGCTGTACCTCTGCGTACCGATTTAAGCCATAATAACAAAAAATACAGCTTACTAACACAATAAAATACAATAAAAACCTAACAAAATAAAAAAACAGATTTTTGAATTTTTTTCTCATCTCATTTTTGAACCAAACTCCTCATATATTAAAGCCAATAAATTATAGATAATTTGCTCTGATAAATATTTCACTTCACTTACTATAATTATATTCATATTTGATAATGTATATTGGCCAAAATTTACATATCAGTGCATCCCTAAAACACAGTACAGTGCATGGTGTTTATAGAACAAGTAAGATCATTCTAGTAAATAATATCTAATAAATGCGGTCTCCCAGTGGTTGATTTGGAATGGTGCTAACTTTAGCCTGCTAGCACAGAAATTATAAACCCACCCTCCATGCGATTTGCCGTTCAAAGTCACGCCTCCTCCAAACACATGAATGTATTTGGTAGCAAATTCTTCTCAAACCATGTACATACTTGTCAAAAAGACAACCATGGTATCGTCTTTCAGAACCTTTGTCTAGCAGAGCTGTCTCCATCGTGTAAAAGATGAACCGATGTTAATTTGAGGATTTTTTACCCAATTTGGTGGATTTAGTTATTCTACGTGTTATCAAAAGTCCTGGGTTTTGAGATATTAGATAGCGTGATGGGTTGTAATGTGATAGAAGCTCTGTTATGTAGGTAGGAGCTTAAAAGTTTCAGGCTTTATAAGTAATCAAAATAAATTTACAGTCAATACGATCCTTAATGGGTAACCATCGAAGGGATGATAACATTGGGGTTGTGTGATCGTATTTTCTGGACCTGGTTAGAACTCTGGCAGCTGCATTCTGAACTAACTGTAGTTTGTTTATTGATGATGCAGCACAACCACCAAGTAGAGCATTACAGTATTCAAGTCTTGAGGTCACAAATGCATGAATAAGCTTCTCTGCGTCAGCAACACATAGAATATTTGGTAATTTGGCAACATTTCTAAGCCGGAAGAACGCTGTTTCTGTGACATTTGAGATGTGATTAATATGTGAAGTCTTTAACTGTATTAGTTAGGGTAATAGTGCAGCCTTCAATTTGCCCCTGTAAAGCTGCTTTGAAACAATAGACATTGTGAAAAGCGCTTTATAAATAAACTTGAATTGAATTCAATTTAGAAGTTATAATCTAAAAATATTATTTTCACATGTCTTTTGTCCGATACGTAATATTTCTGTTTTATTAGAGTTTAAAAGAAGGAAATTACTAGTTATCCAATGTTTTATATCTTCAATGCACTCTCCCAATTTGGATAGCTGGAAGGAATCATCTGGTCTTAATGGGATAGATAGCCGAGTATCATCTGCATAACAGTGGAAGCTAATTCCGTGTTTTCTAATAATGTTGCCAAGGGGCAGGATGTTAAGGGAGACTAGCAAGGGTCCGAAAACCGATCCCTGAGGCAATCCATGATGTACTTACATTAGATTTGATGATTCCCCATTTAAATGGACAAATTTATATCTGTCTGATAAGTTAGATCTGAACCATTGTAGTGTCTGTCCCTAAATACCGGTATAATTGTGTAAGTGATCTAAAAGTATTTTATGGTCTAAGGTATCGAACGCAGCAATAAGGTCAAGCAGGATTAGGAGTGAGATGCTACCTTTACCTTTTACCTAATTTTATGAATTCATTGCTACCAATGTGTGGCGGAATAACAATGTCAGGTGATGTCTGTTTATTTTTTATTTAGCAACTGTACTAAATAAAAACCTTGGATGTTTCTGTTAGTTTCTATGAGGTTTCGGAGGTACTGCATACAGTTTGCACTCTCTTTCCATTTAAAGACATCTAATTGGGTTTGTTTCCATTTGTGCTCCAGTTTACGTGTTTCTCTTTTAATGGTTTCTCTTTTTTTTAAAGAGAACACCAAGCGGCTAGTGCACGATGGTGATTTGATTAAGTTTGATCAATTTAGTCTATCAATAAACACTTGGCTTGCCTGCAATAAAATCTAAATATTTGTTTTTAAATAAAGAAAAAAACTCAACAATTTAAGCATATCACAATGTTAGTTTAAAGTTCATTATCACCACAACAGTAAAAGGGCACTTTTTTATATAAACTGAGGTGCTCTGCCGCTTTTAATGGCGAACAGCGTGCTGAAAACAAATGAAAACGAGTAAAATCTAAACAATTTAAAATAATAATAACAAGATTGTTTTACCTTACACAATTACTCATGAAAAAAGTCTAATTCCAAACAAAACGAGACAGCCTACGAACATTGGTACAGCCAAGAACAATCTCTTGAAGAACATTGTGTAGAAAAAGTACAGCATCCACAGTGGAAGGTTTCAGTCCAGTCCTCCTTTCTTCTACAACTTGTCCTGCTGCACTGAAGGAACGCTCACAGCTACTGCTGCTTGCTTCTTATCACTTCTTTATTTAATAAATTTCTAAAATATATTAGAAATATTAATTAATGTCTAATACAAAAAAGGAGGACAAGCCTAAAACTAGCCCAAAGCCCAGCCCGCTTGTAAGCTATGACATATAAATTGGCCCGAACCCCGGCCCGATGGGCTATACTGTTGTCTGTGTTATTTAATTTACAATAACTGCGTTTGAATTTAATGATCTAATATTAAGTAGCCCGAACTGTAATTGTTGGTTTTGCTCGTTTATTACATTGTCTTCAGATTAAATCACAACCAGATTTTTTCTCTGACCTTTGCTTAAATTATTATTTTGTTTTATTATTCAGGGGACAGATACGGTCTGAGTATAACAGTTGAGTGGGAGGAACACAGACTATGCTTAAAGTTTAAACTTTCCAGCAGGAGACATAGTCAAATATCATCTTGGGTCCAAAGTGTGCACGTTGTGCAACGTTGAGTTCAACGTTGTGTACAAGAATACAATCATCAATAAATCCATCAAAAATTGTTCCCTCCATGTGTAAGTAAATTAGAAAAGTAATCTATAAGTAAGAACTTTGTTAAAACTGATCCATTCCTAAGAATAAACATTGAGACAGAGAGACAACTTGTCTTCAGTCACCAGGACCAAACCATCAAGCAACGTTTAAACCATTTACAAAACCCAATTACTTGTTTGAAATAATATGTCATCTCAGATATCTCAGTGACCTTATCAATATCTGACCTGCCTTGAGCAACCATAAGGCAGAAATTTCCATTCAAAAGATAAACAAATTACACTGTCTGATATCTATGATATTTTAATCATGTTCCCAATGCTGGACAAAACATCTGCAGAGTTAATATACCGGTCTATTGTTAGCTTTCACTGTGCATGGTGTAAAACGTGCTAAAGATAGTATACTGCAGTTTAACATATTTATATAATAAAAATGGAGTGTAAACTGAACATGGATGATAATGCGGTAACTCTTCTCTGATCACTGACCTGCTGCTCTGTACAGGATTTTGGGCTCGAAGAAGATGCAGGGGTTCTGATCAGCGATGCAGGAGAGGAGGAGACCCTTAGCCTGGACTGGACCTCTGGGCACAACAATCTAAACAAGTAGTTTGTAGTAAGCAAAATGCACAATGAATCCAATTTGTAGTGGTCCAAACGATAAATTGAGTGATTACGATTAAAAAAAGTACACAAATACGTAAAACACATAAATAGTCAAGAAATGTATTGGGTGTAATGGATGCAGCCCAGCAGAACATACTTAAAGGGATAGTTCACACAAAAATGTAAATTCTGTCATCATTTACTCACCCTGTAATGTCATACCTGTATAAATTCCTTTTTCTGATGAACACAGAGAAATATATTTCAAAGAATTTAAGCAATTTTCAATTCTGTAACATCATTGACTACCGTTTAATTTTTCCTACTATGGTAGTCAATGATGTTACAGAATTGAAAATTGGTGCCCCAGAATAGGGATGAGTCGGGAACTTTGAATATTTGATTAGTTTTTTAATTATGGAACTTCGAATCATTTCGAATAACCGGTCAAGCCATTTTCTTCTCCTTTCCAAAGCACACGGGCAGCCAATGCAAAGCATACATGAGATAATTTTATGTAAAGGATAAATTGACGGCTAGCACCAAAATTCCATATATATAGCTCCGCTATATTAGCTTTGCTGAGCTGCAGACACGCCGGGAAGACAGAGAACGTCACAGCGCATTGTGAACGCGATTTAATAGTTATTTAAAAACATATTATTGAATAATTTTTATTATAAAAAGATTATGAATATTTTTCAACTCAAAAAAATATAAACCTTTTAAATTGTTTAACTAACAGTATTAACCGGTAAAAATTTAAACGATCGGTTAACAGGTAAACGGTCAATGTCAGCATCCCTACTTACGGCTATGGGTAAACGATTATTTATTAAACGATTAATCTGACAATTATTTTATTGATTGGTCGACTAATCTAACCACTAATTTGCTGCTTAATCTAACGATTATTTTTCTGTAGCTCGATTAATAAAAAACATAATTAATCTCAAAATAAATACCCCAAAAAATCGTAAAAATATACTTTATTAACTCTTTCACCGCCATTAAACCGGTAAAGGTCATTTAAAAAAGGCTTCCCCGCCAAAGACGAGTTATTACAGCAATCAGTGTTTGTACTGTTGTACAGCAGGTGGCGCTATTACACACCACTGGGAAAAAGTACAGAATCCCAGAACCTAGAACGTATATGTTTTAGCGGTTTTTAATGATTGTTCTGAGTGGAATTTGGACGGAATCTTTGACAAAAAAGCGTTAATTATCTCAGCTGTTTAATCAAAATGATGCATTTTTTAAGAAACCTACCCACATCTACGGAGTGATAAAAAATTAACAAATGAAGATAGAAGAATAAGGTTTCTTTTGTTTTGTTCTTTCATTTGACATATTGTTTGTCCATATATTCTTTATAGAAAATTTACTGTGAGCCATTAAAGTTGGGTGAAAATGAAAAAAACGCTGGCGTAGGCTGGCAACTTTTTTTTAAAGAGGCTGGCGGCGAATGAGTTAAACAACAGTTTTGCACAGCAAAAAATATTCTGCTTTACACAAAATTTAATTAAATTATTTTACTGTTATACAAAATAAAAGACCAGCTTGTTTACACTTTACCAATGTTAGTACCAACAAAACTCTCTTGTTCAAAAATTTAAAAGTTGTAGTGCAAAAAAAAACACTGTGCAGTAGGGCTGCACGATTTGAAGAAAAAATCTAATTGTGATTTTTCTGACCAAAATTGCGATTCGCGATTTAAAATGCAATTTGACTACTATTTAAAAAAAGAGCTAGGTTTGTTGTGTTTGTTTTAACAGCATGCATCAAAGAAAGACATGCAGAAATGTCATGACAAATTAAGAGAATAACAACGGTATTTTAAATAGTTAAATTAACAAGTATAAACTAGGGATGGGCATTTAAGGCAAAAATAATATTCGAAGATCGATGAGAACTATTCGAAGATTATTCAAAATTCGCACCCCTCCACCATATGGACGCATTTACAGAATTACACACACATTAACGGAGAGAGAGAGAGACCGCTTTAAATCCATGATGACACACTGCTTTATTTATTATGGAATAGGCAAACTAGACATTAAGATAACGCGTTGAAACATTAATATATTAACAACCGAAAGACGGCACTTATTAACAGTACGTCGATCAGCATCAACCGCTCATAATGCTAGAACATTTCCTTGTAAAATATGAGCATGCACATTTATACCAACTAAAAAACAGCAGGGTGATTGATCAAGGAAAATATAATAAAGGCATAAATATTTTAGACCAGACTTAAAAGGTGTTAAAACATAAAAGGCATTTATTAACAGTCCGGAACGATTTAATGAAATAACAGCTCAAAAGTCTTCCATTTCTATTGTCATGAAAAAGTTTCTCCAATCTGGCAGTGATCGTTTTTCTAGACTAACAGTAAACTCGGGCTGTACAAATTTTTAAAGCCCTCTCCTTCGACAAAGCTGATCGGAAGCGAATCCTTAGCGATCATTTTAGTAATTAAAGCCGTTATTTGCTCCGCCCGTCTGGCATCCAAATTGGTTGTCCTTGCATTCATCATAGAATAGTCTGTGATACCTCTGCAGGTGTTGATAGAAATTGGTTGGGTTGCCTCGCGAGGTCGACACAGACTTTCGGCATGTTTTACAAAGCACTTGCTTTGGAAGAACATCAGAAGGTCGAAATCCAAAATAGTTCCAAACATAAGCGTTGCTTGTTCTTTTAGGTACCAAGTAGTTTGCTGCTGCAGGACTTTGCGCTTCAGCAGACATAACATTACTTTGTTGCGTATTTTTAACTGCTGCTCCCTTTCGCGCTCATCTTTTCCAAATGACGTTCTTTGCTAATTCAAAAGCATGTACAGTGTTAAAATGTCCCCTATTGGTTAAACGTAAAATTGCAGAAGCAAACTGTGAAATACTACGTAGGTGTATTTTATCATATTTAAAGCCCTTAATCGAAATAATCGCAGCTTTTGCGATTTGAACATCGCATCCCTTCAAATTGCGATTTCGGTTTAAAAACGATTAATCGTGCAGGCCTACTGTGCAGTGCACAGTCATTCCTGAGAGTGTTTAACACAATATAAAATTCCTGTTTTTGCATATATTTTGCGTCCATTGCATCTCTTTCCCAAGATAGGAGGCCAGGGTTCTTTGCTTTGTCCTAGAAAACACGAGTGACAGCTGAATCTCAGGGAGTAATTGAAACAGTCGCATAATTTACATCATGATTTCAGTTCTGTGCTCTGGCTCGATTTGCGCTCATTACATGTGAACCACGCCCGTCCCCAACCCCACCATGCTCCTGCCCACCTCTTCCAAGCGTGCCAGGGACCACTTAACGAACCATGCCCGGGAGCAAGAAGGAGCGACCACGCTAGTCAAATGAATCGGGCTTTTGTGTAGTGACTGGATCATGGAGAGGAAAGCCATAAACCCCCTCACTCACTTTTGTCCTGGTTTCTAGATACCATAATCAAAAGACCATAGAAAAACCTGGCTCCAGGGGTCTGGTTTTAGGTTTTTAACTCTCACCGAGGCCCTTTGGTTTCTCTGTAGGATATTTACAACTCCTAAGCTTCAAAGCATTGGTGAGAAGTCTCTGTCTCATCTCTAACTTAACATCTGAGGCCAACAAGTGAAACTTCTCTGACAAATAGTAACTTATGTGATTTAAACTATCCTTTTCTATGAATGTATCTGAATGTCTAGGTTGTGTGTTTGCGCTCGTGCCATTTAAATTAGTCTGTAACCGTTAGATGTACAAGTTTTGATTTAGGGTTCATTCGATGTATTCATATGTTGGGATGATTCACATGCCATATAAATACATAGAATGCATCATACGAGTTTAGGTATTAAATGCAAACTGACCATACTGTCAGAGATATGCAAATGAGGCGCCTTTAGAACAAAGGAACTTTCTCTGGCCCACTTATCACTTTCATGTCATTGACCGGCAGGCCACCTGGGGGCAGGTATGCGTCTAAAAATACCATCACCGATCCACTTCGGGGAACTAGGAATTGGAAGGACAAAGAAAGAGAACGTAGAGGAAAATCCAACGGAAACATTACTTATCCCCTCTGGGGAGTCCGATTAGGCCATGGAACTTCGGACTCAGAACCTAAACTCAGCGTTTCAACAGGACTGCATTCTGAAACCATTCAAGATTTCAATTCACACGCATACGGATATTGGTCCAGCACCGAGATAGCAAGTATCCGATTCTATATATTGTTTAAAGATAATTTTATTGGTTTTCAGACATGTTTTAACTGCCTCGCAGCCATGCCCTCTCCCTCCCTCTCCCTCCCTCCCTCCCCCTCCCTCCCTCCCTCCCCTCCCCTTTGACTGTATTATTTGTGTCCCCTTCAAAAATTGCTCTTGAGAAATTTCATGTGTATTGTCCCCCTTACTGTTAAATGAGATTTATGCCCATGAGTGAGAGTACACCCTTAGTAAAACAATGGTGTTACTTTTTGTCCTTACATAAATAATCAATATAAGTGTTCACCTTTATCCCAGGACAGTGTGCGAAGAAGGCTTCTGGACTCTGGGAGTGATAGAGCGCGCCATGACCCACGCAGCCCCATGGAGATCTGATGATCAGGTTTCCACAGTCAAACATGTTTCCAGAGCGGTATCGGTACTTGGCGGCTTCATTTACAATCTACGAAGTCATGAAAAGTAGGAAACAGTAAAATGTCTTTACAATGGCATAAAATAAAAACAATACCTACTCACAGCTGTGCTTAAGAAATAACATGCTCATGAGGTTTAATGTGCCTAAAACTCAAGTCATAAAAAGCTTTTAAGTTAAAACAGTCTCGAACAGGAAGCGTAGGATCATAAAATATAATAATAAGGAATACAAAACAGACTTTGAGAGTCTCCATAAATATTAGGCTCTGATGCTCAATTTGGTATTCAGTCGCCTTGATGATGGAAAGAAAACTCATAAATCTTCAGTAAGGCAAAGACATAACAAGATCATCAGCAGACAGACAGGGAGAAGTTCTTTATTCCAAGATGTATCTGGACATTTTATCCTCAAATGAAATTAAAAACGAAAGACTTATTCATGATGAATTATTGTAACTTCTCGTAAAGAGTAGGGGTGTAACCCCTGGGTCCTGCCCAGATTCCCTCCACTGGTCCTTGTCAATAATGGCCTCCTAATTAGGGATGGGCATTTTTCAATAATTTGATATTTGAATATTTGAGCTCATAAAAAATGAATTTGTTTATTTAATATAAGTTCATATTGACGTAATTGGTTACATTTTTATTTAGTCATAATTTTACATCAAGCTTATAATTATCATGAACTATATATGTATTATGAAATACATAAAATCTGCATTTAAACCTGCACGGAACGGTATAATAAAAAAAGAAAACAGACAAAACACTACGAGCAAAACTCAACGTATATTGACAGTCTGTGGTATTTGGTTATCTTGTTTATATTATTTTACGTTCTTGATAAGAAAATCAAGCATATACAGGTACATCTAAAAAAATGTGAATTTCATGAAAAAGTGAATATTCATTGTCATTAATTTCAGACAGTTTAACCCATAAATTATATAGGTTCATTACACATAGAGTAAAATATTTCTGGTTTGACTGCTCAGGGGTAACGAAATACCAGGTTGCTTTGATAGCGGCCTTTAGAGCGCAAGGTCTGGCTATGACCAAGTGCAGGATCGTGTCTATCCGCGTCTTCTGTGCTGTGAGACCGGTAAAGAAAAGCAGCACGTTCCGCACACACCCACAAATGAATGTGTACACCGTTTCCAAACATTTGTCAATTACTTAATCTTCTCTTTAAATGCAAGTTATCCGTAACTAAAACTGAACTTTACGCTACATTACAAAATATTTTTTTTAAGTTAAATAACCAAAATCACCATTTTTGGTGCATCAATGTTGCGCTGCACCCTTAACCACCAGGTGTCGTCCGCACATGCACACACGTCTGATTCAACAATCAGTTGACTTTAGGCAAGACGTGACAATTCTGATTCTACTATGTAAATTCTTGGTCGGGGACACCCCTAAAAATTTCCTGGAAGATGGATGCGTTGACTGTGGACATCAGAAAACAGTGGACCAAAGTCCTCTTTTCAGATGAAAGTAAATTTTGCATTTCATTTGGAAATCAAAGTCTCTGGAGGAAGAGTGGAGAGGCACA
Source organism: Triplophysa bombifrons (assembly GCA_029783895.1). Lineage (NCBI taxonomy): Eukaryota > Metazoa > Chordata > Actinopteri > Cypriniformes > Nemacheilidae > Triplophysa > Triplophysa bombifrons. The sequence goes on from CM056455.1 coordinate 11,259,726, forward strand.
TAATCCATGTTGCTTGAAGTCCAATGTGAAACTTCCACAGTCAGTGATGATATGGGCTGCCATGTCATCTGCTGGTGTTGGTCCAGTCAACACAGCCATCTACCAGGATATTTTAGAGCACTTCATGCTTCCGTCTGCTGACAAGCTTTATGGAGATGCTGATTTCACTTTCCCAAAGGACTTGGCACCTGCTCACACAACCAAAGGTACCAAAGGCTGGTTTAATGACCATGGTGGTACTGTGCTTGATTGGCAAAGAAAGCTGTCTGACCTGGACCCGTATTGTCATGAGGAAGATGAGAGACATCAGACCCAAAAATGCTGATGATCTGAAGGCCGCTATCAAAGCAACCTGGGCTTCCATTACACCATAGCTGAATTTGGGGTTTTCATTATCTGTACGCCATAATCATCCAAACTTCAAGAAATAGAGGAAAATATTTCAAGCCTTTATGTGTAATTAATCTATATAATATACGAGTTTCATTTTCTGAAAAGAGTGACAAAAAATATTGACCTTTTTCACGATATTCCATTTTTTTAGATGTACCTGTAGGTCTATTTTACTCTCTTTAAAGTCTGTTCAACAAGCCGACTGCTCTTCTCTAACTCACAGTAACAAAACTCAGATCTGACATGAATATCTGGCTTTATTGTTTATACTGTTGATAATAAATAAACTCTGTCTTGTTTAGCTGTGCGTTGCATTTGCATCAACAAATTATGTAGGCCCATTTATTTCAACTAAGGTAAGGAATCACAGAGTGCTTTAAAACAAACCAAAAAGCATCCGTGCAAATTTATTAAGAGGCTGTAACTTGAAGGCGACGAAGGAAAATTCTGGCTTTTAGTTATGGAAAAAGGCGCCAGTCTTATGTTAAGGCCAAATTCATTAACATTAGAGAAATGTACATTTTCATGTTTTAAATTGTGGAAATTAGGATTACTTAGTATATTTTTAACAAACAAATATGAATTAACTAAGAACAACCACTCCGAACCAGTTATGGTAATAAATTAATTATTGTTAATAATTTAATATTACGTTGGTATTTTTATACCTAATGTAAGTAATGTTATCGAATTCTGTGGCTCACCAGTTTTGAAACATTTTAATATGGTGATGTGAGTCTAGCAATAACGCGATTCCGGGCATCCGGTGTGTAAACTTAACATTTTTAAACTATCTACTGCGATCTGAGTGAACAAAGATTAGGAACACATCAAATTATTTTTTACATTTTCTGTGTATTATAAAACATTAAAGATGAAGTGAAGAAGCATTAAATAAGATGTGACAACTCTAAGGTCTTCTGTAGCGGTAACTTAACTAGGGATGAGTCACGAATCTTTAAAAAGCGATCTTTAAAAAATCGCTGTGTTTTCACCCGTATTGTGTTAATGTAACCAAAGGGTGGCGCTGCCAATAACGACGCACATTAAACCTAAAGGCTGTCAATCAAGAGACAGTAGAGCAAAACATTTTCTCACAACAATTGTTAACGAAGTTACATACACTGTAGACCAGCGCAGCATAACGGATATAATAAATTGAGACAGTGTCAAAAATGAGTTCTGTCAAAAAATGGGTCCTTTAATAAAATGAATGAGAGTAAAGTGCAGTGCAAACTCTGCAATGCAAAGCTGGCTTATCATGGAGCAACAACTACGATGCACAATCATTTGAGGGCGAAGCACCCCGCAGGTCCATCCACAGGTCAGCAACCAGTTGCTAGTTTTATGGTCAGACCAACCAATTTGGATGCCAGACGGGCGGAGCAAATAACGGATTTAACTCATTCGCCGCCAGCCTTTTAAAAAAAAAGTTGCCAGCCTACGCCAGCGTTTTTAACATTTTCAGCCAATTTCAATGGCTCACAGTAAATTTTCTGTAAAGAATATATGGACAAACAATATGTCAAATGGTAGAACAGAGTCTCAGCTTTTAAACAAAAGAAACCGTATTCTTCTAGCTTCATATGTTCGTTTTTTATCACTCCGTAGATGTGAGTAGGTTTCTTAAAAAATGCATCACTTTGATTAAACAGCGGAGATAATTAACGTTTTTTGTCAAAGATTCCGCCCAGATTACACTCAGAACAATCATTAAAAACCACCAAAACATATACGTTCTAGGTTATGGGATTCTGTACTTTTTCCCAAAGGTGTGTAATAGCGCCACCTGCTGTACAACAGTACAAACACTGATTGCCGTAATAACTCGTCTTTGGCAGGGAAGCGTTTTTTTTATTGACGAGATAACTCGTCAGTGGCGGTGAAAGAGTTAATTACTAAAATGATCGCTAAGGATATGCTTCCGATCGGCTTGGTCGGAGTAGAGGGCTTTAAAAATCTTATGGAGTTCGTACAGCCCGAGTTTACTGAAAAACGATCACTGCCAGATTGGAGATCTTTTTCATGACAATAGAAATGGAAGCCTTTTGAGCTGTCAATTCATGAAATCGTTCCGGACTGTTAATAAATGCAGTCATTCGGTTAATATGTTTTAACAGGTTTTAAGTCTGGATTAAAATCTTTATGGCTTTATTACATTTTCCTTGATCAATCACACTGCTGTTTTTTAGTTGGTATAAATGTGCATGCTCATATATTACAAGGAAATGTCCTAGCATTATGAGCAGTTGATATTGATCAACTTACTGTTAAGAAGTGCCGTCATTCGGTTGTTAATATATTAATGTTTTAGCGCGTTATCTTAATGTATGGCTTGATGTAAGCTTGCCTATTCCATGATAAATTAATCAGTGTGGATTTAAAGCGTAAATGGTCTCTCTCCGACCATGTGGGGGAGGGGTGCGAATTTAGAATAATTTTTGAAAAGTTCTCATCGTTCTTCGAATTTAGTTTTTGCTTTAAATGCCCATCCCTAAACTTAACCTCTGTGGAGACTAAGTTTTATTCTTATGAAAAATATTAGAATAGCATTTTTAATATTCAAATAGTTATTATGGATCGAATATTCCAACATTCGTGCACATCCCTACTCCTAATTATCACCACCATCTGAATTGGCTCTATCTCTCTCTCCTCTCCTACTATGGCTGTTGTGAGGTGAGCGCACTGGAGCCAATGTACTGTGGCTGACCATAATTTTTTTATGTTTGAGCAAAAAGTTTGAGCAACTTATCCACGGAAAAGTAAACAATGTAAATATGAATGATGATAATAACAATGCTTCCTTACCTGATCAAATGCTGGGTAAATGTAATCAGCAAACTGAATCTCTGCAATAGCCGTGGCACCCGCAGCGGCCACACCTATACCAAATCCCACAATACCCTGCTCGCACAATGGGGTGTTGAACACTCGGTCCTTACCTGAGGAGAACAGGGTAAATGTCAGCACATTCTGCACACATATGAGAACTTACAGTAAACAGCAGGTGTGTGTTAAGCCTGCTATGATAATTAGAATGATAATAATAATTTGTAACATCAACAAACCCAACACTAGAAAAATATACTTTTCGCCTCAAACTATAAACTCCACTGTAATGTTTGTAATAATTAAATAATGTTGTAAATCAGACAGGACAAATATACTGAAACTCACACGAAAACAAAGTCTGTTTTCCACTCCACCCTTGAATCCTGAAGAATAAGATGCTATATTTGAAGTATAAAGTTTTTTCCATTCATAGCCAACCATCTTATAACTCTCAATTAAACAATGGCCTAAATATTCATCTCTATTTTTTATTATTTAGGCAGAGTTGCTCTTCTATATAATAAGGCCGAACACAATATCCGACTGAAGTGCTATGTTAAGACTCGCCACATGGACTTGTATCACAGCCTGCTATGCAAATCTTGTTGTATGGATTAAAAAGGCTCGCCCTGCTCACATGTTGCCAGAATGGGCGGGTACCTGATGACGAACGATTTGGTTTATACAAGAAGTTTAAAACTTAACTTACCGCGGAGGAGTTCAGAATACACCATTTATCTGTTGATTACTTGAGACAGCATGGAATAATTTCCCATATGTTAACAACAAGAATGACTGACGTTTTATGGGAAGTTATCTTTACATTGTGTTGTGAACATTATGTAAAGTGTCCTTAATACACAGTAAAATCATCATAAGAATGTATTATAGGAGCCCTTTCATTTTGCTTTAACACTATAAACTATAAAATATATACTTTATCATATATTGCAGATATAATGCACGTTTTCTGTTGGTTCAAATTAATTCACAGTACTAATTTGTTCTGGTGTATTGAGAGCTTAAACGTTCTCTTTTATTAGCCCATAAAGCTTCTCTATAGGCTTAGCCTCTTTTTAAATGATGAGCAGAACCAAACTCCAGGTGACTGCAGTTAAATGCATAGACAGGTAGTATTTTTAAACTATTTAAACTATTTTAAAATTTTAGCACGGTATTAACAAAAAAGTCTGCAGATTGCATATGACCCTGGTATTAAGCAGTGGTGGAAAGAGTACTGGAAATTCGTACTTAAGAACAAGAACTGTTACGTTGCTGAGATTGGATTCAATTACAAGTAAACGTACTGGTGTTAAAAAAGTAATTGAGTAAAAGTAAAAAATTACTCTTCTCAAAAACTACTCGGTGTACTAGTTACTTGTTACTTTTGAGGCGGTGTTATTTAATAAATTAAGAATAATTATTAATAATCAAATTTGGAGATTTACATTGAAAATAGCTACTTTTAACAAAACACATCTTTACCTTACTGATAAAGCATAACTGGATACAACTCAGACAAAATAAACATTCAATGTGTTGTTCGGTCTGTCAATAATGAGCTTAGTTTTCCAGTTAAAACCATTTATGCACTTCCAACACTGTTCCCAAATACTGCATGCAAAAGTTGCATAACCTAAATTGCATTGGATTAGCATTAACAGTCATATCTCTAGGGGAGCTGTCTGATCAATTACTCAACCTCAAGCCATACAAGATTTATGTGACATTATTTTTTAGGTAGAACGATAACTATTTTACCTTTTATGATTCATTTCTTTAAAAGTTCAAAATACAGATAGAGGCAACTTAAAAGTAATCCCTGCGGCTTCTTTCGGTGTATTAATGATGTTTTATTTAAGCGAATCGATCGAACTGTGCAAGAAACTCTTATTTACAACATTATAACTGGTAATGCACAGTTTGCAAAAATGCTTCGCATGTGTTCCAATCGCATATGTTCGCTACTCACTTATAAGGGCAGAGCACTTGATGTAGAGACTTTGGATAGAGATGGACAATTTTATCTCATGATATAGTCGTTTGGATGAAACTTGGAGAACGGAGTGATACAGGAACTCAATATTTCCCCATATCTCGGACGAGCCTTCGTATTGTGTCCCTATCCCGCCTTGACTTCCCTGCCTGCAGCACACGTTCGTCCCTCTTCATGATTAAACTAAATTGGCAGCAGATGTCTTGAAATCTGTGTGACGCAAGTTTTCTATGTGCAATTTGAGTGGACGGGGTCACGTGACAGGACTGATTATTCTCCTAAGCCAATCGCATGAAAATTAAAGTACCGATACAGCACTTAAAATGTTCTCAAGTAAAAGTACTAAAAAAAGTAAAATTCCTGGAAAAACTACTCAATTACAGTAATTTGAGTATTTGCAATTTGTCACTTCCCGCCACTGGTATTGAGTAATGTCATATCCCTCTGAAATGACAATAAAGCTGCATATTGTAATTTCTGTGAGTTAAGTCTATTTATTATTAAAGTATTTGTGAGTAATACAGCAATTTGGGGGGAAAATGTAAATAATTGCAATGCAGGATGATTTCAGGTGTGCTCCAAAATTGTCTACTTTCGCTCCTAAAATTTTGAATTAGGGTCTACAGCGTTTCTAGTAAAACAAATTAGTAAGGAGGGCTTTACCGGAAAATTATAAGGCACAGCTGCAACGTGTAATTGTTGGACGCTTAGGACAAAAACTCTGATAACATTGATAATGTACCTTTCATCACTATGTTAACCTCAGCTATTATTAAAAAAGTAAGCTATCTTAATAGTTATTATTGTTGTCTTTGGTGTGGCCTCCATCCTTAACAGTGGGCTGTGGTTGTTTCAAACCAGTTTAACATAGACCAGTATAAAGTTAACAAGCTTTGCAAAGTGGATTGTAAATTGATTTGCGTCAGAGTTCATGCAGGCTAGCATTCGCACGCACGTATATCCCAACTAACATCAGCTTGCCAGATAGATACTACTATCCCCATCCACCTAAAACTTTGACCATACGTAACTTTTCAAATAATTAAATAGCTCATTTATTGCAAACCATTGCGATATGCATATTGAGATATGCACATTTGCGATATTTCAATATATTGCACAGCCCTAATGCAAATACAAACAAAAACTGGTGGATTAGTGAGTAGAAAACACATGAAACTTTACCATAACTGTATGTACTAGGAAAATAAAATGCAAACAAGTTGGTATCATTCTAGGGCTGGAAGAATATACCAAAAAGTAAGTAATGGTACATTCCGAACCTGTAACCGACGTAATTTTCCCATTCGTTTATTTAAATTATTTTCCCTTTAATATCCATGTTGACGGGTGCCACTACCTCACTTTTTTCTTATCAGAGCAAAAGGGACTTAAAATATTTCATTTTCTCTTGGTGTACACAAGCTGTAAATTGTCTACTTTGACGTCACATTGTTTTAACAAATAACAAAGTGTTGTTATTTTGTGAAATAAGAAAATAAACACGGCACGTTATCAGCCGTCTCGGTCTCGCACTGGGACATACTGACAGGAAACGGAAGTGGCCGTTGTTGCATAGACAACAGAGGCCATTAACTGTCACACACATCAAAATACAGCTCTTCTTTACATTTAAGTATTTCTTCACTCATTGTTTCATATGTGATGTTAACTCTATAGTTATATTTATTAATATAGTGACACATCAGTTATTTAACTAAACTCATCCTATTTGCGGTGTGTTGTTGGTTTGAGCTGTTAGAGTGTGCATCATTTTCACTTCGAATTTCTACCGGGAGAAGTAGACCAACCGGGAATCTTTGGAATACTCTTTTCAACATATCAATTCTATTTTCGAATACTATTTAGGATGGATAGTATAAGAATTGGGACGCAGCATATCTGTTTCTTTCACGCGCCAGCTTTTATGACTGCAGGACAGGTTTCTCTAGGCAGGATCCTAGGGTCAGACAGATGATTTGCTGATTTGTGTTACGTTTGTTCTTGTGTCATAATGCCTGTTTCCCTGCTATTAACCAGTATATTTCACCCTGCGACAACACTAAATGTTTTTTGTTTATTTTTGAATAACTAATTAAGTTTAAATAAATAAAATAAATGATGAAGACATTAAATGCTTAAATAAAATTCCCATAAAGGTTTTCATTATAGACTGTGCATTTTAAATTTGGTTCAACTCAGCTTAGCCTCTTAAACTTTGGACCAGGTTTCCTGGAATATATGACACCATAATGTTGTATTTACACCACTATATGTGGATATGGTGTGCTTTTAAAATAGGGTATGGCAAATTCATGCAGAAATTCAAAATATGTCCCAGAGCATAATAGATTAAGACAAAGCAATTTATACACATCAAACATAAAACTGGTAAAATGATTACCCAAAATTGCATCATATTAGCAGGAACAGAAGAGCCGAGTTTGACAGCAAAAAGGAAAACAACCCATGTCAATTCTTTTATGGTATAAAATGCAACCTATTCATGCTCTCTTTTCAGTATTTTAATAACTATCTTGATTCTGGATTCTTTATGAGCTGGACCAGTGTTTAAATACTCCGAAGTGGTCTTTAAACTTGTAGTCAGGTTAATTTTGATACTTGGATCTCTCAAAGGGATACTCTACCCAAGAACCAAACCCATAGTCTTCAAACCTGCATACATTTCTTTGCACAAAAAAGAAAGAAGGAAAAATGTTAGCAACTGATATTTCTGGGACATCACTGACTATCAAAATAGGACAAAATAAAATGAACTATTTGCTTTCCATAAATTCTTTAAAATACCTAATTTTGTGTTGAACAAAAAAGAATACAATATTTTTTCCTAATATGTGACCCTGGACAACAAAACCAGTCTTAGGGCTCAATTTTTTTAAATTGAGATTTTAACATCATCTGAAAGCTAAAGAATCTATTTGGCGGAACAACAACTGTTTATAAAGATGGAATCTGAGGGTGCAAAAAAGCTAAATATTGAGAAAATCGCCTTTGAAATTGTTAATCTGAGGCACTGTAGCAGGCCATCCACTCACAAAAATAACGTTTTTATACATTTACGGTAGAAAATATTTTCATGGAACATGATCTTTACTTAATATCCCAATGGAGTGTTTACCCATACAATTACTAAAAAAATTCCCGTGCTACTTAAGCATGGTTTTGCGGTCATGGGTATGGTAGTCAATGATGTCCCAGAAATGTCAGTTGCTAGCATTCTTCCAAATATCATTTTTTGTGTTCATCAGAACCAAGAAATCTATACGGGTGGTTGAGAAAAAGATGACAAAATTTTCATTTATGGTATCCCTTTAACCTCTAGAAGCATTCTACATAAAAAGGGTGTAGCAATAACACATCTGAACTGTACTTAGCTAGATGCAGAGCCGTTGAGAGGAGAGAGTCGCGTCAAATCCGTTTACTCCAATGGAACAGTTTTTTCACAGCAATGGCAGTTCATGAAGCCTATCAACATTTAATATTAACGCACAGAGCTGCAGCAAAACAGACCAATTGAGGTAAACTTTTTACACATTTAAAGATGTATTTCCTATAATTTAAGAATGGAATAATTGTAATTAGAAAGTTAATGCACACCCCCGAGGTGGTAATACCTTGGGTGTGCATTAACCTTCGAATAATTGAATGGACCGGAGACAATTATTCCGCTTATACCATGGTTACCACACCACATGACATTGTTCAAATGTTTAATTTCAAAGTTTGTCATGTTATCGTCTTTTAAATGCTGTTGATGGTAGGACTACTTTCTTGCGCATCTCATTTCAAGTGTCCGTTAGAGCTAACAGCTTGAGCCATGTGGGGGGATGCGTGTGTGACCGAGAGAGTGAGAGAGCCAGAGACCGTGCCCACACCTGCGTGTTTCCAGCAATCTGACAGAAAAGCCAGTGATAACAATATTATTTAATCCATGTATTGTTTGTATCACGGAAGAAAAAAATTCACTCAAACCTTTTGAATGAGTAGGTCTTTCATAATATATTTGTTATCAGATATAAGCAGCATGAAGAGGAACACAAACATTATTCAATTTCAGTATATGTATTTCTATATTGTTTTTGAAATGCTTTGTTTATTGAAATGAAACTGTGCACGCGTTTCCATTAACAGTTAAGTTATAAGCATCAGATCAAGAGCGAGGAGGTGTGTGAGGTGATGGCCTGTAGGCTAAACTATAACCTTTCTGTTATTTAAACTTGGCAAAGTGATATGGAACTGTAATGCGGTCAGCAGACTTTGAATACCTTCACAGGTGTGCATTTACCGAAAGTTAATGCATACCCATAGAACATTTGTCAACCAATCAGATTGAAGCATTCAACAACCCCGTGGTTTAATAAAAAAATAAAGAACTAAAAGAAAAACTTTCCTGAAACTATCTGAAGGCTCCATGAATCATGTCACACTTAAAAAATTTGAACTTCCGTTGTTGCGACTCTCTCCTTCAATGGCTCTAGCTAGTAAACTCTGAATCATAACATCACTTGAGCAGTAATGGATGACTTTGTACAAGAACACAGGAACAGATAGAGAAACGGCTACTGTCAGGAATTACATGCTTGATAGTGCTGCCATCCAGTGTCAAACACTGATCATGACTTCAGTTTCACCTCAAGTTTCACCTTAAATGACCTACTGTATAAGCAGATGATGGTATACTCACCATATTTATCTCTCAGTCCAACTGTGCATCGGAAAACCCCACCAAAAGCGACATCTTCACCAAAAATGACTAAAGGAGAAGGATATTTTTATATCACACCAGCTGAAACACTCAGTTTTCAGTTTTTGCCAGTAACATGCTCAAAGTAAAATGTTAAAGTTAAACATAAGCCAATCTGGAAGAAAGGAAGGAAAGAAAGAAATGTTTTTATCATACTTGATCATGTTCAAAAATGTTGAGGTCTCCTTTTGTCAATAAAAAACAAAATATAATGTCTATGCAGTGGGGCAAGGGTTTCACATCAGGTTCAATGTCAATGTTGCCAGACACTAACCGGTTATTTCATATTAAATAAACAAATTGCATATAAGACAAGATTTTTTTTGCAATGGGGATGATCTCAGAACTACAACAAATATGGCAGTCAGTTATTCACACAAAGCTACTCAATGACTTCAAGAGATGTGGAATAGTGCCGATGGGATGATTGCTTTTGATAACTTGACGCCACCTGGTCACCATTCACTTTCACTACTGAAAGCCATATTTTGACCAGAAAAAAATCATAGCATAGCATAAAAGACAGAATTTTCATATTTGAGGCGATCGACCTCTATAACCCTGCCTAATGTTTTGGTAGTGCATTACACACTTCATCACCAAGACAAATATGTTTTAATGATGTGGTATAAATCCGCCACGCATGCACATTATAACTATTCTACAGCAAGCGCGTGCTCTAATACGTGCTTGCTGCACAAAAGGTGGCAATGAAGTTATCCAAACCTAATAATTAAAATAATTTACCTAGAAAGAAACAGAACACACACAAAAGCAAAGAAACTTCCAGATATACCTGCGGTGGGATCACTTGCTAGAGTATTGTCCAGTGCACTGGTAATTGCCTGGAAAAAATTCATCTTCTGTGTGGGCCCTGCAAATCAATAATTCAATGAGACATGGTGAGATAATTTGAAGCTTTTACAGGCCTTATGTAGTTTGAAAACTATACTTTGAGCACACATTCAGCAATCCTATAGCTCAGTGGTAAGAGCATGGCATTAGAAATCCCAACAGCATGGCATTAGCAAAACAAAATTCATGGGTTTGAGCCCAGGGATGGCAGACGCTATACATTTGAAAACAAATGTATAGTACAATGCAATGTAAGTTGCTTAGGATAACAGCGTCTGCCAAATGCTTAAATGTAGTATGTTTGCAGTGTTACTACAATTCTACAGATTGAATTTGAATTCACTGTAGATAAGTTAGGATAAAACTATTTGACAATTTAGTTAATGTATAAGTATAATGGACAACTTTAAAAACTGTCAATTGTTGTCAAACAATACACTCATGACCTGATCATAGTCACAATGTCTCAGTGTAGTCTCAGTTACAGCATGTCTTGATGAAACTAAACAAGAGAAGACGCATCAAAACACCTCTAAACATCATTTCTCACGCACTTCATTTTTTATCTCTAATGCTTATCTTTTATCTTCAAGATGGTTAGATGCTTCTCTTTATATGTATTATATGTGTATGCAGGCTATGTGTTTCTGTGTGTGTGTGTGTGTGTGTGTGTGTGTGTGTCTGAGTGCGTGTGTGTGTCTGAGTGCGTGTGTGTGTCTGAGTGCGTGTGTGTATGTATTTATTTGTGTATGTGTATGCATATGCATATGTATAAAAAGATTCACTTTGGTTTGCCACATTAATCCCCATATGTCCAATACCATTATTTATAAATCATAAATGAAAGTGGCTAAAACAGATATGAATGTTATTATATGTTAATAATATGCCAGTGTTATAGATATGCAGTGTAAAATATAAACAAGGTCATTTACCATACTGAGTTGGGACAGGGTCAGGGTGATAAGTGAAGTGCGCTGCATGTCTTATCTGTGTTTTCGGCTTGGTTGTGCAGTCAGGGGACAGTTCCAGAAGAGTTACCCTCAAACTGCTTTGCAGGGCGCCGGATAAACCGCTGAATGACGACTTAACGCCTGAACTTCTCCTCCAGAAGAGCCGTGCAGCCGCCGCCATTGCTCTGAGATGCAAACAGGAAGAGCGATGAGACGTAACCACGCGCAAGGACAAAAGCGCTGCTCTGATTGGATAAACGCGTGGGAGGAGTTTTGATTGACACTATATCAGGTGGTTATGGCCCCTCATTTGTTGTTTATCTGTATTTGAATTGACCTATTTCTTAGGTCAGAAACAATCTACAAAGAATTGTACAAACACGCAACGAACAAAAGCATTAAAATACCAAAGAAATATAGTCGAAGTTAAACTTGTTGCATCAAAGAGTGCAGAACAGTACTCTACTCTCAGCCAGTCTTGTCTCTTTGTTCCAAGGTTACCGCAGGAGGCAGTTCATGCCCAGACCTGATGACAGAGCTGAGAATGGGAAGCGGTGACCTGACAAGAGCTAAGAGGATAGAGCTGGATAATTCACTGTCCTTTTGTGCGAGTGTGTTTGTGTGTGTGTGTGTGTGTGTGTGAGTGTGTTTGTGTGTGTGCGTCTATGTCAATGTGTGTAAGTATGTATGCATATTGTGTGTGTGGAGCATTTGTATGTCTGTCTTTTGTGGTTTTCACCTTTTTCTTGTTTTTACAGGTATATGCCTTTAGTTGTTTTACTTGTAATCTATTGTGTCTCATGTACAGCTGCTTTGTAACAATGAAAATTGTAAAAAGCGCTATATAAATAAAGTTGAGTTGAGTAAACTGTACGATTAAATAAATGTTTGACATGGTTTACCTTTTTATAAGCATAATATTTTAAAATCATCAAACGGAGAGAAGAGGATTCCTACATAACTCTCTCAATGCGCAGTACTCTGTACCTTTTTAGAATTTTAATGTAATTGGGTTACGTTGTTGTTATTTTAGGAATACACCAGAAAAGCTGTTTCGTTGGGTGCATTAATAGTGTTGCTATAGATATTTTGGTCCCCATGCCCCTTGAAAATGCTAAAATCTTCTCAAATATAAAAATGAAATAAAAAAATGTACATGAACTTTTCAAACGGTTTTTAATATTTAGCTTTTGTTGATAATCTATGTATAGTTTGTTTTTTTGCCATCACTTTCAATCCAAGTTTGTATTTTTTTACCATATAGTACGTTTACTGTGGAAGGTATCATTTTCTGTATGTATAAATAAGTGGATAGTGAAAAGCACAGTGCAAAGAATGCTATATCTCACAATACAATGTACAGAATACAGAAAAAAGATTTTAATTTCCAAGATAACAGAACACCATTTGCATAATGATGTTGCAAAAGCCTTACTTACAGTGAGGAAAATAAGTATTTGAACACCCTGCTATTTTGCATGTTCTCCCACTTAGAAATCATGGAGGGGTCTGAAATTGTCATCGTAGGTAAATGTCCACTGTGAGAGACATAATCTAAAAAAAATCAAAATGTATGATTTTTTTAACTATTTATTTGTATGATACAGCTGCAAATAAGTATTTGAACATCTGAGAAAATCAATGTTAATATTTGATACAGTAGCCTTTGTTTGCAATTACAGAGGTCAAACGTTTCCTGTAGTTTTTCACCAGGTTTGCACACACTGCAGGAGGGATTTTGGCCCACTCCTCCACACAGATCTTCTCTAGATCAGTCAGGTTTCTAGCCTGTCACTGAGAAACACGGAGTTTGAGCTCCCTCCAAAGATTCTCTATTGGGTTTAGGTCTGGAGACTGGTTAGGCCATGCCAGAACCTTGATATGCTTCTTACAGAGCCACTCCTTGGTTATCCTGGCTGTGTGCTTCGGGTCATTGTCATGTTGGAAGACCCAGCCTCGACCCATCTTCAATGCTCTGAGGGAAGGAGGTTGTTCCCCAAAATCTCGCAATACATGGCCCCGGTCATCCTCTCCTTAATACAGTGCAGTCGCCCTGTCCCATGTGCAGAAAAAAAACCCCAAAGCATGATGCTACCACCCCCATGCTTCACAGTAGGGATGGTGTTCTTGGGAAGGTACTCATCATTCTTCTTCCTCCAAACACGTTTAGTGGAATTATGACCAAAAAGTTCTATTTTGGTCTCATCTGACCACATGACTTTCTCCCATGACTCCTCTGGATCATCCAAATGGTCATTGGCAAACTTAAGACGGGCCTGGACATGTGCTGGTTTAAGCAGGGGAACCTTCCGTGCCATGCATGATTTCAAACCATGATGTCTTAGTGTATTACCAACAGTAACCTTGGAAACGGTGGTCCCAGCTCTTTTCAGGTCATTGACCCGCTCCTCCCGTGTAGTTCTGGGCTGATTTCTCACCTTTCTTAGGATCATTGAGACCCCACGAGGTGAGATCTTGCATGGAGCCCCAGTCCGAGGGAGATTGACAGTCATGTTTAGCTTCTTCCATTTTCTAATGTTTGCTCCAACAGTGAACCTTTTTTCACCAACCTGCTTCACAATAGCTCTTTCCAGCCTTGTAGAGGTGTAAAATGTTGTCTCTAGTGTCTTTGGACAGCTCTTTGGTCTTGGCCATGTTAGTATTTGGATTCTTACTGATTGTATGGGGTGGACAGGTGTCTTTATGCAGCTAACGACCTCAAACAGATGCATCTAATTTAGGATAATAAATGGAGTGGAGGTGGACATTTTAAAGGCAGACTAACAGGTCTTTGAGGGTCAGAATTCTAGCTGATAGACAGGTGTTCAAATACTTATTTGCAGCTGTATCATACAAATAAATAGTTAAAAAATCATACATTGTGATTTCTGGATTTTTTTAGATTATGTCTCTCACAGTGGACATGCACATACGATGACAATTTCAGACCCCTTCATGATTTCTAAGTGGGAGAACATGCAAAATAGCAGGGTGTTCAAATACTTATTTTCCTCACTGTACATACATTTAGATTTTTGCATCATCGTAACATTTATGGAACTATTATTTTCCTGTAAAACTAGCTTAATTTTAATATTATAAGTATGTTTTATTTGAAGTCAAATGTGCCCCGTGCATTTATTAGTTAAAATGCACCCTTGGTAGGTCAGTAGGTACAGTAGATTCCAAGGTTTTGATCGTGACTGAAACAGCAGTGTAAAGTTGGTTTAACGCATGCCAGATGTCATTTTGGAATATGACAGATTACCTAACAAAATGGCTACAATAGTACAAGGACAACGTTTATAAAATTACAAACAAATACAACATTTGAAATATACCTCAAAAGGTACGTTTATTTGTTATACACATTTTTTAGACTGTATCATTATAGAATTTAATATTAATGCAGTCAAATAAAAACAGAAGCCGTTAGGGAGAAAACTAAAACTTTGATACACCTATAAAAAGGTGGTAAGCGTGATGTTAATTAGTGATACAAGAAGCTCAGAAACAAAACATTTGACTTAGTTGCTTCGAAGCCTTTAAATGAAGAATAGTGGTTTTGAGTTCTGGATTATCTCCAAGTGCCGTGAAAAAATGACCCCCAGACCATCCTATTTATTTCCAGCCTGACTCGATGTTTTCACACATTCAGAAACATCTAATTTCTGTCCACTGTTGCACATCTTGGCCAGGTTCTGAAGTCGAGAAATATATGGTTAATATGACTAAAAATGAACAGTTTGTTACTAAATGTCCAACAATACAATAAAAGAAAGTTGCATTATAATGGTTAATCACTGAAAGTTGAAATGAGAAGCACTTACACTAGCAGCTCTGGCGATACTGTTGGGAGACTGAAGAGCTGCCAGCTCATTGAGGATTCTCTTCAAATCACTGTTACACAGTTCTGCTGGCAAACAGAGGGGGATTCATCATTTTAATGCTCAAAATACATCCAGAATTCGCTAAGGGATCAATGTTTGTGATACATGAGGATTATTCAAGTTTTCCTTTAGTGTAGCTTGATAAAAACACCTACCTGACTGTGGCTGTCGTTGCAACTGCAGGTACGGATGATCGAGGAGCTCTGCAATAGAAATCCTTTCTCTAGGATTACGGACTAAACACCTCTAAAAAAGACAATGGATTGATGTTAGGCACTGCACAATAAACTGTCCATAAGTGAATGTTCAGCACAGGAAAATATTCACACACCTTGACCACATCAAGCAAGTCCTTTTCTGGAATAACAGGGAAGTCGATCTCATGGGACGGGTCTATGATGGCATGGATTTTGGTGATCTGATTGGTGATGTTCTGGAACGGAGTCTTTCCATAAGTCATATAATAGAGGATACATCCCAGTGACCACACATCTCCTTTAGGACTGATCTGTAGACAGCAGAATTTTTTTTTGTAATCATGCTACAATCTATGATTAAAATGTAACTAACAACATTGATACTGTCATCCATCTCACCTTTGACCCTGGCCTTCCATTCGAGGAAGTGTCTTTTATGGCTTCCGGTGGCATGTAGTTTAGTGTCCCCACCTGAAGCACAATGAAAGAACAAGTATAAAATCAATTCATAACACAGTCCAGAAATGTAAATCTACATGACAGTTCTGTTCTGACCTGTGAGTCCTTCATGATGCTGGTCATATCTGGTTGAATGCGGTTGGCGATTCCAAAATCGATCAGCTTAAGAGAGGCATCAACTATTACAAAATTTGCTGGCTTTAAATCACTGTGGACGATACCTTAAAATAATACAAGAAAGAGCTGTGAATAAATAAGTTAGTGGGCCCATTAAACTCACCAGCGTGATGCTACATCATTGTGGAAGGTATTTCTGAGGGCATTTTAGGACATTGCTATGCAGTTTAAATCTTGTTTTGGGGGATTACAAACAAACACAACTACACTAAAGTCTCTATAGACCACTTTAAATTATAGATCATTTAAAAAATATATTTTTTTCTTAACACATAGAATTAAATCTTAAAAGTCATTTGATTTAACATTTTGATTCGGTTAAAATGTTCTGTTGCTTGTATTCTGTTCAAATGTTGGTGTCACACCAGGCCTATTGTAAAACAATATGGGCCTACATTACTCTTCAACAATAATTAATAATAATTGGTAATGGCTGTAGCACAAACAGTGCAGGGTTTGTGACTGAGATGAATACATAGGAAAAGTAATACTGACCACTATAAGCACCACTAAGATTTCTTTCTTGTCATTCTAATCTTTTCCACAATAATGATGCTAAATCCATGATATTTCACTCTGTAAGGATTAGAAAGCAGAGAGGAAGTTACCATGTTTGTGGATAGTGTGGACAGCCTCCAGCATATTCCTCCAGTAACATTTTCTATCCAGTGGGTTGACAGATTTCCGGTTGCGAAGCCAGGTGTTGAGGTCCAGGTGGCCACACTCCATGAGCATATAAATATAACTGCTGGTGATTTCACTTCAATCAGACAGAAACAGCTCATCAGGTACAGTGAGGGAAATAATTACAGGGTCATTTTATAATTATACCTTTTATAATGTCAAATTCCAGCACTTTTCCAGTATGTTCAATGTGTGTTTTCATGCTTTTCCAGAATAAATGCTTAATCACAAAAAGTGATGATATTGTGCTAAAAATATCCTAAAATGACATTCCCAACTTAAATTGTTGACAGTCTTAAATAGGCCTACATTTTACATGCTTCCCAAAAATTGACTATCATTTGAAAGAGCTTGCAGGGCCTGAATTTAGTGTTTTTTGCTGGTTTCAGTCCATGTTTTAATAGCAAATGCATTTCCGCCCATTGGCGTGCATGTCTGAAAACGAGGTGTATTCAGGTGCATTGTTGGCGCATTGCTATTTTGAGGAAACTGACATAGACTGCACCACTGACCGACTGAAACCTGGTCTAGTCAACGGCGCAATATATATATTTTTTAATTTAAACAAAGCGTTAGTAATATGTGCCTATAGGCTGGAGTACAGTGCCCTTACATTCTGCTTATTACACACAGAGGGAAGTAAATCATCACGCAATAACGCCAAATATTACAAATAAGTGGACAATATAAAAGATTATTGTGTACATAGGATAAAAATCTGACCTGTATTAACCTCGCGCACAAGGCTTTAAACATTATAGAGCATACTCCAATGTAAATTTAATCAATAATAATATTCACAATTGATGATGCCATAATCATGCAGCCCTACCATAAGGTATATTCATATTGCAATAAAACTTATTTGTTTAAGATAAGAAGGAAAACACTGAAAGGGAACAAATGTGTGCGATTTCCCGTGTTCAAAATTGATGAGACCAATATATTTCATTATTTGACCCAAGATTAATCAAATTTCTTGCATTATTAAAGTTACAATTATTTAAATTATGAACCATCCCCACAATCCCACTCTGAACAATTCTTACGTGGCTCAAAAGAGTTCACTCCCCATGGAGAAAATGTCCTTTTTGCAAACTTTGGACAAGGTTATTTGATAATTTGGTCTTCGTTTGAACCATAAATAGTTTTTGTTTTCAATCCTCCCATGTTGTCTGTTCCATCTGAAGAATTCAGATGCAAACCCCTGAAAAGTGCGTAAGATGACTTTCGTTTAAACAAGCATTTATTATCAAGCTCTTCCATTTAATTTTACTTCCAGCACCGACATTTCAGACCGGGCAGTGTGTGGTTTTCAGTGGGTTTAGAAGCAACTTTATTTGAGTAGGCTAACGTGTACTATTTGTGGAAAGCATTCACATAACATCATAATCTATATTTTGATGGAGATTGCTTTTAGAAGGTTTCGCATCTGAACTCCTCGTAGCCGCCAGCCATGTGCGCAGAATCATAGCATCAAAATCTAGTAGAATGTTTTTAATGCGAACCGCAAACACAATAAGAAATGTTCAGTTAATTTATCTAAAATGTGAACTTTTGTAACATACTGATCTGATATGATGACCTTGAAAGCACCACATTAAAGATCAATAATTTTTCAGGATTTCCAGCACCCGTATGAACCCTGTAATTATTTGAACCCCTGCTGATTTTTAACTGCTTAAAAAGAAATTAAGGGTCTATCATTTTTATGGTAGGTTTATTTTAACTGATAGAAACCGAACATCAACCAAAACGTTTAGGGAAAAAATATATAAAGGTTATAAATTGATTTGCATTTCAGTCAGTGAAATAAGTATTTGATCCCCTACCAACCAGAAAGAATTCTGGCTCCAAAGATTGGAAAGTACTCCTAAGTCAACTTGTTATGTATATAAAAGATGCCTGCCAACAGAATCTGTATCTTCCATTTCTCCCTCTCCATCACCATGGTCAAGACCAAATAGGTTGCAATAGATGTCAGGGACAAGATTGTCAACCTGCACAAACCTTGAATAGGCTACAGACAGAAGCATTGTGATCAGGAGACAACTGTTGGTGTGATTATTTGGAAATAGAAGAAATACTAAATAACTTTCAATTGCCCTTGGTCTGGAGCTCCCTGCAAGATTTCCCCAATGGTGTTAAGATGATCATGAGAAAGGTTAAAGATCATCCCAGAACTACACGGAAGAAGCTTGTTAATGATTTCAAGATAGTTGGGACCACAGTTAGCCAGCAAACCATTGGTAGCCACAATATATTGAAATCCTGAAGCACCCGCAAGGTCCTCCTCCCCAAGAAGGCTCATCTGAAGTTTGACAATGAATATCAAGATGATTCAGAAAAGGTTTGGAGAAAGTGATGTGAGACCAAAATGAACTTCTGTTTTTGGAGGGAGAGAAATGCTGACTTCGACCCCCCAAAAAAACATCCCTACAGAGAAGCACAGTGTTGGAAACATTATGCTTTAGGGATTTTTCTCTGCTACGGGTACAGGATGACTTCACCGCACTGAGGGGCTGAGGGACAGCCTGTGTACCATAAAATCGTGGACGAGAACCTCCTCCACTTAACTAGATCACTGAAGATGGGTCGTGGATGTGCCTTTAACATGACAAAGTCTCAAAACATATTGCCAAGACAACCAAATAGTTGTTTAAGGAGAAGCACATTAAATGTGCAAGCCAGTCTCTAGTCCTAGAAAATCTGTGAAGGGGGCTAAAATTCCTATTTTCTGAGCGACCATAAACCATAAATGATTGACAGAGGAATGGACAAACATATATTCTGACACAAGTGCCAACCTGGTGACCAACTATCAGAAATGTTTTACCTCTTGGCAAACAAGGGTTTCTCAACCGAGTACAAAGTTATGTTTTGCTCGTGGATGAAATACTTATTTCACTGACTGAAATGCAAATCAATTTATAACGTTTATATAACATTTTTCTCCTGATTTTTTTGTAGTTTGTTTCTATCAGTTAAAATAAACCTACTAGACCCTTCAATTCTTTGTAAGCAGGCAAACTTACAAAATCAGCGGGTGATCAAATAGTTATTTCCCTCATTGTACATTTAGAGATGGTACACTGATAACAGAGTACACACCAGTTAAGATGGTGAGATCACTTATGGAAAAACTTACTAGTCATAGAGTTTGATGATCTGGTCACTGTACTGTTGAAGATGATTCAGATGCTCGATCTCATTCTTGTAGCTTTCCACTGCCTGTGCATCAGCCTCCTCTAGATTCACATATTTCAGAGCATATGTATGCTTCTTTTGGTCAAACACCTGATAGACCTGAAAATAAACAGAAGTTCTGTTACCCGGTGGTGATTTGCATGAAATGAAAAGTGACCAACACAGTTCACTTTATTTTTCCATACCTTACTGGATCCACCCCGGCCGATCATCTTGAAAATGAAGAACTGTTTGCCCTTGATTGTGATGGTTTCATTCGAAAAAGCTGAAGCAGACGGCTGAAAGCAAAAGATCACAGACTCATAAAGAATTTTGAGTGAAAAGTATAAAAAAGTAGCACTCAAATCTATATCCATCAACATATTTAGCCAACTACCCTGTCCATTAACAAAGCCTGAGTTTTAGACAAATTTTACAAGGGGTGTAAAGGTACGCACAATCGTACGGAACCGTCACAAGCTGTCAAGGGGAAAATTCCAAAATGAAGCCACCCTTCGAAGGGCAGAGCCCTTGGATTTTAGACTGTGGTGTGAACAAGGCATTTGCGTGCCATTATGTAGACGTTTGGAATGCACTTGGCAAAGGAAGCAACGTAATTTCCTCATCTTCAGCTGGCATGTTCCTGTTACAACGAAGCATTGTGTCCGTCGGCAAATGTTGCTGTTTTTAGGGCAAAACTTAATCATAAAACCTAACTTTTTGCAAATAAACATACATTTTATAGTTTAAAACAGTTAGGTTAGTGGTGCCCTTAAAACAGCAACATCTGCTGACGGACACAATGCTTCGTTGTCACAGGAACATGCCAGCTGAAGATAATGAGGAAATTACGTTGCGAAATTCCAAAATGTCTACATAATGCACGCAGATGCTTTGTTCACTCCAAAGTCTAAACTCTGAGGGCTCTAACCTTCGAAGGGAGTAGGGCAGTGGTTCTCAACTCTGGCCCGTGAGATCCATTTTCTTGCTGAGTTTAGCAACAAATATGATATAAAGCACCTGAACAAGCTAATCAGCCTCTTTAGGAAAAGATGCGTTCAATTTAATGTGGTGCTGCGCAAATCTATCAGCTTATGACATTAAATTACCGCCAAAGCGATTCAAGTGCAGAATGCTCCGTGCGAATTTGAATCGATCTCGCGGTACTTTAACTCTATCACCGCTATTGACAAGTTATCTCGTCATTTAAAAAAAAAAAACTCCCCGCCAAAGACGAGTTATTACGGCAATCAGTGTTTGTACTGTTTTACAGCAGGTGGGGCTCTTACACACCTTTGGGAAAAGGCACAGAATCCCAGAACCTAGAACGTAAATGTTTTAGAGGTTTTTAATGATTGTTCGGAGTGGAATCTGGCGGGAATCTTTGACAAACAACGTTAATTATCTCAGGTTTTTAATCAAAGTGATGCATTTTTAAAGAAACCTACCCACATCTACGGAGTGATAAAAAACGAACAAATGAAGATAGAAGAATACGGTTTCCTTTGTTTAAAAACTGAGACTCTTTCATTTGACATATTGTTTGTCCATATATTCTTTACATAAAATTTACTGTGAGCCATTAAAGTTGGGTGAAAATGTTAAAAAACGCTGGCGTAGGCTAGCAACTTTTTTTAAGAAGGCTGGCGGGGAATGAGTTAATGTGATATGCCAAACAGTCTGAGCAGCCCTGCATTAAGTTGAGCGCGTATGTTCCAGAAATCGCTGATGAGCTTCTTCAGGTATTTTCTCAGAGTTGGTGCTAAACTCAGCAGGAAAATGGATCTCGTGGGACAGAGTTGCGAACCACTGGAGTAGGGCAAAGGAATCATGACTATATTTTGAACGTTGCATGTGACGGTTCGGTACGAATACACGTACCGTTACACCGTTCTATTTTACACATGTTGAATGTATCGCCCACCCTTAATCAAGGATACCAATTGATGAGCATGATAAACTGGACAAGTGAGCATGTTTACCTGAGATGACTGCTGAATGTAGGACACTTGGCTCTGAGGAGTGCACGGCAATTGTGTGTAACACATTTTCTGAGCCGTAGATGGAACAGACACAATCACTGGCCTCTGCTTCACCACAGGAGTGACAAAACTGCAGAACAACAGAGGGAAAGTGAAGTTAACATTACCAAAGAAAGCATGACTTTGGCTGCATGTGATCTGCATTACTTGTTTGCATTTGGGTCTTTGTTGTTGGGCGTCTGACAGCTTAGAGTCGAGTGTATTCGAGGCAGGGGTGTTCTTGTGGCGTGAAACATGGAAACAGCGCCTGCTGGAGGCTTGTGGTCCTAAATAGAGAAAATAACACATTTGTGTTGAACCTATTTCAGCCAAAACTATCTGCCCTAAAGTGAAAACATGAAATGGAAAAAGTCAAACTTCGATCAGACCTCTGGAGATGTATGTCTGTTTATGAGAGCAGGAATCTTCCACTCTGATGAAGGCTCTTTGGCAGGGGGCTTTTGCGGCTCTTCATGAACCATAATTGGATCTACCTCTTCATTTCTGGTTCTGGCTGCTGCAGTTTCTGCAAAACAGAAATATTTTTGCTTTATATTTTATCAAATGACGTTAACACTTAAAAATAAGGTTGTTTTTGGTAACAGTAGTAAATTGTTTAACTAACATGCATTAACAATGAGGAATAGAGTTTTCCGTATTTAATGATCCTTATTAATGTTAGTTAAGGTCAATACAATTACTCATTTTAGTTTATGGTGCATTAAGCAAATTCTGAAATGGACATGAACAAAGATGAATAAAAGCTTTAGAATATTGTTCATTGTTAGTTCATCCTAGCTAATGCATTAACTAATTGTTAGCAAATGTAATGTTATGGTAGTGTTACCCAGTTTGTGTTAGTTTATGGTGCAAAATAACTGTAAAATGCTAGTGGCTAAAGCATCTGCTGAATTTCTAATGTAGCCTTAACTAAGTTGCAAAAATGAACGCATAATGTGGTTCACACAGAGGCACCCCAATGTCAGAAATGAGACGAATTTTGCTTTGAAATTCCATTCTATTATAGCAGATATACTGTATATAGTACAATTTTAAGGACTCTTAATACTTATGTGGACTTCATGAGGTAAAAATCCCCTTTTAACAGGAAATAGGGCTTAAAATTAAAATCAGACATACCAGGATTGCACTCTTGATCCTCAGCAGAAAGCAGTTGAGTTTTGCCAGACTTTAGAAATCTGATGGCAGCGTGGAGGAGATCAGCTGGCTGTGCGTTCGAGCTCAGAGCTTTCTGAAGAATCATACTGCTCTTCCTAAAATTGCCTGAGATTTACAACACATTTTATAGAGACATTGATTTTTACATCTGTTTTCCATATCATGTGAACAAATGGTGCATTACCTTGTGACAGCTCAAACTGAGCATGTGCGACATGCACAAAAGCAAAAACTTTACAGTGTGATCTGGCAATATTGAAATGATCTTGAGCCTCCTCTGAATCCTCAATTCTGCAAAAGAGGGAAAAGTTATTATTCAAGACGTTGTGAGGTGAAATAGTATCATGTGTTTTCGTTAAGTTTATATGTGCTTACCCCTTCAGCTCTGCGAAACGCAAAAGCATTCGGGCATAACATTCAAGCTTGCTATGCTTCGCCAGGGGAAATTTGGCAAACACTTTTGCGTAACAGTCCAAGAGTCTGGATAAAAAAGCTGGATCAGACTGAGGATCTCCTCTCATTTCAAGGTTTCTTAGGAATTTTTCACAGTCTGTAGGAGAGTTTGATCCAATGAACTGGTTTATATCTATGGTGTCTATAAAAAATAACACAAGTTTGAATAAATAACATCATAGAAAACAACGCTCATTTTGCAATCATACAAATCATAGTTCACAATCTAACAGTATAATTGATGTCTATAGTCAAATGTTAGTAGGCTGGTAATCATTGTATGTAAAAGAGTAGACTGAACTAAACTCTATTTCATAGATGATAGTCATGAACATCTCATTCTTATATAATTACCTTCTATTCTAGAACTCGCTTTTCTTTCTTGTAAGAGTTCTGTTATTGTGCCCACTTCATCGATCTCTCCTCTATGATGATCTGGACTAATCACAGGAGGCTGCACACAAAAGAGAACATCTCAGTACTGTATGAACATACTGGATGTTTATATAGCGCTAAATGTGACACCAGTACAGCCATATATGAGGGTCACATATAAAGAAGACATACTGTACAAGGGATTGCTGCCCTTCTGGAAAACACCCAATAACCTTTAATTTATGTCACTTGTTCACTACATTCTACTTCTAGTAAGAGATATAAGGGCCGAGAAGGATCAATACTGTTTTTATTCTGTGTTTGCAGGAAGAAATTGTTCATACATTTCAACTTTCTGGAAAACATTAGCATACATACAGGCAAAATATATTCGGCAAATGTTTATTTTTAATGCGTCTTTAACGTGACTCCTAACTTCAACCACTGACCATTTCATTAGGCAATCTGACTCTCATACCTTGAGGTTTAAACTGTAGGAGTCTCCATCTGGAGTCCCTTTTTTTGAGGGACACAACAGAAATGTGGACCTGACATTCGAACCTTGTCTGTTTAAAAAAATGCATTTTATATGTTAGATCAAAGAAACTTATAAAAGTGACACCAACAAATTTCAAGTAAAGTCATAATTAAATCTGTTAAATGTTCAATTCTGTGCATTAGTCAAAGGTAACCATTATCACATTTACATTTATGCATTCGGCAGACACTTTTATCCAAAGCGTCTTACATTGCATAATACTACACACAAAACCAGTCTTATGGGTCAATTTTTCGAAATTGACATTTTTACATCATCTGAAAGCTGAATAATTAAACTTTCTATTGATGTTATGAGTTGTTAAGGATAGGACTATGTATGGTGGAGGTACAGACGTTTATAACTCTGGAATCTGAGGGTGCTAAATTATCTAAACATTGAGAAAATCGCCTTTAAAGTTGTCCGTCAGAGGTGTTGTAGCAGACCATCAACTCACAAAAATAACGTTTTTATGTAGTTAGAGTTGGAAATTTACAAAATATCTTCATGGAACATGATCTTTACTTAATATCCTAATGATTTTGGGCATAAAAGAAACATTGATAATTTTGACCCATACAATGTATTTTGGGGTTTTACTATAAAAGTTCCCGTGCTACTTAAGACTGGTTTTGTGATCCAGGGTCACATATGTGCAATCCCTGGGATCGTACCCATGACCCATTACATTCTTTTTTAATACATACACCGTATTTGGAATAATTTCAAGAAAAACATCTTCATGTGCTTTATATCTTCACATATACATCATAGTTCTTAGTACTGTATGAACTCAGAGGACACACCTGGAGGAACTGCTGCTGAAGGAGGAAGCTTCCGGCTTATGAACGTTTTCAGAGTCACTGCTCTCATTTTCAGGTATGGACAGAGGACCCATGGGTAATCTTTCTCCCTGTATGAAGAAGCATACATTAATACAGTTTACATAAAGTTTCAACTTTATTTCAAATCTTTTCGCTGACTTCGCTCATCTTGCTGCTCACCAAGACATTTCTTCTTTGTTGTGAACCTGATCTCCAAACTGGCATATTCTCCTCCTGTGGACTAAACTTTTGATCATTCCTGAAATTCAAAATAACCTGTTACATAGACAATTTAAACACCAACTGTTATTAGCAATATTGTTATTTTAATCAGAGGAATATCAAGATTGCATTTATATGAAGAGCTGAGCACCTGTATACACTTTTTTACCATATGAAAAAGCCAAATAGTTTAAATTTTTTTATAATGTTGCTAACAAATCTTAAATTGGACAAAAATATATATTGGGAATATTCCTTATACCCCTGAGCACAGCTAGCCTGCAGGTCACATGTTTCATTTGATCTTCTGGAGCTCTTTTCATGGGCAGACACTAAAAATACAATAACAGTCAGATGTTTAAAAGACTTAGAGTAAAGTGGTTACAGTGTTTATAATAAGATGTTTTATTTCTTCTGATGATGCATTTCCCATTTTAAAATGTATTTATTGGGTATTTAGAATTTACTTGATATATTCTCTTTGTCTTCATTGGAAATGAGCTGGCGTTTGCCTGAATTTAGATTCCGAACAGCAGCTTCGAGAAGGCGCCTGGGCTTCGCGTTCATTTCAAAGGCCTTCTGAAGAATTGAACTACACTTCTTAACGTTGCCTGGTGAGAAGTCACATGACACAGGAACAACGAATAAATAATTAGTAAACATTTCTGAAAAATGTACTGAGCAAATTCTGTTTTAGTCACTGTGAATTAACTTCGGCTTCAGAAAAGCAGTTTATAAGAACCTACTACTTACCTTGTAAAAGCTCAAACTGGGCATAAGCTATGTGGACAAAAGCAAAATCCTTGAAGTGGGACCTCGCAATATCAAAACTAGCATGTGCATCATTCACATCTTGGATGCTGTTGAAAGGCAGAAAACAATTGTGTTGATTTAAAGAAAGATATCATGTTTGACCACATCTGTCAAGCAACAAACCAATTCATTCAGCTGCCACTGTATACAAGACATATTTGTGAAGTGAATGGCATTCATGAATATAGACAGTATTATCATTTCCGGGTGAACTATTGCATCAGTGACACAGGGATTAAGATTTACAGAATACACATGGACATGGTGAATTACAATCACAAACTGCTTACGCTTTTAACTCTGCAAATCTGACCAGCATCTTAGCATAACTCTCATTCTGACTGTACTTTCCCAATGGCATGCTGGAAAATACACGCGTGTAGCAGTCGATAAGCTTGGTGAGCAGGCTGGCATCAGTTTGGAGGTTGCCTTTTTTCTCCAGATTGGTCAGAAATGTCCGGCAGGTGTCAGGGGAATTTGAACTGATGGCCTGGTTAATGTAATCTGTGTCATCTGTATAAAAAGACGTGGTTGATTTGGACAAAAATATTATCTTAAAACCATTTGATAAAATGAACTACAAAAATAATTTTGTTGAATGAACTATACAAATGAATTGATGATAACTGAACTTTTATCAAATATTTTCAGGTTTCTTGAGAGTATGGGGAACCTAAATAACATTTATATTCATTACACAAATACAGATTTTATTACCATCATTAAATAACTGCTTCATCTTTGCCAGCCTTTGACACAGCATGGCGATCTGCATCTGTCGCTCTGTGCTCTCTTCTTCATCCATCTTTATACAATGCACACACAATATATCACACATCAATACAACACAATGACAACATTATCTGTGATCTATGTATGCATCCAATATATAACCTCCGATATATCACAAATCACAGATCAGTACAACACAACCCATAACCTCAAAGTTTAAACCTGTAAACAAGTCTAAAACATTCACTTTCAATCATTCTGTGACTGTTCGATATACAGATACATCGTGATCGGGCGAGACTGCGTTCCAAGGCTAGAATCACACTACAACAGAACAGAACAGCTAAATGATGTCCTCATGTCAGCAAAAAAACAGATCTTCACGTACGTATGTGCACAGTAAGCATTTTAGATGATATAAGGAGTTATTTAAGTTCCACACTTACGTTAAGACGGACAATAGAGACGAGTATAACTCTGAATGTTTTTTTTCACAACCGTTTCAAAATCCGCAACTTCCCCGAAAGCACTCGATTCTATTGGTCATTTCGTATCTACGGAGCCGCCCAGCGATCACGTGATCTCTCAGCATCTTAGGGGCGGGGGTGTCTGGCTTGTTCGGCTGCAAGCGGCGCTGTCGCTACCCGACCCGTCCCGGAAACATGATTTGTTCTGCGCATGCGCGAAAGTGCGTCTACTTCCGGACGAAACAATTTACGACAGATTTTTAGGAAATTATTTTTGGAATTTTAGTTTTTTTATACATACAGTTCGTGATAATGTGCATTCTCAGTTTTCTTTATTTTGGAAAGATGTGTTATTTGGTTTTGTTAACAAGAGCAAAAAGATAAACAAATAGGCAGTATTATACAATAAACCTTTTTATGCTTTTGGCCAAGCTTCATGTAGCTTACACAAATGCAATTTCACAAGTAGTAAACCAAACATTAAGGTTTTTATAATTTAATTAAAAAACGGTCTCCAAGTCAAAAATTTAAAAGCGATGAAAACTGTCATGTTGTGATTATTTCCGTATCCTACACTAGTAGATCTTAATTATTTTTTTATTATGGCAGATGAGACAGATGCATGATTCTAAATGGGATCTGCTGCAAATCTTTCATTTCAGGCTGCTTAAATGAAGAACAAGCTGTTTTATGTTTACTTATTTTTTCCTCTTTCAGATCTATCAGAGGCAAGAACCAAAACAGCGGTCTTCTGCCCCCACAAACCGGCCTGGGGCCTGCCACAAAAAAAAACAGGAAATCTCGAGCTTTGACCCAGTGCGCGTCTTCCACCCCCAAGGTAATATAGCACAAATAAATAAATAAACATCACATAATGCGTTTTGTCTGTTTTTATTAGAATGCATATTTGTCAACCAAAGACACTATCTTCTTTCAAACTAACCCATTGCATATAAATATATTGGCCTATTGTAGTTTTTAAAAATGTATTACTTTTAATTGTCGTAAATTATTTAAGTAGCAGGCTAAAATTTAATTTCCGTTTTGTACATATAATTATCCAAGAAAAGAAAATACTTTATCAATGTAATGAAAATAAGAAATCGCATTGGTATCCATTTTTACATTGTCTTACTAAATGAAAAAACGTAATCCATCTTTCTATTTGTCATTATTCCTTGTCAGTTATCAAAAGAGTTAAATGGTTCTTAGAACTTTCATACAAGAGCTAACCTGTCGAGAGATTTGATCGTACCAAACGCTCACGTCCAATATGATAAATGCCAAGTTTTGCCTCGAAACGAAAGTGGTCGTAGGCTTCTTTCATAAATAAGGCCCAAAATCTAGCTCGGCATTGAACTTTATCATTTTGCAGATATTGTTTACGCTCTAACAGCAAAATTACAAACTAACTAAAGTTTGAAAATTGGCATCACGGAGAATGGCCGTTTTAAAATGAATGTCATTTATTTTTAGAAATATTGAAGAATGACAAATATAACATAGCACAGCATGACATTTTGGTTTATTTATGGTTCTTTTTATTAAGACACCTTGTTTGAAGTTGGTAAAAACAAAAAAATACCACCCTCAAACAAACAATCATAACAAATGGAGGAATAAATAAAAACAATAAGCAATTCAAGAAAAAGTGGGGATCATGATAGATCAGGCGGAATATATCTTTTAAGCATCTAATATTACAAGAGAAACTAGTTTCTATACATACACTAGCAAGTATTTCTTTATAGTGCAGTTTAACAACCATATTTTAAATTCAATAGAACAAAGTATGAGTAGGAATGAATGACAGTGTTGTTTTTATTATGAATCATAAACCGGGAGCTCAACATTTTTTAATGAAACATCAAATCATTACTATACTAATCTATCTGCCGGCCTTGCTTGGATCCTTCCAGTGTTCGAAGGGATTCATCCCACTGAGCGAACTGTTTTGATAAAAGAAACATCTGCGAAATAGTTAAGGGCGATAAACAATTTGTGCAAAAGTTTAAATGGAACTGTTAAAAATAGGCTACCTGTTAACAGTCTGAAGCTGCGGGGAGTTTTGACCACATGATAAGCATTAAAAAATGATAACTGGAAATAAGTTAGCTTTCTCTTTCACTCTAAGTAAGGATACCATTTTGTTGTACTCTTCGAAAAGCTTTTTTACTTCAGAGGACAATTCTCCATTCTGATCCTGTGGGATTGAAGCAAGGAGAACAAAAAATGCTAATCATAACATGTTATAATTTAGTGATTGTGAACACATAGAACTACATATGTAAAACTAAAGTTCAAGCATTTAAAAAAAGTAGATTTAAATTAAATAATACAAAATGAAGTTTGGTTCCCTTCCTTGAACTGCCACCTTACCGTGGTGGAGGGGTTTGAGTACCCGAAAGACCCTAGGAGCTATGTTGTCTGGGGCTATATGCCCCTGGTAGGGTCTCCCAAGGCAAACAGGTCCTAGGCGACGGGTCAGACTAAGAGCGGTTCAAAAGCACCTTATGACAACAAAAAATTCGAGGACCGTGACGTCGCCCGGCATGGCCGGAGCCAGGCCTGGGGTTGGGGCTCGTATGCGAGCGACTGGTGGTCGGGCCTCCCCCCATGGGGTCCGGCCGGGACCGTAAGGGGCCGGTGCAAAGTGGATCAGGTAGCAGTCGAAGATGGGGGCCTCGACAACCCGATCCCTGGACACGGAATCTAGCTCTAGTGACATGGAACATCACCTCCCTGACGGGGAAGGAGCCTGAGATTGTGCGTGAGGTTCAGAGATTCCGACTAGAGATAGTCGGGATCACCTCTACACACAGCTTGGGCTCTGGAACCACACTCCTCGAGGGAGGATGGAATCTTCACCACTCTGGAGTTGCACATGGTGAAAGGCGGCGGGCTGGTGTGGGTTTGCTTATAGCCCCCCAGCTCAGCCGCCATGTGTTGGAGTTTACCCCGGTGAACGAGAGGGTCAAACGGCAGTGTAGAGTACCCGCCCTTCTTGGAGTCTCTGGGAGGGGTGCTGGAAAGCGCCCCGACTGGGGACTCCGTCGTTCTGCTGGGGGACTTCAACGCCCATGTGGACCACAACAGTGACACCTGGAGGGGCGTGATTGGGAGGAACGGCCCCCCTGATCTGAACCCGAGTGGTGTTCTGTTATTGGACTTCTGTGCTAGTTACAGCTTGGCCATAACGAACACCATGTTCAAGCATAAGGGTGTCCATCAGTACACATGGCACCAGGACACCCTTGGCCAGAGGTCGATGATCGATTTTGTGGTTGTTTCATCTGACCTACGGCCGTATGTCTTGGACACTCAGGTGAAGAGAGGGGCGGAGCTGTCAACTGATCACCACCTGGTGGTGAGTTGGATCCGATGGCGCGGGAGGAAGCTGGACAGACTCGGCAGACCCAAACGTACTGTGAGGGTCTGTTGGGAACGTTTGGCCGAATCCCCTGTCAGAG
The DNA here is from genome assembly GCA_029783895.1 of Triplophysa bombifrons. NCBI lineage: Eukaryota > Metazoa > Chordata > Actinopteri > Cypriniformes > Nemacheilidae > Triplophysa > Triplophysa bombifrons. The sequence goes on from CM056455.1 coordinate 11,291,210, forward strand.
AGATTTTCAACTACCACCTCCGGCAGAGCTTCGACCAGATCCCGAGGGAGTCTGGAGATATTGAGTCCGAGTGGACCATGTTCTCCACCTCCATTGTCAACGCGGCCACTTGGAGCTGTGGCCGCAAGGTCTCTGGTGCCTGTCGAGGCGGCAATCCCCGAACCTGGTGGTGGACACCGGAAGTAAGGGATGCCGTCAAGCTGAAGAAGGAGTCCTATCGGGCCTAGCTGGCTTGTGGGACTCCCGAGGCAGCTGACAGGTACCGACAGGCCAAGCGGACTGCAGCCCGGGTGGTTGGGGAGGCAAAAACTCGGCCTGGGAGGAGTTTGGGGAGGCCATGGAGAAGGACTATCGGTCGGCCTCGAAGAGATTCTGGCAAACCGTCCAGCGCCTCAGGAGGGGGAAGCAGTGCCCTACCACCGCTGTTAACAGTGGAGGGGGGCAGTTGTTGACCTCGACTGGGGATGTCATGAGGCGGTGGAAAGAATACTTTGAGGATCTCCTCAATCCTGCCGTCTTGTCTTCCATTAAGGAAGCAGAGGCTGAGGGCTCGGAGGCGGACTCGTCCATCACCCGGGCTGAAGTCACCGAGGTAGTCAAGAAACTCCTCGGTGGCAGGGCACTGGGGGTGGATGAGATCCGCCCCGAGTACCTCAAGTCTCTGGATGTTGTGGGCCTGTCTTGGTTGACACGCCTCTGCAGCACCGCGTGGCGGTCGGGTACAGTGCCCTTGGTCTGGCAGACCGGGTTGGTGGTCCATCTTTTTAAGAAGGAGGACCGGAGGGTGTGCTCCAACTATCGGGGATCACACTTCTCAGCCTCCCCGGGAAAGTCTATGCCAGGGTACTGGAGAGGAGAATCCGGCCGATGGTAGAACCTCAGATTCAGGAGGAGCAGTGTGGATTTCGTCCCGGGCGTGGAACGCTGGACCAGCTCTATACCCTCTCCAGGGTGCTGGAGGGTTCATGGGAGTTTGCCCATCCAATACACATGATTTTTGTGGATTTGGTGAAGGCATTCGACTGTGTCCCTCGCGGCATCTTGTGGAGGGTGCTCCGGGAGTATGGGATTCGGGACCCTTTGCTAAGGGCTATCCGGTCCCTGTACGACCGGAGCAGGAGCTTGGTTCGCATTGCCGGCAGTAAGTCAGACTTGTTTCCGGTGCATGTTGGACTCTGGCAGGGCTGCCCTTTGTCGGCGGTTCCGTTCATAATTTTTATGGACAGAATTTCTAGGCGCAGCCAGGGGCCGGTGGGCGTCGGGTTTGGGGACCACATGATTTCATCTCTGCTCTTTGCGGATGATGTCGTCATGCTGGCCCCATCAGACCAGGACCTTCAGCATGCACTGGGACGGTTTGCAGCCGAGTGTGAAGCGGCTGGGATGAGAATCAGCACCTCCAAATCTGAGGCCATGGTTCTCAGTCGGAAAAGGGTGGCTTGCCCACTTCAGGTAGGTGGAGAGTTCCTGCCTCAAGTGGAGGAGTTCAAGTATCTGGGGGTCTTGTTCACGAGTGAGGGAAGGATGGAACGGGAGATTGACAGACGGATCGGTGCAGCTTCTGCAGTAATGCGGTCGCTGTACCGGTCTGTCCTGGTAAAGAAGGAGCTGAGCCGCAAGGCGATTTACCGGTCAATCTACGTTCCTACTCTCACCTATGGTCATGACCGAAAGGACAAGATCCCGGATACAGGCGGCCGGAATAAGCTTTCTCCGCAGGGTGGCTGGGCGATCCCTTAGAGATAGGGTGAGAAGCTCGGTCACTCGGGAGGAGCTCAGAGTAGATCCGCTGCTCCTCCACATCGAGAGGGGCCAGCTGGGGTGGCTCGGGCATCTTTTCCGGAAGGTGTTCCGGGCATGTCCCACCGGGAGGAGACCCCGGGGAAGACCTAGGACACGCTGGAGGGACTATGTCTCCCGGCTGGCCTGGGAACGCCTCGGTGTCCCCCCGGAAGAGCTGGAGGAAGTGTCTAGGGAGAGGGAAGTCTGGGCATCCCTGCTTAGACTGCTGCACCCACGACCCGGCCCCGGATAAGCGGAAGAAAACGAACGAACGAACGAAAATGAAGTTTGGTGGTCGATAAGTAGATTGTGCAGCTGGCAATGTATTTTCACCTGCCATCTACAGGTGTATGCTCGAACTGTAGAATAAAACATAAGTTTTAAGAACATATAGAGGAAGAAATAAATATTTTGTTACCTGCTGTTGAATGTGGATTTGTGATAGCCGCTGTACTTTATTGGTCAGCTCTGGAACCGCTATGTCATAACAGAAAAACACAGGTACAAACCACCATATACCATGTCATTAATGATAGATCCAGACAACTTCTGTCATACTGGAGATACGAATGAACAAACTTAAAATAAAATACAACAATGGATGTAAAGTGAGATTTTACCCTTTATGTGGTTACTGTCCAGAAGAGGTTGCAGATTGTGCACCTGTTCCAGTAATGCAGCTTGTGAACGCAAAAACTCTTCCTCTGTGGTAACAGGAGGAGAAATTATATTATAGTTTTTAAACTGGTCAAAGTATGCAAACAATAAAAGTTTAACTACTACATGCATTATTGCACTATTAGTATTGCAAGAGAAACAGACTTATAACTTTTGGAATTTAACTTCTAGAATGGATGTGATTGCGTCAATATCTTTGGTGAATGAATGAGCATAGAGTTAAATATGTTATGACACAAATTCATCGGTCATTGGCCATAATATCCTAAGATTGACAGGTTGCATGACATTTACATTTAGTCATTTAGTAGAACTTTTATCCAAAGCAATGGAAGCAGCAATGAAAGCAATTGAAACAAAATAAGGACAACAAAAAAAGCATAACTGCAATAAAACTGGTTTCACAAAGCCTATCATAGTATACATGACCTTTTAGAAAACCATTAATAAATGTATGCACACACAATATGTGTCAAGTGGTTGATTTCTACCTGTCAAAAACATGCAATCACTATATGTTAAAGTTCAAGTCTGAGATGTTTGGAAACAAAGATCCTAAGCTGTGATACTTAGCCTTTGTTGTGCTTATAATTTTGCTGGGGAATAAACAAACAGTTTGACAATGGTAGGATTTTTTAGCTTAACTTTTGTTTGATAAACTATTTCAGTTGTGTGTTGGGTTGATCCCCAATGTCCTGAAATACCACTTGCACTGGTATAAATATCAATCTGTGTACTGACCTGCTAAAATAAACTCCAATTTCATTGCATCTGGCACAGCTATAAAATCAGTAAACTGAGGGTCCAAATACTTCAGCAAATCCTCAACTGAAGGAAGATAAAAAAATAACACCATGTTACATAAAACATCTCGGTTTTTTTTCTCAAACATATTAGATGGTGAAATGCATAGCTGAATGCCCTCACTTTTCTTGTGAAGTATCTTGACCCGTTCTCTCTTGTTAGCGGTGTTTGCAAGAGCAGTACTGATCTTTGTGAGTGATTCAGCACACTGTAAGGGGAAAGGAAGGCTTGTTATTTATTTTCTTTGTTTCTTTATCATCAATTCTTGGGTGCATTATCATCCTTAACGATGTTATAATTATCCTTAACAATTCCAACAAACAGCACTTCACCATGGAATACCTGCTCATGGCAGTAACTTGTTTAAAATCCAACAGAATGATGACAACAAAATCTCATGTAAACAGTCTGGAAAGGTTTAGTTGGTTCAAACTAGTGCACCTGTGCTCTCAATAACTAAGTTGGAGAAATATATACACTGCATCCAGAAAGTATTCCCAACGCTTCACTTTTTGTTATGTTACATCCTTATTCCAAAATGGATTAAATTCATTATTTTCCTCAAAGTTCTACAAACAATGCCCCATAATGACTACATGAAAGAAGTTTGTTTGAAATCTTTGAAAATTTATAAAAAATATAAGAAGCACATGTACATAAGTATTCACAGCCTTTGCTCAATACGTTGTTGATGCGCCTTTGGCACAAATAACAGCATAAAGTATTTTTTAGTATGATGCTACAAGCTTGTCAAAACTATTTTGGTGCAGTTTCTCACATTCATCTTTCAGGACCTCTCATGCTCCATTAGGTTAGATGGGGAGCGTCAGTGCACCAGAGATATAAAATCGGGTTCAAGTCTGGGCCACTCAAGGACATTCACAGAGTTGTCCTGTAGCCACCCCTTCGTTATCTTGGCTTTGTGCTTAGGCTAATTGTCCTGTTGGAAGAGGAACCTTCCCCCCCTAGTCTGAGGTCCTGAGCCCATTGGCGCAGGCTTTCATCGAGGATGTCTCTGTACATTGCTGCATTCATCTTTCCCTCAATCCCGACTAGTCTCCCAGTTCCTGCCACAGAAAAACATCCCACAGCATGATGCTGCCACCAACATGCTTCACTGTAGGGATGGTATTGGCCAGGTGATGAGCGGTGCATGGTTTCCTCCAGACATGACGCTTGCAATTCAGGCACAAGAGTTCAATCTTCGTTTCATCAGACCATAGAATTTTGTTTCTCATGGTCAGAGTCCTTCAGGTGCCTTTTGGCATACCCTTCCCCAGATCTGTGCCTCGATACAATCCTGCCTCAGCGGTCTAAAGACGATTCCTTGGACTTCATGGCTTGGTTTGTAGTCTGACATGCACTGTTAACCGTGGGACTTTTTAAATCAGGTCCAATCAACGGAATTAACCACAGGTGGACTCCAATCAATTGTAGAAACATCTCAAGGAAGATCAGTGGAAACAGAATGCACCTGAGCTCAATTTTGAGTGTCATGGCAAAGGCTGTGAATACTTACATGTGCTTTATTCGTTTTTTATTTTTAATACATTTACAAAGATTTCAAACAAAGATTTTTCACATCGTCATTATGGGGTATTGTTTGTAGAATGTTTAGGAAAATAATGAATTTAATCCATTTTGGAATAAATCTGCAACATAACAAAATATTGAAAAAGTGAAGCGCTGTGAATACTTTCCGGATGCACTGTGTACATTTATATATATAAAAATACTAAATGCCACCGATGAAGAGTAACTAAATAATCCACACATTTGTAAAGGCAAGTAAAACTTTAAATTTTCACCTAAAATTTGGAGACATTAGAGGGGATGAAAAATCATGTGAGAAATATACCAGCACCATAACTTTACACACATATTTTTAAACAGAGATTGGTAGGCTATATATTTTTTGCTAAATCTGTTAACTTTAGGAATCCTTGATGCACTTTAGTTACAATAGTGACAGTTCAAAAATAAGGAAACAGCACTTTTGTCATGTTATTTTTACAAAATTTGCATGCCTGTTATGTCGTTTAAACTCTTGTGCTTGCTTGACTAAGTTTTCTTAGTCGTGGGCCTCATTCATAAAACAATAAATAGTAAAGATTTACAATAGTAAATATATGAGTAAATTCCGAGTAATCAGACCTTCGTGATCCTCCTGATTCACAAAATCTTTGTAAACGTCAGATCTCATAGTAAAATGTGTGTATGTTAATGAATTCCAATCATTCGTAAACACTGTGTGCATGCACTAGGGCTGTGCAAAAATATCGATACATGAAACTATCGCAATACTTTTGTTTTCGATAGTGATACTGCTACTATCGATACATTTTTTTAAATCATGTCATATACAGATGGCCAAAAGTAAGTGGAAGCGAGCATGGTGAAAAATATAAGACCGCTTCGAGCTCTCAGAGCTGATGTCTAAGTGTCTTTTGGTTTTGAAAATAAGTCGTGGAGTAGTGTTAATTTGTCAGCTATATTTTATTTTAGTGTCAGTTTTAGTCCCACAACGAAAACACTTTTTAGTTTTTATCATATTTGGTCATCCTTGTCCTGTTTTTGTTTAATCCAGTTTAGTCCACTAAATGTCTATGCATTTTCTTTTCATTTTAGTCAAACTTAGTCACATTTTCGTCATGCTGTATAATAGTTGAAACTGTTAATTTGCCAAAAATTATAATCACAGTGATTGTGATTGTTTGAGAAGTTATTGTTTGAGAAATTTGTTTGTATATTTCATTATAAATATCCAATTTACCAATAACCTCAAATCAATAGCAGGGCTCCAGACTAACTATTTTCACTAGGAGCACAGTGGCCCCCAACTGAAAATTTTAGGGGCACAACCAGAAAATTTAGGGCCGCATACCGTAAATCAACATGCTAACCAAATCTACTAATTTCCACTGTATTACTAATAAATACTTTAATAATAGATGCAGAAATTACAATGTGCTGTTTCAAATTCAGTGTCACATTTTATTCTGCACTTTTGAAGATGCAACAACAAGGTAAACTGACAGCACCATCGCTGTCATGACAGTACAAATAGTAAACAAAATACCATACATTCAGAATAAAAAAAAGTGCTTAGTAACAAAGTGCTTAGCAACCTTTCGGTCATTTCACAGTTACAAACAATACTTAAATGTATGTTTAATCAGTGTATTGTGTTTAAACTGCGAAGTGCCTGTGCTATCGGCAAACTTTGTGTTCCCCGCAGTTCTGGGGTAGCTGCTGCAGTATTCGCAGTTCATGTAGTTCGACTGCTTATAGTACCTCAGCCAGATGAATTCTTTCAGCCAGTCTTCTCGAAAATGGTGAGTGCGGGCTTTTTTCGCCACACCAACCTCTGACTCTGCATCATCATCCGATGGTGACACTGTAGACTCTGGCACTGGTACACTTGCCGCAGGTCAGAAGAACGAATCAATAGTTCGCTTGCTCATAGCTCAGACGCACGCACATATCAGGTTGTGATGATATTTGTCTCTGTTTCCTTCCCACAGATGTTTACGCGAGCTCGATTATCTCTAGGCCCCTCCCCCTCCACGCATTTTAGCCACTTACAGTGGCCATTCCCTATTCTTCTCACACGCATTGGCCGCCTCACAGACAGGCATCACTCAATGAAACGCGAGTGTGTGCTCGCGTCTCATGAGTATGTGTGCGAGTGTGTGTGTGTGTTTGCGTGCGCTCGCGTCTCATTGATTATTTCATTGCTCATTTCATTGATCATTGACGTGCCCCTTCCACGTTTAATGTATAAAAAAAATACGGAGGGTAGGGGAGGCAAATTTACTGGTAGCACATGTGCAACTGGATGTAAAATTCAGTCGCACACTCTCAAATTTTGGTCGCAAAATGCGACCATTTGGTCGCAATCTGGAGCCCTGAATAGATTGTCAAATCATGTGCATATCTTATTCAACTTCATAGCTTCAAGTATTTCCAAAGAAGTCTGACAAGTGCAAAGGCCTATTCATACACATCCAACCTCCTGATGCCTGCAGTTTTTAATTTTATAGCTACATTTTAGTTTCATAATTTTTCGTCAACGATATTGCGTGCTGATAACGTTTTAGTTGTCGTCTAATGGCCTCACTTTTCGTCTCGTCTTCGTCCTGGGAAAATAGTCGTTGACGAAAAGTTTTCGTCATTATTTTCGTTAACGAAATTACACTGTGTTAAGTAAAAATTTTATACCAAAAAGACAAAAATATTGATTGTGGTTTCACAGATGTGACACCAGCGCATTTACAGCACGAATGAACAAGAGGTTTTATACTGCCCATGTTCATTGTTTTAACTGTAATGCACCACAACAGCCAAGTGACCCACCTTATTCCCCTGTGCTACCCACTTGAGGGTAGCAATCCACAGTTTGGGAACCCAAACCTCTGATCTAAAGGTCCTTGCATCGCACATCATGGCCACTCTGCAGAGGTAAGGGATGTTTTTACACTTATCCTTACGGAAAACCCCAGGTGGTGCACAGCATGTTGTATTTCTAACTCTAATTTTTACATTTTACATTTAAAGTATTGCAATATATCGCAAATGTGTATCGTATCGTAATACATAGCAATACATTTTATCGTGACCCATCCATCGTGATGTGTATCGTATCGGGAGGCACTTGCCAATACACAGCCCTAATATTCAAGCTCACTCACAATTAGCATAATCCCTGCCTGTGATTTTATAGTTTCGCAAATTACGCAACTAGGAATGCTGGATTCCTCTGGACTTCATTTTCTGGTTTGGTTACATTATATTGCGTGAATGCATAATAGACTAATAGGCTCTATGCTTACCAATAAATTAATCAATTGAACTGTGTCCACCAAAATGTTTTAAGCCAGCTAAAATACCAATACCTTGAGTTCTTCTGAAAACGACCAGGTGCTGGCGCCTGAGAACGCTTTTTGGAGGTGCTGAGGCGTGTTACTCCGGGGATGCTTTGGTTGCTGTGATTTAGAATATCCGCAACAGTTAGCATCCTTGTTAATAGCATCTTATTTTTGAAGATTATTACTGAATATGAAAATACAGTAATAATATTAACTTCTCCATCGTTGTGTATGATGGTTGGTCAATGTAGTGTTTGTCCCGCCTCTTCTCCACTGTGATTGGATGACTGTGTAAATAAGGACAGGGACGAGCTATGCATTTTACCAAAGTTAAAAAGTAAAAATGATAAAAAAGATGAAATATCATTACGATACATAGTGCATCAAAATGCAGTGTCATCAATATGTCTAAAATAATACAGAACGTAATTTAGCTGTACGCACTATTTACACGTGATATGGAGCAGGCGTTAAAATTTTTCGTACCAACTAACATAAGCATTTAGAAAATACGAACATTTTCATGAATCCGAAAATTTACGTAAAAACGACTTTAAGAACGATTTACACCGAGCTGGAGCAGAAACATTTGAACGACTTTACTTGGACCCATTGTGCGAGCTATCTATTTAATACCGCGCGGTTTATATACATGTTGCTGCTGATCGGGCTGACATTCTTGACACACCCACCAAACAAGAGAAAACGTATCTCAAACCCTGTTGCACACCGTAGCAAACCGTTTTCAGAAAACATGTCGTTCAACCCGGAATCCCTAGCAAAACGTTGCGCTCCGGTGCAACGTCCCCCTGGTATGGGTTAGGGAATGAAGTCTGGCAAAATGGCTCTATAGCGCCACCACGGAATGACCCTGCAAGTTACTTTACCCCTAGGCTGTGCCACACCTGGAATAAACAGCGCCCACATAACTGAATCAAAGCATCTGTCAAATAAGTTACCGGTATAGGTTGTATTGCTGATGCACACTAAACCGTTGCAATTATCAACGACAAAAAAACATATTATATTATGTGAAAGCCATGATCTGTTAAACTATACTATCATGTATCGTCACGCTGCTATTTAGCATGAGCATAAGAAAGCGATCTAAAGGGTTAAATAAGTTGCATGTCTGACAGATAATCACCTTCACTGGCTTATCGTTGTTTCCTCCTCTTTCGCCATAAATGCGTTTCTCGAGCTCTTCCAGGCGAGAGTCTAGATGCGCAAAATTGTTTTTGTCCTCCATCTTATTTTTTGACACTCTGACTCTGCCCTGAACCGGAAATGACGCTTAGCACTGCTGCTTTACGCTTGCAGTTAGAGCAACAATCCACCCGGCCAGAAAGAAAAGAAAAGCGTATTCGACTTAACGCAGTGCTGCGCAGACAGACCTTCCTGTGATATGAAGTATCGCAAGATATAAGGCTCGTTCGAGATGTGTCTGAGTTACGTCCGCCTTGCTCTGATGTCATGCTGACGTCAATAACTCTTTATTACTGCTTTATTTTATTTGTTTCGTTTCAATTAGCCTTTTACTTGTTTAAGTCCTTTTGTTGTCATTTTTACTTTATTGTATTTTATGTTGGTGTAAATTTTTATTCAACAACATTATTCCATGAAATAAACAAGCCAATCAATCAAAACAAATAAACATATTATATCACACTTTACAGTACAGCATTTTAACATGATGTGTTACTTCCTTTTTACACCATGTAGCTCAGTGGTAAGAGCATTGCGTTAACAACTCAAGCTTGTGGTTTCTATCCCAGGGGATTGCACATACCTATGTATAAATGTATAGGATAATGCAATGTAAATCGCCAAAAGCGTATGCCAAATGCATAAATGTCAATGTAAATGTAGGCATTTTTATGTAGGCCTTTTAGAAAGTCTGAAATGACTTTGTAAGTCAGGAGGACTGTACAAATTGGCCATTTCAACAAAATTACGCATTCTAGGGACGTTCCTAGCAAACAGACAAACATTTGTTATTATTTGGGATACTGTGCCTTAAAAGCAACTTTTAATAATTTTAATAATAGATAAAAAGATTGTCCTCATCTTCATGTAAAAAATAGGGGTATTTCAATTGCATATGCTTCGTCCGCGATGTCTTTCATTCCTCACGTTTACGGGAACACAAAAAAGCGAGATTCGGGGAGTTTCCGATTTAAAAGCTGTTTTTTGACTTCTTACTTCAGCCGCCTACTCTCGTCTTCAATGCAGGCGAGCAAAGGCGCATCTCAAACGAGCCTAATGAGAAAGCTGTTCTTTTACAATGCTCTCGAGTCTCGCGATATTCATGTCAAACTCCGCGCATACTTTCTCAACAAAGTGAAATATTATAAAACTTTAAATACTATAACACTGCACACTCCTACAACATTTATATTACTGGTCGGCTGACTACGTTAAACAAATCTGTAAAATATCAAATAAATTCGACAGTGCTATCTCAAGCAAAAATGTAACATAAGCATATTCACAACAGCAAAATCAGAAGGTCGTTATTTTAACCATTTTGAAAAAGTTTTGGCCGATGGATCGCCATTAAGATTAGGCCTACCATATTACAATTTTTTTTGTTAAACTATAATGCAGTGAGACAATTGTAAATGTGCTGTTACTATGCTTTACCAAAAATTCCATGGTACCATTATTAAATAAGGTAAAATAAGCAATGAGCAACAAAGGGGTAAAATACAGTATTGTGTAACCCTATCAAGCATCAATTGCACCTGCTCTGGCGCATGCGCAGTTGAGCGACTCTCATTCATTGCTGTGTATAGCGGAGAGAGACCCGAGAGCTGCAGTGATGCCAGTGTAGGATGCTCGATACACGGATAATCTTATATACGCGTGTGTTTTCACCACAGTCCTTTATATAGATCCGGATACATCAGAGACAGGTGTGTTCATCGTAGCACTGCGTCGCATGACCTTGCGCTGAATGTCATTAGAAAGGGATTTTAATCTCGCCACGGTAAGAATAAACGCAAGAATTAATTCGGGGATTTAAGGCAGTACGTGTCATACACCGTTGCATGTAAAATATGATTCTGGTTGGACGATGTGTATTGGATTTATATAAGGAGAGTGCATTAAAATGGTTGTGTGTCTATAGCTGTCTGCCGCAGCAGCACTTTTGCGCACGTTGTTGCATTGCATCTCTCATTTTTCTCTTATTCATTTTTTACTTAGTTTAAGTTAGAAAAGCAACGATTCTTGTTTATCTAATAATAGTAATAGTGTAAATCCTTATGGTTTGCTGTGTTGGGGGTCTGCCATACAAGGATAATAATATTTGCCATTTTACTACATTTAACAAAATAAATGTTAAGAGTCACATTTAAGAATAACCTGTCTTTGGATCAAATCTTTTCATCTGTAATAGAGTCATTAACATTATAATTAAGATCGAACAGTGTAGATATGTGCTGACACATGCTGTCGGTCTTTGTGCTGAAATAAACCCCCCTCGTCCATACCCCACCTCCCCCAACCCCACCATCCCAGTAATATTACCCTCGTTAAAAGACTACCTCACCATAAGGAACCCCAATATCCCATGCACCAAAAACAACTTTAAAACCTCACAGTGCTCATTCAACCAACAAAATGCTTTTTGTTGTTCTTACAACTGCACCAAAAATGTATTTCTTATGCTTTTGTTTTCAGAAAACTAGAAATTGAGCCCCGGAGATGGATATTGTAAAGCATATAATCAACGACACCATTGAATTCTACAAATGGAGTCTTACCATTGCAGGTAACTGATGTCTGGAACTTCATGTGACACATGATATCAATAGACTGATTTCTCTCCGCTTCCATGTTGAAATCAAAAGCGAGGCATATGTGGGAAGAAAACCGAATGACAGATAGACTGCAATGGTTTGGACTACCAGTGTCTGTCACATGAATTAACAAATGATGCATGGAAAAACAACGTTGCAGTAGCTGTGTGTGGGCGAATGAAACCTACTTATGGCAGCTTAAATAGTCACTAATATGTGTTAGTACAGTTAAAGTGGTCAAGTAAAACAGCTAGTGTGACATGCATTCTATGCTTATATTTTCACATTTAAAATCATAAATCGCTTTAATAACTCTAAGTTGGTTGTCCAAACCACTGCAGTCTATCTGTCCTCCAGTTTTCTTTCCACCTCTGCCTTGCTTTTCGATTTCAACATGATGGCGGCATGAACTCACTCTAGCGTTTTGATTAGATAAAACGTAAGTTGCACTGTAAAATCACCAAATCAGGCTTTTATTGGATTTACCATGAGAAAGCTTATTTTTTTTTATTTTGGAGAACACAAAAACCAGATTAATGTATTCGGTAAACTGCAGATTAATGTATGTAGTAAGCTTAATGCTATTTTTGCTATGCTATTGAATGTTGGCATCTATGAGCAGAATTGTAGATTAATGCATTAGATAAAATTGTAATAATGGGCTTCCATTATTGTTTGTAGACAAGCGTGTGGAGAAATGGCCTTTGATGGACTCCCCTCTCCCCACACTGGCTATCAGCTCTACCTACCTACTCTTCCTCTGGTTGGGTCCAAAGTACATGCAGGGGAGAGAGCCCTTCCAGCTGAGAAAGACCCTCATTGTCTACAACTTTAGCATGGTCATCCTTAACTTTTTCATATTTAAAGAGGTGCGTTCAATCACAAGATGCCTACGTCTGAAGCCGAGTTCTAAGTACCAAGACACAGCACCTGATAAAAGATTTCTTTTTTCGTACCACTCCACTTGCACACTTGGTCAAAAGCCACTTCACATTTATATGAAGCTGGGGCGCAATTCCCAAGGAGGACCAAGGGGACATTGCCTCACTCACTTTTTGAAACTTTCCTCTTTAATTTAATACTTACCAGTATCTGACTGGAATTGACAAAGAGTAGGAACAAACGTAATTTAAAGAGCTACTTTAGTGGTGTATGGAGTAAAGTGTGTTGTCAAATGTTTTGACGTGGAAGACCCGTGTTTGAATCCATCTTTTGCCAAATCCGCTCTTTTACCTTTTTCCATCACATATCAGATGCAAGATGGACTGCTGGTCCGGAGGGAGGAAGCACGTTTCCGCCTTTACAGGGCGGAGGAAGCACGTTTCCTGTGCTTTCACACCCCATATGAAATTTAATAAAAACAAATTTAACGAAAAGTTTCTAGTGATCCTAAAATAAAAAGAGCAAAGTTTAATGAATAATCTTAGTTGTGTTTTACTATAGATGCTTAGTGTCACTTTGTCTGATCAGCAAGAATTCAAATAAAGTGTTGTGTGTCACATAAATTCAGCAACCTCTCAAATAACAACCACCCACACACAAATGTTGCTTTTAAAATTCTTAGATACTTTCTGGGTCATATATTTCATTTTGCAAACTTGTTTTTTTAGGTGCAAGGCAGTGGATAACCTTTGGCCACCCATAATTGTATTAATAAAGTACATACAAAGTGAATACCTTAATAATCAAGTCCACAACATTCGAAGATGTTTCCTCAATGGACAGGTCTTAAAATACCAAAATTACCCACTCTCTTCAGGATTTGATCAATAATGCACTATATCAATTTTAGTATTTTATCTTGTGCAACATATACATGTTATTATAAGTCTCAGAAATGTCTTTTAGTGTTATGTGATGCATCATTTACGACCTGTTGTATTTCAGCTCTTCCTGGCTGCACGGGCAGCGAACTACAGCTACATCTGTCAGCCTGTAGACTATTCTGATGATCCTAATGAAGTGAGGGTGAGTATATTTCCTGGATAAAGTCATGATGAGTTTCACTGAAACTGAAACTGGACCCGTGTTTCCGCTCTCCAGTTACTGGCCCAAAGTTTGCTGTCAGAGCAGGATAACCTGAGAGCTCAGTTTCACACTTTGATGTCACATTGACACAAATGCCATCTGGCCTCTGGGTCCAATACTATAAATGAGCCACATGAGCATTTTCAACAGCACCATGTTTCTTCTCAGTTTTTATTTTATTTTTTATTTTGGACTAATTCCATAAATAGGTTGCAGAATTTCAAGAAATAAACAGTATCTAATCTAATGGGTTCCTGTAGCTGGTAATGAACTGAGCTGGCACACAGGTCATGGGCTTGTTTTATGTGTTTTAGGACTACTCGCCTTAAAAGAACAGTGCAACGGAAAATGGAAATTCTCTAATTTTTTACTCAACTCTAGATGTATATGAATTTCATTCGCCATCTGAACACAGACAGAAATTTGTTTATTTAAATAGTATTATTAAGTCTTCTTATGTGGTGCTCAAAAGGTTAAAGCTCCAAAAAGTACAAATCATGAAAGTAATTAAAATGTCTCCAGTGGCTAAATAAATATCTTGTGTGAAACAAGTGAAACAATTTGTTTGTGAGAAAACAAATAATATTTTTTGTGTATTTAGTAAGATTAAACTGCAAAGAAACTCAAACAAGCGCAAGATATGGCTGCACTTTGATACTTTTAGATCTTATTGGTTCTTGCCAGGGTGCCCTACATGTGCTGAAAAGTAAAGCCAAATCTCCCCTAGTGGCTGGCTGTAGCATGTCATTAACCCGCCATGTCCATGTAAACTAACTGGATGTAAACCAAACTAAAAAAATCCAATTGCATCTAAGATACATTTTCCTGTAGATGGTTTCTGTCATTTTAGTTTGTTCGAATCACACTGATCTTTGTTCAAGGGTTTGTTTTTCTTATAAGATATGTTATAAAAATACTTATGCTATAAAAGGGGCATTGCAACATGATTTTCGTGGACATTTGGAATATTGGCTGGACATTAATAACAGGGTTACACCTCATACTCACTACTGGGCAGGCTCCAAAGGATGTCATTGGTGCAATATGTCAGTTGCCATATCTGGGACATTTTGGCTTTACTTTTTTGTGTCGTCAATCTTTTTAGAGTCTTTGGTTCTTGCATGTCTCGGGACTAGTTGTCATTTGTTTTTGTCACCATATATCATATCATAAATTATATAATATTAGTTTCTTCTCACAACTGTTTTGTTATGCTTCAAAAGTCTTTTATTTAAGAATCAGGAGTAATTTATTATTTGTCTGTTTTCAACTGGAAAGGAAGTCATATACATCTAGGATGGCATAATTTCACTTTTATCAAAGCTTTATTTATAGTGACTTTATCAAATCCCTTTTCTCTTTTGTCCTGTAATGTGCAGGTGGCTGCAGCATTGTGGTGGTACTTTATCTCCAAAGGTGTGGAATACCTTGACACAGTGTTTTTCATCTTACGCAAGAAATTTATCCAAATCAGCTTCCTGCACGTCTATCACCACTGCACCATGTTCACTTTGTGGTGGATTGGCATCAAATGGGTTGCAGGTGGACAGTGTAAGTGTTCAATAAGTTTGCACTTAAAACAATGTAAATAGCCAATTTAAATAAAGTTGTCTTGTATGTTAAATTAAATGACCTTAATGTGCATTCATGTGTTTTTGCAGCATTTTTCGGGGCTCATATGAATGCAGCCATACATGTTTTGATGTACTTGTATTATGGTCTGGCTGCATTCGGTCCAAAAATACAGAAATATCTGTGGTGGAAGAAATATCTGACTATCATCCAAATGGTAAAGTGAAACATTTTGCAAGCAAAATATACGTTATGTTAAATATGAGACTGATTCTTCAATTAGAACATTTTTTGTTTACTTGCACAGTTTTAAATACTTGTGTGTTTTAATGTTAGCTTTGAATGTGTATATTCAAATATTTACATATATTTGGTAAAACGCATACATTTTTATAACCAAGAACTCCTGACTACCAACATGCTTAATCAACTTCTGCTGCAGATCCAGTTTCACGTCACCATCGGCCATACTGCTTTGTCACTGTACTCCGACTGCCCATTCCCAAAGTGGATGCACTGGTGTCTAATTGGATACGCCCTGACCTTCATCATCCTCTTTGGGAATTTCTACTACCAGACATACCGCCGTCAGCCCCGTCGTGAAGGCATGTCCAGGTCCAGCAAAGCCCTTTCCAATGGAGCCTCTAATGGAACCCCGGCAGCCAGTAATGGAAACACCCCGAAGATGGACGAGAAGCCAACTGTGGCTGAAACCGGGAGGAGAAAGCGGAAGGGCAGAGCAAAGCGTGAATGAATCCAGAGCAGGGAGAGAAGCAGACACAGCCAGACCTCCACACAGAGAGCTGATAGCATTGATGGAGTCCATCAGGTGGTGTGTATTAGCTCAGATCAATCCAAAATTGTTACGAACAAACCGTATGCTGAGCTTCTGCATCAGAGGGGGAGAAATCAGAGTCTAGATATTGCGAGACTGGAAACTTGTGATTAATTTATGAGAGGATCTTATCAATGTGGAGTATATCCTTCCTTATCACCAGTCCTTATATTTGTTACATTAATATATGTATCTGATCTGTGTCTCATCATTGTTAAATTATTATTACAATAATGTCAAGATCTTAAGTTTTTTCATTATTCAATACAGTGTCAGGCAAAAGTCAGATACCAATAGAGAAGTGCTTTTGTATTTTATTTGTCAGACAAATCTTTTTGTGATAAATGTTATGGCCATAGAACAATTTGAGTAAAATTTTAATTGACAGAAATGTTTTTATTATTTGGTATTCCACCTTTTGCATTGGTGAGCATTCACTCAAGCCAGAATGGAAGAAAGAAAGTCGGATAATTTATGTCATATCAGTATGATTTGTATATGTCAGGGCGCATCGTGTGTTCTTCGAAGGAAGTTGAAAAATCCGAGTTACGTAATATAACAGTTACAAATGTGCATATTGGATCAGTGACATAGTTTTTTTTTCATTTCGTATCACAACTTTCCATCGTTCAAAGTGTTTCAAATACAAAAGCATTCTGTTTATCTTTAGGTTCAAATGTGAATATTTTAGATGTTCAATTTAGTCTAAAACTTGTGAGCCCTACTGTGTATCCATTCTTTTACATGTTTATGTATCTGAACTTTCACGTTTCTTGTAAGGTGTCAATTAAAAGCTGTTAAGGTGCTGGGGTGATATATTATGGCAATATTATGATGCATTCATCATGTGACACTGCAAAATCACTGCGGATTCTTAGTTATAGGGAAACCGCTATAATGCATTTTTTTTCATCCAATACATCCTGATTATATTATACCATTATATTTTTTGTCTGATATGTGTTTAGATTGCCCAACCGGAATTGTAAATTTAAGACAAAATATGACATTTACACTAGAAAAGATCAATAACTGTTTTATGGGAATATGCCGATATCTGGACAAATCAGAACAATACTAATAATGATAAAATAGCCAATATAAAGTGATAACAGTAAATTAAACCATGCAGTATACTGTTAGTCCTTATTAAATGTGTTGACATTTTCATATTTCATGGTTATTGAAAAACAGTTGTAAGGATTAGCTTTAAGTATCATTAAGAAAACGATATCCTTGGAAAAAGGGAAAATAAAAGTGTGAAATATGTTTGGAGCTGTAATACTGCATTGTACATAAAGGCTTATGATCCTTCATCAACAGAACTTTTAATTTGAATAGTTTTGAATCCTGAAATACATCATCTGCTTCATCTCAAATTGTTTTATAATGTATATTCTGTGCAATTTGTACATTGTGCTTTTAAAAATTCAATAATCAACAACTCTGGCTTTAGTTTTGTTTTTAAATGACAAATATACATTGTATATAAAATAAATTGAATGCTAATGCATAGTACATGTTACATGTTATTTAATTTCCACAAAAAAAATACTATTGGTGTAGTCGTGTGTTTACCTTTAGCCTCATTAATTACCCATGAACATGCTATATGTCATCAAAGAAAAAATACTCTCGAGCATAGCACAAAAATAATACTCATAAAAATAACTGCACTAGAATGGCTTTCACTTTGTCATCATTTGTTGTCTCTGACATACATATAAAGGTCTGATTTGTATTCTCAATGCTTTCACAGAGGATGTCCCTTTTTAATATAACCCACAGCAACAGCGTCATCCCAACAAACTGCCATTTCCAGTACAAATTCCTTTTGCCCAATGAACTGTACCATCGCTGTTTTCCTCCCCCTCAGTCATTTACACGCTACTGAGGGCTCAATGGACCAATCAGAGCACTCCCTCTCTTCCTCAGCAAAGACAAAGGTTTCTATAGTAACCGCACACACCCGGATTCACTACTGATTTACTGAAATGGGACTTACCATCTGCTGCTTTTCACACCTCGTATTCCAATATTGAACATAACATGTACCCCACGTTTCATAAAGAATATGATTAAATAACAAAGTTGGGCCAGAAAATAAAATAAGAAATAAATGAATATCTGAATAACTGAAACAATAATAAAATTGCATTAAATCAAACCTAATGAAAAGTGTTGCTTTAGGGTTTCTTTTTTAAATCTTACGTATAAAATTAAATCTTAGGGATAATGTCATGATCCCTGTCTGTGTTTCCCCCATTATTGTGGACTTTTTAAGGTGGAAGTTTGTATTTCTTAGTTCCTGTTTCCTGTCTAGTGTTGTAGTTTTTTGTAGTTATTTTGTTCATTGTTTTTTTGTCATGATCTGTTTCAGGTGTGTTAGCCCTCTGGTTACCCTATGTACTTAAGCCCTGGTGTTTCCTTTGTCTGGTGTCTGTCATTGTTAGAGGTTTGGTCTTGTGTCTTGTGGACAGGTGGTTTTTGTATGTCTTGGATCGTTTATTATTCTGTTACTTTGTTAACTTTCATAAATTTTTTATACTGCACATAGATCCGCTTCTGTGCCTGATAACTCGCCGTAATGGATAGGCCTATTCGTTTAACATTTTGATTTGGTTTTAAATGTTCTGTTGATTGTACCTTGTTCAAATGTTTGTGCAGTATTATAAAGTACTTCTCTTTAGTTTGATGATTTGTCATTTTTGCGCTCTTATAAAATCATATAGAAATCTACTATTAAAGTATACTTTCTTACTTGGATGTTTCATAAAACAACTTTTACAAAATATTTTCTGAATCAAAACTAATGTCAACATGAAGCTCAACTCAATGAGAAGCATTGCTCATGTTACTAAGGATGAGACAGACATCCTCGGTTCTGATGAAAGCTTGCTTCCCTAAGGCAGGATGCAGTGGGCTGTTTTTAGTTCTTGCTCTGATTCTCCACAGATGCAACAGTAATGTAATCCTTTTCCTGCCTGTTAGACACTGAAAGGATCAGTGGAATGGACCATTGATTTTTCCTCCTATCAGAAGAGCATTTTTTTCAGCAATAAATAAACGTAAACTGCTGAAGAATCTGGAAAACAAAGGGAAAAGAACATTTAGAAAAGCGCACAAAGACAAAGAATATAAACAAAGACTTTACAGACTCTAATATTTAGTTTTTAAATTTGAGTTGCACTTTTTATTACACAAAACACACATCAAGTGCCTTGTGTCCAGAGTGATCTAAGTGGTTTAAACTGCAGGTGTTTCAACTGTCCACCCGGCTAGAATTAAGTTTGGTCACTTGGAAACTAAATAAACGAAAGACGTTTCGTCTTTTGCACACCAAATTTAATTCTTATAGCATTGAATATTTCTTTAAAGATGGAAGATCATAATGATAAACCCCTTTGTTTGGCTTAGACAGTTAAGTTGTTAAGGACCTCTCTGTTTTTTCTTTCTGGTTTATTTTGGTTACAAATGTACCCCATCTGAGTGCCTGCATAAAAGCAAAAATATAGTTTGTTGTATGATTGTGTGTTTTTCCCAGAGACTCCCAGCTGTCAAGTATCTTGCAATCACCGGCGGCGCCAGGGGGGGTCTTGGGGGGTCTCAAGACCCGCCCAAAAAACGCCTTGACCCCCCATTTGATCCCCCACCCCCTCCCTGATTAAAGAAATATTTAATTTATATAAAAATATATATATCCGGGATAAAGATTTAGCAATGGTCCTCTTCAAACTACGCAGAACAATAATAATTCATAATTTATTCGTTGCTGCCGCTGCGCCTTGCGTCATTGCGTTCAAGGCGCTGCCGCGAGCCCGCAAGTGCTGCAACGCACTTTATATCTTGAAGCTAAAAATGGATCGCTTCGTCATACCTAAAAACAAATTGACAGCAGACGGAAATAGGACTGAAAATATACCCGTTGCAGAGGAGGGCGAGCCCTGCTTGATCCTAGAATTAGAAATAGAGGACACCGAGGAATTGGAGGATGAGGAGGTGGGACCGGAGCAACTCGCATATGGAAGCATATGTGTTGCAAAATTCAATTTGCAATGTAATATGCAAAATGGCAATGCAGTATGTAAATTGACAATGCAATTGTGTATCTAAATATACATTTCAAATAACGTATGTGCAACATTAAGTGCAAAATGAAAATAAAAATTCAATTATATCAATTACATTTGGAAGTTCCTACACGGGTTTTATGATTACAGATGTAATTGATATAATTGAATTTTTATTTTTATTTTGAACTTAATGTTGCACATACATTATTTGAAATGGAATGGATTTAACGGGGGATTTAAGCCATTAAAAACAAAAAGTCGGCTTTTTGTTTTGCCTGTCGTCATTTTTTTCACAGTGTGCATGGATCTGGTTTTATTTGTTTAGTAGCAGTAATATGCAGTTATTGGCCGTGTCCACTGTATTTTTTTTTGGTTTTCATGAGACCCCCCTTGAAATGACCAAGACCCCCCATATTGCCCCCCCAATCAAAATTGTCTGGAGCCACCACTGCTTGCAATACTCAATTATTTGACTGAATTCATTAATCTCTTAAACATTCTCCTAATGGTGACAATTATAAACCTTCCTTACATTACCCAGCTGTCATTCAGCTACCAGCTGGACGCCCCATGAGCCCAGAGAGCTCATGTCTGACCATCCCCCTCACCACTGCAACACTTCTCATGTGCATGATTTAAATTACTATCATTGCTGAGGCACAACACAGCAGACCTGTATCTTGCATGAATTTTTTTTTTTAATGCTAAATCATAATAATGGCTAGTACATCATGGACAAACGGTAAGATAACAGTAAGCTAACAACTATGCAGTAATTGCATAATGCCATGTCTGGTTGTGATGTAATCCCAGATGGTGATTTAATGGAGGCTGCATCTGGGTGGAGCCAAAATATATCGGTCATTGTGCTTTTTTTATGAGAGTGGATCTTAACTTAACCCATTTCTGAGCGACGTCACAACAAGACCAGAAAGAGGTGTGAGACATGCAAATAAGTAAAGTATATTGAAATTGCCAATACATGTACCCGATGTATAATAATTTCTTCAGAAAAAGATGTTTATCTCATGTAAACTTGCTGCCAGGTGAGTTTGGTAGTTCTCAGGGCATTGCACTTGTCAAGGTGTTCTGAGTATTATACTGTATGGCCTACATAGTGGATTGTTGTGTGGTTGCTAGGGCTTACCCCTGAATAACTACAATATTCTTGTCTCTGTCGAACGCTGAAGTGTATGGTCATAAAGTACAAATCGTAGAAGAGAAAATATAGTCTTAACAGTTTTAACCCTCAGAGACTTTTATAGTGATGTTATTTTTTTTCAATAGGTTTTTAAAATCACAAAAGGTTTTTACTAGTGCTTAGTACCCAGATCTTCATATATTTAACCTGCAATTACTAATGGGCCAAAAGTGCCTAAATATCTAAATAAATATGGGACTTTGGCAAGCAAGGAAGTAATAATTATTGTATTCTTATAAAGTGAAAAGATAAAAGCTGATGCAGCATTAAAGGGGTCATATGGCGCGATAACATCTTTTCTGTGTCTTTGGTGTGTTAAGTTGCCCATGCATGTATTAGACACTTAAAATTGCAAAAAATAAAGTGTCGGAACAAAAGATGCATTTTATCTAAAAGCGATTGCTCAGCCAGACTGAAACGCCTCCTGTAACCACACCCCCACAAATCTAGTCAGTTTATAGTATGATTTGACAAAGACCTCCCAAATGTATATGCAAGTAAGGTGGGCTTACCGTCAGTACAATTGCTTTGGAACCTGATGTTCCAAATATGGTAAGAGGCGATTTCCGTCACAAGCGTGCAGTATTCAACCAATCACTATGCTCTGGTAAACTGCCCAATTCTTTTCAGAGCGATGAGCTTTGTAAAAATCTGCGCGTTTCAGAGAGGCAGGGCATAGAGGAGATAAAAACATGCACGGTATGTGGAAAATACAGTGTTTTTGAGCCTTAAATCGTGTATACATATTACTTTACATCGAAAACAAATGATAATACTCGTTTTAGCTTTGTCATATGACCCCTTTAAAACAATTTAAATCAAAGGACAAACATGATACAAAAAGTATTTATTAAAAAGTATTTATATATTTTGTACTACCATGGTGACTTTGAACCAAGTAAATGCCATTGTCACTACTATGTCATATAAAAATATCTAAAAATACCACAGTATTGTCTGACCATCAAAGTAAAACATGTGGTGATAAGTAACATTTTTATACATTTTACATTTTTGAATTTATGGTTAATAAAATGGCACAAAAATTATAACAACATGATAACATTTTAAATGCATAATTTTATTTTTTATTAATGGCACAGTGATTAAATACGTATCAATTATAGATAGATAGATAGATAGATAGATGGGACTGCGCGCTGTTAACTTCTCTTATGATAGAGGCCCCGCCCGGCTTTGACGTCACCTCGTGAATATTGATCAGATTTTAAATGGTGGCTTTACGACGGACACTATCATCATTCTTTGCCTTAACCATTTGTGCCGGAGTAAAGATGAGATGTTAAAAGGTAAGAACTGTGTTCACTTCTTATTCTCGGGCACATTATAGATAATTACAGAAGCCTATTATCTGTACGACTATAGGCTATTGCTCGACCACTACAAAGGCTTTAATTATGAATTCACCTTGGAGAGGTTACGAAATGCCTCACCTCTTATTTTATAATTATCTTTGTGAGATTATCTTTTAGAGTTAGAATTCGAATCTTGACAGTAATTTTAAAATGACGGAATGGTATAATACTTGATCTTAGGCTTTATGGTGAGCTGTCCAGCAATCCTATCATAAAACCACCAACAATTTATGATATTTTTCATATGTATTTGAATTAGGCCTACCACAAAACGGCAAATATTGTCTCTTTTTTCCTATTTTTCCTTTCCTGTTCATATGAATCATAACACGCTGGCCCATATGGTCTATATAGCCCACAATATCGACATAAACGTGTGCATATCTGTTCTGCATTTTAGATGCACGAGTGGGATGTTTAGCCTACTCATGATAGAACGACTAATGCAATATGGATATAAAAAAATAGTTTAAATCAACTAATAGAATAAATTAGACAGCCCCTGGCAATGGGGTAACATTTCCATAGCTAAAATAAAGTTAAAATTGCTGGGCTGCCCGTGCTAATACATCCATGAGAACTGGTTTCTACTTTCTCCTGACGCAATGGTTATCATTAGACTAGATGGTAGACCAAATAATAACCAAATTGGATCCCCAAAATCTTTCTTATGTTTTATAATACAGCCACCAGCCAAGCTAAATATTCCAGCAGGAAATAACAGTGTTCGCCTACAAAAAGACAGGGAAAAAATATAGAAAATACATTTTGATAAAAAATCTAGTCAAACTATTTCCCTTTCCATAGGTGGGATGAAAACGGGTTGTGCCCCTCAGAAATCACACAGATGACAGAATGAATGTGGATAATAGCAGCATGAAGCAGCAGCGAGCATCATCGCCTGCGAGGTTCAAAGACTCGCCATCCAAAACCAAAAGCACGTCTGCCAAATCTCCTGCTGCTACAAAAACAGGCGGTAAAAGCAGCCGCAGCAATTCTCCAATAACTGTAAATGCCGGTAAAGACAAGCAGGCTAAAGGCGCGGCGGCTGTCCACGCTAGTGGTACTGAAAGCCCGACGCTGAAGAGGGCGGAAAAGAGCAGGACCATTGAGGAGCGCAGCAGCTCCTCCGAGGAGCCCTATGGCGCAGACGAGTCAGGTGTGGTGGTGTCCGATCAGCCGAGCTCTACTAAATCCTCTCAAGCTAAAAGGGAGACGGGTAGTGCCGACGGAGGCAAGCAAAGCGCTAAAAGTGCAGTTGGATGCGGCCCGGGATTTTGGAGGGAGGGGTGCCTGCAGTCTGAACTAATACAGTTTCACATGAACAAAAGCTTGAAGAAAGAAAGCAGTATGCAGGCGAAAGAATCGAGTTTGCCGGTGGCGGATCGGCAGGTGCAGGAGGACATCGCTCGACAGACGGAGGCCATAACTCAACAAAACCGCGAACTGCAGGAAGAAATCGAGAAATTAGAGGAGGATAATGAATACCTCAAGGTAGGTTGCTATAAACATATTTACAATTACATTTTCAATAGCACACGTAAATAGAAAACAATCGTAACTTAACTTACAATCATTTTGATATTTTTATGTTAATTATTGATATTACACCACCCTGAAACTGTTGCAATTCTTTAACATTGTCTTTCCATTTTATAGTGGTTTACTATAAATATACCTAGCTTGACATAGTTTCTTAGAAGAGTTTGTGTAAGAAGCAGAGCCGTTTTGTTTATGTTAGCCCAAACAATCATGACGCAGATTCAGGCTGTTGTCATGTGACATGAGAATCATAAAAAGTTAAATATCATTGGTTACATACATTACCCCTATAGACCCCTGTGCCAGTGGAAGTGAGTCGACCACAGTAAGCCTCTCAAAAATATAGGTCATTTAAAATAACAAGTAGCCTATCATGAATGTAGACACATTTTCAATGGATAAGAAAAACAATATCACTGTTTTGTTGATGGTTACACTAATTTGTCAGGGTTGGCGGAAGAAGAACCCAGATGCAGGTATACACGGGGATGAACGGGTTAACAGTGATTTATTGATAAACAAAAACATAAAACAAAGACCCACAATGAATTTTAAACAAGATAACAGTAAACAGACGGGACACAGACTAACTAGTACTAGATAAACTAACAATTGACATGAACTAAGTAAAACAAACACTATACTAAACTTGACTTAACTAGACTTTGACAAGAACAATTAAACAGAGGTAGGTGGTGGTAATGAAACACTCAGGGAGAGTTAACGAGGTAACGAGATGGCAGGAACAGAGACCTGGACCGGAGAGAGAGTATAAAAGAGCGCTAGGAAAACTATCGCTCCCTCTCCACACGAAACCTAAGGCTATGCCATGTCTCCGCACCAAGAGCAAGAATAGACATGACAAGATGGCGGAACCATGACACTAATTGACACCTTTAACACGTTTCTAAACCAACATGAATACAAAGATTACATTTTTATGTTGAAATTAATCACATGAGTTAAACCTTAAGTTTTCAAATTTTACTTTGACCCATATATTTATGATACTCTGGCAAGGCTTATATATGCTTGTTTGCAACTCTATAGCATGAAATTGATGAAGTGCGCGCAGAGATGGATGAAATGAGGGACACTTTCTATGAGGAAGACGCATGTCAGCTGCAGGACATGCGACGTGAGCTTGAGAGAGCCAATAAGAACTGCCGAATTCTTCAGTATCGACTGCGCAACGCAGAAAGGAAGAGACTGCGATATGCTGAAACAGGTGAAATCGATGGGGATCTGCTGAGGAGCCTGGAGCAGGATTTAAAGGTAGAGTAGAATGATCAAATAACTGTCTTTTCTGCTAATGCACAGGCCAGTTTTCCTTTATAACTTTGTGTCTATCCTGCTTTCTTTATATTACTACTACTATATTTTATTATAAGGCGCCTTACTGACACTCAAGGACACCGTACAGGAACAATCAATAAAAACAATCATCGTTAAGAACAGTTAATACAGGCTTCAACAGATATAAAATCACAGAAAATCCTCTAAAAAAAAATATGTTTTAAGACGAGATTTAAAATCACAAAGACTTTCGCTACTCTTAGTGGTAACAAGTTCCAGAGGTGAGGAGCTGCATAACACAAAAAAAACTTGGGAACTAATGGTAGTACGAGTTTCATGATGAACAAGGTTGAGTACAGAGGATGATCTGAGAGTGCGAGTTGGAGTGTAGTTGAGTTGGAGTTCTGCTAAATACGGAGGAACCAAGTTGTTTAATGCTTTTTTAGACAAAAAGTAGGATTTTGAAATTAATGCGATGTTTAACCCGAAGCCAATGTAGATGTTTTTATGAGGGAGTAACATGCTTATTTATAGAGGTCCGACAGATGATTTGTGCGGCGGAGTTCTGGACCAAATGTAATTTGTGGAGGAGCTCTGACAGCGCAACGTAAATGAGAGAGTTACAGTAGTCGATGCTCGAAGTGACTAATACATGAACCAATGTCACTGTACTCTCTGCTGTAAGAGTCAGGTGAAGACGGTTTATATTTCATGGGTGTAAGTATGCAGAGCAAACTACCCTATTTATGTGTGGTTCAAATGATAGGTTGCTATCAAAGATGACACCTGGGGTCTTGACCTGGGTGGAAAAAGACACTGGTAAATCATTATATTAGTCCATGACTAGGCACATCAAGTTTCACACAAAAGGCATCCTCAATTTGTAAAGTTACTCACTACTTTCAGAACGAGACAGTGTGTTTATTGGTTGGGATTTTTTGGCTGTTTGTGTTTGTAGTATTTTGAAAGTGTCTTATAGTCTTTTTTTTAACTTTGAAATTCTCTAAAGATCAAGAAAAGTATGATTTTTTGTGATCTGATGTTAGCTTTTTAAAATATGAAATTTGAACAAAAACTACCCCATCACAAATCAGCAACAAATGAGACAATCACAGTCACAAGGCAACAGAATCAGTAAAATATAATTTTTCTGCAGGTGGCCAAGGATGTTTCAGTGAGACTGCACAATGAACTGGAGAATGTGGAAGAGAAACGAACAAAAACGGATGAGGAGAATGAAAGACTGAGGCAAAAGCTGATTGAAGTGGAGGTGACAAAACAAGCATTACAAAATGAACTGGAGAAGACCAAAGAGGTGAGAGAGATAGTTCAAAAATAAGTATAGAGATTTGAAACTAAAATTTTTAAATTCAAATTCATTCATAGACATAGATTAAACAAACATGAAACATATCATACACCTCATAATCCAATTCTGAATTAGCATATTTGAATAAGTATTACTATATTTTAATTGTATTTTAAAGCATGAATATGTTTTCAGCTTTCACTAAAACGAAGAGCAGGAAAAGATGTACAGAAATCAGAAAAGAGGACTCCACAAACCCCAACAGAGGTAAAACAATGGCAAAACTGCATGTTGAGCTGTCAAACACAGTGAGTGCAGTTACCCTGGGGGAAAGCTTTCTTTAGGAGTTTCTTTAAAGTGGGGTGTGAGCCATCAAATTTGATCATCCTGTTTGTTGGCTGCCAAATAAATGACTAGTTTGTGACTAAGGGTGTACTCCCACTAGGTAATCTGAACTGTGCCCTAGCACGTTTGACCTCCAAAGCCCAGTTCATCTGACAATTGTGAAAGCGCCCGGCATGGTTTCTTTAGCAGTCCCTGGCTCGCTTTGAAGAGGTGGACCAGAGCACGGTGTGGTTGGGCTCGGGTTTGGTACACATGCAGTGTGAGCGCAAATCGCGCCAGAGAGCAGAACTGAAAGCATGACATAAATTATGCGGCTGTTTAAATTCCTCCCTGAGATTTAGCCGTCACCGAAAAAAAATCATAAACCGCGCACTTACACCTGCAATTGTGTGTCATCGCAACCATAACTACTCCAGGTTTGACAAACATAATCCAACGTGTGTAACGATAGGCTTTACGATAATAAAGTACGAAAGGGTGATTTAAAAGCACAATGAGCCGTTTACCTTCGTTTAGGCAGATCGGTCTGTGCAGCGCATGCAAGAAGTTAAACACCTCCAATAAGCCCCAAACTGAACATTGCGATGGATTCACTTGTGCTGAGAGGGATCGTTTTGTTTACATTTGCTTCAAAGCAGTCGCATTGTAATAATGAAAGGTGCCTTTTACCATCGGGTGTGGATGGTAAAAGGAATGTGAGCGCAGGCCAGCGGGGGAGTGGGGGACAATCACGCTCGGGCACAGTTGAGAGCACCCTAACCAAAAACCTCTGCGAAGCAATTACTTTCATCAGTAATTTTATTATGGCCACTTACCTATCTTAAAACTTTTTGGACCACTGAGCAAACATAATATTCAAGAGCCATTTTTCAGATTGTTAGCAAGTGGGGTACTTTGATGCACCAATTGCATCAAAGTATATGTCAGAGATTAAAGCCCAAATCTGTTTACAGAAATCATACCACTACCACTCGGTGGCCATCTTTGTAATGTCATCCAACAGCTAGCAAAAATCACATTTAAAAAGCACAATTCCAACCAACAATTACACACCTGTACTGTTTCCTAAGATTCATCTTTTTTAAAACCGCACCTTTTTCAGATCACTTCAGCTATTGCTCATGTCCACAGGTTGGTGTAGTCTTTATTAATTGAGGATTGGTCTTTTTATTGGAACGTGGAATTTCCTTTGCGGTCACATTGAGCATTGCATTTCCTCCCCATCCATACTAATGGCAGTGTTAATGAATGCTAAGCAAATAACAAAATGCTAACAAGACATGAAATGTTTTCTTCCACAGGAGGAAAATGAAGATCTAAAATGCCAGTTGGCTTTCATCAAGGAGGAGGCTACTTTAATGCGGAAGAAAATGGCTAAAATAGATAAAGAGAAGGACCGTCTGGAACAGGAGCTCTTGAAGTATCGCTCCTTTTATGGGGATGTAGACAGTCCTCTCCCCAAAGGTGAGGCGGGAGGTCCCCCCACTACCCGAGAATCTGAACTAAAGCTTCGTCTGCGGCTGGTGGAAGAAGAGGCCAACATTTTAGGTCGTAAAATCGTGGAGCTGGAAGTAGAGAACCGCGGGCTAAAGGCAGAGCTGGATGACCTGCGTGGGGAGGAATTGGCGGGTACTTCGGACCCATCATCCCGAGGGCAGAGTGAGGCCCTTTCTGAACTGCGCCAGCAGTTACAGTTGGTGGAGGACGAGGCTGAGCTTTTAAGACGGAATTTGGCTGATGTGGAAGAGCAGAATGCCAAAATGACTAGTGAGCTCAACAAGCTTAAATACAAGGCGGGGTCACACGAGAGTTTGCGCTACAACAGCGGGGTGGTTGATGGGGCAAAGGTCGAGGCTTTGCAGGAGGAGCTTAAAGCTGCCAGACTACAGATCAATGAGTTGAGTGGGAAGGTAATGCAACTACAGTATGAGAACCGCGTGTTGCTGTCCAACATGCAACGCTACGATTTGGCCACTCACTTTGGCATCCGCGGAAGCCCAAGGGACAGTGATGCAGAGAGTGACTGTGGCCGCAGAGAAAGCGACGATGATTGCTCTCGTCTCCCACCTCATCGCAAACGTGAGGGTCCCATCGGTGGAGAGAGTGACTCGGAGGAAGTGAGGAATATCCGGTGTCTCACGCCAACACACTCCCTCTACAGTCCGGAGGGACGTTTTTTATCAAGAAGTTTCAAAGACCGTCAACACATGATTGACATCCGCATAGAGGCAGAGCGGCTAAGCAGGACCATCGATAGACTGATCGCTGACACAAGCACCATAATTGCAGAGGCACGTGCTTATGTGACTAATGGTGAGCTGTTCGGAAGGATGGATGATGACGATGAGGGCGGTCGAATACGAGAACATGAGGTTCTCTACCGCATAAACGCTCAAATGAAAGCTTTTAGGAAGGAGCTGCAGAACTTCATTGACCGTCTGGAGGTACCAAAACCAGATGACAGAGAAACAGAAGAGCCACTGTCAGTAAGTCCAAATAAACACAAAACTCAATTCAATCACTTTTCAAGTAATAGTTGTAAGTAACAAACACAGTTTTCCATCCTTATACTCACGGTTACTCTCTCTCTCTCTTCATTTTTACATAAACCCAGATGTTTCAACCCATTATTTTGCTTATTCTCATTCTTGTTTTATTCTCGTCTTTATCCTATGCCACTATTTTCAAACTAGTCTTTCTTTTCACACTTTTCTTTGTTCTGTAATTTAATTTTTCAGATATGTTTCACTGTTTTGTTATTTTCAGCCATTTTCAATTTTTCTTCATTTCCTCTTTCCTTATTCTGTTCCCTTTTATTGTCACATTGATTTTTGGACATGTCATTAAGGTTATGCTAGGTTCAGGAATCAATCAAAATTTCAGGCACAGACTACAGTCACTTCAAACACAAGCTTCCATTGAAAAACAGCAATGATGGGAGAGCCTCACTGTTTGCGCTGTCATTTCATTTGGTAAGTGAAAAATTAATTTACAATATCTTCTCTATGTCCTGTATTACTATTGTCCAGGATCTTTTGAATCTGTTACTGTATTTTGAAGGTTGAGGTGGTTTGTCCCCTTTATTCTCATCCAAGAACATTCAGCCTTAGGTTCAGCTATGACTATATGTACATGCATGTAAATAGACATAAAATACATAAGTGACTAGCCATGTTTCCCCCTATATTAAAGGATGTTCTGATGATCTGTGCATTCTCAGATTGTAAAATGTTAGAACACATGCTTGAATTCCAATTTGAACACCAGTTTAATTCCAAATGTTTCTTTAATTAAATAAAGCACATTATTTTACTTTACTATTCTGACAACTATACAATGACTGTAAAATAGCCAGTATAGGGCCAAATGTTTTATCACTCAGTGGGGTGGTTATTGGTTTGGGGAAGGGACTCTGAATGTTGTGCTGTTGTGAGCAGCTGTGGGAAAGCTGGGGAAATAAGTCAATTGTTTTTTTCCACTGTGATGTTTTTCCTTCTTTTTCAACAATCCTTTTGTATATTTGTTAATTGCCAAACCTGGGTTTTGTTTGATATGTTAATGGTATCTAATGAAATGAAACTTGATAATTGTAGATTTTTTTTAACATTAAATACTTTTCAAAGTTGTTCATCGCTGTATACTCCATGGTAACGCAACACTATTTTTGCTTTATTTAAGATTATTATTATTTGTACTTAGCATCTGAAGGCCTACGGGACAACGGCTGTAACGCGCGTCCTTGTCGTATTTTTTTAATGCATAACCTTAAAGGTGTTGTTTTCTTAGCGTAGGCCTACTTTGGTATAATGGAGTCCAACAACATAGTCGTAGAGGTAAAAATACATCTGAACTCTTACATCAGTGAACTCGGACTATTTTGGGCTCCCGACTTATTGGTGTCATTTTCAGTATGAAGCAGGGAGGGCTGGCGAAAATCTGCAGATCACTCGTGCGTTTTACTAAGGAAAAATAATGTAGACAGGCAGTTGATTTCTAAAAACGTGCTTTAGGAGTATATAGAGCTTATTGTTTTTTTAATAATGTAAAGTCGGCGCCTTCAAAAATGACAGGCTGACCTTATCGTCATTTATTGACATGGACAGAATAAATGCGTCCGGCTCCAGGAGAGCAGCATGGACTGCAGAGACGGCAAATAAGGCTGGCTTCGGATAATAACCCGTGCGTCTTATATGGGGACTCTAATTGCAAATATATTTCCAGAGGCTCTTTAATTCGTGTGTAGTTGTGACAAAAAGATGTGGAGTGCGTTTGGTAATGGATCGAGCGGGTTTACAAGCAAGGCGGAAGGGTGGGAGTTCGTCCCGTGTTCTCGTTCAGAGAGGGGCGGTAAGAAGGTCCAGAGTCCTCGGGTTCGGTCTTTCCCGAGCAACTTTCTCGAACAGCTTCCACCTGGACCAGCTGCTGCAACCGATGCAACGCCCTACAGCGAGCTGCAAAGTCAACACACGCGCCTAAAAAAGAGATTTGAGGAGTTAAAAAAGCGCCACGACCTGGAGAGAGAGGCTTGGAGGATGGAGAAGGAAACGCTTTTGAAACAATTTGCTGATATACAAGTATTAGAAGAAGCACGAGACACATGTCGAATTGTCCAAAGAGGTCATGTGTACTGAAATGTTTTTTGTTATTCTGCTGTTTCTTGACAGGGTGGGGAAAACAGGAGGATATTGTTGGATATGAAGTCTGTTTTAGAGGAGGTTCAGTCTGAGGTGAAGCGGGAGGAAAGTAAACGGAGCGATCTTGAGCTATGCTACATTAAGGATCGTTGCGCTTGGCAGCTGGAGCGGGTAGAGCTGATGAGTCGCATTACTCAGGTATGCAGCAGTCAGTCTCTTCAAAATAATTTAGTCGTTTATAAAAGGTGTCTGAACTTGTTTTGCTAAGTCTTGTTTTTGTGAAGAGTGAGTTTATATATAGAAGTCAGTTTCTTTATAGGTAGGCATACTTATGGCTAAAAAAAAACTTTGCCCTGTTGCCTAGGGAGAAGATACAGTTCATTGAACACAAGCTAACATTCAGTTGTCACAGTGGGAATGTTGACACTGCTTTAAGAGCAATGCCTTTTAGCATATAAATACTCTAAAGTTGCAAACAGAAACAGCAAAAAAATAGAAATGGTAACATACAAAACATATAAAGTATAAAAATGTTTTATTTAAACTAACTTTTTAATATTGTTACAACAACAGGGTGTTATACCCGGTTATTTACCCAACATCTATAAAAAACAATAGTATAGATTTTTTTTGTTGAAAGGACAGATGTTACAAACAGTTGAGCTAATATGTGAACTATGTTTGAAACCAACATACAAAACTGGGAAAACAAGTATTTGTGCAATTAAAATTTTTAATTAAATGAAAACCTAGTTACTATAGATGTGAACCCATATGAACTGTCTAATATGTAAATTAAGTTATTTTTGCCAGGTCAGTGAATAATTAATGGCTAAAGAGCTCAATGGCAGGACAAGCGCAGTATTCTAAACATTAACTGTTTCAACCTTTTAGGAGCATACTAGCCTATAGATAAAGACAAAACACAAACATTTTTTAAAACCACAACAGTCTAACTGGTGTCAATAATTATTTGTTGGCGTCCTATGGAGGCGTAGGTATGTAGAACAGAGATTAGCCTTTTTTTATTTCCTGATAATATTATCATCACAAACCAGCTTTCTGTAGAAAATGAGTTTGAGTAATTAGATTATATTCTACAGATGCAAATGTATCAGTAAAATGTAATGTGGAAGGAGTAAATAAAATAACATCCATCCTTTCTTACTCTTGCATTGTCTCTGTCTTATGAAACGTCTGTGTATGACATCCGTTTAAAGACACAGACCAGACCATCCCATGTTTATTGTAAGAGTGGGTGAGAGAACCTTTTGCATCCCATTTGGGTCGTGGTTATACATTAATGTCTAAGTGAACGGCTTAGAGACGCTCCTAATACAGTATTACACAAGTCATTGTACGCTAGATGGTGAGAACAGCAGTTTAAGGAATGTTGTGTGATGCTGGGATTGCCTACACCTAAGATACAAGGCTCTCATGTGTATCTCATGTGTGTCTGCAATGGGACTGCACTTGTTTGCAACTCGAATGCACCAATCCAGTTAAAGTATTGGTTGGTAAAGAGTTTAAAATTCAGGGAGGGGTCAAGCTAAACTGTAAAAAGTTGTTATGTTTGCAGATATCCTACCAAAGCACATACTTGTGTCCCAGTGCATTTCTTGGGTTTACCGCAAGGCATTCACAGCAGGGTATTTGCCAGTATATTTATGAGCATATTTTTTATCTTTAAGACAGAGATGTGTTCCTCCAAGGCCCAACCCTAGGAATGTGAGATGCTAAAGGATTGGTCTTACTGTCTATTTATAGAGGCCTGTTTCTGTGATATTGTTACCCAGATATAGAGCCTTCATAGTTGCACAGCAACAGCAGTGATTATGTTTTAGTCGTAAAGCTCTCAACTCTGGTTTCATGCAAAGATGGTAAATATTACGCTGTTTTACATGCCTTCTGCTTGTGGACTCATGTACCTAGGAGAATGCATATGTTTAATGACAGTGTGCCAGCACATTTTCGTGGTTTAGGGCTGTACTGTTTACAAAATCCGAGTTGCTATGATAAACATAAATAAGATTTGCCTACTTTTAGCTTTGTATGTGTTGTCGCAAAGATGAATCACACAAGTTTAATCTAGTCAAGTCCATATATTTAGTTTTTATGATATTCAATGACTTTTTGTCAAGGAAAAGTTGATGCATTTCATGCTTAATTACAATGACAAGTGTTTACTCATGTAAAAAAACAAATTTTAGTGGTTGATTGAAATGAACTCTTAATTAGCCAGGGGCAATATCTATAGAACGTTTCATTGGACACGCGTGTCTGGACTGCAGTTAATTTTGGGGAAGGTGTTTGTTTATCAGTCTGGCTAGTGTCTAATAAGTATTTATATTTTATTTATTCATGTTAATTTTAATTGTATTAAAAGATTTGTTGAATTTTGTTATACATTCATTTTATTAAATTAACTATTTGTTGGAAGGGTCCTGTAGTTTTGAAACATTTAAGTAAACAGTATGGTACATTGACATCTAGCGGTTGAGCTTGGCATCGCAGTCTAAATACAATATTGGAGAGGCAAGTTCAGCCAAGTAACGGTTCTTCTCTGCATCTTTCCTTGTTTTCAGAA
Source organism: Triplophysa bombifrons (assembly GCA_029783895.1). Classification (NCBI taxonomy): domain Eukaryota; kingdom Metazoa; phylum Chordata; class Actinopteri; order Cypriniformes; family Nemacheilidae; genus Triplophysa; species Triplophysa bombifrons. The sequence continues at coordinate 11,325,943 of CM056455.1, forward strand.
ACAATCTACAGTCACTCTATTACTTGCAAATGTGTACCTGGAAGTTAAGGGCGGTCCATGAACGCTCGCATGTGCAGTTAACATTTGTTTATGTTTTTGCTTCAAAACCCCCTATATAGTACAGTTGCCAATTAGCTATTTTGGTAACACTTTATTTTATGGTGTCCTTGTTACACTTGTAACATGCATTAACTTAGTATTTACTATAAATTGTGCGTAATTACATGTAACTAACCCTGAACCAAACTCTAATCCTAACCCTAAAGTACATGTATTTAATTTTTATCACTCAGTACTTAAATGTATAATTACACTGTAACACGGGCACTGTAAAATAAAGTGTGACCGCTATTTTATTTAAATATACATTTATCAGTGTCATTAACTTTGTTTTGTTAAAATAAAACATGCACAATATGGGGTAGTTGCTCATAAAGTCCATAGGTCTCATGACATCAGTAGCACCTGTCAGCTGCAGAGTTCCATGAAGCCCAGTGACATATTTGGTTTTAGTGTTTGCTGTCTAGTACTCTCCAGGATCATTGGGGGGTCACCATACGAATGTGCCTTCTACATTACATACAGAGACCATCTGCACTAGTCTGTGGTGTTTGTGTTACAGATTTAGCCTGGATGTACAGTGAGGTTAGCAACAGGAACCTCAATTTCCTCATTCTACTGTCATACTGTTTAAACTTTCCTGCACTGCCATTTGCTTTTTTTTCGGTCCGTATATCTCTTCATCTCTTTACAGCTGGAAGTAAGAGGATGTAGCCTGCCAGTGGAGACCATTAGGAGACCTGAACAAGGGGACACTCTCAAGCGGGAGAGAGAAGAACAGAAGAGGCTGCTGGCAGACACCCACAGTGCAGCCATGGACCTCCGCTGCAGACTGGAGAACAGCGAGAAGGGTTGGGTGAAGGAGAAATCTGAGCTGCTGGAACGCTTTGACTCTGAGAGGAAGGAATGGGAGAACCAACTCATGGACATGCAACAGAAGATCGAGGAGGTGAGTCTGCTGATGTGTGCCATACCTCAGAAACTTGTTTCAAATAAACTGATGTCCAAGGGGTTCTGTTTGCTTCCATGTTACATGAAAAGTAAGGCCAGTAAGCCTTGATTGTCAATCGTAACACCTAAAATTGGTCATGTTATATAAACCAATACCTCTTGGAATTTCAAATGACTGCCAAAGAGAGTCTAGCTCAGTGGTGACTTCAGAAACAAGAGGTATAAAGTAAAGTAATTTCTGCATTTTGGGTTTATGGATTAGGTGCTTCAGTTGTCCAGAATGTCTAGCTCCATTCAGAAACCTTTCTAACATATATTTGTAGTGTGCCTAGCCTTAAATTTCACTCTAGACTAAACCATGACATTGACTCTAGGTGCGTGAGGAAGATTAGTGGAGAAGGGCATTGCCGTGTGTCTATCGAAAGTATGACATAATGGGGCTGTTTCCCAGACAGGGATCAGATTAAAGGAATAGCTCAGAAAAATCTGTCATCATTTACTCACCCTTTTGACATTTCAAACCTGTATGACTTTCTTTCTTCCGCAGAACACAATAGAAGATATTTTGAAAAAAGTTGTTTACTGGACCCCAATGACTTCCATTCAACTGTCCCCTAACCCTCCATAAAATATAAGTGAATGGGGTCCAGTTCTGTTCGGTTACCAACCTTCTTAAAATTATCTTTGTAGAAAAGCTCAATAAAAGGAAGGAAGGAGACGGGAACCGGCAGACATTTAAACATTTAATCACTTAAAATCAAAAGTAAAAAGACAGCCGGCCGCCCCTCACGGTCAACGGCCGGCGAATGCAACATCGGTCCTCTCTCATTGACGGTCCGGTCGCTCGATCTCTTATGTGATACGAGACCGGTGCGCGCACAGCTGGCGCTCATTAACAATTACTCACCGGTCTCGTACCACGGTCCCGTCCCGCCTACTACACTACAATCTTCTTTTTCGGAAGAAAGAAAACCATAACGGTTTAAAATGACAAGAGGGTGAGTAAATGATAACAGAATTTTCTTTTTTCTCTCTTTAAGCCAGGACAGGCTTTATGCTGGGGCCACACCAAAATATTTCTTTAAATCTTATAAGAATTTTAAAAGGTGAGAGACCACAAACATGAGGAGAAGAAATCCTAGATTTAATCATATTAGTCCTATAATGTGTGGTGCGCCGTGATGTGACAAAGAAAGCACACCACACACCAACAGATTTTGTCCTGACTGTGAACACAGGAAATCTCGCAAATTCTCTCGAGATTTCAGAATAATTGATTTATTATTTCACTCTAAGCTTTGTTTATTATATATGTGTTCATTATAACCTTTTATGTCATTTTAAAAATGACTCATCGTTGACAAATTGCTCAAACAGCGTTGTCTAAAGCATTTAAGGTAGCACAGCACCAGATATAATTTTATTGCAACTCAAATATTGTTTTATGTCTTCACAGTAATTAAAATTTTTAACTATAATTAATACAGTTTTGTAAAAAATTGCTGCTGACAGAAAGAGTCTACTTGCTCCACTAGCTCCACTGGACCTTTTTTCTGTTTCACCTTAAAGCATCCACACACTCGGACTTCAACCACTACTGTCAATTGCACATAGCCTGTTTTTTTATGAAATTATTCGTAATTGAGATGATAGTGTTTGTAATACTTTTGACAGAAAATTGACATATTAAAGAAAAGGGTTTGTTGAAGTGATGACTACTGTTGTTATACTTCTGACAGCTGGCTTTCTTATTGGGTATTTTTTTTCCACGTGACAATCAACAGAGTAGGGATGGTCATTTAAAGCAAAAATAATATTCGAAGATCGATGAGAACAATTCGAAAATTATTCGAAATTCGCACCCCTCCCCCACATGGACGCATTTACAGTATTACACACACATAAACGGAGAGAGAGAACATTTACGCTTCAAATCAGTATGACGGCACACTGCTTTATGTATTATGGAATATGCAATCTAACATTAAGCAATACATTAAATAACGTGCTGAAACATTAATATATTAACAACCGAATGACGGCACTTATTAACAGTACGTCGATCAGCATCCACCGCTCATAATGCTAGGAAATTTCCTTGTAAAATATGAGCATGCGCATTTATACCAACATAAAAACAGCAGTGTGATTAATCAGGAAAATATATTAAAGCCATAAAGATTTTAGACCAGACTTAACAAGCGTTAAAACATAATAACCGAATGACGGCATTTATTAACCGTTCGTTCAGTTTCTATTGTCATGAAAAAGTTTCTCCAGTCTGCCAGTGATCGTTTTTCTAGACGAACAGTAAACTCGGGCTGTACAAACTCCATAAGATTTTTAAAACCCTCTCCTCCGACAAAGCCGATCGGAAGCATATCCTAAGCGATCATCTTGCTAGAGCCGTTATTTGCTCCACCCGTTTGGGATCCAAATTGGTTGGTCTGACCATAAACTAGCAACTGATTGCTGACCTGTGGATGGACCTGCTGGGTGCTTTGCCCTCAAATGATTGTGCATCGTAGTTGCTGATCCATGATAAGCCAGCTTTGCATTGCAGAGTTTGCAATGCACTTTATTCTCATTCATTTTATTACAGGACCCCCACACACAGAAAACATTTTTGATATCAATTTACCATTTCCGTTATGCCACGCGGTTCTACAGTGTGCGTAACTTCGTTAAAAGTTCTTGTGGGAAAATGTTTTGCTCTACTGTCTCTTGATTGACAGCCTTTAGGTTTTAGGTGCGTCGTTATTGGCAGCGCCACCCTTTGGTTACATGAACGCGTTACACGTGAAAACACGGCTAGTTTTTTAAGATCGCACACACTATTCGAAATTCGATAATTAAATATACTATTCGAAATTCGTGACTCATCCCTACAACAGAGTTCTTGTGCTTTTGTCCCTGGGTTTCCCCCACAATTCAGGATTTCTAATCGTATATATTCAACATGTTGAATATTTAAGATTCCCTATCGTGGCGCACTGATGTTCTTCCGATCAGCTTCATTCACTCTTAACACACATCACACCTCAGGGAAATCTGATAAAATAATCTTTAGAGCTGTTTAAGATCATCGGGACTTTACCTAGGACTGTTGGAAGGTGAGAAATCGTCCCAATGGGTGGGGCCCAAGCATTAGTTAAATTTTGATATTTCTGTAGTTTTACAAACATGCCTTACAAAAACAAAACAATGATATTTGAAGATTTGTCATTCCAAGCTAATTTTAGTTTAGATAACTCAGACATTTATTTCAGGCTTGGATAAGTCTTAACCCCTGTATGGAAGACCACCCCAATGGGTTTAAATCTGCAAGGAAAACATTTCTTTGTCTTTTTGCAGTTGTACGATGAAGTAAAGGCACAGTGTAAGGGATGTCCTGTCAAACCAGTCACTGATCTACAAAGCAGCACCCTGAGGATCAGTTCATGTTCCTTTTCCAGTGATGCCCAGAGTAATGAATATTCTGAAATTCTAACCCAGCAAAGCAACACTAGCATTGAGTCCCCAAATCCACCTGATTACAATTCCAATGAATCTTATAAACCGTGCAGCAGCGATCAAAATGAGCAATTAAATCATCAAGGTGCTGAGAAATATGAACTTGGTGAACGACAGGCAATAGACACTGCAGAGCTGGAAGAAATTTTGGAAAGCTGTTTAAAATTGAAACGGGCGAACAAGTCCTCCTTCATCGGACGAGATGACCTTCTTAACCCTTTCCAAGGATTTCAGCGCATGGAAATAAACTGTGGAAGTTACAAAAAGAAGAATACTGCCCTTAATACGGTGAGGCTTTCTTTGTACAATACACTACAGTAGTGGGACAAGGTTATAACTCAGATAATACTATAACTCTTGCTCTGCATTCAAGGTAATTCTCTTGAGACATTTCTTAACCAAAACATAGAAGATACCTTAAGCCTTCCTCCAACCAAAACATAGAAGATACCTTAAGCCTTCCTCCAGAATGACCTAATGAGTAATTTATGCAAGCTTATAACAAACTTAGAAGTGCCATCTACCAGTGTCACAAATGGTAGATTAAAAAAGAGACATTTTTAATTGTATTTTTCCATGCAATATCAATAAATATTGAGAAAAAATGTTTAGGTTAAATTAGGCCAAGTTACTTTTTCAACAACACGTTTCTTGTATGTTTTCTGGTTTAGGCCCTTAAGGAGATTGCCCGTGTAAGTGAGGAGCTGTGTAGCTACCAGGATGAGATGAGGAAGTGTCCTGCTTTTAAGAGGTAAACCAAGCTCACAGGTACTGCACGCATCATGAATGAACTGTATTACATCAGTGCGTCAAAATGATCGCATTTTGTTTTGGTTTCTTGTCTCAGAAGCTGCAATGAGTCAGTGTATTTTCCAGGAAAGGATGAGATGGTGGAGAAAGTAAAGGACAGTCTGGAAATGGCGGACACAGCTTTAGACCTAAAAAACTTGAGCGACGAGCTTAAATCCCTTGATGAGCAATACTGGATGAACTCGGAAGGTCTTAAACAGCAAGGACAACCAACCCAAAATGATGCTAAGCCATTAGCGAATAAAGGTCAATGTGCCCCACCTATCCCAGCCCGTAGTTCATCTTGGTACCTGAGCAGTCCTTCATTATTAGAGTCTAGTGGTACAGAGACACTGTCAGACAGAGAATTTCAAAGGCCAGGTTTCCATCAAGACAAAAAGTTCAACAGCCCTGCAATTGTACGAAAATTCGAAGCAATGCTTCAAGAGAATGAGGGGAAAATCCTGATGGACTCTGGGAATGTAAGCTGCACCGTGCATGTTGATTCAAAGTGCAATATCAGTTGCTGTCAGAGCCGTTGGTCCTGTGATGGTAATACATTTGGAAGCATCAAGTCATCAAAATATGCACCCGTTAAGAAATGTCTCTCCAACATTGACATCGCAACTACACCTAGAGAATGCAACCCAGTAGATGCAGTGGAAAAAAAATATTCCAAGGCTTCATCTCATCCTATGAACTTGGATCACATGTCTACAGACTCTGTAATATCACTGGATATTGTTTCACCGTATTCAAATTTTACAGCAAATGGGATAAACGAGAGGCTTGAGCAAAAAACAGCTGAGGTCAATTGTACACTCTTTCAAACAGGTATGGGTCATCGGCGTGATGAAGAAAATTCTTTAAATGTGTCTATCGATTGTAAACTTGCTTCTACTGCAGGTCTGACATTCTTCAAATCAAAAGACAATTTTAGTGTTGAGGACAAAAAGAAAGGTATTATGGCACAGTGCCAAGAAGACCAATTCTTGGAGATGGACGCCCACACACGACCACAGTTAAAAAATGAAACAAAGAACTTTGTCTCTATGTCTTCATCTCTTCAACAGGATGTTGATATAACAGAATTACCTTTAGGTTCATCATATCAAGCAAGCAAGGATTTGTCCTCACTTCAAGCTGATTTTATTTACTCAACCAAGCATAGCAAGGAGGTTACTGAACACAGCACAGCAATGCCAGTTGTCCCGTTTGGTCCAAGTGTTGGAGAAAAATCCTTTGAATTGAGTGTAACCCCATTAAAGATGCAGATCCAAAAAGAACGTTTCAGAAGAAATATTGAGGTTGGTACAGAGCAGCCATCAAAACAGCCCAAAAAGGCAAAGCAGGACACAAGGTCTCGGATTTTAGAAGATAATCCATGGAAGCCATCTATACTTGCAGCTTATCCTCGGCCAGTGGAGTCTAGGTCTAACTATGGAGCTGTTGAGAGGATTCTTAAAAGTTATGAAGATCAGAATAGATCTCAGGACAAACAGCAGTCACAGCCTAGTCCAGGGAAGGAGAATGACCTCATGGACCTCTTGGAAATGCTGGATATCCGACATGAGCCCAGTTCGATTCAGAGACTAACACACACACCACACCAGGTCATAGCTCACAAAGAGACACATGTAAGAGTGCAGGTCAGTACTGCACACATTCCGACACAGAGACAGACATTATTTAAACCACAAAAACACACCCGTACACCTGCGCTAAACACATTCAAAAACCTAATTCAAAATAATTCTGCTGGGGAAGTATATGAGGTGCAAGTGTAGATACTGTAGTGTGTTAAGTTAAGATTTTAAGGGCAACAGATTTGTTCCTTATTTAAATGCATTTTAGCAATAAGTTTATGCTAGACCTTGCTATATTGCGAATATGGTCAAGGTTAAAGAGCTTTGTTAGACATGAGACATGAGTGTATTCACAATATAGCATTGCCTTAAGTGCCTTATTGCTGTCAGTAAATGTACAAATGTAATATTACAAATAAATAATAAAATATTCAAATGTTCATTAAAATAAATTATATATTAGTTTGTTTGTATTATGGTTCTGCTGGAAGGTATTGTTTCTGTTGTAACAACTAGGGTATTTGTTGGCTGTGGTGCGATCCAGTGAGATAATACAGGTAAACAGGTGTTTCAAAACAACTTCCTGTTACTATATAATGTATTGTAGTAATATACCATTTATTATAATATATTTATTTCCTGAGACTGAAACTGTTCAGTAAGGACTATCTACACTCAATATAGCACCAATATAGTGCCAACACTGTGATCAAAAGATAATCGCATTGCTCAAAAATAGTTATTTTTAATATATAAAATTCAAAATTCAAATGAAACTGTGTCTGGAAATACTCAAAATGTCTTGTTAAATATGTAGTTTTCACAAAACCATCTACAGTTGAATTATGACAAAAATATTAGCAGATTGCTCAAAGCAAAAAGCCCAGAAACTTTTAGTAGAAGTTGAGGACTTCCGTCAAGGCTTGAAAAAATGTCTTTATTAACATCTTACATCTTTCACGTTAAGTCCTTTATAATACCTCAATTAACAGTTTCATAAGAGGCCAAGGTATGTGGTGTATTTACAGAAACATGTACTAGGAGTCTTAGTAAAAGTAGTCCTCTGCACGTACGGCTAAAAAAGGTGGAAATGAATGTCAGATGAATCAGAAAGACTTCAAAGTGATTAAATCAGTTCTGGGGATGAAAAATAAATAACATTTGGAGGAAGAAATAGCTGCTATAGGGCTGGACAGTCATTTCCTTTTTTAAAGCATAGAAGGTATCATTAGAGTAAATCTCAAAAAATGAGGTCATATTTCACCACAAGACTAAAACTTACACCTTTTCTACAACGGACACGACAGGTGCAACATGGCAAAAAACATTAGAAACGCATTAAAACCCTTTATAATTAAAAAAAAGGGGCGCGGTGCGACGCGACAAACCCATTAAGAACAAGATTCTGATAATATCCAAACAACATGTACTTCAAATTAATTTCTTTACTGCTCTACATGTACATGAAAGTTTGGGGAATTATAGATTACGGTCCTGTTGACAAGAATATTTTAAATTTCATACAAGTATTTGTCTCAACAGCAAGGCAAAGAGTCATCTGTGACTTTCAAGAAGAGGTTTTCACGACCTGCATGTCCTGCAAAGAGACGTTTGCCCTCACGTTGGGCTAGCCCTTCATTCACCTCATCTGCATCTACTCCTTCACCTCCACCGACACCACCACCCACAGTTTTCAGCCAGCAGCAAACACTCGCCTACTCCACCTATCATACAGAGACAGTGATCTAAAATGTGCACGCTATTAGGATAACATGCCGACCGGTAGATCTACATATGCCTTTTAAAGCACTGAATGCTGCCTTGTTCTCCAAAAAGTGATAACCTGTCTAAATACCAACAATTGTTCAACAGACCTATTTGTCTGTTTACATTGCTGTAACCATTCAATGCAATTGCCTTTAATTTTTTTCGAGTTTATATTGAAGTTCTGAGGAGATGCTTTTATTACCAATGTGACTTACAAATTCATAAATCATATCTATAGTATGTCCTAGTTTCTGTTTTCGTGAACCAGTTCTTTTTTATATGTTTCCATTAGATATTTTAAAACTGCCAATGTATAACCGCCTCTAATGTGGCCTCGTATGTGTGAGTTCTAATGTCTGTGAGAATATAAAAGCGCCGTAGTGCTGCATATATCACAGCACACCTTTTGTTATACATTTACCAAGTTTAGCCAAAATGATTGTCTTATTACAAAAAGTAATGGGTTCTTAACTCTGTTATCTGGTGTAAGACATATCAGATAGACAATGCAATTCCTTAAATAATACAAGTTAATGTACATTTTTAAGAATAAATAAAACATTCATTACAATACAGAAATGTATACTTGCAAAATATAATTTTGGATTAAATAGCAATAACCTGTCTTGTGATCTTATGCCCTGTTAAAGGTACAGTCGAAGCACTACCGTGGCTGACACAGAACTAAGATGTCGTCACTTTTTCACTTCTTTGCCTTAGGAGAAAATGTATTTATGAACCATGTTCTGTAGCAGTTTGTCCATTTAGGGTTACTGTAAACATCATGGCGAATTCAATGCAAAGTGACCCGTAGATAGTATATGTAGATAGAATATGTATTGCATTTCGGTCACTAGATACTCTAAACAATTACACACCGTACCTTTAATATTCTGTCAGTTACCATCAGCTATGGTATTTTTGGATAGTTGCTTGAATGATATACAGTATAACCAGTAAGTAACAGTGTAGCTGGGGATCAATTATCATCCTGTCTGAAAGTATTATTGTGTTCGACATGGACTCCTTATGCCTTGCTGTAGTATACTAACCCTTCATTGAACTAGTGAGTGTGACTTTTGTGGTGACATATTTTGGTGCCAGAAATCCAATCTAAACCATTGTTGAGAAACCCAAATGATGAAAAGGCATTTTCTCTTATTCCCACATGATATGATTAAATAACACAACTAGAAAGAAATACAACAGAATTCTACTTCTATTTCTACACAGAACAGATCTATTTAGTGAGGAGTAAACTTATCCTAAACCTTTTCCTTTCCAACGACATAAACTCAACATTAACATAAAATATACTTTTAAGTATGAAGTTTGATCTATATTTTCTTTTTAATTACTCTAGTGATTTCCATTGTACCTCACGAGTATCCCAATAGCCTACCATCACAATTCAGGTAGGTTATAGACACCAACTCCCTCAGTCTTAGATTTCAGATATCTTCTCACCTATTAGGTCAGACATTTTTTTTATTGCAGCTGTAGTACCCTGTCAGAAAACCTTACATTGAAAAGTCAGTCAGGCATCTGTGACAGTATATTCAGTCATTTTAAGTTTGTTACTGTGTTTATTTAAACATAATCACATAATACTATATGTGACAATAATGTTATATTATAGGGTCTTATTGAAAAACAAAAAATTACAGGAAAAATATTTTTATAACAGTAACTTGAATAAGATGAGATATCTTAGACTTTTTCTATAAAGATATTTAAATATCTGAATAGCTTTATTGTTCAAAGTGTATAATGACAACCTACACAGTTTATTATTTAGCAGACACAACATATCTTTTTCCACGCTTTGTTATTCTTTTTCAGTATGGTCACAAATATGTAACCTGTGAAACACAGTATGACAATAATAAAGCAAGAAATAATGACAGTAGGCCTACTTGTTATGTTGCTATGGTTACCGCTCCACTACAACGAGGCTTCTGTTCGAGAGCGTCTGTTTGGCGCCAGATAAAAATACGCAGGCTGCCATAGTCCAACAGTCTAGTATAACCTAAAGCCTTAAAGACTTTATAGTTATAAATACTGTCTAATACAAAAAAACTGTACTGAAACAAAATTGGTCTACAAACCGCAATATAAAATGCATATTCACATATAAATTACTATACAAACTATCATTTTACAATTAATGTATTATTAGTTTTCTTATAAAATATTGTATGTTCAAAAGTTATGATAGGCACAAAGAGATTTGTGGTGAAGTGAGGTACATCTTAAATTGTATTCGGGTTGTTAGGGTATAGATGGAGGACTCATTTGATGGAGGATGGGGGATTTTACAGTTTTTTCAATTACTAACAAGCATTAACCAATAAATACTAAGTACTTTTTTTAAACTCTTAGTAACACACTTTTTGTAATCACACAGTTAGCCAAACTACCCCAAACCACATTTTGTTACTTCAACGTACTTGTACTTCTGCCTTGGCTGAACGCTTTCGTTGTAGCACACCTTCCCCTTCTGGACAATTGTCGCATCGACCAAAAGCGCCATTTTCTGAATTAATCAACACCTTTCTTCTTTTTATACATAATCATTGTCTTTTAAACACGTATTGAAAGCAATCTATAAAAATAGCCCTATTCAACAATTTGTTTTGACTCACTCTGACGTTAAAAAAGCGGACTCATATAGTTAGCGACACTTGTTTCTTTCAGGAGTGTTTTTAAAGTTACTCCAGCTGCAAGATACAGGCAGGTCAAGAACTGTTAACTGTTTTGAAAGCGATTAACACCATGTAAGATATTATACTACTTGAAACATTACAGCATAAGGCACCACGTCACCTTTTATTAATATGCTTATTTTGCTGAATATGCTTTGGTGTCATTTTATTAATTTTGCGTGATCTAACACAGTGGCCGTTTTTTGCCTTATCTGTAAGTTATATTCGACTCAACAGCGGCAATCATCACTTAATTTTCAGATGATAATTAATTAATAATATTACAGTAAATTTTGCATATCTGTAAATCCATCCTTCTTGTCTTTCTAGACAGAACCATTATGTCCGTGTGCAGTGCTGTTAGGTTTCGGTTGATTCAGTCTCGCAGTGGTGTGAGATTTCAGAGCAGAACCGTGCGCAGCAGCCACACCAGTTTATCAGCTGGAGATATCAGAGGAAAACTGCGGGCATTTCCAGGAGGATCCATAGACCTGAAGAAACGAGAGTCAGGCATGGCAGTGATCACCATCAATAACCCAGCACGCATGAATGCCTTCTCAGGTACTGGGATTTAACTTATCAGGGCTGTGTTTCCCAAATGCATACTAGCCTTACATTGATCCTAGCTCCATTGGTGACAATGGTTCTAAGATCAACTTAAGGCTATGATGCTTTTCAGAAAGGCATCCCTGTACTTTATGTTGAGATGAAACAGTGTTAAGCACCTGCTCTCTTGCAGGTAGCATGATGCTTGAATTGGAGGAGCGGGTGCATGAGCTTGAGACCTGGACAGAAGGGAAAGGGGTCATTGTACACGGTGCTGCAGGAACATTCTGCTCTGGAGCTGATCTGAATGTGGTCAGAGCAATAGCAAACCCACAGGTGTAAATTTCTTCTGTTAAACAACCGCTTTCTTTTAATGCTGTTATGTCACAAAGAAATGTTCAAGTCGTGAGGAAAGGGTCATTTTATGGTAAATGTTCTGTAACTTTCTGACGTCAGACAGATTAATTAATCAGAACACTTGACTGCCCACATGTACATGTAAATTACACCCTCAAGTAGTTTAGCATCTTTAGGACCTCCATTTTCCCCTAAAACGCAAATTAAGGTAGTTTTGGAAGCTTTCTGACTCATCCTTAGATTGCAACGTAACCGATCTTCAAAGCGCTGAAAGTGGGCATGTTCTGACAAAGACATAGGATGCAATGTCATGTGGCTCCTGTGTTTGGTTGCTTTACAATCTATAGAGGAGTCAGAAAGCTTCCAAAACTACCTTAATTTGTGTTCTGGGGAAAAACAGAGGTCCTAGGGATGTTAAACTACTTGAAGATGAGTAGTTAATATCAGAATTTTGGCAGAAAATTGCAGAGGGAGTTCCTGTTTAAACCGTAACATTATGTTACTATGCTCTTTTGTTTTCCAGGATGGGATAAAGATGTGCGAGTTTATGCAGACCACTCTTACAAGACTCCATAGGTTTGTTTGTCTGAAGAAGCACCTTTTCAATATCTTTTATCTTAGAGCAAAAATATACAGAAAAATTATGATATGTGTCATAGAGCTATGGCGATTATATTAAGATTGTTATTTGTTAACATATTTTAGTTAAATTCAGTTGACAGACTCATTTAATTTTTATCCGTTAACACAGAGAAGGCTCAATGAAACCTTAAATGTTGACAATTTTTTTCTTAATTTATTGGAAATTAATATGTCATTTAAATTTTTGTTTGCATATTTTACATTATCTTCGAAAAATCAGGATACAATTGTAACTTTGAACCCAATATTGTGTATCATATCAAGAAGTGAATGTATGGTTTGTTGTCCAGTTATATACTGCTAAAGTCCTGTACTTTCAGGTAGGTTGCCACTCATCTCTGTGGCACTGGTTGAAGGAAAAGCGTTGGGTGGTGGGGCAGAAGTCACGACCGCCTGTGATTTCAGGTTTGAAACCACCAACATTTTGCCACATTTTGTATAACTGTTTACACAGGATTTTACTTGTAAAGTGGAATCTCACTATTTTGTTTTCATTACCAGGTTGATGACGTCTGGTGGTGTTATCCAGTTTGTCCATAAGCATATGGGTTTAGTACCCGGTTGGGGAGGAGCTTCAAGGTTGGTTCGTATAGTTGGCAGCCAGAATTCCTTGAAATTGCTTGCGGGGGCTAAAATGGTGGATCCAGAGTTCGGAAAACAGATTGGACTGGTGGATGAGGTTCTCCATTGCTCTTCTGGTGAGAGGAATACGCTGGATCAGGCAGAGCAGTGGCTCAGTCAGTTCATTAAAGGGCCGGAAGCAGTCATCCGAGCTGTTAAAAGAGTTGTTCTCTCAGGACGAGAGCTTCCATTAGAAGAAGCACTTACAGCTGAGAGAAATGTGTTTGGGACAGTGTGGGGTGGTCCAGCCAATCTTGAGGCACTGGCTTTGAAAACAAAAAAGAAGTAACTGAGAATATCAGCATTACTTAAAGTGATACTTCACCCAAAAATGAAAATTCTGTCATCATTTACTCACCTTCGCGTTGTTCTAAATGTTTAAGAATTTCTTTGTTCTGATAAACACAGAGAAAGATATTTGGAATAATGCCTACAACAAAACAGATCTCAACACCCATTGACTCCTATAGTGGAATAAAAATAATTTATAAATTTTTTCGTTCTGTTTAACACAAAAGAAGACATTTTGCAGAATTTAGAACAGCAAACAGTTCTGGGGCAATTTTGACTATCTCTGTTTTTTTTCCTACTATGGTAGTCGATGGGTGTTCAAATCTGTTTGGTTATAAGCATTATACCAAATATCTTTCTCTCTGTGCATCAGAACAAAGAAATTTATACTCATTTGGAACAACGCGAAGGTGAGTAAATGATGACTTTTGGGTGAAGTAAGTAAGAAGTAAGACTTGTTCAATCACATAATAAACATGATTGTCTGTACTTGCGCGCGCACAATCACGCAAGCACGCACACACAAAAAACAACAACCAATAAATTATCTATTTTATAATCCATCTGTTGCTTTTTTCTGACTTTTGATAACGATCAGACTCTGACCTTCCAGTGAATGTGTGAAACTTCAAACTAATTTTTTACCTTAACTTTAACTAATGCTGAAATTGCAACCTACAGCTCCTCTACCCCTCTCTCCCTCCCATTAGAGAAGCTACGGTTGGCGTCACAGGACAAAAGGGTTCCGTAAATGATAGCGGCCATTATCGGTGGTGTTGATGATTGCAATCTAATTCTCACAGGCGAACAACAGACCGAAGCTAAGGACACAAGACAGAGATGTCGTCGTCTGAGACAGCAGAGAGTAACCTTTGCAAGTCAAGTGACAAGGTTTATTTACAAAGAAAAATAAATATATTAAATTGAATTCATTATTTACTCTAATCGTTATAGTGAAAATGATTGTTACTTGTTAAGCATTGTGTCAGTGATGTATTCGCTTATTTTGCATAGCATTTTTTGGCACGGGTAACTTGGTTCGTAACTTATTGCTTATTGAAACCGCTTGCTAATGCTAAAGGCATATAATCTAACCGCGAAAGTCTTAGCAGACGTTTGGCATCACCCCAATTGATCAATTGTATCTTCTCAAATCTTCGTTGACACTGTATTGCTGATAAACCATGCAACTTGGAAGTTTGGATTTTATCCTATCAATTATTAAATTACACATTTGTATGCACAGAAGCTAAGCAGTATTATAATACAATTTACACCCGATTTATGCAAATTATGATTGTAAAAATGATTTCTAACTTGAGTTGCACACGGCCATACAAAAAGGAATTATAGTACAATTACAAAGTGCTAAAAACAAGGAAAAACTCAGTTAAACATGGCTAGGAAAAACAAAGAAAAACAGTGCTGTGCACATTGATAAATTACATGTAAGGGTGTGCCCGCGGTGTATATACATAAAATGGCTCATTGTAAGGTAATATAAACATTTCGGTTCATTTTGTAAGGTATTTCTTCACCACTCACAATATAGTTTTGTATTATATATTACATTTTGGTGAATAAATCCTTCAAAATCCTACACACTGTACCTTTAAACCACAACAGTGACACAAAACAGGCTGTTGGGGATCCCCTAACCATCTGATGTCACATTGTTTACGCCTTCCCATGACCGCTCACAGACTCCGCCTTATGAGCACGTAGCTCCACCTTCCGCCAGAGACTTGCTGTCTGCCGTTTTCAGGCATGATCAGATGTAGCCACTAGCCAGCGACAAAATGTCTAAGAGACAACAAATGTGTGATGTTGTTGGATGTAAAATGGAACATAAAAGGAGGCAGGGAGGAGACCTTTCCGCTGCGACCTCTGGGGCCGGAGTTACTAACGATTGAAAGTCCCAGTCGGGATGTGGAGAACTCTGCGTCCGGGGAAGAAGCCCTTTTTCGGATCAACAAACCAACATTCAATGGTCTGTCTCTCCGGTCCGGAAAGACTTACAGCAACGAGGCTGGACTCGTTGGAAAGGTAGCCAGAAAGATTGAAAAATCAAAGCTCCGGGACCCGGTGAGATTCCGCCGAATGTATCTCCGCCTCAAAATCTCAAGAGTGGATCAGTACCAGCTGTTCGCGATCAAACTTCTTCACTGGAAGAAGTAAGTATTACACGTCGTTTTTAAATCGCCTTTTTTAAATAATGTGTTTAGCATGATAGTGGCTGTTGTTTACATGTTCACGGCTAAACCTGAGATTTTACATTGGTCCAAAGACAGGTGTTATGACGTAATGTTTGTGGTAAAACGCATCGCGCCCATCGGTTCAGAAGACTTGTGACCTGTAAAGCTTATTCATTACAACGAAAGAAAGTTATAGCAGTGTCTTTCTCAGTGAGTTCAGTGTTTTCTCATATGTCCTAAGTGCGACAATACTTAGATTGGATAGAAACTGTTAAATTTAATTTCTGCCTGAATGAATACAAGCCCGCAAAATAATGAATTGTGAAGTTGTTAAGCTCACTGAATACTTTGCTGGCTAAATAGTGGGAGGAAGGGTTTCCTTCTGGCTATTTAAATTAAGAAGGGGATTCCTTCTTAGCTAAACATTCATTGTCTGACCTGCTATACCTTATTTGGTCATTCTGTGAAGCCCTGGACATATGAAACCATCCAGATGTCTTTTGGTAACGTGGTTGTTTTGAAAACCGCGCTAGACTGAAAGACATTCTACGGGTATATTCAAAATGCTCATGTTTTGGTGTGGCCTCCCCATGTTTCTCATTCTTGGGTTCATCATCCCCGGTGTCATCTTGGTTAAGGATTCGCCTCCCACACTGGAGACCCATGTCCGAGCCCCGGCACTGACACATATAATATAAGCTATAGCCCACACCACGTAAAACACAATACAATGTACTTTGGACATGGGAAGTGATGGTTAAGTCGGGAATCGAAGCCGGATCTCCCGCGTAGAAGAGAATGGCTTTGATCAGTTTCCTACAGGGGGGCCTCACAAATGCATGTAGCATGTGCGTCAAAAGGCTTGTCGCCATTTTGAACGGCACCCATGTGAAAGAATAAACATAACATGTGCTGACATGGCATGCCGCCATTACAATGGGGGCCCACTCACATGTGTTAAAATTTAGGGTTTGTTCATTGTGAGAGAACTGCTGAATTAGTGTAGAGCTAAGGCAGCCTCTCCAGAGGCGGAATACGGTGACTCCTCCGCGGTTGGTATATCGGTGCTAAAAATGATTTCATAATTAGGTTTTCCCTGGTTGTTGGTTCGCAAAGCCTTAAGCTATTCCTTATAATGGACTCATGCGGGAGAAAAAGCTTAAAGCGATTTGTTCGACGATTCATCGGGTCTAATCCCTTCCTTACTGTCAGCCTACTCTGATCTGATTGGTCAGATGGTCTAGTCTGCTGTGATTGGTCTACTGCGTGCAGTGTCGCAAATGGAATTTAGGCGGGCATTACATGGAGTGACACAAATCCGACCAAGAACTGAAATTAGAACAACAGACTCATTCACGTGATGCAGAGTGGACTCCTTTTTTTCCCAAGCCAATAACTTTATTCGTTCACGCAGCAATATTACACACTGCATGAAATGTAAATAAGGACATTGTAATATTTAGTCTTTAATGCTGCTTTAGCAGTGCTCTACAATTCATACAGTAAAGTCACGATGCAAAAGCATGTTAATTGCTTTTTTATAGCATTGGTAAACAATAATCAACTGCCACTTATTTCTGTATCTTTACAAAACTCACCTTATGAGACCCCACAGCATCTCTCAGCTTCTAAAGCAAATTCTCTTTCTGTTGGATCTTGCTGCTGTTTACTCTGTGTTTCTCCCAAATCTCCTTGTATACGACATACATGATGACAACAGGCTCTGGATTCTGGAATCAAGATTTCTTTCTGACTTGAGACATGCCACATAGTAAGTGTGGCTCATGGTAGCAGAGATTTCTAAAAACTGACTAAGAAAGAAAGAAATCTTAATTCCAGAATTCAGTAGCCTACATGTTTCTCAGTTCTCTCTGCTACAAGGTGATACAAATCACCTGATTTCTGTGTTCATCCAAGGTAAACAATATACAAATACACTTCTGATTAGCATGATAGTATATTTCCAAAGGTTTATTGTTTTGATGACAGATAATTTCCTGAAGTCTTCTAGTGGGTTCCATCAAGTTGTGTCTCTATCCTTTAAGATCTTTTTGTTGTTCAAGATTTTGAAAGTAAGAGTTACATTTACATCTACATTTAGCAGACGCTTTTATCCAAAGCGACTTACAGTGCACTTATTACTGGGACAATCCCCCTGGAGCAACATGGAGTAAAGTGTCTTGCTCAAGGACACACTGGTGGTGGCTGCTGGGATCAAACCAGCAACCTTTGATTTACCAGTTCAGTGGTTTAACCCACTAGACCACCATCTCCATCTCCGAGTTCTGGCATGTCACACAGGATTTTACAGCTTTATGTTTCTTTTTTTCTGAAATCGAGACCTTATACACATTTCTGATAACACTTTTGAGAAACAGGTTTTTTACTGGTGGGAAAGGGTGTTACTTGCAGTAAGACCAACTGTCAATCAATTTATATTAAAAAATTAACAATATAGTTTATATTTTGAGAGATTTAATGAATTTATTATATGTTTAATTTTATTAAACAGTTAACCAGCTATCAAGTGGTTTACTTAAAAGTGTTTCAAATCCTTCTTTCAGTTATTTACAAAGACCCTGAGGCAGTTTTGGTGTTGGTATTTGAGGATCCATGTGTAGAGGGTGTTCAAAGGCTTTGATTTAGAAAACTATATAATTACGGGACATTTTTTCTACGGTCAGATCCTCTTAGCACATGAGGATCCTCTTTCGGTTTAATAAAAATAATAAAAATGTGAAGTGTGACATTAAATACACACAAAAAATGTTCTCAATTTACCGAAATTATACCAATGTCCTATACAACTGTACTTTCTATAGGCATTACATTTGATGACCATAAAGTTTCCATTTTAGATCAATTAAAATATTACACATTTATTAACAGATGTATTTTTATTTCCTTGAAGAAATGTAAAATGTCCTGACTGTACATGAAATGAGAGTAAAGGTGCTTGAACTAATGATTAAAAAATGTATTTATTCCCTCATCCCGCCTACACCGCTGTAATACACAACTCTAATTACAGGCTTGCAAATGTCTTGCTTTTTGTAGTTCATTACTACTACTAGCACAATATTTACTGCTGGTGATTTGTTCATGCATGCAAGTCTAGTATGCAGTTCACTCTTTGATGCAAGTTAAAAGCAACCATAAAAAATGTTCTGAAGGCTACTTTTACAGTCTCAATGTATTTTAATTGTAAAATTTGACAAAATGGAAAATTCTCTTAACAAAATGATTATTAATTATTATTATTAATTACTATTATAATCATTAATGAAAGATTTAAAAAAAGAAAAACGAACAAACTTAAATATGTATAAACTTTTCAATCAAAATAAATTAACATCATCCTCTCAAAACAATGAAAACAGCAGATTTTTTAACTGATGTGCACATATATGTCAACAAGAAAATAAATAGTGCTAAACGTTTCCCTGCACTGAAATATAAGGTGATTAAATGTGGGCTAGCACTAGTCTGTTGCTTGCTATCTTATTTCACTATGGACATTAAGCCAACAGGTTAATACCACTCACAGACTATAGGCTACCCACCTTTCTTGGTGAAAAACTGGGTTAGTTTGACACACTTTCCTTTATCTTTCCTCTCTCTCTTTTCTCTCTTTCCTTTTTTGAAAACCAGATTTTGATTTAACGTTACTAGGCAACATTGTGTTCACTGTAGTTCTTATCTACTGACTGCAACTAAACTCCGTCACTGAGAGTGCTAGGGCAGGACCAAACCATTTCATGCAGGGTGATCGGTCAATAAGGATGTTTACTTTTTGGCCAACGGGGATTTTTTACTTTTACTGCCAAAAACAAAGAGATCATTAATTTTAACATTATATAAATTTAAATTGTCCTGCTTGTACATGAAGTGAGAGTAAATGTGTTTGAACTAATGATTAAAAACTGAATTGGTTTCCTCACCCCGCCTACAGCGCAAGCGTGAAAGAGAAGCTAGGCGTCCCGTGTAGGAAAACCAACCGCCAACTGGAGTCCAACATTTTAATTTTGCAAAAAATGGCAGTTTGATTCCTACTTTGTTTCTTTGTTAAAGTGACTATGTTCTATCTGTTGAGTAGAGTAGATCTAGTAATCTAGATCTGTCTGATGTCTGCCATATCCTTTTGCTGTTTTTTTGGAAAACATTGTTTTTGTATATTTTGTCTCATCAGCATTTGTTACATTTCTTGTTACATATGGCCAACACATACTGTTAATGTTACATATCAGTTGTAAATGAGTTGAGGCTTCAGGGTTGGATGTTTTACTGTAAAACATGGGATATCTCTTTGGGAGAGACTGTTAAAATACATGCTATTAGCGGATTAATTGTTAGAATTGTATAACTTCTTAAGTTGTACTGTTTCTGCATACTCCTGCAGGGTTTTATCATTCTGTGCATTTGAAGGCTTGTCTGAGTTATATCATTCAATGCATCACAAACTCCCTCTTTTGATGTACAGATTTTTGCAGGTCTTTATTTTGTTAACTATGTTTCTTATTACCAACATATACACTTTTTGCATGTGGGCCTTTACTGTATTAACGGATAACATTTAACTATTGTGTTATCAAGTAGTAAGTCATTTATACTGTTGTTGCACACAGCTGGAAAGTTTCATAATTCTGTGCATCGACTGTTTTTATTAGTTATGTCATGCTTTTCTGAGATGGACAGTTTTTTGCCAAATGTATCTATTTGCAATGTGTTCTGAGAGTGTTCAGGGAGGTGGAATGTGGACTGTGTTGTAACTCTCGAAGTTAAATTTATGAAATAAATAGTTTTTTTGCTATTGTTTTTTAGTGTATATATTACATATACGTACAGCTTATAAATTAAGCACAAACTTGCAGTAGTGTCATACAAAAGCAAAAAATACTTTTAATGCATAAGTTGGTATATTTTGTGTAAATATTTTATGGTATATTTAACATATGTTGGTATATTTTGTTGTAAACCGTTTTGTCTTAACTTAAAAGTTACATTGATTTAAGGAAAACACGTTAGTTTAATGTAATGTAGATACACTTGATTTGACAATGTAATATAGTAAAAAACAAAGGTTTAATGTAGTAATTCAGTTTTATTACACCCAACAAACATGATTAGATATAGTTATATTAATGTAATACTTTATGTGGAAATTTTGTCACACAAATAAATTAATAATAATTAAATGAATGAGTTTTTACCCCTACGAACATGATTATATATAGTTATAGAAATTTTAAACTTCTGCATGGAAATTTGCAACATGATTAAATTACATTTAACTAATGATTTTTTTGACTCAATGAACATGATTATATGTGACCTTGGATGACAAAACCAATCTTTTGGGTCAATTTTCCGAAATTTAGATATTTACATCACCTGAATAGACAAGCTTTCTTGTGGTGTATGGTTTGTCAGGATAGAACAATATCTGGTGGAGAAACAGTCGTTTAAACTCTGGAATCTGAGAGTGCAAAATAATCTAAATATTGAAAAAATTGCCTTTGAAGTTGTGAATAAGAGGCACTAGAAATGTAAAAAAAATTGTCTGAATTTGCCACATGAATAAATTACGTTCAACTGATGAGTCATTCTTACATGCAAACAGCACATTCAAGTAAACGACACATTTGGTGAAATGCCCCACATTTTGACATTAATATAAAAACAAATATGTTGTGTTAACCGGTTCTAAAATTAGTCTTTAAATGTTTTTCTGTGAAGTTTTTACAGGTTTGATCTTGATGTATATTCCATTGAGGGCTCGGAGCACTATTTGAGGGATCATCTTTGGGGTGTGATTTGGGTCTTTAATGAGGTGGTATCTCTTCAGTGTCAGAGCCACTGCTACTTTCAATTCATTCATGGCAAAGTTCTGTCCAATGCAGTTTCTGTAATCAAATACACAAGAGTCTTCATTAGCCATTAGCCATCCAGTGCGCTTGTTTGAGGTTACATGCTTCTCATTAGAAGATTACAGAGCTCTAGATGTACAATGAATGCAATTGTAATGAATTTAAGGCAAAATATGCATCAAGTTAATTACTCTTAGAGATTAATTATGGTTATATCACAAGACACTTTTACCCAAAGCAAAACTTGAAGTGCACTGCAAGGTATTAGTTTCTTCAGGTGGCCCATGTGTGTTTTCTCAGTATTTAAAATGTTTCGAAACAAAATTAGTGAAACAAAAAGAGATTTTGTATATATTGTTCTAATATTTTTGTTCTGCAATTTTTGTGTTGCCTTCTGTAGTAAACAGACTTATATTTTATATTTACTTATTATATAGTGACAGCACTCTTATTTTTGAGCGTCCATTATCGCCAAGGTGCAGTTTGACTGTCTTTTTTCCAGTGCGTCTGCTTCAAATATTTATTCTGCACGGGACAAAAATCACCGCCATCACCGTGATTTTAGAAATTTAACCAGTAGATAATATAAAATACCTAAAAATAAAGATATTGTAAATATATATAAATAAGAGGGGCAGAGTTAAAAGGAAAGCAACAATACAATCAGGCCTTTACAGTCAACGCTTCTGCTTTTGTAAAAATAGATATTACAGGGCGTCTAGGTCACATGATCATTCCAGTTCCAGTGGCTTGAATCTAGGTACGGCTTTTATAGTCCCAATATCTGAAGATTTCTGACTTGTTCACAAACTGCTATCATGATGTGAAGTGTTGTCAAATGTGAGAAAATGTTTTGCAGTAAACTAAAGCACTACATAACTTTGAAAGGACCAGTATGTCTTCAGCGGTGTATAAAGACCTTTCATAATGAAGGGTTATGCTTTAATTATATTAGAATGAGCTATTTTTATCTACAAACAACACGCATGTAATATGCCATGTTGTGTCAGCCGTTGTAGTGCTTTGAAAGGGGAAAACAAATACTATGGGAGACAATCGGGCATGAGATCTGTTTGGTTACAGACATTCTTCTAAATATCTTCCTGAGTGTTCAGCACAACAAAGAAATTTACATAAGTTTGGAACAATCTGAAGGCGAGTAAATGATGACAGATTTTTCATTATTGGGTGAACCATCCCTTCAAATGTGATATAAAGGCAGCACACTTTATAGCAAATATTTACTTGTGCCCTCAAACATAAAATACATAACTCTTTTCCTTTATGTCATCACCGTCATCAAAACACAGAAAACAATAATAAAGGCTACAAATGTGTAAAGATTTATATTCAGAATGATCACCGAATACATAAATAAATATAGACAGTAACTACATTTTAAACCATGTTCAACACGACAGCTGTAATTCCAGCATTCTAAATCAAAATGCCTGTGTTTGTTGGATCAGTTTAAATTTAAATCTTTTTTTTAATAAAATATAGTTCTGAAATTGGTTTATTCGACAAATGCACCTAGCCTTCATATAATCAAGATGAGGTTTGTAATTCATTTTCATAAAATGTTACAAAACACCCCCCTCTGATTTTTTCCACAAATCGCACCCTGATTATGACCCCTCTTGTTGCTACATCATTTACTCGTCAGGGTTCAAATGAGTTCAGAGGTACAGCTCGACCAAAGTTTAAAATGGTTTATGTCTGTGTGACTGAAATTTAAATGAATCACCCAATTGCTAAACTGGTCATGTCTCTGAGCTGAGGTACAAACCTTGGTCCAGCAGAGAAAGGCACAAAGGCATGGGGTAACCTCTTCGCAGTGTTCTCTGGCAGAAATCTTAATGGGTCAAATACCTGTGGATATCACAACATATCACAAATGTAATCTTTCTGGCCATACGACCTTATAGCTTTGACCATATATAGCATCTGCTGTTTGACATTTTGAAAGATAACAACTGCTAGCATGCTTTTCCTTTGTCTCAGTTTTACATTATTGGTTACAAGCAAACATGATGTCCAATCCCCAAATAAGCCCTAAAAAAACGAATTAATAAATAAACAGAGCTGTCACAGACAGCATCAATGATAGTGATAGTTTGGATCACAGTAATTTGACCACATTACACAAAATAATGTCCTAAAAATGTTGATAATCCATAAAAGAGATCCATGTTAACAAATGCAGAATAAAAAAAAAATGCAATTCCTTGGCGCGAGAGCAAGTCAAAGTCAATAGTGGCTGTCAGAACAATGCTTTGAGCGTTTTAAATGCGATTAATCTCCTGACAATGTTGATCAAGTATAGGAAAATAATTAATATGAACCAATGCAGAATAAGAAAAAATAATGCAAATTCTCTTGGGAAAAACAGGAGAAATGTAGCCATCTCGTCAAAGTCAACTCAAGTTTGCAAGGGAGTGCAAAATAATCTCAGTAGAACGTTTTCTGATTGAACAAAAATATTTGTGGGGGAACAAATGTTTTGCAAAGGAACAGAATGCTCTCGGGGTGAGCTAAAGCTTTAAAATGTTTTAATTTTCCTTTCATATCTTTCCACCACCTTTGTCCCTTTAGTGGCTTAGTGCTGCGTCGCATCTGCTGGTTTGTGAAATAACTTTGTGGATAAAGAGAGACTTGCATATCAAAATATAGTAACTGTTGAGTTTTAAGATAAACGCTTTCAATAGAAGATGATCTGCACACTGCCAGTGTCTTGGCGCAACATGTCTGTCTGTACTGTATATGTCGTTATTGAACACCATGTGGTGCACTTGAGCATGCATGGATTTTTCAGACGAAAGTATAATTTTAATTTGCTTCTCATGAAATTTGGACAAATATCAGACACTAGGGTTTTCTGGGACCTCCCCAAACCCCCTGAAATTCGAAAATAAGGTATACATTTTTATCAGTATGAGTGCTCTCACAAACTTTTGCACTGCTAATGAAAGGCTATGCTAGTTGAACTAGAGTAAACAGTCGCAGAGTAAACAATAGTAAATGTTTAGTAAAGATTGTATCATACATGCGGATTCTCCCACACTGTGGCATTCATGTGAATCCCATAAACACTGACACCAACGAGACAACCTGCGGAAGAGTGAAACAGTATTAAGGAGTGTTTTAGGGCATTAAGTCCATGTTTATTGTCTTGCGATCATTGATAACACTCAATGTTATTGACAGTGTTAGTGCTAGTTAAAGTTCATATTGCACATAACAAGCAACTGAGCGGCAAACAGTGAGGTTAATGTTTAAATAGATGTCCCTTGGTGCGGAGGTCATCATATCTGGTACAAAAGTCGATGATGATTGTTTCTGATCTATTCTTCAGCCATTGTCTTTTCTGGCATAATTTTTCTGTTCCCTTTTTGTCGGTCTCTAGACGTCGTGTCGAACGACAGATGAGGTTTGACTTGAGAACCTATCATCTTCTGACTAGTTTTGAAATGACCAATGAAATTTGCATGCCAGACTCCGACCCTGGAAATAAAAGGGAGACGGTGTACTGCCTTTATTCACCTTTTGTTCTTTAGAGCCTTCGATCCTATGATCTGCTCATCTCAGACTTTCTATAACTGCTGGATTATGAACGACGTGCTTCAGCGGACTGTCCCTTCCTGCAGCGACTTCCCCTGGGCGTCTCGGCAGTTCCAGAAGTGTTCAAGTTTTTGCTCTAAAAGAGCTTATTTCTCCAGCACGGCATGGGTGCAACACTCATCAAGGAGGGGGCGGACACGATGTCTGCCTCAAGTGCCTGGGTCTCCAGCATGCTGAGGCAGCCTTCGTGTTTACGTCCAGCCCGTACTGAGGGCGGATGGCAATTCAGATGTTGCGGTCACATGTGGCTATGTTCCCTCGGGACCTAGCAACAAGCTCGTCTGCTTCCCGTTCTGTGAAAGCAGTGGCTAAGGCGAGCAGCGAGGGTGATATGGGGATAACTGTGAGTGTAATCCGTCAGCCACTGGCGTGGACAGTTCGTACCTCGTCTCGTTCGTCTGATCGTTCCCCAAGAGACGATCCCACCCCGTCTTGTTCCTCAATCATGTATTTTTGGAAACGGTGCGTGATAATTATGAGATATCCCTTGCAGCATCGGAGGGTGACTTACTGGCATCCGACCCCGACAACTCCTCATAGCTCCCTCCCTCGGGGGGGATGAAAGGGAGGGAGGGAGCTATGAGGAGTTGTCGGGGTCGGATGGCAGTAAGTTAAGCATGTAGGTTTTCGGCATCTCTGGTGTCAAAGGCTAACACTGTTGCGGGCCAAGCTGCCTCCTCTCTCCACGCCATGGCCATCCTGCAGGTCCATCAGGCCAGGGCACTGAAAGAGCTCCACGAGGGTAGGACCGACCCAGCACTCATGTAGGAACTCCACACTGCCACAGACCTCGCTCTACGGGCGACCAAGGTGACAGCGCGGGCCCTGGGTTGGGTGATGTCCACACTTTATTTGGTGATACTGTAGAGGACATCTCCCAGCAGTTCTCGACAGTTAAGATGCAGACGGAGGCTCTGAAGTATATCCTCCCCCGCCGCGACTCAGACACCCTCCTCCCGTCGAGATCCTGTGCACCGCCTGCTTCCCAGCAGCCCCGGTCCTCTTCGACTCTGGCGCCCCCCACTCAGTCGGCCCATAGGAAACACCACCTCTTTCTCACCTCACAATGAAGACGTCTCTCCTAGTGGCACTCGCCTCTATCAAGAGGGTAGGTAACCTACACGTATTCTCCATGTCCACAGATTGCCTAGAATTTGAGCCCTGTCCTGCTACGTGTCCAAAGTTCCCACCACTCCCTTTCGGGACGAGGTGGTTAACTTTTAGGCGTTCTCCACCCAAGACCCAACCCCATCTGTGTTGTGTCCAGTATGCGCAATGCACCTCTACATGGACCGCACGCAGAGCTTCAGGTGCTCTGATCAGCTCTTTAACGGTTTTGGAGGTCAGCAGAAGGGGAGGGCTGTCTCCAAACAGAGATTGACGCACTGGATCATGGACGCCGTCACTACGGCTACCGGCCCCAAGATCGCCTGTGCCTACTGGCAGTGAGAGGTCACTTCACCCAGGGTATAGCCTCCTTGTGGGCACTGGCTCAGGGCGCCTCTCTGCCAGACATCTGCTGAGCTGCGGGTTGGGCTATGCCCAACACCTTCGCAAGGTTCAACAGCCTCTGCGTAGAACCGGTTACAGCTCGAGTCTTGCATGGTACCAACAGGAAAGAGCGGCGGCCGGTAGGGCCTACGCCTGTGAAAGCACCTTCCCCCCTCTGAGGTGGGTCAGCGCGCTATTTTCGCCTCCCTTCCCCCACTGGGTGAAGAACAGAAATTCCATCTATCACTAAGCACCTCCTAGAGGCGGGCTTGGCAGAGCAGACCTGCACCCTTAGGCCGGGTTTATGTATCCTCATGATTGGTTCCCACCTTGGTAACCCATGACATGGGTACACCTTGGGGTACTTCCTTCAGTCCGCAGATTCCTCCCACAAGTTCTCCCCTACCGGCTAGACCATGTTTGTGTCTCCACTTAACTCCTCCCTAAGGTAGGAAGTGGTCTCTCTAGCACGTTTCCACAGTGAGGAAATAGCGCTTCCCCAGTGGCCCTTACGGTGCCGGCGGCTTCTAGTTGTTAGAGAAACAAGGTCTCTGCCTGTGACGACCGGTGGCAGGGGCTTCCCACCTTTCCTTAAAGTTCTGGGACCACTTACCCATCAACTGGAAGTTACAATTTCGCGCACACATCTAACAAGCCCATCAGATTGCGGTCACGGTCCACTTTCTGGCCTCAGTTACCACTGGACTACACTTCCCATAATCCCTTTCACCCGTCTCACCTGATCCGTATCATCTGGACATCAATTGTTAATTCCCATCACCTGTCTACCCCTCGTTATCTATCTTATTCAAGTTCTCTCCTTAGTTCAGTTCTTTGTCTGGTATTGTACGTGTATATGGTGTTGTACTTTTTCCTGTGTCTCCTTGGATTATATTAAACCATATTGGATTATATGCGTTTCTCGAGTGTTCCCTGCACGAATCGTTACAATTGCGTTGATAAATTGTATATTTATACATATGAAAGATACCGCATAATAAAATACGTTAGATTGAAAGTCATGCTGACTGACATTAAAAAAGGGGAAAATTTGTGTCCGTGAACACAAATTAATAGATTACAGTTTGTGACAATGTGAGACTTGTCATGTATGGCACATGATTTCATAAAGCAACATCACATGCACACGATGTAGGCAGGAGAATGTCTTTTGGGGGACCATTAAAGCAAAGTGTTAACAAACATTAGAGAGACAGTCTACTAATATTCTTATTACTGATGATTAACAAGAAGTTTTATTTACAGTTTAAAATTTTATTTATTGTTTGTAAATGTCAAAATAAAGTGTTGAAGCAGATAATCATTTTCAACTGATTTAGGTTTTTTTAAAAATATTAAACTAATATTGGTAATATAATATCAGTGATTTAAATAAATGTTTTGACATGCTCATTTAAATTAGCATTTAATTTGATGTACATTTTGTTTTCTTCTTGAGGACGCAGGAGAGGTCAAAGCCTTACCTGCAGGTACAGTCCGTCCGTCAAAGAAAGTCATGGGTTTAGTCAACTTTCGGGACATTCCTGGCACAGGAGGGTAAAAGCGTAGGGATTCTTTAATACACATCGTGGTGTATGGAATTTTATTGAGGTCCTCCCTGAAATATATATAAAAAAGTTGACTTTACCACTATTTAAAATCATTTAGCAGTTGGATCATCATAAAATTTTATTTGGGATTCAAAAATGTTCCCTCTATCCCTAATCTCACAGATATTCGTATGAAAGTCTGAGGTGGCAGATTTGTCCAAAGTAAACTAAAAAAACATTTATTATTATCACGATTATTAGAAAAATCAATTCTGAAGCCCCTTTTCTAATCATACCCAAAACCTAATAGAAAAGCAAATCATACTAAAACATTTAAAAATGTAAAAATTTGTACAAATTAGCCATGCTGTAAAATATGATCGAATTCCTGTGAAATTGTGTTGTCCCTCTACATTTTGACTTGACACATTCAACTATCCAAGCCTCCTCATGATATCAGTAATAAAAATACCACTCCATAGTGTCTTTTCCTGCCAGGGCTTGCAGGATCTCCTCCCTGCATTTCTGCTGGTGCTTGGGGTTACAAGCAAGACTGTACATGATCCAAGATATGCCACTGGCTGTGGTGTCATGGCCTTCAAACATAAATGTGTCCACCTCAGCCCTGATATCCTCATCTGACAAACCTTGCTGATTCTCATCCTGAGCGGCACGCAAATTATAGTTACCTTCAGTTATCAGTGTGATATTATGCAATATATTTTTAAATGTCATGAAGTTATGATTTTCTGAAGTTTTTATGTTATGTAGTGCATGGAAAAGTCATACTCGAGCAGAGAGAAGAATGTCCAAAAAGTCCAAATATCTTTTGTTTTTGACGATGCCCTGTTCTCTTTCAATCTTCAAAACTTCCTTTCTCTTCCTGATAACATCCTCTGAAAATATCACAATATTATAATGTCAGGGCAACTGGATATGAACATGCAAGATATGGTTGTCAAAGAAGGGATACCTGTATGCCTGTGTGCTATATTGGATGCCTTCCTGAACCTGTATCCATGTGGACTGAGGTGAAATATGGCGTTGATGTGGTACGGAAAGAACCGGAACCTGAGGTTCACCAGGCGACAGAGCTCATAGACTGCCTGGATATACGGATTGGTTCCACTGCAATGACATCAGTATGACAACAAAGTGACAGAAATATGCTAATGCAGATGAAGTAAACCGGTACTAACTCACCTCTCTGTCTGACAGTTACTGTTACAGCTGAAGGCACATTTCATTATGCTGTCCAGCGTCATGAGACTAGCATGTTGAAACAATTCAAACGACTCTTCTGATTTAGCATGGACCTCCCATTTATCCTGAAAGAGAAAAAAAAGAGTGAAATGGTTGTTTAGTGTGCTCTGTCATTTATAGATGAATTTTATCAACCACATTTCCACTCCATTTCATTCCTTTTAAATTTCCCCTCATGAAACATATTTTTTTGCATACAACCACAAATACAAACATTTACAAGCTCCTAAAAAGGGAAGCTCTGAATTTACATTTACATTAATTTACTAATTCACAAATACAGCAAAACTGACTGTAGTATATGTTATTACTTTTGATGTTCTGCTTGTAACCTCTTTCTTTTGAATAAACTGATTGCACGCTTTAAGCTTTCTAAGTTATGTTGTGTGTATTTACAAATCAGAACTTACATTTATGGATTTAGCAGACGCTTTTATCCAAAGCGACTTACAGAGAGTAATAAGCGATATGTCATACGGGAAAAATAATCCAGTAGGTACCAATACAAAGTTACTAGATTCAACAAAGCTAAACCAATACCTGTTGAGAGGTTATTATATATATGTTTATATATTTTTTTTCATATGTAAATATTCTCGCTGTGTGTTGGCACTCTTGCAATCTTAAATTACCTGTAACCAGTAATGATGCAAGTTATGATTTAGACTTTGTTGAATACTTACATTGGGATGATTCACAGTATAATATAATTCAAGGCAAAGTATGTTTACTACGTAACTCCTCCTCTTTTTATTCCCTACCTGATGATCTATGCTATAATTGTAGCAAGGCTCATTAAAAGGAAGGAAGGAGGCTGAAACCGGCAGACATTTAAATAAAGTTTTAATATAAATAATAACAGCCGGCAGCCCCTCACGGCCAACCACCGGCGAACAAAACAAATCACAAACACAGAAGTAAAACATACATACAACCATAAAACATGTTTGGGCCCGGTCCTCTCTCATCGACGGTCCGGTCGCTCGTTCTCTTATATGCTCCCGAATTCCTACATGATACGAGACTGGTGCGTGCACAGCTGGCACTCATTAACAATTAGTCACCGGTCTCGAACCACAGTCTCGCCCCGCCTACTCCACTACATACCCCCATCGCCTCTCACAGGCCGGGGTACCGCCGAGACTGTGCTTGCTCCCCCCCTCCCACAGGGTCTCCCAGTCTCGGAGTACCTTTCCCCTGGGGGCATGCAGTGACGAGACAACGGAGACGGAGCCCTCGGAGCGACCAGAAAAAGAGAGGGGAGAGTGGAAAAAACAAATTATATTCCGGTTCCCCGACATGCTGCCGCTCGGTCCTCAACCAGCCGGGGAACTCTCCTTCGCGGTGCCTTGCGGTAGCCCTGGGCCCTCGGTGGACGGCTGTGGCTCCTCCTTTAGAGGGGAGCCAGGGCGTGTTCACCGTCCCCTGCTCCTCCCCCTTGGGCGGATGGACGCAGGCTCCGGCCTCTGGCAGGCGGTGGCCGCACTCGGCACTCCCGCCCCCTGCTCCTCCCCCTCTGGCGGACGGCGTCAACTCCCTTGCTCCCGCATGGACGATAGCAACCCCACCTCGACCCAGGTGCGCAGCAGCAAAGGTTGCTGTTCCACTGAAGCTTTGACGATGGCCGTACTGTGCACTTCCGTTTCCCCAGAGCCACCACTTCGGGCAGCCACTGGCGGACGCCGTTCGTCTTGGTTAAACGGATGTAACGTCTTGGTTACAGATGTAACCTCATGGTTACAGATGTAACCTCAGTTCCCTGATGGAGAGAACATGACGTTGTGTCGAACCGACAGATGGGGTTCACTCTTGAGAACCTATCAACTTCCACTAGCTTAGAAAAGGCCAAGGAAATTGGGGAATTAAATTTACATGCCGGACTCCGCTTCCGGATATCCGGGTATAAAAGAGTATAAAAATTCTGAGGAGCTTGAGAGCCTCTCACGACTGCTGCAGCGGTCGGCACGTGTTTGGGCAAGTAGGACACAACGTCTCGTTCCCTCCATCAGGCGACTGAGGTCACATCCGTAACCAAGACGTTCCCTTTCTGTTGGTGTTCTGTTGGACAGATGGGGTTCTTATTGAAAACGCCACAACGCTGTGCCGAATCACAATCTCTAGCGAAGCGACGGCGACTGGCCTGGGCGTGTCAGATGGGAGCGTTTTCGTGAAATTGTAATCTTCCAGTGGATAGGTAGGTAGGGGATCCCAGAGCTTTTTGAAAAAGTAGGAAGCCTTTACCTTCGGTGCTCACGGTTCCGTAAGGCCACTGGGTAAGTGCACTTCCTTGAATGGGGACCGCACTATAGAGACCACTTCCTAACATCGGGAGGAGTTCTAGTGGGGACACTCGCATGGTCTCACCGTCAGGGGAGAGCTCATGGGAAAAATAAGCAGACTGAAGTAGTTAACTGCAAGGTGGAGGTCCACCTAGGGAAGGTCATGGGTTAATACGTGGGAACAAATTATGAGGATACATCAGACGGAACCGCTTGACTGGGGGAGTTCCTACATCCAGTAGCACTAGGTCTGGTTAGAGCTATATGTGGATAACTCAGAGGGTACCCAGCCTAAGCGGCAGGGCTGCTCGGCCTAAGCGGCAGGGCTGCTCTGCCCAACCCGCCCGCAGGGGGTGCTTGCTTGGTGATGGATGGGATCCCTGTTCTTCACCTCGTGGGGGGAAGAAGGGAGGCTAAATATCACACTGACCAGTCTATGGAAGGGGGGAAGGTGCTTTCGCAGACATACGCCCTAACGGCTGCCGGTCTTACATGTTGCCATGCAAGACACGGGCTGATACCGGTTCTACATGGAGATTGTAAAACCTTGCGATGGTGTTACTCATATCCCAACCCGCAGCTCTGCAGATGCCTGCCAGAGAGGCGTCCTGAGCCAGTGCCCACAAGGAGGCTAAAGCCCGGGTGGAGTGAGCGCTCACTAAGTGTGGGCACGGGCGAACTTGAGATCGGTATGTCGTCGTGACGGCTTCCACAATCCAGTGAGCTACTCTCTGTTTGGAGACAGCCCTCCCCTTCTGTTGACCTCCAAAACAGACAAGAGCTGATCAGAACTCCTGAAGCTTGTCGGTTGTCTGGTTCAGGTCACCTGGGATATGTGTGGCTCGCAGGGAGTGGGTCACCTGCTGACTTCACAGGAGGAGGCGGTGGGCGAGTCGTGTTAACTGCCGTGAGCGAATGCCACCCTAGTGGTTGATATACGCTACGGCAGTTGTGCTGTCTGACCGAACCAGCACGTGCTTGTCCTGCACGAGAGGTTGTAGACTCCTTAGTGCAAGAAACAATATCAACAACTCTAGGCAATTGATATGCCAGTGCAGGCAGGGGCACGTGCAGGCAGGGGCACGTCCATCAGCCCGACACTGTGTGCCCGTTTCACACTGCACCCCAACCTTGCAGGGAGGCGTCTGTCTTCACCACGACATGCCTCATGACCTTCCCAAGAGTGACCCCTTTCCGTAGAAAAGTCATTGAAGATCAAGGGGTTAGGGTGCATCGGCAGAGAGGCGTTATGACCATACGCTTGCCGCCGGTGTGCCGTGCTCTCCACGGAACTAGACTCTGTAGCCAGTGTTGGAGAGGTCTCATGTGCGTCAACCCGAGGGGTATCACCCCCGCTGAGGATACAATGTGTCCCAGGAGCCTCTGAAATTGTTTCGGGGGACCGCTGACTGCTTGAAACGTTCTGTGGTCATTCTGTGGTCAGTAGCGATGTCATGGAGAAAGAGTCGAGTTCCATACCGAGAAAGAGGATGCTCTGTACAGGGGAGAGCTTGCTCTTTTCTCGGTTGACCTGTACTCCCAATCGATATAGGTGCCGAAGCACTAGGTCCCTGTGTGTACACAATAGATCTTGCGAGTGAGCCAAGATGAGCAAGTCGTCGAGATAGTTTAGTACCCGCACACCTCTCTCCCTGAGGGTGGCTTCCACGATCTTCACAAAGACTTGTGGGGACAGGGACAGACCGAAAGGGAGGACTCTGTACTGATATGCCTGACCTTTGAAAGCGAACCGTAGGAACGATAGAGAATTAAGACATGACAGTAGGTCTTTTAGGTCGATTGCCATGAACCAATCTAGACATTTGGATTTGGATTCAATTTATTGTCATTACACATATACAAGTACAGTGTAACGAAATGGATTAAGAAGAAAAATGCAGCATAACATGAGGAAAGTGGTGAGAAAAACAGATACAGATAATACACCATAGACAAGACTTGCAACAGGGGAAGTTAATCCAGCTCCGGCAAGCAGCCATCCGGTCCAGTACCATTACGGCACCGTTCACAGACCCGCTTGTCAGGCTGGCGGTTCAAAGCGACGGAGGCGTGGGATCGGGTCAGGGCAATGTCCTTATGTGTGTGCGTGTGTGATAGTTTCTGAGTCTGTAGAGTGGGAGAGGAACGCAAGAGCGTCTACACAGGGTTGATTTCCAGCTGCGGGCTTGGCCAAGGCCAGTGCTGGTTCCGGGGAGCCGAAAAAAATAAGATTAAGTTTGTTTAGTCGTGAGGCGAGAAACCGTATCCAATTCATGGCCACTCTTATTGTCCATTTAGATCTCCAATAGCTTCAATCGATACGGGAAGCCTTGTGAGGCTTTGGACAGCTGTTCCCGTTTTATGAAATTCTTCGATAACCCAGGGCAAAGCCTAATCCAATCAGCACAAGACCTGCTATCATGGTTCCGAATAGGTAGATGTCTTCGATGTCCTCCACGGAAAGAGCCGCCAGACACATGATTCGCCATCTCTCCCACGCGCCCATTGTGTAGCAAGCTGCGAACGTTCCGTCAGGGCAGTTAGGTTCCCCCGAACCCAATGGTGTCAATTGCGTTGAGAGACCAGTTGATCAGATACATAATTTTCAAGTTTGGAGAGCAGTGCAGAGAGAGTCTCTCAATAGATGAGACGAGACAGGAGACAAAGCAGGGAAAATAAGGGCAAGGACGGGGAGTGAAAAATGCAACCGCTTCCGCTGAGAGCCAAACGAGAAAAAAAATCATCTTGACATCCAGGGGGTGGTTCAATGGCTGGCAGTGCGGATCCTTCACCTTTAGGGGAGGCCCCGGGAGGAGATCGGTTCTGCTGGTTTTCCTGCCAGGCGATGCAGCTCAACCGCACTGTCGGTTTGAGAGTGCTGAGGGCTTCAGTATATACTAGACATTGCATCTTGCCATGACGCATTGTTGGGTTGCCGAACACAGTCATGTAGAGGGTAAGAGCAGCAGTAAGAAACACCCAGAGAGATTGGAAACTCTTTTTGTGAGAATGTGGGTGGTAGGCCCCCGGAGGGACCTAGCTGATGTTGAGACGGGGCAAAAACCGTCCCGGATCGACCGACCAGCAATGTTATGGCTGGGGTCGGGCCCAAAGATGTCGATCTCCCTTGGGTCATTCCGTCAGGAAAAGCAGACGTTCTCGGCGTCACATATCTGCGCCAGGTTGAGCCAAAGGTGCCACTCCTGGATCACGAGTGTGGACATCACCCAACCCAGGACAGGAGTCTAGGTCGACCTCTCCAGGTGGCCGCCTTGTGCGGACACAGGTGCACCGTGACTGCGCGTTCCGACTTGGGCACGTCAACATAGCTGCCCCACCATCGAGGGAAGTAAGGGGGACGGAACTGGTTTGATGAGGCGAAAAAGGGGCGTTCCAGATCTTACTCAGCTCCTCATGCACTTCCGGGAGGAATGGTACCGGGGTTGGACACAGCTTGGAGTCGCGCTCAGACCCCAGGTACCATGTGGCCAGCCGTGAGCGTTGGGTAAGAGGCTGTGCGGTGCACTGCAACCCAGTGCTCAGGGCGGCCCGGGAAAGCTTGGCACCGCGTCGAAAGAATCCGGGCGTCTAGTAGAGAGTAATCTCGAAGATTTTTCAGTCATAAGCAAAGGCTCCGAAGAACAAAAGGTGAAAGAATGCAGCACGCCATCTCCCTTTTATACTGGGATATCCGGGCCAGAGTCAGGAATGCAAATTTAAGAGATCGCAAGTATTCATTTCTATATATAGAATATAAAGATGCACCGATTGCAATCTTCTTTGCCGATTCTGATTTTATATCCACAAACTATAATTGACAGTATATAAAAAAACATAAAACTTTTCTTCAATATACATTTTTTCATATTTTTTTTATCATTACATCAATTCTTGAACATTAAAATTTCCCTAAATACAGTTCTACAACCTGCATTAAATTACAGAATCTTCTCTTGCCCAAAAAACTCTTAAATTGAAGAACTCTGTGACTGAAAATAAGTATAAATAATAAAATATAACTAAACTAAATCACTTAATCAGCCTTTTTCATTTTTGTACTCTCACAAAAGTCTAAGATAACAATAAAATACTTCAACTTTATTCTTGTCCGTTTCTGTTTATTAAACTATCATGGATCTATTTACTTTTTTAGGAAATGTTAAATAACTTGAATTTATCTTTGGTCTGTAGTACTAAAAGAAGTGGGTTGATTTTAGATGCCACTTAAATAAAAAGTGAATTCTACTCTAAATATGTATTTGCCCTTTTTTGTGTTAGTAAAGAACTCAATCAGATATATATCACAAATATTGGTTGATTTATTCATTTTTTATAGTTTGTATTTTTTCAAGTCGTGTTGAATGTCATTTTACCTAAGTGAAATGACCATAGTTTTACCGTAAGACAATTAATCGGGTTGAATGGAATTTACATTTGTTTTACACATAGTGAACGACTTCAACATGAGTTTAGCATGTGTCAGAGTTTAGCATCACAGTTAGCATGTAGTACATACCCGAAGTAGACAGAGCAACGAAGGTGAACTACTGGAGAGTCAAAAATGATCTGTGCACTACATGATGTGTGTGCGCACGCGCGGACTCGCTCAGTTCGGTGGAACCACGCAGTCACGAGCGTAAATGAGCTGTGAAAGAGAGCCATCTTGAAGGGACGTTTACTTGCGTATTTGAGGTGATTGCCCGCATCGATGGCAACATATGATCGGCCGATCATGCGAAAACCAGACGATTCCGGTTCCTAACCGGTGCACCTCTAGAATAGCTGCGTTAAGTTTGTGCCAACTTGTTAATGATGGTTTTATTGGTGTTCAGAAGTGTTTAACCTACTTCGTTGCGATGTTCTCACCATCTCACTCTCTCTTTCCCTCTCTCTCCGTGCTCCCTAACGCGTTTGTGTTTCATGTAGTTTGTGTTCATGCAATCGTTATTACACTGCACATATCAAGAGACGTTGATTGCAACTTTCTGGCATACACCACGCCTACCAAGTAAGGGTTCTGTTGGCAGGGGTGCCGCCAGGAATTTTGGGCCCCATGACAAAAAATCAAATTGGACCCCCTCTGCGCAGCTGTTGTCACCACATTTCTAGGACCTAACCATAAAAAGCTTTACATAACTCTAATTAAAGGCTTGCAACTGTCTTACTTCTTGTAGTTCAATACTAGTACTAGAACAGTATTTAATGCTGGTGATTTGTCCATGCATGCAAGTCTATTATGCAGTTCACTATTTGATGCAAGATTAAAAGCAACCATAATTTTTTTTTCTTAAAATTATTATTTTTTTACTTTTACTTCCAAAAACAAAGAGATCATTAATTTTACCATTATTAAATAAATATATATAATGAATGATGATGGTTTGATAATTTTATATAGTTTTTACCTATTTTTAGGGCCCCTGTCAGTCATGGGCCCTTGGAATTGTCCTAACTCCCCCCCCCATACGGCGCCCCTGACTGTTGGCAGTGGAAATGCAAGACTGATACGGATTGCAAGACTGATTTCCCGTACCGAAATTGTACTGTATTGAACTGCACTGAACCATACCTCTCAGTGGAAACGAGGCAGTATACTGCGTAAAGTGGCGTTACTTATGGCCATGAGATAACGTTAAAGTGTATAATATTATTGATGTATTTGCTGGACGAATACATACAATTATTTTTATCACTATACTGCTAATGAAAAATAGTCAAATATGCATACTTAATGACGATTATTATACGTTTTTTCATTAGAGCTAAACTATTTCCCTGTCTGAAATTTATGTTTTAAATAACTTGTTTCCTGGATGTGATCTTTATAGATCTGTTGAGCTAAGCTCATCATTATTTTAACATGCAGCTAAAAACGCAAAAAAATATCTCTATTTTGTTTTTGCACTAAACAACATCATACAGGTTTGGAGGGATGTGAAGGCGGGTAAATATAGTCTCTTTAACTTACAAGCATAATTTTTGTGGAATCAGCAATAAGTGTCACGTAAGGCTTCAAAACATCATAATGGAAACCAGGAGTGAGGAGTCTTCTATGCCGAAACCATTTCTGTTCAGTGGACACAAGTAAACCCTCTCCTGAGGAGACAGATTTGACAAGTTAGCTGGTGTGATAACAGTGTACTAAAATCATATATAACCATCTGGTGATGTGTGCCATATTCTCAATGTTCAAACATTGGCATCTTTTGAAATCAAGCCACGCTATGTCATTGTGTTGTGTACTTTTTGATTGAAATATTCAACATGTGTGCAATTGAAACACTATTCAGACATAAAACATAAATTAATCATGTGCAGTAATAAAAGAATGTTTGACTTTTCGTGTTTTCTTACCTATCCAAGGAACAAGAAATGCATACGCGACATCATCTTTTGGTTCTGTCATACAGATAAAATAAGGGCATTCAA
Source organism: Triplophysa bombifrons (assembly GCA_029783895.1). Classification (NCBI taxonomy): domain Eukaryota; kingdom Metazoa; phylum Chordata; class Actinopteri; order Cypriniformes; family Nemacheilidae; genus Triplophysa; species Triplophysa bombifrons. Next base: position 11,364,466 of record CM056455.1, read on the forward strand.
AAATGATTAGAAAATAAACTGTAATTGAAACTATCAGAAAGATCCGCACCTGTTGATGAGAGAATGGTCTTCACATACAATGGATGATGAATGTTCAAAAAAGAGACGAATGGACCAAACCACAGTGGAAAAGCAAGGGGATACTGTTCACCCCACCTGAGGATCTTGTCGAGATCTTTACCATCCTGTCGAAACTATAAATGTAAAAAATCTGTTATCCAAAAGAAAACCTTTTTCAAGAACAAATTGTGGCTTCATTCATAAAAATAACTCTAGTTGTATTCATTTTTTTATGATTTTTTTAGTTGCATCATCCCTGACAGAATATGAGTCTAATACAAGGTTGTTCTTTATATTGCCTTACAATATAATTATGTAACTGTTTAGCGGCTGTGAATAGACAATGGCTCAGGCATAAGGTTACAGAGTTGAGAATGTGGAACAGGGGTGAATTTTATTTTGTTCAGGCCTACATTTTGAAGTACTTACTCTAGTGTTAAGTAGTCTTCTTAGATTACTTGGTAAAAAGAATGCATTTAGAGTAAAACAAGACAAAATTGAGATGTTTTATTAAAGGTTTTTGCTCTTGGCAGTTTTAGAAACGGAATAACGATGAAAAGATCAAACAAAAATGGCCTGTGTGGTTGTTTTTCACATTGCAGTTTAACAATACTTATGTAAGCATTCTAATAAGGCTGGGGCTAATTGTCACACTCTTTATTCTAGTATAGATATCTTGGGAGAATTTGTTTATTTTTCGGTATAGGCTCAGAACTTAAAGTCTTCACTCTTTATATGGTTCATTAAGCAAACGCTGGCCACAAGCTTTTAAATTTAAACTTATTAGTCTATTTTATGACGGCAGTTTATAAAATGCCATTCACTGAATTAAATAGTATTGTCCATAAACCCCAGATGCAGCAAACCTTTGCCTAAAATTTTACCGTATGAGCAGCGAGTTACTAAACGTTAAAAACAGCTTCTATGTCAAACCTGTCTACCTCTTCCATATTTTCTGATGTCTTTTATTATGATCTGTTTGTAGCCTACCTCTTTCACGTGTCCAAAGAGCCAGTGATCCGGTGGTCCTGGAAAAGGCTCCAGTATACGCTTTCCTTTTCTCCTCTTAATTATCAACTGAACAACAATAAACAAAATATACAGAAGAAACGCAACAGCAAGAGCATGATGAATGCGCAATGTTTCCAAATAAAGAAGCTTTATCCGCCGGAGACTTTCGCAAAGGTCCATGTCATGAAGTGTTGATTCTCGTGTTTGTGTTGGGCAGCAGACAGAGCAGGCTCCAGCGCCCCCGCCCACTGTTCAGAGCGACTCGAAGCTCACCAGGCGTGTTCACAACTTGTAATTCACGACTTCGCCTATGCAAATAATAATAATGAAAGCAGGAGTAATGATGATAGCAGGGGTAGGTGAGAAATGCGTATTTGGCGTGCTGTCCAGAGAGCGGGCTCCGAGATCGCTGGTGCATTCCGAACCAGGAATACTCTTCCCCGGGGTCCTGCTATGGGAAGCGTGATCGGGGAGATGAGCCGGGGAGGTGGAGGGATGTTGTATGACTTGTAGAGAAGGCACGAGTAAGAATCTGGTCTTATTTATGAGGAGGCTCGCTTGAGCTGATAGGATAGATGTCGTGATTTCTGATAGCAGCGGGCTTTGATTATTGGCTTCGGTTTCTCCCGAACTTTTTTAATTAAACATCATTTAGAAAAAAGCACAGCCTCAGAAATTTACTTAACTTGCTAGAAAACTGTTTTTCCGTACCTAACAGCGGGAAACAATGACGAAATCACGTGATATTCGGCAGCAAGTTCAAAGGTTGCACGCTGAACGTGAGGTCAAAGCTTGGAATGCAAATGTAGTGAAGGCTCTGAGTAAATCGCTATGTTACTTTCGTCCTGCGTTACTTTCGTGCACGCTCTCCCCTTTACCACATTTTGCCTAAGTGAACTGCTTCTTTAATAGCATGACTTTAAATTATTTGTGTGTGTGCTATCAAAAATAGCACACACACAAATAACAGACAGACTTGGAATATAATACAGAATTCATATGGACTTTTCCCTTGCCCCAAAGTTGTTTAGAACACATGAGATTTTCATCAGAAAGAATCAGAGACAGTCAGCATTGGGAATATATTTTAAGACTTTATTTAGCCTTATCGACCAGTCCTTGTGCTTTGTTCACTGTTCATTTCTTCATTTGCTCTCTGTAAAGAAAATGAGTGTTTGTGTTTTCATTTTCTTAGATATGGCAGCATTCATTTTTACCTGTGTGCTTGTTACAAAAAGTTTAATTGGAACTCTTAAACTTTATGGGGCAGTTTCCCGGACAGGGCTTAAGCCGAGTCCCAGACTAACGGAAATGTTAGAGGTGTCTTAATTGAAAACTACCTGCAATGACAAATCTTAAAAGGTATCAGTGACATTGTTTTGCCACCAGTAGATGCACACCAGTAATGTATTTGTAAAGTCTGTTATTATGACAACTTAAATATCTTAATTTAACTGAGGCCTAGTCCGGGCTTTAACAAATCCGTGTACGGGAAACCGCCCATAAATGACCTTGGGCCGGATTCATGAAAATCTTAACAATTATACAAAGACAAAATATAACAATTTTCTTAAGATAAATTATACAAAGTTCGATTTTAGAGAAAACATGGCAGATAGGATTAATTTTCTTCCTAAGAATCTTTTGTGAATCCGGCCCCTGGATTCTTCAGCTGAGCATCTACTCACATGGTTTCAACAAAGTTGCCCTGTCTTTTCTCCTTCCACTCAATGATTTTCTGGATGCTTTGCCATCTTGACATCTCGATGTGTTTATAATATGCCTGCACCATGCTGAGTGCACGGGAGTTGCCCACACGCAACTGGGCTTTCTGCACCCTCGACACTGATGCCATATTACATGCAATCTCATATGCACGCTTTAAATATACATATGATTCATCATACTGCATCTGTACACAAATAACACACACTTGCTAATGCACTATAATTCAGATTGAACAAAATAATCTCCTGAGTGGAAACTACACAATGGCTCTGTTCCAAAATCCGAATGTGCTGCTTTGCTGTCCTGTGCCAGTACATTAGCTGACTTCTAAGGCAGCACCCTAATCTAACTAATAGATATATATGCAAATATATCTCCCCACTGACTGGCTACTCAGTCAAAAGTAGAAGCAAATTAATAATTTTTATTGCAGATGGTTTTTCATTCTGCTGTCATGTCAATGTTTGGGACCCAATCAGTCCTGTATGGATGTGAGTTTTCTGACAAGTGATTAGTCACAATCTTATTCACAGCATAGCTGATTGGCTAAAAAATCTGAACTCAGAGAATCCATATGATTGCAGACATAATGAATTTCCCCTAAAATGCTATCCACATAGGCAGCTCTAGGATTTGAAACAGAGTCTATGATTTAATCTTCAGTATAATCTGTTTGCAGACACAATTCTCTGTATGATACAACTGTCAAACCACTTTTACTCTTCTTTTACTCTCTTACTCTGGAGTTGAGGATTGATCCTAGATATGTGTAGGCTTTCTCAAGATTTTCGTCCTGTTTGTTGCTCATAGAAATCTCAGCAAACGTTTCCAAATGTTGAACTGCTTCCGTTTGCTTGCCCTCACTGTAACACACATTAAGGCGTCTTACTGTATATCATTCATAGTAGATGTGTAGATATAATCATGACTCAAAGCAGAAACATCCAAACATCTAGTTATACAAAACATCTATAAACATTCTTTTACTTTTAATGGTATTAGCTAAAACCATACTTACAAAACACAGCTCACTTTGAGAAAGTCACTCGACTTTATGACGTCAAAACCAACTTCATAAAGTGGAATAACAGGAAAAAGAGTTCCTACTTTCAGTCGATTTTAGAGTATTATACATTTTGTGATACATTCACAAAAATAGGGTACAATATACTGTATTAATATGAAGGAATTTTCTGTATTATTTTTTACAGTTGTTTTACCTGTATTTTACATTTTGCACTGCATTAAATTGCATTTTAGCATTAACGGAAATGTAAGTAAAATAAAGGAAAATGTACTGGTAATTTTCTACCAATACTTTATCCGTTTTTTTACGGAATCTTTTTTTAAGTGTTGTTGTTTATTACTGCATTGTAAGTAAAATAGGTCACAGAGAAAACAACTGGCCAGGAGTAAAAATATTGATTTTACAGGTCAATTAACAACAAGACTAATTTACAATAGTGGGTTAGGGTTCGATTTTTACAAATGGGACAAAAACTCTTGTTTTTATGACAGGTTTATGACCAAACACATTTTTTATTTATTGTACAGTGCCATGAAGAGTCTAGTTTATGCAGTTTGTTGTAAACTGGCAAATCAAACCTTCATCTGCAGATATTCAGTTCAGTTTTGTGGGAATGAAATGCTTCAATATGTGTTTATTGTGCGTACGTGCCTCTCCAGAGATTTGGCAATGGCTCCATATGCTCTTCCCAGGTTATCCATATCTCCATGTGCTGTGGAGATGTCCTTATACACACTGAGAAACTGACACAGAATACAACACAAATCTAAACTGTGTAAAATATTCCAAGACTAATTGCAGATTATACAAACAAAATTTCTGTTTGTTCTGAACTGACCTGTATAGCTGTTGTGTGGTCTCCTATACTCTGATATGCAATGCCTAGTCTATAAGCCGCCTTTCCTTTAGGCCCTGAATCTGCTGCTATAAGAAAAACCTCATGAATTAAATGACCATTGTGAAATAGCGGCATCTAGTGGTGAGGTTGCGACTTGCAACCAAGGATTCACTCCTTCCCGTTTCCTTTCGAAGCACTACCGAGGACGAAGAAATCGTTGCGTTTTCACTTCTTTCACGAATAAGATAACATATTTACAAAACACGTCCTGTAGAAACAACATGGTCACAGGGAAACAACATTTCATGCAAGCAGACCCATGGTGTCTATAGATAGATAGCTCATTGTAAGGTAAGAAAAACATAAAACTTGAAAGATTTTAGAGCAAAGTGAGTGAAATTCTGATGCAATCAACTGTACTATTGATTACCCAAATGGCCAAAATAAATAGAACCTAGGTAAGCAGAGATCAGAGTACTACAGAGTCTCCATAGGGGAGTGTCACATGTGATACCAGGTATAAAGGTCAGCTCACACAGACAGTACCTTGGGTCAAGCTATGGTTAAGAATGTAGAAGGTTGGCATGAGGACATCGCAACGGAAGAACAATGCTACATTACCACCTTCAATAAAATATTTTCCCCACAAGCACTTGGTCTTGCTTTCTAGAAGCATTCTAGTACATTGGCAAGCCACCCCAACAACTGCAAATTCAAAAAAATCTAACAGGCTTCGGCATGTAAGGGCTTTACACACCTCTGAACACTTAGTTATGTATATTACATTGCAAAAAATAAACACTGGACCTTTAAACCAAGTGTAAAACCCTGTTCACACTGGTGGTGGTTGCATCTGATTGGCATCTGCCAATTAGCTGTATTAGTAGTGGCTAGTTTTACCTTTCTGTCTGTCTCTCGACGTTGTGTCAAACCGACAGATTGGGTTCGCCCTTGAGAACCTATCAACTTCGACTAGCTTAGAAAAGGCCAATGACATCGGCGAATGAAATTTGCATGCCATATTTTCATTCATTCACCTTTTGTTCTTCGGAGCCTTCACATATGATCGACTTCGAGACTTCAAACTTTACGCCGAATTACTGCTCGATTCTTACGACGTGATGCAGTGGACTGTCCCTTCCAGCGGCCACTTCCCCTGGGCGTCTCGGCAGTATCAGAAGTGTTCGAGTTTTTTCTCTAAAAGAGCAAATTTCTCCAGCGTGGCATGTCCCGCTGTTCTCATGGGTGCACTACACTTGGACACGATGGCTGCCTCAGGTGTTGGGTATCCGCATGCTGGGGCAGTTGTGTGGATAAGTTCTGACCGCACTGCGGGCGGTTCACGATTCAGATGTTGAGTCATGGGCGGCTGTGTTCCCACGGGACCCAGCCATCACCTCGTCTTCTTTCTGTTTCGTGACAGCAGTGGCTACGGCCCTGCCGTCCGCTTCGGCGAGCAGCGAGGGTGATATGAGGATTACTGTGAGCGTCATATCTTTCAGCCACTGGCTCGCGGACTGTTCGCAACTCGTCTCATCTGACCGTTCCCCAAGAGGCAATCCCACCGTCTTGTTCCTCAACCCGTATCGGAAATGGTGCGTGATGATGATGAGATGTCCTTTGCAGCATCAGGGGGTGACTTACTGGCATCTGACTCCGATAATTCCTTGCAGCTCCCTACTCCGGGGGGGTCGAGCTCAGGAAGAAGCGGATGTGGGAATGTCAGCCATGCTTTCCCGTGAAGCCGCGAGCATTGGGTTGCAGTGCACCGCCATGCCTCTCCCAGTGCTCACGGCCGGATACCTGCTGCTTGGAGCCGCGCCCGCCCCCAGTGCCGTGTTTCCCGGAAGTGCATGAGGAACTTAGTCCAAAACGTGTAGGTTTTCGGCATCTCTGGTGTCGAGAGATACACTGCTGAGGGCCAAGCTGCCCCCTCTCTTCATGCTATGGCCATCCTGCAGGTCCACGCCATGGCATTAAAAGAGGTCCATGAGGGTAAGACTGACCTGGTGCTTATGCAGGAACTTCGCACAGCCACCGACCTTGCTCACGGCGACCAAGGTGACCATGTGGGCCCTGGGTCGGACGATGTCCACACTTATGGTCCAAGAGAGACACCTCTGGCCGAATCTTGCACGGATGAGTGACGCCGAAAAGGTCCGCCTTCTCGACGCACCCATCTTGTGAGGGGTGGCTGTTTGGTGATACTGTCGAGCAGCAGATCTCGACAGTAAAGAAGCTGACAGAGGCTATCAAGCATATCCTCCCTACCGCGACTCGGCCGCCCTCCGGCCATCGAGATCCCGTGCATCGTGTGCTTCCCAGCAGCCCTGGTCCTCTTCGCAGAAGCGGCTCTCATGGGAAGACCCAAGGGAGATTGAGAATACCTTTGGGCCGACCCTAGCCATTCCATTGCTGGTTGGTCGATCCGGGACTGGTCCTGCCCCGTCCCAACAGCCCACTTCAAGGAGTTTTCCTCTCCCTATGGGTATTTTTCACAGCCGCTCTCACCCTCTTCACGACGGTGTTCGACAACCCGACGTTGCGTCATGGTGAGACGCAAGGTCAAGTACACTCAGCACCCCTCAGCACTCTCAAATCGATGGTGCGTTGAGCTGCATCGCCAGGCAGGTAAATCAGCATATCCGATCTCCTCCCTAGGGGCCTTCCCACAGCGATAGATCCGCACTGCCAGCCATCAAACCACCCCCCGGGCGGACGATGAAGCAGATCGTACCCCTAGTCGCCCTGTCACGGTCCCTGGGCGCTTGGCTCGAGCTTCTCACACCGTCACAGTGGCTACAGCAAACGTTCCGTCTCGGCTACTTGATCCAATTCGCTAGACCTCCGCCCAAATTTCGAGGCATCCTCTCAACCTCGATCAGAGGCAGGGATGCTCCCGCCACCCTGCTAGCGAAGGAAGCGATTGAGCCCTTCCCTCTAGCCGAGATGTTCAACTGGTTTTTTAGGGTTGCGCCCTATTCTAGATCTGTGTACCCTGAACAAGCACCTGCACAAGGTGCCGTTCAGGATGCTCACGCAGAGATGCGCTCGCTTCCATCAAGAAGGTGGTGGACCTACAAGCATTTTCCGTGTCCTCGGATACTGTCTCCAAACAGAGAGTAGTGCACTGGATTGTGGACACCGTCACAACGGCGTACCGATCTCAAGATCGCCCATTCCCACTCTTAGTTATAGCTCACTCCATCCTCGTGGGCACTGGCTAAGGGCACCTCTCTGGCAGACATCGGCAGAAAGGTTTTACAACATCTGCGTAGAACCGGAATCAGCCCGCATCTTGCATGGCAACATGCGTCTTGCATGACCCCATTCCATAGGCGGGTCAGTGTGCTATTTAGCCTATCTTCTTCCCCCCACGAGGTGAAGAACAGGCATCTCATCCATTACTAAGAAAAGCACCCCCTGCGGACCTTCCCTAAGTGGACCTCCACCTCGCAGTTAACTACTTCAGTCCGCATATTTTCCCATGAGCTCTCCCCTGATGGTGAGACCATCCGGGTGTCCCCACTAGAACTCCTCCTGATGGTAGGAAGTGGTCTCGGTAGTGGGTTCCCAATTCGAGGAAGTGCACTTACCCAGTGGCCTTACGGCACCGGGCGGGTTGTCGCTCTTAGAGAAACTTAGGCCGCTGCCCGAGAGGACCGAATGTAGAGGCTTCCCACCTTTCCAAAAAGCTCTGTGACCCCCTACCTACCTACCCGCAGTCGTGAGAGGCTCTTTTCATTCGCCAATTTCATTGGACTTTTCTACGCTAGTCGAAGTTGATAGGTTCTCAAGGGCAAACCCCCTTTGTCCGTTCAACACAACGTCTCGTTCCCTCAATCAGCATGAAGCACCATATTATCTATGAGATGAAGCATTATCAAGGCAATAACCATAATTTCTGACACAGTTTTAAATATTCATATATCTCTATCATATAGAATAAATAATTGTATGGCAAAGAGATAGGCCTATATGAGTCCCTCAAAGTAACACTGCTTTACTATGAACTGTTACCTTTAGTTACATTTCAGAGTTTTCATTTGACACACCCACATCGCTTCACCAAAACATGTCACCTAAAATTGCACTTATTTTAAATCACAGTTTTTACAAACTACCCTTGTGTTGGAATGCATACATTCTTTAGCCATCTCGTAGGCTTTGGTGAGCATCTTGACTGCAAGCTCACAGTCTTGTTTCTGAAGAAGCCTCTCTGCCAGCAATGTGTACACCCTCCCGAGCTCTTCACACGAGCGTTCGTGATGCGAGCACCCACTGGTGTCCTGCCACTCGCGGCCCAAGGTCATGTGATAAAACTCCTCGTAATGATCTTGTGCAAGCTCCAGCTGACCTGGAAAACACAAACAAGGATTCTGGTGAGTTACTGTCAAAAAGCCCAAGACCTACAGAAAAAAAATTTGCATTGTTTTTTATGACATTTTTTATTACCATCATAAAAAACACTAAACACAGAATGTAATACAGTACATATGTCATATGTTTTTACCCTTCACTAAATATATCTGTCCAATGTGCAAAAGTGCTTCTGCCTCTCTTTTGCCAGAGTCTATTTTTAGTTTGCGAGCTGATTGCAGGGCCAGTTGAAAGAAATTATGCTTCAACCATTCATCCTCTGGTTCAGTGAAGAACCTGGCCAGACACAGGTGGTTGTCATACATCTCCCCATATTTTCCTACAACAGAAGGTAGCAGATGCATCATGTCATAGACTGATAAAACCTGAGTGATAAAAAAACTTGTTACAGACCACAAGATTGCTACTTGTTGACATGATTTAGTGTCATAAAATCAGTCACCAAACATATGTAATTTTATTTAAATTATATAATCTTGACAAAGGATTTACAAATCATGGTAAACTATTTGATTACACGAAATGCCTCATAATATAGGCTACTGCCTGCCACTATTCACTAGCATTGTTTGCTAGAAGGTAAATTGTTTTTTAAACACGTCAATATGGGGGTTTTACTGTAATCTCATTAAGTTATATCTAAGATTAAAAGGTTAAAATAAATTGTCGTCTTTTACCACACAGTAAGTGCATTACCGGCTCTTTCGGCTATTTCAGCGCGGACGAGGAAGCTCTGCAGCGTCTCTAGTTTTTGTGGATGCGCTTCAGCTTCATCCCAGCGCTGCAGCAGGGCAAACAGCTGCGCAAACGATCGGTGAAACCCAGTAGACAGCAGCCCCGTGCAAATATTTTGTCGTAATGGCTTCCTGAATCTCAAGAGATAATGGAAAATCAAAAATGTAAGCGAACATTAAAACTGTAATTTTAAGTAATTACATACATAAATAGCCTACATACATAAAAGTATATCCTACAATGTACGCACGCACGCACGCGCGCACACACACACACAGCTCCCTAAATTATGTCTTAGTACATGAAGGAAGAATCGCATTTTACTGTGCAATATTATGATCAATGAAGACTAGTAGGACAAGACCTGTAAGCAAAGTTTCTTAAATGTAAAACGTAATGCTATAAATTCATAATTAAAGCTTACTTAGATGTTTGTCTTTGTTTCTGTGGATTGTAAATGTCTGGAAATAGAGTCCTCGAGTTGCGCGCCACCACTGAAGACATGGTTACTGAAAGAAAACATAAAACCAGAGCAATAGCCTATGACAAATCTTGCTGCTAAAGTTAACAAATCATTTCGACAGATTTATTTTAAAGGGAGTTTTACCTGTCAGATTTAGTACTGTAATTTACAGTTGACAGAATTGAGACGCGTTGCCATAGCCACCAAACTACAACTTCCGGTCAGAATTTAGAGAGATTTAAACTTGAGTTGGGAGTTTTAGCTTCCTTGTTCGTAACACGGGGTAAAGATAACAGGTAAGTAAAATAACGATTAATTAAGCTGCAGAATAATTGTGCCTAGATAATAATTAATAGATAAATAATATAAATAAAAAATAAATATATATATTTTTTTGACTGATTTTACACTTTTTTAATGACCACAAAGACCGTTGGCATAATTAAATAGTAGGCCTATAGCTCAAGTATAATTATTGAAAGACCACAGCTTTGTCGTTTTCTAGACTTACTAGTTTTTTAGTTATGATTGTAACAAGAGTTGAGTTTTTATAATTGCTGAAATAGTACTGAAATGTATAATTTAGCCAATTTCTGTGTCAGAGAAACTGTTGTTGTAAGTAAAATTTCTTATTTTCTCATTTACATTAAATGGTGTAGGGACTTTATCTTCTAACCACATGGGGTCACTGTGTACTGCGTTGTCAATCTGGTATGACGCATAAGAACAGTTTCACTCCAGTTACGTTGGGTATGGAAAGAACAAAAACACACATATGAACAGGTTATGTTGAACCAGGACAGACAAACGTTTAGTGTTATATATGTGTGTTATCGGTTGACGATTACTTGAAAGCATTTGAGGCTTGAGTCATTGACCAACTGATGCTATCACGAGTAAGAATTAGTCCTTATTGTGTTTTATATTTATATATACCGTAAGCACACAGTATGTGTGTTATCCTGGTGATTTTAAATAGTATAAAATAGTTTTTAATTGGTAGTGAAATGTGGTAAGGTAAATGGTTATTTCAAGAAAGGTACTGACAGTTGGTGTTCCTTTATCCATAATGAATCCAAATAATCCCATGCACTCCATGATCATAATTTATTTGTTTCAGGATGGATCAGACCAGAGTTAATTTTTTTTCTACAATTATTAAACATACAAACATCTTAAATATACACAAGCATTTAATAAAAAGTACAGCAACACCAATTAATTACACACTGAATTACAGTTTCACAGAAAAGGCATTGCTTCAATCACTGCTGTGAATGGAATTAGAATATTTAAGTTGCTTTTATAAAAATGCCTTTTAAATAAAAAGCATTAGGCTACTGGTGTGCATCTTGAGAAAAGACATATGTGCTGACATATTTTCAGCAAACAACATACTATAAATACCACAATTATAGAAACATTGCTAAATAAATCACATAACATTTCGTAACATTATTACAGACAGTATTACAAAACTCTTTACACAGTTCTCCTAAACAACTTTCAACTTGGCACAAAATGCCATAAAACTGCCAAAACACTTCATTTATGTCATTCTTCCAATCACACATTATCACTTATAAACACATGCATTAAAAACATTAACAACAAGTAACATTATACGGTGCTTTCTTTTAAAAAGTTTCCTTACAAAACAGGAAATTACATAATTGAATAAGCATTGTTCAATACTGAAGCCTCCAAAACTCACTACACCAAGGGTTTTCAAACTGGAGTTTTCAAAAACTTCTAAGGGGTCCCCAGAAAATGTAACAAAAAAGCAAAACTTGCACGTCTACTAAATAGCATTCTTTTTTCCTTTCCTCATTTCCAAATTATTCCTTGCTTCCAATTTCTTAGGTGCCTTTTTGCTACATGCAAAGTTACCTGAATTTGTTTTTTTTATACTTACAATAACATTTACGCATTTGGCAGATACTTTCTATCCACAGGGACTTAGATTGCATTTTATTATACATTTGTTTCTTCTAATTATGTGCAATCCCTGGGATCGAACCAATGACCTTGATGCTGTTAGCGCTGCGCTCTAACCACTGAGCTACAGGAAAGCGCTAGTGTACCACATTATAGTTTGTTTACAAATAGTACAAATACATTTGAATTGAAAATTTCTCTTCAGGGTTACAGTATATACACCCAAGTGTAGCAAACAAAAGTGGGGAAGCAATATATTTTCTTTATAATCCCAAATTTACAATTTATCTAACAAAGTTTAAATGTTTCTTTACACATAAAAAATATAGAGGTATGTGTATTTTAGAAAGGTGGCCCTCACCCAAGATTCATCTTATTTGGGGTCCATGGCACTATTAAGTTTGAAAATCCCTGCACCTAGACCAACAAAACAATTATATATATCTCCAAATTAGCTAGTTCCAACATAACACTGGCAACAGTTCTCATTTAGAAAACATACATTGCATAACACACTGACCTAAAACACTAACAACAGGAAGCATTACATAAATCATGAACTTTTATTTCTGAAGTTTGGTTCAGTATTTCATATACGATAAAAATAAGTAGAATAATTCTGAAATGCTATAATTTTCTTTCTTTGAATATAGTACTAAATTTAAAGTAAAAGGGTTAAAAAAATTGGGCAACATACTGAAATTCATGGACTGCAATGATAATTACTGAAAAAAAATCAACATGTCAACAACAGCATGTGTGGTTATTTGAGAAGTATTGAGAAATGTGTCCTAGCAATTGAAAAAAAAACTGTAATGGGGTGAATCTTACAGTAATCAGCTCCCGTACTGATCAGGGTGTCCACCATTTTAAGAGCGGTCTCTTTCACAGATTCATTCGCATGTTTGCTAAATCCATTTACATGTTTGTTCTGTTTGAACTTTATGTCTTACCTTAAAAAGTAAGTAAATCCGCTTTGCTTCGTCTTGATCACCCTGCCAGGTTTTGATCTGTTGCACCTTATCCCTTACTGAAAAATGTATTACAGTAATTGTGCACAAATTGTGCATCCTATTTATGTATTTTAACCAGTTTTCTCAACAAATAAAATCAGTTCATTTGATAAGACCAATGCAACATGAGAAAATATATACTATATCTATATATGACCCTGTGACGGTCATTAATTTTTATTATTCTTTTCTTTTAAAAGGACAATTCACCTAAAAATGTATTCTTTCATCACCCTTATGTTCATGTTATTATAGCATTAAGTAATTTATAAAAATAATCTTATTGTAAAGGGTCACCAAAGATATTTTAGAATATTGATAACCATACAACATTGGACCCCCATTACTAACTTCCACTGGACATACTGTAAATGGAAAGAGTCATACTGTATACATGTTTTGAACAACATGAGGGTAAATGATGACAAATAAAATTAATATAATCCTTTAAAGAGTTCTGCACCTGTTCTGTACATAAACTTTAGATTTAACAGATTTTTAATCCCTGTTGAGTCCATTTATTCAGCTAGTGTAAAAATGTTGCTCTAGTTTTTAGCTATTATATAGATGGTGCTAGATCAATAACTACAAGTGGTTTATTTAAACGGAACTTCCTACACCATAGTGAGCTCTTTAAAACAAATTTTCTAACTCTCAGAGATTAGCAGTAGGTCTTTTATTTTTTGCCTTGCAGGTTTAAGTCCAGGTCTAGAGCAGTACTGCATGAATGAGTGATATTTTTACCCAAGATGGGTTGCTTTAGAGCATGAAAACCATTTGAACAGCCCCAAGAACAGTATGCAGTATATGATATAATAACTTTGGTGTGTGTGTTTGTGTTGAGTGTGAGGTTGTGTGAAAGGCCAGAGGAACACAATTTCACCCTTTAGGTCACCTGTGGAGAATGGCCCGAGGTGAGACGATAATGTCTAGCCCCGGATTGGCTGAGCAGTAGTAAACCCACTATGTTACCACTTTCGCAAGCTCCACCCCCCATGCCATCGTGGTAGGTTTTTGAGTTGCATGAGCTCTGTCTGGACCCATTGAATGTTCTGCCTGCAGAATAATGCGGTGAAAAAGGGGTAAAAATATTTTTATATAAAAATGTTTCTTAAGACATTGGCTCAGAGAGGGGCATGCTTGACTACATTTACTGCGTGTGTACAATGCTATTTCATGCAAAATGTAAATATAAAATTGGGCTCAGCAAAAATTATTCGGACTAATGCAGCTACTATTTTTGCCATGAGATAAATAAATACATAAATAAAATATAATACATAAATAAGTATGAAATATTCTCTCAACATATGAAAACAAGATGTATGTGATCAATGCACAGGCCATAAAGAGCAACAATTGGTCTGTTACATGGCCCAAATCTCTCTCATTCAGGCCCCTGGCCATCCTTATTATTGAATATTACTTATTATTAGAGTTGCTTCTACAAAGTATTTGTGCCTGATCTTTCACAAAACATCATAGCTTCATTGCACATGTATGCATATCAACATGTATAAAGACAAACTTATTAATCAAATGGTTTAGGCTGACCTACTCTTTGTTTTAGAGTCCGGGCTGCATTTTGTGAGTAAGATTCTGGTCACCTCTTTTGTTCAGGGGTTCCAGTGTGTGCCAATCAGAGTGGGTAGATTTCCACAGGCAACTGACCCGTGACCATGGGGTCTAATACAAAGCAGGACTTGTGAGGCAGTGAAAAGGGGACAGAGCTAGCCCCACATTAACACATGCAGAGGGTCTACTTTCAAATGATACAAAACCTATGCAAACTAAATAAAGCATATATATAAATAATTACATTTTACAAAGTAAACAAAGTATTGTTTTCACAATAAAGCTTAATATTTGGAAAGCATAGAATTACATTGTGAATTTCACTGTGATTGTGATAAAACTGTCTGCCAAAATGTGTAAAAATGTTAACGCTTATTTTACTTGAATTATAGCTCCAAGTAGATTCCAAGTAACTACAGCAAGAGTCAAATGTAAATAAACAGTTTTATAAACACAGGGCTTTCAATAAATGCCTATAGCTCCTTTTGAGGAAAAACCTGATTTGCTCAAATTTTGGGAACTGCCATTTGCCAAGCATCCTGTATCTCTATACCTAACAGATATCATTCTAAAATTATAAATGTCTTGAGAAAGTAGGTTGTGATTAGAAATTTTAACAGAAAAATCTTGGAAGAATTTAATATTTGAATAGTGAGGAGCTGTGACTTTACAGTTTTCATGTATACCATTAGGGGGAAATGTTAGCCTTCCAGTTAAAGCTTTAAACCCTTATATTTTACAGTACTATAAACAGTACATCCTACATGTTACACCATACCTTTGGCCATAAAGCCATACTTTTACTTTTCCCAAGCTAATGTTTTATGTCAAGCGAGAAGTATAGGAATTATCGCACAATGCTTTTACAGCACATTTAGGTTAGAGTGGCACATGATTGAAAGGACTTCTTAAGTCATTATATCAAAACAGAAAAGATCTTGTAATAATTTCCAGTAACAGTTATGGCATAGCACCCTGTTGAGCTAGATTTATTACAGCTGTGCCAGGTTCAGCAAAAATGCTGTTGTCATCTTTAACATATGTGTCAAATTTTACTACAAAGTGCCCTATTTGTATAATAAGCTTTAAAGATTCAGCATTGCATAACAATGTTATTTACTTTACACCACAATGGACTATTAAAACAAATTAAATTGAATTTCCACCTTATTGGATTACTGATTTATATCTCTTTGACATAAATTGAATTAAAAATGTCTCATGTGGACCGTGACAACTAATATAATCCAGTGTTCAACTCATTAGTAAAGTGATCGATAACCTGAAGTGTGTGTTTCAGATTGGTGAGACACCAAAAATGTCCACTGCTGAGAAGTTTTTGAACACATACTGACTAATAAACTGTGCTTTTACAGTACATGTACGGTGGCACCAAAATGTTTTAGTGTTGTTTTGATTGTCATTTAAAACTCACTTAAATTGAGAAAAAATACTGAATATTTTGACTGGTTGTCAAATGTTAGATCCATATAAATAATCCATGCAATTATGCAACCATCAAATCACCTTGGTTCTTGGTTGAAAGTCATTTGTTTGTTTCCTTTTTGATATGTCATCTTATACTGTAGCCTTTGTGTGTGTGTTTTATTTTGCGTTTTTAAACAAAGATCTGGCTTGATGATATGGGTATATTGAGTATTTGTCAGGGGCGTGATCTCTATGAGGCTGGTGATTGGACCGTCTGTTGTGATTGACAGTTTAAAGTAGACAGGGATTTGCTTGCATAATGGGGTTTGCCCTGAAACAATAAACAATGTAATGAGATTGAGCAAGCATGCTGTAGACTGAATGTTCTCATGAAACTCTGTCCATCATACCGTCTTTCCGTTCCTCCGAGCCCCATGCAACCACTGCAATGTTGAGTCATCATCTCTGGCCAGTCCAACACTCCATCATAACAACGATGTTTTGTAGACAATAAAGATTACAGCCTGATCTCTGGATGAAGCACACAGCTTTAACAAAGTTCTGAATACTCTCATGTGTTGGTGATGTACTAAGCATTTTCCGATAATATCTGTCAGTTTGAGCAGAGTGAGTTATAGTTTTGTCCTTAGATGAGACATTTAGACTGTTACCAGCATCTCAATGTAATTATCAGGTACAAAGTGCGAGTATAAATGCAATTGTCAAGTAAATAATACTACTACCAACGCAGCATATAGCACAGTTTAAATATTTGTAGGTCTGACCCTCACTGGTGTAAGCAATTCAAAAGGAAGACAACAATTTTCTTGACTCACTAAGTAGTAGATTTTGCAATCTAAAGTTTAATAAGAATGCCTAAAGTTTTTACTATTTTAATTTCCAGAACTCATGCATCATACATTATACATAAGTGCAAAGGGGGGCAGGAGTCGGGAAATGACCACAAGCTGAGATTCTAACTCAGGGCACAACTAGTATCGGCACTGCACAATATATTTTGAAGTGCAGCCCGCTAGGTTATTGGCTCCGGCATATGATGAAACTGTACACAATAAACCGCACGCATTGGAATGCCTCTGGGATGAGATGCCATTTGTTCATACAGCCGTTTAAAAACAACTAAGTTTTAGCAACAATAACACTTCTTATTACAACTGGTGTACATGACTTCATTTATATGGTGAAGTGTACCTCCGTGCACTACAAATCAATGACATCAGACGTTTAGAGCACCCCCACCTTCATCAACAAAGTCGATAAGAATGACTGTGTATAATGGATTAGTCCCTGCAGTGTGTGACCGCACCTATCCCTTTCTCTCTGTGCTGGGATCACGGGTAGATGGGGTCAGGTTGTTCTTCTTGGAATAAGATGTGATGTTCTTTCCTGGGGAGGAAACAGCACATGTTCTGGCAGTGCTCCAGGAACACCTCACTGTTTTCCCCATCCTATGTCCCTTGCAACGCACAGAGAGCATGAGTTTTATGATTTGGCCGATATCTGTTTTTGTTGATTATCATTGCTTTAGGAAACAAAACACAACTTGCACATGCCATGATAATGGCATAGTTTAGTGCAATGAATGTATGCAGCAGTAGGTCAATACACAACATTTTGTAGCTTTGGCAAAACTTACGTGAAAAAGTCTCTAGATGCTAAGATTTGGGTAAAATAGAGCTCAACATAGGGGTCTCTCAAGGGACTTCGCTTTTCTTGCTTTCACAACCTGTTGAGCATGGATTGCTAAACATAGACAGAAATGAAGGCTAGTCATGAAGAGCCAGAGACGGGCAGTGATGCAAACTGAGTGTGTGGCATTAACGATGCTGTCAGCCCACATCACTCGTTCAGGGAAGATAAGATTTAGAGTGCCGCTATCAAAAAGCAGACTGGCTGAAGAAAAAATACTTTTCAAAATACGCTAATTCTGTTGGGAGAGCAAACAACCGTCTCTAAGCATGTAAAGAAAAAAGATCTTCTTGAGAGAAACAATTTTTTACTGTACATTTAAGGAAACTGAGGTGTTTGTGAAAGAGACTTGTTGCCACTTTAGGTGTTGATTCATTGCACATGAACAAAACGCCATGAACCATGACTCTTTTGCTAGGTCTTCATGAAAAGGTGACTGTCTTCTGTGGCTGCACTAATGAAATGTATAAGTGCAGTGAACAAAGAAAATGAAAAACAAAATTAAGCTCTATTTAGGGCAGAGATGCCGATTCATTAACAAAGATCTAAGAAACATTGTGTAGCATGTGGGCACTTTGTAATCAGCCTGATGCATCTTACTTGTGCGGGAGACAAGAAAGCACAGGCTTATAGTGGAGCTGTCTGCTGAAGTGTTGTTAACTTCCTTAGAGTTCTTTCTAAGATAAAACTGCAGTGCTCACAAAAACTAGATTACCTTGTCATCTGAACTGAATTACAAAAACATGATTCCTATGCAACTGATCCTAATTTGAAATGCACTCAAAAGACATGTGAGTTTGAACAATTTCAAAATATACTTTGCATAATTCCTTGTATTATAACATAATTAACTGAAAATCATTCAAACAAACATGATGTTTGTTAAGATGACACATAATGTGTGCCTCCATCACATTTACAGCAGGCTGAATTGAAATATTATGTATTGCTCCGTGTCTTCTCCCTCTCCCTTGCAAACTGAAGCACAACATTAAAAATATCACAAACACATTTCAAAAGCAAACATTTGTCTTCTGTTGCAAACACCTTTATCATAATGTTATATTTTTGGATATTTCATATACACACAGTTTTTTAAAACCTAAAGCTCTTCTTTTATGAGCTTTCAAGATGTTGAAAATTCACTATAAAATATAAAGCAAGATTTCATTTAAAGTCAGGTGGGCGTAAAACCTCTGAAAATGGTTTAAAGTGAGCAACTGAAAATCACCATAAGATGAACCTAGGATCCCCTTCCTAATGTAAAATTCTTCCTAATGTAAAATTCATATCCATCATATTTTATCAGTAAAGGAACATTTACATTTTATTATCTGTTTTGCCTCTGTTAGAGGCTATGTATAAGTTATGATTGATATTTGTATAAACATTTAATATTCTAAGTACATAATGTTTACCTGCTGATGTTATGAAAATTCTTGTGCGCAGACTTTTATAATGAAATGGTTCTGTGAGCAGCACATGTTTGAAAACCGGAAGTAACGATCGCAAGGTGCAGTGAGCACTCTACAATCATTATGTTGAATCTGGTAAATATTCTTCTAAACCACAGGTGTCAAACTCAATTCTTGGAGGGCCGCAGCTCTGAACAGTTTACCTCCAACCCTAATCAAAAACACCTGCCGGAAATGGAAAAAGCAAGGCTGGAACAGGAAAAGGCTACAGTGGAAGCAAATCTAGAAGCATTGGAATTAGAAAAGGTAACTGCAGCCGCTATGGCAGAAGCTGAAGCATTAGAAACATAATCGGCAGCAATGGAACGTGTTGATGCAGTGAAATGCAGTGAAATGAACACTCTTTTATCTCATGTGATTTCAAGGAGAACTGCTGATTATGTAAAACATTAAAACAGGAGAGCTCTGACTTTTCCACTTTACCTATAAATAACTCTTTGTCAGCCTGTGTAAATGAATCTACTCCACATGTGATCAAAAAGTCTCAAATCATGAATGCTGCAAGTGAAAGCGACCCTTATGCTGTTCAAGATGGGAGTCGAATTGGTGGCACAATATATCCAGAGTCTGGGTACGCTCTGCCTCCTTCCATACCAAATGTTGCATTTAAAGAATCGCCAGTTCAAAGTCCTGCTTCACAAAGCTATGCAGCCAATTCAGATATGCAACACGTTTCTCAAAGCCAAGCAACGCCTATGTTAGACTTTGCTAGATTCTTATCACGCAGGGAATTAGTCACCACAGGGTTTACCAAGTTTGATGATAATCCAGAGAATTTTAGAGCATGGGAGTCTTCATTTTTGAAGACTAACAGCTCTCAGCCTGCGAAGAGCTGGATTTGTTAGTTAAATGGCTAGGGAACAAACCGTCAGATCACGTGAAAATAATTAGAGCTGTTTATGTCACTATATTTATCCACAAGCTGCTCTTCAGCTGTCTTGGAGGAGACTTCAGGAATGTTATGCTACTTCGGAAGTGATTGAGAGTGCCTTATTCATAACTTTCCACGTCTATTCCCGAAAGACAATGTGAAACTCAGGGAACTTGCAGATTTGCTGGTCGCCAAAGGAGACACATATTTGCCTGGACTGGCTTGTCTTGATACCCCTCGTGCCTTAAAACCCATGGTAGTGAAGTTGTCAGCAAACCTACAAGAAAAGTGTCTATTCACTGGTTCACAACTCAAAGATGCGCTTGCACATCCACACTTGAAATAAGTGGGGCAGTTAATTTCGAAGTTAGATCCTGAAGCACAGCTTTTAATATTGTTGGGTAGAGACATGATCCGGGTACAGAAAGCAAGACAACAAATCATTGGGCCTAACGATGCACCATTTGCACAGCGTTTGGACTTAGGCTGGGTCATTGTGGGTGATGTCTGCATCGACAGAGCCCATAAGCCAACAGTGAGTGTCTTTAAAACTAATATCCAACCGAATGGCCGACCGTCCCTTCTCAATCCTGAGTAGAAAGCCTGAGATGAAGGAACAGTTTTCTGCTTTCATGGAAAAGCTGTTCAAGGACCATCATGCAGATGAAGCGCCCCCACTGCATGAGGACGAAGAATGCTGGTTCCTGCCCCTCTTCAAAAGGTGTTCCATCCACAAAAGCAGGGAAAAATAAGGGTGGTTTTTGACTCCAGTGCACAACACCAAGGCATTTCTCTAAATAATGTGCTGCTCTCGGGCCCTGACCTCAAGAACAAATTGTTAGGCGTCCTACTACGGTTCAGGAAAGATCTTGTTGCAATCATGGCAGATATACAACAAATGTTCTATAGTTTTTTGGTAAAAGAAGAGCACAGAAACTATTTGAGGTTCCTCTGGTTCAAAGATAACGCCTTGCACAAAGAGGTGGTGGAACACCGCATGCGAGTGCACGTCTTTGGAAACAGCCCGTCTCCCGAAGTGGCCATGTATGGTTTACCGTTAGCTGCATAGCAGGGTGAGAAAGAGTATGGGACTGATACTACTCACTTGATCAACAAGCATTTCTACATGGACGACAGGCTTATGTACTTTCCCACAGACGACGAAGCAATCAATCTGCTCAAGCACACTCAAGAATCCCTTTCCAAGTCGAATATATCAAACTACACAAGGTAGCCTCAAACAGTGTCAAGGTGATGCAATCTTTTCAGCCAGTTGACCTTGCTTCTGGTCTCCAAGATCTTAATTTTTTGAAAATGAGAATTGGCCCACACAAAGAAGCCTGGGCTTACAATGGGACAAAAAAACTGTTACCTTCACTTTCAAAGTCGCAGAACCACCAGCATTATACACATCGTGGAGTGCTCTCTGTCACAAATAGCCTGTATGATCCTTTGGGCTTTGTGGCCCCAGTGACAATCCAGGACAGAGCATTGGAACGTGAGCTGACCAAAGAGGTACATGACTGGGACAGGGTCCTTCCTGAAGAGAAAAGAAACAAGTGGGAAGATTGAAAGCTCTCTCTTTAAAAGATAAGTAACGATCACATCTCACACAAATATTTACAATTTTCACTTCTTAACACTTTGCACACTGAACTGTGTGTCTTTTCAGATGCCTCGAACTGGGCCATAGGGGCAGTGGCCTACCTTCGAGCTATGAATGTTGAGGGCGAGGTCGAAGTGGGATTTGTGCTGGGAAAGGCAAAGCTGGTGCCACGTCCCAAGCCTTCAATTCCTCGCCTGGAGCTTTGCGGAGCTGTGCTGGCTGTGGAGATGGTTGAACACATTCTCGACGAGCTAGACCACAAGCCAAATGGTGTGAGATTCTTCTGTGACAGCAAGGTGGTCTTGGGTTATATCCACAATGAGTCGTGGCGCTTCTTTATTTATGTGCACAACAGTGTTCAGTGGAAATGCCAGTCAACTTCTCCAAGTCAGTGGAATTATGTGCCAACAGTCCAGAATCCAGCTGACCTGGCAACAAGAACCATAGATAAGCCTCTTATCAAAAAAAACTTAGACCCCAACGAACTTGGAAGCTATAGACCGATTTCAAATCTCCCATACTTGTCTAAAACACTAGAAAAAGTAGTGTCCACGCAGTTGTGTACTTTCCTTCAAAATAATGACATACACGAAAAGTTTCAGTCTGGCTTCAGACCGCATCATAGCACTGAAACTGCGCTCGTTAGAATTACAAATGACCTTCTTATTGCATCAGATAAAGGTAACATCTCACTCTTAGTCCTGCTTGACCTTAGTGCTGCTTTCGATACTGTAGACCATAAAATACTAATAGATCATTTACACAATTATACCGGTATTCAGGGACAGGCACTACAATGGTTCAGATCTTACTTAACAGACTGATATCAATATGTCCATTTAAATGGGAAATCGTCAAATCTCACGCAAGTAAATTATGGATTACCTCAGGGATCGGTTTTATGACCCTTGCTTTTCTCCATATGCATGCTGCCCCTTGGCAACATTATTAGAAAACATGGAATTAGCTTCCACTGTTATGCAGATAATACTCAGCTATATATCTCATCAAGACCAGATGATTCCTTCAAACTATCCAAACTGGCAGAGTGCATCGAGGACATAAAACATTGGATGACTACCAAAAACACGTAAACAGAACATCTCCGATTACAGCCTGCAAATTGAAGGCTGCACTGTTACTCCAACAATACAGTTAAAGACCTAGGCGTTATATTAGACGGCAACCTGTCATTTAAAAATCACATCTCAAATATCACAAAAACAGCCTTCTTCCACCTTAGAAATGTTGCCAAATTTCTAAATATTTTATGTGTTGCTGACGCTGAAAAGCTTATTCATGCATTTGTGACCTCAAGACTTGACTATTGTAATGCTCTATTTAGTGGTTGTCCTGTATCATCAATAAACAAACTACAGTTAGTTCAGAATGCAGCTGCCTGAGTTCTTACCAGGTCAAGAAAATACGATCACATAACCCCAGTTTTATCATCGGTTCACTGGCTACCCATTAAGTATCGTTTTGATTTTAAAATTCTTTTAATTACTTACAAAGCTTTAAATGGTTTAGCCCCTACTTACTTAACTGAGCTTTTATCACATTACAACCCATCACGCTCTCCACGATCTCAAAACTCAGGACTTTTGATGATACCTAGGATAACTAAATCCATTAAAGGGGGTCGAGCTTTCTCATACGTAGCACCTTAACTCTGGAATAGCCTTCCTAATACTATTCAAGGGTCAGACACGCTCTCCCAATTTAAATCTAGATTAAAGACACATCTTTTCAGCCAAGCTTTCACTAAATGCATAGTTAATGAACAGCAGCTACGCTAATTATTCTCCTTCTGCTTTCGCCTCGGGATGCCCATCCCAAGGTAGGAAGAAATTCCGCAAGGTTAAGATGATCGACATATGCCCATCCCCACCTAGAGATTATGCCAGCAACAGCTGCAGATTGATTACCCATCCCAGCTCCATCTAAGGCAATTCCACAACCACCCAAGAGAAATACGACCATCGGACCATCCCAGCTCAGACCACTACATCCCCAACCAAGAGCAAAGACGGACTACTTGTCACATTAACGCTGAAGTTACACTTGGTATTTAATGCTAAACTTACATCACATGTCAGTAGTTTGAAGTTATAGCTGCATTCGGTGGCCCTGATTGGAGGTTGTTGGGTGGAAGTTTTTGGGGAGTTGGGGGGCTCGTTGGTTGTGGGGATTCATCTGCTGGGGCTCTGTGGGTCCGGTTTGGCCTTGTTTTGTGGTCGATGTCGGACAACAGAGGAATAAAGCTACAACATACCATTACTATTTTCCCTGGATGTTCCTCTGTTTTCTGGTGTCGATCATGGAGTGGGACCGGGTTGAGCCTGCAGGGTTTCGGTGAGTGGGACTTTCTGGGTTGCAGATGGTGGGCTCTCCCTCTTCCTTGTGAATATTTGCTTGGTGGCTTTTGGTCGGGGTCACTGAGTGCAGCTATGACACGTCAGAAGGGATTTGGCCTTTCTGAGTTCCTCGCCACAGCAGGGCAGTGTTGGCTTGCTCACCGGGAGACTGCATTTATTTATTTATTAATTAGATATTATTTATTAGAATGATCTTGCTTGTTCTATGAACAGCATGCACTGTGCTGTGTTTTACCTTTTCTGTTTTTCCTGTTTGCCCCTGTCAAGCTGCTTTGGAACAATGCACATTGTGAAAAGCGCTATATAAATAAACTTGAATTGAATTGTGCTTCACAACTGAACAACACCATATGGTTCACAGGACCCGGCTTCCTCTACGAAGCACCCTAAGCATCATGAGGTCTTCGAAATAGTGAATCCTGAGATAGACGTAGAAGTCAGACCCTGTGTAACAAGGTTTTCTACTCAAGTTTAAGAAGGGTTCTCCTCAGACCCATTTCAGCATTTTTCCACCTCAGAATCTCTGTTGAGGGCTCATTCCTTTCTAATTCATCAAGCACACTCCCTCACATCTAACACCAGCGTAACATCCCACAAATTCAAAAGATGGCATCAATGCAGTGAAATATGCACGCCAGAAGAGCAGACAGCGGCAAAGAAACTTGATACAGGTCTTTCTGGTTGTGTAGAAGTATTACAGGAGTATGCTCTTCTGCAGAAGGACGAACAAGTTTCTCGTTCAAGCGCTATGTGGAAACTCGACCCCTACATTGATGACGGTCCCATGAGGGTCGGAGGACGTCTGAAACACACTTCTTTAGATTCAGAGCAGAAGAATCATATCATCCTTTCTAAGCAGAGCCAAGCTGTTGGTGAATTACTACCACACCAAAGTACATCATCAAGGCAGACTGTTCACAGAAGGAGCAATCCGTTTGGCGGGTTTCGGATTGTAGGTGGGAAAAGGTTGATAAGCTCTATCCTGCATCTTTGTGTGAAATGTGGAAGACTCATGGGAAAGCAGGAAGTCCAAAAAATTGCAGATATAGCGCCTGAGCATCTCATTTCCAAAAATCAGGGGCAGCAGTTTGATTGAAGACAACACTGAGAAAGACCTCCTAAAATGTCTGTTGAGACGAGTGCAGGCATTGGCCAATGAGTTCTGGAGTGGATGGCGAAAAGAATACATCAGTACACTCCAACCTCGACGCAAGTGGCACGAGACTCACCGAAACCTAGCCGTTGGCGATGTCGTACTGTTTAAACAAGCTCAGTCACCAAGAATTGACTGGCCTTTAGCCTTAATTTCGTCTGTCCGAGCAGTGATGGGAAAGTCTGCAAGGGAGAGGTTAGGACAACCTCAAGTGGTAACGTAAAACATTCTTTCTGATGTGATCTTACTGCTAGCCAAAGAGGACTGAGATTCGAAGACCTTTATAAAGGTATTAATAATGCCTGGCGGGGATGTTCTGCATCTGTTGGATTGATATTTGTATAAACATTTTAATATTCTAAGTACATAATGTTTACCTGCTGATGTTATGTAAATTCGTGTGCGCAGACTTTTATTGTGACATGGTTCTGTGAGCAGCGCATGTTTTTAAACCGGAAGTAACGATCGCAAGGTGCAGTGACCACTCTACAAGCATTATGTTTAATCTGGTAAATCCGTCTACTAAACCTTGTGGTAAGCAATGGCTGTAAATTTATTAATTTCATCCATCTACATAGTATATATAACTAGGAGTATTTTTAGTTTATATGTGATTTGATCACGATGTTTATGTTATTACGATCGTTGCTAATGCGCTACATTGAAAATGTGGTAAGCTTCTACCTTACAATGTTAGCAATGTGTTTGTATTTTTTCCAGCTTCTTGTTCTGTTATTAAGTACGATGTTGTTTGAACATTGATACAGTTCTATTTTTCTTACATTTATTTACAGTTTTACTCGGTTCAATGGCTATTGAGTGTGCCTATGTAAACCATCCATTAGATTAGATCATTAAAGGTGCTCATATCCTGGCTCTTGAATTGAGTTGGCATGCTGTTTTTTTATGTTACATGCTCCGAATCAAAACATATAAAGAGAACAGTACATTATCTTAATAGTTTATGGGATAATACAGTACAAATACAACATATTGTTTCCAAATTTTCAGGTTTTGTTGGAGGTATATAATCCTGAAGAGACATTTCAATCTGTACTGTAATACGTAACTTTAATTTTGAGTGTGGAAAAATGGAAATGTCTACTAGAAATATAAAAAAACAATTCAGGAAATTTTGCATTTAGCAAAAAAGCAGATTAACACTTAACCTGCTGGAGGCCCCTGGGGATCCACAGACCCCAGTTTGAAAATACCTGTCATAAACCACAGGCTATCATACAGAGAGGCTGGTGAGGAAATACAGACAAATCTCAGCTGGGACACAGTGGCATTTATTGTCCATATTTTTTAAGAAACCAACAGGTAGGATATTGTATAAGGGCAGACATGACACGTGTAAAATAATGCAGTTTTGGTTATACGGTATGTGATCTTTGTGTTTTTTATGACATTGTGATATGATTGAATGAATGTTTCTGTCAGTAGAATACATATGTTACTGTTTTGGTAGACACAGTGTATTGTGTTAGAGTATTTATGCATTTTTATGATGAGTGTTGGAGTTTAGTTTACAATGTGTGGTTTTGAGCATGAAATTAACAATCATGCCAATAGTTTTGCCAATCATGTTTTTTAGGTGTGTTGCTTTGTTAAGAGTTTAGGAAACTTGTTAGGTGAACTGAAAACATGTTCATACCAATTGCCAAAACCAAATTCACGATTGCCCTCTCTTGCTCTTCAACCATGTGACATCGCCCAATGTGAAACCTTTTTCACTCTGTAGAAGATTTAGGAACAGTGTGAGTGTGTGCCATAAACTGTAGCATGATATACTACTTTATACAATAAATGGTCAGAACATCTTCTGTTCTACAGTGTAGGAGTGCAACAAACGATTATTTTGATAGTCGATTAATCTAACGATTATTCAACCGATTAATCAACTAATCGGCTACTATTTCAATGACTAATCAGTACATTTTTAATGATTATTCAGCTTTTGCAACTAATTAAAACATTGAGTTATAGATAATTTACGTAATGAATAAAATCAATTCAGCTTTTGAAATTTGTTTTAATGAACTTGAACCAACTGGTTACTCGCTTTAAGTTTGCTGATTCTGTCTAGTGGTCGACCGATTATCGAACTGGCTGGTTATCGGCGTTTGATATTAAGGATTCAGCCGATAATCGATATCGGTCATTTTCAAAGCCGATTTGCCGATAAAGTCATTTAATTTTGAAATGCCCTATTTGGCTCTGATGCAGCCACGGATTTAGTGAGAGCAGTCGTAACACGTCACTCTAGTTTGTTGCGTAGAGTAATGCCCGCCCACTGCCACTCTGATTTGTTGGGACTAAGTCACGAGTCCGGCCAATCAACGCAGGAGGCTGCGGAACAGAAAGGATTTTTCACTCTCACACCGAAAGCACTTACTAACTGTAGCTGCTTCGGGTTCATGCTTTCTAAGGTAAGACGTTGAAATAAATCACAATCCACTAAACTGAAAATGCAAAACATTTCAATATAATTAGTGCCTGAATTTCGGAGCAACTTTGCGGGTTTCCTGCAGGTTCCGCCGGATTTACGCATTATTATCATGTAGATATAATTCACATCCATAGTAGAACAATGATTTTGCTCTGCAAGCGAGCAGCACACTGCACACGCGTTTCTTGTAATTGATCGAGCTGGCGTTTTGCACGTCATTTTAAGTTACGCCATTTCAAAAATACCATTTTAAAGCATAAAGAACTTGAATCTTCGGTCTTCAGTCAGTCATATAAATTCAAATTGTGCTAGTTAATCCAATGATGAGCAAAATGATTTATTAAATAGTTCTAGTATTGTATGCAACGTTTAAGTCATCAGAACATATTTTTTTCCATAAATAAATATAATTTATTCCATTCAATTCATTTTTTTTTTGTGGTTTTTACAATGCATTTTTCTTTCCAAGCAGCTTTACATGAGAAAAGACAAATAAAACACAGAAAGATGCAGAATACAGTGCGGTGTAATAAATAAAGCAATGGTGGTTTACAAAATGTTGGGTGCTCCCTTCTTTATTAATATAAGTGTTATGATTAAGATTTCTCAGTCAGAATTCAAATGTTTCAGAGCCTGTGTTCTTAATTTTTATATAAATTTAAGTTTTTACAACATATATATATCGGTTCAAAATATCGGTTATCGGTCTTATTCACATGGAAATAATCGGTATCGGCCCTGAAAAACGTCAGTATCGGTCGACCTCTAATTCCTATCCAACTCGAATCCTACAAATACTCTCTACAAACTTTTAAATACAAATAAAAATAAATAAATCAGGTACAATTTTTTTTAAATGTAAACAAATCTCTTGACAGAAGCATTAATCAGCATTTCTATGACAATAGTTCAGTTTAACTCTTTCCCCGTCAGTCTTTTTAAAAAAAAGCTGCCAGCCTACGCCAGCGTTTTTTTTTACATTTTAACCAAACTTTAATGGCTCACACTACATTTTCTGTAAAGAATATATGGACAAACAATATGTCCAATGAAAGAACAGAGTCTCTGGTTTTAAACAAAGGAAACCGTATTCTTCAATCTTGATTTTTTTCTTATCACTCCTTAGATGTGGGTAGGTTTCTTCAAAAATGCATCACTTTGATTAAAAGACAATTTTGAGATAATTAGTTTTTTTTGTCAAAGATTCCACCCAGATTACACTCAGAACTATAATTTAAAACCGATAAGAAATGTACCTTCTAGGTTCTGGGATTCTGTACTTTTTCCCAAAGGTGTGTAACAGCGCCACCTGCTGTACAACAGTATAAACACTAATTGCCGTAATAACTTGTTTGGCGGGGAACCGTGTTTTTTTTAAATGACGAGATAAAACATCACTGTCGGTGAAAGAGTTAATGAAAAAGAACAAGTAACAGAAGAAAATATTTTAAAAATAAAGTCAAGATATAAGACTCCCATCACTTAACATCCCTCTCTTAAAATCATTTTCCTCTCGTAATACCTAATAGTGTTATAATAATCAAAACAGGCTTGACTTTTAAGCTCAATCAAAGCTTTTTACTTTGCAAAACAAATAATAACATAACTGTAATTATATGATTATTGTTGTTATTATCATTGCTATTATTATTGCATTCTCTCATAAAAAGATTTACCGCTAAATTAGTTAGTTAGCTCTAGATGGAGAACAGTCACTCTCTCCCACTCCGGGATGTTTCCTTTTTAAATGCTCCAGCATGCAGGTTGTGCTGCCGTGAAAGGTAAGGTCCGCCTGGCATGCAATGCACACAACCGCATTTTTTTGTTTTCAATTTGGTAAAGCTTTCCCACACTTTACTTGTTCGCATTCGTCTGTACTCCGCCATAATAGCTGCAATAGCATTTGGGAAGGCTACATTACACTCTAGCGCTAAAGTGCCGTAGCAGTCAATTTGTGATATTGCAGGCCCTTAAATTAGTTTTTCTCGAGTGCTAACACACAATTCACCATTTTCTGACAACTATAAACACATTCTCAGAACAATACACCAACTTGTACAAAACCCACACACAAACAGCCTCATTTTGCAAAGGTTTGACCATGTTCTCATTCAGAAAACACAAACACACAATATAATGAACTGAAGTGTCAAGATGTAAACTCAAATAGCACACATTTATCCATCAGTAAACATTCAGTGGCAAAATTGATGACACACCAATCAGAATCACAGGATCATTTCAATAGGAGCAAATGTCATTGTGCATTCTAGAATCATCAACTGGGCTTTATACTTCTTACTGTAAACAAACAGTTTTATCACATTAGACACTTTATATAAGAGAAATGACACTATTCTGTGTCCAGTAAACTACGTTTAGACCCTCAAATTTGTGATTGTCAAGTTTACAAATTTGTCGCCTCTTTTACCTGTTCAGTATTTTTGCTGAAAATCTTATACTTTTACGGAATTGTGCAATTTTTATTTAACATTGCCTCCTATTGACAAATGGCTTCACTGTATTGTTTCCTTAATCTTCTCTGTAAGTGGCTTTGGATAAAAGCATCTGCTAAATGCCTGAATGTAAATGTTATTTGTGCAGTTGTGTACTCTAATGTGTTGCATGACCAGTTCATATTGTTCTTCGGTTTTAGAACATTCCTTGTCTTGTAAGATCATCTTCATCTACTTTACAGGAGTATGATGTTTTATTTTAATTTTTTCCTAAATCTCATTCTTGCATTTTGCTCTACATGCACTCTTTTATGTTGTATATTCTAATAAACACTAAACTGTCGATTTTTTCTTGAATCCCAATAAGAGGTTTTAGTAACAGTGTTTTGAATTGATCTTACCAGTGTCTCAGACTGTGTTGTAGTGTGGGTGTTTTTTAGGGCTTGTGTTTCATGTCTTGCGGGAAAGCTTGTTTTTTCAGCAACGTTGCATGGTTTTGAGAAGAGAGCTTCATTTTGACCTGAAAATAGGATGTTTGGGGAATTGGGTATGATGTTATGGATTTGTGTTTACTGTTTTGAGAATATGAGGCATCATTTCAAGAAATGTGTTTAGGCAATCCAGAAAAACTGTACGTCACGTAATCAAACGACTACTCGACAACAAGAATATTTGTCGACAATTTTTTATATACAATGTCGACTAATCGTTTCAGCCCTAGTACAGTGGGATACCTCACCAGACGCTGACCAATGCAGTGCACTATAGTAAATGAATGCAAGGGTTCTACACTGTAAAATATATGTATTATAGCCTACATTTGTTGAAAATGCATTTTACAGAAATAGCTATTCAGGTATATGTACATTAGAACATGTGTACATAACAGTAGATTGTTACATAGCTGTTCTCATTTCTAAAGGTTTGAATTATACCCGTCACTGTAAATCAACTCAAATTAGGCTGGACTCTCTGTACAGCCTCTCTCCTCTTCCTCCCCTTAATCCCTTCCGACTCCTCCGTCTCTAATTCTAACTCTGCCTCATCCTCTGGCTCTCCCTCCAGCTCCCCTTACTCTGTCTGCATTGTTTGCATCCGTTGTTCAAACCAAGAACTTGACCCATGGCCTATTTATAGGCCTCTTCTGAAGATGTGATTGGTTTGTGTGAACTAAAGCAATGTGTGTTTGCACATGTGAGGAGTTGGCGTGAGGCACTGATGAATTTGTGTGGCATTCTGATTGGTTGTGTTTGAAAAAAGAAATCAATATACTTCCTGTAAGATCTTTGTGTGTTACATAGAGAATTGTGTGTTGTGTTTTGCAAAAAGAGTTTTATGAAACTGAAAACTAAGTCTAAGGTCGAGAATTAGTGTATGGTTTTGCCGATTTGGTGGTGTTTGAGTGTCAGATTTCAGAAATTGTGTGACAAGTAAACATTTTGTGTGTAAGCAGCAGTTGAAAAAACTGTAAATACAGCATGACAAAAATGAAGAGCTAATGTTCCAAACCCTAGTAAAAACCTTCTTCTTTTACAACAACAGGAGCTTACAGTAAAATACCTGATAAGAATGTTCTATTTAGTGATAATTGAACAATAGCTGATTCCAATCTCAATCAGAGACATAGCTAGATGTTAAAGTCTTTCCATTACATGATCATGAGCAAACAAATGCTGAAGATCATCTAGATTAGAACTTAAGTTTTTCTGTGCATTACTTTTTGTTTAAATTTTGTAATCTTTGAATCAAAGGGCATGCATTTTTATTACAGCAATTACATGCGTATGATGTACCATACTTGGAATTTGTGCGCTGTATTTAATCTATCCACACACACGCACACACACGCGCACGCACGCACGCACACACCAGTGAGCAGCCATTGCTGCAACGCCCGGGGAGCAGTTGGAGAGAACGCTGCCTTGCTCAAGGGTCTCACCTCAGCCGTGGCATCGAAGGTGGAGGAGAGTGCTGGTCATTCACTCCCATGACTTACAATCCCTACTGGTTCCTAGGCTTGAACCGGCAATGTTTGGGTTATATGTCCAAGTCTCTAACCATTTGGCCACGACTGTCCCCTATTATATTGCTAATAAAGCCTTTACTGCAGTAGTCACTTTTTTTTCTACATTCTACTGATGGTTCCTTCACTATGTTGTTGACAATTATGATTTTTTATAATTGAAACATTTTCTCATATATCTATCCATATGAATTGATCTATAATAGAAGGATGGCTAGATGATGGATGGCTGGATGATATGTGTGGATATCTATCGAATATATAAATATGTACAAACAATATTCTCCTTTAGTTTATTGACAGAAAATTCTCATTTAACCCCACCCACTATTGCTGTAATTGTATGGTAACGCTAGGTTCTAGAAACAAACTTGAAGTGTTCATTGGTAGTAGAGATGGTGTACGTTGTTTGTGTAAATATAATTTATCAAGCTCAAATATTTTTGAGTGATTGAGCTAGAACCATTGTGCCCCGCTCTGCCCTATCTAAAATGAATCCAAACAGAGTAATTGTGATACAGGACAAAAACAAAACAAGACTATTTTACAATAGAAAAAACATTCTTTCATATTGTATGTTCTATACAGGTCGAACTGAAATGACAAGTAATGCAGTTTTTGTAATGTCATTATTTTTTTGCATTTTGACAGTCTATCCGTTATGATTGACCATGTTGTATGGTTCTGGTGTTTGATTGTCAGGTTTTACACCTGTTTATGTATGTCATTTTAATTCAATCAAATTAGATTCAAGTTTATTTATATAGAGCTTTTCACAATGTGCATTATTCCAAAGCAGCTTTACAGGGGCATACAGGAAAAACAGAAAAGGTAAAACACAGCACAGTGCATGGTGTTTATAGAACAAGCAAGATCATTCTAATAAATAATATCTAATTAATAAATGAATAAATAAATGCATTCTCCCAGTGAGCAAGCCAACACTGCCCTGCTATGGCGAGGAACCCAAACTCCAATGATTGATTAATGGAGTAAAAAAAGCTCGGGAGAAACCAGGCTCAGCCGGGAGGGCCAGATCACCTCTGACGTGTCATAGCTGCACTCAGTGACCCCGACCAAAAGCCACCGAGCAAATATCCACGAGGAAGAGCCCACCATCTGCAACCCAGAAAGTCCCACTCACCGAAAACCGTGCAGGTTCAACCCGGTCTCGTAGTTCAGCAGTGAATGGTAACATAACATATAACCCTTCTTTTCAGTGATGCGCCACGTCTCGTCATGACTCAACAAAGACAATAAACCCAAAATAAATACTAAATGAAAATACATTTTAAACACGAGATTTGTTGCCTCTAGATGAAACATTATTACTGATTATTAGGACTTATGTTGTCTTTATTCATGTTCCACATGTGTCTGCATTTGCAGAACACAAGATAAGCTCAACTCGTATTAAAAAAATGATAGTGACCTATTAGTCAGATATGGTGACCCATACCCAAAATGTGACCTCTGCTTTTAACTCATCCAGAGTAGTGAAGACGCGCACAGCAAGTCGTGAACACACGTACACCCGGAGCAGTGGGAAGCTATCACTGCAGCGCCCGGGTAGCAAGTAGGGGTAAAGTCGTTACCCGCCGGCCCTGGGAATCGAACCAGCACAACAAGTCGGACTCTGGTCACGATTCTGACTCTCTAACCATCAGGCTCTCCTCTTCCACTCGTTCAAATCCTACCTCTCCAGCAGATCCTTCAGGGTGTCATGGAGGGGCTCTCTGTCCATTACTCACCACATGATCACTGGGGTCCTTCAGGGATCGGTGCTTGGACCGCTGCTTTTTTACATCTACACGACATCTTTGAGACCAATCATACGGGCACATGGCTTCTCGCATCATTGTTATGCTGACGATACCCAGATCAACATCTTGTTTCACCCAGACGACACCACTGTAGCAGCGCATATTACAGCCTGCCTAGAAGACATCTCAGCTTGGATGAAAGAGCATCACCTCCAGCTGAACCCTGCCAAGACTGAACTACTCTTATTTCCAGCACACTACGCTGCAATACGATCTCACCATCCAACTTGGCAATACCACAATCACTCCTTCCAAAACTGTCAATCGCTTTGGCCCTTGTTGATCAACCAGTGTTACGCCACGTCTCGTCGCGACTCAACAAAGACAATAAACCCCAAATAACTAAAAATTAAAAAGATATTATAAACATGACATTTGTTGCCTCTAGTTTGAACATTACTACTTGTTATTAGGACTAATGTTGTCTTTTTTCATGTTGTGCGCGTGTCAGCATTTGCATATCACAAACACACGAAAACTCAACTCGCGTTAATCTGTAACAGTCTTTTACGATGAAAATATACGTACAGGCTGTGAATCTGAAATGGCAGCAATGTTTTAATGGTTGGCATGGCCCCACTTTTTAACCAAAGCTTTCGTGCATAGCCGATCTTAATCTCTCTCCCAGGTTTGTGCAGCAATCGTCAGCGAAATGCGCTGCACAAAGTTGAACATTTGGATTGTTATTTTCTGGAACAGTGTTGTAAATAAAATGTAACCATTCGGTTTTAGTTGTCGTATCTTTTGGCAGGGCAAACAAGACGCTTTCTTTTCGCAACGAAACACACAATGAGATTCACAAGTACGCCCACCTCACTTGCGTTTAGATTTGGGCGGTCTTAGTCAAGTCATGTTTCGAAGTGACGTACATTCGCCGGGTGTTTTAGGCAGGTCTGGGTTTGCAATCGCTTTTAGATAGATGCATCTTTAGTTATGACTCTTTAATTTTAGAAATTTTTCGTGTCTCATACATGCATGGGTAATTTATAACACTCCAAAGACACAGAAAGACACGTATTCGCGCCATATGACCCCTTTAAAATGTTAAACAAGATATTGAATAAAAGAGCTCCTGCTTACTTTAGTTCCTTTTTCTCTAGGGTAAAATGAGAAACATACATGCACAACTAGGCGGAGTATGATGGATATTACATTGTCGTTTTAAAATTATGTATTGTCGCAGGTCTTTTGAATACTCGGGTGCTAAAGAGTGGAAAACATTGCCTATGAATGTTGTATTTCAAGTGGAGTTGGTTTTAGTTTAAAAGTCAAAAGTTTGTTATTAGAATGATGTATAGATGCATGTGTATTAGGATGTTGGGTGAAATTGTATTTGCCAAAGTAATATGTCACCAAAGTAAGTAGTGAAGTCGTGGATTATATCAAGGACCACAATGGAAATGTGTTTTTTATCTTTTTTGTTTAATAAATCCAATTCACTCAGTCAGTTGCCATTTTAAAAGTGTTTATGGCGTTAAGGACTGTTTCTTACTCACAAGATTAATCTTCTTCTGGGTAAAGTTTCCTTTTGTTTAAATCCATTCTACATTATTGAGCCAATTTTCTTTTAAATCACTGACGAAAATTCAACTTTGTTGAAGTGTTATTTTTTTCAGACACAAGTGAAAATAAATATATCCCTGCATGACAAAAATAGTTTGCACTTGTTCAATGTTTTATTGCTGCTTTCATGTTTTTTTTTTATATAAGGTAATCCAGTGGGGTTCTGGACAGGTAAAGCAAAGTTTCCCCCCTGAGCCCATGTACTTCAGAGGTACTGTGACCATCATGTCAATAAAGAAAACACTTCTGGTCCTTTTGTCATGATCCTGCCCTTCTTGTGGTTGTTTTTCTAGGTTGGAGTAACATGTTCATGACAGTCCAATGTCTTGTTCTTGTGTTTGGAAGCACATGGGCATCGCTTGTTTTTTGTGCCATGTGTTTTTTGTTTTGCGTCTTAGCCCCACCCCCTTGTTACCGTATTCATTATCCCATTAGTTCATGCCCTTCAGCTGTTGCCCTCGTTTATGCCTCTTTTGTTCCTCTCCTATTTAATGCCCTTTTGTTCTGTGCCGGATCGTTTGTCTACCTTAGTTAAGTTTTTTGAAGTCAGTTGTTTTGTTATCTTTTTCTTGTTTTACCCCTCAGTGGATTTTGAATTATGTTTTGTCCTCTGTCAAATAAAAAAAAATTGTTGAGAGCTGTCTGCATTTACATTACATTTGGCAGATGCCGGTATATTTCCCTAGAATACTGGCAAATGACAAACATGTTATGTAGTCTAGTTTCAGTGTTTTACCTCTGTAGTAAATAGATCCAAATTTCATGTTTTGCAATGATGTTTTGTAATGTTGTCATTCTTCATTATTGTTTGACTGCCTGACATGGAGGCAGACACAAAGCACACAACACGGCTTTGTTGAGGGCGAGTATTATCACTTATAAATTATCTGATTCATAGACCCCAAAGCCTACCGGTTTCTCACGTCATAGCCAGCTCAATTACAGTTATGATTTTTACATGTAGATCATGAAGAAATTGGTAAAATATTACACATTACATGCTGTCTTCTAAGTTGAACATCTTTATTAGTTTAAATCAGGTTGAATTCTGTATTCTCCAAAGAGAGCTAATGCTGTTGGTGAAACCTCACCTACTTTGAAAATGTTCCCATTGGGATACTTTTAAACAGCTCCCGGTGTAATATTGATGTAATTAGCTTCACAAA
Source organism: Triplophysa bombifrons (assembly GCA_029783895.1). Taxonomy (NCBI): domain Eukaryota; kingdom Metazoa; phylum Chordata; class Actinopteri; order Cypriniformes; family Nemacheilidae; genus Triplophysa; species Triplophysa bombifrons. Next base: position 11,401,338 of record CM056455.1, read on the forward strand.
GAGTAAAACACACAACTCCGGGCTGTTTAAACTGTTGCATATGCTCTGTTAAGAATTAACTGTAAACCAGAGCTGGGTTCACACTAAATCAAGAGTGATTTTAGGCAGCGTAGCCTGATAATCAAATCCAGTGCATTTTACCATAATAAGAGGCTATCATCACTCTGTTAACAACTACACTGACGTCATGTTGCTGTGGGAAAACTCATATCTACACAAATTAGGTTTGACAGACATAACTATTAGAGAGCAGATTTAGAGGTACAATAAGAATTCACTTAAAAATAATTGCAGTAAAGTAAAACCTGTCTGTAAAGATGTATTACAGCAATGCACAAAATATAATTCAGGATTCTGCCATTCCAGTTTTGGAATGTGTCATGAATATTACGAATATTAAGAGCTGTAGTGAAGGGAAAGCCATGGACTGTAGTTTTTTTTTTGCTCTTTTTTTTGCCTACCAGTGCCATAATGAATACAATGTGACATGCAGCTTCACAAACAAAAAAGTTGTGTAAGTTCTACAGCGGATATAAATGTTTTCATTTAGAGGTGGAGCCAAGCCTATAGACAAAAAATGAAAAAAATTCCTCTGCATCTGTAGTTGTATCATGTATTTGTGAACGGAGGCTTGGCTCTGTGTCAGTGAAAGTAGTTGTTAGTGTAGAATGTCACTGGTTGAAGCCTGAGGAGAAAGAGTGTTCATGGATGAGTGCAGAAGGCAGGGAAAGATAAAACAATAGCGTGGTCTTTGTTACAATCCTATTCCGTAGCTGCACAAATGAAAGAGACTGCTCAACTCGTTTGGCCCTTTCTATTCTCTAGAAAGTCTTTTGATCATTTGGTTGATCATAAAACCAGTAAGTTTTCATTAAACCAGAGGTTAGCCCATCAGTACAAACAATGGGCCTCATTCATGGAACACGAGCAGAACAAATGTTTGTTTAAATCGGTCGTGAAGTCGTTTTGACTTAAATTTTCAGATTCATGAAAATGTTTGTTGTAGTGGAGTAAGGGGGGGGCGAGACCATGGTTCGAGACCGGTGAGTAATTGTTAATGAGCGCCAGCTGTGCGCGCACCAGTCTCGAATCACATAGGAGATCGGGAGCATATAAGAGGATGAGCGAACGGACCGTCGAAGAGAGAGGACAGGGCCCGAACATGTTTTATGTTTCTATTTGTATTTATGTTTTATTCGCCGGCCGTCGACCGTGAGGTGCGGCCGCCTGTCATTTTACTTTCGTGTGTTTTTGTTTGTGATTTGTTTTGTTCGCCGGCAGTCAGCCGTGAGGGGCCGCCGGCTGTTATTATTTATATTAAACCTTTATTTTAAATGTCTGCCAGTTCCCGTCTCCTTCCTTCCCTACTTTGAATCTCTCTACATTTGTATTTTCAAAATCTTAGTTGGTACGAAAGAAATGTACACCTGCTCCCTAGCATGTGCAATGGTGCGTAAAACATTAAAATGTTCTTTCTTTTAGACAAACTGATGAGACTATGTATCATAATGGTATTTCATGAGTTCTTTTGCCCTGTCTTTCTTTAGTTTTTTACTCTTTAACTTTGGATAAAACAGAGAGCTCTTCACTGTCACTTTTTACACAGCCGTCCAATCACAGTAGAGGAGAGGCGTGACTTACACTACATTGTCAAACCATCATACTTGTACAGGTACAACACAACAATGGAGAAGTTAATATTGCTTGTTAGTGCATTTTCATATTCAACAATATCATTCAGAATGAGATACTTGTAACAAATCATAGCAACAAATGCATCTCCGGAAAACACAGCGTCTGCAAAGTACTCTCAAGCGCTACCAGTTGGTTATTTTCAGAAGAACTGCATTTCAGCCTATAAGTCTCTTGTGCATTCATGCAATATAACATGCCAAACCTAATAATGGATCTACTGCATTCCGATACATAATTTGTGTAGCTGTAATTCATAGGTGGGTATTATGCTAATTGTGAACGTGAGTGCATGTGCACCCTTCTTATGAATGATTGGTATTCATGAACATAGACACGCTATACTATCAAATTTGACATTTGCGAAGTATTTGTGAATGCGGAGAAGAGTTTCAGGAATGGTCCTTTTTATGTGCAGAATATGTAGCTCAGTGGTTAGAGCATGGCGCTTGCAACGCCAATGTTATGGGTTCGATCCCAGGGATTGGAAAACAATGCTTGGAAAACAAATGTATAGTATAATGCATTGTAAGTCGCTTTGGATAAAAGCATCTGCCAAATGCATAAATGTAAATTACTCATATATTTACAAATGTTTCATGAATAAAGCCCAATGATTTAGCAATCTCATTGGGATTGATACAATGTGCCACAGGGTGCACTTGTATATGCACTTATTTACAAAATAAAAATAGTATGTATTTATATCATAGCAGTACAATGGTTTGTATATAAACATTTACTATAATAAATTTTTATTATATCTATTAAAAACCAGAAAGAAAGGAATCAATGTGAAACTTGTGAAATAAGCTTTTGGGTATTCACACTTTGAAATGTAGGTCAAATTATCCACTTAATGAAACTCTTCAGTTTGGTCTTTGTTTTCCTTACCTCTGTAATGTGCAGGTGCTGCAAAGCAGAACAGTTTTGTGCAATTTTAAACTAAAACACAAGCACACATATGCTAAGAGAGGCGTGTGATACGTGTGGGTGTGAGACAGGGATCAACACGAGTGACAGTCACAAATGATGAGGCTAAGAGGAAAAATGCACATACCGATCACATCAAACACTTCCCTCCCTTTGTTTCCGCATGTTGCCTCTCAATATGTGATGATGGAGCTCTACTTCAAGCCACATTATCGTCTTGTTCCATCCCCCACTATGCTTTCTCCAGACATCCTTTGACAGTAATCACAACATGTCTAAATGCAACAGGTAGTTTAGGAGAGAAAATAAAACTGTGTGCAATATGGAGTAATCTTGAGTGTGGGGACCCTAGAGGAAAAAAATGAATAGGTGCAATTACATATGGTTCATTCATAGCTTTTTTACTGTGTACGATTTAATGGCAAGAGCACTGTTCAGGAATTTCAAACCATTGTAAATTTTTAAGATCTACATATTATATATTTATTCTTAAACATAGCACTCTGGGAAAAAAAACAACAGACCAATATCTTGGTTCAAGCATGTTTAGCCACCCTCGACCTTAATTTGCCAAGTGGTTGATGTCCACAAGACAATATATCTTGTTAACCTAAGGACAACATTTTTATAAATAAAACCTAAACCCACACCAAACCCCAACCCTAACCATACCTCACCCCTAAAATGAGAGGGAAATGATACGTAAAAAAAAATGTCTTGAAACACCTAATCCTGGTTGGAAGATTAAATTTAAAATAAACTGCAAACTTATTTCTAAAATCTGATTGGTTTATTTAAATGATGTCCCAGGGTCAACATGATGTTGTCCTAAAGTTATAAACCACTTGGCAAAAACAGGAGAGCCGTTTAGCCACACAGTCTCAGGTTCATAAAATGGTCAGCTAGGGATGTTGCAATGTGTTACTATTAACTATTTACTGTATGTAAAGTTTACCAACAATACATCAGATAAGCTATTTTTAGAAAACTGAAAGACAATTATTTATCCAACATGGGTCTCTGTTTTTGTGTGTAAAATATCTGGGTTATTGTTGTATTGTATTGTTGTATTGTTGTTTTTATGAATATTATTATGATATTATGCACCTGTCTGCACTTGGGTTCTGTCCACCGTTCCTGACAGAATGAACTGCCCAAAGGAGAACCCAGAAGACATGATGGAGTCAGACAAGGCATTTAGGAGCTGCCAGGCTCACCTCTTGTTTGGCTTCCATCAGAAGGGAACCCCCATGAAAGACTTACTGTCCACTGCGCGCTGCACGGAGTTCAGCAAGGCAGAACTGAAGGTAATCTTCAACAGCTGCCTCGATGAACCCTTTGAGCCGAACCGAGATGCGCAGGATTAGACCATGGCGGAGCCTCTAACGGTCTTGCGACTATCCCCGAGGACCGAGCCTTGCAGATTGAGGTCGTGGGCCTCTCCGCACCCGCCGCCTCGTCCGCTGCAGCCTCTCCACCAGCGACTAGCCTCCGTGGCTGGCGTGGACAGAGGGAGTCGTGGGAATCCACGTCCAACTCCTCCAGCACGGAGATAGTTGTTCCCCCCACTGCTTCTCTGCAGACGGCCACACCTACCGTGGGCCAGTCGAAGAAGAAGCCAAGAAGGAGGGCACTGCCCATGCCGGTGGTCCCATTTCTGGTGGTCCCGAGTCCGGTGGTCCCGGCATCCAAGCCGGCGCCCGGACCTGCCTTCCAGCCGGCGCCCGGACCTGCCTTCCAGCCGGCACCCGGCCCTGCCTTCCAGCTGGCACCTAGCCCTGCCCAGCCGTTTTTTCCCCCGACTTCCCCAGCCATGTCTGTCCCTTCCTGTCTTGCCCCTCCCAAGCCCCGGCTTCGCCCTAAGAAGCAGCCCGCTGTCCCACCCCCGCTGCAGCCCGCTGTCCTGTTTTCCGTATAGCTCCGCCCCCTTGTTCCCCCGTTAGTGTTTAACGTTCATCACCTGTCCCATCACCTGCCCGTCCCGATCCTTTTGTAATCTCACCTCGTTAGTTTCCTCCTATTTAATGTCCCTGATTCCCTTGCTGTTCGGATTACATGTTTCTGTGGACTTTCCCTGGCTCCTGTTTGCTTTGGATTTATCATTTGGATCACCATTTTTGCCTGGTTTGTTTTTGTTCCCCTTGCGGGAAGTATTTCAGTTTGAACTTTTATATTATTTATAGTGCTTTTCCCCCATCAAAGGTGTTTGTTTTTGTCTTTTGTTTAACCCTTCACCTGTCTGCACTTGGGTTCTGTCCACCGTTCCTGACACAAGTAGGAGAGCCTTTAACATTTTGTCAAAATGCTAAACAGTACCGATTGTTTACAAGGCCATGTTACTAGGAACATTGAAGCTGAAGTAAGCAGGGAGAGAATTAATACGATTTTTTTTTAATTAGACAAAACATAGACTGTTATCGGTTAGCCAGATAAATGTGGAACAAGTGTGTTTTGAGGAGTTTTTTTTTAAGCTGTGAAGGATGCAGGAGGATGGCAGTTCATTCCACCACAGAGGAACCAGAGTATTTACAGCTTGTACTCGCTTAGTTTAGTTGCGAAATTTATTTATTTGGCATCTCTTGCAAAAGTTTATTATATCAGTGATACATAATTCACTTATAAGGTAGAGCTTTTTCCCAACGTGTGGCAGCATGTCTGGCCACTATAACGGTGTGTGATGCAAAAGCAAATTAAAACGTGCCCCAGGCAAAGCTCTGAAGCTTAAGTGGGTGATGGTTGCACAATCTGGAGAAGTGCTTGCCTTTGTTAAGGTCTCTTTTCGAAAGTCTGCTGGCTCTTTCTCTATAAGAGCACCGCAAGAATAGCTGTATCAGTGCATACATCAGATACATATTGGCATCTGAGGCTGGAATGTTTCACCTGTGGATGGTTAAGCACTTTAAAAAGGTAACAATTATCTCCATTCAGTAGACAGCCAGCACAATATTGTAAAATGCAGGGCCGCGTATTCTGGCCAAATCTACCGCATAGTGGCTTCTTTTCTCATGATTGAAACTTGATAGCTTCATGAGTACACAAGGACAGAGGTAGGTAATAACTAGTTCTACATTTCCTATATTACATTACATTAGTAAGGTCGGGGACAAATAAGAGTAGATTGAACCATTTTTTACTGTTAGGTGAGTAAATTCCATACATTATGAATATTCCACTGCCCTCAGGAAACACCATGGTTATGAAGGTCTGCACATCAAATGCAACAATGGTTAGGTAGGCAGTACGTGTCAAAATAACATTCACAGAAACAACAGGACCCATGAAACGACAGGACCCATGGTTTTCCAGCAGTACACGGCATGACCATGCTGGCCATAAAAGGGTATTCGTCACCTTTTTTCTTCAATTTTTTTTCCTCATACTGATGGAATGTTGTCTATTTATATGGATTACTTGAGTTTGAATCCTTAAAATTTGTCATCCAATTTAGGACAACAATTTCATTTTTCATAACACACATACTTTTAGATGCTTTGCTTAAAAATGTTACTATTCATTATAATCAAACAACATCCTTCATTTTTCACCAACTAAAATATATGAATTGGATCTAAAATTGGGTATAGGCCTATTGGGATTATTGTTGTGAATAATGTAGAGTTTACATTTGCAATATGGCATTGTATGTTATATGTAAAAGGCAGATATCTCTGTGTTTTCTTATTTCATGTTCATAGTGTAAATTACTGGTTGTTTGAAACCACCAAGATAAGACTTTAGCCCTTTTTGGAGTAATTACATATGTCTTGATTCATTGATCACCAAGTAGTAGGGATGAGCGAGTACAGCATTATCTGTATCTGTATCTGTTAACCATATGAATTATCTGTATCTGTACTCGGACTGGGCGGGGCCTACTCCAAAAGTGGGCGGAATTTAACCCGGAAATGGGTCGGGTTGTCTTGAGATGGGCGGGGCTTTAACCGGTATGTTATTTTAAGTATGCAAATGTGTTGATCAGAAATTGTTATATTTATTGCTGAATAGAAAAATATTTACATGACAGCATCAGCATTGAGCTTCAGACCAATGGTTTTGATCACGATAACAAAAGAACTATATACAGAACAAGTTTTGCTACAATGAATACAACTCATTACCTCATCACTTCCTGTTTGCTGAGAGAGCGTGGTTTGAGACAGAGCTCCGTCAAACTTTTTCTAAATATATCGTTTTTCCTGTTATTTCTTAATATTTATGTTCTAAAATGATAACTCACAGAGGGTTTAACATATCCTTAAGTGTATCCCATACCAAATAACGCACACATAAATTTGTTTTGTACGACCATTCGCTATTAGCACTCAGGCTGTTAGCATTCCCAGCCTTTAGTTTCTGAATAATGCCTAATGGCAAATGGCTAATGATTCAGATATGTGTTTAACGTTACCTTTGAGTGCAGATGATGAATCTTTCTTCGCACTTCAGTCAGAACTGGAGGTATTGGAGAAGCAGATCCACGATCTACTCGAGAGACAAACACGTCTGCGAGAACGTAAAATGGCGCTGGAAACATCCTGGGCTGACGCTCGCAAAGCTGCGGTAAGTGTTCGACGTGATTGTAATACTCCTATCACTTCTACTCCGTGTGTTTCTATGCACAGATCCCAGGCTTCAAGATCACGACGAGCCGAAATGAATTTCACTCCTGCACCTGCACACGCACGGCGAGAGGGAAAATCAAGGACCGGAGCGATGAACTTTCCCCCACCGCCGCCACCGGTCTTCGAGATTTCTACGAGAAATCGCTATGCTGCCCTCTGCGAGACGAAATCCAACGCTGTGGTAATCGGAGACTCAATGAAGGTAAGGTGCACACTCACTGTTTTCCTGGCGCCCGTGTTCTTGATGTCTCTCCATAGGTAACTGCGTTTCTGAAGGAGGATGCAAGAGTGGGAGCCGTAGTTCTGCACGCGGGGGTGAATGATGTGAGAATGCGGCAGTCGAAGATCCTGAAGAGGGACTTCAGGAGTCTGGTCGATACTGTTCACAACGCATAGCCCAAGGCGAGGATCATCGTATCAGGGCCGCTTTCTACTTACCGACGAGGGAACGAAAAGTTCAGTAGACTATTTACGCTTAATAATTGGTTAATGTCATGGTGTATTGAACAGAAGCTGCTCTTTGTAAATAATTTTGATCTGTTCTGGGAGCGACCAAGGCTCTTCCGCCCCGACGGGCTGCACCCCAGCTGCATTGGAGCGGAAATTCTGTCTGACAACATCTCAAAGACGCTACGCACCATTTGTAAGTACAAACTTTAACCATAGTCTGTGTTCTTCTCACCCAACTGTTAAGATTGTTACAGTTAAGAATGTTACTGCTTTCAAATGCATAGAGACTGTGTCTGTCCCCCGAATAATACAACCAAATAATAATTTATTTAAAAGTCAGAGAAAAAAATCTTATCATGTTTAAACCAAAAGACAATATATTGAATGAGCAAAACCAACGCCTAAAGTTTGGGCTACTTAATATTAGATCACTAAATCCAAAGGCAGTTATTGTAAATGAAATGATCACAGACAACAGTTTTGATATAGTTTGCCTTACTGAAACCTGGCTTAAGCTAAATGATTACTTCGGTCTAAATGAGTCTACTCCACCAAGCTACGGTTATATTCATGAGCCACGTCTGGTTGGTCGAGGTGGTGGTGTCGCAACAATCTTTAGAGACTTTCTTACCGTTACTTGGAGAACAATGCATACATTTAAATCATTTGAAATGCTTGCGTTGAACATAACAGTTCCAAACAAAAGTAAAAAATCATTGGTCTCTCTTACATTGGTTACTGTGTATAGACCCCCTGGGCCTTACACTAATTTTCTGATAGAGTTTGCAGACTTCTTATCGGATCTATTGGTTAATGTCGATAAAGTACTGATTGTTGGAGATTTTAATATCCATGTAGATATTGCTAACGATCCATTAGCTGTGGCGTTTAAAGAACTACTAGACTCTTGTGGTGTAACACTGTAGTAGAGTAGGCGGGGCGAGACCGTGGTTCGAGTCCGGTGAGTAATTGTGGATGAGCGCCAGCTGTGCGCACACCGGGCTCGAATCTCGTAGGAGATTGGGAGCATAAAAGGAACGAGCGACTGGACCGTCGGTGAGAGAGGTCCGGGCCCGAACTTGTGTTTATATATGTATTTATGTTTTACTGTGTTGTTGTTCACCGGCGGTCGTCCGTTAGGGGCTGCCGGCTGTTAAATTACTTTATTAAATGTTTAAATGTTTGCAGGTTCCCGTCTCCTTCCTTCCTTTTATTGAATCTCTCTACAAACACAATATATCAATAGACCTACTCATCGCCTTAATCATACCCTAGACTTGATTATATCTCACAGAGTCGATCTAACCAATATCGATATTATACCTCAAAGCGACGATGTTTCCTATCACCATCTTATAACATGTACACTGCGCACTGCAGAAATCAGTTGTGTATCTCGTTATCGACAGGGTAGAACAATCACCTCAACTACTAAAGATAGTTTCGTAAAGAACTTGCCAGATCTGATTCCTCTAATAACCTTTCCAACTAATATAGAATCGCTCGATGACATGACCAGCAACATGGGCACCATTTTCTCTAATGCATTAGAAGCGGTCGCACCTATGAAGTCAAAAAGGATTCATGGAAAGATCATAGCACCATGGTATAATAACACCACTCGCACCCTAAGAAGAGAAACGCGTAAACTGGAGCGAAAATGGAAACAAACCCAATTAGAGTTCTTTAAAATTGCATGGAAAGAGAGTGCAATCTGTTACAAAAAGGCACAAAAAGCAGCAAAAGCCGAGCATTTCCGTAACCTCATTGAAAATAACAAAAACAATCCAAGGTTTTTATTTAGTACAATTGCTAAACTAACAAACAAACAGACTCCACCTGACCTGGGTATTCCGCCGCACCTTAGTAGCAATGAATTCATGAAGTTTTTTTACTGAGAAAATCGAAATAATACAAGACAACATAGCTAAAACCAAACCTCCAAGTGTGTCGGAAGAATTAGTCTCAACCGTCACCCAAAAAGAAAAGCTAGAGTGTTTTTCTCCTATAAATCAGGAAGATTTAATTAAAATTATTGCAACATCCAAACCGACGACATGCTTATTAGACCCCATTCCGACTACTTTATTAAAAGAGTTACTACCTGTTGCAATTGAGCCCATTTATAACATTATCAACGCATCCATTAATCTAGGCCATGTCCCAGGACCCTTTAAGCTGGCTGTAATTAAGCCTCTTATCAAAAAACCAAACTTAGACCCCAATGAATAAGCTATAGACCGATTTCAAATCTCCCGTACTTGTCTAAAATTCTAGAAAAAGTAGTGTCAACTCAACTGTGTACCTTCCTACAAAATAACGACATGAACGAAAAGTTTCAGTCTGGCTTTAGACCGCATCACAGCACTGAAACTGCACTCGTTAGAATTACAAATGACCTCCTTATTGCTTCAGATAAAGGTAACTTCTCACTCTTAGTCCTGCTTGACCTTAGTGCTGCTTTCGATAATGTAGACCATAAAATACTACTAGATCGTTTACACCAGTGGTTCTCAACTCCAGTCCTCAGGCCCCCCCTGACAGAATACTTTGGATGTCTCCCTATTGAACACATGAACGAGTTAATGAGATAATGAAGTGATGATTGAGTCATTAATGATGAACAGGTGAAGTTAACAAACACAATAACTAATGAAAACATCAACTAAGAATAAAAACCATAATAGTGTTGAGTGTTTCCTTTAGTGTGGCTCATATCCTTGATTTATTATGTTACATTTTTTGCTAGCTGAAATAGTTTGTTTCTGAAGCATATTTTTAAGAGTCTGTACAAATGTTGGTCGATTTTGGTGTCACGATATTTGTCAGACTTATACTGTTTAAGAAAGTTTCATTCCAACAATTTTGTCTTTTGTCTGGGTGTTCAGAAATAAATAAATCAAGGGTAAGAGCCCCACTAAAGGAAACATTATTATGTTTTTTTTTTCTTACTGATGATGTTTTTGTTACCAGCAGGTGTTCATCATTATTGATCAATCACCACTTCATTATCTCATCAACTCGTTCATGTGTTCAATAGGGACACATCTAAAATAATCTGTCAGGGTGGGCCTGAGGACTGGAGTTGAGAACCACTGGTTTACACAATTATATCGGTATTCAGGGACAGGCACTGCAATGGTTCAGATCTTACTTAACAGACAGATATCAATACGTCCATTTAAATGGGAACTCGTCAATTTTTACGCAAGTAAATTATGGATTTCCTCAGGGATCGGTTTTAGGACCCTTGCTTTTCTCCATATACATGCTGCCCCTCGGCAACATTATTAAAAAACATGGAATTAGCTTCCACTGTTATGCAGATGATACTCAGCTATATATCTCATCAAGACCAGATGATTCCTTTAAGCTATCCAAACTGGCAGAGTGCATCGAGGACATAAAACATTGGATGACTAGTAATTTCCTCCTTTTAAACTCCAGCAAAACAGAAATATTACTTATAGCACCAAAATCAAATAAACAGAATATCTCCGATTACAGCCTGCAAATTGAAGGCTGCACTGTTACTCCAACAAATACAGTTAAAGACCTAGGCGTTATATTAGACGGCAACCTGTCATTTAAAAATCACATCTCAAATATCACAAAAACAGCCTTCTTCTACCTTAGAAATGTTGCCAAATTACGAAATAGTTTATGTGTTGCAGACGCAGAAAAGCTTATTCATGCATTTGTGACCTCACGGCTTGACTATTGTAATGCTCTATTTAGTGGTTGTCCTGCATCATCGATAAACAAACTACAGTTAGTTCAGAATGCAGCTGCCAGAGTTCTTACTAGGTCAAGAAAATACGATCACATAACCCCAGTTTTATCATCGCTTCACTGGCTACCCATTAAGTATCGTATTGATTTTAAAATTCTTTTAATTACTTACAAAGCCCTGAACGGTTTAGCACCTACTTACTTAACCGAGCTTTTATCACGGTACAACCCATCACACTCTCTAAGATCTCAAAACTTTTGACAACACCTAGAATAACAAAATCCACCAAAGGGGGACGAGCTTTCTCATACGTAGCACCTAAACTCTGGAATAGCCTTCCTGATACTATTCGAGGGTCAGACACACTCTCCCAATTTAAATCTAGATTAAAGACACATCTTTTCAGCCAAGCTTTCACTTAATGCATAGTTAATGAACAGCAGCTACGCTAATTATTCTCTTTATTCTCTTTCCGCGTAGGAAGAAGTTCCACCATGTCCAGACGACCGACAGATGCCCATCCCCAATTTGAGATTACGCCAGCTACAGCTGCAGACTGACTGACCATCCCAGCTCCATCTAAGGCAATTCCACCACCAGCCAAGAGAAATATGACCATCGGACCATCCCAGCTCAGACCACTACATCCCCAACCAAGAGCAAAGACGGACTATTTGTCTTATTAATGCTGAAGTTACAATATCCATCCATCCATCCATCCATCTTCTTCCGCTTATCCGGGACCGGGTCGCGGGGGCAGCAGTCTAAGCAGGGATGCCCAGACTTCCCTCTCCCTAGACACTTCCTCCAGCTCTTCCGGGGGACACAGAGGCGTTCCCAGGCCAGCCGGGAGACATAGTCCCTCCAGCGTGACCTAGGTCTTCCCCGGGGTCTCCTCCCGGTGGGACATGCCACCAGCCAAGTGGTCCAGGGGGCATCCGGAAAAGATGCCCGAGCCACCTCAGCTGGCCCCTCTCGATGTGGAGGAGCAGCGGATCTACTCTGAGCTCCTCCCGAGTGACCGAGCTTCTCACCCTAATACAATATTTGGTATTAAATGCTAAACCAAAACCACATGTCAGCAGTCTGAGTGCAGCTATGACACGTCAGAGGGGATCTGGCCCTCCCGGTTGAGCCCGGTTTCTCCCGAGGTTTTTTTTCTCCATTAATCAATCATTGGAGTTTGGGTTCCTCGCCACAGCAGGGCAGTGTTGGCCTGCTCACCGGGAGACTGCATTCATTTATTTATTTATTTAGAAATTAGATATTATTTATAAGAATGATCTTACTCGTTGTATAAATACCATGCACTGTGCTGTGTTTTACCTTTTCTGTTTTTCCTGTTTGCCCCTGTAAAGCTGCTTTGAAACAATACACATTGTGAAAAGCGCTATATAAATAAACTTGAATTGAACACATGCGGTTGCAATTATGAAGTAAAATGTAATGAACAAGAGTTTGCGTGAAGTAAAAAAAAAACGGTTAGAGCCAGCTGGCGGTTAAAAAAGCAAAAAAAGCTCAGACAGGCAGAGACGCAACTCGAGTCGCTTTCTATCAAGCATCACATCTGAACAAACCCCATGTTTATCAAAACTCTAATGGTAAATAAGTAAGTACTACAAACCGAAGTAAAAACAAACCTGAACGGAAAAGACACGCGAACCTGAGTGACTGAGGGAGAGACAGAGAGCGGCGGGTACAGTCAGCAACACAATAAAACTGTATGTCTGTAGGGGAGGGGCGCTGTGACTAGCCTATCACATAACGCAGACACAGTCAGCTACCCAATAAGGATTTTTATTCAATCCGAGCACAGATATTGACTCGTATTACTCCTATGATACTCGTACTCGGCAAAAGTGCTTTATCCGTAACGGATACTCGTTTCAGCCGAGTATCCGGCTCAACTCTACCAAGCAGACAGTGCGCCCCAGTTTAAAACAGGCTAATGAGTTCTAAAAACATTTCAATGTTGAGTGCATAGTGGAAAGCAGGGGCGCTGCCAGGAATTTTGGGCCCCATGACAAAAAATCAAATTGGGCCCCCTCTGCGCAGCTGTTGTCACCACATCTCTAGGACCTAACTGTCCCATCAAAAGCTTTATATAAGTCTAATTAAAGGCTTGCAGCTGTCTTGCTTCTTGTAGTTCAATACTATTACTAGCACAATATTTACTTCTGCTGATTTGAACATGCATGCAAGTCTATTATGCAGTTCACTATTTGATGCAAGATTAAAAGCAACCATAAAAAATTTGCTGAAGGCGTTCTTTTACAGTCTCAATGTATTTTTATTGTTAAATTTGACAAAACGGAAAATTATCTTAACAAAATTATTATTATTATTAATTATTATTATAATTATTAATGAAAGATTTATAAAAAGAAAAACAAACAAACTAAAAATTAACATCATCCTCTCAAAACGTCAGATTTTTAAACTTAGCTGCACATATATGCCAACAAGAAAATAAAGTGCAGATTGCGCGGTACGCATTTGAATCGCTCTCGCGGTACTTTAATGCGATATGCCAAACAATCTGCGCAGCCGAACATTAAATTGAACGTGTCCGATCCTGAAGTCACTGATTCGCCTCTTCAGGTGTTTTATAAGAGTTGGTGCTAAAATCGGCAGGAAAGTGGATCTCGCCGGCCAGAGTTGAGAACCACTGCTATAGGCTACACACCTTTCTTGGTGAAAAACTGTTTGACACCCTTTCCTTTGTCTTTCCTTTTTAGAAAACCAGATTTTGATTAGGGAACATTATCATCACTGTAGTTCTGGGGCATTTACTGACTGCAACTAAACACCGTAACTGAGGGAGCTAAGGCAGGACCAAACCATTTCATACAGATACAGGGGGGTGGTCGGCAATATGGATGTTTACTTTTTGGTCAATTTGGAATTTTTAACTTTTACTGCCGAAACAAAGAGATTATTAATTGTATTATTATATAAATATATATAATGAATGATGATGGTTTGATAATTTTATATTAGTTTGTTACCTATTTTTGGGGCCCCTGTCAGTCATGGGCCCTTGGAATTGTCCTAACTTTTCCCCCCTATACGGCGCCCCTGGTGGAAAGTGAGCCAAGTGGGCCATGCTTTCAGCCATAATGATATGTTTTTTAATTAATACACTTCAAGTATAGAAAGTGAAGATTGAAATGCAAAAAGGTCTAATAACATTGCCCCAGAGACAAAGCACACGTTGTTCTTATGTTTCAACAGCCATTGAAGACATATAAGCAGTCAATTTTTATAACGAAACCCAACAAATAGAACTTACAGTGTCTTGCTACCTTGTCGTGGGCTTTGATATTCTAATAGCACTGTGTTACAGAAAGTTTAATGCTTTAAGTGGAATTAAATGGATTTTAGGTTTGGTTGAAAATATATTTTTTGGGCATTTCACAGCAAGCCAAGCAGAAGAATGGGCTAATGTTTGTTTTAATATCAGGGTGAGAAAAAAATGAAGGAAAACCTTTCACCCTAATTTAGCTGATAGTGTCACACTAGTTCAAAACTTATTTTCAAAAGACACAGGGGTGTAAGACAGAAACCACTGCCAAAAAGTTCAGAAATCAAGAGATGGGTCTTAGTAAGTCATGTGAAGGTTGCACCTTAAATGGATGTCAAGCTCTGGCCTTTGACTGCAGTGAAAATAAGGACACAGAACTGCCTACAGTACAAAGAATAATACACTAACATCATTACATATGTGAGATTTTGGACAGGATTGTCTAATCTTTGCTTTCCTCATCAGAATGATTAGGTAGGGAGTAAAGGTATCATGTTCTTTGTTGCCATTTCCTTTGGTAATACACTGGTTTCCATTTCCCATGAAAGTAGACTTTCTTAATCGACTTGAAGTTCCCAACATGGGGGTAACATTGAATGATTACATTCATAATTCCCACAATGAACATTCTTGCCCCTCTGTGACGGGATGCGAGGTGGCCTCTGTGTGCGAATGCCGTGAGACTTGCTTCGTGAGACATGTTCCATGAGATTGCCAGGCCCAGTTCACCCCCACTCACTCCGGCACAGTGCACACTGCGTCTGAGACTGGGTTGTACGTGCCGATTGGCAGCATCCCCTTTAGAAGCACCCTCCTCCTTCATCCATCTCATTCTTCCTCTTTGAGCAAGTGTTTGTATCCCACACTATGCCTCTCTCTCTCTGTGTCTACAGCATCAACCCGTAGTAACCGGGTGATGCCTTTGTGTGCTGCCTCTTGTTCACAAACGAATATCTACAAGCACACAAAATGAAAGACAACCAGATTAAAAAACATGGTGTATCTCTTGTAGCACAATAGAACAACAGCTACCAAGCTGGTATTGTTTTCCATATAATTGATCATATGATGTTATGACATGCCCGTGTTCCATGCAAACTATGCATGTTTGCAAACTCAATATATTCCCACTGTCCACTGCCAGCCTTTGAAGGGCCACATTATCAAACAAGCTAAGGAATTTTCCATCTCCAACACAGGCAGTAGCTTGTGTTCCTTTTTTCAGTCCAGCAGCTCTGTTGAAATGAATAAGAATGCAAGAATGAAGAAAATGGAGCATTCTGGAAACCACATAATAATTCTCATGCTGGGTGGCTAAACTGGCTCTCCACTGGATTCCAACTCAAGAAACACTGTCACTCAATCCAGTCATCAACTGTGTCATTTGTGTGTAACGTGGCCATGCATACACACCTACACAAGATCCGGCACATATTTTACTAGGTTAGTCATAGGTAAACCGTTACCTTTCCATAGTTCTGAGGGGAGAATAAAAAATTGTAAACCAATGAGGCAATTGTTAAAGGGGGTGATTTAATGCTGTTTCATGCATTCTGACTTCTTTACAATGTTAAACGTGGTGGCCACTCATGCTTAACATGTTCAACTTGTCAAAAAACAAATTGGACGTTTTATATATATTTATGTGCTCAATATACTCCCCAGAATTTGTTTTCAACATGAAAAAACCCTTATGTAACAACTTTCTTAGTCCCTTATTGGGCAATTCTCCCGGAAAAGCACGCCCACGGAAAGGCGAAAGAAATAGCCTGCCCCCGCGTCAACTGACGAGTGAAGGAAGACCTGCTTTCCATCAACCTTTATACTCTTGTGATAGTGAGAGAAGTTGAGATGTGTTTGTTTGTTCACAGCGTTTCAGTGATGGATGTTATATAAATGGTGGATATAATGATTGTTTGGCAGATTATTTGAAACTGATAGATGGAGCGGTCCCAGTGCTAAAAGATGCCTGACATGAACCGCGCGCGGTAGGTGAAAAGGAGTCATATGTCTGTGTTTTGTTGGCAATCGCCGCATAGGCTACGTGTATAATGTAAACAACATGAACTTAGTGAATCAAGAGTTATGAAGAGATA
This sequence comes from Triplophysa bombifrons, assembly GCA_029783895.1. Lineage (NCBI taxonomy): Eukaryota > Metazoa > Chordata > Actinopteri > Cypriniformes > Nemacheilidae > Triplophysa > Triplophysa bombifrons. The sequence goes on from CM056455.1 coordinate 11,418,168, forward strand.
ATGCAATTATGTATTGTGTGCTCATGATTTAGTTCCTCCCCCACACACCCCCAGGAGGTCGTCTGTTTTCGCAAATAATCGTACAGCTATTTCTACCTTTTATAAATGTGATCAAACTAAATACTCTTCGAAGATATGAAGTATGCAATACTACTCCACAGGTACTCAAGATTAATATGAGATTGGCAGAAACTACAAGTTCAATCGGACCTTTAACATTCAGTAAGACTAAATAGTCAGTAAATGACTGAAAAGAAAATACCTTTAATGAAGTATATTTAGGGGATAGTTGAAATGTAATTTCATGCCATTCCAAACTTGTAGTCCTTTCGTTCTTCTATTTGGAAGAATGTTGGTAACTAAACAAATGGGACCCTGATGACTTTTATTGTAGGAACACAAAACCACTATGACATTTCTTGAAACATCTTATTTTGTGTTTCCCAGCCAAAAGACATACACAGTTTTTGAACGATGTGAGGGTGAATAAATTATCAATGTAACGTCATTAATCCAGGCAGGAAGCGGATCCACTTGCAGTATTAGATTTATTTAACTTAGAGCCAGAGCAGAGGCATAGAAGGCTGAGTTGAAACTCTTGAGTGACTTGCAGGTGTCGCTGATGAAGCAGATGGAATAGTTGGAGCCCCTGGTGGCTTAGGCGGAACAGACTGGGCTGGTATGAGCTCAGAAATTAGTCCATGAACTGGACTTAACCTTGGAATGGACTTTTGGGCTTGACTAGACTAAGGGACGGACTCTTGGGCTAGACTAGACTCAGGGACGGAGTCATGGGCTTTTGAATAGACACACAGAATCTAAAATTACAGTCTAAAAGACAAACATACTTATATGATTGTAGTAGAGTAGGCGGGGCGAGACCGTGGTTCGAGTCCGGTGAGTAATTGTGGATTAGCGCCAGCTGTGCGCACACCGGGCTCGAATCTCGTAGGAGATGGGGAGCATAAAAGGAACGAGCGACCGGACCGTCGAAGAGAGAGGACCGGGCCCGAACTTGTGTTTGTATTTGTATTTGTATTTATGTTTATGTTATTTCGCCGGCGGTTGTCCGTGAGGGGCCGCCGGCTGTTATTATTTTTGTTATTAAATGTTTAAATGTCTTCCGGTTCCCGCCTCCTTCCTTCCCTTTTATTGAGATTTGTAACATTGGTGCCGAAACCCGGGAGGAAGGAGGTGGGAACCGGAAGACATTTAAACATTTAATAACAAAAATAATAACAGCCGGCGGCCCCTCACGGACGACTGCCGGCGAAATAACATAAACATAAATACAAATACAAACACAAGTTTGGGCCCGGTCCTCTCTCTTCGACGGTCCGGTTGCTCGTTCCTTTTATGCTCCCCATCTCCTACGAGATTCGAGCCCGGTGTGCGCACAGCTGGCGCTAATCCACAATTACTCACCGGACTCGAACCACGGTCTCGCCCCGCCTACTCTACTACAATGATCTACCTTTTTCCTAACTCTTTCACCGCCATTGACGAGTAATCTCGTCATTTAAAAAAAACGGTTCCTCGCCAAAGACGAGTTAAGGCAATCGGTGTTTGTACTGTTGTACAGCAGGTGGCACTGTTACACAACTTTGGGAAAAAGTACACAATCCCAGAACCAAGAACGTTTTTCAGCTCCCAACGATCACAAAGTATATGTCATAGAGATAAAACTACTATTTAGTAACATTCCGTTTTGCAAGTTATTTTCGCCTGTGTTCTGTTCTGAATGAAGCGCATATCTACTTTCCCCCCTCCCGAAACCGGTACTCCCTCAGCCTATACTTTCAGCAAACGTGTGTGTGGTTTCTGGTGGCATTTAAAAATCAGCGCGATGGAAGACAGCCACAAAAGGATTTGGTCAACAAAAAAGGTAAAAGCAGTTCCGTTGTTTGGGAACATTTTGGAATTGAGGAAGCAGACGCGGATCAAGCGCATATTATGTGCAAGATTTGCTACACAGTGGTGTCTGAACTGCTTGGTAACAACCCAAATCTGTTTAATCACCTAAAATTTAAACACAGACCGATCTACGACCAAATAATGGTAAAAAAACAGAAGTGTAAAAAAACGACCCCAGTGACATCCTCCGCAACGCAGTCATCCATTACAGACACACTCTTCAAGTGCAACTCCTTACCCATCCAGCTGGGAAAAGAACAAAAAATAACAGATGCCGTTGCATGCCTATTGGCCAAAGACAGGTCCAAAGTAGGGTCCAAAGACCCTTAGCATGGTTGAAAACGAAGGATTCAAGAAATTGATAAATACTTTAGGCAAGCCTTATGCTTTGCCATATCGACAATATTTCACGAGAGTTGCTCTGCTACCAGCAGTACTATTATTATTATTTTCATTACCACAGAACTACTTTTTGATGCTTTCTTACATTGTTGTGAATTATTTATATTATAAATGAATAGTTTTATTTTATATCTGGTAAGAGCTTGTATTATGTAAATATGCTCTACGCAACTTCTTGTGTGATACAAGTTTGGTGCAGATGTGTCAGTATGTCATCAGATGGCAAACCAACATCTCCTCCTCAAGCTAGACCATTACGGCTGCAATTTCAAGCCCCCAGGCACCAGCATTGCTACACAGCAAGTTCAAGTCAGTGGAAACGTACGCTGTACTGGATGATGGAGCGCATCCAAATCTGATCTTATTAATGGCCGTACAAATGCTTCAGTTGAGAGGTGAACCTGAAACACTGGCTCTTCGCTAGGTATGATCTGACATTACTCAGCTTTCTGGGACTGGGATTAACTTGGAAAGCAATCATATCCAGCTCACCTCAGAGGGCTCCCGTTACAGTCCTTCCACAAAGTCTTCCACTGGTACTGATAGGATCAGACTATGTTCCCTATCGAAACATCACTCGTACTTCATACTCTTGCGTAGCTATGGGGAAAACTCCCTCCAATGACTGAAGCTTTTTTCCAATAGTGCAGTGAAACTGCACGGCCATTGGTTTGTGAAAAGTAAAACTTTAAACCAATGAAAGCGAAGCTGCTCGGAGCTATGACTACGGCTATATAAACAGACACATCACCGCAGTGTCCTCAGATCTATTCTCTTTCAGTGACGACTCTACCTTCGCTACTCGAGACTGACTGCCTTGCCTTCGAAAAGCATCTGCATGGACTCGACCTCCTGCTCAGCAGCTTCGCTATTCAGTAGCGCCGTTCTTTTCTCTGCCGCCATCCGGCAAATTTCCTGCGGAGTTGTTTCAAATGACGTGCCGTACTTGTCACTAATAATGGGGTTTCCTGCACGCTACTGCCACGGCGAGTGCATCCCGTGCTTGAGGGTTTCCCATGCCAAACATTCATTCAAAGAGACGATTTGCTCTCATTGTGAGTGCATGAGTCTCTCCTCACTGCGCTCGCAAATTGCTTTCTTTTCAGAGAGCGAATCTGCTCCTCGTGCCCTCTTGCTTTCTTCCTCACAACATGTTGTTAGAAAAAAGCAGCAGGGTAGAGGATCTAAGCGCTTGGATAAGAGCGGGCTCACGCTGTCTCTGCATACCCTCGCCTGAATTCCGAGTGGATCGAGTCTGCCTCGCCACCCAATTTCCTTGGAGGAATATACTCTGGCTAGAGCAGGGGCAGGGGTTGCCCCTTGGCACCAAATGCAGACAGATGGTTGTCACAACAGATACCTCCGACACGGGTTGGGGGGATCTGTGCGATGACATGCCGGCTTTCGATCACTGGCCGGATCGGGAAAGGGGCCTGTACATCAACTGCTTGGAGATGCAGGCAGTATGGCTGGCCCTTCACAACTTCCTGCTGGTTCTACAGGGATGCAAATTCTTTGTCCATTCGGACAGTATGACCTTGGTGTCTGACATAAATCAAGAGTGAGGCCTCTCTTTGAGGCGCCTTTTCTCCCTGGTACTCTGGCTCTTGGAATGGGCCCAGTTCAATCTGCACTCACTGAGGGCAACACATGTGCCAGCAAACTGAACCATCGATCAGATATGTTATCTCGGAGCAAACTGCCACCCTCTGATAGTTCAGAACATCTGGGAGATCTTCGCCAAGGTAGAGCTCGATCTCTTTGCCTCAGAAGACAACTCTCATTGCCCAACCTACTTTCAAAGAACAGGGACACTTTGGCCCACGCTTGGCCCATTCGGCTCCTCTATTCTTTCCCCCCAATCGCTCTCATATCACAGCCGATCAGGGATCAGGTTTGTAGCCCCACTCTATAGGAACCAACCTTGGGTCTGTCAGGTCTGTCTGGAGCGGGACTCGAACTCGGGGCTCTGGTGTCACGAGTTCCCGACTCCACCTCTGGACCACAGTTGTGGCACGAAAAAACAGTGCGGGAGAACCCAATTGCAGGCAGAGACAATAGGCGATGGTACGGGGTAAACAAAGGATATTTATTATATATAACAAAAAACAGGAACAAAACAAAAACCCACGAGGGGGAAAACCGATCCAAATAATATATTTAAACACAAACTAGGAGACAGGAGGGTAGGAACGATGACGCAGACTAGAGAAACAAAGGATCCTGTATGATTCCACCTCAAGAACAAGAATTACCTAACCAGAAGAGGTGGAATCATGACAGGGTCGTGGACCTGCTCTCGGTGAGCCCTGCCTCTCTTGAATTTGGGCCTGTTTACGGCACAAGTAGAGGCGCTTCCCTCCTCCGAGCAGGACCCTGAGCGACACCTGCTCTGCCCGGTCAGAGCACTGAAGATTTACATGTAGCTTTCCACCCCCTTCAGGCGCTCGGAACAGCTTTTTATTTGCTTCAGTGACCGCACAAGAGAGTCCCGGTTCACGAAGCAGAGACTTTCTAAATGAATAGTTGAGGTTATCAGGCTAGCATAATCTTCTATGGGCCTTCTATGCCCAACGAGAGTTAGAGCCCACTCTACTAGAGGTTTCGCCTTGTCCATTGGATTGGTCTAGCGGTGCTTCTATAGCGGAGATTTGTACGGCGGCCTGTTGGGCTTCACCGTCCACATTTACCATATTCTATAGTCTGGATGTCCTGGCCTTACAGGACAATCTCCCTGAGACAAGATACATGCCGCATGGTCGTCGCTTCAGTCGAAGTAACCTGAGGACACTGCGGCGATCCGTCTGCTTATATAGTCATAAACCCTGCCCCCATTGGCATGCTCCATTGTCATAGGTCCGAGCAGCTTTGCTGCCATTGGTTTAAAGTTTAACTTTTCACAAAACAGTAGCCTTGCAGTTTCAGTAAGAAGGGCACCATAAGCCACAGCTCTGGGCATCAGTGTCTTTTTGTGTCAACTGCCTTTCCTGATGACCTGCTCTACCATAATGTTAAGGGGTTATGGCAGCTTGATATCCTGTATTATCGGAATGAGAAACTGGATCGGTCCAGGGAAGATCAAGAAGCAATTAAACTTCTCGAATCCAAGACACAGAGGATTCAGGTAGACAATGTTCAGCATTATCTCAATCCCCTCCTGCGCAAACGTGGTGCTCCATAATTCACAAGACCAATTCAATCTGTCATGCCCAGTCTGAGGAGTACGGAGAGGAAACTTCAGAGAAGACAAAGAAAGGTATAAACATTAGTGTGCGAGTACACGCAGTCGAAAATGCACACCTATAACTCATGATCTATAAATCCGGATTATCAAAATAAGACCGTGCAGTTTTTGTAAGATTCTGCTTTTGCGGGATAATAAATCAAAATCAATGCTTAGATAGCAAAAATGTATTTGATCAATTTGTGATGCATTATTTTTACGAGGATAATGCACAAATGTTGCCTGTCGCTCATGTGAGTCAGTGAGTGATCTGTGTGAACATTTCTTACCTGGCTGCTGCCTCACATACTGTAAGTGCCAAGGACCAGGCGAAGCAATAATATCCTAATATATGACAGCGTAGTGGAGCAATACTGTTTTGTATTCCTTGAAAAAAACATCATCCTTGAACAAATGCTTCTCGTCAGCGCAAATCTGTCTCTCAGGCTTATTGCTTGAATGGTAAAATACACATCATTATGTCAAAATGTCCGTCGAGTTTTTAAACCCATGAAATAAAGAAGTAAACAAACAGTTTTTGGTAGAAACTTTTTGGGACGTGAATCACTAGATCTGCGCTTACCTTAAAGTCTTAAAGTGCTAGAAGATTAGTCACACCCTGCAGCAGTTATTTGGCCACTGGCCGTTTGTGTGTCCTTAAAAATTCACTTTAAACCTTTCATTTTTTATTTATATAAGGTTAAGAATGATCATTTATAGTTATTCAGTATGTCTATTCATTTAAATACTTGTAGTAATTAAAGTTGTAAAAACATTACAAATATTACACAATTTACAAACAAGGAAAATTCTTAAGTAACTGACTACTATTTTCAGGCTTTATTATCGCCCAGCTTGTTTTTCATAAACATGAAAGCACTAATATATTACATATTGGGATGCACCAAAATGATTTTTTTGGACCGATACCGATTTTAGCAAACAACAATTGGTCGATTCCAATACCGATATGGGTCAATTGCATACAGTACTATATAATACTAGCTAATTTTTCTGCATTCAATTTATTTTACTGAATATGAATTGGATCCATTTAACATTTTAAGAGAGGTACAACTGTAAGTTAAGATAAAATATATATACTTGTAAGTCGCTTTGGATAAACGCGTCTGCCAAATGAATAAATGTAAATGTAAATGTGTTGTGCCATTTTTGCTTTGCAAAAACATGCTCGACCAAGAGAGTTACCCAGGTGCCCCACATGTAGTGCAGCAAAGGTTTTAATAATCTGGCAGCATAGGATTTTACTGATCTGGCAAGCTTTCCAACCACATCTGAGGCTAAGCTAACAGTTTATCAACTGTGCAGTCTGCTAGCTACGGGTGGTTTTGACTTAAGACAATGGGCGAGCAACAAACCCTCAGTGATCTCTCATCTACCCACAGAACCAAGGTCTTCAGCTGCAGAACAATGGCTTGAACGGAACAGGACTGTTCCAATGGAACCAACTTTGATTCTTAGGTGGAATTGTGCATCTGATACACTAGGATACCAATATCGTCCCATTGAACATGCCACACTAACAATGAGAACAGCCTGTCAACCCCATTGGGGTTCATTGTGCCTTTCACCACACAGGGAAAAGTGCTCTTTCAACAACTACGGTCCAAAAGAAGAGATAGGGATGACCCAAATCTGCAACAAGAAATTCAAACTGCCTGGGAAACATGGGAATGTGTCTCATCATTATAACAATTCATTGCTGCTAATCATCAGTTCCCAGAAATGTTCAACGACAGTACGACCTCCATGTGTTTTAGACATGTGTTATACACTGTCAGCAAATTATGCTTTGATTGTGTTGTGATGATCGCATTGAGGATGCTAGATACATGTAATATTCATTGTAATCTTACTTTTAATGAGTCTGTCCCCCAAGTTTATTATTATAAACATGAGCCTTGTCTAAAAGGCAGAGGAGGAGGTGTTGCTGCACTTTACAAATAACACTTTTAGCATTTCCCAGAAGTCTAACTTTAAATACAATTATTTTGATGTTATGGTACTTCCTGTAACAACACCTAATACTAAGGATATGTCAAAATAATTGTGATTATGATTTTTTCCCATAATCGAGCAGCCATAGAGTGGCGGCAATCTTGCGCTCGGGCTCTTGACTGGCAGCCATCTTGTGAGCGGGCTTTTGGCTAGCGGCCATCTTAAACGCTCACATTTGCTCTGGTATGGTTGTCGGAACAAACACAGGGCTCGCCACCCTCAGCATAGGCCATGCAGGCTCCTCCTCCACAACACCCACGAAACAAGGGAAGACACACTGGCCTCATAACAATCACAGAAATGTTAATTTTGGGAGAATAATCTTTTTAAGCCTATTGAAATCTTTTGTTTGTACTTTACAAGACTATTGTGTCAAACTAAGTCAATATGAAGAGTTCAGATGCAAAACCCTCTAAATCCGTCAGACTTTGTTTCTTTTAAACAAGCATTTTTTCTACATTCAGTTCCATTGATACCAGATCAGAACGGGCAGAGTGTGGTATTTAAGAGAGATTGAAGCAAAATTAATTGAGTAACATATACTATGTGTGAAGCTCATTCACTCAACTTCATAATTTCATTTTTGACTCTGTATATGTTTGCAATGGCAGTAAGCTTCATAAACTTTACGTGTGTGCATGTGTTGAGCCTGCAGAGGTTCTCCCGGCCCAACAGAACCCATATAACACAGTCCTGAGGCATTTAGACTTGTATAACTCAAAGGCTACAGCTCTTAAATGAAGCGTAAAGAGCTTTTTGAAATCTTATATGTTTTTATATGCTGCACTGATATATGCTCTGTTCTGTTGGTGTAAAAATGTTAGTTTTGGTCTCTTTTTCTGCTCTGGAGGAAGGAAGAGATAGATTATGTAACTGTTGAGTAATTGAAACAAATGAGGAAGCTTTCATCGCTGAAAAGACATCATCTTACTAATTTCCATCACACTATGTGGATATTTTGAAGATAGAGTGTTAATAAGCAATGTGATTTATCTCTGATAAAGACCACTGTCAACTTTGCATTAATCTTAATCATAAATCAGGTCCTTTTTCCTTTATTTCTTGAATGGTGACCAGATGTGTGACCTGCACGCATACCCACAGAGGTCAAGTCTCTCTGCATGGTGTGGCTGGAGAGAAAGTGTGCAGGGATAGTCAGGGTGGAGCTGACTGACATTCTTTTGTGTTTTTTTATGGCTGCTGCTGCTTTCCTCCAATAAGGGAATGAGCATGAGTGCAAACAGCTGCTTCATGTCCACTGTAATGCAGTTGACTACATCTCCAGCGCATCTCAGAGGGGCAGTCAGCAGTCATATTCAACTGTCTCAGTCTCACTAATGACCAAACTAAACTCTATTACTCCTACCATCCCTTAACCTAACTAACCACAACCCTTACTAAATGTCAACATAACTGCAAACGGCAATCATAAGGGTTCCACCAGATTGGGAGAGTGGGGAAAATTGCAAAAAATTGCCACATTTTAAAGATTCCTGTGTATTAAATATTTTATTATTAATCATACTGTAGTTACTTAATCACACTTCCACAGATATATATTTAAGGAAATTCACCACTTGTCCACAGATTTTTCTGTTATTTATAGGTCCCTTTAAATTAATGTATATATACGTTTTTGCTTGGTCATTGCACTAATAACAAAATTAACGTTTTTTAAAAGTTGTTCACTGTAGTTTAAAGATACAGTTTGTAACTTTTTTGCAGTGAAATATCCCAAAACCATGAGGCCCTTTATTTTGTTCATTTGAGTACTTACAATATCTCAAATGTATCCAACTATTTGTAAATCATGAGAAAATTGTCATTTTTTACCAGTGATATGGGGCTGTGTGTGGCAGTCGCCTGTCAATGGCGTCATATCCACGTTACCAAAGACACTTGATGGTAAGCCTGCAACCTGTAGTTAAAAATGGCGGAAGGCAGGAAAACAGACTAGAGACTGTTATTGGCTGAGGTGTCTTGCATGATTCGTAACGCTTTCTCCAGATCTTGCATATCCCTAATAACAGTCTCTGGCGAGACCCTCTGTCTCTGTGAAATATAGTATTAGTTTGTAGCGTCTATCAAGCAACTATCTTGCTTTGCACAGTTGTTTTGGAGCACAATTATTCTTTACGGTTTGCAGCTGGTTCTGTCAACAAAGACATTTTTACTAGACAGAGACGCTGATCTTGCATGTGTTTTCCCAGATAGGTGAGCAACTGTTTATTTCCCTTTCTGTCGGTCTCTCGACGTTGAGTCAGACCAATAGATGGGGTTCTTCTTGAGAACCTATCAACTTCTGACTAGTTTAGAAAAGTCCAATGAAAATGGCGAATGAATTTTGCATGCCGGACTCTGACCCTGGAAATCCAGGTATAATAGGGAAACGGGTGTTGCATTCTTTCACCTTTTGTTCTTCGGAGCCTTCACACATGATCTACTTTGAGACTTCTAATCTCTACGCTGAACTACTGCTGGAATCTTACGACGTGGTGCAGCGGACCGTCCCTGGGCGTCTCGGCACTTCCAGAAGTGTTCAAGTTTTTTCTCTAAAAGAGCTATTTTCTCCAGCGTAGCATGTCCCGCTGTTCTCGTGGGGGCAACACACTCATTGAGGAGGGGGGCGGACATGATGTCTGCATCAAGTGTTTGGGCTTCCAACACACTGAGGAAGCCGTTGTGGATACGTCGTGCCTGCGGGCGGATGACCATTCCGCCTGTGAGGGCCGAAGGCAGGGGCTTCCCAGCTTTTCACTGGTAGGTTACAATTTCACGGTAGCTCACACACCTAGGCCAGTCACCATTGCTAGAGATTGTGACACAGCACAGCACGCTGGGCCAGCCGTTGTGGATAAGTTCTGACCGCACTGCGGGCAGTTCACGATTCAGACGTTGTGTCAATGGTTGCTGTGTTCCCATGGGACTCAGCCACCACCTCGTCTGCTTCCCGTTCCGTTACACCAGTGTCTACAAACCCAATTAGAGGTCTTTAAAATTGCATGGAAAGAGAGTGCAAGCTGTTACAAAAAGGCACTAAAAGCAGCAAAAGCCGAGCATTTCCGTAACCTCATAGAAAATAACAAAAACAATCCAAGGTTTTTATTTAGTACAATTGCTAAACTAACAAACAAACAGACTCCACCTGACCTGGGTATTCCGCCGCACCTTGGTAGCAATGAATTCATGAAGTTTTTTACCGATAAAATCGAAATAATACGAGACAACATAGCTAAAACCAAACCTCCAAGTGTGTCGGAAGAATTAGTTTCAACCGTCACCCAAAAAGAAAAGCTAGAGTGTTTTTCTCCTATAAATCAGGAAGAATTAATTAAAGTTATTGCAACATCCAAACCGACGACATGCTTATTAGACCCCATTCCGACTACTTTATTAAAAGAGTTACTACCTGCTGTAATTGAGCCCATTTGTAACATCATCAACTCGTCAATTAATCTAGGACATGTCCCAGGGCCCTTTAAGCGGGCTGTAATTAAGCCTCTTATCAAAAAACCAAACTTGGACCCCAATGAACTTGGAAGCTATAGACCGATTTCAAATCTCCCGTACTTGTCTAAAATACTAGAAAAAGTAGTGTCAACTCAACTGTGTACCTTCCTACAAAATAATGACATGCACGAAAAGTTTCAGTCTGGCTTTAGACCGCATCACAGCACTGAAACTGCGCTCGTTAGAATTACAAATGACCTCCTTATTGCTTCAGATAAAGGTAACATCTCACTCTTAGTCCTGCTTGACCTTAGTGCTGCTTTCGATACTGTAGACCATAAAATACTACTAGATCGTTTATACAATTATATCGGTATTCAGGGACAGGCACTGCAATGGTTCAGATCTTACTTAACAGACAGATATCAATACGTCCATTTAAATGGGAAATCGTCAAATCTTACGCAAGTAAATTATGGATTACCTCAGGGATCGGTTTTAGGACCCCTGCTTTTCTCCATATACATGCTGCCCCTCGGAAACATTATTAGAAAACATGGAATTAGCTTCCACTGTTATGCAGATGATACTCAGCTATATATCTCATCAAGACCAAATGATTCATTTAAGCTATCCAAACTGGCTGAGTGCATCGAGGACATAAAACACTGGATGACTAGTAATTTCCTCCTTTTAAACTCTAGCAAAACAGAAATATTACTTATAGCACCAAAATCAAGTAAACAGAATATCTCCGATTACAGCCTGCAAATTGAAGGCTGCACTGTTACTCCAACAAATATTGTTAAAGATCTAGGCGTTATATTAGACGGCAACCTGTCATTTAAAAATCACATCTCAAATATCACAAAAATAGCCTTCTTCCACCTTAGAAATGTTGCCAAATTACGAAATAGTTTATGTGTTGCAGACGCAGAAAAGCTTATTCATGCATTTGTGACCTCACGGCTTGACTATTGTAATGCTCTACTTAGTGGTTGTCCTGTATCATCGATAAACAAACTACAGTTAGTTCAGAATGCTGCTGCCAGAGTTCTTACTAGGTCAAGAAAATACGATCACATAACCCCAGTTTTAACATCGCTTCACTGGCTACCCATTAAGTATCGTATTGATTTTAAAATTCTTTTAATTACTTACAAAGCCCTGAACGGTTTAGCACCTACTTACTTAACCGAGCTTTTATCACGTTACAACCCATCACGCTCCCTAAGATCTCAAAACTTAGGACTTTTGATAACACCTAGAATAACAAAATCCACCAAAGGGGGACGAGCTTTCTCATACGTAGCACCTAAACTCTGGAATAGCCTTCCTGATACTATTCGAGGGTCAGACACACTCTCCCAATTTAAATCTAGATTAAAGACACATCTTTTCAGCCAAGCTTTCACTTAATGCATAGTTAATGAACAGCAGCTACGCTAATTATCCTCTTTATTCTCTTTCCGCCTCTGCCTCGGGATGCCCATCCCGAGGTAGGAAGAAGTTCCACCATGTCCAGACGACCGACAGATGCCCATCCCCAATTTGAGATCACGCCAGCTACAGCTGCAGACTGACTGACCATCCCAGCTCCATCTAAGGCAATTCCACCACCAGCCAAGAGAAATATGACCATCGGACCATCCCAGCTCAGACCACTACATCCCCAACCAAGAGCAAAGACGGACTATTTGGCTTATTAATGCTGAAGTTACAACATTTGGTATTAAATGCTAAACTTAAATCACATGTCACCAGTTTGAGTGCAGCTATGACACGTCAGAGGGGATCTGGCCCTCCCGGCTGAGCCTGGTTTCTCCCGAGGTTTTTTTCTCCATTAATTAATCATTGGAGTTTGGGTTCCTCGCCACAGCAGGGCAGTGTTGGCCTGCTCACCGGGAGACTGCATTCATTCATTTAATTATTTATTTAGAAATTAGCTATTATTTATTAGTATGATCTTACTCGTTGTATGAATACCATGCACTGTGCTGTGTTTCTCTGTTTTTCCTGTTTGCCCCTGTAAAGCTGCTTTGAAACAATACACATTGTGAAAAGCGCTATATAAATAAACTTGAATTGAATTGAATTGAATTGAATACGGCCCAGCAAGGGTGATATGGGAATTACTGTGAGCGTTAATCCGTCAACCACTGGCTGGTGGACCGTTCGCACTTTGTCTCTCTCGTCTGTCCATTCCCCAAGAGACGGTCCCACCCCGTCTTGTTCCTCAACCACCACGGAAACGGTGCATGATGATGATGAGATGTCCCTTGCACCTTACTGGCATCCGACTCCGACGATTCCTCTGAGCTCCCTCCCTCAGGGGGTCGAGCCCAGGAAGAAGCGGTTGTCGAAATGTCAGCCATGCTTTCCCGGGCCGCCGTGAGCATTGGGTTGAAGTGCAGTTGCACTGCCTCTCCCCCAACGCTTGCGGTTGGATACGTGGTACCCCGCCCCCAATGCCGTGTTTCCCGGAAGTGCATAAGGAACTCAGTAAGACCTGGAATGCCCCCTTAGGGGCGTGTCAAACTAGTTCAGTCCAAGATTCTTCCCTGGATGGTGGGGCAGCTAGAGGATATGTTCGACCTAGACTCACGTCCAAAGCATGTAGGTTGTCAGAATCTACCACTACACCATCAGCAGCTGCGGTGGGTTAGGAAGCGGACCTCACAGGAAGACCCTAGGGAGATCAAGAACACCATCGGAGCCTGCCCCACCCCAACAGCCTCACTAAACGAGTTTCCTCTCTCCCTGGGTGTGTATCACATCCTCAACTCAACTCAACTTTATTTATATAGCGCTTTTCACATGAGACACATTAAATACAAGAAAAACAACTAAAGGCATATTTTAGTATACCTAATATACCTGTAAAAAACAAGAAAAAGGTGAAAACAACAAAAGACAGACAAACAAATGCTCCACACACACAATATGCATACATACTTACACACATTGACATAGACGCACACACGCAAACACACTCGCACACATGCACAGTGAAAGCACACATTTGAGATAAAGGAGAGAGAACCACAGGTCAAATATTAAACAGGACTACAAATTCTTATATGCAATATTAATTATGTCGAAATTCTAAATTCTAAAGCAGCCCCCCCGGCCAGGCAAATAGTGCAAAACAATATGCAAACGGTGGTGAGGAACCCAAAACTCCAATTGAGAAAAAAAAAACTCAGGAGAACCCAGGCCCAACCACGGGATTCCAGTTCCCCTCTGTCAAAAGCTGCTGCCTCTGCACAAGCTCAAGTGCTTACACAACAAGGCTAAATAAAAAATAAATAAATTTATTAATAAGGTAAATTATAGATTTAAGATTATCATTAACAATCTAATTGCATTTGATGTGTTGTAGAAAAATCGTGTCAAGTTGCCGCATCCTTTATCCAGCTCTATCATCTCAGCTCTTGTCAGGTCACCGCTTCCAATTCTCAGCTCTGCCATCAGGTCTGGGCATGATCTGCATCCTGTGGTAACCTTGGAACAAAGAGACAAGACTGGCTGAGAGTAGAGTACTGTTCTGCACTCTTTGATGCAACAAGTACATCATTTGTTGTTGGATGTGTTCCTGGCTCCTGTTGATCTAAATAATGCAGCCTAGATCTTCTGAGGATTAATATTATGGAAGTGTAGTGTATGCAAGATTGAAAAGATGCGTCTTTAGTCTAGATTTAAACGGACAGAGTGTGTCTTCCTCCCGGACAGTGCAGGGAAGAATATTCCAAAGTGTAGGCGCTAGATAAGAAAAGGATCTACCACCTGCACTTGATTTTGAAATTCTAGGTATTACCAACTGACAGGCCTGAGAGCGTAATGTACGTGGAGGATTGTAATACAATTGAAGTTCATTCAAATACTGCGGCGCTAGACCATGTAGGGCTTTATAGGTAATAAGCAAGATCTTAAAGTTAATGCGATGCTTTATAGGTAACCAGTGCAAGGTTGACAGAACTGGGGTTATATGCTCAAACTTTTTTGGACGTGTAAGAACTCGAGCTGCCGCGTTTTGAACCAGTTGCAGTTTTTGTAATAGGCCTGCAGGGCAACCACCTAAAAGTGCATTACAGTTATCTAGTCTTGATGTCATGAATGCATGAATTAATTTCTCTGCATCTGACAGTGACAGCATATGACGTAGTTTAAATATATTCTTAAAATGGCAATTTTATGGCTCTCAAATGACTAAAGATTCTTAGCTGACGACTAGGATTTTATGGAGCATCCGTCAATAGTTAAGCAGTATTCTTGGTTGTTACGTATGGCGGTTTTCCTTCCAGTAAGTAACACTCATGTTTTGTCCGAGTTCAGTAGTAAAATATTGTTACTCATCCAGTTTTTTAAATCAACTATGCATTCCTTTATTCGACATCCGCTCTCACCTTCTAAACGACAGTGTTCGGCAACTTGACGTTGCGTCTTGGCATCTCCACACATATCCCAGGCGACCTGAACCAGACAGCTGATGCGCTCTTTCGTCTGTCTACGCCTCGACTTCACCCCCGCACAGTCCAGCTCATTTGGGTGCATTTCGGGCAGGCTCAGGTAGACTTGTTCGCCTCCCTAGACACCACCCATTGCCCGCTATGGCACTCCCTGTCCGAGGCCCCCTCCGCACGGATGCTCTAGCGCACAACTGGCCGCGGGACAAGCGGAAGTACGCCTTCCTCCCAGTGAGCCTCATTGCACAGGTTCTGTGCAAGGTCAGGGAAGAGGAGCATCAAGTCCTACTAGTTGCACCACACTGGCCCAACCAGACTTGTTTCTCAGAGCTAATGCTTCTGACGACAAATCCCCCCTGACGAAGGACCTGCTTTCTCAGGGTAAGGGCACGTTGTGGCAGTGCATCACATCTCCTTCACATAGAGTTGATCAGGAATGTTGGTCCACTCCTCTTCAATGGCTGTCTGAAGTTGCTGGATATTGGCAGGAACTGGAACACAATGTCGAATACTCCAGAGCATCCCTAACATGCTAAATGGGTGACATGTCTGTTGAGTACGCAGGCCATGCATAAACTGGGATAATTGCAGATCCTTGCAACATGGGGCCGTACATTATCATGCTGCAACATGAGGTGATGGCCATGGATGAATGGCACAAGAATGGGCCTCAGGATCTCGTCACGGTATCTCTGTGCCTTCAAAATGCCATCAATAAAATGCACCTCTGTTTGTTGTCCATGTCATACGCCTGCCCATACCTTAACTCCACAGCCACCATGGGCCACTCGATCCACAACGTTGTCATCAGAAAACCGATCACCCAAAAAACGCCATACAAGCTGTCTGCCATCTGCCCTGTACAGTGAAAACCTGGATTCATCCGTGAAGAGAACACCTCTCCAAAGTGCCGGACGCCATCGAATGTGAGCATTTGCCCACTCAAGTTGGTTACCAATGACAACCTGCAATCCAGACCCTGATGAGGACGACGAGCATGCAGATGAGCTTCCATGAGACAGTTTCTGACAGTTTGTGCAGAAAATCTTTGGTTATGCAAACAGATTGTTGCAGCAGCTGTCCCGGTGGCTAGTTTCAAACGATCTTGGAGGTGATGGGCTGGTGTGGTTACACGTGGTTTGCACGTGGTCTGAGGTTGTGAGGCCAGTTGGATGTACTGCCAAATACTCCGAAACATCTTTGGAGACGGCTTATGGTAGAGAAATAAACATTCAATTCTCGGGCAACACCTTTGGTGGATATTCCTGCAGTCAGCGTGTCAATAGCACACTTCCTCAAAACTTGCAACATCTGTAGCATTGTGTTGTGTAATAACACTGCTCATTTTAGAGTGCCCTTTTACTGTGGGCAGCCTAAGGCAAACCTGTGCTATCATCATGCTGTCAAATCAGCATATTGATATGCCAAACCTGTGTCTTGTGAACAATATTTGAGAGAAATAGGCCTATTGTGTGCATAGAAAAAGTCTTAGATCTTTGAGTTAAACTCATGAAAATGGGGTAGAAAAAGTGTTGCGTTTATAATTTTGCTCAATGTATTTACTGAACAAGCAGTAATCGTTTTTAGATCATCTGACTAAATAGTAATACATTCTTTTTATGAATTACATATAATTTATTGTAATGAAACCACATCACGTCATCAAACGCAACATTTATGAAACTTTATTACTTTACATCATCCATAAACGTGATTTCTTATTCATGTCTGATTGATTATTAGCGGTGGAGTTGAAGGCGATGTTCCCATTATTCCATGCCCCCTTACATCCAGCTACGCGTTTTTGTTGTTTTGAACATATCTGTCTACTCACAATTTTTTTTCATATTTATACATTTCTGTATTATTACTCTAACACAGAAATTATAAGGTACTGGCATAACATTGAGCTCAAAACAACAGTTTAACATAACATTTACAAAAAATGAGTCGTCCAAAACCACAGAAGCATAGTTGCCAAATCCGCTTAATACGGGCACTGGCTTCCTGTCAAGTCACTTAAAAAATCACTTGTTGCTGGTTGCGGGACTTATTTAAAAAAATATCGTAGCTTGTTCAGAAACTGACAAACAATTTTGTTTCTTTACATCTATGGTCGCAGTTTTGTTCAATCCATTAACTGTCTGCTCACAGCTAGGCTTTTGGGACTACATACGGCAGCGCATAATATTACAGCACTGCGAGAGCTATTTGAAAGCATACAGAGCCGTCTACTATCGAATCCCTCTCGCAGTACTATGATGTCAAGTACGGATTGGACTGTGCAGCGCCGCAGAAGGTCACGCAACATATTTAAGCACGTAACAAACAACATAGAGAAGCCAAGAATTTTTCAGTGGCCTCTTTGGGTAATCGGAGGTAAATATCATACTAAAAAGATGAAGTACTCACTTAAAGATAAAAAGCATTTTATAAAAGGGCTACATCATTAAAAATGTTAAAATTTCAGATTGCCCGTTTGGCTTCACTGCCTTATTCAAGCCTAAGCACGTGAATAGTGTAATTTTTCCTCAAACACACCGCCTCCTTTCCCAAACCAAACTCAACTTACCTATAAAGGCCTACATCGTCTTACCTATAAAGCCCTACATGGTCTAGCGCCGCAGTATTTAAATGAACTTCTATTGTATTACAATCCTCCACGTGCATTACGCTCTCAGACGTCCTGTCAGTTAGTAATACCTAGAATTTCAAAATCAAGTGCAGGTGGTAGATCCTTTTCTTATCTAGCGCCTAAACTTTGGAATATTCTTCCCTGCACTGTCCAGGAGGCAGGCACACTCTGTCAGTTTAAATCTAGACTAAAGACACATCTTTTTAATCTTGCATACACTACACTTCCATAATATTAATCCTCAAAGGATTTAGGCTGCATTATTTAGATCAACCATAACCAGGAACACATCCAACATCAAAATGATGTACTTGTTGCATCAAAGAGTGCAGAACAGTACTCTACTCTCAGCCAGTCTTGTCTTTTTGTTACAAGGTTACCGCAGGATGCAGGTCATGCCCAGACCTGATGGCAGAGCTGAGAATGGGAAGCGACGATCTGACAAGAGCTGAGATGATAGAGCTGGATAAAGGACGCGGCAATTTGACACAATTTTTCTACAACACTTCAAATGCAATTAGATTGTTAATGATAATCTTAATTCTATAATTTATCTTTTTCGTAAATGTATTTATTCTTTATTTAGCCTTGTTGTGCAAGCACTGTTGAGCTTGTGCAGAGGCAGCAGCTTTTGCCAGAGGGGAACTGGAATCCCCTGGTTGGGCCTGGGTTCTCCTGAGGTTTTTTTTCTCGATTGGAGTTTGGGTTCCTCGCCACCGTTTGCATATTGTTTTGCACTATTTGCCTGGCGGGGGGGGCTGCTTTAGAATTTAGAAGTTAGACATAATTAATATTGCATATAAGAATTTATAGTCCCTTTAATATTTGACCTGTGGTTCTCTCTCCTATGTGTGCTTTCACTGTGCGTGTGTGCGAGTGTGTTTGCGTGTGTGCGTCTATGTCAATGTGTGTAAGTATGTATGCATTTTGTGTGTGTGGAGCATTTGTATGTCTGTCTTTTGTTGTTTTCACATTTTCCTTTTTTTTTACAGGTATATGCCTTTAGTCGTTTTTCTTGTATTCAATGTGTCTCATGTACAGCTGCTTTGTAACAATGAAAATTGTAAAAAGCCCTATATAAATAAAGTTGAGTTGAGTTGAGTAAACTTAATGTATAACATCTGTCACGATTAGAATGAAATGTGAAAATGAAAGAAACGTGTTCAGATCTGATCACGGTGCAGCAAAGATGGGGAGGGATGACATTATTTATTAGGCTATAAGGTAAAAATCTAAAAACAATATTGTATTAAATAAATGTAGTGATCATTGCAGAACATAATTTAAAAAGTATACATCAAATGCATAGAGTTCAGTTTTACTTTATTATAAATGTGTGGCTGTTACAGCTATATGTTAAGTGGTCATTATATCTTCTCCTTTTTCATCTCTCCAGGCCTAGACTGCTCACATCAGAGATTATACTAGATGCCCTTTTGCTTTGTTGGAATACATTTTTCTAAAATAACTTATGTACAGGGTAGTGTCAGTTTAAAATGACCCAGGGTCGTTCATTAATAATAAATACTTGATAATAAATTAAATTGATGATCATGAATAACATAATAATGTTGGGCTTATATTGGGCTCGTTTTTGGAGCTGCAGTTGCTGATTTGTCTTGCAAGAGTTGGCAACAATGCTAGAAGTCACTTGATCGTTTTTGTCCTTATGAATAAAACTGTCCTCATGAACAGATGTAGTGACCAATCATCGCTTCATCCCACCTTCCCTGTGCTACAGAAATGTATAGAATTTTCTGACAATTGACAATTGGAAAATAATAAAAATGTGTACAGTTTTTGTATAATAGCAATATACTGATATATCGTATTTGATGATATCGGCTCCAAATTAATTTGAGCTGAATATACACTTAAACATTGATGCTACATAAAATAAATATTACCACAATAATTAACACCACAGAATATAACTAGAACTAGAAAAATGTGTCACACTGTGTAATATACAGGACAACTAGACATTATCAGCCTTAATTTTGAGGTATCTGTAATAAATTTCATTACAGCAAGTAGGCTAAAGTAGAATTGTTAATTTTGTAAACACAAAAGTTTTAAAATGGTGCTAGATTTTCCTTCTCTCTCAGTACCTAATATAAAGTGGACATTTTTTTTAAATCGTGCATACTCCTATATCTTTCCCTACTTTTATTCCTTACATCCAAGCTACTCCTAACTTTTTCGCCTAGGAGTAAGCAAATCAGAGAAATCGAAGGAATATCCTTGCTCATTCAAGCGTCACTATATAGCAACAGCTGTTTTCACTGCTGTATAATGTCACTGTGATAAAAATATCTGCCATTATGTCTTAAATATGAACTGGACTACTGCAATGCGCTACTGGGTGGACTTCCAGCTTGCACAACCAAACCTCTACAGATGATCCAGAATGCCGTGGCAAGAGTTATCTTTAATGAACCGAAGAGAGCACATATCACTCCTCTATTCATTAGGCTACATTGGCTCCCTATTGTCGATCGCATCAAATTCAAGACTCTGCTCCTGGCCTACAAGACCACCACTGGTTCGGCACCCCGTATCTTCACTCGCTAATGCAGACATATGTACCCGCCAGATCCCTATGCTCTGCAAAAGAACGACGTCTTGTGATGCCATCCAAAAAAGGAAAAAAATCTCTCTCACGCACCTTCTCCGGATCTGTTCCACCTATGTGGAATGATCTGCCCGCTGCAACAAGATCTGCAGATTCTGTAGCCATCTTTAAGAATCATCTGAAAACACATCTCTTCCGTCAACACCTGATTGATCAGTTCTGACTTCTATTTCTTCTCTACTCTTTATTAAAAATAATAAAAAATCTAACTTAGCTCTGTATACTGTGTTAGGTTATATGAGACCAGACTTCTTTTTTTGATTGCACTTATGCTTTTGTTGTCCTTATGCTGTCCCAATTGCTTCCATTGCTTACCCCACCTGTAAGTCGCTTTGGGTAAAAGCGTCTGCTAAATTACTAAATGTAAATGTTCATTCAGTAGGATGCTCCCATGCTTTTTAGCTTTTCACCCTTTGACAGCTTTCTAAGCCCTTGATCTTCTCCTTCTTGTGGTGCATTAAGACAGCAAATAAATCCTTCATGAGGTTAACCTCAAAAATGGTGGGAGCAATGTAACAGAGATGCAGAATTTAGAAAATAAGAAGCACCCAAGTGCTCTGTTTTTGTAGACCAAGAGAACCATGGAGAACCCATATGAATTATTGAAGAAATATAGTTCACCATGTATGGAAGATTGCTGGTGGTTGAGCAACACTTAAAGTTCTCATGAACATACTTAAAGATTCAAGATTAGAGACACAACTTCTCTTAAAGTTCAGTTCATATGGGAAACATTTTCAATTGCAACTTTATGAAACCCTTAGATGCAGTTAACCAGTGAAACAGTAGAAGGCAGTGTTTTCTCAGGTTCAGTGACACTGCAGAGGGCACTAGAATGAGCTCATCTGTGGTCTCTGTCATTGAAAGGTTTTCTGGTGCCAAACCCTACGTACCCACAACAGCATTGTTGTGTATTTGTTGGTACCTGTTAAAACATAAAAACACATCTTTACATACCAGCACTTTTTTTAACAAACTCCTCCCATAATTATTTGTAATAATCACCAACTTATTGGAGACATGACACCAACTTTTTGTGACAGTACTTTTAAGAGGTGGGGTGAGTAGTGGGGTACAAGACATCAAACGAGGACAACATTGTCTGGAGGAGGACTATTTACAGTCGGTGTGTAGCTAGATGACCTTCTCTCAGACAGGAAGCAGCTGCTCTTCTGGAAAACCCTGGGGAGATTTGAGGAGAGTTGGAAGGGGATTGCTTTCTCCGCTGGCCCAACCTCTTCTGACATTAGAATTCAAATCTGAGAAGGATTTATGTAATGATGACAATTTGACTCCATCCTTTAAAGGGATAGTTCACAGAAGAAATACAATTTGGTCATTAATTACTCATCCTCATATTGTTCCACAATCACAAGACCGTCGTTCATCTTTGGAATTCAAATGAGGTCTGAGAGATTTCTGACCCCATGTAGATAGCAACACAGCTACCACTCCTGGGATGCAGAAAGATAGTAAAAACGAAAAATTATCCTTTGATGGGAGACGGTGATGCTCTCCATTCAAATCCAAACTTAAATGAACTGATGTTGTAATCGCTCATTGAGTCCTTCATGTGTTAATAGTGTGACATCCTGTGACTTTACATGGTACTTAGTGAATACCCCACATAGTTTGCCCACAGTTATTCCGATATCACTTTACTTTACAAGTATCAGATGCACAGCTGTTGTCTGGTGTAATGTGATACGTGATAAGATCCTCGTAAAACAAAATCAAAAACAACATTTTAATGCGTTACAATTGGCATGTCTTCCTACAAAATGGCTACAATACTTTTGTAAGCTATCAAAGTCATTACTGTTGGCTAAGGCAGACAAGTATAGCATTCTTCAACACTCTGAAGTTTTTCTATCAATTTCACATGTTCAAAGCTTTGCACACCACCCAAAGTGGCCTTGCAGAGAGGGTCTGCACTGACTGTTAATCACAGTGACATGTCTGCTGCATATCTGCAGGGGTTTAGATCACACTTCAAAGGATTTACCCTAACTCAGGAGGGAGAAGGGAGAGGGTGTGGCAGAAAAGAGAGAGAGGATATTTCCTGCTGCTTGGGGTTTGATGTGGAAGGAGGCATTGTGGAAAGTGCAGTGACCCCAGACATAGGCCGGTTAGTTGGGGAAGCCCGCATAAAAGTGCTTGAGTGATAGACACAACAGCAAAAAAGCCAGAGCTGACAGAGCCTCTCCTCTCTCGCAGTACTTAAACAGTCATGCTCATGAGCTTGCCATATGCACCCCATGAGGCACAACAAGAAGATACATCAAAGAACTTTGCTTGCTCCACTTCTATATGAGATCATGCAAGCACTTTTCTTTAATGTCTGCAGCCACACAACTGTAGTAGATGGGGTGGTGGAGTGGAAGACCAGTGTTTGTGCAGATCCTTTACATCCAGCCAGTTTTCCACCCCAATCCAAGATGTGCACATGCTGACTATCTTGTGACTATGACATCTCTATTAAGACACTATTGCCACACTCTGGACCTCTGGCCTTGTTTAACTATCTATAATGCCACATTCTTTCTGCCTGGCCTTGTGGGAAAGGGTTTAGTAGGCAAAAACCTCACAGAGCTGCATCTGGTTTCCATAAGCATATGTAATAAAGGACTGCATGGTACAAATCACATACATTGAATAAGTGGAAATATATGTGGTGCCTACGATCAGGGTTGGTTGTGGATTCATCACAGCTACTTTGAAAAGTGAAAGGAGCTATACAAAAGCATGATCAGACACCTGAAATGATAATCTGTATAGGCTACTGTATGTATGCATATACAGTCAGGTCCATAAATATTGGGACATCGACACATTCTAACATTTTTGCCTCTTTACACCACCACAATGGATTTCAAATGAAACGAACAATATGTGCTTTAACTGCAGAGTGTCAGCTAATTTGAGGGTATTTACATCCAAATCAGGTGAATGGTGTAGGAATTGCAATGGGTGGCATATGTGCCTCCCACTTGTTAAGGGACCAAAAGTAATGGGACAGAATAATAATCATAAATCAAACTTTCACTTTTTAATACTTGGTTGGAAGTCCTTTGCAGTCAATTACAGTCTGAAGTCTGGAACGCATAGACATCACCAGATGCTGGGTTTCATCCCTGGTGATGCTCTGCAAGGCCTCTACTGCAACCGTCTTCAGTTTCTGCTTGTTCTTGGGGCATTTTCCCT
This sequence comes from Triplophysa bombifrons, assembly GCA_029783895.1. Taxonomy (NCBI): domain Eukaryota; kingdom Metazoa; phylum Chordata; class Actinopteri; order Cypriniformes; family Nemacheilidae; genus Triplophysa; species Triplophysa bombifrons. The sequence continues at coordinate 11,442,116 of CM056455.1, forward strand.
TCAGTTTTGTCTTCAGCAAGTGAAATGCATGCTCAATCGGATTCAGGTCAGGTGATTGACTTGGCCATTGCATAACAGTCCACTTCTTTCCCTTCAAAAACTCTTTGGTTGCTTTTGCAGTATGCTTTGGGTCATTGTCCATCTACGCTGTGAAGCGCCGTCCAATGAGTTCTGAAGCATTTGGCTGAATATGAGCAGATAATATTGCCTGAAACACTTCAGAATTCATCCTGCTGCTTTTGTCAGCAGTCACATCATCAATAAATACAAGAAAACCAGTTCCACTAGCAGCCATACATGCCCACGCCATGACACTGCCACCACCATGCTTCAATGATGAGGTGGTATGCTTAGGATCATGAGCAGTCCCTTTCCTTCTCCATACTCTTCTCTTCCCATCACTCTGGTACAAGTTGATCTTGGTATCATCTGTCCATAGGATGTTATTCCAGAACTGTGAATTTTAGATGTCGAGACAAATCTCGACATCATACAGTTACTGCTGGAGATGAGTATAATATCCAGAAATGCTGAAAAAGCAAAGATTGTGGAGGACATGGGTGGTTGTTTTGAAGATAAGTGGACATTCTAATGACTCAGCTTTTTCCAGATTCTGCAAGGGTTATGCAAACTTTTGAGCACAACTGTTTTTTTTGTTTAGGCAGGTAACCAAGCATACTGGTTCTATGCTTTTATAAAATGTTTTCTGTGGTAATGTCTCTAAATCTTAAATATTTAGTTTAGGAACATCTGTACTGCAGGATATGAGCCATGAGAACAGGCCAGGGAAGGAGACACTTGAAGATGAGGACGTGGATGGAACACATCCATGAGAGGCACTTAAAGATGAAAGGCAATTTTAAACAGGAATTAAATAACATGTTTCTAAGATGGGACAGTATCTCCCTAAATTAATAAAAAAACTTTAAATATAGATCTAAAATCATTTTTTTTATTGTTAATCCTTGTGTAGTTTTGAAACATCCATTTTCCATGGAACACAAAAGCAGATATTTTAAGAAGATTGTGCTGGTTTTCTGTGCCTTGACAACCTGGTTTCTCATTTATAAAACCCTGTCTAGGATCCTCACTAAAAGTATACGTGCGCCCGAAAGCCCAAAAACGATGTAGGCCAAAAAATATTCAGACTTATAAAACAGTGCGTACACACGCCTGTAAGCAATATTCGGTTTATAAATCACAAATCACCTGCAAGTGTGCGTATGTGAATTATCCTCGTACAATAAATAGTCAATACAAAGCACCTCATGAATGCTGATCTTTATATTACTAATTACTAATCCTGGTCCAACTGCTATCAGATATAACTGCCGAAAACTCCACGATCCCATCCTTTGTCTCAACGAAGAAATCACAAATGTATGTACAAACGCTTTACAAATTAACAATTGTTATAATAAATATTAATAATTATAAACCTCTCCAGGGTGCTGGAGGGTTCATGGGAGTTTGCCCAACCAATCCACATGTGTTTTGTGGATTTGGAGAAGGCATTCGACTGTGTCCCTCGCGGCATCTTGTGGAGGGTGCTCCGGGAGTATGGGATTCGGGACCCTTTGCTAAGGGCCATCCGGTCCCTGTACGACCGGAGTAGGAGCTTGGTTCGCATTGCCGGCATTAAGTCAGACTTGTTCCCGGTGCATGTTGGACTCCGGCAGGGCTGCCCTTTGTCGCCGGTTCTGTTCATAATTTTTATGGACAGAATTTCTAGGCGCAGCCAGGGGCCGGAGGGCATCGGGTTTGGGGACCACACGATTTCATCTCTGCTCTTTGCGGATGATGTCATCGTGCTGGCCCCATCAGACCAGGACCTCCAGCATGCACTGGGACGGTTTGCAGCCGAGTGTGAAGCGGCTGGGATGAGAATCAGCACCTCCAAATCTGAGGCCATGGTTCTCAGTCGGAAAAGGGTGGCTTGCTCACTTCAGGTAGGTGGAGAGTTCCTGCCCCAAGTGGAGGAGTTCAAGTATCTGGGGGTCTTGTTCACGAGTGAGGGAAGGATGGAACGGGAGATTGACAGACGGATCAGGGCAGCTTCTGTAGTAATGCAGTCGCTGTACCGGTCTGTCGTGGTGAAGAAGGAGCTGAGCCGCAAGGCGAAGCTCTCGATTTACCGGTCAATCTACGTTCCTACTCTCACCTATGGTCATGAGCTGTGGGTCATGACCGAAAGGACAAGATCGCGGATACAGGCGGCCGAAATGAGCTTTCTCCGCAGGGTGGCCGGGCGATCCCTTAGAGATAGGGTGAGAAGCTCGGTCACTCGGGAGGAGCTCAGAGTAGATCCGCTGCTCCTCCACATCGAGAGGGGCCAGCTGAGGTGGCTCGGGCATCTTTTCCGGATGCCCCCTGGACGCCTTCCCGGGAAGGTGTTCCGGGCATGTCCCACCGGGAGAAGACCCCGGGGAAGACCTAGGACACGCTGGAGGGACTATGTCTCCCGGCTGACCTGGGAACGCCTCGGTGTCCCCCCGGAAGAGCTGGAGGAAGTGTCTAGGGAGAGGGAAGTCTGGGCAGCCCTGCTTAGACTGCTGCCCCCGCGACCCGGCCCCGGATAAGCGGAAGAAGATGGATGGATGGATGGATAAATATTTTTTATAATTATTCTATATTAATGCCAAAAAAGGTCTCTGCAGCATTTATATGTTTATAGCAATTAGACCGATCACCTTGCCAATATCACTTAATTAATTGTTATCCTTCACCTGAGATAACATTTGAAGACATGAATGTAAAAGACAATTTTTTTATCATTCCGGTTTTGTTATGAACTCCATTGTGGTTAGAACTGATAGGAGGACATAGACTATATAGAGAAGCGCTTGTGTGAGAGCTTAATGGCTAAATTTCTAGACTATTAAATTTGATGACATATAGAGATTATTTAAAGAAAATTTATTTTGTTATTTGTTTGGTCTGTGTTTTGCATATCTAATGGTATTTAATGCTGTCCTGTTCATTTTCAATGCAGTTGGTCCATCTCATGCGCTCCCGTAGTGTGATGGTGAGACGGCGATGATTAAACATTTAGATTGAATTTTGATTTTAGATTTGAGCTGGATTTTAGAAGAGGGTTCATGAAACAATTCAATTCAAGCACAAATAGCATTGCAGATTTGCCATGATAATGTGGCTCTAACGTAGTGTGAGGCATTAATACTTATAATCGTTCTTCTCACATTTACACTTAATTCTGCAATCTAAGTACTAAGTTCACCAACTCACCATCTGTGTCGCCAAATTACGGTGGCCCACTGGTACACAACACAATAAAATTTAAAAAGCAAATATAAGTTCACAACACAACGCAATCAAGCTACAACACAACGGAATTAAGCCACAACACAACGGAATCGAGTCACAACACATCTGAATGGAGTCACAACACTACGGAAATGCTCCCGACCACTAGGGGGCACTTTCAGCATGGCATTTAAAAGGAAAGTGTGCTCCACTGTGGGAAAACTGAATGTCAATGGCAAACAATCTCATATGAACAAATTAGAGACTTGATACACAGCGTTTTTGAATGCTTGAGTTGAATTGGCTAGTCATGACATTCTAATGTATGTTATGGCCCTTTCACCAGGCTTGGTGAGCAGTGGAGATGCTTTGCTGCTGCTGTCTCTCGTAGTGAAAATGTTTTGTCTCTGGCGGACTTTCAAGGTCATTATTCTACCTGAAGTTAATGTATATTTTAAATATGCAGTAAATGTGTGTGCCTTGACGGCACACCGCACTGAGAAAATAACCCACTACCCCAGCACGTCTCAACCCACTATCACACGTCTGCAATCCAAGCCTTAAGGGTACAGCCTTTCAAGAACGTTGGCACATTTCCGTTCTACACATCAATCGGGCCCCATGTCCACTAAAACAACAAAATTACCTAACAGAAAATCCCTACAATGGAGCAGCTAAGCTAAGTTGCTACAAACGCCTACCACCATTGCTTTTAGGGACCCAGGAAGGAGTGGCTTTTCGACCATGTAACTGAAAGCATCCTCACCCGGTTTTAAATAAACAGCCAGGCAAATCTGATTGGTTACTTAATGCCTACAGTCAGGTCTAACATGTCACAAGCACTGCTACACAAATATAACTCAATCAGCAGCTTGTTGCAGAGATTTTGTCCTCCAGAGGTCACATTTACTGTATTGTTTAAATAACCGTTATAAAATTGTATATTACTCATAAATTGTAAAATAATTTAGTAATTATTTCTAAGTTTGCAACGTAATAGTACAAGAAAGGGTGGAATCTGCTCTGACCAAGATCGTTTGTTTGCTGCAACATGCTGTGACTGTCGCCATCTTGTAACCGAGCTGTTGAAATACACTAGTGGGTAAATCATCAGTGGGCTTGGTGACACGGACCAAAACAAAAACAGACATTCCGGCAGGAAACAAACATTTCAGAGTGGAATAACTGGCGATAGCATTGTTTTTTGGACAAAGCAATATATGAATATTGATATATGAACTCATAAGAAACATATTAACTTAGCATGTTTCCTAAATGTTTATGAACATATTAAGCTCATTACATAAAGCTCCTTGAATAGATCACAACCTTTGCGAGGAAACACGTTTACACTCCTGGTCTTGTTTGATTCATGCACAAAATAGTTTCTATTAATAATTACTACAGATTTTGCAGGTTAAAGGAGAAGTTTATATTTATGTGGGGCAGCCATGGCCTAACAGTTAGAGAGTCGGACTTGTGACCAGAAGGTTGCTGGTTTGATTCTCAGGGCCGGCAGGTAACGACTGTGGTGCCCTTGAGCAGGGCACCTTATCCCTACTTGCTCCCCGCGCGCTGCAGTAATAGCTGCCAACTACTCCGGGTGTACATGTGTTCATGACTTGCTGTGTGTGTGTTCACTAGTCTCTGGATGGGACAAATGCAGAGATCACATTTCGGGTATGGGAAGTGTTGTTTTTGGCAACCTGTTTTAATTTTAGGTTTAATCTAGTCTTTGTGTCAAGCTGTCATTTTAGTTTTTATTAGTTTTAATCACGTTCATACTCTTTTTAGTCTAGTCGAGTTTCAGTTGACTAAAAGACTGAGCATTTTAGTCTTATTTTTGTCAGAATTATCCATGACTATTTTCGTCTAGTTTTAGTCAATGAAAATTGTATTTTAGTTTATTTTTAGTAATATAATTCTATTTAACCAAGTCAGTATAGATTAAGTACCTAGTAGTATAGACGAGACCAAAATTTTCTTTTAGCCAAACCGATTTCAAACAAGGTTATCTTATGATATTATTGTTACCTTATAGACTTAGTATACAGACATGGAAGACGCTCTGATTCAAATTTACAGCCATCGGTAGGGTTGGAAATCTCTAGGCACGACACAATGCGATTAGATTACGATTCAGAGGGCTGCGATGCGATGATAAAATGATTCTCGATGCATCTTTTTCCTATACATATTTTCATCTTCTTGCTGTGTGACTATTAAAATCTAAGTATTTGTCATAACCCAGACCGATTTTACTTCCAATGTCCTTTATTAATAAAACAAATGGAAGTGATTTTGCAAGTCAACTGGAAGGTTATATTTGCCAGCATTGCAAAGAACCAACAGGAAAAGAGTGACTGCCCTAAGTACCTTGTAGTAGCATACAGAATGCAGTAAATTAATGCAGACTTTTTTGTACATATGGAGCTAGAAAGGTTTAGAGTTTGGTACACAGCACAAACAGTAGGAGCACAAGTATAAATTGTTGGTTGTCATCATTAAAAAAAATTATGCAAGTGCAGTTCATCATGAATAGGCAGGTAATTGAGAAAAAACATTCATATTACATACAGATGGATAAATTAGGGCCATATAATTGTAATGAAGCACTTGCATCTTGAGGATCCATGTGCAGCTTTATTGAAACTAAGGTCATACAAGCAGAATCAATCACCAGCAAACACAATATCAAAGGCAAGACAGTTCGTAATCCAATGGCAGGCATAGGTCGGGGCAGGCAGCAGACAATCGTAAAATCCAGTGGCAGGCGTAAGTCGAGGCAGGCGGCAAACAATCTTGTATTCCAGTAACCAGGGATCAGAGTCCAGAGACAGGCAGCAAACAGACACGAACGGTAAAGGCAGTCCAAAGATAATACACAGAAAGGCAGGTAATAGGAGATAGCTAGAAGTGTTAACCGGGGCAAAACAAGACTTCGCAAAGATCCAAGGAGGGTGCATGACTTAAATAGCTCCCACAATGAAGTTCAGGTGTGCAAGTAATCAGCAACAGATTATAAGCGTTTCGGAGGTCTAACTTGGAAAAAAATTTGGCCCGCCGGAGTTGTTCTAAGGCTGGAGGTACTAGAGGTAAAGGGTAACGAAATTTAACTGTGATGTCATTGAGAGATCTGTAATCGATACATGGCCGCAATCCACCATCCTTTTTCTTGACGAAGAAGAAACCAGCAGATGCTGGAGATGTAGATTGTCGAATAAATCCTTTTGAGAGTTCTTTCTTGATGTAACTCTCCATAGCTTCAGATTCTGGTTGTGAGAGGGGAAAGATTCGACCCTTGGGAGTTGTTGAGTGCGGGACTAGGTCTATGGCACAGTCTACTGGTCGGTGAGGAGGAAGTTCAGAGGCTTTGGACTTATTGAAGGCCTCTACGAGATCAGCATATTCTGCAGGTAGTAATAGGGGTGCTGTAGATTCAACCTTTACTGTGGCAGACTGAATGGGAAGTGACGAGTTGGTTGTGATGCAATTGGAGTAACACATAGGATCCCATTGTATGATTCGACATTCCCTCCATGAGATGAGCGGGTTATGTTGAAGTAACCAAGGTAAACCAAGAACAATGTGGTTGTGAGTAGATGTGATGACATAGAACTGTATAGTCTCAGTGTGCATAGTCTCGGTTACCAGTTGTAAATCGATGGTGACATGCGCAATCCTTCCATCTCCGAGTGGGCGTCCGTCTAGCGCCTCCACTGACAAATGAGAAGTACAACCAGTTACCGGAAGTTGATGTTGTTGAACAAATTCTTGTGATATGAAATTTCCTGCTGCCCCAGAATCAATTAAGGCTGATGAGACGATTTCTCTGCTCTCTACTTTCAACATTACAGATACTTTCATACAAGAGTTAGAATGATGCACTTGAATGCACGGACTCACCGATGATGTTTTATGTTGATATGGTCTCGTTGGACATGTTGCTATCAGATGACCCTCCTGACCACAGTAAAGACACAGATGCAAACGTAGTCGGCGATTTCGTTCTTCAGGAGTTAGGTGAGTGTAACCAAGCTGCATAGGTTCTGCTCGAGGTGTAGAAAGAGGGCTGAAAGTACTGGATGTCGTCGTTGGAATCGGACGACGTGAACGAATGAGATTGTCAATTTGTATTGCAAGATCAATGAACTGACTGAGTGTTCTTCCCTCGTCTCTACAGGCTAGTTCAGCTTGAAGTTCCAGACTAAGCCCTTTCCGAAAAAGTAGTTTTAAAGTGCTCTCCACCCAGTCGGTTTGAGCTGCCAGCGTGCGAAAAGTTAAAGCGTACTCAGCGGCTGTGTTCTTTCCCTGGCATAACTCAAGTAGCCGGTCATCCGCACCCTTGCCTCCTTCAGAATGTTCAAAAATCTCTCTGAACCGCAGCAGGAAGTTATCAAATGTAGGAAAAGCTGTACCATCATCCCTCCAGACCGCCGTCACCCATTCTAGAGCCTTGCCCTTGAGAAGTGAACAGACTAGTGAAATCTTACTAGAATGTGATGAATACATCGCTGATTGTTGGTTGATAAACAAAGAGCACTGTAATAAAAATCCCTTACATTTACTTGTATCACCGTCAAATTTATCAGGCAAAGCCAGGCGAGGGTTGACAGATGGTAGCACTTGAGATAATGTCTGATTAACTTCCTGTGATTGAACGGGTACTGGGTTTGCTGGAGTTAGCCTCAGCGTTTGAAGTGTCCTGACAAGTTCCTCCGTTAGTGTGGTTAGATGAGTCAGCTGATGTTGATGAATGGCGAGTTGGTTTGCCTGGACGGATAATTCAGAAGAAATCTGTTCCATAGCTGCTGGATCGTGGGTTGGCGAAGTCTTATGTAATGAAGCACTTGCATCTTGAGGATCCATGTGCAGCTTTATTGAAACTAAGGTCATACAAGCAGAATCAATCACCAGTAAACACAATATCAAAGGCAAGACAGTTCGTAATCCAATGGCAGGCATAGGTCGGGGCAGGCAGCAGACAATCGTAAAATCCAGTGGCAGGCGTAAGTCGAGGCAGGCGGCAAACAATCTTGTGTTCCAGTAACCAGGGATCAGAGTCCAGAGACAGGCAGCAAACAGACACGAACGGTAAAGGCAGTCCAAACATAATACACAGAAAGGCAGGTAATATGAGATAGCTAGAAGTGTTAACCGGGGCAAAACAAGACTTCGCAAAGATCCAAGGAGGGTGCATGACTTAAATAGCTCCCACAATGAAGTTCAGGTGTGCAAGTAATCAGCAACAGGCATGTGGGAAATGAAGTCCAAATAAATTCAATATTCTGGGGAGGGAGCCCTCTGGTGGCGAACGGAAGAGTCTGCAGGAACCTCATTCGTGACAATAATTAAACTGCAGTAACTATAGTAAACTGCAGTAAAATTCTTAGATACTATAGTGTTTTTGAACTTTACTATAGTATACAGTGTTTATCAATTTACTATAAGGGCACAATCATTTTCAATAGCAAATACTATAGTTCACTAAAGTATTTTTGTCCAAGTGTTCAATTTAACAGGACTTTTATTTTGATGGGTCTTTGGGAAGACCCTTGAGTTTTTCTGTTTGCCGATAGGTTCACTCAAACAGTAAACGCTTGTAAAATAAACTCTCAGAGGAACTCTGTAGATGAAGTTCATTTGTTCATATCCTCATACAGTGCAGACGCTGATAAATCCTCGACCATCACTCGTGTTGTAGGTTAAACTGTGCACATAATTCAATAGATTTATAATTTAACACTAGATAATTCGTAGAACAGCCAGATGACATTTGAACAACAGGAGTCTTCCGCATCTAGCTTAAAGCATCAGACGAAGTCACATTTCGTCTCGTCTCTTATGGCCAACGAAAATGAAGAGACATTTTAGCATGGTTTTTTTTGTAAACCACATTTAGTCTCGTTTTATTCGTCAACAATATTGCATTATACATTTAATTATAGTCATTGTCACATGACCAGCATTTACGTCTCTTTTCCTCACGTGATAAAGGTTCGTTGACGACCATATTTCGTCACAATTTTCGTTGACGAAAGCAACACTAGGTATGGGTCTATGAGGCGCCGTATAGGGTTTAAATCAAACTGTGCTTATGAATACATATATAAAAGCGTGCATACACATATAAATACATTGCTCACATATACATGTATAGCTTTGGATCTTCAAGCAAACACATATGAAAAACATGTTCACACTAATGTAAAATCCATACAAGTACATCTTATGGTAATAATGCATGCATATACAATTTTTCGCGCATACATATAAACTAAATGCGTGCAAGCACACCTAAACAATACTCGCACATACATACAAACTCTGCGTACACACACATCTATGGAACACTCGCACATACATACAAACTCTTCGTACAAACACATCTATGAAACACTCGCACATACATACAAACTCTGCGTATATGAGATGGTGGTCTAGTGGGTGAGATGGTGGTCTAGTGGGTTAAACCACTGAACTGGTAAATCAAAGGTTGCGGGTTCGATCCCAGCATCCACCACCAGTGTGTCCTTGAGCAAGACACTTTACTCCATGTTGCTCCAGGGGGATTGTCCCTGTAATAAGTCCACTGTAAGTCGCTTTGGATAAAAGCGTCTGCCAAATGACTAAATGTAAATGTAAATGTAAATGTATATCTATAAAACACTCGCATAAACATTCAAAATATGACACGCTTTAGTTTGCATGCATAGTGATTCCATATGTGGTTGTGCGTGAACTTTACAGTGTAAACGGAAGGAATTTAAGTGTAAATGGAAGTCTTCTTCATTTAGATCAACATGAATCTGAGAGAGATAATAGAATTTATGTTTTTTTGGCCTTTGCTTGCTTGTGCAAGTTGCAATGTAGATGATATAGCAGATTTCTTTAATGGCGTTTTAAAGTTCCGAACACCGTTTCCACACCTGACGCAACATGACAACCAACATGTGCTAAATGGGTTTGTCGTGTCGCACCATGCCGTATCCAGTGTGGACAAAAATTGAAATTATAATGGGTTCCATTGCGTTTCTAATGTCTTTTATGGTGTCGCGCCTATCCTGTCAGGTGTGGCCATATCATCTTCATCCCCAGCAAACACAGAACGTTCCTCTAACCTTATTTGTGAACCCTTTTGGTGATTCAGAAATTAACATTCCCTGATGGTTATTTTTTGGTTATTTTTTTGCAACCAGAAAATAACCAGAAAATAACGTTCCCTGATGGTTCTTTTTTGGTTATTATTTTGCAACCAGACTCAATGTTGTGATTCAACCGCTCCACAACCGGTTTCTATAAAAACATTTAGCCTTTTACTAGCTACAAGCTTCTGTTCGTTCAACCTTCTAGATACTACATCTGCTGGATTTTGAGAGGTATGGATGTATTTTCACTGTGTTATGTCTGAAGCCTCCATAATTATTTTTTGCTCCATAGTTTATTCTGCACAAAGCTACGAAACCTCTTGTTCTCATTCATTTCATTGTTGTTTATGTATTTCAGGACAGATTTGCTTTCAGTCCAGTAAATCAATTCCTTTAATCCAGTTGAAGTTCTGATCTGAGCTTTTTATCAATGCGAACAGCTAGAGTAGTAGTAGTTAGCTCTAGACGAGGAATGGTGACTGGTTTAAGAGCTGTCACTCTAGATTTTTCCCAGAAGAAAGGAGACATGAACTGTGTTATGCCGGTTCTGCAATCTAAGGTAAGTTACAGAGTCAAACCCCTTCTCAGGGTTATCGTAGAAATGGTTTAATTGTATCATGATTCTGTCCCATCAGACCTGAAAATCATGACAAGGAGAGGCAGGATCATGACAGAACCTCGAGTTTTATGTGGTGAGAGGCCTTTTGTCCTAGTTGGCATTCCACTGTCATGGATTGTCAGAGGAGAACCCAAATGCAGGCAGCACGAGACAAGGAGGTAGGGGGTAACAAGATATTTAATAAACAATATATACAAAAGGACAAAACAAAAACCCACGAGGGGGAAAACAGAACAGGGTACCTTTAACAAAAGGACACAGGAACTAGACTAACTAAACTGGATACAAAAAAACAAAGACTTGATAAACACTGAACTGACACTTACAATGACTGGGAACAGGAACAGGCATGAAACGGCTAACATGTACGAGGGACTTCATACAAACAAGAACACACGCAATGAACCGCACAAGACAATGAAACAAGAGGACTCTTATAGGGAGACAAAGACAGGATAATTAATAAGGGACAGGTGAAACAGATGAAACACTAAGGGGAAGCTAATGACACGAAATGGCGGGAAACACAGACGAGACTCGGGGAGAGTATGGAAGACCAGAAAGGTCAAAAATGTCTCTCCCCACATGAAACAGGGAATTCTGCACTGGTTCTGCCCCAAGACCAAGAATAAGCCAAACAAGATAGGCAGAACCGTGACAGAACCCCCGCCTTAAGGAGCGACATCCTGACGCTCCTCAAGGAGACCCACAGGACAAGACAGACTGAGACATAGATAAGACTAAACAAAACATGGAAAACAAAATCAGTGGCAGACAGGCAAGAATCAATAGGGGATTAGGGTGACTTAATAAAAATAACAAACAAGGGAGGGGGGGTGGGGGCAAACAAGAAGACATGGAAAGTCCAAAAGGGGCAGGGCTGGGAGGGGAAATCCTAGCCCTGGGGGACGCGCCGGAGCGCGGAGCCCCAGGGGGCTTGACAAAGGAAGTCCTGGGGGGAAAAGTTCTTGTCCCCGACAGGACTGCTGGTTTGGACCCCGGCTGGAATGCCGGGCAGGACAAGGGCTTGAGGGCCGGCTGGAATGCCGGGCTAGATGCCGGACTGAACTCCGGCTGGACAGGACAAGACGCAGGGCAGGATTCCGGCTGGAACCGTTGCTGGGCAGCGCTCTGTGGCAGCTGGGCAGCGATCGGTGCCGGTTGCTGGACCGGGCTTGGTGCCGGCTGCTGGACCGGGCTTGGTGCCGGTTGCTGGACCGGGCTTGGTGCCGGCTGCTGGACCGGGCTTGGTGCCGGCTGCTGGACCGGGCTTGGTGCCGGCTGCTGGACCGGGCTTGGTGCCGGCTCCTGGGAGGAATCTGCGGCCGAGCTGGACGCTCGGACCGTCACCTCCCCACGGCGCCCCCCCAAAAAATATTTGGGGTTTGACACCTCTGGATTCGGGACCACAGGACTCGGCGGGACCACCAGGGCTCGAGCCGCCCTCCGGAGTTTCTTTTTGACCCGCTTGCGACTGGATCTGGTAGATGCAGTGGCTACAGGAGGTGAGGAGGGGCACGGTGTAGGTCTAGGGTGGAGGGCACCCACCACAAGGTTCTCCGGAATGGACCCCCACCCAGAACGAGAGGAGGTTGGATGACAGCTGGGAGAGCAGTCCTTATCAAACTGCTCTCGAAGCTGCAGCCATTCAACCAACTGTGGGAACGGCTGATAAACCAACTCCTCCCGCTCAGAAAAAGATGGTGGGTTGTCCATCCCGGCCATGAGGTACGCACTCACCAGCACCTCGGGGACAGATGCCCTCCTGGCCTCAACCTCCCGAGCATAGACCTGCAGTGGTCTCTGGCACTGAGCCGGAAACGGACCACCTCCAGCGTGTGACTGGGAGGCGATGGCCTCCCACCACACAGGGTTGGAGGTGCACGACCAACGGTCAGTGGTCATGGCTGCTGTCTGCTGGGTTCTGTTATGGCGGTTCATTCTGTCATGGATTGTCAGAGGAGAACCCAAATGCAGGCAGCACGAGACAAGGAGGTAGGGGGTAACAAGATATTTAATAAACAATATATACAAAAGGACAAAACAAAAACCCACGAGGGGGAAAACAGAACAGGGTACCTTTAACAAAAGGACACAGGAACTAGACTAACTAAACTGGATACAAAAAAACAAAGACTTGATAAACACTGAACTGACACTTACAATGACTGGGAACAGGAACAGGCATGAAACGGCTAACATGTACGAGGGACTTCATACAAACAAGAACACACGCAATGAACCGCACAAGACAATGAAACAAGAGGACTCTTATAGGGAGACAAAGACAGGATAATTAATAAGGGACAGGTGAAACAGATGAAACACTAAGGGGAAGCTAATGACATGAAATGGCGGGAAACACAGACGAGACTCGGGGAGAGTATGGAAGACCAGAAAGGTCAAAAATGTCTCTCCCCACATGAAACAGGGAATTCTGCACTGGTTCTGCCCCAAGACCAAGAATAAGCCAAACAAGATAGGCAGAACCGTGACATCCACATGCTCTCTCCAGGTTTCATCTCTGTTCCCGCCGCTTCGTTTCTTTATTGGTTGTTAATTTGTACATGAGGACAGTTCTACGGTTTCAAATTTCTTTCAAGGACTACAGAGAACGGCTGGAATCGGACTACAGCCCTCTACTTATGTCACTATTCCGAGTGCTTTTAATAACCTCCGCCCAAAGGAATACGCCAAAAAAGGGGCGAGGTCTTCCTTAGAGAAGAGGAAGAGCCGCTGAAGTAGTGTTTTGGTTATCAGAGATTATAAACATTTGACCGAGCTACGCGCTAAACTACTTTCACTTTTATCACATTGCTACAGCTGGTAATAAGAATTATGTTACACATTCTAAGATAACCAACGGTCAAATTACAGCTTCCATGACTTTAACATGGGCTGTGAAAGCCGTTCTGTGTAATACACTGATATTGTGTGTGTGTGTGTGTGTGTGTGTGTGCGCATAGCCTAAAACACTTCTATGAAACGCCCTTTGAAGTACTTGCAATCTGCTTGTTTTATTATCCAACTCAGGTTCAATATAAAAAGGCAAAACTAACGCTTCTGTTATTAGTGTTAATTAATATAACCGGTCTGTCGCCATTCCGTCCCATGTCATTTCTCTCGCCATAATAGGAAAAAAATGCGATCTCTGACAAAGATTGACGTTTGCACTTGCACTAGCATGTTTTTAACTGATAAAGTGAAGTTGATGGCACTGTTACTGTTTATTGCTAAAAGTACATGAATACATGTTCACTGAGAGGGGCACCGACCAATCACAACACACATACACTCTAAGCGGGGAACCAATCACGACAGACAATGGATGTTCATGTTTCTAATTTCGAAAAACACTTAATATTTCACATATTTCAATTGTTCACCGCTGTCCCTCTTCTAATAAAACAACTGTATTTCTTCTAGTCTATCTAAAGTCCCTCCTTCCGAACGCTCTGATTGGTAAAGCTGACCAGGTCTGTCGTGATTGGTTCCCCGCTTAGAGTGTATGTGTGTTGTGATTGGTCGGTGCCCCTCTCAGTGAACATGTATTCATGTACTTTTAGCAATAAACAGTAACAGTGCCATCAACTTTACTTTATCAGTTAAAAACATGCGGATCGATTGAAGTCTAGCGAAGGTCTGCTAGTGCAAGTGCAAACGTCAATCTTTGTCAGAGATCGCATTTTATTCCTACTATGGCGAGAGAAATGACATGGGACGGAATGGCGACAGACCGGTTATATTAATTAACACAAATAACAGAAGCGTTAGTTTTGCCTTTTTATATTGAACCTGAGTTGGATAATAAAACAAGCAGATTGCAAGTACTTCAAAGGGCGTTTCATAGAAGTGTTTTAGGCTATGCGCACACACACACACACACAATATCAGTGTATTACACAGAACGGCTTTCACAGCCGATGTTAAAGTCATGGTAGCTGTAATTTGACCGTTGGTTATCTTAGAATGTGTGTAACATAATTCTTATTACCAGCTGTAGCAATGTGATAAAAGTGAAAGTAGTTTAGCGTGTAGCTCAGTCAAATGTTTATAATCTCTGATAACCAAAACACTACTTAAGCGGCTCTTCCTCTACTCTAAGGAAGACCTCGCCCCTTTTTTGGCGTATTCCTTTGGTCGGAGGTTATTAAAAGCACTCGGAATAGTGACATAAGTAGAGGGCTGTAGTCCGATTCCAGCCGTTCTCTGTAGTCCTTGAAAGAAATTTGAAACCGTAGAACTGTCCTCATGTACAAATTAACAACCAATAATGAAACGAAGCGGCGGGAACAGAGATGAAACCTGGAGAGAGCATGTGGAATGCCAACTAGGACAAAATGCCTCTCACCACATAAAACTCGAGGTTCTGTCATGATCCTGCCTCTCCTTGTCATGATTTTCAGGTCTGATGGGACAGAATCATGATACAATTAAACCATTTCTACGATAACCCTGAGAAGGGGTTTGACTCTGTAACTTACCTTAGATTGCAGAACCGGCATAACACAGTTCATGTCTCCTTTCTTCTGGGAAAAATCTAGAGTGACAGCTCTTAAACCAGTCATCATTCCTCGTCTAGAGCTAACTACTACTACTCTAGCTGTTCGCATTGATAAAAAGCTCAGATCAGAACTTCAACTGGATTAAAGAAATTGATTTACTGGACTGAAAGCAAATCTGTCCTGAAATACATAAACAACAATGAAATGAATGAGAACAAGAGGTTTCGTAGCTTTGTGCAGAATAAACTATGGAGCAAAAAATAATTATGGAGGCTTCAGACATAACACAGTGAAAATACATCCATACCTCTCAAAATCCAGCAGATGTAGTATCTAGAAGGTTGAACGAACAGAAGCTTGTAGCTAGTAAAAGGCTAAATGTTTTTATAGAAACCGGTTGTGGAGCGGTTGAATCACAACATTGAGTCTGGTTGCAAAATAATAACCAAAAAAGAACCATCAGGGAACGTTATTTTCTGGTTGCAAAAAAATAACCAAAAAATAACCATCAGGGAATGTTAATTTCTGAATCTCCAAAAGGGTTCACAAATAAGGTTAGAGGAACGTTCTGTGTTTGCTGGGGATGAAGATGATATGGCCACACCTGACAGGATAGGCGCGACACCATAAAAGACATTAGAAACGCAATGGAACCCATTATAATTTCAATTTTTGTCCACACTGGATACGGCATGGTGCGACACGACAAACCCATTTAGCACATGTTGGTTGTCATGTTGCGTCAGGTGTGGAAACGGTGTTCGGAACTTTAAAACGCCATTAAAGAAATCTGCTATATCATCTACATTGCAACTTGCACAAGCAAGCAAAGGCCAAAAAAACATAAATTCTATTATCGCTCTCAGATTCATGTTGATCTAAATGAAGAAGACTTCCATTTACACTTAAATTCCTTCCGTTTACACTGTAAAGTTCACGCACAACCACATATGGAATCACTATGCATGCAAACTAAAGCGTGTCATATTTTGTATGTTTATGCGAGTGTTTTATAGATATACGCAGAGTTTGTATGTATGTGCGAGTGTTTCATAGATGTGTTTGTACGAAGAGTTTGTATGTATGTGCGAGTGTTCCATAGATGTGTGTGTACGCAGAGTTTGTATGTATGTGCAAGTATTGTTTAGGTGTGCTTGCACGCATTTAGTATATATGTATGCGCGAAAAATTGTATATGCATGCATTATTACCATAAGATGTACTTGTATGGATTTTACATTAGTGTGAACATGTTTTTCATGTGTTTGCTTGAAGATCCAAAGCTATACATGTATATGTGAGCAATGTATTTATATGTGTATGCACGCTTTTATATATGTATTCATAAGCACAGTTTGATTTAAACCCTATACGGCGCCTCATAGACCCATACCTAGTGTTGCTTTCGTCAACGAAAATTGTGACGAAATATGGTCGTCAACGAACCTTTATCACGTGAGGAAAAGAGACGTAAATGCTGGTCATGTGACAATGACTATAATTAAATGTATAATGCAATATTGTTGACGAATAAAAACGAGACTAAATGTGGTCTACAAAAAAAAACTATGCTAAAATGTCTCTTCATTTTCGTTGGCCATAAGAGACGAGACGAAATGTGACTTCGTCTGATGCTTTAAGCTAGATGTGGAAGACTCCTGTTGTTCAAATGTCATCTGGCTGTTCTACGAATTATCTAGTGTTAAATTATAAATCTATTGAATTATGTGCACAGTTTAACCTACAACACGAGTGATGGTCGAGGATTTATCAGCGTCTGCACTGTATGAGGATATGAACAAATGAACTTCATCTACAGAGTTCCTCTGAGAGTTTATTTTACCAGCGTTTACTGTTTGAGTGAACCTATCGGCAAACAGAAAAACTAAAAGGGTCTTCCCAAAGACCCATCAAAATAAATGTCCTGTTAAATTGAACACTTGGACAAAAATACTTTAGTTAACTATAGTATTTGCTATTGAAAATGATTGTGCCCTTATAGTAAATTGATAAACACTGTATATTATAGTAAAGTTCAAAAACACTATAGTATCTAAGAATTTTACTGCAGTTTACTATAGTTACTGCAGTTTAATTATATGGCCCTAAATTATCCATCTGTATGTAATATGAATGTCTTTTCTCAATTACCTGCCTATTCATGATGAACTGCACTTGCATAATTTTTTTTAATGATGACAACCAACAATTTATACTTGTGCTCCTACTGTTTGTGCTGTGCTACCAAACTCTAAACCTTTCTAGCTCCATATGTACAAAAAAGTCTGCATTAATTTACTGCATTCTGTATGCTACTACAAGGTACTTAGGGCAGTCACTCTTTTCCTGTTGGTTCTTTGCAATGCTGGCAAATATAACCTTCCAGTTGACTTGCAAAATCACTTCCATTTGTTTTATTAATAAAGGACATTGGAAGTAAAATCGGTCTGGGTTATGACAAATACTTAGATTTTAATAGTCACACAGCAAGAAGATGAAAATATGTATAGGAAAAAGATGCATCGAGAATCGTTTTATCATCGCATCGCAGCCCTCTGAATCGTAATCTAATCGCATTGTGTCGTGCCTAGAGATTTCCAACCCTACTGATGGCTGTAAATTCGAATCAGAGCGTCTTCCATGTCTGTATACTAAGTCTATAAGGTAACAATAATATCATAAGATAACCTTGTTTGAAATCGGTTTGGCTAAAAGAAAATTTTGGTCTCGTCTATACTACTAGGTACTTAATCTATACTGACCTGGTTAAATAGAATTATATTACTAAAAAGAAACTAAAATACAATTTTCATTGACTAAAACTAGACGAAAATAGTCATGGATAATTCTGACAAAAATAAGACTAAAATGCTCAGTCTTTTAGTCGACTGAAACTCGACTAGACACCCAAAAAACATAATCAAAGACTCAAAAACTACAAAAGACTGGGTCCTTTAAATGCTAATTAGTTACTGTGCACCCCACCTCTCTTCTATCCGGGGTTTTGACACAATGCACATGTAGTGTTTCCCAATGCTGGTCCTCGGATAACACCTCCCAGAATGTTTTAGTTCAACCTGTTTCAACTCATCAGCTTGTTGGTGTGTTAATCAGGGAGGCATTTCAAACACTCTGGGAGGAGTGTCCCGAGAACCATGGTTGGGAAACACTGGTGTAGTGCATGCCATGGCCATTCAATGAGTGTAAACATGCAGATTAATGGGCGGAATATTATAATAAGAACCCCTTTCTATGTCACAAGGGGATCGAAATCTTATCGGCTTAATTTCTCACATGCTTGCTGAAAAGGCTCACCAAAACAAAGTTACTTGGTTCTCCTTTTTCATGTTTTCTGAGTTGCTAGATGCACCGAGGACTCTATTATTGCACTTAAAGAAAGAAAATGTTTAGATTTTCACCCGATTGGCCCTTTAAAGCTCTTTCGGGTCTCAATCTGAATAAATACTCGTTGAACTGAGGACTTAGATTTGTTTGAACTTGAGCTACTGTGTTTGTTCGATGTGTGAGTATACCTAGTTATTCCTTGAATTATATAACTGTTTATACTCATCTGTGACTTGAACCTGTTGAACATTACCTATTAACTCTCACCTGTTGGAGTGTTACCTGTTGGATTGTTAAACGGCTGGATATTACTTTGTGAATAAACTGCTGTGTGTGCACTTAACCCAGGTTCAAGTGTGACATCAACAATGTCAAAAAGCTCAAAATAGCTATGAATTATTGAATGTCTATTTCTATAAAGACACAGAAATGCGTACTGTACATAATGTAGATTAGTGATTTGGTGTATATAAAAGTATTAAATGTATGACTGATAATATGATCGCACAGTGCAAGAAAGTAGTTCTTGTAGCTGCTTAGACGTCAGAGTTTGGGTGACTTGATCCTCTCTGGAGATTAAACATTCCATGCAGCTGTTTCTGTATCCATGTAAGAGTGAGGGGAACTTTGCTGCTGTGCGTCAAATTTGGTGTGTGTGAATCTGGGCAAGATCTCTGGAGACTTGTAGGTCATGTGACTCTTCTGTACTAGTCTGGTCCTGATCTGTCTCTATCCTCCAAGCTCTAGTTCCCACACTGCACTCCTTTCTTGCTACAGGATATACAGCAATGTAAGCAGCTGCCATGGAGCTATCTGATATCGGAAGACATCTGATTATTTTCTTAAGTCTGTGAACATGTTTTTCCTCCTTATTTAGAGAAAGATTCCTTCAGTGCATTATTGGGGTCTTCTGGATTCGATGTTCCACTGTGTCGAACTAGGGGAACCACTTACACAAATTTACACACAGTAAATATTGTTACTAGTTTATGGAGCAACACGGCAAGACAAATGTATGACAGTTTGACAGAGAGAAAGACTAGACATTCATGATGGTCTGTATCTACCTTGACATGTACTTTGAGGAAAACGATGTCACTATGAAATATCCCTGTGCTGTTCTGGTCCATACCATTCTTTGATTCCTTCTCGTTCAATCAGATTTAAAGACCTGAACAAGCTGTTATGATAATAGATAATGAAAATTATTGTTTGTTTTATCTTTTTCAGGTCTTTCCTCAGTGAAGGTTTTCAGCATTTACAAACAAAAAGTCCCAGACTCTCAACTGTCCTTACCTTAAATACGACGCATTGTTCCATTCACTAAATTAGCCAGGTGGGGGTGTTTGGGTTTAGCGGGTCTAAAGTATTTTTATAACCATAAATATTCATGAAATTATTGATACTTTAATTAAAGCGAAGAATTAAATTAATAAAGTGAACAACCCTTAAGCAATGGAATACCATGCACGTTATTACATGTAACCGTACGTCATAATAAGCTGTTAGCGCTAAAGGGCGCTCATCCTTAAGGCGTAACTGTTGGTCGTAATAAGGTGCTTTTTTGGAGGACAGTCTCGAATTAAAATATTTTGTGTGTATTTGTTTTTTTTCAGAGCAGTCCATGTATTTGTTATGTACCTATTACCACTAAATTAGAGGCTTTGTTCTGCTGCTTTATTATTTTTTTCATCACTCAGTATTGCAACCTTTTTATTGAACAATTTTTCAACACACGTTATAACAATACACACATTTCAATTTATATATCTTGGAACATCTGTTCAAATAAATGATAAAACATATTAATCATATTTTTCCTCATTTTAGTCCTGGACTGAAGAAAATGGAAATCCACCTGGTTCTCGTCTCCATGTGAACCCCACAGAAAGGCAGGCCCACCTACCTTGAACTCGGCTTCAGTATTTAGCCCCTGAACCCAAGCTGGCTGGTTTGTTCCCTCACTTCACTCCCTTCCCACATCTTTTTACACTCACATCTGGCAGAGTTTAGGTGTGATAAAGTCCACTGAGCTTTCAGCTTATCAAATTCTATGGTTTCCTTTCGCACTTAAGATTTCTATTTTGTGAGTGGGTGTGTGTGTGATTGAGAGAAAGTGAAGGTAAAGAAAGAATTCAACAGGAAATGTTTAGTCTGTAAAGAAAATTACCAAACTAAACAAATTTCAGATGTGTTGGTCACAGATCACTGGTTAAAACAGTTCACAATCTGATCATATCCAGTTGCCCGGGCCTCTAGGCACCTTCATACGATTTGCCTTATGGAAAAGCTGACCTGCGTGCACAGTGTGTCGTTTGGAAATCCTAATGCTTTTATTGCAGAGATTCCAGGGCCATGAGGATTACAAACAAGCACAAAGGCAGTGTTGTGTCCAAGCATTCAGCTCATCTAACCCATTCATGGAAGTTGGCCCTGGAGCACAGCAGAAGAGACACAGAAAACGTTGCTACAGTTCATGCCACAACAGACCATCTGTTGATTTCACTTTCACGCTTCCCTTAGGATAGTCCAACTATCTGTACTCAAATGGTCACGTAGAAGTAAATTAAGCAGATGTAAATGACCACATTGCAATTTCATTAGTATATGTGCGGAACATATAGTGGAGGCCAATTCCATCTGAGCAGATTTAAAAAAGACAGAAACTCTCACTTAGGAGGTATTAAGCCGTCCTACATAAAGAAGTTAATGGTGAGGCAGCTGGTGCCATAATGCAAGCCTTCACTGAGCTCTAAAGACAACATAAGATAAGAAGTGGATTAAATCTCGTCCACACACAGGCAGTCCGTACCAGTTACCAGACATGTCTCCTGTGCTTAACCAAACACTTATAACCCAAGATACATAGAGGGCAGAAATGTGGTTAGCTTTTATGGACATACCAGGTTGAGATGTTGTAAAGGTGATCTCAGCTTTTTTTAAGCAAAACATATATTTACATATCAATACCTTAAACATTACTTGGTGGGCATATTCAATGTATTTAATCAATACAGTACGAGATGCCTATAGTATTAATACATCACAGCTAAAGATCGCTGTTCCCATGGGAGTATTTTCACAATAAATTGATTCATTGCTTTGTAATTACTATTACTGTGAAGTTTAATATAAGAAAAGAACAGATTTTTCACAAAAACATTTATGTGTGGCATTCTGAGATTGTGGCGATTTGGCAGGAAGAGAACCCAGTTGCAGGCAGCTGTGAGAGGGTTAACAAAAACGAGACTTGATAATAATAAATAAAAGACCCACAATGGGGATAATAACAAAATATAAACTAAATACAATAACGACACAATGTCTTCAAGGCAAGGCAAGGTGAACATGCAAACACTCAAAACGAACGAGCACAGGACAGCAGACACAAGGGCATTAAATAGGGAGAAAAATCAAAAGGGAACAGGTGTAGGACATGAACTAATTCCAAGGTATGTTATTCACAGATAATAATTGTTAACAACTAATAACATAGGTAACAATAGGAACTCATAGGAACTGCAAGTAATCATATATTGGAACTTATCTTGACCTTGAAAATATTTTTTCTCAAATAAATTAAATGTAAAGATTCCTCTTTAATATTAATGAAAAATGTACATAATTTACAAGATTATGTTTACAAGTGATTAATCCAAATTTCATGTTTTTCTTGTTTGAAAGTTGTGTCTTCGGATCATAGGAAACTAATGAATATTGATGTAGTAAACAAACTGTTACTCTGTTGTGTATTTTAGCATGCTGTACACCAGTGGTCACCAACCCTGCTCCTTGAGATCGACCGTCCTGAAGACTTCAGCTCTAACCCCAATCAAACACACCTGAACTATCTAATCAAGGTGTTCAGGTTTGCTTGATAATTACAGACAGGTGTGCTGAAGCAGGGTTGGAGCTACAGTCTGCAGGACGGTCGATCTCCAGGAGCAGGGTTGGTGACCACTGCTGTACAATGTATTTTACAGCTGTATTGACCAATCATCACAGAGGGCTTTGCCATGTGGACCTTATAATATTGGATGGCATTCCATGGCAGACAGGGGGCACCACTGTTCTCTTCAAGAGGCGCTATAGAGGCAATAGAACAGTGGTTCTTAAATTTTTCAGACCAAGTACCACCTTTAATAAAAAAAGTTGTCTAATGACCGCCATAGACATATCACATGAATAATTTTTTTTATTAATAGTAGACCTGAGAATCTTTATTTGCCTCATGATTAGATACACCTCGTCCTCCATTTCTCATGTATTACAAACATTTTAAAAACAAAGCTGTTTTCAAACTAAACCACATGGTTTTTCTTTAAAACAAAATGTTAGTCAGCAGTAATAGTGGACACAAAACACTTATATGTAGTGCAATTTAAACAAGGGCTCTGTAAATTATTCCTATGGGGGATTTTCTGGCTTTGTGGGGAATTGCTGAAAGAATACAAACCTATATTAAAGACAAACAACGTGGAAAGAATATTTAACACTGAAGATAGCCTAAGCATAAATGTATGCATTAACATTGCAGGGAACAGCCGTATAACAAACAGATATCTAGAGATCAGATTTGAAAAGAGAAATATGACCATCGGACCATTCCAGCTCAGACCAATACACCCCCAACCAGAGCAAAGACGGACTATTTGTCTTATTAATGCTGAAGTTAAAATATTTGGTATTAAATGCTAAAACTTAAATCACATGTCAGCAGTTTGAGTGCAGCTATGACACATCAGAGGGGATCTGGCCCTCCCGGCTGAGCCTGGTTCAATCATGGGAGTTTTGGTTCCTCGCCACAGCAGGGCAGTGTTGGCCTGCTCACCGGGAGACTGCATTTATTTATTTATTTAAAAATTAGATATCATTTATTAGAATGATCTTACTCGTTGTATAAATACCATGCACTGTGCTGTGTTTTACCTTTTCTGTTTTTCCTGTTTGCCCCTGTAAAGCTGCTTTGAAACAATACACATTGTGAAAAGCGCTATATAAATAAACTTGAATTGAAATGGGACAGGTGTGTTATAAGGTGGTGATTATAGTGTCTGTTTTAAGTAAGTCTGTCTCGTTTCACTTTCTATTAGATTCACACTTTACTGCAGCGGCTCATGTAAAAGCGGTGCGTCAAAACAAAACGCAACATGCGCTTCATTGATTTAACCTCGAGTAGATGCAGACAGGGGGTTTCCTCTGGGTACTCCGGTTTCCTCCCCTGGTCCAAAGACATGCATGGTAGGTTTATTGGCATCTCTGGAAAAATTGTCTGTAGGGTGTGAGTGCGTGAGTGAATGAGTGAGTGTGTGTGCCCTGCGATGGGTTGACACTCCATCCAGGGTGTATCCTGCCTTGATGCCCGATGACTCCTGAGATAGGCGCAGGCTGCCCGTGACCCGAGGTAGTTCGGATAAGCGGTAGAGAATGGAATGGAATAGATGCAGACATGTGTTGAATTAACGCTTTACATCTTTAAACAGCGGTTCAAGTTCAGAAATGCACACAGCTTGGAAGAGAGAGAGAGTGAGAGACTCAAGCGTCTGTCTGCACCTGCTCTGTTTTTGAGCTGCCTCAGCTGCAATATTGTCCAATGATATAAACAAAACTTAATATAAAAATTATATTTTATAACTTTGTCGATCATATGTATAACATTTGAAATTGTATTTAAAACACAATATGAATATATTTAATTTCCTGTCGTGTCATGTACCACTAGGGGTCTCTTAGAGTACCACTCATAGGCTGTGTCCGAAATGGCCCCCTATACCCTAATATAGTGCACTATTTGGGAGGACATCCATTTTGTAGTGGTATCCGAAATTACGGTGGACATTGTTGAGTGCACTCATTCAATCCCATAATGCACCGCAATAACGTGTGTACAACCGATGTACACTCAATGGTTAGACCAAACCCATAATGCACCTTGAAGCACGCGCTATTTTCAACCTACATTAAAAGTAAACACGAGAAGAAGAGGCACGCACTGACTAAACTCATCATCAGAAGAGGATGGCGGTTTCGGAATCATACAGACGTAAATTAATAATACATAATTTAATAAATTTCCATGACAGATTACATGTATGCATTCTTGACACAAATAAAAAATATTGTACAAATCCAGGTTGGTTGTGAATGCGTTGTTTACACAAAGAAAATATTTATTATTTACACAAAACAATATTTATCTGTTATCTGTTTATTTATACAATACAATATTTGTTGTGTGTCTATTACTTACACATAAAAATGACTGTTATTTACGTAAAGATTAGACTGCAAGTCCTAACTACGCAACAGTTTAAGTCCGGCATTGACGAAACACTTACGGTGCACTAGTGTCCAAATTCATTTGCTCGTTTTCTTTCACTACTTTAACTGGACTAGGCTGTCAAACTACAAAATTAATAATTAAAATACAAAAATGCTGCATACAGGTAATATTTTTGTTCTTACATACTCCAAAAATTACAGCAAAGTGTTTTTGAGAAACTAATGTAATTAGTATGGGAACTTTAAAAAACACTAGATACAAGTTTGGCTACGGTGTCTTCCTTATATTTTAGTAATCTTTGGATATTGTTGCTCCGTTATCAAAATAACACTTTGTACTGCTTGACTGAACTAAAAGTTATTGAGTTTTGTGAGTGTTTTTTTTTCTTTCAAGGGTAATTTATTTTGGTCCCTCAACACTTGGGCCTAGAATTAAATTCAAACAATGAGTGCTGTCAACATATTTCCAGCAATTCATACCAAAATTAAATGACTGAATTTATGAACAACCAATTGATAAGCATGTTACCTCATCATGTGTTTTGTAGATTCTTACTAGGCTACTGTGCGCATTTTATGGGCTTAAAATATGCACGCACACACACACACACGCACACACACTTGTTAAGTATTTGAGCAACTTCCCTTATTCATGTTTGGATTTAATTACCACAGGAATATTCTTATCTCATGAAAAGTCACTTTTCAAGTACTCTTGCCCACATCTATTGGCTCTGAACCAAACGGAGGCTGTCTTTTGTTCCACACAAATGTCTCTGACTGGCCATTAATGCATGTTTCCGGGGCCTCCATATACAGGGGCCCCTTTCCATGGGAGCCCCTCTTTCTGCAGGAGTGCATCTAGCATTTCTGGGTCACTCACGTGCTTCCTTTCTCTTTTCTGCCACCCCATAGAGAATGTGACAATGGAAAGCAAATCAAAACTCGATTTGATACTAATCCGTCTAATTGAAGAGCCAAATCCTAAAGTAGGAGGTGGCTTTGATCTGGGAAAAGAGGTGGCATAAAGGTGGGGGGACTAAGGATTAGTGGATGCTAAGCTGGTTTAGTGGCATACAAAGTTTTTTTTATTACTGATTTTTCTCCTTGCTTCGGTTCTCATTCTTTCCTACTTTTCTAAATGAAAATCAAGTAGCCTAAAAACAAACTAATTAAGTAAAGCATAAAAATTGTAGACCATAGACTGTGAAAGAACAATAGGTTTATTTTTAAAAGTGAAACTGCTGTTGTACTCACATCTAGATACAGGCAGTTCTTTCAAAGAGGAAAGCGCTCAGGTGGCACAGTTCATGTGTAGATTCTTTCTGTCCATCAATCTGTTAATTAATTAGTGATAATGTTGCATTTCATCTCCTTCATTGGTTTCACAGTATGTTGTTCTTGAATGAATATGATGAGGATCTGAGTCAAGTTGGTTAAAAAAAATCACTCATACTCATCTCACCTTCTATTATAGCAGTGGTTCTCAAACTGTGGTAGCCTACATCCTTCACTAGTGGTACCAGGGGTGCCTCACACTACCTGAAAAGTGAAGATGCCGCCCCTTTGATCGTGGCTGGCTGCAGTACAGGCTATAAACCCTGTCCTCTCCTTGTAAACAAATGGAGCAGGATCTACACTATAAAATCCAATTACACTTTAAATAACTTGTTTAAATAACATAAAGATGTTTTCTGCTATTTTAGTCAGTTCTTATCTCGTTGATGTTTATCCAAGTATTTGTTTTTTTTACTAAGTTTGGTTTTAGTTAGTTATAAGATGTTATAAAGAAGGGTGCGGTAACATGGTTTTTCAGTTTACGATTGAGTCATCAGGGAATATGGGCAGAACCTTGATTCTGCGCTCCACTTTGTGCTCACTACTGTGCAGACTCTGATGCCACTGACAATTCCTTCTGCACATGCCCAGACTCCAAACTGACGATTTTGCGTGATATGTCTGCAGCCATCACCGGACGTTTTATGATCCGTTTTCTACAATGGAAGGAAGCGGTGTCACGCCGTCCATCTTATATACAGTCTATGGCTGTGTCCAAAATAGCCCCCTACACTCTCATTCAGTATTCCCTACTTTAGTCCACTAGTAACTGTCATTGTGTTAAAAGAGCTGTTTAACAATTCTACAATCATCAGAGAATAAAATTAAATTATTCTTGGTCAATGTCTAATCTGAGCATATGTAACTAGAAACAGCACCAACTTGTAAATAGAACTTGTGTGTTTATAATATTTATATATTTTTTTTATTCTACATGACCTATGTTAAATTAAAATATTAACCACACTTTGGACCACTTTGTGTGAAGATTCTGCTAAATATTTACTAAACTGAAGGGAGGAAGTGACATGTGTATGATGCATGGGTATATCCAGACGACTTTCATGTTTGTAGAGTTGAAGGGTGAGTTTCCATCTGATCAGAGGCGCAGTGATGTAATGTCCTGTGTAAAAGTGAAGTTGGAAGTAATTGCTTGGAAGCATGCGTGTGTGTAGCAGACGAGACTGAGAGCACATCACTATGTAAACAGAGGACGACTCGTACAGTGTGTGCGTGTGGCCACAGCGCATTACTGCTGTGAGTCATCATCGTTTACATCTGGATAAGTGCAACTGCTCACGCAGGAAGAGAGGGAGTACAAAGGCCCTCCCCGACCTCAGTGTGGAACTAAAAAGTAAAGCTTGGGTGAACTTATGATGATGAAATCCGAATAAGTGAGTCACATTTGAAGTTATTGTAATTTGGGCTTAAATTCACAAGTTTGTATAGGCAAATTCTTTCAATTTAATATGAATTTGGCAAGCTACTATGAACTGATTTCAAAGGCTTTATTTATTTCTTTCCTGACCTAAATGTTTATTGTGATTCTCTGTTGATGATGTTGTCCAGAGACACTCAAGTGCAAAGTTAGGTTCATTGCCATACACATGCATTGGGGAATATAAAAATACAAGTTTCATCAGGAGCTCCTTAAGTGAGGCTATGGGTCATGACATTATTAATGTTTTTAAAGTGATGTGGCGTACATTAGTCTTCTCAAATGTTGTCCATGCTTAGACAGTGAATGTGACATATTGTTGTAACTGTACAACATCTAAGATAAAAACGTATATATTTATGTATGAGTTCCTGTAACCGCAGGAACATTCCAGTTGAGTGTTAGAGGACCTGAATTACTCAGTATGGAAACCGGGTGCTAAATCAAGCTGCTGTTTCTGGAATATTAAAGCCACAAAGCTAGACAAATATTACTCTACCCTTAAACACATCCTGTTAGTGTTTATTTGAATATTTTTTCAGATATATGCAAAGATCCTCCCTTAGATGGTCTAATGAAAATAAATCAGATTTTCCTATTTCTGATATAAAGATAAAGTTGTTCAGCGACTTACTCATTATGTCACCGCCACATCCCAATAAACCTTTGGGCTTCCGTATCTTGTAACGTCTGCCACTAAAAAGTACATCCGCTGTTCTCATAGCGAAGTGGGCGGGACTCTTCGTATTCTAAAACGAATTTGATTGGACGAGAACTTTGGAGAGAGGGTGAAGGGTAGCGTGATGTCATGGAATTTCTAGATTTTCTTAGTGCACGTGCCAGACTTGCAGTTTTGAACACTTATATCTTTTAAATGGGAAAGCATATCAATTTATTGACGTCCTTAAGGCTAACTTATTTTTAATGAAAGGAAAACTTCCATTTTGATTTCACTTGGGTTTTGAAAGGCACAACATGTTTGCTTTTTGCATTGCAAAATCAAGGAGCCACAGTTCTACATGGTTAATATCACAACATTTCAGTTTTAATGACTCAATGCCAGGAATCCAGTGTCACCACTTGAAATGTTATTCATTTTCAATTAGGAAAGAAGTAGCACTTAGACAAAACTCCTAGAGCCCTTCTTCTTTCCTAAGTAGTCTTTGTGATTTGAGTCACGTATTTCAAATAATATATATATATATAGATAAAATATAATATAATATAGATAAAATATAATAGAATTTCTGATAAAAATGCAGCTAGGTTAAGGGCAAGACAGTTGTGACATTTTTATGCATTCAGCAGAAGCTTTAATCCAAACCAGCTTTTAATGTATTCAATGTATTCAACTTTTTGTTTCATTCCCTGGAAACTGAAATGTGTTCTTCACGTTGCTACCTCCATGTGCTACTGTTTGAGCTTCAGGGATGTTCCTGTTTGAGCTACAGAATATTTGGCATTCCTAAATTACCAATATTTTTAATATTATTTTGTGGTTTACTAATGTTCATTTACACCATGCGTCTAATGTTGAGACAATTGTTATTTGACCAATGTGTTATTTGATTTTATCTTCCTTTAGATTATTACTTTCACTCGGTTCAGGCAGAGAGGGCAATGCTTTGAAGGCCTTCCCTCAAGACATTAGCTCACTGACTTCCTCTCCCACCCATTTCCATACGCCCTGCCAGTAAAATAATGTCACGATTGTGCTCTTCAGAACAACTGCATCAAACACTCATTAAATAACGCGATAATAACCGCACTGGCAAGTCTTCAGGCAAGGTAACAAAGTCTTTAATGACTGAGAGAACCATGAATGAATGCAAAATGATTTGTTGGCTCTTTCTGACCTGCTGGTACATAAATGTTTATAGAGCTGAGAATGAGCCTCAGAGAGAGATTAAAAACAGCTTGTAAACAACAGAGACGGGAAGAGTCGAACATGCCTCTCAGCACTTCACCTTTACAAGAACATGTGATTGTGGCTTTCCGGACCACAAGCCACCCAAGACCACCAAGTCCTGCTGACATGAAGAGGCGACTTCATGCAAGGAGATAACTGTTGGGAAAATTGGATATTGTAGAGTTTTATAGCAAGTCTGCTGTCAGTGAGCTGTCAGCAGTGTAATGGTGCTCCAGATGTGTACACTCATTGGTGCTCCAGATGTATATCTCATTTGAGGTCTGCAAATGTTCCTGGGTAGCCATCACTCAGCAACCGACATCTTATGATGTTTGGTCAATGTTTTAATGACCTAACTATTCTTCCTAACCCTTTTACCCAAAACCTAAAAATTTTTCAGACAGCTGCCTTCACGAATAATTCATTTGAACACAAATAATTCAAAACATACTTATTTTTTTTGAGCTATCAATCTTCACTCTCCTGACCCACCAGATCATTCATTATGCATTTAATGAAACCAGCAATATTAATCGCTTGCGTAAACTGTTCCATGTAAACATCACACATGTAGATGACATATAGACGACTGATAGTAAGTGGCATTTGATAAGACAGACATCACAAATATTATTGTTTACACTTTGAACACATCCTTAACCCTGAGTAATTAATTTTGCTGCACATTTGCTCTTGGGGCATTTGTGTCTTTGACAAATCTGAAATCGCGTATCGATTTTTTTACATTTTAAAATATATAAAAAGCATAAATTCCTTATGTGTTTTTCAGTATCATATCTTTAAATATTGTAATATACTGCTTTTACAATGAATTATCCTTTCTTTTTTCGAAAATATATTAGATGATTTAATAGATCAACAGGTAATACAGCATATAGGACAATATATTTTTCTTGTGTAAGAATTGAGATTTTATGTTTTATGATGTACATTTTGTAACTGACCATCATCTCTAATGGAAGGGAGACTCCTGAAATTCATCAAGGAACTAGGAGACTGAACCAATAACAATTTAAAGCAACACTTAAACTGTTTAATCCTATTTTTTACCAGACATGAAAATATCCAAATGGGGTGTCATTAGTAACTCTTTGAAATAATCAATAATTTGTTTGTGATTTTTTCTAAAGTATGTGAACAATTGGGTTTTATGGACGGTCACAATTGTCACTGGTGGGATAATGTGTATACTTAATTAACTTATTTCTGTAGTCATCAAAATTGTTAAGTATTTCAGCCCAGCTATTTTAAAATTTCTGAACACATTCTAGGCTTACTATTATCTATAAAAACAACGTATACAACACTGATAAGACTACAGAGATCAAAAAATAAAAGAAACAACCATCAATGTATTTTAAAATTGTTACTTATAAACAAACAATTGTTATATTATTGCTACCAATATAATAACAGTAATATTGTATCTGATTTGTAACATTTGAACTTTTAATTTGGTGATATATTTTGTCATTGCAACATTTTAGTTTAACTCTCATTTACAAATGCAATTGATTGTGTACCTAAATTCCCACCGGTCACAATTGTTGTCATCAACATGTTTACTCATTCTATGACCACTCTCTGAATAATTGTGAATTCACATATTAGACACCTTAAAGATAATGTTGACCAAATATCTTTGTCATATCTTTATGTTGACATATGTTACAAGCATTTTGTTAAGAAGCTTTGATGCAGTCATCTTAATCTTGGTGCAAACGGGAAGTAAACTGCTGTGGTCATGAGACAATTTGCACTAACCATGTGACACTGCACTATTTAATTCTATCTAAATTTGTTGGAAATGCACTAAAACATCAGTCAGTAAGACTTTTAGAGCTTTATAAATGATGACCTTCTTTATAGTCACTATTTTGACCGGTGGAATCATACATCAAATCTTTCTGCCAGGTTAACAACGTATGGTTTGTTGTAACAATTATTTAATAATTATTTAGTGTGTGGTAAAAAATGTGTCTGTTGGATGATTCTTGAGTAAATGTGAAAAAATGAACTGCAGCTTAAATTTTAAAGGTATACTTTTAACCAATAAACCATATAAAAAGACAAATGTGCATATAAGCCACGGACTTGATTTGTCCTGTATTCGCCTAAAGAACAAGGACTGAACATTTTATAGGGTGGAAGCCAAACGTTTGTAATAATGTTAGCGATTAAAAACCAACATATCTTTTGATTGTTGTAGTCACGCAATATAGATCAACCATACATGCAGAGTTTCAACAGCCACCACTTGTTTGCTTTAGAATGTGAAATGTAAAACAATCTCATAGTTTTCCTACAATTTCCCTCCACCTTGAAGCTATCACATGCGTATTGAGTATGCTGGAGATTGCTGTCATAATGATGTAATTATGTAGGTGTTGATATTGTGGGTATTTTCATTTCAGCTCACATGACCTCCTAGTAGAACATATCAGGTTTAGGGTTATGCTCTTAAAATCTGCTAGCTCCCCATAATTGACAGCCTGAGAGATCTATTCAGCAAAATTACCTTCTAACTAGACTTCAGTTACCATCCAGTCAAGAAGAGAACATGTTATACCCAAGACCGTTGTTTAATTTGGTAGTCCAATTTCTCTTATGTCTGCTCAACACCACAGGAGTGAATTTTCCATAGTCAGTGGGTTTCCTGACATCAGTGGATCATAGCTGTTAGACATGGAAAAGGTACTAAATGTTAACTGCATGACTGTTTCCTTTGATGTCCTCAAAAAATTGTTTCCCATTTATTAAAGGGAAATGATTCGTTCCACGATCATGCTGCATCATCCTATGACAGCAATCACCAGGATAGGTGTATTCCTGTACAAATATAGCTTTCCTGTAGCTCAGTGGTAAGAGCATTGTGTTAACAACTTAAGGTTGTGGGTTTGATCCCAGGGGATGATGTAAAATGTTTAAGATAAAATGTATAAGATAAAGCAATGTAAGTCTCTTTGGATAAATGCGTCTGCCTAAATGTAAATGTAAATAATTGTATATTCTGAAAACGTCCCTATGTCACTGTCTTAATTTCTCAAAATTACTTAATTAATTTACAAGATCAGCGCACATTGACTCTGTATTTTTGAACAAAAATATTTAGTCATGGGCCAGAAAAGGTTCAGAACCTCTAATGTAGACATGCTGCATCTTTAGAATGATTTGAATAATTTGAAATACTAATCTCTTTTTTAGCTTGATATGTTTCATGTCACCTTTATGACTGTGTAGAGGTCAAAGCTTTTAAAATCTTTCTTCTTGTTCCCATACTTGAACACTCAAATGATTCTGCAAAATACCATAGGGATCTAAATCTTTTGGCCAGCTGTAGTTATGCTAAACACAATTTAGAGATTGAGAAACAGGGTGCACCCATCTGTATTGGCAGGATATCATCACCTCAGGAAGCCAAGCCTTGCCCCAGCACTCCAGAAGCATACATTTACATTTATGCTTTTGGCAGACGCTTTTATCCTAAGCGACTTACATTGCATTACCCTATACATTTATGCATAGGTTTGTGCAATCTCCTGGGATCGAACCCACAACCGTGCATTGTAACGCAATGCTCTTACCACTGAGCTACAGGAAAGCACATAGATGTGGCTTGTTTACACACCTGGTAAATCTGTATTATGAAGAGACACTGAAGAGATCCAACATAGAGAAGCTTTATAAATTGCAACTCTTTGCCCCCTGAGGCTCTGTTTACATTATGTTGTCTACAAGGCAACCATTTACTGGATGCTTTTTTTCTATAAAGGGAGAACAGATTACCCGAATGATGACAGAAGCAAGCTACATTTTTCAATCATTTTATGTTTTGATGAGATGTCAAACTAAGATCATCTTGTGTAAAGAAATGTGTCAACGTGTAATTATTTTTGACTGTGTATCTGTTATAAGTAACTCAATGAATTCAATCATTTGACTATCTCTGTAAGTAAGTGGCCTATCAATTAAATAAGAGGTCGGCCAGTGACAAACCCTTCTATGTCAAAAAAATCTAACAGGGTGTTTTTTTAGATCTTCAAATTAAAGTCTCTCTTTTGGAAAAAAGATTGAATAAGTAATATGAGCTTTGGTCGAGGAAGATGACGTATGTCAGTGGACTTAAATAAAAAGTTTTGTTTATTAAAAATGAAGAAACCGTCCGTTGAATTAATAGTGCAGTTGGAATGTTTCAGATCATGGAAAATAAATCTATAAGTTCTAAAAAATCGCTGTACAACCTTTTGTAAAGAAATGGATTCAACATCAATTCCTCATAGTCTTGCTTTTGCGAAAAAAATTAAATGTTTTGAAGTCCAAGCAGATGTCTTGTAAAAACAAAACCAACATAATTTAAATGGTAGAGTACATAGTCGTATGTGCTGTTCTGGTTCTGGGTACTGAATTTACTAGACAGTTGACCATTTCACTGCAAGCATCTCCACTTCCATTTCTATGAGAGCAAATATTTAATAAACGATCACTACATTTGCCAAAATTTACAAATCTTGTGGCATGAATTAAGGATTTTGTTTGTGTAAGATAGTTGCTAATAGGATATCCTGCCATATCCACCAAATATAGACAATCAAAATTTGTGTCTCTAAAAGTTTTTGTCTATTGAAAGAGACAGTGTGGACTTTCTTGTTCCACTGTTCCAAATTATGGGAGCTGCTGCTATGCCAAACATTCCCGGTGTTGTGTAACAGTATAACTGGTCCATTTCAACCACTGGATAGAGCAAGTTATGAAAATCAGACATATGTCATTTGCCTACAGACACATTGCCATGAAGGTGTTGGAGCAGAAAGTTCCAAATGTACTCCACTGTTAAATTGAGTGTAAAATCTTGAGGCATGATGAAGGAAATGACGAAGCTAATGATGTCAATGATGATGGTGCTGAGTTGAGTATGATGAAGATATTGCACAATGCATTTGAAAACCCCACAAATGTTTCCCTCTGCAATTCATTGAACCTACAGAGAGTTAGATGATCTCACACTCTCAAACAGAATTTCCACAAATGCGCCTGCACGTACACATTTTCCCCAAATTATGAGGATGGTTAATGTCTCAAAGCCTTTATGATTCTAGAGTATATACAGTTAACAGTGTAAAAAACTATTTTGTCATTCTACCTAAACAATGTGCTTCATGGGTTGTATAAATTAACTCTACTCATGATTTAAAATAATATTTTGACTAGATCAAAAGTAATCAAAAGTCCAGCACTCTCTAGCATCCCACCACACTTTGTACTGTGACCTTTCAAAACATAATTTTGGAAAGAGAATGCTGGGGGCGAATTGCGTAATTTTAAAGCTTTGTTTGTCCTGAATGAGGACTGGAAACGTATTTGGATGTCCTTCAAACTTGCAATATGCCTAAAGCCTTGTCGCGTTGTAAACAATAATTTACAGATAAGAAACAATATTTTCCAATTATTAAAGTAACATTTAAGTAACATTAGCTTCATATTTCTGATGGTAACAGTTTTGAACATAATTCATAACCCAGGTCTTTTTTTCCAGCAAAATCCATTTGTATGATCTAAAGCCACTATCACAAGTTGCTGTCGTACTGCCAAACCACTTGTTATTCCAAACCAAATAACCTTATTCATTAAAGCACTTTAAGACATTGAAATTAATTGCTAGAACATCAAAACATTACTCCAAAACACCCCAACAATCTTTATGGAGATTATGTATATGTGTTTTGCTTATCAAATGAGTTTAGCAGATATGCATTTAACATCGTCTGCAAAACTGTAAAAAGACACTAATGACGTCTGTTTTCCCTAGGAGACTCACTGACTTACAAAACCTGGAAACATGGGCATTTCCTTTATAAACCGCACTTTAAATGAATTAAAAAGTAACTGAACCTCTAATAGATTAACTACAAACATTACACATATTTAAATACATTAAACAATATTTACAATCTTAATTTCACTTAAATTTCACTTTGGTTTCATGCTGCATTTACAGTATATGACTTTTTTCTTCACCTAACGTGTTGGGTCCCCCAGGTATAGTAGCAACTTTTATAAAAATGTTTATTTGTGTCCAAAGAAAGAAAATCATCTGGGATGGCATGAGGGTAAGCTAAGGATGAGAGAATTTTAATCTCCATTACTGTTTTGAATTATTTTATATAATAAGACTTCTATATGCATTTAAAACTTAAATCATACTTATATCACATTGATTTCAGCATACAGATTTATTAAAGATTTAAACTTCCTTAAGGATAAATTAAAACAAAAAATTAGACTGTGCAAATACATTATGAGGTGGTTTCCTGGACAATGCTTAATAAATGGAGAAAAAACCTTGGGAGAAGCTACTCTCAGCCAGGAGAGCCAGCTCCCTCTGATGTGTCACAACTGCACTCAGTGACTTTGACTAAAAGTTACTGACTAAATGTTTACGAATAACAAGGACCGTTATCAGAAAACAGAGGAATGTTATAAGCAGGTTAGTTAATAATAGCTTACAGTAATGTAGCTGAGTGCAGCTATAACTTCAAACTGCTTTCATGTGATGTAAGTTTAGCATTAAATATTGAGTTTGGTAAATACTGTTAAGCAATAATTTAAAAACAAGTATTCCTTCTTTGCTCTTGGGTGGGGCAATATTCTGAGCTGGAACTGGGATGCTCAGTCAGTCCGCAGGCTCTCACAGGAGGATGATACGGAGTTTTGAGATCTCAGACAGCGTAATGGGTTGTAGTGTGATAGAAGCTCTGTTATGTAGGTAGAAGCTAAACCGTTTAAGGCTTTACAAGTAATTCAAAGAACTTTCCAGGCAAAACAACACTTAATGGGTAGCCAGTGAAGGGATGATAAAAGTTGGGTTGTATGATCATATATTCTGGACCTGGTTAGACTGGTTAACTAACTGTAGTTTGTTTATTGATGATAAAGGACAACCACTGAGTGGTGCATTACAATTGTCAAGTCTTGAGGTTGTAAATGCAGGAATTAACTTTTTATGCGTCAGCAACACATATAATATATTTTGTAGTTTGGTAACATTTCTAAGGTGGAAGAAGACGTTTTTTGTGACGTTTGAGATGTGATTTCCAAATGACAGGTTGCTGTCTAATATAATGCTAAGGTCTTTAACTGTTTTAGTTGGAGTAAGTGCAGCCTTCAATTTTCAGGTTATTGTCATGAACTTCAAATGAGGACCCAGGTGCAGACAGCAGGTGGCAGTGACAAAGATATTTATTTGAAAAAACAAATCAAAAACCCACGATGGGGGAAAACTAAACTAAGAATATATATATATACGAAAAACAAAAGACTTCCCACATGGGGTAAAACCAGAGAGAACCTATAATAATCAGGGGATTGGGAGGACTTAATAAAAATAACAAACAAGGGAGGGGGGTGGGGGCAAACAAGAGTACATAGGGGGAAGTCCAGAGGGGCAAGGACAAGGGGGACAGTCTTACTCCTACGAGGCACTCGGAACCGGGAGACTTGGCGGGAGCATCCTTGCGCTGCTGACTTGTCCTGACTAGGGGGGACAAGGCAAGGGACCGGCTGAATCACCCACTGTAAGGCCGGCTAGATAGGGCTTGGCGCCGGGTGGGCAGGGCTTGGCGCCGGAAGGAGGGGCGGCAGGTCAGGGCTTGGAGACGACTGCCTGGACATAGGACTGGAAACTGGACTGGACACAGGGCTGGGCGCTGGTCTCGGGACCACCGGACTTGGGACCACCGGACTCGTGACAACCGGAACTGGGACCACCGGACTCTGGACATCCGGACTCAGGACCACTGGACTCGGGGTCACCCGCCTATGGACCAACGGACTCGGGACTACCAGAACTGAGACCACCGGAACTGGGACCACCCGACTCAGGAGCACCGGACTCTGGATCACCGGACTCAAGACCACCGGAGTTGAGACCACCGGAACTGGGACCACCGGACTCCGAGCCGCCCTCCATTGCCATCTTATAGTCTACAGTTAAGACTATGAGTGAGATGTTGCCTTTATCTGATGCAGGTCTTTTGTAATTTTTCAGTGCTATGATGGGGTCTAAAGGAAAACTGAAATTTTTGTTCCGGATGCTTCAGTCCCCTATGACCACAGTTTTGCATTCTGTCTTGCAAAGGGAGGCAGAGCGGTTCCTGGTCGGGTTCTTGAAGACCAGATGCAGCAGTGGAGGGGAGGTGATCGCTCCACTCATGTCTTGTGCATTCCGCTATTGGTGTGGTAATGCAGGAGATAAGTTCACTTGGGCTCGTCATGTTCTTGAAGCCTGGGCTCTGTGCCGATAAAAAACACAGAGTAGAATTGGTAGGAGTACTACAATCGTGTCAAAAACTGACTGTGGATTTGCGAGTGTCAGCGCGGGATGTTACCAGTGCCGTTTTATGTTCTCCCCAGAGGTGGAGAGGTCGGACTCAAGTCAACATTTTCAGGACTTGCGACTTACTTTTTTATTGAAGTAAGAAAATGACTAAACTTGACCTTTCCTTGAGAGCGAGTGACTTGAGACTTGACTTAAAGTGGAAGACTTGACAATGACTTGAACTTTTAATAAAGTAAAAAAAAGAGTAATGCATTTAGTTTAAAAATAATTATTGTGAATCAGCAGAACTATAATAAGGCCCTGTGCTTTTATGCTGCACAACTCAAACCGTGCCAAACATTGCAGACAACTCTACAATCTCCACAAGTAGTCACGTTTGGCAATAAGGAGTTTGAACTGGACCGTGCCAATAAAAAAATATTTTTCAGATGTAACGCAAGAAGTCCTTACACGACAACCACAACGTCAAATTTCAAGAATAACAAGAAAAGGTAAGAAAGTTATTTCTTTATAGTCAATGTAATAAAAGATTGTAGTGAATTAATCGTTTCTGTTTGTCATAAATTGGACTATTTTTTAATCTTTTTATTAGAAATGTGATCATAGATCATCACTAATAGGCCTACGTCTCATCTCATAAATAGATGTATTTGGGAATTTGCCTATAACAGTGGCGTAGCACAAATTTTAATTTTGGGGGCCATCTTAAAATGAAGAGGCTTCTTTATATTACTTCAGTCAGGACCTTTCAAGTCAAGAAAAACCCAAGTCAAAATTGAAGACAAGTGATCTTTTATTTGGCAGATTTGCTTAATTTTCGTTTGGTGCTATGGCTCTGTTCTAAATTCCCCGTCCTTCTCATGAGCTCCATGAAAAGTAAGATGAGGAAGCAGCAGCAGCATCTGGGGTGAATCTCCCGGTTAAACTGGGAGAGCAGCTCAACCCCCCCTGAGAACAGAGTGTCCAAAAAAAAAGAAAAAAGGACAACAGAGTTAGGTTGATCAAGTAAAATTAAAGGAGGAGCTAGGGAGGTGTGGGTTTGGAGCAGCAAGCATTAGAACCAGTGAGGCAGGCTTGACTGAACCGATATTTAAACAGGGCGCCCAATTGAGAGAACGTATCAGATCAGCTGATGGGCTGGGTAAGGGTTGTGATCAGCTGATGAAAGCTGATAACCAAGGTTGACTACAAGGCCTGCCGGAACTAACGCTGATGCTTAATTTCAGTGAAGACCTTTCAAGTCAAGAAAAACCCAAGTCAAAATTGAAGACAAGTAATCTTTTATTTGGCAGATTTGCTTAATTTACGTTTGGTGGTATGGCTCTGTTCAAAATTCCCCGTCCTTCTCATGAGCTCCATGAGAAGTTAGATGGGGAAGCAGCAGCAGCATCTGGGGTGACTCTCCCAGTTTAGCTGGGTGAGCAGCTCAACCCCCCAAAACAAAACCATACCAGGCAATCCTCTTTGGCTCTTCTAATTAAATCGGAGAGCCAGCAGAGGAACAAAATGAGCGGTCTCTGAAACTAGATTTACAGCATTTCTCATGTTACTGCCTTCCCAGACAATCGCTTGATCCTCGACTTTATTCATATGGATAATAGCATCTGCCGAATTAATAGATCTGAGGGGAGTTGACTGATTTGCAAGAGCATGAGAAGTGTAGCAATAATTATAAAATTGGTATAAAATACTTTAGTAAACAGGCCCGATATAGGTGAAGCTGTAATTTTTTATTTTATTTTTTACAACAAATGAAAGAGCTGCACTCATAGCTTTTTGAGCCTCGAGGGTGGCTCGAGCATCAGGTCGAAGATAGCGTGCGTAAGCGGCTGAGGACCATCGTCCCATGGCTTTCAAAGTTGAAACAGTGTTGGAAGAAGCCGCTGCTGTTGCGGCATAGAGACGCAGCGAATGTGCAGTATAGCGGTCTAGAGGAAGCCCGCAATATTGGCAAAGCAGACGAAGATGGGTGGCGAACCAGCGCCTGGAAACAGGCTTTCCTTCCTCTGTGGCAAATAATGGGTCTTTCGGACCAGCGTGTGAACGATTTTTCAGGTAGGCCAACATGGAAGACAAAGGACAAAATGTAGTGTTACTTTCAGAGATGAATACGACAGTTCCTTCCTAGTTTCTATCCGTTTTTGAATGTTTAAGAAATAAGGTAAAGCGGTGAGCATAGATTGATAAATCTAGAACTGTTAGGTCATGTGATGGATTGAAAGAATCTGTTAGAGTAGTAAACTCGCCACCTCTAAGAAAACCATAGAATGCCGTGAGCAAAACGGTTTCCAGCAATAGATCAGAATAAGGCCCAAAGCAGCCTTCTTTTAGCAGTGATATTATCTTTCGTAAGAGTGAGAGTGAAAAAGGGAGACGCTTATCAATGGCTTGGGGTTTTTCTCTTTTGAGACCATTTAGCAGAAGACGAATCAATGAATTTCCTAATAGGCTGATGGTGGATGGATCCAGGCAGCACAGGTGGAACTGGATGCCGGCAATCATATTTTTTATGCTAGAAGGCTGCATTTTTCTCGATTCAAAACAATGAAAAATCAAAGCACTGACACATGAAATATCAACTGGAAGAACAGATACAGAAAATGTGGCACAGAAGGAACTGAAGTGAAACCAAGCAGAGTCGTACATTTTTAATGTGGATTTAGCTAGACCTTTACGCATATAGCAAGCTGCAGAGTGCAGATAGGATTGAAGGGTTGTGTCTAATCTAGTACGGTTTGGCTGAAAGAGGGGCAGACCAGGCTGGATGGAGCTGCTTCCGGGCATAGAAGATGGAATTTCTGATATTCAAATCGAGACAAAGAATCAGCAATTTGTGTCATGATTCCATCTCTTCTTGTTAGGTTATTCTTGGTCTTGAGGTGGAATCATACAGGATCCTTTGTTTCATGTGGGAGAGAGACGATTTCATCTCTCCCCGGCCTGCGTCATCGTTCCTACCCTCCTGTTTCCTAGTTTGTGTTAATTTGTTTATCCCTTGCACCTGTTCCCTCTTGATTTGCTTCCCTTTAAAACATCCTCGTGTTCATTGTCCTGTGCTGGTTCATTGTACGTCTTACGTCTTACGTGGTTGTTTGCTGTACGTGTTACCTGGTCTGTTTGATGTTTTCCGGTTCCACAGCTTTATGCTTGTTCCTCGTTCCTTGTTCCTCGTTCCTCGTTCCTCGTTCCTTATGTCCTCGAGTTTCTAGTACATTTTAGTTTAGTGTTTGTTTCAAGTGTTTGTTTTGTAGTTTAGTCAGTCCTTGTTCTTGTTTTGTTTAAATATATTATTCTGTCTTGTTTTCCCCCACGTGGGTTTTGTTTAGCCTTTTTTGTTCCTTTTTGTTATATACATTAAATACCCTTGTTTACCCCTACGTCTGGGTCTGCCTTCCTTTGGGTTCTCTCCCATTGTCTTTCGTGCCACTACTGTGGCTCAGTGGTGGAGTCAGGAACTCGACACGCCGGAGACCCGAATTCGATTCCCGTTCCTGACGATTTGATTGTTTAAGCCTGGAATGTGAGCTGCCCGAAATTTGAAGCTACCGATGACTGACCAAGTGAGGCCCCTGACGAACCTATTTATGAATGGCACTGAGGATCAACCCTTGTTAATTATATGAACCGTTGACTCATTGTCACAAAATAAAAGGATTTGTTTCCTTGCCCAGTGATTACCCCATAAAATACAGGCTACTATGATAGGATATAGTTCCCACAGAGCGGGTGACAATATTTCATCTGTTGCATGTTGCAGCTCATTTGGCCACGTGCTAGCAAACCATTTTCCATTAAAGACCCCCCCGAAACCGACGGAAGGCGCAGCATCTGTGTACAATTTAAGGACTGCGGAAGACTCAAGGTCGTCATTATAGATAAAGGAGATGCCGTTCCGATTGTCGATGAGCAAAGACCAGAAGCTGAGATCTGATCTGTAGCCTGCATCTTTGGTAACTACGTTCTTAAGATCCTTGACAGTCTTCGAGAGGTCAAGAAGCCTTACTATGAAGGACCTGCCCTGTGACATAATTTGCATGGCAAAATTGAGGTGGCCTAACAACGAAAGCAAATCTCTTTTTGAAAGAGACGTTGACACGCGAGCATTTCTCATGACTTCTCTTATGCAATTAAATTTTTCGATGAAAAAGAGAGGCTTGTATGAGATTGGAATCCAAAGTGATGCCAAGAAACTGGATGACTTTGAGGAGACCTACCGTTTTTTCGTCAGAGAGGGGACTACCTAGGTCGTAGAATGTGCGTTTAAGTGCCGAGATACAGCGATCTGGCTTGGAGTGTGGATGTGGTTAATCTACTAGCAAGAAATCGTCCAAAAAGTGAAGCACGAACGACAATTTGCAGTTGTTGTGAAGAATCCAACACAACGCTTCTGACAGTGAATTAAATATTTTTGGACTGCTGCAACAGCCAAAGGTACGCCTAACCAAAAAAAACAATTTATTTCTCCATTTAACATCAAATAAATGCCACTGTGATGGATCGAAAGGCATGATTTTAAAGGCGTCTGAGATATCCGACTTGGCTAGCCAAGCACCTCTCCCTGCTTGCTTAATGAATTTAATTGCGTTGTCAACAGAGGCATAAAACAGAGAAAAATAAGCGGGAGGAATAAGACTGTTAATACTTGGAGTATTGTCATTGTGAGGGGCGGAGAGATCAATAATTCATCATTTTTTTCCAGAATATTTACGGGTAGCGATTCCTATGGGATTTTTTTCTAAGGGTTGTGAAGGGGGGTGTATCAAACGCCCGATCATAAAACCTTTCTTAACCTCCTTCTCTAACAATAAATCTACTACTTCGGGTTCTTTAGAAGCAGAAAGCAATATATTGCAGACACAAGAGGATTTGGGTAACAGACATAATCCTGCAAAAAAAAACATGTACAAGACCAGTTATTAAATAATTTACGAAACAGCGATTAGGATGATTTCTCAACGCTCTTCCCAGCTTGGGGACGTTGATTGGATTAAAGGTTTTATTTCTTTTTCTC
Organism: Triplophysa bombifrons; assembly: GCA_029783895.1. Lineage (NCBI taxonomy): Eukaryota > Metazoa > Chordata > Actinopteri > Cypriniformes > Nemacheilidae > Triplophysa > Triplophysa bombifrons. The sequence goes on from CM056455.1 coordinate 11,485,331, forward strand.
CTTCCTCAGAAAGCGAGTTTGTATTGGGCAAACTGATTTTGGATGACCATCCCCGCAATAACTACAAGCATGAATATATTTACAACTATAGAATTTGCAAACATTTTAATAAAAATTGTAGCACAATGGAGTTGCAAATGGCATTGGCCAGGGGGTTGCAGGGACACAGATTGGACACAGATTGGATGTGTGAGAGTGAGAGCCACAAATCGAGCAGGAAAGAGCTTGGTGACCAGTGAAATGTCTGCTGATAAGGGCCAAATCGACTATGGACCAGTCCAGTCTTTGATTGAATCGCTTAATTTACATGGCGGATTTAGCGGAGAAGGATTTATGATACTCATAGAAGAGTTCCACCATAGGTCAGAGCAAGGTCGGATATAATGGCAAAATATGTGTCCAGCTCTGCCCTACGAGCAGGATAAACTTTGCATATGACATCTCTTAATATGTGCGCATTTTCAAGTGTTTGTGTGGACTGCGTGTGGAAGCTGAAGAGCTTATACTGCTTGACAGGCTGATGGATGGGCTGGTGCGATCATATGCACTTAAAGAACTCTTTAAAAAGTTTTGGTCATACAGACAAGAATAATTTCATCGTTCAAATCTGTTATATTAATCTATATTTATTTTTTCGTGTACACTCATAATAAAAACAAAACTTTTGTGCTGTAAAATAATGAAACCAGTTCAAATTGACATTGTGTCGAGCCGACAGATGGGGTTCGCCCTTGAGAACCTATCAACTCTGACAACTATAGAAGAGGCCAATGAAATTTGGCTTATGAAATTTACATACTGGTCTCCGCCCCCAGATATCCGGTATAAAAGGAAGACGGCGTGCAGTATTCATTTACCATTTGTTCTGAACATCCTGAAAGCCTCTCACGACTACAGCCGTGGACGATACGTGTTGTCGCAAAAGGGACACAACGTCTCGTTCCCTCCATCACGCTTTTGTATTGTATCGTGTCACAATCTCTAGCGAAGCGATGGTAGCAGGCCTGGGCGTGTCAGCACGAGGCTTTTGCGAAACTGTAACCTTCCAGTGTGATGGTCCAGGAGTCCCAGTGCTTTCTTGGAGAAAGATGAATACCATGCACTGTGCTGTGTTTTAACTTTTCTGTTTTTCCTGTTTGCCCCTGTAAAGCTGCTTTGAAACAATACACATTGTGAAAAGCGCTATATAAATAAACTTGAATTGAAAGATGGGTACATCGTGACCGGTAACCTTTCACGGACGGAGGCCTTAGCTCTCTACTGGCGAGAGGCCTTCTGGACCGGGTTTACACCTGGTGAGCGCGACTTCCTTAATTAGGGATGCGCTGCAGAGGCCACTTCCTACAAGGGGGGAGGAATACAGTGGATAGATATGGTCTCCTCCTTAGGGGAGATCGCATGGAACGTGCGGACTGAGTAGTTAACCGCGAGGTGAAGGTCCACCTGAGGGAGGTCATGGGTTACCAGGAGTGGGAACCATCTCATGAGGATACATCAGACGGAACATCCCATGGAGGTGGGTGTTACAGATATCCGGTAGCACTAGGTCTGGTTAGAGCTATCTGTGATAGTTCACCCGGCCTAAGGGGGAAGGCTGCTCTGCCCAGCCGACCCCCAGGGGGTGCGTGCTTAGTGATGGATGGAATGCCTGTCCTTAACAGTATGATTGGGTAAGAAGGGATGTAGATAGCACACTGACCCATCCTGCTGGATGCAAGTCCTACATGTTGCCACGCAGGATGTGGGCTGACACCGGGTTTACGCGAAGGTTGAAAAACCTTGTTAAGGAGTTGGGCATTGCTTTACAAATGTCTGCCAGAGAGGCGCCTCTGGCCTGTGCCAAAGTGGAGATCTTGTGATCGGTATGCCGCTGTGACGGCATCCAAGATCAAGTGCGCCAGTCTCTGTTTGGAGACAGCTCTCCCCTTCTGCTGTCCTCCAAAACAGACAAAGAGCTGGTCAGAGCTCATGAAGCTCTGTGTGCCGTCCAAGTAGAGGCGCAGTGCGCGTACTGGACACAACACGGATGGGGTTGGGTCTTCCTTCCCGATGGGAATTGCCTGCAAGTTCACCACTTGGTCCCGGAAGGGAGTCGTGGGAACTTTGGGCACGTATCCGGGACTGGGTCTCAAGATAATGTGAGAATTGCAAGGGCCGAATTCATGGCAATCCAGGGACACGGAGAATGCTTGAAGGTCCCCTACCCTAAGGAAGCGAGCACCATCAGGAGGGCCATCTTACTCGAAAGGTGAGGAAGATTGGAACCTCCGAGGGGCTCAAAGGGGGGCATTAGGGTCCCAAGAGGCTATGGAGCGGAGACGAGGCGGATTCCTCCTTCTCACGCCCTTTAGGAACCTGGTGACCAGGTTTTGCTGCCCTAGACACTTTCCAGGAACCGAGTCGTAACGAGTGGCAATAGTGGCAACATACACCTTCAGTGTGGAGGGTCTGTGGGTTCGTGGGACACTAGGAAGAGAAGAGGCGCAATTTATAGGAGTATAACCGCCTAGTAGATGGAGCCCTAGCCTGGATGATGGTCTCCGCCACAGAGGGGGGTAGCCTACTCAGGATCTCCTCAACCCGTCTAGAGACCAGACATGGAGGTTCCAGAGGTCTGGTCTGGGATGCCAGAATGTGCCCTTCCCCTGAGAGAGCAAGTCCTCCGTCAGGGGAATGGGCCAGGGGGGAGTCGTTGTAAAGAGCATCAGTTCTGAGAACCAAGTGCGGTTAGGCCAATGTGGCGCAACCAATAACTCTTGGTGCTCCTCTCCCGGGGAAGGCGTATTTCCGCTTGTCCTGCTAGCTGTGCGCAAGGGCATCCGTGCCGAGGGGGGAATACCAAAGCGAGCAATGGGTGGTGTCATGGGTGGCGAACAGGTCTACCTTGGCCTGCCCGAACAGCATCCAAATGAGCTGAAATGCACGGGGGTGGAGTCGCCACTCTCCGCGAGGCATATACTGACGAGAAAGCGCGTTGGCTGTCTGGTTCAGTTTGCCTGGGATGTGTGTGGCCCGCAGGGAGCGGATCACCTGTTGACTCCACAGGAGTAGGTGTCGGGCAAGTCGTGTTAGCTGTCGTGAGCGTACGCCACCCTACCAATTGATGTACGCCACGGCTGTAGTGCTTTCTAGACGGACCAGCACATGCTTGGGGTGCACTGACCCCACCCCTGCAGGGAGGCGTCCGTCGTCACCACGACGTGCCTCGTAACCTGCCCAAGAGGGACTCCAGTCCGAAGAATGGCCATGGAAGACCAGGGGGTTAGGGTGCGTCGGCAGAGGGGCGTTATCACCATGCGCCTGCTGCCGGTGTGCCACGCTCTCCTCGGAACTCAACTCTGTAGCCAGTGTTGGAGAGGTCTCATGTGCATCTACCCGAGGGGTATTACCCCTGCCGAGGATGCTATGTGTCCCAGGAGCCTCTGAAACTGTTTCGGGGGACCACTGGCTGCCTGAAGTGTTCCAGGCAGTTCAACACCGACTGAGCACGTACTGCGGACAGTCGTGCCAACATGGTGACAGAGTTGAGTTCCATGCCGAGAAAGAGGAAGCTCTGCACCGGGGAGAGCTTGCTCTTTTCTCGGTTGACCTGTAGTCCCAATCGATCTAGGTGCACAAGGTCCCTTTGGGTACACAAGAGATCTCGCGAGTGTGCCAAGATAAGCCAGTCGTCGAGATAGTTCAGTACTCTCACACCTTTTTCCCTGAGGGGAGAACATCTTTGCTTGCGGAACGAACTCGATCGCCTGTTTCACCAGAAGGTTGCTGACCTCTGCCCGAAGCCGTCCTGCCTCTGACAGAGGTGGAGAGGATGCCCCAAAACTTGGGAGGTTTTCTGGCGAACTGGATCGAGTAGCCAAGACGGACACTCCTCAATAGCCGTGGGCAGCTCTTGCCAAGCTCCCAGGGACTGAGACAGGGGGACAAAGGGGACGGTCTGCTTCACCATTACCACGGGGTCCCCCCTGCTAGATGTGGTTAGCTCCGCCGACTTACCTGCTTGGCAGAACAGCTGCATGTGCTGTCGGTTTGAGAGTGGTGCCGGCTGTCGCATGTGTACGACCTTACGCCTTGCCAAGGCGTGAGGTTGGGTTGCCAAACACAGTCCAGTGGATTGTGAGAGCGGCTGCAAGGGAAACCCAGGGATAATGGAAACTCTCTTTGTGAGTACGTGGGCTCCAGGCCCTGAAAAGGGCCCGGCTTTGGTGATGAGGCAGGAACCATACCGACCGATCAGAGACGTGGCTCTGAAGGTCGGGCCCGATGGGTCTTCCCGTTAGGGGCACTTCTTGCGAGAAGGTTGCTGATGGGGTGGAGGTTTCCCCTTCAACCTCCTCTTCCAGGGTGTAGCCCTCGCTGGGGGCACAGGAACCGGAGCCGATGTCGAAGGGGTCCTGGGCTGATGGGAAGCAGATGTCGCGTGAGATCTCGAAGGCTTCTGGGCTGCCGAGTCGCGGCGCAATAAGATATGCCTAATCGTCTCTGTCTGCTTTTCACCGTCGAGAACTGCTGAGCGAAGTCCTCGACGGTGTCACCAAACAGCCCCCCCTGCGAGATGGGTGCATCGAGAAAGCGGACTTTCGCGGTGTCACTACTCTGCGCAAGGTTCAGCCAGAGGTGTCTCTCCTGGACCACTAGCGTGGACATCGTCCAACCCAGGGCCCGTGCCGTCACCTTTGTTGCCCGTAGAGCGAGGTCAGTGGCGGCACGGAGATCCTGCATTATACCAGGGTTGGCCTTACCCTCGTGGAGCTCTCTTGGCCTGGTGGACCAGCAGGATGGCCATGGCGTGAAAGGGGAGAGGAGGCAGCCTGGCCGGCAGCAGCATAAGATTTCGACACCAGTGATGCCGAAGTTTTACACGCTTTGGACGGTAGGCGTGGCCGTTTCCTCCAGGTGGCAGGCGTCTGCGGGCAAAGGTCCACCGCAACCGCACATTCCACCTGGGGGATATCGACATAGCTTTTGGCTGCACCCCCATCGAGGGAGTCTAGTTTATTTATATAGCGCTTTTCACAATGTGCATTGTTCCAAGGTAGCTTTACAGGTGCAAACAGGAAAAACAGAAAGGTAAAACACACCACAGTGCATGGTGTTTATACAACGAGCAAGATCCTTCTAATAAATAATATCTAATTAATAAATAAATGCAGTCTCCCGGTGAGCAAGCCAACCCTGCCCTGCTGTGGCGAGGAACACAAACTCCAATGATTGATTAATGGAGAAAAAAACCTCTGGAGAAACCAGGCTCAGCCGGGAGGGCCAGATCCCCTCTGACGTGTCATAGCTGCACTCAGTGACCCCGACCAAAATCCACCGAGCAAATATCCACGAGGAAGAGGGAGACCCCACCATCCGCAACCCACTTGCCGAAAACCGTGCAGGTTCAACCCGGTCCCACTCCACAATCGACACCACAAAACAGAGGAACAACCAGGGAAAATAATAATGGCATGTTGTAACTTTATTTCACTGTTGTCCGACATCGACCACAAAACAAGGCCAAACCGGACCCAGACAGCCCCAGCAGATGAATCCCCACAAACACCCACCCAGGAACCTCCAATCAGGGCCACTTAAAGCAGCTATAACTTCAAACTGCTGACATGTGATGCAAGTTTAGCATTAAATACCAAGTATTGTAACTTCAGCATTAATGTGACAAGTAGGCGGCTTTGCTCTTGGTTGGGGATTTAGTGGTCTGAGCTGGGATGGTCCGATGGTCGTATTCCTCTTGGTGGAATTGCCTTAGATGGAGCTGGAATGGTCAGTCAGTCTGCAGCTGTAGCTGGCGTAATGTCTAGGTGGGGATGGGCATATGTCGATCATCTGGACCTGGCGGAATTGCTTCCTACCTCGGGATGGGCATCCCGAGGAGCAGGCAGAAAGAGAATAATTAGCGTAGCTGCTGTTCATTAACTATGTATTAAGTGAAAGCTTGGCTGAAAAGATGTGTCTTTAATCTAGATTTAAATTGGGAGAGTGTGTCTGACCCTCGAATAGTATCAGGAAGGCTATTCCAGAGTTTAGGTGCTACGTATGAGAAAGCTCGACCCCCTTTGATGGATTTAGTTATTCTAGGTGTTATCAAAAGTCCTGAGTTTTGAGATCGTAGAGAGCGTGATGGGTTGTAATGTGATAAAAGCTCAGTTAAGTAAGTAGGGGCCAAACCGTTTAAAGCTTTGTAAGTAATTAAAATAATTTTAAAATCAATACGATACTTAATGGGTAGCCAGTGAAGCGCTGATAAATCTGGGGTTATGTGATCGTATTTTCTTGACCTGTTAAGAACTCAGGCAGCTGCATTCTGAACTAACTGTAGTTTGTTTATTGATGATACAGGACAACCACTTAGTAGAGCATTACAATAGTCAAGTCTTGAGGTCACAAATGCATGAATAAGCTTTTCTGCGTCAGCAACACATGAAATATTTCGTAATTTGGGAACATTTCTAAAGTGGAAGAAGGCTGTTTTTGTGATAATTGAGATATGATTTTTAAATGTCAGGTTGCTGTCTAATATGACGCCTAGGTCTTTAACTTTATTTGTTGGGAAACAGTGCAGCCTTCAATTTGCAGGTTGTAATCTGAGATATTCTGTTTCCGTGTTTTTGGTCCCATAAGTAATTTTTCTGTTTTGCTAGAGTTTAAAAGAAGGAAATTACTAGTCATCCAATGTTTTATTCTTCTTCTAAGCACTCTGCCAGTTTGGATAGTTTGAAGGTATCATCTGGTCTTGATGACTTATATAGCTGAGTATCATCTGCATAACAGTTGAAGCTAATTCCATGTTTTCTCATAATGTTGCCAAGGGGCAGCATGTGTATGAAGAAAAGCAAGGGTCCTAAAACCGATCCCTGAGGTAATCCATAATTTACTTGCGTGAGATTTGACGATTTCCCATTTAAATGGACGTATTGATATCTGTCTGTTAAGTAAGATCTGAAACATTGTAGTGCCTGTCCCTGAATACCGGTATAACTGTGTAGATGATCTAATAGTATTTTATGGTCTACAGTATCGAAAGCAGCAGTAAGGTCAAGCAGGACTAAGAGTGAGATGTTACCTTTATCTGATGCAATAGGAAGGTCATTTGTAATTCTAACGAGCGCAGTTTCAGTGCTATGATGTGGTCTAAAGCCAGACTGAAACTTTTCGTGTATGTTATTATTTTGTAGGCAAGTACACAACTGCGTGGACACTACTTTTTCTAGTATTTAAGACAAGTAAGGGGGATTTGAACTCGATCTATAGCTTCCAAGTTCGTTGGGGTCTAAGTTTGTTTTTTTGATAAGAGGCTTACTTACAGCCAGCTCAAAGGGTCCTGGGACATATCCTAGATTAATTGACGAGTTGATAATGTTATAAATGGGCTCAATTGCAACAGGTAGTAACTCTTTTAATAAAGGAGTCGGAATGGGGTCTAATAATCATGTTGTTGGTTTGGATGTTGCAATAAGTTTATTTAAATCTTCCTGATTTATAAGAGAAAAACACTGTAGCTTTTCTTTTTGGGTGATGGTCGATAATCATTCTTCAGACACACTTGGTGGTTTGGTTTTAGCTATGTTGTCTCGTATTTTTTAGATTTTCTCTGTTAAAAAAATCATGAATTCATTGCTTCTAAGGTCTGGCGGAATACCCAGGTCAGGTGAAGTCTGTTTGTTTGTTAATTTAGCAGTTGTACTAAATAAAGAACTAGGATTGTTTTTGTTAGTTTCTATGAGGTTACGGAAGTGCTTGGCTTTTGCTGCAATTTTAAAGACCTTTAATTGGGTTTGTTTCCATTTGCGCTCCAGTTTACGTGTTTCTCATTTTAGGCGTGAATGGTGCTTTTTTGACTTCATAGGTGCGACCGCTTCTAATGTATTAGAGAAAATAGTGCCCCTGTTGCTGGTCATGTTGTCGAGCAATTCTATATTTGTTGGCAAGGTTATTAAAGGAGTCAGATCTGACAGGTACTCTATGAAACTATCTTTAGTAGTTGAGGTGATTATTCTACTCGTCGATAATGCGATATACGACTGATTTCTGCAGTGCGAAGTGTACATGTTATAAGATGGTAAACGGAAACATAGTCGCTTTGAGGTATAATATCAATATTGGTTAGATCGGCTCCGTGAGATATAAACAAGTCTAATGTATGATTAAGTCGATGAGTAGGTCTATTGATGTATTGTGTTACACCAAAAGAGTGTAGAAGCTCTTTAAACGCCATTGCTAATGGATCGTTAGCACTATCTACGTGAATATTTAAATCTCTCACAATCATTACTTTATCGACGTTAACAAATAAATCCGATAACAAGTCTGCGAACTCTATCAGAAAATTAGTGTAGGGCCCAGGGGATCTATACACAGTAGCCAATGTAAGAGAAAGCAATGTTTTTTTACTTTTGTTTGGAACGATTATGTTCAACGCAAGCACTTCAAATTATTTAAATATACGCTTTGTTCTCTGAGTTACAGTGAGAAAGTCTTGCGACACTACCACCTTGACCAACCGGACGTGGCTCATGCAGATGTCACAGGGTGATGTGAAGCGGAACTATTTTTGCCCAATGGTGTTTCCCTGTGGGTTTTTTATCTGACTTTTACATAAATTATTATTTGGTTGTATTACTGAACTTATCGTTCCCTCGTCGGTAAGTAGGAAGCGGCCCAGATACGATGTTCCTCGCGGTGGGCAATGTGTTGCATACAGTATCGACAAGACTCCTGAAGTCCCTCTTCCGGATCTCCGACTGCTGCATTCTCACATCATTCACCCCCGCATGCAGTACTACTGCTCCCACTCTTGCGTCGTCCTTCAGGGTCGCAGTTACCAGTGCAAAGACATCGAAAACCCGGGCGCCAGGAAAACAGTGAGTCAGCACCTTACCTTGATTGAAGGAAGCGTGTATGTTCCGGACGATTGAGACTGCGATGACCACAGCGTTGCATTTCGTCTCGCAGAGGGCAGCAAAGCGATTACTGGAAGGAATCTCGAAGACCGGTGGTGGCGGTAGGGGAGAGGTCATCGCTCCGGTCCTGGATTTCGCCTTCTGCCGTGTGGGTGCCGTTGCAGGAGTAAAGTTAATTTGGGCTCGTCTTGTCCTTGAAGCCTGGGCTTCGTGCATAGAAACACGTGGAGTACAGTCGTGGCCAAAAGTTTTGAGAATTACATAAATATTGGAAATTGGAAAAGTTGCTGCTTAAGTTTTTATAACAGCAATTTGCATATACTCCAGAATGTTATGAAGACTGATCAGATGAATTGCATAGTCCTTCTTTGCCATGAAAATGAACTTAATCCCCCAAAAAACTTTCCACTGCATTTCATTGATGTCATTAAAGGATCTGCTGAGATCATTTCAGTAATCATTTTGTTAATTCAGGTGAGAATGTTGACAAGCACAAGGGTGGATATCATTATGTCAGGCTGATTGGGTTAGAATGGCAGACTTGACATGTTAAAAGGAGGGTGATGCTTGAAATCATTGTTCTTCCATTGTTAACCATGGTGACCTGCAAAGAAACGCGTGCAGCCATCATTGCGTTGCATAAAAATGGCTTCACAGGCAAGGATATTATAAGATTGCACCTAAATCAACAATTTATAGGTTCATCAACAACTTCAAGTAAAGAGGTTGAATTCTTGTAAAGAAGGCTTCAGGGCGTCCAAGAAAGTCCAGCAAGCGCCAGGATCGTCTCCTAAAGAGGATCCAGCTGCGGGATCGGAGTGCCACCAGTGCAGAGCTTGCTCAGGAATGGCAGCAGGCAGGTGTGAGCGCATATGCACGCACAGTGAGGCGAAGACTTTTGGAAGATGGCCTGGTGTCAAGAAGGGCAGCAAAGAAGCCACTTTTCTCCAAAAACAACATCAGGGACAGATTGATCTTCTGCAGAAAGTATAGTGAATGGACTGCTGAGGACTGGGGCAAAGTCATATTCTCCGATGAAGCCCCTTTCAGATTGTTTGGGGCATCTGGAAAAAGGCTTGTCCGGAGAAGAAAAGGTGAGCGCTACCATCAGTCCTGTGTCATGCCAACAGTAAAGCATCCTAACACCATTCATGTGTGGGGTTGCTTCTCATCCAAGGGAGTGGGCTCACTCACAATTCTGCCCAAAAACACAGCCATGAATAAAGAATGGTACCAAAACACCCTCCAACAGCAACTTCTTCCAACAATCCAACAACAGTTTGGTGAAGAACAATGCATTTTCCAGCACGATGGAACACCTTGCCATAGGGCAAAAGTGATAACTAAGTGGCTCGGGGACCAGAATGTTGAAATTTTGGGTCCATGGCCTGGAAACTCCCCAGATCTTAATCCTATTGAGAACTTGTGGTCAATCCTCAAGAGGCGGGTGGACAAACAAGAACCCACTAATTCTGACACACTCCAAGAAGTTATTATGAAAGAATGGGTTGCTATCAGTCAGGATTTGACCCAGAAGTTGATTGAGAGCATGCCCAGTCGAATTGCAGAGGTCCTGAAAAAGAAGGGCCAACACTGCAAATACTGACTCTTTGCATAAATGTCATGTAATTGTCGATAAAAGCCTTTGAAACGTATGAAGTGCTTGTAATTATATTACAGTACATCACAGAAACAACTGAAACAAAGATCTCAAAGCAGTTTAGCAGCAAAACTTTTTGAAAACAAATATTTATGTAATTCTCAAAACTTTTGGCCACGACTGTAGAAGTGGTAGGAGTATTACAACCACGTCGAAAACTTACCGCAGCTTTGGGAGAGTCAGCCCGGGATGTTTCCAGCGCCGTTTTATGTTCTCGCAGATGTGTTTACCTCTCGAGTAGATCATGGATCTGCTTTTCCACTGCTTCCAGTTCTGACTGAAGTGCGAAGAAAGATTCATCATCTGCACTCAGAGGTAACTTTAAACACATATCTGAATCATTAGCCATTAGTGGTATAATAATGAGAACAGTGAGTAAAGCAGTATGGGCAATATTCAGAAACTAAAGGCTGGGAATGCTAACACCCTGAGGGCTAATAGCGAATGATCATATAAAACAAATTTATCCGTGCGTTATATGACGATTTTGGTATGGGATACACTTAAGGATAAGTTTTACCCTCTGTGAATTATCAACTTAAATCTTAAGAACATAAATCTTAAGATATAACAGGAATAAATTAGATATATATTATATATATATTAGAAAAGTTTGACTGAGCTCTGTCTCAAACCACGCGCTCTAGAGCTGGTTTGACAGGAGTGAGGCGTGAGGGGAGCGTTCCAAGTCTTACACAACTCTTCATGCACCTCCGGGAAGAATGGCACGGGGGGAGGGCACGGTTTGGCACCACGCTCCGACCCCAGGAACCACGTATCCAGTTGCGAGCATTGGGGAGGAGGCAGTGGTGTGCACTGCAACCAAATACTCGCGGCTGCCCGAGTAAGCATGGCTGACATCTCAATGTCTGCTTCCTCCAGAGCACGACCTCCCTTGAGGGGGAGCTCGGAGTCCTCAGCGTTGGATGCCTGCAAGTCTCCCTCCAATGTTGCGAGCGACATCTCATCGTCCACACGCATTGTTTCCGAATATGTGACTGAGGATCCGGACGGTTTGCCGCCGTCGGTTGGGGAACGGTCAGAAAAGCGAGGCGGGATGCGAGCGGCACGTAAGCGCTTGGCTAGCGGGTTTACGCTCGCAGAGGTCCCCATATCACTAACGCCGCTAGCACTGGCGGACATCGGGGCCCGGGTAGCAGACGAAGTGGTGGTTGGTTCCCGGAGGAAGCACAAATAGGGGGTTCGTGGAAAAAAGCCTCTTGAAAATGCCAGCCATTTGACGCACAGTCTTGCGATGGATCGTAGTGTGAAAAAACCTGACACGTAGCGCATATCTAAATGACGAAGTGGACATTTCACCTTACCCTGTGGTAAGACCACTTTTAAATCTGCTGGCCACGGATAGTGGGTGTGAGGACACCACTGGGGGTGCCCTCGCGCCATGGCACCCCTCGAAGACCCCAAAGACCCCTGTCCACGAACAGCATATGCGTCCCTCACAGGTTTATCCCATGTAAGTCGGCTTACCCACTTGTCCTCCAACTTCATATGAGTCCCACGATTCATTTGTTTTCTTGGGAGGCGGGTACGAGCTTACTGCCCATGGGTGCCAGCGACCACGAAACCACTATTTGTCCACTGATCAACTATGGGTGTCAATTTGACCTTCGACCCCCCTGACCCATCCATGGCCACGCCCCCGACCACCAAACCACTGTTTGGCAGCTTCCCAACTACTTTTACCAGAACCTGGTTTTTGACGCTCGGGACTGACATATGTTTGTCTGAGGGGGCGTGGCCATCGAGTTTTGTGGTTTTTAAAACAAAATATAATATTTACACGTTTAAAATGCCCCTTCTGTGCAATGTCCACCAAGCACTTATTCCTGGCCCATTCTACAAACTGCACGTGGACAACATCGCATTCAACGTAGTAGATACCAGAATTTAAGTCAAACTCATCATTTTACCACTTGTTTCTAACATACGCGTGTCCAAAAGAGTGTTCTCAAACACACTTGGAAATAAATAAATCCATATGAAACGTTGTTAAAAAGCAATCCATTTTCCAGTCTGTTCTAACTAGAAAATGCATCCATTTTCTAGTATGTTTGCATTGCCTGTCCACGTGTGGTTTATGTGAGTGGACCACGTGTATTAAGTTGGTGGACATAATGCTTTTTAACAATATTTAAAGTGTATGTATTCATTTCTAGTTGTCAGGAACAACGCTTTTCAGTGAGAACACTATTTTAGACACACACGGGTTAGGAAACAGCTCGTGAAATGTTCAGTTTTGACAAAAATCGGGTATCTCATATGTTGAAGGTCAGGGTGGAAACAAAGGTCCAGAAGACAAGGTTCCTAAGGTCGGAGGCCATCGAGCCTTTGCAGTGACCACTGTCACGGACCCTCAAATCAGGCCCAGCAGTTTAGAGTCCGTGGATTCTTCTTAAAGGGTTTAAAAGTGGATGAGCACATAGCTAAAACAGGCCTCGTTTCTGAGTCTCTGCCATTGAAAGCATAGGGCCTTTTCATTTACATTAAAAAGGTTACAAAATACTTCTGGAGGACCAAGACTTTTGCCCTTTCGGTATGTCTCTCGGGGGACCGGCACGCAAGTGCACGTGAGGTTTTGGGATCGTCGGACACTCCGGCGGCCTTGCGGGAGATGTCCTGGAGCAATTTATTTGTATGGGCCACGTGTATTAAGTTGGTGGACAACCCACTTATTAGCAAAAATGTACCTTTATATTCATTTAAATGCATCAACTACCACATCATTCAGTCAGTGCACTTTATTAGACACACATATGTTAGCAACAACTTGTAGAACGCTCAGTTTGGCCTCAAATGTCTAATTAGGGAGAAAAACTTAAGTCAGTGACGCGTGTTTACTGCATGCGTTGTGCATAGAGCAGAATGTCATGCGTGCGCACTTTGCATGCGTCACTGCATGTGTGATGCATTGAGCAGATCGAAAGACATGTGTCACTGCATGCATCATGCATATTGCAGTCAGTGACGGGTGCACGCTGCACGTGTTGTGAATAGAGCAGAATGTCATGCATGCGTCACTGCATGCGCGCTCTGTATGCGTCACTGCATGCGTGATGCATTGAGCAGATCGAAAGACATGCGTGCGCTGTACGCGTCACTGAATGCATCCTGCATATAAGAGACCGTGACGCATGCACACGCTTAAGTAACCACACGTGCATGCGTCACGCATATAGCATATAGACATGAGCGACCGTCCATCATCCACCGATCGTCCAGAGAAGCCAGGCGACTTTGTGACTTTGTTTACGGGTCAAAAGGTCAAAATAGGGAGAGTTGTCCACGAAAACGCATTGGCATAGATTATAGGTGGACGCGCTCCCGTTGGGAAACGATAGGCCGAAGGGTATGGACATTTTAGATTATTGTTGTCTAGAAGCCCCCATTTATGCCCCAAATGTCTAAGTTCCTAGATTTCTTTTCTGAAAAATCCCCCCTCCACCACCTCTGAAAGCTTCAAAAGGCTGTTGAGGGTTATATGAGAGAGAAGGCAGTGTGAGTAATCTTGTGATTGGGTGCAAAAAACATTTTCTAAACCTCTAGGGCGATGTGCTCTCGGTATGTGGTCGGGGGCCACTAGACGGGCCAGAATCTAGAATATGGGACCCCTCGGACCTTCTTGGAAATTTCCTCGTATAGCTTATTTGCATGGGTATTCCATAGCGGTTTCGTGGTCGTGACCCGACAGGGTCAACCGATCCAAAACCGGGTCACATGCAACCGTCCATCATCCACCTATCATGCGGAAAAGCCGGGCGACATTGTGACTTTGTTTAGGTGTCAAAAGGTCAAAATAGGGAGTGTCGTCCACGAAGCACTTAATGAAAACGCATTGGCATATATGGTAGGTGGACGCCCTCCCGTTGGGAAACGATAGGCCGAAGGGTCTCGACATTTTTGATTATTTTTGTCTAGAAGCCCCCCATTTATACCCCAAATGTCCAAAGGTCTTAGACCTTTTCTTAAAAAATCCACCTCCCCAACACTAAACCTTCATAATGCTGTTGAGAGTTATATGAGAGAGAAGGCTGTGTGCTTAATCTTGTGATTGGGTACAAAAAACATTTCCTAATCGTTTAGGGTGATGTGCTCTCGGTATGTTGTCGGGGGCCACCAGACGGGTCAGAATCTAGAATATGGGACCCCTCGGATCTTTCTGGAAATTTCCTCGTATAGCTTATTTGCATGGGTATTCCATAGCGGTTTCGTGGTCGTGACCCCGACAGGGTCAACCGATCCAAAACCGGGTCACATGCAACCGTCCATCATCCACCTATCATGCGGAAAAGCCGGGCGACATTGTGACTTTGTTTAGGTGTCAAAAGGTCAAAATAGGGAGTGTCGTCCACGAAGCACTTAATGAAAACGCATTGGCATATATGGTAGGTGGACGCCCTCCCGTTGGGAAACGATAGGCCGAAGGGTCTCGACATTTTAGATTATTTTTGTCTAGAAGCCCCCCATTTATACCCCAAATGTCCAAAGGTCTTAGACCTTTTCTTAAAAAATCCACCTCCCCAACACTAAACCTTCATAATGCTGTTGAGAGTTATATGAGAGAGAAGGCTGTGTGCTTAATCTTGTGATTGGGTACAAAAAACATTTCCTAATCGTTTAGGGTGATGTGCTCTCGGTATGTTGTCGGGGGCCACCAGACGGGTCAGAATCTAGAATATGGGACCCCTCGGATCTTTCTGGAAATTTCCTCGTATAGCTTATTTGCACGGGTATTCCATAGCGGTTTCGTGGTCGTGACCCCGACAGGGTCAACCGATCCAAAACCGGGTCACATGCAACCGTCCATCATCCACCTATCATGCGGAAAAGCCGGGCGACATTGTGACTTTGTTTAGGTGTCAAAAGGTCAAAATAGGGAGTGTCGTCCACGAAGCACTTAATGAAAACGCATTGGCATATATGGTAGGTGGACGCCCTCCCGTTGGGAAACGATAGGCCGAAGGGTCTCGACATTTTAGATTATTTTTGTCTAGAAGCCCCCCATTTATACCCCAAATGTCCAAAGGTCTTAGACCTTTTCTTAAAAAATCCACCTCCCCAACACTAAACCTTCATAATGCTGTTGAGAGTTATATGAGAGAGAAGGCTGTGTGCTTAATCTTGTGATTGGGTACAAAAAACATTTCCTAATCGTCTAGGGTGATGTGCTCTCGGTATGTTGTCGGGGGCCACCAGACGGGCCAGAATCTAGAATATGGGACCCCTCGGACCTTTCTGGAAATTTCCTCGTATAGCTTATTTGAATGGCTAGTCCATAGCGGTTTCGTGGACGTGACCCCGACAGGGTCAACCGATCCGAAACCGGGTCACAAGCAACCGTCCATTATCCACCGGTCGTGCGGAAAAGCCGGGCGACTTTGCGACTTTGTTTAGGGGTCAAAAGGTCAAAACAGGGAGGGTGTATGCGTCATTGAATGCGTGCATGCGTCACCGAATGCATCATGCATGGAGCCGGTCGTGTCGCATGCACGCGTTGTATGCGTCAATGAAACCCCCATGCATAGAGCAGACCCTGACACATCCACGTGCTGTTATAGCATGCGCTGCATGCGTCGCTGCTATAGCATGCGCTGCATGCGTCGCTGCTATAGCATGCGCTGCATGCGTCGCTGTTATAGCATGCGCTGCATGCGTCGCAGTCTGCATCGTGCATAGAGCAGGCCGTGACGCATGCACGCGTTGTATGCGTCAATGAAACCCTCATGCATAGAGCAGACCGTGACACATCCACGTGCTGTTATAGCATGCGCTGCATGCGTCGCAGTCTGCATCGTGCATAGAGCAGGCCGTGACGCATGCACGCACTTTAATAACAGTGCGTTTATGCGTCAGTGAATGCATAGAGCAGACCATGGGAAGGTGTTCCATGAAAATGTAATGTACACAAGCACAGTTTCCACAAAGGCCCTCGGGGTCCCGAGAGACCCCAAACATCACAGTCACTTGCGTCACAGTCCCACAAGCGACATACTGAAAGGACAAATGCGTGGGTGCCCGAAAAGTATTTTATTTAATTTTTTATGTATTGCTCTGCAGCCCATTCATTTCAATGGACGATGCTTGAATATGAGGCCTTAAAAATAAAAGATGCTAACTAAATAGTCAAAATGAGCATTTAATGACTTGATACCAACATATATGTGAACAATATAGTGTGCTCATTGAATAATGTGGTTTTTGAAACAAAGAAATTAATATTTTTTAGTTAAACATTGTTAATAAGTGTTATGTCCACCAACTCACTACACGTGGCCCATACTATAAATTGCAGGTGGACATTTTTCAATTTTCGCCAAGTCATCCAGGAAGTGACCACCTGCAATTTATATGAATGGACCACGTGTAGTGAGTTGGTGGACAACCACTTTTAGGGCATAATTCAGTCTTCTGTGAAATGATACTAACATATGTATGTCTAATAAAGTGTACTAAGGGAATAATGTGGTTCTTTAATCGTATATATGTGAATACATTGGACAAAAAAGTAATTATCAAGAAAAACTACAAAGCACTACAAATATGGCAACCAGGAAGTGTCCACCTGCAATTTATATGAATGGACCACATGTAGTGAGTTCGTGGAAATGCATTTTTAAGCATAATTAAGCATAATTAAGCATTCTGTGAGTTTATGCTAACATATGTATGTCTATATCAGTGTACCAACAGACTAACAGGGTCTATAATGCATATAGATTATTATAAAGTGTGTCCACGAACTTCATATGTGTGGCCCATTAACATAAATTGTAGGTGGACATTTGCCCCGTTTTTCACTAAGTCATACAGGAAGTGTCCACCTGCAATTTATATAATGGACCACGTGTAGTGAGTTCGTGGAAATGCATTTTTTAAGCATAAATAAGCATTCTGTGAGTTGCTTTTAACATATGTATGTCTATATAAGTGTACTAACAGACTAACAGGGTCGTTAATGCATATAGATTACTATAAAGGGTGTCCACGAACTTAATATGTGTGGCCCATTAACATAAATTGTAGGTGGACATGACCACTAATATACTATGCCCAATACAATAAACTCCATGTGGACATGTCCACCTACAATTTGTTTGAATGGACCACGTGTAGTGAGTTCGTGGAAATTCATTTTTATGCATAATAAAGCATAAATAAGCATTCTGTGAGTTGCTGCTAACATATGTATGTCTATATAAGTGTACTAACAGACTAACAGGGTCTAAAATGCATATAGATTACTATAAAGTGTGTCCACGAACTTAATATGTGTGGCCCATTAACATAAATTGTAGGTGGACATTTGCCCCGTTTTTCACTAAGTCATACAGGAAGTGTCCACCTGCAATTTATATAATGGACCACGTGTAGTGAGTTCGTGGAAATTCATTTTTATTCATAATAAAGCATAAATAAGCATTCTGTGAGTTGCTGCTAACATATGTATGTCTATATAAGTGTACTAACAGACTAACAGGGTCTATAATGCATATAGATTACTATAAAGTGTGTCCACGAACTGCATATGTGGGGTCCATTAAAATAAATTGTAGGTGGACATTTGCCCCGTTTTTCATTAAGTCATACAGGAAGTGTCCACATGCAGTTTATATAATGGACCACGTGTAGTGAGTTCGTGGAAATGCATTTTTTAAGTATATATAGGCATTCTGTGAGTTGCTGCTAACATATGTATGTCTATATAAGTGTACTAACAGACTAACAGGGTCTATAATGCATATAGATTACTATAAAGTGTGTCCACGAACTTAATATGTGTGGCTCATTAACATAAATTGTAGGTGGACATTTGCCCCGTTTTTCACTAAGTCATACAGGAAGTGTCCACCTGCAATTTATATAATGGACCACGTGTAGTGAGTTCGTGGAAATTCATTTTTAAGCATAATTAAGCATAAATAAGCATTCTGTGAGTTTCTGCTAACATATGTATGTCTATATAAGTGTACTAACAGACTAACAGGGTCGTTAATGCATATAGATTACTATAAAGTGTGTCCACGAACTTAATATGTGTGGCCCATTAACATAAATTGTAGGTGGACATGACCACTAATATACTATGCCCAATACTATAAACTCCATGTGGACATGTCCACCTACAATTTGTGTGAATGGACCACGTGTAGTGAGTTCGTGGAAATTCATTTTTATGCATAATAAAGCATAAATAAGCATTCTGTGAGTTGCTGCTAACATATGTATGTCTATATAAGTGTACTAACAGACTAACAGAGTCTATAATGCATATAGATTACTATAAAGTGTGTCCACGAACTTAATATGTGTGATCCATTAACATAAATTGTAGGTGGACATTTGCCCCGTTTTTCACTAAGTCATACAGGAAGTGTCCACCTGCAATTTATATAATGGACCACGTGTAGTGAGTTCGTGGAAATTCATTTTTATGCATAATAAAGCATAAATAAGCATTCTGTGAGTTGCTGCTAACATATGTATGTCTATATAAGTGTACTAACAGACTAACAGGGTCTATAATGCATATAGATTACTATAAAGTGTGTCCACGAACTTAATATGTGTGGCTCATTAACATAAATTGTAGGTGGACATTTGCCCCGTTTTTCACTAAGTCATACAGGAAGTGTCCACCTGCAATTTATATAATGGACCACGTGTAGTGAGTTCGTGGAAATGCATTTTTTAAGCATAAATAAGCATTCTGTGAGTTGCTGCTAACATATGTATGTCTATATAAGTGTACTAACAGACTAACAGGGTCGTTAATGCATATAGATTACTATAAAGTGTGTCCACGAACTTAATATGTGTGGCCCATTAACATAAATTGTAGGTGGACATGACCACTAATATACTATGCCCAATACAATAAACTCCATGTGGACATGTCCACCTACAATTTGTTTGAATGGACCACGTGTAGTGAGTTCGTGGAAATTCATTTTTATGCATAATAAAGCATAAATAAGCATTCTGTGAGTTGCTGCTAACATATGTATGTCTATATAAGTGTACTAACAGACTAACAGGGTCTAAAATGCATATAGATTACTATAAAGTGTGTCCACGAACTTAATATGTGTGGCCCATTAACATAAATTGTAGGTGGACATTTGCCCCGTTTTTCACTAAGTCATACAGGAAGTGTCCACCTGCAATTTATATAATGGACCACGTGTAGTGAGTTCGTGGAAATTCATTTTTATTCATAATAAAGCATAAATAAGCATTCTGTGAGTTGCTGCTAACATATGTATGTCTATATAAGTGTACTAACAGACTAACAGGGTCTATAATGCATATAGATTACTATAAAGTGTGTCCACGAACTGCATATGTGGGGTCCATTAAAATAAATTGTAGGTGGACATTTGCCCCGTTTTTCACTAAGTCATACAGGAAGTGTCCACCTGCAATCTATATAATGGACCACGTGTAGTGAGTTCGTGGAAATGCATTTTTTAAGCATAAATAAGCATTCTGTGAGTTGCTGCTAACATATGTATGTCTATATAAGTGTACCAACAGACTAACAGGGTCGTTAATGCATATAGATTACTATAAAGTGTGTCCACGAACTTAATATGTGTGGCCCATTACTATAAATTGTAGGTGGACATGACCACTAATATACTATGCCCAATACAATAAACTCCATGTGGACATGTCCACCTACAATTTGTGTGAATGGACCACGTGTAGTGAGTTCGTGGAAATTCATTTTTATGCATAATAAAGCATAAATAAGCATTCTGTGAGTTGCTGCTAACATATGTATGTCTATATAAGTGTACTAACAGACCAACAGGGTCTATAATGCATATAGATTACTATAAAGTGTGTCCACGAACTTAATATGTGTGGCCCATTAACATAAATTGTAGGTGGACATTTGCCCCGTTTTTCACTAAGTCATACAGGAAGTGTCCACCTGCAATTTATATAATGGACCACGTGTAGTGAGTTCGTGGAAATGCATTTTTAAGCATAATTAAGCATAAATAAGCATTCTGTGAGTTGCTGCTAACATATGTATGTCTATTAAGGTGTACCAACTGACTAACAGGGTCCATAATGCATATAGATTATTCTAAAGTGTGTCCACGAACTTAATACGTGTGGCCCATTAAAATAAATTGCAGGTGGACAAGCCAAAATTAGTTTGCAAGTGGACAAATAGTGCTTCCGTGGTACGGGGGGGGGGCGGGGGTCGACCCTGGTGGTCACCTGACCACTTTGGCAAAAGTAGTTGGTTAGTGGACAAATAGTGCTTCCGTGGTACGGGGGGGGGGGGCGGGGGTCGACCCTGGTGGTCACCTGACCACTTTGGCAAAAGTAGTTGGTTAGTGGACAAATAGTGCTTTGGTGGTACAGGGGGCGTGTCAGGGGGCGTCGCCCGCCAAAAGAGGGACCAATCAGTGAGAGGAATTGGGGTCCCAGGACCACTTGCCAAAGATAGTTGGGAAGTGGGACAAATATCACGTTCGTGGACACTCGGGGGAAGCACAGAACGCCCACCCCTGGACTATG
Organism: Triplophysa bombifrons; assembly: GCA_029783895.1. NCBI lineage: Eukaryota > Metazoa > Chordata > Actinopteri > Cypriniformes > Nemacheilidae > Triplophysa > Triplophysa bombifrons. Next base: position 11,506,448 of record CM056455.1, read on the forward strand.
GCCATGGAACGAGCCCCATTCATTTTAGTTGGGCCGTGGACGGTCCTTGCTCCCCCTGGTGGAAGAGTGCCGAAGCGCAGCATATGGCCTCTTCGCTTGGCGCGCCTCCCGTTCGGACCCCCTTGGGCGGGGGTCCGAAATTTCGCCTCAGGTCCGCTCGGGGCGGTCCCCCCTTCGGTTGACCCCGACGCCGGACCCCCGAAAAATCTGGGGTCTTCCCCGCGCAGCGTCCGCGAAACCATTTCCACGAGCCTGTTAGCCTATTGACGATGTGGACTGCTCGCAAAAGTTTGGGACTTCCTAGAGGAAGACAGCCACCCATGACCGCAACTTCTGGATGACCATCTGCCCGCAGTGCAGGCAAGATGTGTCTACTTGATGCAGCTAGTGTCTCCGTCTCCCTCCTCGATGAGGGTGCAGCACCCAAGAGAACAGCGGGACATGCCGCGCTGGAGAATGCTCAGTCCTAAAAAGGACTTTTTTGGTAATTTCTCTAACACCTCTGGAACCGCCGAGACGCCCAGGGAAAGGTCTCTGCTGGTTGGGACGATCCGCTGCTCTATGATGTAGATCCGGCAATGTAGATGGAGAATTCTTTGAATTCGTATGGTATGTAATCATGAGCGATGGCTCTGAAGAACAAAAGGTAAATGAATGCTACAGGGCGTCTTCCTTTTATACCGGATATCCGGGGTGGCTAATTTCATTAGCCAAATTTCATTGGCCTCTTCTATAGTAGTCAGAGTTGATAGGTTCTCAAGGGCGAACCCCATCTGTCGGCTCGACACAACGTCGAGAGACCGACAGGACGGGAACAAATATTCTCAGATGTGCATATCGCGTGTCCACCGCAGAGATGACGATTAAGCATCATAACTTCATCACTTGGCTATATTAACATACATTTTATTTATATTCTGCCTAAATAAAAAAGATCCGTTCATTTTGAGTAACGACAAACTCTGATCAAGAAAACAAACCTCAGGAGAACCCAGGCCCAACGAGGGGATTCCAGTTCCCCTCTGGCAAAAGCTAATGCCTCTGCACAAGCTCGACATTGCTTTTAAAACAAGAATAAATAAAAATAAATAAATGTAGTAATAAGGTAAATTATTGATTTAAGATTATCATTAATAATCTAAATGCGTTTGAAATTGTGAAGTGAAGACGTTTCAAGTCGCCGCGTCATTCTTTATCCAGCTCTATCATCTCATCTCTTGTCAGATCGCCGCTTCCCATTCTCCGCTCTACCATCAGGGTTGTACATGAATGGCATACTGCTCGCTGTGGTAACCTTGGAACAATGAGAAAAGACTGGCTGAAAGTAGAGTACTGTTCTGCACACTTTGATGCAACAATACATCAATTCCGGTTGATCTAACTAATGCAGCCTAAACCCTCAGAGGATTTATATTATGGAGGTGTAGTGTATGCAAAATTAAAAAGATGCGTCATTAGTCTAGATTTAAACTGACAGAGTGTTTCTGCCTCCCAGACAGTGCCGAGAAGACTATTCCAGAGTTTAGGCGCTAGATAGGAAAAGGATCTACCACCTGCACTTGATTTTGAAATTCTAGGTATTACCAACTGATTGGATGTCTGAGTAATACAATAGAAGTTCGCTCAAATACTGCAGAGCTAAACCATTTAGGGCTGAATAGGTTATAAGTAAGATCTTAAAGTAAATGCGATGCTTTATTGTTAACCAGTGCAAGGTTCACAGAACAGGTCTAATATGCTCTTACTTTTTTGTGTGTAAGAACTGAAGCTGCCGCATTTTGGACCAGTTGGAGTTTCTGTACTAAGCCTGCAGGGCAACCACCTAACAGTGCATTACAGTAATCTAGTCTTGATGTCATGAATGCATGAATTAATTTCTCTTAATCTGACAGTGACAGCATATGAGGTAGTTTAGATATATTCTTAAAATGGAAAAACGCAATTTTTGCAGGTGTAGGCGACATGGCTCTCAAATGACAGATTACTATCCAAGATTCTTAGCTGACGACAAGGTTTTTATGGAGCAACCGGCAATAGTTAAGCAGTATTCTTGGTTGTCACGTATGGCTGTTTTCCGTCCAATAAGTAACACTTCTGTTTTGTCCGAATTCAGTTATAAAAAGTTGTTACTCATCCAGTTTTTTATATCGACTATGCATTCCATTATTCGATGGAACTGCTGTGTTTCATCAGGCTTTGAGGAAATATAAAGTTGAGTATCATCAGCATAAAAGTGAAAGCTTACTCCGTGTCGCTTTATCATATCTCCTAGAGGTAGCATATATAATACGAAGAGCAGAGGCCTTAAGACTTAGCCATGCGGTACACTGTACTGGACTTGCGATTTGCGTGACACCTCATTGTTTAATGCTACAAATTGAAAACATTCGGATAAATAAGACTTTAACCATTTCAAGGCTATTCCCTTAATGCCAACTTAATTTTCGAGTCTATGTAGGTGTCTGCTGTGGTCAATATTGTCGAATGCAGCTCCTGATAAAAAAAATTGAAGATGTCAAAATTTTTGGAGAATGGCAGAATAGAATCAGATCAGAATCAGAAGGAGCATTATTACAAAGTATGTTTACACACAAGGAATTTGATTTGATGTCAGTGCAAACAGTGCAATAAAAGTGCAATATTTTCATAAAAGATATGAAATATAACACTAAGATAGAAAAAAAAAATATATATTACACTTTGTACAAAAGTGCAAAAATATAGACAAAAAACAACATATAATTGTTTAAATTAATCATGAGTATAACAGAAGCTATTTTTATTGCAAGCAACCAGCAGACAACAAACGGGTGAGAAATGTATTTTCAGAAATGGATGTTGGATATGAATAAACCAGAGTCTTTTGCTGTATTGCAGGTAATGATAGAGATTATGGATTTGTGATGGACATGGTGAAGAGCACACACTTCTTGAACCGGGTAGCAGACGAGAGAATGCAGGTATAAATACAGGTTTTGAGGTAGCAGGAGATCGCTGGAGCTCAGAGGATTCTGGAAGAGCTCACAGAAGATACACAGCAGGTGTTCTGCCCTGATTGTAGACCGTATGAAGATGCAATGGGAGATGTGTGATATAGATTTCTGACATAGTGATTTTGATAAGATTGCAGTTTGGTGGCAGGTGTGCATACATGCAGTTTTGGGAAAGTTACTCTGAAAAAGTAATTAATTCACTAGTGTAATTAGATTACTGTACAAATGACTCTTTCCAAAAAGTATTTAATTACTTATTACTAATTGCTTTCTATATCCTATCAACCTTGATTAGTTAAGTGATTCAATGACATGAAACGGCCCTTTTCATTCATTCAAAGAAATGATAAAAACTTAATAAAGTAGTATTAATAACCAACAAAAGCATTATAAAAGGGGAAAATTATACATTAAAGCACAGATTTAAAATTTTGACTTTGAACTTTGATGTCAATTCCACTATTGCATACAAATACAAAAAGTTATTAGTTTAATTACATCGGAAGTAACTGTAATTCAATTATAGGAATGAATAGATGAATCCCTAACTTTACTTTTTCAATGGGAAAGTAATTAAATTACAGTATCTAATTACTTAGTAACTAGTTACACCCAACACTGCTTATATGCCGGTGAGCTTGATCGTGGGGGAGGTCTGGTACATCTCTGACAATCAATTTCCTGATGTCAAAGTGTTTACAATTATTATAATAATTTCCATTACTTATTTTAACTTCAACTTATTTGCCGTTCAGAGCAGAATATGTGAACAGGTCAGTGTTTGTCCAAGTTCTCTGAATGAATACTAAAACAGAAAAGGAGTATGAATCATACGTCATGACCTTTACATCAAATGCTTTGTTGATGAATCTTATTATGTGAACCCCGATCCAGTAGCCCTCGATTTAACCCTGAATCATTCATAATGATTTTGAAAACGACAGTGTTACAAACTCTAAAGATACCGTTTTCTAATAAGGATGATGTCATATACACAGGCGCTTATAAGTTCAGTGCGTAGGCATGTGCGAGTATTCCGGAAACAATAATGGTGGCTTCAGGTACTAAATGTTTTGTGCTAGAGGACATGCTTATTAACATCTCTCGAGCAAAAAGTAGATTTATTGCACCACTACGACCAGCGGATACATATTATTTACATAGACCAAACTTTAAACACACATAGACCCCGACAAAGGGTATTAACAGCGCTTTTGGGTTGTATATGTGCAGGCACGTAGTGTTTCTTTACAAACTGACATCGGCATTCACTGGCCTGGTATGTGCAAAACAGCGTTTCTGTTAGTTTTTGCAGATGTAAACGCAGATCGTGAAACTTTATTAAAACCCATTTAATTTTCTGCTCCATCGTTTTTGTGTAAACTTAGTGAGTAAAGTGAAAGAGGTTTTATATTTAGTTCTGTGGCGAGCAAAGCACGAAACAACTCAGGTTTGTGTCAAAAACCCCCGGAGGGCAGTTTATTAAAAGTGCTGTTGGGGAAAAATGGTGCAGAATGTCCCTCTGGGGTTTCCAGGTGCAATCCTGAGTGCCCAAGTGCGGGAATGTGGTGTCTGTTCCTCTGCCGGTCGTCTTGTCCTCTGAGCCTGTTTCAAAAGACAGATATAGATCAGAAGCATTTATGCGGTTAGCAAGTGGTAAGGAAGTCTCCCGTCTCGTTCCTTTCTCCCGTCTTTATAATGCTGGGAACGAGCTACAGGTGTTGACGACCGGCAGCTGTGAGCCCGTGATTGTGTGTTTCCCTGGCGACGCTGATTAGGCTCTAGGCGCCTCGTCACATTCCCCCCCCTAAGCGTCGTCCTGGTACCGCACGTATTCCTGTCCGGTGCGTGACGTAGTCGTCGGGGGGGTGGGAGGCAAAAAATTCCCTGGCGGGCGCCCTCTGGAACCTAGTAAGGTCGCGGGTCCACCATGCTCGCGGGAGAGTCCTGGGCTTCACGGTGGGAATCGCCATGAAGCTGTGGGCAGTGGCTGTCACCGGGGCTGTCATTACGGGCGGGGCCTCGAAATGCGGAGGGCGTCGTCGATGCGGGCGCCGCAACGCACGTGGCCACGGGCATACTCCGGCAACGGACCCTCCAGATTCCATCCATGGTGCGCAAAGGACACCTCGGTGCCTGGCAGGGGGATGAAAAACTAGGGAGGAGGTCAGCGGGGTATAGCCTGTAGTCCAACTGAGCCCCCATGGGACAGCAAGTTGACGGCATCTTCTAGCCTCCACGCCTGAGGTCGATCGTGGATGTACTACGTTGCGGCGGCTGCTCCTACGTACCCATTCCTGGGTTGGGCGTCGACTGGCTTCGTAGTCCTTTCTATCCATGATCCGTTTTCCTCCCCCCTCCTCTGCGCGGCACCGTGAATCAGACCGTTGGGCACCACGGGATATGGGAGAGGAGGCGTGGGTTACTGGCAAAGTTCCTCGTCGCATGGGTCGGCGTCTCCGTTGTTGACCATCCTTTCGTTGGTCTCTTACACAGGGTACTCTTGTGGTCACCTGGGGGCACAAATTATTGGAGTCGTCCGAGGTTTGGGGTCCGTACTCACCCTCTCGCGCATTACCCTTGGTACTCGCTAAGAGGCAGGTATCCTTGTGCTTCGACGGTCGCCGTTTTCGTCGGTGGCTCCCCCCTCCATTTGGCTGCTCGGTCATGGCAAACAGCTGGTTGAATGCCGGCCAGTCTCTTCCGAGGAGTACCGGCGCTGGCAAATCAGGAGTGATGCCAACGTCTAATGACCAGGAGCCGGGCCAAGCTGCGATGGTGACTCTACGGGCTGGAACCCTGCGCACGTCTCCAAATACGCACCCGAGGGGTATTGACATCTTTCCTCTCGGCCTGACTCGAACCACCGTGGGGCTGACGAGGGTTACCGTACTGCCGGAGTCCAGCCTCGCTTCAACCGGCTGTCCGTTCACCTGCACTATCCTTTTCGGCATGTTGGTGCATCGTGTTGGGCGGCTACATAGCCGGCTAGCCATATCCGGGGTTCGGGAATAACGACTCCTCCAGGCTTCTGCTCATTCAAAGGAGGGGAGACCGCGGGTCTGTTCACATCTCCGGAGGTGTCCCCTGGCTGCCGCCCGGGTATTTCTGCCATCCGGGGTGAAACCGTCTCTCTCTCTCCGTCGCTATGAGGGATCGCCGCCTCAGCTCGTTTCACCGCTCTCCACAGTCCACGATAGGTGCGGGGATCGCTCCTGCTCACCACCTTCCGGACATCCCGAGGCATGGAGCGTAGCATCCGGTCGACGGTCAATTTCTCGGCGACCTGGACGGCGGTAGGATTCCCGTGCAGCAACCATCTCTTTGTCAGGCGATGTAGCTGGGTCAGCTGGGCGCTCATTGGCTTATCCTCCTGATAGGACCAGGCGTGGAATTGTTCCGCTGTGCTGGTCGGGGACATACCTATTTGAGCGGAGACTTCCTTCTTTCCATCTTCACCATCCCCGTGAAAAGACACGGACAGCGTCTCATATTCTCGGGAAATGGGCGGGGCTATAGACTTCACCGGACTCGAGAGTACCTGTGTACTGAATTCTTGCTGGCGAGATTCCAGCTCAGTCAGCTGGTGCAACATGAGCACAACCAACAACGTGGGTATTTTCGTGCTAATTCGCCCGCATTCTCCACCAGTTGTGGCGAGCAAAGCACGAAACAACTGATTAGGCTCTAGGCGCCTCGTCACAAGTTCTCATAAGAATCACATGCAAAAAGTTTTGGAATAGGACAAGGATGTTTTTATTTTGTCATTCTATGTGTGGTCCAGTAACTCTTGTTGTATGAAAAACTGGTGTAAAGATTATTCAGCATATGGATGAGGGTGAACTTTCATGCTTTGGTAAACTAACCCGTTCAACTTGTTAAAAAAGAGTGAAATGTAAAATAAACTGTGAAAACATGAAAAAGACAGCCAGACATGTATTTGTCGATAGCAGCTGCATCATTCATTCCCCACAGCTATTTTGCAGACAGGAAGTGAGAAAGAGGCTCTGGGTTTGGAATCGCTCATCTCTGTTAAGTGATTACCACTCTCCTGCCTGTGCGTCACACTAATACCAGATGCTGCTGTAGTTTTCTCTATTACTGGCTGAAGGCCCGTTTCAGGGGGGACCCTGCTTGGCAGGCGTACAGCAGGGAAAGTGTGTATTCCTTCAGCTGTGACACCACCTCAGACGCAGCACTTACGTCACACAATAATCGGCAACTGCTGTGCAATGATGCAATATGTAAGGGGGGAGAATGTGTGCGTGTGTAGAGGGCAGTATGTATGGGGAGGGGTGTTACTGTTATCGGCCTGGGTGGCTGTTTTGCCAGATGCAGTGTGATTTTATCAGATCCAGCCAAAGATACAGTCTTTAATTGTTATTTCATTATGAGCAGTCATAAACTTTGTATTGATTATGTTGTTTGCATTTTTGCCACCTGGATTAAGAGATAGCGGAGGCCATAGGAATAGTAAATGCTTTGTTTCCATAGTGGAGGCTGGACTGAATCTCAGGATATTGCGTAACTGCAAAGCCGCAAATGCTCGTTGACATTCATTTGTATCATCTATCCAATAATCTAATAAAATATGATCACAGTGACAATCCCAGAGGAGCTGTGTGCAAAGACAATAATTACAATATCATGATCCACCCAGATCCTTCTGGGCCAAGATACATCATTAAAACACAAAAACAGCCGTTTCAATTACTCATTCTCGGCTTACTGGCATCAGTGTGCCATCTTGCCCATTACCTCATTTATTGTGCTTTTCCCATTTGTCAAGACTTTGTATCAGTATACATTTTTTATAGTAAATTTGAAAATGTTGACATTGTTAACATCAAGTTCAAGTTATTGGCATATGTTTGTTTAAATTATGGATGTAGTGCATAAAGCAGTTTGACTGACTAAAGTAACATTTATAGGTTTTGATTAAGCTTTGTTATTCTCATGCATAAAATATAAGAAAAATATATATAAATTGGAAATACAGGGGAGAAAAAAGGGTTCAGGACATGACCCAAGCCGGTGCTGAACCCGAGGCTACCAATTGCTATCATCTTGTGAGTGCACTACAGTTATAATTATACAGGTTTGTATAAAACATTTAGCCTTTTTGGGACAGACAGATCTCACATGAATATTTGATAAACACAGATTATTTTGCACAACAGCTCAAAGCGTTTTTCTTTACAGTGAAATGCCAGTGCAGTGATTGTTTATGAAAAGAGTATGTACAGACCTTGTCTACACCGCAAATTCTGCTCATATTAGCTCGGCTGAACTAAAACACTGAACACATGTTACAATTCAGACTGTTAGTTTGTCTGAGGGTGATTGATGCTGTCAGGATGGCCCACCCTAAACAGCACCATTCACACATACAGACCTTATGATTACAGAGTAATTTATATTTACTGATTAAAAAAGTATAGTGTCGTAAATATACTGTATGAAAAGTGCACTGTTCATACCACCTGTGTTTTGGTGGACAAATTTAAATTGACCTATGCTGGGCTGTTTCAGTCCGCTAAGCCTTTGAGACCTGCACTCAGGGGAAACTGAAGTTTGTATATATGCTGCACCTGGTGGCTGTGTCTTTAAAATAAATTATAATTTAAATTGTGCCCTGTAGCTGCCATCAGCCTATTACGACCTATGGTTATGTATGTTGACAAGTTGAATATTTCATTGCTTTAGGTTATGAAATTAGGCAATGTGGGTCAGATCAAGACACATTTAATTCTTTGCATTTGTAAAATGGTTTCAAAACTTTTTATTGGGATATTTTGCAGCACTTCACCTATCCTAAACCTAACCACTCCTTACAAAAACACAACATGCGGGTAACTGTAATGTCACAAGTATTTATGGCATAGATTGACCAAAAAACAATATACATTTTTCTACAAACAACTTGTGAACTGAAGCCATATGATACATTTATACAAAGTGAATGCACACAGTCAGATCTCCCTCAAACATAAACCCAAGCATTAGCATGACATAATTAGTCACAGAGCCATTGGTATTTCACATTTAAGCTTACTTAGTGCCGAAACCAGTCATGGGACACACAAGAATCAATGCTATTTCATATCGCTTCTTGTGGTAGTTTTAAATGTGTGTATTCACCGGATCTGAGATTTACAGCAGATGGTGATCACTTTTGTGTCTCTTCCTCATACTCGATTGTTTGACCTCGGAACACATAGTTTTTGTTGGCTGTGTTTTCTTATATAATAAATTATGTGTTTTTAATGTGTTCATTATTTGCTAAGAATAGTGTAATGTAAATACCATTACAATTACTATTACTAATACCCCAATAAATATCATCGTTGCAAAATTATAGCCCAATATATAATTTATAATCATATTTGAACATGAACGAATATTGCTTTGTGTAGTTGACCATGACATGAACATTATCTCTTTATATTTAACATTTTCAGTTAAAGATCAGCAAAATCACATGTGTTTCCCTGTTTTTCTCTATAGGGTGTTCTAATAACTTCCCTGCATATTTCCCATAATCCTCTTTACTCTGTCTTTGGTCAGAGGGGAGGATATAGTCTGTCATTTAATTAGCTGTAGCAGGCATGCACTGTCCTGAACCCTGCCCTTTTGACCCCGAAGGTGGCGGGTGGCCTGGTCTGGTCTGAGAAGGGTTTTTTGTGAATGCACACACACACACACACACATATACACACGGACACACAGAGAAAGAGAGAGAGAGAGAGAGAGAGAGAGAGAGAACTCAGATGACTGTCACAAAAACCCACTGAGCTCCTAATCACTCTCTAAAGAGCCCCCATCTCATCTTTACAAAGCTCTCACATTCTCTATTTACTTTTTTCACACTTCTAAGGTATCTTAAGACTTTATGTGCCCACCTCTTTGTTCTTATTCATTCACAAGAGCACAAAGGCCCACATTAAATTCATTTACCCCATTAGTCGGGAAAAATACAGCCTAACCGTCCGCAAATGCATCAAGTCAGGCCCCTAATATCCACCCATTTTTAATGAATGTCTACACTGGAACCATCAATGTGTTCCGAAGCTCCGCCAACAAAAACCTTAGCTTCAAAACCAACATGCACACTGAGAGTCATTACCATCATTACCAGCAACATCATTACCAATAGTGTTCCAGTCTGATATTGTAATAATGACAAAGTGCATGTCTGTGAAATTTCTAAATCTCTTTAACTCCACAATGTAATAAAGAATGTGCTCATCTAGATGGTATTGCCTTTGCAATATGGCAGCATGATACCAAAAACAATTTTGTAGTTTATTTCTGTGATGTTGTTTTAGGGTAAAAATAAATCTCCTTGATATAAAAGAAACATATATACTGTATCCAAATCTTGTCCAAAAAGAGATTCTACATCGGGCTCAGATGACAAGGTTCCTTTATAACCATTTAAGTTTCGTCATTGTTATACTAAATTACTTTTCAGAGTCTTTGGGGGAATTTCATTGAGAGCACTGTAAACAAAGACTCCCAATCTTTTAATATGTACAGAGATGTTACTGACAGTTCGCTAAACTATCTGGAAAAATCAGCATGTTTAAACATTTCATAAACAAAAATTACTTTCATCATTTTTTAGAAGAATGTTGATAAATGGACATTAAACTTCAAGATATGAAATAAAAAAAAATATATTGTATATAAATGTATACATTTAGATTCGAATTTTCTGCTTCTTTTTAAATTACTTGTTTTTGTGTCTCCAATCATTTTCATGAAAATACTGCTATTGCACAATGCACAATAATAATTGTTATAAAATTGTTGCTCAAAGTAGTTGTACAGAAAGGACAATGAAATGCATAATGTGTAACAAAGTAAGCTATAAAAAAAACAGAAAATGTAAAAATGTTCTGCTAGTGCTTTATCACTTTATTTTACACACATTTCTGTTAATGTAAAGACACAACACAATGCCATGCAAAAAAAAAAAAACAGAGTGAACAGACAAAGTACTCTCTGCAATTTAATTTGAATATACTGTACCCAAAATATTTTTCAGTCGCCTATTTGTCAGAATATAGATGACTATAGAAACACACATATATGTATAAATAAACATTTATATATATATATAAATATATATATATATATGTGTGACTACATATGTTTTCTGTTTTAATTCCATGTGATTTAAAACATTCTTACCGACTACAACAATCCATTTCATATTGGAATATACAATATTAGCCTAAACCACCTACATTTTACAATCATACGCATACCACACACTTGCAGACTTTTTAAATGCAAACAGATAAAACTGAGGATCACACACACAACGGTCAAGTCTTGCTGAAAACACCAATCTTTGTAGGTTGTGAAATAAAAAAGGGTTTACTCCTCAGTAAAACACTGATTTGTGGGGAAAAGGGCTTTTATTAGACAGCAACTCCCAAGAGCAGCATCAGTCTCTCTTTACCTGGTGAGCTCCATACAGTCCAGCTCAGATGACATCCTCACACATTACACATAATCAAACCAGCAGTCCACCACATGTTTTAGAGTTGGGTAAACTGTTTCACATTTACAAAATGTACAAAAAAAAAGGTACACATGTTTTAGAGTGGGGTAAACTGTGCCACATTTACACAATTTGGCTTTTAGACTAGGTAAAAAGTGATTGAGCTGCTTAATTATATTTAAGGATGTCTGCTTTCAACTGAAATTAGAAAACATATCTATAATGTAGGGCTCTAAAAAAAATACGGATTTATAGGGACATCTAGTTCCCTCTGTAGCCACATTCATAACACTGTACTGTATATGAAAACAGAAATAAATTGTTGGTCAACTTTTCATTCCAGTATTTTTGAAATTGGGATATCATTATATTTATATATAATCCTATAATTATAAGTATATTATTAACCTACACATAAACCAATGTTCCCAGACATTCAACTATTAACATCTGGTCACTGATGTGCCTTTTGTATGTTTGTACTTTGACACACAAACACAAAATAAAACCACTCTCCAATCCTGATTCACAATACGTACATGATCAACCCTTTCTGAATATGTTGTCAGTTGAGCAGTTTCCTTGACTGAATGGATGACACAGAAAACTCACTGACACATCTTTCCCCACTTTCCTCTTTAAGACAAATGCTGATGCAATAGACATATTAGTCACTTTGGTCAACTATGTAAAACCATTCAGAAAGTGTCGCAAAACCTAAATACCCAGAGTCTTTATTCCTGACAAATGCAGAGTCATGCTCATGAATAACAAAATAATTAAAAAATATATATTTTATGATAAAATCAGACAGTGACTTCATGCATGTTTACATTTTTACTAGCAATATTTGAACATGACCTTTCATCTTATTTGCCATAGAGGGTTTCTGAACCGAGGTTACCATCAAAAAAGTTGGGTTAGGGTTAACTTGAGAGGGGTCCAATTCAAGACAAAATAATGTATTATAAATATCAGACAAATTTTTCTGTCTCTTGGTGTGCATTACGTCAAGTCAAGTGTACACCTGCTCATGGAAAGTAAATGCACATTATTATTCAGATTAATAATTTCAAAGATATGTCTCAAGTGTCTCTTAATAAAAGAAAAAGAATAAAAATCATGGAATAACACCTATTCTGTGTAGTCTTCAAGGACAGTGAACCTTGTCTGGTCTTCATGGTTGATTTCTTATGTGGAAATTCTGCATTGGCAAATCTTTAGTTGAACGGTAAAAAGTCACTTTTACTGTAAAACAGCAGGATCACGATTGATTTCAATGAGGTATAAACTGTTGGAATTGAATGCATTTATTTTGGACGACAATGAGAACCTTTTTGATTTATTGTAGTTGGCCTCTTTATGTAACAGCAAAACAGTAAACAGAATATAACACAGTTTTTCTTCCAAATCTTCTCTTTCAGAGAAAAAAATACTCCCTGTATGTTTTGCTGTTGACATCAAAGGCTGGTTTGGCTTGGTAGTGATCCAAATTAGCCAGATGCTAACATGTTTAAAAGACATAAACAAAACTAAATAAGATACAACTATAACAGAATACAACAAAGAAGTTGTTTTGTATATTGTTAAGGTTAATAGTATTAATCAACTGCAATGTTTAATAACCTGTTGAATAACATTTTTATTTACTTTTTGACAAAGTGTAAATTTAAATTTTGGTTCCCCAAGCTAACCAGTTAAGAATGATGATGTAGAGGAGATAGAGGAGATCAATTAAAGAACATATTTTTTGTCAGTGGGATTTGAAAACAAAATATTCAAGGGTTTTCTGTGGAACCTTATGTACTAACATGTAGCAGTCTAAAAATAACTCTGGCTGAAGGAAATGAATATGTTTACGGGTGTTGGAAATTCAGTGGAACATGTGCACAGTCATGCTCCATGTCAGGGACCCATGCCATAAGGCTAGAACTAAATGCAGTAATAACATAATTTTCGTTCTTTTTTTAGTGTGTTTATGTGTACCAAAATGAATATGTACTACTTTGTGAGATGAATTGCAGGAGATATGAGATGAATGACAAAGATCTGAAAAGAATTTTAGTAGTTCCAGCTTCTTTCACTTGATAATAATGCAGCAAGGTGTGCTCCTGGGAACCTTAAAGTTTTACATCTTAGATCATTCCAGTTGCAATAAATCGAATCTATCTCAGAGGTCCACAGATTTCCTTTGACAACCTTTCTCCAAAAACTAATTTACCACAGGTGCAATACAGTCATGTTGTTGCCATTTTTTTAAGGAAAACATGAAGAGATTGAGGTTACGGTTAAACCTAAGTGCTGAAAAACAGGAAGCTTACCAAGCCTTTTTCAAACCTTATAATGAACAAACAATCATCATGATCTGTGGTCTTTTCCTGACTAATGATACACCAATTTAAAGGGATCCCAATGGACCATTACTGGTTAGCCACTAGTTCAGTCATTAAACTCTGAAGGCTGATAGTCCCTAGCCTTGCAAGTCACTCAGTTGGGGGCATGTCAGTGAGAAAAATGGTTGAAGCAAGTAAAGCCATGCCGTAGCTGACGGATTTTTGTTTAAATTGAACATTCACTCCTTTTTACTTACAACAAAATAAACTTTGTGAACAAATTAGGATAGCATTAAAATATTACAAATACTATTTTACAATACAGTTTGCAGTGGCTTCATGAATTAACTAAAAACATAAAATATAAAAACACACCCCACATGCATTCTTTCTACTTCATTTTCTTTAAGTAGATTTAACAAACATTGCTGTAGTTGTGTGTAAATCATTAAAAGAGGGTAAACCATCCTCACCGATATTAAAAAAAATGTTTTGAATGTACCCCATGTTTTCAGTATGACTTACCAGATTGTGAATACATACAACCCAGTAGGAATTGAATGCACCCACTACCATTCTGAGGCTTTTGTTATGAGGTTCTGTGGTTTAATAATCATTGTAGGGGCTGGTCAAACTTGAGATTAAAGGTTCACTACCCCCTCTGAGACTGCCCACTTTTCACCACCTTGTAGTTTTGTACCAGCATTCATCAGAAAGACTATTCCTCGAATTTGAATATGAATGAAACACAGTTGTAGATGAACTCAAGTACATGGGGGAGGGTTTTGAACCTAATCAAACTTCAAAAGCCCATTGATTTGTCCTGAAACAAAAAAATGTGTGCCACTCAACCTAACACAGTTCAGCTCTTCATGCATTCACTCTAGACACTCACATACAAAAATACACGCACGCACGCACACATACACACACATGCATACACGTCTTTATTCACACATCATTTTGAATGCCCTCCCTTGGCCTTGATTACTGCATGCATTCCTGATGGCACTGTTTTTACAGTAACAATTATTTTGAGAATTATCACCAGTACTGAAGGTTTAGGGAGGCTGTTTTAAAAAAAATTACATTGGGTGGTGGTGGTCTAATATTCTGAGTGATATTTTTAATATCATTTTTATGTGGTCTGTTGTATTTGATTTGTTATTTAAATGCTAGATTTTCTTTCTAGATTGGAGAATCAATCCAGCTGATGATGAATCAAGACCATGTTCAGATCTTTAATCCACAATAGCTGCTGAATATTTATGTATAGGTAAGACGGTTTGATTTGTTTGTTTGTTTTATTTTTATTCGTGTTGCCATTCCAGCATTTCAGGATATATTCATGATGAAAACAGTCAATCCATACCAGTGTTGGGTAAGTTACTTTAAAAAAGTAATTAATTACTAATTACTAATTACATCATCAATGTTGTATTTAAAATACTTTTCTAATTACTCTGTCTGAAAAGTAGTTTAATTACTCGATAAGTAATTTAACTAATTACTTTTTAATAGTTTAACATGGAATGTTAATGTTAATAGTTACACAGCTCATTTGGAAGCCTGATTCTGATTAGCCAGTCACGACATTACTAGGATTGTTCTTTTAAGATACAGCTTTTCCTCTCGGAAGGTCAGCATATGATAAAAATTAGCTAATAAAATATTTCAAATTCAAATTTTATGATTTTGTCATGTGGCAAGTAGACGTGTACTAAGCGGGTACAGTCCCTTCAGTGTGATACAAGACCCTCCGCTTCATGTCCTGATCACACTGTCAGGGCTTATTTGTGCCATAACAACCAGTTTATCCCTTACTCAAACATGGAAAAGTTTAGCCTTTAAGCTTTTTAAAACATTTTATCTTTATTAAAACATACTTTAATACTTAAATGTAACCTTCTTTAGTTAACAGTTATAATATCTCTACAAAATTGCTGACACAAAATATGGAGATTCTACAGTACGCAGCGGTAGCATCTCTTCTACTATGTAACTGTTCGGTTCCGAGGTTAATCTCCATCATGTTTGTTTTAGTTTCGTGTGTGATTGTTCGAACATGTGGAGTTCGTGTCTTGGCGCCACGTGTTCGCTGTCTGCGTCTAATTGTTGTCACCTGCCGCTCTCATTACCTCATCATTTACCTCACTACCCACACCTGGTTTCTATCTCACCTACCCCTTTATAAACACCATCACTTCTCATTGTCCCTCGTGCTATCGTTGACTTAGGTCACAGTACCGTCTCGTGTTGCTCAACCCAGTCTTGTTAAGTGGATTACCCTTGTTAGAATCTTGCTATCTGCTTGAAGTCTTGTGTTCTGAATGACTGTCCTGTTGTATTGTCCTGGGATTCCCTTTGTCTTCCTAGACGTTTGTAAACTCTCAGCTTAGATTGACTACATTGCTGTCTATACTGTCTAAACAGCCAATCGCTTCTGCCGAGTCCGACATCTTCCACTTCAAACAATGACACCGTTACGGAGGAAACTGGCGCGAAATCACATGCAACTCCACTACCTCTAACGATTTTAAATTGGCAGCCTTCACTTTTACCTTTTAGATGATAGATTTAGATTTAAGACTAAATAATGATTTATTTAAAAACAGTTCAATTCATTTTATGTAACGCAAGTACATTATAAGTAACAGTAATAAAGTAACGTAAAAACGAACACTAATGCATTACTCTACTTTTTCAGTGGATAAGTAATTTAATTACAGTAACGCGTTACTTAGTAAACGCGTTACACCCAACACTGATCCATACACAAGTCTGTTCTATACACAATTCGATCCATAAACAAGTCTGTTCTATACACAATTCGATCCATAAACAAGTCTGTTCTATACACAAGTTGGGGGGACAATTTGGAATCCTTTGCAACCTGTATGTCTTTTGGCCGTGGGAGAAAACCGGAGCACCCAGAGTAAAAGTGTAAACCCACGCTGACACAGGGAGAACTCCACACAGAAAGGTTCCCGAACCGGGGACCTTCTTACTGTGAGCCACTGTGCTGCCCCATTTAATTTTTTTATTCAACATTTAAAAAAAGTCAATCATGCTCCATTTAAAAAATCACCCATATAACACTTGATGCGTGTGTGTGTGTGTATATTTCACCAAATAAGGGTGTTACTGAAGGAGATGCTAATTTTGAGGGATAGTGTATGCTGGCTGCATGTCATATAAAGTCCAAACTCAATCAGTGAGTGCGTTTATATGCACTGTCTTATTCCAATTATACTTAATATGCTGATAAAAAATAAGGACATGTAAACGCATTAAACGGTTTCCTTTTCGGGGGAAGCTCATAAACGGCGTAAGCAAAACCCACTGGGCAGAGTTCGTTTTTTGGCCATTACTCCAATTTTGAGCAGCATGTAAATGCCTTTACCGGTTTTCTCTCAGTTTTGTTTATGTGCACACGTCTGACAGCGCAATAGTAAAAGTCCCAAACGGAAGTAATAGTAAAGTAACGCTCAACAGTCCGGTCTAGAATCATGCAGTTGATGTAGAAACGTCAAAATGAAGAACTATTGTTTCATATGCAGGTACTGCGGACAGGAGAAGAGATATAAAAGTACAGCTTCTGACCGTTTTCCCACTTTAATAACTAAACAGAATGTCGACTGTGATTTTGCAATACACGGGAGAAATCCGGCAAGTTTAAAACTTTCATGTAAACGCGTTTTTCTTCACGCGTTCATTACTAATCATGTAAGCATGTGAAAACCGTTTTTTTTTTATTGATTTTTTTATAGATAACTGTTTATTTTGTGCATGTAAATGCACTCAGTGTTGTTAATTCTCTCTGCCAACCCTTTAAACTCTTTGCAGGGCTCTGTGATGTGCAGCCCCACTGGTGGTCTGCGGTGGATCAGACTGGGCTGGGGAGGATCAGACCCAAGAGAGGTCACCAGGTTGGGGAGGAGTGCCATTGGTCATCCAACAGGTCTCAGGGTAGGCCCGGCTAATGTGAACCTCTAATTACTTCATGAGGAGCGATATTGTGTTGGGAGTGCTTACACAACAGGAGGGCGCATACCAAATGGAGCAGCTCTTATATAACACACATCCTGTTAGAGTAAACAGGTTTTTTTGGACTGATCTTTTGACACCCGTGACTTTTATCAGACTTTTATCAGCAGATTGGCTTTTTCTCGCACCATAAACAGCAGGCCTGATCTGAAGTGGAAAGAGTAGCTGGGCCGAAGCTTTCAATAGTGCTGGGTGCTGTGACAGTGCTTAAACATTAACCTGACTGTTGTCTAAAAATAGAAACTTATACAAATGGGGTCCAATATAGCATAGTGTGATTGTATGATACATAGACTAGGGTTTCACAGTGAAACATATTTGAAAATGTATTTTATTTATGTCTGTGCTGAAATAATCAGTGAATAAATTCAGATAGATCATGTATTGCCTCTATGTCCAGCCTCCAAAAACTAGGTTGGTGTTTTTTTTCTTAAAGTTATAATAAGAAATTTATAGAAAAACATTCCTTTTACATACTGCCACATTGAAATGACTAATGCTTCTCTGATTGAGCTGTGTCTCAATCTTAATTCAGAGACTTTTTTCCAGACCATGTTTAAAGGAAATAAAGCAGTTTTGGAGTTTCTATTGTGGTTGTTTAATCAATCTTGCACTAAATTCCAAGAGGGATACAGCTAACCACGTTGCTTAGTTAGTTGCCTTACATCTGTCAAGAGGTTTCATTTTTTATTTAATAAATAGATTAAGCATGCAATGTAAAGCTGATGTAAATGCAATATTTACGCTGTTAATTTTTTCAAATCTAATTAATTTTTTCTAATCAAATTACATTATTAAAATATATGACACTGGAGAATGTTCAATTATTTCTTCAAGGCTTTAGCTGTGGTGATAGTCACTGGGTTAAACCTAAGCTGTGTTTGAATTCTCTCACCTGTCTCCTATTCAGTGCACTATATATCAGACAGTGTGTCTGTCAGGCTTTGCCTTTTGTTTATGTTATTTTTTGGTTGGTCTTAATTTTTTGCTGTATTTTGTCCCTGTAGATTTTTCTCGTCTGGTACACTGTTTAGCCTCCTTGTTTTGCTAATTACCCTCACCTGTTCCTCATCGCTGTTTCCCTCTATTTTAGCTTGGCTGTGCCAGCTCTCTTTGTGGCGATGTAAATTATTTGTGACTGTGTTGCTCTCGCTGTGCTTAGTGCTTTACCTGCTCATATTAATCCGTAGGAAGATGGCAACCCGTGAGCCGGTTTGGATTTGCTTCTCCCCATTCGGTTCATTTTTTGTTCCCGTTTACCTTTCCCGGATATTGTGGATTTTTGTTTTTTTTGGCAGCCAACTGTGTATCTGAGTTTTGGACTGGAGTTCCCTGCATTTCCTCTTGTTTTTTCTGTGGTGCCTGTCTAAATAAATTTTGTTAACCTTACCTGCATCTGGGTCCCTTTGTGCACAGTGACAGTACATCGCCACAAAGGATGGACTCAGCAGGAGAGGTCGACGTTCGCCAAGCCGTCGCAAGCCAGGGAGTGCTATTAGGACATCAGCAGCAGGAGGTAGCGGAGATTCGTATTGGCATCTCTACTCTCTCCCAACAACTCGCTGCAATCGCCCAGCACCTGGACCAGACCCATGCTATTCAAGCGGCAGCTTCTGCTATTACTGCACCCGTCGAGACGGACGCAGTCTCTTCCCGCCGACCGGAGCCTCGTCTCAATCCTCCAGTTCCCTACGCCGGTGAGTCCACTTCCTGTCGCTCATTCCTTTCACAATGTTCTCTTTTCCACCGAGCAGTCGAAAGTAGCATTTGTGGTCATGCAGCTGAAGGGTGTTGCCAGGGAATGGGGTACGGCGCTTTGGGACAATAATCATGCTTGCTGCGCTTCTTTTGAGTTGTTTTCCATGGAGCTTAGTAAGGTGTTTGATCGGTCTGCACTCAACAGCGAGGCATCTCGGTCATTGTCCCTCCTAAAACAAGGTTGCAGGACAGTCTCTGAGTACTCCATTGTGTTTCGCACTTTGGCTTCGTCTTGCGGCTGGAACGACAAGGCTCTCTGGGATCGGTTCTTGCATGGATTAGCAGATCGTGTGCTGGGTGAGATCTATTTGCTGGAGCTTCCTCAAATGCTTGACGGTCATACAGCTCGCCCTCCAGGTCGACTTTCGTCTGGGACTCCGTTCTCAGCGACACGGGAGGGGATCTTTGGACAGGGAGTCCTCTGGCGCAGTCCATGATGTTGTCCAACCGCCTTCTGTTGCTCCCCCCCTGGTGGAGTCCATGCAGATCAGCCGCGCCCGGCTCTCCAACTCCGAACGTCGTCGACGTAGGGCTAACAACTTGTACTACTATTGTGGTGACCCTGGACATTTAGTGACGGGATGTCCACGTATTTTGGATCGTCCTGGCAGCTTGTCTTCCCTTGGGGTAAGCATTTGCCTTACCAGTTCCCTCTCTCGCAGTCGAACTGTTCTTCCTGCAGTCATTCAGTGGAGGGGAGTGAGCCACTCGGTGGTTGCCCTCATTGACTCTGGAGCGGATGGTGATTTTATTGACATTGAGCTGGCCAAGAGGTGGAGAATTCCCGTAGTTCCTCTCACTCAGTCCATCGCGGCTGAGACACTCTGCGGCACGCCTCTCACCAACATTTCTTCCACCACTGAACCGGTTTCGCTCTCTACTTCCGGTTATCACACTGAGATGCGTCAGTTTCTCCTCATTCAGTCTCCCTCTGCTCCTATCGTGTTGGGTCACTCCCGGCTTTCTAAGCATAGCCCCCATATTGACTGTAGAAAGAATGTTGTTTGTGAATGGAGTGTTTTTTGTGCCTCTAATTGTTTAAATACTGCTCTCTCTCCTTTGATCTCTTCCCCTCTGTTTCAGGAGGAGCCTGTAGACCTTACGGGGATACCTAGCGTCTATCATGATCTGAGAGCGGTTTTTAGTAAGTCTCGAGCGACATCTCTACCTCCGCACCGCCGGTACGACTGTGCGATCGACCTTTTACCCGGCACTTCTCCACCTAAGGGGCGCCTTTACCCTCTTTCTGGTCCTGAGAGGGAGGCCATGGAAAGGTATGTGGCCGATTCTTTGTTATCCGTCCCTCTTCCTCTCCGGCTCTCTCTCTTCTTTGTGGAGAAGGATGGTTCCCTTTGCCCCTGCATTGATTACCAGGGGCTGAACGACATCACGTTCAAGAATTGCCATCCCTTGCCATTGATGTCGTCCGCTTTCGGTCTCTTGCAGGGTGCTACCATCTTTACGAAGTTAGACTTACGCAATTCTTATCACCTGGTCTGGATAAGGAAGGGGGATGAGTGAAAGACCGCCTTTAACACTCCCACAGGCCACTTTGAGTATCGTGTGATGCCTTTTGGCCTGTCGAATGCTGCGGTTTTCCAAAGACTCGTCAATGACGTGCTGAGGGACATGGTCGATCTCGATGACATTTTGATCTTCTCGCACAACGAACGGGACCATGTTCAGCACGTTCGACGGGTCTTAAGCCGGTTACTTGAGAATCGCCTGTTCGCTAAGGTGGAGAAGTGTGAGTTTCACGCAGGGTCGGTTCCGTTTCTGGGTTTTATCCTGTTGCCTGAGATTATTCGGATGGACCCCACTAAGGTAAAGGCAGTTGCTGATTGGCCTACCCCGGTAAATCGCAAGGCGGTCCAGCGTTTCCTGGGGTTTGCCAATTTTTACTGATGGTTCATCCGAGGGTTTGGTCAGGTCGCTCTTCCCTTGTCGGATCTCACCTCCACTTTGAGACGGTTCGTATGGTCTGAGCGGGCTCAGACTGCTTTTGATAGACTTAAGAGTCTTTTTACGTCTGCCCCCGTTCTGGTCAATGCTGACCCGTGTCGTCAGTTTATTGTGGAGGTAGATGCATCTGAGGCAGGGGAAGGAGCGATCTTGTCCCAACCTTCCTCCCCGGACGACAGGATGCATCCCTGTGCATTCTTCTCCCGCCAACTCAATTCCTTGGAGCGGAATTACGACATTGGTAATGAATTGTTAGCCGTGAAGCTTGCTTTGGAGGAGTGGCGCCACTGGTTGGAGGGGGCTAAGGTTCCTTTCTTGGTTTGGACCAACCATAAAAACCTTGAATATATCCGTTCAGTGAAGGGACTGAACTCTCGGCAGGCTCGCTGTGCTCTTTTTTTTTCGGCGTTTTAATTTTGTCATCGCCTACCGGCCGGGGAGTAAGAATAGTAAGCCGGATGCCCTTTCGCGTCAGTTCGAGGTCGGAACCACTTCCGCCCCCTCGGTGTCCGTTGTTTCCCCCGCATGTGTGGTGGAGACAGTCACTTGGAGGGTGGAATCTTTGGTTCGCGAGGTCCTGGACGGTGTTGCTCCTCCGGCTGGTGTTCCAGTGAACTTTTTGTTGGCCTTCCATGGCGCAGGACGCCCACAAGTTCATCTCGGCTTGCCCAGTTTGTGCGACTAACAAGTCTTCTAACCGTCCACCGGCGGGACTACTGCGTCCGTTACCCACCCCTTCGAGACCCTGGTCCCACATCGCCATGGATTTCGTCACGGGACTTCCTCCGTCCTGTGGCAATTCCGTGGTCCTCACTGTGGTGGACAGGTTCTCGAAGGCGGTACATTTTATTCCCCTCTCTATGCTTCCGTCTGCTAAGGAGACCGTTAAAATTGTCCTTGACAACGTTTTCCGTGTCCTTGGCCTCCCTGTGGACGTGGTTTCTGACAGGGGTCCCCAGTTCATTTCCAAATTTTGGGCTGAGTTTTGTCGGCTCCTGGGGGCCACTGCCAGTTTAACCTCCATTTCATCCACAGTCTAATGGGCAGGCCGAGCAGGCTAATCAAGCTCTCAAGAGGGTCCTGCGTTGCTTCATCTGAGCCATTGTCTTTGAATTCTGGGATGACTATGGTAGAGTATTCTCACAACTCCCTTCCGGTGTCGTCTACGGGTTTGTCGCCCTTCTAGTGCTCCCTAGGTTACCAATCACCGTTGTTTTCCTCCCAAGAGGCGGACGCCTCTGTTCCTTCTGCTCAGGGCTTTGTTAGCCGGTGTATTCGCACCTGGAGGGTTGCTAGATGGGCCCTCATTCTCGCACGAAGACGCTACCAGACGTCAGCGAATCGCCACCGCTCCAAGGCTCCCCCTTACGTGTGTGGTCAAAGGGTTTGGTTGTCCACGTCTGACCTTCCCCTTCAAGTCCCTGCATGTAAACTGGGTCCTAAATTTATCGGTCCCTTCCTGATCACCAAGATCATTAATCCAGTGACCATTCGCAGAGATGGGAACAAGTCACATATGGTCAAGTCCAAGCAAGTCTCAAGTCTTAACCATCAAGTCTCGAGTCACAGTTTAGACAAATCAAGCAAGTCAAGTCAAGTCAAGGGTTCACCCCAAGCAAGTCAAGTCGAGTCCTGATAAGTGTCAAGTCAAGTCAAGTCGCAGCGCTAAAATAAACAGTGGTTAATTTTTTAGATTCATGTTTATTTTTGCAATGAAAAGATGAACTTATATACATACATTATGTATCTTATTCACATTGCTATATATGAATTATATGCATATCTGTGCAACATTAATATCTGAAAATAAGTGTTGCTTACACAACAGAAATCCAGTCTGAAATGTATAATACAATCTAATTCAATTTATTTGAAACATCTACACAGAAATGGAAATACTCGTATCAGACAGAATGACTTAAGACTTAAGCATTTATACAGACTATGCAGCTTATAAACTAAGAATTGTGACTGAAAACTTGACTATTGTATGTTTTAAGTATATGATGCTGTAATACTTGTGCTGTCCATTAAAGTGCACAAATAGGCCTATAGGGAATTTGCATCTAGTTATGGGAATCCCGGATCATTTTATTGCCTTCGATATTGACTCTTTTTTATCAAAATGAACGGATCTTTTTCATTTCGGTAGAATATAAATTAAATGTATGTTAATATAGCCCAGTGATGAAGTTATGATGCTTAATCGTCATCTCTGTGGTGGACGCGCAATATGCAGTTTCATACGTAATATATAATCTGAGAATATTTGTTTTCTATTTGAACTGGTTTCATTATTTTACAGCACAAAACGTTTTGTTGTTATTTTGAGTATAAAAAAATGCAAACAGTTAACAGATTCAAACTATGAAATTATTCTTGTCAGTATGACCGAAAAATTTTTAAAGAGTTTTTTAAGTGCAAGTGATCTCACCGGCGCGTCCATGTCAGCCGGTCATGCAGTATATAAGCGAGCTGCTATTCAGCTTCCACACGCAGTCCACACAAACACTTGAACATGCGCTCATTTAATATAGACATTAGCCCACATGTAATACAGAGAATCCCTTCTGTATTTTAAGATGATTTTAATGTTTTAAGAACATAATAATCTGGGCTGCGGATTCCCCAATTCATCTACTCATGAGATGAGATGTAGGCCTATCAGTGATGATCGATGATCACATTTCTAATAATAAAAAAACAACCAAGGCAAAATTATGACAAACAGAAACGATTAATTCATTACATTAGTGATCGTTTTATTACACTGACTATAAAGAAATTACTTTCTTACCTTGCGTCGTGGTTCTAGTAATGTCGGATGAAATTCGACGTTGTGTTTGTCAGAAATCCTTGCGTTGCATACTCTGAACTGGACCTTGAAAATAAAAAAAGATTTGCCAGTTGCAAAGTCCTTGTAGCCAAACGTGACTATCTGAGGAGCTCGACTGTTGTCTGCCATTGTAACGGCCACAACTGTTTCAAGCCGCCAGGCGAGAGAGCAGTTTCCTCTCTATCGTAACTGCTCTATAGTAATTGGCCGTTACCTTGTTTGACGCGGTATGAGTTGAGCAGCGTTAAAGGCACAGGCGCTTTAGTGCTGCTGAGTCACAATAATTATTTTAGCTAATTTCATTACTTTACAAAGTTCAAGTCATTGTCGAGTCTTCCATTTAAAGTCAAGTCTCAAGTCAAAGTCAAATCAAGTCATTTTCTTACTTCAATCAAGCAAGTCGCAAGTCCTGAAAATTTGGACTCGAGTCAAGTCATGTGACTCGAGTCCCCCACCTCTGACCGTTTGCCTCAAATTACCCCCCTTCCTTAAGAGAGTTCACCCTACGTTTCATGTGGCAAAGATCAAGCCCGTGGTTCGCTCCCCCCTTCAACCCTTGCCCTCTGCCCCCCCGCCTCCTAGACTCATCGAGGGGTCGCCGACCTATACAGTACGTCGACTTCTCGATGTGAGACCGCGGGGTAGAGGTTACAAATACCTGGTAGACAGGGAGGGCTACGGTCCGGAGGAGAGATGCTGGATCCCCGCTCGTGACATTTTGGACCGCTCTCTTATTGATGAGTTACTCCGCTCTCGTGGGTAGGTCTTGGATGCTGTGAGGCATCTTTGAGGGGGAGGTTCCGTCAGGCTTTGCCTTTTGTTTATGTTATTTTTTGGTTGGTGTTAATTTTCTGCTGTATTTTGTCCCTGTAGATTTTTCTCGTCTGGTACACTGTTTAGCCTCCTTGTTTTGCTAATTACCCTCACCTGTTCCTCATCGCTGTTTCCCTCTATTTTAGCTTGGCTGTGCCAGCTCTCTTTGTGGCGATGTAAATTATTTGTGACGGTGTTGCTCTCGCTGTGCTTAGTGCTTTACCTGTTCATATTAATCCGTAGGAACGTGGCAACCCGTGAGCCGGTTTCCCCGTTCGGTTTACCTTTCCCGGATATTGTGGATTTTTGTTTTTTTTGCAGCCAGCTGTGTATCTGAGTTTTGGACAGGAGTTCCTTGCCTTTCTTTTGTTTTTTTCTGTGGTGCCTGTCTAAATAAACTTTGTTAACCTTACCTGCATCTGAGTCCCTTTGTGCACCGTGACAGTGTCAGACTTTCTGTAGTTTTGTCCAAATTCTGAGTGAACAACTGACTCCCTACATTTTCACTCCTTTTTACAAACAATGCACTCGGATTTTGAGTGTACATTCGATGTACACAGGCTCAGTCAATATTTCCCTTAATATAATGCGAGTCAATTGCATGATTAGAATCACCTTGGGTGCGTCCACTTCACTTTTAGACAGGCCCTCTTGAACTTCCCTAAGCACTTCCCCTTGTGGGAGTCCCCACCAACATTTTGAGGTGCGTTCCACTACGTGAAGTGAACGAGGGAAGTTTATATGGACAGACCATTGTTCCCTTGATTACAGTATGTAGACTTCAAGTAGCTATATATTCCACAGTTCAACTTGACTGTGATGTCACAGCAGATCGCTCAACTTTAGTGTATGGTATATATATATTTTTTTAATAAAGGCATACTAGTGTATATTATTGTGACGATGAGAGGGAGCCTCTCAGAGGCAGTACGAGTCCAATGGCACAACAAGATCAGCAGTCTTTGGGAGGTGCGACAGCTGCGGA
Source organism: Triplophysa bombifrons (assembly GCA_029783895.1). Classification (NCBI taxonomy): domain Eukaryota; kingdom Metazoa; phylum Chordata; class Actinopteri; order Cypriniformes; family Nemacheilidae; genus Triplophysa; species Triplophysa bombifrons. Next base: position 11,532,687 of record CM056455.1, read on the forward strand.
CCTCTCCCTGAACCCCCTGCACAGCAAAGTATGCTTCAAGCTCAGAGCCCTGGTCCAGCACCACCTTCTTCATCGATGCAGTGGCAAGGACCTCCGTGCACGGTGTGGCAAGGCCCAAAGAGACTTCCCCTTCAAGAGCATGAGGATATTGAACATTACCTGACCACATTTGAACGCATTGCGCAGAACTGAAGATACGCAAATGAGGACTGGGCTTATCATATCTTATCACAGGCAAGGCACTATGATGTGGCCCATGTGGACATTGCACATTGCTGATACTTTGGATTACGACAATGTGAAAAGTGCTGTTCTGCTCAAATATGACATTAGCTCAGAGATTTACAGGCAACAATTTTGAACCAATATTATTCAAGGTGGTAAGACTCCTAGAGAACTCCAAGCAAGGTTAAAGGATCTGTATGATAAATCTATAAAACCGGGGCAACGGACTAAAGAGGAGATTGGAGATGTTATCGTATTGGAGCATTTTCTCAAAATCCTCAATCCTGAGGATTGAGATTAGAACATGGATTAAGGAGCATAACCCGTATTCCTCTAAACAGGCTACAGATTTGGCAGAGACATTAATTTCAGAAAGGCGTTTTACATACCATCTGGGGTACACTCAAAGCAGGTCCCGTATCTCGTCTGGTATGTCTAGGGTTACTTAGCACACCAAAAGGTCTTAACACTACATATGTCCCTCAGGTTAAAACTGTTCACATCAAACGACAATATACTTCTGATAGAGATAAACTCCTCACAAACCCTCATCAGATGGATAGATCCCCATTTCTGTTTCATGCATGTGGACAAAAGGGGCACAAGAAGACAGATTGCCCATTACAAAAGGACAGTAGTTCACATTTTTGTACTCCCACAGACCATTAACCCCACACTATGAAACAACACACAACATTCACACAGTCATCTCAGTAAAAATATGGGGCAGATTGTTCAAGGCGCTGGTAGATACAGGTTCCAGCCAGACGTTAGTCAGACAAGAATGTTTGAATGATGCACAGACTCTATACAAGGGTAGCCTGAAGGTACAATGTATTCATGGGGATGAAAAAGAGTATCCAACCGTTGATTTAGATCTTTAGATCGAGGGCCAAGCTTACCTTTTTACACGGTTGGTGTTGTGGATAAAGCTCCCTACTCTGTTATGTAAGGCAGAGATGTACCGGTGATATTTCATTTACTAAAAGATGATAAGGAGGTGGCTGATGCTAGAGTGGTCACAAGGTCACAATCAAGGCAGCGGCTAGATGCTTTAGCCTCTAAAGAAAGAAGACAAGAAGGGAGAAGCGGCTTCAGAAAGTCAAGGGCACAATGGTCGCTGAGTATCTCCTTAAACCTAGTGATGACAGTTTTAGACATAATATCACACAATATTGCATATTTGCAAATGCAAGATGTCTCTCTGCAACCTTTATTTCATAAAGTGGGCAGGAGAGATAGGAGTTTTGTGACAGACAGGGAGCAGTTTGTTTTAAAGGACGAAAAGTTGTATCGGCAGTGTAATGCGGCGGAAAAGCTTGTGGTCCCTTCTTCCTTGAGGTTGATGATCTTGAAGCTGGGTCATTCCATCCTGTGGGCAGGCCATTTAGGTCAGCAGAAGACACTTGCTAGAGTGGCTAGTCGATTTTATTGGCCAAGGCAATATATGGATATTGTGGAGTTTTGTAACTCATGTCCTGAGTGTCAGTTGTCTGCCCCAATCAAGAAGGGAGACAGCCCCCCCTTGGTTAGCCTTCCTATTATTGATGAGCCATTTGCACGAATAGCTATGAATGTGGTAGGCCCCCTAGAGAGGAGCTGGACAGGGAACCGTTACATACTAGTTGTTTGCGACTATGCTATACAATACCCTGAGGCCTTTCCTGTCAAGAAGGTTAAGACGAGACAAATTTTCAATGCACTGACACAGTTATTCTCACGGGTAGGCATTCCAAAAGAAATATTAACAGATCAAGGCACAAACTTCATGTTTAAGTAGATGAAAGAAGTCTACACCCTGTTAGGCATACACCCCATCAGTACAACCCCATATCACCCTCAGACAGATGGTATGGTGGAAATTTTTTCAATCACATTTTGAAGTCTACGCTACACAAGTTTGTGTCACAGACAGGCTCGGATTGGGACCAGCGGCTGCCAAACTTACTTTTTGCTTATAAAGATGTTCCCCAGGCCTCCACAGGTTTTGCACCGTTCAAGGTGCTCTATGGCCGCCAAGTTCATGGGCCTTTGGATGTGCTCAAAGAGGCTTTTGAAGGAGAAAATCCACAAGAACAAAACAGCATAGTGAGGGAAAATGAGAGAGAAAATCGACTCATTGGCGGAATTAGTCCATGACAACATAACTAGAGCTCAGCCAAAGCTGTGGTACGACAAGTCTTCACGGAAAAGGTATTGGAAGCCGGCTAGAAAGTTTTGCTCTTCCTGCCAACTTCGGATAAAGGACTGCTTGCAAAGTAGCAAGGACCTTACGAGGTCTTTAGAAAAGTGGGGGAAACCAATTATAAAATCAGCTAACCAGACTGTCGCAAAAAAACTCAGATATTCCATGTGAATCTACTTAGACCATGGAGGGACAGGCAATACTCTGTGGTGGAGCATCTATGGGCACGTTCAGTAGAGGAGGAGACTGAGAAGCAATACAGTTTTCCCAATCGGAGTCATCTTTCATGTGAACACAGGCAGCAGCTTGAGGCCCAGGTTCCAGAAGGTCTCTTTAGTACCACACTAGGAAGAACAAGCGAGACACAGCATGACATTTGTCTGTTTGCACCAGGACCCATCCGTCAGATAAACCGTAGGGTTCCAGCACACCTTGTTCCTGACTTGAAAAAAAGAGATTCAGGTTATGTTGGTGTAATGAAGTTCAATATAAAAGACGGAAGGAGGCGGGAACCGGCAAACATTTAAACATTTAATCAAAATAATAACAAAGTAAAAAGACAGCCGACAGCCCCTCACGGACGACTGCCAGCGAATAAAACAAACCACAACTAAAATCCAGGCCTGGTCCTCTCTCATCGACAGTCCGGTTGCTCATTCTCTTATGCTCCTGATCTCTTCTGTGATACGAGACCGGTGCGCGCACAGCTGACGCTCATTAACTTTCACTCACCAGGCCTCGACTCACTGTCTTGCCCCGCCTACTCCACTAGAGTTGGACCTTGGGGTAATTGATCCATCAAAGAGCGAATGGTGCTGCCCAGTGGTCCTTGGACACAAAAAGGATGGGACCCTAAGGTTTTGTGGACTTTTCAAAGCTAAATGCCATTCCTGCTTTTGACCCATACCCCATGCCTAGAGTTGATGAGTTGGTGGAGCGGTTGGGGAATGCCAAGTTCCTGACCACATTAGACATGTGCAAAAGCTATTGGCAGATCCCATTAACGGATGACGTCAAAGAGCTGACTGCTTTTCGGGCCCTGGCAGAATTGTATCATCTCAATGTCATGCCTTTTGGGTTGCATGGAGCAGCAACTTTTCAACGCTTAATGGACCATGTGTGTGAACTCTCTGGGACAGACGGTTTTCCTGCATCATATATTGAAGACGTGGTCATTTACAGCGCCTCTTGGGAGGATCTGAGCATCTGAGTCGCTTAGCAGAGGTGTTTCACAGGATAAAAGTAACGTGGGTTTGAACAGCCGGTTTATACCTAATTTCTCCAGCCGGGCTGCAGTCCTCACGGACCTTACCCGGAAAGACAAGCCATAGAAAGTAGTTAGGACTCCTGAGTGTCTTGAAGCCTTCATGGACATAAATGACTGTTTTTGCCAGAAACCCGTATTGCAAAGCCCAAAGTTTGACCTCCCATTCAGAGTGCAGACCAATGCTTCAGACGTGGAGCTGGGGGCAGTGTTACGGCAGGGTGAGAAAGTCGTAAACCTGTTCAGTATATAAGTCACAAGTTGTTTCCTTGGAAGACCAAATAATCTTCTGTGGAGAAAGAAGTGCTGGCCATTGGACACATTAAGGTATTACCTAATTGAAAAGGAGTTTGCTTTAGGGACTGTCCACAGAGCTTTCCAATGGCTCCAGCGAATGAAAGACAGTATTGCAAGTATTACACACTGCGCTTTATCTCTCCAGCCATTCAAGCTTGAAGACAAGTATAGAGCTAAGGCCCAGAACGTTATTGCAGACTTTTTGTCCTGTCGCTCTGAAGAGTGACAGTCTTTCGGCATCATCGTCACCGTGTTAAGGTTTGTAAGCATGTTACAGTAAACAGTAAGGGAAATCATTTTGAACATGATTATCATTAAAACTGAATATACTGAGTATCCCTTTGTGTTTGTTAGCGGTTAGGTGCACACAGCCACTATTGTCACACTGCTCTTCAAGGTATTCTGATGTCTTATTGTTTATAAAATAATGACAATACTCACTGAATTCTTTTTACTTGACCATTTATTGAATTTGTTTAAGCAGTCAGGCAGATGTATAGGGAGCTGGTAAACACTTGTGTTCTCGTGTTGTAAGCACCACTGGCGCCTGGTTCGGGGTCGGGGTCCTAAAGGGGTCGGGTGCTCTGGGACACGCATGTTTAAAGTTCCGAGAAGAACCATTATTCCACTGCGGGGGATGCTTTTCTCCTTTTTGTTTAAATGAGCTGAAGGAAAGTTATCTCAGTAATTAATGGTTAAAGTATATTCCTTATATTAAAACCTATTTTCTTCCTGAAAAAATGTTTATTCCTCTTTTTGATTGGTATTGTACTTAAGTACACTTTTTCAATATCTCTACTTTACTTGAGTATTACTTTTCTGATTACTTGTGATTTTAACTACATTGGAAAGACAAATATCATACTGTAATAAGATTCAAGATATGGAAGGAAGGAGTCGGGAACCGGAAGACATTTCAAACATTTAATATAAATAATAACAGCCGGCGGCCCCTCACGGACGACCGCCGGCGAACAAAACAGAAACACGGAAGTAAAACATAAATACAAATACAAACACGTTCGGGCCCGGTCCTCTCTCTTCGACGGTCCGGTCGCTCGTTCCTTTTATATGCTCCCAATCTCCTACGTGATTCGAGCCCAGTGTGCGCACAGCTGGCGCTCATTCACAATTACTCACCGGACTCGAACCACGGTCTCGCCCCGCCTACTCTACTACACATACGTTTTATTCAGGCTAGCTTTGCAAATCCCAACCCTGGGATCTTCCCCGCTAAACTAATGTTAACATCAGCGCTACTACACAGCTGAAAGCGCTCTAAAAAGGCAAATAGAACAATACATGACGAAAAACGCATATTTAAAGTGTGGCGTTGTAATCATATGTGGGTTCAACTATTTGTGATGCATTGCTTAGAACGAGCGCTACGATCATTCAAAGATTATAGAAAACATTGTCATGAAAATTATCGGCATAACGGCTAAAGGGTAAATAAACATCACATACACATTTAGCTACATGAGATAGAAAATGGAAAATTCATCCGCATAGCCAGAGTTAAAGCGGCCCTACAACGATGTGTCATGCATTCTGACTTCTTTACAATGAAATACATCCTGTCTTCTCACGCTTAACATGGTCACCTTGTCAAAAAAACGAGTTGGGCGTATTACATAGTATTTCTGTGCTCGATACACTCCCCCAGCGATCGAACAGGTTTCATAATGTTTTTTTCTAAAATATAAAACTGTTTCGCAACAACTTTTCTTAGTCCCTTATAGGACAGTTCTCCCAGAAAAGCATGCGGCACGGCCACAGGAGAGCAGGAGATGGAGCATGTGAAGATGCCACTTTCACTTGTAAGTAGGAGAGAGAGAGAGCATATGTTCACAAAGTTCAGTTGTTTGTTTGTTCACTGCATTTGGGTGATGAATGTTATATAAACTGCGTATATAACGCTGGATTTTGGAGATCGTCTGAAACTGGAGCCGTCCCAGCGCTAAACGATGCAGGACATGAGCCACATGCGATGAGTGAAACTGAAGTCTGTGTTTTGTTGACAATGGGTGCGCAACAGCTTTGGTTCAGCCTACCCCTCGCCCAACACGCTTCGTATGATTTCAGAAACAATCATAAAGCTTTTTCTGTCTCTTATACATGTGATCAACCTAAATACTCTTTAAAGATACGAAGAATGTAATACTACTATATAGGTACTCAAGATTAATATGAGATTGGCAAAAACCCCGTGTGTTACGTCTGCTTTCAGGAAGTGTGCGTGCAAGTTAACATCAGATCTGCTGCTATATCCTTTAAAGCCATTTGGAAAATGAATTATGTTTTTTACTGTAGTAACTATAGTTGAAGTATTACTGCGGAAACTAAAGCAACAGAACCCTGCCCAAAATGCAACAGAAAATGTAATGGATTTAATGGTTATAATGGAAATTGTGTTGTATGGATACTCTACTTGTGTGTGATGGATTCTATTGGTGGGATGGTAAATTATTTTGGAATAAAACCCAAAACACACTACAAAGAGGAATGCACAATATGTCAGTGCACAGTCCACTGGACCACTTGCCGCCGTTGAGTACTTTTAAAAGGATGTTCTTCTGTACTTTTCCTCAAGGAAGAATCTGTTTTTAGAACTTTATTTGTAGTGGAGTAATATTTGACCAGTAGTATCTGCACTTTCACTTAACTAAGGAAGTTGTGTACTTCATCCACCTCTGTGTATCCTATCATGCATTATGTTCTGGATATAAATCATGAGACTTTTAGCTCTTGAAAGCTTGCTGAAAGCTTTCCAGTGTAAATCATACTACTACTTTTTAAGGTTATATCTTAATTTTTTCTATGTTTGGCAAAAATGTGTTTTTCTTTTGTTTTGTTTTTTGGGTACAGCTGATTTGATACAATACAAATAAAACATAATAAAAATATAAATCTGACTTGACGTATTTGAAACATTAAGTGTTACACATTTTATTGGTGAAAACTACATAGTCATGTTATTGTACATGCTTTTTATCACATAATTAGTGTAACAGTTCAACGTCTGCACATCCTCATCACCGGACTACACTTCCCCTAATACCTAGCACCCATCTCAAATGATCCTCATCACTGAACGTTAGTTGTTAATCCACATCACCTGTATATCACTCATTATCTGTTGTATTTACGTTCTCCCCTTCCTCGTGTTCTTTGTCCAGTATTGTAAATGCATGGTTATGGTTTGGTGCTTACCCCTATTTCTATGTGGATTAAAAAAAGACTTTTGATTACCTTCTTGTTGTGAGTATTCCCTGCACATCCCATGACAATTAGAAACACCATATTAATTACATGTTTGTGTAACCAGATCTACTCACCTCCTTGAAACAGGTCGGTCGGTCTGGTATGGGAGTCGGATGCTCTAACGAGTAGCTAAAGACCGTGGCCTTTAGCGTCTGTTGCTAGAGTGCCTCTTGAGGTCGGGGAGTGAGGTTTACACACTGCACAGCTCTTCACTAGCTGGCCTCTTTTACATTTGTAATTGTTAAGTGTGCTATGGATAAAAGAGAGGTAAAGAGAGAAAAATAAATCCCTGAACGATTCTAGCAAATTCTTTCTTTCAAATAATGGCACAGTGATTGCTTTTGTGAGATGAGTACATTAATAGCACCATACAGTTGTAATTACCATTACGAAACTTTTCACGAAGCAAAGCAGTATAAATCATAATTGTTTTCTTTGTGAATGTTGATTGTAGTGTTTAGTTTGTATAGATTTAGAACACTGGTCATCAAAATAGTGATACTGCTTGCCAGAAATACTGCATGTAGCCAGTTTATGAGATGACAGGTTTACACTGGAATATCGCATTTCCCAGATGTGATAGTGATAAAACAATAACACATAAATTTAACAACTAATACACATTTTGTCTTTGTTTACATTGCTTGGTCTTCATACTAATTAGGTTATATATTATTATATATTAAATATCTGTGGTATCTCTTACATCAAATACAGCTTACAAAACTTACACTATTCTATTAAAGGCATACTAAATATTTATAAGACAATGATGCATGTGCATGCATGCATAGACATATAAACATGTCTAAAGTAATATCATGTAACAAGATAAGATCTCAAAAGAAATAAAAGGGGATTTTATGTGAGTTCTGACTAAATACAATTTAGAAAAGGAAGAAGGAAAAGGTTTACCACAGAAATTCAGCAAAATGAAATATGTCGACATGTATGACTAATTGCTGTATTATGAAATGTTGGGGTTTCTTTTCATAATGCTACTTTTTCCTTGACGATAAAAATAGATAGATGGATATCAATGAAGCGTAAAAAAATCCAGATCTTGTGCAACACATACAAACACATAATGACCTGGTAATAATTGGCAAAATTCCTTAGAAAAAATCTCTCATGATGTTGCGCAAACTTGTCGGTATCAATTTATGGTATTTATGGTAGAATAGTATGTTCTAGTGCTTAACCTGGTGAACCTGGTCTATTTAAGTCAGTCTCTTTTAGACACTGGGGAGAGAGGAGGGTGACAGGGTGTTAAACCTAGTGTCTGTTTTGCTGCATCAGAAGATATTTTGTTTATAGTCAGTGTGAACAACTGGGTACCTTGAAGCCTGATGTACAGTTATTTTATTCAATTTTTTGTAATTTTATTTGTATTTCTTATTCACGTTATAATTTATGAATTTGTCACCCCGAACCACTTCATATACCTTAATAAAACTTATGTTTGGAATTGTACTGTGTTTCGCCTGAGGCTTCCTACCACCTCACTTTGCACAGTGGCATACATTACCACAATAATATTAATTATGTTGAGATTTAATTGCATAATACTTGTAGCTATCTTAGCCTATGTTAACAGTCAAAGTTCATACATGTTCTGGTTGTGTAATTTTATTTTTCTCCAATATCATTTACAGCTATCTATAGTTTTCATATTTTCTGCAACAACTGAAAAAAAATCATAATTGAATCGTTTTTTTTAATAATTCAGCTTTAAAAATATCAAGTGATCAAGGTCTTAGTGCGTTCCCTTTAAACCTTAGGCTGCATCCATGTACCCCACTTGTGGTCTTGGCCACTTAAGAGCGCGTGCACGTGACAGAAAGTGAGAGCGCAAGTCTGTCCAATATCTTAAAAACACCAAAGTGCAGTGCCCTTAATGCACTCTAAAAACCACACTATTTTGAATACCTCTTCCGAGTGGTATCATTGGACAGTAAAGAAGTAAATTTACCGGAGTAATTTACTTAAGTACACTTTCTGATTATCTCTACTTAACTTGAGTATTACTTTTCTGATTACTTGTGACTTTAACTACATTTGACAGACAAATATATGTTTTACACCACAACATTTATAAGAAGGTCCAAAAGTAGAAAGTTGTTTCTATGTTAGCGGGTTTTCCGGTGTGCGTAATTTTTCTGGCTTGAGTAATATTTCTGGATTGCTGTAAACAGGTTCAATAAATATAGGAAGAAAGGAGTCAGGGTCGGCGTGGCTGAGAAGAGTAAGATTCTTTTTATTGTCAATACTTCCGGGTATCAAACTTCCGGTTTTCAAAATAAGAGTTTCTATACGATCCTTTGATCGAAGCTTCTTTCTCGATGACTGTCTTGGACGCAACGTCTCTCGGCAGCTCCACACACACACGTCTTCTCAGCCGCTCTCTCTCCCCTCCTCTGGATCTGTCGATCCGTTTTATAGCGTCTCCTCGCCAATTACTAGAATGAAAAGCAGGTGATTTCACTAAACCGTTGATCTGCCTACTCACCGTCTTTCTCCCGACACTCTCTCTCCCCGCAGACCGTGCTGAACCACGCCCACCTCTCCACAATTGCATTCTGCCAGGACCACGGTTTCCAGGCTAGCTTTGAAATCCTGAGTTGGCTACCCCCCTCTGTGGCGGAGACCATCATCCAAGCTAGGGCCCCATCTACTAGATAGTTATACGCTTATTAATGGCGCCTCTTCTCGTCCTGGTGTCTCTCTCAACGAGAAGACCCACGGAGGTGCTCTATTGGGATTGTGTTGTCCTTCCTACAAGAGACTGGGGACTAACATCTCCCCCTCCACACTGAAGGTGTATGTAGTCACTTTCGGCACTCGTCACAACTCAGTTGATGGAAACTCTTTAGGGCAGCACGACCTGGTCACCAGGTTTCCTTAGGGGTGAGAGAAGGCCGAATCCGCCTTGTCTCCGCTCCATACCCTCTTGGGACCTTAATGTGGTCCTTGCGGGCGAGCCCCTCAGAGGTTCTGTTCTTCCTCACTTTTCGAGTAAGACCGCCCTCCTCATGGCGCTCGCTCCCTTCGAGAGGGTAGGGGACCTTCAAGCATTCTCTGTGTCCCCGAATTGCCTTGAATTCGGCCCTGGCAACTCTCAAGTTATCCTGAGACCCAGGCCCGGATATGTGCCCGAAGTTCCCACGACTCCCTTTCGGAACCAAGTGGTGAACTTGCAGGCGCTCCCCATTGGGGAGGAAGACACAACCCCACAATCCGTGTTGTGTCCAGTACGCACACTGCGCCTCTACTTGGACCGCACGCAGAGCTTCAGCTCTGACCAGCTCTTTGTCTGTTTTGGAGGACAGCAGTAGGGGAAAGCTGTCTCCAAACAGAGACTGGCGCACTGGATCGTCGTGGATGCCGCCACGGCGATCACAAGCATTCCCATTGGCAGTGTGGGCTCACTCCACACGGAGTATAGCCACCTCCTGGGCACTGGCCAGAGGCGCCTCTCTGGCAGACATTTGTAGAGCTGCGGGTTGGGCTACGCCCAATGACTTCACAAGGTTTTATGACCTTCGCATAAACCCGGTGTCAGCCCATGTCTTGCCTGCGAAAGCACCTCCCCACCCTCCAGCAGGTTGGGTCAGTGTGCTATCTACCTCTCTTCTTACCCAACCACTTGGTTAAGAATAGGCATCCCATTCCACCTCCCCTCTTACCCAATCACATGGCTTAGAACAGACATTCCATCCATCATTAAGCAAGCACCCCCTTGGGGTCGACTCGGCAGAGCAGCCTTCCCCCTTAGGCCGGGAGAACATATGAACTACCACAGATAGCTCTAACCGGACCTAGTGCTACCGGACGTCTGTTACATCCCCTCCGTGGGCTGTTCCGTCTGATGTATCCACATGAGATGTTCCCACTCCTGGTAACCCATGAATTCCACCTCGCGGTTAACTACTCAGTTCACACATTCCATGCGATCTCCCCCAAGGGCGAGACCATATCTATATCCAGTGTATTCCTCCCCCTGGGTAGGAAGTGGCCTCTGCAGCGCATCCCTAATTAAGGAAGCCGCGCTCACCCGGTGTAAACCCGATCGGACGGCCTCTCGCCAGTAGAGAGCTAAGGCCTCTGTCCGTGAAAGGTTACCGGTCAGGGTTGTACCCATCTTTCTCCAAGAAAGCACTGGGACCCCCGACCATCACACTGGAAGGTTACAGTTTCGTGAAAGCCTCGTGCCCAGGCCTGTTACCGTCGCTTTGCTAGAGATTGTGACACAAAACAGCGTTGTGGCTTTATCCATAGGAACCCAATCTGTTGGCTCGACACAAGTCGAGAGACCGACAGAAAGGGAACGTCTTGGTTATGTCTGTAACCTCAGTTCCCTGATGGAGGAAACGAGACGTTGTGTCCCTTATGCCACAACACGTATCGTCCTCTGCTGTAGTCGTGAGAGGCTCTCAGGCTCTTTAGAACAAAAGGTAAATGAATGCTGCACGCCGTCTTCCTTTTATACCGGATATCCGGGGGGGAGACCGCCATGCAAATTTCATTCGCCACATTTCATTGGCCTCTTCTATAGTAGTCAGAATTGATTGGTTCTCAAGGGCGAACCCCATCTGTCGGCTCGAGACAACGTCTTGTTTCCTCCATCAGGGAACTGAGGTTACAGATGTAACCAAGACATTTTCATTCGCAGAGCCAGAGTTAAAGCGGCCCTGCAATGATCGTACAGGTTTGGGAACGTTTTTTTCGAACATATAAAACTGTTTTGCAACAACTTTTCTTAGTCCCTTATTGGGCAATTCTCCCGGAAAGCATGCGTCACGGCCACAGGAGAGCAGGAGAAGGAGCATGCGAAGATGTCACTTTCACTTGTAAGCAGGAGAGAGAGAGAGAGCATACGTTCGAGAAGTTCAGGTGTTAGTTTGTTCACTGCATTTGGGTGATGAATGTTATATAAATGGTGGATATTACGCTGGATTTTGGAGATCATTTGAAACTGATATATGGAGCCTTCCCAGCGCTTAAAGATGCAGGACATGAACCACATGCCACATGAGTGAAACTGATATCTGTGTTTGTAGTCAATGGGTGCGCAAGTGCTTTGGTTCAGCCATATTTCCCTAACATGCCACAAGGAAACACTGTTTGGTTCAATTTAGTTTCCGTCAGGCCTTGTTGTTACGTTACAACGTTGGGATGGTCAGTGTTATAAATTCTTTGGTTTTCCTTTGAATTCATGGTTGCGGAGCGTGCAATTATCTTTATTTTATAGAAAGACGTTTTTTCGAAAATGGCTGCTCCATCTTAAAGAATGGTTTCATTTTCCGTTCTAGGCTTGAAATAAATCACAAATAATTACTCTTTAATAGTTCAATCTTTGCTGGATATTTAACCTGACTATCACTTTCGATCCTCAAAGCTCTCATTGTGTTATGTCAGGTGTTCAGTTTAGTTTGCTTTATTTCAGTTTTGTTATGAAGGCAGCGATAAGTTAGATGCACCTGAAATAACTCTCATGGCAACTCTGGACATGAACTTCATGTGTATATGTCCTCATACAGTGAGACACATACAAATCCATGAGCGTCACGTGTAAAGCATGTTAATCCGTGCAACACATTCACTCATACATGTGGAACCGGCAGATGACAGATTTAATGGTGTCAAACGACACAGCTAAAACGAATATTATCGTTGATATATTATAGACATGCATGGTAGGTTGATTGGCATCTCTGGAAAAATTGTCCGTAGGGTGTGAGTGCGTGAGTGAATGAGTGAGTGTGTGTGCCCTGCGATAGGTTGGCACTCCATCCAGGGTGTATCCTGCCTTGATGCCCGATGACTCCTGAGATAGGCGCAGGCTCCCCGTGACCCGAGGTAGTTCGGATAAGCGGTAGAGAATGGAATGGAATGGAAAGGTTCAAAAGCAATTGAACTGAAAGGTACACCGTTTACGTTCAAATCATACCACAAACTGACATAGATTTGTGGGGGTGTTGTTATACGAGGTGTTTCAGGCAGGTCTGGGTAAGCGGCCCTTCAATTTACTGTTCAATACATGCATGGACAACTTATAACACCCCAAAGACACAGAAAAACATGTATTCGTGCCATACGACCTCTTTAAATGGCAGGATTCCACGTCCGCATATCGGAAATCATGTTGCTCTTAGCCCATGTGAACTCAATGCAGCCGAGAATGAGTTTCAATCACAAAATAAACCCAAACTACACTCACCTAAAGGATTATTAGGAACACCTGTTCAATTCCTCATTAATGCAATTATGGTGGTGGTGGTGTAATGGTGTAAGGGATGTTTTCTTGGCACGCTTTAGGCCCCTTAGTGCCAATTGGGCATCGTTTAAATGCCACGGCCTACCTGAGCATTGTTTCTGACCATGTCCATCCCTTTATGACCACCATGTACCCATCCTCTGATGGCTACTTCCAGCAGGATAATGCACCATGTCACAAAGCTCGAATCATTTCAAATTGGTTTCTTGAACATGACAATGAGTTCACTGTACTAAAATGGCCCCCACAGTCACCGGATCTCAACCCAATAGAGCATCCTTGGGATGTGGTGGAATGGGAGCTTTGTGCATCCCACAAATCTCCATCAACTGCAAGAAACTATCCTATCAATATGGGCCATCATTTCTAAAGAATGCTTTCAGCACCTTGTTGAATTAATGCCATGTAGAATTGAGGCAGTTCTGAAGGTGAAAGGGGGTCAAACACAGTATTAGTATGGTGTTCCTAATAATCCTTAGATTAAGTGAATGGGCGGTGTGCCGTCGATTGGCGTCATGCATATACAAGCAGAAGGACAAGCACACTTCAGACAAACAAGCTGCTCTGTCTAGTGCTCTTGCAAACTGTATCGCACCCGTAAGACCTCACAGCACGTTGAGAGTAATTTAAAAAGCCTACAGAGCATTCTGCCCTCGCGGTGCTTCAATGTCATACTCATGGGTCTGTGCGGCACAGAACGGTGTAAAAATACACCTCTTGTTTAGACGACATATATCATAATCCTGGTAAAAGTTGAGGACTCCTTCAAGATCGTTTGAGATTTAAGATGGTCAAATCGCACACCCCTTTGTCCTTATCAAAATGCAACATTTTATCGAGTTAGGAACGAAAACTTCAGTCTATTTGTTTTACACACATCTCATTCTCTTTCCTGATGGCAGCAGCTGGTACTCGCTAAAATGGGGATGTTCGTGATCTGCACTGATATTTGGTTTTCTCATCACTGCCGTTCATATAAAGTCTACATATCTACAATAGGTCTTATATTGTTTTATTCTAACAATTTTCATTACTGTTTTGCAGACATGAGTCAATCGTCTTCTGTTGAACAAACAAGTTCGAAACTAGGCTGTGAGGTTTCTTGACATTGAAGGCTGGTGGTTACAATTTCATACAAGTATTATGATGTTTTTATGAAGTATATTTTAGGCTGCAGGTCCAGAGTGTATAAATGCGCTAAGTACTTCATGACGGGACTCCAGCTGTGGATTTTAATGAGAATATTTCTTGCCGTAATTCCTCATGGAATCATTTCATACATATGCCCTCCGAGTTTTGGTAGAATGAAAGCGTTAAGTTTAACTCTCAAGTCTCAGCAAACTCAAGTCACTATCAAGGTATTTTTCATGCATATACTGGTGGTGTGGTCTTTTCTCATTTATTACTCTCGATCACGTTCTATCACTCAGCCACTGTAGTTTTCGTATGTGGTTTCATCTCAATGCCATAGCCTATCAAGGCCTTTGTTTATTGTTGCGGCCTATCAAGCCTTTTGTATATTTGCTCTGGCCTATCAAAGCCTTCGTTTCCATATCGTGGTCTATAGAGGTGTAGCAAAACGTGGCCCAACTAGTAGTGACTACGCCACACCCGAATTACCGGGGAAATAATGTAATAAATGGGACACAAGTCCTGTTTGCTCAAGAGAGGCAGGAGGCGTGAGTTCACAATTTAACAAACAATTTTTATTACATAAAAGAATTAACCAAATAATAACTCACAATAAATTGTCTCGATCCGTAAACAAAGATGAAATAGATAAATCACTGCAGGGGCTGAGGCCCGAAAGCAGGCTAGCTATAGTTGCACACGGCAGAAACACCAGCATTCAAAAGTCACGCTCCACTACAAATAGTGATCAGAAATTACACAGCACTAATAACCCCTAGTGTTAAGGTGAAGGCCGTGCAGCTACCACCACCAGCCCACTTCCTGGCATACTCAGCTCCTGCAGAATACAAAAAAATTAAATAAAAGATAAACAATCCACTTAAAACAAAGACAGAAAACAACAACAACCATTTATGACAAAAGAATACACATTCCAGACAATATGGTAACGTATCGAAATCACACAATCAGTCACAGCAAATTTTATAACTGACAAGACTATTTGGCTGCGATCAATCCCTGCAAGAAGTCATTGAACAGCTATGATCATGCAGCTAACGGACTGGCGACAGAACGAGCCAAATACAAACTAAGACAGGCACATAAACCGAAACAAAATTATGAAATAACAGAAACAAAACCCCTTTAAGGCCCATTAGAGCCCAAGACAGATCGCCATAGCAACAGACGAGCTGGGATCCCAAATAAGTTCGGTTTCCCCCAAAGTAGCAGACGTGGCTCGAAAAGCAAGGGTTACTGACAGCAAGTTGTAAATATAGCTGCTCAACCTGGCTTTAACGAGAGCAAAGAAATCTTCCTGATTGAATATCGGCACACACACGTGTAATCACAAGCACAAAATCATACGATGGATCTGTTAGTAAGTCAACAAACAGCTGGCATTCCGACACGGCTACTAAGAGACGCCACACCGATGGAAGCCCCGAAGGCACGCCACAAATGTGGATGTGTGGATGTCACCACGAAAACAATGAGCAGCCTCGATGGCCGAGTGTCACACTCCGCGGTCTCTTGGGATGAAGGCAAGGGGCGGGCTTTCGACAATGACGCATTCCAGGAGGCATGAACACAGAGTCTATATCACTACGGGCGGTACCCCATTGGCTATATACATAATGAGGATGACGTGGCAACGAGTCACTCACTTCACCACAGAGGCTTTCGTTACTACGTTATAGTTATCGAGGCCTTCACAACCTCGTTGCGGACTATTAAGGCCTTTGTCCTACGTAGTGGCCTATTGTGGTTTTCCACGGGATATTCGAACACTCCTTTATTAGCAACCGTACCCCCTATACGGTTTCACTCCTGCAATTTTATACACACAATGAAGCGCTCTTTCACTGAGTATCATGGTATTATGTAGCTTCACTCATGCTTCGGCGGGTTTTATGATTATCAAGTATTTTCATGCATCTACTGGTATTGGTGGTGTCTCGTTTTCTCATTTATTATTCTCCAATCACGTTCTATTACTAGTCACTGCAGTCTTCCACATGCAGGTACCGAGGTTCCATCTTAATGTCATGGCCTATCAAAGTCTTATTCTATTGTTGCGGCCCTTTCGAGGCCTTCATCTCCATGTTGTGGCCTTTCAAGGCCTTCATCTCCATGTTGTGGCCTTTCATGGCCTTCATTTCCACATTGCGGCCTATCAAGGCTTTTTTCTCTCTACTGCCTATCGAGGCCTTCATCACTGCTACAGCTTATCGAGGCTGCTGTCCTACGTAGTGGCCTATTGTGGCTATGATCTCCATGGGATATTTCGAGCAGTCCTCTATTGGCAACTGTATCCATATGCAGGGTTTCAACTGCAGCTATTATGTTGATGGGCAGATGGTCTTCCTCAGCATTTGAATCCTACATAAGACCTGACTCCAAAATCATCCTCGATGCTCAGCAAGCTCTATCACGTCTCAATCAAGGTATTTTCATTTTTCATGCATATATATATATATATATATTATACTGGTGGTGCCGTTTTGCTTCTCATTCATTACCATTCGATCAAGTTCTCAAATAGGGCCTATCGATGCCTCAGTCTCCATATCATGGCCTATCGTGGCCTCTGTCTTCATGTTGTGGCCTATCGAGGCCGTCGTCTCAATGTCGCGGCCTATCAAGGCCTTGGTCTCAATGTTGTGGCCTATCAAGACCGTCGTCTCCATGTTGTAGCCTATCGAGGCTTGTCTCAATGTTTTGGCCTATCGAGGCCGTATTACCACATCGTGGCCTATCAAGGCTCAGTTTATATTACGGTCTTTCAAAGTCTTTGTCACTGTCATGACCTATCGAGGCCTTCCCCGTAACGTTGTAGCCTCCACATAGAGACCTCCATAACCATGTAGTGGCACATTGAGGCTTTGTCCCTATGTCAGGATCTATCGAGCCTAGTCTCAATTTGTTGGACTGTCGAGGCTTGCCACAATGATTGTCTCCACACAATGAAGTTTCACGAGATTATGACGATATTACAAGCTTCACTCAAGGTTCGGTGGATTTTACAATTGATGTCTTACTAACATTTTTTTTCTTAATCTCGTTATTCAGGAACCTCAAGAAACTTCAACTTCAACGATGGGTAGAAATTTCTTCCTTAAAATCTTTGGGGGTAAGCCCTGCTCCAGAGGCAAAGTCCTCTAAAATCTTAGGGGTTGGCTGCGCCGCTACCTTCATCATCAGGCAGGAAGTGCAGGAATTCTTGACCCTCTGGATGCGAGCTATGGATGGAGGCCTACACCAAAGAACTATATATTTTACCATATTCGCACCTTGTCGCTGATCAGTTGTCTAATAAATGTTCATTGTCAAGTATTCTCGTCTCCTGAGTCTTTCTGGTAGAAATAGTGTTCTGTACGATTTATAAGCTTTTTGCCCATGGGACCTCAATTTTGATCCCCACGGTGACACGAGTCCCCATGAGTTGGTGTGCATTCAGGTTAATGTCCCCACCAGGATATAAAAACAAGACACATACACAACATGTCTGGTTTATTTTCTCCGTGGACACACACACATATACAGACACTTGTACAAGAAAAATGACCTGCTACAAACTGTCTGATGATATTCTGGGAAAGAACGTATAAAATATAAAAAGGCACACAGAGTCAAATTTTGTTTCTCATCTGATTAGCAACTCTATCTTCAACAACAATTTTCTTCATTTGATGAATTTGGCCTCCCAGTGTTCTCAGCTTTACATTGTTCGTCAATTATTAAATACATTACTATTTGATTTGAACAAAACACAATTTTAAATGTAAAAGTCAGCAGATTTCAATATCATTTAAAATTTTTGCACAACTGAAACATTTCAACATATCAACCAATAAGCAGCCAGTGACCTGTTGCATTAGGCAAGTTAAACTCAGAGTTACATTTTGAGTACCCAAAACAGACAAATCATTCTGCCTTTTAAGTCTGACGTGACCATTCGCATAGCACGGAAGGACAGTATTCTAACATACAGGAAAGCATTAAAGATTTCAAGATCCGCCTACCTTTCCTCAATTATAAAAGATTACCGAATTGGCGAAATTAACCAAGAATAATGTATAGCAGTGATGAATTTATGAACTATTTCACAAATATGCAGAGGATTGCAATGGATTTCTGCTGCAGTGCTTTATCGCCCTAGAGATTTGTTTCCCATCTGAGAGGGCTAAAATCTCATTCAAGTTGTCATGTTGACAGGTTGATTGCTCCAATGGGTAGAATCATTATGGCAGCAAAATGGACCGGCCACGCAATCCCTCGTTGCCTTTGTCACTCAGTTCAGCGAAATCTTCGACCTGCAGCTCATCCCCAATCACTGCACCATGCACTACAAAAGCCATCCACTCTCAGAGACTCTTTGTCCGGTCTCCCCTATGGAAAAAGGACTCATACCAGTGGATTAAGATTTACCATCGTGTTCAGAGGCTGGCCATCTTGACCTCATCTGTTCACCTCTTCAGGTTCCAACTTTCTCTGAAAGGACGTCCGGGCATGCCTACAATGCGGCATTGAGGCACAGCATCTCGTTCCCGCCTTTTCGTGGAACAGGATTACAGCCAAGTAACTCGAGACGTTTCCTATCAAAAGCTACACTCGATTGCTGCGTTTTAATCGCTCTGGGAACGAGAATATCAAAGCCGTCGCACTGGAAGTGTCTGGACCCCCCAAGGTTGTGTGATATGTGTGCACAATCCGAGAGGAGGCCTCAGATATGACTCTGGGATGTAGACTCCAGGACACGTGAGCCTGGAGTAGCACAGACATCCAGACTACAAAATCTGACAAATGTGTGTGAAGAGGACCCGCCCACTGCATCACACACTTGCTGCAAGGGGAGACCTCTTGCTAAGGCCATAGAAGATGAAACCCCCCTTGTTGAATAAGCTCTTACTCCTAGAGGTGAAGCTTGACCTAGCGCCTCATAGGCAAGAGCAATAGCATCCCTCACCCAATGTGACATTGTTTGCTTGGTGGTAGCTGCCCCTTTGTTGCGCCTCCCATAGCATATGAAAAGCAGCTCAGATTTACGCCACTGGCTAAATGTGGTGGACGTAAGTCTAAAGAGCATGTACTGGACACAGTAGGTGTAATCATTCCTGCTCCGACGTCATGAACAGCGGAGGGCAGAAGACCTCAAGAACAACCGGATGCACAGTGGAGAACGGAACTTCAGGTAGATAACTTGGGTGAGGATAGAGAATAGCTTTGACCATCGCAGGGGAAAAAAATAAACAGGAATCTACAAATTTACGATTCTCTAATGAGAGGTGATTGCTGTTAGAAAAAACATTTTAACAGGCGCTGACTCCATAGGTTCGCTAACCAGAGCTCGAGCACTATCGCTTAGTCCCATGAAGGGACTGTTTGTGTAGAAGGAGGCATCAGCCGCCTCGCTTCACAAATAAAGCGGGCGAATTAAGGGTGTTTTCCCACAGAAACCCAATCAATCAGGGCGTGGCAGGCCGAAATGGCGGTGTAATAAGGTTCAATAAAAGGAAGGAAGGAGACAGGAACCGGCAAACATTTAAAAATTTAATAAAGTAATAACAAATTTAAAAGATAGCCGGCAGCCCCTGCGACTGCCGGCGAACAACACAAACCACAACTAAAATCCAGTCGTCCTCTTATGCTCCCAATCTCCTCAGTGATACGAGACCGGTGCGCGTACAGCTGACGCTCATTATCACTCGACTCACGGTCTCTCCCGTCTACTTCACTACAGGCAGCCACATAAACCCTGAGAGTACCGGGCTTGTCCCCGAAGACAGTTTCTCAGCAAAAACTCCAAGACTGAAACTGATTTTCAATTTATTTGTAGCAATACACAATGAGGTGTCACACATATCACACAGGCCCTAGCATTTTGGGGGCCCTAAACTGATTACAAAATGAGGCCCTCCATCACCTAATGTACACAACATACTAACCTTACACAGATTATATCACACTGACAATCTGACAATGTCAAATTAACAACACAATATTATCCCTTTACAGCTTTCCTGTAGCTCAGTTAGAGCATGGTTCTAGCAATTCTAAGATCATGGGTTTGATGCCAGGGATTGCACATACACAGAATGTATAGTATAATGCAATTCATTTAAGTCGCTTTGGAAAAAAGCATCTGCCAAATGCATAAATGTAAGTTCTGATTAAATACACACAACATAACTTAGAAAGCTTAAAGCGTGCAATCAGTTTATTCAAAAGAAAGAGGTTACAAGCAGAACATCAAAAGTAATAACATATACTACAGTCAGTTTTGCTGTATTTGTGAATTAGTAAATTAATCTTTTAAATAAAAATTCTAAGGACACTGGAGGATGTGGTGGAAGCAACATATAAGCCGGAAGCAAGGCCAATGTAGGCTGAGACAGGGCCAAGACTGTCATGTGAGGAGGAGGCAGCTGCTGCACAAAATAGATGGAAAAACAGAAGTAAATTTGATCGCTCATTATGATAATTTAGTATTTTTGTGCTAATTTTAATATTTTTTATAATATGTTTTACTATTAAAGCTTTGTACATGTAGTATTGTTAACATAAAAAGGCTATTTTAGTTGTATTTCAGTTAAGTGAGATCTATAAGAAAGTTATTTAACTGACCTGCATTTTCACCAGCTCTAAGTTTATTCTTTAGAAAATACTTCAAAAGTGCCCCTAAGGTGTACAACACACGCACACACACGCACGCACAGAGACAAACACACGACACACACACATTGTTCAAATTATTCTATCCCCTTCCACACTAACCGTCACAATACACATTAAGCATATTTTATTTAAAAATAAAACTCTTGTATGTTTACTGAGCGGAGAGTCCTTGTTCACAACCTTTACAAGTACACACAGCTTATTTTCAACAATGTTTTATTTACAGTGTCCTGTTAAAATTGATTACATTTTTAATTGAACACTTACCCTTTTCTTGATCCTTTCTTTTCTCATCTTCTTTCCTCTTCTTCCTCTTCTCTGCACCAGACTGATAGTGCCGCCACGCACGGCAGGGGCCCCCTAGTGGCCACGCAGGGCCCATGCAACTGCCTATATCGCTTATTAGGTAGGGCCGGCACTGATATCACAAGTCCAGTATGGAGTATCACAGGGTTCAGTTTTAGGGCTTCTGATCTTTCCACTACACATGCTACCTCTAGGAGATATAATTAAGAGACACTGAGTTAGCTTTCATTGCTATGCTGATGATTCTCAAATCCTCACGAAACACAGCAGTTCAATAGATTAATGGAATGCATAGCCGATATAAAAATCTGGATGACTAGTAACTTTTTATTGTTGAACTTGGACAAAACAGAAGTGTTACCATTGGACCGAAATTGCCATAAACAGTGTGCAAGACTGAAGGGAATTTGATTTTATAGGATTTATTATTTGTAATGTCTCAGGACTTTAATTTTGAAAAGCAGCCACAGATAACCTGTTGGTTCAGGTAAGGTTCTAAATGCCTATAGATGGTATGCATTGACATTACTTTCCCACGTGAATATATCAGGACACGCCCTGGGACATGCTCCCCTGGGTGGCAAAACACCCAACAAAATGGCTGAGGAGAATAGGAGAAACCAAGCAACCGCGACTAAAACACGCAATTATTTGCTGAACTTACAAACAGCTGAACTCCATGATAATCCTTATGACTTCACTACAACTTACAAAGAAATAGTCTCGGTTACATATGTAACCTCTGTTCCTTGATGAAGGGAACGAGACGTTGTGTCGACAGAATGGGGTTTGAACTTGAGGATCTATCATCTCTGATTGATGTCCCAGAGGACAGTTTCTCCAGCAAAATCTCCTACACTGAAACAATCTGCCATTGAATTGGGTATGCATGGTGTGCCATGCACCATCTGTCAAAAACGCTCCATCTAATGGCGTAGCTCCTTCTAGTGGAGGGAGCTCTAGCACTTAGAATAGGCTCTACTACATCAGGCGGAAGCCCAGCACCTTCCAGCTGGTGCCCTTCACAGGCCAGGCATGGAGGTTCCAGAGCTCGTTTCTGAAACACTGTCCCCTAGAAAATCATCTAGAATTGGACGCAAACCCCCATCCTTCTTGGGAACTAGAAAATACCGGCTGTAATAGCCTGACTCTCTGTCTGATAGGGGAACACGTTCTATGGCCCTTTTGTCCAACAGAGCTTGTTATTCTATTGAATCCTGTAGCCCTTGGCTACAGTCCTTTCTACCCATGGAGAGATACTTAAATCACCAGCTGGACTCCATGGTAATCCTTATGGGTTCACTACGACTTACAAGGGAATGGTCTCGTTCTGTCAACAGAATGGGGCTTGAACTTGAGAACCTATCATCTCTGATTGTACTTTTAAAAGGCCGATGAACTTGGCGAAGGGCATGCCAGTCGCTGCCTTGTGCATACGGGCATAAACGGAAGATGCCTTGCCCATTCATTCACCTTTCGGGCTGAGGAACCTGAGGGGTATTCTTGGTCGCTGCAGCGGACGGCGAAGCGTTGCGGCATGAAGGACACAAAATCTCTTTCGCTCCATCAAGGAACGGAGGTTACATCCGTAACCGAGACGTTCCCTTTATGTCGGTCTCTCGATATTGTGACAACAGAATGGGGTCCCTATATGAAACGACACGGTGCAGAAACACGTCACGACTTCCATTGGAGTGACATTCAGTCACTAGTGAGCGCTACCGCAAATCGTAACCTTCCAGTGGTTTAGTAACGCTACATCGACGAACGCTTCTTCAGCATGCTGGTGGCCCAGGCATCTGATGCAAGTATCGTGCCCGTCAGGTTCGAGGATGAGGCGGTCAAATCCAAGATTGCAAGACATGTCTGGCAACACGAGCACTCTGCAGGAAATTTTAGCTCTTTTAGAAAAATTTGCTCCTTTAGACACCTAGGTCCGCTACCAAAATGGGGTGGAGACTGACATGCCATGCCATTCGCTTGTGGCCCTTTAAAAGTACAATCAGAGATGATAGGTTCTCAAACCTCATTCTGTCGACACAACATCGAGAGAACATCGGCTAAAATGTCAGACTCTAAAATGACAGCAAGATTTTTTACCTTATTTTATGTCTTTAGACAAGTCAAGGTATGTCTTTACCTTGTTAGTTTCATCATTGTTACCAAAACAAATGACTTCAGTTTTGTTTTTATTTAACTGAAGGAAGTTTTGACACATCCAGCTTTTAATTTCTTCAATGCACTGGCAAAGAGACTTAAGCTTCAAATGTATCCTTTTTTGGTTTGTTTATTTAATTCTGTGAATGGTATGTATTATTTTTGTGATTTTTGATTATTTAAGGAGCATCTAAACGTTGATTTAGACATGCATATATGTCCTAAAATTTTTATTTATTGCAAATGATTCATATTTTGTAAAACATGTTGATACACCAGCCTGGACAAGGACTCTGTGAGTCAGAAATAATGCATTGGATCTTATTAAGAGCATGTGTCCTTTTCCTGGAGTCCAATTCTCTGCTTTTTTAAAGAATGAGAGTGGTAGGACAGTGGTGACAGGCAGCAGAGGAATGGGAAGAGAGAGTTCAGAGGTCCTAGATGCAGGGGTGTAGCAATGAACCATGTCACTGTGTGCTGAACAATTTGGAAGCTGCTCTTAATCTCACTGTTTGTTTGTAGATGCTATCAGAGCTTGTCTGTCGATACGGGCCGAAGAATAATTTGTCCAGTGATTAATTTGTGGAAGATTCTAGAAAGGAATGGATAGCATTTTATTTTGATAAACAGCATTTACAAAAGGAGCAGCTGTAAATTCTATGTGTTGCATACTTCACAGTGTATTCTGTAAACTGCTCACTACATGGTACTGTATGTGTGTAACATTAAAATATTTTATTTTTCAAATACAAACTAATATACTTACAAGGACTTTGGCCACATCAAATACAGTAGTTTTAACACTTAAATGTTTGTCAAATACTCTTCGTATGAATAACGATACACTGTAAAAAAAATCTGTAAAATTTACAGTAAACTACTGGCAGCAGGGTTGCCAGCCAGTTACTGTAAATTTTACAGCCACAGTTCTGTAATTTAATTTACAGGCATTTTCTGTAATTACATAATACAGGAAAAAACTGTAATATTGAAAAGCAACAGTATAATGCTGTATTTTTTACAGCCAATGGCTTGATTTTAATTTACTGTATTTAGAAGAAATACATAATCACTGTATATCCAGTCTGTTTTGCATACTGGATATACAGTTTTTATTTATTTTTTTATTGATACAAAAATACATTCCAGACGAATTTTGTACCTTGTTGTACATGAAATATTTTTATTTTATAAAACAAATATTTTATTACAACACAAGGAATGTTTAAACATTCATGTTTAAACAACACGTTAACCAACATAACCATCATGTAACAACATCGCATAACAAGACCCAAGTGAGTCTGTAAAACGGTCCACATCTTGATCCATCAGAGCACAACAAGTAGCTAGAACTATGGAAAAGAAAAAAAAGAATAATGTTAGATATTCAATTTATAGTCAGAGGAAAAACAGAGGACAACACATACAGTCAGAGACAGAGAATAATACAATGATGTAATTGTGCGTGCGTGCGTGCGTGCGTGCTTCTTACTTTTCATCGATTACACTGAAAATTCATCATTGTGTTTAGAAGAGCGGCAACATGTGGGTTCACTGCAACCAGTTTCTTCTGTATCTTGGCATTTTAGATGACGCTTCTTCTTGTTCCACTCTCTGGACTAATATCTACAAAGAGTCAGGAAAAACTAAATGTTATATATTAAATATACAAAATAGATTATATTAAAACACATGAATTAAATCATCAGCTTGCTAGTGTTAAATAGGGTAGACTTCTAAATAATTTCCACTAAAAAATCGTTGAGAAATATTGTTTTAAAGGTCTTAACAGGTATATAACATTAACATATCTATAAAATGCAGGTAAGGAAGTTGTTCAACCAATACCTTTCAGTGGACTCCAAGATACACGCTGCCCATCCTGGTGCTCAAGATTGAATATGTAACATGAACAGAGTGGGAAGGCCAGACATGAAGCTGTGCTGAGCACCGTCACACACAACCTAACCTTCAGTTGTCAGCATCCAGTGGCCTGCATGGCAAAGTGTGTCCTAAAACAAACAATACCACATGTAACAATAGTTAATAGTTACTATAGACTTTTATCTTTAAGCCTTTTACATTTAAACTCCATTTAAGTATAAGTGACTCAACAAACAAACTCTAAGCAAATTAAACAGAGTAACTTACACTTAAAACCGTACTTATACAGAAATGTAAGCCATTAACGTTAGGGATGTCACGGTCAAGAAATTGTCACACTGGTATTTATAACGGGCCGTCTCACTTCCACCCTCCAACGGTCCTATTTGGGAAACAGGCCTACTCTAACGATGAGGGGTCGGTAACGTCTTTTGCTCAAGCTCTCAGCTGGCCATAGACTGTATATCTAGCTGGTTACGTACATTAATCACATTACCAGGCTATCCTCCGTGAACATCGACTTACCGCAAGCTTTGGTGACTCGTTTTAATTTGGGCGCTCGATTTAACGGATAACTGCATATGCAAATTTGAATTACACCACAAAATAATCACGACCGAGTGTGGTATTCAACACTATGTTCCCGTGAATCGCAACAGTCGAAGCATGAAACTTTTACCGTGTCTACGGCGGGCGCGATGTTCAACATTAATAAACAACCGTCAACTTACTAATACAATGAACTGTAGCTCGTCACATACCGCCTTCGCTCCTGGTGTGAACAAAAACTCTAAATAACATGAACAACTTCTGTCCTCAGGTGCTAAAGAGACGGAGAATGTTTGAAATCTTACCGCGACGGCGCTGCTGAAACCCCGCGCAAGACTCCTTCGGTCCCCGCGGATGGAGGTTGAATCCGGGGTTACAAATATTAAACGCGAATGTAGATACCTCTATATAACATAACCAGTATGATAGTTACCAAATATGGAAAATAAACGTAATAAGTCACTTACCACAGGTGTGAATCAATCAATTTGCGCACAACCCCAATCTCGACTGTTGAAGATCATCCCGCCATTGTAGATTTGAAATTTACAGCAATATTCTGTACATTTGTGTTAATCCGTCACGTGACCCCAGAATGCATTGCACTTTACTGCAATATTCTGTATTATTTTAAAAAACAGTCAGCTTCTGTAAAATAACGCTGTAGTTTTTACAGCAATTCGTTACAGTGTAGCTACCTGAGGCTATGTGGATTATAGTTTAATTTCTAACAAATAGCAAGATACAGTTAGGATTAGAATGTAGTGAATCTACAAACACTGCTAAATATGTTGGTAAATGTAGTTGGACATACACAAGACTGAGACTGAAGGGGCAAAAAAACAGCAATTGTTTTAAGAACAGCCTGGTGGCACAATATCAGCTGGCTTTTGTCAAAGAGAGAGTAAATGGATTTAGAGAATCACTTACTTGAAGTGTGACCTGACAAAAAGTCCATAATGACTTTAAGAATCCCTTGTTAGTTCATTTAGTCTGTAGAAGAAAATGATGATAAACTTTCTTGGTGTGTTAGAGATTGTGTATAACCCTCAAGACCCTACATATTGTAGAGATCAAGGGTTTTCCAAGGGTTACATGACAGCACAAGACAACTTTTTATTATGGCTGTCACTGTGAAAATTGACAAATAAGTGTGTTTACCCATAGTCTACTGATGTTGTCTGTCAAATGTAAATGTAATTCTAGGCTGTTTTGTTGAGTAACCTGGCAATTACTATGCAGTTACTAAGGTGTTTTATATAACTTTACCATGTTACTCTCCGGTTGCCGTGGTGTAGTGGGTGCTTGCTAGGTACATATCTTTGATGTAAATATATCACATATTTTGTTGTTATTTTACTATCTGCCAGTGATCTGCAGGTAGTTTAATGATCTCTGGTTGATTTTTTTCCCCCTGTAGGTTTCGCAAATATTAAGGAGGACTTGCTAGAATAAAAGTTAAATTTATAAGGACATGGAAGACTTGAATGAATTCTAATGGAGTGGTTGGGAAGAACTTCCTTATCTTATCTTCTTTTCTTTTCTCATCATTCCTGAAATCCTATCCTAACTTTCCCCTTCCTGCTGTTAAGTTGAATGCAAGCTGAGTACTGATCTGCTAACATTGCACAATAAGCTGCAAAGACACTTATTTATTCAAGAAAATCTAGGCTTATCTTCCTCAAAGAAAAGAGAAAATCCAGGAGACAAGTGACTAGATTCCTGTTTGCATA
Organism: Triplophysa bombifrons; assembly: GCA_029783895.1. NCBI lineage: Eukaryota > Metazoa > Chordata > Actinopteri > Cypriniformes > Nemacheilidae > Triplophysa > Triplophysa bombifrons. The sequence continues at coordinate 11,560,640 of CM056455.1, forward strand.
ATCTACTCTGAATGAATAGGACAATGCTACATTAAGGCTTTGTTGTCCCACCTGTGTTTTCCTAAAAGCTGTGACGTGCTAAGCTAAAGTCATCATGCTAAGCGTCGCGTGCAAACATTAACCTTCCTTTTAAGTTGCAATTATGGGTCAGAGAGTTAGGAATGTTTTGAGTCTGTAAGACGGTTTGTCATTTGCTGCATTATGGTTTGCAATAGTGCTTGACTTTGTTGCTATCTCTACCAACCATTGTGAGATGTTTGGATGGGTTTGTCCATATTCATGATGTGTGAAGGACGGCACGTGAGAAGAAGAGATTGGACTGCGGACAAAGATATGATGACTGTGCTAAACTCAAGGCTAATGACATAAAACTAATTTTTGGACTGTAGTGCAAGAACAGTTCATTTCATCAAATGCTTTACCCCAATTTTTCACGTGCAAGATACAAAAAAAACATTAATGGGAATAGTTAATTTCTCAGCATTAAGTCATGTCATTCCAAACTTGAAGAACACAAATTAAGATATTTTGAAGAAATACCAGTGTCCAACAGTGACTTTCTATTGTAAAGACACACATTTCTCAGACATTTCTTCAAATATCTTCTTTGGTGTTCCACAGAGGAAAGAGTCATATTCTGTTTTTAATGCCATCAGGGTAAACACATATGTTAACCGGCTTTTCTGATGTGAACAAATTTTATTTGCCTCATTATCATCATCTCTGTTTGAAACTTAATGCAAAGGTTTTTTTTTATGTGGGTTCTGCTTTGGCATTTCTGCTTTGCAGAGATGACTCTATTGTCGATGATCACCTCATCAGTGCAGATCTGTCATTGTACATAAATGTGACAGTCAGTTACACAGTGTCTACACCAGTCACAATGTGTTGAAAGGTTACTAATATCGTCAATTGTAGCTTGTTGTGTCTGCTTATAGGGGAGGTTTTTTTTGCTTATCACAAATTTCACTAGGGAAAAGACTTGACTTAGCAGATGTGTGAATATATATATTCACATCATTTGGATATCAAAGTTAAAATGCTCGTGTCTAAAGCTGTGCATCCAATGGCATAAATGTATCCATTTCTTGTCAGTTTAGGTAGTGAGTTTGACAGCCTTTTTGAACAGTCTTTTGTGGGGTGGATTATTGGCTTCTTACAGTTTAAAACCATGAAAATTCAAGAGACTTTAACAAACCAAACCAAAACTAATACAAATACAATAATACATAGATAGGATAGACTGTGTGGTGCAGAAATAGTCTGAAGCTGTTATCCAGTTAGGTCTACACTGCTCTGTCTGATGTGCTGTTGTTTTGTCTCCTGTTTGTTGTATTGCAGTTAAATATATGATTTTCCAGATAGCAATTGTCTGAATTGAATGATCAACTCATGCTGTTACAATATGTGCTGTGTGTTCTACAGTGGTGGTCTGTTGTTATCAGGTAGTGACGGAATATACAGACCTTGCTAAACTCCGAGTATTGAGATATTGAAAGAATGCACAACCTAAAATGAACCTTAAATATTACAAATACATTTAAAAACGAAACTTTTTCATGTTATATTTTGCATTGCTGGTGTCAGAAGTCACATTAAAAGTGCCATGAAATGTGTAACCAAATGTTTGATACATATAAAGTAAAGGACTATTATTGTTTAACAAATAGTTTGCACTGGCTTGTATAAATACAGGACAGGATACAGGACACATAAACATTTAAGAATTCAATATTGTGGCATAGTATCCGATTATTTAATGTGTCACCGACTTAGTCTTATTTTAAACTTGCAGTTTTTTTGGTTTAAACTATGCATTTTCTCCATTTACAAAAATGTCTTTATTTCTAGATGTGATTTAAATGAAAAATAAATTGTTCCAAAGCAGGCATGTGTTATGCACTGGGTATACGATGAGACCATCTGTGCTCTTGGCTCCTAGTGCTGGGAACTTGGCTTAATTCAGTATACAATGGTGAATTTATGGCGGCTGTTAGACCTTAAACAGGGGGTCAACAGAACAGATTCCTGTGGATTGTAAGCTATACATTTGAGATAAATTTAAAGCACTTTAAGTTTATTGGATTGTTGTCTGTTCTTGACCTTAATTAAAAAGCCACTAAATAAAGCTGCAATGTGTAACTGTTTCCTCTCTATCACTGCTTTTGTTTGAAATGTTTTAATTCTTATTATTCAGGGCCAGCGTTTGCTTATGGCAGAGTATGGCAGTTGCCATTCAGAAAAAAACAGTGTAAACAACGTGTGCATAATGATGCTCATTAAAGATAATCAAAATATTTTAGACTGCTGTTCATGTTTTGCACAAGGGTTGGAAGCACATGTATTTTAGAGTGTAAAAACAACACTCATTCATTTACATTTTTATATTTGGCAGATGCTTTTTTCCTAAGTGACTTACATTGCTTTGTACTATACATTTGTTTCTGATTATGTGCAATCCCCTGGGATCAAACCCATGACCTTATGCTCTAACCACTGAACCAGAGTCTTCTATGGTGTAGCAAGTGTTGGGTTAGTAACTCTGAAATAGTTATTAATTACTAGTTAATAATTACATATTCAATTGTGTTTCAATTACAGATTACTGCACAAATTACTCCTCCCAAAAACTATTTAATTATTAATATCTATATCAACCTTGATTAGTTAAGTGATTCAATAAATAATATAACACTACATAAAGTACTCTTCTTGAAAGACTTAGAGGGATACTTCACCCAAAAATGAAAATTCTGTCATCACTTACTCATCATCGATTTGTTCCAAATCTGTATAAATGTATTTGTTCTGATGAACACAGAAAAATATATTTGGAAGAATGCTTTTTATAAGAAAGATTTTGCCCCCCATTGAGTACCATAGTAGGAAAAATACAATGGTAGTCAAAAGTGGGCTCCGAGGGCTCGGGAGACTTTTGTTGCTTGGTGTTTAGTTGGATCGTCAGTCTCTCGAGTTATCGCCTCTTCTAGAGCCTAGTATAGCCCTAGCTCCCGTCTTGGGATAGTTTATTTTGTTTATCCTTTTTTTGTTGTTTGTGGATTACCTTTTGTCCTTCCTTGGTTGCAGACTACCTCTGCTGGATTATAATTTTTTTGTCTCACAAGAGTTTTTTGTGCCTGAGTGGGTTTTTCTCTCATGACCTTTTTTGTACTATTTTTGGATTTTATATTAAAAAACATCAGCTACTCTAGTGATTGTGTCACGTCTCTCTCTTGGGTTCATCACCCCAGGTAGCATCTGGGTTAAGGATTCGTCTCCCACACCAGAGAGCCATGTCCGAGTCCCGGTTCGGACACAGAGATTTCCAAAATAATAATAATTATTAGAACGTTGAATAAACAAGAGAACACGTCAAGCATAGCTAGAGGAAACGTCAGGCACATGTAGAGAACACGTCAAGCACAGGTACCTGAACATGTCGGGCACAGGTAGAGAACACGTCGGGCACAGGTAGAGAACACGTCGGGCACAGGTAGAGAACACGTCGGGCACAGGTAGAGAACACGTCGGGCACAGGTAGAGAACACGTCAGGCACAGGTCAACAACAGCGTTTTACAAAAGGGACTAGACAATGAAAGGGAGAACAGAGTGATTATATATACAGTCCTGATGACGAGGGTGATGGCTGGCAGTTGAGGGTGATGACTGATGAGAGACAGCTGAGGGAGTGCAGAGGATGATGGGAATTGGAGTCCTTGAGGAAAAACACAGGCGAAACAGGCATGGGTACATAAAGTGACTGTGACAATGTTATCTGTAGATAATTCAGAGGCCAGAGGAATTTTGACCATACCCTAGGTTTTGATGAAACCCTGCCACTGTTATCATTATAAGCCTTAGCATACCATGGTAAATTGGTCTAAGATAATGAGACAGTTTGAGTACTTGCTTTATAAAACAAGTTACAGATTGCAGCTTTCAGTCTGTGACGGTTAAGATGTTGAAGTATTATGCTCTGTCCTTATTTTAAATGCAAAGTAAATCTCTTATAGACTGATTCGTTAAAACTGTGACACTTTTTCATTTGTTTGAGTGTTCTGACCAGCCCACGACAGCAATATTGGTGGGGGACTTTTTGGCTGGGGAAGTTGGGGAAACACATTTAAAGCCCATAATAATTTTTTTGGGGGATGATGGTGTTTATATTACACAATTTTACTTTTCATTTTTGTAATTTAAATTCCTCTAGTTTTTTAATGATTATATTTTAGAGCCAAATTCATTGCTAAAGGTTTCTAGGCCAAATAGAGAGTCAACATTTACTATGATGCTTTCTGTGGTATTTTATGTGGCCATTACGGAAAAATATTGCAGCAGGGAACATGTGATATGGGAATATAGTACTCGTAAGTAACACACATACTTAATGGTGCAGCTGTTAAGTGTCTTCATCCGTTTTGCTATGTTTATATCCATAATAAATAGTATATACAGACAAAGTGTTTGTTTACATATAACTTGGTGTTAGCTTAAAGTCTTAAAGGGCACATCACGAAAAGGCAAACATAATGATGTTAAATTTAACGTTTTAAATGGAATGCAAAACTAAAATTTGGGAGGCACATGATGATTTAATTCCCTAAATTACAACATAAAGTTATATAAGAGCTTTCAAAGAACTTCTCTGGCATTGGCCCCACCCAGTTTTATGCTCAAGTGACGACTTACCACAATCCTAAAGGAGCAGGACCAACTTTACCAACAGGCAGTATAGCATCTATAGGCTTAAAGGCTTATACCCTCTCCCTTTTGTATCCTGAATAAATTGTTCTTCTTTATTCAGTAGATCCACTATGGCAACTGTATTGTTGCCAGAGTTTGCCAACAGCTAGAAGGTTTGGTTTAAGGAACTGTATGTAGAATTTTACTGTATTAAATCGAAACAATACCTTAATATCTTCGTAGACATTTAGGAAACATGCTCAAATTCATACTGTATATTGGTTTGTCCACAAAACAATGCCATAGCCAGTTATTCCAATCTGAAATGTGCGTTCCGTGCTGGAATGTCTATTTTTGTTTTGGTAAATGTGCCCCCGCCCACTGACAATCTACCACTAGTGTATTCCGGTACTGTTATGTTGCAAACTTAGGAAGAATAACTATATTATTTTACGATTTACAAGGAGTAATATAAAATTTTATCATGGTTATTTACACGAGATCACAATATGCCCGGTAATTGGGACTTCTAGAGGACATAACCTCTGAAACAAACTGCTGATTGAGTTACATTGGCAAACAACAAAACCACTGCAATCATATCAATTATCGGATTAATGCTTTTACCTTTCCATTACTCATGTAGGGGTGAGGAAAAACACTCGGCAATATTTTGAATTTGTACTACGATACCAAGCTCAACCACTAGGTACCAATGTTACATACAGCTCCTTTAATGCTCCATTGCACCCGGCCAAAGACATGAAACATGCAGTTTTATTTCAATAGTGGTTGCGTAGTACCACTGAACCTCATGAAATGTATTTACTGAAAGACACAGAACCTTCTACAGGGTTAATTGTTAAATTTACATCTCAATGGCAGGGAAAAACTAAGATCAATCAATGTAATACTTTTTTCTGAATGTTTCTGTTTGCATACTTGAAATTCTCTGCACTCTCCATGATTTGTTATAAGTTTAACTATGAAATTTGATTCTGAACAACCCAAATGTTCCACATGTTATTAATAATGTATGTTTCTGTATAATTTGCTAATCTAATCCTCCTTTTATTAGTGTATATTACTTGCCTCACTTCTAACTAGGCCATATTCAAAAGCTACTAAACCTGTTTTATGAAGAGTTCTTCACAGCATGCATTTGTGTCAAATCCTAACCACTCTACAAATCTCTCAAGTGGCCACAGCAGGCGAAGCAGGAAAAACAGTATAGAAATAAAGAATAAAATCAGCATGATAACATGCTATAAAATCTTTCATAATTTTCCTTAGATGTGTATTAGTGCTATAGAATACCTTACATGAAATCCTCCAAACCGGGTTACCAAAGCGTACAACTCATTTAACAATCCGGATTACCTATACTGATCATCATTTATATTACTATTATTAGATTAAACTAGGTAAACTGGGAGTTGACACTGCAGAATGTTTTTTATCATGATCAGCTGTTTACCATTAAAACTATAACAGAACTCCTATATGTTGTGTGTTTTGGGCCTTATTCCAGTAGGATATCATAGTGTTCTATTGGTTCCTATCCTCTAGATAAAATCCAACCAACTGGACACAACACGTAGCCAATACAGACCAAGAGAGAACATTATAGTTAAAATCAATACAGCCATTGAATCAATTAGTTTCAATTGTTCTTTTTCAACTGAAAAATCATCTCCACAGTCAGTTTCAAGACAGAGAAAGAGCTCAAGATGACCTCTGACGGACATTAAATGCTGATCACCAATCAATAACCAGAATAGAAATAAGTTATCAAGAGACTTTTGTGTTACATCGGTATAATTCAAACAATGTACACAAACAGGCCTGTGTGTGTTTAGTGTGGGGGTTGATGCTGACAGGGCTCATTAAATTTCTCTGGTCCTATGTTAACAAGCTCCTGACATCAGCAGAAGCTGGGGAGGCTTTCTCGCTGCACAGGAACCTGCATGTTGTTCTTCAATTAAGTCCCACGCTATAGAAGGCCATAGCAGTAAAACGCAGTCTCCCTGCTCACGTCATTTTATCGCCCAAGGAGCTTCCCAATCTATGTCCTACCCCTTGTGTCCTCATGTCTTCCTTAGACTTTCTTCAGATCCTCTCTTATGCAATGCATCTGCAAGCACTGTCTTGATCTGCTGCAGCTCATGTTATCATAGTGACTCCCTTGGACACGGGGCCCAGACTAAATATTTTCAAAGAAAGCATGTGAGACGTCTTAAAGTAGACCAGCAGTTCTTTGGGATTATGCAGTGGAGTTGGTGGGTAAGTAGTTAAAGCATTAAGAAGAGTCGAAGGGGCGTAGGTGGGTTGAGACCCAAGTGAACAAGGAAAATTGTGCAAAATAATCCCCTGTTGATATCTGTACCAATTTTCAATTTTTTTATTTGGAGGGCAACTGTGCGTTTATATGCTTGTGAACATCCATGGTGTGAATCTATGTGTGTCCTCCATTCTGTGTTGGAAACTATCAGAGCCATTACAAAGACATAATACACTCAAACTTAGACTATTGGACAAGGTGACAGATAAACCTGGGGGACAGACCTTGGCCCGGATGAGGCACTCAATGCAAAGATCATTAATGTAATAAAGCAGAAGACTAAAGCATAAGCCTTCAGTTCAAGGCCTTGGACAATGTAACCAGTACAGAGATACAGATCCACTCCCTGACTTTAAAGTCTAATGCATGCAGTAAAACGCAAGTGGTGTACACTAGGCATGAACAACTAAATCAGTTCTTGGACTGCATCTTCTATTTTCCCCCATAATTCTTAATAGTGAATTTTTTTGTAATCCAACAAGTTCAAGTGAAAGTGGTTATAATATATATAAATTATAATATATTGGTATACAGCATCTTAAAAATAACTTAAACATGAGAACATGCTGTTAGTTTACAGAAATCACTAAACTTCAACCAAATCAGACCACCCAGACTCCCAAAATGAATGACCAAGCAAAGAAGCCACTGATCAGCCAGGCTGCCATTGTTTGACATTAATTACACACGCATGCAAAACCTGAACTGTACGGAGGGAAACATTGAATGCCAAGGGGAAGTGTGTATTGTGGTACTAGAATCAAAAGTTTGCTTTCAGAATTTTTGCTTTACTATATAACACTGTCCAAAAGAACACTGCCAAAGGTGTGTTTTAAGAACAGAAGGATTAATATCCTTGACTTGAACCTGACTCCAAACATGGTTGTGTGCAGTTTAACTAAGTTCAAATGATTGTGTGGTAAACTGAGAAATATGTTCCCCCTAAATGTGCAAAGATACAGTAGTAAAGACCCTAATGAATTCAGACTATCATGCATACCTTTACAGACAAAATCTTAAAACAAAAAAATGAATGCATTACTGTTGTAGGTAATAGAGCATTCACTTGATTGATTTTCTGTTAAATACACAATGACAATGTCAACCTTGAACATGGTGTTATATTTGTCAGTTTAGTTATTCAATTTATTTCTAACAAAGTTGTACATGATTAGTTGAATTGCCTACTGTCTAGTTATATTGAGAAAAACAGAGACATAATCTATATACAGTCATTTATATAAAACACTTCACAGTTTGAATTACTTTGTCCAACACTTGTGTGTAATACAAATGTGATTTCTTTAGGTCATTAGTGTGATTTGATGCTAATGTGTGAGGTAGTGTCTGTACAGTGCCCTCTATGGGTAAAATAAATAAAAGACTATGCCTGATGAAACAAGGAATGATCAATTTGAACAAACAGATTAATACAAATATTATCTTTTAACTCTGTAAACTAATCTTGTTACTTTTTAGAAAGAGTTTAGAGTGAAAGAGTGATTCATTCATAGACAGTTGGCTTTCAGGGCTCTTTTTATTTTTATCTGGTGTGTTCCCTTAATGAAGTTTTACTAAGAGGCAATTCATTATATAAAACTGTTCCATTTTTATTTATTTATTAATAAACAACAAAGCAGGAGTTCATGATTTACTAGTTCAACAGATTTTGCTCTGTTCTACAGCCGAAAAGTATAGCAAAGAGAAAAACCAAGTGGTTACCCACCCTTTTAATCGTATCACTTGAGAATCAAGTCAGTTAGAATAAAGACAGAATATAAAGAGAACAAGGAGAGTTTAAGTGGTTGGCAACCATAGTAACAGAATAAAGTGCTTGACTTGGAGAACTGTGGGAGAGAAGGCTGTGACCCATCTCTGTGTCAGAGAACATGGGCAATGAGTATGTGTGTGTGCGTGTTTATGTGTGTGTGTGTGAGAGAGAGAGAGAGGTCATGCTGATTTTGAAGGGAAATGAAGCTACCTCTAAATCTTCCATTTACTGGGGCGCCGTCCTTGATTCTTCACGTACCAGCAGACTGAATTAGATTTTCTCAGCAGCTCGTACTGATGGGAACTTGGAAGCCTCAATATTACCCCTTATATTTATTTCTACCCCCAGGGGAGTAAACATCAGCTCAAATATACCCAAGTATTGAATTTTTTTTGTGGGCTTCTAAAAGCAATATGCCTGACAATGTCAGGAATCTGTGACCTCGGAGTGTTTGAGTGACAGGCACATTTGAACAAATAAAAACATTTTTATTTCTTTACTATTTTTTATCGTTACAAACAGAGTACACATCACTCGTAATGCATATGAAGCTGTAACATTAGAAGCCTGTAAAAATTGTTGTGGAAGTCATGTTTATGTGTTTATTAAAGGGATTTTAATATTGAGTCTTAATAAAAATCATGAACATTACCGGGTTATTCTTTTATAACACTAACATAATTAGTCCTGAAAAACACAGGCATCATTACAGCCAAAGTGGGGACTTGGTCTTCTTTTAAGTACAATCTTTGAGTTACACACAAATAAAGATTCCTTAAAGGTTCTTTGTCAGGCTCTTTGATTCCATTAGAGACCTTTAACATCCACATAGCTTCAACAGTTCTTTGTAGCGAAGAATGATTTTACAGATTGTAAGAGGATGAGAAATAAATAAGTGAAAATGATTGAAGAGTGAAAGCTGCTTTGGACATATTTAATGTAAAGGATCCTTTTTGACAAATCTATGAAGTTCCAACCACACTTAATGAGCAACATACATGTCATTTCCCACCTTCATCTGCTGTCATTGAAGGAGACTTCCCGCATTGGACAGTGCAGTTGTATTTCGACATCTTGTCCAATCAGCGCGCTCGCCGTCTGTGTGCCGATTCTCTCAAGATCTCCAGCACTGAACAGCAGACGCGCTGAAAGATAGAGCGATCGCAAAGTGACAAGACCTCCTCATTCCGCGCTATCACATTCACTGCGATATGGATCGACGAAAGACAAAACAATTGCGGAAATAAGACGAGGAATAAAGGCAAAGTCTGATACAGTGAAACCAAGGATTGCCATTGGATCACGTTATACGTTGCGCTTGACAATAATCATATGCGCAAAAGCCGTTCGCCGGCCCTGGTTTCAAAGCGTACAAAGTTGAGGTTGCTCTGGGAAGTCTACTAAACTTTTGTTTAGCTTTTTTGCATCCTAACGTTTAAACATTTTCTCTCGGTTAAATTGTGGATTTTATATACAGATTACGCGGGGGACCAATAGCCTAAAGTGTGGATTTCCCTATTTGTTTCCCTTTTTTGTTGTTTTATTTTATTATATATCCTCGGGGAAGAAGAGACGTTCAAGAAGTTGATTTTAGTGGATTTATCGCAGATGCTTCGGTCTTGAAGGACAGAATGGGATTGTTACTTTGACCCAAGATATACCAAGGATCATTCGTATTCAACTGGTTCACACTTTAATTTGTTTTTAGAGCCCAAAACATCCAGTTTGTTCAGTAACCCTCACCGCAACACACAACTGGAATTCACAATCATGAACTTTGTTGTTTATTTGGTACAATTATTTTTTGCGGCACTCCTTCATCTGTTAGCTGTAAAGGTAAGCGCTCTGTTTCATTTGGGGGGGGGGGTGGACTGGAAATAAGATAAGAAAATTCATAGGAAAAGTTCATTCGTCTTTCATTGATGAGCAAATTGTTCTCAAACGGAGGTCAGGTACACACCAACATGAGAAGCACGAGGATGAAATGCATTTAAGACACCGGTCACGGTTTCTCCAATGCTCTTGCGCCAGTCTTACACTAGTTAAGGGGCTAAAGTTATACACAGCTTTACGAGTTGTTGAAGTTTTAAGACACGTTAACGGCGAACACTGAACTTTACCTTGTAACGTGTCTCCAGACTAAACTTTGCATGAAGTTATACTACCAGGAAAAGCCAACAATAAAAGTGGTAGATAACTAATGTAAAAAATTGACCTGTTGCTACCTTAAAATTAAACTGAGATGTATTCAACTGATCTTTATTGTGCAACGTTTGGTTAGGTTTATGACTACTAATTTCTTCGGCCCATTACATTGTTAAATGTAGTACATGCTGTAATGGCAATATTGTCCTGTGCTGCTCTATCAATTTGAACGGAATTTACTTATTAAACCAGAAATGGCCACAACATTGACATGCTATTGCTTTTATCGCGATCCCTTAAATCGTTAAATACAACAACCGGCTTTGCTTACAATAACAAGACACGCTTTTACCTGAAGGCCGCAATTTCTTTGTCTGCAGATGAATTCATTCATTTACTTGAATAATTATGCGGCAGCATGCGTGCGTAGGCTTGATGACGCGGAACACCATTGTCTGAAAAAAATGACCGTTTATCACTTTTTATCGTTTGAGTGTTTGTCAATTCACCTTCGCTGTCCTAATGTTGGGTTATTAATATGAAGAATTGTGGGATATATACAAAGCAGATGGCCTGCTTCTGGAATTTTAAGCAAACTGGCGAGATTCTCACGCAACACCGAAAGCTATTGCGCCAGTCTAGCACCTGCAGTACACGCGCTCTCCTCCACCAGCGAGACTAGACGATCTGGAGGCGGGAAAAAAGCAAGCCGAAGAATCATTGGCTCTTTGCGGCCTGTAGCTCTTTGAATGACACCTCCCTTTATGACGCCCTTACTAAGATTTAAAATATGAAATTTATGCCCGGTTTCACAGATGAGGTTTGAGGCTAATCCCAGACTAAAATGAATGTTTGAGCAGTCTTAACTGAAAATAACTCACCTCAAAACATTTTAAAGTTTGTCTGTGCCATTGTTTTGTCTCAAGATGCGAACCAGTAATGTTTTTTACTAGGGTATTTTTATAAAAGAAGTTAAATTATCCTAATTTCACCAAGGGTTATTCCGGGTTTAAAATAAACCATGTCTGGGAAACTGGGGCTTTGCGCTTAAATATTCTAAACTGCCATACTGACAGTTAAACCTGTTTGCTTACACTCAATAATTACTTTAAACTGCTTTATTGAAATGTTAATTTTTTTAAAACAGCTTTAAAATAGGAACATTTACGCATTTGGCAGATGCTTTAATCCAAAGCGATTTACCTTGCATTATACTATACATTTTGTTTCTGAGTATGTGCAATTCCTGGGGTCGAACCCATGACTTTGGCATTGTTAACCACTGAGCTAACAGGAAAGCATATCAACAAATGTGCTATCAAGATAATAGCCTATAATGGGATTACTTTACAAGGTCCGTTCAGCAGTTTTCAAATGTTAAAGGTTGTTTGTCTTCATAAAAATGAACCATACAAGAATTTATTACATTTTGTATGTATTATTATATTATATTTTATAGCCTATAGCTACTAATTATAATAAATGCCCCATTTGATATGATGGTTAATCTATACTAAAACTACAAATACGGCCTATCATTGGCAAAATATATGCATGGTCTGTCACTTAAAACTGTTACTTCTTTGTTCTGACAGGCTGCTTACATACCCAAAGAGGGAGGGAAGAGCAAAAATGATGGTAAGTCTCTTTACCTGGGCACTTTACCTAAATGTTGATTTGATGTAATTATGAGACTGTGAGATGTATTGTGATTTCCTATGGTAAAGCTAATTGACATGGGGTTGAGATTGTAGTGCCACCTGGAGGATGTATATTCAATGTCATTCTCAAGTCAAAATAAAACCATAATGGGTGCCAAATTCTGAGGCATGAGAGATTGGCAGTAGGCCAATTGTACTTCACATATTAAAGTTTAAAAAACTTGGATATTTAATTCGATTTTATTTTTAATTTTTCTTATCTTTCAATCAGGTTAGGTTTAAATTGACACACATATTTGACATCTTGAGTTATAAGAAAGATTATGTCTTCCACTTCAACTAAGGATAGTCAATGTGAATCATTTATTCTACCCTCAAGCAACCTTGAGTGGAGTCTTTGACCATGGCCATGTTTGTTTATTAACAAAGACACTGGCTGATTTGTTCCCAATTTGTCCTCAAGGTCACAATTATTTGTCAGCAGTGGACCTGGTCAACTTTGATTGTTTATACAGAGTCTCGTTATGTTTATGGTAGAATGTGTATTGTTATTTTTACATACCATCTGCTTTAATTCCCAAAGCCTTCCAGAACTTTGAGGTCTTATGTCATTATATATTGAATAGCGCTAAGTCAGTATTGATACTATGAGATACTCAATGAAAGCAATTAGTTTAAATCTAATTGCTTAAGAGGTATATGTAATCAAAACAGACTCTGTGACCATGCTTCTTGCTAAAGATTCATGGGTGGCTCTACATGAAGGCCGGGACCGCTCATGCCGGGTGGGCTTCTTATAGAGGTCAGGTGTCTGCAGTGAAGCCTGGCGCCATGCTGCCTGAGGTCACAGTTTTCCCTAGCAGCCTGCAGGTCATGAGACACTAGGGTCATATAGAGGGATGGGAAACCAGCAAGGAAGTTGCACAGATTAGGGTGGAGTGAGGAGGACACATGCGCCTCAACATGTGTCACATGCCTTTTTCTGATGGGAACGCAAGGTCTCTGATGAGCAGAATAAGCCACAGATCAGAGATGTAGGATGCTCGGATGGTTGAGGAATAAGGTCAATAGAGAGAAAATGTATTACGATGTATTACCAGAAAGTTATTTGATATAATAATGACTGAGCATTCTCTCTTTTCATCTTCTTCAGTAATTCCCTTCATGGACGTGTACAAAAAAAGCACGTGTAAAACACGAGAGGTGCTGGTGGACATCATTCAAGAGTATCCTGACGAGATCGAGCACACATACATCCCATCCTGCGTGGTTCTAACGCGCTGCGCTGGCTGCTGCAACGACGAGGCGCTCGAGTGCGTCCCTACAGAGACACATAACGTCACCATGGAGGTGAGACCAGTTCAATCCAGCGCACACAATCCTTTATCCTGCTTGCTATGACTTCATACTTGCCCAGCATGGGGACAGTGAGGCGGTATTAACTGGCATGCTAGCTATGTTGTTTACTGCTCCACACTGTGTTTACTGCCTTCATGTGGTTGATGTTACTCTTGGCCACAGTCAAGGTCTGATCTTAACCAGGGTGGGGAAAACGGAAAACAAATTTAACAAATCTGATCTATGCTGTTAAATGGAATATTTAACACTGTGTTTAAGGTCATGGAGTTTTTGGTAATACATGACGCTCTTACACACAGCATACTCAATGTGCTTCTTTTGTACATATTTGTAGGTATTACGGGTTAAACAGAGAGTATCACAACACAATTTTCAACTGAGTTTCACAGAACACACCAGGTGTGAATGCAGGTAAGTCTAATAAAATGTTCATAAAGATTATTTTTAAGGAGTAGTTCACCTAAAAATTATCCACATGTTTTAAACTAGCAGTGGTTCAATTGAATTGAATTGAATTGAATAAGTCTCAAAACTAACAGGATAATTGTTAAAGCATCTCCACACAGCTTCTTTTTTATTTAACAAATTCACTGTAAACACATATCTTAAGCTTTAGAAAAGGCCACAGTAGTAATAGTAGTACTTTTGACTCATAAAGTATTCTAGTACAGCATTGACTGCACTATACATCTCTAAACCTACAAAAGAGCTGTGTATTTGTTAGAAAAATCTTTTTTTTGTGTGTGTTGAATTTTTAACCATTCATTCAAACCATGTCATATAAAATAAAACATTTGTGTGTCTTTCTTCTAACCAGGCCAAAGGAAGCAGTCAAAGTAAAGAAAGAAAAGTAAGTTTTTTATTGAATATGTCTAACTTTTGGGTGATTTGTGGTGACAGGATGACTTGTATAATGGGCCATTTTTCTAAAACAATCACACTTCCATTCTTCCTTTTCATCTGGGACACTGTGTAATTGGCACTGAACCATTTGCTGCCAGTGTGGACGGTTATAGGCAATGAATGGCTTTTTCATCTGAGCTCAAATTTGCAGTGACTAGGTGGAGTTACTGGCAATGAGAAGCAGTCAGTTGGACACTGTTCTAACAGCCAGACTACCAAAGTGTTCCTTTAGCTCAGTTAATAGAGCATTGTGCTACTAACGTGAAGGTCATAAGCTAAATGACCAGGGATCTGATTTACAGGTACATTTCAGATTAAAGCAACTGTCAAATGCATAAATGTGACTCTGGATCACAAAACCAGTAAGTAGCAGGGGAACATTTTTAGTAAAAGAGATACATTGATACAGATACATTGTATTGGTCAAGATTATCCTTTTTTTTTGGCAAAAATCATTAGGATATTAAGTAAAGATCATGTTCCATGAAGATATTTTGTCAATTTCCTACCATAAATGTATAAAAACTTTATTTTTGTGAGTGGATGGCCTGCCACAGTACCCCTTATTAACAACTTCAAAGGCAATTTTATCAATATTGTGATTTTTTTGCACTCTCAGATTCCTGAATTCTAAACGGTTGTATCTCATCCAGATATTGTCATATTTTAACAACTCATACATCAATAGAAACCGTATTTATTTAGCTTTTTTTAGCTTTTAGATTATATGAACATCTCAATGAAGAAATTTTTTTGTCCAGGGTCACAAATGTGGTATCGCTGATTGCACTAGTAGATTTATTCAAATAAATGTCAGAATAAGTAGAGTGTGGCCTGATTGTTGTTTAGCTTTTGTACTCACGTTAGGCCTTTAGCTCCTGCTCATTTTTACAAGTTGACTAGTTATCTAAAAAAATCCACTGATGTATTTTCTGAGAGTGAGCGAGTGAAGAGAAAGTTCACACAGTTGAGATAATGCACGTGAGACCTCCATTGACTGGTTGCTTATAGTTTCTGTCAGCCTCGGGCAACACTTTATAAGTTTCTGGGCGGTCCACAAGAATTTTGGCTTCTCTGTGAACATTTGAAATGAACTCAGACCACCTCGGTTGTCTGTACTGTCTGCACAGTTTGTCTGTAAAGGGCTTTAGTGAGTGCATTATTTTTACTCTGGTAAAATTCCAAATGTATTTGGCCATTACCGGTTAAAATGCAAGGGCCACACTGGGACACAGTTTGTTAACAGGAAGTTTTATTCTGCCATCACATGTATGTCAAACCCACCTATAAACTTTTATCTGTGCTCCCTCTACTGGTTCCATACGTCCACTCAGTTCAAAACCCTTGTCTTGTCATACTAAAGAAAAGATTGAATTGAAAGATTGCAAAATCAGAAAAGCAGTGCTACCTTGCTTTTGGCCGAGACTCGTCTTGACTCGTCACACCCTCACCCCGTTGCTTCACAACAAAGTTAAACACTTTGTTATTCTCACACCCAACTTCCTCTAAGTGTTATAACAGCCGTAGCCCTCCTAACTGGCAATGAGACACAGTCATTGCTAGTAAGGCATGAATTCAAAACATACCACTCTCAACAGTACTTCATCATGACAAGGCATTAAACCAAAAATAAAATACTCTTTTTACAGCAGTATGTGTCTATTAGCCCTTTCACACTTACGATATTTAACGCATGACGCACTGACTGCTTTGGACCAATCACAACTCTCTCACGCACACTCTGCGCTGTTGTATCTCTTCACATTTCTACACTGAATTTGTTCAAAACACAGTGCCAAACACTTTCTCATGTAGACCTATTCGCCAAACTGCTCACGTCCCTCAAGCACCTTCTGTGTATCTGTATATATGAAAAATACTGTTTCTGCTCAAAGTTTTTTTCTTGCATCTCTGCATTTATCAACATATAGTTCAGGTCAGTATTTTGCGTTTTCTATCTTGCTGTTGTAATGCAAAGTTGGGATGTGTAGACACGAAGCAAAAGCTGTTATACTTCCCTCAAGTTTAATAAGGCTGCTTGTGCATCATCATGGTCTTCAGCATACATGCAGATTCGAGCGACAAAACATAAAAGGTATCCAACTTCAGTCACAGAAACTAAAAAATTAAATGAATAAAGAACAGAAGCAGTTCTCTCATCTCCGGTTGTTCTCTCCCTCCATCTTCTTGACATTCCGCCTCACGCATGTAAAGATCTTTATTACATTTACATTTACGAATTTGGCAGACGCTTTTATCCAAAGCAACTAACATTGCAATATCCTATACATTTATGTGCAATCCCCTAGGATCAAATCCACAACCTTGCGTTTTTAACGCAATGCTCTTACCACTGAGCTACATGAAAGCTATTACTGTAAATACACAAAGTTACTGTAAGCTGTCTACATCTACACCGCACAAGAGCGGCACGGCGCAGTGTACTTGGGTTAAGAGCAAGTGTACGATCCAAACATACACAACACTGCATTCGTTCGGATAAAAAATCACACCCCACCATATTTTCAAACATAAGTCCATCAGGTTGTATTGCAGCTATTTATAAGAAAGCCTCAGCTTGATGACATCACAATATTGGTATTTCGAGACAGCTGTGTGAAAATTATCTTACCCATAAATTTACAAATGCTGTTGCTCGTGTGAACAGCATTTTTGTGTGTTTACCATACATTTACCAGTATGACTTTACCCGTAATTTACCAGCATTGCTGTATGAAAAGCGCTAGTGTCTAGCAGATAACTATTCAGGACTACATAATTATTGTCTGTTAAACATGGCAGTCTTATAATGAAAATCTGCACCTATGCCAATTAATGGGTCCTCAGAAGTGTACCTCCGAAAGCTTCGCAGTTTTACAAAAATAAAACATCTGTCATTCAGATTCAGAACATTGTCACATGCCTATTTTATTATGCTTTCATATAAATTGATAAAGTTAAATACTATCTGTTTACCGAATTTCACTGTTAATTTTGAATTATTCCACAGATTTTGTCTTCTTTAAAATAACTAAACATAATTTATTAATTTACTCAAAATATAAATACTTCTTTTCTGAAGCATGTATCTTAAATCAAGAAGTTAATTTTTATAGTCCAGTGGCAAATAGTTTTTCTTGTTTGAAGTGTAACAACATTTAGTAAGGTAAGATAAGAAGACATTGTTCACCTAAAACATATTTTTATATAACATTTATATAGCTAAATTCTCAGTGTCAAATTTAATGTGAATACAGTTGTTTGTAGCTTGTGACTTATTCAATCAGGAATTTTTCCTTTTAATACACACTTTTCATGTTTCCTTACTGTAGTACTTCTGTAAAATAACTTACAAAATATATACAGTAGGCCTCTTTATATGTTTTTTTTGGGGAGCAATGTTTCATTGTTTTATGGAAGTAGTGAGATGGTTTCGGTGAAGACCACCCGGCTTCTCCATTAGTTTCTCAAGACTGACCCTTGCCTACATCCCCATACTAATCATAGTAACACGTGTTTGTCGTTAACCCACTTTTATATTTAGCCAGTTTAATAGTAGATGTTCCTGAGACACAGGTTACTGTTGGTCAGTGTATACTTTATTAAGTGCTATTGTGTCTTCACATGTATGTATATACATATGTGCGAATGTGCAGCAGGTTAAGGTGAACCACAGTTACATACCCTGTGTGAAAGGAATGTTCCAGGCTCAATGAAAGTTAAGGTCTATTGATAGCAACTGTGGCATAACGCCAATTGCCACAGACAAGAAGCAACAAACTACAGCTACTGTTTACCTTGACAAAACCTCAAATTACATCGTTAACTAGAAAGGTTTTCACCTACAAATGTCAAAATACAAACTATGCATTTCTGCTAAGAAATATATTTTTTCTGAGGTATTTAGCATTGTGCCACTAATGCTCAGGGAGAACTCGAATAACCTTAACTTGCATTGAACTGAGAACATTCCTTTAATTGGATAAGTGGTTCCTGTGTGCAGTTCTCCACCTTGGTAGGTTAGTGCGGGTTAGTGCAGAAATGGATCAGGTTAGCTGAGAGGGCTAAATCAAATCCTTTCGTCATGGGGCTGAGCGGCGACTCTCGGCACAGCGTCCACACCGCCTGTCTCTCAGCACGTAGGCCTACCCTCACACGGGTGTGGGCGGGGGTGCATGAGAACGACTGGGGTTTGATTCACAAGCTCAAGTTCAGCTGCTTGTACTTCGATCTTTAGCTGTAAGCTCCTTTTACACACACACATAGAAATACACATGCTCAATCTCTTTAGCTGCTTATTTTGACAATGGAGCAAACCGTTGATTCTTCACGAGGCTGTCTGTGATGCTTTAGTTCTCACTTTAATTGGTGTTGGTTATGGGTTGTCATGATACCCAAATTTCAATAGTCGATACCAATACCAGTGAAATTTCAACATCGCAAACTTATGTTTATTGTTAAAGGAATTATTCAAGTGAACAGGCATTAGTAGTATCCACTCGGTACTTTGACAACCCCGGTGGAAATTGATCTTGCTCGGCAAGTTTTCGTGACTTCATTTAGATGTCCTTCTCTTGCGTTATTTTCCTGTTTTGCAGAAAAGCCAGAGTGGGGAGGGTTAGAAGCCGAAAGAGAGCGAGAGAGGGAGATGCAGGCGATGTCAGCACCTCGGCTCACCTTCGCTCAAGCATTTTTTCTGTCATTCTCATTGGCTTTTTTTCAGGACAACTTGTTTGTTTTTTGTAATTTCACTTGTCCAGTTGTCTTCAAGCCCCAGTCTGCATTTGTTTGTACTAGTATTCAAACTCTTGGCCCAAAGCCCACAAAGTGGAAAGAAAGGTAAATAAACAGAGGTTGCATGGTTGTCTCTGTCATTATTGTACTAATGTGCCACCACAGCTGGAATGCCACTGTTTATGTGATTTCTCACTTGTATTGTGGCTTTCCTTGGCTTCAGGGAGTTGAAGCTTGTCTCCTATAGATGAGCTGTTTTTCTTTGTGTCTTTTTCAATTTGAGTAATTAGGGTACACAGTTAGACGATGAAGGTAACCAGGTTTTTGAATAGATGATGTGTACGAAACCATCATTTGATTTAAATGTGCACTCAGTATTTTTGATGATGTTGAACTGGCTGATATGGCAGTCATCTTGGAAATTACATCCATGGGGCATGAGTAGCATTAAACACAAAACAAAGGTTTGTTTTTTTGATTGTACACTTGTGTGTTTTTGTTAGGATTGCTTATATAATTCCACAAGCAAATAGATGTGATAATATAGAGGGAGTATTAAGAAAGTGAGCCGGTGATTACAGCAAGGTGACCTACTCTATGTAAAATTAAACAGATGTGTTGAGCTACTGATATGATGTCAGCTACATTTACTGATAAGGAGTTGTCATCTTATTTATTTCATAACTTGCGACATAGGAAAATATACTGAGTGCACTTTTAAATTGTGCTACTATTTTTTTTACATTTGTTTTTCAAATTCACTATAAGTTGGTTATTGCACCATTTATCTTAGGTTTAGAAGGTTTAGTTTTTTTTTTCCAGAATAGAAAATGATCTGTTTGGGGTTTTGCTCCGTACTGTTTTCAAGTTTGCTATGATTATTTGGATCATGATAGATTTCTGTCAAATTGTGTATATTATCAACATGATAATTCAGTGAGTGTATGATACTGCAGTTGTCTATGTGTGGCCAATGTTCCTGTCTAATTTCAATGTTGCCACTAATCACAATGTTATATGTGTGCTCACAGTAAGGAATACATTAATACGGATGGATGGATGGATGGATGGATGGGAAGATCAATAGATGGATAAATGGACGGTTGATACATACATACTAGATGGCAACATGGATGTAGAGATGAATGAATCGACTGGATGAATGAATGTCTGAATGGAACTATAGATGCCCTAACGCAGTCCAAAAATGCACAGTCTTTGCTTTCCTTCCGCAACTAATGCTATTCTGTCTTCGGTAAAAGCAAACATTAAAAAGACAAACTCAAATCTGACTTTTTAACTGTTTACGTCTTTGGATTCCTGTGTCTCTCCCTGGCTGTTGCAGAGTGATGTCGATGGACCAGGTGAAGGTTGTGTTTGATGGTGCATGAGTGCGGGTGTGTGTGTCTCCAGCTCTGTCCAGATCACTAGTGCTTAGATGTCTCTCTGTCTCTCCCTTCTGCTTCCCTTGCAGCCACTGTGAGCCTTGCTCAGAGAGAAGAAAGCGCTTGTATGTGCAGCATCCTTTCACCTGTAAATGCTCCTGCAAATTCACACAATTGCAATGCAAGTCCAGACAACTTGAATTAAACGAAAGAACTTGCAGGTTTGTTTATGAACTGTCACTACGTCGACATGCGTTGACCTCATCATCTTACGGTCGTACGGTCTAAAGCATTTTTTCTGCCGAAATGTGCATGCTTTTCATCTGCGTGTCTAGTCCTTTTTCTCTTCGTATTTCTGGGCTGTGTGTGCATGTATATGGTGAAGTAGTGTGTGTTCAGAGAATGTCTATTGTTGACATATTTGCTTGATGTCATAATCTAGTGCACTTTTGCCCTTCACAAATAACAGCATTATATATAAATAAACAAGAGCACTGCTGATGCACTTTGTGGTGTCAAGACATTTGATGTTGACCACATCAATGATTAACGGAGTACATGTAAAATATTCTGGCAACAAGCATTGTGATTTGATGAATAAGTAAATATCCAAAGGGAAAGTGGGGATGTGTAAGTTTGCAGATCTGTGTTTGTTTAGGTTTTTTTTTAGAATGTGATTTACGCTAATCTTGTCATTTTAAATTAGGTGATCTCTGTTGTCCGAACAAATTTTGGGATTTGCCATCATGTGCAAAACCGTGCTGTAAACTATACATCTTTCATTGAACTAATATATTATGATGTTCATTTTACAGTTGTTTTTCAGCAATTAACAGTTATAAGTTATAATCTGAAAATTAAAATAAAAGTGTGTCCATGCTGTGTACTTCTCATGGTCCTACTCATCAACCTGTCCCTGTCCCAACAATGGTTAAACTGTGCTCTTTTATAGTATGTGGTCTTTGTGTGTAAAAGATGTTAAAATGTTAGGATTATGTAAAGTGGAGATCCTAGCATATACTGGTCTGGTTCACCTAAACTAAATTCATGACCCCATTATAAAAAATAAAAAAATAAGGATATGTCTGCAAAGTTTATATAATCTTAAATAGCAGGTTATTAAATAGCTGGAACTGTAGTAGTGTATACCGTGCAGTATGCTAATACTGAATATAATTTAATATTTAATTTCAAACACTTCTACTACCTTTGCAGATTTTTGATTGAGTGAATATGCTTTACTCTGATTGATCCTGGGGAGTTAGCTGGGTGTCGTAACAGATCAAAATGTATGTGGGATTTCCTCAAGAACTTTTATGTGTTATTTGCTTCCGTGCGGGTAAGATCACTGACCAACCATATGTTCTCTTTCAGATGTGAAAAACCGAGATGATAAGTCGATCGCTGGGCAGAACTGAAGTGAAGGAATTTTCTTACAGCACAGCACTTTTTAACCATGAGAATTCATTCCCTGGACGAACTGAAACCAGAGTATGAGACATAAAGTGAAACGAGGGCAGCAGAAATGATCCCAATGTATATTTTTGAAATAATAATATATGAATATATAGTATATACCAATATATATTAAATGACATTGACGAAGTGTGTGGCTGCTATCATCTAAATTTCTATAAGCAAACGAAAACGCTAGACGGCGTATGAACAGGATATAACAGGATACGCACCTTGGCCTGTAATTGGACAAGTGTCAGAGGGGTGGACAATACAACACATCGTAATGCTTCCCTGGAACACGCCACTGTGGATTCATACTTAAAGACTAAAATTGAGCTATCGGGACTGAGAAGAAAACGTTGGCCACCTCCCCTCCACACTTTTATATGAACATTTTTGGACTAAAATACAAATTAGGGGAAGTGTCATAATAAAGCCTTTTTTTCAGACTGCTCGGCACGGGATATAAATGCGGAACTTTCTATTTCTGTGATCTTAGTCAAAAGACATCTGTACATCTGTACTGACTAACATCCAATAGGACTTGACGTGATAATACTAAAGGGATATTAAATATAGGTATATATAGAAGTTGGGGAAAAGTAAAAAAAGTGACTTTCAAAAAAAAATGGAGTCACACAGCTCACTATAACTGAATTATAATAATTTCCAAAGAAAATAATTGCACATCACTTTACGAACTGTCAATGACCACACAATATCTGTATATACATTATATAATATCCCTTTTTGTAGTACACTACATTTAATTTATAATTTTAGAATATGCTCAGTATTTTGTGTATTTAATTTGGTCTATTTATATACAGTGTTATTGTTAATATTGTTTTTTCTTTGTTTCCTATTGACATTGTCACCAATCTGAAAAACTGTAAATGGAGAGAGAAAGTAAAGAGAAAAGATAGCTGACACTACAACATTCCTTAAAGCGTGTTTTGTAGTTTGAACATTTTTGTATGGTTTTGGACGAGAACCCCACAGCTATCATTTCATGATTAAAAAACAAAACAAACCACAACAAAACATTCTTCTGTGAAAGTGCCTGAATTTTTTGTTTGGTTTTGTTTTGTTTGTTTGTTTGTTTGTGTACAGTCTTCTTATTATATTTATTGGTGCTGTTAAATATTAACATCTTTTCTGTATTTTAGTATGACTATTAAACATATTTATTTTCAAATGATATTGTTTTTCATTAAAGTAAAAATGGATTTCTGTTTGACAAGTGTGCTATTTTTGTCAGTCCACAATTAAAATTTACAAAGTCTTTACAAACTTCATTCTAAAAATGTTTGTAAAAATAAACTCACTTTTATGTCTTTCTAACCCATTTACTATATTGAAAGCACAAAATTAGAAACGTAATGTCAAGGGGCCCAAGGGAATCAGTAGTCAGCTCATAATACAGTTGTGTTCAAAATTATTCAACCCCCAATGCTGTAAATGGTTTTAGGGAATTTAGTGTACATTTGTAATTGTATTCAGAATGAAATCCTACAAGGACTTCTTAAAGAACCATATGCAACTAAAATGACATCAATTAGTTTTGTAATACAGTAGTAAATGTTTCTTTTGTGAATTCTTCATTGACATAATTATTCAACCCCTTAAAGACTACCACTCTGAAGAACAGAGGTTCAATGAAGTGTTTTCAATCAGGTATTGAAAACACCTGTGGATATCAGGGAGCAGCAATAAAGCCTAATAAGCACCAATTAGGCAGCTTTAAAATGACTGTGATACTCAGCTCCTTCTAGACATTTACTGGTGTGGTTACAAACATGGTGAGGTCAAGAGAATGGTCCAGGAAGACAAGAGAACAGGTGATTACTCTTCACAGGAAGGGCAATGGCTATAAGAAGATTGCAAAGATGTTAAACATACCAAGAGACACCATAGGAAGCATCATTCGCAAATTCAAGGCAAAGGGCACTGTTGAAACGCTACCTGGTCGTGGCAGAAAGAAGATGCTGACTTCGACTGCTGTGCGCTACCTGAAGCGTAGAGTGGAGAAGAGTCCCCGTGTGACTGCTGAGGAACTGAGAAAAGATTTGTCAGATGTGGGTACTGAAGTTTTTGCTCAGACAATACGGCGTACCCTGCGTAATGAAGGCCTCCATGCCAGAACTCCCAGGCGCTGTCCCCAAAGAATAAGAAGAGTCGACTGCAGTATGCCAAAAGTCATGTGGACAAACCACAGAAGTTTTGGGATAGTGTTCTGTGGACTGATGAAACTCAATTAGAACTGTTTGGGCCCATGGATCAACGCTATGTTTGGAGGAGGAAGAACAAGGCCTATGAAGAAAAGAACACCTTGCCTACTGTGAAGCATGGCGGGGGGTCAATCATGCTTTGGGGCTGTTTTGCTTCTGCAGGTACTGGGAAGCTTCAGCGTGTGCAAGGTACCATGAATTCTCTTCAGTACCAGGAGATATTGGATGACAATGTGATGCAGTCCGTCACAAACCTGAGGCTTGGAAGACGTTGGACCTTTCAACAGGACAATGATCCCAAGCACACCTCCAAGTCCACTAGAGCATGGTTGCAGATTAAAGGCTGGAACATTTTGAAGTGGCCATCGCAGTCACCAGACTTATATCCGATTGAGAACCTCTGGTGGGACTTAAAGAAAGCAGTTGCAGTGCGCAATCCTAAGAATGTGACTGAACTGGAGGCTTTTGCCCATGATGAATGGGCGAAGATACCCGTAGATCGCTGCAAGACACTTGTGTCAAGCTATGCTTCACGTTTAAAAGCTGTTATAACTGTAAAAGGATGTTGTACTAAGTACTAAGATTGAATGTCACTTGGGGGTTGAATAAAACTGATAATGATGTGAGCTCAGAAAAGACATTTGTGGTTATTTCATTATAAATGTTATGTTTTATTTGTCTGACCTACACGTGCCTCTTTGATTTAATTGTAAGCAGGATGACTGAATGATCATAATCAATGTCAAACCGACCAAAACAATCAATTTCAGTGGGGGTTGAATAATTTTGAACACAAATGTATCTGCACTAAGGACCTTGGTATTAGATTTCTATTGGGCCATGTGGCCCGAGGCTTTAGAGGCCAAGGGACACTGTCCCAACTTTCCGGTCCATAATCCAACCCTGAATGGAGTTTATAGAAACTGGCTTTGTTTTGTCTACACGTCCCATTTTGAGCACCAAATTGTTATAAACGGTGACTCAGACATTCACTAAAATAGAGGTTAAAAAAGTTATACTAAAGGGTAAGCTATGCATCATTCACCATAGTTATTCATGACATTCCCAACAAGAATTGCAGGAATAATCTACTTATAAAACATTCTTATGGGGTTCCTGAAATAGATTTGTATTGACATGTACTAAAAAGGGTCCTCTGTCGAGCTAAAATACTGTAAGATTGGCTTTGCATGAGCTACACTGGCTCCTACTCTCTGACAGAAGTACATACGTCTTTGTTTTAGTAACTGCCCAAGACCATATCAAAATTTCATTTCAATCAGTCGTGCAGCCTTATTGTCTAAAAGTTTATACTCTGCTGGTTTCAAAGTGATTTAACATTGTCATAAGCAGTGTTGGGTGTAACTAGTTACTAAGTAACACGTTACTGTCACTTAATTACTTCCCCCTGAAAAAGTAGAGTAAGGGGTTGGTCTAATCTTTCCTGGTATTTAATTACAATTACTTATGATGCAATTAAACTAATTACTTTTTTAAAACATGTGTGCAATAGTGGAATTGACATCAAAATTCAAAGTCTAACTTTAAAATCTGTGCTTTAATGTATATTTTTTACTTTTGTAATACTTTAGTCTGTTAACAATTCTACTTTATATAGTTTTAGATAGTTTTTTTAATGAATTAAAAGAGCCGTTTCATGTCGATCCTTGAATTACTTAACTAATCGAGGTTGATATAGGATATAGAAAGTAATTAGTAATAAGCAATTAAATACTTTTTGGAGAGAGTAATTTGTACAGTAATCTAATTACACTATTAAATATCTAATTAGAAGTCATTATAATTAATTACTTTTTCAGAGTAACTTGCCCAAAACTGGTCATAAGTCACTTTCAGTTTTTTGGCTCTTCTGAGCTGTTGGATTCAGTTCGCAGATGCCTACAAACTGTATACTTCCCAAATAGCAATGATTCTTTTTGTCACATTCATTACTCTTTTTTTTGCCTGGGCCTGCTTATCACGGACTCTGTCAAAAGTCCTTTACCGTATGGCGCATAGTAAACAGAACTTAAAACAACCGATTTTTTAACACCACCGTACAACATAGCTGAAGGCACCTTATTAATTGTGCATTTTAGAGCTTTAGCTGAAGGGAAGATTATCTGTGAATATATCGTTGTCATTTCCTTAAAGTCCCTGTGAACCGGATATATCGATTGTTTTTACTTTCGTATTTTGATGCATTTCTGAGTGAAAGGGAATTTATAATGAGAAAATTAGTGGGCTCGGCTTTCGTCTTTCTCTGCGATTTGATTGGACATATTTGAAATGGAACTGAAAAGCAGACTGGCGGCTGAAGGGGAGGACTTAACGGATGTTCAACCCATGCCGTCTAACATACATCATTTAAGATGGATAGTTATTACAAGAAGGAAGTGCACAAAAATTTAAAAAGAGAATGACCCACATTGATAAACTATTTACTATAAACACTGCCATATTTCATGAAAAAGTTGACATTTTATTTATTTATTTCACTGGGACTTTAAAGCTAGCAGCACTTGGAATATAACAATTTGGACTATTTGGACTATTTTCATGCTGCTTATTTATCTTTTTGGAGCACAAATCCATTCCCTATTTATTGTCAGGAATAACTTGGACATACTGCCTAATATGTTGTATCTCATTTTTTTATTTGACTTTAAATTAGCACTGAACTATTCATGTAACATTTTGTAAGACTACAGCAATATGTCTCATTTTGCCCATTGACCCATCCCTACTGCTGTTGCCTCTTTCATTAAATATCTATGCCCAGGCTACACAAACTGTGTCTGACTCAGCAAGTATGCTAAAACCCAGAGGAATTGTACTGTATTTGTACAGACAGACAAAGGTTTGCTCTTTAGTAAGTAGGCTACAGTATAGTTGCAACGTTTAATTGTAACAGTTTTGTCTCTCGAGGCATCAAGCCCCTGATGGGTGAGAGATTAAACACTCCCCGAATACTGCTGTGACCCGCCCCCTTGTGTAAACTTGACATGTTGAAATCGTGAACCTCACGCCTCGTGCAATGTCTATAACAGAAGCCATAAATATTGAATTCTTGAAATTGCTCTGGCCCTCAACTGATTATTTTCAACTAGATGACATGGTGAATGATTATGAGCTGATTTAAAAGGTATCACTTTAAGAGTATGTCTGAGCTTTTCCCTGTTCACATGTCATCACTAGGGCAACATGCCTGCGATAAGGTATTCTGCTGTGGAAACTGCCCTCACAAGACTCTGCCGTACGTCATCCAATCACCTGTTCTCACACCGGCTGGAAGCGTATGTCAGCAGTCCCCTTGAGTGTGTGTGTGTGAGAGAGAGAGAGAGAGAGAGAGAGAGAGAGAGAGAGAGAGAGAGAGAGAGAAAATGGTTTCTCATGCTGCTAGACTGATGAGCGACCTATATTTAGCTGAAATATAGCAAGTCATCTGCCATCTGATCTGCAGCAGATCACACTCAGAGAAAAGTATTTTGTCCTACAATATTGTTCACATTTATTCACTCTTTTCTGCCTAAGAGAAAGAACTTACTTGAAAAGAAGATGCACTGTTTTTTCCAAACTTCTACAAAAATCAACTGTTTAAGTTTCATGTGGTTTATCCATTTGCCATGAGAATGCATGTTTTTGGCATGCACCAGCTATACCATTCGTCCTGCTGTATATGCATGCATGTAAAAAAAATGTATGAAAACATATATATATATATATATACTATTATGTATGCATCTCATAATTCTGTGAAAACCGTATTACTGTCCGATTTTTTCAAAATGTATAGTGAATTATGCATTATGTGGACAGGAGAGGATGATCTTAAACATAAGTGCTGTTACCATGATTTTGTATATTAAACAATTGGTAATGTATAGAAAAAAATACATTTGTATATGTATGACCCTTAGCATTGCTTGTAATGTCGAAAGAAACTATAAACCTTTCAATCTTGTTACCTCTATCAATGCATGTTTAAGTCCGAACATAAGATATTTAGTTTGAGACGCCACAACCACTGAAACAATGTTTTAGTTAAACATTATTTTCCTCTTAGATTCACATCATGAAACTGAAAATGCCGCCTGTTTCCCAGAGTGACTGAATTTGATGAATTTCCATGACTATCACCTGCCATGAGGTAAAACCTCTAAATATACATCACCAGTGAATATGTATGTTTATACCTCTCAGTAAACAACACAAAGACTCACTCGTCAACCTGCTTACTTTGGAGGGAGTTGGGAAACTCTATCTTGATATTGTACGTGCTTGAGTAATTATTGGAGCACACAGTCAGTGGTTAAGCAAACAATGCTGGTGTTACATTTTCCTGTCTGGAGGGCAGTTCAGACCAGCACTAACTGGAGATTATGGACTGGATCCAGATCAGTTTCACATGACAGTGTAAGTGACTTTGCTCTCCTGTCGAGATCTTTGAAGACCAAAGGAAAGAATTAAGAATTAATCCCAGAAGTTAACATACTTTTTAGATCAAACCCTAACCAGAACATTTGCTGAATGTCTATACAATAAGGCCTTGCAGACAATTTAATGGTTATGAATGAGAATATGTTAGCAGCCATTTTAGTTATTTTATCTTATGAACCCTGTGATGCATGAATAATGATAACCTGTGTCAGGATTAGTTGTGCAAGAAATTACTTTCTGAGTAGACGTCGATGACCTCTCTGCGTGAAAGGGTTAATAAAGCACAGGGAGCTATCGAATGGATTCTTCTTCCGGACATTGCACACAATGGAGTGTGGAGTGTGTTTCGGGGATAAGGGGATCAACTTAATTGAACTAATATGGGGTTGAGCAGTTTGGTTAATAGATCCATACAATCTGTTTCTCTGCAGATAAGACAGACCTCTTGAGATATCTTCCTTCTCTTCACTATTGTTTGTTAATCTCCACCCCATCTCTTACATTGTGCAGAGTTGGGCACAATTAAGAATTTATAAACAGGCTCTTTTTCAGTGCAAAGATAAATTGCAACACAATTCAACAATAGTCCTACAGCAAAACTAATTGTATAATATTGTATAAATGTTCTTACTAATCAGCTTATTTATTTCACTACCTATAATACACTTTCCTGACTGACTAGACAGAACTTGTCTAGCCATGACATAAATGACAATTACATTCAACACATAAAAATATATAAAAAAAAAATTTTTAAACTATTTAACTTTTTTGGGTTGTTTACAGTTTATTTAATGCTCAGGAAGTAAAATGCGGTCAAGTAGGTAACGTTCTTCACTTTTCAGTATGTACTCAGAAGAGACCAACAAAAAATATTCTAGTGACTGGTAATATCTTTTCCGTTGGCTCAGTTGAGGTTTCATGAATTTATTACTTGTGGCAACAGACTTTTTAACGCCATTTGTGAAATGTACAAAATCTTAACTGAGCCAACTGAAAAAAATATATATGCAACAAGTCAATAGAACCTTTTTTTGTAGAGGATTGAACAGTGAAGACAAATTTGTAGAACAAGAAACACCTGGACGCTGTTAACAAAATAATCAAAAATAAAACAGAGATATTTAATAAATGCAAAGTCAAAGTATAAAACGCTACAAAGCGGTACTAAAAATGTAGATGATGAAAAGCCATGTAACAATATATTTCTGTATATTGTGCTGAGTATGGGCCTACTGTCAAGACAAACAGCACACTGTTTACAAAAGAAATAAAAACAAATAGTGACATCACAAATTGAATATTTTTTTGATAACTACACTGACACATAGAAAGAAATTCATAAAGGCCAAATGAGAAACATACACAGCAAATTCTCCCTTAAATCTTTGGCTTTGTTCATATTCTCTCCACATCTCTGTGAAGTTAAAAGTGGTCTTCATGCTGAGTTGGAGACCTGAGAGTTATGAATCCCTCAGCCACTTCATCTCTTACCCAGCATGCCCCAGGGGCCCTGAGAAAAATACCTTGTAGCACCAGCAATGAAAGTGCTGTACCATAGTGGAGTGACTTAATTTCATAGTAAAGCTCTAAGTGATATATAACACACAGGATGAGAGGGGGATCCCAGTGTGAGTGCTGGGGTATTATGAATCTTATTGCCCCTCTGTGTCTCTCCATAGTTTTACAGAGACTATGAGCAGCAAACTTTAGTCCTATAAATTTTCAATTAGACACTGGGATCTGGGAGAAGGTAATTTTTAGTGGTGTGCACACGGAGGACCTATGCACTAATCCAATCTCTTTTCCAGAAAAATCTTTTTAACATGACGTAAGGGGCACATTACCATGCTCCTAAGTTAACAGAGTGAATATCAAATTTTTGGCTTGACGTTAGAGGTTGACGATTAAGATAACTAAAACTTTAAATAAAGACTCAGTGATAAATAGACAACTCACCGACTTTCAAGAATTTGGGAATGTGAAAACAAAGGCTTATTAAATGTACCGGACTAACCAAAAACTGTTCATGTTCCCTTTCTGTCAGTCTCTCGAGGTTGTGTCGAACCGACAGATGGGGTTTGACTTCAGAACCTATCAACTTCTGACAAGTTTTGAAAAGGTCAATGAAATTGTCAAATGAAATTTCCATGCCGGACTAGGCCCCTGGATATCCGGGTATAAAGGGTAGACGACGTGCTGCATTCATTCACCTTTTGTTCTTCAGAGCACTGCTTTTTACTTAACGACAGCACAGGGATATAAGTAAAGACTCTTTATTAATCCAACTGAGGATGAACATGAGCAAAGGAACAGAAACACAGAATAACCAAACGCACATATACCAACTAAGAATCGCCAAAGACTGGATAAAGAGAACTGAACTAAAGCAGACAGACAGGTGTGGTGATGGAGGTGGACCAGGGAAGTCCAGGGAGGAGCCTTGTGCAAGTGGAGCAAGATGGTTCACAGACCTCAGACAGGAAGACTGCCCATGATTGAGTTGCCAGAGGGAGCCGCCATGGTGGAAGGGCTGGCGACACCAGGAGGCCGACATGACGAAGCTGGTTGAGGAGGGTCGAGCCCAGGTTGGAGAGCGACAGACAGAGAGCCAGGGTGACAGAAAGTATCCGGAGGTCCAAGGCGAAGCTGACAGCTCGGGGGAACGAGGCATAGGCATGGGTCCGGAGGCCCGCGGTGTAGCTAGAGTGACCAAGGTAGAAGGCGGAGCCAGATTGGTGGAGGAGACTGACAGAGCTGTTGGGGCGACTGACGAGGCGCAGCCGAAGGACTGGTATCCCGCAGTGGTCGATGACTGACCAAGGTGTAGCCGGAGGGACGAGGGAGCCTGGTGGAGCTGGTGGGATGACAGGCCATGGTGGAGATTAGGGAGCCAGGAGCCAATGTGAAGCCGATGGGTCCGAGGGCCGAGGTAGAGTCCGGGTCTCTGAGACTGAAGGCGGAGATATGGGATATGACAACCCCCGAGGTAGCTGGCTGCTGGAGATCCTGAAGCTCATCCGACCCAATGGTGCTGGCATGCTGAGTCGCTTCAGATGTCAGTGGACCAAGGGCTGATGGACTGGCTGGCAGAGAAAGAGGGCGTGGGAGGCTGGGTGGGACCTTCTTTGAGGCTGACGATGAAGAGCTGGGGGGAACAGCAGAGGTTCAGGAGATGAAGAAGAGCTGGGCGGGAACTAGTGTTGGGAAGTCCGGCTCTTTTCTGCAAACTAGGTCTTTCGGACATTTTGTTTCAATGAACCGGTTAACAGATTATTTTATGCCCTGAAGTAATGACATCATTCACCCTGGTCATCCTGGCTGGCTGGGATAAAAATACTACACTCAGGCTCAGCACAAAATTTATAGATCATTAATCGTAAATTCTATCAGTTAACAAATCATCATCACGATCTGATACATTTCCCAAATCTATACAATTTTAAGTCTCGAAGATATAAAGAAAATAATTTATCATCATCAGCGTTTTACAGAAACGATTTGATCCATGCATAATCCAATACGATTTATTTGTTATTATGTAAATTTACGTTTTGCCAGATTGCTCCATAATATTTACGTTCTCGGTTCACGTGAGCTTGTAGCATTAGGACAGCATCAATTGTCCACACTGTTCAGTCACTATCCAGCTCATCGGTTCTCAATTGAACATGTCCGAAAGAAACAGCCTTCAGTTAGTTTACTGCTGAATCGAAAGCTGTTACAACCGGTTCTTGACTCGAGAACCAGAACCGCTCTAGCAGTGGCACGAACGTAAACGGCGCTGCAGATCGCTGTACATACTGTACACTGATATGCAGTAATAAAGAAATAAAGTCCTAAACATATTTACAAAACCTCTGATGTTTGATAAAATATCTGACTTAAAGCTTTTTATTCGCTTTAGAAATGACACGCATGTGCAGTATCATTGGTTCTCAATTGAACGTGTCTGAAGGAAACTGTGGTGACTGTGAAAAACGCTAACTAAAAAAAGACACAGACTAAACACGGAAAACAAAGAAAACACTGAATAAAGTTCGCTGCTCACACTGT
The DNA here is from genome assembly GCA_029783895.1 of Triplophysa bombifrons. NCBI lineage: Eukaryota > Metazoa > Chordata > Actinopteri > Cypriniformes > Nemacheilidae > Triplophysa > Triplophysa bombifrons. The sequence goes on from CM056455.1 coordinate 11,593,808, forward strand.
ATAAGGCCGGTTCTTCTAGAAAATGAAGTCCAGTAGTGATGGCAGGTGAAAGGGGGATTGTGACAATAGTTTGTGTACTGTATGTGTTTAGGTTTGCTTACACTATTGATGGGCATATTTAAAAAATATGTCAACACAAACATAGCAAAATATGTTTAGCTAAGGTTTAGAAGTAGGCTACAGCAGGGGAAAGAAAATTATATAATTTCCTTGGTATAAAAACAATGCAAGTCTAGGAGATGTCATGTCAGATATTGTATAAAATTGTATGTGTGTGTATGAGTGTATTTGGGTTCTTGTTTTGTTGTGGACAGACCTAAAGTCAAGAATATTAAGAAAAGGTGACACTTGGGCAAGTCTGGACCTGCAGAATACATTCCAGTGCAAAGCAACAGGAAACAATGTCTCAGGAAACAAAGGGGATTTCCACTGCAAAAGCCCATTTGATTGATTTCTAAGGAAGGAATAAAAATAAAACAGGTAAAGCATATCAGACATGCCCCTATTAAACTCTTTACAGTAACTGACATCTCCTGTCATATGTGGAGAGTAAAGTCTTCTTTTATTGCACAAAGTAAGAACAACCCTGTTTTATTCAAACTGAATGCATTTAGACTGCCTGGAAGATAATACAAAATAAATCAGACATAAAAACTCCACCTCTACTGGAACACACATTCCAGAGTTCATCCAACCAATGAAGCACAAACGATCACACCTACAAACCAGGCCACTCACTTTCCCAGCAAGAAGCTTATGACACAAAGTATGTAAGCGATGCTCGGAGGCTTACTCCAACACACCTCTCACACACGTATTTGGGTAGAATATAAACAAACTGGAAGGCCTGATTTCATTGGGTGTGCTTTTGTCACGCACCGCCCCTACTTGCTCAGGTGATTCCTGCCTTCTCGTGCAAGGAATAGTATGAGCAACAAGCGTGAGATTGGTTACACCCTTTACAAACATTTCAAGTCAGTGACCCAAGAATTACTAAATGGACCAAAGGAATCTGATGCCATTGTAACTTCCTGCTCAAGAGTTCAAATGAGCTGCCATAAGATATTGATAAGATAATGATCTGATCATTTTGATGCTCTGACATTGACATCATCATCATCACACCTAGTTGACGGCATTCTGCCCACCTGGGATCTAAATATGTTATGTATTCCCTATAGTAAAATACCTGTTGATATAGATACTGCTATCCTCACAACTCTTCATTATTCTTCTGTCCTGACTCCACTGTCTGTCAAAAAAGTATGTATCTGAGTAATGGTTATATAGGATCAATCCACCTGAGCCAGGTTTTACCTCAAAGTTGGACATGTGGGAAAATTTACAAATCTATATTAGTTTGAAAAGTTTTTTTAAGGTAAGGCCTTGTAAGAATCGACCTATTTATATCTATGCCATCTGTAACAATATGCAATACACTTTATACTCAGGTATACCTATACAAAGGTAACAGAGTTGACAGATGTATTAATATGGCATGCTTTATAGTCAAGGTTGTAAGTTTGAAGTTCTTCTTAACAGTTTTATTTCATTTATACAAATAAATTTTTTTTTATTTATATTTTTTTATTGTTGTTATAGTTCATAGTTACGGGTTTGATGCATCATTTGAGACTAATATCTAATTTTAATACAGTATGTGAACTCATAAGGAAATAAATAAAGAGGGGCTGCTGATGATTGCATCAAAATGTGGATATTTGTTAATATATAAAGAAAGAAGTGAAAAAAGTATGGGAACCACTGTTGACAACACTGTTTAAATACATTAAATTAAAGGGAAAGTTTATCAATGTGTAAGACTCTTTCTTCTGTGGAAAACTAAAGAAGACACTCTGAGAAATGTCTGTTATTGTTTTGTGGTCGCACAATGGAATTCAAACAATGTCATACAGGTTTGGAATCACATGAGGGAGAGTGCATGATGAAAGACTTTTCATTTTTTACACATAAATGGCCCCCATTGTGTGGAAAAGCCCTATAATTAATCCTAACACAAAGAGCCATGATGAGCTTTCTTCCTTTTAGTATTACTTTAGGGTGTTGCTGCTGACTCACTGAGCAATGGAAGGGAAGAGCTCAACCAGTGCTGTCTCCACCCGCCTGCACTTTAACATTTAGATTTGCAGACAGCTATGTCCAACAACGGCGCCAGTCTTCTCAGAACTACTTATTTTTTTCTCTGTGCCCCATTTCAGCTGAATCACAGCCTCGCCATCTCTGTCATAAAGTTGTGTGTGTACTGTAGAGAAATCCCCCAAATCCAAGAGCGTCTCAAATTAGTAGATGTGTGAAACTACTTCATGGATGTACATGTATTCAACAAGTATTAATACTTCCTCCAATCGTGTAAATTCTGTATATATTTTCCCCCATGTCATTCAAACCCATTCTTTCTGCAGAAATCATGATTTTTTTAGTGATTTATTTTCCCATTATGTATGTGTTAGCTGTTACGTTCCTCCCCAGTCTAGGGTTGGAGAGGAGTATCATTTAAAGAAAAAATATTCAAGTCCATAATATAAAAGAAAATAAAGGGTTGAAGCCAAAATAACAAACAAAAAAGAAACTAACTATTTTAAGGGGGGAATTATCTTCAGATAATTATGATCAGAGCGAGAATAAAGAAAATAAACAACATAAGTGTTCCCTCAACTCCCTTTCTTACCAAACACATAAGATTAACAATGAAAACAAAAAGGTTGGCACCCTCTCCCTACGACTTCCAAGAAAGTGAAAGAAATATAAAATACAGTTACCTTTTATTTACCAACAGAGTTAATGGGGTAAGATTTTTTGAGTTCTCAACTGGAACTGAACCACACCAGATTCAATACAATTAAATGAACAGCATAAGTCCCAACATGAACAATCACCACACAAATCACTATTGAGCTACAACTAAATTCTGATGCAGAGGTGAGGCAAAACTAAATTCTGATGCAGAGGTGAGAGACAACTAAATTCTGATGCAGAGGTGAGACACAACTAAATTCTGATGCAGAGGTGAGGCAAACCTATCAGCCAATGTCTCTGCCTACTTTTATAGCAGGTCTTCTGCCTATGCCTATGCCTGTGCCTATGCCGCATGCAGTGTTAACGAGCCTCAAATGACACCAATCTGGGATGCAGAGATGCAAAAGAGAGAGAGACAAACACAACAATAGAGCATGGTAGTAAAAAACCAACACGCCCCCACAGGGTAAAAATTACCATTGAGCTATAATACATCTCTGGGACGTAACAAAGGGCCTGCTCAAACCAAGAACAAAATTCAATTTTGGGTGCACTATTCCTTCGAAGAAATATGTTTGTAAGTAAACAAACCAGCTGAATTAGAGACCTACATCATGCAGTTGTTTTTAAGTCATAATGAAAGGAACAGTAGTTTATGTAAGAGACTTTGGCTGATGACATAGTACCCAGGTCTTGCAAGTCAGAATGATGCATCAAATGCTAATAGCCTGAGGCAAGTAAACCTGCTCTCATTCATATTTCTCGCCTCAATGAAGAGCATTTGCATTTGCTTCAACTGGATGTTAAAAAAGCTGTAATGGCTGATGTTCCTGCATGGCTCCCCCACCCAAATGTTTACTGATTAGACTAATAACATTCCATATCATCATAGTTCATATTTCGATTTATGGCCATTCACGTCATTCACAAGTGATTGTCTTCCGCCTGAGCTTCTCAGAAGAAAACATGTAGATGCGTTACATGGACAGAAATGACAAAATTTACAGTACTGTGCAAAAGTCTTAGGCATGTTTATATTTTCAAAGGGTTATAAAATAGTTATTTATATCTTGATGTAGTTTGTCAGTAGGAAATATCAGTGTACAGCACATTTTCAAAAAATCCTTTTGCCACTATTTACAAAAATCCAATGAGATTTTTGCATGCACAGGGAGTCTGACAACAGCTGTGACGATGTCTCCAATGTGATTGATAGAAACATCCCTGCAAAGCTACCTAGAAAACTAGTGCCTAGAACAGGTTATTGTAACACTACCCCTGCATACAAAAGAAATAATCCAATCCAAGAATCCAATATTAAATTAATCAAATTGGGATTGAGAGTGTACTCAAAGTTTACTATACTGTTACTTAAAAGGTACCAAAAGTATTATTTTCCAATCTAAAAACTGGGCCAATTAAGTCTCAATTATAGTACTAGGATTTATAAAATTACTTATTGAGGATAATATACAGTATATTAACACGATGCAACACTGCAATGAATGGAGGGAGGCAGACCTCAAATGGTCACTCTAGCGAAGACGAACAGCCATCCAGTGGAACGATATAGATTCTCTGGGCTTTTGTGAGGCGCTTACCAGCCTGGATGAGCAGTAGCTGAAGCGACCTCGAGAAAGGTGATTTTTGCAAACCAAAATGATGGTAAAGTCCATATCAAGTTCAATAATTGATTGGAAATATGCTATTTAATCATCATTTTTGCCAGCGATTTTAGAAATATTCAAAGAGAGGACTGTTGAAATCATACAAAAGGAAACTGTTTAAAATTTATTTTGATCTGCAAAAAAATGACACAAGCAAATCTATAATACAAATATTTTTCTAAGTGTATGAAGAGAAATTGAGACAGATTACAGTTAAATCTTCTAACATTATATAAAAAGTTTGTTGTTATAGCAATTGAAAAAGAGAAAATCAGCTGCAATTGTAAAAAGGTTTGAGTTATAGTCACTGATTCTATGTCAAACTACTTTTAACTTCAACTAGAAAGAATTTCATAGCATGTCAATCTTCTGGTTTGATGTAATTTCCATTATTCACTTAATAATCAGAAAATCTTTTGTACCTCTGCACGGACAGGAAGATCTGAGTAAAATCTGTAGGAGCGCCTTGTTCGATCAGGTCTCAGCATCGCTGCCCACACTTGACTGTATCTCTGTGTCTCTGAGGATACATCACTGTGATAAAACAGCAGACATTCAGTCACCTATGACTCTATAAAAGCCCTCAAACGTAGACCGACGGAGAGCATGACACAAACAAGAACAGTTGAAATTCCTTTCAACAGACCCCTCAGTATGTATTTTTTTCTCATACCACAAAGCACAATGGGTTTGTTTCTCAGTCTATAAGACATGATAAGCCACTGTTGACACAGTACCACAATAGTTACAATTTTCATTTCACTCTGCTTTTCGTCCGAAGTCTTTTTAGATAAGCTGTTTAGAGTACATATAAATAAAGTAGATGACATATTTGCATAAATACATACTGAAATTATACTCAGGGATGGGCATAAATACATGTAAATGTATTTAAAATACAAATACAAAATACTGTGTGGAAAAGTGTATTTAAATACAAATACAAAATACTGTGTGGAAAAATGTATTTAAATACAAATACAAAATACTGTGTGGAAAAATTTATTTAAATACAAATACTGTGTGGAAAAATGTATTTAAATACAAATACAGTATTTTGAAAATACACAAAATACATGTGAAATTGGTGATTCAGTGCAGGTACCCATATAAGGCTGAAATCTATCTGGGCCTATTCTAAATGCCAAAAAGCATGATGTGTTTAACTGCTAAGAAACTTTCGTTTTCATTTTATTTACCGCTTCCCTTCCCCTGCCTGGTAGGAAATACACAACTACAAAAAAATAAACTTTATAAAAAAAAATATTTTATTATGTTTTATCAACATCATAACTTCGAACTCAGTAACAAAAACTCAATAACAGTCAATTATATTTTAAATAACTGATGGTGTACTCCTCCAGGTGGTGTACTTGTGCGTTTCAGACATCCATCTATTCGATACTCTTTAGCACCACCAGCTTTTCAAAAAGATTGGGTTTAAGGCGTCGTCTGTGTGGCCTATTGATTAAACCCGCAAAGGAAAACAAGCGCTCAACAGGAGCTGAAGAGGGAAGGATTGTGTTGAACCTCACTTGCCAGAGACCACAAGATCTTCGGTAAAGACAAAAAAGTCTTCCACTTTGCCATCAGCCGGTGTTGAAATGGACTCAATTTCAGTGACAAGCCCAAGGTCTGCTGCTGACTGGAGTATTAGTTCATGAATTCTTTTTTTTCTTTCTGACAATTGTTGGGGTAGCCAGCACATTTTGAAGTAAGGATGGGTTACACTTGCCAGGATTGCCTCATTGACTTCTGGTTTAAGTTGTAGAAAGCTCCTGAATCTGCTTCTGAAACCATCCATAATGGCTTGCAAAAGGTGAGAACAGTATCTGAAATTGGAGCAATGTAAAGCTTCAAGCTTAGATTCCACAGCAAACAGGGTGGGAAGCAGCTCAGCATAATGTTGATGTTGTCATGACATCACCCATACCTAACACGCAGTAAAAGTAATATTTTAAACACAAATAAAATTGACCATGAAATCCTCACCTTATTCCAGAAAAGTCGCAGATCCAATGCTGGGTTGTAGCTACAGCTGAAGCTCACATGAATGTTGGGGCTGGGGGAAGGGCGTGTCTGGCCTGAATTATGTTGGTTGATGCAAAACACCCTGATAAAAAGGTTGACTGGCTCAAAGTATTTTGAGTATTTTGAAAATACAAAAATACTCATCTTAAATGTATTTAAATACAAATTACATTAGATTTTTTCCAAAGGCTTTAAAATACAAAATATTTTTTTGTATTTCAAATACGTATTTTAAATACATTTATTTGAAATACTGCCCATCCCTGATTATACTAAACTCCCATCATAAGCAAAAATCTTGCTTTGTTCAATGCTTTAAAAACATTGGTTTTTGGATTTCAAATCTGATGCAAAGATCTTTCAGAATCAGAATAAGAAAGAGCTTTATTGCAAAGTATGTTTGCACACACAAGTAATTTGTTTTGGTGTCAGGAGCATCCAGTACACACAAACATAGTAGCGGGGTCCGTGTTAACACAGAGTGGCATGGCTCTTTAGGCACAGAAGCCATCGGCAGATTCCATTGTCTAGGTGGAATGTTTGGTGGCACGTCCGGTCTGTCAGTGGCAGGTGCCACTCCGTCCGGTCTCGCAATGGCATGTGCCACTCAGTTTACTGGCATGTCCAGTTTACAGTGGTATTTAACGGTTAAAGAGTAAGTAGCATTAGATCATGAAAATTACATTTCATGCAGTGTCTTATGTTGCCGTGTTTGAAAGTAAGCTGCAACATCTGCCAAGTTGTAAATCCTAAGGTGAATATATAACAAAGTTATTGGCTTAAAAAAAAGGGAGTCGACTCTGAATCACGCAAACGAGACCTGTCTTTAACCGCCGCATATCTATGTTACTAGACATAGTCCCCGCCTACGTTTTGCTGGGACTGCAGCGAAAACATCACTCTCTCCTCCCACAAAACACTTTTGCTCGTTCGTGATGCGTATGCCGTCTGAAACCTGTGTTCTACATTGTGAAACTAAGTGCGTCTTATTAAACTACCAAAGGAAGAACTCCTGAGGAAACAATGGTTACAATTCAATCAATTCAATCTTACTATCGTCTTCGGATGTTTCTTCGTCAGACTCGGGCTCAAACTGGTAAGGTGAAATCCCCGCCATCTCTATCTATACACTGTATATAATATATAACCTGTTAACCGTAATCCAACGTTCCATTTGCAACACATGATGAACGCTGTAACAAATTCAAGGAATGGGAAGAAGGAGGCGGGATCTGGCGAACGTTCAACAACTTTTAATAAAAAATAAACAAACCACAAAACGAAAGTAGAATACCGGCAGCTCCCGCACGGTCGACTCCCGGATGCGATACCCGTGCAACGCGCAGCTGACACTCATTATCATCACTCGCTCTCGTCCCGCCTTGCTCGTTACAAACGCGTTTGACCAAGACTACACCTTCTGACCAATCACATGACACTTGGCTAACAGATAGTACGGGATTAGATGGATGAATCGTGGAACGAATCATTTAAGAGTCAGTCAAGAAGTAAGGTAACAATATTACGACATAATAGTGTTTTACAGCTTCTATGCACATAAACTTGTGGTTGGACACTACATAAACCAAAGTAGGACCTTAAAAATCATATGCTACTTATTCTATAAGGTCTTAGCACATACAGTCCAAAATGTTCATATGCGTTTCTTCGTATTTGGCACTCGTTTGTCTCTGAATTGTTAAAACGCCTCTCAAAATGCCTGCTACGGAAGCGAAAAACTCAGAAAATCGAACCCAGTCCAATGTTTTTTTACGACAGACGAAAATATCGGAGGCCTTGTGTAAATGTGATTGACACAATGCGTAGGTCACAAGGTCGTATTTATAAGGACGCAAATGTCGGACTCAATAAGCGGTAATGTACCAAGCAACCGTTAGGGTTAGGTTAGGGTTAGGGTAAGCAGTAATGTACCAAACGACCGTTAGAGTTAGGGTAAATGGTAATGTACCAAGCGACCGTCCCGATGTCCCATTCATAAATAATTCAATTTATTGCACTTAACGTAACCTAGTCGATCAGTTAATACACCAAACAATCACAACAACAAAACAAAAAAGAAATTGGTCATCCAGATGGCAGCATTGTGAAGAAATGAAGGCTTGGATATGAGAGGTCCAGGGAGATTCCCAGGAAAACGTAGGCGGGGATTATTTCTAGTGACGTAGATACGCAGCGGTTAAAGACTCAGACTACCTCACGTCTCGTTTGCGTGATTCAGAATTGACTCCCTTTTTTACCAGCCAATAACTATGTTAATGATTAACCTTCGGACTTACAACTTGGCAGACTGCTTACTTTCAAGCACAGCATAACAGACTGGATGAAATGTAATTTTCATGATCTATTGTTACTTACTCTTTAATACATTTATTACATAAGGATTAGGTTGATATAGACTTCATATTGTTGAAGTCCACTTATTAAACCACATATTCTTTGATGAGTGTCTCAGGTATTTGTTGAGGTAGACACATAGGCTCTTCAGGATCAATCAAGCTCAACAATTTCTGTAAAAAAAACATGAATTTGGGGGTTTCCTCCGGGTACTCCGGTTTCCTCCCCTTGTCCAAAGACATGCATGGTAGGTTGATTGGCATCTCTGGAAAATTGTCCGTAGGGTGTGAGTGCGTGAGTGAATGAGTGAGTGTGTGTGCCCTGCGATGGGTTGGCACTCCATCCAGGGTGTATCCTGCCTTGATGCCCGATGACTCCTGAGATAGGCGCAGGCTCCCCGTGACTCGAGGTAGTTCGGATAAGCGGTAGAGAATGGAATGGAAAAACATGAATTTAGTAAGCAATTTACAACTTAAGCAAGGCTACATTTTAAACGGTGTTGTAAAACATCATAATATCATTTTACCTACCCTCATGTCAATCCTTAAAAATTTCTCTCCACTGACAGTCCATGCAGATACTGTCACCAAATCCTTCAGCTCGGAGGTTGGGTACTGGGTAATAACACAAATGGGTAATAACAAAGGTTTTAATCTTCCTTGAAAACAACTTAAACACAACTAGAGCAGGCTACATCAATAACTTAACAAAAGACATTAACAACCGACAATAAACAGAGGCAGAAGGGGAACTAAATAGTGTCCAGATAATGAGTGAAATCTCAGGTGCGGGTGAAACAGGTGCGGGAGAAATGTCAATGTAGAATTGGAGTCCGTTGGGGAACGTGCAGGCAGAGAGTGTAACAGATACCACTTTAAACCTTAAAAGTTGAGGAGATTGTAAAGCTATTTTATATTGATTAAAACCCCTTACCTCCCTGTCTGCACTTGGGTCCTCTGTCCTCACCACCAATGTTCATGACAGGATTGGCTTTATTTCCGCTAAAATTGTATGCAAAAAAAAACTCATACAGTTCTACTAATTGGATCTGGCTTGTTGTGCAGCTAGTAATCTAATAATCTAATAGTTTTCACAATTAACAGATTTACATCAAAAGGATACAAATGCTTAATTACAAACTCTGCTATGATTCATTATTATGTGTGTTATCTTCATTATTTATTAACATTAATATTTGATTAGCTGTACCACAATGTGAAGCTTCAATGAAATTGTATCCACAAGTGGACATCTGGAATAGTATTTGACCTGCAGCAAAATGCATTCACATACATTGTAAAATGATGAGGTAGTTATTTTACGTGTTACTTCAGGATAAATATAACATGTTGGTTCTTGACTCAATGGATTTTTTTTTCCAGTAGCACTACTTTAAAAAATCTTTGGAAATCTTCTTGAAAGCTCAAAAAGCACCCAACTGAGTTATCAAATGTACAAGATAAGTATTGCTTTTTTAAGAATACCTGCTTCTCACACAAAGTTCAAACGAAATAAAACGACGTAATATGAACTAAAAGCCATTGATGTTTTGGGCTCTCTGTGCGAAATTGTAATATTCAATAGTCATGTGATGAGCAGTGAGTTAACAATGGATCTCACTTTACAAATTATACAGTGAAAATCTGGCTTGTACCAGCTGAATGAAAATACTTGAAAAATCTGGTTTCCACTGGCTGAATGAGAATACCCTGAGGACTGGATTTTCAGTTGAAGGGATGGTAGAATAAAGAGTGTCTGATGACTCACCCCACACAACTCATAGACTTGGTCTGCATAATTGGGATCGCCCACAAAAACGTCATATCCATTTATGCCTTAGAAGAAAATAGTCCATTAGAATTAATGCTATAGACTTTGTTAGGTGCTTGATCTTAGCTTTTTGTAATGATTATTATTGTGTTTTGCTTGGTGCAGTCTCGAAAAGTAATTATTTATTGTTCTGAATCTCAAATAAATGGGAAAGCCCTGATCTAAATTTTATATACAGCGAAAAAGTAGTCCCGTCCCCCTGCACCCAACCTATGAGACCATATATAGCTTTTTATGTGAAACATTTAAATTGCACCCTGATTTTGGGATAGTTTGTGTGACTGATTTATTATCTTACACTATTTTATAGACTTAGTTTTATAGTTATAATCTTAAGAACGCACAAAAAAGGATAAAAGGATAAAAAATATTGACTGTTGGATTACCCTGAAATACTGATATTGTAGTTGTTTCCTACCTGCGAAACAATACCTCTGGCCATTTCGTTGGGTCCTCTGTTCAGTTGCAGATACTGCATCAGATCTACAGTTAGATTTTTCTGTATATCTTGCACTGTTGAATGGGAAAAAAATGGTTTTATGTTGGCCATACTGGCTACCAACATGCATTTCAAATCAGGGGGAAAGGATTGTTTTGCCGCTGCACTATAATTTAGATCTGGTTCTTTTCATTGAGGAAGGACCAGAAAAGAGTTGCTGGCATGTTACGACCAATGTTCGTTTAACCCCACCCACCCATCCATCCACCCATCAACTAAATTATCACTCAAACTCTGCTATTAGTCAGATCAAGTCACTAACATTTAAATGCAAAGAATGTTTATGAGCAGCTGTGCAAAGTGCCAAATAAAATGGATCTTCCTGACTTGCCAAATATTCAGAACAAGATGAAAAATATTATAAATACTAAAAAATATGTTTATATTTTATAAGTCTCTTTTACATATGAAAAATTCTAGTTAGTTCAATTTGCATGCGTATATGTGTGTAAGCAGGCTTGAAATAGGATTGTTTTGGGTTTTATCACAAGACAGTGTGTCAGGTTAATGTCTGAGAATAATGGAGATTGTTTTCTGGTAATCCATGGTTATAAAATCATTTTTCAATTTTGTATATTTTAAAAGTCAAGCCCCTTTCTGTAGGCATGGGCAAGGCATAATTGGCAGTTCTTTTAGTATCAAATAGCGCTGGAACCAAATGAATAGAACAGCATGTGCTGATCTCTTGTTAATGGGTATTCAGGATCAGCGTGACCTGTATCCCATTTCAAAGGATTTTATTAATTCATGTTACTGTTACTGTTAAAGTCAGACAATTGTTCACTAATGAGATAATTAATCACTAGAAAACAAAGAGGAAAGAATCCTAAAATGTCAGTCAGTTAAACAGCTATAGCCTGAATGCTAAATAACTGTTCAATAAGGTCACAGCCCTGCTTAATGATAAATGAGAAAGGTTATAAATCAAACTGCTACGAAGATGAATGAGGTGACTACTGAATCATGGTGACTACTGGCACATTTCCTTGACAAAATTACCTATTCTAAAATTCCAGAGAGCTATAATCTCTGAACAGAGTCTGATTCCAAACCCACGTGTGTTGCAACTCAGGCAAATACATTCGGAAAAGCTGAATTAAGCTCAGAGTCGTGAGGATTGTTACATGATTTCATGACATTTTGATAGGCTTCTGTGGTCTCTGAAATTACCCATCTTGCAATCTACTTTATTACAATTGATAATATTGATGATTTAAAATAAATAATTTTTTAAAAATAATGTCCAAATTTGTGGTAAGCTGCCATTTGAGAGATGTATTTAAAGGTACCATTTCCCGCGATCCCATTTTTCAACCTTTAGTCAGTGTGTAATGTTGGTGTAAGAGCACAAACAATACCTGCAAAATGATAAAGCTCAAAGTTCAATGCCAAGCGAGATATGTAGTCTTTAACAGAATTTGCTTTTCAAGGACTACAGAGAACAGCTGGAATCGGACTTCAGCCCTTTACTTCCCTGGTACATGATGTCACTATTCCTAGTGCTTTTTTTGAAACCACACAGTTAAATAATCACACAAAGCCTACACCGTTAGGCTCAATATCTACTCGCCTTTCCACGTGAAATAACAACTGGAAGAAATTCAAAATGTAAGTGCACAAATACTTGAAAACTGGTTGCAAATTGCGATTTGGTGGCAGTCTGGAGCCCTGATATAATTGTTTTTTAGTACTTAATTGTTTATATGATGAAGGATCGCAAATGATAAGTATTTAAAACATTGCACTTCAGTGGCAGCAGCAATTTATCCATTGTTGTAATTTGCTTGACCTTTTACCAATAAGACTTACATTATGTCAATAAGTCTTACAAATGTCCACAGCTCGAAAAGTTTCTGAATCTCTGCACAAAGAGCACTGTACTGTCTCTTTTGCCACCCACAGACACATACACTGAGGTCCAAAAACACACCCCTTGCTCATCTCACTTGTCTCATGGGTGAAATGTGAGAAGATTTCAGCTGGAGAGCTCTGTAACACTGAAACACTGTTCTCCTCCAGATCTAATTTAAGAGTGAGTGGCAGAACATGTTTTCATAGATAGAGAATCTCTCAGCTGGCAGCAGTCAAAGAGCAGTGGTCATAAGACCTGCTGTCTAAGTGGTCTTTGCGTGATTGTGACATACACAAAATAGTTTAATACGTGTGATGTTTGTGAAGTTGAAAAAGTACATATTTAAAGAACTAAACAACAGTCTATATAGAAAATAAATCTTGTTTATTTGATGGTCCATAAAGTATATCTCCACTCTTAATAAATGTGCTTAAAAGGTTCCTCAAAGCAATGCCATATATTCATAGCTGTTGCTCACAGAAGTAAAAAAACTCTATTAGTTGTCTATTGGTTGTTCTGTGATGTTAACCATTTCTTTAGAAAATTAGAAAAATGTTTCCCCTACTGACTCATAAAGTTCAACTTCTCATGGAAATATTTACCTCTGGAGCAGCTACTAAAATGCCTCAGGTTAGTTCAGGTTCTTGTTAAAGCTGAAACCTGTTAATGTGGTGAAAAAACAACATTGACCCCTCAGCTCCTGACAGGAGCTAGGAAATGTTTCTTATGTGGAAAGACTCATAAAATCATGGACATTGTGGTTGACAACAAACCCAGGTATGAGCCAGGGCCAATAAACCAGATGCTCTCATGCTTTGGTAGTGGGAAAGTAAATCTGCATCAGAGAGAAAGTTGACCTGTGAGATCTTGCCCCGGTGATGACAGCATTGGTATTTCTTCCAGGGAAGCTAGTTTTATTCTCTGGAACACAAACGACTGAGTGCATTGAAATGCACAGGTTTGTCCGAGGTGTTGACATCAGTTTCACTAAACCAGGAAATTAGGGCGGGACAATTTAGCACCCTTTAAAATAGCCAATGCAGGACACAAATTGATGGAATTGAATACGTTTTAAGGCGCATATCTTCTGTATATAGTGGTGCATATTTATTTATTGTGAATGATGTGAGCTTTAATTGTGTTTTTTAAGGAAATACGGTAGTTGTTATCATTCACAGATATTTGCACTGTGATAATATCTTTTTTTAAATGCAAATATTTTTCATCAATGTAAATGGAAGTCTTTTACAGAATGTGCCCTGTTTAAATGTTTAAAACTTTTCCAAATTGTTTATGATTGTGAAAACTGGATTACAGTTTCAGTTTTGTAAATAGATCTAAAACAGTTAGGCATACAGTATATGCTCATGCAGGAGGGGTTGAGTAACTTTCCATTACAATCCTCTGGATCACCTAAAGAGGCATGAGAGCTTACTGGTAATGCTGCTGGTTTTACTTACTTTACTTGTCTTGGTTTATTAATAGAAAAGTAAGTAAGCCTATGACTCAACAGATTTGGGCTTCGAAAGTCATGGATGCAAAAGAACATCTCTCATACCCTGACTGTTTATATTTGTTAGTTGCCATGAAAGTGTATAAAACAGATTGTGTGGTCAAGCGTTTCAGATTAGACTCGCATCAATCTTTTTTTTCTCTTTTATTTTCCATTCCATTCCATTTTCTACCGCTTATCCGAACTACCTCGGGTCACGGGGAGCCTGCGCCTATCTCAGGAGTCATTGGGCATCAAGGAAGGATTCTCTTTTATTTTCTCTTATATTATTTTGAAGATTAAAGAAATTTCAAGTCTTTTCAGTCGGTTAACCAGTTGCATGGTAAAGTAGACTATGGAAAAATTCTGAACACACTCCAGGACAAGTGAGCTCAGTCATGGGATTGGATATGCTAAAAGTAGCATGTGCTACAGAACCACGATACTCACAGATGTCATAGGTCCTAGATCATCTACAGGAATGAGAGTCACCCTAACTGTCTGATGGCGTGGAAACTTCATGGCAGCAGGTTGGCCATTATAAGAATTACAAGTTAACTGTTAACTGGTAATATGATTTACACACTCATAAGGAACTCCTAATATTGTCAACACTTACCACAGTATTTAAGTTCCTTAAGTTCCATGACAAAAACCAACAAAAGGTCGATTGATGACTTCCCTCCTCCTCCCCATCGCCTCTTTCACTGTTCTTCCTCTATAGTTCTCTTATAAGGGGGGATTTAGCTTGAGTAAAGCTTCAGGTTCAGGATCCCTTTGAGGACAGCAAGCCAAGTTTGTTTACCATTAACTGTTAAAACTAAATGGACAGACAAATTCGCAAACCCTTTGATAATTGCTTTGAAAAAATAAAAATAGAAACATGCAAGATTATTATTATAATACGTAGTGAGCGTGGAGGTATGAAATGAATGACTGGATGGGTAAAATAATCTACATTTGATGAGAAATATTTGAGTTTATGCTGAAATCTTTTACAATATTCACTATTGATTGCAGACTTAGTAAATTTGATGTCAGTCTGTTACATGTTCAAATCTCGCCTGAAACTCTGTGAAGACATTTGGGAGATCATTCTCTCAGGACAAATAATATGAAGATATTAAAAATATCTCATCCGTGAATTTTCTAGTGGATGGTGTCTTATCCTATAATATTATTTACTGCTTTGTGGGGTGTTGTTTGTCAGGTTATATTTGGTGTTGGCTCAGTCACAAGATAACAGAAACATTCTTCAGCTGATGAATTGCTACACTTAAACCGACTAAGGGGTAATGGTCTAGGCTGCTGTGATTTGACATTTGCTTGTGTAAATATTCAAAACAGTATGTCCTTTCCAGCTTTATAAGAAGAAAATCCTCAAGGGTGGCTGTAGTGGCAATCCAGTCAGGAAAGTTTCCTCCGTGTGGTCTGACTCCTGGATGACCTCCAATAGATGTTTATAGACAATGAGAGCAAGGTCACCTTCTCAGAGTTACGTACGGAGAATTCACACGGTCCCTGAAGTCAGCTGTCACTTGACCACCGAGCATCTCTGACGTCTGCAAATAAACAGACAGGAGCCAAGTTGATAATATTAGGTATGTTCCAATACACAAACTCAAAAACCATTACTTCCACAGGCATATTTCTGAGACAGGGAATATACACGTAAAAACAAGAGTTATCAAGAACTTCCACATGATCCTCATGATCAAGTATGCATCACTTTCTATATTCAGCATCTGGTGCAGATACAGTAGCAGCAGAAATTCGGCTGCACAAAATTTTCACTAAAAAAGTCACATTATTGGTTGGGGAACAAGCTCAGGCAGCTCAGACAAACAGTGCAATGTTTTGAAAGTTTGTAGTGTTAAACTTAGAAATACATCCAGCTAGAGAAACAAACTGTCTCATGTTGACTTTACAGATAAAAAATACACATTTTCTTTGAGAGAGCATCAGATTTTGTTCTGCTAAGCTTTTGTACCTTATAGATCATAGAAGATAGCTTAGTTATATCCACTGCTATAATTAGCAAACAAAACTGTGGGTGCTGTCATGAGGTTCATGATGACTCAGATTTGCCCCTGTGCTTTGGCCAGGACATGCCTGTATTTCGAGAGGTCAGCCAAAATAACATCTGCCATTTATAGAGAGCAACTAAATTGTTGACACTGAGAGATACGGCATAGGATTGTAATATGGTAGGGATATTTTATACACTTGATGGAGATGGAACAACATGTGAGAGAGGGGAATTACTGCAGAAGGGATGGTGGGGACTCCCTTTAAAGTATAGGACCAAAAAAGACCTGCCTCACCCACATTGCATCATGTACTAAACAGTGAGCAATTACAATATTTCAAAGACATGTACGGCCAAACTTTCCCATGGAGCTTGACCTATATATGTGTCTTCTAAATTCCCTTGTGATATTAATACAATTATTTACAGTATGTGAACTAAAGGTTTAAAATGTTCAACATGCAGCACTTGCTCCCAGACAGCTACAGTGTATTGCCTCAATGTTTCCACAGTGATAGGCAAAGTTTTGACCATGTAGTCAGCTCCTGTGTCTGAATTAGCACATCCTGTTCTCATCAATAGTATGTCTGGTCACAATGAGTTTAACGGGTGAATCGTAAGATATTATCACCAGCTTGCTTTCTAAATAAACTAAAGAATCATGAAGAAAGCATCTCCACAGTAAAGTATATTGAAACACCTATGAGTCATAATACATGGATCAATGATAACTGAAGCAAGGTGGGCAGAAAAGAATGAGTAAATATAATAAATCAGAGAAGTATTCATGTTTTCCAGACCAAACACATTGAAAGAAAGGACTACGTAATTTCTTATCTATTTTTCGTCTTGTGAAATAAGGTACTTTCTATAAATCGTCTCATGTGGGGCTGAACTAAAGCACGTGCGCACCCATTGCCAACAAAACACATCAGTTTCACTCACCGCATGCGGTTCATGTCCGGCATCTATAAGTTTCAAACAATCTCCAAATCCAACGTTATATCCACCGTTTATAAAAGATTCATCACCCAAATGCAGAACTAACAAACACCTGAACTTTGCGAAACATAAGCTCTCTCACTCTCTCCTGCACACAAGTCAAAGTGACGTCTGCGCATGCTCCTTCTCCTGCTCTCCTTGCTGCCGCGTGGGCATGCAGCATGCTTTTCCGGGAAAATTGTCCAATAAGGGACTAAGAAAAATTGTTACTAAACAGTTTTATATGTATTACCTGTACGATCGCTGGGGGAGTGTATCGAGCACAGAAATACTACGTAATACGCCGAAATTGCTGCCCATGTAAAGCATGAGAAGACAGCACGTTTGACATTTTAAGAAGTCAGAATGCATGACACGTCGTTGCAGCACCCCTTTAATTTGTCAATAATTTCTAATAAACAACAATGTGTGTCTATAAGATAAATATTTATCCTCAGAAAAAAGCCTTGCGATCTCAGAAATGTTTCAGAAGAGATCTCAACAATGTCCCAAACTGAGCATAGATTTGCAAAATTAGGTTCTCATCCAGTTTAACCACATCCAGTTAATTTTACCTGTACAATACTACATTCTCATCCTTTACAGCTACATGTATTTCAACAGTTGTCTCAGCAACCTCTGAAGTTTTGCTCTCAGGCCATTAGGGAGACAGAAATCCACAATGTGTACTGTAAGGTTACTCCAGGACCCGGATTGGGTTAGAATACAGTGAATTTTTTAAAACTGTTAATTCAGACAAGGTTGCTTAGGGTGACGACCAGGAAAAAGTAAATGTATATTGACAAACTACATCCATTAGACAGGAGCTTTGTTTGCTGTGGGCCACACATCATCAAGCAGAGCCAACAAGAGGACATCGTACCGATGAAAGCAAATACAGCTTCCTCCTAGATACACAATACCATCTGTTTTGAGAATCTACAAAAGTACAACTCCATGTGCAATGGTTTCTCCCATCAGGCCAAGTCACAATTTGACTAGGCATACTTAGGGTTTGAATTGGTATGCTTAAAGGAATAGTTCAGCCAAAAGTGTATTTTAATGCATAATAAGATTAATCTGTGAGATATGTGATGCCGGTGTGCCGCAAATTACACTTGCCTGTTATTTTTCAAATAACAGAGTGTCAACACAGGATGTAACATGATGTTGTGACACATTAGAAAAGGTAGCTATATTTTCCATGTTATTTAGAGTTTATGTTCACACCTGACGCAACAGAAAGCTACAATAGATTATTTTTGTAACAGTGACTTGTCTGATGTGAAAACGGTGTAATCATGAAATCTCCTGATTTGGCAATACAAAGAAAATGTGTTCCATAAATAATTGGTATGTGCTTGGAGTGCACAGTATGTTCCAGTAAAATTCTAAAGAAACATTCACAAATTAACTATAGACTTTTGGTGGTTTTTGCGTGCACACTTTTTCTCATACCATTTCTTTCTCTCATTTCTTATTTAAAATGAATGGCTCTATATTTGTAGTCGTGCAGTTATGTCTAAATGTATCCATGTGTAATTGCGTGGGCGGCTTTTTTTGATTAAAAGAAAAAGGCAAAAACATCACAGAGTAAATTCCCATTTTTTAGAGGAACCTAATGAATGGTTTGCACAGAGGACTCTCGTCTGCAGTGCTCAGCAACCTCAAACACCAGATTTACTCACTTTTTTATGTGATGTTCCTGTAAACACTCTTCATTTTTCAGCAATTACAGAAAATCAGCCTTGTGATTATGACCTTTGGAAGAATGTTACACCTTTGCCAAGAGATTAAGGCAATCTGTATTTCCTGGTTATTCTGCCTAATTTAAGATTCCATGTCAAGTATTTAATGAACAAAAAAAATGAAATACATACATTGTATTAAACATTTATGATTGAATAAACTAAGGATTGCAAAGAAATAAGGCAAAACAATTTTAACTTTTAACTAGAAGAATGAACTATATTTTTATACATCATATGTCATTCACATATACTGTCAATTAATGGGAGTAGTTGGACATCTTGGATGTAATTATATATTTTTATATAATTAAAGTTAAATAGTACATAATAATGTTAAGATTTTGCATCTAAATGATCACTTAAAAATCTATTATATATGGACAAAAGCAAAGCATTTTAAATTCTGTAACCTGACTATCGCATTATTTAAACAATATTTTTGACTTGTACTTTAAAAACCCTTATTGAGCAACATTGTAGAATTGGAAACACTTCCCAGCCCATAACATAGTAGGTGGGCCATGGACACAGATGACAAGTCAAAGTCTTGTCATTTCCTCATTTAAACCTATGACCTATGTGTTTTTTTTACTGCTGTACCATAGACACACACATACGGAAAAACACACACCCACACCCACTAACACAAGCATATTCACTAAAAAAATAGTTTTTAATTAGTTTCATTAAAATGATTTACACTTATGTATTTGGCAGAAGTTTTGATCTGAAGCCTTTTACAGTGCATTTGGGGTACACATTTCAGCAATAACTCTGAGGATGAAACCCATGACCTTGGTGTTGTCAGCTCTACGGTCACCAGTTGAGCTTAAGGAACACAGTTGGCAGAGACCTCACACTGTGTCCTGACAGACCTCACACAACATCTCTAAAAGTGTCACATTGAAATACGTTCAGTGACCTTAACAGGTGTCTGTCCTACACGAGCCAAATCCGATACAGTTTTGGGTCTGGCTATGTTAGAGGAACGATAAAACACAAACCAATTTTTCGTCCAAATTTGATGTGAATCAAGATACTAGGCAATTAAGAAATTAGGGCAAGACAATCAGGAATTAAATGGATGGTAAATGGTGAGAGCTACGGACAAGAAAGGAGACAGTGGCTTGAGGTTAAAAAGTCAGAGAGATTTGTTATGTAACAAAGGTAAACCTATGACACTATTCATCCTGTTCCCAAAATAACACACATGCTTCCGCATTGCACTGTTGGTTGCTTGGGATAAAAGCAACTGCAAAAATAAATGTAAATCACATAATAGTCAGAAAGTGGTAGAGGATTTCGGAGAGGCTAGCAGTAGCAAGCTAGCTTTTAGCGTATATCCCACTTTCTTAAAAGCCACGCCTCCTCCAAAATACAGGAATGCACTTATGATGGAAGCTTGTCCGCGCAAGCAAACAAATACTTGAGAGGCAAAGTATGTCGAATTCTATATTTATTTTTATAAATATATCTAGACCAATTTACTTGAAAATGAAAAGATATAGGCGCTAGTTCTTATTTGTAAATGAATATATCAGAGAAACAAGAAAAAGCCCAGAAAGCTCAGAATAAAGTAAGCAGGGAACACATTTTTAATAAAGATTGAAAAAGTTGTCGGAGGCTTGGTGGTGCAGACGTTGATATCGAGCGACCTTAAGTGTAGTCTGTTTATAGCATCGTGTTAGGTTTTTTCTTCTGCCGATTGGATTTCGGCTTCAAAGGTAACAAATGTTGTGTTAATTTGTAAAGATTATCTTGTTATACAAAACATATAATCGGATTTTCTCCCATGTTAGCCTACGAAAATACGTCATCTCTGATGTACTGGATATTTCCAACACATGAGTTGTTTCTAAATAAAAATTTTGCCGTGTGCTTTAAAGTAATAATGAAAATGAAAAATGGTAAGCACTTACTCCGTGAATGAATCCGCATCTACGTTTTACGAGATTTGTGACCATGTTGCATTATTTGTGAGCTTTCTATGTGCGATGACATCTAACGCAACTTGTTAGCTATCACTGTTTTTAAGACACAATAAGGCTTAAAAAAAATCACAAATCGGGTTATAATTGCTGTGTTTTATGTCATAGAATAAAACGTGAAAATATTTAGAGGTTTTGTTAACCACAGACCTTATTTCAGGCGATTTACCAAAAATTGGTTTGCATATAAAAAGTGGTCCTCTCTGAGGTACTCAATTGACAAATGGTCAACCATGCTGGCTTTTTTCAGACTGAAGTGTTTGAATTTTTTTATCTATTTGATGAACTGTTAGCACTACCTGGTAGCCTATCTTGTTACTTAAGGCCTTAATCAAGATGCGCACAGACATTATAAAGACACAGCACCCCCATGTGGAGGGGATGCAACTGTACATTGGGTTGAATTTAGAGTTTCATCATTACAGCATCTTCAACATTATATTTACATTAAGTCATTTAGAAGACGCTTTTATCAAAAGCGACTTACAAAGAGTTCAGGGAGCAATAATCGATATGTCATACAGGAGCAATAATACAATAGGTGGTAAACAAAGTTACTAGTTTCAACAAAAGCTAGACCACTACCTGTTTTCTGTCAAGTATTCACAGAAGAGATGGGTTTTAAGTAGGCTCGTTAAGCAGCCTGTTTCAGTTGACCGGAGGTTATTGGCATAGCATTTATTTCTTGTTAATAACTGTCACTAGAAATGTTTATGTTCAGAAACATCCTAATAATTTACAATTCATTAAACTGACTGAATTATTATATATTAATGAGAATATATTAGATAGCAAATTTCACTAATTTTAAACATAGCACACCAAGGACAAAAAATGAGTGCAAATTGAAGTATTACTCATTGAAATTATATGACGGATTTTAGGAAAAACAGCACATTTCACGAAATAGGTGGGAAATAACAGAATTTTTATGCAATATTTCGCGTCTGGAAAACGTGAATCTCTGCCCACCTCGCTTCAGTCATCATTGATTGATGCATCATGAGTCATGACTCATACAGGAAAATACACCCCCGTTTCTGTGTGTATAAATAATTTTTTTCACTCAAAAGGTAACTTAATTTTCCCCTTATTCTGAAATCAATTTATTTATTACAGAATGGTTTGCAAAAGTATGGCAATTTACTGAGGCCCAGTGACCTGTCCTTGACCTTTTAAGGTACAGTACAAATGACACTGTTGAAATAAACCAAGAGGTCATGGTTTGGTGGAAGGTTTTTAACAATTCATCCAATGGTTTGATAAAACTCCATACAACTAAGTGTGAGGGACCGCAATGGGCCATCGAAAATTTTAAGAAAATCAGTTGACTACCACTGAAATAAGATCGTACAAAAATACATGATTCTTTGTTTTTACAAAATAATAAGTTAATTCATTAAAACATCAACCCTGGGCACAGTCATCCAAAAAGGGCAGCAATATCAGTACGTATAGCCAGATGCAATGATAACACAGTTACATAAAACAGCGTGGAACTTGACTGCACTCCCTCCGATCACAGCAAACTCAATTCCATAATCACCAAGAAAATACCTACATACAATGTTGAGTAATACCCGTTCACCAACAATCAATGTATTTTTACAAAAAGAAAAAGGAAAGATAAAGAGAAAAAAAACTAAGAAAAAACAAGAAAAGAATCCCTTAGCCAGCACATAGGCCACTGAAGAAATAAACGATAAATAAATACAAAGTTAGATATGGAATAAAAAAACATTCAAAACCGGGAGCAGTCATAATTTTACACTGACTTTAAATAACCCCAAAAGCGTTCAACATATCTTATGATCTCTCTGCATCTCTGTAACACAAATAAAGACATTTAAGGTGACATTCGAGAGATTTTCATGCCTACTCAGAGACATCACGGTTATAGTTGTAGAAAAGTACTAAAGACGTAATTCCTTTTTTGAAGTGACGACAATACAAAACAAAGTAAAATAACGACTTTAATCGATATATTCTCCTATGCGTCAAAAGTGCTCTCGTGAACATGCAACATAGACAGACAAGACTAGACAACAGAATATATTGATTAAAGTCGTTATTTTGGTTTGTTTTTCGCACATAAAGTATCGTCGTCGCTTCAAAAAAATTCAATTGAGCCACTATGAGTGGATGGACCTCGACAACAACTATAACCATGATGTCTTTGAGGAGGCCTGGAAATCTCTCGAATGTCACCTAAAATATCTTCATTTGTGTTCCGAAGATGCCGGGAGGTCTTAAAACATGTTGAACGTGAACATGTGCGTGAGTAAAAAATAACACAATTTTGATTTTCAGATTAACTTTTCCTTTGACAAAAACACAACTAAATAAATACAGATGGCCTTAACCAGACACATAGGGCCTACACGCTGGCTGTAACCAAACAAAATTCACAACAATACTGAGCTTCACATAATCAATCTTTTCTATATAAAAATGGCACACCAGGATTCCAAGTCCCGCAGAGCTGGACACACACTGCATTTACCGAATGTCGTTTATGCACCCTTGAAGAGCCCTTCGCGAAGGGGAAGCCATTTGTAGGGGCGTTCCAAATGAAAGTGTATACCTGAATCCCTTTGCGAAAGGGCCCTTTAGCGAAGGGTACATGCCATGGTCACTTCAAAGAATCTTGAAGATCTTGGATTACTTGTTCCCGTGAGCCATTTAGAAGCAAATTTTGTTCGGGATTTTGACGTTACCTACAAATGTAAGTACAATAATTTAGTTTGTATTTGTTTTAGACTATTTTTGCTAGTGAAAAATATGATGTGCCGAGTCACCCGGTGCAAAATCAGCGTCGCCATGGAGACGGAGCGAACTAACGAGGCGCACCTGCCGATCGTTAAAGAAGACACTCACGGCAGTTGGCGGGTTGTGCGGTTCATCAGGCCGTGCCGTCCGGAGCTCCCCAGCAAACTGTGCGGGTGGATGGCTGACCCGTGACCGCTACACTAGACTCCGGCAGTTCGATCACGCTGGTTCAGCCTGGCATAGTACGGCCCAGGGCCGGCGGGAAGACCTCCATCCCGATCACCTGTGTCCACGGGGATACCCGCAACGTGCCGGCGTGCCAGGTAACAGTGGCTGCCCGCCCGGGGACGTGGACGCTGGAGATCGGGATTGTGGATGACCTGCCGGTACCAATGTTGCTGGGACGTGACTGGCCAGGCTTCGATCAGCTGCTGGCTAGCACCGTACGGCCTGCCAGCCGTGGGGTACGGCAAGGGAAGAACCAGTCCAAAAGGGAAAGAATCTACCGACCCATCCTGATGGCCACCGAAAGCGAGAGAGAGGGTGAGTGTCCAGACCCTAATCTCTTTTACGATCTGTTCCAACAGGTGACCGGGGCAGGTTCATTTGGCGGGAACAAAGGGAGGATGTGCGACTACGGAATTGCTGGGGTCAAGTTAGAGTTGTAGACGGGGAAGATTGCCAGCCAAGACCGCATCCTCTCCCATACTTCCGTATAGAAAAAGAGCTATTGTACTGTGCCTTGAGGGGGGGGAGGAGAAACTTCTGCTGGTGGTCCCTTCAACCAAGACGGCGACGGTCCTGGAATTGGCACATACTCACCCCATGGCAGGACACCTGGCGGCTGCGAACACCATTCAGCGCATCCGGGATCGTTTCCACTGGCCCGGCCTCGATGAAGAGTTGAAGAGGTTTTGCAAGGCCTGCCCTACATGCCAACAGACGTCTCCTCAGCGACCTCCCCCCAGCCAACTCATCCCTCTACCAGTGATCGAAGTGCCCTTCGAACGCATTGGGATGGACCTGGTAGGACCGCTGCCGAAGTCTTCCCGAGGACACGAGTACATTCTGGTCATTATGGATTATGCTACCCGGTACCCAGAAGCCCTACCCCTAAGGAAAGCTACATCCAAAGCGATCGGCAAGGAGTTGTTCTTGATGTTCAGCCGGGTAGGCATCCCGACGGACCTCCTACTGCCATATGTGCTCTTCGGCGTACGAGAAGTACCCCAGTCATCCACAGGCTTTACACCGTTTGAGCTCCTGTTTGGCCGACAACCCCGCGGCCTGCTTGATGTCGCCCGTGATGCGTGGGAACAACAGCCCGCCCCCCATCACAGTTTGATTGAACACGTCAAGCAGATGAGGTCCCGAATAGATCGTGTGATGCCCCTCGTCAAGGCGCACCTCGTCGAGGCCCAGCGTGCCCAGCAACGGTTGTATGACCGACCGGCTCAGCCGCGAGAATTTCGGGACCATTGTGATGGTCCCGAAACCAGACTGAACCCTCCGCTTTTGCAATGACTTCTGTCGACTCAACGAGGTCTCTAGTTTTTATGGATATCCAATGCCCCGAGTGGATGAACTCCTGGTCCGTTTAGGGAAGGCTCGATACATCACCACACTGGACCTAACAAAGGGATACTGGCAGGTGCCCCTCGCTCCAACGTACCGTGAGAAGACTGCCTTTAGCACCCTGACCAGACACTGGCAGTACCGGGTGCTGCCCTTCGGACTCCATGGGGCACCTGCTACCTTCCAACGGATGATGGATATTTTGCTACGGCCACATCAAGTCTACGCCACGGCCTATATTGATGACTTCGTCATCCACTCGGGGACCTGGGACGAACACCTGGAGCAATAGCGGAGAGTGTTGGTGGACCTACGGAAGGCAGGCTTAACGGCAAACCCAAAGAAGTGCCACCTGGGAGTTGCCGAGGCCCAGTACCTGGGGTACAGGGTCGGGGGGAGGCCTTATCCAACCCCAGGCAAAGAAGGTGGAAGCCGTTCGAGAAGCCATTTGACCCATCAACAAATCCCAGGTACGCGCCTTCCTGGGACTAGCGGGGTGCTTTAGGTGCTTTATCCACAACTTCTCGTCAATAGCCAGCCCCCTGACCGACCTGACCAGGAATGGGCAGCCAGAGAGGGTGAAATGGAGTGAAGAAGCGGAACAGGCGTTCCAGACGCTAAAGAAGGCACTATCGTCGTCCCCAGTACTACATGCCCCAGACTTCAGCTGCCCCTTCGTCCTCCAGACCTATGCCGGACTAGAAGCGCTATTATCCCAAACGTGGGATGAAGCAGAACACCCCATGGTCTATATCAGCCGTAAGCTCACCCCAGCAGAAAGCTGATATGCCACGGTATCTTCCTCGCACTCCAGGATTTCCACTTTACCGTAGTACAATGCGGGAATGCAGACGGTCTGTCGAGGATCTGGTCAGGATGGACAACTCGGTCAGGTAACACTCACCCCTCCCCACACATTTTTACATCTCCCCACAGGACGATCCGGAGGAACAGGACGACCCCAGGGACCAGGTGGACGCTTTGGGGGGGGGGAGTTTCACAAGTCAACCGGTGCACAATCAGCGTCGCCATTGAGACAGAGGAAACTAACAAGGCGTACCTGCCGATCGTTAGAGGAGACACTCACGGCAGCTACAAAAGCAGGAAGAAGCCAGAGGAGGATGAGCCAGATCGCCCCGACCAGAGGAGAAGCTAACTTGTCTCATTTGTGTTCCCAGGCTCAGAGGAATAAGACAAATCAGCAAGGACGCACACGCGGACAAGCAAAGCGGCAGACCAGTTCCCGGCCGGCCAACATAGACTATCAAGCGCTTACCCTGGCGGAAGATCCTCCGAGGCTCGACGACGCTCCAAACTTCCTGTTTTCTCCGTCTCCCCAGCGGGAGAATAATAAAAGTACCCTCTGGGGCCATTGATTATCCATCTTGTGTATGCGTCATTGCTCTACCTGTCACAATGATTTAAGATGGTTAAAATACAGTATAAGATAATTTAGCTTGTAGGAAAATATGTTTAAAAATAGCTACTTGTTTATATGTTTCCTTTCTCATATACTAATATTATTAATACCAAGTGAACACTTCACCAAAACTGTGAAATAAGACCTAATTACTCAATATTCAACAAGAAGTTTAAAAACGTGGTTTATTTTCCACAAACGAGCGCTGGATTTAGAAAGTGCCCACAGCGCTGTCAAGGTAACATTTGCCAAGTCATTTCTTTTGTGAAGTGAGTTCCAAATGCATACATGAGAGACAGTGATGCCATATACCCTTTAAACAGTTAACTTAAAGGTGTCACCCCTTCGAAGGGAGTAGGGCATAGGGATGCTCTCTTATGCTTGGAAAATGCCCACAGCGACTGCCAGTGCCAAATGTTAACAGGCCCCTAGCTGCCCTTCACTTTTGCCTGTCCTTTAAATCAGTACACCTTGTTTCCATCCTGTGACGGGATTGGGGGTCATTTATAACCCCCCTTACTTCTTTTCCCGCCTACCTTTTTACAAGTGCATGCAGCAATCTTAGATTTGCATTTAGGAGCAAGACTACTATCTTGAATTAAGACTAAACATCCTTGCTTTGAAATAATGATTAATTCACCAAACTCTGGATGATATGACTACTGCTGTGAATGATATGATTTCTGTTTCTTTCAGCCAAAATAAGACCCAAAATCAACATACTAGCACATGCAATTTAAGATAAAGTATCAACTAATGAGGTAGACTGATTCAAGAAACTCCATTCCATTCTCTATTCCAGTAGGATTATTTTTTTAATAGGTGTACTGTGAGTTCTTTGAAATAAACATTTGCTTAGTTTCTTGTTGTTCTAGTCCCATAATAATTTGTCCAGTGAAACATGGAAGGAGATCGTCAGGTAGAATGTCTGAGTTTTTGTTTTCCATAAAAAGGGTAAATTAGAATTTTTTGTCAAGGTCCAAAAAGGACAAACAGTACCAAAAATCATAAAACGTATGACCCAATCACTAATATATATAAATTTATTCCAAGTTATCTGAAGACATATAAAAGAAGTTGAAACAAATGAAGGGTGTGTACATTATGATAAATATTTGATTTTGGGTGAATATTTTTTTGAGGTGCTTCTATGAGATTTAGAGAGAATGCGCATTTTATTACTTAATCTTAAAAAAATCCAGAGAAGAGGAATAAAGGATTTGAGAAACAGAAAGACCTTGAGAGGATATTCATTTAATGATGAATGAATAACATCTAAAATATAAATAAATAATCCAAACAAAATACTCTATCTCAATATAAATATGTTTAGTTCCGCATTAATTGAGTTACATCACAAATATAGAGAATCATAGTTTCACAACTCAAAGTTGGAACCAGTTCAAGGCCATACTGTATTTAAAATCTTGCAATGTAACCTTGAAATGTAACCTTGTTCCTCTCAGTGCTTTCCTTTCTGTCCTTAAACTTAAACCAGGCACCTGCTTGTCATCAAGTATACACAGGAAAACACAACTCAAAATTTCTAAACTTAAGTAAACCAACACATCTTTTGCAGCTGAAACAGTTTGAACATTCATTACCTAATTTTTGTTGAACTAGATAGCACTGAGTCCCATAAACAAAAATCTTTGACCGACTGACAGCTGGCTTGAATGATCTCCTCACATCACTTGACATCATTCTTTGATGGGCATGACAAAGCACACAAGGTTTAAACTTTGGCAAAACACATCTCTGTATATGCGAATGTCAGCCGTGTTTATTTTTATAGGTGTTCATCAAGGTTGACTATTTCTACCTCTGGTCTTTCACATTGTGGTTCTCATGCACAGCTGATCAATGTCCCTTGGCTGACAGTGTGAGGAACAGAGCAGAGTAGCCTGTTCCTAACGGCGTTCTGTTATTGCTTTTTTGATGAGTGATGACAGCTTATGTGATGAAGCTTATAGGGCCTTTTTAAAGACCAAAGGGGCGAACAAACCGGAGCAAACGTTTTGGTAGAAATCATTAATATATTCCACTGCTGTAAGTGTCCATTTAATAAAGCCTTACTAAAATAAAGTAGTTTGTGTCAGACTTTTTGTATGGGGAAACCCCACATATAGACACCCTTGATAGCATTTGGCTGTTGCTGCAGAATGTCACAAGTCTGCCATATTGGGGAGGCCTGACCTTAATAAAGATTCTTGTACATAAATGAAGAAAGCAGGACCAAGTTCTTGTGGGGTAAATAGTTTATTGAAGGTGGTAGTGTAGCATGGTTCTTCTTTAGCGATGTTCAAGTGCAAACCTTCTACATTCTTTACCATATCTTAACCTAAGGTACTCTCTGTGTGAGCAGACTTTTGTACCTGGTAACACATGACCTTCAAAAAATAGGTTAGGTTATACCATAAGTACCATTAGTACCTCCTACTGGAAAACTTACAATCGACAGGATAGAAGGGCCATCAGTTATGTGCTTGGGCCTAGGGTTGTCACGATACAGGAATTTCTAACTTCAATAGATAGCTTGAAAAATATCGATATTCAATACCATTTTCGATACCACAGAGAAAAAAACTGCCACAACATTAAGGGGGTAATTTTTTTTTATTAGAAGTTGTATGAATCCAGGTTTCTCAACAGTATACACAGGAACCTGATCCATGCATATGTACACTGCTACAGCCCTGTTCAGCTTCTTAGCTTCATTTGAGTTTGCTTCATACTTTCTTTGCTGTTCAAATACAGCTGGTAGTGTAGGTTGTGAGTGTGTTGTATTTTTTGCAGGTTGAGTCTCATCTTCTTTCTGGTGCTACAAGAGAATGCCAAACTTTAATAAACATATATATATATTTTTGACCACACTTTTAAAATGAACTGAACTATCTAACTAATCGTAGAACTTAAGTTAATGGTAATAGATATTTGTTAACATGAATAAACAATGAAAAATACTTCCAAAACATGTATTAATCTTAGTTAAAAGTTAATTTAAACTAACATTTACTAATACATGTATGTACTAATTAAAATCCAAAGTTCTACCTGTTAATATTTTTTTTCATTGGACCAGAGCAAACATGATCCGTTGTATTTTTATTACATACTGTCATCAAAGATTAAAATATACTGTAGTAAATGCATTGCTCATCGTTCATAAATGCTGGTTAATACATAACATTATTTGATGAACAGATTTTAATGCCGGATTCACATATCACCGATCCACACACGCAAACGTGCGTGCATCACATGCGAAAACAATGCTCACTGGATCGACATGAAGACAAATTACAGAATTTAAGTAATCATTTTTTGAATTAAGTTAATTAAGCACAAGTTAATTTACATTTGACCACAGTTAAATTATTTAAAGATTCACAGTTAAAGATTCCTCAGTCAGATTATATTAATTTTAAGAATTACGGTGAAAAAACGAGACAACACTCATATCAGCAACAATACTAGGCCATCTTGGTTAATGTTTCAGTAATGTTAAAATAAGAACAGTTACCAACCTTTCGAAATTCTTTATATAGATCCGGGTGTCTGTCTTTCAGGTGCTTTGCTATATTAGAGGTGTTAGCGCCTTTTGTTAGCACTGCTCTGTAGCAACTCTTGCATATTGGCTTGTTTGTGTCCTTCGGCTTTCCATGTTCATTTGCTTCATATCCAAAATATTTCCAGATAGCACTCCTGCTGTGTTCTTTATCAACCAAAGCCGGTTGCGGAGGTACGACGGCATTTTAGTGCCATGTTAAAAATAAAAAAAATCCAAGATTTCGAGAATAAAGTCGAAATGTTACGAGAATAAAGTCGAAATGTTACGAAATTAAAGTCGAAATGTTACGAGAATAAAGTGGAATTGTTACGAGAATGAAGTCGAAATATTTCGAGAATAAGCTTAGTCATTTGCATATACTCCAGAATGTAATGAAGAGTGATCAGATGAATTGCATAGTCCTTCTTTGCCATGAAAATTAACTTAATCCCAAAAAACCTTTCCACTGCATTTCATTGCTGTCATTAAAGGACCTGTTGAGATCATTTCAGTAATCATCTTGTTAACTCAGGTGAGAATGTTGACAAGCACAAGGCTTGAGATCATTCTGTCAGGCTGATTGGGTTAGAATGGCAGACTTGACATGTTAAAAGGAGGGTGATGCTTGAAATCATTGTTCTTCCATTGTTAACCATGGTGACCTGCAAAGAAACGCGTGCAGCCATCATTGCGTTGCATGAAAATGGCTTCACAGGCAAGGATATTGTGGCTACTAAGATTGCACCTAAATCAACAATTTATAGGTTCATCAAGAACTTCAAGGAAAGAGGTTCAAATCTTGTAAAGAAGGCTTCAGGGCGTCCAAGAAAGTCCAGCAAGCGCCATGATCGTCTCCTAAAGAGGATTCAGCTGCGGGATCGGAGTGCCACCAGTGCAGAGCTTGCTCAGGAATGGCAGCAGGCAGGTGTGAGTGCATCTGCATGCACAGTGAGGCGAAGACTTTTGGAAGATGGCCTGGTGTCAAGAAGGGCAGCAAAGAAGCCACTTCTCTCCAAAAAAAACATCAGGGACAGATTGATCTTCTGCAGAAAGTATAGTGAATGGACTGCTGAGGACGGGGGCAAAGTCATATTCTCTGATGAAACCCCTTTCCGATTGTTTGGGGCATCTGGAAAAAGGCTTGTCCGGAGAAGAAAAGGTGAGCGCTACCATCAGTCCTGTGTCATGCCAACAGTAAAGCATCCTAACACCATCCATGTGTGGGGTTGCTTCTCATCCAAGGGAGTGGGCTCACTCACAATTCTGCCCAAAAACACAGCCATGAATAAAGAATGGTACCAAAACACCCTCCAACAGCAACTTCTTCCAACAATCCAACAACAGTTTGGTGAAGAACAATGCATTTTCCAGCACGATGGAGCACCGTGCCATAAGGCAAAAGTGATAACTAAGTGGCTCGGGGACCAGAATGTTGAAATTTTGGGTCCATGGCCTGGAAACTCCCCAGATCTTAATCCCATTGAGAATTTATGGTCAATCCTCAAGAGGCGGGTGGACAAACAAAAACCCACTAATTCTGACAAACTCCAAGAAGTTATTATGAAAGAATGGTTTGCTGCAAATACTGACTCTTTGCATAAATGTCATGTAATTGTCGATAAAAGCCTTTGAAACGTATGAAGTGCTTGTAATTATATTTCAGTACATCACAGAAATAACTGAAACAAAGATCTAAAAGCAGTTTAGCAGCAAACTTTTTGAAAACAAATATTTATGTAATTCTCAAAACTTTTGGCCACGACTGTACAAACTATACGCAAAGCCTTGCCATCACATCCAGCAAATAAGTCAGTAATTTGAGTAAACTCATCCCGTACTAATGCGTCACACAAAATACTGATGTGGGGAGGTCATTTATAAATCACAGCAGGTCTCCAGGTAATACTAATGCCCTACGAAAACTGTGAATGGTGCTAATGTGTAACCTAATGTTACATCTCAAACCAAATTCACAGAAGGCTCCAACTACGCAAACTGCTATCCAATCAAAGCGGTGGCGGTTTACTTTTCTGTTAGGGTTCTGCCTCATCATGTCTTATATTTCTTGGTCTTGTGGCAGAGCCAGGACAGGATCCCTTGTTTCTTGTAGAGAGAGAGGTTTTTGGTTCTCTTTGAACGCCATACTCTCTCTCTTAGTCTATTCTGTGTTTCCCGCTCTTTCGTCTCATTATTTCATGTTAATTAGTTATGCCCCAGACCTGTCCCCTTTGATTATTCTCCCTATTTATTGACCTTGTGTTTCTTGTCCTGTGCTGGTTCAATGTCACTCGTTGTTTGTGTCATTGTGCTGAGTCCCTGTTGATTGTATTTAGTCTTATTCCTGTCATGTTGTTATAGTCCCCTGTTTAGTTATGTTACCCCCTCGTGGGTTTTTTGGTTTTGTCTTTATTATCTTTTAAAATCTGTTAACTCTTTACCCGCTGTCTGCACCTGGGTCCACTCTCCATGTCCTCACCACTCCACGTTCCTGACACTTTCAAATGTCTTCAATGCCCATGATAATTGAGTGTTTGCAGAGCTGGCCTCAAAACCTGGGTAGAAAATAGCCTATTATTTATTGATTTTGATGTTTTTGGATATTAACCACGCGAACGTTGTAAGTATACCTCATATAACAGTATAAACAACTAGCAAGCACAGTTCATCATACCTTTAAAGGGGACATTTCATTAAAAACAGACTTTTTCATGTTTATATGCTAAAGTCTGGTCTCTTGTGCATCTGTCAACTCAGAAAACGTGAAAAAAGACAAATCATTAACTTTTTTTATGTGAACCTTCAGAAATTGCGCTCTTACTGACGTAAGTAGCCGTTCTTATTATAATATTTCCGCCCCTTGTTCTGAATGTGTCCACCCATCGCACCGCCGCCATTGTTGTTTTCAGATGTGTGAAGTTCCAACACCATGGCAAAAGTAGCAAAGCTTACACACTGTTGTGTTGTTGGCTACACAGAGCAATGTTCCCAGACTCACGGGAGACAGAGAGCAATGGATTTATTTAGTTTTCAATGGAAATCATCCACACTGAACGAGGCAAAGCTACAAATAAAGACATTGTAAGTACAGGTATTTTTTAAGTAAGACCCCAGGGACCTGCGGCAACTTAAAGTAGATAAAATGTCACTGTGACACATTTGTCCGTTCACAATTAATAAGCAATGTCTGTGGCTTGTAAACATGCAACGGGCTTGTCCTGTGTAATGTTAATTTGGCGATGAGTTTGTCTTGAGTATCTTCACCTCAGAAATTTGTGTGTATGGTTTGTAAACACGCAACGCGGTTCTCTCGCCCTAATGCGGTCGTGACCGGACGGGCTTCGCGAATGGCCCCGGGGGAAACCGGTGTGCTTATCAACAATGTGTTTGGTGTTCAAAGACGAGACCTTGTTTCTCGTTCGCTTTATGTGACCATACTTTCATGTTTTGTCGCTGGAAGCACAGGCTCACTGCACAGTTTCTGCTGAAAAGGTGCGGAGATTAGCAGCTCTCTTGCATTTAAAGAGACACACACCAAAACAGCGCGTTTCTCCTCACATGCAAAAGTGGTCATGTAGCTCATTGTATATTAAAAGATCTGTGGTGTTTTTTTAGCTGAAACTTCACAAACACACTCTGGGAACACCAGAGACTTATTTAACATCTAGTGAAACCATTCAAACAACCTCTCCTTTAATATAGAAAGTCTCTGACCTCAACCCCAAATTAAGTGACTGAGTGACACCTGGTGATTGCAAAACAAACAGGTACACCTTTTAGACATTTCACTCTCGCTGTGGTGGACCCAACCTGACTGAAACAGTCAGAAACTGCTCAACTGTGATAGCATCTCTTTCATTACTGTTTCACTTAAATCACAATATGTCTAATTAACGCTAGTCATGTTGGCTTGCATTTATCCTTTTTGCTTTGGGGTAATAGTGTCTGCCAAATGATTCAAAGTATATGGTTGGAAATAAATGATAATAACAAATATAAGCTTTCATATCAGCTTCTCTGACCCTCTGCAGTAACGATAGAACACAATGAGGTCTAGACAGAATTAGCCAGTGAACATCACATGAGCCTTAAGAGTAAAATCATTCAGCCTCACCAAAAGCAGTCAGATACACCGCCTTCAGCAGACTGCCCTTATCTGGTTACAGCTCAAACAAAATGACACCCCCTTCGACTCGTGTTGTTGTTAGGTGTTAAAGCGCGTGAGTTGACACAACCTCCCCACAGGCAGTCGAAAGACGTGTATGTCTGTCATCAAAACAACTGCCTCTGTCTGTCATGTCTGCACACGCTTTGATCGCTACATACTTGAACTCAATGGTATGTAGCCTCTAAAGTCACGGTCCATTAATTCAAAAGCATTTTGAGGTACAATACAAGCCAGGAACATTAACATTTACAAATATTTATGTGAAATATACGCCACATACTGTGGATAAATGCAGGTTACGCTGAGCATAAAGCAGTGCGCAAAGTACCAAAATTGTTTATCAAACAATGTTTATCTAATTAAAAGCAAACTGTAATATTAAATAATACAGCAAATGCCCAATTTTCAACTTGACATTGACTTAATAGTCCATTTTAATATCTCACCACACAACATGCACGGTCAGCACAATCCATGCATGATGTATTTAAAGTTGTATTGATGAAGGCCACAGGTCACACAACGCATTGACATCATACCAGGTGATAAATATACAAAAAAGTTGTCTTTGATTTTGGCAATAACAAATATGGACTAGGTTATGTGATTGAATGGTTTATGCACTATATTTGGGTCATGCTCTCTGAATAAAGAACCACTGATTTAGACCATTTAGACAGTTTCACCTCAATCCAGCAACTTTTCTACACAAAGAATGTTGTGACAGTGGGTCTCAAGACTGGAGGTTATGGAGGACAAAATCCCTCAGTGACCTACTTAGCCATAATATTCCTATCAGACCTTCAGCTGATATCCTCTTGTTTTAAATATTAACCTTGCAGCAGCTGCTGTTATCTCAGGACTCGATGAGGAATGCGTAGAGAGGAGGTGTTAAAAGAAGAGTCATATAGTCGCAGTGGGTGCTGACCTCGCCAGTATTTCCCCATCAGAAATATAGCAACTAACTGTGATACAGTGGATCTCATTTTCCTAACACTTTCTCCTATAATCCCCCACCCTACAGTACTTCTATGTACGGACGGCTTTAAATCACTGTTGCTGGGTGTTGTAGCTAGTCTAATCTTTCCATTGATTATTGACACTGGTTCCCATTGTGTCCATTGACCTTTTTGTTCATCAATACACATGTTTAGGATAATTTATTCTCAACAGTTCTCAAGACAACTGTTTTAATTCTGATTTATATCAGTATGCAAATTAATTAATTGTGATAGCTATAATAAATCTTACATTTTAAATCTTTTGTAACATTGAATACACACTGAGACACAGAATTAAAAACTCCATTTATAAATCATTATTTTAAGCTTATATTAATCAGAAATATTAGGAGATCGTTTTGAGCACTGACTTCTTGTATGTGCTTAATAACTGTTATTTTTAACCAAAACTGTTAAGATTTGAACTTCATTTATAGGTTTGATTGTACAAGTTCATTTATGCTGTTAAATGCTAATTAAATTTTCTGTGTATTTCATCCATTATCTGGAAATCTCCCATCAATTTAAAAAGGAAAAGACAATAGCTACAAAATCAATATTAATTGTTACATCAAAATCAGCCATTAAATACCACTTTTTCTGGAATTAAAAATGCAGTTTTATAAGATACAAATCTTATTTAAAAAGTATATACGTGACCCTGGACAACAAAACCAGTCTTAAGGGTAAATTTTCTTGAAATTTAGATGTTTACATAGTCTGAAAGCTGGATAAATAAATGTTCTATTGATGTATAAGGTGTTATAATTGGACAATATCTGGCTGATATACAACCGTTTAAAACTCATGAATCTGAGAGTGCAAAAAAATCTTAATATTGAGAAAATGGCCTTTGAAGTTGTTAATCAGGGGCACTGTGGCAGGCCATACATTCACAAAAATTAAGTTTTTATATATTTAAGGTAGGAAATTTACAAAATATCTTCATGGAAAATGACTTTTACTTAATATCCTAATGATATTTGGCATAAAAGAATAATCGATAATGTTAACCCACACAATGTATTTTTGTCTATTACTAAAAATGTTCCATGCTACTTAACACTGGTTTTGTGATCCAGGGTCACATACAGTTAATGTGCATGTCTTTACTGAAGAAAAACAGATCGTTAAAAAGGTATTCTCTAATTAATTCATCAAGTGTCTTTATATCATTGGACTGGATTTAGAAGCAAGTTTTCAGGTCATCAACATGGGATATCGTTACATCACATTTTTCCCTTTAACAAGAGCAGATCACTGTCAGGGACAAGAGCCTTTTGTGTAAATCATTTCACCTGATAAAACCCCCCCTCAAAGTTTAAATATGGGGTAACGTGCTATTTCATGCATTCAGACTTTTTTATATTGTTTAACGTGCTGGCTTCTCATGCTTAACATGGTCAACTTGTTAAAAAACATTTTTTTTTATAAGTCAGGATCCCTGTTTTGTAACAGGGATACTATTCCTTTTATTGGGCAATTCTCCCGGAAAAGCACGCTCATGGCAATGCGAACGAGAATAGTCTCCCCACATGGCGATAGGAAGACCGGCTTATTAAGTTTGGCTGTGCTGCGTCAAGATTGACTGCGCTATGTGCCTGCAGCTGGTACTGTTACCCCATTTTTAAGTGAACACATTGGCTTATTTGTATGAGTAATGTTAATGATTACACATCAAACACAATCTCACAATAAATGTGAGATCATAGACATCATTAGCTTAGGAACATTGACTTCCAGAAATCCCTTATCAAAAAGTGCACTTTGTGCCGAGTAAAGTCATCTACAACCCAAAAGCATGTTCTATGTTATTTTGTAAGTATTGTTTTCTGTATTCAACAGCGCCTCCCAACGAAGGCTTTCATACACAATTTTACCAGGTGTTAACTTTAACCCACTCATAACTGCCAGCTGACAGACTGGCTCTCTGCCAACCCAGAATTAAGTGACTGCAAACGTACGGACTCCCATGTAGGCACTTGGACAGAGTCCCATAGAAATGAATGTACTACAGAAACGTTGCTCACGGTTTTTCAAGAATCCAAGAACCAAACCAAAGCTTAATGTTGCTAATACTGCTATAACACAGAGTGTTTATTTATTGTAAAATAGTGGCCAAAAGTGATGTCCAATTGGACAATTTGTGACCCTAGATGTGAAAACTCAGCTTTTAAATGGTCTTTTCTGTAGTAAATCTTCAAATAATGAAAACATTATTTGAAGATAACATTGATATCTTTAGGATTAAATGAGTTAGAATATTTCAAAGATTGAAATTAAAGCTTGAATTCAAACTTTGACGATTGTTATCTCAAAATTTAACTGTCAAAAAAAGGTACAAAAGTCCCCACTGGTGTACCCTTTCAAAAAGTACACTTTTGTACCTTAGAGTGCAAAGTTTTTACCAAATGTGCCACATGTCCTGAAAGGTGAAAAAATACAGTTGCACTTTAAATATATTTTTGTCGAGATGATTTCTGTCATCCAGTTAGTTCTGATCACGATGATGTGTGTTCAATAAGTTTGGTTTTAGATATAAGATATTATAAAAAGGGCCGCAGTGACAAGTTTTCTTCTTCATTTATGATTGTGTCATTGAGGAATATGGGCAGGACCTCGATGCCGCATCTCCACCTAACGTACAGATTCGGGCTCCAAATGAGGTTGCCAGGCCGCATGTCAGTAGCCAGATGTCATAGACATTTTGGCTACATTTTTCTATATGGAAGTGAATGGGGGTGTATCATCTTGTATACGGTCTATGGATTAAACCATCAAAGGTGTATGCTACAAAATGGACACCAAACTTTGAGGTACTTACAAAATTATTTGGCAAAAAGATAAACTATACGATTGTAACAATACAGGTAGAGGGATGATGCCACACGAAGAGCACGAAGTTGACTTAGGTTTATTGCAGGGTAAGTAGGTGAAACAATCCAGGTAACAGGTAACATCCACGGGTAAGTAAATATACAACAGGTAACATCCACAGGTGAGTATAAATCAATACAACAGTTAACGTCCACAGGTGAGTATAAATCCAAACAACAGGTAGGTATAATCGGTAACAATTTATTGTTATGGTGCCTTTGTTACACATGTTACATGTTTTTACTATAGTATGTACTATACATTATTCAAAATTACATGTAACTACCCCTATACCGCATCCTAATCCTGACCCTAAACCTAAACCTATAATAAGTACATGTAGTTAATAATTATTACTCAGTACTTAAATTTATAATTACACTGTAACACGGGAACTGTAAAATAAATTGTGACCAACTTGACAAATAACACAACAAGAGACATGGCATTTATAATTTTCTGAGGATGTGGTACAGCTGTTACTGCTATCAGGTGGTAATGGGGTGCAAGGCATTATGGGAAGTGTAGTCCGTAATGTTAAAAGTCCAGAGAATGGGAACGGGTGCAGCAGTGCGAAGGCGCTGATGCAGGGGGCGTGGTTGGCGGCGGTGGAGAGCTCGTTACAACTATATTGGTTTTATTCAAATACACACAAATGCATTGAAAAACAAAAAGGAAAGAAAGCATAGATTCATTATTTGTATGCCTTGAAATTATAAGGCTCTATCTCTATCTGTACTCTGAGCAGTTTTGAAATATTGAGCGTTTTTTATAATTCTGCGTTCCATTTCAGTTTGTAGATAAATACCATCAAATCAAACCTAATAATTCTAAGGTGACAATTTGTTGATCCTCTCTTGTGGTTATATTTTGTGGACATTCTCCTTAATAAAATCTCAACAAAATTTTAGCATTCAGCACATAATTTTCATGACCAGCATTTTATATAATATATATAAATAAACAGTACATCAGTTTTCCACAGATAGACAATCAATTTTGGCCATTATTGATTGTGGTAAAAATGTACATGAATTATCAGAGAAACATTGCAACGAAAAAAATGCAGAGTTTAGTAAATGACATTACACCTAGAATTGTGTCAGCTGTGGCCACGGTAATAGTGCATTATGGGAAATAATTGGTTACATAATAGACTCTGTCTGATAATTGTTTAACGTGCCACCAGTCAAAGCTTCTTTGTGAATTTCCATCAGTACATTTACGGTAATGCCACTGGGTTGCCATTTAGTTCTGAGAAGGACGAGTGCATTGGTTTTAAAATAAATCTTTTTAAAATAAGGATTTTCCGGTTCCTGTTTGCCTCGCTGCCGGCGGCTAGTTTGTATCCTCTGACACTTGCTTCACCTCACATTTGTTCTTGGTCTTAATACTAGTGTATTTTACTATCGTTACCTATCACTGTCGTTGCCGAATTATTTATAACTTTATATTCTAAACATATTAATTGAAACGTAATGCCGCTAGCATATTAGCGTGTTAGCTTGCCTTCTGTTTACTGTGGAATATCATCTCCCCCTATTTGTCTTGTGTGCTAACTGTTTCTCTTTTTAAGCGTATATACTAAGACTCATCAAGCAACCTTGGTAAGTTAGGATTGCACTTCATACCCGGTGAGTCATGGCTTCTATTCCTATTGTTGTTACTTGCACCTCATGTCATATGTTTAGCTTAGCCTTCTCTGTCAGCGGCAAGGGTTTTACATGTGATAAATGCAGGGAAGTAGTTAGGCTGACGGAGAAGATCTTAGAATTAGAGTCTCGCATCCAATCTTTATTTGAGGATAGTAAGAGTGTAGGGACCGTAGAAAACATTTTGGATGCGAGCAGTCTTAGCGCACACGGCTCAGTTCCGGTTGAAAATCCCCTGCAGCTGGGAAACTTTGTGATGGTGAGACGGCATAGTCGCAGGACAAAACATCACCCAACCGTTCCGATTAAAGTCTCGAACAGGTTTGCCCCGCTCAGTGACACGCCGACTGAGAAACCTGCTGAAAGTGCCCTAGTGATCGGTGATTCTATTGTCCGGAACGTTATCATAGAGACACCAACCACCATAGTCACATGTTTACCGGGAGCCAGAGCGCCTGACATCAAGTCAAATTTAAATGTGCTGGCTAAGGCTAATCGTAAATTCAGTAAGATTGTTATTCACGTCGGCACAAATGATGTTAGACTCCGTCAATCGGAGATCACTAAAGATAATATTAAAGAGGTGTGTGAGCTCGCAAAAACGATGTCAGACACTGTAATATTCTCTGGCCCCCTCACTGTTTACCGTGGTGATGAGATTTATAGCAGATTATCATCACTAAATGGCTGGTTGTCTGAGTGGTGCCTGCAGAATAATATAGATTTTATAAATAACTGGAAGAGTTTTGAGGGCAGACCTGACCTGTTGAAACGAGATGGTCTCCATCCCTCCTGGGATGGGGTTTCCCTCCTCTCTAGAAATTTGGCACACAGTCTTAATAATGCTAAAGGCTGACTACCTAGGGCCCAGGTCAGGAAGGAGACAGAATGGCTTAACCAACTGTCTGCTTGCCGTCTCACGTTACAAAATACACAGAATATACAACATGTAATAACCCCTTCTTACAAACAACATAAAATAGAGACTGTGTCTGTCCCCCGGATTAGCAAACATAATATATTGCGTAAACCTCTTGAAAGTAATTTAATAAACGTTAAACAAATCAAACATGAACAAAATACAAGTAATCAACTTTTACGACTCGGATTGCTTAATATTAGATCTCTCTCAAATAAAGCACTTTTTGTTAATGATATGATAACTGATCATAAAATAGACCTGCTCTGTTTGACAGAAACATGGCTAAAGCCAGATGATTATATTACTCTAAATGAATCCGTTCCCCAAGATTATTACTATAAACACGAGCCTCGTCTAAAAGGTAGAGGGGGAGGTGTCGCTGCACTTTACAATAATACTTTTATCATCTCTCAGAAGTCTAATTTTAAATACAATTCCTTTGAAGTCATGGTACTTCACGTATCAACACCTAATACTAAGGATAAAACATTTTTTAAATTTATTCTAGCTATTGTATATAGGCCTCCAGGGCACCACACAGATTTTATTAAAGATTTTGGTGGGTTCTTATCCGAACTAGTACTGGCCGTAGATAGAGTCCTTGTCGTTGGTGACTTTAACATCCATGTAGACAATGATACAGATGCCTTGGGCATAGCTTTCAAAGACACTCTTAACTCCATGGGCGTTAGTCAACATGTGTCAGGACCCACTCACCTTCGTAATCATACTTTAGATTTAATACTATCTTATGGTATAAATGTGGACGATGTTAAAATCGTTCCTCAGAGTGAAGACATTTCGGATCATTACCTGATATTAAGTTTGCTTCACTGGCCTACGGCTGCAAATCAAACTCCTTGTTACAAATATGGTAGAACGATTACCTCAACTACCAAAGATGCGTTTCTCGATAATCTGCCTGACTTGTCTAAAATATCTAGCATGAGTAAAAACGTTGACGATTTTGACATTACTATTGAAAATTTTAACACTACCTTCTCGGAAATATTAAACATAGTTGCTCCTCTGCGTTTAAAGAAAATTAAAAATGGCAGCCCAACACCGTGGTATAATGAACACACTCAGACTCTAAAGAAAGCGTCCCGGAAAATGGAGCGCAACTTTACGAAATACCTCTAAATTAGTTTTCTTATAGCATGGAAGGATAGTACTCGAAAATACAGGGATGCCATAAAAAAATGTCTAGATCCGCCTACTTTTCATCACTAATAGAGGAAAACCATCACAACCCTAGGTTTTTATTTAACACAGTGGCTAAATTGACAAAAAATAAGTCGTCAGCGACGTCAGATTCTGATTATCAGCATAACAGTGAAGAATTTATGAACTACTTCACTAGTAAAATCCAAGATATAAGAGAAAAAATTATAACAATGCAACCTGAAGTGAAACCCGCTGAACAAACTAACTACAGCACCCCTAAGGAGAAATTGCAATTATTTTCTACTGTAGATCACAATGAACTGTCTAAAATCATTAGATCATCTAAATCAACAACATGCCTGCTAGACCCTATACCTACAAAACTACTAAAAGAAATGCTCCCAGAAATTATAGATCCTCTTCTTAGTATTATTAACTCATCTCTGACACTAGGACATGTGCCTAAAGCATTTAAGGTGGCTGTTATAAGGCCCCTTGTCAAAAAACCCAAACTCGACCCTAAAGAACTAGGGAATTACAGGCCTATATCGAATTTACCTTTTATATCTAAAATTCTGGAAAAAGTAGTTTCAACTCAATTATGCTCCTTCCTCCAAAGGAATGACATTAATGAAGAATTCCAGTCTGGATTTTGAGCATGTCACAGTACAGAGACTGCTTTGATTAGAGTTACAAATGATCTGCTCTTAGCGTCTGACCGTGGCTGTATTTCGTTATTGGTGCTGCTAGACCTTAGTGCTGCATTTGACACCATTGACCATAGCATACTTCTACATAGACTCAAAAATTACGTCGGCATTAATGGAATAGCATTGAAATGGTTCAAGTCTTATTTATCCGACCGTTTTCAATTTGTAGCAATAAACAATGAGGTGTCCCGCAAATCGCAAGTCCAGTACGGTGTACCACAGGGCTCTTAGGGCCTCTGCTCTTCGCATTATATATGCTACCTCTAAACCGCCATACGTAACAACCAAGAATACTGCTTAGCTATTGACGGATGCTCCATAAAATCCTCGTCGTCAGCTAAGAATCTTGCCGTTGTATTCGATAGTAATCTGTCATTTGAGAGCCATGTCGCCAACACCTGTAAAATTGCATTTTTCCATTTTAAGAATATATCTAAACTACGTCATATGCTGTCATTGTCAGATGCAGAGAAATTAATTCATGCATTCATGACATCAAGACTAGATTACTATAATGCACTTTAAGGTGGTTGCCCTGCAGGCCTATTACAAAAACTGCAACTGGTTCAAAACACGGCAGCTCTAGTTCTTACACGTACAAAAAAGTATGAGCATATAACCCCGGTTCTGTCAACCTTGCACTGGTTACCTATAAAGCATAGCATTAACTTTAAGATCTTGCTTATTACCTATAAAGCCCTACATGGTCTAGCGCCGCAGTATTTGAATGAACTTCTATTGTATTACAATCCTTCACGTGCATTACGCTCTCAGGCGTCCTGTCAGTTGGTAATACCTAGAATTTCAAAATCAAGTGCAGGTGGTAGATCCTTTTCTTATCTAGCGCCTAAACTTTGGAATATTCTTCCCTGCACTGTCCGGGAGGCAGACACACTCAGTCAGTTTAAATCTAGACTAAAGACGCATCTTTTTAATCTTGCATACACTACACTTCCATAATATTAATCCTCAGAGGATTTAGGCTGCATTATTTAGATCAACCGGAACCAGGAACACATCCAACAACAAATGATGTACTTGTTGCATCAAAGAGTGCAGAACAGTACTCTACTCTCAGCCAGTCTTGTCTCTTTGTTCCAAGGTTACCGCAGGATGCAGTTCATGCCCAGACCTGATGGCAGAGCTGAGAATGGGAAGCGGTGACCTGACAAGAGCTGAGATGATAGAGCTGGATAAAGGACGCGGCAATTTGACATGATTTTTCTACAACACTTCAAATGCTATT
This sequence comes from Triplophysa bombifrons, assembly GCA_029783895.1. Taxonomy (NCBI): domain Eukaryota; kingdom Metazoa; phylum Chordata; class Actinopteri; order Cypriniformes; family Nemacheilidae; genus Triplophysa; species Triplophysa bombifrons. Next base: position 11,638,094 of record CM056455.1, read on the forward strand.
AGATTGTTAATGATAATCTTAAATCTATAATTTACCTTATTAGTAAGTTTATTTATATTTTATTTAGCCTTGTTGTGCAAGCACTGTTGAGCTTGTGCAGAGGCAGCAGCTTTTGCCAGAGGGGAACTGGAATCCCCTGGTTGGGCCTGGGTTCTCCTGAGTTTTTTTTCTCGATTGAAGTTTTGGGTTCCTCGCCACCATTTGCATATTGTTTTGCACTATTTGCCTGGCCGGGGGGGCTGCTTTAGAATTTAGAAGTGAGACATAATTAATATTGCATATAACAATTTATAGTCCGTTTAATATTTGACCTGTGGTTCTCTCTCCTTTATCTCAAATGTGTGCTTTCACTGTGCATGTGTGTTTGCGTGTGTGCGTCTATGTCAATGTGTGTAAGTGTGACAAGTGGTTTGTGAAATTATAGTTCCTAATTTATCATTTCACAATAGTTGGTTATATTAATGTTTATATTAGAATGCATATTAAGTTTTGTCACCGTTTAAAAATAGACAACGAGTAATATTAATTGGAGGAATGCAGATAATACTGATCCTTGTCCTTATTGGTTGATTATTCGTCGATGTGTTGGTAATGCCTTGGGGCTTCCGTAGGGAGATCGTGATTCGCGCTTCTCTTCCTCATTCAATACAGACGAGTGAAGGCGAGAACTGCGTGTGTGTTTCTTCAACTTCTCCCGTTATTTCCCTTTTTAAGGTAATTACCACTCACAAAGCAAAGTAAATGTTAAAATATGTTGATAGTACATTTCGTTATGTTACTGTGGGTTTTTATGAGTAAACCGACGCTTTGCATGTGTATACTATATTGTTTAAAGAGTTTTGTGCTAACTGCGAAGATGTGTGAGTGTGACGCTATGCTAGCAGCCGGACACCTCGTGGCTCCGTCGTGTCTGAGTCCCGCCATATACAAGTGCTTATTTGATCGCCGTTTAAGCTAGCTATTGCTACGTTCACATATTTTTGGTTGTAAGGGTTGTGTATTTGTTATTATAAGGGTGAGTTTGTGTCATGCTGAGACAATGAATACTGTTAAAAGTATAATTCATTTAAGTGTTACGTGAGAACTCATTTAAAAGAGTATTAAGATGTCATTTATTGGCTTTGTTTAAAATAATTCACATTTCACATGCTAATTGAGTTAAAAAGCTCATTTAGAATGCATTAAGAATGTGTTTGTGACTGTGGTCCTGAATATGAGTGCACGAATATTGAAATGTATGTTTTCTTGTATATGTTGTTCAAAAACTCATTCAATACAGACGAGTGAAGGCGAGAACTGCGTGTGTGTTTCTTCAACCTTCTCCCGTTATTTTCCTTTTTAAGGGTACAACATTTGGAGGCACCGCTGGGATTTTTGGCTTGAGGATCACTCCTGAGCTGTAAGTGGAGTCCTTGCGTCGATCATCCCTTCAAACAACCAAGGTATCAGAGAAAAGAGTTCAGCAAGGTGGTGGAAGTGGTCTTCAGAGAAACCTGGCACCTTGAATCCTGAAGTGAGCAAAACTGACCACTAGGGAGCAGAAACAAGCCAATTAAGTCAGAATAACCCTTATTTTACTACCTATGCCCTCTCTTTCTATGATAAATATGAAGTCCGAATTGGAGAAGCTGCAACTGGAGATTAAAGGAGCGTTGTACAAACTGACTGTTGAACAGTTGATTAAAGTATGCAATGCACTGCAAATTTCAGGACCAGAGAAAGAATATGTAACTGGTAAAACGGGAAGAATTGGCCGACCTAGAGGATGAGGGTATGTCAGACCTCCTTAGTGTACACGACATAATAGACAAAATCATTACGGCAACAAACGTAAGTGAAGGTGAAATCTCCAGTCAAACTGAGTCACAGGAAAAACTACAGAAAGAGGTAGAGGCACTAAGGCTGTCATTGAAAGAAAAAGAGAACGCAATGCATGACCTAATGAAAACAAGCATGAACCCCCCTTCCAGTTCCAGCAAGCCAGAAAAGAATATGGCCCCAGCACTCCCTAATGGCTCCATGTGGCGCAAAGATTTTAAGGTATCTGGCCAGATAGGCGAGCCAGGACAAAAAGATAAGCTAACATTTTCTAGTCTGGCCAAACAAATTGAAAGTGGGCTCAGCAAAGGCTATCCAGAGTCAGAGATTATTGATAATCCGTGCTATCACACCAGGTCTGCAGTTACGAAGTTACCTTGAAGGGAAAGACAAACTAACGCTGCCTGCCCTTCGTAGGATACTCAGATGTCATTACCAGGAGAGAGGCGCCACAGAGTTATATAAACAACTCACTTCTGAGGTTCAAAACAGTAAAGAGACCCCTCAAAACTTCCTGATAAGGGCAATGGACCTAAAACAAAAAATCCTGTTTGCTTCTCAGGAAGCTGATTCAAGCCTAAAATATGACCCAGTACTAGTCCAGAGTCTATTTATGCATACAGTCCTAACTGGCCTCCAGAGTGATAATATTAAAGGTGACCTGCAGACCTACCTCCTCCAGACAGACACCTCAGATGAGCTGCTGTTGGAGAAATTGAACATTTCATCTGCCAATGAAAAAGAGAGGCTGGACAAAAAGAAACATGCTGCCCCATCACGCGTAATTAATGTGAATACCGTCCAGTCAAGTGAAGCTCCGGTGGAAAAGAAAAGTGCTACCTCACAAAGCCCAGCAACACTTACCCCGGATCTGCTCGCTGAAATCAAAGAAATGCGCTCTGATATGGTGCTATTGAAAGACTTGAAAGCTGAGATCTGCCAAATCAGGGAGACCATCCAAAGACCCACACCTGCCCCACCACAATACCTACCACCAAGCAGAGAACCAGCAACTGTGCCCTCTCCCTACCCATTGTTTTCACCCCCTTATAATACTGAGTCAAATGACATGCCATTTTACCACCAGCAGTCACCAACTGCAGTGCAGGAATATCGACCAGCATTCGGCCCTGGGCGGACAAGAGAGACGGCCCAGTTCCAGCAGAGGTTTGCACCGCAGAGGTTTTACCCAGCACGGCGCCCTCAGCCAAGGTGTTTCTCATGTACTCAAGCAGATGAGGAGTACTGTCAGCATTGCTCTAGGTGTGGAAGCAGTGAACACTTCAGAGCAGGTTGTAAAGCACAGAGACCAGTAGAACAAGGTAGGAGGATTCCTTTAAACTAAGAGAGGTTGCTCCCAGGGGACATGGAGCAACCAGTTATATTGATAAGTCACAATTTTGTGCAGGCTGTGAGGAAGAGAAAGGAAGTGAGGAACTAGGATGTTGTTCAGTTTGCAAAATAACTCTATACTGCTCAAAGAAGTGTCAGGAAAACCATTGGCCCACACACAAAAGATTTTGTAAGCCATATGCATGTTCGGATGTCAAGAAGCAGGCAACTCAGCCACGGGATAAAGTCAAGTGCAAGGAAAGTAGCGCTCCAGGGAAAACACCTACTGTAAGTGAGTTAGTAGGAAAGAAGTGTGTCATCAGGTGTTTCCTGCACAAACAGGAAACCGAGGCCCTTTGGGATACAGGTTCACAAGTTTGTGCTATAGATGAGGTATGGAAAAAAAGCTATTTACCTGATGTTCCTCTCAGAGATGTATCTGAGCTAGTTGACCCTCTTGACCCTTTGCAAATCGAAGCAGCCAATGGAACAGAAATGCCATACGTCGGATGGCTCGAAGTGTCCTTTAAACTTACTTCTAGAGATGATGGGCTGCTAATACCCATGCTAGTGTTAAAAGGCAAACAACAACAATGTCCTATTATTGGCTTTAATGTCATTGAGCGTCTTGTCCTAGATAGCCTGCGAGATCAAACAACGCATGTGGATAGAGACAACCTTGTGAAGGCAGTAAGAATGGCTTTTCCTCATCTCAGGAAAAACAAAGCAAAAACCTTTATTAATGCAGTTGTAGGACAGACATGTGACCATAATGTGAGGACCGCAAATGAGAGAGTCAATGTACCTAAACGTACCTCCATCCAAATCGAGTGTCGAGTACAGGCCCCACGTTTCAGAGAGGATAACACTCTTATCTTTGAACATGATGAGAACCCACGTTGGCCTGAAGGACTAGAGTTTTGTGACAAAAATGATTGTCAGTGTGCAAAACCCTACAAGTCATGATATTATGTTGTCAGGGAGGACTGTTATTGGAACTGTACAGTCGGCCAGATCAGTGTATCCTGCCAGCATATTTAAAACAGGTCACCTACCAACTGCATTCATTCACCATGTCCAGGCTCAGAACTCTAGTGAAAGCACCCCTGCCCGAGAACAATGGGAACCTCTTGTCGATTTGACTCACCTTAATGAACACCAGCGACAGACAGTCAGTCGGATGTTAAGAGAAGAGTCAGAGTCATTCTCCAGGTCTGATGATGACATAGGCTGTGTAGAAAATCTGCAAATGGACATTTCATTAAAAGATGGTGAACCAGTGTCAAAAACGTATCTATCTGTTCCAAAACCTTTATACAGAGAGATGAAAGATTATTTACAGGACTTGATAGCACAAGGGTGGGTTGAAAAGTCAACCTCTTCCTACTCCTCTCCAGTTGTTTGTGTAAGGAAAAAAGACGGTACTCTGCGCTTATGCATTGACTACAGGGAGCTCAACAAAAAAACTCATTCAGATCGCCACCCCATCCCCAGAGTGCAGGATATTATGGATACCCTGGGAGGAAACACCCTTTTTTCACTGCTGGATCAGGGTAAGGCTTACCACCAGGGATTCATGGCAAAGGGCAGTAGACATTTGACAGCTTTTGTGACCCCGTGGGGCCTATATGAGTGGGTTCGGATCCCTTTGGGCTCATGAATGCGCCTGCAGCATTTCAGCGTTGCATGGAACAATGCCTAGAAGGCTTAAGGGATGAAATATGTGTGCCATATCTCGATGATGTTCTTGTGTTTAGCAAAACTTTTGAGGATCATGTCAGTGACGTCAGAAAGGTGCTGCAACGACTGAGGGAGCATGGAATAAAACTGAAACCCAGAAAATGTGACCTGTTTAAGACAGAAGTGAGGCACCTTGGGAGAATTGTGTCTGCTGAGGGAAATAGAATGGACCCTGCCGATACTGCTGCGGTAAGAGCCCTGAAAGACAAGCAGCCAGGTACTGTTGGTGAGTTGAGAGCAATTTTAGGACTGTTGAGTTATTACCGGCAGTATATTAAGGATTTTTCACGAATTGCCAGCCCCTTGTATGACCTGTTGAAAGCACCTGTCGAGACTGAGACCCAGCAAAAGCAAAAGAAAAAGTGGCAAACAAAACGAAACAGTAGAGGAGTTCCATCCAACACCCCCATTGAGTGGGCTGATGTGCATCAGACAATATTGGAACGGTTGATAGACTGTCTTATTCAGCCTCCTGTTCTAGGCTTCCCAGAGTTTTCACAGCCGTTTACCCTCCATACTGACGCTTCCAACCAGGGGCTAGGAGCGGTTTTATATCAAAGACAAAATGGAAAACTACGTGTGATTGCTTATGGCTCCCGCACTTTGACTGCAGAAAAGAATTACCATTTGCACTCAGGCAAGTTAGAGTTTCTAGCCCTTAAGTGGGCGATCACAGAGAAATTTCGTGATTACCTATACTATGCACCATTCTTCACCGTCTACAGTGACAATAATCCACTTACTTATGTGCTGTCCACTGCTAAATTGAATGCAACAGGTTGCCGCTGTGTGGCAGAACTGGCAGATTTTCAGTTCACAATAAAATACCGCCCTGGTAAAGAAAATATTAATGCAGACAGTCTGTCCAGAATGCCTTTGGATGTGGAGACGTTTATGAAAGAGTGTTCAGAGGAAATGTCATATGATGTGATTGGAGCGGCGACACAAGCAGTGGAAAGTCAGGATGAGTTCAGCGTATCTTGATCCATGGGTATCTCAGCTACATGTGCAACACTATCTACAGACACATTACTCATTCCACTAACAGCAGGACAAGTTAAACATGACCAGAGGAATGACCCCACTGTCGGACCCGTGGTTCAGTTCAAACTGGCAGGAGATAAACCATCAGGTCACAAACTAAGGCAGCTCAGTCCACAGATCACATGCCTTCTTAGAGAGTGGGACAGACTGGAAATACATGAAAGTGGAGTGTTGTACAGAAAAACCACAAGCAGAAAACAGCTGGTGCTTCCAGAAACACATAAAAGTACTGTGTTAAAGGAGCTTCATGATGAAATGGGTCACCAAGGTGTAGACAGGACTACGTCACTGATAAGAGACCGGTTTTACTGGCCCTATATGCAACGAGAGATAGAAGATTACGTCGCAAGGAAGTGTGTATGTCTCAAACACAAGAAGCCAAGCCGTGAGTCAAGAGCCCCGCTGACCAGCATTGTCACCACTCAACCGTTCGAACTTGTCTCAGTGGATTTCTTGCATTTTGACAAATGTAAGGGTGGCTATGAATATATTCTTGTAATCATTGACCACCACTTCAAAATCAGGAAAAACAGCTGCAGACAAAATATTTAATGACTATGCACTGAGATTTGGCTTCCCGACAAGAGTACACCATGATCAAGGGGGTGAATTTGAAAATCAACTGTTTACACAACTGAAAACGTACTGTGGAGTTGCTGGGTCGAGAACTACTCCCTACCACCCCCAAGGGAACGGGCAGGTAGAGAGGTTTAACTGAACACTACTTCAGATGTTAAAGACGCTCACAGAGAGACAAAAAAGTAACTGGAAAGACTCACTAAACTGACCTACGCGTACAATTGCACTCGCAGCGAAGTGACTGGTTTTTCCCCCTTTTACCTGCTGTACGGACGCTCCCCACGGTTGCCAGTTGACATGTTGTTCAACTTGATTTCAGAACAAGGAAACTGTAATCACCATCACTACATGGAACAGTGGAAGCAGGGCATGGAAGAAGCCTATGAGATCACAAAAGAGAATGCGCATAAAGCTACGATCAGAAGTAAGAGACAGTATGACAGTAAAGTTAAAAGCTCAGTGTTGCAGCCTGGAGATCGTGTCTTAATCAGGAACATGACACCTCGTGGTGGTCCAGGAAAACTGAGAAACCATTGGGAGGATACTATCCACACAGTTGTGCGCCGAGTCAGTTCGGATATTCCTGTTTATGAACTCAGACCTGAGAAAGGAAAAGGGAGATCAAGGGTTCTACATCGTAATCTCCTCCTCCCATGTGACCACCTGCCACTTGAAACGACAGTGCAGCCACGAGCAAGGAAAAAAAAGTGGAGCCAATCGAGAAACCAGAGCAGTCAGAAGAAGAGGACGATGAAGATGAATGTTATCCAGTGTCACTTCAGCAGCAATCTGAACTTGGCCCACCTGAGACGATGAACCCTATGTGTAGTACACCTCCGGAGCTTGAACGCATACAGTCTGAGGAAAACATGTTACCTGAGCCAGATAGATAACAAAGAGAAACAAGCCAAATGGAAAACTCATTGGAGAGAGCTTGAACGGCCCAGACGACAGCACAAACGGCCTAAGGTTTTCACATATGATAGGCTTGGCTCACCAGCTTGCCACAACATTGGGACATTACAACAACAAAATCGGATGGTGCCGTGGACATACATTGTGCAGCCACATCACTTCCAATACTTCCGGCACTAAGGACATGAAAGGTAGAAACTGAACTGAGTAAATACATACACATTACACTCAAAATTAACTGTTCAACACATAATGTACATTCAAATGGACTGTTGAACATAAGATGGACTGTGGTTACACTCTACATACACATTTATATGACACTGTTGCAGTCAATCACACCACACTCATGGACCTTTGTTAAAGGAGAGTGTTATTGACTTGAACATGTTGAACAAACAGAACTGTTAACAAGGCAGTAACATGTCTAAGTGGACGCAAAACAAAGACCAAAAGAGCGAAGGGACATTCAAAAATATTGGGTATTTACCTGTGCTTGAAGGAATGTATGAAAAGAGTTCCAGTATGTAATCCTGTACTATATAAATTAAAAGTTCAAGGGTTACATCAGGATGTTGGGGACAACATCTATTTTGAGGGGGAGTATGTGACAAGTGGTATGTGAAATTATAGTTCCTAATTTATCATTTCACAATAGTTGGTTATATTAATGTTTATATTAGAATGCATATTAAGTTTTGTCCCCGTTTAAAAATAGACAACGAGTAATATTAATAGGAGGAATGCAGATAATACTGATCCTTGTCCTTATTGGTTGATTATTCGTCGATGTGTTGGTAATGCCTTGGGGCTTCCGTAGGGAGATCGTGATTCGCGCTTCTCTTCCTCATTCAATACAGACGAGTGAAGGCGAGAACTGCGTGTGTGTTTCTTCAACCTTCTCCCGTTATTTCCCTTTTTAAGGTAATTACCACTCACGAAGCAAAGTAAATGTTAAAATATGTTGATAGTACATTTCGTTATGTTACTGTGGGTTTTTATGAGTAAACCGACGCTTTGCATGTGTATACTATATTGTTTAAAAAGTTTTGTGCTAACTGCGAAGATGTGTGAGTGTGACGCTATGCTAGCAGCCGGACACCTCGTGGCTCCGTCGTGTCTGAGTCCCGCCATATACAAGTGCTTATTTGATCGGCGTTTAAGCTAGCTACTGCTACGTTCACATATTTTTGGTTGTAAGGGTTGTGTATTTGTTAGTATAAGGGTGAGTTTGTGTCATGCTGAGACAATGAATACTGTTAAAAGTATAATTCATTTAAGTGTTACGTGAGAACTCATTTAAAAGAGTATTAAGATGTCATTTAATGGCTTTGTTTAAAATAATTCACATTTCACATGCTAATTGAGTTAAAAAGCTAATTTAGAATGCATTAAGAATGTGTTTGTGACTGTGGTCCTGAATATGAGTGCGCGAATATTGAAATGTATGTTTTCTTGTATATGTTGTTCAAAAACTCATTCAATACAGACGAGTGAAGGCGAGAACTGCGTGTGTGTTTCTTCAACCTTCTCCCGTTATTTTCCTTTTTAAGGGTACAACATAAGTATGTATGCATATTGTGTGTGTGGAGCATTTGTATGTCTGTCTTTTGTGGTTTTCACCTTTTTCTTGTTTTTACAGGTATATGCCTTTAGTAGTTTTTCTTGTATTCAATGTGTCTCATGTACAGCTGCTTTGTAACAATGAAAGTTGTAAAAAGCGCTATATAAATAAAGTTGAGTTGAGTTGCTTTAATTTTGAATATTACTTAATATAAAGATGCAGTAACCAATTATATTAACTCCTCCATTGTTGTTTTGGTCAAGTATGATGGTTGGTTGGTCAATATAGTGTTTGTCCCGCCTCTCCTCGACTATGATTGGACGGCTTTGTAAAACAGGACAGTGACTGAGCTCTGCATTTTACCCAAAGTAAAAGAGTAAAAAATGAAACAAGAAAGGGTAAAGACACTTTTGAAATATCATTATGACACATAGTGCATCAAAACACAGTGTCATCAGTTTGTCTAAAAGAATACAGAATATTTGGATGTTTCGAGCAAAATTTACACGTGATAGGGAGGAGATGTAAATTTGTTTCATACCATTAACATTTTGAAAATATACTAACATTATCATATTCTGAATGTTTACGTCAGAACGACTTTACAAACGATTTACACAAAAAATAGTTTCATAGATTCATTGCTTAGCTCCAGTGGGTTTTGCTCAATGACAATCACGTCCATTATGCCCAATTATCAGTATTGACCAGTTCCCATTCACAAACACAAAGCATGACACACAGTCACATCACTTCGAAACACACTGAACCAATGAAGAAAGCTTATCAGTGTGACCCTCTACAGGTTATTGGATTCAATGTGTGTTTATTATGTTTATGAAAAATAACATTAATCAGGTTTTGCGATAGAACTGGTGATTTTTTTTTTTGTTATAGGTGAAACACAGACGGCAGTGTGATAGTGTGTCATAGCTAATCTCTGATACTGTATTTAGTAGTATGAGCTTCATCAAACACTTTATCATGCATGTATAATGCAGTATGGACAGTTGAACTTTATTTTACATCTATGCACAGTTTATAAATCATACAATATTTAAAAATGCTGAAGCATCCACACTAGATTCTCACAATCAAGCATTGTTGCTTTGTGAACAGCAATGCTGTTGTATGATACTGAGCATGCTCAGACAATCACTGCCAGCTCCCTCCCTGGTCAGTCTGCACTCGACTCACACGTACGCATACGGAAGGGGGGGACTGTGGAGCCCTGGATGAATCATTCTTTTAGGGCATGAGCAAAGACAAACGCATCTTTTGAATATCTATTACTTGCAAAATCTTAAATTGAATAACATTTAATATATTAAAGCAAGTAACAAATCTGTATCTATCTGTTTTCATGCAGATGTTTGTTTTTACGTACCAAACTGACTTAGTAAGGCAAAGGTACTGATGAAAGTCGTGATGCTGCATGTATCTCAGCAAACACAGGTTCCAAATGAGACAAGCATTCTACCAGATGATCAGCCATCCATGACTGATCCTAACTGACAGGGAAGAACTAATCCTTGTCAAAATCAGGAAGACCCCTACAGGCACCGTGAGAAAGATGTGGGTGGCTAGTAACATTCCTCACTTAGTTCAGAGTATAGACATATTTGATTAGATGCAATCACTATCGTCAAAATATTTCAACATCAATGTTTTATGTACATTAAACAGTATACAAGTTTTGTATTGGAATTATAAAATCAAAATATTTATTTCTGTAAAAAAAACTAAATGAGTTCATGAATGACTAGTAATTATCATACAAATACAACTTGCAGTAAATCGGCATCATAATACTGTGGAGTTTGATTGAATATGACCTGTAGACCTGTAATAGCCTCAACTAAATAAATGTAGTCCTAATGATCAACCTGACACTAGCACTTGGCTATCGTGGTGTTTACTCCCATCTAGTGGTCACTTTATGTTTTGAATTCTTTACAATAATGTGATCATCTACCACCACCTAAGGAAAGTGGTGTCGATCTATTTTTTGGTGTTGTTTACTCCAGACCATCTAGATTTTGAGATGGCGAGTGTGTAATAAAGCAGATTTCACACATTAATGCCAGTTCCATTGATTTACGTGAGCATATGTCCTAGCCAAACTTCTGCTGTAAATATTATATATATATATGTTCATATACTTTCTCCCATAAATAATACAGTATGTTAAAAGGTAGACAATATGATCCATCATGCCCAACATTGGCTTATAACAATCTACGTAACAACATCTTAACAACATCAAAAATAGAATGTCATCTTGTACTTTTCATGACTTTTATGTACTGATGTTTTGATACACTAAAATAACTGATCACCAAATCACACACAGTTATTGTTATTCTATCCTGCCAGTATACGTAAATTGTGTGGAAAAAGGTGTTGCTGCAAATGTTTTTCCATGTGTATTATTTATTGGTACATGACAAGAAATGGTGTAGTTTCTTGACATTTTATGCAATGCCACCGACCACAAAACCTCTCATTAGTAGCCCTGGCATTTTCCCTGACAGCCCTGAAAGATTAGCATGTATGGCGTTAGTTTCCGTTAGATGATAGCATTTTTTTTGTCTATACAAATGCAAATATTTGTATAGACAAAGTATGGCATGCTACAGAACTGTGTTTCAGAAAAGTTCTCAAGAACTGTTTTAGGTTCTGTTCTGTTTCCTATATGCAATACAAATGGCGGTGTTGTGATTTGCCACAATTCTATTTTTCTTCTGAGGATGTGTCATCAGCATAAAAAATCTTTTTTATTATAAATAAACAATCTCAATAAAAAAGACCACTGAAGTTAATTATTAGTATTATTTATTTTGTTAATGCCAGTAAAAATGTCCTTTTGATATTCCTGTAAGTGCAGTTAAATGTATACACCATTTAAAAATACATATTATTCAAATAATTCTGTCACACAGTAATGTCCAGAGATGCTAATCAATCCAAGCTCAAATACAAACCAACCCGATTCATTTCATTTCAATATAAAAGACTGCATCAAGGAATTTCAATAAAATTTGTCTTGGCAAAAAGGTATGCAACAGATATCTGAAGACCAGCATTAACAAAGTCCCACCTTCCAAATATTAATAAACCAAAGTTCATCCCAGAAATGGTTACTATTGTTACTACCCATGAGGACGATTTTCCTGCTACTGCTGCAGCAGCTCCCATGGACACACCAGCTGCTCCAACCACTCCCAACAAAGCCCCAGCAGTACCACCAGCTCCAAGTATCAGCGGTGATGCACCAACTATCAACAGAATGAGCACAGCTAATACAGATGCCCCCACTACTGCCTTTCCTTCTATCTCTCGGGCCATTGGACCACCAACGGTGGCCCCTAAACCAACCTGACAAACTTTTGTCACATAGAACCCAGCAGATATTGCCTCTACAGAGGATGTGCGGGTCATACGGAGGATGATATTCTCTATGCTTATCTCTTGTCCTGCCCTGCGCAATTTTACTGACATCCCTGCCACCTCCTGTCCGGCATGAACGGTCAACACAGCGATAGCAAATGTGGAAAACATTGTCATGCAGCCCATAAACTTCCAAAAGTTCAAATGCCGTGACCTCATTAGCCCAAAGAACATGCACAAAACCAGGACTATCAGTATAACAAAAACAAATCTGTAATCTCCAAAGCCAAAGATGCCAAAGCCAGCTGTCACAGAGGCAGTCACTGTCATCGGGATTCCAGAAAATGCCCATAACTCCATGTATTTGGCTATGACTTTACGTAAGTGCAGTCGAGAGGTCCTGTGCTTCATTTCCACCTCACAAGCCTTCTGGTATTGTTTCTCTATTTTCTCTCTTTGTCTTTGTTGGGCCTTCCAATCAGATCTTTCTTCAAGCTTTTCCACTTCAGTTTTTTCCATTTCAAGGGTGACAATCCTTTGTTCAATCTCCACTGCCACTCGGTGTCTTTGCTGTTCCTTCAAAGCCTCTAGTCTCTCTTGTTCGGTTTTACTATCCCCGTCGCTATTTTCCAAACTTCCACAGCAATCCCATTCCCTGCACATAAAGTGCCCAACAGTGTGCATTAACAGTTTTAACACTGTGAAAATCCCCAGCACCCAGAGCAGACTGACCACACCATAGCTCATAAGTTGTTCAATGAAGGCCCCCATTGCCGCACCGCTTGATGTTGTGGCCAGAGCCGCAACAAGCCCAATTATGGCCCATCCCTCTCTCTTTAAAACTCTTAACAGCAACAAGCCCACTGAAGCAGCCATAGTGACCCCCAACACAAATGATGTGATTGATGTGGTGAGGGAAGTTGCTCCTAGAATAGTTCCCAATCCCAGTGCCCCAACAGACTTCATGCCATCTGTGATAGGTTTTATAAGGGTTCCTGAAATTATTTCAGTCATGGCTTGATTCACAGGTACTTCTATGGCTCCCAGGGTACCTCCAGCCACTACTCCAAGGACAAAGTTAACGGCAGACTCCATCACTGGGCTCTTTGTCTCTGATAAAAGATAAGAAACATTTTGTCAAAGTCTCAATAGCCATAACCAGTCAGCAAGAAATGATGATGATGAAAACAATCAGTTTTTCTTTTTGTTTTTGTTTGATTTAAGGAGTCAGATTTATTGTATAATTTAGCCATGATAAAAGGTATGACCTTCTTTCATTTTTGATCACAGTTTTAGATATTTTAAACCATAATGAAGTGGTTAATGATTGATCTTTAGGATTGATCTTGAAGGTAGCAAAGCTGAAAGAAGAGAGCTGCTCTGGTAACCATAGGGTTGTAGATTCTGACCCTAGAGAGAGATGCATATAATCTCTATGCGTGTATATGCAGTATGATACAGTATACTTTGCAAGTATATGATATATATACTTGTATATGGAAAGGTATAAACTCATCTAAATGAAAAATTCATGGTTTAAACTTCATGCAGTTACACAAAACTGTTCCTTCATGGACAGTAAATGGACTGAAATATGTCTAGCAAGTTCATCCAGATTGTGTTGATGTGAATAATGTTTCCACGTGCAGGCAGTAGTAACAGGATGAATATGACAACGTACATTCAATTACATTCAAGTTGTTTTTAACATAATAAAGTATATGATATAAAAACGTCATGCATGATAAAAGCCATGAAGGCTTATTGTACATGACATCTATAACTGCATCCAAAAGTTGCCCTGACAGGTGCAACCAACTAGATGCAATAAAAATCTTTTAATCTTATTTTTGTTTTACTTTTTAAAGGTAAACAATCAACACAACAGATACTGCAACATTCTATCAAATAAATCTAAAATACAATTAAAAATATAATACAGTATTTTACTTTCATAGCAGTTCACCAGTCTCTTTTTTTAAATTATAAATTTATCATTGTTCACTAGATTTTTACTTACTCTGTTGGGACGACACCATGGTGACCCAGGCAAACACAGAACGTCCTTCACTCCTCAATGCACCTGCATGGCTGAAACAGCAGCTCTTTTCCTGCATGTGTGTGTGTGTGTGTGTGTGTGTGTGTGAGATTTCTGTTTGCAAATGCATCGGTCTCTCTTATTCCTCCAACCCACACCCATTGCGACCATTTTTATCATTTAAATATTACAAAAACAAGACATAATCTTTATTTAGTCTAATATCTGTTCATTATACCTCTTAGCATGGTGTTAAGGGCTCTAATACATTAGCAACAATATCAACAAAAAAAATATTTTAAAAATTTCAGCTTTGTGAAACACTATGTTGTACTTCGGCCGAGACAAACAGGTTTGAGCATCAAGCTTCAACCTTATCATTTATCACGTTGTCATGTGAAGGTCACACAGATTATGAAATTCCCAGATGGGATCTTGCACCTCCAGAACTATTTAGATTGAAACTAAATGTTCATTTCAACTTGAAAGTAGATAAGCTTGTTTGTTGTCTTTTTCAGGGCATCATAAATACACAGCAACTGCTCTGCTTTAAAGCTGGCATGCATTAAAATCACAATTTTAAACCATGCTTTTATTATATAAGAGGGAATCCTATTCACACAAATATCATGTAGTGTCAGAACTGAAAACGCCCTATATTGATGTGGGGAGGTAATTTATAAATCACGGGAGGTCTCGAGAAAATACTAATGCTGTGCGAAAACTGTGAATGGTGCTAATGTGCAACCTAACGTTATGTCTCTCACCAAATTCACAGAAGGCTTCAACTACACAAACTGCTATCCAATCAAAGCAGTGGGCATTTAATTAAAGAGTCTTCAATGCGGCACGCCCATTAAAACCAAGCGTTTGTAGAGCTGGCCTCTAAACCGTGTAGAAATTAGCCTATTACTTATTGAATTTGATGTTTTTTAATTAAAAAATCACGCGAATGTCATAAATTGATCTCATACAAAAGTATAAAATAATAAAAAAGGCAGTTCATCACACCTTTAATAAACTGGGTAGAGTGTCATTCAACAAAAAATAATACATTAGGACATTCCCTCCATATTTCCCAAATGTAATGTAACACAGATACAGTTTTCACAAACTCTTTGGAAAATTAAGCAAACATTGTAGTAACCATGTTTTTTGCTGTATCGATTTCTATTGGCAAAACCATGGTTGCCTTTCCGTTGGTCTCTCGACGTTGTGTCGAGAACGACAGATGGGGTTCGCCCTTGAGAACCAATCAACTCTGACTACTATAGAAAAGGCCAATGAAATTTGCATGCCGGTCTCCGCCCCCGGATGTCCGGTATAAAAGGAAACCTACCTGCAGCGACTTTCCCCTGGGTGTCTCGGCGGTTCCGGAGGTGTTAGAGATTTTTTCTAAAAAAGTCCTTTTCAAGACTGACTGAGCATTATCCAGCTCATTCTCCAGCTCATTCTCCAGCTCATGTCCCGCTGTTCTCTTGGGTGTGGCACCCTCATCGAGGAGGGGCATGGACACGATCACTGCGTTAGGCGTCTGGGCGTCCAGCACGCTGAAGCAGCGTTCGTTGACACATCTGCCCGCACTGCGGGCAGATTGTCATTCAGAAGTTGCGGTCACGGATGGCTGTCTTCCTACGGGAACCAGCCACCATTTCGTCTGCTACCTGGGCTGTGACATCTGTTGCTACGGCCCCGATGACCACCCACGTTAGCAGCGTTAGCGATATGGGGACCTCTGCGAACGTAAACCCGCCAGCCAAGTGCTCACGGGCCGATCGCACCCCGATTCGCTTTTCTGAACGTTCCCCAACCGGCGGTGGCATACCGTCCGGATTCTCACGCACATACTCAGAAACGATGTGTGACGTAGATGAGATGTCGCTCGCAGCATCGGAGGGAGACTGACATCCGACTCTGACGAATGCGAGCTCCACCCACAGCGGTCGAGTTCAGGAGGAAGCAGAAGTGATGTCATCCATGCTAACCCGGAGATGCGTGGTTCCTGAGGTCGGAGCGCGGTGCAAACCGCGCCCACCCCGGGTGCCATGTTTTTCCCGGAGGGCATGAGGAGCTCTGTAAAACATGAAACGCTCCATTCACGGACCGTTCCAGTGAAACTAGCTCCGCCTCCCTTGGTGGGGCAGCCAAAGGCTACGTCGAGATCCCCCGGGTGGCTCGGGTGCCTGCGATGCACCTGTGCCGCAGGCGGCTACCTCCTGGGGGGGAATCGGCCACGCCTACGTCCAAAGCGTGTGGGACTTCGGCATCACTGGTGTCGAGGCCTTACACTGCCGCGGGCCAGGCTGCCTCCTCTCTACGCCATGGCCATCCTGCAGGTCCGCCGGCCAGGGCATGGAGAGAGCTCAAAGAGGGTAAGGCCGACCCGGGTATAATGCAGGATCTCAGTGCCGCCACTGACAGCGCTCTACGGGCGACTAAGGTGACGGCGCGGGCCCCGGGTCGGGTGTTCCTAGTGTTGAACTGCCTGGAACATTTTCAGGCAGACAGCGGTCCCCCTGAAATAATTCAGAGGCTCCTGGGACACATGGCGTCCTCGCGGGTTAATACGCCTCGGGTTGATGCACATGAGACCGCTCCAACACTGGTTTCAGAGTCGAGTTCCGAGGAGAGCGTGGCACACCGGCAGCAGGCGCATGGTGATGACGCCCTGCTTCCGACCACCATAACCCCTAGTCTTCCATGACTTTTTCGACGGACTCAGGTCCCTCTGGGCAGGTTATGAGACAGGTCGTGGTGACGACTGACATTTCCCTGCAGGGGTACGGTGCACTGTGCAACGGGCACGCAGGCGGGGCCGTTGGACGAACCCCCGCCTGCGCTGGCATATCAATATCAATCAGTTTATGCCTCGTGGAGAGTGACGACTCCACCCCCGCGCAGTCCAGCTCATTTGGAGGCTGTTCGGGTAGGCCCAGGTAAACCTGTTCGCCTCCCGTAACACCACCATCTGCCCGCTTGGTATTCCCTGTCCGAGGCAGAGCCCTCGACATGGATATCCTGGCGCACAGCTGACCGCGGGACGGACGGAAGCACACCTTCCGCCCCCCCCAGGAGCCTCCTTGCACAAATACCGTGCAAGGTCAGGGAGAAGGAGCACCAAGTGTTATTGGTTACACCACACCGGTCTAACCGCACTTGGCTTCAGAGCTGATGCTCTGGACAGCGACTCCCCCTGAACCATTCCCCTGACAAAGGACCTGCTCTATCAGGGGAAGGACACGTTCTGGCATCCCAGATCAGACCTCTGGCACACCCATGTCTGGTCTCTAGATGGGACGAGAAGATCCTGAGATGGCTACTCCCCCTCTATGGCAGAGACCATCACCCAGGCTAGGGCCCCATCTATTAGGCGGTTACACGCCTCTAAACGGCGCCTCTTCTCGTCCTGGTGTCTCTCTCAACGAGAAAGACCCACCGAGGTGTTCGATCAGGATTGTGTTTTCCTTCTTACGAGACTGGAGACTAACATCTCCCCTCCACACTGAATGTGTATGTAGTCGCTATCGCCACTCATCACGACTCAGTCGGTGGAAAGTTTCTAGGGCAACACGACCTGGTCACCAGGTTCCTAAGCGGTGCGAGAGGGCGGAATCCGCCTCATCTCCACTCCATACCCTCTTGGGACCCTAAGTGGTCCTGGGGAGCCTAATTCGGCCCTGAAAACTCTCACGTTATCTTGAGATCCAGGCCCGGATGCGTGCCCAAGAAGTTCCCACTACTCCCTCCGGGGCCAAGTGGTGAACTTGCAGGCGCTCCCCATAGGGGAGGAAGACCCAACCCGATCAGTGTTGTGTCCAGTATGTTCTGGACCGCACGCAGAGCTCTGAAGCTCTGACCAGCTCCGTGTCTGTTGGAGGACAGCAGAAGGGGAAGGCTGTCTCCAAACAGAGGCTGCCGCACTGGGTCGCGGAAACCGTTATGACGGCATTCCGATCTCAGAATCTCCCATGTCCATTGGCAGTGAGGGCTCACTCCGCACGGAGTTTTAGCCACCTCCTGGGCACTGGCAGAAGCGCCTCTCTAGCAGACATCTGTAGAGCTGCGGGTTGGGCGCAAAGGTTCACAACCTTCGCGTAAACCCGGTGTCAGCCCACGTCCTGCGTGGCGACATGTAGGACTGGCATCCGGGGGGCCGTATGCCTGCGAAAGCACCATTCCACCCTCTAACAGGTTGGGTCAGTGTGCTATCTATCTTTTCCTTCTTACCCAAACACATGGCTAAGAAACTGGTACCTCATCAACCTCCCTTCTTACCCAGACACTGGTTAAGAATAGGCATTCCATCCATCACTAAGCAAGCACCCCCTGGGGGTTGGCTGGCAGAGCAGCCTTCCCCCTTAGGCCGGGATACCATATGAACTATCACAGATAGCTCTAACCGGACCTAGTGCTACCGGACGTCTGTAACACCCCCTCCGTGGGCTGTTCCGTCTGATGTATCCTCATGAGAATGGTTCCCACTCCTGGTAACCCATGAACTTCCCCAGGTGGACCTCCACCTCGCGGTTAACTACCCAGTCCACACATTCCATGCGTTCTCCTCCAAGGACGAGACCATACCTATATCCACCATATTCCTCCCCACGGGTAGGAGGTGGCCTCTGCAGCGCATTCCTGATTAAGGAAGTGGCGCTTACCCGGTGTAAACCCGAGCCGGACGGCCTCTCGCCTGTAGAGAGCTAAGGCCCCGTCCGTGAAAGGTTACCGGTCAGGGCTGTACCCATCTTTCTCCAAGAAAGCTCTGGTACCCCCCGACCACCACACTGGAAGGTTACAGTTTCGCGAAAGCATCGAGCTGACACGCCCAGGCTTGTTACCGTCGCTTCGCTAGAGATTGTGACGCGATACAGCGTTGTAGCATTTTCCATAGGCAACCCCATCTGTCGTTCTCGACACAACGTCGAGAGACCGACAGAAAGGGAACGTCTTGGTTACGTATGTAACCTCAATTCCCTGATGGAGGGAACGAGACGTTGTGTCCCTTATGCCACAAACGCGTATCGTATTCTGCTGCAGTCGTGAGAGGCTCTCAGGCTCTTCAGAACAAAGGTAAGTGAATGATGCACGCCGGCTTCCTTTTATACCGGATATCCGGGGGTGGAGCCCGGCATGCAAATTTCATTCGCCAAATTTCATTGGCCTTTTCTATAGTAGTCAGAGTTGATTGGTTCTCAAGGGCGAACCCCATCTGTCGTTCTCGACACAACGTCTCGTTCCCTCCATCAGGGAACTGAGGTTACATACGTAACCAAGACGATTTACCGCCCAAATTCTAGAAACCCATGGGACACGAAGAATGCTCGAGGTCCCTACCCTCTTGTAGAGGCGAGCGCCATCAAGAGCAGTCTTCATCGTAAATGAGGATGAGAGGAGTCTCTGAGGGGCTCGAAGGCCGTACCAAGGCCCTGTAGGACCATTATTGGTCCTAAGAGGGCACGGATTGGGGCCGAAGTTGCTCTCCTGAGGAACCTGGTGACCAGGTTATTTCAACCAAGAAACTTCCCCTCCAGGCGATCGTGATGAGCGGCGGCTACATACACTCTCAACGCGAATGGGGAGAGATTACTCTCTGGTCTCTGTAAAAGGTGAACACTGACCGGATCAACCAACTCCGTGGATTCTCCCCGTGGGGAGAACACTAGGACGAGAAGAGGAGCCACTTATAAGCGTGCACACGCCTAGTGGTGGGGGCTCCTGCAGGACGGTCTGACCGCCAGCGGCAAGCCACTCAAGGCCTCCTCGTCCCATCCGGGGGTCAGGCATGGAGATTTCAGAGGCCTGGCCTGGGGTGCCAACCGTGCCCTTCCCCTCCGAGAAGGTCTTTGTCAGGGGAATCGGCCAGAGATCCGAGAGGTCTGAGAGTCAAGTCTGGTTGGGCCAGTAAGGCACAACTAGTAGTACCTGAAGCCGCTCTTCTCTGACTTTTCACAGGCTCTGTGCTAGGAGGCTCACTGGGGGAAAGTCCTACTTGCGCTTATCCCGTGGCCAGCTGTGTGCTAAAGCTCCCGTTCAGGGGGTACCAAAGCGGGCAAATGGGGAGTTCTGGGAGGCAACAGGATCTGTTCCTGGCCGCACAGGTCCCCTAAGAGCTTGACTGCGTGAGAATGTAGTCGGCATTCTCCGTGGGGCGTTCCATGACGAGAGAGCGCTACGGCTGTCTGGTTCAGCTTGCCAGGGATAAACGTGGCCCCACGGATTGATCACCTGCTAACTCCATAGGAGGAGGCATCGACCGAGTTGTGGCATCTGCCGTGAGCATATGCTCTGATGATTGATGTATGCCACGGCAGTCGTGCTGTCTGACCAGACTAGCACGTGTTTGTCCTGTACTAGGGGTCTAGCCTCCTTTTGCCAGAAGGACCGCCAAAAAACTCCCAATTTAGCCAACTCAGGATCTTCTCGTCCCGTCTAGAGACCAGACATGGAGGTTACAGAGGTCTGGTCTGGAATGCCAGAACGTGCCCTTCCCCTGAGAGAGAAGGTCCTCTGTCAAGGGAATGGGCCAGGGGGAGTCGCTGTCCAGAGTATCAGCTCTGAGAGCCAAGTGTGGTTGGGCCAGTGTGGCGCAACCAATAACACTTGGTGCTCCTCTTCCCTGAAGTCACAGAGTCTGTGCAAGGAGGCTCATTGGGGGAAGGCGTACTTCCGCCCATCCCGCGGAACACTTGGTGCTCCTCTTCCCTGACCTTGCACAGAGTCTGCACAGAGTCTGTGCAAGGAGGCTCATTGGGGGAAGGCGTACAGCACCAGGTCTATTTGCGTACACAACAGATCTTGCGAGTGTGCCAGTCGTCGAGATAGTTCAGCATTTCCCTGAGGGGAGAAAGGGAAGCTTCAACTCTAGGCAATTGGTATGCCAGCGCAGGCGGGGGCCCGTCCAGCGCCCCGCTACTGCATGCCCGTTGCACAATGCACCCCTTCCCCTGCAGGGATGCGTCCGTCGTCACCACGACGTGCCTCGACCTGCCCAAGTGGGACCTCAGTCCGGAAAAAGGTCATGGAAGACAAGGGGGTTAGGGTGCGTCCGCAGAGGGGCGTCATCACCATGCGCCCGCTGCCGGTGTGCCACGCTTTCCTCGGGAACTCGACTCTGTAGCCAGTGTTGGAGCGGTCTCATGTGGATCGACCCGAGGGGTTTTACCCCCGCCGAGGACGCCATGTGTCCAAGGAGCCTCTGATAACTGTTTCAGGGGGACCGCTGACTGCCTGAATTGTTCCAGGCAGTTCAACACCGACTGGGCGAGCACTGCGGACAGTCGCGCCAACCTGGTGACAGAGTTGAGTTCCATGCCGAGAAAGAGGATGCTCTGCACTGGGGAGAGTTTGCTCCTTTCTCGGTTGACCTGTAGTCCCAATCGATCTAGGTGCCGGAACACCAGGTCTCTTTGCGTACACAACAGATCTCTCGAGTGTGCCAGTCGTCGAGATAGTTCAGTATTTCCCTGAGGGGAGAAAGGGAAGCTTCCACGATCTTTGTGAAGACCCGTTGGGACAGGGACAGACCGAAAGGGAGGACTCTGTACTGATATGCCCACCCCTTGAACGCGAACGGTAGGATCGGCTGGTGTCGAGGGAGGATCGAGACATGAAAGTAAGCGTCCTTCAGGTCGATTGCCACGAACCAATCCTGACACCCGATGGATGAAACCCGATGGATGTCAGGATGCGCCTCTGCGTGATCGTCCTGAACGGCAGCTTGTGAAGGTGCTTGTTCAGGGTACACAGATGGGGCGTGACCCGCCGTCTCTTTTGGGAACGATGAAGTACGGGCTGTTAAACCCGCTGAACATCTTGGCTTGAGGGACGAACTCGATGCTTGTTTCACCAGAAGGGTGGTGACCTTTACCCGAAGTACGGAGGCGTCCCTGCCTCTGACTAAGGGAGAGAGGATGCCCCGAAACTTGGGAGGGTTTCTGGCGAACTGGATTGAGTAGCCAGGACGGACCGTCCTCTTTAGCCACCGAGACAGTGTGGGCAGCTTTCAAGCTCCAAGGGACTGCAGGGGACCAAGGGGACGGTCTGTTCGTCTGTTCGGGGGGTGGTTCGTCGGCTGGCAGAGCCAACCTGCCCTCCGGGGCCCCCCCGTGAGATGTGGTTACCACCTACTTACCTGCCTGGCGTAACAGCATGCACACACTGTCGGTTTGAGAGTGGTGGCTGCTGTCGTGTGTGTTCGACTTCACGCCTCGCCAAGACGTGAGATCGGATTGCCGAGCACAGTCCAGTGGAGTGTGGGAATGGCTGCAAATTACACCCGGCGAGAGCGAAAAAACCCTGGGAAAGGGCCCAGCTTTGGTGACGAGGCAGGAGTCATCCTGTACCGACCGATCAGAGCCATGGCTGTGAAGGTCGGTCCCGATGTTGTTCCCCCTGGGGTCTTCCCATCAGTGTCACTTCTTGCGAGACGGTTCCGGGGTGCCCCTGGGGGGGGGGGGAGCTCGGAGTCATCAGTGTCCGATGCCAGCAAGTCTCCCTCCGATGCAACGAGCGACATTTCATCTATGTCACGCATCGTTTCCGAGTGTGTGCCTGAGGATCTGGCAGTATGCCACCGCCGGTTGGGGAACAGTCAGAAGAGCGAGTCGTGGTGCGAACGGCCGTGAGCAGTTGGTTGGCGGGTTTATGTTCGTAGAGGTCCCCATATCACTAACGCTGCTAACACTGGCGGACATCGGGGCCTTTTGTCAACAAAAGCTGCCTCAGCGTGCTGGACGCCCAGACACTTGATGCAGCTATCGTGTCCATCCCCCTCCTCGATGAGGGTATTGCACCCAAGAGAACAGCGGGAAATGCCACGCTGGAGAATGCTCAGTCCTGAAAAGGACCTTTTGGGAAATATCTCTAACACCTCTGGAACCTCCGAGACGCCCATGGGAAGGTCGCTGCAGGTAAGGACGATCCGCTGCTCTACGTCGTAGATCCGGCAATGTAGGAGAAGAATTCGTTTAATTCGTCTTGTTTGTAGTCATGAGCGAAGGCTCTGAAGAACAAAAGGTAAATGAATGCTGCAGAGACCGGCATGCAAATTTCATTCGCCATATTTATTTGGCCTTTTCTATAGTAGTCAGAGTTGATTGGTTCTCAAGGGCGAACCCCATCTGTCGTCTCGACACAATGTTGAGGGACCGACAGAAAGGGAACATATGTTATTTAAATGTGTATTTAAATACACAATTGCATTGTCATTTTACATACTGCATTGCCATTTTGCGTATTGCATTTCAAAATTGAAAACCACAACCAATGTGCTTCAATAGTTTCTATTACATAATATGCTTTATTAAAGTATTTATTTCAGTCTAAATGCAGCTTAAGTTAATTTATACATTTTCTCTTTATTGTAACATTAAATGTTATGCATAACTATTACTGGAGGGTGCCACATATGCCCTTGAATTTGCATACATGTCTAATATGTATTAAATGTATATGCACCCACAAACGCTGGAAGCCAGCGCGCACAGTGGGGAGCTGGCAGCGAGCGTGCACTACGCACACACTGGGTAAATGTATGAAGGCATTACAATGCCAAAAAGAAACGAGCGCACTGCTGATGATGGCTGCGCGCGGCGAACAACTTCCGCGAGAGGACAACCGATCTACATGCGAGGAAACGGGATCCCGCGAGCTCGTTTGAAATCTTCGCGCGCGCATTGCATCCAATGTGCGCGCAATACAAGCCCTCGCGCGCGCATGACATCTTCTGTGCGCGCAATTACAAGCACTTTGCAAGCACCTTACCCACTGAACACTTTCTGAATTTGAATCTGAATTTCTGCGTTTTGAATTTGTCTATATTAAATTTGAGAATTTAAATAATATATATTCATATTCAAGTATTAAAAATCAAATTCAGAACTATATTGAATGTCTGGAAATATTCAATTTCAGATTGGATTTCACATTTCCTTAAGACAACCATTGATTTTAAAGTAGCTATAATCGGGACACGAAGATACTAGAGACATCCCAGCAAACACAGAACGTTCCCCTATGGTTCCCATTTGGTTTTTTTGTTGGGAACCATAGGGGAACGTTCCCAGAACGTTCCCTGTTGGTTATATTTTTCCTAACCAAAAGCTAACGTTCCCGAAACGTTCCCTGCAGGTTAGTTTTTTTTAACCAACAGCTAACGTTCCCAGAACGTTCCCTGTAGGTTATATTTTCCCTAACCAAAAGCTAATGTTCCCGAAACGTTCCCTGCAGGTTGGTTTTTTTCTAACCAACAGCTAACGTTCCCAGAACGTTCCCTGTAGGTTATATTTTTCCTAACCAAAAGCTAACGTTCCCGAAACGTTCCCTGTAGGTTATTTTTTTCTAACTAACAGCTAACTTTCCCGGATCGTTCCCTGCAGGTTCGTTTTTTCTAACCGACAGCTAACGTTCCCGGAACGTTCCCTTCAGGTTATTTTTTTGGGGCTAACAATATAACCAAAAATTAACCTGGAAGGAACGTTCTGTATAGGTTCCCTTTAGGTTATTAATTAGTAGCATTAAAATAGACTTAATTAACATTAAGACTTACTGTGACCCTACATTAAAAATGTTAATTTTTCAAAGCAGCATACTTCAAACACATATGAAAACGTAACGCTATTTAACTCTTTAAATATGCACAACATTTTATTAGTTTCTCACCATTTCCCGCAGTCTGCATTCAGGTCTTCAAGCATATTACGAATCAAATCAGTGAGATTATGTAAAGTATAGAACTGGGACCACATTTACATTCAAGGACCAATTACAAGCAGATTATCATTATAACAAACATATAAATCCCATGTGTGGCATCACATTGTTTTTTGTATGTATTTATTGACTGTTTTACATTGTTGAATCATGGATTTTGCCATCTGTGAGTGTAACATGAGTTCAGTTAGTCTAAGACAGTACATAAGGTAGAATACTGCCATATCTCTGAAAGACAGGCAGTCTAAAGACTAAACTAGTGACAATATATAGAGGCAAACACTTCTGTACTCTGCTTAATGGAAAAATAGATTGAATGGAATGGAAAAAAACATAGACAAAATAAAAAACAGCTATTATTGTTTTAGGGCATAACAACTGTTTTGAATAGAGCAAAATAGTAAATAGCAAACACTAAGATGATTTTAAATCAATATGCATTCTAGAGGTAATGATGAAAATGATATTTTACCTGGAAAACTTAAGAACCAGATAATGTTATTGAAGAACAGTTTAGGTAAGCTTGTAATAACTGCATACATCTACCAGTTAAAACATTTACATTAGTCTTTTATTGGCATTCAATTCTAAAAAAATCTAGTGTTTCCCAACTCTCTTTCAGATTCTAATTACCAAGTGTACACTTATATATCTTTTTTATATTTATCATTTTATGAGAGGGTATCATAACATAAATGCACATTATTTTCCTCAAAAGACGAAAATAAATTTACGAAAATAAAAAAAACTATCAGAAGAGTTAACATTTTGCTCTCGTCTCGTGCAAGGCCCGCGGAAGCTGACTTTGTCTGTGGTCACCGCGAGTCTGACAGACTGACAGACAGGCTACAGTACATGGAGGAACGCGGGAGCTCATCTCAACCAAAGAGGAGAAATTAGCGGTGGTATTAGAAACATCCGAATGATGATTTTACCAATGTTTCGTCAGGTGAGTGTCACGTTGCACAATGAAAGAAATCACTCATGATGAGTGTACAACACTTGATTCTCCCGGCTGCCAAATATCACGTTTGAGCAGCGCTATACGCAGTCTACAACAACTAAAACATTGACGTGCTTCTACACACTATATATTATGCAGTAAATGTAACCATCCTTATTTCTTAAGCAAGTTTCTGAATGTCTTATGAAGAGAAAACATGTTTCTCGTCCATTTGCGTGCGTGGCAGATGTGGGATATTTTTAAAGGGAAACTCCACCCAAAAATTTAAATTCTGTTATGAATTACTCTAGTTGTTTCAAACATGTATACAATTGTTTGTCCGGTTGAACACAAAGATATTTGGTAGAATGTTAGCTGCTGAAAATTCTTTGGCATCATTGACTACCATAGCAGGAAAAAATTAATGGTAGTCAAACATGATCCAGAATTGTTTGCTTTCCTAAATATCCCAAAACGTATTTTGTGTTCAACAGAACAAAACGATATATACAATACCCAGGAAACCATTCAGATAAAAAAAATATGGCAATAGAAACGTTTTTAGGGAGTTGTTAACTTTGATTCGACACAGGGAAAAAATTGGGCTAGTTTTCATTCCTTTTGGGCGGGTTTTGAGGGGTTATGGGCATATAATTAAATATTTCTTGGGGCTGGCAACCCTAGGTAACCCCCCAATATTCAAATCCATCAGTTACAACCCCTCCAATATTTCAACATGAAAATCACAGTAGATCAAACGAAAAATATGTAGAATTACTTTATTTTGTGACGATAATTTTGTTCCTAATCAAATAAGAGTTCTTCATAATGAATTAGACAAAAAATACTCCCCCTCCATTGGTACCGATTGGTACCGCCCAACCAATGAGTCGCACTTTCACCAAAACAACGCGAGTGGTGTTTCAATGGGAGAGCACACGGGTAACTTAACGTACACCAAAAATGAAGAGAAGCGCTGCACAGCGGACTATTTTTAACTGCTAGTCAGAGAGGGATGCAAAAAAAATAAAGCATGTACTGAGAACGAGGTATGAGAATATTGTGTAATAATAGCTAAGTACAAACCATATATATTAGCTAGCTAATCCATTGCAATGTATTTAGCTATAACTATCAGTAGGCCTATAACAAATTACCAAAGCAGCCATCTGTTTTGCAAGTTCATTTTTCAATAGTGTCTGTAATTATCAATGACAAAAGTATTCACATTGATGTTTGTTTTCTCCCTAAAATAATCTGACTTTTGAACGAATTGGATGAATTAATAATTTAAGTGGCTCACTCATTAAAACAGTGAATCGCTGCCGCCTACTGGCCCTTTCAATACTTAATTTCTTTCTTTTTATAATCTCTTCTATGTTAGAATTTTATGAATGAGGCTTATACACGAATTTCATAACGTTATGAAGTGTATAATCTCTTAACAATTATTTTTTAACAGATTTGAGGTAAATATAGCAGCAGGGTAGAAAAGTCAAATTTTCCAATAACAATACACATTAAAAAATAAAATAACAGGCAGCATACAACCCCAGATAGCACACGTACGTCTGTAACTTGTCTGTTAAAGATCACTTCATCTGGAAAGCATCTGCTGTTTACTAACATCTGATAGACATCTATAAGATGTCAGTTTAACATACATTCTAAATCATTACATCTTAAAGACATCTTCTAACAGGAAACGTCCTATAGACGTATTGCAGATGAGCAAACACACTAAAATATACGTCTCCGTGATGTTCGTGTGCTATCTGGGACGTTCAACCCCCCCAATGTTCAAACCAAATCTACGCCCTTGGTCAGGTACATTATATAATGGTCACTTATAATTATAACTGATCAGTAATGGATGTCAAAAGAATAAACTAAACTGCAGTAAAGTGTGTTTATACTTTTGGCGACGTAATTGTGATTATTGTGTAAGTTTACTGCAACTTAAAACCATTAAATGATCACATGTGATTTTTAGTTAGGCTTACTTATTGACTTAACAAATATAACATTTTTTACTTTCCTATTCCTCTTATTTTCCCAATTTATTTGGAAATATGTTGTTGTGCCAAGGACACCAACACCAAGTATTTAGTGGGAGCAGGAATGAAACACCCCCATACCATAGTAAAGCGGAACCTTTCGTTAATGCTCAGTGTGTTACACGGACAGTTTTAATGTTACACGTAAATATCAGTGAAGATGGCGGCATGCTTGAAGAAGCCACATGTCATTGTTGAAGATGCAAATGGTAACGAAATGCGACTCTTTTATTTTAAATATGCAATATGTTCCTTTTTGAGGGTGTATTGATCGTTATAATTAAGCGGCCAATCATGCAAGATACGTGATAGAATTGTGTTAACTCCTGTCTCATTTCACGTGATGCATTGCTGTTGGGTTAATGACTGAGTAGTAACACTTTTTATTAAACCTCATGATTTGTCGAGATTTACTGTCTTTATGCTTGGGGGCGTCAGAGATCTAAAGCAGAATCAACTTTATTGCCAAGTACTGTGCGTTTACATGTACGTTGGAAGAAATTTGTCTTTGTGATCTGGTGGTGCTGGTGCATTACCGTGACAGATAATATAGAATAAATACACAGGAAAATAATATCCAAATATTAAAATTAAACGTAACAATGAAGCTGAGTTTAAAGGTATGTGTGCAGATGGCTCATACCATATTAAAACTAATTCATCAGATGGTATTGAAGCTTTAACCTTCTGGTATTAAAATTGTACCTGACATATCGCTTATTGCTCCTAAACTCTTTGTAAGTCGCTTTGGATAAAAGCGTCTGCTAAATGTCTAAATGTAAATGTACCTGACTATAGTTACTATACAGCTGCACATAGTTTTATATATCCGCTTTTACCGGTGTAGATTATGTGTTATTGTAAAGCATGGTGACATTCTATTAAAATGAATCTGCCTCTTTATTTCTTGCTAACAATAACAAATTGTAGTGATGTAAGTGTGTATGCAAATACAATTGAGCTGCAATGGCATCAAGACAGTGTGAGGAATACTTGTTTTATTATTGTGTGTGTGTGCAGGGGAAGTTTCTGATAACAGCATTTGTATAGATGAGGAGGATGAAGCATCAGGAAGTGAAAACCAGGATGCGGATGAAGAGGATGAGGAGTCATCAGATATGGGGAGTGATGGAGATGAAGAGGACCAGAAGGAATCAGATATAGGGAGTGATGGAGATGAAGAGGACCAGAAGGCATCAGATATGGGAAGCGATAGAGATGAAGAGGATCCCAATCCCAATGCCGGCTGGGCTGAGGCTATGGCCAAAATCCTGGGGAAGAAAGTACCAGAAAGCAAACCCATCATTCTTGTGAAGAACAAAGAGCTGGACAAGATCAAGGAGAAGGAGAAGAAAGAGCGTCTTGAAAAGAAGAAGCAGGTATAGCACCTTAAATATTCTCTATTGAAAGCAATTTATTCAAAATAGACATTAATGCATGCTACATCACTCAATAAACTTTTTTATACAATTGACAGTTTGATAAGAAACGAACATGGGAGAATATGTGCCGCGAGAAGCCTGATGTTGTAAGAGACAAAGACCATGAGAGGAATCTACAGAGAATTGCAACTAGGTAATAATGTATCCCCTTTTACATGTGTGCTTCTATCTGGGAGAACCAGTCTCCCCTTTAACCAGGGTTAAGAAGGCTCTTTACAGGATGTAAAACTGTGTGGCTAATACATTATGTGAAAGTGACCTATTTGTCAGGTATGGTGACCCATACCCGAAATGTGACCTCTGCTTTTAACCCATCCAGTGAGTAGTGAAGACTAGGGCTGCAACAACGAATCGATTTAATCGATTAAAATCGATTACTAAAAGAGTTGGCAACGAATTTCATAATCGATTCGTTGTGTCGCGCGACACGGAGACGTTTGATTATAAAAATAAACTTTATTTGAGCGCGGAGCGGAGTGAACACACTCGGTCTCTCTAGCGCACTGATGCTAGCAGAGTTCGGCGCCTCATAGACAGGGCGGAGCAAAAATTAACGAGCGGAGGTAGAAGAAAAATACATGGCGGAGGCAGAGAAATCCGCGCGACCCAAGTCATTCAAGGTGCGGGAGCATTTCACACTAAATAAACAGAAAAGTGTGCTAACTGCAAAATATGGAAAATCGACATGGCATGGCACGGGAGCACCACGTCAATGATCCAGCACCTGAAACGCAAACATGTTGGAGTCTTTGATGAGGAGGAAGGGAGTTCAACAGCAGGTTAGGTCATTACGGAATCTTACTTTTGTTCCGTTTTGAAGTGAGGAACGTAATGTCCCTGGTGCAGATGTTTACTCGTTATCCAGCTTGACAAGCATGACAAGTTAGCATTAGCTTGTTAATAACAGAAGTAAAGCAGGGGTGGTATAGTTACTTTGCACATTGCATTGCAAGAATAAAGACACGTTTTTATTCACTAGCCTTTTTTGAACCATTCATTTATCAATCTGTTGTCATGTATAGCTACACTGCAAAAAAAGCTTTTCTTACTTAGTAATTTATTTCTCGTTTCCAGTCCAAGTATCTAAAAAAAATCAAGATTACTAGACAAGAAAAATTGCATGAGAAAATTAATTGATGCTTAAAACTTCTGTTTGAAATTATATCTCATTAATATTATTTTTCGTACCCCATTGGCAGATAATTTTGCTTGTTTTAAGCAAACAATCACTTTATTTTGAGGTGTTTTTTCAGAAAACAAGACATAATTTCTTATGCTAT
Organism: Triplophysa bombifrons; assembly: GCA_029783895.1. NCBI lineage: Eukaryota > Metazoa > Chordata > Actinopteri > Cypriniformes > Nemacheilidae > Triplophysa > Triplophysa bombifrons. The sequence goes on from CM056455.1 coordinate 11,668,946, forward strand.
TTCATGTGTCTAGTAAATGTATCTTGATTTACGATTTTTTTGATATTTGGACTGACAACAGGACAAAACTACTAAGTTAGAAAAGCAATTTTTGCAGTGTATATTCTGTGCTTTGTCCCATATAGGTTATTATTGACAAATATATTTGTGTGTGTTGTACTTTTTAATTTAATTTTAAAGTTCTTTTATAGCACTCGGTCATCTTAAGCTTTGTTAAAATGTGGTGTATAAATGAAGCTTTCACTTACTACAATGATGGTAATAATTTAATGAATAAGCTTCAAGTGATTTTGAGAGAAGAAGTGTGTGTGTGTGTGTGTGTCAGTGTGAGAGTTTGTGAGTGTGTGCGTCTGCAAAAGTGTGTGCGTCTGCGAGTGTGTGCATCTGCGAGTGTCTGTCTGCAGTGTAGTGTAGAGAACAAGTTCTGACATTCAAACAAATCCTGTCAAATTTTCTGATTTGTATTGTTCTTTATTTTTTATAAATTATTTATTGTTCTGTCAGCTCAGGTGTTACTTTATTTAAAAAAATCTATATATTTGGCAGATGTAAAGCATACATGTGTATGTTTTTTGTGTTAGTCCATTTTTATTTTATTATTATTATAACAGCTCAGGGATGTTCAAGGAGCAACATGTTTGTGCAGTTTCTAAAGATTTTAGTTCTGTTTTTGAATAAAGGGTTGGAAATGAATGCTTTTCTTGGTTTATGTTTTTATCCGATTAATCGGAAAAATAATAATTTACAGATTAATCGATTATTAAAATAATCGTTAGTTGCAGCCCTAGTGAACACACGCGCACAGTAACTACTGAATAGATGTGTTAGCACAGCAATAAAATTAAAACAATTAATACCAATACTGCTTCTTTATTAGAGACACAGGCTGTTAGGGCTGTCAAAAATAATTGATTTTACGATGCACCGCGATGCAGATGTGTATGATTACTTTATCGATGCAAACAAACATATAATCGATTGTGGAATCTGTTGAGATATGCTAACTGAAAAAAGTAATAAATATACTGTAAAAAAAAAAAGATGCAATCAAACGTCATATCTGCCAGTGGTTACTTTTTATTGTAAATAGAAAGTGATGTTGTTATGTCTTATCTTATATGAAAACTTTGCTTTTGACAAAAAGCATATAAATACATCTTTCAGACTATAGTTTCAGCGTGTGCTTGCACGTCTCTCCCTCTCTCTCTTCTTTCTGGCCCATTGAGTGTGTGCGTTGAGGTGCCTGACCACCAGTTAACTTCCGGTTTGTGTTTGGCTAGTGTCTAATAATATATCTATTTATATTTTATTTATGTTAATATTCATTTGTATTATTATTTTACTGTATAATAATTTTATAAAATTATTTATTGAATTTCGTTGTATGTTAATTTTACTAAATAAACAGTTTGCCCTGTAGTTTTGATGCAATTAAACAAATCACATGGTACATTGACTTCTAGCTGTTGATCTTGGTATCGCACTCTTAATTCGAAATATTGGAGAGACAAGTTTAGCCAAGTAATGGTTCTTTTCGGTTTATTTGGCTTATCATCAGCAATAATCTTCGGGTACTCTATTGTTTGTGAATGTGTACTGGAAGTTACGTTGGAGGTCACAAAAGTGCGCATTCGCAGTAACGTTTGTTTATGTTGTTACAATGAAACTAGATTTGGGGCTTTGACAAGAAAGATCCGCAACACTTACAGCTTGTCTACTGTGCACGTGAGCGGCGCGACATTTTTAAAGACAATAGAACTTATAATATACAGAAATTCCCACTGTTTGCTTCGCTACCTTTTGTCTTTTGTCGTGTCACACACCGCTGCTCACACGTGTTGTAGACGGAGTGTTAAAGTGTGAGGGAGACAGACTTACTTGTGCAGTAATATTTCAAATTGATGATGCAATGCATCGTGTGATCTTGAAACATCGGGATATCGAATCAAAGTGTTGACATCATAATTGAATCGTGAGAGCAGTGGCGATCCGCACCCCTAGCTGTTTAATTTTCTTCCACCGAAAGTTTATTGTTCTGTTGTGTGGTCTCTCCAGGGGTGTAGTGCAGTTGTTCAATGCTGTGAAGAAACATCAGAAAAATGTGGATGACAAGATGAAGGATGTTGGGGGTTCAGTGAGAAAGAAAGCCAAAATCCTCTCCTCCGTGTCTAAGAAAGACTTTATTGATGTCCTTCGAGCAGCAGATGGTGTTCACACACCTGCCTTCAAGAAAGATTCGGTAAAATTAGTCAGCTTTTTCTGTCTTCCATGATTCATGTTATTGTGAAATTGAAAATGTCCCTTAAAAAATGCATAGGGTAATTTCTTTGACAATTTACTCACATTTATGCTTTCTAGATGTAAATTATTTATTTTCTTCAGCCATTTTTATAAACATGTATATAAAAATGAGAGATTTTTATTTCTTGATGAACTGTTCCTTTATCTCAAAGACAAACAATTATTGTTGTAGACAATCTGTGGCAAGTTATCACACGGATGTATTTCATACTTGGTGTTTCAAAGAAAATAGAGCATTTCTATATGACTTATATATTTCACTCTTGTAGGGTGTTAGAAATAACACTGTTTACATTAATGTTTTCAGTACATGTTATGTAGATTAGGATATAAACTTTAAAGCGGGGTTTAGACCACGAGCCTGTTTCTAACACATATTTAAACTTATTCTCTCTTAGTATCCTGTAGAAGTGAAGGAGGAGCATCCATCGTGGAGTGTGCTGAGAGATGATTTTATGATGGGCGCCTCTATGAAGGACTGGGATAAGGAGAGTGATGAAGGTGGAGGTGAACAGGAGCCAGCTGAGGACCACAGCAGTGATTCTGAGTGATCCCATCACTGATGCCCATCTGCATCATAAGTTATATACACACATGTGTAATGAAAGAAAACTGCCCCCTGTTAAGTGCTTAAACTCTACATTACGTGGATGTGGCTGAGTTTGAAATGGGGAAAGACACTGGTTTGAGACATTGCCCTAATCTGGATATTGTGACAAAGACTGTTTATACAAACGCTGTTCTGTATATAGTCATTTATATCACTGTTCTTCGAAATTTGAAATGAGTGCTTGTGGTATCTTTTCTAAAAATAAAAACACTGCTTACTTGTATGTTTATGTAATGCAATGCAATGGCATCCATGGATTTAAGGTGTCCAAATAGTTTCCAGACATATTTCTTTGGTGGGTTTATGTACTTTGTGATGGTGTTTTTAGGTGACCACAGGGTGGAGCTGCTCTCAAAGTATTGCAATGACTTACAGGACACAATTGACCTCCAGACTTTCAGGGAGAAGCCAGTTCTGGAAATTATAATGAACCATCCTCATATGATTTGATGACATGATATGGTGACTGTCAGTTTTAATTCATTTTAGCAGATGAGGAGTGTGTGCCAATCTGCATGCCGGTGTTTGACTGTTGCCAGGAGTGTTGTCACAGTTGACCTTTGACCTTACTTTCGCTATCGTTCTCAGTCAAACTATTTGTGTACGCATAGTGAGATATATTTACCCAGTGTCTGAGATGGTACACTATCAGCCTCTGAGTTACAGAACTTTATTTAGTCCAACGTAAAACACTCATTCATCACATTGATACCACAAACTGCCACTCAGGAATGCCTGTACTCTCTCCAGGGCATATTGAATAAGAACAGGACTTACAAATAACCTGGCTTCCTTTGGTGTCATTTGAATAGACAATTATTTGCAAGGTGACAGTCAGTGTTTTTATTTATAGGGAATTCTTGTGTAAACGGGATGTTCAATTTGAACACTTTTTGCATGGTAAAAGTTTGATGTTTAGAAATAATAGTTGAATTGGTTATTCAGAAAGTAAAAATACATATATAAATTGTGTGTTATACAAGTTTTTTCTTAAAAATGATATATAAAGTCAAGCAGTTGAGGTGGGGCAGATGCAGAAAGATTGAGAAACATTCATGTTCCACACTGAGAATCTGTGATCTACTGATTTAACAGTCTCCCAAAACGGTTATCAGCTAGATTTGTATGAGTTGATTCAACTACTGGGCTGCTTTTTCATTTCTTATCAGTTCCCTGTGTCATAACAGTAGTTATACCATAAACTACTATTTGTCGTGTATTTATTTGCAGTATTTTAAATGAAGTGAGATAACAGATTCGATGGGTGGTCTTGGGTACTGTACTGTAAATATCTAATTTTACTTATAAATAAGACATTGCCTATAACTTTCCCAAACTTTGTATTTGTATGTAATGATTTTTATCACATGTCTTTTAAAACAAACAATTCATACAGTATTTGTTTCATTTTTCATAGTTACAGAATACCATTTTGTGGTTATAAGGTGAGCAGTATTGAGAATATTGTGCCTGTTGATTTCATAATACTATGAGAATACTGATATTTTAGAATTTCAGTAAAAAGTGTCATTAATTCTGTGTTGGTCATTCAAACAAGACACATTCTATAATTTCAACATTTCATCTCTAAGAACTAACTTGCAATATTGAGTGATAGTTATTACTTATTATAGGCACAAAGTGAGTTGTCAATCCTCGATATGATTTTGTTACGTTTTAGTTTTTATATGCGTATAGAAATGCACAAAGACAAGATACGAAACGGTATGCTTAATAAACTCCAAAGTTTTAAATTTGTCTGCAATATGAATATGGTCAGAAATGCTTGATGTTTTACCCACATACTTCCAATGACGTATCTTCAAGGCTTAATCCGTTGATGGTCTATGTTTCAAAAGATTTCAGACAGTTGATGTTTGCTTTACTCTGCTTAAAAGATCATGAAGAAGATGTTTGTGACAACATTACAAAGCATTGTATGTTTACCATGTTCTGTTGATTCCTAGCCACCAGATAACATCCCGCAACACATTAGAGACCCTGAGCACTTTGTCCGATTAGCAAAGCCAGATCAAGACTGTCAGTGGGCGTTAGGACCTGGCCGCAGTACTGAAGAGCAACGAGATATTTACACTAGACTGCTCGGTAATTGCGCGCTCCCAGTCTCACCGTTATGACCGCAACCACGTGGTGAAGTCAACCCCATATAAATCTCTCTCTCCAACCGGTTGCCTTCATATGCGTGTGTGCGCGCTGGCACTGGGACCACAGTTTTCCACCAGGAGGAATGGAGCAGCGCGTAAACTGAAGGGGAAATAACTTTCGTCAGCTCTTACACTAGTGTGTCACATCATTAAATATTCTTCCCGTTTTTAAACTTAGATGTGCGTAAGGACGCTGGGTGAAATATTATTTTCTTCAGCACATACTGGTGCCAAACGCGTTAACCTGTGCGCCAAAAGAGCGGCGATGCGCCTTGCCGTAGTGAGCGGAGTCTTCGCATCTTCTCGTATACAGTGAGAGTGGACGAGTGAAAGGCGCGATTGTGCCGGGGTTTGGAGAGAATTTGCTGCGTTCTGATGCGGCGAAGGTGCGCGCAAAAACCCCGCAGGCTACGCGTCTGTCATCTGAAGTGCTTTGAAAAACTCTTGTTTGGGCATTTGGCCACATCGATGGCTGTTTTGCTGTCCCATGAGTTTGTACTTGTTAAAGATGAACGTGCACTTACTATGAAGTGATTTTGTTATGAAGATCTTGTTTTTTCACCCGCAAATCAGGGATTTGACACATCATTTCATGCTGTCACATTTGCCGGAGTTGCAGGTACGATAAAAAGTCACATTTGTATTTGATGATAGCGCGCATAAGCCGAAAGTTGTGCCATTAACTATATTTTATTGAAATGATTGGGGCTTCTACTTAACTTAATTCACTAAATATCATTTTTTAAAAGTCACTTCTGGTACTGAAACAAAAGCACAAAATGAACCTGTACATCTTGAGTCTTTTTCTGACCTTGGATTTAGCCACGGTGGCCGTCAGTTTATCCACATGCAGCACTCTGGACATGGATCAGTTCAAAAAGAAGCGGATCGAGGCCATCCGTGGTCAGATACTCAGTAAACTAAAGTTAAACAGTCCTCCCGAGAGCTACCCCGAACCCGAGGAGGTGTCCAGGGACATCATCGCCATCTATAACAGCACACGGGACCTGCTGCTGGAGAAAGCCAACGAGCGCGCGGCCACCTGCGAGAGACAGCGCAGTGAAGAGGAGTACTACGCCAAAGAAATTCACAAGATAGACATGCAACCACCCTTCTATCCTGCCGAGAGTGAGTCTTTCATCCTTGTTTAAGGTGTTTCGAGGGTGGGGTGGCGAAGTGCTTTAAGACATGGGCTATTCATGTAGAGTTTGAAGGTTCAAACTAGCACGAATGATGATGATCCATCGGTTTGTGCCTTGGGCAAGGCACTGTAGGGCCCGGTTTCAAAGACAAGGATATTTTAATCGCTTTTATAAAATCATTTGGAAAACATTACTAGTGTGCATCTTGAAACAAAACAAGACATTTTGGTGCAAATTAGTTTAATTTAAGAGGCTCAAAGATCTATTTTAGCACAGAACTAGCCTTAAGCCTTGGGGTCCATTACCTCTAATGAGTGTACAAAATTTGAATAGTATACTGTATATACATTTTGACTTCTTAATATTTTAACTTTATGTTTTATCTATGTTTTTATCTAGCTGGTTCTCTCAATGCATATTTTAACAAAAAGAGTCTCCAAATATAATTCATTTAGTTTGTAATGTACATTATTTTGTAATTCTTTTAGTTATTGCAGCAGTTGTCTTCTAATTTGTCTAAGCAGCTAGCATCACAGGCCCCAGAGGGTCCCTCTGCGGCTGCCCCACCCACATTGTCGGTAATGACGCCACTGTTTATGTCACTTTGGTTAAAAGAACCAAGTAAATAACTAAACACTCCCAGATATTGAAAATCAGCAGCGTGCCAGTTTATCTCAGCAGGTCATTGCCATAAATAACTGTTTGAGATTTTATTTTGTTTGTGAAAAATATGTAGTAAAATGTCCTACATTTTGTTCTTTGATCTGCCTCATTTTGCTCAGAAATGCTGCACAATGTTTATAGCCTGGAACGCACAGTTATCTGATTGCTGTCTAATATGAACCGCATGTGAGATGTGAGGTGGGACAGTTTTACTTTGCAATCCAAGTACCAAGACATTATTGCCATTTTCGTGATGGAGACATACATAGAGTAATCTAAAGTTCAACTTTGATCAAGGACACAATACTGAATGGTCTCAAGTCCTCTCTCGTAGTCTTTATATTAGCAGCTGTCTTTCATTGGACTGAACACTAATTTGAAAGTATATTTCACATGGTCTTTTCAGTACTAACCATTTAAGATTTGCTGATATATAATATTTTACAGAAGATCATTGGAAAACATCTTGGTTGTGATCTTTAGTCCACACTGCTCTGCCCTCAAAAACCATGGGCGAATAATGCACCTCAGTATTGCCATACCGTGCCTTCAATTTAAGCCTGTACAAGCAAATCAATGTTTTAGATGCCTTTGTTGTGCCATTAATTTTGTAATTCTTTTCCGTTTCCAGATCAAATGTTAGTATACAGCATGAAGAAAAATAAATTAGCAGATATTTTATGCTTCAAGGTATATTTTTGCATTAAATGTTATTTTTGGCTCTGCCCGTTGTATAAATACACCAAATATGAATAGAGATGGCGGAGTGCCAGCCCCAGTCAGGGAGGCATTTGTGGATATAAATAATTCTGTGTCAACGTTCAGATTACTTTAGTCAGACGTCTCAGATAATGTTAGTATTCAGCCTTGGCACTTTAGATTGTAGGTTTAAGACGTATGGCTCTGTTCCAGATCTTGTGAGTTGTCTACATAGGTACCATTTTTAAGGCATCATGTGCACGCTTTCAATGTTAGGTTCTGATAGGTAGACAGCATAGGTTTTCGGTTTACACAATGTACTAAACAATAGAAATATTACTTCAGTTTTTGAAGTTTCGCATACCAAAGACTAAAGACAAATCTGCTAAAACGACTAAAACAACATGTATCACGCTCACACATGCTATATTCCTGGTTTCAAAAGTTCACGTTATCAGGCTTCCAAAATGTTGTTGTGTAAATGAATAGTAAAAACACAAAAATATTGTTTTTAGTTGAAAACACTAATGGTGGTGTGTCAATTATGTTTTTTTTTCTGTTGCATTTTTATTTTTTGGTGAGGAATGCCAGTCAATCCCAGAATGCATTGCAATGAACTGAAGATAACTGATTGGATTATCAAACAATTATAGATACTGTACATTCCTTTTTATAGCAGAAATCATAAAAAAATATATATATTTTTGCCCAATATTTTGTGTGGTATGTATTCTCATGCTTATTAGAGAATCATAGCATTAGCTTAGGAACATGCTAACAATTCTAAATCAACTGTGTGTAAATGTCCAATATAGGCCTACTTTTATGAGAACAGCAAACTGAGTGGCATGCAAAGAAGTAGACTTTTTGAGATAAATCACTGACCTAAAAGGCAGCCACTTATAGGCAGTAGACAGCAAAGTATGTATTTAGGACAGAGCCTGTGTGTGGGGAAAAACAAATACAAAGAAAGAAAAAGTCAAATTACCGTAATATTACGATTATATGTGACCATGGACAACAAAATTAGTCTTATGGATCAATTTTTGAAATGGAGATTTTTACATAATCTGAAAGCTGAATAAATAAACTTTCTATTTATGTATGAGTTGTTAGAATAGGACAATAACTGGAGAAATCTGAGAGTGTAAAAAAATCAAAATATTGAGAAAATCTCCTTTGAATTTGTTAATCAGGGGCACTGTGGCAGGCCATCCACTCACAAAAATAAAAATTGTATATATTTAAGGTAGGAAATTTACAAAATATCTTCATTTAACATGATCTTTACATAATATCATAATGATTTTGGGCATAAAAGAAAAATCAATAATTTTGACCCATACAATGTATTTTTGTCTTTTACTAAAAAAGTTCCCGTGCTACTTAAGACTGGTTTTGTGATCCAGGGTCACATATATGTAGGTATCATGTACCTGGAAATGAAGTTTGAATGGCAAGTCAGAATGTCCCAATAATGTGTTTGCGTAAACACACGCTCACAGACTATCAGCCTTATTTGGTGGGGCTCCAGTAAGTCCTTGCAGGCAGAACTGCAGGGCACAACAGCACTGGTAGCAACAAAAATGCAAGAGAGAAAGGGAGAGATATGTGAAGTGGGGCTCGTATAGAGACAGAGAGCTGGCAGAGCCCAGATAGTACTAGCTGTGTGCGTATTCCGCACCCCGTGCCACATGCTTCATGGAAAATTCCACCCGGAGACCCACTGTTGCTGGGGTGTGGAGAGCTGGAGTCACTGGAGAGGTTTCCCCTCTCCCCCCATACGCAGCCTGATCCCCCCACCACCCAACCTCCTTGCAATCTCATATGCTCTTAAAAACAAAAGGTTCTTCAGTCAGTCAGTTTAGTTCAGCACCGAATCCTTATCAAGAGGCATTTTTAGGTCTGCAGGGTATTTGAGGTTACCACATAGTTTCATGGAGCCCCACAGCTAGAACCTAAACTGTTAAAGGAATAGTTTAGCCCAAAATTATAATTTTGTCATCATTTACTCAACCTTATGTATATTTGTTCTGTGGATTTTCTTTAATAGTTTTTAGGCTATTCTGTTTACAATAGGAGTGAATTGGGATTGCCTCTTTAAGTATCGATAGAACACAAATTATTGTGAAGATCTCTTATTCATTGTATGCTCAATGTGTTTTCATTAAAAAGGTTTAGTAAAACCACATGATTTTATAATCAATTTTTTACATAAATTTTTTTATATAAAAAATAGAATACTGTTCTTGTCATGATCTACACAGATCGCAGAAGTTCAGTTAAAAATCTGGAGAATAACTGTAAAATGTAAAAAAACAAAAGTAAATCTTGAAAGAAGAAAGATGGGAAACATTGTATTCTTCTTAACTTTTTCAACCCTCATAAGAACTATGTCACAATGTACCCTATAGGGTAAGTATGTTGCTATATGGTCCTGTGTAAAGTCATGATGTTTTGGCACCAGACTTTCAATGGCACCTTTGTGTTTAACTATTTAAAACTCACTCAATTTTATTGATTTTTCTTAACTGCTTTGGTATTAGTGAGAACTTGTTATTGCTCAATTACACAGTAAGTTTTCTAAGGGAAAGCATACAGCCCGCTATTTACGACCACTCTTTTGATACTGCCACGTTATTTAAGAAACAAACCAACCCCTTCAAGCATCTTCAGTCCTGCAGGAGTGTCCATTAAATCTAATGTCCCATACAACAGGCCTGTATGTTTTCGCTGTGGTATTAAATGTCCATGCATGCATAAATGCTAACATACCGTGGCCCCACTGCTCTGTTTGTAAATGCAGGTCTCTTGGAGCTCAGTACAGAGCTCCCTTGTGACTGAACACACAGAGAAACACAAGGCTGCCTCTGTGCACAGGGACAAGGCTCTAGGAAATGGGTTATATTGCAGCCGTTTTATGACTTTGTGTGGTTTATGCTGTTCAAGAGTATATGACTTACTATATGTGCTTTGAGTGGTTGCTGAAGTATGCACTCTGTTTGCGCTGGATATCAGCACTGTTCTTTACTGAAAAAGGATACTGTGAGTCAACGAGCGAATGCTGGACATAGAAACAATAGTTTTTAGTGTAACCTCATTCAGGTATCTAAAATAATAATCATTCTATTCATCACAGCATTATTCAACCCATATATGTGCTTCAACCACTTATTCAACAAAATGACTCAAAGTGTGAAAACGGTTCTTACCACATGATTTGTTGTTGCTTCATCAAAACCGTTTTGACTGACAGGTCATAAATAAGACAAAATTGCCTTATGGTAACTTTGTTTAATTATCTGCCTTTGCAGAAATAAAATATTTCAAGGCATTATGTCCTTTAAATAATTGATAAACATGGTGAGCATAGAAAATCCTGTTTTCAAATAAACAATTTCATATGATTTATTACAGAACATCAATCATTACAGGAGTCTGTACAGTGTTTAATAAATGTTTATGTTACCGTCTTCCAGGCAAAATTCATCTTAACACGATCCGGTCTAGTGAGTTATACTTGTAACAGTATAGTTACAGTATGTATAGTTTAGCAGCTCAGTGCAGCTAAAGCCCTAAACATTAGTTAACACCAGGATTGACTGTAGTCAATGCCAAATTTATATTTTTCATTTATAAATCATTAATAAACATTTCTTAACAGATCAATACACATATATACAGTTTTATTTAAATATAGTGATTTGTTAGCACTGTATAATGTAAGAGTGTTGTTCAGAGAAAATGTATTAATGAAAGTTATGAAATGTTGCCCAAAACTATGAAAGTGAGGTTGGGTCACTTGCAGGCATGAAAAGATTTGCAAACCCTAAAGTTGACTCACTTCAACAGTATTGCTTTTGTTACTATTTCTGTTCATCTGAGGTCAGCAATTTTGTTATTTTAAGAGCAAAAATATTTGTGCCTTTTAACACAGCTGTAGACAAACGTTGGCCTTTTATCTCTGAGAAAATTACAGGGTGTACTAACTAATGTGTCACATATGGCAATTTTGTTATAAAGTGAGCTAATTTTACCCAAATAACTTGAAAATATCTCTGCACTGCTGTACAAACATGCCCATGAGTTGATACTACATGAATCATACTTAAATGAGATAATACTAAATGAAAAAAAATAGCTGAATAATTTATAATACAAATAGGTCATGTTAAATGAATCATACCAACCCTCTTCATGTTAAATGAGTTAAGATCATCCTAATCAGTGCATATGTAATGAGTTAAGCCAAAACTAGTAAATACCAGCAGAATAATATTACTAGAGAGAAAGAAAGCGATACATTAGGACCTACAGATGATTTGTAGAATTTACTATTACTGTTACAAAGAAACAAAATAGAGAAGATAAAAAAATACATTTTTAAAAGATTTAGTGTGTGTTTTGTTAAATTATGTATTAGAGGCAATGGGCACAGAATTATTTGGACTATTATCCCTACACTTAAATTAAGTTCATTGCACTTTAGATACAACATTTCAATTTGCCAACAAATGATGCTCGACATTTTCTAAAAACTAAATTGTCACGTCCCAATTTTAGTGGATAAAACAGTGAAAATGTCTAAATGAAACTTTCTCATATAAATGCCATTTCTTACCTAATGACATTAAGAGCATCGTAATTGACCAAGTATTTTTAGGACCAAACAATATGACTGGAATAAGAGAGCTGTAGTGTTTATTAGCGAGTATGTGTGAAAGTGCAGTGTAAGAAGTGTGTCAGTGCTTGTGTTTCTTTCAGAGCAGGCCAGTGCGTGTGCATGACGGATCGTGTTTAGTGATTCTGAGAGATCCCTCCAGCCCACTGCGCCTCTCCCTCTGTAAATAAACACAGGCGTGTGGAAAGGCCATCCCAAAAACAACCCAACACACCAGAGGACACGGGCCAAGGGCGGGCACGTGAACTCCCCTCGCAAAGACCTGTCACAATCGTTCGCGTCAGCTCTTCTGGGGTGTGCGCGGTTGCTTCTTTGAGCCAATCTTTGCGATTTGTGGCGGACAGCAAATGGAGTTTCATCTCGAACGACCTAATATAAGAAACATGCTTGTGTTAACATTATATTTGTGGCCTGGACTCAAGTTGTAGCCTGCCAATCAGAGCCTGTCATCTGTTTGAGTAAAATACTTTATCATGTTGGTGGTTTAATAAAAGCAATATGCCACTCGAGGTCATGGGTTACAGTGATTTTTCCAGTTTTTGGAATGAGATGTTACGTGTGGTTGTAAGATGCCTCTATTGCTGTACCAAATAGTTTTTCAAAGCAACAGATGCATGTTGCCCCAGATGTGAGTCCTTGTTGAAATTAGGAAGGTTTTTTGTACCGAGTTGGATCCGAGTGTTAGAGGTAGTCTGCATTCAGATTTACAGCCTGTGTGTTTTTGCAGAACATCCCGATCACAAAGAACATTTTTGGTTTTCTCATAGCTGCCTTGAGAGATTTGGTTTTGATCCATCAAGCCTCTCTCTCTCTCTCTCTCTTTTTCTTTCAGTGAGATTGTTGTGATCGACTCAGTGGGGTTATTGTCAAAAACGGGGCTCAGTACTTACGCAAGACCTGGACTCTAATCTGCTTTTACTAGGGAGTTAGCGTCAGCCAAGCTGAATTGCGTAACAGGGAAAGAGTGGAGGGGGGAAGAGAGTTTGAGAAAAGGATGACAGAGAGCGTGATTGTGAAATAATAACAACTGCTCGTCCAATGCTTTTATACTGTTTACAGGGAGAGCACAGGTCCCATGTAATACAATACTTTAACACGAGCACAACTCAGTGTGGGAATGAAATCTGGGGCCCATTTATGTGTCTCTATAGAGAGTAGGAAGATCAAGATGCTTTGTGAGGTTAGGAAGAATTGAACAAATGTCACAGTTTACTGTAAGAGTTACGTTTAATACGTAATGTAAATACCTCACTAAGTGTGATGCAACAATTTTTCAACAGAGAGCCATTTCACAGTGAATGTGCACGACCAGGACGTGATACAGACAAAATTAATCCAAACATTTTTGATGGTTACTGTACAGTTATGTGAGAAGAATTTCGGTCATGGTGGGCAGAGGGACCAAGTGCAATGATGCAGCATTTAAAATGATTGGCTAAATGTCCAGATACTCGCTGTGGCCATAGGCGTAATTTGCTGGTGGGACAGGTGGCACATGTCCCCACCACTTTTTGGAAGAAATTAAGAAATGCTTTCGGAAGATGTGTATTGTTTAGGGCAATTAACATTAAAGGGGTCATATGGTACGAACACATGTTTTTCTGTGTCTTTGGTGTGTAATAAGTTGCCCTTGAATGTATTAGACACATAAAATTGCAGAAATAAAAGTGTCGGAACAAAAGATGCATTCTATCTAAAAGCGAATGCTCACCCAGACCTGGCTGAAAAGCCTTGTGTAACCACACCCCCACAAATCCACGTCAGTTTGTGGTATGATTTGACTAAGACCGCCCAAATGTACACGCAAGTAAGGTGGGCGTACCTGTCAGTACAATTGCTTTGTAACCTGATGTTCCAAATATGGTAAGAAGCGTTACATTTTCCGTCACACACTTGCAGTGTTCTACCAATCATTACGCACTGGTTAACTGGCCAATCATAGCACACCTTGTTTTTCAGTGCAATGAGCTTTGTTAAAAATCTGCTCATTTCAGAGAGGCGGGGCAAAGAGGAGATACAAACAAGTACGCTTATGTGAAAAACGCAGCGTTTTTTAACCTTAAATCGTGTAAACACGTTGCATTACATTTAAAACTATTGATATTATTCATTTTAGCCGTGTCATATTACTCCTTTAACATTGTGGAATTTGCGGAAGACTGATATCCAGCCGTGACTTTCGAAATGCGGCAAGTATAAATTTTTTGCATCATTCACACTCGCGGTGCTTACTTGTGCATCCAGTGTCCAAGCACAAAAACTGAGTAATGGACGGACCGCTGCACTAGCCTGTATGATAAATATTACAGAAACAATTTATTAAAGTATCGTTTTTGTCATCTCTGCCCCCACTACTTTTCAAAACAAAGTTACGCCACTGGCTGTGGCTGACAATTCTAGAGAGAAAAAACGTGAGCACACTGAGGCAAGTATCACCCTAAACCTTAGTATTGCATACCTTATCCCACACTGTATGTGCTGGCTCGATCATAAGGTTTTATAGGAATTCTTAAATGGTGGATGATAAAATCGGTAAAAACATTCACTAATGTAAAGACCCAAGTTAAATTTAGGGACCAACTATTACGAGGAGGGGCTCATTTGTGTTTAACCAGTAAGCAGCCATATAGAAACCCAAAAGGAACGACATATGCAGTTGAATGAAATATGCAGTATATTTCTGCTGTCCTTCTGACACCTTGTATCTCCATATTTAGTGGTTTTTATTTGTTTTGCCATGAGTCATTTTATTAGTCACCCTTTATGTTTGTCACTGGGTTTTGGGAATATAACCAATGAAAAGTATTGAAAAGTGCTGTCAACAAAGTACAGTGTTTTTGGTATTTCTTGAAAAGCCGCAGTTTTGGACATCCAAGGTTTTGTAAGGACCGCAACAATATTTTGTACTGTAATCAAATAAATATGTTGGGACAATCCCTTGTGATACAACTCTTCTTCTAGTAAATCCCTTCAATTATGAAGAACAAAGTTGAGAAGTTAAATACAATAAAATGATGCATTGATTATGAAGTGACTTAACAGAAAATACATGTTACAACAAACAGTAGAAAGATAAAAATAAATCATTGAAAATAGATGCTGTGTGATTAAATTGAATGAATAGTAGAATAGGTACAAAAAAAATCTTGCTTTCTGCACTATTAAACAATTTAACTTTACTTAACTGCTGAGTGGGCAAAGGAGAACTGTTTTCAAAGGAAAAAAACTTTTTTGCAAGCATTCTGAAATGAACAACACACACACCAAAGCCCAAGGTATGTTTGTTTTCCTTTGCAAAGTATACAGTGTGCATGATGTATTTTGTCATTAGCGCAGAACACTGACCAATGACCGTCATAATGAATGACGTACTGTATACCTACTTTAAGAGCCCTGGGGAAAAGGCCTTGCGCGAGGGAGCAGAACGGGTCGAACTGAATATACCTGAGCCTATACTTGTGTTTGACACAGACTCAAAGTGACTGTTTCTATTATTTTCAAAGGTATAATTTTTAGTTACCGTGGAGACCTATGGCATAACATGTGGTTTCAATAAAAATATGACATTAGGGGCTTATTTATGAGGATATATTCATTTTCTCAGCTTTTACAAGCAGTGAATTATGAGGAAAATATTCAAACGTTTGTTCACATTCAGAAGACTTGATCCTGATTTATGAGTTTGAGGGATTGCCGGATGCAACCGTTTGCAATCTCAGAGTCACTTTTACCATTTGAAAATGGAAACTGAGACCAAGGCTTGGTAGCAGTGCTCCAAAACACCAGGATGGAGACCAGAGGGAAAGTATTTGACCTACTTTTGAGCATTTCTCACTTCTGTAAGACATGCTCACGGATTCCACCGTTTCCTCAGAGGGTCATGTTGTTTTCTCCTGCTCTCATCCTGTCCGGTAAGGGTCACAGCTAGAGGATATTGTGAATGGTGAGAATATTGCAATGCAACTGTAATTGTGGACAAAATTCTGCTGCTTTCATTAAAGTGTAGCTTTTCCAATAACAAGCAATATTTTCCAGTGAGTAACGGAGTGCCATGACAGAATGCTGCACCGCTATACACAGTTTTTGAAACTCAGAATCGCACCGCCAGTTTAACAGGCAAACAAACTGAGCTAATTAGCAAAAGCACTCACAGTTTGTTAACGCCGGCGTGGAACTACAGTGTGGAACTATGGTAGGCTTAAATTAAAGGGAAAGTTTACCCAAACATTTTAATTCTGTTATCATAACTCACCTCCGAGTTGTTCCAAATCTATATACATTTCTTTGTTCTATATTTGGAAGAATGTTTATAACCAAACAGTTCTTGGACCCCATTGACTACCATATTAGGAAAATTGCTTTTCTTTGTTCTGTTGAACACAAAGCAAGATATTTTGAAGAATGTAGGGCAGCAAAGTGGTCTGGGCCACTTTTGACTACCATTGTAATTTTGGCTACTGTGGTAGTCAATGGTGGCCAAGAACAGTTTGGTTACCAGCATTCTTCCAAATATCTTTCTCTGTGTTCAACCAAACAAAGAAATGTATAAAGGTTTTGAACAACTAGAGAGTGAGCAATTCATTAAAAAAATATTTTTTGAGTGAACTATCCCTTTAATTATTTGTATTTGATGCATTGACATCATTTTCTCTTCTAAATAATTTTAGGGCAGGACATATTGAGTGGCTCCTGATTCTCTATATTCTAGAGAACTTTTGACTGGTCTGAAAATTTTGACGTAAACTGAAATGCAGAATGATGCCATTAAAATAGTTGATCCATTTTGGTGGAAGAAGGAGAATGCTTTTTTTTCTAAATGTGAATCTTGTTAATGTCTTTGGTCACAGTCTTTTATAGATATCACTAAGGCTTATGTTTCATACAAAAAAGATTCCCCCCAAAAAATTGCTATATGCACTTTAATGAATGATACCTTATAATAAAGGGTTTGCAAAATTTCTTAGATATGGGCAAATCTTTGTCATTAGTTGTTTTTGTCCCTTAGGTTACATTGCCCTCCAAAAAGGGCAAAAATACCAATTAACCCCCTTATTAAAGTATTCCTTATAATTCATGCATTTCTTTTGAAACCATCTGAAATGTAAGTAATTTGCCCAAAAAATATATTCATGTTTGGGTGTGTGTGTATTAATAATGATCTTATAATAAAAATAATTATTTTCCATAAACTGCATTTAAACTGTAGCTTGTGAAGTTGAAGGTTACCCATCATTTAAAGTAACTTCCCGAACACTGCTGCTGAGAGCCTGAGGCCTTAAGGGCCCGAACGGAAGCCAGATTAAGCAGCGGGGGCGGAGGAGTAGGGGTGAGAAAAGAAGAGAAGAGAAACTGAGAAAAATATAAGAGCAAGAGAGCAGAGAGAAAGTAACTGCTGAAGACTAAGAGGAAAAAAGCAGAGAGTGAAATAAAGAGAAGGAGAAATCAGAGAGCGCTCCCCTCCACCCAACCGCTCACCTGCCAATAGCAAATTGAAAACAACTCTCTTCATAATCCCTGGGAACTAAAAATACCTCATACTTTCAAAGGCCTACCATGAACGCCGCTCCATCTCTGCAGGACTCTTCCGAGCAACCGTCCAACACACACACAGAATAATGATAAAGATAGAGCTGGGAATGGGCTACAGCCTGCAATGTCAGGTCAGATCGACGCATTAAATCAAGAATTTTGTGCTTTAAATACAGTTCAAACTTTGTAGAAAATATGTAGCTACACCCTTAAAAAAAAGGTGATTCAAAAGAACCTTTAACATCCGAAGAACCTTTCTGTTTCCATTCCTGACTAAAAAAGGTTCTTCAGGTGGTAAAAAAAGTAAGAAAGAGTCGGTTCTTTAAAGAACCTGTGACTGAATGGTTCTTTGTGGAACCAAAAATGGTTATTCTATGGCATCACTGTGAAGAACCTTTTAAGCACCTTTATTTTTAAGAGTGTTTAGTGTGGTTGCTAGTTCAAACATCGCTGTGGTGTTGATAAGGGATTTTGGGTGGTTGCTAGGTGATGTTGGGACAACATTGCAATCAACCAATCAGATTTGAGTTGTAGTTTATACTTACTGTGAAGTTTAGACTTCTCACAATAGTAAGACCTGGCCTAAAACACTGCTATAGCTCTCTTCGATTTTATGACTAAGTTATGTTTAGGGACAGAAACTGTTCTACAGAAATCATAAACTAACTAATGTAGACTATGTTGGCCTTGGCAAAACGGATCAAAACGAAAGAACCCAATCCCATCCAGGATATATTCAATATGTCTTATCGCTCAGAAAAGTAATAGCACACCTATTACTTGTCATACCAACCTATACATATTAGCAATTGTAATAGCAGTGCTTGTCTTTGAAAATACTACTAATTAACAATACATTTCTCCACTGACATATAATGTTTTTTATGTTGGATTGAGTTCTGGTCACTTCTGACCCATGACTCATATTTTGGAACATCTCAAGCAGATGCTAAGAGTGTTGGATTATTCTAACCCATACAGAAGGACTGTCCGCCAAAAAATTATCCCATAGGTAATTTGTTCAAGCAGCTTATTATGACCTAGATACGTTTAAAGGATAAGCTTCCTCTAGCAATGGTATTCCATTGCTTTAGATTGTTTGCCTTATGCGTTTTTACAAACAACTTGTGTTGCAAACCTTGTGAACTGAGGCCACATGATAAGTGCACACAGTCAGATCACATTCAAACACAAACTACAAAAATAACATGAGGGCCAATGTCATTTCACAATCAAAGCGTATCACTTCTCGTGGCAGCAGTTTTGAATGTGAATTTTCTTACTGCATCAGTGATTTATTGCAGATTGTGATCGCATTTGTCTCTACTCCTCATAAAGTCAATTGTTTGACCTTGGTACACTTGGAATGTTTGTACATTTTGAAAAAAAACTGTTGTATGCAGTTATTTATGTTACAGTATATAATAAATAAATGGGTTAGGTTATTTGCACAAAATACCCGAATAGTGTAATGTGTCATGTAAATACCATAACCCTGGCAGTTTCAAGTGAAATATAAATTTGAAAGTTTTACCTGCTGCCGAAACTCATGGGGCCTTATTTGCTGACCTATACGTTCGTATGAGTTGGGGGATAGGTTGGAGATAAGGTAAAAAAGTATTAATTTGCGTGGATTGGGGAGTGTACCCATGTGTATTTGTGTAAATCAATCCAACCGCAAACTCTTTCTCTGTCATACACACATCTGACAGTGTTTCCAGCCTGATTGTCAGAGAGAAGACTGGTCCGGTCAGCAACAGGAGTTATTTCCAGACTGAAGGACGGACAACCGTGTCATTGAGCAGACAAGCATGCGGATCTATCTTCCTCATTAATGCCTGGCGAGAATCCAGTGCACAGGAAGTAGGAATGGGGTCAATGCGAGAGCAGAGGACACTGGAAAGCCTTTCCTGGCACAGGTGTTTGATCAGTGAGCGTTCAGGGGTGCAGATCGGGAATCGGGATCCAGCTCCAATGTCTATTTAACTACTTAATGCCTTCAAGATGTATATTCCGCATAGCATAAACAGCTTACACACCGGCAGGGCTGATGGTTTCAGCGTTTAAAACAAACATGATGTCATGTGTTCACATATGTGCATGTGCCGTTTGGAGAGGGTTCAGCCGAGGTATGGAACGCATGTGTTGGAAACTGTGTGGAAATGATAGATGTGCGCTTTTGGTGACCAAACAAGTGGCTTTTGGCTACAAGGGATTCAGCTACCTCAACTCGGCATGCACACTTCAATGCCAAATCATTTTTGTCATGCTGACAAAAGTTAATTATTGTTTTTTATTATTTAATGGTTAGGTTTAGGGTTTGGGTAGGTGTAGGCCTTAGCTAATGTAATTTATTGTAATTTTATGGCGAGATTTTGCATCATTTCCGGCCATGGCTGTATCCCTTCTAGCCACAATCCTGCGAAGCTCTTTCAGAGCCACTCAGGAAGAAAGGGTAAAGTCTTTCCTCTCAGGAAGGAAGCTCTTGTGAGATCAAGCTGCTGTACATATTTTTTGGCGCACATCACAAGTGGTCCTCACTCGGGAAGACTTCCTGAGCTTCACGTCCAAATGTTTGCAATGGCAAACCTGACGAGTGATTTATGTATGAGAGCGTAAAAAAGGCTCTTTGTTATTATTAGTGTGTATTAAAATGTGTGTGCCTATGAGATCATTCATCACAAGTGTATCTTTTTGTGTCTGCTTTATATTGAGTTCAACTGGTTCATTTTTAACTGTAGAATTGACTAATCTTTTCCAATGTTATCTCATTTTGTTGATAAACTGTAAAATAATTTTGGTAACAAGGTGCTATCAAAGACTTATGTAAGTAAGTATAGTTCCATAAATGGGAATAAAAAACCCTTGCAGGGTATTTTTATTCTTGTGTTAACTTAAAGATGTCGCTTCGGATAAAAGTGTCTTCAATTGCAAAAATATACAAACTGTATAAGTACAATTTTGTTAACAATATTTTTGTCAAATTCAAATAGGGAAATAAGACCTTAAAGGTGATGGATGTCATTTTTAATGTTAACTTACTTATATATCTACTTGTGTATAGATATATCTTATACAGTATATCTACCTAATATACAGTATCAAGTTAGCAATTGGTAGATTGATTCTTCAGAAAAATGGGAAAAAAGATTTTGCTCAATGAAATTTTTGTCACACTGTCCCTGTCCTATATCATACCCAGGACCCACCTAGACAGGTTCTACTTTTATTAATAATAATACTCTAAAACACATATTCGTTAAATTTTTGAATATATCATTGTAGTACTCATTCTGAATAAATACATTTAGTTCAAATATTAAAATACCTTATAGTGGGGCTGCACGATCATGGCAGAAATAGAAACTAAATTATAAATTATTTGCTTTTGATATTGTATTTGTGATTATTTTTGTTGATTAAATTTGACAAGTATGTATTAAAATGTTTAATCTTTCTGTGAGGCAAATCCAGGCAATATTCTTTCCTGAAATATGTTATTACTTGTTTATACTCTCGAAAGTTCCACCTTGTTTTTAAATATTTTACACATTAAAACTCACTATGTAATAACTGTGTAATAACTCATATGTAACTACAGCATTTGGCAGAAACGTAGCCAATCTAAAAATCCTGCTATCTCCATGGTGTAAACACAGAGGTTGTGCATTCTTGAAAGTACGATAAACGTGTGAACCAATGATGAGAGTCATTGTTAGTAGTGGTGCAATGGATCACAAAACTCACGGTTCGGATCATTTTACGGATTTTGGGTCACGGATCGGATCATTTCGCAGATCAGCTAATGAAAAAGGCTAAAAAATAGGGGGGCTTATATAAGGGGTTATAGAATTTTATAAAAATGAAGTTGAAAGTACCCTGAAGATATCAACAGATTAATTTAACAGATTATTTGACATTGTTATTTATCTTCTAATCTAGGCTATGTTATACAATATGCGTGCATTAAAAAATAACAATATGTATAACAAATAAATATGATATAAACATGCAATCAGAGTAGACAGCTGACAACTGGATCTCTAAATATCAGATTATAAATGTAACATAAGTGTTATGAGGTGGCGATCATGAAGTATCTCAAACGACTTTCTCTCGTCTTCTTAAATGCCTGACTGAATCATGAGTGGGCTGCGCATCAAAATTACTGAAGTGGTGCGCGTTTATACGTGGATGCTTAAACTATCTTTTACTCAATAATGAATAAATTTACAGCTAATCAGCGGGTCACACGCATTCCAAACCGTAGAGCACAATCAGTATGGATTACAGATCATCCGCAAACCATTTCACCACTAATTGTTAGTCATTGGAATAATATATTAATGTAAGAATATAATTTCTGCAAACCTTAATCTGGTTCTGATGCGACCACAACATTTGTTACTTCACGTTTGTATAAACCAGCAGTTAAAGAGTCTCTGCTACCGAATCTCTTCAATTCAGTGGCTGTTTTCCTGATTCAGCCTCTATTCTCCAGTGGATTGGAGGGTGACAGGAAGCTTGTGGTGTATAAAGATTAGAAGTATCATTATTCTTGTGTTTGCCCAGTGCGGTTTCCAGCGAACCCTGCTGAAAGCATCCACTGTAGGACCCAAAACAGCAGAGTGTTTCATGGAGTCAACTTTATGCAAACTCTGCTCTATATCCTGGCTTTTTACAAGTGTGACTTTTTCTTAGAGAAGGTAGTGTTGACTCCTCTATGAATGTGATCGCCATTGAATTAGAGAAATGGAGAGGGACAGAATCCGAGAAAGACTTAGATAAATGATGAATTGGAAATTGAGGAGATTTATAGACAAGCATCTTTTGCCTTCTCAAGTGGGAGATTAAGAACATAAACTAGAGGCCTTATTGACTTGGGCCAATAAGTGAGCCCCTTGCAACAAACGAGGAGCATCCCAGCAAACTTTTTAATAACAGCTCAGCACATCATAGCTGCATCCAAATAATCTTGAGAAACACCCACAATGCTCGTGGCGGTGTGTCTTGCATGGTTAAGCGGTATTTACATGTATAGGAAAATGTAAAAATCTGGTTCATGTAGGATGCCTGTTGCAGTTATGCAGTTACTGGCCACAAAAGTATTCCAGAGAGTCATGCAATAAAATAAATTCCCTTGAAGTGAAACTTCATAAATATTATTTCTTCAAAGTCATGATTGTTCTTTCAGTCACAGCAGCTGCTCAGTGTTTTCTTCTCTCCGTCTCTTGTGGATGGACGTCCTGCTTGTGTAGGCTTATTAAATAAACCACTGAAGGTTTCTAATCCCCGGCTTCTGTGCAACACTCAGGCTATCACCTTGGTGCTTCAAATGTCACATGGTTGTACGGTTTCTCTGTGTTAACAGAAAGCATACGAAGCCAGTGCAAGGCACACACTTATTACACATGGTTGAAGTTGTATGTGCATTGCGGCATGCCACAGTCCTCTTCAATCAGCCTCCTGCAACGCTGTGGGTGGCTTTCAAGGAAACCAAATATTTTGCTCTGTGTCACAGGACATCATGACACTGTAAATTCATGCTGTCTCACGGCGCCCCACTCCCAACCTAAGCTTACGTGGTTGTGCATCTGGTTTTGGTTTTATTTGTTAATTTGTTGAGCTACTGTGTAGAGTGACACTCTCATCTCGCTGTTGCACACATGGTTCTCGGCACATGCTGTGTGTGTACAGGGCCTTGTCAAAGCATATGATGTTCACACATGGTTTTGAGTACTGCTTGAGTGTTGGGCTACTGGGCTTGCTCGGGAACCATATGGGGCAGGAGTGTACCCCAGCTGACCCTCGCGTGACAGCGCAGCTCGAGGGGCGTGTCTTCCCATTGTTTCATCACAGTTAGGTTGGAGACTACATCACTGCCCCATGCCTTAAAGCCCTTCCCTTGCAGGACTAGTTTAGTCCATTTATAAAGCTTGTTTTCATTAGAGATATGGGATGAAACTCATAATTTCTAGAAAGGAAGATACAACTCTAGAAAAAGAGACCATTTGTTTGTGTGTGTGTGTGTGTGTGTGTGTGTGTTTGTGTGTGCATACCTCGAAAACACTTACATGAAACGTCCTTTGAAGTCCTGCCTGCAAATGTCTCCTGGACAATCTGCTTGTTTTATTATCCAACTAGGGTCCAATTTAAAAAGGCAAAACTAATGCTTCTGTTATTAGTGTTAATTAATATATGTTGGTCTGACACTATTCGGTCCGGTTTAATTTCCTTTAACAACATAATCACAAATACTATAATAATAATCTCAAATACAGCAAAAGACTGGCTCCTTTAAACTATTTGAGTGGAATGACAAAAATATAGTTGAACACTGTAAACGTTGAGTAAAATTAGAGAAAAGTTAACTTAATTTCTTGAGTGATTAAAACCTATTTTCTTTAAAGCGGCCCACAACAATGTGTAATGCATTCTGACTTCTTTACAATGTTAAACGTGCTGTCTTCTCATGCTTACCATGGTTAACTTGTCAAAAAACAAGTCGGACATATTACGTAGTATTTCTGTGCTCGATACACTCCCCCAGCGATCGTACAGGTTTCAGAAAGTTTTTTTGGAACATATAGAACTGTTTTGTAACACCTTTTCTTAGTCCCGTTTTGGACAATTCTTTCGGAAAAGCACGCCCAGAGCAGGAGAAGGAGCATGCGCAGACGTCACTTTCACTTGTGTGGTGGAGAGAGAGAGAGAGAGAGCATACGTTCGCGAAGATCAGGTGTTCGTGAAATGATGCCTGTGTTTTGTTGGCAATGGGTGCGCACGTGCTTTGATTCAGCCTACCCCTTCCCCGCACGTGCCGAATGTTTACGGAAACAATCATGAAACTGTATCTATCTTTTATATATGTGATCAAACTAAATAGTCTTCGATGATACGAAGTATGCAATACTACTCTACAGGTACTCAAGATTAATATGAGATATGCCCGCTTTAGGTAACTTTTACGGTTCGATTTTACAGTTCAGCAAGCGCTTATTACTGGCCAATAGTCCAAAGTTGTACACAAACATACATGTGAAAGATGGGCTGGCAAGGTACACTTCATAAACATTTACGCATTTTGCAGACGCTTTTATCCAAAGTGAGTCACAATGCTTTTAACTATACATTTGTTTCTGACTATGTGTAATCACCTGTGATCAAACTCATGACCTTTAACCTGATGCTTTAACCACTGAGCCACAGGAAAGCTGAAAGAACTTGGCATTGCAGTAACAAAGCCTAATGTGTGTTCCAGATGTCATCTCTCCAACACATTACAATCTGTACTTCCGGAGGCTAATGTTTGATGTGAGCTCTATGGAGAAGAATGCCTCGAACCTGGTGAAGGCAGAGCTCAGGATCTTCAGGCTGCAGAACTCAAAGGCTCGTGTGTCTGAACAGCGGATAGAGCTTTATCAGGTCAGTCTTTTTCATCCTTTCAGATATTATTTAATCATTCTAGCATTTCAGATCACTACACCAACAACTGGACCCTTTTGTCTAAATAATTTTTAAGATGTCCTACCAAAAAAAGCACTTGCATGCAAACTGTCCACACTTTGTTCGATTGGCTTGGTCCAAGTTCTGCCCTCCCACTGACCCCTCAGGTCCCCTTTAAACATCATATTGTTTGGGTCAAAACCACAACGTTTGCGTCATCAATAAATTCACAATGTTTAACTCACTGAGTGCACTGTTACTATTAGTGACAGCTGTTTATCGTTGTAAGAAGGTACTGACTAAAGAGAAGACACCCATTTCATTGTATTATTATTGGATTTGTCTCTTTGCCTACCAAAACGTTGTACACATGGAACAGTTCTTGCACTTGTGTGCTGCAGATGTAAAGAATCCAAAGACAATTTATTCTGAGACCAGCATCAATGAGAAATGTATTACACTGTATTACCGTATTTAGGAATAATGCTGATATTTCTTTTTATAACTGATAAATAGCAATTTTACTGGGGCACTTTTTTGTTCATTGTATGACATTCCCAACAGGCTATTGATTTGCATTGCTTGTTGATATACAGTGAACACCTGGTCAAAGTTTATAACTAAAATATAATTTAGTTTATAAAATGACTTGTTCATTAAACATGTTGTTATATGCACAGGATTTCCAGTTGTTTGCTTGTGGTCAAAGCATTCTAATATTCCACTTGTTTACACTTGGAATGTCTTTAAATAAATGTGAACATGGTCATTCAAAAATGGCAAACTATGTATTATCGATAGTGGTCATTTCCCAGCTACCATCACACAAACTACACTCTGAAAGTCTTAAACACAGAAAGCTCTAGTGTGAAAGTGTCCACACATGCACTCTCTTTTCGTTCATTTTTCCTCATATGTTCATTTATTTACCTTAAGGGTGCCGTAGAGCTCCCGTCCATCGATCACTGGGGTTTTATGTGTGTGTGGAGAGAAATGAGGGTGGAATGCTGTTTGTGATTTAGAGTTCGGAAGGTCTTGAGGGCAGAATAAAATCCCTGTGCTGTTCCCCACCTGCCCCTCCATTTAACCTCGCTACCCTCCACTGTTCATGTGTCAGGTCTGTCATGACAGGTGCGGTAAACACTATTCCACTAACACAGAGATGCTGAATGTGTTAGGGAGGTTAAAAAGAGAGTTGACAAGGAAGGAAGAGGCTTTTTATTACTGTCTTCAATATTGGCAAGATTTTCTTGCTGTAGGTAAATGCATAATAAAAAAGTACTTCAGTATTGATAATAAAGTATAATAACATGAAGTATAGTTATATTACATTAAATATAATATATGTTACTATATTTGATTCCTAAAATAATAATAGTAGTATATTAAGAGTACTAAAATAATGACTGCCATAAGTCTCATAATGCAAACATAATGAAAACATCCATTCCTTTCTTAGCAACTGCTGTTGTTCACCAAATTGCCATACTATATATTTTTAAATTGTACTATCCAAACAGAGCCTACTGTGTAATAAAATATGGTTGCTGGAACTGTGCCATCCAAAGAGGATACACATACTATTATTTTCCACTTAATATTTGAAAATTTACTATGAAATCATTTTCATGGAAATAGCATTGTTTAAAAAAACTTCAATTTACTTCTCCTATTTGATATTTACTGTAAAGCTTGTCTGAGCAGCTAAAAGTAAGAAGGTGGAGCTTACCAAAGTGTAAGCTGAATGATCTCATATACGTATATGTTTTTAGATATAAGAAATAGGGTGTTGTGTTATGTTTAGCCAGCCATAAGATAGCATACACCATAAGATCTATTAAAACTCTACCCAATCTGTAAGAACTTTATTAATAACTCCAAGATACTTCAGACTACATGGAAAGCTGCCTAAGAAACTGTATAGAAGTATACCAGTGACAAAAGCTGTTTTAAAGCGGCAATGTCGAGATTTTAGCTGCATCTAGCAGTTAGGTTGCAAATTGCAACCAACGGCTCACTCCACCCCTCCCTTTCGAACCACTACGCCGTCTGACACAGACAAAGCTGACATCACGTTTTCGCTTCTTTGCCAAAGGAGATAACGTATTTAAAAAACACACACTATTGAGCATTGTGTCTGTTTAGGGCTCCTATTGAAACTAAATGATGAATTCCATTCAGGAGAGTGCGTGTATATAGATAAAAATACCTCATTATAAGATAATTAAAACATTGCATCATTTGGATAGGACTTTATACACCTCTGAAGATATAGTTATTTATATTATATTGCATTTCTACCAATAGATCCTCCTAAGGATTACATACATTATTGATTTAGTTAGTCAATTGATCAAATTTGCATTACATAATTTTTTTACAAGCTTCTAAAACTGTTTACAGTAGTTTCCATGTAGTTCTAAGCATTTTAGAGATGTTGCTAAACTTCTCATGCGGCTGTCTAATTTTTTTTCTGTCCCTCAATACATATTGATGATGCTGATATCTAATTTTTGTTTGAGACGTATTGGTACTTGTTTATACAAACATCTCGCAATTTTTAATGCTTGGAAATTACACTTTTTTATTAATTTCCTCTGTTAAACAAACTTAGTGTTATTAGAGCCCAGCAACAGGATTTGCAGCTTCATTCTAAGATATGTAAAATGTGTATCTCCATTTTGGAGCCTCTCTGTCCACATTCATTTCCACAGCCTGATGGAAGAAAGCTAAGACATTGCAAACGTTGCAGCTGAAGCAGTGTTTTACACATTAGGACGTGTGCCGTCCAATGTAAACACACAGCCACGAAGGACAGAGCACCCTGTTCAGCATCTGTTTCCGCCAACACAGCCTCTCCAAGCATTTCCCAGACCTGGCTAATCAATCAGGAAACTTCCAGTGGGAGGAAGGGATTGGGGGGGTGGAAAGAAGAGGGGTGCTCACCAGTCAGGCACTGAGACGGGGTACCGTTTTAAACGAGGCGGACAAGCGGGCAGGCATGATATTGATGGTGGACTGTCGGTGATGCTGACGTCTTTAATCTTTCTTTAGATTTTAGGTCATAAAGACCTCACCTCACCCACGCAGCGATACATCGACAGCAAGGTGGTGCGCACCCGAAGGGAGGGGGAGTGGCTTTCTTTCGATGTGACGGAAGCAGTCAGCGAGTGGCTACTACACAGAAGTAAGGGAGTGTGTATGTGTGGTAATGAAAATTGGATTTTGAACATATGTTTCCGTGTAAATATTTTATGCATGTTTATCCAACTGAAATCAATGAAGTCAGCTTTGAGGCCTCCTAGTACTCCTATCACTACATCAATGAGATTAAGTTTGGAACAACTAGAAATTTTTGCTTAAGTCTCCTGCAAAAAAATAATATAAAATATCTCCTGAGGAAAAGAAATCTCACAAGTCTGCATTCAAGTTATATCATAAAAGATTTCTCATAAAATTCACCCACATTCAGATTTTTTTTATATACAACCCACATTTATTTCAAAGTTCCATACTCTTAATATATTTTACCATCCAAGGCTGAGTTGGTATTTAAGTGCAAAATCTGATACAAAAAAATTTCTTAGCAAGCAGCAAGAATACCTTACACATATAAAACTATTATATAAAAGCAATGATTTAGGTGATTTGTGTGTTTATAAAAATAAAAAAATCCAAATCTGATCCAAAGTTCATAGGCCACACAACAATGAATAATAAACATCTATCATCATCATCATCGGTTTACACAGCTCATGAGCTCATGACAGCTTCAGCCCAGTCTCCAACACTTTACACAGGAGAGTGAGAGAAATCATCACAGGAGAGAGTAGATTGGGAGATATGCAGGATTACTAGCTGGCAGTTGATGGATTTTGGATCTTTCTGTTGAGAGACAGCAGTGACTCTATGTGTCTCACGAGGGACCGTGGGAGTGGGCTCTCTGAAATCACAAGCTGGCTCCAGAAATGATCTCATTTATCTGCTGTAGATTATCTAACCTTACAGTGCACATTTTGTTTTCTTTACTGTGTTTCTCCCACCAGACAGAAACAATGGATTCAAGATCAGCCTGCACTGTCCCTGCTGCACATTTGTGCCGTCAAATAATTACATCATCCCCAACAAGAGCGAAGAGCTCGAGACACGCTTTGCAGGTGGATTTGGGTGGGGCTGTGAGCGAGTCAGTTTGTGTATGAGGGTGTTTCTCTGTGTCTGTGTGATTTGGAGCAAGAGTAAGGGATAATAGTAATTAATTTTCCCCCATAAAGTTTGTCATATTATATATTTTTATATATTCATATATTAACTTATATTTGTTGACACAAATGGCAATTTACGTTAGGTTAAAAAAATAAATTCTCAGTGTAACAGTGTGATATGGAGAGACAATAAACGAGCCATTTATTGGTTCTTTTGTCTAAGAACACTCTGGCATGAGTCAATGGCACAAAAACATCTGTTTTATTATCTGTTTATCCAACCAATAGAAGACAGGAAAATCTTATTGCCATTTCTGTGCCCGCTTCACAGGTATAGATGACAGCATATTGCATGGATCGGATCTGAAGTATAAGAGGCGCCGTAACAGTGGCCAGTCTCCACACCTTCTCCTGATGTTACTTCCATCATACCGTCTGGAGTCCCAGCACAAGAGCCACAGACAGAAACGAGCTCTTGATGCAGCCTTCTGCTCCAGGTCCAACCTTTTTCTCACAAAGCTTAAAAGATTTTTCCCACACGTTGTATCTGAACCATATCAGGATGTTTAAAACTTACTCCACAGTGCTTCTGGTGTCTCTATAGATACTCATCTGTCATTTGTTAGAAACAGCTTTAGTCCAGGATTATGCAATTGTTGGGACACACATCAAAGCAGACTGGCGGTGGTATCAATTCAGACTGAACTTAATCGATGAACTGGAAAACCTTTCACTGCTGAATTAAAACTCAATGTGACTCAAATGTCTTATAACAAAAAGGGTCTGTCTGTATACTCTTTGTCCTGCCCGTTGGTGTCACAATCGCACAGATTTACCTCAGTTCTGTTCAATTTATACTTCCTGACCTGCACTCCAGAAATGAGGAACCTAAGAAGACTTTTACATTTGCGCATTTAGGAGAGACTTTTATCCAAAGCGACTTAAAAAGCATATACATATTTCTTAACACAATCACTGTGTCCCCTGGCAGTTGGTCCAATAACATTGTGCACTAGGCCAGTTTTTCACAGTGGTGCCAAAGAAGAAGAATTTTCAAGAATTTTGGTTCCCCAAAGAACCTTTTTGTCTTAACGTTTTTCTCTTAACTTTTATAGTCTGTAGGAACTTTTTCCACAACTAAGAACTTTTAGTGCAAAAAAAGAATGTGAATGTGAAACCATACAACCTGACAAAGAATCCTAATGCAGCCACAACATATAACGTACATATAAGCAGTAGAACATATAGCAAATTGTTTTCAGAGGTATTTGTTCGTAAGGTATTTTTTAGAGTCTAATTTTAGTAGAGACACCAGTTGCATATTGTTCCATTTTTATTTCATTATTCATCATTTATGATGCAGAATACTGGTCTAATATCACCACGTTCTGTTTTTACCAATCTTCCCACAGGAACGTGCAGGATAACTGCTGTTTACGCTCTCTCTACATCGATTTCAGGAACGATCTGGGCTGGAAGTGGATCCACGAACCGAAAGGTTATAACGCCAACTTCTGTGCAGGGGCCTGTCCGTATCTGTGGAGCGCAGATACTCAGCACAGCAAGGTGAAAAATACATTTCTGCTCTTTTAATGCTTTTGCAATGTAATTGTTGCTAGATTAGTAAGTCTTATGTAAAATTGCCCTAGTTATTTATTTCAAAAGCTATGAAAAATGTGACATGTTGTAGATGGTTTCAATGCAACGACATAAACAAACATTTACATTTAGTCATTTAGCAGACGCTTTTATCAAAAGCGACTTACGGAGAGTTCAGGGAGCAATAAGCGATATGTCATACAGGAGCAATAATACAGTTAGTTAATTAGCTAATTCAAAGTTACTAGTTTCCACAAAAGCCAGAACAATACCTGTTGAGAAAAAGAGAGAGGGTTAGTTCTTTTTTTCCATTAGATTGTCTTTCAAGTAATGAAAAGGTTTGCCTGTCAAACGTTACTGTGCACGCTTTTGTGGATTTTGGATTACACCAGCTAGCAAGTTAAAAGTATGTCAGGTTAGTGTTACTTTGAGTTACAAGTACAAGAACTGTTATTTGGCTAAACTTAAATCTTACACGACCCATTCAACAAATTGTTTATTAAATACAATTATTATTACAAAAATATAAATTAATACTGATATAAATTAAATAATACATAAATACTTGTATTATTAGCCACTAGCCAGGCGTGTGCATCCGATGAAACCGTATATGTAACAGTGGTTTTATAAGTATTAATACTACACTACAAAATTCAAAAGTCAGCATATTCTTAAGACACATGAATTCTAAATGGTTTCAGTTCAGTAACTGCATTTCCTTAACTCCTTCAGGTTCTCGGCCTCTATAACACCATTAATCCAGATGCGTCTGCATCTCCATGCTGTGTGTCTCAGGATCTGGAACCCCTCACGATCCTTTACTTCATCGGCAAAACTCCCAAAATCGAGCAGCTCTCCAACATGATTGTCAAGTCCTGCAAGTGCAGCTAGGAACGGATCACCTCCATTATCACCAACACACATTCACACACACAAAAACCCGCAATAAGACACACAGACATGCTGTGGGCGGACTGTCAAGGTACAACAGAATAATGTTCCTATGACAAGTACACACCCTCAAAAACGCTCAGAAACCAAGAAGATACATAGTGTGTGTTGTGTGTGGATTTGCATACTTGTGCTGGAAACAGGCCCTAACGGCATGTGTCACATCACACACTCATCAGTCTATGGATGTGAGTTTGGCAAACACTGGAAGTATGTGATAGGTATCTATATGTGAAGCAAGGGGAAGAAAAAATCCCTTGTTCCAACATTTATTTCAAACAAATACTTCTTTCTGTTATTTTGTCATTGTTGTTATTGTCATTGTTGATTTTGTTTCCCTCAAGAATAAAGATCTTTTTGTTAATATTTAAACCCATGATTTTGTTACCAGATGTAGTGACCAACCTCGGTGACTAGGTGTCCAATATAGTTCACCTCTACTGGCGATGAGCAAAAAACGTCTGGAAAAAATTTGTGGCAAACTGTTTGGTTCGCTGCATATTTACCACAAATGAAGTTCAAGATGGCCACAAGTTTTTGCAGGGGGTTGGAGCTAAAATTTTAAAGTATGGCGGTAGTGTTAGCCTCAGAAGGACTATGATTCGTTTGAATTCTAGAACAGCAAGGCCTGTTATTTAGAGCAACCAAGGAAGTTTTGTTTATTGTAAAACAGCCCTTTAGGACAGTACCTAAGTATGCAAAAAACACAGGCTTGGCCAATGCATCCCATTCTTCTTCAGTGGTAGCAAACCTTACTTCTCAGCAGGGCGATATAGGTACCTAAAAAAGTCTGTGCTTTAAACTGCATGTTTTACTTGAGTTAACAGTCAACTAATTCAAACTGACTTGCTCAGCAACATTCTCTTTAAGCTCCGCCATGAGAGAATCTCACCTACATGCGAAAAATTACTGCAAAAAGACAGTTTACGCTATAGTGCCACTTGCAGTAACGTTACGAATGCAAACCTCAGAATAATTTAAATCTGAATTTATTTTTCACAGTGGAACTGATCTTGCAGGCCAGTTGTGAGTGCTACACTGGGAGAAAGCAGCAGATCTTGAATAACTTTGTGAGACTTTATAGTGCATACGTTTTAAAAAACAGAAAGTGATTGGAGACTGTTATAATGCTCCTCTCCAAAACTTATTCTAAAAATGATCATATTCCAGGATCAATTAAAATGCAAATCTCACCTTTTACCTCTTACGCTTTCTGCAGGCACAAACACCACAATGTTCATAAATAAGGTGAATACTTTAATGGCTAATTTATTTAGAATGGAGACTTGGGGCCAATTGGATAAACAAAGTCACTAAGTTGAGACAGTGGATCAGCAACTTGTCTCACTGACTAGCAATAAATTAGGACTGACTAGCTTTACTTTTCAGATTTTAATTAGACCAATCTACCTTTTTATGTAACTGATTTGAAGAAGTTATGACCACTCTTGAAGATTTTTTGGATGAATAACACATAAGACTAGTCTATTCAGTTTGTGCAACCGGCCCATGCTGATCTTGATGCAGATTTGATCATTAGTTGCTTATCACCGTGACAGTACAGGTGCAGGCTGTGATGAAGGAGGTGATGTCATGAGACAGATTAAGAGGCTGGGGTCACAGCAGGTAATTCACATTGATGCATGAAATGAGGTAGCTGATGATTCTGAGATGATGCAACATGATTGTGAAAGGTAGATATTGAAGAATGTGAAGACATAAAAAAGACTTAGAGTATGTGTAAAATCATGAGAGATAGGTAACCCGGGTGTGTCCTGTTGCAGCAGCTTCACAAATGCACTGCAGCAGCCACAAATACTCACGTACACCTCTCAACGTGTCTTTCTGAATTTGTGATTTTGTTTGCTCTCATTGGAAAAGAAATCGTATATTACAAATAATTGCACTGAATATTTTATTTCTACCTTTTTTATTTGTAACTATTGTTTGTTGTTTTTATTCGTAGTTATAGCTTCACCCAATGTATCATGAGCTGTGATGTGAATGGCATCCAGGTGAAGGTTCCTCTTATTCTAATCAATTTAAAAGAGCAACCTTCACCAATGCCCAGGATTTTTGGTGACACTTATTTTATTTTACAAGGGCAAGAAAGCCAGTGGACTTCCTGGAAATACAGGAAGTGGAAGGAGACACCATCATTATCACACCAGAGCTGTTTATTGTTAATGTTGTCTATGATGATGTTGATATTGTTGACCCACTACGATGTATCGTAACACATTACTGTTGTGGTGCTCTAGTGGTAAATAAATTATTTAAGTGACAAAGGGATAGTATGTGTGCTTGTGTTTTTGTTTCTCAAAAAAAGTTGGAAAAGGTACAACATTAAGAAAAAAAGCTTAATCACACCGTTCTAATGAAAATAGTTAGGATTGTTCAAACTTTAGAAATACAGATAAAATATTACTCTATAGATTTTTTATATACTATGCTACTGTACTTTAAATATAATCAAATATTCTATATTATTTCTATAAAAGTTATGTCAACATTACTTAAATAGTTAAAGTGATAAGTATTTTATCATATGCTCATTTTCATGTCATTCCAAACCTGTGTGACTTTATACTGAAGAACACAAAAGAAGAATATTTTGAAGAATGTTGGTAACCAAACAACATTGATTCTCATTGACATCTATAGTACAGACACAAAAATATCAAAATATGTATTTAGTGTTTGTGAATCTTCTGTGAAATATCTCCTTTTTCTGACTTTTCCATTCCAAATCCAAACTATATAAAATTTGTGAAGGCAACAATTGCTCTAACGTAAACAGATTATATTACACTGCCATATTATGAACAGAAATCAAGCCCCCATTCCTCAAAACACACACACACATGTAAACCTACATAAAGTACAGTGCAAAGCCTCTTGCTTGTTGTTGTTGAGGATGCTTTGATACTCTATATCCTCCAATGGCCCTTAAGCTCTGGAGTCACGCCAGGCTCATTAGTCCTGAGTTTGTGCTTCTTTATTTAGGAGTAAAACTTGAGCAGGGAAAAGCTCTGGAGACTGTCAATCTGGAACTAAATTCGGATTAAGAAGTCAACATTCTACAGATAAATGCTCTGCAAACCCATGATGTCACACGTATCGGCTGTGTGAGAATTGTTTTGTGAACTTGTGGTATGCTTGTTTTTTCAGCCTTCTGGCATCATAGTACTTCACGAGGGCCTTTCTAATTAAACACAATACAACTAAGTTTCACATAACACACAAGCATAGACCTAAATGGGCCATTGTTTCCTGCTGTACTTTTAAGACTTCTTTGTAAAAAACACTCTCTCTTAGCATATTGACATGTCTGACAAGATATTTTGTTTTTGGGCATCTCACATGCATTCTTAGCCCAGGGTCTTTTAGTAACTCACTAGATTTTTTTACTTTAAAGCGGTCCTGCAACAATGTGTCATGCATTCTGTCTTCTTTACAATGTTAAACGCGCTGTCTTCTCATGCTTAACATGATCAACTTGTCAAAAAACAAGTTGGACGTATTATGTAGTATTTCTGTGCTGGATACACTCCCCCAGCGATTGTACAGGTTTCAGAAAGTTTTTTTCGAACATATAAAACTGTTTAGTAACAACTTTTCTTATTCCCTTATTGGACAATTCTCCCGGGAAAAGCACGCTGGACGGTCAAAGGAGAGCAGGAGAAGGAGCATGCGCAAATGTCACTTTCACATGTAAGCAGGAGAGAGAGACCATACGTTCGCAAAGTTCAGGTGTTTATTTGTTCACTGCATTTAGGTGATGAATGTTATATAAACTGTGGATATAAAGCTGGATTTGGAGATTGTTTGAAACTGATAAATGGAGCCGTCCCAGCACTAAAAGATGCCGGACATGAACCGCATGCGGTGAGTGAAACTGATTTCTGTGGGTGCGCACGTGCTTTGGTTCATCCTACCTCTGCGCCCCGCAGACGCTGTTTGTTTTCGGAAACAATCTTAACGCTGTATCTATCTTTTATAAATGTGATCAAACTAAATACTCTTCGAAGATACGAAGTATTCAATACTACTCTATAGGTACTCAAGATTAATATGAGATTGGCAGAAACCCTGTGTGTTACGCCTGCTTTAAAGTGCTAAGACACACCTCAGTGTTAACACAAACTAACTTGTAGGTTTATATTATCTACTTAACCATGTAAATTGAGCTGAAAGGAAAAACAAAAAAAATATGTATGTATAAAAATCTGGTTTTCTCTTTTCTTTTACCCTTTCTTATCCCTTTTCATCATTGTTTTCATTAAAGTGTTCATGCCGATTTCGATTGTTCACACATATAAGCAGAGTTCCTGTAATCCAGCAGGAGAGGTTTAAGGTGAAATGGACGAAGGCCCCTCAGGAGTGAAATGATTCAGTGATTCAATGATTCAGTCGCAGCTGGCTGAACACAACAATATGAAATTAGTGAGAGGCAATTTTACCGGTGATGTCAGCACGAAACCATCCAGAGACCCCATTAGCGCGGAGAGGAATTTTGGGACTACTTGTCAAAAGCTGTTTGTTAGTCCATTCATGCAAAAAAATAAATGCAAGGAATACAACATTTGCTTGAGTGTTTGTATAGAAATGCAAAGAATTCCTTTGATGCTGTGTTGACATCTGTGTCTAGCGCTCTTGGCCCGTCTCATGTGTGTCAGCTGTAATTGCCCTGCAGACAGAGGCTTGTATTGCATCTGTAATTACACAGGAAAGTCTGTGTCTTTGAGCTGCGGATTAGTAACTCTTTGTGTTAGCACTGAAAAGGGGCACGCAGGCAGTCCGAGTGAAGTATCACGCCGAATCTGAGTACAAAGTGTTCCTCCACCCGCCCTTCTCTTCTCTTGAGTTTGACAGGCGTCTTGGAGATGTCATGAAAGAGGCAGGCAGGAAGAGAGGAGCCCTGGACATTCTATACTTTCAGCGGCGGCCCGCCTGGCGACAAAGCCAGACACCGGGCCCCCCATTGAGCTAGGGACCCCAGTTGTCCTCACACACGCATACTATCCATATTGTTAAAAATGAATGTAAAATAGGAGAAGAAAACTGCACCAAGAGAGACATGTATTTAAAGTGCTCTTTCACGGAAAGGGGTGTGATTGGTATGTAAAGGTATGGGCAATGCCCAAGGAGGAATACCTGATCTGTGACCTGTTCCACACATTTCCACAGCAAAGTGGTTCTGAACCACAGCAGTCAGCTCAGGACTGGTCCCTAAAACCTCCAACCAGAAACAGTTAATCTTAGAGGCATGAGGGGCCAGGTGGTGATGTTTTCAGCAAGTGACCTTTTTACAAAAACAATGAATCAACATGGGCAGACTATCACTAAAACCTTAAACTTTAAAAAAACATTATAGTTAATTAAGCTGTCTACAGTGGAAACGCCAAATGCTGGGATGCACATTCTCTTGATCTTCTTCCTCTATGTCACATGACAGCAGCTTCAGCCACTTCATTTTCCACAATAAAATTGTATTTATGATGTCATGAATTATATGAATTTATGCATCAAAAGCAGCTTGTGCTGCAAAAGAACACTCAATAAACTTAAAAGAATAAATGGAGAGTTTGGTTCCAAAATGAGATGACAAAATATTAAAAAAATCATGTTTTTATTGTGTTTTATTGTGTTATTGAGCTGTGTTTTTTTTGTGCTGAAATTATGAGCATTTTTTACTTTCATTTACCCTCATAAATTCAATATCTTCATAAATGTCTTTTTTTTTAAACACGCACACCTTGGAAGTACTGGGGGACTGGGGGTGAGTAAATTAACAGCAATTTCATTCAGCGTATTAGGGAATATAAAATTCAATTAAAAAGACAATATCCATCCATCCATCCATTTTCATCCGCTTACCCGGGGACAATATCCCTTTTAATTAAATATTATGAATATGTATATACTGGATGCAATATTTGTGTGCATGCTTTATGACCTGTAAGTAAAAGCAAAAAAAAACTGTGTAAAAGGAACAAAATGCAATAAATAACGGAAACACTAAATAACAAGAAATTATGATATGGAAGGTGGCCCACATGGATCCTATTTTTACTTTTGGAATCTGGCCCTCAAAGAAAAGTGTACAGAAGACCCCTGGTGTACAGGGTACATGTGTGTGGTGGACATGGGTCATTTCTGCAGTGGTTACTCTATTGCAGTTACAATGTTGGTTTCCATGCACTCTAGAGAACTTTAGGCCAGCATACTTTTAATGCAACGGCTGTTCAATAATACCTTCGAATGCAGACAGGCAGAAAACCAGCACACTGAACTGGAATTGACCCTTCGCATGGAGTTTGATTGACAGGTGACCGGACCAATCATAACACCGATATTATGCACCCCCTGTTGCTATTCCAATGAAGGACTACATCTCATCAACACTGCCAGGTTAAAATAAATCAGAGGTAAAATGTGATCTTTATGGTCATAATCACAGACTCACCCACTGCCTAAAAGTAACAGAAACCAACGGCACTATCCAGACATTATGTCGTTACAGCAAGCACAGTAAGGCCATAGACCTTCGATCTTTATTTTGTTTACCTTTTCACATCCTGAATATACTTCACATACATATTGCAGACTTTCTTATTGCTTTTGGCTGAAAGTACACATAATTTTTTTCCAAGAAATGATCATTTCACGATAAATATTCTTTAGTGCAGTCGGAGCGCTTTGGCTGATGTCGGACATAGCAAAAGGGGGCGGGCTTTGCCAAGAGTCAATTCAGTCTTCGAACTCCTTTAAGTTTCAAACGGGGAAAAAGTAAAAGTACACTTAATGTTCCAAAACAAACTAGGTTCTCACAAAGGGTTCTTTGACCTACATTAATTCAGGCATACAGTATACTGTTACACACAAAGATAATAATGCAAATACAATCACAAAATCCTCAAAACAAATGGTTTTATTTCTTAAAGTTTAAGTATCTTTGTGAGCTTATGCACACACACTGACATCTGAGAGGTCTGATCTCTGACATACTCTACATTAGTAAGTGCACCACATGCATTTCACTGTGGGAACCTGAACCCCTAACTCTGCTGCTGTGAGAAACCTTGACCACCGCTGAGTGAGGGGAAGTTTAAGATCCCTGTGGAGCATTCACGTATAAACATGACCCAGCATCTTATAAAATATCAATTAGAACTCAGCAGCCTCTGGAAATCAGGCTTCCCTTGGAGATGCAGCAGTGAGAAGCTCATTAGAGGGGTTTATGTTGTTTATTCTGTTACTATAGATAATAACAATCTGCTCTTGTCATTAAATAGAGTCCACCAGGACATCGACAGGAAGGGGTGAATGCATAAATCCAGCTGCAAACCTACCAATTACTGTAACTTTATAATGTTTCTGGATGTTACAACAGTAAAGTGTTGTTAGTGAAATCACACACATTTTTCTAAAGTGTTTAACTGGTCCAGTAAAGGTAGCTGATCGAGGTGAAACTCACTGAAATATGTATATGAAAAAATGTAAACAATTCCTCTGGACAATAAACAGCGATTTTTTTTTCGTATTCCAATGTGTCTTGGGGTTTTGTACAGATGGGCAGCGTATTTGAATCAGATCTGTATAGCCTAGCTGTTTTGATCTGTCTTGAAAAAATATGCATGTGTTTGCTTTAAAATGGGATAAATGTGCTTCAGTCTGAATGGTCGGATCAGATTTCAAGTTGTTATTCCTCATCTGGAAAGTGGCATGACTGTAAAATCAAACACAGTGTATAACACTATTTACAGCTGTGTGTGAATTAACTCATTTACGCCCACATGTAGCATCTGCTCTCATAACTCTCAGCAAAATGCAAGTCTGGATGATCACTACAGCTACCCAAAGACATACCAGATTCTTATAACACAAAAAATTCC
This sequence comes from Triplophysa bombifrons, assembly GCA_029783895.1. Lineage (NCBI taxonomy): Eukaryota > Metazoa > Chordata > Actinopteri > Cypriniformes > Nemacheilidae > Triplophysa > Triplophysa bombifrons. The sequence goes on from CM056455.1 coordinate 11,708,835, forward strand.
AAATTCATGATTTAATCAGGAATTCAAATTCATGAGCTGTTAGGTCCCAAACAGTTTATCGTTTTAAGAAGCCATGAATAAATAATAAGGTCCTTTGACATTTTCACATGAAATCACTTTCATTCTTCCAAAGACTTGGACTGTACTGTACATTAGCCTAATGCTAAATTCAAAACAATTGGTGTGCCGCTAAGATAAATCTCACCACTGTTTGGAGGTCACCAGTAGTTTAATTGGAACATACCTGGTGAGACATTCCTCATGACTGTGTTGGTCACTGTGAGCTTACTCAGCACATAAGCAGCCAGTGTGTTTTCTCACTTTACTAGATGCTCTGTGTGTGCTTGTGTGTGTGAGACAAATGTTTAATTCAATTCAAATAGCCCACCAAACTCTAATCTTAGTTTTACACACATCCCTGTGTGAACGACCAGCTTCAACCAGCAAAAATACAGCATGATTTATATCAGTCCATCTTGGTTAGGTCCTTAATTGTCTAGATATGGAATTTAACAGAAAATTTATGCTGGGAAAAAGCTGCGAACCTATTGGTTAAGCAAGTTAAGTATAGCCTGCTTGAAACACTGGTATTCAAAACTGTAAAAGTCAACCTTCAATAAGAATACACTCTCTGTAGAGGAGAAGTAAGGAGAGATGGCAGTCCCTGCCCGTCCTACGACTGCCAGTGAATTATTAGTATATTTTTTCATAAGAAGGTGTTGAATCTGGGGATTCTGGTTCAGTTTAACCCCTGGCTTACAATCAAAGTGTTTAAGAGAAACAGAATATAGATTATGTAAGAGACCTTCTGGAAACTGTGTTCATGGCTCATTTTACTGTTCGAGGCTACTTTTTTGAGAGCAAATTACCTGTCCGGTGTTTTTTCATACTCTTAATAAAATGCCTGTGGTTTTGGTAACAGGATGAGTAGAACGGAGACAGCGTGTTGACAGCAATGAAGATTTTTCATGCGTCTACAGACTGCAGCCTCTGTTAGTCTATTATTAAGCCACTAGAGGCATTTAACATGGACTTTGTGTCAAAATAAACTTTGGTATAGATGATGTTCGGTCTAAAGTGTATATTTATTTGCATGAACTTAGGTTTACTTTGATTTCGGTATGCAGATCTTTTAGACCAGAAAAATTCAATTCAATTCAATTCAAGTTTATTTATATAGCGCTTTTCACAATGTGTATTGTTTCAAAGCAGCTTTACAGGGGCAAACAGGAAAAACAGAAAAGTTAAAACACAGCACAGTGCATGGTATTCATACAACGAGTAAGATCATACTAATAAATAATAGCTAATTTCTAAATAAATAAATAAATGAATGAATGCAGTCTCCCGGTGAGCAGGCCAACACTGCCCTGCTGTGGCGAGGAACCCAAACTCCAATGATTAATTAATGGAGAAAAAAACCTCGGGAGAAACCAGGCTCAGCCGGGAGGGCCAGATCCCCTCTGACGTGTCATAGCTGCACTCAAACTGGTGACATGTGATTTAAGTTTAGCATTTAATACCAAATATTGTAACTTCAGCATTAATAAGCCAAATAGTCCGTCTTTGCTCTTGGTTGGGGATGTAGTGGTCTGAGCTGGGATGGTCCCAGCTCAGACCCAGGTGGTCCCAGCTCAAAAATTGCAGACGTATGCATAAAAAAGATTGCCAATACAATATTATACATTCTATACACACATATGTACACAGTTAATAACCTATGGACACAGAACATAAGTAGTTCTCTATAAACAAAATACATAAAGAATATGTATTTTGTTGAGGGTAAGACACAGTTTGGAGTGTCTTACCCTCACAGAAGGAGAAAACATTTATGCACCTGTCAGTTGATGTGATGTATTGGTTGTGGTGAATAAGGTCAGAGTGAAGTAGAGAGTTAACAATAACCATTGCTCCGTTAATCCTGTGCTATATTGTCTGTGTAAGGAAGTAATTAAACAGCACTCCATCTTTTGAGTTGATGAATGCTCTGAACTCAGATACCAGTGGGGAACAGAGTCTGACCCGAAGATCTCCGTCTGCTTGTGGTCATGGACTCTGCACCCTGCTTTTCATGATTAATAGCTTATAATTGGTCGCACCCAGCTCGCTGAGATTAATAGCACGTAATGACTCGCACCAGCATGAAAGATTAATGGCACGTAATGGTTTGCATTGCTGGGCGTAATCGAGCTGTCAGTGGCGGCTTTGTGCAGGGCCGGCATCATTTTTCACATATCCGCCAAAATGTTCTACCTCTGATTTCTGACTGCCAGGCCTCCAGGGTTCTGGTGCATCTCTGGAGTGTCAGGGTCTTCATTTCACCCTCCGAGACCTCCAGTTTTTTATTGTGTGTGTGCTGTAAATCATGGACATATTTGCGACTAGAGCTTTAGGACCCCCAATGTTTTATCTCTCATTTACTGTCTCTGCAAGTTATCAAGTACATGAGTGACCAAGTGCATTTAAAGGAATGGTTTCCCTCCAAAATCTTTCATAATTTACTCATAATTCCAAAGCTGTATGGCTTTCTTTGTTATGTAGAACATAAAATAAGATATTTTGAAGAGCAGTGGTAACCAAACAATATTGACCTCCAACTGACTGCTATTGTATGGACACAAAACCACTTTGAAACATTGACTGTATACTACAGATGAAGGAATAATGTACTGAAACACATAAGGATAAATAAATGTTGACAGAGTTTATCTTTGGGGGGTCTAAACTGTCCCCTTAAGACCACTTCCATGCAATTCAATGCAAATCAATAGAATCTCTGTTTGCTAATTATTGGCCAACAAAGCAAACAGATGATTTCTTGCATTTTTAAAATTTTACAGAACAAATGCAGGGATTAAAAAGAGTGTTGCCTGCAAATGACCGGAATATTAAATGACTGTATGTCCCTGCATCCTCTCTGCATAAATCCAACAACAGCTGCCAATATTCTATTATTTACCAAAGGTTCATCTTCATTCACTTCAGATTGGCTGTTACATACAACCAACCAAAAACTAAGCATGTTTTCTGAGAGAATGTGGATATCCTGACACCGCCATAACACATGTGTGAAAGATACATCGTTGTTAGGCAAACACACCGATGTATTCATTGAGGTGTATGCAATTTCAGAATACAGGAAGACCAAATACGTAGGCATACACAATCTTGGCATAAAAGCTTGCATTTTCTTCTGTGAGGTCTTGGTCAACCACATGAAACACAATGATTTAGTTTGAATATGAGACGGTTTATATTATAACTTCTATCTCAGGCAAAGCGATCTTCTTGGTTTGCTGCCAGGAAACCCAACTGTCCCTGTCTATCAGTACAACGAGCTTAATCGAGGGTACACCTGCCAACTCGTTCAAGTGCATGTGTGTGTGTGGCGAGTGAACTCTAAAGCAACCCTCCCAGGCCTCCTCATATACTAAACAATGCACTGCCTTTCTCTACATGGGTCCGCTGCCAACCTGAATCCACTGTAGCCAGCATCTCATTGCCACAGGCTGTGTGCATTGATACCACACTGATGCCATACATAAGGGAGATCAAAACAGACAACTGTACAAATTTAAAGCCCTGGTGGCCTCATTACTCAGCGCACTTCTATCTGTTTATTAGCCAGTAATCATAGGTCTTGGCCCAGTTCACCAATGTCCCTAGACATCTCCTAACCCTAAGGGAAAAGTTGTGGCTTGTTAAGGCCAATTATGCTTTCACTTATTATGAAAGGTCGACTTGTCATAATTGCATGCTGAATATTTAAATGTGACTAAAACCATTATTATTATTTAAACCACTAATAAACTACCATTCAGTGTCCTAGCAATCACCTACTGTAGCAATGCCATAGCAATATCATAGAAGTGCAAAACATTTAAAAATGTTATATTTTACTATAGTACAGAATGCTGTAGCACTTTAGTTTCTAAGGGCCCTTCGTTTTCCCATAACACCAAAAAAAGGAAAGTTTTCTGGGTACGATTGTGTCCCCAGAATTTAGTTAAGTGGGTACTCACACCATATATGTTTTCCATGTTTTATACTTTCCATAAACAATGATTTTTAGATTTTATACAAACTGTGTATTATAACCCCTAATCCTGATCCTCATAAACATTTAACAACCAAATGAACATCATGTAGTTCTATTTATATTTTCCTCATGGGGACCAGAATCTGCACAAGGTCAAAAATTACTGGTATTATTATATTTGTAGGCTTACCGGGACCTATACAAACACTGTAAAATCGATTTTTTTCAGTGCAGTGTTGCGGTAGTAAATATTATTGAAGACATCCGTATGAGCACATTTTCTCTGTTTCCACCCCAGTCTCCACAAGCATTTCCTCCTGTATAAGTCACAAGCCGTGAGACTGACCGACTCCACCGCTGACAGCTGTTAGCCGTGCGTCCTGGGTGGTTGCTCAGTGTGTAGTACCTGCTGGCGGCCTTCCCTGACTGCCGGAGCTGACACTATCTCAACTTGTGATGATGTACGGTACCTGTATGTCTCTCTGGGTGGGTTGAAACTGTGAACTCCCAAATTCCTCCTCAGACTGCTGTGACTGACAATGAAAGAATGCCTCCCGGGCACAGGTGTGAGTTATGATGGGGGATTGAATGTGAGGCTGGCAGGATTGTGTGAAAGGACCATGTTAATGTTTTTAGGGGAGAGATAAAGAAAGGACCTGACCTAATCAGGTGATGACTTCACATGGGGGTGACTCATGAGCACTGACAGATGCTCCTCGCTCTCTCACTGCCCCACTTAGTACAGACAGATCCAAGCACCCCTTTAAGCCTAATTCCTGCTCCTTTCTGTTCTTTTGTGTAACACAAAATAAAGTTTAGTAGCTGTTAAATGATGATGAGATACTGTATGGCAACATAACAAATAGAAAGAATTAAGATGTGCTTGTTGAAATAGCTTACTTACATAGCAATTTAGTCTAATAAAAGCTTGTTTCTGAACTAACCACTGACTCATCCTTACTTTGGGAAATCCCCAAATAACTTGCTTCTAAATCTCCACAAAAACACACTGAAAACTAAAGGAACATAAAATAACAGTATCTAACTACTATCACACAGATGCACGCAAAGAATGCAGGGAGCTGAAATTCGCCTGGCCAATCTCAGTAAGAGTTGGCTACTTAGCTTTTGTTGTTTTAAGAAAATGGTCTGCACAGGAAAAGGTCTGTGGAAATGATATGAAACGTCCGGGGGCCATATAAACCTAATCAGCATGTCCATGAATATACCCTTACGCAAAGAAAATTTTTTTTTCTATAAATGTCCTGTCTTTAATCTTAATAATAATAACATTTTGAAAATATATAGAATAATTTATTGTTAATATATTAGAATATATTGAATAATAGGCTACTTAACAATTTGTAATTTCCAGCATATTCACATATTTTTTGTTTCTTAAGGCCAGAAGTCCCAGTTAAATCTCTGAAAGGGCAATAAGTGAGCGCTAGTCATAAAGATACCTTTAACTTCTTGCATGCACTTTTTAAGATTTCTGAGAATGCAACCGCTTTGCCTTGTAAAGCACTTTGAATAACCATTGTGTATGATATGCGCTGCACAGTATAAATAAACGTGCTATGCCTTTAAGTCATCGTTTTATGCGGCCCGCTACAATATTTTCTTCACGGTGCAGCCAAGAAAAACAAAACTCCAAAGAGTGAGGGGGGTGTATTCTGAAATTTCTAAAAGGAGAGGATGGGGGTCTTCCAGATTAAAACCAGCCGTTTCATATTTCAACAGATAAAACCCAGAGCAATATTTTAGTGCTCCTTCTCCGTTTCTCATTCATTATTTGGTTTTGGGAGAGTATTTGTGTGCATATTGAACTCACTGAAATCTTTTTGATGGATTTTTGATGACTTGGCAATTTTTAGACATTAAGATGTTTGTATCGGAGGAGTCACAGGGTACAAAATGAGAAACACAAACTCTGTCTAGCAGAAAGAATTAAGATATTAATGAGATCTCATCTGTGATTTTTCTTTCCTGCGGCAATCAAAGTGCTCTGTATGTTTTTAATGGAGGGTTATGGAAGGCTGTTGGTCTGACAGAAGGCGTCTGATGTTCTTCACTTCAGTGGGGAAAGCCCCTCTCCTCCATATCTTATCCAAACACTCTCTGCGCTTTGTGCGTTTCTTGGTCTCTGTGGTCAGTTTTTTAGACTGACCGTGTGTGGGAGGCAGACAGAACAGAAAGACACAGTGTGTGATGGGCTGCTGGTGTGCGTCTGCTGCACTGTAAACAAGCGAAGAAGACAATGATTCTTTCCTGTGTGAAGGTGTAAGCTTTTCCTGCCATTGCCCACTGAGTCAGAGTGGCATGTGAACTTGGCTTTCTCACACCCAGCATCTCCCAAATACACACACACATGCTTGCAAAGAGTATATATGGATGACAAGGATTTTCCACCGGTGTAATTGTTTTTATACTGAGCTAATAAAATGTGCTATTCCCAGACCCTACTTCTAAAACTACATTTTCAATAAAACAGTTTAGTATGTTTGGAAGCCTTTCGAATTACAGAGATATTTGACATGTCCTTACACCATGTATACACCGGACACGACCGGCAGTGTGGATACAATTTTAAACCATGATGGGTTCTAATACGTTTTATTGTCTTTCATCAAGTTGCATCGTGCCACATCTGATGTAGACACGGTGTCATAAAATATTATCATCGTAATCCCTTCGAGATTTCCGGTTGTGTAACTGAAACGATGTTTTTGTAAACAAGTAAGCATTCTGATCATATTTTCCGTGCAGTTGTCCTCTTGACATGTGAGACATTCCCAGTGTTTGGTTGAGCAAAGCTGTCAAATTACAAAATTTACATTAAACGTTGTCTAGGGTATCCCCCCTCCCCATAATGTGCCCTTCCCCTCTGAAGTATACAGTATGCGTCCAATTTCAGATTTGAAAATGGCTCATCAATGTGATGAGGTTTGACATCATTGATACAAACACTGTGCAGTTCATAAGTTCGCCTCACAGATAATAAGTACAGATAATAATAGACAGATAGTATGCATATTTGGCATGCTGTCACGAGGAGAGGGCTCAGAGCTTGGTAGTTCCTCCGAACTCGGAGCACCCGCCCCTTGTCCGGGTAGAGGGCCCTGGGCCTGGTATGTGCCCGGACTTGGGTCGTTCCCCCTTGTTATATTGCTGTAAAAATGTTGGCAAATGGGGAGGAGGAGTGCTGCAAAAATGTAGAGAGAATGAGGGTAAGGCACTTGTCTTTCTGTAGGGGTTTTCTCCTGAGCTAAAATGATGATTGGTGAGATTTTTTTGTTGGAAACCAGCTGGGTCAGTTATCTGATTCCTGAGATTGGTTGTGGAAAGCCAGCCGGGTTAGTTATCTGCACATGCTGCTCCTGAACGTTGTTCATAGAACATCAATTTGTGATATTGGTGGTGGCATGTCATATCCAAATGGACCCTGATACTGTATATGGATGGAGAATATGCTCAGAATGGAGAGAAAGTGCAATCCTCACATAAAATCATTTGGTTTTAAAAGTTGTTTCACAACATTCTTCAAAACATCTTCTTTTGTGTTCTGCAGAGAAACGTCATACAGTTTTGAAATAACAACTTATTTATATTTTTGGGTGAACTTTTCCTATAGTGCATTTACTAATGTTAATAAAAAAATAACAAAAAGTATTGTTAGAGTTATGGTGGAGAGCAATACGGGGTTGTGTACTTTGTAAACAGGAAGCCGAAGTCGTAGGTTATCTCTCTGCAGTGTAGAGGATGTTAGACAGGCTACTACTTTAACACACAGTTGTTTTTCATTACCGTTTCTGTCTCCATGACACGAGATTCCCTTCAGAACACATTTTTGACTACATCTGATGTCATCAACTGACCAGCTGTTAAGCGATAGCATTCACCTGGACTCCAGTGAATGGGATCCCACTCTTCAGCTGTGACATGTCAAAACCTTTTATGAAAATTGCAGAAGTAAGATCTCACACAAACAGTTCAGGAAATGTGCGAACATCCTGCGTCAGTAATTTTAAGACAGACATTAAATGATGATTAACGCACTCCACTTATAAACATTCACTTATTCCTACATTCCAACTTCTGACTGATCTGTTCTGACTCTATTTTCTTCTCTACTCTTTAAAAAAAAAAAAAATGAATGAATGAATGAATGGTTCTGTATACTGTGTTAGGTTATATGAGCCCCAATCCTCTTTTTTTGATTGCACTTATGCTTTTGTTGTACTTATGCTGTCCCAATTGCTTCCATTGCCTACCCCACATGTAAGTCGCTTTGGATAAAAGCGTCTGCTAAATGACTAAATGTAAATGTAAATGTAACTTGATTTAAATCAACCTCTACCATTCACAGATATACACCTTTCCAAACAGGGCTGAACCCTGTAACTTCAAGGTTTCTGGCCTTCCCCTCTCAGCTCTCATCTCACTTTTCTGGAGCATTATGAAAACGGGGAAAGAATGTAAAAAATTCACAGCATTCGGGCCGAAGAGAATAATTTCCCAGGTATGATGGGGGTGGAGGACCGAAGCGGACCATACTCAGTGAAAGAATCCACAGTATTCACATTCTGAAGTGGGTGTTAGAGGTGCCAGAACCCACAGAGCACATTGTCACAGAGCTGTTTTGATCTAAATCCGGAGATTTAACTATAGTGTTACACAAGAAATGATAACATTAACTCGAGATATTGATTTTGTCCTTTATTCCTCTCATGCAGAACTCACAATGTACACATTTGGTCTTTGTTGTTGTAGTTTAATTTAGTTGAGAGTATTTGTGCTCATTTATGTATGTGTGTGGTCAAATTATAAAAACAAACAATTTACAATTACTATCCAATATTTTTCACATAAACAAAATAACATTTCTACAGCCAATTTAATATCAGCTTTAAATAGGAAGCATTAAATTATATCCTTTTAAAACAAAATATATTAATCCTGATAATGCTAATATCACATGTTTGCATTTAGTATGGTCACATACATGCTACAATCCACACATATTTCTAAACCAGTCTCTGTTTCACAAACGCATATTTCACCTCATTTACCAGCTAAATGCAACATATATTGCATGAATATTTTAACAAGCATTATAAAACAGTAAATGTCTACACAAACATCAAAACACAAGTGTATAGTGTAATAGCCCTATGGCGCTAATCACAAATTGAGATCTACATAGCCACATATAAGAAACTATAAATACTCTTAAACAACATAAGAACTACTCACCATGCTGGGAAAATATATTTTTAAGTTATAGCTTCAAACTGGAATTGTTATAAACTTCAAAATGAACAACATGGCTTTTCTTTCTTAATGTTTTCTTAGTGTTGATCCTCCACCCAACCAGTCACCTGTGCCCACATAATGAGCGTCTTTAAAGGGACAGCACCAAACATCCCGGGCCCCAATGACCAAACAGGTCATTCAAACGAAGGACGGGTGATGTCTCAAATAAGATAATTCAACTAAGAAGAGGCAACTAAGAAGACTGGCTTCCGGAAGATACATTTTGTCTGCAGGACGGATGAAGACTCCTGCCAATGTTTTCACTTCCACAGTATGCACAATTCTGTCTGCATCTGGATAGACTTGAGTAATCAGACCTAGCGGCCAGTGATTGCGTGAAGTGTTTTCATCCAGAATAAGCACAAGATCTCCTATTCGAAGATTCTGCTTGGGTTGTAGCCATTTTTGACGTGTTGCAATTCAGGTAAATACTCCTTGAGCCATCTGCACCAGAAGACATCTCCCAGATATTGCACCTGGCACCATCTGCGTCTGTAAAGGTCTTGTTTTACGAAGGCTCCCTGAGTTAGAATTGGACCAGAACGGAGTAGCAACAGATGATTTGGTGTGAGTGGTAGAGGATCTGATGGGTCATTTGAGAGTTTCATGATTGGTCTACCATTAACAATAGACTCAACGCAGCCAAACAATGTTGTGAAACCCTTGTCATCTGGTGCCTGCTGCGCTAGGACAGAGTTAGGCATGGAACAAATGGTGCAAATTTGTCGCTCCAAAACTCCACCCAAATGAGAGGCAGCAGGTGGATTAAAGATCCATTTTACATTGTTCTGCAGCAGGTAGTCAGAAATCTTTTGTTGAATCCATTCACTGATTGCTTTCCGCATCTCTCGTAATCCACCAACGAAATTAGTCCCATTAACCGATAGGATTTCTGTGGCTGGGCCTTTCCTAGCAATAAATTGCTGTAAGGCATTGATGAATGAGTCAGTATCAAGGGTGTGCGCAACATCCAAGTGAATAGCTCTCGTAGTGAAACATGTAAACAAACATCCGTACCTCTTGAGCTCACTGTGTGCTTTCTTAACCAAGAAGGGCCCGAAATAGTCTATACCCACTATGCTCACCTGGTGTCACGCTAGAGTTAGGCAAATCTGCCATTTGTTGGATTTGCAGTTTAGCTCTTTACTTGCAACACTGCAGACATGACTTGAGAGATTGGTTAATTGCAGCACGTCCCTTTAAAATACAGAAACCTTGGCATATATATCTGCAAGCACTCTCTCTGGACCTGCATGACCCAAGCGAAGATGGTAGTGACTGATAATCCAGCAGGATGTCCACTGCATTTTATATCACTTGGTTTGGTGCATAGACTTCTTTGCCTCCTTTCATCTCTGCGTTTCCTGGCAAATCTTTTATGAAAGGTTGAGCAGTCCAATGTTGCTACCCAAGTCGTAAAAAGTGCGGACCAGATACCCATTGTTCATTCGACAAAAACTCTCCCATATTCATTCCTCAAGACATTATCCGCAGGGTTCAAAGCAGAGTCAGTGTGTCTCCACTGGCATGGTTCTGAATGCTACAACGCTTGTTGTTAATGTACCGAAATACGATAGTACTGTCTGTCTTAAGAAGGTCCTTTCAATTGGAATCTCCAAGTGGCGCTTGATATGCTGATCCAGCTCTGTAGCAACTACTGCTGCTAGCAGCTCCAGTCGTGGTATACTGATCCAGTTCTGAAACAACAGAAAAGTGATGGAGTTGAGTAACTAACAAACAACTAGTAAATGTTGGCCCAAGATATCTTGGAATTGTCAGTGCTGATAATAGAGGCAAGCCGTTTAACCATCTGCGCCAATGTGTAAGCATGTCCAACTTTAACTCCTCATCCCAGTTGACTTTCATGCGGCACAACTCTTGAAAGATTGGTTTTACTTTGAGCACGAATGGGATTGCAAATCCTAAAGGATCATAGATGGAACTGGTAGTGCTCAATACTCCTCTCTTTGTTGTAGGTTTGTCCACTGCCTCGACTTGGAATGTGAAGCAGTCTCTTTCCATATCCCAAAGAATGCCTGGTGTTTCGTTCAAATGTCAAATCCTCTTGATCAAGGACTTCATGCAATGATTTTGCCCAGTCCTCAGCTGGTATTGATGTCATCACTTCCTTAGAATTGCTTTACCACTTGGTTAATTTAAAGCCTCCACAGGTGAGCAGTTCCCGGAGTTCAGAAGCAAGTTTGACTGCAACCTCATCTGTTGGTACGGACTTAATACAATCGTCAACCTAGAAATCCCACCTTGCTGTATCCACAGCGACCTTAGAGAAGATCCACGGTTGTCTTCAGCTACTCGTTTTAGGGCAAAATTGGCAGCACTAGAACTCCAGACACCTCCAAAAAGGTGAGCCGTCATACGATAATGTTTAGATGGTTTATCCAGGTTGTTATCTTCCCACCACAGGAAACGAAGCACATCTCTCTCATCAGATGGCATACAGACTTGATAAAACATGCTCTTCTTGCCTAAACTTGAGAAGCACTCCTAGTAGCTTATTGGTTAGGTCTGGGCCTTGGTGAACATGGTCATTCAACAAAGTACCTTGGTACTGTGCTAGACACTCGAAGACAATACTTAGCTTCTCTGGCTTGCGTGGATGTTGCACTGGATGATGTGGCAGGTACCACACGCAACCATCTTCTCTGTTAATGTCAATGCCCTCTTCTGCATATCCTTTCAGCAAAGGGTCTTTCTTTAGCCTCTTTCCTAGATGGTCCAATCAAGGTATGGCCATTATGTAGTTACTAGGCATTCGTGGTAGATGTTCTTTGAAAGGGATTGGTAGTGTGTAGTGACCATCTTCTTTGACTGATTGTTTATTTCATATGTGTTGCTGACGCATAAAAGCTTATTCATGCATTTGTGACCTCAAGACTTGACTATTGTAATGCTCTACTTAGTGGTTGTCCTGTATCATCAATAAACAAACAACAGTTAGTTCAGAATGCAGCTGCCAGAGTTCTTACCAGGTCAAGAAAATACGATCACATAACCCCAGTTTTATCATCGCTTCACTGGCTACCCATTTAGTATCGTTTTTGTTTCGTGCTTGTGATATTATATATGGATTACCAAAACATCTCTTCAGAATGGCCATGGCTTCCTCATAGCCCAGGCTAGAGTTGGGGTTGTAAAAGCAATGTGAGATAGCATCTCTAGCTTGGCCGACAGTGTATTGATGCAGTCGAGTGAGTTTTTCTTGATCTGGCACAGTCTCTTTATCAATCACAGAGGAGAACAATCTCACAAACTGCCAGTACTTTACGGGTTCTCCATCAAACTTGATGATGTCAACAGGTGGTAGGTGCATGGAATCGAAGTGTGACTGATACTGTTGCCTTGACAGATCTAGTAGTTGGCATAAAGAATTCTCGTTCAGTGTAGAAAGTGATCAACGAAAGTTAAGGGATGGGTAACCTGAGACAGGAGTAGAAAAGTCTTTATTTATTGTTGTTAACTAGGCCTTTCAACGATTTTCCTTCATCTCAGCATCTATGAGTTTCAGAAAGCCTTTCAGTCCCTGCATTTCAAATTCGGCTTGTTGAAGTTGTGATTTAAACTCTGCACGCAAAAGTTCTTAGTGTTGAGCAATAAGCATGGAAAACTCTTTATACTCTTTCTGTCATGATTCCACTATCATGTCATGTTTATTCGTGTTATTTAAGTGGAGTCATGGCATAACCTATGGTTTTATGTGGGAAAGACATAGTTCTTTCTCGTGTCTCGTCATTGTTCCCTACACCTCGTTTCCTCGTTAGCTTTCCTTGATTGTTTATCCCTTGCACCTGCTCCATCTTGTTATCTCTCCCTATAAGAGTCCTCATGTTTCTTTGTCTTGTGCCGGTTCATTGTTGTTTGTATGCTCCTGAATGATGTACATTTACCTTGCCTGTCTAGTTCCTGTTTCACCCCAGTCTTAGTAAGTGTTTAAGTTTAGTTTATATTAAGTGTTGTTTAGTCTAGTGTCAGTCAGTTCTGGTTTTTGTTGTTTGTTTTACAGTCTTGTTTTACCCCATCGTGGGTATTTATTTGTTTAATAAATCTGTTCAACCCCTGTACCACCGTGCCTGCCTGCACTTGGGTTCTCCTGCCTTGTGTCTGTCTCTCTTCTGAGACAATCTTGACACTTTCTGTCTCAGATTTTGTAGCCCTTGATGCTTGGTAGATAGCTGTACTACATAAGACATTGGAAGGTAAGCAGCTTCATCAAGCATTGGCTCTTCCTCTTGGAAATTGAGTACGTCTGAAGATTCTACGCTTGGATCCTCCATTGATGGCTGAAAGTCCTTAAGCCAGCTCAAGACTGTGTGCTGCAAGTGAATCTCATGAAACCGCTTGACAGCCTTATCCAAAGCAGCAAGTTTTATATCCACCTCTTTGGGCTGGTTACAGTTCCATAGCGGTTGTAATCTGTGTCATCAAGTGTGTCACAGCAGACTTTGCCACTCCACGTTGACGCTCAAGACCCATTTGTTATTGCTCAGGGGTGCTATTTGTTTCTGAATCTTTGTCCATGTTGTCTTTAATCTTCTTAATTCATCGTGTTTTACTTTAACGTTACCCATGAAATGATAACATTAACTTGAGATTTTGTCCTTTATTCCTATCATCCAGAACTCGTAATGTACACATTTGGTCTTTGTTGTTGTAATTTAAATTAGTTGAGAGTTTTTGTGCACATTTATGTGTGTGTGGTTTAACTGAAAAAAAAAAAACTATTTACAATTACTATCCAATATTGTTCACATAAACAAAATAAAATTTCTGCAACCAAGTTAACATCACCTTTAGATAGCAAGCATAACATTATATGATTATAAATCAAAATATATTCATCCTGAAAATGCTAATATCACCCAGCAAACAATGACCTGGCGGTCCATCAGCGATTTTTGGGCGGCACAGATTCAGCGGCTTACCACTGCGGTACACTGTCGACAAGCCGATCAATGCAAAAATACTGTCGGTCTTCCAGCTTTTCTTGGGTGAAAACCCACCAGCGGCTTGCTGCCCGGTGGACCTGTGTTGGTACAGCAGTGGCAAACTTACAAGACATGTTTTATTTATTTATTTTTACAGGATGGAATATACTGGGTAAATAGTTTAATTTAATAAAATAGTAGGCTAATAATTATTTACTAAAAGCAAACTTTAGTATAAAAAACTTTTTTTTCAGTTAAATCCAAATAGTATTAATTTGCAATTTAATAATGTAGTAGAGTAGGCGGGGCGAGACCGTGGTTCGAGGAGATTGGGAGCATATAAAAGGAACGAGCGACCAGACCGTCGAAGAGAGAGGTCCGGGCCCAAACTTGTGTTTGTATATGTATTTATGGTTTACTGTGTTGTTGTTCACCGGCGGTCGTCCGTGAGGGGCCACCGGCTGTTAAATTACTTTATTAAATGTTTAAATGTTTGCCGGTTCCCGCCTCCTTCCTCCCGGGTTTCGGCACCAATGTAATACGATTCAATAAAATCATCCCTCACGGACGACCGCCACATTCATATCTTTTGAATATTTACTTAGAAAGGGTTTTATGTCTTCAAGAAAAAAAGTCTGTTAGCATCTCAACCGTTTTAAGAAGAGGCTAACGTTAACGTACTCGGTTACTAACGTAACCTCGGTTCTCTGAGATACGGGAACGAGTACTGCGTAGCAGGACGCTATGGGGGAAACTCATTTTTCTCCGATGACTGAAGCTTTACAATAACGCAGTGAATACTGCACGGCCATTGGTGCGTGTAAAGTAAAACTTTACGCCAATGGCAGCGAAGCTGCACGGACCTATGGCGATGGCGCCCGCCAAAAGGGGCGGGGCTAATGGCTATATAAGCAGACACATCGCCGTAGGGTCCTCAGGTTACTTCGACTGAAGCAACGACCATATGCAGCTTGTAAGCACGGCCAGGAATGCAGTACTCATTCCCGTATCTCAGGGAACCGAGGTTACGTTAGTAACAAGTACATTTCCTATCGATACTTCACTCGTACTGCGTAGCAGGACGCTATGGGGAACCAGTATAATCCCGCCGTGCTACAAGTGGAACAAAAAACACCATATAATCCCGGAGCCGTGGCTCGAGGATAGGTATAAGGCAGGGAAGCCCTGCAGAGGACGGAAAAGCCAAGCTAATAGGTGGCTTAATCCGGTTAATTGTCCCAAAAATGTGCTAGGTGCCGGTGTGGTTGAGGGCAACCACGGTCCGGAAGTCTAGTCTTAAACACAAAGGACCTGGGCCTGTAAGGCCGGAATGTCCAGACTGTAGAATCTAGTAAATGTGGAAGGCGAAGCCCAGCAGGCCGCCACACAAATATCTGCTATAGAGACTCCGCTAGACCATGCCCATGTAGAGGCGACACCTCTGGTAGAATGGGCCCTTACTCCCGTGGGGCATTGAAGGCCCAATGAAGAATATGCTAACGCGATAGCCTCAAATATCCATTTAGATAGTCTATGGTTCGTGACCGGGGAACCTTTGGTTCGGTCACCGAAGCAGACAAAAAGCTGTTCCGACCGCCTGAAAGGTGGCGGAACGCTCAATGTAAACTTTAAGCGCTCTGACTGGACAGAGCAGATTAAGCTCCGGGTCCTGCTCAGAGGAGGGAAGCGCAGATAATGTCACTACCTATGCTCTAAACGGAGTAGAGAGCACCTTAGGTACGTAACCATGTCCTGGTTTGAGGACTACCCGAGAGTCATCAGGCCAAAATTCAAGACATGAGGGGCTCACAGAGAGCGCCTGCAGATCACCCACACGTTTTACCGATGCTAATGCTAGAAGCAGTGCGGTTTTAAGCGTTAGGGGACGGAGGTCCACGGACTGCAGAGGCACGGAGGAAGAACCTTTCAGAGCTCTCAACACAGTAGGTAGATCCCATATGGGAACGGTGAGGGGGCGAGGAGAGCGTAGCCGCCTGGAACCCCTCAAGAAACGAACAATCAAGTCGTTCTTTCCCACTCCTTGGCCCGCTATGAGGCATGGGAGGCTGCGATTGCTGCCACATAAACCTTGAGTGTGGAAGGGGAGCGGCCCTTATCCAACAGCTCTTGCAGGAAGGACAGAATTAGTGATATGTCACAGGATTCTGGGTCTGTGCCGCGAGTTTCACACCAGGCGGAGAAGACAGACCACTTAAGGGTATAGAGTCGTCTCGTAGACGGAGCTTCGTAGTGGAGCATCCATTCCTCTGAAGGGACGTTGCTCCGAGATAGCATATCTGCTCCCTGGTTCAGTCTGCCTGGCACATGCGTTGCCCTCAGTGAGCGCAGATTGCACTGGGCCCATTCCAAGAGGCATAGTACCAGGGAAAAAAGGCGTCTTGAGGAGAGGCCTCCCTGGTGATTTATGTAGGACACCACTGTCATGCTGTCCGATCGGACTAAGACGTGGTGGTCCCGTAAGACCGGCAGGAAGTAGCGAAGGGCCAGCAATACTGCCTGCAATTCCAGGTTGTTGATGTGCAGTCCCTTTTCATGAATCGACCAGTGGCCGAAGGCCGGTGCGCCATCGCACAGAGCCCCCCAACCCATGTTGGAGGCATCTGTCGTGATCACCTTTCGTCTGCATGTGGTGCCCAGGGGCACACCCTGCTCCAACCAAGGAAGATCCTTCCATGGGGCTAGAGACTTGATCCACCCAGATGCGTAGGCGTCCAAGATGCCAAGCGTGTGACGGAACTCTTGGTTTCAGCCAGTACTGCAGTGGACGCATCCGAAGAACGCCTAACTGCAGCACTTGAGACGCGGAGACCCAGCAACATGTTTGAACTAAGCATGATCACATACATGCTACAATCAACAACACGTATATCTAAAGCAGTCTCTGTTTCACAAACACATATTTAACCTCGTTTACCAGCTAAATGCAACATATATTGCATGAATATTTTAACAAGCAATATAAAACAGTAAATGTCTACACAAACATCAAAACACAAGGTTATAACATTATCCATTTAGGCGCTATCACAAATTGTGATATACATAGCCACATATCAGAAACCATAAATACACTAAACAACATAAGTACTACTCACCATGCTGGGAATATATAACTTCAAACTGGAATTGTTATCAACTTCAGTCACCAACATGACTTTTTTCTTTTAGGGTGCTACTCAATTCTTATTTGTGCATCCTCGTTTCCTTTCCTCGCGTTTTAGCTCTACACCTTTAGGATGCGAGGGAAGGGAACAAGGAAAAGAAGCAAGGAGGGAGGAATTAACAGAAGTGAAATGGCATCCTCGCTCCCTTTAGCATCACTTAAACGCGTTTTCAATTAATGATGGCTGTACACATTACACATTGAAAATATTAAGAATAAAGTTAATTTAATTTTATCTTTATTTTTTTCGTTATTGCTATTCATGATTGTACACTTATTTCAAAAACACATTGTTACATATTGTAATTGCTATTTCGTCTGCCTTTGACAAATGTTAATATTGTTTATTCAATGCCTTTTTGTATATAAACTTGTAAATAAAGTTCGATACATACTCTGGGCAGATTTCATACTCCCCACTACGATAAAATAAGTTGAAAACGTGCTTAAAAGTGGTCAGAAATGTATATAAGGTATGTCAAATATATGTTATAGATAAATATTAACTATATTATTATATAACTATATGAATATTAACAAACTGTCTGAAATAGATATACATTTACAAAACAAACGTAATTATCAAATGTATGTATGTTCGAATATGATCTTAAGATGTTACGATGTGCAGGGGGAGGAGAATAATATGCACGTCAGGTTTAGTGGATAAAAATCTTCCACAAAGGAATCACATGTGTATCCTCGCTCATGACTCCTCAGAAAGACTCCTTTCTCCTCCCAGTGCAATAAGAAAATTGAGACGTCCTTAAAGATGCTGTGCTTGGTAGGTTTTCGGGTCATAGGATGGAGGATGGAGGAGCGAGTAAACGAGGATGCATATTGAAAACCCTTAGTGTTTTCTCCCTGTCTTTCCTCCCCCCAAAGCAGTCACCTGTGGCCACAGAATCTGCGTCCGTAAATCGATAACGAGGAACTTTTTGACCTTAAATTAATCTCCCTAAAATTATTTTAGTGGTAGGACAACTTTTAACTGGACAAATTTTACTGCCGCTGCTTACTAAGCTGAAATTGCATTTGTAACTTTGGTGTTCGGGATGGTACAAGCCCGACCTATCCCCTGCTTTACGGCATACGTCACGTTTTACTCGTACCCTGGGATAAGTTAGCCAACAGCTACAATCTAGTTTAACGCATTTCTCCAAACCATCACTATGGCAGAGCCAGCCAATAAAACAAAGAGGAGAAGAGAGAGAGTGATCGGACACAAATCAATATCTAACAGACTTAGTCCTACACTCGGCGACGCAAGCAGCAAGAGGCAACTGGTTGCAAAATGGATGGAGACCTAATGTTAGCCTTCCTGCCACTGGATTGGAAAGTCTTATATGTATAAATGTTGTTATTGTCCTGTACTTTTGAGTTAATTAGTAATTTGGCTATGCTTAGGTTGTTTATTGTATATTATATAACGTTACTGGTTCACAAATTATATCCGTAAGGTAGACTAGAGATAATGAAATGCTGCCGGGTCTCAATAGCTTACGTAGCATGATAGTGCCTCATCACGAATTAAGTGTGATGCTTGTAAATGACCACCCAAAATGACCAACAAAACCACAATAAAAGTTTTATGATGAAAAGTTGTTGATTATAGTTCATGCATGTAGACTAATGTTATCGGTATTTATAGTTACTGTGCTAGGGACTATTCCCATAGGGAGTTGAGTGTAAGTTATTGATTGCAGCCATTACACAAAGTACAACACCTGGTCGCGAGTGTGTTTCCAAAAATATAACTACAGAAAATTATTTGTGCTGGTTACTAAACACATTCACATCCATGCGCTGTGTTTTGGGTGACTGCAAATGTATTATGTAGCTAACATTAGGAAGTAAGAGCTTTAGTACATGCACAGTTTATGAAGTGACACAGCGGTTTCTGCCTAGTCACACAAATTCAAGTGTATTGTGCTGCCCACGTGGAAGCTTATACAGTGGCAATATTTACAACATTTATAACAGACAATTGCGCTTATCATCGACATGGGGGAACCATACACCAAAACAGCTCATTGTCGCATTAAAGGGACAGCACCCAACATATAGTGTGTACCAATGATGATAGGAATACCAGGAGCTGATGATCTTTCAGCCCAGATAATGCCTTAAAGGGATAGTTCACCTTTAATAAAAAATCTATCATCCTTTACTCACTCATGTGATACAAAACTTTGTGTGCTGTATTCACTTTACCAGCAACTTTATCGCTGCATGTTGCCAGCTCTCCATTTAAATGAATGGGATCATGCAGCTTTGTCACTGCGTGACGCTTACTGTGTAGTGTGAATGGGACATTAGACAGAAAACAAAAGAAGATTGTAGCGGTATTAGCTGCATGTTAAAAAAATTATGAGCTTAGCTCACCAAATATGATTCTCCACCAGATCTATCAAGGTCACATCCATGAAATTAGTTATTTAAAACATCAATTTCAGTCAGGGAATTAGTTTAGCTCAAAGTAAAATACGTATAATAATCGTTATTAAGTATACATATTTTACTGAGCACAGAAAACCACAAGTGAATATAGGGTTGTTTATTAAAACTACTCTACAGGGTAAACATAATGATGATCCATAAACACAAACAAAACATGAAACATGAAACACAAACGTGCTAGGGAGGGCGGGGAGAGAGAGAGAGAGAGAGCATGGCAGCGATTCTAAACTCCATAAAAATCATCTTTAACAAAGAGCTCAAACTTAACGCAGCTGTTCTATGTATAAAATCGGATACTTGTGAGCTCAATGCTGTACCAATATCCGTATGTGCATTTAGAGATGGAAATGTTCAAAAGGTTTCAGAATGCAGTCCTGCTTGAGCGCTGAGTTTAGGGTTAAGCTCCGGTGTCCGAAGTTTTCAAGGCCTACTCGGCCTCCCAGCGGGAGGGCCATAAGCCCTGGTCTCTGTTAGATTCTCTTCTGCCTAAAGTGTATATGTGAATTTTGTTTTTATTTTTATACCTGCCCTGCCCTGCCCCCAGGTGGCCTGCGGGCCAATGCCATGAATGCGATAAGGTGGCCAGAGAAAGTTCCTTTGTTTCTCATGGCGCCTTATGTGCATAACTCTGACAGTATAGTTAATTTGCAACTTATAACTAAACTTAGTTAGTACAATGCATGCTATAGTTATACCATACCTCATCAGATAGAGAATTAAAAGAGGGGTTACATAGTAAACTATGCCTTGAATTATGTTAATGTGGTGAAGAAGGCGGGACGAGAGCCGTGAGGCGGGGCATATCTCACGGTGGAAATCGGGAGCATAAGAGGACGAGCGAAGGGACTGCTGACGAGAGAGGACCTGGCCCTGACATATGTTTTAAGTTTGTATTTATGTTCTTGTGGCCAGCAGTCGACCGTAAGGTGGATGCCGGTCTTTTACTTCCGTGTTATTTTTTTATTTTTTTATATATTTTATATATGTAAAGTTTGTTAAATGTTCGCCGGTTCCCGCCTCCTTCCTTGCCAACTTTGAATTGTGTAGCTTTTTTTACAGTTAAGCTTTGAATCATCCCAACGTATGAATACAACAGAGCCTAAATCAAAACTTGCATCATTAATGGTTACAGTTAACTTAAGATTGCAAGAGTGCCGACTCACAACAAGGATATCTACATATATTTATAGAAAAGGACAGTTTTCCCCACCGTGTACTTTTGTTTAATAAATATACCTTTGTTAAAAACGCTGCTGTCTGCACCTGCCGCCTGGGTTCTTCTCCACGTGATTTGTGACAGCCCTGGAGAGATGATGGTCATAAATTTTTTGAGAAGCACCAGTTATCAGGCTATTTGGAGCTGACTCTCAGGGATCTAGGTGACCCCCAAGCGAGGTCTGTAAAAATCTGGTGAGGGGGAAGTTTTATGACATGACATGATCCAACATTTCACAAGCATGGCACTATAAGATTTTTTAAAGCATATTTAAATAGTCACGTTTATTTAATTTTTATTCTGTTTTTAAACAAAATAAAAATATAGTGGAGTAGGCGGGGCGAGACCGTGGTTCGAGACCGGTGAGTAATTGTTAATGAGCGCCAGCTGTGCACGCACCGGTCTCGAATCACATAGGAGATCGGGAGCATATAAGAGAACGAGCGACCGGACTGTTGAAGAGAGAGGACCGAGCCTGAACATGTTTTACGTTTGTATTTGTATTTATGTTTTATTCGCCGGGCGTCGACCGTGAGGGGCCGCCGGCTGTTATTATTTATATTAAACCTTTATTTAAATGTCTGCCGGTTCCCGTCTCCTTCCTTCCCTACTTTCAATCATTCTACATTGGTGCCGAAGCAATGGTTCTGGGGAAACGGAAGTGCCCAGTGCGGCCACCGCCAAAGCTTCGGTGCGACGGCGACCTTTGGTGCCGCGCCCCTGGGTCGAGGTGGGGTGATTTTCGTCCAAGCGGGAGCGGGGGAGTAGCCGCTGTCCGCCAGAGGCCGGAACCTGCGTCCGTCCCCTGAGGGGGAGGAGTAGGGGGCGGGAGTGCCGCAGCCTGAGTCCGTCTGCCCAAGGGGACTGTAAACAGGTTCAATATATAGCTGGAAGGAAGGACACGGGGTCGGCGGTTGCTGGGAGACGTAAGACTCTTTTTATTCTTAATTTCACAAAAATATAAATAGCGCAATGGCGCTTCACACTCAACACGTGGTAAGATTCAAAGACAGTCCACACGACTTGACTTTCAGGCTCGTTGTCTCCTGTTCACTCACAGGCGTCTCCCAGCTCTCTCTCTCCTTGTTCCTCCGAACTGTGAGCCTTTTAAGCTGTCTCCTCACCAATCACTGTAAAGAGACGCAGGTGATCTTAATCTGCAATCGGCCTATTTGCTTACCGTCTTTCCCGTGTCTCTCCTCCCCGGTACAGACGTCACTAAACCACGCCCCCCTTGCCACAGGGACTATCAAATTTTTTTCCCTCTCTCCCTTCTCTCTTTCCGGTAGGTCTGAGGGCTCCCGTCTCCGTTGTCTCGTCGCTGCATTATTCAACCCCAAATTGTTCAAAACGGCATAAATTTCTGTGTTCTGTAAAATACACAAAGTATATTTGGTATAAATGACATTTCTGATTACCATAGTAGAAGGAAATTAAATGGTAGCCAAAGGTGCCCTAGAAATCAAGTGTAGCATCAGTTCCCTTTCTGTCGGTCTCTCGACGTTGTGTCGAGAACGACAGATGGGGTTCGCCCTTGAGAACCAATCAACTCTGACTACTATAGAAAAGGCCAATGAAATTTGGCGAATGAAATTTGCATGCCGGGCTCCGCCCCCGGATATCCGGTATAAAAGGAAGCCGGCGTGCATCATTCACTTACCTTTTGTTCTTCAGAGCGTTCGCTCATGACTACGAACAGAACGAATTCAATGAATTCTTCTTCTGCCGGATCTACGACGTGTTGCAGCGGATCGGCCCTACCTGCAGCGACCTTCCCCTGGGCGTCTCGCCGGTTCCGGAGGTGTTAGAGATTTTTTCTAAAAAGTCCTTTTCAGGACTGACTGAGCATTCTCCAGCGCGGCAAGTCCCGCTGTTCTCTTGGGTGCGGCACCCTCATCGAGGAGGGGGATGGACACGATCGCTGCGTTAGGCGTCTGGGCGTCCAGCACGCTGAAGCAGCGTTCGTTGACACATCTGCCACCATTTCGTCTGCTACCTGGGCTGTGACATCTGTGGCTACGGCCCCGATGACCACCCACGTTAGCAGCGTTAGTGATATGGGGAACTCTGCGAACGTAAACCCGCCAGCCAAGTGCTCACGGGCCGATCGCACCCCGATTCGCTTTTCTGAACGTCCCCCAACCGGCGGTGGCATACCGTCCGGATTCTCACGCACACACTCGGAAACGATGTGTGACGTAGATGAGATGTCGCTCGCAGCATCGGAGGGAGACTGACATCCGACTCTGACGAATCCGAGCTCTACCCACAGCGGTCGAGTTCAGGAGGAAGCAGAAGTGATGTCATCCATGCTAACCCGGAGATGCGTGGTTCCTGAGGTCGGAGCGCGGTGCAAACCGTGCCCACCCCGGGTGCCATGTTTTTCCCGGAGGTGCATGAGGAGCTGTGTGAAACTTGGAACGCTCCATTCACAGACCGTTCCAGTGAAACTAGCTCCGGCTCCCTTACTTCCCTCGTTGGTGGGGCAGCCAAAGGCTACGTCGACATCCCCCGGGTGGCTCGGGCGCCGGCGGTACACCTGTGCCGCGGGCGGCTACCTCCTGGGGGGAGTCGGCCACGCCTACCGTCCAAAGCGTGTAGGACTTCGGCATCACTGGTGTCGAGGCCTTGCACTGCCACGGGCCAGGCTACCTCCTCTCTACGCCATGACCATCCTGCAGGTCCGCCAGGCCAGGGCGTGGAGAGAGCTCAACGAGGGTAAGGCCGACCCGGGTATAATGCAGGATCTCCGTGCCGCCACTGACAGCGCTCTACGGGCGACTAAGGTGGCGGCGCGGGCCCTGGGTCGGACGATGTCCATGGTAGTGGTCCAGGAGAGACACCCCCGGCTATACCTTGTGCAGAAGAGTGACACCAAGGAAGTCCGCTTTCTTGATGCACTCATCTCGCAGGGTGGGTTGTTGGTAACACCGTCGAGGACTGCGCTCAGCAGTTTTTGACGGTGAGAAAGACAGTGGCAATTAGCCTCACGTCGCGACTCGGCCGCCTACGGGCCTCCGAGATCTCACGTGATGTCTGCTTCCCTGCAACCCAGGACCCCTTCGACATCGGCTTCGGTTCCTGTGCCCCCACAGGGGGCACCCCGGAAGCAGAGGTCGAGGGGGAAACCTCCACCCTGTCAGCAACCTTCTCTCGAGAAGGGACACTGACGGGAAGACCCAGGGGAGAAAAACATCGGGCCCGAACCTTCACAGCCACGGCTCTGATCGGTCGGTACGGGACGACTCCTGCCTCGTCACCAAAGCTGGGCCCTTTTCAGGGCTTGGCGCCCACTACTCGCAGAGTTTTCTGTTCTCCCCGGGTGTATTTACAGCCTATCGCACACTCCTCTGGACTGTGCACGGCGAACCGACCTCACACCCTGGCGAGGCATGAGGTCGTACACATACGACAGCTGTCACCACTCTCAAACCGACAGTGTGTGCCGTTGTTCCGCCAGGCAGGTAAAAAGGCGGAGCCAACCTTCCCTCCGGGGACCCCCGCGACATGGTTAGCTCCGCCAGCCAACGAACCCCCCGTGGGAATGATGAAGCAGACCGTCCCCTTGGTCACCCTGTCACAGTCCCTGGGAGCTCGAGAGCTGCCCACACTGTCTCGCTGGCTAATGAGGGCGGTCCGTCTTGGTTACTCGATCCAGTTCGCCAGAGACTCTCCCAAGTTAGGGGCATCATCTCTCCCTCTGTCTGAGGCAGGGACCACTCCGTAATTCGGGTAGAGGTCTCCACCCTTCTGGCAGAACAGGCATCGAGTTCGTCCCTCAAAACCAAGATGTTCAGTGGGATACGACCCGCACTTCATCATTCCAAAGAAAGACGGTGGGTTGCAAAGGTCTGCGTACCCTGAACAGAGCACCTTCACAAGCTGCCGTTCAGGGTGCTCACGCAGAGGCGCGTCCTGACATCTCAGGTGTTAGGATTGGTCCCCCGGAGATTCCGATCTTCCTCACAGGGTAAGACAGCCCTCCTGACGGCGCTCACTCCCTTCAAGAGGGTAGGGGACCACCGAGCATCCTCCGTGTCCCCAGATTGCCTTAAATTCGGCCCTGAAAACTCTCACGTTATCTTGAGACCCAGGCCCGGATGCGTGCCCAAGAAGTTCCCACTACTCCCTCCGGGGCCAAGTGGTGAACTTGCAGGCGCTCCCCATAGGGGAGGAAGACCCAACCTGATCAGTGTTGTGTCCAGTAGGTGCTGGACCGCACACAGAGCTCTGAAGCTCTGACCAGCTCCGTGTTTGTTGGAGGACAGCAGAAGGGGAAGGCTGTCTCCAAACAGAGGCCGGCGCACTGGGTCGTGGTAGCCGTTTTGACGGCATTCCGATCTCAGAATCTCCCATGTTGGCAGAAGCGCCTCTCTAGCAGACATCTGTAGAGCTGCGGGTTGGGCTACGCCCAAACACCTTCGCAAAGGTTCACAACCTTCGCGTAAACCCGGTGTCAGCCCACGTCCTGCGTGGCGACATGTAGGACTGGCATCCGGGGGGCGTATGCCTGCGAAAGCACCATTCCACCCTCTACAGGTTTGGTCAGTGTGCTATCTACCTTTTTCTTCTTACCCAAACCCATGGCTAAGAAACTGGTACCTCATCTACCTCCCTTCTTACCCAGACACTGGTTAAGAATAGGCATTCCATCCATCACTAAGCAGCACCCCCTGGGGGTTGGCTGGGCAGAGCAGCCTTCCCCCTTAGGCCGGGATTCCATATGAACTATCACAGATAGCTCTAACCGGACCTAGTGCTACCGGACGTCTGTAACACCCCCTCCGTGGGCTGTTCCGTCTGATGTATCCTCATGAGAATGGTTCCCACTCCTGGTAACCCATGAACTTCCCCAGGTGGACCTCCACCTCGCGGTTAACTACCCAGTCCGCACATTCCATGCGTTCTCCTCCAAGGACGAGACCATACCTATATCCACCATATTCCTCCCCACGGGTAGGAGGTGGCCTCTGCAGCGCATTCCTGATTAAGGAAGTGGCGCTTACCCGGTGTAAACCCGAGCCGGACGGCCTCTCACCTGTAGAGAGCTAAGGCCCCCATCCGTGAAAGGTTATCGGTCAGGGCTGTACCCATCTTTCTCCAAGAAAGCTCTGGTACCCCCCGACCACCACACTGGAAGGTTACAGTTTCGCGAAAGCATCGAGCTGACACGCCCAGGCTTGTTACCGTCGCTTCGCTAGAGATTGTGACGCGATACAGCGTTGTGGCGTTTTCCAGGGGCAACCCCATCTGTCGTTCTCGACACAACGTCGAGAGACCGACAGAAAGGGAACGTCTTGGTTACGTATGTAACCTCGGTTCCCTGATGGAGGGAACGAGACGTTGTGTCCCTTATGCCACAAACACGTATCGTATTCTGCTGCAGTCGTGAGAGGCTCTCAGGCTCTTCAGAACAAAAGGTAAGTGAATGATGCACGCCGGCTTCCTTTTATACCGGATATCCGGGGGCGGAGCCCGGCATGCAAATTTCATTCGCCAAATTTCATTGGCCTTTTCTATAGTAGTCAGAGTTGATTGGTTCTCAAGGGCGAACCCCATCTGTCGTTCTCGACACAACGTCTCGTTCCCTCCATCAGGGAACCGAGGTTACATACGTAACCAAGACGTTCTGGCAGGTCACGTGACTCTTGTTTGCATTAGCCGATCACATCAGATGCATCTAATCAACATTAACCAATAGTCATACAACACACTAAACTGCGTCCTATTTAAATTGCCTATCTTTGCTCCTTATCAGCTGCTTAATCGTGCCGCACTCAAAACCCACCTCCATCTCCTCCATATCTGCCTGCATATGTCGGATCATTTTAATTTAATCCTGTTACGCATCATGATCTGGTTCCCCAGATGGGGGGACATGTATTGCTGCGCTCCCACTCTGAGAGTTTGCCCAGAAGAGTTACATTCCACCAACCTTAAATATTGCAAGAAAAATTACGACATTGGTCCTAACAGAACTGTTTGCTTTCCTAAATTCACAAATCACCTTCGCTTTATCAGATGCAATAGACAGACAACAAAAAGTGCTAACATAGAATCATGGTGTGCAGTAAAACTATTAAAAAACAATGAACCAAACCTTTATCGAACACGTTCTCACTACCAACTTGTCACATATTTATTTTGCTGCACAACATTTACAAGGTGTCCATTCACTAATGAGAAGCATCTGTTTTTAATTAGTTTGTCAGATCGGGCTGTTGTTTTAAAACCTGACTAGAAGATGTTATCCTAATTTATAGCTACTGACATTAGTGGTTTCTGGTTTGAGACCAGTAGGTTTGGGGGCCCTGTGTGGAGACAGTTTTCCAGGCCAGAACCTCTTTTTTTGTTGGTGGAAACATACAGGACTGAGCCAGCTTGGGCACTGATTAGACACCAGCCCCCAATCTGTGGAAAAGGTCTAACCATGGGTGTCTGTCTCACTCAGTTTGCAGTCATCATTTTGCTTTGGTAAAAATGAATACTCTTTCATACCCATTCATTCAAGTGCTCAATCATATCCTGGATATTAACATATTTAGATGGCAGCTCAGTAACGGTTACAGTTATGTTTCCACTTGAGCCTGGTTCGACACGGAACGAATACAAACTGTTCTCTGGTCGTAATTTTCGGCATCGTAACATTTATGTACCAGCTAACAAGAATAGGCATGGCGTGGAACATTTAAGCAACAAAAACGATTTGGCACAATGGTGGAAAAACACTCTAATTAAGCAACCCAACACTGAACCAACCCTGCAACCTGTGCATTAAATAAGGGTCATACTCCAGTACGTCTCTGACACAAAACTGTTTTGGAATCTAAGTATTTGCGTAGCTTCAAATTGACATGAAATCACTGTTTTATCATTCACTAAGTGAAAATTGACCAATTGCTTAGAAAAGCCCTCCTTTATTTTACCAAGCTTTCCTGTAGCTCAACCAACTCGAGCATGGCACTAGCAACACCAAGGTCATGTGTTTAATTCCTGAGGAATGAATTCATTAAATTTACAGGTTAATAACACGAAGTTGCTTAGGATAAATGGGTCAGCCAAATGTGAAAGCAAACTAAAAAAAGGATATTATAATCCAGGATTATGAGGACGGCATAAATTAGACCCATATCAGGAGCCAAGTACCATGTACATGCAATTTGAAATCCATTATCTCTTCAGACAGACAGAATCTAGAATGAGCCAAGAAAGCAAAAAGAGAGAGAAAGGGAATCCCACATAACAGAAGTGTGTTGAAAGAAGATCTGGTTTCTATAGCGTGTGAAGCTGGGGGATCCATGTGCCAAATCTGAGGCATGTGAAGCCGTCGCCTCTTCTCAAAAAGATGTCTAACGTGCAGGCACCTGCTTCGGTCTTCCTGATGCCTTGGCTGCTACCTGATCCTTTAGATGCACATAATCCTGGACAGGCTGTTTCTTTTTTGCTACACAAATGTGCATAAAACCCATTACATAAGAAGCTGCAGTGCGTACTGTCAAATGGTTATTTTGTGTGAAATATGTACTTTATGCTTTATACTGTAATTGCTGTGGAAATCTGTTAGGACATGCTCAAGTCCTTTAATGGCCCCACAAATTTGTTTTCGCACATGCAAAGTTCAAGTACACCCTTAAAAATAATGATTGGGTGACATTACTGGAGTGACACTACTATGAAAACGATGAATCTCAAGTCTAAGAATTATAAGAACATTTAATGATAACAGTAGGTAAATTTCCCAAGCCCATGAGCCAAACAGTAAAGTGTTTTAAAGTTAAAGCCTTCTAGAGGTGTACCCGGGTTGTATAGCCATGTACATGTCCCATGGTATTGGGCATTTTTTTATATTTATTTATTTCCACATTTTTCTAATTGTTCTATAAATAATCTTGATCAAAATATTTGAATGTTTTAATTTCCTATGTATTGGTACTCAAAAGTATCAAATGGTACATATCTTTACATTTGTCTAATAGTCTTTCAAACAACTCATACATTTAAATGGAGAAACACTGGAAACTTTTAAACTGTTTATGTTTTACTGACAAATTTTACATTTTAGCAACTGAATTTTTAATTTGCAATGTTGGCCTTTTTTTGTTCTAGTCACTTTAATACAAGTGCCACCTCTCCGCTATAGCTTACTGTCTTTTGTGTGGTGCAATGCATCACGCGATTCAGTTCTCTGCAAAAACTACATTTGATGCTGCCTTATCATTTTCATATATGCATTTGGCACACGCTCTTATCCAAAGTGACTTACATTGCTTTATACTACACATTGTTTTAAGTATGTGCAATCCCTGGGAATCGTTCCCATGTCCAAGGCTTTGCTACCACCATGCTCTAACCACTGAGCTACAGGAAAGCTGGCCTAAATGTTTTAAGGCAAAGTAATGTGGTCTCCCAGCCGTTGAACTGTGTGCGTTGACACCATGCATTTGCTTTTATTGTGTATATATGGGCCCAGGATTTACCTTAGTGGCCTCAGTGCTGGTGGAATTTTCATACAAATTCCTCTCACTGTAAAACACAAATCTACCAAACAAACACACACATACACTTTACTCCAACCCTCTTCCCTGATCGTTGAAAAATATGACGATTTTGCACCAGGGAGATCTAAACAATAATGATGCCGCATTAGTATTCTTCTTCTCTCATTTTAGTTCCTCATTCATTGATGAAAGTTGCCAAGAACAACAATCAGCATGACAAACTTACAGGCAACTGTGATTAGTCCAGTTTTTTACACAAGTTTGTTTCTTGAACAGTGTGAACACCGTTTCTTTGTGGTACTATCAAATCATTGTTTATTTAAGCATTCTGTCACTGCAACATTCATTCAAGCAATAACATCTTTTTAGCCGAACAATACAAATGGAACTTTGTTACTGCTGTATCCTGGTACAGAAAGTGAAAAGGCTACTAGAAACCAAATGTATTGCGAGATGTTGATTCCCAGCTATTTAATCTACTTGGATAGCTTTGATGATTAGAATTTAAGAACTTTACTTTTGTTGTGACATGATGCATGCTCGCATTGGACACTGTAACACTGGAGATTCCCAATCCAGGCCATTCCTGCGGCTTCAGGCAGTGGATCCAACGTGCGGCAGGAGATGAATCAAAACATCAGGAAACAGTTGTTCGATATAAATTCTATTAAGGCAATATAAAAGCACATGGGGCAAGTATTAGAGGCATGCTGCAGAGATCTGCGGCCAGAGAGTGTGGGACCAGGATTGAGAGAGAGGTAACAGGGAGGTCAGTGAGAGGAGAACACACAGTAGATTGGGGGAGGAAGGAGTTATAAACGGAAAAAGATGGGAAATTAGAGTCGAGTAAATGTAAACTGCGAGGCATGGAAAGGAGACACACCAGTGGCAGTTTAAACCCAAAGCATTATAAACTGTATTTTATCATCACAGTTGAATGTTGGACATTATGGTGGTTTATTTATAATTCCGATAGGTGCCTATGAGCTGCCACGTGGAAAAACGGCAGATAAATCATTTAATTCTGAAGGGTCCTAGCCAGCTGAGTATACCATTCAGATGAACGTGAATAATAATGGATAACCAGATAATTTTCTCCTAATACACTAACACACAAGAAGATAGTCAGGAGATGTCAACTTGAGTGCAAATTTGTAGGGCTTCCGGCTGTGTGTGTTCGACATAACAGTGGTTGCAAACTGGTTCCATTTCAGAACCCAGATATTTGCCAACAACGGGCAACCCAACATGGTTCTGAGTCATGAGTTAATAGATGGCAGACTCAGTTGCGGGGAAACAGTCAGAATTGTATTGATAGCACACAGCAAAGCACAGTGAACGGTGACACCACCAGACCCTCGGAGGAGGGCAGGGACAACCTGCAAAACACCAGACAATCTTGTACTGGAGATAACGGGAACCAAAGCAGTCCTGGTGTGGGGAGGACACTCGACCCGACAGCATACAAAGTGTGCAAAGAATCAAAAGTTTGATCCCATCCAGGAATAATCCACTGACCGAATTAAAAAGGCCTGGTGGAATGGGGTACGACTCCGGTACGCCAAATTCATTCACTTAAAATTCATTTTTATTCCTAAAGTTTATGTGTAGGGTAAGGTTAGGGGTAGGTGTAGGGTTTTAATATCTCAATAAGTTGCTATCATTTTAATAATTTGTATAAATATAATGATTTACATTCTGTTATTATTGCATACTGTTTAATGCACAATAATACTGAGGTGCAAATAGTAAATGATCTGCCACTATTTATAGCCTAAGTAAATAGCATCTACAGTAACTACTATTTCTACTTAATCCAAAGAAAATACTTTTTTATAATAATTTTCGGTTAGTGTAAACTGAACCTACTACTATTAAAACAGTGAAAATAGCCACTGCCTTTGAAATATCTCTTGAATCTCTCCAAAACAAATTGTGGTTGACACAAACCATCTTTATTTTTGCAGCAAGTGAATCCATAATTATTGTAGTTTGGTCCATTTTTTCGTTTGATATACTTTCTTTTTTCAAGGGAGATTGCAGGTCATGCAACCTATTAATGCCGGCATCTTCCCTTTTTGGGTTACTTCTACCAAATTATGCCAAAATACTGTTGCAGTTGGATGCACAGCTAATGACATATGCAACAAAATGTTTCGATTTTTTTGTTTATTTTGCTATCCAAACAATGTCCAGTTATAGAACTAGTTGCATTGCATTATTTGCATTTACTGTTGTTCATTTTTATCATTAGATGTGTTGTTTCACTGATAGGCTAAATAGAATTGAGAATGACTTGCTTTAAGTATTGGACTAAGGATGTTACCATCTTGTATTGCTCTGTAACACAAGAAAACCACAAGAAAGCCCCTACGGTTGAGTTCACGCTCCCCATTTCAATCTTGAGCTTCAGTCTCTCCCTCACTTTCTCAATGTAACGTGCCCCCTCATTTGCCCAGGCCTATTTCAGCATAAGTGAGAGAATGGAAAAAATGATTGTCTAAATTCTCATTTCAGCTATGATGAATATAACATGTCGGAAATGATGAAATCTAACTGAACATGAAAAGTCTGTCGGCAAAAAAAGTTTCCACATTCAAGTTACTTTTTTAAACCATTTGAATCCCATCCACTCTTGATAAGAGTAACTTTCCTTTGCAAACTGTTGGCCCGTTTCTGTCCTAAACACTTTTGATGTTTCCTCACACAAAAATACTTCCTGATTTTTTTAACAGGATAAAGTTGTTTTGAAGTAAAATTCAGGTCTATAGGGATTGAATACAGGTAAACTGCATCAATACTCAGGGGCAGACTGGCCATCTGGAGCACCGGGAGTTTTACCGATATGCCGTTGATCAATATGGGCTAGCCCACTGTCAGGATAAAAAGATGTTATATCATTTTCTTTTGCCCACTTGTTACTATCTATTGTTATTTCTGTGCCCTAGTCATTAAGTGCAGGAGCTGTAACAGCGCTCCTCAATTCAAAAGGTTGATCAATCAAATTAAGTAAATTCAGGGTTTACAGAATTCCAGACAAACAAATTACAGGGGCCAAGCAGAAATTCATCCAATCAAACTGAAGAAGACAAACTTTACTGTTTGCAAGTGGGCGCTTAAGAGACACCATGAATAAGACAGATCATACTGTTGGTCGGCAGGTACTTAACAGAAACCATGCACATACTCCAGTGAGGTAATTTTAATGATGACTGTGTAGTGAGATGTAGTAAGGCAAGCATAACAAAGCCAATGGTTACAATAAAATTGTTAAATGGTAGATTCAGCGAAAACATTCTGGTTTGCTGTTTTAAATGAAAACTTCAAAAAACTTGGCACAAAATGCGAAAAAAAAATTCAGCATGGAAGAATTCAATAGAATGCAGAACTTTTATCCCAGGTAATGAAACAGCTTTCATTTTTTGGCAAATTTGAATTTAATGCAAACTTGTCATGTATGCTTTGTCTTGGTTTAGTTCTTTGTTTCTGTTCTCCTCCCTCATTAGGTTCCGTAGTTGTTAATTAGACCCACACCTGTTTGTGTTCTGCCTGATTATGTTCTTCTCGTGTATTTATACCCCATGTCCTCTTTTTAGTTCATTGTCCGGTTTTGATTGTGTTATGTTTGGTTATGTCTGAATTCTGTTTATGTTATTCTCTTGTGAATTGTAAAAACTACCTTGTGGATAACTTTTTCTTTGTTGTGCACTGATATTATTGGCATAACGTGACAGAAAACGGACCGGAATAAAGGTTAGCTCGTTTTGCCATTTTTTTCTGTTTTATTCTTTTTGTTCTCCCCGGGTGGCTTCCACTGCTGTCCATCTGATCATTGCTGCTTCCGTGGAATGGGGCCAAAGAGATATATACTCTTTTTCTCTGTTTGCCCGGCTGAGGACATCTCCAGCCCCACTCCCAATCCAGTGACCAGACAGCTATCATACCGATGAACGGAGCGTGAGCCTGAGCCCGCCACAGACGTTGAGCCTGAGCCCGCCGCAACACAAACGCCAGCACGAGAGACCACGACTAAACCTGTCATCACCCTGGAGCCTGAGCGTTGACACTCGTCTGACCAGGTGCATGAGCTGGCAGCACCGTGCATTGCCCTGGGAGTGCTGGTGGAGATTGAGGGATTAGAATGAAGCCCCGTCCCCACTCTGGCCACAGAGTATGTGCTTACATCTTAGACTGGGAGAATGAAGAGGATAATTGGCTGCTTCCTTCCCCCCTGGTCCCATCCAGCTCTTTCACGTATTCCAAGTCCCGGCCAGTCCCGTCCAGCTCTTTCACGTATTGCAAGCCCCCACTGGTCACGTCCAGCTCTTCCTCATCTTCCAAATCCCTGCAGGTCCCATCCTGCTTTTCCAGGCCTTCCAAGTCCTTACGGGTCCCGTACTGCTCTTCCATTCATTCCAAGTCCCCTCTGGTTCCATCCAGCTTCTTGTCAGTCAGTACCTCCTCTCCAGCCTCCAAAAAGGTCCGACCCAGCCTCCCTCTCCTGCCACCTCTGCTGTTGCCAGTCAGTTCTTCAGCCCTGGGCCGGCTGGCATCTGTAGACACCTCAGCTCACCCTATGCAAACCAGCGCTGTTGGGTCAGATGAAGTTCGGAAACTCCAGCTGAAAGCTACCTTGGGGGTTGATTATGCCAATTCTCCGCATCCAGCCTCCTAGACCCGGACTCCACTTCGGCCCTCTGACCAATCGGCTTCCACATTGGCTCCTGGCTCCCTCATCTCCACCGTGGCCCATCATCCCACCAGCTCCACCAGGCTCCCTCGTTCCTCTGGGTCGGATGGTCAGTTGTCTGGACACCAATCCTCCGGCTTCACATCGTCACTCCGCCCATATGGCTCTTTCAGGCTCCTCCTTCCCTCCAGCTCCACCCTTATCCTCTGTCACTCTGGCTCCGCCGCGGTCTTCCGGATCCCACGCCTATGCCTTGGTTGCCTGAGCCGTCTGCTTCACCTTGGCCCTGCGGATCCTCTGTGTCACCCTGGGCTCCTCCTCCAACGGCTGCGTCTCCATTCAGTCAGCCCCCTGGTGTCGCCAGCTCTCCCATCTCTACCATTGCTCCTCCCTCTGGTTACTCCACTCCGGGCCACCGTCCTGGCCGGCCTCTGGGTCTCTATCCATCTCCTACTGCTCCGGATTCGACTCCCTCTGAACTCCTTCCCGTAACCTGCTTTTTTTTCATTGTGTTACATTTGGTTATGTCTGGATTATGTAATTCTCTTGTGGATTTATTAATACTTTGTGGATTACTTCTTCTTCGTTGTGCATTATTAATATAGACATACCGTGACACCCCTACAGGGAAAGCTTACAGCTGCTAAATTATTATGTTAAATAGCTGCAAAAAATGTATGTGTTCTCTTCCCGATTTATAAATCCTAAATGCTCACTTTTTTAGACTTGTATTAAGTTGATTTTTGGATTTTATATCTGAATATCAGACAATTTTTGTTAGCAAAGTCTTGTCACACCATGTCACTGTCACTAAAGTGTAACTTTCGGACCATTCAAATGCATTACTTTATATAGACATGCTTATCCAGGCATTTATGTAATATTTATTTCTATTGTTGCTTAGACTGTACTGGTCTTTTGTGTATATTGTTTGAGTTTGAAAGCTGTCCTTGAGAGTTATGAAAGGTCCTTAAAAAAAACATTACTTTTCTGAATTGTTGTGCTATAAAATGGTTTGCGCAATGAGCTGGTGTGATATCTTGCAAGCTATGTATTATGGACCGCTCCTGGCAAAAAATGTCCAGGGGCAATATTAGTCACAGTCTGCCCATGTCAATAATTTATTGTATTTTTTTGATTTTGCTTGAATGTATACAGAACTTGCTAATTTTATGCAGATGAAGTATGTAACGTATGCTCAGTTGTTCTCCTTGTAAGTGTTCCTGTACTATCTAACTGCAACTAATTTGTCTCCTGTCAAAGTCAATATGTTGCAGCTGTTGCATTTACATTTATGCAAAACAGCTTTCAAAGCATTCAGGCTATACTGTACATTTTATCAGTATGTGTGTTTTCTGGGAATCAAAACCATAAACTTTAAAAAGGCTTACACAATGCTGCACCGCTGAGCCACTGGGTCAACACATCACAATGGAAACTCAGTGGTGTGTCCTTAACGTGATTCGCATTACATATAAATACACACATGTTTAAGGAGAATTTTAATTTTTCATTAAGTTAAAAATAATGTTAATAAATTTTTTGAATAAAATTTTAAGACATTTTGCAGGCTAAACTCCAGAGGGGCCTACAAAAAATTTTAGAGAACCATTCCTTTATGGCCTGCAACAAACCAAGCATAGTCGTTCGCAAGGCAGTTTATAAATTTCTTAGTTCCTGTGTATACCACATTGTCAGTCAATCCCTATTACCTTTAGGGGCCAATTCAGAATGTTGCCTCACCAGCTGAGATCATGGATTCGGAACATTCTGATTGTCTCATCATCTTAGCAAACCAATGCACAAGAATGAAAACTGAAGTGACAAAGCAACTAAACAACAAAGAGAAGAGGAAACTCAGGAAACTATTCTTTTTTTTGCATTTCTCAATCCAATTTCAGAATATTTACACATATCTGTCTGTGGTGACTGATGAGCAAGATTTGTATGTAACTGGTAAGCAAGCTCTGCTTTGTTTACGTTTGTATCCCAGAAGTCACTAGCTCTTACGGTTCAGAGCAACTTTTGACCCAAACACAGACAACGTGAGTTGACCCCTGCAGTCTCCTTTTTGTCGTCGCTAGTGTGTCAATGTATAAAGACAAATTTAAGGACTATCTACCCACCCACTCTAACTTCAGAAAATGCACATTAAGACCACTTATTTTATGTTCTTTTCTGAGTTCTGTCTTCATATTTCCTGAAAGAAAATGATTTGACAGTCAATCGTATAAGATGTCGTGCCGTTTGAATTTTTGATCCTATTCCTTTGTTTGGAGTAACTTCTCAACGGCCTTTCAAAAATGTTCTGCACGATTTACAAAGATACTGCCTGCCATGTGCGTTGCTGCTCTATATCTTTCAAACATAAACATAGAGATGACATCACTGGCCAGTGACACAGAGATCAGTACTTTTTTGCAGCCACTTGTTCATCCTGCATTTGGGACATCTGGGGAATACAGGGAAAACAGCCAATCAGAGCACACTATGCCTATTTTTGCTATAGCTGCTGATTTTTGCAGACCAATTGGTTCACGGTAAGATAACAGTATTTCCACAGAAACCCTCACATGGTGTAGAGGTTCATACATAAAGACGTTACAAGGTCTCTAAAGTGTTACATTGTGAATCTGTTAACAGAGATTCAAAGCTAAGCCTTTTGCCCTATTCAAAGCTAAGTCTCTTTGGTGAAAACACAAGTTTATGTGCACAGAGAATCACAAAGTTCTCCTTTTTCTTCAACTCTTGAGCAATGGAAGGAAGAAAAACATGATGGAATGATGTAAAGATTACACTGCACTCTCCATGTTGTCTTCATTCCTCATAGCGTTCATCAGATCAGATGAGGCTGAGGCAATCTCATCGGAAAAAAGTGAGGAGAAGATCCGTTATTGAGCATGTTTGTGGCCCACTGCTATTGACCATAAATCATTAAACCAATCATTAGTGTGAAAGGAACTTTTAATAACTCATAGTTAAGTTGATTTGAAAATAACATGTTTGTTATTGTTGGTAGCTATGTAGTAGTTTCGGCTAGGTTGTTGAGATTTAAGAGCCGTTCTGTTGCAAATAAGGAAATAATGTAAATCAGGAAGAATGGCGTCAGTGTGGCTATGTACATTTAAATAAAAGACATGAAAAGTAATTTGTACACTAATTTTCCGACTGGTTAACAAGAATTTTCAGGGCTCAACAATAAAAGATTTAGCTTGCCTGATTTGGCAACAAATTTGGATGTGTTTGCTCTGCCAATGTTTTCACTAGCCCCACAAAAAATGACACATTTCACCAGCATATTTCAAATCCTTTAAATGTATTATAACACAGAATATTTAAAGGATAGGACTTGAAATTAAGTGTCCTTGTAATACTTTTTTGTTGAAATATTAGTTCTTAGTCATGTTTCAGACAGTTATGTTTGATTTCCTGTAGTTCAGTGGTAAGAGCATTGTGTTAACAACGCAAGGTAGTGAGTTCAATCCCAGGGGATTGCACATACCTATGTATAAATGTATAGGATATTGCAATGTAAGTTGCTGTGGATAAGAGCATTTGCCAAATGCGGAAATGTCAGTGCAAATTTCAACTACATTTCAGATGTTTTCCCAAATATCTGTTAGAAATAAAAGCAAAAAAATAAATTATGAATGAATAATTCATTTGAATTTAGTTGTGCATTAAGAATCATTGCATATAACAATGAAATGCAGATAGGTCAGGCACACACACACTTTTGTGTGTGATAATACCAAATTTTAAAATGAGTAAAGACCTCTCATTTACATTAACTATTTTAAAGATTTATTTTACATTTTATTAAGTAGTTGCTTATAAAAGGATGTTCAGGATTAATCATCTACTTTATAGGTGATATTTAACCTATTTGTTTCATGATTTATCACATCTGAGAGACATAATCTATAGAAGTTAGTTTACCCTCTAACATTAGCACACATAAGGTTGTTTTAAATAACAAACAAATCATTCACAAATCAGTTTAATTGTATAACAATGAAAATATAGTTAATATAGATATAAATTGATCAGATACAAAAAAATGTGATGTTTGAATGTATGGTAAAATCCCTGTGATTGGGTTGCATACATCATATCTTGTAAAATCTGAGCACAGTTTAAGATTAGTTGTTTAGATCTGTTCCTTAACACCAGATGGATTAATAGGACTTTTAAGAAAAAATTGAGAAGCAATTTAATGGAAATTCAAAGTCACCAAAAAAAATTGCTTTTTATTCTGGTCTTGATTCATAAAGGAATTTTATGCCAGAAATGTACACTTTTCAAACCCTTAATGTTTCATGTTGAGTCTAAACATCGATCATCGTCAAGTTTTCTCTTGTATATGCAGTGTAATTAGCAAAAGTACGATTTCTTTTGGTAAACGATTTAGCTTTTATTGCATCATAAAATATCATCAAGTACAGCAATTCTTCACAGATGAGCTCCATCATCAAGTATTTAAATGTGTTTGCAAATCAAGGGATAAAATCTCTCTATTGCACTGATTTCGAAAGGACTTCCTATTTCAAACAGCTGTCCTCACTGAAATGCCCTCAGGGCTGGCAAAACATCTCTGCTTGGGACAGTCATTTTATAGTTTTGATCATAAGTTTTCTTTCCCTCTCGCAGAGCATATTCATTCTCAATGGATGATAGTATTTATTTTTCTGTGCTGTGTAATGGGTGGACAGGACCGCACGGTGGGTGTTGGCACTCTGATGTGGGGAGCCGTCTCTGTTTTTGGGTTTCTCTGTGGATCTGTGCCAAAACTTTCACAATAGGCTCCCTGATGGAGATGCTGATTGCATATAAATGCAATGCAATGCAAGCATTAAGGGTCCAGTGGGAATGTCCGGAAAATAATGTGCAGTTTGCCAAACAATACTCTTTGGATTGGATTTAATAACTCATTGATGTTGCAATGATCAATCATCACATTATTTTGTATTGTCCTAGGTAAAATTATCATCATGTTGATTATCATCATGTTTCATCAACAGCTGCCTGGTTTTGCTTTTATTTGTCTGTGGAGAATGTTATTGCTGTGCTGTAATTAGGGAATAAGTCACCTGATATTTACATGAGATTAACAGTAACAAAATAAAAAATAGACATTCCGGTCATTAAAGGAAATGTTGATTTTAATCATAATCATAATTTTAAACCTTCAATCATAAGGAAGGATAGACAGGGAAATGGTAGCTTGAACACAGACATTCAACACCAGCCTACCTACCACAACCAGGTCGGTACCTGTCCAAACATCAGGGGTAGACTCCGCCCTGCCTTCATTTTCGGGCAGGAACAGCGAGAATCTGCAACCTTCTTAATTCAAACTATAGACTGAGTCCACACCAAAGAACCTCATCATATTATCTATTTTCTACCATTTGCTGATTTTCTTAAAGAAATATTATTTCGACATTGTCTTGCCTCCTGATCCCCGGTTTAAATTACTATTCCTTAATCACCATATTTGAACAGGATTACATATAGCATGCATAAGTTCCTGTAATACTTCTACTGTTATAGCAGTTTCATAAACGCAAAAAATTATGCAAGCTTTTTGTTTGATCTCTTACTAATGTGAACTTGGTGCTGCTCTTCATTGCTTTGTAACACTTCCAACATTCCTGCGATAACTTGGATGAAAGGCCTCCTCTCCTCTGAAGGTTTAGACCATGGCACAGGCAATTATATCATAAATTGGAACAGATTTCAATCATTTCTATAACCAAGGTGCTAGGTCAGCCTCAGCGTGGATGTCTTGCCTTGGCCCACAGGGGCCAGCCGGGTGGGAAGAACCAACATATGAAGCCATGTGAAAGAATGATGTCATGGAGATGGGGGAGATTTCTGCGAAGTGATCTCATTGTGATTGATCGTACTGAGGAGGAACACACAGCTGTACCTGAGCCTTTAACAGGTGGTTGTTGTAGGGCAGAATATATTTACAGTTATGATTATGACGTTCACCTTGGAAAAGCTAAAACAGATATTATTATTGTGTATATTTTTGTTATCCAAATACCTTGTCCTACCCCACCATGAAACAGATATAACTCTCAAAAATCTATTTCAGATTTTTTCCTAGAAATGTAAACACTATGCCTTTATCAAAACATTGCTCTGTTTGTTTGAGCATTCTGACCAGCCCAAAAGAACAATACTGGCTCAACAATTGCCATGATTTTGGGAAGGGACGCCCTGTTTTACTGATCAATGGCAGACAGGGGAATGTATTATTTTTGAATAGTTTTGAAAACAGAAGAGTTAAACTGCCTTTTGAGCAAAGCCAACAATGAACATGTGCGCCATTAGCTTTACATTAGATTACATTTAACTTCAATGTACACAATACATTAATTACACAGGTACCTCCTGAATGTTTCATCGTAACTCTTTTTATATTTTATTTGAAACAGATAGTGCTTTGGCAATAAGCAAGCAAATGTTTACAATACAAGAAAAAGTTCAAAATCTATACCAATTACTCTCCCTCATGTCGTTCCACAATCATAAGACATTTGTTAATCTTCAGAACACAAGATATTTTTTAAATATATTTTTAATGAAGTCTGGCAGCTTTCTGTAAGCACCAAACACATGCATTGTGAGAATCAGCTCTTGCGTCAGCACTAGGGTTGGGTATCGTTTTAATTTTAGCGATTCTGATTCTGCTTATCGAATCTGGTTCTTATCATTTCTCTGTTCGGATTCCAATGTTTTCTGGGGTGAAAAAATAGCAAATACTTAACGAAAAAAGTTTTTACGTTTTATTCTTGCCACATTTAGGCTATAATCTGACCAGTTGGCCAACTCATTTTCAAATAACAACCGCTCAAAACTAATAACACCCTGTAACCTGTATGCTGCTAATAATTTGAGAGGGGCAGTTTAATATTACACAAAAAATATTCTAAATATGTCTTTTAAAAACATATATAACATTATATTTACAAATGATTAAACCAATTTGCCTGTTCGTGACTTTTGAACGTCGTTTCTTACTTAAAAACCGAAACGAAATGGCTTTTCCTCGCAGAAGATCTGCATTTGGTAAAATAGGGCTAATAAAGTATTTCAAATTCACATTTATGTCCTTTTTTTCCATGTCCATGTTTTTCCCATGTGGCAAGTAGCCGTGTAGTAAGCGGGATAATGTACAAGCAGCCGACTGTTATCGCGAAATAAGCCCCTTCAGGTTGATACAAGACCCTCCGCTTTCCGTAGGGTCCCGATCACACTTTCAGGGCTTATTTCTGCGATAACAACTGGCTGCCTGTACATTATCCCTTACATAACACAAAAATACAACATAAGAAGTTATACATAATTTTTTTTATTGAATCATTCGTTCAAGAGCCATTTAAAACTGTAGATGGTGTTTTATCTGAACAATTATTTATGAACAAAACACTGAATTATTTCATTTTTTAAATGCATGAATAATTCAAATGAATGTAATTTAAATACTAAAAAACATGCTGTCTTGTAGCTTCCTGAATGTATTTAATTGTGAAAAAAAATAAAGTAACTTAAACAAAACTGATTGTCTTTTCATCTCTATCTGTATTTTGTACATTCATGAGTGACTGATAAAGTTAGGAATCGTTAAACAGAACCGAAATACGCGCATCCTATTGATTCCCCAGTTTTTTTAAATCTGGAATTTCCCGGGTTCTCGGACCCAACCCTAGTCAGCACCACATATATGCGCCATGTGTTGTTGAAAGACTGCTGCAATTCCACACCTTTGTGGTCTACTTTATGTTGATCACAGTCTAAATGTAACCAAGGTAAATTTCTACTGGCTAATATGTAAATTCCTATAGATTACTGTACAGACACAAATTAAATTCATTATACATTATGCACTAGCCTATACATACAGTTTTGTGATTCTAAGAATTTGAAACATCTAAAGAGTACGAATGTTCCTGATGCACTTGAACAAATCCAGCATGATCTTGTGGATATGGCTATAGACCACATTGAGATCAGTCTGGTTGAGCCACGCAGAACCTGGCATATATATACCAGGATATCCTAATATGCCTCGCAGCGGCTGTGAAAGCACATCATATCCACATTATGGAATAGCATGACTGTGTAAATGCAGTCTTCCGCAACAAGATTCCTTTCACTCAAATTTATATCACATGCATGCACACGCACGTACACACGCTTGCTATTGAAATATCAGATGTATTTTCTTTCACCCAGTTTTATCTGTAGAGTGAATTACATACATAGAGAAAACACAAAAGTCGAACACGAAAGACAGCCAGTAAAGCAGTGAAAGGAACTGAGCCTTAAGCAGAACCGAGCTGTTTCAGGATTGATTGTCCCATGATTATAGGGACTTTCTGAACTGCATTTAAATAAACTGCAACTCAAACTTCTTCCGGTGTAAAAGGTCAACCAAATAAGTCTTTATTTTCACAGCAAGCAGGTGTCCTGTGGAAGTGGTACAGGAATAAATTACCAGTTAGGATTAGATCTGAACATTCAGAAAGGCAATGTTTCCTCTGATGCGACAACTGTATGATTATAGCTCCACTAAAGATGGGTCCCATGGAGGTTCTAAGTGGTCCAGAGAAATTTTCAGGAAAATACATTTTTTAAAGGTCTACTGAATATTATTACAGTTTTATTAAGTGTTCACATTAATTTCTAAATGTTTTCTTTCTTGCCACATACATGCTTTACATATTTATTTAGGTTTTGTATATTTTTTGTGAATTTTTCTCTCTACAGTTCCCTTTATCTCACTCACTGAGGTTTGTAAGGCAGCTTTCATTATTCAAATGTATTGTGAAAGCTGCTACAGTACAAATACAATTGAATGAAAATGTTTCTGAGCAATTTGTTGTCTTTAATTTCACACTTATTTATCAAACACAGTTTAAATGTTTCTTCATACATACAAATATATAGATTGATATGTAGGGGTCCCTCACAAAATGTTTAACATATTTTGTTCTGATCCTTGATTCTGATTGGTGCTCTAAGTTGTAAAATTCTCAAAACTATAAAGCACATTAATTGCTACAACCAAACAGTTTTTTTTATGAGCAATTAACTTCATTGATTGGTAGAGC
This sequence comes from Triplophysa bombifrons, assembly GCA_029783895.1. Lineage (NCBI taxonomy): Eukaryota > Metazoa > Chordata > Actinopteri > Cypriniformes > Nemacheilidae > Triplophysa > Triplophysa bombifrons. The sequence goes on from CM056455.1 coordinate 11,752,309, forward strand.
AATACTATTCTTTATTAATATCAATACATTTTATGTACTGTGTTTTGTAATATAAAAACCTTGTATATGAAATAATTGTTTCATAAAAAATGCCCTGTGAAGCCTTGGTTTACAGGGTTTATAACAACTAAAGGGGTTTTCGAACGCCACTTCGTGTCGTGTCTTGCCCTATCACACACCCGGCGCAAGGCGCAGCGCAAGTTATATTGCTAGTTTCAGCCCGACGCAGATCTAATTTGTTGTTGTTTAAATAGCAAATACATTTACGATCATGTGTGCACCCATGGGCTTGTTTCTCTGAAAAAGAGGTGTTCTCAGGCGCATTGTTGGCGTGTTGCTATTTTGAGGAACTGAAAATAGACTGTGCCATAGACCAACTCAAACTGGTCTAAAGTCAATGGCGCAACATTGTTTTGTTATTTAAAGAGGTGTTAGTAGAAAATGCACCTCTGGGCGGGTCCACAAAGCGCTTTCACTTTATTTATTACACAGAGGAAAGCGCAGCACGCAAACAAGCCAAATATAAAAATAAATGGAGTACAATGTAAAAGATGATTATTGTGGACACAAAGATAAAAATCCGGCCTTTCCTCTCTGGAGACTCGTCCAGTGTTTGCTCTTGCAAAGTCCGCCGTGAAAAGAGCGAATCTGCCATGGCACAAGCGCAACTGGCTCTTAAAGGGAATGAGAGATGAGACTCTGATTGGTTTACTGCACGTTACCTTTTTATATGTATATTTAAGACGAGTTAAATAAATAATAAGTCGTGTCAAATTCAGAGCGGAGATGTGTGCATCCTTGTGACAGGTTCCTCTCTGAACTGGACAAGCATGAATATTGCTTTGAGTGACCATGCTGCCCTGGGGCTCGAGGGAGAGGGCGAACTCTGCGATGCCCACGGCATCTCCGTGATTAGCTTTCTTTCTTTAAAAGGGGTTGAGCCGCCACTCCCTTGTCCCGGGGTTTGATTTTGGCAAGGCAAGGGAGACGGATCCGTCCGCTTCCCCTGTTCACTCACCGAACTGCGACGTCCTAGCGTCCACTTCCGAAGTGTGGCCCGGCACCTCTTCGGATCGGGCAGAGGACAAAGCATCCCTTGTTTCTGCAGGGTTGGAGAGTGCCGCCTCTGGGCGTTCCTCTCATGATTCTTAAGCGCTTAACGAGCTTCTATGGGTGGTGACGAATGCAGTCGACCATCTCAAGCTCGACTGGTCGCAGGAACAAGAGGCCCCCAAGGGCTCAAAGTTAGACAACAGATACCTCTCGGGCCGAGGGGAGGAGCCCCAGCGTAGGTCCCTCCCCTTCTTTTAAGATTTACACAGCAAGTTGTCCTGTTCGTGGCAAAAGCCACATTTCACCATCGATGTTGATTTATTTGACTATCATTGGCGCGAAACCAAGTGGGTATACAAAGGTGCCCTGTGCTGAAGAGACGTTGATTTCTCCCCGGGACATCGTCGTCCCTGAAAAAGCCTTCTCTCCCCACCAAGAGTTATGAGCTGGTGGGGAAGGCTTTTCAGGCAGCGGGTCTGGCTGGTGCTGCTCTGCACACCATTGCGGTTTTGCAGGAATACCAGGCTGACCTGCTGGTTGATGGGAGCACTGGCAGGGCACTGATTGACGAGATGGCATTTGCAGAGCTATGCCGAGCCACAGACTTGTCTCTCCGTGCTACCAAGCAGACGGCCCGTGCCATTGGTCGTTCTATGGCTGCATTGGTCACCACAGAGAGACATCTGTGGTTAAACCTCACAGGCATCAAGGACAGTGACCGGCGTTCCTCCTTGATGCCCTGATCTCCCCCATTCTGAACTGTTTGATGACGTGGTTAACACCGTGGTTACTAGGTTCCGGGAGGCAAGACGACACGAGGAGGCATTTGTGAGGTATCTCCCCCGCTGTGCTCAAGCACCGGGAGTGTTGGCCACCCACTCCGGAGCAGTTCCCCAGTCCAGACCAGGCACATATTCTTGGGTGGGTCCAATCTACTTGAGGCGTTAGGCCATCAAGGAAAGTGTGGCCCACCGCGCCCCTCAGGCTGCCTTGGGAGGGCAGACCCTGAGGCCGTCAGCCAAAAAGAGATCCTGAGACAAGCTTTCCTGTAGCTCAGTGGTAAGAGCATTGCGTTAACAACGCAAGGTTGTGGGTTCCATCCCAGGGGATTGCAAATACCTATGTAAAATGTAGAGGATAAAGCAATGTAAGTCGCTTTGGATAAAAGCGTCTGCCAAATGCCTAAATGTAAAACATGTAAATGTAAATGTGTGCCCGGGACTGTGGGGGTCTGCCCCCCGGGGAGGTGTGCTTAAAATTACAAGAGAAATTACAGGCTCCTCTTCGGCACCCTCACAGGGCTGCTTTGCAATCTCCACCGCTACCGGTTTTAGGGGATTAGCGGTATCAAAAATGCTAAATATTCGGTCATCTCCTGCCATACGTCAGGACGACGCATGTCTGGCATCACCCAACAAGACGAAGTGTCGACATTGATACCCTTTTCAGAGAAGCTTGCAGCGTGGAAACAACTGCCAGGTATCTCTCCATGGGTAGAGAGGACTGTAGCCAAGGGCTACAGGATCAATTTGCATATGACCCTCCCCGTTTCAACGACGTGGTCTCCACTTCCATGCAACCATAGCGAGTGCATTTGTTGGCACAAGAATGTCGTCAGAATGTACTGTGTTAGCTGGGTATAATGATGTCTCATGTCATGTGAGTTTACATATACATTTCCAGACCAGAATTCACAAATTCAATTTAAATAGCCGTTTTTATGTGTGCAAATGGGTGGCCGTTCAGAAAAGTCAACTCTCCACCTGTGAATCTTTATTGCCCATAGCCAGCGGTTCTGTGTGACCACAGAGATCAATGAGAATATCTCGACTCTAAGTTAGCCTAATGGACCTAGAACACCTGGCCATGCAAGCGATCCACAATGAAAATTGGACTTAATAATGGGAAAGCCACAGATCCAATAGTTATCACAGATGCCGCCATCACAATGCAGTGTGCATCAAATAACAGCCGTTAGAAGAAGATATAAGTAAAACGTAAATTGCACACAGCATACCATCATCCTCATCACACACACATGCACAAACTGAAAAACACAGACTCACGGAGCCCCTCACATCCTTTATTTAGGATCATGTTCTATATGACTTTGGAACTGCACCAACAGCTGTTTCTTCACTTAGCACACACTTTTTTCCAAATGGTCAAATGGCTTTTACACATTCAGTGATTCCTAAAAGCTGGAAAATAGCAGAACTGAAATTGAAGTCAGTCAGTGCCTTGTTCACACAGGAATATTCATTACCACCAAAAACCTTTTCCCATCTTAGCCAAATCATGTTTTTCTCCAATGCAAAGTGAAAGCATATGTTGTTTGTTAGCCGGGAAGTACAGTATCACCATTCATCACACTATAATACCTATCACTTTTCCTTGTCCAGGCCCTGAAATAATCTGATCAAGGTTTGTTTTCTTTTTGTGTTTGATCTCATCTTAAATCCACGTCATGAAAAGGGTGAAAGCTAAGAGGGCCTTTTTCCAATGCACTACAATCTTAGGAAGTTAGAAACAACCGTAGCATTAGGATTTTTATTAGGCCATTATTGAATAAGTGCTTCTCAGTTTTTTTCCTGCGATGTGCAAAACCGCATACATTATGCTTTTTGAATCTAATATTCTATCCAAACATTCCTCAGTACATATTAAAAAAAGAACTGGTTACCCCAAAATTTTAATTCAGTCATCATTTGCTTAATTTTCTTCAACGACTATTTCTTTCCACTGTCATTCTGCTTAACAGCATCTAACTGGTATGGTTTTTGAGTATGTAACTGCTGCCTCTGAGAAATTCATGTCCCATCTTTAGACATTAAATAATGAAAGTGAAACTGAGAAATCAGTTGCCTCTGCACATGAGTTACGTTTTTTTCTCATAAACAGAATCACTTTAAATGGCAATTTGCTACACCTACAGATCACACTGTCCCAAACTAGCTTGGTTAAATGACCTTGACCACTCTTTCCTGACAGACTCTTTGACACTTGACCCATGCTTTACATCCCATGAAGAAATGTGCTGAACTTGAGCATGAATAGATGAGAGTGGGCTTCCCCAAGGACCTCATATGTCAGTGAAGCATCAATAACAAAGATTTATGACCCTCGCACTTAAGCCCCTTTTCCTCTCCATTGACCCATGAAGCAGAAAAGAGATTTATAAGCCTGGTACACCTTGTAGAAGTTCACCATCGCACTAGACAAAACCAACCACGCTTCATCAACTTTTCTAAAACTCTGCCACTTTTTTAGCAGAATTTGAAGTTTAAACAAACCCTATTTTACACCTGAAAACACACAGTAAGCTCACTGTTAGCAACACATCCGGTGGTCTTCAACTGTCTGAGGGTAAATGGGTTCTGGCATTGGTTAAGTCTCCTGTCTTTAGTTGAAGCACTCCATGTCACACATGAGACGGTAACCTGATAGCACAGACCTCTGTCTAAACATAAGACTGATCTTGTTATGAGCTGGTTAATCTACATCACCCCATTCAGAATGTCACTCAATTTAGACTGAACATTCTTTCTTCAATGAACATATGTTTTTTTTTTGTTTAAAACAGCATCTCTCCACTTGAACTAGGTTTGGAATATTCTTATCCTTAATAACTTCATCTAAATCTGTAAAAGCACTTTGTAATTCTGCAATTAAACAATCTCTTAATGGTTGACATGCATATATATACTATGATGAATTTTGTCTACATGTATTTTTTGTTTCAAATTTTTAACAATTTACTACAGTAACCACTAGCTAAATGCATATAAAGCTGTTGCAATGATTCAAAACTATGAAAAACATTAAATACATAAAACTGAAATTGAATTGTGTTGTGTGAAGGAAGGGGAAGCAATACTTTGAGTGACCATGAGATCCATATGCCCCGTTATAATGTTCTTTGGCAACAGCTGCTCTGCTGACAGCCAACTGAAAGTCATGGCCAAAGTTATGGACCATAATTGCTTTCCTGTGCATATAGTGGAAGAATTAACATTGTCTTAGATATCTCTCCCATTATGCCTTAAGAGAATTTAAAAAGTGATCAGCATAACCCAGAAGATTGTGCATGGAGGAATCTGTCGACCCAAGACCTCTAATTTCTGATTGCAAACTTTGGTATGTTTTTCTCAGAGGACATGCCTTTTTGGGAGTAAAAAAAATGTGTTTATTAAAGGCATGCAGTGAAAATTAGCACTGAAAAGATGTGAAAACAGATGTTTTTACGACTGACCTTATTGTAGGAGTTTCCTCTTCAGACGCAAACTTTATGGGAGGAGAGTATTAAAAGAGAATAAATTTTGTGATTTTTAAGGTCATACTTTGGTTTATGGTGTATCCAACAACAAGTTTAAGTACATAAAATGTGGAAAAAAAACTTTCATTTTCTAATAATAGGTAGTTATTATTACCTTACTTCTTGACTGACTCAATTCGTTCGGCAATTCATCTTTCTAAAAATGAACTTCATTCACTTTCGGCTTTACAATTTACATTAACACACAAAAACATTCCACACTGTAATAGTTACTCTTTAAATGGATCACACAAGGCGATCTACTTAGATTTGCGCTTGTCATTTTACTAGTATTTGCGGCTTTATTAAACGCCCCTAAAATTTATAATTTTGCTACAAAAACTATATTACATTTACATTTACGTTTAGTCATTTGGCAGACGCTTTTATCCAAAGCGACTTACAGTGCACTTATTACAGGGACAATCCCCCTGGAGAAACATGGAGTAAAGTGTCTTGCTCAAGGACACACTGGTGGTGGCTGCTGGGATCGAACCAGCAACCTTTTTTTTTTTTTTGATTTACCAGTTCAGTGGTTTAACCCACTAGACCACCATCTCCATATTAGCCTCTAAAGTCTGATTACTTTTATGTATATATGCACTCTTTGAAGATTCCAAACCTGGAGAATGCATTAAAGCAAATTAGGAAGAGCCAGGGCATCTTTCAAAATTAATCTATTTCCATCCAGCCGAAGAAAGTCATCTACACCTACGATGACATGAGGGTGAGTATATTATGGATTAAATTTATTTTGGGGTGAACCATTCCTTAATAATCTTAATTTGCTTTCCATTCCAATATCTCAGTGATTAAGAGAGATTAAAGGGATACTTTCTTAGCAAATCTAAACTTCCCCAGGTTTTACTCATCCTCAAGGCATCCTAACTGTCCTAACAAATGACGGTGACGAAAGCTCCCGCCAGAGTAGACGCTATCCTATTGGAACAAAACGAAAAATGCAGCGTTCATCACCGGAAATTTCGCCTGCGTCATCTGCCGGAAAAACAAGCCTTTGGTTCACACGCATTCTAAAGATGATGGAAGCTAGACATCAATGTTAATGGCGCTGTCAATATGGATATTTCTCTTAAACAAACGCATCGTTTCGCTTCAGAAGACCTTTGTTAAGACCAAGGAGCCGTGTCAAGCAGTCCTTTGATCAATGGATGCACCTTTTGGAGATTCAAAACGTCAACACCCATTCACTCCCATTCTACTGCTATGAAGTAAAATGATATGTGGTATTATAACTCCGACTGCATTAATCTTCAAGAAGAGAAACATATTCAGTTAGGATGCCTTGAGGGTGAGTAAAACAAGGTTAAATTTTGATTTGCTAGTAAAGTATCCCTTTAGGAGATCTCCTTATGGTGGATTTGCATTCCAACTGGAAAGATCAGTAACAGAAATCTCTGACAACTGAGATTAAATTAAACAAACCTGGCATCTTAAAAACTTAAAACTCTCAAACTTCAGAGTTTAACGTCATGTTGGACCGGAAATTGAATGGTCTCAAAGAAATCTGAACATGGGACATGGTCGTTGAGAGTATTGATGTTTCAAATAACATAGGCTTGACTTCAAGGTCTGCTTCTGTGGGAATAACTAGGTCTCTGTGCTTCCTTCATGCTTTTACTTTGCATGGCAGCCAAGTTGAGATTTGGCCACTGTGTATTCAGTAGCTGGGCTTGGATACATATTGAGGGGAAGAACGAATATCATGTTGACAGGGAGAGAAAGAGAGGAGGAGGAGATTTTAATAACTCCCTTTTCTACCGAAAGCCTCTTTTCTTCTTACTCTTGCTCCCCCTCTTCGTTTCCTCCAGAGGTGAATGAGTGGGAAGGACTGAGAATAATAAATAACTTCATCATTCCAGTGTCTGATTTCAAAGGGAGTGAAAGACAGGGTCGGTATACGATGAAGGAAGGAGAGGTGGGACCCCTATGAAAATTAATCTAAATGATCTGGGACCCAAAAGTGAGGGTGGGGTGGAAAGGGCCTTACAAATTAGATCTGGAGCAACCCGGCCTTTGCTCTCCTGGAGACTATTGCGTTTCGGCAGAGGACAAAGCTGCTTGCATCCATGACTATATGGGCAGCGCAGAGTGCATGTGAACTTTTGAAAAGAGAGACGATGAATCATTTCACTTTGTTAATGTAAAACATCAAACAGTTTCCAGTGAAAAATCATTCAGGATTTATTTTTAAGATGTTGTAACATTTAAATAGAATGGTTGGACACAGTTGTGAATAAGCCATTGGTAGGGTTATATCCTATTATAGTGTAAAAAGTGGCTCTGTTGTGCTTTATTAACATTATTTACCATCTTTAATTTTAGTTGTTAGTGGATAGGCTATGTCAGCTTCTGGCTAGTTTGGGGTTATCAGTAAAAATTTGTCAAAAGTAGCTTTATTCTGAATATGCTTTTTACATGCTGGTTTCTGTCTGCAGCTTTTGATTTCGCAGCTTGTGCATTAGTTTGGAGCAAGACGATACTGATTTACTGCTAGGACCGTGTGCCTTCTTGTGGTGCTGTCTGTCAGTGTCCCTGGTATCCAAAGTGATCAGTCAGATGGTATTTTAAGTTGATTGCTTAAGAAATGTTTCCGATTCTGAGGAAATAGGGTTGCTTCCAAGTCTTTTATTTCTGGGCTGCATGATCCATCTCAAAGCAGCTGTGAGACCTTTATCTACTTATTAAATAACTGGGTAAATGGCATGTTGAGTTTTTGTTATGTAAGAGGAGGTTGTAGAGTCATACAAAAGACATTCAAGAATCAAAATAATTAAAGGTCCAGTGTGGGATTTTTAGGAGATTCAATTGATAGAAATGCAATAAAATATACAAAACTATGGATAAACTAGGACCTACTTGGTTTTGGTTTATGGAGTGTCAAACAACAAGTTAACATACATACAATATGCAAAAACACTTACATTTTCTAATAATAGGCAGTTATTATTACCTTACTTCAGTGGAAAGTAACTAATTAAAAATACTCAAATTACTGTAATTGAGTAGTTTTTTTCAGGAATTCTACTTTATGAAGTAGTATAAAAACAGTGTACTTTTACTTTTACTTGAGTACATTTTTAGTGCTTTATCTGTACTTTTACTGCACTATTTTTCCTCACATTGTCGTCGCTACTTTATATGTTTAATTTTCATGTGATTGGCTAAGGAGAATAATCAGTCCCGTCACGTGACCCCGTCCACTCAAATCGCGCATGTAAAACTTGCGTCATACAGATTTCAAGACATCTGCCGCCAATTTAGTTTAATCATGGAGGGGGACGAAGGTGTATGGGTGGCAGGGCACGTATCAAACAGCGGTTTTGCGCATTTGAAAGTCACTGTGAGAAAGGTATACAATATGGAGCTTGTCCGAGATATGGAGAAATATTGAGTTCCAGTATCACTCCGTTTAATACAAACGCTATATCATGAGATAAAATTGTCCAGCTCTCTCCAAAGTCTCTACATCAAGTGCTTTGCCCTTGTAAGTGAGTAGGGAAAATATGCAATTGGAATGCATGCAAAGCAGTTTCGCAAACTGTGCATTACCAGTTATAATTATGAGAATAATGTTCAGTTTCTTGCACAGTTCAATCGATTTGCTTAAATAAGACGTCATTAATACATCGAAAGAAGCCACACGGATTACCACTATGTTGCCTCTATCTGTATTTTGAACTTTTAAAAACATGAACCATGAAAAACCATGGACCAAGTGCATAAATGGTTTTAACTGGAAAACTGAGCTCATAATAGACAGACATTGAATGTTTATTTTGTCTGAGTTGTATCCAGTTATATGCCTTATCAGTAAGGTAAAAATGTGTTTTTAGCTATTTTCTAAATAAATCTCCATTTTTGATTATTAATAATTATTCTTAATTCATTAAATAACAAAGCCTTAAAAATAACGAGTAAATAGTACTCTAAGTAGTTTTTGAGAAGAATCATTTTTAATTCTACTCAATTATTTTTTAACACCAGTTCTTTTACAGTACTTGTACTTAAATACAAATTTCCAGTACTCTTTCCACCACTGGTTTACTTGACTAATCCCCTCCTTTCTGTCAGCCTACTCTGATCTGATTGTTCAGATGGTCTAGTCTGCTGTGATTGGTCTTCAGCGTATATCGTCGCAAATGGAACGTAGGCGGGCATTAGACTGAGTCACGCAAATCTGACCCGGAACTGAATATAGAAGGACAGATAACTCGTTCGCGGGATTCCTAGTCAAGTGCTTTTTTCTCAAGTCAATAACTTTAGGCGAAAGTAAACGAATAACAAAGTCTCAGCTGCTTACATTCACACACTTTATGAAAATTAATTTTAAGGACTTTAAATGAATCACACAGCGATTTTCTAAGATTTGCACTTGTCATTGTACTGGTAGCTATTTGCGGCTTTATATAACGCCCGAAAAAGCACGTCTGCACTATGGAGAGATGGGAATCTGCAGCGCATGTCAGTTTGCAATCCGATATTAGTAGATTATTGAGGATTTTGCTTATTTTGCTTTTGAGAATAGGCCTACTACAACTTCCCGTTGATTTGGTTGCTTTTTGGACCGTTTATATTGTGCGTTACAGACACACCTGTCAACACTCCCAATTTTCCATGTAAATTTAGAGAACGGTAGCACGCACGGACATACACTCTCCGGGGCTCTCCAACCTTAAGAGCGAGCAATCGCATTCAAACAGACGAGGACATAGCGACTTTGGACGCAATGGACGCTTAGGTCTCAAATATTCTGTAGCCCAAATGTTGACAGGTATGGTTTAAAAAGATAAAAATAGGATGCAAGGGAGAGCGAAAGCGTGATGCCATTCCTCTCACAACACACAGTTTGAGGAGAGACTGTAAAGTGCCTGGCGAAAATTAGGTTCTGAACACGTAAACATTTTAGATAGTGTTTATATTTTCATCATTAATAATTTACATTATTTTATCTGCCCGCAACCCACCCGCAATTAATCACAATGATCATTTATATCAATCCACCCGACCCGCAGATTATCAACGTCACTAGCCTGCGCTAATTTGTGCAACGTTAAAAAGATTGCGCCGGTTCTTAATGGAATGAGATATTGCGCCTTGGTTTTTTAATATGCGCCTTGTTAGAAAATCACCCACAGAAATTTCCACACCCATTTGAACTTTTTTTTTTTGCGCTATTTTGCCATGATTTTGCCATGATTATTAATTCTGGGCCTATGTCTTCAGAGGTGTATAAGACCTCACGTAATGAACTGTGATGTTTGTAATAGCTATTAGAATACGCTTTTTCTATCTATATTCTGAGTGGGCCTACATGCATCCAATTTGCCATATTGCGCCGGCATGTCTTGTACAGTAGCCATAAATGAACAAACAGCTCTGCAAAGTGCATTTCGTATAAAGAATGTTGTTCTTCTTTATGTGTTTAGAGGCAGCTTCCATCATCGTTAAGTTGAAGACGCACGAAGAAGAAGAAGTAGTAGTAGGAGGAGAAGGAATACAGGGGTCGGCAACCCAGGAAGTCCGGCTCTTTTCAACGATCCGGCTTACGGCTCCCAAATGGCTCTTTAGTTTCAGCTTATATTTCAGCTAAATTATCAATTGTGAATGCTTTCAGTATCCTTAAGCATTTTGTATAATGTTTTTCAAAATACTTATTTTTAGGCATTTTTTGTTACAAAAAAATACACAATTCCTAAGATTTAACATTTTTACATTTACATTTAGTCATTTAGCAGACGCTTTTATCCAAAGCAATTTACAGGTGGTGTAAGCAATGGAAGCAATTGGGACAGCATAAGGACAACAAAAAGTTCAATCAAGAAAAAGAAGACTGGTCTCATATAACCTAACACAGTATACAGAGCTAAGTTAGATTTTAGTAAAGAGGAAATAGAAGTCAGAACTGATCAGTCAGGTGTTGACGGAAGAGATGTGTTTTCAGACGATTCTTAAAGATGGCTACATAATCTGCAGATCTTGTAGCTGTGGACAGATCATTCCACATAGGTGGAACCGATCCGGAGAAGGTATGTGAGAGAGATTTTTTACCTTTTTGGGATGGCACCACAAGACGTCGTTCGTTTGCAGAGCGTAGAGATCTGGCAGGATACATATGTCTGCATTAGCGAGTGAAGATAAGGGGGTGCCGAACCAGTAGTGGTCTTGTAGGCCAGGAGCAGAGTCTTGAATTTGATGCGAGCGACTATAGGGAGCCAATGTAGCTTAATGAATAGAGGAGTGACGTGTGCTCTCTTCGGTTCATTAAAGATAACTCTTGCTGCAGCATTCTGGATCATCTGTAAAGGGTTAAGTTGTGGAAGCTGGAAGTCCACCCAGTAGCGCATTCCAGTAGTCCAGTCTGGACAGGACAAGAGCCTGTACTAGGACTTGCATAGCATGCTCTGATAGGAAGGGTCTAATTTTCCTAATATTTTAGAGGACGAATCTACAGGACCGGGCGGTGCTGGCAAATTGATCTGTGAAGTTAAGCAAACTGGGCTTAGAACGACTGTTTAAATACTTTAGCTGGCGTTGGACACGCCTTCCAATATCTCCCAATAATACGCAAAACAAACGCAACTAACAACACGTGACCCAGCGGTTGTAAACAAAGCAACGAAACTGCGTTAGACTCCATAAAACACGAATAATCAATTACACTTACGAGTTTCAGTTGATTCTTAAGCTGCAACAAACTGCTTTTGATAAAACATTAATTGAACAATTAAACACAGAACCACAGCAAACAAATCAAACAAATACAAAGTCTTAACATTTAAGTGATAGTTCATCCAAAATAATTTTCTTTAAATAATTTGCTCACCCTTCTGTCATCTCTTACCTGTATAAATTATTTCAAATCTGTAACAGGTCCCCTGAAATGTTTGTGTTCCTAAATTCTTCAAAATATCCCACTTTGTGTTCAACAGAAAAAATCTACTATGGAAGTGGATCATGTCACAGATCTGAAAATTGCTTGCATTCTTACAAATATATTTCTTTTGAAACAACCTGAGGGTGAGTAAATTATAACCAAATTTTCAAGTGAACTATCGCTTCAAGTCACTTCTTTAGTGCAGGTTGGCATTTAGAAATATTAGATGCCTCAGCTTGGATGAGCTGATATCTTCTTTTACGTTTTTGCTCATTTCTTACAACACACTAACTTAAATCCGGCTTCCCCGCCTCTCTTTGTCGCTCTATGTACATGGCCTGTACCACTACACTCGCTCTTCCTTCTTTCACATCTGTCATCCCATGTGATTGGCCGCATGGTGTGCCCATCCAAATACAGTCCCGCCCGTACCTGCGGCTAAAGATTTGGCTCTCCCGGATAGGAGTTCGCGAACGACACGTCACACTACTCTCAAGCCCAATTTGGCTCTTCTGCCTCCCTGCTGTGGCTCCTTGCAGTCTTTACAAGGCCATGTTTATGCCTGGTATTAAGATGCGTTTTGGTCTTTTACAACGCGCAGTCTGCAAAACTCTGGAAATGTTATGTAAACACAGAAGACGCTGCAAAAATACAGTAAAAAACAATCTGTTTTCATTTCTAGTCTGACAACCGCGAGCTGCGACAAACAGTGTGCGTGTGCGCGCGCGTGTTAGAATGGTGAGAGAACATTGTGCTTGTTACGTCCCTTATCTTTAAACCGAACTTTAAGTTTAAGGACTTCAGCCAGCAAAGTTTATCCTGTCTGACTAGCGCGCGTCGAAGTATGTTAATATCCAAAGAATGAAAGCGGTTTTGTGGCTGTTTATCACATGCGCGCCTAACTGTGTGTTTAGACCACACGCGAATGAAGCGCGAGTGATTTACATGTTAAGTCAATGCAAATACGCGATATAGACCTACTTGCGGCGTGATTCACGCAAGTTGAAAAATATAAAGCTTGCTCTAGTAGTGAGCAGTGATGGCGGTAACGCGTTTAACCACATTTTACAGTAACGAGTAATCTAACGCGTTACTATTTCCAAACCATTAATCAGATTAAAGTTACTTATCCAAGTCAACAACAATGGAGGGAGGAGAGAGATGCTGGTAGTGGGGTTATTATGATGTTAAGAGCGGAGGCAGAAATCCCAAACAACAATAGAGGACAAAATCATCGTTGCTGTATGTGGAGACCTGGAAATGTACGATACATCTTCCTTTAATCGAAACAGAAACAAAAATGATCTTGATTGGAATAAAGTGAGTGAGGAGGTCGGACCATCTGGTAAACTGCCAAAAAAATTACACAATTTGACCAATATTTCCAACGAGACTGGAGCCGCCTGGCAGAAGCCCCTCCCATGACGCGAATTCTCGTCTGAAGTGAAGTGAATTTGACGCGCGAATGATGCAGTAAACTCAAAATGTTCAAGCGTCCAACTAAGCGCTAATAGCGCGATTCATTCGGGCAAGTCGCGTTTGGTCACAAAATAATAAGCCACTTCCGACGACCTGCAAAAATGAAAGACAGATGTTTTCAAAACGACGCCAAAGCTGCCTGTTTTCTGCTGGACCATTAAACTAAACCAAATTTAGCTATTTAAATTAAAACTGTGGTTCTGATAGAACGGTTCCACCAAACGTCACTACTAGAGCAAGCTCCTCATTGGTTAACGCGGGCGCAAATTTTCACCAAAGTTCAGATTTTTTCAAACGCTCGAAACGCTCAATTCGCGCCACAGGATGTCCTATCGAGTCTTTGCATTGACTTAACATGTAAATCACTCGCGCTTAACTTTTCATTCGCGTTTGGTGGGAAAACAACATCAGAATGTAGATGGATAAGGTTCAATATGTAACGTAGATCTGTGATTAAAATGTGCACAGTACGTAGTCATTTTCTAAACATTGTAAACATTAGCTAAGTCATGTTCAATTATCTGTAGGCAATATACATGATGGCTTGTTTTTCTTAATTTGTTCACAGTTAATGTCTTACACTGTTTGTTAAAGCTCCTCATTAAATATAACATTGTAGTAAGTTTTCGCTTTTATCTTTCACCCCTGTGCTGACAGGCATTCTCCCAAGTTTCCCCTATAAAAGGCAGAACAGAGAAAACAATGGTAGACATCCAGATCAAACTAGAAAATAAAATCACATATAAAAACTAACCTTAGCCCTTCCATGCACATTCCTGAAAACCAAATACCTCTTTATAACATGTGTACGTTTATAAAATTATGACCGGAGCCTATAGGGTTGTTAAATGCAGCAAGTGAAACCTGCAACAACTGACGCCGCAAACCAGATAAACAAGGTCACAGGACAGTGGCGTTGTTCTGCCATGTTTTAAATTTGTTTGGCCTCGGTATGTTTGTTTCAAATTCTAGCAAAATTTATGATGGGCTTTGCTTTCATGTTGGCTGAGTTATGTGGTGCTCTCTGGAAGAGCTACAGTAAAGGGCTTTGAAGTGAAGCCATAAATGCAGTGAGTGTGAAGCCAACATTGCATGCTGCTGTAGAGGTGGAAGCAGGACACAGGTTTGAGTAGTTAGTGGGGGGGGTTGGAGGCGTGTTAAAGCACTTCTGATATCACCAGCTGAACTCCAGGCTGTTGCAGACCACATGAGAGATGAAAGTGTGCCGTACTTTCTATCCACGCCAAAATGCTGGTCAAGGCGTGTAGCAGAGAGTTCCATGCAAAAAGTTTGATCTGGACCTTTAAAAATCAATATGAAAGACAGGTGGTGTCGTTATTTGGGGTTCTGTATCTGCAACATGCACTTATGTGACTGCAAAACGCAATTGGAATGCCATTCCCAATTGCATTATTGTATATTTATTCTGATGCATATTTATTCTTAAAACATTTTTTTATCCTACTACGGAAGTCAATGATGTCTTTATATCTTTCTTTGTGTTTATCAGAACAAAGGAATGTATACAGATTTGGAACAACTTGAGGGTGAGTAAATGATAACAGAATTTTCATTTTTGGCTGGAGTATCTCTTTAAGACATCGATCTGATTATTAACATATTCTGGCGTAGTTGTAAACATACTATTGTCATACATGCTATTGTCCACTGTGTACATTGTTATGTAGAAATACTTTATTTTAAACACATTTTTTTTACATTTCCCTTTAAGTCATAATAACAGGGATTTCAGTGGAAGAGACATTTCATATGTGTGAATGACCAGAGGTTGACCTGACTTTGAGTACTCATCTGGAGGCCATCTTCTCTATTTGCAGAGAAAATTTAAATCACCTCAGAATGGGCTGACTCAGAATGGTTAGTTGTTTCAGTCATTGCTATGCTTAGAATGAATGTGGCAAGTCTTTCATCAACACTGACTGATGAGCACTAAGTAGTGCGCCATGAATGTCTCCTGGGGGATGAACTAGTGAGATCATGTTAAAAAATGAACAACATGAAAAGAAAACTCAAAGAAAAACAGCATGGTGAAAAATCACAGCCGTCAGAGTGCTGTTCCTCCCTTCTCAAGATGTCTAATATGATAAAAGCAGTAGAAGTTGTTAGGCTGGTTAACATGACTTCCTTTGTTACATGTCCATGGTGTCTTATATAACTAAAAACAAGTCGTTCAAAGTGCCTTTTTTCCAAGTAAAAAATTGCATAATCAAAATATGCTGAAATATCAATCAAAGAATTCTGAAAGTTCATCTGAGCATCAAAATATCCAAATGGTTTATGTGACAGTCAAATATTGCTATGTTTAAATAAAAACATTTATAAACGGTTTCAGCAGCAATAGCATAAACAAAAGTTATGTGGCCCAACGTCCGGCATAATAGTCCGTGAAGAATCTATAGTGTCAGGATACCATCACCATCTCCCTCCACTCATTCCCTCATTCCGCCCACTCAGTCATTCACACGCTCCTTGTCACCCGATTACTAATCACTATCACCTGGACCTCATCAGCAGTGCACCCATTTATACCAGAGACCAACACTCACTCATTGTCTGATCTCGTCTACACATGATACAGACCTATACCATACTTACATGCATTCCTACCTACGATCCCGATCTTCTCAGGATATCTTCATCCCGTCTGTAAAGGAATTCATCATCAGCATTATCTGCAAGATAAAGAGAGAGACTTGGTTACACTACGGATAAGTTACCATCTGTTATGTCATCTTACCGGTCATTCACCTATTTCGCTGTTCCGATCCATTCTTTCTGCAAATTAAACTTACCATTCTGTCTGCTTCGTCTCTGCCAAACCTGACAGAAGATCAGACCACCATGCAGAATCCTTCGGAACCCGCGGCGAATCCAACCACCTCTCATCAACCCACCTCTTCAGTTTCACTTCCTCAAACGCCTGCTGCCTCGTTCACTGCCTCAACGTGTCCCATGGCCCGACCAGCTACATTCTCTGGTGAGGCGGAGGACTGCAGTGGGTTTCTTCTTCAGGTATCTTTGTATTTCTCCATGCAAGAACAGTTATTCGCTAACGATTCAGCTCGTGTAGCTTTTATCATCTCACTATTGTCTGGGCAAGCACTTCAGTGGGCACAGTCGCTGTGGAACTCAAATTCAGATGTCGTTCAATCCTTTTCCACCTTCATACAACATTTTAAAGAAGTTTTTGGTCAAGCTGCTGCCGATCTGTCAGTTCATGATCAACTATACAATCTTCGTCAAGGCAAATCTTCCATGAGTACATACTCCTTACGATTCCGTACCTTAGCGGCATCCAGTGGATGGAATGAGACTGCATTGATCACAGCCTATCGTCATGGTTTGAATGTTAACATTCGTCAATTGATGGTGGTTTATGACGACAGTCTGGGGATTGAGAAGTTAATTCAAAAATCCATTCGAGTTTCGCAAAGATTATCAGCCTGTGATTCTCCGATTCCCACTGTGTGTCCTCCGCCCTCGCTTCCATCAGTCTCTCCTCCAACACCAGAACCTATGGATCTTGGCTCCGCCCATCTCCCAGCTTCAGAGCGTCAACGACGAATTCTTCATAAACTATGTCTCTATTGTGCATCTGATAATCATCTTCTCAGCACTTGTCCTATTCGACCTCCAAGCCCAGCGGTAAGCACTATTCAAGTCTCTCCTAAAGTGGAAGCCTTAAATCGTACCACTGTGCATATATTAATGTCTCGCATTTGTGTCTCAGCGCAAGCCCTTATTGACTCCGGTTCGGTGGGGAATTTCATCTCCACCCAGCTTCTCCAAAAATTGAACAGCCGCAAACTTCGCAACTCCCAAGACCTCCTTATTCAAACCATCCAGGGAAAACCGTTGGGTCGAGGTCGAATTCGTCACTGCTCACCTACTCTGACGCTGCGCGTCGGTTGTCTACATTCTGAAGGAATTTCCTTTATGGTGCTGGAGGAGTCCACCGCTGAACTCATCCTGGGACGCCCCTGGTTAGTGCAACATCAGCCGACGCTCCATTGGAAGTCTGGTGAAGTCTTGCGTTGGGGCGAGTCCTGTCATTTGTCTTGTCTATCTACCATTAAGAAAATAACGTCATCATCGTCACCTCAGAAGAAGTCCAAAGTTCCTGTTTGTTCCACCTCGGTTGAGAGCCCTGAAGTAGATCATCAAGTAGTAATTTCAGTGGAGTACCAGGATGTGTTTAGCAAGAAACTGGCTACTAAACTACCACCTCATCGGCCATGGGACTGCGCAATCGACTTGCTACCTGGAGCCACTCTACCTAAGGGTCTTATCTATCCATTGTCCATCCCGGAGCAGAAGGCCATGGAGGAGTATGTAGAGGAGGCTTTACAACAACAGTTCATCTGCACTTCGACCTCCCCTGCTGCTTCTAGCTTCTTCTTTGTGGGGAAAAAGGACGGGCCCTGCATCGATTATCGTCATCTCAACTCTCAAACCGTCAAATACAGCTATCCCCTTCCTCTGGTCCCAGCTGCCTTGGAGCAGGTGCGTGGGGCTCGTTTATTCTCGAAACTAGACCTTCGGAGTGCATACAACTTGATTCGGGTACGGCATGGAGATGAGTGGAAGACCGCGTTCGTCACCCCATCCGGCCATTATGAATATCAGGTTATGCCCTTCGGGCTGTCAAACACTCCAGCGGTCTTCCAGGGGTACATGAACGAAGTGTTCCGTGAGTACCTCAACCGCTTTGTGATCGTCTATATTGATGACATTCTTATCTATTCTTCTTCAATTGCTGAACACCATTACCATGTCATTCAAGTACTAGAGAAACTGAGAGAACACAAGCTATATCTGAAACTGGAGAAGTGTGAGTTCCATATCACCTCTGTTCAGTTCCTGGGATACATCATTGATCAGCATGGTATCCAGATGGATCAGAGGAAGGTGAAAGCAATCCAGGACTGGCCATTACCCACTTCGGTTAAAGAACTTAAAAGATTCCTCGGTTTTGCAAACTTCTACAGAAGATTCATCAAGAATTACAGTCTCATCAGTGCTCCTCTCACTTCTTCCTTGAAAAACCGACCCAAATCTCTGTCCTTGAATCCCACGGCCATCCAAGCCTTCCAGCGCCTCAAAGAAGTCTTCACGACAGCACCAATCCTCATCCATCCCAATCCTGAACTTCCCTTCATCGTCGAAGTCGATGCGTCTTCTACAGGAGTTGGAGCGGTGCTGTCACAGCGACAGGATGAGCCTCCCAGACTCCATCCGTGTGCCTTCTTTTCTAAAAAGCTGTCCCCGGAGGAGCAGAACTACGACATCGGTAACCGGGAACTGCTAGCCATAAAACTGGCTTTAGAAGAATGGAGACATTGGCTGGAGGGAGCTAATTACCAGTTCGAAGTGATTACAGATCATCGCAACTTGGAATATCTTCGTGAGGCAAGAAGATTGAATCCTCGCCAGGCCCGCTGGGCACTCTTCTTCACTCAATTCAATTTCGTTGTTACCTACCGTCCAGGAAGTAAGAATTGCAAAGCAGACGCCCTTTCCCGACTCTATCATTCATCTTCGGAGGACATCATTACTGAAACCATCCTCCCTCCAGCCTTAATCCTCAGTCCCATTCTCTGGGACATCGATCAGCAAATTTCTCAAGAAAATTCTCGCCATCCTGCTCCGCCCGGAGGTCCAGAGGGGTGTACTTTCGTACCTCAACATCTCCGTACTCCCCTTCTTGACTCTGCTCATACAGCTCCGGGTTCTGGACATCCAGGTAGTAAGCGTACCCTCTTGATCCTCAATCAGCGGTACTGGTGGCCGTCTATTTCCGAGGATGTTGCCAGATTTGCCCGCGGCTGCTCAGTCTGCGCCATATCCAACACGCCCAGAAAACTACCTGAGGGTAAACTTGTGCCTCTACCTATCCCCAGACGCCCTTGGTCACACATCGGAGTGGACTTCATGACTGACCTTTCTAGATCCGGTGGATTTACCTGTGTGCTCGTTGCGGTGGATAGATTTTCCAAAGGCTGCAAGCTGATACCTTTACCTGGCTTACCAACAGCTTTAGAAACTGCTGAAGCATTGTTTCATCATGTATTCAGAAACTTCGGCATTCCAGAAGACATCGTCTCGGACAGGGGACCCCAATTCATCTCCCGGGTATGGCACGCCTTCAAGCTCCTCGGGGTGACTGTCAGCCTCTCATCAGGATATCATCCGCAGACTAACGGCCAGACTGAGCGGAAGATTCAGGAGATTGGACGTTATCTGCGGACCTATTGCCACCAGTACCAAGACAGCTGGAACCGATACCTCCCCTGGGCTGAATACACCCAAAATTCCCTCACTCAACGTACCACCGGGCTCACCCCCTTTCAGTGTTTCCTAGGATACCAGCCACCTCTCTTCCCTTGGTCGGGTGAGCCCTCGGAGGTTCCAGCTGTCGACTTTTGGTTCCATCAGAGCGAGGGGGTATGGGACTCAGCTCATGTACATCTACAACAGGCAGTGCGGAGACACAAGGATCAAGCGGATCGTCGACGCTCCGATACACCTCAATACCAACCTGGCCAGAAGGTATGGTTATCGACGAAGAACATTCGTCTCCGCCTAAGCTGAGTCCTCGATTCATTGGACCTTTCACCATCCAAAGGCAGTTGAACAAAGTCAAATACAGACACAACCTTCCACCTCAGTACAGGATCTCTCCTTCCTTCCATGTCTCTCTCCTCAAACCCTTCACTGAACCAGTCTCTTCTGTTCCCTCAGATTTACCCTCGGATGAGGCGCCTCCTCCTCCCGTTCCTGAAGAAGAGTCCATCTACACAGTCCGATCCATCATGGACTCCCGGTGGCGAGGTCCCCGTCTGGAGTATCTGGTGGACTGGGAGAACTACGGTCCAGAGGAACGTTCTAGGGTACTCCGTGATGATATCCTAGATCCTGCTATACTCACCCATTTCCATGCTGACCGCCCAGCTCCCAGGGGTCGTGGTCGACCTCGTCGCCGGCAAAATCTCTCTTCTTCCCAGCCATCAAGAGCCGCCTCGGGAGGGGGGGTAATGTCAGGATACCATCACCATCTCCCTCCACTCATTCCGCCCACTCAGTCATTCACACGCTCCTTGTCACCCGATTACTAATCACTATCACCTGGACCTCATCAGCAGTGCACCCATTTACTCACATCATTGTCTGATCTCGTCTACACATGATACAGACTCTATACCATACTTGCCTGCATTCCTACCTACGATCCCGATCTTCTCAGGATATCTTCATCCCGTCTGTAAAAGAATTCATCATCAGCATTATCTGCAAGATAAAGAGAGAGACTTGGTTACACTACGGATAAGTTTCCATCTGTTATGTCATCTTACCGGTCATTCACCTATTTCGCTGTTCCGATCCATTCTGCAAATTAAACTTATAAACTTACCATTCTGTCTGCTTCGTCTCTGCCAAACCTGACATATAGCTGTTGAGTAGTTTCAATTTAATACAATTAATATACAATTACATATTAATATTATAAGCAAACACAAACTGGAGGTTATTTTTGGGCCAGCGCGTGCGTTCAAAGACACTGTCAAGAAATATTCAATTTGATATTTAAATTTACTGGGTTTAGTGGAAATTGATAACCAGTTTTTGTAACAAAAAGTACACAATAATATACTGTTTGATATATATTATATAGTCATATATATGTGAAAAATTATTCCTCGTGGTTCTTTTTGTTGGTTCCTTGCAGTGTATCTACTTTCTCAAAAGCTTAATTGTATGTCATTTCTCCAATCAGAAAGATAAAACACCTTATCTTTTTCCAACATGAGTCGATACTTACTTGTGCAACATGACAGGTTTGAGTGAAGAGTCTATAATCACAACTTTCAGAAAAGTTGAAGTCTTGAAACACGAGGAGCTAGCTGAGTTTGTGTTCCTCTATGCCATACAAAACCGAAGTGCATAAACAGAATAATCTGAATAAGCAAAATAAGCACATTCACAGCTGAGTTACCTATAAATAAACATTTCAGAATTTGCAAACGATGCAATCAAATATTAAACAAGGGTGGATGACAGGTAGTAAAAAATGAATGTTTTAACACTGTAAAGCAGCTACAGTATTTAAACTATTATATAAAAATTACAACAAATAACAACATTAGTCTAACAATATCTCTCAATGTAATAGATCCATCAGTAAACTGCCTATAGAGGGCAGACATAATCAGATAGTGTGATTCCAGATTTATTTAACATGCAGGAGAGATGTCAAGTAATATGACTCTGGTAATTTGTCAGTATTGGAGTGAGGCACGCACGCACATATATATATAACATAGACTATCCCTCCCACATTGTGAGAGAAGGTGGAAAGAGGTGAGATTTAGGGCGCCGTTTGTGTGGTCTTAGGCTTTCAGAGCAACTGAAACATACCAGAATCAAATTGAAACGGCACTTAGTTTATAAAAGATAAGACTCAAGTATGTGTTTAGGGGGACTTGTGAACATCCACAAAATTTCTATGGCCAAATTATTGTGTTTTCTCTCATACAAACTGTGTATATTCTTATCAGGATTTTTAACTGTAACAGTCAATGGTGAATGGCTGGAGATTATAAATGAATTGTTCCGTAACTGTTCCCCGAATTGTTCATTTTGGTAAATAAGCACAAAGGCTGTGAAAGAAGATCTAAGAACTCTTATTTAATTTCAATTGAAAAGATTATTAGTAGTAGCCTAATAGTAAAGTTGTAAGGACTAGGCTATAAGAAACCTGTAGCCACACTGGATAAAATTAAGGTATTTATTATATGGGAACTTTATGATAAAGATTGAATTTATTATAAAATAAAGAAAAAGTAGGTATGATGACATCGTAACCACTCGCGGCGAAAAATCTGACTCAAAAATGTGTTCCAAGCCGCGCGGTACAAAAATGTGTATGTCATTCAATATCTTCTCCTGGCCGCCTGGTGGTAGTATGTTTTTCCTGAATACGAAGATAACTACATAGAGTTCAAGCCCCTGAAGCGTTGGACACTTCGGGATTTCAGCCCTAATGTGATTTCAGCTCTAGTGATGGGAAGTCCGGCTCTTTTCCACGAACCGGTTCTTTCGGACAGTTCGTTTCAATGAACCGGTTCAAAAAACCGGTTCATCGGTTCATTTACGCTAGAACGTAATGACGTACTGTTATGACGTACAGACGTTCGGTCGGGATGAAAATACACTTTGCTTAACATTTAATGAAGAAACTTTAAGTCATTTATTATCATCACTTTAAACCTCATCATGATCTGATAAGTTTATCACATTTAAGTTTGGCAAATAATGCTCACAGATACAGACAAAGGCAGTAATATGCAAGCGAACGTTGTAAAGTGAATAATCTGTTATTTATTTGTTATTAAATAAACTTACTTGTCAGATTGCCCCGCTCTTCGTCGTCACCCGTGCTTATTGTGTTCATACATTGTTTTTTCTAAATTTCCAAGAATTTTTTTAACTTCAGAGTGAGAGAAGCCTGCTAGTTTTCATGCGCAGACGTAGTTTATCAACTCACTAGCGCTGATCAACCGGTTCACATATATTATTCACAAATCGGACGTGTCCGAAAGACACGGCTCTCGGTTGATGACCGGAAAGCCAATGCAATGCAACCGACTCGATTTTGTGACTCAAGATTCTCTGCGAGAGCGAGTCAATTCGTTCCTGTGCATGATAACGTTTAGATGTGTATCATCTTGTTTAAAAATGAAATAAGATATGCTCATGAAAATACCATGGATATAGTCCTGATAAACACAGTCTTTTAAAACACCCAAATAGGCCTACATTTATATAAAAAATGTATTTGAGTTATTTAAAAAGCTAATCTATTTAGCTGAGCCAAACACATCTTATGTTTTACTTTATTACAGACTGTACAGACAAATTTGCAAATATTTTTATTTTTCATAAAAACACAAACACGCACGCACGTGCCTCAGCTGAGCTCATCAGTTGAACCGGCCTGGTTCACATCTCGAACGTGTCCGAAAGACAGTGAACCAGCTCTTGGTTCAATGAATGTACTGGTGAACCGAAAACTGTTGCAACCGATTCTTGAATCATTAACGAGAACCGCTCTAGGGGCGCATGCGTGGTTAACTGAGGTGGATAAGAGCTTTCTGGAGGCGCGAACCGCTTTGAACGATTCAGTTCGATTTGGTGAACCGGTTCAACCGGCTCACTATGAAGAACCGGTTCAAAAGAACGATTCGTTCACGAACCGGCCATCACTATTCAGCTCACCGCGGCTTTCAGAAAATTTGCGTTGCGTTCAACCGGTCGGTGGGCTTCATCTAAGCTTTGGACACTAATGAAATGTAGGTGGACCTAAATACACAGGTTTTATCTTGTTACTTACGAAATTCCATCGAAATCCATCGAGGAGAAAGTATTTAACTAACTCGCGGAAATTGTGAAGTCACATTTGTCGCGGGTAGATTAGCGAATTTACTGCAGGCGCAGTTCTAAAAAAACCATCGTCTGTATTCAACTCATTCTGACGGTGTTTTTCTGGAAATTATTACTCATGCTTTGAATATGTGTTGTATGAATATGAATGAACAATTAATTTTGATGTGTATTGTTGTTTTCTCTTGTATTCTCAAAATAAATGTTTATGAATATGAATGAACGCTAATTAATTTTATTTGTTTTGAGTGAGGTACCATGGGTCTGATGCCCATTCCAGCTAAAACAGTATATTTTCATGATTTCATTTGAAAGAACTGACAAAATTCTACATTCGTTTCAAATTTCGTGCAAATATCTGACAAAATAAGGAAGTTACAAGCAAAAATGCGTTAATTATAAGCATTTTCGGTCACACGACTTCCATTGGAGTTAATGTTAACTATTTTAGTATATTCCTCGGTATTATACATATCATAACTTTCGCAATCCTCAACTGATTTTCACAATTCGGGTATCGTCGGAAAGGGAATTTTCAGCTCTGTCTCGTCATGTCATCCATTTTGAGCTTAGGGGTGTTTGAAAATTTTGTCATCATACCTAGAAAAAGGTTTAATCATGTTCTCATGTAAAGTTTTTTATATAAATGTCAGGCCTTGAAGGTTGTTGTCACGTTTGTGTTCATGTTTTATGTGATTCTATACAATATAGTATTCATTTAATTATAGTTTCTATTAGTCAAAGCACTGGTTTGATATTGTTGCACGTGATCCTGGACAACTGAACAGTTCACACAGACGAAAGTTTAGTTGAAAAGCCACTAACCCCAGAAGCTGAACACTCACCATTGTGGTGCTTACTAAGAGAGTCTATAGAGTAAAGTTAACCCACGTTTGCTTCTATTGCTGAAACAACAAACTAATCTGTCACTTGCGCAGAGTCAGTGCAGTTTGGGCTTTCCTCACTCGTCTCGCATGCATGAATGTGATCTGTGACGTCAGGAATACTGAGGGAGTATCGCGAGATAACGCTAGATAAATATGGCGGCCGCAGTTTCGCTACAGAGGAATGTCGTGAGTCAAACTGGAAAACACACCGCGTCAGTTATCTTTCTTCATGGTTCAGGTGCTTTTTTCATAGATTAAAATATTTATCATGTAAACGCATCGTTCCACGCCTGTCGTTTGTTATCCAGGTAGCGAGCAGATACTATTAAAAGGGGTTGCGTGACGTCTAATGCCCAGATGAAAAACAATGGTTCATAACGCAGTTTTGAGACGCGTTTAAAAACATGGACTGCATTTTCAGTAACAATTTGCCTTTTGTTATGTCATTATGCAAACTTACAAACGTAGTGTTTATAGTGGGGTATACTGCGTTTAGAGGACGCCCGGCTGTAACCGCACACCAACCTTTAGAAAGGCAGAAAAGAACGCCTCATGATGTGACCGCATTTACCGTGTCGTACAGGTAACCTGTAACAGTGTGCATAGTTCTAATACAGGGCAGTGAGTGACTGACTGACTGACTCCACACACACTCCAGTGTATATTTCATAGAGTTGTTCCTAACCCTATATCTACCCACAACATGTAAATGCAAAACAAGGATAAACTTTATTTTAATTCACGGTATTTCAGGGCATAAAGTGGAACCGATACATCATATAAATAAAACAAATTGTGTTGTTTGCATCATTGTTGCTCACACCTGTAGTTTAAAAACCCCAAACACCTCATATATCTGAATATATTATGTGCCATGTACATGTGCTTTGAATTCAAACGATGCCTGAAATCATGTGAGACATGTATTATTACTTTTTAAAAGTGTTTGACACCAAACTTTTAAAGGTGAAGGATAAAATTAGATAAAGAAGTCCAATGGATATTGATTGAAGGGACTTATCAATATCTAGGAATCCAATTCATAAACTTGTCTCCCAGGATGTTACTGGAGTCAGTAACATCCTGTGAGACACCACAGCATCATGATGGTTTTTGGAGCAAGCACCATTCACATATGAATATTTGTTCAAATACAAAAACATCCACATTTATTTTATTGATGTAAATACTTAACATGTTCCTGATGTTTTAATGAAGTTTATTTAACTAAATTCGAGAGGAGCATGATAATGTAATCCAACCAATCAGTGCGGAGAAGACGCCATATAACTGTCTCACGACTGTTTTTGCAGCATCCCTCCTCCACCCCATCGCCTCACTCTCTACTGGCATCTATCCCAGTTAAAGAGGGGGGAAATCAGGGTTCGGGCCAAAATTCCAAGCTCGGGGCCGTACCCTCGGACAGAACGCAAAATATGCTTTATTTTATCAGATTACATGTTAATGCGAATTTGTGAAGTGAAAATATGCTTCCATGTAATATGGTTATTTCACAAAATGCATTAACACAGTGATAGGTAAGTTATTTAACATGTATAAACAGTAGGCTAATATAGTGTGATGTACTGTAAGAAGGATAGTAGCGTGAATATGTTTTTCTCTCATTACATTAAGGAGACACTGGGCCAGGATTACTTAGATGGGTTTGTGATGTATTTGGACAAAACCTGGCATTTGAAAATATTCGACTGATTTACCCCACAGCATCAGCAAGGTATCCATTCTTCTAGATAGAACATTTAAAAAAATACTAATTGTTATACTTCAATTTGCAGTCTCTCTGACAGTCACGTTGACTGTTTTTATGTGTTGTTTTAGGCCATACACGCCTATGAAGGGGGCTCAGTCTCACGTGTGGTTTGATCGTCACAAGATTTCTCAGGATTGCCCAGAACATTTGGAGTCTATAGATTCCATGTGCAATAATTTAAGTGCCATTGTCCAAGATGAGATCCGAGCAGGAATACCCAAACACAGGATGATTATTGGTACGATGGGATCTTTTTTTGTTTTACCCCTTTCTCCTCCCATTTATTCTCCATCTATCTTTCCCTTCCCTATTACTTTCTTCTGCCTTACACACTCCACTTGTTCCAAATTAAGCAGAGTCTCAGACCACTGCTCATAACTCAATCCTGCGTTGTGTAAAATGAAGGGTGAAACTTATCAAGTTTCCTGTTCCTTTCATATGTTGCCAGAATGGGCCAAAAAGAATTTCTGGATGATGCTCTGGTTTCTGCTAAGCTTTATCTTAAAATATTTGAGTTATCGGGTTCACAAATATATCACAATGACATAAAAGTGCCAGAAGATCATTCAGTATAAAGGATTATTCGTATATACCTGGTAAAATCCCACACGTTAAATGCACTTGCCTGAATAGATATTAAAAGGAGATTAAAGGATTATTGACCATTATTTTATTTTTAATTTACTCACCCTCATGTCATTTGCAATCCGTATGACTTTGGTCTGCGGAACACAAACAGATTGATTTTTTAAACAATTTTAAAGTAAAATTACATCAGTTGTGTTGTTTATGCTACATCTAACAGAAACAGACCCCCCAGAGAATAGCATACTGTATGTGGATGATGTAGCAAAAACAACACTGAGTCATAATGTATTGCTACTGTATCGAATTCACCTAACCGTATATTCAGTTAAATGATGTCAATTTGTGTCTGGATGTAACTCTGTTTCTTTAAGAATAATTCCTGGAAAGATTGGATGGAGCAATGGAACAATTTCTTTAAGATTTCCTTTAAGGAAAAGTATCCAAAAAGTTAAGCGAACGAATGCCATTCCAAAGCAAAGCAACTATGACTTTCTCACTTGACTAAAGAATTTATTAAGAATTTCCTGGCCATTCTTTTCCATATAATGAAAGTAAATGGGAATTTAGTCTACAAAGTTCCAAAATGAAAAAAGGATCAAAGTCAGTCAATAAAGACTCAAAAGGGATAGTTCACAAACAAATGTAGATTCTGTCATCATTTACAAACTCTCAAGTTGTTCCGAACTTGTATAATTTTTTTGCTCTGATGAACACACAAAAAAGGAAATTGGAAGAATGTCCGTAACCAAACAGATCTCACTGCCATTGACTGCCATAGTAGGAAAAATAAATACTATGGGAGTCATTGGGGATGGAATCTGTTTAGGTACTAACATTCTTCCAAATATCTTTCTTGGTGTTTAGAAGAACAAAGAAATGTATACAGATTTGGAAAAAATCATGTTTTTTTGCGAAGCCATGCGAAAGAACAGACTTAAATTGAAGTCTGCTACTTCTCTTCGACCCTGGATGACACAGGACAGATAGGATGTTCAATCTTTTTTTACATATGAAAAAATACATATTTGCAACCAAATGATGACGAGTAGATGATGACAGTTTTAGTCCTTCACACCCAACGCAACTGTCAGGGAGGGGTTAACTGAACAGCCATTAACATATGAGTGGCCCAAAATAGTTGTAAAATGTGAAAAGTGCAAAAAAAGGCTTTGTGTGAAAAGGTTCTGTGTGGAAGGACAGAAAAGCCCCTGAACTCAGTTCCAAAGAAACTGATTCAAAAAACACATGTTTCTGTGAGACTGCTGAAATATTATCTTCCTAAATCATAACATTTTGTCATTAACTATAAATACTCATTGGAGTCACTCTACACGCCGGAGAAACAAAGTGGTCTGTACGCTGAGTCCACTTCTCAGGCTGACGGACTGACACACGGCAGAACTTTCCATGGAAAACGCTTTCCAAAGAACGGCCGTAGGATATCCAATCGTTTACGTGTTGGAATTAATGGGAAAAGCCCTGCTTGGTGGCAAACACGCATGTGTGAAATTTGTAGCCAAATAACTGTGGGGTGTAGGAGCTATGTGGAGTTTAATATTGGAACAGAGGCAATGTTTAACACTCTCTTTGAGAAAATGTAGCTGACAATTTTGGTCAAATGGTAATGAATTTGACCTGGAGACATAAAAATCATATCTGTTAAATTGTTAATGAACATGTGAACTCAATCCACCCTCTGTTTTAACATGGCACCTCCCACCTGCTCTGACAGACTGATGGGTACGTTTACACTTTCCCAGATGTTGTGCCCAGATGTGTAAGATTAAGCACATGCTTGAAAGAAAACTTGAGAGATTTCATGATGTGGAACTAAAGACTAGCTTTCATCCGTTTTTATGTGATTCACGGCTTACTTTTTACCTTACTTCACTTGAGCAGAATAGAGATTTTAGACTGCCCTAGCCCACATTGAACTACACACACATTTTATGTCCTCTTCAGGTAACGTTTAGCAGAATCTTCGCACTGTCAAGTCTTCTCAAGCTGATGATAGTTTTGCATTCAATCATTATTCACTGATCATTTTCCCCTCCACTGAAGCTCTGAAATCTCATTTGCACCCGTGTTTAGATGAAGTAATGGCATGCGGATCCCTTACACACACTGGCATTGCTTAAAACTAGTTTCCTGCCGAGACTGCATTTTATAAGCGCACTCCTGATGCGAACAATATACCCACATACAAATAAGCGTCAAAACATTCCTGATAAAAATAAACATCTTTTTTTATTTTAGGGTATTTGCGTCAACTGAATTTAGCATTTTCGACAATACAAACATGTCAGTCTCTGTGGCCCGGTTTTGCAGATAAGGCTTAGCTTAAAGGGATACTTCACCCAAAAATCATTTACTCCGCTAATACAAATATGTATACAAATATGTATATGTATATGTGTGGAGACACATGGCGGTGTGTTTTGACATTTTTCTGCGTTTCCTCTTGTCTTTCATTTAGCTCCTCCCCCTTGTTTCTCCGTTAATGTTTCATCTCCCTAACCTGTCCCATTATCTTCCCGCTAATGTTAAGTCTTGTCACCTGCCCGTCTCCGTCCCTGTCCTATTATCTCTCATTAGTTTTCCCCTTTATTAGTCCCGTTTATTCCCAGTCCTTTGTCGGTTCATTTTACCACATAGCTGTTACTGTCGTGCCATGTCTTGCTCTGTATTATCTGCACTTATGTATTGTGGATTACCCTGTTCCTGTTCTTCTGCTCCTTGTGTTTTGGAATTATCATTTGGATTATTGTTGTCTGGTTTGTTTTTGTCCCACTTGCGGGAAGTATTTGAGTTTGATTCCTTGTTTTGTTTGGTACTGTTTTCCCCATTGTGGGTTTTTGTTTTCCCTTAAAATGAAGTATTTTTGTTAACCCTTCAACTGCCTGCACTTGGGTTCTGTCCACCGCTCCTGACACAAACAGATCTAACCCCCATTGACTCCCAAATTACTATATATATATTTTTTGTTCTGTTGAACACAAAATAAGACATTTGAAGAATGTAGGACAGCAAACTGTTCTAGGGCACTTTTGACTACCATTGTATTTTTACCTACTATGGTAGCCGATGGGGGCCAAAATTATAATATTATTTATAAAAATCTCTAAGAAAATACATTAATGGTGTGCATCTTGAGACAAACAATGAAACTGTCATATTTTATGATATTTTAGGGCAAGTTATTTTCAGTTAAGAAAGACAAGGGGTATAATTACCCCAAAATGAATCGCATTCACAATTTGATGCACATTAACACACCCGTTCAAATCTCTGTGAATACGTTGAAATAACACACTTAACGGCACCTTTTACGATTTTAAATGATGGAGTTGACACCATTGTTACTGTTTATTGCTATAAGTTAAAATTTATGAAAAAACGTGCACTGAGAGGGGGACCGACCTATCACAACAGCCAGCCTGAGAAGCGTAAGCTCGCTGATGTGGTATGTGTGTGACCAAAGGCATAACAAATACCAAGACACCGCGTTGGCCAATTTGCTCTGTTGCTGCTCCGTTTTAACAGTTCCGTATGACAATAAATACATTTCAAGTCTATAACCATCTTTTAACTGCAGCAAAAACGTTCTGCGTACTCCACGTAAATAGAAAAATATTCAAATTAGTTGAGAAATGAGAACGATATTATGTTATTATCCAGAAAACAGCAGCTCCACTGTTGACTCTTATGTCTTTATAGTCAGCATTTTCCCTCACCAATATGGAATGCCTATTGGTGGGACATCTTCACACACGCTCTAAGCGGGGATCCAATCACGACAGACCTGGTCAGCTTTACCAATCAGTGTGTTTCGGATGGAGGGATTGTATATAGAGCGGAAGAAATCCAGTCCTTTTGTGGAAGAGGGACAGCTGTGAAAATAAACTTGAAATATGTGAAATATACAGCAGTATATTAGAAACATAAACATCAATTGTTAATCACCCAAAAAACATATTCAAAGCCTCAAAAATAGCTAAAGAATGCCTCCTTTATATGTTTAGTTCACCAATCAAGTCAATTTATATCATTTGTAACGATTAATTACTCATAGTTTTGGTTTATTCATTTATTTAAAGTATTATATTTTTAGACTGCATGGTCAGGTGAATGTTTTTTGACCCACTGGACATTTCTTCTAGGTGGCTTCTCCATGGGTGGAGCCATGGCACTGCATATGGCCTGCAGATATCATCAGGATGTAGCTGGTGTCTTCGCTCTGTCCAGCTTTCTTAACAAGGATTCAGTTGTATATCAGGTAGTTAATGTCCTTATATAATATGAGCAATATTTATTTATGCTCATAATATTAATATTATTGATGCCCAATAAATATTTGTGTCATATTTACATTTCACAGGCAGTAGAGAGTTCAGCACAACGCCCCCTACCTGAGCTTTTCCAATGCCACGGCGCAGCGGATGAGCTTGTTTTCCATAGCTGGGGTGAAGAGACAAATGCTCTGTTGAAGAAAGCTGGCCTCAATACGTATTTCCATTCCTTCCCAGACCTCAACCATCAGTTGTGTCGGCAAGAACTGGAGTTACTACGATCCTGGATCCTAAAGAAGCTTTCTCTTTAGGGCCTTGTCAATGCTGGACAGTATCGACTGCTTTTCAATATCCCACCTACAATCCAAGGAGTACTTAATCACCCTGGGGTCTTGCTCTCATGTAATTTTCAACTCAAACGACATTCTTCTGTGTTACAAATTTGATGTTTTTAAAGAAGATCCTGGTCAGCATTTTCCATGTTAAACTGAATGAGGTGTAAAGCTCAAAAATAATAAAAAACACCCCTAAAATGTATCATAAATGTGGTCTTTTTAACTAACAGCAACATGATAGTCTTGTTTAAGGAAAATGCTAAAATGTATAATTATGCTTCTACACAATATCTATATAAAGCTATCGTATCGCTCAGTCATATAGACTAAAAATGCTTTTGTGCTGTTTTTGATTATTTTGGCCAAAGTTTTTTAAACTTAGTTTCGGGTTTGTGCATTGTACACGTTGGTATCTATGTTTATTGTGCTAAATCATAATTTGTTCCGTCATTTGTGTGTGTAAAGTTAAGTTATTATAGCTAAAATCCTTGATTCGTCTGCATGAGCTTCACCACAAGACTTGATTGTGCACATTTTGTAGCCTGTAGCGCTCAGTAAGGCACATTCTGTAGGCTTTGATGACTGTTCCATGGTGTCTGGTTTGGCCTGTAGCATCTGTGGTCAGGCTAAAGCGGCAGGTAGAGCTATCGCACCGGAGAGAAGGAATGCCACTCAGCTCTGTGGTCTGGAGCCGGAATCTGGTTTGTTTGGCACCCTTCCGTTTCCTGGAGAGCGAAGTCGCTCTTGCTCCCGTTCTACCCCCTTTTTCCCCTCGTCATTATCTTTCTCTCCGTGCAATCTGCTGAACATGTGTTTTGGAGGTTCGCACTGTTTACTTGGTTGCCTCAAAGAGTAACACAGATCGCTTCATTAATGATTATTGGGAGGAAGTGGTTTGCAAGTTCGACTTGTTATATTCACAGTTATGTAGATGTTCTGCTTGGGTTGTGTTGCAGGGATATAGTCCAAGACAAACATACACCATCTGGGCATTATGTAGGACTTAATAACTGTGCTAAAAGGCCTTAGAAATACATTAAATACAGTGTAAAATGTTTGATGCAGGCATTGGAAACAACATTTGGGATGTGATGTCCTAGAATCTGAATGTATTCCAAACATTTTGGATTTTAACAGCACAAGGTTCACCTGGATCCCGTAATGGGCACACATACAGTAGTTGGTAGCTGCAGTAAGGAAATGTGTAAACTCACATCTGCTTAATGGCAGAAAAAGTAATTCACCATCCAAAAAAATCCAGATTCCACATTCTGAAATAAGCTAACCTCAGAAACACAGACACATGAATTTTTAAAAGTCAGGTTTTAAATTCCCACTATTTGCATACATCAGACAGTCAGTCAATATCAGTGAGGTTTTTTGTATCAAAAACACTCATCACATCGTAATGTATGGCCTTTTTCCACCTTCTCTGCCCATGTGAATGAATCGCTCCATTTTGGTGTGGCTTTAAGACGAATGTAAAATCACACTGTTAGGTTTGGCAAGTGAAATTATAAATTTGCATATGAAATAAGTATCAACACCCCCACTAACACGTGTACAGTAGCTTTGAAACCTCTGCATTGTAAATTATACCAGCTGGTTAAATACAGGCATATGTTTGAACCAGCTTCAGCTACACAACCACCAAAATTACAGCAGCCTAAAATACATCACTCTACACACATGTGAAACTAGTACATTTTGGGCTAAGACCCTGAGACACTCAAGTGTTTTGGTGAGAATGCTTAAAGGGAAAGTTCACCCAAAATTCTGTCATAAAATACTCACTCAGTTGTTTCAAACCTGTATACATTTATTTGTTTAGTTATTGGGCCCCATAGACTAACATAGTAGGAAAAATTGCAATGGTAGTCAAAAGTGCCCCAAAACTCTTTGCTGTCCTAAATTCTTCTTTTGTGTTCAGTAAAACAAAAATAAAATAAAGTAATTTCCCTACTATGGTAGTCAATGGGATCCAAGAACTGATTGATTGTTAGCATTCTTCCAAATATCACCAGAACAAAGAAATTTATACAGATTTGAAACAACTTGAGCGATGACAGAATTTTTATTTTTGGGTGAACTCTCCCTTTAAAGTAACTTAGAAGTACATTTGGTAAAAATTGTAGTAGATAATTAGTGACGAACGTGAAGTGTTAATAAATGCATCAAGCTGTATTTTAGCCCCTTTAGCAAGTGTTGAACAATAAGCCATGTATTTCACACAGTATCAGCAGATGAAACATTAAGAAAAAATTGGGTATTTGTGGCCTCACTGTCAGTCCAATACAACTCCTTTATTTCCATCTTTATTTCTGCATCATATTATAAGTGGTTACCACACAATCATTGCTGAAGTGGTTGTCCTGTATCATCAATAAACAAACTACAGTTAGTTCAGAATGCAGTTGCCAGAGTTCTTACCAGGTCATGAAAATACGATCACATAACCCCAGTTTTATCGTCTCTTCACTGGCTACCCATTAAGTATCGTATTGATTTAAAAATTATTTTAATTACTTACAAAGCTTTAAACGGTTTAGCCCCTACTTACTTAACTGAGCTTTTATCACATTACAACCCATCACACTCTCTAAGATCTCAAAACTCAGGGCTTTTGATAACACCTAGAATAACTAAATCCACCAAAGGGGGTCGAACTTTTTTATACGTAGCACCTAAACTCTGGAATAGCCTTCCTGATACTATTCAAGGGTCAGACACACTCTCCCAATTTAAATCTAGATTAAAGACACATCTTTTCAGCCAAGCTTTCACTTAATGCATAATTAATGAACAGCAGCTACACTAATTATTCTCCTTCTGCATCCGCCTCGGGATGCCCATTCCGAGGTAGGAAGAAATTCCGCCAGGTCCAGATGATCAACATATGCCCATCCCCACCCAGAGATTACGCCAGCTACAGCTGCAGCTGCAGACTGACTGACCATCCCAGCTCCATCTAAGGCAGTTCCACCACCACCCAAGAGAAATATGACCATCGGACCATCCCAGCTCAGACCACTACATCCCCAACCAAGAACAAAGACGGACTACTTGTCACATTAATACTGAAGTTACAATACTTGGTATTTAATGCTAAACTTACATCACATGTCAGCAGTTTGAAGTTATAGCTGCATTCAGTGGCCCTGATTGGAGGTTCCTGGGTTTGTGTTTGTGGGGAGTGAGGGGGCTCGTTGGTTGTGGGGATTCATCTGCTGGGGCTCTATGGGTCCGGTTTGGCCTTGTTTTGTAGTCGATGTCGTACAACAGAGGAATAAAGTTACAACATGCCATTACTATTTTCCCTGGTTGTTCCTTTGTTTTCTGGTGTCGATAATGGAGTGGGACCGAATTGAACCTGCACGGTTTTCGGCGAGTGGGGTTGCAGATGGTGGCTCTCCCTCTTCCTCGTGGATATTTGCAAGGTGGCTTTTGGTCGGGGTCACTGAGTGCAGCTATGACACGTCAGAGGGGATCTGGCCCTCCCGGCTGAGCCTGGTTTCTCCCAAGGTTTTTTTTCTCCATTAGTCAATCATTGGAATTTGGGTTCCTCGCCACAGCAGGGCAGTGTTGGCTTGGTCAACGGGAGACTGCATTTATAAATTTATTAATTAGATATTATTTATAAGAATGATCTTGCTTGTTCTATAAACATCATGCGCTGTGCTGTGTTTTACCTCTTCTGTTTTTCCTGTTTGCCCATGTAAAGCTGCTTATGAACAATGCACATTGTGAAAAGCGCTATATAAAAAAACTTGAATTGAATTGAAGTGTACAAAACAATATGTACTGATAGCATCAGCTTGTAATTAAACTTGAATAGTTAAATTATGTAAAAACTGAATCAATATCAGGTACCATTAGCACCACAAAAGGGAACATTGCAGATCCTTATAATGCATTGTAAATTGCTATGGAAAAAAATGTCTGGCAGGGTTTGAAATGCATAGGATCCTATTCAGAAAAAGTCCAGAAAAGGAACTATAACAAATTAGTTCAAATTAACTTGCGGTAATGGCTGTACCGAACACCCATTGGAAGGGAAACTGAATAAAAATCTGCTGACTCCCTGCATTTGGATGATAGATTACGAAGACATTTGTGTGCTTGCAATTGTCAGTTTACATAGTCAGATGGATTTTGCTAAATCAGTCTTTAAACAACAATAAGAGGTGCATCAGACATTTCTTTCAATCTGGCAACACAACATATGCTGACCACAGCGGCATCTCTTTGGAAACTCATATTGGGGTCCAAACCTTTCCTCCTTTGCGTGTCCATTTATGAAATATTTGCTTTCATTGCAATAAGTAAAGTAGTTTCAGCTGCATTTAACATTTCTTTTAAATTTGATACTGCATTATTTCATAAAAGTCTAGAAAATGCAAAAAATCCACAAATTTCATCGGATCTAATCATAACTACACAAAAAATTCTTTGTATTTCACTTCTTTTCAGATCGTTCTCTATCAAACATATGAACTATATATCTGAAAATATTTTGGCAATTGGGCTGTCACATCTTTCTTTGCCAATGGGGCCTGTTAAAGTTCTAAGACTCATGTAACATCTTGCACTGTTTAGTATAATTTGAGGTTTTCAGTCATCCTACATCAGTAAATATCATGCAATCATACAAAAAAATTCAGTATGTTTGTATCAAGTAATATCTACATTTGGGCTTCATTTACATAAACGTAACTTAAACTCACATCATAGGAAATAATTTTGAAATGTATTAAAACGCATCCCTACTGTAAATCACACAAAATGTTCACTGCCTATTGACACTGCTGAATGCTTTTTGCTTAGTTTTTTTGCATCACATTTATAAACATTGCCGGCAAGGCTGGGTATGGAGGAAGAGAAATTACTTAAGTATAAATAAATAAATGAATATGTTAATTCACGCATAAATGCATAAATTAACGGATAAATAAATAAACACATGCATAAATACATAATTAAATAAATACAAGCATAAATAGATATATACATGCATAAATGAACTGTATAAATAATTAAATCAAGAAATAAATGCGTAAATAAATAAATGTCAAAAATATAAACTTTGTACCATTTTTTGTAATACTAAATTTATTTCTGTATTTCTACATTTATTTATATATGTATTTCCTTGTCCTTATGTTAATAAGGTAGGCGGTCCTATTCCTCTCTCGAAACATGATTAGTCAGCTCTGGAACCGCTGCAGCTACTACTAGCCCTGTTTAAGATGGCGGGTGTTTTAAAAATGATTGCTAATGATTAACGATCATTAGCAAATATAATTGATCTTCAACCTAGCGACTAATTTCTGTTTCGTTTGGAACGAAGATGGTTTAGTTCTGTTAAGTGATGATATTGTGGCAGGAGGGGAAGAGAGAGAGGATAATTGCATGACTACGCCACCCCGGGAATTGGCCGGGGACCCACAGGTACCCCGAATACCAAAAGCACATAGACACGTAGTGGCTGAGACGGGTATCAGACAACGAGGGAAATGTAATATAATTTATTCAAAAAAACACATTCAATATAAAATACAAACTAGTGTTTAATATATAAAAAAAGAATCCATCAAGAATATAAAACAACATTATACAATCACACAAACACACACTCATCAACTACGAAATGGGGGATTTGTTCTGCCTCCAATACACAGCAAGCACTCTGGTTCCCGTCCCAACACAGCACCAAAAACTTTTGTCGTAAACACTGGAAAACAACTGAATCACCCCAAACACAAAAGATACTGACAAACAATGATCCCCCAATTCTAGAAAAAAAAAACACAAGCATATAAACACATACACTAAGGGTTGTCGAATACAATTATCAAGTATCAAGTGCATCTCGGGGAAATTAACTGTAATCAAAAGGGTGAATACGCACAGTTGATATTCTCCATTATGTGTATTCAGTAGCATTTATCTGATGCAACAGAATCATCAATAACGACCCCTACAACACATCCATCCACCGTATGGTCAGTGGGTCGTATTCTAACTCTTAAGAGAGGGTACTCTGGCCTAGAATCTACACTCCTTTCACGGCCCTTAGAGCGCCGGAGCTGCCACCTGGTTGATCACGCACAACCAACATTCCACAGCCTGATACCATGCGACCAGACAGTTAAACATCCAATTCTATATACCCCATGTAAGGAATTTCTAGTCCATTGGATGCTCGTCGCTGCAACCAGCGACATGACTGTAACCATCCCTGGCCCCATGGTTCAGACCCAGACCTAAAGCAGCTCTCTGTAATGGTCGATACCATGGAACCAGTATCTATCAAACAGGGTTTTGACACACCCCCAATATTTACAACCAGGTGTGGGCATGAGGAGACTAAATGAGACACAGAAACGCTGTCATGAAAAACGCAGGAGCCGTTTATAACTGAGGCTCTGCAGTACGGTGGAAGCAGTTTTCCGACTGATTGGGGAAGTTAGATCTAACTGGCCTTAAGTCGCGAGATGACAGGTTGACCTGGGAATGATTTGGAGAGCCAGAAGATCAATGTTGCTAATTACACTCCCAAACAAAATGACCGGGCATCTGACAGCGTTGGCAAAAATCACAGAACCGGAACGAGGGTCGCGAAACTGTGGACTTTGGCTCCAGGCAAAAGCTTGAGAAAGCTGATCAATCTGCTGTTGCTCTGATTGACCACCTCACCACCTGGCGTTCCCTCGCTTTCCCAGCGGATGACTTCCCCTCGCACTTCCAATAGTGTTGCAGCAGGCTGGCGCCTACCAGTTGTTTTAGTTCTCGGCATAAAACATTATCTAAAACACCTTCAATAAATTGATCCCTTACTACAACATCTGCATTTGAAATGGCATGCGGTGACTGCTGTCTAAGTCTATCAAATAGACCCAACAATGCCAGGGAAAACTCTTGCAACCTTTCACCCTCCAATTGTTGCCGTGAGTAAAAGGCCTCTTGAAGCGCAATATACGACTTGGTGCAACCATATAATTCACGCAATGCTGAAATAATCCTTTCCGGACTGTTTCTATCGATGTTTGGTCGATATTTAATACCGTCCCGAGCCTCTCCTTCAAGAAGCTTGTTCATCAGCTGTCATTTTCCGCATGCGCATACAAGCCTGAGCTTCTTCGACCCACTCTTCAATGCCTACTCCTGACTTACCATTAAATTTAGGATAGCTGCGTTCTCGAGGACATCTCAAGTACCAAAATTTGATTCACCGTAAATAGGCGCTACTGGCCATGACGCACTACAGCTCCACTGGCGCCTGTTCCTGTAGCAGTCTCTCATTATCAGCATTCAACTGGGCCACAAGATCTCTCATTTCCTGCAATTCAGCCTACATCACTAAATACTGTAAAGGGGTACTCACCAGACAAATCCCCACTGTATTATCACTAAAACAAAACAAAACAAACACACAAAAATAAAAAAATATATATACATATATATCCCTGTGTCCGCACCTGTACAACAGCCACCACCCTGCCGCACTACGCCAGATGTGGAGGCGGGGAAGACAGAGAGAGACAATTGCACAACTACGCCACCCCGGAAATGGGCCAGGGACCCACAAGTACTCCAAACATCAAAAGCACAGAGATACATAGTGGCTGAGACAGGTACCAGACAACGAGGGAAATGTAATATTGTGGCGAATCACAAGTATTACTGAAGAGACATTCACCAAGGTACTGCACCTTTAAGGGAGGTAGGAGTAAGTTTGGTTGTTGTGTTCCAGTTGTAGATGTGCGTAGTTATTTTGACTTCACTCGCTGTTCAGAGTGAGATTTATTAAAGTGGAGCGTAAAGCTGTCTCGACACATCTTCATCTCTTGTCTCCTTATTTATTGTTCTCCACAATTGGTGACACCGGCGCGAGTTGGATACGGCTGAATTATGTCACAGCACGACGGTAGTGAAAATGCTGCTGATAGCGGCGAGGCTAATGTCGGTGCTACCTGCGCCGCAAACGTCAAATTACCAGACTTTTGGCAGCACAACCCACGGCCGTGGTTCCAACACATCATGGCCCAGTTCCAGCTGAGAGGAATAACACTGGACGTTACAAAATATTTCCACGTAGTAGCAGCCTTGGATGCCTCGACGACAGCCAGAGCTATGGCGCTGTTAGAGGCTCCTCCGATTGACGCAAATACGACGCACTCAAAACTTTCTTGTTGAAAGTTTTTGTACTGTCGGAGCTGGAGAAAGCAGACCGCCTGCTGTCTCTGAACAGCCTATGCGACAGCAAGCTGTCTGAGTTAATGGAGAGTATGCTAGCTGTGCTGGGCACAGCGGATCCCTCATTCCTTTTCGCGCACATTTTTCTGCAGCAGCTTCCAGTACACATGGGCACCATGCTGACCAGTTCCCCCCTACCTTCCTCCAGAGACTACCGGGCCCTGGATGTGGAGGAAGACAGGATTTTCCTCGCCAACCAGCAGCAGTTTGTCCATGCCCTGTAGCCTCCCCAGCACACGTCTACCCCGCTTGGCCCCCCTGTGGAAGACATGGACACTGTAGCTGCCGTGACGGCCCACCGACAGCGTGAGGACGGGTGGTGTTATTACCATTCCAGGTTTGGGGCCAAGGCCAACCACTGTCACAAGCCTTGCAGTTTTAGAGCCCAGGGAAAAGCCAGGGCCGGCGCTCATTAACAGCTATGGGCGCAGGCAGTGAATGCAAGCTGTTATTCTTCACTGACACCTTGTCCGGCCGGTGGCTGCTGGTTGACTCTGGGGCTCAACGCAACATCCTGTCGGCGCCGCCTGTAGACACTATGGCTGACGGGCATGGCCCCCCAATGGACGCCGCCAACAGCACACCCATTCGTATCTATGGCACAAGGTATGTGGAAGTGTGTTTCAGTGGCAGTGCTTCGGCTGGGATTTTGTAAAGGACTGTTTTGTTATAACCGGTTGCCGTTTGGGATTGCTTGGGCTCCTGGAATTTTTCAGAGGGCAATGGACCAAATATTGCAAGGGAAACATGCATTGTTATCTGGACGATATACTTGTGACCGGGTCAGATGACGAGCAACATCTCAAAAACGTGGACACAGTATTGAGCCGTCTGAACGAATTCGGGCAAACGGTCCAGCGTGAAAAGTGTGAATTCTTTAAAGATTCGCTGGAGTACTTGGGACATATCATTGACGCGCATGGTCTTCATAAGTCACCGGAAAAGGTCAGAGCAATCATGGATACAACTGTTCCTAAAGACATTACACAGCTAAGTTCATTTCTGCGACTCTTGAATTACTACTGTCGTTTCATCTCAAAATTAGCATCGACGCTTCCTCCTCTCAATGCTTTGCTGTGCAAGGGAAAACGGTGCACACCACTGTTATGCAGATTAATTATCCAGGTTACCGTTGCCAGCCACACCTCAAGTAAAAAGGGACACAGTGGAGGTATTTCAGGTAAAACAGCTGGAAGCTCTACCAGTTCTATGTGCAGACGTTCGTAAAGAGACTAGGACAGACCCTATTCTGTCTCAAGTAATCGAAATGGTAGCAAATGGAAAATTTCCACATTCATCAGATGGAAATAGTGTGCTTGCCCCCTATGTGGACAGGAAGGACGAACTGACTACCCAGCAAGGTTGTCTCATGTGGGTTTGGAGAGTAATCATCCCTCCCAAGCTACGATGCAGGGTACTGGCTGAACTACATACTGGACATCCAGGTTTCGTAAGAAGGAAGGAGGTTAGCCGTAGCTATGTCTGGGGGCCTGGTATTGACAATGAAATTGAACAGTTAATGAAAACCTGTCAGACTTGACTGCAGACACAGAAAGCTCCAGGTCCCTCCGATTACACCCATGGAAATCGCCTTGGCAACGCATACACGTGGACTATGCAGGTCCATTTGAAGGACACATGTACCTGGTGATAGTTGATGCTCACTCCCAATGGCCTGAGGTATGTGTGATGGATTCAACTTCTTCCACCAAAACCATTCAGGTGCTGAGAACACTGTTTAGTCATTTTGGACTTCCAGAAGTCTTGATCAGCGATAACCAACCTCAGTTCACCTCCGAGGAGTTTCCAACATTTCTCAAGATCAACGGTGTGAAATACACACGTTCAGCACCCTTCCATCCTGCTACAAATGGCTTGGCGGAACACATGGTACAGACAGTAAAGCGTGCACTACGTTGTTCAAATGGATCAATGTCTATTCAACAAAGGCTGGACACCTTTCTGTTGACGTATCAAAACACACCACACGCTACAATAAGAGAATCACCGTCTATGTTGATTCTGCATCGTAGACTGCGATCTCGCTTTGATCTGTTGAAGCCTAATGTTGCCTCAGTGGTCACAAAAGCTCAAGACAAACTGTGCTAGCGACGGCACATTCATATAAAAGAAAGAACATTTGAAAAAGGTGACAAGATACTAGTTTGTGAAGACCGACGGGGAAAGAAGTGGATGCCTGGTGTGGTGTTAGAAAAACAAGTCCAGTGTCATATACTGTTGATGTGGAACTTTCAGTTCGCTGGTTGAGCAGATTTTGGCACACCAGGATGTTAGTGACAATGGATATGAGACTGGTCCAGAGACTAGTGATGTTCCTGAGAGGAATATGTCAGATCTGTGTGAACACCCAATGTCTGAGAGACATCAGATTCTATGCCAACAGGACTAGCACAAGCAGAGTACTTAGCTACTAGGGTCACTGAGGTTGCGTTACACACTCCACACAAAGACACTAAGCGTTATCCAGAACATACTATTAAACCTCTGGTACGGTTTAGTCCGTAAACTTAACTTTAAATGCTTTAAGCCTGTTCTGTTGTTTACATGTTGATAGTAATGTTGTTGACATTAATTTAAAAGGAAAGAATACAAAGATATTTAGATAACAATTCTTATGTTTATTCACAGTTCAGAATTTTAGAATATTACAGAAGCCATGACATTGTAATGAAATTATTCTATGGTGTTATGTGTGTACATGTTGTCAAAAGAGAAAAGGTGTTCATGTATATTCTTGTTTGTGCTCATGTTTAAATGTATATATACAACTACACTAAGTGGGGAGGAATATGTGATGTATAAATATATGTAGTTTTTGTGCAGTGCACGAGAGAGCGCTCATTGTTCTTAATGTGTGAATGTAAGGCTAGCAGAATAAGTAGAAAACTGCCGAATCTTTAGTAAAGCCTAAGTGAGTTAACCCAGCATCCGTCTCCGTGTTTCTTTATGTTATATAGAAGGACCAAAGACTTAACACATAGAATATTGGCATCAACGAGTCTCCCTGTAGGGGACAATCCATTAGTCTATATCGACAGCAAATTAATCTAGGGTATTTCTAGGGTGTCAAAACATC
Organism: Triplophysa bombifrons; assembly: GCA_029783895.1. Lineage (NCBI taxonomy): Eukaryota > Metazoa > Chordata > Actinopteri > Cypriniformes > Nemacheilidae > Triplophysa > Triplophysa bombifrons. The sequence continues at coordinate 11,795,735 of CM056455.1, forward strand.
TCCTGCGCGGTCTGCAGATCAGTCACCCACAGCACCAATGCATGCACCCAAGCCCCTTCATTCCTCCATCCCCCACCTCAACCCACGCAAGATCGACAACCTACGTCCCTCACCTGCCGTATCGCCCAGCAAGAACCCCCGAGACATTTGCATGAACTTCAATGCAGGCATATGCACCAGGCAACTCTACCGCTAGCTCCACACCTGCAATTTTGGTGGCGGTGCCCATGCCCGCCTTGTGTGCCCTGTACACAAATATACAAATAAACAATCTACGAATTATCCATTTACTTCTGTGAGTGTTTCTTGCTAGTATTTTGAATTGTCCCATCACCCCGACACTCACTTTACTGATTTCCTCCTGTCAGGTCTTTCGAACCACTCTGACGCAGCCTATTTTGCCCTTATCTCCAGTCCACACTGACCGAGCCAGAGACGGTCAATCTCCTCAAAAAAAAGAGATCTACGCTGACTTCTTGATCTGTCCTTTTACCACTCCCCCCTTTACCGTTTATCACGTAAAAAACGCCCCACGGTTCCCCTTTTCTAAGCATCAATAGCCTAATTGCGCTCAAGAATTTTTCTCTCCATTACCACAACATCGACCAAGCCATTACTTTTATTAAAAGTGCCGGACACTGAGCTTGGTTGGCTAAAGTCGATATCACCTCAGCATTTAAAGTCATGCCCATTCATCCAGACTTCTCGAATCTATTCAGCATTTGCTGGCCCGAGCTTTTCTCACTGACTTTCGGATGCAGAATCAGCCTGAAAATCTTCTACATGCTGTCAGAAGCGATCTGTTGGATCCTCGCTAACAACTACGTTTTTCCCTACCTCATTCACCTATTAGACGACTTCTTAATTATCTCACCTACCGACTCCGTCCCACCCACACATCTTTCAATAGTGTAAGAAGTTTTCACAAAGCTCGCCGTCCCTCACGCACATGACAAAACTGCGGGGCCAAGCACGTCCATCAAATTCTTAGGTATCAAGTTAGATTCACTTTCCCCTCCAGGCTTCATTGTCCAAAGCAAAAAATTATAGGACGATTTTGATCGCTTCCTCTCTCATAACCTACCCCCCTTATAAACGCGAGCCCCCTCAATTTCACGATGCGCATCATTCCGCAAGGCCGCCTGTTCATCTCGCACCTCCTATTCTAAGCATCCTTAGCCCACCCCTTAGAGGATACGATATCCCTCACTACATGGTCTCTTTTCCTGTAGACATCCGTCTGTTTACCGACGGCACCACCTCCGTCGGATTCAGGGAGTTTTACCAAGGCATTGATGCCTTTTCTCAGACACCTAATCTGGATATCAGCTTGTCATCCATTTATTTTAACGGCTAAACAAATCCCAGGGTCAAAAGAACAGATAGCTGACTCTCTTTCCCATTTACCTATCAGAAATTCACACTTTTGGCGCCAGACGCAGACCCCCGGCCAACACATGTACCTCCATATTCGGAGCTGATCTTCCAATAAACCACCCACTAAAAACCCTCCTACGCCTCCCTCAAAACCATCATCCAAGCCGTCTCCCCCAGGACCTTACAATCCTACCTCATGGAATGGAGGAGCTTTAAATCATTTCACCAGGTCTACAACCTCCCCTTCCCCGAGTTCTTCCTCCTCGCCAGTACTTCATTCATCTCCTACCTCAACACCATAAAAAACCTCCAAGCCAGTTAAATTAAAGGTTACCTAAGCGGAATTCAATTTTTCCACAAATTCTTTCTCCCAAGCCATAGCCAGCTCTCAAGCATCCATGCTCTTCAAGGGCATCCGGAGAACCCAACCCTCCCGCCCAGATGCCAGTCAAACCATTACCATAGAAGTACTAACCAAATGCATTACTACCCTCCGCAGAGGATATCACTCCTTACACACTGTCCGCATACTCAATGCCATATTCATTCTGGCCTTCTTCGGTTTTCTAAGGTGTTTTGAAATCTCCACCACGTCCAATTTCAACCCAACAGTAGACTTCACAGTCTCCCACCTGTCAGTGCTCGATTCAGAGACAATCTTGTACTTCATAAAGCAGTGCAAGACGGATAAAACCAGGAAAGGTCACTCCATCTACATTTTCAATCTCCAGTCTCAAATCCAAGCCTACCAAACCCTCTTAGCCTACCTCCAGTTCAGAAGATCACATGCAAAATCTTCATCAGACCCTCTCTTTGTAGACAACTCGAACCACCCCACACACGTTTCTGGTTACAAAAACACCTCAAATCTGTTTTGCTCCAATCCGGCATCCTTGCAGATCACATCTCCAGCCATTCCTTCCGCATAGGTGCGGCAACCACGGCCACTCAAAAGGCCCTCTCATGGGTTTAGATCCAAACGCTCGGCCGCTGGAAATCAGAAGCTTTAAAAAGCTACATCAGGTTGGAATGAGCAACAACCCCACAGGGGCCCACGCCTTCATCTCCTCTCTGCCACAGCAGACAGCTCTCCTCCACAAGCCAGTATCGCCACAGCGACCACCCCCGCAGGGGCCCGCGCTTCCATCTTTCTCTAAAGCAGCAAACACCGCTCCAGCAAGATCCCGCATCTCCTCTCTGCTGCCCAAGCAGCAAACGCTCAGCAGAAACCCGATCTCCATTTACCGCAGTCTCATCAAGCCCAGTTCCAGCAGGAACCCACACTTCCTTTACTGCAGCCTAGCCTTCTCCAGCAAGATCCTGCATCTCTGCCGTCCGCTGCCTCAGAAAAACACCACCGCAGCAAGAATCTCCACCTACTCCCCATTACTGCAGCACCACCCGTGCCCTTAGAGACTTAACTCTCCTTCCTACGCCACACCAGAAGAGGCTTCCACCTCCGCTTCATTAACCGCCTGCTCTCCTGTGTTTAATGCACCGGGGTGCGCTCTGGGTTCGGGCTGGTTCCGAGCTCGGTGCGCTCGCATCGATCAGGGGGGAGAGAGTGCTCCGGGTTCGGCAGAACCAACGCTCGCTGGACACCAAGCCAAATACGTATACCTTTCTACCATCGCTCTTATGTTATTATATGCATAGTCGAACTTGTGAAACGTTATTTAGTACGTCGCTGCGACGAATATGGTACGTTCCAGTCATGTCTTGAGTAGGTAATCACCATGTACCAACAACGTCCAATGTTACTTCGTCAGTACGAATGTGTGTATCACAAAGTTCCGTCGCTGGAACGATATTATGGCATGTCGTGGCAACGAATATGATCCGGTCCAAGTACGTCGTCACAACATGTACTGTGTTAGCTGGGTTTAAGCTGCTGTTAGGTCATGAAGGTAGAAGACGCAGAGACACTTCATTCCACTCACTGAATGTTAAGTTTACCCAAAAATTGTGTAAACACTGCAGCACTGGTCTGTGTGCTCCAGTGTGTGTATGAGAGCCTGCGACGAGATGCAGATGAATGACAGATGTAAGCTTTGCAGAATCAGATCCAGAAACAACACCACAAACAACGTCAGAGATCGCTGCGTTATTATAAAAAATGCAAAAAGATTTTCAGTTTGTTTTGAAACTATGCCGAAACTAATTAGACTGTGATGGTCATAGTCGTCTTTATTGTACTCACCCTGGCTGATGGCTCGGCTCTGCAACGCGAGGCAAGGCTTATCCCATGTGGGTTTTTCTGAATGAATAAATTTTCCATTACTGGTATTAAAAATCTGTCAATGACGGAGAATTTTCAGTTAACGCGACCTCTGGGTGTATCAAGGTCAAAATCCATACTATCACTTAACTGAACTAAACCGTCTACAACGAATATGAAGCCTTATGAACCCAGTACTGATTCACTTTCTCATCTGTTATTTTATTTCACGGTTTATCACTATATCCACGTCCAAAATCAAGTACTATGTTAGGTAGTCATGGACTAAAGGTTGGGCAGATGTGGCCTAGTAGTTTGTGTGCTACATTGATAGCTGGCCACTGCTCTGTGTTGTGTGTGTGTGCTGACAAACTGCAGTGCCTATGTGTCCACTATTTACTGGATGAGACCACATTTCAAGTATGGGTTACCATATATAACTTAAATTTCATTTTCATTTCATATGTTTTCATTGTCATGCATATGCTCATTTACCCATACTAAAAGAAATGCCTAAAATGATGTACTTGAATGTTGCTTAAGAAGTGCAATATAATCACAAGGAATAAAGTTTCTTTTTCTTTTATTTTTTTCAGAAAAAAATGAGCTTTCCCATTCTAAATAGAGTACACATTGCTGCATTTAGTCTTTCTGCCACTCAGTGGGCATGACTGACTAGACTTTTGTGTGGGGAGACGTCATGTGCATACGCTCTATACTTGGTCAGACCCCAAACCATGTGACCAGGAAGATATGGGGTGTGTGTTGAACTTCATGCGCAGTACACAGACCGATCGGCGGCTGACTTGAAGCAGTCCTTTCTATACATTTTTCTACAACTTAAAAATCTTTTCAGTGTTACATGGTTGTAAAGTATCATCTTCCAAACGCACAGCAGAGAGCTCTGATGACTCTTCGTGATTGGTCAGACTCACTGATGACAACAATAACGTGCATCTGATCTTTATTCCAATGATCTTTAGTTCCACAAATACTCATTAAATAATTTTTATAGCAGTCAAAACTCTGTTCATTTATCTTTTTTTTTTTTTTGTGTCATTTAAAAAAATAAGAATGAAAAGTATACAGATCCAATAATGATATGAAGCAATATAATTACATAAAATTTGGAAAGAAAAGATAAAAAAGTTCAAGCTATATACAAATAACCATGGCACCATTTGTCACCTTTGACATTGGGAAAGAATGTTAATCTCTTAAAATAGTGTTCTGTTCACACTGACAAAAGAATGCACATTTCAGAACCAAATGTCCTAAAATTCAACAGGTGCCAGCATATTTAAATTTTAAAAGATTAAAAAGGTTCTGAATAAGAATCAGTTCTCGATTCCCAACTTTGGTGTCAGCTAGATGACGTGTAATATTTACATTCCACAAACTCCAGGTCACTGTTTCCCAAATCACATAACTGCCTCATTTTCCCATGGTGCAATTATCGTCTGTGAATGATGTTGTTATACCTCCTCACCCTGTCTTTGAGGTATCCACCTTCCTCTAAATTGTGCTTTGTCCACTTAGATGATAATCTGCTTCACAGCACATGTGTCAGATGGAAGGAATGCTAATCTGGAAGAGGTGCGGAGCTCTGAGTTTTGGCAGTTAGTTTCCACTGTGGACTTACTTTCCATGTGGTGCCGCTCCAGAGGCTATGGGCAGGAGTAGCCTGTTTTGGGAACAGAACTGTTGATGGACCCCAGATCGCGCCTCTGCACGTGCCCCCACCGAGGGTCACAACACCACCGAGGGTCACGTGACCTGAACTTAAACTGTAGTACCAATACAGTATCCAAGAGTGATCTCTAGCTCATATTTACCAGAATCACACTTACACAGTTTGTTGTCCGTGACCTTGAGCTGAGTTTTGAAACCCAAATTATATTTTAATCTGTCAAGCCATGAATAATCAAGCTTCTTTTATTCAGTGTCGTATGTACAGTATGATCACAATTTTTCTGAATGAAGATGCCCATTATGCGAGATTCACCAATACATCTATTCTTCCTCTTTAGTGAAATCAACTGTTAGCCTGAACATGTTTATTTGGTCACTGTGTTTTTGGTGGCCAGTCAACCATTGTATGTTAAAATGACCATGTACTGTATGTAGATTTTCCCAGGACTCAGAAGTATAAGAAAAGTCTTTGGATTTATTTAATGATGTGTAAATGGTCAAAAGGATCAAGGATTTATGGTATGTAAACAGTAAAACGAAGAACCAGCCCACCATTATCTGTAAAAGTTTTTCCAGTTTAATCATCTGAAGTCTATGTATTTTTTTGTCTAAACATGCAAATGGAGAACCAAATGAGGAGACAAACATTTACTTAAATCTTCTTTGTTAAATATTTCTTTATTTAATAAAGTATTGTAGACTCACATTTGAATTCATCGACCCAAGAACTAAATCGTTAACATGATAACCTTCTAACATTATATCTCATTGTCTGTCTGTCACATAAAGTCAGGCTTTTCAAGAAGATTTCTTGAGTTTTAAAGCTTTTTTCACAGCTTTTTGTTGAAGTTCTTTGCAATAATCAAAATGTATCAACATATTTTTTTTTTGTGTGCCTTTCCACTAAAGTATTTAAGTGATTCAAACGCAGTGCTATTTTACAAGCATTTAACATGTTGTAGATTTAATAATGGCTTGTGTGTAAATATTCCTCTAGTGTCTAAAAATATCAGCCAAGATTTGTTTCTGCACTGCCAAAAGAGAGCAAAATTAATATTTTTACATTGTTCAAAATGTTTCTCTTTAGGCATTTGTGAATCTGTTTGACATGTTTTATATATAAAACCATTTTAACCTATTCTTTATCCATCAATGAACTCTTATGATATTCTCCTTACATGTTAATACATGCTTTGAAGTTCTTATTGAAAATGAAAATTGAGATGTACGCAAACATCAAATGGGTGCAAGAAAACCTCTCTACTGCCACACTCTTACTGTAATTATTCCATAACCTCACATTCTGTTCCCAGACCCCAAATTACTCTTCCCATGATCCCATTTACTCCAAACCCCCAATGCTGACTTTGCTCTCCTATAATGGCTTTTCCATTTTCACGCTAGTGAGTGCACACAGTGTACAATGTACTTGGGAGTATAGGACTTCCCATATTCGAGGCTGTGTGATATAGTTGTAGCTGGTACAAGAAGGCCACCCTTAAGCTCAAAGACATCCATGCCCAGGATTGTCAGCTTCAGTTTCGCATAGGCAGCTGTGCACCACCATAAGTGAGCCTCCTTGCTCCATTGCAATGTCCCCGGCATCACCACACATCCCCTTTCCCGCTGGAGCAGTCCTGCTGCAGCTTTAGCTTAGCTCATCATAACTTATGTCACTCAATTTACCCTTTCCTGTTTCATATTAAAACCTCCATAACTGTTAGCACAACATTAAAAAGGCATTCAAAATTAGCATGGTCCATTATGTTTTTATAATGTTAACATTGTTGTTTGACTGTGTGTGCTGGAGAGTATCAGTGGAAACAAGTGGAAAATAAAAAAGTTAAAGGTACCCAAAAACCCTTTTACCCAGAAACGAGCATTATCTCAATTCTCTCCTTCATATCATCCCAGAGACAACATTCCATTCCATTCCATTCCATACCACTTATCCAAACTACCTCGGGTCACAGGGAGCCTGCGCCTATCTCAGGAGTCATCGGGCATCAAGGCAGGATACACCCTGGATGGAGTGCCAACCCATCGCAGGGCACACACACTCACTCATTCACTCACACACTCACACCCTACGGACAATTTTTCCAGAGATGCCAATCAACCTACCATGCATGTCTTTGGACCAGGGGAGGAAACCGGAGTACCCGGCGGAAACCCCCGAGGCACGGGGAGAACATGCAAACTCCACACACACAAGTCGGAAGCAGGAATCGAACCTCCAACCCTGGAGGTGTGAGGCGAACGTGCTAACCACTAAGCCACCGTGCCCCCCGAGACAACATTCCACCATAATAAAATATCAGGATCATATCTGCAATTTAATTATCTTAAATAAACTCAAAATATTAATAATTTACTTCCATGTTGCCATTTAATTCTTGGTTAATTTGTTTGTGTTCAACTAAAGGTAGTCACAACAAATTTGGGTTGACAACATGATTTATATTTTTTGCTGAATGATTCCTTTAACCAAAAGCACAGCACAATACCATGAGTATAGAATAAAAGGCATAATACCACATCTGAAAAAACTTTGTGTGAAAACAATAAAGTTAAGCTGTTATTTATTAAAGGGACAGTTCACCCAAAAATGCTAAATCTTTCTTTATTTGTTCACTATCATGTAATTCTAAACCTGCATGACTTTCACATTTCTGCAGAACACAAAAAGAAGATATTTTGAAGTTAGTGACCCAACAACTCTGGGTCACCACTTACTTCCATTGTATGTATCCTAAACCACTGAAACAGTTCTCAAAATATATGCTTTTGTGTTGTGTTTTGTGTCGTGTAAGGTTCTGAATGACAGGAGGATGACCTACGTGTCATTATGGGAGAACTATCTTTTTATATAAAATGAAAATAATTAGGATAGCCAAAGATGTAAATGTATTAACTTAGCCTGTATAGTAAAACCCACTGTAAAAGAATATACCACTTAATATAGAGTTTTGTTTAGATTCAACAGACTTTTTTACCACTAAAAATCTATCTAGTGGTGTGATCTGTTTCCTGCAATGACTAAAGATTCTGGGTGACCAAACAGCTCAGGAACGTTTCAGCGATACAGCAGCCGGCGTTCTTTACATGATGATGTCACACTTAAATTTACTCACATCTACCTTGAGGCCATTCTTTTCACCAGTCACAGCACATATATTTCATATGTGGTAATGTCACGACTAAATGACTCATGTTCTGTCTGTCTGTCTGTCTGTCTGTCTGTCTTTGTGTGTGTGTGTGTGTCTGTCTATCTGTTTTTCTTCTCTAGCTCTTCCTTTTTCTCTGTGTTTATGTGAGTTTAATCTGGAAAACATTCCCACTTGCCAAGTGAACACTCATCCCTCTTTGAGACAGCCAACACATGGTATAAAATTTTGGAATTAAGATGTGAGTACCTTGCAACACATCATACTGCCCTTACAATGATGATGTCACACGCAATGGCACTGATGTCTACGAAGATTAGTCATACTGGCCATTTCAGACTCGATGATATCATTACTGTTTGGTGAATCACTCACTGTGTCAGTGCTTTTGAAAAGGTTTAAATAATGAAAGTATGAACATGAATGTGCATGTCATCATCATGGGAGTCTAGGGAATAAGCAGATGACTCATCAAACTCATAAAACAGTCCGATTATTTGTCCTCGTTGCCAATAAATTGTTGTGATCGGTATAATGATCAAACGTTTGCTTATCTTAAGCCACACATTATATAAATTCAAAGCAGCTCAACTAAAAATCCTTAAAAATAGTTTGCTTTAGGTTACTAAGCATCGCTAAATACATTAAAGCTATAAAATGAGAATATATTTTTAAGGATGTAATTGGTTTATTATCTTTATTTACAAACAGCCGTATTTAAAGTCCTTATGAAATATTTTTTTTCATTATTACTTTATTAACGTGTTTAACTACTTTTTTGATGAACAAAAATGTCTTTATCTTTAATTAAAATCTGAAATCGTTAAACAAGTCTAAGAAAAGTCTTCCTCTCTGGAATGGTGATCATTCTCTGAATTTGTCTGTTTGACGTTTTGGCAGAATATGCATTAAAACTACAGTTTTTAAAAAACGCTGCTACAGGCAGCACGATCAAAACAATAACAAAGGCATAGCTTGATGACGCTTTGAATTCAAGTTTATTTATATAGCGCTTTTCACAATGTGTATTGTTTCAAAGCAGCTTTACAGGGGCAAACAGGAAAAACAGAAAAGGTAAAACACAGCACAGTGCATGGTATTCATACAACGAGTAAGATCATTCTAATAAATTATATCTAATTTCTAAATAAATAAATAAATGCAGTCTCCCGGTGAGCAGGCCAACACTGCCCTGCTGTGGCGAGGAACCCAAACTCCCATGATTGAACCAGGCTCAGCCGGGAGGGCCAGATCCCCTCTGATGTGTCATAGCTGCACTCAAACTGCTGACATGTGATTTAAGTTTTAGCATTTAATACCAAATATTGTAACTTCAGCATTAATAAGACAAATAGTCCGTCTTTGCTCTTGGTTGGGGATGTAGTGGTCTGAGCTGGGATGGTCCGATGGTCATATTTCTCTTGGCTGTTGGTGGAATTGCCTTAGATGGAGCTGGGATGGTCAGTCAGTCTGCAGCTGTAGCTGGCGTAATCTCAAATTGGGGATGGGTATCTGTCGGTCGTCTGGAAATGGTGGAACTTCTTCCTACCTCGGGATGGGCCTCCCGAGGCAGAGGCAGAAAGAGAATAAAGAGAATGCTGTTCATTAACTATGCATTAAGTGAAGGCTTGACTGAAAAGATGTGTCTTTAATCTAGATTTAAATTGGGAGAGTGTGTCTGACCCTCGAATAGTATCAGGAAGGCTATTCCAGAGTTTAGGTGCTACGTATGAGAAAGCTCGACCCCCTTTGGTGGATTTAGTTATTCTAGGTGTTATCAAAAGTCCTAAGTTTTGAGATCTTAGAGAGCGTGATGGGTTGTAATGGGATAAAAGCTTGGTTAAGTAAGTAGGGGCTGAACCATTTAAAGCTTTGTAAGTAATTAAAAGAATTTAAAAATCAATACGATACTTAATGTAGCCAGTGAAGCGATGATAAAACTGGGGTTATGTGATTGTATTTTCTTGACCTGGCAAGAACTCTGGCAGCTGCATTCTGAACTAACTGTATCTGTTTATTGATGATACAGGACAACCACTAAGTAGAGCATTACAATAGTCAAGTCGTGAGGTCACAAATGCATGAATAAGCTTTTCTTTGAAGGGGCATGGAATGCTGGGAAATGTTGTCTTCATCTCCACCGCTGATGTCCATCAATCAGACGGAAACGAGAAATCATGTTAGCGGATGAGGTAAAGTAATAAAGTTTTATAAATGTTGCGTATAATTGTGGTCCATAAATAAGTGACTGCTCGAAAGAAGCTAGTGGCTTGCTAGACACTATTGCAGCATTTGTCCACTTTCACTGTTGTTTCTAGGTCAGTAAAAGTGGTAACGCGGATATGACGCCATTGTCGGGCGACTGGACAGCCCCGTGTCACTGTGTAGAGTGCCGATCTTCTCGCGATTTACAAGTAGTTGGAAACATTTCAGATATTGTATGTACTCAGCTGAACAAAATATATAACACTGGCCTAGTGGTTTTTGGATATCTTACTGCAAAATTGTAACAAACTGTACCTTTAACTTTGTCCATTTCTGAATAAAAGGCCTAATTTTCTACATGCAATTCATTTTCACTGAACATAACAAGCCACACCTTATTTTTTATTATATAGCCTCAAAAATGCGTTTTTCTAAGTAAAACTAAATATTGAATGAGAAAAATAATGGCCATGGCTTTTGTGTTCCACTGTGAATTGAACAAAGCCAAAGTACATTTTCAGATTTTGATTAAAGATTATTAAGGCACATGAATAAAATGTATAATAAACACTGCAATGTTTTATGTAGATTATGTAGAATTGTATTTTTTATTTGGTGGTAACATTAAATCTAAGGCTTCTACTAAAAATAAAATTAGTAAGTAGTGTTGCTTTTTTAGCTAATTAATCCCTAACACTGGTAAATATAAAGGTTTACGTTTTCTTAAAGATCAGAAAGACTATGGCCATTTCCCAATTCCAAGAATGCAAAGAACGGACTTGTGTTCTCATGGAGATCGGTCTTGCGAGGCGGCCTTGGAAGAACGAACTTGGATGGATGCACCAAAGTGACTTCTGGGACTTCAAGCAGGTTCTGTAATTGCGCAATAATGTCGAGAACACATCCGGGTACTTTCATGCATTCTTTGTTCTTGTGTATTGTGTACTTGGGTATTGGAATCGGACTTTGATGGTTGTTGATGACGTAGAGTGAGAACACGAGGACACAAGATCACTCAAGAACGCATATTGAGAAACAGCCTATGTGTATGCGTTCACCCAGTGCACTGTTGATTGGTTTTCCTGTGATTAGAAAAGCAGCTGCAAGTGTCCACCAACGGAAGGAGGCAGTATTGACTCAGGGCCCCATGAGGGCGCTCATGTTTTCAGTCTGTGTTTGGGGGCCAGGCAGCTGGAGCACTTGGGGTGACAGAAACTCACTCAACCTTTTTTACAACCGCGTTATTTGGGCTGCATGGGGTCATCCCTGCCAGAGTAAACCTCTTGCTGCAGAAATTAAAGTCTTCCACAAGGACAAACACTTCTCTGTCCAATCACAATACATGCTGCTTATTTTAAAGACAGATCATGTTCACACTATTAACATTTCAAAGCATGATCAAATCACTGAGCACATTACTTGTGATGTATTCCCCTAAACCTGAAGAGAAGTGTTTTCTTTATAAACGCAAGGGAGGCGTCTCTCCCTAAAAAAATAATCAACAGTGCAAAAATAAAACAAATAAATATTAAAGTTATATTAAATAGTGTATAAACCACTCATTTTTCTAAACAATCTCCAACAGTGACATCAGCGGATGAAGTTTCAGAGGGATGCAGTGTCTCTTGTCTTTCCTGAGCTCACTGACGTCTCAAAGTCTGGGGTAATGTAAGGGGGAACTATGGAATACAGGTGAAAAGTCAAATGAGAGAGGCAATTGCATCATCAATGTGATTGTAGTAAACTTTGTATAACTTATTTTTTACATTAAATATTTTGATCAATAAATGGTTTCAACGGCAACAACATAAACAAACGTTATGCGGCCCAAACTTAACTTACAGTAGACAAGTAGACAAGATTATTTTATTGTAATAATTTATTGTATCGTAATTTATTGAACGTTAATTAAATCTCCGGTTTCACCGTCTAGACGTCAACACTGAAACCAAAGTTTCCAAAATACTTCACCCTGGCCAGGGTTTTAAAAAAAGTTTGGTTTCATTGATCGGGTTCTGCGTTCAGCTAGTGTCTAATTATATAACTATTATATTTAATTTAAGTTTATATTAATATATATTATTATTTATTTTTTTATAATTGTATTCAATAAACAATTTGTAGAATTTTGTTGTATGTTCATTTTATTAAACAAACTATTTGCTGAATGCGTCGTGTATCTTTGTCACATTTGAAGAAACCGTATTGGACATTATGCGGTTGAGCTTGGTATCGCAGCCTGAATTCAAGATATTGGAGAGGCAAGTTTAGCAAAGTAACAGTTCTTCTTGGTTGATTTTGCTTGTTATCAGAAACAATCTACAGACACTCTATTTGCGAATGTATACCTGAAGTTAAGGGCAGTCCACGAACACGTGCATGCGCAGTAACGTTTGTTTATGTTGTTGCTTTGAGACCGTCTATAAAGGAAATATAAGACTGATAAACAAACACAGACTGGAAGTTAACTTTGGGCCGAGCGCGTTTGTCCTATCAAACCATCTATAGATGGCACTGTTGTGGTCAGTGACTAATGTGGTTGGAATGTGGTGAACACGTGCCAAATTGTGTGTTAAAATGTGTCACATAGGCTACATTTTTTTTTGAGTGAGTTTCTTTTTGTTAGTGTCTTTAGATCAAACGAACTTTGTGTGAATCTGAAACACAGCCTATCAGGTGGTTAGAGAGTGTGCTTTTATGAAAATTCTAAATGGCAAAATGGTGTTAAGAAAGTATTGCCACTTATGGTAATTTATCAAATTTGCCATGTGACAAGAACTTTAAAATGACCTGTTCCAAAGAAAAACACCAATCTGTTGAAAATGTAACATTTCACTGTCATTTGGCCTTTAAGTGGTACCGGTCCCACTTGATATGCCTTGAGAAATCTACAGAGACCGCCCTCACATTTTTTGCCAAAAGTATTTAAAAGATATTAGCTCTAATTTCATTCCTTTACTTTAATATGCCAGGCGTTGTAAAGATACAGACTTAAATCCATTTTCATTTGCTCGCCATCAAAATATCAACATTGGTGATGTGGTATAGCCTACTCGATATGGCCTTCAAACACGACAGGAGAAGACAATCTATCTTCTTGTCCATTTTAGTGTCAGAAATTCAAGTAGAATCTTTAAAGCTCATTGGCATGACAATGGTGAAAGTCCCCAGAAGTTTGCATAAGTGCCTGCAGGAGGTTCCATCTTAAACAGTGGGCACTCTTCCAAAACACATATTATTCCACAGTCTATGCTATCATAAGACAGTGCCTGCACTGTGTTCACAGATGCTATAGATGGCCTTCCCCATTTAAGGTCTGTGGTGTACTACAAAGCCGGAGCGATCGCATGCCGCCCAACCAAATTCAGTGATGCTTTGATGTGGTGTAGGCATTCAGCTTAATGGCCATCCATTAACTACTCTTGTTTTCTTTTGCACTTCTTTTTTGTTTATCTGTAGTTTAAATGCCCTGTTTTCCCTTTCCATCGTGTATTTAAAACATAAACACACAGCCAGGTCCCACCCATCCCACCTTGGCACAAATATTATTTTGAGCTGGCTGCCAATGAAAGGTGAAATCTTGTGGGTGTGCATTTTATAGCCTCAATTTACATAATGACAAGAATGCGCTCTTTAATTAAGTTTACCTTGACTTTCTTTAAACCTAATGATTTTCCCATAAACATCTATTTAGAGTCAAAGATGCTCCAACAAAGAATGAGTGAAAATTAGATCTGCTCCTAGTATAACATCTCTTAGCCAATCATATAATGTCCGTCTAACAGTTTGAGATATCTGGCCAACGGTTGTAGACTTTCTAGAATGCATTCCAGCAGTCAGTATCCATCCAGTGGTTGACACACGGCATTGCATTACAGGCAGACTGCTCTTGTATTTGTCATGGATTTTTGATAGCCAGTCTTTGCCAGGATCTCTGGGCTGTGGCGATCAGAGCCAGATTCACAGGGGCGTTCAGGGGCGTGTTGTTTATGAGACCACTGATGGTTTTACCAGAGCGTTTTCTTTTTTCTTTTTTCTTTATTTATAGAAGTGTCATAAAAATTTGAACTGTTATGTAATACATTCTTAAGAGGGAGCAGTTGTTTAAGCCATTTTACCTCTTTTTTTATAAAAGTTAAAAGCCGTTTAATGGATTTCATGTGTTGAGAGATGATTACGGACATCTTTACTAATGTAATATAGGAAGGGTGTGATCAAGCATATGTGCCTATAAACATGACAAAGTCTACACAACTTTCAAACTTTTGAAGGGAAAACTTCAGAGCGATTGAAATAACCAACATGTAGGAGTAACAACAGAGATCGATATGGAAAACAACACATACTGTAAAATACACTGTCAAACCAGGGGGTCGTGGTATGTCTGGTAGATTGGCCAGTAGCTTGTGCTGGTGAAAGCCATAACTATACCATTGCAATATTTTTTTTGCATTTACTTCAAAGTTGAAGTCATGGAGCCAGTGATGCACTGAGGGAACTTCAAATGGTTCCCATGATCATGAATGCAATGTGGTCAGGTGGCAAACCTGTGAGATTCATGGAAAAGTTATTTTGGTGTACCACCCAAGGCTCGATCAAGAGGAGATTAATTATTTGACTTGGGTTGCCTGAATTGATCTATGATACTTTATCTATAGCTGTACTATATTACTATAAAGCAATGACTCCAGTGCGAAACGTTGTTTTTTTTAGAAAGTTTCTTTAGATGGAGTTTCCTTCAAAATCAGAAAGTCAGGCAAGATTGTACATAGCTAAACCTTGGATAAGTCTTCAGTAGAATTTGGATAAATATATAAATATTTAGAGTTCAGTTATTGTTTTATGTTGAGGTCAACGGCTCTCGCAACAATTAAGCTAATTAGATGCTATATGGTCCTCTAGTCCATAAACATTTCAGGTTCATATAGTTTTCTAGCCGTAGAGCCTGAAAAATTATGTTTATTGTGGCAATTGAGTGGCTTTAGTCTTACAATGCTTCGGTTTGTTAATTTTACCGAAATAGTTCCATATGGGACTGACCTCTCAAGCTGAGCCCTGAGTGGTCTTTGCTCTTGGGAAATCTCGCAAAAGTGATCTGCTTCTACACTATAGTCAAGCACAAAGGGGTTCTTCATCAAGGAAATTGCTTTTAAATCTATACTTTCACACAGGGAGAAAGAAGTTGAATTCTTCCAGAGCTAATAGCTGGTCACATATGATTTGGGAAGATTAAATTGCAGAGGCAAAGTTTTGGTCAACTAAATTGATGCTATATTGAAAATGCAGGAATTAAGAAGAACTGTTGATATTAATCATCAAAGACTGGCCCGAGTGAGGATAGTAAGGGCAGAAACTCTTACACTTAAATCATTGCCTGTTCTCATGTAACTTAATCTTTAATCTCACCTGGTGAAGGGGTATGGAATACATACTAGTTATAGGGTTAAAACAATAGATAGTAAACCATTAAAAGGTTTACAGTCAAACCTTCACAACAGCAGTTTATTTAAAATGTGCATGCCATTATTAAAAAATTAATTTGAGAGAACAGATCTGTCTGCTAATATTTTCCCAACAGGCACATTAACCAGGTAACCAAGTGCACTCTTTTTGCTCAGTGGGGAAACAAGACCACAAGTTAACCCACATCTGTAAAGCTCATTACAGGCTAGAGATTGGTAATGTTTTACTGTAATTTATTATTCACCTCATGATAATGAGGCTACCCACATGTGAGCGAGGCATGGAGAGGTGGCCAGCATCTGGGACTGAGTTACGCAGACAAGAGCAGCTGGACCGGAGTCCTGATTTATTTCAAGTCATACCACTAAAAATGACCTCTGCCCTTGTTTTTTCAAGGAACCATCCAGTAGTAAACGCCAGAGTTGGAAACCCCACAACACACACGTAAGTAGGCTGCTGGTCGCTTATCTTCGATGAAATAAAAATACCATGCCACACTGAATCACAACATGTTTGCGCTCAGAACCAGACGTATAATTTTATTGTTTTTGCAATTGTGTGTGTGCGGGCAGGCGGTAGAGAAAGTGATGTCATCAGAGCGAGAGAAACCCCCACCACAAAGCCGACAGCCTAAAATGTAATGTTTCACATGGCTTTGGCTCGAAGCCCCCTTTGAGGTCAGGCACATCTCTCTCATCATTGGGAGCATTAGGGGCCAGACTGTGTGTCTCTGGGTGTCTCTACAAATGGGGTACCCATTCTTACATCTTTAAATATGTACCCTTTTATTTTTATCATTACCGTAATTATTCATTCTACGCACTCTGTCAGCATCCTATATTTCAAGTTCTCCAAGCTTGTGATGTCAGCTCTGTAGTACTTCAAGAGAAGTGTGTCTATCCCATGACATGTCTAAATTGTGATGTGGCGAGGTGATCCCGTTACCTCACAAAACCAGTTTTCCAACTGTCTGGCTTTAGCAGACCCTGTTTCCCATTTTCCAGAAGCAGACCCAGATGGTTTTGGGAGCAAAGGGGCGACACCACACCACTCAACACTGGACGACCGGATGACTCTCCCTGTCCCTTTCCTTGTACCACTGCCCTTTAGAGAGAATATCTTTCGCTCTTGACACAAATGTGTTTTTTCCTCCGTTTATGTTCAAAGTTGCTCAAATTGCCCTCTGGTCATGTGTGCACCTTAACTAAACTCATAATTTTGTTGTCTCCCACGCGCACATAGACCGAGCCAATATGGTGACGTGCCCCTGTAACGCTTTGGGGTTTCGCAAGTCTGACTCATTAGCACAACTAGAAGCCAGTGGTAGAAAAATTGCGCGTTTGAGACCACACTGAGCCCCTTTCTCTGGGCAAGATTGCCAGTGGGGAGACGCAGGGGCGGGTCACTGCTGAGTGGTCAGACAACAGCAAACTGAGGAGGTAAACCAGAGTCTCAGTCATAACCACTAAATACTGCTTGGTGCTTTATTGTGGTCAGACCTTGTATGCTGTCATGGATAAAAACGGAAACCGTAATCTATCAGTAAAAATTAAAAAACATGTACATTTTAGTTCTCCCATAACATGGCCAAATCTGTCCCGCTGCAAAATAAATGTCATAATGAAACAGTTAAGCCAGTCAGCTTGTTTTGCTGAATGGAAATCTGAATGAAGCTTAACATTGTCAAAAAGAAAAAAAATGTTAAGTTAGTATTTGTCATGTCAAACAACTATTGCGCAAAGCTTTCAGCATCTTGCCAAGAAATATACAATATTTTTAATCTCTTTTGAAGTTTTTCAAACTGATGCTTATTATAGCTGTTTTGAGATCAATATGGAGATATGGATATAATTTATATAAACCATCAATGAAATGGCTTACTGTAATTGCCGGGGATGTAAACCATGCTAAAGTTCACAGAGGGGTAAGAGGAATCAGTATATTTTGCTAATCAATTCATCATGTTTTCAGACTGCGTCCACTTTTAGCTGCATATAGCAAACTTCCGCTTTGGCCATGCAGCAACTTTTTTTACATGTTAAAATAACTGGGTAACAAGCACATTTTCGTATTAACTCAACTATGGATTTAAGTCCAACCAGCTCCAAAATATTAAGTTTTCTTATATTATTTTCATTACATTACAAACATACTCCAACATAACTCTAATGAAAATAGACCAAAACACTGGTCTGGAAACTGCTCAAGCAGTTTAAATCGACTTTCAGAGGTAGGAGCACAGGATCGTGAACTAAAGGTTTAGTTTAGTAGGTCGTGCGTAGGACCAGTGTCGTAGGTACCGCGATGGTTTTCATTTTTACTTTTGATGTGTAAAGTACTTTTTACTTGATTACTCTACTTAAGTATTATTTTGGGGATCTGTACTTTACTTGAGTACAATTAAAAATGAATACTTATGCTTTTACTTAATTACTTTTTCAATGAAAAATTTTTACTTTTTTCTCCTTACAATTTTATTTATTATCAAAAAGTACTAATTTTTGAAGTTTCACTTTCCTCTATCTTCCCTTACTACTAATGAACCAACTGAATTGCGCTGATAACCAGTTTAATTTAAATGTTATTCATTCAGCCAATGAGATTCGTTTTAACATTCAATGAAATTGGCCAGACATGTTCATTGATCCTTTGATTACCACAATGCACAGCACCTTGCTTGACCTGGACCTGAGATATATAATCAGTGGAAGAAAATGGAAGAATACGATTCAGCTGCTAATACAGTTACAAACCCGCCAGAGGATCAAGAGCACCCATGGCCTTCTTGTAGTGGAATGAATAAGGATTCATATAAAATGAAGTGTGTTCTTTGTCTCCCACTCACCAAAGAAATATTTGCCTATCTTGAATCTAACTATTTTGAAAATCAGCTTCTGCTGAAGTTAAACCAGAGGATTTACTACCTTGAGTAGCATGTTGCATATTAGAATAGGCATGTCATGTAGTTTGATAAAACTACAAGAGATAAATACAATTAAATACAATCAGTTCTGAAGCAGGATAAAACATTGCATGTGGTTCATTCACTTCATATTGTGAAAGATTGAATGCTTGAACAGTAATCTCTATAGTTTTATAGTTACATTTACTTTTACTCAAGAAAATTTTTAATATGGTACTTTTTTACTTTTACTCAAGTATGTTTTTGGCCAGATACTTGTACTTTCACTTGAGTAAAATATTTTTGTACTTTTTACACCTCTGCTAATGCATCAGTGTACGCATCAACAGGCTATGACCACTAAGCTTCAGTGTCCATGTGCGTGTTGCTTGTGTAACCGAGACAATAGCCGAAGAAGAAGCAGCTTGTTGTGGATGCTGTCTGAGAAGTATTAGTAGTGATAGCGGCAAGTTAACAGTCACTCTTGTTGCAGCTTGAGATGTTAAATACAGAAGAACAAATAATTTACTTAGATAATTCATTCAGAAATGCGTTTGAGTGAACATGACCCTATCGCTGAGTTTTTAGTATAAAAGTATAAATATAAAGTTCAAAAGTATAAATAGGATGCAGGCCAGTTTTTTTTACCATATCCTCATTTCTTTTGTATATATATATATATATTTTTTTACACAAGACGCATTTTTGAACGTTAGCAGTATTTTGGACTTCCATGGACCTGCCATCTCAGGACGTGCATTTCTCAAAGCACACAGTTCTTAAAGTCTCTTCACTTATTTAAAATGTTAAGGCGAGCCAGGTAAAGATGATTGGCGGGCTGCATTTGGACAACGGCCGCGAGTTAACTAGCCCTGGCCTACGGCGCATAAGGTGTAGGTCCTATGAATGACCATAAAACGCCCTTTAGACCTTAACACCAGAAACACAAACAATAAAAAAACTCAGGCAGCTACTGAACTACAGTAGCATTTTGGACAACCAGACCATAAATAAAGTTAGCAATCAATAAACAAGGAATAACTTTAGATGAGCATACGTTTTGACATGTTTTGGACAAAAACTTGAGTGTCCAGTCAACAAAATTCTTTGTTAGCAACACGTTGTGGACTAATTTACAGTAATTCATTTTACACAAAATAGTATATTGGCTCCTTCAACAAAAATGTATTTGTTAAAGTTACTTAATTAGCTCTGTTAGATGAACATATTCACATTTCCTTTTTTTACAGTGTAATGCTCCCAAGCAGCTCTTAGTGATCGAATTTGAGTGGAATTATTTCTCTACAAAGTTTCTCTGGTATTACACTTTAAAAAAAATGTGGATTTTTACTGTGTTTTACAGATATTGTCATGTAATGTCCAAAGACCTGTAATTTGACAGTTTTTACAGATTTTTAATTTGTAAAATATAGTCAAATCACTGAAAAACACTTCATAAAAGCTTGTCAAACTGTTAATGTTAATAAAATGTGAAAAGTTTCTGTTGGGGTTTACAGGATCTTTTGCAGTGTATCATAGTGAGATTGTAGTCCTTTGGGATATATAAGCAGATCTTTTATGTAACCGGTATACTCAGGTCATCTCTGTTTGTCATAAGTGTCATGTGACCAATTACTCTGGAGCTGAAGGAAATTGATATCCTGACTATTGGCTATTGACACTAATGACCGATACTTATAAACTTGTAATGTGTAATAAAACTTGATACTGTATTAAATTACGCTAACAAAATTAGATTTTGTTATTCCTTTATGCAGAAAAAAGATATTTCAGACTATACACATCAACTTTTAAATGGCTGTCAAAAGAAAAAGAGACTCTTTGCCCCCAAAATGGTGTACATTTCTATACAGGTCTAACTAACAAGTTAACCATCTAACCTTGACCTCTACACCAGCACTGCAAGGACATCATAAACAACCGAGAAGACAAAAGATTCATTCAAGCCAGTGTGATGGTAGACATGAGGCTAAACCGCCCTGAAAATGTTTGACGGAGCCGAGTGCCAATTCAGAACAAACACTGGCTACGCTGAGACTGCAGCGATGAGCACTTCATTCAAATTAAAAGATTGACTCACTGTCTCCCACCCAGACACGGGGGTGAATCACTCCAGATTAGGGGCCCCACAATTAAAGTTCCTGACACACATTTTTGCTATTTTCTTCCATGCCATGCCCTACAGTCAAAAACAAACTCTGTTTTGGAAGCTCTTCAGGGTTTTGCCCACCACAAAATTAAACCATGCAGATCACATTTAACTGTACACACGACCACCAACAATCTTGTTAGCGGTATTTCTCTGTTTATCTTAAGTTTCCATGTACATGGCAGGGCCACATTCAGTCAGTCACACACACACATAGGCAGACAAATTTAATGAGAATAAATGTACATTTCTTTTATCTGTGAAATTGAAACCTAACCTCTAACTCGTTCAATGCACACTGGTTATGATAGGAGTCAGTGAAACAGAAATAATGTGTCGGTTAAAACATGCTGAAGCAATAATACTCTAATGTGTTCCATCTCTCATAAAGCGCAGTACCTGGTGCCACTCTGGCTATGCCTCCATCCCGTACGAACACAACGCTCTCTCCCACATTACCCTAAGATCCCACACACGGATGTATAAACTCTTACATACCTTCAAACACATATGCTTGAGACCACACAATCTCGAAAACTTTTCCCCTTACGAGCTGTGATCTACTGTTTATGTCTTTTTTAGACAGTGTGCTTTTCTTCTGTCTAAACACACATACGAACACACCTCTGTCAACCTTGCATGCTGAGATAAGCTGGCCCTGAATGTTAGCTGGACACTTAAAGTTAGTGCTAGTCTGAATGTCAATGTATTATATAACATAAACGTTGTATCTAAATTAACATCTAAAATATTATATAAATATAAGTTGTTAGAAGTTTTATCAATATATTGTTTTACCGAGAATGGTTTTATATTGTATCATCTAATGACACTTTAATTGAGACTTAACCAGTATACTTTTTGGGGCCATTTTATATGCTTGTGTAAATGTCTTGTTCAAACAAAAGGCTTATTTGTTTCTTTTAGAGGTGGTATTATTTTTTGGCTGTCTGTATGGAGAATATCATTCAAATAAAAGTTGTATTCAAGTTAAAGGGACTTTCAGTGCATTAGCCAGACATTTCCCTCTACTCTTCTGAACATTTGTAAATAGAAAGCAGACAAGAGGTGGATTAAAGAGTCTTGAGTCAGTGTTTTGTGTTTGGAAGGTTGGTTTGGTTTGGAAAAGTGTCGAGCCCAATGACCTTTGTGTTGAAGCCACAGTGACACAAAACCACCCCTTGACCCAGACGCCCACTGTATGTCTACAAATCCGTTTAAATATGTGGTAAACAGAGGAGTGTGCTTTTTGTTCAAACGAGCTGGTTCACTGACAGATGATGGACTGAAATAGATTTGAAAAATTATTTAACAAAAAAGCAATACTGACGTTTTACATTCTGCCAATATTAGGGCATTGGAGTGGTTGCCAGAGCATTGCTATGTGGTTGCTCTAAAGTGTTCTGAGTGGTTTCGAGTGTGCTGCAGTGTGATTTTAGGGTTTTCCCATGGTTGATTATTGGTTCAAGTCAAAAGAGGCCCTCCCTGAGTGTCAATAAAACATTATAGACACCTGGGGGTGCGCTTCTTTGACTTGGGCCTGTCCCTAGATTTGATCATTTCTTTTATCATCTGCCAGGCAGAAAATTTAAGTCAGATTGCTCAGAAACAGCAAAGCTCCCCTTGACGTCTGTAACAAAAACAGTATGGGAAGAGCTTAATATAAAAGCTTAATATGTTAATAAGTAGTAAGTTAACTAATATTTTTACCCAATACCATCTTTTCCCAATATGTGTTTTTGAATCTATAATGTTCTTGTGTTGCCTAAAAGGAATTTCATCCAAATTTATTTCCTAACCACGAACTGTGTGTCTGTTTTAAACATGTATGGTGGGAGATAAGGAGGAGGTATAGTGCTGAAGTAAAAGATGAGAGTTTGGTGGGCGGCTGTGGTTTTCTCTCTGTGCTATCTCAGCTTGTGGTGCTGACACAAGCAGAAGCAAGTTATGTTTGTGTTGCCCTGTCTGTTTTAAATTACCTTTCATGTTTTTTTCACTGTTCTACATTTAAAAGCATTTTTATGTGAAATTGACCCCAGAAAACCTTTTTCATCTGGAAGAATGCATTTTTCTCTTCTTAATTTGAAAAGCTTGATCTTCCTGTGCATGTTAGGCAGCATCAAAAGAGGCCTTGTATTTATTGGGTGACTGTGCATGTTTTAAATATTTTAAATCACACCTTTAAAAGTTCTTCAGAAGGGCTGGTTCACTTAACCCATAAGGCTCTATTTGCTCTATAGAGCCTTTACCCATAAGGCTCTAATTGCTCTATAAAGTACTACATTAAAGTATCCCTATTACTGGTAAATTGAACGATAACTGAGTAAATCCAGTTTGTATCATTATTACAGTAATAAACAGCAATCTTTATTTTTTTTCCACACAAATCATTACGTCTGCATTAAAATAAAAGGTTAATGTATTTTAAGACAACGCTGTTCATTGTTTGATGATAACCAATAACCTAAAATAAGCAATGCATAAATATATATATATATAATATGGCTGATCAATATGTTTGATGAGAACAAAATATACCCTTATGAGACAAAATATATGGAAAATACTTAAAAATATAACACGATATATTAAAAACACATTATTTCCTGTAGCTCAGTGGTAAGAGCATTGCGTTAACAACGCAAGGTTGTGGGTTCGATCTCAGGGGATTGCAAATACCTTTGTTAAATGTATAGGATAAAAGCAATGTAAGTCACTTTGGATAAAAGCGTCTGCCAAATGCCTAAATGTAAATGTAAATGTATCACACAGCTCGCTAGAATGCTTGATTCTGATTGGCCACTCGCAACATTTGCATGTTCATTATTCCAGATAACAACTAACAACACCATAACCTGGATGCAGCATCTTGGCTGTTTTTATTTTAACAAATTAAATAGAAATATGTCTTTTAATAACACATATGACAATAATTAAACAAAACTGGTTGTTCATGACATTTGAACGTCGTTATATACCTTAAAACAGAAAGTAAACGTCTTTTCTTAACAGAAGGTCTGCATTCGGTAAAAATTAGCTTATAAAATATTTCATGCCTATTTTTTCTCACGTGACAAGTAGTCGTGTACTAAGCAGGATAATGTACAGGCAGCCGGTTTTTATCAGGAAATAAGCTTCTGCTTCGTGTCGGCTCCTGATCACACTGTCGGGAGATATTTCTTCAATCACAACCAGCTGCTTGTCAATAATCCCTTACTTATCATATATAGGAATCAAATGCTTTTATATGAAAAGCGTCAATTCCATATGTATAATTCAATAAAGACTGCGTGTGATTAAAAGGACGATGATGTCACTCTTTTACAAATAAATGAGATAAATCAAATCATTCTTTCAAAGGTTGAAACGCCCCCGTGTAACAGGGCTAAACACAGCTTACATGACAAATGAAAATAAGCAAAGAGATAAAAATAGTAAATGAACCAGCCACTCCCTAAAGACGTCTTTGGGATTTCATGCCCGGCTAACAGTGATGTTTTAAATAAACCGAGACTCCTTGTACGGGCTGAATTGGCCTTTATTGTATATGAAAGGCTGAGAGAGGGGAAAAGGAATTCTATTTGTTCCTCAGCGTGTCCGAGACATTGGTCTGTCTGGGGTGTTCATTTCCTGTCGGGCTCCAGCGTAGGTGCGAGGTGGGTGTTGAGTTTCCTGCCCACGACCCGAGTCGACTGAAGTGAGGAGGGTGGAGGACTGTTTGGAGACTGTCTGAATCTGTGAATGTGGCCAGAAAAATTACATTTTTAAAGGCCTACACAAACATGAGCCACTAACCTTTACGACATGATTTTGTCCTTTTTACTGATGCGTCGGCTCGTTCGCACACAGAGGTTTCTGGTTTTCTTCTTTCGTGCGCTACCCAGCAGTTTTCCAGTGTGGTCACTTCACAACGTAACCTTACAACACTGAAGTGGCTTTAAACATCATAACGCGTGAGAAGATGTGCCTCTGGTCTATTCTAAGGCCTGGGTGTGTGGTTAGGTCGTGCTTAGTTTGATAAATGTAGGTTAAATCAACAAAACCGCCCCAGTTTGCTGGTCCACATTGCCATCTGTTGGTGGGATGTTGAATGGCTGTGAATGACTGATTGTTCACTTCAAAATTTGCCCCCATTGACTTTCCATAGTAGGAATGTCCATAGTAAAATTTTGAAGTGAACTACTCCTTTGAGTTGAGATACAATAAGTCCTAAAATATATTGTGATGTTTATTTGCACATACAGTATGTGCTAAAACTATGTAATTATGATAATCAGTGTGGTATAAAGAGTCTATAATTACCATCTGATGCCATCAATGTACCATGTCAGTGTCAATAATGTCTGTAATGTTAAGGCATCAAAAATGAAACCGAATACTTTGAAACGTCTTTAGCCAAAAACTACTGGATGTATTGGCTACTCATTATGTCAAACATAACAAAACATTTATAGGCCAACAGTATCCTTTACCTTAGCAATTACCTTTATGTAAAGAAATAGTGTCTATTAATGTTTAGAATAGAGAAAACAATAGAGTCAATATCATACAATTCTGCAGGATCTCAAAGAACCAAGCAAGACTAGAGCTATAAAACAAAGAGGACAGTGTGTCAGTTTGAGTATATTACTGTGCAATGAGCAGCTAGTGGTCAAGTTTTACGTAGGGGTGGAACTTTCAAATGTATGCCGTTCACTTAAAGGTCATTAGGCAACAAATAAAATCTTGAACAAAGTGCTTAATTGACTGGTGAAGAAAGACTTATTTGCCTTGAGATATTTAAGACGTTGCTATAAAACTTTTCAATTGTATTCAAATGGTTTGTGGGCCTCAATGTTAGAGTGCCCTAGTTTAAATGGTGGCATATTGAGCTAAAGGAAAGTGTTCTGGATTAACTATGCTCCATATATCCCACCTTTTTTGGCAGGCAGCACTAAACTGGCTATCTTCTGTTGGCACCGAATGTGGAATGAGGACAACTGTTTAAATCTTCTAAAATACCTAAAGTACTGAGAATGACAAACACTAACAGTATTCATGTGTCAGCTTCGACAACAAAATGATTCTTTGAACGCAATCTGCCCTAGTCTGGAAAACATTAACATGAAAAGATCCAAAATAGCCTGCAATCCACCTCAATAAAATAAGCGGGTTGATTATACTTAAATAGAAGTGTCTAGTGTTTGGATCAATAATGGATGAAATGATCACAGATTTATAACTTATATATTAATGTTGGCTAAAGCAAGTATCACTTATACGGCATGTCAATCACAGAGGTATTCAAAGAAAAACAAAGAAATGAAACAAAAAATATAAGTAAACAAATGAACCTCAAACTGCGCAAATTGATTTAGGGATTACTTTTTTCTAAAAATGCCAAAGGCGCACATTAAAGGAGAAACCAGTGTCACATCTGAGAGCAGAATATTGCTGAAACCAACTCAGCCCAGCATTATCACCAGCATGTCACCTCAAACAGAGGTGATGATGTTGGTTGGATTATTTACTTGTGAAATAGAGATAAGGTTTTTTCCTAGTGAGTATTCTTGTAGCATCCAAGAGTTTGTTCATTGATGAATATCCTGATGGATTTCAAACAAAATTCCAATCAAAGAATCATAGTGATAACTCTACAATGACTGTGATTTAACCATGATACAATACATTCACAACTCAACAAAAAAGTCAAGTCCATAATAATCCCACTTTCCAGTGGCTCCCAGTAGTTTTCATAAAATTAAAAACTTCTTTAAAGCCTATTCATAGTCTCACAAGATTTCTTATGACCAAGACTGTCCTCAAGTAAAAGGTCATCTAGTGTCACAGGCAGCACTGAGATACTTGAATTCCCTTCTCGGCATTTTTGTGATATTTCATGTCTTCCCATCTTTAAAACACAATTAAAATGCATTTGTTTACTCTGTGTTATTGAAATGTTTATGCATTTAGACTCTTGTGATTGCAATCAGTTCATGCCCTGCACATTTAGTTGTTTTCCTTGTTATCCTGTTTTCTCTTGTATCTTAGTAATGTAGTAATGTAGTTTGTCTTTTTTCCTTTGAATACTTTCTTTTGCTTCAGTTCCAGTTTGTGCCTGCATTATAAAGCATCGGTGGGTTTGCGTTCAATACCTATTCCCAACCTTTTAAGGGGAACTCCGACAAAAAATTAAAATTCTCCAGATGTGTCAATGGATGTGTGGCTCTCAGGAACTCATGCTGGACATTATAATTCAAATCACGAAGCTTTTGAGTATAGTCGTTAGGTTTGTTTGTTTGCGCACAAAAAGTATCCTTGTCGCATTATATTAATTTATACTGAACATCAGGAGTTGCGTGGACAATTTTATTGGTTGGGTTGCAATCTAAGGAGGAGTCAGAAAGCTTCCAAAACTACCTTAATTTGCATTATGGGGGAAAATGGAGGTCCAACAGATGTTAGACGACTTGAGGGTGAGTAATTAATTGCAGAATTTTTGGTCGGAGTTCCCCTTAATAGTAAGTCAAAAGGAAATGAAACATTGCTAGAATGTTGTTCAGACTGACTGAATCCTGACACTAAAATCTGATTGATTAAATCTGATCTGATAACACCAGAAACCAACTATCAATCATATTAAGTAGAATAACTGTACTCTCTTGGGTCCTGTTGAATTTTAATTTTTAGACATTTGTTAAACATTTCTCTGATGAGTAACATTTTATGCAACTTTAACAGTAGAGATTTTTAAGAGACCTATCCACAAGTTAAGGAATAAAAAAAGGAATGTCAAGAACTTGGCATGCTGTTGACTGCAACTCTAAAAAAATCCAATTGCGTCCCCTAGTGGAGTAATAAAAAACTTTTACCCCTTTTAATACATGGCTCCGTTCACAATTCAATAATGCATGAAATTCCCAAATAATGTGAAGACTTGTTTTGCCTCTGAAACAACTATAACAGTATATTTTGGCTGATGTCATGAATCACTAATCAGCCACTTTTTCACCCTTCCTGATAAAACAGCTTCATATTGAAATTTAGCACCTATTTTTCATTATTTTAAAAAAAATGCTTCACTAAAACATATGTAAAATTACAATTGATATGAGAAGAAGTACTATCTTTGGTTGCATGGATCAATAAAGAATCCTTAACATTGTAGATTTGTGGTAGATAACAATCATTGCACAAACTTCACAGCAGATGTTGTCAGATGTATCTTTATATCTTTACATGGTTTTAAATATTTAA
Organism: Triplophysa bombifrons; assembly: GCA_029783895.1. NCBI lineage: Eukaryota > Metazoa > Chordata > Actinopteri > Cypriniformes > Nemacheilidae > Triplophysa > Triplophysa bombifrons. The sequence continues at coordinate 11,824,165 of CM056455.1, forward strand.
AATATCCACAGTTGAACTTCCTCAGATACATATTTTCTCCATTACAATAAAAGGATATTGTTGACATGCTGGTAGAGCAGATAAAGTCCTTAAGAGCATCTTACTTTTTCATGAGGAAATATATTCCTGCTTCATCCGGTTTTCCAATTAACTTCAGGATTTCACAATTTACGTTGCATATTCAGGTCATTCCCAAACTCTTCAACCAATGTGATTCATAAGAATTCAAAGCTGAAATTCATGCTCCAAAGATCATACATCAGTTAAAACATGGTGCTAAATATTGTCATTTCAACCACAATTCTGACCACAAATTTCATGGATCCAAGTATGTTTTGTTCTGTTCTCGTGCTCTACACTAAAGGAATCCTGGGAATAAAGACTGCAGGAGCAGAATCACTCCGACCACCATCAGACCACAGAAAATCAGCACCAACCATAATGGGAACATTCCTGGATAGAGAGGATGAAATACAGTGGCATTAATTAAAACATTCACAAGCCTCCATTAACAATGTTTTTGGGCTTTTTGTCTTAAAGCAACACTTTGGAACTTTTGCTCACGGCTCCAACAGCTGGTTGATAAGCGCAAGTGTCTGGTACCAGTGTCGTAGATAATGTAGCAGTATAGGCTTCCCCGTGGGCAGCACAATACGCATGAATTTATTTAATAATCTGATGAAACCGCCGAATACAGGAACGTCATTTGGAAACCATGTCACATACTTCCGCAGGCAGGGGATGGGAAGGGCCGTGTCTGTCGACCCGAACACAGAGTGTGGTTGAAGCCGCTATGAGGCTGCTCAGGGAGCAGCGAGAGTAGAATTTGTCTAGCTAAGAGTTGTTCTACCACTGAAATCGTTATAGGGACATTATTTTAAGGTTGAAAAACTTCAAAGTGTTGCTTTAATGAACACAAATGATAACAGACAGTGACGGGATATTACTGGGGAGTTGGATCAGACATTTTTCACTTAATCCAGCATCACCGGCAAACAACTATTCCTTAAGACTGATCACCAGTCATACTTACTTCGGTTGGCCACTGCATGCATCTGACAGCGACTGTCCACTGCTACACTCAACATGACCACTTCATTATCCCCCTTTATGGCTTGACTTTTAGAAGTGTCAGGCAAAAAGGTTAGGTCTGTGACAACAATGCCATGTGATTCCTGGATGTAGTACAATTTCTGGTGTGATGAGAAGAGATAGATAAGTCAGAACAAGATTGATCACATTTGATCAAAATGAAGAAAGATTGTGCTTTTCTCACATACCTGCAAGGAAAACGCTATATAAATGGCCACAGATCCAGTCACAGTTCCAAGACCAAGAAATGTTCCAGAGTCACTGCAACCAACAAATAACCATGAAATAAAATTTACTTCAACAGTGGTTACTGAATGAAATATACAGGATACTTTCCAAATCCTAGTGACCTACATAGACAACATCATAACTGAGATGAAACCACAGTTAGAAAAATACTTCTGCATGCCTCACAAACAGGGCTTCAACATCGTTTCATGTTGGAAATGTGGTTTTGGAACAAAACAACATAAATATCCACTGTACCTCACAGTGAGACAGGATATGACTTCATTTCCACACGGCTTAGTGAGTAGCGGCAGGAAAGCTCGTCCATCCCATTTAGTGATGTAGCATGGTGGGGGTCTGCGGTCCCGTTTGTGAGGGATCTGGACAGTATAGAGTCTCAAAGCATCTTTTTGGTCCTCGACCTTTGCAAACCTGACTTGGAGCAGTACATCATAATAATGATATCATGACAAAACATCAATAGCATCTGACAGTTGTCGGTTTAGTAAAAGCGACTTGCCTGCATGACTTGTAGCGGTAGGTCTTCTCTGCAATTTTAGGCATATTTTCATACCAACACAACCCCATAGCAAGCTGATCCCCGCTCCACACGCTGCACTCGAAATCACGACCTACTGTTACAATGTGCTACATTAAAAAAAGAGAAAATAAATCAAAGTTAGAATACATAAAATAAGGCTCAGCTTATATGTAACTCGTAGAACAGTACGAGCTACCTTTTTATCAGGACTGATGTTGATATCTTCCAGTTCATCTTTATGGGCTTTAAAGTTTAATTTCTCCTTCATTAAGGGTAACTGTAGAGAGAAACATGTTAATACGCCACGATGCTGAAAAAATGTCCCAGAACTAATCGAGGAACAACCTCACCTCCCAAACTCTGACGTAACCGTCGGCACCTCCGCTCAGCAGAAGTGTAAGGTCAGCGCTAAAACAAACACATTTCACGCAGGGGTCCTGATGGCTGAGATCTCCTTGCACCGTACCAATATCCTCAACTGTGATTTGAGATGAATCCTCCTTGATCTGGGGCGCATCTCCTCCACCTTCATTCTGGCCTTTTCCTGCTCTCCTCCTTGCTGCACCATCTTCTCGAGCTCCTGTAAATTCAGTTTTCGACATTTTAGCTGGACCAGGTAAGAGGCTGTGTCCACCGAGGTGTTTACACCTGCGGCCGACGTGTTTTTTCAATTGTTTTCAACGGAAATGCCGTGCTTTTAAAAAAGCCATCAGTTCGACCGGGCACCCAGAGATGAAAAATGCTCAACTTTGGGCAGAACACTGCACTTGCAGCGGGCGTTTTCGACCAAGCTCCTGCCGTTTTCAGCCGCGTAAGTGAGCCTCAGTGGACACACTTAACACTTAAACTGTACTTTATGTAATCCAAGAGAGTAAAGGCCAACCCTTTTTGTCCAAAACTGAAGAAAGCCCTTTGGGAGTCTACGTGCAGTGCTTACAATAGGTAATTTAATATGCTCCTCGGTCTATAATCTCTATAAAAGTATAATGAGTTGCTCAGCATGTCTTGCATGTAATTAGCTTTGAACAGTAATCTGTAAGGGCCGAAACAGGTTACTATTCAAAGTTTAAGAAATGCACTGTATTGAAATTATGCAAATGTCCAAAAAAGTAACACACAGATCATATAATTATGAACAAGCTATATATTTTTGTTGGCTATTAAAGGAATAGTTTACTCAAAAAGGAAAATATTCAGAAAATGCACTTTCTCTCAGGCCATCCCAGATTCCTTTCTCCAGCTGAACCCATCAAATTTACGACAAATTGTATTGACAGATCAACTTATAATTGATTAACTTTGCAACATAAAAGAAATTAGTGCTGTGCACGATTAATCACGATTACCAATAAATGATGCTGGCTGCGTTTATGCAAGGCATCGATGATTTTTTTATGCTAAGCTTGTCCACGAAGCACGCGTCTGGGATCAGTAGGAAATGCTGCTCGATCTAAAAGCAGTGGGCGTTTGAGTCGCTTATAATGTGTTCATTCATGATCATTACAAATATACTTTATTATCTTGAAAATACCTGAGGAGGCTTGAGGAACAGCGATAAAAACATGTCCTTAGGTTTCCGCATGAGAGCGCCCTCTTGCTTTCGGGTGCAGCAGCATTTTACCATACTTCACTCACAAGCTGTGTATAAATCATGTGCTATATACACTCACCTAAAGGATTATTAGGAACACCTGTTCAATTTCTCATTAATGTAATTATGGTGGTGGTGTAATGGTGTGTGGGATGTTTTCTTGGCACACTTTAGGCCCCTTAGTGCCAATTGGGCATCGTTTAAATGCCACGGCCTACCTGAGCATTGTTTCTGACGATGTCCATCGCTTTATGACCACCATGTACCCATCCTCTGATGGCTACTTCCAGCAGGATAATGCACCATGTCACAAAGCTCGAATCATTTCAAATTGGTTTCTTGAACATGACAATGAGTTCACTGTACTAAAATGGCCCCCACAGTCACCAGATCTCAACCGAATAGAGCATCTTTGGGATGTGGTGGAACGGGAGCTTCGTGCATCCCACAAATCTCCATCAACTGCAAGCTGCTATCCTATCAATATGGGCCAACATTTCTAAAGAATGCTTTCAGCACCTTGTTGAATCTATGCCACGTAGAATTAAGGCAGTTCTGAAGGCGAAAGGGGGTCAAACACAGTATTAGTATGGTGTTCCTAATAATCCTTTAGGTGAGTGTATTTTGGTTAATCGTGCACAGCCCTATTAGAAATGTGATCTTTTCCATGTTATTTATAGTTTTGTTCCTAGCCAGGCGTTCGAGCGATAGGCGGCAAGCCTCAACAGATAGTATATAACATTTCACGGTGCTGCGCTTCGTTTGACGCCATGCTTGCAGCATACGTGGCCTTTCAAAAATGTATTCTTTGAAGCTTGGCACATATATCGCCTGCACGCCTGGTTAGGACCAAAACTATGAATAACATGGAAAAGATACATTTTCTATAGTGTTACGTCAAGTAACATCGAAAGTAATCGATTAGCGGACGTTGAGTGGATGCGTTGTTGCAGCTCTATATTCTACCGATTTAGCAAAAATAAACACATTAGCAATAAAATAGCAATAGTGCTGATATTCATTTGGATTATTTAAAGGATGGATGTTTGCTTTTTTTAAATATGCCATGTTGGTACCTCTCGGAATATATGTGCAAAATGTGATATTTTTTTAATGGAAACTGGGAGCAAGTTATCTGAGAATTTCATATTTGGATGAACCATTCCTTTTAATCCATATTCAGTTTCTTAACATTTTTAAGGTTGTGGAGAACAGAAGCCTCTACTGACCATCTTTAGCTGCCGATTTGTTTGTTTGTTTGGTTGAACATTGACTGAACCTCATCAAACTACAGTTGCCATCTTGCCCTGCGGCGATCACATCGTCACCCAGCGCCATGTTCATCGTGGCTCGTGTGTCCGTTTCATGAGTGTGCACCAGGGTGGCACAGTGCCTACCACCCACCAGGTCCAAACTTAGGAAATGCTACAAACAAAGGGTAAAACTCCTTTTACTAATAACGTAATGGTGGTGTACTCCTAAACACTGGAAATTTTATTTTGAGCAATACTTGTAAAGTTTTCTCTTGAAAATAAACAGACCAAAATTACTATTAACTTAGCACTACACAGATTTTTTTCTAATCAAATAAATATCTATAGTGTGAATGTCAATTTAAACAAAAGATTCTCTTTCATTTGTTTCTGACAGTTAGGTCCAACAGTTTGATCATATACATGTATTTGTTCAAGAAAATATTTGCTCATACCATTCCATTCTTGATCCCAGTTTTTGAGGCTCCACCCCCTCCAGCAGTAATAATCAGTCCAGTCTTGGGGTGGATTTTAACAGTATACAGAGGAAAGGGTGCTCTGTACAGCTCTGGTGCTCTTCGTTTACCCATGGCTTTCTGCGATCTCTGCACTCTGGTCTAAAAATACCTGACAGTTATAAAAAAATTCCACAAAACCTATAGACACAAATTACTACATTTGTTGAAAAAGATGCAAGCATTTTTGCTATGCCCCTATGTTCTTTACATAACTTCTAATTGTTCTACTTGAACTATTCAAAACAACCGGATTATGGCAACCACATCATCTTGATTTTTCCATGTTCTAAATAAGAATTTCCATACTGCTTTTAAATTTAAAGCAAAAATGGCTAGAAACAAAGCCAAGAGAAAAGCTACAAAACTACAAAATAAAGGGAATGGACTACAATCACATGTCATACTTGGGGTGACATTACTGAATTAGTATGAATGTGACACTTGACTTACATTTAAATATTAAATAAATTGTTTGAATATTCAGAATAATTCACGTAGATAAAGCAGTATGTCTGATTGAAGGGTCCCTCTAAGGATGATAGGTGTTGTAGTTCTTCTTCGGAAATTTGGAAATATAACACGATATTTTAATGAGGCCGCAATCGTACTGACCTGTGTCTTTTACGGTGAACACGTGTTTTTTTTTCTTACTATGTAGGATTCTTACTTACAACACTGCAAAAATACTTCCTTAAATTCAACACATGCATATACAATAATAACAGCAATAAGACTACAGGAAATTACAGTATGTCCATCAGACTTCATACCCATACAAATATCGACAGTCTCTGGGGTTTACATTCAGCACTATCTTTTACAATAAGCTGTTGAGCTCAATATGTCAGTCATGTTATTTAGACTACAGGATAACAGAAGAACAACACTGATCCATCCGGCTCTAGTATGTAGCGTTATCTCGCAATCGTCGCGTTTACAGCAGATGTAACTAAAGTCACTACACCTGTATGTGTGGACGCCCTCCGGTCTCTTACCGCTGTGTTCAGTGAACATGCCACTGTTTTCTTTCAATAGATACTTCAAAACATTTGTCAAAGAGCCATCTACTTCCTCTGTTTCCCTAGCTACACGTCAGCATAGCGTCATATCCTGCGTGACTGTGTCATACGTCCGTTCGAGCGTCCTGCGCGTGATCGTAGTAAGTGTAGTATTTGCGCAATAAAATGTGTGAATAAAATGAGCCAAACGGTTTCTGGACGTTTCAGATAATTATTAATTATATAACTAACTTTATGATAACTAACAAATATGCACATATGAAAATAACTACGAAAATTAGTAAACATCATTTAATAGCATAATAAAATGTATAAGATCATAATTTATATACATAAATGTTGCCGATAAAAGCATTGCATGAACATTACAAAAAGTTTACAATTCTGTTACACAGTTCAAAGCAGCATGACATCAGGTTTAATTTCTTTGCTTCCAACTAGGGGAGCCAACCTCTCTGGGGCCACAGAAATATCCAATCCAATGTCAAAGTTGTCTGCAACAGACAATGTAGTAGACAGAGTACAAATCATAATCATTTAAGAAATTAAAGATGCAACATTCGAAACATATAGACCTTTACAAATTGTTCTTGGTTTCTTTGTGTGAATACTTAAAAGACTTTGTTTCACTTTTTACTTTTAGCTTTAAGCTGGATACCACATAAGGTCTTTTAAAACCTTTTCACACATTTGATTTTTGCAGTCCTGCAGCTTTTGGTTTTAAATAAAACACTTTAGTATTATTAAGTAACCCACTAGAGGCTTATTTTAAACAGCTTTGAACAAAAGTTCTAACATAAGGTCAATATCTCTTTTGGAGATGGAGCAAAGGTGAAAACTAGACAAGGTGCTAAAAGGTCAGTTTCTAAACTCTCTCTGTCCCTGAAGATTGAAGTCCCACTATTCCACATGCATAATCAAGTATGACATAATAATTCTCGCATGATCCTCCCATGAGGCAGAGCGAATTTAATAATTACCACGCTGCCTGACTTCCCTATAGGGTTCTCTTTGTGTACTTAGCAACAAGGGCCTGGGAATAGGCTATATATTAATTACTGCAAACAGTGTATAGGTGCACACTCAGTTCTGCAGCTTAAGATGACTCTTGTAACTTTATTAAGTGTTTACAGAAATAGGTTTTGGCAAGGAGTTGTCACATTCATGGTTGAATAGGGTGCACTGATGTGATGTGTTTGTCGTGATGATGGGATGTTGATGGGTTCTATGCTTTATAAAGGTCAGCTGTCGGACTATTGATTACTTGTTCAATACAGGGTTTCAGTGGAATAATCAATATGACCCTTAGGTGGTGTCACCATGTCAGTCCAATCCTTTACTGTACAGCCAGTGTCTGTTTTAAAAGTATAGTGATGCAGATATGTATTAAGGGTTTATTATACCATTTCTAACGGTTAACAGTCTCTTTTTAATTCTGTCTCTGTCAGAGTAAATATTGGTCCACAGCTATATTCAGACACACAATAAATTATTTTTGTTTGAAAGTCATGTATCTGTACATGGAAACATTGAAAGAATATGTAACCTGCCTCAACATGTTACGAACTTGCTTTAATGCATTTTAAATCTCACTTATTTAAATAACACAGATAATAGGTATCTGGTGTAGATTTAGATAAAGCTTTAGTCTGATAATAATGCCCATTTTAAGAATAAAAGGAAACAGCACAAAGTATAAGTTTAGCCTAATTTACAAAAAGATGGACTGCATATTTTTTGCTGTCAATAAGTAGTCCCTTGCTCCGCCGTGAAAAAGGTGGCGGTTATTTATTAGTGGATTATACTCCATGAAGAGTAATATAATTATTTTTAATTAATTTGCTTGACTGGACGTTTGAGAAACGTCGGATTGAACAAATTCATTTTAATGACATAGAAGTATTGGTCGTTTTCGCTTTTAATAGTTAAGAGGTCTAATTCCGTTCAATCGGCTCGCTCGCTCGGACGGTTCGTTTCAATGAATTGATTCAGAAACTGAATTATTGTTTTTTGAGGCATCGCTCAAGCGCAATGTGTGTATGTAAATACATATTTTCAGTTTATTCAGAATGGTTACTCTACACGGGTAGCGGCACTTTAGGCACTGTCCATAAATCCAACCTGTCACCCACCTTTAAGTTGCACTCAAAGTTCTCCCTTGCAGTCGATCGACAGGGGAATCGATTCAAATGAATCATTAATAAAAGCCGGCTCACAGGAATGATTCGCGAACCGGACATCGCAGTAAAGTGAGGACGACCGAATCTCTGTACACACACACACACTCAATGAAAGTAAAGGGCTGTGTACTGCGAAACCTTGTCAAAACAGTCAGCAAAACGGAATGTTGTTTCAGTATCCCGCTTTCATTCACTGTGATTCTTGAAGACTTGTGGTGGGCAAAGCCTTCGACTAAACCGCACTATGGATTTTTACTCGCTTTACGGGTGATTTCTCCTCCGCATCTGAGATTTGTCTTTGTCACATCTGTAAAGGGCCGCTAACGGATCTGTTATATGTTATATGGACACGTTAAACGGATGTGTTTTGGATACAGTATGATGAAGCCTGACACGGACAGTCTGGGGAGATTTACAAATTTTCATCACTAAACCTTTACCTGGATCTTTTTTCGCGAGTCTCATTAAAACATTAAACACAGTAAACCGTCTAAATGTGTACCGTTTTTAACAATAACAGAGGATAGCAGCGGTGAATTGCCATATTTCGTACGGCTAGAGAGCGCAACATGTATTTCCTATCTGATTCCTGCATGCACAGATAATGTATAGCCTACGTTACAGGAAAAGAGATGCACGATAACAGACTGTATCAGGCCTCCGATCACGATCACGCCTAATTTCTCCATTTAACCCGCCTAAGGGCTTTTATTTCATTAATCACAGCGTGTCATGTCGATCTGGGCAGGAAAATCTCGTTCGGTGGTCGCATTGCTTCCTTCCTGATGCCTGATGCTCTTCATCCATGCAAGGATTCACCATGGAAACCCAGACTGAGCTCTGGTGGACACCCAGACTGGATCCTGGACTGGAAAAACAGAGGCAGATGAATTCGTAAACGGCTTCTTTACCCTTTACATATTATTAATATTTGGCAACTTGTTAAGACAAAGGCATAAAACTGGTGTCAATTGCTTGAGAACTGCATCCCGAGTGCCAAAGCATCACTAGAAGACCAAGAGGTGCTGGCAGATGCCCATGCCGTACAATACAGAGAACATGCAAACAAGATCTGCTTCAATGTCTAAACATGCGGTGCATGACAATCACGTTGCGACTTTAGAACTGATCAGCGTACATCTCAGGTTCAGACATTTTTGGACACATTTTAAAGACATTCAAGCAAGCAAGCAGAATGTTTTTTAAACATATGTTGCGTTAAAGAGGACAAAACCCAGCAAAAAAATCCTTGTTCAGTACGTATTACATTCAGACCTCGACAATGCCTCGGAACCGGGCCTTTTCGGAGCCGGAGTATTCTGCTGAATATTCAGCAGACTGTTCAGTCACCCTGCCCTCTGACCCTGGTCAAGCCGTGGGACGAACCCATGAGGTGACTGTGCGCAGTTCCGGCTGCTGCCTGTGTTTGCCGCGGTTCATGCGGCTGACCTTTGCTCCTGACTCTCTGGAGAACCTCTACCAGACCTATTTCCGCCGCCAACGGCATGAGACCCTGCTGGTGTTGGTGGTTTTTGCAGCCCTTTTTGACTGCTATGTCATTGTGATGTGCGCCGTGGTTTATACCAATGATAAACTGGCATCTGTGGTCGTGGCATCAGTGGGACTGGCCGCAGACGTGGTACTTTACTTGTTGTGCCGGTATGGCCTGCTCCCTGACCGCGTGTCACGTCGCCTGGTGCCCTATGCCCTCTGGGTTCTCATAGCAGCCCAGATTTTCTGTTACCTAGGGCTGAACTTTGCCCTCTTCCACCAGCCCAGCGACACTGTAGGCTGGCAGGCCTTTTTTAGCTTCTCCTTCTTTTTGACGCTGCCGCTCCGGCTAACTCCTATAGTGCTCATCACAGCCGTTTCCTGTGGGGTCCACACCCTGGTGTTGGGTGTCACCATCGCCCAGCAGCAGCAGGAGGACATTCAGGGGGCGGCTCTCGGAAGACAGGTGAGATAAATGCCGACTGGAGTTTAGAAGAATAAAGATGGGTCTTTCAAAGAAGCTGAGAATCTCTTTGGCTCATAAAATAGGGTTGGGTATAATTTTTTTTTTTTTATACCTGTGCCAAATCTATACTTTTCAGACAGTACCGGGTCTTAAACAGTTGCTAGATCGATACTTTTAACAAAACATTGGTGGATGACATTAAAGAACAATATATTCAATAAAAAAAACATTTATTAAGTAATTAAAAACAATTTCACAATTAAAGTTTTAAGTAAATGTGAAATGAGCATGGACAATAACATTGAATTGTTAACCTTGTTTACCCTCCAGCTACAACTAAATGCTCATCCTAGTTGTAATAAATATGGTCAGAAAATGCGTTGAATATATCAACAGATTAAGTCCATTTACAGTGAACCTTCTAGGGTACATTATATGTGTATTGTTTTAAAACAGACAGTACATATAATGAAAAAGTAAAATGATATGCCTAAACATGCAAGCAGAGTAAAAAGCTTGACAGACTGATTTCCAGAGATCAGACTGACAGATGCTATAAGGTTTAAGCACTTTCACTGCAGTGTCGCACTCGTCTTTTCTTGTCAAATGCGTTACTGGTAAAGGAGGCATGAATTAAAATCACAATTTTAACCCGAGCTTTTGTTATATAAGAGCGAATCTTATTCACGCGAACATCATGTACGTGTCAGAACTGAAACCGCCCTTGTTACTGAGATTACGTCTGTTATTGACACCATGCCCAGCGAACGCCAGGTTCTGGATTGTACCTATCTATGACGACACTGATAGGTTGAACACCACCTTCACAGAAAAATATTAACGACTACTTCTCTAGCGCTGAACCAGATAGAGTGGGCAAGCAATAAACAAACATGCCGTTAAAGATAGCTAAATATTGCGCCATCCCTGGTTGTGGAAGAATACTGTCGCTGCATAACCTTCCTTCGGATTCCGATATTAGGAATGTGGCGTTAAAGTTTATTTTCCAGCTCATGCTCATTTGTGAAGAGTAAAAATTAAGTTTAAAGTAGGCGGAGCCGGTCGTCGCCATCTTGGCATCGCGCGTGACTCCCGGATTATCGAAAAATGTGCAAAGAGGCAGGGCCTGGGTAGAGCTGACGTGCCTGGTTGCTGAAACAAACCACGGCCGCCAAGCTCGACGCATTGGAGGTTTACATTTAAACGTTTACAGTGGTTTACAGCTTACTCTTGAGGTAAATTAAACTACACAAAAAATTATTTGCATGTGAAAGCTAAATGGACACCTGTCACCCAAGTTTGCCACGCCCTTAATTATGCAGAATTTTAAGGCTTAATATAATCTAAACGGATGAGAAATATAAAAATTCACCCCCCTAACCCCCAGTTGTCACGAAGGGCAAAATTACCTATATAGACCAAAATAGTTTTCTTGTACCAGGCTGTAAACATGTTTTTGTGCAGTAAAGTTCGCCATTTCAACATCGAGCTCAATGAGATTCTGCTCTGTTTTGGAGCCAGCCTCTAGCGGCCAGTCGGTGAACTTCAGTTTTAGTCACTTCCGTGATGGTTTCACGAGAGAGACCGGAGTGTTTGCCCTTTGGTTCCGATCAGTGGGGCACGCGATCCGTGCGGATCAAAGATCATTCCCGACCATTATCTAAAATGTTTTGAATTTGTATTATCAAAGGTTTCCGACTCGTTCACGCGAATGATTGCAAATGGCTCAATCGACGGCTTAGTCAGCATTTAAATGGCACCGAAATCTGCGTTTTCATTCGGTCCAGTTACATACCGGATATAAAGTTAGGCTACCATGTTTCAGCACCCAACCCTATCATATAAGCAGTGGTTCACAACTGGTTTTACATTAGCTCTACTGTTCTTCGTTTGGTGACCAAACACCTACAGAACCGTACAAAATCAAAAAAAGAGTCTTTCAAAATTAAAACATTGATCAAACATGGACATTCATTGTTTTTACCATAATCTGCCATACAATATCCAAAATTATAAGCATAACATTTTTGCTTATAATAAAAAGACTTTAATAAATATACTTATTAGGGTTATATTGCCTTTGTAATTAGAGTATTTGGTTTCCAAAAGTCTCTTCAATTTTGGCATCGGTTTTATAGAGAATGTGAAGCTAACGTCACCTTGAGAGGACCATACTCAACTGCTATTATTGTTTTGAAATGTACCGTTACTTGTTTTATATATGGAGCAATCGAAAGTGAAAGAACCATGGGCTTTTCCTGAACGAAGTTGCGTAATACTTTTGCAGTTTTTAACAAACCATAGTAATATTTCCTAATTAAACATGAAAAAACAAAACACTGCATTGAACACACTAGCAGCCATCCTCCCAAGATGGCGCAACGTTCAACACGGTGTGACGTAGCTTCAGATCGTCTATTTGGTTAGCTTCTACTTAATAACAGAATTAATTTAGAAAAACACTATGATGTGTAGTACCATACAACGTTTGGATCTTTTCATTGCTTTGAGAAGAGATTCTCCTGAGGGTTCATATCACAGTCCAATTGATGTTGAAAAGTAAGAACGTTTTCTCATGTAGAGGATCAATGCCAAACTCCGTTGCAAAAGTTTTCAACGTCAAGCACATACTTGGTCTGCAAATGTGATGAAGAATAGTCTCCCAGTAATAATTTGTTAGAACCTTACTGTTATTAGTACATTAGTTCTTTATTTTGTACATTTGAAGCCTGAGAGCAATTAAACAAATTTTTACCTTTTCATAGCTGTTAAATTCAGTTTGTTTTTCTAACATTCTTTGGATAAATGCGCACTCTCATTATCTTTAAGAATAAACGTTAATACATGTCTTTAGATTCCTGTAAAGTCACAAGTCTTCATATATTTATGTGATTTTTTAATTTTTAGGGAGGCAACAGATTAATAAAAACAACACAGAGAATACCAAATAACAAATAACCAAATAACAATTTTTTTGCATTGTAGTTTACTAAATGTCACTTTGGATGAAAGAGTCTGCCTGATTTAAATGTAATGTAATGCTTGTATCTTGGAGTCTTAATGAAATCTTACACGGTCTTTAATAGGCATGTATAACAGTGTTTGGTTACTGTAAAATGGTTAAAAACACTGTTTGTGCTTGATTGACATAAAGTCACACTTCCAAAAAATCGTAATCTTTTATAAAACAGGCTTCATTTTCTTTTTACTCAAAAAAATATGATATTTTTCCTTTGAATTTCAAGTGAAATGTCACCTGGAATTGTGTTCATGAGATTCACACAAGGCAATTTATTACAATACATTGCAAAGCAAGAACCTGGACTTCAGTCGCTCATAGGAACAACATTTTACTCTTAATAGTGTTTCTTACAAATCTTTCCAAGAAGATGTCCGGGTCTAATTCTATGGAATAGAAATTTATGAATAATGTAATAAATGTAATAAAAGCCTGTTTTACTTCTGGGGTTTTGTGATTCTTATTACTTTAACAATACTGTGTTTGAAATAAAAGTATATCAACAAACACTATTTGTAACATTATATTGTAATAAATCAAAGGCGATATGCCTTTGCCTTGTGAGAACATAAATATCATGTCATAATTGTGCTTTACTTCTTTGCAGTTGCTGGCCAACATTGTGATATACTCATGTGTCATCACAGTGGGCGTCATGTCGTACTACATGGCCGACCGCAAACACCGTAAAGCCTTTTTAGAGACCCGACAGTCCCTGGAGGTAAAGCTGAACCTGGAGGAGCAGAGTCAGCAGCAGGTGAGCGAAACAACCAGAGAAACACAAGATGAGCAGGTGGACTTTTGTGCTTCGCAGTCTGTTAACATGACCTGTGTCCGATGAGCCCTATCCTGTTTCCCTAATTTACATTTCAAAACTTTGTTTCACACAACATATTGCACATCCTGAAACGCAAAATATGTTGTCTGTAATGCCAAAGATGAAGGGAATCAATGTTGGATGTTAATATACTTTTGGTCCTAGTTTTATGCACTGGCGACTAGAAGTAAGCCATTGACGTCCTAAATAGTTTAAACACTGTAATTCTTTCAAACTCTGTAGTGCTTTCAAAACATTTCTCTGTTTGTTCAAGTGATCTGACATGTCCATTCTAGAACATTCTAGCTTTTAGACTCTACTCTTTGCATGATATAGAATGCAGTTGATTGCAGTGCCTGTTTTTAAAAATGTTTCCTGAACACTTGTCCACTGGATGAAGAAACAGATTCACACTGCAAGGAATGAATGTCACATTGTTTACACTTTTTCTCATTTCGGAACCAAACTCTTCAAATGTAGCTGTACTTTAACCATCAATATGATCTAATAGGCTAAGATCACGTGATGTTGCTTTACATTAGAAAGTGTTTGTAGCTAGATAATAACACAGCGACAGCATGTGTTATGTTTGCTGTGTGTTTTTGTGTATAGAATAAGCAATCAGGTCTTCCTCAGGGTTTGAGCAAGCACTAGTAATCAGAAGATAGGAAGAATATAGTTGTGTGTGCGTATGTAAAAGAGTGCAAAATAGGCATATAAGGCCATGTGAGGAGAAACTCCCAGAATACTAATGGAGGAGCAGGGGCTGCCGGGAGACGGGGTCTGACAGCCAATCAAGAGCATCCGGTTACAGCAGGTTACCATGGTGACCAGTCTCCTGAGACGATGTCAGCTGTAATCACACTAGCGACTCGCTCCTCGTGATCCTTTCCAACCTTTATCTTCTCTTTATTGTCACACTCTTGGGTGAATGTACCGAACTGATATGTTGTCAGCACCCTCTTCTCCTCATGCGTGAGTGTGTGTGGGAGTGTTGAGGAAGCGAGAGAGAGAAAAGGAGACAGAAAGAGAGAGTGTGTGGGTGTGTGCACTCTAAAGGGCTCGTGTTGTCCTGCTTGTCGTGTCAGAGTCATATCATGTTAATGTTTTCAGTCTGGAGTGCGATGGGTTTTGGACCTGTACTGACTGGGTGATTTAGCGACAGATGAGTTGCATAACACTGCAAGTAACACAGGTGATAGGTTACTGTTTCGGAAATATGTTTGTCTCTAAAATCCCCTCTTATGAGTGGAGGTGTTATCAGGGTGCCATCTGGCATATCGGTTACCGGTTAATGTCACAAAGGAACATATTCGTCCATTAAATTTCCATGTGTTCATGGAGTTATTCCCACACAGTTTATGTGCAGTTTGTTTTTTTATACAAACAAGGCTGACATTAATTAAAAGAAAACCTTATTAAAAACATATCTCTTTTTTCAAAGCTCTATAATCAAATAACTTTTTACATAACCTGTTAATTCCCGCTTTATAGCTCTATTTATAAATGATTATTATAAGATTATTGTTGCAAATCGTTGTAAGAGGAGTAGAAAGTTTTCAGCAATGTTTTTATGGAACATATTTTTAGCAGAGGAAGCTGTTTTTTTTTTGCCAGGGCAGAAGTTGAGACTGTGCCATGGGGGAGCCACTTATGTTAAATGTTAATAAATAACGGAGGGAAAAGTTAGTTGCTGCCGAGAATAAAGAAGGATGCCAGTGTTATTATAGTATACAGCATAAAAAAAAACACATAAACTCACATCATATGTATTCCTATGTCCAAAGCACAATCTGTTGTACGAAACTAGTTGAGTGGTGGGAGCTTAACCCCTCAAACATCAACCTAAAATAAACCGTGTGCAAACCAATCACGCGATTCAACACAACTGCATGCTGCACGCCGATAGCACATAGAAATCAACCCGTAACGTTACACATTCTGCCCGTAGACCTAGGCACAATCTCAAATAAAGAAATAACTGTCTTACATTACTGCTGGCCTGCATGCAAAACTCTGAAAGTGGCCTTTCTTTCTAGTTTGACGCTGATGAAGTCCTACGTGAGGACATTAATGTGTAGTTAAATAAAGTCAGAAATTCGTTTTTGCGCCATTTGGACAAGACTACTCGTGACACTTGACCTTCACTAACGCTGTGTATGTGACGTTATGAGACAATTTTGTTGTCATTGTAACAGTAACATTATTATAACGAAAACAGTAATTATTATTATTATTATTATTTGTTATGTTTTCAATGGATATTAGTGAATAGAGACATTAATAAAATGTAATATATTACCTTCCCGCGGCTATGCTTACTCAATTACTTATTATTAACTAAAAAAAGCTTTAAATTTCAAATGTTTTTTTAAGGGAAACAGACCAACTCATGGCAAATATGTAGTGTATCCACTCTGTAGAATGAGAATACCAGCTCATCCCTACCGTTTGCCAACAGCAAATAATTTCAGCAAAAATAGAAAAAAGAGACGAGTCCTTTGTTTTGTCCTCTAATAAACAACATGAAAAAGATACGTGTATCATGGGATCCTTTAAAATCACCAGGAAAGTTTATATAGGAAAATATATATGGGGGATTGGCCCAAATAATTTATAGACTGTTTCATCGGACGTATGCGCCTGGCCCAAAGTTAACTTCCAGTTTGTGTTTGGTTATCGGTCAATAAATAACAGTAATATAACAATTTATTTAATATTTAATCAATATTTGAATTTATATTAATTGTATCATATTCAATTGAAAATTCTAAGCAGCTATTGATTGTTTGCGGAGGTCTATAGGTTTGGGACACATCATTTTGTTTATGTTGTTGCCGCTGAAACCAATTTTTCGCTTTGATTCCATTATAGAAAATTTAGAGAATCCTCTGGAATTTTTTTTTAAATGAAGCCAAAACATTGAACCAGAACTGGCTTGAAATTTTGTGAATTACATGTTGTATCGCATTATAAGATCTGCATATAAAAAAATTGTTACAAACATACATTTTTCCTTTGTGTACAGGAGCGTCTTCTGCTGTCCATCCTGCCCAAGCACATCGCAGATGAGATGCTTCAAGACATGAAGAAAGAAGCCAGTCAGAAAGAGATGCAGCAGTTCAACACCATGTACATGTATCGGCACGAGAACGTCAGGTAACTTCAGGAAATAAACAACAGAAGATCAAGGTGAAATGCTTGACGATAATGTTTGAACACGTTTGTGTCCTATTACTATTTAAAAGAGAAACAAACTCCCTTAAGTTTTTTGTAATTTGTATTACAAATCTTCAGAAGAGTATATGACAACTTCGATTTTGTTGTATGACATCTTAAATCTTGTTGTTTCTTTTACAGAATGATCATGTCAACCTGTTTTTAAAGCTCATTTTAAATCTGTTGAAAGTTCCATTTGTACTTGATTTCTAAAGAGTGTATTTCTTGTATTTCTGTCACAGTATTTTGTTTGCAGACATTGTGGGCTTCACACAACTCTCCTCATCCTGTAGTGCACAGGAATTGGTGAAGTTGCTCAACGAATTGTTTGCCCGCTTCGACAAGCTAGCTGCTGTGAGTAACTATAGTGTGTGCATGCTTTTCTCACATTTAGTGAGGTTTCAAATCTTATTTTGTGTGTATAACTTCTAGCACAACCTTACTAATTCTATTGGCTAGAGGCCTTTTACTGATGCTGTCTAAGAAGTGTTTTGATTTCTTCTTTCTTTAGAAGTACCAC
Organism: Triplophysa bombifrons; assembly: GCA_029783895.1. Taxonomy (NCBI): domain Eukaryota; kingdom Metazoa; phylum Chordata; class Actinopteri; order Cypriniformes; family Nemacheilidae; genus Triplophysa; species Triplophysa bombifrons. Next base: position 11,842,119 of record CM056455.1, read on the forward strand.
CAATTGAGGATTAAGATACTTGGCGACTGCTATTACTGTATTTGTGGCCTTCCAGATTACCGTGACGACCATGCGGCCTGCTCTATAATGATGGGCTTGGCTATGGTTGAGGCGATTTCGTAAGTGTTGCTAATTGTCATTATTTAATTCCTAAGCAATTAATGAACTGCCACAACAACTTTTAAGGAAGTTAGAAACAGTTCTTGACGGATGTCATTTGTTATTAGCTCATGTATGGGTCTGCTTGAATACTTCGAGTTTTGACACATTAGTCTGGATTTTAGATACGTAAGAGAGAAGACGCAGACGGATGTCGACATGCGTGTCGGCGTTCATTCCGGGACAGTCTTGGGCGGCGTGCTCGGCCAGAAGCGCTGGCAATACGACGTGTGGTCAACTGACGTCACAGTGGCCAATAAGATGGAGGCTGGAGGAATTCCAGGGTAATGGCTTCACAAGTGCAAGCTACATATTTTTGTGGTTAGCAAGTGCAGATTGCAGATTACAAAACTGATTAGTAAATTTTTAATATAAATAATGTGTATTGTAATAAAATAATGTAAAAAAAAGTCTATGCTCGGCTTTAACAAAGTCTGTCAAAACGATGACTACTTCAAAAAAGCTGTAATTGCCATTTGTGTCTTGTAGACGAGTTCACATCTCCCAGAATACCCTTGAATGTCTGCATGGAGAGTTTGATGTGGAGCCAGGGAACGGTGGAGACCGCTGCGAGTACCTTAAGGAGAGGGGCATTGAGACCTACTTGGTGGTGGTTCCCAAGGGACCTGTGGGCAAGAATGGCATCAATGGAGTAGTGAGTGTCTTTTCATGGTGTTGTTGCTATCGTCTGTCTTTTTCAGCCCCTTTCTCACTCTGTCTCCAATGTTTCCCTTTCAGAAGCTTTCGGTGACGTCATCTAATGGTAATTCTCCACTACTGATCAACACTACGGAGTGTAATGGGAGCGTCCACACGGCATGTACCACACCAGAGGACCCAGAGGAACTGGACACACGGGTATTGAAACCACGAACTTGCACATGACACAGGACTATGGACTTATTTAAAGTTAAAAGAGTTTTTAAATATTTTGTTATTGTTGACCTAATCACATTTCAGTATAGGAGGATTATGGAATAAAGGTAATAGAAAAACTAAAGAAAGAAATAGACAGAAGTGAATGAATTTATTAGGATTCTGAGTTATGCGTAAAAACGTATTAGAGCCATCTAGGGTCTGACAGATCTGTGTCTTGGTGCCTGAGTAATAGTTCAAGTTTGGGAACCATCCTGCCATGTTTGAGGTCTCTGTGATTCTGTTATGATCGAACCCCTTATAGTGCAAAACATAAATAAACAAACACATTAAGTGTTCCAGCACACGGACCCCTAAAAATTCATATTTTGTAAGGAACAACTTTCCATATCACTCCTTTTACAAGCATTTACCCTAAAGCAGTGGTTCTCAAACGTTTTCGTTGTAAGGACCCCTTTGTGTAGAGTGCCTCGCTTTGCAGCCCCCCAAATAAAAACGTAGAATCTTGAACTTAGAATTTTCACGAAACCAAAAAAAAACTCTGTTATACAATGCTGGAACATCAATACTTCTGGTTGATGGTCATGTTTTTCTGATGTGTAATTGCATAAAATGTATGATAAATTTCTATGTTCCGGTTTCAAAGACGAGGCTTAAGGCTAGTCTCAGACTAACTGTCATGTGTAACTTGTCTTAACTGAATATAGCTTGCCCAGAAATATCTTAAAATATATCCGTGCCATTGTTTTGTCTCAAGATGCTCACCAGTAATGTATTCTTACATTACAAAAGGCATTTTCATAAAAGCAACATAAATATCTTAATTCAACTAAGGCATAGTCCTGGCTTAAGCTAAACCGTGTCTGTGAAACCGGGCCTATATTTCATATAATACCACAAAATCTGTGGCCCCCTTGGATCCATCTTGGTTCCCCCAAGGGGGCAACGGTCCCTTGTTTGAGAACCACTGCCCCAAAGTTGTCAAGTCAGCTTCAGTAAGCTATGTGAATGTATGTGTGTTTGCCATAAGGTGGTGAACCCCTCGTTTCCTAACCCCCGGCGTCGCTTGCGTCTGCGTGATCTGGCTGAAAGGGTGATAGATGCCCAGGAGAATGAACAGGAGCTCAATAAACTCCTCAATGAAGCGCTTCTGGAAAGAGAGACAGTACAAGCGTAAGTAATGAAATTCAGGTGGTAATAGTTTTTCACTTAAAGTAATAGTTTACCCAAAATAATTTCTAGAAGGCAATTTTCGATACAATAAAAAAGTGGACCAAAAATGGTCTACCCACAGAATGCCTGGAGAGCTTTTGGTAGTTCAATTCATCTCAAAGGGATCTGCTTGGGTGTCTTCCCTGCTGAAAAAAAACATATAAAAATACCATTAGCTTTTTGCTTTAAAACCATTACAAAATTCCTTTTTGTAGTGGTTTTAATGGAAACTATAATGGCGTCTACTGGTATGTGATGGAAAGTAAATGGTTCATAATGGTATTTTAATGGAAGCCATTCGAATTTCTGTGATGGTTTCTGTTGAGTTTTACAGGGTTTTTTAAAACAGTGATGTAACCCCAGTATTACTAAATGGGGTATATGCAACCTGGACGAAGACGTACTTCCACTTTTTCACTAATTGACAACAATGTGTTTAACATTAAAATTAGCATTGTTAAGTGCCTCTGCGATCATGCCTCTAGTAAGAACAAAAGTTCACTTAGCTATTTTTCATATTTGTTGATGTACCCTGAAACGGAGAGCCTGAAGTGCTTCTCCTCTTTGATTGTCGACGTATGGCCAAGTGTTTGAATAATTAGACTCCCGTTGTTGATCGTAATCCTATTTGCCTCCTGAAGCGTAACTCCATTGTTCCCTATGGCGCCGGATTTAACAGCCTTGCTGAGTTTTTGCGGAAGTACGTTATCAACCCATATGTATATATCCCATTACTTAATGAACTGTACTGCTCTTTTTGTATAGTTGACTTTATATAGATATGCTGTGCAAGAGCTCAAAGGGCTTTTGCCTACTGGTTCCCCACACACAGCCTTTTGAAAAGACTTGAGGAGTTGAATGAAATTTTTAAATATCTTTATGGCTCAAACGTTCCACCCAACGTCTCATATTGTTTGAATGGTTTGAATCATGACAATGTTGTAATTTTTGATATACTTGAACAGGACTTGCTTGTGTGTGTTTCCATGTGCACTGCAGACTTAAAGGCAAGTACACCAATCGTCTGTCCTTGCGTTTCACGGACCCAGAGCTGGAGACGCGGTTCTCTGTAGAGAAGGAGAAACAGAGTGGTGCGGCGTTCAGCTGCTCGTGTGTGGTGCTGCTCTTCACTGCGGTCATGGAAGCACTCGTGGACCCCTGGTACTATTCACTTGTCACTGGGCAGACACACTTGATCTAATCTGAGCTTTTATTTTAAGATCCACAGGTCAGTGGAGGCCAGTCCTAGGCTATTAACAGCATCTGTTAGGAGATATAAAGATCTCCTGTTGTTATTTAGAATGTGCCTTTGTGTCTGACTTTATTATTTAAAGGTATAGTTCACCCAGTGAAAATGTGTTACTTCTGGGTGAGACCATGTTATTATATACTCACCATCATGATGTTTTAAACCCTTAAAAGCCTATTTATGCTTTAAAGTACCAAAATAAATATTTATGGGCTGAAGATCAACGTTTCTAACAGTGTATGATGGCTTTGGTGTGAAAGCTCATTACAGTAGATTGACATTCTTCCTCAGTTCAGCTTATTATAGATGTGCCATATTCATACAATACTCAGCATTATATACCTGATGCAGTTAGGGATCAGAATGTCGGTAGTAAGTGGAATTTCAATTTCATTGTGTTTTTCTCCGTAAAGGCTGGTTGCAAACTATGTGACTTTGGTCGTGGGGGAAGTCTTGCTTCTTATTCTCACTGTCTGTTCACTGGCAGCAATTTTTCCACGGGTGAGCCACTTCTCTTAACCAATCACAGGTTTCTGCTGGGGTCATAGTCCAAGCTGAAATCTGATTGTTTACATATCTAATGCAATAATGTTGACTTTTTATGTAACAATCCAAATTCATGAAATCTTGTCTTAGGGCTCATGGCCTCTCAATTATTTTTAGAACATGCACATGCATTTGATGTAATCTCATCACATTCCAGATCGACTCATAAAGTTATCTACTGCTATTGATTCACCACCCCACACATATACACACACAGATAAAACGACCCGGAGATAATGAGATTCAGAAAGGGAATGGCACACACATTCGTCATGGATTGAATACGGGCACATAATTTCATATGATTAATCAGAGAATTTATCGATGGTGTTGCATTACGGATCACATTGGTAGGGCTGCAAATGAAATCAATTGTTTCCACAAACACTGTACATTCAGTCCCCTTGGGGTCCAAGTAAACACATACACAGTGTGATTAGATCGCTGGCTCATCAATTGACTTTACTCATTGACTTTTTTATTTTTGACTAAAATTACATTTATGTAGCATTTGTGTTTTGTTTTTTTATTAGGTTTTTCCAAAGAGATTGGTGTCGTTCTCCACTTGGATTGATCACACACGCTGGGCCCGCAACACTTGGGCCATGGCAGCCATCTTCATAGTCACAATGGCAGACATAGTAGATATGGTAAGAAGCTATTAAATCAGAGGTTGCTAAATAACTCCATTTACAAAAAATAGTCCTCAAAGTTGCACCTATATTGTCATTAAGTCTCACAATAGTAAAATGGCCACTGATTTGAGTAAAGACATTTTATGCACAATTTAAGCAAAAATGACAATATCTATAAAATGATTTAAAGGAAAGTATGGTGACACACTGATAACTTCAAATCTCATTGGTTCTTGCGTGTCTCAAAATTTGAATGAGATGCAAAGTAAAAATAAGTTAAGTGCTACCATATTTTAATTCAGGGCTCTTATGTGCTTATGTGCTATTATCTCTAAATGTGTCCCTGGACAACAAAACCTGTGTTAAGTAGCACAGGAACATTTTTACTAATCGCCAAAAATACATTGTGATGGGAAAAATTACTGATTTTTCCTTTTGCCAAAAATCATTAGGATATTAAGTAAAGATCATGTTCTATGAAGATATTTTATAAGTTTCCTACCGTAAATGGATAAAAACTAAATTTTTGTGAGTGGATGGCCTGCTACAGTGCCTCAGCAACAACTTCAAAGGCTATTTTCTCAATATTTCGCTTTTTTAGAACCCTAAGATTCCAGCTTTGTAAACAGTTGTTGCTCCGCCAGATAGTGTCCTATCCTAACAAACCATATATCACTAGAAAGCTTATTTCTTCAGCTTGCTCAGAAATCTCAATTTCGAAAAATTGCCCCTTAAGACTTGTTTTGTCGTCCAGGGTGACAAATAAGATCAAATATTAATTCAACAATCATATCGTTTTGCTTTAGAAAACGAGTCATATTCATATACTTTAAGTAACACTATTGATTCAGTCATTCATGATTCATTCATTCAAGATGTCTTTTTCTGTAGTTAAGTTGTCGGCCCCCCTCTAGTGATGTGACCGAGGTCACTCCAGTCACACCAGTACCCAGTGACTGTTTGGAGAATCCTAAATACTACAGCTACATCGCAGTTCTGGCCCTCATCGCAACCACCATGTTGGTGCAGGTCAGCCACATGGTCAAACTGACCCTCATGCTACTGATCACAGTAGCTACAGGTGTGGTCAACATCTACAGCTGGAGGGACATTTTTGATGCATACGATCTGTCTCGTTTTAAAGAGTACAGGTGGGTCACTTGCATTTATCACACTGTGAATACACTGTAAATACACATTATCAGTACATTTCTAATATTATCAGTGTATGCTGAGGCTTAGGACACAAAACATCTAGGAGGCGTAGTCAGACCAACTTCAACAGATGTTTTTGGCAGAGGCAGTCAGCATTAAAAAATATTATTTTAGATACTCTCTCTAGAGACCAGCCCTTCCTAAAGTCCGGATTTGGACCGGGAGGGAATTCGTTCCGGACCCAACCAAGTTCCAAGCAAACACACAAACAGGCACGCCATGCGCACAAATCACTGTAGGGGACCGATCACGTGAAAAGCTTTTATTGCTGTTAGATGCGTCTATTTTGAATTGTTTTCAGTTTGCAGAGAGCATTTTGCGCTTGAGTAATAATATGAAATACTGCTAACAATCACAATAAAAACATGATTTAGAAAATATATGTTTTTCAAAAAGAAACTCTTCACATAGAGTTGATTTGTTTTTTTACATGTATTTTAAGTTGTTTTAAATGTTTTTTAAAAGTTTTGTAATTAAAATTGTATCGGACCTTTGACGTTGACAAGAATTCAGATTCTGACCTTTGAATGTAAACTTTGAGAACCCCTGCTATAGACAATGAAATCTGTTGTTTAGTTGTATTTACAATTTTAAAGTGTTCGTCTCAGTGATCAAAGATCATGAGATCAGTGATTTGAATAAGGTTAATTTTTTCACAGGATTTATCTTGTGCCCTCCAAATACACCATGAGTGTGATGATCTTCATCATGATGGTTAGCTTCTACTACTTCTCCCGACACGTAAGAGTCTCTATTTTTAAATCAGTGCTTCTGCATAAGGACCACATTTTGATTTAGATATAAATCCATATATGCATTTTTTTCTGCTGTCAGAACAGTTTCACGTTTCTCTCTATTCATGTGACTCAGGTCGAGAAGCTCGCACGCACGCTGTTCCTGTGGAAGATTGAAGTGCACGAGCAGAAGGAGAAGGTGTACGAGATGAGACGTTGGAACGAGGCTCTGGTCACAAATATGCTTCCGGAGCATGTTGCCAGACACTTCCTGGGCTCCAAGAAAAGAGATGAGGTGAGTAACTCCCATCTGTCAGCCTCAGCTTCCAAAAATATCAACACTGTCCAACTTTAGCGCTGTTTCGCTTTCATTTGCCATGTGAATGTTTTAGGAGCTCTACAGCCAGTCCTATGATGAGATTGGAGTCATGTTCGCATCCATACCAAACTTCTCTGATTTCTACACTGAGGAAAGCATCAACAACGGGGGGATTGAGTGTCTGAGATTCCTCAATGAAATCATTTCCGACTTTGATAGTGTAAGAAATTTCAAATTTTACCATTCCATCCCAAAAATAAATGGATTATTTTTAATGGAAGATGGCAAGATGGCCAACGTGAGCATTTGCTTTTTGTTACAAGCAAGTTAGCATCACATGGAAAGGTACACTCCACAAACCATAAATTAACCGTGGACAGTTTTTTAGCAGTTTTTTTACAGTTGAAATAATTTGATGGATAATTTATTTCTTATGCCAAAATAGTTTTCTTGATTCTATTTCAGCTTTTAGATGAGCCGCAGTTTCGCTGTATAACCAAGATTAAGACTATTGGCAGCACGTACATGGCAGCATCAGGAGTCACTTCAGACAACAACACCAACGGTTATGCTTGTGTGAAGGTAAAGGAGGAAGTAGAATTTTGCATTCTTGAACTCCTATTCATTAAGTGTTGGTATCGGTGTTGATGGTGGTTTTGTCCTGGCCAACAGAAAGAAGAGATTTCAGACAGGGAACGTTGGCAGCACTTGGCAGATCTGGCTGATTTCGCTCTGGCCATGAAGGTGACGCTGATGAACATCAACTACCAGTCCTTCAATAACTTCATGCTACGCATCGGTCAGTGCACTGGTGTGGTGTCCTGCTGAATGTTTACGGTAAACATGCTGCATACCGTTTGCTATCGTATACTTTACTCTGTGTGATTTTTTTTCAAAAGGGTTGAATAAAGGAGCCGTTTTGGCTGGAGTTATCGGGGCCCGTAAACCTCATTTTGACATCTGGGGAAACACTGTGAATGTCGCCAGTCGCATGGAGTCTACAGGGGTGATGGGAAACATCCAGGTAACTGCAGCATTTGGGACAGGGCCAATGCATCTTATAAAACTATAGTATCCTAGGTAACAAATTCTGCTTCCCCCAGGTGGTGGAGGACTGCTACTCCATCTTGAAGGACTATGGCTTCCGCTTTGTGAGAAGGGGGCCAATATTTGTGAAAGGGAAAGGAGAGCTGCTCACCTATTTCCTAAAGGGGCGAGAAAAACAAGGCTCCTTCATTAACGGCTCCTTCGTCACCCTGCCGCACCAAGTGGTGGACAGCTCTTGACCAACACGCGCACACACACACACTGTCTTACAAGAAACTCCAGTTTCTCTCGCACACTCCACATCATACCTCCTCCGCTGTACTCCAGTTATTAGTACTTTGTGTTTGCTGTATTTATTAGACTGAGGAAAGAAATTTTCGATGGCAAACGAGAAAGCCTTTCTGTTCACACAAGAGAAATAATATATTATATAATGTTATGAAGCATTGACTAACAAGAATGAGTAAAAGGAAACACAACTGGAATAGGTTGCTGAAGAGAGTTTTTGCTATTTTAAACTACACAAAGAAAAGCGAGTAAACATGATTAACTTCGCTTTATATTTTACACTGAGCTGCTCAAAATGAACCATTGAACGACTAAATTCTTCTTTTATTTACAAAATCCTTTATTATTTAAGAATTGCAGATTATCCTTTTGGTCCCAATTAAATCTGAATGTTGTTTGAAATCTCTGAATGCCTGTGTAGACGACTGCCTTTTTCACAAGTTTGCGTGTGTGTATACAGCAAGCATGAGTATGTGTTTTTTGTGTATTTGTACGTTTTTTCACCTTAGTCACTTTTTATTTTTATGTCTGTTTATAATGAACATACAGTGGAATGCAAACGTCTGAGACCAAATTGACAATCTGGAGATAAGGTTTTAAATTATAAGGATTTGAACAAGGGATCTAGAAGGATGATGTTAAATGAAGAATTAATATTTCAGAATTTGCAAGTAAAATTATTATTACTAAATATTATATTCATATTGTAATGATTATAAAATAATATCTCAAGGTCCAGTTTGCTTGTTTCCATTAAAGCACTTGTGAAGTTCGTTGGATGTTTCGCCAGTAATACCTACGGATTCCCAGAAAAATGCAGAGAAGCGTTTTCACTTGTGGTTTCAGACTTTTGGACCCCACTGCATGTTATTTTAGTAAAAGTGTTACTCATGTGCCAAATAGAAGCCACTTTATGCATCAGTTTGTGGTACTCTGAGGAGATGTGCAGCATGGATTTATGAGTCTCACTGTGAACGGGTTCATCATGCGTGTCTGAAATATCTCTGCACTACATTCATAGGCAGTATTGCAGTAATGGAGGATTCTTCGATCAGAAAAGATTCCTAATGGTGTCTTTCCTGGTATATTAGATGTGCAATAGTTCATTCTTTAATAGCATTCTTATCTCAAGTACAATTTTGCAAAAAAACTTCTCTCCCAACAAGTCATATTTTTATATTATGATTGTAAAAGTTCTAGATAAAGAATATTATATAATGAGAATGGACTTAAGGATGGATCTGTGTGTTTGGCCAAACAGTTTATTTATTCTAAATGTCAGGGATGTTCTGTATGTGCAAGCAGAAATAGCGTTTGATTTTGACTTTCATGGGTTAAAATGGTTTATGAGAGCAGGACATTGTGGCCGGTCTCTGTGGTTTGATGCAGGGTTTTGCTAAAATTTGATATTTTTGAATTATCCTTAGATATTAAATAAAATGGCACTTTGAATGATATGTTACCTTAATTGGTTTCTGTGTGATTATTTTGACCTCTTTGTGTATTTCATCTAGTTATCAAAAAACTGTTTATTCATCAAAAAGGAAAACGTCTTTTCCTCTACATGAATTTTAACCTGTCATGCAGAGAGGTCACTACAGTGAAAAGCAATCAAAAATCCATTTATTTCTATGATGTTTTGATGGCCTAGTTGCACATAAACCAGTACAGGGGGCACACGTGCATCACCCAATGCACTTTCACCTTTTCAGATGTTCACTAAAAGGAAAATAAAAAGTTGTAAGTGAAAATATGTGTGAGAAATCATCAAATGCCATCAGAGCAAATATATATATATTTCAATTCATGCATACAAAGATAGTTCCAGGGTTTTTTCATAATCACCACACTGTAATTCTGTAATCACCACAGATCTCGAGCATTGACTACCATATAGTAGGAAAAATACAACGGTAGTCAAAAGTGCCCCAGAACTGTTTGCTCTCCTACATTTTTCAAAATATCTTAATTTTGAAAAATTATTTGAAAAATGAAGAACAAAAAAAATATATATATGGGGGTCGATATCTGTTTGGTTATAAGCATTCTTCCAAATATCATTCTCTGCGTTCATCAGAACAAAGAAATCTATACACATTTGGATTTTGGAACAACTCAAAGGTGAGTAAATGATGGCAGAACTTTCATTTTTGGGTGAATGTCCCTTAAAGGAAATTTGTTACATTTAGTTTGTCACAAAGGATCAAGAATCTTTTAAAGTTTGTATTGATTGATTTATTCTTTATTCTTAAAGTAAAATCATCTCAGGCATACCATACTATCAAAACTACTATAGTTTTGTAGACAACATGCATAGTATTGCATATAAAATGTGTGTTAGTAACCAGAAGTGGCTGTCTTGTAAATAGATTAAAAGGAAATAGTTGGGGTAGATAATAACATGAAAATTAAGGTAATGCTATATTAAGATATATAAAAAAAATAGTTTGTAAAGAAGCTCACAGATGTTTAAAGTATCTACAATGTAAATAGCAAATAGCATAGAATTTTTTCAAAAGTATAAATTTATTGAATTGGGAATTATGTTATATGATCATTTTAAATTAATTGTTGAAATAAAAGCACTTTCCTCATCTTTATGATAAATTTACTCAGCTAATCAGAGTATTCTTTTATTAAATCGAAACAAATGTATAAACAAATTAGGCATCAAATAAACAGAATTGACAAATCATATAAATCTACAACACTTAAACATGCAGACAGAACAAATATCAACTTGACAGTATTGTGCTTAAAAATATAAATATATATATATATATATATATATATTAAATAAAAAAGTGAAACTAAGAAAAATAAATAAATACTAAATAAATAATACACATACCAACACAAGGGGATATAGATGGTTACAATGCACTTATCTCACTGAAACAATTAGCCAATGTAACAGCCTTATCACTTCCTAATCTCTCAAGTGAAAAAGCTTGGTTTTAAACTCATTTATAAAATGAGGAAAGGGAGGATGGGTTTTTAAAATCCTACATTTATGAATAAGAATTTGGCAAGTCCTAAAAGGTTATTAACCAGATAATGTTTTGTACAATCTTTCTTAAGAACACCAAACCTAATTTTGTTTAGTTAAAGGATTACATGAAGTCCAGTATAATTTGGAGTAGTTACATTCCATAAAAATTTGCTCAGTGATTTCAATGCCATTCCCCCAAAATTGACAACATTTTTCCGATATCAAATTTTGACCTAAGAAATTCTTAAGAAGGATATATCATTCATTAACTTAAAATAAAGCTTTTTATCGTTCAGAAATAAGGGAAACGTGCAGTCTTATTTCTTTCAGCTCTGAGTCAAAAACTTTCAACCCATAATGACATCTGACCCGATTTGGATCCACCAAAGGGGGTCGAGCTTTCTCATATGTAGCACCTGAACACTGGAATAGCCTTCCCGATACTATTCGAGGGTCAGCAACACTCTCCAAATTTTAATCTAGATTGAAGCTACATCTTTTCAGCCAAGCGTAATGCATAATATGCTAAATAAACCACCGGGAGACTGCATTTATTAGATATTATTTACTAGAATGATCTTGCTTGTTATATAAACACCATGCAATGCGCTGTGCTTTACCTTTTTTGTTTTTTTTCTTATTTTCTCCAGGAAATAATATTATACTTAACCAGTTTTCATAGAACAATGACTTATTATGGTGTACAATAAAACGATTATTCAAAACGATTATTCCAAACTCAGCTAATTAGAGTATTTTCTTTACTGTTGCTTCATGGCGTCACCAATTGCAGCGAGTTCAAGGTTGTTGCGGCGCTTCTGGTTGACGTCATCACGCACAGACGTCCGTAATGGACTTGCAGCTGTTCTCTGACAAACAATAACAAGAGCAGTGAGCGAGCGAGTCCGTAGCGTCCGAAAACAAGCTGAAATCGAGCCTGAAGGGCGTCTCGACTCTGACATCGCCGGCGAGGAAACTCTGGCCTCCGCTTCCTCCACCTCCGACACGGAAACCGGCGGAGCTTCGCCGCCCCCGCGGAAGAAAAGCCGAGGCTCGGCGGCGGAGGGAGCAGGAGAGAGCGGGGCGTCTGCTGCCGGGATCACGGGCCTCTCTGCGGCTGCAATCCCAACCCCCCACCGACGCTCATCCGTCCGCTTTAATAACAGACCCGACGTTTTAAACGCCTTTCGTAACATGCAGGCCAACGGGACAGGAGGACAAGAGCCGGAGGCGCAGTTGTCCTGTCGGAACGGAGAGTCGTCGACCTCCGCCGCGGGTGCTGTGCACTCGAACGGTCTGCAGTCCGCCGCTAATAACGGGCTGCCGTCCACCGAGAGTCCGACCTCCGATGCCGGCCTAAAGAAGAAGAAACGACTGTCACAGGCCGACGAGGATGTGATCAGACTCATAGGACAACACTTACACGGGTTAGGACTCAAGTAAGTCAAGTTTAGCCGAGATGATCGCGATGTTGTTGGATTATTATTATCAGAAGAAGAGTCAGAAGAGATCTAGTCTTGTTGTTGGCATTATTCTCTGTTTTGACGGTGTCATTGTTGTTTTTATGATGGTGTGTCAGTAGTGTTTTTGTGATGACGTCGGTGTCAATATTGTTTGTGATGAAGGTGTCACTAGTATTTGTATGTTGTGATGATGGTGTCAGTAGTGTTTGCCATTTTTGATGATAGTGTCAGTAATTTTTTTGGCGTTTTGAAGTTTGTGTCCGTAGTGTTTTGGTGTTTTGATAATTGTGTCAGTAGTGTTTATGTTTTTATGATGGTGTCAGTGGTAATTTTGTGTTTAGAGATCATGGTGTCAGTTGTGTTTTCAGGGTGGTGTTGGTGGTAGTGTTTTTGTGTTGTGACGATGGATGGTGACAGTAGTGTTTTTACAATGGTGTCAGTGTTGTTTGTGATGATTGTGTCACTAGTGTTTATGTTGTGATGATGGTGCCAGTAGTGTTTTTATGTTGTCTTGGAGGTGTCAGTTGGTTTTGTTGTGTCGACCGATAGTGGTATTGTGTTGAGATGATGGTGTCAGTTGTGTTTTCATGACGGTGTAAGTAGTGATTTTGTGTTGTGATGATGACTGTGTCTGTAGTGTGTTTTATTTTCACGATGGTGTCAGTATAGTGTTTTTGTGCTGTATTGATGGTGCCAGTAGTGTTTTAAGTGTCAGTATTGTTTGCTATGACGGTGTCAAAAATGTTTGTATGTTGTGTTTATGGTGTAAGCAGTGTTTTTGTGTTGTAACAATGATGCCGGTAGTGTTTTTGTGATGATTTCGGTGTCAATATTGTTTGTGATGAAGGTGTCATTAGGGTTTGTCTGTTGTGATGATGTTGTCCGTAGCGTTTTTGTGTTTTGATGATTGTGTCAGTACTAGTGTTTGTGTTTTGATGATCATGTCAGTAGTGTTTTCATGATGGTGCTAATAGTGTTTTTGAGTTGTGATGATGGTGACAGTATTTTATAATGGTGTCAGTGTCAATTTTGTTTGTGATGATGATGTTGTCACTAGTATTTGTATGTTGTCATGGTGATGTCAGTGTGTTTTGATGTTAGCCTTTCAGGTAGTCAGTAAGATTTTAAAGGTGTGATGAACTGGGTTTGTTTATTTTATACTGTTGAAAGAGGTCTACTTATGACGTTCACGTGTTTTTTACTTTCAAATACATCAAAATTAATAAGTCATAGGCTATTTGTCCAGGTTTTGAGGCCGGCTTAACAAATGATCGGCTGAATGGGCATTCCGCCATAAAGACTTGGAAGTAAACGCCCACTGCTATGAATGGATAGCAGTTTGCATAGTAAACTTAGTTGGAGCCTTCTGTGAATTTTGTTAGAGACCTAATGTTAGGTTACACATTCACCCTATTTGCACAGGATTAGTATTATCTGGGGACCTCGTGTGATTTATAAATGATCTCCCCACATCAATATTTCAGGTGGCGCATTCGAATGAGATAAATGTAGCCTGTGATTTTACTCAAATTACGGACTTATTTCTTGGATATGAAGGCTTTGCATATGTATAGCCTATAGTTGTTCGGTGTTTAAACGATTCACACGGGATTAAGATCACAGACAACCTCTGCAAGTATTACAAATTACTAGAGGTACCTAGGTAACACTGGTCCTGTGCTAAAAGGGCTCAGGGCATATCAAGCGATCTCTAACAAAGCAATAGTGGCGCATAGTACAAAAATTGTGTACTTACAAAAGATTGCTGCGCCATTCCTATTGGATCCAATATTAACGGCACAGCATTGTTTTTAAATTTTAGTCTCTCTGCAAATCCATCATCAACCTGTGCCTTGTTCACAAAGGAATCCGTGGTAATGTTTTACCCACATGAGCTGGATCCTCTTTAAGAATAAACTTCAACCATGCATTACTAATGTCGGAATCCGAATGAAGCTTATGCAGCGACTGCGTTCTTCCACAACCAGGCACTGTCTCCACAATATTTTGCGATCTTTAACGGCGTGTTTATTGCTTGCTCGCTCTATCTTGTTTGGCGCAACTTGTGTTACTTCAGTACTGTCATGCACAAACCAGTGGGCGGGACTAGAGAAGTAGTTGTTGATATTATAATGTGGAGGCGGTGTTCAACCTATAAATGACGTCATAGACGGGTGCATTCCAGGACCTGGCTTTCGCTGAGCCTGGTGTCACAGTTGTTATTTCAGTAACAAGGGCGTTTTCAGTTCTGACACTTACAGGATGTTCGCTTGAATGGGATTTTCAAATTAAAGATTACTACTGAATAAATGCCCAGATTCCTTGCTGATGACGGGGGTTTTATTGAACATCTGATCATAGTTGAGCAGTTTTCTTGGTGGTTACGTACAGAATGGCGGTCCAATGAGTAACACCTCTGTTTTGTCAGAGTTCAACAATTAAAAGTTGCTAATCATCCAGCTTTTTAAATCAACTATGCATTCCATTAATCTGGTGAACTGCTGTGTTTCGGGAGACCTTGAGGAAATGTATCATCTTCTTGAGGAAATGGAGTATCATCAGCATAGCAGTGCAATCTCTTAAATATACCTCCCAGAGGTAGTATGTACGGTGCAAAGAGCAGAGGCCCTAAGTCTGAGCCCTGTGGCACGCCGTACTGGACTTGTGATTTGCGTGACACCTCATTGTTCATAGCTACAATTTTTTTTTTAAATAAAGAAAAATGTTTATGTTCATATGTCTAGTCAGTTACAATGACAGGTTCTTGTAAAGTGGTGTTTTGTACTCACTCACTCACTCACTCACTCACAAGTAAGCTGTGGTTTGGTCATGAATGTGCTGCTTCTGCCACTCACTGCACAGAGATGACACCAAGAGAGAAATGTTTTCCACTCACTGAAAGTTAATGTTTATCCAAAAGGAAAAAACTTTGTAAATCAATGCACCACTGCTCGCCCTTGTATGTATGCGTGCACACATGATGCATCTGCACCTCGAGTCTACGCTGACTGCCTGCGCGTTTTACAAAACGGACCTGGCATTCTTTAGTAAGTTTATGAATGGGAAACACACGTCCCTTCACGCTCGTGTTCAGGGCAAGTGAAGTAGGTTCACGGTCTAATGAAGTCAAATGACAAACGGGGAGTTACAAATTGCCCTTATTGCAATCTGTCAAAATGTCGGACGGCCTTTAGATTTTTTCTTCACTGGTAAAAGAAAACATTAGAATTTTCGATTAACGTAACCTCTGGCTACAAACTGGCTACACATTTTGCAGCGGGGTGTTGTTTGTTCTGCGTTTGATGCCTCAAAACCGGATCCAATTCCAAATTACAGATGACACTGTGCCTTTCTTGGCAGGGCCTGAAAATCGTTTTTAGACTGGGGGAATTCCCACTTACATGATTAACAATGGGGGATTAAAGGATTTTGGGGATATACATTTTTACACATTCGTTAAAATTTTTACATAATTACATAATTGTATTCATATTCAACTTTAATTTCGACAACATTAAAAAATGACAACATTTGACATATTTTAATAAAAAAAAAAATAGTATTTTTTGTAACAGACTCAAATATAACTCTTAAACAAGTATCTTTGTAATGTGAAGGTTCTACAATTACTCTACAATTATAAAATGCATAACAGTACTCAGGTTACAAACTAAGCAGTGCTTTAAAAAATCATATATGGTACACAAACATTTTAATGAGAACAACAGGCTTTGTGGCGGTGGGTCTGTACATGTTAACAGGCTTGAAATGCAATTCAGGACATGGGCTAGAGAAAACAATATCATCATCAGATCCTTCCGCTGATATATATGAGTCTGTTGCAGTAACATGTTTTGAGTTTTAAAACGCGCGCACATCTATAGAGCGCGGTCACGTGCACTTGCGTATCACATACAGCTTTTGTTTCATTTTCTGTCCGATGGTTTTTAAGATTTTCTTTTTATATTCATTAGTTTTTATTTGTTGTTATGACAGGTGACATTATCGTCCCTTGATGGCGGAGAGACAGTGAGTGCGAGCACTGGCAGGAGAGACAGGGTGCCAGACATTTTCTGCCTAAATACAGATAATGCCATTTTCAACAGCAGAAACTTCGGTGCATCCCTGCTCTCACCATTTTATTGTACTTACAGTCTTGCGCATAACAAGAAGAAACGTGCAGTCATACATTCAAACAGTTAACATTATGGCTCCAAATGGAACTGAATTTAAAATGATATGATTTGAAAAACAAAAATCTTTACATTGACAGCAGTAATCAAATTATTTGCTTTATTCTGTGTAAGCTAATAATACGATTAAGGTGTTTACATGAGTTGCCGTAAGAATATACCTTTCATGTTCCCGTTTAACATGTTACAATACATAGTTTGATTAATGGTATACGTCATTACGTCCCTAAGCGACACTGTTCAACATTCCCTCCATAATTTACTGTATCAACAAACAGTTAGTCTTCACCATTGTACCACGTACAGTTTTGGCATTTCGCGCCTGTAATAGTGCGATTAAGCTGTGTACATGCACTTCGATAATGCGACTACAATATGAGTACTCCACCCATCTTAATTCGATTTGTGTTAACTACGATTATGAGTTTAGACTGATTAAGCTAATCAAAAAGCTCTGTGTACATGGTCCATTCTCAATCAGAGTATTGTCTTAATCGTGTTAATATCAAATTATTGTTGTCGATGTAAACTTGGTAACTGTGATGCATCCCACACCTAAGCGAGAGACGGAGACTATTGCTGATTGTGAGCATGAGACAGCCTCTTTTCCAAATATGACGTCATCGCGGTGTTCGCGAAGTTCGCTTTGGGTGAGCGCAAGCTAATTAAATGTGGCGGCGTGCACAACATTTTTTTGTGACTTGAGCGAACAGTTCGCGCGGCGGCGCTGTCAACATGAAAGCTTTGAAGAGATTTTGGCTGAACAGGTACGCCTGTACAGACATCTTTTATGAACAATATGTCTGTTTCATATTGTATTCAGAATAAAACAATATTTATCAACATTGCTCTTTTGAACTGTTCTTATATCTTCTCATTTTATATAAAATAAAGACATCCAATGGGTTAATCTATGGCAATGTACATTTAGCAGTCCCTAGCCAACAATATGTAGAAATGTGTCAGCATTATGCACAGAAATGAAAGAGTGAACAAAAAGTTTGATATAAAAATTTATTAAATCAACAAACAATAGTTTGAAAAGCATTTCCCCGTCCATTACACGCATCTGCTTCACAAGAGCGATGTATTCTACATCTCCACGTTTTGTGGCATGCAGTGGGTGAACATTCCATCTCCTTTTTCCCCCTTTTTTATAGTAGCAACAACACAAAATCTCCTACGTTTTCTTGACGAGCAGCTGCTCGCAAGACGGCATTCTGAATGATCTGACGTAATTCCGGTAAAATTCCTACTTTTCTTCTACTTCCTGCGGATTTACAGGACAATTTCGTTTGTGCGCCCCCTGTCGTTTCAAAGAATATCTCAATGGCGAACGCGTCAAGTATAAACGTCTCGTCTGTTTGGGGAGTTGCGCGCGCGGTCAGCGGAGGCTCACGAAGTGGAGCCAGGCTCGTGTATGAACAGGCCATAAGGCCCCTTTTACACAATAAAAACCTGAAAAGTTTTTCCTTTCATTTTTGAAATATTTTACGTACACATGACAGCGTTATCAAAATGGTCTGCATTTACACGGATCCAGGAAAACGGTTAAAAATGCGGTAGTATTCACGCCAGACCAGTAGATGTGGTTGTGTAAATAAACAGGAATTAGCTTTGCACATGCACAGTAATAAGCCAAAAATGCTTTTTAATACCGTTGGTCGACGTATATGGGTGTTTAAAGTCTAGCAAATGTAAAAAGTGTGTCTCCGCCGGTCTTATTGGTGCAGCTAATCAAAATTTTGCTGGGAAAACATTAATACATAGTCGAGCAATGAGAGCTCACAGTACAGGAAGCCACTATATTGTTTTGGCAATACTCGTCATCGTTTTCAGAAAATTCATGGTTACATGGAAACGAAAACGGCAGTGTTTTTTCAAAAAGTTGCACTTTGCGACCTGTTTTTAAAAGTTTGCGTTTTCAGTCCCCTATAATGGCGTTTCCATGTAAACGGACAGCCAAAACACATTTTTTTTTGCGTTTTCAGTTGAAAACGGTCTCTAAACTGCAGCCTTCAAAGAACGCTGCCCCCAAAATGGAGCACAGCCAATATATCTCTAAAGGGAGCGTGGGGGAAGGGCTGAGCCCATTCGGGCTAACGGGAGCCCAAAGGGGAGCATCGGCGGATGTTGAAGAGAAACCTGATTGTCATTCTAACAAATTGATGTAAACTGCACATTCGAGTAAATTGATCAAATCTATTTATCGCCCAGCCCTAAACCATGCGCTGTCACTTTATCAGTCTGCAGTGTTTTATGTTGTGATCATGATTTCAGTGGGGTTTTTATGTTGTGATGATAATGTTGGACAGGTGAAACTCGTATAATTAGAATATCGCGCAAAAGTTCATTTATCACTAATGCAACTTAAAGCTACAGTGTGTAGCATTTTTAAGGGTTTATTTACCAAAATGTAATGTATAATTCAAAACTATGTTGTGAGTGGTGAAGACTTACCTTACAAAATGGACCGAAATGTTTATATTACCTTACAATGAGCCATTTTATGTATAAACACTGCGGGCACACCCTTACATGTAATTTATCAAATTGCACGGCCATGTTTCTATAGTAGCACTACACGGACAAACTGAGCGCGTTTCGTAAAAGGAAGGATGTACGGGACTATGTTCTTCTTCTTCGGCTGTGTTTTGGAGGCAGCTTGCAAAGCCACTATGAAGGATTATGAAGGAAAAAACCACATTGAAGGATTAGCAGAAGTAGAGGAAGAACAATAACAACATTTTCTTGTCGTGTTTTTTATTAGAAATAGAAACGGTTCTTTGTTGCAGTAAGATGTGAAATTTGCACTAATGGTGGACCACACATACTCTGCACACGAGCCGACAGAGCATCAATCTTTGTCGTCAAAAAAGAGAAAATACGATGCAGCAAGGCCAAGTCGAGACAAAAAACGGCAGAAAACCCGAATAAACATCGGCGTGGTTCTTTTCAAAAAGCAGGAAACGGGTTTGCTAAGCGACGCCGAAGTTGCCAGCTTTCTGCTGGACCGGTAAGTTTGACTAATTTCCGCAATATAAGTGAACTGTTTGTTCGATAGCTTTAGCTAACAGATGAGCATGATCATCAAGAGAAGTAGTGTTTTTCCTTGTAAATTTTTAGCACTTTGTTATGGTATCATAAGTCCTTGTTGCATGGCGTGTGCAAATCAAGTTAGAAATCATGTTTACAATCATAATTTGCATAACTCGGGTGTAAGTTATAATATAATACTGCTTAGCTTCCACATCCTCTCTTGTGCGGACCTCCCGGGTAACGTTAGCTCCTCTGCCTCTCCTCGCCCTGCCTGCATCTCCAACACCCCTACCTCTCCAACACCCCTACCTCTCCGCCCTCTTCCTCACCCTCTTACTACCTGTGTTTAGTCCTCTGATTGACTCAGAAAAACGTCTGCTAAGACTTTCGCGGTTAGATTACACGCCTTTAGCATTAGCAAGCGGTTTCAATAGGCTGTAAATTAAGAAACCGAGTTACCGTTCCAAAAAATGCTATGCAAAATAAGTGAATAAATCACTGAAACAATGTTAACAAGTAACAATCATTTTCACTATAACGATTAGAGTAAATTTAATTTATTTATTTTTCTTTGTAAATAAACCTTGTCACCTGACTTGCAAAGGTTACTCTCTGCTGTCTCAGACAACATCTCTGTCCTGTGTTCGTAACTCCAGCCTGTTGTTCGCCTGTGAGACGTAGATTGCAATTATCAACACCACCGATAATGGCCGCTATCATTTACGGAACCCTTTTGTCCTGTGACAGCAACCGTAGCTTCTCTAATGGGAGGGAGAGGGGGGTAGCGGAGCTGTAGGTTGCAATTTCCTACATCGCCAATAGTGGCCTCTGAAACTTACACACAGAACCTTTAAAAGGTTTAACTAATATATGAGATAGACTCCTTACATCCTTATATTCAAAGCAAAATAGTTCAAGCCGTGATTTGTCATAATTGTGATGATTATGGCTTACAGCTCATGAGATCCACAATCCACAATCTCAGAAAATTTGAATATTGTGAAAAGATGCAATCTGCAGATGCAGCAGGGATGACCGCAGCCTGGAGAGGATTATCAGGAAAAGGCCATTAAAAAGTGTTGGGGACTTTCACAAGGAGTGGACTGAGGCTGGAGTCAGTGCATCAAGAGCCACCACACACAGACGGATCCTGGACATGGGCTTCAAATGTCGTATTCCTCTTGTCAAGCCACTCCTGAACAACAAACAACGTCAGAAGCGTCTTACCTGGGCTAAAGAAAAACAGACCTGGTCTATTGCTTAGTGGTCCAAAGTCCTCTTTTCTGATGAGAGCAAATTTTGCATCTCATCTGGAAACCAAGGACCCAGAGTACGGAGGAAGAATGGAGAGGCACAAACTGCAAGATGCTTGAAGTCCAGTGTGAAGTTTCCGCAGTCTGTGCTGATTTGGGGAGCCATGTCATCTGCTGGTGTTGGTCCACCGTGCTTCATTAAGTCCAGGGTTAACGCAGCCGTCTACCATGAGATTTTTGAGCACTTCATGCTTCCTTCCGCAGACGAGCTCTATGGGAATGCTGACTTCATTTTCCAGCAGGACTTGGCACCTGCCCACACTGCCAAAAGCACCAACACTGGTTCAATGACTGTGGGATACTGTGCTTGATTGGCCAGCAAACTCGCCTGACCTGAACCCCATAGAGAATCTATGGGGCATTGCCAAGAGAAAGATGAGAGACATGAGACCGAACAATGCAGAAGAGCTGAAGGCCGCTATTGAAGCATCCTGGTCTTCCATAACACCTCAGCAGTGCCAAAGGCTTATAGCTTCCATGCCACGTCGCATTGAGGCAGTTATTGCTGCAAAAGGGGTCCAAACCAAGTACTGAGTACACTGTAAAAAATGCCCGTGAAGTTTACGGTAAAATTCTGTTGTTTTCACACAAAAAACCTGTTATCAGAAAGCATCCGTAAAAAATACGGAAAAACACTGTAAAATTGTCCATCGTTTTTACGGAAAAAACTTGTTAAAGTGCTTGTGAAATTAACAGTGAAATTCTGTAGTTTTCACAGAGAAAACTGTTGTCAAAAAACGTCCGTAAAAATACGGATAACACTGTCAAATTCTCTGGGAATTGAACAGTGAAATTCCATAGTTTTCACAAGGAGTTTTTTTAACTCCACAAACACTATTATCACCTTCACTTACAGATACCACTGTCACTTTATTTCTGTTGCACGTCTACAAAAGTTCTAATTGAGAATTAACACAAGTTTACATGTTGATGGTTTTGTTGAGTCACCATCATGGTGATGAGTGTTTGCTTTAGTTGGGATCTTGACCCTTTGCTTTACATGTGAAGAAGTCTTTCTCCGGTTTTGATATCTGTGTGTTGAAACATAGACCGAAACAGGTGAGTGAAAGCTCAGACAAAGCTAACTATTAACTTCTTTAGGTTGGCCAGTAAATAAATGGTTGAGAGTTTAGGTAGTGCTTTAAAATTATTTGTTATCATCATTTATGATATTGCATGAAATTAAATAATATACTGAAATTCTTTGACAGCACATGTGACACAAAATAAATGTTCTAGCAGATATCAAGAATATAACAGTTTGTCTCAACAATGGTGACAACAGAAAAAACCATTAAAGATAAACGCAATGCATTCTGGGTATTATCAAAGCACAAAACTCATCAATGATTCCCAGCATGCATTGTGGCTGTAAGATTATCAATTGTTAGTCACCACTGTTGAGATTCATACTCTGATTCTTGATGTGTGAGTCAAAGACCAAATAGAAGCCATTTGTCGATTTAACAATTAAACTTTTATATTGATTGTTTCTGGAAATGTGAGCTTTAAATGTAAATTCATTTCGACGTTTGAAACAAACAAAAAAAGTAATTAAACAACATCGTAGAATTAGCTTTTGAAAAAATCTAATCACATTTTCACTTGTTGTCATTTGCTACAAAACTATGTTTTATATAAAACAATGTCATAGCAGCACAAAGAAAAATGGAAACTTATGTATGACGGCTGAAAAATGCCAACTAAAGCAAACACTGATCACAAAAACGGTGACTTTGAATATACCAATAAAGCATCAAGTCATGGATGTTATGCTGCAGTCCCTGTGACGCAGAAGTGATGATCGTCTTCAGTATTCTGACGTATTTCAAAGATGAATAGTGGGTGTGGCTCATGTTTTCCACTGTGTATTGATTGGATGAATAAAAACAGGATGTTCCCGTAATTTTACGGTAGCTTGCTGGCAACCACAGCTGCCGGTATTTTTTCCGTAAAAACTACGGAATTTGTATTTTCTCTCTTTTTTCTGATATTTAATGTTTTGTTGGTCACCACTATGATGAAGAGTGAGTCTGTGTTTCAGTCAAGGTCAGGCAATGAGATACAGATGTCATGCTGCATGTTGCTCTGTTTAAAAGTGACTTTGATGTTTTAATAACAAATTACAAAGAAGAAAATTAAGTAAATGTAATGTTTTCACTTTTGTGTATTTGGACCAAGTTTCAATTTTATATAAAGAAACTCTGTTAATGTAAAAGACTCAAATGTATTAAGTTCATACACAGCTTGAAGTTTGTGCCCTGAAGTTTTAAACTGCAAAGCTGTTTACGTTCTTTTCCTGTATTTTTTACGGAATTTTACTGGCAACCACAGCTGCCGGTATTTTTCCGTATAATTAACGGAACCTTTTTTACAGTGTACATATGCATGCTTATACTTTTCAGAGGTCCGATATTTTTCTATGTACAATCCATGTTTTATTGATTGCATGTAATATTCTAATTTTCTGAGATTGTGGATTTGTGGTTTTCATGAGCTGTAAACCATAATCACCACAATTATGACAAATCACGGCTTGAACTATCTTGCTTTGCATGTAATGAGTCTATCTCATATATCAGTTTCACCTTTTAAGTTGCATTAGTGAAATAAATGAACTTTTACACAATATTCACAATATTTCACCTGTAAGTTTTGTTTTTTTGTTTTAATGGTTTCTGTAGTATTTGTATGTTGTGGTGATTGTGTCAGTAGTGCTTTTATGTTTTGATGGTGTCAGTAGTGATTGTGTCAGTGCTGTTTGTGTGTTGTGATGATTGTGTCAGGGGTGGTATTTTGTTTTGATGTGACTGCGGTGTTTGTTTGATTTAATGATGGTGTCAGTATTTTGTGTACTGTATATTGTGGTGACGATGTTATTGTTTTAAGATTTAATAATGATGATAATGAAAATCACAATTTTTAGGGAAATTAAGCAGTGCCAAAACAATGAACTCAATATAACAAAACACATATTAAGGATATGTGTTATATATAACAATATAACAAAACACATATTAATAATTATTATTAAATAATAATTCTAATCTCACTATAAACAAAAACAAAAACAAGAAGCAGAAAAGTCTTCCCCGCAGCGGAACCGATGGCAAGTGGAGGTTCCAGGAAGATGTCATTCAGAAATTCTCCTGCAGTGGAACCAATGGGAATTCATCCGTCACAGGTTCCTAATTGGAGAAAAAAAAAACACACACAACATACACGGGCACGTAACAGTTGGCCTCTCCAATATTTTGGCATATTCCTTTATTGCAGTGGTTATTAAAAGCAGTCGGATTTGTAACATCATCAACCCGGGAAGTTGAGGGATGTAGTCAGATTCCAGCCGTTCTCTGTAGTCCTTGAAAAGTGAATTCTGTTAAAGACAATATCTTGCTTGGCTTTTTGCCATTTTGAAAGTATTATTTATGCTCTACATCAACATAAATACTAAATAAAGTTTGAAAAATGTGATTGCGGGGAACGTGGCCTTTAAGGTTAATTTGTTATGAAAAGGCTACAATATTACTTGAGCCGACAGACATCTGAAGAGTGCACACAGACAGTGTGCGAACCTGATACACATTTACACAAAATTACAGTGAAGACACATGTTTCCACAAGATTTCACGCAGACATAATCTGTTACTTTATATGTCTTAAGTGGATGTTTGATTGACTGTTGTGGAAAAATATCTGATATGTTACATTATTTAAAGAGTTAGTAACATTAGATCATAAAAATTACAATTCATGCAGTCTGTTATGTTGCCGTGTTTGAAAGTAAGCAGTCTGCCAAGCTGTAAGTCCGAAGGTGAATGAATAACAAAGTTATTGTCTTGAAGAAAGGGGAGTTGACTCTGAATCACGCAAACGAGACGTGAGCTAGTCTGATTCTCTAACCGCCGCGTATCTACTTCACTAGACATAGTCCCCGCCTACGTTTTGCTGGGATTGCCGCAAAAACTTCACTCTCCTTCCCCAAACACTGTCGTTCATTCGTGATGCATGTGCACCCCGATATTTCTGGGGTATAACAGTTTGTTTATCTAACTATGAACTCGGTTTATTTAAGTGTGTAAGAATTTCGGAATAATTTTAAATAAACAAACCACAAAACGTTAGTAAAATGCTGGTAGCTTCCTCACGGTCGTCTGCCGGCCAGATAAACATAATAAACCATAACTTAAAGTCCAGGCCTGGTCCTCTCTCGTCATACACTCCTGTCGCATGCTTCGGATCTCCTCCGTGAGAGATGCAAGACCGTTGCAACGCACTCCTGTCGTTCCCTCACGGCTCTCGTCCCACCTTGCTTGTTGCAAAATGTTCAATCTATTATCATCTATCTATTATCTACTTTAGTCTTCGGATGTTTCTTCGTCAGACTGGGGCTTAAACTGGTAAGGTAAAATCCCCTCTCTATCTATACACTATAAATAATATCCAACCAACTGTAAACCATAATCCAGTAATGATGGTTGGCGACACATGATGAACGTGTTTGACCAATCACAGCAGACTTACGTAATGATGATAGATGTTCCGTTTGCAGCACATCATCTGACCAATCACATGACACTAGGCTAACGGATAGGAGGGGATTAGACAGATGAATTGCGGAACGAATCATTTGAGAGTCAGTCAAGGAGTAGGGAAGAATATCTGCCTATTATTACGACATAATAGTGTTTTTACACCTTGTATGTACATAAACAAAACAGGACCTTACAAATGTATATGTTACTTACTCTTTAAGTTCCTTGCAATGCAATACAGTAGATATTGCATTGTTTTAATATAGCATATTTGTTTGTGTAGTTAATATAATGCTGCTCACTAAGAGCAAATTTGTGCTTTGTTATGTGTGTCAACAATTCTCTCTTCCTTTTAGTATGAAAAGCCAGTTAAACTTGTTTACGTTCACTATTTACTGTTTATAGTCAATTGGGTGGGAGAGATGTCTTTTCAGGAAATTACGTCTTCATGCGTTTATTTGTTAATTGTTTTGTTGAATAAAGCACTGACTTCTTGTTGCTAGGAGACTTTGTGTGTGAAAGAAAAGTGTTTATGAGATTCTGAATCTATTCTTAAATTTTAATCCTGAAAAAATATTTTTCCCATTTATAGGAAAGGAAAGTTGATCCCTTTCACGTTATCCATTAAAACATTGCCATTTGTGTTGTTTTAGTCAAACCGTGGACCTGTTGATGCAGGAATCTGGCTGTAGACTTGAGCATCCTGCTGCCACCAAATTCCGGAATCATGTGATGGAGGGAGAGTGGGAAAAGGTGAGAGGGAGGCTTTATGTGTAGAGTTGACAAATTGTGTAAGTTTTGAGGATCCAAAGGGGAACAAAGAACACGCAGATGGTACACAAATTGTTCCTGTGCTCACATGTCTTGTGTTTATACACTCTTGACATTTCAAAATGGAGGGTAGCCGTTCAAGTAGTTTTATAACAGTACCATGGTGGAGTGATGCTGTACGAATAAAATACTGAAGTACACAAGTACAGAATAATGATCAGTTTTATGTACCAGTCAGGATATAATAAAAAAAAAAACATGGTGCTATTCTGTCGTGTCCGAATATAATTATTTATAGAAAAAACATAAGCAAAAAATAACAGTTGAAAAGATGAAATGTTATTTTTAATGAAGAGTTTATTTGCAAAAGCAGATGTCAAAAAACTCTTTTGTTTTAGCTGTATTTTTTTTAAATGTATTATTACTTAATCAAAACAACCCAACTGCAGTTTGATTGCTATTACTTGGAATGCACAATAAACATTTTTTTAAAACAGAGTTATCTGTTTTTGCAAATGAACTTTTCAAATGTAGATAAGATAAGATAACCAGTTAAAAAAATAATTGATATCGCTGATTTGTAAAAACATTAAAATAACTTAAATTGTGTATTTTAAACTACTCGAACAAAAATGATACATTTTAAACTACTTAATATATGTCTAAATTAGTGGTGGGCATAGATATTTTTTTTTAATCTAGATTCATTTTGGAATTAATCTAGATTAAAATGGCTCATTTGAATTCTGCCGAAGGCATTCAGAATATGTGTGCTACCCAAATAATGACTAAAAGTAAGTCTTTGAGAATGGGTGTCTCAAGCCAGGTGGCGCATTAGACCAGGGGCTCATCTCCTGTTTCCAAAATGCATCACAAACTGCTTGAGAAAGCTATTCTACTATGATAATTGGTGATGAAAATAAATTATGTTCAATAAGATGTACTTGTGTTTACTTCCGCATTAGCTAAGGGATGCTCTGCGTTTAGGTGGTACTTGAGACTGGAAGAGCTCCTACAGTACATTTACATTTAGTCATTTAGCAGATGTTTTTATCCAAAGCAATTTACAAAGAGTTAAGGAGCAACAAGCGATATGTCATACAGGAGCCAATACAAATTTACTGGTTTCAACTAAAGCTAGACCACTACCTGTTGAAAGTTTTTTTTTTAACCAATTCCGCATTGCACAAGGTGCAAACAACCTTAGTCTTGTCGATGTTTCCATTGGGAAGCTTCTTAAAAATAATTTCTCCCTGAAGCAACCCGGCGACTTCATAGCTGCATCCATGTTAGCATGTCACGTTTGATGTGGTAATTTCACAGTAACGTTATGTTGTGTTCAGACCAAACGCGAATGGCGCGTCAAGCGCGAGTGATTTACATGTTAAGTCAATGCAAAGACGCAATAGACCTACTTGCGGCTCGAATCGCGCGAATGAAGCCCTGGTCATGAGATGATGAGGCGGTGCGAATCACGCGAGTTGAAAAATCTCGTTCTCGCCCGGTACAGTGCAATTCAGCTAGGTATACATCCGCTCTAAAATATCAAGGTGAAAGTCATCATAGCTTGCGTAGTATAGACCCAGCTCCCAACCCAACTTTGAGAATAGATTAACGGCGACATTTTTTTTTTATCGCGCGATAAGAGTCTCACGTTAACGGCCCACCACTAGTTTAAATCTAACGCGTTAACACACCTGAAAAAAATATGACATATAAAACTTACATATATCACCATTTTTGTGGAGTCCAGCTGAATATCATAAACACTGACAACTATTTTTGCTGTGACAGAAGTAGTTTGTACTTTACCATCGGTGTGCTTTTTGTCTCCTAGAAATTGCACAAATACAGCCAGTGAGATTAAACCTTGCCAGATTAAGAAAGTTTCTTCCCCTTTGTGTGTAATGTGCATCAACTGGTCATTAAACAGACTGTAGGCTGTATGTGGGTTAGTCATCTGAGGCTAAAAACAGATCTAAATTGTAGTTGCTGTGTCCTGAATATGTTTCTAGGCCCTTTTGCTGTTTCTTTTATGAACAAAATATGTTCATGTGAAGCTGCTTTGCACTGACACACACTGGAAAAAGCGCTTCAAAAATGATTTTGAGTTATTCTAAAGCTTGGTTTCTTAATTTGCCAACCTCAGTCAATCTTCTTTTTTTTAATGTGATAGGCTGAGAGTGACCTCAATGAGCTGAAAGCACTGATGCTTTCACCCAGTGCTGTTGTGGTAAGATTTCAACGTACTCCAAACATCTGAACTGTCATTTTTGCCAGCGTTTTGATCTATGTTGTTCCCTTGTTGTTCAGCGGATGAAATTCTTGCTCCTGCAGCAGAAGTATTTGGAGTATCTGGAGGATGGGAAGGTTCTGGAGGCTCTACAGGTGCTCAGAGCCGAACTCACTCCTCTCAAGTACAACACCGAACGGATCCACATCCTCAGCGGGTATTACTCATCTGTCTATATACTCTACACTTCAGAGTTAATTTCTCTTATTTTTTGACAAATGTGAAAGGTCTCATATTTTGAAAAGGCACAATTTCTAAGTTGGAGAAATGGCTTGTTCGTCTCTGGCATCACACAGATGACATTTGAACACATCATACCTCATATTTACACATTAATGACAAGATATTAATGATTCATAATGAACATTTTACTGGTTCTGAATTTAATTGAATAATTCCGTTAATTTTTCTAGCACCCCCTCTTTCATTATTTTATAACTGTATCCTATACAAAACGATTAAGCTAAAACAATTCTGTTTTGATCATATAATGTTTTCACACTTTTGAACACATGATAACACATGATTACGGTTGTAATCACTCTGTTCAGTATGTTGATCAGTGTCGTTGATGCTGCTTTAGGTACCTGATGTGCAGTCATTCTGATGATCTGCGTGCTAAATCTGAATGGGAGGGGAAAGGGATGGTCTCGCGATCCAAACTCCTCGACAAACTACAGAGTAAGTTTCTTTAAACCTATATAAACGAACACAATAAGCAATCTCATTCCTGTTAAGCAGTACCTTTTGGACTTTGTGACTTAAACAGAAATCAATATGGTTATGTTGTAATTTTTGGCAGCAAATTATTTTAAGTTTATCTTAGTTTTTCTCTGAAAAACCTTTAACTTATAGAATAGGTAGCTCAATTTACCCACCCTTATGCAATAACGTGTGTGATTTTGTTATTTCTGCATATTCTCCAATAATGTTTTTTTACTGTAAAGCTGCTTTGTAACTAGGGCTGCAAACACGCATCGACGTAGGTGAAATGCGTCGATGCTAGGGATGAGTCATGATTTTTGAATATTCGATTAGTTTTTTATATTACAGAATTTCGAATAGTGTGTAATCTTAAAAAAATCGCCATGTTTTCACGCGTAACGTGTTCATGTAACCAAAGGGTGGCGCTGCCAATAACGACGCACCTAAAACCTAAAGGCTGTCGATCAAGAGACAGTAGAGGAAAACATTTTCTCACAACAATTGTTAACGAAGTTACGCACACTGTAGACCCGCGTGGCATAACGGACACGATTAATTGAGACAGTGTCAAAAATGAGTTCTGTGTGGGGGTCCTTTAATAAAATGAATGAGAATAAAGTGCAGTGCAAACTCTGCAATGCAAAGCTGGCTTATCATGGATCAGCAACTACGATGCACAATCATTTGAGGGCGAAGCACCCAGCAGGTCCATCCATAGGTCAGCAATCAATTGCTAGTTTTATGGTCCGACCAACCAATTTGGATTCCAGACGGGCGGAGCAAATAACGGCTTTAATTACTAAGATGATCGCTAAGAGTATGCTTCCGATCGGCTTTGTCGAAGTAGAGGGCTTTAACAATCTTATGGAGTTTGTACAGCCCGAGTTTACTGTTCCGTCTAGAAAAACGATCACTGCCAGACTGGATAAACTTTTTTTTAATGACAATAGAAATGGAAGCCTTTTGAGCTATTAATTCATGAAATCGTTCCGGACTGTTAATAAATGCCGTCATTCGGTTAATATGTTTTAACACGTTTTGAGTCTGGTCTAAAATCTGTATGGCTTTATTATATTTTCCTTGATCAATCACACTGCTATTTTTGGTTGGTATAAATGTGCATGCTCATATTTTACAAGGTAAGTCCTAGCATTATTAGCGGTTGATGCTGATTGACGTACTGTTAATAAGTACCGTCATTCGGTTGTTAATATATTAATGTTTCAGTGCGTTATCTTGATGTATAGCTTGATGTAAGATTGCCTATTCCATAATAAATAAAGCATTGTGTCGTCACGGATTTAAAGCTTAAATGGTCTCTCTCTCTCCGTTTATGTGTGTGTAATTCTGTAAATCCGTCCATGTGGGGAGGGGTGCGAATTTCGAATAATCTTCGAATAGTTCTCATCGATCTTTGAATGTTATTTTTGCATTAAATGCCCATCCCTAGTCGACGCATCATATTATTTACGTTTATCTGCTGTAATGTCAGTTTCTGTTCCAGGCGTGTGTACGTTAATCACCAGAACAAGCGAAGGTAGGCTATATACACCAGGAAAACAGAAATTGTGAGCCTCGGACGCAGTAATTTAGTGAATGGACGGAGGGATTCCCCCTTCCACCGTAATGCGATCATCACATTATGGACACGCAATCACAAACGGACGGAAAGGGACATGTAGATGTAGACTTTCATAATAAATTACTTTACTGTAACACTACGCTTTACATTAATGATTTACATTAACGCTATTGTACTAGTGTAAGTTAGTGTATGTGAACTAGTGCGGAGCGATTAATCGAAATCGAATCGCAATCGTGATGTGAGATCTCCATTCAGCATGTGTGTGTACGGTGACGGTCAGGACGTTAACGTTACTACTTCAAACAGCAGATGTTCCAATGTTTTCATTAATCGTCATAATCGCAAGATGGTTTTATTTAAAATATTTTGATAGAGACGGTGAGATGCTCGCTGAGTCATCTTAACCTAATAGAAGCACTGGAGGCAGTCTCAATGTTGTGCGTCTTCATACGCAATAACTCTTTGTAAACCTCTGATTAAACTGTAAACAGTTGAATGGATGCAACTCACTATGTGTTAAACATGTTACATATCTCATCTCGTTGTGTTCTAACTGTTATTAACTTGGGGAGCAAAATTATCCCATCGACTTCAGAAGGTGATTTAAGCGCATCATTGTGCGTCCGGGATGCGCATAACGGTTAATAACGAAGCAAATGTGTGAAGTGCTTTAATGCCACTCTGCATTGGAGTCTTTTATACAGTGATAGTTTTGTGCAATAAACAGAGATAGATAGTAGTATATTTACTTTTACTCAAGTACATTTTACTAAAATTTTACTTGGAGGAAAA
Source organism: Triplophysa bombifrons (assembly GCA_029783895.1). Classification (NCBI taxonomy): domain Eukaryota; kingdom Metazoa; phylum Chordata; class Actinopteri; order Cypriniformes; family Nemacheilidae; genus Triplophysa; species Triplophysa bombifrons. The sequence goes on from CM056455.1 coordinate 11,874,080, forward strand.
AATTCAGAGCATATCATGCTATAGGTATAGTCCATGCACTAATACAGTACTTGAGTACATAAAAAACAGTCTTTTTCGACTTTTAAAATTAAAACTACTTAATTAAAAGAAAATGTTTTTAATGTAATCAAGGATTCATTTTATTTATTAATTGAAGTGGAGAAAAAAGTATGATATGCTTTGTAATGTAAGAAAATACTAGAACTTCTTATTTATTGGAAAGTTTGCCAAATGATTAATAAAATAATCAAAAAAATCTTTATTTGATTAATCAAAAAAATAATCGTTATATTAGTCAAATAATCGAAAAATAATCGCCAGATTAGTTGACAATGAAAATAATTGTTAGATGCAGTTGCAACAAGGCAAATTTGTAAAAATTGCTAAAGTAGAAACATGTTTGAATAGAAATGAAAAAAATGTACTGCATAGTAGGAACAGCCCCTCTGGTAATGTTACCATGTTTGTAATGCCATTATTATTACTTTTGACATGAATTCTTCACACTTCTTCCCCTCTCCACCCCCTCTTTTTATTTTATTTACAGTTTCATGTAATTCTTTTTTTCAGCTAGGGTTTGGGTCAGTTCTATTTCAGTTCAGCCAATTCAGGAGATCAATTGAATTCTGGGTAACTTAAAGAATGTGAAGGCCCTACGTAACCTCAAATCCATCTCAGTTTATGTCCAGTATTGGCTGAATTCAGATGAAACTGAGTCTAACCCTCCACAACCTCTATGGTCTCCATCTCTGTCTCTCTGTTTCTCTTTCTCTCATGTATTGCCACAGCATACTTGCCTCCGTCTGTGATGCTGCCGCCCCATCGTCTGCAGACTCTGTTGCGTCAGGCGGTGGAGCTGCAGAGAGATCGCTGTCTGTACCATAACACCAAACTGGACAGTGGGCTGGACTCTGTGTCTTTGCTCATAGACCACGTGTGCAGCAGGTAAATATTGCTGAGCAAGTTATTTAACTTTAGTAAAACTGAATAATTTCATAATGGCACAGCCATTAGAAGGTAGAGATAGCAATGAAATATAGCACTCTTTGTTAAGGGCATTTTGCCAGGTTTCTATCTATCCTCTGGATATTCAATGGTATTCCAGACTGTGTCAATGTGAAATAAATTATATCACAATGTTACTCTGACATGAACATCCTGGGGCCAGGTTTAACAAAACTGTTCTTTAGAAAAATATATAAAATTGTTCTTCAGATAAATTATAGGAAGTTTGTATCAATGTTCGTTAGTGCTATTCTCAAACATTTCTTAATAAGTTGTCTAATATTTTCTTAAGAACATCTTCAATTCTGTCATAAGAACTTAATGATATGCTTTGTTAATGATTGCACTCACTTGCTCGTGTGGTAACTGTATTTGTTTATCTATGCAATAAACTTTATGTGTGTAACACGCACCTCGCATTCTTATATAGGCTCTATACTGTATATGAGCATGTGATCTGTTAAACGGCATTTACGATCGCATGTTATCTAAAATGTTAGCAAGCGTTAATACGGCTAATATTTGTGACCCTCTCCGTTTCGAGTTACTTTGTCCCAGAATCATGTAAAAAGCACTCTTTTTCACACTTTCTATAATAAAAGCCAAAGCAAGGGAGCTAGACCTTATAATTATTATAGCAATTTGAATATTCCTTAATGGCAAGTAAACAGAAAAAAAAATATGATTATGGCTCAGCACACGTCATATGTGTAACAACCAAATACATGCATTTAACATTACCTTATGAGAATAAGACAACCGTGAGTTGATTTAAATCATCTAAGATCAATCTTGAGAAAAATTTGAGAACTGTCTTAAGAAGGTTATTTAAATCCGGCCCCTGTTTCTCAAGAAAGCCAAAGCCTTAAGACATTGGTTACAATTACAAAACTTGAAATCCCAGTGTTGAAATTTAACAACTTATAACCTCAAGAAATCACAATATATTTCAGCATGATGGTACATTAAAAACGTGTTAAAGTACAAAAAGAATGTCTATGAGGTCTCTTTGAGGGCTCTTGTAGAAAATATTAACAGTTTGTTGAAGCTTTCCCACTCTAGATAGCCCCTCTAAGATACATGCTCTATTATCTCCAGGAAACAGTTCCCCTGCTACACCCAGCAGATTCTGACCGAGCACTGCAATGAAGTCTGGTTCTGTAAATTCTCCAACGATGGCACAAAACTGGCCTCTGGATCTAAAGACACAACAGTCATAATATGGCAGGTTGATCCTGTGAGTGACTTTTCTCATCTTTAGGAAGTGACACAGCATTGATGGATAAGTTTGATGGTTTGTGATTTTTTGACAGGAAACTCACCAGCTCAAGCAGCTGAAGACTCTAGAGGGTCATGCCTATGGGGTTTCCTATCTGGCCTGGAGTCCCGATGACACGTATCTGATTGCCTGTGGCCCAGACGACTGCTCTGAGCTCTGGCTCTGGAATGTTCAGGTGAGGGTTTAGACTCTGCTGACCTGGAGTCAGCTTTCAGAGTCTGTCCTTAAGGTCTCCACTCTCTTTAAATTGATGCTGTGGTCACTTAGACGGGGGAACTGAGAACCAAAATGAGCCAGTCCCATGAAGACAGCTTGACCAGTGTGGCCTGGAACCCAGACGGCAAGCGTTTTGTTACCGGAGGTCAGAGAGGCCAGTTCTACCAGTGTGTAAGTGACCATTACAAAGTTACACTGCTGTCAGCAGGATATTTTATCATCAGAAAAAAGTAAATCTGCTGTTTAATTGTTAAGGATGTTTAAAATGTTATAACCACAACTGACATTTCAGTATATTATGGTGTGACTGTGCTCTTTGTTAGGATTTGGATGGAAATCTGCTCGACTCGTGGGAAGGTGTCCGTGTGCAGTGCCTGTGGTGTCTGAGCGATGGGAGAACAGTGCTGGCCTCCGATACACACCAGCGCATCCGCGGGTACAACTTTGAAGATCTGACTGACAGGAACATGTATGTTCTCTGTTTTTGTTACTTTCAGTTCTGTTAGCGCAGATTGGCTATTCTGTTAGTGTTTTTATGAGTCACAAAGGCATGCGGGTGTGTATTTACAGCGTTCAAGAGGATCACCCCATAATGTCCTTCACAGTGTCAAAGAATGGAAGATTAGCTCTGTTAAATGTTGCCACTCAGGTGAGTCTCAGTTAAAGTAATATATGTGCTGTCACAGTCCAGGGTGTATATACAGCATCTCACAGAAGTGAGATACTCTCACATTTTTACAATGTAAAGTAGTGAGTGTACAGCTTGTATAACAGTGTAAATTTACTGTCCCCTCAAAATAACTCAACACACAGCCATTAATGTCTAAACCCCTGGTAACAAAAGTGAGTACACCCCTAAGTGAAAATGTCCAAATTTGTCCCAATGAGCCATTATCCCTCCCCGGTGTCATGTGATTCGTTAGTGTTACAAGGTCTCAGGTGTGAATGGGGAGCAGGGGTGTTTAATTTGGTGTAATCGCTCTCACTCTCTCATACTGTTCACTGGAAGTTCAACATGGCACCTCATGGCAAAGAATTCTCTGAGGATCTGAAAAATCCTTTGTGCTCTACACAAAGATGGCCTAGGTTATAGGAAGAATGCCAAGACCCTGAAACTGAGCTGCAGCATGGTGGCCAAGACCATACAGCGTTTTAACAGGACAGGTTTCACTCAGAACAGGCCTCGCCATGGTCGACCAAAGAAGGTGAGTGCACGTGCTCGGCGTCATATCCAGAGGAAGCCTCTTCTAAAGATGATGCACAAGAAAGCCTGCAAACAGTTTGCTGAAGACAAGTAGACTAAGGACATGGATTACTGGAACCATGTCCTGTGGTCTGATGAGACCAAGATCAATTTATTTGGATCAGATGGTGACAAGTGTGTGTGGTGGTAACCAGGTGAGGAGTACAAAGACAAGTGTGTCTTGCCTACAGTCAAGCATGATGGTGGGAGTGTCATCGTCTGGGGCTGCATAAGTGCTGCCGGCACTGGGGAAGTACAGTTCATTGAGGGAACAATTAATGCCAACATGCACGGTGACATACTGAAGCAGAGCATGTTCCCCTTCCTTCAGAGACTGGGCCACAGGGCAGTATTCTAACATCATAATGACCCCAAAAGAAGCTGAGGGTTAAGGTGATGGACTGGCCAAGCATGTCTCCAAACCTATACCCTATTGAGCATCTGTGGGGCATCCTCACACGGAAGGTGGAGGAGTGCAAGGTCTCTAACATCCACCAGCTCTGTGATGTCGTCATGGAGGAATGGCATAGGACTCCAGTGGCAACCTGCGAAGCTCTGGTGAACTCTAAGCCCAAGAGGGTTAAGGCACTGCTGGAAAATAATGGTTACCACACAAAAATTGAAACTTTTGGCCCACTTTGGACATTTTCACTTAGTAGTGTACTCACCTTTGTTGCCAGCGGTTTAGACATTAATGGCTGTGTGTTGAGTTATTTTGATGGGAAAGCAAATTTACACTGTTATACAAGCTGTACATTCATTACTTTATATTGTAGCAAAGTGTTATTTCTTCAGTGTTGTCAAATGAAAAGATATAATAAAATATTTACAAAAATATATGAGGTGTACTCACTTCTGTGAACACTCATTTCTCAGAACATGGCTCTTGTATATTTTTCATCTTTGTCAATGGAAATATTTTATAAAGTTAAAGCAACCAAGTGTGCTTGCACAATTGCGAGAATTGTAAGAGCAACATTTGGGAGTGAAGTTCTCAGAGCTCTCACCTTTCTGCCTAAAGCTATTGTCATTTGGTTCCAACTCCAGGTTTTCTGTTAACTGCATTTGGCTCAAAAAAGCTTAGAATAATGATTTAAAATGTAAGCTGTTGGATATGATTTCGTTGAAAATGGCAGTTTGAAGTCATTTGACTTGAAATGAATACATAAGGATACCTGCAATTTCATGTTTTAAACAGATGTGGGGATAGAGAGGCGGAAGGTATAGATTCCAGCTTTAAAGGGATACTTCAGGCAAGAAACCCTCAAGGCATCGTGACTGAATATGACTTTCTTCTTGACGAATAATTCAGCCAGATTTATAATACCCTGTATTATTCTTATTCCAACCGTTAGAATTTGAGCGAATGGGGGGCAATTTTTTGAAGCTCCAAAAAGTCTGTCCATCGATCAAAGAACTGCTCAACAAGATCCCATTGTCTTAAAAAGGTCTTCTGTAGCGAATCAATGCGTTTGAGAAATGTCCACGTAGGCCGCTTTACGGCCAACGTCACGCTTATGCACAGCATTAGCTGGAGGCAAAACGAAGGGAAAACTGGAGGTGGCCAATACAAACCAACACAGATTCGGCTACAAAAGGAGTTTAGAATATCATCTTGTTGTGTTTTTTAGTGCCACAATCGACAGAATACAGTCTGTAATTTGATATTTTAACACATACCTGCTGCCATTGCCAAACAAAAAAACTGACGACAGCTGTAGTTAAACACAATAAAACAAGTGGACTGAACAGAAATGATCATCAAAAATGCTCGCTTTTTACTTCATAACATTTAAGATTAAAAAAACTACTGTCTTTTGTTGGTGTGGATTATGATTTGGGTATGTGTCTAATAATATCTCACGTGTTCCCAAATCAGAAACCGGGGAACAAGGTTATTTTTCATGTAACTTTAACTTTTGAACACATAAGGGTATGCTAGCTAACTTTGTTAGTTAGATGTTCAAATTTATACAGATTTTTTTTGTGCCATCCCTGGTTGTGGAAGAATACAATCGCTTCATTACCTTTCTTCGGATTTCGATATTAGGAATGCATTGTTAAAGTTTATTTTTAAAGACTTTCCAGCCCATGCCGGAAAAGCATGGAGCGTTTCATTTCTCAGAGGATTCCTGTGAACAAGGCACAGATCGACACTGGATTTGGGGAGAGACTAAAATTTGAAAGCAGTGCTGTGCCATCAATATTGGGTCCTATAGAAATGGCGCAGCAATCTTATGCGAGTAAAAAATGTGTGTACTATGCGTCACAATTGCTTTTTTAGAGATCGATTTATGTGCCCTGAACACTATTCGCTCGAGAGTAGTATTACCTGGGGACCTCTAGTCATCTGTATTAATTGCAGAGGTTGTCTGTGATCTTAAGCCGTTGCAAATCAGGATCTCTGTGAGGTTTTATCCACGGTTTGCAAATAATGGAGGCTGTTTTGAAGTGTTTTGGTATTATTTCGGGTGCTGGGTGATATTCATAAATTACGGGGAGTCTCCCATTTGTTTATTTATCATGGAAACTCTCCTAGCATTTGAGACCCGCGATCGCGGTGATCTTTTGTCCGGTTCGGGATCACGGGTCTCAAATGCTGACAGGTACGGTCATATATCATTAAACGCAATACAAGTATAGACTATACAAACTAAAGCCTTCCCATCACATCTGGGAAATAAGTCAGTAAATTTGAGTCAAATCATCCCGAGCGAATGCGTCACATGAAAAAATTATGTGGGTTGGTAATGTATAATTCACAGGAGGTCTCCAGATAATACTAATGCCGTGAGAATGCTGCTAATGTGTAACCTACCTTTGCGTCTCTAACCAAATTCACAGAAGGCTCCAACTATACAAACTGCTATCCAATCAAAGCATTGGGCGTTTACTTATATTATCTTCAATGCCCATTAAAACCAAGCGTTTTTAGAGCTGGCCTTAAACCCCAGGTAGAAAATAGTTTATTACTTATAGATTTTGATGTTTTTTGATGTAAAAGTCACACAAACATCATAAGTGGACCTCATACAGCAGTATAAAACAATAAATAAGGCCAGTTCACAAACAAAAGTGTCAATTTGCATCAGAAGACCTTTGTTAAGACCACGGAGCCGTGTCAAGCAGTTCTTTGAACAATGGATGCACGTTTTGGAGCTTTTAAAAAATGGACCACCATTCAATCCCATTCTACTTCTTTGAAGTAAAATGATGTGTGGTATTGTAACTCAGACTGCATTATTCTTCAAGAAGAAAGTCATATTCAGGCAGAATGCCTTGTGGGTTAGTAAAACATGGAAAATAAAAAAAATGTTTCTTGCCTGAAGGATCTTTTTAAAAACAAATAAATTGATTTCAGTAAAGCATTACTGTGATATGGAATCACTCATAGCCAGATATAAGCTTGCAGTTTTATTGTTTTACTTACTAACACATAATGTTCATGGGTATTTATTATGTCTGGCACTATATTATTCTGTCTTTATTTGTTTAGGGAGTTCATCTGTGGGACCTCCAGGATCGCGTGTTAGTCAGGAAGTATCAAGGTGTGACTCAGGGCTTCTATACCATCCACTCCTGCTTTGGCGGATATAACGAAGACTTCATTGCTAGCGGTAGTGAAGGTAAGTGTGCGTAGATCTCGTTATAACTAACAGATGATGATGATGATGAGGGTTTTCATACACTTGTGAATTCTACAGACCACAAAGTTTACATCTGGCACAAACGTAGCGAGCTGCCCATAGCCGAGCTGACGGGTCACACGCGCACGGTGAACTGTGTGACCTGGAACCCTGCGCTCCCGGGCCTGATGGCCAGCGCTTCAGATGATGGCACTGTAAGAGTCTGGGGTCCAGCCCCTTTTCTGGACTCTCAGGAGACAGAAGTGCTAAATGGTATGAGCCTATCCATTTAAATTATAAAATGACTTAAGTCTCGATGCCATTACATTCTGTTACATTAAATACCTTTCAGAGAATTATAATTTAGACCTATTAAAGAGGAAGGAAATGATTAAACAAAAAAAATGTTTTTTCTTCTTTTAAATAAATTATGTGTAATAATAAATTATTAATTTGTGTGATTTATGCAGTGTCTGTGGAGACAGTCACACTTGTTTCTATACTGAAGTTGTGTAAGAAATTAATAATCAATTAGTAATAGACTCTATGCACGCAGGGTGATGACATACGTCTGCTAAATTCTCAGCCAGCTAAGCCACTTCCGCTCTCATAGGGCTGAGGTAATTTGTCACCAAGTGATAAAGATATGTTTACTAAAAAACATTCAAATTTCAGCAAACTGACAGCACTACAGATCAGCATTAGTGAGTGCCTCTGTGATCGAGCCTCAAGTAAGTGCAAAAGTTTACTTGGTTTTTTTAAATATTTCTTAATGTAGCTTGAAACAGATAGCCTGAAGCCTTTCCCCTTTTTGGTTATCGAACTATCATGTAGTGTTTGAATAATTTGACTCTCGCCGCCGACCATAATCCTAGGTGCATCTTCAGTGAAAACGTCATTGTTCCCTATGGACGCTACGTGCGGCGGATGTAACTGAGCGGACTGAGACAAAACGCAGAAGGGATCGTGCATAGAGTCTATTAGGCCACATATATTGATTAAATGCGAGCAAACATTTAATTTTGTTTTAAAACATGACAGCACGACTGTAATAACAAAATATAATTGGTTAAGTGTATTTGCTATTTGTTTTGTTGATTAAATGGAAGCAATCTAGTTTTGTTGCTTCGCAATGTGTTCCATGTTTCTAGCTTAGATTGGGATATCCGGGATATTTGGGTAAAATTCTCTACCTCTTCTCTCAAGTAGAATGCAATAGCATGGACAGTTGATGTTGACCCTGGAGCAGATGTCCACTTTGGAAAATTTACAGTGGGACACACTATAGACTTTCTGAATGAAGAATGATGAAAATGAAGTAAAAGAAACAGCAGATGGATGTTTTTTCTGGCGGTTTCACATCCCCCACCCTCAGCGGGGCGGCAGCATTAGTAGCGAGAGATGCCGTTTCACTTGAATAAAAAGAAGCTGGCTGCTGCCCTTCACCATCTGACTTTAGACCCGCGTGGCACCGTGAATTGGTCACGCCACACGCCTCATCGAGGACATGCCCACCTCGGTCTAAGCTTTCTACACTGCATCCTGAGTGGACGACTGCCTCCTGAACCCACGCGCACACAAACAAACACCATTAAATTATTTATTGCGGCTTTAATTTATTCATGTGAACGAATCAAGGCCCCAGGCTCGCTTTTTGTTTTGTACAATATACACCCAATGAGCGGACAAAAAAAAGTTATTCGGGCATGTGTGAACTCCGAATCATGTCAGGGCGTAAAATTTGGGCAGGACAGTGACGTGGTCTCAAGAGACATCCACATTGACGGAGGTGAACAAATCATATCTTTATTTTTCAGCATGAACTTGTGCGCCCTTTTAGCCACCTCTGTGATAATGTATGCTTGAAAGTGTCTTCACCAGCAGAGATATACGATATTGTTTTCGTTTTCCTCCACAAATTTTAAACGACTGAATTTACAGCCCTTTTTTAACAGCTAGATTTCATTCTTTTGTTTAGATTAAAAAACCTAGACGTGAACCCACCTGCAGTTTTTTTCCCCTCTTTCATTGATTATGGTACTGTATTCTATTACTCTGTAATGTTTATGGTCATTTCGAGAGGGAAAAGATATTCTAGAGGTGATGAATTATTCTTCTTTTTACTTGAGATGAGCTGACATAGTCGTCGCAGTGGAAAGCGGTTGGTTTTTTGGTAACAGGGTTGAAAACTAACCCACAAGAGAGTCCAAGCCATGTCTGAGTCAATGGAGGCCTGCTTAGATTTACAGCATGCTATGCATTCTGCTTACAACAAACAAATGTGCTAATCTCATATTCTAGATTAACACCACATGTAAATAATGGCCTTCCGTGTGCATACTTTGCTATTGTAAGTGGCTAATAGGTGTTTCTGAGGTAATATTTGCAGTGAATGTATTGGCTCCTACTCTTGGAGAGATGCTTGGGAATTAAGAATCGAATGTTTTGGATCATGTTGAATGTGTTGTTACGTTAAGTACAGTATGCCAGCACGTGGAATTGACTACCAAATATGGTTGGTCTGTTTTCGATTATGTTTGTTCCCCTGCCATTGCACCGCGATTATATTCCCCTATTTGGTCCTCAGTGGTCTCCTTCCCTTTTTCACATTATCGCATTAATTTCTTGACATTTTTTTGTTTTTTTGGATGTGTATATGAATAATCATCGCTTATGTTTTTAGTTTTATCGCTTTTATTTTTAATTCATTTATAATTTGTTTCACTCCTTTATTGCTTTGTCCTTATGATCGTATAAAAAGGTTTTGGCAAGTGGCCTCGTAAGAGCTTTTTCTATATGTAAATTTCTTATACTTTCGAACCATATTACGCATTACTACACGCAGGTGTACCATATAATAATTTAGGTATTCAGAGTGTTGTAAGTTTTCAATCGAGCGAAAGAAACTTTAACTTCTTTGATTTTCTTCTGTAATGACTTTTCTTCATATATATATATATATATATATATATATATATATGTATATGTATACTATATATAATGAAGAAACTATAGATATATAAATGGATATATACATGTGTGTGTACTTTTTGCCACGTATCCTCCATACAATGTTAACCGTTTCTCACCTGCATCAGGTAAGCTCCTCTGTTCAGGTTACTCGTACCCCGACCAGCCAAACCTGTTCCCTTACTGAGGAGTGTCGCACACAAATGAAAAAAAAAATTGAAAGCAGGTGCATGCAGAAACACGCCCTCACAAATGCGCGACTCAACCATGAAGATATCACAGAATTGTGGTGTTGTATGTTCTGGTTTATGCAACTTAACTTTTCTTTATCTTATGAATATTTGTGTTTTATTTGATGTCTTAGTTTGACTTTCTTGTGCTACGAGGGCAAACGCTATGAGCCAGTGGGGTAAAAGTAGCGCCTTGGGTGGGGTTCTGGGCAACGTCTAAGTTTATTGCAGTCAAGTTCTGAGAGATCTGTTTTGCATTTCAGTGTGTTAATATTCTAAGTGATTGTACTATTATGTAATGTTATGTAGGAGAGGTGTTATGTATACATTCAATAAAGCATTCAGGGTTTTAAACTGTTCAAAGTGGTCACTTGCATACTGGATTTACATGTCCCTTATATAGCAATGGCTCGAAAGTATAACTTTAGAAAATGCAACATTAATTCTTTCAGATTTTTTATTTATGAATCCCCATATGCAAAATAAATGACAGTCTTACAAGCAGATGTATACAAACCATACTCTGTCGGTTGAAGGTACTATAATTGAAAGACAAAATGCAACACTCATTGAGATGTACCATTGAACACGGCTATTCAACAGCTGGCCAAATGCACAACACTGTTTGATAAAATGCAATAAAATTATAAATGAAATAATTATGAGGACACTGCTAAACCCGTCACCAGGGCTGTGTAGTGTTTCTTTTTCAAGGGAATGGAGTGCTTATATACTGTAAAACCAGCGGTTACCGCAAACACCTGTCTGTTACTCAGCATTAATAAACCTTAAACATGTTTTTACAGAAATTGGTGGAATTACTATGACATGAATATTCATAAACATGCTTCGTTTTCGTCAAGCAAAATGTTATTTACATTTTTAATCACTTTTGATTAAACATTCTTTGACATTGTTTTTGACCTATTTACAGGGTTTTTTTATTAAGACCAACAGACAAAAAATATATGTAAAAGGGTTATATCTAAAATCCTAAAACAATGGGAGCATCTAAAGGTTTTTGAAGTAAAGTATGGTAACATAACAGCTAATCTGATACTCCATCTTAATTTGATAATGATCAAACTGCTAAAATAAAAACATACAGGCAATATCATCTCACAAAACCTGTCAAGAACAGGTCATATTTCATCCCAAAACCAGAAGAACAAAATGTTAACTATATTTTATATCTTCATATGAAGCCCATTTTTTGCATTGTGACATTATTTATAACAAAAGAATTACAAAAACTTGGATACATTACAGTAAGAAGAACTTGTGGAAACATTAAATATTATTAAAATACCATCACAATGCAAAACTCCTAATGGATTTAAAAAATAGGCTTTATTTTATTTGCATAAAATATAACTTCTTGTAGCTGTCCTTGTTTTTGGGCTGAAGTGTGACCTGAAACAACCCTGCATACAGTAATTTGCAGAGCAGAAGGTCCAAGTGTTTAGTGGGATTGTCCTGATGCTTCAGCCCTGAGAAGCAGTGCAAGATCATTCAATTCCAACTCACACATAAAACACGTTACATGGTCAAAAAACACCATATGAAATCTGTTTCACAGTTCATCCAGGGGTTTGACGTCACCAGACTAGGGTTGTAGTTTTCTGAAGAGTAATAAGTGATATGATGTCTTCAGGAGAGATGGGGCTGTTCTACTGATTAGAGCATTGTTCACAAAACATAAAGGCCAGTTTATGATTTGGCAGGTTGTGTTGGGAAGACTGTCGCAGGTCAATCGTTGATCAGTGCCAGGATCATGCTGCAAAATACACCGGTGATAACAGATTAAACCTCACTTACCGAAGGATAAACAAAGAGGTTTAACGAGAGATTTATGATGTAAGTGATCAGCCGTCTCTCTCACACTATTTAAATACAGCTGAAAATGCATCTCTTCAATGAACATTGGACTTTCTCCCTTCTCAGTGGTATTTCTATAATAATTATTGAAACGTTTTCTAGCACATGAATATGAATAAATGAATAAAACCATCTGTTAAAAGGCAAATAAAAATGCCTAAATGTCAGTCAAATATCTGTTCTTGATTAACAGAGGATTTTACCCAGAATAAGTTGCAGTCTGGACTGACTGGGTATGCGAGACTGGCATAATTTATTTTGATGCAAATCAGGAGAGTTGGAGTCTATTACCTGTACAGATAAATGAAGAAGCAGAGAAGGTGGAAGCCCAGTTTGATCATGGCTTCCTTCATGTGAGACTTCAGCTGACCTCTGTTGTGAATCTCTGTCGGATCATAGACTCCCATGTTTCCCATCGGAACCTTTGTGTATCTGGTCACAGGAAGAAAAAAGTTGGTTGTTAGGTTATTCTTTAGGTTTCTGTATATTTTCTATAGGGCATGTTTCAGACTGATTACCTGTAAACATTCCATGCTGCCACAGGCAGGTTGAGAAGGAACACAAACCAGTGCATGGAAACCAGCATTAACACAGTTGCCAGAGCCTGGCCTATTATCTCCGGTATTATCCACTGAACAGAAATGAGTCACAGGTATTAAAATCAAATAGCAAACCAAAGACATCTATAAGTAAGACTTTAAAACCAACTACCCCGAGTGGATTTTGCTATAATTTGTGATGGTGATACTGTGTTCTTTATAAAATACATTTGATTATCTCTTTCATATTCTTTCAATGTTATTCTTGGTTAATGAAAACCAATCTCAGATTTGTGGTCTCAGTCTTTTGGACCCCACTTCACATTGTTATATATATACACTGTGCGTTAAATGTATTATCAAAGTCACTCACTTTGTTTAACTTTGAGCAGCAGGCTCGAGCATTGATGTAATCACATTCCAGATCAGATAAAGTGATGATCTGGGTGATGAAGTTAAGAAAAGTACAGAAATAAAATCAATGATAACCATCAATAACAAAGATTGACATTTACCTGTCAAGTTGTTATTAAAGATATGATATTAATCTGTCATGTTTTAGCTGATACAGGAAAGGAAAGCTGAATCCAAATTAAATAGCACCATATGGTGGTAAAGCAAAAGCGAGTCATTGAAAATACAAAGGCATGAAAATACACAATATACAATACACCACATACAGATAAATCATCATACTGTTCATCAAGTACAACAAAATCAGGACCTGCCCTCTGTCTCAATCTGTAATATAGCACTGCTGAGATAAACACAACAAGAAATCACCGCAAATATCTGATGATGGGTAAATGGCAAACGAAAGCTTATGTGAAGTAAAGGATACGAAGTAAACGGAGAGAAATATCAAAGCGCAGCAGTCAACAAGGGATAAAATGAACACGGCTGCCTCCATTTTTCACTTCCTGTTTCGACACTTCGGCCGCCGCTTCCGGCATTTGATTTCTACTGTTGGGATGAGTTGACGTGCGGAGTCACACACAGCGCCATCCTGAGACAGAGCCACGCAACAACAACATGACCACTGACTAAACTAGAGGGATTTCAGTCAGTTTCGCAATAATCAGTTGGCCACTACTTTTGTTTTAAGCGTCTGTTTTAGTTTGTGTTGTATTCTTAAATTAAATGGTACACTTATATTTAAAATGATAAAAATACGCTTTATAAAATAAAAAACTTGTAAATTACAATTACTTAATAAAAATAATTACTATAATGATCGTGTTATAAATATATAAATAATAATTATGAGTAGTAATGGTAACATCAGTAGTACTTATATGGAAGGGTAGTGTTAAAAAGCTGATTATTTGTTTTATTTGGATGAAATAAAAGGATTTTTGTTACAGCTTTATTTTGAAGCACCAACGTTATCACTGCGAAGAAATTTAGTTTAAAATGAAATTCAGTTTAATTGATTGTTTTTGATATTTTAGCACACAATGCAGAACATTTTACTATATTTAGAGTATATTTTACTAACACTAATTTTGATGATAATTTTTTTCGTTTTTATCATTTATAAACTGACACTAGTTTTAAGATCAAATATTATGGTTTTTACTTTTTATTACGTAAAACATTTAAATAGCACCGTTAAACTACTGAAAGAGAAATTGGGAAATGACGTAACGATACGTTCACTAGATAGACCTAACTGATTGGTTAAAGGGAATAAGCAGGCACAGTAGTTGTGAAGGCAAGCTTTGTGAATATTAAAGTGTCTATCGTGTTTCCGCACTGTTCTCTGTCAGCATTTCCTAATTAATATTCATTAGACCAGCTTTCGCCATGGACGGGTAGGTGTCTTCCCATAACAGCTCGCCTGTCTAGCCGCAGTTATGGCGGAGTCTGCGGTGCAGATGGAGGAAGATGAATGGCAGGATTTTAACCGATTCAAATGCCTAACGGGACAAGAAATTCATATGCAGCGAGTTCATTTGAAAGCCGAAGACGTATCCGTGTTGTTGGATGGATGTTTAGACACTGGGTTGAATATTTCATACACATCCGCGGAGGAGATAGTCAACCACTTCGACGAGAAGTTACAATTTTGCTTCCAAAACCAAGACTTTAAACCCGACACAATAGACCCAGTGAACACAATAAGTGAGGACAGGACACTAAAATGTGATGAGTAAGTCAACAAAACCATACTTTGATGCGATATCCAACATGTATGTAACGTTACTGCATTAGTGCACATCATCATAACGTTACTTGTGTTTTCTTTAATTGATAAACGTTACTGAAAATAAAAGCTGCCACGCGAGACATAATATTACATATGAATTGCTAACGGGGTCGGATATGAAACATAACGGTGCTCTCAGTGGTTGAATTAAAATCTCCTTTATACAGATATTAAGGTTTATCTACTGACAAAATGCATGTCTAATGATGTAGTTTTGTGTCGTATTTCAGTATAATTGTCTTTTATTGTTCCTTGTTTCATATAGAACACGTCACATAGAAACCCAACAGAAACCATTACAGAAATTCTAATGGTTTCCATTAAAATACCATTATGAACCATTAGCTTTTTCCAATAAAAACATTCCAATAGGATTTAACATCCTACCAATAGGATCAATCACATACCAGTAGAACCATTAAAGTTTCCATTAAAACCAATACAAATCCCTTTAAAACCATTGCAACTTCTTTAATGGTTTCTATTGTTTATCTCACCAAGGAAGTCCATGTATTATTCCTAGAATACTGTTAGCCTACTGAAGCCATATGGCAGCTTTGTCAGAGAAACAAAGCAAAATTTAAGTTTCATCTTAGAGAAGGTTTGAAGATAATAACATCTAGGCTACGCACTATACAATGATCTCATTGATACCCAGCCTGATGCTTTAACTGATGTTGGAACTATGACTTCAGAGGACATGATTGTGCAGAAGTCATGCAGACTACTTTTGTGTTGTGGCTCTTTTTTAATTTGTGAATAGGGTTTTGGTATAATGCTCTTATATACTTTTATGCGCAGGATCTGGAATGCTCTCATGGAAAGCTATAGCAATGTCATGCCAGTAGACTGGAGTCATTCTCGGGCCTGCTCGCTTCATCTCTCAACACTGAGTCTTGAAGACAAGCCGGTAAGTCTAGAACCTAAAACATGTGTCTGGGAACCTTAATCCCAGTGATAGAATTTACACTTTCCCTCTTTATACGGTCAGAGGTTGGAGAGCTTGAACCTGGATCTCTCTGATGATGACGACCTGAGGGAGCAAATGGACATGCATTCCATCGTTGTGTCCTGTATCAATGAAGAACCGCTCCTCACCGCTGAACAGGTATGAACTGAACAAAACACAAACTTAGTGTGTACTTAATGTACACATCTGGATTTGGGTTGTTCTTTATCTTCTAAACATAAAGTTTAATTGCCATGAATCTAAGTACACTTAAGAGAGGTTCTAGAGCAAATGCTAAAAATAAATATAAAACGACACAACAACAAATCTGTGGTCATGTATCGTGCTTTTGAAAATTGACGTGTTTTGTTTTGACTATTTTAAGGTTATTGAGGAGATTGAGGAGATCATGCAGGACTCATCAGAGATGGAATCAGAGCAGAACACTTCACTTTCAGAATTCTCCGTCATCTCTCAGAAAACCCAAAGATCTCACACAAGCCACGTGTACAAGGAGAGTGAGTATTTCCCACCGAAACAGTCACATTTGGGTCTGTTGCTTGTGTGTCACACAACTGTGCTGTCTCTGTTCAGGAGCAAGGCTGATGTCAGTAGCTGAGCTGAACGAGTGGCTGGAGGAAGTGGAGATGACCATACTTAGGTATTCAGAGGAGCTGATTCAGCATCTGGCCATGAGGGATGAGCTGGAGTTTGAGAAGGAGGTGAAAAACAGCTTCATTTCCGTTCTCATCGACGTGCAGAACCGTCAGAAGGAACATCGAGAGATGCTGAAAAAGAAGAAGAAAGTAAAGAATACAGTGGGCACACCTCACAGCCGATTAGAGAGGTTACATTCATCTGTGAGTTTATGTTTCACCAAAAAAATCTTTACGCTAGAATAAATAAGATTGAGTGCCATTAAAAACTAGTAATATCACACAGGACTTATGATGTGATGACAAGGGTACATTGGTGGGAAGGGAACACTGTACTATAAGACTAAAAGAGGAGTGTAACGTGAATTAGATTGTCTCACTGTCCATTCTAAGATTTGTTATGGATGTTAAAAGCCAAATTTCTTTCTTTAATCCCTTGTTGCTTTAGTTGATGTGATTACATTCAGTTTCCTCTTTAATTTCCTTTCCCTGGTCTCTTTCTCTGTTCTTCTCACTTCTGTTCTGTGTGTTTAGCGCTTCAGTATGGAGGGCATTTCGACTGCCATTCAGAATGGTTTTCGGCAAACTTTTGGGAATGGGGGTGATGCGAAACAGGTGCCTATATTTCTTGGTTTTCTTTCTATTCAAAAAATCCATCTCTTATGCAATATCTTGTTTTTGTATCAGAATCAGAAAAAGCTTTATTCGCCAAGTGTGCAGTGCCAATGCTTTGCACACACACAAGAAATGTATTGTGGTTACAGGAGCTCTACCAACTAAAAGTAACTAAGTAATAGAAAAAATAAATATGTAGATTTTGAAGGATAAAAATATAATATAAGTAACAATTTAAGTTTGAAAGCAGGTGGGAACTTTTCAGAGAAAAAAGTGTGAAAATGGCTACAAACTGGGGTTTGTGTAGTTTTTGGTTATTGTAATTTCTCTTATTATAATTAAACCATGCTTAACACATATTAACCATATTTTCATTGAAATCGGTCAAACAAATGGTAAGAATCCTTCAATAAACATGGTCACTACACTTGTACTATTGGTTGTAGGGTTGTACTTAATATTTTACTGTTGTTTTTGTGTCTATTAGCTACATATAAATGATTGTAGATTTCTACGTTATCTCAATTGAAATATATCAACATGTTAAACCATAAAAAGGTTTTATAGATTTGAGTCATGATACATCCTGTGAAAGGGTTACTGTCTCTGTCTAACCTTTCTCATCTAATCTTTTATTCAGTACGTAACAACAGTCATCCCGTATGAGAGGAAAGACAGGCCTCCAGCGGTCCAGGACCTTCAGATTTTTATCAAACGTAAGATGGAGAGCATGCATATTTAATAAATATAACTGTTGCTATTCGTTCGTAGTGGTTCTTTACTCATTTCTGACATGTACGCTTTCCTGTAGCTCAGTGGTAAGAGCATTGACGCAAGGTCGTGGGTGCGATCCCAAGGGATTGCACATACTTAAAAACAAATGTATAGGATAATGCAATGTAAGTCGCTTTGGAAAAAAGCATCTGCTAAATGCATACATGTAAATGTTATTGTGTTATACTCTATGTTTGCTCTTATACAGTATTAGAAGCCATGAGAGATGACAGTGACAAAGTCCCAAGTCTTCTCACAGACTACATACTCAAAGGTAATAACATCACACCTGAAAATGATTTTGAAACGTCATCTTAAAGGAACTGTAAATGTATCAGTTATTCACCTTAATATAAATTCATTTAAAACCTGTGCTGTTTGAAGATGGGTTGCTTTCAACCCATGCTTTGGTGAAAACAACCCAGCATAGGCTAATTTATACCCAAAGCAGGGCTTAAAGTTTTCCGGTACTATGCCGGATTTCTGCATTGCGGCATTTGATTGCCGAAAAAAAAAAGATTTACTTTAAAAAAAGATTACAATTTAAAAGCTTATTGGTATCAGTTCGAGTTCATAAGTTCGCCTAGCAATGGTATGAGAGGAACACGGCTATCACTCTCAACCAAACAAACATGACTAGCCAATCAGAATTAAAATGGGGTGGGTCTTGGATGCCGGAGTGCTGAAATCATGTTGGAGAGTACGTTAGCAAGCGAACAGTCGGCAGGATGGAGTGTAAGTTTATAAAGCCTGAAGCGGGGGGCAGCTTTTAAGTCCATCATGATAAAGATCGATAACTTGTGTTGTTTCGGCAAATCATCTAATCAGACCTCCACTTCTGCCCGTCTCACACACACACACGTGTGTGTGCGCACACTAACAGCAATTGAGATATCAAGGATCGATTTCTAAAGCGTCTTTTTTAAACTTTTTCACAGCTTATTGCACCTATCACACAGAGTTAAGTCATAAACGCGGTCGTTTTTGTCTAAAGTGAGCGTAAAAAGTTGAAAAAGAAAACAGATATCAATGCAGCCTCCTGCTATTCTATGTGGTTGATATGACTCTAACAAATGAAAAGAGAAGCCCTCACTGCTGACTCTGTAACCTTTTTAGCTTTAATAGGAATTTATATTGTTTTCGTTTCACAGTTTGTAGGGCAAAATTTTTCAGTAGGAGTTTAAAAATGGAAAATAAATCTGCCCACACTAATTATTATTAAAACAACGAGCTCAAAAAGGTGATCTTTTGCTTTTTTGAGGGCTCATTTATGCTAGCCTGCTTTGACCAACTGTTCTCATTACAATCTCATTTACTATGTGTTGTGGATTTGACTTGTGCAATATCATCACCATTAATACCTATGAAACTAATGATTAAATTACTATTAGAGCACAAAATAGTTAAGTAGAGTACAAATTTAATCATAGATCTGGTCAATTTATTTTGCTTTCAAAATGCCACCCTTGATAGGCCAAAATATGTGAGACTTATTTGTTTTCTTTTTGAAAAGTAGGATTTTTATTATGATGAATTTTGTATGTTAAGCTATGTTTTTACATACCATAATTGCATAAAACTATGGTTTTGCGGGTTATAATTATGCCCCCATTTCTTTCGAGTCATTCTGGGGTCCATGCTCAAAAATGGCCTGTTATTAGGTAGTTTCAAGGGAAATAATGTTCAAATGCTATTTTTTGTTTGACAAATAACCCTGCGTATGTGTCTTATATATATATATATATATATATATATATATTTATATAAATCCCTCCTATATTTTCAGCAGCTATGCTGCTGAATTAAGAAAAAATTGTTCATTTGGTTCAAAAAAAATTCTAAAATCACCTACACCTCCATGTTGGTTTAAACCCAAATGTTGTTTTTCTGTAAAATACAAACAGATTATTTCAACAGTTCATGGTGACCGTGTATGTCGACTCCCCCCCCCCAAAAAATTATTAGAATATAGAATTCCAGAATATACAGAAATTTTAATCTTCAGAAAATGTTGCCAATGCTATCAAATATTATTTGCAGACATTTTCATATTCACAACTGAGAAACACTTGATTAATGTCCTATGAACTGTTATGTCACATTTTTTGCGGGGCTTGACTAGTCACTATAAACGACCATTGTATGGAAGAAATCTTTGTAAAGAATTTGTGTTCCACAGAGGAAATAACAGTATTAAAGTACTAACTACTCCTTGAGGTCTCATCTTTGCACTATAACCAACATAGATAAAACAGTATGTACTAGAATTACAGGTGTTATGTTTTCTCTCTTATTTTGCAGTACTTTGTCCCACCTAGAGAGAAGAGAGGCACTTTCATCCTCTTATTAACAACAAGAGCTCCTGGAGGGATTTCATTCACTGTGAAACTCAATTTTTACCTTTCTGTCAGTATTCCATGCATGATCTGTTTTAACTAAACAGGAAGGCTTCTGTATTGAAGTGTTTGATACCGGTTTTCTTCTTGTTTACCGCACATGGTGGTTTGCAGTTTTCTGTTTAGTTGAATTATGGTTTGCAATTCATGTCGAAAAACTTCAAGGTGAAATGTGTAATTTACGCATCACTACAGTAACCATACAATATTGTAAAAATAATGACAAACAGATTTATTGATCACTTCTCCACCTGCCATAGGTCAGAAAAACAGATAGTTCTACCCCCAACACACAGCATTGCACAAGCAAGAACTTCTAGGCTGGGCTGGTCAACAAATTGTGTTTAGAAATCACTACTGTGTTTTCAGGGAACAACCTTTAGTTCAGTTTCTGCATATTAAACTGAGATAGTAGAACATATTGTTACATTTTAATATTACACACATCACCTTTAGTATTATAACGTCAAAGACAAATAGTTCACAATTTACTTTTTGCATGTTAGTATAATAACAGCAGCATGATTTCTGTAAGAAATATACAGATGTTTAAGCATCAGTTGACCCATGTATGCGTTTATATTATTAAGGGGTGTAACAGCAGTTCCAGACGTAAGAGTTTGGAATAGTTGTTTTGTAACGTGAGTGCACTTACTGATCTTTTAAATGTTGTTTTGCTCAGATTATTAGAAAGTCAGAGAGTGATTCAGATGACCTTTTTAATGCCTTATTCCACAAAATGTTATTAGGATTATTCACTCATTTACAAAACAGAAACTGTGCTCCTAGATTTTTTTAACTCGCATTATATTGTATGTGTGTACATACAATTATCATGATGAGTTTATTTGTATCAGAGCAATAGTTTGAATATTTTGTGATTATTTACTCAACCCCTGATGTTTCAACTCCTGACGACTGTCTTTCATAGATCACACAGGCAGAAATGTGAAAGAATGTCTACACAACTCTATTGCACATAATTTCGGCACATTACTTTTTTTTGGAGTTGTTTGATTGCTACTTCACTGGCCGCTGTAAACTGTTGAATTTTTTGTAATTAATGTACAGTAAATTCTGGTTAATTGACATTGAAATTTATAATGCAATGCACGAAAAAGTAGTTTTAATGGTCTGAGGGTGAGGAAAAACATTGCTTAATTTACAGTTAAAACTTTTTGGGTTAACTATTACTGAAATCTATGCACAACTGCTGACCAGACATCTGGCGTCAATAGAATGAAAAATAGGCAGATGTATTTTACTGTTTGAAAAAGGGCCCATTTTGGGCCCATTTTGCCTTATTAAACAAATCTAAATGCTGATTAACATTATGGTACCAGTGAATGAATGTTTGTGTGCCTATTCATTTACCATAATGTAGCAGTAATTGGCTGTACAGTTATAGATGTTAATTCAGATTAATGTCTTGAACAAAGTTGTTTGGGTAAAATAAATGACGAGATATTAATATTATTTCTAACAGTTTTGTTTGAAATGTACAGTAAATCATGGTGATTTACGTTTCTCACTTTTTGTTTATTTGTACTTTTTAAAGCAAAAAAGTAAAATATATATTTTAAAAATATAATCTATTTTGCATTTATTTCTGCTCAATAAAATCTTTGATGAAAACTTTTGGACCACACAACTTGACTTATTAATGTTTGTGAACTGTCAAGAAAAAACATGCATCAATTTTATCAAAGAGGTCATGATGTGATATTAAATTACTTTAAAAGAGTATACCTATCAGGGTTATGTTATAAACATTAGCCTTGTCCAAAAACCATGGGGTTGCCACATTTTGTATTGTATTTGACTCATCGGGAATTCATGGCAATTTTTGGATCACAACAGTAGATGTAAAAAACTAGACATCTACGTTCAAAGTTGATGCGTGTCGCCGTGTCTACAGTGACACATTCTGCCGCATTGAAAGTTAAGAGGACATTTGCAACATTCTTATGTTTACTGCCTCCATTTACTCTCATTAGTCTGTAATGCATAAAATTCCCCAGATCATCAAGCTTGTAGTAGACACACCATTGCCTCAACATTTTAATTTTTTGTTTTTACTTTTCCACAGAGACAGGTCAACTGTTTTCACTTATGCTTACCCTTGACAGGATTTAAGACTTAGTCTTGGACTTCAAGTTTCTAATCTAATCCATCTGTCTGCAGTTGCGTTTCGGCCGATGCGGGTTTAATTTCGTCCCATTATGACATATGGCCAGGCAAGCCTTCGCGGCCCAAAAAGAGTCAAGATTAGGGGTCAGGATTAATGTGCAGGCATGCAAGTTTATTTAACAGAACTAATACTATACTGTATAGTATAATGCAATGTAAGTTGCTTCAAAGCGTCTGCCTAATGTGTAAATGTAAAGATTAAGTATACAACTCATTCCAACATACAGTATATGTATACTCTGAGTGTTTTCTTTTCAGTCTGATGAGGTTTGAGATTAAATTGAGAGTCATCTAAATCCATTCCTCCATAAAGAATTTGTCCAGATCCTTCAAATGTTGGTCCTCCCTCTTCTTTAGTTCATACAACTCATTTTCTGTAGGGTTCGGGTCAGGGAAAATGGATGGCTATGGCAGGATCTTGATTTTGTGTTTAGTGGCCCATTTTTTATTGATGTTGATGTTTATTTTGAACCAATGTGCTGATGGAAGATCTAACCACGACCCATTAGAATGTTTCTAGCAGAGCAAGTCAGGTTTTGATTTTTTTTACTTGTTGGTATTTGGTAGTTGGTATTGGTAAACATGATGACATGTATCTGAACAAAATTTCCAGAACCTCTGGTATAAAAATAGGTTCACAAAAATGAAGATCTGGTGACATATTTAACTGTGGACATGGGGCATTCTTTTATCCTTTTATGTGTGCACCAAACCTATCGTGTGTTATTGCTGCCAAAAAAAGTATTTTTCATTCCATATAGCCATAGACCCCAGTCCTGGTTGAAGTTCCATTATGGCAGAGTAATATGGTGCAGTTTATTTTTGCATAAGAGCAGAAGATTCCCAAACAACTTGTGGTGATGGAGGTGCAGTTTTCCTTTATTTTTATTAAATGCTTTCTCACCCCAAAATTCAGCTGATTACTGCAATTTTCCATCTACGTCCTTAAGGACTCTTTTGTCACTCAAATTCTTCTCCTAGTTGTGCATTGAGACAATATAGACACACATCCTGTTTCAAGCTGATTTTCAACATCTCCAGGTCGTTAAAACTTCTTGATCATTGCTCTGATGTTGGAAATGACATTGTTTATTGTTTTAACTACTTCCTTAAAGCCCTTTTGTATTTTGTGTAGCTTAACAGAACTATATTGCACATTATAACTATATTCTTTGGTTTTATCCATTGTGATAAATAATTAAAGGGGTTGGGCTTTGTGTTACTAATATTTATTCTCCTGTACAACAAGAAGTCATAACTGGACAACTCAACTCAACTTTATTTATATAGCGCTTTTTACAATTTTCATTGTTACAAAGCAGCTGTACATGAGACACAATAGATTACAAGTAGAACAACTAAAGGCATATACCTGTAAAAACAAGAAAAAGGTGGAAAACAACAAAAGACAGACAGAGAGAGAACCACAGGTCAAATATTAAACGGATTATAAATTCTTATATATTAATTATTTCTAATTTCTGAATTCTAAAGTCTAAAGCAGCCCCCCCGGCCAGGCAGATAGTGCAAAACAATATGCAAACGGTGGCGAGGAACCCAAAACTCTAATCGAGAAAAAAAAACTCAGGGGAACCCAGGCCCGACCGGGGGATTCCAGTTCCCCTCTGGCAAAAGCTGCTGCCTCTGCACAGGCACAACAGTGCTTGCACAACAAGGCTAAATAAAAATAAAAAAATAAGCTTAATAAGGTAAATGGTAGATTTAAGATTATCATTAACAATCTAATAGCATTTGAAATGTTGTAGGAAAATCAAAGTTGCCACGTCCTTTATCCAGCTCTATCCTCTTAGCTCTTGTCAGGTCACCGCTTCCCATTCTCAGCTCTGCCATCAGGTCTGGGCATGAACTGCCTCCTGCGGTAACCTTGGAACAAAGAGACAAGACTGGCTGAGAGTAGAGTACTGTTCTGCACTCTTTGATGCAACAAGTACATCATTTGTTGTTGGATGTGTTCCTGGTTCCGGTTGATCTAAATAATGCAGCCTAAATCCTCTGAGGATTAATATTATGGAAGTGTAGTGTATGCAAGATTAAAAAGATGCGTCTTTAGTCTAGACTTAAACTGACAGAGTGTGTCTGCCTCCCGGACATTGCAGGGAAGAATATTCCACAGTTTAGGCGCTAGATAAGAAAAGGATCTACCACCTGCACTTGATTTTGAAATTCTAGGTATTACCAACTGACAGGACTCCTGAGAGCGTAATGCACGTGGAGGTCTGTAATACAATAGAAGTTCATTTAAATACTGCGGCGCTAGACCATGCAGGGCTTTATAGGTAATAAGCAAGATCTTAAAGTTAATGCGATGTTTTATAGGTAACCAGTGCAAGGTTGAAAGAACCGGGGTTATATGCTCATACTTTTTAGTACGTGTAAGAACTCGAGCTGCCGCGTTTTGAACCAGTTGCAGTTTTTGTAATAGGCCTGCAGGGCAACCACCTAGAAGTGCATTACAGTAATCTAGTCTTGATGTCATGAATGCATGAATTAATTTCTCTGCATCTGACATCGACAGCATATGACGTAGTTTAGATATATTCTTAAGATGGAAAAATGCAATTTTACAGGTGTTGGCGACATGGCTTTCAAATGACAGAGTACTATCGAATACAACGCCAAGATTCTTAGCTGACAACGAGGATTTTATGGAGCATCCGTCAATCGCTAAGCAGTATTCTTGGTTGTTACGTATAGCGGTTTTCGGTCCCGTAAGTAACACTTCTGTTTTGTCCGAGTTTAATAGTAAAAAATTGTTACTCATCCAGTTTTTTAAGTCAACTATGCAATCCTTTATTCGATCGAACTGCTGGGTTTTGTGAGGCTTCGAGGAAATATAAAGTTGAGTATCATCAGCATAACAGTGAAAGCTAATTCTGTGTCGCTTTATTATATCTCCTAGAGGTAGCATGTATAATGCGAAGAGCAGACAACGTCATGTGCTTCAAATTGTTTTACTTTAATGAAATGTTGGAATATTGTATATTTGTTTAATAAAAGATCAGAAGGAGAAACAATGCAGGTTTATTTTTACAGCCTTTTTTGCTCATATTTACCAAGGGTGCCAATAATGGTGAGCAGGACTCTATGTTTTGTTCTAGTTTAGCTCTGTTCCCAGTTTCGCCTGTGTTAATTCATTAGTTTCCATAGTTGTTGATTAGTCCCCCACCTGTTTCTGTTTCCCTTGATTCTGTTTCCTTGTGTATTAAAGCCCTGTGTTGTGCCCCGCTTTGGTTGTCTGGGATTGTTTATGGTTTCTTGTTTTTTTGTTCCTGTGTTTTCTCCTGTTTGCTGCTGTGGATTTATTAATTACCTTTGGTGAAATACTTCTCCTTGTCTTGTGCTGTGTGTACCTGCTACACGTTACAGAATACAGGACCTAAAAAGCATTTTTGCTGTGTTTTCTCTTTGTTTCTTTTTTGGGTTTGTTTTGTTCCTCTACCCTCCCAGATGGATTTACCTGCCGTTCAGCTCCTATGCCTGAAGCAGTTGGACCGTTTAATGGTGGACTACACCAGGGACTTTTTAGATCTGGTGTGCCTTACCCATTTCCCCGTTTTTAATTTGTCAGCCTAAGCTAGCAGTGTAAGACACTCATGACAGCGGAAGGTCCCCCAGATAATCTTGTTGCTTTTGTGAAGAGGGTGCTGGAGAGAAATGGAATGTTTTTCTACGTCAGCCCCGCTAAGGACAGCTCCACTCTCGAACCAGAGACCAGCCAGCCTAAACCCAATTGCACAGAGCGTGCGCCGTGCACCCGTCATCGCTTCTGCCAGCAACACTGTGCAGAGCCGTGGGAGTGCTGGTGGAAATCCAGGGGTTAGATGGAAGCCCCACACACACTCCCGCCGCTGAGGGTGAGCTACAACTGACCTCTGGCATATTGGACTGGATGAATGAGGATGATTTCTTCTGCCTCCAGAGTCGGAGACCCGGACCCCACCTCTGCCCTCTGACCCATCGGTTACACCATGGCCTATCTTACCACCAGCTCCATCAGGCTCCCTCGTCCCTCCGGCCCTGCCTTCATCCTCGGTCCTTCTGGCTCAGCCGTGGTTTTCTGGATCCCTGCCTCGGTCGCCTGAGCCACCGGTTCTGCCTTGGCCCTCCCAATCCCCATTTTTTTCCTCTGCAAGACAAGAAGTTGGTTCGTAAGATCTGTGACCTGGGCTGCTAGGTTCTCCACAGCACGCAGTACTAAAGAAAGTTCCTCTTTGTGTCTAACCCAGCATAACTCCCTGAAACCCTTGACCGCTGATCGAATGGGCCTCTCTGTTGCTAGGGTCCATGGTGGCCTGATTATTCTGTCAGAATGATAAAGAAGGACCCAAAAGCAACCGCAGATAATGCAAAAAGTTTATTGAATTAGGAAACTAAGAGAGTCTGCAGTCATGACCAGTACAGACAGTTGCAGAACTGGAAGAACTCCGAAGACAATGGCAGGAACATTCTAGGGTAGACCAACCGAGCGGGAAACAGTCGGGTGCAGTAAAGCAGGTGCTAATCCAAGCCAGTGGGCTCGCTCACAGTGACAGGACTGGGCACGCACAGTCAGCAGGGTGACTGGAATGAGAACTGAGTTGGAGCAACAGGTACGATTGAACTGGACTCTAACCAGAAAACGGAAATGACGTTAAGCATTTGACACAATCGTAGCAGGACACCCAATGCTGTTTCGTAATGTTAGCGAACGTAATGTCGTTAGACAGACGAGAGCCAATGCCACGTTCCCTATATGGGGAGGCTCCAGACCTGGGGCCTCATTTATAACAGTTGCGTACGCACAAAACATGCCCTGAAAGAGGCGTATGCCACGTCCCATGCAAAATATGGGAATTATCACACTATTGAGCGCATGAGGAGATGATCCGATTCCATGGAATACAGGAAAAAATTAAATACGATAACTGCAGAACACAGTGGGCCTAGTTTATCAATCTAACGTAGAAACAAGCCCAGATCTGCGCGCAGAAATCGTTTTACGAGAGGGTTTACGTGTGATTCATCAAACATTCATATGCCGGCAATCTCATCGTACGCATGATCGTACCTTGATAAATGTGGAGGCCGAAAACGGTCAAAATTTACATATAACGCCCCTATAAATTCAGGGTGTAGACGCCTCACCCCTAGATTTTGCGACATAGAGAAACGTAATCCGAAAAAGAGGAACTTTTCCGATTTAGAAATTAAAGTTTAACCTTAGAAACCGGAATCAAAGGCAGTAAAAAACTGTTTTGGAAAAAGATTGCTGCGGTCAACAGCGCTGGTGTAGTGAACCGATCTCCAGCTGAGGTTTGTATTTTTTTATTTTATATTTATGTTTTGAAAATATCTTATTTTTCTATAGTGTTTCACTTCCTCAGCGGCATATTTTATTTAGTTGTCTAGCCTATGTGAGATTTCCCTTTCTGAAAATATCGAGTAAAAAAAAAAGCTGTATTATTTTTTAATAATTTTCCTGTGGGCAGATTAAAGCTGCAGTATGTAACCTTGGTATTTGACCACAAGAGGGCGCATTTCCAACAATAACAAAGGCGAAGCTTGATGACGTTATGAAGCAGGTGACGATGGGAGATGTCGTTTTAAATGCGTTTTCACCATAGCGATGTATCTAAATTGGATAAACGAATCATGATCACGGATGAGGTAATTTATTCGTTTTTGTATTACCTGTCTATCAATACACTCGCGAGAGCTGAGTCTCTGTCAAGTCCAAGATTGTCGCGCAGCTCTCTCCATCTCGAAAACGCCTGGCCGATATTTATCCTGGTTTTATTCCTCCGTTTGTCACACAGTCTGCGTGTATCCAAATATGGACGCTTACGTTTTACTGGCACTTCAATACTCGCCAAAGAGTAATCGTGATCCATAACAACGACAACCAAACAATACGCGCGGGCGCGGCAATAACATAACAACCACTTCCGCATTTGACCATGTGATATTCCGGTCTGCACCGGAACAAAGTATAGAGCGGACATTGCGTCACTGAGAGGCGACGTTTCTTTTCCGGGACGGCCAGAAATCGGAATTTCTCTGAAATAAAAAATCTTTGGAGACTTTTGAAATATTGTAAGTACACAACTGGAGGAAATATATCACACTGTGCAAGTTATTTTCGGAAATTTTATTACAAAATTATTACATATTGGAGCTTTAAATTTGGTATATTTTTATTTCAATATAGTAAATGCTGATGTGATTACTGCTGCACCTCAAAGAAGTGCTGCGTACAGCGATTTGCAAAGGTATGCTTTATGTAATATCTCTTTTTTTCTGAAAAAATATTGTCTAAAATCAGTTTGAAAAAACATAAAAACGTACAATTTTCTTTTTATTTTCCTGGGGTTGATAATGTAGCATTTGTGACACAACCCGGATTTCTTGCACCAACAACATCCGCAATTTCTTCAAGACTGGTAAACAGGCTAAGTCGTAAACGCAGACGTTTTCGCTATAAATTCGATACCAGCGGGTCCTCCAGCACCGAAACAAAACGTTCCCACACAAGCTAGTCAGTCAGCGGTTGGTAAGTGTGAATCTGTAGCTAATTTTTATTTCGGGTTTGTAAATATGTTCATTGTGTACTAATATGTTTATATATTTTTGTACTGTGTCTAAACAGATTTCTACACGGAAGATGTACTGAGGGGTGATATTACGGCAACCTGGAGCAGTGTTTTGGCAGAGTTCTCGGAGGTCATCAAAAATGTACCTGAGGTCATTTTAACAAACAACGCCGAAGTCGTAACTTTATCCGGGGTTCCAGGGGCACCTGCTACGGAGGATAGAGCTGTTCCGGGGAAATCGTCTGTGATTATCGAGCAACATCTACCGTCCAACCAGTATCACTTTAACCATGAGTTGATGTTGGAGCTAAGTGAAAAATGTCGCCAGCTACAAGAAAGACTGAACTTCCACAGTGAACTCACGAGAAGAATGTATGGATGCGTTGACACTTTATTAACGAATTCAGCCGAGCAAGGTGCGCTAAAACCGGCGACTGCTGGATCGTACAGACAATCTTCAAGGGACATTACAGAGGATTGTACAGAGCCATGAAAATTAAATCAGCCAAAGACAACTAACGGTAAGATTATTGGCTAATCTTAATCGAGCTATTTCACGCTTTGGTAATTTTTAATTAGTTTATTTTAAAACTGTGTTCCTGAGCTGCCATTGTTTTGAATTTACGTCTATTTAGTATTTTTAAAAACAGCGTTTAATTGAGATACTTTTATTTTGCAGTAATTAAGGTGTATTTTAACTGTGTCTCTTGAGATGCTATTGGAAGGGTTTAATGTGTATTTTGTGCATTTGAGCTACTTTTTTATTTTGCAGGAATTAAGGTGTATTTTAAACTGCTTTTCTTGAGATACAGTTTTTTGTTGTTGCATGAATTAAGGTGTATTTTAACTGTGTATTTGAGCTACTGTTTGTTGCAGGAATTAATGTGTATTTTTTAGTGTGTTTTTGAGGTGCTATTTGCTGTTATTTGATTCATCACTTTCCAGAGAGTTTTTGCATTATAGTGGGGAGGGGTCTTCTTTTATGTATGTTTGATTATTTTAGTGTGTAATCAGAGGAGAATCTGTCTTAACGGGAATACTAATTTTAGAAATGGCTGGTAAAAGAGTGCGTTCAGACGATGATTTAAATTGCTGTCAACAGATGCGTTCTGTAAGAGGTAGAAATGAGCATTTGTCTATAACTGAACAGTAACAAGAAATTATTGATCAGCAAATCAAAGTTTTGGTATATGGTTTTATAAGATCTGGCTCTCCCAGAGGCTGCAATAGATGAATCTTCATCCCCTAACATATGTGAAACGCTTGAAGAAATTATTCAGACGCAAAATCTGGATTTTGAAAGAGAATCTAATATATTACAAACCGGTGATGGTGAGATTCATAATTCCGCAGAGCAGTTGCCAGATAACCCTCTGGATTTAAATCAGAATGATTTAGACATGCTTCGGTGTACTGGGGGTAATGTAGCTGATTATACCATTGTCCCAAGACCCATTTTTAATGGTTTAGAGATTCACAGAAATATGAATTTTAGAGAAATCACATCCACAGATTTGGCCGCATACACTATTTTTGTGAAAGACACTTTGTCTGAAATTGTGTCGTTTTCCAGACAGTTGGGAGGCTTTATTGTACCCCGGTAATGACTATGACGAGAGGTATTTTGTAGATCAATTTGAAGCTGTTGCACAAAGTAATGCTCAGGTGATGGCTGATTATAGCTTGCAATTACATGTATCCATAGCTAGAACTCAGAATGGTGGGGGAAATCGTAGGAAGATCACAGATATAGCACATGCGGACACGCTGAAGAG
Organism: Triplophysa bombifrons; assembly: GCA_029783895.1. NCBI lineage: Eukaryota > Metazoa > Chordata > Actinopteri > Cypriniformes > Nemacheilidae > Triplophysa > Triplophysa bombifrons. Next base: position 11,905,220 of record CM056455.1, read on the forward strand.
AAAAAGAATGCAATTATTCTCCCCCATCAACATGTCTAACAATTTGTGTTTTGCAATTTGTGTAGCACATTTTTTAGACCCAATGGCAGAGCATGAGGTTTTAGAAAGCAGGGCTGAAGATATGCAGACCGCAGCAGGTCTCACATCTCAAGAATGTTTAGGGTTAAATCATGTTGCAAGGTTTGAGCAGGCATTCGATGTGAAGATTGTGGTGTTTCACAGGTCAAGTGGTGGGAAGTTAGAGATGTACAAAACCCACGACAAACCACATAAGACAGTGTTTCTATACCTGTATGACGGCATTATCATATGATAGAATTTGTAAATGCATTCCTCCGTTCACCTTATGTTTGCACTACTGTTACAAAGGTTTTACAAACAGACTGGCCCATGATTGTAAATATATTTGTACTGTATGCAATGACATTCAGTGCTACAAACAGGTTAAAAGGACGATACCCTGTCCAGACTGTTTGCGATTCTGTAAATCCGCCTATTGCTTTAATGCACATAAAAGGTATCTGATGATGGATCTGGTAGAACACCTTGTGACACAACCAAATACTGTAGCAAATCCGGTAGGTGTTATCATGTAGCCACAAGCAAACCCCAGCCGCATAAATGTCCTGCAGAACGTTGCTTCTATTGTGGTGAGGATTTAGGCCATGTGGGCGTTTCATAAAACCTACCCCTCTAAAAGAGATTAACGTCAAATACAAATTTTATGACTTTGAAACACGTTGTGATGATGGTAAACACATTGCAAATTATGTATGTGCCATGACGTTTAGGGGCAAGGCATTTGAGTGGGGTGGTGAGAGTTGTATCAAGCAGTTCATCCACCAGTTTAGACGACCGAAATATAAAAACTACACATTTGTGGCACACATTGGCGGTGGTTTTGATAACTTCTTAATCCTAGAATATTACTGCAAGGAGGGACTCTTGCTTAATATAGTCATGCAGGGTTGCAGATTAACCTTCATGTATGACGAGACTTTCAAACAGCGTTAAATTGACAGTTTCTCATTCATGCTAATGGCCCTAGCAAAGCACCTGCTGCATTTAATTTGAAAACCACAGAGAAGGGGTACTTCCCCCACTTCTTCAACAGGGTAGAAAATCAATGCTATATGGGGCCATATCCCTCCAAACATTACTACGGCTATTCGAGAATGTCAGACAGTGCCAGAGTTAAGTTTGATGACTGGAATGACACACTCGAAGGTAAGATCTTCGACTTCAAGCAGGAGATTGGTTTGTACTGCATGAATGATGTTGTGTTACTTCGTGAGGCTTGCGTTAAGTACAGGGAGGAGTTCATTGAATGTACACAGCTAGATCCATTCAGCTTTACAACTTTGCCTCATGCTGTATGGGGGTCTTCAAATCACACTTTCTCACCCCAAACACAATAGCCCTGACACACAATAATGCATACATATACCAGCACAAGACATTCTCGAATGTTTCGATTGAGTGGCTTGAATATGTGAAAAAGACACGTGATGTGGACATTCACCACGCATTGACTCATGGTGAAATTAAGTTTGGTAGTTTCTATGTTGATGGCTATTATGAACAATCTGGTGTAAGGAAAGCGTTAGACTGCCTTGGGTGCTGTTTTCATGGGCACGGCGATTGCTTCAGACCTGACAATATATCAATCTGCAGTCCAAACTGTCTTTTGGAATACACTTGAAAATGTGTAATGACGGGCTTGAGGTTTTGAGAAAATCCTACAATCTTGATGTTGAGGTCATGCGGGAGTGTCATTGGTCGGAAGCTTAAGCAAACCGACCCTGATGTCCACTTACTCTGCATCTGTAAGATTGAAACCGGGTTATACATTATATTGAGGCCGCACAAACGCTTACAAGTTGTACCACAAAGCTGCAGAGGGAGAGAAGATTAGGTATGTTGATTTTACCAGCCTATATCCTTTTGTTCAGTCTCGAAGACCCTACCCGATTGGCCATCCTGAAATAATCTTTAAGGATTTTCAAAATGTTGAAGATTATTTTGGTCTAGTCAAGGCTAAGGTCCTTCCACCACGAGGATTACTCCATCCCGTGTAAGCCTACGGATGCCACGGAAAACTCATGTTTCCCCTTTGTCGCACCTTCGCAGATGAGCTAAGCAAAGTCATGCCTTGCACACACACAGATGAGGAAACATCCATTTCCGGGACATGGGTCAACCTTGAATTGTTTAAAGCTATTGAAAAAAATTATGTAGTTCTGAAAATTTTTGTGGTCTTGCATTTTTCACAAAGATCCGACAATCTGTTAGGTGACTTTGTGAATTTTTTTTGCGTTTTAAACAGCAGGCTTCAGGTTACCCCTCACATGTAATCACTAAGGAGGACCAACGGGCCTACATCGATGACTATCACCAGAAAGAAGGTATTCAGATGGAGCCCAACGATCAATTAACAAATTGTTGCTTAATTTGTTGTGGGGGAGGTTCTCCCTCAGAGAGAATATGCCTAATTGCAAGCTTTTGCAAAGTGAGTCAGATTTTTCTCATTTTATCTTTGGCTGTCAGTATGAAGTTAAATATTTCATGTTTATGTCTGATGAAGTCGCTTTGGTGCAGTACTGTCATGCATAAGGCTCCATTTACGAGACTTGCGATGTTAATGTTTACATTGGAGCATTTACTACAGCGCATGCTCGGCTGGAGCTGTACAACCTCATGGATAGGTTGGGTGAAAGGCTACTGTATAGTGATACGGATGGTGTCATCTATGTACCTAGAGATGGAGATTGGGAGCCCCCTCTCGGTCCTTATTTAGGTGATCTCACTAATGAACTTGATTCAGATGATTATATTTTAGAAGTTGCTTCTGGAGGGCCGAAAACCTATGGCTATAGGACTTCTAAGGGGAAAGGTACGATGAAATGTAAAGGCATTACACTGAACTCTCTTAATTCCAAAGTCATTACATTACATTCCTTAATTGGACTTGTTGACAGCTATGTGACATCGCCTGACAGGACTCAACACCTCCTTGCCCATACAGACAGCATTGTCAGGAATAAAAAGAAGTTTACACTGAGAAACAAATCAGTTGTTAAAAGGTTTAAGCTGGTTTATAACAAACGACAGCTTCTCCCTGATTACACAACTCTTCCATATGGGTATTAATAATGTTTTTGGGTATCGGGGGGTGCAAGACACAGACGGTTTTGAATTCAGATTTCAAAACCCATTCTCCTGTGTGATAAGTGGACCTTCCAACTCAGGGAAAACTTATTTTGTCAAAATGTTGCTACAAAATTCCAAGAATCTGATTTCTGAAAACATTGAAAATATTGTGTATATATATGATTGTTGGCAACCTTTGTATGGTGATTTGTTGAAAATGTATGACATTAAATTTATTGAAGGTATACCCCAGAGTCTTAATGATGAATGCTTGTTTTTAACATTGTGCGAAGGGGCTCTAAATACTTCATGGTAATGTACCACTTACATCACAGCAATATCAGAAGCTGAAGAGAAGAAGAAGTGAGATTAAAATTGTTTCGGACAAACAGGTTGGATTTAGAAGGAAAAGAAGGTTAATCAATCAACAAGGAGGATTTCTTTTACCTCTTTTTAGCGTTGCAATACCGTTCATTACCAGTTTAATTACTTCTAAATAAGTATTGATGGAGTATGCTGAAAAGATGTTTCTAGTACCACAAAGCCAGTTGGATAAAATCAAGACTGGTACCCCACGTGAGACTATTCAGCAGGTTGTGGAGAATGACTTGGACCGACTATAAGAAATATTCTGAACCGTCCTGATCTGGGATCATATGAAAAGGCTAAGATGTACACCGCTGTTTTACAGAGATTTTTAACACTCTAAACAAAGTCACAGGGAATCCAACACATTAACATTATCCATACCACAAACTGACCCCGTTGAAAAAGAAAACCCTACTGTAACAGATAGTGTAAGGTGGTGATGATGCTATGGACACTGTTGTGGATGACATTTTAAAGAATGTTCCAAAGAGGAGTGTGAAAAATGTTCGATACATTTTAGATAAAATGTCCAAAACTAAAGAGATCACACCCTGGACGGATTGTGTTTAAGGTAGAACGATCCCTGGTTCACACATGTAAGATTTACTTAAAGGCGTGACGGCTCCACAAAAGATTGCTGATGAACGGAGACCAAATGGTTGGAACGAGTTTCTGGAGGCAATTGCTATTTTAAATATACCATACTCTATGGTGCCAAACCACTATGTCAGACATGCGGTAAACTCATTTAAACACAGATCGTTACAGACTGTAACCAGATCACCTGAGGGGGTAGAAAACGAAAAAAAGAATGGGTATGAACACCCCTTCAACACAAAGCAAATTATCCGGAAGGCATTGTATTTCAATCACCCCCTCTTAACCCGGCTCGTTGGATAAGTTTTTAAGCTCTGAGATTTGCATGATTGTTGTTGTTGTTGTTTTTTTGTTATTATATGTATTGTTCAATGTTTTGCATATGAATAAAGGCTAAAAAATATCACATTTCTGTTCTTTAGTATTTATTGAAAACATCAGACATAAACATTTCACCTGTTTGTACACACTGAATACAATTGAAATCATTTTCATCGAGCATGTTTTAGTTTTTTTACAAAAGCTGACACAATTGTATAATTTTTAATAAAATCATCACTATACAATCTCATCACATAATCATAATCAAACCATGAATAATCTTGGACTTGTACGGTCGATTGCTGTACCTCCTTAGAATTGCGTTTTAAAAAGTTTTTGATATTTTGTGGAAATCCGTGGTAATCTGGTTTATTACCAAAGCTGTCGAAAAACATCCTACACCATCATCATTTGCATAAATGGCTAACCAGTGTTGTCCCGGCATTCCAGAAGGATGTGTGTTCAATATAAGCACTATATATTGTCCTGGCCCCACCATGGTCCAGAATGAAAGCCGCATTGTCCTCATTAAATGTGTACCACGACGTAGGATATTCAAATTCTATCAATCCTACTTCCCATTCTCCTTTTAGGTTTATAGTTCTCGCTTAGAGGGTTGTAAAATTAGATATTTTATTCTCCGGCTAAACAGATGAAAATGCTTTGCAGGGGATTGTAACATAAAAGCCAACCTCAGCCATCGTAGGTTTTACACAAATGTATACATTCTAGGCAGGTAACTTTGTCTTATGGTATCTGTACATCACCCAATTCTTTTTGATCAATCCATGATGCAAATTTTGCAGGCCATCCGAGCCATTGTACCAGCAATGATGTTTTTTTTACCTCTCTTCTTCTTGTCTAAAATATTTTCCACTTTAAATTTCTTGTTTTTACCTACAAGAATTTTAGGCATTTCTTTTTCATAAAAAACACCCGCAATAACATCTCCGTCGTAATCACTCAATCTGTAGACAGGTGGGTCTCGTGGGATACATGTGGTTATAGTGAAAAACTCTTGCGTGTAGTTTTCTCCCATAGCCTTTGGTAAATGGACCTCTTACTTTAGAAATTCGAATGATATCACCAACTTTGTACTTAAATGAGAGTTTGACACGGCGAGATCTGCTATCACCATATAGATTATGTAGCACCACCGATTCATTTTCTTAGTTTACATCAAGCGGCCTCATCTTGATGTTCCTATGCTAGCAGGCGTTTTACCCCTGCGTTATGTCTTGAAGTATATCAATATAGCGCTTTGAGTTTGTCGCTGTTAAATACCCCCACTTTACCTTTTAAGGTTCTGTTAAACCGTTCAACAACACATGACTTTAATTCAGAGGCTGTTGCGAAATGTGTAGTTATACTTTTTGGTGAGTTTTTGAAAGTGTTTGTTAAAGAACTCAGTCCCCCTATCGGTCTGTAACCTAACTGGATTTCGTTCTTTCGTTCGCAGTATGGATTGAAAGGCTTTAGCAACTTCTACACCAGTTTTGATTATTAACACACCTGTCCATGCATATTTACTAAAAAGATCTATGCATGTCAACAGAAAGTGGTTGTTGACATTTTCTTTGTCATATGCCGACATGTCCACTAGATCGGCCTGGAACTGCATGTCAATACCATAGACAAAAACCCTATTCCTTTTGTATTTTAGAGGAGCAGTTTTGTGCAGTGTGTAGAGCCATTCTGATACCTCTTTATCAGTTAAACGAACACCCGTTTCTTTTAAAACAGCATCTTTTAAACGTTGTTTACCTCCGAAAGAACCGGAGTTTGAAGGTGTGTAATAAATGTTTTTCATTTGTTCTTCAGACATATTGCCGCACCAGTATCCACAAAAGAATAACAGAGATAGTTTTAGTGTTGTGGGTTTTATTTAAAAACAGTTAAAGAAAATACATCATACGTCATCTAGACTGTGTAGGAATTTTATACACACCGCAATGTTTTTCTTAAGAATGTAATCAACCAGTGATTCAATAATCTCACAAACATCAGTCTGATCATTTCTTGATTTTGTAATTACACATAAATTGGTTACATACGTACACATACATAATAAGTCAATAATTCTAATAGAATTTCCAAATTCAGTCATCAGATCAAAGATTTTTCTGATAATTACAGCAATTGTTTCACCCGCATTAATGCATATGTGCATCAATTCAGTCCACTCATTTGAAACATTTTTTACAACAGACATTAGTTTCTTGGTGAAGCTTTTCCAAAATGTAGGCCTCGTCACGCAGTTCGTGCAAAATTGTGTCAACTGACCCCTGAATTCTCAGGGGATGGATCCTTAAACCACAATGGGCAAGCGCTTGAGCTATGATGTGATTAAGCTCTGGTTTAATCATACCAAGTGACAGCTCATCAAAGTTAGTGTAAAAAAATATAGGCATCAGGTTCAAACAGACAGCTGTGTCTAATTTGGCTAGGATGGTCGACTTCGCATTCGATACAGAGTTCTTTCAGTTTTTTGTTGATAAGATGTTCCAGAAGGACCACGACAGTTGCTTGATCTTGAATCCATCAGCACGAATACATCCATATGCGGCGTCGATACCCGCAAAGGCTGCGGCTCCTGCTAATGCATCAGCGTTGCCGTACGGGGTCGCGATGAAAGTCAGGTTGTGATACCCCAGATCCGTACAAAATTTATCCAACCAACTGTTGTCATAAGTTGGCAAATCGTTGTCCATTGGTGTTGCATTGTCGTCAGGCGTTGATAGAGCTGTCCAGGGGTTGATGGCGCAAGTGGTGGTTGACAGAGTTTCTTGAGACATGTTAACCGTTTGTAGCGAGTGAACCAAACTGAAACCATATTAATGGGTGTAGTATGTGGGTGGGGTTAAGAGGCGGTCCTTGGAGTTGGTGACACACCTCTCGGGGGGGAACTATTTAACTTTAACGGAAGTGTATCGTTCATAGTGATCACACCATTTAAACATTTTATCAATGCATGAGAAAATGTTGTCAAGCATATCGACATCTTTCCACTGAAACAAAAATATCAAGTCATAGTGCATGTGATGCTCAGACTGTGTAATCGGATAGACATATTCATGGAGCTTTGTCTTGATGTTGCATCGAAAAATATAAACACAGTCATCCGGTGACTTTTTACTATGGTCCCCGACCACACGATACCTTGTTTCAGGAATAACACCATCCCACTCCGCGGTGTACAAAGGGTCATCGCCGCAGTCTTTCAAATCTCTCCAAACATTATTAAAAAATATAAACCAGTCTTTGGCAGGAAAAATCAGACAGGGGTCCTGTGATGTGAAATAATCTCCAAGATCACCTGCATAGAGTTCGACGCAGCGTGATTTCTTGTCAAATAGATACCATCCCACGCGACTGCCAGACATAGAAAAATCATGCTTTACAAAATCAAAGTCTTCATGGAGAAAGTTTGTCAGACTAACTCTCTGTCTTTTCTTAGGTGCATAAGTAAGCTTTTCATCAATTTCCACAGATCCTCTTGTCGGCGAAATACACAGTTTTAGGAGGACGGTTTAGGAGCCTTTGGAGCAGCCATTGTACCAGTAGAGTGGGGACTTTAAAAATACAGCTTTTCTTAACATTGTTTAAATACCCTTGTATGATCAGGGGGGTGGTATGTGAAACAACTAGATCTGGAAAATATCAACAGCAGTGCTTCTTATTTTCTTTAACTTTTTATTGCCTTCATTCACAGGAGGTCAGAGACCATGCATTCTCAAATCAATTCCTTATCTCTTGTGCAAAGAAGTGGGGGTGTGAGGCAGCGAGATCTGGACATTATACATTTTTTTTCCTGAACAACAACAAAGGGTTCATAAATGTACATAGGATGTACGGTCAAAGGTCATAATAATAAACCTGGCAGGGGGTAATAAATTGTGGGTAATTAATCATGTTTTGACACACGGTGTATCATATTTTCTTCTCTCGTGTTTCTATGCACAGAGCCCAGGCTTCAAGAACACGACGAGCCCAAATGAACACTCCTGCACCGGCAACCACACGGCGGAAGGCGAAATCCAGGACCGGAGCGATGACCTTCTCCCCCACCACCGCCACCGGTCTTCGAGATTCCTACCAGTAACCGCTTTGCCGCCCTATGCGAGACAAAATGCAACGCTGTGGTCATCGGAGACTCAATCGTCCGGAACGTACGCGTTTCCTTCAATCAAGGTATAGAGACTGTATCTGTCCCCCGAATAATACAACCAAATAATAATTTATGTAAAAGTATTTATATATTTAATGAGCAAAACCATCGCCTAAAGTTTGGGCTACTTAATATTAGATCACTAAATCCAAAGGCAGTTATTGTAAATAAGATGATCACAGACAACAGTTTTGATATACTATGCCCTACTGAAACCTGGCTTAAGCCAAATGATTATTTTGGTCTAAATGAGTCTACTCCATCAAGCTACGGTTATATGCACGAGCCTCGTCCGGTTGGTCGAGGTGGTGGAGTCGCAGCAATCTTTAGAGACTTTCTCACCGTAACTCAGAAAACAAATCATAGATTTTAAATAATTTGAAGTGCTTGCATTGAACATAATTAATCCAAACAAAAGTAAAAAAACATTGCTTTCTCTTACATTGGCTACTGTGTATAGACCCCCTGGGCCTTACACTAATTTTCTGATAGAGTTCGCAGACTTCTTATCGGACCTATTGGTTAATGTCGATAAAAAACTGATTGTCGGAGATTTTAATATCCACTTAGATAGTCCTAAAGATCCATTAGCAGTGGCGTTTAAAAAGCTACTACACTCTTTTGGTGTAACGCAATACATCAATAGACCTACTCATCGACATAATCATACACTAGATTTGATTATATCTCACGGAGCCAATCTAACCAATATCGATATTATACCTCAAAGCGACAATGTTTCCGATCACCATCTTATAACATGTACACTGCGCACTGCAGAAATCAGTTGTATATCTCGTTATCGACAGGGTAGAACAATCATCTCAACTACTAAAGACAGTTTCATAAGGAACCTGCCAGATCTGACTTCTTTAATAACCTTGCCAACAAATATAGAATCGCTCGACGACATGACCAGCAACATGGGCACTATTTTCTCTAATACATTAGAAGCAGTCGCACCTATGAAGTCAAAAAAGATTAATGAAAAGATCATAGCACCATGGTACAATAGCACCACTCGCGCCCTAAAAAGAGAAAACCGTAAACTGCAGCACAAATGGAAACAAACCCAATTAGAGGTTTTTAAAATTGCATGGAAAGAGAGTGCAAACTGCTACAAAAAGGCACTAAAAGCAGAAAAAGCCGAGCATCTCCGTAACCTCATAGAAAATAACAAAAACAATCCAAGGTTTTAATTTAGTACAATTGCTAAATTAACAAACAAACAGACTTCACCTGACCTGGCTATTCCGCCGCACCTTGGTAGCAATGAATTCATGAATTTTTTGGCAGGGAAAATCGAAAAAATACGAGACAACATAGCCAAAACCAAACCTCCAAGTGTGTCTGAAGAATTAGTTTCGACCATCATCCAAAAAGAAAAGCTACAGTGTTTTTCTCCTGTAAGTCAGGAAGATTTAATTAAACTTATTGCAACATCCAAACCGACAACATGCTTATTAGACCCCATTCCGACTACCTTATTAAAAGAGCTACTATTTGTTGCAATTGAGCCAATTATTGACATTATTAACACGTCAATTAATCTAAGCCATGTCCCAGAACCCTTTAAGCTGGCTGTAATTAAGCCTCTTATCAAAAAAACAAACTTAGACCACCAACGAACTTGGAAGCTATAGACCGATTTCAAATCTCCCGTACTTGTCTAAACTACTAAATGTACTAAAAGTAGTGTCCATTCTACAAAATACTTTCCTACAAAATAATGACAAACACGAAAAGTTTCAGTCAGGCTTCAGACCGCATCATACCACTGAAACTGCGCTCGTTAGAATTACAAATGACCTTCTTATTGCATCAGATAAAGGTAACATCTCACTCTTAGTCCTGCTTGACCTTAGTGCTGCTTTCGATACTGTAGACCATAAAATACTATTAGATCGTTTACACAATTATACCGGTAATCAGGGACAGGCACTACAATGGTTTAGATCTTACTTAACAGACCGATATCAATATGTCCATTTAAATGGGAAATCGTCAAATCTCACGCAAGTAAATTATGGATTACCTCAGGGATCGGTTTTAGGACCCATGCTTTTCTCCATATACATGCTGCCCCTTGGCAACACATGGAATTAGCTTCCATTGTTATGCAGATGATACTCAGCTATAGATCTCATCAAGACCAGATGATTCCTTCAAACTATCCAAACTGGCAGAGTGCATCGAGGACATAAAACATTGGATGACTAGTAATTTCCTTCTTTTAAACTCTAGCAAAACGGAAATATTACTTATAGCACCAAAATCAAGTAAACAGAATATCTCCGATTACAGCCTGCAAATTGAAGGCTGCACTGTTACTCCAACAAATACAGTTAAAGACCTAGGCGTTATATTAGACGGCAACCTGTCACTTAAAAATCACATCTCAAATATCACAAAAACAGCCTTCTTCCACCTTAGAAATGTTGCCAAAGTACGAAATATTTTATGTGTTGCTGATGCAGAAAGGCTTATTCATGCATTTGTGACCTCAAGACTTGACTATTGTAATGCTCTACTTAGTGGTTGTCCTGTATCATCAATAAACAAACTACAGTTAGTTCAAAAATGCAGCTGCCAGAGTTCTTGCCAGGTCAAGAAAATACGATCACATAACCCCAGTTTTATCATCGCTTCACTGGCTACCCATTAAATAACGTATTGATTTTAAAATTCTTTTAATTACTTACAAAGTTTTAAATGGTTTAGCCCCTACTTACTTAACTGAGCTTTTATCACATTACAACCCTTCATGCTCTCTACGATCTCAAAACTCAGGGCTTTTAATGACACCTAGGATAAAAAAATCCACTAAAGGGGGTCGAGCTTTCTCATACGTAGCACCAAAACTCTGGAATAGCCTTCCTAATACTATTCGAGGGTCAGACACACTCTCCCAATTTAAATCTAGATTAAAGACACATCTTTTCATCCAAGCTTTCACTTAATGCATAGTTAATGAACAGCAGCTACGCTAATTATTCTCCTTCTGCCCTCGCCTCGCCAAGTTTGTACTCATGAGCAATGGCTCTGAAGCTTTTTATACAGTATATCAGGGGGGGGAGACCGGCATGCAAATTTGACTACCCAAATTTCATTGGCCTCTTCTAAAGTAGTCCGAGCTGATAGGTTCCCATGGGCGAACCCCATCTGTCGGTTCGACACAACGTCGAAAGACAGACAGAAAGGGTACTGTCCGATTGCACGGACTCATTATGCTTTAAGATGAGCGTATTCCACCTCAGCGTGTCATACAAACAATATAAGATAATAATTAAAAGAAAAGTATTCAATTGCACACAAAAATTTACTTTAAAATGAGAGTATTCCACCTCAGTTTGTCATACAAACAATATTAGGACTTTTTATTGTGGATTTTTTAAAGTACAGGCCTTCAAAATTGCTTTTTTGTATTATTATTTCTATAAATTCAGATAATAATTAAAAGAAGCCTATCCAATTGCACACAATCATTACACTTTAAAATGAGAGTATACCACCTCAGTGTGTCATACAATCAATATCAGGACTGTTTGTTGTGGATTTTTTAATGTACAGCTCTTCAAAATGGCCTTTATGTATTATTATTTTTATAAATTCAGATAACAATTAAAAGGAAACTATCTGATTCCACAGACTCATTTCACTTTTAAATGACAGTATCCCACCTCAGTGTGTCACATAAACAATATCAGGACTATTTATTGTGGAGTTTTTCAAATACAGGGGTCACAAGTTTGATGAGGCCAATAACTGTGCTATGTGTTCACTGACAATGCCTGCTGCATCTGTGTCCAGTGACATATTGGGTGAGTTTTTGGTTTAGTAATGAAAGGCGAATAGAAAAAGTAAACATATTACACTGTAGCAATTTAAATTAAGCTGTTCATGATATTTCCACCTTCATACTCTCTAGATCCAGCGTGACATGTGTGAGAGATAGTACCACGAATGCTGCCTGGACATGTCCGAAGCTAAGCTGAAACGGGCCAGAGCTAACATATGGAAATGCATTGTGTGCCCTTAAATCCACTGGTTTCTTTTTTTTTTAATTGGCATAATTGAAATGACTTAATATTGTATACAGTTCAAGTGTGTGTTCTTGTAAAAAAATATATATTTTTTTTATTTTAATTATTGTATTTAGTCTCAGTGTTGTAATGTAAAAAACAATAGTGTACAATTTTGCTGAAATTGTTAATATTTTCAATATAATTCCAGTAAATAAAAACAGATTTAGCAGTAATTGAAGGATATTACTGTTGTTATTACATATTTTATTACGTATTTCTTATAGTGTGAAGATATATTTTTGTTTCATACATTCATTCATCATATAATCTGCACTGTGAAAACATTGAAAACTGTGTGTGATATTGAAGTGCTTGCAGCAGGGGAATGTGAGTGTGTGGAGGAGAGGGGTCATCTTCGGCTGCAGTTGTTTAGAAGAGTGGGGGAGGTGTGTGGAATGTATGTTGTTTTTTCAGGAATGTTTTGCAGGAACCAAAGAGGACAAAGCAAAAGTTGATGATTGGTGGAAATAAGGGAGACCCCCGGCCCCCCTGCAGAAGAGAGAACGACGAGACATACCATATATATATTGTGTGATGATGTTTTTTCTGGGTTGTTCTTTTTGAGACGTTGTTTCTGAGACAACCCAGGGCTGTATTTTGATACTTTCTGACCAATAAACTTCAATACTTGTTAGAGAATGCCTTCCTTCGATTTTTGAACATGCAGGACGCCTTGAAAGTCCAACAATTGGTGACCCCGACGCCGGCAAGACCGGAGAAAAGGAGGCATTTTTAAGCGATCTAGAGGACGGCAGAAGACCGGACCCCAAAGGCGAGACGGATTCAGGTTCAACACAGAGCCGGCTAAGAAAATTGAGGTAAGCAGAAATCTGTTTAGTCGAATTCTGCAAATTGGATATACTAAATTGATGTGTTGAATTTGATGAACATCTCGTGTGAGTAAATACGTGAAGAAGGATTTGAAGTTTGTTGTACAGATAAGTGGGATTGATTTCTGTGGTTCGGCGTAACCATAAAAAAGTGGGTTAAAGTCCCATTTTGGGAAAGTGGGTTAAAGTCCTACTTTAAAGCAGTGGGTTAAAGTCCCATTTTGGGAAAGTGGGTTAAAGTCCTACTTTAAAGCAGTGGGTTAAAGTCCCTCAGAAAATATAGGTTAAAGTCCTGTATAGAGAAGTATAGGTTAAAGTCCTATAGTAATAAAGTGGGTTAAAGTCCCTCAGAAAATATACAGTTGTGTTCAAAATTATTCAACCCCCACTGAAATTGATTGTTTTGGTCGGTTTGACATTGATTATGATCATTCAGTCACCCTGCTTACAATTAAATCAAAGAGGCACGTGTAGGTCAGACAAATATAACATAACATTTATAATGAAATAACCACAAATGTCTTTTCTGAGCTCACATCATTATCAGTTTTATTCAACCCCCAAGTGACATTCAATCTTAGTACTTAGTACAACATCCTTTTACAGTTATAACAGCTTTTAAACGTGAAGCATAGCTTGACACAAGTGTCTTGCAGCGATCTACGGGTATCTTCGCCCATTCATCATGGGCAAAAGCCTCCAGTTCAGTCACATTCTTAGGCTTGCGCACTGCAACTGCTTTCTTTAAGTCCCACCAGAGGTTCTCAATCGGATTTAAGTCTGGTGACTGCGATGGCCACTTCAAAATGTTCCAGCCTTCAATCTGCAATCATGCTCTAGTGGACTTGGAGGTATGCTTGGGATCATTGTCCTGTTGAAAGGTCCAACGTCTTCCAAGCCTCAGGTTTGTGACGGACTGCATCACATTGTCATCCAATATCTCCTGGTACTGAAGAGAATTCATGGTACCTTGCACACGCTGAAGCTTCCCAGTACCTGCAGAAGCAAAACAGCCCCAAAGCATGATTGACCCCCCGCCATGCTTCACAGTAGGCAAGGTGTTCTTTTCTTCATAGGCCTTGTTCTTCCTCCTCCAAACATAGCGTTGATCCATGGGCCCAAACAGTTCTAATTTTGTTTCATCAGTCCACAGAACACTATCCCAAAACTTCTGTGGTTTGTCCACATGACTTTTGGCATACTGCAGTCGACTCTTCTTATTCTTTGGGGACAGCAAGGGGGTGCGCCTGGGAGTTCTGGCATGGAGGCCTTCATTACGCAGGGTGCGCCGTATTGTCTGAGCAGAAACTTCAGTACCCACATCTGACAAATCTTTTCTTAGTTCCTCAGCAGTCACACGGGGACTTTTCTCCACTCTACGCTTCAGGTAGCGCACAGCAGTCGAAGTCAGCATCTTCTTTCTGCCACGACCAGGTAGCGTTTCAACAGTGCCCTTTGCCTTGAATTTGCGAATGATGCTTCCTATGGTGTCTCTTGGTATGTTTAACATCTTTGCAATCTTCTTATAGCCATTGCCCTTCCTGTGAAGAGTAATCAGCTGTTCTCTTGTCTTCCTGGACCATTCTCTTGACCTCACCATGTTTGTAACCACACCAGTAAATGTCTAGAAGGAGCTGAGTATCACAGTCATTTTAAAGCTGCCTAATTGGTGCTTATTAGGCTTTATTGCTGCTCCCTGATATCCACAGGTGTTTTCAATACCTGATTGAAAACACTTCATTGAACCTCTGTTCTTCAGAGTGGTAGTCTTTAAGGGGTTGAATAATTATGTCAATGAAGAATTCACAAAAGAAACATTTACTACTGTATTACAAAACTAATTGATGTCATTTTAGTTGCATATGGTTCTTTAAGAAGTCCTTGTAAGATTTCATTCTGAATACAATTACAAATGTACACTAAATTCCCTAAAACCATTTACAGCATTGGGGATTAAATAATTTTGAACACAACTGTAGGTTAAAGTCCTGTATACAGAAGTATAGGTTAAAGTCCTATAGTAATAAATTGGGTTAAAGTCCCTATTAACTGTATTGAGAAAAGCAGTTAAAATGTCAGAATTTGAAAGAGAATGTGAGGAATATGGATGTCCACCACTGGTGGAACAATGGGGAAATGTAGTGGATATGTTATTGGCTCAAGCGGAGCCTAAGTGTCATAAAAAAGAAAAGAAACTATGGGAGAATAAATGGAGTCAGATATGTATTGAGAACGGGTGGGACACACCTGAGAAAATGTGAAGGCAGTGAAGTCAGAGAAAGAAATGGCAAAAAAATCAGGAAGTGCTCAGAGTAACTCATCTGATAAAACAGCATATACCCCGCCCACTAAACTATATCCGGACTTACAATTGTTGAAAAAGCAAACATGCAGCAAATTCAAGTAAGAGTAAAGGAAGGAGATGTTGATGTAGACATAGCTGAATTAAATGACTTGAGACAACAAGTGCAACAATTGGCAGCACGGCTAGATGGCGCCCCAAGATCAGACTTCCAGGAGGAACAGGGGTCAAAGCATAGTGAACATGGTGAAGGCAGTGAGGTAGGTGACGATGGGCGACAGTTAGAACAAAGCATACATAGTGAAGGGGCTGTAGGTGGGGATGACAGGGAAAAGCAACATAATGTGACCATCACTGGAACAATGACTTCCACCGCTATATCAACAAGGACGAGATCGAAGAATAAAATAATACCACTTTCCTTTAAATTACCCACATATACCAAAGAGTCAGAATGGGATCTTTCCCTGTTGAATGCAAAGGCACAGCATGACGATGAGTATGATGACGGCAACTGTGTAAGTACTGCCACTCAGCAATTGCGTGCTGGTACAGAGGGACCATTACAAATGCCATTAGTACAGGGAAGACAGGGTCAGGTTAAATACCAGACATGGAGTCATAGTGATATGACCGCAGTGTTGGCCAAATTGCCCCCCATCACCTCAGGGGGAGGGAGATGGCTGAATACATTTGTGACATTTTCAGAACAGCAGTAATGACAGGAGCCCCCAACGGTGTAAAACAGGCTATGGAAAACAACCCAGACATACCAGTGGCCTCCAATGAGGTCTGGGAGAGACATTTAGTGCACCACATAGACATGGCTGTTGATAAACAAGACAGGGAGTCAGAGGAATTGGAAAAAACAAAAAATCAGCTGTTAAAGTTACAATTAGAGGTAGCTAAAAAGATTACTGGCTCAGCCAAAGTTAAACAAATGCCCCAGCAACAGGCTACTGCATCACCCGGTTTAGCACCTCCCTTCATTCCCCCAGATTTTGGTTACCACAGTGAGGGTGCGTACCCATACCAATGGCCACAGTGGGGTCAGTGGGGAGGCTATAGACGACAGAGGGGTGGGAACCGAGGATATAGAGGACGAGGGAACGGGGGTGGTGGACAGGGGAAGGGTGCTTGTTTTGGGTGTGGAGCTACTGACCATTGGCAAAGGGAATGTCCCTACCAGCCAGGGGAAGGTCAAAATATAGGGGCACCTGTGGAGGGATGGGGTCCTCGTAGAGGTGCACCTAGTGGTCGTGGTCGAGGCAGGGGGCCACATACACCACCAACCCCACACAACCCGGGGCAAACACTTCCGTTTCCTTCAACGCAGGCCCCCGTGCTCCCAACATGGGGCCAGGAGGAAGATGCGGAGGAATTTTGAAGGGGCCCCCAGAGAAACACCATGAGGGGGATGGCTGAACCCCTCATGGAAATAGTGGTCAATGAAAAACCACTAAAAGCCCTGGTGGACACTGGGGCAACATACTCTACTGTAACAAAAGGATTCATAACAAGAAATGACTTGAGTGATAAAACAGTAGGAGTAATGGGTTTCTCTGGAGGGTTGGAGAGATGGCCTATGACAAAAAATCTAACTGGGCATGTTGCAAATCAGAGCTTACCGCACTCATTCCTGTACTCCTCCAACGCGCCAGTACCCCTGTTGGGTAGAGACTTACTGATCAAATTAGGCGCTAGCATTTTATGTTCACCACAAGGGGTAATTGTAAGCTTTCCAGACGGCACACAAGTTGATTGTTCGCGGGCTGCAGAGTTGGGTTACACACAAAATGTCCTGTTAGGAGGCCCACTGAAAGAGGCTGCTGAAATCTATTGGGTCGAATTAGAGATTATCCCATCCCCAACGAGTGTAGTATCACTATATAACAACCACAGGCCATGGATAACAAACATAGATGTTTACCCATCGCCCATTGACCCCCTCCATTGCACACTGTTCTATGACAGAAATGACAATGTCATGTACCATGAGCTGTTTAATAGCATAGAAGGAAATAGATGGCGTCTTACAGGGGACGGCCTGTACATAGGGAAGGAAGGTATTGTGGCCCCTATCACTCTGACTGAGGAACAGCAGGAGTGGTATGAAATGACAGACACAGCTGCACCACACATTTCCATGTCACTGCACCCAGGCCATGAAGCAAGAGAGTTAGGAGGGATGACCAAACGATTGAGAAAAGTTAATGACTGGCAACTAACAGGGTATGACATGGTCTTATATTCGCCAACAACAGAATCATATTGGGTTCAGGCGACCACTGAGGACATAGGTATTTTAACACATAAACAGATATCTAGGAGCCACGGCAGAGAGCAGACAGATGGCCCCAGAGCTGAGCAGTTGATTGCAGCCCAGCTATCTGACTTGTGGTCTCAGGGACCAACAGATGTTGGTCTGTGCCATGTGCTACCTGTAACATTTCAATTGACTTCCACAGACCCAGTTTGGGTACCTCAATATCGTAATAAGCCAGAAGCAGATGAAGGTATTGCATCAACTTTCCAGGGACTCCTAGAGAGGGGAGTGATCACCCCTTATAGGTCCCCATGGAACATCCCCCATTTTTCCAACACAAAAACCAGTCACCAACAAGTACAGACTTGTTCATGACCTCAGATGAATTAACAGCATGGTAGTGACACCAACACTAGCTGTCCCGAACCCATACATCACCCTCTCAAATTTGACCCGAGCTCACCAGTGGTTCACATGTATTGACCTGGCAAATGCATTTTTCTGTATACCACTGTCTGAGGAATGTAAGTCATGTCTGGCATTCACCTACAGGGGGTGCCAGTACTTTTATAACAGACTTCCCCAAGGGTTTATTTTGTCACCAGGAATATTTAACCAGGTTCTGAAGGAACAATTGCAAAATTGTGTACTTCCCAAAGAATGCGTGTTAATAATGTATGTTGATGACTTACTGTTAGCCGCAACAACAAATGAAGACTGTCTGTTGGCCACCAGTGCCATATTGTCTCAAATGTATGTATCTGGTTTCAAGGTCAGCAGAGAAAAACTGCAAGTAAGCAGACCATCTGTTACATTTATGGGCAGAGTGATCAAATCCCAAGGCTCTACACTCTCCCACCGTCAACGTGACTCTATTTTGACATATCCGAAACCGACCAATGTAAAGGACATGCTTTCCTTCCTCGGCCTCACAGGTTTCAGCAGAAATTACATCCCTATGTATGTTTCCTTAACCACGCCCCTCAGACAGATCGTGAAAGAGCAGGGTATGAAAATTTTAAAGGCTGAATTAACATGGACCCCTGAAGCAGAACAGGCTTTTATCACATTGAAAGCACAATTGGCACATGAAGCTCATTTGAATTGTGCTGACTACTCTCTAAGTTTCTTCCTAGATGTCTCTGAAACAGGAAGCAGTACACATGGGGTGCTATTCCAAAAGCAGGCAGGAACGAGGAAGATTTTAATGTATGTCAGCGTCCTCCTGGACAGCATTGAACAACGACAGCCTAGTTGTGCTAGGTTTGCTGCAGGTTTGGCTAAAATCATTGAAAAGACATCTCACATTGTCATGGGCTACAAATTGATGGTTCTCACCACCCACTCCACTATGTCATTTGTTAATTCAGCAGCATTCACTTTTTCACCTCTGAGGCAGTGAAAATTAGCAAAATGTCTTGCAGCACCAAACATCACGTACACACACGAGGGTATTAACATGGCAGACCTCGTAACTGATGGTTTGCCCCATGACTGTGCACCGATCACGGAATTAGCTTCCCGTGTCAGAGCAGATCTCTCTGCTTCTCCACTGACGAGTCCTCCACCAGTTATGACGTTGTTCACAGATGGGTGTTGTTTCAGATCAGAGGACGGTTCACTAACAGCTGCATTTTCTGTAGTGGAGCAAACCGAAACAGGTTTCATTACCAGGCTATCACTAAAACTGAAGGGTAAACAATCAGCTCAGAGAGCTGAAATGATAGCTTTTATAGAAGCATTGAAAATTGCAGGGAAGAATAGAGTGAACATCTTTAGCGATTCTGCATATGTCGTCACGGCAGTGCATGTTGAACTTCCAGTTTGGCAAAGGTGTGGTTTTGTCACAACATCAGGCAGACCAATCACACATGACAAAGAAGCCAGAGACCTCTTGGAGGCTCTGATGATACCTGTAGAAGTTGCCATCATCAAATGTCAAGGCCACTCGAAAGACAATTCATTAATTTCTAAAGGTAATGATGACGGGACGCAGCAGCAAAAATAGCCGCAGGTTACAACAAATTGCAGATGGTGGCAAAGACCTCTTGGTGATTGTTGACTATTTCACGGGCTGGCCAGAAGCTTATCCTGTGGGAAGGGAAGACAGTACTGCAGTGATTAAGTGTTTAATCAATCATTACATCCCACACCATGGTTTTCCCAGACGAGTTAGATCTGATAATGGCAGCCATTTCCAAAATGAACATTTGAAGGTGGTTAAGCAGTCTATGGGTCTCACACATGCTTTTGGGTCTGTCTACCACCCACAATCCCAACGGAAGGTCGAACGTATGAACCTAACATTGAAACTAAAATTGGCTAAAATCTATGCACAGACCAAATTGTCGTGGTTATCTGCCCTTCCTCTTGCATTAATGTCTGTACGTTCCTCTGTTAACAGGATTTCTGGCTTTACACCATTTGAATTGCTTACAGGTCGATCATTTCCTGGACCAACCACACCTCTGCACCCAGATACCATCAAGCCTCTGTCACATTGTGCCTATTTTGACAAACTAACTGCTCTGATCCAACACTTTTCCCAGCAGGTCACACCGGAGACTGAACCAGAACCTGTTCCATCACCCACTGAGTGGGTGCGACTGAAGACCTTCCGCAGGAAGTGGAACGAGCCCAGGTGGTCTAAACCACTGAGTGTCACCTCACGAACATCCCACTGTGTCCGCCTCCAAGGAAAAGGCGACACCTGGTATCATTTGTCTTCTTGTGTAGCGTGTGATTCACCAAGCAGGTCTCTGGAACAGACGGCTGTGGACCTGAGATCTCATGTCCAAGAGAGGGAGGGTGTTGAAGGTGAAGTACAAGGCAGTTCAGAAAAAGGAAAACTTTTACAGATCGTACACAAGAAAAGTGACATTTTTGCAAGTCCACCAGAGGAACCTCTAGCGCACTGTGTAAGTGAAGACTGTGCATACGGAGCAGGTATTGCAGTGACATTTAAAAACAGGTATGGGGTGGAGAAAGTGAGACAGCAAAACAAAAGAACAGGTGGCTGTGCAGTAACTCACGAGGAGGACGATAGAACTATTTTTCACCTAATCACAAAAGTAAAATACACTGATCTCCCCACATACAAAGATTTCACAAATAGTTTAAGACACATGAGAGACTGGTGTGTAGAACATAACGTGAGAAGTGTTTCTGTACCCCGGCTGGGGTGTGGTCCGGACAAACTAGATTTCCAAAGAGTCCAGAGCATCTTAAGTGAAGTGTTCACAGGGGTGGACATAGTCATAACCATATGTAGCGTGAGGGCACCATAAACCTTATGGGCGATTAATATGCCCAATCAAATATAGCCTGACTACGCCACCCTGAATCTGTCAGGGAAAGTTAAGTTTGAGGTTGAAGCACAGATTCAATGTGTACCTTACCAAATGGAAGGAACAGAGACGTGTTTTTAGAAATAACAAAATTCACAATTTATTAACAAACATAATACAGAAAATGACACCCGAGTATGAGCCTTACTTCATTGGTGTAATAATACGTTGCGCTGTAATCTTAAAAGAGAGAACACCAACTACAAGAAACAAACAAACCCCCCCAAAAAACTAGCGGAAACTCGAGGAGGACTGACTGGCCACTGACGTGAGCTCACTATTGCCCATGTAAAATTCACCAGCAAACGTGTCTAGGAAAAAAAGAAAGACACACAAGCACGCGCACACACACACACACACACACACACACACACAAAGTGCACAACACACAGTGTACATGCAACACCAACGAAGGATATACACCAACGAAGGATATCCGACAAAAAGACCACACCGTGCTCCAACCAGCACCCCTCAGTGATCCGCTAAAACACAAAAGAAAATAAACAAATTAGTTGGTTCTCAGAATAAAAATGCTCATGAAAATGACCATTATAGTTTAAGCAGCCCATATGCCGACATAAAACAGCAGCAATCAGCCTTACTACGAGCGTCACAATATTAAATATAAAATTAATAACAGACCTTAACAAAAACCAAAAGAAAGAAAAAAAGGGTAGGAAAGACAGCAGTGGCAAGTGTAAACTGGAAATCCGATGCTCTACTGAGTTGAACAGAGCCACAGCGCCATTTTCAATGGTCACTAACATACGTCCACCAGCCCCACGACCATCAGAGAGATATAAGCAGCCTCTCAATATACTCAATCTACACTACCACGCACAAGCATGGGGGAACAGCCTTCTTTGAAGTCTCATACAGCGAACAAAGCCTGTAGTCCACACAAACAACTGCTCTTCCGGTCTTTTAAAGCGCAAGGAAATCTAATCAAGTGCACAACTCCGCCCACAAAGAAATTTCTTAAAGGGGCCAAATCACTTTTACCTCGCTACACATATATTCATTGTAAGCATTATAAGTGTATGTCATAAACTTTAGATAGGATTTTTATACTCTTTATATTTTCTAAAGATTGTTAGAAAAAAAAACAATAATTAAATTGTGGTCATAACAAGTGAACCAAACAGAAGGACATAAAGCACATAAATACAACCACAAATTAACTTAGTGATAGTTCACCCCAAAATTTTTATTCTGTCATCATTTACTCACCCTTTTGTCATTTCAAACCTGTGTGACTTTCTTCTGCAGAACACAAAAGAAGATATTTTGAAAAATGTTGTTAACTGGAAGCCATTCACTTGCATTGGTTTTGTGTCCAAACAATAGACGTGAAAGGGGTCCAGTGCTGTTCAGTTAACAACTTTCTTTATAATATCTTCTTTTCTGTTCTGCAGAAGAAAGAACGTCTTAAAGGTTTGAAATGACAAGAGGTTGACAGAATAAATTTGCTTGTGTGAACTATAACTTTAATACACAACAAGTGTGCCCTAATCAGAACCAATGAGATACCATAAAAATAACAATTTAACAGGAAACACACAGAACAAAAATTCAAGACATAGAAAATTAAACCAATACATATTTAACGTAACAAATTTAACCCCCCCCTTATAAAAATCCAAGCCCTGATATTGCAATACATTTTTGTAAAAATGCTAATAAATCTATAAAAAATGTTTTTCCCCCATGTTTTTCAAAAAAATTCTAATCTTGCCAAACATCTGTGAGAGAACAGCAGACAGAAGACACCACACCCAGTTCAGAATGGGTGTTAAATATATGGAGTGATGTAATAAATTTGATGTTAGCCGATTACTTATTTTATTATTGTATATTTGCATGCATTTGTAAGAAGAAAATAAGTGCAGTTTTGCAAAAATTGATATCCAATGGTGCCTTAAAGAAAAAAGGCGTGTACATCTGTTTAAGCGTTAAATTAAAATCATCTGTTCACTTTCATGTCAACATGCTGTTATGTAGCCATGATGGGCAGGTTCACTTCGGTACTGGGACAGATGTGGTTTGTGTTTCAAAGTTGTTGCTTCTATCGAGGATTAGAGTGAGAAGTATGGGTTTTAAATGTGTGAAACTGCTTTTTTGTATTGTTTGTGTGGTGCAGTCTGCTGTGGAGGAGAGCTCTACAAAAAAGAAAAATGGGAAAAAAGGTAACAAATAAATTTGATAACGATAAACAACAGATTTGCAGATTATGCATGTTTATTATGGCTTTCAGTGTATTTGTGCACTGTGTAGTAGAGAAAATGATTGAAATTAATTGATGCATGATGTAATTTGTGTTGGTTGAAGCCTCAAATTCGGCAAACAATGCTGCTATTGAGGAGCTGAAGAAACAGATTGATGAGATTTTACAGGATCTGAACCTGATAAAGGAACATCAAGCTTTGCAAACAGGTATTTAATAAAACTATAACTTATTGCATGCATGTTAAAAACATTAGTAAGATGCCTTTATTTCATTTTCTGGTCTAACACTTTTTTATAAAAAGCTGAAAATATATTTGTGTTTACAAAATTTAATTGTAACATATACAGTATTTATATATTTGTCTACATAGATAATTTTAAGTGTATATGTTCCTCAAAAATCCCACATAAGTACCGCAGACTGTCTTTGTGAGATATGTGGAATTCAATGATGTCTGTTGTGCATTAGTCACAGGTTATAATCTTGAAGATTAATGTCAATTCTGAGCAAAGTGCTGTTTAGTGTTAATCTGCTTGACTTTTGTTTCAATTTCCTTCTTCACCCTTTCCTTTTCAGTTTGCCTGAAAGGTACCAAGATCCCAGGCAAATGTTTTCTAGCTGACCCAATAAAGAAGAACTTCCACACAGCAAATGATGACTGCATTGCAAAAGGTGGAACACTTAGCAGCCCTCTCTCTGGTGATGAGAATGACCAGTTGTACGCGTACGTTCGCCAGACCATCGGTCCAGAAGAGCAGATCTGGTTGGGTATCAATGACATTTTAAAGGAGGGGGAATGGATGGACCAAACAAGCTCCACCATACGCTTCAAGAACTGGGAATCAGAAATCACCCATCAGCCTGATGGTGGCCGCAGTCAGAACTGTGCAATTCTTTCCAGCAATGCAAATGGCAAGTGGTTTGATGAGGCCTGTCGTGCTGAAAAGGCATCTGTCTGCCAGTTTAACATAGTCTGAGCAATTTGTGGAGCAACAAGCGTCAGAAAGATATTTTGTCACAACTAAGAAATGTTTTATCAGTATTTGTGTATTGAACATAAAGAACATGTAATCCTTTTTTGCTACATTTATATACTGTATATAACTCACATATATCATAAGGTTATCACCAAAGGATCATGGATGTTTGTTATGGAAGTTGTCGTTGATCAGTAATCAATAATCAATAATTTAAACGTTTCTTTAAAAAAAGGCATGATTCACACAAGTGTTGGTCATTAATGAAGACTTGGCATGAAGACCATGCAATTACATATTCACATGCAATGCATCTAAAGTACTTTTAATTGTTTGGTTCTGCATTTTTTCTGTAATTATGACCCCCAATAAAAGTTTTTTATACCTTACCTGGCAAATATATCTCAAAACTGATTATGGTGCAGTTAACTAATAGATATGGTGGGAATTTATCCAGATTTGATTGATGGACGAGATAAGAGCTGCCATTCACTTTTTATTAAATGAAAAGCATTTTTTCAAATTTCATTTCAGAATTGTATTTATATTAAACTTTTACATGGTGGCAAAGCAGCTTTACGGAAATCACAAATTAAATTAAACGCATTTAATAGCTTATGAATAAAAAATGACACATGGTATCATTGCAGATGTTTTATGAAATGTACAATAGAGATACTACTTTGAGATTTCTGGGGCACCACTGACCAGCATAGTAGAAAAAAAATATTGTATATTCATTTTGTTCTTTTAACAAAATAAGATATTTTGAAGAATTTAGGAAAACAAACAGTGGCACCTTTGATTAACATTTGACAACCCCAGAAATCTCAGTTGCTAACGTTCTTCTAAAATCTTTCTTTGTTTTCAAAAGAACAAAGACATTTATACAGTTTTGGAACTTGAGGTTGAGTAATTCGTGACAGAATTTTCAGTTTTGGGTGGAGTATCCCTGTAATGTGAGGACAATGTGTCTAGAGAGTCTATTCAGATGATACATGTTACCATGACAAACGGTTTCAAAGATTTATCTTTTTTCCCCTGGTAGACAGGACCGGTACTTACATGTCTTTTACACAGTAGATAATTTCCCAGGTGCCTTATCATCCTGTAAATAAACTGACTTGCCTTAGGGGACTATAAACATCTTACATGTAAAACATGTTCACAACAATAAATTATCAGGTTTTTTAGTAAGAGAAATACTTTTGTTATCACAATGTTATCTAAATTCATGTAAATATCAAGGAAGGAATATCATACCCACTACACTTGAAAAGCTTGCACACCTGTTTAGCTTTGAATGTATGTCTTTAGGGTACTCCCACTGAAAAAAATAAGACTTGTTCCTGTATCTGTGAGTCATGTGCTGGAGCTATACGGTTTTCCAAAATGACACAACCGATGACTGAATCTTTGGCTTTTGTAAGGGTTCATTTGTATGAGCTGTTCATTTTCAAACACACAAGTTACATAACACTGTTTTTGAATTACGCAAAATGCTGACAAAATTGTCATATGATGAGATGTGCACAGAACAGTTCTTTACAGTATGAACAAAAATACTTTTTTTTAGACTGGTTAGGGCTAGTTGTTCTATTTGGAAGTTGTTAGAAGCGCTATGTAGTTGTTATAATCACAAAATAATCCTAGATGCCTGTATATGAGTCATTCCACGAAACCGGTACGATTTGAGTCCCTCTGACCCTTTTAATTGTATTTTATCTATTGGGTCAACAAAATTTATTTTTAAAAGCTTTTTGTATTAATCGAAATGTCTCCTTTAATAAGATTTAAAAACATGAAATAGATTTTATATTTATATTAGAAATGATCTTGATTTTTTCCTTTGATACCACCTATTTTGTCATGTCCCTCATGGCCTTCTATGAAAGTATACTTCGGATATGAATAATTAAATTAGAATAAAATCCATACATTTTGCCATTCTCATAAATATATATCTGTGCTTTATTGCTGTTAATAATTTTTTTCTTAGTAAATTCATGATTATTCAGTAAAATTATATTATTTAGTTCTGTACCTCTGTAACCCCTAAACCCCGTTACACAAATTAATCTCCTCCCATAAAAATAATGAACTGATCCATATGTCACCTCATTAACAGGAACTGACATCATAAGTCCTCTGGTCAAGCTGTGAGCAGACCAGTGGCGGATCTAGAAAATTTTGCATGGGGGGGCAAAGGGGTGGCAAGAGGTCTTGGCAGGGTTGCAGGGGTAGGCCTACATGGAATCCCTATATATGAATTGCTTTAAAAAAACAAACACAAAAACACTTTTAAACTTCATTAGTTATTGTTTAATCATGCCCTTACACACTACAACATTTTTTAATTCACAACAGGAATAAGCCCAGTGTTCAAACAAAACAAAACTGTGCATCTTTTAAAAAGTAAAAGTATAAAAAGCTAAATGAAAAATATAAAAAAGTAAATTAATTGTGTCCAAGATGTCCAATACTAATAATAGGTATGATGACAAAATTTTCAAACACCCCTAAGCTCAAAATGGATCACATGACGAGACAGAGCTGAAAATTCCCTTTCCGACGATACCTGAATTGTGAAAATCAGTTGAGGATTGCGAAAGTTATGATATGTATAATACCGTGGAATATAGTAAAATAGTTAACATTAACTCCAATGGAAGTCGTGTGACCGAAAATGCTTATAATTAACACATTTTTGCTTGTAACTTCATTATTTTATCAGATATTTGCACGAAATTTGAAACGAATGTAGAATTTTGTTAGTTCTTTCAAATGAAATCATGAAAATATACTGTTTTAGCTGGAATGGGCATCAGACCCATGGTACCTCACTCAAAACAAATAAAATTAATTAGCGTTCATTCATATTCATAAACATTTATTTTGAGAATACAAGAGAAAACAACAATACACATCAAAATTAGTTGTTCATTCATATTCATACAACACATATTCAAAGCATGAGTAATAATTTCCAGAAAAACACCGTCAGAATGAGTTGAATACAGACGATGTTTTTTTAGAACTGCGCCTGCAGTACATTCGCTAATCTACCCGCGACAAATGTGACTTCACAATTTCCGCGAGTTAGTTAAATACTTTCTCCTCGATGGATTTCGATGGAATTTCGTAAGTAACAAGATAAAACCTGTGTATTTAGGTCCACCTACATTTCATATTTCAGTGTCCAAAGCTTAGATGAAGCCCACCGACCGGTTGAACGCAACGCAAATTTTCTGAACGCCGCGGTGACCTGAAATCACATTAGGGCTGAAATCCCGAAGTGTCCAACGCTTCAGGGGCTTGTACTCTATGTAGTTACAGCCGTATTCAGGAAAAACATACTACCACCAGGCGGCCAGGAGAAGATATTGAATGACATACACATTTTAGTACCGCGCGGTTTGGAACACATTTTTGAGTCAGAATGTTCGCCGCGAGTGGTTACGATGTCATCATACCTACTAATAAATGCATTTGTTAACTTATTTAATAATTTTGACATTGATGAGCTAGACCGCTGAACTTTTAGTCTTCCTAACAACAAACAGAGCGTTGCGTAATGTAGTGCATCAGAGCAGCATTAATAATAATATCAAGTGAATCTCTTATCTGCATCTTAAGTTTATTGCCAATAACAATGACAGCTTTGCGAACGTGAACTCGGTGAGCTCGCTCAAAACGCATCTTCAGCACAGCGACTCATTTAAACGCCTCTGATTGGCCGATGTGATCAACAGACATGTCTGTGATTGGCTACAATGCTCAACGTTGCAAAAGCACGTCAAAAGTACCTTTAATGCAAAGGGAAAAATAAAAATAAAAATGTAATATGCACTGTTCATGATTAGTTAATCGAGGCCGCTGCAATATTATTCACATTTGTTTTTCTGATGAATTGTTTTGCTTTGTGAGAAAGACAATTTAACAAAATATTCGGGGCTTTACTAAAAACTTTCGAGGCTTGAGCCCCCTTGGCCCAGCCCTAGCGCTGCCCCTCAATATTTTATATTTTTATTAAGCTGTTCTTGTCTTTACTAAAATCAAAATCAGGCTAATCAAAGGGAAGAGTGCTCTTACAAATCACGAGGGAGCGATTTGACCGCTGATTTTGCCTAACGTAATAGACTCGCTGTTTTTGCTGATGCTGAATCGTCTTTAGCATACAATACATTAATTACAAATGTAACTTTAAGTTAAACGTGTGTTTAAACTACACATAGGGAAACTCACTTCACCTTCAGAGGATCTGTCCGGGGAAGCTCAGTCTCGTCGGGTTGCAGGACCACCGCACCGCTGCAGACTCGCTGTGTGTGTGAGCCAGACTGAGCGAACGCCGCTCTGCAGGTTTGAATCAGGGACGTAACTAGTATTTGAGGGGCAGGGGGGAGGGGCGAATAATACATTTAAAATTGAAAATTAAATTGTTCACTTTTGGTAAATGTATTGGACATAGTGGTGGGTTGTTTTTGTAAGTACAGTTTTTGGATCATCAAAGTTAGGGGGGCAGCTGGGGTGGCAAGGCTCTAGAGTGGGGGGGCACCTGCCCCCCCTTGCCCCCCTGTAGATCCGCCCATGGAGCAGACACAGGCAGGTTGCCACCTTTTTTATTTTTTATAACTTATTAATATTGTGATATGATTGTCAAGCTTAATGACTCAACCCTGTTACATCAAATAAGCGTAGAAAACTATTAATTGTGAAAATTATATTTTTTATTTTGACAATATACATGTTTTTTTATATCATGCATGCCATGTGATCCCTGGTATTCACTAGATTTAAAAAAGTGGCCATTTTGAGCACAAAATCACAACCCCGTCACACTCAACCCTGTTACTTATTTGATCATGACGGGGTTGTGAGATTGTAAGGGGGTTGTGTTTTTAGTACTTTGGTACCGAAAGTATCCAGTAAATTAAATTAATTATTATATTTGATCAAGAGTCTTATAACACATGCATTTGTTGAATGCAGTAATGCCCATGTTAAAGCTGTGTATGTGTGTGCATGTGTGTTCTACCTATATTTTCACATCTCAGGGTTAAGTAAATAGGTCTGAAAAAATGTTTGATTTAATGATTTCAATTTAGGGATCCGGAAATGAGTCCATGATGGCACCGAAAACCGCGGCAGAAAGGCAGAGGCAATATCATGCGAGCCTAAATGCTGATCCCTGAAATACCTGGAAAAAGAACGCCAGAGATGGAGAAAAACGTAGAGGCAGAGAAAAAGAAAGGAATTAATGAGTTAAGTGAAAGAAAACAGCGGCTGAAGTGTAGAAATTGTAGAGCAGCTTACAAAAGAAGCAAGGAGAGGAGAGAAGCACTAAGGAACTTAACCACTACTCCACAAAGTCCAGATCATGCCCCAGAGCAATATCCATGTCCATGATCTTCAAGGTAGAGCAATGAGCAGTTGAGTGTAAGAAAATAACAAGGCTGAGTGTTAGAAAGTGTTAGAAAATTAAAAGTGTAGTTCATAAAAGTTGTTTAGGTTGTATTTGATAGTTTACTGACTGAATGACCATAAGATTGATGGCTGCTCACCATTTTGCTGGCTAACTCTGGGAGTTTGATTGGAGAGAAAAAGAGAAGAAAGATATAGGCTGAAGAAGAAAATAGAACAACTTCAGGAAAGACTAGACAAACAAAGAAAACAGTACGAAAAATACAAAAAAAGTTGTCAACGTTTAAAGAAGCATTCTGATTCACCACGGTCAAAGGTAAAAGAGCTAACAGCAAATTGCCCTGTAAACCCCAGAATCAGGAAGACGTTGCTGTTTCACCAATCACCGATTTAAAACATCAGTAACAAATATCAGCAGACCACCAAAGAAAAGGATAGACAACTCAGTATCAAAACATTCAGGTTACAGAGATTTGCTGAGGATTCCCTTGGCTTTTCGAGTAAGTGTTGGCAACATAAGAGAGCCTTGACTTTCAAAGGAAGAAGACCAACAGGTTCACTGATGAATAAATTAATATTAAATTCCAGGAAGTAGCCACACAAGTTGTTTTATTTTGATGACCTATTCCGTCCGTTTAAAATGTTCCAATGCATATTATGTAACTGCTGTTTTTCTGCAGTTGGGTTAATAAGACTCAGTTCAGTAATAAACTGAAGTAATAAACAAGAATTTTTATGTTAAGCTGTATTTGTCTCTTCTAACCCTTTCATCATCTTTAACCCGGTTACCCTAGTCTCAACCCTGTCACACCCACATTTATATTAATTATTTTTTTAGGGTTCATGAAAAAGTAATAACATTTTCGTTCAATTCAGTCTGAAATGTTCAGAGCTATCATAAAAATATATATTTTTATTCTTATTTGAAGTTAAACCACTTCTGTGATAAAAAATTACGAGGTTGCTGGAACAAAAAGTTCCATTTCAGGCTTTAATATAGCAAAAGTGTGAGATTTTATGTAACTTTTATATTTGCAAATACTGAATTAGTGTGAGGGACATCTGATTAATAGGAAAAGTATGATTTCATAACAAATACATTTTAAAATCATATTCAGAGAGCTCCTATGGTGTCCATAGCGGGGTTGAAGACTTATAGTGTCCATATCTTAAAATAATGATCAATAATAATAATAGGGATTTGATGTCTGAGGTGGGAAAATATGATTTTCTAGAAGTTAAATATGTCATTAATATTGTGAGTTGTTCAGAAAAGTGATACATTTTGCAAACAATGTGCAAGTCCAAATCGTACCGGTTTCGTGGAATGACCCATATATAATATAGTGTCAATATAATCTTTATTTACAAATGCACATGAATATGGTTTGAATGGCTACAAAACGTATTATGTCACTGTTTTATGTTACTGTCATCACAAAGGAATGTCTAGAGATATCAGGATCCTACACTAGGTTTTAGTTTATCACCACTAGAGGGCACTACCGGGTCCTCTCTTGATCTGCCAGTGAGAATGTAATCAGAGCGATTACCAGCACCTGGAACCTATTTAGTCTTGCCTGCTTAAGAGGCCTTGAAGAGGCCTATAAAAGACAATTAGTATTCGATGACTGGGAGACATGGATATTTTATTAAAGGTCTGTTCTGTACATTTGAAAAACATCCACGGGAAAAATTTACCCTGTGGCGGTTCATGTTAAAAAAGGAATGTTGCAAGATTTTTTGTTACTTTAAACATTTAGCAAGTTGTTAAGTTATAAGAAGTTCCTCTTCTAATAGCTGGATAATGGTAGGCTGATTTCACCACTGCCTTAAAGAAAATTGCAGGATCACACGAGCGGTCACGGAGCGGTGTTGATTTAATATTCACAAATACATGTGTACTTTTATACAAGACTACTACAGAAATCAACAGGGTTAAAAAAACTACAATTCAACTCAAGCAGCCACATAAACTGATAAATCCAATAGTCCAACAGAACTTGTAACAAAAATGGGTATTATGAGTGATGATTTGAATGGTTGACCCTGACAGTGGTTGAGTGGGCAACAAACTGCAAACACCAGAGTATGCTGCTAATCTCAATAAGCACTTAGTTCTAATTTCTTATTTTTTTACATATATATTAAGCCTTAATGAATTAACATTTTGATTTACTTTACTGTATCTTTCAATGTTCAGTTGGTTGTATTTTGTTAGTTTGTCAGGCTACATCCACATTATCTTCTACTAGTCCACAATGCAACTTTAAATAATCAGCTTGAAAGTTGAGATGTTGAGTTCTTCTGAATTGTGATGTACAGTCGTGGCCAAAAGTTTGGAGAATTACATAAATATTGGAAATTGGAAAAGTTGCTGCTTAAGTTTTTATAATAGCAATTTGCATATACTCCAGAATGTTATGAAGAGTGATCAGATGAATTGCATAGTCCTTCTTTGCCATGAAAATTAACTTAATCCCAAAAAAACCTTTCCACTGCATTTCATTGCTGTCATTAAAGGACCTGCTGAGATCATTTCAGTTATCATCTTGTTAACTCAGGTAAGAATGTTGACAAGCACAAGGCTTGAGATCATTATGTCAGGCTGATTGGGTTATAATGGCAGACTTGACATGTTAAAAGGAGGGTGATGCTTGAAATCATTGTCTTCCATTGTTAACCATGGTGACCTGCAAAGAAACGTGTGCAGCCATCATTGCGTTGCATAAAAATGGCTTCACAGGCAAGGATATTGTGGCTACTAAGATTGCACCTAAATCAACAATTTATAGGTTCATCAAGAACTTCAAGGAAAGAGGTTCAATTCTTGTAAAGAAGGCTTCAGGGCGTCCAAGAAAGTCCAGTAAGCGCCGCGATTGTCTCCTAAAGAGGATTCAGCTGCGGGATCGGAGTGCCACCAGTGCAGAGCTTGCTCAGGAATGGCAGCAGGCAGGTGTGAGCGCATCTGCACGCACAGTGAGGCGAAGACTTTTGGAAGATGGCCTGGTGTCAAGAAGAGCAGCAAAGAAGCCACTTCTCTCCAAAAAAAACATCAGGGACAGATTGATCTTCTGCAGAAAGTATAGTGAATGGACTGCTGAGGACTGGGGCAAAGTCATATTCTCCGATGAAACCCCTTTCCGATTGTTTGGGGCATCTGGAAAAAGGCTTGTCCGGAGAAGAAAAGGTGAGCGCTACCATCAGTCCTGTGTCATGCCAACAGTAAAGCATCCTAACACCATTCATGTGTGGGGTTGCTTCTCATCCAAGGGAGTGGGCTCGCTTCTCATCCAAGGGAGTGGGCTCACTCACAATTCTGCCCAAAAACACAGCCATGAATAAAGAATGGTACCAAAACACCCTCCAACAGCTCCTTCTTCCAACAATCCAACAACAGTTTGGTGAAGAACAATGCATTTTCCAGGACGATGGAGCAACGTGCCATAAGGCAAAAGTTATATCTAAGTGGCTCGGGGACCAGAATGTTTGAAATTTTGGGTCCATGGCCTGGAAACTCCCCAGGGGCCGTATTCACAAATAATTTTAAGGCTAAAAGTAGGCCCTAACTGGTGAATTTAGGAGCAACACCTAAAAATAATGGGCGTGTCACTCCCAACTTTAGGACTCCTAATTTTTTTCACTAAGAGTAATTCACAAAGCATTTTAGCCCTAAAAGTAGCACCTAAGTCTGGGACAGCTTAAAAGAAGTCGAGAGGACTCCTAACTCACTAAGACCTATTCACAAAGGATCTTAAAATGGCCGTGCGACGCAGTGTATTGGAGACACTTAATGACACGGAGTTAATACAAAGATACCGCCTTAACCGTGAGGGAATACTGATTGTTGTGGATCTTGTGAGGGATGCAATAACAGCGCCAACTATTGGCAACAACCCAATCAGGGCCGAATTGAAATGTTTGACAACACTTCGCTACCTGGCAACGGGAAAAATGCAATTGTGTAATGCCGACGATCTAGCGATATCCCAGCCATCGGTAAGCAGATCCATCCACCAAACCATCAATGCACTCTGTAGACCCCATATTATTCGACAGTTCATAAGTTTTCCTTTGGACATTCGCCAACTCCAAAGAAACAAAGCCAGCTTTATGGATATTGCCGGTGTGCCCGGAGTGGTCGGTGCTATAGACGGGACCCATATTAAACTAATTGCACCACGTCAGGATGAGGACGTGTTTGTGAATAGAAAGAAAACCCACTCCATCAATACCCAGATTGTGTTCGATGCAAACTTCACAATTCTCGATGTTGTTGCAAAGTGGCCCGGATCCACTCATGACTCGAGGATATTGATGGAAAGTGGTCTGAGGCAACTGTTTGAGAGACATCATGTGCCAGCTGGATGTCACTTGGTGGGGGACAGTGGCTATCCCTGTAAGTCGTGGCTCCTTACACCTTACCTCCGTCCACAAGTGGGACCACAGTTAAATTACAATAGGTAAGTGCACATGTTGGCTATATTATTTAGATGCCATAATTCAATAGCATGACCACAATGTCAAAGCTTTTTAAAAATTATAATGGTGGCTCTTGGTGTTGTTGGTTAAATCAATAATGTTTACTGTTCCTTGGTGTATGTTTCAGAGCACACAAGAAGACACGCAGCGTGGTGGAAAGGGGGATTGGACAGCTAAAGCGACGTTTCCACGTTTTACATAGTGAAATCCGCCTTAGTCCAGAGAAGACGAGTAAAGTGATCACTGTGTGTGCGCTTCTTCACAACCTGTGCCGGCAAAGGAACATACCACAGACAGAAGATGGTGATGAGTTTGACGATGATGATGATGATAATGATGATGAACACAGAGAATTTGTTGATGAAGTGGAACAATGTGGACTGGCATTCAGGGATCACTTTGTCTATACACACTTTAGGTAAATAATCACATATGCACAAATGAGTAAAGACACATTTTTGCTCAATTTAAGTGTGTTTATTCCCTTTGCATTTTTGCAATCTTTAGAGTGTAATATTCAGACTTTAATTGTATTAGCCTCTCTTTTGCATCAAGAACCCTTTTCTGCCTTTTTAACACACGCATTTCCATTTTCATCTTCTTTTCTTTCAGGGGTGATGGCTTTGCACCAGCAGCAGGACTGAGGGGAGAGGCAGGTGATGGGATTGTGGAAGAGGAAGCTGGAAGAGGTGCAGTAAGAGGAAGAGGTGCTGGAAGAGGAAGAGGTGCAGTAAGAGGAAGAGGTGCAGGAAGAGGTGCAGTAAGAGGAAGAGGTGCAGTAAGAGGAAGAGGTGCAGTAAGAGGAAGAGGTGCAGGAAGAGGTGCAGTAAGAGGAAGAGGTGCAGGAAGAGGTGCTGGAAGAGGAAGAGG
This sequence comes from Triplophysa bombifrons, assembly GCA_029783895.1. Classification (NCBI taxonomy): domain Eukaryota; kingdom Metazoa; phylum Chordata; class Actinopteri; order Cypriniformes; family Nemacheilidae; genus Triplophysa; species Triplophysa bombifrons. Next base: position 11,940,635 of record CM056455.1, read on the forward strand.
TGCAAGACGCGCAGGAAGAGGAAAATTACTTGCATCTGAAGGACCTGGGTTTCCATTTGGCCTATAAATTATAGCCTGTTAAACCACTTATAATTTGTGAACAGTTTTTTGTGTGTGTGGGTGGTTTGCACATAATGATATTTTATGTTCTTCATTAAATATCACCAAAAATGTAAGTATTGCAATCATTTCATAAACATAGCCTACCCCTCTATTTCCATTAGCAGCTGCATTGACGGATCAGTTGCACCCTCAAGGCCCATTATGCTGGTGTCTGACCCAATGACACCTATACACCACCAATGCAATGTGGCTCAGTGGCTTAGGTGCTGATCCTCCTCCTTAACACATACATGGAAAGTTTCACCAACTCAAAAGCATTGCCTACATAACACTTAAAAGCACACTTTAATGTAAGCATATTGTTTATGACATTTGTTTCATAATTCATTACATTCATGACAAGCAGGAAGTTTTTAAAATTACATGAAACAATAATGATATTATTTATTTAATACTATATGCCTACCTGTTGCCATGTTTGCCCGTTTAAAGGCTGCAATCTCAACCCTCGACTGTGATTGTAGCGCATACCACCGCCTCTCGCAGTCGTCCGTGGTCCGCGACACAAGCGGGAATGCTGCATTGATCTGCAAACAAATCCTCTCCCATGTCTCACGCTTAGTTTTGCTTGATATCCCAGTGCCGAATTTCCCTTTTATTATGTTTTTTTTTCCAGCACCAACTGGGCAAGCAGCAGTAACTGATCCTGCGTCCAGTTGGGCTTTCTTTTACGTTTTGGCGAGTTCATAATCAACCGTCATTCAACTATTACATTACTTCAATAGGAGCAACATTTCATTGCTTTAAGTAGTCTATTAAGGCTAATAGGATGTCAATTAACCAAGCAACAGTTAATGCAAGTGTTGTTTTTCATTATTAGGCAAGTGGCGGTTTTCATTGGGGTATTAAGCAACCTTGATTTATTTTAATTTAATTCCCGACTTTTCTATCTGTCTCTGCCTTTTTAGAATTACACTTCACTGGGGCCTGCACAAACATGTCATTATACAGTATATGCAATTCGATGAAATTACTATTATTATTATTTTATGTAATGTAGGACACAGACATATTTAGATGTCGTGATTCCATGATTTGGTGCGTCTGTGTTATGTTCCGCATGATGGCCCTGTCATCTAACAACCAATCACCGTGATCATTGCGAGGAAGCTCGTGCCTGAGAATTGACGTCATCCATAGCAACGAAGACTCACTCTTAGTTTAGGAGTTGTAATTATTCTTTAGTAAAAGTAGGTCTGAAAGGCGTTGTGAATAACTTTTAAGAGAAAACTCCTAGCTAAAATATTTTAGTGCGATTTAGGAGTACTCCTAGTGGTAAGATAAAATGCTTTGTGAATACGGCCCCAGATCTTTATCCCATTGAGAACTTGTGGTCAATCCTCAAGAGGTGGGTGGACAAACAAAAACCCACTAATTCTGACAAACTCCAAGAAGTTATTATGAAAGAATGGTTTGCTATCAGTCAGGATTTGGCCCAGAAGTTGATTGAGAGCATGCCCAGTCGAATTGCAGAGGTCCTGAAAAAGAAGGGCCAACACTGCAAATACTGACTCTTTGCATAAATGTCATGTAATTGTCGATAAAAGCCTTTGAAACGTATGAAGTGCTTGTAATTATATTTCAGTACATCACAGAAACAACTGAAACAAAGATCTAAAAGCAGTTTAGCAGCAAACTTTTTGAATACGAATATTTATGTAATTCTCAAAACTTTTGGCCCGACTGTATATCTAAGTGTAACAGCTTCTGAATTAGGAATTGTGGATTGTGGGGCTTGATTTTGATCTTTGGAATTAATTAGAAGTTACAAGCCGACCACTGGACTGTAAATATTTTTCCCCCTTAGGCCATGATATATATCAGAAGAGATGTAATTCGGAAAAAAATATTATAATAAAACATTGCAATATTACATGAAAAAATAAGATTAATAATTTTACACACATTTTTTTGGGGAAGACAGCTCGAGGTAGTTAAACATAGAACACATGAACAGATCAAACAGCAACGTGTTTTGTTATCAACACTATATAAGAAAAACAATGCCTCACTAAGATATGAATACATTATTTTTAGATTTGTATGAAGATTTTTGTAGCCAGTATCTTTTCTGTCAAAGTGACACACAGAATATACTCCCTGTAAACACACCTTACAGCATTCTTGGCCTTCTGAAATAACAAATATTTCCCATGGCCAATCTGTGACTTGCCCACAGTCAATCAATTGTACAAAGAAGGTTTACAAAACATGTGATCACTCGAATCACACATCCCGTCCGGGCGGGATTTCTTATTTTCCTAAAATATCCGGGATTCGGGTTTTGCGTTTTAAAGTCGTCATTCATTGCATGCGTTTTATAATTTTTGCAAAGCAACCACTTCTTGCTAGCATTTACGGTAGTTAAAAAAAGTAGTTTGACACAACTTGTTCCATACCTTAAATATATATTTTTTAACTCTTTATAGAAAATGGCACTTAACATCAAACGACATTAAACAAATTCATTTTTTTAAATAAAAAACATTTCTCAATTATGACGCATATACTTTTTTATATTGTTGTTTCGTTGGTGTCTGGAGATGGTGGTCTAGTGGGTTAAACCACTGAACTGGTAAATCAAAGGTTGCTGGTTCGATCCCAGCAGCCACCACCAGTGTGTCCTTGAGCAAGACACTTTACTCCATGTTGCTCCAGGGGGATTGTCCCTGTAATAAGTGCACTGTAAGTCGCTTTGGATAAAAGCGTCTGCCAAAATGAAAAAAAAAAAAAAAAAAAAATTAATAAATAAATAAAATAAAAAAGTAACAAAATTAATTTAAAAAAGACTATTTTCCGCTCTTCAAAGGGCAGTGTAGCCTATCCCTCGTTCAGTACATTTCTCCAAACCATTACAAATTGTAATTTGTTTAATGTCTTCTGATGTTAAATGCAATTTTCAATAAAGAGTTTATACATAAAATAATTTCTGGTATGGTTTGTATGGTTCCGGTTGTGTCAAACTACTTTTTTTTAAACGTACTTTCGCGCATGCGCGGAACAACGTGTTCCCGGGACAGATCGGGTAGCGACAAGCACCACGGCAACAACCAATAGCCAAAGAAGCAGCTTGCTTTTCAGTGGGTGGCACATAAAATCTGAATAGCGTTAACGATGCCCATTTTTTTTAATGGCAAGTGATTTTTAATTTAACCTATGGCCTTGAAAAGACAGTGTTTTTTTTTTCAAAAAAGTTGTCATTTAAATGCTAAACATTTTTATTTGTTTGTTATTATTCTATTGCTGAAGGCCAAAAGTTGAATGGAAATGATGTATTGCTTTATGTATTAAAGTTCAGTAACAGTTTCATGGTTGTTAACGCATTTGTGAAGTATTTACACCCATCCCGATCTTTCCACACGCTGTGGGTGTCCATCTGCCTCCTGCCCCCACTGACTGTCCTCTTTTTCGAAAGCTGAAATATGGTCACCCTTACACCAGTGTCCAATAAGCTCACACTAATGCAATTATTTTTAAAGCCTGACTTTTATCCAATGTATGAGAAGGCAGTGAATTCAGTCATCAAGAGAGTTGCGAGCCTGCTACGTCTGTCAGTAGGATGGGCGGCGATCCTCCCATGTCAACTTGCAGAATAAAAAGTCACTAAAACATCATAAACTGTGTGGCTTTGAAACAGTGTTTACCCTATGGGTTGTGGTCAGCGCATAAAAATGATTAGCAAATCACGAAATGCACTATTTTAAAAACATATATATTTTTTCTCTATGCCTTTAGTTTTCAGGACAACATGTAGTTTTTAAGTCTACAACATAACTATGCGTCTGGTATTTGCTCAAAATTTAAAGAGACATTGAACCTTAAATTGAGTTCACCATTATAATTGTTTTATGTTATATAACATTTTATCAAAGCCTCAATTATGTTGTGTTGGAATTGACTAAACAACAAATAATTTTTATGAGCATTTTTTTCCCATTATTATATCACAGCTTCGTGCTACTTTTCAATGGTGTCCCACATTGTACCACAAAAACGATTGCCTGTCCCACATTTGGTTTGTTGGTTGGAGGTCACACTAGTCTTGTATCATCCGATAGTTTCAAACATTGCCCTAAAGCCCATTAGTTTCAGCATCACCCAAACGCATTTGGTGAAATAAATGCATGGTTTTTAGGGCTGTCAAATGATTAATCGCGATTAATCGCATCCAGAATAAAAGTTTGTGTTTACGTAATATGTGTCCGTGTATTGTGCATATTAATTTTGTATTTATAAATACAAAAATTACACATAAATGTATATATATTTTTTATTATTTTTGGTAAATTATTGATATTTACCAATAACTTAAATGACATATAAATTTACTAATTTTAATATTAGATTTTTTTCTTAAATATATGCATGTATGTGTTTGTGTTTATAAACACAAGGTTATATGCACAGTACACAGACATATACTATGTAAACACAAACTTTTATTCTGGATGCGATTCATTGCGATTAATCTTTTGACAGCCCTAGTTTTTATATTTTAACGAGTTGGCAGTTAAAATTAAATGTTAAAATTAAACACAAAGACTGTTCTATTCATATTACTCCCCAGACAAATTGCTGCTATAAATGTAGTCAAATGTAGTCGATTTTGGTTAGCCACAAAGTTAAAAGCAACAAAAACTGCAAATAATAATATATTATAATATGATACTATTATTCCTATCAAGAAAACCCTTAGAAGACATGTTGAAACCAATTTATATCAAATGAGAAATACAACAACTAATTTTAAGAAAGCAAATATTTATATGATATTATATTATATTATATACAATTTTATATCATTAAAAACGATTTTATATATTTTTTTATATTATTTGTATTGGTGTTTTTTGTGACTGAATGGTATAGTTTGAGCATTGAGAGACGACTGCTACGCCTACTTTTTAATCACTTCTCCGGTATTGGCAGCGCTTCATGAAATCGAGCAAGCCTGATATCTTTGCAGATACGATGATGTAGTTTGCCATGCATCTTGGAAGTTGTTGTCGATTTGCGAATACAGCATTAAATGCGCCCTATGAAAAGAACTTAATTTCCCAGAATGCTTCCTCTCAGTAGAAGAACCGGAAGTCCGTAATTCAAATTCTACCGCAGAAGCATCTTTGTTTTGATCTGTAATACAGTTTGGAAAGTTTAAACTTTTATTTAAATCTAAACTAACAGGTTTTGCTACCTACTTGATTGGCTTTTTTGTTCAAATGCAATCATTTTTTTGTTAAAAGTGCAAGAACCTCACTTAACCACTTAGAATCACTTAACTTTCTGAAGGACTCAGAAAAGACTTGGATTTTTTTAATTCGCCTTTATTTTACCTTTGTTTTACAAGAAAGTTTATCCATGTATGAGTTTTGCTTGTAGAAAACATTGTCAGCTTTGTTTGCACTAAGTAAGTGAACGTTGTGCTTGCAGTATGGGTAAAAAGTGATGTTTGTTTAATACATTTCATTTAAAAGCTATGTGTATGTGTTTTGATTTTTGAAATTATGTCTTTGACATAGTAAAAAAATGAACACGACAGCAGCGCATCTTGTGGAACAGCAGACTCATCTCCAGTCAGAGACAGACTCCCTGAGGCCACCAAAATGGAAAACAAATTTAGACTGTATCATTTCATTCTTTCACTTTTTTTTCAAACAGGTCATTGTATTTATGTACAATTTCAGCTGAATCTGTAACAATTTGAAAATGATATATTTCTAATTGGTCTTGTGTGTTTTGTAATTTGCCTAATATTAGTATTATATCCAAAAGCATGTTGTAGTAATTTGGCTTAATACTGACATCATGCTTTCAAACATTCCAAGTACTTGATCTTGGATTATTTGGTGGAGTGCATGTGAAGACACAGTCGTCTAGTGAATGAAGTTGGCAATAAAAAACCCAGGCCAAAACTGTGAACTGGAGAGGTGTAAATGGGAAAACAGGATTCCCAATTTTTTCCCAATTTTTTTCCAGGCTTGTAAGCAGCCTGGAACTCTTAAATGTACAAAAAAAACTCATGTATTAAATGTAAAACTCTTAGGCCTCATGGTTAATTGTAGTATGAAATGTCTCTAATTATTATGCATTTTATTTAATCATATTTTTAACTCTGTATTTGTATGCTTTTTTTCTAGAGGCAGTAAGAAATCCTTCATGTGCACAGATCACCTAGCTGGAGTTCAAAAAAGTTACTTAAGTTGGGTTCCAATGAACTGTTTTCATCTTATACAGGGTTGTTCGTAACTTATTTGTCTAAAACATATTTGCACATCTGTAAACATCTGTCTTCCTTTTGTCTTGTTTGTTTATTCAGTTTGTTCATTGGTTTCTGTTATTATACGCTTTATGCACTAAATCTTTTACGTTGTTTTAATTTAATCCTTAATATATGAATTTAGTGTTAAGTTTATTGTTGCTGTGTTTTTTGTATTTTGCTACTATTTACAGTATTTCTTGCTTTTAGTTTATTGTTTGACATTATTTGTTGCATAGTTTCCATTGTATTTGTATTGTAATTGTATGTTTCTTTTGTACTGTGTGAACTTTATTTGCTATTTGGGTAGTAGAGTAAATATAAATTAACACAGCCATTACTATAAAATTACAGTACAGCCATAAAACAGAAAACTGTACAATTACTGTAAATTGCTGCCGTTACTTAACTGGAATAACAGCACAATTGTTAAATGAAAAACGGCTGCAAACCTGTTAAATTACAGTAAATGGCTGGAACCACTGCTGCCACCCGTACACCCGTAAAACTAAAAACTGTTCTTAAACTGTTCAATTGCCGTTAAATAGCTGCCAGTACTTTACTGTGAAATTACAGTACAGACTTAAAACATAAAACTGTACTTGAACTGTACAATTGCGGTAAATAGCTTTTGTTGTAACTTTCGAGGATTATCTGCACAAATATGATGGCAAGGAGATAAGTAATATGTATTTATGTATATACTGTATGTAAGCTAACTTCTTTGGGTTTTCATAGCATAGGGCCAAATTTATTAAACAGGGAAAATCAGCAAAAGAGCGTAAAAAAAGAGATGGGAGTGGAAACTTCTGTGGCTGATTTTACTCACAAGGCGCACATAAAAAAAAACACAGGCGCAATATTTAAATTTCCATAATGACCAGTGCAATCTACGGTGCCTTTCAGGTCACCTGTCATAGAAAAAAAAAGATCTGCAAATTCGTGTCCACAGTTTTGTAATTCATTCCCTCAGTTTAAAAACTGTATTCACAGATTCACCTATGCATTCTCATTTAACGAATATTGTTTCATTGTAGACTTTATTATAAATTGTCTTAATCTGTTTACACACGTGTAAGCACACGTTAATTCTGGCCGCATCTGTCTGCTGCAAATATTACAGAGTTTTTTGTAACAACATGTTTCCTATAGTTATGATTATAATAGATTATAGGTTTTTGAAAGTTTATGTAAAATATGCCACAAAGGAGTATGTCTTCTAAATAGTCAGCTTTTGGAATATTGTTGGATTGTCACTTGTGATGCAAATTTATGTGTTGGACATAAAAATATCCATCAGTTAAACAAATGTATGTCTTTGTGAGAAACAAGCACACTTTTACAGTAAATAAAACAACCTCACACTTATAGTCTGATTCTATTGTTTCCTCTCTCAGGGTTTTAGATGGAAGTCTTTTGTGAGCCAGACGTAGTTGAATATCCTTGAATCTAACCATAGAGCTCATTGTCAATCATGTTGTGGTTGTTGGTGGTGGGACCTTTTCCCATGACCCTTTCAGGCAAAGGGGGTCCACTCTGTTGTGGATCCCTATCATTCATACTGGATTCTGTACAATGTTTATTTAAGTTACATAGATCGGAATATACATTAGTTTCGACTATGTGCTCATAGATGTGAGGATCCACCTGTGTAATGGGAATGCGGAGGCCTGAGAGGATGTCATGCTCGCCAGGATTGTAGATGGACACTTTGCGGAGCACTATTCCTCTTTTTTTCCTGCTTAACATTAAGGAAATAATAAGGTATGCTCAAAATCAGATGATAAACTACACTGGGTTAAAAATCTTATTTTTTGTGTTTTTAACTCACCTGATAAAAAAACAGACCACGACAGCTATAATCATCACGGCCAAAAGGATTCTTTTGTTCCGTGATACTTAAGATAACTGTGAAAAGATGATCTGAAAGAAAGACAACAAATAATTATTTTACTGTGCCAAAGCCAGTACAGTAACAGTACAGTAACAAACAGTAGAAAGTTAGTTAAAGACAAAAAAGGTTAAGGACTCTCTCACTTTTCTGCACCGCTATCTGCATCATTGCTCTGAAGTCTCCAGATGTTGACTTGCAGTTAGTCATGTTGAGGTAAAAACTCTCTAAAACCTGCAAATCCCTAATATTATCATCCTCCTTAAACTGTAAAGCACCATCAAAGAGCGAAAGCTCTGGACGGTGATGCTTGAACGCACTTCTTTGCACTTGGGCTGACTGACATTTTTGAACTCCAGTTTTCCCTTAAACTGCGGATCCAGCATAACAATCCAGGATACTGTATTGGATTGTGTCATTCCAGATGGCCATGCTGGGGTTGCCATTAAGGCTGTATAATGGCTTTTCGCTTCAACTGTGAATATATAGTCCTCTGTATGGAGGAAAAACCAAGCACGCTATTAAAACAAAAGGGGAAAACATTTCTGTGGGAAACAGCTTCAGCCAATACTACAGTGAACATTAGTTACCTGATATTTCTTTTCTAAACAAATAGTTTATGATGGGGTTAATAAGATGGCAGTGATCATCGGTGGCTGTACAAGAAACTGTTATGTCAATCTTGGATTTGTTGATGTTGATGTTCTGAATGGGTCCATTTGGACAGAACTGACCAACAGTGATGCCACGGTTATCATGGGACACTTCTAGAAGGAAGTTGCGGTAGAATTTCTGTCCAGGCAAAGAGTAATACAAACCACCAGTAGGGGCACATGCTCCACTGAACTGCTGTATGGACCATGAAGGTGCCAGGTCTTCACTTCAAAACTCCAGGAATACACGATAGATCGCAAGATAAATTTAAAGGGAATGGTGTATTTGCACAGTCTGGGCAGCTTGTACATTCTGTTGATGAAAAAACATGAAGAAATTAGACAAATATAGACATATTTCAGGGTGTGAAAAATTTAGAAAGACTTTTGTTCTAACACTGACACACAAGGGCAAAATAAATAAAACTAGTTACTACATAATGTAATTATAGAACAGTTATGATATGATAATATTCAGGACACTATGTCAGAGGTGATACAGCTTTATACTGTGCAGGTGAGTACCTATGGTTTGAATGACAGTCAACTCCAGTTCACTCTTTCTGCGGTCAAAAAAGTATAGGTCAAGATACATCCCTGAAGCTATGGTGACTTTGTCCATTTTGAGCAAGCCTGATTTCAACACACAAGGCTGACTTTGGATGTTTCGTAACGCATATCTGTAGCGTTTCGTTCCATGGAAGATTATATAAACAATCCCCTACTACAACAGCAACATGAAAAGTGATGGTTATCGATACAAAAAATATTCTTTTAAAAGTGCTTTGAGACATTTCAGAAAATGTACAAATGACGTAAAATAATTGGCTTTGCTTTAACAAACAGAACCTCTGAAAATTACATTTCTTTGTACATCTTTTAGTCAGAGATTTAACTTGAATCAGAACTACGACCACAAAGAATGCAGCAGATGCAGATCAAACCGTGCAAAGGCACTACATTACACCAATGTAAGCATATTGGGCGTTAGTCAACATGTGTCGGGACCCACTCACCTTCGTAATCATACTTTAGATTTAATACTATCTTATGGTATAAATGTGGACGATGTTAAAATCGTTCAGCAGAGTGAAGACATTTCGGATCATTATCTGATATTATGTTTGCTTCACTGGCCTACGGCTGCAAATCAAACTCCTTGTTACAAATATGGTAGAACGATTACTTCAACTACCTAAGATGCGTTTCTCGATAATCTGCCTGACTTGTCTAAAATATCTAGCATGAGTAAAAACGTTGACGATTTTGACATTACTATTGAAAATTTTAACACTACCTTCTTGGAAATATTAAACATAGTTGCTCCTCTGCGTTTAAAGAAAATTAAAAATGGCAGCCCCACACCGTGGTATAATGAACACACTCAGACTCTAAAGAAAGCATCCCGGAAAATGGAGCGCAACTTTAAGAAAACTAATTTAGAGGTATTTCGTATAGCATGGAAGGATAATACTCGAAAATACAGGGATGCCATAAAAATGTCTAGATCCGCCTACTTTTCATCACTAATAGAGGAAAACCATCACAACCCTAGGTTTTTATTTAACACCGTGGCTAAATTAACAAAAAATAAATCGTCAGCGACGTCAGATTCTGATTATCAGCATAACAGTGATGAATTTATGAACTACTTCACTAGTAAAATCCAAGATATAAGAGAAAAAATTATAACAATGCAACCTGAACTGAAACCCGCTGAACAAACTAACTACAGCACCCCTAAGGAGAAATTGCAATTATTTTCTACTGTAGATCACAATGAACTGTCTAAAATCATTAGATCATCTAAATCAACAACATGCATGCTAGACCCTATACCTACAAAACTACTGAAAGAAATGCTCCCAGAAATTATAGATCCTCTTCTTAGTATTATTAACTCATCTCTGACACTAGGACATGTGCCTAAAGCATTTAAGGTGGCTGTTATAAGGCCCCTTGTCAAAAAACCCAAACTCGACCCTAAAGAACTAGGGAATTACAGGCCTATATCGAATTAACCTTTTATATCTAAAATTCTGGAAAAAGTAGTTTCAACTCAATTATGCTCCTTCCTCCAAAGGAATGACATTAATGAAGAATTCCAGTCTGGATTTCGAGCATGTCACAGTACAGAGACTGCTTTGATTAGAGTTACAAATGATCTGCTTTTAGCGTCTGACCGTGGCTGTATTTCGTTATTGGTGCTGCTAGACCTTAGTGCTGCATTTGACACCATTGACCACAGCATACTCCTACATAGACTCGAAAATTACGTCGGCATTAACGGAATAGCATTGAAATGGTTCAAGTCTTATTTATCCGACCGTTTTCAATTTGTAGCATTAAACAATGAGGTGTCCCGCAAATCGCAAGTCCAGTACGGTGTACCACAGGGTTCAGTCTTGGGGCCTCTGCTCTTCGCATTATACATGCTACCTCTAGGAGATATAATAAAGCGACACGGAATTAGCTTTCACTGTTATGCTGATGATACTCAACTTTATATTTCCTCGAAGCCTCACGAAACCCAGCAGTTCGATCGAATAAAGGATTGCATAGTTGACTTAAAAAACTGGATGAGTAACAATTTTTTTACTACTAAATTCGGACAAAACAGAAGTGTTACTTACGGGACCGAAAACCGCTATACGTAACAACCAAGAATACTGCTTAACGATTGACGGATGCTCCATAAAATCCTCATCGTCAGCTAAGAATCTTGGCGTTGTATTCGATAGTAATCTGTCATTTGAGAGCCATGTCGCCAACACCTGTAAAATTGCATTTTTCCATCTTAAGAATATATCTAAACTACGTCATATGCTGTCGATGTCAGATGCAGAGAAATTAATTCATGCATTCATGACATCAAGACTAGATTACTGTAATGCACTTCTAGGTGGTTGCCCTGCAGGCCTATTACAAAAACTGCAACTGGTTCAAAACGCGGCAGCTCGAGTTCTTACACGTACTAAAAAGTATGAGCATATAACCCCGGTTCTTTCAACCTTGCACTGGTTACCTATAAAACATTGCATTAACTTTAAGATCTTGCTTATTACCTATAAAGCCCTGCATGGTCTAGCGCCGCAGTATTTAAATTAACTTCTATTGTATTACAGACCTCCACGTGCATTACGCTTTCAGGAGTCCTGTCAGTTGGTAATACCTAGAATTTCAAAATCAAGTGCAGGTGGTAGATCCTTTTCTTATCTAGCGCCTAAACTGTGGAATATTCTTCCCTGCAATGTCCGGGAGGCAGACACACTCTGTCAGTTTAAGTCTAGACTAAAGACGCATCTTTTTAATCTTGCATACACTACACTTCCATAATATTAATCCTCAGAGGATTTAGGCTGCATTATTTAGATCAACCGGAACCAGGAACACATCCAACAACAAATGATGTACTTGTTGCATCAAAGAGTGCAGAACAGTACTCTACTCTCAGCCAGTCTTGTCTCTTTGTTCCAAGGTTACCGCAGGAGGCAGTTCATGCCCAGACCTGATGGCAGAGCTGAGAATGGGAAGCGGTGACCTGACAAGAGTTAAGAGGATAGAGCTGGATAAAGGACGTGGCAACTTTGATTTTCCTACAACATTTCAAATGCTATTAGATTGTTAATGATAATCTTAAATCTACCATTTACCTTATTAAGCTTATTTTTTTTATTTTTATTTTATTTAGCCTTGTTGTGCAAGCACTGTTGTGCTTGTGCAGAGGCAGCAGCTTTTGCCAGAGGGGAACTGGAATCCAGTTTTTAGTGAAGAAGAGGTTTTTTTTCTCAATTAGAGTTTTGGGTTCCTCGCCACCGTTTGCATATTGTTTTGCACTATCTGCCTGGCCGGGGGGGGCTGCTTTAGAATTCAGAATTTAGAAATAATTAATATATAAGAATTTATAGAATTTAATATTTGACCTGTGGTTCTCTCTCTCCTTTATCTCAAATGTGTCCTTTCACTGTCCTTTTGTGCGAGTGTGTTTGTGTGTGTGTTGTGTGTGTGCGTCTGTGTCAATGTGTGTAAGTATGTATGCATATTGTGTGTGTGGAGCATTTGTATGTCTGTCTTTTGTTGTTTTCCACCTTTTTCTTGTTTTTACAGGTATATGCCTTTAGTTGTTTTTCTTGTAATCTATTGTGTCTCATGTACAGCTGCTTTGTAGCAATGAAAATTGTAAAAAGCGCTATATAAATAAAGTTGAGTTGAGGTGAGTTGAGCATATTCCCAATACCAAATATTTCAATTATGAGATGCATCAAATACTACAGGTAGCAAATGTGTTACTGATCTTAACAACGGTGAAATACATTCAAGCTCCAGCAGAAAACAGGGAAATAAGCCCAAGTAGTCTATAACTAAATTTCCATCTACCTGTTTGTATGCATATTTTGGGATATCTCATAAAAAAAGGGTGGATGGGAAGGCAAGATGACAATAGATATCAAAAATGTGTATATCATGTACCTGTTGTTTTTAAAATTTTAAATATGTCCCCAGCTAAAGATCCCCAATAGAATCTTGACAATTTCCATCACAGAAAATAAAAATCGTTATGAAGAACATACCCCATCCTATCCTATTTTTAATTTCTTTCTTTAGCAAACAAACAAACAAACAGTATATAATATTAGCATAAATGTTTTGAACACAGGTACTCCAGCCTCCAAAATCCCAATTAAAACCCAGCCCATATAAAGACTAGCTCACACTATAGTGGGAATTCTATGATGTGTAGAGGTGGAATAACATAACAAAACAATGTTGAAGTAACCGACATAAAGTGTAAGGCAATGTTTCAAGTCGGTTGCTCTATTCCAGTCCTCACACACACCCCTCCCAGAGTACAAAACACCTGATTCGACAAAAAAAGGCTTGGCTGACTTTATACAGCGGCACTCTTTGAAGCTTTTAGTATTCTACTCTCAAATCGCTACTGTGATGTCACTCAACGATTGGCTCGGGTGTTGCAAATGTCTTCTGAATTTACACACTAACAAGCTGGTGAGTTGAATAAGGTGTTTTATATTGGGAAATATCTAGAACATTTCGGAAGAGAGGCCTGAAGTCTGGAATTGAGAAACCAGTTGTAATAAGTAAATAAACACTTTTTACACACCTTTTGGAATCTTGATGACAGAAATTTGAATGTGCACCATAAGGCCTTTCTGGGACGTATTTTGCTGTAATGTTTCACAGTTCCTTAGCAAGAGACTAAAGCTGCCAGGCTCCCTTGATGGCTGACTATCATGTAGACTCGTTATCGCAAACTTTTTTTCACTCCAATGGTATACGATATGCCCTGCGATGGGTTGGCACTCCATCCAGGGTGTATCCTGCCTTGATGCCCGATGACTCCTGAGATAGGCGCAGGCTCCCCGTGACCCGAGGTAGTTCGGATAAGCGGTAGAAAATGGATGGATGGATGGTATACGATATCAGGGATGTCATGAGGGTTAAGACATGTTGGAAGAGTGTAACTTAAAAGTGTAGTATGTACACTGGTGTAGTATGACGGAGGAACATTGAAAGACCACAACATTTTTGTTTTAGAATGGAAACCGTCGGGATAATTTGGTAAAAAAAACTCCAGTAGTTTACTCTTCTCATTGAACTCAACAATGATTTCAGCCATTTCTATAAAATAGTGAACATTCAATATTAACAAATGGTAACTTCTTAAAAAATCATAAAATAAGAAGATGATGAAAAAGATCACATACAATTCATTGTCTTTTTCACAGATACAATAATAACTTTTTTGTCCAGACATTGACCACCACACACGTGATACCCTTAGCAAACTCACACTTTGCCAAATTAACTGTAAGACATGCCCCAGCCAAACGCATCAAAAGCGCACGAAGATGTAACAGATGTTGTTCCCATGTAGCACTAAATACTATAACATCATCCAAATACACCGCACAACCCTCCAGGCCGAATACCACTTTATTCATCAATCTCTGGAAGGTTGCGGGTGCATTTCTCAAACCAAAACTCATAACAGAGTATGATTATAACCCTGATGGTGTAATGAATGAAGTTATTTCTTGAGCTCTTGGAGTTAAAGGCACTTGCCAGTATCCCTTTAGAAGATCCAGTTTGCTTACAAACTTCGCAGAACCCACCTGATCCACACAATCCTCCATTCGAGGAAGTGGAAAAGCTACAGGTTTAGTAATAGAGTTTAACTTGCGGTAATCAGTGCATAATCTATAAATAGAATATGCCTTCTTCACTAACAAACATGGTGAAGCCCAACTAGAGCACGACGGAACAGCGATCTCGTTCTCAAGCATATACTGAACTTCTGACTCCAGCACATTTCTCTTAGTGATAGGAACCCTGTGATATTGCTGACGAATAGGCCGCGCCTCTCCCACATCCACATCATGCTGGATCAGATGTGTACGGTTGGGCACATCTGCAAACAAACAAGGAAAATCAAACACCAACTCTGTCAATTCTGCCTTTTGGAACTCCGATAAGTGCGAAAACAAAGAATCTAAATTCTGAAGGGTCTCAGAATTCTTTAACTGTGGAATCAAAACACAGTCTCCAGGGACAATCACATCCTCCCCTCCTTCTAAAGAAAAAGTTTGAGAATTATCAAGAGAGACATTAGAAACAGTGACAGCTGGATTAACCAGTTGAGTGTCAGATTTACGAGAGTGATAAGGCTTAAGTAAATTTACATGAAAACACTGTTTAGCTTTTCGCCGATCTGGAGTTTCAATTTGATAATTTTGGTCAGTCATTCTTCGAAGGACAGTGTAAGGACCAGTAAATAGTGCACAAAAAGGAGAGCCAGATGAAGGTAACAAAACCAACACCTGATCACCTGGTGTAAAAACACGGCCTTCTGTATGTTTGTCAAACTGTTTCTTCATTTTTCTCTGTGCTCCTAGAAGATTTTTCTGAGCACTCATTCCAGCTAAAAGTAAACGTCTACGAAAACCATTTACATATGCTAACAAATTTTGAGGAGGATCATCTTCACCCAATCCCTCCCACAAAACAGAAAGAGGACCACGTACACTGTGACCGAAAACTAGATCATTCGGGCTAAAACCCAAACTTTCTTGTTGTACCTCTCTAGCCACAAGTAATAACCAGGGTAAACCTTCATCCCAGTCACGGTTCAACTCCACACAGTAAGCGAGTAATAATGCTTTCAATGTTTGGTGAAACCGTTCAAGCGCACCTTGGCTTTGAGGATGAAAAGTACTCGATTGATGGTGTTTCACCTTAAGCACTCTCAAAATGTCAGCAAACATGCGCGAAGTGAAATTAGTCCCTCTGTCACTCTGAATGATTTTGGGTATCCCAAAAATGGAGATGAATTGAGTTAGAGCTTTCACGACTGCTTTAGTGGTGATTCTTCTAATGGGATAAGCTGCCGGGTATCGAGTTGCCTGACACATCAAAGTCAGCAAATAGGCATTACCTGATTTAGACGTAGGTAACGGACCCACGCAGTCTATTATTAGATGCTCAAAGGGCTTGCTTGTCACGGCTATGGGACACAGAGGCACTGGTTTCAAAGATTGATTCGGCTTCCCTGTTAACTGACATGTATGGCACGTTTTAATGAAGGCCGAAATATCTTTTTTCAAACATGGCCAATAGAACTGTCGCAAAACTCGGTTATACGTTTTATTCACTCCTAAATGACCCACAACTTCACCATGTGCAATTCACATTACCACCTCTGTAAATTGCTTTGGTACCACCGCTTGATTGATAGATTCCTCCATCAAACCTTCCTCATAGGGAATATTTTTCCTTAAGAGAATATCATCTTGGATAAAATATCCACTGACAGCACTTCTTACCTCCTGGGATGGAATAACATCTTCAAACAATTGCTGTAACCCAGGATCATTCTGTTGTGCAGTCACCAACTCCTTTTGAGAAATTCAATTCAATTCAAGTTTTTTCAAGTTTATTTATATAGCGCTTTTCACAATGTGTATTGTTTCAAAGCAGCTTTACAGGGGCAAACAGGAAAGTTAAAACACAGCACAGTGCATGGTATTTATACAACGAGTAAGATCATTCTAATAAATAATATCTAATTTCTAAATAAATAAATGAATGAATGCAGTCTCCCGGTGAGCAGGCCAACACTGCCCTGCTGTGGCGAGGAACCCAAACTCCAATGATTGATTAATGGAGAAAAAACCTCGGGAGAAACCAGGCTCAGCCGGGAGGGCCAGATCCCCTCTGACGTGTCATAGCTGCACTCAAACTGGTGACATGTGATTTAAGTTTAGCATTTAATACCAAATATTGTAACTTCAACATTAATAAGACAAATAGACCGTCTTTGCTATTGGTTGGGGATGTAGTGGTCTGAGCTGGGATGGTCATATTTCTCTTGGCTGGTGGTGGAATTGCCTTAGAGGGAGCTGGGATGGTCAGTCAGTCTGCAGCTGTAGCTGGCGTGATCTCAAATTGGGGATGGGCATCTGTCGGTCGTCTAGACAAGGTGGAACTCCTTCCTACCTCGGTATCGGCATCCCGAGGCAGAGGCGGAAAGAGAATAAAGAGAATAATTAGCGTAGTTGCTGTTCATTAACTATGCATTAAGTGAAAGCTTGGCTGAAAAGATGTGTCTTTAATCTAGATTTAAATTGGGAGAGTGTGTCTGACCCTCGAATAGTATCAGGAAGGCTATTCCAGAGTTTAGGTGCTACGTATGAGAAAGCTCGTCCCCCTTTGGTGGATTTTGTTATTCTAGGTGTTGTCAAAAGTCCTAAGTTTTGAGATCTTAGGGAGCGTGATGGGTTGTAATGTGATAAAAGCTTGGTTAAGTAACTAGGTGCTAAACCGTTCAGGGCTTTGTAAGTAATTAAAATAATTTTAAAATCAATATGATACTTAATGGGTAGCCAGTGAAGCGATGATAAAACTGGGATTATGTGATCGTATTTTCTTGACCTAGTAAGAACTCTGGCAGCTGCATTCTGAACTAACTGTTTTTTGTTTATCGATGATACAGGACAACCACTAAGTAGATCATTACAATAGTCAAGCCGTGAGGTCACAAATGCATGAATAAGCTTTTCTGCGTCTGCAACACAAACTATTTCGTAATTTGGCAACATTTCTAAGGTGGAAGAAGGCTGTTTTTGTGATATTTGAGATGTGATTTTTAAATGACAGGTTGCCGTCTAATATAACGCCTAGGTCTTTAACAATATTTGTTGGAGTAACAGTGCAGCCTTCAATTTGCAGGCTGTAATCGGAGATATTCTGTTTACTTGATTTTGGTGCTATAAGTAATATTTCTGTTTTGCTAGAGTTTAAAAGGAGGAAATTACTAGTCATCCAATATTTTATGTCCTCGATGCACTCTGCCAGTTTGGATAGCTTAAATGAATCATTTGGTCTTGATGAGATATATAGCTGAGTATCATCTGCATAACAGTGGAAGCTAATTCCATGTTTTCTAATAATGTTGCTGAGGGGCAGCATGTATATGGAGAAAAGCAAGGGTCCTAAAACCGATCCCTGAGGTAATCCATAATTTACTTGCGTAAGATTTAACGATTTCCCATTTAAATGGACGTATTGATATCTGTCTGTTAAGTAAGATCTGAACCATTGCAGTGCCTGTCCCTGAATACCGATATAATTGTGTAAACGATCTAGTAGTATTTTATGGTCTACAGTATCGAAAGCAGCACTAAGGTCAAGCAGGACTAAGAGTGAGATGTTACCTTTATCTGAAGCAATAAGGAGGTCATTTATAATTCTAACGAGCGCAGTTTCAGTGCTGTGATGCGGTCTAAAGCCAGACTGAAACTTTTCGTGCATGTCATTATTTTGTAGGAAGGTACACAGTTGAGTTGACACTACTTTTTCTAGTATTTTAGACAAGTACGGGAGATTTGAAATCGGTCTATAGCTTCCAAGTTCATTGGGGTCTAAATTTGTTTTTTTGATAAGAGGTTTAATTACAGCCAGCTTAAAGGGCCCTGGGACATGTCCTAGATTAATTGACGAGTTGATGATGTTACAAATGGGCTCAATTACAGCAGGTAGTAACTCTTTTAATAAAGTAGTCGGAATGGGGTCTAATAAGCATGTCGTCGGTTTGGATGTTGCAATAACTTTAATTAATTCTTCCTGATTTATAGGAGAAAAACACTCTAGCTTTTCTTTTTGGGTGACGGTTGAAACTAATTCTTCCGACACACTTGGAGGTTTGGTTTTAGCTATGTTGTCTTGTATTATTTCGATTTTATCGGTAAAAAACTTCATGAATTCATTGCTACCAAGTTGCGGCGGAATACCCAGGTCAGGTGGAGTCTGTTTGTTTGTTAGTTTAGCAATTGTACTAAATTAAAACCTTGGATTGTTTTTGTTATTTTCTATGAGGTTACGGAAGTGCTCGGCTTTTGCTGCTTTTAGTGCCTTTTTGTAACAGCTTGCACTCTCTTTCCATGCAATTTTAAAGACCTCTAATTGGGTTTGTTTCCATTTTCGCTCCAGTTTATGAGTTTCTCTTTTTAGGGCGCGAGTGGTGTTATTATACCATGGTGCTATGATCTTTTCATTAATCTTTTTTGACTTCATAGGTGCGACCGCTTCTAATGCATTAGAGAAAATGGTGCCCATGTTGCTGGTCATGTCATCGAGCGATTCTATATTAGTTGGAAGGGTTATTAGAGGAGTCAGATCTGGCAAGTTCTTTACGAAACTATCTTTAGTAGTTTAGGTGATTGTTCTACCCTGTCGATAACGAGATATACAACTGATTTCTGCAGTACGAAGTGTACATGTTATAAGATGGTGATCGGAAACATCGTCGCTTTGAGGTATAATATCGATATTTGTTAGATCAGCTCCGTGAGATATAATCAAGTCTAGGGTATGATTAAGGCGATGAGTAGGTCTACTGATGTATTGTGTTACACCACAAGAGTCTAGTAGTTCTTTAAACGCCACAGCTAATGGATCGTTAGCACTATCTACGTGGATATTAAAATCTCCAACAATCAGTACTTTATCGACGTTAACCAATAGATCCGATAATAAGTCTGCGAACTCTATCAGAAAATTAGTGTAAGGCCCAGGGGGTCTATACACAGTAACCAATGTAAGAGAGACCAATGATTTTTTACTTTTGTTTGGAACTGTTATGTTCAACGCAAGCATTTCAAATGATTTAAATGTATGCATTGTTCTCCGAGTAACGCTAAGAAAGTCTCTAAAGATTGTTGCGACACCACCACCTCGACCAACCGGACGTGGCTCATGAATATAACCGTAGCTTGGTGGAGTAGACTCATTTAGACCGAAGTAATCATTTGGCTTAAGCCAGGTTTCAGTGAGGCAAAGTATATCAAAACTGTTGTCTGTGATCATTTCATTTACCATAACTGCCTTTGGATTTAGTGATCTAATATTAAGTAGCCCAAACTTTAGGCGTTGGTTTTGCTCATTAAATATATTGTCTTTTGGTTTAATCATGATAAGATCGCTGACTTTTAAATAAATTATTATTTGGTTGTATTATTCGAGGGACAGACACAGTCTCTATGCATTGGAAAGCAGTAACATTTTTAACTGTAACATTCTTAACAGTTGGGTGAGAAGAACACAGATTGTACTTACTAGTCAAATGGTGCGTAGCGTCTTTGAGATGTTGTCAGACAGAATTTCCGCTCCAATGCTGCTGGGGTGCAGCCCGTCGGGGCGGAAGAGCCTTGGTCGCTCCCAAAACAGATCAAAATTATTTACAAAGAGCAGCTTCTGTTCAATACACCATGACATCAACCAATTATTAAGCGTAAATAGTCTACTGAACTTTTCGTTCCCTCGTCGGTAAGTAGGAAGCGGCCCTGATACGATGATCCTCGCCATGGGCGATGCGTTGCGAACAGTATCGACCAGACTCCTGAAATCCCTCTTCAGGATCTCCGACTGCCGCATTCTCACATCATTAACCCCCGCGTGCAGAACTACGGCTCCCACTCTTGCATCCTCTTTCAGAATCGCAGTTACCTGCGCAGAGACATCGAGAACACGGGCGCCAGGAAAACAGTGAGTGCGCACCTTACCTTCATTGAAGGAGGCGCGTACGTTCCGGACGATTGAGTCTCCGATGACCACAGCGTTGGATTTCGTCTCGTAGAGGGCGGCAAAGCGGTTACTGGTAGGGATCTCGAAGACCGGTGGGGGAGAGTTCATCGCTCCGGTCCTGGATTTCGCCTTCCGCCGTGTGTGTGCTGGTGCAGGAGTGAAATTCATTTGGGCTCGTCGTGATTTTGAAGCCTGGGATCTGTGCATAGAAACACACGGAGTAGAAGTGATAGGAGTATTACAATCACGTCGAACACTTACCGCAGCTTTGCGAGCGTCAGCCTGGGATGTTTCCATCGCCGTTTTACGTTCTCGCAGACGTGTTTGCCTCTCGAGTAGATTGTGGATCTGCTTCTCCAATACTTCCAGTTCTGACTGAAGTGCGAAGAAAGATTCATCATCTGCAATCAAAGGTAACGTTAAACACATATCTGAATCATTAGCCATTAGTGGTGTCATAATGAGAACAGTGGGTTAAGCAGTACAGGCAATATTCAGAACCTAAAGGCTGGGAATGCTAACAGCCTGAGTGCTAATAGCGAATGATCGTATAAAACAAATTTATCTGTGCGTTATATGACGATATTTGGTATGGGATACACTTAAGGATAGGTTTAACCCTCTGTGAGTTATCAATTTAGAACATAAATATTAAGAAATAACAGGAATAAACGATATATTTAGAAAAAGTTTGACGGAGCTCTGTCTCAAACCACGCTTTCTCTCATTTCAACTGCTCTTGGATGTCGTCTGAGGGAAAACATGGAAATAGGAAAAAGAGTAGACAAACCAGGCACAACACACTTTGACACCTTCTCCTCACAAGATGTCTCATGACTCTTCAAACGAGTTACAGCACATGCTAAAAATACCTCAGGGAATTTTTGCTTTAGTACATCAGATTTTTCGATCAATAGAATGGGCACTACCACAGGCGGTGGGATTACATCTCGCCATACCCTACCTCCAGCTAAATTATTCCCAAGTATTACCATAACACCATCCACTGGCGATGATGGACGCACTCCCAGGGTTACTTCAACAGCCTCTTGAGGTGGTTGAATGCCGACTCAGCCGAAGGACCCCAGACAAAGCCGCCTATGTTCCCTTTGTGAGAGCCGCTAGAGGAGCAGCCACAGTGCTGAAGCGCAGTATGAACTTGCGGTAAAAATTGGCGAAGCCAAGAAAACGTTGCACCTCTTTTACCGATGACGGGGAAGGCCAATCCACAATGGCTTGAACCTTTAAAGGGTCCATCTCTACGAGACCAGGTTGGACTATGAATCCCAAAAATTGAAGCTTGGTGACATGGAATTCACATTTCTCGGGTTTGACAAAGGTGGTTTTCCAGCAGGCGTCTGAGAAACCTTGTTGACGTGAACCACATGCTCTTGCAGAGAACTCGAGAATAATTAGAATATCGTCTAGATAGAAAACGAACAGGTTGAGCATGTCTCTGAGGACGTCATTGATAAGGTGAGACTGAAAGCCATGACACGATATTCATAGTGACCAGTCGGGGTGTTGAAGGCCGTTTTCCATTCATCTCCCTGTTTGATGCGCACAAGGTGGTAAGCGTTGCGTAATTCAAGTTTAGTGAAGATGGATGCCCCTTGTAGGATCTCGAACGCTGTGGCCATCAGAGGTAAGGGATAGCGGTTTCTGGCTGTAATCTTGTTCAGTCCTCGATAATCGATACATGGCCTGAGACCACCTTTTTTCTTACCCACAAAGAAGAATCCAGCGCCTGCAGGGGAAGTTGAGGGGCGTATTATGCCTGCTGCGAGAGCCTCATTGATGTATTTGTCCATGGCCAAATGCTCGGGGGATGACAAAGAAAATATTCTGCCTCTCGGAGGATAGCTATCCGGAAGTAAGTCGATGGAGCAGTCGTATGGCCGGTGAGGTGGCAGAGAAGTAGCTCTTCTTTTGCAGAACACCGTCTTGAGATGATGGTACTGGGATGGGACTCGGGAGATATCTGGAGTTTCTTGAGACTCAATTACATCTTTGGGAAGAGTTTGTGTCAAGCAGGCAGTCTGACAATTGGGACTCCAGTTGATAACGGTACCAGTGCCCCATCGACGTGTGGGCTGTGCTGGATGAGCCAGGGGTGGCCCAAGATCATAGGGAATTCAGGGGATTGAATGAGGTGAAAACTAAGTTTCTCATGGTTTTTGTCCGTGATGAGCCCAAGCATAGAGGTGAGGTGAGTAATCTTCCCTGGGGCTTATGGTCTGCCATCCAGCGCAGTAACCGTAAGAGGTTCAGGCATGAACTCTGTGGGAATCTGGAGGTTGTTGGCCAGGGTAATATCCATGAAATTCCCAGCTGCACCGGAATCAATAAAAGCGTGTAGTTCTTGTCTGTGATTTCCCCAAGTGAGGGTGACAGGAAGGAAAAGTCCATTGTTAGATGGTGAATCTGAACCTGTGACTCCCATTACAGTCCTTCCTTTCCTGTGTGGGGCTGATAAGTTTCCCGAGAGTTCAGGGCAAGTTGATCGAAAATGGCCATGTCGACCACAATAAATGCAGCAGTGTTCTCTCATGCGACGATCTCGTTCTGAGGATAACATCCACACAGAGCTTAAGGCTAGAGATGACCAACAGTTACAATAACCACTCAAGGACTGAAAGACACAGAGAGTCTTAAATAGGCAACCTAATGGGGAGACAGGTGCAAACAATAACGCTAATAACAGGTCTTGATTAGTGTAGTAATAGGACCCGATAGTGACCTCTAGTGGCCAAACAATAGAGTCCAGAGCAAAACCCTCACACCAACTCAAGGTCTGCGTCCAACCACTCCATCTTCTGATATAGCTGCACACATGGTGATATTGGCTCCACGTTGTCCAGGTACTTCGATGGTTGCCCGCTGGCCAATGAAATTCCGACCCCTCCTCCTTGCCTTGTCCTCCGTTATCTTTATTTTCATCCAAAAATAAGAATTTGTGATGGTTTTCATCAGCATCCAGCTCCATCACCATCTAAAAAGACAAAAACAATTACTGATTACAATGACATAGAATGTTTGGGGTTTTTTTCTCCCCCCAAAACCGGCAAATTGATCATACCTGAACATACTCATTCCTCAGTTACTTCACTCTATCTGTATTTCTTTCAAAAGGCACATGGTATAATTGTTTTAAAGAAACCTGAGGTCTTTTCAGCACCAGTGCAATAGTCGGCAAACTTATGGCTTCCACATTTCTGAATATGTCGTTATTGTCCAAGATGTGCTGCCGATTTTCTCTAAGGCGAATATCATTTCTGACCCGAACCATATTGACCACAGCCTGGTCTTGTTTCTAGTCTCTATTTTGCAGGGTGAAAGTCACAGTAAGAACAATTTTACAGATATCCCATTACACTCTGTGGTACACACTACCATGCTGTACACTGTAACAGTTTCAAGTAGCGTAAAGTTATGTGGATTCTGAAGACTTACCGGTTTTCATTGCGGAAAGTTCTGATGATTGAGGCCACAGATGATCTTCTGAGGTTTGGTTGAAACGTTGTAGATGCTGCACTCATTGTCATGCCATGATTTATGAAGAAGTCTACAGCCATAGCTCTGATTTCATTCAACACCCTTTGCTGTTGCTGCCATTGTCTAGGTCTGTGGTCTTGTCCTCTACCACGTTCACCCACACCTCAGGCCCATGGCCACCTCTCTGGTGAGGCCTTAGCCCTCCACTATGACGAGGCCCACGGCCACCTCTCAAAAGGGGTGCTTGTCCCCTTCTATTCTTTCACCTTCCAATTCTGGCTTCATGTCCTCACTATGTTGAGTAGGCTACTAGGATACCACTCATCTTACTTATATATGCATACAAATATGTGAAATCAATCGGCAGTAATGAGTAGCCATTAACTCATTAAAAACACAAAAGCAATTACGTGAAAGTGACATCTTGCATACAGTAATGTTGAATATGAAAATGTGTTCTGTAAAAGAGGTAGATGTGACCATAGAAACCATATCTGATAAAGAATGAAATATGACATCCATAGATACTGTAGTCCATCTGGGTCATATTCTGTGGTAATTGGTGTCAAATGATCTATCTTGAAACTCTCAGAATCTAGACATGGACTCAATTGTTCATCAATTTCCATAAAAGCTATGCTTCAAGAGTAATGCAACAGTTACTTATCATTTTAACCAGTTGTATCAATTGATAGTTTGATCTTTGTAATGAAATGAATACACACTCGACTCATTTTGAAATAGTAATACTTTAATGTTAAGTTGTGTCATATTGAACAGGTGATTTTTGATAAATCAACAAACGATCTTAGTTTCATGTGTAGTGTATCCAAGCAATTGAAAAGTTGAATTTTGAAAAATGTGGATTTTGATCATTGGTTGTGAGTTTTGTGTGGATAGAGAAAAATGGTTTCAGGGTTCTGAAATTAGTGCCAAAGTGATTGTAAAAAACTGTAAATGAGGATATTTAAGTTGCACTTAAAAACATTACTGGTGTATATCTTGAGACAAAACAATGGCACTGATATATTTTTAGATATGCAAGGGCAAGTTGTTTTTAGTTAAGACAACTCAAACATTCATTTTAGTCTGGGATTAGGCTTAGGCTTGTCTGTGAAACTGGGCACTAGCGTTTAATAAATTTGTGTGTAAAATATTTGATCAACAAAAGAGCAAGCCTTAAAACCTATAGCTGTCGGAAATTTACACGTGTCCCATTATATTGTGCACTATTTTGAGTGGTCTCCTCATACCATAGTGAACTATAGTGATACTATTTTTTGCTAATGAAGCACCATAAGAGTGTGCAGTCATGTTTACCAAATGGCTCAGCAGAAGATGGCAGTATTTTCTCGAGCAGGATAACATTTGCTAGTTTTGCTTGTAATTTGATATGCTATATATATCTTAGATTTATATTGTTTAGTGGGCAAATATGTAGTGGTATGAATAGTTATAAGGTAACGAATAGACAATACATGGAAATTATATGACTGATAATATGTGACATGTTTGTCACATGGAGTCAAATTCAAATGTTGTCGTACTGCAAACACCTAAACACTAAAAAGTCAGTTTGTGCACAGCAGTTTAATTAACAAAGAGTAAAGATTGGAAATAGCAGAACCACAGTTTTAAACCCAGCTTAATTGCATGATTACATTACACCAATCAGACTAATCGGTTACATATTACTGTATAGGGACCAGTTACAAACCCTTAAAAATATTCTATTAATTTATTAACATACTGCAAATAACAATCATTACAGAGTTTCAACATAATGTACAAATATGTTGTCTCCGTTTGTTATTTCAACTAAACTATGGCTATGATGAAGTTTAAAAACATTATTAAATACTTTAAATCTGTACTAAAATCTGTTTTTATGATTACTGGTTGATACAAAAAGCCTGTACATAGAAACGCAATGTCCTTAAACATTTGAAAGTCTAGTGACAATTTAAAAAAAACATTGTTGCATCTGTTTCCTTAACATATCAAACAAATAATCAAAAGTTAGCTAAATGTCTTTAAACTCTGCTGTACACTGAAAGTCTTTAAAAGAGCATTAAGTTCCTGAGACATGTAATTCACAAAAAAATGACTAATTGGCTAATGAAAACATTACAAACATTTCAAATTATATCTGAATGCCACACATAATGAAAGATAGCTTTAACAATCAGTTTTTTAAACAAATTTGATCTAATATCCTAATATTAAAAAACTAATTCTTTCAGGCAAATGTATTAGCCTACATTGTGCCTATTTAACAAGGGCACAATCGCATATGTCTTATCAGACAACCAATTTGAGAAATTGAATAAAACTTTATAAATAAAGATTATATTCTAGCGATCTACACTCGTTAAAAGGTGTTAAATGGGTTACGGTGTTGATGACATAGAATAACCATTTTGGTTCTCAATAGAACCTTTTAGTCAGAGATTTCCTATCTTACCTTTTGATAGCCTGCTGACCCTTTCCCATCATAAAAAACGTTTGTGCAAAGGATGTTAAAGACCTTTTAGGAACCTATATTTTTAAGAGTGCGTTATAGTCTATTATCTCGGCCTTCTCTGCTCCATTCCATTCGGAAGAAATCCCGCGATAATGGGAACCGGCCATATGAGGGCAGCAACGCTCCATATTATTATGACTAAAGTCATAAAACAAGCCACCAGAGTGGACTCAATGGGTTTGCGATTTAACCTCCAGCTCCTGTCCCCCTTCAGCTCATCAAGAGAAAAATCCAGACAGCAGAAATGGACGGAGTCGCCCATCTGTTGAGCATCTGACCTGCCTCGCCTGAATCTTCTGTATCTGGACAGACCGCATCCAACGCACAGTCTGAACTCCTGCTGCGCACCCGTGACGCCCAGGTGCTCGATGTACACCGGTGAGATCGCCCGGTTAAAGGCGGCTGAGAAGAACGCCTTGCCATGGTTGTTGGTGGTGTAAATGAGCACGTCGCACTGGAAACCAAAGTTGCTGTCCCACCGCGCCACGAGTTTGGTGGGAAGCCTCTCCACACTCACGTTGCACTGCGAGGACGCATCGGGCTCCTCCACGGACCTCTTCGAGAAGCCGACGTCCACCTCCAGGCTGGGTAGGAATGTGTTGGAGGAGTTGATGGGTGGAAGAAGGAGATCTTCGTCGCTCCAGCTGTGGGAACAGCGCGCGGGAGCGATCAGAGACAGCAGGAGTGTGATGGAGATGCTCAGCATGGCAGAGCACAAGGATTCCCCAGTCTCATGGTCATTCGCTTTTCAGTTTTGGGACTTAAAAAGCGAGGGGATTGCTGAACATTTCGTCTTATTAGTTCGATCAGGTATACACTATTTATTAATCTGTCCTGTGCGTTTCTCTGAATGTGTTGACTCTACGCAGAGAGAGGACGAAGTGACCAAGCGCACGGTGGCGCGTCACTGCTTCACAGTCCGTGCGTCCTCACAGTGACTGTCTGAGCCAGTTTCATTTAGTTCAGCTTCCTCGACTCACTGCTTCGTCTTTGTGTTAGAGATGTTGTATGCAAAAAATGGATGATGAATGATCATGGTACCATAGCCACTGATGCTTTCTGTGAGTATATCATGATCAGGATATCAGGAAGATAGTTGGAGGCAGCACGTGCAAAACATTGAAATGATTAACTTCATAAAAACGTATAAAAACCGTTACTTTTTGTATTCTAGTGTTTTACACAAAGGTAGCCTATCAATTTTTTAAGGGGATTATTTTAAAAAAATGTTTATGTCTTTAGGACTGTATTTAATGTTACTATATGCAAAATAACTTATTTAAGAAAGCACTAGATAAAAAGCAAATGCAATTATTATGATACCTCTTACTTTTAAAATGTTCCTGCAAATTGTAGGTTATAAGCTTATGATGCTACTGTATACTGTCTGCAAAAAGCAAATAAAACTGCTTGCCGAAGTCAGCGCAGTTTGGCTTGTGATCAATGAGAGGCCCATAACATTATTGTTTGTACTATATGTTGGGCTTAAAGAATATTGTTTATTGTACTTGAACTGGTGATAAGAATGTGACTAAAGGGAAGTAGGCATATTTGGAGATTTGATAGATTCTACAATAAAGTCAACGACATCATAAATGCTCCAAGTAAATAATCATGGATAATCAACAACAATACTTTTTGTGAACTTTTTAAAAATCTCCTCAGCATACTGTATATTAATTTGAGCATTCCCAGCAATATTGCATTACTTTAGCAGTTCACGGACTTTGAAGTGCATATAAGTATCTTCACATGAAAAAAAGTGTTTTGTGAATAAAATGGCTGAAAAGATGAGCACTACCATACTCGTGGATTGCTATTGAAAATTCATAATTTTGAGTCTAAGCCTTAATTAAAATAGTCTCACTTGACACTCGCTCGAGGCAGGATAAGACCCACCTGCCGAAAAATAGTATCTTGAATAGAGAACCTTACCAAATATTAATGTCTTTTTGGACACATTCCTTATTGGTCGCATGCATAACAATAAAAATGAGCCAAGTAACCTTGCCATTTCTTTTCTCTCATATAAACGCTCCCTAAATTCCCCAATACTGACCCCCTGAAATAAAATATGCTGCCGCAGTGTGGCAGCGAACAGAGGAAAATGTAAATTACTTTCTTGTTCATTAATTATGCTGTAAAAATGTAAATTGCTCCAGTGCCAAAAATGCTAATGGGGCGGAGATAAAAGCTTCTTGTGTCAAAGGAGAAAGTATGAAGGATTCACTATATTTCTTTAATTTTCAAAAACTGAAAAAGACGTTTTAGTGGCTTTTCGTCTGGCTGTCTGAGCAATGCCCTACTCTTTAAAAGCAAAGAAACACATCTATAACTGACTAAGTGTAATTAGTTATGGGCTGTCAAGCTTTTTTCCTCCCTTCCTTTCAAGTTCCATATACTCTGGAACTTTCATTGATTTCTAGTCTTGCATGTTTTTCATGCCACTAATGGCAAATTTTTCGACTGTCTCCATCACCACAGAGAGCAGATGACCTCTCCCACTGCCAGTCCCATGTCCAGCCGCATTCAGAAGAACTGAAATAAGTTTTTTTTTTAATTGGGAACAATTACATACAATAACATATGTATTGTTATGGTCCTCATAGGCTAAATGTAACTATGGGACTTTTTGTCTCTTTTATTACCCGCCAGGCATAAATGGTAATAAACTCATAGTGTTGATTTAAAATATAATTTATGTCCGTAGTAGGAATGGCATGAGACGCACAAGACTTAGGCTTACCATAGAAAACACCACAAATGATTGTTTCTAAACCTTTTTTCTCTTTCAGAATTGGACATCCCAGTCCCCTCAAACAAAGTGAACATGGCATTGAACATACCACAGAGTTTAGATTCAGGAAATCAACTTATGAGTGGGTTACTTAAAAACATTTGGTTATTTATTGCAATCTCTGTTTAACTTTATATAGATAGAGTGGGACAGGAAATTTGGGGATGGGAAAGAGGGAAACAGTAGCCGGGAAAGGACCATGAGCTGGGACTCGAACTCGGGTCGCCGAAGTGCTGCTGCACAACATGTTGGCACACAGTCCACTGGATCACTGGCGCCGACAAAATTGCAGATTTTTACATGGATTGAAGTCAAACAACATTGGAATTATTAGGTGAAATCAATGCAAAAGCTCAACTAATAAACTGTTGTCCAATAATGGATTCTTGATCAATAACTGATGCATTGTAATTAACTCTAATTACAAAATATAATAACTTGTTCCACCTTTGAAAATACATTCTTAAAGTTGGATCATAAACCTTACTGACAAGCTGAAAAGAGAGCTGACAAACTGGACGCTTTTTAACTGGCAAGCATCAAGACAGACTCTGTTGATCTCAAAACAGAGAAGCAGAGAAAAGCAAGGTATGGCACAGAAGCCTCGAGACGTCTCTCCTTGTGTACACCAGCTTTTTCTCGTGTCATGGAGACAGCCAAATGATGAAGATTCTAATTAGTAATATTCATTAATGAGAAGCAGGAAGGAGAAAGGGCAGAGAGATGATGTGCTGTGTTCACATGGGGAGTGATGGAGCTGTCAGCATGATAAACCACAGGACCTGTGACAAGAAACATCAAAAATCCTGATTGTAGACCCCACAACTGTCAAACACTATAACCGAAGCATACTATTTTATGTTGGGAAATAAATAAATGTTATTTACATGTTGTTAAAGTCATATTAAATATAAAGGAACTTACGGCAATGGTTTAGTCGGAATTGAGCACGTCATTCCCCTCAAACAAAGCAATGTGTTAAATAATCATTTAATAATATGTCTCTCTAGTCTACATATAATATTTTTAAAAAAATATATCTAAAAGGAACACATTACACACGTTTTACATGGGTTTTCTATGCCTCCATGAGATTTTGCCTCATTGTTATAAAGATCTTCCAGTCAGAAAGCTAACTGGTTATTATTACACCAAATATCCTTTTCCGGTAGCTTATTGACATCTCCTGTTGGGTCCAGGCCATCTGTGTGATTTTCACACTGATGAATGATGCTCAAGATGAGCCTCAGGCTGTAGAAAGACGTCAGAATATGGGATCATTTTTTTCTTACCCATCACATTTTTCCTTAATAGCTGTTTTTTTTTGTATAGCCTACAATTGTTATAATTACAGAATTCTGTAATTCTGTGAAAGATCAATATGCTTCATTCAATCTTGAATGTGTTGCATTGTGCTTTGGCAAGGCTCTTGCAACACATGTTTCGCCTCAGCATTGGAATCAATTATAATGTTGCTTGACACAAAAAATCCATAAAGTGAGTAATAGTCTTGTCATCTTCTTTTGATTTTTAGGGAATTTAATTGTTTCCTTCCTTCTAGTTCATGCCTCTACAAAGGGATGTCAGAAAATTAAAGAATTATCGTTAATGACTATTAAATGAAAAGTATTGTATTATTGAAGAGTTCATAAGATTTAGCCATTTCATGCTGACACTTTATTTATTATTGTTAATGGTATCTTGAGATATTAAGGAAAACCTTGTAAAATGGTCAAATGTGTTCAATTTAGCTGAAATAGTCTCCTCGGTTGCAAAGTCATATTGCCAACATATTGATTTCACTAAACAGTGACCGTACAGTGGATAAGTAGTTCAGTTAAATTCATTTGGTGTGAAATTGAGCCACTATTCTCCAGAATTCTCATTCCTTCAACTAAAAATAATCTGTTATTGAAAGACAAAGTGTTGCCAAGGTAACAAGGCAAAAACATGCAACAATAAATATCTTTGTACAGGTACATGTTTCAGTGTCAGCTGTCAATTCACAGTAATGTCCCTCAAGCTATCCTCTTAAAATAATAATAATTTCAATAATTTGATTGAGCTGTAATGTTGTTTTTGATCTTTTATAACATCCAAAATAACCCATAGATGTATCATTTATATTAATAACGTTTATTTTATAATATAGCTGTTTGCAATAATTATAAAAGGCTGCATTTTTAATTTCTTGTACAAACTTAATATTTAGTGATTTTGTCATTCTTAATTGTTTTGAATGTTTCAAGATACCCAATTTAATTATTGGGTTAATAAATTACTAATGAGAATTGTGGTGTTCATGTGTTTTTAGGTCATGATTTTCAATCGCACATTAAGACCTGCGGTGTAAATCCAAAAACCATTACTTTCCTGATACAGGCGTTTAAATAAAGTTTTGACAGTTTGAACAATATGGCGGCGCCCTTGTAAGCGGTTTGAGTCTTGTCATTTGAGTGTGTGAGTGTTTATGCGGCATCAGAGAGAAGCTTTGAGCTGAAATGTCGGTTAAACCGAACACAGAGAAAGGATCCCACAATATCTGTGTCAGTCCCATTCTTTGTCGATGATCGTTGTGTAAGTAGCTGCATATGTTCCACGTGCGCTGTTTGTCTTTTTGTTTCCTTTTTCTGCTGTTATATGTTGGTGTGGTACAATTGACACTCATTATCACATTGTATCGTCTGTGATATTATTCTGAAGTCCAAGATCAGAATGAATTTTCCTCTTGGGAAGATGAGTAACCATAGCAACATGACACTTCTTATTTTCTGTGCCCCTCACGCCATTCCTCAAACATCAGACCTTGAGTTTGTGTGAGCTAGTGGGCGGCTGTCAAACATGTATGGAGTAACTTAGTTTGAAACACTTGTCGTCTATTATTTCACCCTAATGCACAAATACACATGGTTTATGAATAGGATCCTATGCGTCACTGACAATTTATCAAATTGTTTATTATGTTTATGCTGTTGATATTTTTAAGCAATGTGCATTTTCAAGCTGAGAAGAGTGTATGGTACATTTTGTATGTATTTTATGGCATAGAATATGCCATAAAAGGTGTAAGGCAAGCAATGTCTAATTCGTGACCTATTTGATCTTCTAAACTGGTTCACAAATTATGGTCTGAAATTAATAGAGAATCGGACAAAATTTTAAGTATTTTAAAACTGTATATCCAGTTATCACAAAGCGGTGTCAAGTTTGTGGGTTTGATTTCCATTAAATGCATGTACTGGTAAAATTTAGAGCTTAATAAACAGTAAGGTGCTTTGGATAAACCTGCCAAATGCATGGTTATAGATGTACAATCATAGTAACAGGGTTGATTCTGTACAATTGTCACTAATTTACACATGCAACATAACAGAAGAGAGAAGACACTTAAACTTTTCTGTGTGCTAACATTCCAAGAAGTTGGAAATGGGTGGGAACAGGCTAATTGAACAAATTCTCATGCTAAATTAAAAAATAAAATAGTTATGTAGAATTGAAATTGAGAAAATATAATTACTTTAACTTTTCATTTCTTTACAGAGCTTTTTACAAACCATGCTACATTTACTGTGTTAATGAAGAAAATTGGTCAATTATATTTATGTTTGACATGACCAATTTAGATTTTTTTGTAGATGTTAAAACATTTGTTTCCAAGGGGACAGGTTTATTTCCACCGTACACTGTCTCATGTTGCCATAGTTACGGTGCAGCCGTAAATCTCTGAGTCTGTTTGTTAAGGCTGCTGACGTTTTGCTAACAGAAATTTCAAAACCACACGCACTGTCTATTCACATCTGTCCTTTTAATCTAAGCTAAATTAAGATGTTGACTCTATTGATATTTTAAATTATAACGCGGCATGTTGGAACGCTTGATTCTGATTGGCCAGTCGCGACATTTGCTGGTTCATTATTCCCAGATAACAACCTCTCAAAACTAATAACACATGGTAACCCCGATGCAGCAAATCATTTTGACATGTTTTTTTTGACAAATAAAATGTTAATATATCTTTTAAAAACATATATGACATTATATATACAAATGATTAAACGAAATTGCCTGTTCGTGACATTTCAATCTTCATTTCTTACCATAAAACTGAAAGAAAACAGCTTTTCATCGCGGGTAAAATGAGCAAAAAATATTTCTAATTCACATTTCATGCCTTGTTTTTTCGTTTCTTACGAAATGTGCATCAAATCATCTTTCATTTTAATTTCTCTCCCGCTCTAACTGCTTATGTACCTCCAAGGTCCCAGAGTCATGCTGATCTCTGTTTGGAGGGTTGGTGCTTGCCCCCTGAGGAGGTTGAGGGATGCCCAGGTGATCAGGGTCAACGTCCGTAGTCTGTTTAGTGAAACAGGTTGGTGGGAGCGGGACTACAGAGCCGAGACCCGGCGCAGAGTAGAGCAATGGTGGCATGGACGCATCCAGGAACAGTGGCAGAGGGATGAGGTACACCAGGTGAGTCAGTCCATAATAAAGAATTCCGCAGATCCGCTCTGTGACGGAGAGTTTATATCAAGGGTTTCCCATCCTGCTTCTAGAGAGTTGCAGGCCCATGAAACTTTCAAAACTTTACAGGTAATCCTGAAGACTTTCCTTAGTGGGTTATGTCAGATAAAATGGGGTTATTTTAAATTTCAGGACAGTGCCCATCATTTGATTGCTGACCCTTCGTGTAAATGGTTCTGATCTTTTTTTGCATAAATCAGGTATTGTATATTGTTCATGTTCACTGTGACCAGGATTCTTTCTTGACTATATAGATCAAGGTATCTATAGGGAACTCCTGGTATAGAGAGATGTATGGCTTAATGCATTGTAATAGCATTACAGGACTAGCGTTTGTCATTAGAAACACATAGAATATTAGAATATCTTTGAAAAAAACTAAATGTAATACTCATTTTAACCTAAGGAGGCCGCTATGTTCTTTTTCGATGATGTAAAATGGTTGCATGCACAGTCAGTCAAACTTAACAAAGACACTAATCAGTTCTTTAGTTAATATAAGGTACTGTAGGATAAAAATAAATATAAATAGTGCTAAAATAATAGAGGAAAAAGACAAAAGACGCTAATTTCAAAGTATTTTCATATTTTTTTATATTGTTGTTCACAATACAAACATACAGTTGTGTTCAAAATTATTCAACCCCCAATGCTGTAAATGGTTTTAGGGACTTTAGTGTACATTTGTAATTGTATTCAGAGTGAAATCCTACAAGGACTTCTTAAAGAACCATATGCAACTAAAATGACATCAATTAGTTTTGTAATACAGTAGTAAATGTTTATTTTGTGAATTCTTCATTGACATAATTATTCAACCCCTTAAAGACTACCACTCTGAAGAACAGAGGTTCAATGAAGTGTTTTCAATCAGGTATTGTAAACACCTGTGGATATCAGGGAGCAGCAATAAAGCCTAATAAGCACCAATTAGGCAGCTTTAAAATGACTGTGATACTCAGCTCCTTCTAGACATTCACTGGTGTGGTTACAAACATGGTGAGGTCAAGAGAATGGTCCAGGAAGACAAGAGAACAGGTGATTACTCTTCACAGGAAGGGCAATGGCTATAAGAAGATTGCAAAGATGTTAAACATACCAAGAGACACCATAGGAAGCATCATTCGCAAATTCAAGGCAAAGGGCACTGTTGAAACGCTACCTGGTCGTGGCAGAAAGAAGATGCTGACTTCGACTGCGAAGTCGTGCTACCTGAAGCGTAGAGTGGAGAAAAGTCCCCGTGCGACTGCTGAGGAACTAAGAAAAGATTTGTCAGATGTGGGTACTGAAGTTTCTGCTCAGACAATACGGCGCACCCTGCGTAATGAAGGCCTCCATGCCAGAATCCCAGGCGCACCCCCTTGCTGTCCCCAAAGAATAAGAAGAGTCGACTGCAGTATGCCAAAAGTCATGTGGACAAACCACAGAAGTTTTGGGATGGTGTTCTGTGGACTGATGAAACAAAATTAGAACTGTTTGGGCCCATGGATCAACGCTATGTTTGGAGGAGGAAGAACAAGGCCTATGAAGAAAAGAACACCTTGCCTACTGTGAAGCATGGCGGGGGGTCAATCATGCTTTGGGGCTGTTTTGCTTCTGCAGGTACTGGGAAGCTTCAGCGTGTGCAAGGTACCATGAATTCTCTTCAGTACCAGGAGATATTGGTTGACAATGTGATGCAGTCCGTCACAAACCTGAGGCTTGGAAGACGTTGGACCTTTCAACAGGACAATGATCCCAAGCATACCTCCAAGTCCACTAGAGCATGGTTGCAGATTAAAGGCTGGAACATTTTGAAGTGGCCATCGCAGTCACCAGACTTAAATCCGATTGAGAACCTCTGGTGGGACTTAAAGAAAGCAGTTGCAGTGCGCAAGCCTAAGAATGTGACTGAACTGGAGGCTTTTGCCCATGATGAATGGGCGAAGATACCCGTAGATCGCTGCAAGACACTTGTGTCAAGCTATGCTTTACGTTTAAAAGCTGTTATAACTGTAAAAGGATGTTGTACTAAGTACTAAGATTGAATGTCACTTGGGGGTTGAATAAACTGATAATGATGTGAGC
The DNA here is from genome assembly GCA_029783895.1 of Triplophysa bombifrons. NCBI lineage: Eukaryota > Metazoa > Chordata > Actinopteri > Cypriniformes > Nemacheilidae > Triplophysa > Triplophysa bombifrons. The sequence continues at coordinate 11,977,061 of CM056455.1, forward strand.
TCAGAAAAGACATTTGTGGTTATTTCATTATAAATGTTATGTTATATTTGTCTGACCTACACGTGCCTCTTTGATTTAATTGTAAGCAGGATGACTGAATGATCATAATCAATGTCAAACCGACCAAAACAATCAATTTCAGTGGGGGTTGAATAATTTTGAACACAACTGTACATATTTATAGACCCCTTTACGGCCGACGTCACGCTTATGCCACGGCATTAGCTGGAGGCAAAACAAAGGAAAAACTTGGGTCGGCCAATACAAACCTGCACCGATTCTGCTACATAAGGAGTTTAAAATATAATTTTGTTGTATTGTTTAGTGCCACAATCTACTGAACACAATCTCCAGTTTCATATTTAAACACATAACTTCTTCCGTTGCCAAAAAAACACTGGAGCTGTACAGTGAATTAAAGCTGTAGTTAAACACAATAAATCGAGCGAACTGAACCGAAAGGATCATCAAAAATGGTGTGGATTAGCATTTAGGTATGTGTCTAAAAATATCTCACGTATGCCCAAATCAGAAACTGGGGATCAAGGTTATTTTTCACGTAGCGTTAACGCATAGGGTATGCTAGCTAACTTTGTAAGTTATACAACTAGCAGTTAACTATCGGCCAGAAACTAAACATAAAGGAAACTGTTTGTCATCTCTTCTTTAGTTGTCACAAGTCCATTAGTATAAAGGTAGAGGGAACAGTGAACAGGCTCATGTTATGTGTCAGGTGTGTGTTCAAGTAAATTAATTTGCTATTGTTTGCCACTGTTAGTACATGCAGGCATCTATAGATGTATGCGCTCTCTGTTTATCTTTGCTGTACATGCTTGATTCCTTTGTCTGGTAGGTGTAGATGTAGATATCAGGCCACTTACCTGGAGGTAATCCTGTCAGTTCGCCTATAGATCCATTGAGTGAGCGCACAGGTCGGCCAGGTTCCTTGTGTTTTTCAAAAATAATCGCGGTCCTAGATAGTGAGTGACCATACATGTTAAACATTAATCAGATTTTTTTCTAGTCATTGTCAAAAAGCAAGCAAACAAAACGTGCTACCTAGCATTAGTAATGTGGTCAGGGGGATCATTCTGCCTCCACCTAAGCTGTGCCCACAAACACTTGTCACAATGTTTACTTACAGTTAAGGCATCTATCTATAACAAAAAACATTGGGAATTGCCTACATGCCTACATGCTGCTGCTGTTGATAAAGATGTGCTGTCGGATGACCGCAGTTTCACTCACATATGCAGCTTCTCAAATGGTCTTTTCAACCACATTGTGTTTTTATTTTTGTCACTGACAAACAAACAATCACAGACTAGTTTATCCACTGATGGAAGCATTTAAGTGAATCACTAGTGATCGCAGACACCATTGTCCTGTGTGTTTAGTGACAGTGTCATTTTGGGTTGGTTTCCCAGACAAGGATTATCTTAAACCATGACTAGGCCTAAATTAAATCAGGATATTTAAGTCATTTAAAATAAACATACTTTACAAAAACACTACTGAATGCATTGCGAGACAAAACAATCACACTGATACAATCCTGCTCACCATTATTGGCACCCTTGGTAAATAGGAGCAAAGAAGGCTGTAAAAATAAATCTGCATTGTTTCTCCTTTTGATCTTTTATTTAAAAAATATACAATATTACAACATTTCATTAAATTGAAACAAATTGAAGTAGGGGGAATATCACATTGAGATTTTTTTTCTCTGATACACCCTGGCCCCCCTAAAAATTCTTATGAGTAAAATACCTCCCAAGTATATTCCCATTGATATTTACATTTTCTTAGCACACCAAGGTGACTTGAAACATGACGTTGTCCAGTTATGCCTTCTTGTTAAACAGGAGAATTAATATTAGTAACACAAAGCCCAACCCCCCTTAATCATTTATCACAATGGATAAAATCAAAGAATATAGTTCTGATGTGAAATATAGTTCTGTTGTGCTATTGTAACAATGGAAATTGTAAAAAGCGCTATATACAGTTGTGTTCAAAATTATTCAACCCCCACTGAAATTGATTGTTTTGGTCGGTTTGACATTGATTATGATCATTCAGTCATCCTGCTTACAATTAAATCAAAGAGGCACGTGTAGGTCAGACAAATATAACATAACATTTATAATGAAATAACCACAAATGTCTTTTCTGAGCTCACATCATTATCAGTTTTATTCAACCCCCAAGTGACATTCAATCTTAGTACTTAGTACAACATCCTTTTACAGTTATAACAGCTTTTAAACGTGAAGCATAGCTTGACACAAGTGTCTTGCAGCGATCTACGGGTATCTTCGCCCATTCATCATGGGCAAAAGCCTCCAGTTCAGTCACATTCTTAGGCTTGCGCACTGCAACTGCTTTCTTTAAGTCCCACCAGAGGTTCTCAATCGGATTTAAGTCTGGTGACTGCGATGGCCACTTCAAAATGTTCCAGCCTTTAATCTGCAACCATGCTCTAGTGGACTTGGAGGTATGCTTGGGATCATTGTCCTGTTGAAAGGTCCAAAGTCTTCCAAGCCTCAGGTTTGTGACGCACTGCATCACATTGTCAACCAATATCTCCTGGTACTGAAGAGAATTCATGGTACCTTGCACACGCTGAAGCTTCCCAGTACCTGCAGAAGCAAAACAGCCCCAAAGCATGATTGACCCCCCGCCATGCTTCACAGTAGGCAAGGTGTTCTTTTCTTCATAGGCCTTGTTCTTCCTCCTCCAAACATAGCGTTGATCCATGGGCCCAAACAGTTCTAATTTTGTTTCATCAGTCCACAGAACACTATCCCAAAACTTCTGTGGTTTGTCCACATGACTTTTGGCATACTGCAGTCGACTCTTCTTATTCTTTGGGGACAGCAAGGGGGTGCGCCTGGGAGTTCTGGCATGGAGGCCTTCATTACGCAGGGTGCGCCGTATTGTCTGAGCAGAAACTTCAGTACCCACATCTGACAAATCTTTTCTTAGTTCCTCAGCAGTCGCACGGGGACTTTTCTCCACTCTACGCTTCAGGTAGCACGACTTCGCAGTCGAAGTCAGCATCTTCTTTCTGCCACGACCAGGTAGCGTTTCAACAGTGCCCTTTGCCTTGAATTTGCGAATGATGCTTCCTATGGTGTCTCTTGGTATGTTTAACATCTTTGCAATCTTCTTATAGCCATTGCCCTTCCTGTGAAGAGTAATCACCTGTTCTCTTGTCTTCCTGGACCATTCTCTTGACCTCACCATGTTTGTAACCACACCAGTGAATGTCTAGAAGGAGCTGAGTATCACAGTCATTTTAAAGCTGCCTAATTGGTGCTTATTAGGCTTTATTGCTGCTCCCTGATATCCACCGGTGTTTTCAATACCTGATTGAAAACACTTCATTGAACCTCTGTTCTTCAGAGTGGTAGTCTTTAAGGGGTTGAATAATTATGTCAATGAAGAATTCACAAAAGAAACATTTACTACTGTATTACAAAACTAATTGATGTCATTTTAGTTGCATATGGTTCTTTAAGAAGTCCTTGTAGGATTTCATTCTGAATACAATTACAAATGTACACTAAATTCCCTAAAACCATTTACAGCATTGGGGGTTGAATAATTTTGAACACAACTGTAAATAAAGCTCAGTTGAGTTCAGTACAGAAAATACAAAATGGCTTTATGGAAATAGTTAAAACAATAAACAATGTCATTTCCAACATCAGGGCAATGATCAAGACGTTTTAATGGACTGGAGATGTTGAAAATCATCTTGAAACAGGATGTGTGTCTATATTGTCTCAATGCACAACTAGGGAAGAATTTGAGTGGCCAAAGACTCTTCAAAGACGCAGATGGAAAATTGCAGTAATCAGTTGAATTTTGGGGTCAGAAAGCATTTAATAAAAATAAAGGAAAACTGGACCTTCACCACAAGTTGTTAGGAAGAACCAACACTGTTCAAGAAACACATCTTCTGCTCTTATGCATAAATAAACTGCACCATATTAATCTGCCATACCGGAACTTCAACCAGAACTGGGTTCTATGGCCATATGGAATGAAAAATAGTTTTTTGACAGCAATAACACAAGATAGGTTTGGTGCAGACAGGGATAAAAGAATGTCCCATGTCAACAGTTAAATAATATGCCACCAGATCTTCATTGTTGTGAACTTATTTTTATTCCAGAGGTTCTGGACATTTTATTCAGATACATGTCATGTTTTATATCAAATACCAACAAGTTAAAAAAAATCAAAACCTGACTTGCTCTGATAGAAATAATCGAATGGGTCCTGGTTAGATCTTCCATCAGCACATTGGTTCAAAGTAAACATCAACATCAATAAAAATAAAAAAAAATGGGTCACTGAACACAAAATCAAGATCCTGCCATAGCCATCCCAGTTCGCTGATCTGAACTCTATTGAAAATGAGTGATTTGAACTGAAGAAGAGGGAGGATCAACATTTGATGGAGAAATTCTTTATGGAGGAATTGACTCAAGTATCGGTTTGCATGTAGGGACCCTCATTATGCTACCGTGTTAGTGTGAGGCTATTTTGAGCCTTGTTAGTGGTATTAACAAGCGATTTAATTTCACTTACTCTGTGCCCCATATACTAGCGCTATAAGCTAATCTGTTTTTAGAGATAAAACGCTTTACATTCGATTTTCATGAAAACGCATCCCAGAGAACGATCTACTCGGTAATGATGTGTTAATTACCCCTAGGTTCATTTTTCACCGGAGTTGTCCTTTAATATAGCCATGAGTCTTTTTGGGAAAGATGCAACAAGTTTTTCACACCTGGATTTGGGGATCCTCTGCCATTCCTCCTTGCAGATCCTCTCTAGTTCTGTCAGGTTGGATGGTAAACGTTGGTGGCCAGACATTTTTAGGTCTCTCCAGAGATGCTCAATTGGGTTTAAGTCAGGGCTCTGGCTGGGCCATTAAAGAACAGTCACTGAATTGTTGTACAAGGGGGAATCGTTTTAGCGCAAACATCATGTCAGTGTCAGAACTGAAGACGTTACAGAGATTACATCTGTTATTGACATCCTGCCTAGCGAACGCCAGGTTCTGGAATGCACCTATCTATGACTTGATAGGTTGAACACCACCTTCACAGAAAGAATATCAACGACTACTTCTCTACCCCCGCCCACTGGTTCGCGATTCTGAAGTAACACAAAAAGTGGCGCAGAACCAGATAGAGGGAGCAAACAATAAACAAACATGCCGTTACAGATAGCAAAATATGGAGAACATTTTTGTACTATGCGTCACAATTGTTTGTTAGAGATCTATTGATGTGCCCTGAGCACTATTCGCATGAGATTAGTATTACCTGGGGACCTCTAGTCATTTGTATTCATTGCAGAGGTTGTCTGTGATCTTAAGTCGGGATCTCTGTGATTTGGCGGGTAATCTGCGAATAATGGAGGCTGTTTTGAAGTGTTTTGATATTATCTGGGATGCTGGGTGATATCCATAAATTACCGGGAGTCTCCCATGTGTTTATTTATCATGGAAACTCATAACATTTGAGACCTGTGATCGCGGTGATCTTTTGTCAGTTAATTTTAGTAAAATCATCCCGTGCGAAATTTGCGAATGCGTCACATGAAATACTGATGTTGGGAGGTCATTTATAAATCACAGAAGGTCTCCAGATAATACTAATGCCATGTGAAAACTGTGAATGGTGCTTATGTGTAACCTAAAATTGGCACATAAATCAGCAGCACTGACATGACTTGGGCATTGGTTAAAAATAAACAACCAATTTCTCTCTGACATCTGGAACCTTTGGAAGCCTCTGCAAAGACATTTGTTTTCCACAATCAGAAATCACACAATGTTACTGGTATTATAAGCTAATCGTGATTGTAAATAAGAACTCCTTCAGATCCCCTGGCTCCTCAGACTGAATGCCAGTGGAACAAGCCATCCACATATGATGTAAAAGTAGTCGTTGATATATTGCTTTTGGCAGCTCATATGAAAATTTATTTGCAAATGGAAGGTCACAAATCATCAATCACACTCGACTGTTTGTGGACCTTGATTACATAAATGCCTTTTTGTTGATGAGGAGGACGTTTTAAGCTATGAAACATGTTTGATGTATTAATGCTATCAAGACCTCTTTTGTGTCAAAAGTTTAAGAGAAATTAAATTCCTCAGATCATCACCCATTTAGTTTGGTATAGAACTGTCCCAATGTCATAAGTGTTCCAGTCTTCTGAAACGTTCACTCCCAATGTTTGAACTCTGTTTGGAATACTCTACAGAAACTGATAGGAATGGGGCTGAATGCCGGAGATGTGGAACAGTAGTTATCGCACATACTCCAGACATGCTGTTGGCTCATGGGAACCCGGGTTCAAATCTGTCCCGGGTCCTGTCATGATCCCGCTTTCCACTGTCCTGTGTGAATAAAGTACAGGCAAAAAAATATTTAAAAAAGGAATGGGACTGAACCTCAAGCGGTAATAAACAATACTCATAACAGAAACGCTATGCGTGGTTTGTACTATGCAGCTATATTCAATACTGTTCCCTAGAGCAAGAATTAAGGGCCATCTGTCTCCTAACTATTGCTTTAAAAGCCTGTTACTTCCTCTCTTGTGGAGCTGCTGTTGATGGGTGCATTTGTCACTGAAATCATTCATAGACTAAATGTTTCTCATGGTATGAATTCTCATTTCCGGATGTACGTGGTTCATACTCAATCTAGTTGACGAATGTCCCCTTTGGTCTCAGTTGCTCACTCAGATCATCCCTTAGAAATGAACTGGAAAAAAAAATGAGCGCAATTTTTGGTTAGATTTGACAATAACAAGGCATTGCGGAAGTTGCAAAGCATATTTTTGGCCTTAATCTAATCGCAAATCAGGGTTAAATTTGGATTTGCTCATCCCTCCTTTTATACCTTGAAAAAGAGTTGCATAATGAACATTTTCTGCTGTGATAATTCTGTTTCTGTGTGAAGCTTCTCATGGCATCTCTTCTATAAATAGTCTGACCCTGAACCAAGACCATTTAACACCTTTTGCTTTCATTCCCCAGACATGCATGAAGCAGCTTCCCTTCCGTATGCTGTCTGCTCCGCGTTGTCCTTGTTTTACCAACTATTCTGTGAATTGCGTGTCTCACATTCAGTTTGTTTTCACACATTCTGACTCCAAAAAGGGTTTCTTATACAGTAGCTGTTTTTTTAATTAAACAAAGGTTCCCTTGTGTAAATTTTAGTGGCTCGGCTAGATCTGACCTGAAGTGTTTATGTACTGAATTCATAACAACTGATTTGCCTATATTGAGGGCTTGTCGGAGGGAGATGCTGTTGAGATGTACTCGCTCTTAAAATGTGGCCCCGCCTGTGGCAGCTGCTGAATAATTCAAGCCCATTTTGACCTGCGCTGATTAATACGGCCCGGTACGCCAGGCTCCTTCAAAGCCACCATGAATCATTGTGTGTGACTGCATTTATATGAACCTAACTGGGACAGAGAAGTCAACAGACAGACTTAAGACAATTTAATCTCGTATTAGTTTGGATTTTCACTGTAGTAATTGTATCATGCTAAAAGGGTTTTCAAGAACTCGATGTAGAAACTCTGTATTTTTTTCTTGCTTAGAGCTCCCGGAAGAAGTTCTACGTGCTCTCCATGTTCCCCTACCCATCAGGCCGTCTGCATATGGGTCACGTAAGGGTTTACACCATCAGCGACACCATCGGCCACTTCCAGAGGATGAGAGGCCATCAGGTAATTTTATCGCTCAGAAACATGCACATAAAAACACTTAATTTCTTGATTTTTCATCTCTCCAGCCTTGTTTTTATATTCATCCACCTACACATAGACATATCAAAACACAGGCCCATATACAGTATGTGAAAGCTGCAGTTAAGGTCTCTGTGGAATAGTGTGTTATAATTATGAGGTGTCTGAAGAGTGAATGTGGTGTGAATATATCTTTTTAATTAGCGCAGTTTCTCAAACTTTGCCATCATGTTCACAACGTACTTACACCATTTGAAAATCAATTTCATAAGGCTGCAGCTCATATCACCAAATGAATACTGGCACATGTAAGAATGTTTCTATTGAATACTAAAGAAAAAAGTATGCTTTAGCAGTCTGCTTCATCGCATGAACAGTAATACACAAGCCTTCTAGAGTTTGCATGCATCAAATGCATTTCTGTTCACTGCACACAATCAATGAAGTGTTTTTTTCAGAAAGCCTTGTAAACCCGACTATACACAAGAATGCCTGCCTGTGATCAAGGACATTGTTGACTTCCACAAATGTTCTTGTGGATTATCATACATTGAAAGCACACAACCTCTCAACACATATACACTGTATTGAACATTTTAAACCACCTCAAAGAAGTGATAATGGACAAATTTTATTTTAAAAAATGTATTACTGAAATTACAAAAATTACAAAAATGAATAATGAGGGAGAGTGATCCTGAAACAATTTACCTTGATTGATAATATTTGGACAATGATGTACATTATGTGTACTTAACAATGTGTTTGCGTTTGCTGTGTACCTGGTGAAGATCTGTACTAATCGAAACTGTTGTTCTTTTACACTTTAAAAAGTTGTTCAACCGTGTGCAGATTTTTTTACAGTTTCAGTATTTTTATGCTTTATGCCTCTTTTTTGCCTCATGCTTTTTATCTCTTTCACACCAAGAGTGATGAGTAAAAGAGATGTGAATCGCTGACTAATTTTGTAAAACGCTTGATCAGCTTTAGCTAATACATGTCTGTAAGATAGGTGGTGCAGATTGAAAATGAATTTAACTCAACCTTTCACCATTAAAAGCTTAAAGGGGATGTGACGTATGACGTAGTATTTCTGTGCTCGATACAGTCCCCCAGCGTTCGTATAGGTTTCGAAAAGTTTTTTCCGAAAATGAAAAACTAATACGTAACAACTTTTCTTGTTACTCGTTACAGCTCGAATAATTTCTCCTTTCAAATGTAATGTTAAATAATTTTAAAATAATTTTAAACACAGTTTACGATGTTTTAGTGACTTATCCGGCAAGTTGACATGGGAAAGATCGCCACCCGATCTACAGTTTGATGAAGGACGTTGCAGCCTCTTGATGACCTTGTATGAGACTTTGTATGAGCTCATTGGACACTGGTGTGCAGCGGGTTGCTGCACTTGACATAGCTACAGTGCTGTTAAATGATTGAATAAACACTGGCGCAAACAAGCGTCTCGTACAAAAAATAACATATAATTCTTAATGTGACAACAAAAAAGGGTACGATACTATTCTGAAAGTACTCAAGATTAACATGAGATATGCAGAACCTGTCTGAGTTACGGCCACTTTAACAAAACTCATAAAAAAAAAAAAAAAAATCTAACATTAACAGCATTACAGACGATTTTGCTAAAAGAACGTTGTTGTAGTGTTAGAATGGTATAGTGAGTCATTTACCAATAGGTAGCCAATAATAAATTGAACATGATATGCTATATTGCATTGCAGCATCTAAGAGAAAAGTGCTAATGTTGAACAGTGATGACAATTCGACTAACCGGAGTGAAAACAGACTGTACTCTGTTTTTGTTACGTTTCTGGAGGACTTCACATGACAAGTTTTTAAAGATGGACAGGCAGTGATTAAACCAGAAAGCTTGACTGTCATGAGCTGTATTTGTCCAATCAATGTTGTCAACCTCATAAATATGTAAATACCAAACATTAACCCAGAGTTTGCAAATGTGTACTAAGTCACGAAACCTGAGAAAACCAGGGGTAAAGTATAAAGTGTGTTAAACATGAAACGACCCAGAATGACATTTACCCTGAATTGACCATGTGAAATGTGAACACCCTTTCTTTTGGTTTCTCCTTTGCCATGTTCCTTTAAATCATCCCACCATCCATCTCTGTCCTGTTTGTGACTAATGTGTGTCGGCTCAAAGGGACCGGCAGCATCTGGTGTGTGTTGTAAGCACAGCACTAACTCTGTGATGATTTAATGAGACTTGACTCAGAAGTGCTGTGGATTGAATTGGAATTGACAATGTTCAGTTTGGACAGCTTCACCGAAACAGACCGTCGAACAGAGTGAGGCAGTGATTATTAATTTTAACGTGTGATAACTGCCTTTTTATAAATCCCTTAAAGATACGGGGATCAATTATCTTTAAAAAAAATGTTTTTTTATTTCTACTTTTTTCCAGTTAAATGAATATACAACAATTATAATATGAAATTGAATTAAACTGTAATTTATTTCTGTAATGTTTTTAACAACTTTGCATTGATGCAAAGCAGCTTTGCAGAAAATACATTTAGCAGACACTTAAGAACCTTAAGTATGTATAACATACATGTTATAAGATGTTTGTTGTTATTATGTAACACAAATCAATGTTTAATATGAATTGAAATAATAATAATTATTATTTACATGCTATATTTATTCATTTGGCAGATTTAGGTGTAATCTAAAGTGATTTACAAATTGGATAGCATTTAACATTTTGTCTAATAAAATTATTACCAGAGTTGTATTGGTATTAAGCAACTGATCATTGATAAGTATAAACGTATATTGGTACAAATTTTTTATTCGACCCACGCACATAAGAGTACTGTTGAAATTATTCAGATAAATCATTTTCACTGTCTTTCTAGTTTTTATTGATGTTCTTATATGTTGCATGTAAAGTTTTTTTGCAACTTTAGCTGATGCTTTGGGTTATTTAACAGCTGTTTTCTGTGAGCAGGACTGTCATAAAGCTTGTATAGACATGTGTGTATTTTGAAAATGTGACTGAAACCTGAACTCACAGCTCACCAATGTAGTCTCCATGTTTCTCTAACTGTATTTAGAGTTCTCACTTGTACATGCTCAAACCTGTACCCACCTCCACCTCCAGATTCTCAAGGGAGTAAGACCTGTTGAAAGACATTTTCTGGCTTTGATTCTGGATGAATTCCATCTGTCAGCTTTCTACCGGCTCCAGCTTTTAGATGTAGACGTTTTTTTTCAAATATATTAATTAAATATCTTCCTTCCCCCTTTGGAAGAAATAAGTGGAATATTTATAGTATACAAGTTATTTTAAAAAAAAGTTATCTTTCGACTGTGTTTAATATGTCTCTGTCCATTAAAAATGGTGAGTCAGACCTCTTTATGTACTTTTTAAAATCATAAATTACCCTTAATTAGCGCGGGTCCACTGCATGGCATTTGCCATGTTGTTTCTACAATAGCCCTAAATGGACAAACTGCTCTACAGAACGCGTTCCGTAAATATGTTATCTCCTTTGACAAAAAGGGAAAAAGTGACGATATCTTAGTCCTGTGTCAGCCACCATAGTGCTTTCAAAGGGACCGGTGGAGTGAGCTCTTGGTTGCAATTCCCAACCTCGCTGCTATATGCAGTTCAATTTCATACACTGGACCTTAAAGCTCATATTTAAAACGTAAGCTTAAACTATAGGCTAAACTTAGCTTTTTTCACTATTAATAGCCTTGTTTTGCACCAACTCTTTTCAGGGGTCTTTGGTAACATGATACAAGCATGTTAAAACTGCAGCAGTCCTCCAATGCACTTTATAGATTTTGAATCAGAATTTGCTTTATTGGCCAAGAATTTGTTGTGTTTTTTTATAATCTCTTGATAAATTAAAGACATATACACATAACATGAGAACAGGAAGAACAATAAGTAAGTAAAAATTTGGTAGTACTAAGGAAAATAAAAAGAGAAAAAAATAAAAAATCCATTAAAATAATAATGTTAATGTTGTTTACAATTTGAAGATCTATGTACAGATTTGTGCATTTACAGTATAAACATATTTACATAGTACTTTACGTGAATAAATGAGTTAAACACGCTATTTACCCTTACAAAGGGTCTGAGATCATTTTCAGTGTTCACATTTTGGCCACAAATCTAGATCTTAGAACCATAAAAAGGTCCTAGTGTAAAAACACCCTAAAGAACAGAATTTAGGTGTTGAATGCTAGGCTCTGAGTGGTAGCTAATGAGTACTGTGTGATTGCTAAGGTGTTCTATTGAGTTGTGCTGTTCTGGGTGTTTGGTGTGCCTTTGCTCTGTGGTTGTTAAAATGTTCTGTTTGGTTGCTTTAGGTTGTTCTCTGTTGTTGTGACATCATAGTCAATTCTACAGTATGTGGTTGGAAAGTGTTTCCTTGTGTTCAAATGAAATGTCAATAGTTTAAAAGTTGTGGAATAACGGTTTGTGTGTTTTGTGGCACTGAATTATAATGAGTGCTTGTGTTGGTTTTATTAATGTTCAGCACTTCACTTAACAAATGAGATGCAGGCCGGTTACCATGGATACAGAATCTCCTTCACCAGCACTCGCTCTGTCGCTGCTCTCCTCATTTCCCAAAAATGACAATTCTGTCTGTATTTGCTAACACTCATGCTGTTCTGAACCCTCATGTTGTTATTATTTCTAATGAATACGAAGGGGGATTTAAAAAAAATCATTATGCAGCTGATTTTCATATGGGACCAGCTTTCAACCTTCAAAAGAAACGAATAGCATGATGTATTGTAGGAGTCCATGCAAATTTTGTTTTCAAAGACTTCTTATGTTACAAAAACTGAAAATTCCAATTAAGTTGTATATCTACTGTATCAGGTTATTGCCATTTTTGGAACTTGACAGACAGTCATTACTGTATAAACTGGTGTTTTTATAAATAAGATTAGCATAAAGGTGCTTTCGAACAAACTATACTTTAAAATTGAATTTGTTTGACTGTCAATGTTTTATAAATGTATAGTTATAGTTATAGTTATTTTTATTATCCCTGGTGTGTATGGCCCTTTAAGTGATGGTTCACCCTCTTGTCATTTCAAACTTCTTTAAAATATCTTTTTTTGTGTTCTGACAGTCATACAAGTTTGAAATGACAAAAGGTTGAGAGATGATGACAGAGTTTAAATTTAAGGGTGACCTACCCCTTTAAGGATTGTTCATAAGTTCATGAAAATTGAAGCGGAAATAACATAAGGATGAATGAATATTGACAACATTTTGCTTTTTAAAAACAGTTTTTTACATCTTCATTAACATTTCAACTCGAGTCTTTTTTAAATCATCTCATCTCATAAACTCATCTAAACATGAGAGACCGAAAGAAAGAGGCAGCTCGAGTCAGATATAGACCTGAAGGAAGTGTGTCAGAAGCAGATAGAGATGCTATTATCTCATCTCTGTGATCGGCTTTGGGGATGAGGGCACAATGACATGACTTCACATTAGTGTGAAATATAGATGATGCTTTCTAAAAGAGTTCATGCCCTCCATTTACATTCGCCATTAAACACCGACTCCTCAGCACACATGCAGTCTTTATGGCTGGTGAGACCAGTCTGACTACATACATTATATTAATTACATTTGAGTGCTCATCTCTTCTGAGTTATAGCATGTCACATACTTTACGCTGTAACTCTTACGCTTCTAGAGGCTGTTATCCTAGCGAGAGAAAAGAAACTCCTTTGGAATTTGGTGCAACTCAGTTCTATAAGCAAAGAATTTAAAGCGATATTTTCTTTTTTGGAAGAAATTCTATTTTATTACTTAGCAAGTGCATAAAATCTGTTTTAAACCATTTTCTTACCTTACTATGATTTTTTTTCATTTTGGACTTGCCAGTAAGATTATGTCATCTGTTCTTCCGTGTTTACGACATGCCCTTAAATAAGGACAAGTTCTTGCTACTACTGTGTGTGTGATGCGATGTAAAGTGTCGTAGTAGCTTCAAGCTAAAAACACTTACCATGGATCAGTAAGAACCATTATCTTACTGTCACTATTTGTATTTTTCATATTTGTATATTGTATTATATCAGGCATTCCTGTAGCTTAGTTGTTTGAGCATGGCGCTAGCAACGCCAATATCATGCGTTCGATCCCATGGATTGCACATACTTGGATACAATTGTATAATACAATGCAATGTAAGTTGCTTTGGATGAAAGCGTCTGCCAAATGCATAGATATAAATAACGGCCAAACTGTGCTGTAGTGTTCAGCATCAGCAATTCATAAAACGCATATTGATAGATCACTATTCAGGATGGGTGTTAATGTTCCACTATCAACTGAACCACAGACTACAAGAACCCCCGAAGGCTGAGACATCACTTTTAGTGGATAAATGTTTTTTTGACCTGCAGGTGTTGAATCCAATGGGTTGGGATGCCTTTGGTCTGCCGGCTGAGAATGCAGCAATTGAGCGAGGCCTGGACCCAGAGGAATGGACAAGAAGGTGCCAACCATTAAGATTAGAGACTGTCTACACACACTAACATGACCAGTGCTAATCCAAACTCTCACAACTATACACTCATTTATCCATTGCGTAAGTTTTTTTATACCTCTTACGATTTTATACATATCATTATCTTTGTCTTACAGTAATATTGAGTCAATGAAAAAACAGTTAGACCGCCTGGGACTCTGCTTTAATTGGGATCGGGTGAGTATGTGAAGGTGGATGGTGTATCTAGCTTTAACTTTAACCAGCTGTACCTGCCTAGCATTGTATCTCTTAAGGTATAGTTTTGTATATTGCATCGTTTCAGTGTGGTAAGTTGTGCCATATTTTAAAAAGATAGTTTATCCCTATGATTTTTTTTTGTTATTCAATCACATTCGCGGTGTCTCTTAAAACGGCATCATTTTATTTTTTGGGGGAATCAAAAGATGTTATACAGAATGTTAGAGGCTGTCAGTGTCGAATGTTTAGTCTTTAGTAAAGCCTATATAATGATCAAATTATGATTTTTTTGCGTGAATTATTCCTATCTGTCATTGTGATCACCGTCACATTTTATTGCTTTCATAAAATACTCACTACACAAATTTTCATCTAAACATTTTTGTTAAGCACACAAACCATTCATCTGCTAGAAGAAATGGTGCTGGAAGAAGGAAGAAATAATTGATTTGTAAAGAAGCTGTGGAGTGTTTCCAAACTAGCTTAGACAGGTCATACATAAACAGGTGTGTTACATCGGAGCTCTTTTTATGGGGTGGATTATAGCGCGACAGGAACACCGCTGACCAATAAACATTCAGAACCAATACCCCATTAAAATGATTTATTATGAAATACAAACAAGTTTCATATTTTATATGTTTATGGTTTAAAACATCTGACTCCTTTTGATTGAATATGCTCTTATATGATGTTTTAACAGGAGATCACTACTTGCCAGCCTGACTATTATAAGTGGACTCAGTATCTGTTCATAAAACTGTTTGAGGCTGGATTGGCCTACCAGAAAGAGGTAAGAAAGCGGATTTAAGTAATGATCATATATTTGTCTGCCTGAATAATATCCGGATGTTGGTTATATTTCACAATTTACATATATCTATAAATTACAAGCATTGAAAGGTATGTTAACCAAATACTAGCTAGACCAATTTATGCAATACTAGATGCAGTTTATTTATGGAGATTGTTCAGCATCCAGCCATTTACCCATTACAACAATGACATATTTAATGCAGATCACAGTTGGTTTGTTGTCCTTATGCACATGACATTCATAAATCTTTAAGTGTGGTTTGAAGATTTTTGCGGTCACTGTGCACAGGCACTGGTTAACTGGGACCCAGTAGATCAGACAGTTCTTGCAGATGAGCAAGTGGATGAGAACGGCTGTTCGTGGAGGTCTGGAGCCCCTGTGGAACAGAAGCTTCTTAAGCAGTGGTTCATCAAAACCACCAATTATGCCAAGGTACAGTACATAAACCCCAAGAAGATATCTGCCCCAGAATCAGATACTTTACAGTTTTAAGGAACATACAGTTAACCCTAATATTACCAGATATATATTTTTATTTTTCTTATTAGTGGGCGCAGGACACTGTAGTTAATTTATGTAAGTGAGGATAGCAAAAAAAAGTAAACTGTGAGATATAATACCTAAAAATTGTTCATACAGTGAACTACCATTAAATTTATAAAACTTTGGAAAAAAATATTCTGACAGTTTGACCTGACCATGTTTCGCTTAAGTGTTTTTTCCTTAATTGCTAATGAAGCATTGCTTGGTAATTGGTTGTTCTAAATTGGTATTTGTGTAAATTTAACAGCTGACAGTTATTCAACCTAATCCATTACACACCTTCCTATCAAAGTTATCTGACAATATCATGATGAATTTGTTCTGACTCATTTTAATTCTGAGTTCTTGTCATATTATATTACCTTTTCTAAACTGTATAATGCTTGATAATGTAAGAAAGGTGTTTGAATAAATTTTGTTTTGACTGTAGATTTCACAGTCATGTATGGTTGTTCGTGTGTAGAGTAAAACTGTCATGCAAGCAATAGTGATATTGAATATAGTAAATTGTTCAGTTAGTCTGTTAAAGGCCCCGTTTTTTCCCTGTTTTCGAAGCTTTGATTGTGTTTTTGAGTGTTTAACAGTGGATGTTCATGTTTCTAGTAAAAAAAAACTTTATATTTCACATATTCCAAGTCTATCGTTCACCACTGTCTCTCTTCTCACGAAATGACTGGATTTCTTCCGGTTTCTTCAGAGTACCGCCTTCCCAAATGCTTTGAATTGTAAAGCTGACCAGGTCTGTTGTGATTGGTTCCCCGCTTAGAGCGGTGTGTGAAGATGTCCCACCCCGAACATATCAGTTCCGCTCCTCAAGCTGTTGTGATTGGTCGGCCCCCCTTTCAGTGCACGTGAATTCATAAGCTTTGGCTTTTAACAATAAACAGTAACAATAGCGGCAACTTCACTTCATCAGTTAAAAACATGCAGATAGATCGAAGTGTAATGGAGGTCTGCAAGTGCATACGCAAACATCAATCTTTGTTAGAGATCGCAGCTCAGTCAAATGTTTACAATCTTTGATAACCAAACACTGCTCCAGCGGCTCTTCCTCTTCTCTGAGGAGGGTCCCGCCCCTTTTTGACATATTCCTTTGGGCGGAGGCTATTAAAAAGCCCTCGGAATAGTGACATCATGAACCCGGGAAGTAGAGGACTGTAGTCAATTCCAGTCCTTCTCTGTAGTCCTTAAAACGTTCTCAAATTCTCACTTGGCATTTAACTTTGAGCTTTATCCTATTGCTATTATGCTATAATAGCAATATTACACACTAACTAAAGTTTGAAAAATGCGATGGCGGGGAATGGGTTTAAGAAAGGTGCTCTGAATCATTTGTTCACATGCTTTTGAATGTTTTTTAATGCCTGCGGTATCCAGTAGTCAAGAACGCCTGAAAGTTAAAGGGAAAAGTCATGGCATTTAATTGTACAAAAATATGTGGGATGACATACTTTCATCTAAAAAGTCCCTTTAAAAAACTAATCGTGTGGCTTTTGAAAATGTTATGATTCATTTCTTTTGACAGGGTATCTTCCTAATTGTCCACAACAACGTGATCATTTGAGTTGTCCAG
Organism: Triplophysa bombifrons; assembly: GCA_029783895.1. Lineage (NCBI taxonomy): Eukaryota > Metazoa > Chordata > Actinopteri > Cypriniformes > Nemacheilidae > Triplophysa > Triplophysa bombifrons. The sequence continues at coordinate 11,994,537 of CM056455.1, forward strand.
ATCTGATATTAGCTAAAGTGACAGCATTTCATCAGTAATATAAACTTATATACCTGCAATATGCTGTTATACACGATACATCTGTTCCCAAGGTTATTTGCGAGATTGCTTGCATTCTTACTTATACTTTCTCTATAAACTCTCACTAATCATCACTGATCTAGAGGTCATTAAAGGGTTTCTGTCTTGACTCCATCTGAAATGTGTAAAGAAAAGCTAGATTGCGTGATATTTAATCAGTTGAGCCCAGTCGAAGAATCAAAACAAACCAACTGCAGTTTGATTGATATTAATTGGTATGCACAATAAAAAACATGGTTCTTGAATTTACAGCTTTATCTCATTTTGGAACCAAACTTTTCATATGAAACATAGAAGAAAATGTTGTTGGCTCTGGTGCTTAGGCAAAGTCCTTGTGGTCTATTTTAATATTTAAAAAACAAAATGTAACAACTGAAATGAATTTACTAACAAGTAGTCTTTCCATGACATTCACACTAGAACTAATTCTAAGTAATCTTTCCTAATTAAACATGATTCAATATGAAATGCTCTTAACATGCTGATTATTAATGATATTAATATTATTATCATCATTAATGCTAAATGTAGATACAAGACGTTTTACAATCTGTCACAAACCTATTTAGCAAACAGGAATCTGACTGACAGCTAAAATACTTTATCAGGCTACTGCTGCATTTTCATTTACTTCAGCGTTACAGTAAAAGTGTCCATTTATTTACCTGCTCTTATGCGATGCGGAGAAGCAGCGCTCACGGAGAAGAAAGGGTTCAAATGAAGCGTGTTTGGCACATACATAGATATTACAAGATATCAGCAAAATATAATCAACATATCTTTCCCTGAGTGCGCGTGATGTGTACAGCTCAGTTATGTAGAAGCGCTGCTCCATTTAAACTATAGAAATAGTCAGATTTTTTGATGGTTCTTTATGTCTCGCAGTCCGGATGGAACGAATCAAGCCGGGTGAAAACCTATCACCGAGTGGTGACTGGACTGTTGCTGCTTCTCAGGGGCAGGGCATCTTTCCTGTACTTAGACTCGGAGCATGAGAGCAAATGTTGGCATTTTCACCACCATTATTTATCTGCTTTTCAGGTGGTTGACGCGACATGCGCACTCTGTTAGCTGGTGGGAGTGTGCTTCCTAGTGTATGTGCGGGCACGTGTCTGTGTGTGTGTGGGCATCGGAGTGGAACTCGATATGGAGAGCAGAGGAGAAATGTAAACTCGCAACCCTGTAGAAACAGAAATGACATGCTGCTGTGTAAATAAGATGAAAAATATAATGCGATGAAAAATATAATGCTATTTTGTTAAATAAAAGAACAAAGAATACATATGTTCAAAAGGAAAGGTGACCATAAATGACTTCTCTTGTGATCTTGTCAGGGCCAGCAAAAGCCTTTGCGGGGCCCTAAGCAGAATATTATTTGGGGGTCCCCTGTGCCCCCAATACAGTCGACTTTTATCAATGTTTGATTATTTGCACACACACTTTAAATCTAACACACCCAATTATATTAGTTGTAGACATGTTTGGGATGTAGGAATGTCATAAAAACAGAAACACAACCCTTGCATTACGAGTGTATTGTGATTGTCAAAACGTTTGATCATTTCATTACTTCCAATTTTAGGTGAACTGTCCCTTTAAATATTGTGCACAGACCATACAAACATTGTGGAATTTATTGTTCAATGCATTTAACCATTTGCAAAGTTTTCATTTTTAAAATCATTTTTATTTTATTTTAACCACAACCTATAAACTCCCTTTTAAGCCACACAGCCCTTGAGGATTATTTAATCTTTTTTATTTAGTGTATTTACTTGATAACCATTAATTTAATTTGCAATAAACACACAATTATTCTTAACCGTATCCCAAATAAAAGGCTGAAATTTACAGATAATTATAGATTACATGAATCAAGTAAATTACATATCAGCATTTTGTTGTTTGCATCAATGTATACTGTCGGATGTTCAACATTTCTTTCTTTAAATACTAAACAGTTGTTGAATATGGAATTTTTTTAGTCAATTACTGTATGTTGTGTGTTGCAGAGCACTCTTTCAACTTAAAACTGAAACGTTTTCTGCTCAACAGCTGAAGACATGACAGTTGATCCGTCTCCTTTGATTTGGTTGGTCACTGCCTGGCTCTGTAACCAGAGACTCACACCTCCTTTCATTTGATTGGCCACCTCACTTATTTTGATATCGCAATGTTACGTTGCAAGATGATGTAAAAAATGATATGCAAAGTTCATTTTATAAAGTAGATGTTAATTTTGCGAATGGATATCACTGTCACACATGACACATGTTTTAACCGCTCAATATCTTTTCATTTCATTGATATTAGAGTTTAACAGGTTTTACATTTTATGGATCTCGGATTTTATCCCATTTTTATTCCTCTTATTGTTTTATGTGTGCATGTCTTTAATTTACCTGATGGTAACATGACAGGCAATAGCAGCAACCATTATAAAGGAGGCAGCATGGCACAAGTGGGGAGCTTGGCTTAGCTCAGTTATTGTCGACTTACCTTTACAGAACAACAAATAGAGACTTAACTCTTTATTTGGATTGATTTGTACACTGGTGGACACTTCACAAGGTCATAAATTCCATTTGGACAGGAGGAAGTGCCTAATAGAGCTTAGTGAGGGGCCTTGCATTGACCAATACTTCACAAGAGGTAAGGCAAATCAGTCGGGTGAAGCCCGTTGGCGGGACAAACACCACAGCCCACAGGGTATCAGAACCCCAGACAAAGCCCAACCAGGCATAAAGTCCTCTGAAATTTTGGCCTCAATCCTGCAACAAAAAATGGGCAACCATTGACTTGGATTTTGTCCAGCTTTTAGCAGGCCAAAAAGAAGATGAAGAAAGAAAGCTGGAGGAGATGGGGGGGATCATCTACACCTATGGGGTGGAGAGATTTGAAGTGAAAAGCAAGAACCCAACGTCACAGAAGGAGACGATGGGCCGACCTAAGTCCAGGAGAAAAAAAAATTGACAGACTTGTCAGAGAAAGATGGAGCCTGAGGAAACAGTGGAAGAAGGTCACAGAAGCGGAAAGGAAGGGCCTAGAGGCACTCCAAGGCGATATTAAAAGTCGCCTGGCCTCGTTGCGAAGAGCAGAGAGCTTGAGAAAGCAACATAAGAAGAACGAGCGAACCAGGACAGCTTTCTACAAAGATTCTTACAAGTTCGTCAGTTGCATCTTTAACAAGGCAAAGACTGGGATCCTTAAAGCACCTACAGTGGGAAGAAAAAGTATGTGAACCTTTTGGAATTTTATGGTTTTCTGAATAAATTTATCATAAAATGTGATCTGATCTTCATCTAAGTCAAGGGTATTGACAAATATAAGTGTCTAAAATAATAACACAAAATGTTTTTGATCTTTTATGTCTTTATTGAGAATAACCAAAAAAAAAACTCATAGCGCTTGTGGAGTCAGGTTTAAGCACACCTGGAGTCTAATTAGGAGAATAAGTTTGGAGGTGTGGACTACAGCTACTTTGACTGATAAAATCCCTCAAACTTTTGGAGTTTGCTCTGCACGAGAACACGCTTATGTGAGCCATGCCTCGCCAAAAAGAGCTTTCAGAGGATTCACGATCAAAAATTGTTGATATACACAAAGCTGGCAAGGGTTACAAAGTTATCTCAAAGACTTCAGAAATTAACCAGTCTACAGTTAGGCAAACAATCTACAAATGGAGACACATTGGGACTGTTGCTACTAGTGGAAGAGAAGTGGGCAAGAAGTGGGCGCCCAGTCAAAATGACACCAAGAGCACAACGAAGACTCATCAATGAGGTAAAGAAACAACCCTGAATGACAGCCAAAGATTTGATGGCATCATTGGAACTTGCTAACATCTCTGTTCATGAGTCTACAATACGTAAAACACTGAACAAGCAGGGTATCCACGGCAGGACACCATGATGGAAGCCGCTGCTTACTAAAAAGAATATTGCTGCACGCCTGAAGTTTGCAAACGAGCACATTGACACTCCACAGCGGTATTGGCTAAGTGCTTTGTGGACTGATGAAACCTATCTGGAAAAAAACACACAGCACTAGATCTGACATAGACAGAACACGGCATATCATCATGAAAACATCTTCCCAATTGTAAAGTATGGTGGAGGAAACATCATGATTTGGGCCTGCTTTGACGCATCAGGGTGTGGCCAGCTTGGAATCATTGAGGGGAAGATGAATTCCCAAGTATATCAGACAATTCTTCAGGATAATGTGAGAATGTCTGTATGTCAGCTGAAACTGTGTAGAAGGTGGTCGATGCAACACGACAACGACTCAAAACACCGGAGCAATTCCACAACAGAATGGCTTAAGAAAAACAAAATCTGACTTTTGGAGTAGCCAAGTCAGAGCCCAGACCTCAATCCAATAGAGATGCTATGGATTAACTTGAAGAGGGCCATACACATGAGACCTCCAAAGATAATGATAGAGCTAAAGCAGTTCTGCCAGGAAGAATGGGCTGAAATTCCTCCTCAACGATGTGCAGGTCTGATCCACAGCTACAGGAATCACCTGGTTGAGGTTGTTGCTGCCAAGGGGGGTCAACCAGTTATTAATTCTAAGGGTTCACTTACTTTTTCCGCTGCCATTTTGAATGTTGAATGAGTGTGTTCAATAAAGACATGATAGACTTTTTTGTGATATTATTTTTAGACAATACCCATGACTTAGATGAAGATCAGATCACATTTTATGACAAATTTATTAAAAAAAACATGAAATTCCAAAAGATTCACATACTATTTCTTGCCACTGTATAACAGATATTGAGGAAACCCTAAGGAAAATGTATTCCAACATTCTCCATTCCAGATAACATGCCACCAATTCAGCTACGATAAAACCAGATGAACACAAGGCCCCCTAAATGGAGTAAAGTTGAGAGTGCAGTAAGACAGGCAAGATCAGCTTCAGCTCCTGGACCCAACGGCATACCGTACAGGCTCTACAAGAAAGCCCCTGGAGTGTTGAGGTACCTTTGGAGATTAATGGCTGTGGCATGGAAAAAGCAGGTGATACCAAAGGTCTGGAGAAGGGCAGGAGGCATACTGATCCCCAAGAAGAAAAACTCCTCAACTATTGACTAGTTTTGTCAATTTAGCCTATTGAATGTGGAAGGTAAGATTTTCTTCAGTGTTGTGGCAAATAGACTCTCAGGATTTCTGAAGAGAAACAACTTAATTTACACTTCAGCGCAGAAGGCAGGGATAGAGGGTTTCTCTGGATGTTTGGAACATCCCAAAATCATCTGGCACCAGTTGCAAATGGCAAAAAGGAGAAGAAAGACCTGCATTTGTTTTTTATAGATCTTGCTAATGCCTTTGGATCGGTGCCACATGAGATGCTGTGGACAGCCTGTGACTTCTTCCACATTCCAGATCAACTAACACACAGGATAGTACCCCCGCATGTTAATAGCTGGAGGTTGGCATAATGGCACAATTTCACCACTGGCTATCACAATGGTAATGGAAATAATAATCTGGGCATCACGTTTGGTCGTTGGAGGAGTGCATTTGAAAAATGGGTTGCAGCTACCCCCAATAAAGGCATACATGGATGACATGACAACCATAACAACAATCAAACCATGTACAAAACGGCTGGTAGACAAGCTCCAGGAGAACATTAGTTGGGCACAAATGGAGGTCAAACCAAGCAAATCCCACAGCATTCCTATTGTCTAGGGCAGGCTTACCAATGACACGTTCTGTATAAAGGGTGACCCAATACCAATGGTCACGGAAAAGCCCATCAAAAAAAAGATTCAGGTCTGCTGAGTATAGCCAGGGATTGGGAAATGCTAGTTGATTTAAACCACAGACTTACTTTCCCCTTGGAAATCACAGTGACCAACCTGCGCCCAGACCGGTTCTGTGGTCCAGCTCCAGGAGGACAGTCCTCATAGTTGAGTTGACTGTACCTTGGGAAGAGGCCATTAACAAGGCATTTGAAAGAAAGAATCTCCTGTATGCCAACTTGACAGCGGAGGCTGAAGATCGGGATGGACAGCGAAAGTGTTCCCTGTGGAAGTTGGCTGCAGTGGCTTTGTTTCCAATTCCACTACGAGGCTGCTTAAGAAAGTGGGGATCGGAGTAGAAGCCCAATGGACGGTTGTCAAACAACTTTCCACTTTCAGAGAGAGTAGAAGCCTCTGGCTGTGGTTGAAAGGGAAGGTCGCAATATGGACTGCCAAGTGACCACGTAATTAAATGGTATTGTATTGTTATGCCATCTGACACTGGGGGCATGAGCGCACAATAACGGTTTGGGTGGTCATGGCCTAATGGTTAGAGAGCCGGACTGTGTTCCATTTCCATTTAGGCATTTGGCAGACGCTTTTATCCAAAGCGACTTACATTGCTTTATCCAATAAATTTTACATAGTTATATGCATTCCCCTGGGATCGAACCCACAACCTTGCGTTGTTAACACAATGCTCTTACCACTGAGCTACAGTAAAGCTAGTGCTCCCTTAGAACTGCAGTGATAGCTGCCCACTGGTTGCGAGATGAGCTTGTAACAATGTGACACACACCCACATTTTAAATTATCCTGACGTAGAGCCTGATTTAAAAAATGTTTTATTTCAATGTATAATCTCTCTGCAAAGTAATGCGTAGTCACGTAATTACCTTTAAAAATCCAATAGAAGTCTTTAAATTTGTGAGCAAAAATTGTGTTGAAAATGTTCAGTTTATACTTTATTCTTTTAACCTTCCATAATAACTGTAAAAATAATTGAATGTCATTTAATATTATACTACTTAATCATGAATTACAATAGGTATTTTAATCTAAATAAATAGCATTTTGAATGAAGAAGGATTAAAAATACATACTTAATAATAAAACATAACAACATCATGACAACATCATAACAAATTACATTTATTTATTAAAAATAGCAGTTATTTTGACATCACCAACACAGACTGATGCACACACAGAGGCATGGTGATTAGTTGGTTTCATGTTGAAGAGCTGCTAAATAAGTAATTTAACGACATAATGTTCTCTCTTTTAAAATGTAAGCAAGTGTACATGTCGGTACATCATACACATAAACATGACAGATAGAATTGAGCTTTTCAAATCTGTCATTTCGATGCCATTTTGGTAAGGATGCTATTTTACTAGACAAGGCAGCTCACGAGGTTTTGGCAGGGTCTCTGTGTGTATATGTTTATTCCCTGTGTCCCAGTTGAACGTGTCAAACGGACACAAGATGTTCCTGCGATTCGCAGTGACTCTAATTTTCACTGTAGTTGTGTGTGTTTGTGCTTCTCTGTGTGATTTAGATTGTGTGTCATTTTCTTTCTAATAGGCAACACTCATTGCTAGTTTTTTTTGTATGCGTCCTTACTTTGTAAGTGTGCATGTGTGTTGTGCAATTGGTTCGTAAATCCTTATTATTCTGGTGAAAAGTCACTAAGTGGTGTTTGCTAAGATAAGCATTTAGTACTATTGCTTAAATCTGTCCATTTATAGCCAGGCTAAGAGAGTTTATCTCACTTACTTATACCTGGGCCATATCTAGGAGCTGTAATATGATAAAATATGAAATATGGGATTCTTTTACAAGACTAAGGCTTATCACATTTTCTCCAAAAAGGGGGATTTCATGAAAACCAAACAAACATGTGTACAAATATGTCTGCATGCTCTATACACAATCTCTGCAAACACATGATACCTCACATCATTTTTCCACTGTGTTTAACAGATTTGTCCGTTGCCATGGAGACCCTTTATATGGTTTCAGAAATGTTCTCTTTAGCTCTATTGAAGCAAATCTTATTTGAAAACAGTTTTGAATACAGCGGTGAAGTCTTTGCTTTGGCTATTCGGCTGTTTTGGCTCGTTTAAGCGGTTTGTCTGCATCTTACACCTCAAAGTGTGTCCAAGTCCCATCTAATCATGTTTGCAGACTGAATGTTGGCAAATCTTCTTGGCTGATGAAATCTTCTTCTGCGTTACAGGCTCTGAGAAACCTGATCAGAAATGACATGGAGATCTTTCATGTAAATGTGATTCACTGTAACTGTGCATGTAGTTTGATTTGGGTTGATTTTTTAAAGAAATGCTAAAGAATTATTGTTGAGAATCATAGTTCACCTTACTTTTGGTCCTGCAGCAAACCATGATGAGCAGTGGTTTTCAAACGTTTTTATCGTAAGGCCCCCTTTGTGTAGAGTGCATCGCTTTGTGGTCCCCCAAATAAAGACTTGTAATCTTAAACTTAGAATTTTAATTCAACCAAAAGCATATTCAGTTATACAAAGTTTGAGAACCACGAGTTTAGTCTGATTGGTAGCCTACTTAGCAACCTTGAGGCATCAAGGTTGATAACTGTAATGAAAGCTATATTCGAATATAATGATAAGTTTTTTAGATAAAACATTAATATTTTCAGCTTTTTGCTAAATTCTTTGATTCTGAAAGCTAAGTTTAAATATGTCGACATGCCGATCATATTGAATCTTATTGGTTCTTGCATGTCTTTTGACAAAATCACGGCAACTAATCATGATGCAAAAGAGAACAAATAAGGTTTGGTATTATTGACAAATTTTGTTAAAAAAAATTAACCATTTTCTGAAAACATACCTATAACACCTAAGATGACATAAAGTTGAGCAAATTATAAGAAAAAGCTAGCGTTGTCTTGTTAAGGATTCATTTCCTGGCCTGCTCTGTTTTAAAATCAATTGACGATTTGAATACTCTGACAGGATTGTGGACTGCTTTCTTAAATTAGACGGCTAGATCTCAACCCCCTTCCTCTTTCTGTTATAGTGTCAAACTACCTTTGCAAGCGTGTCCGAGTTGTTAATGAGTGGAGAGCTAAGAACATTCAGGCGCCCTTCAATTATTTTGTATTTGTCTTCGGCTCGGTGAGAGGAGCCTCTTGTGAGTGAAACTGCTAATGGGTAGTGACAGAAAGAAGCGAGATATCGAAACCCAACCGTTGGCTTTTCATATCTCATCCTTTCAGTGCTCAGGTCCCCAGCTGAGCCTTTTGGCCTTAACCTTCGTTATTATGCATAGCTTCCTCTATTCTCCTCGCCTTTTCTTATACGCAAGAGCTTCTTTTTTCAGCCCTGGTCTGTATGTGTGTTGAGATTTTGAGGGGTTTGTGAGACTTCTGTGAAGAATGCCGGTCTTGAGGCCACCATACTTCTATCCTCATTCCAAATGTGAAGGCAGCAGCTTGTGTTATGGAAGAAATTGACAATTTTCTGAGAATATAGCCGGAAAGACTTAAAGGGAGAGTTCACCTAAAAAGGAAAATTCTGTGTCATCATTTACTCAACCTTATGTAATTTAATACCTGTATAAATTACTTTGTTCTGGTTAACACAGAGAAAGATATTTGGAAGAATGTTAGTCATTTTAGTCACCATAGTAGGAAGAATTAAATGATAGTCAAATGTACTCGAGAACTCTTTGTTTTCCTAAATTCTTCAAAATATCTCATTATGTGTCAACAGAACAAAAAATACAAAAAAAATATCTTACTAATGTAGTGTATGATGTCCCAGAACCTAAAATTGCTAAATTTCTTCCACATATCTTTCTCTGTGTTCATTGAAACAGAGAAATGTTTACAGGTTTGAAACAACCTGAGGGTGTGTAAATGATGACAGATTTTTCATATATTGATGAACTATCCCTTTAAGGCCCATTCTTACCACTAGTGATTCCTTTAATGATCAAGTTGTTGTTAATTTAACATGAACAATTGTATTGACATTAATAAACATTAACAAAGATTAATAAATGCTCAAACAACTATATTATTTTTTCTTTTATTATGTAAGCTAATGCATTTACAATACAACCTAATGGTTACTGTTATCTACTTATAAGCATTTTTATTCTGGTAATACGCAACCTACATGTTTCCATCTTTATTAATGAGCACTCACTTCTGGGCATCAAACTTTTTTTGGCCTTTTTAAATATTTGTTTTGCCAGATGGAGGAACACTAGCAGGGATTCAAACTCTGGTCGCCCATGTCGTTTTTTGTCAGTGACGACACTAGGCATCATACTTTGTGAGGTGATGTCATAAGTTGCACAGTAAATGCCATGTGTTTAATGACAACTATCGTGACACTAAAACCAAAGGCACAGCTTGAAAGCCCAGACTATCCTGCCAAGGTGCACAGCAAGAAATTTTGGATTTTTTAAATTTATTTAGTAAAAAATTACACAACATGACATTAAATACATACGAATAAATGTGCTTTTGGGCAGCAGAACTGAACTTTATTTACCAGCCAATAACATCAACAAAATGATACTGGTGATGACTGACTGTGTATTAATCATCCCTTACATGTATAATATACATATTTTGAGCATTAATAAAAAATGGTGTTTTGCAGCCTCTGCAGGATGCTTTGGCCGATCTCCCAGAATGGTATGGAGTCAAAGGCATGCAGGCCAATTGGATTGGAGACTGTTCAGGGTGCTTTTTCAACCACAAATTAAAGGTATTGCATATTTCTTCTGTACAGCTCTTGTGTAAGCAGACAGGATTTGGCTTTTGTTCTCTCCACGGATCCTTTCATAGATATTGTTGCTTGCTGCTGTGAAATAATGTGTGCTTTTCATCAAGTTTAGCTGGAGGTTGTGTACTGTATGTGTGCTTACAGAGTCTGTTTATGAATGAATATGGTCAATTTTTAGCATTACAGAAATGAACCATTTAATTATTTTTTTCTCTCTTTCTTTCTCTCAGGTGAATGGTCAGGACACCGGGGAGGTGTTATCTGCATACTCCTGTTCTCCAGAGGCTGTATATGGATCTGCCTATATCTCCATCCTGCCTTCTCACCGATTGCTACATGGTTCCTCTCCCCTCAAATCATCTTTGCTTCAAGCTCTGAGACCTGGAGCAGGTGACGACATCACACACAATCATTGCTAGGGGCAGTTTCTCTCGAGCATAACTTACAGTATAGAGCACTTCCATCGGCAAAAAGAGTGATGCATATTTGATCAATGAAAATAATCTCTTACATAGTCATAGTGCTCTATTGTGGTTACTATATGTTGCGGTTTGAAGCGGGTAAGTGCATTTTCACTCTCTTAAAGCTGTGCCGATTGAAATTTGTTGATCTTTGACTACAAATCCTGTAGTCTATTTAAGGAACAGCTTTTTCTTAAAGATATCTCAGTTATGATAAGTATGGGAAACCTAAAGATTTTAACCTTTATGCTTTCTATCCTGATGCCAGTTCAAATTTCATATTTGAAAAAATAACATTTCAGTTTTCCTTCACATTTGAATTGTGTTTTTTCATTGTTATTTGGACTAGCTCTGGATATTAGTTATTCAATGTTTTGTTTGTGGTTCATTAATCTTTGACCCCTGCATGTGCAGACAGCCTGACTGAGGTCACTGCCCTCAACATGTTCACCGGCCATGAGGTTCCAGTTGTTATATCAGGCAGAAATGAGTTCAAAGGACATCTAGACACTGTGATAGGTGAGTTAGTGTTCTTGGTGCCAAAGGTTGTTTGTATTGAAGGATTTTTAACCCTTAAGGCCATTGCACATTGAGTCCAAAATTTGTGCCAAACATTTTTGCACGTTTAAAAAACAATATGACCTCACGTTGTGTCAATCACATTTACACAATCCCTCCTTTATATTCGTCTGTAATGAAAAAATTTGGACTGGGTTCGAAATTCTGCGTTTTTCGCATCCGTAGCAAGCATTTTGGGACAAGCAATTGACAATTCAGAGACACCGTACAAACGAGCGCCAAATACAAAAAAATATGAAAAAATGAAAGACCTTTCCTCATGTTTGTGAATCATTTGCTGAGTGAATCCTAAATACATTGAAAAATGTATCCAGCATAGATAGCAGTGTCTCATTACTGTGTGTGCGCGTGCATGCGTTTTAGCTTAAACAGTTATAAAAAAGGGAAAGATCGAACGTCAGCTATGTGTATTTTCGGGAGTGAGGAACATATACATCCTATATGTTAAATATACTTTGAGAACATGAGAAAATATTAAGCATAGCAAAAGCAAGCGTTGTAACAGTACACTCAGCTCACGATTCAATACGATACACCATACAGGGTTTACGGTCACGGTATTTAAAAATTCACACAAATGGCAGAATTTTTCCCAAAACATTAATTTTTTTTGTAATATTTGTAATTTTGTTAAAGAATTGACAACATTCAAGGTTTAATTTAACCTTTTAGCTCTACGATACATATCTCAATGTTTTTGTATTACGAATTTGCTATATTTTGTTACTGCCCTAGAATTTAGTACTAGATTTTTAGAAGATATTTCGCTTTATCGTATTAGACATCCATGTTTGTCATTATTCTGCACAATCAGGAGATACAACATATCAAACTTAAACTTCTGTTTCTCAGATGTTTTGCTTAAAGGAACAGTTCACCCAAAAATAAAAATTCTGTGTTGATTTACTCATTTACCCTGGCCTCAAGTCTTTACAAATCTGTATAAATCTTTGTTCTGATGAACACAAAGAAAGATTTTTGGAAAAGTGCTTGTAAACAAATAGTTCTTGGCCACTATTGACTATGACAGGAGTAAACAATTCCTTGTAAATGTATATTTTGAAGACCAAACCATTCTTGGGCACATCTAACTGCCACTGTCATTCTTTCTACTATGGTAGTCAATGGTGGCCAAGAACTGTTACAAGCATTCTTCCAAATATATTTCTCTTTTTTCATTGGAACAAAGAAATGTATACAGATTTGAAGTAAATGATGACAGAATTTTTATTTTTGTTCTTTTAAGGCTGATTATATAGTTATTTCTAGATATTTTTAATTGTGTCCAAATCAGTCGCGATTTCTTTAAGACTGCAAGGGAAGATCAGCTTCCCCTATAATTGTCAAAAAATGAATGGTCAAATATATGTACTATTATGTTAACATTTTATTGACTAAAAATGTGTTAAACACGTTAATCTCGAACGAAAACAATTTCGTTCAGAATCAGCACTTAGGTCGGCTGACTCGATTTCCTTCTCATTCCTTCCCGTAGCGTACAGTGCATTACTCTGTTGAAGCCCAGCGTCCATTGACTTCAATGGGGCTGCTTTAAACAGTTTTTTTCAGTGCTTAGAAATAAGACGGTAATTGGATAATGCTGCGATTATGTCCCGCCCACGGACGCTCAGCGTCTCTGGGATGAATGGAGGAGTGAGCTGGCCCGGACTCCGAGCGTCTGCGTGATGATTGGAGGGTCTGTCGAAAGATTGCATCTCCTTTTGATTGACAGCAATTTTGTTCTATAAAAAGTCGCTGACGCTGAAGCTATTCGATCTCAGTCCCATTGCGGATTTTGCAAGTGTAGTCGAAAGACAAACTGCTGCAACCTATTTCTTGGTACTTGCTTTCCGAAATTTTCAACATACATTTCACACAATTATACACCACACTCCTTGTTTCAGTTTAATGTAATTCCCACATTACCTCCGTCGAGTTTAATATCTTTTTTTAGATCGTTTGTTCATTCATTCATTGTGAAATGAGCTTCCCCACTTTGAAAGACCAGCAGCCGCCACTGGTCCAAATACCCTTTTGGTTCTACATGTTATGGGCCAATGTATTTTTATTTTATTTTTTAACAGGCATCCCCGATAGCAATGAGGAGGATGCAAAACTTGCTCAGTCTCTGGGTTTGAGCTGGAACTCTGTTCTGAAGACACAGGAAGATGGATCTAAGACTTTAATAAACTCAGCTGAGGTACACTCACCGTCAGAGCTTTACACACTGAATACTGTTTGTTGCCGACTGTAACCTCTGATCAACTCTCTTGATGTAGTTTACAGGTCAAAGCCATGAAGAAGCTTTTAATTCTATTACCCAAGAAGCCCAGCAGAGGAAAGTTGGCGGATACCTCACTAGTACAAAGCTGCGTGATTGGCTAATCTCAAGGCAGCGTTTCTGGGGCACGCCCATTCCCATAGTTCATTGCACCTCATGTGGGCCTGTAGCAGTTACGGAAGAGGATCTGCCAGTCGTTCTGCCTAAAATACCCCACCTCACCGGGAAAGGGACATCACCCCTGAAGACGGCAGAGGATTGGCTGAGATGCCAGTGTCCGAGGTAAAACTTAAAACTTGTTTCGTTTTGAAAGAGAAAGGCAGTGCAAACATGTTGCAGGTTGACTTCAAACCTGCATCTTCACTTGAGCATCAGGACTTGTTTGTATTAATCATGCACCTCACCACTGTAGGCCTTGACTTTTTTCAAAATATCTTTTTACATTGAAAGATCAAGAATCACATGTTTGAGATAATAAAATTTGACTTTGTTTCCTCTCACTATAAAGTCCGACAAGGACCCCAAAAGCTCTTTTTATCAGAGCTTTGTGTAATGGAATAATTTATCCTCTCTTGTCTGAAGCCATGAACTCCCACTTGATCGTGTGCAGTGCCGACAGACTCAGGCAGATCTCATTGTTTCAAATCTCATCAAAACAGTGGTGTTCAGACTTAGAAGTGGCTTGTTTCAAGGAGTTCTCGTTCAACTGAAGAGCAACTGAAGATGTGTGTAGAGATAGCACCCCCTCAGTGTGAAGGGTATAAATAGATCATTTCTGACCATGATGCAGGGTTATCCAAGTGTCACAGTAGCTGAAACCTGCTGACACTTTAAACAAAATCCTGTGTTTGATGTTCACGAATGCAAAAAAAATGTTTTCCATACGTTTATCCACATGCAAATTTCTTCCTATGTATACACCAGCTTTTTAGTAATCGATTATGATTGTGAGTAAATTTACTCCCAAAAAGTATCTAAACGTCTCACTCACAAAGTTAGAATAACTAAACTAAAGGCAATCTAAATAAATATTTGTATATATTTATATGCAAGTAATATATAGCCCTTTTGAGATAAACGCATCAGAATCTGTGTGACGTTCTGCGTTGTGATGAGCTCAGTATTTTGAATGAAATAATATCCTATAAATATTCCTATAATAAATACAAAAAAGAAAAAAGAAAAGTGTGATAAATATTAAATTGTTCTTTCTGGTCCTTGATTCTGATGTTGTGCCGTGTTCTAAGCTTAAACTGATTATGTGACACTATATTGTTTGGGGGGGCAATCATTTTTTTTATATCATTCGATTTTATTTGCTGTGTATTGATTTTACTACACCAGGCTATTAATATGGAATAGGCGTTGTATAAATGCAATAAGCAGAGTGATTTCATGCACGTGGCCTGAATTTAACTTCCGGTCTGTGTTTGTTTATTGGTCTGGCTAGTGGCTAATAATATAATAACTATTTTTTATTTATATTAATATTCATTAATTGTATTATTTTTGTATAATAATTGTATTAAACAATCAATTTGTTGAATTTTGTTGTATTTTTATAAAAAAAAAATTGTTAAAGTTAAGGAGCGTGTTAAGGATGCGCAGTAGTGTTGTTGATTTTAAATAACAACAACAGTTTTAAGAAATCGATTACCTTGCCTTTAAGTGCGTGAAGTGTCCAGAGATTTTGTCTGAGATTTTTGTTCTTCACCCTGCGTGCATATAGTATATTTGTTTACTACAAAATGGCGTAGAATAGTGTATAAGTGCATGATTTTGGATGTACCTGAAGACTCAGATGAATTGCAATTTCAATCTTCCTGTAGATCGCATCGATTCACAAATTTCTAAAATCAATAGATAATAAATAGAAGAAAACCATTTATTTAATTTCTTAAACCAAAGACATGTAGTGTGAGCCAAACATGTTCAATTTCTATTTTACTTGTTTTAATAATGTTATACAACAGAAACAGAAAATATGTCATCAAGAACGAAATTATTTGGCAATCAGTTTACTCTGTATTAAAAAAAATGTGACAGTTAAAAACTAGAAGCAAACTACAGTGTTGTTTTTAACTCATGTTTATAACTAGGACAATCAGAATTAGAAAAACCTCTAAGTGAAGTCTTGGCGGTCTGATCGCAGCTTCAGAAATCAGCTGCCTATGTAGACAAATATAACAACAACAGAGTTTGACAGTTTTGAAACATAGTCAATAAGTATGGACTGTTTTTGTCTTTGACAACCATCAAATTATAACCATTGAGATTTTAGCATCAGGTGTTTTAAAAATAAAAATCTTTCTGAGGAGTCCAAATAGATATTTAACGGGTAGAATAAAAACAAAGTTTTTTGATGCCTAGCACTTCTTCTTTTGTTGATGAGGAGATTGGATCATCTCTCACTACTAAGACTTCAAAGAAAATCACCTTGGTTCTTTAATTGAACACATACATTCATCTGTGCGGCTGTGGAGAGAGAATGAGACTGAAGGAGATTGAAAAGTGATGCTTATCTGCTTCAGCTTTGAGAGAAAGAGAAATCATTTCCTGAGCTATGATAATGTCTCCGGCCCTGTTGCTAGAGGTTTAATTGAATCAGAGCCAAAACAAAAAAACATGAGCTGTCAAGAAAGCGTCTTTCATCTGGAATTGGCTGTTGATTACACATAAAAATATAACAGCCACAGAGCTTGGTTTCCTGTTGATGTCTGCCAAGTTCCACATGATGAGTTTGACATGATTTTAAGGACCTTTGTATTTTTATAAATTGCATCTCTGCATTAATCTGGTTCTAAAAAATACCAATTAAATTAAATGTTTGTATCATAGAATCAAATGTGTTATGTTTAGCTAACTAACTCTACGTCTATATGACTAACTGCATTAACATATCGATATTATCGACATATTCACCAAAAATGAAAACCAGCTTCTGCAGGCTATTTTTGTTCAGATGGAACGTGGATCCAGACGTTTTTGGATATATAGTATTATACAGATGCTGTGTCCCCACATCCAGTATTTTGGCAGATTGATTACTAAAGTTTTCCTCCAAATATTGGACCTAAGTGAATTTTTGGTTACTATAGTTTTACAGTTAATATAGTTAAACCATGGTTAATTTGAATCTCAAAGGTCGGTTTATCTCCGATTCACACTAAAATTTGTTCTAGATCAGTAGATACTTTCATACAGAAACACTATATGAAGTCGTTAATTTAGATGCTGGGCAGCTTCAGGTTTTGGACACAGAGTCTCTTTCACTGATGTTCTTTTCTTCCCAACACCTCTCCACTATCATAGCCTGACCTGCAGTTTCCAGTCAGTGTGTGTCTAATGTGTTCCTCCATGAGCATTTTTGTCAATAATAAGCTGAAAAAGCAAAGAAACAAAACTGTAAAATCTCACTTTTTTAAGTAAATAATGGCCCATAATCTCACAGCGTGCATGTGCTGTAAAAACACTCCTATGAGGCACCTCATTACGCTTCATATGTGGGATGCTGGTCTCTCAAATGGCACCTGGCTTTCAAAGAATTAACCTGCTACACCTTCGCCCTGTTGCTAGGCAACCGGGAGGCGCTTGGCTCACGCTGCCGGTGGTATAATAGGCAGGATTGTCTGAGCGTTGGACTGATTATCAAAGATAGGGTGGACTCTCAGACTGAAGTGTAGGGAGCGGACACACTCTTTGGGATTGACATTAGAAGGGCAGGAATCCCTCTTACGTACAGCTCATGTGGGTTGAGCGTTCGAACGTTGATTTGTTTCTTATGATGCTGATGGTTAGAAGAATGAAGTCTACAGAGACATGTAAACTGACAGATGGGCTGTGTCTATGAAGCGCTGTTTGCTTTGGGTGCGAGACAGGCGCGGTGTCATTGTGAGTTTGGTGTTGCCAGATGATGAAACCCACACTGGCTGGCTTGGGCAGTAACAGACTTTTTGTAATAGTGTTATGTAACTACGTGGCTCAACGTTATTTTTATTTCTGTTGGTTGGAGCCAGTTAGATTTTTACTTGAGTAAAAACACACCTACTAAATTCTGTGAGATACTGTATTTATTTTTACCAGTAATTAAAATGATATATAAATGTTTATTAATTTGTATATTTTCTTAAATGTATATGTAAGTGTTTATGAATACAAAATATTTATGCACAGTACACAGACATATATTATGTAAACAAAAACTTTTATTTTGGAATGCGATTAATCACGATTAATCGTTTAACAGCCCTGCTGAAAATATATCCGTGCGACTGTTCTTGTCTCAAAATGCACACACAGGGCTGGACAATAATTCAATAACAATAACCATGGCGATATAATTAATTTCGATAAAGATGATATGTTTTTTAAACACATTTTCGATATTTAAATATACACTAACCTAACACGTCCGGGTCTGAGCCCTCGCTGTGAACCGCGGCCACTGGTGTTATGGATCGCCACTCCATCTACTCCCATTATAAATCTCTAGTTTAAGCCCTTTTCACATTAACTTTTTTTTGAGAAGAAAAAGTAGACCAATGCGCTTTTCTAGTAAAAACCCGCTGGCAGCCCTTGGTTACAAACAGCAGCCGAACGCCATGACTTCGTCGCCAGCGTTCTATGCAGGAAGGCAGCCCAGAGAAACAGACAGGCAGCGTAACGGAAGTCTTTTTGAATTACAAACAGAGAGCGTCTTTGCAATAAATAATCATATATTTAAAAACTACAGTTGTTGAACAGGAAAATTAAACTTACATTTATACAAAACTTTACTCCAACGGGCGTTTTGGCCACCATACTATTTTTTAGAACTGGAGCCTTCTCAACCAATCACGTTCCTTGCATGTTGTTATGGAAACGACAGGTCTCTGTCATTGGTTAGCTGGGGAAAAGGAGCTTGACGTAGGCCGGGTTTTTTTTCGGAAAAGTTGAACTTTTTTCAACCTCAGAAGACGATCTGAGCCGCAGAAAAAGATGCCGGAGCTGGTGTTTAAAAAAGCGCTCGGGACGTTTTTGAAAATACGATTTACTCCATAGAATTATAATATAAAACAGACCCTAGTAACTTCAAAAAAGAAAAAGTTTAAACACAGTCTAAGTTTATTATTGATCAATTTTGTCCGTTTATTCATTTATAAAATGGATCTGCAACGTATAATGCTTGCTTTCGGAAAAAAAAAACATTTTTTTTAAACAGTTCTCAATGTCAATTTCGAGTACAGAATGCCAAATTTCGTAGTTTTTTTGTAGGGCCTTTGAAAGACACTGAAACGAATGAAAACGGTTATTGTCAGCTTGCAGGAGAGCATGGCAGACCAAGTTTTGACAAAAAAACGTGAATTACAATCATACATAAAATTCAGTGGACCTTAATAATTGAAAATGATTAATTTAGAAGAATATGTCAAAAAGAAAAAAGTGTCAAGTAACGGAAGGCCTGTACCCCTGTAGAGCTTTGAAAATATGCTAATGCATAAACCACAATTGAAGTTATGGAATTATGCTCTGTAGCACATTTAGAATAGTTATTCTCAATTTTATTGGTAAACATGATTCTAATATTTGAAACTTACACAAGGTGAGGGCATAGTCCTATACAAAAATATTTTATTCTAATATTCTAATTCACTGCTGGCATCTAAGAATGAGTTTGATCCGCATTTTATTGTTCATATCAGAGGGCTCTCTCAACTTCTATCTTAAATTTTACTTTTCTTATATTGTCTATATCGTTATCGGACTTATATCGTATTGACCGAAATGCTTAAATATATATTTTAATATCAATTTGGGCCATATCGTCCAGCCCTATGCACACAGTATTGTTTGCTTGTAAAGTATGTATTTAAAAAGGACTTAAACATCCTAATTTAACTAAGGCCTAGTCCTTGTTTAAACCAATCCCTGTCTGGGAAACCACCCCTAAGACTTTAATCTATTAAAGACTGTGTAAGTTTATTACCACATTGTGATGTTTACATAGCATTGCTTCCTCTTTCAGGTGTAAAGGTCCTGCGGAGAGAGAAACAGACACCATGGACACATTTGTTGACTCCTCCTGGTATTATTTCAGATACACTGACCCACACAACCAGTTAAGGTAAGAAGGAATGTCTAGTCTCTCTCATAAACAAGTGTTTGTATAGATGAGCACCTAGAGAAGTTGAGATAGTAATTTAGCACCCTTCTTTGTTATTTCACATCAACATCACTGCCAATTTTTAAGGAAATGATTCACTCATAATCTTGTTTTTTCATGTTTATTCACCCTTACTTTATGCCATGCATATGGCACTCTTTAACTTTACAAATACAAAGATGTTAATAAACTCAACTGTCTCTTTGTGTAAAGAGGTGAACATGAACAGACATAGTGACGATCTAAAAGCACATATTCAATACAAGTCACTCCAATTGTCTAGTAATGTCTTCTGAAGCAAACTTTAAGAGCTGTAATAAAGCAGTAAAATTGCATATTATGATTATTAACATATTACTAATACTAATTACTAACAATTAAAAAAATGTTTAGTCACAGGACGCAAGCTATTGCCATGCCTTCATATTTATAAATTTACAAATTAATACATATACATAAAGCTTTAAAATGGCGCATCAGTTATGAGTCCTGTTCAATCTCATTATTCAGACATGTAGAGACAGCATATGCTCATAAAAAAAGTATGTTAAGCTAGAAAGTACATTTAGGATGACATGCGAGTGATTAAATGGTGAGAGACTTTTTTTCTCTGGGGAGCTGTTCCTTTAAGGCTGTATCGCATGTATCCTTAACAGAGATTGTAAGATTAGTTGAAGAAATAAATCAGAAAGATGGCAAATTTATTAATAGGCTTATTACTTGTATTTTAATTAGTGGTGGGCATAGATTAATTTTTTTTATCTAGATTAATCTAGATTAAAATGGCTCATTTGAATTCTGCGGAAGGCATTCAGAATATGTGTGCTACCCAAATAATGACTAAAAGTAAGTCTTTGAGAACGGGTTTTAAACCCGTTAGTTTTTTAAACCAATTCCGTACAGTAAACCAATTCCGCATTGCACAAGGTGCTAACAACCTTAGTCTTGTCGAGGTTTCCATTGGGAAGGCTCTTAAAAATAAATTTTCCCTGAAGCAAGCCCGGCGGCTTCATACCTGCATCCATGTTAGCACGTCACGTTTGATGTGGTAATTTCACAGTAACGTTATGTTGTGTTCAGTCCAAACGCGAATGGCCTGTCAAGCGCGAGTGATTTACATGTTAAATCAATGCAAAGACGCGATAGACCTACTTGCTGCGTCAATTGCGCGAATGAAGCCCTGATTATGACATGATGAGGCGGTGCGAATGACGCGAATGAAGCCCTGGTTATTAGATGATGAGGCGGCGCGAATGACGCGAATGAAGCCCTGGTTATTAGATGATGAGGCGGCGCGAATGACGCGAATGAAGCCCTGGTTATTAGATGATGAGGCGGCGCGAATGACGCGAATGAAGCCCTGGTTATTAGATGATGAGGCGGCGCGAATGACGCGAATGAAGCCCTGGTTATTAGATGATGAGGCGGCGCGAATGACGCGAATGAAGCCCTGGTTATTAGATGATGAGGCGGCGCGAATGACGCGAATGAAGCCCTGGTTATTAGATGATGAGGCGGCGCGAATGACGCGGATCACGCGAGTTGAAAACTCTGGTTCTCGCCCCCTACAGAGCAATTAAGATAGGTATACATCCGCGCTAAAATATCAAGGTGAAAGTCATTAGACCCAGCTCCCAACCCAACTTTGAGAATAGATTAACGGCGACATTTTTTTTATCGCGCGATAAGAGTCTCACTGCGTTAACGCCGTTAACGGCCCACCACTAATTTTAATCTATTTTCAGTTCTCTAAAATAGACAATTTAAACTCTCAATTTAACCCTATTAACAAAATGCAGACGTGACCACAATTTTTTTTCTCTTTAAGAAGAGATTTTGTGCTTTTTAGGCTCAGTCTGTATTGCATTGCATTAGCTGCGAAAAGACTTTGTGTTTAATTGGAAATAAAAATGTGTAGCGTCCATTGCTGATGTAGGTCGCTTTCGATGAAATGTACAATGCTTCAGCAGTTTAAGTTTAGCGGGGATTGTGTTGGCAGGTGGTTGTAGAGTCTCGTGTTTGTTTATCACAGTTTTGTTTTCAATTCATGTAACACTTAACAATCAGTCCTCAGGGCGTCTTTGAATGTGTTATTAGAGTGTCGTAAATGTGATGTTTGTATATAGCAGCATTAACAGAAAAGAGAGTTTGTGTGCTAACAAAGATGTACTGAGATGTTACTGTCTGTCTCGCTCATGCACGCACACACACACACACATACTCGCACTGTTTCGTGGACGTGTGTTTCAGACAGGTTGTCTGTACATGAGTGCCCCTTAGTGGCAGCAGAACACATCAGCATAAAGTATGTAGTACACATGATAAAGTGAGAGACTTCTCTCCTCTTGCAGGCCTTTTGAACGTTCCCGGGCAGATTATTGGATGCCGGTGGATGTTTACATCGGTGGGAAGGAGCATGCCGTCATGCATCTGTACTACGCCCGGTTCCTCAGTCACTTCTGCAGAGATCATGGCATGGTTTCACACAGGTGGAACATACAGTACAACATGTACACATCCACTGACTGGTCTGTAGTCAAGGACCAATAAGAAAAATAAGATGAAATACAATGTAAAACATCTTTATATTTATTTATGTAACAGCAGCATATTCGTTTTCATCTGACAATGTGTAGCATTAACAGCATTATGTGCTACAACGTAAAAAAAATACAGATTGTTAATGCAAAAAACATCTATCCAGTCACTTCATTTTTATTCTTGTAAAACCCTCCGTAGTGACACCTGTACAATATAACCCATGAATAAAATGTATTTCTCTTTTTATATCTTATTTCAGGGAGCCTTTCAAAAAGCTGCTGGTACAGGGTCTAATAAAGGGGCAGACATTTACGGTGGCAGAGACCGGCCAGTACCTAAAGAAAGAAGACATTGATTTCACAGGTGCGTGGGGATGGTTAGATGCAGTTAGAAGATTAGAAAGAACATTTTGCATCTTATCTTGACGTACCAGTTCATTCTCTGTGGACGCTTATGTAGACAGGCTCATGAAGGGGATTGTGGGATTGTGATAGAGTGGATTGAAGGTGTCAAGTATTGTTCAAAAGGCACAAATGACAAGTGGTATCCAACTGCTGTGAGAACAGTTACATCTGCTAATAGTTATGGAGTTTATGATGGCTTAGTAGCTTTAATCATTACGTATTACTGTATCTTATTCCTTATTAAAATAGATATTGCTATAAGCATTTTCATCTGAAAATAGTTTCGCTGGCATGTTGCCAGGATGGCCACAAGTGAACTTAATACTTAATAGATGCAGAAATTATATGATTATATGACCAGCTAAATCTACCTGTCATTTGACATTTTCCTTCCCAGAATAAATAAAGTAAATAAATATAACTGACTGCTGGAACTGAAACTTTTATTAGGGTGATGCTGTATTCTTGCCACTAGATGTCAGACTAAGAGTTTAAGAAATAAAATCTGTAAAAAATATAGAAAAATATACGTATCTACACACACAATTCACTATATTTTGCTGCTGGTAAATGACATTTAGGGGCAGGTAGATCTACAATAATTGACATAACAAAAGTAAGGCAACATATGCAACAAAATGATGAAAAATACAATAGGAATTCTTTTTAGAATTGACAATTTACTAAAGTTTAAGTTCATTTTACTACAATTAAATGTTAACAAAATAAAAAGTAGTAACATTTCCATTATATTATAAATTCCTTTTAACCTCTGGTAAAAGTAAAGAAAATCCTTGGTTTTAAGGTTTAGGGTACCCTTAATGAAATACAGGTTTAAAGAAAAAAACATAAGGATTCACATAAGAAACCATACAACGTGTCTACACCAAAGCGACCGGTGCGCTGCAACGCGACAAAAGACAACAGAAACTCATTAGAAACCATTATTATTTTAGATTTGGTCCACACAGGATGCGGTGCGACGCGACAAACCCATTAAAACAGCCATATGTTGTGTCGAGTCCTGCCGGTGTACAGAACGTAAAGGCTGTCAATAAGTTTTTAATTGCTAAAGAATTACCTTAAGGCCTCACAGCTGTTTTATCTTAAAATAAATTAAGGGCCCAAAACATCTTCCTTAACTCAATGTTGTCATGTTAATTGAACAGGAGGAACTAGTAACATGCATTTTTGGGGATGAAAATACTGTCCTAAAGAGAAATGACACGCGATTATAAAGAGAATATTAGTGTGCTGTTAAAGCAAATGTGAAAGCTGTTTTTAATAGCTTTATCATGTTTTGGTCCAGTTTTTTTTTTGCTTTTTTTTCAGTTTGGCTTTCTTTGCTGTCTTTACTGTTGATATTATCCATAAGTCAAATATTTAAGTAGTTGTCATGTTACAGTTGTGGTCCGATGATAATTATTTTCAATAGCGTAACGGTAGCAGTTGCTGTCTTGTTGCTGAGTTTTGACACAAACTATCGCAAAATGCTTGATATAAAGGCTCCGGGTAAGGGTGATGGTTAATATGAGCAGATGTAAATAACAGGTGTAAACATTCCTTAAATGATTCATCAAACACTCTTTCTGTCTTTGGCAGGTCCTGAGCCTGTTCAGAGGACCACCGGGAAACGGCTTCAGGTGACGTGGGAGAAGATGAGTAAATCTAAACACAACGGGCTAGACCCACAAGAGGTGGTGCATCAGTATGGTCTCGACACCATGCGGCTGTACCTTCTATACGCTGCTCCACCTGAACAGGACATTTTATGGGATGTCAAGAGTGAGTAGTACTGACAGTATGCTAAACCCTTATCAAATCAACCAAAAACCACCAAATCAATTCCATTGTGCTACTGAAGTGGCTGCACTGCTCTTTGGAATGACAACAACATGCCCTAAACATTTAAAATCATTTTGTAAATTTAAATTATTTTGTAAACGCATCAGTATGAACAAGGTGAAGACCTAAATTTCATTGGTGTTTAAAATAAAATCAAGTCTTGATGTAATTAGTTACTTTGTTTTATGTGTGTTTATGTAAAGCCGATGCTATCCCTGGGGTGTTGCGATGGCAGGCCCGTTTGTGGGGACTGGTCACCAAACTAATAACTGCAAGAGAGGGTCATGAGACGCCCAACCCATCTGTTCTGAACAAGAGAGAGTGCACAGAGGCCAAGAAGATCTGGGAGAACAAAAACTACACTATCACACAGGTAAAACCATAAACAACATTTTTATTTCTGTTATGTTTTATAACTGTTTTTCTACTAAAGTTTGGGGCATGTTAGGGAGACCATATACAGTATTAGACCACATAGGGCTGTTTTGATTTGTTTGATATTTTCCCCTCTCTTGACTTTTTGCTTATGAAAAATATGAATATTCAGTTTGACTCTTATCTAATGTACTGTAAATTTTAATTTAGATTGTTTGCTGTTTCAGCCTGTTACATAGTTTCCATTACGTAGAACACTTTTTACAATAAGGTTTTGTTAATTAATATCTATCACATGAAGTAACAATGAGCAGCATATTTTTACAGGATTTATTCATTTATGTTCAGGTTAGTCTATATCAATACGCTTATTCATGTTAGTTCTGTGTGCATTAAGTAATGTTAACAATTAAACTTTTAAAAAATGTATAATATGTTTAACATTAAAAACGATGAATAAATGCTGTATTGTTTGTTTGTTAGTATATGTTGACTAATGCAGTTAAGTAATGTTATCAAATGGAACCAGTTGTGATAACTGTTAAAGAATGAGTCATTTTTGTAATAAACAGTGTGCACTACAGGCCCTGTAACTATCCAGTGATGTTCATTCAGGTCTAAAATGAAACGTGTAAATAAATGATGATAGTTTTTTGGCTGAGCTTGAAGAGAAAGGATGTGTAGAGCGGGAAAGTGATGGTAAATGTGCAATGTGCTGTTTTAGCAAAGTATAAAAAGTCTCCACAGGGGCTGAGATTGATTTCAGACTGGTAAAAGGCCTGGGCTGTGGTTGATCCAATCCAAAGCCACTAAGGATTTGTTCTCCTGCCGGGAAAAGCCATTGTAATCAGCTGTGACTTTTCTTTGGTCAGAGCCTCTCGAGGACAGATGTACTCATTGTGTTGTGTTGTAGAGCCTGTTTTCCTAAACCAGATATTGACTTGTGCTATTCATAGGAAATTGATGGTCTATTTTCCACCACTAGCAGAAATGCAGTGTTTACACAAGGTGTAACACGAACACTTATTACCAACACCTCCATAATACTTTGTCTTAGTAGACAGCATCCTGAAATGAAACCTTATTTGAAATGCTCCTCGTAGGCGGCAAGTCCACTGTGATACTCTTATAACCATAAAAATGCCACACACAAATATTAGGTTGTCATTTCTTTATGTACTGAATAAAAAGCCAGTGTATTCATAGTTGCTATTTTTCGCATCCACCATTCATTCAGCAATGCATTCTGGGATTTTCTTATGTTCATCTTGCCGTGTGGAATTGCCTTTGCATTGGGCATGTGCTTATAATTTGTTGAAATGCTGTCTACCTAGGTCGCTTTGTAGGATTAGGAAACAGATCATCAGGCCAAAAACACACTCTAGGCAAGTTTATAGTTGATAGTTTATTGTGTGTTGGATTGGACCTAAAGCAGATTATTTTGTTGACAGGTCACAGGTCATTTCACAGAGGACTTCCTGTTTAATGCCGCAATCTCTCGACTGATGGGCCTGACCAACACACTCTCAGTGAGTCTACCGTGATCATCTCTTCTGTTGACTGCCATATCATGAATAAGTTTAACTTTTTTTTTGATTTCTCACAATAGCAAGCTTCATCTCGAGTAGTTCTGCACAGTGTGGAGTTTGAGGAGGCTTTGGCATCTCTCTGTATCATGGCTGCACCCATGTGTCCACACTTAGCGTCTGAACTCTGGGCAGGTATGACAGTAGGGTCTTCAACAAATCATTCCTGTGAACCTATAGTGCTCATTTTTAAAACTGTTTCAATGCCCTCTCACGTCTTTTCCAATCTTGAATGTTGTTCTTTAGAGAAACACCAAATAATCCTCACACAGCAATTTTCCATAAAACAACAGTTCAAGGTTACAATGCCTAGGTGAATAAGAAGTGTCTTATTTCACAAAATGAATGAATGATACAGCTCATATGAGTGGAATGCTGACCTTGAGGGAAACATGTCCATGTGGCAGCTTATCTAATCCTGAAAGTGTCCACTACACCCTGCTAATGTAACAGATCTGAGCATGCAACGTTGCAAGTATCACATGTACCAAATCCCAGTGTGTTTCTCCTTATTGTTCTCTGTCATATCAGTTTCTCCACATTGTGTCTACTGTTCCTGGTGACTAAATGTTGGTGCGACATGTTCCCTATTATTATAAATACATTGTTTTTTTTATTGTTATAAATACTTTATAGGGTTTTTTGTTTAGTTCTTGTGCATTCCGCCGTATTTGACTAGCTGACATGAAAAGCTTGTCATTCGGAGAGCACAGTTCACGGTGAACATACTGTATATACATTTATAGACCACTTCAGAAACCCGGTCCAAAAGAACTTCCTGTTTCACTTTTTTAACACTACACAAACATTTGAAAAAAATACAACCAACAGAACATTTATAACAGTAACAAAATGTTAAACAAATATTTTTAAGATTTCAGCTGTGGAAAAAGATTTCGGAGACGTTTTTCTGATTTTTAAATGTAGTTATGTGTATTTATAGGTACCGTAAAATTATGTTTTTTTTTAATCCTACTAGCAATATTTCTACCAAAATTCAAATAAAAATATTGTTTCTATATGCATTTCTTTGCAGAAAACTTGAGAAACAGGTGAAAATAATAGAAAAGATACTCTATATATTTTCAGACCTCAAATACTTACAAGTACATAGTTCATATTCACTTTTAACCAATACAAATATAAAAAACTTGTGATGATCTCGATTTTAATCACAGTTTTCATGTGTCTTGTCGGCTGTCATTCTCTCACGTCTGCTGTTGGATAACTTTGTGAGGTTTGATTTAGTTGAAAATTAACAAACACTGGACTAGAATGGCCACAATACATTTAGGCATGCTGATTTGAAATGAACATTTGGAATGGTCTCCTAATGTTTTTCCACAGCTGTATATATGATTTTAAAAAGTGGTGTACTGTATATAGTATATATCTTGCTATGTGGTGCGGCTTTTACTCAAACACACAACATAAATTAGAAAGGAAGCCATTTTGAATTAAAGGGGCCGATATCCAGCTGTTTTGAACCCTTTTTGGCAATCACCCTAACCGTGGTTATTCAACAGTAGTTGCAGTACAGCTATAGTTGTAGAGAGATTATGATTTATGAACAACAACAACGATGATGTTGATAAAAAATCATTTTGGATGAAAGTGACAAATTGTAAGCTGGGTGAAGAGTCATGGAAAAAGCTAGTTATGGGAAAAACAAAGGAAACTTGCGACTGTAGTCCACTTCATCACATCCCGCTATTGTCACACACATACACACACACGCAGAAAGTGTATGTGTGTCTCTCTTGAGGCGAAATGTGAAATAAACACATCCTCACGCTCTGATAACAAACTGATAGATGGTGACCAGAAGACACAGGATGTGTGTGTGTCTAAAAGTTTTTTTCATGAAACAAAAGTAACTTTTCCAGAAACATAATAAACACAAAGTACTCTTTATGTTATATTCTGGGTTATATTTTCCAAGTGTAGTAATACTTTTGGGTGAGGAAGAATCTGAACGTCATTGTTTTGGGCCCACTGTTTGAATATTTTCACCATTGCTACAGGTTGCATATCAAATATTGGGGATATTTTGGACATGAATGATGTTACATTTGTTGTGTATTGTTAAAATGTCTAACACACACCCACACTGTACACGCTGTGGACAAGCGGAAATGTACATCCTTCCTGAAGGCCTTGTTTGGGGTCATAAACAGGTTTCTAGATTTGCAGTAACTAAGAGTATGAATTTGACCATGTTATGTCTGTTTGTGTGCTAGATCAATCCGTCTCAAATATAATGGTGTTGAACTAACATTTCTATGTGCAGGTTTGTCTCAGGTGAGGAATCCTTTAGGTACCGTGCAGTCTGGGAAGGGAAATGTCCTTCAGCAGCCGTGGCCTGGTGTCGACCCAGAGTACCTTCAAACCCCTGACACGCTTCAGGTTTCTGTACGGGTATGTCCCACGCACAAAAACTACTGCCACAAACTCCTCAAAATGTTATAAAATCAGACACAATGTCTCTGCTTTTCAAACAGTTTAAAAGAAAGAAATTCAGAGCTCTCAGCGTTTCTCAGGTTTCAACTTTGTAAAATTGTACACTGTTTTGGTAGGATACGCGAGTGGTGCTTTCCCATGCAAAAATGGCCACAATGATGCATCGGGTGTTCTAGGTGGTGGTTTGGGTCTAGCCCAAATGTAAAGAGCTCCCTCCCGAGTTATAGTCTGGTTGCTACTGTAAATACGGTTCAAACCCTTTCCTTCAATGTAAGAAAGCAGCGAGAAAGAAGTCCACTTTTAAGTACCCAGATCACTCATTCAACCGAAAATGAGAAGTGTGGAACTCTGGACACTTCATTCACTCAAAGGTTGCAGTTTCGCTTACATTAGACACTGCTCCAGCAAAGTTCACCTGCAGAGGAATTACGCTTCAATCTAATGCTTAGTGAAGTCATGCTAAGCAAAACAGATTATTCTACATTAAATGTACGATGTACAAATAGATTTTTATTGACAAGCATTGTATTGTGAGACTGACGTCATTTGCCCTCGTCTGAGAAAACGCAAACACTCTTCCGGTTAGTATAAAACCGTTTAGTATTCCACTACTACTCTTCTTAAATTCATAGACTAGATGGTTGAGTGCATAGTGCATGGTTTAAGTGGATACTAGTGTATAGTATGAATCCTTCCTTCAATGTAAGTTTGGGATTTTTTCACTTGTTTCATTGCTCGCATGGAAAAAAACACAAGTTTAATAGCTTTGCAATGCAAATTGTACCTCTCCTCAGCAAGCTCCACAAATTGAGGTATCATAAATATAACCCAGCGATGAACAATACTAGTCATGTCTTTGCAAACACCATAAATTACAATTTACAAATTATATAATAAAACATAGTGTTTGTTTGCAGAATATTCAGGCTCAGCACAGATTTTTTTTGGAAAGTGACCAAAGGGAAAGTAGCTCTAACTTAAGGCCTCTATTTCATTATAGACACTCTGTAATTTGTGTTTTTCGGAGTGTGTGTGTGAAGCGCTTGGACTCTGAATTACTCATGATGGGTAAACAGTTATTACAGGCTAAAATCTTCTGTGCGCCCGACTCACTGCAAAGGACTTGTGTGTCCCCTCATGCTTCTGCATGTGTGTGCATGTACATGTGTCTAGAGTTCTTGAGGCACGAGGACCAGTTTAGACCACTAGCATAGCACAAGCATCCTCTTTCATTTCTTATGTACACAAACTCCTACATAGTTTTTTATTGGAGTGTTTGTGATCAGGAGTATTCTATATCAAAGTCATGAGCTCTGGAGGTTTCTTCCTCTTTGTTGTTAATCACATACTGCACTCCAGGGTTGAGTTCAGCCTCTGCTACCCAGAATGCTTTGCTCCACCCACTCTTTTCGGAGTCTCAAACTGGCAGCAATCTGGTGAGGTGGCTTAGCACAGCAGCAGTATTTTGGGGAATCCCCTGCTTTGTGGGGGTGGATGAACTACTTTGGGAGTCATAATTATAGGGTTGAGCTTCTCCCATGTTTGGTCCAACAATCTGGATGCAGACGCTGTGGGACAGATGTTAAAAGTTTCGCACAAAAACACACACACAACTACCGACAGATGCAGAAGCAAAGTATCTACCCTCAATGGATACAGGGGTTTGTTTGGCCATCTCTAAAACACTATAACTACAGCTTTAAAGACTAAAAGGAAAGCTAATCCATAGTGATAAACTTTTGATTTTCCTGCGTAACACTCACACACAACATTTTTTTTTTTGAAGGGCAGCAACAAAGTTATGTGTTGGGACCAAGGGCCGGATTCACAAAACATTCTTAAGAAGAAAACTTGAAACGGAGAGGGTCGCAAATTTTACCGTGGCAACACACAAAATGTTTTGTAATAATTATAATTTTTTAATAGTTGCTAACATTTTAGCTAACCTGCTATCGTAAATGCCGTTTAGCACATCACATGCTAATATATATAGGCTATATAAGAATGCAAGGTGCTTTTTACACACATAAAGTTTATTGTATAGATACAATAATCGTGTGTAATCATTGACAAAGCAAATCATTTTATTCTTACTATAGAAATTAAGATGCGCTTAGGAACATATTGAGAACGTTTTAAGAAATGTTTGAGAATCGTACTTACGTACATTCTTACAAACTTCGAATCTTAAGAACAATCTTATATTTTGTCTTAAGAACAGTTTTGTGAATCCAGCCCCAGAATACTACAGAGACTTGGTGGTGGGCCTATTGTGTATGGCCACTAAGCCACCACCCAAATCAAACAACCAACAAAGTTAAAACCATTCAGGAAGCTTTAGCAACTTGCATTAAAAACAGTTCTGAATGAGAAAGCACCATTAATGTTTTTAGCATACAAATGTATGAATTAAAAAATGTGTCCTTGTTTTGCATATTTCAGACCAGACAGAATTCTCACTCTCAAATTATAATGTTTTATTATAAGCTTAACATTGTGTATAAGGGTAATGTGAGAAGACATGTTGTTTATATGTAACCAAAAAGTTATGGATTGCAGGTTTATTTAACATGTTTAAAAGGTAGAAATGCTTGTTTTGATATCATAAAAAAACATTTAGTCTTTCAGCTGTTTTCACTGTTCTTTCTGTATTTTTTCCTAGATCAATAACAAGGTGTGTGGAAGTGTTTCTGTACCTTGTCAGGTGGCCCAGGATGCGCAGAAGGTTCAGAAACTGGTGCTGGAAAGTCCTTTGGGCGTTCGCCTTCTATCTGACCGCATCATAAAGAAGGCTTTCCTCTCCCCTAGAACTGCCCTTATTAACTTCCTCGTGGATGAATGACACAACAAATCAATGTGCCAAAGTATCTGATACCCATGGAGCCACCCAAGAACAACAGATGGTGGAACAATTCACTTGAAAATGGAACAAATAAGGACATGTTGCTCTGGATTGTGTTTTTAGATTTTTTTCTGTAAATTGTGGACTTCCTCTAAAATCATTTCTAATATTATGAAAAAGACAATGCATCTGCTCTTTGCTGTTAAATAAAGATTATTTTAGCTGGTTTTAGGTTGTTGGGAGACCCATCCGAGCATCATTTCATCCAACTCCTCCTCTTAGCCCTTGTCACCTCAAATTCTAGAACAGGGTCAGTGTTGTGTACCAAGCTATTTCTGAACACCCAGTTTTAGCCTGGCATTAAAACACCTCGAACCGACCTGCATTGCTGCCTGAAAAGGAGATATGGAGACCATGCTGTGCTTTTAGACAACAGTCAGGTTCCTGCTGGGTCTTATATTACATCTGACCTCATCAAACCGTCATTTATGTGACTCACTCTATCCTTTATGAATGTATGTCACTATATCAGCTAGCAAAATAAACTATTTTACATACTACAGTTCGGATAAATAGTGGCTGTGTTGTCCATAAATAAAGAGCTAAGTACCCAGGTTAGAGAACCTACACACTAGACTTCATGGTGTGTACTTACAATGAAGGGTTCACATACTGTGTTAGCAGTGCAAAGGATGTGGATTTGTTACCCAGGGAGCACATGCACCATTGTTAACCTGAAGCACTGTTTGACAAGTGTCTGCAAAAAGCATAAAAATCAATTTAATGTAAAGTGTATGGTGTTTAAAGGTATAATTCACCCAAAAATGAAAATTCTGTCATCAATTCCTCAACTTCGAGTTTCTGATGAACACAGAAAAATAATGAATGTTTATAACCAGACAGATTTTGCCCCCCATTGATGATTACCTTTTATGATGATTAAAATGCAATGGTAGTCAAAAGTGTCCCAGAACTGTTGCTATCCTACATTCTTCAAAATGTCTTCAATTATGTTCAACAGAACAAAAAAACAATAACGTAATTTTTCCTATGGGGGGCAAGATCTGCTTGGTCATAAGCATTCTTCCAATGATCTTTCTCTGTGTTTATCAGGACAAGGAAATTGATACAGATTTGGTTAAACTCGAAGGTGAGTAAATTATTTCAGAATTTATATTTTTGGGTGAAGAATCCCTTTAATGGTGGATTATGGGGTTAAAAAATCAAGAAGAACTTAAAGGTCCAGTCAGTGAAATCTAGCGGCAAGGCTGTGAATTGCGACCAACCACTCACTCCACCCCTCCATTCAAAACACTACAACGGCAGACAGAACATGGCGAATTAAATGAAAAAGGACCTGCGGTGTATGCAGATAGAAATGGCTCATTCTAAGGTAATTAAAACATAACGCTACATTGAGTAAACTCTTTATACACCAGTGTGAAACATAGTTATGTATATTATATTGCATTTCTGTCAATAGATTCTCCAAAAAATGACACACTGGACCTTTAAGTTAGGCTACACTTTTAGTTGGTGTTTGCAGGAATATGATATCTCAGTCAGTTCTGCAATTTTTGTGTGAACAAAACAATGTTAAGCATTCGTGTGGGGGTGAGTAGAATGTGATTCATGAATTTATCATGAACACTATGACTAGAGCACTAATCACTTTTGAGCCCTAAACAAATGCAACTTAAAGGGATAGTTGACACCAAAATAAAAATTCTGTCATAAAATACTCACTCTCAAGTTCCAAATCTGTCTTTTATAACAGAGAAGGTGTTGTGGCAGACGTGAAGCGCCTTAAACCCCTTTAGCTGTTATAAAATGCACTGTAACCCTACATTCCATATGCGTATATAGGCTGATTAAATAAATGGATATTTAAGCTATGTAAGAATGCTGTTCGAGGTATTTTATAATGACTTAGAACTTGGCTCAGCCAATCAGAATCAAGGACCAGAACTGACAGTTTTATAAAACATTGTCTATCATATCTCTGGTGTTCAACAGAACAAAAAAGTAAGTATTTTTCCTACTATGGTAGTCAGCAATCATAACTAAGTAAATAATACCTTTTCCAAATGGTACTGATAGTGGATTTCAAGAATTCACATTAATTTATCTGGTGTATTGGGCTAAACAAAAATATAGTTCTGTTTGCAGCATGGGTGTAATGCTGACCCAATTAATGTCTTCACAGCCCAACCCAATGACATGAACTGCAATGACTTGACGCCTCACTAAATGCCAATGGACTGTTGCTGTATGAGTTGAGTGCTTGACCTTACCCGAAAGCTAGGCCTATATATTTTGTTTCTAAGCACTTCCTTGAACAATGTTTAGAACTGGCACAAAAGTAGCCTCTCATGTCAAATCAAGTGTCATCCCTTTAAGGCTGTTGATCCAGCAGAGACACTAAATCCTAGATCACAGTACATCTATTGTTTGAGTATGTTCTTTGCCATGCTACTCAGTGACCACACACAATTCAGCCATGAAACTGATCCCCTCTGAAAGCCTTGTGTAAGTGACTCACTAATAGAGCACAATTCCCGCATTCCACAAAAGTGATGACATTACATGCAGGGTTATTTCACATGATGTGACATGCTGATATGTTTTAATATTCACTTTTTTGTGTGTATTGTGTAGGCCTTTTGTACTGCAAAAACACCCCAAAAATCACAGAAATAACCTTACCGCCTCTAACATCCTAACATCGTGGTGGCCTTAGAGCCACTAAATGCTTTAAAGCAATAACTCATTGTTTTAATTCGTTACCCTCAAGGCAACAGCTCAGAGTTTAATTTCTTCTGTTCCATAGTCTACAGGTATGATTCCTGAATGTCATTACTTTTTTGTCATAGCTGTTGTGTTATTTATCGCAAGGAAGCAGTAGGAAAATCGGCTCCTGAATATGTTCTTGTGAAAGATAAATATTATAATGATTATCTTATGTTTTGGGGTTGCACAACAGAACAACTCTGGTTGGGGCTGATCAACAAGTCCCCATCTCAGTTTTAATTAAAGCTGTCAAATAGGCCCGTTCTGTACTTGCATTATGTGAAATGAAATCACAAAAACATGGCAGTTGGCTATAGTCCTCAAATGTTAAAATGCACTAACCTCAAAGAGACTTCTCTTGGTTATTATTTGTCAAGCGTTCGCTTGTGTTTCCATGAACTCGTGATCGTGAAGTGCAAGTGCACAGCTGGTCGCGAGCATTCGCTCGTTTCGCGCGTATTCATTCATAGGGGGAGTGCGCGCGAGCGAGCAGGAGTATCACAGAGGCGGGAGTCGCGCGCTTCGTCAGTGCTGAGGAAAGAGTTTGTTGAAGGAGTAGTTTTAACTCGCTCTCGTTCGGTTGAGAAGTTTTTAGATTTCGTTTAACTCGAATTTACATTTTGTTCGGTCAGGAATAGTATTTTTGGGCTTTGGCTGTTTTAGTGGATTAAGTCTGTACCGTGTTATGTTTACACTGTGGAAACGTATACTCTTGGTCGGGTATTGTGATTTAAGTGATTTTCACCTTTGAAAGCAACGAATGAAATTGGAGAAGAACAGTTTGCAGTCTGGTATGTTTAACCCGACTTAAGTGCTAGTAAAGAAGACGTTTTAAAACATTTCTTCTGGGACTGTTTGTGTTCACTTGTTTCCCGTTGCCAGCATGGATAAATACGATGATTTGGGACTTGAGGCGAGTAAATTTATTGAGGACTTAAACATGTACGAAGCGTCGAGGGACGGCTTGTTTCGCGTGAGGAGAGATGCGGAAAATAACCCAGACTTCGAGGAAACCAGGAAAGTTTTTGCCTCTAAAATGGCTAAAATACATATGCAAAAGCAGCAAGAGGAGATGGCAAAGAACAGTTTGGCAGCAAGGATTAATGGAAGTCATGCGAAAGTGTCGGAAAACACCAAAGACAGACCACCCATCAGTAACGTTAGTTTTAGACAGGGCAGTATCAGTGAAGCAGCAGCCAAACCACCCATCATGTCTGGACCCATGACTGTCAATGCCAGTGTGAATCCATACATCTTTCATGAAGGACAAAAACATCATCCGGTCAGTCTACATGATGGAGCTAGCACGAGGGGTTATGTGAACAGTTCTGAGACTAAGGAGACTGGAAATGCTTATAACCCCATACCAGTTTCAGCTCGGGCAGCCTCCTCTACCAGCCCTCCTGGCACATGGAAGGCTGGTAACACCTCTCAGACTCCACCGTCCCCTCCTGCCAGCAGTTCATGCTCTGCTGGTTCCCCTGGAGTGACTCTGAATCCTCAATCCTTTGCCAAATCTGGAAAGTCTCTTTCCCAGTCACCCACGGGAACCTACAGGGCTCCAGGAGATGCACAAAATCAGCCTCAACAAACCAACCCTGATCATTGCCAGCCCGTCTTTCATCAGTGGTCTGCCAGTGGACCGACTCAGAATGGGGTACCCCATATCACATGCGCGTCAACACCCTCACCTGCCCAGGTGACCCCACCTTCACTGTTCCTAGCTGGAAAGCAAGCTGAGACAGCCCAACCCAAGAGCATTGCTCCCTCATCATCTGTTCCTGTAGTGTCTGCCCTTGATGACTGCTCTAGCCCCTCTCGGGCACTCAAACTGCCATGCCAGAGCCTCCATGTACAGGCAGATCAGGGGCCATCTGTGGCTGAAATAAAATTAGAAGCTCTGACTGAACGCCTGGAAAAGGAGATGGACGTTCTGCCAAATGCTGAGCACTTTGGTAAGCACAGTGTGATCACTGCCAGTGTGTTTTTCTATTTTTTTCACATCTGGAAACTGTATTTAACAGTTTGCTGATTGAAAAACCCTCTGACTGTTTCCATTTGACCTTCTCTATGTATGTGTGTTTGACTCTTGTCACAGTGAATTGTATGAAAGAACGATATAGATCCCTGCTCCTAGTGCCTTCCCAGACCTTTCCTTTCCAGTAGCTATTTCTAGGCCTGCATTCTCATCTTTGGTTCTTTTTTTTTGTCATCGCTTTAGCTGAATCACTAAGGGCAGAGTTAAGCCCTTTTTGCACGGGATTAGTATTACCTGGGGACCTCTAGTCATTGTAATAATTGCAGAGGTTGTCTTTGATCTTAATCCCGTGCGAATCGGCCATGTCTGTAATTTGTGAAATAAAATTCCTACACAAATGACCTACCATATTTTGACGAACACTGATATCCTGTGACAATATTACTCATGTGCGAATCGCCATCTCTTTGATTTGGCGGGCTCATATTTCATTTTTCAAGGTTTTATCCACCGTTTGCAAATAATGCAGGCTGTTTTGAATTGTTTTGTTATTATTTTGCGTGCTGGATCATATCCATATTTGCCAATACTGTCGTTCTGGCTGGGAGACTCCTGATTGCTTAATTAGCATGGAAACTCTCTTAACATTTGAGACCAGCGATCGCGGTTATCTTCTGTCTGATTCAGGGGTCTCAAATGCTGACAGGTACGGTCATATATCATTAAACACCATACAACTAGGCCATACAAACTATACGCAAAGCCTTGCAATCATAGTAAATTTGAGTAAAATCACAGGCTTCACTTATCCCGTGCGAATGCACAACATGAAAGACAGGTGTGGGAAGGTAATTTCTAAATAACACGAGGTCCCCAGATAATACTTATCCTGTACGAAAAGGGCTTTAGTTGCCTTTTTATTATTGCATTATGGTCGAGACGATCTGGGGGAATGTATGGGAGATTACCTTTTTTCACTGCTCTTTTGAAGTCTAATGTTATCATTTTAATGCTTGAATTGTTAAAGCAATCTACTTCCATTTGGCTTGACTTCAGACCTGCAAAATTAAAAGATCTGCAAGGCTATATCAAAGATTCCTATTGACAAGCCTTTGGTCTGAATGTTGTTGGTAAGTCCAAAGGTCCGAGCAAAATAACAGTGCGGCCATCTGAATACAAAGTACCTTTATCCATCACAACCTTGTTTCATTTGTGTTAACCACGCAAAATAACCGGGCTAACAGTAAAACAGTGGCTCTTAAGTGGACTACTAATAAAACAATACTGGAGGACAACATGGGTGGTCTATGCATGAAAGTCAACAAACGACAAAAATTCAGTTGAGAGAGGAAGCATGAAAACATCAACAGAATCACTTTAGGACATATTTACGAGCATATGTTTCTTAACTAGTTCAGCATGCTGGCTTAGCTGGCTAACAGAAAATGGTGTCAAATGTTGACATCTGTTGTTGTTTGTTTACTTGATAGTGTAAGGATATAATGATGATGTTGCATTCTAAGTTTGAAAAACAGTCATGTCTGCAAAACGAATCGCAATTTAATCCGTACTAAATGGAGAGGGGTATGAGTATTCACAGAAAAGGCTTGGCTATGCCTAGTTAATTTAAGATGTTTATGTCTCTTTTATTGAAATGCCTTATGTTGGGTTCACACCAAACGTGATATGCGCTAGTTAGTTACATACAAAGTCAATGCAAAGACGCGAATAGACGCAAACTCGAAAGCGCATCAAATCACTTCTTCCGCACAAGTAGAAAAAAAATAACTTTATTGAGAAAATTATGACAAAAGCTCATGGATACCTAATGTCTGACGGGTCCCTGATGTCCTGCGCAGTTTTTTTCAGAGACAATGAATGAAATGTGATTTGGGTTGGGGGCTGTGTAACCACACAGCGGATATTCATCCTTTGTGGCTTGCGCTTGTTTAAAAAAGGATTTCTTAATTTGCCTTTCAACTAGATGTCTTTATTTTAAGATTATTGGCTTCCTTTCCCATAGTTCTCTTGTGTTCGTGCCCAGCCCTCCTAAGCTTTTCATTGGTCAACAGTCCATATAGCAAACATTAAGGGCCCACTCATACAGTAGCTGCGCTCGATTTAATAGGGTTCCTACGCAGTGTTCACTGTTCCCTTCTCCATGAGCACGGGATATCTGTTGAAGTGGACTTTGCTGACAAAAAACCCTTAATAGGAATGTCCTATAACATCATCAAAGAAAGGCAATGGCAGGGTTGCGTAGATTATGTTATAAATAAATGTTGTAAATGTTACTTTACTACATCCATTATTTATCAGTATAATCTTAAATAATTTTGTTTATGCTTGTATTTATTATTTGACTGATGCAACTTAGCTTTTTTGAAACTCTACTGTTATCCAAAATAAAAACAAATTTTAACTCGGTCAACTATGTGAAGATGTGTTCTTAATCCATGGTCGCGTCGGTCTCATTACTCACCTCCCCTTTTTCCCTATGTGGTCATGCAGCCGTACACATTCCTGACCTAAATAACATAACTTAATAAAACATAACTGCTGCTTACCACTTTTACATTAGTTTTTATAATTATAGCAAAATGGATGAATCTCTACATGCATATGAAAACTACTTCTTAATTGCACAATACAATTTTATACATTCATCATCTCGAGTCTGCAGCCTAAATAATAACAATGCTACACAATATAAAATAACATATTTACTTGAAGCAAACTACAGTACTTATTTAATATAACTAACAATAATTAAATAAACTTTCACTATGTACAAAAGGCATACGTAAATTCGTCCATTGTTTTTCTGACTCGTGACGCGGTGCGCAATAGCAGTTTGGTGGTTTTCCCTTCGGCGAAGTGATGTATCAATGTTGCCTTATTCACTATGCTGTTCACAGTGAACATGTTCGTCCCTTTGGCACTTACAGCCAACTGGAACGCAACTTGTGTTTTTTAAATAGTTGTTTTGTGTTAGCTCAAGAACGCACCCTGTAATGACTCCTCATTCTGTGCTATAAAAATTAATTTCAAAGCAGAAATATGCAACTTTTATTTTTGATAAAACGCTTATCTCCTTTTTCCTGTCTGTAAATCGTTCTAAACATTTTTGTGGTAACTGACTGCATGCCACAATGATCTTTATAATATCGAACTTATATCGAATATATAATATCGATCTCTGAGCATTCATGCAACTAATTTTAGCATTTGAAAGCTTCAATGAAAAGCCTTTTTGTAAGGCAGCTGTGGGTTTGGTAGTGTTTGTGTTGAAAGTCTGACTGTGTTTGGACCAGGCTTTGCTGAGTGGGCAGAACTTGTTAGCATGATGTTTGCCGAATACCAGATAAAACAGAGGCTCTTTTGTGTGGGAGCGGCGCTGGCTCCCTGATGTAGTCCCCAGTCTAAGAAGAGACCTCTGTGTGTGTAACGCTGCGATCTCAGTGGAATACGACTGCTCATTCTTACTTCAGCATACTTCTTGCATACTGTGTGACACCTATAACAGAGATACTCTTGAGCTCGTAAAGGGCCGCTATCCCAGAAAATGCACTTTTAAATGTTTATCTACCAAAAATTGAGTCGCCAGCGTGTGTGCAGAAACACCCTGTCATTATACAAATCCATCTATTCTTCTTTTTGTAATCTACTTTAAACCACAACAGTGACACAAAACAGGCTGTTGGGGATCCCCTAACCATCTGATGTCACATTGATTTACGCCTGCCCATGACCTCTCAAAGACTCCGCCTTATGAGCACTTAGGTCCACCAACAGCCAGAGACACGCTGTCAGCCATTTTCAGGCAAGAGCAGATATAGCCACTAGCCAGCGACAAAAATGTCTAAGAAACAATAAATGTGTGCTGTTGTTGGATGTAAAATTGAACATAAAAGGAGGCCGGGAGGAGATCTTTCCGACGAGCCAGGGTTCATCCCGCTGCAACCTCGGGGGCCAGAGTTATTAACGATCGGGATGGGCGGGGCGATGATGACTTGGTGTTCGGCAGGAATTAACT
Organism: Triplophysa bombifrons; assembly: GCA_029783895.1. Taxonomy (NCBI): domain Eukaryota; kingdom Metazoa; phylum Chordata; class Actinopteri; order Cypriniformes; family Nemacheilidae; genus Triplophysa; species Triplophysa bombifrons. Next base: position 12,035,474 of record CM056455.1, read on the forward strand.
TTTTTCGGATCGACAAACCAACATTCACCGGTCCGTATCTCTGGACCGGAAAGACTTAGCCAGGATTCATTGGAAAGGTCTCCAACCGGACATTCGAACGCTAGTCGATGCGACCCCTAGGTCAGGAACTAAATCTAAGCTCAGGGCCCCGATGGCCGTCAATATAGCATGGGTTTCGCCCCCAAAAAAATTCTCAAGAGTGGATCAGTACCAGCTGTTCGCGATCAAGCTTCATCTCCGGTAGAAGTATTACACATTATTTTTAAATGGGCTTCTTAAATAATGTGTTTAGCATGTTAGCGGCTGTTGTTAACATATTCACTGCTAAATCTGAGACATGGTGCAAGGACAGGTGGTATGTTGTAACGTTAGTGGTAAAACGCATCTCGCACATCGATTCAGAAGACTTGTTACCGATATAATTTCTGTAAAGCTTATTCATTACAACGAAAGAAAGTTGTAGCAGTGTGTTTCTCTGTGAGTTCTATGTATTCTCGTATGTCCTAAGTGTGACAATACTTAAAACGGATAGAAACAGAGTTTGCATTTGTAAGACAATGAGGTTACGCAGAAATTGCTACTCACAAAGTAATATCACCTGGTTAACTTTCATATACAAGTACTCTGATTGCATGTTTATGCCTATATCCATGTTTATGTCTGTTACTAATATGCATCCACATGGTTAATCATCAATGCCCAACATTTCATACAGCAAATGGTCAGCATATGTTTTTCTATCTATGATTTTGTCTTTTTCATTTAATTTGTATTTACGAACAAAGCATTAAGGTGATTTTTATTGTAGTTAGTTTATGGTTTTGGTTGAACAAGGCTTAACAGACGTAATTGCGCTTTCCGCCATATTGCTTGTCTTAATGTCACCCAAAGCACATGTTTAAGCACTCTACCTCATATTTTACATAAGGGGAGGGGAGCAAAAGCTCATTTGCATTTAAAGAGAGACACACAAAAACGGCACATTTTCCATTGCAGCCACAAATGGCCATGTTCAACATATTGTAACGAAAGATTTGTGGTGTATTTTCGGCTGAAACTTTACAGAGACATTCTGGGGATTTTTAAATTGCAGAAAACACCTGGATTAACGGCCCTTTAACTCACCTTCCCAACAGTCTTGTGATTTCACTTAAACTGTTTGGTTATCTGAAGCTCCTCTTAAAATGTACATATTATGAGATCATGTAAATTCAATTTCATGCAGTGTGTAATGTTGCCATGAGTGAATGTAAGCAGTCTTCCAAGTTGTAAATCCGAAGGTGAATGAATTTATTGAATCAAAGTTATTGGCTTGGTAAAAAGGGAATCGACTCTGAATCACAAAGACGATTCTTACCTATTCCGATTTGCATAACCTCTGCGGATATACGTCACTACATATAGTCCCTGCCTACGTTTTGCTAGGACTGCCCGCGAAAACTTCACTCTTCTCCCCCAAACACTGGCCCTGTCCCAAATGGCGCATTCCGACACTTGGTGACGTCAGGAAGTGCACACCTATAGGGCACTAGTCACAAAGATACATGGGAGTGCATTTTTGGCACACACTGGAGATCATCACACTGGAAAGTGCAGGCGGTACTTTCTAATCAGTCTTGCGGTACTTTGTTGTCATTCGCTGATCAGTCTGCGCAGCGCCGTGTGAAGTCGACCACACTTGGTGTCCCTTTTTGTTATTTGGTACTGTTGCCGTTTTTTTTAGTTTCCAAATTTCATATGTTGGTATGCTACCCGAGCATTACTTATGTTTGTAATGCATTCATTTGGCATGACGTAAATGGAACTGCTTATGTATATTTATTTATTTGTGTACACTATACTTAATGTGCATAATGTGTTCTTAATATGCATATATGTTGTTATTTAATATTTCTCTATAATACAGAAGCTGTGTTGTTCAGCTTTACAGAGCCCAGAGACAACTAGATATAAATATACCACAAAATATGGCTTATTACCTTAAGTTAGAAACTGCACTGCATTAAAAGTTTTTATTCTTGAATAGCTGGCTTAATAGAAAATAAATAATCAATAATGTGAATAAGAAACTAATTAATTAATTTAATCAAAACATACAAAAATGTATCCGTCATGTTTACGTATTTGTCTGACATACACAACACTCCGAGTGTGTGTGCCCTGCGATGGGTTGGCACTCCATCCAGGGTGTATCCTGCCTTGATGCCCGATGACTCCTGAGATAGGCGCAGGCTCCCCGTGACCCGAGGTAGTTCGGATAAGCGGTAGAGAATGGAATGGAATGGAACACAACACTCCTCCCATCCGTTCTGTGATTGGGCATTCGCAAGGATTCCTGGGTAGGTAACTTCAGTGGAGTCTGCATCAAATTGGGCTTTGCCGAAGACCGCATCGAGGGGGCACAAAGAAGGCGCTGGCGAGCAGACTTCTGAACGCTAAAAAAACAAAATGGGAAACCTTACTGACTTGTAGACTTGAGGAGCACGCGCAATTTAAGTCCATGAGACCGCAAGTCCACATGAAGTGATCCATTTGGGGCCATTGTAGCTCGTGAGCCTCATTCGCGGTTGACCAATCAGATCAGTGTAGGCTGGCGGAAAGGAGGGGATTAGACGGAATGATTCGCCCGAACGAATCTTTCGAGAGTCAGTCAAGAAGTAAGGTAAGAAAAACTGCCTATTATAACAAAATAATCATTTTTTTACACCTAGTATGTAAGTAAACTTGAACCAAGATAGGACCTTAATAATCAAGAAATATTTACTGTAATTAATATAATGTTCGGCTAAGGGTATAAGGGTCTGGTAGTTAACTAAATTATTCTTACACAATCGCCTGGTCACTCTGTGTTTTCCTGTCCCTACAGGACATGTGGCTACATCCCTGTGCAAAGTGTTCCTCAGTGGCAGTAGGGGCTCAAATGTCAAAAGGGCATCTACAGTATCAACACATTAAAATTCAAATGTAACATTTACTAATAATAAGACACAACCTTATTTTTTACACTGGTATACATTGTAAATATGTATTTATAGACTTGGACCACAGTAGAGAGATGAATAATTTTTTTTTTAAGTTAAATAATAATAATATAACAATTTTTGTTTTGGATTATTGATGTTGTTTTTGTTGCGTCGCAAATGATATACTATATAATTTGCACTTAAACTATCCACTATGCACTCAACCATCTAATGTATGAATTTAAGAAGAGTAGTATCGTCCCAAATGGAATACTAAACGGTTTCATACTAACTGGAAGTTTGTGCAGTTTCCCAGACGAGGGCAAATGACATCAATCTCACATCTCAAGGCATGTCAATAAAAAAATAATTTGTATATTGTATATTTAATGTAATTTTTATAGGTTTAGCCCAGCATTACTTTAGTCATCATCAGATTGAAGCATTATCACTCTGCAAGAGTTTTGCTTAAGAAGCATCTGATAGCTCTACCTCCCTTCCACTACGTAAGCGAAACTGCGACCGTTGATTGTGAAGTCTCCACAGTTCCACACTTCATATTTTCGGTTGAAAAAGTGCATCATCCGGACCCCTAAATTGCACTTCTAGCTCTACTCACTATTAATACTACAAAATGGCATAGAATAGTGCATACATGCGTGAGTTGGGATGCACCTTTTGTCTTGTTGTCTATGTTATCATATTCATTATCATTTTGATTTTGTTGACCACAATATTGTTGTTGCTATATTAGACAATATTTTACTATGGAATACATAGACTTGAAATAGGCATTATGCTTTAACTAGGGGTTACCAAACCAGTAAGTTAGTTCTGCCACTAGTAAACTCATGGGGTCGGTTTTGAGTTGGCACATTTGTGCATTACATGATTTGGTCATACCTTGGTGAAACCACCTAACATGGCTTTCTTGATAAACCGGAACAGACTATTATATTTGGAATTACGCGAAATTGGGATAAAAGTAACCTCGGAGAAACGCGCTTTTTAGCAGTCAATCAAAATGGCGCTTCAGACATCAAAGATTATCTGAGATGTCTGAGGTCATTTGGGTGGTTTACGGGGCAAAATTCTTGTGAACGGCCCTGAAGCTCATCATGTATCAACCAAAGCCTTGTAGAAGCTGTAAGCAGTTGGGACTTTTTACTGTTGGGCTAGAAAAAGCATGGCTTATTGCAGGTAATTTACATAAGGTAAACATTGACCTGCCAATTAGTCAACTTTTATTTGATGTAATGGATTTTTCTGTTTTTATCTAATGGATGAGTAGTTTAGAATAAATGTGTAGGGATTTGGACATACCTGATGAGAATTATGGGGCCAGTTCAATTTGTCACAACTCAGCTATCCTCAGCACTCTTTCTCTTTTTACCTATTTTTAGTTCTTGTTGATATGGCATATAGAATAAAAATTGCAGAGTTGACCTGATTGTTTTCTTGCTCTTTTGCAGGCAGTTGTGTGAGGTGTAATAAAGCTGTTTATGGGGCAAATCAAGCATGTCAGGCCATGGGCAGCTTGTACCATGACAGTTGCTTCACCTGTAGCGCTTGCAGTAAGTATACACACCCATTCAAAAACTGTATTGGGGTAATGGAGTTGTTACTGGATGTGTAATACATATGTATGATTTTGAGTGGACTGTCATATGTGAAGTGATAGGTTTTGAATAACAGGACTGGATTTCAAATGTACTGCTATGTCTGAGTTTGCTTATAATACGCGGCACATGGGGAGGTTTAGATAAACCTTCATTCCTGGCATTTATCGAGTCTTGTTTCCTCGCACTTTATTTAGCTCAGCTGTGGCCCCAGGGAATGTGAAATATTTGAAGGAAAATGTGCATTCCTGAGCCTCTCCTCTGCATGACTGCCTTTGAGCTGCAGCGTTAGTCTCTGCGACGACTCTTTTGTTCTGTGTTAGTGTCCAGAGTCCTGTTATGAGTGCAGTTAATGTGTCAGTGTTTGTGTGTGTCCACCTGTTTACATGGGTTAAGAGACTAAAGATAGTTTGAATGCACAGCGCATAGTTTTGCTGGAGAGAGCATTTATCCTGTTGGAGGAATGTTGAGGAGCGTGTGACTGAGGTGGGATTAACGGATTGGATGAGCAGATGGGGGTATGTCTGATGTGTTATGTCAGCTGGAGCCAGTGGGGTAAAGAGACACACAGGTGTCGGATTTCTTAGACCAGAAACAAACTGTAACCAAGTACGCAGACATGAAGGCTTGGCCAACGCATTGCAAACTTGTAGTTAATTAATTACTGCGGCTGTAACATAACTCAATATTTAAGGTTCCCTTTCTGTCGGTCTCTTGATATTGTGTCAAACCGACAGAAGGGGGTTTGATCTTGAGAACCTATCATATCTGATTGTACTTTTAAAAGGCAGATGAACTGGGCGAATGGCATGGCATGCCAGTCTCCGCCCCGTACATACGGGTATAAAAAGGAAGATGGCGGGCCCATTCATTCACCTTTTGTTCTTCAGAACCTGCTAATCTTAAATGCTAAGTGCATTACAGTATCTCTTGTTCATCTACTGGATTCTACGACGCAGAGCAGCGGATTTGTCCTGGTGTGTTTTTTTTTGCCTGGGTGTTTCGATTGTGAGCTGAGGAACAATAGAGCAGTTGAGAGCACAATGTGAGAACTAGAGCAAATTTCCCTAAAAGAGCTAAATTTCTCACAGTGTGCACTTGCCGCCAGGCATGTCTCGCCGCTGTAATCTTGGATGTGGCCGGCTCATCCTCGAGCCTGACAGGCACGATACCTGCATCACAGGTCTGGGTGTCCAACATGCTGAAATAGCGTTCGTGAATACGGCATGTCCGCACTGCAAGCACATGTCGATCAAGGTATTGGGGTCACGGTTGGCTGTGTTCTTTTTGGACCCAGCCAGAACATTGTCTGTGCAGATCCCATTGCAGATTTACACATCAGTGTACAGAGGACAAGGTGTCCGTCACGGCATCAGATGGCGAATTCCTGGCGTCGGATGCTGAGGATTCCCTGGAGATCCCGGCTACAGCCGGTCAAGCCCAGAACGAGTCTAACGTGGAGATGTCAGCCATGCTCGCCCGGGCCGCTGTGAGCCTCGGGTTGCAGTGCACCACATTCCCTTCCCCGCAGCACTCACGGTTGGATTCTTGGTACCTGGATACGGAGCGCGGTGGCAAGCCGCCCCGGTACCATTTTTCCCTGATGTGCGAAGACCTAGAACTGCCCTGGCTCCTCCTTCACAGCCGGTCCTTGCTACGGCCATTACATTCGCAAGGTTCTACAACCTTTGTGTAGAGCCGGTGTCTACCGCGTCTTGCACACAAGGTAAGACCGATGGCCGTCTGGGTGTACGACTGCAAAGCACCTTTTCTCCAGTGCGCTGTTCCAGCTTCCATACTTCCTCCACGGGATGAAATAAAAGCATTCCATCCTTCACTAAGCACTTTCAAGCTTACGAGCTGGGCGGAGCTCACGAGCCATAATATTCGCCAAGTTCATTGGCCTTTTAAAATTACAAACAGAGATGATGGGTTCTCAAGATCAAACCCCATTCAGTCGGTTGGACACGAAGTCTCGTTCCCTCCCTCGGGGAACTGAGGTTACATACGTAACCAATACATCTACCTTTAAGGTCTTATCCGTTAATCCAAATATCTTGTTTAAAAGGCAGCCAACTACCAAAATGTTGTCTACATCGCATTGCAACATTGAATTGCATGACAGCTCAACTTATAAATCAATCTCTCAGTGTTATCTACAGTGTAAAAAGTGTTCAGATGCTAACTTGAACGTTCCTTTTGCTCAAGAGGAAATCTTTAAGGCTTTATACTTTATTGATTAGAAATAATATTAATCGCTACTAGAAAAGCCCATATATGGGTACAAGAGAAGAAAAAAAGTGGGAGTCGCCAAACGACCTCAAATCTCAACAGACCGTAAGGAAATTCTTTAAGATCTCTTTTTCCATCATTGGACCTCAGAGAGTTACACAGGAAGTGACATAAGCTGCTGCGCAAGCTAGTTGGGAGTTAAATGTGCTTAAAGTCTTTTTATTATAACTCTCTGCTGAGGGTATCAGAGAAGTCTTTGTGTGCTTCTTACTGACCCCCAGCTCCTGGAAATCTAGGTTGTTATGAGACAGATCCAGTTGTTACTTTCTGTTCCACAGACTCACCAATTTTTTATCTCCTGTGAAGAATCAGGACTTGCCTTCTGAACTCATGTTTGGTGGGCTCTCTGTTAAGTCTCAATGTTTGACAGTGAATACATGAGTGGTTTGTGTGAGGGAACAGAGTGTTCGTTGTTCAGGAGTTGTTAGGAGGGCAGATTTGTTCATGACCCAGTCCAAATGCACTCATTATCAGATCCAGCAGGGATACCTTGACATTTATGTGGTATTTAAAGGTTTTTAGTGCAACTGCAATCGGTTGGTGTTTGATCAAAAATGCCCCTAAAATGCAGTGCAATATTTCAACATTCCAAACCATCGAAGCTTCTTAACATTTAGAAACTTTATTTAACATTTTCCTTACCTCCGTCTCACCATTTTGGGTAAGAGCAAATATAACGGCGTGGCGCATTTTGTGGGTGATGGAAAAGCTTTGGACACATTCTCGAGAAAAACACTTGCATTGGATCAATCATTGTGCCCAGAGAAAAAAGCTAAATTGCTGTTGCTTTAATACAACAGCTGATCCCTATGATTTTTTTACCTTTGGTGTGGAAGGATAGTATACAACAAAACAATTGAAAATCAGTGGTTGCCAATTTTTTAACACAGCCTTGACCAGATTATTTTATCATCTCCCTGGAGAAGGATTAACTCTTGGTTAACATCTGCTAACATTCCTGTGGTTGACATCTGTTACAGCTGTTATAATTGGAACAGTTAATACATACGTGACTTTGTGTTTCTTCACCAAAACAGTTTTGGACAGCTGTGGTTGTGATTTTGTGTACCTGAGAATGAGGTATTTGAAGCATCTGGCTGAGCACTTATTTTCCAGTCGTAAAATAAACTATTTTAGATTGCCAGCTGTCTCTTTTGCCCCTGTGAAAAACATTTTGTTTAGGTTGAGTAAGTTCCACTATGTGATGATGAGAGTAACATAAATCCTTTCATTGACTTTAAAGAGGCTTATAAGGTTTAACTACATCAGCCTGAATGACTGAAATGGGAGGAATGTTCCCCTTTCCTGTGGGACGGGGGCTGTTTGAATGAGAAGATTTGTTGGTCTGTCTGTTGAGGTAAAAAGCCAAAAACGGCTCCGATTGGAACAGGAAGTTCTCACCATGAACAGTATCTGGGCCCCATATGTCCTTATGTGCTTACAGAGTGCTAACAATTTCTTACCATGTCGGGTTATTGAATTTAATCAAACCTTTCTCATGTGCCCTTGATTTTATTTTTACACATTTCATTTTATTTATTATATACTTTTAGTTCAATTTAGTATTCATCCAAAAGGATTCATGCCAAAGAAAGAATAAATCTTGCATGCTTTTGCTTATCAGGCCAAGTAAAGTCATGTTCTGTGTTTTACATGACCTTCACATTTAGCATGTAAACACATTTATTGTGCACAAATCTGTCAAACCAGTTTTGACATCAAGACCAGAGAAAACCAATGACTTCAAAATGTCAACTTTTTGTTATTAAGTTTTTGATAGTTATCAGTAATACAACTTATAACTGTAGTAATGTTTGTTGATACGTTCAAATTATGAATTTTTCAAAGCCCCCCTTATTTAATGATTCTATACAGATTCTGTTTGAATTGTAATAAAAGTTGTTGTTTGTGTTCTTTGCAGGTCGAAAGCTGCGTGGAAAAGCTTTTTACTATGTATGTGGAAAAGTGTTTTGTGAAGAGGACTTCCTGGTATGCTGTTTTCTATCCTTATTTTATGCATTTGACATGTCTGAAGTCATTGGACTGTGAATCATAGTGGCCCCCTTTATTTGAAATATGTTTAAAGAGATTATGGGTTATGTGTGGGTGGCATAAAATCACTGTAACAAAACGTGTAGACAGAGTTAAACCAATGAGATGAACCGTTACTTTGCTAAACTTTCCTCTTTAATATTTTGAATATAGACTGCGATACCAAGCTCAACTGCTATATGTCAATGTCCCATAAGGTTTCTTTAAATGCAACCAAACTACAGGACCCATTAAACAAATTGTATTGAATAAAATGAACATACAACAAAATTCACCAAATCATTCATTTAATACAATTATACAATAATATAAATTATTATTAACATAAATTAAATATAAATAGTTATATCATTAGACACTATCGAAACACAGACAGGAAGTTAACTGCTGTACCGGCGTGCACATCTGATGAAACGGTCTATAGATGGTTTCAATGGCAACAATATAAACAAACATAACTTTGGGTCTATTTTTCATATCAAAAGATTGCTTTACCTCGGTTTGGGCTAGATTTCTGTAACAGTCAATGATAGAGGTGTTATAATTCAGCTATAGACTCTATCTGTTGTACTGCCCCATTTTGCTTGAGGTTGTACACTAAGATGCTTTTAAATATCCTGCTCTTTTTGTATACAGGTTAATGAAAGTACATTTTTATCTTGGCAAAATGCAGTTGCTTGTCTTTTGGGTTGCATTTCCCGCAACCTTCATATCTCTACGTCGTTCTTAAGAATATATCACTACCATAAGATATAACTTTAGGTATAACTTAAAAATGTCACGGCGTTAAGAAGGATTAGGAAACACAGCCCTGGTTGGTTAAAATTAGATGAATGGTGTAAAATTAGGTGAAACAGTCCAACTCCAGTCATTCCCACTGGTATGTCGCAGCTGCTGCTATTAAATTAGAGTGATTATGTCGGAGATGTTAATGTTGTGTGGGCTTTGGCAACTGAAGTTATGGAAAGGAATGAAGATTGTTTTAAGCAGTAAATCCTTCTGTCCTTGTCTTTTGTAGTATTCTGGGTTCCAGCAGTCTGCTGATAAATGTAACGTGTGTGGACATTTAATCATGGATATGGTGAGTCTGATGTACCACACCCTGCATTAGTCATCTCACACCATAGCAATTTCATGAACTGTTTTAAATTCTTAGTGAAACCTCCTGACAGTTAGGTGCTCTTTAAAGCCATATACAGTGCCAGTCATACTCTATATTTTAGACACTGTGAGAGAACTATTTGTCATTTACAAAGCTAAAGGCTGATGTTTAAATGCTTGTACTAATTTATTTGTTTAAATAAATGAGTTTGATTGATTAAACTGTAGGAAAATCACAAAAAATCTACACTCTGAAAAACAGACATATCCCAGGATGCCTCTTATGAGGTTGGTTGAGGGAATGTGCCTGTGTCGGTACTTGAAGTTTTCTTATTAGACGGCATTTATTTGTTAAACATTTGTTTGGTCACAACATCATTTTCATAAAACATTTTATCTATATAGTAATAATAAAGAATGAGTGGGTATGGGAGGGTACAGCTGAATGTATGAGGGTGTTTTCCTCATGCACACATTCCAGTTTCCTCTCTATCAGTACCCAAATATACGCAAAGATAGGGGCAGTCGTGGCCTAATGGTTAGAGACTCGGACTTTAACCCAAACGTTGCCTTTTCAAGCCTCAGTACCAGCAGGGATTGTAGATGGTGAATGATCAGCATTCTCCTCCATCTTTAATACCACGACTGAGGTGAGACCCTTGAGCAAGGCACTGTTCCCCCCAACTGCTGCCCGGGCGCCGCAGCAATGGCTGCTCAATGCTCTGGGTGTGTGTTCACAGTGTGTGTTCACACTGCTGTGTGTGTGCACTTGGATGGGTTAAATGCAGAGCACAAATTACAAATTACTTTGCCTCACTTCACATCACTTTCACTTTAACAGAACTGTTGTGTTAACAGCCGTTTTTAAGAGACTATGTAGTGTTTCCTCTAACACCACTTCACATGTTGCCCTTAGGAGTCTTTAGAGGTTTAGAGGAAATATATCTAGACAAATGTGGTCATAATGCAGTCATGAAAAGCAAAAGTTGAACATTCCTAAATCTCACAATATAAACAGGAATGGGTTTGTATTGAGTTTTTTTTGATGAATTACTGTATCTATGCACACACATAAATACATGCATTAAGATTATGTTGCTCGCTGGTAGTTGTGTCTTGTTTGGCAGCACATTTAGCATGTTTTTCTCCTCAGATCCTTCAGGCACTGGGGAAGTCTTACCACCCAGGCTGCTTCCGCTGCGCCATCTGTAATGAGAGTTTGGATGGAGTGCCTTTTACTGTAGACACAGAGAACAAGATCTACTGTGTGAAAGACTACCACAGGTGGGTACATGCAGAACCATTGGTTATATTGTTGACCCAAAGCTTCAAATAGTCTCAAATTGTGTTTGAATTTGAACTTGTACAACTACTTAAATCTAACTAAATCTAACTGACTAAGAAAAGAAGTAGCTATACATAATTGACTCTCAATATGCGAGTAAATGTTGATTCTTTACTGTCCAGCACTATGTAATGTCTTTTAAAGACCTTGTTTTTCCACTCCGGGAGGACACCACTGATGATAAGCAACGAACATTTATGAATTTAGTAATGTCTCTATTGGTGACACTTTCTTATTTTGGTAACAGATTTGAATAGAGAAATGTACTTTTGCCAAAATACTGTAAACGTTTATTTCTGAAATGCCTTTATAGGACACTGTTCATGGCTGCTCTTCTTTACATTTATAACTTGGAAAGCAAAGATTGCCACCAAATGCAACAAGGGAAAAAGCTATACATTTCCTATTATAGATGTGTGCTATGTGGACGATTCCCCATAATTTCTTCCTCAACAATTTCTTCCTATTTTCTTTGCAGTAGCTCTATGTAATGACATTTGATGGTGAGTTTTTTTGTTCTTGAGGGTGTGTGTCTGAATGCCTAGCTGCTCTCCAGATTCCTCTCATGAATACTTTTCAGTGAACTGAATGATTCGAAAGCCTCAGACAGTCAGTCAGGTGGTGACCATATGCAGATGAAATCAGTGCATGGAATAAAGCACTGCCTCTTCACTTTTTCCATCTGAAGTTTAACTGTTCTAAAGCTAATTAAAGAGCCAAAATCTGCAGTCTAGTCCAATACCTCTCTGTCTCTTTTCCATCCGCCATTTACTTTCCAAGTCATACACTGGCTTCTGCAAGTATTTTTCTGAATGTCATTTTATGTTTTAAAGAATAGGCTCCACCGTTCCATTTTTGGTAAATATCTTAAGTTTCGCAGGTTTAAATCTAATATTATAAGTGCTTGCTACCCTTTGCTGTTGTCAGAATTTATTGGTATTTGTTCATAGTTAATTCGATAAACTACACCTGTGCTAAATTATATATTTTAAAAATGAATGGGTGTGTGAGATCACGACCCTTGCTTTAATATTTTGCGATTTAATGCAACATTTTAGGCAAATTAAATATGTTTTTAAACTTGTGGTAAAGAGTTTTGCAATTTTTTTTTAATGTATGGACCTTCATAAAGAAACCTTTCATTGATTTTGTTTCTTCTCATTTTTAGAGTTCTTGCACCGAAATGTGCAGCCTGTAATCAGCCAATTCTGCCCTCTGAGGTAAGACACTTTTTAAGACTTGCACTGTGCAAGATTCTGCTGGTATGACTGTGAAAGTCACTCTGCAGAACTGAAGGAATTAACTTGGGGTTTGAAAGCATTCATGTGTCCTTGAATCAGCTTGCCTTGTATTTAAACCAGGTGTCAAAGTCATACAACACTGCGTGACGTTTTCTTGTGTGCATTAATTGACCAAATAAAGCACCTTACTGAGACCTTTACAACCTCAATGAAACACTATCCAGAAGATGTAGGTCAACATTTTAGGGCGTTTGTGTGAGATTAATTCTGAAAAAGAGATTTTGTTTATTCAGGGCATGTGTAATTTGTTAAACCAAGAGAGATCTCGCCACCAGTCTCAAATTAGAAATGAGCCTAAAGGCATGCAGCGATTTATTTTAGAGCAAGTGAACCATAACTCACACGCAACTACATTGAAGTGCTTATGAGAAACTAAGGCTGCGTTTATATTTGTCATTAACATGCGACCTCTGTGATCATAACAAGAAGATCAAATCATCAGAGAATCTGCACACAGCGCGTTTACTCTTGTCAACATCAAGTGGCTTCCATTATTTTAAAAAGCCTGGAGTTTAAAAATAGCCCTTGTGCGGGGAGAGATTTCACAGAACATGTATAACGGGGAGGATAAGCATGTTACAGATGTAAAGTATCCACCGCCGCAGCCATGTTGAAATCGAGGGAGCGGTGGGATGTAATCCGCGGTCAGAATCAGAAACTGGCTACAATTGTTTGGACTATTAAAATGATGATCTTATTTGTGAAAGTATAAGCAGAAGATGTTTGTCAAATGATACCAGCTTTTGTACTTGATCTCTTGAGTATAATATTCGCGCTGGGTTTCACTCGCACACACACACACACACACATAGACTCTAACAGTGTTTTAAACACTTGCTTATTCATGTCACAGACACATAAAATAATCATATAAGTAAGTTGCTAATGATCAAAAATGATCACTTACATCTTTCTCGTCTTTGTGGGTTGGTTCGGCTGCAAGTGAAAGAGTGTCGTTTCTTTGGTTTGTGCCCTAAATAGCGTGCTAACTGACTACAGCTTTTAGCAACACTATACAAGCTTGTTTCTGTGTGTAAATGATATATATGGTGTGTATTCAGAGTTATGTTTCAATCTCCGCGGCTGCTGCTTCTGTCTTCAGGGGACGGAACGATACACAAGCGGCAGCAGCCCTCGGGACAGCGCAGCTGGAAGCAGAGCGATGATTTCACCTTATACAGTTTACACACATGTATCTTAGAAACAAGCTGGTGTAGTGTTGCTATTCATGTATGTGACAAAAAAATAAACAAATGATGATGGAGTCGTAATCTGGGTGGGGAATCGGCACAACATGCAATGTAGATACCCTGGCTGGTTACGTTTACATTACACTGAGATCCGATCACAATGCGTCCTCGACTACCTCTGGGTCAGGACACGCTGATGGGATAACATTCACAGTTGTCTTTTCAATGTGTATGTGGACAACATCCAGATAGAGTTCCCATGTTAATGACAAATGTAAATGCAGCCTAAGAGAAATTAAAGAGGGGTAATAGTAGCTGGTACTACACCTCAGTAAAGTAAAAACTGAAAATTTAAATGAGTCATTGACTACTGCTTGTTTCCAGATGTGTGGTCCTTTTAACACTCACTGTTAATCCCTTTAGGGATCAGATGAAACCATTAGAGTAGTCTCAATGGACAAGGACTATCACGTGGAGTGCTATCATTGTGAGGTGAGTTTAGTGACGACAATGCAACAGTCAGAACACTACATTCACTTATGACATTAATTTGATTAATTGTTAGTAAAGAAGTCTTTCTGAATCAGCAGTTCTCCTGGGGGTTTTGAAGTACTTGAATGCCTTGACAAGAGATAACCAACAAACATCCAGCAATGTTTTTGAAGAGAGGGGAAATACCTTGAGCTGTTATGTTAATGTGTACCATGTGTTCTCTCAGGACTGTCATATGGAGTTGAATGATGAGGAGGGTCACCGCTGCTATCCTCTGGATGGACACTTGCTCTGTCACGAGTGTCACCTTAAACATGCGAAGCCTGTTTCCCCTCAGTCTGCAGCGAACAACTACCACAGTCAGTTTTAAAGATCTGACGCCCCCTTGTGGCTATTCAGAGATCATCACTACATCATTACCAGAGTTACTTGATTACATTACCAAACATTTTAGATGAGAAAATGTGCATGTGTGAGATTATTTTATGTTGCTTTGCATTTACAGTTTTCTGTTTATAACATTGTTATTTTATTCATTTTGCTGTAGACTGGTTTCATATGGAAATCAGTTTATACACAGCTGTATGAAATGCATTAGGTCAACAATGAGTCATAAAAAAAAAGAAGAGTACTTATCTAAATTTCTGCTTGAATTGTATGTAGGTATGCGTTTTAGTCACATTTAGCACTTGCCAAATGTTATTTTTCACTCTGCTTACAAGTCATATCTATTTAAATTTTTAATTTCCTTTAAAGTCTTTTTTTCTTTTTTTTGCCCACTGCTTTTATATATATTATATTGTTATATATTTTCAATGCTAGAAAAAAGTTGTTTAGCAGGTTTAATCAATGAATTCTGTAAAAGCATTCTTTCACATAACACCAAAGAAAAGTATTAAGGCCTAATATAACTTCAACATGTCTCACATATTTTTACAATGTTAGAGATCTAGTAAATTATTTATTTACCTTTTTGTTTCTTAAGATGAGGTTTTTACAGATGAGGCAGTTGTTTTGTTTGACTTACTGGCATTCTCATGTCTTTCAGTATTAGATATTTATCCATCTACTTTTATTAAAGAAGGAGGATGGGAGAGTGTTTTTCATTTTGTGTTAAGATTTCTTTAAACTGAAAATATTAAATTGAAAATCTTTCCTCTTTCTATACTGGCCATTAAATATTGAATTAATTCTAGCTTGAATGTGAGGTGCTGTGTACTTGTCTGACATTTAAGTCGATTCGGAACATCTCATCAAGTTTGTTCTTATAGCATACAATGAGGATATTATCTATTGGAAGTATCAGATTTACTATTTGTACATGCAAATAAAAAGTGAAAACCCACAAAGAGTATTTTTGTTTGGCATGTTTTACACTCTGAGCTTCACTAAATTTGTTGTTTTTGCACACCCAATTTCAACATTTCAGTTGGATTTATGGCTTTTGTTTTAGCTTTTGTCTAAACTGTGTCAAAATGGCATTTTAAATATAATATCCTTATATCTTGCTGGGTTAGCTAAAATTCCAAGGATTTCATTAAAATCGTGCTGATGGTTTTTGTTTTATTTAACACACCTGACTCAAATGATAAGCTTTTTATAGGAAAGCTCTGCAAACTTATCTGGTTGTGTGAATAAGCGAGAAAAATGAGAGAAAATGCGCGGGTCGGTGGGTCCCTAATCCCTGACATGTTAAGCACATATTTTGAAAGATATGACCGCTATTGATTTCCTTTTTTTTATACATAATGTGCGATTTTTCATAGTCATACATTTTCAGTCATACATGTACATTTTTGCTAAAATCTAAAAACTGAGGAGTTCACATCCCCTAATGTGGAAGTGGGAAAATGTGATTTCTTATGATTGTAAACCTTTATTTAAAAAAAAAAAACTTTCATTTACACATAAATAGACACGGCTCCCCGTGACCCGAGGTAGTTCGGATAAGCGGTAGAGAATGGAATGGAATGGAATGGAATAAATAGACACACGTTTGAGCTGTCATTTAAAAACAGTTTGCTCTGACATGTCTTAAAACAACAAAGTGCCATTGTTTTTGTCTCAACATTGCTTTGACTGTTTAACAGCTAGTACTGTCTTAATCCCATACGGGAAACCGCGTCATTATCTCAAACAAGTTATGCAATAACAGAAAAAACTTAACCAATCTTTAGAGGTTATAAGAAGAGTATTTCAATTGTACATACATATCCAGTCTATAATGGATGTACATTGCACAGTTCAATGGTTCATTTTGAAATGATTTAAATAAAGTGACAGAAACAGCATTAACTACAATCCTCCACTGTTATTCTAAACTTCACAGGTAATATTTTCATAGGAAAACATGTACAGCTGCTACACAGGAATGGAAAGATTCTCTCATTAAATGTGGTTGTGAAAGTGAGCAGGATAGTGTTGGTTGCAGCATCAGAGAATAACACGCAACCTCTGTTAAAGTCCAACTGCGTTCTGATTATATTAATTCTCTGTTTAACAGCTAAAGGCCTGCGGGCCTGCAGTGGTGACTGTGAAGTGTACTGACCCTCCATATAGCGCACACGCCAGACTCCGGCATTAAAGAAATCCTCTCCTTTTCTCTGGTTCGATGCTGTGGTTACTCCAACAGACCAGCATGCATTGTCTTCTACCTCCACATCCCAGCTGTGTATTCCAGAATCAAAGCCTTCAGAGCCCAGCACACAGTAATAATTGTCAAATCTCTCTGGATTATCTGGATGGTGTTGTCCGTCAGTGCTGTATTTAACACTGGTCAGATCATCGGTTAGAACAAGAAGAGAATTTGCAGTGTTGGGATCCAGGGTGACGGGACCTTGATGAAACACAGGGTGCTAATATAAGTCCAAATATTACAGTTTATACCAGACCTCCTCACACATTACAGCAATCTAACAACTGTCTGATAACATTATATATCCACTGACCCATAAAATCCTTGAAATTGAGTGCTTAAATTAATTTTGTTATTGCTGCTTTAAATATAATTGAAACATAAAACCCACTGAATTGAACGATGTTCTGCATCTTCTCCCAGACTTTGAACCTCAAGTTTCCCAGATGTTCTGCCACACTGATCAAAACTCCCGAAAGCACCTCTGCACTCGATTGTGTGTTGTGGGTTCTGGAATAACGATATAATAATGAAAAATTAAACACATGGCAGAGATATGACAGCGAGAGCTTATTCAGTTTTAGAGTTTTACTTAATATTGCATATAGGAATTTATGGTCTGTTTATTATTTGACCTATGTTTCTCTCTCCTTTATTTTAAATGTGTACTTTCACTGTGCGTGCATGCCTGTGTGTGTGTCTGTGTGTGTGCACATTTTTGTGTGTGTCTACGTCTATGTTTGTGAATAATTGTGTGTGGAGTGTCATGTATGTGGGTATGTCTGTCTACTGTGTTTTCACCTTTTTCTTGTTTTACAGGTATAACTTAAATTGTTTTGCTTATAGTATATATGTCTCATGTACAGCTGCTTTGTAACAATGCAAATTGTAAAAAGCACTATTTAAATAAAGTTGAGTTACCTTTCTACTGAAAAGCTGTAACGCTGCAAAACAAGATACAATTTCTCCTTAATAAGAAATAAACTTATGATCTTGCAAATAATACAGATGTGATCTTACTTGTAGAAAGTCCATGTCTGCAGTGGCTAAACAATCCTTAATATTTAGAATTTTCTGTGAAAGAGATTGTATTTCTCTGTCTATTATCTCAATCTTCTCTTTTATAATGTGACTTTTTTGGTCCTCCTCTTCTCTCAGTGCAGAAACTCTGAGCATCTCTTCCTCTCGCAGAAACCGGTGAAGCTTCTCAAAGTCCTCACATATGTGTCTCACGGTCTTTTGAGCCTGAATCTGAATTAGGAAACAAAATTGTTCTCATGAATTCTTCTTGAGTTCTTTATTTATTCTATATTAAAATGTTTTAATATAGCCATTTCAATTATATGTCTCACTTTAATGTATTGTGCTGTGTCATCAAATGTTTGTTTTATTTCCCTGAAGCTCTTCAGTTGCTCCTGTAAACATTTCAGTGCAGTCTTCAATTCATCCTGAAATTAGATAACATAAACTTGATGTTTGTTATATCAATGTTTAAAAGGTTAAAATCAGCCATTTGTGATTTTAGGGTATGTGATGAAATACATTTTGGCCTTAATCCAGCTATCCACATCTAAAACTTTGCCAGTCTGGACAGACTAAAAACGTTTTTACCTTTAAAAGTGGTGCAGCTTCCTCAACAGGTCTGAATTTATGATTGAGATGCATCTCTGAATCTCTGCACACTAAACACACAGGACGTCTGTCATCCAGACAAAAGAGTTTGAGACTCTCTTTGTGCACAGTGCAGATCATCTCAGCCCCTGATGATGTCGTTTCTTGATTTCTTCCCTGCAGCAGTGAATCGCACAGATTCCGCAATGCAAGATTATTGAGTGGTTCAGATCCTGTGAATCTTTCCCTGCAAACGGGACATTCCTGAAATCCTTTAATGCTCCAGAACTGTTGTAAACAAGTTCTACAAATACTGTGACTACATAACATAACTACAGGATCTCTAAAGATGTCACAGCATACAGGACACGTCAGGTCCTCCTCTGATATTAAATTCTGAAAAGCCATTTTTATGCTTCAAAATGTACGACTGCAAAGTTTATTATTACAATAACTCTGGTATCCTGGATATGTCTGTTCTGTTCAGAACTCTGTCTCTATAAAATATGTCCGATCATATGCTCATGTTCCATGTTGAAAGTTAATAATTACCTCTGAAAATGCAATGACAAAGTGCTTAAGAGGAACAAAGGTCGCTTTGAGGTAAGTACAGTAAACACTGGAGATTAGAAACAGACGTTCAATGATAATGGATTGAGGAGGCTCATACTGACTTTCTATTTTAAGGATTAGAAAACAGAATATGGGTAAAACTAAGTGTATGTATATCCCACGCATATGCATGATACCTCACCATAATAATCAATTATGTCCAACACATTTAAGATTATTTATCCAAGGTAACATTTATCTAATCTGGTTTCATGTAATGTTGTGTTTTATCAAGACCAGTCAGAATGTAAGAGCAGAATCACAGGTGTCTTACACACAAAACTCCAATAAATTATCGATCACTTGTGTCTGGTTATGTATTTATAATTTGTCAATCGTGTTAATAAATGCAATTGGACAGTATACACATGGGGGCAGCCAATCAGGTTTCAGCTCAGTTTGAAGACACAGGCCCTCTCCCACATGTCATATGAAGTAAATATAAGGCGGAATTTAATTGGACAGCAAGCAAGAAAGACCTACTGCCATTAAAACAGTAATGTTATGGATTAAGAAAAGCATTTGGCAAATAGAGAGAGAATAGTATTTGGCAAACGCTTTTAAAAAAAGCTGTTTTACTGGGGGTTTTTTACGTTTTAAAGCATGAATTAAAGAAACAGATTTAAATGTATCTATTTATTTATAAATGTTAAAACGATTTTTTAAACTGAACGTTATATTGTTCAATTAAACTACATTTTAAAACACAAATTAAATTAACCTTTTTAAATAAGTCAATTAAAAATGATTTATTTGTTTACATTTTTATATTTTAACTATAACATTGATCAAATGATTCGTCATATTATTTCTAATCGGCACGCCCGGTCCTCCATATTTTAAAGCAACTTCAAAGTAAAGATATCTTTATCTAAATTTAAGATATCGTTAAGGGAATCACATTGGTTATAACTGTAAACAAAGGCACAGTAAGTATGGATTGTTGTTGCACATCTAGCATGAAGTATTTCATTAGTATACTGATTTAAATGTCTTGCACTATAAACACTGATAGTAAACTGTCATACCCTCAAAATAGTAGCATACTAAAATAGTATTTGGCTTCATATTAAATTGCTGACAAGTGAAAAACAGATCAAGCCTTAGTTCTTGTTCTTTTCTTTGACTTTGAGTTCATATACTATTCATGTTCTTTTGTCTTTTTACTTCAGCCTGTTAATCTTATCTGTCATTTTATGGACATATGTGGACTGTGTAGTATAACAGCACTTATATCAGACTCTTTGGATCTCAGACGCATTTCAGGGAAGTTCACAATGGCCTGTGTTTGGAAGATTATTCTCCTCAACATTTTTATTGTCTATGGTGGATGCAAGGCTTTGACAGGTGTGTCTTCAAATGATTTAAAAATATGATCAATTGTAAAGTATATTTAACAAATACAGTTTACTTGCATGAAACAAATCTATTTGTGTGGCAGAGTTCTGATCTTAGCAAGGATCGTTCATTTTAAATAACTGAGCTGTTATAAGATGACTGTTAACCATAGTTTCGTGGGGGCTTTGCTTTAATACCCAAGGTTTTTAGATTCATATCGCAGATCGTGTGATCTGTCATGATCTCATAAGATTGCTGAAAGCACACTGGGAATTATCTGTAGCACACTTAAAGTAGATATGCGGGCAGTATAAAGGAAGAGGTTAAATATAAACACAGTATGCAACGACTGCTAGTCTGCCACAGCAAACTGCTAGCAGGTTTTTTTTCTCAGTATAGGTTTATAATTTGATTTGACAGAGTTTAAATGACTCAGGGGTAGTAACAAGAATGACAGAATGACTTCCACTATTTTGAACATTTAAACAACCAACCAAATGTTAAAAAAGGGGAATAAATAGCACATAAAAATAAAACCACAATTAGAAAAAGAAAACACTTGCCCAAGCTGTAAGCAACTTTACATATGTTTAACATTTTTCTTGTTCACCTCAGGTCATTTTTGGCACATCACAGACCTCCACTGGGATCCCTCTTATGGTTTGGGGAGTGAGAACTCTGCGTCAGTTTGTGCCTCTAGTGGAGACCGTCCAACCCCAAATGCAGGAAAATTTGGAGATTATCTATGTGACTCATCATGGGCTCTGATAAACTCATCAATACATGCCATGAAAGATATTCTGTCTGACCCGGACTTCATTGTGTGGACTGGGTATGTTTGTGAAAAGTCTAATTTTAAGACGAAACTGAACTTGCGTCATAGAGACGGTTCAAAGACAACAACAACAAACAAACGTTACTGCGCATGCTCGCTTTTGGACTGCCCTTAAATTCAGGAACATTTTTAGCTCCCGTGGATTATTTCTGTTAACAAGCAAGATAATAACGTTACTTGGCTAAACTTCTCTAAACTTGTTTTTAATTTAGACTGCCATACCAACTCAACCGCTAGATGTGAATGTACCATACTGTTTAATGCGACCAACTATACAACATTCAACAAATTGTTTATTTAATAAAATGAATACGACAAAATTAACAAATCATTTATTGGATACAATTATTATACAATAAAATAATCGTAAATTGATATTAACAAATAAAATAAAATATAAATAGTTACATTATTAGACACTAGCCAAACACAGACTGGAGAGTAAGTGCAGTCTCGGCGCGCACGTCTGATGAAATGGTCTCTAGTTAGAAGAAATCCACTGCAAAATGAGTTTAGCAAAGCGGTGTGGCCGTGTATTAATTGAACCCTTTAACCCGTGCTTTTTAACTTCTATCTGACGTTCTGGTATACGTTTTTAATGCACAAGACAGAAGCAGGAACAACGTGCTGATACGCATATATCTTTATATTATAGCTCAAGTGATAAATGTGAATTGACTTTGCTTGGAAACTAACCATGCATGTAGACACGCACAACCAAAAACTAAAGACAACGGCCACATGAGGGCTACAGACAGTGGACCAATTCATATTTAGGAATTATTGATTATTAACATATTAGCTTATTAACTACTATATGTTTTGATGTTTAATTGTTTATTTGATACATACATTTGTGTTGAATACCTAAGAAATGATTCAGAATGAGTAGGGTTGTAAAAATGATTGACTGATGTGCAGATCGGTAACCAGTGTGATCTAAAAATTAGTCTTATCCTCCTTTCACAGGGACGATACACCCCATGTGCCAAATGAACATCTGGGTGAAGAATCCGTCCTGGGTATAATCGGCAACCTCACCCAGATCATAAAAGCTCTGTTTCCTAGTATGTGTTATGTGTTACCATTAGTGATGTATTGTAGCCTACTGATATGGTTGTTTTGCTTTATAATGAAATTTATTGTAGAATTTGCACCTCTGTAGACACCAAAGTATATTCTGCTCTGGGGAATCATGACTACCATCCAAAGAGTCAGATGCCCCCTGAACAAAACAACATTTATGAGCAAACCGCAAACCTGTGGCATGACTGGCTGGATCCTGCTTCTAAAGAAACCTTCAAAAGAGGTCATTATTCGCTATACAGTAAAATATCATATTATATGCAAAGAGCTGATTTGAAAATGTGATAAACAAGACCTGGGATGAAAAACTATTGTAACGTTTTTAATTGCTATGTGTGCGTGTATACTTCACAGGTGGATATTACACAGAAAACCTGCTGAATCAAATTGGTTTGAGAGTTGTGGTGCTAAACACTAATCTCTATTACGATCAGAACAAACTTACAGAAAACATGAAAGACCCTGCAGAACAGTTCAGCTGGGCTGATCAAGTCCTTAGTGATGCAGCCAAAAACAATGAAAAGGTTCCTTTTTTGTCATGCAACTTATAAAAGTTTTATTTGTTTACACATTGCACCGTTAATGCACTTCCATTGTTCTTTCTTCAAGGTTTATCTTATCGGTCACGTGCCTCCTGGCTTTTTTGAAAAGAAGCGACATAAGCCATGGTTCAGGGAAGAGTTCAATAAGCGCTATATTGATCTTATCCAGAAGCATCATACTGTTATACTTGGACAGTTCTTTGGTCACCATCACACTGACAGCTTCCGCATGTTTTACAGCCCAAACGGTACTTTCACAAACCCAAATCTAAACTCAGAAGTAATTCTTTCACATTGAGAGCTTTTGCCAAGTCAACAGCTTAACCATACACCATAATGGACATATTATTTTGTTAGAGAGTTGGTCCTCCCTAAAAGCCTAGACTTTCCTGGAAGGTTTTTCGAAAAGAAGTTGGGACATGGCTAATGGGATATAATTGCATTAAGAACCAAGAATATTCAAGCAGATATTGATGTTGAGCAATAAACGTACAGTCAGTATTTCAGTTCAACCCAAAGGTGTTTAAAAGCGAAGGTGAGCCTTGCGCATGCCAGTCCAAACTTTTAAACCTCTTCTTATTAAGCTCCCCTTGTTTTGGTATGAAGCAAAAACATCTGCAAAAAAATCCAAACAATTTCAAGATTAAAGTTTTAGTGAAATTAAATATCACAACGCTTAT
Source organism: Triplophysa bombifrons (assembly GCA_029783895.1). Classification (NCBI taxonomy): domain Eukaryota; kingdom Metazoa; phylum Chordata; class Actinopteri; order Cypriniformes; family Nemacheilidae; genus Triplophysa; species Triplophysa bombifrons. The sequence continues at coordinate 12,059,168 of CM056455.1, forward strand.
TTTGTACATGAATAGTTAGCAATATGGTTCATTCGCTTTTTAAAAATGTGTGCCCTCATAATCTTAAATTTAAATCTTAAAATCCACTTTTATCCTTTAGTGATGCTGTGTCCAAGACAATGCCGAGAGAATGTTATATGCTAGCTAATTAAATAATACGCTTTTGTTAATAAACAGTTGCTGGATATATTATTGTCACGTCAATACATATTACGTGTTGTACTTTTTTGTTACGGTTCACATGAGCAGCGAAGATCTAGCCGCCTTCTTGTCTGTGACGTCAAATGACGCGTCTTGCTTTGGTGGGGGTTTATTGAACTGCCCAGAGTTCATAGGTCGGATAACCGACTTCGTTTGGCGTGCCAGATGTTCACTAGGGGAGTGTATCGAGCGCAGAAATACTACACATCTATCGCAGAGATAGACGAAAGTCACGCCCACTATTTTTCTCACTCGAAATTCCATTTCATTTCATCTAATGCGTCAATATACAGAAGTAAAAACGATGGCAACTTCCGGTTCACGGGGACTTTAAGCGTAAAGAAATAAAGGGCCGTTTAGAGAAAGCCATTATAAGGGAGTGTCCACATATTTTATGCGATAGTGTTTAAGCGATATGGGATTTTTATTGCTTTATGCCGTTAACGATATTGAGAAAGCAATGTGGGAAATTTGCCAAAATTGCACAAACGTAGGCTAATACTGAACATACAATTTTCTAATGTAACAATATTTCAAATTACTAATTTAATATCAGCCATGGCGATATATAGATCCTCACTAATAATTATGAGATGACTCACACAAGTTGTTTTTAAAATCATTAACACCTTCTCCTGTCACAGCATCTCCAATAGGTGTAATGTTTCTGACACCAGGAGTGACACCCTGGAAAACTACTCTGCCAGGCGTCGTGGATGGCGCAAATAATCCTGGCATTCGGGTGATTGAGTATGACACCAAAACTCTTTTGGTGAAGGTAAAGCAGAGCCTCACATTTCAGTGTTTCTTCTTGGAGTGAAAATATCAAACATATGCCTTCTATTTACTAATATTTGCAATTTGTTGTGGTGTGTTTGCTCTGTTGAAATGTACAGGACGTCGTGACTTATTTCCTGAACCTGACTTTCGCAAATGTTGCACGGTCCCGTTGGGAAAAGGAGTACCGCTTGACGGAAGCATTTCGCGTGCCCGATGCCTCTCCTGCCTCAATGCACCGCGTGATTGAGCGGATATCCAATGAGAAGTGTTATCTGCAGAAATATTATGAGTTCAACTCCGTCAGTTACGACCTCACAGACTGCAACAGTGACTGTCGCATCGACCATGTTTGCTCAATGCGGGAAGTTGATTTTAAGGACTATGAGAAATGTGTTTTAAAAGAGGGAGCATCAGCAACTGGCCCAATGCTGTTTACTTTGATTCTATCTCTGGTGTTGAGCTTATTGTTTGTTGGATGCTAACAGCACATTGCTCAGAAAACTATGAAAATGAAAGATAATTGTGTGAAGACTTGAGTAAAGAATTTTGTAAATCAGATAGTTAACAAATTTGCTTCATATTTATTTAGCTATCCAAAAAAAGTGCTGACTCATATTTCATTTTATTTTAAATTTTCTTTAAAAAAACTAAACGTTTGTTTATTTGTGATATGGAGAAATCATGTGCATATATGCAACTAATGCAGAAACATTTAACAGATGCCAAATTTTTGTGGAAAGATTTTTAAACACGATTGAAATCTTTCAGCATTTCATCTTTATGACATTTTAAAAGTTATTACAATGGTCCATGCACATTTTAGCGACTTCTTCCAAGCTGTTATCACAACAAATGATTTCATAATCTCGTATATCATAATGACTTGTTTTATCAATTGTTCATATCATATATCATATTTTCATGAGAGACGGCAGACGGTGGTTTTTACATAAACATCTACAATAAATATTCAGTTCATATGATATACATCAACCTGTTGGCAGCTTAACGTTTTTGTACACCTCTATTTACTTCAAAAGCAGGTTGACCGCTGACTGTTTTTATAATTGCTGTTTCTTAGTTGCAACAAATGTCAACCCATTCAAAAACAGTGCTAAAATATATTTTGTTTCCATGACAGTACTAGGCTTTGATGTCGGGATCACATTTATTGTCTGTGTCTGGAGAGCTCAAGGATTTTTTAATAAACACAAATGTATAAATGAGATTACATAACAAAAACTTGTTTAGACATGTATGGCTTTATGGCATTCTCCAGTGCTTTTTGAAAGTCTGGAAGCTCCACTTCAGTGCAAGCTGGAGCGGACAGTTTCCCAGCACGGATGAGGATGCAAAGTTCATCCAGCATGTTGCGTAAAGAGTCCTCATCTACATCAAGAGTACAAAGGTGCCAATTAGTGAATCATTTTAAACCTTTTGATTCACACAGAATCTCCAGACAACTGAATACAGTACACAATAGACTTTTTACTTTAAAGTACTTACCATGTCTATTGTCTCTCTTCCACTGGGTCACCCAAAAACCTCTTATTTTCACATCTCTAAAGATCAGTGCACTCTAAAGGACACAAAATATTACAAAGTGATTCATTTCATATTATATCAAATAAGCTTTCAAGGTTTATCAAGAGCAGGTAAGAGAGATGCAGTAAAGCTTACCACTGGTACAGTGACTGGTAGTTTGGCCATTCCTCCATAAGTCACCATAGTACCTTCACTTCTGATAAACAAAGATTATTCATATTATTATATTATGTATTTGTTATTTACTTACATTTCAATATGCTGCATAATGCTTATTAAAGTGATAGTTTCCCCAAAGAAAGAAGATATTTTGAAGAATGTTGATAACCAAACAATGATGGTATACCCATTCACTTCTACTGGACAGACACAAAACCAAGACAGTTACAAGTCAATGAGTACAGCTGTTTTTAGGTTACCAACATTTTTTAAGATATCTTCTTTTGTGTTCTGCAGAAGAAAGTAAAGGTTTGAAAAGACAGGAGGGCGAGTAAATTATGACATCAATTTCAGTTTTGGTAAAACTATCCCAATCCCTGTGATATTAAAATTTACAATGCCTATTTGTGCATTAAATATTGCAGCGGTTATTGTAAATAGTTTATCAATGTGAGTCATTCTCTTTTTAAATGTAGTGTGCCCTCATAATCTTCAGTTAAAATCTGATAATATACTTCCGTCTGGTAGTGACTTTCCATCTTTAATGGAATGACTTTAAAGAAGCCACCTAAACAGGGTGTAAGAGTGGGGAATTATCTTTTCTATAAATAGTTTGTAACGAATGTTTAAAACATCCAATGGAGAACATTAATGGGTCAGACACTTTCAAAACCAGATTTTCTGATAAGAGCATTACTTTTCTTAGATAATGGACACTCACTGCAAATGGCGTAACAGCTCTGTGGCGCTTTTACCTCCAACTCCATTCAGTGCCAGTTTAGGTCGAGGACACGACTGTAAAAGCAGACAATAAATTAATGTCCAATCATCATGTTGCCATTGTTTGTTGTTTCTACTGTTTCTATTCGCCTTCACTAGAGAAAAATTTAACTGGATTATAGTTGTTTGTAATATACTAATGTAGGTACTGGGCCGACCACCCGATTTTTTTCCGTATTCAAATTTCTGTTAACAGAATGTGTCTGCTATATATTGTCCCACTGGCTTGCCTGACAGACCTTAAAAAGCTCCTTCATTTCTGGCCGTCTGAGTGTCTCCTCTGTAAAGACATGTGTAGCACCCAGAGTTTTAAGTCTGTCAGAGAGCTGTTGTAGGTCGGGCCTGAAATGGCAAACAAGCGTTTTTACTACAGGCTAATTCAAGCCATTTAACATCAATAATGTTTAGGGATGAGGCAAGAAAACGCTTTTATATAGAGTATTAGGAATTAACTGAACGGTAAAAGACAGTTTCATATGAGAATTAAGCCAAATCTAAAATTTGAATTTGGAATAGATTGTTTAGAACTAAAGTCTCAGAAACTTTTGTCTCTGTTAAAACAAAAAAAGTCTCATCTACTTCTTTACCAATAGTAATGCTTCCTTTTTTGAAGCTGTCACTATTACTGCCGTAACTCTTATTCCATTAAGGTTAAACAGATTTTAATTGACAAGATTTCTTAAAAGGATGCATTTTAACACATCAACACAATAGGATTAAACAATACCTCCCCTAACATCAACCAATAAACACACAAGGTCTAAGTGACATCTAGTACTGTTTTAGTTCTTTTTTAGTCACAAACAGTTTTGTGATTTGTCTATTCAGATCAATGAGGAAATGTTGAGCAGAATGAAAGATAATAATTCACTTTCTGACACTAGGTGGCGCACAAGGAAACGCATAAGTACCACAGTACACGCACAATGAAAGGTCACTTTTACCTGTCTCTGATAACATTGATGGTATGAATACCCTTAGCAGCAGCAATCTGAATGACAGCCTGTCCAACACCACTGTTCGCGGCATTCTGAATGATTGTGTCTCCTGATATAAAGAATAATATTAAGCAGATCCAAAAGATAAGACTAGCTTATAAAGCTGAGATGCAGTTTAGTTATTTTTTACTATTAGGTAACTGTGCACACTGAGTGGTTTGGGAAGTGATGCCTCAAAGTAGGCTAATAAATAAAATAACCTGGTTTGAGTTCCTCAAAATCCAAAAGCATTCTGAATGCTGTACAGGGGTTGACTCCTAAGGTGGCAGCAGAGAGCAGAGGAATATCTTTGGGCAATGGCACCAAATCATCAGCCTTCAACACAGCTGCTGTTCTCCAAGTACCTAAGATCAATGCAGACAAATTACACTATAAGTGCTGTTTGATGCCCAAGTTAAACAGACTCAGCCTGTCCATTTGTATGTGCATGAATGTTCACCTAGGCCAGCATCTCTTGGAATCACCCAATCGCCCGCCTTGAGTGTTTTCACCTTGTCGCCTACCTCCATGACCTGACACACCCCCTCATTGCCACCCACTGCTGGCAGACTTGGCAGAATAGCGTATGTGCCTTTTTAATGACAAAGGGTGGGAAAGTTCCCAAAATTACATAATGTATATTTAATAAACATCTGCATTCAATTTGGTGGAATGTTTCCTCACACACCAGCACTACATATATGGGTGAATCTCACAAAGCCATGAACTGCTTATCTAATAATCTCATATTAATACTTTAATGAAAGCAAAAAAAAATTGTATGCATTATAATAAATGCATGAAATTATTTTCTCTTGCCTTGAACCATATTTAAATCAGATGGGTTTATAGGAGCTGCCAGCATTTTCACCAAAACACATTCGGATCCAATATGTGGCAGGTCCAAAGTCTCCAGTCTGTGAATGAGGCAACACATGTTTATTAACAAGTAAAAAAGGGCGAGCACATATGTGAGTAACGTTAGGTGACATGCTTACTGAACCACTTTTGAGGGATCCCCGTGGTTTCTGTACAAAAGGGCTGTGCTGTATGCTACTGCAGACACCCCGAAGTTGTTTTTTGAGAAAACAGGTTCATATCTGACCCGTTTCTTAGATGACAATGAGCCTGACGTCCGGTAAATGTGATGCGTTCGTAATAAAAGCGATGCAACAGGTGAGAGTTTCATTTTAAAGTTAGGGTATGACCACGTTTATAAATATTTTGTCGTGCAGCGTTTAAAGAAGCAGAAATCAGCAAACGATTATGTTTAGTCTGTAAGTGGCCATGTTTGTACCGTAAAGCCTGTAGTATAGGCGTCATTCGGTGGAGTGCGTTGCTAATGAATATTCATTTCGTCAGCGCGTAAATTGTGTTGCTTGTACCATAGATATGGCTTGTACTCACAAAACTTTCTTTATATTAATGAGTCACGTTTTCGCCATATTTTGCCAATCTGGCCACTCCCGCCTGCCAAGGTTTGCCTTGTTACAGATAGTCAGGTGGTCGGGTCTGCAGGACGAGGTTGGACGTAAGGTTGCGTAATTAATATTCATGAAGCTTCACAGAGTACCTTTCGTGATTCGTCGCATTCTTATTTCACCGACAAATCAGTAATATACGCGCATTTTGAAAGCTCTGATACGAAAATTACTTAATTACGTAGCCACTCACAGCCTTTCATCTTTCAGCTTAACCTCATTCCGATTGTTGTTGTTATCAGCAATGTTAAACCATTAATTAAATTAGTTTTCTTTTACGAAGATTCGTTTTGTCATTTTGTTTCAGTCATGGCGATGTCGACGTACATCCAGAACGGTGATTTCCATGGTTATGACATTAACCTATTTTAATTAATTAAATCCTTTAATTAATTAAGAGGTTAAAATACACAACAGATAAGCAATGACCAGTCAATTTCTTACATTCCACTAAATTTATTAGATGAAAAAACAATACATTCACAGTACATTCAAATGTTCAATAAGTGATTCCAAAGTTCAACAGGATAGTCCATAACAGTTTAGGCATATCTAAATGATGCAAAACTTTGTATTATTCATTATTTTTCTATCAAAGGACAGAAAAACATGAACTTAAATAATCTTGCATGGAGAAGTGGTGTAGATAATGTTTTTCAGTTTTTGTAGGTGGAAACATTCAAGTTAGGACATACAGTATATAGGCCTACATTCATCCTGAAGTCCTGCAATTGGAGATCAACAGCAATTCTGTATATAAACATAACATAAATGGAATCAATAATTATGATTATAACTAGAAGAAATGTATTTCACTATCTGAAGTCAAGTCTACCTCACAATTTCAAAACAACCTGAAATATCACAGAGATCAAATTTGGCTATCAACTGATTCATGGCACACGAGAAGTTATTTGGGGAATAATTCTGAAATATTTCAAATATGAGCATGACCCTTATTTACAATGTGAAAAATATGCAGAATACATTGCTATAAATAAATACTATGCATAAAGGCTTAATAATAGGTTTATGTAAACAGTATATATATTAAATATGTTCTTATAGTCTTCCAGCTTCTCCTGTAAAATGGGAGGTAGGCTGTTCAATTCATTAGGTCTTCATGCACCTCCACAACAATACAGACAGCTGGAGAATGGAGACAATGTCTTTACCAGAGTGGACAAGTTCTAACAAATAACTTATTTCTCGCTATATCCCTCTAAGAAAACCCCTGAGGCCAATTGTCAATGACAAACAACAAAATACATCACTAGCAAACATACAGATCAGTAGCAGTTTAAGGCTGATATTACAATAAATATCAAGCCAGGATTTTGACTGTAGGCTGCAGTTTAGTAATAAAAGTAATGATTATTTACTTTTATGTCTAATAAAGTGTGTTATCATTCTAAAATGATTTTTGTGATTTAAATTTCCTGATTTTCATCCTGTTTTCCTGTGCTGAAATGTTTTCTGTAAAGTTGCTTTGCAACAATGTATATTGTGAAAGCGCTAAAGAAAGTAAAATTATACAAGATATAGCATCTACCAAAGAACAGATTTGGATATATATATAAAAGGAGTCGCTGGTTAAGAGAACCATGACAGCGGTTTTACATTCATTTTTTCCCTGGTAAACATGACAGTCTATTGCAAAAACTGGCCGACCCCCCATTTAAACCCTGCTATCAAAATATTTGCATAAAAACATCAAGAAATACAAAAAACAATCAAATGTGAATCATTACTACATCTGCATCAAAAAGAGGTATTTGTATTGTTCAGTAAAGAAATATGAATGATGTTACTTCTAATGCTGTAATTCCTGAGAGCAGCCCTATTCCTGAGTGTTTACGCCATTATAAAAATTACATTCTTCTCATCTGTTGCTTTTATAAACCTGAGTAAGTTGCAAAAGCAGCATTTATTGCATTATGCATTTGCTTTTTTCCAGTATTATGATATGATTGGCTTTCAAGCTTTGTCCCACCGTCCCGTGCTGCCTTAGTCGGTGCTTCCTGTGGGGGGTGGGAAATGACTGTGCTCCACTTTTTCCTCTTTTACAGAGGCAGAATTTCCCTGAGACCCCTGTGATGACTGTTGAGCTTTTGTAGGGCAGCTGGCAATCATGTGTGTGACACTTTGGCAGAAATGGCACCTTTTGGGTTGAGGAGGCAAATTGCACTCTTTGGCATGATGGTCCAAACCACCGCAATTGTAACACCTGCAAAACAGTATAACCTATAAAATAAAACTAATAACCTACGGTGAAAGCAGTACTGTTTTTCTACACAATTATCTAAAATAAAATATATTCACACGTGAAGCAAACATTTTACTGAAGTGCATGCTTAAAACAAGAGAAATTATCTTGTGAATTATATTATTTTTCCTGCCATATTGGCAAGCAGCTTTATTTTATTTTTAGCAAAAGCACCCAAAAATAATTTCTAGACTTCTCTGGAAGCAAGACATAAAATCTTATATTAGTTTGCTTCTTACATAACCATATCTTGTTTTATAGACACTTTAAATAATGTATATCGGAAAGCAAAACAATAAAAAAGAGTATGTTTTGCAGTGTATTTATAAAACTTAAAGATATATTGAATAGTTGTAATAATATAAAACTCATTCTGATTGTATTTGTATGAAGAACAAACACTGATTACTAACTGATTAAAGTCAGACACGGCAAATGTGTTTGATAAATTCAGCCCCTTTTTAAACCCTTAAACATGATGCTAGCTTTTGCAACATTATAATTCTGGATGTCAACCCACAAGAGGATATTATAGAAATAAAAAGACTGACAGTTTAGATTTGTAGTGCTGATCTTCTGTTTGCCACCAGTGCCCGAAATATTGTAATCTACCAAAACTCAACCAAAAATTCTTTAAATACTAGCTGTTTTTCTGTAACCATCTGATCTTTACTGAAGATTGCCTGTGTGCATTCATGCCCCCAAGTGTGATGGTCACAGTGGCATATGGGTGCTTGGTATGGGGCAGTCACTGCTGCATTGATGTCCACTCAGCTGAGGTCATGTGGGTGACGGCAGTGCATAGGGGACTTTTGGTGGACACTGCACTTTTATTCGTTGGTTTATAGATACTGACCTGAGGCCTTCATCAGCACAGTGTGGGGCATGGATCGACAGCAGGCGGAGTGTGCAGGAGGCAATGACAGCCTTTGTTTAAAAAAGCTGCAGCAGCAACCTATGAACTTTGACCTTTTGCTGCCCTTCATCCCCAAACACTCCACCCAGTCCCTAAACACATGCAGTTACCATGGCAACTATGACCCTTGACCCCTTTCGGAGACCTTCATCTGTTATCAATTAAATGAACTGCAGAACTGTTTCCTCCCAAAATCCTGAGATAGAGCAGCATAGCCACGCACTGATGGGTTCATATCTGAATCCATAAATTCTCTTTTGTACCCTTTGCTTGTTTTTGCTTTTGATTGTAAAAAACACGGATGCCAGTATGCAGAATGAATCACTGCTTTCCTGCAATGTAAGTCGCTTTGGATAAAGGCGTCTGCCAAATGCATGAATGTAAATGTAATAGACAGATGTGTTCCACTTTAAGGAGTACGTGCTCTTAGAATGTATTGAACGCAAGCCTCCCAAGATCCTTTTAGGATGTAATGACCTCTTCTCAAATACTGTCAACACAGTACGTTTTAAAAAAATGCGAACGGACAGGTAGGCCAAATGATATGCGTATAACCTCCATCATATCTGATGATGAAGAGGAAAATGTCTATTATATTCATTTATGCAACAGAACTTTAAATGTAGCAGAATTTAAACCAAACAATATATAAAAAATAACTTAAAATTTAGATTTTATGCTCATTTTTAATCTAACAAAAAACAACCTTAAAATTGGGGGAGATCCATCACAATTGACAGGCCAGTTTAAACCGTTATTGATCCAGGTCACATTTGTCCATGCAGCCCTAACCAAGGCCAGAGGTGGGGGAAGGGGAAGGGGAGGAACTGCTGAAAGGGGTGAGATAGCATCCATATTTTGAAGAAATCAAAGTGAAGGGCTTCAGGCTCTCCCTTTGGGTTACTAAACAAAATAGTTCTACAGTTTGGAGATATAGGCTTTTGAGAGAAGGCCTCTTTAAAAACTGCAAAATCAAACTTGAACAGCTGATTTACAAAAAAATACAAATTGGACATTTTAATAAACAGCATACTGAAACTTCAAAAAAAATTAATTTATTATTTAATTATTGAAATAAGACAATTCCTTAAAAAAACGATTATTTACAAAAACACTGCCGTGTCAATCTTTTTTTCTACATTTTATAATAATGGTGTGCTAAAAACTTAAGAAATAATGCAAATACAACAGGCAACTCTTTTATTTCTTCCCTTTTTAGAATCCCTTTCCACTAAAAGACCTGTTGTGCAACAGAAAGATTCCTTGGACATTAAAGGTTCCTTAAGGAACCATACAGGCAAAAATGGTTTGTCTAAAAGAGATATTATATTTTTTGCATTTTTAAGCCTAGAATTTGTGAGAATATACTTTTTGCCCCTGTTTTATTGCAGTCCGTATAGAGAAGCATTCAAAAAGTCAGAGTATCTGTTAGATGCGGTGTGTTTATACATACCTGTCTCCTTTGGCACGGCGCTTCTGGACACTCTTGCCTTTGGGTCTCCTCTCACTGCCCATACAGTAAGCTCCTCCAGGTCCTGTCACCCGCAAAGACTCAAGGCCTTTGGAAGACTTTTTAAACGTGAATTCAACAGCTTCCCCCTCTCTCAGACTTCGGAAACCTTCCATGTAAAGTTTACTCTGAAAGAGTTAGAGAAAGATATGAATGTTGGGAAAATTGAGTCTCTGGTTCACAGAGCAGCAACTTATTATGAAAGCAATAGGTAACCCCAAATTTTATTTTTTAATATTTATTCACCCTGGACTGCTCATCTCTTAAATATCGAAAAATGTAAACCTTTACCATCCTTGCTGCAAACATGATTGAAAAAGCAAAGATTCAGCATCATTACAGTCATTGATTACAGTCATTGTTTTTTGTTTGAAACACTATTGAAGCAAAACAAAAGCCCTCCGAAAATGCAACATTAACTGTGCACATCTGCATATGTATATATAATATGTATGTAAGTGATTAGCCTGAAAACACATGCCTCACATGCCATGCCCCCGACACAAAGTATTACATTCCATATTAACACACCCTCTCCCACACAAACAGGTGTCTAAATTCCCCATTCACTGACCACAAGTAAGGATGCTATGGCATGGCTCCACAAAAAATCTGAAGGCAAGAGTAACATTTTTGATTGTGAATAGTATTATTTCATTTTCACGAAAGTGTTTCTATTTTAGAAAGTATTTTTCCTTTAATCCTACATAAAAAAGTACATAGAAAATCTGGTACTTTCTCAAGTTTCTTTTTTTACTCAAAAATTTTACTTGAGTAATGATAAGAAAGCATTCAAACAAAATGCAGACGAAGAAATAAAGTCATACTGGTTTAAAATGTCAAGTGATTGAGTAAATGATGACAGAATTTTCCTTTTTGGGCAAACTTTTCAGTATGCCATGAATTAGCATGGCATACTGCTCTGAAATACACATTTGAAGGAATAAAAATATTAGATATATTCATTATTGTAAATGAATATAGTGTTCCATGTCTTTCTTGTTTCGTGTTAATAAATAATAAGAATATTGGATTGAAAAGACACAACATAAAATAATGCAATAGTCCCATTAAAGTATCTGGTCTTTTCGATTAATTATTAGATTTGGTTTACAGTCAAATAAATCTGGTTCAAACTGGTTCAAGCAAGTCTACTGTTTGGCTTCGTTTTAACTCCATAAAAAGAGGACAAAGCACAAGTCTTCTAAACTTATCTTTCTGTGAACTTATTTTGAATGTTGCATATTTAAATCCGATGTGACGTCGTACAGTACATACAAATCACAGCTTAAAACCTCATCATAATAATGACCAAATGCAAAAGACAACTTTGATTTTGAAACTTGGTTTATCTATGTCTGAGCTGTGATTGTGTTCTTCACGCCTTGTAACAAATTAAGAGACGTGGCCATTAAGCATATGGTGCAATCTTTACTTCATAAGAAGAGTTTGGTTGCAACCACACTCAACCACCTGACAGGCAAAGAAACAAAAAGTAGCTTGAATAACATCACAGATCTTAGCCCTTTTTGATGTGATTTAAATGGCCCCAATGGAGCTGTAGTTGTCTATGAGCTGGGGAAACATAGGTAACAACTCTTTCATGCAGATGTAGTGTCTCCTTTTCAAGTGCTTCCATTGTATGTCAGTCATACTGACCGTTAACCCATTTCCCTAGACGCGTGTGACCCTCCAACCCCCAATTTCCCTTCCTCCCACATACATGCCCCTCATGTCCCATTGACAATCATAAAGACACCTAATGGACGAGAAAAAGCTGCTTATGCTGTAAATCCTTAGAAGTGGCCCATGCTGTATAAACGTGGATCCTTAAAGTAGTTCACCTTCAAAATGAAAATTCTGTCATCATTTACACGCCCTCTTGTCATTTGAAGCCTGTATGACTTTCTTATTTCCGCAGAATACAAACAAAGATATTTTGAAGAATGTTGATAACAGCCCCCCATTGGTCACAATAGAAGTGAATGGGGGAATGTGCTGTCCTGTTACCAACATTTTTCAAAATATGTTATTTTGGGTTCTACAGAAGAAAGAAAGTCAAACATGTTCGAAATGACATGACAATTCTGTAAATGATGACAGAATCTTTTTAATTATGAAGATGAACTACTTCTTTAATGAACGGAGAGAAATCACAAAGAACAAAGCACAAGGACAAAACTGGAAAAAGATGACTCCAAAAAGAAAGAACATAATTGGTCATGGCTGAGGAGAGTCAAGTCAATTAAGAGGACCTCTCTAGTTAACGTTGTATGTCTTTTATTTGTTGGGAATAAATCAGATCCAAATGGCAACGCATGCTTGTTCTTTGCATGTTTTTTCCCAAAGTAATAAAGACTGAAAATGTCTCAACATGTTCAAATTTGACGCATAGAACTGTGATATTTACTTGCTAAATCACTTTACAGTCAGTTGTAAAACTGAACGTATCGTGAGTTCAATAAAATCCATGCACTCGCTACCCTCCCTTCAGCCACATTAGGATTTCACGATGAATATTGTACAAAATCTTTAAGAAAACAAAGAAAAGGTTGGAGGACACCCTTGCACATGAGGGATTGAGACGGAGAGAAAACATGAAAAGCCCCACAAACCTTAAAAACAATACAGGTGACCCAGCCCCCCACTCTTGTGTCCCACTCTTTATCAAGTGAATAAACACATCACATACCCTCTGCCATGGATGTCTCTATTGGCCTCCCTATCCTCTTTTTCTGATGTCCTTTGTGTGTCACCTGTGTGTGTTTCGGTTCTAACCCTTAGGCAGTCGTGGCCTAATGGTTAGAGAGATGGACTCGTGACTAGAAGGTTCGATTCTCAGTGTTTGCGGGTAACAACTGAGGTGCCCTTGTGCAAGGCACCTTACCCCCACTTGCTCCCCGGGTGCTGCAGTGATAGCTGCCCACTGCTCTGTGTGTTCACAACTTGCTGTGTGTGTGTGTTCACTACTCACTGGAAGGGGTGAATGCAGGGGTCACATTTTGGGTATGGGTTACAGTATCTGACAAATAGGTCACTTTCACTTAAAAGTGTATCCAGCATGTAAATAATGTTTATGAAGGAGATGATAGTTCAATTTTGAGATAACTTTATCATTGAGTCCTTGTTTGTGCATTGCAGATTAATTTACAGCATAAAATAACAAAAAACACATAAAAAATAAACCACAGTGGTTTACTAGGGAAACAATTTCCTACCTGGCCACTCACACATTTTAAAAAGTAAGGGTTTCATTACATTAGCATACAAGCATCTGTGTCTAATGACTTTATGACAGGAAGCAAGATTAAAGGGGTCATCTTTGAAGGTAGACTTTTCTGTTGTAGGACAATCACACGGGAAGTAAGGGGTGAGGGGGACAAGAAACAAAACTGACGGAACAACATTTCTTCAGTAGCTAGAAATGAGGGAAATGTGATTTTGAAATAAATTAACTACCACTCTCACCTGGTGGACAAACACGTCGACTGGACTTTCTAACGGCACACCCTCTCGCGTGGTCATGGACAGGAATCCAAATCCCATCCGAACATTGAACCACTTGCACACACCCACGCCATGATATGAATGAAGGTCTTCCTCGGTGGCCTGCCCCTCCTCCTCCTCTGTTTTCGTACAGCCTCCTGCAAAACAATTTTATATACATTTACTATTGGTTTTACAGAAGATAAAAACAGGCGTCATTGACGATTTTATGTGTTTGTATAGAACGTCCTATTAAACTATACCATTTGCAGCAGAGGTTGTTTTTATTAAACGTACTCCCATCTTATGTCTTTCGTTTTCCAAAAAATTGAAATAAATAGGCTAGTTGTTTGCTAACAACAACAATAACATGTGTATCTTACGGCAGCATGTCAGCCTAATTGTTCATAGTAGGAGGAATCGAAATACACCTAATATTTTAAAGATATATTTGAACAATATATGAACATTTATTTAGTTTTAGAACAGCAAAAGGGCGTCCGTGTAAAACATCACCATAATAACATATTAATAGTAACATCCTTACTATTAATTTAAGAGTTTCCCGGAGTGCTGGGATGCTTGTTGCACAGGATGCTGAACACAATTTTATTTTTCTCAAATGAACTACTGATCCAAATGGCAACGTATGCTTGATCTTTGCATGTTTTTTCCCAAAGTAGTTAAGACTTAAAAATGTCTCGACATGTTCAAATTTACATTGTCAAAATACAACTGTGATATTTATTTGCTACATCACATTTAAAGTCAGTTGTAAAACTGAACCTTTCGTGAGTTCAATTAAGTCCATGCGCTCGCTACCCTCCCATCAGCAACGTTTGAATTTCACGATGTATATTGTAAAAAGATCTTTAAGAAAACATCTAAAAGTAAAACAAAGAAAAAGTTGGAGGACACCCTTACTCACGAGGGATTGAGACGGCCAAAAAACATAGGAAGCCCCACAAACCTTTAAAACAATGCAGGGAACCCCAGCCCCCCACTCTCGTGTCCCCTAAACAAACACCTTGATGTACCTTTATCAAGTGAATAAATGTATCACATACCCTCTGCCATGGATTTCTCTATTGGCCTCCCTATCCTCTTTTTCTGATGTCCTTTGTGTGTCACCTGTGTTTTTGTTTCAAATTTCGGTTCTCCAGGTGATCTCGGGCTGTCTCGTTGATGGCTCTTTACTGATGCTTCTCATGATCGACCCCCTCTCTCACTGTTTCGGTCAAGTCCACGTGATTACCAAAGACTCTTCCCTCCAGGATGACCAGCACATTCCTCAATGGATGGCCAGAGGAGACCAATCACACATGGAGACCATAGAGCAAAAGTCCATCCCCCAAACTCTTCCTTCCACACATAGGTGACAAAAGCCTCTTTCTTTCCAACATTAGATTTTCATTTTTTCATTGGAAAAGCCAAACATGTCAAATGAATGGCACACTGACACGGTCAAAATTGATATCATTACGCTTAAACATAATATGACAATCATTTAATAGCAAATACTTGTTTGTTTTTCTTTAGATCACAATTATGGATGTATTATTTATACATGATTTTCCTTAACATGACTTGCTTCGTCCTAAAACACAGAAAGCACACTTGATGTTTACACTATCCATTAACTGACTAATCCATCAAATTGTTTAACGTTTCGTTAAACGTTTAAAAGTTAAAAGGTTTACTGAGATGATTTAGTACAGATTTCTGCGGAATTAATTACGAACATATAAAGCACAATTTTATTGTCTTTCTGCACGTAAACACGTTTTTTATTAAAGGTTGACAAAGCATCGGAAAAAATAAACACCTGTGATGTTAGAAGAAAAAGAGAAATAGACTATATAAAGACCATTTGCATTTGATAGATGTCCAACAATTCAAACGAGATTTCGAAACGTTTTTAGTCATCAGAAAGGTACAACAAATTGATTAAACTTTAGCATTTATATGTGACATTCAAAATTCATTGTAAAATATATCTGCAATCACCTTGTTAAATTCTATTTCGGGTTGGAAGAGAAAAGAAAACAGAATTCATAACGTTAAAAAATCGTATTATTACTGTTATTAACAGAATAATTATATAGCAGTAAATTACTCAAAATTAAATGTCATTTCCCAAGCAAGAGTGCAAATTATATCTTTACTGTCGTTTTAATATCCACTATATTTTATACATAATGTAATGTTCTAAAACACTGAAATTGTAGCATTCAAAGCTATCAGCTGCACATTTACTCCAGTAAATTAGAGGTAGGCTATTCTATTGTTTGTGAGCAGTAGATAGACCCTGGATGACACTGAATTAAAATAAATGCAGTCACCGAAGAGAAGGTCTGCTATGATGTGTGTTGAATGTGTAATGCAAACATTTCAGGATACATTTTCTGTATAAACGGCATTGCATTTCCCCAACAATTATTCTCAAAGCAGAGGTGCAGAAAAAAGAAGGCTGCCCTCCCCCATCCAAACAATCAATAATCAAACATGCTGCCAATTGATCAAAGCATCGTTGCTATGGAGATGTAACAAGTAATTCATCTATCAATAACCCCTCATTCCAATTACATTTGTATAGAAAATAAGCAGGATATATACACAGTGTGCCAAAAGGACATGACACTTGAAGCTAGCATTAACCATAACCTTAATGTCAGAATTTGTAAACATCTGTGTACACATTAAACAAAGCTAAGAATGGGATTTCGTCTTGTTATTTCTGAGACATTTCACTCTTTTACACTGTGTTTTTAAATTATTTTTAAATTATCCAAAATTTTCTGCAAACATAGACAATTATCAAAAGAAATTGATAGGTAAAAGGTACCTTGCAAAAAGACTGAATTTTAAGTTGATTGATAAAATGGTAAGGGCAAATTCCTGCAAATTATAAGGGTTATTAAAAAATATATTATTTTCAGTTGTTCTTAATTTACTTAACATGTTTAAGTGAAATTATTTCGTCTTTTTCTGTGAACTATAGTGACATTTCTAGTGACATTTGTTGAAAACAAGATATGGTTTGATTTATTTTGAATGGCCACAACATAGTTATTTTCAGTCACAACATAGTTCTTACACTGGTGTTATTCCATATTGATGAGTTTATTAGTATATTAATATTAATAAAGATTATATTAATAAAGGCATTTGGATGTTTATGATAGAGTCAATCTTTGTAAATGTTATAGGCACTTGCCAAATGGGTAAGATATTAAAGATAATCAAGGTGTGCAAATGCAGAATCAGATCATCTCTTTCTCATGGTGACGGCAAACCAGCCTATATGGAAAGTTTTCTTGACTAATAATGAATATAGAATAGATTGAATTTTGAGTCGTATTGCACATATGTGCATTATATCAGAAACACATGACAGATTTCATGACTGCTATAGTCGTCCAGGTCATATTACAGGTGTACCTTACTTGGGTACACTTGTTGACTTGTAATGTCATTGTAATGTTTACTTATATGTTCTGCTTACATTCTTAGTCTACTTGTTTGTATCTTGAAGAGAGAAGGTTAAGTCAGGAATTATTTGTGTACTGCTGTAGGTAAGCGACTTTCCAGAGATGCACTTTTCACAAAAGCTTTCTACAGATTCTCATCAATAGTGTATTATTTTGATTGTGTAGACACAAAAATTTCAACAGAACTCAGGAATGACAAATTCCACTTAATTCATTATATATATATTTTTGAATCGATCAACATATGTATTTTGTTGCATATATGTGTGTTTATACGTGTATGTTTGCATTTTATGTCATACTATTTTTAACATCTATCTTGTTTTCATCTAATGTTGTTTTACTTGGGGGTGGGTTGTACAGCTGCTTTGATGCAATGCAAATTGTAAAGGTGCTATAAAATAAAATTGAATTGATATTGAATTGTTTAAACGTGAAGATGAACTTGTTTTCTTTGCAGTATTCAAAATCTGTAAATATTGATTTTTTATTTTATTTTGACTGTTATTTTGAATTTGGGAGAAATGTCGTCAATAGTTCACAGAAAAAGAGGAAATCATTTTATTTAAACACGATAAGTAAATTCAGAACAACTGAAAAATAATGAGTCTTTTCATCTTCTCCGCAGCTGTATATGTGGTTTTGTCTATTTTATTTACATGTTTCTTTCCTTTTGCATCTTTCAGAAGGTTCAGTATCTACCTCACCTGTTTGTCATGGTTTCACCTCTCCTTGTCAGGTATTTCTTGGTTTAGAGGTGGAATCATACAGAATCCTTTGTTTTATGTGGGGAGAGACGTTTTTGATCTTCTTGGCTTTCCATACTCTCCCCGAGTCTCGTCTGTGTTCCCGCCCTTCCGTCTCATTAGCTTCCCCTTAGTGTTTTATCTGTTTCACCTGGGCTCTATTAATTACCCTGTGTTTTGTCTCCCTATAAAACATCCTCATGTTTCATTGTCCTGTGCGCGTTCATTGTAAGTGTCACCTTACCTTGTAGTGTTGATGTGTTGCAGTCTACAGCTTTATACTTGTTACCTTGTTCCTGTTACCTTGTTCCTGTCCCCCCTTCCTAGTAAGTTTAGTTTAGTTTAGTTTAGTTTAGTTTAGTTTAGTTTAGTTTAGTTTAGTTTAGTTTAGTTTAGTTTAGTTTAGTTTAGTTTAGTTTAGTTTAGTTTAGTTTAGTTTAGTTTAGTTTAGTTTAGTTTAGTTTAGTGTTGCTTTAAGTGTTTGTTTTGTTTTGTAGTGTAGTTAGTCCCTGTTCTTGTTTTGTTTAAATATTTAACTCTGTCTTGTTTTCCCCCTTGTGGGTTTTGTTTTGCCGTTTTGTCTTGTTAATAAATCTCTGTTAAACCCCTTCACCTCCTGTCGTCCTGCCTCTGCCTGCAATTGGGTTCTACCCTTGAGTTCTCATAACACTGTTTTTGAACTCTCCACATATCTTGACCTTTATAATGTTTGTATAAAAGCAGAAGAACACTGAGAGGTACATATACTGTTTGAGACTGCTGTTCATATTTTTTAATCTTATTCATCACGTTGCGCAGAGCAAACAAACATTATGCCCAACTGATCTCTGTAATATAAATACATGAAAAGAACTTAGATTTGTGCCCAGATGTGTGTATGATCGCTAGGAGGCATATGCTGCTGGGTCCTTTGGTTTTGAGGAAATTAACTGGTCAAACATGGGTTAAAACAGAATTTTACAGTATTTGTCACCAGATGGAATCATTGATGGAGAAAGTAAATTTCAACCAGATGAATTGACTGTATTAAGGATGCTGGCATGTTTACATAATGCACTTCTGCTAGAAATGTTTGATAAGCAAAATAATGTTTTAATCCAGTGGTTCCCATCTTGGGCAATTAAAACATTATACATTTTTCATGTCTCTTATCTGTCATATTCAAATACGGTGCCAAAATGCCTTTTTATGTCTTTTTAAGTTATTTAAGGTGCAATTTCATTACATATGCAGGGTTCCTGTAGCATAGATTTCCTGATATTGACAGATTTTCAGAGTTTCAACACAATTATTGACCCTGGGACAACATTTCAGTCAACCAATCTGATATGAGATCTCAAGCAATCTGATGTATGTTGCCACAGGAACACTTGTAATAAAATTTTAAGCACAACATCATAGAATCAAGGTCATTAAAAAATGTAAGAAATTAAGTGTGTTGAAGGATCTTTGAGTCTTATGTTTCGTACAACAGGACTGCCCCCAAGTGACCAAAGTTGCTGCTACCGTTGAATGCACAGAGACCAAACTGATTTGTTATCCATTTTAATATATGCAATACCTGTCAAAAGTTGAGGGTCACAAGCAATTTTTTTACCTATTCCATCTTTAGGTTCAATAGGTTTTTATACTTCAGTTTTTAGACTTGGTCAACAATGATGTAGACTTAGATGATGAATTTAGACTTATTAACAGAAGTAGTTATTAACTGTGTTTTAAAGGGCTGTTGAATGTCAATGAAATTACTAATTATGAAGAAAAAAATCACACAATCTTTTTCTGTAGAAAATATTGCGTTTTTTTACTTCATAATTTTAGTTTTAGAAACAAAATATATGGGACAGTTATCAGGTTAGTTAATTGATTGGAATTCTCAGTACATATTGTAGAAAAGTGCCTGTTGACCCAAATCAGGTTCATTGACATTCCTTGACATTAAACAGCTCAAGAAAACTCTTTAAAATGCAATCAATAACTACTTATGTTGATTAATTCATATTTGCTCATAGATATTCATAGAATATCTGTTCATAGAATTGTTCATATCTGTAGCTTTTGTTAACATGCAGTAAGTTAATTTGGTGAACTAGATGTTGTGTGAACTTCAGGCCATTACTGTGGTCCTCAATGTCATCTGAAAGTCTCGCGGGGTTGTCATCATCTTGTCTTTACAAGTGGGTCATCTGAAATCTTTGTAAAAAGCTCCGAACTGAAGATGGCATAATTTGTAGTTGTCTTAAATTGGACATCCCAAAGTGGAAAATAATTAATGCTGTTTATAGACATTTAAAGCAAAAGACAATCATTTGCAATTCATATTAACTGTATGAAAACTGGTTGAGATGCATTATGAGAATACTTTGCACTACAGCTGCTTTGCAGTTTGCAATAATGTAGTAAAGTGCTGTAAAAATACATTTAATTTCTGACTGAAATTAGATTTCAATAAAGAAAGAACATTACAGTGTGGACGGATTAGAAGCGGATGTACTGTATGAAGCTTACTGTTAAATAAATGAACAAAAGTAACAAAGTGAATAGGCCACAGATTCACGGATTGTGAATCAGATTTATTAAAACTAAACCAATAAATTGGCCTTTTACATAAAAAAAT
Organism: Triplophysa bombifrons; assembly: GCA_029783895.1. Taxonomy (NCBI): domain Eukaryota; kingdom Metazoa; phylum Chordata; class Actinopteri; order Cypriniformes; family Nemacheilidae; genus Triplophysa; species Triplophysa bombifrons. The sequence goes on from CM056455.1 coordinate 12,080,120, forward strand.
CTCCAGCACACAGTTGACAAAGCAGAATGTGAACTGCATTTATCTAAAGTCAATTTGTAGAGCCTATAGGCAAAGAGACTTGTAACACTGTCCTAAATGTGATTGCAATAGCATTTGCGACCACAATGGGGTGCAATTTGCAGAGGACACTTGTTAAAATCATGTATCACAGGCAGTTTCTGCCAATCTCATATTAATCTTGATTGCTTATACAGTAATATTGCATATGTCGTATCTTCGAAGAGTATTTAGTTTGATCAAGTGTATAAAAGAAGGATACAACTGTACGATTATTTCCGGAAAAAGATGCTGCTAGAGGTGGGACTAGTGGGGGAGTGGGACGGAATTACAGTAGAGCAAGCAACACATCATTACATTAATTCCTTCATGTTTTGCACATCATGCACGTTAACGCTGATGCTAACAAACACAGACGTATGACTTAGTTTGACATACTGCGTGCAGTTCATGTCCGGCATCTTTTAGCACTGGGACTGCGCCACATCAGTTTCAAACGATCTCCAAATCCAGCGTTATAAATCAAATAATCAAATCACTTTTTTAGTCACAGCATGAGTGCCTTGGTGAGTGAAATTCAGAAACTATTTACATACATACAGACTTATACAGATGACAGTGTGCAAAATACACATACATATACTCAGTACACACAGTGTACTATTAGACATACTTACAGTTATCAATACACATTATACACCATATGTACACATTCTGCATTATTTACAAACAATACTACGCAAAGGGGAGCAGATTATATATAAACTGGATGTCATGGATGTGCATTGGATGGTATTCAGTGGTAGCAGATAGATTGTTGTATTAGTGCAGTGTGAAGGTGTAGTCCAGTTTGAACTGTGTTAGAGTTAAAGCGCAATGTGTGGCATACCGTAAAGTGGGAGTATGCTGTAGGATGTAATAGTTCTGACTGTACATTAGCCTAATAGCCTGAGGGAAAAAGCTACCCCTCAGTAGGCTAGTGCGGAATCGGATGCTGCGGAAATATCTTCCTGAGGGCAGCAGAGAGAGCAGTCTGTGGGATGGGTGGCTGGAGTCACTGATGATCCTCCAGGCTTTCCGTTTACAACGTCTGGTGTAGATGTCCTACACCAGCCTCACCTCCCACAATGTGACGGGCAGTTAGCATAACCCTTTCCATAGCTTTGCGGTTGCAAGCGGTGCTGTTTCCAAACCAGGCGGTAATGCAGCCTTTCAGGATGCTCTCAACAGTGCAGGTGTAGAATGTTCTAAGGATGCTGGGGCCCATTCAAAAGTTCCCCAGCCGTCTCGAAGAGGCGTTGGTGTGTTTTCTTCAGCACTGCATCTTTATGAGCGAACCATGTAAGATCCTCAGTGATGTGAACGCCGAAGAATTTAAAGCGGTTTCCCCGCTCCACAGGTGTCTTGTCGATTGTGATGAATGTGTGTTCTCTGCTCTGTCTTCTGAAATCCACCACCAGCTCCTTGGTGTTGTCAATGTTGATTGAGAGTTGGTTCTCCAGACACCATTTATATCCACCGTTTATATAACATCTATCGAAAAACAGACACACCTAAACTTCACTATAGCAAAAGTAACAGCGCAGATAATCTTGATGGTAGGTGGGTCTTGCTCATAGGTTTGCTCGTGGGCGGGCTCTTTCTTTCACCTTGTCGTGCATTTCTGGGAGAATGGCCAATAAAAGGAATAGGATCCCTTTGACGACAAAGGGATCCAGGTTATAGAAAAACTTTCCGAAACAAGTTGGAGTGCTGGGGGCAGGGCCAGCCGTAGCATTTTGGGGGCCCTAAACTGATTACAAAATGAGGCCCTCCTTTATCTAATGTACACAACAAACTAACCTTACACAGATTATATCACACTGACAATCTGACAATGTCAAATTAACAACACAATATTATCTCTTTACAGCTTTTCTGTAGCTCAGTGATTGTAGCATGGTTCTAGCAACGCCGAGATCATGGGTTCGATCCCAGGGATTGCACATACACATAATGTATAGTATAATGCAATTCATTTAAGTCGCTTTGGAAAAAAGCATCTGCCAAATGCATAAATGTAAATTCTGATTTGTAAATACACACAACATAATTTAGAAAGCTTAAAGTGTGCAATCAGTTTATTCAAAAGAAAGAGGTAACAAGCAGAACATCAAAAGTAATAACATATACTACATTCAGGTTTACTGTATTTGTGAATTAGTAACTTAATCTTTTAAATAAAAATTCTAAGGACACTAGAGGATGTGGTGGAGGTAACAGATAAGCCGGAAGCAAGGCCAATGTAGGCTGAGACAGGGCCAAGACTGTCATGTGAGGAGGTATTGAGGACCAGGAGAGTCTTGTGTAAAGTAATAAAGCATTTCATTGTTTAATAACTAATTCTTCAATAAAAATAGGCATTAATCCATTTATTTTTAATTTCATTTTTTAATTCAAATATAAATAGGCGAAATGATAAAGTAATTTATTATATATTGTTTTAATGGGCAATAAAAAGCGTGATTGTAAAAATAATTAATAAATGAAATGTTAATCCATCAATAAATACTTCAATTTAAAAAGGGACTTTTAAAAATCAACATAAAACACGAAATAAATACATCATTTTAAAGCGCATTAATATATTCCTTTATTAATAGTGGAATTTCAAAATCTATTTCAAAATGCGATTTAAAAAGAGGAATAAATAATTGGATTTACAAATTAAACTAGAAATAAAAGTTTTAATCTGTCATTTAAAAGACTATTTCTTTTAGCATTTGCATTTTCATTTCCCCTCTGCATTTCCTTTTCCGATTTGCTATTCGATTTGCCAAGTCATTCAGCTTTTCCTTTTAGCCTCTCTATTTACCATTTCCGTGACACTCTGGGGCCTTGCATGCTCAAACGAGGTAAAACAATGCAAATTAGTTACGGAGAGAGACATGTTACAAGCTCTCTGATTGGCTAGTTCATTTTACGTCATGTGCAGAGGTGTGTCAGATGAGCAATGGAGAAGAGAGGATAGGGGATAGTCTGTTGTTCACTACACGTGTAACCATTGCGTTATCAGTGCCTGCTTATTCTCTAACACAAATCATAGAAAATGAAACTCATTGTTAGAACGGGTTAGAACATTCATACTGCACGTGGAAGCAGCAGTGCTGCGCTCATTTTGGCGCAGAGTCTATTTATGATACGATGAATACGCGGAGTTAACGTGAAATATGTTACGGTGCTTATGGCCAAAATGCTTATAGATTCACGCGAAATGTTACAGTTTTACCATTAAAGCATGTGACTGATGTCAGCTGTGTTTTAATCCACCAATATCTACTTTTTATGAAACCGCAAACATACACCATGGTGTGTATTATATGCATATAGTAGATGCAGTGCCGGTGTTACAAATTTTCTGTTACCCGTGATATTTTGTGACCGCAGTAGGCGCTGTTGTCACTGTCGACAAATCTCTACGCAAAGAGCGCAAATTCGGGCGAGGATGCGCTTTGTTCTCGTGCACGTTACTGTGAGCGGGCTTTTCGGAAAGTCTGTTAAGAGTGCTGACGTGACGTGAGTGGCTGAACACGCAGATTGAACTGTACAAAGCAGGATCATTTAATTCCTCTACTGATTGCGTTTGGAATTATTGTGATTGCCATGGTAATTGTTTTATAGCTAACATGTAGGTGTGTGTGTGTATGTATATATATATATATAAATATAAAAAGTGAATACACACACACACATATATATATATATATATATATATATATATATGTGTCTGAGTGCATATTCACTTTTACCCAAATAATAGAACAGCAATCACGACAATTCTAAACGTTGTCCATTTAAGAAACATGAACATAAATTAGCTTTGTATTATACATACATACATGTATTATAGGCTATAAAATGTACATAAGAACATAATATTATAAAACTATATGTTTATAATGTACAGAGTAGTCTTGTAGTCCTACAGCAGGTCACCATATCTCATGATGCACGGTAACAGGCTAAAAAAATCTGTTACCTTCCCCTGTTTTACACAGAATAGCCTTATTGTTCTCCATATTCACTCTTTAGACATCTAATGCCTTCTGTGTCTTATCCTGAAGTGCATTTAGCTATGATGAGAACAGTTACTGTGGTGCAGCAGGTCACCATATTTCAGTGTTGCAGCAGGTCACCATATTTCACGATGCACGGTAAAGGCCTAAAAAAATCTGTTACCTTCCCCTGTTTTACACAGAATAGCCTTATTGTTCTCCATGTTCACTCTTTTGACATGTAATGCCTTCTGTGTCTTATCCTGAAGAGCATTTAGCTGTGATGAGAACAGTGACTGTGGTACAGCAGGTCACCATATTTCACGAAGCACGGTAAAGGCCTAAAAAAATCTGTTACCTTCCCCTGTTTTATAATATATGGGTTAACTTTCTGAAATGAGTGACAATAAAAATTTACCTTTTTCATGTAATTTTCTATTTTTTTAGCTTTATTTTTATTAAATACTAAAGAATAATTTTTTAATATTTTAATATTCTCCCCATCTCCCCATATCGCACATGCCAGTCACGTGGGGGCTCCGTTAGCTAGTTTGCACCAACTGGAAAGCAGATTTACGTGATCGGCACCTGATATTATATCTGTGCAAAATGGATGGTAACATGCAGCTGGGGCTGAAGAACTATCTTTTAAGAGGGGAATATCCCAAAGATGCTGATAAACAGCAGTGTTACATTTTGAAAAGAAGAGCTAACCACTTCGAATCATTGTTATGTTAATAAGCACCTGAGAGAAAAGTACACTAGTGGGTATTGCTATAGGCTTTTCCAATATTCATTATCCCCACTATAAATATAGTCTTACTACAGTAACTGTTAACCATGGTATTTGTGTTTAATTTGTTATAATTCTGCAAAAGCAACGATCGCTATTATTTGATATTTTTCACCCATATTGTACATATTTATTATGCATGCATGGCAACAGTTCATGGAAGGACGTTGATAGCATTTATAACAGATTTTAAATAACTTAAACACAAATTCAAAAATATTTTTTAACTAAATTATTACAGTATTGTATTTTTAGTAATGTAACATTTGAAGGTATAAAGTATTCATTTTGTGATGATTTAATCACGTCTCAGCCAAAAACGGTGTGACTTTAGTGGCGCAAAATTTTGGCTAATCATAATCATAGCTAGCAATGAGGTCAGAGAGGTCCAGATAGTTTTTTAACGTCATAAAAAAATAGAAAAAATACATTAAACTGTTTTCAAATGTATATACAACATACTGTCATAAACTAAATAGACAACATCTTTAACAATAAATTATTATCAATTACAATGAAGTTAACGAAAAGCAAACACAGAACGTTCCCCTAATATTGGTTCCCATTTGGTTATTTTTGGGGAACCAAAAAAGAACGTTCAAAAAACGTTCCATACAGAAATTGGATACAGGTAAAGCTAAAAAATAGAATATAATGAAAAAGGTCAATATTTTTTGTCACTCATTTCAGAAAGTTAACCCGTATATTATAAAACAGGGGAAGGTAACAGATTTTTTTAGGCCTTTACCGTGCATCATGAAATATGGTGACCTGCTGCACCATAGTCACTGTTCTCATCACAGCTAAATTCACTTCATGATAAGACACAGAAGGCATTACATGTCATAAGAGTAAACATGGAGAACAATAAGTCTATTCTGTGTAAAACAGGGGAAGGTAACAGATTTTTTTAGGCCTTTACCGTGCATCATGAAATATGGTGACCTGCTGTACCATAGTCACTGTTCTAATCACAGCTAAATGCTTTTCAGGATAAGACACAGAAGGCATTAGATGTCTAAAGAGTGAATATGGAGAACAATAAGGTTATTCTGTGTAAAACAGGGGAAGGTAACAGATTATTTTAGACTGTTAGTGTGCATCGTGATATATGGCGACCTGCTGTAGGACTAAATGGTTACTTTGTACATTATAAACATATAATTTTATAATATTATGTTCTTATGTACATTTTATAGTCTATAATGGATGTATGTAGAATGTTTAGAATAGTCGTGATTGCTGTTCTATTATTAGGATAAAAGTGAATATATATATATATATATATATATATATGTGTGTGTGTATATATATATATATATCTCTACACATACACACACCTACATATTGGCTATAAAACAATTACCATGGAAATCACAATAATTCCAAACGAATTAAATGATCCTGCTTTGTACAGTTCAATCGTCGTGTTCAGCTACCCACGTCACGTGAGCACTCTCAACAAACTTTCCGAAAAGCCCGCTCACAGTAACGTGCACGAGAACAAAGCGCGTTATTGCCCAAGATTAAAAAGCTGCGCACGAGCACAAAGCGCATCCTCGCCCGAATTTACGCTCTTTGCGTAGAGAATTGTCGACAGTGACAACAGCGCCTACTGCGGTCACAAAATATCACGGGTAACAGAAAATTTTGTAACACCGGCACTGGCTGGGGGAGTGTATCAAGTACAGAAATAAATACTACGTCATACGTCCAACTAATTTTTTAACAATTCGACCATGAAGTATGAGAAGCCAGCACGTTTAACAGTGTAAAGAAGTCACAATACATGACATAGCATGACACCCAATCTTTAAATATTGTTTACATGAACTGCCTTAATTTATTTAGTAGAAGTAAATTGTCATTTTAACATCCAATTGCTGTAACTTATAAAAATGTGAAATTTCTCAAATAACTGTATTTTGATGAACAACCGATGAACATTTGTTTGACAGAAAACGTTCACATCCTTTTAATATAAGTAAAAGAGTGTTAAATATTTTTTCTCATGGCCGGCCCTGTTAAAGTATCAATATAATCATGATCAATATTATATATTTGTGTAATAAATTGTTTGTCCTGAAAGGTTTGGCATTTGTCTGCAGCACTTGTATAAACATAATTTTAGAAGAAGCTTCAAATGTTAAGCCTACGAAAAACAACAAAGATTGAAACTTTGTCATAAGAGATCAAAGAGCTATTGGCTGCTGAATAGTGTAGTGCAGTAATGAGTTGCGGTGGCATCAGGCGCGTTTTCATTCAGCAGAGCCTCTATTCAGAGTCCAGTCCCGTTACCTCATTGACATTCAGTCCCAGCGAGAGAGGGAGCGATAGAGACAGAAAGCAAGAAGACATTATCCAGGACAGAGAGAGCGATTGAAATGCACCAGTGGACACACAGACAGACAGTGTAAGTCCGTTAAATCTCACCGTAATGAAGATTTTATAAAGTTAGAGGCGTTCGCGTAATATAGTGATCAACGAGGAGCGGCGCTAAACGGCACCAGTATGTTATGACCTGAATTTGTGTTGGGAGTTTGGGAAAGACAGGGTGAGGGGTGGAAGGGGGATTTAGTGCATTGCAGGGTCAAACAAACTACCCCCCACCATTGAAAGGGAAAGTAATAGGAGAAAAAGTGCAGCGAGTAGGAAGAAGAAAAACTGATTAAAACGGCATAGAAACGATGAATAGAGAAAAGGTAAGAAATCATTCACAACTGATGCACCGCTGCATCCAATCGTATGCATACTTTGGATTCATATTTACTGCATATATTCTTTGAATTATTAACTGGCCTGCAATAACTAACTTCAATCAGCTCAACAAGTGTCTGCTGAATTACACTACTGAAATTTGTCTGTCTGTGGCTGTTTAATGTGGTAAACTTTCTAGTAGTGGTACGACATTTACATAAGTTTTATACATTATTATTGGTGTATCAAAATAGTTTTGACGTAGTTACTCATTAAGATGTTACCATGATGTGATTTTTTTCCTACTTGACAAAGCATTTACTGTGGACTTAATGTTATTTTATATAAATGCTAATCATTTTATGATACTTTTATTAACATTGCTTTCTTTTTGTCAGCATTGCAATAAATTATTATTATTATCGTATTTGGATTGGCACATTATTATTCACTATATTGATAGGTGACATTAGTTAGCTAAAGTGTTGCTGTGTTTAGTGTTGAAATATAACGTTTTTCCAGTTGTTACAGTCTTAAACTGTATCTTGACTAGAATATCGGAAATCATAACTAAGCAGTAAAACAGTATAAGGGTAGTTGACAGACTAATATACAAATTTAGAAAAAAAATAACAACGAAGATAAATCTCTTTTATAGGCCTTATATTTTACATCATATGTTAATAAATATTACTAATATAAAACAATGTAATATTACCAGTTTGTTTTCTAAATGTAACATGTCACACCATATGACACATGTAGGATTTGTTCATCAACCCATAATCTAGATTAGTGTGTCATATTGACTGTTAAAAGAATTATGTGCTATTGTTTTGTGTGTGTTTTTACATTAAAAAGCTTGCATTTTATTTTACTGTATAGTTATAGAGTATTTAGTCAGCAAGATATTGATAACTATATGAAAGCTACAGTACTTAATATTTCATAGGTTCATGTACATATAGAACATACAGTACATAGAAAGGACTTAGAAATTGTAATCATATATTTACTGCTGAAAACTCACAAATATTAAGCAAAATTAGGTAAAATTAAGTAGTTATAATCTTAATCTGAATACCCCTCCCCCGCTACAATAGCAAATGTGTCAATATGAAAATATGTCAATATGTCAATATAGGCAGAAAATATGTTTTATGTCTTATGTGTTTAAGTAGTCGATTGTATGTAGGCCTATGTTATGAGTATGATGTTAATCACAGATATAATTATTTATCATACAGTGAGAATTTGTTTTTAAAGGATGGGGGGATATGAAAGATATCTCAGTCTATCAATCATACAGTATGGGTCAAATTTTTACTACTCATTTTTCTCCAATAGCACATGGGAGCGGTGATGGTCTAAAACACTGCTTTTTAGATATGAAGCTCTATGTGATGGGTTATCCTGCCTGGAATGTTTTATTTAGGATTTTTCCAATGTTCTAAAATAAACATTTGAGAGCAGTGTTTATTCAGTGCTTTGACTCTTGATCTTGGGCTTGAGAAGCATTGTTCTCCTCCAGGGCACAATGACCTGTCAGACTCAATTTCATGAATTTACGACATGCAATAACAATGTCTTATGATGGCTTTGGCCAATATCAGTACATGAAATCACAAGAGGTCTGTAATATACTGTAGGTGGACATTGGCATGCTTATATTGAAACGTGTTGTCATTTTACCAAAAAATTACATTTAAAACTAAAAAAGACTAAAGCTATGATTTTAAACTAAAATAAGTTATATCAATATAAAGGATTTACAACAAGTAAACAGACCAGACTGAACAAATGTTGTTGGAGATCTCTGGAGAAATCTGTAGGGTTTACTCACTCTCTTTTTCTACATATAGCTGTGCCTGCTGTGATTTCCTGAAGTGTGAGGCTTATACTGGACACTGAAGTTTACTCTGAACCTGAACTTAAAGAGAGAAAAGATGTCACGTTCAGATGAGGTCAACAAGATGACAGAGAATGTCTATAAAGTATGTCTGCTCATACACAGCACGGTGCATCTAATGTGTGCACAGATACACAGATATACTACTCCATCCTTCTGTTTTGCGAGTAAAATGATTCACTTGTAAGTTAAAAGTATTTTAATAAGTGATTTTTCTGTATTCAGGGCATCCTGGACCAGTTTAACCCCAGTCTGAAGAACTTTGTCACAATGGGGAAACATTATGAAAAGGCTTTGACAGGTGAGACATCACTTAATGCACTTTAAAAAATTCAGCTGCCTTATAAAGCTACTTTTATTTAAATTAAGAATTGAGTCAATTGTACTTAATTATTGAACTGACTTGAAAAATCAAGTTGTAAAATAAGTCAATTTAAAAGCTTATTTAATTTAAACTTAAAAATGTAATGAAGCCTTTTAATTTATGTTCTTTTTTTACAATGTGGAGTTAGGCTATGAGGAAGGAACATTTCCTTAAATTTTCGAGTTAAAAGTTTTAACTTCACTATACTAGGGTACGTCCAAACTGACTTTTTAAAGTTATTAATGAATGTTTGTTAAGTAAATGTAAATGTGGCCACATTCTATATAGATGTAGATATGTCCATCTGTGAAAACCCAGCTCATTTTTTGAGATTTACTGTTTTCTACAAAATTTAAAAAATATATATAATAAAGGTAAAAAACAATCTGTGAAACCCTAACCTTGATCTTTAATATTAATTTGACCTTCAAATAATTTTGGATTAACAGTCACAGATTGAAACCAATGTTTAGGAAACCAACTTCTAGCATTCATTAAGCAAACTGATTAAACCTTGTCTCAAAAAAATCATGAATTTCAGTATTTATTATAATATAAATAGATATTTGCAGCAATAACCACACATGACCTGTTTTGGTCATTTTCATGACTATAACTGCTTTGATGCTCCTAATCTCATAATTAGATTATGGGACTTTGGTCTTCACAGATGAGGTCATAAATAAAACTTGACAAAATGTCAGGGGACCTCACATCATACAAACATGTTAAACCAGTTTATATTCTTTTCTGTAGTGAATGAAATTCCTCAAGAGCTCTCATGTATGTTAATCAACACGTTGCCTGCCAAACAACCATGTGTTTTGTTGAAGACCGACTTCTGTAACATGGCCTTTCTCTCTTTCGGTCTGCTATACAGGAGTCACGGTCGCAGCTAAAGGATACTTTGATGCACTGGTCAAACTGGGAGAACTGGCCAGTGACAGTCAGGGCTCAAAAGAGCTGGGTAAGAGAGCGCTAAAGGAAATACAGTTTAAGAACAAGAGACTACAGAGGAAGAAAATGAAGAGGAAAGCCTGTACAATAAAATGGAGATTAAGAAACTAAGGGAAAGGGAGAGAGGGGTAAAGAGAGAGAGGTCTTTGTTAAAAGATTAACAACATCACATGATCACATTGTACTGCTGAAAACAGCGGGGGTGGAAGAGAGGGAGGGGGGAGGCAGAGAAGGAGAAGGAAAGATGCCAAATTGCACACACAGTTGCTCTGTAGGGGATATAGACAGCGACATCAACTGCCCAATGGAACCACAAACAAAACAGGCCACACATTTTCATCATCAATGAAACTCAGGAATGGGCAGACAAGGCCAGTGGGTATCACAGGCGCTAAGTGAATAAATTGTTTTCTTTATCTCTCGTTTGGAAGACTGTTTGTAATGCGACATTTTAATTAGACATCACAGTCTACAGTTTATGACATTACAAATTAAGAGTCGGTAGCTTTATTGTGATTACAGATGAATGTAGCTCCTACACAGTGAAAGGAAATAACGTTTCTTAACGATCGGGGGATACTATATAGTTAAGTTATATTTAACAGACTAAAATTAAACATTGAACATAACTGAACTATACACATGCTACATAAAGTGCATGTGTGCAAATACCATAGAAACAGCAAGAAACTACAACTCCACATAAAAGGCACAGTAGGAGATATACCTTAGAAACAGTAGAAACAACATACCTTACTTGTTTCATGTAATTTTTGCCTCATTTGCACTTAGTTTCAGTTTTTTAAACTCAGACACATACAAATTAAAACGCAATAGAATCTCTGTTTGTGGTGTTTCTGATATTATACCTTTCCTTTCTCAGGTGACACGTTATTTCAGATGGCAGAGGTTCATAGACAGATCCAGGTCCAATTAGAGGATGTGGTGAGTATAGGAAAAATTTATGTGTTATAGAGAGAATGAACTAAAGTCATGTCATTATTTTCATTTATTTAATCTTATTAGTGCATCACATACATGTCTTTAAATTATCTTCAGTTAAACAGCATACTTAGACAAAACAGCAGCATATCGACACTGATAAAAAAAACAGAATTTATAGATTTTCATAGGTTTTCCATGTATAGTGTCAAAAAACTGGAATTCTTTTTCACAGATTTTCATTTATTTTTTAAAATACAGTCAAAAAAGTAAAATTACAGAAAAGACCGAAAATATACAAGAAAAAAAACTTTATTTTAGAGTTTCTTTCTGGTCCCCAGCTGCCAGGAAATTTCTGTATTTTTACAAGATTATTTTAAAGTGTATGCACATAATGAACGCATGACAAGTCTTGCTACCAGGATCCTCAATTTCCCTGTTCAGTATTTTTTTCCCAGTTCAATATTCAATGTATTGTTAAAGCACATAAAGGAACTTTTCTAAGGGATGCACTAGGGACACTCCTAAACCCTAACAGGTGTAATATGTGCCATTAAAATGATATTGGAAACACAGAAATGACTCCTACAAATCTGTTTTTCCTACCAATGGAAGATGATTGAGAATTATGTTTCTCTTTGTCTGTCTGCATGCAGCTGAAGCTGTTTCATTCAGAGCTGCTGTCTCAGCTGGAACAGAAACTAGAGTTGGACATCAAATATCTAACTGTGAGTGTGAAATACTGCTCTTTAAATTTAGGATTAAATATTCCATCCATCAGTCATCAGCTTTCAACTTCACACACAATAGTCTTATATTATGTAAAGAAAAAATAAGTGTATTTATATATTCTTTTTGTTAATTGTGTCTTACTAAACTATGCATGCAAAAAGATTCCAGTTGGGTAAAGCAAAACAAAACTACTTAATTCAGGAACTCATTGGAAAATAGTTAACAACTTCTCCTGGACACAAATATATTGTAGAAGATGATGTGATAATTCATTCAAAAAAATGAATGAATGGTTCTGTATACTGTGTTAGGTTATATGAGACCCAATCCTCTTTTTTTGATTGCACTTATGCTTTTGTTGTACTTATGCTGTCCCAATTGCTTCCATTGCCTACCCCACATGTAAGTAGCTTTGGATAAAAGCGTCTGCTAAATGACTAAATGTAAATGTAAATGTAATTGACAGCTTGTAATTGAAAAGATACAGAAGTTTAAATTCGGCAAAGAGATGAACATTCCAACAAAATCTCATGGCAAATGATCATTATTTTACGTGGTGGATTCACATACAAGTTCATTCGTAATCTGCACCTCGGAAAATAGTTCAGTTTTCCTGTGAGATCTGGTTGATCACATTGGAGCCCTAAACATAGGCTCAGATTGGTCCAGGAGAGCAGGAATTTGTGTACTGTACAAAACAATATCTATGAAAAAATATACATACTTAAATTGTTGCAGGAAACTCACTGTAAATCTATAAAATGTTCAGCAGAAGCATCACTTATGATATTACAAAATGCATGTGATAAATGAAACTTGTTTCTAGGCGACGCTGAAGAAGTACCAGAGTGAGAGGAAGTCAAAGGTAGAGTCTATCGAGCGCTGCCAATCACAGCTCAAGAAGTTGCGGAGGAAGAGTCAATCCAGTCGTCACCCCAATAAGTACGGAGACAGAGAGATGCAGGTACTTTCCATTTTCTCTTAACAAGCTTGATACCTTGACCAGAATTTAGGAGTCTGAAATACATAGTAAAACAAGCTGAGTACTAAACCAAACTTCTTGTATGTTAGTTTGTCATTTTTATGTTACTGTGAAGACAACTTGGGAGCAATAGTTGCACCCTAAAAGCTCTATACTGATCATTAATATGGGAATGAGGACTAACACATTGTTAGATGCACAAGATTTATTTCAAGCTTTGGAAAGATGGATATACCGTATGTACAACATTTACCATAAATTCTAGTTAACCAATGCTTTGTCATATTTTGGACTATTTCTTTAAAAAAGTGTTTGAAAGTGTCCAAACACAACTTTATTCATAGATTGACAAAAGCGGATGCATATAACGAACAAGGTCACTTTGCATTAAAAGCTAAATTGTATCGCTTGCCAGTTCTTTGAGGGTAGTGTTCATTACAGTATACTCTAATTTACTACCAGTTATTTGTCTGTATGACTCATAATGGTCAATTGAGCTCAGTTTGGAAGCCTGTTTGTTCGAGACCCAGTGCCCTACATACTAAAGCTGATTTGTGAAAGTAAGACTTTATTTTCCATGCGTGAATAAGTGTTTGTTTATTTAAGCATGTGAATTAGCCTGCACCTGTTTTAGCTGAAGTCACTTTATCCTCCAGGGCCGGATACTGACCCAAACAAACTAGTCTTTATTATGCATTCAAGATGCAGTTCAGATTTTTAAATAACAATACTCATCATTGCCATACAATGGCAATCTCAGTTACTACAGAAACATTTGACTATTGTATAGTATTTGACTTTGTGTTCAAATATCATCATGCTGTTATATTATATGCTATTGACCTCCCCTTCTACTCCATCATTGTTTTTTTTTGGCATTTGCTTTGAGGCTGCATTTCTTTTACAAGTGTACTGCCATGCTTTACTTTGTAATGGAGGTACTACACCGATGCCATTTTCCAATATATTTTTCAATATAATGGGATTTTGTTCTTTAGAATCGCAGATCTCATTTACAGACGCATTGAAAGATTATTATTACCCTCGCCCCAAATTCCCGTGGAGATTTTAAAACCCACCCTACCATAGCTGACTAGAGCCCAATCTATCTTTGTTTGTGTAAACCTAATCTCTGCTATCACGTGTTACTCTAAGCATGTGTGTTTTGTTTAGAAAGAACTAAAACAGTTAGTTTGAGATTAAGCAGATCTCCGGAAGAGCTGATTTGAGGCATAGGAAGCTAGAGAGGGAGATATTTTGAGACAATAGGAGCATAGTTGTGAAAAGCTTTAAGGAAAGTAAGTAAGTGTAAAGAGGACAACAAGTTCAAGTCACTTGATGAAAAATAATAAGGAAGGTTTCTTCATGTACTTTCTTTTCTTACAAACATGCCTTTGTATACTGTACTAACTCTTGGCTCTTATGGCAAAGATAATGTTAAATGCTTTGCATTTGTTAGTCATTTTGGATATAAGCATCCATAAAAGGATAAATGTAAATATTTACTCACCAACTTTCCAAAGCAATGTAACACAGTGGAACACAAAGACATGATGGTAAATAATGGGAGTATTTTTAACCTCATTGGCATTGTAGTATTCACAGTCAGCAATGAATATTTAAATAATATTTATTAACTTATTTTCAATACAGAAGTGTTTTTACATTATGTAAAACATAAAGATGTGTGGTGTATGGATGTTGAACAGTTGTAGAAACACTATCTGCGAGCTGCTCTCAGAGATTTATCAATCTATATTTGTTTTATAGGACAGCTGGAATGCTGTATTGACCAATCAGCATCCAGGACCAAAATTGAGACGGTAAAAACATCTCTCTCTCTTTCTCTCTGTAACAGTATGTGGAGTTGATGAGTCGTCGGCAGGGGGAGCTGGATAATCTGGTTGCCGTTGGTTACCGCTCTGCTCTGACAGAAGAAAGGCGCCGGTACTGCTTCCTGGTGGACCGTCAGTGTTCTGTCACCAAACTCCTCACCAACTACCACTGCAAGGTATAAACTCCTCACCAACTACCACTACAAGACATAAACTACCAAGAAACTACACACTCCAATTGTGAAATAAGAGTATGAATAGATACAATTGTTGTTTTAGAAACCTAAAAAGTAAACTTTTGTTGGATAGGTGAGGGAGCTCTTGTCTCAGAAGCTGTCGTCGTGGCAACAGTCATGCTCCCAGCCAACCAAACTACCGGAGCGAGCCCTGAACCTGATGCGTCACACATCCCCCCAGAGCTCTGGAGGAGCTGGACTAGCTGAGGTCCTGAGGAACGCTAAACTAGGAATCTCACAGTCTGGAGAGCAGGTGAGAAAATCAGTTTTAAAATGCTGGTTTTGCAGACTGGTTTAGGATGCAGGTGGCAATAATAATGTCTAGTGAAACAGAAGAAGAAACAGGCATTACAGGCTTTCCTGTTGCTCAGTGGTTAAAGTGTGATGCAAGTACCTTCTCCGGATCGGTTCCACCTATGTGGAATGATCTGCCCACTGCTACAAGATCTGCAGATTCTGTAGCCATCTTTAAAAAACGTCTGAAAACACATCTCTTCCGTCAACACCTGACTGATCAGTTCTGACATACTGTGTATACTGTGTTAGGTTATATGAGAGCAGTCTTCTTTTTTGATTGCACTTATGCATTTGTTATCCTTATGCTGTCCCAATTGCTTCCATTGCTTACCCCACCTGTAAATCGCTTTGGATTAAAGTGTCTGTCAAATGCATACATGTAAACGTATTTTAAACATTTTAAGAAACCATTTTTTAGTCTTCATAATACAACCTATATGCGACAGAACGTCAAAGCATCTGTCAGACTTTAATAAATCATGTGTTTTAAAAAACAATATATATATTTTTGTTGAGCTTGAAGCTATGTAGGAAATTGGTTGCCAGTTATTAAGTCAGATTCAAGTATTGCATATATCCGTGAGGTAAAAAGAATTCTCCTGAATTTTATTCACAACGGTTTCGCCTTCTTCTTTTCTCAGAGATTGTCTGTACAGGAAGTCCCGCCTTTGTTAAACGGTGACAGCAGCAGTAGGTCTCAGCAGCAGCGGTCTGCCCCCTCTGAAAACCTCTCCCAGTCTCTCCCGGGCCTTTCTCCCAGCTCCTCGCCTCACCCGCAGCCCAACAGCAATGGCCACACCCACTCCAATGCTTCAGCCAGCCCCCAACAAGTTTCTCTCCAGTCTGTAGTGAGCGTGACTGGCTTACACACCTCCCCATCATCTTACAGTTCCCTGCAGGGCTTCACTCCACCCCTGACCGCCCCTCACAGCCCTCCACTACCCCACAGTGCACCCCTCTCCCGTGCCCTCACACCTGTGCCTTCCAACCCCCTTCAAGGAGTGGTGAATTCACCCAGTGCTTTTAATTTGCTGAAAGGAGCAGAGGTCTACTCTACCTCCACACTACCACTGCCCAGGAGACAGCCCAGCGAGACTCGCACAGGATTCTTTGGTGAGCGCGTCTTTTTATTGCAGGAATCTCATGAAGAAAAGTCTGGGTTTACTGTTATTTTTAAGTATAATATTTTTTCCATTTTTATATGTTTTGCATAAAATGAATCCAATTTCAGAAGCATTTAAATGTTCGCATTGTGACAATTTCATGTTTTACATTTTACATATTTTGTTGTCTTTCCATTCAATTCTTTCAACACATTGTGCATGTAAACTAAACTAAACTAAATTATATATATATTTTTCTCATTATATACAGCAATGAGAAAGGGACAAATTACAGTAGCTAGACTTCAAAGAATCAGAAGATAGATACAAATTCTTCAATGATATTAAGATTTTTGCCATCTTTCTTTTGATCCTTCAACTGTTTCACACATCCTGTTCTTTTCTGTCTTTGTTCAGGCTCTACTCTTCCTCGTGTGCTCCCTCTCTCTCCTCCGACTCGTGTGGAGGCTCTGTTCCCTCACTCACCTGACTCCTCAGATGGAGAGAAAGATGGAGATAGAGGAGGAGGTTCCTGTCTGCTTTCCTTCCTGCCTGGAGACACTCTCAGCCTGCTGATCAGTGAACCCAGAGACGGCTGGCACTACGGCCAGAATGAGCGAACCGGGCGGTATCTGCTCTTCGATTATTTAAACATTAATATGTTTTGCAATTTGCACTAGTTGGCGCCGGTGGGCTTTTGCGTTGTCAGGGTCTGCAGACTCATTTCCAATCATATAACACTGTCAAGTTGTTATGGCTTAATGAAGTGCTCGGCAATGTAAAGAGGATCTGTCCTATCGCTGATATATTACTTTCTTTATTTTTATTTAAAAACACCCATATTTGCCGGCAAAAAAATCAGTTGTTTCCCCTACAACCAACCCTGGCGTCCCAAAATCTCATCGGCGCCATCTTGTGTAGCTAGCGAATTAAATCCCCCTAATTAAAATCTACAGAAAATCTAATAAATCCATAAAATGTTATCAGACACTGAATATTTTAAAGCTATTGTTTGGTTTGAATGTATTTTTAAGTGCAGATGGAGATGAAGAGCGTTGAAATTACTTTTTAACATGATATTGATAATAATTCTTTATTTTTTATCCAGAGTGTACCTGCTCATCGATTATTTAAACATTAATATGTCAAAAAGCATTGATTAGTCATTTTACGGTGTTGTTCTAAACTTTCCTTCATAGAAAAGGCTGGTTTCCCTTCTCCTACACTCAGCCTTACCCAAACACACCTGGACAACAAGATATCAGGTCTGTGGAGTCTGTTTCACTCATTCAAAAAAGCTAAAATGATTAGACATAATTACATAATTCCCTTTTGTTCTCACGTCTCTCATCGAATCAGTCCTCCTCCCCTGTCCAAGATGAACAGCACAAGCATGGGGCAGTTGGACATGCTGTCCCCTGGTGGTCACCATCATCAGGCCAGTCCTGACTCAGAAGAGGAGAGGAATGTCCTATCTCAGCGTGTCAGCACCTTCAGGCCTCGCCCCTACAGCATGCTGAATCCTGAAACCACCAAGATGAATCCACGACTTGCAGGACAACGCCTGAAGGACAGAGTCAGTCAAATAAACATCAGTCAGCTTCTACCAGCATTTACACATCAAATGAAACTCTGTTTTCCTCCTCACAGATATACACTGATTTCACCTGCCCTCCTCCGTCCCCGACCAGGTACAGTTATTTAGCTCTGATATAAAAAATAATAATAAAATGTTTTATGGAGGATTTACACGTTGCCTCTATACAGGACCAATCCGTTCGCCCACATTCGACTGAGGAAGACGGTGACCAATGATCGCTCAGCTCCAGTTATACAGTAAAACCCTTGAGTGTTAACCAGAAACATGTTGTCGGTAATAAGACCACTAATGCCTTGCAGTGTCTACTTTATTTCGAGACAACACTGTATTCCTTTTATTTTTGCAAAGAGCATATTCTGAAAGTGTCCAGAATTATAGAATGGGCAATTTGTATTAGATGGCGCCGGTGAGCTTTTGCATTGTCAGGGTCGGCAGACTACCGTCATATAATACTATCAAGTTGTTTTGGCTTAACTAAGTGCTCAGCAATGTAAAGAGGATCTTTCGACCTATCGCTGATATATTACTTTCTTCATTTTATTTGAAAAACACCCATATTTGCTGGAAAAAAATCTGTCGTTTTTCATACAACCGACCCTGGTGTCCCAAAAGCTCATCAGTGCCATCTTGTGTAGCTAGCGAATTAAATCCCCCTAATTAAAATCTACAGTAAATCTAATGAATCAGTAAAATTGATCAGACACTGAATATTGTAAAGCTATTGTTTGGTTTGAATGTTTTTAGTATTAAGTGCAGATGGAGATGAAGAGTGTTGAAATGACTTTGTAACATGATATTGATAAAAATTCTTTGTTTTCATGTAATACATCAAACTGCACAATTTCAAAAGTTGGAAAGTAGAAAATGGAAACGATGCCTTTCCTCTTCAGTGTTTTTGGAGATATCCTTGATTCATCCATTGTTTTAGATTTACCTAAAGAGTAGAATTTGTTCTGAGATTTGTTCAAAGATTTACAGTATGTTATCATTTTACCCACCAGGTACATTCCAATGAATACAGAAACTGCACGGCTACCATTTTAGGCAGCTTTAAGCAGTTGTGCTTGTTTGGTACCTTTGTCAGAATAAGTATAAAAAATTCTGTAGGCTAAACTATTTTTTTTATTCATAAAGGAACAGTTCACCCAAACACTCACCATTTACTGATTCAGATGTTGCTGAATGGAAAAAGCTGTACGATCTTTCAATACAACCTTTTGCTTTTCTTGGAAAAAATGGGTCAGGTAAAATGTGAAGGCGAGTGAATTAGGACATTTTCACTTTTGTTTAGACAAAGTCGTGCAGAGTACCAAAACAACCTTGTAGCCAATCAACAGTACGGTGCACAGTGCATAGAATAGACATTAGTCGAGCCAAGCGCTGACAAAAGCGAAAGATGGGGGTAGGGGTATGTCTGTTTTGGTGATTTGAACATCAACAACGGCTATGAGAAATCGTCATCCTGCCTTTTTGTGTACATGCCACACTCGTGAAAATAAATTTTCTTAAAAAGTGAAATAGAAAGGTTCTTCAGATGTTAAGGTTCTTTATGGAACCATTTAGACAAAAAGGTTCTTCTATGGCATCGTGAAGCACCTTTATTTCATGAACATACTCTTGCAAGATACTTTTTCAAGAAAATATGAAGTTTGTTTTTTCCTGTGTAATTGTATAAAGACAAGGCATTTTAGAGCATTCTGGGAGGAGAAGAAAGTTTACTGGTTGGTGCAATAAATAGGAAGTAGGATTTATGAGTGGTTGAATGGAAAAGTGAAGTACTTTGTTAACTACAGTAGGGGTTTTGGAAAGATTTTTGAGGAGGAAAGTATTGTTCAAGTCTGAAAGGCTCTCATCTTTTTTCCCTTTGTTCCCTTCAACTGTCTTATATATTTATGTATTCTAAACCTTTAAAACTATAGCGTGTAGTCCTGAGTTTCAGCAGATGAAGGCAATACAGAGAGGAATTCTGAAGAGAAGCAAAGAAAGCTCTTGAATGTTGAGATGTGTTAGAGAATGTGACTGTGGTAAAGCACTGTACCTATAGGTTTATTAAAAAGCATTCCTCCTTACCCACCTTTTTCGTGGGATTATTTCCGTGAGAAAGCATTTTTCGTCTGTATATTTGTTTCCAAATTATTACGGATGAAAGAATTGCATTTAAACTGGCATAGCTTTAATTATAATATTAATGCTCATAAAAGACATAAGCTTTGATATCTTCAAATATTAACTTTTAGTTCTATTTAAAATGTTTCTATGATACAGAGATATTAAAGCGAGAAAAGCAAAAAGGTCTCCATTAGAGCTTCTACATGTTTATTGTGAAGAAGATGATTTATCCATGTTAAGACAGAATGATTTTGAAAAAAACTTTAACAGATCAGTATCACTGGTTTTCATTTGATTAGTGACCTAATTATACTGCAGAATCATAAATCTTTTTTTAAATCCTTAAACTTTATTTTTCACATTTAAATGAAAGCAATTCCAGGTTTTCAGCGTAGTCTCTGACTTGGATGTAACTGTATGTTATTTTATAATATTATCTCTATGTTATCTTGATTAAATTTTGTTTCTATTTTTACTGTACTTATCCTTATTTTCCCAGAGAACCCTGCTATGGAGCACTGGCTGATCTCATTGGCTTTAATTCGTACAGTCACTAACAGTTACATATTATACATTTCAAGTAGGAGTGTATAATCTGTCACTACTTGTTCTTAAAATGTTTCTAATTAAACAATTAAAAGAGGCATGAAGTCAGCTGCAGGATGCTCAGGGTGAAAGATTTTGCTCAGGCAAGCACATAACTACAATATATTTGTTTTTTGCTCAGATGAGTATTGTATTTGTAGTCGTAGTCACTATGGTTCAGTCATATATTCTGTTACTCTTAAATGTTGTAACTTTGCTAATTGTATCTCCTTGAATCTCCAGTTCTAGACTCAATAAAGTTATTCTCTCTCATCTCTGTTGTGTAATTTTTTACTCAAACAATTATGCATGCAAAAGCCAATAAGCCAAATAACTTTTACCAGGTAAACATTACTGGTGTTTTTTGGTAAAAGGACATAACTTTGCCAGGTATATTTTGTGATATACAAAAAAATGATTCCAAAACAGGTTTTTAAATAAACAGCTTTTATTTAGAGCAAGTGCAACTAGAGACAAAAACAGGTGGGCCATACTGTACAGGATTCTGAAGGGCTTCCTTTAAAAGTTTTTCAGCCAGTCCAAGTTTCTCCCCTGTGGGTCACACGGGTGCACTGGAACATCCGGCATGTTTCCATCATCTCGCACTGGGACTAAGGGAGGAAATAGTTAAACACGGTAAATAGATGTAACAGGTATCTTGTAAATTACAAGCAAAGTTGGATCATCCTACATTAAATATGTAACATCTAAATCTAAATAGTATACCTGGATAATTGTATGGAACTGCTTGGTTCATCATTCCTGTGTACTTTGTCCAAGGACTCACAAGTGGCAAAACGCAAGCTGATAGCAAAAACATGTTGTTAATTTAACAAAGCATAGAATGCACTTTAAATATACTGAGGTTGATCGATATACTGTATCACACTCACCCAGCAATCCAAGCCCACAGGCTGTTGTCACTACAGGCTCTTTATTCCATGCATTCTTCAAAAACCTTCCGACTAACGAAAGAATAAAGACTGGTGTTGAAGAATGATGCATATCTAATCAAGGAACATTTCTGCTATTGCACACAAATGACACAATAACTTTGACATTCTTTGAGGTTTATGGATTACAGTGGATAACATCTTTACAAAATAATGTGGAGGTGTTATAGTTCTATACATGGCGTAACGTTACTTCATTAAACAGCATATAGGTTCGAAAACTAATGGTACTTTTTAGGTACGATGTATTGATGCTCTTGGGTCTTTACACGTGTGAACAACGAATTAAATTGATAATTAATTTCACTAAATATTTGTAAATTATTCACATATTACAGTATCTAAATACATAAATTCAAGACATTCAAAACATCGAAAGGCTACTACAGGAACCCAAGGTCATCACAGTATCTACACGTTTAAAATAAATAACTTCTCACTACGTATATGTATTTATATTTTTCCTATGATATTTAAAAATCCGTTGTCGTAAGATGAAATCAAACCAAACCAAACCCGTGTGAAACAAATATCAAAATCAAGTAGCTAACACGCTAAATGTACTCACAGGCTGCCATGTTTCCGTCTGTAGTCCGTCACTACTTGAGGTTTGTGGGAATTGAGGTTCTGAGACATCATTTGATGACGTATTTGATCCGGATTGGTCTAGTTGTAACGACGTATTTTATACGCGTCTCGTGCTCAAGTGAGATGTTATGGGAGCCGAAATGCTCGAAATTTAGAACAGTTTAGAGAAAGATACAGCTGTATGTGTGAATTAGGTTAATATATGATTTCTTTCAGACATGGTTATTGTGTGGCATTTTTTTATTAACCGATGAAGTGTTAAACAGATAGTTTCAGTAGTTATTTACAACTACCTACTGCACATCATATATGACACGCGCAACATGAGTAACTAAAGGTAAGTAAACGTCTAAAGGTCATGGAAAATATGGCTGGATGATGTTGACTTGATTTAATTAAGTGAATTTAATTAGGATTGTGAAATTGACAATATAATGGGTTCCTGTAGCCTCTATGTACTTTTGTATTTGGATGCTCATAACCATGTATTGAAAATCATTTTTGTGCATGTCAGTGCGTTTCATATGATGGAGGATTTCTCAGACCTCGCGTTACCTCCACTGTTTGGGGGTCACATCCTGGAGGCTGAGCTGGAGACAGGTGGGGTGGAGCTGGGCCCCAGTGGCAGTGAGCTCCTGGATAATGACGAGACACCGTCCGGCCCCGGACAGGATGGAGAGGAAGAGAGGAGAGAACTGGACAAAAGGAAGTACCAGGCTCTCAGCAAGAGGTGCAAGGAGATTGAACAGGTGAACTGTTTGGCAAAATCAACTAATCATTTGCACAAAAGAAATGATAACTCCACATCTTTCTAGAGCACAAATTATTTTGGTTAAAGAAAATGTATTAAACTAGAATGTAGGAATAGAAAAGGTGAATTTGTAAAGAATACCCTGCCTTTACAATTGCTCTGTAGTGTCAGAGAGTAATACCATGGTATTTAAATATATACTATGGTACTTAAGTCAATGTACCATTTAGCACTCAAAATGGAATTCCAAGGTACATTGAAGAGGATCTGTGCAGTATTATAATTTTATAATAATATTACAAGAATATATTACAGTTACACTTATGACATCTCAACTCAGTATTATTTACTGTCTTGTATGATAACATACAAATATAGAGCTTGGGCATTTAAAAATATTATTTACTGAAAATCTTTAAAAATTCACCTTTATCACATGTGTATTGGCAAAATAAAAGTTATGGTTTTAAAATGCTTTTCGATTTGAGTGATTCCTCTTTTAGTTTTTAACTGAAATATTCTTGACTGAAAGCAATATGAACACTCTGTCAGGTGAATGTGAAGATTTTGGGTCGCCTTCATCAAGTCCAGAGACTGACACGGCGACTGAGGAAAGAAAGGAGGTATATTTGGGTTTATTTACTTTATTATATTCTACTCAACACAATAAATAAAACAACAGTCTCATGTTATAGGAAAATAAGAGAAGATTTAAATGCGTTTCAGGTTTCTTATGAAGACTCTGGATTTATATGGAGATGACTACAGGACCGCACAGCTCACCATCCCACTGGAGGTAAAACAGAGAATGCTTGTGTTCCAAACAACTGATGCTTATTTTTATACGTGCATCTTTTTACTGCATCCAATTTTGATTTTAAATTGATCTGTGGGACTGAGCATTCAGCATTCATAAATGGTACGTTAGCATCAGTCAGTTCAGTCAATAAATAATAATATACATAATATACATTGGTTGCCATTACTTTGGCAATTAGCTGATAATGGAAAAGAATGAAATGCGGTCTTGCATTCTTGTGGTGGTTATGATGGGTACGGTGTCATTCTGGTACTGTACTGTACTATGGCACAAACATGCTCAATTGTTCATATCAGTGAATTCAGATACAGAAACAACTGTAGTCTTATGTAGGAAGTTGTTTCTTATTTTATCAGAATGTTTAACATGTTTCTTGATCAACAGGATGAAGGAAAAGCTGGTTTAGATTCTGCTCTTGGTGCTGATGAAGACAGTTCCTCCCCTACATTTCCTCTTCAATCAGCTGGTGGACCCAAGAAAAAGCGACACAGAGTTCAAAAGGAAAGAGACAGAGATGCTCAAGTAAGAGGGACTAAACTACTGCAATTATTTGACTGACAGTATTTGACTGTTTTAACTTTCCATTATATAAATTGGATGGGTAATATTTCATTTATTAGTATTATGTATGTAAATACATTTTTAAAGGCTGTTTGCAGGACAAGTTTAATAACTGATAGAGATACTTGCCTTAGCGAACACTAAATTAAACAAAAACACTATGGGGTGGTTTCCCTGACAGGGATTATTTTAAACCAGGACTAGGCCTTAGTTAAATTAAGATATTTAAATCTCTTTTATTAAAATGCCTTAAATAAAATATTACAGGTGTGCATCTTGAGACAAAACAACGGGAATGACATATTTTAAGATATGTCACATCAATTTATTTTAAGTTAAGACAGCTCAAACTTTTATTTTAGTCTGTGAAACCAGGCATAAACATTCTAAAGTTTTTCATATTTTTCCCTCCCCCACAGCCAGAATCTGAACACCCCATGCTGACTGAAGGTCAGTTCACAGGCTTTCCCAGTCCTAATTCTCTCTCTCACTGATCCCAGAGCAGTGATGGGCTACTACATCATACCAGTAATATACTGAATTACAGGTGTTTTTGAAATAATTTCATTTGATTTTTTTTTTAAATAAACATTTTTTGAGTAAACTTCTTTATTGTACAGCATATGAGTTCAATCTTTGTTGAAGGAAATCTTTTTGTAACCATGTTAATACAACACATTGTTTTACAATACAGCATACTAAACAGCATAATAAACAAATTGATTGCTTACATCTCATTCATTTCACATCAGTACAAATGAAGTAAACATATCAAACGGATTGAAGGGTCCTTGTTGGAAGCGTTCTTTCTATCTGTGTTTGCCGTATCTGTTGAAGCGGCGGTACAAGAAGCTGATCCTCTTTTCCAGGTTGTGCCGGTCCTCTGTCATCATTCGGTCTCCAACCATCCGCTTCTTTCTGATGAGACGCTGCAGCTCGTTTCCATGGAAACCTTTGAGCCATACAGGGCCTTTGATTAAGTCTTTTGGATGGGCTTTAAATTCACCTGCATTAAAAGATAAACAACAAACATACTAGTTTTAGTTCACTGTCTTGAGTAACAACAATACCGCAATCATTTTAATGTGATTTTTTTCTTCCCTAAAGACTGTCTTTGTTGGTGTGTGTTATGAATGCTTTTGGTGTCATGATACACCAGTACAATAATATAATGTCAATCTCAAAGTTCCTGTTTAGGAAAGAGTACTTAATTTTCAACACTCAATTTGTTTAAACTGACTATTGAGTTATACACACAATTTGTTTGCATTCCTACCTACATAAAAATGTGGATAAAACCCACTAGAGTTCACAATCAGATAAAAATTGCTTACGAAATGCCAAATAACAGGAATTCACTGACCCAAGATTCCTATGTTGTCATACACTCCAAACATGCTTCTCTTCTCTGTCCATCGGTCCACTTCTTTCAGTTTGGGAATGGCATGCATTCGTACTCTAGCGCAAGTACCTGTAATATACATATATGGGAAATATTTACACGTTTTATTTATATTTACCAATAATTTCAATTATATATAAATCTGTATTCGTGGTTATATTTTATATATTTATTATTTTATAATTTATACATGTGTATGTGTTTATAAATACACAATTAATATGCACCAAGTACACAGACATATAATGTACACACAAACTTTTATTCTGGATGCGATAATTTTAGAAAAAATATTTTTTCCTAGCTTCAGCTGCTTTGAAAAAAGATAACTTCTTGCTAATTTACTGACAGAACGTTAATTGCAAGGAATTAGGGGGGACAAAAAAAAGGATAAATCTCTATTTTAAATATAAAATGATATATTATTAACAGTTTGTTTTTTAAAATGTTTACGGTCACACCATAGAACACGGTACGTTTTTTTTGTTAACTACCCAAATATACATTCTCAGAGAATGTATTTATTACCAAGATATTGAATAATCTGCATATATTTTACAAAATCATTGATTACGAAGTCCAGACATCAGTAACATATCTACATGTCTATTTAATGAGTTATCGACACGTTTTTGAGAGACAACATTAAAATTCACCAGAAGCAATAACACCCAACAAACAGAGAAGTAAAGGCTTTTTATAGAATCCAAAATAGTTCCTATATTTTCATATTCATGTGCCAAAATATGAGGCATATGGATCTTTATGGCTGTGACAATTCACTAACCTGCCTGTGGAAATTGATGATTGGATAAACTTGTTAAGTCATGTTTGTCGGATAAACTGTTAAATGCATAAATAGGTGTCTGAGCAATGATCTCACTCACCTGTAGTGAAGTGTCTCGTGCACAACAGAAGTGATGACTGACAGAAGGTCACCGTGCTTCTCAACAGTCCTCCAAACACAGACATTCCTACTGATTCCTACAAAAGCAAGTTACGTTACTAAGCAGAATTACATGCATATTCAATTTACCAACGCTGCAAAAATCTACTAATAAACATACCGATGAATTACTTTAAATCTTGACCTTCTAGAGAAACAGTGTCATTAGAAACATGCGCGTGTTTAATAGGATTCCGAGTATAAAATAACGGGTTTACCTTTTAATGTATCAGTGTTGAAAACAAAGAAAGTAAATTTGATGTTATTTTCTTCAAAACTTCTAAAATCCCAGAATTAAAGCTAAAGACGTCAGTGCATTATCCATGCGGAGGAATAGCATGAGCTCCGCCATCAAGATTCATAGACCGCCCGTCTAATTTTCAAAGTAAAAGTCCAAACTACGGTTCGATTGTTTTTCAAACTAAACGTCAGTTATTCAGAGGACTTCTTCCTACAGCTAATGTTTAGGTGATGGTTCGTCTGGTTTCTACCTATTCGCTATTATATAATTATATTAAATTAAAATTAAATTATTTAAAAGATTGACAAAACGTCAATTACAGCTAATATTTCTATTTAATTAGCCTATAGACTTTATTAAGATTATACATCATTTCTTAAAGTAAAACGATCTTGTTTTTTGTGTATTTCAAAATGGCACTTTATATGATTAAAGGTAAAGGACCATTTGCATGAAGCCCTTTAATGTAAAAGCATTGTCAGGCTTTCTTAATTTAAGGACATTCATTTGCAGGCAGGATTCATTTGAACACATACATTATACTTGTTTCAACATTCACATTTTCTTCTACAGTTCTAATACCTACTACAACTAAATTGTTATATTTATTTACTTAATAATTCTCTCCATGTGGGTCTGATTAACATATCTTATTAACATGTTGCAATATTCATTCTATTTAGCCTACAAAATTTCACATGTTGATCAGGATCTGTTTATACCTTGTCGAACAATGTAGAAAGCACTCATTACGATCATTGTTGTGTGATCACCTGGAAAAGTGTAATAAGATCCATCCATGCGGTTTTTTGTTTCACTAGGCAGTGTTAACAAAGACTCACTGAAGCAAAAACAAAAGACATATTATTCGAGGAGCCCCTTCATTTCTTTTTATCACAAATGTTCTCACTCAACTTATATTTAAAAAATAACATGGATCAGAAGTGTACTGCCAAACTCGTGAGATTTAAAAAAAAGTTATTTATTTGTCCTCAAATGATTCCTTCTGGTAACTAGATCCCACCGGAAAGCCGCAGAGACCACACATATCCCTTCTGACACAGAGCTCCAAAAAGAACTCAAAGAATTTCCAGGATTACAACATGTTGTTTAGTTTGTCAAACACAGTTCTCTTTAGTGTATACCGAGTGCTAGAGTCTATGTTCTCCCAGAATGATTATAGATAACAAAATACATACATTTTTAACAATGGTTAAACAAAGCGTATATAAAAAGTGCATTTAAATTGAATTGAACACAGACTGAATTCCCCAGGCCACATTCTCATACAATCCATAAGCACAAGCTGAATCTGTCCAACAATGATGTCATCACATCAACTGTCAATAACCATCTCATCATCCCTCCACTTGTTCTTCCTGGTACGTGGATGCAGAAATGGCACTGTAGGGATCCAAAACCATCTGAGCACAACGCACCACTGTAACCATCAGAAACAAACAGAGAAGAACCAAGAAGAAGAGCGCAAAGCCCAAATCCACATCAACGTCCAGTCCAGACACAGGAAGAGGCAAGTCCATGTTTATCCAAACTGTCTGAGAGTACAGTAGTGCCAGAGAATACCTCATTAAAGATCAACACGAATGAAAATATGCCATGATATTATCCGGTGCCTTTGAAATACTGGATCAAGACCACTTCCAGCAGCCTCATTCTTGTTTTTCCTGGTGGCAAAGGCAACAAAAGTCAGTCATGTTGTACATCTGTTGGTGTAAAGCAGTTCGAGTTGCACCTACAAAATTCCATATCAGATGAGTCTCAGATTCCAACACATTATGTTGACAAACTTCTTTTCGTACAAAAGATTATACAGATTTTAAACTAAAATGGTCCACTGAATGACGTCATTGACCGTCACTTCCATTCACAACCAATAAGAAATGAGCACATTTGAAAGAAATACCTTGTGTGTGGATGGTGTTGATTCTGTCAGTGGCTCACCCTGCTGTCTCTGGTCACCTTTTGCTGAGGGATACGTGTCCCCTTATCTCAGGTATTAGCATGTCTTCCTTTGGCCTGAGAGACATACACACCAACACTTGGCACTTGTGTCCTCAATGAATTGTTAAACAGGAGTTTGGTAACAATCAGACCTTATATGGGATTAAAACGCCCCCCACCCTCAGGCTGCTTCAGAAACACTATATTCTGGCAATCACTTCAGGAGACAAGGCATGTGTTACCTGCCACAGGTGAGGATGGACGGAGGTCTGGGTGACATGTTTCAGACGGCAAGAAATTATATGCTGGTTTAGGGGGTTCGAAAATAACGGACACATTGATTAGAGGGAAACAAAAAAAACCTGTGAGGAAAACCGACATTTCACCCCAAGGTTTAAAATGAAATGTATTTTGCTTAAAGAAAATTAAAGGTGCAGTATAGAATAGAACCTTATTTTTATTGTTAACGAAACAATGAAATACAGTTTAGCAGCTCTTCTGGATGACAGTTGTTAAATACATTAACAAACAAAGGTATATATACACACGCTATTAAAATAAATATAAATCCTCTGAGGTATTGCAGTGGCAGTGCAAGTAAAGCAATAGTTCCACAGAGTAATATAGTAGGGGAGGGTTATGGCACATTTTAGTTTGTTTGGGAGTGTGTAAGTAATTATGTACTTAAGCATCTAATTTGCTTGGGGATAGAAACTTTTTTTCAGTCTGTTGGTTTTAGTATTTATCAGTCTGTACCTTCTTCCAGAAGGTAAGTGGGAGAACAGATGATGTCCAGGGTGAGCAGGGTCTTGGAAATGCAGTCGGCCTTCTTCTGAAGTCGGCCAGTGTAGATGTCATGGAGTAAGGACAGTAACATACCAGTTACACGCTCAGCTGTCCTCACTACCCTCTGGAACGGCGGAACGATAGAAGTTGGTCAGCAGGTTTTGAGGTAGGCGAGCGTGTTTCAACTTCCTGAGGAAATATTATTTATGCAAAATATATAAATCTATAACACTATGTTTGTGGATATTTTATCGTAAAGTAATGTTACATATTGTGTCTTTAATGGTCCAATGTGTAATTTTTGCAGGATCTCCTGACAGAGATGCAATAAAATATACATAACTGTGTCTTCAGAGCAGTGTAAAGAGCTTACATAATGAAGCGTTATACTACCTCAGAATAAGTTATTTCTGTCTATATACACCCGGGTGACATGGAATTCGCCATGTCAGCCACTGTTGTGCTTTGAAATGGACGGATGGAATTAGCCCGTTGGTTGCAATTCAAAACCACAGCACTAGATGCCGCTAGATTCTACTGACTGGTCCTTCAAGCACATTCAAACCCTTTAATGTTTATTTTTCGCTTTTTTCAGTTACACGTTCAGCTATAAAATAGCACAATACATTTTAAATAATTATTCAATTACAAGAGGTCAGTAATTAAGACATACACTTTTCCTACATTTACTGTATCTCTTGGTTTTAGGTGCGTAACATCTGTAATACAGTTGTCATCCAATTCTACTAAATATACAAATTGAACTCTATGTCCAAACCTGTAAATTTTCAGACATATTAATTAGATTGCATTATACTAAATCAATGCTTAAATGGTATAATATCTTTAATTACACAACAATTCAATAAAACCAGAACATCAGATAATAGTGTAAAAGTACTGTTTTGTGCCAGAAAATGTCTCATATACTCATGAAAAACGAAACTGTCCCTTTAAGTAGCTTTAATGCATTTGATGGAACTTTTCCTTATTAATGTGGATTAATCCAGTTGACGGCTCTGACATTTGGCTGGTCCAGGGTCAACATCACCTGATATTCTGATGTTTTCAGCTCCTGTGCAGTGATACCCAGACGTGTCACAAACTAGGTTTCGGTCCGTGTTGCATTCATATTTCAATCGAACCGCCAAAGATCATTTGAAAGTTGACCGAGACCCAACTTTGCAGGGGTCTCGATCCGCACCAGGGTTTGGGTTGCAGCGTACACACTTACAAATAATCCGCACTAACAGAGCAATCACACCAGAGTTCGTTTTAATCTAACCAAACATGGCATTTATGAACACACACCAAGACTGCCAACAAAAGAGGTTGAACATTTTGCTCAACCGGCAAAGACTGGCTTAATGAAACCAAAAACGTTTTTAAAATAAGGCCAAAACAGAAACCAGTTTTGACAATATAACAATTTAATACAAAAGCCCAAACACTTCTCTTTTTCAGTTAACATTTCATATACATATGCTTATATATAATCTATGTTTACTAGTTAAACTGCAGTTCGACTTTTCTTAAAAACCTGGTTAAGGAACAAGATGGAAAAAACAACAACAAAAACACAGCACCATAGCATTGGCCATTTCATATCTGCAAGAAAGTGAATATTGACACACAGTCTATTTTAATAGACACGAATTAGTATTAAAGAAAGAGGACACTCCAACATTCAATACCAACAATTTAACAAACAAAACATTGAATTGTTGCTAAAATAAGCGATTCAATTACAAATCTGGCAATATTCATCTGGAGGAGAACTGTGAAAAATTATTTAATATTCTCTATACAAGGCTTATTTAAAATAATGACTAATCTGGACAGACTGACTTTAAAATCAAAACACTGTCAATGATTATTCTTTATAGGTTTCTTTTCCATTTTCAATATTAAAGCGACATCATAACAATACTAGGAATACCAATAAAGATGGCTTTATCCTTACACAAATCCTGCCTGCTAATTATTGCTTGGTTTCCATCGTTTAAAAGGTTTTATATAAAAACATGCCTGAGTAAGAGCTCATGACATCATCCGCATAAACATGTGGAAGAAGAAAAATATATTTCAGGCACCCGGCTGTCCATTGAAGTTTACATAAACTTTACAAATTAAAGCTCCACATTATGATTTAACTGACAAGAGAAAAAGATAAGAACAACCCACAGTCTGTAATATCAGTTTTTAACTAAAGTCCAGAACAACTGCAGCAGGTTACATACCCATATACTGCACCAAGATCGAATAGTAAAACAAATCCTTTATTTCAAAGGTAGCTGATTCTTAAATTCTGAACAACCCTTACTGAAAGAAAACATGCCACGGCTTCAAACTGCACAGAAAACAGTGCTGGGCACCAGTACATCTTAAGCTCTTGAACTTTATCACATTTAGAGCTTCTTTCAGAGGCAGCCATGGCTAAATCAAACCCACTTGTGGATTTCATTAAGATTAACACGTGACATCAGAAACACGGCAGTGCAATCAGTATACATACACAGTAATAAACAGACAATACTCTCTTTGTGTGTCTGTGTGTGGGGGGGTCAACCCTCATTTCCAACTCAAAAACAAAGATTCATGTGCGGCAAAGACACAGTGTAGGACTGTTCGTGCTTAACGTGTGCAATTGTGCGTGATTTCAATTTACACTGCTTGACAAAACACAAGGGTTGTCGACACCTGTTTGTGCGCTGCGCTGCCTCTCTCTTGTGTCCTCATTATGGCTTGCAACAGGTGCCCCTTTATACTTCTCTATCCTGACCAACCTTAAATCTATTTGGTTAAAACAGAAGGAAACGGAGAGCAAGAGTGAGCAACATGGAGAGAAGAATGTAACAGAGGATGCGGAATCACTCAGGGAATGGAGGAAACATGGGCATCTCTCCGAAATCATCACTGCCGAAGCTGCCAGACTGGTCCAACATCGAAAGAACATCCTGAGAAGGTAAAGATAGGGTTGTTTTTACTCACCTTATAATTCAAAATTGTGTTAATCACAAAACCATACCTAAGAGAATTGAATTGACAATGTGATTGATAAGCTTCACAAATGACAAAACAGCACCATGCAAGTATTAGAATAGTCCATATAACTCAAATTCAAAAGCATCTGTTTAATGCATTAAAGTAAATGCTTTCGTTCGCTCCACTCACTGGAAACATATCTGGCTGATTGTTCTGAGACTGTGGATGTGTGTCAGCAGTGCCTTGAGCATGTGGTTGATTCTGCCACTGCTGCCACCCTGGCACTCCCTCTGTTGGCCTGGCGGCGAACTGCGCTCCCATCTGACTAACGTCACCTTAACAAAAGTGAAAGTCAGAAAGTGAGATGGCAACATTTCATCTAACACTTCCTATTAAAAATATATTATCGGTAAATGTTAAATATTTACAGTAGCCATTGGTCAGGGCATTGGTACGATTAAGTTGTGGGTAACTTGATGTGTTTGCCATGGAAGCGACAGGTCCGCCCATCTGGCCAAAGGAAGAAGACGTAGAGGATGTAGGGATGGAGTTGAAGCCTCCCATGTTAAACTGTGGAGACTGACCCTTTCCAACTTGGGCTGCTACCTGCTAGACACAGAGAGAAAATCAATAAATCCTTTGCTTCCTGTAGTTATATCTTAAAGACCAGAACTACTTCATCCAGAGCAGTTTTAGAGATATAAATGCTGCCCAGATGATGAAATGGATGCAAAGTAATAACACGCATCTCAAATTGCCACATGATCTTAGGATAATTGTTGAAGAGTCAAGAGTAAAACATTTCTAAAAAGGTCCAGTGCATGAAATTTAGTGGCATCTACCAGTGAGGTTGCGAATTGCAACCAACGGCTCTCTCCATCACTCCCTTTCGAAGCCCTACGGTGGCTGACACAGACAAAGATCTCGTCACGTTTTAGCGTCTTTGACGAAGGAGATAACATAATTATGATATGTGTAGAGCATATTTGTCAATTTAGTTACATGTAAGGAAATAAAACATAAAGCTTCTTTATGTAAGGTCTCAATACACCTCTGAACACATGTCTGTCAATAGATACTAAATAAAAACTACAAACAGGACCTTTAAATCCTGAGGTATAAACATGGGCAAACTTAACTGTAATGCTTACAATCTTAGCAAACACCACTAATGGCTACATATTTTTTTTTTGAATTGTAAAGTTTTACTTAAAATTAATATTGCATATAGGAATTCATAGTCGGTTTAATATTTGACCTGTGTTTTTCTCTCCTTTACCTTAGCTTCTCAGTGATAACCACTGTGTGTGTGTGTGTGTGCGCGTGCGTGCGTGTTTGTGTTAATGCGTGTGGATATTGTGTGTGTGTGGACTATGTGTGTCTGTTTTCTGTGTTTTCAGCTGTTTTGTTTTTACTTTATAGTTTTGCTTATAGTAAATACGTTTCATGTACAGCTGCTTTGTAACAATGAAAATTGTTTAATGCGTTATATAAATAAAGTTGACTTGAATTGACTACGTTACTAAGTTAAAAGCACTCTGAAAATTACTTTGTTAAATTTAGAGATGTAACTGAAAATTTCAGTTCACGGTTATAGTAAACAACATCACAGTTGTCAATATTATCACGGTTTTGTTATGACTTTCTGGGAATGTCAAAAAAGTTCTACTTTCCGTCTCATTATCTTTGACAACTCCTTGCTGGTGGAACATTCTTCCTAACCCAGTCCGGTCAATCACATCTCTCACAACATTAAAAAAACTACTTAAAACCCATCTCTTCTGTGAATACTTGACAGATAAATGAGAAAAGAAGAAACACCAACCCTCTCTCTTTCTCTCAACAGGTAGTGGTCTAGCTTTTGCTGAAACTAGTAACTATGTATTAGCACCTATTGTAATATTGCACCTGTATGACGCTTATTGCTCCCTGAACTCTCTGTAAATCGCATTGGATTAAAGCGTCTGCTAAATGTAAATGTACTGATGTAAACCACATGATATATTGAGTTTACCTTTCAATGTCCTTTTGTTTGATATACATCAAATAACTAACATAATATTAGTCAAGGAACGTTGGGGGCATGAGGTAAAAGTTTCCTAGTTCAGATTAAACACCAATTTAAGTGAGTAAATCAGATTTTTTTATATCAACACAAAACAATTCAGCAAATCATCTGCCTGCGTGTGTTGTGAGAAATTGGGTGTACTTTAGGAGCCGGCAGAAAGCGACAAGACATCTGCACTTATAACAGCGAAGGCTGAAAACAAGCTGAACTGAGTTTCAAACTCATCATATCACATCATTAATTTAATGAAAAATTAATAGAAATCATGTGTCTGCATAAAGAAATATAATGTACACGTGTGTCAGTATTGTTCGCAAACGTGCAATTTTTTTTATTAAAGTCCTAATTAGTGAAGCACTATCGTCACAAACTTACAGGAGCAGACGTGAATAAATAGGTGTGTCTCGCATATTTTTTTTCCAAATGTCAATACTCCCGAGTCACTACCCTGACATAAATGAACAAACCCAATGTATCATTTTGCATCTACCTTATACTCTTGATAACTTTGTTTGATGATGAACAGGGTTTTTCAAGCCGTAACATTGAATTGTATATGTACTTTGTAATTAAAAGATGATGTGGAAATAGTAACCGTTGGATGTTATTATAACAGTAAACCATTAAACCGATAACCGTAACATCCCTAGTTAAATTACCTTTCCACCTACATAAAGCTGCTCTTTCAAAAAACTTAAAATTCCTGTACCTGTGTATTAAAGGTAGGTCTTGCAGCAGCCCAGACTCCAGGGGACGCTGTGGTTCCTGCCTGGGCCTGAATGGGGCTGTTGTTGCTGGTGCTGGGCCCGGAGGGTGTGCTCTGGCGGGACATCTGCACAAGCATCTGACCAGCTGAGTGAGGGGTCTGCACCATCTGCTGAGCCATTCCAGCTGACCTGAGATCAAAGACACGGCACAGAGTAAGTGAGATGAGGGCTTAGTTGGCCATTATAATGTTTGGATCCACACAACAGGATGTAACATTTGATATTATATTGTAGTTGTAGACAAATAGTCAACGTGAACGAGTCTTCCTAATCATTCTGTTTTAATATGGTGCACAATTTACGTATAGTGGCCCAAAGAAACAACCACTATTCAAAAACAGAAATCGTAAACAAAGAAAAGAGTGTAAGAATGTGTGTAAACTGATTCAAACATTGGTTCACCATTTACAGTGGAGAGTATGGTGATTGGATTGTGTATCTGAGAAGTATAAGGTGAGTGTGTGGGGGGTTACCTGAATGGTTCATTGGGACATGCAGCATTGGGGAAAGCCGCTGCTGGAGGATAAACTTGCTGTCCACTGGCCACACTGGGGGAGGTCAGAACCTTTGAATCTGACAGAGAGACAGAGACAAGTTAATCACTTTGATTTGTTTCCTTCAGTACACACAATGTGTATGTGTGTTTATATGGTTTATGAGAACACACATGTGTGTAATTTAAAGTTTTCTGTGATGCTTAAGTTTAGGGAATAAAATATACAGTTTGTACAGTACATAAATCATTATGTCTATAGGGAGTCCTTGTTAACCACATATGCAAGTGTGAGTGTGTATAAAGAGGCCTTACTGTGATCAGCGCTCACTACACCCACAGACTGCACTGGAACCTGACAGACAGACAGGTTAATTTTTCCAGAAGGATGTAGGATGAAAAGAGGAAATCTGTGAGCTCATGTCCATTTACCTGAGGAAGAGCCACCTGGTTTGTCTCGTAAACTCCGTCTCTACTCATCCCTCCCTCTATTTCCTGCTGCTGTTGCAAATGCCTATGAAAGAAAATGAATAAAACAAATATTAAGAAGTGTCCGGACATCATCATCAACGGCAAAGTTCCCACCACCATCAACCATGACACCCATCACTCAGTGACCTACAGCATTCTCAAGTTACCACAGAGACCACAGTTACCTACAGGAAGAGAGCATGCTGGTTAATCTACCACCTAAAGCGTAAATAGGGTCACCCGAAAGAGAGAGGACGAAACGGAGGGCTATAGTGCACCGCTGTGCGGATCTGCTCTCACCTGGCTGTCATCTGACCTGGACTGGGGTTAGAGGGGCAGTTAGGACTGCTTTGACCCAGTGAAGGGGGCAACGCCACCCCCGGGGAAGAGAGGGGGGACAGCGAATCCTGATTTGGAGCTCGACTGTCACGCAAGGGATTGTTGGAGAGAGAGTGGTCAAGTTAAACTGGGAGTGGAGGTGAATTACCACACTAACTCTCAAGTACAAACACGCATGCTTTAATGAATATAAGGAATAGTTCATACAAACATTACCATTCTGATTATTACAAGAATGATGTCATATGGGTGGTGACAATTTTCAACATGATTTAACAATCAATGTATGGAGCAGCTTACAAAACCATTTTTTAATACAAAATTAATAGGATTCCCATGACTTTTGTAATCGGCTGCATAGTATTTTTAATTGATATGGCATAAATAAACTATTCAAAGTTCACAGAAAAATCTCCATAGTTTTGTTTGATTTACGCAACTTGTTATTATCAATTGGGACTGTGTTACATGTCATAACACCTGACTTTGAGGTACAATTTTCCCAGGTGCTCTTGAAGACAACAAAATTCTCCAAAAACATTCAAGCTTAAAAAAAGACAATAAAAAACAGTCAATATAAGCCATAAGTAATTGAAATAATGTTAGAATGTGTACTTTGGATGAACTATACCATTAACAATAAATTGTAAAAGCATAAATTACACACCGTAATGTTACACACCGTAATTCTAGATTAAACAGTGGTGAATAATATTCCATGATAATTTGAGCAAGTTCTATATTTAAATCAATCGATTTGTGTACATATCAGAGACCATTTGCTGTGAATAGAGAGCAGCGATGTCGTGTGTGCATCTAGTTTTGTGGTCATGTGACACATTGCAATACTCACTTCACATTGGAGTTAGTGCAGATGATGTACTCAATCTCCTCTGAGAAAGGGTTCTGGAAGGTGAAAGAGCTCGTTCTCATCCAGATCCACTCGCAAGATTTAGAGCGGAACCGAAACATCACAGATAGAACCTGACCTCGCAGTTTTACCACCTACAGCGAGGGTCAAAGGTCAGTTACAAATTCATTCAACTTCAGGACACTGCTGTGAAATTTATTTTACAGGCCTGGACCTTGTGTGTCAGTGGGAGGAGACATTTATATTCACATATCTACAGGATCTCACCATGCATCACAAACACACACCTGTTGAAGGCTGTCTCTCAGTAAGCCCTGGTCTTCTGAGTGTGCAAAGTCCAGAATGCTCTTCCCCAGTAATTCCTGTCACAACAGAACTTTGTAAGAAACTGGCAAAGCTGAAGTTTTTTAGCTACCCTAAATCCTGAGCTCCTGGCTTTTGAAGCCTACCTGAGGCTGGAAACCCACAGTCGCCAGACAGCGGTGATCTACAAATGTGTAGACGCCCTGGCAGTTGTGGCGGGAAATGAATTCCACTGGTATGCTGTTGTTATCTATGCTGTTGTCACCTGGGCAACACGTTACCTGGATGAGGGCCCAAAAGGAATTTAAGATGTCTGCCCTAAATAACTGACTTTACAGAATGTTCAAGCTGCTCTTATAATGGAAGCGAATGGGTACGGCTCTTGCCAATCTTCAAAAAAGGTACGAAAGAAGCAAAAGCCTCATATGACTTCTGCTCTATATTTTAGGTCACAAGCCAGCCAGAAAAAGAAAATAAATAAGTGTAATTCATTTTATTGTAAGGAATAGAGCAGCATGGACATTCTGACAAATTGACATGTTTTATGTTACCAAATCAAAGTGGTCAGTGATAAAAGATGACAGAATATTCTTGATTTCTTCTTTCAGGAGAGTTAAATATGAAAAAGTACCTGCAGCCTTCCAATGGCGACTAGACAGTAACGATTTCCCTGACTATTATCAGCCTCCTCATCAGAAAGAGTCACTCCTGAGAGAAATAGAGAGAGAGTTAGTTGCTGTTAACTAATTTGGACAAGTGGGGACCTCGGCTTCTCTATGGACAATAGAAGCGGGTGTAAAGTTAGGCCACTTCCTCAGTATTGTTCGCAAACACATCCGAAATTTCTCAAAGGGACAAAAGACGCTCACCCAAAAATGAAAATTCTCTCATCATTTACTCACCTTCGAGTGTATACATTTCTTTGTTCTGATGAACACCGAGGAAGATATTGGGATGAATGCTTAAAACCAAACAGATCTCAACACCCATTGACTACCATAGTAGGGAAAAAACAATGGTAGTCAAAAGGGCCCCAGAACGGTTTGCTGTCCTACATTCTTCAAAATTTCTTCTTTTGAGTCAATGGGTGTTGAGATCTGTTTGGTTGTAAGCACTCTTCCAAATATTTTTCTCTGTGTTCATCAGAACAAAGAAATGTATTTACTTGGAACAACTCTAAAGTGAGTAAACAAGGACGTCAGGATAGGTGACAACAATATTATACAGCTATTTGCACACCTGTATAAAAGTTTTGAAACACTCGTTCTTTTTTCATATTTCTCCACATTTTTAATTACCAATTAAGTCATCGATACTACAGTATGTAATAACCACTGAAACTTAAGAATATATGCCGTGAATAGAAAGCATTCAAATGAAAGAATTTTCAATTTTGGGTTAAGTATCACTTTTAGTAAAGATCGTGTTCCATGAAGATATTTGTACATTTCTTACCGTAAATATATAAAAACTTCAAAAAATTGTGAACAAAAATGGCCGGAAACATGCCTAGAGACTTCTATTTGAGAATTACCTACTCAAGTGTGGCATCTACGTAAAGCTTAGAATTTCAGCTTTGGGTTCACCTACTCTCCACAACGTCACTACATCTATGAGCCCATGCAGAGCGTTAAAACAAACCTGCACCTAAGCAACAGCCTGCTACAGCGCTTCTAGTTAAAAACTTCAAAGGCAATTTTCTCAATATTTTGATTGCTTTGCACCCTCAGATTCCAGAGTTTTAAATAGTTGTATCTCAGCCAAATATTGTCTGACCCTAACAAACAATACATTAATGGAAAGTGTATTGATTTAGATTTCAGATGGTCTAGAAATATTAATTATAAGACTGGTTTTGTTGTCCAGTGTCAGATATATGTCTGTGAACTGTGCATTTTTATTGTGTATTCATAAACACATACACATACATGCATATATTTAAGAAAAAATATTAAATAATAAAATGAATAAACATTTA
Source organism: Triplophysa bombifrons (assembly GCA_029783895.1). Classification (NCBI taxonomy): domain Eukaryota; kingdom Metazoa; phylum Chordata; class Actinopteri; order Cypriniformes; family Nemacheilidae; genus Triplophysa; species Triplophysa bombifrons. Next base: position 12,120,598 of record CM056455.1, read on the forward strand.
TATACAATACTTTTATTAGTAAATATAAATAAATACATGTAAATATTTCCTAAATATGTATACATGCATGTGTACAGGAATGTGTTTATAAATGCAAAAAAATAATATGACACAGACATAAAATATATTATGTAAACAAGAACTTTTATTCTGGATGCGATACATCGGTTGATAGCCCTAATAAATAGCAATATAGACATTCGGTTAATAAATGTTTCTACTTTTTTATATGTAAAATCCACCGCACAAACAGCAGATTACACAAATACCTGTGCTGCAGTGTGTGTGAATATGGTTACCTGCGAGAGGCCAGGACTTTATGTTGCCTGTGCAGTGCACAACCGCATATTGCGGTTCACCATCCTTGTGAGGCCCCAAACCATTCCTACAGATGAAGAGACTGTCTGTCAGTCAACAGTCAGTCAGGTGTAGATAAAGTCTAAGTTTGACAGAGCGGGGTTTTACCTGTTTCTGTTTCTCAGGTAGTTGAGTCTGTTCATGGACACTGGTTCTACTGGACAAACCCCACATCTGAAGAATGCGCAAACATAATGTTTTGTTAGTGAGCTTGTGTGCAAGCGCTTAGAGTTCTGCATGTGCTCAAAAACAAAGGCCTATTCACGAAAAAGTCTGAATTTAGCAACCTTTGCTTAGTTGCAATAAATTCAGTGTTAAAAGTTTATTTGAACATCAAAGACCCTAAAACAATTCTTCGTCTCTCACCTCATCCTGCAGATGAAAGAGCGGCGTGCACCTATACCCATCCTCACAGATGACTGACCAGCTTCTTTCTTCACTGTCCCTGTTTTCATATCCAACATCCGTCCTGCGGGGACACGAGGAGGCCGTTTACAACATAAACCCACTAGAGTAAGGTTCAAAGAGCAAATGAGATGTTCCTTACCGCTATTGTTATTCTCACTGGTAGAGAGCTGCTCTCTGAGCTTCTCCATGTCATCTGGATGAAGCTGGTTGTACAACGAGGATCCGAGCCAATCAGATTGCGCTTGGTTCAGAACCGGTGTAACGGAGTCCGATACATAAACAACTTTGCCAGTCTCGCATGACACGACGAACAGAAAACCATCAGCAGCCTCCAAAATCAGATGCTTCAACTCCTACAGTGAAAGAGAGTTAAAAGATCGTAAAAGTACAATGGCCAATAAATGCTGACTTTTTGTGTTTATCTCTGCACTAAGGAATCAATGGCCTTGTGTAACCTGGTCTGTGAGGAATGACGGTTTGTAGACTCCATCCGTGCCGGTGGTGCTGCTCCCTCTGAATGATTTCATGTGAGACACAGCCATGCGCAGGATGGTGAGCTTGTCCGGCTTTCGTGCCAACGCGCTGCAGGTGGGCACCATTTCCGACAGCTCCGTGATATAAGCGGTCATCTTATTTCTCCGCCTCCGCTCGATCTCGCTGTGATTCTCCCTGGGGTCAGGAGGTCATAGGAGGAGGATGAGAGGTGGGAGGACATACGCATGGAATCGTGGGAAAGTAAGGTGGTCAAACAAAGTAGGTAGAAAGACGGCAAAAACCAGGAAGGAGCAAGAGAGATCAAGACAGGGAGGACAGAGAGAAAAAAGGATGAGTAAAGAAATAAGTCCTGCATCTATTTTCTCCTAAATGAGACAAAATGAGCTCATCTTTTGATGACAAATGCATATGAAAGATTTCATGAGAGCTGAAAAAAGCCTCTTCAAACGGCCTGAGAAAAGAAGACAGGGACACAGAAGGGGACGAAAGAGGGAGTGCTCAAGAGAAAACACTTGAAGTGCACGAAATTAAAGTGTGAACATCAGGAAGTAACAGTGAAGTGAGCTAGAGAAGTGTGTGACCTTCGCATCTGTTAGTCAATTCAGTTCCTGGAGAGCATCTGTGGTATAATGTCAACTACAACAAAAATGTATTCTGACTCGGGTTTTAGTTAGTAAAAAAATTATAATCGTCATTTTGTATAAACGGGTCAGCCGCAACATATTAGCATGAGACATTATGACTTGACTAACTGTAGAAATTAAGACACAGATATTATAAAAAGTTTTTTGACTATATTGCCATAAAACTATTTTTAATTCAATTAAACCTTTTTTTTTTCGATCCCAGAGGATTGCAAATACCCATGTATAAATGTATAGGATAATGCAATGTAAGTCGCTTTGGATAAAGGCGTCTGCCAAATGCATAAATGTATATGTAAGAGTATTAAGTTAAATATTTGGATGTCACACATTTTGCGCTCAATCTTATTACTGCATGTTTTTATTACAACATTACAATTTCAAATATGTAGTGTTAGCTGTATTCTCTGTTACCCAACATTTAACTGTAGGGAAACAGTAATCCATCAACTATGGATTGCTGATAACCTTGACAACTACAAATAAGTATTAATAAAAAGTGATATCATCGCTGTCTGACAGAAACCATGTCTCAAATTTTACCAGAATTTAATTTTTTTGATATTGATTAAATATTTGCAAAGCCCACAGACCAATAGTAATGATTTATTAAAAAATAAAAATCATACAAAAGATGGAGATACGAGTCTGATGTCTCAGTCTCATGCCAACAAAATATTGGGCTCAGTTACACCCTCGCCATAGTGTAAAAAATGAAATCTTCCCCTTTAATTATTATTAATACACTAGAACTATTCACCTAGGTTTCATTGGATGAGTAAAATTCTGCTTCAAAAGATTCTTGTGAACTCGTGAAAAATCCATCAAATCATATTTTACCCACATCTCATTTTCCACAGAACACTTTCAATTTCTCTCACACACTGCTCCACTGACTCATTCTGTTTCATACCTGGCAAATCTCTCTTTGTCATTTCCACCACTCCCTTCATCATCACACCTGAAAATAATCAGACTCAGTGATGTGACAAAAAACACGTTAGGTTTTAAATTCAGGACACAGAGCATGACTAACCTGAACAGTTTGCCTCCCTCATCATCTTCATAGTCAGAGCTGGAAGAAAGACCAAGAATAAACAAAAACAAAGAAATTCACATTAGTCAGTTACTGAATATATTGCAGAACTACAAGAACCACGTTTAAACATTTCTCTATCTATTCAACAGAGAAGCAAATATGTCAAAGCAAAATGGACGGAAAATGTCGCTGTTTGAGATGTTTTATACATTAGCAAGACTTACGTGGCTTGTCGCTTGTTATTGGCCTTCGGGACGACTGCACCGCTGTTAGAATGAGATCCAGCTGATGTTGCCATGACCTCAGACAAATCTAAAACACACCACACGCACAATAATATGAAACAATCAGCATTATTCAGGAGTATTTTTCTTGTTTATAAAAATCTGCTCGGTTCATGCTAAACTTCGCTCTAAATAATCGTATAATTGTCAAAAGGTAAATGACGGCGCAGGAACAAGTCAGACAATGTTTTGCTGTATTAAGTTGTGTGGAATTTAAACTTTAAATGAGTTACTAAAACCTTAAAAGGTATAGTACTTCACCTATAATTACATCATCATTTACTCCCCTTCGAGTTGTTCCTAATCTGTATACATTTCTTTGTTCTGATAAATACAGAGAAAGATATTTGGAAGAACGCTTATAACCAAACAGTTCTTGGACCCCAAGAACTAACAAAATTACTTTATATATTTTTTGTTCTGTTGAACACAAAAGGAGATATTTTAAAGAATGTAGCACCGCAAACAGTTCCGGGGGAACTTTTCTAAAAAAATAATGTATAATGATTTAATAATGCACATCAGGCACTCTTAGAACACGGATTAATGACTGTATAATTATGAATGACAGTACAGAAATTAACCCTTCAGGGTACAAATGAATGAAGAAATAAACAAAACAAAATCGGCCAAGGAGCATGATAAACGTAGCGGTAATATATTTTAAACCAAACACCTGCTTCAGATTTTAAGAACACAAAAGAAGATATTTTAAAGCATGTAGAAAACAGTTCTGGGGCACTTTTGACTACAATTGTAAAAGTCCTACAATGGTAGTCAAAAGGTTTCAGGAACTGTTTGGTAACAAGCATTCTTCCACATTTTTACAGATTTGGAACAACTAGACTGATTATTTCATGACAGCATTTTCATTTTAGGGTGAAATATCCATTTAATTTAACACAAGTATAGATTACAAATCCATAAAGCAACTCATCCTTAGACCCAAACTCTTGCGCCAAATATAACCCACTGGGCAACAGAGGACGGAAGCTTAACATTGAGATCAGTTACTTCGAGCAATCTAATGCTGCATGTATTAAAACAGACAGATGCATTTAAAGAAATGTAATAAGAGTTTCAATAGACGGAAGGAGTTCGGAGTTTAACAAGACAAAAATGAAACCGAATCTTTGTATTTATTGAACATACGTAGTAGAGTCTGATCAAATGCAAATGTGTTGATCTGGGCCTTTATAACTGACAGCTTAAGCACACGCTGCTACAAGTGTCAGCACGTCCGTCTCTCTTCACTAACAAATAAACACACATTCAGCTTTGACAAACAAACAGACCATACAGTAAGTATTTGGCTTTATTAACTTGGTTTAAATGCAAAATATGAACAGCTGTGCTAACAGCAGCTAGAGCTAACATGATCAACTGTTAATTGTGTTTACAGTACACAGATTTAAACGAATTAATGTGTGTCGATTTTAAGGCGTCTAATATACTGTAACTTACCTGGATCAGAAGATGTCATATCCGAAAGGTGAAAGTGTTAGCATGCGAGCTAACGTCAACAAAACAACTTTCCCAGAAAAATCCTCCCCGACCCAATATTTGGTTTCCTTTAGAGTGCTGCTATGGTTATATTCCCTCCAAATCTCTTAAACGTACTTAAATCCAGATGTCATACACTCGCACCGAGTGTCATTTTCCTTGACGGCCCGAATCGACGGGTTTCTAATGTTTAATTTGTATCTTTCTGTGACTTTTTAGTAGTTTAACAAGCCTCCCGTCAGCCAAGATGGCGCCCAGAGTCTTCCAGTCAGCAGCTTAAACGCGTCATCGTAGCAAAGCAACACTTTGCGTCAGATAGCCGCACCACTCTACATTCAGGCCCATTCTGTCTGTACTTAAACAAAACGAACTCTAGATGGCGATTAACAACGTGTATGGATATGTGTAAACCGGGCGTGGATTCACTGGCTACCCATTAAGTATCTTATTGATTTTAAAATTATTTTAATTACTTACAAAGCCTTAAACGGTTTAGCCCGTACCTACTTAACCGAGCTTATATCACATTACAACCCATCACGCTCTCTAAGATCTCAAAACTCAGGACGTTTGATAACACCTAGAATAACTAAATCCACCAAAGGGGGTCGAGCTTTCTCATACGTAGCACCTAAACTCTGGAATACCCTTCCTGATACTATTCGAGGGTCAGACACACTCTCCCAATTTAAATCTAGATTAAAGACAGATCTTTTCAACCAAGCTTTCACTTAATACATAGTTAATGAACAGCAGCTACGCTAATTATTCTCTTTCTGCCTCCGCTAGGGAGAAATTCCTCTAGGTCCAGATGATCGACATATGCCCATCCCCAACTAGAGATTACGGCAGCTACAGCTGCAGACTGTTTGGCCATCCCAGCTCCGTCTAAGGCAATTCCACCACCACCCTAGAGAAATACGACCATCCCAGCTCAGACCACTCCATCCCCAACCAAGAGCAAAGACGGACTACTTGTCACATTAATGTTGAAGTTAAAATACTTGGTATTTAATGCTAAACTTACATCACATGTCAGCAGTTTGAAGTTATAGCTGCATTCACTGGCCCTGATTGGAGGTTGTTGGGTGGGTGTTTGTGGGGTGGCTCGTTGGTTGTGGGTGGGGGGATTTTATGTGTTGGGGCTGTGTAGGTCTGGTTTGGTCTTGTTTTGTGGTCGTAAAACAGAGGAATAAAGTTACAACATGCCATTACTATTTTCCCTAGTTGTTTCTCTGTTTTCGAGAAGGGGGAGTCTGCAGACCTGGAGCATGCAGCTTTGGGCCCTAAGCAGTTTTACGCCCCTGCTGTTCCTCATTTCTCCAGTAGGGGGAGCATGCAGTTTTACGCCCTTGCAGTATAATTCATAGAGATTTATTTTTCTAAAACTTTTTGAAAATAACTAGAAAGTACAACTGCATGATCATTTAATATTTTATTATTATTTCCAAGTATTATTACAAATGAGATCAATAATATCACAACATAATAGGCCTAATTACCCAAGTAGTTTTACGCCCCTGCGGTTCCTCCTTTCTCGAGTAGGGGGAGCATGCAGTTTTACGCCCCAGCAGTATATTTCATACAAGTTCATAGATATTTATTTTTCTAAAACTTTTTGAAAAGAAATATGAAAATGAGTAAGACATATCGAGTTGGCATACACGTGGTTAGCTAAGGTTGATCCAGACACAACATTGATCTGGTCGCCAATAAGTATTAGTTGTATTGTCTTCGAGTTTAAATTAGACACACACTTTATTATAAATATATATATATATATATATATATATATATATATATATGTGTGTGTGTGTGTGTAAAGATGTTTAAATTAAATCATAACAATGTCAATTAATCGTTAAAAAACTATGCATTTTGGGCCATTTCTTAGTAAGAAGCATAGTTTTTTAACGATTAATTGATATTGTTATGAATTAATTTAAACATCTTAACATATATATATATATATATATATATATATATATATATATATATATAAGTATTAATACAATAAATACTTATCGGCGACCAGGTCAATGTTGTGTCTGGATCAACCTTAGCTAACTACGTGTGTGCCAACTCGATATCTCTTACTCTTACTCATTTTCGTTTTTATTTTCTTTATAATTTATTCTCATTTTGTCTCTGAAGTCAATGCGAAATGGCCTTTCCTGTTAAGATATTCTTCTGACCCTGTTAACTTGCATTTTATATTATATATAAACCATTTCAGTTTAGCTGCACACGAATCCGTGTATCATTCGTTCTTTTCATATTCAATTGAGATACCAAAATCGGAAAATTAAAAACGGTTTGTTATTTCGTTATTCGTTTACAAATGTAAAACCAAAAAACAAATAACGACATAAATAAATAAATAAATCTCTATGAACTTGTATGAATAAAACAGCAGGGGCGTAAACCTGCATACTCCCCCTACTGGCGAAATAAGGAACAGCATGGGGTGTAAAACTGCCTGGGGCGCAAAGCTGCATGCTCCAGGTCTGCAGACTCCCCATATAGCTGTTTTCTTGTTTTTGGCGATTGGGACTTTCTGGGTCGCGGATGGTGGGCTCTCCCTCTTTCTCGTGGATATTTAATCGGTGGCTTTTGGTCGGGGTCACTGAGTGCAGCTATGACACGTTATGATTTGTTTCTCCATTAATCAATCATTGGAGTTTGGGTTCCTCGCCACAGCAGGACAGTGTTGGCATGCTCACCGGGAGACTGCATTTATTTATTTATTAATTGGTATTATTTATTAGAATGATCTTGCTTGTTCTATAAACACCATGCATAGTGCTGTGTTTTACCTTTGTGTTTTTCAGTTTTTCCTGTTTGCTCCGGTAAAGCTGCTTTGGAACAATGCACATTGTGAAAAGCGCTCTATAAATAAACTTGAATTGAATTGGATTTAAAAAGTAGGCGGTACATTCCAAAAGGGGCGATTAGGGGTAGGGTAGGACGGTACGCCCCGGTCTCAGAGTTTCCCTAGATCTCGAGAATCGGCTCCTAACGCCCTATGTAGTTTATTTCATTTCATTGTATTTTATTTTTATGTTGTATCACTATCACCAGTTTCTGCAATCTTTTTTATTTTTTGAATGTTTATTGTGTGATGCTTTTCCAAAATTGTAGATAAAAGAATCGTGGCAGTAAAAGCCTACATGAGAAATAGAAGACAGTAGGGTACAGTACAGCTCGTGTTAACTTTAATGGGGCAGAGTAGTTTTCTTCACTGTCTGGCTAAAGACTGGCGTACTAACATTCAACCAATTGGAATCGTCCGTGGTGATCACGCGACTCAAAGAGGAAGTAACTCTAAAGTGGTATTTCTTTCGTTCGTTGAAAATGTCATTGTGATAAACTTACAGTCGAGGGAAAATGTGACATCCAAGAAGTGAATGACTAAACTTCAAGACTGGGGGGGCGCAAATGACCCAATGGAAGTTTTCTTATGTTTATCAGTGGGAGGACGAGGTAACATTTCACGAGTCATCAAACATGACGAGACATCGTCAACTCGGACAAAACACAGCAGCTGTGTTTCTCATTAATTATTTTAATGGCAACATTCTCCTTGATATCATGTTATCACATCGAAACACAAGAAAAGATAACACTGTTATGTTTTATGGCTGCATCTGAAACAATTTGAAGAGCAGAGAGGTAAACAGAAAAGAAGGTGAATACAATAAAAGGCAAACCAGCAAAATAAAGATGAAAAGAACACATTGGTCAAAGATTTTTTTAAGAGTGGCAAATGAACGATTAGAAAGGCACTTCACAATGTTACTTTTGGTATTATAATGTGAGCTCATCGGAGAAAGCTAATAACAGAATATTTCCTGATTAAATGTTATTAAAACGCCAGTAAAAACTATTACTTAATGGTAATGTTTGTCAAGTCCACACAGTGTCATCAGAGGCTCAAAGTCTCCGTGGTCAGCACAGGACTTCATGAATTACTTTGGTGTTTCTAGCAATGATACAGTCTGGCACTACAGTACCTCAGATTAGTGTAAGCATTCAAAAAAGCTTGACTTCAGATTCAGCTAAACAGCTGGTTTTAACTATATTTATAAATGGGGAGTAATTAAATCTTCCATATCTTAGATGCTCAGATGTCACTTAGACACTGCCCTGAATGCCCAGTTTTCAGAGTTATCAACATACTATCGTTGGTACAGTTTGTAAAAGAGTTGAATAAACTGTTATAAGAGAAAACAACAACTCCAAATGTGAGTCATCATTTGAAGTGGAAAAAAGAAGAGAAACTTCATGGTTCCTCATAAAAGAAACAATTAAAAAAAACCATGAATTTGAATGTGAATCAAGAAGTTCATTATTTAAATAAATATACAGAAAAAAGGCCAACCTGCCCAAGGAATTGCAACACAGAACAAACATTCAAAAACGTATAATTTATCTCGATTGAAAATAATATGCTTTCAAAGGCAAAATACAACTGAGACTGCATCAACTCATCTTTCCACAATCGTTCTATCTTTGGCTTCTGGCATTACAATGTTTAAATAGACATGCTACAACTGGCCAGTGCATGTTGGCACAGTGTTTGTAACTGTAGGATCAAGTAAAAATGTTAACTCAACTGGTGAAAACCTAATGGTAGTGCGAGTGAAAAATACACTGACCCGTGTTTAGAAAGTTAGTGACATTTGTCCATTACAAAGTGGCCATGCGTTTGAATTACATAGTTAAATGTAAATCCTTTTAAATAGTGAGTAATTCATTTTAAAGTGTGTGAAGAAGACATGTAGATGCAGATTCACGTGTCTGGGAGCGGACCCAGTGACCTAACAGTTTTTGAAATAAAAACGAATTGTAACAATGGCAACAAAGGCACATGCTTCAGAAAATCTCAACTGAGGCAACGCTGTTTCCCCCTTAGAACGAGGAATGACTTGAAGGCTTTGGCACCTTTGACCAACCAATGTGTCTGCGTTTGTGTTTCTGTGGTGTACACGGAGCGATTATTGGTTCATAAAAAATTGGAATCACGTAATCTGTTCTTTGCTTCGTCTCACATTGTTCCTCATTCTGCTTGAGGAGAGTAAACATCTCTTTGGCTTTTACTCCTTCCTCTGCTTCTCTCACGAATCAGTCTTTTTTCGAATGGTTGTTGTTATATGTAGGCTGGCCATTCTGAATCGGCCTGTTTTTCTTTCTCTCTCCATTTTTCATCCCCTCATCCTCCTCTCCAGACTCATCCGTCTCATCTTTATCAGAACGCTCATCCTCCACAGACCACTGTTGAGAAAGAACATCATAGCTTTGAGTGTTTAACACCTAGACTATTTCAACATATGTTGTGTATATTAGAAACAAATAACAAAGAAAACAGAGCCATAAAGCTACAATGTGTAACTTTGACATCTCTATCGCCAACTCAAAATAGCAAGATACTGTGTGCACTTATCATTACCCGTTTAAAAACATACCTAAAATCCAACAGACAACTCAAAACAAAACGTATACGCTTACCCTTGTAAATCAAAGGAAACCTAATGGACACAGAAATTTACATTTTGCACAGTACAAAAAATCTGAAGTTCTGTGTCTATGTGAACATAAAACAACACTGAGACGTACGTCGGTTGTCAAGAATCGCAAGGCCATGCGTATAACGATCACAGCCCAGAAGATGTGCAGACATTGCAGGACCAGCAGCAGCCCGTTCAAGAAATAATACCCAAAAAAGGGAGCGTACAGGGTCACGGGATACACCCATGTGCAATACATGATCCTGCAAGAGAGAAACAATTATTGTAAGAAGTTATATGACACTAACTCTGTTCCAAAACCTATGGAAATGTGCCGTTGTCCCAGGCACCGTCCCAGTCATAACTAAACAAAATAGCAAAACAAGTAATTCTACATAGATAGCAGCCAAATAACATTAAAGTGCATGGGAGAGTCCACACAGTTGATTCAAATAGGGTTTGATGTCAATAAACTCACCATGCAATTCTCTAATAATCAATGTTGGGTAAGTTACTCTGAAATAGTAATTAATCACTTGTCACTAATTAAATATTCTATAGTGTAATTAGATTACTGTACAAATTACTCTAGTAAAAGTAATCAAATACTTTTTGGACAATTACTTTCTATACCCTACATTAACCTTGATTAGTTAAGTGAGTCAAGGATAGACATGAAACGGCTTATTTAATTCATTCAAATAAATAATATTAAGCTACATAAAGTAGTAAAGTAGTAAATGTGAGAATTATACATTAAAGCACGGATTTTAAAGTTTAACTTTGAAGTTTGATGTTAATTCTACTATTGCACATGCATATATTACACAAAGTATTTAGTTTGATTACATCAAAAGTAACTGTAATTAAATTACAGAAAATAAGAGTAATCCCTTACTTTATAAGGGGAAAGTAATTCAATTACAGAAACTAATTACTTAGTAACTAGTTACACCCAACACTGTATTATTTTTGTGTGTTTTGTATTTGAATGGTCATTATTAGCAGAGTACTGAAAGAAAAGTGTATCCATAACCAAAATGTTTAGATCTGTAACCAACATTTTTTCTTGACTCATCAACCACTGAGCCGATGAAAAACAGAGTTACGACACACACATAGACGTCTGATGGAAGAAAGGAAAGCAGAACTCGTGTCATGGAGCGACCGATAGTTCAAAACACTGCACTGAAGCACATTCATTTTAATGTCTCCTAATCGCATTTGTAGTACAGTTAACGGCATGTTTATATATTTTAACTAATGGGCGGACATATCCTATATTCATAGAATTTATATTCATTTTACTCCCCAGACAAAATGCTGCTATAAATGTAGTCAATGTAGAATTCAATGTAAACATTATGCAAATATAGTTTCTGTTATCTGTCCCACTAAAATCCATTTAAATAGGTTGACAGGATGGATTTGAACCACGTGACAACACTTCAGCGAGATCGAGTGTCGTAACTCTCATATTCAACAGCTCTGATCAACCATATTAAATTATATTATTCCTAGAGCATTTCGCAGTGCATTAGAGGATTATTTTCTGAAATACTAAATCTTTGAATTTTTCAAACTGTGCCTTTGATGCCTAACCCTATGGTGTCCACACAGGCAGTTCAGAGGCTGTCAGAGCTACGCAATATAGTACACAGACTGACTGTGTTCTGAATAAAAGCACAAATTAAGCTAGTAAATACAATACAAAAGTTATTCTGGATGTTTTTACACATTCACAAGCATTTCATCATTAAAACAGATAGGGCTCCTGTATTGTATGTTTGGTGTGTGAGACTCAGAAGATGTGATGTGTACCGGAAAGGGAAGACGATGAGGCGTGTGACGATGAAGATTGCAGCGAACAGGATGAAGATGTAGTTGCAAGCGTTCTTCCATCTTGCGTAATTAAACATCTTAGCTGACTATGAGAGAAAAAGAGATGCAAATATGATAATGATGGTGCTGGTGGAGGACACAGGAGTGAGAGTGAGACATCGAGAAGAAATTAGTGTTTAGAATACATTTACTTATACAATAGTTGTTTGTCATGAATTGTCATGGTCCACAGTTTATCTGTTCCCTAAAGCATGTAAGAATAAAGTTCTAAATACCTGAAAGGGCCTGCATGGTATGCTATACTATTTATGGAAGTGTGCGTTCATGCACGCCCTTGGATATATTACCCACAAACCCTTGTGCTGCAGAAAAATCCCTGATAAAAGGATCAAATCTTATTTGGATTACTGCCCAAATAAGATAAACTGAGTTCTACATTTTCCTCAGGGCAGAAAATTAAACGTGTCCATGTAGCTAAACTGATGAGATGTATACCATAAATGCCCTGTAAGTCACAATGGACAAAAGTCTTTAACCACTAAGGTACACCACCCTTAAGTGGGTCTTAGTTACACCCAACCTTCCATAACTTCACTCTCTATACGTATAACTGTCATTTCCATTGCCATGATAAATATTCTGCTTTTGTTTGCGTGTGATGTTGTAACATGTAAGTGTGATCTCACCTCTAGTAAATAGTCTGCAGAATCATGAACAAACATGATGAGAGTTCCCGCTCGGATGTAATTCACACACCAGGAGAAGCTGATGAGAGTGATTGTGGCCACATGATGAATGATCTGCTCTTTAAAATCCTGAGATAGAGAGAAAGAATATCTATGCAAGTATGTAAGCATTTATATTATTTCTGTAGCTCAGTTGGCAGAGCATAGCAGAGCAACAAAAAAAGTCATGGGTTCGAATTTAATAATTCTTCCATTCTCTACCGCTTATCCGAACTACCTCGGGTCACGGGGAGCCTGCGCCTATCTCAGGAAATTTAATAATTAATTTCTGTAATTTAATTACTTTTCCCTTGAAAAACTAAAGTAAGGGATTACAAGGGATTTTTCTGTAATTTAATTGCAGTTACTTCTGATGTAATTAAAGTAAATACAGTGTGTAATATATATGTGCAATAGTGGAATTTACATAAAAATTCTAAATCTAACTTTAAAAGCTGTGCTTTAATGTATAATTGTCACATTTGTAAAGCGTTGGTCAGTTAATCATACTACTTTATGTAGTTTTATATTGTTTATTTGAATGAATTAAAAGAGCCGTTTCAGTTTTAGTTTTAGTAATAAGTAATTAAATACTTTTTGGAGAGAGTAATTTGTACAGTAATCTAATTACACTACTAAATATGTGATTAGTAACTAGTAATAATTACTTTTTCAGAGCTACTTACCCGACACTGATCATAGCGATCTATTTCATTTAGCCACAGACATACGACTCGAGCTTGTGATAGTTTGAATGGGTGCTCAGAAAATCACTTTTCACATATGCATCTCTCAATCATACGTGTGCTACGATAAGGCTTTTTTAACTAGCGGTGACATGATTAAAATGGGAACACTAGTTAGACTTCCCAAATATCCGATGTTTTAAGGCATTATATTTCAAATGTCTGTGATCATCATTGTTATGTTCCACGTGTGTGTGTAATGTTCTTTATTTTCTCTCACTTTTGTTTTTGTGGGTGTTCTTTACGCCGTGTCTAGGTCCTGCTCATTGGGTGGCTCTACAACAAACTCATCGTTCTGATGGCATGATGTTTTGCGCATCCGCTGATGCACTGGAGGGATTTAAATGCCACGAGTTCCTGAGCGTGGCGCTTCATGAGCGTGTCTGATATCGTGTGTTTGCTGTTCTTGATTATTGAACACCAGTAAGGTGTTTTGTTTGTAATCATCTTTGAGTCGTGATGCCTCGAGAACATGTCAAATTGCTTGCACATGGCAAACCCGAGTTATGATGTATAAAAGCCTGTGTAATAGGTGTGCTAGCTCCAGGTCAAGTTCACCAGGTCAAGTTCAATTTCACAGATTCATATCATGGGGGGTGTAAGTTTTTGTTATTATGTTTTTTTTTTAAAGTTTTGGACAACCTTGTTTCTAAGTACTTGTAAACGTTATTTAAGAGTTTCACTTTTGTAAGTTTAGTCTTTGAAGTGACTTGCCTCCTTTGTAGCCTATATTTGTTTCTTTTAGGTAGTGTAGTTAAGTTTGGGGTCGTATACGTCAAAGACTTTTTTTTGTTTCTGCATTTTTATTTTGTAAGTGAGTTTAGAGGGATGGGGAGTCAGCCAATAATCGTTTTCTTTTTATTTATTTATTTGAATTGGGAGCACTCAAATTTCTTTCACTTACACTATTACTCACATGTCCATTAAACAGGCTATATTTATTGCGTACTCCTGTTTCATTGTCTTTTGTCTCTTGCAACCAGCTGTCTCATTAAATGTTACTGATCATCCCATTTGACATGGCATCATGCACGTAACAATCATAAACACAAAATACAAAAACAGCACGCGAACGATTCATCTGCTGCTTTGAATTTTACACTGCTCAAAAGTTTTGTTTGAATAAAATGACTTTAGAGATGCAAAGATGAGGTTTGCTGTGGCAGACAACGATGGATCAACTGACAACAAAATGAATGAATTGCTTACTTTACGCTTGACATCTGATGCCACACTGAATAGAAGGGACATGTAGAAACCAAGCTCCAGCATGTAATACCAGTACTGAGATGGCAGCAGTGTCTGGATGAGAGAAAGAGATTATTCATCATCCTCAATTTAAAAAAATCCAAGGGTTAAAGACCGGTTTCATAAATAATATGTAAGAAAATCGAATGGCTTGTTAACCCGCTTTAGCGATACTACCTGACTGCAAATTTAATTAAATGCAAATCACATCACTGGTGTACAGCTGTACCCAGAGGAGAAATGTACTGATCAAATGTAAGGCTCTGAATGGCTCTCAGTTTAAGTCTTTGATGTTTCTCCTAAATATCTTAGAATTAAAAAGTTGAAAAAATCTGTGACTTTGCAGACTTAAGTATATTGTTGCATCTAAACACACTCAGAAGAAAAACAAAAAAAACTATTGCAGCATTAGCTCATTTGTATCATGGTTAGGCATGCAGTTGTAATATTTTGGCTATATGTAATATTTTATTTGCTGCTAATAGTACAGTTGAGTTTTTTGAATTTCATGTGTAATAGGAAATATAACTTACCAGTGTGGGGAACCCTTTCCACATCTCCTCTAGATCATACAGCCATGGTTTCTAAAGATGGAGGATATGGATTTATTGTGTAATGAAATAATTGATGAAATAAGATCAGAGAGCGACACTGCAAATGGAAAAATTACTTACATCAATTAGCGCATAAAGACCACCGATGAAGGAGAGAAGATAAAAGGTGAATCTCCAACTACAAAACAATACCCAAACATATTGTTACAGTTTCAGTGTCGCACAACACAAAGTATCTAGATGCACACAATGACCCTTTCTTTACGCACTAGATTTTCATGAATAATAAAGAGAATCATTTCAAATTGACTGATGCTGGTTCAGATTCTTCCATCATTTCATTAACTTAACCATTTACCCTCATGATATTTTCAACCTGTATGACTTTCTTTCTTCTACACAAATGAAGATATTTTGAAGAATATCGTAATCCAAACAAAACTGGCCCATATTAAATTCCATTATATAGACACAAAAAATATTTTGTGATTCTCAGAAAGATACAAGCTCTCATTTACATGTTTTGAATGGCATGATGCTAAATAAACGATGACAGATTTTTTTTGTACACTGTCTCTTTAAGGATTCCAGTTCATGAAAATCAACACACATTAATTCAGAAGAACTGGTTCATTAAAGCAACTCATGGACACAATAAAACATTGTGGTCTGGTCATTATACAGTTTTGTGTTGCCCGGACTCTCTCTTTTACCATATTCAAGTTGGACTAAAGTTAAAATAGGCTAGAGCAATATCTTTTTGGACATGAGAAGAGGCTCCGTGGAAGTCATACCAGGCCTCGCGAAATTTCTTGAGAACATTGGGTCTGTCCTGGTTTCTGCGTCGCCTGAACCAGCGTTGTACATGTCTTTCTGTCCAGCCTGTCTCCTTGCACATTTTCACTACAGAACTCTGAACACAACAAAGAACAACAACACTTCATGTGGTGATGTTGGTTTACGTGAATCTTATAGAGTAAAGTGTGGTTAGCGTTTGGTGCACCTGTGTGGGTTTTTTAGATTCGTTACAGTAGTGGGACTCCAGGGTTTGGTTGTATGCAACTCGTCGTCTCACAGTTTCTTTAACACCCAGCATTAATGCTAGCGGTGTAGCGACAAACCTACAAATCAACAGAAAATCACAATGAGTGTATTGTTACAATCACTTTTGGTCCTATGTAGAACTGAAGATGTAATTTGGACAGAGCAAAATAAAACCTTCATAGACCCACCTCTCAAAGACCTGTCGAATCACAAGAAACATGATGGCTATTGGCACTGCCACCCACAAATCCCGTGGCTTCGCGTAGACCCGCCCATCACGGTCTTCAAGGTCAGCCCATCCCAGGCCTTCTGGAAACCAGAGACGCTCCTGCCAGAACACTTCACTT
Organism: Triplophysa bombifrons; assembly: GCA_029783895.1. Lineage (NCBI taxonomy): Eukaryota > Metazoa > Chordata > Actinopteri > Cypriniformes > Nemacheilidae > Triplophysa > Triplophysa bombifrons. Next base: position 12,137,341 of record CM056455.1, read on the forward strand.
AACCATTCCAACATACTGCAAGAAACAAAGACAGCTTACTTTACTGTCATTATCTATCGTCCATCTGACTGGATCTGTAGAAACATGACCTTCTGTATTATACTTACTGTTCATTTAAAAGCACGCATTTAATAAAGGCATGTTCATGGCCCAGACCTGCCTTTATTTTCTGTCTATAGCATTTAGAAATGTAAAAGCTCATCTGTGCTTAAAAACAGCACATTTGTATCATTCAGGTCTGTAGTACTCATACAGAAAATATAAAGAAACCCATTGCTGGGTATTCTCCAAATAGAGTCATATACAGGGTTTGAACCATATAAGGGTGAACAAATGATAACAATATTGTTATTTTGGGGTGAATTACCCCTTCAAGACAGATTGCTTTAAAGGTGCTGTGTTTTTTTTTTTTTTTTTTTCGAGGACAGAAATGCAAAATATTATACAAAACTATGTCTTCAGAGGTGTATAAAGACATTACATAATGAAACATTATTTTTTTATTACCTTAGAATGAGCTATTTCTATCATACCTATATGGAATTCGCCATGTTCATTCTACAGTAGCCCTATAAGGACAAACTGCTCTATAGATCACGTTTCGTAAGTACGTTATCTACTTCGACAAAGAACCTAAATCGTGACGACATCTTACTTCTATGTCAGCACTCGTGGTGCTTCGAAAGGGAGCAGTGGAGTGAGTCATTGGCTGCAATTCGCAACTTCAACGCTAAATGTTGATAAACCTTTAATGTCAACTTTGAACCTGTGTGTAAAAAAACATTTTAACGGCAACTAAACAAACGGAGTTGTCCGAATCTGCAGTGAAATCTGTAACATTACAGCACTATTACATTTTGGGCCACAGATAAGAGCTTTTCAGCCTTTAGGTTAAAGTGGAAGGATGTGGCTAGTTACTGGAGACACTGCTTTCTTCCTGTCTAATGGGCTTTTTTTTTGTTAGGCTGACCAAACATTAATTGATTTTCAAATCTTTAAATAATTTTCAAATCCATTAGAGACCATAAACATAAGATTTTTAACATTATAATCCTCCAAACTCACACACTAGACGATTTGTCCAGATCGTGAGACCACACACATTCGGCAGAAAAGTGTTGGAATGATCTCACAGTTGCAAGAGACCTCAGAGAATCTTGTGTGATCAAACGTGACTTATTAAGAGAAACACAAATATAGATAGGATCCACATTATAAAGGCACATTATAAACATCTTAGGATGTTATAAAAACACTAAAAGTCCATCTTCTTTTTCCACTTTCGGTACATGTTTGTGGCTGCAATGCTCCAGCTATGCAACATCTGACACTCATTACTCATTGCGGGTGTCCCGTGAGAGACAGCATGATCAAGAGTCCTAAATATAAAAAATGTTTGACGATTTGGGATCAGGGAGGCTCGTATGTGATCTGCAATGACTGAAGGTCGACCGATTCATCGTTTTTGCAGATTCATCGGCACCAATAACGATAATTTGAACTATCGGCTATCGGCAATAATCCCCACCGATAGTTTTTCCTAGTTGCGTTGGATCCAGACGCAGCAGGAAAAGCTCTACTGCAATACATAGGGGAGAGTTCCGAGTATAGTGTTAAACAGCGACCTCTAGAGGTGGAAATAAAACTGACAGCCTGTTTAGTTTGGAGCTATACAATTTATGGTTTGGAGACACGAGACCAAAGTTTGCACAGAGCGGAATACATCAGATGGGGGTTTAAAATTTCACAATGACAAAGTAGACAATATTGGTGTATATTTCTTTCGAAAGACATTACACAACAGTGTTAACAGTGTTTGGTTATCAGAGATTGTAAATAAAGAAGGCAAAACGAACGCTTCTGTTATTAGTGTTTTTTTTCCGATCTTTAACAAAGACTGACGTTTGCACATGCACTAGCAGACCGCCGTTACTCCGATCGATCAGCATGTTTTTTTAACTGATGAAGTGAAGTTGACGCCATTGTTATGGTTTATTGCTAAAACCCAAAGTTTATGAATACACGTGCATTGAGAGGGGCACCGACCAATCACAACAGCCTGAGAAGCGGAAGCTTGCTTATATGGTATGGGTGGGAAATCTTCACACACACTCTAAGCGGGAAACCAATCACGACAGACCAGGTCAGTTTTACCAATCAGAGCGTTTCGGAAGGAGGGACTTTATATAGACCGGAAGAAATCAAGTCGTTTTGTTAGAAGACGGACACCGGTGAACAATAGACTTGAAATATGTAAAATATAAAGCGTTTAGTGAAATTAGAAACATAAACATCCATTGTTTAACACCCAAAAAACATAATCAAAGCCTCTTAAACAGCAAAAGACTGGGTCCTTTAAAACGGCGGTTGCTAACAAGTTGCTCAAAGCGACTACTTCCTTTGGCGGGCACGTTAGACGTCATAGCGCATACAAATAATGCAACATGGGCACAAATGTCTAAAATCATTGAATGGGATTTATTCACGGAGTAATTACTTGCAAGAGAACACGTTTTTAATTAAGTTTGAGAAAGTTGTCGAAGGATTGGTGGTGGTGATGTTAATATGAAGCGACCATAGTGCAGTCCGTTTATAGCCCCGTGTCAACTTTGTACTTCTGGTATTTGTATTTAGGCTTCAAAATAGCAAATATTATGTTGATCTTTAAAGAATATCTTGATAGAAAAAATGTCTAAAAAGCATGAACATTTGTTAATCATAACTCATCTCATAACAGTCTATGGGGAAACTTCATAGGCTTTAGGTCGAGGGAACCAGCGGGGCGCTTCCGGGATAGCCTACAAAAATACGTCATCTCTGAGCCCCTCCATTCGGATGACTGCAGCTATGCTCCGACGACAGCCTGAATTCTGACATCTCATTACATATAGTCTATGCATACATTTTGCTAGGACTGTCTGCAAAAACGTCACTCTTCTCCCCCAAACACTGTAGCATGTGAGCCTCATTTGCGGTAGACCAATCACAGCAGAGTAGGCCATCTGACAAATCACATCAGACTAGGCTAGCGGAAACGAGGCTATTAGACAGATGAATCGACGAATAATTTGAGAGTCAGTCAAAAAGTAAGCGTAGAATAACTGCCTATTATTATGAAATAATCGTGCTTTTACACCTTCTATATACATTATCTTGTTGTTGGACACTCCATAAACCAAAGTAGGACCTTAACAATCCCTAGCTATGTACTCTTTAAACTTGAGAGGAACAAGGGTTGGGTGATGTCTATCAAATTGGCATCAAACAATGCCTACAGTGAAACATTGTGATGGACAATGACATCGGGGGCGGGGCGAGGGGTGGGGCTATATCAGTTTGCTAGATGGCCATCTGCCAAAACATTAAAAACAATTATATCAGAGCTCCAGACTGCCACCAAATCGCGTTTTGCGACCAGTTTCAAGACAGCCTACTTCTCAACAAGTATTTGTGCATGTACGACCTGCACATTTTGTTATTTCACGTTGAAAGACGAGTAGATCTTGAACCCACCAGTGTAGCCTGTGTGTGATTAGTCAACTGCAGGGGTCACGTGTCACTGATGTCTCCCACTGCCATCGCAGACGCGCACAGTTCAGGTCATCATTGACACAGTGTGTGCGTGATGCTACGATTCACGGTTTGCTTTCACTTTCTTCGTCTGTCAAGTCTCTCACGCACACGCGTTTCGCAGCTTCCAAATCATACTCAATCTCAGAAAAGACACATGCGCAGAATGTAATATTCAAGGTCAATCACTACCCATCAATCTAACAGGTAATTTTCCATTGTGGTCTATATTCATCCATCATTTTTTGTTTATTACTCCTTGATAATTATATTATTACACAATGACTGCCTTCTCACTCTCATATGGCTCGGAGAACACACTGTCCCTCTTTTTACACACACACAGAAACACATTCATTCACGAGAAAGAGAGCGAAAGCCCCATTGACCTCTTGGATGCCAGGCACAGAAAAATCCTTACAAAGGTCATAGCTGTGGAACATTTCTAGCACTGAGAGAAGAAATCAAGTCTTGAAGTGAGAAACAATTTAGCATATCAGGGTGCTAAATGTGGTGCTAATATGCTAATATTGCTAATATGTGATGTGGAAAGCGCATCACATATTAAATCCATCCACAATTCTCCATACTGCTTTTCACTGTTAGGGTCATGGGAAAAAACTTTGGATGGGCCTGTTAAAGGACACATCAAAAACATCATAGAATGTAACTTTGCAAAATAGGAAATTTGTAGAAAGCAATCTGATCAAGACTTGTTATCAGATCAGCTCAGTCTAGTCCAATCAACACTTATTTACACTGGGCTACTATTTGGATAATTAGAGTGCATGTCAACTATCAAAATCCTCACTACCTGTATCTATACAGAGACAATTGCTAGTCTACCATAAAGGTCACATTCCCCTCGATCCGTTTTTCCAACCTTTAGTTAGTGTGTAATGTTGCTGTTAGAGCATAAATAATACCTGCAAAATGATTAAACTCAAAGTTCAGTGCCAAGCGAGATATTGTCTTTAACAGAATTCGCTTTTCAAGGACAACAAACAGAGAACGGCTGGAATCGGACTACAGCCCTATACTTCATGGGTACATGATGTCACTATTCCGAGTACTTTTAATAATCTCTGTGACTTTAACATCGGCTGTGAAAGCTGTTTTGTGTAATCCATTGATATTGTGTGTGCGTGCGCATACCTCTTAAACACTTCTCAACACAACACAACTTTATTTATATAGCGCTTTTTACAATTTTCATTGTTAAAAAGCAGCTGTACATGAGACACAATGACTACAAGTAAAACAACTAAAGTCATACACCTATTAAAACAAGAAAAAAGTGAAAACACTAAAGACAAACATACAAATGTTCCACACACACAATATGCATACATACTTACACACACCCAAACACACTCGCACACACGCACAGTGAAAGCACACATTTGAGATAAAGCAGAGGGAACCACAGGTCAAATATTAAAGGGACTATAAATTCCTATATGCAATATTAATTATGTAAAACTTCTGAATTCTAAAGCAGCCCCCCGGCCAGGCAAATAGTGCAAAACAGTATGCAAACTGTGGCGACGAACCCAAAACTCCAATCGAGAAAAAAAAAAACTCAGGAGAACCCAGGCCCAACCAGGGGATTCCAGTTCCCCTCTGGCAAAAGCTGCTGCCTCTGCACAAGCTCAACAGTGCTTGCACAACAAGGCTAAATAAAAAATAAATAAACTTACTAATAAGGTAAATTATAGATTTAAGATTATCATTAACAATCTAATAGCATTTGAAATTTTGTAGGGCAATCGTGTCAAGTCGGCGCGTCCTTTATCCAGCTCTATCATCACAGTTCTTGTCAGGTCACCGCTTCCCATTCTCAGCTCTGCCATCAGGTCTGGGCATGAACTGCATCCTGCGGTAACCTTGGAACAAAGAGACAAGACTGGCTGAGAGTAGAGTAGTGTTCTGCACTCTTTGATGCAAAAGGTACATAATTTGTTGTTGGATGTGTTCCTGGTTCCGGTTGACCTAAATAATGCATCCTCTGAGGATTAATATTATGGGAGTATAGTGTATGCAAGATTGAAAAGATGCGTCTTTAGTCTAGATTTAAACTGAGAGAGTGTGTCTGCCTCCCGGACAGTGCAGGGAAGAATATTCCAAAGTTTAGGCGCTAGATAAGAAAAGGATCTACCACCTGCACTTGATTTTGAAATTCTAGGTAATACCAGCTGAAAGGATGCCTGAGAGCATAATGCACGTGGAGGACTGTAATACAACAGAAGTTCATTCAAATACTGCGGCGTTAGACCATGTATGGCTTTATAGGTAATAAGCAAGATCTTAAAGTTAATGCGATGCTTTATAGGTAAAGAGTGCAAGGTTGACAGAACCGGGGTTATATGCTCATACTTTTTTGTACGTGTAAGAACTCGAGCTGCCGCGTTTTGAACCAGTTGCCTGTGTCATCAAAGATCCCTGTGTCATCAAAGGGATCCTATTTCATTTATTGGCCAAAATCACAGCAAGGTGAAGGCGAAAGAGCCCGCCTACGAGCCAACAGACGAGCGAGACCCGCATACTGTCAAAGTTATCTGCGCTGCGTCAAGAAAAATGGGCTGCAGAGCACTGCATCTCATTACTCATGTGATATTGAAGTTTAGGTGTGTCTTGTTTGTTTACGGCATTTCAGTGATGGATTTTATATAAACACAGGATATAACACTGGATTTGGAGGACCCAGCACGCGGTCGCAGTGCTAAAAGATGTCAGAATGTATGACATAACATGTTAGCCCATTTTAACTTTTCAGTCTCCCCTATGCATCTCTATAAGAGTTATTTACAGTATTAAACCTGCATACATTATTTACGGATGCACTGTAAAAAAAAACTGTTTTCACAGAAAAAACCTGTTGTCAGAAAATGTCCATAAAAAATATGGAATAACACTTAGATTTTATGTAAAATTAACAGTGAAATTCCGTAGCTTTTACAAGTGGTTTTTTAAACTCCACAAACACTACTACCACCTTCACTTACAGACACCACTGTCACTTTTGTACGTCTACAAAAGATCTTATTGAGAATTAACACATTTTGCTGGTTTTGGTTGAGTCAACATTATTGTGATGAGTGTTTGCTTTAGTTGGCATCTTGACCCCTTGCGTTTTATGTTCAGACTTTCCCTAGTTTTTATAACTATGTGTTGAAACAGAAACGAGTAGAAAAAAGCTAAGCAAAATTTATTTCATGCAATTTTTTGTTGGTAGTGTTATGCAGATCTGCATTTGATGAGCCCATTTTAGAGTTCAGGCACCGATTTAAAGGGATTTTGTCATCCTGATTTATGTTACTGTATGTAATTAAATTATATTCTTAAGGTCTTTAACAACACATTGTGCGCATAAAAAATGGACTAGCAGACATCAAGAATAAACCTGTTTGTCTCAACAATGATGACAACCAAAAAACCTCTTAAAGAGTACATAACATGAGGTCATAAAAATTAAATTTCATGCAGTGTTTAATGTTGCCGTGTTTGAAATAAGCAGTCTGGCAAGTTGTAAATCCGAAGGTGAATGAAAAAAAAGTTATTGGCTTGGAAAAAAGGGAGTCAACTCAGAAAAACAAAGTGAAAACTTCACTCTTCTCCCCCAAACACTGTAGCTTGTGAGCCTCATTTGCGGTAGACCAATCACAGCAGACTAGGCCGTCTGACCAATCACATCAGTTTAGGTTACCGGAAAGAGGGGATTAGACATGAATTGCAGAACAAATCATTTGAGAGTCAGTCAAGAAGTAAGGTAAGAATAAAAGGCTATTATTACAAAATAGTGTTTTTACACCTATGTACATTAACTTGTTGTTGGACACTCCATAAACCAAAGTAGAGCCTTAAAAATCCCTAGTTATGTACTCTAAGATAAACGCAATGCATTCTGGGTACCGTCAAAGTACAAAACTCATCCATGTCTCTCAGTATGCATTGCGGCAGAAATCTTATCAATTGTTGGTCACCACTTTTGAGATTCATACAATGATTCTTGATGTCAGAGTCAAAAATCAAACGCAGACCTTTTAACTGTTCAAAATCTTTTTATATGGATTGTTGCAGGAAATGTGGGTCTCCAATATAAGCTCATTTAGACTGTTATAACAAAAATTCACTGAGAAAAATCAGAAAAAAAATGTATGAAAATCAAACAAAAGAATCTTATCACACTATTATTTAATATAAAATATAGTTTTATATTAACACTGTCATAGCAGCCAAAAGGAAAAAGCTGTTAAGCAAATTAAGGATGAAAGATCCCAAATAAAGCAAACAATGATAACAAAAATGGTGACTTTAAACCACAATAAAACATCAAGTCATGGATGTTATGCTGCAGTCCCTGTGAAGCAGAAGTGGTGATCGTCTTCAGTATTCTGACATACTTCCAAGATGAATGGTGGATGTGGCTCATGTTTTCTGCTGTAAATTGATTGGACGAATAAAAACAGGATGTTCCTGTATTTATACGATAGTTAACTGGCAACTTCAGCTGCCGGTATTTTTTTGTTAAAACTACAGAATTTTTCTTTACTGACATTAAATGTTTTGTGGGTCACCACTCTGCTGAAGAGTGGAGTCTGTGTTTAAGTCAAGGTCAGGCAATGAGGTACTGATGTTATGCTGGATGTTGCTTTGTTTAAAAGTGACATTGAAGTTTTTTAATGATTAATTGCAAAGAAATAAAATAAGTAAAACGAATGTTTTCACCTTTATACATTAGGTCATGTTTTCATTTTATATTTATATATACAATTATAAATACATGGTCTTTATCACAGCTGCCGGTATTCTACCGTAAAATCTACGGAACATTTTTACAGAGTGACCTGATCTCGAGACGCGGGTATGTAGCGTTTCCTTCGTCATATTGCCGTCAAATAAAACCGTTGTCATGCCAACCTGCTACTGTAAACAGAAGCTTGCAACGCTTGCCAAATTCTTCTGATTTGTTCACTGCATTTGGAACTGACATTGATGAGCAGCGCTGCATGTAAAATATGCTTTTTTTTAACTTGACACGGCAACTTAAAAACACGGCGCTTGTGTGCGAGACGCTTCAAAAGACGTGAGCGTAAGGGTCATGCATGTCCATCAAACACGTGTTTACATAGAAAAACAATGGGAAAGTTGCGCATTGGAATCGAAAAATAAGTAAATGGCCCCTTAGGCAGCATTTTTAGATCAACCGGAACCAGGACACTTCCAATAACAATTGATATAATTGTTGCATCAAATGTTGTAAAATGGTATTCTGCTCTCAGTTCGTCTATTCTCATTGCTCTGAGGTTACCATGGTTGAGCAGGATGCGGTCCTAAACCAGTACAGGGAAGCAGCGACCTGACATGTCCCCACTTCACTACAAAACTGCAAGAACAGTTTTAGAACATTTAGAATTAGAACATTCAGTTAATATTAATCTATAATCTACCATATTCAAAAAATGTAGAACTTGTAGAGACGGTGGAGAGAATTTGTTTCGGTGGACGTTGGATTCGCCCAAGGTTTTTTTTGGGTTCCTTGCCACTGTTTGCATACTGTCGGCACTTGTTTGCATGCCGGGTGGCTTGAGCTTTAGAATTTTGTACTTCTTAATTTAACGTGTGTAACATTTTGAGTGAATCACTACTTTCCCATATAGGATAAGTTTGCATAATAAGTTACCTTCGTTTCTCTTTCTTTTATCTGTGATGCATGTGTATCTCTGTATTATCTCTTCTGTGCTTTTTTGTGATGCATTGCTGTGTGTGCATATGGTTGTGTCTGCTATGTTATGTATTTGGCATATAGGTTTCTGTTTGTTTGGTGATTATGCATGTTAGCATGTACGTATGTATCTGCGTGTGTGTCTGTGTTTTGTGCACGATTATTTGTTTTCGCTGGGTGTGTTTGAGTACCTGTGTCTCGTGCATGTGCGCTGTGTGAAACCATTTATTCACCATTCCAACCCAGATGTACATTTACATTTGGCAGACGCTTTTATCCAAAGCAACTTACATTGCAGTAACCTATACATTTATACTTAGGTATGTGCAATCCCCTGGGAATGAACCCACAACCTTGCGTTGTTAACGCAATGCTCTTACCACTGAGCTACAGGAAAGCTTTATATTACGTTCTTTTTTTAGGGTGAAAGGTACAATGACTACAATCACAGTTGTATTAAAAAATATCATGGTTATCTTTGGCTTTGTAAATATATTTGAAAGATGAAGATATTTTGAAAATGCAAAAAAGCACATCCATCCAATCATTGAATTTATCCATCCGACATGTTAATAAAAACCGTGCCTTGCAAAAGTATTCATCCCCCTTCAGTTTATACACATTTTGTTATGCTGCTGCTTTATCATGAACCACTTTAAATTATATTTGTTTAATTAATCTACACTCCATGCACAATAATGACAAAACAAAAAACTGATTTGTGACAGCATTGCAAATTTATAATTAAAAAGTACATTGCATAAGTATTCATACCCTTAACTCAGAAGATGGTTACAGCACCTTTACAGACCTCAATCTTTTTGGGTATGATGTGATAAAATTTACAGATCTGCATCTGCATTCTTCTCCTCAGATCCTCTCAAACACTGTCAGATTGGATGGAGATCATCAGTAGACAGACATTTTCAGGTTTCTACAGAGATGTTCAGTTGGGTCAAGCCCAAGCACTAGCTGGGCCACGCAAGGACATAGACAAAGTTGTCCATAAGCATCTCTTGCATTGTGTTGATGTGTACTTAGGATCATTGTCATGTTGGAGAATGAACCTTCTGCCCTATCCTAGGTTCTGAATGCTGTGGGCTTGGTTTTCATGGTCATTATCTCTTATTTTGTGCTGTTGAGCTTTTCTTCTACTCTGACAAATGCCCCAGTCGCTGCATCTGAAAAATACCCCCACATCATGATGCGGTTTCCAACACACTTTAATGTGGAGTAATATTGTCTGGAGAAAACCAGGCACTGGTACACACCTGTACATGGGTACACACCTGTACATGATGCATGAAACTGAGATTTATCAGACCAGAGAATCTCGTTTCTGACAGTTTAAAAGATTTGTTGAAGTACGTTTTTGTATACATCAAGTTTTCTTTAGCCTTCACTTAGCAAAGGCTTGAGTCTCGCCACTCGGCCATAAAGCCCAGATTGGTGGAGTGTTGCAGTGATGATTGTCCTTCTGTAAGTTTCTCCCATCTCCATATGTAATCATGGAGCTCAACCAGAGTAATCATCAGCTTCTTGGTCACCACTCTAACAAAGACCCTTCTCCGTTTGGGCAGGAGGTCACTCCAAGTAAGAGATTTGGTGGTTCCAAACCTCTTTCATTAAGGATTAATGGAGGCTACAGGAGTCTTCCCCAGATCTGTGTCTCGGAGCTCTACTAGCAGTTTTTTTTGTCCTCATGTCTTGGTTTTTAATTTGATATGCATTTTCAGCTGTTTCACCTTATATTGAGAGGTATGTGCCGCTCAGATACATACTTATTCAATTGAATTTTCCACAGTTTAACTTCACTCGAAGTGTAGAAACATCAAGAAGCAAAACAAATGCTTTGAGCTAGATTTCAAGTGTCCAAGAAAATGGTAAGAATGCAATGTATTTATTTCAATTTCTAACTTTTAATACATTTGGGAAGTTGACGCAAACCTGTTTTTTGGTTTTGTCATTACTGTGCATGGAGTGTAGATTAATGTATTTTTTATTTATTTAAAGTAGTTTAAGATAAGAAAGCAACATAACAAAATATGAATAAAATGGATTTTTGCAAGGCACTGTATCTTCTAAAGCAATAATAATGTAGTTATGGCTAGGCTTTAAGTTTGAATCTGCATGCTATGACGGTCAATGATTGACCAAAGAATTTAAGCTAAATAGATGTCCAGTCTGGTCAGTGTTTGAAAAGAAAAGGAGATATAGAGACAAACATTTGGGAGTCAAATGTCTAGAGTACCCCTATGTAAACCGGTTTGTTGTATGGAGTAATTTGATTCCACGGTTATGGTATGGGTATATTAAAGATGATACGTCTGTTTAGGCAGCTGAACCAACACTGACCAACGAGCATTTTCAGTCTTTATCCAAAAATGCTCATTGGTCAGCTCATTTGCCTAAAGTCAATAAATTAAATATGCGATTCTTCATTCTGCTGCACAAGGATTTCCCTGCCAGCGCTTTCTTGTTCCAATGCTGAAGGCAAAAAATATATAAATCTTTCACCACTATACAAATATTGAAGAGCAGGTAATTCATCAGGTGGAAAGGTCAACAGGGAACACTGTCCGGTCCCTGTGACACTAAACAAGTTTTTTACACCGCACAGAATGTTTCCGGTTCAATACATCTGGGGCCATAGATTTTCACTTTCCAAATTACAAACTCACACACCTCCAAAATGAGAGATGATGTAGTCAAATAGTGAGTGAATGAAAACAATGTAAACCAAAAACAACCCCCATCCCCAGCTAAGATTATTAAAATGTAATGTGTGAATTTTTATATGATCGATTGAGAAAAATGCAATATAATATAATGTAAATATAATTATGTCTTCAGAGGTGTATAAAGACCTTACATAATGAAGCATTATGTTCGATTACCTTAGAATGAGCTATTTCTATCTACATACACCACAGCCTCTTGCACGGAATTCGCCATGTTGTTTCTACTGTAGCCCTAAACTGTTCAACTGCTCTACAGAGCAGGTTTCGTAAATACTCCTAGAGACAATTATGAAAGAAATAATTTACTTAGGTAAATCTATTCTCTTTCCCAGATTTTAATAACACTCCTTTCATGAAGATGGGCTGGTTTTGCATTGCTGTCTGGTTTATTTGGGTATTAAAATTAGACCAGTGAGACTGTGAATTTATTTAAGTGCTTAACAGATCACATAAGGCTCTTAAATAGGAAAACATCAGAGCCAAATGCCAGGCGTTTTGATTCACAGCTAGTTTTACAGCTTTGACACTCAATTCCCATTTTATTTTCATGCTGGTGGTTTGCTACATCTCAGACACAAGACTCTCCTTACACAAGAATACAGTGACTGTCATATTCAGAGCATATGATAATGAATACATATATCTCTCACTTATTCCAGTCAGGTCAAAGGTAACAGTTGCAGAAGGGCAAAGTGGTGATGTGTCATGCTTATGCTTTAACCAGTACCTCATAGATGACGTACGATATTTAAGTAATGCGCTGGTTCCCTCTACCAGAAGCCTATGCATTTTAGTCATACACTTTTGGAAGATCGCAAAAAATAAGATCTGTGATTAACATAGTTTTATGATGTTTACACGTTTTGTTTATTCAAGATAATCTTAACAAATTAACACAACATTTGTTACCTTAGAAACCGAAATACAATTGGCAGAAGTAAAAGCTAAAACGAGGCTATAAACAGACTACACTATGGTCGCTCGATATCAACGTCACCACCACCAATTCGACAACGTTCTCAAACTTTATTAAAAACGTGTTCCCTGGCAGGTAATTACTGAATCCTCAACATTAATTGACATTTGTGCCCATGTTGCATTATTTTTTAGGTTTATACGATGTCGTCTAACTAACCTTCACCCCAAAGGAAGTAACGTTGGTCGCTTTTAGCAACTTGTTGGCAACCGCAGTTTTTAAGACTAAAAAACTATTTTCCGGGGTTTGCATACAAAAACACGTCATCTCGGAGGTACTTAATTAGTCACACATTCCAGCAGACGCACAATTTTAATAAGTTTATTCATGCTGGGAATGTTTAAAACCGAATCTTTGAGAAAACACTTAACACTTAGTAAAATTTGGTAGAGTGAATGGTGCGGCTAATAGTGATATGAGATGAGCTCTAATCTTCGGTAAATGTTCCATAGCAATAAGGTATGATGAAAGAAAGGACACTAGACTCTTGAACCTTTGGTAATCATACCATCCAACTCAATGAACGATGTCTATGAACACACACACACAGGCTTATGTTTAACTAATCTGATCTAGGATTCACCTTAACTACTAAACCTACACAAACATGTAACATAATGAAATCAAAAAAAAAATTAATATAATATTAATATAAATGGATGCCTGCCATACAAAAAACCTTGTTTCCTTAATGGCCAGATAAGACAAACAGCGAGAGAGAGAGATAACGGAACTCACTTTAGTCCCGGGTCAGCGCCGCCGCTCGGGTCGTGATGATATGTCACTTCAGAAGTCAGCTGCGCGTCCGTCTTCGGTGGTATCCGCCGTTTGTAAAAGTGATCCTTTGGTTTATTTATGATCCGGCCAGATTGTTTATCACCCTCATCTCTCCCCCCAGCGGCAAAAAAAAAAACGTGATTTTGGTGTTTTGGTGAAGCGTGTGCGCACAAAGCAACAGATGTTATAAGCGGATATTTTCGGAGTTTAATCAGTAGTTCCTGGATGTGCGATATCAATCCCGTTTCAGAAAAAAGTTTCTACGGTCACTTTCTTCCGGTAAAAGTGGGACAGCGACGTCAAGTCACGAAGGATCGGCGGAAAGAGTGCGCGTGTGAGAGAGAGACAGAGAGAGAAAGAAAAGAGAGATAGGAATAACGGAACGGGAGGGACTTATCGAAGCGCTCGAGCAAATACATCATCATCACACACTTCCGGACTCATGCGGGTCGGGTGCCGTCAAACTGTACTTAGTGAGATATCGTAGCTAGAAACGTGTTTAATTTGGACGAATACACACTTTAAACGAGAAACGGAGAAAGAGGACGAAGTGAAAAACATACATTATATACGTTATTGAAAAACGATAAACGTTTACACGAATAAGCCAATAAATAAGTTGTCACTTAGCCTATTGTTGGGTCAGGTTGTAACAAGTGCTTTTATGTTCAAAATGTATACATTTTGTGTAAACATGTATTGTATTGTATTTATGAATGTATACATTTTGTGTAAACATGTATTGTATTGTATTTATGAATGTATACATTTTGTGTAAACATGTATTGTATTGTATTTATTAATGTATACATTTTGTGTAAACATGTATTGTATTGATTAATGTTTACATTTTGTGTAAACATGTATTGTACCGTATTTATTAATGTATACATTTTGAAAATTAATTTATAGCCTATGCACATATTTTCGTATACCATGTTTTATTTGCACTTTAATTTATTGCTGCACAATGATATACTCTTTACTCTGCAATATAATTCAACAAAGCAGTTAACATTGGGCCACAGAATTTTGCCTCACAAATATTTGTTTTTATATCTCGTCTTTTTACAAACAGTGACCAGACTGGATGTATAACTGGGAAGGCCTACCCCATTGTAGATGAAACTGAGAGACTTCTGATAAGATTAACACTTACTGATAAAATCTGTCCTGTGTCAGCCTGTGAGGAACACTGGATAGTGCTGGACGTCTTAAATGTCTTTCAGATCATTCTTACTATTGAGACACCTTTTTTTCATGGCTAAGCCTTTAAGTTTAACCTGTTTCAGTCACATTTTATTGTCGTCACATTTAACACATCCAAAAGCTACACTTAATAAATGTATTAACACATGAAAACTTGACACGTTATGTACAATACATTTATTTTATTTAAATTGTAAACAAATGTTTGATCAAAATATTCATAAATAAGAAATAAATAACATCATTACAGTTACCATTTCAACAATTACCATTTAAAGATTTACAATTTGTATAAATAAAAACAAAAACACATCCCAAATCAGTGTTTGAGTTTTATTTTATTTTTAAACAAATAAATTAATTGATAAAGAAAATTGTAAGTTTTAAAACTTGCCTGCTTGTTCCAAGTGTATCGTATTTATTACGAAAAAGTAGAAATCTTTTTTTTTACGTAATAGTAATTGTAACTACTGACATTATTTGACTGTAAGCTATTATTTTTTATTTCTTTTTACATCATTTATTTTAAGCTGAATTATGTAAACGGATTATAGTTATTTTACTTTGGATGGTATTGTCTGTCTCCTACACTTTGTTCTGTATGAATAGTGATATCGTTTTACAGATATGAAGGTCTATATAGGCAGATAGTATTTTATGGGTTTAATCTTTGCACACAATAATTTTCTGCCTTCAGATTCACTGAGATAATACAACTGACAGCAATTGTGTGTGCATGAGTTTAAATGAGTGTGATTTATGTACATATTCTTTAATGTTTTATTTTTGCACAGATGTGGAAGTGTGCAAGTTGACAATCGTGTTCTCAGTTCAGTCTGTTCAGCTATACGGCAAGTTGGAGTCTGTCTTCAGCATGTCCATCCTGAGAAAGAGTGATACAGAGACACACAGAAAAAGAATGAGAGAGAGATTACACTACATTGATGTTGTTTGTTCTGCACTTTGGTATGTCTGCTTACTGGATCCTCAAAAACTGCAAAACGTCAGGCAAAAATCTGAAATACTGATATCGACAGACCAAAATACAGCTTTCAGATCATCATCAGGGTCCCTCAATGGGTCATCTGTGACATGCCGACATGGACAAGTTTTAATCATCCCTCAAAAAATATGTTATAGATATCAAAACCATTATTGTTATACATTGGATTTAACAGTTTTTTGTGATTATATAATTTATTTATGAGTTGTAGTTTTTACAATTTTATGTTTATGTTTATTTTTATTTGAATCGGCCAGATTTGAAACATTACATTTACATAATGATTAAAGATACGAAATCAAACCTTAAAAAGTAAATATGTAATTGCCTCAGATGTCACACATTTTATTTTGCCACATGTAAACACGCAATGTGCTCTTATCTTTAAATACACTGGCCATGCATGTCAATGTAAAGCTCAAGACTGTTGCATGTGTGCATTCAAATATTTAGTTTTATTGTTTTCATAATTGTGTTTCGTAATGCTGTGTATTTAAATGGGTTAGGGTCATATTCGCCTTCACATGTGGTTCTTGTTGCAGCCAACATGCATCACTCTATGGTTTCAGCTGGAACAGAGAAATTCTGGGTAAACTCGCTTTTAACAGAAATATTTTTACAATTTTACAATTACATTCTATTTTTAGTTTTACAAATTTCCCCCAGAATTCCTTTGTTTTCTCCATTCACCGCATTGTGCTTAACCAGGATCACCACACTTTCACAGTCAGACACTGAGGAAGGTCCACAAAGAAGAAAGAAAGATAAAATAGGGTAAAATAAGTGTAAATATTTAGAAAATTCACTGTCCCTGCCTGGGTAAATCATGAATGAATGAATAAAGGAATGTACCTTATGTACCTTGACCTTGTGTTCAAATTTAATCAGAACAAATGGCTAAAACCAGCCAAAGCTGGGTGTCTGGTTTTAACTGGTCTCCCAGTTTGGTTTTAGCTGATTAAACAGGATGGTTAGAACAGTGGTAGGGCAGGTCAAACTTAAACCGCAATGCGAGTCTGGTTAATTAATCATCAAATAAATGTTTTGCGATATCTCACACACCGTAATTGATCAGTGAGTGAGGTGTGAAAAATCCAAGTCACAAATTCATCAAACACAATTCACCGTAGCCATGGCAACACACCATGCAGTCAAGAGCATGGCCGCCAAGTCAAAACAGGCAATCTCCACCGCAACCCATACACAGGCGATCACCAACGGCAACCAAAACAGGCCAAACCACTTACTACAACTTAGCAGAAGATGATAATCGGTTGCTAGGTAACCATAGCCATAGGCTCTCCCATCATTTATGATTGGTCATTTGTACCCTGGAGTGTAGATTGTGGTTTCAGAGAGAGAATACAAAGAGCATCATAAAAAGATAATATTATTTTATAATTCCTATACTTATTAACAAGCTTATGGTTTATTGCTTTATTTATATTTATATATATTTTAACCTATACTGTATTTTTTACTTGTAAAATCATCTTACCTTCCCCCTTACAGTTTCATCTTAATCCTTTTCTTTACTTCTCAAATTGCTCAGTTCTCTCATTCTTTATCTAAAGCTTTTTCTCCTTACAGCACTCTCTGTTTTTTTACCTCCCCTCTTCCTTCACATCTCCTTCCTCACCTGTCGTTCTCAGTAGGGTCTGTTAGCATCTTTTGGCCTTTTCAGCTGCACTTTGAGCCTCTTCATGCCAAACTGAAAACCGTTCATGGACTGGATGGCTGTCTGAGCACTCGTTTGGTTGTCAAAACTCACAAAGCCTAAGAAAGATAAAAATAAGGTTGATAATAAAAATATTCCAACATGAAATTCCAGAGAAAGAAAAAAATAGACATTTACATATTTGGAATAATAAATAATAAAGTAATACTTTTTATCTATATTGTCTTAATACCTTATTGTAAAAGTGATAGTTCATCCAAAAAAATAAAGTTCTGTCATCATTTACTCACCCTCTTGTCATTTCAAACCTGTATGACTTTCTTTCTTCGACTGAACACAAAAGAAGATATTTTATAGGAAGTTGTTAACCGGAACAGCAGCTGCAACCATTGACATCTATCGTATGAAGACAAAACCAATGCAAGTCAATAGGAGCCGTCCCTGTTCGGTTAACACCATTCTTCTAAATATCTTCTTTAGTGTTCTGCAGAGGTAAGAATGACATAAAGGTGAGTAAATGATGACAGAATTTACATTTTTGGGTGTACTATCAATCTAATACATGCAGCAGCTGGGTGATACAATATGACAATATATCTCACGTAGTTAGTGATTCAATTTTCTTCTATAATATTATTTCTAGTTGGATTTGTGTTTCCTGTTTTATTGTCTGCTGAAAATTTGTGTGATGAGTATTTTGATTCTCACCGAAGCATTTGCTCTGATTGGTGGCTCGGTCGACAAACACTTTGGCAGAAATTACGTTACCGAAAGGTAGAAACATCTGCAGCATTTCTGAGTCAGTAAACTCCTGAGGCAAATGATAAACGAAGATGTTACATCCCTCTGGACCTGCAACAAAAACAGAAATGGACTGAACATCAGACATATTCACAAAACATTTACAGTTACAGACACTTTAAAGGCTAGTTTTATTTTTGTATACTGTAGGCACAGAATGTACATAAAAGTACATGAAGTTTAAGAATGAAAGTTAATCTTAAATCTCTGGATGGCTTCCAAAAGCCTTTTTAAAATCTTATAGTAGTTAAAGGTTTATGTAAATTGACATCAATAAAACATCAATGGAATTTCATCAAAAATAAATTTGCTTCTCAGAAAGTACCATACACTTGACACAAAACTTCCTCATTTTTAGATCACCTTCTCGCTGTTGCAGGGGTTGCTGAGCGACCAGGGTGGGTTGTTGAGGAAACGATGGGCTGATCAATCCATATGCAGTCGGGTATGTTGCTGTGAAATGTAGAGAGATTCTGCCTGAGCAACAATGACTGAGGTTCCACAAGTTCATAACAGATTAATTTGTTCAGTTACCTGTGTAATGCTGCATTCCTGCATACGCCTGCTGGAGAGGATCTAACGCTGCCACTGGACTCTGGGCTGGAGAGAAAATGTGCATATTTAGCCACAATGTGAATGTGCGTGTCTTCGCAAAACTCACAGCTGAGTTGATTGATTGACCAAGGCAAAAGAGTTCATCCCTGGTTCTCTATAGAACCCATTATAATTTTAAATTTTGTCCACACTGGACGCGGTGCGACAAACCCATTAAAACAAGCAGGTTGTCAAGGCACAGTACCCAGTGTGGACACGGTGTAAATTCATTTTCATACAGAAATCTGTATTTTTTGCCCTTTTAATTATATGCCCTGATCAGTGTAGGAGAAGTTCTTATGCCTTTAAAATGCTGACTTCTTGAAATTTTCTTTGAGGCTCATATTTATTTTATAAATTTCAAGCAACCATTCCACAAAGCACAACAGTATTTGTTCCGCACCATGATATGAATGAACGGGATAGCTGTAGATATCAGCTGCTGGCTGTCCATTGGCTAATGCTGGTAGAGTACTGTAGCCGTTGACTCCAACTGGTGGAGGCAGAGCAGACACAGGCGATGCTGCAATAGTAGGTGGTGTGTTTGTACCTGTGATTGTAAAACCAAACAGGAAAGGTTTCAATCGCATCAATTCCTCAAAGATCCCACATTTACAATGAAATAATGTCAGGGTGGTTTATTACCAGAAGACATTGGGGTGATGGGTGTGGCTATGATGCCGTTTGCGTTGAGTGCTGCCATCTGCTGCATATGCATAGCAGTTGCGACCGGGGACAAATAGGCAGATTGTGTCATTAATGCCTGCTGCTGAACCAGCTGAGAATAAGAGAGAGAAATAGACCTTTTTTCAATATATATTTAAGCTAATTTCACAATAAACAACAATAACTGTATAATACAACAAAAATACAAACACCAAACAGATTTAAAAGCATAATTTAAGCAGTATAATTTGTAGTATAAGGAACACCCACAAGCAAAAAAAATGCTCTCTTGTTTTGCCTTTCACTTTTGCTGTAGTCTAGCAATTTGAGCTTGTCCGGTTTAATTGTTATTTAATTGTGAATTAGCGATTTAAAAGATATCATGACTGAAACAGCTGCCCAGAGGCAGCAATAATTAAACCCCTTTCCTTACTGCTTGTGTGTAGGCATTGTATCCATTTAAGTTGAGCGTCATTGGACTGAAGATGCCCGGCTGGGAGGACACCTGCTGCATGCGCCGACAAGCCCTCTCTTTCTCTGTGTCTGCAAACTTTACCACCAGACTGGAGGAGGCACCCTAAAGACAGCCAGAAAAATACTGCCTCAGAGAAGAAAGGACTGGAGAGAAAAAGAATAGGCAAAAGAGGAAAGGAAAGAAAAGAGGTAGAGAGACTCACAGGTAGTGTGCGTGTCCCATGCAGACTGTTAACAGCAGACTGAGCCTCCACATGACTATGGAACTTTACAAACGCACAACCTGCCAATACAAGAATCTGTTAGTAAAACCCGAGTATGTATTTTTGTTGTTAACATTTTGATTATAGATGATGTTAAAAAGGTTTAAAAAGACCTTTGCTGGTGCCATCCGGTCCTCTCAGCACTGTGCATTCTTCTATAGTGCCAAACACTTCAAACATCTTCCTCACTTCCTCATCAGTCTGTTGCTTTCCCAGCATTCCCACAAACAGCTTCCTGTCTTCTGAACAGAGAGAAAGAAATGGTCAGAATCAACAAATTGTTATGTATATAATGACATGCGCTTAATATTAATACAAAACCTGACACACTGAACTGACTGTATACTTTTCTTGCCTTAGGGTCACTTTAGTCACTGGTATTTAATCTGTCTGATATTTGGCACATTTTGAAAGTTTTTATAAGGGCTATTTCACTGCATTTTGTATATTCTCAAGGCCTCCACTCCAGGCACCTATTTCTGTCATACAATACCAAGTGTTCCTATCTACTTAAATGGGGCAAGATGTCATTATTGTGATAAACAATTAAATCTGACCTCTGCATGTTCCAATCAAGTTCCCTTTCGAGGGAACTCAACACTGCGTCATGGAATGACTCTTTGGGGAACGCCATTAGCGTGACTTGTCTGAATCGCGTGTGAAACTAACTTTCGCTTTATAGTCGCGTGATGATGACGTCACTGATGACGTCATGACCACCGTGACTATCGGAAGGCATAAAAAGGAAGCGGAAGCAATGCAAACCAGCTTCTGCCATTCAGCAAAGCGTCTGTTTGTGTGTGTGAAGGTTTCTAGTTTATCTTAAGTTATCTTAGATAGATTAGCAATATGAAACGTATGTCAAAGAAGGCATTTAAGCAATGTGTTCCTCCCTGCCCCCGTTTTATTACGGATGGGGATTCACATGAGTTTTGTGTGAAATGTTTGGGAATGGAGCATGCTAAGGCAGCTCTTGAGGGAGCTGCCTGTGAACATTGCTTGTGGCTACCGCAAAGATCTCTTCTCTCACGTTTAGCACTGTTTGATGAGTCAGGCAGTATTCGCAAGCCTCATGGTTCAGGTCCCGCTTCTGCCGAGGCAGTGCGGGGTCTGCAGTCATGGGGTTCGCAGATGGATCTTTTGGGGGGTGAGACGGCTTCGGTCCTTTCTCATCCCTCAAATCCCATTGCTTCCGGAAAGGGTTTGGGAGCCCGCATGGCGGCTTCTCCCGCCCCATCTGGAAGCTCTATGCACTGCTCTAGCTCTGAGGAGTTAGAGAGTGTTAGTGTGCAAGCAGTAGAAACTGAAGATCATGAAACTCCACTTTCCCAGGGATATGAGGAGCTTTTAGAGGTTGTTACCCGGGCAGTAGCCAAGCTTAGTGTTGATTGGCCCCAAGATCAACAACAAGTTACACCTATAAGTAAATTAGATGAAAGATACTTAAAGAAACGGGTACAACCTCAACGTCGGGGGTTGCCATTCTTTCCAGATTTACATACTGAGGTATCTAAATCATGGAAAAAGCCATTTTCTTCCAGAATTTCCACCACTGCCTCTAGTTTCTCCTCAGTTATAGGAGCTAGAGAGAAAGGCTATGGCATGATGCCCAAGGTGGAAGAGTCTTTGGCCACCTACCTTTCACCTGAAGCGGCATCATCTTTGAAACCCCCGACATTGCCCACCAAGCCATGCCGGATTACGTCAAATTTGGTGGGTAAGGCATATATGGCGGCAGGTCGGGCTGGCTCATGTCTGCACACTATGGGTCTTTTACAGGCATACCAGGCCGACCTGCTGGGGGACATAAAAGAGGGCGAGGTTATTGATATAGACCTGCTTAATGAACTGAAGGCAGCAGCAGATCTTACACTCCGAGCTACCAAGGAGACAGCCCAAGCTGTTGGGCGCTCCATGGGGGCCCTGGTAGCTACAGAGAGGCATTTATGGTTAAATTTGTCTGGTATTAAAGAGAAGGACAAGTCTGTGCTGCTTGATGCACCATTGTCTGACCAAGGTCTCTTTGGGAATGCGGTCGACACTGTGGTCGATCGTTTTCAGGAGGCAAAGCGTCAAGCAGCAGCTTTCCAAAATTTTTTACCTCGCCGTTCTTACCCTCAGGGTCCTGCAGCTCAAAGGCAGCCCCAGCCATCTACTACTAGTGCCCTACATAGGCAGCAGCAAAAACAGAGTGTTGCTACTCGTACTCCCCCTCAGAGAGCTTGGGGGTCGAGACAGCAATCCCAGAAGTCCTCCAGGCAGGTCAAGCCAGATTTGAGGACAGTTGTTTTCTCCAATCGGAAGGCTGCTGCCAAGAGGTCCTGACGGTACCTCAGCGCTTCAAATAGCACCCATTCTGGGGGGGTGGACAAGTCCGGTTCCCCCAAGATGGCCTCAGGAGGCCACTACGTTAACCCCGCCGCCCAGTGCGCTTCGGGGCACGTCAGTTTCCCTAGTACGGGGTCAACAGAATCTACCCATGGTAGACCCTGTAAACATGCTAATAGTCCCACTATCCCCTGCAGGTCAATTACTTCAAGGCATCGATCCGCATGCACCCGAAGCCGATGTCACCAAGCTGACTACCTTAGTGCACTTCCTCCACGAGTGGAGAAAGTTGCCGAATCTGACTCCATGGCTTCTCCGCACCATAGAGAAGGGGTACAGAATTCAGTTTTCTGTCAGCCCTCCAAAGTTCAAAGGGGTGTTTTGCACCGAAGTGAGTTCCGATCGGGCTCGGGTGTTAGAACAGGAAGTACAGTCTCTCTTGATGAAGGGGGCCATAGAATATGTTTCCCCTCACGAGAGTCAGACAGGTTTTTACAGTCGGTACTTTATAGTTCCGAAAAAGGATGGAGGGCTCAGGCCTATTCTGGATCTGAGATATCTCAACAAATCTCTGAGGAGATACAAGTTCAAGATGCTTACGATTCCTGTTATTGTGGCTGGAATCAGAAAAGGCGACTGGTTCACCACAATAGACCTGAAGGATGCATATTTCCACATATCCATCCTTCCTCAACACCGGAAGTTTCTCAGATTTGCTTTTGGAGGCAGAGCCTACCAATATCGAGTTCTTCCATTCGGCCTTGCTCTTTCCCCTCGCACTTTCACGAAATGCATGGATTCTGCCCTTGGTCCACTGAGACTTCAGGGGATTCGCATATTAAACTACATAGACGACTGGTTAGTGCTAGCTCAGTCTCAAGAAATGGCGGTTCGACATCGAGATGTCGTCCTCGACCATATGAAGCTTTTGGGACTGAGGCTCAATGCCAAGAAGAGCAATCTTACTCCTCAGCAGAGCATTACATTTCTTGGGGTAGTGTGGAACTCAGTCATGATGCAGGCACAATTGTCTCCTGCACGTGTCGAGTCCATCCTGACAACAATATCCAGAATCAAGATGGGTCAGGCATACACTGTCAAGCATTTTCAGAAAATATTAGGTCTAATGGCAGCAGCATCCAACGTGATTCCTTTTGGCCTTCTGCATATGAGACCTTTACAATGGTGGCTAAAGAACAAAGGGTTTTCCCCGAGGGGCAACCCGTTTCGTATGATCAGGGTTACGCGCAGATGCCTTCGTTCCCTGGCTATATGGAAAAAGACACAGTTTCTAAATCAAGGTCGAAAATTGGGAGCTCAATGTCACAGGATGACAGTGACGACGGACGCATCCCTCACAGGCTGGGGGGCAATAGTAGAAGGTCGCTCAGCCAGTGGGCTATGGACACAGCAGCATCTCCATTGGCACATAAATTGCCTGGAGATGTTAGCTGTCATAAGAGCTTTGAAGCACTTCCTCCCAGTCCTCAGGGGCCATCATGTTCTAATAAGAACAGACAATACAGCCGTGGTCTCTTATATCAATCATCAAGGGGGCCTGAGGTCACGCCCTCTCTGCAAGCTGGCGCACCAGGTTCTCCTATGGTCCCAGGAGAAGTTTCTATCTATCAGGGCGACGTACATTCCTGGAGTCCAAAATGTGGGAGCAGACATGTTGTCGAGACAAGGACTGAGGCCAGGAGAATGGAGACTTCACCCCGAAGTGGTGAAACAGATTTGGGAAAGATTTGGTCAGGCCGAAATCGACCTCTTTGCATCTCAGGAGACATCTCATTGCCCCCTGTGGTTTTCAATATTTCCTCCAGCCCCATTGGGACTGGACGCCCTGGTACAGACATGGCCGAGGCGGCGTCTGTATGCTTTTCCCCCAATCGCTTTGCTCCCGCAGGTCCTGGAGAGAGTTCGACAGGAAGGGATCAGACTCTTGTTAATAGCCCCTTATTGGCCTGCACGAGTCTGGTTCTCGGACCTTCTAATGCTCTTAGAAGGCCAGCCATGGGAGATTCCCCTCAGGCAGGACCTTCTGACCCAAGCCAGGGGCACGATATGCCATCCCAGCCCAGAACTATGGAAGTTGTGGGCCTGGCCGCTGAAGGGAGTGGCTTGTTGAATCAAGGTCTGTCAACTGAGGTTGTTGAAACCATTCTTAATTCTAGAGCTCCATCCACCAGAAAACTTTATGCTCTAAAGTGGAGGTTATTCACCTTGTGGTGTAACAACAGACATTTAGATCCAGTTAACTGCCCAGTGGCTTCAGTACTGGAGTTTCTGCAAGAGCGGTTTTCGGCAGGTCTTGCACCTTCTACGGTGAAAGTTTATGTGGCAGCTATTGCAGCCTTTCACTCCCCTCTGCCTGGGAGTACCTTGGGGAGACACCCCTTGGTTGCCCGGTTTTTGCGTGGTACCTTGAGGATGAGACCGCCTCCTCAGGCTAGAGTTCCAGCATGGGACCTCGCTGTGGTTTTGGAAGGGGCTTCCCAGGCTCCTTTTGAACCTATTGAGTGTAGCTCAGACAAGTATTTGTCCCTCAAATTAGCCTTTTTACTCGCTATTACCTCTCTGAGGAGGGTAGGCGACCTTCAGGCTCTATCAGTCTCTCCACCATGTCTGGAGTTCTCTCCAGGTAATATAAAAGCAATTCTGCACCCTAGACCAGGGTATGTACCTAAGGTGCCAAGCAATGTGGCCAGAACATTAGTTTTACAAGCCTTTCATGCTCCACCTCATGAGTCAGCAGAGGATCAGAGACTACACCTGTTATGCCCAGTCAGGGCACTGGGAGAGTATGTTAGAAGATCTTCCATATGGAGGAAATCGGACCAACTGTTGGTTTGTTTTGGACCTCATAGTAGAGGTCAGCCGGCCTCTAAGCACACCATTAGTAGATGGATTGTGGAGGCCATTTCCTTGGCTTATGAGGTGCGTGGACTACCTTCACCTCTAAGAATCAATGCACATTCAACTAGGAGTATGGCCTCCTCGCAGGCCCTTCTGTCAGGTGCTTCTATGCAGGATGTTTGTGATGCAGCGGGCTGGTCTTCCCCGCACACATTCATAAGATATTACAATCTTGATCTTTCTTCCTTACCTGGTTCTCAGGTACTTATGTCTTAGGATGTGCATAACACCTTCACACTTTAGACAGCCACAACTCGTATGGCGTAGCGGGTATTTCGTTCCCCAAAGAGTCATTCCATGACGCAGTGTTGAGTTCCCTCGAAAGGGAACGTCTCAGGTTACGACTGTGACCATTGTTCCCTGAGATAGGGAACGAGACACTGCGTCTCTTTGCCATACTCCTTATGACTGGAGCATTTGCTTCATTTTTTTGCAGAAGCTGGTTTGCATTGCTTCCGCTTCCTTTTTATGCCTTCCGATAGTCACGGTGGTCATGACGTCATCAGTGACGTCATCATCACGCGACTATAAAGCGAAAGTTAGTTTCACACGCGATTCAGACAAGTCACGCTAATGGCGTTCCCCAAAGAGTCATTCCATGACGCAGTGTCTCGTTCCCTATCTCAGGGAACAATGGTCACAGTCGTAACCTGAGACGTTAATTGCCATGTTAAAAACTGGGTAAAAATTATTATCGATATACAATTAATTTGTTTTTTTTGATTATGATAACAGGGGATTCATTGTTGAAGGGAAGGTGAATTTTGTCAATTAATTTCAAAGTGATTTTGTTGTGACCCAAAGGGAAGTTTGACTGAGTCTTGGAAGTGGTCAAAATCATGTTAAAGTAAGTAAAATTCCCAAACGTATAGGAATGAGAAAAATACAAATGACTGGGTAACCTTATGAAAGATAAATTAGCTAGCCAAGCAGGCAGTCAGAAAATGAATAGAAAATACTGATTGGAAAAGTTAAAACTTTTTAATTGGTTAAAAAGATTTTATATATCCAATTTTACTTTAAAGCTCAACCGAGCATGGGAAAATATTCACTGGGTTAGAAAGGAAAATTGTAATACTTCCACTGTTTTTCTCGCACTACCTTTCACGTTATGCTCAATACCAGTCAAACAGGTGGCACCGTGGCAGCAAAGACCATAAGATGATAACCTTCTCACAAGTAGGGCTGTTAGATTTTGAATTTTTTGGATTTGATTCCGATTCCAATTCTTGGTTTGGGAATCGATGCCAATAACTATATCTGCATTGTGTGTGCAAACAAAGCTTTTGCTTTTATGCAAGAAGAACATTTGATGTCTTCCTTCAGCTCTAGACTTCATCCATTAGTTTTTTACTGAAGTCTTACCTAATCTAACTAATGTGATTTAGTTGACCGATGACATCTGCTAAGGGGCTGGGCTTGTGGTTATGAAGGCTCTTAAAGAGGAGTTGATTCCATCAATCTCTTCTAGACAAGACATCATATATGATATGCTTGCTTGCTAAGAATTAGTAGTATAAGCTTAGTAATGCTTTTGTGGGTTCCTGCTCATACTGGAGTGGAGGTTAATGAAGTGACAGATAAACTAGCTATGAAAACTTTGAAACATTCTGAAACTGATTTTCAAGTGATTCTAAGAAAGAACGAGGTTCAAGGTAAAGTAAAATAAATCACTTTTAATGAATGGCAAGAAATTTGGAACAATAGTAAAGGCAGGTATCTGTATAACCAACAGCAAGTACATTTTTTTTTTTGAGAGAAATTTGAATAGACGGGAGATTTTAAACCCTTTTGTATATTGTTAGATTCCCTAATATCGGTGCTTAACACTCCAATCTAGTTAGTGGTGGTAATGCAAAAGACAGTTTGCCAACCGCCATAAACCTCAGAAGAAGGCTGTGTCCGAAATCGCCCACTATACAATCATTCACTATTCCCTACATTAGTTCACTAATATAGTCCACTTTAAGGAGCAGGTGAAAACAAGTGAGTAAATTCAGACACTCTGTGCACTGGAAATGCTGCGGGCGCCAACTGTCGAGATGAAGGAATTCAGTAAGCGCAAGCATCACGATAGATGACCAGCTGCTAGCCGTGAGTATACATCGGTTGTACACTTGCTATTATGATGCATCATGGGATTGAATGAGTGCACTCAATAATGTCCACTAGGAATTCGGAGACCACTTAGGCCCTGTCCCAAATGGCGCACTTCTTGTGGATTTGCGGTCTCATGGAGTTAAATTGAGCGTGCTCGCAAAGTCTTCAAGTCCCTATGGCTGCGTCCAAATACCCCCACTTGCGGTCTTGGCCACTTGAGAGCGCATGTATGCGACAGGAAGGAAGAGCGCAAGTGTGTCCAATGTCTTAAAAATGCCAAAGGGCAGTGCGCTTAACACACACTGAACCCACACTAGCTTGAATACCGAGCGGTATTAAGGCTAAGCGTACCCCATCATGCATCATGTTCTGGATATAAAACATGAGACTTTTGCTCGGGTCTTGCGAGATGTTGCGGAAAGCTTTCCAGTGTATGTTATACTACTACTTTTTAAGGTTATATCTTTCTTTAATCTAAGTTTGGCTAACATGTGTTTCACTTTTCTTTTTGGGTACAGCTGCTTTGATACAATACAAATAAAGCAGTATACAAATAAATTTGACTTAACTACATAATAAGATATTACATATAATTTCGAAGTAAAACTTAGCATTACATATTTAATTGGTGAAAATTCCAGAATTATGTATTTTGTAAAAGTGCTTTTTATCTCATAATTAGAAATACCACATTAATTAAAGTTATACAGTATGTTTGCACTTGCAAAGTATGTCCCATCTGGTTAGAAATACTACATGCTCACTTGGGATCTTCATGCCATCTAGAACACTAGGCCCGAAAACAGGAAATACGTCATGAAAGTAGTCAAGTGCAAAGACCTTTTTAGCGCTCAGTAGTCTGCTCGCGAGTGTCTCCTTTGTGCCCTCGATGCGGTCTTAGCGCATTAATGTAGACTGCACTGAAGTTACCTACCCATGATGCCCGGTTCTCGAAAGAATCGTTCTTTTGAGCCGGTTCTTTTCAGTGAACCGGTCGATCCGGTTCACCAAATCAGACTGCACCACTCTAAACAGTTCGCGTCTCCACTAAGCACTAAATCACAAATTACTTGAATTACTTAATTTCGGGTGATTCTGACAGTCCCTCTCTCTCTAAATAAACCATTATATTATTTAGTTAGTCACTACTGTACTGAACTGGGAACTAATGAGCAGCTGATACTGAGCGGATGCAGATCAACAGTATACACTGAACCGAGAGCCGTTTCTTTCTGACACATTCGATTGAGAACCGATGAGCTGGATAGTGACCGAGCATGCGTGATTCACCGTGAGACTACTGAACAGTGTGGACAACTGGGGCATGTTCATGCTCAAACCGTAGTGCAACGACACGTTTCCTGGAAACGATTTGCAAGGGTGTGCAACAGGATTTAAGATACGTTTTCTCTTGTTTGGTGGGTGTGTCAAGAATGTCAGCCCAATCAGCTCAGCAGCAACATGTTTATAACCCATGCGGTATTAAAGAGACTGCTTTCCTAATGCTACGAGCTCACGTAAAAACGTAAATATTATGGAGCAATCTGGCAAAACGTAACCTTATATAATAACATATAAATCGTATTGAATTATGCATGGATAGTTTCTGTAAAATGCCAATGAAGATTAATTATGTCTTTAAGACTTAAAATATCATAGTTTGCTGCACTGTGCCTGTATTTGGAAAAAGTAGTTGCAAAACTTGTATGTAAGAAACGTGTCAGATCATGAAGATGATTTCTTAGAAGTTATGATTAATGATTGATTTAAATATATTGTGCTGAGAATGAGGGTCCGTGTATTATTTTTCATCCCAGCCGGCCGGGATGAAAGACTTGACCCGTCAGGGCGAGTGACGTCATTACGTAAGGGCGTAAAAGAATTGATTGAAACGAAGCAGTAGTCTATCATTTTCCATCCCTGAATATTATCCGAATGGCCGAAGTTTGCTCGCGTATGTGTGATATCTAGGGCCATGTGATTTCCCTTTAGGGGGCTTACAGGTGCCTTTCACGCTTGCAGTTTAGTTCGGAACGGAGAACGGTTTGCATGAAAAGCCGCTAATGTAAATCTGTCTCGCGAACTCAGGTGGGCACCAGGGTACCGAACCCTGCGCGTGCACGCTTTAGCCGATTGCAATCTATTCATTAAAACACGTGTAATAAATGATAGCATTGGTCATTTACCTTGGCTTTGAGCAAGAGTGAGCCTGCATTGTTTTACGCGTTGCGAGTGGAATCAGAGGGGCAAATGAATGGAAATACGATGTTTCCAGCTTTCAAAATAGTCCTGATAAATAGTATATTTGCATACTAATGCTCTGTAAGCGAACATACAGTGAAAAAAAGTATTTTTACTCTGTGCTGCGCATAATAGCATCAAGTCATTAAAAAACACAATAAATTGACCCGTGTTCTGTTTACCCTCATGTGTCATTCACCTTCGTGATGATGTAAGATGAATGCAAACGCACCAGGGTTCGATAGAATCAAGCTGAGACACAAACCAACGCTGCGAGGTGCGTCAGAACAACATCAAAGACTACAGTGTTTCCTCTACATTCCGGGAAACTTTGGAACGGCAAACACCACGACAGCGCACGCTCCAGTTTTATAGAAGTATACGCGAAATATAAACGCCCCCTAATAAAGCCTCGGTGGATCTTTACTGAGACACAAACCACTGTGCATTACATAGACCATGTATAAAACAAAACCAACCTGTGTATTTTTCCGTTTTTGCACTTTCTTTCAGCCATTTTGCCGCTATTCCGTCTAGCAATAGCAGTGACGTAAATGAAAATTATTGACATGATTTCACCAGCAGCTGATTGGACAGATGTGAACCAAATGTAACATCTATCCAATCACCGGCTTATTTTTTGTTATATTTTTTATGGGCCAATGAAGTTTTTTTTTAGCGGTGAAGTAAATTCAAAGTAAATAATCCAACCAGAGGCCCCTAAACAGGTGGGGCCCCTAGGCGTCAATCCGCGCTTGGTCACATGTGAAACAACCATTAAACATTTTACCTTTTGAGATTTAAAACAACCGTGAGGCTGTCTTAATTTAAAGATGATACGACAGGTTTTGTTTCGAGACTTATGATTCTTCTTAATTTGTTTCCCTAAATTTTGTAAAAAAGGCGGACTTCTTGCGAACGCCCAATCACAGAAAGGATGGCGTGGATGTTACACATACTGTAAATGTAAACATGACGGATACATTTTAAAATGTATGTTTTGATCTAATTCAATATATATTAATTAATTAGTCTCTGATTCACATTATTGCTTATTTATTTTCTATCAAGCCAGCTATTCAAGAATAAAAACTTTTAATGCAGTTCTACTTAAGGTAATAAGCCATATTTTGTTGTAGATTTATATCTAGTTGTCTCTAGGCTCTGTAAAGCTGAACAACACAGCTTCTGTATTATAGAGAAATATTAAACAACAACATATATACATTATGTATAGTGTATACAAATAAATAAATATACATAAGCAGTTGCATTTCCATCATGCCAAATGAATCCATTACAAACATAAGTATCTATTGCATAATGCTCGGGTGGCATATCAGCATATGAAATAAAAAATAAGAAGAACCCGCAGCTCTTGTCCCAAATAACAACTATGGGACAACAGTGTGGTTGACTTCACGCAGCGGTGCGCAGACTGATCAGCGGATGACAAGTACCGTGAGAGTGATTAGAAAGCACCACTTGCTCTTTCCGGTGTGATGACCTCACAAAGTCTGTCCCAAAACGTACTCCCATGTACCCTTGTGGACTAGTGCCCTATAGATCGGCAGTTCCTGACGTCACCAAGTGTGGACTCGGAGGAGGTCCACAAGAACGCGAAAAAATCCGCCATTTGGGACATCGCCTTAAAATGGACGTACCCTATAAAGCAGGAAGCGTTACTTGTTGTTCTATCGCAACAAATACAATATCACGGGTAACAGAGACAAATATTAAAAAGTTACAAAATTAGTGTTTGCAGATATTTTCGTTCGCTTTACCGTTAAAACATATCAGTAGGGAGACGTTTAAATCGTAGGACTTTTCGTCCTATAACTGTTTAACGTTAGCGTTTTTTACACCTGTTCATTTCACACCGAGACGACCTCAGATCTATTGTTCAGAATCAAACATCCAGGTAAGGTAACATTATTTGCATGTTCCTAAATGTTCCTAAACTGGCAATGTAAAGCCTACCCTTACGAAAATTAACCAGTTAAAACAAAAAAACATAGTTTTACTACAGTTACTGTAGTAAAACCATGGTTACCACTAAAAACTATGGTTAAGAAAACCATGTTTTTTAAGAACCATAGTAAAACGATGGTTACTGTAGTAAAACCATGGTTACCACTAAAAACTATGGTTAAGAAAACCATGTTTTTTAAGAACCATAGTAAAACGATGGTTACTGTAGTAAAACCATGGTTACCACTAAAAACTATGGTTAAGAAAACCATGTTTTTTAAGAACCATAGTAAAACGATGGTTACTGTAGTAAAACCATGGTTACCACTAAAAACTATGGTTAAGAAAACCATGTTTTTTAAGGACCATAGTAAAACGATGGTTACTGTAGTAAAACCATGGTTTGCCCTAAGTAATCAATACACCAAATAAACATGGTTACTACAATTGTACCACCAAAAAACATCCCAGTAAAAGTTTTTTTGACCTACATCCTACTGACATATTGTATTTATTTTATTTGAATGTGAGATCAACATCTGACATTTTCTGATGTAATATAACTGATCTGTGTTTCAGTTCAGCATTGCCATGAAGGTTATTCTGTTTTGGACTATTGGGGCATCAATATTAGTTACATTGTATTCCAAAGGTAGCCTTTCTTTTATTACTGTTAGCACTAAACTAAATCATTATTTATCTTTTTTAATCAATAAAATCTTTTTCCTTTTTCATATATATTTTTCAGACACATTTCCTCAGAGTGGAGCCCCTGTCCGCGTGTTAGTAAACCAGCAAGCTACACTCTTCAGGAATGTCAGCAGCTGTGAGAATGCACAATTCAGATGGATTCTTCCCACAGAGGCAACTATTGCCAAGTGCCAAAAACAAATATGTGCCATTAAAGATGGCTTTCTGGAAAAATTCCAATTCAAAGACAATAATTTGGTTCTAAAATCAGCAAAATACAGCGATTGGGGGACATATGAATGCGACTGCAAGGGCTTCATTACATTTGTTAAATGGGATGTTGTGGGTAGGTCATTCCTTAGCTACATTGCCAAAGCTTGAGTAGAGTTGTACACAGCCGCATAAATTTTATATTATACAGTACAAAATCAGATAAAAGGAATAATTTGATTTTAAATGTATTTCCTGTATAGTGGCTCTAGATGTGTCAGTCAAGGAACTGGAAAATATCACGCTTCTGTGTTTCGCGAAAGATGCGAAGGATGTAACGTGGTTCCATAACGATGCAAGGATTCTGCAGAGCAAGATTGATTGATCGACAGCCATTGACAAAGTATTCCAAAATAGAGTATCACTAAAAGAGGGTGCCTTCAAGGACGGTAATCTCTCTTTGACTCTCCTTGATGTTAGCGGGAAGGATGTTGGACTTTACCTATGCCGTGTCAATGATGAAACTGCCGAAGGATACCCTTATGCCCATATGTTACATGTGAATGGTAAGACTGGGAAGTTTGACCTTATGTGCGTACGGTTGTATAAATGTATTTTGCAAAAAACCTTTTTTAAGAGTATCCCTCATAAAAGTAAATGAAGATTGGGACTGTCAATCCAAAATTGCAAAAGGACTAGTCAAGATATACTTTTCTGGTCATTCTGCTTCACTTGTTTTAATTTCTTTGCTTGATAAAAATCTGGGCCACTTTGTTCATTCTTAAAAGAAAATGAAATGTGCTTCTCCTATAACTCTGTAAATGCAGATGTTCCACAGTCTGTATTGGGTATATAATGCCTCATCTGGTCTTTGATATTCACAGATAATCGCTCCAGTCCAGATGGACAGAAAGCAGATTTGGTGCTTATGAGGGTTAGTTTCACCATCAACATTGTTTTTGCACTCATAATCGTGGGTCTTTCTGTGAAACTCTACCACGATAACCGTCGCATCAGACAATCAACATCTACAACATCTAGAACATCACAGCCTGTAGAGGAGAGTGAGCGTAACCCTTCAGAAAATGTACAAATGTTGGCCCTGCCAGTTGATGAAAGTCAGTCTGCACAAACATTTGCTCAACCTGTTCAAGAGAGTAAGACTGATCTTAAGTCTTCCTCAACTCAGCCTTTTTAGTCTAACAGATTCTCCCAGTAAAGATGCAGAGTATCTAGACCAAAGAGAAATTTTACCTTTTAGACCCAGGCTGGGATGGCTATAAATTCCTTAAGGCCTCCAGATAAAAAAATACCATTCTTGAAATTGAAAGCCTTTACTGTCAATCTATAGCTGTGAACACAGTTCAATTAAATAACACATGACACAAAGCCATAACATAATAATTCCATTGCCATTTGAAGACATGTTTTCTGATAGCTGTTTGCAAATTCTTCAGTTGTTGCAATGTTTACAAACATTACCATGAACTCATGTGTATATTTTAACTGTAACCTTTGTACTCTGTACATTCAGGTCAATGCCAAATGTGTTTTTAAAGCGGTTTGGGAAGCAAATAATGCATAGATAATATGATAAAGGGCCCGTTTCAATAAGGAGGTTCAACCAACTCTAGGTTAAACCTCAAACTCTGAGTTGGTTTACTTAGAAATTAGAAACTTTGAGTTTTGTTTTAAAACGGCTGATTTGAGCCATGATCAATGGAGCTCCGATATGAGGTTTCACCATTGCAACGGTACCAAAAAAGCAAGGTGGTGGCAGAAAGCGCTTGAGATTGAGGCACATTCTCCGCTCTGCATTACTGATGTGCTGAAAATGACTTGTTTAAATAAATAAATAAATAGATAAATGTACCAATAAAATAATCAATAAATGAAAGACACAAAAGAAATACGACAGAAATAATAAAAATAATCGTATCAGGTTGCCCATCAGTGCTCTAGTTATACAAATGGAATGTCATGATGTATAGGACATCTGTAGGGCGTCAGACCTTTGTTTAAAGTTAGTCTGATCGCTGCACATCAAAATGAATTGTTTATTACCTGTATCGTTTCATTTCTGCATGGATGTCTGTATTTATTCATTTCTTAGTTCATGCACTTTATTTACATACTTTATTAAGTTATTTCTCATCGTCCATGGAAAATTATGCTCTGATGTACACAGGTACGATGGCTGATGTTATTGATGTAAGGTTGGATGAGACAATTTTGATATATTTAATTGATTGTAAAGAAAAATTGTACCGTTTTAATAAAAATCCACAGGGAAATGACAAAATTCCACTCGGCTCCTAAATTGCTCTCCTAAATTCAAAGTACATCCCAATTAATTAATGCAGCCTCTTCATGTACTGAATCCTCTATTAAAGCAAATATGACATATTTGTCACTGAGATGGTCTCTGTGTGATCCAAATGTGTGCCACGAATGATTGTATTAATGAATGATGGAATGAGGTACACCACTTGTGCTTTAAAAGGGGGAGGAGATCGAAATAAACTCTAATAAAGAAAACCTACTAAAGTATTTACTTTATTCTGGTTAGTAGGTCGTTCTTGAAAATATAGTAGCAAATTTTACTTAAAAAATGTGCAATTTGTTTCAAGGATTTTATTAAGTAAATTCTGCAAGTTATATTCAAGACTAGTGGAAGCTTTGAAATCAAGGACCACAAGCCATCTGCTTGTCTGACGTCACATACCACCAATCCTAAACTATATCCCCATAACAAAATCCCAGATGTGCAGACAGCAGTTCATTTTTACTATTTATTTATTAATGTCAGAGATTCTGTGATACTGTGCAATACACTCAGTTTATAACAGTTGTGCATAAATGTGTTGCATGAATTAAAATGCTCATAATAGCTGTTTAAATGGTTGTCTTAATAAAGGAGGCTTGGACCAAACAATATTCCTTACGTCTTAAGGACATCTCGAATACTCTATTTTTACTATTTTTGGATTCATGACTAAATTTTGTGTCAATTCGATAGCTGTAGCTTACCTGGTATTTGAAAGTAAAACAGTTAGGGGAAACAGTAAGCTATGAATTATGAATAACTTGCCAAGGTAAAGGGAACTGCTGTGAACTTCAAAAATGGCACATTAAAGTGACAAATGATCATTTAAAATGCCTAGCTGATTTGTTTAGAGTAGAAACAGGTGTTTACCTCCTCTTCCCTCATTGTCTGCAGGCTTAACCTGAATGGGTCGATTCATCTGTAAAATCAAAAGAAAGAGATCACTTTTTTATGTATAGCAGACACAAATATTGTATACAATGTGTGGACTGTAGAAATCTGATCAGGATAACACAGACACAGTGGATTACACAGTGTCAACAGTCAAAAGAACAGATTGAGGCAGTGAAGAAGGACAGTAGGCTTAATAGATTCACGCTACTCCAATGTATGTCCACTAGGGGGCCTCAACAAACTTCGAAGGGGGTCTCAAGAAGATATCATTTAACATTATAAAGACAATAAAATATTTGACAAAACAGGCATTATTAATATGTATTAATATGAATCCATTAAAAAACAAACCATTTCTTAATTTATATTATAATATTTGTTATGTTTAGGCCATGCTCTTGAATATTTTATTAGGTAAAAATTTGGTGTATGTGCTAAATCAACCAGAACAACAGGTTAGTCGAAAAGGATAAATTAAATAATATTCAAATTGTTGTGGCAAAGAAATGAATCATCAGAGATGAAACCAAATGTGCAGGAGAGAGAATTCCTAGAGAGTCACAACAAATTCATTTGCAAAACGTCACAGGTGCAGAAATGTGCTTACTCATAATGTGAAGTATAAAGTTTGAAACATACACGAATAGGAGAAAGATGTAAATGTACCACAAACAACACATTTCCTAGACAGCAAAATAAGGAAAGGAGACTGTGGTGAGAAAGAGAGATACAGAGTATAATAGTAGCCTATTGTAATTATAGGATGATTATAGAATGGCACATGCAACCAGATTATTTAATTGATAAGACAAACACACAACAACAAAACAAACAGTTTAATTAAATTTTTATTCTTTGAATCTGAGATGTGCTCAATGAGTGCTGGTCTTTGGACCAACAGCATTGGGACTTTTCACTCCTCTACATCACTTCGCCAGTAGGTGGTGACGTGACTGTATTTTTTCTGTAATTTACTGTGACTCCTTTGTTTAAAAACATAAAAAAAATTATATCTCCAGCATTTGTCATTAAAGGTCCAGTGTGTAATTTTTGGGATGATCTATTGATAGACATGAAATATAATATTCATAGCTATGCCTCCAGAGCTTACACAATGAAGCATTATGTTATTATAACCTTAGAATGAGCTATTTCTATCTACATACGCAGCGGGCCCCCTTACATGCAATTCGCCATATTCTGTCGGCTGTCGTAGTGTTTCGAAAGGGAGGGGGAGGGGTGGAGTGAGCGGTTGGTTGCAATTCGCAACCTTGTTGTTAGATTTCACTGACTTGACCTTCAAAATTTAGCAGATGTTGTAGTCCAAAAGAATTCACAGTATTATTATAACATTTTCATTCTCTCGGTTTAGTGCCACGCTTGGGGAACAAGAGTGAACGTAAGGATTGTGCTTGGAGAAAACCACTCACTCACTCACTCTGTTGTCATGGCAGCATGCTGAACACATGGTACGCAAACAAAGATGCTTGTTGTCAGGGGCAATAGTTCAACTCTGCAGTTGAATGAAGATAGATAGACAGCGTAGAGATGAACAATGCAGAATATAAAGAGGAGAATAAGAGCAGAAGAAATTGTGAGTAATGCTTATCATGCGAAACTCAATGCCACAATACCAGGGTTGCGAGTTGCTGTTAGGTTGTTTCTATATAGTTCTTCTGGGTAATGATAAGGTATTGCTATAAAATATCCAACCCTATATGAGCAGTGATAATAGTAATGCTTAATTTAGCACTCGCCTTAGGAAGTTTGATTATAAAAGAGGTTACTCTTTGCTGTATGATTAAAATGTCCTGAGTAAATAGCAGGAAAACACTACACTCTTTCTTTTTTATGTTTCCCACGTTGCTCAAGTTAAAACAGCTAATCAACACACACAAAAATCATTTTGGGCAGAATCATCTGGCCTACAAACTGTCAGCACCTTTTCATAATCCTAACAGATGAGTATTTCATTTAAACACATTCATTAACTCTCTCTCACACAAACAAATACATTTACACACCCTCTCTCGAGTCTACTCACTCTCAAATGTGCCTCAAGTACACTTTACACCAACATACGCACGCTCTGAAAATCTGGACTGCTGAAGTAATTCTGAAGGGATTTTTCATGGATTACAGAGTATTAAATCCAAGGATTATTCCATCAAATTGCATTCTACTCTCTATCAACAGCCTACACAGAATCACTGGACTAAACCATTGGACTAAACCATAAACTGTTGGGAGGGGTGTCTGTTTGAGTTGTAAGTTTGCTTTTGTTTTTACACTTACAGGACAACAATGAACAACACAAATATACACAAAACAATCATAAAGTGATAAGAATATATGACTTGTTTGTATTTCTTATGTGTGTTTAAGAAGTATATTTGTATGTTCTCACCTTTCACTTACATCCATTCTACATGAGTCACTTGCATCATGCATGTTACCTAGCAACCTGCCATCTCCAACTCACCTGTATCTTTACAATAATCCCCCCCTGTTGGTAATGCATTCTCTCTTTCTCTGCTCTCTTTCTCAGCTAGCTACTAGTCTGTGTATAACAAGGGAAGGGCTATTATCTGTCCTCTGCATGTCATATATATATTATCGCCATCTTACACATTTAAACAGTACTATACATATATTTACTTTGTGTGTTTTAACAATGTAGTAAAGATAACAGTACTCTTGGTTGCTGGAGTTCAAAATCTGAATAAATATCTTTGTTCTGATGAATACCAGAGAAGATATTTTAAAGAATGTAGGACAGCAAACAATTCTGGGCCAATTTGACTAACTTCGTCATTTTTCCTACTATGGTAGTCAATGGGGTCCAAGAACTGTTTGGTTACAAGCATTCGTCCAAATATCTTTCTCTGTGTTCAAAGAAATGTATACTGTACATGTTTAAAACAACCAGAGGGTGAGTAATTCATGAAAGAATTTTCATTTATGTGTGAACTAGACCTTTAACCTTTTGAGCCATGATCAAGGTCTCTTTTAATAAAATTAATATTTTTAATGAAAATGATGCCATTTATTATTTCTTTAACCTCAAACATTTATTCAAGATTTTCTGACCCCTATCATACAAAAGCAGTTTTTTTCATAATAAAATAAAATATTATATGCTTTCCATATATGCTGTCCATGTAACTGTTGTTACTGAAATAAAGTAAACATATGTAAAGTGTTTTTACACACTTTTTTAATGCTGAATTATTTTAAAATCGATTAATTGTCTGGGTAGGGTGACCCCCCGTCCCGCTTTGCGTTGTACCGCACAGCATATTCACCCCATGTCTATCAAGTTGCATATTGAGAAAATGTCCTGCATGATCTGTTGGTGTCCATACGAGCTTATACAAAGTCCTGATCTGTGTTTAAAATTTAAAGAGATAGTTAACCTTAAATCGAAATCGCCATTAAAAATGTATTATGTTATATAGCATTTTATCTATGCCTTATCTAATTATGTTGTCGTAGGAATGGACTTGAAAGGTAGAAAAAATATATAAAAATGTTTTCATTCAGTTATTATATCACAGTTTTATGCTACCTTTCATAGGTGTCCCACATTGTCCCACACAAACATTTTACCTGTCCCACATTTAGTTTGTTGGGTGATGGTCACCCTAGCTCTGGGTCCTCTAGACCCGCAAATATTCCTTGAGAAAAATAAATAAAATACCACAAGGGTTCATACTGTAGTCTCCATAATGTGGGTCGGTTCTCTAGTTTAAAACTATTTTCCCCTACAAGCTACAAAATATACATTTCAACAAGTACCTCTACCAATGTACCATCTACTGTAATAGCATCAGTGTATCATGGTTCTAATACAGTACACAGTTTTTGGACTGTTTTCTTCATTAGAGTTACTGAACATTAAAGAAAACCATAGTAAAAAGGTTCAGATCTTCAAGAAACTAATATTCACAGATACAGAATGAAACTCCACACCAATTGCTGCTGTATAACTCCACTGCTCTCACTCTCTCTCTCTCTCTCTCTCTCTCTGCTTCACGGGTCAAATCAGTAAAATCCTGTCAGATATCTCAGAGTAGATTGACAGCTCTCAAAGCCTCCCATTAAGGCAAACTTTTGTTTCTGGTCCATCATTTCCCATCCTCCCACAACCTGGGTCAGCCCTATTCATCTCTGCATGCTCCCTTTATCTTGAGTCATGACCTTTCTGAGCTACTCCAGCTTTCATTCATCTCATCTCCAAATCTCTTTTTTCATAGCGGAATGAACAGAGAAGAGAAAGAGATAATCAATTAGAAATGAGAAACTGGGGTCATCTGAAATTCAACATCATCTAAACATTTATTTGGTATGTTATTTGAGCATCCTTCTTTACTGAGTTACTAGATCACCGATACTCACTCCTCACTGGCTAATCAGGATTCACTACACATCAGATTTACAACTGCGCTGTGTGACTCCTATTTAACCTCCAGAAATCCTCTTGACTTTGCTCTGGTCTTAACACTGGTTGCCAGCAGCTGCTACAGTTCAATGTATGCCACTGTCTCTGTATAATGTTACAGCACAGCCACCTCCCCACCTCTGTGCTACACAGAATATATTACTATCCAATATAGGACTGTACATCCTGGCACGGGCACAGAAAATGGATTTCACAGCCCCTTTATGTAACCACCCAGAGAGAGACTGCTTGTGTCTCTTTTGAGTCACTTTAATAAGAAAGTCTCAGCTTTTAAGTTTAAGCTTTGCTGAACCTGAGTACAAATTTCATTCTCACGTGTTAAAAAATGACCATAAAAATACCTTGAACCATTCTAAAGATTTTAATTACAGTCACATTCTAACACCTGCCTTTAATATTTTTGTAATAGTTGGCTTAAGGCTGGAATACACTACATGACTTTATAAAATCTGATAGATAAAAAAAACTAGACATCGCGCACTTGCAGACTTTTAGAAAGTTTGCTGAGTAAAACAAGGCTTTACACACTACACAATCAAATCTGCAGACTGGCGCATACTTTCTGCAACAAGTTCAAGATGAAAATCTATGTAGTGTAATAATGTGTTTGTGGTTGTGTGTGGCGTGTGTGCGTGCATGCGTGCATGCGTGTGTGAGTACAGGTTTGGGTGTAATTGTACAATTCTTGGAAAATATTTTCACAAATATAATAAAATATGTTGACAATAGACATTTTGAAGTGGCCATCACAAAGTTATATTGGTATGACCAATGCATGTACCAGAAAACAGTTTTGGTCAAAGAGAGAAGACCCAAGCATTGGGTACACATTAACCTAGACAATGTAAATAATTGACCAAACATTTGGCTGAAACATCCCACCCATCATAGGGTAATTTAAAACCCAAAAGTTGCGTATGTCCTTTTTTACCCAACACTGGGTTAAAAATAACCCAGTGTTTTTTTTTAAGTGTACATGCAGTGGTCATACCAATGTACCTTTTCCCTAAATCTAACCCTTACCGAAACTTGTTGACATTATTAGCAAAACAATTGTATTAGTATTTTATACAGTGATGGCCACTTCAAAATGTCTATTGTCAACATTTTTTACTATATGTAAAGTGTTTGAGAGGTCCTCACTAATACAGTTTCTGTGTCCTATGTGTGTGATTCTGAAACATAAGTGCTGTGTGAGCTTAATGGCCACTAATTACATTTAGATGAATGTGTTTGTGATTTATGTCCTTGCTACTACACACTTACACAAGCAAGGTCTCATTTGCAAATGGTGTGCGCCCTCACAACACAAACGTGCTCCACAGCAAAGGCACACACATGTAATCCCTGCACTCTTAACACACAGTCATTCATCCAGGAACGCCACAGTTTCTAAATGCCCAGTAACAGATGTCCTTGCTACAATATACACAACACGTGCAAACATGTGAATGTCCTTTTTTCATTAAAACACCGATCTAAATTACCAGCGATGTACACACAACCAGAATTCCACCTATCTATATTTATTTACATTCTGTCCCTCTGCCTTTCCATCAATCAATCTAAATAAAAGAAGAGAGGGAGATATAAACAGAGGCGCAGCTGAAAGCAGTATAAAGTCTGTTGTCTTTGTTTGCCCTCATTATTGGTCCATTGTCTTTTTTTGGTCTCTCCCGAAATAAAACCAATTTCAGTGCTTCAATGATGCACAGAAAGTGCCATCTGTTACCCCAGCCCCCAATACAGGGGGGCTATTCTCCAACCTATCCCAACAAGAAGTGGTCAATTATATAAAATGAACGATCTAACCAACATCACACCACTACTCTAACATATCCCAAACCCTGCCTAACACTGACTGCAATTATTAGATCTGGGTGACTTTTATGAGAGATCCTTATCATTGTAGAGTTTTATTTCATAATGCACATGGTGGGACAGAGATGAAGATTAAAATGGATTTTGATGTGACCACAAAAGAAAGAGACGGACAGTAGAGACCGAAAAGTGTGATAGGAAGAACACAGTGTAAGACATACAGAAAGACAGACAGACGGGAGGGTGACAGGGACTGAGTGCGAGACAATGACAAAGTGTGAGACAGACTGATAGAAAAGGGTAAAAAGGGAGAGACAGAGTAGAGTGTTGGTGTTTGAGACAGATAAATAGACAGAAGAGGGTAAAATAGACAAACATTGTAGTGAGACATATAATAACTGAGACAAGGACAAAAAGGGAAAAAGAGAACAGTCTTGACAAAGAGAGAAAATGGGTGGACACAAGAAGGGAGAGAGAGAGAGCGAGAGAGAGTGAGAGAGAGAGACAGCAGAAGAAGGCAGAGATACAGATCAAGAGAAGATTGAAATAGTGATCTTCACCAAAAGGTCAGTTTGGTGTCACGCTGGTAAAAGGATTCATTACTACATTTACACCTCACCAACTCTCCATCTCACTTTAATGCCTGTCCAATCCTTGTCTGTGACAAACATCTATTCCAGAGTTTAACACATCTGGGTATGCAGACTACGTTTAAATGCAATATTTAAGAGTGCTTGCATCTTGAAA
The DNA here is from genome assembly GCA_029783895.1 of Triplophysa bombifrons. Taxonomy (NCBI): domain Eukaryota; kingdom Metazoa; phylum Chordata; class Actinopteri; order Cypriniformes; family Nemacheilidae; genus Triplophysa; species Triplophysa bombifrons. The sequence continues at coordinate 12,180,527 of CM056455.1, forward strand.
AGGTTTTTGTGTGAATAATCCGAATAATCTCCAGGGAAATCTGCAGCTCGCCAGAGTGATCCAAATGGCACACACGAAATAATCTGAGCCAAATCTTGCTGTGTGTAAAGGACACACATACAGAAAGATAGCTGGACATGAAAGGTTAACGGACCTCGCCGTGCCCTCGTCAAACACAGAAATGACTTACCCCAGGCAGGGTTTTCTGTTCATGAAGAGCACTTTGTGCTTTAAGGGCGGACTCCCGTGCGCAATATGTTAAAAAGGCACATCCTAAAAGGCACAGGAAGACAGACGGAGAGAGAGAAAGAGAGAGAGAGAGAGAGAGAGATTGTTAGTAGTTAGTATTTTTATTCAATAAATTAAATATCATTATTATATCATTTAAATGTGTAATATTTGTATGTATTTATATTGAATGTATGACTTTATGTAAGAACATATTTAAAAGAACAATGGGAAGCAAACAACATTGCCCCCATTGACTTCCAATGTACATGAACTCAAAACCACTGAAACATTTCTCAAAATATCTTCTTTTGTGTTTCACAGTAGAAAGAGTCAAATGCATGTTTTGAATGACATGGGGTTGGCTAAATGACCGACTTGTTATGTCTGAGTAAGCTTATTCATAAATTCATAAATTGATTTATTCTTTTCTGTTTAAATTGCCTTTTTTACTTTCGTTGCAATCAGTATCTAAAGTAGAGGCAGCGTCATAGCACATGAGGTAGTGACAGCATCTCACACTGAATTTTGCACTGTGTTGCTCATTTTATTTTCCCAGCAGGGTTTCTGTCAATTACCCTGTACTCCTCAACCAACCCACACGTACATAAAGTTACAAAGAAAGCACAGGGCATTGGCTTACACTTAAGTTTCTTAATGAGAGACGATGCCTGTACATTATAAGAACATACAAACCATGAGGAATAACACAAATTTTTAAAGGTAGGGCCTATTTTGCAGCATTCACATCCAAAATGCAAAACAGGTGAAGTGGTCCATTCAAATAGGGCAATGAGTCTTTTGAAAAATTTAAGCTATATTTCACTTAAATGGGCATATGGTGCAAATAAGTGTTTTGCTGTGTCTTTGGTGTGATATAAGTCGCCCATGCATGTATAAGACACGTAAAATTGCAAATAATAAAGTGTCGGAACAAAAGATGCATTCTATCTAAAAGCGAATGCTCACCCAGACATGCCTGAAACGCCTTGTGTAACCACACCCCCACAAATCTACATCAGTTCGTTGTATGATTTGACTAAGACCGCCCAAATGTATATGCAAGTAACGTGGACGTACCTATCAGTATAATTGCTTTGGAACCTGATGTTCCAAACATGGTAAGAGGCGTTACATTTCAATCCCAGGGGATTGCAAATACCTATGTAAAATGTATAGGATAAAGCAATGTTAGTCGCTTTGGATAAAAGCATCTGCCAAATGCCTAAATGTAAATGTAATACGAAAGCCCCATACGTCATAAATTTTCATTCATGAAAAAAATTACATAAAGAATCACCTTCTGTGTTCCAAAGAAAGCAATTCATATGGAGAGGTGAAGACAGAAGTTTTATTTTAGGACAAAGTATTCCTTGGTTCTTTTACTCTACAAGAGCTCAGTACCCTCAGAAATCTGCTTAATTAAATCAGGGTCAAGCTCCCAAATGGCTCATTCACATTTGGTACACATCACACAAAAGACTGAAACCTAATACTCGACAGAGAACAGAAATCAAAAGACTTTAAAACGAAACAGAGAGACAGAGAGAGAGAGATTTCCTAGTATTACTATCAAATGTAATATCTCTTTTAGTAACACTGCACTCGTGCTGCACTTTATACTGTAGCTGTTCACACCACCCTGGATAACAACAAAAGATTTAATAATGAGTTGAGGATATACAAATAAATAATAGATCAGCATCAGCAGAAAACTGTGCCCTACTGTCCAACTAACATAAGTGGTCATTTTGTCTCAAATTCAATGACAGTCCTGTCAATGTATGCACCTAGGCTATATTAATTATTTCTGTTTGTGAAATATGATCTATAGACTAGATAAGGATGTCAGCCTTTTAAAAATCCATTTGTGTATAGTAATATTCAACATAATGCTCAGTACTATGGAAGTATATTGGTTGCTATATTCAATTTGAAATGCAATATGCAAAATGGCAATGCAGTATGTAAAATGACAATGCAATTGTGTATCTAAATATACATTTCAAATAACATAGTTGGAAAATGAAATGAGTGCAAAAATGAAAATAAAAAATAAATTATATCAACTACATTTGTCAGTTCCTACACTAGTTTTAATATGATATTTAAATGGATATTTTTAAAGCTCTTTAAGTTGCAAAATGAAAATGAACATGCATTCCCGGATTGATTATATGTGTTTCAGATAGTCAAGCAAAACTGTATCAAAAAGAAAATTCTAATGTTCCCTAAAGGCATTAACATTAACAGGTTGAACATTTGGGATTGCATTTTCATTTACACACAGCGCGTTGAGTGGTGCAAAATTCAATGTGGACTTAACAATGCATTTCGAGCTGACCACGCCCCCACCCCGGTACAGCGTCATTGCGTGAAGGCGGAGCCAGCATTGCTAGTTACGTGTGTTGTTTTGAGGTGTTGAAAACACCTACGACAGCAGAGATGATAAAGCGTTAAATCACACGTTTTCTTCATAAAGACGTTCAGTATTTGTTGTCTTAGTCAATATCTTAACATAATAATTCAGAAACTGTTTTTGTGGCGCAACATTTCCTTAACTTCAGGAGTCGAGTTACAGTGGATCTGTCACAGCCGAAACTGTCGCATCCGGATGAATTAGAAACCAAGGTTAATTTTCGTAAAGGCAGATCTCCACTTTGGCAATGTTTATGTATATTTGTGCATAATCTCTCCCTTTACACTGCCTCCAGCACGAAAGTAGCACAGTACAGAGATGTATTTCACGTGGATGTATCGCGTTTGTGATTGTTCTGAAGAGTGGTCTCACAAAACGACCTTTTCTGAATGATTGTGTGAAGATATTGTCCACGTTGAATTTTGCAACACTCAACGCGCGGTGTGCAAATGAAAGTGCGATCCCAAATGTTCAACCTGTTAATGTTAATGCATTTAGGGAAAATTAAATCATAATTTTCTTTTTGCTACAGTTTTGCTTGACTATCTTAAACAGATATAATCAATCAATTTTTATTTTCATATTGCACTAAATGTACATATGTTATTTAAAATGTATATTTAACTACACAATTGCATTGTCATTTTACATATTGCATTTCGAATTGAATATAGCAACCAATATGCTTCCATACAGTACTCTCATTCATATCATCGCACTGTAACTAAAATAAAGTGACGTTGTACTGCGAACAGGCTGCACGTTTGAGTCGTGACTTTACACAAGTGCTGAAGCGTACAACGCCTTCACTCCACGTCTCTTTACCTTTGTGCACGCCCGTGTACTTGTCCTTGATCACCGTCAGCTCGTAGATCTTGCCGAACTGCTCGAAGATCGGCTTCAGGTCCTTCTCCTCCAGATTGCGCGGGATCTGCCCGATGAAGAGTTTGATCGCGTCAGGCTCCTTCATTAGTGCGACGGTGCGATGCTGCTGCCCGGGTTCAGGACGCGAGATGAGCGGGCACAGATTGAGCAGGTGTCCGGGAGAGAGAGACGGAGACAGAAAAGGATGGGAGGATGGTGTCTATAAAGGCGGATTATAAAAACAGTGAATGGAGGGCAGGATAGTAGGATATTTAAACGTCACAATCTAAGCATCATATTTATAACTTTTTACGTGCAACCCTTATTGGTACACTAAAAAAGCAAAAAAAAAAATTTCTACACGATCACTGGAAATGGACTGTCGCGAGTATAGAAATCATATTGATTTAGTCACATTAAATAATATAATATTCTTCAAATATATTTAAAACATTCTTTATGGTTTTAGGTTAGGCCTAATAGGAAAATAACTAGTGCCGTTTATCCACCTATTAATTCTAACTGCGTATATTTTATAGCCAATGCTAAATGCATTATTGGGAGGCTTAAAAAAAAACAAAATAATGCGTTAGACACTAGATATTAAATATGAATGAAAATAATCATATTTTGTAGAATCACGTTAAAAAGACTGGATTATATTTCCACAATATTGAAGATAATCTACAATATAACTAGTACGCCCTGAAAGCGAAGGTAGCCTAAATAAAACACACGCACATCCTTTGTTTGAGCAGCGAGCGAATTGTAGCCTACATCTCAGGGAACGGATAACGGGCTACTCTACACGAACAAAATAAAAAAAACACGCAGGCTGAAAAACAAGAAACATCTCACCTTAAAGAAAGCTTTTTCGCGAGAAATATCTTGATGCCTCCTCTCTAGATCCCGGCGTGGGCGTGCGTGTTTTTTTCCACGCGTGTCGCTCTGTGTACTAAACGATTCACGCTTGACTGTTTTCCTCCCTTCAGCTCACTCACTGTGACTCACTGTCAATCAAACCCCAGTCACACCTCTTGCATTTAGTAAAATCCGAATCTACACAATTGTATTATTTTACTTCTAGTGTAATCATGTGTTGTAAACTGTAGGCTGTAATATGTAAAGTAATCCAACGCATTCAGGCTACCCTGTCGTGGTTTTCATCCTTCACTGTGTTCTACATCTGTGTTTATTCTTGTTTGCACGCCGCCGCCCCCATTTCTGACGTCAATTTCGGTGTCTCCCTCTCACTAGCTCTGACAAGCTCGTGATGTAACAAGCAGGGATCATCAGCAACGATCACACTCCCATTTGTTGACAAAGAAACGCAACACAAACTCATTTTACGAACCCGTTAATTTATTCAATCTATCTACCTTTTTTATAAAAGGATTCAATTCACAACTCGTTAATGACAATGCATGCTTTAACTCCAGTATTCTTTAAAATGTGTTTTTGTTTTTGATATGGTTGAGCTTTTGTCTGATAGTCCCTAAAACGCCCATTGTTATCGCAGCGAGCTCTGACCGTGGTGCTGAACACACACGAACTGCTGTAATTTTTAGACAATAGTCACCATGTGTATATCATTTCGGTGTCTATAGGTAAACCTTCTGTGGTGTTCACTTGTTAAACGGATTGTTTTGACAATCATTTCATGTCTTTTATCATAGGGCTTTTGCCAATGTCATACAATTCTAAAGGATGTTTGAGATTATGTAGGCTAACAGTGTTATGAGTCATGAATAATGAGGGTGACAGTTAAGATTAACACGGAGCTCTATGTTCCAAATGTGCCTTGCGGGGTACAGTGAAAAGGTCACCATCTGCCTCTATAGTGCCCTAGATTATGATCTCCTCTCATTGTGACGGACAGTTTTGTATAGTCTGTACATGCGCATATAAACAGTGTCAATCATCAAAGCTTAGGTTTATGATTTCCTCTTAAGCTCTAACAGGTGGTTTAGCACAGAAATCTACCTCAAAACACACTCAGATTCTCAATTAACCCCTTGCACTCCGGACATGTTAGCACACATGTTGGGGTTTTGGACCCTGAGTCTGAGTCCATTTAAGTTTAACCTGAAGCATCTGAACACTGCCCCCTTCTGGCGAGAGTCAGTCTATGCAGTAAATCGTAACGAGATCAGAAACGACTAGAGATGACTGTAGGCCTCTTCCAAAGTCACTACAGACAGCACTGAAACTATTTTTGTGTATATTTTAGGCCTTCAGACAAATGATGCTTTATTTTTTTCTTCAGAACAAAATTAACTTTTATATATTTTTGTGTATACTGTGTTTAAACTAACTGATCACAACACGAATGAGCAGAATAAAACAAGATTAGGAACGGCATATTTCCACTAACATTTAAATGGCTCATTCAATGCATATAAACTTTTTTTTTTAAGTTTTGTTTGAAAATTGTTTGTTCTCTTTTCTTCTTGGTTTTACATTTTGCTGTTTAATGTGATGACACTTTGAAGTGCCCGCATATAATAAAATTGGAATTTCATGAAAATCATTTATCACATTTTGTTAATGATTTTTTATCAAATGTAACTGTTAGGTTTAGTAAAATAATTATACGAGAGCATCATTGGGAACTGTATTAGCGGTAAATAAGCCAAATCAAAGAATATCAAAACAGTGGTCTGATTTTAGGATTGTTTATTATGAATAATAGTTGTGGTAAAATTCACACATTTTTCATAACAAAGCAACAAGAAATGTTTATCATAAGTTGACTTTGAACACAGTAACTGCTCCATTTAAGAAAACAAATAAATTATATGTTTTTTATTATAGATAAATAACAATGTTTTATATATAAAAGTCTTTCTAGTCTTACATAGGGTATCTGCTAATGGATTAAATGTATGTGATGCTATACAAACAGAATATATACATAAACTCTCAGGCACAACAAACATATATACACGCACGTACAGACACACACACACACACACACACACACACACACACACACACACACACACACACACACACACACACACACACACACACACACACACAACACACACTCACAACACACACACAAACAAATACACAAACCAATTTTGACGTTTTACTGAAAAAGAAACCCATCCCTTCTGCATGATTTATCTATGCATTCTGCTTATTTCAATTGCTCACTTGCATAAGAGGTTGGGGCAACCTAGTGGTTATAGCTATGGGCTGGTAACAGAAGTTCACATGTTTCATACGTAAGAACCCGAAGTTGATCCTGATGGACAATCTCAAACTGTATGTTGTTTTGGCTGTAAAATGACGCTTTATATGAATATATAAGAATTGAATACAAAGCACCAGTATCGTAACTAAAAATCATTCAACAAAAGCAGGGCTTGTGATGACATGTTAAAAACAGGGAATGCACAGTAAAAACTGTCTTAAATCTCATGATAATATTATTAAAACTGGTATGGCTTCGGAGTGTTCAATAATACCCATTTCTGAATTTATATTGTGGGCAAATAATGAAAAAACCTGGAGCATATAGGAAATATTAAATGACTGATACATTCTGACCAAACTGACCGGAAGTTCATTATGTAAAGGAAGAAAGAATCAGATATTAACTCTTTATGGCATATGTAAAAACATTTAGAACAGTCGTGGGTCATACATTTAGACAGCTATGAGCACATGTATACTGTATTATGATAATATTGTAGGACTTTTATTATTTGTGTATAATACAAATTAGGGTCTAAGCCAAAGTTACTGCTTTGGGGGGGGGGTTATCTACTGCTGTCTTCAAATCCTCTTGGCAATTAAAAACAAAATCATAACATAGATGTGGTTCATTAGGTCAAAACAGATGGACGAATTGGGCAATTTTATGTTTTCTCAAAAAAAAAAAAAAAACAGGGCACTTTGGGCAACACAATGAAGAATAAAGCATGTGTAGGTACATGAGTGTTTGTTTATCAATCTCTTGCTGCCACAGAGAATCGTGGGCAAATTTTATCTCTATTCTTCATCAACAGTACATAAAATATGTACAAAATAAATACACGCAACATTCACAACTAAAACTCAAAAATAGCAATTTGCTTCCACCAAGATTCTTTAATTGCCCTCACAAAACCATAATAAATGGTAATATACTAGAAAACGTTATGCAATATATTAAATAATACATTTCCATATATTGGAACCAAGTGCTTATTTTTAATACATGAAAAGCAAAAATTCCTTATATTCATTATATTGTAATATTGAAATGTATTATTTTATATATTTTCAAATATTTATAAAAAATATTGACAGTTAATTTACAGGAAAACCTTTCTTTGCACAAGATTGGCACACCCCCAACTCAGATTGAGTCAAGTTTTGTTTCCGGCATTCTTGTGTGTTTATCTCGCAAATTATCATTCTGACATGACTTGATGGCAGCAAAAGTGTATATGTTTGTAGAATCTGGTATTCTTAAAGGGATACTTCACCCAAAAATAAATTTCTGTCATCATTTGCTCATCATCGAGTTGTTCAAAATCTGTAAACATTTCTTTGTTCTGATGAACACAGAGAAAGATATTTGGAATAATGCTTCTAACCAAACAGATATTTCCCCCCATTGAGTCTCACACATTGAACACAAAAGACATTTTGAAGAATGTAGGACAGCAAACAGTCCTGGGGCACTTCCGACTACCATTGTATATGGGACTCAATGAGGGGCAATATCTCTTTGGTTATATACATTCTTCCAATTGTCTCTCTGTGTTAAACAGAACAAAGAAATTAATAAAGATTTGGAACAAGTCAAAGGTGAGTGACAGAATTTTTGGGTTCCTGCTAATTAAACAAAATACCTGTGATTCTTCTTTAAACTGTGTCGATTATCTTGTGAAACACTTCATGTGACATGTGTGTGACAAAGAGATTATTATTATCTTCATATAAGTGTCCAGAAAATGGACCTGTGACATCAGTGCATTTGTTTAGTTAAAGGTGTTTGTCATCCTCACTGATAGTATAGTGTACTAAACAGTCCAAGCACTGCTGGTGAATTTTCATCACTGGGAATAAAGCTACTGTTGTGCAGAGATCTCGGTGAAGTCGTTCCTAATGAACCCACGTTTTGAACTTTCGTTTTAAAGGGTTCCAGATCTCATCTCAGTTCATTCCATTTAGATTTGATGTAGACTCTGATTGGCTATTTTTTATGTTCTCTACAAACTAATCACTGATTGGCTTAGGTTTAGGCTCTGATTGGCCTGTAGTTAATCTCAGTAAGCGCTAGGTTGACATCTCTTTGACCTTTAACCTTTGTAGGGTCATTGTCTTTTGGCCCGCTGGGCACTCTGTGTACAGGAAGCGCAGCAGGCGGTCTTGTAATAAGAGTAGACGCAAAGTCGAGCCTGAACCACAGTTACACAATTATGTCGTCTGTCTTTACAGTTCTCATCTGCAAAGAGACACAAAACATTTATTCATATACATTTCAAATATTCATATACATTTATATTTTTCCTCTCAATCATTTAAACACACATACACACCTTCAAAGGGGCTGCAGGGTATTGTGTTGCAAGATTGTTCGTGTGCAGGTTTGGATTCGAGGTTGCAGGCTGGGCTTTGCTGTTTGTCCACCGTCAGACAGCGTACCTCGCGAGTCTGCATGCCATCGCCGCAGGATTGAGAACACTGGAGGAAAGAGAGAGTGATGTCAGAATGAGAGAAGATGCTGGGGGAACATTATCCTCACATCATGTTCAGGTAACGTCATCCTCACCGAGCTCCATTCGGTGGTGAACCACTGCGGTTTGCAGGGCTGTAGTTCGCACGGCTGAATTGGGGACGGTTTCTCCAGGTGTAAGCACTCTCTGGCACTGGTCACTGTGAAGTCACTTCCTGTCTTTTTTACACAGATGACGTCCCTGCGCTGGGTTCCGTTCCCACACGCAGCATTGCACTGTTGAACAGAGACAGTCCAGCTTGACATGTCTCAACGAGACAGACCAACACTACAGGCATGTTCTATTCTATTCTATTCTGTTCTATTCTATTCTATTCTACACTCTTAAAAATAAGGGTGCTTAAAAGGTTCTTCACAGCGATGCCATTGTAAGAACCATTTAATCAAAGGTTCTTTAAAGAACCATCTCTTTCTTACCTTTTTTTAATCTGAAGAACCTTTTGCACCTTTATTTTTAAGAGTGTATTCTACTATGACATTACTCTGATCTATTGTCACTATATTCTATTTGCTTTATTACAATACATTGTTTGCAATGGTAGTCTCATCTACTTTTTGTTCTGTTTAAAGGGAAAGTTCACCCAAAAATGAAAATTCTGCCATGAATTACTCACTCTAGTTGTTCCAAATCTGTATACATTTCTTTGTTTCGTAAAACAGAGAAAGATATTTGGACGAACGCGTTTAACCAAACAGTCCTTCGACCCCATTGACTACCATAGTAGGAAATCTGAAAATGGTAGTCAAAAGTGCCCCAGAACTGTTTGCATTCCAACATTCTTTAAAATATGTTCAATGGAACAAAAAATGATATAGTAACTTTTCCTTATATGTAAGTCAATGGGGTCCAAGAACTGTTTGGTTAAAAGCATTCTTCCAAATATCTTTCTTTGTGTTTATCATAACAAAGAAATGTAGACAGATTTAGAACAACTTGAGCCTGAGTAAATGATGACTGAATTTTTATTTTTGGGTGATCTATCCCTTTAACTTCAAATATTAAATTCAACTGTTGTTGTCTATTCTACGTTCTAACTATTCTTTGTTTGACAAATTCCATTCTGATTTGTTCAATGCACTTTCTTGTTGAACAGAGACAGTCCATCCTGACACAGTCTATTCTATTCTATTCTATTCTATTGATTTTGTATACTACTTAAAGTTATTCTATTGTACTCTATTCTGTTCTATTTTTACTATATTCTTGGCTTATTACATTGTTTGCAACTTTATTCTATTCTACTTTTTGTCCTCTTTAAAGTCTAATATTGATTTTTTTTCAATTCCTCTTGACTGTATTCTAGACTTGTATTCTATCAAACAATACACTATTCTGTTTTCCATCCATCCATCCATTTTCTACCGCTTATCCGAACTACCTCGGGTCACGGGGAGCCTGCGCCTATCTCAGGAGTCATCGGGCATCAAGGCAGGATACACCCTGGATGGAGTGCCAACCCATCGCAGGGCACACACACTCACTCATTCACTCACGCACTCACACCCTACGGACAATTTTTCCAGAGATGCCAATCAACCTACCATGCATGTCTTTTGGACAAGGGGGAGGAAACCGGAGTACCCGGAGGAAACCCCCGAGGCACGGGGAGAACATGCAAACTCCACACACACAGGTCAGAAGCGGGAATCGAACCCCCAACCCTGGAGGTGTGAGGCGAACGTGCTACTATTCTGTTTTATCATATTTTATTATATTTTCTATATTTTATTATTTCAATTTCATTCTAATTTCCTTTTTTATTTATGTTTTTATGTTTATTTATTTATTCATTCTATTCTATCACAGGCCTGAAATCTAAATGGCAAAGATAAAACAGTAGAAGAGTATAAGTCTCAATCCAGTCTCACCTGTCCCCACTGTCCGGCGTACCAAAGGTTGGTGGGTGTGCAGGGACCCCCGTTACAGGCCTTCATATCAGCCGGTTTGTCCTCCACACAATCTCCTCCTCCATCTCCTTCTCTCCTCCCTCCTCCAGACAAACACACCACATCTCTCCGCTGGACACCTGGACCGCATGATGCAGAACACTAAAAGAATAAAAGAGAGTAACAAGCTATTATATTAAACTTGCCGGAAAAAATCTTAAAAGGAATCCAGTATATAGAGAGATTTATGGCTTAATAATATGTTGTAATAGCCATACACTACAAGCATTTGTCGTTAGAAGTACATCAAATTTTTTCAATTCTTTAAAGAAAACCTAAATGTAACACTCATTTTAACCTAAGAAGGCCGCCATGTTCTTTTTCGATAACGTAAAATGGTTGCACGCATTGACAGCCAAACTAAACACAGACACACTAATCAGTTCTTCAGTAAATACAAGGTGCTGTAGGATAAAAAAGATATATATACATATATGATGCTAAAATAATAAAAAAAGAAAATAAAGATGCTATTTTGTGTATTGTCATTCATGTTTATATTGTTGGTCAAAAACAATACAAACATACATATTAATAACCAAAATCGTTTCGAATTTATATACACAATTTTTTTCCCATTATAAAATGCATTTTATCCAGATTTTGACTTCATGATGTTGATTTATCAACATCAGTACCCTAACGTTATTGTCTTCTCTCTCTCTCTGTCATTAGCTGATGGGGCTAATATTCACGTGTGCTCTAATACAGAATAAATAACCAAACCACAAGCATCTTTTATTGTGTTTATCAAATGTGATTATGATGGCTGCTGATGTCTTAAATAGTTTTAAACGACCGTCTTTAAGACATTTAAGACTATGGACTAATGGAGGTTTACCTTGAACAGACACTTACTGATGCTGAACGAATTATTATTTTATGGCTGGCAGGCTGGCTTGTGTCAAGAGGACATAGCGCCACCTAATGTCCATGTGTATTTATATATTCGATCTTATGTTTGACGTCTCATATTTTACTTTTATAATTGGAAAATGTGTGTATATTGATGTAGCATAAAGAGGACGGGTTTTGGTTGCAACCATTTGATGTCACGGATATGGTGCAAATAAATGGTGGCCTCCGAGTAAAAATATGTTTTCTACATTTATGAATACTGTGACAGTTACACTGGTTTTTATTTTCACATTTACAAAATCGATGCCATTGTTAATATATTAAGCCAAACATCACTCTATACCCAAGGTTCTTTTTAAGTAACATGTCATTGCATTTTACAAAAAAACGAGCATGAATCTCACTGGTCGGTACTCACAGCGTTTGTCCAATCCGTGAAGTGCCAGTTTGAGACACAGGGTCCCATTTGACAGTCTTCCGATTGTTGTGGGCGGAGCCTGTCATTGCACTCCCTCTCACTGACAGCACTTCCACGATCACTGACACAGCGTACGCTCCTGGTTCTCTTTCCCACTCCACAATCCACTGAGCACTAAGGAATAAACAAATTCATAACATTTGATAAAACATTCAAGTTCTTCAGTCAACATACTGTATGTATGTTTTTCTTAAGGAACACTTCTAATGTCTCAGACATGTTTTACCGTGCTCCAGTTGGTGCTGATCTCCCAGTGGGAGCAGACTCGCAGGTTGCAGGACTGAGTGGAGTTGGGCCTGGTGAGACTAGCACATCGCTGAGGATGAACCATTGTAGAGCGATTCCCGAAACTCTGCCTGCACTGTATGTGCCGCTGCTGCACGCCCCTGCCGCACGAGACGCTGCATTCTGACCACGGCCCCATGTCCCAGCTAGACACACATACACAGGTTAATATATACCTGATGTATACATGTACGTCTATGGGTCTGAGGGTTAATTTAACAAGATTTTCCGATATGGTGGCCTGATCTGCATTAAATTTGGTACATTAGTGTTTGGTTTAAGCCACTGCCTCGCAAAATGTCTGTGACATGTACACACGGTTACTCACAATGGTGGGCATGGATGGATGTTGCATGGTTCCTCTTCTGGGGCAGGTTTGGTTGCGGAGTCACACCTTCTGTCGTGGACTTCTTGATTTGTGTGTCTGTTCACACACACGATCTCTCTGTATTGGGAGCCTACAAACACACATACATAAGAAAGGCAAATAACAGAAAAATGATCACTTTAATATATCATTGATTTCTCCTAGACATCAAATGGTGAGCAAAAGTAAATGTTTTCACCAGGATTTCAGATATGACTTATGGAATAAATACACAAATCACAAATGTCTTCATTAAAGTTCCATAATTTCTCCAATGTCACAAACTGAGCTCAGATTGATCAAGTCTGCATTCCAATGTCAAGATTTCAACATTAATTCAAATATTTCTCATCAAACCAAATGGGGATGCGCTCACTCTATATACTGTTTAACCAGTGGTGACAATGGCCGAAATTTACTAGGGGGACTGTAGTTGGGAACATATATTTTTTATTTTACATTATTTTCCACAGATCCATAAAATGCCACTAAATTAATGTCTGAAATGTGCATAGGGTTTGGAGAGCAGTTTAAAAGCTGAAAATCATTTTAAGGTGGAACTCCACCCCCCTCATAAAAATGACTCCGTCCCCCATGTTTCCACTTTTCCAGCCCTATCTATAAGAACCCTAAAGAACATCAGTTGTAAACCATTTGTAACAGTTGAAATTAACCACAAGGGGGCAGTAAAGATCAAATTCACGCTCAGTAAATCAGGTTAATCAAAAACAGAGACAAGCTGTTGGCAATGCACGGTAACTCCTTCAAATAAACACAGCGAAACTCCAGAACAGTTTGGCACATGTGCGCTGTGTACCTTTGGTTTCCCCTCAGTGGGCACTGGGTTCATGTTTCCGACTGTATCCAGCACCCGTATTAGACATAAACACAACAATAATCCTCTCCATTCATAATTACAGGGACAAAAACACACTTTTATAATCATAAAAAGTAAAAATCTGTTGTGTACCCGTCCTGAGAAAAACATACTCAGAGCTACATTGAACTCTGACCTTTGCCGCAGGTGGCTGAACATTCTGACAGAGCGCCTCTGCGCCACACGAACGGAGGCTGATTGTCCAATGGGAGGTCTGTGCGGGGAGGGATCCGGGCGTTACGATTGGATCCTGTGCCTGGTGGGCGGGGCCTCTCTGCCGGCCATCGATCAGATGTGGAGGAAGATGATGAGGAAGAGAAAGAAAACTGCGTTGAAGAGGAAACAGGAGGAAAAGCAGCAGGGTTCTCAACAGCACCTGAAAAACACAGAGAGAGAATTAAAATAAACATGTTCCCAAACTAGACAACATTGTATGTTTCGTGGACTAAGTAAGTTCCAAACAGGCACATTTTTTCGGTAGGGTTGGAACAGAGCCCTGCTCTATGTCTCATCTCATACACACCCTCTTAACTGTGACCCCAATCTCACAAAAATTCTTCATATCCTCTCTATCCACACACATACAGACAATCACAAGCCCATTTTCCTTCAATGACCTTAAAAGGTTGCAACGACGGACATTAAGAGCCGACAGAGAAATGAAACAAGACTGCTCAAATGAAATACGTCTGAGCCATACAGACATGCACATAAACACAATAGATTTAGGATGAGAGAGGAGAAAACAGTGTGAGGAGAGACAAACAGAAACGGAGATGGTACGAGAGAGACATAACCAAAAAACTCACTGATTTCTCTGAGTGCCCCTCTTCCTTGGTCCCTTTCTCTGTGTACTTCTCTCTCTCCATCTCTCGGTTTCTCCACTGGGATGTAATATTCATAGTCTATGCCTGGATTCTGCCTGTGGAAAATAATCTACAGCGAAGAAGAGAGAGAGAAAAACAGGTTAATAAACTCGGCCATGTTTCACTTCATGACAGCATTCCATTCAGTATCAGCCATATATCACAGATGTGAAGGAAAGACGCATAAAACACACACCTACACACTCACATACCAAACAGTGGTTTGGATACTCGTTCTCTTACTATCCAAATGAACTAAAAATAATCTACAATCAACCTCAAATGTCGTCATTTTGTTTTCCACAACCATTTTCAACCCTCTCTGTAAGTATTTATCAGGCTTATGTACGTTTACAGGAATGTTTGAGCTTCAAAACAAGATAAGCTCTGTCTGTATCATCTGTCACATGCTGCCGATAAACACCGACGATAATTAAGACTCATTCCTTAGCTGGTAGGCTATGAAGCAATAGATTTCAGAGCGTTTAAAAGCAGAAATGGGTTTTTGCTAAAGCACTTAACAAATTGAATACACATCGTGTTTTTGTTGAGCTGTAAAGATGTCTTAATCATTGTTGCCGTGGAGGGACAAACATTGCATTACTGACATTAACCGAATTGCTGGTGCTGGAGAATCTTCGGAGGTGACAGACATGTCAAAGATGCTGCGGAGCTTAAAGGGATAGTTCCTCCAAAAATAAAGATTCTGTCATCAGTTACTCAACCTATTGTCTTTTCCAACCAGTTTGACTTTCTTTCTTCTGCAGAACACAAAAAACATATTTTGAAGAATATTGGTGACTGAACAACGGCGGTACCCATTCACTTGTATTGTAAGGACATAAAACCAAGTCAGTGGGTTTGGTTACCAAGAGGCTTCAAAATATCTTATTTTGCGTTCTTCTCAAGAAAGAAAGTCATATAGGTTTAAAATGACAAGAGGGTGATCAAATGTTGATAGAATTTTCATTTTTGGGTAAACTTTTGCATTAATTCTGCATTTTAAGTCGAGAAGGGAACATTCAAGTTGGAATATCCCACTTCTGACCTCAATGTGTCTCAGTCAATCACACGAAGAAGAGGCTGTTTTTCATCATTTCAAGCTGTGAGGATCCTGTGAAATTGGTTTTTTAAACATAAAACTACTGTGGTTTTGCGCTTATCTCACTGGAACCATCGGATGTGAAGTCAAACGTAAAATATATATGTCTGAAAAATAATAATGTACCAGACAGAAATTTCCGGGTAGGAGGGGATTTTTTTTTAAATTCTGAATTCTGCTCATCCTTGTGACGTCAATGTCAGTGTTTGAAAAATGTGTTTGTTTGCAAAATTGTTCCGTAGCTTCACTTAAAATCAACGCAAACGTCATGGGATGCCCGTAACATATGGCTTTGGATAAAACCGTCTGCTAAATAACTGTGAATAAAAGGAAACTTTCTTGATATAGACCCTTTAGGGAGAATTATGGAATTCCTAACAATAGATCTGAAGGATTATGCACACATAATCTCATCAATTAAATCAACACAAGCATATAAACACCCAGTGACCTCATTTCTTCCATCCATTACTCCAGCAAACCTCATCCTTCTCTCTAGAGTTTGTTATCCATCACAGAAGTGAGCCAAACCATACTACCTTTTTTTACATTACCCTAACACATTATATGAACGTGTGTGTGCGGGACGGGTGCTTACGTATAACTGCAGTTGGGCTGTCGTGGGTCCAGGTGCAGTGAGAGACTCTCCTTTCCCTTCCCCCTGCTCCTGAGGAACAGTTTTCGGGCGGCTGTAAAGGAAGGTGGTCCCCCCGGCCTGATACTCGCCTGGCGGATCGACTGCCCACCGTCCGTTCACAACAGACTGACCCGTTCCACTGCGCAGGGCTGCACAGACACATATGTCTGAATTAATTTAATGGAGACGTTCAATAGAAGCATATAGTGACCTTGGACTAAGAAACTCAAAAAAATTCTAAGAAGCTCCCATACAAGAACAAAAGAAATGCTCCACGACTTCTATTGCAGAAGCAAAAGCCTTTTGCATTGATTGTTCCCGGTCACGTTTAATGATTTATTTCCAGGGAATGAGCAGTTTAAACAGTCTGCTAACAACTCCAAATTTCCTTTTCAGTAGCATTACTGCTTAAAGGTCTCAGATTTAGAAGAGTGATAATTAGATTTTGTCTCGTAAACTGTTGCACATTTAAAGCTGTCGATAATAACAGACATGAATTTCGCCCGTGAGGCTTAGAAGATGTTGATGTTTTATGAGTTTCCTACCATAATCACACATCATAGGCAATTAGGAATTTATAGAGCTCTTTCAGTATGAGTTGAGTGCACACGTGTCAACAAGAATAAAAAGGCAAGGATATCAGGAAACTAAAATAAAACATCTCAGTATGAGCTCATTAATGTATTTATAAATGTAAGTCATGATGTTTCTTTTAATGTTTTTAAAATCTTAAATAAAAAAAGTCTCACACGCACTGTGTGAAAAGGGTTTCTTGAACAGTTTAACTTTTCACAATAAGTTTGTTTATAATATATGTGACCCTGGATCACAAAGCAAGTCTTAAGTAGCACGGGAACATTTTTAGTAAAAGACAAAAATACATTGTATGGGTCAAAATTATAGATTTTTCTTTTATGTCAAAAATCATTAGGATATTAAGTAAAGATCATGTTCCATGAAGATATTTAGGAAATTTCCTTCTTTAAATATATAAAATCTTGTGAGTGGATGGCCTGCCACAGCGCCTTTGATTAACAACTTCAAAGGCAATTTTATCAATATTTAGATTTTTCGCATTCTCAGATTACTGAGTTTTAACGATTGTATCTCAGCCAGATATTGGCATATTCTAACAACTCATACATCAATAGAAAGCTTATTTATTCAGCTTATCTATTGTTTGAGAATGTGTACCGGACACACACACAAAGATATTTTTATCAAATATGGTCAAGACCGAAGTACAGTATCTAACATTAATTATCTTAACCTACATGTTACTGTCATATCAACTATTATGTCACTTGCGTCCATTTTTCCAAAAATGGAAAGAAAGTTTATCCCTAAATCAAACTTTGACAATTTTGAAAAAGAGCGACGTCTGAGCAATAAAACTGGGGCAGAGAGAATAAAAGGGAGGCCCCAAAAAGGCAGAGAAAAAGACGTTTGGGGAAACAACAGTACTGTCTGTTTAACTCTGTGTTTGGTCTACTACAGCTTTCTGCCTCCAAGGCACAATCTCACACTAGAACACATACACAGAAATAGACCTGGGCGTTCAGAGATACAAACACAGACATGTCCATGACTCTGACTCAGGGTCGAATTCACTTACGAAAACATGCCCCGTATTACTTAATCCTGCACATTAAACTCACGCGCATACGACCGTCATTAGTTAGTGCATTCCTAAGTCATGTTCGGACTGATATTTAGGAGAGGACAATGACACAAGAAACTTCATGAAGACAGATCTGCTGAGACAGAGTTGTGAATAAAGGAGTTCATGCTTTCAGATCCTGTAAGGGTTACTCCATAGCAGCTGTGATGAATTTGAAACATGATTTTCATTTCTTTCTGGTGATTGCTGCTGTTTATAAACTGAATATTTGGCACGAGGTTGCAGCTCAGTTTTGGTCTCCCTGATCTTGGTATTCCCCCTGAAACAATGATGTATTCATTTTAGTCTCACACCAGCCGCCAGGAACATACCTAGATCTGTGATGTAAGCCAGTGGGTATAAGTGTGCTCATACGCACACACACACTCATAAATATCCCGTTGCACGTCATAGTAAGAAATTCCAATAAACTTCTCCTGTTTTAAATTAGGCTAATCTAATTAATCTTTGTAGTGGAGTAAGAGGGGCGAGACCGTGGTTCGAGGCCGGTAAGTAATTGTTAATTAGCGTCAGTGGTGCGCGCACCGGCCTCGCATCACGTAGGAGATTGGGAGCATATAAAGAAACAATGGCGACCGGACCGTCGAAGAGAGAGGACCGGGCCCGAACTTGTGTTTGTAAATGTATTTATGTTTTACTGTTTTGTTGTTCGCCGGCGGTCGTCCGTGAGGGGCCGCCGGCTGTTAAATTACTTTATTAAATGTTTATTTTATTGTCTTCCGGTTCTCGCCTCCTTCCTTCCCTTTTATTGAGATTTATTACATTGGTGCCGAAACCCGGGAGGAAGGAGAGACATGCTGTCGGAGAGCCCTCGCTGCTGAGGGGCATCGCGGTGCTGAGGAGTTCGGGCAGCGCGGACGAGTGACGTCCGCCAGTGGCTGCCCAAGGCGGTGGTTCTGGAGCGAGGATTCGGATGGAACGGAGAGCTCGCTGCCGTGCTCCTGGGCCGAGGTGGGGTGGCGGCCGTCCAAGAGGGAGCGGAGGAGTCAGCGTCGTTGGCCGTGAGCCGGACTCCTGCTGCCAACAGCCATGATGGTGAGGGGCAGGAAACGGCGGACTGACTCGCTGCCGATGCCCTCACGGAGGAGCCATCGCCAACCCCCAGGAGGCGGAGGAGGATCGGGCCGTCCACCGGACGTCCAGCACCACCGCATAGCACCGCGAGGAAGAGCCTCTCGGCTGGTTGAGGACCGAGCGGCAGTATGTCAGGGAACCGGACTATAATTTTTTTTTCTCCTCTCTCCCCTCTCTCTTTCCGGTCGCTCCGAGGGCTCCCGTCTCCGTTGTCTCGTCTCGTCGCTGCATACCCCCCGCCCCACCCCCCGAGGGAGGGAGCATGCACAGTCGCGGGGGTACCCCCCGGCCTGTGAGGGGTGATGGGGGTATGTAGTGGAGTAGGCGGGGCGAGACCGTGGTTCGAGGCCGGTAAGTAATTGTTAATTAGCGTCAGTGGTGCGCGCACCGGCCTCGCATCACGTAGGAGATTGGGAGCATATAAAGAAACAATGGCGACCGGACCGTCGAAGAGAGAGGACCGGGCCCGAACTTGTGTTTGTATATGTATTTATGTTTTACTGTTTTGTTGTTCGCCGGCGGTCGTCCGTGAGGGGCCGCCGGCTGTTAAATTACTTTATTAAATGTTTATTTTATTGTCTTCCGGTTCTCGCCTCCTTCCTTCCTTTTTATTGAGATTTATTACAATCTTCTTTTGCAATTTAAAGGGATAGTTTAAACAACAAAAAGCACTATGAAAGCAGTCTATGTGCCTCACTTTGGCGTACACAAATGCAAATGCAATTTGCAGGTTATGGAACCGAAAAGTTTTCAGTAGATAATGATTTAAATTTTCAAACAAAATCGCAGACTATTTTGCCATATTTTTGTACAAACAGTTATATAACATACTACAACTAAATAGAAAAGCATTCTTCCAAGTGATCTTTAAAGGGCCAGCGACACCCAGCTACAAAGCTAGGTGATGTCATTCATTTTATTGGTAGACTAGCAACATCCAGCATCACGAGTGTCACGAGTGACAGGTGACCCTTGCCGCCAGGAAGTGGGTGTGTCTATAGTGAAGCGACAAAGTGGAAGCCCATTTAAGGAAGTCGTGGTAATTCCAAAAAGTGGCTCCTGGCGACATGTTGACGTTTCGTGAAGTGACTCGCTCTATATTTTCATAAATTTGAACGTCATTTTTAATAATATTAGCCATACTGTACAGCCTCAACACTCCTCTTCTGCAGGTGGGGCTAATCCGCCACCAAATACTACAAGAAGAAGATTGCGATTGTGTTTCGAGGCTGCACATTATGGCTAATATTATCAAAAATGATGTTCAGTTTGATGAAAATATCAAACGATTCGCTTCACGAAACATCAACATGTTGCCAGGAGCCGCTTTTTGGAATTATGTGATTTAGGAACACTTAGAACGGCGGACCCCATAGACTCCCATTATATGAAGCAGAGAGGAATGCGGATTTAACAAACAATCTTAGGAGTAAATAAATGGCAAATTTGAGTTTTTGGCTTTTTGAGTTTTGCCGCGTGCGGCATTCTGAAAAGTTGAACTATTTTCATCTCGACGTGGCGCCGATGCTCCTGGAAATAACACATGTGACCGCTGTCTGCTGGGCCTCACTTTTTGGCAGAGTGCTTGGAGCGCCCGAAGCAGAAACTCTGAGCAGAAAAGCGTTTGACGTCATGTGCCCATTTTTCCCATTGTCCAATCGAATGAAAGGAGAGGCAGGCCTTGCGATGTGGTGATGGAATTTTACAGTTGCTTGAATGTAAAGAGACTGCAAATGATGAAGGAGAAACTTGTGTTGACTGACGTGGGTTAACCGAGCAATGTCAGAGCAAGTGACCTGTGCTTGTACCTTTTTTAAGTTTCTGATAATATGACAGTTAACAGCAATTAGAGAGCTCACGCTATAATCCTTGACTGACAGGACAGCTGTCTCGGTGGTTTCCTAGCAACATAAAAAAACGCTGAGCGCTGCTCTTTTCAAAGAGTAAACCAAAAGAGCAGCTTGGCGCGCCTCATGTTTTTGAACAGAAAAGGCGTGTTCTGCGAGATCGCCCACTTAGAGCTCCATTAAATGCACTTTTGTGCGATGCATTGACATCATTTCAACTTAATTGAGAAGTTACTGTAAGATTGAAACATAATGATTGGCCTCTTCCCCTTAAAAATAGCCATCAGTGTTTAGCCTTACAGCCCTGGAATCTGAGGAACAGCTGCGGTGCATGATGTCATACAAATTGTTGATCCGTATTGGCAGAATGACAAACTATAATTTTGAACGTTTAATGCTTAATCTTTAAAATGTTAATTTTGTCAATGTTTTGGAGCACAAAAAAATAAATCATAGGGACTTTAAACTTCCAATATGTATCTATAAGAATAGGTAGCTAGATTCTGTAAATGAATTAATACATGTTCATACATGTTTGAGGGACAGTGAAAAATTATAATGAAAATGTCCTACAACGATAAACAAACAACGCAAACACACAATTTCGTACCCAGGTAGTTGGGGCTGGCTTGTCTCTCAGTGATGTTGATAGCCGTGGCTCTGGGTGGGATATCCAAGATTTTGTGGTAACCCAGTGGAACGCTCGTGTTCATAAAACTTCCTGAGACCCTCTCGCAGGTTCCCTCCTCACCTCCACACACACCACAGCGATCCCGAAGCAACCCTGAACCTAACACACCATCACAACCCTCGCTCTGAGATAGACAAATGAAGAAAAAAGTGTAATTATCAATTAATTATTGTTTTTAATTAAATATAAAATGTAAAAAGATGAAAAGAAACAACAGTTTAGAGCATTGGTCTAAGTTTCGCTGTCCTCAAAATGTCATCACTGAATTTCTACAGATGTTTATTTGTAGTTTAATACCAGTGGACGCGTCCATGACAGATCTCGTGCCAGTGATGCTGAAACTATCATTCTCAATGATAAAACTGTGTTATCTCACCAGACAGCGGCCTCCCACACACACATCATTGGGTGTGTTGTTTGCACACGGAGTTCCATCTCGTACCCTCTCCGCCTGGCGGACGTAGAAACGGTAGCGGACGGGTCGACAGGTCAACTCACACTGTTGCTCGAGGCCCACTGCCACAAGAGACAAAATTTAAAAAGACTGTTAATTATACATTAGATTACAACTTTTAGCTTATACGGTCAGGTCCATAAATATTGGGACATCGACACAATTCTAACATTTTTGTCTCTATACACCACCACAATGGGTTTCAAATGAAACGAACAAGATGTGCTTTAACTGCAGACTGTCAGCTTTAATTTGAGGGTATTTACATCCAAATCAGGTGAATGGGTGTAGGAATTACAACAGTTTGCATATGTGCCTCCCACTTGTTAAGGGACCAAAAGTAATGGGAAAGAAAAATAATCATAAATCAAACTTTCACTTTTTAATACTTGGTTGCAAATCCTTTGCAGTCAATTACAGTCTGAAGTCTGGAACGCATAGACATCACCAGACGCTGGGTTTCATCCCTGGTGATGCTCTGCCAGGCCTCTACTGCAACCGTCTTCAGTTCCTGCTTGTTCTTGGGTCATTTTCCCTTCAGTTTTGTCTTCAGCAAGTGAAACGCATGCTCAATCGGATTCAGGTCAGGTGATTGACTTGGCCATTGCATAACAGTCCACTTCTCAAAAACTCTTTGGTTGCTTTTGCAGTATGCCTTGGGGCATTGTACATCTGCACTGTGAAGCGCCGTCCAATGAGTTCTGAAGCATTTGGCTGAATATGAGCAGATAATATTGCCCGAAACACTTCAGAATTCTTCCTGCTGCTTTTGTCAGCAGTCACATCATCAATAAATACAAGAGGACCAGTTCCACTGGCAGCCATACATGCCCACGCCATGACACTACCATCACCATGCTTCACTGATGAGGTGGTATGCTTAGGATCATGAGCAGTTCCTTTCCTTCTCCATACTCTTCTCTTCCCATCACTCTGGTACAAGTTGATCTTGGTCTCATCTGTCCATAGGATGTTGTTCCAGAACTGTGAAGGCTTTTTTAGATGTTTTTTGGCAAACTCTAATCTGGCCTTCCTGTTTCTGAGGCTCACCAATGGTTTACATCTTGTGGTGAACCCTCTGTATTCACTTTGGTGAAGTCTTCTCTTGATTGTTGACTTTGACACACATACATCTACCTCCTGGAGAGTGTTCTTGATCTGGCCAACTGTTGTGAAGGGTGTTTTCTTCACCATGGAAAGAATTCTTCGGACATCCACCAAAGTTGTTTTCCGTGGTCTTCTGGGTCTTTTGGTGTTGCTGACCTCACCGGTGCGTTCCTTCTTTTTAAGAATGTTCCAAACAGTTGTTTTGGCCACGCCTAATGTTTTTGCTATCTCTCTGATGGGTGTGTGTCATGGTTTCACCTCTCCTTGTCAGGTATTTCTTGGTTTAGAGGTGGAATCATACAGAATCCTCAGTTTCATGTGAGAGAGAGACGATTTCTTCTCTCTCTGGTCTGCGTCATCGTTCCTACCCTCCTGTTTCCTAGTTTGTGTTAATTAGCTTTCCTTGATTGTTAATCCCTTGCACCTGTTCCCTCTTGGTTCCTCTCCCTTTAAAACATCCTCGTGTTCATTGTCCTGTGCTGGTTCATTGTGTATGTATGCTGTATGTCTTCCAGTGTCTCAGTAAGTCTAATAGTCAGTGTATCTTGTAGCCTTGTCAAGTGTTTTGTTTCCTTAGCTTAGTTAGTCCGTGTTCTTGTTTTTTATGTCATAGTGTATCCTGCTTTGTTTTATCCCCATTGTGGGTTTTGTTTTACCTTTTTGTCTTGTTTATTTTGTAATTAAATCCTCGTTCGCCCCTACCTTCTCGTCCTGTGTCTGCCTGCAATTGGGTTCTCTGTGCTATCCGTGACAGGTTTGTTTTGTTTTTTCATCCTAATGATGGCTTGCTTCACTGATAGTGACGGCTCTTTGGATCTCATCTTGACCGTTGACAGCAACGGATTCCAAATGCAAATAGCACGCTTTAAATGAACTCTGGACCTTTTATCTGCTCATTGTAATTGGGAAAGTGAGGGAATAACACACACCTGGCCATGCAACAGCTTAGAAGCCAATTGTACCATTACTTTTGGTCCCTTAACAAGTGGGAGGCACATATGCAAACTGTTGTAATTCCTACACCGTTCACCTGATTTGGATAAAAAACCCCTTCTTTTCATTTGAAATCCATCGTGGTGGTGTAGAATTGTGTCGATGTCCGAATATTTATGGACCTGACTGTATTTCATAAGATCTATTGTATTGTTTTATGCTTCTTTGTGCAGCAATCTAAGAACTCAAGACTACCAAAATGCTGGTAAAAAAAACCCTGTTAAAACATCATGTTCAAAAATGATCAGTGGTTAGAAATCACAACTGAACTTTCTGACCACCCACAGTTACATAAGAAGCTTTTCGATACTCAGCAGCTTGCCGTGGGAGTGTTACTGCTTTCACATGCAGAGAGGTTAGCCAATCACAACAAAAAATATTTAAGTATAGAGGTCTTAAAACTACGGTAGCAAAAACTGAAGTGCAGCTAAAAGGAAAAGCAGCAGTAATGTAACAGTAGGGGTGCTTTAAAAAACACATCATCAGCAGAAAACCTTCTAAACTCATGAAAAGCTCTTGTTTTGACGTTCTATCTGTCCTCTTTGTGAACCTATAGTTCAACCCCTCAGGTCCGGATACAAACTTCTCTACTCTCTTTCTTCTAGACACGCACGCACGAACACACAAACACACACACACTGGTCCTAAGTTCCCTTTCTGTCTGTCTCTCGACGTTGTGTCGAGAACGACAGATGGGGTTCGCCCTTGAGAACCTATCAACTCTGACTACTAAGAAAAGGCCAAAGAAATTTGGCGAATGAAATTTGCATGCCGGACTCCGCCCCCGGATATCCGGTATAAGAGGAAGCCGGCGTGCAGCATTCATTTACCTTTTGTTCTTCAGAGCCATCGTCTCATGATTACAAATCCAAAGATTCTACATCTACTACTAAAAACTGCACTGCCGGAGTTACGACGTGTTCCAGCGGATCGTCCCTTCTGCAGCGACCTTCCCCTGTCTCGGCGGTTCCAGTGGTGTCAGAGCTAAATTTCTACAACAGTCCTTTTCAGGGCTTGAAACTCTACAGCGCGGCATGTCCCGCTGTTCTCTTGGGTGCGGTACCCTCATCGAGGAGGGGGATGGACACGATCGCTGTGTTAGGTGTCTGGGCATCCAGCATGCCGAAGCAGCGCTCGTTGACACATCTTGCCTGCACTGCGGGCAGATTGTCATGCAGGAGTTGCGGTCACGGTTGGCTGTCTTCCTACGGGAACATTTCGTTTGCTACCCGGGCTGTGACATCTGTGGCTACGGCCCGGATCTCCGACCCGGTTAGCGGCGTTAGTGATTTGGGGAATCCTGCGAACGTAAACCCGCCAGCCAAGCGCTCACGGGCCACTCGCACCTCAGTACGCTCTTCTGAACGTTCCACAACCGGCGGTGGCACACCGTCCGGATCCTCCTCCGCGCATTCGGAAATGGAGCGCGGAGCAGATGAGATGTCTATCGCAGCATCGGAGGGAGAGCTGCCATCCGACAATGAAGAATCCGAGCTTCCCCCCGGGGGGCAGAGCTCAGGAGGAAGCAGCAGTCGAGATGTCGGCCATGCTAACCCGGGCTGGGTGGGCTCTACGGTGATACCGTCGAGAGCTTCGCACAGCAGTTCTCGGCGGTGAAGGAGCAGACGGAGGCGATAAGCCACATCCTACCGCGCCGCGACTCGATCGCCCCCAGGCCTTTGAGTTCCCGCGCACCTCCTGCTCCCCGACAGCCCAGGGCCTCTTCGAAGTCTACACCGGTTAATGTGCAACCCCAGGCTGCACCCCGGAACAAGAGTCCGAAGGGAAGGCTCCCTCCTCGCCAGCAACCTTCCAGAAAGAAGCGGCCCTGACGAGAAGACGCCGGGGAAAGCAACATCTGGCCCGACCATCACAGTACCATCTCTGACCGGTCGGTATGGAACGAATCCTGCCTCGTTTCCAAAGCCGGGCCCTTTTAGGGCCTGGCGCCCATTTGCTCACAAAGAGAGTTGTTTCCCCCGGGCGTTCATTCCAGCCGATCGCACACTCCCCCGGACTGTGCTCGCCGAACCGACCTCACACCCTGGCGAGGTGTGAGGCCGCACACATACGACAACTGTAATCACTCTCGAACCGACAGTGCGTGCCGTTGTCCCGCCAGGCAGGCAAAAAGGCGGAGCCAACCATCCCTCCGGGGAAACCTCGCAGACATTCGGTTGGCTCCACCTGCCAACGAACCACCCTCCATGGGAATGGTGAAGCAGGCCGTCCCCTTGGTCCCATTGTCACAGTCCCTGGGAGCTTGGCAGAAGTTGCCCACACTGTCTCGGTGGCTAATGCGGACGGTCCGTCTCGGCTACTCGATCCAGTTCGCCAGGCCCCCTCCCAAGTTTCGGGGCATCATCTCCCCCTCTCTCAGAGGCAGAGACGCCACCGTGCTTCGGGCAGAGGTCTCCACCCTCCTGGCGAAACATGCGATCGAGTCCATCCCTCAAGCCGAGATGTACAGCGGGTTTTACAGCCCAGTCTTCATCGTTCCAAAGAAAGACGGAGGGTTGCGCCCCATTCTGGACTTACGTATCCTGAACAGGCACCTTCACAAGCTGCCTTTCAAGATGCTAACCCAGAGGCGCATCCTGACATCTATCAAGTGTCAGGATTGGTTCGTGGCAATCGACCTGAAGGACGCTTACTTTCATGTCTCGATTCTCCCTCGACACCGACCGTTCCTACGGTTCGCTTTCAAGAGTCGGGCATATCAGTACAGAGTCCTCCCCTTCGGTCTGTCCCTGTCTCCACGAGTCTTCATGAAGATCGTGGAGGCCGCCCTCTCTCCTCTCCGGGAGAGAGGTGTGCGAATACTCAACTATCTCGACGACTGGCTTATCTTGGCACACTCGCGAGATCTGTTGTGTACACACAGGGACATGGTGCTCCGGCACCTAGATCGATTGGGTTTTCAGGTCAACCGAGAAAAGAGCAAACTCTCCCCAGTGCAGAGAATCCTCTTTCTCGGTATGGAACTCAACTCTGTCACCATGATGGCGCAGCTGTCCGCAGCACGCGCCCAGTCAGTATTGGATTGCCTGGAACTTTTCAGGCAATCGGCGGTCCCCCTGAAACAATTTCAGAGGCTCCTGGGACACATGGCATCTTCCGCGGCAGTAACACCCCTCGGATTGATGCACATGAGACCGCTTCAACACTGGCTACAGAGTTGAGTTCCGAGGACCGCGTGGCACACCGGCAGCAGGCGTATGGTGGTAACTCCTGCTTGCCGACGTACCCTAACCCCATGGTCTTCCATGACCTTTCTCCGAGCGGGAGTGCCCCTCGGACAGGCTACGAGGCACGTCGTGGTGACGACGGACGCCTCGCTGCAGGGGTGGGGTGCAGTGTGCAACGGGCACGCAGTAGCGGGGCGCTGGACGGGCCCCCAGCTGCGCTGGCATATCAATTGCCTAGAGTTGTGGGCTGTACTGCTTACGCTGAGAAGGCTCCGGCCCCTAGTGCAAGATCAGCACGTACTGGTCCGCCTAGACAGTACCACAGCCGTAGCGTACATCAATCGCCAGGGTGGCGTGCGCTCACGCCAACTAACACAACTTGCCCGACGCCTCCTCCTGTGGAGTCAGCAGGTGATCCGCTCCCTGCGGGCCACCCAAATCCCAGGCGTACTGAACGAGACAGCCGACGCGCTCTCTCGCCAGTACACACCCTGCGGAGAGTGGCGACTCCACCCTCGTGCAGTCCAGCTTATTTGGGTGCGGTTCGGACAGGCACAGATAGACCTCTTTTCCTCCCGCGACACCACCCATTGTCCGCTTTGGTACGCCCTGACCGAGGCCCCCCTCGGCATGGATGCCCTAGCGCACAGCTGGCCACGAGACAAGCGGAAGTACGCCTTCCCCCCAGTGAGCCTCCTTGCACAGACGCTGTGCAAGGTCAGGGAAGAGGAGTAACAGGTGTTACTGGTTGCGCCGTACTGGCCCAACCGCACTTGGTTCTCGGAGCTGATGCTCTTGACAACAACTCCCCCCTGGCCCATTCCCCTGACAGAGGACCTGCTCTCTCAGGGGATGGGCACGTTCTGGCATCCCAGGCCAGACCTCTGGAACCTCCATGTCTGGTCTCTGGACGGGACGAGGAGATCCTGAGTAGGTTACACCCCGCTGTGGCTGAAACCATCATACAGGCCAGAGCGCCATCCACTAGGCATTTATACGCCAACAAATGGCGCCTCTTCTCATCCTGGTGTCTCTCCCAAAGAGAAGACCCACAGAGATGCTCGGTCGGGATCGTTCTGTCCTTTCTACAACAGAGATTGGAGACTAACATCTCCCCTTCCACACTGAAAGTGTATGTAGCCGCAATTGCCCACGACTCATCACGACTCAGTGGACGGAAGGTCTCTAGGGCAGCACGACCTGGTCACTAGGTTTCTAAGAGGCGCGAGACGACGCAACCCGCCTCGTCTCCGGTCCATACCCTCTTGGGACCTGAACGTGGTCCTGAGGGGCCTTTCCGAGCCCCCCTTCGAGCCCCTTGAAGCTTCCGATCTTCCTCACCTAACGAGTAAGACGGTTCTTATTATGGCGCTCTCCTCCTTCAAGAGGATAGGGGACATCCATGCATTCTCTGTGTCCTCGGATTGCCTTGATTTCGGCCCTGGCGACTCTCACGTTCACCTGAGACCCAGGCGCGGATACGTGCCCAAAGTTCCCACTACTCCCTTTCGGGACCAAGTGGTGAACTTGCAGGCGCTCCCCATCGGGGAGGAAGACCCAACCCGGTCCGTGTTGTGCCCAGTACGCGCACTGCGCCTCTACTTAGACCGCACACAGAGCTTCCGCAGTTCTGATCAGCTCTTTGTCTGTTTTCGAGGACAACAGAAGGGGAAGGCTGTCTCCAAGCAGAGATTAGCGCACTGGATCGTGGATGCCATTACCACTGCATACCGGTCACAGAATCTTCCATGTCCATTGGCGGTCTCAGCTCACTCCACTCGGGGTATAGCCACCTCATGGGCACTGGCCAGAGGCGAGTCTCTAGCAGACATATGTAGAGCTGCGGGTTGGGCTACGCCCACCACCTTCGCAAGGTTTGACAACCTTCGCGTAAACCCGGTGTCAGCCCACGTCCTACGTGGCAACATGTAGGATTGGCATCCGGGAGGGCGTATGCCTGCAAAAGCACCTTCCCACCCTCCAGAGGTTGGGTCAGTGTGCTATCTACCTTTTCTTCTTACCCAACACATGGCTAAGAAAATTGGTACCTCACCAACCTTTCTTCTTACCCAGACTCTGGTTAAGAACAGGTATTCCATCCATCATTAACAAGCACCTCCTGGGGGTTGGCTGGGCAGAGCAGCCTTCCCCCTTAGGCCGGGATACCTTATGACCTATCTCACATAGTTCTAACCAGACCTGTGCTATCAGACGCAGTAACACCCCCTCCGTGGGCTGTTCCGTCTGCCATACCCTCATGACAATGGTTCCCACACTTGGTAACCCATGAGCTTCCCCAGGTGGACCTCCACCTCGCGGTTAACTATCCAGTCCGCACGTTCCATGTGTTCTCCTCCTAGGACGAGACCATACTTTATCCCCACCATATTCCTCCCCACGGGTAGGAGGTGGCCTCTGCAGCACTTCTCTGATTAAGAGTTGCGCTTTCCCGGTGTAAACCGAGCCGGACGGCCTCTCGCCTGTAGAGAGCTAAGGCCCCGTCCGTCACCACACTGGAAGGTTACAAGTTTCACGAAAGCTTCGAGCTGACACGCCCAGGCTTGTTACCGTCGCTTCGCTGAAATTGTGACGAGATACAGCGTTTGTGCCGTTTTCCATAGATAACCCCATCTGTCGTTCTCGACACAACGTCGAGAGACCGACAGAAAGGGAACGTCTTGGTTACGTATGTAACCTCAGTTCCCTGATGGAGGGAACGAGACGTTGTGTCCCTTATGCCACAAACCCGTATCGTTTCTGTTGCAGTTTTGAGAGGCTCTCAGGCTCTTCAGAACAAGAGGTAAATGAATGCTGCACGCCGGCTTCCTCTTATACCGGATATCCGGGGGCGGAGTCCGGCATGCAAATTTCATACGCCAAATTTCTTTGGCCTTTTCTTAGTAGTCAGAGTTGATAGGTTCTCAAGGGCGAACCCCATCTGTCGTTCTCGACACAACGTCTCGTTCCCTCCATCAGGGAACTGAGGTTACATACGTAACCAAGACGTTATCATTGAAGCTAATCAATTCCAAAATCACCCTCACAGCCACAGGAAACCGTGACTATTAGATCTGCGTGCTAAGTCAGCCATTACTATTACTATTGCTCATGCTCAGTTAACTATAAACAACAACTTATATTAAAATATAAGTGAATAATAAAATACACAAACATATTTCTCTTTTAGGAGCCATATCAACCAAAATATCATAGAGTTGCCTCAGCTCGGCAAGTCCTTCTGAACGCCCCCGCTGGCTCTGATGTCTTATATCTGTAGCGGTTAAACATGATATATAATTCATTTTGGGCATATGTCTAACGGTCAGTTTCGGCCTTATAAATCTGTTATTTATACCTGGTCAGATCGTTTTGACTGAGGGTAAGGTTAAGTTTCAAAATGTAATATATTTGATTTAACTTGTATTGAAGCGCTTCCTTTTGCTTTTGACTAAATTATTTGTTTTTAAATTACGTATTAAACAAACATCTTATACATTCTAATAAGGGATTGTGTTCTATATCATATTTAATTTTATTAAAAAAACAGTTAGAATAATCAGAGTAGGCATATGTTGCCCAAATCACAGATGACTATTTTAAAAAGGGAAATGACAGGAAGCACTGTCTTGTTTTGTATCATTCTATTTCATATTACTAAGTTTAAATATAAATTTACATGGAAATAAATATGAAATGGGATTGACTTAGAGGGTTCTACTCCTGGCCAGTGGAGAGCCGGTTCTGAATGGTGCCATCCTCGGCCGAGAATAGGTTCTAGCTCCAGTACCAGCACCAGCTCCAGCCCCGGTGAAAAAGCGGTATCAGAAACGCGCAAAATTTTTACAAAGCTCATTGCTCTGAAAAGCAAGGTGTGCTATGATTGGACAGTTAACCAGTGCGTAGTGATTGGTCGAATACTGCAAGCGTGTGACTGAAATGTAACGCTTCTTACCATATTTGGAACATCAAGTTCCAAATCAATTGTACTGACAGGTACACCCACGTTTATTGCGTATACATTTGGGCGGTCTTAGTCAAATCATACCACAAACTGATGTAGATTTGTTGAGTTGTGGTTACACGAGGCATTTCAGGCAGTTCTGGGAGAGCATATATTAATATAATTTTGTTTCGACACTTTAATTTTTGCAATTTCACGTGCCTAATACATTCATTGGCAACTTATAACACACCAAAGACACAGAAAACACATATTCGCGCCATGTGACACCTTTAAAATAACAGTAAACACATACAGTAGGCACATTTTGTCACACAGAACGAGACCAGTTATTGTAATAATCATCACATATTCAAGTATTGAGAACACATACGGATTAAAACAGACACAATGAGAAACTTGTCTGCCCACTTCTAACAAGTATCTACTTTATTTATTCAGACCACCCAAAATGCATTGACTGACTATCTGATGAAACACAACACTGAACAGCACATTGGTGATCTGGCATGCTTTGATCTGATAGGTTGACTGTAACTTCCGAGAATAAAAACACAAAGGGACTTGAATTGCCCCTTCTGGAAATAAAGTTTACAAGGAACATTGCAAATAAAATGAGTACTTTCACTTTTGACAAAATTATAATCAAACAATAATCAATTAGTAGCCACATGCAGCAAGTCTATCAGACATACACTACTAAAACTGTTAATTAAGTTTTGTTTTCAGAACTGTGCCTTTGAATTTATAACTCTATTTCTGACCACAACATCACACAATAAACAGTTTCCCCTGTGTTTTTTGTGTAACCTTTCATGCCCGCCTACTTTCATGATATTATACATTTTAGATGATCCCACCCCATGGAAAACGGTTGGTCACTTCACATTCCAATCATATGGATCCATTAGCAAATGTGGACCACACAAAATGCATATGGTCTAAGGTATATTCACATGAGAGTACTCACTCACACTGACTTTCACAATCAATCAACATTGACAAAAGAGTGTAGCAGAGATTCCCACCCGTCTTTTTCCATTTTGTCACAGTTATCTTTGAGAGATTATGGTGTAGACAATAGTAGAGTGAGGGAGCGAGAGAGAGAGCGAGAGAGAGAGAGAGAGTTAGGGTGACAGTTATAGGCAGAAAAAGAAAAGGGGGCAGAAAAAATAGTTAAAAATAGTAACATTGACAAATTTAATTAAAACAACAAAAAAATTACTTTGTGTATTTGTTACAAATAAAAAAGTATTAGAATAATATTTTACAACGTAAACTGTATCCTTTTTCCCATGCTCTCTTTCTCTCTCTCTCTCTCTGGTGTGCAGACAGAAGAGTATATTCAGACTAAATATACTTCCCCACTATCTCTGTCTCTAAACAAACTCACAGAGAGAACGAGTGCATGAGACAGGAAGACAGACGGATGACAAGAGACAAAAAGAACAGCACAGGATGAGAGAGGAATCTGTTCCGAGAAAGAGGGATATACAGTGCAGAAACAAATGGAATGCCACAGAAAGAAGCCCGCAGATGAGAAATCCAGCAGCCACAAAAAGTATCTGGACACATTTAAAACTGTCTGAATGTCACTGTATCAGATACCAGAATAATGTGAGATTTTTGGTTGAACACATGTGAAACATTTCACTATTAGAAGTTTTATCAGAGCAAGATTTAAAATAATAAAACAATCGAGACAAAACACCAGTTAGCCATTGCAATTAAGTTGTTCACGAAAAGTTCTACAATCATTGCTGGATTTGACATTTTGTCATCTAATTCAGAAACATTTTAACTGTGGCTGAAGTTACTAAATACTTTTCATGGTTACTGTAAAACAGTTCAAGCGATAGTTCACCCAAAAAGAAAAATTCAGTCATCATATCTTCATCCTATTATCATTCAAAACCTTTATATGACTTCTTCCTCTTTGAAACACAACAGAAGATATTTTGAGAAAAGACTCAGAGGTTTTGTATTCATACAATGGAAGTCAATGGGGTACAATAATGTTTTGTAGCCAACTTTTCTTCAAATGATCTTCTTTTGTTTTCTGCACCAGAAACTCATACAAGATTGAAATGACAGGAGGGTGAATAAATGATGAAAACATTTTCATTTTGGGTGATCTATTCCTTTAAGCCAGAAGTGCCTGAATATAAACATGTGCAATGTTTTAAAAAAGTAAGCCTGCTTTGCGTCGTGCCACACCGCCCTTAGCTGTTATAAAATTCACTGTAACCCACTGCTTCTTGAGGCTTATTGGTTTTATAAAACAGTTATTCCATATGCGTAGCAAGGTTTCTTAAAATAAAGTAAATAAAGTGATATTAAGGCTATGTAATGCGGCCAGCCTTTATAAATCAAGGTATTTTATAATAGCTTAAAACTTTGTTCAACCAATCAGAATCAAGGACCAGAACTGACCGTTTTATAATAAATATATGAAAAAAAGATCATTGTGACTTAGATCAGTCATGAAACATTAGATAACTAATTGTTTCTAGTCTTGCGGTATTCCTCATTTTGCAAAGGTTCTTCAGGTAGTTTGTAACCAATGACAATGCTTCTTCTACTCCTTTATTTAATTAGAGCTCGAAGAATCACCCACCTCCACCCCCACCTCCACTTGTCTAGATCTGTTTATCTGATATTGTGCCTAATATTGCAGCAGCATCACTTGCATGTTCACTGCAGCATGTGTGCATTAGCAGTAGCAAGTCTTTATACATGTTCTGTGACAACAGCAGCAGTGTAAACAGATCTAATTCACCCAAGACCAAAATGACATGCCATACTAATCTGACTCCTGTTGACCAAGACCAATGTTGTGATTGGCTAGACAAAAACTGGTGGTGTGTGTTACATGATGAAATCTGGCCTATTTCTGTGAAAAAAACGAAAACAGACACGTTTTCAGACGTTTTATATATTATATATATACTTTATACTAAATATATCAATTAGTAGCCACATGCAGCAAGTCTATCAGACATACACTACTAAAACTGTTAATTAAATGTTGTTTTCAGAACTGTGCCTTTGAATTTATAACTCTATTTCTGACCACAACATCACACAATAAACAGTTTCCCCTGTGTTTTTTGTGTAACCTTTCATGCCCGTCTACTTTCATGATATTATACATTTTAGATGATCCCACCCCATGGAAAACGGTTGGTCACTTCACATACCAATCATATGGATCCATTAGCAAATGTGGACCACACAAAATGCATATGGTCTAAGGTATGTTCACATGAGAGTACTCACTCACACTGACTTTCACAATCAATCAACATTGACAAAAGAGTGTAGCAGAGATTCCCACCCGTCTTTTTCCATTCTGTCACAGTTATCTTTGAGAGATTATGGTGTAGACAATAGTAGAGTGAGGGAGCGAGAGAGAGAGCGAGAGAGAGAGAGAGAGAGAGTTAGGGTGACAGTTATAGGCAGAAAAAGAAAAGGGGGCAGAAAAAATAGTTAAAAATAGTAACATTGACAAATTTAATTAAAACAACAAAAAAATTACTTTGTGTATTTGTTACAAATAAAAAAGTATTAGAATAATATTTATGATTTTTTGATATTAAGGCTATGTAATGCGGCCAGCCTTTATAAATCGAGGTATTTTATAATAGCTTAGAACTTTGTTCAACCAATCAGAATCAAGGACCAGAACTGACCGTTTTATAATAAATATATGAAAAAAAAGATCATTGTGACTTAGATCAGTCATGAAACATTAGATAACTAACTGTTTCTAGTCTTGCGGTATTCCTCATTTTGCAAAGGTTCTTCAGGTAGTTTGTAACCAATGACAATGCTTCTTCTACTCCTTTATTTAATTAGAGCTCAAAGAATCACCCACCTCCACCCCCACCTCCACTTGTCTAGATCTGTTTATCTGATATTGTTCCTAATATTGCAGCAACATCACTTGCATGTTCACTGCAGCATGTGTGCATTAGCAGTAGCAAGTCTTTATACATGTTCTGTGACAACAGCAGCAGTGTAAACAGATCTAATTCACCCAAGACCAAAATGACATGCCATACTAACCTGACTCCTGTTGACCAAGACCAATGTTGTGATTGGCTAGACAAAAACTGGTGGTGTGTGTTACATGATGAAATCTGGCCTAACTCGGTGAAAAAAAACTAAAACAGACACGTTTTCAGACGTTTTGGACGTGGAAGCTGACAGAGTGGGCAGAAGTTACACAAAGCTGAGCCCAGATGTAGTGCTCAAAAGCTTTTTGATGAAAAACACACATCTCATCCTACGCAGACGTCTCTCAGAATATACAGGTGGTATCAGTCTGAACTTTTGAAGTCACACTAGAGGACTATGTTCAGAATACTACAGTAGCTCCCTACATACTGACTTAAAATTGCATACTGACTACTATTTTTAAAGTTACTGAAACATGACCTCAGGATGGTAAGTCTGAATGGCATTCAGTCGTCATCTCATAAATAAAAATAGTTATTCTTTTCAAATCAATTTGGTGTAAACCTGTTGCAATCTTTGGCAACTGTTTACTCCCGGTTCATCTGACACACTAAAAAGGTAAAGTCGAGTGTATTACACACTATTTAGAATGCAGTGGGCTCGAAATGCAATTTTCACTCTTATAACATGACATCTTCTTAAAAATGCTCCTCTGTGAACATATAAACATGTTAGGGGTTAGTCAGGCACCCATTCGTAATATATACAGTAGACACTACTATGTATACATTGCAGAAATACTAGATGATGTTACAGTAATATCATATTCTGAAACTTCTGAACGCAGTCCATCTCTCTTTCTCTCACGCTCACAAACACAGCTGTTTCTCTATCTGTGCCATCCCTCCCTAAAACTCTCTCTGGCCAGTTAAAGTTGTTGTCCTTCCCAACTCCCCTAAAACTGTTTACAGTTCACGCTACATGTCCCCACCCTCTGTCCCCAGTCGCACTGCTATCACGCTGTTCTAGCTCCTCACAAAACACATCCCCCTCTCTCTAATATTCTCTGAGCTGGGTGGAGAGATTTTGGCAGTGGAAGACAAAATCTGCGAGACTGCGAGAGCTTGGGACCAACGAGAGGAAAACGAAAGGAGGGAATGTTTGGGGAGAACTGAACGAGTTACAGAGATATATTTAAGGGGTCATATGGCGCGAATAAGTGTTATAAGTTGCCCATAAATGTATTATCCACTTAAAATTGCAAAAATGAAAGTGTTGGAAACAAAAGATGCATTCTACCTAAAAGCGAATGCTCACCCATAACTGCTTGAAATGCCTAGTGTAACCGCAACCCCACACATCTACGTCAGTTCGTGGTATGATTTGCCTAAGATTGCCCAAATGTATACCGTGTCATATGACCCCTTTAAAAATTATACAAAAGCACCATGAAAGTGATCCATAAGGCTCATGTGATCAAGGGTGATGGAACCATTGACTTTTTAAGTCCAATGATATTGGACCCACTCACTTTTACCGTCTCTAATTTAGTGCATACGCCATTGACCTTTCAGAGCGTTGTCAGTCAAATTCATTTTACTTGAGGAATTCCTAATAAATTATACACCATGTCTTGAATTCAAGACTGCTCCTTCCTCAAATCCATTCCATCTGGCTCGTTCAGAGTCCATATACTGTAAATTATGTTCGGTTTCGACACAACAAGGTAAACAAAGTATTATTGTACATTACACAATATATATTGATAACAGCGTGTCAATGATCAAATGAATTAAAATTATTAAATAGATTCCAACTAAGTAGGAAAATAAAGACCTCCCTACTACCCTTACCATTCACTTTTTTATTAAAAACCTGTGAGACATTTTTCAAATATTTTCTTAATTTTGTTGAAAATAAATGCCTGTATGATGTGTTATGTGATGTGAAAATGTAGAAGAGCGAGTTCGGCAAAAGGTGGATTCAAACTTGCTTGATATAAATGTAGACCAAATGTAACTGACCTTCTGCTGAGCCAACATCAATTTCTATGATAAATGACTTACATTTCAACCTTTGCTTCACACTATTGTATGTTTGCAATAAAACCCTTCACGGTTCATTTGTGAAAGCTCCTGTCCAAGTTTGCAGTACAAAAAAAATCTTTGTGTTCCACAGAAGAAAGAAACAATGATTTATAATGACCTAGGGGTAAAAATGATCCAATTTTCATTTTTGTGTGTATTTTTTTGTTTAACTGGTCCTCGGAAACCCTGGCATACTGAGAAAAAGCCAAATCATACACAGACCCGCACAGCAGCACCATGCAATAACAATTACTGCACACACATGCACATTCAATCCCATAATGATCTTTAGAGTTGAGCCCTCCGAAATCTGGTCTCCTGGGGACAGCAATACAAAAGCAGGCACACACGCACACACACATACAAGTCTCGCAGCCAAACCTCCAACACCCTATCCAACAATGGTTCAACATAACCTCTGGAATCTATAACAGTTTTATTCCTGATGAATACTGAACTCATTCTAACACCTCCCACATCACAAACACAATCCTGATGTCACCCTGTCACACTGACGCCGCTTGTGTAAAACCTCATGGCCTGAATACCATTGACTGTTTTGACATAAAAATATTTACATAGAGTATAAACAGAGGGGTAGATGTCTCTACAATGGAACTGAATGCTTATATTGAACTCTGTCCAATATTGAAAACTGAACTCTGAATGAATATTCTGCATTATCCGTTCCTGAAGTTGGTGTGGTATTGATTCTGTGTGATACTTAACAGCGTTCAATGCAAAACTCTAATTCATAACTCTTTTTAAAATGTTAACTTTATTTGTAGTTAAAATATTGGGCGAAATACAGAACTTCAATAATGAAACTTATAAAACCCTGAACGCTGTCTGATACAAAACTGAGTAAAATATTTTGTAAATATTGAGCCATGTTTAATATTATACTGACTTATAGAATAAAAATGCAATCGTTCCTTACACAAAACTGTGTGCAATATTGAACTCTATATTAAATACTGAAGTCTGTCTGTTACAAAACTGTGTGAAATATAATATAAAAACGTTTCATATTAATCATTCTGAACTCTGTCCGATACAAAACTATGCAATACAGAACACTGATATAGCGACATACAATCCTGATCTGTTAAAACTCTGCTGACACGCTTCTATCATTTCCAAGTTTTCACTTCTGTTTTTCAAGATAGACATAACACTTGACTCACATCTATTGCATTGATCCTAAAACCTTGAAAAAAGTCATCTTATATTTCACTGTTGTTATACCATGTCACGCCAACTTCTCTGTTCCAGCTTGTATTTTTAAGAAACTTTGAAAATAAGTGTTGGCACTTCTCGTGTTACTGCCTCCTCAGGATGAATCACTTCTGCTGTAGCATTCCTCACAAATCAATCACTTCGTTTAAAATCATCTGCTCTCCGAGGATCCAAACGCATGATCTGAGGATCTAAATTATTCATTTATAGGTTCTTAATACCTTAAAACCGTAAGCTCAAGATTCTAAATTTAAGAATAAGGATGTTAACTGTTAGATTAAAAAAAGATCTCATGAGTATTCAGGATAGTAAAAATCAAAATCCAAACTTTCTTTTCCCGAAAGATCTGTAGTCGTGTCTATATTGCTGTATGTTAGAGCGGAGTTCTGGTATGGGTCAGACGCCCCCCCCAACAGCAGATTGGGTGTCACTCCAGTTACGTCTGTCCTCACTTCTCCCTTTTTCAAGCCTCTCACTTACTATTCAGCTCTTTCTTCCTCCATTCGGGTCTTTCTCCTCTGATTCACAAGCCCTTTCATGCCATCCATTCATCCATCCATCCATCCCAAACAGCACCATTTTTCATCGGGTTACCATGACTCCGTAACCTCTGTCCTCTCTGACTCCTCCTCCCTTATCCGATTTCTCCACTTTAAGTCCCTTTCTTTTCTTTCTCTTTCCTTTCTGTACTGATGATTTATAGTTGTGGTCTGTTCCACCTATTTAGTCTAGGTGACTTTTATAACAGCCTTTCGCACATGCACATTCCTGGCTTTTAAAACTGTTCTTCTCTTTAACTCATTTTTTTTCTTACACAAAGACATTGCTTGTACAGTAACGCCCACGACCTCCCACAATCTCTCATCTTCACCTCTTTATTCATTTCGCCTTCTTTCTGCTGTCTTATTGGTCATTTACAGCCTCACAGAAACACCGCTCCTCTTTGCTTATCTTTCCGCTTTGAGCTTTCTTAGAATCCCTGACTGTTTACAGCTGGTTGGGCCCAAACGGAATGTGCAGGTTTTTCACATTTTCTACGCTATTCGTAATGGTGAATGTGCAGAATGGATTTAACTATTGTGAAATGGGTTAATAGAGCTGAGAAAAGATTTAAAAGTAGCCAAAATAATAAACATGCAGATTGCAGATTCTACACCCAAAAAATATGTAACTACTCTTAAATAAAGATGCTACATATGCCATTGAAGAAAAGGTTCTCAATGTGCTGTATGTGTCCATTAGGAACATCCGCAGTACCAGTTGCACAAAATGTTCTTTATAGTGGATGAAAATTCTACTATAAAAAAGGTAATAAAGAAAAGAATCAAACATAGATCTTCTCATGGCATAACAGCAAAGAACCCTTTCAGAACCTTTATTTTTAAGAGAACACTTAAAGTATGAAAAAGTAACGTGGTGTTACTATAGAGTAGTAAAACTGTCTTTTATTACAAGTTTTACTTTAAATATCATGTTTAAATAGGGTTACTGCAATGGAAAGTTGTGGGAACTGTGGTTTTTCTACAAATATGCTATTCTAGCCCTATTCTAAAACCCTTAAAATTGTCATTTACATATGTTTATATTTCAACATATTTTCAGGAGACTGTCCTCAAAAAAACAAAAAATACCCCATATGTTGTTTGTGCCAGCGTCATATTACGTTTTAAAGTTAGAAGCCATCTAGCTGTCATAAACAAACAACAGTTACGTGCGCGTGTTGTCAAAATGCTTGTTCATTTATATGTGAGTTTTATACGTAGTCCTTTACCCACTGTGTTTATTTTACAATACTAAATACTAAACTCTGCTTTTTAGCGACAGTGAACTCAAGGAATACATATTATTTATGTGTTACCAGATTTTCCAATCAATGTTCACATTAAACACCACAAACCTCAAGACGAAAGTTTCTGCGGAATTAAAAAAAAATGCTCCAATAAGTAGTCTTTGAAGGAAAAGACAAATGACAGACTATTCTGAAGTATGGGTTTGAGGATTGGAAATGTCTCCATCAACAGTGCATGAAGGTATCTTAGAAGACAGAATAGAAAGGTAACAAAATAGCACAAAAACACAGTCTACTATGTGATTTAGTAAGAAGCCAAATTGGATTTTTATGTGCAGTTATTACGGAGTAAACTCAAGATGCTTGACTTTACAATAGCAGCGAGGTGTGAAACTGGTTAGTGGTCCACCACACCTCTATCCCTTCTATTTTCCATTTGTACCCCTTAATTTCCTTTTCTAACCTTCTGTGAAAGGCTCCCAGTCATACACACGTCCCATAAACTCCTGACTGTTAAATGCTGCACACTGCTCAGCCCGGGGGTTCACTGGAGCACCTGGACATGCCTGGAGAGAAAGAGAGAGAGACTTAAGTTACGGTGTCTCACATAGACGACCATGAAAGTGTGTGTGCTGGGTCAACCTATGACAGAAAGTGATACATTAGCTGCTGCTACCATATGGAAATGATGAAGAAACTGAAAACAGTCACATAAATTTCCAAAGAGACAGAGAGAGAGAGGTCAATATTTTTATCAGAGCAAGTTATGAGATGTGAAGTAAATGACACAAAGAATGAAAAACGTAGAAACCACCTAGATTGGAAATGAAGAATCACTTCGTATTCAGTCTCGCATTGATAAACTACAGTAACCAAATTATGACAATAATGACATTTGGCAACATTAACTGTTGAATTATCTGCATATGCATGAATTAATATGCATCATGGAAGAGTTATTAAGATCAGACATCTTGAAATTAATATTTGAATAGCCTGCTTGATAAAAGCATTATCACACAGGCAGCAGTGCTACTGTATATCTGAATATCTATTGTACTGAATATCTAGCATTCATGTTTGTATTTCTTATGTGATACTGCTTGAAAGGGGCAGTTTTTTTTATTTACAGCGGCCACGAGTGTTGTATTATAAATTTGCAACGAATCGCTCAGTCCAAACACAACGGTGGCCACCGTAGTACAAAAAGATGTCGTTCTCATGTTGACCGAGGGAAGAGATCATGCGGGCATTAGGAAGACTGTAGAATGAGCAAAGTCTTACTTAATATATAAAATAAAAGGTCTGTGGATTTTGGGTATAAAAGTCAAGCAGGAGCTAGGACCTGCTTTAATAATATTATAAAGTCTTTCCAGCAGAGACGTGTAAGGACCTGCAGTAGCCTTTTAGCAGAGATAAGTAGTTACTCAAAGATATCTATGGAGATACTTTTCAGCAGAGAGTCGTTGGAGAGAAATATCGCCTTATAATCACCCCAAGGAGGTTGCTTTACTTCGGATAATTATGTGAGTAACATTGTTATTTCTGTTTGTTAGAACCAAGATATGTTGTTGTTTTTGTTCTAATATTAGCTGTGAGACGGAGTAGTTTTGAGAGTCATTGTTTATCTGGAACCGCTTTAATATTGTACTCATCCAGATACTGGAGA
Organism: Triplophysa bombifrons; assembly: GCA_029783895.1. Taxonomy (NCBI): domain Eukaryota; kingdom Metazoa; phylum Chordata; class Actinopteri; order Cypriniformes; family Nemacheilidae; genus Triplophysa; species Triplophysa bombifrons. Next base: position 12,222,932 of record CM056455.1, read on the forward strand.
GGAGAGAGAGCGAGCGAGAGTGCGTTGGCGCTAGAACTGTAGAAAGAGCGTGTTTTACTCTCTTGCTCAATGATGAATAAATGTATAGGTAATCCGCGGGTCACATACGTTCCGAACTGTAGGGATCATCCGCAAACTGTTTCACCCCTATACCGCAGGGAAGAGGGAGAGGAAATGCGCGTTGTTTGTCCGTTTAGGGTTGATGTACAAAACATGGCGGCAAATACAATGTGTATAGAGCCTCTCTGTATGAAGAAAAAACAGCTCATTCAAAGGTATTAGAAATATAACGGTTCATTGTGAAAGGTCTTTATACACCTCTGAAAAAATAGTTTTGCATATTAGATAGAATTTTGGTCAACAGATCGTCCTAAAAACCCTGTATTGTTACTTAAAATATATGCATCAGAGTCACTTTAATCTTGAATGTTGTCATGACGATCAACAGGTTTCTTTTTTCCTTTTGGCTATACATATGTTAATAGCATATCAATAGCATGATTTATTGTTTGTCACTAAAATAACGTGTGTGTAAGCTCTTTTCAGGGTTTATAAAGTACAATGCTTAACACACATAGCAGAGATAAAATAAAGAAAACTTTTTTGAGATAAGGCTTTAAAACACAAGACAGTTATTAGATACCACAGATCTGATTCATCTTCCAAGAAATTATCTCATACAGAAATCTGAAAACAAGCTTCTGAGGAAGTAAATTGGTTTTGAAACATTGCTCTTTCTGTCTTCCTTAAAATCGCTGAAGGATTCATCAACAAACTGTGAAAGAACGGAATACATTAAGCAAAGTAAAATCAGATCAGATCCAGAATCACCAAATTCCTTCCTATTCCCATCTCTACAAACCACAGAGTCAGTCAGACAGAACTAGACATCAGGATGAAAACATATGCCCGGCATGAATCCCAAATATATCAGCATTGAGACTGTAAACAGAGAGAGCCGGAGCGAGTATCAGTAACATGGCTCAGGTTTGGACCAGCTGGATTTCTCAAGATGTTCCACGTGTCTGATCTCCTTGCCAGTGACATCATAGCTCAACTTTTGTTGCTTTCTCCCTTACTTTTTCCTTGACCCTCTTGAATGCAAAAGGAACCACCCACCGAGGTAAAGAGATTAAGTCGAGGGCCATTTCGGAGCCGCTACAGCAGGAAACGGGGGCAGGCAGAACCAGCTGCGGACTGTAAGAAGGGTGAAGAGTAGGAGTCGCCAGTTCATCAGGGTGTCAGCTAACCATTTCACCCCTCTGACCTCTGCAAACCGCTGCGCACACCGCCCATTAATGAACACTGGATGCCAAACACACTGCGGCTGTCCCTAAATATTTACAGCATGTCTGTGACGTCTGAGTTTGTTTGCTCGGGAAAACTCCCGTTCCGTTTATTCAAGGGGTTTAAAGCTCATGTCCACAAATTTCCTTCAATTAAATTTGGTTTTGGTGTTTACAACATAAATTACGATGTTAAGGTGCATCCATACATCTGTTTAATGAGACACTGGCAAATATTTATACACATTGGAAAAAAAGTAACAAGGGCGTTTTCAGATCTGATACTTACAGGATGTTTGCTTGATTACAATTACCTCTTATATTACAAAAGCTCAGGTTAAAATTGATCTCTTAAAGTGTTAGTGTGTAATTCTTGCTGTTAGAGCATAAACAATATCTGCAAAATGATAAAGCTCAAAGTTCAGTGCCAAGCGAGATATTGTCTTTAACAAAATTGGCTTTTCAAGGACCACAGAGAACGTCTGGAATCGGACAACAGCCCTCTCCTTCCCGGGTACACGCAGAGGTGGAAAGAGTACTGGAAATTTGTACTTAAGTACAAGTACTGTTACATTGCTGAAATTGTACTCAACTACAAACAAAAGTACTGATGCTAAAAAAGTAATTAAGTTAAAGTTTAAATTACTCTCCTCCAAAACTACACAGAGTACTACTTGTTACTCTTTAGGCCATGTTATTTAATGAATTAAGAATAATTATTAATAATCAAATTTGGAGATTTATATAGAAAATAGCTACTTACAACAAAAACATCTTAACCTTACTGATTAAGCTTATAACTGGATACAACTGGATACAACAAAATAACCATTCAATGTGTTGTTCTGTCTGTCAATCTGTCTAACAGTCTATCTTGAGCTCAGTTTTCCACTTAAAACCATTCATGCACTTCCAACACTGTTCAATCATGAGTACTAGACCCCACAATGCAGAAATGAATAAATAAGAGCCCCAAATACTGCATGCAAAAAATGCAAAACATTTGCAACCTAAATTGCATTGGATTAGCATTACCAGTCATATCTGTAGATGAACTGGCTGATCAATTACTCAATCTCAAGCCATCTAAGTATGTGACATTATTTCTTAGGTTGAAAAATATAGATTTTTACCTGGAGTTGGGGTCCATGGTTTTTCATGGTTCATGTTGTTAAAAGTTTAAAATACAGATAGAGGCAACATAAAAGTAATCCCTGCATCTTTTTTCGATGTATTAATGACGTCTTATTTAAGCGAATCGATTGAACTGTGCAAGAAACTGAACGTTATTTACAACATTATAACTGGCAATGCACAATTTGCAAAACTGTTTTGCATGCGTTCCAATTGGATATGTTCCCTTCTCCCTTATAAGGGCAGAGCACTTGATATAGAGACGTTGGCAAGAGATGGACAATTTTATCTCATAATAAAGCTGTTTGGATGAAACTTGCCGAACAGAGTGATACAGGAACTCAATATTTTTCCATTTCTTTAATGAGCCTTCGCATTGTGTACCTTTCCCATAATGAAAAGTGCGCCACCATTTGATATGCGCCCTGCCTGCCATTTAGCTCGCCAAAGTAGAAAAAATTCCTCACCTTCCTCACCACACACATCAGACCTCCATAACACTTTGAACAATCCACATGTTTTTAACTGATGATGTTAAGTTGAGACCATTGTTACTGTTTATTGCTAAAAGCCAAAGTTTATGAATACAAGTGCACTGAGAGGGGGACCGACCAATCACAACAGAAGCGGAAGCTCACTGATATGGAATGGTTGGGACATCTTCACACACACTCTAAGCGGGGAACCAATCATGACAGAACTGGTCAGCTTCATCAATCAGACCATTTCGGAAGGAGTGACTTTATATACATTGGAAAAAATTCAGTCGTTTTGTTAGAAGAGGGACAGTGATGTACAATAGACTTGAAATATGTGAAATATAAAGCGTTTTTTTAAATTAGAAACATAAAGACCCATTGTTAAACACCCAAAACACATGATCAAAGCCTCAAAAACAGCAAAACACTGGCTCCTTAAATTTGTGACACCTTTAAAGTTCTGAAATGAAAAATAAATGTAGGGTGGGACATGATTTCATTTATCGAGTACTGATTGGATCGGTTTTGCCAACAAAATGGAGTCAGATTTGTAATCCAGTGCGCAATCTGACACCTTCGTGCCATTTCTCGACCAGAAGTGAAGAGAGATCGTTTCGAGGGGGGGGGGATTTGAACGTTTTTGACAAAAGATTACAAGTTCAAAAGGATTTAAAAAAAATAATGATGTTGTCGCGATCCGGTTTGTTTTTTTAAGTTTTTAAGTTATTTTGTCACTTACTGTTTGTGTCACATGTTTTATATTTCTTTGTAGTCTTTTGGTGTTAATCAGTCTTCCCCAGCAGTACCTTGTCATCTTGTTAAGTCTTCTGTATTCAAGCCCTTGTGTTTCAGTTGTCTGTTGTCATTCGTTGTAGTTTGATGTTATGCCTTGTGCTCCTGTTTCTCTCGTGGTTTTTGTTTTATCATGCTTTGTTAGTCTTTGGACTATTAAAGCATCCACACTGCATTTAGATCCCTTTCCTGTTTTCCCTTGCCATGCACGTAACAGATGTGCATGGATAAATACTTTTTATAATGAAAACCGCAACACTGTGTAAATCAATTTGAATTGATATTTTTAATCTTATGCTGACTTTAATGTGAAGAACAGACCGAAATGTCATTATTACAGGAAATATTCACAAATGGCAGGTCAAGACACATCATGACATGTCTGATGAGTTTCGCTATGTCTGATCGTAACCTGCTACCCTTAACTATATGCAAACATGACAGAGCTGTAGTGAACAGGAAGAGTCAGGATTAGAGCAGACACAAAAACAACCTTACCCTGTATGTTCCATAGAAACAAAACATGATTATGGGTTTGGAACGTGTCTAGTAAATTATGATTATTAATATGAAATGTTCCTTTAAAGAGTGCAACTATAATGCTTAGTTCAACAGATGTTGTCAGGCAAAGGCATTTGTGAGATCTGACTCAAGGAAAGCTGAAAGAAAGCTGAAAGAAAAAACCAGCAGGTTTGGTATGTATTGATGCTGGTTTGCTGGTTTGTGCTGGTTTAAGCTGGCCTTTAGCTGGTCATGTGCTGGTCCGTAGCTGGTTTAAGCTGGTCAAAGCAGCATCAAAACATACCTAAAGCGAAGTTTATACTCGAGCGGCGGGTTTTCATTTATACTTCTAGGTCGTTGTCTGCGTCAACAGGCAATGACCACTAAGCATCAGTGTCCACGCACGTGTTGCTTATGTACCCAAGACATGAGCGGAAGAAGAAGCAGCTCGCTTGAGAAGCATTAGCAGTGATAGCGGCAAGTAAACAGTCACTCTTGTTGCAGATTTGAGATGCTTAATAAAGAAGCACAAATATTTTACTAAGATAATTTATTCGGAAATGTGCTTGAGTAAACATGACTCTATCACAGTTTTTTGACCTCAGGGAGGGGTTAAAACAGACCAAACCCAGCATTAGCGCATTACATTTTTGGAGAGTTGCGCGTCAGGCTATGGCGAAGGGTACGCATAGGGTACAAGGCTCTGCATAAGCTACGGCGTAGGACCTATGCACGGCTATAACTTACGCTTAAACACCATATGCTGTTTATTTCAACAGGGGAAATATTGTTGAAATTAAACAGTGAAAGAGGCACTCTAATGACCCCTCCAGCTGAGGGGGAGAGAGAGAGAGAGAGAGAGAGATAGAGAGAGAGAGAGAGAGAGAGAGAGAGAGAGAGAGAGAGAGAGAGAGAGAGAGAGAGAGAGAGAGAGAGAGAGAGAGAGAGAGAGAGAGAGATAATGCTTACTGCCTCAGGCCAAATTTACTCCTTGTCTGTTTCTTGGTAATAGGGCCACTGTCAAAGAAGGGGCATGCACAGGTCAGGCTGCATTTGCACGCACACACACAACAGCTCAATCGGATCCTATTACCAGGGGAAGCCAAGCACTTTCAAGCACAGTGGGAAATAAGGGTGTACTGTTCACACACACACAGTTGAATGTAAAGCCAGCTCACATGTATCTACAGAGGATTCATGTGGTGAGAGCTTAAGATTTTCCCGCTTATGTTGTCAACACTAACAACATGACAGCTGGGACTCACACACAGTTTTCTCTGAATATCTCTCTCTTCACTTTCTTTAGTTTTTTTCTGTGTCCAGCTGACAAAAGCAGCTGGACAGTGTAAACGCATATAACAAAGCAGCATGATGAAACATGCACACACACACATTGCAAAAACGCCACTAATACCCATCTGATAGAGTTGAAACATGAGACAGGACGGTGAGTACAATACAAGCCTTTTCTTCATGCTTTTCCATGTGAATCTATAGAACACAAAATGTGTAATAATAGTACATCAAGTGCTGACTGCCTGTGTAAAAAACACTGCCGCTATGTTAGGGTGCTGTGGGTTGTTGTCAGGGCACGATAAAGCAGCTGCGTAGATGTTCTGAGTATTTTCAGTGTGTTGCTATGTGGTTGCCAGGGTACGCGGTTAACCCCAAAATCAATGAGATTCTAATCCCTAGTTGAGAACATAGCAACCAAATCTTTTTTTACATTTTCAAGTTCGTCATCCCAACTATTTTGGAAATAAGCACTATACTTTAAGTGTTTTGGCCAACATGCAAACATTTGTCAAACTGCCAGCTAACATCTTTAGTGAATGAGCGTACAGAGGATATCGTAAATGTAATCTACTTTGGCTAGACAAAAACAAAAGCACTAAGAATATTTGCACCATTCAACTCAGCTTTGCAGGGAACAGATTTATTTTATTTTGGATGGTGCACACCCTTAGAAAGGTTTGCTGATCGAACATAACGTTACATAATTAATATTTATAAGCCAAGTCTTTGAGGCTTGAGGTTTAAACTGCATTATTTGAGGTAGCATTCATGTCCATAGCGCAAACGGTTTACTACTTATGGTTAGGAGTTTGTTGAAATCTCTAACCATAATTATAGGAAACAAAAAACTCCCCACAATCTCTGTATGTTTGTGTGAGAGAGATTGCATGTGGGGTTAATTTGTGTATCGCTGAAGAATTTGGGCTAAACACTTCTTTCTTTGTTTGGAAGCATGTGTGCGTGTGTGTTAAATCATCAGGAGCACACATACACACGAACACATGCTTTTTTCATATGTTTTCTTTGTGTGGGTTATAACGTGTATAAATTGGTGTCTGTGTGTTTTGCAAATACAGTTGATACAGCCTAAATGGATGTGCGCACAGTTATATTTTTTTGAGAAGAGTGTAGATGTTAAATAGTGTGTCTTTACAAACTCAACAAGAAGAGAATAAAAAGTAAGATTTACAGACAAATAAAGGTGAAATTCAAGGCCTCTTCACAGGGGAACGGAACAAGTGAACGAGTTAATGGCTGTGTGGAAAGAATAAGAGAAAGAATATCGCAGGAAATACCTGTGCTGAACAATTATAGTGCAAACGTACACGCGTGATCATTAGTATCAAACTACAGTAAAACAAGAAGTCATCGAAAAATAAACAGTACTAAATTGGATAAATATTCCCTTAAACCTAACATTGGTGGAATGTAAAGAAAAGAATAGGCAAAGGCCTTTGTGCAAGACGAAATTGAAGCAGAGCATTTGAACAGGTGATAGACAGCTATCTGATTCCAGTCCCAGCTGAGATAGGAACTCATTTCCTGACAAATTCCTGCTGTATTGTCCCATATTAGAACTGTGGCCTAAATTCCTTAAAAATCCAAAAAAAATCCAAAGAAAATATAAAAACATCTCTGTTTCTCCAAACATTGAAAACTGAAGAATTTGGCAGAATAGTGTGTTATGTTTTGATGGAAAGAAGATCTCTTAGACTTTAGTATGTTGAACAGGCACATGTCACTGAAATTAAGCTTGAGTCCCAAAGTAAATTTGGCGATGGTAAATTTGGACTGTTAAAGTAACAACCTATAGAGAAAAAAAATATATTATTTCCCTATGAAAATCTAAACCCTTCCTCCCTGGAACACAATGACAGAATATCAAAGCCATTATTTTAATACAACTTTTTAACAAGTAACTCTTTATGACTCATGTGCTATACCATGTCAGGGATTCCCAAAGTAGGGGTCGCAAGGCCGCGAGGGAGGGGTCGAAGATGATTTCCAGAAATATTTTTTATTATTGGAAATAGCGTACGTAATCAATCAATGTAACAAAATATAAAATTATTAGTTAAGTTAAAAATAAAACCAGGCAAATAAAAAGCCATCAGGCTTAGGAATTTCCTCCCCCTCTATCATGACCCCTGAGGTGATTAATTCACATTTAACGACATTAGCAACAGCAGGTTAGGAGCAGCAAGTTCTTTTACAGCACCATCTTGAACAGTCCCATATGCATGCAGATTATTTCTCAGGCTTTAAGTTTAGGATATTCTTATTTGTCGAAATGAAACGTTGATTAATATCGACTAAAGACAACGCAAGGAGGCCGTCGGAAAAGCGCCGCAGTCAGGGGCCAATCGTCCCCACTTGCGAAAAGAGGCCAGCGTTTGAACAAAGAGGCACATCCATCAGCATTCAAATCAGTTTGATGAAATTTGACCATATGTAGTACTAGTTCATAGTTTATGTATAAAAACAAGTCAAGTAATGAGTAAATAACTATAAAATAATATTATGTCAGACTGTGCTCTTTTGTATTGTCATTATGTGCGTAAAACCATTTCAAGGAGAGGTAGGATCATGACAGCGTGTTTGTGTAGAATAGGTACATGTGTGCATTTACGCGCAACATTTTTATATTTTAACCATCCTTCGAGGATAGCGGGGGTCTTGAGTCAATGGTACTGTTATTTTTTGGGGTTGCGGGCTGAAAAGTTTGGGAACCCCTGCCCTATGTAATCTGAAGCCATGCAATAGCTCTGTGTTGTAACCCAACCGTGAGAACTCATCATTGGCTAATTCCTTAGTCTGCATTTCAATCATATGGTAAATTAGAGACGAATTCTCCCCCTTGTTTCATAAAGGCCACTGTGAAGAGATTTAGCCTTTGACACGGCAGCGTATATGTTTATTTAGTGAGAGAGAGATAAATTCCAGCCTTAGCTCAATGACATTATGTTGAATAGCTTTCAGTTAGTAGATATTTTGTTGTCTCAGCTCTGTTTGTTTTTCATCTTCTGTCTTTTCCATGTTTCATTGCTGTATTCTCCTATTCTTTCCATTCAATCACTCAACTTCCTTCCTCCTCTTTTCTGCTGTATTATTTCACTACACTGTTTCCCTTTATCTGTTTTTCTGCACTCTCTATTTCTGGTGTTGGGAGGGTGTGCGTATGTTTAAAACAGTGCCGCCTTTCACTGTGCTATAGTGTAATCGTGTCACACCCCCTACACCCTACTCCTCTATTTCACTTCCTCTAGAGTACTACTCTCAGTTCCCCTGCTCACACACGCATGATAAAGCAAACATACTCTAACTATAGGTTATCATTGCTCCAAAACAGTGTACACCCAACAGCATTCCTGATATATCTAACCTCTAATAAAACCAACACTTACACGCTTTACATATATGTCACAAGTAATTACACATTTTCATTTACCAAAAAACCCCACAGGAAAGAAAAATCACAAAAAGATCCCTTTAATATCCCAATGGTTTCCCTGAGACTGCATTGAAAGTAAATGGTTTCCTTACCAAAAAAACTTAAAGTGTCCTATTAGTATACTTGTAAACTAAACATAAGAAAGTATACTTTCAGTCTACTTTTAAGTAGTATTTTTACTATACTTTAAAGTGTATTATCATAAAGTAACTAAAATTGAGCTAGATTTAGTAAACTTTCAGTACATTCACTTTTCACTTTTATAGAGTCAGTACAATCGAAAAGCATAACTATAAACTAGTAGGCTACTTAAGGTTTACTACTTTTACACTAGATATTATACTTAAAGGTACACTTTTATAAACTTAAAGGTGGACCAATTCCGTCCCATTTACATGTACAAGTATATTACATTGATATCATTATACTCTCTACATAACGTATAACTTACATATTATGAATTTTATCGATGTATACTTAAAAAGCCTTGTATTGGTTGTATGGGTTTGCGTTTTAAAAGTGATTTCTCATGAATTTCATGAAATGTCAAGTCAATTATTTGTATCTGTCCTCTAGAATTTAAAGGGTGATATTAAGGGAAAGCAGAGGCATAAAAAGTGATGGAGAGACAGAGAAAGAGTATAGTCTCTCTATGTACTGTAAGAAATCACTCAAGTGCTCAGAACTAGCACTTCCAGTCTAAGTATGTAAGTGTGTCTGCCTGTGTTCTTTAATATCACCGTCCTCCCAACACTCACTTTAAAACATAGATAAAAAGACAAGACATAGATGTGTTGCTATGTTTAGCCCAATAACAGCCATTCAGAGGAACTACACACTTTTCCTGGGTTTCATCTGTGGAATTTCAATGCCCAGCTCCAACAACCCTTTGGGTTGAGAAAACCCTACATAATAATTATAAGGGCACTGCGAGTGAATAATGGCTCTAAACAGCTTAAGGTCAAGCTGAAGTATCGTACGGACATTGCAAAGAATTTCCCCCTGCTGTCTAAATGTTCTTTAAACCAAAAGAAAGAGTCCAGTCTCATGACTTTACGCCAAATAAATGAACGTCTTTAGCAGAGTACTGTTTGTCCCGCTTTAACCAAACCAGGAAGGTACGGCCAGATGCCTACCAAGTTAAATTCAGAGCATATATGAAAAAATGAAAACTTATCTAAACATCATGTGAATAAAATTTGGTAAAGCTTCTCGTTCGTAGAAAAAAAATTGTTGAGGTGAAAAAATGAGAACAAAGTTTTACCATTTACATTGTCACGAACCCAGTCCGTGTTTCCACGGTGTTTGTGAACTTGTATGTTACTTCCTGTTCTGTGCCATTTTTTGTAGTCCTTTGTAGTTTTTTGTGTTAATTTGTTCCTTCAGGTGTATCTTGTTATCTTGTTAGTTTCTATGTATTTAAACCCCAGTGTTTCCTTTGTCTAGTGTGAGTCGTTGAATATTTGATCATGGTCCTGTGTCACGGTTATTTATGGATTACATTAATTCCTTGTGTTTTTGCGCTTTGATTATTTTGGACTTTGTCTTTTTATTTGATATATCTTTACCGCACATGGATTCACTGGCTTGCCTGCCTTTTCTTTACAAACATGGTAGAAACGGACCAATCAACTACAAATGTTGACTCGCACCCCTAAAATGGTCAGAGGAGCATTCAGACCCACTTTAGTACATGTGCCAAACGTAAAAAGAATCCCTGAAGCCGTTCTGGGAATTTCTATACCACTAACTACAATTTCAGAGGAACATGTAAGAAAAGTCTTTCTCGGCCACTTACACAAATGAGCAACAGAAATACAGAAAAACTCTTCCTCTTCTCTGCTCTCTTCAACCATAAGAGATGCGATACAAGACAAAAACATATTGTTTCAATAATAATCCTCCTTGATCTAGCTTTGTTGCGTTCTGCCACGCCACTTGTGTCAGATGTCTTAACTATATAAACCAACTATATAAACTGCTTTCACAATGCTGTATTATGACAGAAACTATTGTGAAACACTCATGCTTAGGTAGAGGGAAGGATAATATGTTTGTTGCAATATCCTAAAGAATCTCTTACCTCATGGAAATTTGGGCTGTCAGAGATACTCTTAAAGGAAATGTTCTGGGTTCTGTTATATGATGCAGGTGAAAGTGATAGTTCACTGAAAAATTTAAATTCTATCAACATTTACTCACCCTCTAGTCATTTCAAACCTATATGACTTTCTTTCTTTTAAAGAGCACTTATTTTGAAGAATATTGGTAACCAAACACAGTGACCATACAACAGAAGTAAATGGGTGCCAGCATCGTTCGGTTACCAATGTTCCTCATAATAAAGGCGAAAACCCCATCCTCAGAATTGTTTTTTAAAATACAAGCTTTAAAGTGATTTTAAACTCTCCGAGATACTGGTCCCCTCAAGTCTTCTATATGTGCTTTACTGTAGCTGTAACTTTTGCTCTATGGGACAAGTTAAATTATTTTCTACAAATGTTCATTCAGTACAAATGTTGTTCTGTAAATAGCGCTAACCTTGTACTGATCCAAGAACATTCAGTCATCTACCTAGGGGTTTTCCTGCAACCGGGCCCAGTCACAGTCAAAGTACTTCAGATAAGATTTGCACATCACCTAAACTCAACAGACTTTACACACAGACGAATTGTATTCTACTCGCGTGCATCGAAACATTTAAAAAACTTGTCTCAAAGTGTGTCACTTGTGTTTAGTGTATCACCCCACCAACAGCAGAAACCTCACCACATCAACTTGACCACAGTTCAGAAATGACTAACTTTGGTTTTGAGAGCTCACGAGCTGCCCTGAGCCGCTGGAACGGCCTCGAGCTAATAACTACCGCCCAGGCTGATCCTGGAAAGTTGGATTAAATGGAAGTGGGTGATTTATGATTTACAGCAATCCGGCCCCGGCCAACAGTCATCAGGGGAGTGAGAACGAGGCTCTGCGTAAATGAACCAAGTCGATCTGGAAGGCAAGCGTAAGAAAATGGCTGCTGTGGAGACTGTGAGAGATGTAGAGACAGATCCAGCTGGATGAGGGGAAAATCCATCTATTGATGTGATGAATGCACTTGAGCCCCAGTGGGCAAAAGTGTTTGATGAAATCTGTTAAATAATCAGCTTTAATTACTATTGGCTTCATGTATTTCAGATGAAGCGCTTTCACCAAACTGTGGTTAGAAAGCAGAGATTCTTGAGTCATAGACCTGGGGACTTTCCAATGGGGAAATGTAACCATAATGAGAACAAGTCCAATGTTTGTGTGGCAGTAGATGACAATCTACAACATATTTATAAGCGAACTGTGGAAGTGTGAAGTTCCGAAAAGACCAAACAGATGATTGATTTCAAATACAGTGGGGGCAGTCGTGGCCTAATGGTTAGAGGGTTGGACTCGTGACCAGAAGGTTGCCGGTTCGATCCTCAGGTCCAGCGGGTAACGATTGAGGTGTCCTTGAGCAAGGCACCTAACCCCTACTTGCTCCCCGGGCGCTGCAGCGATAGCTGCCCACTGCTCTGGGTGTATGTGTGTTCACCACTTGCTGTGCGTGTGTTCACTACTCTCTGGATGGGTTAAAAGCAGAGATAAATTTCGGATATGGGTCACCATATCTGACAAAAACAGGTCACAGGTCACAGGTCACTTTCACTTTTCACTTTCATACGTTTCCCAAATTTCCAATGTTTTATTAGTCAAACTGGAAGTCCCGTGCAAATTCAAACCATTGGTTATTTCTATATCGCTCTAACTACATTATTAATGTCACAGTTCAGGACAGACTAATACAGGTAGAGTACAGCGGTCATTGGAACTGTGTGTATTCCTGTGATGTCATCAGTCAATCAGCACTGTCATGACATCATTTCCTGTGCCTCCAGAGTGATTAGTCAAACGACATTTACAGCTTAGCTGATAGGCTCAACAATCTGCCCATGACTAAAGATGACAGCAAATAGGTTGTGTGGATACTTTTGGAAGTTTGTACTTGGTTGGTTTGGATGCTCAAACAAACACCAATGTTTTGATATCACCAACGATCATTTTTTTTTTGTGGAATGAGCCCACAGCTGTCTCTGTTATGCTGGGGAAGAAGAAAATGTCTGAACATAACAGTTCAGGTCATTATGATGTGAATGGTAAAATATTTGGTAGAAGCCAGATTAAATCAACCTGAGCCAGAAAAACCCCAATTAGTCCATTTATAAAACCGCAGTTAATGGGTCACATTCTACAATGTCCTAGCATTTTGTTACCTCGGAGTACACTTACAAGTTTGGTCAGGATTTTTTGCACAAAATGTCTTCATCCTCTTTCTGACCTTCACGGTAAACAGGCCATTTTTTACAATTACTTTTTCATGTACTTCCTTTTATAAGACCCACCAAGTTGGTTCTGAATGCTTTGTTTGTGCTGTTTAGTTTCAAGAAATTGTCTGTGGGGGAGGAGGAAGCTTTGAATTCTAAATGTTACAGTTCAAATGCTACATAAACCTTCTGTTTTTCTGGTTTACATCCAAAATCCTGTTTTCTACGATATGAGCCTTTTAAAGTTACAGTGTGTCATTTCTATGCCACTTGTGGAAACACATGGATCCAGGTTTCAGCAGTTTTCCAAAAAACTCCTCCATCTGCACACTCCAAAACTTACTCCATATATTGACTCAATCGTGTTGTATAGGGCTGGTTGTGACACTTAGCTTTTAATAGCATCAACAGAGTAGTATTTACAGTTGAAAGAAAAAGTATGTGAACCCTTTGGGCTTACTTGGATTTCTTCATAAATTGGTCATAAAATGTGTTCTGATCTTCATCTAAGTCACAACAATAGAGAAACACAGTCTGCTTAAACTAATACCGCACAAACATTATATGTTTTCATGTTTTTATTGAACACAACATGTAAACATTCATAGTGCAGGGTGGAAAAAGTATGTGAAACCCTAGGCTAATGACTTCTCCAAGAGCTAATTGGAGCCAGGAGTCAGCCAACCTGGGGTCCAATCAATGTGATGAGATTGGATGTGTTGATTAAAGCTGGCCTGTCCAATAAAAAACACACACCAGTTTTGAGTTTGCTGTTCTGAAGAAGCGTTGTACGATGTGAACCATGCCTCGCACAAAAGAGCTCTCAGAAGACCTACGATCAAGAATTGTTGACTTACATAAAGCTGGAAAGGGCTACAAAAATATATCTAAAAGCCTTGATGTCCATGTGTCCACGGTAAGACAGATTGTCTACAAATGGAGAAAGTTCAGCACTGTTGCTACACTCCCAAGGTGTGGTCGTCCTGTAAAGATGACTGCAAGAGCACAGCGCAGAATGCTCAATGAGGTGAAGAAGAATCCTAGAGTGTCCGCTAAACACTTACAGAAATCTCTGGCACATGCTAACATTTTTGTTGACAAATCTACAATAAGGAAAACATTAAACAAGAATGGACTTCATGGGAGGACACCACGGAGGAAGCCACTGCTGTCCAAAAAAAACATTGCAGCACGTTTGAAGTTTGCAAAAGAGCACCTGGATGTTCCACAGCACTACTGGCAAAACATTCTGTGGACAGATGAAACCAAAATTGAGTTGTTTGGAAAGAACACACAACGCTATGTGTGGAGAACAAAAGGCACAGCACACCAACATCAAAACCTCATCCCAACTGTGAAATATGCTGGAGGGGGCATCATGGTTTGGGGCTGCTTTGCTGCCTCAGGCCCTGGACGGATTACTGTCATCGATGGAAAAATGAATTCCAAAGTTTATCAAGACATTTTGCAGGAAAACTTAAGACCATCTGTCCGCCAACTGAAGCTTAACAGAGGATGGACGATGCAACAGGACAACGACCCAAAGCATAGAAGTAAATCAACAACAGAATGGCTTCAACAGAAGAAAATACGCCTTCTGGAGTGGCCCAGTCAGAGTCCTGACCTCAACCCGATTGATATGCTGTAGCATGACCTCAAGAGAGCGATTCACACCAGACATCCCAGGAATATTGCTGAACTGAAACACTTTTGTAAAGAGGAATGGTCCAAAATTTCTCCTGACCGTTGTGCAGGTCTGATCTGCAACTATAGGAAACGTTTGGTTGAGGTTATTGCTGCCAAAGGAGGGTCAACCAGTTATTAAACCCAAAGGTTCACATACTTTTTCCACCCTGCACTATGAATGTTTACATGTTGTGTTCAATAAAAACATGAAAACATATAATGTTTGTGCGGTATTAGTTTAAGGAGACTGTGTTTCTCTATTGTTGTGACTTAGATGAAGATCAGAACACATTTTATGACCAACTTATCAAGAAATCCAAGTAAGCCCAAAGGGTTCACATACTTTTTCTTTCAACTGTACATTATTCGGGAATATCAAATTATTAATTAAATTAAATAAAAAATTATTAAATCTATTACTTCCTACTGTAAGAGTTAGCATGCATCCTGTTTTGTTCGTAGGGTCATTTTTGATGGTCTTACCTGTAAGCTGCACCTGCGGTATTCTCTGTCCCTCCCAGAGCATTTGTAACTGTGCGCTGGATGTCCAAATCCCCTCTCGGCCTCGTTCCTGGGTGGCTGAGAACCGTTTTGCAGGACCCAGGGTTCAGGGTTGGAGTTTGTGGGAGTTTGGATGTGGGGTAGAGGCAGGCTGTACGAGGAAGGCTCTCTGGGAGTTTGTGCTCTATGGATAGTGTGTGAGTAGGAGTGCGGGACTTGGCGAGAAGCCCGGCTGTCGACGCGTCGGTCACGGGCCACGTACGTATGGCTTTGTCTCTGGGTCAGAGATTGGGAATGGGCAACTCTATCTCGTCCCCTCATTCTTTCCAGTCGTCTGGGCGTCTCTGCATCACTTGGTCTTTCTGCTGCATCATCACCCCTCTCTGTAGTCACAGTAACGGCTTGTGTCTCTCTTTCTTCCCTGTCTTTTTCTCTTTCCCACTTCTCTTTTTCTTCTTTGTTGATCTTGGTAACGTCTGTAATGCTTGCTTCTGCATCTTCCTCAGTTTTGTCTTCCCGTGTGTTGGGATTAACATCTAGAACATCAGGACTGTCTGTGGTGGTGCCGTTGTGGTGGCGCGTGTGGCGCACGTGACGGTTTTGTCTGTGCAGGGGGAGCGAGAAAGGGACCCTGCCATAACCAAACTGTCCGGGGCGAATAGAAGAACTAGACCTGGAGCAAAGAAAGAAAGATGAGTTGCCTGGGAATGCTTCAGTGGTCCCAAAAAGTATTTTGGGACATTTTTGGACATCTAAGCCACACTTTAAATTTTAAACAAAATTAGTATAAACTGTAAAAAAATATACAAAATAATTGAAAGAGTACTAGAATCGTACGGTGTATAAAGGGCCTTTCTGCAATGACTTTATACCGAATATTTTAAAATATAGTGCAAAAACATTATTTAATGTGGCCTAAAGGGCTCAGCATAGTCCAGGCGAATTGCGCTTTCGTTCTGCATCTTGGAGTTAAACGAAGCTCGAAAACGTTGAGAGATGGTATAGTGTTTTTGAACAATCCAACACTCCATCGTTTCTGGAGGCGAGGTTTACATGACGTATGCAAATAGCCTCTGTGCACGTGGCGAGAGTGATCGCAGAGCTGTGGGAACATCTGTACCATCTCTGCAACGCGATATTCAAAAGCATTCATGCTGCTCAAAAGTTATCATTTTTTTAATTAGACCTTATCTGACAGTACCTCAGCTAAATAAAATGACGCGTTATTTCCCACAGACCGGGTGGCGCTACATAACACACTCAACTGTTACGTAATGGTCATTGACCAATGGTGGCTCGAGGGTGTTTACAGTCCAACACCAACTTTCCAGGAGAGTTCTGTTTGGTTTGCTGCGGCGAACTAGTGAAACAAATTGTCATTTGGACCAGATTTTGTTCGAAATCAGGTCACAGATGGTCGTTTTTCGATTTCGAATATAGTATGCTGAGCCCTTAAGCGTCCAACTACCTTTACTTTTTGAGGGTCCACTGTATACTTGAACAGGAAGGTCACCCCTGGTGGTGACTTATCCTGCTCATCTTCTTACAGATGCTGGAACCATATTGATGGAAACTGACCTCCTGCTGCCGCTGCTCACACTTCGTCCCGCACCTTGACTAGATGTCCGTCCAGGAATTCTTCCATACGGAAGAGAAGAAGATGATGAAGATGAGGCAGGAAATGAAGGCGAGCGGTAAACTGAAACTGGCTCCTGACTGGATGAGTCAAACTGTGCTGGCCCTGCACCACCAGCTTCATTTCGGTAGAGGGGTAAGGTAGGATTCTGATTGGCTGGGTTAGGTGGAGAAAAAAATGGAGGTTGCTCAGCAACCCCCGCCCCATATGGAGGGGGCTCATTTGGATACAAAGAGTTGTAGTAGGGTCTGACAGCTGAGATGACACCTGGGTAAGCAGGTCTGTTCCAGACAAGGGGTGGGGTTTGGGGAGGTGGCATGCAGTGTCTCCTCCTCTCGGACACACCCACACCACAAGTCTGAGAACACTCCACCCACTCACTCCATGGACCCCACACTCCTTCAAGCCCCTCCTCCTCTGCCTGACGAGACCGCCGTCCAGTCACCTGTTAAAAGAAGGGTTAGAACATTTATGATGCATATATACATTTTATGTGTGCAATAGTTCATCTTTATAGATTCTTTAAAGAATGCCAAATTGAAGTTAAAATCTGTAATTTTTGGGGATTAAATATAAAAAAAAACTGTTATTATATACATAAAACACCACTGTTGTCTCTTTACCGATTCACAATGTTAAGCTTAGTTTATAATAATGATTTATAATTTGAGCGGTCGGGTGTGATTTTGTTGAAAAATGTCAGTTTGACGATTTTTGACAATGTGCAATTTTGGCCCAGGTCACACAGACAACGCTTACCTTAAACCAGAACTATGCCTTAGTTGGATTAGGATATTAAGTCACTTGTATAAGAATGCTTTAGAAAGAACCATTTCTTGTATGCATCTTAAGACAAAACAATGGCACTGACATATTTTTATATATGCTAGTTATACTTTTCAGTTGAGACAGCGCAAACATTCATCCAAGTCTGGGACTAACCTTAAGTCTGGTCTGTGAAACCGGACCTTAAAGTTTTAAACAAAAATGGTGATATACAAAAATTACAGATTGCAATTTTAATGATAGTCTATTACACAAAGAGTTTTCTCAAATAAGACTTTATGTACTTTGACAAGGCTGAGGTAAACATATGGGTCAGCACTTCTAATTGACCAAGCACACATCATCATGTGATATTGTTAAACTTAATAAAGTCAAATTCTGATGATTAATCGGTCTGGTTGACGTACTGGATTAAAGATTATTATGCTCAACCTGATTTTGCTAAGTGGTTGATCTCCTCAGGACAACATATTTTGTTGACCTAAGGACAACATTTTTATAAATCAAACCTCAATCAACACCAAACCCTAACCATAACTTGCACCTAAAATCAGAGGGAAATGGTAAATGAAAAACAATGGTCTAGAAGCACCTAATCCTGGTTGGAAGATTACATTTAATATAAACTGTAAATTTATTTCTGAAATCTGACTGGTTGATTTAAATGTTGTCCCAAGGTCAACATGATGCTGTCCTAAGGATATCAACCACTTGGTAGACAGGAGAGCCTTTGTCATACACAGTTATATACAACCTGTAATTACATGTAAATCTTGTATACTCCGTAGACTTAACAACCAAAACGAAAATGTAAAAAATATATGTACATATACTGTATATATCAGTTAAAATCAGTTAAAAATAACATATAATCGGAATGAAAATACAGACTGAAAGTAAAGAAGTCACAAAAATTATTGAGATAAGACCGAGGATGGCAATGGAGGCAGAAAAATGTGGAAATTACATTACTGCGTTGTAGACTATTACTGAGGTTCAGTAAAAAGGTTTAACATTAAAAAACTTACTGCATTACACAGTTATGAGGAACACTTTACTGCGGAGTTATTTTTGTATAATGGCCACTAATTCCCCATTGTTCAGGGCGTCTAATTTTTTCACAAACATAGCTGTAATAGTTTCTCTCAAATCACTCAACAGTCTATTTTATCTTGCGTCACAAAAAATTAAACTCAGGTCAATATTTCACGTCCAGGTATTTATTTACTTACTAAATAGCAGTGGAATTAACTAGATAACGGATAGTCAGCCAGTTGCTAAAATAAAGCCTTTCAGGTGATATAAGACTGACCACCGTGTCTTGGTTTATTTCATGATAATGATCAGCTGCACATTATCCATTATACATGCAAACATATGATTCTGACTTGATTCCCAGCTGTGTCAACAAATCATATCACTGGAACGGTTGACAAAACCATAATACTAATCTCAATGCCAAACCAGTCCAGGTGCTTCAGATGAAATCTCATAACCTGACGTTATAAAAAAAACAGCAGACAGCTCAATATGAAATGATGTACCACATTTCAGGTCAAATTCTTAAATAAGTGTAATTGTCGTGTAAAAGATGAAACCATTCTCCATTCCACGCCCAGCAACATGCAAGTCGAAACATACGGTATGTCCTGTTCTATAGCGCTCGGCCATAAAGGACTTTATGACTCATAATGTAAGAAGCGGCGTGAGCTGGATTCTTTAAAAAAGGCGAGCTCCGGGTTCAGCCAGATGCGATGACATTCTTCAGAGTGCTGGACACAGATTTGATCTAATTCCAGTGATTTATATAACTTCATTTGATCAATCACAGGACCAAAGAATGTATGTGTCTGTAGGATATGCAGAGGTAGGAGGGACGGGACAGAGGAACAAAAGGATCCTTTCAGTTCACCCCCCAAAAAAGAGTACGAAAAAACAGAACGGGGCCTGTAATTCAGCTCTAATCCTGGCCAAATTGCCATCAAGGTCACATCATGCCAATTCTGCGCCTGCACTGAATGTATGTGTGTGTGTGTGTGTGTGTGTGTAAAGCACCTTCAATGGATAGATATAGACAGACATACAGACAGATATGCTATTGGAGCTGAAGTAGAGTGCAGCAGCCAGTGTAATCTCTGTATGCGTGTGATTCTCTGCCCGTTACAACATCCAGCATGCAGTGATGTTCAAACTCGATTCTAGTTTTCAATGGCATTTCTTTCAGAGTATTTCCACCATGTTTTGTTTTTCTAACAGTAACTGAGCAGAACAGTTTGCTGTACAAACTACATGCAGAAAACACTCTCTGCATGAACCTGCCACTGCAGTGGTCCACATGCTCAGTCTACGCATGTGTGTGTGTGTTTGTGTTTCCATCACTAGGAAAGTATACAGACCATGTGCAAAAACTGCAAATGTAACTTTTTACACCAACGCCCACTAAAGATAACCCAAATATTCCCAAGGAGCACCTTACATGAGAGCAGAGCTGACCAAATGTCAAAACAGTGGAAAGATCATCTCCTGCTATAGAGGATTTAAAGGGGTCATATGGCGCAAATATGTGATTTTCCGTGTCTTTGGTGTGTTATAAGTTGCCCATGCATGTATAAGACATGCAAGATTGCAAAAATGAAAGTGTCGGAAACAAAAAGATGCATTCTGTCTAAAAGCGAATGCTCACCCAGACCTGCCTGAAACGCCTCGTGTAACCTCACCCCCACAAATCGACGTCAGTTTGTGTTATGATTTAACTAAGACCGCCCAAATGTATACGCAAGTTGGGTGGGAGTACCTGTCACTACAATTGATTTGGAACCTAATGTGCGCGTTTCAGAGAGGAGAGGCAAAGAAGAGATACAAACATGCATGGTAGGTGGAAAATACAGTCTTTTTGAACCTTAAAGGTCCAGTGTGTAATTTTTGGGATGATAGAAATGCAATTTAATATACACAGCTATACTTTCAGGAATATATAGAGGAGTATAATGAGCTTACACAGTGAAGTGTTATGTTTTTATTACCTTAGAATGAGCTATTACTATCTACATACACCGTGGGTCCCCTTGCATGTAATTTGCCATGTTCTGTCAGCAGTCGTAGTGTTTGAAAGGGAGGGGTGGAGTGAGCGGTTGGTTGCAATTCGCAACCTTGCAGCTAGATTTCACTAACTGGACCTTTAAATCGTGTATACACATTGTATTACATCTAAAACAAACTATGATATTCCTTTTAGCCGTGTCATATGACCCCTTTAATGGTCAGATACAGCACTGACCGTAGAGTACAACAGAGTTGATCTGCCCTTCATCTGACTCCAGTAAGAAAACTTACATATCATGTGTACTTTATCCTTCCACAAACTTACAGTTGTGCTTGAAGGTTCATGAACTCTGTGAAATATTTCTATATATGACTGAAAATGCCATCATATCATAAAAGTAGGCAAAGAGAACATAACTAAACAAACAAAAGTTATCCTTTTTCCATTTTTGTAAAATGTTTCAGTACAATGTTCTTTTGATGACCTTGCCAAATTAATTTAGCCATCATCATTAATATCCCTCACCTGCTTCTCTGCTGTATCAGCTGTGGTTGCTGGTAGCACAGTCAACACACAACAGAAGACTGCACACAATCTGTGAGGAAGAGAAGAAACATAAATACAGAAAGATGAACAAGATTTTGAAACACTGTAATATTGGACTATTTTTACATTATTGGTATAATGTGAGACTATAATATAACATGATATGATCAGTGTGGTCATCAACTGTCTGATTAGATTCATCAGAAAACTGTGTTCACAAACTGTCAAGCGCCAGTAATTCCCAGCGGCTTTCCTGGAATTCCTCCTGTCCGATCATTCCCGCCCTGCTCTACTCCTCGCTGTACACAGATCCTCCTCTGTCCGACTTATCTTCAGATCATTCTCATATCAACCACATTTCATAACGGAAGACTTCTTACCCATATTAATGTTATGTTTAGGGTTTTCTAATAGCTCTAAAAATACCGAACATTGCGTCATTTTGGTTTTCTTAGTTTAATAAGAACAAGATTGCTAGTCATTTCAAACAAATCATTTCAAAGGTCCTCGATGAAATGTTATTTGACTTCTGTCTGGGGATAAGGAGACCATGTACAACACAAATGGGCCTTTCACATTTCAAATGGTTTACCCAGAGTCATTTTAACAAAGATAATGTAATCATGGGTTATCTATGATTTACATTATTTATACAGTCTGGGTTAGCATGTAATCCGCAGTAGTAAGGTTTAAGATTGCACACAGTAATTTGTAGTTTTTGGCAATGCTGCTTCATCTTATTTTTCATGGTTCTTGCTAACCAGTGATATTTAAATGCTAAGATTTGTAAACCCTGTATTCAGTTATTTTTTGTGAGTACAATGATCTATCCAATTGTGACTAAATAATCTTAAAATATGAAAAGTCTTTATTCACAAAGTATCGTTTCACTTCATAAAACTTGTTAATCCCTCAAATTAGTGAGTATTACTGTTATGATGGATATATGCGCTTTTTGGTACTTGAAAAATTACTCCTATTGTGTTCGGCATGTACTCCTATAGGATGAAATGAGGTTGAGAAAGTTACGGCAAAAAACATTTTTGTGTGAACTATTCCTTTAAGACAGCCTGCATGCTTGTCGCGTGTTGTGCTTGCTGAATCAATGTTTAACTTTATACCTCTCATAAAATCCTAAACATGAAGATTTTATAACAGAAAAACAGAGAGTTTAGGAATGTACAATAGGTTTACCCAAACACGGGTCCTTTTTGTCTGGAAACTGTATACTTTGTTGAAAAACTGAGAAAACATCATCTCTTCAGCTGTCAGTATTGCTTTGATTGGGTCAGAGCAGGAAACAATTAATTGTAATGACTGTTTTATATAACTTTTAATCGACTGCTGTAAAGGGGTGGCAAGAACCCCATCTAGTACAGAAGAGTGTCAATCTCAATGGAACATGGTGGTTGTTTGTTTCAATAATGTTTGTCTTGCTGATAAGTTTCTATAAGATTATTATTAGTATTTCTGAATGATGCATGGCAGTTTGAGTGCAGCCACAGACCAGTAATCATAGACATAGGTCAGAGTGGTGCACCACTGAAACCTCAGCACACCATCAGGCTGAAGCTATAGAGCCCAGAAAGACGGGCCCCGTGGCCACTCAAGCCGCAGTAATGACCCCCTGCCTCATCCGTCCGCTACACTCTACTGGATAAAGACATCACAAAAATCTGTCCCTGCTAAACAAATAACGGCTCACCATGCCACTGTTGGCTCTGCAGTGTGTAATGAAATCTTTAAAGTATTTATGTGCACGATTCCCTTGTCAAAAATCCTGAAGGAATGTTAATGAGACATAATTCAATCCAATCCTGAAGGGTTCAAATACAAATCCTCAAAGAATCACATACAATCCTACTGGATAAACTGAACGTTGAAAAACAAACTAGATTCCACCGTGTTTCAGAAATGAAACAAGAACATTTGGTTTGCATGAAGGCAGGATTTATGACAGAAATCTCATCCGCATTCCTTTACTAATATTTATTGACTGACACGTGCTATATGGATGATATTCTCCTATATACACACGCGCGTAACAGGCTATAATGTAGGCTATATCTGTTTTTCTTTTGTATTTGTTTGAATGTATACCAAAGCATTCATTTCTTATCTTGCCAAGATTTTTTTGTTTTTTAACTCTTGTGATAAAGTCGTTGGAACCCGAGGCAGAATGTCCCACCCGAGCTCAAAAATCTCGTGCCCACAGGCTGTGTCTAAACGCAGGATATGAACCTTAATAGATGCGGTTTTGCGCTCTCTCGTCATAATACAGTGATGCGCAAAAGCCACAAATGCGTTTAAAACTCCTCTTATATATCCCGACTGAACTTCGGGCCTGTTAAATGTCATTCGTGTGTGATGTTGAACGCATGTGGTTGTGGATGGTGAATATACCTGCACAAAGATCCAGTGGTCATTCTGTCCTCTTGCGCATAAACTCCTTACACACAACCGTTTGCCTTGGGTAAAGCTCCGTTTTACGTGAAGATAATGAAGATAGAAACGCGAGACTGAATGTTTTCTCTTTACTTAACGAACAGTCGCAAAGTTTGCGGAGTTACTCAGCGAAATTTTGCCCGTTTCCTTCAAGCGCGCTCCCAGTCCTCTCACACGCTCTCTCTCACAAAAACACACTCCCCTCGAGTTCTGGTAAGAGTGGAGGGAGGGGTGTAGGTTTTTTCTTCACGTTCACCCGACAACTTTTCGTCCCTGTGTAAAGCTGGTGTGTCGCTCGCTGGACAGCTCGGGGGCCAGAAGGGGCCACACGGACACCCGCGTCTCTCTTTCCCCCCTCTCCCACTCATCTCTTATGGCTTCACTTCTGTTCTATCCCACATTTCTTTACTTCACTCATCGAGCACACCTGTATCATGTACATGTTTTTGGGACTTGTGTGTCTGATACCTATTTGCTCAGCAGATGAGGGCAGTTTCACACAGATAACAGATCATTGATAAGTGTTGATTATTTAAATATTATTATGTTTAATTTGGCACCAATGAATAGGAGGTGTGGATGGATTCCATAATATCTACATAGTCTACACAAGAACACACTTTTTTGTCCAGTGACATAATTTGGGTTTAAAAAGTGTGACAACAAGCCCTGGTCTTCCCCTTTTTCAACCTTTTTACATTTTTTATTAAGACTTAAAACGAACCGATATAAATCAACGTGATTGTAATGAGCAAGAGATGTTGACATGATTCATGTGGTCTCAGTTGCTCTGAGGTCTTTTTAAATGAGATAGAAATCATGAATGTACACTGACAAACCAGAAGCATAACATGTTGGCGTGAAAACTAGAGTTTTTGTTTACTGTTGAGGGAGGGGTCGACAGTTTATATAAAACATGAATAGTAATCATACCGGGGTGCCAGAACTTGATAACTTGTGCATTTAACAGGCAAGATAGCAGAGAAATTTGATAAATGTTGGGTGACCGTTATGCTTCATAGCTCGAACTGGATAAGGACATCAAAGGCGCTCTTGTGTGGGTGTGCTGTGACATTTCTTGGATGTTGAGATGCTGTTGGTCATAAACTCCTGCTTTATACCTTTTTATGATTAAATCATATCCTCCTGATATAATGACATCAGCAGGTATAGCAAAAATATCAGAAACAAAATATTCACGGTAGGAACAATGAGAAGATAAAGAAAGAAGTTATTGTGCATATTATGAATCATTTTACATCTTTTCAGTCAGGCTCTGGAACACAAATCAATACAAATAGTGATATGACATTCAGCCAATTGCAGATGAGTGGGTGTTTGCTGTTCTGTTCACTGATTGGCTGTTTTGACTGTTTATATTATTGACTGCTGATGCTATTGTTTACACAGGCTTTCATTTGGCTTTTTACTATCCGTATTTAATCTGGATACAATTCTTTCTCTGCCAAGCACGCTAAACCTCTAAAAATACCAGAGTTCTTTTTTTAAGCAGAAGGGATAAACAGAGAAGTTATAAGGGTTGCCAATGCACTTTTAGCAAGGGGTAGTGTAAGACCCTTGGACAAAGATTTATTGATTGAAATGATGTGGTCTGTCATGCTGCAACCTGCATTATCAGTTTACATGTGTTTTTGCTCAAGACTGTGAGTGTGTATTATTGTGTGTTGGTCAGCGTCGTAATCTTCCTCAGCAACCACATAGCGAGACCCCTGAGTGACCCACAAAACAGCCCCTAATTTACCTACCCTATCCTCCAGTGGTCTTCTTCACAGTTTAACTGCTAGCATTAACCCTCCGGATGTTCCAACAAAATGCAGAACATCTACAAGTAACACATCACACTTCACAGCTAGGATGAAAACTAATCCACACAGTTTATTTTTAAAGGATGAGTCTTTTGATATGTTCATTCTCATTTTCTTGTTTTAACAACACTTATTATTAACATAAATCTGTAAAATAACTGACATGTTCTGTCAGCAGGATTGACAGAAATATAACGTAAAGTAATATTATTTTCCCGTAAAATAACAGGATATATAATAAATAGTTTTCCCTGTTTTTCTTGAAAATTTGCTGTCTTTTTCTGTAATTTTATAGTTTTTGATCGTATTTCAAAAATAAATTGAAAAAAATAAAAACCGGAAATAAACTTTAAAATAATTTCCCCATTATTCTTACAAGCTTGCAGTCATTTTTACATTTTTTTGACTGTAAAATTATTTTCTGCATTTTACGTGGAAAATCTGTAAAATGTATTGTTTCTTTAAAAACCTGATGTGTATTGTGGTGGGAAATTTTATACAATTTATTATGTACACATACGTCCCAGTTGAAGCATCTGCAAAATGCATAAATGTAAATACAAAAATGTGAAAGCACACATAGCTTCTCTAAGGCACAATTTCAAATATCATCTCAATTCAAAGAACAAAAACTGCAGATTTTTTCTCCCTTACATTACCTCAAGCTTTAGAAATAACACTAATACAAGTTGTTCAAAACCTGTATATGACTCTTTACTTTGTGGAACACAGATATTTTGAGTAACATCTACATACTTTACGATGGAAGTCAAAGGGGCCAAGTCATGTATGGTTACCAGAAATCTTCAAAATATATTTTTTTGTCATACAGGTTTGAAGAGTACAAGTAAATTATTAAAGAATTCTCATTTGGAGGTAAACAATCGCTTCAAGGGAGCGAAAGAAATATAGAGAAGTAAGTAAAAACACAAGAAAAACTGAATATAGAATGTAAAACTTTGCAATAATATATGGAAAGATTAGCAAACAGAAAAAAGAGTGGAAGATGGTGAAAAGAGAAAGACTGAGACTGGAACGATTTCTTAGGGTGAGATGGAGTCAATATTTGCCTCATTCCAGCAATATTATAGCCTTCAAGATCAAAGAAGAGACTGTGTAATCTTATGTCTGTGTGAGAAGGACGGAAAGAAAGAAAGAAACTGCCAGTCTACCAATTTCCATCTTTATGGCAAGAAGCAAAAGGGGCCACTGAGGGGACACCCGCAGGCTTCAAGGTTCATTGGGGCCAGGAAGAAAGGGTGACTCGGAATGGATGCTAATTGGCTGACAAAGCTATCAAATGATGTTATTCCAATTATGAGCACAAAAAGAGGTTCACCCATGCTATTCAGCAGCACATGGATACATAATCACAACAAACACATACAGAACAGTCTGACTGCAGTACATGTGATCCAAGGCAGCTGAAATCCAAAGAGAATTCTTGATAGTGTGATGGATTTTAAAAGTTTAGTTTAACAGTTTTTAACCCAAACCAGTTATGCTTATTCCTTTACACAGCCACAGAAAAAATTAAGACACCATTCCAAATTTTCATTTAATAAGCATTTCTAGATTTGTGGTCATTGTAATCCAGTATCTGTTGAATTTCCACAAAATGAAACATCAGGAGTGACAAAGTCATAAACAGCGATGTAAAAGACTGACAGCATAGCATGACAAGACACGTCACAAAAATGTAGGTTATTATACTAAAATTTGTTTTTGAATATTTCCTAAACACATGTACAAATATTAAATGCGGTTGTTGTATTGTTTAAAAGATTTGCTTGACCTATTCTCTGTAAATAAATTCAAATAGAAACAATATTTGTAATTTGGGAAAAATCTTGTTAGTAGTTTACAGAATGAAACAAAAAGAAAATCTTTTACACATATAGGCTATACAGTAAATATTGAATTCAGAAAAACTAAAATTTTCTGAGGCTGTAAATTAGACTATATGTATTTTTAAAACAATAAATTGAAATACAACCTGTATCATCTGTAAAAATTGCAAACCTCTATATCATCTTTCTTCTGTTTTACATCACATTTACATACATTTGGTAGCATGCATTTACATGCAATATATTATGCAATTGTTTCTAAGTATGTGGAATCCCTGGGATCAAACCCATGATCTTAGTGTTGCTAGCACCATGCTCTAACAACTGAGCAGCAGGAAATCTGAACAAAAAAGAAGATATTTTGTAGAACATTGGTTACCAAACAACATTGATCTCCATTGACTTCCATTATATGGACACAAAACAAGTGAGAAATTTCTCTTAATATATTATTTTGGGGTTTACATGAGAAAGAGTACTATATACAGGTGTTGAATGACATGAAAATGAATACATGATGACATAATCTTCTTTTCAAAATTTGTTCTTAATCTCTCAATCTCACACACTGTATACAGTTGCCTTGCAAAAGTATTCATCCCCCTTCATTTCATTCACATTTTGTCATGTTGCTGCCTTATCTTAAACTACTTTATTTTTTTTACATAAATCTACACTTCATGCACAATAATGTCAAAACAAAAAATAAATTTGTAATATAGAACTTTGCAAATTTATTCAAAATAAAAACTTGAATAAGTACATTGCATAAGTATTCATACCCTTAACTCCCTTGGTTGGTTAAAGATCCCATTCCCCACGATCCCATTTTCCAACCTTTAGTTAGTGTGTAATGTTGCTGTTAGAGCATAAATAATACCTGCAAAATGATAAAGCTCGAAGTTCAGTGCCAAGCGAGATATTGTCTTTATCAAAATTTGCTTTTTTAAGTACTACAAAGAACGTCTGGAATCGGACTCCACTATACTTCCCGTGTACATGATGTCACTATTCCGAGTGCTTTTAATAAACTCCGCCCAAAGGAATACGCCAAAAAAGGGGCGAGGTCTTCCTTAGAGAAGAGGAAGAGACACTGGAGAAGGTGTTTGGTTATCAAAGGTAGTAAACATTTGACTGAGCTGCGCGCTTAATTACTTTCACTTCCATCACAGTCCTACAGCTGGTAATAAGAATTAAGCTGTACACATTCACATTCTACACACGCAATAGTAGGAAAACAATGTGCGATCTCTAACAAAGACAGACTTTTGGGGTATGATGTGACAAGCTTTGCAAATCTGCATTCGGCAATTTCTGCCATTCTTCTCCTCAGATGGTTTTTACTTTGAAATGCATTTTCAGCTGTTGCACCTTTTATTGAGCGGTATTTACCGCTCTAAATCGTACTTATTCAATTGAATTTGTCACAGGTTAACTTTGATCAAAGTGTAGAAACATCAACAAGCAAATCTAATGCTTCGGAGTTAAATTTTAAGTGTCCCAGAAAAGGGGAATGAATACTAATGCAATGTACTTATTTCAGGTTTTGAATGAACAAAGTTGTCACATATCTGTTTTTTGTTTTGTCATTATTGTGCATGGAGTGTAGATTAATGTAATTTTTAAGGCAGCAACATAACAAAATGTGAATAAATTGCCTTTTGCAAGGCATTGTATCTGTAGGAAGCACAGTCTAGTGTGACAGCGCACAACAGTGTCTCCAGGTCACCTCAGCTGAAAGACAAACACAACATTTGTCACAGTACATCACGTTAGTCAATAACAGATGGCTTTGCACTTTCAGGTCAAATTCCTCATGCCATTGTAAACGGTTTAACAGGATGCTCAGAGTCCTCATCCATCTTAATGTTTGTGTTTGCAATAGGAAATGTTTAGCAAACATCATTACACCAAATATTACTGGGAAAGTTGTAAAACGGAAACTGACAGCAATTTAAATCACAATATAGACTTCTGGTTTTGATGCTCATAACTCCAATCATTGATTGATTGAGATTTTTGTCGTTTAATTTATGTTTCTAATGCTAGGTTCCCTTTCTGTCGGTCTCTCGACGTTGTGTCGAGAACGACAGATGGGGTTCGCCCTTGAGAACCAATCAACTCTGACTACTATAGAAAAGGCCAATGAAATTTGGCGAATGAAATTTGCATGCCGGGCTCCGCCCCCGGATATCCGGTATAAAAGGAAGCCGGCGTGCATCATTCACTTACCTTTTGTTCTTCAGAGCCTTCACTCATGACTACGAACGGAACGAATTCAATGAATTCTTCTTCTTCTGCCGGATCTATGACGTGTTGCAGCGGATCGTCCCTACCTGCAGCGACCTTCCCCTGGGCGTCTCGGTGGTTCCGGAGGTGTTAGAGATTTTTTCAAAAAAATTCCTTTTCAGGACTGACTGAGCATTCTCCAGCGCGTCATGTCCCGCTGTTCTCTTGGGTGCGGCACCCTCATCGAGGAGGGGGATGGACACGATCGCTGCGTTATGCGTCTGGGCGTCCAGCACGCTGAAGCAGCGTTCGTTGACACATCTGCCCGCACTGCTGTCATTCAGAAGTTGCGGTCACGGGTGGCTGTCTTCCTACGGGAACCAGCGACCATTTCGTCTGCTACCTGGGCTGTGACATCTGTGGCTATGGCCCCGATGACCACCCACGTTAGCAGCGTTAGTGATATGGGGAACTCTGCGAACGTAAACCCGCCAGCCAAGTGCTCACGGGCCGATCGCACCCCGTTTCGCTTTTCTGAACGTTCCCCAACCGGCGGTGGCATACCGTCCGGATTCTCACGCACACACTCGGAAACGATGTGTGACGTAGAAGAGATGTCGCTCGCAGCATCGGAGGGAGACTGACATCCGACTCTGACGAATCCGAGCTCCACCCACAGCGGTCGAGTTCAGGAGGAAGCAGAAGTGATGTCATCCATGCTAACCCGGAGATGCGTGGTTTCTGAGGTCGGAGCGGGGTGCAAATCGCGCCCACCCCGGGTGCCATGTTTTTCCCGGAGGTGCATGAGGAGCTGTGTAAAACTTGGAACGCTCCATTCACGGACCGTTCCAGTGAAACTAGCTCCGGCTCCCTTACTTCCCTCATTGGTGGGGCAGCCAAAGGCTACGTCGAGATCCCCCGGGTGGCTCGGGCGCCTGCGGTGCACCTGTGCCGCAGGCGGCTACCTCCTGGGGGGGAATCGGCCACGCCTACCGTCCAAAGCGTGTAGGACTTCGGCATCACTGGTGTCGAAGCCTTACACTGCCGCGGGACAGGCTGCCTCCTCTCTACGCCATGGCCATCCTGCAGGTCCGCCAGGCCAGGGCGTGGAGAGAGCTCAACGAGTGCCGCCACTGACAGCGTTCTAAGGTGTCGGCTCGCCCTGGGTCGGACGATGTCCACGGTAGTGGTCCAGGAGAGACACCCCCGGCTCGACCTTGTGCAGAAGAGTGACACCAAGGAAGTCCGCTTTCTTGATGCACTCATCTCGCAGGGTGGGTTGTTGGTAACACCGTCGAGGACTGCGCTCAGCAGTTTTTGACGGTGAAGCAGACAGTGGCAATTAGCCTCACGCCGCGACTCGGCCGCCTACAGGCCTCCGAGATCTCACGTGACGTCTGCTTCCCTGCAACCCAGGACCCCTTCGACATCGGCTTCGGTTCCTGTGCCCCCACAGGCGGCACCCCGGAAGCAGAGGTCGAGGGGGAATCCTCCACCCCGTCAGCAACCTTCTCTCGAGAAGGGACACTGACGGGAAGACCCAAGGGAGAAAAACATCGGGCCCGAACCTTCACAGCCACGGCTCTGATCGGTCGGTACGGGACGACTCCTGCCTCGTCACCAAAGCCGGGGCCCTTTTCAGGGCTTGGCGCCCACTACTCGCAGAGTTTTCTATTCTCCCCGGGTGTACTTACAGCCTATCGCACACTCCTCTGGACTGTGCACGGCGAACCGACCTCACACCCTGGCGAGGCGTGAGGTCGTACACATATGACAGCTGTCACCACTCTCAAACCGACAGTGTGTGCCATTGTCCCGCCAGGCAGGTAAAAAGGCGGAGCCAACCTTCCCTCCGGGGACCCCCGCGACATGGTTAGCTCTGCCAGCCGATGAACCCCCCCAAGGGAATGATGAAGCAGACCGTCCCCTTGGTCACCCTGTCACAGTCCCTGGGAGCTCGAGAGCTGCCCACACTGTCTCGCTGGCTAATGAGGGCGGTCCGTTTTGGTTACTCGATCCAGTTCGCCAGAGACTCTCCCAAGTTTAGGGGCATCATCTCTCCCTCTGTCAGAGGCAGGGACGCCTCCGTACTTCGGGTAGAGGTCACAACCCTTCTGGCAAAACAGGCATCGAGTTCGTCCCTCAAAACCAAGATGTTCAGTGGGTCACGACCCACACTTCATCATTCCAAAGAACGGCGGGTTGCAAAGGTCTGCGTACCCTGAACAGAGCACCTTCAAAAGCTGCCGTTCAGGGTGCTCACGCAGAGGCACGTCC
This sequence comes from Triplophysa bombifrons, assembly GCA_029783895.1. Taxonomy (NCBI): domain Eukaryota; kingdom Metazoa; phylum Chordata; class Actinopteri; order Cypriniformes; family Nemacheilidae; genus Triplophysa; species Triplophysa bombifrons. The sequence continues at coordinate 12,255,030 of CM056455.1, forward strand.
TGACATCTATCAGGTGTTAGGATTGGTTCGTGGCAATGGACCTGTGGGACGCTTACTTTCATGTCTTGATCCTCCTCGACACCGGCCGTTCCCACGGTTCGCATGCGAGAGGCGGGCATATCAGTACAGAGTCCTCCCTTTCGGTCTGTCCCTGTCTCCACGGTCTTCACGAAGATTGTGGAAACCGCCCTTTCTCCCAGAGGGGAGGAAGGCGAGTGGGTACTAAACTATCTCAGTGACTGGCCTATCTTGGCACACTCGTGAGATCTGTTATGTACACAAAGGGACCTGGTGCTCCTGCACCTAGATCGATTGGGACTCCAGGTCAACCAAGAGAGGGGCAAGCTCTCCCCAGTGCAGAGCATCCTCTTTCTCGGTATGGAACTCAACTCTGTCACCATGTCGGCGCACATGTCCGCAGTATGCGCCCAACCAGTGTTGAACTGTCTGAAATGAACATTTTAGGCAGACAGCGGTCCCCCTGAAATAATTCAGAGGCTCCTGGGACACATGGCGTCCTCGCGGGTTAATATCCCTCGGGTTGATGCACATGAGACCGCTCCAACACTGGTTTTTGAGTCGAGTTCCGAGGAGAACGTGGTACACCGACAGCAGGCGCGTGGTGATGACGCCCTGCTTCCGACGCACCATAACCCCTAGTCTTCCATGACTTTTTCGACGGACTCAGGTCCCTCTGGGCAGGTTATGAGACAGGTCGTGGTGACGACTGACGTCTCCCTGCAGGGGTGCGGTGCAGTGTGTAACGGGCACGCAGGCGGGGCGTTGGAAGAACCCCCGCCTGCACTGGCATATCAATTGCCAAGAGTTGTGGGCTGTGCTACTTGCACTGAGAGACAAGCACGTGCTGGTCCGAGGACAGCACTACAGCTGTAGCGTATACAGATCGTCAGGGTGGCGTTCGCTCACAGCAGCTAACACAACTTGCTCGACGCCTCCTCCGGTGGAGTCAACAGGTGACCCGTTCCCTGCGGGCCACACACACCCCGGGCAAACTGAACTAGACAGCCGACATGCTTTCTCGCCAGTTTATGCCTCGTGGAGAGTGGCGACTCCACCCCCGCGCAGTCCAGCTCATTTGGAGGCTGTTCGGGTAGGCCCAGCTAAACCTGTTCGCCTCCCGTAACACCACCATTTGCCCGCTTGGTATTCCCTGCCCTCGGCACGGATATCCTGGCGCACAGCTGACCGCGGGATGGGCGGAAGCACACCTTCCCCCCCAGGAGCCTCCTTGCACAGACGCTGTGTGCAAGGTCAGGGAGCGGGAGCACCAAGTGTTATTGGTTACACCACACCGGTCTAACCGCACTTGGCTTCAGAGCCGATGCTCTGGACAGAGACTCCCCCTGAACCATTCCCCTGACAGAGGACCTGCTCTATCAGGGGAAGGACACGTTCTGGCATCCCAGATCAGACCTCTGGAACACCCATGTCTGGTCTCTAGACGGGACGAGAAGATCCTGAGATGGCTACTCCCCCTCTATGGCAGAGACCATAGAGCCAGGCTAGGGCACCATCTATTAGGCGGTTACACGCCTCTAGACGGCGCCTCTTCTTGTCCTGGTGTCTCTCTCAACGAGAAAGACCCACCGAGATGTTCGATCAGGATTGTATTTTCCTTCTTACGAGACTGGAGACTAACATCTCCCCTCCACACTGAATGTAGTCGCTATCGCCACTCATCACGACTCAGTTGATGGAAAGTTTCTAGGATGACATGACCTGGTCACCAGGTTCTTTAGGAGCGCGAGAAGGCGGAATCCTCCTCATCTCCGCTCCATACCCTCTTGGTCCTGGGGGGCCTCTGGGCCCCCAAGAGCCCCTCTGAGGTTCCAATCTTCCTCACCCGAGTAAGACGGCCCTCCTGATGGCGCTCGCTTCCTTCAAGAGGGTAGAGGACCCCTGAGCATCCTCCGTGTCCCTGGATTGCCTTGAATTCGGCCCTGGAAACTCTCACGTTATCTTGAGACCCAGGTCCGGATGCGTGCCCAAGAAGTTCCCACTACTCCCTCCGGGGCCAAGTGGTGAACTTGCAGGCTCTCCCCATCGGGAGGAAGACCCATCCCGACTTGTGTTGTGTCCAGCGCCTCTACCCGGACCTCAAAAAGCTCTGACCAGCTCGGTGTCTGTATTGGAGGACAGCAGAAGGGGAAAGCTGTCTCCAAGCCGAGGCTGGCGCACTGGGTCGTGGATGCCGTTAAGACGGCATTCCGATCTCAGAATCTCCCATGCCCATTGAGTGAGGGCTCACTCCGCATGGGGTATAGCCACCTCCTGGGCACTGGCCAGAAGCGCCTCCCTAGCAGACATCTGTTGAGCTGTGGGTTGGGCTGCGCCCAAACACTTTCGCAAGGGTAAACAACCTGCGCGTAAACCACGTAGGACGTGGACTGACATCCGGGGGGGCGTATGCCTGCGAAAGCACCTTTCCACCCTCCACTAGGTTGGGTCAGTGTGCTATCTACCTCTCTTCTTACCCAAACAAATGGCTAAGAATAGGTCTCTCACCAACCTCCCTTCTTACCCAAATACTGGTTAAGAACAGGTATTCCATCCATCACTAAACGAGCACACCCTGGGGGCTGGCTGGGCAGAGCAGCCTTCCCCCTTAGGCCGGGATACCATGTGAGCTATCACAGATAGCTCTAACCGGACCTGGTGCTACCGGACGTCTGTAACACCCCCTCCGTGGGCTGTTCCATCTGATGTATCCTCATGAGAATGGTTCTTCCCCATGAGCTTCACCAGGTGGACCTCCACCTCGCGGTTAACTACCCAGTCCACACGTTCCATGCGTTCTCCTCCAAGGACGAGACCATACCTATATCCACCATATTCCTCCCCACGGGTAGGAGGTGGCCTCTGCAGTGCTTCTCTGATTAAGAGTTGCGCTCACCCGGTGTAAACCCGAGCCGGACGGCCTCTCGCCTGTAGAGAGCTAAGGCCCCGTCCGTGAAAGGTTACCGGTCAGGGCTGTACCCATCTTTCTCCAAGAAAGCTCTGGAACCCCCCGACCACCACACTGGAAGGTTACAGTTTCGCGAAAGCATCGAGCTGACACACCCAGGCTTGTTACCGTCGCTTCGCTAGAGATTGTCACGCGATACAGCGTTTGTGGCGTTTTCCATAGGCAACCCCATCTGTCGTTCTCGACACAACGTTGAGAGACCGGCAGAAAGGGAACGTCTTGGTTACGTATGTAACCTCAGTTCCCTGATGGAGGGAACGAGACGTTGTGTCCCTTATGCCACAAACACGTATCATATTCTGCTGCAGTCGTGAGAGGCTCTCAGGCTCTTCAGAACAAGAGGTAAGTGAGTGATGCACTCCGGCTTCCTTTTATACCGGATATCCGGGGGCGGAGCCCGGCATGCAAATTTCATTCACCAAATTTCATTGGCCTTTTCTATAGTAGTCAGAGTTGATTGGTTCTCAAGGGCGAACCCCATCTGTCGTTCTCGACACAACGTCTCGTTCCCTCCATCAGGGAACTGAGGTTACATACGTAACCAAGACGATATTCACTCTGGAAGTGGATTGTGTTTTTATCACAGTTTTAATGGGGCTGTGATGCTCATGTATTGTATGCAACAAAAGTTTGATGCGTGCTTATGAAAACAAACAAACACGCATCCAATAAAAGAGAAAAACTATCAGTTTACGAATTAATAGTGGCATATGCATTACTGCACTCTTTGCATTTTAGTTCACTGTATATTTATCAATAGGAATTAAAAGAGCGCACAGAATGCAATGAGTTTAAACGTTTAAAATGGATGCATGCAATTGTAACACAGACTCATTACAATGCATGTTTAAAGGGACAGTTCACCCAAAAATGAAAACTCTGTTATCATTATCATTGTTTTGCCAAACACAAAGAAAGATATTTGGAAGAATGTCAATAACCAAACTGATCTCATCCCCATTTCCTGCCATAGTAGGGAAAATAAATACTATGGGAGTCAATGGGAGATGAGATCGGTTTGGTTACTGACATTCTCCTAAATATCTTTCTTTGTGTTCAGCAGAACAAAGACATTTATGCAGGTCTGGAACAATCTGAGGGTGAGTAAATGATGACGGAATCTAAATTTTTGGATGAACTATCCCTTTAATCCAGGAATAGGCATCCACAGCATATGGAGAGCATTTAAATATTTAATCAAACGCCTAAACTTTAGCAGTTTTATTTTAAGTAAAAAAAGACATCATGATATATTTTCCATTCATAACACAACAAAGGATAAGAAGGGAATTGCATTACACTGTGAAAAACATTATTTTTCGTTGTGTACATCATGCATATCGCACATTTTGACAAATGTAGTAATTTGGAGATTTCATGCATTCTGGACATTTGCTATGTACAGTACTGTGACTCTAGGAGTAAGGAACTTAACGTACAGTACAGTAAGTATATTTACTTAGACTAAATACATCTGCTAAATGATGAATTTCTCTGTCATTTTACAGATGCAGACAGCATCACATATCAAACATTTTTGGCCTCAGAATGAGCCAACAGTTAATCCCAGTCCCATAATCCTACAGCTGCTCCTCATCACCTCACAACGCTCTTTGGTGAATCTTATCCAGTCTAAAGCTCTGCTCACATAAGGGGGAGGCCAGCGTCTGATCTGATCTGAGCCTATGTTACAGTCTTTGTATGACAATATCAGAAAATGCAGTCACAATCAATGCTGTGCCATCACACTTTTAACTAAAGCTTTCAGCGTAACTATATCTAATTGTGATTTAACCGTATAATACAATCAACTCAAGACTTGCTTGCAAGAAAAAGTTTCTCACGGGGTAAGAACGCAACTTAAAAATGCCATGTCAATGTCATTAGATTGTATAATTGCGAAAAGCAGGTGACATATCTTGAAGACAGATAGCATGAAAATGCTTTCAGTTTTTATATCAACAATATATATGCAAAATAAATAAAAATTGACACGTTTTGGCTGTTTTATCTTTGTTGAACATGTTCATAGTTAATATAATGAATGACACCTGTTTGAACTTGAAAGGAACTGACTTCATATAACAAAATTTCACCTTGAGACCACAGTGTTGGTTGCATGTCAAAAACGGCCCATAAGTGAGGTCAGTTCAGGGACAATATTTAGCGTAACGTGTGAGCCTATTCCACTTTGGGAGGTTTGATATTTTTATGGAACTACTATGAAACTTATGTAACTGTGGAAAAGTAGGTTACATTTTACTTTCCTTTTATGCTCTGATGTGTCCTCTATGTTTTATATCTACAGTTTTTTATTTTACAATTCTACAAATCGCATACTGTGAAAGTACATTGAATTTAAATTAGTAGGCCTACCTACCTATCGGGTGTTAAAACCGTACGTTCTATATAGTTTGAGTGGGTGTAGTATGAAGTCTCTCGGTAAATCCTTTGTGTTTCGAGTCAGATCTGTGGGCGTGGCTTGTTGGTTTTGACTAAAAAAGTTTTACGAAACTTTTACCCTAACCCACCTTACTCTAACCATCTAAACTACCTATGAAAATGTATGAAAAAACACCTTTGGGTGATGACGTCAGACTCGAAACACCAAGGATTTAGTGAGAGCCATAGTATGAATACATTTCGGACTTACTGACACTGAAATGTTTCGATGTTAATAGAAATTTATGGTGAACATTTATATTGTGAATGTAATGCAATATAATTAAAATTATCATTCTTTGTACTAAATGATTATATTTGTATTATGCATTTTGCTCGAAGCAAAAAAAAAAAAAACATAAAATTAACAACCATATACTATGTGTCATGATTCCACCTCACCTAGTCTGGTATATCTTGGTCTAGAGGTGGAATCATACAGGATCCTTTGTTTTATGTGGGAGAGAGACTATTTTGCCACATGTTTGTCGCCATACTCTCTCTCTGGTCTTGTCATTGTTCCTGCCCTCCTGTTTCCTAGTTGTGCTAATTAGTTTATCTCCTGCACCTGTCCCCTCTTGATTTGGTTCCCTTTATATTGACCTCGTGTCTCTTGTCTTGTGCTGGATCATTGTGTTTGTCTCGTGTGTGCCATGTGGGTGAGTGCTTGTTCCCTGGAGTTTTTTTAGTTTAGTTTATTGTAGTTTAATGTAAAGTGTTGTTATGAGTTTAGTCTAGTCTAGTTAGTCCATGTTCCTGTTGTCATGTTTTGTTATGTTGTCCCCTCGTGGGTGTTTGTTTTGTATTTTATTGTTTATTAAAGTCTTGTTAACCCCTAACCTCCTTGTCTGCACCTGGGTCCTCTGTCTCTCACCTCACCCACCCTGTGGGTTCATGACAGAATGATCCAGCCATCACAGGACCCAGCAGACAGTAGGATGTTGGCGTGAGGGTTGAGTCCCCTGAATTCCTCTCGAAGGTTGAGGCCGCTGGGTTCCCCTTGAGGGTCGAAACTGTCGGATTTCCCTCGGAAGTCGAGGCCGTCGGTTTCCCCTCCAGAGTTGAACCCACCGGTTTCCCGTCCATGGTTGAACCTGCCAGACTCCCCTCCAGGGAGATGGTTGCCAGTATCCGGTCCTCGCCACATCCAGTCGGCAGTGCAACCGGTGTGCAGCCGACACCCCCATGTCAGTGTCCAGCCGGCCTTCCAATCGGTGTCAAGCCCTGTCCAGCCGGCCTTCCGATCGGCGTCAAGCCCTGTCCAGCCGGCCTTCCGACCGGCACTCAGCCCTGCCAAGCAACCGGTGGTCCCAGTTCCGGCGGTGTCAAGTCCCAAATATTTTTTGGGTGGGCGACGTGGGGGCGGGATGGCCCCAGCGGCCAGCTCGGCCGTAGGGTCCCCAGAGGAACCGGCGCCCGGCCCAGCAGCCGGCACCCAGTCCGGTCCAGCCGCCAGAGAGCGCTACCGAGCCAGTCTTCAGCCAGTGTCCAGTCTGGCTTCCCCTGCCGGCTATTCCAGTCCGGTATTCCCAGTGTTTTCCCCGTTGGACTCTTGTGCTCCCTCCCCGTTGGACTCTTGTGCTCCCTTCCCCTTGGACTCTTGTGTTACCTCCCCTCAGACTCTTGTGCTTTCCTTCCTTGGACTCTTGTCAATGTGTTAAAGTGCTGTTTTATCTTGTTCCTGTTTGTTTTTGCCTTGTCATAGTCTGTCTTGTCTTGTTTGTGCCTTGAGGAGCATCAGATTGCTGCTCCTTAAGGCGGGGGTTCTGTCATGATTCCGCCTCACCTAGTCTGGTATATCTTGGTCTAGAGGTGGAATCATACAGGATCCTTTGTTTTATGTGGGAGAGAGACTATTTTGCCACATGTTTGTCGCCATACTCTCTCTCTGGTCTTGTCATTGTTCCTGCCCTCCTGTTTCCTAGTTGTGCTAATTAGTTTATCTCCTGCACCTGTCCCCTCTTGATTTGGTTCCCTTTATATTGACCTCGTGTCTCTTGTCTTGTGCTGGATCATTGTGTTTGTCTCGTGTGTGCCATGTGGGTGAGTTCTTGTTCCCTGGAGTTTTTTAGTTTAATGTCAAGTGTTGTTATGAGTCTAGTCTAGTTAGTCCATGTTCCTGTTGTCATGTTTTGTTATGTTACCCCCTCGTGGGGGTTTGTTTTGTATTTTATTGTTTATTAAAGTCTTGTTAACCCCTAACCTCCCTGTCTGCACCTGGGTCCTCTGTCTCTCACCTCACCCACCCTGTGGGTTCATGACACTATGCCTACACTAATATCTGCATATCAAATGCTTTTATTCTAGAGTTGTCTTCTGATTAACTCACCTAATTAATACTGTATTAAAAAATTAGCCTATTTAACGACACACACTTTTATATTATTATTTATAAAATATTAAACAAAATGCACATTTTAGTGGCACTGATTAAAGCAAATAAACAACTATTAAGCGATGCACAACAGATACAAAGCACCAATGAAAGCGAAGAGACAACAGCCCACTTCAGCACCAGTTTCGCAAGCTTACGTCATAATCTTGGCTTGCCCACTGTTTAAGGCGATTGGCTGCCGTCCAGCGCTTGTCGCTTGATATTTGCATAAAGTTAAGATCTCAACTTTCTGACGCTCTCAACACCTTTTTCGCCCCGCTTTCGGCCCCATGATGCACCACGTGAGCATTAGGTTCAGGTCTCATTGGAGTGTATTGAAACGCTCCGTACGTTCCGTGCCAATAGAAACGCACCGTAATTTTATGCCAACACAGCTCTGAAATGAATCCAGCGTTTGCAAGCAGTCGGAAACATTCATTATAATCTTGGGTTGCCCACTGTTTAAGGCAATTGGCTGCCGCCTGTTGTTTTAGATGTAATACAATGTGTATACACTATATAAGGTAAAAAAACGCTCCATTTTCCCATTACTGTGCATGTTTGTATCTCCTCTCTGCCCCACCTTTCTTAAATGTGCAGATTTTTTACAAAGCTCATCGCTCTGAAAAGCATTGTGTGCTATGATTGGCCAGTTAACCAGTGTGTAGTGATTGGTCGAGTACTGCAAGTTTGTGACAGAAATGTAACGCCTTTTACCATATTTGGAATGTCAGGTTCCAAAGCAATTGTGCTGACAGGTACGCCCACCTTACTTGCGTATACATTTGGGCGGTCTTAGTCAATTCATACCATGAACTGATGTAGATTTGTGGGGGTGTGGTTACAGGAGGCCTTTCAGGCAGGCCTGGGGGAGCATTTGCTTTTAGATAGAATGCATCTTTTGTTCCGACACTTTCATTTTTGTAATTTTACATGTCTGATAGATACATGGGCGACTTATAACACACCAAAGACACGTACAAACACGTGTTCGAAGCATATGACCCCTAAAAAATGAGGATGTCAAATCAATTTCTAATGCTGTGCGATTTTTATAAAGCATTTATAAACATGTTGATTCTCCGACCAACTCCTGGAGGTTTGTAAAAACATTTAAACAGTGAGAAGCCAATTGATTGTTAACACTATACATTGTTTTGGAAGGTTGTGAGCAGCCAACCCGGTTTATACTTGATTTTCGGATGTAGAACTTTGAAAGTTTCTGTCCTGTTTCTTTCTCTTACCCAAACATAATCACACATTTTCTTCTTCTGTCATAAACAGACACATTTTTAGCTCAGGATTGTTGGAAATATTTGTTTGTGCTATAATCAGGAACATGCTGGCAGCTTTTGGATCTATTCCAGCCATTAAGAGAAATTAAAGACAGTATAAACACGTTTGTTTGTGATACAGCAAATCTCTGTATTTCATGATGGTTTGGGATTTAATGCATTACACATTCAGGTACTGAAGATAAACTTACTTCCAAAAGTGTTTATTGTTGATTATGAGCATATTGCATTCAATTTTTTTTAAACTTCTAACACTCAGTACCGAATGTCAGTACATTGTTAACACACAATCTAAACAAATCTTGTGTTGTAAAGGCAAAGACACATTTATGTGGAGTTATGCTCCACAACTGTCTGTACATTGGATTACAGTTAGCTAACAAAGCATCTATTTGCGAACACCATATAAATTACATTACACTGCTGGTGTAAAATAGTGAACTAAAAAGGGAATAAAGTCATGCACTCAGTCATCGGACAACTATACAAAATGTCTTAGACTCCAAATTGTGTACTGCACATGTTATTGTGAGCTATTTCTATTCTGGTATAGTTTATGTCCGGTCACACAGGACACAAGCTTACTGTATATTTAAAACCAGCAGCAGGGTGTAACAGAGGGGGTCTCCATACACATTTTTAAAAGTTGGACGTCTTTTAACTTCTGAAAAATGCAGCACTCGGAGGTCTTTTGATTGACAAGAAATAAAAACAGTGTTTTCGCAGAGTCTGGCGGTCAGTGTTTGTACCTGTTCATGCGGAGTTAATATTTGTCTGGAAGTCTCTGTGACGAAAGCGCTCCTGTGCCAGCATCAACTGCGTATAAATGAAACGGGTTTGAATCGAGGTCATCTGATGGGAGCAGGACTGCATGAATGGTTTACAGTGGACAGTGGCCAGAACCTGAACTGAGCTGCACTGTTAGGGGCTGTTGTGCATTGAGAGGTCAGCGCCGGTAGAGCATCACAATTCCAGCCAAAGCTGTAATCATCCAACAAATATGACCATGGCGAAAGTAAGAAACAGGCATTCATTGGATGGAAAGCTCTGGGAAAGCGAGATGCTTAGTTAACGGATATGTACAGTCCAAGCAATCCTTAATTCTATTTCTTTTCCCAAGATCAACATGAATGTATTTTATGGAGCGCAAGGCAAAGAAAACAGTCCGAGTGGTAAAGTTGAGGGATGGGTTCTCCAAACATGTGTCACAGCATATGTCTGAAAATATACGATGGCGACTGTGCCATTTGGCTCTTCTAATAACTTTTATTCCTCCTTGAAGAATATTGCTTTAAAAATAGTAAATATAACTTTTGATTTCTGCCATAAAGTCTGGTCAACCTTACACCCTATTCTATCTACTAAGTCATCAAAAGTGGCTTAGCACAGTTTTCTTTAATGTTTAGGGTTAGGTAGTCTCAAAGGGCTGACAAAGACTAAAGTTCTGGACGGACATAAGGGTCTGAAAACCGAGTTGAAAACCGCACGGAAAATGTGAGTCACGCTGCTTTCTCTTGTCACATGACCTGCGGTACATGCGCGGTACTCTGAGAAATGAAATAATTTCAACTCGAAAGCGTGCCTACGTGTCTACATTTTAAATATCGAACTTGCACGCAAAAGACGCAAAATGTGCATTGCGCCATAGGCAATGTTGCAAAACAATATTGATAATTAATATTTATAATAATATCTGAAGTATAAATAAAGAGCACTTTAACAAACAAGTGCACGTTTAAAAGCCACAATAAAAAAATTGAAGGAGAAATTAATTTTTAAAGTTTAACATAAAATTTCTACTGAAATTGTTTTCGAGCACGACCCTGTTTGAACAGTCACCTTACCTTTAATTACACACTTCAAAACACACCTATGCCTTCAAGAAATTATCAGATGAGAGTATATCATGAGACCGAAACATTCTAGGCATCTACAAAAACTCAAATCTGTCACTGCAGTTTCAAATCTACCCGCCTTTACATTTGCTATGACTTTCACAATAAACCCATTACAAATCTAACTTGCACACTACTTGAAAGCTCGGAGGCGAGAGAAAGAGCCGAAATTTCCCCCTATTGGCAGGAAAATTCACAATGAAAGGTTGAAAGGTTTGCAGATGCCTATTAATGGTTGCACTTCAAATCTGAATCTAGGAAAACGTGTAAATATGTGCTAATCATTTGTATCTCCCAATGTATTTTGTTAATGCCAGTTTACACATTTGTGACAATTTTTCTGCAACTTCAAATTCAGAATACAGATTTGTGAGTTTTGTCCACGAGATCAAATCTCAACAATCAACTTCAAGTTTTCACAATGGGGCTGTGAGTGTACATTTTAGTGTGACAAGTATACATTTTAGTGTACAAGTACAAATACTTACTTTGTTCCCAAATTAAAATCTACATGCTCACATGTTTTGCTACTGATTTAACTTCATAGATCCTGGCCAAAACCAGTTGCAATAGCCTATGGACCAGACGTTTTGCTGCATGACAAGAATCGGCAAAAACATTATCTCATATAGTTGCAAAATACCAGGCAGTAATAATGCTGTTATTTAACCAACAAGGATTTTGAACCAAAAACATCGTCTGCCAGCACGTTAGGGTTAAACACAGTCACTGACCCCTTAAAAATCTGTAAAAATAAGGCACTGTGTACTATTTAAATGTGAAGGAACTTTCTGTATTGTATTTATTATTATTTAGAGTTTAGGTTAAAGTAGTCACTCTAGTAAAAATATCAATTTATAGAATTGATTCTTAAAAAGCATAAAGAAACAGTACATGTACAAAACAGCCATACATTCACATTTAGAATAGCATTATACAGACATCTTTGTTAATGAGTCCCCTGGGCTGAAAACTGAAAGGGCGTAGGTTCAAGGTGTGATCTATACTGTATCACCATTATGCCCTTGAACAAAACACTTATCATCCAGATACTTAAGGCGGACAGAACTTGGTGCACTGCAAGTTGATATTAATGACAAATTAAGGGATTTACCTCCTGTTTTTGTTTTGGTGGTTTCGGTCACTGGCCATGACTGTATGGATGTATTTATACATCAGGGGAGGGAGCACACCAGGAGGTTACGACCAGTTATTTTCGTCTCTTAATCATTCCTGCTAGACATTTTATCACTGATAGCTGGAGTGCCTAGCCTTCCTTGATCTATGATGTTTGCTTTCCGGTCGTTTCACTGTCACCATGACTTTAAGAGAATGTTTTATGAGAAATTTTAAGCAGTTCTGGCACAAATACCATTTACAAAACCAATGTCGATCCACATGTACGTTCATGCTTTTGCCTGTTTGTTTATGTTATGCACAAAGCTATAAACAGTGTGGGGTGCATATCTGTCCTTCTATATTTTCACTGTGTGAGCTACAGGATTAAAATAACTTCTTGATGAACTCTGAACAACCCTTTAAAAGAAGAAGCATTTTGTTTATGGCAGTGATTGTTGTGAGGCTGGAAGTGAAGAAGAAATTGAAGGAGATGTAAGGTTACTTCAAATCTCTTTTTCATGTCTTTCAGACACACAAATGCTAAGAAAGTAAGTTATAAGGGTTGTGTGGTAGATTATACAGACACGCAATGTCACCAACAGGTACCTCAATATCAGAGAGACTTGTCAGCAAGCAACCAATCATCTAGCAACCGCATAATAACAAGTTTAAAACAATCAGACCACCTTAGCAACCAAACAGGAACACTGTACACAGCATCCTAACGTTGTGAAACTTCGCACAAGCAACGCAACGATTGTGGATTCATCTGAACACATGTACAGATGTTTAGCTTCAAGCCTTACAAAAAAAGCGAGATGTGCTATGATTGTCCAGTTAAAACCAGTTAAGTAGTGATTGGTAAAATACTGCAAGCGTGTCACGGAAATGTAACGCCTCTTACCATATTCGGAACATCAGGTTCCAAAGCAATTGTGCTGACAGGTGATAAAATGTCATCGGTACTTTCTTACATCAATTCGAGCCTGATGGAAATGAAGATGATCAAGCCAATACATCAACTTTGCCACCGCGCCTTGAGCAGGATTTAAAGTGTTGGTAAGATTTTATTAAAAAATATTATGTTAAATAGTCACCCAGCTAACAATTTTTGGTTCCCATAACGTTCCCCTAAAGTTAGTTTTTGGTTCTCAGAACGTTATTTTCTAAAAATTCTTATTTTTAAGAATTCTTCTTTTTCTTTTATATTTTATTTCCGTAAAGATAACCAAACACAAACCTTAAAAAAAACTTTCTGGGAAACAGAAACTAACGTTAGGGGAACGTTCCCAGAACATTTGCCTAAAATATTTTTCTCGGGTCCGTTTTGTCTCACTACACGTCAGTAATGAATACATCCATTCTGTGTTTTTATCCCTTGCTTGTATAACGTTATTCTAATTAAAATAAGTACAAAACATGGAGGATGAAATCAATTAGATCATTCTTTTAGCCTAATAATTCCTTTTTCATAACTGAAGTAGCCTTATTTTCCATTTAAACACCATAGTAACGTTGATTCATTTCTAATAAAAGCACAATGTTGGCCTCAACATCAGACATTTTAGATATTGTTATAAAATAACCAATAAATCCAACACAATATTTAAAGCAGATTTTTCAGATTTTTTGAGTTTCAGTCCTTACATCAAGGTCTGTTGATTTAGATCTGTAAAATGTAAGTTTACTCTCAAATCTGTGCGTTTTTAAATAAATAAAAAATGTTAGTGGGTGAGGTAAAACGAAATGACCGTTAATATTTAAATGACGGGATTGCGCGGCAGAGCAGAGAATGCAAGTGCTCGAGTGCACAAACATAAAGTACCGGACAAACACACTAAAGAAATTCACATGTATATATAATTGTACTTTCATTTAGCTTAACTAGTTTATTATTTTCAGCCATTAAAGGGCACATTTATTGATATAATTTGGTCAGTATAACATCTGTTAATGTGATCTTATAATTTCTGTATTGCACATGTCACTGACGTTTACCAGTTTTTACTATTTTTACCATTAAAAAAGAACCAAAAAGTTGTCTTTCTGTTGCAAAAAAATAATACCAAAAAATAACCAAAAGGGAACCAAAAACTAATGTTTGGGAAACGTTCTGTGTTTGCTGGGTAGAAACTATAGCTAACGGTTTTACCTTTTTTACCTTTACCTAAAGACTATAACCATATACATCATGCAGAGTTTGTGTGAGATATCAACAAGCTCCCATTACTGCAGTGGATGGTAACATAATAATTAACGTGAGCGATATGGCACTTCTTGATCAGTGATATAACGCCAGTCTCATCGCGAATCAACAAAGACAATAAACCCCATTATAAACACAACATTTGTTGACTCTAGTTGTAACATTATTAGTAAGTATTAGGACTTACGTTGTCTCCCATTATGTTCCCATAATGGGAAACTCCAGTGGGTGTAACTAACCATAATAACATTTCCAGGTTCGTGAAGCAATGCGTTGCATAAACTTGAACATTCGGATTGTACTTTTCTGGAACAGTGTTGTAAATGAAATGTTAACATTCGTTTTTAGTTGTCTCCTCTTTTGGCAGGGCAAACAAAGAGTTTTTCTTTTCGCAACGAAACACACAGCGTCTCCACGACATGGCTGCAGCGGTGGCAATACAGTGAGATGTACAAGTACGCCCACCTTACTTCCGTTTAGATTTGGGCGGTCAAGTCATGTTACGAAGTGACGTACATTCGCTGGGGTGTGGTAACACGAGGCGATTCAGGCAGGTCTGTGTGAGCATTTGCTTTTAGATATAATGCATCTTTTGTTCCGACACTTTAATTTTTGCAATTTTACGTGTGTCATACATGCACGGGTAACTTATAACACACCAAAGACACAGAAAAACACGTATTCGCGTCATATGACCCCTTTAACCCCTTCACTAAAGATAATATTAAAGAGGTGTGTGAACTCGCAAAAACGATGTCAGACACTGTAATATTCTCTGGCCCCCTCACTGCTTACCGTGGTGATGAGATTTATAGCAGATTATCATCACTAAATGGCTGGTTGTCTGAGTGGTGCCTGCAGAATAATATAGATTTTATAAATAACTGGAAGAGTTTTGAGGGCAGACCTGACCTGTTGAAACGAGATGGTCTCCATCCCTCCTGGGATGGGGTTTCCCTCCTCTCTAGAAATTTGGCACAGTCTTAATAATGCTAAAGGCTGACTACCTAGGGCCCAGGTCAGGAAGGAGACAGAATGGCTTAACCAACTGTCTGCTTGCCGTCTCACGTCACAGAATACACAAAATATACAACATGTAATAACCCCTTCTTACAAACAACATAAAATAGAGACTGTGTCTGTCCCCCGGATTAGCAAACATAATATATTGCGTAAACCTCTTGAAAGTAATTTAATAAACGTTAAACAAATCAAACATGAACAAAATACAAGTAATCAACTTTTACGACTCGGATTGCTTAATATTAGATCTCTCTCAAATAAAGCACTTTTTGTTAATGATATGATAACCGATCATAAAATAGACCTGCTCTGTTTGACAGAAACATGGCTAAAGCCAGATGATTATATTACTCTAAATGAATCCGTTCCCCAAGATTATTACTATAAACACGAGCCTCGTCTAAAAGGTAGAGGGGGAGGTGTCGCTGCACTTTACAATAATACTTTTATCATCTCTCAGAAGTCTAATTTTAAATACAATTCCTTTGAAGTCATGGTTCTTCACGTATCAACACCTAATACTAAGGATAAAACATTTTTAAAATTTATTCTAGCTATTGTATATAGGCCTCCAGGGCACCACACAGATTTTATTAAAGATTTTGGTGGGTTCTTATCCGAACTATTACTCGCCGCAGATAGAGTCCTTGTCGTTGGTGACTTTAACATCCATGTAGACAATGATACAGATGCCTTGGGCATAGCTTTCAAAGACACTCTTAACTCCATGGGCGTTAGTCAACATGTGTCAGGACCCACTCACC
The DNA here is from genome assembly GCA_029783895.1 of Triplophysa bombifrons. Classification (NCBI taxonomy): domain Eukaryota; kingdom Metazoa; phylum Chordata; class Actinopteri; order Cypriniformes; family Nemacheilidae; genus Triplophysa; species Triplophysa bombifrons. The sequence goes on from CM056455.1 coordinate 12,271,134, forward strand.
TTCGTAATCATACTTTAGATTTAATACTATCTTATGGTATAAATGTGGACGATGTTAAAATCGTTCCTCAGAGTGAAGACATTTCGGATCATTACCTGATATTAAGTTTGCTTCACTGGCCTACGGCTGCAAATCAAACTCCTTGTTACAAATATGGTAGAACGATTACCTCAACTACCAAAGATGCGTTTCTCGATAATCTGCCTGACTTGTCTAAAATATCTAGCATGAGTAAAAACGTTGACGATTTTGACATTACTATTGAAAATTTTAACACTACCTTCTCGGAAATATTAAACATAGTTGCTCCTCTGCGTTTAAAGAAAATTAAAAATGGCAGCCCAACACCGTGGTATAATGAACACACTTAGACTCTAAAGAAAGCGTCCCGGAAAATGGAGCGCAACTTTAAGAAAACTAGTTTAGAGGTATTTCGTATAGCATGGAAGGATAGTACTCGAAAATACAGGGATGCCATAAAAATGTCTAGATCCGCCTACTTTTCATCACTAATAGAGGAAAACCATCACAACCCTAGGTTTTTATTTAACACCGTGGCTAAATTAACAAAAAATAAGTCGTCAGCGACGTCAGATTCTGATTATCAGCATAACAGTGAAGAATTTATGAACTACTTCACTAGTAAAATCCAAGATATAAGAGAAAAAATTATAACAATGCAACCTGAAGTGAAACCCGCTGAACAAACTAACTACAGCACCCCTAAGGAGAAATTGCAATTATTTTCTACTGTAGATCACAATGAACTGTCTAAAATCATTAGATCATCTAAATCAACAACATGCATGCTAGACCCTATACCTACAAAACTACTGAAAGAAATGCTCCCAGAAATTATAGATCCTCTTCTTAGTATTATTAACTCATCTCTGACACTAGGACATGTGCCTAAAGCATTTAAGGTGGCTGTTATAAGGCCCCTTGTCAAAAAACCTAAACTCGACCCTAAAGAACTAGGGAATTACAGGCCTATATCGAATTTACCTTTTATATCTAAAATTCTGGAAAAAGTAGTTTCAACTCAATTATGCTCCTTCCTCCAAAGGAATGACATTAATGAAGAATTCCAGTCTGGATTTCGAGCATGTCACAGTACAGAGACTGCTTTGATTAGAGTTACAAATGATCTGCTCTTAGCGTCTGACCGTGGCTGTATTTCGTTATTGGTGCTGCTAGACCTTAGTGCTGCATTTGACACCATTGACCATAGCATACTTCTACATAGACTCGAAAATTACGTCGGCATCAACGGAATAGCATTGAAATGGTTCAAGTCTTATTTATCCGACCGTTTTCAATTTGTAGCAATAAACAATGAGGTGTCCCGCAAATCGCAAGTCCAGTACGGTGTACCACAGGGTTCAGTCTTGGGGCCTCTGCTCTTCGCATTATACATGCTACCTCTAGGAGATATAATAAAGCGACACGGAATTAGCTTTCACTGTTATGCTGATGATACTCAACTTTATATTTCCTCGAAGCCTCACGAAACCCAGCAGTTCGATCGAATAAAGGATTGCATAGTTGACTTAAAAAACTGGATGAGTAACAATTTTTTACTATTAAACTTGGACAAAACAGAAGTGTTACTTACGGGACCGAAAACCGCTATACGTAACAACCAAGAATACTGCTTAATGATTGACGGATGCTCCATAAAATCCTCGTTGTCAGCTAAGAATCTTGGCGTTGTATTCGATAGTAATCTGTCATTTGAAAGCCATGTCGCCAACACCTGTAAAATTGCATTTTTCCATTTTAAGAATATATCTAAACTACGTCATATGCTGTCGATGTCAGATGCAGAGAAATTAATTCATGCATTCATGACATCAAGACTAGATTACTGTAATGCACTTCTAGGTGGTTGCCCTGCAGGCCTATTACAAAAACTGCAACTGGTTCAAAACGCGGCAGCTCGAGTTCTTACACGTACTAAAAAGTATGAGCATATAACCCCGGTTCTTTCAACCTTGCACTGGTTACCTATAAAACATCGCATGAACTTTAAGATCTTGCTTATTACCTAAAAAGCCCTGCATGGTCTAGCGCCGCAATATTTAAATGAACTTCTATTGTATTACAGACCTCCACGTGCATTACGCTCTCAGGAGTCCTGTCAGTTGGTAATACCTAGAATTTCAAAATCAAGTGCAGGTGGTAGATCCTTTTCTTATCTAGCGCCTAAACTGTGGAATATTCTTCCCTGCAATGTCCGGGAGGCAGACACACTCTGTCAGTTTAAGTCTAGACTAAAGACGCATCTTTTTAATCTTGCATACACTACACTTCCATAATATTAATCCTCAGAGGATTTAGGCTGCATTATTTAGATCAACCGGAACCAGGAACACATCCAACAACAAATGATGTACTTGTTGCATCAAAGAGTGCAGAACAGTACTCTACTCTCAGCCAGTCTTGTCTCTTTGTTCCAAGGTTACCGCAGGAGGCAGTTCATGCCCAGACCTGATGGCAGAGACGAGAATGGGAAGCGGTGACCTGACAAGAGCTAAGAGGATAGAGCTGGATAAAGGACGTGGCAACTTTGATTTTCCTACAACATTTCAAATGCTATTAGATTGTTAATGATAATCTTAAATCTACCATTTACCTTATTAAGCTTATTTTTTTATTTTTATTTAGCCTTGTTGTGCAAGTACTGTTGTGCCTGTGCAGAGGCAGCAGCTTTTGCCAGAGGGGAACTGGAATCCCTGGTCGGGGCTGGGTTCCCCTGAGGTTATTTTTCTCGATTAGAGTTTTGGGTTCCTCGCCACCGTTTGCATATTGTTTTGCACTATCTGCCTGGCCGGGGGGGCTGCTTTAGACTTTAGAATTCAGAAATTAGAAATAATTAATATATAAGAATTTATAGTCCGTTAATATTTGACCTGTGGTTCTCTCTCTGTCTGTCTTTTGTTGTTTTCCACCTTTTTCTTGTTTTTACAGGTATATGCCTTTAGTTGTTTTACTTGTAATCTATTGTGTCTCATGTACAGCTGCTTTGTAACAATGAAAATTGTAAAAAGCGCTATATAAATAAAGTTGAGTTGAGTTGAGTTTAACTGCAGTCCCAGCGCTGACGTCTGATGAAACGTGCTATACTGACAGGAAAATCCAGTTGTTTTTAGCCTATACTCAATCTTTTGATTAAGAAGGTCATAAAAGTATGATTAAGTATACAGGTAGTTGACAACTAAAAATTAAATCGAAGAAAAAAACCAAATCTTTCTTACGCTATTTTATTTATAAAACTTAATATGATTAATATATTATAATATAATATGATATATTATATAACAGCAAAATTGTAGGAAACATTTGAAGGAAACAATGTAGGAAACAACTGTCACACCATAGAACACATATGCTTCTTTTTTTACAATTTTAAAATTTTGTATTTTGCATATTTTATCATGTTTATGTTTGGTTAAAAATCCGTTTTGGGGTGGATTTCCATTTAATAAAATGTACCTAAATAAAACCGAATGAAAGGAAAAGGAACTAAAACTCATCGTCTTGGGCATTCATTGCAAGTTTTAATACAATTATACAAATAATACAGATAAATAAATTAAACGATATATTAATGGTAAACTATATGATGTTAATATGACGTTACAATCAAAGTATACTCAAAAATATAATTTTATAAACTGAAAAGTGAGTTAGTATAGTCCCAAATAGTATTGAAACAAAACACAAGAATACAAGCAGATTGATATAAGTATTAAAACATACTTGAATTCAATTATACTAAAATTATTTCCATATTTCTAAGGGCATTCACTCTAACTGTACGTTCAGACCGCCGCCGTCGAGAGCGTCAAAAATCGCACTGGCCGCCCTGCCAACAACACTGTAGAAGGAGTCTTGGGCGCGCTGACGCTCTGACGTAGATCAAAATGTCATCTAGCATTTAAAGGGGCCGCAAAGCAAACAAGCCTGTTGATCAATAGCAGACTGACCACAAGAAAGTGATCGGTGGAAAGAACTTTATTGTAGTTACACGTTTGCTAACATAATAATATTATGCAGCAGTAACACTGATGTGCATGCTCTGGCGCTAATGTTAGCATGAAATTCCCGCTTATTTACAGAACATGTATAACGTTAGTGCACAACAAACAGTGACGCGTCGTATATGAGTGGGAAACCCCCCATAGCAATAATCAACCAATCCTCCATTTTGCTTGGGAACAAAAAACCAGCGTTCTCTGGAATGCTCTCAAGCAGTAGACGTCTACATCCCGATTGGTTGCCGCCGAACCACGTCATAGCTCATTACCATAAAGTTAACCTGATTTCAACTCTCTTTGACGCCCTCAATGTCCAAGACGCGCCACGCTGCTCCTCGCCGATGGCTCACAATGAAAATGAATGACTTCCGGCCACTTTGGCGCTCTCGACGGCGGCGGTCTGAATGAACAATTACTTTCTTGCAAATCGGCCAAATGCACACATGAATAAACTTGTTTTATTTCATAATTTGAAGAAAATTATTTTAAAATGTTTCTTTTCTCAGGTTAGTGGAACTTGTTATGTCGACCATTTTTGAGAAGTTCAGATGTTTTACCAGAAGGATCTATGAGCACCACATGTACACTGAATTCTTCTTTTCTGTCCTGTTTCTCAAGCAGAACCTGGCTGTAAACCGGTCTCACCCTCCTACTGTACCTCTCCCATCTCAATGTGGCTTTCAGTCTTCAAGGAGCCAAACTCCCATAACCCCCTGCACACATACCATTATCCTAGTCATTTATACATGCATCAGATAAATTGTGCCCTTTGTGGATCCGGGGTATGTCTTTGTTGCGCTAGCCTCCACCCAACTAGTGACTCATGTCCTTTCCATTCTGATGTCTTTCTTCTAATAAGGCAAAAATACAAGCGGTTCTCCCTTGTGTCCCTGACCTGTGCTCCATTATCCTGTTTCATCAACAACAGCCCTCCCCCTTCTTTCTTAGAAAGACTTCACTCCTATTTTAGTCACTTATTCTGTGGGGCTCTATATTGAAGAGCACGAGTCATTTTCATGTATAATGCAAAAATGCAGATTACGCAACAAATGTTAAAAGGGACAACATTTTATGCAATTAGCTGACAAAGTAATAATTTCTAATAATAAAATTAAAAACATCAGCTAAAGAAAGCATTATTATGTATTGCTGGTACAGTATTTGGGAGCAGAGGTTTTTTAAGATTATAAACCGTAAATATTTTATGAACTGTAACTCAGGACTGATGAATAGTGTCTTGCTAAGGAAAGATGTTAACACTTTTCAAACTGGAATTATGATTTGCCTGGGAGACAAGTAAAAAGCGATAGACATGCTTGCAACCACCCAAAAGCAGCACCTTAGAATCCACAAAAAGAGAATGCAAAAATCAAAACATAATTTAAAAACAGGAAATCAATTATTACATTTTAATGAATACATTTTCATACAGTAGGTCTGTGATCTATAGACCACTTCTTAAGATGTAAACACTTGTCACGCATCACCTGTATTTCATTATTTAATCTAGCACATACAATTTAATCTTAAAGATAATCACTCGTTCAACATTTTGATTTGGTTATAAATGTTCTGTTGGTTGTATTCGGTTCAAATGTTGGTAGTGTTAAAATTCGAAATATTGCATATATTAATATCCATAAAAATGGAATCTGCACTATATCAGAGTCACTATTAAATTACAGTGACAATTTAACCTGATTCTGTTGAAGCACACAAGATGCTTATAAAAACAAAATAAAGTACAATTATGCTTTGTTTGTGTGCATACTTGCCTTTTTTATATTTATAAATTATAAATAATTAACTTATTCACGAAAGTCACCATGAAGTGATTTATGCAAAAAAGATTTTAAAGGTCCCTTCTGCCAAGTATATGAACACAGAAACTGAGAGACTCATATTTAATTGTATTTTATTATAAATAAAATGAAGCAACAAAAAAATCTTGTCGCCGCACCACTTCAGCTTGTGTCCACAGTTCATCAGATATCCGAGCATCATGCTTTGTTAGTGTAACCGGCGTCAGGATGTTGAGAGTGGCATCTGCTCCTCTCTCCATGAGTAGAATTTTGAGTGTCTAAAAGTCCTCCTGATTGGTCCGTGTGTCTCTGAGTTCAGTCAGTGACCTCATCACATCCTCCAGTGGTATCTGTCCGAGCTGCTTTCCTCCCCGCATCCGCACGCTCACAGTCCCGTTTTCACGCTCTTTCTCTCCCACCACTGTGTGAAATAAAAAGGGAGTGTTCATTTATCTGACCTTCACTTTACAGGTCATAAAACACTCACATCCTTTAGATGTGCATCATATGGATATGACACGGCAACAATTAAACGATCAGAAACATTGCAATGATAAGTGTGGCAGTGTTAAAGGGATAGTTCACCCAAAAATTATAATTATTTTGTCATTTACTCACCTTCAGGTTGTTACAAACTTAAATTCATAATAAATGTATTTGTCCTGCTAAACACAAAGGAAGATATTTGGAAGAATGTCAGTTACCAAACAGATATCATCCCACAGTAACTGCCATAGTAGAGAAAATAAATACAATGGGAGTCAATGATGGATGGGATATGTGTGGTTACTGAAATTCTTTCAAATATCTTCCTTTGTATTAAGCAGAGCAAAGAAATATATCAAGTTTTGGAACAACCTGAGGGTGAGTAAATGATGAGAGAATTTTCATTTTTGGGTGAACTATCGCTTTAAGACACATAAATGCAAAAGATAATAATTGTTTTCAAACAGGTTCCTGAAGGCTATCTGGTTCTTCCATTGGTTGGGCAAACGTGTGGCCACACCTATAACTCACACCATTGGTTGAATGTTTTGGTGGCTAAGGGATTATACTTTTAAATAAAAATTGAAAAATGTTTTGGTCTGCATTAGTGTGAAAAGTAACAGACAACAGAAAGTAAAAAAATGGACCTGATCCTCACCGAATATATAATTGTACTGTGCGAGCTGTGCAGAGCGAATCTTCTTGTTTAATGTGGCACCACGATCATCATCAATATCAGCCATGAACCCAGCTTCCCTCAGCCTCTGGACCACCTTAAACCATCAGGACAGTGCATATTATACTCATAAACTTTCATATAAATCTTTATAAATATGTAAATAAAGCCTGTCCAAACTGTTGAAATTCCTCTGACCTCTTGCCCGTATGTTTCACTGTTGCCCCCTACAGGCAGCACCATAACCTGTGATGGAGACAACCAGAATGGCCTAAAAATACCAAAAAAGAAGATGAGTGGTGCACAATTTACAAAAAACATAACATTTACACAGGAACCTACACATACCATTTCCCGGCAAAGTTTTCAGCAAGGATGGCGATCATCCTCTCCAGGGAACCCAGCACGGCCCGGTGGATCATAATAGGTCTGTACATCTCTCCGTCAGTCCTGAGTGAGACACACAGATAAGTGACATTACTAAAACCTGTCCAGAACATTTCTGATAAAATACATTTCAAACAGAAAATATAAATGGGCAATCACACGATGAAGCTATTTTTTTTTGCATTGCGATATTACATTCTCATTTTAAGTACTGTAATGCAAAAAAAGTGGTTTAGTTTATTTTGATTTTCTGGTGAAATACATCCTGGACCTGTTTTTGTGACATTCAGCATTTTATTTCACACAAGAAAATTTAATTCACCTCACCCAACATACTGCAGGTTAAATCTGATGGGCAGCTGGAAGTCCAGCTGGATTGTGGCACACTGGTGCTGGCGCCCAAGAGCATCACGTATTTGGATGTCAATCTAATAAGAAAGTACATAAAGAAAAACCTTTATTCATCAGTAAACATCTTCTCCAAATACACCCATCAAAGGATGAACTACACAAGACTGTGATTTGCACCTCCTGGGCAAACTCAGCAAATAAACATACAGTAAATGCTGTGAACTTGATCGCAGTCATAATCTGATCCTGTACGCCCGAATCATTTCAAATAAAGACTCTTTAGAACCGTCAACCCTGAGGCCAAGCAGACAGTCCTCAGTGATGTTGCTTACTGTCACTTATTAAAGAGCAGACCGATGGCAGAGAGCCACATCAAATCATTTGAAGAGACCTAAACGCTCTTAGAGAACCTTTACATATCTGTCTTGGTCAAGGAATGTTTGTCTGTTTTGGCTCTCACTATAAAAAGGAAGGAAAACTGAGATTTTTCAGAACTGGGTGGAACGCTGCTCTCTTTCTTACCTTGGGTCCATAAAACGCCCCGTCTCCAGGGTTCAACTCCCAGTGCTCTTCAAACTGTTTCAGGCTGCTCTCCAACTGCTGCTCGGACAGAAATAAAAAGAAAATCTGTTAGCTTCACTTTAGTTGGTAAGCCCGTACATTGCTATCAAAACTTTGTAAAACATCTAATTTTCGATAATCCCAAAATACTTTCATTTATGTGAGGCAGGAAGAGAGGCTGGTATTTCCCTAGATAACCCTGTCTGAAAACGCATCCCTCTTTAGAAAGTCTTGCACATAGTCCCTGCAGCTCCTACAATTCTACGTTAATGTGACAAAGTTGCTGTGTTCCTTATTACAAGATACATTTACATCATAATATAAACTGTTAGGTGAAACGCATTAAAACTAAATCCCTCCTTTAATAACGTAACTCTCTAACCTGAGAAAGCACATCTGTGTGAGTCAGCCTATGGTCAGGTTTCTTAAATTGTGTTCAGTCAAATCAAAGTGAGTGTTTTTAAGAAAACATGTTTGTCATGTTGAAACCAAGATTTCATGAGAATCACCTAACAAGAACATCACACAAAACATTTTCATACAAACAATTGTGATCAAGCTATCTTTGCTTTAAAACGCATATTCGTTTTGCTAACCAAAAATAGGTTAAAAACACATCCAGCTACTTTTTTATATTATCTCATATAACGATTATTTAAGATTGTTTGGTAACACTGAAACATGCATTTTCTGCACTTAATAAGTATGGAATTGAATAAAACATTTTAACGCAAAACAAAATGTTAAAAGCTCCCTTACTAGTTAAGTTGCTTTGGTTAGAAGAAATGTAAACTATGTATTTCCATGTCAATCAGTGAAGCCTGGGAACATGTATTTAATCAAATAAAAAAAACAGTTTTTTGCATTTGTATAAAATCTTATCTCAAACAAACATTTAAAGTTCGAATCTGTCAGTCCTTGTACAAAAGCGCCCATCCTAACAAATAGGTTTGATAGGTAGTAGGGATGCACCGGTATCGAGCCCGATACTAAGCTCATGTACTCAACAAGTTCACGGAAACACATAAATTGTTTTAATTTTTCATAATGTGTTTGAGGTGGAGTTGTTTGTAACTGTGAAGCTATTCCATTTTAATAAGTCTCACTGTGTTTAAAAAAGGTACAGGCATCTGTATTGGTGTGTACCAGAAAAAAATATCGGTACTCGTACTCGGTCTTTAAATAATGGTATCGGTGCATCCCTAATAGGTACAGTCCTCAAAATACTATTTTCACACAAACTAATATATACTGTAGCAATTCAGAAGCTAAGTCATGTGGAAGACCTTGAACAAAGAACAGATAAAAAAAATCCTGTAACACTAGACAGCAACTGACACCCGTTCACATTTCAAACTAAGCAGCTGATTGGATAATTGATTCTCCTCACACTATTGGCTGCATGTCATCTGTAAACACATTCCTCGCTCTGACCCAGAGCCACACACTAATTAAACCTTGACACGAAACCTTGTCTGTTTAGACATGCTCTACGTTCACATTGCTTGTGTCCTATATTGTCTCACCTCATATGTTCATACTTGTGCAGACAGGATTTTATAATCCCGACATCAAGTGCAGGAAATGCCATCAGGCCCACCCAAACAGCCTCCATCACAGTGGGCTTGGCTGGGTGTGACCTGCAGTTGCAAGACCCATTTACCTGTTCGGCACAGTCCCAGAGGGCGGGCTCTCCCAGACAGGGCGTCGGTCGGGTGGAAAGCAGGCAGTGAAAGGAGAAACCAAAGACACGATACACGCTCCTCACGAATTCCAAACATGCCCTGATTTCTCCCTCCAACTGAAGTGGAGAAAAGACGAGAGAAGAGAAACTAAATAAACATGTGAAGGGCGTGTATGAGAGAGAATAAACACTGAAGTTATAGAGCTGAATCAGACACGAGGCCAACCAGAAAAGCCCACACGAATGAGTGCGACGTTTCTTTTCAAAAGGTGGTCAAAGCAAGACATCCTTTTAAGAGCCTTACAATGAAAACAGACAGAGAAACACTGCGTTTAGGGATGGATGGACATGAAAGAGCTTTTGTGAGACTTTCTCAAGGGAGACTGTTAAGAACAAACATGCTTTCTTTTTATAAATACAGGAAAGATTTAGAAATGGGGTGCAGTATTTTTTGCCACATCTGTCAACAGCAGGTAAATGAAAACATAATTCGTCACATCTGACATACTTAAAGTGCAATTTGAAGACACATGAAAACTGTGATAAAACACATGAATGATGATGAATATGAACTTGTTCTCTTTGAGGTATTTGATGTCTCAAAAAAAAACAGAGCATCTTTTCTGTTATTTTGCCCTGTTTCTGCTGTTTTCATTGTCTGCAAATGAATGAAAACAGAAACAATAAATATTTTTAAAAATTTGGGAGAAATATTGTTTTTCAAGACTGAAATTAAATAACTGTAGTTGGGGATCTGACTAAAAAAATAAAATGTTTTACTGGTTTTTGCCCTTCCTGTAAAACAGTAAATTCATGGATAACAACAATACATTTATTTTTACACATACCGGTGGATTTACCATTAAAGAAAAATAAAACATTTTGTTTGGAACAGTTGTGGCACAACCTTGCATTCGGTGTTGCCAACTACTGTATTTTCAATGGAAAGTAGCGAAATGTTGCCCGATGATGTTACGCACTAATTTATATATCAGTGACGCCATCACGTAGTATCTGACAAGCGTAAGCGCTTCAGGTCTGATTCATGTCTCTACTCTCTGAGCTGTCATATACAGTATCATATTAAAACAACGCACTCAACTGCACAATAGACAGGTTATTATTTATTTCTTTTTCTGTTTCTGTTGGGAGACAACAAAAACGTACGTAATAGTGAGTGAACTCGACCACTTAAAACTGCACAATAGCATTCACCACAAAATCCGTCTGTGTTCATGTTTATACATCAATACAGTCATCACATATTGAATCATAAATTCTCAAACAAGGTCAAAAACTGGTTAGTTCTTGGAAACACAGTTTGTACATGCGTATCAAAAACTTGCTCTCGCGGGGCAGTAAAAGTGAAGCAAAATGTATTGCTAAGTTTATTTAGAAGCCGCTAGATTCGTTGCTAGTTGTTATTGTCCCGGTGACAATAAATAAGTTAATATCACTAATCAGGTCACTGTCACTAATAAAATATAACCAAGTAAAAAAAGAGCGGTAGAGCGGTGGAGCTGCGGAAGTATAAAAGGATCAGCGACAGCAGGGATGGACCAGTGAGAACCAGACTTTTATTATGTTTTATTATGTTTGTGTGGCTGGCAGTCGACTGTGAGGGAGCTTTACTTTCATTTAGTTACTTGTTTATTTTATTAAAAGTGGTTTAACGTTCGCCGGTTCCTGCCTAATTCTTCCTCTTACTTTGAACTTTGTTGCATAAGCGTTGTGAGAGGACACTGAAAAGTCACTTTAAGCAAGTCAACCAATTTACTCTCTATGTTGATTCAATTACATCAACAAGAGTCACACTGTATCTTCAAGGTTGCTTTATAATGAAAATATTTAAATTATATAAAGGCATCAGGCGCGCGCAAAAATGAGCAACACACATACGGTGCTGCACACATTTTTTTAGCCGCGCCGGCCCTCATTGAGATGGAAATATAATGATGAAAAATGAACTTTTCAGAGTGCCGTGCACGCACCTCGGGTCATTTGACTAGAGAAAGTAGCACGGCTTACGTTTCCTGCATGGTTTTAGACGTGAAATGTGAATCCCCCCTTAACAAGTGTTCATTTTAGAATTTGTTTACGAACGAGCAAAAAAAAGCTGTGATATGTGCTTTTCACACATCACCTGAAATTATTAAGTTGATCAAACTGGAATAACATCAGCTATAAGGAGAGCTACTGTTTCAACACTTACATTCACAGACAGTGTGCTCATATCTGTAGATATATTGATTTGGGAGAGATGTATTCAAGCTGTTCACCCAACATTCTGTGCGCTGTTTTTCTTTGCTTTGTATCTTTCATTTGTTTTGTTAATATGAAGTGACGTTGTGTGCTGGATTTCAGGGTTAACAGAGACCTTTGCTCTTTTTTACTTTCTTAAACTTTCTTAGGCCATGTTCAGACTTGACTTCTTTTTTGAAGCTGCTAGCGTCTGTTTTAAATTACAACCTATGGATTAAACCGTGTTTTAAAAAACTGAAGGACCTGTCGTTTCCATGACAACATGCGAGGAATGTTATTGGTCGAGAAGGCTCAAGCTCAAAAAAATAAAATGGCGGCCAAAACGACCATTTGAGCATATTTTGTATAAATGTAAGTTTCACTTTTAGCAACTTCTAATTGCATTTCTAGCGAGAAATTAGTATTGTAGTTATTAAATATGTGAAAAGTTATTGCAAAGATGCTCTCTGTTCAAAAAAGAAGTCAAGTGTGAACATGGCCTTACACAGACAGCTACAGACCTTTGACAGATTTCCCTGAATCTTTTCAGTCATTTATTTTATTATTTGATATTATTTATAAGTAGGGTTGGGCATCGTTTCAAATTTATCGACTGAGATTTTAAAAAATAATCTGCTTATCGATTCCGATCTTAACGATTCTTTGTTTTCGATTCCAAAGTTGTGAAAAATAAATAAAAGTCAAGCCAGATCAAAAATTATTTATTTTGTTACATTACTTCCACTGGATTCCGACCAAACACGAATTAATTGTTTTACCTGATTAAATTACATACAAAGTCAATGCAAAGACGCGTATAGACGAGAACTCGCAGCAGAAAGGTGCGAATGATGCGAATCAGGTGGCTCGATTGCCGCGAACAAGTGTCAATCTCGTTTTACGTGAATGTTGAAAATATCGTTCAGATTGCATCACTCACGTGAAAATAAATAACTTTTAAGGCAAGTAAAAAAGAGCATGGAACGTGATTGTTTGTGTTTGGTGTGAACCCAGCATTACAGCTGAACACAAGCCTTCCTTTCGAAGTGAGGGAGAAGGGGGTCTCACGTGTAGCATCATGTGCCAGCGTTATCCCCGCACTAGTGGCATGGGCGGCTAATGAAGAGCACTCGCAGTCGGCAGTGTGGGCACTAGGGATGCACAACGCATCAAACAGGGTGCATTCTTGTAATTCGGTATGATGAACCTGCTTTGACATATTGCTGGAGACATCAGTCTTGCAACATAAAAGTTTGTCACAATAATTACACTTAGCTTTGTGTTTCTGTGATTTCGCAAAATGCAGCCGAACTTAAGAGCACCTTCCACGGTCCATAGTGTGAACTGAGTTTCAGTTTTCGAGCAGAAGGTCCTCGCAGATGTCAGGTCAGGTGACTCAGGTCTTGACAGATGACGTGAAAATTATGTATTTATGAAAATTTTAATTTTATAAAAAGGATCCGATTCCTTTCTTATGGATCCGATTCCAGTATTGGAATTTAATTTCGATTCCCAACCCTATTAATAAGTTGGCAAAAAACTTAATGAGCCTCTCTGAAATGAGAGAGAGCACAAAAGATAAGAAAAGAACATATGGTACCTGTTCAGGTGTGCAGAAGATGTGTGCGTCATCCTGACAGAAGCGCCGGACTCTGGTTAAACCCCCCAGTGCACCCGAGTGCTCGTTACGGTGCAACGCTCCAAAATCTGCCCAGCGAATGGGCAGCTCGCGCCAGGAGCGCACCCTCTGCTCGTACATCAAACTACATGACAACAAACACACGTCTCCTTTCACAATTATAGAACATTTACAATCACTCTGTCAGAAGAATCTTTGAAATTTAATTTACTTAACTAGATCACTAATTTGTGAGTGAATGATTATATTACAATGTAGTAACAGATATGCATTCACAATGGACTTCCTCATGGACTCACCAGTGGGCGGGGCAGTTCATAGGTTTCAGAGCAAAGGTATGCGGCTCACAGGTCACTGTGAACATATTCTCACTGTAATGCTCCCAGTGTCCTGATCTCTCCCATAGAGATGTGCTGTATAAAGTCGGGGTCACCACCTCGCTGAAGCCCCGCCTCCTGTACTCACTCTGAAAGAATAAGAAAGTGGTTCATATTACTATTAATAATACACTAATATGATGGCAAATTCCAAATGTTATTTTGGCACATGGCATAACAGATACCGCTACTCTGGTCCATCCTAAGCAACTTCATTCCACAAGGCCAAATACACATGATGGCCACTAAATAATTCTGATATTTGTAATCGTGATCCTGGGTGGTCTTAAATCTTTCACGGGTTTTCAAAACTTTCAAATCCACCCTTACTCCCTTCTCGACTCTCGTTGGAAAATATAAATGACACATTTTTAAATGTTTCTTTGTTGAAAGCTACAAAAAAACCATCTAGAGATAGTGTGCAAAATTTGGAATTTAAATTTAACAAACAAACACATTCAGAAGAAATATTTAAGTATTTGACATTAACATTCTGATTCTGTATGTGCTCCTGACATGTCTTATACGGTTTCAAAGCAACAACATAAACGAGTGTAAACAAGTGTTACTGCGCATGTGTGCATTTGTGGACTGCCCTTAACTTCCTGTACACATTCGCAAATAGTAGAGTGCCTGTAGATTATTTCAGATAACATTCAAAAGAAACCAAGAAGCACCGTTACTTTGCTAAACTTGTCTCTCCCATGTTGTGAATTTAGCCATTGATACCAAACCCCAACCACTAGATGTCAATGTCCCATACGGTTTGTTTAAATGTGACAAAACTACAGGACACATTCAACAAATTGTTTATTTAACTGTTACGACCCTCACTTGTCACAATACTCGCTTTAAAAGCCACAGTCTGTAGCATTGGCTGCTACTAGTCAAATTTTCAAAACAAATAAAAAGGCGTAGCTTGATGATGATGAAGGAGTTGTATTATGAGATTACATTTTAATGCAAGACAACAGGCTAGAAAGAAAAAACAAGAGTGAAAGACGTTACCACTACTACATCACAATTTTTAATAAGACTCTTTGTTTGCCATGGGGCTGTGTGCGACTGACAATTGGTGAATTACAAAGTGTAGTGAGAGTGACTTGACAGTAATACGTATAAAACTTTTGTTTCTCCCGCAGTTAAAGCGAAAACCAAGGAAAACACAGACATGACACTACCGACAGGCGATGCTGTGACATAATGAGGAGGGATGTTACCTGGTACAATTACAAATTTCTCTGATTAATTGCAAAATTTTACATTATAAAAAGTTTTAAAAGCATGTGTACAGAATGTTGATCTGGAGGCGAACCGTGCTGACGTAGCATGAGGTTTGTACCTTGATAAAGTCAGTGAGCGTGTTGTATATACGAGCTCCTTTAGGCATAAAGAAACAGCTGCCAGGACTGACATCATGAAAGAAGAACAACTCCTGCATCTGTGATATTTCAAACACAGTAAAAACATCAATAAACCAACAGCTCCATTCTGAAATCGACACCATACATTAAAAAACTGTATTAGGACACACAATTCAGAATGTACAAGGATAATTACTTTATCACATGACAATAATTGTGATAGCAACAACTATGATTATTGATATCGTGTTAAAACTACTCTAGCTTCTCTGCATCTGATAGTGACCGCATATGATGTAGTCTAGATATATTCTTAAAATGGAAAAACATGTTTTTTGTTGGCGACATGGCCTTCAAATGAAAGATCACTTTCGAATAAAACCCCAAGGTACTTTGCTGACGACAAGGTTTTTATGGAACGTCCGTCAATAGTTATACAGTATTCTTGGTTGTTACGTATGGCAGTTTTCAGTCCAATAAGTAACACTTCTGTTTTATCCGAGTTAAAGGCAGAGGGTGAATGATTTCTCATAGCCGTTGTTGATGTTCAAATCACCAAAACAGACACACCCCTACCCCCATCTTTCGCTTTTGTCAGCACACGGCTCGACTAATGTCCATCCTGTGCACCTTACTGCTGATTGGCTACAAGGTTGTTCTGGTACTCGCCCGACTTTGTCTAAACAAGTGTAATTCAGAAATCGGACACCCCCCACATAAAAAGTTGTTATTCATCCAGTTTTTTGATTATCGACAATGCATTCCATTATTCTATCGAACTGCTGTGTTTCGTGAGGCTTCGAGGAAATCTAAAGTTGAGTATCATCAGCATGGCAGTGAGAGCTTACCCCGTGTCGCTTTAGTATAGATTTATTTACTGTATGCCGTTATCATCTGTCTCCACTGAGCTTGTCTATATTGGTTGATTGGTTCTTGTAACATGGTCTGTTTTGCCCGTATTGCATTCCAAAATGTTAAAATATTTTCATCTCGATGTAGCGCTGACATGTCTAGAAAAATGAGCCCGTCTACATTTAAAATAACGAATTTGTGTGAAATTTGAATGGACCCTAAGTCAATGCAGAGGTATGTTGAATTATCTGAATATCACTGTTGTCTCATGACTTATAAGGACTTCCTCTGCACTAAACCTGACCTTGCCGATTCGCCTGTGATCTCTCTTCCTGGCCTCCTCCTGTTCTCTTTCCCACTCCTCTTGTTCTCTCCCTCCTGGAAACGCCACGCCAATCATCCTCATGATGCCCGATGCGTCTGTTGAACCAGACAGTGTTACAGGAGATACCTACAAGAGAGCAGAAATAACAGTATTAAGACAAGCTCGTTTGTACGTTTTAATCATTGAATGTGACAAAAGAGAGTGAGACTAGCAGACATTTGGTAAGTGTATCAAGTACCATGTTGCCTTAACAAGGAGAAAAAACAAAAACGTGCCAAAAGCTAAATAAAGGATTAACGGAACACATCAAAATCCAATCTGGCCTGAACACACACAACCAGACCACCAAGCACTTTTGAACTGAAAAAAGCTACAGTGGAACAAAACTGAGTTATTAATAAACCTCATATCATTGTGTCATAATTCTTAAAATAATGAGAGGCTGCGAAAAGGGAACAGAGAGTGTAAAGGAGAAGAGAAAGAGAAATATTTAACATTGTGTGCGGGAAACAGTGGAAAAATGCGGAGGAAATCGTGCAAGAAGAATATAAACACTGTTGCACTGTTTCTGTGACGACAGAGGGCAGGAGGATGCGACCATCCTCTGTCACGCTATACAAACCACATCAACACAATAAACACATTCAGCTAAACTAAACACGATGACCGTCACAGAAGGGCATTAGGACCCAGCAAACACAGAGCGTTACCTGCAGCATCTTAAAGGCCTTCAGGAAACCTGTGTGTGGAAGGAGAACACCGGAACACACACCAATACTGTCCCCACACCTGAGAGAGAGAGACAAATAACGGCGAATAAAAATTATGACATAACCAACATTTGAACTATTTAAAGGGATAGTTCACCCAAAAATAAAAATTCACTGACCCTTTTTCCTACAATGGTGGCCAAGAATTGTTTGATTACAAGAAATGTAAACAGATAAGGAACAACTCGAGGGTGAGTAAATGAGGACGGAATATTTATTTTTGGGTGAACTTTCCTTTAACCAGGATTGTAAACAATGAGTTTTTTTTAAATGGGCACCGCTTCCAAGTGCGATGTCATAAATCAAATCCAGATTAGACATTTACACTCCATTTTGCAGATATCTTTATCCAAAAAATATGATGACCGTGGTGATGTCATGTAAACATAAAGACCTGTAGAGAGTGACTGTGTTTCCCATGATCTGTTCTTCAGCCAGCTGGAGTCTGACGGCACTGTCCTAAAAGCACACAAAACAAACATTTTTGAAATCACGTAACCTCTTAAATCTATGACTCTGTATCAATAAATCTATGTGCAAACCCAACGCAGAAAAATCATATAATCTTATAAGACATATAAAAGCCATTGGTTGGTTGGCAGGCAGGCTGACCAGGAAGATCTCCCTTAGTTCCTGTGCAGTGACCTCAAGCTTTGTGATGGGCATCTTCGCAGCTGCCATCTCTTTACACCTCTGTTCCACCTCCATCAGAGACAGGTCACTAACAGAGAAACGATTATTAAGTTTTCAGATGCTTTTTTTTAATGCGATTTTAAAATAAGGGGGCATTTAAAATGTTGCCCATTTAAACAGACCAAGAATAAACAACATAACAGACTGCTGGGTCACACGTCAAGAGTTAGAGGGCATTTACTTCTTCTGGAGCAGATAATCACAGTAGAGTCCAGTGTCTGATGTTCCCTCACGACACACTTCAGCATTCAAATGATTCTCCATCACGTTGGCTAAAACACACGCTCCTGTCTGCCAAACCACCTACAGCAGAGCACATAAACACTTACAGATGGTCTCAAGGAATCAGGTTTAGTTCTTAAATAACAGTATGTTTCATAGTACAAACTCTTTAAAAACATCAGGGAAAATGTCATTTCTCGTGATATAACTACCTTACAACAAAATCACAAATATCATACCTGTCTCCCTTCTATTGAGTCAAAGCCCAGTAACTGCAGTTCACAGTCCGCCACAAGAGGGCGTCCAAGCTCCCACAACTCCCCATTCACTCTGCCCACAACTGCACCTTTAATTCTGTAAAAATAAACCGATTAATTTCATAACAGACTATTACAAACAGTCTAAAGCACTTCATCACACAGATGAGTTTGAGTTTATGTCTTTACCGTTGATTCTGGGTAATCTGTAACGGTGTTGTCATCCCTGCTGACCCTTTCACTGTTTTTCCGTCAGCCAATCGGATAATCACATCTTGACCAGGTGCTGTGGGATGTCTGGAACCAGCTTCAGTTATCTCCACATGTCGCTCACATAAGGACTTGAAAAGCCGTAGACGTTCTGCAAGGCTGGCAGATGGCTGCAGCTGGAACACACAGAAGATATGTGAGACTGCAAACTAGAGATTACCCATTAATCACTGTGGAAATTATAACACGATGGTCCGGTTTTACAGACACAGTTTATCTTAAACCCGGACTATGCCTTAGTTAAATTAAGAAATTTACGACGCTTTTATAAAAATGCCTTAGAAGAATGCATTACTGTTGTGCATCTTGAGACAGAACAATGACACTGATATATTTTAAGATATTTCTGGGCAAGTTTAGACAGGTCGCACATTTATTTTAGTCTGTGAAACCATAGGCTCAGTTTCAAAAACAGAGCTTATCTTAAATCAGGACAATGTATTAGTTAAATTAGGATATTTAAGTAGCTTTTATAAAAAATGCATTAGTATAACGTGACTAATGTGGATCTTGACAAAGAACAAGGACAGTGACACATTTTAAGATATGTCACAGTTATTTCCAGTTAAGACAGCTCAAGCTTGCATTCTAGTCTAGGACTAGGCTCAAGCGTTGTCTGTGAAACCGGGCAATAAAGCTTATACATAAACTGTGTAAACCTTTGGAGTATCAATCACATTATGCCTACCTAGATAAATGTGAGGAAAAAGAAAAAATACAATTCAGAAACGGTATGTCAAAAACATTCAGAAACACTGCCAAAACCACAGGAAAAATTTAAAGCGAGTTTATTTGCAAAAACAAATAAGTCTGTTTAAAAAATATATATATACTGTTTTATGTTATCGTGTTTTTATTGTTAGTTAGCTGTATTTTTTGGAGTTATTATTACTTAACAACCTAATTGGTCTGATTTAGATGACTTAAATAACATGTTTCTTAAACATTTTTATAAACAGAGTTATTTGTTTTTACAAATAAACTCAAAATAACTTGAATTAAAAAAAGGAATTACTTTGTATTTGTGAAGTTCCTGAATAGAATGTATACAGTATATACTACAACACATATTACAATAAACTTAAGTGAACTTTCATAGAGCACTTTGAATATTCACTTCAATTCAAAGCCTAGACACATTATCTTTTTTACTATTATTCTCAACTGTATAAAATAGTAAAGTCATAAATTCATGATAAAAAAAGATGGACGTGTGGGAATTATGTAGCTACACCCTGCATTATGGCATTATTTCTTAATAGTATTTAAACTCTCCATGTAAATATTGTTGGCTGCTTTTTTATATGAATATTATATAAATTATAACAAATTATATAGCAATTACACGTATATCTGTAAACAAAAATATAATTTAAGAACTTTAGCACGAGAAATCAAAATGCAATACAATGTGTTGAAACATGACTGTTCGAGTTAGTTAAAGAAACACAAAAGAATAAAAAGTATTAATTTATCTAGTTAATTATACACACACACGATTACTAGAAAGGAATTAACTCCGTTATAAAGTTGCATAATCCAGGGCTTCATTACAATTTTATATATGTTATATACGCTATTACTCTTTTATCATGTGTGATACAAAACACTCGATTTTGATCACATAAGAAATGTTTGAGCATAACGCTGACACTCCAGACTGTGCTGTCAGTGTTACAGCATCTGACATTCACACACACACATAAGAGCTCCTCATGTTATGTACATAATCCGCGCAGACCTGGCTGCTGTGCCGTCTGCTGCTCCGGACCGCTGCTCTCACTGCCGCCTGACACGCGGACCATCTCAACAACAAAGCTAACACCATTTTACACTCAAAGTCAGTCCATATTTTCTCCTCAAAACATCAAATGTTATCCTCGCTCAGAGGGCCGCCATTTTACCGGAACTATTACATGAAGAAACACCGAGCAACATGATTCGCAGAGAAACATATGACGAGTCCGGAATCAACCAATGACATAGGACGTCAATAGAGCGTCATGCGCAACTCCCTAAATACATCCACTGACGCCTGAATGCACTGGATCTCCCTTAATCTGTTAGTACACAATGCATTTAATCACACAAACGTTTACACATCCCTTAAAACAGTGACTGTTTACCAACAATGAACTACGTCGATTTCTAATCGAAAACGTGAGTGAATGTATGCAGAGTGACAAGGACATTTTAAATATTGTACTTTTAACATATCTGACTGCATTAGCCTGTACGGCAGTTGAACTGGAAGAATTTCACAAAATGCACACAATTCGCGTAACCGAATGCGCTTCACAGGTCTTTAAATACTATCAGTTAAGTGTCTGCATGGAAACGCAATTTCCAAATTTAGATGATTCGTAAGATGTTTGTGAATGACAAATATGTAAGTCGAACAGCTTAAATTCAGTATGTATACAATAAAATGCTTACAATTTCTCCATGACCAAGATAACAGAAGGAATCTGAATATCAGTACAATTAAATTGCATCACGGTGTTACTTACAGATCCATTTACGAATAGGACAGTTTCAGTAATCGAATGACAAGATTAGTTTGACTTTGGGTTGAGGATACTATGTCCAGTCTCTATTTGAAAATCTAGAAGTTAACAAAATGTTCACAAATGTGCAACTCTTATATCAATGCAATCCATTTGCACTTGACTACAAGTCAAATACTGTATACAATACAGCATCTAACGTTAGTTTTATATTACAATTGTTTGATTATATTAAGGGTTGTCACAGAAAGTGAGGGAGACACTTGTGCTTTGATTCAGATATGCAGGCTTTGTGAAGTTTAGATTGACATATAATACTATATGGGCCGATTATGTAGACACATCCAACAATTTAAATAAGAATCCAATATAAGAACTGTAAACGTAATTCACATCATGGAGGTTAGTGTTGTACATAATATTTCTTAAATATAGGAATTCGCAAAAATAAAAAAGTAGCACTAGCAATTGTTAAAGATTTGATTGTTTAGTATCATTATTACATCAACCCTTTACACCAAACCAAAGTCTCCAGTTGTAACAACCTGTGTATTTCCTTAGAAAGTAAACCTCAATTTATGATTTTTACCTCTCTTTACTTTTTACCAGCCATAATGGCCAAAATCTGTTGTATGAGAAACATTTAGTTGTTGCAGAACCAAGAAAAGTGGCTTATGGTATACTTTACCAGTCTTATTTTCATTTAGCATGAAAAAATTGAACACTAACCTGTGGTGAGATTACAGTGACCACTTTTACACTTCTGCCATAATAGATAATGTAACAATAAAGCATGTGTCAGATTCATTCTGAATGTTTGTGACAAACACGCAATAAAACAAATATTGGTAGCAAGTGTAAAGGTCTCTTAAATGCTCCTTGTGAAGAACCCTCTAAAGTGAATGCGAATGTACAAAAGACGACGCCATACCATGCTCCTTAAATATTAAACGTTTCAGCATTTCAAGAAAATAACTAATTTTTCTCACACAATGCATAAGCACTACAACAATGTACAGTTTATATTCACAATTAGATAGTGACAAGTCACGCTTTTGCTTAAATAGCAGTGTATCTACATTGCAGGATGTTCTGTGTGCTGTAGCTTTACAAACATTGCAAAAGTGACATCACAATCTGAAGATGCAATCCATGATAGTGTCACTCTTGTGTCTAGAACACTCACAAACTCACAATTTGAATCATCTGAACATGATGTTCTAAATGTATGGTCTTAAATTGAAGAATGGACCGATTTGAAATTCGAAAAAAAAAAGAGATAAACAATCGGAATCAGTGCAGAAAATTAATGAATGAAACCAAACAAAACTTCCTCAACTACCAAATTAAGCTATTTAAAGCTGTTTGTTAACATATGAAACACATTTAACCAGGTTATAGGACTTAACAGGAGAACATTAAATAAAAAAAGGTACATTTGTTCATGAATAAAGCATGACACCACCTGTAAAGACAGTCTTCTTCCTTTCGTTCATGTTTCCCATCACAATGCTTTTATTAATAAGAATACATGGAAGAACTCTATTGGAAATAAATCGCAAGATGACTATTGAAAAGCACTTTGAACAAGTGAGTGGCTATGCTATGAATATTTGAACTTTAACTGTAAGGAAATTTTGCCAAACTTTTCACATCTTGATGAAGGCTGACAAAGCGGCTGCAAGGAGCATAAAGGTCACTACATGCCATCATGGTTGCCCAGTTACTGTATGTAGTCTACGACAATAATTTAATCACTCAAGAAAAAAATTGGAATTCACTTGCTCACAGTGAAAGTGTAACAGAGGTTAAACAGACGAAAAACAGTCCTCTGTGACCTATCAACAGCAGAAAAGTGTTTAACATTGGAAACCACAGAAAATCAAGTGTTATAGGGTGAGAAAGTAAAGGAGAAACAGTTACTGGAAGGAAAGACTAGATACACATTTCTATTTACAAATCGTTAGGTTATCGGACCACACACACACACCCATGCAAACCACATCCATTCTCACACATTACACCAACTGGAACTGAACAAGATAACCACCTTTTGATTTCCTTCATATTCCACAGATGGTTCTGGATTCACCTCCTAGTTCATCCCTGGACTACTTGAAAACGTTTCTTTACAGGGGAAGTGCTGTAACATGTGGCTGCTCTCGGGGGTGGGGTGTTGGTGCATGTCTATGTACATGCGGTATAAGTCTCACTCTGTAATCCCCAGGTGATGCTAGCTTGTACTGCACTACCTATGGCAGGTTGTGTAGAGTGTTTTGCACTCATTCTAAGCAACTAATAACGAGGGGGCATGAAAGGTCTTTTAGGTGTGTTAAAAGGGCCTCCACCGAAACCGGCAGCGGGGCGCTTCGTACCTGGCAGTAGGGAATCACGATTAAGGGAAGATGGGGGCCCTCTGGAAAAGTGAGGAGACCGAAACGTGCGATGCTGGTTCGGGAAGTGCAGAAAGGGTTGAGGAGAGGACTGGCGGCGGGGTCTCTGATTTGGGGTGTTGACAGATTGCCGGCTGGGGATAGACAGGAGAGGACGTGGTTCTCCAGCTGGAGAAGGAAGAGTAGGTGTGGTTGGGGTAGAGGGTGATGGTGGGGTGGGGCCTTCTCGAATTCTGCCCAGGAGTGGTGGGGGAACTCCAGGGGTTCCAGGGCGATGAAGAGGTGGGGCGTGGTGCAGGGCAAACTGCTCTTTTACTGTACCTGGCCGAGGGGGTTCACCTAGTAAGGAAGAGTGTTGGGACTTGTTGCCCCTTGGAAGGACACTACCACTACTGCCAACTCCACGCTCCACTCCATCTTGACGGAGATTAGGGGGTGGAAAAGGTAGAACACGATCTATGGGTACAAGGATGCCACCGACCATGACGGTGGAGGTTGGGGAGAGGGGGAAGTCTCTGGGCGGGGGTGGGGCTTGAGGGATGGGTGGTAAGGGGGGTGGTGGAATTAGAGGAATGGAAGGGGAGGAAAAGAATGGAGGGGGAGGGTGGTGCTGATGAATGGCATGAGTAAGAGGAGGTCGGGTAGGGTCCTCATTAGCATACGGCGGAGGTGGGTACTGCAACGAAGGTGGAAGATGAGTTGGAGGAGGTGGATGGGGAGGAAGAGGAGGGGCCAATCTTAGCTCCTCTGAATTCTCAGAGCTATGGCTGTCAGATTGGTGTGGAGGTGGTGCTTCCATAAACTCCTCCTCTTCATACCAGGCTCCACCCACTCTAGCACCAGAACTGCTCCCTCTCCTCAAGCCTCTTCCAGTCACGCGAATACTTTCCACCGTTTGGATGCGGTTGCCATAATCAAGAGTCTCGATTGGCGCCCCCTCATTGGAGGTTGAAGAAACAAGAGTCTCAATGCGATGATAGGGCTCTCCATTATTAGCGGAGGTTTTCTTATCCTTTCCATCCTCACCACCACTTGGTTTGCGAGATGCTGCACTTTTCACACTAGAACTGTCCGTCTTTCCTTTTATTTTCTGATCTTGCATGGTGGAAGCTGACACTATTTTTCTCTTTAGCACTTCTTCCTCTTTGGTTTTGGTCATAGCCTTAACTGGTTTAGTAGTATTTGGGCTGTAGACAGCAAGTCTGGATGATGGTGGTGTGCGGTAATCCCTGTCTTTCCTCTCATTCTCTCCAAAAACGTCTCGTGGAGTGATAACTGCATCCCAGGGATCATTGTGATATGCTGTAGGTGAAAGATTTTGACCTCCAGGTAACCCTGCACTTTGAGGGTCACTGAGAACATGGGGTGTGTCCATGATTTCATCCTGGGTAGGGGTGCTACCGCTTTCATCTCGGACAGGGGTGCCATCAAGGTTATCTCCACCAACAAGAAGTGGGCTATTGCTTCCCACATCATCCAGGCCGAGCCCAAGAGCACCAAAACCAGGATTTCCCTGAAGGAAACTATTGATCTTAGATTCCAGGCTGGGCACTGCTGGAGCAGACATGGCAGCCTCTCTTGCACTTTGTGTCTCCTTTTCTTTCCTTTTTTGTTCTCGCTCTTTATCGCGTTCTTTTTCTTTCATCTTCTCCCACTCTTTACCTTTCTCTTGCTCAGACTCTCGCCTGAAATTGTTGCCCGTGGGCTTCGGGGTCTTCGGTGTTGTTGGGGTGGTTGTGGGGGAGGTCACTTTTGGAGCAATAGTTGAAGTGGATGACGAGGATGTGGATGAAGAGGGGAGGGCGTCTGTAGTTTTGAGAGAGCCAGAACGAGCTGAGGAAAGGAGAGAAGATAAACCTGCAAGAGAGATTGAACAGATATCAAAAAGTTTGTTAAAAAAATTCAGCATATGTCTGTTTAACAAATAGGGTAAAAGTTTGTGTTCTATTACTCAAATTCAATATTCTTTGGAATCAGAACTAATATAGTTGCCATCCTGGCAATCTTCCTGACTGGTACTTTCTAGCCACACCGGTACAGCTCCTCTTTACCTAAATGTAACTAATTTGAATCCAGCATGTGTTGGCTTTAAGTGAACTGTGTACCAGTAATGTGTCCTACCCTGCCGGTTGGAGCTGTGAGTCTGTGATTTAGCTAGAACATTCAAGATGTTCCCGGGGGAGATGTCCACTTTGGACAGGATGCTAGCCAGAGGGTTGGATAAGGGAACGCCACCAGGGGTTGAAGGAGCTTTTGAGGATGACGCTTGGCTGGATGGTGTAGTGGGTGTACCAGGGGAAGGACGAGAAACAGGACTGACACCTGAGTTGGAAAAAAGATTAAAACACTTAAGTAGCTTTAATGGAAACAGACACAACAGTAAGATCCCTTGGTTCCCAAAGTATTTGTTTCACAAGTATTGAACAAAGCTGTCAGCCACAGGATAAATCACTTTACAAATTTTCATAAAAAAGTTAAAAAGGTACAAACAATGTACTTTAATTTAATATACTTTGTATATTCTGTGTATTTTTCAACTAAATCAAAGAACTGCCATGGAAAACTCACCCGTGGTTTTCATTGCGTTGGAGAGGGAGCTCAGAATGGAGCTGATCTTGCCTAGATCCACGTTGGCCAGGTTTACCTGCAGGGGGGAGGGGCTAACCACAGGGGCAGGCCCAGGTGTGTTGGGTGTGTTAGTTGCAGGGGATGTCTGATTTGTTACAGACCCAGATACTGTCTTTGTTGGAGTTGCCAAGATTTCTGGTGGTTTGGAAGTGGCGACCGGAGAGCTTTTTGAGGCTGCTGGATTTGTCTTGGACAATTTCTCCTTCCTCCCATCAACTAGATAACAAAAAGTATCAAATTACACATTGCATTTTATTTCATAACCCTGCGATTTAAGAAGTCTCAGTGGGCAAGACTAAAACAAAAAAATACTGGTATATGAAACCCTTCAACACTCCCAAGCCAATCTATGAAAACAAATGAAAATTAAGAAAAAATGTGGGTCATTACATATTCTAGACCATGCTAATTTTTTGAAAAACCTTCCCTAAAATCATCCCAAGGGAACAGAAAGTTCTTTGTATCTGTAAATTACCCAAAGATCATGTGAATAATA
Organism: Triplophysa bombifrons; assembly: GCA_029783895.1. NCBI lineage: Eukaryota > Metazoa > Chordata > Actinopteri > Cypriniformes > Nemacheilidae > Triplophysa > Triplophysa bombifrons. Next base: position 12,298,155 of record CM056455.1, read on the forward strand.
AGTGGCAGTATTTTTATTTTCCTTCACATCCCATGTGCTGTCTCACTCTCACCAATGATACCAGTGTTTGCTGTTGTTTCCTCCTCCTCAGACATGTCCATGTCCTCAATATCTCTATTGTCTTTCTGCTGCTCCAACCCTCTATCTCCATCTCTGACCCCGATACCCACGCTGCTCCTGGAGCTCAAGCCGTGGAAGGGCGACTCAGAGCCGGTAGGAGAGGGGGCGTCCTCGGAGGGTGATGGGATTGGAGAGTCATCCAGACTGGGCAGAGTAGCTTTTAGAGCATCCAGTTTACGCTTCAGACCAGAAACACGGTTGCCGAAAGCCTTATAAGCCTATAAGAAGCAGTGAGAGGTTAGAGGGAATCTAAATATATGTGTTCATTAGATTATAGCACTGATTAAGGCTATGTCTTTTTAATAAGAAAATTGCTATTACTTTTCAATACCATAAGATTGGACGATCAGTTCTGGACAATAAATTAGGGGATTTTTTTTCCATTTCCTTTTTTTTCAATAGGGATCCATTCACAAAGTAGTAGATAAACTTAAGAAAATCAAGAAGCGGACTCACATTTGCAACAATTTTAACTTCTTTATACTGCATTTCATAAAAGATGTCTGCGTTTCCCAAAGCATCCTGCAGCGAGGGTCCTGACTTCACCTGATCCTCAAGAAATGTCACAAATTCCTGTAGTTTTGAACTTCCCTCCTCAAAGTCTTTTGAGAACTTATTTCCTTCGGCTTTATCTGTGGGAGAGAGAGAACACGCTCGCTTTTCCCCATCCACTCTTCAGGCAGTTAAAAAATGTTGTTCAACTGACAAGTTACCTTTCAGTCTCTTCAGGGCCTCGATGCTGCAGACGTCCACTCGGAGAGCAGCTAACTGTTTTTCCCTCAAATCACTCTCCTCCAGTGAACGCTTGTATAATGCTAATTGCTCTATAAAGTCAAGCGGCTGATAGACAACAGATTATTTAATTACATAAATAATAACTTATAAAAATGGAGGTGACAAAAGTGAAAGATTGATAGACAATGACTTACAACAAACTCTGCAACAATTTTTGATTTCAAGGCAGTTTTGGGGTTTACTGGAGCTGAAAAAAGGAAGACCGAACAAGGTTAAAGGCATTCTTTTTTTAGTTCTGTGCGTTGTATTCTTTGTGTTATAGAGGGGTTTGGATCAACATGGGAAAGTTAATGGTACCAGAATATTTATTTTGGGCTGGATTATTTTTTAAAGTACCTAAAAGTTATTTTAAGGAACAGACTAAAATGGGCTTTTAAAACTCAGCTTAACTCAAACTGGATGTGTGTAGATCCGAAACTAACCAGGAGAAGGCTGCTCTATCTCCTTTTCTTTCTCTTGCTCCTTTTCTTTCTCTTTCTCCTTTTCTTTCTCTTTCTCCTTTTCTTTCTCTTTTTCCTTTTCTCTCCCTTTCTCCTTCTTCTGCAGGCTGGTCTTTAGCTCAGAGATCAACTCCTCAGGATAAACGTTCCTCTCCTGCCAAATGCTGAAGATCCTGTCCACTGACTTACACACTTTAGCATCCCTACAAAACAAACACAGAGTAAGGCGAGAATTACGAAAGCTCTGCATTAATCACATTCATTCACACTTGTAATTCCCTCACTTGACCAACAGGGCGGCGACAGGCAGAACGTCAGCGAAGGAGGTTCTGTAAATGATGGCGTTTTTCCTCTTGCAGTTCTGAATGACATCATTAGCAAGGTAGAAGAGATTCAGCCTGTGACTGGCGTCCGCTGCAAGGAGAAGACAATGAGTATTAATGGGAACTACACACAGCTTTGTTTTTTTGAGTGAATGACAAATTTCTGCTATTGTGCATTATTGTGCAGCTGTATTAAAATAGAGTATGTATTTTTGTTTAGAGAGTAGAAGAAAAGCAAAACTCAGCTGAAACAATATCTGTAAGAAGAGTAACTGAACTCAAGGGATCTATTTTTTATGTTTGTTTGAGAATTCGATCGGTCTGAAGAATGAGTACTTAAGATCTCTGCCATAAATGGGGGGCGGGGCATGACCATCACGGTAATCATGAAAATATTTGAATGAAAATGCTATTGCAGTTATATTTGGAACCATTTTTAGAGCTCAACAATAACAGCATGAGAGACCCTCGGGCCAGTGCTGTATAGTAACAAAAGTTTATAATTTGCCTGTTTTCATGCCTCAGCTATTTAAATAGCATTAAAAAGATGCAAAACAGAACTCAATTCTATTCTTACGGGGTGTTAGAAATATGCGGGTGGCCAGAAAGCAGCAACTCAGAAAACGCGCAAAATAGGGATGTAATGATTCACCGTAATATTTGACAATTTGAGTCGGTTGAGACATTATAAAAATCGCAGTACATATTTTGAACAGCAGGTCTGATATTTCTTAAAGTAAAAGTTAGGAAAAGCACAGACAAAGTCTTAGTTTGTTTATATTATAGATACTTTGGTATTATTCATTTTTTATTTGATTTGTAATTTAGTTTTGTTATTTGACATAAAATATACTTTTCTTTTACAAAGAATTAAGCAGCATTAGAGAAACAATAAAAGGGCAATTATTCATTTTACCTATTCTGTAAAAAAATTGTGATTAAATCGCATCGCGAGATCAGAATCGTGAATTGAATCACATCGCGAGCTGAGTGAATCGCTACATATCTTGTGCAAAATACTGAATTGAGTTCTCTTTCACGTCTACTTACTCCTACAGAGAGATATGCACATAAAATGAAGCCAAAATACACATATTAGGAAGTATCAATGTAAAAGTAATCCCTTATGACTTAAATGACATGAAGAAGGACAATTGCACTCGGACTCAGTTGGGAGCAACCGTTGCTGCATGCGAGTACACCCCGAGTCAGAACAGCTCACGACTGATTCAATTATAACTTATAGTAAGATTTCATCTATCTTTCATTGAAAACACTGATTATCATTTGTTTTTGTACTTTTGCAACAAAATACTTTGATAACTTGTTGTACTGGTTAGTTTTCTTCAACAATATTTGAAATTTCTTTGAGAAAGGCTAATAGTTTTAATAATATAATAACCTTATTTATTATTATTACATAGGCAAAACCAGGGCTGTACGTTAGCTTTTTTTTTGCACATAGCACTGGTGCTACATAAGTGTTATACATCACGTTAAATACTATTTATTTGTAAGTCGCTATTGATAGAAGCTATTGTATCAATGCAGCTTTCATGAAGAATAATCACTAAAAGCCACCAGGTCTAGCGGGTTGTTTGAACAAAATACTAAACTGAGTTCTTTTTTACGCCTTCTTACTCTGAAACAGACATAAAAACACAAAATTACGTCAAAATTCCCATATTAACAAGAATCCTTTTAAAAGTTCAAAAAGTTGGGAAACAAAATGCATGTGTGTTCCAGTATACTCCGCTCCCTCTTAAAGGGGCAGCAGCATAATAAAGATATCTGTTTATAAAGTTCATCAAACAACAAAGGACGGATCCAAAACCCCTCACTTATATTAAAGGAATTGTGTTCTCTTATACGAGTTGTTCACAACAAATAAAGGAAGAATGTAACTTTAAGAAAGATGTACTTTAAATATGGTAAAGTGTTGAAAGAGAGTTTACACATACAAAAAAATAATTAAATCATAAACAATGATTTGTTTTAATATCTTATTTATTTATTAAGGTATTAAACGCATTTGAATTAAGTTTTAGTGATTATTTTTATTATTATTTTTTCTAAACTAAGGGCTGGTGCCACCAGTGCCACCTCTCTCAAATGTTAGTCTAGAGGGTGTAGGGTGACCATATAAGCCATTTTTCGGACACATCCTTTCATTTGTCCACCTCATACATTATCAAGGTTTATTATTTCAGATTTTATTTCAGAAAAGCAACCATTATATTTCAACGTAAGAATGAAACAACAATGATTATATGTCTTAAGAGAATGTTTTTTAACTAAAATGTGAGAACCTCGAAGATGTATTCGGTCAACAAAACGCAACCTCCAGAGGACGCAACTGAAATCCTGGCCAGGACGTGTCCAGGAAAAATGAAGAAAACAGGCTAGTTAAAGCGTGATGAGAGTCTCACAGTACCATGATTTATTCTAATTAACAAAGTATTGAAATCTTTCTGAAATTTACTCAAAGTGAAAGATCAAACTTCAATCAAAACATTAAGTTAAAAACAGCGTGTCCCTATTTATTTATTCATATGCCACAATCTTTAATGTTCAGGGGAAAAAATTACTAGAGCAAGATGACAACAACTTTGTTTACACCATCACAATGTTAGCCATGTTGCCAAGGAACGAGTGGTTCTAGAATAGAAAACAACAGTGTTTCTCATACATTCATTTATTTGTGATGGTCTGCATCACACACACCCACACGGGCCACACATTCTTGCCAATACTGTGGATTTAGCATTAGCTTTACCACCTTCAAGACCCCACGTAGAAACCATAAAAGGTACATACCGACAAATCTAGCAACTTTTATGGAAAAACCTAGATCTTCATTGTGTTAAAATATGTCACCAGTGCCCCGCAAGCATGAGGTCCGGCTTACACTGCATAGGATGGCTTCTCTCTCTGCGTCTATTCATTCATGTGAGTGGCAGAGATCCAGCTCATTCAAATTGACCATATAACACAGCTGATTTGTCAGTGAACGTGTGCAAAAACAGTATTTCCAAACACCTGTCACTGTAACTGAATGATTGGACGTATGAACACTTACTTTGTAAAAACTTTTGCTGTAGTTATGCAGCTAGTTGCCAATAACGTACTGCAGGGCAGTCGTGGCTTTACGGTTAGAGAGTTAGACTCGTGATCAGAAGGTTGCCAGTTTGATCAAAGACAAATTATCATTAAGCACGAACAAGTCTTTATCTTTACAGAAAAAACTATAAAACAACAGCCTCATGCAAAGCATTCTGCGAACCAGAAATGAAACTTTTTCTTTTTTGGTTCCCTGAATGCTATAGTCTAAAATGGCTCGAATTTCGGCACAGGATTAAAATAATTTAACAATGTAAGCAATCCTGCACTTCTTCTTTTATCAAATAATGAAATCCACAAACAAATTAACCAAATAAAACCAAGACGTGAGAAAGTATGTTTTTATTCTAGAATATAGTTTCACAATCAGCAGTGCCTTTTCTGTCTTTTGCTGAGCCCTGTTGAGCATCAGCGTGTATACACTGTCAATGATGTGGTCTGCGACACCCTGATTGGACACTGCAATTTGCACTGGAGCCCTCACATGCCTCAAATTAGTCCTATATACTGTACTGTCCACAGTTTCAATGTGCGGATCGGATCGAATGTGACCGGCTCAGTCACCACCTGTTCTTCAATTACTTGTATCACAATTTCAACTGCTCTAATTCATTAGTCAGTGATAACAGTTTATGATTCGTGATTTCATTACATAATCCGATTCATTTATGGACAGAAAACACAAAGCACGTTTTAGAATTTGTAAATCGTTAAACAATAATAATAATTGAAACGTTTATTAAAAGTTTTTAAATAACTATTAAATCATACTTGTTTTCTAGTTTGCTGTATGGTGAAAGAAAAATATGCTAAACCCTACATATGTTAACTCCCAGAATATTGTTTACAGATGTAAATGCCCTCAGAAACGTTTTCGAGAAAGATTAAAATCCGATCAAGCAAACCACTTGGAAACTGGACAAGGGTAATGCATATGGTTGTTGAGGCCACACTTGTCAAGGCTTTGCTCCCCCAAACTGAGTGCGTCACTGGCCAGTTGTCCTTTCTCAAGTTCGTCATTTTTAATGTAGATGCGCAACAATTGTGCTCACAACGTGCTGTGACATTCTCTCTCCGCAGCGTAATGAAACTCAGCAAAGCAGAGCTACTGCAAGAGAGTTTTCTGTGCAAGAAATCAATTTATCCTTTACATAAACTTATCTCATGGATGCTTAGCATCGGCATACTCCAAACCTGTTTAATACATTAATTAATAAATTGCAAATCAATAAAAAAAATGTTTATGGTATAATTATTATGGATTCGATTGCTTATACCTTAACTCTGTCAACTCTGAACATAAAGTGTTTTAAAGCACATCTTTAACTGTAGCATTCAATAATAAAACATAATTAGAGTATTTGGGCTAATTTAATAAAAACAAAATTGTGTTCTATAAAAAGCATGCGGCATGCATAATACACATTTTAACACTATCGAGGTACTACTACACTGGAACAATAAGTTCTAAACCATCTACATAACAACATTAGCAAATGAAATAGCAATCGTTGGTATCGCAGCGAATATGCTAATGACATGCTAAATGTTAGTTAACAACTTCAGACACAATCAATACAATAACACAATTCATAAAAAAACTCCCAAAGTTTACCAAACATAATGAAATAATATACTATACTATACTATACTACTATATTATAATACTACAGAGAGAACCCCCCAGCTACTGTTGCTGTGTGGATGTCCTAATGCAGGGGTGTCCAATGTCGGTCCTGGATCGCCACAGTCCTGCAGAGTTTAGCTCCAACTTGGCTCTTGGTTTCTAGTCTGCTTTGAGAGACATTGATAAGCTGTTCAGGTGTGTTTGATTAGGGTTGAAGCTAAACTTTGCAGGACACCGGCCCTCCAGGACTGACTTTGGACACCCCTGTCCTAATGTCTTTCACTGGCAGCAGTCAGTGTGAAAACTTTGTCCGAAGTTGTTTTTGGTACATTTTGGACACTCTTTTTTTCTAAGAGAATTCAAGTGGGACTTAAATATGTCATTGAGGGATCTATAAAGGATTTAAAATAAATATGGTGATCAAATGTAATTTGGATGCGAGGGTTTACAGATAACAATGCAAGCGGGAGAAGCCTCATGTTACGGTCGTCACGATCGCAGATGACAACATCTAGGATCAATTGTTCATGCACCCCAGGATATGATTAAATTAATTTACATTTAACCAGTTTAATATGGAGAGATACTGTAGAATATAAACCAACATTTCAATGTACATGCTGTGAGAACAGTTAGCTTTTAGGTTTGTACGTTGGCATGGTCAAACCAACTAGTTTTAGCCATAGATACGATACTGAAGCACAAGATGACATTAACGATACAGTGTTTCTCTATGGCGCTGAAGCCTAAAATTGTCTGGGTTCTGGTCCCTGTGCAACTCATATTCAACTGCAATAGGCTCATCCGTGTTCGAGGGGAGGGCTTACCGATAGGTCAATACCATTAATATAAGTAGCTGCGTTTACATGGACACATCGGATTGGAATCAAATTTAGCAATCTGAATGCAGTGTTTACATGAAAGGTAAATTAAGCAATCTGATTAATGTGGATGTTTACATGCCAAGCTTCAAATACGATATAACCTGCTGACATGCGCATACTGCACAAGTGTTCACCTAAATACCAACTAAACAGTCTTTTAAAGCACATGTTGTGTATATTTTATTTTACAAACAGCACGAAAAGGGCAGAGCAATATCTTGTGCTAATGAAGCACAAGCACATCCGATGTGGTTTTACCATGACAAAACTACCAAGACCCACAAGAGCGTATGCAGGCAAACAATAATTAAAATATATGTTTAGCAACAATACCAAACATTTGAGGTGATAATATGCAGATTAATATATCAGCATTAACTGTAAACAGAGACGGGCAAGGTGGATGCGGGTATCATAATAATAATATTCACAAAATGACTACTCAAACAATGTTGTACGCACAGATGTATTTACTTTATGTCACAGACACCAGCATAATAATGTACAATTCATAAACACAAATAATGTCGACATATTAATGAAGCAAGGTTGTTACTGCGACTTACCATGTTAAAAACAGTTAATCCTTCCAAAGGATATGCAAGTAAACAATAAATAAAATAAATGTTCAGTAGTCTACTACGAATATAAATGAAATTTTATGATTAGATACTTTAGCCTACAGTATGTTTGTACATATGTAAATGTATCTCCTGTTTTAAAAAGGAACTGAAAAATTGCGGTTAAAAACTCAATCCAGGAAACATTTAAATGCATAGACATTTTGAATGCATAGAAACATTAATATGTTCATTTAGAGATGACAAGCATATGGATATTTGCACCGCTTTGTCAGATTTATGGTTTCATTAGCAGGAGCTCCGTTCCGTGCATCATACGCCCTTACGTCTGTACGAGCCATAGCACATACGCACTTCCTATTTCGGTTTTAAATCTGATCAAGTGTTTACATGTCCTATCAAGCGGATTACAAACGGCATCAACCACCCCTTACACTCCGACTGAAATTTCAATCTGCTTGGGCATTTTTTATCTGATTGACGTGTATATATGGAGCGTATTCATTTGGATTGGAGTTTTAATCAGATTACATTGGTCCATGTAAACGCAGCTAGTGAGTGTTTTGGGCCCGTCCTTTGTTGTTGTTTGAGGAACATTATAAATAGAGATCTTTATAATGCTGCTGCCCCTTTAAGAGAGAGTATTCGGATATTTTTTGCGAGTATATGGATATTCGAATCTAATGTCACATGCGTTTGTTTCCCAACTGTTTATGTTCATGAAACATACTACACTTATGTGTTCGTTTCAGAGTGAGAAGATGTGAACGAGTACTGTTGTTTGTTCTCTGACATTCTTGTTTTCTTCAAGCAAAACATATTTTATATATTTTATTTTATCTAAGCTCTATCGGTCCTTCCGCCTCATCATCAATCACATATATAACGTCTTTAGGGGGCGGGGGCATTTTTGGATTAACAAATGTCTGAAGGAGGGGAGAAGACATTGAGTGACTGGATGCGTCGATGGCGCAATATACAATTTCTGCGCATTAAATTTACAATGCCATTTGGTCGCAGTCTGGAGACCTGCCAAGTGCGCTTTTCAGATATTAATCCTGCCTGGTGGAAAGCAAATGAAACACGGTTCCTGAGGCGTCAACATCTCTACATTACCGGGATATCCGTGCCGTCTTAAAGGGTGTTTTTCTAACTGTCAACATGCTCCAGGCTGTCCCCACAACACGTTAGCATGTTACTTTATTAAATAAAACCTAGCCAAGCTTTAGATTGAGGTAGGCCTGCTATTTTATTTGAAGAAAAAACTTCAGTTCTGCTATGTTTTCATTTTGTCATAATTTGCTAATTAGGTCATTGTTTGCCTGTTTATTTTATGATTTTTATTTATATTATTTTAGCTTTTCTCCATTCTCCATAACGCTGCAAGTTCGGGAAAATGTTATAATATTTGAATCCATGTGCTGTTGTCCTATACTGAAAGAATAACTTAAAAACCCAAAAGATAGCTGGACATCATGAAACGCAAAGGTTAAAAGTTGGTGTAAACCAATATTACATGTGTTCTGAGTAGGGATGGGTATCGTTAAGGTTTTAACGGTACTACTACTTTTATCGATACCACTTATCGGTCCGGTACTTTAACGGTACTCTTATCGGTACTTTTTTGTTGTGTTTTTTTTATGAAAGACAAAACTAAAGCTGGAGTTTTTTTCACTTTTTAAAACATTCGTATTCTTTACATTCGTTGACCTAACATATCTTAATGCAGGTAAAAGATGACTGATACCCGCCTATTATTCATAGAGAATTAAAATAAAATGCATGTGGTCCTAAATTTGTTTATGTTTTATGTTTTTTGTTGTTTTTGTTTAATAATAATAATAATAATTATACAGGTTTGTTACCTCTTGCAATTTACACAAACACAAAAAAAGTTTATGTATTTCATCGCTACAAATGAATTTTTTAGGTAAGCTCTGCTTTATAATTTCTTAAGCATAATTTATTATTATTCATCCATTTTAAACGCAGTACTGTGAAAGCAGTTTTTATGTTTAAGATTTATTTAGGCTACTGCATAAAAAAACACACTCTAAAGATTTATATGTAGGCAAATTTTTTATGCGATGTGTGTTTATTAAATTATTACATACTAATTTAAAGAAATCTTATGCAATGTTTATGTCTGTGTTATTTAGGAAGACTGCTAGGCTAGCATACAGAGGACGTGGATGATGAACTATTAGCTAGCAGGCAGTCGAAAACTTTCCATTTCTCTGTCTGCACATAATGCACTTTAGAGAGATGTTTAGCCAGATTACTTGTGTTACCGCTCTTACAAGCAAAAGTCTTGTTGCACTTGTTGCAACGAGCATTATCTGTATACTCGCGTGAAATGTAGCCAGACTTTAGAACGTTTGTTTCTCTCCGCCATCGTCACTCTATTATGCGCGCCGCGAGCTTTCGTGTTGTGTGCGCGCGAGCTCTGTGTAGTGTGGGACGGACGTACATTTCGCGTGCAGTGCGAGATTGCGAATAACGAAAATGCAGGTAAATGTTTTAAATATTATCTCAAATTAGAAATGGCTGGTCAGTTAAAATGCTAGGTAACGTTTATTTAGCAATAAAAAAAGAGGAAATGAAGTACCGATAGCAGAACCGTTAACGTCAGAGCTTATCGATACTTCGGTCTTTCATAATTTAGCCCCGAGACCAATAAAGTACCGAGTTTCGGTACCCATCCCTAGTTCTGAGTGTACCACACTATAAAAAATACATATAATGTATTATATACATGATAGGAATAATGTAGCAGAATGTAGTGGTTGTCTATTCTAACCTATATTCAGTAAAAAAAAAAACATATTAACCAAAAATTAAAGTTGACATAAAATGTAAGAATACAATTCATACAATTTCTCAGACTCAGATTAAAGTGGCACATGCGCCGTGCAACGGGCACTCTCATAGACGGGCGTTGGAGACTGGCGCAGAAGTCAGGAAATTGTTGAATAAAGTTTTATTGCACACAATTTTTTCTTTTTTCGCTTCATAAAATGAAGGTTCAACCACTGTAATCACATGAACTATTTTAATGAAATCTTTAAACTTTAAAATTTCTGCACTTTGAGTGTATGTTACATTGCTGTTTATGGGGGCATCTCAAAGCTCTCGAGTGTGACCTCATCGAAACCATCTTAATTTGTGTTCCGAAGATTAACACAGGTTTTACGGCTGTGAAACGACTTGATGAGAAAATTTTATTCATGACAATGTTCATTCTATTCCTGAATGTATTAAACACATTTGAATGAAGTTTTAGTGATACTTTTTTCTTACCTCACCATTTTACGCTGGTGCTACCAACTGAATAACTTGGTAGCAGCAGTGCTAGCTCTCTCAATTGTTACTTCCCACCACAAACAATTAAACGAGAAAAAGTAAACTATTGCTGTTATTCAATAGCATTAATTTAAATGCCTCCTTGCAATATTTTCAGTCCCGACTCGTCACATATTGATGTTGAGGTTGGCCAGTGTGTTGGCCAGTGTATAACTTGACTGCAAAACGGGAAAAACTTGCACGCTGGTTTTAAACCCACACGTGCATAGCAATTACTATGAGTAAAAGCACGACCCGTGCGCATTACTTGGAAAACTCAAACATTATAAATTTCTCTGGCACAAGTAAAAGCTCTAGCTGCATGCATTCCGAGCTCTCATGCACAGAAAATTCAGACTCTGTAGATTACAAACACTCTCTGTCGCGAATAAAAAGCCAGAGTCACACATACCAGACTGATGAAAATCCAGATCCTACAAACTCTATTTAGTGTGAGAAAGCCTAAGCCACATGCATTGCAAGTAGGGTTGGGCCGATAGACAAAGACATCGTCCAGTTCTGATGGCTGACAGCCATCACTATGTTGAAAATCACAGATTACTTAAAAAGCCAGTTTGTGAGCAGGCGGATCACGAGGGCAGGGAAACGTTATTCCAGTCTGTAAATTAGCCAATATTCAGTAAACAAGTCGTAAATATGGTGTCATTTGCTTTAACATTATATATTTGGATATTTTGTCTTTCAGCTTCGCTTAGCGAATAAGCTGCAATACAAAATAAACCGCTGCCTGTTGCTTATCTACTGTCACTGAATGTCTGAAAAAATCACCATGAACGTTACATTAAAGAAAGTGTGGTGACAGACGGAGGTGTGGTGATTTCGGCTATATGATGACACATTAAGAAGTTAAGTGACTAAATGGCCTCCGCTCGCAAAATTGACCTTGTCTCACATCATGTCATCTGTTTCCACGTTGCGCTGTTCACGTTCGGTATAAATTAGGATTTGAGTAAAACAGTGTGCCCTACTTACAGTAGTGATGCGCAGATTGCAAGCAGCGAGACGTAGAAGGGCTGTTATAAATATTGTTGCTAATTAAATCTAATCTATCAAATTTGAAAAGCAGGACATGAATAAATTATGTTACTGACGAGATGCGGGAAAAACAAGTAATGCAGGACCAAAATGAAAAATAGGAGAATTAAATGTTCTGCTGTTGGTTGTGAACTATGCAGATAAGAAAATAACCAAACTACAATGGTGTCCAATCTGCATATTGTTGATTGTAAAAATGAAAATGTATAAATAAAAGGCTTATAAATTAAAAGCTTATGTTTCTCTTCAGCTACATTATAAAAATAAGGATTATTTTCAATTAAAACTTAAGACAATTGAAAACGAACAAACTAGGCTTTAATGAGAAAACTTGCACTATATGAAAACGAAAAATTGCCTTAAATTAAAATTCAAAATAGGTCATTAAAAACTAAAATGACTTTAAATTAAAATTGTAAGTTATATTTGCATTTTAGGGGTTAATACATTTTATGACAAATGATAATTAAGATAATTTTATAAAATCAAGTTCACTTAAAACAACATACTGTATAACACAAAACCATATCAAAATGATGCTACCATGAAGCGCACATTTTACAACGCAAATGATCAGGATGGTACCACCTCAGCCTAATTTTGAGCTAGGAAAAACCCTGATAAAGATATAAAAAAGTATTTAATTGGTCGTCTTTGTTAGTAAAACAACAATGAATGCTACATAATAATAGCTCAAGCTGTCACGGACACAGACCACTTCATATTTTCGCTTTAAAGGTCTTTAGACATACAGTCCGAAATTTTCTTATGCGTTTTTTCCGTAATTAGCGCTTGTTTGTACGGTGTCTCTGAATTGTCAAAATGCCTCTCAAAATGCTTGCTACGGATGCGAAAAACAGAGAAAATCGAACCCAGTCCGAATTTTTTAATGACGGACGAAAATATCACAGGCAGTGTGTGAATGTGATTGACACAACGCAAGGTCGTATTTATTTTTTATTTTGCAGAAATTTTGGAAGCAAATTTCGGATTTAATGTGCAACGGACTTAAAGAGCAGTTTACCTGCGATCCCATTTTTCAACCTTTAAAGCTCAAATTTCTGTGCCAATTGAGATATTTCTTCTGTTATTAGTGTTAGTTAATATACCCGGTCTGACGCCATTCGGTCCGGTGTCATTCCCCTCGCCATAGAAGAAAAAAATGTCATCTCTAACAAAAATTGACGTTTGCTCATGCATTAATAGACCTCCGTTACACTTTGATCGATCCGCATGTTTTTGAGTGATAAAGTGAAGTTGACGCCATTGTTACTGTTTATTGCAAAAAGCCAAAGTTTATGAACACAAGTGAGAGGGGCACCTAAAAATCACAACAGCTGAGAAGCGGAAGCCAATCATAAAAAACCTGGGCTGGTCAGCTTTACCAATCAGAGAGTTTCAGAAGGAGGGACTTTTTAAAGACTGGAAGATATCCAGTCGTTTTGTTAGAAGTGGGACAGTGATGAACAATAGACTTGAAATATGTGAAATATAAAGCGTTTTTTGAATTTAGAAACATGAACATCTATTGTTAAACACCCAAAAAACATAATCAAAGCCCATAAAACAGACAAAGACTGGGTCCTTGCATTAAAGAAATGCAAATAAATGTTGTATTTGTAATTTTATACAATTGTTATACTTAGTTTTTAGAACTTCTTTTAAGTTGTATATTGGCTATGAAATGATCGGACACAAATATAATCTGTCACTCTTCACAATCCTCCTTTATTATCCTTTTTGCAAAAAGCTGTAATTTTGCTACTGGTCTTCATTAGCCAGGTCTTATTTTTAAAAAGCAGTCTTTATTTTTACCACATAAAATGTAATTAAATTAGCTATAGCTCAAAACTCAAAAGCATCTCAGAACTAAATTATGATACTAAATGATACTATGATACTAAATCTTACAGTCTTGTTAAATGGTGTAAGCACTCTTGTTTTCTGATGTGTTTTGAGTGACTCATTTGATGGATTCAGACAGTGAGGCTTGTGAGGTCGGTGTTTGACATACGAGTTGTTTCAACAAAATTAATCGGTTCAAATTAGGGCTGCAGCTATCTATAATTTTAGTAATCGAGTATTCTACCAATTATTCCATCAAATAATCGAGTATTCAGGAAGGAACTTTCTTTATTAAAGAGCGATACAAAATATACAAGAGGAAATAAGACAGGTCTCTTAAAATGAACAATCAAATTGTTTCCTTTTTAGAAAAATAAACATAACATAAACAAAACATAAATAAAAACAGAAAGAATCATTTCTAAGGTAAACAAATAACTTCAGCTTATGCTTGATGCATTTAGTTTTCCCTAAATTAGTTTTAATTTTTCAAAGTTCCGTTTTTTATTTTATACTATTAAATGGTAATATATTTGTCCACTTAAAACTACTGTTTTTAAACTGACTTATTTTGGCAGGTCGTCTGAAGATTTTAAAGTATGTGTTTGATAGCTTCACTTCATATAGTTTCACTCAGTAAAATGTTCTGAAATAAGCTCTAAGAGCAACTATGGAGATGAAGTTCATGTTTTCATGTCCTCATACAGCGCAGACGCAGACAAATCCATGAGAATCACATCTATATTTTTGAAAACACTAGTGAAAGCTGTGTATTTTTTTTTAAATATATAAAAAACAATCTTGGAAAATGACTAATCGTTTCGCCAGACAACACCCTTATAATTTGCGGGTGTCTTGTAGAGCCTTTTGAAGCTGCGATGAAACTGAAATTTTAACCTTAACCAACCTCGCCCTGTTCAAGTCCATTATATGGATAAAAACCTTGGAACGCTTTCATCATAAGCCTCAATTTGTTTTTGACAGATGAAATAAACACATGGACGGCTTGTATGAATTGCGGGAAAGCGAATTATCATAACATTTTTATATTAAATGGAACTATTCCTTTAAAATTATAAATGCAAACCAAGTCATCCAAATCTTAGCTATTATCAAATGTAGGTAAAACTACTCAGAGCTATAGATTCCCATTCCCCACATTATGCCACTCTGCAAAAACTGTAAGGTAGAGCAAAAAGTCATTTTAGTCTCTTTGTATAACATGCGAGCGATCTTGTCTGTAAAATTCATGCAAACGTTGTGTTTGTTTCGTAATGGGTAGGCAGACTAGGGCTGCTACTAAAGATTTTTGTAGTTGACGACTATTCGTTCATTTAGGCCATTAGTCGACTATTCACACGTTTATGAAGTTAATTTAAATATACATGGGGAATGGGGACATCATATGATGGTTTAAACTTCATGGATGAAAAGATGTTTTATGTAACATTGCTAGCATGGTTCTTAATTAGAGAGATAAACAAAAAACTAATATTATTATAATCAGCCTTTAAAATATACATTTTACGAACCAAGACAGCAAAAAAGTTCAGAAGTTCGGACACCTAACGAAACCTTCTTTCTCTGGATTAAACTGCTAAAATATCCAATAATGTGAAATACAAGTAATTTCTTCAAAAACTAAACTGTAGCCATCTTTCAAATGTACAATATAAAATAAATAGTAAATAAATGAATAAATATAAAAACAGCAAACTGAACCACTTAAAATAACATATCATTGAAAATAATCTTTTACATTTACGCATTTAGATGCTTTTATCCAAAGCAATTTGCATTGCATTATCCAATACATTTGTTTCTTAGTATGTGCAATCCCCTGGGACCGAACCCACAACCTCGTGTTGTTAACGCAATGCTCTTACCACTGAGCCGCAGGAAAGTTCCCCGTTTTTACCTTTCGTCAGAACTTGATCGTGAATGTGATTGTGAATGGCAGGACGTAGGCTATCGCGAAGGGAGGCCCGCGTGTTTCCTATTCATTAGCTTACATTCAAATGCCTGGTCAGTTTTGCAAAACGCGTGCGTGTGTGGTCAGCAGAGACTCAAGGTGGATATGCATCTGTCACTCCCCGCGTCCCATGCACACATACACACACAGACGCACAGTGGTGCCGTCTTTACAAAGTTTTTCCCTTATAAAATATCATCTTTTTGGATTAATATTAGCTTTCAGCGAGTGGAAAAATGTCTTTCTCTGCGTTTTCTCTGTTCGGTGAGCGGCAGAAGTAGCAAATATATGACCAAACAAATTAGGCTTATTTGTACAAAACACCTTTTACAGGCACGTGTCATTGTTATTTATTGGTCGGGCATATGAACATAAACATTTGTCTGTAATTGGCCTATTATTTTATGTCAGACAACAGAAACATTAAATATATAAATATAAACATCTGCTCAGCTGTTGGTAACAGAGACATTTCAAAAGCATCAATCCCTACTGCAAGAACAGTAAATAATGTAATACATTTGCTGTGATCATCACCCACTATATATTGTGGAAGACGAAGGGTTTCTGCGACTCATGTAACAGGTTGTTATGTTTTATGTAAATATGTGACTTGTTTCCAATATTCAATTTTCGATTCATGAGACTTTCTCTTCTCTTAATGTTAATATTTGATATATTATGCATTGTTGTTAAATATGGTTTAATAAATAATGCTTATGAGAAAGCTTCAAATAGCTCCTATAATCTGTGACCTGCATCAGACGATAAAGCTTTGATCAAGGTTTGGTGATTGGTTCTGATCAGTGCACCCCTAGTATACAGGTATTTTTTCTGTCCGAATAAACATCAGCTAGGACTGTCACGATAATTAAATTTTCTTTATTTGGGCTTTGACGAGTATGACAATTAATTTTTTACCTTTGACATTTAAATCTCATAGATTTTTGATTCATCTTTGAATGGAACATATTGTTCTAAATACAATACTTTTTTTTTTTTTTAAATGGGTTGATTTTTTAAAATTGGGTCATCATTTATTTAAAATTTAGGCTTTTAAATTTCAATAATACAACCGCCAAATACTGGAAATTAAGTAAATTGATCAGGAGTGAATTGAAGCCACCATTAAAATGTCCTAGAAATGCTTCTAGTTTTTTGTTTCTCACATGCAAAACTAAAATAACATTTTACTTCTATGTTAATGAAATTTTGGTAGACTGGTTTTTACACTGAGATTATCTTAAATAATGGAGTGTAACTATACTTCGTAGTATGATATTTCGCGATTCAAAAATGTTACGATGCATATTGTAAAGAGATGGAGATATTTTACGATATGATGTTTAATTCCATTCGTTGAGCGTTCAAGATGCTACCTCTGCGCCAACGTGTCCCCTGTGCTTATCTCACATATGCGATAGAGAGAGAAGTCTCCGGGAGAAGGGCAAGCACAAGACACAATCTGTGGCTCCGCATGGTTTACAAAGCATCTTATTTTCCTTCACAATCGCCTGTAAAACACAGCAAACTTGAAGCGTGACTGCTGGCGAGTCACCACGAAACTCATTACGAAGGCAAGCACAGACGTTTTTATTTGGCAATGTTAATTGATCGGCTAACGTTAGCTGCTGCATAACGTGATATGCAATATAAAGTAAACAAAAAGAATCCAGCGCTGTTCCGATCAGAGAAGTGATGAAGAGAGTAATACTGTACATTAAAGATTTAATGACACAGGGCTCTAGAGTGCGACCAATTTGGTCGCAAATGCGACCTTATTTTTCAATGGTGCGACTAAAAATAATCAGAGGTCGCAGCCGTTCGAGGGAAAACTCTGTTGTCTCCGCAACTCTGAAAGTCTCCCTGTGATTCAACAGCAGACACACTTCAGGCCCATATCGTGGTCTAAACCAATCAGAGATAGTGAAGGGCGGACTCCCCTCTGATTGGCCGTGAACCAGATATTACTGTACGTGTTGTGAACCAGAATTCGCGTTAACCGAAAATGATCCGTCATTGATGGATTTTTTTACCAGTGACGGCAAAATCTGAAGGCCGTCTGTCATTTTGGAGGTTAACAATGAGGGCAATTTGTAAATATCCATTTCCCTTCAGCGTGATATGCTCGTGAAGTGACCTGCGTGTTTTCACTTGTCATTGTTACTGACTAGACAAATGTGACGCGGTCTTGGAAAACCCGTCGGATGTCGCGCTGGGACGCGGGAAAGACAGTTCACCTATCAAAGTAAACCACATAATATGAAGAATGAAGGAGTATCAATGCACATTTCCCACCAGTCCTGTGTGAACGATAGCATGCACAGTTTTTTATACAATGTTTTCGTGAGATGACAGAGCTCCCAGTCTGCAGCACCAGGAGTTATCACTGCTCCGCTGCTCACGCGAGCCGGACCGCGATCTCGAAACATACAAGAGATGATCAAAAGTCCAGACACTATGCAAATGAAAAACAACGTAAAACTTGCTTCACTGCTTATTAGTTGTTGTCGGTAATGTTTGATAGTTTTCTTGTGTAGTGATAATGGCAGAGCTCTCGTTCTTTAAGTGTGACCTGCACCATTTTCCTTACTTTCGTTTTATTGAAACGGTTTTGTACAGTATTTTCTGACGTCACGAACATACTAATTACCACCTAACGCCACCTTGCACCATAGTGACAGGTAATAATAGATAATGACGAATTTTTTACGAGCCTGTCATTCAAAATGACGGAAAATAAGAAAGTCTAGCGCAACCTCTGGTGTGTAAGTTTGTAAATGCGTGTGCTGCAGTCAGACAGAGAGGTGAGCGGCCTAATGCCGTCGGTTAAACAGAGTGGATGTGGCCGCGGATGTTGAGGGAAGATGAAAAGAACCATTTACAACTTTTTTTCATGAATAATGTTAAGTTAATGTCTGATCCGTCCGAAATTCATAAGCAATGTATCTGACACGAAGCAAACAACCTCCCAGGTTATGTCAAGCCCTGGTCACTTTATCTTGAGATCTTAAGTTTAAATTTCAGTTCACTGAAGCACTTTAAGCACCTACACTTTTTCAGTAAGTTACCTTTCTTGAAGATTTGTGCTTCAAATAAAGAACATTATGTTGACCAGATTTTTAGTTAATCATTTACAAGTATATTTTGCCTATATGGACATTTGAAAAAAAGTGAACTGGTAAAACCAGTTATTTAAATGTTTTACATTTGTTAAATGCGACAAGGTCTAAAATTTGGGTGCACCTAACTTTTGTGCTGGTGCACCTAAGAAAAAAAGTTAGGCGCACCAGTGCAAAAAGTTAGAATTTTTTTTACCAAGTATGTGATTTGCATGATAGATACTACAATAGAATGCATATTGGAGCAACGTATTTACGTGAGAGACATCAACCAATAGGCAGAAAACAGACAAAATAACAAATTTGCAGCAGTTTACAGTCAAGCATGTTTCTATTACAAAAAGAAAATTCCATTGGCATAAATTATTATTCACAATGGAAGTGTGGATGGGCCTGTTATTGCCGAAATTAAACTGAGAAAATGCATCGCAAAATCACAAAGCTGTTATATTCCTTTTAATTGTTTACCTTAATCAAAAGCATATAGTCCTACAAGGTAAAAATTAAAATAAAAAGCACTGAATGTGCTGTACTTGAAGAAAATTGAAAGCTTCATTTCATGTGTTGTTTACTTGTACAAAACCCACATTACGTTGTTAATGCAACCTTTCTCTCATAACTTATGTTGTTGCGCTTATAATTACATCACATGGTGTCACTGCATTCACGTGCAGTGTGTGGCATCTCGCTGACGGAAAAAAGAGAGAGAGCTGGCATCGATACTGTGGGCCGCGTGTATTGGAACCGTTTCAGATTTCTCAGTATCGAAATATCAATATTTTTGACAATACTACTGCCGACATTTTCCCACTAAGGAAAGCTACAGTTCATCCACCAAACCTGATATGCGTGTCTTCTGAACAAAAGCATAAGAGACAGAAAGGTTGACTAAGCAACAATGGCTGGAGAAATTACGAATGAGTGCGAAACACTGCGTCACTTAGAAGCTGTAGCTGGGCAAGATTTTTGATGTGGTGGTGCACCACAGCAAAATAATTACAGTGCAAACACTGGTTATCAATGTTCTTGAAAATATCTTCTTTTGCGTTCTGCAGTAGAATGAAAGTCATGAAGATGAGTAAATGAACTAGCCCTTTATAATGCATTACTATGTGACTGCAAGTCTGATTCCTTAAACAACACTACTTCTCACCAAGCCGCATTGTTTGACTGGAACAGAACACAAACAACATGAATGTTGTGTTTAAGACTCAGAGTTACTTCAACATATCACAAAAACACCACAGTTTAAGTAATCTAAACTTCATAAATAAACTTGAAACAGTCTTCGATTAAAAAAATAAATTAGGAAGACAGATCACCATCATCAATCAAACTATACACATGAAAATATAAACAATCGCAGATTTGTGCCAGTTTGTGCGGCTCAACTGGCAAAACAATCGCAAGGTCATGAATCTGATTCCTAGTCTTTTCCAGAGTCATTAAAATTGTAATGTAATTAAACAACAATGACACCAAAAAGCAGTTCACACTTCAAAAATAGTTCATTTAAAATTGATCACAACATGTCAGCTTTCATAAGGTGCCCCACTCCATGTACACTAAAAATGTGCTTTATGATGTATTTGCCAAAAACATACCTGATGCCTCAAACCCTTTCCTTTGTTAAGATGTGTGCTTAATACGTAATACTTGCAATTTTCACATTTTGTATAAGTTATATTCATAAACTTACATTGAAGGAAGGACCAGAGTCATAAAGACACCGTGTGATTTTATTTGACTAAACGTGAAGTATTGACCAGTTCTTGAGTTCTAAATCTAACTATGTAACAAAATGTAACACAACTTGAACCTACATTAACTTTAAAGCAATGTACATAGCAAAGAATTTTGATCACCTCTTGTTCTTTAAGAACACAGCAATGCAATGGTTTTAAATGAGTAAACTTGACAAAACGACACAGAGAAAGATCCCCAACCCAAACACATTGTATCTTACCATTACACATTCACAACAAAACCACAATGCTTGTTTATTATCATCACACTGCAGTGATCACTATCATATCATATCCTAACTGAGGACTGACCACCAGCTGTTTATCGATGCGTGGTCATTCATCCCTTACACTATAAAATCTCATTATATATCTGTACGATCGTAAACTTCCTGAAAAGCATAAACTTAGTTATAAATGCAAAGGCCTGCAGCATGATCCTTCATTTAATGTAAAAGAAATATGCCAGACAACACTTTGTACAGTGTGCGGACACCACAGAAACATCACACCTTCAATCCTGACATTTCTCAAACACCGTTCATTAAAACACAAAACGCGTTGCCATCAGAGCAATGTGTTTATTTGACCGCGTGCGTTGCGTTAGTTTGTGTGTGTGTGTGCGTGCTCTTTAGCAACATTAGCAACTCACATTTCTTCAGCCACTTCATCCAATAGCGCACAATGACGCTGTGATGTTTCTTATTCTCGATGCACCACGAGGATAATCCCTGTATGGACTCCATCGTGTTGGTTACTCCTTGAAATCGGCGGTCTAGCGATGACTCCAAAGCAGCCGAAGAGCCGCGGCCACCGCCGTGACCACTGCTGGCCGCTCCGGGTCCAGACGCCATCTTTCCTTCACCTTCCCAGAAGCTACGCACTGAACGATTTAATCACGGGGCACCAGCAGAGGGCGCACTTCTGCACATTTACAATAGACCACCAGGCGGCGACTGTTTGGATTGGATGTTACTGTAGTGGGCTCCGTCATGAAACAGTATTGGTAGTAAAACTGTGATTAGGTAAATTAGGCAAATCCCAATTTTGGGTTGGAATGTTTTAAAATGACGTACATAATGTTGAATGAAAAACATGTTTGAGGTAGTCTTAGTCTGAGTCAGTCTATATATATCAATGATTATATAATAAACTTTATGTTTTTTATGTTATGTTATTCAATCACATTAGAACCCTAGATCAACCTCAACATGAGGCTGAGGAAGAATGATCGGATTACATTATATTTTTACTTTTTCTTTGATTGGGAGGCAGCGAGAGAGTATGAAGTCTTATATTTTTCAGCAGATGGCGCTGTTGTACTATGTCTGGTATGGCGTGGCCACGTGCGAGGGCTGAACAATTTCGGATCAAATTTGGAATCACCCAACCCGAAAGAATACCGTGACTATCTTTAATAATCTTTAATAATTTATTGACACTCATGCCATCCCAGCTGAATGTAACTTTATATCTTATTGCTTCAAGTGTGTCTTCTGATGAAATGTCATAGCTGCTAACACATGCAATAATGAAACCACCTTTGACTTAAGGGGTAAATATATTGTCGTTTTCTCACCCACTGAAGTAGAATGCCTTACTTTTATAATATTTTTAATTAATTTTACTTTTATAATGAAGTTTAATTGGGAGGCGGTAAGGGTGGGGCTTCAATATGATGTAAGGAAATATATTGTGATGTCATTTTGATATTTATTAAAGCTAAAATGAATAAAGAATGGTCACTTTCTGGTGAACTTTAACAGATTTTTTTAATATAATTCAGCGGAATTCAAACTGTATGTTAGTTAGTCGTGCAAATACTTTTTCTAGATCAGAATCTTCTTTTGGTTATGGAACAACAGTCCTGTCAAACAATAGTTTTAATCCTACCCCAAACACTAACCAATCAAATGTCAATAAAAATGTTGTTTAACATTCTTGCAGTGCATTCTATTTCAAGTGTCTTTTTTATGAAACCTTTTTTATGAATCAACAACACATTTACAAACAAAGCAATGAAACACAGAACAGGGGTTTGCCAACAATCAACAAAATTATAATATTGGTAAAAATGTTTTTTTAAATGTTTTAAAAAATAAAACTTATTTAAATACACTGCCTACAGAAATACAGAAAAAAGCATACAGAGGAAAGCATTATACATTAGTGCTCTTATCAAAAGAAATTCCCCCACAAAAATAAAAAAAAACAATAATATAATTTTGCGAGGAATTAGTTGTACCTTAATAGAAACATATAATATCCTTTAACTGAATGGATCTGGGAGAATCAAGATGTTTACCAAAGTGAACAAATAAACTGTCAAAAGCTATTGTTTTATCGTTATTCTTACGAAATGAACAAGATTTAACCATATCCATATACTTTGCTATAGTGTCATTCACAGAGTATTTTTTATGTAATACTTAAAAATTCACATTTCTAGAAATAAAATATTTATAAGGTAACAAAGTAGTTTTCTTAGAGTCTATAAACTCAATAAAAGAAGCGCAGAATATATTTCCAGTGTCTGATGACAGATGAAAATGTTGATGACATCATCATCAATTACACTAACAACACATGCAGAACCAACAGACACACTGCCACAACTGATCAGACATATATCATATATCTGTGTCTTTCAGTGAAACAGGCACCTTTCCCAAAATTGACATAGAAAAAATATTTTGCTTCAATTAAATCAATATTATTTTTATGACATTATTTGTGATGATGTACTTTGATACCCATTTACGTTTGTTTGTGAAATATTACACGTTTAATTTCATTCTCTGCCTTCACCCCTCAGCCTGGTTTATCCGTCCTGTATTGTTGTGTTGTTTATAAGGTTGTCATGTAAGCTTTTTAATTCCTTGTTCTGGAAGTGATTCTCTGTGGATTAATAGTTCTGTGAGCTCATAAAATGTCTAATCTCGTCCCTCCTAACAAATGCATTTTAATATGAACATGCAAATCAGGGTAAAGCTTGCATGTGTAATAGAATGATACAGAAATAGTCCACCACAAAATGGTCATATTGTTACCATTGGGTTTGTTCCAAACTTGTTTGAGTTTTTTTTAAAAGCCAAAAAGGTTTGGAATGACAATATAACATGAATAAGTTAAGACAGAATGATGAGTTTTATGTGAATCAACCCTCACTGCTGTCTCTTTGTGATATCAAATTATTATTATTTTCTCAATTATTTGCAAGGTGTTCACATGGCTTTAAGTTGGCTAAAGTATTAAATGATTGCTAGGGTGTTCTGTAGCGGTGTTGTTTCAACCTGGCCAAAAGAACCCATGCAGGCCTCTAAGGGCATGCTCACAAATATCCCGTTTGCTCTCAACTGTGCCTGAGCGCGATTGTCCCAGGGAGTGTCCCGACATGTGCACGTGGGAAAAGTGACGTCAATGCATACCCTCATAGTCATACAACACATACTAGAGTGCGTCTAATTTAGATTTCTTTTCTCCTTATCAGATGCTTAATCGTGCCTCACTCAAAACCCACCTCCTTCCCCATCTCCAACATATCTGCCGGATCATTTTAATTAAACACTGTTAAGCATCACGACATGTATTACTGCACTAAGAGTTTGCCCATAACAGTTTTATTCCGCCAATTTTGCTGTTGTTTAAATATTTGGCAACAGTGGTCCTGACAGAAATAAGTTATTCAGATCTTTTAAAGAGTTCCTTTTGATTAACTGGTGGTAGAAATTAATAGATATTGTTATAGTCCCAGGGAGCACTCACACACTGATAGGTCTAAAATGTACTGTATACCCATAATGCAGTTAAGAATTTTTAGACGCATGTTAGTACAGGGGTTCCAAAGCAGCTTATATTGTGATGGCATATAGTCTTTCGTTCACTATTACTTTTAGGGATTTTTTATGCATTCTTGTATTCAACAGGTGGAAAATGTATTAACAATCAGTCAGAAAAGTAATAGCTCATCTCTTCTTAATCAGACACCTGATGTGTGGTATCATTCATGTGATTTACACAGCGAATACAGTGTTTGGGGTTGTTACTATATACAGTAATGTATATACAGAATTGCTTCACTAATATTCTGAACATTAATCTCAACTTTCAAAGACTTTAACAAAACATGGTTTAACTGTTAACAAATGTCCCTAGACATTTATAACAGAAAGTGATGTATGTGTTTTCTGCTAAAGTCTTTACAGCTCTGTGTGTTAAAAGACGGTGAAAAGCTTACAAGTCATAAGAGTTCCTGAACGTGCTCCAGTGGCCTCGGCTGACTCCATCTGGAAACAATAGCACACGAAGAACAAGGAAAACCCTGAGTCAGCGCTAGAGAAGCCGGCTCGTGAGCAATCTGCACATCTGCTTCTTGCAGCCAAGAGAGAAAGACGACACAGGCTCTCATATGATGGCAATACGACACGCATGGCGTTTAATATGAACGGGCACTTACAACAAATCCTCTGTCCACCACTTCAAAAAAGCATTTAACGGTTACATTCATCGATTGCTGTTTTACAACAAATGCATACTGTAAATGATTGAACTCATTTGTGCTATATGGCGCTCACTTCACAATCCATTTGCAAGGATGCCAGACCCTTTTATGTGTGGAGCAAAGACAGATTTATAAGACTTGGAAGTCGTGTGGTGACAGTTGATTTAAGTAAAGCTGAGTTTGTTAAATGTGGCACTTATAACAGTTCATTTATTAGTTTAATAGCTGTTTTTACCTCAGAAATAAAAAAATAGTGTAAATGCATAGAGAGATGCTAAAAACAGATCATGCAATTATATCCGAGGTTATAACAACAACACAAGACTGCCAGGAAAATAATAGCACAACATTACAGGCGAATATCATTCTGCTACACTGCAGTATTGTTAATAAATAAGAGAAATATTATCATTCATACAAAGGCACTGATTCATTTTCATGTTAAGTTAAACCCCCTGTTATGCACAAACTGCTCGGCTGCCATTGAACTGAACATATAGCACCATTCAAAGCACCATAATCTCCCTGCTGATGATGATTTGCTGCCATCATTTGGTTAAACATGACGTTATGAGTCATGCTCATGGAAAACCCCTTAAGAATGTTTATTTTTTATTAACACATAGCACATATTCATACGGAGCACATTTAGCTTCAGATTCAAATGTATCTGGCCAGCACCAGGTCTTTTTGAAGCTCTGTGAGACACAATGGATTGAGTCCTCATGCCTTCAATGACATTTTAGCACCTTCGATGAGTCATTTCGTGCAGGGGAGTGACAGAGTCTTGTCTGTTTCCGCATGAAGTGCACTGCTCGTCATAAGCACCACAATACAAGCTACTTCAAGTTGATAATAATGTCTTTGTGTTCAATACACGAATTTGCTCAACACAGTATTAGGTCGGGCATTGCTCTGGCCCCTTGAGGGCTTCCATAACCTCGCCTCAGAAGTTCAATGTCGAGCAGAAAAGTCTCACGGTTTTGAGCAGGACTGGCAGCATTGTTTCCCATAAAACTTGTGGTTGCAGACTCCATGCTGTGGTACCAGATAGCACCAGTTGAAATGATCTTTACAGATCCCATCTACACAAAAAAGAAGAAATAAAGAGCGAGGGATCAAAGTAAAAATGGGATAACTTGCTTAAGCTAGAAATGACACAATAACATAATCTATTGACAACAAAATATGACATTTACTGAACTACTATTCCAACTAAAACACCATTTTGGAAATATAAGAGCTTTTTAGACAGAACAAAAACTAAAGTGACAAAATGCTGCAAAAGCTGAACTTGAGATGGATAATTAATATCTTTTAACATCTTTAAGTTATTCACTTTGAGTTGCAGAAAAAAAAACATTGTGTCTTGAGCCGTGTATCCACCATTTAAAATCACACAGCAGTGTCATAAATTTGGCATAATCTGTTGAAGGGATATTACATTCACTGTGATAGAAATTTGATTCAACAACCGACCAAAAAAAAAACTAGAAATAAGACTCAAATAAAATTTAGTTTGGCAAAATCAACATTTTCTTAAGCACCCTGTTTCAACTGTTGTTAAAAAGCCCTTTTAATGGATTGCAGCAGCTTGCCAGTAAATACTGTAGATTTAAATGCATTTAATTCAATGGCAATAGTTTGTTTAATGATTAATTAACATTAAACAAGTCTTTATATTTACATAACAAAGTATAACATAACAGCCTCATATAAAGCATTCTTGGAAACAGAAAAAAGGAAAAAAATGAACAAGACAGTTAAGGAGGAACCCGGTGTCACGACCCAGGTCGGGTCGGGACATCTTCTGCACGTGGGTGTGTTTATTTTTGTCGAGCACGAGGTTGGCTACTCGCTAACCGCGTGCTCAGTGTCTACGTCACTCTCCCCAGCCCCGTGTTTCCTTAGGATTCCCCTACACGGGTGAATTTCCACTCATACTCACACACCTGTTTAGAATCTCTCATCTAGCTCATTACCTCCTTCACACCTGTTAGCCATTTTATCTTGTTAAGTTTCCCATATTATCCCTCTGTGTCTTTTGTCCGTTGTCTGACCGTTGCATCTTGCCAGTTCAGACTGCCCTAGATGTAGCTGCGGCTCGTCTAATGAAGTCTTTAAATTGTTCCTGTCTAGTCTGTCGTGTTACTACCTTGTCACAGTTTCTAGAGCTTCTCTCCACGCTTCCACATCTTCCTGTGAGTATTTCTACCCGGTGGCTTCTGCCTTCCTCGTCTAATCTGTTGGGAATATTCCTACAGCTCGATCTGACGCCCCTGGACTACTCTTCCGTATCTCACGAACTCTCGCACGGAATTGAGCTGAGCCTCTACTACAGGTCTGCCGGTACCCGGAAGTCTGCCTCATCTCACTGTGATAAGGCTCCTGCCTTTTGGACTTTCACTGTGCTATTGACTTTGTCTCTTCAATAAAGTCTTTGTTCACCCCGCAATTGGGTCTCGCCTGTGTTTTGATCATGACAGAACGGTCAGAACAAACTCATGACCCAGCGGGACAAGATCCACTACGAGTGGCATTAGTGCAGCAAGGAATTCTGCTTGGACAGCAAGCGTCTCGTCTTGCCACAGCCGCTCAGGAGATGGACTTACTTCAAGGACAGATGGCAGCACTAAAACACCAGGTCGCCGATCTCCTACAAGGTACCATACATTCGGCTGGAGCTCATCACTCGTCGACACACGGAGCCCCGCTTCACCCTGAGCCACATGCCAACAGCCCTCCACTGTACGACGGAGACCCCAACTCGTGCCGAGCATTCCTCTCCCAGTGCGCCCTGGTCTTCGCTCTCCAACCCCGCCGGTACGACTCTGAGGAGGTTCGGATCGCCTACATCCTCACCTTGCTCACCGGGAAAGCCCGTCAGTGGGGAGTTGCAGTCTGGGAGTCCCAGGATCCTTGCTGCCGCTCTTTCCAGGAGTTCCGTGAGGAGATGACCAGGCTGTTTGACAGGTCTGTTCACGGTGATGAGGCGGCAGCCCAACTCTCTCGCACTTCCCAGGGTAAATCATCCATCACAGATTATGTCATTCAATTCAAGACTCTAGCAGCAGCATGTGAGTGGAATAGTGGAGCCCTACGAGCACGTTTCTTGGATGGTCTCAACCACTCCATTGCCGACGAGATCGCCGCACTGGACCCACCCAGAGACTTGGAGGACCTGATCAGCCTATGTCTAAGAATCGAGAATCGGGTCAATGCACGTCGTCGAAGACGCCCTTCTCCCCCCTCCTGGCGACGTCGAGACCATCACCAGCAGGCTGATGGAGAGGCCGGACGGGACCCCGTCTGGGAGACCAGTGTCATACATCGTCCGTCGACGGATGCAGAACCTATGCAGGTCGGCCGTTCACCGTTCACCGTTCACCGTCACTCACACCACTCCTCACGTAAGTCTCTTCCTTTCGGGAAATCATTGTGAGAAGATTAGGCTGTTCATCCTCGATTCCCCCACTGGTATTAGGGCATCCGTGGTTGTCACAGCATAATCCTCACATTGATTGGGTAAACACTTCTGTTTTAGCGTGGAGCCCTGCATGTCATGTGTCTTGTCTTGGTCCTGCTCCCTCGCCTGTTTCTGTGTTTCCTGTGTTGCAGGTTGATGTTGCCGATCTTACCGGGGTCCCGGAGGAGTATCATGATCTTCGTACCGTGTTCTGCAAGTCCCGTGCCATGTCTCTTCCTCCTCATAGAACTTACGACTGTGCCATTGATCTTCTCCCAGGCACTTCTCCACCTAGGGGTCGACTATTTTCTCTATCTGCTCCTGAAAGAGAGGCCATGGAGAAGTATATACGTACATCGCTCAATGCCGGGCTCATTCGCCCCTCCTCCTCGCCAGCCGGTGCGGGTTTCTTCTTCGTAGAGAAGGACGGCTCCCTGCGCCCTTGTATTGACTATCGAGGTTTGAACGAGATTACGGTAAAGAATAAATTCCCCTTACCTTTAATGTCGTCTGCCTTCGAACTGTTACAGGGAGCTCGGGTCTTTACCAAGCTAGACCTCCGCAACGCGTATCATCTGGTTCGCATCCGTGAGGGGGATGAGTGGAAGACAGCGTTTAATACACCATCGGGACACTACGAGTACTTGGTTCTTCCGTTTGGTCTAACCAATGCTCCTGCCGTCTTCCAGGGTCTCATCAATGACGTGCTGGGTGATATGATTAATCGGTTCGTCTTCATCTACCTGGACGACATTTTGATTTTTTTCCCCTTCTCTACAGGAGCACACCCAGCATGTTCGAGAGGTCCTCCGACGTCTTGAGAACCAATTATTTGTCAAGGCGGAGAAGTGCGAGTTCCACTCCGATACGGTTTCGTTCCTCGGCCATGTGATCTCTCCTCGGGGCATTGGACCGGACGACTCCAAGGTCAAGGCTGTCGCCACATGGCCAGTTCCCGACTCTCGTAAGGCGTTGCAGCGGTTCCTGGGGTTCGCCAATTTCTATAGGCGCTTCATCCGGGGCTTCGGCCAAGTGGCCGCACCGCTCACTGCATTAACCTCCTCTAAGATCCCGTTCGGTTGGAACTCTCTTGCTCTTGATAAACTTAAGTCCCGTTTTATCTCTGCACCTGTGCTCTGTTTTCCAGACCCGGATCACCAGTTTATTGTCGAGGTCGATGCATCCGATGTCGGGGTAGGCGCAGTCTTGTCCCAACGTGCCGGCCATGATGAGAAGGTGCACCCCTGTGCCTTCTTCTCCCATCGCCTCAGCCCTGCCGAACGGAAGTATGATATCGGCAACAGGGAGCTGCTGGCGGTTCGGCTAGCATTGGGGGAGTGGCGTCACTGGCTGGAAGGAGCAACAACCATTTTTGGTCTGGGCGGACCATACGAATTTGGAATACGTCCGTTCAGCCAAAAGGTTGAATTCACGTCAGGCTCGCTGGGCATTGTTTTTTGGCAGATTCCACTTCACTCTCTCGTACCGACCTGGCTCTAAAAACATCAAGCCAGACGCCCTCTCTCGCCTGTTCGAGGAACCAGGTAGAGAGAATCCCGTCGATCCCATCCTTCCTAGGGAGATGGTCGTCGGGGCTCTTGCCTGGGACATCGAACGGCGAGTAGAGGAGGCCGGCCGTGGGGTGCAAGTGCCAGAAAACTGCCCAGCGGGTCGGTTGTTCGTGCCCGCTCCACTGCGTTCTGCAGTCCTCCAGTGGTGTCACTCTTCAAAGCTGGTCGGCCATCCAGGAATCAAGGGGACCCTGGCGTCCGTACTCCAGCGGTTTTGGTGACCATCAACCACCAACGATGTCAGACAGTTCGTGTTGGCTTGCCCGGTCTGTGCACAAAGTAAGACCACCCGTCGTCCACCCACAGGTCTGCTCCGCCCCCTCCCCATCCCATCCCGGCCATGGTCTCACATAGCCCTGGATTTTGTCACTGGCCTCCCTCCGTCCAGAGGATACACTGTGATTCTCACGGTGGTGGACCGTTTCTCCAAAGCGGCTCATTTTGTCCCTCTCCCCAAACTTCCTTCGGCCCGAGAGATGGCTCAACTGATGGTGGATCACATCTTCCGACTACACGGTCTTCCGGTAGATGTCGTTTCCGATAGGGGTCCTCAGTTTACCTCTCGGTTTTGGAAGGAATTCTGTCGACAGATCGGGGCCTCAGCGAGTCTGTCTTCAGGTTTTCACCCTCAGACCAATGGACAATGTGAGCGAGCCAACCAGGATCTCGGACGGAGACTCCGCTGTCTGTCATCTAACAACCCTAATTCCTGGAGCCAACAGCTCTCGTGGGTGGAATACGCTCACAACTCCCTCCCTACCTCTGCCACAGGTATGTCCCCTTTTGAATGTGCACTTGGTTATCAACCACCTCTGTTTCCCTCCCAGGAACTCGATGCTGCGGTTCCCTCAGCTCTGGCGTTCGTCCGGCGGTGCCATCGGACCTGGACAAGAGCCAGAGAGGTTTTGGCCCAAACCAATCTGAGAACCAAGTCAGAGGCCGACCGCCACCGGATCTCTCCTCCTGCCTATGTGTGTGGTCAACGGGTATGGCTTTCCACCAAGGACCTGCCTCTCCGGACGCCTTCTCGTAAGCTGGCGCCCAGGTTCATAGGGCCGTTCCGGATCACCAAGGTGGTTAATCCGGTAGCCTTACGACTCAAGCTCCCTCCGACTCTTGGTCGAGTTCACCCTGTATTCCACGTTTCCAGGGTCAAGCCTTTTGTCACCTCTCCCCTTAATCCGGCTAGTTCCCAACCAACCCCCCCCGCCTTGTCTGGTGGACGGCGTTCCTGTTTACACCGTCAAGAAGTTACTTGATGTCCGCCGTCGGGGTAGGGGTAGGGGTTTCCAATACCTAGTGGACTGGGAGGGTTATGGCGCAGAAGAAAGGTCGTGGGTTCCCTCGCGAGATGTGTTGGACCGGTCGTTGATCATGGATTTCCACCGGAGACAAGGTAAGTCCCCTCCCTGAATCGCCCAGTGGCGCTGGTGGGGAGGGGGGTACTGTCACGACCCAGGTCGGGTCGGGACATCTTCATGACGTGGGTGTGTTGTTTTTGTCGAGCACGAGGTTGGCTACTCGCTAACCACGTGCTCAGTGTCTACGTCACTCTCCCCAGCCCTGTGTTTCCTTAGGATTCCCCTACACGGGTGAATTTCCACTCATACTCACACACCTGTTTAGAATCTCTCATCTAGCTCATTACCTCCTTCACACCTGTTAGCCATTTTATCTTGTTAAGTTTCCCATATTATCCCTCTGTGTCTTTTGTCCGTTGTCTGACCGTTGCATCTTGCCAGTTCAGACTGCCCTAGATGTAGCTGCGGCTCGTCTAATGAAGTCTTTAAATTGTTCCTGTCTAGTCTGTCGTGTTACTACCTTGTCACAGTTTCTAGAGCTTCTCTCCATGCTTCCACATCTTCCTGTGAGTATTTCTACCTGGTGGCTTCTGCCTTCCTCGTCTAATCTGTTGGGAATATTCCTACAGCTCGATCTGACGCCCCTGGACTACTCTTCCGTATCTCACGAACTCTCGCACGGAATTGAGCTGAGTCTCTACTACAAGTCTGCCAGTGACCGGGATTCTGTCTCGCACGGAATTGAGCTGAGCCTCTACTACAGGTCTGCCGGTACCCAGAAGTCTGCCTCATCTCACTGTGATAAGGCTCCTGCCTTTTGGACTTTCACTGTGCTATTGACTTTGTCTCTTCAATAAAGTCTTTGTTCACCCCGCAATTGGGTCTCGCCTGTGTTTTGATCATGACACCCGGGTTCCTTTGCATCAGGCTGTTATTTTAATAGTTATTTTCTGTAAAGATAGACTTGTTATCGTTAATGTTAATTGATCTTTGAACAAACTGTTGCTGATAAATTACATACATTTAAATCTACACTAAGTTACTGGCAAACTGCTGTATGAATATGTTTTCTTGTGAATGTGTTAGTAGTTACACGACCATATTTACTGTCAGTGTGTTAGTACAGAGTGATTTTATACGAGCGATCTCTGCAGACCTTGCTTCTCCGGCTGGGGACAGAACACTGTGTTACAGGCCTCCGACACTGCAGGCTTCAGCTGTAACACACACCCAGATGAAGGACGTCCATGATCAAGACATTGTACTGACCGCATCTGAACTCCCCCTCCACATGACACTGTACACTGAAAACAAACAAACAAAAAACACACGTCATGCGCAGTAACAATCACAAACATCAATACAACAAACATTTCTACACTCATACAGTTGCTCTGTTTGCTATTACAGTTTATGCAAGTATTGCTCTGCAAAATTATTTGGTTGTGACTAAGGCCCATATTGCAACACAACACAAAACACAACACTTTACTTAACATAAAATAAAACAAAGCAGTACAGCCCTAATAGAACCCAATCTAACATTACCATTCAAGATGGACAGTATCTCAAACTATTATTGCTGTTCTCTGTATAAGTTGTTTAAGTATAAAAAAGCTTTTTATAATATTAAAATGACTGTAGTAAATACAGATAACAAATTCCTTTTGTGATTCATTTAGGCTGTTCTTCTTTCTGTTTGTATCTGTTTGATGAAGGGGAATGTGGGATCAGGGCCACTGAACTGTGGACGGTCACTTGCCTGGGTCCATGGAGAGGTGTACCAGTCCGGTCTGCTGTGAGGAGAGAGGATTGGACAGTCTGCTAGGACACAGGTTCTCTGAAGCTCCGTGGAGGGTTTGGGCACATGCTGACACTTTTTAGGTGACAACTCCCTGTATTTTCCTGCCACATCCTTCTCAGCGCACTTCACAACACGCGCCTGAAGACCTTTACCACAGGGCACCGAACACTACAGAGACAAACAGAGAACATTACTGCACCCATACACACATTTCCTTACAATAAAAATCATAAATGTCTGTAAGAACGTCAAGTAATCATTTAGCAGGCATTTGTATTATTACAGAGAATACCTCTTGAGCAGTATGGAGAGATAGAATAAAACCCAAAAATGAATATTCTTTCATCATTTATTCAACCTTTTGTCATTTCAAACCTGTACTACTTTCTTCTGTAGAAGACTAAAGAAGGTGTTTTGAAGAATGCTGGTATCTAAACAAAACTAGCTAATGTTGACTTCCATTGTAACACAAAATCAATAAAACATTTCCGTAAAATATTTTCTTTTGAATGATATTAGGGTAAATCAATTACAGATTTGTTTCATTTTAAGGCAGAAAACTTTATTCAACTTCAAAAGACTCTATGAGCTGAGGAAAAAGACACTTCAGTTTAAAAAAGCGCTCAGGACCTTTTTTGAAAACCCTTGACTTTGTTTACTAATCTGAATACTTTCACCACAACTCCATTACACCTCAATGAAATATAAAAGGTTTTACCGGTTGCCAGGTGGAGACGAACCACTGGGCCTTGCGCTGTTTGTGGCAGCGTTTGATCATGCAGGTCTGTTGGCTGTCGGGTTTAGGCAGAGCGCCACAGGAAGCATCTGGCAGCACATGAGACTGAGAACGCGGGTAACTGCTCACACACGCCACCGTCCTCTTCATCACACCCTTCCCACACTTACGAGAACACTGGAAATTGGAAATAATTTAATAAGAGCTTAGTAATACTATAGCAATACTGAACACATTTGATCTTTCACCTTCAGGTGAGACACAAGCCATCTGTCCACAAATTTTCAGTTTATGACCTTCAGCTGCTTTATACAGATAGGATAGTCAGGATGTTGGTTATGTAAAAATACAATTCTTACTAACCTGGGACCAGGGACCGGAAGTCCAGACTGGCGGGCACGTGTGTGTGTTGCAGGTCTGTCTGCGAGATGGCGGCGGTTGTGCACACTTGTCATCAGTCACCATTTCAATCCGATCAGGGCCTGTTTTTTGGAGGCACTGCACCTGTCTGATCTGCTCTCCGGAGCCACAGCTGTGACTGCACACACCCCATTCTCCCACGCTCCAGCTGTGGCATACAATACCACACACACAATGTAAGACTCTTATATCCGGAGAATTTTCATTGCGTTTAATGCATGAGAAATATTTTTCACACATGTGAAATCCCATTTCGCTTTGGATGCGTTATAACTGGATAGTAAAAATAGTATACTGCATACTAAGTTTGTGAAGAATACACATTGCCATGATTAATACTGTCACAGGACCCCTGTACGTTGCAAGTTTAATTCAATGTATAGCATGTGGTTATGATTTTGGTTATGATTTTGTAAATCTTCTGTGAATACTTGACAGACAAATGAGAAAAAACATACTAACAACAAACCCTCTCTCTTTCTCTCAACAGGTATTGATCTGGAATTTGTTGAAACTAGTAACTTTGCATCAGCACCTATTGTATTATTGCTCCTGTATGACATCGCTGAACTCTCTGTAAGTCGCTTCGGACAAAAACATCTGCAAAATGTAAATGTAAATGAACACCGTTCTTTGTCTGACACACGCATCAGTTCTGGTTAGTAGAGGGTTAACACTAAGACACCTTGATTGTAAAGTGTGGAAGGTTTGTTGGCTTTCAGCAAAAGTCACCAGTCAAAATATCAGCTCATAAAGGTCAACAATTCCCCTTAAAGGACCCGACCGACCTCAGATCACACCATTAGAACATACAAACAGCCTAAACTTTATTTACCGAAGCTAAACACATCATTTGATCGGAATGTTACAACAACTCTGACAAATGTAATCACTGTAGTGGCCTCGGCTTAAAAAAGCGCTGGAGATGCTCCATATGGTTTCAACATGCCTGGTTCACTCTCCTTAAAATATCTCCAATATTTATGCTGTGAAATCAGACATCTGATCTACTTTAAAATTTAAATCCTTCAATAGCCAGACAGTTGTTGTAATTAA
Organism: Triplophysa bombifrons; assembly: GCA_029783895.1. Classification (NCBI taxonomy): domain Eukaryota; kingdom Metazoa; phylum Chordata; class Actinopteri; order Cypriniformes; family Nemacheilidae; genus Triplophysa; species Triplophysa bombifrons. Next base: position 12,333,982 of record CM056455.1, read on the forward strand.
AGGAACCTAAAAATACATCATATAGAGAATATGATATTGTGACTGTTGCCATAAACTCATTTATGTGACTTAAATAATTACAAGCTGGATTATACACACAAGCCACGATTTCATCAGGCTTTAACTTTCACGATTCATGATTTGAGGCGTAATGCAAACATTGAATTGGCACTCTTTGGGGAAGTTGTCTGGCCAATGAGACTATAGTTATTTGCCCCATAAATATGGCAGAACGAGGACATTATATTCTTTTGCGGCATTATATATCTCTCAAGTTTATGCTAGCACCTCCTTATAAATATGAAAGTTAAGAAATGACAAATAACATCTCAACACAGCAAAGAAGAATAGATACTTTGTTCAGATGAAGCCGTTAAATATGAGAAATAGATTTTAAGGTCTGATCTCACACACATCTGACATTAGCTTTAAACTCGTACCCCGACTCACAGTGATGTCAGAGTCTAAATGTGAACCTTTTTTATGATGTAATTCCTTCTCCATGCTATGTTTGACACCAAGAAGGGCGTGCTAAAATACTCTAAACTTACTTGTGTTGTGTCAGCAAACATATATACTGTATATATATTGCAATATTCTCGCAATATTTGTAAAATAACTATTCCGGAAATGTAGTTGTGCATTTACTGTGCCATGCCACAAAATCTATCAATATAATTGCATACTTGAATATCAAATATCAAAACAAGGTGCTTTTATTTTGAGGAAACATAGCATAGGCTTGCTTTTTAAGCACAAACAATTCTGTTTTACAAAAAAAGATTTCTTTCGACACGTTGCTATGACACTTTTGGAAACGAGAGAGGAACTATTTTTTATATCCACTAAAATCACCATATGGTTGGATAATAATTATGAAAATGGAACAGAAAATTCATATCACTGATGCCATTTGCTTTATTTGTTTGCTATCTATTGATTTTATGGAATTCAAGTGTGCTTCTATGGAATGGCATTTACGTCTTTATGCCATTATACTATAAATTGGAATATACTTTTTTATATTTTTTAACCAAAATAATAAAAGCCTTTAATTATTTACTTGAACATTGTCGCAAACTGCACTGTAAAAGTATACAAATGAATGATCCTTTAAAAAATAAGTTTTGTAAATAAAATAAGCCTCTTTTTTCTCTTTGTTTCGTGCACAACCATGCGTAACACATTTATTTTCGTTTACTGTTTTCTTTCCGTGTAAGTTCAGACACGTCCTGCGTCCGAAATCGCCTACTTCCATACTAGTAGGTAAAATTAAGTATGAGTCAGGAGTACGTTGGAAACCTAAGTATGCAAAAAACAGTAGGAAAGACACTTCTCTATCTCATGATGCCACGGGAGCCGAACAACGGTCAAATTTCAAACATAATTCAAATAAAAATAGCGGAAAACTTTAAGACGGATGCACAACAATAAAACATGACAGTGCAGTATGTCCAAAATGTATTCATACAACTCCCACTCATCCTATATTGAACGTACTGTTTTAAGGGTCGATAGGTAGGTACTTATTCAAATTCAGTACGTACTATCCCAATATGCGATTTCAAGCGCAGCTATGGCTTTACTTTAGTCCTTCAAGAGAATTACCAAAAATGACACTGAATCATAGGCGGCACTAATTCTTATGTGTGACTTTCTGTGAACTGTGACTGTTGAAATCTTCAATTGTATTCTGTGAAGGTGTCTCTGTGATATCAGTGTTATAATGACTAAAGCTGTGTTAAACTGACCTGAGTTTGCAGTAGCCATCAATAAAGTTTCAGTGGTAACACACATACCTTTAAACCTCTGGCTGTGTTTAATAGGTACACGCGTCTGTGTGTCCACATCCATTAGTTGGGAGTGTGTGTTGAGTTTGAAAGGCTTTTAACCCCGGGCCTCGCGTAAACCCTGAAGAGTTCAGGCCAAACAAACAGGACATCAGCAAAATGGGAATGCAATAAATGGTGTTTATAGAGGCCAGTTAATGAGGTAGAGAGAAAGAGAGAAATGTGAATTTTCATGGCACTGACACATTGGTTCAGCTCTTGCCACCTGTTGATGACATAATGACAGTATCACGCTATTCAAATACTGGAATAGACACGAGCAAATGTTTGGCTAGTATTACAGGAAGACACGTTGAGAGTGACTCATTGCTATGCTCTAGGACATCTAAAAGTAAGTCCCTCTCAGATGACTGTTAACAAGACATGATGGATTTCTCTCGATGTGTTACAAATTGCACTGTAATTTAAAATACACAACAGGTTTTTTTTTCTGGTCCCAGTCTGTATGCTGAATAGTCCATGGAGGGCCACTGAGGTGTTAAAGTGCCTCCAAACCTTGAGAGAGAATCCCTTCATCATCATTCGGTCAATCTCATGTTATTTTAACCTTGTACCTGGTTCGTTTTAGAGAAGAAAAAGTTGACTAAGGTGCTTTTTTAGTAAAAAAAAAAAGCTGGCAGCGTTTGGTTACAAGCAGCAGCCGAATGCCATGATTTGTCGTCAGCGTCTGTGCACGAAGGCAGCTCAGAGAAGATAGGCAGTGTAACGGAAGTCTATTTGAATTATAAACAGAGAGCGTCTTTGCAATAACTAATCACATATTTAAAAACTACAAGACTAATTTCTCGCTAGAAATGCAATCAGAAGTTGTTGAAAGAGAAAATTAAACTTACATTTATACAAAACTATGCTCCAATGCTCGTTACGGCCGCCTTTTAATTTTTTCGAGCTGGAGCCTTCTCGACCAATTACGTTTCTCACATGTTGTTATGGAAACGACAGGTCTCTTTCATTGGTTAGGTGGGGAAAAGGAGCTTGACGTAGCACATTTTTTTTCAGAAAAGTTGAACTTTTTTCAACCTCAGAAGACGCTCTGAGCTGCAGAAAAAGACGCCGGAGCTGGTGTTTAATAAAGCGCTCAGGACATTTTTGAAAAAATCCATAGGATTATAAAGTAAAACAGACGCCAGCAGCTTGGAAAAAGAAGTCAAGTGTGAACACGGGCTTAAGCAGGATTTTCATGAAGCTCTTTTTCATAAAATGAAAGTGAAAAGTGATTGAAGTCACCATAAAAGTATCTATAAAAGTTCATAGGGCCGAGGCTATACATTTACTAAAAATCTTGCCCAAAGGTTTGGTTCTCAAAACCAAGCATAATAGGAATAATAGGATAATAGGAATTTCTTTATAGAATCGTAATTTCAGTTCCATAACTCCATGAGTATTTAAGTGTAGTGTAATTGTAAAAAAATGTACGGACATTTGACATTGGTGCTTTTTCAGTCAAAAACACTTGCAGCATGGTGGTTACAAAAAACAGCCGGCAATGACGTCAGAGGCAGCATTTAAGCACGAAGGCAGCTGAGAGAGACAGATTTTGACAGGCTTCATGGGCAGCGTAGTTCTATTTGAATTATAAACAGAGACAAATTTGCAACAACTAATCACATGTTAAAAATCACAACACTTATTTCTAGAAATGCTATGCTCCATGAGCTGATGGAAGGACGATGCCAGAATGGGAACTGATGGAGACTGTTGATGGATTATCATAGTGAGGAACAGGTAAACAAATCCAAAACAACGGGTAACATCAACGGGTAAATAAATCCACAAACAACGGGTAAATAAATCCACAAACAACGGGTAAATAAATCAACAAACAACGGGTAAATAAATCCACAAACAACGGTTAAATAAATCCACAAACAACGGGTAAATAAATCCACAAACAACAGGTAACATCCACAAGTAACTTATAGCGGGTTGACGCTAGAACAAAACAATACATATAAACTTGACCATAAACAGACAAAAACACAAGTAATATAAATGGTCTAGGGAATAGAGATCAGGTGTGGGTGCAATCATACGTCTCAGGTGCGGGTGTAATCAAAGATGGTGATGAACTGGAGTAAAGGATTATGGGGAGTGTAGTCCGACTGTTAAGGGTGTTATGAATATTAGTCCATGGGGTGAAAACACGGGGAAAGTTGGTAGGGGAACACAATGGGGCAGACAGGACCGTTACAATCAAAAGTTATTGAAAGTGAAAATTAACCTTTAATTTATACAAAACTATGCTCCAACCGCCATTTTTTTTCCCGAGCTTGATCCTGCTCGACCAATCACATTCCCCGGATGTTGTATTGGAAAGGAAAGGTCTCTCTACTCACTTGTCATTGGTTGGCAATGAAAATGGTGCTTGCTTGACGTAGGTCCTATTTTTCAGAAAAGTTTAACTTTTTTCAACTTCAAAAGACCCTGTGAGCTGCAGAGGAAGACACTGCGCTGGCTTTTAAAAAAGCGCCAGGAAAACACGGTATACTCAGGATTATAATGTAAGACCATAGACTGTATAAAACTTTGATGTGTGTTTGTGACATCACCCATAGATTTTTGAGGAACTTTTTGGAAGCCTAAAGTGGGAGAAGCTGGCCGTCGCCAATCGCTGCGTGTAACTCCTGGATAATCAAAAATGGACAAAGAGGGTGGGACGTGGTTGAAGCTGAGATGCCTGGTTGCTAAAACCACTCAAGTGGCCACTCCCTTAAGTACGCAGAATCTTCAGGAGTTATAAAAATATTCACTCCACTCACAGTTGTCATTAAGGGCAAAATTAACTACTGTATATAGACCAAAACATTTTTTGTAACAGGCTGTAAACCTGTTTTTTCTGCTTTAAAGTTGGGCATTTTAACATGAGGCTCAATGAGATTCTGCTCTTTTTTGGAGCCAGTCTCTAGCGGCCACACAATGAATTGCAGTTTAAGTCACCTCCGTGTTGGCTTCACGAGAGAGATCAAAAGGTTGCCGCTTGTGTAAAACAGATGATAACACCTTCAAAAAATAAGTCAAATGTAAACATAGCCTTAAATGTCAAATCGCATTTTGCGTTTAATATAAGAATTATAACATATTGTAATGCTATTATTACATATGCAGCTATTTATATATTCCATTTTCAAAATACCTTCAGATATTAATTCCCAAATTTATTACACATTAACAATGGTTTTGGATGTCTTTACTGACTCTCTCAATCACTCAGGGCAGGAAGCCCAGAAATACTTAGTGCAAAGACTCCAGCACTAAGCCAGCACATTCTGAGAAGATTGACATAAGAGCTCTTTCTTACTCACCCTGGAAGAACATCCCCATGCCAGGGCAACCAGCTTTATCAGAGATAGACTAGTCAACTAAACTGGCTGTTGTTAGGCAAATTTGTTCCTGCTTTACTCAAAAAATGTCTCTGAAGCACATTGTCTACATACAATTTTACATTAATTTAAAGCAACAAAAAAGAGGCACTGCAATGGTGGCAAACAGTACATTGCTGACTGGTTTTTACATTTTCTGATCTCTAAATACAGGGCTTACTCCTCCAAGTTAATGGAATATCCAAATGTGGGGCAAGTTGTGTGCCGAATTGTAATATTTCATATTCAAAGTTGGTTTCAATGTGAAGTTATGAGCATTAATGTTGTTCATGAACAGAACAGTTTCGGGACAGGGGTACATTAATTTAATCAGTCTTTTGGTTATCCGTATGAACATTTTCACTTAAATCCCACTTTGAGGGGGCAAGTAAACACTCCTACATCACAGGACAAAACAATTAGAGAGCAAAGAGCTGGAGGCAACTGCATTACACAACATAACATGACAACATCTCCTAGTAATCTCAAACTCAGACTGCAGTCTAATGAAAAAAGTCTTCAACTCTGTTTCTTCTTCCATCCCAAACTTTCACTCAGAATCCTAATAAACCAATCAGTGTTTTCAATTTTGCATCAACATTTTGTCTTCCAAATGTAGTTTGCACACATCTGACTATTTGCTAATGATTTCATAGGACCAAGAAAATGATGCAACATGAATGACAGGCATATTCGATTGGACTGGGATAGAACTGGACTCCCTCTCGGCATCTCAGTTGTGTCTGTCAGAGACACGCCTGCCTCTAAAGCCATCAAGACTTACTGATGTCGTCTGATACTTTCGATGACAGCTCAGAGCGGATGTTAGTCCCTCAGCACCATTATGTTATTAAAGGCAGGCCGGATGATCCATCCTCTGGCTGTTTAAGATAAGTGTGTAGGCATCTGAATGCATGTGTGTGATTTTGACAACAGCACACACAAAAATATATACTGAATCCCCTCGAAAGATCGAAAATGTCGAAAATACTCTACACCTCTTAAAATGCTTGCTACGGATGTGAAAAACACAGCCAAAACCCGTTCCGCATTTTTTTATGACGGACAAAAATATCGGAGTTGGTGTGTTTCTAAACCTCAAAAAAATCCCCAAGTGAGTTACTTCTAAGAATAGCTAGTAGACTCTATAATGTTTTTTCTTCAGGTCAAGTTTTTACAAAGCCAGATAACTCTTTAAATTAATATAGAAACATGTGCTTGATCATTTTGGTTATATATAGCCTGTTGCCGGTCATCATTTGCATATTTACTAAAATGTAATTTTTGTTGCTTAAAAATAAAACTATGGCCAACCTTACATGAAAATGAAATATCTGTAAAGTTATTAGACAACATTGCATTCAACAACACAGATAATCACAATAATTGACTCCTGCATAACAGGCAAGTAGTTCAAAACTTTGACTAATTCACACATAACCTCTAAAGGAAAAATGTCATTAAATGTATGAAAATGATGTATGTGACGTATTTGTTATAGCACCTTATGACTAAACAACATTTTTCTTGTTTATGACTAAACATAAAAAATAAACGCTACATATGCTGAATGCCAAAGATTACACCCTTCCTCCACCCGTCTGTCATGCGGTGAATGGGCATAAGTGTAGTTTACATTACCTTCTTTCCTGTGAGCATTAATGTGTAACTTTGCTGGCTAGTCTTGTTCTCTACAGAAGGTCGCAGTCACAGAAGACCAAAAAACCCTCACATTAATCCAGAAGAAGCTGGTCTCATCCTTCTAAACCCCTCATCTTTCAGCACCAGGCTAAACGTCGGCTTTAGCCATGCTAGCTTCTGAACGTGTTTATCCAGTCTCGTTCTATGACCCATGATCTCACCGCATAGTCAATATCCTGCATCATAAATCAGTATGTTAGCCATATTACTGTAAATGGCAAGACAGAGAAGGATATTATTCTTCTTGAAACGTCTCAAAATTATTCAACAGTATGTCAGAACATGTGGTTGCACAATCATGTGGAATTAATGGTAAAACATCTGACATCTGGAATTATACAACTTTCCAATAAATGATGTTTAAAGGACCTCAAACCTTCATAAAAGGATTCATAAAAGCACGCATCCTCATTAACAACAACACAACATCAACAAAAACAAGCCTATGAAACATCATTTCGCCTCTTGTGATTAGCATCACGGTCTTCTGGTAATTTTTCCTGGATCAGCTAGTTTAAACTATCATTGATTTGTCATTTTCAATGACCTTCGTTGTAAGTGTAAAATTCCCCAATTTCCATCCTGATCTGGGGTCAGGTCTCTGAGGTCACCTTTGTCATGGTCCCAGGAATGGATGATGCCTTCTAATGCCAGCGTTTTGAGTAATTGAGGGGTACACCCTGGACACAAACACGGTTGGCCTTGGCATGTTGGCCAAGGTGACCTCCTCACCCATCAGCTAAAACTCCCAACCACACCTAAAGTGTGCTGCCAGATAGCCGTCAGTGGGCGGATTTAGCGTAAGCGCCTGAGAAATGTTTACTGGGCAATGGCCCTCTTTGTCATAGTCACTAGTGCATCAAACCAGCATCGGTTTCATACAAACGTGCTGGATGAAGCATGTTCTCACGCAGCGTTTGGGAATGACTGGTTTGTTTCAATCAGTAAAGTTAATTCTAGCTGAGGAGAGGCTCGTTGGCACATGGGATGCAGATTTATCGATCCAGGTGCTGTTAAACGCGTGGAACAAAATCTGGAGCCTTTTACTATTAGAAATTAAGTAAAATTTTGGTAATGCATAAACTCAGCTAAATAGACACTGACACAAAGTCGAGTGGTCCGGCATTACACGGCCAAACTAAAAAGATTTAGCAATTGAATAGAAAATTTACCAATAGAATGATAGGTTTAGACAAACATTATCAGGAACTTAAGACAAATAATAATTTATTTTTAGTCAATATATAGGTATTGGCAATATATTATTTGTGATATTAAAAAGCATGATTATCAATACTGTGTATTATACAAATATGGCAATATTGTACAGTATTCAGCACCTGTTTAAAATTGCCTTACGAGTCACAATAGTTACAAACTCTCTCTCTCTGTGATTTTCTTTGCTTAGTTAGGTTAGTTGTTTATTATGTTCTTTCCTTTGGAGTGACAAAAAATTATTTTTCTCTTGGGTTGATGTTTTTGCTGTTGTTTATTTAAATGGTTAATATTCATACTTATTTTGCTCCTTTATTCATATCAATTTTGTAAATATTTTTTGATATCATCATTTCACTTTTGTATATTTAACACTTATTTCTTTGGCATTTTGTCGTCAGCGTGTTGAAACTTGCCAAAAGCATTATTTCACAATTTTTACCATGGTATAAATATTGCTCCATTCAACGCTAGACCATGCCTTCTAAAAGGTTGTAATAACCATCTAGTGAAACTCTGATATTGTGACAGCAGTAGTTCACATTTTTTATTTTACTCTTGTTACGAAAATCTCTGTATTTTCTTTTCAATGTATTTTAATCCATAGGAAGACCAGTGGGATAGTCCTGTTGCACGAGAGCTGCGTGACGTCATCAGGGATTCCGGATAAAAGCGGATGTTGACGCAGCAATGGAGTCTTTCTCTCTCGGTCTCATTCACTGACCATTGCTCTCGTGGGCGTCTCTCCCAGCGTCTCTTTGGATTCGTTTCGTTTGTTTCGTTTTGTTATGCTTGGATTTCGATAATACTTTTGTCTTTCTTTTATTGTTAGTAGCAGCGGGTAGTGTATTTTATTTTTAGTTCACGTTTGTTATTTAGTAAAAGCTGAAGCGAAGGAAGCAGTTGCCCGGAAGACTCACCTGTTTTATATTATTTTGTCAGAAGCCAGGTAAGAACTTTCTCCCGAGGCAGATGGAGTCAGGGTTTCTGTTTTCTTAAGTGTCCTATCCGTTGCCTACTATTTTCTTTTCTTGTTACTGATTTATTCGATTTGTTATGGTATTATTATTTGTGAAATCATATTTTGTTACCTCTGGAATCCAATTTTTGTCCCTTAATTAAACGGAGGCATTTTTGAAAGCAACTCAGTTTTGTGATTTTTGAATATGTTCGTCCGATTTCCTTCTGGTTTGACTTATCTAGTTTAACGACCCTTAAACTGGTTATGGGCCGTAACATATTTTGGGGGCTCGTCCGGGATCTGAAGAATTTGGATTAAATTTGCGTGGCTTTGTTGGATTTGATCACGCTTTGAAATTGTTACTTTGTAACTTCGTTAAATCACAGTTGCTTAATGCGAATTTCGTCTCGTGTTTTTTTTTTCTCTTTTCATTGTTAACCTAGACGTTTTCTGTATAATCATGTTTAATTTGGAAGGGTTTATTGCCAATCCGACACAAGCGGAGTTATTTCAAATCCTAACCCTAACCGAAATGATCTTATGAAAATAGCTGCCTATTATAAGGTCAGTTTTCGCGTCACTCAATCTAAACGCGAAATTCAGATTTTGCTTGTCGAATCTTTGTATAAACAGAACGTCTTTGGTGAAGAGGAGAAAATTGTGGACTATCCTGAAGTTGTTGAGGGCAGTCCAGAAGATGTTGCGTTGCAAATTAAGAGAATGGAGTTGCAGGCTCAAGAGCACGAACAAGCTTTGTTGAGGGAGAGAGAGAAATGGGATCGTGAGACTGAGAGACAAAGACAATGTGAGAGACATGAACTTGAAATGAAGAAGCTTGAGATTGAACAAGTTTGCCGTCTTAAAGAATTTGAATTGAAAGCTCGTGAAAAGGGGGTGACAGAGACTTTCGATTTTGATGTGAGCCGTAACATTCGTATTGTTCCGCCTTTTCGGGAACAAGAAGTAGATAAGTTTTTTTCTCTTTTTGAACGTGTGGCTAACAATCTTAAATGGCCCAAAACATTTTGGCCAATGTTATTGCAGTGTGTTCTTGTGGGGAAAGCCCAGGAAGCTTATTCTTCTCTGTCGGTTGAAGACACTCTTGATTATGAAAAAGTAAAATCTGCCGTTCTTAAAATTTATGAATTGGTTCCTGAGGCGTATCGCAATCATCGGAAAACTGATGAGTCTTACATTGAATTCGTTCGTGAGAAGGAATCAATGTTTGACCGATGGTGTGGTTCTATGAAGGTAAAAACTTATGAAGAGCTCCGTGAATTGATTCTCTTGGAAGAATTTAAAAACTGCTTACCAGAACGTGTCGCAACCTATCTAAATGAGCAAAAAGTTCTAAAATGTTCTGCAGCAGCTTCTTTAGCTGATGAATATGTTCTTACACATAAGAACGTGTTTGGTATTGTACAAAATCCACCATTTAGTAACAGTCGACAGTATTCACCCCGTAGCCATGAGCGTGTTCCGCAAACTGATAAAGTGGAGCAGTCTGTTAAGTCTTCGTCCTCACCTGTCTGTTTCTATTGTAAGAAACGTGGACACATTATTTCAGAGTGCCATGTACTCAAAAGGAAAAACAGTGTCCCTAAACCAGTAGGTTTATTGATGACGTCCTCGTTACCGTTACAAGGTTCGGAGTTGTTACCTATGAAAGATGACCTGTGTGAAGAACAGGGATATGTTCCGTTCATTATTGACGGATTTGTATCTTTGGTAGGTAAAACAAATTCTCTAAAACCAGTCAGGATACTTCGTGACACAGGAGCTGCTTAGAGTTTTATTCTAGAGGGAATATTACCGTTGTCTGATGAGAGCTCTATTGGTTCCAGTGTCTTAGTACAGGGATTTGAGATGGGCTTTGTGAATGTGCCTTTGCACGAAATTGAGCTTGAGTCCTCCCTTGTTACCGGCCGCGTGGTTGTTGGGGTGCGACCGTGTCTTCCCGTTCGAGATGTCACATTTATTTTGGGGAATGACTTGGCGGGAGGAAAAGTTTTTGCCAGCCCGGAGGTAACTAATGTTCCTGTTCCCTGCATTATTCCTGATGAGTTGGCTCAGAAATACCCAGAAGTGTTTCCTTCGTGCGCTGTTACTCGCGCTATGTCACAGAGACTGGAAGATAAAAGCTTTGTTGAGTCAGATGGTGAGTGGAAATTTGATTTAAATGATACGTTCCTCTCCAATTCAGATGGTGGTGAGATGAGGAGTTCAAACTCTATTGATGGTTTAGACATCGCTGTCAAGAAACGAGATGAACATTCATTGGAGCTCGATAAATTGTCTCTGTCACGCGAGCAGCTTATTGTGGAACAGGAGAAAGATGAGAAACTGTCATCTCTCTTTGAAATTGTTGTTCCTAGTGAGCAACTTGAATGTGTATCGCAAGGATACTTTGTTGAAGATGGGGTGTTGATGAGAAAGTGGAGACCCGCAAGTTCATCTTCTGATGAGGAATGGCGAATTGTTAAGCAGGTAGTAGTACCTTTCTTATATCGTTCAGAAATTTTGAGGCTGGCACATGACAGTCCGTTTGCTGGTCATTTGGGAGTAAGTAAAACCTATGATCGTGTACTCCGACATTTTTTCTGGCCTGGCTTAAAACGAGATGTTGCAAATTATTGTCGAAGTTGTCATGTGTGTCAAGTAACTGGAAAACCGAATCAGAAAATTCCGCATGCTCCATTACATCCAATACCAGCCGTTGGGGAACCATTTGAGCGTGTGATGATTGACTGTGTCGGTCCCTTACCTCGCACAAAGTCCGGTAATCAGTACCTATTGACCATAATGTGTACATCTACGCGTTTTCCGGAGGCAATGCCTTTGCGTAAAATTACTGCCCCAGTGATTGTTAAATCACTTATCAAGTTCTTCTCTCTGTTTGGTCTCCCGCGTACAATTCAATTAGATCAAGGTACGAATTTTATGTCGCGCGTGTTCAAACAGGCTCTAGATCAGTTACACATCAAACACTGCACGTCCAGTTGTTACCATCCACAAAGCCAAGGAGCACTCGAAAGATTCCACCAGACTTTAAAATCCATGCTTCGTTCATTCTGCCTGGAGTTCCAAAAAGACTGGGATGATGGAGTGCCTATGGTTATGTTTGCAGTGCGGGAGGTAGCACAGGATTCGTTGGGCTTTAGTCCGGCTGAGCTAGTGTTTGGGCATACTGTTCGTGGCCCATTGAAGATGATCAAAGATCATTGGTCTACGGATCAGAGCTCAAACAATGTTCTTGACTATGTTTCAGAGTTTCGTTTGAAATTGCACCGTGCCTGTGAGTTGGCCAAGGAGAATTTGGAGCTGTCACAACAACGAATGAAAAAACGTTTTGACAATGGTGCTAAGCTCCGTAGTTTTTCTTCTGGGGAAAAAGTGTTAGTGCTGTTGCCAGTCCCTGGATCTGCCCTACAGGCTCGTTACTACGGTCCTTATAGTGTGAAAGAGAAGGTGAGTGAGCTCGATTATGTGATTAGGACATCCGACAGAAGGAAAAAAACTTGTCTGTGCCATATCAACATGCTGAAGCCGTACTTCGAGAGACCGCTGGCTCTGTCTGAACGGAAGACGGCTATGTTAACTGTCTCACCCACAGATCCTCTAGTAACCAAAGAGCAGAGGCTGCCCAGTGCTGAACATTTGTCTTTTCCATTGTGTTCTGTTTCTTCGGAGACCACTGCTGTCCCGACCCACCTGGAGGAGAATGATGTAAATTTTCCCTCTATAGAGTTGGTGGCGGGAAGGTTGAAAAATTCCGAGGTACTTCAAAATCTCGACTCGTTTCTTTCTCATTTGACTGATACTGAACGCGATGACGTGAGCAATGTCATTCGAATTCATGGAAATGTATTCTCTGATGTTCCTTCTCGTACGTCGCTGATAGAACATGATATTGATGTTGGTGATTCGATACCCATAAAACAACATGCATATCGAGTAAATCCGGGGAAGCGAACTCAGTTGCAAGAGGAGGTTAATTTTATGCTTGAAAACAACATCGCTGAGCCGAGTTTTAGTTCCTGGAGCTCGCCCTGTGTGTTGGTTAAAAAGTCTAACGGCTCATCTAGATTTTGTACTGAATTTCGATGGGGTTAACTCTGTTACCAAACCGGACAGTCATCCTCTACCTCGCATGGAAGATTGCGTAGATCGTGTTGGACATGCTGCTTTTGTCACAAAAATTGATCTGCTGAAAGGATACTGGCAGGTGCCTCTGTCAGATCGTGCAATGGAGATCACTGCGTTCGTTACACCGGACCATTTCTTGCAGTATACTGTGATGGCTTTTGGCCTACGAAACGCACCGGCAACTTTTCAGAGGTTGGTAAATCAGGTTATCAGCGGAATGCACAATATTGCCGCATATCTGGATGACTTGGTTATTTATAGTGAGTCTTGGTCAGAACATGTGGAACAACTCCATATGCTTTTCAGGCGTTTGTCTGATGCTAATCTCACTGTAAATCTCGCTAAATGTGAATTTGGACGAGCCACGGTTACGTATTTGGGGAAGATTGTTGGGGGCGGGCAAGTTCGTCCTGTTGAGTCTAAGGTGGAGGCTATTACTCGTTTCCCTGTACCCACTACGCGCCGTGAGTTGCGTCGATTTTTGGGAATGGTTGGGTACTACAGAAACTTTTGTAAAAACTTTCTGCGGTTGCCTCTCCCTTAACAGACCTCCTTAGTCCCAAAGTCTCATTTACATGGACCGAATCGTGTCAAGTGAGCTTCGAAAGGATCAAAGCGGTTTTGACTAATTTTCCGGTCTTATCTGCTCCTGATTTTTCGTCACAATTTTTGCTTGCTGTTGATGCAAGTGACACAGGTGTGGGAGCTGTACTTCTCCAACGAGATCAACTTGGTGTTGAGCATCCTGTTTGTTATTTTTCGAGAAAATTCAACAAACATCAGCGAAATTATTCCACGATTGAGAAGGAGGCACTTGCTCTTGTCCTTGCTCTCGAATATTTTGAGGTTTATGTTGGTTCTGTTTCATATCCTTTGATTGTTTATACAGATCATAACCCCTTAGTTTTTTTGAAGAGGTCTGAATTGGACATTCGGCACATTCGTGGTAAAGATAATGTCGTTGCTGACGTGTTATCTCGTGCTTAGTGGGAATAAATGTAATTTTTTTTCCTTCTCTTCGTAAAGAAAGAAAGGGGAAAAAATGGAAGAGGAACATCTTTTCTTACAATTTATTCACCTAAGGTTGAGGATGTTACGAAAATCTCTGTATTTTCTTTTCAATGTATTTTAATCCATAGGAAGACCAGTGGGATAGTCCTGTTGCACGAGAGCTGCGTGACGTCATCAGGGATTCCGGATAAAAGCGGACGTTGACGCAGCAATGGAGTCTTTCTCTCTCGGTCTCATTCACTGACCATTGCTCTCGTGGGCGTCTCTCCCAGCGTCTCTTTGGATTCGTTTCGTTTGTTTCGTTTTGTTATGCTTGGATTTCGATTATACTTTTGTCTTTCTTTTATTGTTAGTAGCAGCGGGTAGTGTATTTTATTTTTAGTTCACGTTTGTTATTTAGTAAAAGCTGAAGCGAAGGAAGCAGTTGCCCGGAAGACTCACCTGTTTTATATTATTTTGCCGGAAGCCAGGTAAGAACTTTCTCCCGAGGCAGATGGAGTCAGGGTTTCTGTTTTCTTAAGTGTCCTATCCGTTGCCTACTATTTTCTTTTCTTGTTACTGATTTATTCGATTTGTTATGGTATTATTATTTGTGAAATCATATTTTGTTACCTCTGGAATCCAATTTTTTGTCCCTTAATTAAACGGAGGCATTTTTGAAAGCAACTCAGTTTTGTGATTTTTGAATATGTTCGTCCGATTTCCTTCTGGTTTGACTTATCTAGTTTAACGACCCTAAAACTGGTTATGGGCCGTAACACTCTGTTACTGTTTTTTTTTTTTTTTTATTTTACACATACATTCTTTTTTGCATATTTATTTCCTTTTTTTTAAGGTGTTATATTCAGACATGTAAGCAATTTAAGTTGAATATTTACATGGGACAGGCGTTTTGGGTGTTTGGATGAAGTATTGAAAATGAGCGCAACCTCCCAGCATTATCCCTCAAGTACAGCCAGCTGTATGTAGTGTGCTAATGATGGCACACATATGTAGATACTTTGCAGGACTGAAGTACATGATCTTCCTCAAGGATATGTATAAGAATAAGAGAGCAACAGACACAGAGAACAAGAGATGGAGAAAAATCGGAGCGCCAAGGAAAACACTGCTACACTTGGGAAACAATCAGCAGGCTATCAAGCAGATTTTACGAGAGTTTCAGACACTTTAATACATTTAGGGCAGGTTGCGAAGAAACCGCATCGGGTCATGAGTCTTCAGGAGCCTCTCAAAGGTAATACAGCACAGTTAAATGAATCTCCACTGAGCTACTGGCTGTAAAGATTTCTCTATCTGGATATCTGGGCCCTTGGGACAGACTTAACCAGTTATGTGAACTGACGGCCATTTTGGCAGACCTGGCGTTAGTGTCATTCTATAATCCCACGTCTACCTTTCCAAGCTGTCGAACGTTATTGGGAATTACGGTTTGCAGACGCAGTGGAGAAAGCGGGCGATGGATCGCTCCTCCCAGGGGTCCCTGACTAGACTTTACATGAGAGACAAGAAAAATGGGCCTGCATGGCGTTGCCAAGGAAACGGCTTTAAAATATTATTAAGAGTCACGAGAGAACAGGGGCAGTGAGGTCTAAAATCACACGGTCAAATAATGCGCAGTCGATCAGTGGCATAGTAGTATCAAACTACTATAAGCAAGTCTTTGAAGAGGCAATGTTAAGGCATTATGGGTGTTTGCCAGGGTGTAGCTAATGTGTGCTTAGTTGTTGTTAGTGCTATATTTGTTGCTGGGTGATTTCAATCTGTTCCCAAGTTTCTAGAATATTCAGGGCTGTGTCTGAAATTGCACTCTTTAACCTCACTCACTATTCCCTACATTTAATAAGCGAATGAGACATTTCTCAAAATAACTTTGATTTGTGAGATGCCCCCCCTAAACAATGCAAAGGCCGACCAGAAAACGTGAGGGTGGCGTTACCTTGGAGGGCATGGCTGAGTATTGCAGGACACCACACCGGTGGCGGGTCGAGTTTCTGATATACAGTACGAGGTGTTCACCTGAATTCTCAGATCCTTGTAGCATACTGATTTAGTAACCATTTGACCTGAGGAACACAAACAAAATTTTTATCCAATTAAACAATATTTCACCGTTTTGAACTGTCCTCTGCTGTAATCCAAAAGATACATTTATAATGATCTATCAAATTACTTTGTGTTGATGAACTGGTTGACCGTTGACATCATTAATAAGCACTCTTGGACTCAAAGCCCACGTTGTTTCAGTGTTTCAGAGGGCGTTTGACCTCTGGGTTAAAGGACATAGTAAAGCAGGTATTGTTCACCTTCAGATGCCTCTTGCCTCGGGCTGTCTGCACATCATTACAGAGCTGTAATCTCAGGACTGGTGTTAAAGGGGAGGAGGGTACAAATGATGGGAACAGACCTGGGCTTGGTGGCTTACCTGAGGGTGAACTACGAGGGCTATTGAGTTACACCTGCGATAAGGAAGCCGTGGGTTGCACCTTTAACCCACAGCATCCATCACCAAAGTCACTCTTTTGAAATGGGTTTAGGTTTAATAATGCTATAATGGTTTACATAATGATGTCAGATTGATAGTGTAATTCACTTAGATTGATTCATAGTTAATGAAAAATAGTCCAGCCTGTTTTTTTGGTTGGTGTAGTCTGAAAGATGTAATTTAATTTACTACCCGTATAAAATGGTATGGAGCCAAATCATGATGTTGGAATGGCAGCAAACTGGCAATTGCATTACAATACAATTATGATTAAGATGTTAGAAACTCTAATACTTGGAAAGTTGTAGTTTTGAGTCGTGCAAGGCCCAAATGGGAAGGTGAAGAACAATGTATGGGTCAAACTGAGCTGGGAATGCTACATTTCTATTTGTAGTTTAAAGCAAATAAAATTAGACAAACTATTCAACAAATGAACACACAAGTAAAAGAACTTGTGAATAAAAGAGAGTTTTGTGCGGGCTTGAACGTTCCTGAGCAGCTCATTGAACCCAAGGTTGCTCCAGTGAATATTGTCACTGTAACGTCTTTGCATGGCCCCTAAAACCTGTTGTTCTCAAACCAACACCCACTAGCGTCACAGGCCGGGGGGCAGTTTAATGTTTTCACCAAGCAAATGGTTCACAAAACAACAACTATGCTTCTAATTGTTCACATTATGTCACATTGCATAAAATATAATTATTTTCAAACATCATAAGCGTCGTTCGGTTACTATGAATTTGATTTGTTTTGACTTCTGACCTCTGCATCAAAAGTATCTTGTGATTGCATCAAGATGCTGAATCAAATTACTTTGGATATTAAAATGTTTGCGAAACTCCTGTTACCAGTAAACAAAGAGCAGGGGCATGTTTATTAGTGGCCGGGTTATATAATAACAGTGGTTATGTCATCGCCTGGCTCTCGAGCTAGTGGAAACACAGGTCGGATGTGAGAGCGCTCGCCTGCCCGGTCACCAGCACCATCGTAGTGGAGAGAAGGCAACAGATGCTACATTCAAAGGTTGTCTCTGAGCAGATCTGGCTTCAGGAAAATATCAGGCAAGTATTGATTGATCAGCAAACTATTCAGTACCTCCTGCACAGGTGGCTGAGCACTGCGAACGAATGATGGCCCAGGTGTAGTTGTGTTTAGGTTGGTTCCGCCTGTCTGTTTCTTCTTTGGACAGCGTGTATTCCCACAGAATGCCCGGGTTCCAGCCCTGCTGAAGCACCTGTGCGGGAAATCAACAATATAGGCATTTACGTTTAGTCATTTAGCAGACACTTTTATCCAAAGCGATTTACATAGAGTTCAGGGAGCTATAAAGCGATATGTCATACAGGAGCAATAATATAATAGGTGATAATGCCAAGTTACTAGTTTCAACACTAGCCAGAACAATATCTGTTGAGGGAAAGGGTTAGCGTTTTTTTTTTCATTTGTCTGTCAAGTATTCACAGAAGAGATTTGAAGTCGTTTTTTGAAGATTTAGAGAGATGTGGTTGACAGGACTGAGTTAGGAAGAATGTTCCACCAGGAAGGAGTTGTGAAGGAGAATGTGCAGGAAAGCGATTTACTGCCTGTTTGAGAAGGCAATACAAGACGCCACTCATTTGCAGAACGTAGAGTCCTTGATGGGGTGTAGGAGTGTAGGAAGGTGTGAAACCATTAGTGACTTGAATCTGATACGGGCTTCAACAGGTAGCCAGTGGAGAGAGATGAAAAGGGGTGTCACATGAGCCCTTTTGGGCTGTTGGAAGACGAGGCGTGCAACTAGCTGCATAACTACAGCAAAATTGAACATTTACAATAAGTAATAAATGAAAATGTAATTTAAATGTACGTATGCATTTATTTGTTTATTATGTGGTGTGAATTGTGAATTATACACAATATAGCTAATCAGGAGGTACAGATAACTGCGTTGAGTCAGAAAAGTGGTTTACTAGGATCTACCTCAAGCACCAGAGTCTCATTAATGGGTCCAGTAGAGGTGAGACTCTCTGGACGGTTGTAGGGTCTCTTGTAGTCAAACACAGCTCCAGCGATGGGGAGTCTGCCAGGCCAGTCCACCGTCCAGCGGCCGTTGAGGTAATATTTTCTCTGCAGATTCCTCACGGCCAGGTATGAACTGGAGGAGTTGAGCTCCATCACACGAATGGTACGAGCTCCAGCTGGTATGGTGACCACACGGTAGTACTCTACGGAAGAAAGAGATGTCATGTTTAGGCAGAAATCTGTTTGAATGTATTTGAGTATTACAACTGTGAAATGTCATAATTTGGTCTCTTCTTTTAAATTTCTATTGAGTTTAAGCCAATCAGTCTATTCTGCTTTCCTGTAGCTCAGTGGTAAGAGCATTGTGTTAACAACGCAAGGTTGTGGGTACGAGCCCAGGGGATTGCAAATACCTCTGTAAAATGTATAGGATAGTGCAATGTAAGTCACTTTGGATAAAAGCGTCTGCCAAATGCCTAAATGTAAATCAGTCTATTCTATTCTAATCCAATTCATTATGTTCCGGGTAGACAAACAATGCACAGGTTCTCAATGCTCAAAAGTTCAGAAAGTTATGTTGCACACTTTCTGAAATGCAAAAAATGTGGACAGAAAAGAAACAAAGAAAAAAAAAAAAATACACATTATATTAATTTGTGTGTTTGATGATTTTGGCAAAGTCATTGTTTGTATGTCTATTTTTTTGCAAAACATTGGGGATTAAGGGGTCTGTCACTAGGGGTGGAGAATGACTGTGCCCAGGGATCCATAATAGTGCCTCACTTATTCTGAGCACAGTCCAATTTCACAGAAGTAAAATCATTAGCTTAGAAACAGTGAGTGTTAGAAAATCGTCTGCTGTCTATAAAAAGCTCTTTAAATCAATCACTTCTTACACAATCATTTCAAGTACTGTAAGCTGTTGACAGTGGGAAAGTTGTAGGCTCTGAGCCAAAGTTTCTGCAGGTGCTGAGAAGTTAAAGATAGACACGTACGACTCAAGTAATGTTGTTTGGTGTATTGTCCTTTGTACAGCTTGCATGTGGAGTTGTCGCCTTTGCAGGTGCCACACATATCCGGCACAGCGTTGGACCCGAGCACCCTGTCACAGCCCACTCTCTGAAAACATACATCATGACCTCTAAGCAACAGCGGTACTAGAAATAAATCACTGTAACCCATCTTTAAACAGTAATGACAGTTCAGTATAATCACTCAAGAGTGGGTGGACCTGATGCTGAAAGAACACATGCTGTATCAATAAAGAGCTACAGGATAAATTCAGCATCCATCAAAGCAATATGCAGAAATCAAATATTCTTCAGCTGAATAGGTAGATGACATGAAATCTAAAACAAAATTTAGCTTTCAAAACTATTGCGGATGCAACATTTGTGTTCCATATTACTTGAGAAAAATCATTTGTCGCACCACAAGACCTAAATGAGTTCAGAACTTGACAGAAGTGGGACCTTCACTTATGCATTCATATACCTTTAACATAAAATCTTGATCCATCGATTTGTCCATGACGAGGAGATATAAGGAGTCAACTACCTTCAGATTTTTCAAGCTAGCTGACGTGTTGTATATAAAACAAACTTTTTGTGATGTTGTAAAAACAGCTAAAACTTTATGTCATAGACTCACATATAATCCAAATCATGAAACTGACAAATCACTTACATGACTCATAATTATTGCTTATATAAACTAAATCCACTAAAGTATATTTTTTCTGCTCCACTGCAATTTATAACCATTTCATACTGAAACAATTTTTCTTTTATAATAAAAAAACAGATTTGAAATGCTGTCAGTGAAACGCACCAGTCAGAGTAAAATTAAATTAAACAGAATTGCAGTTGGCTCTCTTAATGCAAACATCCAAGCGGTACAACACTGATGTCTGTCCCAGAACACAAAGTCTCTGAGGACAGACTTTTTTTTTAATTTCTCTGTTTTCTGATTGGTCTAAAGCATGTCTGTGTTGAAACATTGATATGACTTTTGTATCTCAATGGGAATTTCCATGGCAGTAAAAACAAAAAAAGCCAAGCACTGTTAAAATTCCCAGCATGCTATAGAATGAACGGTCTTCAAAAGCTTGTAAACCTGTGTTTCTGATGATGACACACAAACGGTGTCAGTAGTCCATTACCAAAAGAAAAAGAGCCAGCGGCATCAGTGCTGAGAGACACTTTTATTACAGGTAGTGATTTATTACGGCTCTGAAGAAGCCTCTGGAAAAAACATCTCTCCACAGAATATTTTGTGTTCACAATGTTTTCTGGCTTAAAGAATTTTATGAATGGGAAATTATCACAAGCAAATTATCACATGTGCAAGCAAAATGTCATTGCATGTCACTATAAAATACATAGCTAATTTAGGAATCTGACGATTATTTTGACGATTCATTTTATAAATTAAATAGAAAACATAAAGAGTACATAACTGTAACGTTTGCCCCGCCTTCGTCAGACACGCTCCTCTACCAAAGCCACTTCCTGTCACGTATGATCACAATCACCAGATTTATAACCCATGGACTCGTCGGCCATCTTTATTCACCCCGCACCTGATTCCCGTGTACCGGACACTTTATAAGTTGGACCCAGAGCATTGTTCTGGGTCCGGTCTAGTTGTAAATTACCCTTGTATTCATATAGCGTTGTAACCTTAAGGACATATGCTATTTTGCTTGTTTATGTGGACGTAAGGTATTTTGTTGGTTTACGTGGATGTTTTACCTGTTGTTATAAACGTAATAATTTGGATTATGGAGTGTCCAAAAACAAGTTGATGTACATAGAATGTATTAAAACACTATTTCTAATAATAGGCAGTAATTCTTACCTTTCTTCTTGACTGACTCTCAAATGATTTGTTCGGCGATTCGTCTGTCTAATCTCCTCCTTTCCACTATCCTAGTCTGATGTCTACCGCGAATGAGGCTCACAAGCTACAGTGTTTGGGGGAGAAGAGTGAAGTTTTCGAGGGCAGTCCTAGCAATACGTAGGCGGGACTTCATGTAGTGACCTAAATCCATGGCGGTTTGTGAATTGGACTAGGGACGACTCGTTTGTGTGATTCAGAGTCGACCCCCTTTCTGACCCCCCCTTCATGTTATGTACTCTTTAAGATATAAGTAAATGACAACATCATCTAAATCTAAAGCGAAGTGCTTACACATATATCACAGTTGCCCGGTTCCTTGTCTGTGCACAGCCTCATCTTCACCATAAAATCAACTTGTCAAGCCGATAAATCGCAATCTAGGATTTTGAATAAAGGTCATAGTTTAAAACAGCATATGTTAAATGTCATTCTCACCTCACAGATGCCATCAATGCAGACACTAGAACTGTCTTGTGTGCAGAGCGTTCCATCTCTCACTTTACTCGAGAGGGCAAAGAAGAAGTCGTAACCTTCAGCAAAGCAATAGAGCTTACACACATCCTGATCTAAAACAACAACACACGCACAATAAATATCAAGCAGAGGCTAAAACTTAACCTACATGTAAATCTAAGCTTTTACCATAAGACTGATATTAATGCAGTTGCAGGACTAACAATTAAACTGACCCAAAGGGAAAACAATACTGTATATAATGAAGATACATATAAAGTATGAATGTGTTGGGATAAAACGTGTTTAAACTTCCCAGTCAGAATCCAGACCAGAATAGCCATAACAAAAAATGTTGGTACAACCTGAACATTTACCTTTAACTTTTTTTTTCTTTATCAGCATTGAAACAATATGAAATAATTTGTTTTTAGTTTCATCTTATAAGAACATTCACAACTTTAATTGGTTCTGTGTATAAAGGAATGACTCGTGTAAAGCGTTTCTCATTCCATAGAAATTCTTGTTTTAAAAAAGTATTTTTAAAACATAAAATATGATACATTTACATTTCCATGTGTAAGAATTATAAGGTGTTATAGTAACAAGTTGTGAAAGAATATAAGGGTATATATTTATATCTAAATACTGTATCTAAATTTTGCTTTAACAGTATAATTATATGTGACCTTGCCTGTCAAAACCAGGCTAAAGTCTCATAATCTAATTAATTTATGGCTTCAATCTTTGTCATATGGTCTAACTTAGTCAATATTATTATATCAAGGAAATATTTTTTCAGAATGTACTTTATAGAATATAGGATGATTTAATAGAGAAAACAGTAAATCACAAAAGTTATTTTGTTATTTAAGTTGGGATTTCATATTCAGGGTCACATTTGATTGATCAAGACATTGCCAAAAACACCGTGCTACTATTTAACCACCAGTCAAACCTCCCCTCCACCCTAACCAATGATCAAACTCATATTGACCAACCGTCCACACGTGTGTAGGGTTTCCATTTGTAATGCCATCCACGAAAGGGCTTGCTGTTGAACTCAATACACTGCACAGCTCTGAAGTCCACAGTGTTTTGAGGACAATTATCAGTGTTGCAGAGTTTATAAGAACGAGATGAGCCCTCACAAAATCTGCCACCATACATCGGCCTGAGAGAGAACAAAACACAGGCCAGAAATAAATACAACTATACAAACGTATCTCCAGTCTCTTGCAATCATTGTTGTTGTGGTGTGATTGTACCTTGGATTTATGCAGTATCTCTCCCTGTAGGTCACTCCACTCTCACAGGTCCTAGAACAGATGGACCACCCAGACCAGGACGACCACTGACCATGAACTGGCTTTGGACCTTCATCGCCCTGCTTTACACACTGGCCACGACGACACCACTGAAAAACACACATTAGTCCGACTGGTAACACCATTGAAGGTCATGCTGAGTACAGTAACAACTTATGAGTAAGTTACAATTCAACCTAGTTTTGATGTAAAGCCTGACAAAGTTACAAACTAATGCACTACTAAATAGTTTTGCCTTGCACCATTTAACTGTTTACACCTGGTATAAAGATGCGCTTTGGTCGATCAGATCACAAGCGGACGACGATAGACGTAAACGGGGTGTGAAACTTTTTGAGCTTGTCCACTTTCAACCACTTCCAGAGGTAGTCGAAAACGCATTTGACCAGATTTTGTTTGTAGTGTAGATGCTCATGTGATCAAATGCGTTTGAGCAGCCACAGAAGCCCGCCTTCTGATAATGCGCAGTGGCCAGAAATGATTTGAACTTTACCGGCAAAGACGTAAAAGATTGGTTTAAAGACAAAAACGTATCAAACACAGTGTTTTTCGCCATTCCAGATTTCTAACACACACTTCAGATGGTCTTGCGGCTGTCAAAGCTGAAATAAAAACAATGCTTTCGGTATGTTTTTCTATCAGCTCAGCTCGCTTTTACTCAAATTTACGGACTTATATCCCAGAAATGTGGCAATGCTTTGCACATAGTATATATAGTTGTATGGTGTATAATGATTTATGACCGTGCCTGTCAGCATTTGAGACCCTTCTGTATGGTTTGCGTTACTGAGTATCCATGAGAAATAACAAAATGACCTAGCACCCGAAATAATATCAAAACACGTCAACACATTACCTCCATTTGCGCTATTTGTTTCTGTTTATGTTCTTATTTGTTTCGTGTTATATCACCTGCCATTTAATCTGTGTATATTATGCCCTACTGATGTACAGTGAAGATTCTCACTGCTGTACTCTCACAGGCCACCACTCAAAACATCAGACTCATCCGCGCAGCTGAGTAGTGCCGAATCACAACTTACGTAACGAAATACCTCCGCACATCCCCTGCAGTAGCATTAACAAACTGAGATGGCGACAGAGAGGCCAATCCTACGGACTGCCACTTTAACAGTTTGATTTTAATAATTGAAATTTACATACACTAACATCAATAAATGCTGTATTAGCATTGTTAATTGTTAGTTCCTTTTAGCTAATGCAATTAATTGATAACAAATAGAAGCTTATTGTAAAGTATTACCAAAAAATCAATTACTCATTCTCATGCTGTCCCAAAATCTCTTATTTTCTCTCTCCTGTGAAACACACATGTATTGTGTACATATATTCAATAATATATTTTGAATGACATTAGGATGAATAAATGACTTGAATTCATTTTATAGATCAGCATTAAAGCATCAAGGTTTCATCACCATTTGATTCACACAAGACACAATTAAACCCAGTTCAGCTCTTTGTAAGAAATAATCTTTGACTTCATGCAGTATAAGTGAATGAATCTCATTCCCAGTCACACACTCTCTATAAGTGCAACATGAGCCGCTTCCTCATGTGATCCAGCTGATATTTCCTGAAAGCAGATATCCAGGATTCCTAAAGCAGACTGTCATTATTAGTGCTGCATACTGTCATTGGCTCTCGCTTAGAATAAAGAGGATTAAACTGTCGTGTTCAATTTATTGCAAACCAAGTACCCCCAAGAGCCGTCGCTCCAACACATGCAAAAAACATCTCGCTCCGTTTCTCCAGCACGGACCACCAGCGCTCGGGTCTCTATCGGCCAGATATGACATGTGTTGGAATAGGAGAGCGTGTTTTGAGAGGGAACTGTTCGTCATCCCTGATCGCCCGACCCCCTGCGCCCCAGGCCGGGCCCGTAATTACCCTGATGCCCTAAACGCACTTCACTAACATAAGTGAGTAAAGAGACACCCCAGGAGGTCAGACGAGGCCTGCATGAGCTCATTAAACGCAATCTGTTGTGAAGGGCTTGAATCAGTGCAAAGGCATCCATAGAGAAGACAGAGAGAGGGAGAGAAGAGAGAGAAGAATGAAGGAATATTGCATCTGACAGCTAACATCTCTGTCTGTCTGTCTGTCTGTCGAGCTGTATTGTGTCTTTATACATATTTTAGTCCGTCTGATTATCTGCGTAACGGTCTGTGTGTCTTTCTGTCTGTCTGACAATTCTGTGTGAAGTTCCTCGACCTCTATTGTGAACATCACAGTTACCAGTTTGATTTCCTTTCCCGACACCTAGCATGAAATCTCTTTCACGCCACCACCATTTACACTTAGCTTTCTCTGCTCTGCACAAGACATCTGTCTT
This sequence comes from Triplophysa bombifrons, assembly GCA_029783895.1. Classification (NCBI taxonomy): domain Eukaryota; kingdom Metazoa; phylum Chordata; class Actinopteri; order Cypriniformes; family Nemacheilidae; genus Triplophysa; species Triplophysa bombifrons. The sequence goes on from CM056455.1 coordinate 12,359,749, forward strand.
GAAACCTATTCAAAGGAAAAAACAAACCCCCCAAAAAAGTTTTCTCCCTACTGCAGTTAATGACATGAGCTCAATAACCATGAGAAAACGTTAATGATTAAACTCATTGAGAGAAAAGTACGGCAGGCGACAGACGGTTTGGCTTTTGTGCCACTTGAGCTCAAAGGGAAGAGTAAAAAAGGGTTCTTTTTAAGACGCGACTGTGTCTCACCATCTCCGGACCACAGGCAGAACCTTCGGCCGCCGGCATGAATTTGGTCTCGCATTTTCTTCCGACCCGATGGCACCACAGGGCTTTGCAGATGTCCTGTGAAAAATATTAGACAGAAGTGTTGATATGGATATTTTTAAGAACCTCTATGTGTGACAAAAGATCAGCTGATCAGAGATCAGCCAAGGACACTGAGGTGGAATTACAATCTTATAGACTACAACAAACACAATGAATAGAAGTTCTTCACATGCTGTGAGTCTGTTAAAAAAAAAAACGAGAAACATATTTTCTGTCTTAAACACTCTGGAAATAATAGTGGCCTGTCAGGGATTTATTAGCTTTTAAGAGCCATGTGTATTTTTTAAAACATTCTGAATATTAATAAATCTTTTATAAGAAGATTATTGTTTTGAAGAACGAAAGAAAAAATATGATAATCACAACAAAGGACATATTTTAAATGCTTTTATAAATACATGAAGAAAATTGTTTTTTATTAATTTAATGTTTTCAGTGTGTATAACAAATAGAGCAATACTTTTGTTATTACCACCATCTAAAGCAGAGAGTTTTTACTTTAATAAAAGTACTTTAGTAAACAAAGTGTATATTTGTTTAACCTGTGAATGGGATTTAATGAGGGGTACAGACAGTCTAAAGATACATCAAATTTTGCCAATTTTATATCATAATCTGAGAGTAATACTATTGGGCGCCATCACCAATTTTAAAAGTCAAAGTCAATTTATTCAGAGAGTGAGAAATGGAAATACTATCACACTTTATTTTAAAATGTATATTTGTTATGATCAAATCCTTGTTTTAGAACATATGATAAATTAAGTAAATGCAAACACATTTCATTGTTAAAGATTTGAGGTTGTCAAGAGTAGTTCTAAGTGACCAATCGCCCATGTACTGTATGTTCTCATGAAATTACTTTTTAGAAAACAATTCCAAAACCTACCCCAAAACCCATCAGACATGCCAAAAAGGTCTTATAAGGACAGCCTACTATAGTATACAATATCTACATCCTCAACGCAGGGGTCATCTCATTCGCTCACTCTCTATAAAACAAAAACAGCGAGAAACGGCTGCATGTTTTATATGTCTGTATAATTCACATCTGGATTATTGTCTCATATTTTGACAATGGCAGCACAGATGGGAGAACGAGGCAGCAGTTTTCCCAGAGTGATCACGCTCCAAATCCCAGCACAAGTTTCACAGCTGTATGTTTAAGTGAGACCTGCTCGAACCCGTCCCCTGTTGTCCCTGCTGAGCACCAGGAGAGAGTTCTGTATCTAAATCTGCTAAAAAGACCACGGAGATACTAATTTATAGTGAAACCAGTGGGACCTCCGGGTGACAGAACAATTTTGCACACTTAACATCTACAGAATAAGTTCTACCCCTTTGGTGTGGTCACCACCATGCTGATATGTAAAGTCAGCGTACAAGACAAAAAAAAATCACAAAATTCTTTTGCATCCACTTTGACTGCATCAAGTCCAGAATTACTGTTATATCATGTGCAAATGCGAATATAGACAAAAACAACTAAAAGAATATTTTGAATAGTTCCAAGTTAGAACCAAGTTAAAATGCAAAGGGTAACAATGAATTGATAAGTTTTGTAATGTATTAATTTTAGTTAATAGACAATACAATAGCATTATAAGATGCATTACAAAAACTACTTGTATAATGCATTACACATACAGTATACTGTATGCTTTAAGTAAAGTGTTACCGAAAGTTCTTTCATCATACCTTCATGTCATTCCAAACCTGTATGATAATAACGCAAAGATGAAAAATGTTTAAGTGTTTTTACAGTGTATCTATCTCGTTTCACAGAAAAGAGAGTCATATTTACATTTATGCATTTCGCAGACGCTTTTATCCAAAGCGACTTACATAGTAATAGACTACACATTGGTATGTGCAATCCCTTGGGATTGAACCCACAACCTTGCATTGTTAACGCAATGGTCTTACCACTTAGCTACAGCAAAGCTAATTTGTCATATACATATTTTGTAAAACATGAGGGCGATTAAAGGATGACAACATTTTTCTGTTTGGGTGAACTATCCCTTTATGGTACAGAAATTTGTCCATATGTTCAATTCTAACTCCGCCCATTTCAATTATGATGACAATTTCTCATAGCTAAATTATTCACTGTGCAATAATAATCATCATCTGGATTAATCAATGCACAAAAAATTAACTTCTCCCATTGCTTAGGTTGCACGTATACAGTTAGTGAGGATCGGGACAATAGAAACGGAGCTTGCAGAGGTTCCCACTGGCGTCCTTCCAAAGTATATTTAGCTCTGCCTCTGTTTCACGAGACTGTTCTGGCCTAAAGAATATTGAGAGAAACCAAATTCCTCCACGGGAGTTTCTAATTTTAGATAACGAAGCAGAGAATAACGATCAGAGCCAATCTAAAATGGGCCTGAATTTCTGTAACTTGGAAAAAATTTGGAGCTGATTTACATATTTCAGCTGAGAAACAAAACAAGTGCTCTCTGAGGCGTGCGAGTATGCGCTGATATCACAAGCAACTGATCAGGGATATAAAACATCTTACACAGGGGAACCTACGGTAACAAACACTCAACAGTAAAGAATGCTGGTCGAAGATCAGTGTTGATGTTGACATCACACGCTTAGAGTCATATACAAAACGATGCATCGACTGGAAGCTTTCCGTTCCATTTGTGATCTGACAAGCATCTCATAAAAATCTATTTATTATATTTGACAATGAAAAGATTTTTTCCACAACCCAGCAAGCCAACATTCCATACTAACTCATACCAAAAAGTAATTGTTGAGATCGAGCAAATTATTATTTTTAATAAAAGACTATGAGGACAAACATTGGAATAGTCACGCACAACAACACCAGGAAGAGTTTTAAGAAAGTAAATCGAGTCCATTTTGATTCATGCTGACATTGTGAATCATAAACATTGTGAATGTGGTGAATCTGACAGGGAGCTCATTTAATAGACATCTTAGCAATGCATTTATACTATTAGGATCATATAGTAAAATACTGTATGATTATACAGTCTAGTGAAAGGTGATCTTGGATCAGTTGGCTTACTCTCAGGAAATGTAATACATATGTGCCCTGGTGCTGCGTGACTGGTCTTCCAAAGACTTCAGTTAAGGTACATTTTTCTGGTTTCTGGTTCATTCTGGAGAGCTGGTAAACTATAGGCCTCTATCTCAATCACTGTCATGCTTTATCTTGCTCTCCCGCTGAACCAAGACTGGATTTCAAAATCAGAACCTTAAATACAACGTAAAGAACCCAACAAATGGATTCTTATCAGCTGAAAATACCCTTTTAGTTAAAGCACAGCTTAGCCTTGTTCAAATACATTAGTGTCATGCTCCTGTTAAAACAATCAGCAAAGCTTCAAGAGTATAACTACACTGGCAAACAACTATTAATTAATAACAATAATAGTAATATAATTTTTCTTAACCCAATAAGCAAATTTAGTGATAAAAAATATTTTGACAAATTTGTTTCAGAAAACAAGACTTCATTTTGTTTCATCAAGATGAATAAGATGCAAATTATTAAGCGAGAATAAGGAATCATTTCTACAAGTAAATCGTTATAAAGAGCAACTTCCTGTTTTAGAGTGGCATTTGGTAGTATATAATAACGATTCTTCATTAACATTCTGCAAAATGTATACGATAACTTAGGGTACGTTAACATGATATTAAAATACTAAAAATGGAAAAGTGTATTTCTGAACAACAGACAATGAGAATGTTGTCCAAATGATCCATGAACAGTATCCACGAACATGACTAAAACTGCTGTATTCACACTAGGCAAGTAGTTGGCAGTGTCACTTTGTAAATAAACGTAATACGCACGCGCATATTCAAATTGTTGTTGTTTACCTGGACACAACATTGTTTAAAAAACTTGCGTTTTAAAACCTATTTTCAAACATTTGTGTTTTCAAATCCCCCCAATGTCACTGTTGTGTAAATTAACAGCTAAATTGAAGAAAATTATGTTTTTTGTTAAATTGAAAATTGGTTTGTGTTCGTATAATCTGCCAATAAACACTGTCAACATTCACAACTATAATTCAATGATCAAGACGATTTCATTCTGGAAGGTTTTTGCTTAATGATGGAGGTGCACTTAAGTACTAAAACACTCATTTCGACATGACTTGAAGGTAACTTAAACTAGCACCAGCGGTTTCTTAAAATTTATTATAATTAAGGTATATTTATAATAATTGCTAAAAAAGTCTTGCCTTCTTGAAGTCCATAGTGCACAATTTGGCTTTCTCTCCAAACTGCCATTTGCACTGGGTATCGGCGTCATACAGCTCTCCAGGAAGTTTCTCAGGGTATCTGTACTCCTGTATGGCGCTGGGCTCATCAGACAGACAGGTGGCCTGGGCGGTACTGAGACAGAAACATGGTTGACTCATACATGCTGTTAAATAGCTTTATTCCAGTACAGTAGGGGGAAACCATGACAACATAACAAGCATAGTTCCCTTGGCTACACTTAGAGATCTTTCTTTTCAACACTTACTTTGACTTTATCATGACGTCTGTTATTGAACCCTGCCATTATAATAGGGGCCAGAAAAGAGAATCTTTATGTAAAGCGATGGTGAGGATCATGAGAAAATATTTCAGAACAAATTTTTTATACAATCAGAGGTACAGTTAAACACTGATTGAGTTTAGAGTAGTTTAGCAGAGATATGTGCTGGTCTGTACTATGGTTGTATTAGGTGTCACATTGGCAGGCATAGATATAGATGGCTCATTATTGTCTGATTTTATGGGCCACTAGACTTACATATATTGTACGTGTATTACATATATTGTACACTTTCAAATCAGATTCCTTGTTGTTGGAACATTGGTCCTTTGAAACACATTCAGCTATCGCAGCATCCATGTGAAGGGAATCCTTGTCTGATTTAAGAAACTCATCTCGTGTGCATGTAAGCACTGCTTTCAATTAGCTCAGACTAGATCAATGCAGTAGTCTGGAGTCGAAAATCTGGCCCGCAGAAGCCAAAATATCAGCGTGAGATGAATCATATTTAGTTCGTCACCACTACTCAGTTTTCACAGAGTCACCTCTTTAAGTTCCCTCAAGATTAAGGCAACCAACAGCTTTAACCCAGACCTTGTTGGGCCTGCCCCAGCAAGACTTCCTTTCAAGTTCTTATTTTTATTAGTGGGAAAGTGATAAAAGAATGGTGCTATGGAAAGGAAGGACAGAAGGTCTGAAATCAGATATTTAGTCTTTAGCTACTTGAAGGTCTTGTGATCTGCAGTCTGTCGATGTAGGCACAGGGTGACGTAGGTGAAACAAGGCAGCTTGTGATGAATGAATAACAGATGGGAAGACGGCTGACGAAAAGTAAGTTGCTATAATCTGAAGCATGTCTCTTGTACGCTGCTGTTTTTGAGGCGGGTGGAAGTGGAATGATCATTTTGAAAATGCCCAGACAGTGCTGGAAAAAGCACTCGCTGACAGGCAGATCTCTGTAGGGTTCCTGGTTAAATTAAATCAGCTCCGTTCCTGCAAGGGCAAGTCCTGCAGAATGTAGATGCAATGCTAACTAAACACACCTTAAGCAGATACCTAAAGTCCTTGGGATTGGACGAAACTAAACTCTGAAAGATGTCCTGAAACAAATGGATGGGGAAACAATCTAACAAACCTAGTGGTTTCTTTACCAGGGAAAAATCATGAGAAAGACTGTCCCAGCATTGTGGAGTCACATTTTACCAAGAAGGACAACTGTTGGTCCTAGAAGACCATACCTACCTGTAAGAACGTAAAAGAAAAATAATGTAGGTCAAGCTCCAACACCGACCATAAGACCAAAGCAACCCCAAACTTCACCCTGACATGCTATTGTTTGCTAGGAATGTTGCTCAAGGACCAACAGTAGAGAATACAGTATATCCTTCTTGGCTGAGATCACAAGGACTCAGCATGACACAGTTTCAAAGTCTTGTTAATCATTGCAAGCCCCAATTTCCAAACAGTTTCCCATTGTTCTGCTGTTGTATTTCCTGCTCTATCCAACCGGCATTCAGCTTCCACATGAAGCTGCGACAGGGGCGGAGAAAACAGGTGTAATAACCGTCTTTGCAGGGAATCCCTTAATCCTGGAAGCCTTCAACTAATGATTCATCTCACTGCCAGGGAGCTCACCCAGACAGTAAAGAGGATGAGGTCATCATGATAACTAAGCACATATGACATGATGGTTAATTTAAGGGCATCAAATCAAACTGATCCAGTTTCGCAAGCACAGACAGAAAGAAATTTAAAACCTGAAGCTACTTGGTATACATATCAGAACCAAAACAGCACTACAAATACTACTTTTAAAAGATGAGGTTGGTGTCTAGACTCTCACACTGGGTGAGCTTGCATGGATGACTGATGGACAGGACACGCTCGATAAAGGTCACGGTTGTTAATACCATCACAAAGTTTTTCTAATATTGCTTTGGTTTGCTAATGAGTTGAGCATGTGATTCAGGGATAATCCTTCCAGGTGGTGAAGGCCAAGTATAGCAACATCAACAACATCACTGAACAAAAAAGAAATCTATAGTATAAAAAATGAGCAATGTTGTTTCGAAAACAGAGAGAAAAAATGTAACTTTTGCTACCATAAAGATCATTCTTTCCTCACCTCAGAAACCTATTTAGATATTGTCGGCTACAGGATGACCAGTAAAATAATCCATTGTGTCCAGCCAGGGTGGGAGACATGATGTTTCCAACCGACTTCTTACATATGTTGCCTTCTCCATCATGGATCATTCCAAAGCTGTTAAATAAAAAGCTTTTTTTATATTTTAATGCTATAAAGAGGTGTAAGAAGAGTTAGTTATGAATTCATCTCTTACTTGTGTCCAGATTCGTGGGCAATGGTGAAGGCTAGACCAAGACCTGTGTCCTCATTGATAGTGCAGCTTCGATACTTGCTGCACATTCCACTTATTGGAGCAAAACCTGAAATTAGGCAAAATTAATTTATTAGCTCATCTGTTTTATCACAGGTCAAAGCAAGCAATGAATGCATGGTCTGCGGTGCAAGGGGGATTTAAATCAAAGCAAAAGACCAAACAATACACCTGATAACCTGAATTAATAAATCTTGATAAAATAACGCCATTTTAACTGAAAAAAGTAAGGGCCCAAAGGACAACAAGTTTTACTGTGTAGATAGTAAGAAGTTAACTAATGCAATAAGATCAATCTTTAGAATTCATTTATTTCAGGGTTGCCAGCTAAAGAGGAAGAAACCTAGTTCAGTTGTTTCAAATCTTAAAAAGATATATGGGTTACATGAATCAGAATGGATGGAAATTAAATTGGGTCTTGTGCAGGTAAAAGTCATATATAAATTGTGGTATATATATAAAACAAGAAAGGGTAACTCCAAAAATGCTTTAAACGATTCTAAAAGTGATACTTTATGGGCCTGAGAGATCTAAAGAAACTGTATTTTATGACAGATTTCCAAGTCTTGACTTTCTAACAAAACCTATGGAGACTGAGTACAGTATGTGTTGGCCCAAAGTCAAACCCCAAAAGCACCACAGGAGTTTGATTTATTTACCTCCAACCACTTAACATATGTTCCGTTCTTTGACATACTGAGCTAAGCATCATATGATAAAATATGCATTGCATAAATATATGTTACACCAGAACATGCTGTGATTTATTTGTCTTTGGAAAAACAATGCCCACAAAAAAAAACATAATATACTCAACCAAAAATATTTTTAAGGACCCTTGAAGAACATTTGATTTATAAATTCATTTAATGGAGTTTGGAAGCATCATGTTAATCTAATCTACCCAATAACAAAGCTCCAGAGAGCATATATTTACTTCTGCTAACCTCACGCCTGCAACCATTCATCTGGTATCCCTTCTCAAACCCAAGTCCAGCTTTTAACTTTTTATCATGAAATTTAGCGTAGTCTATTGGGGTTTACTTTGCAATAACAACCGGTTGACTGTACATTATCCCCTACATGTGAACTTGTGAACTGTAAAACGCAAAAATGAATGTTACCACAGAATGGTGCTAGCTCGTATTGTGAACTTACTCTTCAACAGTGTTGGGTAAGTTACTCTGGAAAAGTAATTAATTACTAGTTACTTATTACATATTCAATAGTGTAATTAGATTACTGTATAACTTACTCTGTCCAAAAAGTATTTAGTTACTTATTACTAATTACTTTCTATATCCTACATCAACCTTGATTAGCTAAGTGATTCAAGGATAGACATGAAACGGCTTATTTAATTCATTCAAATAAATTATATTAAACTACATAAAGTATTACAAATGTGAGAATTATACATGAAAGCATGGATTTTGAATTTTGATGTCAATTCCACTATTGCACACGCATAAATTACACAAAGTATTTAGTTAATTACATCAAAAGTAACTGTAAATAAATTACAGGAAAAATAAGAGTAATCCCTTACTTTAATTTTTCAAGGGAAAAGTCATTAAATTACAGTAACTAATTACTTAGTAACTAGTTACACCCAATGCTGCTCTTCAAAATACAAACATTATGAGTTAATCAGACTGCGTAACAGAACATACCTCACTACAAGCACATATACATTTACATTTGTTTCCTGAAAACTATGTCATTTGCTATAATTATGTATGAGGCTAATCCAGTGAGGAGATTTATTTGGTATACAGTGTTGTTTTCTGAGGTGTGGTACTGTACCCAAAGAGCGTATTGTGCTAACAAAGGTTCAGCAGTGCTCTTTAATCTTCCAGTGCGACCTCTGAAAGATGAGTAATATCCCCTGACCCTTTCACCTCTGAATTTGAGGTGTGTTAGCCACAGGCTGTGCTGAAGTGTTAATCATTGACTCTCCTCAAATGTTGTGTTCCCAGACACCCTTTGAACTGTGGCCTTGCATTTGAGGGGCAAGGCTAGGTTTGCTAATGAGGTAGGCAGGGAGAGATTCTTTCATTCAGCAAAGGGTGGAGACCTAAACTAGAGCTCTCATAGAAAAGAGGCTATTAGGAAGAACAGTTTTATAAACCTCTAAATAATTCAGAAATGTTGATGATGTGGAACACTTACCTGTTAAGTATTATGAACAGTTGTAGCCAAACATACAGCTTTAAAGAAAAGGTTATTAATCTTAAAAATACTATGATTTCTTTACTCAATTGTTTTGTAAAAAATGTCTGAATATAGAAAAAATGTAATTTTAGTAATTAGTAATTTTATTGACATTTACAGTACACCTCTTACTCAAGACGCAAATAGGGGTTAATTGTGTTGCTTAAAGGGAAAACTGTGATAGATAATTAATTGACTTAAGTCGGGTCTGAACCTCCAGCTGTTACCAGCGTAGACCTCCTTGCTTTCTGCCTAAACAAGTGTGATAAGACTGATCTCAAATCAACAGATGGTGTTCTTACCTAAAGTGTCACATGGTTCATTCTTCCAGGAGCAGATATCCAGACCAGTCAGAAGGATGGCGTGATCATGACGTCGACCTTCTCGTCCTGACAAACCAGACTGCCACTGACAGAAACTGTTCAGTGTGTGGTCAGCATGATGGTTAATCATCAGTCCATCCTGAGAGAGTAGAGTAAGGCAAAGTACTGTAGTTCAGAGCAGATATAAGTGGGGAGAGTAGACCATAGTAGAGTGGGGTATAGTATAGTGGGATAAAGAAGAGTAGAGTGGGGTAGAGTAGGTCAGAATACAGTAAGAGAGAGTGTGGTAGTGTGGATCAGAGTAGAGTAGAATGGCATAGTGGAGCAAAGTAAAGATGAATGGGGTAGAGTGTGGTAGAGTAGAGTAGAGTAGAGTAGGGTAGAGTAGAGCAAAGTAAAGAAGATTGGGGAAGAGTTGATTACAGTAGAACAGAGTATAGTAAAGGAGAGTAAGGTAGAGTAGAGAGAGGTAGGGTTAAGTCTAAGAAAAGTGTGGAAGACTAGAGGGGTGGAGTAGAGGAGAGTAAATTAGAATGGGGCAGAGTAGAGTAGAATGGGGTAGAGTGAGGTAGAATAGAGTTGAATGGGGTAAAAGTGGGGTAGAAGGGGGTAAGAGTTGAGTACAGTACAGCAGAGCAGAGTATAGAGTTGAGTACAATAGAGCAGAGTATAGTAGAGTGGAGTAAGGTAGTGCATGGTAAGGTAGGGTTAAGTTAAAGAAGAGTGGGGAGGAGTAATTGGGGTGGAATAGTGTAAAATGGGGTAGAACAGAGTAGAGTAGAGAAGAGTAGAACAAATAATAGTAGAATGGGGTAGAGTAGGGTAGGGTAGGATTAAGTTAAGGAAGAGTGGGGAAGAGTAGAGTGGGGTAGAATGGGGTAGAGAAGAGGAGAGCAGAGTACAGTATAGTAAAAAATGGGGTCGATTTGAGAGGGGTTGAGTATAGTATAGTGGAGTAACGCAAAGAAAAGTTCTGCAGAGTGGAGTGGAGTGGGGTAGAGTAGAGTAGATTATAATGCAAAAGAGTAGGGCACAACATAAAGAGTACAGTATAGTTGAGTAGAGAAAAATGGAGTAGGGTAAAGTAGAGCAGTGTAGAGTATAGAAGGGTACTGTGAGTATGTGGTGAAATACAGGAAAAATACTGTTGGTGAAATGTCATAAACTCCTGGAAGACCAACTCAAGTTGCTCATAAATATCTGAGCTGAGCAATTATCTGCTGCCTTTGTTGACCCCACTGTTGCTAATTCTTCCAACAAAAGAGAGGATAAGGGTAATTTTCTGCATTCCTCATCTTGAGGCTAAGTTGAACTTCATTAACATTAGCACAGGTGTATCAGTAACAAAGCCCTCATCTTCGGCTGTCTGCTGGCCTATTTTCCCACCGACACTACCCTCATATGGCTGGAATCCAGTGGAATGTCGTTCACACAATTATACGGTCATCTTTTAAACAAGACCCGTTCAGATAGAACGTCTCAAAAAAGCCTAGGAGACAAGCCCCTGAAGGACAATAAAATCCACCATCTGACATGTTGCATTACCTTTTAAACCTCTGTATTAGCTAAACTTCTTATGGTCAATGACATCAATCATCTCCAGAGGACTTTTCTCTACTGTTTGACATTGCTTCATTTACAAAGAAATCTACACATAGCTAAGTATTAACATTTCAGTTTGGACACGTACACATTATTGATGTGTTAATATACTGTAGTCGATGAAATATTCTTAAAACATCTTAAAATCTTTCAACTGTAATATAAACTAAGTCAAAATTTTAAAATAATCTCACCTGGTCTTCATCCAACAGTATTAGTCCAACAATTACAATGTTGATGTCACCTCCAATCGTTCCATCTTTAAAAAGTGTCGAGACCTTTGTGGAGATAAGGAACAAATAAATATTCAAAAATGTACAAGATCATTTTTTTGTGCAAATGCAGCATTTATAGTAAGGCATTTAAACTCAGTATGACCTATTTAGAGACCTACCAACCTCTTGGGGAAAATGAGAAACTTGTGGCTGGGATGTTTCTCCAAACTTCTTCAAAGCCTCACCTCTTTGTAGGCATATCAAATGTACTTAAGGGAATGCCTAATCCCATATATCTCACTGACTTTTGAAAAAGGATAGGGATAAAGTCTCTGGGATGGTTTAAGTTGCTCAGGTATCATAAATACAAACACTTTGTCCCCCAAAACAATTCCTTCTATTTTGTCTTATTTTTGGTGACACCAGCACAAGAGACACCCAGACTGATCTCAGGTGTCTGTATTTTGCTGATCCTTTGTAAAACAAAACTCTTACAAGGCCTTCACAGGTTTGATGGTCATGCTCCAAACATGTAACACTATCATATTTTTTATTAGTGCTCAGATGTGTTTTCATTAGTTCTTAGATTTTTTTCTATGATTACTCTTAAAAGAGTAAGAGTTTTATCAATCATTAACCAGTTCGGTCGACAGCCAGATATGCCACAACCAAGGGAAAACACATGCTGACCTCAGCTTGACATTATGGTCTGTCTTTTGAGAGCATGTCCAATTGTGGAACACAATATGCTTGGAACATAGAACGGATGGACAAATGGAGAGGTGGACAAACAGACCAGTAAATAGATGGATAGACAGACAGATGAATAAAAAAGTAATGTATGATTTACCATGTTTAAAACAGTAAGGACATATGTGGTTATGTTCTCTTGACCATGATTCTCCATCATTTTCCGGTCCACCACCACCAATGTCTCCACATTTAGTCTCTGGTATGACTGAGGTTTCAGCATGATGGCTCGTTTCCCCCTGGACATAAGTTTGTATTCATCCGGAAAAATATAGATATCTTCCTCGGGTGGTTTAGGCATATCTGTAACACAGTGCAGAGACAACATTGGTAACCAATTTATTGTTAGACTAGAAATATGCTGAGTGCTTGGAAAATTAGGTTTATATTAGACACTAATCTACGCCATCTGTGTCAAACTGTATAAACTGTTACCTCACGTTCCACATAAGATTTATTCAGTGAATGGTTATAATGGTTCAAATGCAGTGTGAGGATATAGTGTATGTTTAGCGCTGGTGAGAATAATTCACCCCTGACCAAACACAATACAGGTGCGTAATGATGTCATGGTGTCAGAAATGAAAACAGGCTAAAGCTGACCCTTAAACAGCTGTGACTTCATTGCATATGACCGCTATCCAAAACACCCTCCCCCATTGACTGTCCAGTACAATGTAATGTAAACCAGCTTGGTGGAAATACAGACTTGTAAGGTATATTTGGAGAGAGGCTGTCCTTACATACATTTCTTCCGTCTTCCACAGTAGTGCTGTCTCTGATGGTAGTTGTCATGATTATGTGGCGTACGCTGTAACTCCTCTGGATCTGTGTGTTTGCGTGGGGTCGTCTCATCTCTTATGCTTGTTCCCCAAATGTAAGGGAATCCCGTGCCGGAAGACTTTTTCTCAGATGTCATTCTTTTTCTTCTGATGTTTGTCTGTGTGTCGGTCAGTGTGGATCTCTTGTACAGAATGTGGGGATGGTGATCAGATGGTCCTGAGAAGCTCTCCAAAAGTGCCTGATGTGGGTGCAGTGGCTTCAGGAAATAATCAGCCTCTTGAGTCCTGATCAAACCTGACTAGAGGAAAAACACACACTAGTCAGCGCCTCGCCATCCGATGAATAAATTCTTTCTATGCAACACAAAATCAAACATAATGATCATGTGCTTCGGAACATAAAACAGACGCTTTCTTAATGTTCTCAAGACGTCTACAGACTCCAGATTATCAGATCGTTGGGCGAGTCTGAAAGCTGAAATTCATCTACATTAAAAGCTGTATTGCTGACACAACCCTTCCGAAAAACTATTTAGACCAGCAGGAATTTCCATCAAGCAGTATGCCCTTACATCTATAACACAACAACCGCTGGTGATCATCAATCTTGGAACTTTCAAGAGAGAAGTGTGATTCTTGTTACAGTGAGAGCAGATCACATTTTTAGGGTTTTACTTGCATGTAAAACCAAGCTCAGTTTGTGACATAAACACCCCAATTCCCATTCTTTGAGAGTCATTCTATCACATATACACTTCACATCCAATGCACTCTCAAGGACTCTTTAAACGCCCGTCTGAATGTCATGTCAGGTCACAACAGGACCTTGCTTGAATACTCATTTTGCTCACCCAGTTCGCTACAGTCTGAAAATGATCCTTAATTGGGCTCAAAGGACCAGCTCCTCTCCAAACAAACAGACTGAGAACCCTTCTGAGAACCTGCTTGAACCCAATGTGCATTTGATTATCTGTCATCATTGCCAAAAACACTTAAGTTCATTGCAAGGCAATCATGCAGACAATAGCCTGTAAAACATATGTTGAGCTCTGGGAATAGAAGACATAGGCGAAGCAGGTTGGATGTAAGCTTTTTCGGCATCATTTTATGCTGTATTTGAAACTGCCTTTAATATGTGCGGTGGGGTCTATTATGATGCCCAGTGATAATTTAGCAAGTACTGTATGTCTGCATATGTTTATGTACACATGCCTGTTCACAATCACTCATTTATGAGTCTGTATGGTCGGAAGCAAATGAGGGCTTACGCCAAACTTTGAACAGTGCGTGTTATATCACACCCAAGGTTCTAAACACGGAGTTGATGTTGATCTAATAAATGTCACCGATTATTATCCCATAATTCACTTTTGGGACTCTATTACCTACCCAGTTGACCGGAGGTCCGGTCTCACTGGCTCCAGGAATGTTGCCTTCGTTAAGTACTCAATGAGGTCTAGCCAGACTAAACAACTCAGATCCAAGATCATAGTGCGTGTTGGGATACAGAGCTCATCTCGTAAATTAACGCCTGTATAGGAGGTAACTGCTGACAGATTTCAACAAGCGTCTTTTCAAACAAACACTTGTGTGATATTGAACAGATGAATAAACACGTGGAACGGCCCAAGATGTACGACGACAATAAGATATTTCGATTAACAACACGCTCGTCCTAGGAGAGCTTTTAGAGTGAAATAAGGATGATAAACTGGACTAAACAACTGCTCCAGAAGACACAATGGATCCATCAATTCGTACAAAGGCATGTGGATTGATGTGGAAATCACAGCCTTAAAATTATTTTTTATGACACTACATGAAAACTGTTGACACTACTTGTAGATGATCTATGTACAGGGGTGCACATAAGTTTTTCTATCTGGTTCTCAAGAGAGCACCTGGAGATTTGATTTGTTGCTCACATTCCACATAGTGTGACAAATTATATTTACCTATTAAAAATAAGTAAAAAGTAGTTGCTTTTTAATGAACAATAAACAAAATAATAAAGTGGGATAATACTATATTTATATTATTTTAAAGTACACTTAAAATACAATGATAATGTATTTCTTCTTGTTTTTTTCAACACCAATTTTGAAACCTAAAACAACAGCCTTTTTCGTTTTTGGCAGGTTGCTGCGCAGTGCATTTGCGAGCGCACATGGAGACTTGCAGTGCGGAGCTAGGATCGAGTATAGCATAGAGAAACACAAGCTGCATGCAAGTGTCAAGTTTAAACAGCTTGTCCATTTAGAAAGTTTAAAAGAAGTGGTGTTTTGGTAGACGTGCCGTGCAGCGCAGTGCAGATCCAGACATTGACAGGGGTTGCGCGTGCCGCATGCTTCTCTAGTAACGAAACATGAACCAACAAAGGCGGAGCTACCAATACTCCATTTTTCATAATTTACAACCAGGTCCCGTTAAACACCGGGAACAAAAGAGATAACAGTAGGCTTAGCAGCATTCAGTTCAAACGGAAATCTTATCCAGTATAGCATTTAGACGGTCTAAAACAGCGATTGTGCATCAAAAGGTTTCAACCATGTCAGAACGAAAATCAGCGGTCTAAACTTATTTAAAGAGCGCATTTTTAATTTTTGTAGTGCATATGCACCTGTGCACCACTTATGTGCATCCCTGTCTATGTAGGCCGTATTTTTTACAGTGCAAAAGCTAGAAGCACCCGCATGAAAATGTACACGAATGCCTAGAAGTAACCAACCAAAAGAAATCTCCCAACGATATCAGGGTGAGAATAGAGTCACATGTTAACAACCACTGGCCCTGGATCAGATTTAAGTTAGCAAGGTCAGTTATCTGCTTTAACCATGCAGATGCTTCGAGAGCAGTGATTAAAGACTCCATCAAGCAAAAAAAGCCTGGGACTTAATCTCGCCCGTAGACGAAAGGTTGTACGGTCAAGCATTTGATCCTTTATTAGACATGAGAACTTCAAACAGCAAAATTACCTAGTTGTTTTGGTGTCAAAGCAGAAACCCCATGAGATACGCTTCACTCCTGTCACTAGATCAGAGGGTTCAGTCAACAGAAGCGACCCCGCCAGGGCTGAGGCTATCAGGCCAGACTCATGATAAAGTTCAGACGGGACTGATCTGAATGACCCAAGCCTGTTGCTTTCAGTAAAACTCACGTTGAGAGTTTAGGACTTCGTCAAGACCGATTCCAGAAGTCAAGTACATTTATTCTCAATAAAATTCTTATATGTTGTTGACATACTTTGCAAGTTAGACTTTAAGGTTTAGTCAATAGAGCCTCATAGGACTGTGATTATGGCTTCTAGCTAGTTAGGAAGGACAGTACAGAATATCAGTGACAAAATTCAGACAGACAGCGAGAGACATAACAGTGACCTGTGTCGTGTTTTCCATTTCATTAAATCCACTTGGTCTTTTCATACAGTATATTATGCACCATACTTTTTGTATTATGCGTTATAAAAGTAGTTGTAATGTCTTATGAATAATTGTAACTTTGTATAAGGTTAATACATTATAACACTTATCAATTCCTTGTTACACTTTGCATTTTTTATTTGGTTCTAATTCTTTACAACATTTACTGTAATGTATTACAGGACACATTATTAACAATAATGTTGCACCATACTCTTTAATAACCCTTTAATATGCAGTTAACATAAAGGCTTTAAGTGTTACCCATATGTTCAGTTATTTAGCTTTTTTAACTTCAGAATGTACAAAAAATGTAATACACTTTATACATCTGTCTGTTTCAGAATTGCAGTTGTTCTGAAAACATTAAGCCTATGTAACATTTATTTACATCTGTGTTGTATGTATTTTACTGTAGTGTATTGATGTCTGCTGTCTTAAAATGAATTTAAGATTGACATTTTTAACGTCTCCCCAATGAAGAGCAAAAAAATCCATCCACTACAAATTTCAATATGATACTAAATAAATTAACAATACAATATGTAAATGTGAACAATAATCAGCAATGGGATTATGCATTCAGTGCTTTTTAGAAGACAGTTTGAGTTTTTTTTTACCATGTTTTTGCATTAGAAACATCTAAAAGAACCTGAATCTTTATAAGACTTTAGACCTACATTACATTTTGTGAGCTAAGGGTAACCGAGCAAAAAAATCTCAAACATTAATATTTCTGGGGCAGTTTTTGTGAAACGTTGAATGTGTCACAGTGAAAAACTCACTGCTGTCATAAAGGTTTGAATGATGCTGTCTAGAACTGGTGGGTGATGTAATGGATAAAGTCTTATTTATAAATCTAATCTTAGCCAATTACCTAACATAGAATGGGGGAATCCTGAATAAACAACAAATTTGTTGAGGTATCCAAGGGAAATGTGTTCTTTTCCGTTCGTGCCAGGGAGAGTCTTACATTTTTAAATCAATTTACGCACATGGCACTTAGCATCCTCAAGCACACAGCTAAGCACAATAGTGCAAATCCATCTTGTCGAGTGGGAGTGGTAGTAACTGCATTCTTGCATAAACAACACGTAGGAATCATCCTCCACATATCTGTTTGTGGTTCTCTCTGGTCCATGACAACCCTAACTAAAAACAAATGTCTACGCTGCCTCCTTAAATACCTCTCGTGAAATTACACACTGAGAGCTACAAGGTGCAAATAGCAGTCATAAAGCGGCAGAAGACAGGGGCGAGACGCTACCTGGGAGAGAAATAACAGCTGCGCTGCCGCAGTCATGGAAACAGGCAGATCCGGGCATGACCTAAGAACCCTAATCAAAGGAGCTGAGCGGATATCAGAAGCCTGTGAAGGATGCACCTGATGCAGCTACTATTTCCATCTGAGAGAAGACTGTGCTTGTCTGGATGCATTTAGAAATTGCAACCGAATATGTGCTCTCAATAGAGGATCAGTAATAGTAAATAGGACTAGAACTAGATTTACATGCCAGCTAAAGATATTTGAGAAGGTGTTAATGTTTCGTTTTTAAATCCTGTTACATCATCTCGTGACTATTTGTTGCTTTACTCTGTTATGAAGGGGTGAATACATAAAAAGTTTTAAATGAATAGAATGTTACTTGATGGTACTAAATTGTTCTATTCTTCATTTTTCAATCTATTCTTTTGACAGTTGCTGTTTGTTTCTATTACAAGTAGGGAAAATAACAAAAGGATGTAATGCTTGTAGCTCACAGTGACTGTATATATGAAGTGGAGATCAACTGGCTCTCCAGAAGGACCACATTTATTCCTGTGCGTTGACAATCACCTCCCGCCAACAATTAGTCATCCACTGGCGCCTCTTTGCGCTTTGTTTTTACAGGGCAAATCACGCCACGCTCTATTTCTGTTCTTCATAAATAAATATGTTACTTTTTAATTCTGTCAGTCTATCAAGGCCATGCTCACAGCTTGTAGAGTGAAATATGGAAATGTTTTGCAAAGAATAATAATGTATATATGTTGGACAAGAGTTATATTTTGACCTGCTGGGGGTTACTGGGCTTGGTTTTCAAAGCCTAGGTGCATGTGATAAATGTTATATCATAAGCATCATGGGAAATTCCATGGAAGAGGATAAACCTATGTGCTAAATTGACCTTAACAACCGTCTTAATGCCAATGTAAAATATTGCAGGCATCTGTATCCTCTCCCAGTACATTTCCATCCCAGTTAATGCAAGTTATGGTATGTGTGTTGCAAAGTCTGGATTTCATATCTTTGGGTATTTCCTCCCTTTAAAGTACATGAAACGTTATTCACAACCCAGTTTATTTAAGTTTTCCCAAGTGAAACATGAAAGTAGGTAGGACTTTATCCATCAAGAGTTGACTTGATCATGAAAAATGGCAGTTCAGCATCAGAATAGAGACAAACCTGAATGGGAACATGCATACATAGCTAAAATCGAGCTACATGTCGACTAAAGATTACGAAGAAAACACATTATACTTCTCTTTGGATTAACACACACACATGAATTGTGCCGTAACACTGAACCAACAGTCGTACATGTATTAAAGGGTCATATGACACGGCTCAAACAAATATTATCACTTGTTTTAGATGTAATGCAATTTGTTTACACGATTTAAGGTTCAAAAACGCTGTATTTTCCACATACCATGCATGTTTGTATCTCCTCTTTGCCCCTCCTCTCTGAAACTTTTTTACAAAGCTCATCACTCTGAGTAGCGAGGAGTGCTATGATTGGCCAGTTAACCAGTGCCTTTTGATTGGTTGGGAACGGCAAGCTGTGATGGAAATGTAACCCCTCTAACCATATTTGGAACATCAGGTTCCAAAGCAATTGTACTGACATTTACACCCACCTTACTTGAGTATACAAGATATACATATCTTAGTCAAATCATACCACAAACTGATGTAGATTTGTGGGGGTGTGGTTACACGAGGCGTTTCAGGCAGGTCTGGGTGAGCATTGCTTTTAGATAAAATGTATCTTTTGTTCCAACACTTTAATTTTTGCAATTTTAATTCTAATACATGCCTGGGCATCTTATAACACACCAAAGACACAGAAAAACATTTATTCCTGCCATATGACCCCTTTAAGAAAGTTAATACTCTAAATAAATGCTATTTAATTATTCTTTTTTGCTGACTTAGCACTTGAAGAGTTTTTCAAATCGTTAAAATAAACAACCACAACAAACCTTTTAAGACCAGATATTGGGGTTGTTAATGGGGTCTTCATTTGTACATATACCAGTCCTTCAAACATCTCATAGTTTCCATCACCCACAATTTGCCTATTACTGCAGATTGGAAACACTTCAGAAAGACTTTCACAATGGAGATTCCACAAAATGGCAGCCGTTTACCCCGACCTTCCTAATTGGCATCCCATGTGCCACCGCTGAAGTGGCTCATTGTACCTTGTAACATTTTTACAGAAAAACATCTGCACAACCATCTTAAACTCACTTCTGTTTGAAGCCGTCGGCTTGAAATCATTTAGATTTGCGAACTGTGAATTCGATTGCGTGGTGCTCACGCTTGTGAATTTCAATTTGATCAGTTGACCCTGCCAACCTTCAATGGTGATCTGCCAAGCGGTCTCAGTCATTCAAAGTGCATTTAAACATGGGCATAACTGGACAAGGACCATAGTCGGACTGAACTAATGACTCCCCACTGTTAATAACATCCAGCTGTGGACGTGTGATAGACCACAGTATTACAAAATCACTCTGCCAAGATATATTTTCACCAAGTTTTAGACCAAGACCATGTAACATGCTTTTCTGTAGCTCAGTGGTAAGAGTATGGCGTTAGCAACCTCTAGCTCATGGGTACGATCCCAGGGATTGCACATACTTAGAAACAAATGTGTCGTATAATGTAATGCAATGTAAGTCGCTTTGGATAAAAGAGTCTGCCAAATGCATAAATGTAAGATTTGCTTGTTTTTAATGGCTGATGAGAAGAAAGGTCAGTTTTAGGGTGTCATTTGGAAACGAATTGCTACAGGATTACACTAACGTGGAAAAGTTGATATTCAGCACAAATTGTTTCAGCAATCTTAAAGGACAAGTTTGACGCGATCCCATTTTCAACCTTCAGTTATTGTGTAATGTGGCTGTTAGAGCATAAATAATGCCTGCAAAATTATAATGTTCAGTGCCAAGCGAGATATTGTCTTTAACAGAATTCGCTTTTCAAGGACTACAGAGAATGGCTGGATCGGACTACAGCCCTCTACTTCCCGGGTACATGATTTCACCATTACGAGTGCTTTTAATAACCTCTGCCCAGGGCCGGCCCGAGGCATAAGCGAACTAAGCGGCTGCCAGGGGGCCCCCCAATCGTTTTTTTACAATTAAATAACTTAAAACAAGTTATATAAATGATTGAATAAACTAATTAATGAATATAAATGAATAAATGAAATGAATAGTTCAAGATAAGAAAAATCTGATTTGCCGACAACTGCTGCTGTGACTGCCAGCGGTTGAGTCATGCGCAATTGCGCTTAGACACATTTCGCGTGCATTGACAATTCGCGCCGGCGCGCAAGTGCGTGTCACTGTAATTAATAAATGACAAGCCATGTCACAAAAAAGGATGTATCCCTCTGGTGCCGAAAAGAGAAAGAAGGAAAGTACAGACGAGGAGAAAAATGAGCAAGATAAAGGTATGTTTGCAAGATTAGTGAATATTGTGCTCACGTCACTTGAGGTAGCTGCTATCCATGACTCGTGATCTTATATAAGCGCTCACCAGAGCGAACGTTAAATCCCCGCCATCAACAGTGAAATGTCTCGCATTATTAATATACATTTATCTAGGTGTATTTCACGTATTGATAATAGACATCAGTTTAAGTTGGAGAAAACAGCCGAAGGGGAACTTAACATTATAAGTTAAAGGGATGCCCGCCAGCATTGCTATGTGTGTTGAAGTGAATGTTAAAATATACCAATACCATGTTGGTTGCACCAATAGATATGAATCCTTGTCTATTTTGGTTTTATACAGCTTTCCTGTAGCTCAGTGGTAAGAGCATTGCGTTAACAACGAAAGGTTGTGGGTTCGAACCCAGGGGATTGCAAATACCTATGTGAATATAGAATAAAGCAATGTAATTTGCTTTGGATAAAAGCGTCTGCCAAATGTCTAATTGTAAATGTATTTAAAAGATTGCACATTTAATTTACATTTGCAAATTATTTATTTCTTGTTTTGTGACAGTTTGTATTCAGAAGTTGAAGAGTAAAGTCTTTTATTTAAGTATCGTATTGAGTATTTTTATTCATTTATAATGTAACATTATAGCGTGACATTTGTGTCAATAATCTTCAAGCACAGGTGACTCCGCGTGCTGGGAGGGGGCCCCCAAATCAAATTCTGCTTAGGGCCCCCAAGAGGCTCGGGCCGGCACTGCCTCTGCCCAAAGCAATACGCCTAAAAACGGGCGATGTCCTTAGAGAAGAGGAAGAGCCGAAGGAGTAGTCTTTGGTTATCAGAGATCGATAACATTTGACTGAGCTACGCGCTAAACTACTTTCACTTTCATCACAGTCCTACAGGTGGTAATGAGAATTCAGTTTCACACGTTCTAAGATAAACAATGGACAAATAACAGCTTCCATGACTTTAACATCGACTGTGAAAGCTGTTCTGTGTAATACACTGTAATACCCTGATATTATGTGTGCGCACATACCTCTGTCTAAAACACTTCAATGAAACACTTCTATGAAGTCCTGCTTGCAGTCTCCTAGTCAATCTGCTTGTTTTGTTATCCAACTCTGTTATTAGTGATTACCGGCCTGATGGTATTCTGTCTGGTGTCATTTCCCTTGCCATATTAGAAAAAAATGTGATCTCTAACAAAGATTGATGTTTGCGTATGCACTAGCAGAACTCCGTTACACTTCGATCGATCCGCATGTTTCTAACTGATGAAGTGAAGTTGACGCTATTGTTACTGTTTATTGCTAAAAGCCAAAGCTTATGAATACACTTGCACTGAGAGGGGGACCGACCAATCACAACAGCTTGAGGAGCGGACCTGGCTGATATTGTATGGGTGGGACATCTTCACACACACTCTAAGCGGGGAACCAATCACGACAAACCTGGTCAGCTTTTCCAATCAGATCGTTTCGGAAGTCAGGTCTTTGAAGAAACCGGAAGAAATCCAATCGTTGCGTGAGAAGAGGGACAGCAGTGGACGATAGACTTGAATTATGTGAAATATAAAGGTTTCAAACATGAACATCCATTGTTAAACACCCAAAAACACAATCAAAGCTTCGAAAACAGGGAAAAAACGGGGCCTTTAAAGATGATTTTTCTACTTAAAGATTTGATTTGTGCACTATAGACCACTTCGCAAGATGTAAACACTCGTCCAGAAACACTTCTGGTTTTATCTGTACATATTTTATTTTTAAATGAAATCTTAAAAGATATTCGTTTAATGTGATAGTTCACCAAAAAATACAAATTCTGTCATCATTTACTCACCCTATTGTTATTTTCAAACCGCTATGACTTTCTTTCATCCGCAGAACACAAAATACATTTTGAAGAAAGTTCGTAACCTAACAGCACTGGACCCCGTTCACTTCTATTGTATGGACACAAAACCCATGCAAGTGAATGGGGTCCAGGTAACGGCATTTTTCAAATTATCTTCTTTCGTGTTCTGAGGAAGAAAGAAAGTCACACAGATTTGAAATGATAAAAGGGTAAGTAAATGATGGCAGAATTTTTATCTTTGTGTGAACTATCACTCCAACTTGGGATTCGGTTATAAATTATCTGTTGATTGTAACCATTTGTGTAGTGTTAAAAAACAGAAAGTTCTTCTGGACTAGTGTTGGATTAGCATTGCTTTTCCGTTTCTCGTTTCCCAAAGTGGTCTATATTACAAATCTTGGAGGTTATTCGATCAACAACTCGGCCTTGGCTCTGATATCTCATTCAACCTTCTGCATTTTCAAACTTCTTGCATAATGATCACAATAGTACACCAGATACACAATAGTATCTGGTATTTTTGGCTTTGAACATTGTTTGCATTTTAAATTTGAAAGAGGAAGTTTGCATTTATGGGAACATGAATTAAATGCAAAATAACTTCTCTTTGTTTTCCACATAAATGACATGATGGTGAGTCAATGATGAAAGAATTTAGGCTAGCTATATAGAATTTGAAAAGCTTTGTTTTTTGCCATTGGTTTTACAATCAAATACATTCCAAACTCAATAAATTGCAGCAAAATGTTGGGAAATGCATTCAATTAAATAGCTTTCCTGTTCACTAAAAGTTAAAGATATTCTTATTGAATTATTGAATGCAAAAGATATTAGGCCAAATAAACATACTCTAGAACTCCATGCCAAAACAAACTATTAACAAACAAAACATTTTTTATTAATGAGTATGTGAGTTCAATATGTGTTTGTGTCCACTGAGGACATATATAGATTCTTCAGATGTCTATTTGACAAATAAAAAGAGGCTCTGTTGTCTAGTAAAACCTCCCCTGACCCAAATTTATGAGATTTATTGAGTCACTGGTTTAAGGGGATTTGAACGCTGCTTTTTTAGCCAGCCTCTATTGATGGGACAGGGCACATTATGTCAGCCCAGTCAGAGGAAAGTCATGAGAATAGCAGCACAGCCACTTACTGGGAGACGATGGAGAGCCAAAATAACAAAAGCACTCGGGAGGTTTCTTTGCACACTGAACATTAATCCATGGATAAAACAAATAGATAAGATGATGAGTAGATTTGACGGAAGATTACATCCAGTTTGAATCTCAAAGGCCTACGTGAATGATTCAATGATTTGTTCTACTCCAGTACATTCCACAAATGCTTTGTGTCGTGGCTCTTATTCTCTTTAAGGACATTAATAAATATTTTCGGGTCTGTTTTTATTATCACTGTCAATTATTTGAACTAAAAAACCTATACAAAACTTCCTTTTTGATGTTTAGTCAGGTGAAATTTAACAAAATAGTGTACAATAGAACAGAGAATAGAATAGAGTGTAATAGAGGATGCTAATTCTTTATGAAAGGATAAAAGCCTAAAAGCAGTCATGAATTCGCCCCCTATCTCCTAAATAGTTATTGCACTATATCGGTGTCTGCCATGTTGTATACTGAGTAAACAACTAATTTCCATACATTTGTTCACTACTCATTACCCAAAACGCATTCTGATTTTGAGTGTACATCCGATGTAAACTCACTGACTCATATTTACCATGATACAATGCGAAACACTTTAAACACTTGTGCTTGACAGTTATTTTCCACTTTTGAGAGTTAACAGATTAAATGAATATTATATTTAGCATTGTTTTATTTTAATTATATTAACTCTTTCACCGCCATTCGTCAATAAAAAAAAACGCTTCCCCGCCAAAGACGAGTTTTCAATCAGTGTTTGTACTGTTGTAAAGCAGGTGGCGCTATTACACACCTTTGGGGAAAAGTACAGAATCCCAGAACCTAGAACGTAAATGTTTTAGCAGTTTTTAATGATTGTTCTGAGTGTAATCTGGGCGGAATTTGTGACAAAAAACGTTAATTATCTCTAGCTGTTTAATCAATATGAGGCACTTTTGAAGAAACCTACCCACATCTATGGAGTGATAAAAAACGAACAAATGACGATAGAAGAATACGGTTTCTTTCGTTTAAAAGCTGAGACGCTGTTTTTTCATTTGACATATTGTTTGTCCATATATTCTTTACAGAAAATGTACTGTGAGCCATTAAAATTGGGTGAAAATGTTAAAAAACGCTGGCGTAGGCTGGCAACTTTTTTTTTAAAAGGCTGGCGGCGAATGAGTTAAAGGGGTGATATGACACAGCTAAAGCAAATATTATTTTTTGTTTTAGATGTAATGCAATCTGTACACACGATTTAAGGTTAAAAAACGCTGTACTTTCCATATACCATCCATGTTTGTATCTCCTCTTTGCACAGCCTCTCTGAATCGTGTGGACTTTTAACAAAGCTTATCGCTCTGAAAAGCGAGGTGTGCTATGATTGGCCAGTTAACCAGCTCGAAGGGATTGGTCGAATACTGCAAGCGTGTGACAGAAATGTAACACCTTTTACCATATTTGGAACATCAGGTTCCATAGCAATTGTACTGGCAGGTACGCCCCCCTTACTTGGGTATACATTTGGGCGGTCTTAGTCAAATCATACCAACAACTGACATAGATTTGTGGGGGTGTGGTTAGACGAGGCGTTTGAGGAAGGTCTAAGTGAGCGTTCGCTTTTAGATAGAATGCATCTTTTGTTCTGACAATTTAATTCTAATACATGCATCGGTAACTTGTAACACACCAAAGACAGTTAAAAACACATGTTCGCGCCATATGACCCCTTTAAAAAATTGTATTAAATGTAATAGTAAATAAACGGGGCAAACATTTGTTTTGTTCTCTTTATTAAAAACTTATAGCTTACCATAAACATGACAAATAATGTCAGAAGTAAACTTTACCATTTTACAAATCAATCGATAAAGCCACACAGGTGTAATATAAGCGTTATGACGAGTGTCCGCGAGAGTACTGTCAGAGACAGGATATATTACGTCAGCATCCAAAACTGTTCACTTATTTTCATTCACTTCTTCCCTATATAGTGGACCAATTAGCATTCGCTTTATAGGGAATAGTGCATAAGTGAACAAGTGAGCAAATTCACACCCAGCTAAAAAGTATACTTTTTAAATACCCTAATCTACCTTCTTGCAGGCTTTAATCCCTCTTTGAAAACTCTGCTTTACCAAATGACAATTATAGAATTGCGTACATTCAATCATCTCTCAACACAATGAAACAAAATGACCTATCGGTTTACTCACCATCCCTGCACATGTCGACAGGGCCACGGATGAGTTGACCTTAGACCTCAGCACCCCGTGGTAGAAGCAGAGATCATCTGTAGGAAATGGCTGCAGGCTCTTGGTGCCTCCTCTGCCCAGTGTTTGTACGGTAAAGCTGGGTACGATCAGGTCATTTGACGGCTTCAGTTCCAGGTGAAAGTCTTGGCCTAGCCCATGAAACCTGAAGTGAACCGTGCTTCTGAGGTGACCTTGGCTATCCGCTGAGCGTTTCCTGCGGTGGTGATGAGTAACAGCATGGGAGATGTAACGTCCATCGTGATCTACCTCGTATGGAGCCACAATCTCATATTCTATATAGGAGATGAAGTGAGATCGTCACTGTATACACAGTAATATAATGCATATGAAAAACTTATGGAAGAATGGAAGTGACTACGTCTGTTTGGATATGGATTCAATTCATGAGGTGAATTCAGTGCATTATGAGAAACATAGTATGACACCATTTTTTTGCCTACTGTTTTACAGCTTTCCGTTTCTACTGACATCACCTGTCTATATCCAATTCCTATTTTTGTCATCTACTCCCTGCTAAACACCCATCATATAAATACCTAAAGAATAAGATCAAAGTTATGGATTTGGCCCTGCGTGCAGTTTTATTAGCATGCTTGTTCTCTTGGATGTGAACCCACAACCTTTATACAGCTGACGCAACGCAATTACAATTACAAACCACATTTTCTTCTGAATATCCTCTTTAACTATCAAATTATGCTAATTTCATTCAGATTTGAAAGAAAGAGTCATTTTGGCACGAGTATTCAGGTTGCATCCCTGAAATACACAAAAGTTAGTTGAATACAAATATCTTTATCTTCACCCCAATGGCTGGCTGGGTTTTTAATTCCCCAAGAAAGTGAATGGGCTGAGAATTTGAATGCATCATTTAGCATTTTATGATCCACATCGGAGCAAAAAAAAACAATGGCATTTCTTGCAAACACTATTGCTATTGTACAGAATAATTAATAACATCCATACAAAAGCAAGCTGATGTGATTTATAAGAAGGAAGCATCAGCGTGCTGCTCACGATCACGAAGGTCAGAGGAGGTGTTTCGTGAGTTTGACCTCGAAATACACCCGGTCTCTTCTCATCCTCGCGGTGGTCTGATGGCTGAGGTTATAAATGCTTTTACAGACATGACCAGACAGATTTATGATCTTTGGCTGTTGGGTAGGATACTCCTGAGACACAAACTGATGACACACACTCCTAACACTCAGATGTGACATGGAAGCATACAGTCTCATTCCTATTTTCTCTTTCACAAACACACACACGCGCTATTATATCGGGCTACCCCAGCCTCGAAGTCTGTGCCAAATAGTGCAGAGACCCTTCACAAGATAAAGGCAGTAAACGCACACAGAGACTGTTTGTAAAGCATGGCTGATTGATGGAGAGCTTCTTTAAGTGTCTGCCTTTGTTCATTGTTCACTAAGTCCCAGGGCATGCCAATCTTTTTGCTGTCTTTCTTAACGTGTGTGTGTGTGTGTGGGGGGGGGGGGGGGGGTTAAGCGTGTTATGTGGCTTTACTTACCAATAGTTTGGGGACAAATAGTCCCCTGAAGCTAGTTAAATTAGGAAAATGATGTGTGTGTGTTCTTGTTTGCCTCTGAATGTTGCTACAAGAATACTAAGTCAGATCCAGATATATTGTTTACTATACATACTAAATTATGCTTATTTAAACATTTATAAATGGAAAAAAGGTGTCTGTGAGGGTTCATTTTAGAGATAGGGTGAGGGTTAAGGGATAGAAAATACAGTTTGTACCTTAACACGAGCATATGTGTGTATGTATTTTTCTAATTAAATAGTGGGTAACTATGCAGTAGATTCATCAAACATATAATAATCTGAGCAAAGCAAGAATTTCACAACCCTTTTCAGGATGCATTTATTTCGAGAAGTATGATGTCTAGCGCCCCCTGCCGTTAATAGCTCATACAGGCTGTGTTTCTCCAAAGAACGCACTTATGCATCCACCTATAGGTTCCTTGTGACGTTTAAATTTTGATTCACAAACCTCACATACCTACTAATGAAAATACATTACATAATAATAATTAAACCCAAATGTTCCTTCATCGAGAATCAAACCTGCGGCAGACAACTAGTTGTCAGTCATATCTTAACAGGTAATTGTTTAGCTCTCACCTGTGCTTTGAGGTAACAGCAATGACTCCAGCAGAGATGAAGGACCACGACGAAGA
Organism: Triplophysa bombifrons; assembly: GCA_029783895.1. Lineage (NCBI taxonomy): Eukaryota > Metazoa > Chordata > Actinopteri > Cypriniformes > Nemacheilidae > Triplophysa > Triplophysa bombifrons. The sequence continues at coordinate 12,388,493 of CM056455.1, forward strand.
GTTGCAGATGTAAAGTTAACTCTCTGCATGGAGAAACACAGTGAACATGCATAAAGTGCACGCAATTTAAAGAAGCATTACTTTATTCTGACGATCGCTCACCTGGAGACCTCCAAGCACGACAATGAGAATTAACAGCACAGAACAGATGGACGCTGTATAATTTCTTCTTTTTGGCAGAGTGCGCAGGCAAGCCATATCTCCTGCAAGCACTTATCCAAAATCCGCTGTGAAAAACAGCCTCTGCGCCTCTCCAAACGCGATCCCAAATCAACACTGTTCGCTCTTATTGCATACGAGAAACTTTTTTCAAAGCTGTCACATAGCATCAGTGAAAAGTCCCTTCAAATCACAAGGGGTGCTGAAGTCATGTTCTGAATCAGTGTATATCCACATCAAACGCATGTTTTAAGTGAGCTTTCTCTGCGCTAGCCTAAGAGAGTTTAAGTATTGTGCCATTCTTCATAAGGAACTTAAGGGTCTCGCACTCAGCAGTGGTCGTGCGGTCTGCGCGCTCTTGCGAAGAGAGAAGTGCGGACCCTGGTGAGCTACACGCGAGCTTCTAAATAGCCAATCACAAGTTACACCTGTGCGTACGTCAAAAACATCAAAACCCCTGTCTAGGACCACCTCCCTGTTATTCCCACCAGATAAAACGCGTAAGGTGCTGAATAATGCCTAAAATAAAATCGTGACGTTGTGCGCCCTCCAATTAATTAAATTGATTTTGATAAAAAGATACCAGAGTGTAAAGAGTGATATTGATAATATATTTTGTACATTTCGTTGTCTACAGGCAAACACAACTCATGACTGAGTATGTTTGTTTTATTAGAAGTATTAAGGACCATGGCCATCATTTCCGCATAAAAATTGGTTAATATTTCTTAACATTTTAAAAGTTTTTCTCCATTTTATGTTGTGTTTGTGTTTATTCTATTAAACCCAAAGTTGTAATAGTTATTCTTTAAAAATAATTTAATAACAAAAATAACTTGAACACGTAGCCTATCTTGCCTTCAAAGATACAATGAAACAAAGTTTATCATATTCTTCTGATATAAGAGTCTTGTGGTTCTGATAAAAGCAATTCACAGTGGCGTAGCAAGTCAGGTCCTGGCCCATATGTAAAAACTTTTAACGGTCCCCCTCCGTCTATTCGCGACTGCGTTGCGCATTTTCTAGACATCGGTTGTCTACTCAAGTTTTTTTTATTTAAATGTTGACGCGCGTAAATCGCGCTCAAATATAGGCTAACGGCAGACCCCAAGAGAGCGCAAACTCCCAAGTGCCAGAAAGAGCGAAAAGCGATTTAAAAGTGATTTTACACGCTATGTAAACGGCTCTAACATTTATATGACAATACATTGGTCAAAAATTAAACATTTAGATACATACATCTGGTTCTTCACTCTTCCAGCCTCGGCTTCTAACAACAGCCTAGAGCAAATCCCGCCTTCTTTCTTTTGATTGGTCAGAAATCCTCACCTACTTATGTTTCTCCACCTCAATTAGATTGACATTGACGAGCTCATTCAGAGTCTATATAAATTCAACTTAATTCCGTTTCGACACAGCTAGGTGAACAAAGTGATGTTGTATATTATACAATAATAATAAAAAAGTGTATTTGATCATGTATATTAAATGGATTATATATGTATTAAATGAATACCAACTAATTGGGACAAGAAAGACCCCCTAACCTGACAATGTACTTTATTATAAAAAAATTCTTCATTTTATTGAAAGTAAACGCCTGTATGATCTGATTTGTGATGTGAAACTGTAATACGGCAAAAGGCAGATTCGATCTTGCATACATATGTAGCGTCCAAACTGTTTGTCACATTTTACTGACTACACCACTCAAGTTGCTGACAAGGAGGACCCACTCACATCTGCCAATGGGTAGACCAGATCTGAAATCAGTCATCTATTAATTTTCTACACTATAAGACGGCCATGAATTAAAAACTTGGAGGCGGGCCCATATGCACATTCATATCCAGATGCTACTCCACTGCAATTGTTCTATCATGGCCCAAATATTGGAGGACTTCTTATCTGCATTTTTGGGGATCTCGGGTGTTTAACACCTGGTTCAACTAAAAAGGTTTGGATCTCTAGCGGACATGACCATCTCTGTTGACAAGTCTAAAATACATAAAACAGGAACACTCAAACAATTGAAATGTTGCTGCTGTTAGTTTTACTTAACCCATCCTTGTTCACATTACATAAAGAATGCAAGTATCTGAAGTAACATGAGTAAACTATCTAATTTACACTAAAAATGTAGTAACAAGTGTTTGACTGGTCTACTTAACATTGTTGAGTAGAACGCAAAACTCTATAATATTGGAACTATTGTTGAGTTTTACTTAATATAAACAAGTTAATTCAACATGACTGGTTGAGGGGGATTTTCAGTTCCCAGCATGCTTTGCGTAAGACTGCATTTAGGGTGTAAATTTAGACATTTAGTGTTATTTTAAGTGTTTTTCAGTAAAGAAAAAAAGACTTGTTTGTGCTTAATGTTCATTTATCTTCATTCATTTATTAATGTTGTTTGTTGTATTTATTAGTTGCCATTGATTTGAGGGGTGGTACATATGCTTAGGCTGTGAGAGGTTCATGCTTACCTATGATGACTATTACATCATTCAATGAGCATTAACTGTGCTAATGCCAGTACTGAGATGCCTCTCATCTGATTTGCTCATTATATTTAGACTTACATGCAGTAAGTCTGTATATAATGTATGTATGACAACAAAAAGTATAGTTGAGAAGGATAAATATATAAAAATATTGAGTTTAATTAACTTAATATTATTGGTACAGTTTGGATGGTTTGGTTTTACTCAAAAAGGTTTTGTCAACTTTACTTAAATTTCTTTTGTTCATACAACTAAATTGTTTATTTTAGAAACTGTGTGCAACCCACTTGACACCATTTTTTTATGTAAATTCAACAAATAACTTTTTTGTGTGAATGTAGTTTTTGGAAGGACACCACAGAACAAGTCAAGCCAATTTTAATGTAATGAAAATACATCAGCAAATAGGAGGATATCCATACAAAAACTGATTCATTTTTTGTAGATACTGATCCCAATTACATATACATTTACATTTAGTCATTTAGCAGACGCTATTATCCAAAGCAACTTAGAGAGAGTTCAGGGAGCGATAAGTGATATGCAATTATTCTGGAAAACCTGGAAGACATGATGGTGTGACATGATGAGAGTGTGTAGGACAAGCAATTAAACTGAAGATAACGTTTCATTAGACAGCACGATTCTGGGAATGCATTTTAAGGAATTTTACACTATAGATATTAGAAATGTAAAGACCTTCTTGCTCACATAGACTCTCAAAATCCGAATAGTTTATATCCTATACACTCCAATAAGACCTCCCATACTTTTGATTGCTGTTTTATGTCCATGTCTGGCAAACTAAAAAGGTCACTTGTTAAGTAACATCCCACATTTAAAAGTATGTCCCCAACACACTGACACTTTCAACACAGCAGTAAACAGTCAATTTCTGCTGCAAAATGTATTGACTGAATCCATTATTTTCCTTCACAATGAATGGCCACATATTGTGTATTCTGCTTACTACATGCAGCTTTTTCCAACAGGGGCTGACCTTGTCATAAAAAACATGTAATCAAATTAAAAGTAATGTAATAAAAAATACACATGGAACAACGACCACACTTGGAAGAAAGTCATGCCTTTCAGATGTGCAACATGTGTATGTTACACATAAATGTGTTAAAAGTCAATGTTATTTTATGGTGGATATTTTATACAGTGTGACAGACAAATATAATCAATTTAAGAGACTTTTGAAGGGCATGAACCTGTGGACTAAATGCTGTGGAGGAATATACAGTGCTGTAAACTATACAGAATGTTCCATTGATATTCATTTAATGAGTCTCAGATATATATTTTTAATTGTCTTCAAAACAAAAAATAACCTTAACAAGAAAGCACCACTAATGAGCCAAAATACATGATCATCATAAGCAGAAATGTACTTTTACTCATGCTAACCATTTAGATAAACAGTTTTGAGGTGTGTAACATTTAACCTTAAGATATTCCATCCTCTCAGTGAACCACACAGACATCCACTTTAATTCACTACCAATACTTCAACTCACTCTTTATATTAGGCCGTGGCACTTGGCCATCTTAACCTCTCCGACCATACTGGTAAATTTCCTCTATGAAATGAGCAGCCGTCAAGCACAGAAGAAGTAAATCAGCTGTCTTAGACATAACTACATCTCGTAAGTTTTGAGTCTTTGGGTAAATGTGTGCACAGGAAATCGTTCTAATTGTTGCATTTCATGTTTGTCTGCTAATTAGGGCAGAAAGATTACTCTAGCGGAGCGGATACAGTGGAGAACGTGATGTGTCCAGTCTTATGACGCTCTGCAGGGTGCTGTCTCTGTTTTCATTCGCCCCGTGTTGTATCCACAGACTGTCTGTGAGGAATCACAGCACAGCTGAGGTGATTACATGTACAAATATTATAGGTAAAAAAGGTATACTGTAGGTGAAATGTATTAGTTATGCAACACCAGTTGCACCCGATAAAAAAATCTATGAATAAATAAAACGTAAAATCACTTTTAATTATTTTATGGATTTTTTCCCCTATTGCATGAACGGATATGATGTTTTTGTGGCCCTTCCCAATATGCCAACCAAGTCTATTAGATAATTTTGCTACGTTGGCTTGGTGGGGATCAAGCCTGGCACATGTTCTGAAAAGTAAAGCTAAAAAATCTTGATCGCCTCCTTGTGCCTGGCTGCAGAACAGTTCATACACCCCGCACCCCTCCCCCTCCTAACCGGATGCAAACTATAAAATCCAATTACACTTCAAATACATTTTGCCAAAGATGGTTTCTGTCATTTTAGATTGTTCTTATAATGCTGGTGTATGTTTAGGGAATCGTTTTTCAAATCAATTTGGTTTTAGTAAGTTATCGGCTCCAATTTATGCTTAGGCCTGCTACTCTGCAGACACCGAATGATGTCATCGCCGCAATATGTCAGCGGCCATACTGTATCTAAGACGTTTTGGCTTGTTTTTGCTACAGTGGAAGTAAATAGGGACATATTGTAAAATAATGCTCAGAAAAGTATTTTTCTGGAAAAAAAACCTCATAAGTAAGACGTATGCATATTTAAAAGAAACCTGTGTGTAGTGTTTCATGTTGTCGCTTGTACATTGCTTACTGTTGAAAAACATAGTAACTGGAAAATCCACACTATATATACAAAAAATGGTTTTCCTGTAAGTTTTAACTACGTTGTGCTTGCAAGCAGTTCATATTCACAGACACCTTCTTGTGCACTCACTGTTTTACATGAACTGAAACCCCAAAGACACATCCGGACATACAGTGCAGTGAAATCTAGTAGAGCCAATCAGAGACAGCCAAAATGCTTATCAGTAAAGCCATGACATTGGGAGCGTGTCTGGCACTCAGAATAAAGGATGAGGGTTGGGGTCTGGCATCCAGCACTGAATGAAAGACCCATTGACATTTATCCGACAGTCCTTTTCCACAGGAAAAAAAACCTCGCTTCATCCGTGGGTGGATCACGGCATCTGCACCCTAGCCGCAGTCCAGAGAGCCAGAAAACTGACCGGGGAAAACTTACTAAATAGAAAAAGGAGGCAAATACAGCCTGCCTTAGAGCTGGGCTGTCTAGCCTCATCGCAGACTCCCTCAGGAGCAGAAGTGAACATTAGTCTTACTTAGAGAGACCACCCGGTCTCTCAAAGCTCGACTTTAATGAATCTGCTAAGGAAAAAAACTCTGAAAGGAGTTTGTAGGTGCACAAACCGGACACATCTTTGTGTTTAAAAACACCTATACACATAACAATAGAACTAAAAAAAGATTACAAAGATGTCACAATAGGAACCTAATATTTAAAACAGCCTTTTATGGTCTTTCAGCAAGGCAACATACTGTGTCATACATCAAACATGTATTGGGAAAGTATTTAAAATAATGTGTAACATTGACTGTAAAACACGTGACTTCCCCGAACCTTATATCGACTTTTATTATGTATTATGTTTTATTTTTATTATGTTTTTTTATTTTATGTTTTATGTTTTATGTTGTTGACCCTGAACTGGTGTGTTCACCCAGCACAATTAAAATTAGTAAGAGTTATTGGAGTTTTAGCTTGGGTAAAAGAAAGAAATTAATATAATTTATACACCAAATGTTTGAAACCAACATAAAAAAACGTTTAGGCAGTAAAACCTTACTCGAATATAATCCTTTGCCATGTGATAACTAGCCCCTATAATCTCTCTTCTTATAGGATATTTACATGCATTCAACAAGAGAGACTCAATGTCCATTGATTGTAACTGGCCAGTGAACAGATTCTTGACCTACTTTCTTTGTATTCACACAGTAACATTATATGTGAGAGTTTATATGTGACCCTGCTGGTGATATAGAGGCAGTGAAATTTGGCGTGTAATTGAACACAGGGTTGCACATTTAACCGGACAGTATATTAACCTTTCTGACAGGGACATAAGTGACAGGTCTCCCACCATAAAAAGTTAAAGTGAAGTTTATTAATCTGTAAAATACCCATCAAATCTACTATTACAATGTAAAGTACCATACTGGTATGGAGGTTATGCTCAACAGGTGGAGGTCATCGGGTCCATGTATAGGGGCAGATGCCGTAATCTCATCTTCTCTGTGACATCTTTATTTTTCTTTCTCACGCACGTCTCACATAGACAGCCATTTTATTTTTATCCGTTTCCCATCTATTTCTCTCTGTGTTTCCCATTCTTTTGAAGGTCATTCTCTGTTCGGAGTCCCAGCTCTGTTTCTCATTTCCTGACTCTATCAGACCCCATTCCCTCCATTAGAGTGAAAGACTCAGGGTCCGGAAGTAAAAATTCCATTGACTTTCTTTATAGAAAACAGATTTTAGCATACAGTAAACCTTTCTAGGCAGACTTATGACTTTAATAAGTGATTTTAATGCCATGTAAAGAAATTGTGCTTAAATGCCAAATTTCGTATGAACTATATTATCCAAAGTCCTGAAGTGAGTCTTAAATTACGCATATATTATTATATGATTTAATATTTTTAATTTATTTATAAATACTATTAATTACATACTTCAAATCAGAATAGAAATTACAATGCTTCATAAAAAATTGAAGTTCATATTTGTATTCTATCTAACTTTTTATGCTTACCTTAAATCTCTTCATCAAAGACATTTATAAGTCTCTGTGAAGAAAATTAAAATGAAAACAATACTTGCAGGAAACCCTTGCTCCTCTGCTGTCTTTATCTGATGTCTGTCTCTGGTCATGCCATCCACTCTCATGTAGAAGCTCTTAAACATCATACAGATGCTGATCGCCATTAAATCTTCCACCAGACGCTTCAGGACTTTCAGTTTGAATTTGCAGCCGATTGCCAAGAAAAAGGAGAAAATGTGACATGGAAAAAAAGAGTAAAATCAAAGACGCTCTTGGACATAATGCAGTGCATGGCTGTCAGTTTCAACCTGTTGTAATTCTTAGAGCAGGTGCTTCAGATTTCATGGTGGACACGTATCTGCTGAACGTTTGTCTCGAACGGTCCCATCAGGTCCTACTTTTCATCTGAACATCGGGTCCAGGTGCTGTACATGATGGAGATGTGAAAAGAGATATCAAAGTGAGAAACTCACCGGAGTTGTTTGAACTTAATTGTTGTGGAATGTATTTTAAATCACTTTTAATGCAACTGAGCTTACAAAGCAATGGGTTCAATGATTAGGTTATCGTGTACATGTAATGTGTACATATTTACTAAAATGACAAAACTAACGAATAAATCAGAACAAAAGACAAAAATATTTTTTTCTTTTATATTATTAATAATTCACAGTATATTAAAATAATGTTCACTGACTATTATCGTTTATGGTAAAATGAAATGGGTTGGATTGTGTCGGTTAATATCATGTGTTGTTCTGATGCCATTTCCTTGCGGCACCATGGTCAAACGGTGGCAAGCTAAACAAACATGACCTTTTCCCAGTGGCCACCAAAGAGAGGTTCCACTTCCAGGTCAGTACTCGCATCACTACAGGTCAATGTCTTGGCAGAATGCTGATGAGAGTAGGTATTTTGTCCTTGGGCATGTGGATTTAAGGATTCGTTTACAAAGCAACTTGTGTGTGTGTGAATACAGCCAGTTGAGACTGTTGTTCTTCAGTAACCTAAAGCAGGAATTTTGGTGTCTTCACAAACCCACACTATCTCCATGATTATCTTCCTCCCCGCAAAACTGCTTGGCTGAGGAGAAGAGATGGATTGTAGTTCTTCAGTATTCAGAGATAATACTCACCCATATTGTGTCAAGAGGAATGTTTTCGGCTATGACATCATACCATTTTCTGTCAGCCATTGGTCAGAGCGATCAGTGCATTCAGCTAGTTTTCTGCTGGATTGTTCTGCACAAAACCTGCACACTCTTCTGTCCTACAAAGAAAGATCGAGCTTAGATCTCAGATGCTGTTTGAGAATACTAATGAGGACATTAGATACAAATTTCCACTTAAAAGCTTTTTTTGGATAACTGCATCTCATCATGATTCAATGCTGAAATGTCATTTCTCTTAAGATGTGTAGATGAACACAGCATTTAAATCAGTTGTGAAATTTGTCCATTTAGAGGTTTATTTGGTCATTTAGATGCAATGCTCTGATATTTAGCATCCTTATGAAAATGGTTTCCTTGCATCTTGAAGAGCTCTGTGGTCCCTGGCTGACTGAAAGGCATTCTTGTGTGGGCAGTCCCCATGCCACTGACACACTGTGTAAAAGAGCTGTGGCCACTAAAACCCCATTATCTGAAATGGCTCTGTGGCATTAAAACTCACTGGAGCTCTCACACAAAAGGCCCCGGCAGACTCAGCAATGCAAGAACGGGGGAAAAACGAGACCTTTCGCACTGGAAAAAAACAGAAGAGTAACAATCCCACCCTATTTGGCACTCACGGACAATTTGGAAACAATGAGATTCTCATCTGAGATGGAGTTAAAGACCCAGATGTCAGCTCTGGAATACTGTCCTCAAACATTGAGCCGATCAAAAGCAGTTATTACATTCATTCCCACTCATTTCAAAAAGTCACAGGCCTACTAATTTTTTTCAACATTCAAGTATTAACTTATCTAATCAAACATTTTGGGACAATAGGGTTGGGAATCTCGGGAATCTTTTCGATTCCACAGTTGAAGTAAAACATTTAGATATCAACCTGTATGGTCATTTAGCCTTATTTTTTGTTTGCAAAATATATATTTATTTATGAGCACATTGTGTATATATAAACAAAGAACCATGTTTTTTTCAGATTTATTACAATTTGTTTTACCATAGTTGAACTACATCATGATTAAACTTTTGTAACTATATGGTTTATTTGTGGTTCCAGTGCTTCTTAATGCAAATTAAAAAAAATAGAACTATGCTTACTATAGTAAAAATATTGTTCATTTTCATAAGAGCTTTTATTGAGATATCACCAGATCACGCAACACGTGTACTTTTCTGAAAATACGCACACAGGAATTGATAAGAGGAACACCGATTCCTTTTTTCGAATACGATTCCTAGCCTTTCGATTCCGATTCAAATTGGAATTGATTTTTTGATTCTTAACCCTACATAAAAATAGAAGAGTCATGCATAGACTGATATTTTTTGGATATATGGATTTTATCAACAGAATATTGGGAATATATAAACAGATGCTTCAATATATTGGTAAAAAATACAGTTTTCAACTGCAAATGTCACATCCAAAACACTGTAATTGCCACTCTATTATAATTCAACTTAGAACCATTTAGTTAAAACATAAACTGATTTAAAAAATTGAAATAAATTTTCTAGGATCATTTGTTTGCACATGCCACAGTGGCTTAAGTGTCCAAACACATTTTCAGGTCAGTGTAGTGTTCTGAATGCAGACATTTTAGGAGTTGTTTGACTTGAGGATCAATACTAACATCTTAGGATCTGTGAGAAAATATCTGGATTGTCTTTGAGAGCCTGGAGCTTTTGGTGTGCACACTAAATACTCCAAACTTCAGAAAAGAAACAGAGTGCTGACACATCCAGATTAAGCGGTATTTCACTTAATCTGGAGATTAAATAGCAAAAAAATTCTGAAGATAATTTAAATCTTTGCTGTTGGGTCAGAGGTCATCAGCGTGGTTAGAGACAAGAGCTGCCAACGTCTGATTCTTCTGCACTAATCCACAGCACATCACATGACATCCTGCTCGCGACAGCTGTGTGGACTCCGATTGCAGGACAATTCTGTTCGGCACAAGCATATATGTTGAAACCCATCCCTTATTTTCACACATACTTCACATGATTTTTAAGTACAGGTTTGGACATGTGAGAATAATTTAATCTCCTTAACCAACCCAACCTTCATGCTGCCAGCATGGTGAAACATTCAAAAATGAATTCCCTGATCTCTCAAGGATTGAACTTTTCCAAGGAGAGAAGCACACAACCAGCCTTACAAGAGACTAATCTTTGGTTAGGGAAAGAAACCCCTTACAAGTTTCTTTAAAATATCCTTAAAGGTCCAGTGTGTAACTTTTTTGGAGGACCTATTGACAGGAATGTAATATAATATACATAACTATGTCTTCAGAGGTGTATAAAGACCTTACACAATGAAGTATTTTGTTTTATTACCTTAGAATGAGCTATTTCTATCTACATACACCATTGGTCCCTTTGCAGCGAATTTGCCATGTTGTTGTTGTTACAGTAGTCCTGAATGGACAGACTGCTCTACAGAGTGTGCTTCGTAAATATTTTATCTTCTTCTGCAAATAAGCAAAAACCTGACAACATGTTTGTCCTGTGTCAGTTGCCGTAGTGCTTTGAAAGGCAGGGTGGAGGGGTAGAGTGAGCCGTTTGTTGCAATTCCCAACCTCGGCGCTAGAGGCAGCTAAAGGTTATACATTGGACCTTTATATGAAGAGAGTAGCTGTGTCTCGTTTCAGAAGGCTGCGTCCTTGTGTCCTCTTGAGGTCTCACTGTCACCCTCTTAAGGATGCGGTATACGGAGGAACCTCAACTTAGAATTAAACAAGATGTCCTTCGTAGGATATACTGGCAGAAAAGGAAACAGGAAGTACCACGTTGCTATGACAATACGCTGCACGTTTGACACAACTGTCAAGTTAATTCAAATGATATCTACATGTTTTCAAGAGGTAAAACTTTGGTTACTTTCTACCCTAAACAATGACAAAAGAGGTAAACATATGTAGCATTTTTGACTAACTGTTTTAAACACTTGTACAGCTATTACTACATATGCCTGCAGATATAAAAAAGTGACATAAATTATAAACTGTTTAACATTTAATTTTGGGGTGAGGTAAGGTGTTGCTTAGCCAACTCCTTAAGTATTTGTGTCTTCTTTTGGTATCAGGTAAGAAATATATAAATGTACATACACACGCGGTCAGTGTATTGAAAAATTCTGTGCTGGTGACACAAAAAAAGTTGTGCTGAGAAATTCATGTCGATGAAAAGAATGAATAGATTAAAGTTTGTGACAATTTCACGAATTCCCGTGCGTTGAAATAACAGACGTTGGCCGATGCAAAGAATTGTGGGTTATCTCTAGCAACGAAGGATACACCTCATGTGTCCTCAAAATTCTTGTGAAAGTAGGGCCCATAGAAGGGTGCATACAAAGTGTCCTGCCTGCTTTTATGAGACGAGACAGCCTCAATGACATAGCAGGCTTCAAATGAGACCTCCAGAGGACGCAGCCTTCCAAAAAGAGACACAATTAGTGACATGGTTTTGGAGACAAAAATGAGATGAAAACACACAGCTCAAATTCGATAATAGGAACCGAATGAGAGACAGGTGAAAATAATCAGAAACTATAGAAATATATTAGCAACAGGAACCAAGAAGATATCAGGTAGGTTCTATTCGACTATAGCTGCATTTACTTTTAAACTTAGGAACTTCCCTACGCACTTTGGTTTTGAGTGCAAAGAACGGATGCTTCCTTGTGTATTTCTAAAGTTTGTATGAAGTACACCTGCTGAGGTTGTTAAAAGAAATAGGGGATCTCTCTAAAGACTGTTTATATTTATCTAAGGGTAGAAATGCTGGAAAAACTTTACATTTACGCAACATTTTAAAGTGTAATGTAAGAAAGTAGGTAGATAAGTGAAATGTGTAGCAAGCGTGTACGTTTTAATATCCCATTTGTTTAGCAAATTGCAGCAATCCATTTGCTTCTTTCAGCAGTCTTTGAAAAAAGGCTGTACAATCCATCGCACAACAACTTTTTGGTTCTTAACTAAGTAAAGATAGTGATAAACGCTGACTTTTATGTGGGTGACTTTACGTGCAATCACTGCCACGGAACGTCAAAATAAAAGCTTTGTTCAACGAGAGGTGAAATCAGTATCAATCAACATAAGTAGCGAATCAAATTTTGGGGTGGCCAGGATTATTCAGGGCCACCTTGGACACCCCTCTGGCTCCACCCCGGCAGCGCAGATCGCGCTTACAGTAACTGTAGTGTATAATATATATATATATATATATATATATATATATAATTTTAAAAATGCATCGTATAAGATACCCTTTTAACGGACGCTAGGGGGCACTCGTGCAACGAAAAAGATAACGAACATCTGAGTTAACAAGATAGAGGGAAGTTAGGGAGTGAAGGCCATACAAATTTACAACAGCTAACATGGTGATTGCATGCTGCATTTGTCCAAGGAATGTTATTAACCTAGTAAATGTTCAAATATGTGAACCCATGGGTTACAGATGTACTAAAATCTAAAAAACGATTTATCCAGGATTAATTAGTAACCCAGAAAAAAACTCTGAACAATGTGAAACATGGAACAAGATAACCCAAGATTAAAAATGACCTTATGTAAACAACTCTTAGTGTGAAAAGCCTAATAATGGTCCTTGACACAGGGAGATTTAAGACCATTTGTGTAACTTAATGTTGCTTGTTCTTTAAAACGAATGTGTTTGGCTATGGATTAATATATAAAGAAGAGATGTGCAGTTTTTATGTGAAACATTATCTACTTTCCATTTCCACTCAGTCGTTATTCATTAAGTGATGGATGTAGCCTATGGAATGAAGAGATCGGTGTATGGATAAATGGTTGCATGCAGACATATTTGTCATCTGTCTCAAAAATTATTTGTAAAATAAGTTTAATATCTCTGCTCTATAACTCAGAAATGCTTAGTGGGTATTAAATTGTGAACAGTATCTGACTGCAATTGCTCACAAGGTATTTGGACAAGCATATAAAATGGCTGACATCCCAAATAGTGTTCTGCACAGGGACACAGTCTGAAATCGTGACAACAGGTAGATGAATAGATTTTAACCCAAAAGTCACTGCAAAACTCATAATAGGTGAAATCGACACCGAAAGCAAAACTGGGTCAAAGAAGATCTTTTGCCAACTGTAATTCCTCATAAGTTTGAGTTTCCACATATTCTCTACGTGCAATAAATGTTCACTTTACAACGCAAACACAATTTCCCATATATCACTGCCACTGAGAGTAAGTTGTCCGGTGTGAGACTTAATGCTGAGTGAGCGTTCTGCCTCTCGGAGTTGAGGGAAAATCATTTAAGCCAGGGAAATCCCAGACACTGTAAGGGTCAGTCTCGAGGTCACGTGGTGAAAATCGTCTGGTGCATGCTTTCCATTTCTCTCCACTCCCACTCAACAGCTGATTCTGGGTCTGTTTACACGAGAAGTCTCTCAGAACTCCCAGAAGACCCCCAAAAGCCAGTCATACGGTATCAGCTGAAACAGGATTCTTTGTGGAAAACATAGATTCTCGCCTGGCTAGGGCCCAACAATGCATTATATTATACAGCACACTTCTGCTTGTAACTTATTACTACTTTAAAATAAAAATAAAGAAATTGTTATTTATAAGAAGAAGTACGTCTCGCTCATATTTTTACGCTATACTGTAAGTGAACGTGAAACATTTGTTATTATGGTGTTGGCGCATGGGAAAGGTTGGGTGATAAATGGCTGTTTACAGTCTATATCACTAACCTCACAGATTGTCCTGGTAATATAATGTCAGCTAAAGAAAGGTGTGAGTGAGTGACACACACCGATCAGATATGCATAGGGTGGGTTGAGATGTGTCCTGTTCCTTTCTTTATACTGAGCAACCAGAGGACTTGAAAACTTTCAAGACAACGTCGGGTCTGGAGTGCTGTTGTCCTGCAGATTTAAGCATGTCATTTTATTAAGTAAGTAATCTAATGTAACGTTATGACGCCATCTGTTGGTGAAAGACGAGAACGCATTTAAGCAAGGATTCCTGTGGATGGGTTGTTTCATATGAAGCTGCGTTTTTAGCCCGTTAAGTCAAAAATAAATTAAAATGTCAAAATATCTATCACAAAGCCTCAGTTATACCAATATTAATAAAACCATAGGCCTACTGTTTAGTTGCTTATACAGTAATCAGGAAGGATGAGGAATAATTCACTGAAAATGAATTCTCTTATAATTTATTTACCCTCATACCATCCAAAAATGTTCTTTTTCTTTGTACAACATCTAAAGGATTGGGTTCCCTTGTTACAAGTTTTCATACGTGTTTCATCGAGAGACACTCGAGAACCAAAGAAATGACATTCATACCATCATATTTGAATCTAATGCTCTTATCTATTTGTTTATTTCAATTTAAGAAAATAGCTCAAACGACTAGATAAATAAAAAAACAGATCAATCTTTTTTCATTTCAGAGTTCACATTTATTGTTAAATGATGGATGTGCAGTAGGCTATGTGCTTTTCGCAGCGTTGCCATGATGACCCCATCTGTCTTTTTATCAATTGTCTACAAAGTGCTTCATGATGCCATTTTTGGCTGAATTGATTCATAAAAACATCCTGAAAACATTTCTGTTTCACGAAAGGTTCTTTGTTGTGGAAAAAATCTGAAAGAAATGGTCCTTAAATGAACCTTCAGTTGAAAGGTTCTTCGGGGGTTCTATGTTTCTTCTTTGGAATGGTCTAAAGAACCATCCGTGGTACTTTTCTTTAAAGAGTGTATATCTATATCTCCTAATGGGTCAATGAAAACAAAAATTTGGTTTATATGAGGTTTGACAGCAGCTTAGAGCTTATCCTTTTGGTTGACAACATGCTTGAATGAAACCACCAGGGCCCGTCAGAGAACTCTAGAGTTTCAGGATCAATCCATACTGCACCAAATGCAGGGGATCAATGTCTGCAAAGGGACTTGAATATAGTGTTACAACTGACAAAATATATTTTCCTCTGAAAGAGATAACCAGGACTCGGAAACTCAAGGAGAAACATTGCCTCCGGTTCTGCAGACGTGTAAGTTGTTGTTTAGCTTTAACCTTCGGAAGGGACAACACTGGGACCAATCCAAAACTGCTTGTACCCATCTACGTGGCTTCTTCATATTGCAAAACTGTTAGTGGTTGCAATGCAATTCACCCTCTCACTCTATTGCTTGCAAATAACAAAATGTTACCGTCCTCTTATTGTCCTCTAACAAGTCTGTATTTTCTAATAACAGAGCTGTTAGCAGACAGGCGAACAGACAGACAGACCCCGAAAACAGGAAATTAGGAACGAGAATAGATGGAAGGCAGCGTCCCACAAAGCACTTAAGCGAACTCATTACCGCCATCCAGATAGCAGCAGGCCATCGTGGGGTTTTATAATTTCTGCCGGCATTATGCACCAGCGATCCTTTCATGTTCCGTCAGGGATCGGGGCTCGCAATTCTTATACGACCGTCGATGGGAAAAATATGCACATACATTTAGCATTTAAAATCTCCACGGGCTGAACAGAAGAGAGACGGGCACATGTCATAGGACATATTGTGTGAGGGAAGAGGCAGAGAGGCTCTCCATAAATGATTCAACCGTTTATTTATCAGCAGTTTATGTCTGCCCCAGGCGGCTGCCATGGCAATATTAATGACTTGGCCCCACCACATTTGAAGTGAAAAGGTCACGGCTGTTAGACTCCCCAGTTAAATCTGAGGCCTACTGTTTATTTAACGCTCTAAAGTGCTTTGAGAGGCAGGGGAAGGGTGGCAAGTTTATCTTGCAGACGGAGCGAAAGAGAAAGAGAGAGAGATGGGACTGTTTTCATGCGCTATTGACTGACCCACTAAACAACTGTCTTCTGGGGCTGAGGGTTGCGGCGCGCTTGACCCATCGAGTCGGTGTTTCTCGAGATTCAGGTCTTCCGAGAAATGAGTAGTGTAAGAATTCTCCATTGTAACTTCGAGACCTTCTCCAGAATGTTGAGTATTGTGCATAGAACACCTGGAACCACAATATATGCGTAACCACACAATTATTACAAACAATTTGCTTAATAAAGTAATAACCAAACTCTATAATGTCATTGCTTTAATATTTAACACGTGTTAGTTGGTGCACAAAATCATTTTATCTTTGTGCCCAGCAGAGGGCAGAGCTGACTTGTGTGAAACACTGGTGTTATCAGAGACAAGAACATTAGTGAGCTTAACCACACATAACATTCATGATCTCTTTCTTTGTGCTCCATTAATTAATGACATTTATATAGACATTAAAACACCAGTTATGTAACACAATTTTCTCAGTAATTGCCTAAGAGGACATTGCACAGTGTTCTAATACACACACAGAGATATTCCATTGTTCGCTTGTTCATTTTATGATTCGTCACGCAGCCTGAATAAAGAATTGACAAACCATTTTTCAGTGAACTACTAACAATATTTCTTCCAAATATCAAACAAAAATATTGTTTCTATTTGCATTTATTTATATATCTGGGTATATAGGTCGAAACAAGAGAAAAAATATGTTTTTTTCAGACCTCAAATACTGCAAAGAAAACAAGTCCATATTCACATTAAATCACGTGTTACTATACCTTTCAACAGTCGTAAGTGTAGCCTACATGTTTTTTTTAGAAAA
Organism: Triplophysa bombifrons; assembly: GCA_029783895.1. Taxonomy (NCBI): domain Eukaryota; kingdom Metazoa; phylum Chordata; class Actinopteri; order Cypriniformes; family Nemacheilidae; genus Triplophysa; species Triplophysa bombifrons. Next base: position 12,405,624 of record CM056455.1, read on the forward strand.
GTTAAAAACATTTTTTTTATGTGAAAACAAACAAATGTTTCTCACAGTTTTCATGTTTCTTTTACATTGCTTTTGGATGACTTATTACAGTTTTGATTTTGATAAAATTCAACAGACACTGGACTGGAATGACCACAATACACCTAGAAATACTGATAAAAAATTTTTGGAATAGGCTTTTATTTTTTTTCTGTGGCTGTATATTCATGTTGTGTAACACAAAAGAAGATATTTTTCAGAAATTACTTGACCATAAATGACCATACAATTGAAGTCAATGGGACCAATGCTGTTTGGTTACCAACATTCTTCAAAATCTTATTTTGTGTTTTGCAGAAAAGAGAAAGAGGTTTGGAATAACATGAGGGTAAATAAATGATGAAATGAGAAATTTTTTATGTAAAGTTGGAATTTATGTAAAGTTATGTTTTTGAAATTTCATTTATTTTTGTGAGACACTATTTGAACAAACACAAGGTGAAATCTAAGAAAAAATGGGATATACCAACTAATTAAAAACCTTAGTGGAATGTATTTTTTTTGCCTGGTCTCCTATTATTCCTATTATTTTTTAGGAATTTGCTTTGCTTTAATCCGTCCCTCTTTTCATTACCACAAAAACATTTTATATACACACTCAATCACAAAGCAAAGACAAAAAGCATCAACAAAGAGATGAACTGCAAAAACAGCACATGCCATCAAACCACCTGCGTTTTACTCAGACTCTACCAACAGATCCTTTTGCTCATGTTCTACCAGATTTCTTATTAGAAACGAGAAATTATCTTGTCCCTGGCACATTTCTCTATTTCTGTCACTCATGTTTCTGTGTGTTTATTTCTGCTGCACTCTTCATAATTAATTTTGTCAAGCATAATTACATTTTCATGACAGAATTTTTAAGCGGAATGAGAAGAGAGATTATTTCCTTGATAACATTCCAATTAAATTGTTTGTGTGTCTGTTTGTTTACTTAATTAAATATTGACACAAGCAGCCAAACCTGATGAGTGCCGAAAGCCCTCATTCCGTTCGACACTCAGAGATTTCCTTCCAACAGAAAACAAACATGTCAACAGATCTAAACGCCAGTCGCAACGGCAGGGCGGATGCATTTGTGTTTGTTCTGTGATGTCGGAGTCCCAGGCAGTCGCACATTTCTGCCGTCTCGCATGGCGACCACCTTGCATGTAGTTCTGTGGGAAATAAATATTGTTTAAACTTGTTTTGGACTCGGGAAAAACAATCCCCTCTGAACAGAGAGATATTGCTGTCCAGGAAGCGTTGTTTGGTTCCTCGGGGCTCCCGGCTCGAGCAAAGCGTCTGTAATATTTCACAGTGCTCGGGGCTGTGCAATCCCTACCTATTGATAAAGTATCCGTTCCTTCTGCTATGGGCTCAGACAAACTCCAAATAAAACCGAGCTGGCTTCACTACAAAGCATTTAGTGGAGGGTAACCATATTCGGGGGGAGAAGCCGATGTCAACATCCCTGTAAATTATTTTGGAGCAGTATAAAACACAAGGTGGAACAGCAGTGGGTCGGCGAGAAAGAAACAGATCTAATGAGGAGAGTTCAGGCCTGGAGGAGAAAAGATACTGAGACGGGAGGCTACCAGGAGGACCAGATGTAGCAGACTGTAAAGTCTCAGATGAATCATTTTATGCTTTGAATAACTGTTTGGCAAACTGATGTAAGTAACCACGAATGGCTTTATGTCTAAACGTACAGCGTTCGCTGAAAACCTGGGGATAAACAAGGAAGAGGTTTGTGATCCTTAAAGGGAAAGATAAGCTGAAAATTTAAATTCTGTTATCATTTACCCTCTTCCCACTTTAAACCTGTATGAGTTCTTCTGAAGAAAGCAAAAGAAGATATTTTGAAGAATGTTGGTAACCAAACAACTGCAGTACCCATTCACTTCTAATGTAGGGACACTTAACCAGTGCAAGTCAATGGGTACCACTGTTGTTTGGATATCAACACACAGAAAGGAAAGTCATACAGGCTTGAAATGACAAGATAGCTGTGTGAACTATCCCTTTAACAATTCGAGCAAAGAGTTTGAAATAACAACTACTTGGAGATAATAAAGGAGCAGCATAGTAGACCACAAACTCTGTCATTTATTATTATTGTGATTAATACATCAACAGTAATAGGCTAGCTAGCAGTTATTTTGTTCCAGTATTTTGTAGATAATAAAGTTTAAAGATTTTTTCCTCAAATCCTCATTTGAAAATAATATGTCTACCATTCTGTTTATTTACATTAGACCGATCAGACGGTCTATTTTAGATGCAGGTTCATTTCATTTTTCTTTACATCTTTGCTCTCAGAATAAAAATGTGTCTCAGCTCCATCAGGATGGGGGGACACCTCAACATTTTTATCACCGCGATATTGCCCTCACAGTCCAGGTAGTTCATTTTTATGTAGATTAATTATTAAGAAGCTATTAAAAGGGCCCATATTCATGCATAGATGGACCTGACATTAATATTTTAATGTTTCTCTACCTGGCTTTGCATGTTCTCTCCACAGATCATTTAAAATCCATTTTGGTGGTAACATCGCTGCATATCAATTTTAAATACGGACTTCGGGAAACCCTGCGAACCCTAATCCCATCTCTTGTTAGTGTCAGACCGAATACTAGAATCCTGGTTTTGTCATGAATTATTAGTTATTCTAACAAACGATCACTGGCACATAAACTAAAAGATGAGACAGGAGCCGGGCTGCCATGGTCCAAGCACATCACTGGTACTTACCTCGGTTATCATACGTTGTGAAAAAGTCAATATCTCAAAAACACACCGCTGATCTAATCTGCGTTGTGTTACTTCTTTATAGTGAGCCGTTGTCTGGTGTTAATTAGTGTGTGCGTTTTCAAGCCGTGTTGTCGGCCTGTCTCGCACGGGTTTCGACGCTTGCTGCCAGAATGCTTGACAGTTGTTAAAGAACGGCAGCCCTTGCCGCTGTCATTTCATTGAGCAGTTTATTTTGCCCTGCGAGCTAATGAGGTTTATTTACTTGTCAGCCCTGCGGTCCATTTGAGCACCGAGCTGCCTGCCTGACATATTACGGCTCGCAAGCAACCGAGGGGCGGGCTTCCCCAACCCCCCATCACGGCAAAAACACGGCAAAGCAACAGACAGCTCGAGAGCCTATCAAAGTCTCGCTTATTAAAACCGGCCGCCGCACATTATTAGGCCTTACAAGGGCAATCTGGCCACGTCGAGAGGGTCCAACCTGAAAGCTGTCAGCTCGGGGAACATTCGCCATCCCTGATTGCTTGTAGTCCCAGCAGGTGAGCTGACCCTCCCAGCCCTGTTAAATTACCCCTCCCTCCCACTTTAGACAGCCCCCACCCTTTCACTCGCTGAGGAGACATCCACACTTAACTAAACAAGTGAGAAGGTGCGACATTAATAAATGAGTAGAGAACTGGCGTACGGGGATTAATAAATAAACAGCAAGACGGAAGAAGTTGCCTTATTAGTATAAAGTGCTGCAACCACCGGCCGAGGAAGCCAGCTCGCCCCGGTCTGTGGGCAATGCTTGTTTGCTCTGGAGCTCGGGGGCCACGGACATCGTCTGCATGCTGTTTTCAATCGTACCTGACTGTTCCTATGAAGCGAATCTTCACCCCCTCGCACCACAAAGAACCCTATTTTTATCACATCCCCACGATTAATCTTGCAAATCGAGAGTGATTCTCGACAGAAAAGCACTACAGTGTAACTATTTGTGAGCATGCGATGTCGCCCCCACCCTGGTATTTTTTGGCAAAGCTTTACATGAAAATGAAATTTCCCTGGCGATTAATTATTTGGCAGGGTCCTATTTACCCCCAATCTCTTTATGAAACGCCATCCGGTTCAGGCTGCGATAGACCTGGCAAAGTAAAAAGCGAGAGAGGCTCGTTCTTTTAAATCACCTTTTACATTTATATTTAACCGCCTGCTTTCCAGCACCGTGGCCTTTATTAAAGTGCCGGGGGTTGCGGCTTGTAGCCACGCTCTTAACCGGCTGGCTGAGGGAATGTAAATGTGGAATAATGTAGCAGGTCCAAATTTGCATGGTCAAATGTCAAAAAAATGAGGCTTTCCCCTGAGCCTTGTCAGGAGGAATAACGTAAGTGGCCTCCTCCACTGCCAGCATGCCATTATCGGTTAGTTCAAGCTGTCATCAGTGACTGGGAAAAAGGAATGGCGGTCATTATCTAAAAAAAAAGGGAATGTGGAAGTGAATATAGCCCCCCCCATCTTAACCTCTCTGACAAGATTTCACTATGCACAGACATGTTTTATTGTGTGTGTATGTGGTGGCACAGGTCCGCTAATGCTAATAGCTTCAGTCAGTGTCGGTCTCACACAATAAATAATCGCTTTATTTCAGGTCTATATTGGTGTTAATGTGCCAGGAGGGCCAATTTACAACACACAGCACAAATAATTAAATATGCAACTGGTAGGAAAGCACGAGTAGAGCGCACTTATTATGTGGATCCCGCCGGGGAAGCAGACACAGTCAAGCAATTAGATAATATGTTTAAAGAGCAGAAAATCTGTTGCAGCGGAGACAATTAGCCAGAACATTCACCAACCCCATATTTACCTCTGTAGATAAAACTGACAAGGGTTTTCACCTCCCCCTTGTAGAATTAGATACTCAGTTTCTTTGTGGACCATTGTGAATGACCACGTAAGCACTAGGAGGAAAAGGAAAATTTATATTTTGAAGTTGATTGGTATATTCTTAACTGTATAGACATAAATCAGATTTGTTTTAAAGTTGGGTGTTCTCTTACCCTTGAATCGCACCCTGACACATACATATCCAAACAAACATATTGGTGCTTAAGAATAAGATTGTATCTTGAGGGGTGAGTAACAAACAAAGGGTTTATGGGCCATTGCCGAAGAATAACAAATCCATGAATTTTTAAGAATGTGGCTGTTTGGGAAGGAAAACAAACAATGAAAGCTAGCCGGTCCCATCGGGAAGGCAACTAATACCATGAATAATATCCTGTGAATAAACTGAAGCAATCAAGATGGCATGTCTTTATGCCGACGAGAAAAATAAGTGTCCTTGACAGAAGGATGAAAGCATTACAGTGTCCGATGAGAATAGCATGTTAGAATCACCTTCGGTTACACTTTATTTTACAGTGCCAGTGTAACTTTGTAATTATACATTGAAGTACTGAGTAATACAAATTTTACTACATGTACTTGCTGCAGGGTTTGGTTAGGGTTTGTTACATGTAACTATCCATCATTTATAGTAAATACTATAGTATATACATGTAACATGGCACCGTGATGTTACACATAATGTGTTACCTCACCTTATAAGCATTTCACAACACCATAATACCCCGAATTACAGTGTGAAAGAGGACACATGCTGCAACTGTTAACCCTAAAACCTAACAATGGATTTACTATTAAGTAGTTACATTGTAATAACTATGTAACACTGTTATTTTTGAAATGACAGTGATATAAAATAACATTACAGTATATTTTCACAGCATTTAATAATCATTGTTAATGCTTTTTTTTCTGTAATACAGATTTAATTGTTCATTATTCATTCATGTTCATTGTGCATTAGCGTACCCTGCACAGCCTTGTAAATGTTAAAATGTAAATGTACTATGGAGGTATTTATAAATACATACATTATGTACACTACATTTATATGCACATGGTACAATTGATTCTTGAAGCATTTTTACTTCGGTACATTGTTTGTAAGGATGAACTTCATAATATTTAAAAAACATATTTGCTAATATTTTTTGTTAATACATTTATTGTACAACAAGCTGGGTACACTCCAGTGATTTATGGATGCAATAACACATCGTTTTATCTGTAGATAATAATAATACCTCTACTATATTATCAAAAATTTGCTTGTAACCTATACTGTATGTTCACAGTTAATCAACTGGGTTTAATGTTATGTTGCTCAAAGTGCATAAAATGAAAGTCGCATAAGTAAAGCTGCTCAGTCTGATGGGCCGCTGCTGTACCTGTGGTGTGCCACATTACCTAATGGACTCACCGTTACGCTGCAAGGGATGATATTCAAAGTGTCATCCAGACACACCAGCTGCACATTACCTTGACAAAATCAGGCTGTGTAAATTAGCCATCGCCTGTATTATTAAAATAACAAGGAATATTTCATTGGACTTGGCAAAAATATCTCCCCTAATTGTCCACTTAATTCAAAGTCCGCCCAGGCTTCGGGAACAGTCAGCTCCTACTATTGGCTTGCAGATTTCTCATGTCCCATTAGGGGGAAGTGCCATCGCAGTCCAAAGCGTCCTCATTTATTTTAATAACCTGCCAAGACAGACATGAAAATGTTCAAGTTAGACGACTCCGACATGACAGGGAAGTAGCTTGTCAGATCTGCACTGGAGTCTTTTTTCAACAGACCCCTCTCGGTCCACACATCTTTTGAAGATGAAGAATTGATTGACTTATTATTACGGGACATTTTTTTTGTGGTAATATTGATATGGTGTTGAAACGATCTGCTTGTGTGTATCTAGCAGATTTTCCAAGCTTTAGAGATAACCGTAAACCATAAATCAGATTCTCTCAGGAAAAATATCTGTTTTTAAATGGGATTAAATTGGTGTAGCATCTTTTTCATCTGAAACATATTATGGGAATATTCTTAAATAACATCTGATTAAACTCACTTTTATGCTTTTGACTTTTGTTGTGGATTTGACTAATTCGCAGGTGGAGAAATATGGTTTATAATTCCTTACTCTTTGCTATTTAAATTTGTAAATTGAAAAGCCCTGAAAAGCATGTTTTCATAGCAGCTTGCGATCCCTGCTGTGACGAAGAGACATACTTTGTAAGCATACCTTGAGAGATCCCAACCGAAGCCAATGCGTATTGAACAGAATCAAAGAATGGTATTTGGAGGCCCTCTTGTTTGATCGAATCTGACTCCGAGCCATCGGGCAACCTGTCAAAAAACAAAACCTCAACATATCATTGAGGCGTAATTGTGTCATCAAGGACTTAGAAGACAAAGAGCTATTATCAGTGGAGAGGTAAACAAGGCCTAATCCCGCTTCAGATCTGAGTAAATAAACGCCGGTGCTAATTCACACGTAACTCCTGCCTCCAGGTTAGCCTGTTTTCTTAACAGTTATCTGTCAGAAGCTAATACCATGTAAATGAGACACTTCATGGCTCACAGAAGCTTCCCCTAATCCTCTGCCATTCTTCTAACCAGCATACTCTCAGAGACCAATATCTATTTTCATCTGGTCTGATAAGATCTCCTAAGGATTTGAAGATGGCTGCTCGTCCATCGGCCTGGACTTTTCCCTGTGATCTAAGGGCTTTAGGGAGTTCTCATTAGGCAGCCGAGCTTGGATCGAAGAACCCAGTTCTGGCTAGTGGATTTTTAATCCTCCCGTGGCCTGTGTTGGGAGCAAGAGTTATTTAGAGACTTTGATTTGCCACAGCAGTTCACTTTGATTAAGAGAACTTCAGACGATTGAGCAGTGCTCGGATTCGGGGGGAGGAATGGTGTCTACACAAGCCTTAACAAGGCTGGAGATGGTTGGAGAGGAAGGCTTTGTCCACAAGCTGTTCCCTCGAATGACCTTCCCTGGTTCTCAAAGTCAACGTTAGCAGAGGGCAGAAACTTTTGATGTCTGTGGGAAGCTGGTTTGTTAAGGTTGCTGTTTGTTGGCACTTGACTGTCATGGTAAGAGGTCATGCTAAAAGCAAATATGTGTAGATCGTTGCAAAGAGGTGATGGTGGCTTTAAAAGGTAATTAAAGCAGTTCTTAAGGAAAGGCCACTAAAATAAACTCCACAATCTATAGCGATTTATCATTCATATCTTTAAAGGGATAGTTCACCCCAAAAATAAAAAATCTGTCTTCATTTATTCACCCTTATCATTGAAAACCTAGTCTCGCGTAGCCAGACCTTCATACTGAAGGTTTGGAACTTATCGCTGCTTTTTTGGCCAAGGCCTATCCAAGAGGCCACATGACTGACAGGTAAAGCAACCAATCATGTTTCGTTTTGTGGCGCATCATGTTAAGAGGGGAAATGTCCCCGGAGTAACAGAGTACATTTACAAATGGGTCAAAGTTAACAGCAACAAAATGATTATAAGTTTATGCCGTGAACCTCGCATACTTTAAAGAATTAAGCGTTTAGCCAATCGTGATGAATTCTGATAGCAATCGTTGTAAATGCGACAGCTTACTTCTTAGATCAGACGGCTTTGTGTTGTTTCCAGGGCGACTGTTAAACAACGCAACACACATGTCTTTCATAAATCCTATGAAATTCCACCATTCAGATGACGACTTCGAACGTGCTGAAGTGTTTCCAGAAAAGAGTGCCTACTGTATCAGATGTTTAGCCAACGGTCCGTGGGCTTCTGAGGCTGAGAATATTTCAAACTTGACTTTGACTTTAGAACACAAAGAAGATTAAAGAAGATGTCTCACTACTTATGTATCCTTACAGTGTAACTCAATGGGGAGTCAATATTGTTTGTTCCCCAACATTCTTCAAAATATCTTCTTCTGTGTTCAGCAGAAGATAGAAAGTAATACAGGTTTGGAATGATGTTGAGTAAATGATAAAAAAGATGTAGATTCATTTTGGCTAAACGTTTCCTTTAATTTCAATAGCGATTCTATTTACAGAAGGTAAGTAATGTTGTGTTTCACCTAATGATGAACTCCAAGGTATTCAAATAAACCCTAATACTATTTTTATCATCACAGGACAATCAATTTAATTAGGCAAGTGTTATAAGTATAAACAGCTATTCTACAGTAAGAACAGTCTTTCAGTAGATGTAATAGCTTGAATATAACTGTGAGCAATCGAGCATTGAGCACATTGTAATGTCTGCTGGGAAGCCCATGGGATGCCAGTGCAGATAATTTCTATATCTTTAAACAGTATCTTTAATTACCATAGCTCTGTCTTTAAGCATCAGAGTTTTGCTTATGTCATGAAATCCTCATGAAGGCTAATAACACATCATAACGGCTCCAGAGAATTCATGGGTAAGTCAAGGAAAGCATTCTGTAAATTGACATATATTAGTAATGTACGTTGTAATACTCATCAATCATACATCATGGTTTGCATACCTAACAATACTTCTTTTTTAGACTCCATTATCATTGATTTGTGTTTTCTCTACTTGGCATGTTTATAGTACAATAAATGCAGTAAACATTTAATTCTTGTAAAGTGAATCTCCATACCTGGCTAATAGTCCTAGCATATAAACATTTTTAGATAAATACAGATATGGAGTTTATCTTCAACTTCTAAACCATAAACTGAGGATAGCTAAACCTTTTTTGGGGGGGACAGTGGGGGCAGCACAAACTGCGTTCCTGACCGATGGCAGATTGTGTGTGCTTTTATCTGTTTAGATTTTGGTGGCATCTGATAAGAACCTTGAATTGACCGGAAAATGGAAAGGCAAAGAAATATAACCCGATACACATCATTTTCATCATTTACCGATCAAATTAAAGGTGGGTTAAACAACGTTTGATTGCCGATGTTGATATTTCAAATTACAAAAACAAATACGCAGGTACCCCCAAAAGGGTACCCTCTTTTGATAGCTCTTGGATTGCAGATGAACAAACAAGTGAACATAACACACAAATATATTCAAGTGAAAGCCAATATATATTATTTCTGTGAAACAAAGCAAAACCAAAGTTACACACCTATCGAGAAAACAAAAAAACAAAACGTGATGTCCGATCTCAGTTACTTCCTGATCTCAGTTACCTCCTGCGCTGGAAAGCTCTTCCGATATTTCCAGTATCCTACTCTTGCCTGATTGCAAGCATTTTTTTCTGCAGACGTTTCATTTTTTTCTCTTTTTGTGGTGGCTCGGAGTGTCTGTCATTTGCACTGAGTGCTCTCTAGTAGACATCTTTCTTTCTGCTGATTAGCTACAAGTTTGTTTTAGTACTCGGCCGACACAGTTTTTCAAAGCGTTTTCTGAAAAAATACTAAACCAGCTTTATGGGATGTATCTGGCATTCGTACCTGAGAATGACTGGGAAACTGCAACAAACTGTTAATTTGTGTTGCGAATTTTGGAATTTCCCAAAGTCACACGAGACTTGAGAACTAGTGCAAGCATGAATTAAAGATCTGACGTTCAGAAATATCTTGTGTAGTTAACATACCATGTTGACGATGATTCAAAATATGGCATGAATTTGATTTTCTTTTTGAAAAATGTTCCTTCCTGTTTACATCAAGAACACTGGTACCTTTAAAGCCAATTTAGACGAGTCTGTCACTTGAAATTAACAGCTGCATGAATTTGATCCAATCAGAAATGACACCCGCAAACCAATAAACCAAAAACTGACAACATGGCTTTCAAAGACTGATCACGCAAACGTTGATTTTTCTGTTATCCTGTCCGTATGCTTTTTAAATATATGGGTCTCCTCCCTCTGGCACGCCTCGGCTTTGATATCAGAGAGGTTACAAAATAATATCTTTCCTTTGAAAAGCAATTTTAAGAGGAGAGGGATTTGTATAAATAGTCCCTCGTTATGCGTGCCAAGGGCCACCGGATTCTGATGTGAAAATTGTGATAGGCTTCTAAATAGCAATGCAAAATTGATGACTACAGGGCCGCTGTTCTGGTGTCAGGCAGTCAGAGATGCAACTGCATGAGCACATCAAGGCTCAGGCGACCAGGGATTGCCTCATCCTCAAAATTTTCATAACCACGTACATGCTGTACATACACTGAAGCAATACAGTAGCCAGTGCTGAATGCTTATTTTAGTACTGTGCACATTTAATCACTCCAAAATGACAATTCTGTCATCATTTACTCACCCTCATGTCCAAACTGCAGAACCCAACGAAGACACTTTGAAAGAAAGTTGGTGCCCCAACAATATTGGCCCCATTATGGACACTGAAATATATTTCGTGTTTTTTTAAGATTTTCAACCAAATTAGGTTGAAAAAATGTGAATTTTTTGGGTGAACTATATTCATTTTCAACCGGTGTTGCTTCAGTTATTGGGTGTTTTAGTTCTGTGGTTCAACATTTCCACCATAGTCTCCATTTCCACTATATCTCAAATTGTGTGTTAAATAAAAAAATACACTTGAAACGAGGAAGGCGGGACCCTAACCCGCCTATCTCACGGCTCTCGTCCCACCTTCCTCGTGATAACACTTATCGAGTACTTTCATGTACTTACTTTGCACATACATGTTGTTCTGGTAGATTTGAGGATCGATTTAGCTGTGCAAGTGTAACCACCACAGTACATGCCGATGCTTTAACTGTAGATTTAATGAAACAACATAAATAGACAAAGTAGTTTAATGTATACATGCTAGTATAGAGTAGTTAAAGGACTCATTAAATGAGCTCTTTCCACAAGTTGATATGATTTATTAGGGTCTTCATGAAATGTCTGGAATATATTTAGCTTAAAAACACTCAATGGCTGTTTAAACAAAACCCTTTTTGCCTTGTCAAAAATAGCTACAGTATTCTCATAGCAACCCATTTTGGTGCATGTCTCTTTAAATGATCATGAGTTTAACACAACACACGTTTAGTACTGCCATGGCAATGATTTAGGTAAATTGTGTTTCCTGAACTCCTCGTCCGGAGATAAAAAATCTGTCACAGCAAACAGAGCTCACGTTGTTTCTTGTATGCTTGCTAAAATCAATGGAATTGATGGAACCTGCAGATCTCAGCGGAATTACTTGGATTTTAGCGCTTGTCGCTGACAAGTTATAATGTTGCACACACAACGTGACAGCATAACTAGTATGCTGTGACAGATTTTTCAGCCTAAGGACGAATGATTTGTGACGTTTAAAACGAAACTAACTGCAGTGTTCGCCCCTGTTCATTAGCGAAAAACAAACAGCTTGCCGCAGCTGAACTAACGCACATAATGTATTAACATACATACAGCTAAACTCCAAGTGCCCATTTGCCAAATAACATATAAATATAGAGTAAGTTAAACACTGGCTTTGAATGTTTTATTCAGCGTTTGACTGACTTAGCTCCCTTTGCTATCATATGCTATTGTTATCCTCCTATATATACGGTACATGTACGTGAATTCCGACTGTTGATAAATATAATTTACAATGGCAGCTTTGTCTCGTTCAGTTGGTCTCGATCCCTCTTGAGGAACAACTTTGAAGCTAATCCTGCTTGTATTGTCCCAGGTTGATAAAGAACTCCGGCTTGAAGTGATTCGCGCAAACAAGCAGGTTTTTATTTATGGTTTCTGAGGGATTTCCACTAAAAATAAAATAAATCCTCTCCTGTCTCTTCCGAGGTAAGGACTCTCTACATTGCATGTTGTCCACGATACTTTTAAAGCGTAAGATACTTTTTACTTAAAGCACTTACTGTATACAATAAACTGAACTTCAGTCTCTGTAGCAACAACAATTAAAGAGACATTCTCCCATTTTTAATGCATTTGGGACTTCCAGGAATTACCAGTAATTCAGGTACTTCCAAAATGTGTTCACTTTCTCTCTTTTCTTGGTCTGCTAGAAGGACTTAAAAGACTTTAGGAGGTTTAATAGGCCAGAAAGACGGTTTTGCTCAGCCTCAGACAAGAGCCCAGTGCTTATCTGTTCTTGACCACACCATCTTCTCTCCCGTCTCTCTGTCTCCCACATCTTGATGGGTATTGGGGTAGAGTCTTCAGATAAAACTGTCTAATGAACATGCAGGAACTTTGGTACGTTAAGCATCGAAACATCGAAGGCAGCTTGAACTTTGACTCGTCTGCATTAGTGGTAAGGCCTTATCAGCGCAGGAGACTGCAGAGATTAGAGACTTCCTAATGAAGTGGAGGGATCGGAAAGGTTTTAGCAGTGCCCGAGTGGATTGCTTCCAACATTTTTCACTTGTTATCGCAGGTATCCAGATTGTTGTTGTGAGGGCAGGACTTCGCTTAGTTTCAGGTCACCGTGGGTTGATCGCAGAGTAAGTCAGGATGAAGTAGTTGGAACACAACTGACAGCTATCGATTATTTTGTTTGATATTTTTTTTGGATGGGGGCTTTTTGCCTCTTGTCTTTCAAACCATTGAGAGTAGAAGTCCCGGAAATAAAGAGTGGGGAAATCAGATAAAGTGTTGTGTGCTGGATCAGAACGTGAGCTTTCTTCTAGAATACTTAATGTAATGTAAATGTGTTTTTTACATAGACACCAAGGCTTGATATGAGCTAACCACTTCAGCAAGTAAAGAAAAACACTTTTCAGTTCAGTAAAATGTTACTTTTCCCAGTTTTGTTTGATATTTAGTCAATGACAGTGTAAGAAAAGTTATCTCTTTGGATAAATCAGATTGTATATTAATAAAATATGCATAAAATAACAGTTTAAAGTTAACCTAATACTGCAGATTAATACAATTCTTCACAACACACCAACTACATAAACAACTAACACAAACTCACTCAATTGTTCATCAGGGGAAATTCTAGGTTTTCAATATTAGGGGGGCTCAGCCTACAATGAGAATATATATATATATATATATATAGCCACTCTCTAAGCACCACATACTGTATACTTTACTTCAATAAATAATTAACAATTTATATGCCAAATAAAGACAAATTAACGTTATTAAAACTAATATCACATTAATCGATCAATCTGCAACATTTATAATTCAAAGTGACAGCCACAAATCCATATAATGGATTCATTATTCAAAATTTAGTTGAAGGAATAACTTGATATGATGTTTCCCTGTCATTCATTCTGATTAGCCAGAGCACTGTCACTCCTTTGCATGACTGTGTGGTTATCTATCACATCCACAATATGTTTTTAATTAATAATAAAAATACTGAAGCGTCTGAAAACGACAAAGAGCTTTTAAGTACACATTTGTTTACCCGTAGTCTTTCCGGGCCTTTCAAAACTGCCGTCAGCTCAATATAATAGGTGCAAGAAAGAAACAACAACATGAATGACACTTTTCTGTGCGCTACAATATCAATATTGTGATCGTTTTCTAAAGTATGCCGTCATTGGTGTGAAGTGCTTTCATTTCGCTGGAGGTAAACAACTAATGTTAAGTTAGTTAACAGTGTGATGAGGGGTGAACGTAGACAAAACGTTTAACAGTGGATGGGAAAGGGAAAGGCATCATATTATGTAACATACAATAAATGGCAAATATGTCAATGATAATGCTACACCTTTATTCTCTGATTGTGAACTAAAGAATGCGCTAATTAACTAAACCTTCTGCCGTTATAATAAGAGTTTTAAAGAGGACTATAAAGCGATCAAATTATATAATTACTCTCAATTTTTTAAGGGGGCTAAGAACTTTAAGGTGATTATCGTCAATCAATTGAATTATTTTTTGATCATCGGTGGCTGATGTTTCTATTTTAGGGGATCAGACTCATGTTTCATGTATAAGAACAGCCACTTAACCATGGTAAAGCTACTGTAACACACATCGTCTTGGATTAAACTATTTATTGCAAATATGAAACATATTACAGTAGGCTACTTACCTTACTTTGATAACCAGTGTGAGATTGTGCTAAGCAGCTGTACCCCCCAACCGCAATACCACCCCCTGATTCTGTACAGGTTAATAATTTATTGTTAAGTAATACATTTCTCTGAAGCACAAGAAATTCAAGAGCCATGATAAATATGAAAAGCTCATTATAATTCATAAGCATGTGTTGGATTAGTATAAACCTTTTTTTCTGTACTTACATTATTAATGTGGATATATCCAGCCTTTGGGCCCGAATGACTGTTTTAGGTTTATGTTCATGATGAATATCACCTGTACATGGTAATCATTAAATTGTGCACTGTCAAATGAAATGTAATTTTTTCTTATGTTGAAAACATCTATTGCAGTATTATGGTGCTTAAATAGAATAAAGTTGGGGCCATAGCCTATCATCTGTAAAGGACAAGTTGACTGATGTTAAATTCTTGCTTGCACCATTTTTAAATATCCTATTACCCCATCATTTTCACTATTGGACAAATGATAAATATAAGAATGATATGAGTTTATCTCTATCAAGTTAATCTCTATCACAAAATACGTGGCTAGCTGGATGATGTTGAAAAGCTTGTTAGAGACATGGATTAACAGTATTGGACATGGCTCAAAAAATAAACATTGAACTACGAGCTGTTAAAGGGGTCATATGGCGCGAATACGCGTTTTTCTTTGTCTTTGGTGTCTTATAAATTGCCCAAGCATGTATTAGACACGTAAAATTGCAAAAAATAAAGTGTTATAACAAAAGATGCATTTAATCTAAAGCAAATGCTCACACAGACCTGCCTGAAACGCTTCGTGTAAACTCGCCCCTACAAATCTACATCAGTTCGTGGTATGAGCTGACTTAGACCGCCCAAATGTATACGTAAGTAAGGTGGGGCGTACCCGTCAGTACAATTGCTTTGGAACCTGATGTTCCAAATATGGTAAGAGGCGTTAAATTTCTGTTACAACCTTGCAGTATTCAAAGAATCACTACGCACTGGTTAACTGGCCAATCATAGTACACCTCGCTTTTCAGAGCGATGAGCTTTGTAAAAATCAGTGTGTTTCAGAGAGGCGGGGCAAAGAGGAGATACAAACATGCACAGTATGTGGAAAATACAGCGTTTTTTAACCTTAGATTGTGTATACACATTACATTACATCTAAAGCAAACGATAATATTCGTTTTAGCTGTGTCATATGAGCCCTTTAATTTATATGCATAATGCCTAAATGTTACACATAGCCTTAGATTAGTATAAAATGCTTACTAACCTAAAAAAAACGTAATAGGATCTTAATGAATATTTAGTGCACATACGTTTGACAATCGCCCATCTAAAAAACAATAATTCAGCACAGCCTATTTTGATAATAAGTGAGTTTAAAATGTGAGCTCAGTCTGTAATGCTGTGGAGTTTTCCATTGGGCTGGATTCCAGCATCAACAGATGCTACTCATGATGTTGTTTTAGCTGGTCCTCTGGAGATCTCAGAGTTTAATTTCTTGAGATATGAGCAGAGGGCCTAATGAGACTCTCCCTGGCATCTCTCTGGATCTTCATTAGGTTTTTATGAGCTGTAGATGCCGGAGCGGAGGCTGGCTGGAGAATCTCTTGTGAGAGCTTCTTCAGGAAGACCCTCTGAGACTCTCCTGCTCTGCAGCCCCAGAGAGAAGAACCATAAGTGCTGTATGAATTTAGCACGACTGCTAAAAAGACCACAGGGAATATCGCCGGCATAGTTCAGTTTACAGCACAGTTAAGAGATGGGAATAGTTTATTTCTTCCGCTGCTTCTCACAGTTGCTATTAAAGTGGAGATTCATTCACAACTTACAATGGTGTAGATTTATGTAGTATTCAGTTTAGTATTTACTTGGTGAGTAATGTGTGGTGATTACTGCATAAGTGGCTGAGCCTGATTCAATAAACCTCTTATAAAATAGGACACAGATCTTAGTTATTTATGTCTTGGTTAACAGCATGAACAAATATGATCTCATTATTATTTTGAAATATTATCTTCTACAAAAAAAGAAACATTATTTGCCAATGTTACAGATTTAAAATGGGTAAGTAGAAAGAAATTTGTAATCCATGAAGTAAGATACAATTGACAGGTATATGCATTTATGTGTGTTCTTGAATAGGAATTGCATCATAATCTTTTTCAATGTAATTTGCCTAAACAATGTCCAGTGGTTTGTGTGTGCATGTGGATGTGGATGATGTTCTGGTGAAAATAGGTTGCTATGTCATTTTAGTGCGTTTCATTATTGTTGATATTTATAACACGAGTATACTATAACCCAGAAAGTTGTTATGCGGTACAGTCTGTTGTACCAGTCAATAATCCAGCACAATATTAATTTAGCTGATGCTTATTCTGTGTTCCAATGTAGCTATTGAAATTGATCCATTTTGTTAGAAAGCTGTATTTTTAGATCGATGAGCAGTCATTGCAAGTTTAAAATCACCTGTATTGCTTCTAAGGTGGCTTTCACACTTGCAGTTTAGTTCAGAACGGGGAAGGGTTTGCATGAAAATAAGATAATGTGAAAGCTGTCAAGCGAACTCTGGTGCGCACTGGGGTACCGAACCCGGGACTACGTGAGGGAGATGGGTTGCGTGTGGTTGCCTGAACTTTGACGCGGTTTGCATAAATGTGAAAGCAACACGGACCGGGATCACACTCGATCAGAAAGCAAAGTACCCTGCACATGCGTTTTAGCCGATTAGGATGTATTTACTTCAAGAAAACACATAGAGATAATAACATTGATGATTTAGCTTGGATTCGAGCGAGCCTGAAGAAAAACTGTAGCACTCAATAGCAATAGCATCTCCTATGAAATGTTCTTTTTCAGAGCATCACTGATAGAGAAAAACTGGTTGAACTTTGATCTGTTCCCACAAAGCCTGTTTTGCTCCAGATAATTTCAGGAGAAAAGTTCTGGAAGCAGTTCAGAGGGCGATTTTCCCTTTTACTAGGTTGTACTCACACTGGCATAAGTTACATAAGCCAGCTGACATCGCAGCATTCAAAACATAAAAAATAAAAGGAGTTGGGTTTTTGTTGTCTGTGTAAGGTTTCATGAAAATTCAATATAATGTTGACATATTTATTGCGATTGAAAAAGCAAAAAGAGGAACGAGATGAAATCTCTGACAACAATTTAAAAACTACATATAACATAAAAATACATTGTGCAGACAAAGACACTGCGTATATGCAGATAACATTAGCTTTCTGTTATGTCTTGTAACAGGACTTTTCTGTGACACGTGTTCAACAAGTCAGCATGCTTGCATCACTATTAGTTCCAATTTTTCTTGGTCAGGTCCTATTTTAGTTCCCCCAAAAGGCGTTTCTGAACTAAAATTCTTCAGGGTTCCTGAAGTACAAACACAATAAAAAGCGGGTACTTCTGACACATAGTTCCGTAAATTCAAAAACGTTCCCACAGTGTAAAAGCCCCATAACAGCTTTATTGTGTTATTTTTCATCACAGCAGATGAACATTTTCATAACCTAGTCCTATTATTTTAATGAATGGGCCTTCGACATCAATTATAAATGAACATGTTTTTGATTTTGCCATTTTTCATAAGCTTAGTACTTCATAGACTATGCCACTCCTCATGCTCTGTACAAACAGAGCAACATTCCCTCTCTCGGAATGCAGGGAACACAGTCGGAATCTTCCACGGCATTCCCCTCCCATTGTTAAACTCTCCATCCGTGTAGATGGGATAGCCATTCCAACATGAGCTCCCAGCATACACACCGCATCATTGTTCCTATCATCAATTACATTAATTACTATTCAAATCCCCATTGTGAAGACTATCCGAGCTATCAGCCTCGGCATCACGCAGGAGGAATCTGAGGATGTGTCACTCACGGGCCTCGTTTCTTCAAAAATCTCATCAGACAATGAAGGAACACGGTGGGCTTCTGTTCCCGAGCTCAGCCTGGCCGGCTGCCAGATGCACTTAAACCCATTACGGCTATCGGAGAAATTATTTTCCCTTTTTCTTCATGCAGTAGGCGAATTTCACAGTTATCAGTGCAAATAGGCACCGGGTTGAGAGCTGAGACGAGGGATTTGCTGTGGTTGCTGCTTTAAGGCTGTCTCTTAATTAAAGCTTTGCCCTGGGTTAACTAGTTTCCATGTGCGATAGCTTCGACAGGCCAGATGGGGGCAGTGCTGCCTTACCGTACCCTCGAACCTTCGGCGATACGCATGTGCGTGCACATGTACAGGATAGAGTGCTCACATTACAGGGTGGGCCTGGGTGGTTTTTGATGGATTGCAAATGATTGTCCCTGAAAACAATAGCTGCTGGAAGTAGCATGTGATATTGTCATTGGCCTCGCTCGGTACAGAAACACATCTGTGCTGAAACACAAACCGCCTGAATGAGGGCAAGAGTTAGTCATAACTCAGTTAAGATGTCCTCCTGAATGAATCTATGCCAGATCAGCTTCATTTATAAAGATAATGGCATCATGATTTTCCAAAGGATCTCTGAGGTAAGTTAACAAAGAGGAACTTTGGGAGAGACGGTGCGCACAGACACCTGGGTAACAGGAATGAGTAATGGCCGTTGGCACGTTCTACCAGCGTATCCATTAGTGAGAAATATTCGCCCGATGTCAGATTGATGTGAATGTTTTACAGCAACACAACTCCACCTGTATCCATAACACTTCAGGACTGATCTTATCATAAAAGCAAAAAGTGACGGATAGAAGTGTGATTATGTGATCTGAATGTGTTATTACAAGCTACCTTAAAACTCTGCATGCTGTATTATTGGATAGAAAACAAAACAAATCCCTCAGGAGTGACATAAAGTCAACCAACAGCAATGTGAAGGACTGAGAACATGCCAAGACTCATGAACATTTTGATTAAGAATCAGTACTTGCTTCATATTAACTGTGGAGACATTACAAAAACCTTCTAAACCACATGTGTCCAGATACTATTCCTCTTATATCTACTGTTTAAATTAAATTAAGGCTAATGGTAAAGTTTTTAGTTGAGTTAAATGTGTATTTTTCACAGTTTCCTAATTTTTTAGGTGTGGCTTTCTTTCATGATCAAATAGATGAACTAAACAGTGAAGCACAGTGTTGATCGTAACATACAACGTTTGTTGTAAAAACTGTTACATAATACAGTAATTTAGTGTAATTGTAACTTTCTTATTATTATCATTTGTGACTCATGTACAAACAGATACTCTGATGTCTACATGTGTATATATCTGTCACACCACACCCCGCTGAGTCCTCAAACACACACACACACACACACACACATGAAGAAAAGTATTTGAATGCGCGCACACACTCAACGCGACAAGCCGAGAAGGTACGTGGGGAATCTCAGCGGTTTCACAAGCGACTGACACACAAGTTTTCAACAAATTCCACTCTAGCACTTTCTTCCTGCTCTCTCCCTCGCACAGATCCACACACACGCCGTATTTTCTGTCTTTCTCTCAGGCACGGTTTTGACAATAGCTGTTTCCTGATTCGGCTCTGGTGCCGAGAGCCGGCTCACTGGCAGCTAGGGAAAGGTCGAAAGAGTTTTCAAGATTTGTGTTAAGAGCAGTGGTGTGTAAGAGCTGAGTGTGTTGAAGGAGCTGCTGCGTAAGCCATTCCTACTTCTCCCTGGATGTACAGAAAGGACCGTAATGAGATCAGGCCTGTCATTACTGTTATTGATGTTCGCTCTGACACAGGAAGATATATGCCATAATTATGGTGCCGGGAAGTCCCCGTGATCGTGTATGTATGTGTGTGGCAGATTAAGGGCTAAGCTGACAGACACGCACTCTGAAGGGCCTGCGTCTGGAACGTCGCGAGCAGGGCCCAACGTGAGGGTGCTCTGCGGTTGAGTGAGCAGCGTGGGCGTGTGCGGTGAGTGATCGCGAGAGAGTACGGAAAGGATCAGTAAACTTCGACATCCGTCAATGTCGAAGTCAGGGCCTCGGACTGGATGTGTCTCTCTCCCCCTCTGTATTCAGTGTCTCTTTCTCTATTCATCGCTCATGTATCTCTCTTCAGAGAGGTGTCTGCTGTGACTGTATGGATATGAATCACTTAAAACGAGAGTACAGCTGCCTCGCACAGCGCTCGAGAACCCAAGCGAAAGCAACTCGCACTCAAGCTTTCAGTAAATGAAAATAAACTTCAGCCGTTGTTTACAACCTCTTTTAACTGCATCACAACAGTCTGTCCACGCGGCCCAGCGGAGATGTTTTCTGCTTTTCAAACCTGCTTTCTCTGAGATCTGCCGCACACAAGAGTTTGACGTAGAGTCTAAGTCGAGTCTTTCAAGGCCAAGTCTAACACCTTGTCTTATAAAGCAGGAGTGACAATAAAATGTTGTCAGTGTAAATCTTTTGTGTAAAGTTTTTTTCTAACAAGCTTGCGCCATCATGCTATGTAGCCCTGCTCTCGGTTAAATCTCATTGGCCCTGCTCTTCATAGTTGTCTATCAAGCATCAAATATTTTTAAGAAATGAATAAATAAGGATAATAAATATCTTTCACTTAGATGATGGTGCATATGACTGCACTGTTGTTAAATAAAATAGAATACAATAAGAAAGCTATTGAATGACACTTTTTCTTTTTACAAACTCGTGTTGATCAAAAATCTTCAAGTTAAATCTCAAGTCTGTTGTTCACAAGCCGGGTCACAAGTGTATTTTTTACTCAAAGTTGCAGTTGAGTCTCAGTCTTGCACTCAAGTCTCCATCTCTGCTATTGTGAAAGCTAGAAAAAGCTTGGAAAACACGTCTGAAAACACGCAGATCGTCGAAAGCGGTCGAGTAGCTTCACCTCACATGCCTGTGCCCCTGACTGCCCTCTGGAGCCGTGTGACAGTGGACATGGCAGGTAGGTGTTGACCTCCTGACCTTTTCAGCTCAGCGGAGCAGACAGAAGCCATGTTCAGAGAGAGGGATCGAGGGATGATGGGGATTTTCGGGTGGGTTTCTAAGCTTTGCGGTGAATGATGGGGCTGTTGGATGCAAAATTACATCCGGTAGAGTCTTTATTTGACCTTGAGCAGGCAGAGGTCTGTTTTGAGTAAGTCCAGTTGACCTCACATGTCAAGAGATGAACTGTCATGATGGCATTGTTATTTCTTAAAGTGGACTCAAGTCTTGCAAACTTGATTTACTGTTTATGAGGTCACTGATGCGTGGTGGTATCATAATGTTGACGGTTTCCTTTTATTTATTCACTTTGGTGAACCTGTATGTTTGTATTTTTCATTGTAAAATTGTTGTATGGAGTATATCCAGAAGCTTACATTTAGAATAATATTCAAATCCCACATGTAGACCTGTGTGTTTAATATACACTCACCTAAAGGATTATTAGGAACACCATACTAATACTGTGTTTGACCCCCTTTCACCTTCAGAACTGCCTTAATTCTACGTGGCATTGATTCAACAATGTGCTGAAGGCATTCTCTAGAAATGTTGGCCCATATTGATAGGATAGCATCTTGCAGTTGATGGAGATTTGTGGGATGCACGAAGCTCCCGTTCCACCACATCCCAAAGATGCTCTATTGGGTTGAGATCTGGTGACTGTGGGGGTCATTTTAGTACAGTGAACTCATTGTCATGTTCAAGAAACCAATTTGAAATGATTCGAGCTTTGTGACATGATGCATTATCCTGCTGGAAGTAGCCATCAGAGGATGGGTACATGGTGGTCATAAAGGGATGGACATCGTCAGAAATAATGCTCAGGTAGGCCGTGGCATTTAAACGATGCCCATATGGCACTAAGGGGCCTAAAGTGTGCCAAGAAAACATCCCCCACACCATTACACCACCACCATAAATGCATTAATGAGAAATTGAACAGGTGTTCCTAATAATCCTTTATGTGAGTGTACTATAAGTATATCTTTGATATTTTTTTAAGAGTTTGGTTGCAAAATGAGATAACTCCATTAAATCATGTTTTTTATTGTGCATTCCAATTAATATCAATCAAACCGCAGTTGGTAAAGCCATTATAACAAAAAAAGCTAACTTACACAATAAAACACAATAAAAAACATTTTTTTTATTTAACAAAAGTTATCTCATTTTGGAACCAAATTCTTCAAATATAGATTATTTTTTATACTATGGAGCATACAGAACACCTAATTCCCAGAATGCTCCAATAGCTCCAAAGTCCTCAAAATAAAGCCAAAACCGGATTACGAGAGATTTTAAAGATCAAAGGTGTTTTTGTTGCAAAACTTGGCGTGGAGTCCAAAAGTGTCTGTTCCCATTCAATATCAGTACTTTTTTACAAAGCATTACACCAAAAAGAGATCCAGTACAAAACTTTGCATTAACGACCATTTGCTTCTAATATTGTCAATAAATGTAAGATTTTATTCAATGATTTCAGAGCAATTAGTTGAATTAAAATGTATTAATGGGGACTGTGGGCGCCACAATCTCATGTTCAGCATTCACAAATAGCATCTGCTATTGAGCCAGATCGCCCACCAGAGCCCTGTCCCATCTGACTGCTCACAGGCTGCTCAATTACATCTATGAGTCTCAATAGAGGGGCTCTGTGGATAGAACGTGTGCTATCTTGTGATAAGGAATGGTTTGAATGGTTGTTAACGTACAGATGCAGACTTAAAACCAATTAGACATTTAAATATGGGGTTTAGAGCTTCATCTTCTTCATCTTTTAATAAATAATTCAACTAAAAGTGATATCTGGTATAATTTACAGTATGTATACTTGTTTCGATAACTATCAGTATCTATACCACCAAGAAGCATAAAGGTAAAAATTATTTAAAAGTGAAAATTTCACCCCGACTTTGTATTTTTTCTTTTCTTTTTTGAACTACAAAAGGAGTGATGCAAGCTTTAAAAATTTCAACTCTTAAGCTCTGCTAAGCACCATTAAAGAACCATTAAAGTAATCCACATGGCTCGTGTTTCATATTTAAGGTCTCCCAAAGACATACATCAACATTTTTGAGATGATCAGACTCAAATGTAAGTCTTGCCTGTGTTGTATTTGGACATAATTGCCAAATGTCAATGGCTCTCACCGGTCATGTGACTCACTGCAAAGTTGCAACTTTGAAAAACACAAATGCAAATGAGATTTGAGATCTGGAGGAGGCTATTTGTGTGCTTTATTTTTTGGTTCATGACACATTTATTAATAGTCACAGGAAAGCGATGATTGAGAGTCAGAAAATGACCAAAACCAGGAACAACATCTGCTGGTGATGTTATTGGATCTGGAGAATACAGTATATTCTGTCTGCAGCCCACAGCTTTGATAGGCAGGAAACTTTAACCAGCTGAATAAAATAATGAGCTATATCACGCTTTCATACTGTACATTCGGTGTTTCTGAGCTGAACATAACCATGAGCCAGCGGATCCGGTCAGTATTTTGCATTTACACTCGTGAATGTGCTGCTACGTTGCCTGCTTCGGTCTGTCAGTTGTAACACCGCACACCTCGCACCAGATTTTAATTCTGGCGAACAGTCTTTACAAACAACAAATCTGCCAAACAACTTAAAGAAATCTCTTTCATTTTTCACTTCCACAATAACATATTGAATGCCCCCGTGGTATAAATTACTGTGTGTTATCAGATTTACTCCAGTTCATTCATGACCTGGTTAAATATGTATGTGGTTGCTCGGCGGCTTTGGTACGGTGGCCCGCAGGTGATTTATTATGTTAAAGCAGGCAGACGTTGACCTTCCTTTAATTAACACTGATGGAGATAAAGGTGAGCGTGCAGACGATGAAGATGGATTCACGCACATAAATCATCAGATGGGCTGTGGAGAACAGTGAACGTACAGGAATAACCTTGGGGTTCACAGGTTAAATGAGCATTCACAGAGGAGCGTGGATCATCATTTATACCGACAGCAGCCATTGTAATCTACAGCACTGTGTTTACCTGCCTTCATTTATTAATTTAAAGCCGTACACTTATTTCTCATAGTTGCTGGCAGGGAGCTTTGTTAATTAAACAATTGCATTGTTTTTGCTCTGTATTCATGCTGGATACAACTTATGACCTACATTTTCAAAAAAAGCTAGTACTAGCTATCTTTTTAAATGTTTTAAATAATTTTCTCTTCTTAAGTTCTAATTCTGGGGTCAGGATGAAAACATTTTGGGCCAGCTGATGGAACTGCCATGTGCATTCTTGTGTTTTTATGATCTGATACCTTGCAAATTTTAATATTTTTATTGGTGACACTTTACAATGTTTCATTTGTTAATATTAATAAATGCATTAGGTAACACAAACTAATGATCAATATTTTGTTTTTATAATTTATAATTTCTTGTCAATGTTAGTTAATATCAACACAATTGATCACGTTAGTTCATTGTGCATTTAGTAATGTTGAAATGAACATGAACTAAGAATGGTAAATGCTAACAAATTATTGGCTTTTGTAATTTTATATTAACTAATGCATAACCAAATATACCGTTTTGTAAATTCTCACAGTTTTGTTTAATTTATCTCATATGTTTTGAATATAATTTGGCAATTTAGTTCTTGAGCACTGCTTATGTAAATCACTAATGTAAGTGATCTAGACGTCTTACATACAGTAGACAAGGTTATGAGTCTTGCAATCCGTCGTGACGTAAGGAATACTGTGTCCGGGTCCTCATTTCAATGGAGGATATTATTAAAACAGCCATTTATGATCACTGTTTTATTCATATCTCCTTTTAAGGTGGAACGTTTAGAAACTCACTGCGTACACTGAAGTCTCCAGGCTAACAAAATCTCCAACATTATTATTTTAATAATAAAAAAAATTAATCACAGTATGGCCTTTCGTGATTTCGTCATGGAGGTAATAGCATCTGATAGAGCAGTTTTGTTAAGATTTCAGTCTGTTCTCCCCTGTCTTGTGGACTTTTAGTTTGTATTAGTTCCTGTTTCTTGTGTCGTATACTGTAGTCTTTTGCAGTTCTTATATTTATTGGTCCGCTGTTAATTGTTTCCCAGGTGTGTCTAGTTGACCTTCATGTATTTAAAGCCCTAGCGTTTCCTTTGTCTTTTGTGAGTCGTTTTTTTGTAGTGATGTTACATTATTTCCTTGTCTTCTGGTCTTTTCCTTTGTTATGTTAATTCTGTGAATTTGTATCCGCTGCCTTGCCTGCCTGGTTTATGCTTCCTGACAGGTTGGAACCGGAAACGGTATGTGACATCAGGCAAGCGAATAGCCTTAGATTTTTTTTAAATGGGTTGAAAATAATAAGTCAATTACTGGAATGTTTTTGCATCGTATATCAGGGTATTCTGGTGTAAAATTTAAATAAACATGATACATTATTTGTTTAAATAATGAAGTAAAGAACAACAAAAAACAATTAATGAAAACATAAAAATACAGTATCTTGCTGCAAAAATGTATATTTATGTATATTCGTTTTTCTGGGGGGAGGGGGTTTATAGGGTGGTTCAAGTGCAAATCTGAAGTACTCAAACCCAGAAAAACACCCTTATTATTTAAATGCATAGTAAAAAACACATTCATCTTCAGAAAATTTCCACTTGCTCTCTTTCTTGTTCTTTCCATCTCCAGTATTTAATTTTAATTGTCCCATAAACCGCATTTTAAACTGTTCACAGGGAACATTTTAGACACAGTTCAGTACCTAATATCAGCCATTTAACACTTTCCCTCAGAACTCTGTGTTTATAGTCTGGCCAGAGGCGATGGTAAGTTATGATGTTAAACCAGAGTTTAAGATTAACATGATTGTTGGGTTAATAAATGACATGCAATTTAGAATGGAAGGTGACAGCTTGTGAAGGGCAGTGGGAAAGTTGCTGCTAATTTTGTTTGTGACACGTAACATATTAAAGGTTGCTAATATTGTTATCATCGGGCTGTAAATGTCAGAGAAAAACTCTTGAAAGAAACATCACACGTCAAAGTGTAAACTGACATGTATGAGTTTACATATGTCAATGCTTAAGCGCACTGTAAATGATAATAATGACCTCTTTTGGTTCGAATGAATAATTGACTCTGTTTTTTATTTATGCACGGGACACAAACAAGTGCTACTAACATTATTCTGATTTGGAGTGTGCATGTGTATGCTAATGAGCACAACATACACCCATGCGTGCCACACCAGGACCAACCAATGTGTAATTTTGCCTCTCTTGACATTTTCATGGCTTAAAATGATTTGTGCATTTTGAGTGTTGTTTTCCCCCCTCCACCACCCCTCTTTCTATCACCAATTCATAAATAATGTATTTATTTATCATGAAAATCTGTTTTTGGTTTAAAGACTACCACACTTCAAAGACAGGAAACCTTTGATATGTTTGATTCTCTCAGAATATCTGCTTGATTTATTCAATTTATGCAAAACACCTCTGGGATTATAAAGGTGGCATTTGAATACGTTTGAGTGAACTAAATTATATAATAAGAATGGTTGCTGGCCATACCATTAAAGAAATGAGCCTAATCCTCAATTTTAATAGGCCATTTTGGGTGCATATACCTCAAAAAGTGGCGTGTTATAGATGGCACAGAGGATGTGTCTACATGGAGATTTATGTACCAAGCTTAAAATGACTTTGCTCATTCCTATCATCTCGCTTCCCTTTGCCTCTTGATATCCAAGTTCAGAGGTGTCTGGAGGGAATAAGGCCGTTCTTTTAACTTCTCTGTTCAAAACATCCATAAATTAAAGATCGCCGCATGCCACACGTATATACAGCAGTTGGGGGTGGATTGGGGAAATCATATTTCATTAGACACTGGACTCTGACTAAAGGCTGAATATTATTAAAGGTGTGCAATATATTACATTTCAATTACAATCAGTGATTGCAAATGGCTGTACTTATATTGCTTTGTTGCAGTCATGAGGTATTATGTGAATTTTATGTCGGTTAACTGACATTACACGCTGGAATGGCATGTCTGGTGATATTTTCATGTGAGATGTATTCATGTGTTGCTAGATGAAAAGTGAAACATCACTAACTGCTGGCATTTATTGATCGCAGATTCAGAAAAATGTGCAGACGTACGAATAATGATTAAATAACATGCATGCCTTTTGAATGTAGTTCTCTTATTATAGCTCTTAAATGCATGGTAGTTCTTTTGGAATTAAGTTAAAATAAGGATTTATGGTGTTTGAAGTGTATTTCATAAACATATTTTTACAATTTAATCCAGAATCAATGCTGTTGGGGCTAAAGGCCCATTGTACATACACAATGCCCCATATTATACTGGATATCATTTCGCATCATATATTGAATAAGAGTGATTTTTAAACAACCCACCTAACAGACATAAAATAAATAAATCATTAATTGCTCCTTTATTATGATTTTTATTTTTTATCATTACTACGGGTCATCCTTCATGTTCGCCTGTGGGGTTTTACTAATAAAACATTTAAATGAGCCTATCAAACTAAATGTAACATAATACACACATTTTTTGTTTCCATAATAGTGAATAGAAAAACAATATTTTTTATAATTATTATTATTTCTATTTATAGATTTTTCATAGAATTTTTTGGAAAACCATCTCAGAGGATGCACCCCTGGTTGAGATTCATTGAACTTGTAAAAAAGAAGCTCATCTTCTGTATTTTATAAAGAGTTATTGGTGTTTCAACTTCACGCACATACAATGCACACACATTAAGTCATGCGGTATCATAGTATTAATGTGAATTTTTCTCTTTTCCTGAAAAAAAATCCAGTTACACCACCTATCCAGGTACATTCAGAGTAAGCAGATTCCGGCAGGTGGATCAGCTGTGAGCGTGCTGCAAGCCATTAAAAAGTCTCGGGTTCGGGCTTTTCCTCTAGTAATTCTCCCCTACTTCCTGTCTTTGAATATGGAGAATGGGGCATTCATGTTGCACGTCAGGGTTTGGGGGGAAGGAGATGGGGGTGAATGCTTGTCCATCACCCCTCTCAGCAGTTACAGGTGGTCTCATTTTCCCTCCAGCAGATAGCTGCTGCCTTATGACAGCAGGCCAGCAATTTGCATGTTCGACAGACAACAAACAGCCTTGTGCATGTCAAAATAGGTGGCGGTGCGTGACAGCTCCAACACAATGCTGTCTCCTTTTGGCTTGACCCTCCGACCTCTCTGCATGTCTCCCTCACAATCAGGAGCGAGATGGGGAGGAAATCGCTGCCGCCCCCTTCCTCTGAATAAATCTGATACCAATGCCATTATCTCTCTTCCTCACCACTCCATCAACGGCTACCCCCCAACCCCGTGTCTTACCGATGCTGCTGCCCTCTCTCGCTTTTCTTCTCGGATTTAAGAAGGGTTTGTTTAGGTCGTCGAATCTTGGAGGGCACTCAAAAATAGCCGAGTGGGTTATTTACCGTGTGAGATAATGATGCGGTGGGGTTCATTGTCGTGATGTCCCTCCGGTTCCGTTCAGACAAATTGTAGCAAGAGATCTGCCTGGTGATGCCCGTGTCCATATTTATTCAGGACACAGAGTCTACATACTGGATTATAAATATCCACTGTGAAAGGAGTTAAAATATTGCACTATAAATCCAGATTTTCTGTTAAAACAACTACCCAAATGTATGTGGTCCACTATCCAGTGTGGGACACAGTAAACATTTCATTAAAGTTTTATGTTAAAATAATATTGCAGCTAAACTAAGCATTACTGTGACTAAACAGGTGGATTTTCATCTCCTAGCATGCTTTGTAGCCACTAATTGGAAGCAGTTTACTTTGTGTTTGAAAAGAAAGTATTGTTTTATGTGTTTTGGGAAAGGAAAGCAACTTGTGAGACTTGTTAGGGTTGAAACAAGCTTTATTAGACAAAAATATGCTGTAAATTGTTTCAATTATATATGTTACTATACACTCTTACTATACACTTATTTTCAACCCAGCATTGGGTCAAAAAGCGACGAACCCAACCATTGGGTTAAACTCACGCAGCAAATGGTTTTATTTGACCCTTCAATGGGTTAAAACATGCCAGCATTCTGGGTTGAAACAACCCTTGTTCCTTTTTGACCCAATGCTGTGTTGGAAAAAACGATTATATTGTACAACCTATATTAACACTTCACTCTATATTGTTTACTCATGGTTTGGTAAAATAAAGACAAATCCTCAAATATGTCCATATTTGTCCCAACCATGGATTGAAACAACTCAGCATAAAGCATTGTGAGCAACGTCTCTTGTTTGTAAAAATGTTCGGCGGCGCCTTGTCCTGCAGAAATAGCACACCTTGTCTTTAATTTACATAACTTGTGTTACATGATGTGAAAATTATATATTGCAGGATTATTTGACATTCAACATGATGATTTGACCTCTGTCAATGACTCAAGCAACAACACTAAAACTTAAACTGAATGCACTTCATCAGAAGGAATAAATAGACTCTCCCTGTCTAGGACGGCAAAACAGACAAGCGATGATTCACCGGGCCTATTCTCTCCTTCCTTATCACACCCTAAAAGAGTGAGTAAATGAACTTCCATTATCAGATAATGACGCTCAAGGATTCCTGACCTTGATTCGAATAGACAGCTAATTGCCTGTTCACACCTGTAACTGTAGTGTTTCTCATCTTTTTAACTGGTAATTAACTACCTCGCCCCTGAAATTTTGAGTGTCACTGTGCTGAAATTAGATGTTCGCTAAATTAACTGCCACGTTTTCTTCGCCGCCTGTGATGTGAACTTTCCTTCGCTTACCGGCATTGATAAGACACCGATTCAAATGAATATTCGTGTACAGCAAAATCTCGCTTAGAGAGGAGCGAGAGATAAAAAGAGCATGATATCTCAGCTTAGGTTTAAGCATATACTTTACATATTTAAGTGGGTTTCTTACATCATGAGCTCGTGTTTTAAGGGGTGGTGGTAAAAGTCACCTAACAATCTGTGGAGGTATTATGATAATATTCATCAACTCGAATAATCCAGAGCAATGTTAATCCACGGCACGGCAAAGTTTATCTGAGACTATCGGTTCTCTACATGCTGGGATTGAATCCTGGTTGAAGTCATTAGACACAGAGAATGGTTTTGGTTTGCAATGTGGGGATATTTAGAAGTTTTTGTGGGCTTAAACCAGCATGTAGTTTTGCAATCTTGGCCCACAAATGAGTCTGCTTGTTCCTTTAGGCGTAAAACAAGTGCCAAGTCTTTTTCCCCGGTGGATCATTTTGTAACCACTTTAGTCATCAACATGACTTGTTATTATTACTGTGAACTGTGAGAATATAAACCTCCCCGTCAGCATTTCACTTTGGCAGTTAATGCCAATGGTAAATTAACAAATTAACAACCTGATGTCTCTGTTAAAATAATTACTTCACCTCACAATTAAAACACTGTCATCACTTACTCACAATATTGTTGTTTAAAACTTGTATTCGGTAATTATGTTAAAAGTAATTAATTTTAAAATATATGCTTAGGTATGGATACAAACACAATAAACGTAGTACAAAGAACTTACGTTGTAATTAATGACATAAAGCTTTTTTTACTACAGTGTTTGACTTCAAAAGACTTACATTTACTTTATGGCATATGGCAGATGGTTTAATCCAATGCAACTGTTTGGTATATTTGTGTATACGTAAACACTTTTTTCATTTTTATGTGTTCTCTGGGAGTCAAATCTATGATTTTTGCAATTGCTAACATAATACCAGTTAAACAACAAAAACACTTGGAACACAGCCTGTATGCATGCTTATACTGGGCACTGTAAAAAACTGTAATTTTACAACATTGTACTACTTTTTGTAACATATTTTAAAATGCGGTAAAAAAAACATCACAATCTAAAAAGTGCTGGGTTGTTTTTGACCCATGCTTGGTAAATATTAGACAGAACACAGTGCTGGGTTAAAATTACCCTATGCTGGGTTACTTTTTACCCAATTGCTGGGTTTTCTTAACACAATCATGAGTTAAAACAACACAGCAGTTGGGTTGAAATACCCTAACATTGGGTCATTTTTAACCCAGCAGTGCATTCTGTTCAGTATTTACCCAGCATGGGTTAAAAACAACCCAGCACTTTTTAGAGAGCACAGAAATAAACTGCAAATTTACAAGTTGGGTGTAAAATAGCATGAAACATTGTGCATTACAAAATTGTACTTTACAAAAAGTAATTGTACTTTTTTTTCTGCCACCCCCTAATGTTACCATTCCTTTTTTTACATTGTATAATTTTGTCATGGTAGCTTGAAGTAATACTGTATACAAAGCCATTATGATTCTTCAGAATATCTCTTTCCTTGTTTACAGGCAAACTAATAGCAATTTTGATCAGAACAAGGTGAGTAAATAATGAAAAAAATACAATTAATTACTAATTTTTATATGTATTTTTATTCTCTCTCTCTCTATATATATGTACTGTACATGTGGCAGACGTTGACTTTTAATATTTTTTTTATTTTTCGAATGTGTTTTATTTTCTTAAAAATACTATGAAAATTGGTATTGGCACATTTAACCCCGCCCCAACTAACTGCTTCGCAACCTCTTCATAAGATGAGCTTTTCTAGCCGGTTTCTAATGTCACCCATGCATATCTTTTGTCAAAAGGTAGATGTGCGACTTTCTGACGAGCGAGGTAACCTTTCCCCGTACCAAAACAAAGATGTAAATTTGCCTTTTGTTTCCATTGAGGCTGAGCGTCTGACACTTGAGATTATGGTCAGCGTAACCTTAATCCACTCCAGGATGGCTATATGTTCTCCTATTTAAAGCAGTTCTTTTATATCAGGCAGAAAAAAGGCAAACCTCAAAGCCACATCTGAGATGCCTGTGAAATGTGTTATCACAACACGAGTGGAATGTAAACCACAGAATGATTCAACATGAAACTCGCTCTCATGGCAGCGAAACAAAGAGAAGAACCCTTGAAGAGTTAACACCTTCAACTGGATCTCTCCTACCATCATTTCAAGTGAAGTTGCATGTGTACTGTATGTGTAAATGTGTGAGTGTGTGGGTGTGCGCGTGCGCGTGCGTGAGGGGTCAATGGAGTCTTCCTGTGATTTAAGGCATTCTGGGGATGAAAACTGGCTGACTGTGCGCGCTCAGCAGAGAAAAAGCGCTGGGGGCATTTTAAAGTCAAAACGCATTAAATTATCTGGCGTCTCATGTCCGCCGCACAGCTTTAAAGAACTGGAGAAGTGAACTCAAGACATCCCAGCCACATGACGCTTCATTGAGAATTTGATATTTTCACATTTAGCGAGGTGTTAAAATGTCTTCTTTGCTCAGGAGGAGAAAAAGCGAAGGTGAGATATAAAAATAATCCCCATCAGGGAGAATTTACCATATATATTTTTGAAAATTACTTTGGGGTCATTTAGCTTTTATTAATAGGAAAGTAAAGATGGAACAGGGAATGACTTCAGCCATTCAAACCCAGATTGCCCGCATAAGCACCACGGCGCAACCTGTCAGAGGATGTGGACGTCATTTACTTTGCGAATGAGTTTTATCTCTTGTCTCAAAGATTCTGACTGAACCTGTAAAACTACTCAGTGCTGATATACTGTAGTGTCAACCACCCCCGGGCTGTTCACAAACAGATGTATACTTGAACTAATAAAAAATAAACTAATCTCATTATCTGCTTAAAAAATGGGTTTTACAATGACAAACTAACAAATGTTGCTAGACCAAAAATGTGTAAGAAAAGAGCCTGTATGTTTAAATTTGGGATTGGATGCAAAAAAAGGGACATGATGTGATGATCAATAATAAATAAAAAAAACACATCCATTCCGAACAGTTTGTCAGTGTTCACCCCCAATCATGCTGCAGCTAAAGAGCATATCTCTTGTGTCCTCATGACCTCCTTGATTCCTATGCTTTTATGGTTTCCTTGTGAAACTTTAGGGACCTTCTCATAATTTCTAATCAGTCTCTCCTTATCCATTTTTGCTGATTAATATTCATGAGGTGCAGAACTTCCATCGAATGAGATCACTGGGGGGGGGGGGCCGAGCTGTCACTGTTTGCTTATTGCTGTTGAGGCTAGTTAGGAAAAAGCTCTTATTTACTTAGAATATTACCTTTTATCTTGCATCGAGACAGTGTGTCACAATGTCAACCTCACGGTCCCTTTATATCTGATACAAAATTTTCTTGGTCAATATCAGCCAAATTATGAAGCATATTACTGACACCCCGTGACCGGCAGATTCAATACCGATAGTTAAACCTTTGACGTGCGGAATCAAGAGTAAGACAGACAGAACAGACTGTCTTGTCAAGCAGGGACACAGAGAGTACCAGCGGTTTATGAGATCCTCCAGCACTCAAGAGTAATTTTCTTGTACTGAGCAACACAGTGCAGAATTGGCAGTATTGGGTACCAGCAGGCACGACCTTCCCCAGCGCTGGTGTGCAATGAAACAGTGGCGTCTCTCTCTCCTGTGGCCCCTCCCACCCCATTCACCAGCCTCGGGGAGCACGGATGAATAATGCAAGAAAAGGAGGGAAGATTTGATCCTAAGCTTTCATAACCTCTCTGTAATACCATTCTTCTGAGCCTTTATTGAGACTCGCAGGATTTCCAACACACAAATCCGACACAACACACTGAATGCACACAATAGATGTTTTGACATATTTACAGCCGTTCCCTTATTAAGTACATTAGAACAGAGTTACATCAAAAGCAAGCAAAATACATAATTACTGGCATTAATATAATGAGCTCCTTCAGACAAGCCAACTCCCCCTCAGAGGGGAACATAAATTACGCATGCTGTTTTTTCAACGCAAGTAAACGTATTTAGTAGATAATTAGTCGATAGTTTCTCAGGTATGTCTGGCAGCCGGCACAGAGGAACCCTGTCTCGGCAAGTACGGGACTTTTTGAGGATCGCCCCGTGGCAGCTTGGCCTGTTAACATTAATTACAAGTAAAGACACAGAGGAAATTCTGTTGGGTACATGTAATGAGATTACCCCTTTATTTTTTTACTTTAATTAAAACCGAACTCTCTGTATGACCCTCTAACTGCCCGCCTCCCATCCGCCCTTTCATTCTCTCTCTCTAGTTTAGTAGTTTGTAGTTTCACACCCTGCATGGTAAGATCCTGGGGGGGTTTAGGGTCTGTCAGGTGTCTTTGCCTTTCATAAGAATGAAAGGTAAAAAGGGTGAGTTCTTCAGACCCTGGGGCAATTCCCCGCATTGCTGGATTTACCTAACAGTCTCACAAGAGGTTTACATCTTCTTCAGAACATGGGCGAGATAATCACAGATCAAAACAAATTACCTATCTGCAGTCTGGAGACGGCGTGCTGTCAGAAGCCCTGGGTTATGTCAGATTCAGAGCTCTGTTAACTGGGCCGGGGTCTACAGATGCCCGTCGAAATCCTTCGCTCAGTCCACTAGGGATCACATGGCAAATTGCAGCATGATATACGGCCACGCCAACTTTTGCGAGAACACAGCGTGCAGATATTATTGAGTGTTAATTAACAGAGCCTCCAGCCAGGAGCTTTCAGTAACCAGATAGGTGTGAAAATATCAGGACGTGATTTAGTTCATGTGACTTATGACAACAGGATAGAACCAGCTTGTGCTACTTAAAGCGGATCTTGTTAGTTATCACAGGAATGTGTGCGTGTGTGTGTAAAGGGAGGTTCTGTCATGTTTATTTGAACATTTGGACAGACACAGATATCTGTACATACACTTCACATAGACAGCTTCTATATGACAAACACTTTTACATATGTGCAGTTGTACACTTTTCCAGTAAAAATGTCAAACATTCTTGAATCGAGATAGATTTTCTTGATTAGCAAACTGACCAAAGAAAATAAGTCTTGTGTTTAGGCAAAAAATATGAAATTTCAGTAAATTTGCGTTTAAAACAAGCTAAAAATCTGCCAATGGGGTAAGAAATGAGTGACTAAGAAAAAGGTCTTTGCAGTGTAGATGTGCATTTGTTTACACATTCTTTCTTCATTTGATGCAATGCTGATTTAAACTAATTTAATGAGATTCATTTAAATTTGTGGTATAACAACATTGCCTTGATTTATATCCCAATATTCCTCACATGGTAAAACAACGTGAAAGTCATGGATTTGTGCACGGAGCAGCATACAGCTAATAAAATAATTTAACATAATAAATACAGTAAAATGCAGTTAACATTTCCCCAATGAAACGAACTGTACACCTTAGAATAATAATGTTTCACTTTGTTCCATTTCATTAATATGCGTTTAAAGGGACTGTTCACCCAAAAATGAAAATACTGTCACAATTTTCTCTCCCTCAGGTTTGTTTCAAATCAGTATACATTTCTTTGTTCTGATGAACATAAAAGAAGGTATTTGGCAGAACCAAACAGATCACATCAAACATTGATTTCCATAGTATTTGCTTTTCCCTACTTTGGCAGAAAATGGGGGATGAGATCTGTTTTGTTACTGACATTCTTCCAAATATCTTCCTTTGTGTTAAGCAGAACAAAGATATGTCTGTAGGTTAGGAACGATGAAAAAAATGGTGAGCTATCCCTTTTAATTGATTTTATAGCGCTTCTCGCAGTTTCGCATTGTTGCAAAGCAACTATGGAGTAAATACATTATAGAACAAACAGTAAATAAGGAACAGGAGCATTATAGAATACATGCAATACATGGCGTTATTGCAATGTTTTCATTAAATTGACTTTGTTTACTTTAACTGTAAAATATTTGTCTATAGAATTGTTATATTCACACTGCAGCGAGTATATGTCTCTCTGTATGAAGTCAAATACTGTAGTAAAATCTTACAATATCCGTACTGTGCATGCCAATTTGCAATTTTTCAATTTGATCATTTTAAAACTTTTTCTTCATCAACTACTAGTTTTTAAAAGCAACATGTAGAATGAGCCATTCACAAAAGACAACATTTTTTTATTCTTCCTATTTTATGCTATTTTATGCTATTGAAAAAACTTGTTTGTTTTCCAGTATTTCATTAACCTGTGCCTGCATCACTGCAAATGGGTAAATATGGAATATGGATTTGGAAATAAACAACAACAACAGTTGTATCTTTGCAAAAAAATGATTGTGATCACCATGAATACACATGAGTACAAGAGAGACAGGAAAGTTGTGGTTAAACTCTCTTGAGGAAGTCTTGAGCGATCTGCTGTTTGCTGTTTTCCCCTAAGACCACAGGCTGAAACTGTGTGGTTTCAGATAAATGAGAGCACTTGTGTGGCTTTTCTCTGTGCTCAATTCTATCTCAGCCCAGTCACCTTTGGGCAAAAGGTTCATGTAATTTATGTTGAACTCTGTCCCACAGGCTCTAATGTGGTCTCTGTGTTTACTGAGCTGATATGTGGTGAGGTGAGACCCCCAGCAGCCATGTCCAATAGCGCAAGCCTTCCTTTATCTTTCCACATCGCAGTTCGGTCATCGTAAGTTCTACCTTCAGTTCGGGGAAATGTATTGTCCTGTCAAGCGGAACGGTTTGGAATCTTTGCCCGTGGTTTATTTGAGAGCTAGAGTAAAACAACATTTGTGGGATGCCTGTTTCTTGGGGTTATTATGATCTATGTTTATTTTTAGGCCTCTGGCCTTCCGTGTGTCTTTCAGAATGACAATCGTAGACGTTGAGTGACACAAATTGATAAGGAACAACTTTCAAATATGTTGCCATGGGAGTTGCTTTTCTGCATGCTTGCCAGTTTCGCTCGTGATGGTTTGAAGATGTTGGCATGCAAGATGATTGTTTAACTGGATAGAAAGCAACCTTGCTTTATTTTCACCCATTGTTAAAAATATGCTGAGTTTGGCTTGTGGTTGCCAAGAGACTGAAGGGAACCACAAACACTGTTTTTTGAACTTATTAAAGCTCTGATGAGCTGTGCTTGTTTATTGTTTTATACTGTTATATGAGGTCTACTTATGACGTTGGCGTGTTTTTTACATCCAAAAACATCAAAATCAATAAGTAATAGGCTATTTTCGATACTCTCAGTTTTAATGGTCACTTGAAGACACTTGGAAGTAAACGCCCACCGCTTTGATTGGATAGCAGTTTGGATAGTTGGAACCTTCGGTGAATTTAGTTTGAGACGTAATGTAAGGTTACACATTAGCACCATTCACAGTTTTTTCAGGGCATTAGTATTATCTGGAGACCTCTTGTGATTTATAAATGACCTCCCCACATCAGTATTTCATGTGACGAATTCGCAGGGGACGATTTTACTCAAATTTACTGACTTGTTTCCCGGATGTGATGGCAAGGCTTTGCGTATAGTTTGTATAGCCTATATTGTATTGCGTTTAATGATATATGACTGCACCTGTCAGCATTTGAGACCAATGATCCCGGCACATCAAGGGATCTCTAACAAAGCAATAGTGACGCACAGTAAAAAATATTTTACTCACATAAGATTGTTGCGCCATTCCTATCGGATCCAATATTGAAGGCAGCACTGCTTTTAAATTTTAAACTCTCCACAAATTCAGTGTCGACCTGTGCCTTGTTTAGGAATTAATCCTCAGAGAAATGAAACGAACAAACGCTCCATGTTTTTCCCACATGAGCTAAAACGTCTTTAAAAATAAACGTCAACCCCTTAGTTAGGAAGGTTATGCAGTGATTGTATTCTTCCACAACCAGAGATGCCACAATATTTAGCTATCTTTAACGGCATGTTTGTTTATTGCTTGCTCGCTCTATCTGGTTCCACGCCAAAGGTTCTGTCATGCTCGAACCAGTGGGCGGGGTTAGAGAAGTAGTTGTTGATATTTTTCTGTGAAGGCAGTGTTCAACCTATCAATGTCGTCATAGATAGTTGCATTCCAGAACTTGGCGTTCGCTAGGCATGGTGTAAATAACAGATGTAATATCAGTAACAAGGGCGTTTTCAGTTCTGACACTTACATGATGTTAGCGTGAATACGATTCGCTCTTATAGCTTGGGTTAAAATTGTGATTTCATGCCTCCTTTAACATTTCGAAAAACAGAGGGGACAGAATTTGGGTTCATGAATTTAACTAAAATAAGTTTTACGTATTCTGATGAAAATGTGAGTGGCCCTTGTCTTTTTAAATTTCCAGACAAGTTGTTCTTTAAATCTGACAAGTGGATGTTTTTTCTTGGGTTGAAATATATGAAAAGACCAAAACATTATTGTGAGTTGTAAAGATCATTAGTCATGGATCAGAAAAGTAATCTTTCTACTCTATCCTTGGTATCTTGGCTGTTATAAATATATGTACAAAGTTTAGTCCTCGAGTAGTTTTCCAAGGTCATAAACCGAGTCATATTCTATATGGGAATTCAAAGTTGAAAACCTTTGCAAAAGCAAGGGTGTGAGAAAACTAGCCCACTACTGTACTTCATAGAATTAAAACATGAACTATATTATTGTTTCATATTGTGATTTAACATGATAGAGTTGCAGAAAAAAGTAAGAATTTCAAAATTGACACAGGTGATGAAAATCCTATGCAGGGACCACAACAAAAAACTGTATCAAAAGTCCTGTCCATGGCATACAGATACAGCAGAACAGTATAAACTGTCCTAGAATGAGCGCTGTGCGGTCATGCCAGCAGTCTTTCTGTGTCACTCTGTTAATGACTTTCTCACCCTGAGGATTTGGGTTCTGAAGTTGTCTCATCACTTAGCAATCCTAAGCAACACCTACGCTAGCCTTGTACTGTAGTCAACATGCTCTGGGGCAGGCAAGTTCAAAGAGATCTCTCTATAATAGCTTTTCACCTATAGCTTTCACCTTTCCTTTAAGCCACCCAAAACACACACGTAGGCTATGTTCAGAATCTAATACTAGTCAACTTACTGAATCCTAGGCAGTATGGACTGTAAACTGAATCGGTGGGCTTTATTCCACAATAAACATCAGTAATAGGTTAAACTGTTGTCACATAACAACTATGTTTTTCACATGATCTCATCATGATTAAAGTTAAATGTAACGAGAGATGTTAAGTTAACATGAACGTAAAACTGGATATTTTGCATTTTATATTCAAGTGCGAAGTTGTCTTAACAAAAGTAATGGGCTGATAGCCAGTTAAGACAGTTTCGTTGTGACGTCGTACCTAGACCGTAGGCTACCAAAGTCATAGCCACGATATACCAAATAACTATGGGATTTCCATATTCATCGTGATGACATAACATTGGACTTTGCTGGGGGACGTGGTGATCACCTCCTGAAGACATACCTGGATCGGAAGACATACCTGGCGGTAACCGGCGAACATTTAAATAAACTTTAATCAAAATAAATAAACAATAACACAGAAGTAAAAGGCCGGCAGCCATCTCACGGTCGACTGCCGGTCATAAGAACATAAATACAAACTTAAACATGTCCGGGGCCGTTCCTCTTTCGTCAGCAGTCCCAACGCTCTTCCTCTTATGCTCCTGATTTCCTCTGTGAGATATGCGGGACCGGTGTGCACACAGCTGATTCCCTCGTCCCGCCTTCCTCACCACACGTGTTATATACTTTCATATCTGTAAGGTATAAAGTAAAGAAAGAATATATTCAAACCGCTAAAGTAATATGTCAGGCAGTTAGATAAAACGAAATGACTGTTAATGGTCTCCTCATACGACCACTTTCAACAAGTTGGTATGATTTTTAGGGGTCTTCATGAAATGTCTGGAACATATATTGCCTAAAAACACTCATTGGTTGTGTAAACAAAACCCTTCTTGCCTCTTCAAAAACCGCTCTGCTCACAGCAACCCGTTTTAGTACATGTCTCCTCAAATGATGAGTGACAGCACACCCCACTCCCCTTTCGTCCGGCTTTTCAACACACGCGTAGTACTGCCATGGCAATGGTTTAGCTAAATTATGTTTCCTGAATTCCTCTGCGCTTAGTTTCGTCTTAAACGTCTCAAATAATTCGTCCGAAGACAAAAAAATCAGTCATACCAAACATTGTCACGTTGTGCGTGTATGCTTGCCTTAAATCCACGGTCTGCCCACTTGCAGATCTCAGTGGAATAACGTGGATTTAAGCGCTTGTCGTTGACAAGTTTTAACATTACACACGCAACGTGAAAGCATAACTAGTAAGCTGGGAAGGATTTTTCAGCCTAAGCACGAATGATTAGAGACGTTTAAAACGAAACTAACATAGTAGTAATATAATTTTCAATGTTTTACATTTATAAGAGGAAAATGAATTCTAATGTACCTACTTAAAAAATAATATAAATGAATAAATTGATTAAAAATAAAATGAATGATTGGATATTTATCAAAACATGCAGAAGTAAATAAACTAAAGAAATAAAGTATTCTTGTGCATGACAAAGATGTCGCGCACACCAAATCACATTTATTATATACATCAGGATTTAGCTACATTTCAGCAGCAATGTACTCAACACAGGCACCGTTGTTTACATTATTCCAAAATGATGCTGTATATTACCATACTGTAGCTGTTTGTATCTGACACGGTTGGGGGTGTTAGCCGTGTCAAAGTTGATATGAGACTGCCAGGATGAGCAGAAAAGTTGGATGCTCAGTTTGTGTCATGGGAGACTTTGTTTTTCACCGACATTTGTGTCATCGCTCGTACACTTTTCCCGACACTGCATTCGCTTGCTCCCTTGCCCTCTCGCTGCATCTTTATGCCGATGGCAGCTTTGCCAAGCCTGCCAATTATGCTGGATGAGCAGGTGGCACCTTGCAGGTGGTGGGCTAATCCTTATAAAGATTTCACTTCATTAAGAAATCCGTTTAATGTAGCCAGTAGATTGATAAATCGTCCAAACTGAAATCACAG
Organism: Triplophysa bombifrons; assembly: GCA_029783895.1. Taxonomy (NCBI): domain Eukaryota; kingdom Metazoa; phylum Chordata; class Actinopteri; order Cypriniformes; family Nemacheilidae; genus Triplophysa; species Triplophysa bombifrons. The sequence continues at coordinate 12,447,159 of CM056455.1, forward strand.
TTTGTGCCAGGCTCTGTGCTCTGACTTGACCCGTGGCAGGAGTACTGTGTCAGTTGTATGTTTGCATAAAACTATAAGCAAGTTTTGTGGCGGACAAATTGTGGAGTTGATTCAACATATGCTTAACTGGATGAAATCATTTGCTTTACATTTAACTTGACTTAGAAGAAAGTTTCCTGGCTATAATTTATTGAAGGGTCTGTTGTTAGTTCCTGAATTTTAAGTGTCATCAAGTTACTTAAAATGCATCTTCTAGAATGTTCTACAAGGTAAGAAAACAAGTATTTGTAACGTTGACAATACAGTAAAATCTTCATTTAGACTGCTCGTCAGATTGTCAAAACAATGCTACTTTAAAACATACATTTGCAAGGCAGTGAACAGCTGCTTACAAAGACCACCGTCAGAGACCACCCTTTCTTAAGCTCTAATGTGGTCTTAAAGAAGTGTTTCGCTAAAGGACCTTCAATGTAATTGCATGTTCACCTCTACAATAATTCAGTGTGGAATGGGGCGGCGTGGGTGTAATGTGGGTGGGTGTGTCGAGACAGAGAGAGCAAAAGATAAAGACAAAAACCCACAGAAATGAAAGACATGCCGTATGGTCAGGTTTAGCCAGAAACTTAAATGTCATTCATAATCCTTGTCAAAGAAGTTGATAAATGCATCTTTAAACTCTTCTCAAATGACTGTATTGTTCAAAGCTCAAAGCTTCGGTCTACGATGGACACTTAATACTAGACAAAAAACCTCAAAGGTCAGGATCTCAGAGAGTCACAGAACAGCACCTGCTATAGTTCTTCTTAGTTTGTCATTTATATATTTTATCTTATATTTTTATTTTTTTTCTTATATTTTATAAATAATTCTTATAGATTCAGTCTTGAATTTTGACATTTATTTCAGATTTCATTAAAAGAAGGACAAATGAGTAGGCCTATGTGACAGCTACAAATTATTTTTCTTTAATTTCCAAATAATCTCAATAGATCTTTATTTGTATTGTATTGTATTTGCTAAATATGAGCAAATAGGCATATGGATTCTTACCTTAGCTTACACAAATGGTTGTTGTATATTTTCAGTGTTGTGTAGTTAGACTGACCAAAGCAAGTATGTCTCATTAAATTAAATTGCATTTACACTATAACAGAAGGACATCACCGTCCCGTTCCAAACCAATCTCTGTTTTCTGTCACCTTTGAGAAACATCAGATTGTCGTGAACTATAATGAGCCCAAAAATACGTCACATTCAGGCATAGCTCACACAGAGACGCCTGTCACCACAGTAACAGCTTGGAGTTATGCTGCGCTATCAAACAATCACACATTACGGTTTTCTCGCTGTACCGCTACCAAGCATGTAACTCTTTGGCTTTACCTGTGGTTGGGACTCCTGTCAGAATGTGACAGAAGAAATCACCTCTCCGTCAGGTTAGCCACTTAATTACTGTCCCCACACATCAAAACAAATGTCAGTTGAAAGAGCAGCGCTTGCAGACGGGCCCAACAACACCGACTCGTTGTTAGGCATCACTTGTTGTCTAACGGACCGTCTTTTTTCGACTTGTCAACCATGTTGTTATTTGTGGCCACCGTCAGCTGTCTCTCACAGGACACGTTTTTTGTATTTTAGATTTTAATTGTGAGAGTCTGGACTGGTCTCCTAACAATGTGTCCGGTGATCGTATGTGATATTTTTAGGGGCCCCTACATGTTTTATTAATGCAAGTGTGATTGTATCCTAGGTGGATGCTAGGTGGTGTATTTATGTTATAGGAAGACACAATGACTTGATCACCCGTCCCACTTTGCATTGTACCGCATAGGATTTTTTGCCTTTTGTCCCCCCTATCACACATTGAGGTGGTGTCCCTCATTTTCATCACTCTGTTGTTTTTAGTTGTCAAATTAAGGAAACGTGCATATGTTCTTTTCTAACACAAGCACATGAGCCGCTTATTCTTTTTGCCCCACAGTCTATTAACCGAATTAAGAGCGTTACGTCAACAACAGAAACCCGACTCACAAAAATGCAACGTAGACAAATTGTCATGGCTTTCATCCAATGACTAAGACAACATTTTATTTGGTCATCTAAAGGTTGTGATGGCTATCAATCAAACTGTAGATTGGGTGCTTCCTTCCAATTTCATAAACCATCTTGTTGGTAAAGTAAAAGCTCATTTAAAGTTGAAGCAAAAAGTATAAGAAACAACAATGCACATAACAAAGGACAAACAGATGCTAATATACACAGATAAAAAACCACATGTCTAACCTTTACCTCTATAACGTAATCCAAGATGTCTAGACAGTGGTTAATTTTTTCAATTGATTAAAATATTGATTTCGGAGATTCCACAAGACTGTAGTGTACCCCGTACGTTTATAAAGTTTTACTTTAATGTGTATTATGAATCAATAGTGCTCATAAACGTCTGATTCATGAGTGGGGACTCGGACCCGGAAACAGGATTCCTCACTTAACGATTTAACTAGCAGATTATTTGTGTTTTATTTATGTTGCAGTTGGAAAGGAATAACGTAGAAAAAATATAAAAAAATATGACAAAAAATGCTTTCATCATTACATAGACATTGTAACAGTTATACATTTCTTTTCAACTTACTACATGTCCCACATTTGGTTTGTTGGGTGGTGGTCACCCTATGACCTCACTAATTGACAAATCAATCATCTTGTTTTAGTAAAGCATATTCACTGTAATAGAAAAGCCCTGGTTACAATAGACTAGTTGTGTAAAAATGCTTATAAATGTCCACCTTAACCCTCTCTTCTCTTGGTCTCTCTTCAGTACCAGGACTGCAGAGGGCAGTATAATCTTAACCCGGCCATCAACAAAGCCATTACGGCCAGATACACATCACTTAGCATCTTAGCAATGCTCTTATTCCCCAGGAACCCGCTCCCTGACCTTTATATATTTGTTACTCTGAGAAACTGACATTGAGAAGTCGGTGGTCCGCTGGCTGCCGATCTGTGTGAAGAGTGTAATAATTAGCAACTCTCTGGTTTGGGATTTCTAATGTCCCTAATCCTGGAAGTGAAGGCTGGATGTGTTCGTGTTACAGTACGTGATGCCAGGCGCATTTTTGGCACCTTTCGTGAAGGAGAAACACGGACGGTGATATTTACACAGCTCTTTGCATCTCATTACCATACAGCAGAAGCTTGCTCGGCGTTTCAAGGGATCTGCTGAGGGGTGAAGAAAATGGCTGCAGGGAAAAACACCTCACGCTAGCTTGCCCATCCGGAGGCGCGCACAATTATTTCCACAATATTTTAACCTCTTGTGTTTAATTGTGTGAGACGGGTGGGTTTACGAGCCGCTGATGACCTCTGTTTCCCTTTGTGTTTTGGTGAATGATCAGTGGGATCTGGAGGATTGAGGGAGATGATAAAGCTCTCCCCTGCCTACCATCACAGTCAGATCCTCAGATGAACTCTTGTCTCTTTGCAGTGAGCTTACGTGAACTAATCCACCTTTGGTGCAGTCGGGTCACAATTTTCTGTGAGAGCTCAATGTTTCTGCCCGTGTTTTAGAGTATCTTAGACTTGATCTCTAACTTTTCATAACACTTGTCTAAATGGGTGAAATGGCCCTAATTCCCCAAGTTACACAGTGAGTGGCGAATAGACTAGAAAGTTCAGCCACTTGTGTGTTCAGCCACTGGTGTGTTATATCGGTGCGAAGATCTCTGTCTTTTTCAGTAACCACCAGTCTGACTTGACCATTTAAAATGAGTCGACATCAAAAATGGCAAATGGCAAAAATCACAAACAAATATATTATTTCCGATCACTAATTACTTTTGATATGGACTGCACCGTAACCTTTGTTTCCTTAAGTTACTATAAAAATCACCTTTCGCAAAGTTGCTTCAGCTACTGTGCATCCACACAGGCTGGCAAGAGCCTCACAAGTGCCCTAGAGAAGCGTCAGCGATTGACGATTTAATCTTTTGACTGGAAGGCAGGACTTTCTTAACTAGTGCGTCCATATTGAGCGTTGCATTCCTCATTATATTTAGCACTTTTGTCACAGGAAATTAAACAAATGTTTTTGTTAAGGGGTTTCACAGTATAACACCAATAAAACCTGTATGAAAGTCCCCGTGAAACAGAAGTTGCGATAGTTTTTACTTCAGTATTTTGACGCATTTCCGAGAGAAAAGGAATTTGGCTTTCGTCTTTCTCTTCGATTAGATTGTATGTATGAAAACAGCCGTTGCATCTTGAAATGGAACTGGAAGCAGACTGTGAGTTGAAGGGGAGGAGTTAACGGATGCTCCGCCCAAGCCGTCTTACATACATCATTTAAGATGGATACTCATTACAGGAAGATATTGATAAACTATTTACAATAAACGCTGCAAAATTTCATGAAAAAAATTGTATTGGCACTGGAACAATAACTATGATTTAAAAAAACACAAATATCAATATTATTTTATTATTTTACCCTCATGATAATACAGTATATATTTCAGCACTTGTTTAAAAGGTTGCCTTAAAAGTCACAATGGATCACAACTCTCTCTCTGCCTCATTATCTTCATATTTGGAGTGTAATTCATTCTTTTTAAAAAAACTATGAATTTGACCGATGTTTTTTTTATTTTTTATTCAATTGATATTGCGATAATATCATTGTCATGAACTATTTTGGCCAGGATAATGTGTAGAAATAATCTCATATTGTCAGAGCCCTAGTTTGTGTACACTTTTTAGAAAACACAGCAGCAGTATTCAAGATGATCGAGTGAGAGAAGACTGTTATATCCAAGTTGACCAACATTTTAAAGAGCTGATGCAGGTGCCTTGATTATATTGGCGAAGGGATGCTGCACAGTCCTTCCAGCTTGATCCCACAGGAATTCAAGGGAAGCCCCACCCCTAAAGGTAAACGTCACATGTAAGCAGATCGTATTAAGCACATTATAAAATAGTTATGAACTTCCATGAGATTGTGTTGGTCCCAGAACAGTATGCCAGATGATCTTTCACAACATAAAACTGATGGGAAACATCATTTTGAAAATTGCATTTGTGGACATATTTGCATACATCCTCTGCAAAGTCAGGCACTGGATTGACGCAGACAGAAAGTTAAAAAAAACAACGCAATCAACAACCGCAATTTATTCATAGTAAAATTCCCCCCACCAATGTGTTTGTGTGTTTTTGACCTACGCTTTAACAGTATGTCCTCTAAGCTGACAGTATTGTCCTCCAGCCCCTTGTGTTAGCTCCAGGCCCTCAGTCCCAGATGGGCCACCCCAGATCCCTTACCACCCCTCCCCTTTGCCTCTTCCTCCACTGTGTTAGCCCAGCAGCCCTGCGCTCTATGCCTGTCAAAACTCAAGCTGAGGTCAGGCAAACACTGATCAGGGATAACAGAGAAGTCGTTCAAACAGGGAACTCTTGACACATTTAAAGGGATGTTGAAATCACCGACATAACATGTTGGGTCAGAGTTTGTCCATTGAATCACATTTGCAGTATTTTCTATATAGATAATGAAATCTACACAGTAAAACCTTAAACACACTTGCAGGTGTATAAATGTGTGTTTTCACACCTTCAATAAGTCTTGAGACATTGATGAACTCGTGCTGAGTACATTTCTGTGAATTTCTGAAGCGCAAGAGAACGATGGATTGAAATGACAGAACGAGGAATTGCAGATTTGCAATGCAAAATTAAGAAAAATAATATAACAGAGGACTTTAATTAGTCTTTACACAACAACAAAATAAAACAGAACAGAAAATATAATTTTGTAGATGTTCTGGGGTTTTCATTGGATTAGTAAGGCTTTATATTTTAATGAAAACCATTAGAACGTTCTAAATGTTATTTCTATTAAATGAAATATTTTATTTTTAATAAACATGTATATGTTGTATAATGCCCTAAATAACTTATTGTTAAGGAATCACCAGCCTTTCACACCATTCCCTCATTACGCACGAACACGGGTATTTTCAAAACTGCAGTTTTTTTATGATGTTTGGCCGTTCGTCCACTTGGTCATTGAAACTGAACTTTTTTGAAAACTGTTTTTATGACGTTCAAATGCGTGCCACCTCCTTTGTTTGACTTCAGATTCTAGGCTTCAGATTGGCCAACATGGCTTTATGGTTACGGTTATATCGCCACCTGATGGTTTGGAATGCTTTTCACCCTTCTTTATAGCGTGTTTTTGCATTATCTTGTTTGCACTTTTTTTTAAACGAAGATGTAAAAACTCACCTGGGGTGGATTTCCCGAACAACAACATAACTCACTGGTTAACCACCATAGTAAGATGCATCATTGGGGAAATTAACAATGTAGTTACGACTGTTTCACAAATCTGTAGTAACTCTGTCACAGATCACTTGTTTGAACCAAGTTGGTTCAGCAATCTAGTTGATGATGCCATACAGGTGGAGGAATAATGACGTATACTAATAAATACGTTCAGATTTAATTAATGTTAAATTCTTGCTGTAAATAACATACATTGCATTTAAGGACTACTTTTGTTATCCTATTTTTGTTATATGTTGTTTTATTTCATTGTATTTAATTCATTTATAAGTGTCCGCCTACGTCAATCCGCCCAGGGTCATAGCACACGAAGATCATGCTCACTTTTAATAAACAGCGCTTTTATTTCCTTGACAAACTTAAAGATATACAATTAAATTGTATATATTTCGAGTGATGGACATTGAATGCACTGCATGTTGCTCGCTTACTTTGACCAAAAGCTTGATGCATGTAAGTCATAATAATAAGGGATGGTGCTTCTAACCACATCTCTAGACCTGTAGTTCCAACCACGCAACGTTGCGATGCTACTTGCGATGGATCGTTGGAACGATGGTTTTGGGAAACACTTAAATCGTTGATCTATGCTGGAACGATAGAACTTGAGACCATAGTTGGCTAACGATGCTTTTGGGAAACACAGCCCTGATCAGTCAGCATCTGGTCTTACTATAGATACTTACTCTAATTGTGTTACTCACCCGAGTTACTTACCTGCTTCTCTTCGTTGAAGTTTCCAAGTCTGGTCCAAGCTGTCTTCTTGTCGTCTTCCAAGTCGTCAAAGTCTTTTAAGCCTTCTAAGTTTTCCAATTCATCCAAGTCCGTCACGCCCTCACCCATTACCCCCCCAGACCCCAAGCCAGTCGTCCACAATCTCTTGCAACACAAGGACATTATCATTACCTAGTTCATCCTGCCAGTTATCTATACATATTAATACTTACCTGTTTACCTGCCTGTGTGAGTTAATAAACATTGTTGAAGTTCTAACCCATCGTCTGCTCCTATCGCTGTTCCGTTACACCCATATGTTTATTTTGAATTCACTTGTATTATTATAAACTACACTGTTAGCTCACATTTACAAAATTCATTTGAATTAAATTCTAATTTAATTCTACTTTCATACGCTGTGTCCTAACCAGCACATTTTTTTCATGATGTTGTGACATGAGTAAAACACAGTGTTGAATTCAGTTTCAGTTTACAGTTTGCATCATCTGCGCGACCTCAACTCAAATTCAGTTGATCTAGAATTATAGCTATTCAGTTTTGAATGTTATACAACACTGTGTGTAAGGATTTTCCTTTTCATCCCATAATTCACATAAAAATAAAGTGAGATGCAGAAAAAGAACCCAATTTTCCAAGAGTTTTTACAAATTCAGGTGTACAAGAAGGAACATGCCGAAACAAATGGTGTTATGTGAAGATTTATGGAGAAAGACTATATCCCGTGATTTAGGAGCAGGGAGAATTAGTCAGGAATAGCATATAAGAGAAGCTAATCAGAAACTGCTTTAACACCTCCATAAGGGTCGAAGGGAATGACCGGCCTTAGGCATCAGACTGAGGGATTGTTCTGACCTCTCCGGACCCAGTGTGTGCCACATACTGGGTTCTTTATTTACACAAGATGCTTTGTTTGAGTTTGCAAACTATTTGTTTAGTAAGTATTGCAAAAATGTCAAGTGTAATTGTTTACATGTCAATATACCACATTCCCAGCACCCCATCAAAAAAGTCAAGACAGTTATAATTAAGCAATTTAATTAGGTTGATTACCATGAAAAGTGTCAACATGTGACTCAGCAACCTTGACTCAACCAATGGCACGAGTTTAGTGTAATGTCATCTGCTTTCTGAGCAATGGAAGTTTTAAAAAACATTTTAAGATACACAGAGTAATACACAACTGATAGTACTATATTAGTTCTGTTTATAATATGTACGTATTAAAATGTCAGTTATAAAAGCCATAGTGTCCTATGGTGTGAGAGCAAACATAAAAAAAAGAAAAAAGAATGAAGATAAATCTCTCTTAGGCTGTTTTATATTATAAATATACATTTTAATAATATAACATTTTGTTTTATAAATGTTTGCTGTCACACCATACACGTGATACAGTTTATTTGTCAATTACCCATAAACCTTATCTTTGTTTTGGCAATAAAAAAAACTTGAACATTTTGTATCTATACCACAAGATGGTGTTCATCCTCCTATTAAATTAAGGAAGAATGTTGTTCATATTGTTGATCTTTTGCTTTATATAACTGCTCGGAGAGCTGCGCTGTCTTCACTGTACTGACTCTCTTCTGAATAAGAAGATGGCAGCAATTTAAAATTTCAATCAGACACTTTTTAATTATTAATGGGCTCCTCTTGCCCATGAGAGCAAAGCTGGGGTCTTGTTTCCCTTCACGCTTCTGCTAGAATGCATAGAGGGTTCAGCCGGGTCAAGAGGTCAAATCATCTGATGAGATGTGTCTGCTTCAATGAGCCCCTCTGTGTTTAAAACACCCATGAACCCTACATCAGTTTTCAGCTTTCGCCCTCATAAGTTATCTGAAATGTGTTATTCCAAATTATGCACATTCGAAGCTGTTGTTAAGGTGGTTTAACTCCGAATAGAGTTTTACAGGATCTCCAATGATGAGAAAAATCTTCAGCTTTGCGGGGTATTAGCGAGAGTGACAGCCCTGATAAAAGTGCGAACGGTACCTTCAGGCCAGTGTGCTAACATCCACTGTGTTCAATATTCCTGGCAATAAAACAGGATTAGAGATCTTTTATTGTTGAACTCAAGAGCTGAATTGCTTTTTCAATCAGAGTTTATAGACTTGGCAAGATCATTACATTTGTTCAAACAAACCCGACAACGAAACCTGTGTCCACAACATACAAAACAACATTAACCATGTGTGTACTATGGGGACAGTGTCCTGAAAAAATAGACAAAAGGTGATATCAGGTCCACGAGATATATTGTTGACTGTATTTCATTATTTCCAAATATGAACAAATTTGATGAGAGATATCATGAATCGTCTTAATCGATGATGTTTGAAAAAGATTGGACATGTTGCTCCTGTGGTTCAACTGGTTGAGCATGGAACAAGCAAAGTCAGGGGTCTGATTTTTTGGGTTTTGTTTGATAAAGCATCAGGCAAATATATAATATATTAATATAAAGTATAGATAATTAGTGTAGTTTAAAAATGTATTCAGATGTTAGTGAAAAAAGGCATCAATTAAACCTTTATATTTTATTACTTCATAGTCTATGTACCACATTATTTTGAAGAAAAGCTTGTCATTTTTTTATCTTCAACATCCACATCTTGAACTTTAGCATCCTGTTTTCCCTGTATTCTTTAAAAAACATTGGTAAGTTAAAGGTGAAAACTGTGAGAAAAAAGAACCCGAAAAAAGAGGTAGTCCATCTCTCGCCGGTCCAGGTGTCAAAGCTGATCATACTGTAAGAGCATTTGGGGACCGTGTCTACCTCTGCACTTAGCCCTTCTGCCAGATGGTTATTAAGACAGAATAAGCTGGTGACTTTTCAATTCCAACCATAATTTGTTTCTGTATTGCATTTTCCGACAGCGGGTGTGATGGAATTTTTCCTCACCATGGTACCGGAAAGGGTAACTCCTGGCATGTCCTGTAATAGGTTATCACAAGCCATATCTTTTGCAAAATAGAAACTTGGACATATGTACTTCCGTGGTAGCGTGTCGCAGCCTTAAATATACTTCAGAAATGCATTTGCTGCTCTGATTGGTATTCTTCCGCGTTTCTGCGTCTCCACGATGCATCTCTCTCTGACTTTTTGAATTACGGGGTGAAGCCAGTTTGCTTTGCGCGAGACACTTCTGTATCGTTGTTTCATTGAATGGAACGAGGAAAGAGTTCCTGTATAAGTGAGTGTGTGTGTGTGGGGGGGAAAGAACCTTGTAAAGGTTAGATAATATAAATCCAGAGGAATGATTGTTCTTGTCATATGCATTCTCAATATCTGTAGACACGTAATAAGAAAACACAATCGAATCTGCAGCTACTAAGACTGAGACAAACCTATTCTTCTATTGCACTCGCACATGGGACTCTTGCCCAAGTATCGCAAGCTTGTTTATTACATTTTTGTGCTTTTTGTCACTTTTATTGACAGTAAAAAACAGAAAAGGAGACAGGGAATTGCTTTGGGAAAAAGAAAGGGATTGGGAAACAATTAAGTGCCACCAGAGAATATTATAGAAATATGTTGCTACTATATAGAACGGTCTGATATCTGCTTTCTTGTTGTTTGACCTTTGTGTTTCACCTGTATTGTAATTCTGAGGCTGTCCAGACGCCGTTGACACAACAGAAAATTGTTGCTCATAACAAACTTCCACTGCCCGAGCGATTTCTAAGTCAAAGCTCTATTCCAACTCAAACAAAGCCAGTTGGTTGCACTCAATTGTTCAACCCGCACAAGGCCTCTATGATGTATAAAGCTAAAGAATAAGCCATGTCAGAGGTGTCAGATATTGACCCGGCTGGCTGCGAGCGCTTCGCCATGTTACTGTCCATAAATCGTGCTTATGTGAAGTATTTCATCAGGCCCGGCTTGACATGCCTGTTGGGATTGACGTCTCTACAGTTCATTTGTCTGCTCTATAATCCTTAACGTATTTGCTCCCGCCAGCTTTGGCCCATCTCCCACTTGATTGCGTATTGACAACAAATCAAAGCGGAATAATATATGGGAGTGTTTTTTGAGGGCCAAAGGCCTGACCAGATAGCCACAGATCTTGCTTAGCAAGTATACATGTGTTTGCTGCGAGAGTTGGTGAAGATGCTATCGATCGCCCTGGGAGACAAGAGACCGACGAAGAGTGATTCTTCTGCCGACAGATCCTTAGTTAACGCCATCAAAATTGCAAACGGAGAGCAGAACAGCGACTCCTACTCCTCCAAGCTGAGGTTAAGCGATAGACCAACAAACGCGATAATCGGCCAAGATCTCTTCTTCAGATGCCGGGAACACAGTGTGTGTGGATCAGAGAAAGTTTGTTTTTTTACCTTCAGGGCTATTCAATAAATGAACGCAGGAGAGGGGGTCTGTCTCACCCCAACAGAGTGTCTTTGAAATGGGTTTTGTATTGATTTTTGTAACTACCCTGTTAGCTGACGTTATGCCGTAACGTGTGAGTTCTAGATGGGGCCAGCCCGGAGCAGGTCATTGAGGTGATAACTGTCATTTGGTGGGACAGAAAAGCAATCATAGCTTTTTCATTACTTACTGTTTTGTCCCCCTCGCTAGCTACCAGTGGGATCACTTGACACATTATGGCTTCTGTGATTTACCTGCGCTCTTAAATTAAGTGCTGGAATATCAAGCTGTAGCTTTGGAAAAATAAACTTCATGTCAGGGGATCAAATGCCCCGTAGGTCAAAGTCATGAACTTGTAGCGGTGCGCTCATCAATTTCAAACTTGTATGGTCGTGTTCTCTGAGCGGGTACAGAGAACTTTGATTATGGTTATAAGGGTCACGGTCTGCCTTTTCATTTCGCCCCTAACATCAGGACAACAGTGGTACCGCGCCTGCTCAATGTCATTCTTTACTTTCTCTTTGTTTGAAGCTTGGCGTATGGTCTGTTAAGGTGAGCTAACAATAATATTTTAACTTAAATACTCGTTGAAATTAGTTTCATTAACACCTCGGGAACACTTAAAGAATCTTTCCATTTTCATTTTTTAAGCAATGCATATACAGTATGTTAACAACCAATGCTTTGGCTAATTTACTTGTTTGATTTAAATGGATTGTCTTCTGAGGGTCATTTTTATGAAATGTGTTTAGAGAAATTTAGTGGCACAGAATGTGCATTAATAGCTTTGGATAAAACTATGTGCTGAATAACTAGTAAGTAATTTAGAACTCTACATGACCATTGCTTTCGAACTAAATGGTAAAGCTGTGTTTATTTTTCAATTTTGTGTTGGCTTTTCATCGCACAGAAAAGTCATACAGTTTATTTAAAGTCACCCAAAGCATACAGCCTTACATCAAATGAAACCTTTTGTATCACATTTCAGCTGCACACTTCTGTTCTGTGTCAGAGATAAGACCATGAGTCAAGACATTTTTCTCAAACTCTCAGCTGTGACCTGAAGTTTCACCTTTGCGATTCATGCACACACTTATCAACGCTGAGAGGAAAACAAAGATGATCGGGCCATTAGCGCTGTACTTCCCGGCCTTGAACAAAATGATTGTTCTAGCATCTCATTTCATGGAAAAAGAGAAATGGTGCCGCTAAGTTGTAATGTCATTAACGTGTAGGCATAAGGTTAGTCCCCTTACATCAGCTGTTCAATGTGACCCCCATTATTCTCAATCAAGTCATCCATTGCGACGCCCCGCCGAGGGGCCTTCGCCCCCCGATCCTGCTGTATGCCTTCCAGAAACCCGGCCTCATCCTCCGCAGCGGAGAGGGACACAAACGCTATTCTCTCCGAAGGTGTTATGGACTGTTATCAGCAAGACCATTCCATGGATGACTGCCCTAATTGAGAATAATGAGGGTCACATTGAACATATGGTCGCTGTTGTGTCCCCCTGCCTCCTCTCTCCTCCAAAAAAAGAGCTTCAGTCAAAACTTTGCCAGACGGAAAAACGGGAAAAGTCTGCGCGACACCACAAAGGACTTTTGCCATAAACTTTACTATGGCTTTTAATGAGTAGACGCCCACTGTTTGGGCGAAGGGCATCGCCGCGGTCAGTGGCGATGCTGGGGTTCCTCGGAGAGTTGCGGAAACCGCAGGCTAAGCACTGCTGATGGCAGCTGCGCTTAGATCAGACGCAAGATGACCAGTTGCTGTTCATTAACAAGACTTTGGTCCATGTCATTGAGGGTGAAAGAGGAGAATGCCAGCCAACACGTGCAGCAATAGATGGCTGACCCGTATTCAGTAACTGATAATGTCGACATATAACACTGTGATCAAATAGTATTTGACCTAATGTCAGAAGATTTTTGCCATGTGTTTGAGTAGCACATTTGAGCAGGGGTAAATCAGAAGGTTACATGCATTATATATGCTGTGTGAGAATCCAAAGAGAGTTTACAGTTCAAAAAGATGGCCATGCGATCCGCCTGCATTTCAGAATAAATCTCAAGAGCCTGACTAAACGTGTAACATCCTTTGTCATTTAATATGTGTCACAAAAGGCTTTCTCATGCACACAGTTCCTATGTCCAATCATTTTCCACATTTTTATGAGCTGGGATCTTCCCTGATGTCTTCAGATAATGTGTGTCTCAGTCTCTTTATTCTATTCATGTTAATGAAAGGAGAATAATGTTAAAACAAAAAAATTGTCATAAATCTTGTATCACCTGTATAGCAGTGTTTCTCAAACTGGGGGCCCCAAGATGGATCCAGGGGGGCCACAGATTTTGTGGCATTTGATGAAATATAGAAATTTATCATGGATTTTATGCAATCAAACATTAGGGAAAATAAGACCACCAGCCAAAGGAATTGATGTTCCAGCATTGTTTAACTGCATATGTTTTTGGTTTAGTTAAACATTAAGTTTAAGATTCCAAGTCTTTATTTGGGGGTCCACAAAGTGAAGCACTTTACACAATGGAGCCTTTCAAGGAGACAATTTGAAAACCACTGCTGTATATGAATCGTTCTTATGTGGAACACAAATAGCTATATTTTGTGAAATGTCTTGTTATGTGTTTAAAAAATGGAAGTCAATAGGCCTTTTTTTATTGGGCTGAAAGGTATAAATGTACCTATACATTGTAAACGTGTTGATTGAATGTGAATAGACATTCTGTACGTACATGCATACATTGAGAGTGTTGACAGGCAGACTTCAAAACAAATTCATGTGTGGTATAATAAACCATAATAAGCCTTTGAGTCCTATCGTCTAAAACTGTGCCTCAGGAGTTTTCACTGAGTCTTATGGTCTAAGAATGGTTAATTTCCTCTAACCAACTGGATTAACTTTGTATTCGATTACAGTCAGTTGATTAAAATTTCAATTAAATCAAACTCAGTCTTATTTACACCATTCAGCTTAGCCTCAGGAATTTTATTTCACAAGATTGGCCATTAACATCATCTGCTGTGTGTTTTACTCGGTTGTCAAATCACAAAAGCATAGCCTTAGAAATTGTATCCATGTCCCGTAGCCTTTTCCTTATAGTCATGGATTTCAATATGACATTTATGGTGAAATTGTAAAAGTGTCAATTGATTTGTCCGCATCTCAGTTACATGTCTAGCATCTTTAGGAGACGAAATTTACGGCCAGCACTGACCCCAGTGGCTACTGTACTGGTTAAGGTATTACAGCCAATAGGATGTCAACTGACTATCACATTTCAGGTCAGAACAGGTGTAGCATAGATATTTTAATACCACAAACAGAATCTAGCTCTTAGCAATGGTGTTTCATAATGATGAAATGCATGATCTACACATGTGGAAATTCTACGGCTGTCAGGGTGATGAATGAGTGATTCTTCAGTTACGTCATTTTCCTTCTCTTAAATTTCCCATCTGATATCTATTTATTTTTTTGGTTGTTGCAGCAAGAATATGTGATTATAAGTATTGGAAACTATATTGCAAAAAAGCCACAAAATTAAATATGAATTTCAAAATAATGCAATATAAGGGTTGTTGAAATGCAATAAATGAAATACAGAGGCAATTTTACCTTTTGTAAGCAAGACTGCGGAACAAATGATGCCCTTAATGATGTAAATATGTCGGAGAGTAACACGATTACCTAGAAAAGCCTTTGAACCCTTCAGACTCCATTCTGCAGCTCACACTGAAGCCTTTGTAGTACAGTTAGAAGTCGCTGACAATGAAATCTGAATATTGCCTTGCCACTGAGGCCCCTGGGAAATAACTCTCCTTGCTGAATGTCCCTAATTGAATTCTCCATTACTAAATAGAGTTTGCTGTA
This sequence comes from Triplophysa bombifrons, assembly GCA_029783895.1. Taxonomy (NCBI): domain Eukaryota; kingdom Metazoa; phylum Chordata; class Actinopteri; order Cypriniformes; family Nemacheilidae; genus Triplophysa; species Triplophysa bombifrons. The sequence continues at coordinate 12,462,501 of CM056455.1, forward strand.
ATGTGAATTCTCTGTAGCTTGCCCTGACAGACGCTAATGTTTCCGATATCAGCCGCAGGAAGACTCCTGTTGACTCCGAGTCGATCTATTGCAGTCAAGAAGACCTACATGTTAATGTACATTATTTAAAGTGAATAAGACACTTTTTGAAAGAGAATGTTAATTTGGGGTGCAAGTTGAGTTGGCACTTGGCACAATGATTAAGACCATTTTAATATACGTTATATTTTCTATAGTTTAGGGAATATGATGGGCTCATTGAAAAGTGTGCTATTACTTTTCTAGATCTTACAATTTCATTCGGTCTATAAAAAGGATGAAAAAATCCATTAGACCTGGAATGCAGGAGGGACCATATCTACTGATTAGAAAATCATAGACTAGGCTGATTTTACTTGAGCTGGTAAGTAACCACCTAGCAACCACCAAGAACACCATAGAAACCATCTAGCAATAGCCAAGAAATCTAACCACTGAATAGCAATGCCCTTGCACACGCCCAGAACCCTCCAGTATTGTGGTGAGTTTCGCAGTACTCAACATTTTCTTTTTCTTCATAAACTTTTGTAGCTTGAATGTTACTTATGAAGCAAACTTGGGGGAAAACTACATTTGCGGGAGCTGTGTTTTTTATTTGACTGTTTTAAATATATTTAGGATTATACTGTATATGCATACTTCAATGTGCACTCAATACCACCAATTTCTATAAATTTATGTAATGTAATACTTTATTTATCGCTACAGAGGAAAACATGTAACTGTAATTGGTATAAAAACAGGATGTTATAGTTAAATTAGAAGCTTCGCTACTCTCATTCATTCCCAACACTCAATACTACTGAATTTTGTTCAAATACAACGTAAAGGGATACTTGAATGAATATAAAATTAACATTCCTTCATCATTCACTTCTACTACACCATTAAATTATCATTGACCTCCATTGGCTTTCATTGTACTGACATTTTTCACAATATCTTCTTTTGTATATCACACAAGAAAGTGTCATTTTTATATATTTTTTATTTTGGGGTGAAATATACCTATAAACATCAATAAGCAATCAATAAGCCATATAACCAGCTCTCGAAGACCTCCGAACCTCCCTATTGTAAAAAATAATAGACAGTGTCAGTTCTTCACACTGTTTTGGCATACAGTATGGGCCGGGTAAAAAAAAAGGAAAGAGGGCATTCCTCGGTATGTCTGTAACCTCTGAGTGAACCATTCTCATCAGTCCGCCTCCTGGAACACAACCTTCCACACGGCCCTGGAAAACTAACAAAGATAGTTTAGCCATTATAGCAGACTGTGAAAATAAACAAATGTTCACTTACTCCCCCAGCGAATAATGTCAGTTTTCCGTGCAGTGCTGACAAGAAGCAGGTTAAATACCTGTGTTGTTGTTTCTGGAGACGGCAAGTGTCTAGTAAAAAGTTCACAGAAATGATAAATCTCTGACCCTCCCCAAACCCCTTTCGGCCAACCTTTCTGCAAGCTGTAAATGATTACCTGACAACATTCTCCAATTTCTATCGGACATAAAATATTGTGATTTGGTCCTGCGCACTGCGACTGCCACTGTTGTGCCTATATAGCAAGACTCCTTTTCTGTAATAAATAAATATTTTGGTTATGTGACTTTCTAGTTATTCAAATTATAGGAGCCTTACTCATTGCATGAATAAAACATTTTAATGACATTCTTAACACCATTTTGCACTGGTGTTTTGGTTTCGGACATATAACACAGAGTTTGTGGAAAAAACGGGAATAGGTTGTAATATATACAGTACAATATGGTGTTCAAATGGTTTTGGCGGCTTATATTTTAAGTATTTGCCAAGTAAAACAAAGCAGTACAACTTGTAAAAACAAAATTTTGTCTAATATGTTGCTCCAGCTAGCTTTATTAGTGTTAGACAAACAACAGATGCCTTGTGGTCTAGTTTCAGACCTCATGCTTCATGATTCAGATCTAGTCAGTTTTAAATTTATTGTGTTATATTAAATTTGTGTGTAATGCTTAGAAATGGCAGCTGTCATGAGAGGCAATACATACCTGTGTGATGTTAAAAGTGAGTATATGCATCTGAAAGCACACTAAAATACAGAGGTGACCATTAGAGGTCTTCTCGGGTCCACATACCGTATCTGCTATGTTGACTGCAACACTTTTTCTGCATGAAAAAAAAAACTTTATTAAAATTTATTTTAAACACCTGATACCCAAGGTGACTGATGTCAGACCTGACCTGTTTAAGGCACCTGAAGTGTTTGTCTAGATATTGTGGTAGTGTTTATTCTTTCACAATACACAATACAATGCACATAAAAGCAACCATGTTGTCTAGCAAGCAGTTATTCTAGCTAGTCTTAAGCCTTGTCTGTGATATGGGTAATTACGTGATATTAAAAAGACAAAGTTGTAATTTAAAGTAATGGAAAATTTTATCAAAATGTCACGATCATCCTTTCACAACTTTGTCAACCCTGTTATAATTATTTGCATACTAACAGCTTTGTCATTAAAAAGTTGTTATTTGCATTAAATATGCTGTATAAGAAGCATATTTGGCAGTGACAACATGAGTAGTCATGTCAAATTAAACTATTAAGCAGTCAACCCTGTTACTGCAACCTAAACTTGACTTAACCGTTTCTCTGAAAGGCAAATAACAGTATTTATCTCTAAACATGTTTATATTTATTTATTCAGTATTTCAATTGTAGTTTAATATCTTGTGAAAATTCACTTAAATCACATTTTCAAATTGGAAAAAGCTATCCATCCCTTTCAATTGATGCGGCTAATATTCCTGAAGTTTCTCGTTGGGTTGTGTTGGGGCTTTTAGCATGCGTTACCAGAGCCCTCAGTGTTATCAAGAGTAATGCGGTAAATTCCTCTCACAGATAAGTAAAGAGGCTTAGGATTATCTTCAGACACCGAAGTTAGGAAAGAAAAACTCTCTCTCTATTACTTCTTTCTCTCCATGTCTAGCTCGCTCTCTCTCTCACTGTTGCTTCTTCAGTATATTATTTTTTTCGTAAGGGTGCCTCACCATTAGTGTCAGCTGCGGTGATTATCCAACCAAAGCAATGAGGAACGGTAGATTGATGAGGTGTCTTTATTCTCCTGGTCTGTAGATCTCGACTGCTCGTTGTTAGCGCACGGCTCGCCCTCGCTTCTTCTGAAGAAGGGCCAGATATAATGAGCGATTCAAGCAGAGGCTTCTCTGTTTTTCTGTCATATTAGGAGTTGTTTGTTTATCTGGGCTGGATCTATATTTCACGTTTTAATTGAATTACTTTGATACAGTCTAAAAGCTCCCGCTCTAATAACATGCCAATTACAACAAAGACCTTCTTAGAATAAATATGAATATAATACCGTAATTTATTGCTTTATACACAACCGGACCAGGTTGCCTTGACACCATTGATTATTAATTCGAGGTTCAGGCTCGAGGTCCAATTAAAGAGGGCCATTTAGGAGCGACCAGAGGAAGTTAATGGGCATTTGTCAAAGGAATAGCCAACCACTTACCTCCATGGTCTTATATCAACAGGAAATCCAATAGATATTCCCTGACATAATGTATGCCACATATTTGAACGTTGGCATGGCTGTACTGAAAACAAGTTATGATTTCTAAAATGGATAGGTCAATCATATGGATATGTGTGCGGTGCGCATTGCAATGATGCGAGTCAATTTCTTTAAGTGACCTTCTTGATGATATACAGGCTCGCTGTTTGTGTTTCTCAAGCATTTGCATAGAAGTGTGCCTGACATCTACACAGTAATGAATCCTCACTCTCTCAATTCATTAATGGACCAGAGTCTCGAGGCTTGTCTAAGTCCTGTAACATATGTTCTGTAAATATGAATTGATTTATTTGGGCTTCTCATAATAAGCCATAGAGCAACTGTGCATGCCTACCAGCTTCTTGAGTAATTAATTGTGGACGGTAAACTATAACTCAGAGAATATATATATAAACTTAGATTGGCCTTTACCGTAAACATAGATGTTTTCACTGCCTCCTCAGTCAATGTAATACACTGTCAAAGCAAATTCACAGACGCCCTTTGTTTCAAAGGTATTGAGATTTTGTTATTTTCTCTCAGAAGTTCTCATTCTCATACACAAAACATATAATTATACATTTCTAATTGTTTGAGACATTTATGTATAGCATAATTCTAAGATTATTTTATTTTTGTGATATTGTCTTTCTCTGCCTGTGATGTTGAAGCTCAACTTGTTTACAATCACATATTTGTTACACATATGGCCAAATTTACAGTATTTTAAAAGAAAAGTGTCACATTTTCTTGGTTTATGTATGAAAATGTCTTTATGAATCCATCCAAACAAGTGCAAAAACTTGTTACAAATAATGTACAGGCCCCGAGTACCACAAATTATGTTTCCACAATTATAATTTTGTCTATAAAAATAATTTTAAACTTTTAAGCATACACCTGCAGATCGTATTTCACTTTTGACCAGTAGTGTATATCAACGTTATTTGTACACACGTGTAGTATATGAGCTCACACGTGTGTTTGTTCATGCAAGTATGGGTAAAAAGCATGAGGTTTCTGTAACGTTCATGTTTGTTTTTTTCTAGCAGCTGGGCTGGATCACTTATGCAAGCTTGTAACTCATTTACTTATCAAATGAACAGTTAAGGCTGTGTAAATAAACGTCCGACTGACTGATTCTGTGTCTTGAAAACCTGTTTTCGACAAGTCCAGACCTAATGTCTCAAAGAGATAATCCATTACCCAGCACACAGTCTGTGGAGCTCAGTACAGCTCTGCTGCAGGCAGGCCACCTCACAGATCGGCAAATTTCCTTCTCATGAGAGCAGCTCACTTATGGGGTATTTGTTACTCTGCGTGCTATTTGTCAGTTTGCTTTGCTTTAAAAGTGCTACCAGTTGAAAGCCTAGTCTAAAAAGGATGCAAAAGTAAATAAAGACATCCACCCTTAACCTTTAGAGAGTTTAAACTGTCGAAAGTTAAATGTTTCCTCAGAAACTCCGCTCGCGAGCCGCCTCAACGCTTGTCATTTGAGTGAAATAGGAGTTTGGAAGGAAATATTGAATGACTCCTTTGGGTGGACGTTGTAAATTGCAGCTAATCATTTCTCCAGCGCAGTACGCAGTTTGTTTAAAACCCAGGTTGTCCCCAGCACGTTAAAGACAGCAGCAATAACTGTTTTACGAGCCCTCGTGGATAACTGCTCTCGATCTCAACATGAGGCATGTGAGCAGAACAAAAATCCATAAAAAGCAAATGTAAAAATTAACTACTTAACTTCTATATTTAGCCAATTTTCACTGGTTTCCATGTTGAAACAAAAGTGGTGAATCTGGAGTCTTTTAAAACGGGTGATTTATTCTTTATGAGGCAATGTTAACATAAACAGGAGAACCGCCGGCTCTACTCACGGCGTAAATGCATATAATCTGTCAGAGCTAACAGACGAGAGGTCAGAATAGTAGCAGCCATTCAGGGGACAAGAGGGGTCAAGTGGAGCCGTTGTGCTGGAAACGGGTTTAGAGTAAAGCACTCAGCCAAACTCTCTAAAAGAAACTTTATCAAGCGAACAACTGCTGAAAATCACACTTTGAATCTGTTAGCTTTGTTTGATTTCACACAGCATTAGTGCGAGCCCCAAAGAATGTACCAATGTAACTAATGTACTAGTAATGGAACCCATCTCATCAATTGTGTATAAATAAAACGTGCCGTTGCAATATCGTGGAATACGTATGTATTGTGTGTGCATACGCAAACATTGGCGTTTCATTTGCACGCACAATTGAACTTTGCCGCACATATTACACGCTATTGCGACAGCGTGTTATTTTTACGCTGACCGATGAGAACGGGTAGAGTTACGAGAGGTATCGCAACAACTTCCAAACCATAGTAAATTAACCTCAAACACTCTCAATTTAAACAATATAAAGTAAAATTTTTAGTTTAAAGACAATGGTGGGCAAGTTAATACAAAGTTAATACAATTTTATTGTAATATTCCACAGGGAAATATACTTTATATGAAATACACTTCATCTGAAACCAATTGTTTTATTCCTCAGTACCGAAACACTAGCCTATAGAGGGAGTATTTAGGTCATCATAAATAGCAAACAGCGCGGTGTACGCTTCCTGAATGCTCTGCAGCAAACTCAGAGAAAAATACAACTGTCTATGAAGGAAATGTGAACAATTTTTATAATTCATATCTTCATTATTAATGGACCATAGACCTAAGAAATTCACTACTATAGGACACTTGTTTATTCCATGTGATAGTATGATTTGATTATAACAATAACTGTAGTAAATATGGGATTTTTACACATTTCAGGTACATTTTTTATACAAAACAGAAATCTGATTAAAAGTCATCTTATTATTATTTTATTACTAAATTTCGTACACTGTCTTTCTAAAACCCCGGATGTCCAGGATTTTTTTCAGGAAATGGACAAAACACTGTACTTTTTAAATGATTAAAAACTGTGTTGTCTTAGATGAAAAGCTTTTTTTACACGTTTTATTGGTTAGATATTTTCAAAACCCAGTGACAAACACAAAGGGTGACTAATAATAATGATTTATGGCAAAAACTAAAAATCATCAAAAGATGATTATACAAGGTTTCAAACGGAAAGCAGTGATTTGTATTACAACATTTACAGTGACAAGCAAAGAATTTCTAACATTCTTTATCAGGGTCCAAAAGCATAAATCAAAAGTAATGAAGCCATTACTAATGATAAATCTGAGAAAGACACTTCCTGAGGACCTCTGTATCTTCTCAATGGCATATTCCCTCGCTGGTCCACTCGTTCTTTCCATTTCCTCTCAGTGAGTTGTGAGGGTTTTAGAAGCAGAGGGGGATTCACATGCGCTCTGCTGCAGACTTTCTATTTTTTCCTTGATCCAGAGGAAGAAGGAAACCAGGCATTAATTACGATTCATATGAGTTCAGCTTAACCCTCCGCCCGCTCTAATGGGTCTGAGGAGATCAAGCCATCCAGAGGGGGATTTGAGACCTCTCACCTCACTAAAATCCAGAAGCACAGACAGAGCGAGAGCACAGAAGCAAAAGTCTGGCTTCATAAATGCTCATAAGCGTTCAGTCTTCACCAGATTAAAGCCATTCTGTTCTCAAAAGAGGGCGAAAGTAAATCTGACCGATTTTTTGGAAACTGTCACCGTGATATATTCAGTGGTTTCCTGTCTGTCAATCACCTGAGTTCTCTCAACGATTAGCCATTTAGACCACTGACCAAAAGTTCTATAACAGGATATATGAATTATAGGCTGCCATTCCAAACTATTCAAGGCAAGTGTATATTTTCAGCGTGAAATTAAGTAGATTCTGCATGACTTTAAGAATAATGCATTCTTGTGATCCCTATGCATCTCTGTGATGGTCCTCATTTGCATGAAACAATTAAATATTCATGAGCGTATGATAAACTCTATCTACAACTCTATTTTGTTAATTATTTTAATTGTTATTACCATATTTATAAAATTAATTTGTTTCACAAAACAATCAGTACATGCAAAATGTGGTAAAATATATCACACAAACTAACAAATTTGAGAATATAACCAAATATGTAAATTACAACAATAATATCTATTTATGATATAATATGTAAGAAAATCTACATTGCACCACATTTTCTTTTGTAGCCTGTGAATTTAAATCTCATAAACCAATGTTGCCCTTATGAAGATGAAATATCTGGCTGAATAATAGGATTTCTAATTGATCAGCATTTCAAATAATTAAAAATGATTTTTAAATAAGCATTTCATCTATTAAAGCGATAAGTCTTCTCTGTAAATAACAGGACTGGTCAGTCATTCTCGTAATTCATTGATTTTCAAGACTGGTGCTGTGAGTTCTCTTTATTGAAAACACTTTTAAAATGCCACTAACTTGATTGAAGATAGTTTTCGCTTTGATCAATATACATGTGAAACAAACAGTACAAACAGGATCAAGCATTTATTTTGTGTACTAAAAGAAAGAAAGGTTTTTTTTTCCAAGATGTTTCAAGTTTACTCAACCTTTTCTTATGATGTATTACCAACTTTAAACCATGTATAAGATATCATTAACACAACATTCGTATTAATGAAACGAATCTAAAAGATGATACATGTGACATTCTGTGTTTTTATCATCTCCACAGAGACTGATGTGTTTTTTTCAGAGTATGTTTTTTTCATTCTCCAAAATTCAGACACTGACAAACATTAATCAGTCTGTGTTAATGACTTTATTCCTTTCATGTTTTGCTCACTGATGTATTAAATTAAGTCCCATGTCATTAGCTGGAATTTTAAAGTTAAGGGACAAACATCTGCTAATAAGGCAGATCGTGTTCAGAAGGAGGCCATCCGCTAAGACATCACAGGAGTCATATTTTACACTGCTGGGATGTTTGCGTTTCTGCTCTACACGAGTCTACACGAGTCTACACTTATTTGAGTTGGAAGATTCTCATCGGAAACCGATGTGTTATTTTGCTTTCACTGTATTTCATGTTTAACGATAGCACTTGGAGTTATGAATTAAGTTGATAACAATTTATTCATATTTTCTTTATTTTACAGTACTAGGAGGTGGTGTGACCAAAACAGTGTGTCGTTCCTGGATTTTAGCACTAATAAACACATGTCCTTATTTTACTAACAAATGCCATTTTTGGCTTTCAAATCAATTGTTTTTTAATAAATACAGATATTCTCAATTTCTATCTATATTAGTCTTGTAACAAAAGTTTATTGACACAGTTCTAATAGCTACAGTATGTTTATGAATTTGCATCTAATGCATAGAAAATTAATGTTTTCAGTTACTGTATGTACATAAATATAAATAGATTAAAATCTCATTTCAATTGATAAACACATATTCTAATATTTTTGAAAAATAACTTAAAAATCCTGTTGTGAAAGAAGAGGTGGTGGACTTTATATCTCTCTTTGTTGTGAGAATCTTCAGCACTCAAATTAATTAGTGCTCAGCATCCTGACTGCTCCATATGGGCCTGCAGTGAGGAGAGAGCTGCCCGGCTCGCAGATGCCACAGCCTGTGCTAATGTGCCTCAGCTCTCTGGCTCCAGCTCCAGTAAGCGCCCTGGCACTTTCCCCACTATTCCTGTCCAAGTCCTCCCCGTTCCTGTGGGTCCCACCAGCCGATAGTCCATTTATAAATCATCACCTGCCTCCTACTGCCGCCCATCAAACCAAATAAGGAGGCCCACGCTAACCGGTAGCTAACTGTGAGGCTTGGAATTATTTCGGCCCCCTGAGCCATTGTGGTATTGCAGCTTCCTGCCAGTGGTTTTCTATCCGAGTAGCCAGTTGGGAAATAGCTATTGGAGTACAAATGAGATTATAGAGGTGATCTTGAGTCAAGCTTGGTCTTAGAGAGGAACAAACATGCTTTTATTTAACCGGTGGAGAATTCTCGAGATGGCTGTGAGGGTGGTATTCATGGACATGGCAGTGGAATGACTTGTGTGTAAAGCCCCGGTCATTACTGTGTCAAGGAATCTGTCTTCTTAATACTAATACTTGATAATCTTGAACTGCTGTTGATACACAATATCAATCGGAAAATCAAAATTATGTTCATTTTGGATTACTACAAATAACTGGAAACAAGGTTTTATATGTTTTGAAGGCGGGCAAGTATACAAGCAAACCTCTCATCGCTCTACATCAGGGCTACAGACATTGCCTTCCCTGTACCTCGTGGTAAAACCGTGTGCTCTTAAAACATAATGGAGTTATGAGCAGCAAACACTGTAAACTCTGTAATGTGCTACAATCTCAAACAGACCCTAGCCTGTCATGGTGGAGACTCTTGTGTGAGGAAAAATCCGTTCTCCAATATCCAATTGTAAAAATGAAGGCTTTATGAGTGTAGCTATCAGTGCAGAACAGTTCCTGAGGGCCCATAGCCCAAAGAAAGATCATTATTTTAACAGAATTATTCTGTGATGGAGCATCAGGACATCTTAACACAGACTCCAACACATTCTCTCCTAAAGGCAAAGCTGTTGAGTTTGAAGGTGATAAGCTAATTCAATGAAAGCCCAGGCTACATATCTGAAGGGTAATGAAACATCTAGCGGCTGTTTATTTTCTTTGTCCTTTTTGTTTGTTTTTCCATTATGTATGTACTGTATATATGTACATGTTCAAACTAACTTGAAATGCACTGTTGGAATGTTCGCTTCAAATCGACTGTTTGCTAATATTATTGGTTCATTGGTCAGAGTTGCACAGCAGGATAATATCATTACCAATCATTTTAACCGAGCCATTTGAATTACTAACCAACGCTATAGTTCATTTGTATGAAGTCATAAGGAAAATTTAGAGTGTCATATGCATTTTAAGTGACTGATGGGGACTTTAAAAGAAAAGATTACTTCAGAAAATAAGCAATCGATAGTCGTCTGAGAGCGATCAATTGAATTGATTATGTTTTACATAGAGCACATACAGAGTGTTTCGGTTTGAGTCTGAAACATAAAAAAACAAAAGCTGGGATAGTAGAGTCAATTTCTCCCAGCCTTTTCAGCTATCAGGTGTAAGTGACCAAGTGACAACCTATTTGTTAAATTAGGTTGAATTTATTTAAATATGCCCAAATCCATTAAAGGCCCGTTCATACAAAAAATAATAACTATGAAGATAACTGGGAAAAAACAATATTACAACAATAACCGGAAATGTTATGTCTATTCTGTGCTACGGTTTCACACTTTATATGTGCAAGTCATTTAAATTGGAATGGATTTTGAATGGCTGGCAATGATTTGGTTTTAATAGCTGGAAAAAATCTCTCTAAAGCTGATCCCCAATTTTTTTTTCTTTCTGTTTCATCATCGTTATAGTTGTGGCAAACTCATGCTATTCTCATAAATTAATAACGTTTTAAAAAACTAATTGTTATCATCTTTGGTGTGAAAATACTTTAAGAAAACAAATGTTTGATATTTCAAGCCAAACTTTCACCGACGTCTAATTTCTTTTCTCGGTCATTGTTTAACTCTATTTTACATACATGTAGAAAAGTAAAAAATGTGTGTGTGTGTTTGTGATGCTTCACAACAGGCTTCTGAAATAAAACCTCTGCGGAGCTCATACCCTCCAATCCCAGACAGGACCATGTTGCTGCCAATCACCCGCTGCTCTGTCACTGTACTGAGTGTAAGCAATTGGCCCTCATCCGCCCTGGAGTGGACACGAGCGTCAGAGTGATGGAGCCGCCACCCCACACAGCCTAATAACACCTGACACAGCAATACAGCATGCCATGATCTCTCTTGCCCCGGCGGGGGAGAGAGATAGAGCGAGAGAGATAGAGAGAGACAAGCGGAGACCACTGGGAAAAGGGGGCCCTGCTCTGAACAGAGATTAGGTCTGGTTTTGAAGAGTGACAACATGTGGTGCAGCGACTCAGAAAAAAGGTGGTACGAGGATTGAGATGTCCAGACAGAAGCATCACACAGTCTGAGGCTGATGACCTTTTCTTAACCCCTTAGCCGTTTTCATCTCCTCTAGTTACAGTATCTGCAGCAATCGATTGCTTTAATTTTCCATCAGTTTATTCATTAGCAACTAATTTACAATAGTTAGTTTCATTAATGCATTATGAAATTGACCATGATTTTACATATTCACAATATGGCATAATATTGAATATTTATGTTTGTACATAATATAAATGTATGTACAAACATAATAGATTTATTTAGAAAAAACATATATATAGACATTTATTTGATAAATATAGAAGAAAAAGGACTTTAAAGGTATAATATTACAATGTACACTAATGAAAAAAAATAGTTAAATAGTTACGTTATTTATCACAAGTAAAATTAATTGTGATGTTTGTTGACCAATCAGAAATCTGGAATGGAATTACCTGATATATATTAAAATTAAAGCATTCAATTATTCTCGTCTGGTCAGGTCTCTTCTCTTCAAATTAAAGCACAAATTAGCTTTGATTTTGAGTAAAAGTATGAAAGTGCAGTGAAGTATTAAAGGTATCAAATCGACATGACAATTGATGTAGTGGAGTAAAAATGTCATATTTACTTTATAATGTAGTAATGTATTTTTTTCCAAAGTAAGGACACAGATACTTGAAAATGCAGTTGAGAGTGAAACCACTGTCAATTTGTGAGCATTTATAGCAGATATGAATTTGGTTCATCCAATCACAATTTAAACTCTCAAGAGTCTATTTAAAAAAGTTGTTTTGACACCACTAAATTTCTTAGGCTCTTACCTAAAATATTTTTAAAAACTTTTCTCAGCAATGGTTTTTAGAAGGCTGTTCCTGAATCTATTTGGACAGGCGTTTTCTATAACTCTGCCACATGTGCAGGCAAAGAAGGTTCAAGAGGCTGTTGGACGCCTGGTGCCAGGTGCACATTAAACTCTCTGTATGTCTGTTGAATTTTTGGCTTCAAGCCGAGGGGAATTACATACATGGGAAATTCTCATCTCCATTCTTGCATTTCACATTTAGCAATGTAACAATACAATGCATATACCTCATTTAACAACTGGCCCCTGTGGTGTGGATCTGTATGCTGGAACAGTCAATCTACGGTCTTGGTGTGTGCAATCGGACGATGGCCAAATGCCAGGTCTGTAGTGTCCGAAATAAGATGAATAGAATGCACGGGGTTAGTACATCAAACGCCTCGCGTGGAGCTGGAGGAAGCCATGAACGGCCCACGTGTCGTATCTGGTGGTGCCAGCTGACGGTGATCGCCGACCCCGGAGCAGATGTTCCGTGTAATAATCCACGGTTGAGAGAGAGGCATGTGTGCCAGGTGGGGAACCCTGGGTGCTCTCAAACTCTCTTGCTTTCCTATGAAAACCCTTTTCGTCCCCTCTTGTAAAACAAAAGATGCTTTGAGGTATTGGGTTTCATCAAAACAAAGAACGAGGGAGTGGAAAGGGGGGCGGTCAGCGTCGCTGACTTTAGAGGCAAAGGCGCCCGTTAAACAGCGAGGGACTGAGGGGAAGCGGTGCAGTGAGGGCAGGGTAAGTGACACCCTTGGCTCTACGGAGAAGTGACAAAGGTGTGAGACGAGATAAAGAAACGACACAACGTCGAGAAAGGTAAGTGTACCTGAAAGGGCGAAGTCAGTTGGGAAAGGGTGCAGTCGGGTTAATACGAAATGGCAAGAACAGTAAAAAAGGGAAATATTTGAAAAAAGAAAGAGAGGGGGCAGAGAGACGGCAAAGACTAGACCGCCACGTTGGAGCCCCTTGCGCAAGGGCACAGCTACTGTTACCGGCTGTTAATGGCCCACTGCTATTTTGGTGGCATTGATTGACTGCTCACTTTCACTGAGCGAGCAACTTCTCAAATCAGCTCAGCCATGAGAAAATGGATCATAAGAGCAAAGAGAAGACACGCAGTAGCAGCAGCAAGATGAGAGAGGAAACAAGAGTTAGGGCGAGGAGAGGTGGAGTCGCTTACTTTGGCTCTACTGTTAGAGGGTGTGAGTGTGAAGTTCCTTTTCTGACCTTTAGGGGGTGCAGTGCTTCCACTTGAGAGAGATAGCAGGCATTAGAGCCAAAGTCAAAGATCGTTGGATTGTTGTCTGTATCTGTGAACACAGGACATATCTGAGGACCTGCATTAAAGAACTTCCAGAGCCTGACCTCTGAAGATGAGGGGTCTTCGAACAAGTTTGATTTACATCATTCTGGATATTTTCTTTGGGGTTTAGAAGTGGGAAAAAACACTTGTTTTTTTGACTTGCATAGCATAACTTAGCCTAGATATTGTTTATTTAAGACAACATGCAAAATGTGAGAATCTAGAATAAAATAACTGGTATCAAAGTTTATTTCTTTGATTTACTTTAATTTAAAGTTTTGTACCTTAGAATTACATTTGGTCTACACAGTGTGTCAACTATCCTATCACTTCAATTCAGAGAAAAAAAACATCCCACATATTTAGAGAAAAAAATTGTGTACAATTGTACAGCAAACACTTTCTTTATGTGTTTCTGTCTTGCACTAACATTAACATAATTATTGTGTTCTGTTACTGTAAAAAGCAAACAATTTACTTTTCATGTACCATGACTTATTCAATTACAGAATTACCCAAATGACTAATCTAGTTAAATGAATGATTCTAAGATTCTCAGTGAGTGTACCAAACATACAAATCTGGCTCCTATTGTTTACTTAAGTCTACCTGTTCTCTTTTAAATACAATTTTCAATAGCAGTATGACTAAGAAACTAAATTAGCTTGTATTCAATCAAAATGCAGGACACACACATTTCTCAAACATAAGCGGATCAAATGAAAACATGCGGGTGAGAGGCTGATGCCTCGTGATGAATGGATGCTAATCAGTGTTAGGGTTGAAATGTTAGAGCAAAGAGGAGTGTTAATAATTGTCTGGTAATTTATGTTTATTCAAATCGAAATCTCTGTAGAATTGTATTAGACATGAGTCAATCAGGCGGGCTAGGCAAACATATTTTCATGAACCATATTATCAAAATATGTGGGAACAAACAGGAAATGGTGATAAAAAAACAAAACATGTAGTAATCATTTTGTTATAAACATATTTATCAATCTGGATATTTTTTATTCGCATATACACAGTTGTAAATAGCTTTTATATAATTATTAGCAGTTTGACCTATCAGAAGTAAGTAGTATGGCTTTTAGTTTTTACAATTTCAAGTTCAGTGCGTCTTTGGCTCTCTAAAAAAGCCCACATGTCCATATTTAACTATGTAAAAATAAATCTCTTCAGGAGAATTGATCAAATTAAGCATTTGGTTGGGAGTAAGAGTGATTTTTAAAATGCCACTAACATTATTTAACCATGGTGTGAAGCTGTGAGTGAATAAATGACAGCTATAGAGCTTTTAATAAACCTGTTAAACCACACAACCACATGCACACACACACAAACAAACACTCCTGAGGTGCGACTTGAACTACACGCTTAAGAACTGCATCATTTTCTTTCATTTTGTCTCATTTCTTTCTGTCTTTGGTTAATGCTGTTTAACAGGCAGAAGGCATTTATATTTTTTTTCCTGCATTTTTCTTTACTAATAACATCCTCCCTTAAATCTTTAGTGATGTTTGCTGACATTCTGGGGTATGATGTGCATAACAGACTTTAACTAATATTGTCTTTGATCAAATGTTAAGGTAAGAAGAGAGAGGGACTGTGGAACCAATGTCGATGGCCCCTGTGGCCCCCACCACCTCAACCCCCTCACGCAGACACACCACACAAAAACACTGACACTTCCACGGGCAACGAGCTACAAATAGCTAACCAAGGTGACTCAATCGATCTCTGGCCATGAGAGCTCTCTGAAGAGGGATGGGTGAAAATTTAACCATGAATTTGAAATCAGTCTCAGGACAACCAAACAGAGACCAGCACAAGGAATATGCTCCTTTTGTATTTCGTTCCTATATTTAGTTTATTTATATTTATTTCATGTTAAAAACATTGTAAACATGAAAACTGTGTGTGTGAGAGTGAGAGGTAATAGTGTACAGTACTCTTACAGTACGTAACTTCAACAGTAAAATATTTATATTAATTCATCCATATCTTTCTCTCTCTTTTCTATCACACACACACGCAAGCATGCACTCACAGCACCAGAGTAAAGAGCTGCTATCTATTGGAAGTCAGTAAAGCACTGGTCATTGTCCTAATCTAAAATCTAATCAATAGAAAGCAGTTTCGTTTTGTGTAGTTTAGATTAGGTAAGCACTTGATTCCTAAAAAATGTAAATTGATCGACTTTTGGACATTTTAAAATTGGCATAATGGGCAGCATTTAAAATGTTGTTTGTATTGATTGGATTAGGACTTGAATTGCCTGTGTAAAATGATTTTACATAGATTAAGGATCCTTAGTTGTTATGTGCTACATAATATTCTGTGTTTTATTAAATTATATACAATGTGGATGGTTTCATAATCAATTCTTAATGAATTAACTTTTTCCTTTTTAGATTCATGTACTTAGCCCAATGCCTTACATTTAAGAATGAACACAGTTTTCATTTAAAATGAATGTTTGTTTTCCTTACAAATATTTTTGTTTTGTTTTGACATATTGCAAATCATGTTAGGAGATACAATTAAAGTTTTAACCATCTATCATAAAACACACACTGCTTTTTAAATGAGAAATGTAAACATGGTACTTCACAATATTTGTTTTTTTTTGGACAAAGAATGTCACAATACAAAACAAATGACAAATTGAGAGAACTCAGTTAACTTTAGTAAGTATGTTTATGATTTTACATTTTTAAATGTGGGAAAACTATAGAAAAAACAACATTGCATTATACTGTAATTACAGTCCAAGAAACTACAGAAACAGACTGAGTGCTAAATCAAACATTTGGATGTTCCCGGAGGAGCATTCTTGCCGTGAACACAAAGAAGTAAACACAAAGTCCTTCATACGGAACATGAACCGAATGCAGCTCTAACACAGTGACTAATGTCACAGGCCCCACTGTCTCTGTGTGTCTCTGTGTAGAGTACTAATATGAAGTTCTGTCAGCACTTGGGAATATGACTTCTGTGTATGTGTGTGTGACCAGGGCTCCAGGTTAGGATGTGTTTGTGAGAGAGAAAGGAGAATGTGAGACGCGGGTGAATAATTGGAGCTCTTGGAGATGTTTGGGGATACTGTGTTGTAGCAGCGAGCTGTGCCAGGTGAGCACAGCGTCATTTCATGGCAGATGGTTAAAACCTGTCACATGATGTCAGCCACACTTAAATGACAGCCCAGGAACAAGTCCAGGTGTTATGACTCCACACCAAGACACCATATTGTGACAGAGCCCTGAATTAAATCGAGCTTACATAAAAGTCCATTTAATGTGTGATGGCAACATGTTTCTTGTAAGGCACCATTCTATTGTAGAATTAAAAGTCAGTTGAATTAATTCAAGCGTTTTTTTTCTTTATAAATATGGGACTGTCAATTTTAATCTGAACATTCACTTCATAGAAAGCATAAGTAGTGTTTTAGTGTTTGCCTCATCCGTTGATAAAGCAAGTAACTATAACTATTGTTATTGCTCGTATGGAAGTTTATACTTTAACCTTGAAAAAGGTTAAATTCACCATACTCTAATTCACCATACTCCACTGGTGCTATGTACACGCATGATACTTGGAATAGTGCAGCCTGCTGAGGAGATGTGTCAGTACTGTCAAACTCAATCTGATTTATTTTTAACTGACGAATGTAAAATCACAAGTCATGTGTAGGGACCAGAGACTTGTAATCCCAGAACAACCTGGTTACTGCAAAGCAACGTCCTGGCAACCGCAAAGTAACGTCCTGGCAACCAACCAGAACTAGCATCATGGCAAAATTAGAAATCGTGATTTGCTCGTTGAGTTTTCTTGTTTTGGTTTTTAATTATATCTTTCAATTACTGGAAATCATAGGACATTTTAAAACATAATATTGACAAACATTAGCTTCAGCTGTACTAAATGTCAAAAGTCGAAGGCGTGTGGTTTGAGGGGGTTGTGGGGTGGTCTCAGGGTGTGTGAGTCCAAACCACATCACACTGCAGCCTTGAGGGGATCAGCAGTGCTAATTTTAATCATCAGTAGATTACAGAGATAATAGCTTCCCCTGCTGCTTCAGTAGTTACGGCCTCCTTCACACACATATACATCACACACATGCTGGCCATTGTTCAGTCACCCATAACAATATTTTTTAACATTCTTGAAAAATAGACAGTTTCATCGGACAACGCGGCTGGCTCGAAGTTAACCTCGGGTCTGTGTTTGGTTACAGTGACAAATAATTAAAACAATTTGTTTTAGATTTCATTTATATTCATGTTCATTTGTATTAATATTTTATTTTATATTCATTTTATTTAATTAAATTAGAACTACTCAACAGTTATAGATTGTTTGCAGAGGTCTACCGCAAGTTAAGTTTAGGCCACATAAAATTTTAGGCAACATTTGTTTATGTTGTTGCAGCTGAAACCATCTAGAATGTTTTAAATACTCTCAAACAGATACTGAAAATGTGATAATTCATACTATAAATACAGTGTGCTTTTTTGTAAACATTATTTGAAAATATCATCATACAGACTAAATCTAAAGCAGCAATTCAGAGCTAAATAAACAAAATAACATCCAGGGTTCAACATTGTATTTTTACTTAACCCAATTGGCAAAAGTAAGCTTATAATGATTTATAAGTTGAGCTGTCAGATCAGATTTAGTGGGAAATGTCAATGTGACATCAGTAGAATTCCACCCAGGTCAAGATTGGTTTGCAAAGTAACTTTGTTAATTTTAAATAAATAAAAAAGTAAATTTAACCTGTCAAACAGACATAGCGATATAGAAGCAAAACATATAGATTAGAAAATCTTCCAAAAATTACATTGATACGTTCTTCCTATTTAAAATGTAAGAGACACCATTGTGATGTGTCCTCGCTGAATTCAGATTGTTTCTTCTTTTTATTTGCATACTAAATTCTGATCGATCTCCTTCTTTTATTTACTACATGACACATAGTTTCTATTGGTCTGCAGAGACAGTTCTGTGTTATTTGTTCGTTCCTGTGCACAAAAAAATGATGCGTAGTGCCATCATAGCAGCAAATATGATAAACCTCACAGGTCATTTACACAAGACCCTAAAAGTTCAACTGAAATGCTAGTTTGTGTTTGTTCGCTATATAAACTCTGAATCCATGTCTAATACCCCGGGTGACATGTAACTAGTTTTCCTTCTTCATGTCTGTCTGTCTCTCTGTCTTCCAATCAGAGCGACGCCATACCGAGATCTTCCTTGCCAAGCAGCTCAGGTTTAATTCCTCTGGCCTACCCGAGTGCTGTTCCAGCTGCTCCCTGGGTGAAAACATGCACACACGCACACACACCAACACTGATATGTATACCAAACACACACAAGCAGGGTGAGAGGACCCCATCTTCCCGTGGTTGCGCATGCAGTTTGGCACCGCTTCAGTGGCATCTGATCTGACTTCTGATGGTGTTTGGTTGGGCAGGGTGCTTGAGGCGCAGTGCGCGTATGTGCCGGGGGGTGGCGGGCAGGGGCCCCGCTGCAGGTGGTGGCCTTATCTGTCCAGCGTGCGGATCTCGGTACTCCACCTAATGAGCCTGTGAAATTAAGGATGAAAGGAATGACTGCAGCTCTATTTGTTTAAGCACAGTTATGAATCCTGGGTAATGAGGCAGTTTGGCAGAAACTTCCCCTAATCTGACCATCATGCCAACTGGCATCCAATTGACTGACCATTGTTTACAAAAATACCTGGGAATTTACAAACCGATTAAAAAAATTATGATTAGTTTTTATTTTTTGTATTGGCATATTGTTGTTTATTGTGCAAGAATATCAGTAAGCCTCTTGGGCATTGAATCTCATCAAAACAACATTTGCAAATGTTTGATTTGGGTTGGCACTATTTAATGTCCTATACGGATATTATATGTGCTCCCTGAAAAAATATGACTGCCGTATGCTGTCTCCGTGCATTATGGGATGTGAAGGATTTACATGTGGAGGAGGGATTTGATGCGAGGAGCACCTGAAGACCTTCTGAAGCTCTCAAAGCGGAGGTCTTAGAAGGCTGAGCGTAGGTAATGCTGAACGCCTGCCAGGTAGCAGCATGCTGCTTTGCCAATCTGTCTCAACCTGATCCAGAAAACACCTGCAGATTCTATCATGTGTGCACGTGAACACCCCCCCCACACACACGTGTCTGTGCATGTACACCAAAAATAACACTGGTATTTATATGCACTATTAAATATTATTAAATAATTGATTTAATGCACAATTATATTTAAATGCACTATGATATGCATAAATATGCCAGTTTAGCATTATATGATGTGACACATACTTGCTTAACAAGAATGTAACCACCCATTTACTATCTTGTGGAGAATTATTTTTAAAGTTAGCATAGACATCTAATGTCTACATATTTGATAATTATTTGTCCGTATTTCTCCTGTCTATAAGTATATTCTGTTTCTATTTCCTATTGTCCCTACTGCCTGTACTAAAATGTATTTACTTGAAAAGACAAAATTAATAAAGATGAATAATAATTTTTTTTTAAATAAAAACATTTATTTTTTTAAATAGAAAATAAATAAATAACTAATATTGTAAATAATACAAATCAAAACATGCATTTATATTGCACAATAAAAACACTGACAACTTTTATTACATGTTTCCTATTTCCTGCAGTAAAGCTGCACTAAAATGTTTCTGTATGAATTGATCAAAACCATGTACTCGAAAGCAAAAACCAAGGTAATTGAAAGCAAAAGTGCTCCAGCAGGAAATGTATTAAGTCACTGTTGTCCTTTAATCTGTTTCGCATCTATTGATTACACACCACAAGTTTGAAAGCCCACCTCAAGAGTTCAAAAAGTCCACTAAGATGAACTGTGAATGAGGCCCGTGTGTTAGCCTTCATTGTCATGTTAGAGTAATTAACTTGAAAGGCAATCACGGGCCACAAAGACTTTAAAAGATGAAAGACTATTAAACAACTGACATTTGTTGACACTAAGCTGGGAATCGTAATATAATTTGTTACTTTAATGTCATTGCAGGCTGAATTTGATCCATTAAATAGATTCAACATGTAAAATGATTGATGAAACACAATACTAAACTTGACAACTGTTTTTGCTGGGTGTAATTGACCAAGACCAGAAATGTCAAGTCTAGAATTACCTGCCTTAATTACCTTAACTTACTGTATGATATTATCGCAATGGGAATCAAAGGCAAAAACCTTATCACATTTCACGAAAGTTAGACATAATTACAATCAAAATCGCAATTTGCCATCGTAGGGACGAGCATGACCGGCCTTATCGGGGGAAAAGTGAAGTAATTGGGCTGGGAAATGCGTGCTAGTGTTTGAGGAAAGAATTGGGCATTTGTCATTGTAGTATATATTTCAAAGAGGGGCTCTGAAAGGCTATCCTCTACATTCTCCGGGCCTGCCTGACGCATTGTTTTCTCGGCATCGGGGTTCGGAGTTAAATGGATTAATTACCTCTTAGGCTCTCTGCTCTCGGCTTAGTGGCTCACAGGGGTCTTTTGAAATGCACATATCCCCCTAATGACATAATCACCTAATTAGGTGATTTTCAAATGCGATCGGGACATAAGTGGGGGGTTCATTTTCTTCTCAATCTATCTCTCTCTCCCGGTGATCTGTCATTCGCATGCCACTGCTGGAGGAGGCGGACGAATTTTGTCATGTTGACTGTAATAGGAACGGCATTTGTCTTTGAGATAATCAGCTTTAAGAAAAGTATTTTATGTATGGTGATACGGCGATAATGATAATGTAATGCACGAAAGAGGTTCCAACACAATTGTGCTTTGCTGTTTAAAGAGTTGATATGTATTTGTGTGTTTGTTTCTCATCATTTGTTTGTATAAACATACTGCAAAAAACAAGTAAAAAATGATTCTTGTTATTGTTGTGCATGTAATTATTTATGTCATTCACTACAAAAACATGTTATAAAGCGTGACTATTTTTTTCTCATAATACATATACATAATATAATACATTCGGTATTTTATATATTGCATTCTGCACTAAACACTATTTTTTTCTCTCAGATATGCAACATTTGATAAAGAAGAAAAAGATTGGAATGTTGGAAGTAGATGGCCTAAAAAAATCTGGCAGCCTGCCTGACTACAGCTCTAGATTTCAGGGCTGAGGAGGCCAAATAAAGATTTCCTCTCTTGTGGAGCACTAAGGTGACATGGCAGAAATGTGCCTCTCATTGACTCTTCACACAGGTCCAGTGACCACAGACACACTGTCTTGTGTGGAGCTTCTAGTATCTGATGTGAAACAAGAAGGTCCTCTTTTCTTCGGCTCTCTGCGGCTTCAGGGAGAACAATCGGCACCTCTCCACAGCAACAAGTCGCAAGCAGCACCTCCTTTCTCTCGCTGACCGCAGGAGAAGAGGAAATCAGATAATTAAATGTGAGAAAGCGAGAAAAGAGAAAGGGGACGGGCTTTCTGCACGGCTACCTTTCTGAGGGCACCTGCTCAGGCGTTTCCAGGGGCTGGGCCGGTAGTGGGAAGGCTAACAGCACAGCGTAGCCACGGACAAAGAGACACCACGGACCCTCAATGCTTCACCTGGCAAACACAGTCAGTTGTCAGGGACAAACAAGCCAGCCATGTCCACCCACAGTGGCACAACGTCCATCAGTAGGAAGAGGGTGAAAGAGCCATGTTTTCACTTCCAATGATACGCCTCATGCCTCAAAAGCCCGTGTAAAAGCGTGGAGCAGGAGGAGGAGCCTTTCTGAGGACAGGCAATTGTAGGGATGGGAAGTGAGTGGAAAAATCAAATGGTCATGTTTCTTTAGGGAGGCAGAGATGTGGTTAGATCACATCATAATATGTCAGTTTGAGGCCCGTGTGCGTGAACTGTGACGTTGGTCATTTGAAAGCCAAATGCTGTCATTCTCTCATTCCCACCATTTCTAAAATGCATCCATTAAAAAATAGGATGAGTACTGTACTAAACAAAAATGAACATATACATGAATTTAATCCTAAACTTTCCATGGCCAGTTTCTCACCTTCTGGGACTGAAATGTGTCATGTAATGGTTCTGAACTTTGCAAGGTTTGTTCAAACAGCCTGCAAATGCATGTCATTGAGGGCCTTCTGTTTGTCCAACAAATGCTAGACAGGGACACTATGTGTTTACTATGATGCATGACCTATTCTGTTTGATGGTGCTATTGTCCAAATTACAGAAATAAACAGTTATACACTAATTGTTTCTTAAGATATATTAAAAAGAACAAGCCAAATAGATTTCTTAGATGTATCATTGCTAAACTATCGTTTCTTATCTCTAAATGAAATGTTCTTTAGTTTTCTTCTAAAACGTTCTCTGTAGTTACTAAGTAAACAAATGTAGTTACCATTTTTATGTTTTTTATGTTATTTCAAATGGGTCTGTATTACTTCAAGCTGTCCTTAGGGAATGCCTTCAAAAACCTCATGTTTTAGACTAAAGAGATTTGTCCGATTTTATTATGGTAACTTAGAAATCCAGTACAACTCTATAAGACTATCACCTCGCTATAAAATTAATGGACAAATCATGAACGGGCCTCCAACACTACCATGGAATCCCTGCCTGGATATATATCATGTGACATGGCGACAGTCGTCAGGGAGGGGAACAGCCAATATAAACAAATCAACACATCTATTTCTCAAAGCCCCCCTGTTGAGGGCCAATGGGTCACCTGTGTTTGTTTCCTCCTTATCAGTCACTCTGTGCTGGCAGCTCAGAATTCACCCCGACAGAAGCTGCCGTTCCGGCCCAGTCGACTGCGCTCAGGCCTGGCACTGTGTGTTTAGCTAGGAGGCAAACTGTCAGGAAAAGTAAGACAAATGGGGTAGCCTGATTGACTATTTCCTTAGATACTGAATCAATGGGCTTATTATCACTGCAATTACAGTTCTAATACAAACAGATGCTCGGAGTGGACATCTGTTGGGAAAGATGAGCCGACTAGATCTGAAGTCAATAGGCTGGAGATGGCAAGCGGTTAAAAAGATATATTAGTGTTCATGGAGGAGGGCCCAAGCGTATGCACACAAACACACACACACAGCTTGGAAATGTGAAAAATCTTTGGAATTTCATGAAAAATAAAAGTAAATATGATGGGACGGACAGAAATATGTGTGTAACATCCAAAGTTAACATACATGAGAAGTTTCTGAAACAAATCAAACTATTTCTTCAGAACCAGCTAAAATACGACATATTATGGCACAGAATTTTTAGCTTTCGCATTGTGACATATTTAACAGGAAATGTGGAGCAAAATACTTTATTTGATGCCTGTGGATTTATGTCGGTCATAATAGTTCAAATATGATCTTTTTTTTTCTATGATCATTCAGTCTTGGTTATGTTGATTAAACAGAAAGTTAAAAGCAAAAGAGATGAATTGTTCGCAAAAGTGACATATTTTAAAATTTTTCCAAATGCAGTCGGAGGTGACATTCAGCTTTGAGACATAAAATGAGTTGTTTTGGTCAGTGTTGTGGCTATTTCTTAATCATGCAAACATGCAAAATATCAGTTTACACACAGTGTATCAAGAAACTGTAATTTGCTGCGATGGCATAACAAATCGGTAAATGTGAAATATGTGAACCAGAAGAAAAAGTTAATATGAGAGAGAGGAATGTGATTTAGGCAAAACTATTCACAGAACTTAAATCAGCTCAAGTTGGTGTTATAATGTCACGTGATCTTTGAAGTTCTTCAAGATGAAAAAGCTGATCACCAGCTTGCCTTGATTCTCTTCTTCGTATGTCAACTTACCATGCGAATACAATTCCAACTGAAAAATGCAGCGAAGAAATGCCTCAGTCATTAAGATCAATACAGAGGCCATCATGACATCACGGAGGACGCTCACTCAGATTGTCAGTCTCATCATTAGGAGCAGATGGCAGTGACCATCCTACAATGCAGAAAACCAGAGATGACATCACTTTCAATTAGTCAGTAATGCAGATAAATTGTTTTCAATGCGAAGGGTTCGGCACTCTTACGGCTGAACTACACATGCAACATGACTTGAATAATTCATTCAGTATTTTAGTGGAATGTAACAATGTTTGTATCAGCAGTACGTGCAGACAAACTCGAAAGGTGATGTTTTTCCTCTGTTACTTGATTTTGATGAAAATATGCCATACATTAACTCTTAAATACACCCAGCCATATTAAATGTTTTAAATAACTCAGAGATAATTTTTGAAATCTTATGTTTTTCTCCACAAAGAGGAACCGTGACCAAGAAAACAAACACATGTGGTAAATTGGTTCTGGTGTCATTTACGTCATTGTGAATTTTTTGGATGTACTTGTCTTTACACAAGTCTGTGCGACCCCAAAACTGTATGTCTAGGAAGGGAAAGTTGCCTTGTCTTAACCCGGTTTGATTTATGTGAAATGTTAAGAGGAGACTTAATCTCCTAGTGACCTGTGAACTACTTAGGTCATCTGGCTAATGCACTTGTCTGTGTTTGTGTACGATGAGTAAACTGTAACATATGCTAATTGCATTCTCAACTGGAGAGATCCATAAAGACATTAACACCTCATTCCGGCCTGGTGTTCGCACAGGAGGACAAAAACACTGTGACTAATTTAGAATATAAAAAATCGGAGGGGGGTTGCGGTCAGGACAGACCGCCTGATGGTGCCTTGCAGCCAAAGAGAGCCTTCTTTCATTCCCCCTGGACTACAAATAAATGGTTAAAAAGATATCTACTTAAAACTGTCACAGTGCTTTGCAAACGGCAGCTAGGCCATTCCACACGACCTCCCTTCGTGACCCCGTCTTTTCAGGGGTCACTCCTACACTGCAGAGAGTGGGTGTGGGGGCCAGCCATGCACTGAATGGAAATGCAGCAAACAGGGAGCAGAATATACAAACTGGAGACTCGTATCTCTGACTGGTACTGACCTTCAAATAATATATTTACAAAGGTGAAAGCGCTTTTCCTCACTTGACCTAATCTACCTTTTTAATGCCAGGACTTTGTGTAAAGTCATGTCTTTACTAGGGCTTTAGAACTGCACACGTCATTTTGACAGATTCCAGAAATATTATATATATATTTATAATATTATATTTATTTAACAGCAATTGACAACTAGGGTTACTTCAACCATTTATAATTTAATTTATATGTCATATGTGTCATCATTTAAAATTGTAATTGTACCAGAACTAAGACCTAGGTGTAAAGTTATAATAAAAATAAACAAACAAACTGAAATAAAATAAATATAAAAAAAAGCAAATGTCCTCTTAGGGGTATCGTTTCACTTTAATTTAAAATTTAGAAATATCACTTAATTTCCTAAACTGTAATTACTAAAACTGAAAATAAAATATACAAACATAACAAATAAAGAAGAATAGTAAAAACACATAAACAAAACCAATCAACATCAACTTTATAAACTTAGTAATTTAAAATTAAAATAAAAAACAGAGAAGTAGAATTATAAACACAAAACTACAGTAACCACACGGATGGAGTTCAGAAACAACAGAGAAACACCTCTCCAGATTCTATTTTCTAGAACTCAAGGGCGTTTTTGAAATGATAGATGTTAATATACTTTTACTCAAGTCATATAGAGAGATAAAATTTTAACCTGAGTCAAAATGACACCATATATGTTGTTTAGGAAAAAGGATACATAAGTTCTAACCTGAACGTAACTCACACAATACATATTGCTTTCAGTTGTAATGTTACATTTACCATCTAAAGCCATCAGATACATCGTATTTTTCCAAGAAGATTAAAATGCAATCAATATGTTTATAAAGTTAAAGAATTGATTGCCCGAAGTTGCAGTACTCCTATTCTCATAAAGCAGAATAATATTGGATGACTAACGGTCCGGTAAGACCTGGAGTGATCTAACATGATGTTTAAAATGCATGCTCTCAATATTATCGTGCTGGTGATTTTCCCCGCCATCAAGCAAGGCATTTTAAATCCATAATTGGCTCCAATATACCTCTGTAATTACTGACCTTCCCCAGTAGGAGACTTAAAAGCATGAGCTGATACAGTGTGTATGATGAATTATTCCTTTACTAGGTTTTAATAACTATGAAAGAGTCATAGAGCAAAGCCCCTAAGCACAGCTTCAACATTAATGCTTTATTTCTTATTAATAATTACGAATGCCTTAAGTTACACAGGGACAGATATGAGGACGTCCCTTCAGCTATAGAAAATAAAGATGTCTCTTAAGAAACTCAAATGTAAGCTAATATCCTTAATCAAGACTTTTACCGCGATAAATCGATCATGTAAAAGACACTTAAAACATTTAAAGCGTTTGGGGTGTGACTTAATATTTGCCTGACCAATGGCAGACTGAGGGTTTGGAGGATTAAAAATTATTTTTGGTGAAGTCAGTTGTGCAGAAACCACCCAATTCCCTTTAAAGCTTAGATTTTGCTGTCTTGTGTTTAAATATTCCCTCCGCCCTTTGCCCAGAACTCTCAGCGTGAAATTGTTGACAACTTCCTGTCCTTTTGTTCTAATCTGTTTCCCTGTTGTTTTCACTCTGAGTGGATTCTGGAGGATGCCTGGTCCACCCTGGTTGTCTTCATCTTAGGGGGTGTCCAGTCTTGGACAGAAGTGTGGGAGCAGCCTGGACTGGACGACTGCGAGTTTGACAGATGCCCGTGCCTATGACCATCTGCCCTGAACAGCAGAGGTGCTGAACTGCAGATTTGAGTCTGCGCCATCCCAGCAGCTCCAAGCAGAGCTGAGAAGGAGACCCCTGGACAAAGGTTGCGCCTTCGGTGTAGGGAGGCAGCGTCTGGGCTCTACAGCTTTAATTTATGATGGATGAGATCGGAGGAAAGGTCATGTGCTGATAAATATGAGAGTGTTTGACTGGGGAGGTCATCAATTATGCCCGCGGCTGCAAACGTTCGATCTTGCGGATGAAATGGATCTCTCTGATATAAGAAAGCTATCTCTCAGAAAATTGGGATGTATTAATCACTCAGAATGGAGCGTACCCTCCCCCATGTCCTCTTCAAATCGGAGAAAGGATATTATCCATACTTGAAGGGGACCGTTGTTTTGATGTAGTGCAGTGGACAAACTTGTTTAAGCAGTAAAGTTCTGTTCTATGAGGTTTGCAAGCATTTTAGGTTTTTTTGCACTTAGTCGCCTTAAAAGTAGGCAGAAGTTGAAAAAGTTGCCTGATTTTGAGGCAGCATTGCATGTATCCTTACAAAAAAAAAAACTATACCAGAATGCATTGCGACAAGTGAAAAAAGCAACCAATAGGGTAAACAAGGTGAGGAAATAATGGATATACATTTAAAAAGTACGATGATAAACTGTATTCCAAAAACAGTTTTCTTTTGCGGTCACGTGAAACATGTTAGGGAAGTACATATTCAAGTTAGGAGTTGCCGAGAGTGTCACTTTGGGGTAAAATAAAGCAACAAAGTTGTCTTACAGGAACATCATTATATTTCACTCTGCTCTGATTGTCACACAACTATTAGAAAAAAATGATAACACAATATTAAAATATAGCAAAAGGATAGGGTTCATATTCTAAACGATCTGTTACTTTCCTTCGGCAAAGTCATGCAGTGGAAAAAGTGAAAACATTGTCGAGCTCAAAAGTCAGATGATCAGTTTGCTTAAAAAGATTGGTCATATCATATCCTCACTCTCTGCATGTCTTTATGCCACCTAATCTCTTGAAAGTTTATTTTTTTGACCGAAATGGTCACAGACCAATGTTTCATACTAGATACCCCAACCTTAAACATTAAAAGAATAGCTAACCCCTAAAACTGAAATTTCTCTCATACATTCATTCATTTAGCAGACTCATTTATCCAAATCCACTTACCAAATGAAAGACAGTTCAACATTTTGTCAGTGAGCTAACAATAAATGCACTCTACAAAGCTATGTTGAGGACTAGAGTTGAAGCAAGTAAAAGATGAACAGCATTGATAGAAGGTGGAGTTTTTTTACTAAGGATTGATTTTAAAATGTTGTCATCTTATCTCTTAAGGGCTAACAATAAGCATAGTCTCCAAAGCTATGTTCACATGCAAGGAAGACGCGAAACAGGTAAGAGACAATGAGATTTGTCAAAATTCATTGATGTGCCTTTACATTTGAATTAAGCACTTGGATCTCCTTGTTTTCATTTCGATCTAAATAAGTTCATAGTATTCATTGACATTTGGATTACCTTAATGATGAATTACTATTTGTGACAACAATATTTCTGACAAAACAACTACAAATTTAAAACAGTCAAACATGGAGTTATACAATCCAATAGCTATCAAAATAAAAAGAGAATGACCCTATCAGAGTTTTTCCTAGGTGTGTTTTTTACACCATTAAGATCCCTTACAGTTTTATGGGCAAAGATACGACCACATGTAATAAAATACAGAAACATTCTTGCAGAGCCATTGAGACCACAATAAGATCACAGGGTTGACCTTTGACCGGGTCACCGTGCATTTATCATCCAGTCTCTTCCCTTTCTTTCTCTCTCCCATCAATTGCCACCTCAGGCCCATTATTTGCCAGCACTATTGTTTCAGAAAGACTCGCCCTCAGTGTGGAAAAGATTGTGATGATTACAAGAGAAAGCGGGGAGGGAAAATGGGCCTGACTGCACAGGAAGTTCGGGTGGTAATTCTTGCAGCGTTGTATCAGGCCCGGCTGCAGAAATAATGGTCTTTTTATTCAGCTGACAAGCGCCGCTGATGTCAAGCTCCTCCAATCGATAGGTCTCTATTGTCCGTCAGCGAGGCCCTATAGACAAAAACCCCTCTTGAATTATCTCCTACAGCTCCAAAACAGCTGTTTTTCAGCATCCATGAAAAGATAAAGAAATATATTAGGGGGTTGGTGGACCAGTCTTGACCCCAAATGAAAAGTTATTGCCCCTTCACCACCACTAATTGTAACAACCTCAAAAGGCTGTCTCCCGTGTAGTGTTTCTGCATAGCACGTTGAACGTATGGGCAGTTCTGCCTTTATTTTACTGAGAGCCGGACCTGCTTGATTCAGTACCCTGTGCTTTATAGCCTAACGTCTTGTAAACAGAGAGGCAAAGAAAAAGAGAAGAAAAGAATGGCTGTTATCTCAGAGTACCAAATGATTATGTGTCTTTCTTTCACACAGCAAACGTTAGAGGTTATTTGTAAAGGCCTTTATTTGGAATGCCATTTATTAGTTCCATCATTTACAAAGACCTTTGAATTCCATCATCTGATTTTCATTTGCCACAGATTTATGGAGCAAGAAGCTTTCTTCAATGGTAAGGATTTTCACACTTTAGATCTAAATTGCATAATATCAGTATGCATCAATGTTATACCCCACTAGCATGAAATATCTGCCCAAAGCAGCGACGACTGACCCTCCGGTTTCATAAGCGAGTAAGCCCTTTTTAAGACATGGTATAGGGCTCTCCTAAATGTAGCATGGCTTATTGATCTCTTCAGGTCGAGTGGAAACAGCAAGGGCAGCACTAACTCCGACTGAGTCAGGGCTATTGCCATGATACGGCCCAAATCAATTGTCTCCAAAGGCTAGTTTTCTGCATGACAATGTCTGTCCTTGTGGGCCTTTGTTGAGTGGAGTGTTTCAGTGTTAGGAGCAATTACCTTGACCATTTAAAATGGGATTGTCTTCTCCAAAACCGTCTTACCCCATATCAGTGGACATCGGTGGAGACAATCTCTTCCGATTATACCGTATTTACACATTCTGGTTTTGTCTAGCCTTGAATCTTCATACCTGAAGTCTTAACCGCGTGTTATTAAGGTTTTGCTCCATAATGGACAACGCACAAACCGTCTAACTCCATAGAAAATCAGTTGCGTGCTGTCATAAGTATGTTCTTCCTTCGAGGCAGGCCTGAGAGGGAGATTCGCTACCGATTAGCACCTGGTCGTGAGCCAGTTCAACCCGTCTGATTTCAATTTAATGCGTCTTTTGAGCTCATCCAGAGAAATGCACAGTCGTAATACTTTTCTTATTTAACCCCAGCTGCAGCACTAAAATTGGCTGTTCTGCAAACGCTGGACTTGAATTTGCTTAACAAGAGATTTTGGAGCCTTCCCTCTGTTTTTACTCACACAGAAAATGCTGAATTACTCCAAGGAAAAATGCAAACGCCAGTCTAAAGAAGTGATATGTGTCTTTGTGGGGGATGAACCTAACCAGTGAAAAAAATCTTCTCATATATCACAAATAACCTGCTTTTGTTCCATTATTAACTGAAGAGTTAGTTTCATAATGTGAAAAGCATTCAGTTTTCAGCACAAACAAAAGTTTTTTTCTGAATGTCTGCAGTTTTTGATTTGCAAATCGCTGCCTGAGACCCCTTGTTGATGTCTGGTCTAGATTATGACATCATAGATAACAGGAAATAAGATTCATATCAAAATCTGCTGGTCTCATTAGGACAACAGAGCTATTCGGGTTGGACATGTCTTTAATCCCCTCTAAAAAATCAACACGTCATATACACATGTTTTAATGTTCTTACTGTGAAGAACAACACTGTATTGATATTTCTCAGACATTCGGTTTGTTCAAAAACCCTTGAGTTATAAACTTCTGCAGACAATTCAGCCTGAATTGTTTAACATACATTTACAAGTTTTTTTTGGATAAAACTTTAAAAATTTAAATCATATTTATACATTTATAGACTAAACATTTAGGGTTACAAAGCGCAATTGCAACTTATATAAAAAATAATAATCAAAGGCGGAAGAAGCATGTTCCATTCCTGACTGAAAGCATCTTTGAGACCTGATGAAAACTTTTCCTTGGTATTAAGTTGAATTCCCAGTGTTATCTTCCTCTCGGAATTCCTCTTATCTGTGGAAGGGAGGACGGCTGACAGATTGATGTGACAGCTCTACCTGTTCATTCCCAAGCAGGCTGTGTTGGTATCCTGCGGTGGATTGATACTGTTGGCGCACATTGCCATTTTATACCGAGCGCTCTCAATAGCTGCTGAGTGACTGCGGAGAGACCCACGTTATTGGGCATCTGTGTACGTGGGTGGTGTTGGATTTAGTTTCAGAGGATCTCAGTCCTCCTCACCAAATCCTCCAATTTGAGGAAGGACGGACAATGTCAACTAGCTTTTTTCTGGCTCACCTGCTACAAACCTGGTATTAGAATCCCAATCCTTGATGGAAAAAGTAACATGGTCTGTTCGATGAGTGTTATTTTGTCAGTTTAATTAAGTTTAAATGGCCATTTATTCATCGTGTGAGAGGAAATAATGACAAAGGTTTAAAAAGACCCAAGCTGACAATTAGATGCCATAGAAGAACCATTTTTGCTCTATGACAACCATCTTTTATTTACCCTTTTTAATCTGAAGAAACTTTTTTTGCCACAAAAAACTTTTGTTAAAAGAAATGTTCTTCAGATGTTAATGGTTCTTTATAGAACCAAAAGGTTCTTTATGGAAAAATTTGGTTCTTTGATGCCAAAGCACCTTTTTTTTAAGAGTGTATCAAGTCAAATTTGAGTTTGACGATGAACATAGAACATTTATGCTTTCTATTATTGCTAACCTAAACACAAAGTAGATATTTCCCATATAATGTCTTATTCTGAAGTTTTAATTATTAATATAGATGTGTGAAATGTCACCATATAATTACCAAGGGACTCACTTGATGATAGTTAGCTCACTCGTCCAGTCTTCCACCATTGTGCATTTCTAACTAGCGGCAGCTTTAATTGATCCAGTGGCTCAACCTCTTGCTTAAATTGATTAGTTTAGTCTTAAGGCGAAGCAAATTCAATAACCCTTGAAATTAACAATAGCGGTGGGTTGGAGTGTCACCATTTACGTCAAGTGTTCTTGTGTGAACTTTCTCCCAGTACCTCATTAGTATTAATGGTTATGAGTGGCAGTTGAGGAAGAATCCGTCTTTACTCATAATACAATGGCTCTCAGGTTTGTTGCTACATCTTCTTATTTGTAAAATAATGTTGAGGATGTTGTACCAGTGTAATATTGAGTGTGTACCATATTGGCTACAGTAAAAATGTATATTGGGAGTTAAAATAACTATTTAAATAGTTTTCTTGTGATACATAAAGCCGCATTTTCTGCCAAATTGTTTTGTGGACCTTTCACAAACTTTTGCACTGATTCAGAGGAAATTCCCAGAGTAGGTTTAAATGACTCACCATCATAATCAGATATATCTGTTTCTGCATACCAAGAAACTTATTCCAACAATTAGATGCACCTGGCCGTAAGCTTCTCCCCGTCTGTGTCTTATCTGAGTGTTAAATGCTCTTTCCAGGTGCAGGACATAGTTAAGACTATGGTTGTCATTGAGGAAGAAATGATAAGTCTTATTTGAAATGTATCCCACAAAACCAATGCCTATAATATAAATGTTCTTTATATTTCTAAACCTAAAATTCCCACATTTAGTTTGCAACATTTTTTATGTTTATTTAGAATAAATATTGATTTTGCCTGACATCATCAAAGTTTTACAAAGCAGATGCTGATGATGTTTTAAGGTGTTGTTCTCCACAACTGTCTGAAAACTGGTATAGAACAAATCTTTTTATTACATAGTATAAAAGGTCTGTGGATTTTAAGTAGGCTATTAAAAGAAGGATCAAAGTCAGGCAGGAGCTAGGACCTGCGCTAATATTTTCAATACTTTCCAGCATAGACTCGTTAGGACCCATATAATAAGTCTTTTACCAGATATACTCAACGATATCTACGGAGATACTTTCCAGCAGAGAGTCGTTGGAGGGAAAGATCATCTTAAAATCACCCCCGAGGAGGTTGCTTAAATTCGGATAACAATGTGAGTAACATTGTTTTTTTCTGTTTGTTAGAGCCAAGATATGTTTTTGTTCTAATATCCGCCGTGTGATGGAGCAGTTTTTAGCCTCATTGTTTATCTGGAACCGCGTTAATATTGTAGCCTACTCGTCCAGATACTGGAGAGAGAGCGCGTTGGCGCTAAAACTGTAGAGAGAGCGCGTTTTACTCTCTTACTCAATGATCAATAAACTTACATTTAATCCACGAGTCACATGTGTTCCGAACCGTAGAGTAGGATCCGTTTCAACATTATAACGCAGGGGAGAGGGAGAGGAAATGTGAGTTGTAGAGTTTTTTGTCCGTTTAGGGCACTGTACAAAACATGGAGGCGAATTCAATTTATGTAGGCCCGGTCCGTATGTAGATATAAACAGCTTATTCTAAGGTATTAGAAACATAACGGTTCATTGTGTAAGGTCTTTATACACCTCTGAAGAAATACTTTTGTATATTGTATTTTTGTATTTTGTATTTTTGTATTTTGCATTTCTGTCAATAGATCCTCATAAAAAACCCTGTATTTCTTTTAATAAATTCTTGAGGAATAAAACAGATACTGTCCTAAATTATTACATGCTTTTCATTTTCATTTTATTTGTCTTTAACTCTAAAGGCCCTATCATAAACTCGGCGCAATGCGCAAAGTGTTTTTTGCTAGTTTTAATTTTCTTGTCCTGTGCCACGTTCTTAAAATAGGCAATGCATTTGCACTCATTTGTGCTCCCATAGGCGTGCTTGTCCAAAACGAGGTATGTTGTTGGCGTGTGGCTATTTTGAGGCTACTTAAATTGACATATTATTGTGTACACAAGCAGATGTATTTCCTCACTGGAGAAGCGTCTGGTCTTTGCTCTTGCACATTCCGGTGTATAAATAGCGAAATCCACCATGGCGCGACCGCAACTGGCTCTTAAAGGGAATGGGAGATGAGACTCTGATTGGTTGACTTCACTTTTTGCCCAAAACACACCCATGATTCATTAAGAGAATCGGTACAACCCATCTAGACCATGCACCTGGCGCGCTGACAGCTTTTCGAGTGCTAAAACAAGCAAAAGTGGATTTTGAAACTCCATGCCATGCCCTTTATACAATGTGCTTTGATCATTCAAATATGACCCATTAAGATGAATCTAAGTGCATTTTCCACGTCCATAAGATAGAAAAGTGGATTCCGGATGCCCTGCACGTTAGACCATTCACTAGATCATTAAAATAGTTCCCTAAATGTTTTACATCATTCCATTCCATTCCATTCTCTACCGCTTATCCGAACTACCTCGGGTCACGGGGAGCCTGCGCCTATCTCAGGAGTCATCGGGCATCAAGGCAGGATACACCCTGGATGGAGTGCCAACCCATCGCAGGGCACACACACTCACTCATTCACTCACGCACTCACACCCTACGGACAATTTTTCCAGAGATGCCAATCTGTTTTACATCATGATTGTCAATTTGTGAATGTCTTATAATAATTGGCTTTGTAACTTGCTCTTCATTTGGGGTGGTATCCTGGACATGGATTATTTTAAACCAGGACAAGGAAACATATACATCATTGAACTGATCATGCAGTACTGTTAAGATAAACTTTAATAAACTAAGCCGACGTGCATTTTGGAACTTCTTTCATTTAAATCATCTTTTACATTTATGCATTTGGCAGATGCTTTTATCCAAAGCGACTTACATTGTATTGTACTATGAATTTGTTTCTCTAAGTATGTGCAATCCCCTGGGATCGAACCCATGACCTTGGCGTAACTTGCTAGCACCATGTTCTAACCACTGAGCCACAGGAAAAGCATCTTATAGTGCATTTAATCTATAAAACAAACAAACAGTTAAACTTAATATTTAGCAATAATTCTAAAATTAGCTTGATTAAGTCAACGCAGTGTTTCGTGCCTAGTAGTGATAATAAAGAACGTACAAATGCACTTGTTTTACCTTTTCTGTTTTTCTTATTTTATCCTGTAAAGCTGCCTTGGAACAATGCACAATGTGAAAAGCGCTATATAAATTTAATTGAATTTAAGAAATGATAAGAAAACATTATGGCCCAAACTGACTTTTTACAGCTTGAATGAACAAGCCAAGAGTTCAAGAGTATTAAAAAGACATCCGCATATACAGTCCTGATTGAACAGGCCTGGAGGAGTGAGATTTAAAGTTCAGAGAGAACTCAAGAGATCAGAGTATTAAAACAGTGGGACAGGAGAGCCGGAGCAGGACAGAAGAACATGCTCTGGTATAAAGGACGTGTATTGGCTCAATGCAGAAAGAATCAGTGCAGTCTGGAGTGGTGAGCAGACAGCTGATAATAAGAAAATGTGTTGATAAGAAAGTCAACTTCAGCAGACACCTTCCTCCAAATGTCTTTAGTATTTGTAGTCTCATTTCACCTTGCTATACTTTTGCAAAAAAAAAACACTGTCATTTGACACTCACTTTGAAAGGAACTGGACATAACAAATATATAACATTTGTCAACCTAAATACACGTATTCTGTTTTTAGACAAACATTTTTTTTTAGAAAAAAATAGGTAGTGATCTCCTCACGTCCCATGTCTAAAGGAAAATATTTGAGATAATATAGGGGGGAAAGCACAGGTAGACAGATTGAGAAAAGAGGTAGATGAGAATCTTTCAGGTGATGTATTACCCTGCAGGCATTGTAATTTATTATGTAAGCGTCATGTAACTTCAGACACTAGATTGAATACCTTCAGCTCAATTTATCAGTCAGCTGTCAAACTCTGGGTCAATTTCCTTTTAACCCTTGTTTTGAGGTTCATAACCCTCTTTCAAACGTGACACTGTCAATCAAAATATGATAACTATGCCCCTCCTTTTCCCACGAGTCAATTTTCATTTAGCAGTATCTACCCCAACAACACACTACTGCTAACACATTATCATTGGGATTGATTCACGTAACGGCTTTCACATACTAGATTAACAATAACTTTGCAACTCATTAGATCCAACAATGAACATAGAACGCAATGACAAAGTTTGAGTTTAAGCTAGATATTTACTGTACAAGGTAGGCCTACATCAGAAATTAAATTCAGTCATTATTATTTATTTACCTTTTATGTATTTGAATATTAAGACTGTTTAGATCTTTTTTTTTTCAATAACTAAATTTTAATAACTCATTTTAGAATTGCGTACAACCTTACAATACATTAAATATATATTGTGCTTTTTTTGTCCAAAACACGTCCAGAAAATGTTTGCATTGAACAACAAGTCCTACTATTAATTTTAGGTTTGCCACATTACCCAGACTACTTTTGAGGACTTACACACTCATAACCTTTAAAAAGTTGACTGTCATAGTTAACGTATTCAAATGTCTTTGGACTCTAAGTTTTATTACCTGAGCAATTCACCTTCCTGTTCATTAGGCCGTAATGAAAACGTCCACAGTCTTGTTAGCTAACAAAGAATGGAGAGCCAGTGACATGCACAATTCTATGCATCTATTAAAGAGCGTGTTCTGCTGGCTGATATGATAAGCATATGATGACTTGAATACAGATGATGAGTCTGTGTGTATATTTATCATGGGTTATTGGCTGTAATGAAAGTGCTTCTGTGATCACATGACAGCTATATTAGATGTGCCATGTCATTCTTCTTTAGAGACAGCCTCTAGAGCGAACAGTTAACCCACACACAACAAAAATAAAAAACAGGATGAATTTCCCCAATTAATACATTTCAATCCCTTTCAATTTAAAAACAGATTTGAAAACAATCCCTGGCAGATTTCTCAGACTGGAACTGGAGGGTTGGTGTACATGCATTGTGGCATATGGTTTTCCATGCAGTGCTGTTGATGTGTAGTGCACAATTTGACAAATGCAGACTTATCCCAACCTGACTTAACTGGAAAACTTTTTTGGGAGGTGACGATTTTGTATGAATTTGTACAGTGTGAATTGTAAATAGATGGATAAAAAATTGACAAAAATACCACTGGGGCAAAATATACATAAAAATGTGCGAATAAACACGCAAATAAATACCACCTTAATCTCGTTAAATCATCAAGAACTGCCATGATATTGTATTGGTCATCTGAGTATTTATTTGCCAAAAAGAGAATTGACAAAATAAACAAATTAACGAGGAATGTGACTGGTAGCATTATTTTATTGATGTTATAAAAAGCAATAAATATTGTGATAATATCGATATCGTGAATACATTTGGCCACAATAACAGTGTAGGGAAAATCTGATTCTGTGGCAGCCCTTACTGTAGTAATATTTTTGCTATTTAAAAAATATGCGTTTCTGAACATAACCATAAATAATTCACTTTTACAGTCTCATTGTTGCACAACAGTTTCAAGTGATTAATCGGCACACACTATTAAACACCTTTAATTTAATTGTATCACCTGCAGTGTAAGTAAAGTCAATCAGAATTGGATTAAAGTGTAATTTCCTTCTGTCTGGAGGGCAGTTACTTTATTATTATGTAGTTACATGCAGAAGCCGGCATTGACCAGGAGAATCTGGTCTGACAGCCGCCCGCCTCTGGGTGCCTTGGGGCTCATTGCTGGTAATTTCCATCAATAAGGTTCATTATTCAGATGAGATGAATGGGGCGGTGTCAGGCGTGGAGCGGAGCACTGGTGTTTCTCTGACCTATTGTAAATGTTGCCACCTCAGCTGTGCGCTTACGATGAGGGAGGTAATAGACCACAGGTGTCAGATGACAAGATGGCTGCCAATAAATCAGGGACTTGACCACTAGAACACGTTACAGAACATACAAACTGACACCGTACTAATTTGCAGGGCAAGTGAAAAGCCATGGCATTAAAAGGCAGACCGGGAAGAAAACGCATGTCGATTGTGTTCACAGAAAGAGAGAACTAGGCTACAATAAATTTAGCGGAAGCGTTAATTTATGCAACACTAGTGTCATTCAATGGAATCATAAGACACTTCACTTCTCTGTGATTTAGCTTAGCAAACAGGAAGTCCCGCCTCCAACTTAAGTAATTGGTGTGTCAGGATGATCGGGATGCTCAGTTTTGAACGCAATACACAAAGTACACTTTTTGAGGAAGTCAGCCTAAAAATGGTTAATTTATGGTAGTCCCTACATATTAACCTATTATAATAATAATAATTAAACAGTAAAATAAAATAAATCCTTTTATTACCCTACATTTATTCACCTAATAGGATTCATCTGGTTCTATAAAGACATATTTAAATAAACGTGCCTTTGCGACAAAAAATCACTTAGATGGATTGGTTTGTGGCATGCAGTATTGGAAAAAGTGGAACCGGGTGTTAGTTATTAAAAAGGAGAAGAAAAAGGTAAAGGCGGCCAAGTCTCCCCCGGCCCGCCCTTCTGTGCAGGACCAAGTCTCTATGATGGAGTGTCCTCTCTCCCAGAGAAAGTATGTTTGCCTAGTATTTCATCATCCCCTGGAGGCAAGAGAGGGAAAATAAGCACATCAGTTGTCATTATGACAGTATAAAAATGGTGCCATCATATTTCAACTACACAATGCAGCCAGCGTCTATTTCCCCGTGATGAATTATGGACTCCTTTCACACGTTGACTATAAGTTAATATTATCTCCCATGGATAATTATAGCAAAGTTCAATTACTGACCTAGAATTACCGTGCGGGTTTGGATGCACCGCTTTCTTAAAAGGTATTTATCTTTTTGCCCCAACAGACTGAATCTGCATGGTGGGGGTGATTCATACACAGGGCCGCCTGCTCCATCCCTGGAGCCCTTTTTAATATAAACTGTTCCATTATTCTGCGGTTTGGGGTCTTTTGTGGGTCTTGATAACAACGGTACTTGAGTTTATTGCTTTAGATGCACGGCTTCTAGCAAAACTTGCTATCTCGGAGGCAATGGGAGACAATAATTCACTGATCAAATTAGCATTAAGAACTGTCATTATCAGATAGGGTTATGTCATTGCTGAGTATTTATGGATGATTGTATGCTTATTCAAAAAATTAAAATGCTTTTGCATTTAATGTGCGGTCACCACAGACTTTAATCCTACTGTATGGTTTACAACGGACCATTGTGTAATGTGCCAGGACAAAATTAGCTAGATAAAGATATAAACAACTAAACATTGCACCGTTCTGAGAAATCAGCAGAATTTGAAATCCAGGATACTTTTTCTAAGAAGCTTGAATCAGAGGGAAATGATGAGTGAAAAACAATGATCTAAAAGCACCTAATCCTGGTTGGAAGATTAAACTTAAAATAAACTGTAAACTTATTTCTAAAATCCGATTGGTTTATTTAAATGTTGTACCAGGGTCATGTTCAACCACTTGGCAAAAACAGGAGAGCCGTCTAAATTGAATATATAAAAAGCAAAATACATAAAACAAAATAAATAATGTAGAATATTTTGACTACGCCTCGCTATCATTTAATTTCTCTCTGTACTGGTAAACTATCTGAACGTTTATCGTATTGTCTTCGTAATCCCTTGTTGTAAATCGGTTTGGATAAAATTGTCTGCAAATCAATAAATGTGAATGCATCATAATTTTGTTTGCCGTATTGCATATATTCTCTTATAGTATGCATGATGATATTCTCATGAAAATGGATGCATTATAAATTAAATGTTTTACAGACAAACATTATAAAGTCATATTATGAAAACATTAATGTTCCAGAATAATTGTCTTAAAGAGCTTTTGTTTGCTCTTGATATAACCGTGAACATGTGTTGTGATGCTATGGTGTAACATGTTTACCATGTGTTGTAACATAATATAATAAGTAATATAATAGACAAATAAATCCACATGTCTAGTGACTATTTCTTTCCTTTTTTCTTTGTACCTCTCCCCCTCATTCTTCCCCATTCCCCAATCCTGAATATCATTGAGGTACTTCTAAAGGCCTCGCATATGAATTCAGCATTAGCCAGAGTCCATTACAGATCGATATTACAGTTAACTGCTTTTCATGTCACTCCAAACCCAATTTTCAGGGATATTTGATCTACAACTTATTATTTCCCCTTCCCAGCTGTCAGACATTTGCATTCAGATCAGTGGCTGTCTTCAGGAAAAGGTTCTGCGTCTGATCCAACATCATGAATGCGTGTGGAAACTAAACCCAGCAGCAGCACCACAATAATCGACACGCACACAAACTTCTGGATAAATCAAATGTCTTTTTTCCCCCTTACATGTTTATGAAACTTGTTACACGAGGTAATTCTTTCAATAATCTCCCATTAGAACATCAATCTCTTTTTTATGCAAATACAGATGAGAAATACACAATCTGATTTGTTATTAAACACGTGTATGCAATGTGAAATCGCCGCTAATTATTTTGAGGCTGGCGTCTGCCTCCTCCCTTCAGCGAGACTGGATATTACATTTGCTTAAAACTCAATCACGCGAAATGAAGACTCTATTTGAGAACATTTTAATAAAGATAAGTCGCCTCTATCATCTAATCGGAGAATGGTAATCGGCACATTCATTCGGCTACGACAGATAATGTCAACCCGACGTGAGGCTCTTATTTTGCAATAATGCATTTACATTCTAATGATTTTATTAAAGCTCATACGGGCTGTCAAAGACGAAAACTCCCGCCCCCCCAGGCCTCCTCACCCCTTACCAAACCACCCTGCGGCGGAAAATTCACCCAGATGAATTAGACGAATCAGTTATCAGCTAGCGGTACGTTTATCAAGCCCGGTGCGCGCTTGCGATCGGAGACCCACCCCAATGAGACCCTCAACCCGCTGGAGGACTCAATGTTTCAGTATTGTTTAGCTTACTGTGCATAAAAAGAAACCCACATCCACCCCCACTGCCGCCCATAACAATGAAACAAACTATCTTTCTTATTTATCGTTTTTGCATTTTCTTTCTTCGCTTACTTTCTTTATTTGCTGCGGGGTGTGTTTTTCTTTTATTCTCTTACCTATCAGCTCTGAGCAGGTCGGTATTATTCAGTGATGTGTGGAGAGCTATTTAGATTGAGATAAAGAGCCCTCATACTCTTCAGATGGTGCCCACAGGGACTGGATCGACAGGACTCTGTGGTCTGTGGAGGTATAGGGGAACCTTTGCTCTTTAGGATATGTAAATCAAATGTCCACTAACGTACAGATTGGTTTGTAGATTAGTACAATAGCTCCATGAAGCATTTTTTTTTTAATGGATAGTTTGTCTAAAAAGTAGAAAATTCATTGTTATTTAATATATATATATATATATATATATATATATATATATATATATTTGATAAGCTTGCTAAGTAAAAAAAACAAGCATTCATTTGAATTAAAACTGACCAATTTTAATGAAAGTTTGAATAAGAATATCAGCAAGAGAATTAAATGCGGTACAAAAAAATAAGAGCACAGGATATTAGTCATGACAACAAAATGTGTCCATCAAATGCAACATTGAGATATTGAGATAAAATAAGAATATGTGTATTTCTTATTTCTAGGTTAATTATTCTTAGAATTTTACTCAATGTTGTTTATAGAAATACAAACAATAATTTTCAAAAAAATTCATTACTTTCCTCTGCATCACTAGTATGTATCTGAGATGGCCTTAAGATACTAACAACAAAAGCATTAAAAGTGGAAGAACTTGAAGTCCCACAGTTACGATCCATAGGTCAAATGCTTTGATTGAAGTGTGAAGCTGCTGGTGGTCTGAGTTTCACACTGACTGGGGTTTGCCTGTGCTTTAAGGTAAACGGTTGTTAAGGTCTGAATATGTGGTGGAGGCTCCAGGTCATTTTTCAGTCTGAGTGTCATGGATTATAAAGGCTGAAGATCCTTCTTTCCATACACAATACTAAAGTGACACACAACGGCTTCCCCTAAAACCACATGAACGGCATTATGGGTAATACAAGTCTGAGGGGGTTCTTTGTTCTTGAGTAATGTTCACTTGAGAACATTCTTTCAAATAAAAATAAAAACAAAAATATTTAGTTTTTTAACATTTGGTTGCATTTATTCATTTTATTTACTTATTATTTATTATTTTAGTGAAACAGAGGGAAGGGGTGGGGAACTCAGGAAGGGGTGAGGCACTGTGTGGTCAAAGTGAATCATAATACTTAATGTGTTTGATTTGTTAAACAAGCAGAATGAATGAATAGATACAGAACAACATACAGTTGTCATACAGTTGTCTGTCCAACTGCATTCTACTATGTATGGAGTACTCATCCAAGACTTTCACTCACCAAACGTGGTCATGTGACAATAAAAGTGAGTTGAGAAAGTGTGTTCTAGATCAAATGTGTGCTCTGGATTTGATCATTTTTACATTTGAAATTGAGTCAACATTTTTGAATTTGATCCAAAATGAGTTCAGAACGTCATTACAGAATGGGAAGAATATCATTAACATTTTCATTGAAATAAAATTAAAATGACTTTAAATAAATCGACCAATAGGCTTCGCATGCAATCATATTTGCATGGTTGAATTTGCGAATTCGAGTTTGTCGTTAGAAGTAGTTTGATACACCCCTGATTAGTCAACCTGAATGGGAGAACAGATACCAACACATGTAGCATTGACTGTTTAACATGAGCTATGCCTTTTCAATAAAAGGGATTAACTTGGTTTATCAGCATTTCGCAGATACCCGATTGTTCGAAATCTCATTGTATCGAGAACCTCTGAAGGGTCAGACTATCGCTGGCGTCATTCAGGTAGATTGAAGAACCTGAGATGTGACGGTCTTGACATAATGGGTGTCTTGATACTTTTGGCCTTGTGGCACCACATTGTGGCTTTAACAAGAGTTCTTTGAACTCTGTCAAGTCTCCACCTGGGGCAGGTATGTCACGGCGACCTCATGTATCATCTCGAGACCGAAAAACCCAGAGAAGGACATTGACTAATTAGATGGTAAAAACTATGGTCATGAATCTGTGGTTAAGGCTTCGGGAAATATAATAAATTGACACTGGCCTCAAAAGCTAGGGAAGCTTTTTTTGTGTTGCCGGTCGGAGAGCGTTATTCAAGCCCTGGCTGTAAACCCATCCTTCATCTGCAGGG
This sequence comes from Triplophysa bombifrons, assembly GCA_029783895.1. Taxonomy (NCBI): domain Eukaryota; kingdom Metazoa; phylum Chordata; class Actinopteri; order Cypriniformes; family Nemacheilidae; genus Triplophysa; species Triplophysa bombifrons. The sequence continues at coordinate 12,506,263 of CM056455.1, forward strand.
CAGTTAAATAGCTGCTATTGTGCTCTATTGTGCTCCATTGTCCTGTTATTGCTGTTGTCCCGATTCCTTTCAAATTCAATTCTTTATTTGGTGTATATTATTACCCACAAGAAGGTCCTCTTCCTCAAGGCAAACAGCAGACCACGAGACAATATCAGCCGCACAAAAGACCTTCAAACTCCATTATGTTTTTTAATCTCTTGGAGGGTTTCATGATTCTCAATGCACTAGAAAACAGGTGATGTCAACGGAAGGGAGTCCTGTGGTTAAAGGCGTCCGCTGAATGCACGGCAGAGATATTCCACTCGCTGGTAGCGTAACTAATATGGGCTCTATTGGGTAGGATAGTATAGGAAGCAACGTGAAGTCAAACTGGCTATGTTGTGTTGAGACACCTTATTTATTAAATGACTCAGATTATTTGATTATGATCCTTATATATTCATACATAAATATATATATATAAATGAATTACAGTAGCAGTTAACACATTGGCTCTAGCTACCAGATTCGCCAGGTAACAAGGCATACATTTATTCAGAATGAAATGTAAGAACAGTTACATGAAGCTAAGTGTACGGGCTGCCCTTCCTGAGTTGGAGAAGCTAATTTGAAACTGTATCTTGACAAGCGACAAGCTATTAATAATTCAAAGTAGTTCAACTAGAGTCAAGCTGTTAACTACACCACGTTTAATCAATGCCGGATTTTGTTCTGCCCAAAAATAATAAGGCTTTCTAAATAAATGAATGATGATAGAATGAACAACAACAGATACATTTAGAAACATACATAAATAAACTAGAATACACCCTGTTACCTGTAAATAGAGTCATGGACAGCATATACAGATGTTTTGATCGGACGCACGCTCCTGGTCTGAAGTTAACTTTGAGTCTTTGTTTGGTAATAAGTTAACAATTTATTTAAAATGTAATTTATATTAATATTAATTTATATTAATATTAATATTTTATTACATTTGAATTGTATTAACTTCAATGAAAACTACTCAATTCTTTGATTAAGTTTGGGCCACATATCGTTCTTTTATGTTGTTGCCACTGAAACTGTATATAAATAAGAAAACTTAAAATCCCACTCAGGAATTTTAATGTTTGAGGTGTTTATTAATCGATCTACTTTCGTGAATTGTCTGAATAAACCAAATCACTGGAATGAAATACTGTATACACTACAATGCTATTCATAGCTTAAATGGCAGAAAACAGTTAAACTACCTGGGACACTCTTGTTATTTCAAACCTGTTTGACTTTCTTTCTTTCGCACAACATAAACAAAGATATTTCGAGCAATATTGGGAACGGAACGAAGATATTTCGAAGAATGTTGGGAACTGAACAACGGCTGTACTTATTGACTTCTATTGTATGGACATACAGGTTTGAAATGATAAAAGCGGTAGTAAATGATGCCTTATTTTTAATTTTCGGTTGAACTATCCCTTTAATAATAGCTTATTTTAGTTACTTCACTAAACTAAACTAAGCTAGGAATGGTCCTTTAGTTACTAAATGCAAGTCTTTCAGTTGATATTTGAATAAATGTTTTACCTGTACTTCAACTTGTATGGGATTCCTTTTGTGCCAATAAATACGAACGCGAAATAAGAAAAACCAAACAAAAATAAACAACACGAAAGAAGAAATACACTTTGAAAACGAAAACAATGAACTCCAATTGCAAACTTTTAACATACTTTCAAACAAATGCATTCATCATCAAATGTTTTCTAAATATCCTTTTCGAAAATCATTCTTTATGAATACGATGCCCGAGATTTCGTTTGCGCTTCATTATTTTTCGTTTACACCGCAAAAACTTACGTTCGGACTTCTGGCACAAACCTCTCGCGTGGGCGGGAGTTAACAGTGCTTTACTCTCATTGGCTAGTCAGATTTTGATCGACAGGTCCGTGACCTGGAAGTTGAAGAAGTCTCAGTGGCATCGCGCAACTTTAGAAAGCGATCTGGAGGTGGACGGTGAAGTTACTTGTGATTAGTTACCTTTGTTATTAAACGTTTTTTTTGCTACAGTTTGGATTGAAATGTACGGAGCCCGGCCTGTCACACGTCGGAGAAAAAAAAACAAGACCTGCTAATCCGTGGCCACAGTTTTGTAATTCGTTTCCAAGGTTTAAATATCCGTACGCACAGATTTTTAAACGGTTCCCACAGTGTGCTCTCGGATTGATAAACTGTACCCACGATTATACAATCCGTCCCCTCCGTTTTTGAAATCTGTACCCACAAATTCATAATCTGTACCCACAAATTCATAATCTGTACCCACAAATTCATAATCTGTACCCACAAATTCATAATCTGTACCCACAAATTCATAATCTGTACCCACAAATTCATAATCTGTACCCACGCTTTCGCAATCCGGGCGCACGGTTTTGCAAACTGTACTCACGGATTTGTGGCCCCTCCCTCATTTTGGAAACCTGGCGCCTTAAGCAAGGAACAGAACACGCAACATTGTGTGTTTAACAATATTTTACAAAATTAAGAATTTTCTTATAAATGAGTTGGATGACGTGACTGTCAGCTTATCGAGGGGAGAAGGTAAAACCCAGTAAAATACGAGCAATGTACCAGGTTATGTCGTTAAACATTTACATTTATTCTCGATAAAAAGTAGAATCATGGATATATTAAAATGTTGCATGAAGCATACAGCCCTTATTTCACTACTGTTTAGAACATGGTTACCGTAGTACAATCCATGGGTTTGCCGATAATCAATACCCAAACACAGGTGATTACCTTTATTACAAAAAACTATAAGCTTCGCAAGGGAGCAGGTTACCAGTGAGGAAACATACAGAAAGATCATGTTTTTGTCTCGATACATAAGAGAATTCAAATGGAACATTTACATAATTTAAGTATTTTTGATGCTTTGAAAGCGACGGACATTGCATTATATTATACATATGTTTCTGACTTTGTGCAATATACTGGATCGAACCAATCGCCATGTTCTTACCACTGAGGCACAGGAAATCTTATTAAAGCATAAAAATACTTTTGTGCCAGACATTATGATTAACATGAAAATATCCCTAACGAAGGACAGCATGAATCGAAGTGAAATTATGTTGGTCCTAAAATAAAAAAAAACATCGTTTCAAAGTTATGTGACCTCCTCTGCAGAACACAAAATATATTTTGAAGAATGTTGATAACCAGAATACATTGCCCTTATTGTATAATAATAATAATAATAATAATTATTAATATGATTATTATTAGTTTTAGTTGTAATAGTAGCCTTCAATGTAATGGACACCACACATTTCTCAAAATATATATTTTTTGTTCAACAGAAATTAAATGACATGAGGGTCTGTATTCCTGTTATACAGAAAACGTTTCAGATTATTTTGGGACATATAAAACATCTGATGAATGACTTCTGTCATATATCCCTAAATTTGGAGACTGCTTTTGCCATAGATGAAGCTCCTCTCTCCAGCAGGTGGGTCAGCATCTGCACGTATCGCTGGATATCCCTAATTGTGCTGTTTTTGTGTTGTCAATAAATCCAAATAGTCCATTTCTACACAGGATTTTTTTAGTGTCTTTAGACTAATAGTTATCCTGTGTTTGACACTTAAAATATAAAGGATCTCTTTATAAGGTAGACTCAAGTCAAAGTAATATTGAATTAAATCAAATCAATCCATACCATATGATAAGGAATAAACAATCTGCACTCAACAGTTTTAACACATGAGGGTAAACAGAGAGAGAGAAAGACAGAGTTACTAGACAGTATTCTGTACATGTATTTAAACACTGATTCCTTTTATCCATTTACATAATTGACCGCATTTGGGGAAAATAACAGCACTACTTGTTAAGAATGTAAATGAATAGTAGATGTTTCTAAAAATGTCTTTATGCAAAAAGACTAGCCGGGCTCCGTACATTTCAATCCAAACTGTAGCAAAAAAAACGTTTAATAACAAAGGTAACTAATGACAAGTAACTTCACCGTCCACCTCCAGATCGCTTTCTAAAGTTGCGCGATGCCGCGGAGACTTCTTCCACTTCCGGGTCACGGACCTGTCGATCAAAATCTGACTAGCCAATGAGAGTAAAGCACTGTTAACTCCCGCCCACGCGAGAGGTTTGTGCCAGAAGTCCGAACGTAAGTTTTTGCGGTGTAAACGAAAAATAATGAAGCGCAAACGAAATCTCGGGCATCGTATTCATAAAGAATGATTTTCGAAAAGAATAATTAGAAAACATTTGATGATGAATGCATTTGTTTGAAAGTATGTATAAAGTTTGCAATTGGAGTTCATTTTTTTCGTTTTCAAAGTGTATTTCTTCTTTCGTGTTGTTTATTTTTGTTTGGTTTTTCTTATTTCGCGTTCGTATTTATTGGCACAAAAGGAATCCCATAAACTTGCATGCTCTTTATTCTTCAATGAAAGCTCAAAGGGTGTCATCTGTCTCTATATGAGTGAATTGGGGTTTCTTTCCCCCCCTGTGAGGTGATTAATCACATCCAGCAGGAAGATGCTTTGGAAAAACATTCATGATGGTGGCTGTAAACAAATTGTATTGGTTATTTGACATGTTGGCCTGTCTTTCGGAATTCAACCCTGCTTAAGAGACCCATGTTGCATTTTGCGTTTTACTGCCTCTCTTTGGTAGTCAGAGATGGAAAGTGTTGACTGAGTATAAGTAAAACAAACCCAGATTTGATCTGATCCAAACCTGGTCTTCACAGTGCTCAGCTAGTTTTGTAATAGCATTGAGCTCTTTTTCCTTGAAACCACACATGCAATGATTTATATTGGCTGTCAGATCAAGGTTTAGATGGTGATTTTGATTTTGATTAACCAAGTCAACTGTTACGTTCCTTGACAGCAGATCTGTATATGTTTCATGGTTATAATAAAATAGTTTTTACCATTAACTTTTCAATGTAACCCAATTTTTTTGTGCATGCTGAGATATTAAATACTGCCACAATGATAGGCTATTTGAAAGCAGACAGATCTTCTTTTAGAAAAACATGCGCATTTTATGCACTAATTTACATTCAGCTCATCTACAGAGCAATCGTTTATCCCTCAGTAAATGGGTTTCGGTGTGTGTGTTCATTTCCTGTTGATCAGATTAAATGTTTGATGTGGTCTTCCAACTTGACACAATGGTGCAGATGAAAACCGGACAAATTTACTTTTAGGTGACAGACAGCAATTGGAGGGAAATTAGGTTGTATCAGTACATCACATTATACACGGTGGAAATATTGTAGCTGGAACAATCACAACCGCAGTCTGTTTAAATACGTAAAAAAAGTCATTTCATTGCTTTTCTTTGATGTGATCACTGTGTGTCCTGTAGCATGGCTGAGCTTTGAAAAGAGGAAATTATTGAGTTTATCCAATAGCAGTCAATCTTACCAGCCTGCTTTATTAATAATTTCACATTTCCCCTATTTAAATACGTGTCTTCATTCAATGTGCATATGTTGATATTATTCTGCTCATGGACATTATTAATCTGCTAATGGACAGAATTATTCTGTTCTAACATATCAGGTCTGATTCTCCGTTACATAGATGAACCAGTGTAAGGACAAACCAGAAAAAAAAACATTCTTTGGCACTTGGGCTATCAAATGTTTTTATTTAAACAGCTTCGCTTTCCTTCCAGATGTTAATAAATATTAACATTAGCAATTAAAAGTATTGCATGAAATTGTTGAATTTTCCAGTTGTATTCACACAGTGAAGTCACACATGTTTATTTTCTCTAGCAGTTACATTTCATGTTTAATTTTGATTCATTGATTGTTTTGTTTTTTATTTGCTCAAAAGATTGTTTTAAAATATGTTCCACTGTGACAATTTAACCTGCAGTGTGACAGAATCCCCTGTTTTTTGAAGACATGATTTGAAGCCTTTATTGTCATTGTGTATCCTTTATGATACGGAATTTGGGGTATGTCTCTATATGTTGCCTATAAATAAACTTAACTTCAGGAATGTTTACTACAGTAAAAGTGTGGCATCTCACCTCAATAAATTCACTTCATATTTTTGAAGCAACATCTTTGCATGTAATTCTAGCATTCTGCTGCCCTCGCTTTTTTTCAATGACTAAATTCACAAACTAAAAGCAACATTGAAATAACCTGCCATGTGTGTCACTCACCAGATTTTATTTCTGTCCTGCCTGTCTTTGAACTGTAGCTCCTTTTGCCAAACAAAGAGGCTTCCTCGTGTTCTCCCTTAAAACAGTATAATTCAAGGGCTGTTTTACATAGCACAATAGGCTAATACATGATTTAGAGAGTTTCTGCAAATCAAATGCATTAGGATAATGGAGACGCATAATAAAACTTTCAGGGGCATTAACATTTGATGCATAAAACGCAGAAGAAAAGACGAAAATCAGTCTTTGGAGTAAAAAGTATCCTCTGTGCTTTTGGAGGAACATGCATGGATAATGAAAATATTCTATCTCCCGTGAATGCATTATTGATGTGTTTATCAAATTTTGACTAGAGACCTGATCCATTTGAGGGCAAACTTGCTGTATGCATTGGCTAGGCACATTTGAAATTAATGGATATTCAGGCTGAATATGAAAAGAAATCAGTGCAAAGAGGGGCACCATTGCTCGAGTTATGACAATGTCTACCTCAGAGTATAAAATATTATATACAGTAAAACCAGTCGATGGTTGATTGCATTGAATAATTTTGGAAAAAAGTGGAAACAAAGATCACACCCAAGATGATAAACAACCTACAAATGAAGTAATATGTAAACATAGGAAAATCATCCATCTCCCATTTGACAGGGCCATGCACCTAAATGCATTATGAGATTGGACACAAGTCAAACAGTCTCTTGTCAAAACGAAGGACCAGGGTGATCTTCAGTGACTAGTTGTGATCAATCAACATGATGTTGTAATGACTTTTAAACAGTGCATATTGAATTTGTGGAACAACAGGATATTGTGACTTAGTAAAGACAATTTGGATATTACGGAAAGTCCGTAACAATAGCAGGAAAAAAGATACAGAACCAATCAATCAGGCAATTGCACGCAATGCCTAATGCTCAAAATATGACAGCAATAGCTCTTGCTTTATTATGGCTAGTCTATACATCATTCAAGGGTTTAACTAGAGCAGGTCTTGAAAAAGTCCTCCATGAGGTAAAACACAACCATTATTACCTTATTTAAAGAAAATCTTGAATATTGATCCAGTGTAGCTTCATTACCTGGAAACTGCCATGTCAGATTGATGTCTCTTTAAACTAGGTCTCTGGTCAGAGCTACCCTGGGAATCGTGCTATTGACTCCGGGTGTTTGTGCAGCCAAGCCTCTAGAGACTTTTGGTTGCATTTAATGGGATCCATCAATTCAGTTTCCCTTTTAATAATTATTGTTTTATTGTTCGCTCAAGACTGGGGCGGTTCGAAGCCCTTTCGCTTGTGTCGAGACAGCACGTTTGTTTAAGTCCTTGCATTAAGACCTTTCTTCTCTGCTCTTTGAAGATGCCTTGTTCTTTTGTTTGAGCTCTGACAGGCCCTTGCTTTGAAAGTTCAACCTCAGAAACCAAAGCAAAAATTACAGTAAATACAAGAAGCCACTAAAAGGCTCGGTTTCATATGGAATCTCAGCCAAAACATGGCTAAGGTTACACCATTAACCCAAAAGCAGAACTGTACAAATTTGCCTGCTCTTACCTTTGGATTAGCATGCAAGTAATTGAAAGTCTAAAACGCATGTCTGCTCTGAAAGTGCATTGATTTTCATAAGGTGGATGCAGGGCTCTCGTTGTTGATTTTAATAGGATCTCTTATTCCCTTTAACTCGAGTCACGGGCGGCAGATCGGCTTCATATGAAAGGACAACCTTGTAGACCTTCAGTTCACCTTGCAATCGAACAGAAATCTAAAGAAAGAAGAAAGACCCTTAAGTGATGTCTCAAAGAAGATGAAAGGGGATGCAAATGTTAAGTACATTGATCAATGCTCCTCGGTGCTCAACTCTTCTGCGCCAGTAATATCAATACATTGAAAACATCATTTGTATCAGGAGTTGTTTCTTTTAATTAAGATCTGACCCAAATCTTTGCCATTGATTTGTGCCATAACCTCATCGATAGGGCTAACGCTGAGTCCGGACTTTTCCTAGGCCGAAGGCTATGGGCTTAACATATAAGAACTTGTGAAACAGAGCACAAATGAATTATGTTACATTTTAACACACACAAACATTCCCAATAGGAAATCGAATACTGAAAACGTTCACTGCTAAGAATGTAAAGGACGTCGAATCCAGGACAATTGACGCGGAGCAAACATGGCAAATTCAATCTCAGTTTGAAATTTATAACATTGACTAAATTGTTGCTTGTGGTGACTGACACGCCCTGCAAGAATCAGTTTTACTTTACAGATATGTTGTGGCTTTCTTGTGTGATGGCATCTGTTGAAGCTAAAGCAATGTTGGTAAGTTGGAACTGCTGCCCGTTTTTCACACCCTTTGCCTTCATGACAAAAATCAATTTCTCTTACCCAGATGGGCTTCTCATTGATACAACCGTCTGTAGGGAGCCTTACATATGAACACCACAATATTCCCAGCACAACTGCTGGTCATTCATCAGTTCTGTTGGAGTTTACCATTTATTTATCTCTGAAAACACTTCACGGCTACTGGAAAAATCTATGTACCACAAGGACTGTCAAAATATTTTTTTTGCTCTGAAGTTGCTACTTTACTCCTCTGGAGAATCTCAGTTGTTGCATTTAATTATTACATTTGTCCCAAATATTTATTCAAATACTTTTATTGATACTTGACAGTAAGTGAAAGTTATATTGCTTAAGCATTCAATAGCTTAGCCCCAAAAAAATGAAACTTGATTTACAGGAAAATTTATATTTTCAAGAGGTGGCCTGTTAACCCATGTTAACCACACACAATTATATAAATTAAATTTAAATCATATAAATTAGCCCTCTTGTAAAATACTTAATTGTCAATCATTTGATACTGGGGAACGTGATAAGAAATAATTCTAGTATATAATATAATGAAATGTGTTCCTTCTGATTGTAAACTTGGGTTTTCTGTCAAATCCGAGCATAGTTTGAAACATTGTTGAGGTTTCCCATGTACCTCTAGAGGACAAAGTATAGAAATTGCTATTTGGTTGAAAATCTTACTCTTGTCATACAGAAACATATGTGACACCTGATTTGTGATTTTTTCATTGCTTCCAAAAGACAAAGGCCAACATTGACCCAATCGATGCAATCTTTCCCATCCTCTTAATGCTAAAGGTCCAGCTGGTCCATTTCTTACTTCCAGTGTGATGTTTGATTTTCTGATGTTGGCGGCTCACCTAATACCATGAAAGCGTCTTATGCACTTCCTAGCTCTCTTTCGGCCCCTATCAGTTTGTTTCTTCCCAAGCGTGAGGTGGAACAGCCTCATGAAACAACAATACCTTCGCCTCAGGTCATCTTCTCAGACGCCCCCCATCTGACAGCAACCGCTCTTGCCATCCTGTTGAATACACCCCCAGCCAGAAGCACTCGTCTTCTCTTTCTATGGAGCAGTCCAGCACCCACCCACCTAAACCCAAACCCCTCAAGTGCTAAATTTGTTTGCACCCCCCTCTAACCTCCCTCCCCTAGAGCCTCAGTGAACCCCATGAAGAAGAGTCAAAAATGGGTGAAAGGAATCAGTGGAGGCTTTGAATCTCCATGGACATTTTACCCAATGCCTGCTCAACTCCGATTGCGCAGGGCCACAAACAAAATCCAATAGAGGGCTAATCTGATCATCTCATCCCCACTTTTCATGCTGTGTTTCCCTCAGAACGCCTTGTACTAGTTCCAGCCTGGGAGCGTGTGATAAGACACTGAAAATTTAGTCATCATATTCTGCGCAAAGGGGCTCTGAGAAGGGATTATGATATTGCTATAACCTTACATTGGATGTGGACAGGGGCAGCAACCAGCGAGACCGCAATCCCAAACACTGTACCCCATCACCCCCCCAGCCCCTTATATGACTCCCTCTCTAAAGGTTGGCTTTACCAGATTAGCGCAGACTAACCATCATCATGTTGAGGGAGATAAGAAGACAGGTTTACCGCTGTGGAGTATGTTTCGTTGGGGAGGGGAGGGGTGATAATAGAGACCATTACCTCATTTTTGTGCGTGTTGACCATATGAAATAGTGTCTGAGAAATATGTCAGCTTGACTGAAAGATATGCTTTCCGGATGCCTTTCATTTGTTCACCTGTGTTGGGAGAATGCTGCATGTGAAGAAATGTTTTGACTGTTAAAAGTCTTATGGATTCACTGCATTCCACAAAAGATTATTAAAGTTTTTGTTTACATAATATATATGTGTGTGTATGTGCTGTTTATTATAATTATGATATATATAATATATTATATATAAGAACACAAACATTGATTTTCCGTATATTTAAAAAAAATATTCACATGTGTGTACATTTTAATATTTCTATTTAATGGACATTATATATAAATATAAATATGTGATATATAAATATATGATGTTTTCTTAAAGTATACATTCATGTGTATTTTTATATTCAAAATTATTATTATAAACATTTATTATGTAAACAAAAAGTTTTATCTTTCATACGATTAGTCACAATAATTGTTTGACAGCTGAAAGTATTATTATACATTTTTATTAATAATAATAATACATATTTGTATTAGTAGATACATATCTACTAATATATATAAATAAACACATTTAGTACATCTAGTTTTAATACTATTGAAAGGTGCCGTCTGTCCAACCCATGGAAGATGGAGCAGTGCTCCAGAAACCTGTTTGAAAGTCATTGTCAGTGTTTTTATTTGATGGCACAGATATTACAAAAATAAAAACTTAAATTTACATTCATTTTTAATATATTTTGTTTGTATTATTTATTATATTATCATTCATTAAAAAAAATGCAACAAATAATTTTATGAATACCATAAGTCCTTATGATAAAGTTTGACCTTCCAGGTTAAAATGTTTTAATTTTCATTGTCAGGCAATTCAATATTTGAATTCTCATATTATGTTCATTATGTTCCTCAAAGCAAAATATCTGTCAGTTTAACTTATTAAAGTCAAGCTACATCAGAAATAATCGACAAAAGGTCAGATGCTGAGGTTATAATAATGTATATATTTGCAGCTCTTCAAAGTTTGCTTATTGCACTTGTTAGCACAGCATCTGCAGCAAAGGTGAACTGCTGATATGATGAAAGCAGACAGCTCTAGTCTCCAATACAAACACATTCGGGAACTTTTAATTGTTTTTAACAAATACACCTTGACATATACCCTACTAGAATACTAGTGTCAATGGGTTGCTCAGCATAGGCTCCCATGATGAAAATGGATAATTTGGTATAGGAATCATCAGTCTAATTACCCATGTAGCAGTAAAGATGAAAGAAAGGTGACATACTCGTTCTTCTATTCGCTGCAAAGAAGATCTCACGTCAAAGCCCACCAGCCAAGCTTTCAAAGCGATGTGAATAAACTCATAATAAATAGACCTATTGTGAGGTAAATGTGCAGACAGGAATAGCTCGATGTGTGTTATCTGACCGGGTGATCTCCTTCTGCCTGTGTGACAGCCCAATAAAAGGGTTTTGAATTAGCGACGGCAGAGGAGCGCGTCTCATACGTTCATGTACAGAGGCTGGGAAGGCCCTTTCATCAATGGCAGGGAACATCGCTAATTAAACATATTGTCATGGTTATGATGATGATGATCTGTGGGAAGCAGATAAGCAGTAGCACATCAACGCTCGCATCCACTCATGCAGTGGTGTCTCTTCTCACAATAACGGGCCCTACAAAAGACATCATGGGTGGAGGGATCATTTTTCATGCATCTGTGCTGCGAAACTGTCAGATATGTTTATTTCTCAACCGAGGAGCATTAGTAATGTGTGGGAAAATGTCACTACAATGTCACATACAATGACATACAGTTTTAAAAGACGGATTAAGGTAATATATGTCTCATCGGGTTTACAATCCAATGCTGCTTTGAGATACCGGTGAGTTAGATCTCATTGATAACCATTGCAAAAATAATAAATAATCTTTAACTCTTTTCTGCTATGAAATTTGATGGTGAATCCATCAATCAAGCACTAACATTTAAACAAAGATGCATCATAAAAATATAATATAATACGTTTCCCACATACAGTTTACATTTTCTTGTAAAAATATAGAATGTTTTTTTCTTTAATTGTTTTTAATTTGGAAATTATTGATGTTGTTTTTTTCTCTATTCACAATGTTTCCCTTCGCGTTCAACAGAAATCGCACATAATTAAATATGTGGAACCAATACGAATTTGGTTGAATTGATATTGGAATGACATAAGGGTGAGTAAATGGTATATCCCTTCAAATATTGATTTGGGTGTGGATTCAACTGTTGTCTCTGGCTCTGACAGTAGCTCATCTCAGTTTATTGTTTAGTTATATTTCAACCTTATTCTGAGTCATATTAAACCTCACCGAAAACATCTCATTGAGACAAATGTGTGCCAGAGTACAGGAAGCGGCTTCCTCAACCACACCTTTCTCACTTCTCATCTTTCATCAATATTCCATTGGGTAACCCAAGACCCAAACGATTCCATTGCTCCCAGTTGGTTTTTACAGGTTTATATTATTCTGAACCCGGTGAGAAAGTGAGAGAGCCTGGCCTAAACTCACGTCGGCTCATTCATTCAGCCTCATTCTGGAGGAAAAAATCAATCGTTCCATTCTCCTTGGATGGCTGCCCACTATGAATGGAGCCCCATCTGAAATGAAATAAACATTTTCTTTCTGTAGATTGCCAGCTATGATAGATTTGTGGCACTACAAACAGATTGCGGTTCACTTTACAAAATGGAAATGCTGGACTTGTGTCTGCTAATCATCTTATTTCACCAAGCCTTTTGAATTTGTTTGATTCAGTTGGTCAAGGTGCAATCCAGGTACAACACTAATCTTGATTGTATTATTTGAATGGCTTGTTATATCATGAGTAGATTTAAAGGTGATGTCTGTAATTCCGTCAGTCCAATTTATGATTATAGTCAACTAAAAGTAAGCCATTCATTTCCCCAAATAATGTGTCTCTGTGGCACTTTCAACATTGTTGTGTTTATTAATATAACACATGAAATAGCAACATTGATTTAACTAGTGACATAACTTTGGGACATGATAATCTGGTCAACAGACGGGTAGAATGTTTGGCAAACCTGATTGAAAACAGACATTGTTTATTCCCAGGTTAACATTGAATGAATGAATACATGTCTTTGTTCTGATGAACAAAAAGAAATATATTTGGAAGAATGTTAGTACCTGACATTTCTGGGACATCATTGACTACCATAGTATGATTTTTTTGTGTTCTGTTACACACAAAATGAGATATTTTTAAGCATTTTTGACAGCAAACAGTTCTAATGCAACCTTGACAACAATTTTACATTTTCCTACTCAATGATGTCCCAGAAATGTCAGTTTCTAACATTTTTCCAAATATCTTTCTTTGTATTCAGCAGAACAAATAAATTTCTACAGGCTTGGGACAACTTGGGGGGAGTAAATCATGAGAGAATTTTCATTTTTGGTTGGACTACACCTCTTTAAAAACTAAACCAGGAAGGCTTTACAAAGTGTTCTGAAGTATGTTTTAGCACAGTTAGTGTTTAAGAAAGACATTCATTCTTGTCAATCTTGGTATAAAAAGTGTGTTTTTTTGGAGGGGGTTATTCCGAAGGGGATATAGTGATATACTTTTTGTCTTCTCTCATTCAAATAGGATAAAGACTTGGACTTGAATAAAATAGCTACAAATATCTTCCCGGAGGCTCTGCATATATTTCCTTAAAGATACTTTTTTAATTATGTTCAAATTATTCAATGTTATTTTGGATTTACATTTTTTTCCATCTTTCACTACATTTTATTACTGCATACCAAACAATTTCTTCTGAAGTAAGCAAGGCCAGTTATAAGTTGCACGCTATGAGGATTTTGAAGAGCCCATCCTTATTTCCAAGTGAGTGCAACATTACAGAAACTAAGATGTGGGATGTTTCTGTGATCAATTAGTACGATAACTGTTCCACATCACGTTTCTCACTTCCCGCTCTCTCTGAAACAGAGGGTAATTTCCTCTAAAGGGGTTTGAAGACATCACAGTTGAGGCAGTGGATTTAGCCTGCAGATGTTCCCTAGGCAATAGAATGACTAGTCAAACATGCTCACAGCAATCCTAATCTTGCTCTGGGACATCGACTTGACATGAAAGGCTATTTTTTACACATTACCCTGGTTAGAGTTCTTTCTACTTTATAAGCTCTCTATTGGTTTTAACAGAGCTGCTCTGACAGCTAGCATTCATATTCCAGATGGGTTCTCTCAGGGAAACGTTTCAGATTCACAGAACCGGTTAAAGACATACACTTGCAAAATGTCTTGTACAACTAAAACATCATTCAAAGGGCTTTGGAGAGGATGCATGGGAGAGTGTCAATGAACGTGTTTTCATCACTCATCTCGTTCATAATGAATGTGATTTATTCAGGCATGAAAGGAGACCATTTAGATATATTTTCTCCAGTCTTGCATAGTGTGGGATTTTTTTCATCAATAATCCTGGAGCTCATAATTTCCCCACTTGTAGTGAATGAAAAATAGTAAAATAAATATAATATTACGACGCCCTCTGAGAGTCTACGGTCTGACTGATCATCCCAGCTCCACCTCAGGCACTTCCATCACCAAACAAGAGCAAAGATCCTTTCATCATATCAACATTGTTTTCTTTTTCTTTTCTCATGTAAGCTTGTCTGTGGCTCAGTGGTTAGCAACGCCAAAGTCATGGGTTCGATCCCAGGGATTGATCATACCTAGAAACAAATGAGTACTGCAATGCAGTGTAAGTCGCTGTGGATAAAAGCGTCGGCCAAATGCATAAATGTAAATGTAAAGCTGCTTTGAAACAAAGCAATTTATAAATAACATGCATTGAATTTAAATAATCAAATATTAAAATAAGAATACACAATAAATAATATTTTAAACAGGTTTTGCATATACTTAATTTACGGTGAACCATGTTATGTGTCAGTAATAATTTTACATTCAAAACACATGGATACCAACAAAAAATCTGCAAAAATATAATAGATTATATGGTTTAACAGGGTTCATAAAGTTACCATGTTGTATTTTACTATCTTCCATGGTGTCCTCTCAATGTGAAACTCTAGATCTCAGTTTCATTAGGTATTGTCAGAATCTCCTCTGAGGGACGTATTTCATCAATGGGTCTATACGTTCATGTTCACAGATTTCTGGCAGTGCAACAAAAGCATTAGATAAATCCATTACAGTTTCTTCACATTGTTTGAAACAAGCAATCTTTTTGTTATACCGTTGTACAATGCAGATTAAAAAAATTGCTTATGAAACTATACTTGAGACAAGTATTAAATAGATGAGAACTGGTTCTCAATTCTCAAAAATTTAAAGATGTAAATTGGTGAATTAAATGATTAAGACATTGAGGCGTGGAATAAAATGCTTTAATTTTCTTCAGCATTACAGGAAATCCCTTTAATTTGATTAAACAGTTTAATCCTTGAAATTTCACAGAAAGGGGTGTGAATACATGCAAGTATTAAAAAGGGAGGGTGAGTGGGAACAATATCCTACTTCTTATTGTGAATGAAGTATTGCTTTATAATCTTGTTGCTTGACACATGTTCTTGCAAATTTGAAAGCCGATTTAATAGGTCACAAAGGAGGTAGAAGATGAATATGTGTCTCATTTGAAGTTATTGGCGTTAACAGCAGGGTGACAACTAGCTGTGTTATATTACAAATTAGCATGACGGTATCTACACAAGATAATTGTTTGGCCTCAAAACCGCCCCAGACCACATTAGTCTGAGGTAACAAATCAAACTTCATGCACAGCCGTTTCCTCACAGGACCTCAAGATTGTAATTCCACCCCACCTCCGTTGATTTTCATATATCTATTACATTACTTAGGCAAAGCACTGTTTAGATGTCCTCAGACGATGAATGTTAAATCTTCTGATATGTGCAAAATGGAATTTGGAGACTCCAGCGAGAAACGGTCAGCTGTTTAAACAATGACTTTATTTAGTCCACCCTCCAAGATTTAGATGAACTGGATTTCATAATACATTTCTAAAGGTGTTTAATTACTTGCTACTAAAGAGGCCTGATCATGGAAAATGATTACTGTTTATGAGGAATCCCATGATGTTTCTCCCAGACAATACTTTAACCCCAGGATAGAGGTCAAAGTAGAATGCAAATATTAAAGGGTTAGTTCACCTTAAATTGTCATATTTTGCCTACTGTATTGCTTTAGGCCTAGAACATTGTAAAACAACAATGCTGCCTCAATTTAAAACTTTGATTCTGCGTCTCTTTTCGAACCATGACAGCCCCTGGTCATTGTATCATTCTGTTGTATGGAAAACAGTGTGTAATTCTTTAAAACATATCCTTTTGTGTTCCACGGAAGAAGAAATTTGGGTATAAAAACAACGGAAATCATTTTCAATTATGATTCAATTTATGCTTCACAAGAGATATTCCTGAAATAAAACGATAAGATGCATCTAAAATACCCTTCCATCTTAAACAACATGAAGTTTCAGCAGTAGAAATCCTATGTTTAAATGTTTCTCATTCCCAGCACATCATCTCCCTATACAAATATGTCAAACCAATACGCGTTGTCCTTCCATACATGTCTCTTTCCTTCCTTCCTTCCGGCCCGGCCTAATCTTCTCTCTTCTCCTCTCAGTGTGCATCTAGGTACAGATTCCTTTGAAAATTCATGAATCACGCAAACAAAATGTTTGAGTTTACTTTCAGGTGTTGCGAGTCTATAGAGTTAAACTGCCCGAGCGTTATCTTGTCTGACAAGCAAAGCACGTACCAACACGCAGCACACAGATGTTCGCACACATCAGCACACACATGCTCCTTCTGGGCCACAGTCTAATGGGATGCGATGGCACTTCCTTTGGGCTGTTTTGCAGAGCTGGGCTTTCCTTTCTTCTTCAGGAAATGGATGCATCAGATTAATAACTAGGATTCATCTAGTCTTCATAAGAAGCTGGAGAAGCTTTGATGAATTCATTGTGTGTCTGTGTGTTTGTGTCTCATCGCTTTACCCATGTACCCTTGCTTTTATTCTCGAGGGGGTTCAGAAGAGGGCAACAGATGAAATGATTTATCTAAACTATACGTAGTTCAAAACGTAAAAAGATCCGGCAGAATTCTGCGTTGTGTTTCTTCGTCGTTTCCTGTAGGCGTAAAGGAAAAAGCCCAGCAGCAAAGCGTGGTATCGGCATTCTGCTTAGCAGCGATTCACACAAGTATTGTTAGACTCTCATTAGCATCTTAAGCCGACGTGTATGATATTGTCTCAGCTGGGCCGGGGGGTTGGTGAGTGTCGAATCTGAGCGCTGTTAGCACCGATGCCCACTTTTGATCCCACCCACACTGGAAATCCCAGCCTTTGATGTCTTCTACAGAATTTGCACAAGGAGAAGCAGGGCTGGATTAAGACCGGCCTGCATTGCTCATCACTCTTTTCCAACAGGCCTGCGTTCCAACTTAGCAAACTTCACTTTGTTTGCTCAGTAAATAGATGTCTCTATGTGGCGGCTCTTCTGGCTCTTTGTTGAGGGTTCCAGCTCTCTGTTTTAAAGCTGATCTAGAGTCCCCACCACGCAGAGGAGGCATTCACCAGCTGGGTGGTTAATCGGGGACACGGGGACACCCCGGGGCATTTCACAGTGAGTGCCTTTCCTTCAGCTAGGAAGGAGCAAGACTAACTCCACTGGTCCAGCGCCATGTGAGCCCACCTGAATTCAGTCACATACCTCTTTTTTGATGAAGAGGAAAATCTAATGAAAAAAACTCTTTTTGCTCACAAACTTATTGTAACTGTTCATTTTTGGTTAGTTATTTGACCATATGGAGGCCAGGGTGGGGTCTTTGATGAGACCCCTGTTGAGAGGGTGTTTGGAAGGGTAAACAAACAAATGGGTTAACTAGCCTTGCACAGGGCTGGTTCGATAGATAGTGGAAGGAATTGGGAGGAAAGTGGCACCTCAGGGGAAAATGCTTCGTCTGCTTGAGATCAGCGGAAGCAAAAATGGAAGATGGACACCCATTTACATTAACACATCAGTGATGTATGTTTAGTATTCAGCGATCATCCTGTGAATTATTTTGCATTTGAGTTCACATGACTTCGGAGGTCAACAAGTCTGATAATGATGCGATTTACTTGACAAGCTGAGTAAGAACTGTGAATCTAAGGGTGAAATGTTAAAAACAAGTTAAAGTTATACGAAAAAGTTACTGTAATGTATAAAACGACACCTTTAGGTGTAATTCATAGTCATTGTTTTGAATGCTCTGTCATTTTGTTCCATACCAAAGCGCTTTATTGCAATTAGAAATGCATGAATACCCAATCAAAACAAAAGTGAAATGGGTCAGGTCTAAGTTCAAGTAAATCATTAGGGGTCAATGTAGTCATTGCTTTGTGGACTTTCAAACACTAACTGGCCTCGTGGATCATTACCCTGCTAATTATACATCTGCCATCAAGGTCTTTTCCACCTCGGTCAATACCATCAGACATACAGGGACATGTGGTGCTGAATAATCAATCATATTGTAGTGTCTCCATTATGCCCGACTGCAACTCTTCTTTGAAACTAATTTTTGTTTAATCCAGTTTAAGTACTGTCAGATCATGACTGTCACTCTGCATATTAAACCGAACAGTTTAAGGTCCACGCGAAATACACGCTAAGAATGATCATAAAACGAATAGCTCCTCTTATTTTGGATTGCATCAAAGCCGTTGTAAAAGGCAGATAAACATGCACCTGTGACGCCAGATTCATATTGTTTGGCTACCGTCAATAGACTTGGCTAATGAACTATAGTATTCTGCAGAAGTTTATTCCAAATCATTTCATTAAAAATAACGTATTCGTTTAGCCCCCCCCATGAAATCATCTCTGGTAAAATCGCTGTAATTGCACACCTTTGTCGCTTTCTTTTGTTTAAGATGAACATTAAAGAGTTCATACCAATAGCTCTTGATTTCTACAGCCAGATTTTTGGTCTAATCTCAATCCTCCAAATGTCTCCTAAAGGTTACTTAGGTTAAATTGTATTTGATTAAAATCTGGAGATTTGCAGCTCCTTTTTTCCCATGCTTGCTTTGGTCTGCTGGGAATAGAGAGAGAAAAATAGCCTCCATCAGTTGGTGCCTCTCCATCTCTCTCTTTCTTTCTCTCCCTCTTGTCGGATGATGAAGAAGAAAAGAAGCCCTGAACGTATGCGTGTGTGTATGTGTGTTCGACCGGTCCCCCCCAAAAAAGTAAATAAAAAAAGCTTGCCACTGTTTATCAAGCCACAGCAAATCCAATTAGCCCATGGCCTGCCTCCCAACCCTATTAACCTGCTCAGCTGTGAGAGCTCTCAACAGCACTGCCAATATCTCATTTCTCCTGCCACTGATAAGATCGGCTCAAGATATTCAATGGGTTTCACTTCTGCTCAATCACATAGATGCCGAGACTTAACCGCCACTGTCTGCGGCCTTCCATACCTCCCCTCTCTTTCTCTTTCTCTCTCCATGACTCTCCTTCTCTCTAGTTCGCTCATTCTTTCTTTTTGTTTTCCACTATCCATTTTACATTTTTTTTCTCTTGTACGTACACAGAATGACCCCCCGCCCCACCCCAAAAAAAGCATCAGGACACTAAGTTGCGGGGGTATGGTTAGTTTCCCCCAGACGGAGATCAAGCGGAGGGAGCGTTTGACAGGAGAGAAACTGATTTTCCTTATCACGGCCTGCCCACAAAGGGCCAGGCCAGGCCCGCGTGATTAGCATTCCTTGGTGGAGATGTGTCGGCCGCGCTTCTATCACAGAGACAGATTGAGCCTTTCACTCACACCAGCCGCTGACTGACACATGGCCCGACCAGGAGGACAACATTGTTATTTGAGTTCAGAAATCAATTTGTATCAAATGTACACTGTAATTTATTTGTTGGCTTTGAAGGAAACCTGGCTAAGATAAATGGGAATGGACTGTTTTCTTCTCCTCCTCTCGCCCGTAGCCGAGCTGATAAAGTTCTTGTGAAACCCATGATAGTTCCAGTCAGAGCAAAAGTGACAAAACATGTTTAAAGTTGTGCAGTGATCTCTAAATCTCAAAAAGAACACCTTGTTGGACATGATAGAACATTTCTACCTTTTCGCACCCCTCTGTCACAGCCGCGGTGACATGCGGCTTTAGTATTATTTATTTATTTTTTTGGCTGACATTTTCTTTATCGGCCTCATCTCACAGGAAGAGATGTTTGTAGCGCATTTTTTATATATTTTCAACTCCATCCCCAGCAAGCCGCCGAGCTCAGAGATCAAGATATGCTTTCAGGATTAAAAAGATTAATTTCAGCCTCTCATGTATTGAGCTTTTGAAACAATATTCATGCATGATCATACGCTTACACAACAGGAAATGTTCTATAATGTTTCTGAATTTGGAATTGCATTTTAATGTACCACAGATGTGTTATCACATTATATTACACAATATACTGTCTATGCTTACTAATTGTATATTAGTGTGTGGTAATTAGACATATTACTTAAAGCAAATTAATAAATGTATGGATATACGGTCCAAAGTCTGAGATAAAGTGCTTTTCTAGCTCACACTATGTTAGCAATAATAATAATAATAATAATATGCAAATAATACACCGTAAAAAATGTGTTGCAAAAGTACATAAAAGCATATGTCGTTAATGAGTAATTAAATCATTTTATGGTGTATATTTTTACATTATTTACACCTTAAACACAGCATAACTTTCAAGAAAGGGTGACATTTTCTTTATGTTTGTTAGAAAATTACTATACAGCATTTATTTCCTGATTTACTTTGAACACAAACTTCCCATATTTATGCAAATCTAATCCACATAAACGTATGCCTTTCTCTTTCATTTGTTCTATCACAAACATCTGGTGAGGGGACATTCTAGCTGAGGACTTGCACAGCGTAATCTAATAAACTATGGAAAAATACACAGGCATGTAAACGAGAAACCATTTGCTCCCTGTGTCCAGGCGTCTGACAGATTTTTTACAAAAAGATGAAAATTCCATAAACATCTCTTTCAAAAAAAAGAATCAATCCTATTAGAACCAGGAGCCAGTTGAACATTTCTATCTCGCTTTCTTGGAGCTTGAAAAAAAAAGCAGGTGGTTATCTAAAACACATCAAATATGTGCTGAGCTTCAGGCTCGACACTGGAAGGCTTCTTAGTTCATTTTTTCGTGGGGGCCAAAAGCATGTTGTCCTGAATTGGAGTCCAAGCGCAGATATGCAAATCCCCCTCAAAAGGAAGACCGATTGAAAAAGGATGTCTGTGAGGCTCAGAGCGGCGTACTCTGAAGCCAAACAAGATTAGGAAAATTGAATCATTTCAAAAGCTGTGGGCAGAATGTAAACTTGTTAGTGTTCTAATCCTTAGGCCAGGTGACCATTTTCACATCTATCTACACTGCGAAGAGAGACGCAAACGAGTGCCAAGCAATGTAGTCAGGTTTATTGGAATTAAATAATCGCTCGCCTCATTCTCATTGCTGTAAATGAAGCCCTGCTTTCATTTGTAACCTTTTTGTATCAGGCAGACTCCAGTGGTCCGGCAGTAACGTCCAACATACAATTTCCATCCTGTTCAACATAATTCACTTTCTCTAGACCAGTTGTGTCTTGCAAAAATGATTTAAGAAAAAATAAAACAGGACAGCTAGAAGAAGGAACATCAATATGATCTTTTGTCTTTATGGTCTTTGTGATCTGGAAAAAAATGTCTTTTCACTATTCAACTTTAAACTGTAAGCATTTCTGTCTGGCTACTTCCTGTTTATTACCCAACTTTCCAGTGGGATGGGTCGAATACTGTTTGTTTTCACAACACAAATACTTCCCTTAATAAATGATTACCAACATGATTAAGTTCTTACATGCATGCATTATTTTTATATAATTCCTATCCCTGAAGACCTATTTATGACATCCACTTAGGGCAACCTGACATTTTTTTTTACATTTTTAGTCATTTGGCAGACGCTTTTATCCAAAGCGACTTACAGGGACTTATTACAGGGACAATCCCCCTGGAGCAACATGGAAAATAACTTTTCACAACTAATCACTAGAATTTAAAGATCTAAACTGTGGTACAAAAAATCTCTGTCTTTAAAAATATAAACGAAAACAATAACAGTCTGCTCAAGAACTACATGTGCTATGAATATTCTGCAGGAAAACATAAGTTGACCTGAAATCAATAAACTCAGGCATGATAACGCAGTGGCTGAATTCCTCGTGCAGATATGATGGCAGAAGAGGATAGTGACTGGCAGGGCATTAAATAGAGCTTTTGTGTCAGCTCCAGATCACTGGGTAAATATCCAAAGCTTGTCAGGTTACGTCGGGCAGACACTCAGACTGCCGTGCCCACTGCTGGTCGATACAAAATGTTTTTTTTACAAATTCTGCCCAGCACATAGACTGCCAAGTTAAAAATAAACAAAAAAATATATGTAAATAAATTGTTCAATCCAGAGTAGTCTTATTTCTTTCATACATCCTATTTTTCCTCTTCTGTGGAGCACAAAAGGAGATACTCCTGCAGGTTTATATTTACTAAAAGTAAAATGACAGTAAAGTGCTGAACACTCTAACTCACCATGAATGTAATTAATGTCTGAATTGTATTACAAGTCTTCTAAAATCATATAATAACCAATAATAATTACCAACCGAACATTTCCTCCTTCTTTGCAGCACAAATAAGGCATCATTAGGTTTTATGACAGGTTTGACTTCAATAGCAAGATGACCTTTATCATAAACACCTTGTCTGATTTGAGAGCGAGATGACTCAATGTAAAATCCTACGTCTTCAGGAACTTGGAATGCCAAACAAAAGTCACATGGACTACCTTTATAGTATCTAAGTGTATCTGAGCTTGAACACCATGGTTAATATGAACTATTGCTATATACTGTATTACAATAAATATTACTAAACAATAGTGGCGTATTATATTATTTTATAAATGTTTTTTAACAGTTACATTTTTGGGTACTGGTAGGTGCTTATTGGGAACTGGGAACAAAATGTGCCAGGTAAAATGTTGCTTTGCCTAGTTTGCTATACCTCTGGAAATGTTTAATAAAAATATTTTATGCCAACTGCATGTTCACTTTTTATTGTATACAGCAGGGTTGCCCAAACTCGGTCCTGGAGGGCCACTAGTGAGACCTTAACTGTTCGGGTGGGTTTAAATGGGGTTAGAGCTAAACTCGGCAGGACATTGGCCCTCCTGGACCGAGTTTGGCAACCCTGGTATGCAGAGATGTAAGGGATTATGGAAAAGTGTTGATTTAACTATACAAACACTATTCTGATGAGAACAACGTGAACTAAATTGAGCTGGTTAATGACAGCTATTTGCAGACCTGATTTATAGTAAATGATGGACACGTTTTGAAATATAGGCTGACATTATACAGATTAAACAGACATTAAAAGTCCTCGTACATTGGAAGTTGCAATCGTTTTTACTTCCGTATTTTGACACATTTCTGAATAAAATGGAATTTCTAATGAAACAAATAGTGGCCGTGACTTTCGTCTTTCTCTGATATTTTATTGGATATATAAAAACTGCTGTTGCATTTTCAAATGGAACTGGCAGCAGACTGACAGAGTTGAAGTGGAGGAGTTACCGGATATATACATACATCATTTAAGATGGAAAGTAATTACAGGAAGGAAGTGCATTTAAAAAAGAGAATGGCCCACATTGATAAACTATTTATAATAAACGCTGCAACATTTAATAAAAAATAGGCATTGTAGTTTTTTATTTCATTGGAGTTTAAAGGATTCAAGCTTAATAACATTATGGTCTATTGTGGTTTACAAAGCTGTGACCATTGGGTGCATTTACTTATGTAATTTCTTTAAATAGCCTTTTCTAAATAATGAACTTTAATGTAAAACTGCGTTATATAAAGTGGTATATAAAGAGAACTAAAATAAATAAAGGTGACATGATTTAAATGTGGTCCATCTCTTGGTACCGCTTATAATGATATAGTCCTACTAAATCTTGACATTCGCATTTGATCGGCTGGAAACTTTCTCAATATGACCTTTTGTACTTTCTATTTATAGCACAACGAGATCTGTGCTACATGAACAGTGAAGTGATCCCCTTCTTATTGGATCTAAGATGTCTTTATAGGAGATAAACATAAACTATAATGTGAGTCACAAATATCTGTGCACAAACCAGTTAAGTTTTCCAATGAGACAAAAAGAGACTTCTTATGACTGTGTTAACAAATTGACAAATGTTTTCCAAAATGATAAACAAATCGGAAAATATTTAAATCCAACACCAGTATATGAATGGGCGGTTAGAGTCCCAAGATCATCACCGTACCCCCAATCTTGTTAAATCCAGTGCCTGTATTTATGTAAAATGTTATACTGCCAAATGTGCAAGTGTTAAAACTCAACATAAATTGTTTAAATATCCCCATAAATCTTTCACCAGAGACGTTACATGGTTTAACAACAGGGGGACACAATCACAAAATCCAATAGCCCTTTAATGTAGTGGCGACAATTACTTTGTGAAATGTTTGCTTTAGTGAAATGACCCCAGAATGCTATGCTAACTCTCAAAGCTAAACTGCAGGATTAATATTGGTCCAAAAGGGGTTGCACTATACCATGTTAGTAACATTCATGCCTATAAACAGAATTAGTGCTCCCATAATATTAATCGCAAACATGAAACAAATACAAATAGAAAATGCAGACTCTAAAGGTGGGCATAGAGTGCGTGGATCTTTCACTGTACAGGGTCTGAGCCAAATGCAATGTGCGAGAGATGTGTGAGATTTTTACTGCTACAGGTAATACTACGTACTATATTGCAAAACAAATTCCTATGATCTAGTCTTGAATTCTTGATGCGGTCTTGGCGATGCAAGATTTCTGCTCAACAGCGACACTATAAGGAGCTTAACTTTCGAAAATAATGGCACATTGATAAATATCCCCTGGAGTAGGAGAATGGTTAGGGTTAAAAGTGTCTCCCATAAATATATACAGTTCTTCAAAAGGATGTCCATTTATGAGATCAGAAAAATGGCAATTCTGATCCAATATTGGGTTGTTCGGTTGATATTCTCTTAAGATGGTGCACAGAGGTGACGGAAAGGTATTAGAAAAACCTGCTAGCTTCACCTGTGTGATATTAGTCATGAAATACAATCTCATCATTTTAAATTGCTTTGTGCCAAGTCCTGAGTCTAAACGGATCATTTAACGTTTTGGTGAGAAGAGGAAAATTCTTAATTTGTAGACTTTCTACGGGAATCATCATTTTGGGTGGAGAAATAGAGAGCAAATAGAGACTTCTGGTAAGTCTCCTGCCTCTCCGATATAAAAAAGAATAGTTACAGAAGAGATTTCAATAATGACACACATTGTGGACAGATATGCCAAAATATCAAGATCTTCAATGTAAAGTTGTGACAAGAAACACTATCACAAGCTTTTTTTTGTTATGGTGTCCAAGAATGACTTTACTGTACAACAACAATTGTCTCATTTTTGTTTGGTTTTCTTTTCAAGAATATTTATAAAAACAAAATTGAGACAATGTTGATTCATAAATGAGACCTCAGACCCCTGAGCAATAAAACGGTCATGGGTCACCACATGTTGACGTTGATCTGACTTCTTATTCTGTTGGTTCTATGTTCTGAAGCACTTGATGGGTAAAACCGCTCTCCTTCACCTTGTCACTCTTAGACGTGCTTTGGTTTTCCTTGGAATTTCTGGACAAAAGGTGGTCGTGCGCATTGAAATCCTGCCGGGCCGACTGGGGTCATGTAGCCCGATACTGAATTTCCCTTGCCTTTGTGCAATCTTAATTGTCTGTCATTTCTGTCTGCAGACCCGACTGTGGTCGGCCAAAATAAGACCTATGGAGACATGAGGTGGAGCAGTAGCCTCACTTTCATCAAGGGATCGTTTTCCAGCGCTAGCGTCGCTACATAGGGTTTGTGTTTCGTTCCTCATAAAAGTAGCTCTTGTTTCACCATCGCTCTGCTTTGTCTGGATACCCAGCTAATCTGTCAAGCTGAGCTTGCAGGCAAATTCTTCGGCAGGGTAATAGAAACTGTTACAAACTTTCAGGACGGGGTTTTCTTGGCCATTAATTGCCCAATATGACCTGTTGGCGATGACCACTGGACTTAGCTTGAAGTCTTCCATTGTTTCATATTGGTTGTTTTTTTCAGGGACTTCACTAACCTTCATCATTGTTCTAACTGCATTCTCTTTCCAATTCTGTCTTTTTTATTTTCATAACTAAATCTTCACCTTTGTAGTTCATCTTGAATCCATACCACAGATTTATCCTTTTTTTTTCACAAACATTTTGATATGATAGTGAGAAGTCACGGAAAGCTAAGATCAGGAACCTGCTAGATTTCAGAACATAATCTGAATGGCTATTACCTCTTTGAGACTCAAATGGAAACCTCTGCACTGTCCTTCATACTCTACCTGTGACAGTCTTTTGATCCTTCAACACTTTGAACTCATTGTCAGCCCTGCCAGTTTCTCACTTTGAGTCTGTCACTTGTGCGTAAACACATTCACATACAAATGTGAAGCAGTTAGTCCAGTGTTACTGTAGAGAGGAATCTTAAACCCATTGTAGAGATTTGTGTATAATGTCTATCAATTTTCATTATATATGCTATCGTTTTCCAAATGCTAAATACTTAAAATGGTTTGAAGTATCCAATACTTTATTTTGTGTACAGAAGATTTTGTGCAGCTAAATGTTAAAACTCCAAAACATAACTTCAAATAAATACGTTATTGATAAGGTACATAAAACAGATGTCTCCTTACATTACCCCAGTATATAAATCGCAAAGCTACGTAAGTATTTGTAATGTCAGTTTAATGTCCAAGTAAAGTAACATACTATTTCATGTTTCAAACAAAGATTGTTATATTTATGCAAGTTTTACTTTTATTGAATACTTTAAATATGCACAAAGAAAAGTGAAGTTATATAGGGGGTTTAGACAGTATGGCTATTGCAGGAGCAGAAAAAAATATGGTGCATAATCCAGGTTTTCTAGCTTTGAATTCAACTGTTTAAATATTGTAAAACATCTATAATTCAAATGTAAAAATATTTGTTTTTGTAAAAATATTTATGACTTAGAAATAGTGCAAAGAAGGGTGCTCTCCAATTTTTTCAAATAAAGTGAATTTAACGAGAATTACTACAGAATGACAGGTCCATGTTTACACCACATTACACAACAGCCGATATGGTGACTAATAGTTGACGGCTCTAATGCAATTAAAAGTCTTTCAGGTCATTGATCAGTAATGCCGCAACTACTTTCAATGAGAAATAAGCGATCAAACAGTCTGGTCTGTTCAGCTGTGTCCTTTGCAATCCGATACATATACTGCTCTTCATAAATCAATTCTGACTCAATGATTTAAAGTATGTCAAACATAATATGACTTATTTTTACTGTACCCCTCCCACCAAACAGCCAATTGCAATCATTAATTATGATTAGGAAGATTTCCATTATGTAGAAATGGTGACGAATCATAGATTCCATGTCGTCTTTCTGAAAATTGTCTGTTGTCAACCGTCCCGTTGATGATCCCCCTAAAAAAGATTGTTAGAGAGGGAGAGAGAGAGGTTAAAAAATCCCCGCAAATATAAACCACGCCAGGGCAAAGCGAAGAACCACGCTGTTCCCTTCCATTCGCAGTTGAGAACGTTATGGCTTAAAATGCCTCAATGCTGTCACTCTCTGTCTCTCAAAATGTATTTTCGCTCTCATTTTCTCTTTTGAAAACCTCTGACGTGAAGCATTAGTCAGGTGGAGAAGTAGCGTTTCACTGAAGTGAAGCATGACTCCATGTGGATGTTGAAAAGATAGAAATGATTTGATCTACTTCTGTTCAGCTGTTCTGAGCTTAAAAAACATTCACAGTCTTTTAGGACTATTAGCATAAATTGCAATACAAGCAGACTGAACATTGCACATTGCCTACTGAATAATGTACAGATGGTTCCAAATATAAAATGTATAGCCTACGGAATCCAATCTCATTTTTTTTTTTTTTTATAAAACAATTAAATCCAGCTCCAGTTCATTATAAATGTATTATATCTTAGTAAGCTAACATTTATTATCCACAGTTTTTATTTATTTTAGTTGTTTCTATTTTTTGCTTGAAAATGCAAATTCCGAATTCTTCGGTTTTGTTTTAAAAAGGCATTTATATAAGTTAACGAAATGGAGTAAAGAAGCGGACTCGATTAAGACAGCCTGTGAGTTCTCATTCTGTCCTGAATGAATGAAGTTGATTCTCCCCCAACGCACATCATTAATGAAAATTTGTACGAATTTCCCTACGGAGACTCTGGAACTCAGCCAATGCAGTCTACTTCACTCCCTGTGAAGCTTCATAGTATGTTTGTTAGGGAAGTGAAATAGAGAGGGAATGTTCGTTTTAAACTGGGTCAGGTCTCTCGCTGCCTGCAAATAAAAAGACAAAAAAAGAAAGAAAATAAGGCACAGAACCTCCCAGGGGGACGGAGAGATTACCCCAAACGATTGAATTAGCTTGGCAGCCAGGGGGTGATGGGGGGCGGGAATGGTAGAAACTAATGGTAAATAACAAGCTTTTGACAATTCTTCTGCTCTGGTCTCAGAGGGGAGGGCAGCAGTGGAATGCCAGAGATGGGACCTTTCCCCTCCGCTGTGTTCCTCCAACAAACAGTGTCAATGAAATGGCATCCTACTTCACAGAAATTTGCATGGTTGTCACTGCCCTGAAAGCAAGTTTAAAGGTACATCCTTTATGTGCCAGAAAAAGGATTAAATGCATCCCCACAAAGAGGCTTTGATTTCTCGCGAAAACATAAGAAGCCCGGCCAGGACTTGAAGTAAAATCTACACCTCACAGTTCTCTAAATGTATTCTTTCCAACTGCCCCTTTTTCTTTTTTTCTCTAAAGAGTCTTCTCCAAAGAAAACTTTTTCTGTTTTGTTTCTTTTTCTGTACGAAAGGCATTTTAAGCAAACAGAGAAGTGTTAAAATAGTTAAAATAAGAATAAAATCTACCCTGCAGTAGTTAGGTAGCATGTAAAAAAAACACTTTGTCGTATTATAAACTTGTGACAGAAAAAAAACATTACAAAGCTTACTTTTGATTAATTTTCATTAAATTATACTTTTTGGAATTTAAGTTATTTTTAATCTAAACCTGTTTGGTCAAAGCAGACTGCAAGTAAAAGTATTTTTTTCCCTTTTCTGCTTGTCTAGTTAGATGATACCGTATGTATCCCATATGCAAGTCCAATATAACAGACTTCAATAAGTATATTGCAGGAAACAGTGATTGAGATCACAACTAAACAAAGATCTCAATAATTGCTTTCTCTTCACAGAAGCTCTAAATTTCCTGGATCCAGGGCGTAAGGTGGACACCAGATGTCATGCGGTATTGGAGCATGAGGGTGGCAGATCGCACTGTATACGCTCTCATCAGAGACCCTGACCTCTTGAAGAACTCTACGAGTGTGCCGTAGATGGCGCACATGTGGGCCGTAGATCATACTCTTGTGTCTCATGATCTGACACACAAGTTCAGTCAGGCACATGGAGAGCAGTTTGTTTTTAATCATTCAGCCCATTAGCAATAAGGAGAGACTTCTGCTTTGTTTTGGAGATATAAGGACAGGAGATGAATGTTCGCTGGCACAGGAAGATGAAACAGGAATGTTGCATATTCTTGGAGTTTATTTTAACAGCATCGCTAATGTGGCGGTATGAATTGAGCGTAAAGTCAGCTTTCTGCTGTTAAAGTTCTGAAAAGTCTCACGAGAAGGCAAAACAAAAATATTGTTGACCTAGCAGAATACCCTTAAAATTATCAACAACTGGTACTTATCTTTAAAAAAAACTCACTTAGCTCTGTATACTGTGATATGAGATCGTTTTTTCATTGCACTTATGCTTTTTGTTGTCCTTATGTTGTTCCAATTGCTTCCATTGTTTCCCTCATCTGTAAGTCGCTTTGGATAAAAGCGTCTGCAAAATGACTAAATGTAAATGTAAATGTTATGGTAAATATTTAACAGATTAAGCACACATTAAAAAAAAGGTTTCAAAAACATTGTGTTGTGTTGTATTGTATTACTAATATTATATTTTCAGCAATAGCATATAATCTTATGAATTATCATGAATATTTTAATACTTTCATATTTTTCCTTTTTTTTCTGAGGACCATGTAGTCCAGGTTGCTGGTATGGGCACCACTGAGTCACGCAAACTGAGTCAGTCTACGGACACACACACAGAAAGCATCCGCAAAACATCCCATAGCACAGCTGCATGCAGAAACACTACACATGCTGAAATTGTGTAGTTGTTTATGTTTGTTGCTGCATGGGTAGTGAAAATAACTCTAATAATGCAAAACATCTCAGTTTATATAAGAGAAGATTGAGAGGACCCCTGTGAAAGGGAATGCAGTCGAAAGCCATCATATTTCCTGAAAAGTGTTTTTCCACAAGAAATCCTCAAACAGTCGGAGTTTACTGACATCATTATTTCATGGAAACTTATAATGTGATTATTTGTTCTCAAAATGTACTGGCTTTCCATGTTATGAAACTGAAATAACAGTGTTTTAGTTATTTCGACAGTGCTCATTCGAAGCTTAACGAAATGTAATTGTTGACTTACTCAAATACATGCGGAATTAATTTGCCCTCAAGCAGTGACAACATGATCCAATAACAAGTGTCTATATTTTTGTAAATATTCATGACAAATTCCGCTATTAGACATGATATGCTGAGTTATATACACACCAGAAAACATAATAAATCACATCACTGAGTTTTAAGTTGATCGGGAAAACAGGCAATGGACAAATGTTGTTATACACTGAAAAAAAATATATAATTTTCTTTTCAGAACAAGACAGTTGTGGTCTGGCTTGTTTTTATTTATGTAAATGCTTTCAAAAATTTGAATGTAAAAATAAAAATACCTTATATAGAAAACAAACAATATGATATCAAGCTATCTTGTGAGGTCTTTAAATAGTACATATAGTTTCACAAAGTTGTTTGGGTGTTGAGCTTATTGTTAGTACAGTGAACCTACAGTATATATCGCTGAAATAAGAAAGTGGTATTGTTTCAAAATGTTAGGCAATAAATGTTTAGTAATGACTAAGGACTAAGCTAATCGATCATTTAAATCTGAAGCATAAAACAAATTCCTTATACGTCGAGGGCAGTTTCCCCTTAACAAGTTAATGGGTGTCTGTGTCACTTTCAAAAACGCAGCACAGTAAATGAGTCAAACATATGTTTTGAATCTGGATGACTGCTGGCAGACTTCACATAGTGGTTTAATAGTAAAAAGTATTACCTAACCCATTAGAGTGATTCTCCAATTTATAACAGAAGGAATAAAGAAAGGCTACAAACCACAAGGGGCCAAAAGAAAAATATATCTGTGGTTTCCCATTTCTGACACATGTAGAGGTCACATGTGAGAGTTTAAATCACATGCCTTGTTGAAAAGACTAGTGTATTTACTCAGAGAGTGCAGTCTCTCTCCCCAGAGGTCTGCTGTTGGGTAATTACATCGAGGCAATGCATCCTCTCGCTGTTTACAGTGACAGAACATGTAGCATGTGTGCAGAGAACCAACACTGTCCAGCCTTGTTTGGGAGAAAGAGCTAATCAATTCTTCAACCGATATGTGGCTAAAACAAATTAGACTTCAAACAGATTCAAACATTCTTTGAAGGATGGATGAGGGACGAATAAAAAGTCAGTAGGCGGCTGTGCTGTGCCAGATTTTAAAATGGCTTGTTCGTACACTTTACATTGTAAAAATGGTGTCAAAACTGTTTGAATAAACACAATATTTTTAAACAAAGTACTTCTGTCGGTGCCAAGGTGAACAGTGGAGCACAATGCACAGTATACTACAACCCAAACAATGGGCTTGACAATGTTGAGTGTGATGAACCAGAAACACCAGAAGTAATTGAGGTAATGATAAATCTCTTTCTTAACTTTGATCCTTTGACTCAAAATTCTTAATATCTTTAATTTATCAAGATGATGAGTGGATACCACACCATATGTAATATGATTAGGTATTTTTTTTGCACATGCATTTTCATTTTTTTAATTATTTAAAAAAATCTAAATTCGTAGTGTACGCTACATAGTAAGCTAGTATTGGATTCTAAACGGTTTCTGACAGTCCCTCGTCCTTTAAATGTATCTTTTTGAAATAATAATACTACATTTTAATAATGCGTCATATCATGTTGAATCTCTCCATGACCTTTTCTACACTCTTATAGCGTGATACACTCTACAACAATGCTGCTGAATATGTTAAAACAAACATTTATTTGGCTTTGGGTATATGCGTTGCCAAATCTTAAAATGAAAAACGGAGTGTTACTAATCTCTGATTCAAAACTTGGTGAGATTACAGCTGAGAAGCACTCTTTCGAAATTCCTTCTGCAAACATTATATGTTGATAATTGCTTGCTGCCGCCCCTTTGGTAGCGCTATAATCACTACAGGCTGCCGAGGGTTTTTCAAAACTAATGTTTACAGTTGTTTTCGAGGGGACAAAAGGAGGCACTCAGAGGACAACAGGGTGTGTGTCTCTTCTTTGCAGATTGTGGTTAACCAGGTCTCATCTGGAGACCTTATGCTTGGCTCATCTCGCTCCAGTCCCCTTGTCTTCCCCCTCCTGATATTGTCTACATTCCACATCAGCTATCTCTTGCCGAAAATGTCATCCGTTGGTATGTGCTGATGGTTTGCTTTTATGAGTCTTTCATGTGTGCAGTGTGAGCAATAATTGTTGGATGGGATGTACTTATAATAAATCAATTTGTCATATAAGGAGAATCTGCTGAGACGATGGGTTCACGGACAGGTTTGCGGCCTGTCGCAATGCCCGATTCCCTGAGTGTCGTGTCCCACCCTGCGCGTCTGGGCCGTTGCCATCGATTGCACTACTGTGTGGCGTGAAGCTCTGCATTTTAACGCAAGCGGTTTGTGTAGCATGTCTGCAGATTGACAGATTTTCTTCTGAAATACAGCTTTGCTAGTCAGGAGTTGCACAATCGTGAGTATGTCGCTTGAAGGCTTGATGTTTGCTGAGAAACCATGTTCGAAAATTACCTGAAACCAAAGGTTTTTTCAGTATAAATTTCTAATGAACATTTGTACTCAAAATATATCAAAATATATTGCTTCAAAAGAATCAGAAATCAACTGTACTACAACAAAAATCCACTCTTTTTTTACCCTTTTCCTAAAAACAATGCTACATAGAACAGCATACATACATATTTAATAAAACCGTTTCAAGGCAAATGTATAACATTTTTTTTGACAATTTGGTTTATGAGCATGGATAAACAATGATCAATGCAAATAAAAAATACAAACTAAACCGACACCATGAGCAAATTTATCGGACTACTTAAAAAACACGTTCACTCGCATATTGATGGGTGTAGAGTTCAAGTTATTGTTCAAAATGCTATTAGAAATAAAATTTTAGGGCCATTTTTGCTTTTCGAAAACATAAAAAGCTGATGTAAAAGATTGGGTCCTAAAATAGAATCAGTTAAGAACCACAAATGGATCAATGTACAGAACTGTGTTATGCTAAGATGCTAGATCAAAGCATAGCATAGCATACAGGAAGTAGCATCTCTTTATGCTACCTTATGTCAGACTAGAGCAAACTACATTAGCAGAGAAAGAGAAGAGGGGGCAGAGGTTAGTGTATTGGGGGTTGGTAATATTCTGTACCACAGAGCTTTAGCTGATACTCAATTGGAAAGGGCCTGTATTTTCTTTTCAAGGTCAGGGAGGGCAGCGGCTGGAGAGAATTGCAGTGGCGGGGAGGGTGCTGGTTAAACGTTTTGGTTTCCCCCGCTGTCGCTGGCCGCACTGGGATTAGAGGATGGCAGGTATACTGCACTTCAGAGGCAGATAATTAACACCATCGGTGGCGGCTGTGACGGAAGCCCCACAAAGGCTCCTACAATGATGTACACCACGCACTTCCCCTTTTTTCATCTTGGGCCGAGCAGCACGCAGCTGTTAAACTGGCAGGTTTTTAAGCATTGCTGATGGTTCCAGGAGCTCCTAAAGATTTCTCAGCAGTGCTTCCTGAGGAGAGATGGAGAGTAAGCAATCAATGTGCCAGACCTTGCAACAAGGCAAAGGATGGCAGATAGCAGCTCTGTATGTATTCTTCCCTCCTCCTTTTTCAAAAGTGAGAAGTGGCAGATATTGATGTTGGGCCTGCACACAACAGGCTGGAACAGCCTGCTGGGAAGACTTAGAAGTTTGCTTGACTTCTTCATCCAATCCTTCACTCCCCTGCCTGCCACACACCTACTGCTGGCATTTCAACAGCTTTGATACATATTTTAAAGGCTTCGGTGCACTAATCTTAGTTAAAAGAGGCCGAACTGAACACGGATATCAGCAAGGTGGCCCACTGATTTTAGATGAAAATCTCTGGGAAGGAGAGTTCCATGGATTGAGCACAGATGGGCAACCTTTAATTTTACATTTTTTTATGTTGTCAAACATACACTTGAAGATTATAGAAAAAGCTGTGTCCCTTTTAGTTGTGCCCAAATGGATTTTGACTTCCGAAATCAGTATTTGTCTTTATGAAAAAGAAAAAAAGTTAAATGGTTTGCCTACAACATCTAGCTTTGTTTTACAAGTCAAACCTTTCATAGATCTTGATTTTTTTACAAATACTATCAAGATGTCAAGGCTGCTTATTTAATATAATAACAATGTACTTATATGTACTAGTAGTATAGTCTTAGCCACTTCTAGCTTAGAGCTAGCATCAAATTAGCTGGGACTGCATGTAAAAATGATTTAAAAATATCATGACAACAAAATGTGAAATACAAATTAATCTATATTATGCCCTCTTACTAGCTGCAACCAGAATATGGATACAGGCTCCCACACTTGATAAGAGTGATGAATGCCAATCTTTGAAAATCTATCTCAGCATTTTACAGTCACGATGAGACATGGTTTGTTTGTTACATAATAGTGTTATTTGAAGCGATCAGTGTCAAGATGTTCTTTTGTAATTCCTTTAGCTCAACGCTGTACGAGCGGCTTTACACGAACTGAGTAAAGTACCACTAGGTTGACTTATTGTGAATTGTCCTTTATCTTCTCCGCGTTGTTATAACCCAGCATGTCGTTCAAAGAAATGTATCACTGTTTATTAAACCCTCACCCCCCAATCCATCCTTTTCTTTCCCAAACCACACAGTTTATTGTTGCCAGGGTATTGAGATATGCATCTGATCATTTCCTCATTCCCGGCAAATCTCTGACATTAGTGGCATTTGTGTCAGCGAACGCGTAAATCTTCCTCTATCTGACGGCACGAGCCGTGCAATATGACTTAGACTAAGTGACTGCTTGGCTATTATTGGTGTGGAACAGACAGCGAGCAAGGAGAAGAGAGGGGTTAGGAGAGTTGACCACATGCTGGACAATATTGGTGGCAGATGTGGCCATCAGATCACAAGCAAACCAGGATGGCATTTCCTCAGGATGGAGCTATGTATTTTTTGAAAACTTTGATGTGTGCGCCAATAAGAAATATGCACGATTTGTTGTGTGCCGGGGATAAACTGAAAAGTGAACCCCGCATTTTGGCTTTGAGGGTAGCAATGGTGATTAACGTTATTGGTCACGGAGCTATTTTCACTCAGCTAAATTTGAATAGCGCTTTCTTCTGCAAAACTTACTGCACCGCAAAGCTAGCGTGCCGTGTATTGGGTGGTTGCCCGACCGCTTCTGTTCTGTTCCGTGTCTGTGTTCTGAACTTGTTGATATCAGAATCTGAATCAGAAGGAGCTTTATTACCAAGTATGTCTACACACACAAGGAAATTGACTAGACAACAACAACATATAATTGTTTAAAATAGTGTGCAGATGCGTTATTTACAGGTTTAATGTATTGTTTCTTATAATGTACAGTTTCCAGATGCTATGTGGAATGTGTAAATGTGCAATGTGCAAGTGTGCAATGTGATATACAGTGAGTAGTTAGTGATTTTAATTGTTCAGGCCGAGTATAGCTGCGGGAAAAACTGTTCCCTTTCTGTCGGTCTCTCGACGTTGTGTCGAGAACGACAGATGGGGTTCGTCCTTGAGAACCAATCAACTCTGACTACTATAGAAAAGGCCAATGAAATTTGGCGAATGAAATTTGCATGCCGGACTCTGCCCCCGGATATCCGGTATAAAAGGAAGCCGGCGTGCAGCATTCATTTACCTTTTGTTCTTCAGAGCCTTCACTCTTGAGTACAACTTAGGATTCAAAATCCTCTACAAACTACACTGCTGGTGCTACGACGTGTTGCAGCGGATCGTCCCTACCTGCAGCGACCTTCCCCTGGGTGTCTCGGCGGTTCCGGAGGTGTTAGAGATTTTCTAAAAAGTCATTTTCAGGACTGACTGAGCATGTCCCGCTGTTCTCTTGGGTGCGGCACCCTCATTGAGGAGGGAGATGGACACGATGGCTGCATTAGGTGTCTGGGCATCCAGCACCCTGAAGCAGCGTTCGTTGACACATCTGCCTTTCAGAAGTTGCGGTCACGGGTGGTTGTCTTCCTACGGGAACCAGCCACCATTTCGTTTGCTACCTGGGCTGTGACATCTGTGGCTACGGCCCTGATGACCACCCACGTTAGCAGCGTTAGTGATATGGGGAACTCTGCGAACGTAAACCCGCCAGCCAAGTGCTCACGGGCCGATCGCACCCCGATTCGCTCTTCTAAACGTTCCCCAACCGGCGGTGGCATACCGTCCGGATCCTCACGCACACACTCGGAAACGATGTGTGACGTAGATGAGACGTCGCTCGCAGCATCGGAGGGAGACTGGCATCCGGCTCTGACGAATCTGAGCTCCACCCCCGGGTCGAGTTCAGGAGGAAGCAGAAGTGATGTCACCCGTGCTAACCCGGGGATGCGTGGTTCCTGGGGTCGAAGCGTGGTGCAAACCGCGCCCACCCCGAGTTCCATGTTTTTCCCGGAAGTGCATGAGGAGCTGTGTAAAACTTGAAACGCTCCACGGACTGTTCCAGTGAAGCCAGCTCCGGCTCCCTTACTTCCCTCGGTGGTGGGGCAGCCAAGGACTACGTCGACATCCCCCAGGTGGAACGTCCGCCGGCAGTGCACCTGTGCCGCGGACGGCTACCACCTGGGGGGAATCGGCCAACCTACCGCCCAAAGTACGCAGACTTCGGCATCACGGTGTCAAAGGCTTGCGATGCCGCGGGCCAGGCTGCCTCCTCTCTCTACGCCATGGCCATCCTGCAGGTCCGCCAGGCCTAGGTGTTGAGAGAGCTCCACGAGGGTAAGGCCGACCCGGGTATAATGCAGGATCTCCGTGCCACCACTGGCAGCGCTCTACGGGCGACCAAGGCGGTGGCACGGGCCCTGGGTCGGACGATGTCCACGGTAGTGGTCCAGGAGAGACACCCCCGGTTATACCTTGTGCAGAGGAGTTATACCAGCGAAGTCCGCTTTGTTGATGCACCCATCTCGCAGGGTGGGTTGTTGGTAACACCGTCGAGGACTGTGCTCAGCAGTTTTTGACAGTGAAGCAGACAGTGGCAATAAGCCACATTTTTTCACGCCGCGACTCGGCCGCCAAGAGGCCTCCGAGATCCCGCGTGACGTCTGCTTCCCTTCAACCCAGGACCCCTTCGACATCGGCTCCGGTTCCTGTGCCCCCACTGGCGGCACCCCGGTAGCAGAGGTCGAGGGGGAAACCTCCACCCCGTCAGCAACCTTCTCGCGAGAAGGGACACTGACGGGAAGACCCCAGGGAGGACAACTTCGGGCTCAAACATTCACAGCCACGGCTCTGATCGGTCGGTACGGGATGACTCCTGCCTCGTCAACTAAGCCGGGCCCTTGTCACGGGCCCTTGACACTTCAGGCAGTCGGCGGTTCCCCTGAAACATTTCAGAAGCTCCTGGGACACATGGCGTCCTCCGCGGGGATAATACCCCTCGGATTGATGCACGTGAGACCGCTTCAACACTGGCTACAGAGTCGAGTTCCGAGGACAGCGTGGCACACCGTTAGCAGGCGCATGGTGATGACGCCCTGCTGCCGACGCACCCTAACCCCTTGGTCTTCCATGACCTTCCTCCGGGCGGGGGTTCCCCTCAGGCAGGTTACGAGGCACGTCGTGGTGACGACGGTCGCCTCGACGGGCCCCCGTCTGCGCTGGCATGCAATTGCCTAGAGTTGTGGGCTGTGCTGCCTGCGCTAGAAGGCTCCGGCCTCTAGTGTAGGGCCAGCACGTGTTGGTCCTCCGGGACAGCCGTATCGTACATCGCTAGGGTGGCGTACGCTCACGGCAGCTAACACAACTTGCCCGACGCCTCCTCCTGTGGAGTTAGCAGGTGATCCGCTCCCTGCGGGCCACACACATCCCAGGCACACTGAACCAGACAGCCTACGTGCTCTCTCGTCATTATACGCCTTGCAGAGAGTGGCGACTCCACCCCCGGTCCAGCTCATTTGGGTGCTGTTCTGACAGGCACAGATAGACCTCTTTGCCTCCCACAACACCACCCATTGTCTGCTTTGGTACTCCCTGACCGAGGCCCCCTCGGCACGGATGCCCTGGCGCAAAGCTGACCACGGGACGGGCGGAAGCACACCTTCCCCCCCCAGGAGCCTCCTTGCACAGACTCTGTGCAAGGTCAGGGAAGAGGAGCACCAAGTGTTATTGGTTACACCGCTCTGGTTTAACCACACTTGGCTTCAGAGTTGATGCTCTGGACAGCGACTCCCCCTGAACCATTCCCCTGACAGAGGACCTGCTCTCTCAGGGGAAGGACACGTTCTGGCATCCCAGATCAGACCTCTGGAACACCATGTCTGGTCTCTAGACGGGACGAGAAGATCCTGAGATGGCTACTCCCCCTATTCGGCTGAGACCATCACCCAGGCTAGGGCCCCATCTACTAGGCGGTTACACGCCTCTAGACGGCGCCTCTTCTCTTCCTGGTGTCTTTCTCAACGAGAAAGGTGCTGGATCAGGATTGTGTTGTCCTTCTCACGAGACTGGAGACTAACATCTCCCCTCCACACTGAAGTGTATGTAGTCGCTACCGCCACTCATCACGACTCAGTTGTTGGAAAGTTTCGAGGGCAACACGACCTGGTCACCAGGTTCCTACGAGGGCGAGAGGGCGGACGTCTCATCTCCGCTCCAGACCCTCTTGAGAGCCCCTCGGAGGTTCCGATCTTCCTCACCTGAGTAAGACGGCCCTCCTGTTGGCGTTCGCTTCAGTCAAGAGGGTAGGGGGCCTCCAAGCATTCTCTGTGTCCCCGGATTGCCTTAAATTCAGCCCTGGCAACTCTCACGTTATCTTGAGACCCAGGCCCGGATACATGCCCAAAGTTCCCACTTCTCCCTTCGGGGACCAACTGGTGGACTTGCAGGCGCTCCCCATCGGGAGGAAGACCCAACCCCATCCGTGTTGTGTCCTGGACCGCACGCAGAGCTGCACTAGCTCTGGCCAGCTCCTTGTTTGTGTGATCTCAGACTCTCCCATGCCCATTGGCAGCAGGCCTCACTCCACACGGAGTTTAGCCTCTCCTGGGCACTGGCAGAAGCGCCTCTCTAGCAGACATCTGTAGAGCTGAGGGTTGGGCTACGCCCAAACACCTTCGCAAGGGTTAACAGCCTTCGCGTAAACCCGGGGTCAGCCCACGTCCTGCGTGGCAACATGTAGGACTGGCATCCGGGGGGGCGTATGCCTGCGAAAGCACCTTCCCACCCTCCCCGAGGTTGGGTCAGTGTGCTATCTACCCTTTTCTTCTTACCCAAACACTTGGCTAAGAAAATTGGTACCTCACCAGCCTTCCTTCTTACCCAGACTCTGGTTAAGAACAGGCATTCCATCCATCACTAGCAAGCACCTCCTGGGGGTTGGCTGAGCAGAGCAGCCTTCCCCCTTAGGCCGGGATATATCATGACCTATCACACATAGTTCTAACCGGACCTGTGCTATCAGACGCAGTAACACCCCCACCGCGGGCTGTTCCGTCTGTCATACCCTCATGACTATGGTTCCCACACTTGGTAACCCATGAACTTCCCCAGGTGGACCTCCACCTCGCGGTTAACCACCCAGGCCGCACGTTCCATGCGTTCTCCTCCTAGGACGAGACCATACTTATCTCCACCATTTCCTCCCCACGGGTAGGAGGTGGCCTCTGCAGCGCTTCTCTGATTAAGAGTGCGCTTTCCCGGTGTAAACCGATCCGGACGGCCTCTCGCCTGTAGAGAGCTAAGGCCCCGTCCGTGAAAGGTTACCGGTCAGGGCTGTTCCCATCTTTCTCCAGGAAAGCTCTGGAACCCCCCGACCACCACACTGGAAGGTTACAAGTTTCACGAAAGCTTCGAGCTGACACGCCCAGGCTTGTTACCGTCGCTTCGCTGAGATTGTGACGCGATACAGCGTTTGTGCCGTTTTCCATAGATAACCCCATCTGTCGTTCTCGACACAACGTCGAGAGACCGACAGAAAGGGAACGTCTTGGTTACGTATGTAACCTCAGTTCCCTGATGGAGGGAACGAGATGTTGTGTCCCTTATGCCACAAACCCGTATCGTTTCTGTTGCAGTTTGAGAGGCTCTCAGGCTCTTCAGAACAAGAGGTAAATGAATGCTGCACGCCGGCTTCCTTTTATACCAGATATCCGGGGCGGAATCCGGCATGCAAATTTCATTCGCCAAATTTCATTGGCCTTTTCTATAGTAGTCAGAGTTGATTGGTTCTCAAGGACGAACCCCATCTGTCGTTCTCGACACAACGTCTCGTTCCCTCCATCAGGGAACTGAGGTTACATACGTAACCAAGACGTTCTTGTGTCTGGCTGTTCTGGTGGTCAGTGCTCTGAGTGGGGCCTAAAGTGATTTTCTTAGCCCTTTTTCTCACTCTGGAGGTTTGAGAGATCTTGGAGGTTGGGCATGGGGGCACCAACAATCCTTTCAGCAGCCCTGACTGTTTGATGAAGTCTCTAACTGTGTGATTTAGTAGCTGAACTAAACCAGACAGATATGGATGAGCATGAGACAGACTCGATGATGGCCGAGTAGAACTGTGCAGCTCTTGTGGCAATTTGAATTACCTCGAAGAAAGTACAACCTCTGCTGGGGATTTTTAGCGATGGAGTCTAAATGAGTGTCCCACTTCAGGTCCTGAGAGATGGTAGTGCCCAGGAACCTGAATGACTCTACTGCAGCCACAGTATTGTTAATGATAGTGAGTGGGGGGAGTGCAGAGGGGGTTCTCCGGAAGTCCACGATCAAGCTCCGGGTTATTGTAATTGCACTAGACAGCCAGCTCTGCAACTTCCTGTCTGTAAGTAGACTCGTCTCAATTGTGGATGAGGCCGAAGATGGCAGTGTCATCTGCAAGTATCAGGAGCTTGACAGAGGAGTCTTTTGCAGTGCAATCATTTGTATACAGGGAGAAGAGCAGTGGGGAGAGCATGCATCCCTGAGGGGCACCAGTGCTGATTTTGAGGGTCCTGGATGTGAGTTTGCCCCGCTTCATTAGTTGCTGCCTGTCTGTTAGGAAGTTAGTGATCCATTGACAGATTGGTGTGCATGCTATTGCTGTGGTATATCGAGAGGTAGCTAAAGTGTTGCTAGGTGGTCGCCAGGGAGTCCTTGGTGGTTGTTATGTGGTTGCCTGGTGACCCAGGTCAAAAGAGCCCACCCACAGGTGTCTATGATATTCAACCTGAATGAGTACATAATAAGCTAACTAAATGTAGTACCTACGTCAATAAGGTGAAATTTGTTCACAGATGATTCCACAAGACCTAAACAACGCTGGTCTAGAATCACTTCATGTTTTTTTGTTTTTTACGCTACATAAACATTAGAACAAATTATGGCCAACAGAACATTTAGAACAGAATGACATATTAAACATTTTTTAAGATGTAAACACATATGTGTGGAAAAACTTAAACAAGACATGCTTCTGCACCATTGTTGTTTATAATGGGTGCAGTATGTATACATTCTGGACATATACATCCGCCATGCTTTGATTGTCATAATTCATTTGTTGAAAATAATTTATTTACTACATCAAGGTATACATTTCTTGTTATCTATAACACCAACTCTGTTAAAGAGCTGCCCAGCTCACACTGAGTGTTTCATTATACATACGTTAGTGTAGATACTAAGGGCAACATGATTGTTTAGTCTCAAGCTAATGTTAGCTTAGCCTTGTGCTCCATATATATGTCATTATTGAGGGTGCCTTCAATTTGTAACTCCGTTTTATTTGAATTGGCTATGAAATTTGAGGATTTTGGTTTGGTGTCGTCATGTCCAGCATGTGTTGCACTGTGTGATTTTGTCGTAAATGCTAACACGTCTTTTGCTAAGTGTCAGGGTTGGGCAACATCAAAACACCTTCAGGTCACAGGGGAAAGCAGGAATAAGGAACTTGTTAGACTCAACTGTGTCCACATTCTGCAACGTATACTGAACCATATCAGTGTTTGATCTGCGACATCAAACTAATTCATCATCTATGGCTGCTCACGTTGCTTCAAACAACCTGAAGTCATCGCTGGTCCAATAATACACATACCGGTCTTGCAAGAAGACACGAGTCTGTTAAGTGCCGGGTTTAGATCCTGATTCATTATGGCGGGTTAAGGAAAAAAAATACATCGGTTGCGATACAGATTAGAGGAAGTGATCTGATATCAGCCTCTGCTGTGCACATGTGTGGAGAGGGAATAACTGAGCCAGGCCCCAGCTGCTGGGTGACACTTCAGATTCATCCGTTCCTCTTTGCACAGCCCTCTGGAATTAACCCAAACCCACAATGGCATCACATCAGAAAGGAACGCAGGAAAGTCTGACTTTATTATGCGTCTCTGTGGAAATTTTCATGTGGAGGGATAAAGCTCCGTAAGGGCTGTCTGCTGTTTATTAGGCACAGCATAAGACAATAGCAGCCTCGGGGAAGGGTCACACTACATACTCTATCTCTGAGTTAAGGTTTGTAGGACTGGCCTTAGAGAAACATACACGCTACGCAGACATACCAGACAACTCCAACTGACTGTGTAGCATTTTCGCTACTTGTTGTCATTCTTGCTTTCTATGTGTTTGTGCATTTGATTAGTGTTTACAGTGCACCCCAAATGCTCAAATCCAAGGGAAGCCACTATAAACATTTCCAGAGATACTCTGCAGCCAGTCCGAAAAGTATTAACCCCAGATTTATTCATCTTACCCTTCGATGGGACGATGCACCAAACACGTATTGCAATTGAGCGACATGTCATTCTCTACCCAACTGTAAATTATAGCAAAAAAAATATTCAAGAGTGGAAAAGAAAACATTCTTTGTAACCTAATCTGGAAGTAATTTTGTGCTTCTCCTTGTATGTATTGATAATATTTGATGACTTATCCAAATTGCATCAGTAAATACACAGACACTAACCCTAAACTGTAAAACACACACAAACTTACTCACTAGTAGTTGTCTATTGTTGCTGTTTGTGCAAGTAGCGTGAGAGCAGCTCTCTCCAACTCTCGAAAAAGAGCCTCTGCCTCATCCGGTGGCATGCATGCTCTACAGCAACCCATTGCTTCTGGGAGGAAAACACGATGACCAAGGTATTCGTCCCATTCAAACTCTATTGTTGTTTTGGAAACAAGAAACAGCGAAGTAGTCAAACCATAACATGGTGTATGGCAACTGTGGATGCGTGTGACTATTGGACTCCCCGACTTGCAGTTCCCAGAAGAGCCCGACCATTGTTGAAGGTATTCACCCAGCGCACTCATGAAACTAGATAAATGGATTAGTTCTTTAGAGATACTGGCGGCATCTTCA
Organism: Triplophysa bombifrons; assembly: GCA_029783895.1. NCBI lineage: Eukaryota > Metazoa > Chordata > Actinopteri > Cypriniformes > Nemacheilidae > Triplophysa > Triplophysa bombifrons. The sequence goes on from CM056455.1 coordinate 12,550,649, forward strand.
AAAAGACAACACAGTGGGGCGGTGGGGGGGGGTTCAGAGGGGGTGGATAAAGGGGGTTATGGGTGGGGGCAGATGTGTTGTTTGGCAGGGGGTGTATAAATGACCTGTTTCTGCCAAAAAGACAAGACAATGATAAACTTTCCTCTCACCTCTCTCGTTCTCCTAGGCTGTGACAGATACTGAAGCATCAAAAGAGATATTATGTGTCCAAGCCACACATTCTACTGTACACTATGTGGGAGCAACATGTTATTTGAAAATGAACGTTATTCCATTGTTTATTTTTCTTATTGGCTCAGTGTGTCCTTCATGATTTTCATCATTTTGACAAGCCAAAAATAACATGATCCATATGATAATGATTAAAATGGTTGTATATTTTTGCTGCCCCCTCTCCTTTTCTGTCCCTCCCACACTTGCATTTTCCTTTATTCTCTTCGTCCTCTTTTGGCTTGCATACATTGCCCGGGGCAGCGTGTGAGAGTTGCTGCAAGTGTCAGAGTAATTATGGGCTCCTGCCCCGTTTATTTCTCGTTAGACAATTGACTGTACATCAAGTACAGAATGAGTAATTGCGTGTGTATTAGCGAATCCCAGCCCGATGGCCCACAGCACTAACCCCATGCCAGCAAAGGACAAAAGATATAAATGGAACACCAGGAGGTTATTTAATTTCAACGACAACAAACTCATGAAAAAGATGAAGACGAAATAAAGGCGACACAACAGAAATTTGCACACCTGCCCTGATTTAATATCTCTCTCTAACAAATTACAGTGTATTATTAATAGTATTATTATTACATTCGTACAGTATAATAACTTGTATAAACAAGATTATTGTTTATATGTTATTGTTAATAAATGCGCAGTGCACAGAATAATTACAGACGTGTTTTCTCTAAATCTTAGGGGGGAGATACATTTAAAGTTTACTGCGCTTAATGCTGACCAATACGAGTTAAAACTTTAAAAAATGTTTCAAAAACAGAACATAAAACATTGTATATCATTTATTTTGTTAACTGCTGGCGACGATTAATGCTAACTTGAGCGCATCATGGCATTGACTTTTGATAACGTTTTTGTTTTTTTAATTTGTCTTTAATTGTCATAATTATAAAAATAAAAAATAAAGTCTACATTGGAACAGATTTTCTCATTTTAATCGAAATTGATACAAATAGCCTAATCATTTTTAAAGCAAACGTTATCAGCAAATTCTATATAGTTATTTTATTTATTTATAATTATTTTAAGGCATGCAATACGTCCGAATGCAATTCCTTATTGCAAATCTGATCCATTCTCTCTGTGAAAACCAGTCTAGTCTCAACAAAAAAATATATTACCTAGCTTCAACGAGTTCAACCATGAATTTCACTATAGTTTACGTCTTTGACATGTCATTACTCACTTATATTAAAATTATCATCGTTATATTTTATAGAATGTTCTGTTCGATAGATTATGTTGGATGATTTTATGTAGAAACAGTAAATCACAAAACATTGACTTAAACTGGGTTTTCACAGATTAGGTCACATGTGGTAGTAAAATAGCCTAACTGAAATTAGACCTGTTACACAATTTCATACATCAGGTAAACATTCAATATTTTAAAATTCAACCAAAAAGTAAAACTTAAATATTATCTGTAATTTCTAAAACAAGAAAAGTTAAAATGACTGAATTCTTCATACCGTCTCCGTGTGAACTAGCTGTAATGACACTTTATATCTATAGAGGTCACTATAAGCTTTAATTTATTTATTCTGCAACTTGGCTTCCAGTATCAATAGCTTCAAATGAAGCAAGAAAAGCAGAGAACACATATTATTTAAGACCTAAATAAGTGTCATGCAAACTCATTCAAACATTTTAAAATATTAGCCCGTGAGACTTTTTCTGTGTCGTTTGTTTAAACACAATTTGGTAAAAAATTAAACAGTTTTTATTAAGCTTTATAATTTTTAATAAATGATATGGTTATTTATATGAAATCGGTTTTATATTACATTCGACAAAGGCTGTATTGTCTAATTATTAGGTTATATATTATTGTAGAATTAGCTGTAGCTACTATTGTCTTGCGAATGACGCTATAAGACACTCCACACTCCCTCTGAACTGAATGTCACTCTCCTCAACAAATTAATAATTTATTATCGTATCGAGTTTTTTTTCTCTCTTTCTCTTACTGACAGATTAGATTTTAACCATTTGATTTTGTTTGCACAGGGCGTTCCCGCATTATTACTTAATGATATTCCCAGCTGCTTCGGTCCATTTTCCGCCGCCAGCAGCCATCTGGTCTCTTATTAGCACCTCAATGCATTTCCAGCCAGCTCCATTTAACAATTGAATTTGAACACTCCTGCAAAATATTTTAAGATCCGTTTTGGGCCCCTTGCAAACTGACCGACACCTTATTCTCCGATTGTTTATATTTATTATTAACGCGGATTAGTGGTCTTATTTATACAATTTAAAAGTTTGTTAATAAAAACGTAAGGAAAATGAAAAATGCGTTTCCTCCACTAAAACCCACACTTTCCCAGAGACCACAAAAACCCATCAGCACTTTGAATTTGTCTATAATTTCATTTAGTTTATTAGACAAAATATATGATCTGAACAAACTCCGTCAACTATTTACAAATTTGGGTCACCTTAAAGGAAAACACCATCACATAAAGACAAAATAAGCCTACCAAATGTCCCACGGTAAGGAAGGGATCACAGGTGTCATTATGTACAACTCCACTGGTGCTAATCAAACTCGGCCATTTGTTTTAGAGTAACTGGATGCTATGCTGATTTCGTTTGCATTGTCCCATTATGAGTGCCATCAGTCTTTTTTCCCGGGCAAATGTCTTGATCAAGCGGAAGAGAGAGCTGTTAGGACCCTCTGTGTTGATTCCTGCTGGTTTCTTGGGCTGAGAAGAGAGAGACAGAGAGAGATGTGATCTGATGTCCTAAATCTTCACAACACAGCGTGACATTTCAATTTTTAGCCGCAAAAAAAAAATGGCTCATAATGGTAACAATTTATTTAATCAGGGATACCAATAATCCATGCACATTGAAAATGAAAATATATTATATTTAATGACATTAATAATTATTTGCACTAAAATTAGGCTAACTGTAAATCTTTATAATTTTAGTAACGTAATTATGTTGTCGTCAACATAAAATTTACTTGAATTGTTGAATTTTAACATTCATTAAAATTTTTACATGTTAGGCCTAGATACTTTTTGTTAAAATACACAGTTTTTAATGCTGTATCGTAAATAACCATCCAATTCACTGATGCAATTTGTTTTATCCCAATAGGAAATATATAAATACGAGTCAAATCACAGAAAAGAATGGACCGTTAAAATAATGTGGCACTTAAAAAGGGGAAAGTTTCAGCAAGACTGCTCCCCCGAGGTTCACTTTTCCCAAGGGTCTTTAGGAAAGGCACACAGCTTTGGTGACTTGATAAGTAGTTACTCTCCTGAGAGACAGAGAGTGTGTGTGGGGAGGGGGATTCGTGGCCCTTTGTCACCACAAAAAGCACAACTATTTATTATAAGCGCTAAGCGCAGATTTTTCTTTGGCTGTCTGCTGGGAAATAGCTTTATCCAAAGAGTTTTTCTCTGATGAGCTGTTAAAAATATCCGTTGGGAAAATCGTTTTATAAACCGAAAATCATAATAAATATTATAATCCGAATAACAACAACAACAACAACAACAACAACAACAACAACAATAATAATAATAATAATGCAAATATACCTGTCATGAATAGGACGAAACGATGACTTTAAAGGTTGCGTTGGTGATTCATTTCTGAGAACGTTTTCTCGATCTGATATAAAAAAGTAATTAGAAAAAGTCAGCAATTGCAATTCTTATAAAGTAAATGTATTTTAATAGCAGCAACAATAATAGACTATAATACACAAAAAAAATGCTGGTTTGTTTTTAACCCATGGGAATAGAGTCAATATTGGACAGAACACATGGTTGGATTTAATCAACCCAAATGCTAGGTTGTTGTTACCCAAACGTCCAATATTGACCCAGCCATGGGTTAAAAACCACCCAGCATTTTTGAGAGTAATAATAATAGTGAAACAAAAACAATAATAACAAAACTACTAGTTATAATTATAATAATAACAACAACAATAATAATATAATTATGAAAGAAAATAATAATAATATATTGTACAAGTTGTCATGTGGTCCACATTAGGCCCAAGATTTCGTACCTATGTGTTTTGGACTCAGGTCCTCTGGCGCATTGTCACTGTTCACGGCTGGCATGGATGACACTAGCACCGACGTGGGCTGTTGCTGCTGCGAATGGACGTGATGGTTATGGTGATGCTGATTGACGCCCAGAAAAGATCGCACATTCAGCAGGGAGTTCTGGCCCAGGAACGCGCCATTTGTCCAGTTGTGAAACTTTCCAATCTGACACGTGTACAGTCCGTGGCTGGGCAGGAAGGCCGGGTGAGACCCCGCTTGAGTGACAGGAACGGTAGGGGACGTGGGTTTTTGTGCGCTATCTGGACTTGTTGCGGTTTCCGCTAACGACCATATTTTGGGCTTATTGCTAACCGGAACTTGAAAACTTCCCTGTCGACCTGGGGACAGGACCCTCGTGTTGTTGTTGTTTCCGTCTGAAGGCTCTTTGCTAACGGAATTCGCATTTGATTTGGATTTGTCAAAGGCCTCATGAGCCTGGAACGCAAGCGCGTGACGTTTCTCCTGCAGACTCTCCAGTTCCCCGCGTTTCTCCTCATCCTCCTCATTGCTTTGATCTCCGTCATTGTCATCGATCTTGTCGATATCTATGCTCTCCAAATCAATTTCCTCATCATCTTCGTTCTTCTCGGCGTCCCCCTCGTTGTCGCTACCAAATATGTTGCCATCTTCATCCTCTTTACTTCTGGCGCCCCATGTCACCTTGTTCTCCTTCTTGAGTCTCCGCCTGGCGTTGGCGAACCATGTGGACACTTGTGTCAGGGTCATCTTTGTGATGATGGCCAGCATGATCTTCTCGCCTTTGGTGGGGTATGGGTTTTTCCTGTGCTCGTTGAGCCAAGCCTTCAGAGTACTGGTACTCTCCCGTGTAGCATTTTTAGGCCTGTTAGGGTCTCCATACTGAAACTGCCCGTAGGGGTAGAAAGCAGGTCCACTGTGTGCAGCAAAGCTTGCTGGGTGAACACCAGGACTGTCTTTTAAATCATACTGGGAGCCCTAAAAAGAATGATAACAATTTTAAGACATTTATTTCAATCACTGTAAGAACTCTGCACAAGATGTTTAAATTTACTGCGCCACAAATTTTCAGTGAAAGTGAAACTTCTAAATCGTGTCCATGTTGCGGATTTTTTTCTGCACAACAAATTATTCTCTATTAATCGGTGCTCACCTAAAAGTGGACTGAAAGTGTACATACATGTTTTTACAATTTTAACATAATTTTTCCGACCTTTTTAAAATAACGTTTCTTTGGGCCTTAGGCCAGCTGACACGAAAACGCTAAGGCCACAGATACAAATAATAACACATAGACTATTTAATAAAAAACTAGAATAAAAATTTAAATTATGGAAAATAAGAGAAAATCAGACCATGACGAAATTATTTTTATATATATTTTACAATGTGTATTTTATATAAACCGTTAAGTATTACCAACGCATTGTTTTAAATATAAGTTGATACAACAAAAATAAAATAATAATATTTAACAAAATTTAGAATTACGATCAAAATTATCTACGTAAACCATAAAGTGCATTTTAATAATTTAAGAATAAAACATTTTTATAAAAGACAAACTAAAAAACACGAGGTAGTAGACGGTCAAATATTTTTTGATGAAGGGATAAATGTTGTTCTACTGTTTAAACGAGATTTTATAGGCCTAACAATATTTCGATATAGTTATAGCTATACTTTCCAAGGTTAAATATTCTGGCAGTTTAATCGACAATCGAAACCATTTTAAATCCGTTGAAATGTATTTTAAGAACAAGTTTAACACCTTACAAAACGGAAAAAAACGTTATTCAATTATTCAACCCAAAATCGCAAAAACATTTTTTATTGCTCTATTTAGTTTTTTTGTATGTCAGATATGCATTGTCATTTTCTTTTAGTGAGACCCCAGTCGCTGCACATTAACTTGCCTTTCACAGAGCAAGCTTCCATTCAGTTCTACATTAACCATGCAAGCGTGGCGAACCCAAGACATTGTTTAAAACTATTTTTAAATACTTTGATCTGAGACAACAACATGTGAAAAGAAAACACAGCCTTCACAAATGAATACATTTAACAAACATTTACTTTTCTTACCATTTGGGAGAAAAGAGCTAGATCGGCGCTGGTATAAGGCAGAAAAGCGCTGTAGTTGTGCGCGTACGGATACATGCCCAACACCGAAGACACCGCAGCGGCCGCCGCGGACGCGCTTCCCCCGATGTCAGCGTTCCCTACGCGGGATGACGGAGTGAGAACTCCCGGTCGGTCACCTCCATACACCGCCTGGGAGGCACTTAAATACTGCGGGTAACCCAGCTGTGGGAAAGACATCTCCTTCGCCACGTCGGAAGCCCAAACAACCCAAAAAGCGAATAGCCCACCAACGGAAGAAGTGAAAGAGTTTCTCTCGCAAGCAGCACAGGGTGAGAATGGTAAATGCTCGTCTTTAAATCTCAGCTTCTCTTTTCCAGCAAGTCCGTCGGATGTGATCAGATCAACAATTGAGCTCCAACTGATGTCTCTGCCCCTAGGTCCTGGGCTGATCTCTCAGATACAATTTGAAGTTGATGCTTTGATTGGCGTCCCAGGCTCCTCCTCGTTGGCGCATGTGGTTAGTGCATTGGCCAGGGCCACTTTTGCACTGTTTGGAGGATTGTATGTTAAATGTTTAGCATTAGAATCCATTCACTGTAGTGTGACAACCTGTCCACGCGATTTTACAGCTGCCCAGCACAGGGGAAATAAACTGATAGGCACGCGGAACTTATCAGAATGGCTCACTATTCTTAAAAAACACTGGAGAATTAAAACAACATTTCGATGACAGTGATCTTCATAAGGTATTGGCGACGAAACAGCTGCTTTCTTTTAAGTTGCATATAGCGAGTTACGTCTAAAACTGTACATGATGTTTAACATTTATTTAACGATTTATTTTACAAAAAATAAAACCTAAAATTACTAAGTAATATTCTAATAAAGTACACGCTTTATACTTTTAATGGAGTGAGCCTATTTAAATAGCCTATGTGCATTTATTCGCTACTTTTCATGTTCATGGATTTGTTTTATTTACCTTTTTATTAACAGAAACACAGTTTTCAATGCACGAACTTCCAAATGTACTTTAGTGTATTTAGAGTATTTCTGTAAAACGACAGCTACTTTCATTAAGGTAAATAAGAATGATATCTGGTTGTTCTTAAAATTGGTAATCATAACTCTAAATGTTAAGCAACTCGACAAAATGTATAACTAAATTATAATTTTAAGCAGTCAGAAAAAGTCATTCTCTGATTATCTCACTTTTCCACACACCAGCGCGCGCGCACACACACACGCATAACCCAAAGACACTTACAAGCGTACGCACAGGGGTGGGGGCATTGGGGGACTTTGTATTTATGTTTCATTGTTAAATACTGAACGAGGTGATGTCCTGAATAATCGCAAGCACTTGATTAACATGCATAGGACCGTCATATAGCTAGGAGCCCCCCAAAATACTAATACCTCTAATATGACAGACAAAATCTAACAGTGCTGATTTAATGTATGTGCGGTAATGATAACCTCACATTATCCTGCCACTTATTCACCAAAATAAGTCCCACCAATAACGGTTTAAAATGAATGAAACTTTCAGCACATGTTTGATGTGTTTCAGAAAGGAAGGAAAATAACTGCCTTTTCCACAATTTTCAGCATTTCGATTTCTAAACTTACTTTTTTATTTGATTATTATGTTTGAGTGCTGTTCATTTGTTTCCTTGTATATTAGATAAATATATACTTAGACAAAATTAAATATGATCTAATCACATTTCACGTATTATGTCGGTATGTGCATAGAACCTAATCATATGCGGTTGCGCTGGTGTCCACGGTCCGAGACTGGCTCTTGCACGGGGTCGAAGCTCGATGTTCTCTAAAGTTGTGCTCGTTGAAAGGATCTAGTGGATTTAATAGTTTAACGGCTCAGATGAAGTCAGAGATTATGATCTGCCCCAGATGGCCGCGAGTGGAGGATCTGTTGAAAATATCTGAGGGCACTGATGACAATCACAGGAACACATCAGACAGAAGGAGGAATGGCGATGATGATAACCCGCTGGAAACGTCCAGAGCTGAAGATCATGGAGATATGACATTGAAAATATCTCCGAACGACTGAGACAGAGACGTTTAGAAGGGACATCACTTTTAGAAAAAGGATGGGGAAAACACTTGTACAACTGTATATTTATTATTCATCACATTGTGTAATGTTGTCTTTAATTCGTTATTGCTTGAAAAAAGGATATTTGATATATGTGTCATTATTTATTAAAAGCGTAGCTGTAAATTTAAAAATCTACATTTTATTTGTATTTCATTTTTTTCTTATAACTTTCTACTTTTCTTGTTTTTTTTTTAAATTAAAATCTATCTTAATAGAAGCAACATAGCAATTGCTAAAAAAAAGGCATGTAAAAATTGGTTGTCATAATTGTTGTTGTTGTCCCCTTAAAGACCTTTTTTGGACCGCAATATTAGATTTCCTCTTTTGGGTCAAGGGGGAAATAAATCGCAAAGAGGTTGAAGTTTGACCCTCGTCAAACAATGGCACGTGTAATCTATGGGCAATAAAGCGTGTTCGCACTTAACTGATTTATGGGTCTTGTTAAAGTCCCATTATCACTTTCCCCTGCAACTGCAACAGAGACCAATGCAACTTCACTGAATACCTGTAGCGTGCTCACTGACATTTACAACTCCCCTGTTTAAGACATCATCACGAGTTAAACCTGTTTTCTCTACTAATAATTATAGTTATGGAAGGTGAAAATTATACCACAGTCCTTTATGCAGTGACAGACATATAGAGTGTACATGTGTACATCTATAATTTATGGAAGCACACAGCTTGCACATTCCCTTAAGCAAGGTCTAATTTTTCTTTTCTTTTTGTCATATAAATACCAAACCTCAGTGTAGCAAAGCAGTGATTACAGGGTGAATTCTGCATATTTAAAAGGTTGATTTGACATTTAATGTTTTTTTTAGACTTCAGACTTCTAAACCAAAAAGGAACCACACACAATATCTGAGGATGGAGTCTCATGATGTATTTCCCTCTATTTGTAATTTTGATTATTTTAATGTATACTTGAGAATAGATCTTTATAAATTCTGGCATACCATGTATGATTCTTATTAAGTAAACAAACATGGAACTGTGCATGAATCTGTATTTTAAACTTTATTTTCCAGACCCCTTTTCCCACAAAAATAATTCTTCCAAAAATGTTAGGATTTTGTTTTTAAACTCTATCGTCAATTCCACACAGACTTCATGAGATGGATCCAACAGCACACAATTCTGTTTGTATTTGGATTTCATAGCACTCAAAAATCAATGTGTTCCTCAAGCATGTCAATGTACATTCTTTAAGTACAGGTGTAGGGCAATTCTAACAACACTGTGAAACTCATGTTGCACAAACGAAAGCACGGAATGGCATTCAACTAAACTGTCAACTTTAAACGGCCAAAAGCAATAAGATCAAAGGCAGGCGCCAGAGTCTCTTCTCTCTCTAGATTACAGCCCTAACGGTTTGAACCCTTAATGCTATTAAAAGGAACCAGGACATCTCTCCTATCCATGGTAACTGAGTAAATCCCCTCTGGACTCAGAGATGACCAGAGCCAGACTTGAGTCAGCAGTGGTCAGATAGGTCTTTTATGCAGAATTCTCCCACCAACCATAATTGTAACATTTTATGCTCACCCTCTTTGAGAGTAAGTATGCCGATTTAACAGGCCTATATTTCACAGTTAGAGCAACACAGAAAACTGTCTTGGCTACATACACTGTTTGTATCTTAGCTTGCAAGCTTATTATTGCAAAGCCTGCGTTTGTGTAAATTACCACTTTGTGAGTGTGACCTAAATTATGCTTTCCAAAAGAAGAGATAATAGCTCAGTTATTATAATTTTTTAATCATGTTTTTTTTTGTGCAATTCAAATAATATCAATCAATCTGCAGTTGGTTTGTTTTGATTCAAGCCATACTAACAAAAAATACAGATAACTTACAGTATAAAACTCAATTAAATATGATAATATAGTAAAAAACATGATTTAAAAAATAAAAATGAAACAGAGTTATCTCATTTCGGAAACAAACCCATCAAATTTTCACTAAATAAACATATGATGTCTGTCATTGCATTTGAAATGAGCAAGTTTTGTTTTTATGAGTTTTTACAGAAAGTATGTAAACGTGTAAAACCTTTTACTGGATTCTATGTAATCGAGCTCCATATAATTTGAACCCTGAAAATTTAGTAATATATGAAACATGCTGGACCACACATGATTGCCCCCTATTGCCCCCTTCTGTCTTCAGTAAAGCAAAGTTGACACAAGGTTCAAAATCTCTGGTATTTCCCCCTCGCCCGAGAGAGATTAACAAATTATATGTGCTGAAATCTATTACAGCCAAATTCTGAGGATGCAGTTTTAAACCAACCATCACTATGCATCGTCTGCTCACAGCACACAAATAAAGTTTATCCAATTTGTCCAAATATCCAGCGATACCGCAATAAACCAGAGAACAGTTAAACGCCTTATTAGAGTCCGGCACTAGGAATTTGATAGGAATGCCTGTACCACACCCAGGTACGGAAGGAGGGAATTTTCAGGCTAATAAAGATCTGTGTGGAAATGTCACAACGGCAGTGTTGTGTGTATGGCTGACATCAGAGCATATAAAAAGAGAGGTTTTACCTCATTGTAGTGTCACCCTGGCAGTGAAACTCCCACGCTAGTGGGCATCTGCTGGTTTGGCACTTGTCTCCAAACTATCCACTTATACTGAAAATCGGCAACACAGCAGAAAATAATTCTATACTGTTTATTTAAAATACTTTTTTTAAATAAAAAACACTGCATATGTACCACCATCACCTGCTCCTTAAATCACTGTTGTGGTTTCTGTTGTGGCATGTCACAACTTCATATTTAGCATTGCATGCCAGTTTTTGCAAATCAGATAAAAAGTAACAAGTACTTGTTTTTTTGTACTTTGTACTAGTTCAAAAACCTATTTTGGGGAATTCTGCCATTTGAAGTTTAGCATTTTTGTAATAACAAGCTCAATAAAACAAATTGGCATAAGGCATGGGGCAACAACAAGTTTTGCATTTGGGGCAAGTTGTCACTCAATGTTGTCATTTAATGCACTGTATTAATCCAAATATTTTTTTGCTAAAATAAAATAATGTATACATTTGTTTATTGTTAATTTAGTTTTATTGTTTCTCATAATCAATTTACTCTTTAAATATTGCTTTACAAGATATTAAGTATGATGTGACAATGGTGTGACAACCAGCCCTGGATCTTGCTATGTATGTGTATAAAGAATGTAAATGAAGTACACAAAGATAAATAGGTTAATGGCGTAGTTAACCGGTGTATGTGGCTGTGTGTTTTGGGATAATCCATGTCTACTGAACCCCACACTTCTTGAAACACTTGCAGGCTTTTTAAGAACACCAACAAAATGTGCTCGCACCCACTTAACTCAGCATACTCACATATCAAAGGCCAGCCAGGGTGCTGGTCATCCCAAAGGGCATTGTCAATGCTGATTAGCGGGTGGGTCACCTCTGTGATGTGACTGGCCACTGAGAAAAAAAGGAGAAAGAAAGAGAGGCAGAGAAATGTGAGAGGGGATGTTAATTGTTTTGGCTCTTTTCTAAGGAAAACATATCACCATGTGATCTAGTAGAGGTTAAGTACCCTCATTGCCAGAGGGCCAGAGGTAATTAATAGACAGAATGGCCGTGTTTATGTGCATTAGTCTTTTATGGCTCTTTCAGTTGTAATGGTTTGTTAAATGGAGGCCTCCTCTCACCACAGATTGCAGGCTGATAAAAGACATCAGGTGGCCCGTGTTTAAACCTCGAAAACACTCTGTCTTTAAAACATCACATAATCCAAACTAACACCTCACAAATGTCATCGATGCGTGTTGGCGAGGCAGGCTGCTTTTTTCCTCACAAGATTTAACTGTTAAAAACTTTATGACTAAGATTGTCCATTTTAAATAACAACAGTTCCAAAGTGCTCGGGGAGATTTCATTGAATGTTGCCATGCATTATTCTGGAAATACAAAAATTATGATTTGATTCTTAAAAAATGCTTATTTCTATTTATGCTTCAACTACATCAGAATTTTTTTTACAACTCCCAACGGTGTGGAGACACTTATAAATATGTTTCAATATTTCGACTTTGATAATATGATATCACGTTCTAAGATTAAAAGCGCATTACACTTTTTAAGTGTTGTTGGCTCCTTAAGATCCCTGACATTTTTACGTTTGTACTTCGCACTGATAGACATCCATCTACTTTGTAAATGAGATAAAGTCAAACTTTTCAACATTGTGCCTTTTCCTCTTATCAAATACCTTCAAGGCATCTTAAGATCAGATATATTCCAGATGAGTGAGAATCATCAAAGCAGAACTTATTTTATTCCATATCTTTGCTCAAATTATTATGTTGTAAAATCTGTGTCTAAAGTAAAATGTATATAAATACAAAATAAATGATAATTATACTTGTCATGGTATATATTTTGAAATCACATTTTTATCGTTTTCTATCACCACTCCATTTGTTATTGTTGTGTATTATGACATCATCAGGTGCATCTTAATGTTATCACCTTTGCAATAAACCCGTGAACTCTCCCTTATAATCAGTGAGCATATGTCTGAGTCCATTAAATAACTGTATATATTTCTTTAAACTGGAGGATCGCTTATTCACATTCGGGCACAAAGGGATGCACTCAACTAAGTCAGCGTGTCTCATTGAACTGTCACCATGTATGAAGCCGGTTACCACGTACAAGGTTACAGAGCGGGAGGGCACGGAGAGGTCTGGCAGGTAAGCCCTGGCAGAGCTTGTTCCTTCATCCCGTGCTCTTTGAACGACTGAGGCAGGCAGGACCACGACGTGTCACTTTCGTTCAGGGCTGAACGCTCTCAGGCAGAAAGACTAGGGTTCTGGAGGTGCCGGCCCGAGGGGGTGGCAGGTTGAATCCCCCGGTTTTGTATCAGCTCCACGTAAAGGCAACATTGATCCCAGCTGAAAAAAACCATCCAAACAATGAAGTCCAATAGCAACTCCATTTCAAAGGCCCAGCTGATTGGAGCCGGGTAATGCCGGCATTAGAGGTACTCAGCTGGTACCGCACCTCACAGACCGCACCGTGAAATCTCTTGTTAAAGTAAGAAAAATAGTGTTTGCTCAGTAATTGAACAATTTTATTTTACCCCCACCGGTCCCAACGCCGAATCACCCCCAGTGTTCCTCCTCTCTCCCCTCCCCCTGTGTTTTTGTGAGTACCCATCAAATCTGGATCGATCCCGCAGTGTCATTGTGTAAGGGGGTTATTTATGTGGGCATCCAATCTCCAGCTGCCGTTGTATTCGAGCGGGGAACAAGGCCAGAGATGTTGTTAACACTGAAAGGAACATCAGAGGAGACAACCGGGCGAGCCGGCCGAACGTACACCTTGCCTCTCATGAAATGAGTACTTTCACAGCCAGTTAGTCTTTAAGTAAAAGATGTATTGAGTTCATCCTCGTGAAACAGACAAGTAATTCAGTGTTTTCTCTCTCCATCTACATGGATTACGAGAGTTAAATAAGATGGGTGGGAGGGGGCGTGACTTCTTGAACCCCCACCGTTCTGAACCTCAACCCCCCTTGCCCCAGCCGGATCGCCAAAAGAAGGCTCAACCCTATCCGGCAGAGAAATGAACGATCCTATTTATGTTAATGCATACATGAACGTTACACAGGTTTTCCCATGATAAGGCTATAGGTTAATGAAATGCTCATTTCATTCTACCAGTTGTTTTCTCTGTGAAGTTCCGATAAGTAGCGAACCAATGAAGCCTGTAATTACAATCTTACAGAAACCCGGCCAATCTGTATATAAATCTCACCATCCAATTACAAGATGTAATAATTTTGCAGTCAAGCTGGTAATGAGGTCTAATACTCATGCATGTGATAATCCCCCCTGGATGCTGACTCTATCAGATGTTAGCTTTGTAATTATGTGAGCAAAAAAATCATTATTTCATGTTCAAGTAGAAAATGAGGTTGGTGGGAAGTTAATTTTCTCTATGCTCTGTGAAGCATAGACAAGAATTTAATGATTTAATTACAGTTGTTAGCCCTTTTTTGCGAGAGGCTTAAATTGAGCTAAGCATTTTTCATAGCCTGACATCAAGAGCCTGGAAACATCAAAGATTTTGACAGCATACAAAATGACGAGCGGCCCGCTGGTCCTGGAATTTCGAGGAGCGAGAATCTCCTTGGAATTTCGGAAAACGGTTATATCCTCACCGCCAAGGTAACCGCAGCCCCGGGACACAAACCTGCTAGATAAAAGCAACATCAACAAATATTAAGCGCCTGGGCTTTCTCCACTGCTGGCTAATCCACTGTATGTGAATTTGTCATTTCAGATTACTATGACAGTCATGGTGAGGTAGAGTGGAAAGCATCCACACACCTCAAAAGCACAATATAGTTTTCTCTGCACCTTTCTTAGAATTTCAAAACAGCCTCGGAGTGGTGACTGTAGCCCTCTGATTTCCATATATCCTTTATGGGGTGAGCGAAACAGTAAATACTTTCCTTTAGAGTAATCCCTAGAAAGGGAAGCGCTTTTTTGCCACCGGAAAAAGAAAAGAGCTTTGAGCTATGTAATTCAACTTCACAGCGACACCAGCTACTTGTTTATTCAAGGGCTGGCGAACGGTGCGCCGTACCTTTAACAGGCCCCTGTGAAGACTGCCAAATATTTAGCCTGTCCTCTCCCGCCTTTCATCTGCTTCCGCAACTCGACGCTCGAGATACTTTCACCACTCTCCTTACAAACTTCTGCTATGATTTGAATTTGACTTTGCTATAAAGGGTATATGCAGTCTAAAGTCACTCGAGGCGCTTTTTGTTCAGCGATGCCAAAGAAGCCCTTGGAGGTATTTGAAGCGTTTCAGAACTTGAGGGTTTGTTGGAGCATTTATAAAATGACTTGTAAACGGCTTGTTTTGGTTGCCCATTTGAGTGTGGAAAAAGAAGAAGCCCCAGAGCAAAATTAGTGTGAGTTTTTTTGAACCCCCAAAACCCTTTGAAATCTCTAAAGGTGACAATTGCGTATCCCAAGGCATGGAGAACAGATCCCATGCAACAATAGCGTTCTCGAGTGCTCTCCGCTCCCCCAGGTCTCTCTCAGTGCCTATATGGCTCCCGCACGGTCCCTGACCTTTAAATCTTTTGCCCTGATTTTGGTGGTTCAGTGCGTTCTGTTAAACAAGAAGTGTTGTGACCCATAATTGTGGGCAGGTTCTCAGCAGGTTGAGAGAGATCTTTCTGCCAGAGTGTCCAGTCCGGCTCCATCTGCTCCTGTCTTGCGCTGGTCCCAAAGGGAAGCCCGGCTAATTTTGCAGTCAATTAGCAGAAGGACGGCTTTTGTTCTCTCGGGGTCCCAACGGGCCACTGTGCCAGTCTGCTGCGATCTATGGCCGTTGCATTCAGATGGCGAGGAGGGCTGTTTTTTATTCTCCCTGGTCTCTCCAGCGTCGGGTCCCTCGCTGACCCTTTTGACATTGTTGGCCAAACGCTGTCGATCGTGGTGAGTTGCTTGGAGGGTTGAATGACGAATGCGAGATGGACAGAAAGCGCCTGGGTTAAATTCAGTCGTGAATGAAAGGCATTAGAGGGTTCATTAGCTGCCGGATTAGATGTCATAAACCCCTCATGGGCGCATGATGAGCAATGAGTGTGCTTAAAGCCATCGGATTATCACGGCAATAGACTAATTCTATCCGACCCTGTTGACGTGAAACTCTAATGTGTTAAAACAAGACTAAAATTTCTGTGATGCGCAGAAGAAGTCTTGTTAAACTTTCATATGTGAAGGCAAATTTACGAAACTGTTTGATTATCGGTTTGATTGTAGCCTTAATATGCTTCTTTGAATAATAGACATGCTACCTCATTGAACGATTCCTTACATTCTGATAATTTGATTTCATTTGATTTATTAAAATGCAACTGATTTATACTTTTTAGGGTCAACCTTAAAAGGCAAATATTCTGCTATGTATACAATTCTTATCAGTGCAGAACCTGTGGATTACAAATGATGTTACAGCCACTCATAGCTCTTATTTGATAGATGAAGCACCCTGTTGGTCTCACCCTGCAGTCCTCTACCTGGCCTCTCAGTGCGGTACCTGTCTCAAGTTAATAAATCATTTTCATGCATAAAATATTCAAGGTGGGTGGGTGAGGTGGGGGGGTTGGAGGGGGGCTGCTGAGGTATCAGGCGAGCAGGGCAGGTTAAAGAATTTCTTAAATTTTTATAGCGTGACAGCCTGTCCCACATAAGCCCCTCAGCTGTCTCATGTTCTGGGGCAGAAATGATCCTCTGTGTCACTCTAATAGTCTAGAATTACACTTGTATCACTGTCACTAGCATATGGGGATGTGTATACCCCCTAGGCCTGTGCACCCTCTGCTTTCATGGCATTTAAAATGATAACATTTGGCCAAGCTAGTTTTGACAGAAAGAGTGAAGCTCTATTCTCTCTCTTCCCCTCCACGCCGCACGTATCTGTGACAAAGACAGCCACCAGGGGCCTGCCACGGAGCGACCAATCATCAGGCTTTTTACTGGATAATGATGGCGGGGTCTGGCTCTGTTAATAAGGGCCTGAGCACAGAGGGAGCGTGTCGTCAGAGTGGTTCTGCTGCCATTCACTTCATTATATCGTCTCTTATTATAGACCTCTCTTACTTTCACCTGATAACATCACTAAAGCTAAAACACCTTAGGATTTGATGCGATGGTTGGCTTGTGTTTTCCAAATGAATCAGACCAAGTGACTGAACATGCAAGCAAGTTATATGCAATGAAATCCTCTTTAGCATTTCTTTGCTTTTACGATGTACATAAATAAAATACGCTAAATTGTGCAGTCAAAACAAAAACACAACAAAATAAAGTCAAAGTCACATACTACACTTTTGTCATAAGTATACTATATTGCTTACGATGGTGTTTTGGGCGCTAAGGCATACTAAAGTGTTGTTGTATAAAAACAGTTCTGCTTCCAGAATATTCAGATTTATCCATTTGTGTTAACCACATTGTTGTGGAACGTCCAACCTGGTCTCATGGGAAATACGTACCTTCAGGTACAAATTGCTACAGTTTCGTGACACAAAACTCCACTGGGGGCGCTAAAGAGAACAACTGTGTAGCTCACAAGACTAGAGAATGTGTTTCAGGGTCACGATTTGGCTGTGAAATGATTTTAATTGCTAACGATTGCATTCCAGGAATGCCCCCAGTCGAGTATTATTGAATTGTACGCTCAAGGTAAGCATGTAACGGAAACTAGCGCAATGTCACAACCAGTCACAAGACACATGAGAGCCAATGCCAACACCGTCTACGCTGACGTAACAGTTCACACACATTTTTTTATTCTGTCACTTTGGGCAGCTGGTCCTAATCTTAGTTTTAGTGCGGACGGAGAAGGGAATCGTTTTCGGGTCACTTCTTCAGCCTCGGAACACTTGGAATAATTGCACTTTTTTAATAAACAGCATATGCAGCCGTATCTTCCTGTTCCGTGTTGTGTTTTATATCATATACAAATATTTGGGGGCAGGTTCTCTGTTGAAAATGCCAGCATATGCTGGGTTAGGTATGTTTTGATGCTGGTTTGACCATTTTAAATCAGCTTAGGTCCAGCACATGAACAGTTTAAACCAGCACAAACTAGCATCAAAACATAACAACCAACATACATGCTTTTTTCAACAGGGTTGCATGACCAAATATAATTAAATTGTGTGCACGAAAATATAAACATACATATATATATATATATTACCCAATTAGTATCATTTGGTGTTGTTAACTTACAGTTGTTAGAAAATGTGATACCGGGTAGTAATATGTACCCGATGGTAGGCCTACGTATTTTGTGGCAATGCAAAAAGTGTACAGAGGTAGGCTACATATTTCCTATGGGACCCGGTTGGGAACATCATGAGGGTGAACCAATCCCTTGCGCTTCTCTAGCTTGGAATGTAAACACATTTTCAATCAGTATGGAATTACATAAAGATAATTTATAATTAATGTGCTTTACTCAAGAGCTTTGGAAGCCTGGGGTGTCCATGCATTAAAAAGGTTAAACTGCATATGAAATAGTGATGGCCAACCAATTAAGCCTTCATCACTGCAGTGTTTTCCCTCCTCACACTTTTTTCTCTAAGTTCCCCCTCTCTGTCCCTCGCACCCCCCTTTTTTTTCTCACTTGAACAAACTCCATTCTAGCAGTGTGACGGAGTCCCTGTGGATTTTGCCTCTCAAGTTGTTAAAGTGGGAATCAGCAACCCCTGCTTTTTATACCAACAGGGAGAGAGAGAGCAAGAGTGAGAGAGACAGAAACCTGGAACAGCCCTTTCGATATTGAGCTTGAAGGTTCAGGTCTCAGCGCTTGTGGGTGAGAAACCCCTGCTCTCGCCCTATTAATCATAACGTGACCCTTTAGCACCTGCTACTAACTCTCTGCCTCCAACTGCTGCCGTATTGATATCATTCCCTGTTGATTTCTTCGTTTTCTGACCCCGGCCAGGACTGATGCCTTTGAAACTCTTCATAAATGTCAGTAATTGTGCATCAGAGCTCAGTGTGTTACTTTCCCGCTGTATCTTTCTCTCTGTATTCCTCTTTTCTCTCCTTCCCTCCCTCCCTTGCCCATCACGCATTGGCACGCGTGCAGCAATGCAGCGAAGCCTCATGTATTTTGATGATATAAAATATGACCACATTTACATGCAAATAGAAGTTCGAGATTAATAGGGGAAGCAAACAGTGAAAAAAGGAGAAGCGCATGGTAATATGCCATTATGCTGTTTAAATACATTTACCCGTGTTTGGAAGCTGAATTAGCATGGTCTGAGCACCAGGAAATCATGTTGGTCTGATTGCAATTTTGTTTTCCAATTGATGGTACAATTTCATCAAGTTCAGCTGTCATTTCTAATATTAACCCAGGTTTACTGACTAAATTGAAGATTTTCACTGTGTCAAAGAGATCTTGGCAGAACAGGTGAATTAGTTTGTTTTTTCTTCAGCCTGTGACACAAAATTTAAATTTCAAATATTCCAAACATGTTTTCTGTGTGCATTTCAAGCATATCAATGCCAGTTGGCACTAACACAAACACACACACAAAGCATTTTTTACTCTTCGTTGACTAATTGTCTGTGCAAAGGCATTTTTTTCAACCTAATTGTAAGTATCAGGAGTTGATTTCTAATAAAGCTAAATTTTACCATGCTTTTATTTAGTTAGTTTACAAATGACTGTTATGTATGGTTTTATTATTTAACAGCTGTCATGTCTTGGTTTTGATGTCAAAATATAAAATTCGTCATAAAAACACAATTTTGCTTTAAGTAATTTACAAAAGGAATCATAAACCAACATGATTAAGTTTTTATTGAAAAAATAAAAAAAACATGGAATATAATTTTGCTAAAAATACGAAAGTAAACAGCACACTTGAGATGTAAAAACTGTGAAAATTCAAGTTATTATTGTTATGTATATGTATTTTATAGCATTTTATTCAGCATATTTTTAAATAATGTTGTGGTTTGGTAAATTTACTAATTTAATTGAACTGTGGCCTGCCTAAAGTACTAGATATGGAATAAGCCGTATCTGTAGAAATTATTTAATTTACGAAAGGTTGTTAAACACATTAAGTAATCAGAGGAAATTAAACTTACATTGAGAAAATAGGTACTGACAGAATACGGTGATGTAAACAGTTGGACATTGCTAGTAGATAAATTAAATTCTAGTGCATATAAGAAGATTTTATTACGGGTGAATCATAAGGCCAAAAGTGTCCACAGATGAGAAAACACCTCTCATGAGGTTGTAATAAATATTCATAAGGGTTAGCATTGACTGGTCGAAAAATCAAAGGTACCGAAAGCTACATTTTCTCATAAGGATTCCACTTCCTGTCTCAAACCATATACTAAACCTGACTGACAGCCTCACTGAAGCTCAAAATCACTCTTCAAAGCATTTCTAAGCTGCTCACAGGAGTGTCCTGCAAACTCAAGGGCCACCGAAGGCCTCGTAATATACAAACAATAAATCCATTTCTGTGGGCCCTCTGTTTGCCCCCGCAGACGAAATGATCATTTGAATATTTCACAACATAATCTAGGAGTGGAATAATCTATCACTCACTCAAACGTCTGAGATGAGAGCGCAGACAAATACCCGGAGCAAAATGTCAGTCATCTCTTATCCAAAATGATGCTGACAGCTAAATGCAGATCTCAATTTTACAGAGAAGGATTCATTACCTCTGAATAATAAATGGCAAAATAAATTGTCTAATCTTCTCTTTGTACACTGTCTGGTGGGGGTGAATGACAATTTTAAAACAGATTTCAAACTCAGGAGGCATTGTTGAAAAATGGTTTGTCCGCTTGGATTGCGTGACAGAATACATTCGAATATCTTTAGATACTTTTGGCATTTATATTTACATATGCCATTGATATCTCCCGAGGCAGTGTGTTTAAAACAAAGCAGGGAATACATCAAAATATAAGGCATTTTAATATATTACACTAGGCTATAATACTATTTACAGCAACTGAATGTTTTCATACGAATACAATTCAAACTTCTCAAGACGACAGTAGATTTTATACAGTTATGCAGCATCTTTATGCAGAAAGTTTGAATGAATCATCTTTTGAACATTGGTGTTATGTGATACACACAGTGAGTTTTAACATTCGTTGCTGGTAAGGTTCTGTATTCAGTGTAAGGGATATGAACTCTTCATTAACTTTCTGCACGTTCCTGCTGGAGCAAATGTCACAATATGCAGGCCGCTTGAGTCTGAACACACAATGGCTACTGCTGGTGCCCCAGTGTGTTAGGGCACTAATTTGGCTCACAGGGGAGTGGGTGGCTTAGCAGGCCAAATGTACGGCCTCTGACATCAGGGATCGATTCCATTCGGAGGGGTGGTGGGGTAGAACCGCATGCCTCTCTCATTAGCTGACCAGAGGTGAGCAGAGGTGCTAACTCAGCTCTCCCACAGGAACACACTGCCATGTTCTACTGCGGAAAACTTACTTCAGTTTTTGCACTGGCCACGACCATGACAATATCTATACTCGGTGTCTTACAAAAGGGTCACTTTCTTTCTTTTATGCTGAATCACACATCAATGCAGTTCTCTGTGGTTATATATGTACTACTAAACAAATAATAAACAGATTATTTTGTGACTCATGTCACATTCAGATTTTCAGGTCAGTCTGATGATGTTTGTGTTCACACTGGCAAAGATTCTTATTTGGATTGAGATATTTTGGACTGAGATCAAGGCTTTGACATTGAGTGGCTGTATGACGTTCACCTTTTTTGCTCTTGAGCCTTGTGTGGTAACTTGCTGTTGTGTTTGGGATTGCAGCCTTGCTCAAAATCGAAAGTCCATCATAATTTATAAATTCACTTGACTGATCCTTTAATCCAGAACAACCTTGTGGTTATTGAAAATATACCTGTTATCACTGGGTATCGAACCCAGAATCTTGCCATTGCTAATGCAGTAATTTTCTACTTGAGCTCTACTGTCAAGTTAATTGCAATTTCAACCCAGTTGCCTCTCGTTCACTCTCTTTCTTCACCTGCCTCTCGTACACCAACGTACCCAAGCGCCTGCCACCATTTTCCACCGTAAAGCATAGAACTCAAGCAGTTAAGTAACAAGATTGTTTCCTCCTCTGTAATTAATTGGACAGAAAGGACAGATTCAGTAGTTTTAGAGCACAAATGGGCTGCTTATACAAACAAGACTCAGATAAAGGTCTCTAGTAATGAGAGGAGAATCTCATCAGGGCCGGAGTTTACATCACCAGAACAAAACAGAGCCGGGTAAGGTAGTAATCACCATAATGTCAGCTTATTTATTTATGTGTTAAAAGGGTCTGCATAATAAGCCTTCGATGCTATTTTGCAAAGACCGGAAAAAAGAACAAAGAGACGCAGGAGGTAATTGGTGAGAGGCTTCTGTTTGTGCATCCCCACTGGTATACAGTTAAAGAGAGAAAACAGTGGGGAAATTGATACTCTTTTCCTCTTCAGGAAAATCCTCCCTCTAGACTTGAAAACATTGAGCAGGAGTAGCCCATGTGCCAGAAAATTGCACTCTTTGCATGTTGTTATCATTTCGAGCAATAAAAAGTGTGAAATATTTGACAGCCCTGCTTACAACTACCTCTAAAAGCATTTTTAATGACTCTCCTCAGAACAGTTCTACAATCTATTGAATGCAAGTTTCCCTTTGGCTTCATTGCATTAATAGATCTTTCAAACAAGTCTACATAAACAATTGTAATTAAAGCAAATTCATTCTCAACTCTGGGCAAATTGGTCATAAAGAAACCCCTCGTCCAAACCCCCTATTATCTGCGGTAGTTTATCAACCGTGAGCTACTGTTAAGTGCACTTCGACATTAGACACATATTTGAGCGCTTTTAATTGGCAGGCATTTCGTTCTCACTAGTTCTCCAATCTTTTGGCAAGGGTTTACATCTAGGCTACTTGAAAATGAAAAAAATATGCGGTGGCCACTTTATACTTTGTGGATGAATATCTGCTGATGTCCAGATGGCTGAAATGGTTGAAATCCCAATTCCATGAGCCAAGAAAGAGAAACTACTTATTTTTACTTTATGGGGGTTGTTGAACCATTAATAGTGTTCATTTTAAAATCCTGGTGAACCAGAAGTTGCGATCTTTTTTTCTTCCATATTTTGACACATTTCCGAGTGAAATGGAATTTTTAATGCGAAAAATAGTAAGGCTTTCGTCTTTCTCTGCGATTTGATTGGATGTATAAAACAGCTGTTGTATTTCGAAATCGAACTAACACTGACAGTTAATGGGGAGGAGTTAACAGATGCTCCGCCCAAGCCGTCTAACACTTCATTTAAGATGGATAGTCATTACAGGAAGGAAGTGCGTTTTCAGATTTTAACAAAAGATTGTAAGGGCACGCAAATTTTAAAAAGAGAATGACCCACGTTGATAACAATTTACAATAAACCCTATGGATTTCATGAAAAAATAGGCTTTGTAATTTTTATTTCACTTGGACTTTAATGATTGTACGTTTGGTCAAAATATGGTAAAAGTATATGGCTTCTGATTCACAAGGAGAATGAAACAAAACAACAAACAATGCAAAACAGTTTTTGAGGACATTCGTCATTGTTGGTGACAATCCTATTAGGAAGCATGTCTGCTGTGATAGCTCTGGGTTACGTTTGGTCCAGCCATCAACGCAGGTTGTTTCCTCTCACAAAAACCAGATGGTTCAGTTCAGATAATCATCGTCTTTCCTTTTAAAGAAGAGGGAGGGGGCCCTTCTCACCGTGCTCTGAGATCTTGAGCTACTTTGTAATGCTGCATATTATTCATGCCACAACATGGGGTCTCAGAATTCAAGCTGTCTGTTTACTCAAAAGCTTGAAACAGCATCATGTCCAGAGGCTTTGAGGGTCCAGCTCAGGCCCCGAGATCACGGCTAATGTGACTCCCAAGGCCTAATCTTCTTAGTTGACCGGGATAAAATGAGTATCCATTACAGCATCAACCTTCATACACCCCCTCCTTCTGAGCCAGTTGTCATCCGAAAGCCAGCCATGAGACAATTGCTTGATTGGGCCCTTAATCAGGTATTAGTCACTAAAGCTGTAAGGGAAAGCAGCTAATCTCCAAATTTTCTCCATCTGCACTTGCAGGCCAAACTGGTTTGGCCCTGCTAGATCAAAGATGGCGGGTAAAAATCAGATTAGAGGAAGCGAGAGGGGGCTGAGGAGCAGGCCAGAAGGGCCACAACAGGCCCAATCCTTGAACAGCCCTGCTTTCGTGGCATAATCCTTAAACTAAGCTTGCTGTTTGAAGCACGGCGCCTTTTGTGTTAACAGTTCAAGAGGGTGGTAGGAAAGAAGTCAACAAACCATTCTTGGTTTCACATGTGTGAGTACCATCACACGTCTACAGAATTACGTTATGCTTAACCACTAGTCTGTTTTGCACAGCCTTTAAATGTATGTTTCCTATTTCATTAATGTTTTGAATTATAATAATGCCAGTACTTTGAGTTAAGAAACATTGTGGAAGTCATTATATTTTTCAAGGGGGGCCAGATTAGCTCACAAGATGGCAGTCTCCTGCCCTGTGTACACAGTGCCATGTGGGCCAGGGGAGATCAGCCTGATATCCCGACAATGACCTCACTCCAAATCCACACAATACACTGAGAGAATTTCTACATCCTCCGGCTTTACTGTCCATATGGGTTAAACAGAAACTTCTGTTTCCTGCCCCACTGTGCAGTTTTTCACAGGATCACTAAAACACTCTCATTAGAAAATATACTATCAAATAATGAATAGAAGTTGAATACACAGCAATGTCAAAATTAAAACAAAGGCAAACAGAGACTTTTTATTTTCTACTGAGAAAAAAATAAATATATATCTGATTCGCCACCATACAGGAGTTTGATCAGAGATCAATGTGATACTTCTCTGAAGCTATAAAAGAGCAACCTCTGAGAAACTTTTCTTCTAGGTGATGTCAGTATAGGTAATTAGTTGTTCAGTTGATATATAAAGGTCACTCATTATTGTGTTTTTATATTGAGTTCTGACTTTTTATTTGTGAAATAGTTAGGGCTGAAGCCATTAAAAGAAGCCGTGTGGACAGACAAAAATGAGTGTTCTAGGACATTTGGAATGTTGGTGTACACACACACAGGTGTGTCACCATGTTTAATGGTGACATTGCAAAAACATAATGACTTTTAAAATGTACGAACAATATAATGTATTTTTTTGTGAAATCAAACACGTTACCGGAATTCACAGAACATTTCAAGTCATATTTGTACAAACCAAAGGCTATAAAACTCAAAAGCCTTAAAGCTCAACATGAAAGTTTTGCTTAATGTAAATGTTCTTGATGTCTAACAACCTTTCATTAGCACTGCCAGCTGAAGTGTCTGAGAAACAATGTCCTCATGTGAAGCAGTCCTGCTCATTACTGGGGATTATATACTGATGGAGAAACAAACTGCTGTGAGGGTAAAAAATCACAGGAGAGATGACGTATGTGCTTTGGGAGGAAAGGGGTGAATGTGCTGAAATTATTATTGACTTAAGCCTATTTACTTCACACTTTTCAATTATTGCTGTAAAACCAAAGGTGTGTCTTTAATTGCATTGGCTAAAGTCTGAACACCAACTGTCAGGGGAGCTTCTTCCAACCACTGACTCCTGCACTTGAGGTTTGACTTTTAAGCTCCTTCAAGGGTAAAGATCTCTATATTAGCTAAACGTATAGAGACCCAGACAGCTTTACTCTCACACACCGTGGGCGAGCTAAAAAATTACAGTCAGCTTTGCGGCTTAATAATAATAAGGCTATATTTCAGTAGCCTAGTCAATTGTGCTAATGAATCAACAACACACGAGAGGTTTTGCATTAGCGTCATATTGTGCTTGACAACACCTTATAAACGTGGTTCAATTAATGTAGAGCTTCATCTAAAATATTCAAGATTTATATTTATTATTAATAATAATCCCTATAACTTTTATAGCAAGTAATACTGTCATTATGTCTGTAGCTGTATGCTGTATAAAAAGGAATTGCCAAGCAACTTATTACACATTAAAATAGGAATTGATTAATGTGTGGTCACAGGTTAGAGTCCAGCGCTAATAAAAAGAGGACTATAGGTCCTCAAGAGGTTTTTACTAAATTAACAATTGCAAAATGCAAAAAATTATGACATCACATTGTGTATTAATGCAACAACTTGCTTATCACCCAAAAACAGTTACAGGCTAATGAATTATAATATTGATTTTACCTTCTGAATAATTTACTCTACAGAGAGACCAGACTTTATTTGGAAATAAAAAACAAATAGATGGTCTATTACAATATTGTCATTATGGTTAGGACACATGCTCTGCCTGAAAATACACCTTCCTTCATGTGATAAATCACTGTAATGCATCGACTTTTTTAGCGTATTGCATAATAAAAGTTTCTAATATGGCGCTTCAAATCAAATCTAAACTTTTTCAACTTTATTATAATACTGGTATTGCATTAGTAGCTGAAATCCGTTTAGAGACGCTGACAGCTCTGTCCTCCGAAGGTCACGCAGCGCATGGCACCAGGACGCTCGCTGCCTCACTTTCGATTGTCCGATTTTTTCTCCTTCATTACCGCTAGCAGCTGTGAATAAGACGTCCCCTCTTTCTTCTTCCCCCGTCTGAACTCGCTAAGTGCTGTTGTGCAGTTTTATCAGAGTAGCTGGAGGACTCCAGGGAGACGCTCTATCTCCTTTGGCCCTGAAAATTGATATTGAACATGGGGGGAGAATCTCACGAGCTGGTAGCAATTAGCTAAAAAGGATTTGCAACTCTCTGTGATTCATCGCACGAGAGATCGAAGTCATTTAAAGAGACTGTTTTGACTCCCTCTCTCGCTTGCTCGCTCGCTCGCTCTGTCTTTTCAGGATACAGCTCTGTTAGCCCCTTACAAGCTAGTGTGACATTTCCTATTTTAAGGCCTATTCCTCTTTCTGAAAAGTGGCGGTGTGCTCTGGCACAAACAGGGCCTTTGATTCGTTCATGTTTACGCAACTAACACAGGGCCGTGAACTCCATATCGGCTGCTCTGGGTTTGACTTGTGAATTGGCGGACTAATGAGACAAGGAGGAGAGTTCATTAAGAAAGAGAAATGTTTGCCGGGGCTTTAACAAACACATGGCGGGATTTGAGTCCTCGAGCTGTGTTCTCTCTGCACACTCAACAAATATTTCAGGCAATTAAAAGAAAATCTGGCCTGCAATAAACGCAACGTTCAGCCAAGTTTCATTTATAGCGCCAGGGCGTGATGTTACTTCATTTTGTCCCACAATGTTTTGCCAACCTTTTTGTTTCAAACAGACAGTGATAAACTATTTCTCTTTTCTTATTATATTACATTACTGGGTCAGACTTGTACAGATGTGTTCTTAACACTGTAATGTACAAAGATTTTTAGATTTATTTTAACATATCTGTTTGATGATCTAATTTACATGTTTCATGTGCGATTGTTTAGATGGAGGTGAGATTATCATCCTTTTTTGAGGAGTTAAATTAAATTAGTCAATAGCTATGATTTATTCATGATAAAGCAAGAATATTACCTCTTTACCGAGCTAAATTTTATGCTGTGTACAGCTGACTGTTATTTATGATATTCTGCTACATTTGTGTTGAATTGTAAATATAGTTAAGACTAATGCTTTGAGTTTGTGCCCATAACAACGCCCTTCAGCTATATATTAATTCTCAATATAGACAGCCTCTCAAACCTTATTGCTATGATATAGGCAATGTTAAAAATCATGGTTTGATTTATATTTAGTAAGTACTTAACAAGCTGTCTTTGAGCAGATTTCATTCACGGTATGCTTAATAAAGGGACTGCCTTCCTGGAGCAACCTGAGGTTTGGTGTCTTGCTCAAGGGCACAATGGTGCTCATGATCTTTTATAAGAAACTACTGGCCCTCATAATTTTTACTTCAACATGTGTATGTGGTGTTTTCTGGAGATAATATGTCTGCAGTCGACATTGGGATGTAAAATGTGAATAAATGTGTATGATAGTGCAAATATAGAAGATGAATATGAATAATAATAAATATAAATTCACCTATCTTAACTTGATATATAGATATATTTTTATATATGAAAATATATGTAATTTTTTTATCCACATTTGCAAGTAACTTATATGGTTAAACCTTAAAAAGTTGGCCTTTCTGTTTTATTTCTTAATAAAAGTAAGTTTCTCCTGATAAATACTTTTATGATTTATAACAACTATATTATTAACAGGCATTGGAACAGTTGGAAATACTGGTGTCACATGGAACATTTATTAGCATTGCGACAGCACTCGGGGGAAACCTCTATCTATGAAGCAGCATTGCCAAATCTCTTAACGGCCCACATAGTATGCCGTTGCATTTTATGACAACATGATTTGTAACTTTCCAATGCGATTACCTCAAGAGGAATTTTTGTAAAGAAGGTGTCCAGAGTCTGCTGTCAAAGGTGAAACACGACCCGCAGCGCCGGATGTTTCTGCTAAGAAAACTGTGTGTGTATATTAGAAGGAAACGTTGCACAACCTTTGGAGCAAAACCGACAGCAGACGTTGGAGAAGTAATTAAAAACGCAGCTTACTTACAGTCAGCTCACCCTGAAAATGGCAAAGATTCTGTGTCAACAAAGCCAACTTCCCGTTCGCGGCGCATCGCCTCGTACTCGGGCCACACTCACAATCTCATCAGCATGCACAGACTGGCAGGTCCACCCTGGTGAAAGCTATCGTTTAAGAACTGAGCAGTAGCCATTAATAGAGCCAGAGATGACAGATGACTTCATATGCCATGCAAGCGGGCCCAGACAATAGCTTTAGCTATGACAGATTGCCTGGCTGTAACCCACTTTATGTTAAACTCATTCTCACTGTCCAATTTCACAAGTGTAATTTTGTTCCGCTGCATGGTATTGTCCTTCGCGGACTAACCGAGTTCCTTTGGTAATGATTCCCTTTTCTATTGTATTGTTTTCTGCATAATCGGACCGGTAGTCAAGGGTTTGGGTGACACAACCATCTGTCAAGTTCATTTGCTTTGTAAGGTATGCTTGGAATAATGGTCCGCACAACTGGAGGCTATCCGTTATCAAAGAAGAATATCCCTCGTACCTCGTTCGATGCGCTGGAGACGTCCCCCCTCCTCCCTTCCACTTATTATGCTATACCCTTGGCTCCATCACCTCATTTTTTTCGGCAGCTGTCACATGGGCATCTTGTATTATGAAATTTAAAGCCACGATTCAATTAAGGGTATGAGTTATCATCCTTACCGACTCACCTCTGCTCCGTGGGGGCGGGTTCCACAGAATGCTCCGCTCACCAGAAATGATCTGCTGCTCGTTGAGCCTGTCAGCTCTCATTTGGGAGAGTCCAGTTTAATCTGGACCTGCGCTGAATCTCATACCGCCACCACTGCGTTTTCATCTGCCTTGCCTGTAAGAGCCAAAAGTTGACGGGTGAAATTTACTGTTTATATCGAGTGGGTTGTGGCAAGTCACGTCGTTGTGCGATTTCAAAGTTTTTACGGAAAAACATCAGGGAGATCTTTTTAATCTACAATGGCTAAAGATGCACCATTTGGATAAGGCTACTCTTGGTGTCAGATGAGCTCTACACGGTGTCTTAAACATTATAAAATACATTCCATCGTCTGTTTCTTTATTACTCTGGAATGCCACACTATGTGGCCTCTAAATCCCCTGAACAAGTGAAATAAGTGGGTTTTATATTCAATGCTTTATTTCCCATGCAGCAACAAAGTTCAGAGATCGTATTGCAGTTCCAGTGCCAGCTTTTTGGGTTTGCAGCTCTGCTCACAGCAGGCTTTTCACATAAAGGGCAACTTTAAAACACGTGTTTCACAGCCCAGGGTCTATACACGCCGTGTGTCTCGAACACACGCACAAGGTCACAGCTGAAGGACAATGATGGACGTACTGGAGCAATTGCAGCTTTAAAACAAATATGGGAAAATGATTGTGTGACCAACAAATGCTCAATGACATCTCTTGGATCTGTTTATTTGACTCTGCCATCTGGTATAATGTTAAGTAAAATCTCTTTAAATAGGCACTTTTGTGTGTGTGTTGGGGGTTAGACAAAATGGCTTTGCATTATTTTTAATGACTCAAACCTGCCATTATTACCAGCTAGCCTTAAGAACCCAGCAGAATTATTGTTTGTTGAACGATATCACAATAATTTGTCCTATATGAAGATATAACATACCCAAATTCTTTGGACACAACACCATCATCAGGGATGGACATGATTAAGCGACAGAAAGCGTGAATGCCAACCAAATGGCTGCCGAAGCACTTCCAACACCCGCATCGTGCTGGGCTCACTGACAGAGAGCAGATCTGAGGGGATCCAGATCAGCTGTGTTGGGTATTGGGCAGTACTACCTGGCATTGTGGAGGTTCATTAGCAAAGTGTTTGGCCCCACTCAATGCATTGTGATGCCCACAGCACTTGGCGTCAAACAGCACTAGCTTTCACCCACATCCTATGAGACCTATTAGAGCCTATTTGTGATTTTATGGTCTTACTCTTAGGTGTTTTGGTGCACGGTCTATATTTGACATTTGTATGGGTGGGTGTCGCTTCCAAATGGAGCATAATGTCAAATAATGGTAACAGAGAGATTCAATTGGCACCAAGCAAATTGTCACGTCTTACAATTATAATACACATTTTACTAGCCATTTTGACAATCCTGTCAATCTTAAGGCTAGAAACAAACTCCACTAAAGCACGTCAATCCATTTCAAGTCCAGTTTGTAGCCCCCTTATACAGTACATTCTTTAACTTAACAAACCTCTATATAGCTTACTTACATTACCTTCTAATGTATGCACTGTTAAACTGGATGTGTTATGATTAAATAATCTAGTTATACTCTTCTAATTGTCGCCCCATCATGACGGTTGACCTGCAAGAGAAATAGCCTAGACGCAGACATTTGAACATCACAATCTGTAAAATCAAGTTTCCGTTTCCTGAAGCATCTGCTTTCCAAGAAATTTCCAAGGAAGAAATTCATTAAAATTTTATGATTTAGATAAATGCCATGAACTTGCTATGTGTATTGTATAAAAGTACAATAATAGTATAAAATGAAATTTATACAAATTATTGAAATCATACAAATTTTTTTGCAGCTTTGAGATAATTGCGCTGAATATGTTTAAGGTTTGAAGTATCTTCAAGGAGTGTCTTTGTCTAGATTGCTGATTTAATCCTCTGTTTTTTTATAATTTGATTGTGATAATTTGTTTGTGTTTTGTCATATATATTATGGATCCATTTTTTTTTAATTGTGATAATTTGTTTGTATTTTATAGTACGCCTACCGATTTATGAGTTTAATGTGAGAAATAATTGCGAAATAGCATTCTGCAGTGTTTCAAATATTATCATCTATTACTTTTGATTCCCTCTCGCAGGGGTAACCACTTTACCGTGTTAATATAATAGAGCAAGCAATGTGTCAGCTGTGAGGTTTTATTAAAGTTTATTGGCCATGTAAAAACCTCTCTGTAGAAAATAACTGGCTTCGTCCGTCCTGTCACCCTGAATTCAGATATGGTGTCTATCTGCTCCTACCGAAGCCTCCAGCAGAGCTACAGGTAGGAACAGTCTTCTTCAATTAAATCTAATCATCCCACTAAATCAATAATTGTCCTAAAGGCGGCCTTCAAATCTGGGAGGGATTCACATCTAATGTGCTGATCCAGCTTGTCTGGGGTAGCCTCCTTGTGTACTGAAACCAAAGCAATTTAGTCTTTGCCTACGGGCCTTCAGGCAGTTACCGCAGTTGGGAGTGCTGCGAGGACTTGGAGATACAATATAATCGGATACATCTGTGTGCACACTGGAGTTAAGCACAGCTATATTAGGGGCTATGTTGGAAGTGAGAAATATTATCACTTTCCTACAATAACAATGGCGCGGAGCGCGGGGAGACCTAGGAATAACAACTCACGTCAACCCAATATGACTTCTCTTTTCTGGCCCTGGCCGATTTGTGCTCGCATGTCTGAAATCCAAGCAGGATAAAGGAAAACCTCACAGCTGACCAATCACATTTCCAGCTTGCCAAAACAGACAAGGCCAAAGGAACTTAAATAGGTGGGTAAGAGAGTTTCCGTGCGTGTGTATACCTCTTGGATGTAAATATATCAGCGAATCATGTTCACTACTGTTTTTTTCCAGACACCAAAATGTTGGCCTCAAAATTACTGACAATTTTTTTATCAGCCAGCACATGGAGAAATCTGCAGATGAATCATTGGCTTGGTGTTAACAAGACTATAAATTCTCATCTGCTGTGTCCACAGGGTTCTATCTCAGTTCTGGTGTCTCATATTTGTTCACAGTTCTCATTGCGGTAACTACACAACTCTAATTTAAAGGAGCCAGTCTTTACCGTTTTTCAGGCTTTTATTATGTTTTTTGGGTGTTTAACAATTGATGTTCATGTTTCCGAAAAAAAAAAACGCTTTATATTTCACATATTTTAAGTCTATTGTTTACCACTGTTTCTGTTCTCACAAAACGACTGCATTTCTTCCTGTTTATATAAAGTCCCTCCTTCCAAAACGCTCTGATTGGTAAAGCTGACCCGTCTGTCGTGATTGGTTCTCCACTTAGAGTGTGTGTGAAGATGTCCCACCCATACCATATCAGCGAGCTTCCGCTTCTCAGGCTGTTGGGATTGGTCGGGGCCCCTCTCAGTGCATGTGTACTCATACATTTTGGGTTTGAGCAATAAACAGTATCAATGGCTTCAACTTCACTTTATCAGTTAAAATCATGCGTATCCATCGAAGTGTAACGGTTGTCTGCTAGTGCATGTGCAAACGTCATTGTTTGTTAGAAATCGCACATTTCTTGCCAGGGAAATGACCCCGGAGCGAAAGGCGTCAGACCGGTTATATTAATTAACACTAATAACAGAAGTGTTAGTTTGACCTTTTTACATTCGTCCCGAGTTGGATAATAAAACTAGCAGATTAACCAGGAGATATTTGCAAGTAGGACTTCAAAAGATGTTTTATAGAAGTGTATAAGAGCTAAGCGACACACCTACAATATCGGTGTATTGCACAGAACAGCTTTCACAGGCGATGTTAAAGTCATGGAAGCTGATGTTTGACCGTTGGTTATCTTAGAATGTGTGTAGCTGAATTCTCATTACTAGTTGTAGGACTGTTGTAACGGAACGAACCACACCTGCACAGCCGGGCCTCGAACCGAGTCGGTCCGGCACGGGAGTCGGGCGCTCTAGCGAGGAGGCTAAAGACCGCAGTCTCTAGTGTCTGTCGCTAGAGAGTCCTTGAGGCCGAGGAGTGAGGTTTACATACTGCACAGCTCTACACTAGCTTGCCTCCGTTACACTGTGAAAAGTGAAAAGTAGTTTTAGTTGAATGGTATCAATCTCTTATAACCAAACAATACTCCAGCGGGTCTTTCACTTCTCTAAGGAAAGCCTCTCCCATTTTTTGTGTATTCCTTTGGGCAGAGGATATTTAAGCACTCGGAATAGTGACATCATGTACCTGGGAAGTAGAGGGCTGTAGTCCGATTCCAGATGTTCTCTGTAGTCCTTGAAAAGCTAATTATGTTAAAGACAATATCTGGCTTGGCACTGGAATTTGAGCTTTATCATTAGCGTATATTATTTATGCTATACACACCCACTAAAAATTGAATAATGCGCGGGGAACGTGGCCTTAATGAGATGCAGAATTTTTTCGGGGATAATCTAGAAGAACCCCCTCCAGAGTATGCAGCATCTAGACCCCAGATGTGTGTTATAGTATGTGTTTAGATGCGAGCATAGTTTATCTGAAATTTTAAACTTAACAGACACATAGTATAGTAATAATATAATTTAACAACAAAAAATCTATTTAAAGATATGCATTGATAAAAATATGGGATAGTGCCAGACCCAAAATAGATGTTGAACGACAGACAATGGTTGGTCTATATTTTTCTGGCTACAAAGCTGTATCTATTGTGGGGGAACAGAAATAACATAAAATGATATATGTTATGTTATGTTATGTTATATCAATATGAATCCAGTGAATCTCAGGGAATGTTTGATATGCATTTATTTATAAGGTCTCCATAAGACTCTTGCCTTCAGAAAAACATTCTGAATAACTGGCACTAAAACAGAAGGATATTAATCAACCTGCGTAATTCACATCAATGAGAATGTCATTGCATTCTCTCGTGGCTTCTGGATAACGTGGCTGGTCCCTCATTCCCACGAGCCTGTTATATGAGCTAAGTCACCAGAGGATACGTCTCGGCGGTGAATGACCATTATCTGTTTCAAATGCTTCAAGAGGCTCGCGATAAGAATTTCAGAGCAGGGCGGCAAAGGTTAAAAGGAGAGATAGTTCTTGTCATCGTTCATCTACTGGACGGGAGAGAGGCAAAGAGAATGGCGCGATATCTCAAAATAGGTGAGTGATGGAGGCGCAAAGCAGATAGAAACTTTAAGAAGCTCAAGTCACAGTTCAACAACCACTAGTGCTGTAAGACAGGACAGTTCAGCGGTTATCAGAATCAAAGTTGGCCCGTTCTTCAGCCGTCTCCGTCATATTAACTTGGCTATTTCAACAATGATGAATCGCAGAAGATGAAGTGCCATAAAAACTTCTCAGTTGTTTGTTGGCCTTTTCTTCTCCTGGCTATTGAACCTCACAATAAATCTCAATTTAAATTGAATTGGTGAATCTCAACAATTGTGTTAGATGAAACTGAGGACAAAACATATGCAGGCATGAAAAAGGCTACTGCCACCTAATTTGTTTAAGCATGCTGAGATAAAAAACGTTAGGCTGTTATCTCTTAACACCTGAGTGACATGGGTCTACAAATCCTCTAATTATCAGAATGATTAATATCTACTTGCCCCAAGGCCACACTCGGAGTGTGTAAGTGAGACTTTAATAAGTGTTTTCTAACCTGGCTGACTCCGACAACTCCCCCAGCAAAACCTCTCTTTTATCATTCAGAATTTTGAAGACAGGGAATATTATTACCCTAACCTAACCTCTCTCCTTCTTCCTCATCCACCCTGAGCCCTGTGCTAAGAGACCCCCGCTAGGTACGTCCCAAGGTGCGAATGACTATAATCAGTGTTACATCTCTGCTCGTGGGGAATTTCTTTTCTTATCAATGCTCCGCTCTGTCAATACCTCATTTGTCGCTCAAATTCTCGCAAATATGAACGTAAAAAGGAGCATTTACTTCTGTCTGTTTTATATTCGTATGTATTATTGTTATTAGGCAAACAGAACTGTGGATGCCGTTGAGTCAAGTCCAACCAGTTTGACGGGATGTATTTATTTTGCAACATGAGCACTGAGAGAAAGATAAAATGGTTCATGGGAATCAGCTGATTAGCTAATAGGTATTATAAGCGATTACTCTTGTCCTACTTGGGAGGAGATTACGAAGTGCCTGGAGAGAGACAGGCACGCTGCATTCCTGTGTAGTGAGAAAAGAGGCAAGGTGTTCATAGACACGAACCCGCTGAGAGTCAAGCAATCATTTTCAGACAATTCATCAAGCCCACGTCTCATATTTCAAAAGCCTCTCATCCTCCCACACCTGCACGTTTTACATTTTTTTTGTGGTCTGCCTAACAGACAGTGGTTAGTCCTGCAATGTTATTCTGTATCTTTTTAAAAGGATGATGAATTAATCACATAATTCTTGATCCCTTGATTCTGCAGCCTGTTTTGTGAGAGGAATGATCATTTTAGGCAAAACAATAACTTTTGCTGCTTAGCTTGTTTTTGCCTATGTCTCATTCGAAATTCTGTTTCACAATAGGGACGTAACAATGATCGCAACTTCCGGTTCATGGGGACTTTAAATAAAACATCACTTTACTAGATTACAGAAATTTGTATTGATAATATTGTATTAATATAATTTGATTGCCTTTAGGTACTACATGTTGGACAATATAACTAAAATATATTTGAATATACTGTATTTCCCCCATTTCAGGACATTTATTTGTAGATTGTCATGGTTCCACTACCATGTCATGTTTTATTCCTGTCTCAAGTGGAATCATGGCATAACCTATGGTTTTGTGTGAGATTGAATAGTTCTTTCTCGTGTCTCGTCATTGTTCCCTGCATCTCGTTCCTTGTCAGCCTCTCCTTAGTGCTAATCCCCAGCACCTGTTGCTCGTTTCGATCCTCTGTGTTTCCCCTATAAAGAGTCCTCACGTTTCTTTGTCTCGTTGCTCGTGCATTATTTGTGATACCTTGTTCGATGATCGTGTTCTTGTACTTATTCCAGTCTCTGTACCTGTTATATTGCTGTCCCTGAATGTTCTTGTTGTCGTGTCAAAGTAAGTGTTAGTTTAGTGTTGTTACCAGTGTTTGTTTTGTAGTTTAGTGAGTGAGTGTTTCTTGTTTAAGTATATATATCCCTGTCTTGTTTTCCCCCACGTGGGTTTTTGTTTTGCCTGTTTAGTCTTGTTATTTGTTTAATAAATCTTTGTTACATCTATACCGTCTGTGTCTGCCTGCACTTGGGTTCCCACGCCATGTCTCTGTGTGAGATTCATGACATAGATAATAATAATTTGCATTTGCCAAGTAGGTACATATATTTAAAAAACTTGTTCAGTTTGTCAATAAATCAGTTCATTGACTGTGATCTGATTCATAGAAAGTAATCAGAATGCCAACTCCAATGCCAACAAATATGCTAATAAAGCATCTGTCTTCTCATATTCGCAAGCTATGAGACAAGGGTCGACCATCAAACTAGTTTGACATGTGCAGTAATGCCAAGGCCGGGTTTCATAGACAGTCCTTAAGGCTTGTGCCAGACAAAAATTCATCTTTAAGTTGTCTTATGTATAACTTATGAATAACAATAACTTGCCCTGACATATATCCAAATATATTTGTGGCAAGATGCACACCAGTAATGTTTTTTTTTTAAAGGCATAAATAAAAGGAGACTAAATATCCTAATATAGTAAATGGGGCCATACAATTATCACAATATTTGGAGTAGCCTACCCTTCCGAAAAAAACAAAAGAATCTTGCCAAAATAACACAATCGAAAATGTAATGGATTTAATGCTTATAATGGGAATTTCTACTGTTAATCTATTGGTGGGGTCTTATCCGAAAGATCAATCCTGTTGGAATTATGCCCAAAACACAATACAAAAAGCATTTTTTTACAGTTTTAATTGAAAAAGCCAATAGTTCATCATGGTATTTTAACGTAAAAAGAATTATTGTCATAGTTTCTATTGTTTATATTCGGCAGGGTAATTTTATATCACCAGTTAAATCATTGCAAAATATTAAATATTTTATATGTATCGCCAAACCTAAAATATTTTCTGAGTAATAACAGCAAACCCTGTCTTTGCATGTTACTTTCTCTAATGCCTAAATTGGAAGTTCTACATGGTACGGCTCACGTCAATTAACAACACAGTGGGATTCATTGCCCTGTTTAAAAGATCATTACACATTGAGGGAAAACATGTGTTGATAGTTAATTTTATTTCCAAAAGGGCATGAAACAATTAGCCTCCCAAAGTATGCTAGCAATAGTTGAGATAGAACAAGAATTGCACTGGGATAAGGAGCAGTGATTTGTTTCTACTGTTGTTGTTTTGTTTTGTTTCCAGTGATGTGTACAAATCCCACATCACCTCCTTATCAGCTGGACTGTAGTGACTGGACAGCAGTCTCGCTTTCCTTCAGCATAGGTCGCACACATATTCATGGACACAGCTGAGACAGTTTAATGACTTAATTCTAGTTAATTACTCACCCCAGTGCAGCTGACCAAACTCCATCACAGACTCTCTCCACATGGCTGACTTATGGTCAGGTTTAGAAGGGGGAGTATAAACCGGAAAGAAAAGGCTGACGTAAGCATCGAACACCGGAGAGGAGTGTGACAACATTGATGAACGTTACCTTTAGTAAATTACATGATCGTCCACTCCTAGAATGTAACATATTACCTATACTTTTAGCCTAACAAACATATACTGTTGCATACGGAACTGAAGAATGACATGTTTTGAAAAATGTACTGTAGTTTAAGATATCAAATATTCATTTCATCCTAAAGAGTCTGTAACACCACATAGCATATTTCAATGGCATATCAGTGATGCGAACACTTGCTTTGGCTCATCTCTTGGATGCCATGGACCCTGAAATGTCGAAAAATCTCTTTAACACTATTCCTGGCTGTCTTTATTTCAGCAACTGTGGCAACGACTTACGCAGAGCTTCAAATCCAATGGCATTTGCATGTGTAAATTAATTCACTCAAGACGATTTACTGCCCTGGAGTGGCTAATGGGAAACAAGGGTAAAAACACGACGACCGTTTTCACAGATTTCCTGCTGGCTTCCAATTTGTCTGAAGCCCCTGCGACCAGTAATTTATTACCTTGCTGTTTATAGCTATTGATTTCACCCAGAGTGCCTCCTGACATTAAGCGTTGGGGTTTGAGATAGAGAGGGCAAAGGCTGCTCCTCCTGGTGCTCTGGGGTCAGGTAAGCAACCATAAGGGCTTATTTGGGGTCATACAACCCCAGCAGGAGAGCCCAAGAGTGGGCAGAATGTCTGTGGGATAAGGACCTCAGGACTAGGACCATCCACACACCACTAATTAGGACCAACTCTGCCCCACTGGTGTGGGACACCGCAGGGCCGGGTCTCGGGCCCCAAGCTGAGTCTCTTGATTATGCATTTGCCTTGCTCCTAGATGTGTAACTAGGCAATTTAGCTCAGCCATAAAACAGCATGGCTGCTTAAAAGGTTTTTAAAGGGTAAAAGAGCCTATCCATTCATTTACTTCAACTCTAACAATCTTAAACCAGCATAATTTATCAGACTGGGGTGCAACACCACAGCTTCCATTTCACCCAGGGGAGGAACTGGTGAAAGAGACAGTAGAGGAGGGAGGGGAAACATCTAAACAAAACAGGACAACAAGAGGGGAAGGAAATTAATGACCCTTCACATATTGCCTGTGTTTCTTTTGTGAAGGCCAACAAAAGCAAAGCAGGTTGGAGAGGATGTGGGGCTCAAGAGTCAGGGAATATCAGGCCTGTAAATTCCATGAAACAATAATTACTTCATTACATGGTAATTACCAACCAAAAGTGTCTGCAAAGAGTATCAGACTTTCTCGTAGATTTGTCCAAGACTCAGCACTTCTCACCTTCGTAATCTCAGTGCTTTCGTGCTCTGTCCCTCTCTGTCTTACAAAGGTAAAAAGGTCAAACCATTACATCGTCTGAATGAAATGTTCTTGACTTCCTGTGATGTATAGGCGACTGGCCCTGGAAGCCACTGGTATTGTTCAGGTGTGTAATAATTAATGCCGCTTTTGAATGGCTCTCCTGGGATGAACTAAGGGGTGGGAACAGGCCGATGTCGATTCTACACCCACTGAGGTCGACTGTATACACTTGCTCAAAAGGACAAAGCAGGCAGAAGACAAGGCAAAATGCAACGCTGCAATACTCAGTTTGCTTGTCTTCATTTTTAATCTACAAGCATTTAACACACCCAGTTATACTGGGGTAACATTTATAATGAAAGTCAACATAAAACCTCTTTGTTTAAGCATTTAATTAAATAATGTTAAACAAAACTGCAATTACAACCCACACCGAATATTTACTGAGTACTCATCTCCTGATTACATATTATATATCAACCCTTCCTGAGTGTCATTATTCCCAGACAAATTAAAACATTTGTGTGTGATTAATAACAGGCGTGACAGCTTAAATGTTTGTGGGACGCAGACAAAGAATGTGTAAATGCTACAGTAAAAAATTGCTACAGATTGCAAAATACTGTAATAGGTTAGACAAGACAATACATGTAATTTTTCCTAAAAAAATTGAGCAAAACTTGAGGTTAACTTGATTCTAAAATGAATACAATATGACAATACATTTTACTTTTAGAGTTTTGTTACCATAAACCACTTTATAAATCACAAAAGAGTTTTAATTTACTGACATAGTTATGGTCTT
Source organism: Triplophysa bombifrons (assembly GCA_029783895.1). NCBI lineage: Eukaryota > Metazoa > Chordata > Actinopteri > Cypriniformes > Nemacheilidae > Triplophysa > Triplophysa bombifrons. Next base: position 12,590,906 of record CM056455.1, read on the forward strand.
ATAATAGCAGTAGAAATGATCGGCGAGCCGCTCCTTCATTTTCTTCCTGTTCCAAAGTAGTGACCCAGTTTCAAACATGATGTGAGTCAATTATTACAGATTTTTAATTTTAGGGTGAACTAGTCCTTTGAGTTTTTACTGTCATGTAAACTTGTAATAAATGTGGACGAACTGAAATGATGGGCAAGCAAAGACATGAAATTGCATCAAAGTCTTTGATGTGAGCCTCAGGCAACAAGACAACCTAAATCGTGTTTATGTGGAGCTCCTCATAATTGCTGCATGCTCATACAAAGACATACATTGTTTCTCTCTCAAGATTCTTGATTCCTCCGAAAGGCGAATCATGTAAAAATGTGCTTTACTTCACCAAATGCACTTGTGATCAATTAGCTAGCCTTTCTCACAACTGATTGCATTCAAGTCAAAACATTGCCGGACCTAAATATGTTAGTTTTCCTTTTGCAAACATCCCAAGGTGTTAAACAACCAACGCAAATTGATTTACGACTAAGATAAACATTTTCCACAGTGGTTCTGTCTTAATTCTAGGAAGCTGATGCTCAGTGATCAACCATTGTCAGCAATGATGGAAGACACCAGGGTTCACACAATGCAGGGTGTTAAACATCAAACTCTGCTGTGAAAGAGCTTATGTGATCTTAGTCAGTGCTTCTCTTTGACTCTTTACCACACAGGTCACATATCTTCAGTTATTTGGCAATGACATCAGCATAACTATGATAACTCAATCCTGCTGGTGTCAGGTGTACGAATTTCCTGCAAAATAAACCTTACAATGTACCATCACATTTTAAGACAAGATAATTAAAGATCTTTTTGAGAATGAAGGGAAACTAAAACAAGAACAGCTTTTATTCAGGTTACTTTAATGGGTTGCTAGATAATGAGACCCTTTGTTAACTTTAGAAATATTTTTTATAATCAAGTCTACAAAACAGTTTCAGTTCGTGACTATCTTTTTCATTTACATATTTTGTTGTTTCAATTTTATTAAATGATTCAGAATACTGATTCCAGTGTGTGGGTGAATAGTGGGTAAAATACAATGTCGTTTTTGCCCTTTATTACTTTCTTTCTTAGAGAGAATCGCTAAGCATCTGTTTTTTATACAACAAATACTTCAAACAAAAAAACAGCACCATTAAAGTGCAATGATGTACTATATTATAAGGGTGTATTCACTTGACAACAATGTGATAAAACGGAAAAGTTTCACTTTGGTTTTTGGAAAGGTTTGTGTACAGATGACAACATTGTTAAAAATTCCCTTTTTACACTGATCCATGAAAAACTTGTATTACGCATTCCAGGCCAGAAGTTGGCGATGTTACTTTGTAAAGAAACATTATATGCCTGCACACATATAAACTCTTCTACTGCGTGTGGAATACAAATAATCAAGCTGTATACACTCTGGCTGTTCCTCAATATGCATTCTTCAGCGATCTTGCATCCTTGTGTTCTCGCTTTTCATCATCATAATGAACCATCAATGTCTGGTTCCAATATTCAAATACAAGTACAGAATGTCAGTACCCAGATTTGTTATTGATATCAAGGATGCATCAAATGCAGACTTGCATGTACCGAACATCTCGAAGTCCCGGAAGGCATCAGAGTGCGGTCTCCACGAGAACACAAGTATGAGCATCATTATCATAGTCCTGCAGTCTGGCATTACTGTTTTAGTTATTAATATGCCCAATGAAGGTCACGGGACTGAAACGTTGCCAATAAATTGTTGTATTTGATACTTTTGCAAGAATTAGATTTTTTTTGGTTCCTTAGTTTTTGAATGCTTTGGTTCTTTTTCTGTCCTATCTGTTACCTGCAGGTGTGCGATGATGATTGTTAATTTAGTTGTTAAGTTTAAAAAATATATAAATAATTAATTATAAATGGATTTATTTTACCAATTAATGCATTTGTTTTAACAACTAAGGGCCAGATTTACTAAACCGGGCCACATAGCGCGAGAGCACAATTTTTCAAAAACGGCAATGGGAATGGACATTTCTGCGGTTGATATACAAACAAGGCGCACATTAATAACATTTGTGTCATCAATAACACATTAATAGCAATATCTTATTCCTATAATGACTAAGGCAATCTACCAAGACTGTAGAAAACAAAAAAAAGAAGATGTTTTGAAAAATGTTTTTGTGTCCAGATACCATGGAAGTCAAAGGGTCCCGATATTCTTTAAAATATGCATTTTTGTGTCTCCTGCAGAATAAAGTCATACATGTTTGAAATGACACAAGGTTGAGCAAATCTATGGCTTTATACAACAAGGAAGGGATTTCCAGTGGTGCCCTTGGAAAAGTGAGATCTCAGCATCACCAGTGTTTGGAATAATCACATTATCAATCAGTTAATGAATTAGTCTGGTGAATAATTGAAGGTCTCAGTCCAGACTTCTCCTCTGATCTCTCAGAAGCTGGCATCTGAGTAAGAGCATCGGACAGCGACGTATACATCGCTTTAATCAGCGCTTTGATCTTCTCTACAACACTCGTATAAGTCAATTAAAACCAGGCTGACGACGATGAATTATGCAGCACGTTTATTAAAACATTTATCAGCCAGACTTATTATAAATAGATGACTTCAGTAAAGACAGGCGGGAGCAGATGAATAGGTCAGTTTGTTCCCCCGTTGCTTTTTTGTCCCAAGTTTGTTGCCTGTGCCTTTCGCTGCTTTCAATGAACCTCAATAAGACTTGACTTGTTTAATCTTTCCAGTTTTATGATCAAACAAGAAATATGGTTTGATTTTGCCTCTCAAGTGTTTGTGTGTATCTGATGTTTTAGAAATGCTGAAAATCTGCTCGGTCTTCAACCAAGTTAAAGCTTTGCTTTGTCATCCTTAAGGCATAACAGCACGCATGCGTGCTAACACACACGCATCCTCAGACCTCTGCCCTCGGGAGGTGTTGGTGGAAACATCTACCACCGAATCGATCCAGCACAGATACTAGAAAGCTTGCAGGGCTGAAGAACACCAAATCCAGATGCTCAAAGTCAGGGAGAAAAGAAAGACTAAACATCAAAAGCTAAAAGAAACAAAAAAGGACAAAGCTGTCCTATTTGCCCCAATATTACAACTGAAATACAACACCAGGTGACAAACAAATAGAAGTGAATCCTTGCATTTTTTTGTGTCTGAATTTGTTAAATAAGATTTCTATGTGTGAGCTACATTTATGTTATTGTTAACAAAACATTCAGATGGAAATTGTTCAGTTATTGCTCAGCTGAATATGAAAAATGCAAAGTAGTGATAGCATCTAGCATGCCAGTCTATTGGCTTATGTTACAACGTAAGTGTTATAAAACTTTTAGGACTGTCAAACGATAAATCACGATTAATCACATCCAGAATAAAAGTTTGTGTTTCCACATGTCTGTGTACTGTGCATATTAATGTTGTATTCACAAACACAAAAACATACACTCACATGGAGGTTATACACAGTATATATGTAGAAAATATTTATATCATTTACCAATGATTTAAACGATATATATGTTTATATATATTTTTATATTTTTCTTAAATATATGCATGTATGTGTATGTGTTTATATATACAAAATTAATATGCACAGACATATATTATGGAAATACAAACTTTTATTCTGGATGAGATTAACTGCGGTTAATTGTTTGACAGTCTAAAAAACTTCATGTCATCCATGAATACGATTTTTCCCTATTGGATCGAACTCCCATCATTTCACTCTTCTTCGCAGCATTATCAAATACATATTTGTAATTGTTTTTAATTGCAACCTCTAGCGTCAAATTCTCCACAGCTTGTATTTAAGAAAAAGTTGTAAATGCTTTCCATTTAATCTTTTTGATGTACTTTGATAGGAGAATACATGACAATCAAAACAAACAAGTCCTTCTCCAACGTCAGACTTTCCTGACCAGAACTGCTACCTCCTGACTCTTCCACAAGGTCAGACACACTTCTGTTTTTCTGTTTTATTCGCCTTTTTTAGTTAATTTGCTTGAGCGAGCTGATCCTCGCAGGGACAATAAATGATCTCACACTGCATGAACGAAGAGGTTGTGGTGGTCAGCCATTCTGTTAGTTAAAGCTGTGAGTTAAAACCACAGAGACGGTTACTTATGAAGTGTTTTCTTCATTCTTTTTTCTCCTTCCTCTGTTCTTTGGGCCATTTGGAACCTGTTGACACAGATTATGCAGGTGGATCCCCCCAGAGGGCTTGCTGGTGGCTGACTGTGGGACCGAAGAGTACACCGCTGTCTCTGAGCAGTATGGCTGCCGGCCACATCTGCTGGGCTCTGATAATGCAGTCATCTCCCTCTCATGGCTACACGCACAAACGTTTCCATTAGCCCCGCGACAAGTGCATTCCTCACTGCGATTTAGACCATCTTTCATATCCATCTTGTTCCTTCCCAAATGCAGATTTTTGTACCTTCTCCTCGCCCCCTGAAGCTGGTTACCACACAAAAGAGACCTCGCCTTTACGTTTTTTACTATCACGTCATAGAACTTCGAGCTTTAGAGGGTAGTTAAAGTCAGGCGGTGTTTTGACTGAAAATGGATGTTTTGTGGCGCTGGGCAACTGAAAACTGAATTTGCTTTTGTTTTTTTGAGCGTGTTGCCTGAATCAACAGCGCAGGGAGTGTTATTTTCATTTCCAAATGAGCTGGCTGCATCCGAGCTCACTGCACATCTGGAAATTGTGATTTGACCTTTATTTATATTGCCAAGCTCATCAATTTCAGAAATACAGTAATTTACACAGTCAGCTGAAATTAATACGAAATGTTTTGGCAAGCGGATGGCAGCAGTAAAATGCAAAAAGCTTTTTTTGTGCGAGTATTTGTTTGTTTGTTTATTAAGGAAACTAACTGGATCATTTATCCAAAGGGACAATAGCAATGCCAAAATTAAGCCATACAAATAACTATGAAAGACCCTGCATTCAAGCTCTGCAGAATAGTCGGTACTTGTAACACAAATATAAGTAGGTTTTTCCCAGTATTTCTAGGATTACTTACCTAAATTAATAAATTAAGTCAGTTTGGTCTTAGGCTTCTTAGCCCCACCACACAGTGTGATGATAAATCTTCCTTCTATTCTCTCAGCATGTGCAGTCTGGTCAGAACCTTTTTTGCACACATTTTCATGCTATAAGTGTGTTCAACAAGTTATCCAGATGTCTGAGCTTTGAACCAACATTTTCAATGGGAATACATATAACAAAGTTTGCGGATGTGAGACAGAAAACTGAAATCTCAATTTAACTTTAAGGGAAAAACCCTAATTAAATCTCAAAACTTTCTCCAGTCTGATGTTTTCAATGATTGACATTTTCAACACTTTAAAATACTTAATTTTACAGAACTTTATTATTATTCTTTGTACATATTTTTATGTGTAATGTCCAAATAACTATTATTGTACCTAATTTATAGTTTTGTTTTCAGATTTTTCACATACTTTTAGAAATACGGTTTCAGTGAAGGTCTGATGAATTGGAATCGCAGATCATTTAATGATTCTGATTACAAATCAGAATTCACGCAAAGACTCTGCTTCTGATCCAATTTGACTCAACACTTTTTTTAGTAGCCTACTGTTGATGAAACACCACAATTATCTAAAATATAAGAACTGAAGCATGTTTAGGGTTAACTTTCATGGGGTTTTATTTAACAAAACCAAAACCATCATCATTATTTTCATCTTTAACTACACACTTGCACTTGAGTAAAAACTCAAAACTAAATTTACGTAAATCTCATGATGCTTATTGCACATAACACAGTAGTCAAGAACCAATGTAGACTGATTTAATGACTAAGTGAGTCATTGGACTAATTCAGACTGATCTAAGATCTGTTTTGCTCTATTGCTGAAGATTCAACTGCAGGAAAAACATTTTTTGTATAATACCATTGAAAATAATAATGCAGAAAGAGGTTCTGAAAAAAATACATGAACCTCGTGGACTCACCGCAGCACCAGAGACACTGGCAACCATAGCAGACTTTCTGATATAACTTTTTCAGGTATCTTAAGAAAGAGAGTTCAGTGTCAGCCAAAGTTCAGTGAGAAGATTAGACCATCCACAGACACCTCGTGATCGAGTGTGTCTACACTCGTACATGTGTGTTTATAATTTAAAAGCAATAGAATTATGTGGATCCAATATTATGTTAGTAATTTAAGCTCAGTTACCCCTGCTATAATTGGCCATGTTTTCCTGGAACAGTTCTCAAATTAATTTGACAGTATCTGAGTTATACAGCGGGGATGTGACATGCCAGGAAAAATCTACAGATTACTTATATTCAAGAAATTTGAACACTCGGAGAAACAGGAATTATGAGAATATAAATTATGAAACGTCTGACACCACCGACAGATCTATGCATCTTAAAACATTGTGTTTAGGTAATGTAAACTTAAAACTGCTGACAAATATTACTTTTCTGTTCTTGTGGTGTAATAATTTAATTACTTTCTTCTTACATCTCTCTTATACTCAGAAGAAGGAGTCTGCTGACCGCAGGGTTCTGAAGTTCGCCGCTTTGAGATAAACGCTTCTCACACCACTAAGGTAATGTCCTCGAATCTGTGTGTAAGGATACTGGGTGATAAAGAAATCCACAAAGTGATAAAAGCTTCACTTGCATGTGTGAAAAATGGTAAAATTTGTTCACACCATTAGAGTAAATGGCAGGATGACTGTGAAGTACACACACACACACTGTCCGCTGAGAGTTGAGAAGTGAAGGAGGACATCGCACACTTAATAAATCTACAGAACATGTCCGCCTCCTTAACCTTTAGCATGTCAAAACCTTTCACTGCTTCTGCGGGATGAACAGTAAATAAGAGAAAACACTCTGTTCTAAACTGATGCTCCTTGGACGTTGTGAAGACAGATTTCACAATCTCACTTGTTTGTATAATTTATCTTCTGACAATAAATACATAAATCACAGTGGAATTGTGTGAATTTTGTTTTCGTTCAGTAATGTAAAAAAACATTATTGTACTACTAATTGTACAACTGCAGGTCATCATTTATGTAAATACATATTTTAATTAAAATGATTTTTTTGGATTAAAATGTTACAGTTTATCCGAATATTACAATAATGATTGAACACAAAAATCTTTACATGAGACATCATGAATATGTACACATGAACAAAACGTAAGTACCAAACTTGATCAAAATAAACTAAAAATCTGAAACCTATTCGTTTTATTCAAACTATATTAATTTCAGTTAAAAAAATCACTAATACGATATTCCACAAAATATAACGCTTATTGAATAATGACATAGGAGTTAATATTGTCCGTGTGAAAGGATTTTTGGTATAACCGGGAAAAAACCTATTTCCGAGCCTGTAATCTTGACTGCATATACAAAAGGTTGTTTGATGGTTTTGTCAGTTGCAAAACCAGGTCACATCCACAGCAATAATACGTCAATTTTGATCCAAATAAGACTCCATGCTTCAACCTCTCTTATCAGGAAACATGGCCGTGTCAGTCCCCAGATTTAACCACTGCAAATTCCTCAGTATTTAGCCTGCTAAATTATATGGACATTTGCAGCGGCCAATAGCTTCGGGCTGCGCCTTCCTCAATGGTATTTTGTACATAAGCTTAGCTTACTAGCCTACGATAGCAAGCCAATGCTTATCCATGTTAACAGAAAACCTTCTAAGACAGGATTAGCAGGGAGATGGTGACTAGCACGTCGGACAGTCCGTCCCTGGGGACACCACACAAACCCAAAACTGGGCTTAAAAGGAGAAATAATCATAAAATCTGGTTTGGACAATGTAAAATGACATATTTTCTTGCTTTTTTGAGGGAAAGCATTTGAAAGGTTGATTATGTATATGACAATGCAATGGGTTCCCACAGTATTAAACAAAGAAGTTAAAGATCCCATTCCCCGCGACCCCATTTTTCAACCTTTAGTTAGTGTGTTATGTTGCTGTTAGAGCATAAATAATACCTGCAAAATGATAAAGCTCGAAGTTCAGTGCCAAGCGAGATATTGTCTTTAACAGAATTCACTTTTCAAGGACTACAGAGAACGGGTGGATCGGACTACAGCCCTCTACTTCCTGGGTACATGATGTCACTATTCCGAGTGCTTTTATTAAACTCCGGCCACAGGAATGCGCCAAAAAAGGGGCGAGACCTTCCTTAGAGAAGAAGAGGAGCCGCTGGAGTAGTGTTTGGTTATCAAAGATTGTAAACATTTGACTGAGCTACCCGCTAAACTACTTTCACTTTCATCACAGTCCTACAGCTGGTAATAAGAATTCATCAACACACATTCTAAGATAACCAAAGGTCAAATAAAAGGTTCCATGACTTTAACATCGGTCATGAAAGCTGTTCTGTGTAATACACTGATATTGTGTGTGTGTGCGCATAGCCTACCTCTAAACACTTCTATGAAACGTCCTCTGAAGTCCTGCTTGCAAATATCTCCTGGTCAATCTGCTTGTTTTATAATCCAGCTGTTAAAAGTGTTAATTAATAGTAGGAAATATATTTTGCAATCTCTAACAAAGATTGACGTTTGCACATGCACTTGCAGAGCTCCGTTACACTTTGATCGATCCACATTTTTTCAACTGATAATGTGAAGTTGAGACCATTGTTACTGTTTATTGCTAAAAGTTTATGAATACACGTGCACTGAGAAGCGGAAGCCTGCTGATATGGTATGGGTGGGACATCTTCACACAAACACTAAGCGGGGAAACAACCATGACAGACCTGGTCAGCTTTACCAATCACAGCGTTTCGGAAGGAGGGACTTTAAATATACCGGAAAAAAAATCCGGTCCACATGTAAGAAAAGGGACTGCGGTGAACAATAGAAATGAAATATAAAGCGTGTTTTTGAAATTAGAAACATAAACATCCATTGTTAAACACCCTAAAACATATTCAAAGCCTCGAAAACAGCAAAAGACTGGGTCCCTTTAATGTTCTTGGGGGAAAACACATTTATAAATGTATGTATATACTGTATATATATATAGGTGACATATATATATACAAAGCATAAAGCAACTTTTCAGATATCGATATAAACTGATCCATAATGATGTGTGAGACAGAGAAAAGGAAAAAATAGTCTTGACTGTCAGATGTGACCTTCTACTTCCCTTTATGGGTTAACCACCCTTAATGCGTTCTGTATGCCTTCTGTCACAGCCTTTGCATATATGATACCAAATAATTGGGATTTATACATTATTCATTGTGTACTAATGCAGGTGAAATGACTTTGTGGCTCTGAGTGCTGTCTGTCGTTCAACAAAATAAAAGACAGAGAAATCAAACGTACTTGAGTGTGAAAAAATAAATACCCTGAAAGAACACATGCAATAAAAATGTATGAGCCACAGGCGGCCGGTCGAGTGTTTGAAGTGTTAACGTGCTATGTATGTTGAAACAATAGATCAGTTCTTCTCAACTGGTTTTGCTTCAGGACCCAGATTTTACATTGTATATCGAGTGACAACCTGACGCTTAACCCGACTTAATGTATTAGTATGCATTTTACAGTTTATCATGAACAATCATGCTCACTCGCATTTTTATTCTTCATGGGTTTGCTACTAGGCATTTTATGAACATAATATTAGTGTGTTTTAAAGAGTTATCTTAGTTGGATTTTAATGTTTACATTTAGCATTGCTAAATGTTGCTTAGCAGACCAGACCTGAGGTTCATTATTGGGTCGCGACCCAAGACTAGAGAACTACGGTAATAAAAATGTTCCTCTGTGGATGGATTGACATTTTCACAAATGATATTTCACTTTGAAATAGTGACACAAAATCCATGCTGATCCTGAAACTGACCAGAGAAACAATTAGCCTTCAGTGACTCCATAATAAAAGCTGTTTGACAACTAAGGAGAGTTCAATTCACCCATTCAGCAGGACATAAAATACCCAGCGAGACAATGTAATGAGCGAGCTACTGTTCCGGGAGCAACGTGACGATGGCGTCCACATAAGAGTGTCGGCTTGTCTGAGCGTCTCGACTCTCCCAGGTCTGCTTAGATCTTAAGTTCCTCCACTCTGCCTATAAATGCCTTGCTTAATATTGTAATTAAGGGGCTCCCGTGACCCGTCTTTAGCACGTACTGACCCAAGCATTTGAAACCAAAGGGGCTCAGAAATGTTTAGATTGATAAAGACCTGCCCTTCTGTAAGTTTAGGACGACATAATATTTCTTTTGGCAGGGGTCATCGGTGCTGCCCGTACATCATCACCAACTTATTAGAGCTCCAGGCAATTAGCTGAAAACAAACAGGGCAGACAGAGACAGCATTGAAACCCTGAGAAACACAGGGGAGGGGGAAATAGCCCGTGGCAGTGGACTATTGCAGTGCGGCATCAAAGGCCAGGCAGTGGTCTGAGCCAAGAGAAAGCCCGGCATTGTTGCGGTGTAACGCCTATACAGTAGACGAGCTCAGATCGTTGTTTTTCCACTGATTCAGGTTACAGGGAAACTCGCCCCTGAATAATAGAGAGGTAGATGGAAGCTTCACCTGAACACTACATGCAATGTGAAGCACGGTCAGTTTAGGATTAAAAACTCATTACGGTTCCTCCCACCCTCCGTCTGCCGGCCTGACGTGGGAAATCCAGCCGCGGCACCGATGGGGAGAGGCACTGTGTTGTCATTAAGGTCATAGGTACATCTTCGTGTGACCGTCAGACCAAAACGAGTCGTTGAAATGTTGCACTTGCTAGAAAGGAGGGGGGCGCGTCTCTGATAATTGCCTGAAATAATTACAAATTGTTTCTGAAAGCTAAAAGTCCTTTCTAAAAAGGAAACAGAGATCACGGTGAGCGTATGAAAATTTAATTGGGGATATAGAAAGGCTGCTGTCATAAGAATCTCTTTAACTACAACAATATGGTAATATACATAAAAAATGGGAAAGGGTTTGATGGAATTCTGAAATCAGGTCATTTATTTTCAAATGAAAAAAATTCAGCTGATTCCATGGGAATGTATAACTAGTAAATAAAATAAAAATTCATTTGTATGAATTCAGAGTGAATGGTGCTACAATGTAAGACTTTTATAAAAAAAGCAATAATGAAGACTAAATATAACCATCCTTTGCACAAAACCAGTTTGTACTAAAATGTGAGACATGCCATGAGATTGTCCTAAAAAAATCACACGCATACAAAAAGTTGACATCTTTTGGTGATGATTCTCTTGCTCCATATCAACACAGCCATGGGACGATTAAGTCTTAACTACACCTGCCGGACTCGACCTCCTACGGCGCTCAGCTCCGGGTCAGGTCAGCAGATCAGCTGATAGAATCAGGGCCTGTGGCTCGGGCCGGTGCTGCGGGCCAGCCCGTAGTTTGTCCACGTAATTTGGATGCAGACAGACAGATGTCAGGTCGCACGGGTCCAGGTGGAGATTATCATGGCTGACTGACAGGAGGAGAGAGTACACATGCGAAGGTGTAGGCTGACAGATGGCTGAGGGGGCGCTGGCTGTCACAACTCTCCACACCAGGTGGGTCTGAGGAACACAGGGTGTCAGGAAGCAGGAGAAGATGGGCAGAGACACGGATTCACAGGCTGTGCGCTGCTCATAACGAAACCTGTTCATCCGAATTGGAATAACAGTTGACATGGGAGACATACTGCGAGGTATCATGTGGAACTCTGTTGTGATTCAGGTTGAACACATTATTTTCCAGAGGACAATATGCCTCCACTTGTCATTTTAGACTGGCATAATTTGTCGCAGGCCTTCTTTTTTGGTCAGGTGCAATTTAAATTTGCATCACAGTCTGAAAATAGTTCCATAATCACGCCAACCAATCAGATGAAGACAGGTTTCATGTCAACCAGTTATATTGCTGGATTTCAACTTAATATCAGTTCAACCGCTCCGTGTCAAAAAAGCAATGTCTACGATAGAGAATAAGGTTACATGAATGCAAACGTTTTCTACATGAACCTACATGAACCATTTAAGGTAGCTCGACCAGACAGTCAATGGTGAATTTTGAATGATTAAAAAAGATGCACTGGCATGGATTTAATTTGCACATTTCAACCACTTCAGAAACAAACTGGCATGTCTTTCATGGATTAAAGTGATCTCAAATTAGTCTTCAAACAGCTCTCTCAATGCTTTGATCATGTTTGCCTCTGGTCGACAAAATCCCAAGTCCCAAAACATGGGGACTCTGGGGCAGATTGGAGATGCTGACACACACACACACACACGGTGGAAGAGGATGAGGAGAAGGGGACGCAACTTTCAGCAGACTTATCAGTTTCATGTGAACAGCCACTGGAATGCTGGGTTGGGTCCCTTGCGTTCCCACACATTTTTTTCCCTCTTTCTCTCTCTCACTCTCTGCATTTTTTTATTTCTTCATTTTCTCAATGGATCTGGTTACTAGACCTGTTCTACTGAATGACCTGAAAGCTCTTTGGTGCCAAACAGGTCTGGGGTCCTGAGAAGCCAGTGAGAGATCATAGGTCTCGGTTGTATTGTAGATCGTTATAGTCCGCTATGCGATAATATTCCATAATATAGTATTATCGTTATGGCTTTCATTACAACAGATTTAGTCATATATAGCAAGAAACAGAGGAGAGGTCTTAAATAAGGATGCTTTGTAAATTAGTGTAGCACACGTAACGTTCACCCCAGCTAAACTTTCTTTGTACTTGTAAAATCAGAGCGTCTGGGATGAAACCTGCAATCTGAGCTTTCATTTAAGCTAGGCCGCTACAGAGGTGGTTCAAAGCAAATTCATTTGCACATAAAAACGAAAATTTGATCACTCAAATTGCGGGTCACAGACAAAACTGGGACAGCAAATTTAGACTTTTTGATGCTGAATTTTAAATTATATTTGGGACAGTCACTTGGGGCCATCGAATGAAGGGGAGTAGGGGGCTAGTTGTCACACTTTCTACTCTAGCTTCTTTTTTAGCGGTAGGTTTATTTATGTCTGGTCATTTTGGCGCAGTTTCCCAGACTGGGATTAGTTTAAGACAGTAGTAGGCCTTAGTTAAATTAGAATATTCAAGTCTTTTCAAAAAAGAACATTACTGGTGTGTATCTTGAGACAAAACAATCTCACTGATATCTTTTAAGACATGTCAGTGCAAGTTGTTTTCGATCAAGTCACCTGTAACATTAAAGTTAGTCTGGGACTAGCCTTAAACTCTGTCCGGGAAACCGCCCCTTTATGTATAGGGACTTCGGCAAAGTCTTGGCCAAAAAAAAACATTTGCTTTGTTGCAAATGTAAAACACAAAACAATTCATGAAATAGCAAAGGTAGAAGGAAATGTAAAACAAAAGATTCTTCTGTACTTCTGGATAAAATCTACCTTCATTATATGGATGACCCATTGTATTGCATGTGTGGTTTTACAGTGTTCACAAAAAAGCTATATTTTGATAAATGACAAAAGTGAGAAAGAGGCATATTTTAATGTCTAAGACAGAAATCACAAAACTTAAATAAATAAATATTTGCACTTCTCAGAATTTAGAGAAGATTTTACGGCATGATTAATATACACTTGATTGTCTGTGAAAGTTTTAAGGTACAAAATAACTGTTACGGCATTGCTACTTGCTAGAAATTTTTACTCTTTTGAGCATGCAGTTCATTTCTCTCATGAGAGAGTAAACTGAGTACAGACCTATTTAATTTAGCTTTAAAACTTGCAGGTATTTATAGCTCTTTTTATCAGGCCTCTTGAGCCTGTTTTATTGGATTTTATATTAATTGTTGTGTGTAATACTCTGCGATGACTGAAGTGCTTTGCTGGAAAGTCTCCAATTACTAACAGGCTGAGTTAATCAAAAACAAGAGAGTTGTGTGTTCATACACTCCTGCTTTGGCTAATGCCATGCAATAAAAAATAAAACGAGTAATATACAATAAACGTGAACAATTTTAAGATTTTTTATTTGTTTATAAACAATATATATATATAATTTAAACATATAATTACAGAGAAAAATGCAAAGCAATATTTTTTTTTAAAAAGGAATCCATTATGATTAGACAAACAGCTTGTGATAAAGTTTGTACAGTACAGAGGGTTTTGTTTGTAATGGGTAACCTCTCTCATAAAGTCAATAATTACTCATTATTAGAATCATTACTCTGCCAAATAACTAGACAGCGAGCGAGAGAGAGAGATACTACAAGACGTTTTAGCATCACTGCATTTGTTCAATGACCTCATTATAATCTCACACACACTGCACAAGCGATCAGGCAACACTATCACTCTTTAAACACTGACTGATGCACTGTCATTAGCACAGACACACACACACACACACACAGTGTGTATTATTCTTTTTCTTAGGGCTATGTGAGCGTTTGATTTAAATGTTTATGGTGCTGGTGAGTGTATCTCTCTAGAGAGACAGAGGCCGAGATACGGACTCATTGCCTATGCATAGAGACGATGTAGGAAGATTAAAATAACATTGAGTGTAGTCTGTAAACGAAGAGGAGAACGATGCGGGGCCTCCGGAGTCCATTATAAATTTTAATAATACATCAAGGTAGTGTAACTGAATAACCGATCTCTTAGGGAAGAGACACGACATTTGGCTAATATTACAATATGAATTATGAAAAACAAAAAGAGCTTTTAGTTAATCTTGTCTTTTTACTTTTATTCTTCGGGCATCTTTTTTTCTCTCTGTCACTTTCCCTGAATTCGGAACACGGTGTAAACAAATAAAAGTGCGGCAGAACAGTTTGGTATCTCGGTAGATTAATTAATGTGCCCACGAGCTGGCATCATGCTGTAGAAATTATGTGCATAAATAATATCACTAATTAAAAAGATGCAGATTAACATGCAAATAATGTTAATGAGAATCTGTAGTCCCAGAGTGTATTCGCATAACATCAACAATTTAATGTGTTGGAAAGCTCGTGTTTGCATTACATTAATAAAATTCAAAGAGCTCACATAAAAAATTCTGTGGGAGTCTCTGTTTCCCACTAGTGAGTTGTAAATTTCGGTGGGCAGACAGAGCCCCTTCTTTTGGCAGATGTAGAACTTATTATCTCAAAGGCTCGCTGAAGAGCTGCCATGTGCCAGTGTGACCAGCTGCTAGACCTGGCCAGCCAGTACAATGCTCACACAATCGACTGTATTAGCTGGCTGCCCCTGTCCGATCTATTTTCCCGAGGTTGGCTTTTTTCTTAGATTGTGGACTGAAAAGAAAAGAAAAGGAAGCAAATTTAATCAGGAGGTTACCATAACATCGACACACGCTGATTTTTTGTGTTCTCTCTATAGCATCTGTTTACATAAATGTTATGTGTTTTTTTCACCAAATCTGTGGAAATAAAATGAAGTTCTTATACATTTAGATTTGTTGCTCATGTGGACAAAGCAAGTTTGTATCTGACTTGCAACATTTCCAATTCCCTTACATTTTTGACTTCTCTCTCCACTGGTCCTCAAAAGGCCCAAAATACTTTTTTGCTTTGACAAATTGAGCTGTGGTGCCTATGCAGACAACGTGAATTTGAATATGACTCGCAACAGTTTCATATGTAATTTTCCGGATGTTCTTTAGATTCTTTTCTTACAAAATGGCATGGCTGGCACAAAATTATTGAGCTTTGATGTCAATGCAGGTGATGTGCGATCGAATCCGGCTTGTGACATTACAATACCACCAATTCACTTCTTCATGGCCTCTATAAAAAAAAGTAAACAAAAAAAACAAATAAATAAATATTGAAATAGCAAACATACACACAAAGCAATCTAGATAGCACTAATCACACTATTCACAAAAAACAGCCTCATCAAAGTCCTCCAACCGAGACATTACAGCAGGCATGCAATCTCTACATGTCCACGTTTTCCTTCCGGTACTGGTGGGAAATGCCATCACAAGTCTGTTTTCAAGTCTGAAACAAACACGGACCATGCGCGGTACGTCCGACCTAATGGATTTCACAGAGGAGATGAAATGACAAAAGTGAGTGAGCACCTCACCTCCTGAGGGGCGAATGTCTGTCGGATTTGCATCGTTACCTGTAGAATAAACAGACCTTTCCTTGAAAAAACACTGACTGCCATGTGTGTCCATCAGCGCAGGGATCTGATGGGGAAGTGAAAGTATTCCAGGATGTCCCCGATCTTCATGTTGCTGTCCTCGAAAGGTCAAACTATGTAGTTACGGTATCAAGTTTGTTTTTATTACTCAATTCTATGGCTCTCATAACAACAGTATTATACAGCAACTTACAAAGAGATGAATACATTACATTCTGTTTCGAACATTCTATGAAAAAGCATTTCAATTAGCATATTGTATTTATAAAAAAACCCTCCTGTTATTAGCATTAATAAATGCAATGCACGGAATCGGATGGTGTATTCATTTTTTATTTCATGCCTCTCTGGCGCAGAACAGCCTGCAGCCTGACACAGGCATTAAAACTCTAATCGAGATAAACATGTTTATTGTTGATCCCCAGGTATTTGTGACCAGCAGCTGTCTACACATTCATCATATATTCGCCAACTATTTATTTCAGATGAAATCTGTCGTACCGGGCGTTAAATATACCAGACACAGTTTGATAGTCGAGGACTATAAAACATCTTATCCACTAGGCATGACAAGACCAAGTGTTATGGACTCAAGCGCTGTCCAAGGGTGCGAGCAAGCGTTTGTGTTTGTTTCATTGGGATGAAGCCTGTTAAAATATTCAGATATGCTCAATGCAACCGAAAGCTGCTTGGGACATGCGGTTTGTATTATGTTTGGCTATGAGTGTGCAACGGTGTGATTTTCTGAAAGTCAAAGAAAACACACACACACACCCATCCACACAACGATCTCTTCAGCTGGGCACAGGAGCAGCTGGTTAATAACTTAAACGAGGCCTTGTAATACGCTTGCCTTGGGCTGTTGGGACTTTTTAGACAACACATAAAATTATGACAGGAATATGATGTATTGAGGTCATAAGACTCAGTCCGGGCATTCAAACAAAACACTGTGATAATGTGTTGTCACTGTATATTATTAGACAGAAATGAACAGATGCTGATTGCGTCCAATTGCCGAGAGAGAAGCCACAACTCCCGGACTGATGGTGCTGTTTATTTGCACATGTTGTCTGGTGTGGTCTTAGCGCTTGGTTGAAGGAATTTTTTTTGCACAATTCGCTAACTTTTGGGTCAATTACAATCACTTGTGCTTTAAAATGCAAATTTCTAAAATCGTCAACATTTTTATCATTTGAGGCCAAGGCTGAGCTTAGTGAATTACACATATGTATAACCAATGTGTTTGTGTTGAAAACATGTAACGACTGTATTTTTGTGCAGAATGTGAATTCGGCCATTGGACTTCAACAAAAAGGACCGGATGCTGAGATTGGCAAATTTCCCCTGGCATCTGCGAAAACACAATCCCACGCCTTTGTTAAGCATGCACTATACTGTAGCTCTTTTGAGAATGCCCACCGTGAAGCCCCATGGTTAGCCAGTCTGCGGTTCACACTGGAGAAGTATCCCGTTTGATCTTGTACGGCACTGTTTCAAAGGTGTTGGACAGAACGTCTTGTCTTTCAACCTGTCCAACGTAACCGTTTTTTCATGATCCTCTTATAGCCTCGGGTGAAATTCATCAAGGTTACGCTGGGTAGCTGTTCCATTTGTTCTCCACATGAATATAAAGTTGGTAATGACTCTCTGTAGACATACACTACAAAGCGCTTGTCTGAGCGCCGGGCTGGAAGCTAATTACATTCACATGAATTGATATTAATGTTGCGCAGACTGGGTACAAACTTTTCCAACTTAATGGAGGATTTTGATATCAATTGTGGGTGAAGGGCTTGATCTGTGAAATGGTGTGATGTGATAAGCTCTTTGTAACAAATCAACTGCTATTCAAAATCAAAAACACGTATTTGAAATTCTAAAAGAAGAATTGGTGTGGTTTGCTAATATTTAAAGACTAATATGCGATGATACTTTTGAAAGAGTTAGATATAACACAGTGTCACACCTGAATCAAAGGCATTTTGATGTATATGACGTCACTGTGTTGTCCACACAAAGATCTGAGAGCTTTGGCCAGGCCGGAAGAAAATCATTGACTAACAAAATAATTTATTTTATCATATGACTTGTAAAGGAGGTCAGGTTACAATTTTTCTGATTTCGCATGAAACACAATTTATTCTATTATCCTGCTTTACAGTTACACTTGAAACACAAATTATAATTTGAAGCTGGAGTTTTGAATAGTTTTGACTAGATTAAGTACTTTGAATTATGATTAATGATTTATGTTTGTATAATTCAATTAATCAGACTAAGCATTTTCAATGAAATTACGTGGCCTCATTTCCATTTTCTATGGCTGTTCATGTTTTTCTATAATTGATTCCTGTATTCTCTCATATTGAATAGGTAACATGTACTTAAAGGCTTTTTTGTAACAGAAAGGTTCTTCAGATATTAAAGGTTCATAATGGAACCAAAAGGTTCTTCTATGGCATCAAGCACCCATTTTTAAGAGTGTGGATGAATCTGAAAACGACACCCTTGCGTTTTCGTGTGCAGCCAATCCCTATATTTTCTAAAAACATGATGTCATCACTCTAGCAAGTAGGTTTATGCACATGCTCCAAGTCATCTTCTCCATTTTAGTGTATTTCTGTGGCAAATTTATAGCGCCACATACTAATTTGTCATGTATGTTACTTTGTTTTGTGTTTATGCAGAAATTTCCTTAGAAGACGCCATTTTTACGGAATAACAAAAGATAATTTTTTTTTTATTGGGAACGCTCTGGTTTCAGTTGGATGTGGACAATATTTCGGCTGGTACTCTAAGCTGAGGTATTAAAATGAGAATAAGGATAATAGTCCCTATCGCTAATTTATAGAAATCAGGTATTATCGATACCAAATCTGTATGTTTGACAGCCTCTGTGGTCGTGCCCTTCATTATTTTACCGCAGGGTATTTTACACACTAAGCAGATCCTTAAAGAATGCAACCGATCGCATGGTTCATTGTCCACGTTGAATGGGTCTCTGAGCGACCCTCTACGACCAAAGGCAACAAGTCCTCCTCCTGTTTCTCGGAGCGGTCGTAACCTCCACGTCCAGGTTCAGCGCAAATTAATTACGGGCCCTCCGCTGAGCTCCAGCTAATACGGAATTAATCGCACTCAAAATGACCAAATTATTTTCCAAAATCCAGACAGAAGAAATTAAACCGCAATTATCATAAAATCCATCATTGTTATGCACATTGTGCTGCGGTGTTTGGATAGGTAATGATTTTCTAATACGGCAATTTGCATAAGTAGCCCTGAGATGGGTTATCGTTTCCGATCCCACACAATTACAATTCCATCTCCATACATCAGAGCTCACAGCAATGTAAAACCACAGTACTAATTAATAAGCCATTTACAGGCAGCAGCTAGTTACATTGGTTGCGGGGCTGACCTCGCAAGAGGAAGAACCATCTCAGGAGCTCCTGTGTGCGCCTACACACATAATGACGTGCCAGGAGGGAATCATTAAAAATAATTTACACAAGCCTTCATTTACAAGATCTTTTGATAGTGCGCTTCCCCTAGTGTTTAGATCGGCGGTAAGGAACCTACCCACCCCCACCGACCATTTGGAAGGCAGCGTGCATGAGCGAGGATACCTAAGTGGTTAATTAAGAACTGTTGGGGCGCCGTGAGAGCCTCCTCAAAATCCCTCTGATGTCTGCCGTGTCAAGTGTCTCTCTCAGGCAGGAGTCACATGAGGTGACTGCCACGACTGGGCTAATTATCGAGGAGAGCGGGAGCAGATGAGGAAGAGAGGCCTAAATGAGGCTTCTTCAAGCACAGGGGGGCTAATATTTGGGCAATCAAAACCCCTTTGTGCTGCCACGGGCGCTTGAACGAGGAGGGGGCGACAGGGGGTGTGTTCTAGCTGGAGACGCTTGAAAGGGTTAACTACCCTGGGCCAGGAATCATATCATTTCCTGACAAAGGGGGAGGGAGGGATAGATTTATCTAAGCGCCGGGTTTGTGGAATAACGTTGACGGAACAATGGGCCGCTGGGTGATGAAGAAACCTGGGGTTGAATGATATTTTACACCCAGTCAGAGGTCTTCATCTTGCTAATAATTGTTTTGCTGTGAAAATCTTTAGCGATATGTGGATCTGCTGCAAATAATAATACAAAATCTATTTATTCAGCAATGCTTTGCAATTATTACAAAAATTATGTTAGCGGTTCCTGTTGGTAGCAATCCAGAAGTTATGGGTTTAAACCCAAAATAAGTGTATATAAAGCATAATATACACCGTAACAAATTTTGCTTATTTGGTGCTATAATAAAGATGATATACGGAATTGTTTACCAATTTTTTTTTTAAATAAACCAATCCTCGTGTTTCAAAACCCATGTGACCTATCTGCTTTTATAGAAGACAGCATAAAATCTTCAAAATGAAATGAGTATAATATAATTGGTCAGTATTTTATACACACAATGTTAAAAACCAAAGCTTTTGTGTGAGTAACAAACAAAAAATCCATAATCACTAAAACTGGTAGTCAAATGGGGTACCAGTCCCCGTCCCAATTATTTTCATTACATGAAGACAAATGATTCTTCAAAATGTTCTTTTTGTGTTCCACAAATGAAAAAAAATCATGTGTCTTTTGTACAGTATAAGAGTGAGTATTTTCATCATTTAAGTGAATTGTTTGTTCCAGGGGAAAACACGCATTGATACATGGATTCCAGGCACAACGAGCACAAATCCCTTCGGCGACCATATTAGAAAGAGCCAGGAGAGATGCCCCCCCAAATATGTTCTCTTTAATGTGGAGAATTCCTCACTGTTGTACAGAAATGTTGCAGTAGAGGCAACGTTGCCAAAGACCAGGGATGAACAATTGTAGACACAGGCAGGCTGTTGGTTTGGCTGGCTTCTACAATGCCATCAGCCATCAGACTTCCCTCTACTCAGGCAGGAGCAGGGCTAGTGGGGGGACGAACGGAAAGACAATGGAGGTTTTCTGAGCCAGAGCCGCCTCTAGCAAAGCGGCTTTCGCCCAACCCGTGAGCTTCAGCCACATCAGCTCTGACAGAAGGATGGCAGAACAATCATCTTAGCAATACAGCTGATCCATTGACCCGCCACTGTCATGCTTTATCTCTCCAACTATTCACTAGCCGGCTGGGGCCGGAATAGACATTCTGTGAGCCAGGAGCGGGCAGAGCTCCTGTCATGAAATGTGATGCTTCTGGGACCAGGATGGGAACCAGAGTTGCAAGTCACTACCCAACAAATGATGGGACACACAGAGGCAGGTCACCAGAGATCAAACACATGTTCACGCAGCGAAAGAACAACCGTAGAAGTGGTCTCAAGATGAGCCCAGTCTGGATTCGGATCAGTGTGGTGAGTCGGACATGCACAAAACCGACTCTAGATTTCAACTGACTGCAATCATTTAATGCTTACCTGTCCAGCTGTCTGAGAAAATGTTGCTTATTTTTATGCCCTGATGTGCTATAGAAAAGCACGTTTTTAGTAAAACAATAAAACACAGACGTGCCTTAAAATTGATATTTCTTGGCCCCTAAAAAAAAAAAACTGAATACATAACAATGAAATGTTTACCATCATTTATTCTATATTTAAAAAATCCAATATTTCAAGAATATAATAAAATAGATTAAAAAAGTCACCAGATATGGTAATAAATAAAATATTGTTACTTTAAACTTTAATGTTACAATGGTATTTTCATCAAATCCTAACTGGTTTATTTTAAAAGTGCTTACTAAAATGTTATCTCTATCCATTTCAATTGAAATAACTATACTTCTATTGTCTCAGTTAATTTTATTTTGTTAGCTGAGATGTTATGTTTTCCTTCGAGGTCATGCGGTGTCAGAGGTGTAGAGAGTGACCTGCTGACCTCATTCTATTGGTCAAGGTTCACAGTGTGAACAGAGTGTATCTCTGGCTAAGGTTGGAAATGTTGGCAGCTTGCTAAACATGCATAACAGACAGATGAAAGGAACAAGCCATACATGAAGTGCTCGGCAATGCTCAGTAAAGGGCACTGGGAGCCAGGTTCTCTTTGTGAAAACACACATGGAAATTCACACATATGCAGAAAATATGTGGCTCGATTTACTGAAAGATATTTACATTTACTTATTTATTTTATTCATATTATATATATCAAGAGCTTTGTTTTGGAATTAAAGCTTACGATTTACTTAAAAGGGTGCAGTATGCACTGTGTACTGTCCACTATTTTAAACAAATATGAATGTGTTAATGTGTCGTTTACATGTTTGGCAAGATTTGCTTTCGTGCCAGTGACAGTTACCTTTAAGGGTGAGTATTCTGTATTGCTTTTTGCATGTGCACTCTAGTGGTACTTGTTTTATTTAGTGTTTTTTTGTAGTCTGATCAAAACTTGATCTTTCAGCTCATTTGTCACACTAGGGCCTACTTTAATGTTCTTGTCTATTTTTAAAGTTCAGTTTGTTAAGATATCATTACTATAATCTTTATCTACAAGCTCTTGAATATTTTAGCATTTTCCTCTGCTTGTTCCATTTAATTTTTGGCCCTCAAGTTTAGCACAAACTGTACATTATAGAGACGTAAATTGCTATTTTGCATTCCGCTCAAGTTTAAGTAATGAGATGAAATAAAGGATTCCTCCCATAATGCAAAATTTTCATGCTTGCCACGCTCCGTGTATCTGAAAGAATAAACAGTGGTATCAATGCCTGGCCAGAAAGTAGCAGCATAGAAGCTGCCATGAAAATTGTTTATCTAGCTGCAGAATGCTATTCAACTGGGACTCCTGCATAATGATGCCACGAGAACTGTCAGCTTTGCAATTAAGTCTGTCTTCAGATGCTTTCCAAGCAATTCATTAACTGAACACACTCCTGCTAAATGTGTTAAAGCAGATCAGTCATTAATGAAGAAGTTTGTGTATTAAAGGCCTCAACTTTTTTTTAAAGGATCCTGAACAACTTTGTCATGTATCACAGTGTAATTATGCTTTTCTCATTAGTCTCTTGCTGATGTTAGATCTTTAATAGCTTCACTTCTGAGAGTCATTAGAAACAATAGTTTTATATAAATGACTCTTTGCTATAGCGTCTGAAGCTTTGAGAAGTCAGTTTCAGATTCTTAATGAATGCCACAAGACATCTGAAAGACAGTGGCATTATTGTCCACTACAAATTGACTGTATTAGTAAAGATATGAAAAGACTTCAACTGACTGTTTGATAAAAGCAATTAGCAAAGATATTCAGAGTGAGAAACAGTAACTTAAAGGAAAACACAAGTTAGATAATATTTCACATTCCCATGATTGAATGTAGCAGACTCTCACTGGAATTATTTGGATACATTAATTTTCCTTTTTATGCACTCTTTCTTAATTCTTTACTGCTGAAGGAAACTGTATTAGACAGAAATAAAAAAAATCTCAACAATTTCTGGAAAGTGTATGTCAGATTTGAGATTGTGCAGAGTAACTCTGTCACCATATAAACTGATGAAGTAAACAAACCTTGGAATTTTTATGATGTTGTGTTTCTCATGTCTGTAACATCAATGTCATTATGTCTGAAAATTAAAATCATGATGTTCATATTCTTCATGTTCCCTAGGCAATCGTATATATTCTTATTTTAATCTTGCTTGATTTATGGAATCCTAAAGTAAGATTTTCAAACATTTATCTACATTATAAAAGTATGCTGAAAGATCAATTTTGGGGAAAGCTGGAAATAGTTCGGCAACTGAAGGAACATTTGAATGGCTCACTTCACTCACATTTCTTTATGGCAAATTGTTTAATTGTTTGAGACCAATTCAAGAGTTTTGAAACATTGACAAGTGTCCTGAACAGGGTTACTAGATAGCTTCATTCACTGAGTGGTTCAAAAGATAAATTCCATAAAACATGTCCAATTAATTAATCCGAAACATACAAACAAACATAGGGGAAAGAATTTTGGGAGAACTATCCTTCTAAATTGACTATCTTAATGGAGATTAACACAGTTGTTGATGATACATTGGAGATTCTTCAGTGCCATTAATATTGTAACTAACAAACAACAAGTATTGTCCTTCTATGGAAATATTGAGCAATTAAGTGTTTTTCAAATTCATTGCACAAGGGATTCACTCAAAACACCAATTGTTAATAGGCCTGTGATTGGATACCATCTACCTCCGGTAGATCTATAAAGATCATTTGAGATGACGTTGATAATTTTAGAAAATACACGCTACACCAGTAATGCAGTATTGTCTGACAAAGAAGTATTTAATTAAAAATGACCCTGACAGAGATTGAAAAAACATATTTATCTTGCATGAAGTATGTTCTTCAGCTAATATTGATTCTAAGCCAATAATAAAGTGCCTTTAAAATCTAAAATGCTTCTTTTGCAGCCTTTGTATGCTTGCCAGTTGGCCACGTTTGGTAATATCTCAAAAGTGGAGCGTTAATCTCAAAGCCTGGCTAATTAAACAGCATTAAACAGATTAATTTGTTCTTTGAGTAAGTGGCTGAACTGCTTGGTTCTTTGTATAGCCTGCTGTGGTCCACTGTGCTTGGTCTGTTTGATCTTGGGTAAATGTTCTGCCTCTCTCGCTCTCTCCCTGTCTCTCCATCTGATGTACTTCCTGGGTCACAGAGGCGCGAGAAGAATTATACGCATATAAACGTCCCTTTTATGATGTGCCTTTTGAAAAGCCACTAATAAAAATAATAAAGATAATGTCCCAGGCAGATGCATTCCACTGATGTGAGGCACGGGGCCACGGGCCTCGCAGTCACTCGTTGACAAAACAGTCATCTTATTTACACGCTCCACAATAACCCGCCGCAAATGTCGAAAAGAGGAATAAGGGGGGTGAAATAATTAGCATATTAATCTTTTTTATGCCGTCATCTTTCAGGTCCGGGAGACCACGGTGTAATTTAAATCTAAATGCTTTCCTGGCATTAGAATTCATTTTAGATGGGTCAATTGTTCTGTAATAAAGGATGGAAGGTGTACTTCATGCGAGAGATTTATGTTTGTCATTTGTTCATATTCATGTGCTACTGAATACCCTCAATTCAAATGGTGATGGCAGCTCATATCAGCCCCACAGCAGCCCCACACACCACTAACCACCAGCAATGAATTTCATTTGCAGGAGGAAAAAAAATACTAAAGGGAAAAAAGAGAAAAGGGTGAAAAAAAACGCTGAAATTAACTCCAACAGTTTATTGATTTTTTTCGCTCAACAGAGGCCTGTATAACAGCTCTATTGCCCCCATAATGATTAGTGACAAAAGTTTAATTAAGCAATTATGAAGGCAATAATAGAGTTGTCTGGTTTGCTTAGCTTTAGACTGTTTAAGACTTATCTCCTTGCAGCACATCATAGCGGCAGAAATCTGCTTGAGGAGATTAATGCTGCAGGAACACAGATGCCCACTCTAATACCCCTCCACTAAACCCGACGCCTCGCTGAAGACCAGAACACAAGCGTCCCTTTATCAAATTACAACTCTGCTTTTCAAGAATATGTAGTGAGAAGCACAGAAAGTAGAAAAAATCCAGTTATGGCTTTAAGGTGTAATTATAAAGACATACAACACAAACGACGCACGCCATTGTGTTTAAGTAATCTCCTTTATGAAAGGCGTGATGCTTTTTGTTGTGAATAATGATGTGTGACGTTCCAAGAGGCTGCGGAATCGGTGGACATTTCTAAGAGTGCCTTCATGTTCTAATCGATTACTGGGTCTTTTTTTTCTGTCTCTGTTTCTTTATTTCATTAGATTTTCAACCCTCTTGGATTCTTGCAGATACATGGGAGACTTCTACACGCAAGTTTGAAAGCAAATTACTTCAAGCGCTCTCCATGTGTGCTCAAAAGGGCTAGAAAGAACAATTCGCGTTGGAGGAACGCTATTGCTTCAAAGCCAATGCTGGGCTTTGTTCATTTTCATGTTTATTGCCGTTAATACAGAAGGCAAATGTGTTGCATTTAAAGTAATCTGGCTGTTTTTGTGACAAAATCTGTAATTAAAATGATTTTTGATAATGCTTATCATTTACCATTAATTCAATGCAATGGTAATAAAAAATGGAATTGAGTGATTGTTTGCATAAACAGAAAATGTTCTCTGAAAGAGGCAGATACAATATTTTCTGCTAATGAAAGACGACAGACAGCTGTAAAAAGCTAAAAAATGCTTCGTTGAGGGAAAATGGGGAATATAACAATTAGTTGTTATGCAGTTCTTTTCGGAAAACTCAACAGCTCAACGCTTTCTTGGAGAAAAAAGTATACAAATGCAAGTTCTTTCCCAGTCCAATGCATCATGTGAGAACTCTTTACACACGGTCCACAACTACACAGCAAAAAATAAGACTATTATAAACTTCGCAGGGCAGATTTGAGAATGCTTACACAGGCTTTTATGCTTCTGTGGTTTAAGACTGCAAATCGAACCACAGATTAATATAATGTTGAATGATATGTCTTTTCAGTTTGCCCTGAACTGGTTTCATGAATTTAATTGTACATGGATACTCCAGTCCGAATCTGTGGTCATTGGGTTTAGGATTTGGTATAATCTGCCATGCATGAAAACCTTAAAATGATGCTATTTGCAGTGAGAAATGTTGGTGTGTAAAATGGAAGCGTCTTCACAGAGCGAAGCACTCTCCAGCGCCGAGCTGCCAGTTTCCGGACGTTTCCGTTAATGACCTGAAAA
Organism: Triplophysa bombifrons; assembly: GCA_029783895.1. NCBI lineage: Eukaryota > Metazoa > Chordata > Actinopteri > Cypriniformes > Nemacheilidae > Triplophysa > Triplophysa bombifrons. Next base: position 12,617,846 of record CM056455.1, read on the forward strand.
TCCTAACAGACGGGCGGGAGACTACAACACGCTGATGCTTCGACAGACTGTCTACAGAAGAAAAACAGCGGAAAATACTGGGAGAACCATTCTGATGTGAGTGACAAACACCAACGCAGTACTGACAATTGCACAGACCTTCTTTAGATCAATATTTTAACAACTGAAGTGTGTGATAACGCACCAAACTCAAAACTGCATTTCAACCAGCCGGTCGGTACGTTCGCAGACACTAGCATCTTCCCTTACTTCTAAAATGGCCGTGTACTGGAATAAACCAAGTCACAAAGTGTTGTGGTACGGAAGAGGTTAACGTTCCCCGCCAAGCCATTAGTCTCCCGACTGAAGGTCGAGGTTGGTCAGGGTCACCTCTGCTGTCCTCTCTCTCAGCTGTTGTGCCAGAGAAGAGAGAGGCACCTCGAGCCGCGGACGGCCGGCTGATGCCACGTCCCTGCTGCCTACACAATGAAATGACACACTGAAGGTGGTCCTGCATCTGGCATGCTATTCAAACAGGCCTGCCACAGCCCAGGAACATGCACCGTTGCCAGATTGCAGGCTAATTAAGGAGCTCTTGGATGACCATCAGTGGCGTCTCCGGGTAAGGTAGCTCAGAACCGCTCCTGGTATGAGGCCTTGGATGGCGAGTGGTGACTGAAACCTCCCGAGAGCCCCTACGTCCACCCCCACCCCCTCACGTTTGGATTTATTCAAACAATTGGACATGACCGCGCTTCCGGATGGACGAAGCACAAGCCCTCCGTGACCGCTGCCCGGCCGTTGAAGGGCGTCGAAATAGTATTCTGGCCAATCCTATTTACCCATTTCAGCTATCAGTGTAGACGTGATTCTCATTGTTTTTCTTTCTCCATTCAAGCTGCGAATTTAATGCAGTCTATTTAAAAAGCCAACTTTAACAGTTTTGACACAGACCTTCCCCATTCCGCTTTTCTTTTAGCATAATGTCTGTTTGTGACAGGCTGCGGCGCCCGGTAAAATGCGCCCAGTTTGACAGCAGCTCTCTGAGTGGCGAGCAGCAATTGTTTACCCGACTTTATTTTTGCTGCTCGGTGCCTTTATTTCTCAGCGCCGGGAGAAAAAGTGAAGAGGGCGAGGAAAGAAAGATAAAAAAATATACAAGACATGTTGCAGAAATGCTGCTGCTCGCTAATAAGATGCCCATCATGCCAGCCGTGCTGATTTGCAGTGCTCCCTCTCTAACTCTCCATGATTACAGCGTAAAGGCCCCTCTCTCCTCCCGGGCTGAGTCGCATCTTGTTCCGTGGCATTAATGACACTTCAGTCACCGCGGCTTTCAAGCAGGGGCCCTTCCACGGCGAACAGAGAGCTGACATTTCCTGACATTTTCCCAACTAATTACAGTACAAATAATTAAGCGTGTTCGCGTATGTAACAAATGAAGGCGAAGGCCGTCTGTCAGGCCGGCCGTGATTGATGACGCTCGGAGAGTTTATCTGATGGGTCCCTGCCACCAGCTATAGCAGGAAGCAAATTTATTAGAACGAACAATGCAAATTTAGAAGTCATCTCATCCTGTTAGGCACCCGAGCAATATCCGTGTCAAGGTGAATGTGACAATGAAAGCAAAATATTTGCATTTTGTGGAGCGGGCTGAGGGGAAAATCAGAGCGGGAAGATGACAGGCCTAATTATTTCGACTCGCACAGGCCAAGACAGCTGTTTCTTGTGTCCTGAACAAGCCTGTCATGCAGGTAACCAAATAGGTCTGCACATAAGCCTGTATCCGACATAGACGCGGAAATGTCTGCTGCTAATGACCAATGCTAATGTTGCTGCCATGTCTTCCCGAAGCTGCAGAAGTGTCAGCGTGCACTTTCTGCAAGCCAGTCAACATTTTGCTCCATAATTATGTGTTAGAGAATTAATTCCTAGCTGTCAGTCCCCCTCGGCCCACCGCCGTGAATTGACAAAGACGAATGGGGTCGAGTACCGGGGATGGCGTCAGCTGAGCTCTCGCGCGTTAAAATAATGAGTAAATTATAAGGTGGGTATATTTGTTAATTCTTCGTTTGGCTTATTAACCCAACCGTCGTGTCACACGTGGCGGAAAGGACATTGTATCCAGCGGAAATAGGCGCTGTGTTGTTTTAATTACTTTGCAGCTGATATGAAGAAATACACCTGTTTTTCAAATATTACAGGTCTTGAGGTTTTATTGGATCAAGAAAAAAAAAATATTTTACATGAATTAAAAAGCTAAACAATAGTGACCAACCGTTTGGTTGAATTCGACACGCGTGGATAATGTTGCCGTAAAGAAGGAGTGGAAGTGCTTTTATGCTACCAAATATCAATATGTTGGGTGCACACGTGCACTTAAGGGAATACATGGTTTACCGCCCACACGTATAATGAAGCTACTGTTTGTACTCAGGGGCAGCTACACAATAGCTGGAGAGTACAGGCAAATCCTGGTGGGTTTGGAGAAATCTACTTCGGGATCAAAGAACTCAGCTTAGCTGCCTAACTCCTGCTGAAGAACAGATGGGCCCTGGTCACACGATGAGCCCTTCGAGATTCTAAAATAACTGCTGCTTAGATAGGGAGACAGATAAAAAGAGACAGAGAGAAACAGTTGTGTAATGTGTATGTCAGGACATGAAAAACTGAGCTCTTTCAGTAAAATATCAATAAATTCCTGTTTATCTTTGTTTGTCCGTTTAGCTCTCACAAAAGAATCTAAATCTCATTCATATCTCTTAAATTTAATTAATATTTGGAAGGATCCGCATAAATGGAACGAGTCATTGCTTAGGCATACATATTTTAAACAGAGCGACTCGTGTTTTTGGATATGCTTTCCATGTTTCAGATTCTAGCCCTGCTGTGTTATTAAAATATGTTCCTGTATATTAAATGTCCTTATTTTAAATAATATGAAATTTTTGAATAACACAAGGAAATGCCTTTTTCAATACAGTTTATTGAAAAATAGAAGCACTTGGTTCCAACATATGAACATAAATATTGTTTTACATTCTATTTTCCAGTATATTCCTCTAATATTTTAGTTTTGAAAGGCTATGTTCTAACCAGACCTAAGGCAACATCGCAGCACGTTATATCATTTTCTTCTTTTAATTAGCAGCGATGGATATTCTGGATTCTTTTTTTGAATTTGATATTGTATGTTGAATAATGTTGCACTCTTATGTCATGTCTGGTTAGCCCACAGTGTAAGACAGTATCCTAACCGATATTTAACCCCTGTAAGTGATTGACTTGGAGGGCTTTACAAAGGTAACAACTCCAGCCGTTATATAAATAGTGCTGAAGATTTGAAGTTACTTGTCATTAGCTTGTTGCTAAGCTAACAACTAATGCATAAAATAAGACACCTAGAGATAGATGCTGAGTAACATAGCCCAATTAATGTTTTCAATACTGTTTTGTATTATTTGTGAATCTTATTGTAAATTAATATTAAGAAGTCTTAACTTCTTTTGTTTAGGAAGGTGGTAGTGCATTATTCCTTCTCTGTAAACAATGTTACATACCGGCTAAAGTAAGGTTTCTTAGAAGGCATGGTAATAACTGTATCATTTCAATTAACGTTTGTGTTGGGAACACGAGGATGCCTTAAAAGGATGTCTAGTTGGCCAGCTTACTGGGATTTGGTACAGCTTGTATGTGCATGGGCACTAGACAGTATTCACATTTATTAAATAATATTCCTCTTAATGAAGATATTGAAGGTGACCTCATGGCTCCCAGATGAGCTATCATCTCACTCAATATGTTGCTCAACATTTCGGTGGGCTAAAGTGGTGTCGGGTTCTGTAGCATTTGACCTTCGACCTTGCTGAAAGCTGATCTGGAGAATCTCTGGGCATATTGCCCCCCAGGTGGAGTGGCTTCCCTTCACTGATTTCAAAGCAAGCACACATGACAGACTTCTGCCGTGCGAGAGACACCACTTCCTTTTGTGCGGATGATGCAAACCTTGGTTTGTGTGTCAAAGAGAGGAGATCGGTTTCATAAACACCTCCACAGATCAAAGGCAAAAACAACCCGCGTTCATTTTGGATGCGTACGGGAGGATAATACAGTATTTTGGTACTATTTGGCAAATATATGTGCATGTGTTACGGATAGAAACCGCAATTGAGGAGAGCTGAGATTTTGGTCTTTACGTCTAACGCTTTCTACGATTTTTCCGTTCAGGCTGTCTGTAGTCACCCAATCTGTAAGGACAATACTGTCAGCATCAAATACCATCGAATGTCTGTGGGTTCAGGCTGTGCCAGAGAAAAGAAAGATAGAGACAGTGAGAAAGCGAGAGAGAGAGAGAGAGAGCTTTATATCATCTTAACTGACTGTTCACATTCAGACGAGATAATTAGGAGTAAAACAAAGACTGTCATAGGACTTAAGAAAGAAAAGGCATTAAACAGCGTAAAACAGGTTTAACATTTCCCATTATAAAGACACCAGTGATCTTCAAGCCCCTGGGACTGAGCACTTTGTTCCACTGATGCTTTGGGATGACTAATTTTGTCATTTTTCCTCTTTCCTTCTTTTTCTTTCTTTTTCGTTAACGTCAGAGATTTTCAGCAGCCAGATTGCCCTTTTTGTCAATGCTTCTGCTTTCTCAGGGATCTTATAACTGAAATTGTGATTCATTGACATCTGATTTTCACAACACCCATTTATAGGAATTTGACGCAAGCAAGAGTCTTAAATACAATACAGCTAAATTAATTTATAATACAAGCATTTGAAAAATATATTACAAGTACACATTTACCCATACTACTGATTCTGATTATTCAATTTGAAATACTGTATGTAGAACCAATATTTAGTAACTATTGCTATAATTCTGCCTAGGATAGGTGATATTGTGCAACATAAACATAAAAAGTTTTTTTTTTTAAGTGCATGGCATAGTGAAATACTTACATAGTCATTTATTTGTATTAAAGAAAAGAATAAAAAATATTGTTACACAATATTTAATTTAAATGCAAACCATTGTTGATATGTACAACAACATGCAAATCAAGATTTAACTCTAGTAACAACATGTGAAAAGAGGAACATAATTTTATTTGTAGTTAACATCTCAAACAGAATCAAAGTAGGGCTTGTCGAGGACAATATATACTTAGCTCATGATGATAAGCCCTGTATAGCCTTTACTTTTAGTAAAACTGAAAAAACAAACAAACAAAAGATCGAATGCACGACAGAAGGAGATGACAGGAAGGTGCCCCGGGGCTCTGTATATAATCTGTCTCGTACATCCATTCAATAGAAACACTCCAATAATCTCCCTTTTACCTACAGTCACCTCTAAACAGAAACCGATGCACCGGCGCTCTTTGAAACATGCACAAACTAATGAGATGAGACCCAAAAATACATATCATGTGACAGTAAATCATATTACATCCCTAATAAGCATTAACTGGATAACTGGGTCAAAGCAAAATCATCTTAATTGATTTTTCTAAAGGAACCTGACAGGAAAATGTCAATGCTTGAATATTTCTTCATGCATCATTAAAACGAGATTGGCTTTTAACAAAAGGAGATTCCTGTGCCGAATTGATTCTTGCTCGAGGCTGCCTGCAAGTAAGTGTATTACATAAAAATCTATACAGGATATTAAAACAACACCATTCTGCAAGACAGTTACAATTAAAAGCTGACACCCGCCCCCTTTGTGTTGGCTTCGGCAGCGTGCCCGCGAATGCATCGCCGGGTTGCTGAAAGTCGGTCCAATCAATGGTGGAGCACAAAACGTTGGATGGGAGAGTGGCAGCGGGGATAATTGAGCTGTTCTGGGCTCCACGGCGACACGCGGTACATTCCCGCACAAGGTCTCTCAAACCGGTCCAGGCCTGCCTACTCTCCCTGGTTAGCAATTAAACACTTATTACCACAGAGAATCCTTCGAACAAAACTACCGAAATAAAAAATGAGCCCCGCATTACGCAATCCGCTGCAAGGGTTAGACAGCATCCTGAGAGCATCCGGCTGTGGCTTTGGTGTCATTTTACGTGCCTGCCATTTACATGTAAATGGCTGGTTAGGATTAAAGTACATGTATCTAAATATAAAGCCTAAACATAATTTAGTGTTCGCCCATATAGGACAATGTCCGATATGGTGTACTTGGCAGTGTTTGCCACGCTCACCAAAGTACTTCTAGTACACCGAAAGCTACTAACAGGTGCAAAGCTGTATTTATCTGTTGAAAATATCTTAATTATAATGAATGTAATTAAAGAGATCAATAGCTATATTTTTCTAAGAAAATGTTTTGTCATATTATACCTGCATTGGAAAAGCTTTATTTAAGAAAAGCTGAATTATTGTCACATTATATTCAAAATGCTGTTACTGTGTACAATTTTAATTGCTGTGTAAAACTGAGTAGACTATCTAAAGATGATCTCCCTCTTTCTTAAATGGTGTGAAAATGACGAATGCCACCCAGCCGTCTAACTGGCCATAAATTACTTATGACATTAGAGCTCTGATCTGAGAGAAACTTAAAACTCTTTAAAATGTCGGGCCACCGAAAATATAACACCAGACGCTCCGATTCTCAGTGTATACACAGTATATACACACACAGTGCTGAGGAAAGGATATTGGCATGGACGCACAACAAGTGGAGAGCAGTAAATCAGCCTCACTGACATCCTGACACTCATCAAGCGGCTTCCCAACGATCTGCCATCAGTTAGGATCTAATAAAGCCGTTAGAGCTCTGAGAGAAAGCTGTGGAAGCTGATCGCGCCGTCTCGTAGATCCCTGAAACGCGCCATAAATACACCTTTACTCTCAGGCACAGCAGTCAGATGCTGTTTAAACAAAAATGTTGAGAATGTCCTTCAATTAAACCCTTAAAGTTTATTTCTGGAATTTCACTAGAATCTGAAATGTGGCAAACAGAATGGAGATTTGTTACTTAGTCTGTTGTGTGAATTATTATTATTTTCCAAGATTTTTTCTTTCATTAAAATCTATTTAAAAATCATGTGACATCTTTTTATCTATATGTGGGGGATGTTATTTCAAATCTCTTGGAAATTAAAAGGGGGTCACTTCTTAAAGGGATTGGTTTATCGAAAAAGTAAAACATTTCAAATCTGTTCATGACTCTTTCTTTAGTGAAACACAAAATAAGATATTTTGAGAAACATATCAGTAGTGTTGTGTCCATACAATTGAAGTCAGTGAGGGTCAATGTTGATACATATTTTGTGTTTTGCACTACACCTTGAAATTCCACATTTTGACCAACCCTGACTGAATGAAATCATTTGACGACATCAGAGATCAGATATACTATCTGCTATACAATGTGGAAAATACAAAATAATATAAATAGTTCAGAATAAATAAACAGTGTATAAAATAAAATAATAAAAAAAAACTAAAAACATTGTACAATTTTAACAATGTAGTGTACTTAAATAAGTTGAATAAGATAAATGTAGGCCTTGTTTACAATAAAATATATTTGTATTGTGAACAATAACTACACAAGAAAGGTCAATATAACATTTGTCATTTAAATTGCAGATCTAACTAAAATATATATTGGTTATGACATTTTAGATATGTTTTTTTCCTGATATCCAACTTCCACAAACCTAATATACAGTATATATTGATATTACAGTTCTATATGTGTATATATATATATTAATTTATATTTATTGATATTACAGTTATATTATTTATTTAATTTCAATTATTTAAAATAATAAAAACGTATGTAATGTATGTACATTACACAGAAAAAGATTATGATACATACATGGGGAGAAATGTAATATCATTAATTTATTTTATTACACGGAATTTATTCTAAATTTACACAAATTCACGACCATCAGGCTTTGAGTTTTTACTGTACATACGCTGGAATATAAGCCAAAAGTATCATTTGGTTTCAGCCGTGTTGTGCATCAGGAGTCTGTCAGGGACAGAGATATTATAACCATGAAAGTTTGAAAAACATTAAACAATTTTATTTATAACACAAGCGACGCAACTGGCACATTTGCTTTGAACAGAGGCGAGTTTGAGTGTTTAGCATTCCTCAGCGTAATGGGAGGCATGTAATGTTAGTTTTACACAAAAGCCTGACAGAACTGCTGGGCTTGTTTTGTTACCACCCTTCGGGATTGTTTTAGGCCCATTCGGAGGGAGGGGCACACATGTGCGGCCGCGTGTGCGGGTCCGTGTTTACGCGTGCGCGCATGTGTACCCACAATGCAATATTCATGACAAATTCTGCTGCAACTTGTCTGTTTTCAGAGAGGCTGCGAAACAAAAACAAAGACAGGGGTAGATAGGGAAATCAACGCTCACCTGACATCTGCATATGCCATTCAGCGTGGCTGGCGCTCTGCCCGCCCCTGTGCGAGTTTCCCAAACACTTTGAGGTCAACAAATTATTAATATTTAGCATTAGCACTGACGACAGTATGGTGCGCTCTGGAGGGAAACAGAATGGGGAGGGAGGTTTCTTGACGGAGAGCGTATTTGGCAGATGGAGCTGTCAGTTTAGCTCTTCATTTAATGCTTTCGTGCATATGGCGCGTTCTTAAAAAACCAACAAGCTCATGTATTATCTATGGGGCTAAAAGCTCGGGACATAGGAAGCGTCACAGCCGAGGAGTTTAAACCTCTGTAAACAGCATGCAGTGACGATGTAAATGCGATTTTTACTGTCAAAAATAGCCGAAACATATGGTCAGAGACAGGGAGTGGCTGTGTACCTGCGCGGGGCCGAGTCTGCCCACACCGGACCTGCACTCCCCTGACATGATGTCAACTGACAGAGAGAGACGCGAGGAGATAACCTGATTACTATTTCATGAGTTACCTGACAGCTCGGATTCTGACCAATGAAAGACAAAAACAAAAAAAAAATTTGCTTGCCTCTTTAAAGAAAACGGCGCGGTGAGCAACATGGCAGGACCGCTGCGTGTGTTTGGGTGAGCCATCAGTTGCCTTAAACAGCCTGACAGGGCTTGAAGGGCCTGTGAGAAAACATGGTGAGCATATATCATGTTATATGGCTCTCCGAGGGCTTCTTTTGAGAGCCTCACATTCTTTTGCCTTCATGGAAGGATACCGTTGTTTGACAGGGATCACAATTGAAAAGCTATACAGCAGAGTCGCTAGCTTTCGCTGCACTATACTGTGCTGTTTTAGTAGGCTTTCTCTGTGAAATTCTCTGCGGGAATGTTTGACTGCTGGTTATGTTTGTGAATGTGCCATCACGTAGACTCGAGAATAGATTTACTGTACTGATGGGACAACAGATGTGTTTATCTTTCCATTTCATCTTTAAGAACACAGAATACAGGCCATAACAATTCTAATTGGTGGTTACGGCTAAGGCAGGTGGATGGGACGAGTTTTGCCTAGCAGACGGTTCCTTACAAAAATCAATCATGGTAGATGCCATAGCAACCACATGCCAAACCATAGCAACCACAATATAATCATGAGCTTCTACTGCAGCAACTGTAGTAATTCTATGGAGATACATATATTTGCTTACTACGCTTTCACTTTAATAAAACCGTAGTTCATTTTAGACTTTATGGAAGATTGCTGCTTCATTGAAACTTTGGTGTGAGCTTACCCTGTTGAAAAACAGCATATGCTGGTTTGGTATGTCTTGATGCTGGTTTGTTCTGGTTTAAGCTGGTCATGTGCTGGTTTAAGCTGGTTCTTAACTGGTCATGTGCTGGTCCTTAGCTGGTTTAAGCTGGTCAAAACATCATCGAAACATACCTTACCCAGCAGCATATCCTGATTTTTTCAACTGGGTGACGTGAAAAGCAACAACCAAACAGAATAGCAATATAGCAATGCACTAAAAGGAACACCTTTAACAAGCACATAACAACACTTTTGAAACCAACCACAACTCTATGTGAGCTCTGCATGGGCAAACCGATAAAAAAAAACAATACAGGTAAGCGGGGGTATTTTGAAATACTCGCTGTCTGATATTTCACTTTTCTCAACTCTAACACACACACATTAGATTTCTCATCTTGAGACTCTGCACGGTGCTCGCTCCTTAACCCTGCCACGTCTCCGACAGCTCACTCTGCGATTTGTGCCAGGAGATCAGCCCTCTTTACAGATAACAGGCTGAGGAGAGGAGAGGCCTGCGATTTACACAGACGCGAGGGGAGGGGTTCTCATCTGAACCCAGAAAAGGACAGGTACAGCTAGTTAGAAGACGGAGTGATACGAAGCATCTGGCACGTCCAGCTAAAGGGAGTGAGGGAAAGGAGAGAGGAAGTTTCTTAAGAACCGTCTCCAAAATGTTGGATGTGTTCCTGTAGCTTATCTGGTAGAGTGTAGTGTTAGGGGTGCAAAGGTCATGTATAAAAAGTGTATAAATTCGATGCAGTGTAAATCATTATTAATAAGACGTGCCTAAAAATGTAAAAAAACTATCAAACAAAAGCTTCTGTCTAATCAGACTAAAGGTCTGATCCATTTCAAAGCAATGCAGGAGAGACAAAAATACAGACAGGCGCCGAAAATAGTTAGTTATCAATAATTAAACGTTCTCTTTTTTTCTTGACAGGTCATTTGAGTGACAGATTTGGAGCATTTGATTATATCAGAGAATTTCATTCTAATAAGGCCGTTTATTACAGTGTTTGTAGAGTGGGAGTCGCTTCTGCAGTCCGACTGGAATTCTTCTGTATCTGCCATGTACTCCCAGGTATTAGGATTACTAAATCCTAAAGAGTCATAAAATACATCTATCATGTCAATAGAAGAACCCAGCAGTATCCGAATAGGACATATTTACACACAGGGCTCCACATGGGAGTGTTATTAACATAAAGAACATTCAAAACAGTTTATAAAGATTGAGATAATGGAGGAATCGATTAGTGTATTAAGGACTGGAGACGTATTGATTAGATCCATCAATTATTCAGGTCAGGAAACACTAGCAAATTCTTACGCTTGGCTTACTTTTCATCAACCAAAGACTAGGAACATGAAAGCTTTTTTCTGTGCCCGTGTGTGATGTGTTTTCAGGTATCTGAAAGAAAGATTTCATATACCAAAAAATCTGAAGTGATCTACGACCGTCTACTCTCTTTTTAAATGAAAATGACTGCTATTTCTATGTGAAAGAGAACACATTATGCAATGAAAAAATACATTGTTGTCACACAACCTTACTATGTACCTTACATTATCACTTGAAATATTTTTATGCATGCTAAATTGTGTAAAAATGTCTCGCTGGTGTGACATTTTTGTGCAGAATAAAATACTGGCTGTTTTTCAGTATGCGTTTTTCAGCGATCTTGCTTTCTCCTGTTCTCGCTCTACGTCGTCATCAATCGTCAAAATCTGGTTCCAATACACAAGAACAAAGAACGCATGAAAGTACCCAGATGTGTTCTTGATATCAAGGATGTATCGAATGCAGACTTGTGCGTATCAAACCGATTGTGGTGCGTCCATCCGAGTTCTTTCAAGATTGCCTGACAAGATCAGTCCCCATTAGAACACCAAGTCCATTCTTTGTGTTCTTGGAACTGAGAATCGGTTTTCAAACAAGTTTCTAACTCAAAACCAAAAATTACATTTTGGTTTTATTCAGTGGCACAGCAGTTTTGGCAGTTTGATCAAATTATGAATGGAGTCAGGAAGAAATCAGTTAATTCATCACACTGAAAGTGGACTACATTGTGGGATACATTGTTTTGAAAGGTGAGCTTCACATTTGGGCAAAAAATAGGCTGTCATCCTAATACTTCATGATGCATGCATACATAGCACATGCATGATGTTCTATTCCCAGCATACTGCATAAAAGTATGAATCAAGACATCAAGGTGGATGCCCAGTACACATACATGAAGAGCAGGAATAAAATAGAGCAGAAAGGGTTTGGCCCATAAATTGGCATCTCGTTCAGCGATCAGCATGTAGAGAGTTTTATTCATTATTCATGTTCATTAAATTTGGGGCTCATATAAACGCAGAGTGACATCTCCCTGCCAAACCCCCTTTGGTATTTAGATGTGCCTACTTGAGACCAGCGGATCGGAATCCAGGACACCACCGCCGAAAAACATGCCTGAGGTCACCAAACAAAAACACACAGTCCGCTTCCAATTTCATCCGAACACGTTTGACAAAACACACAATTATCTTCCTCCTCTCTCATTCTCTGTCGCACATGCACACGTGTCCACGAAAAGGGGATTTTCAATTATGGTGTCTGTGAATGTGCATATTAATGGTCCCGTGAAGCTTGTTTGTTCTGCGAGAGTGAGGCAGTTGTCACCACATGTCCTACGAACGAGGGATTGTGTTGCCAAATCGCTTTGCGCTCCCCCTGAGGTACTTTCCTACAGACCCCCGTTTCCTCTCTCGTGATGCGGTATTAGGGTTTGATGGCCTGCGTCATCGCTCGTCTGCTCCGAACATTTGTAAAAACATAAAGCTAAGTAAGAGCTGGCTCACGTTTCACAGGCCCCCCGTCGACATGAGATTTTCTCACCATTGCGCCCCGAGTCGAAGATCTGCAGTCCCGTCTTTCAAACGCACATGCCAAGCGACCATGTGGGACGCCTGCAAGTGGTCCAAGGCCGAACAGCACGACGTAAGTGGACTGGCTTGACTTTTTGCGCAAACAACTGAATCAGCCGGACGAGAGAAAACACAATCTCCCTCTTCCCCTCTCAGCGGTAGAGCATTGAGATGTTTCACAAGCTGAAACCACCACTAGGGCTGCCCAATATTTCATGTTCAACATTCTAGAAAAGAGTGGATTTGACATACAGGAAACAATTATTTATAAGGACATGCGTGCCCGAGGGCCAAAGCAGCTGCGACTTTCAAAGCCATCGCAGTCGCATTTGTCTCTCTTAGGGGCCGAATCCCTTAGAAAAATAAAGTAAGATCTAGTGTGAACAGAATCTAATGCTTTCCCATATGTTTGCGCTGAGCAGGGGCCGAAGCCTTGGTCAGATCTTTCATAGACTCCTAATGTACTGGAAAGTCTGTTACAGTCTGTTGCCACAGTTTTCGTTCCAGAACACAGCTAGCGGAAAAAGAGGGAGAGAGAGAGAGTCTGGTCCTGACTGCCGTGAAGAGAGGGGGAATGCCCAGTGGACTGGTCGTTGTCAGGTTGGGTTATGTTTTAATAGCGGACACTTCAGGGCTGGATTTGAGCGGGACTATGTCAGAAACAAGAGGTCTAAATAAACAGAAAAGCCAGGCCCACTGCTCATTTATCACGGGCTCTGACAGAGTCAGGTCTGGGGACTCATCTGGAATCGTCCTCTGCGAACATCCATAAGGCGAAACGTGAGCCTTCCACAGTCTCACAGCTCTGTGTGCCAGAGCCCAATAGGGCCACATGTCAATTCTTCTTGCTAACATTTCTGTATGTGTGTCTGTCACATTCATTGTTATGTGGGTGGTGTAATGTGGTTTTTTTTTACTGCTTGATATGAATGTAACCGGAAATAATGCAGTGCAAGGGCCTATTTTTAAAAACAATGAATATACACCATGCATGTTATAAGAACAATGTTTAATATTGAGATCTATTTAGACTTTTCTTTAAAGAAACCTAGTCCCAGACTGAAAAAAATGTTATTGCTGTTTTAACTGAAAAATGCTGTCATCATTGACTCTTCCTTTAGCCGTTCCAGATCTATGGATATATGTCTTTGTTTGTTCTATTGAACACAGAGAAAGATATTTGGAAGAATGCTTCTAACCAAAAAAAGTTTACGAAAAATAAAAAAATGTCTACCATAGTAAAACAAATAGAGTGGCGGTCAAAAGTGTCCCAGAACTGTTTGCTTTCCTACATTTTTCTAAATATCTTATTTTGTGTTCAACAGAACAAAGAATTTGCAAATAAAAATGTCCTGCTTTGGTAGTCAATGGTGGCTATGAACTGGTTGGTTACAAGCATTTTTCCAAATATCTTCTCTGTGTTCAACAGAACAAAGAATTGTATACAGATTTGGAACAACTCGGGTGAGTAAATGATGACAACATTTTCAATTTTATAATTTTCCATAATAGAAAAACAGTAGTTCTTTTAAGTCAATTTTAAAAACGTCACATTGATTCTTTTACATTTTGGGTTCTCAGAGACCCCATAACAAATATTTAGATTCTTAGGTTCTCTAATTTGTGCTCACACCATAAAAAACATGAACTTCATCCTCGATATATCTATCTTTTATTTATTAGATATGATTAATTAGAATGATCTTGTTCTATAAACACTATGCACTCTGTTGAGCTTTACCATTCTGTGTGTTTCTGTTTTTCTGATTAGCTTCTGTAAAGCTGCTTTGGAACATTGCACATTGTGAAAAGCGCTATATAAATAAATAGAATTGAATTGACATACCGAAGATAAACGTAGGGGTCTGGTATAAATAACACATATTTAAAATGATACATTTTCTAATTATAGTTAGTTTTTTTACAATAACATTTATTAAATGTAAACACTTATTGAGCACTTGAATTTAATCACCCATCACTTTCTCCACTTTTCTAAATGATAGAGTTTTCATTGCTCAAATTTGGGTGATCTCTTTCTTTCTTTCCATCTTTCTCACTCCCTCTCTCTCTCTCTCTCTCTCTCTCTCTCTCAGGCTCATAGCTCCAGGAGCATTTGAAAACAAATAGAACATCAAAGGCGGATGTTCAACAAAAATAAGGTAGGAGTGAATGCAAACACGTGTTCATTCATTTCTATCTCTCCTTTCTTACATCTGCCTTTAAAGAATCTGCTTGCTTAGATCAAAAGCTTAACCTTGCGACCGAGGAGAATTCAGTCCCTGAGTTTAATTTCATAAAGCAACTTTGTGTGGTGTCTGAAAGACTGCAGAGGGCACAGCCTCATAGCGTCTTACTCATGCCACATGTTTACACATTCAACCTAACAAGTCATGGCAGGCTAAGAAAACAACTGCCAATTAGTAACTTTCACAGTGTGTTTCAAATTGAACTCAATTCCCCTCCAAGAACAATGACCGCGCATGTGGTATCAGTGACAGCATGGATGAGATAACTTAGGAATAAAGGAAAAGTTTTTATAAATTGATAGATCTTTGTATTTTCCATCATGCATGCCTTTATCGATTTTACTTTCTGGGGATACTGTTAAGGTAATTCGGTAACTAACAAATAACATCCACTGTACTGTAAGTATGCAGCCAACTAAATTGGCTTTTTGGCACAAGTGGTTAAGTACAAGGCTCATGTGTTCTTTGCTGACTGGAAAATCCCATTTTAGGGTGACTGAAGACTCAAATGCTTGCATGCTAATATGCCTAATGCAATTAGTGGCTAAGCCCTTAATAAGGGATATGACACATGGAGTATTGAGCAGTGATCTTCAGTTCCTGGAGGTGGAACAGCGTGAACCGAGCCGAATTCACAGCATAAATTCATCAAAATTAATTGAAAGCAGAATTTTCCAAATGAGTAGATTATGGAGTATAATGTACATAATATACCTCCTCTGTTGCAATATAAGGCTCAGTTCAGAAGACTTCCAGGGACATCATTTAGTAAAAATTAGGTAAAATGAGGATTTTTGTGTCATTCTGTGAAATGCTAACAATATTTCAACAAATTTCCAAATATGAATATTGTTTATATTTGCAGAAAATGAAACCAGGAGAAACAGGTCAAATTAACAGAAAGGAAGCTCTTTATTTTTTTCAGACCTCAAATACTGCAAAGAAAAGTTCACATTTAAGCTACAACAGTCAAATTTCTACATATATAGGAAAAGATCAAAAATATTTTTTAAGGGAAAACCTAAATTTTATCACAGTTTTCATGTATCTAGTCATGCAGTCACAATGCTGTCAAATGACTTTTTCACACACACAGGTGCAGTTCGATTGATGTGAATTGGAATGCACAATAAATAAACATGATTTTTGATGTTGAGTTTTCTCATTTTGGAGCCAAACTCTTCATATATATAATAAATAAATAATATTATAATTTCAATTTTTTTCCATCTATTCATTAGGCCAACACCAAAATAGCATAGTTACTAGTTAGTGTTTGATATTGTTGATGCCCAAATTAGATGCAAATGATCAATCCCTCTCATGACATATCTTATAGAATGCTTTCGCTGTTTGTGTGTCATGTGTAAACAAAAACACACTGTTAGCATCTGGACTATTTTCCTGTGGAGCAGCAGGTTGGCAGTCTCAATTAAACACTCAGACTGTCACATGATCTGTCACAAAGTTTCCGGGCCCTGCAGGCGATGATGGCTGTTTTAATTTTCACTCCAAACCCAATGACTCACTAAATAAATCAATACTGCAAACAATTGTGAGATGGGTGTCTAAATAGTAATCGTGGCCGGAAGCGATAATCTATTAGAATCATTGAGAGAAATGAGAAAATGAAACATAAGCTAGATGCACTTGTGTTTGACTTGCATTTCTTCCTGGACTGTTGTTTCATA
This sequence comes from Triplophysa bombifrons, assembly GCA_029783895.1. Classification (NCBI taxonomy): domain Eukaryota; kingdom Metazoa; phylum Chordata; class Actinopteri; order Cypriniformes; family Nemacheilidae; genus Triplophysa; species Triplophysa bombifrons. The sequence continues at coordinate 12,634,386 of CM056455.1, forward strand.
TTTGCGAAATTAGCTTTTACATCACTGATCAGTTACTAAATGATACTGAACGATGGGTAACTGTACTATTTTTTTATATCAGCAAATGCATTAGTTCAATTCTGCCAGGAAAACAGATACAACCTGCCCTAAACATAACAGAAAGATGTTAAATGTTTCATAAATTATATTCATGTAAACCCTTGTTGTTTTGTCCAGGCCCATTTGAATTAAATTCGTTAAACTACCTCAATCTGAAAAATTATGAGCTCATGCAAATAGAATAATCATAGAGCGGATTTTACGAGGACTAGAGGGCAAACACACATGCGTGCAAGCACACACTGTCCTGCTTTATGAGCCGTCTTAAACCCATTTAAATGACAGCAGTAAAGAAAAGCAATTATTAAGAAAACCCTTTACTGTTCAGTGAAGTAGCACCATTGTGCTCTTAATCCACTTCAGTGTATGTGTCTGTGTGTGTGTGTTTGTGCGTGTGTGAGTGTCTGTTTGTGTGTGTCTGCGTGCGTGTGTGTGTGTGTCTGAATGCGTGTGTGTGAACGTTTCTCAGGAGACACACATGGGCAAATTATGGCATCAGTTCTGTAATATAGCACAAAAGATGTGAAACAACATGTCACAAGCATCTCGGCTCAGTGATTACACTTGTGCTGAAACTGGTGAAATCTCTTCTTCATGATGGGGTTTGAAATTTTCCCCGATTCTTTACGGGGCCTGAGACGGTGATCATCTGCTCACCAGAGCATGATGTAGGATTGCTTTTCTAAACCATTGCTCTAGACTTCCTATCACAAAAAGACTACTGCAATATCAGTTGTCAATCAAATGACACTCATATCTCTAAATGTAAAATGTCTCAATGCTCAGCTGTGCGGTTAAACACCAAATATGTGGCAAATTAGATTTTTTAGGTTAATAGTTCTTAACTTGTTCTGCTTTGGGCCCAGATTTGGTATCATACATTTAAGAGTTAATTTTATGAAAAATGTTAAATAAAATGCTGTTTGCTCCGTTTCGTGCCGTTCTAATTTTCACTTTCTTTTATCAATGGAATGCAAAGAGAACTTTTGAAGAATGTTGATTCTGCTCTTTTACCATATGGAAGAAAATGGAGACCCAACACTTTAACAAGTGTTTCTTGCTGGTAAAATCAAGTCAATGCGCTTGCTATACAAAAAATCAGAATGCCACAATCCTTGCATCCAGTAAAATCAATAAAACTGTCAATACTGCATGCATGCAATGTTGTACTGCTTACAGTCTAGACTGCTTTGTCAATTTTAATAGGATCAGCGTGATAGCATCACATTGTGCTTTTTCACAGAAAAACGCCTTATTTTAATTTCTATTTCATGATATCCAACCCCTGATCACTCTAGATCTGTTAACCGCTCTCACGACCCCAAACCTGCCAGATGTGTCTCTGATTTTGTTTCCACGACCTTACAAATGACGAATTGACCATTGGCCGCACCCACCAGTTGAGAACCATTGCTTTAGATTTCTCCTCCCAAATCTAAAAGTGTAGCAATTCTGAAACTATAGCGACCAATAATCCTTTAGAGCTGAAAGGAAAGTATGTGTGATATTGCAGAATTAAGGGAGAGAAAAAGGCTGAACAATGCTCTCTCTGCATGCTTGTGTCCAAACCTCTCCCCTGACCGCCTCCTCTATCTCTGTTGTGTGGGCCCGTTGCGGCATGCTGCTTCTTAAATGAACTAAACCGCTGCCTGCTGTCTGCTTTAATGCAAAATCAAGTGACTGCCCACTTGCCAAAAACATGCAAAACAAATGGACAGCTTTGTTCACTATATTACATTCTCATTTGGTGACACAACGTTTGTGGACTTACATGTGCTAAGCTAATTGCTAAAGCAGCTAGTGCTGCCACACTAGATAAGCACCTTTAGTGCTCTGCCTTTCTTCTTATGGTACTGTCTAGAGGAGGTATAAACATGAACCGTTGAAAATAGACATAAACAAAAGATTATATTATAGCTATTAAAGGGATAGTTCACCCAAAAATCTAAAACATATGCTCTCTCTCTCTCCTGCACACAAGTCAAAGTGACGTCTATTGTACTCCTTCTCCTGCTCTCCTTGCTGCCGCATGGGCGTGCCGCGTGCTTTTCCGGGAGAATTGTCCAATAAGGGACTAAGAAAATTTGTTACGAAACTGTTATATGTTCGGAAAAAACTATCCGAAACCCCTACCATCGCTGGGGGAGTGTATCGAGCACAGAAATACAACGTAAACGCCCAACTGATTTTTTGACAAGATGACCATGTTAAGCACGAGAAGACAGCACGTTTAACATTGTAAAGAAGTAAAAATGCATGAAACACTGTTGCATGGCTGCTTTACGGAATGCATTTAAAAACACGACTACCGTATTATTTTAATGATCATCAACATAATAAAAATAATAGAAAATGATCATGATAAGCCACGAACCAAACTAACCAGTCACAACTTACAAACTTTGCACGCACTGAAAAAAAGTATTTTCTTAATTATAATCATGTTCCATTTTTAGTTGATCTGTAGTTCCCAGCATGCTTTGTAAATGACTGCGTTAGGAGATTCATTTTCCAGATTAACTGTCATTTTAAGTGTTTTCAGTAAAAAGAAAGACTTGTTTTTGTTTTATGTTGATTTATCTTTGAGATTTAGGAGAGTTTTGGTATTATTTTTAAGATTGGGTTTATTAAAAAAGTAGAATTTACTTTATTCAGGTAAGTAAACTGTACTTGAGTTATAGCAGCAAATTTTAATAAAAAAATAATAATTTTATTAAGTACATTTTACAAGTTATTATTTTCAGTGTTGTAACTTAAATTGATATATATTTAAAGCCAGACTATAGAACTTTTGCTCAAGGTACCCCTATGTGGTTGATAAGTGCAATTGTCTGTTACTGTTATCGTAAATAATGTCTGTGTATATATAAGCGTACCCTTGGGAAGCACAATACACTTAAATTTGTTTATTAAGCTGATTGAACTGGAGAATGCAAAAACTTTGTTGTGAAACCATGTGACACTCTTCTGCAGGGAGGGGATGGACGAGGCTGTACCGACCTGAACACAGAACTTACCGAGAGGCTTGTAGTCGCTACCACTGAAATAATTTCAGAGACAAAATTTTAAAGTAAAAAAATAAGTGATGGTCCGTTAACGGCGTTAACGCAGAGACTCTTATCGTGCGATAAAAAAAATGTCGCCGTTAATCTATTCTCAAAGTTGGGTTGGGAGATGGGTCTATACTACGCAAGCAATGATGACTTTCACCTTGATATTTTAGCGCGGATGTATATCTAGCTTAATTGCACTGTAGGGGGCCAGAACGAGAGTTTTCAACGCGCGTGATCCGCGTCATTCGCGCCGCCTCATCATCTCATAACCAGGGCTTCATTCGCGCGATTCGCGCCGCAAGTAGGTCTATCGCGTCTTTGCATTGACTTAACATGTAAATCACTCGCGCTTGACGCGCCATTCGCGTTTGGTCTGAACACAACATAACGTTACTGTGAAATGACCACATCAAACGTGACGTGCTAACATGGATGCAGGTATGAAGCCGCCAGGCTTGCTTCAGGGAAAATGTATTTTTAAGAAGCTGCCCAATAGAAACCTGGACAAGACTAAGGTTGTTTGCACCTTGTGCAATGTGGAATTGGATTACTGTACGGAATTGGTTTACATACAGTTGGTTTAAAAAAAATAAAAAAAAACTTTCTCTCAACAGGTATTGGTCTAGCTTTAGTTGAAACCAGTAACTTTGTATTGGCACCTAATGTATTATGGCTCCTGTATGACATATCGCTTGTTGCTCCCTAACTCGCTTTGGATAAAAGCGTCAGCTAAATGACTAAATATAAAAGTACTGTAGGAGTTCTTCCAGTCTCAAGTACCACCTAAATGCAGAGCATCCCTTAGCTAATGCGGAAGTAAACACAAGTACATTTTATTGAACATAATTTAATTTTCATCACAAATTATCATAGTAGAACAGCTTTCTCAAGCAGTTTGTGATGCATTTTGGAAACAGGAGATGAGCCCCTGATCTAATGCGCCACCTGGTTTGAGAAACCCGTTCTCAAAGACTTACTTTTAGTCATTATTTGGGTAGCACACATATTCTGAATGCCTTCCGCAGAATTCAAATGAGCCATTTTAATCTAGATTAATCTGGATTAATTCCAAGATTAATCTAGATTAAAAAAAAAAATCTATGCCCACCACTAAAAAAATACAAAGTGTTGCTTTAACTATTTTTTTAACTATTTTTTACTATCAGGATCTGTGAATACTGAGGTATATGCAATAAAGGTTAGTAACAAGTTTTTTTTAAAGTAAAATAGGTAATTATTTCACATCTTTTGCTGTTCTTAATCAAGCTTTAAACAGTTCCTCAGGTTCCCTTTTTCAAGTAAACAGATAGGGCTAGTTCATACATGCATGGATATTAAAAAAATTCTGTCCACATGAAATTGCAAAAAAAAAGTTATGAAGTGTTCTCAAGAGCATGCAAAATCAACAGTTGGCAATATATTAGCTGCATGCTTAACCGTATAGCCATGTTGGACAATCAGAAGTCTAACAAAATGTTATGACAGGCTAACAACAAATGAGATAATAACATGCATTTGACATCACAACCAAAATATCTGGTTTCACCAGCAACAACACATCTGCAACTGGAGTTTCTGAAAATCCTCACCCTGGCAGGAGTGTTTAAAAATGGTCAGTTTCAGAGATCTGATACTGCCTTTGCGTGTGGACAGAATCACAAACCGCATAGAAAAAGCTGCTGTTTTGAAAATACATGTGTTCATTTGGACAAGGACTTAGTCTCGCCCCCAACTCACTTTATTTGTCGAGCCAGTGCTGTTTTGTCCAGTCATGTCAGGCTGCTCAAACAGACAGTCTGCAATTCCAACAGGTGCCACTAGTAGTCCAGATATTACACACTTCAACTTTAAATTAATTTGTTTACACAAAATATTCATGCATCGGCCAAGTCTCGCATTTAACTGGTTTTCACAAACCCTTTGAGCAGGCAATAGTGTTTTGCTGAATACTTCTAAAAGGATTTGAGAGAGGAATGTGGCGTGCATCCAGAAGAGGGCTTTAGAAAATCTATCAATTTGCAAACACACTTAACGTGGCTACAGCAGCGAGTCTCCTTCAACACAAACCAAAAGAAATCTTCTGCCTCTCCGTACTTCACCAAAGCACCCCACTCATGATGTAATTTCCTTCCCTCCATGAGCTCTCTTTCACTCGCTTTCGGTCGCTATCAAGCCAAACGAACAGAGGCAGAGAAAGCCAATTCCAGCAGTGACAGAAAACTGCCCACTCGTCCCCATAAAATTAGAAAAGCTGTTCGTGTTTTTATCGTTCAGATTTTGCCGGGTTTTATTGCTAAATACTAAAGCACTGGAGGCTGGTCATGCTTTAAGCTACTAGAAGGGAAAAAAAGTTAAGCTTCCACGTTGGGCAGCCAAGATATCGGCTATAAGCTGACAAGCAATTAAACCGGCATATCTGTAACAACTGTCACCTCTTATTTCTGTGGAGGCTGGACGCAAACCAGCAAGAAAGCTGAAAAAGGAGTTAGGGAGGAGAGAAGGAGAAAAAAAGAGGAATAAATGATTGAGAGACTTCACATTACTACTTGTCAACCGCAGAATGATTTAGCAGATGTAAGCATTTAGGGGATTGTCTAAGGAGATATGGACATGGTCAGAGATGCTTCTCTCAATTAACAGGAGGTTGAGAAGGATCAAATAAGGTGGATGTTTCTGTACAGTGCTTTTGTTGCATGAAATGCATTCGAATGCTATTGAGGAGCTGCTGGTTTAGGCCACTGGTGATGTCACAAATACACAGAAGAGAGCTTTAACATGGCTAAATATGACATGTGGTAGGCATACAGAAGTAGGTGCTACAGCTTTTTTGTGTTCTTCCTTTGACACGGACTGCAATCAAGCAAACATTGAAGGATATTCTGGAATGAAAAACATTGGCTTGAACCAAAACAAAACAAAAATTTGATGAGTAACATTGACAATGCAGTGTAATTGGAATACATTTTGTTACCCCACTGCAGAGAAGAAATAATAAACAAAAGTGTTTCTATATATATATACAGTACCTGTGTAACTTCGCATACTCAATATATTTTCTTTTTAAGTAGACAACAGTAGTACATGACAGAAAGCTTATTTTGGAGGTTGATGTATGTGTAAATATAGTTTTAATTGGGTTGGGTATTCATAAGACTGCTTGTCACACTTTTTAGTAAACTGATCATTCTTCAGGATAGGTTTATTTTTGTACAGGCACAAAAGTCGAAACGTGTTGACCAATATAGAGGCATGTTGTCACACTATAGGGTAAGTTGTCACCTTCGAGCTACCCAATAGAAATAGACTATTCAGCAAAACGAAAGACATAAAGGTCTAAAATGTATTAAAACTACTTTTAAATATCACAAAACAACATTTAGTACCACTACTTGACATAAAGCAATCTAGCAACTGGGACATAGAAACATTGTCCTTGTAATGACAAACTCTTGGGACAGTTTATAATATACATTTTCTCTTCAAACGTTCTTTGCTATTCTCTTTTAAAATCTTCAGCAAAGACAAACAGGATAAAATGAAAGATGAAACCAGGGCCTACAAAGCCTGTCAGTCACAATGAAGCGACGACACAAGTCACAGATACTTCACAAATACCAGAGTTCAACTAAACGCAGAATTCCAGAAACGACACAAGTAAATAGCAGTTAATTACAAATGAGAGTGTGTCGGGGCCACGGGAGACCCCCTGGCATGAATATCAATCAGCCCTCCGGGGCTCTCACCTGCTTACCCGGGGGCCTGAACACAGACGCTAGGCAAGTTTCAAAAACAAGCCTCTGTACACACAAGCTTATAGGATTACAAAGATTTTAAATGAGAGAGAGCAAGATTGACAGAGCAGCACATGCGCGAGGTTGGCATCTGCATTAGAAAGTCTCTTCACCCCTGGAGGTCTGATTGAAGGACACATTTGATAAATATAGATTTACGCTAGATATTCTAAGCGCTAGGTGCGGTTGTCGGCAACTAATTTATCACACCGGGAAAGACAGATTGTTTGGTACACACAAATTAAGAGCTAATAAGGCAGCATTTAAAGAACATGATCTGATCTAATCTATTATCAGAAAGAGCAGAACAAAAGTGACATAAAAGTGTCAGAGCAACACATTTAAAATAGCTGCAAATAGCTTCAGCGTGTGTCATCACGTGTCTCCAATAATTCTTCTGATCTCAGTATATTCATACATTCACAGTAAAATAGCTTGTGATGTGTTAGGAGGCTGCCAGCATCTAGAGTGATTCATTTACCACCATTTTAAGTATCACAAAGTTTTTGCAACATGCGTTTTAACGCTCCGCATCTATGACGATAAAGCAAAACTTGCCCCGCGCGTCTCTTGTGGCTGCAGCAATGAAACGGAAAATAAACGTTTGTAATTCAATGGAGCAATCTTGACTCATTTAGTTGTGCTAAGGGCTGAGGGGAACAGACAAAGCGCACGGCGTAACACCGCCGAGCTCATTATGCCTGTGTTAAAACTATTTGCAATTCAAGGCCATGCATAGTGGTGGGGAGAGGCAAGCGTTCACCCGCCTTCAAAGACGACGACCAGGAGTGACCCTACAGCCCATTTCTGGGGTCAAATCCCTGATGAGCACTGGTGAGACCCAATTAAAATAAATTTGAAAACAATCTAACTGCAGGCGGCTCCTACCAGCGCTACTGAACATCCGTGCCGCAGTGACCCGGCTAACATGTGATATTTCTGCAAATTGCTAAATAGTTTGGCAGGAGGTGGTGGCACACAGCTAAGGTAAATGACAGGCCACAAGAGTAATTACCAGCGAGGTGTGAAAAGCTATTTTACAAATTTGACGGTTACGAATCACGCACGATTTCTTTATTCCTGTGTGGGAAAAAAATAAGTAGATGCTGCAATGTTTCTCGTATAGACAATGCAGCTGATTATCTCATGTGTTTCGGTGTACCTAGATGTAATTCCTAGTCAAACCAAAAGAGGAAATGAAAAAAGAAAGCTGATCCATGTAAGAAGCCACTTGGAAAGTTTGAGGTATTTGAAGATTTTATTCAATTACAGAAATTAAGTTTGTGTCAAACGGCCCACTTCTGGAAATCTCATCAGGCTGCTCATTGGTTCTTGAGAAGTTAATCTGTATGTGTGTGTGTGTGTGTGTGTGTGTGTGTGCACAGCCTGTTCACTTCTATATTAATGGATGTTTGCAAAAATATAACAAACAAAAAAAATGTAAATATATGCATCAAGCTACAACAATGTCCAGTTTCCCCATCTACAAGTATGATTTAAAATGAAAGTATTGCTATATAAAATGAAAACTAACTATTGTGGCAATGTCTGCGTCACCCATACACGAATGACAAAAAAACCATTGCCGGATAATTCCAAATGGCACGTCGCTACAATCACTCACACTTGCCGCTTTCCTCTGTCTAAATAAGAAAAGCAGAGCCTAAGGTTGAGAGTGGGCGGCTGGTGCACCTTATCAGTGGCAGACTGATTTTGACTGGGCTGACAGTGACACAAGTAATCCATCATGTCATCATCGGGGCTGACGGATGTTGCAGCTCTCCACCTGAGCGTGAGTGTGCCGAGAGAGCGACATCGGGGAACACGAGGCGAAGTAACACTTAACCTCCAGTCGCCACCCACCTCATCTCCTTGTGCGTCATCACCCCCTTGCCCACGTTTGCCATCTCCCGCCACCGAGGCCTGACAGCAAATCTATGGGAACGTTTGTGATCTCCAATCACGACAAGCTAACCCTGCAATCATAACAGACTGAGAGAGGGGCCACCTGATACAACACTGTGATCCAAAGGGGTCACCTCTTACATCTGTAGGGTGCATGGAGATGTTAATAACTAAAGCCGCTCTGTTTAATGGGAAAAGTAAGGCAAAGCCAATCTTGTGGTAAAACACTGGTTCTATTCAGTCGCAGGTTTTATCATATTCAAATATATACAGAGTTCAGAAGACATAAACGTTTTAAGAACAGTCTGTGCCAAAGGAACTTTACAAAATGTGACAAAAACTTTGTGAAAGGTGAACGTTAAAGTGATGTTTACTGCAAAACAAATGAAGCAAATCGTAAACTAACTTTACTAAATTCTTTTAAGAGTTATAATATCCATAACGTGGCGTCAAGGACTGTCAGTAAAAAAAACTAAGTCGGGGCGACCCCATTAGACTATATACTACAGGAATGCAAACTGCATTCATCTCATGACTCCTATACATTGGTAAGTCATCGTAAATATGCTGTTTTTCTCGCTGTACTTATTTTTCTCTTTCACCACATTATGGGAGGAAAAAAAAAAGGGAATCAGCTAATCTGCTCGAGAAGGATTAATCAAAAACCGAGCGTGTTTCAGCATAATAGTTGAAACTTTTTTCTCTATTTATCATTCATTTGAAGCAATATATGGGTCGCGGAAGTAGGAAAAGTAGCTTTAGTCTTTGAAAAATAATCTGTCATAGAGGTTTAGAGGAGGTGATAAAAATCAATAGCCTGAATAGAAAATTGCCTGGAAGGCCTCACAGCAGTTGCGAGATAAGAGAAAAGATTAAGCGAGCTGTTTTCTGTTCTCTCTATCTCCCCTCCCCCTTCCCTCCATTGTTTTCACAAGAATTTCACTCTTTGCAATGCGCTGTGTTGGGTTGTTAATAGGCCAGTAGTTAATTTCTAGGTCCGCGTGTCACTCTTTTGTCACTTGGTGTCCTGTGGCAAACTCAGGGCGGAAACAAAGGCCCCCTGAAAACAGGCGATCGATATGCTGAAAGGGAGATGTTATCTGAAGACTGAGGCTGCTGGGTTTGGTAAGGTCTGTGTTTTGCATGTTCATCAGGGGGAGGCCTGCCTGCCTGCCATCCACTGGTGACCCCAATATGCTCTCCACAGCCCTGGCTGAGACGAGATAAAGTTTCAGGCCTGACGTTAAGAAGGGCTTTAAAAAAACAACAACAGAAAAAAGAAACGCTACGTTTTGAAATGAGGAAACTAGATGTAAGACACGAGCAGACAACCATGCGTGTGGTCACCCTCAACCTCGTCAACGGTCTCTCTTCGGTGAGGCAGAGAGCTGTGGGAACTGTGAGTTACAATGGCAACTCTCCAGTCTCTCACATAAGACAGAAAGAAATATGCAGCATACACAGCAACGAAACAAAACTGGTACAAAATTCAAACAAATCATTCTGACTGCTCTGTATACACCCGAAACAGAGGACTGTTTAATTATTTAAGGCATTTGCATATTCAGCATGATTATACAGAGCAAAAACAGGATGAATTGTGGGAACAAAATGTGAGTAATGTATACCAGAATTGTTTGTGTATTACAAATGAAGACTTTTCTCACTTTGTTCAGATCAGACTCTTTTATTGGTGAGCTTTCATGTAGACCTGAGTGATCTGTGCTTTTTGGAAGCTTATTTGGATGTAATCTAATTAGACAAAGACGTTTGTTTTGATGATGTTTTCTTTGTCGGAGAGTGCAGAGTGAAATATGAGCCACAGTTTCAAGACATTATTAACAATCTTTAATAGTCAAATCTGTGCAGGGTGTCTATTTGTGCATTCTCATGTTTGCTTCGATTATTTACATGTACAATCTGCATTGTAGTTGCACCTGAGTCACTAAAGAAATAACACAAATTAGGCAACGACATAACCACCTAAAAAAACAGGAAATTTTGAATGCAAGTGCATTAGTTTCCCATCTCGCAGGCCGCAGTGCTCGGTTGGGCAGTTTGGTTACCACAATCAAACATAGTTTTTCTTCTAATAATCCCAAATTTGTGTTAGTCCATTTTATTTAATTCACATCAAACAAATACCTTGTAGAATAGTGAATATGTCCCATTGTTGAATTCTTGAATACGAAAGGTATTTCTAAGCAAAACACAGTTACTTAATTTAAATACACAGTTACACAAGTGAATCTGACACAAAAAAATACTGCGCGCTAAAGTGCACTTCGAGAACCATCGCAGTTTCCTAAATCTAATTCCGCCCGAAATGCAGCTTTCCTCCACGCCGTTAATTTTTGAGAAATCAAAGGCTTCTCTCGTGGCGAGCTAGGAATGTCTGTGCATGTTAATGTCATCAGCAGTCTGTCTTGGCCTGCCCACCGCCTTGTTCTCCGTGCCTGAGGAGCCCGGGATGAATCCCAGCCCAGGGCGATGACCTCGCTGCCCTTGTGCTATATGACAGCACAACAGGAAACAACTCAAGATGGTCCTTCTGAAGCTGACACTACAAACACTAATCAAGGGATGGAGAGGAAAAGCATTCTGATAAAAATATTAAAAAGCTCACGCAGAGAACAAGGGAGATGCTTCAGTAAGATCAGTTGGAAATATTAGCAGGTAGTCTGTAATAGATTTGAAATGGCTATCGTAATTAAAGTCATGATTAGACTGCAGAGAACTCATGTGAGCTCCGCCATCAGACGCCGTCCTTGCAGCTTCGGCTTGTATTAGCGCAAGTTTAACATCGTTTGAAAGAAAGCGATGACCTACTGAGAGAGTACATGGGTAAACGTGTAGCAATACAGCGATTATTACTGTTACCCCTCCGGCAAATACCGCTCCCTTAAGCTTATGCACGAGGAACGTTTTGTTTTATTACCTTGCAAGATAAGTCAGGGAAAAAGGGCTCTTAAGTACCTGGGGAATTAAAATATTCCGGCGAGTCATATCAGTGTCTGTTCTCGGTTTCATACCGGGCACATAATTATAACAGTGTTTTAAATTGATCTTGGAAGAAAGATGGGTTCAAGTGCAAATTAATTTCAGATTACCACAACAAAGACAATCAATTCTCGACGTGCGTGCCAGCAAAATGCTTTCGAGGGGCCTCAAGGTCCCTTCCCAGCCTCCCCGGCAATTCGGCGAGAAACAAAGACCTTTTTCTGCTTAAATTACACTAATGATCCAACATGGTGCCTGTGCCTACCTGCTACATCCCTTTTCCCCCCTGTCTACCCTGAGCTCCCATCACAAGAGCGGAGCTCATTAACAGGTCTATCAGCCCAAGAGTCTGCTACGACTTCATTAGACCTTCCTGAATCCACAGCACACAACTGACTTTGTACTTTAAGATGAAGAAGTCCTTCTGGCCTGGTGGTGTATGACAGACAGGAAAGGATAATTTTTTCCTTCGAATTTCTATTTTAAGTCAGCATTTCACATGCTCCACAATGAAAATGGTCAATCCGTCTTTTACAAACACATTAATATTTACACAACGTTCTGTTTATTACTAATCTTTGTTCTCTATTACATAATGTACCTTTGGGACAATGTTGCTTTAATTTATCGTCAATTTGTGTGTTGATAACTGAATTTTTTTATGAATTGATTGATATGGTTATATATTAACAAAATAGACACTGCACCCAGTGCACCAACAACTTTAATATCGTTGGCAATGTTTTGTTAGCTGTTGTTCTCAATTTAAGATATAGCTTTACTGTGGTTGAACCATTTTCAATTATAAATAACTCGCAGCTTGCACTTTCAAAGTAGCTTTCCCAACAAAGGACCGGGTCAGAGTTTTCTTTTTATTCAGACCTATGGAAGGACTGTCTAAACGGCAGTCAGCTCACCGAAGCTCTGCACATCATCAGCACTGTATTATTCCCAGCGATACATCCAAAGCAGTCTCAGGCTGATACGGCCATTTCTTTTCAGGTGGCCGTCTGGATTTCATCTCGCTTCAAGAGTGCTGATTTCTTCCTCCCTTCTTCATGAGTCTTCTATCCCTCCTTTAGTTTCCGACCCTATTCTCCACCCCCGCCTCCTCTCTATGTGCAGTGAATAGAGACCAAACGCAGAGGCTCAGCTTTTGCGTCCATCCATCCATCTATCCATCAGCACGGCGTCTATAGAAGCTAAACATCTCCTTCAGCCCCTCTGGGAAGCTGCCAGGAGTGGAGTGCTGAAAAAATTCAAGTCAAGCCTCATTAGCTTCTCATTACCTTTGCAAACTGAAAACGAGAGAGAGAGAGAGATTTTGTAAATCGTCAGGAGCACAGGGCCATGGGAATCTGCTATGAGAATCACTTTTCAACTTGAGCACATTCAGGCATGCAGGATCGTTCTTCACCGAGGGAATTAAAGTTTTATTTCCATTTCGGTAACACAATAACAGCATCATTAAAGCCATTTTTTAAGGTCGAATATGCCATCACTTACCGCTGCCCGAGTCAATTTTCAGCCCTGCAACAAAAGGTGGCAAGTTTTATAAACCTGTCATGTTGTATTACCGCAATACTAAACATCATCTTTTGAAGTTTCCTTTTTCTCCAATCCCCTCTCTCTTTCCCTCTCTCTCTTTATTCTTTCTCTCTTCTAGCTTGCACATTTTATTTATAATAATGCATTTTTTACCTTCCTTCACTTGCTCTGCTAATCTGCATCTCCCCGCCTCAGGGACAGAGCTCTCGGCTATAGGGAATCCCACTTCACCCGCATCTCTGCCGGCTTCCTACAAAGGATTGACGTTTCAGGGCGAATTAGGGTGTTTGAAAACACAAACATAGCACAACACTCCAGAGACAGACATACTGTAATTACAGAAGTACGGCAGAAAGTGATTTGAATCAAGTAAAAACCAACAGTGGATCTGTAAAACAATTTCTCACAATTTATGCTCAACACACCTGGCTTTATATGCAGGTGTTTGATTTAGCTAGGTTCATGAAATGTAATCTAACCAAACTTGATCCTAAATGACACGGAAAATCTAATACTACTCTAAAAAAATAGTCCAATATAGCACTAAAAGTGGTTCTTGGCTTGTAATCATAGGGAAACCACTTTAAGTGATATATAGGACTATATATTGGGTCTTCAAAGGTTCCTCAGCGGTTCTTAGGCATGACTGGGGTGCTATGTACATTCGAACCGCAAAAGAACCATACATGGGTTAAACAAGTCCTCTATATGAATGCTACATAGCCCCCAGTCATCCCAAAGAACCCCTGAAGAACCACTTAAGCATCAAGATAAAGTTCTATATTGCACTTAAAGGGGTTCGCCAAGATTAAAAGCCTTTGACCACATTAAGTGATACAGTATATAGCACTGTTTTGTTTTTAGAGTCGGTCTAGATGCTCAGCCAAAATAAACTTTAATGCTAATAGTATAAAGTCTACATAAGAATATGATGCTTATTGTTATCAACATTGATCTACTCATTACTGATGGAAGCTCCTGGGTTAATTGTGAAAGGATTTATAAATATTATGTATAAAAACTAAATGCTAACTTAATTGAAATATGGAATAGAAACAATTGAATAGTTAGTAAACTTTTGTAAACTTGAATTGTGATGAATACAATTTGTGATGTCCTGCCAGTATTCTGAGGGGCTTTTTGGTCATCATTAGTTTGCATTAGCATGTGAAGAATTGGTGTTTGTGCAGTGTCCCAGTGAGGAGGCAGTCAGCAGGGGCAGCCAAACAGGATTATCTCTTAACAGTTCAAGGCCGTCTTTCAATATGGACTCTTATCCGTCAGGGGTCACAGGATATTCACACCCTCATGCACCCTGCATCCCTCTTCAAGCCCATATGTTTCAGCCTCATTGCTGGGATAAAGGACTGAACCATATGATTTAATAATGTGGAGCTTTATGAGAAAAATCCCTGCTAATTAAAAAGAATGAAAGAAGGTTGAACAGAGATAGTTTGTAAGGGTGTGAAACTTGCCCAATTAAATCTTATTAAAACTGTTCCAAATTCTTCTTTGTACGTGTTTATGAAAAAAAATTGCTTACTTTGTAGCAACTTAGACACGTTATTGTTAAAAAAGTGTATTCATCTTTTAGAGTTACAATGATTAATGGATTTTAATGATTTGGTGTCTTTTGTTCTTGACAGAAAAATGCATGACTGTTCATGACTTTTATTTTGAAATCTACTTTTATTTTGTAAATCTATTCTGTGTTTAGCTGTATCTGTTGTTGGATTAATCTCATCATGTTGATGAGGTTTGATGTGTCATTGTTTGTTCTTGACATACTTTCAACTGTTCTCCACACATATTCAATCGAATATATTAAGTCCGGCTTTTTTAAGCCTTTTTAAGTCAAGCATGAGTTTCACATTAAGTGTGGACATCGGTTTTCTATCTCGGAACTAAATGCATCATCCCAAGATACTGTGTTAGTGTATATCCATCCATTTCTCAGCCAACAATTTTTTTTTAAGGACAGGCCCATAAACAGGCCCATTTTACCATATGTACATCAGTGCCAAGACCCTGCAGATATCACGGAATAAATGAAACCATGGCTCTGATTAATGAAGTAGAATACGATAGTAAACTCCACTATAGCGTTCTCAGAAATAACAAATTAGAATTTAACATTTGAGGTGGAGGGGAAAAAAACAATTTATTTTATTGTAGATTATCTCACTTTGGTAAATATAAATAGGATTAAACATTCATGGCAGGGAGAGGTATAACAGATTTATCACGGTAGCCCTTATTTGGTGGACTTCTTCTGATCTAACAGAGGACATAAGGAACGATGAGAGGGAGGGAGAGAGAGAGGCAAACATCTCTTTTTCCTGCTGTGTGGGGGGGGTGTAACAGAAGCTACTGTACTATCACCTACAGCCCTGTACTGAAAGCCAGAGGAAATTGAAGGCTCAGAGAAGCCGAGCTGTAATTAATCATCAGTCTATGAAGCCTGTCAGAATAGCACCGCAGCGCTGAATCTGCTGTCAATTACCCCCACCTGTGCAATTGTTTCAAATGGTAGTCTAAGGCCAGTTAGAAGTGTATCTGTTGAAATACAAGATCTTAACATGACTTCTTCTATGGGCATCTTAATGTTTATATTCTATTGGCATACAAATATTTGACCTAAATCAGTATTAAAAATTCTGGCATTATTTACTTACCACTACTTCATTCCAAACCCAGATGCTTTCATTTATTATGTTATTTTATGTCATTTTATTATTTATTTTATTCATAGTTTCGCTTGTTTTGTTTTGTTTATTTGTTTTATTTTGTTATTTATTATCTGGAGTTAAAAAAACGAGAAAACTTCATTTATTTTTGAAAAAAATGCTTATGCATGTTTTTCATATAGACATTATTGATATGAGCTTTGTCCCTGGCACATCTTGTGACTACTGGTAAAGCTCCAAATTTAAATATACATAAGTTTGATTTCAGAGAGATTTGAGAGCTATTTTGATGCAGATTTGGTCATGGTCACAAAAAGTTATTGTACAGTTTAGAACATTTGTCTTACAACTTAGAACCTGTCGTAGACTTTAGTGGTACTTTTATGTTATTTGAGCTTTCAAAGCTCGACCGACATGGTAAATGTAAACTGTTTTTTTCAATAAACATAAACAACATGGGATTAAGTCTTTCTCATTTTTGGCAGAAAAATATGCATTTCATTAATGTTATGCCATAACCGTTATAAAATTATTTCTCATGATCATTTTTTAACACAATACAAACATTATCTTTAATAATAAACTGTTGGTACTGTTCCGTTATTTTTCTTGATTTCGTATTCCCGGATTATATGTGTTTATTAATTTATAAAAAGGAGTTGCGCTTTGGTTTGGCTGAGCCTCTGTATGGTGGCCTCATGGGCTCTTTGCCGTCCACAGAGACCTCAGTATAATTATCATTAACAGGCCCATTGCAAATCTTTCACTCTCTTTCCATTAGGCAGCAGCAGGAACCCGGCTCAGTCACTGCCAGGAACAGATGTCCAAAGGAATATTTCTCCTCCAGCACCACTCAACAGCGGCAAATCTAACAGAGCCAAACGTCAAAAGGCAAAGAAATGTGACCCTGGATGACAAAACCAGTCTTATGGGTACATTTTTCAAAATTGAGATTTATACACCACATGAAAGCTGACTAAATACACTTTCTATTGATATATAGTTTGTTATGATAGGACACTATTTGGCCGAGATATAACCATTTAAAATTCTGGAATCTGAGAGTGGGAAAAATCTAAATATTGAGAAAATCGCCTTTAAAGTTTTCCAGAAGTAGTCCTTAGCAACGCATATTACTAATGATGGGAAATAAATGAAACTTACACCATTGATTAACCACAGCTTAAACTTTATACACACAAAATTTCATAAAATTAATTTTCCAGGAACATATAAAATTTTACACCTGAATTTTACACTTGAGCTGGCAACGAATCATCACTAACAGAGGCAGACCAACATGCTAAGATGATGTTTTGTTTACATTTTGTCAGAGCAAAATTGGCATAACTTTGACAAACAACTCATGAAAACCACTACTTTGTAAAGAAGGCATTTAAGAACGTATGTGACTGACTGACCAGAACTTTGAAGAATTTTCCCACTCAAGCGGGTCGAATTCTGAGTCTGCAGTGAACACTTTGTATTCCTTCATGGCACGGAGTCGAAGCGATCTAAACATTAATTGAATTCGTCGTCTTCCGGGGCATCCTCTTATGTCAAGCCGGTCTCTGGACATTCTGTATTATCTTCCCAATGATTTGCGAAACAATCATTTACTAGGTTCGTTAAATTATTGCTGTCATTAGCGTTTAGATTGAGCAAACGCGCTTCCATCAGAATCCATGTTTTGAAGCGCGATCATGACGGATTGTGTACGCTGCGCACGTGAGACGCTATAGCAGGCCGTTGCTAAGAGGAAACAGGTTTGTTTTAACACTCTCTATTGGCTTACCCTTGTAATGACATAGAAGAGAGTAGATTAACTTGAAAGCGGAATCTCTTAACTTTACATAGATACCAAACTTGAATGGATATTTATCATAGAGCGGACAGCAGCGAGTTAAGTTTGTAGGCATGTTTCTGACCATTTTTTGTTCGCGATATTAAGGGATCGACTCGCATAAATAAAGTTTTGATATATTTACGGTAGGAAATTTACAAAATATCTTCATGGAACATGATCTTTACTTAATATACTAACGATTTTTGGCATAAAATAAAAATTGATCCTTTTGACCCTAACAATGTATTTTCGGCTTTTGTCAGAAATATACCCGTGCGGCTAACGACTGGTTTTGTTGGCCAGGGTCACAGATGTTTCCATTTTTACAGGCATGGTTCTGTGTTTTCATTATGCTCTCAGTGAAGTGGAATTGTCATTTTTAAAAACATTTCTCAGAATTTAAGTAGTTTTACAATTAATATTTTGTCATCATTTACTCATATAATTGATTTAAAAGAACACAAAAGTTTTTTCCTGGCTGCTTTGTTAGAAGAGTCTCTAGATATGTCTAGCTACAAAAACTACCATAAAAGTGACCCATTCAATTGCTTTGGATGAAAATTTACAGTAAGTCAATATTTGAGCTACTGTATGGAGAAAGATTTTGAAATTAATTTGATATGAATGATGTTCGGTCAGAAGCACCAGTTCTGTCTGCCATCATTTTGTTGTCCCTTTCAGAGCTTCTGTGGAGAGAAAGCTTAATTTCTCACACAAAGCTATCATACATGTTTGTACTCTTTCTCTCACTCTCTCTGTTGTGCTGAAGCTTGCGGCCGCCTGTGTGCTGTGATTAAAACTCACACTGACTAAATAGCCATTATCCCTGTCTTTAAGCACACACACGAGTGTGGATCCATGCGTGAATGTGCTTTAATCAGTGCCCATCCACTCAGTTCTCCAGAGAAGGACGACTGTGACCCCACAGAGTCCCAGAAGATTATTGTGGAGACTTTGTGATTGGAGTTTTACAGCAGTCTCATTAGAATAATGATCCCCCTCCACCCAACCTGCTCTCGCGGCGCGCGTGTGTTTTTATCCGTAAGCTCCCAGCGGTCCAGGAGTATTTTAAGCTAGTTAATAATCATTATGGATGTGCAGTGAACTGGGCAAAAAGAATAATTAACTCACCTGAGCCAAGCTAAATTAACCCTTTATGCTTTTGTTAGCTCATTCCGTTTCAAATACGCCATCCTTCAGGGACCTATTAGACGCGTCTGTTAAATGAAGAGAGAATGCCGGTCCAGTCCTGCTTCCATATGATGGTGAAATTGATTCCTATTCAAAGTGATGGAAATCAACCACCCACAAAAAAACTAAACATATCTTTACCCAACTGGTTATGAAATTTGATATGAATTATTGTATTTTTTTCAGTTCTTTCACAATTGAATAATCCGCAAAGACTCTTTTCATTGTATGTGCCCTAACTTGTGAAAATTGCTGCCAATTGTTAGGAATGTGTTAGCATTCACAGTAAAAGCAAACAAGGATTTGTACCTTTTATCATGCTGTAATAGCTACTGTGAGGTACAACAGAAAGCATTTGTTGATGGGCGTCTAAGTGTAATCTTTGTTTTGATACACAGACAATGTTTGTACTTGAACCGTCAACCAAAGGTTTGTTGAAGGGTTGTTGTCGTATTAAAGGCTCAAGGAGTTAAATGTTCTTGTAAGTATACAGTCACAAAGCACAAGAAGCGACAAGCTTCACACTTGGGTGGTATTGAGACTGTTCTATGCGTTGTTTTTGGTTGGTAATTACCTGTGGCCCTCACAGACAACAAGCTCCTTTTGAAGGTAAATACATGCATTGTTATGTCTGAACGCAACATCAGTTGAAAAAGGACACCCACACATTACATTAGATTTTATTTGCATTTACATTTAAGTGTGCGGATTCATCTATGAATGTCACATGGCATGGTGGATAGCGCTTGCTTGGACGTGTTAAAGAGACGTGTTTATCATCCGAAAACAAAAAAATCTGTCATCATTTACTAACCCTTGAGTTGTTCCAAATCTGTATGAATTTCTTTTTTCTGATAAACACAGAGAAATATATTTGGAAGTATGCTTGTATCCAAATTGACTACCATAGTAGGAAAAATGCCCCAAAACTGTTTGCTTTCCTACATTCTTCAAAGACATTTTAAGCAGTTTGTCAATAATGACCAAGAAATATTTTGGTTACAAGAGTTCTTTCAAATATCTGTCTTTGTGTTCATCAGAACAAAGACATTTATACTTACAACAACTTGAGGGTGAGTAAATAAAAAATAAAAAAAACGTAAACACATATTTAAAATATTATAATTACTATACATTGTAAACTGGTTTATATTAATGCTTTGAAGGTATACTTTTAATCATTATGCCGTATTCCATTGGAATAAATTACAAATCCACGTTCAGGTCTAAGTTTATGCTGATTTTACACCCACTGTTTAACAATCCAGTAATTTCCCGACAGATCAAAGTAAACCCTGCAATTTTTCCACATTTAAATTTCACAAACATAGTAAATTTTATAATGTTTCAAATTAAATGTGTATAACCACAATCCATGCAACAGTACTGGTACTTTATTCACCAGGATAGAGTGAATGCCTGGCTTTGTGTCTCTTTTTCATTAATTGAACCAGGAAGGTCAATTAATTTCACTCACCACCATCTTTTTCCTGCATGATTGAAAACAATGTTTTTCTCTCTATTCGCCTCTTCAGGGCACACTCTCCATCTTTTGTATTCAAATTCCGTGTCACTTCACATGGATTAATTGAGCCACTTTGTGCTTAATCTCATTTCTGCAGTGGCGAGGGAAGGTGAGCTGTGTCTATCTCTCTCAACGGCAGTCGTACAGTCACAGTTATTCCTGGCTGAACACGGACTCATCCCATTTGGTCTTTCACAGATGAGGAACAACACTGTAGTGATAGCCAACGCTAGCGGTTAATGTTGAGCAGATGCTTTATTTCTGAGATGATTCATTCATTTTCAAAGTGAGTGAGAGCAATTAATTGCAGAGACATTCCCGGTGGAGTGACCTGAGGTTAATGCTTTGCACAGCTTGGATAATGAACATGCTAACTGCAACTTTTCAATTGATGGTCCAGATCTTAACTGTTCTGTTAGCACTCTAGAGGGACAACTTGGAAACATCTATAATGTGTACACAGCACTAGAAGGCTTGATTCTGATAGGTCAGTCGTGGTTTTATGCAGTCAGAATCTGTAGCAGTGCTAGTTCTTCTCATTTATATAAAAAACTCAATATTTATATATTTGCATGACCATTTAAAAGTTTTTGGCAATTTGTGACATTGTTACGAAATGTAATCTATTAATAAGTTTCCGTTAACACACATTTCCCCCTTTTTCATGTCAGTCAGCACGACTTTTTTGGTGTCACCCAGCGTGACTTTCAGCCTAACGTATTATAGTATGTGATATCTTTCATATGTCTAAATATATATCAACGCAATCTGGCGGGAATTCACACCTATTTCACAAGGTGGCTCATTCATGTGAATTCCTTTTTCCTAGAATCTCATTTGTATGTTTTGTAATGATTTGGCTTTGCACCTGTGATGTAAGGTTTAGGGACAGGTTTAAATGCTGTGATTTTAGGGTTTAATAAATACATGTACATACAACGTCTGTTTATTAAAAGTCATGCTGAGTGTCAAGAAAAAAGGGGGGAATTCCTGTCCATAAAAACGAATCGATAGATTGCAAATTTTGTGCTTATGCCACGAACTGCCTTGAGAGACTGGGTTGGATGATTAAATGAGTGGAATGTTTAACATAATCTTTCAATTATTTTTAGTGGAAGGCGGTTTGCATGTTTTTAATGAGTTGTGTAGAAAATATAATTGTTCAAACATATATTTTTCTTTCACTACACAGCATGATGAAATATAAGAGATTCAATAAAAATGGTTCATATGTAAAATCGAATACAAACAGACACTTAAAAATATATATATATACAGTACTTCGAAGGTAGCTGTCTAAACTGGATTTAAAATATTTGCCATGTTCATGTAGGCTAGTTATGCTTTACACAAAATATTATACCTTTCAGACAAAGTTTTAAACAAAGACCCAAAGGGGTGGTTTCCCAGACAAGGCCTAAAACTAGTCTCAGACCAACTTAAATGTTAAAGGTGACTTGATCGTAAACAACTTACACTGACATATCTTAATAAAGATCATTTTCATTATTTTGTCTAGAGATGCAGACCGGTAATGTTTTTTGTAAGGTATGTTTTTTAAAACAACTTAAATTCCCCAGTTTCACTAAGGCCTAGCCCTGGTTTAAAGTATCCCTGTCCAGGAAACCGTCCCAAAATGTCTTGAAATCTGATGCTTTGCTTTACATGCCTTGATGTTACTTCCTTTAAAACAGAAATTAGGAGAGAACATATTGAGTGGCTCCTGTTCTTTTCAAACAGCCAATGGTGGCCGAAATGCTATATTCTCTCAATTCTAGAGAGCTCTCATTTGTCCAAAAATAAAACGAGAAGCTGAAAAGTAGAATGACGTGAAAATCAGTGATCTATTTTACTGGAAATGAGAGAAGGTAATCCTTAAATTGTTCAATGTTTACATGTGAACTTTTGCCTTATATCAAGATCTCATTACGCCTAGCATATTTATACTAAAGAACTTCATTTTTTATTTCACAAGGACTTAAAATGTACTGTTATTATTCTTTCCTAAGATATGTGGTATTATTACATCCTGACTTCAGGCCCTGACATGTAAAAACAATACGGTGTTTATATGTATTTGGGCAAAATTACTCAACAATGTTTTGAAATATTCAACTACTATCCATCTTACGAGACAAATCTAAAACCTGCTGAGTGTTCCACATGTTACCACTTGCTTGCATGTGTGCTTTCTGAGTACGGATTTCATTGCAGGCCTTTGAAGGTGAGCCGGTGCGTTCCAGGTGATTAGTAGCTAAACGCAACCGCCCCTCCACTCTGTTTATGATAACAATGTAAGTATGATCGGCAACCTACATTTACATGCACAGTTGTGCACAGCGGAAATCATTTTAATTATTGCATTTACAAGGACAGCCGGGGATGCTCTGTGAACGGAATGAACCAAAACACCAGGGGACATGTTGAGTCTGTTTTACCCTGTGTTTATCAATCAGACTTGCAAAAATCGCTGCTCGGAGCCATGCACCAAACACTTGTGTGTTTTTTTTGCAACTACTTTAACAAAAATTGGGCTTTGAATGAAAGGGTAAACATCTTAACATCGTAACTTAAATTGCTATTTGATTCAAATTGTGAGATTTTTTCTTTGAGGATAGCCAAACTAGTTTGCTAAACATTTCAAAACAATTTACTCTTAATGTCCAGTTCAATGACTAATCAGCTCTTTGATCACTGTTGTGTTGTATATTGTAGTTTATAGTTATTTTCCTCCAGCCTCACTTTGCAACTTTTGATGTTTAGAACATCTAAACATTCGAGTTTGACAAGAGTTTCATTTGAGTAACCCAGTCCCCGCTGTGGTTTTAAACACAAGGTTGGAGGCCAATTCACTGGACTTTTTAGTTAATTGGTTAAATATCGCTTTCTTTGCAGAAAGGGAATTCGGTCCAGTTATGCCCTTCACTAAGCTTCCGTCATGGCACATACGACCTCACCCTCACAGAAAGAACTATAAGTGGTAACCTGTGGTCAATGTGGGGGAGTTTACATTAACCAGGCTTTCCTGTAGCTCAGTAGTAAGAGCATTGAGTAAACCATGCAAGGTTGTTGTTTCGATCCCAGGGGATTGCACATACCTATGTATAAAAAAATGTATGGGGTATTGCGCAATAAGTGTCTGCCAAATGCATAAATGTAATGTAATGTAATGTATAATGTAACCACTGATCCAGCTCTCACAACACAAGGAATGTTCTTTTTTCCAAAAAAAAGTGCATACTATGGAAATAGGAAGGAAAGTGTTGTCAAAGGTCAAGTGTGTAATTTCTTCACCGCTGGCTTAATGCCTAATTTCTCCCAATTCTGTGATATTTTTATACGCTTCAATTTATATAGAAAATATATAAAACTTATTTTGTTGAATGTTTTTTAATTTTTCTGCCAATCATAACACCTGTAAACACTATATTTAATAGCAGATTTATTAATATACACATATTTATTCTTAATTATTTTAAGAAATAAAATAACAATAAGAGAATTTAAAAATAAGAGTCATTTAAAGGTTAGAATGTAAATTAAAACTGTGGAATAACAAAAATTAAAAGTACACTTTTTTTCAATCAGTTTTTCTTCTTATCGGCTCTTATTGGATGACTTTTATAAATTTTTTGAGGCAAATAAAATCCATTTTTTTATTATAATTATGTAAGGCAACATTTTGTTTTTGCTGCAAAACAGATTTCAAACACAGGCAATATGAGCAAACAATAATAAATGTATTTTTAATGCGAAAATTTTAAGGACAGTGTATGTAAGACACTATTTAAAATAAATCGGTATGTATTTTCTATAGATCTTATCCGGCCCTCAATTCTGTTTCATGAGCTCTCGTTACACACACTGTTTTGTCTCCAGACCCTTATTTCGCTAAACTACACTCTCTAAGTAATTATCTAATAACCGTCATAAAGGACCGTAACTCTCTAATCTGTTTATAATTAGCATTTCAATGGTCCCAGTGCTAATGGTCGACCTTCAGCAAAACTCTGACCTCCTCATAATTAACAGTAATATCCGATCCTCGCCACGTAAGAAACTAGCCATGACCAAACGAATGAACCTCAGGTATGGCTAATTTCTGTTGCAATTATCTTTTCATGTTGGGAGATTTAGCAGATTATCTGCACGATTTCACACAGTTTTATGCAATTGTGTAATTACAAAATCTGGTCTAAATGACTTCTCAGCTCATGCAGATAGTTTCGTGTAGGGCATTCTGTCATAGCGGGCCATAAGTGCCAAAATTCATTGTGTTCTGTGTTCACTGACATGATGTAACATTGTGCTTGAATTAGCATGAAACAAGGTACTGTTGAACTTCCTGTGATTTTAATTACTCTCTACGTCTCAGCATCATCAGATAAGACTTAACCTAGTGCTGAAGAAAAATATCATCTTAAGAAGGCTGGTTAGATAAAGACACATTGCATAGCAAACACAGTAGTATCCAAATAGATATCTTTTAATGATTATTAAAAATAAAGAGTAGTTTGGATTTGAGGATGGTTGTTTGTTTATTGCTGTCTTTAAATCAATTCCCAGATTTTCAATGTTTTCTGAGACATATTATGGAGCAGCTGCTGTCCATCTGAAACCTTTTATCTCCACAAAAATCATTATTATTATTAGTCACCCTTTTATAATTTATATGTTTTAAAAAGTGCTTGGCAACTTTGACAACAGAATGCAATTATTGAAAAAGCTCAGTGTTTTTTCCTTTTCCTGAAAAACAAATTTGAGCGAATTTGAATAAATTAGGTTTTATATTAGGTTTACGTATAAATATATATATATATATGTATATAATACCAATGTATATATTTGTTGATGAATTGTATAAAAATATGAATTGTATTTTTTCTTTTTATTTGTCTAAAAGCAAATAGTTGACTGTATTTATTTGTCTAATAATAAGTCTTTTATCTGCTTTATTTCAGAATGGCTCCAGTCTTTCCTAAATATGTATTTGGAACACAATAAACTGTTTATGCCAATACGTCCATGTTACACATAGAATGTTGGTCATTTGCACAAAATCAAATAAGCATCAATATGGCTTGGAGGATTTTAGCTTGAGGAAAACCTCCCAGGCCTCTTTTGATCTCTGTATTACTTTATTAGTATAATCCCATATGAAACTCTTCACTTCTATTACACCCCCAGCCGATTCATTTCAATAACCCATAATCTATCTACACCAATAATTGCATACCTCTCTCATTCTATTGACAACAGTGGTCAGGTCTCACATTCTAATATTTATTCATGCAACTTCAAAAATAAATAAATTCATTTATGTATTTGTTTTTTTATTTATTTGTTTGTTCGTTTGTTTTCAAAGCATTCACCCTTCTGCATCCCATTTTCTACCCAGTGCCTCTTCGGAGGGGTGGGCTGTATTTAAATGAATAGGGAGATCTTTTCACATACATGAGGCTGTAATAGGGAGCTTAGCAGAACCTCCACCTGATTTCCAATGCAAATATTAGCAAGTCAAGTTCAGTGTGTGGCGATAGATTAGGGTTTATCCCTCACGCACACCACTCGATTCTTTACGCTCTGGAAACATTTTTGCTTATCAGTGTGAGGCAACGATCAACACTTCGCGTCCCCGGCCCCGGCAAGACTTCAAGAGGGCCATCATCAGCATTCAAACCCAGCGCCATGCGGCCAAACTTGTGTTTCTGACTCATCTGAATTCTCACGCCTAAATCCGTATATTAGACATCATAATTGCTGTAAGCCTTGCCATCAAATGGGGAATTACAAAGAACTTGTGAATGCTCCTTCATATTACAAATAACACATTACACGCCATTGTTTTAGTAATGAAATGCAGGAGTACAATAGCGTCACATGGATCTAGCCATGTGTTTTAAGGGAGACACCAATACTATCTTCGTGAAACAGAATCTGTTATGACAGATCTGTATTCATAAGGTTTTTATATTTGGTACCCACCGCAGAACGCTAATTTTCCAGTTGATTCGTTGCTCATTCCTTCTGATGTGGTCGGTTTCACATCAAGTATCCAGTTGAGAAAGACTTCCTACAAAATCTTTGTTATATCATGACAACATGTTATGCATTTATTATGATTGAAACAAATACTTAATGATGGGTGGCTATCTACACTGTGGCTCCCCAACACAAGATGAATCTCAGTAAAATATATACATGTTGCATTTCATCCCTAAAAAACAAATGAAAAATATATATACATTTTGTAAGACACTTTTTATTATATTAACATTCACTCTACATTGATGTGTTAGGCAGATGGTTAAACATCATATAGTGACTAACTATGCATTCAAGCTAGATAGTTTAGGGGCATTGCATGTGCATTCCATGGGAATTGAACCCATCACCTTGTCATTACCCCATCCTCTACCAGTCTACCTGATCTCTTTTATGTCTATATATTAACATAATAAATCCACTTATACATGTATTCCATTAAGAATAAATACTGCAGTAATCAAAGGGAAAAACATAAAGGGATCGAATGTCACTTTTTACTCTCTGCAATAAAATATTGCTGTTCTGTGGTTCTCTGAATCTGTCTCCTTTCACCACATTTAATGCAACAATCTTAATTTAAAGCAAACCAGCTGTTTACAAATAGAATCAATTAGGACGAAGGAGAGGTCGTTGGTGTAAGACTCTACAGGGAGAAGAAACGATAAATAATTTCTATGTTAAAAAGCAGCGGTTTGCTCAGAACAAAATGCATTGTGTACCTTAACTCTAACAATTTACTTTGCCTGTGAATAATACATGAATTGAGCTGGAACCAGTCCTGCCCATTGAACGGGGAGATAATCTTCCATCTCCGAAAGCCTTTCCATAAAGGTGTGGAGGACAAACAACCAGAATAATGTGCCAAGACGGAGTTGCTTTAGCAAACACTTACAGTAGCGGTACAGTGCAGAGCTAAGTCAGATTGATCCTTGTGATTGCAAAAGATGAGAGCTGCAGTATATGGCAAAAGCATGAAGTAAAACTAGACTGTTTACATTTCTACATTTTCTGAGGAAAATTTGGAAGGTGCTTGCAATTGAACACTGCACAATGCATGGGTGTTGGAACTGTTCTGGTGTGTTGTGGTTGCATATTGACACATAAGAGTAGGAAACCTCAAGGTCTTGCTGATCTAGTCTGTAGATATGGTTCTGGTCCCTCTTTTAAAGCCTGTACGATTTTTTGAAAAGCTAAAGCATCTCTCTTCAAATGGTGTTGGACAAGTTACTTACCCGAATTCAGTAGGCCTATATTACCTACCTTGAGGAGGTGTGTATTAGGGATCCCAAAGCAGAGAATCATTTTATTTAGCATCTTTCTGAAAGCGCTTGAATCCAAATATAAATAATAAAATCAAAGTAAGAGTGACTGAGTTAAAACAGACAAAACCAAGTTTAAATAATTTAAAATGGCTGTTAAATGTTATGTGTGTGTAAGAAAATGTATCAAAAACACAAAGAAAGAATTGTGTCAAATGTGTTGTGTCTATAATAGTATATAGTCTATAATAATGTTTAAATGATACTTAAATGATTGTGATATACTGTAGTATTACCGTAAAGCGTACCACTTTGGTCATTACTATTACTATTTTGATAAATCTATTAAACTATTTGGATTAAAGAGCTTTTTGTGTTGGAGCTCCTGTGAATAAACGTTGATGAAGAAGTTCCTCTGATCAACACAAAGATAGATGGTGTTGTATTAGAGTAGATTGTACTGTAATGTTGGTGTACTAGTTTTCTGTTCAAAGTGTTCAAATTGGTGTTCCAGTGTAAACAAGTGTTCAGAAAAGAAAAGCCACGGCACATTCCTCTGCACTCGCAAACACAATAGCCTAATCTGTGCAAAGACAAGGAGAGAAAATGCAGAGAGCTTATGTATTCAAAGTTTGAGGCTGTGAGATTAAAAATTTCCTCTCCAATGTATTCTTGCAAAGTTGTGCACAAAGCGTACACATCCGTTTCAAGCAAATCCAGTCAGTCAGTGCTATTGGACCGTTTCGTCGGCCTACTCCGCTTTCCAAGGCATTAGTCCTGCACACTCAAACGCAGCCGAATACAATGAGTGAAAAACTATTCCGCTCTCTCTCCTCCTCTGTATTTACTGCACCGACTAAATCATGTGGTCAAGGTTGTGTGAAGCCAGACTATAATGAGATCATTTCCCATTTCCATTCTCTTGCCTATCAAACTTCATACAGATAGCTCAACTTCCCATATCCAGAAAGTTTGAATAAAGAACTTGACAAAGCAACATGTCTTGACTGCTACCAAATATATAGATTTTCGAATGAGGGACCGTAAACTCCATTTCAATTGAGGATAATGACATTACTATAGCCGGTGCTCTGCACACCCAAGAAAGCTTTGGATGAGCACACATAAAGAATTATAATGTATAGAAGTTAAGTTTAGATATGGCTCAATTGAAAGAAAAAATATATGACAGAAGAGGCAGAGAAAAGATATATAATTTGTGGGAGCTTATTGAATAATATATGTATAATATGCATGTATACACTGTAATAAATTATATCAAAATTAATATACTGTAAATGTACAATGTAATATAATGTAATAAAATGTATATGGCTGGTATATGCCATTGATATATTTTATACCATTGGCATATTTCATACCAATGGCATATTTCTGTCCAAATTGAAGCATTTTAAACTGCATGCATGGATGCAGTAATGCACTTTTAATAAAGGTCCACAGGACTGCATTCCAAAGGGTTTGAAAGCAGCCACATGAAAATCTTATTTCTGTTACATTGCTTACATATTTTTTTTCTATAATATCAGTTTATTGTTGTAAAGTTGTAAAGTCAAAATTTAGCTTTTTGTGGTGGGACTTTCTTCCCACTGTAACTTTAACTTCTGGTAAAGCGTTACGCATGTGTTTCTGACAATGGAGTTGTCTTCATGTAAATAGTCTTGCTGTGTCCTTACACATATCATATGAATGGACATAGGCGTGATGTTGAAGTTTACGTTATGGTTTACACAGACAAGGTCAGTAAATGATCATGTCCCACTCGTCTCTTATTTTACATACTGCATGGGGGCGGTTACCAGGACAGGGATTATTTTAAAACAGGACAAGGCCTGTGTTAAATTAGGATATTTGAGTCGTTTTTAAAAACATACTTTACAAAAACATTGCTGGTGGGCATCTTGACACAAAACAATCACACTGATGTATTTAAAGATAAGTCAGTGCAAGTAGTTTTCAATTAAGACACCTCTAACATTTAAATTAATCTTGGACTAGACTTAAACCCTGTCCGGGAAACCGCCCATGATGTTTAAGTTTAATACACTTTAATATTTAATGTTAGGCCACATCCAAACGAAGATAGAGCTATCCCTATCCATTCTTTTTTTTCCTTTTCATGACGTCGTCTCAAGAAATATCTGTGTACACACGAAACCGCTAAACCGTTTATAATGATGTAGTATAAAAGTCAATATTTGGCGCTGTAATTCTGCCACACTAAAAACGGAGAGATCATAGTTTAAAAAATATACGGATCGGCTGTATACACGAAAACATCTTGGTTACGGATGTAACCTCAGCTCCCTGATGGCCCTTGAGAACCCCATCTGTTGGTTCGACACAACGTCGAGAGACCGACATAAAGGGATCTAAAAAAAACCGCATTCTCAGATTGAACCACTGTGGGACCCGGTTTAAAACAAAAAATGCGGTTTCAGGCTCCCAAAGCGCCGGATCTGTGTGGACGAAACGTCGATACGATACAAAATCTTTATGTATACAGCGACACGCATCTCTGTGTGGATGGCCTCTTACCCTAATTGTGATGCCTCTTGTCATCGGTTATAAGTGTCAAACTCCAACAAATAACAAAAAAATTTAATCAACTATATTTTCTGTGGTAGGCTGGATGCAACATAAGCTACCGATAGACTTAAACTTGTAATGCACTCTAAATTAACATTTCTCTAACAATTTATACAATGTATTAAAATAGCATTAACTTGTAAATGTGAAACGTAAAATGATGTTCGTTAACACATTTCATTCAATGTAAATACACTCACAAACAGTTTATCCAGTGTTGACGTTTATGACCTCAACAAGACAAACAGGCTTAAAGCTCAGCCTATCACACAAACACTCCTTTATACAAAAGCGGCATGCCGTGATGTACATAAAATTTCAAATGACCTATTTATAAAACACAACACACAAATCATTAAACACAGGTACGGTGCACGCCTCCATAATTTCGTCCATTAAAGGATGGGAGTGATGTCTTTCATTTACGGAGGGGTCTTGTGAGCCGCTCAGGGTCAAGCTGATGGCTGGGCCCACCGCACATGCTCAGTAGCCACCGCTGATTAATTTCCACTCCAGCCTGCTTTGTCTTCTACAGCTCGCTGAACAAGTTCATTTCATCTGATGAGTTCATCGAGGGGTCAGGACGGTCCACGCCCCTGATATTACCCGTAGACAGCTCGAGCCGGGGGTCAGAGAGCTTTGGTTTACGGGAGATGCTGATTCAGTAATTAGATCGTGGTGCATTCTACAACTTTTTGGAGTGCTTTGGAGTGATGCTTTAGAAGTATTTTGCAGAAGTCTTCAGAAGTGTTTTTTTTATGTGCTAGCAGTTTTTCATACTCTCAATCTTTGAAAGCAATCAAAACGGACAGGTAGCGAGATATTCAGGGTTTGGTTGCGTTCCAGGAAAAGCGAACGAACCAATTTGCTTTCGTCTGTGTGTTCGGGACAATCCAGTCAGTACCCTGGCGCTGTTAGCGTTTAGTATCGCAGCTCCTAAATCAAAGAAAAACAAAAACTATTTTTGATTTCTGCATGGTTTGCCATCTGTTACTATACATCTAAATTTCACAATCCAATTCTCAGCGGCATTTACTTCGGGCAGTTTCCCTGCACCCCTCCTCCTCAGTCAATCATGAAAATGTGCTCAACTGATGACTGACTCTCCAGCGTTATGAGAAGAAGCACGGGGCTTCATCAAAATGCTCAATCGAAGGTAATTTAAAGTCGCCGCCACAAACGGCTGTTTAAGGTGGGCTCTGTTGCGCGACTGAGCTGCGCTTGGGAAGAGATGACAGGAGGCGTTTTACCATTTAAAAGGAAAGCGGAATAGATTTCGCACCCCAACAATACTGTAAATATATCTGGTCGTGTGCTTGGACGGCAGCCATGAGACGAATGTGACTTTCAAGTAGCTGTGCATTAATAAATCACAGGCCTTTCAATAGCTCTCTGAACGGCTGCTTTCTTCTCATGTGCATTCAGACCACTGGCATCATTACAAATAAAAATCGGTCTGAAAATATAGCCTGCCATTGCGTTGCATTATGGTGTATTGGAATAATTGAATCACTACTTATGATCTACAGTGTCTGTTTGTGATGCAGACATGATATAAATTGATTATGCAAATTGCCAGATGAAAGTATGTATACATTTACTTTTAATAATATAATATAATACTATAGTAATTTGGTGATACATATCGTATTTGCATCCTCTATGTAGCACACAAAGCGTAAAGACTTTTGAGGATAGTTGCCAAGTTGTTGCTTAGCAAGGTGTTTTTACATGGTGCGATGCGGTTGCTAAAGTGTTCTAGGTAGTTGCGTACTGGTTCATGACAATAGAGTCTAGTCTGATTGCTACGACTTGAGGCCTTTAATTTAGGTCTGTAGGACTTTTGTTAGCTATAAGTCTGTAAGCTTGCAAACATTACATAAGCATTCACATTTAAACAAGTTTAATAATTAAGGTTAAAGTGTTTGTTCAATTCTAAATATGACCAACTGTAATGTGGATGCCTGCCCTAACTATTCCCACAAAGTAGTTAATTATTCTGTAAGGCTCTGATGCGGTCAATGTAGGTCTTTAATGCTGGCTGAACGTTAAATACGTTGGCCGTATTAGCATTTTGACAGACTAGACAGGCAGATAATATTGAGTTCTCTCTCTGCTCCTCACATGGATTACTCTAGACTTTAACCGCTCTGCTCTGGGCCTGTCTCGCTTTAAACCAAAAGTCAGACAAAGAGAGCACTCTCTTCCTCTGAAGTCACTTCATCTCCATCCAGTGAAAGACCCTGGGCTTCTGTCTATTGAACAAAACTCAGCAAATTGGTTCCTGAGGTTCATATCTTTTTCAGCTCCCTCACCTGGGACGGGAGGAAGAATCGCCTCGTAGGCTCGAACTGCAAACTGCACTTTCTCTCCTTTCTTCTGTGATCCTTCGTTCGGTCTGGTGCTATTTGAACAGTGTTTTCCCTCGGCATTGTACAACACAGCTCGCTCTATTTCTTTCAGCTGAGCCAGAGCTATCTGTGCTCTTCATGCATTTTTTAACTTGATGCAAACCCTCGCCACTCCACCAGTCTGTTTATCAAAGCTTTCAAGTAAAGTTGCGTACCTGGTCACAGTCATTCTAAGGCTGACCAGCAATGGCCTATTTGTAAACAAGTTGAGAACGACGCGGAGACATTAGTGTCACTTCAATGGCAGGAAATGCCAAGATGGCATTGCGTGACACACTTTGAAGTAATGCCGGAATCAATAATTCATCAGCTCTTGCTCAAATCGAGATGTTTCATTAACGTTATCAACAAAAAAGCCACGGTGTACTTGAACAGGCGAGCTCCGAAAATGCCAGCAAAGAGGGCTGGACCTTTTTACGCCCGGCTAACAGCAAAAGACTCAAAACAAAGCCCCATACAGTACAAACATCTAAGGTTTGTTTTCATCATTTATTCATCTCCAAACAAAGGGCCTGCATTACATATTGTGCTTTTTTCCAGAATCGTTTGGTCAATGGAAGCAGCACTTCAGCAAGCAGCGGCCATTCGTCCACAGAAGCGTATCTGTAATCCTTTCACCTTCAGAACAAGAGTGGCGATCTGGCAGAAGCCTTTCCTCCCCACACCCTGTTCAACCTGCATGGCAGGAAAATGGATTTCTATTTATGGGTCTATATCGCTGATCATAGCTCATAGCTTCCTTTCAGGGCCAGAGTCAACATTGGCGGCTGAGCACTGATCGGCTCCCAGAGATGGGCTGATGGCCTCCAATCTGCCAGGACGATGACGGCTGTTTGGCTGATACTATCAAGTAAATTCTATCACTGTCACTGTTGATTTTTTTATCCTGCTGCTCTGGGCTTGTCACTTGACCTTCCTTGGCCTACACTACACCTTAGCAATGGCCTGCAGAGGCCTTATCACATGTGTTTCATCCTTTTTAAATATTTCCAGCTATTCGCATGGTGGTAATGATGAGTAAATATTTTTTTATTAAAGTTGGCAATAGTGCTTCAGACAACATTTAGAAATAAATGAAGAATATTATACACTCTGCCAATTTTGCAGGGGGGGGGTCTTGTGTCATCACAAAGAGTTTTAATGCGCACAATTCGTAATCAAAAATCTTGATGTGGATTTTAAAAATATGGATTTTTGGACACATTGCGAGTCAAAAAACAAAGAAGTCAAAGACAAACACTTTTATTGCACGTGACACATCAACAATATCGCATTGCATGCTCTTCAAACAAAACTCAGCCGACAGTCGTATAAAAGCGGCGGGAAAGTGAGATGCCGAAACAAAGGTGTAGTTATCCCGATATCACAGGCAAGCGGAGATGACAGATACCTTATTGTGTAAAGCCGTTCTCGTTCACCACGAGCTGGGAGTCAAACTCAGGGAAGCGCCGAGCTCCCGCTCACCTGTAAAGAGCGCAGTTGAAAGAGATTATTGCCTTCAAATCTTCCTCACTTTCATTAAGTGTTCAAGCTGACAGCAGAGGGGTTTGTAAACAACACTGTTGGCTCAGTGGCTGGAGATAAAGAAGCCAGAGTCTGCTTCAGATGAGATCTGCACACAGATTCTCTACAGTTGGCAAAGCCTATAAAAGCCATGCCGGGATTAAGGAAGAATAGAGGGGTACATCGAAAGTGACTGCCTTACGTCTCGTGCGCACATCGTTTGACGAGTGCTTAGGTCTAAATTTAAAGGAGCTGTCATCGCACCTCATATGTAATAAAAGCATATAGCCCAGGGTAGTTTAACCAAAGAACTGAATAGAGCCATTACATTTGAGATTAGAGTCAATTACATTTGGCTTAATTAATGTTTTATTATAGCGAGCATCTGTGGTATATTCCTTCATCTTCAGGCAAAGCAGAGGATGAGTTGCTCCTCATTGTGGTTGAATTACATATGGCCACTAATACATTCTATATGCAATAGATTATTATTATGGTACGTTTATTTAAAACGATCATCTGGATTTATATCATTACACTTTAAAATTGTATTTATAGTATAACGATATGGTAATTACATGGTCATAAAGGAGGAACTCATTAAATTGTACCCACATGTCTGAGAGAGGAGGTGACTAATCTCTGTTTACCAGCTGGCTTTGGCTCTGACCAAATATGGACATCCTGCGAGCAAGGAGGAAAGGATGTGGCACACCTGCTTTCCAGAAATCCAGCTGATTGGTTCATGAATGTTTTACTAATCTGCCAAAAAAACAGTTCTCTGCGAGGAACCTGGTTTGGACTCATAAAAGACAAACGGTTTTATTAAGGGGATCTAAAAGTGGCAAAGATAATAAAGAGAGTTTGCATTAGTAAAGTTTTAAATACAAAACTTTATGTGCAAATAAAATTGTATGTGAAATCATCCACTTTTTACCATGTGTGAAAATGATTTACAGTCTGCTTGTGTTTAATGTACGAGGCGTGACGCTTAATCTTATAATTTCAAGTCACATTGAAACCCAACTCTGCTTGTACACAATCCAGCAAAGGCACATGCTGTTCTCATTGGCAGGGATGAAATATTAAATAACCCTGTTGTTTTAATGACTTAGCTTTTTACATCCTGATAATGTTGTCCGGACGAAACATAATAACTAAAACGTTTTATACGAGATGTGGATCTGTGAGAACCTGGTGGCTGAAATTCTACCTGGAAGGTGCCCCGTGTGCCTGCATGCGGAGGACTGCTTAATCTATTTCCAGTGCCTATCACTTCATTTTAACCTCATATTCATTTCAGGCCTGTAAATGAAACCCAATTTGGTTCTATTAATATTAATGCTGTTAGATAGTTCTGATGACGTTAATGAATAAAGACGTTGGCTGAAGAAAGACGCTACGTCAGATTTTTACTTGTGCACTTGCTCTATCGGAGGTAACAACAGTAAAAAATGCCAACAATTTGCTAGAGAGACATTACACTATACACAGCACTATAGGCTTATTGCATACATGCAAGCTGTTTAACACAATCAATGGCATTGATTCCACAAAATCTAGCTATATGAGTTGTGATTCCCGGTTGTGTTTATATACTACACACCCACTCTCTCTCTCTCTCTCTCCTATACGTCTTTGCTTCATACTTCCGCCAGGGTTCTGGATTAACTGCTTAGCAGGACTTTCATAGTGCTGTTGGCTTGTAAAGCAGAGTGATTGTAATAGTGTCAGCAGTAGAGTACAGCTGCATTCTTTCTGATAAAGAGTACTTGTTTCACATCCTGACTTTGACTTGTCAGGGTATTGTATTAAAGGAGGTTAATAGTCCACATGGTTCGATGGGCAGTTGTGTTTTTAACACCCGCCAAAGACTTGAGTCTCTTAAATGAAATTTGTCTCCAGAGGTTCTGCTTCGGGACGACAGCCGCAATATTTCCGCTGGGGGTCTTTTATTAGGGCCAAGAAAGATTTTTGTGGTTGGATGTCTGTTACTGTCAATCCACAAGGGGTAAGTGTGATGTCATCATATAAAAAGGATGTACACGAACAGGTTTTGTTTATTTATTATGTCATATTTCCTGGCCTTTTAACATGATATCTACACACTTTAACTGCTTATAAATTGTAACTATCAAAACCCTTATTTATTAAGAGTTTAATTTACAGTTGATGTAGCAATATTGTAAATTCTTGATTGAGGCGGGATTATTTGTTAATCTAGCCAATGGTAAATGAGTGAGTGTTTAGGGATCTTGTTGGAAATAATTGTTATGTATGTGTTTCTCTTTTATAACACTATTGGTACAGATATTTTATACTTACAAACTAACTATCCAATAAAAATATCTTTAAATATTTGCTTAGATCTAGAATTTTTTTGTTTGTTTGTTTGTTAAATCAAAACTCAGTAATTGAGCAAGTTCACAAAGATCAGCATTGACAACACAGTATTCTTACCTGACACCAATTTGCAATCTTCGTAATCTAAATTTGACCTGTTGGGTACAATTTATCAGAAATGTCACTTCAACATAATTTGTCTCCGACCCATGCAGGTAATTATAAGTGTCATGGATCTCCGAGGAGACAAGGCAGGAGAACCCAAGTGCAGGCAGACAAGGTGGTACAGGGGTTTGGACAAGGATTTATTTACACTTAACAAGACAAAAACAGGCAAAACAAAAACCCACAGGAACAAGGCACAGCAAACAACAAGAACAAGGCAAGACTTCAAGCAACAGGAACACTGTACGTGTATGTGTTACCATTGCCTCGATCCCGTTCAGTGTTCCTGTTGCTTGAAGTCTTGCCTTGTTCTTGTTGTTTGCTGTGCCTTGTTCCTGTTCCTGTGGGTTTTTGTTTTGCCTGTTTTTGTCTTGTTAAGTGTAAATAAATCCTTGTCCAAACCCCTGTACCACCTTGTCTGCCTGCACTTGGGTTCTCCTGCCTTGTCTCCTCGGAGATCCATGACAGAATGAACCAGCCACAACTGAACCCAGCAGGCATGGAAGCGAGACGTGCAAGTCAGGCCCGTCGCCTGTGCAATGTTCGTCAGGGATACGGCGACGTGCTTGACTTCGCGGATCGCTTCTTCGAGGCTGCAGGGGAGATGGTCCATGATGAGCAGGAACAGATGGTCCTGTTCAATGGCGGCCTCAACTATCCTCTGACGGGGGGGGAGATGCAGACGCTGAGACCACTGGGCTTCACCAGACTGATCAGGTACGCCATGGATCGGCCGGAGCCCAGGGTCTCAGTTGAGTCCTGCTCTCCTTCTCCGCTGGCCGTCATCCCAGAGGGTCGTTCCCTGCAAATCGGGGTCATGGGCCTCTCCCCACCATCCGCAGCCTCTCCCCCAGCAACCGGCACTGAGCCCGGTCCAGCAACCGGCACCGAACGCTGCCCAGCCGCCGCCAAGCCCTGTCCGGGCTTGGCGCCGGTCGGAAGGCCGGCCGGACAGGGCTTGGCGCCGGTCGGAAGGCCGGCCGGACAGGGCTTGGCGCCGGTCGGAAGGCCGGCCGGACAGGGCTTGGCGCCGGTCGGAAGGCCGGCCGGACAGGGCTTGGCGCCGGTCGGAAGGCCGGCCGGACAGGGCTTGGCGCCGGTCGGAAGGCCGGCCGGACAGGGCTTGGCGCCGGTCGGAAGGCCGGCCGGACAGGGCTTGACGGTTGCTGGACCGGGCTCGGTGCCGGTTGCTGGACCGGGCTCGGTGCCGGTTGCTGGACCGGGCTCGGTGCCGGTTGCTGGACCGGGCTCGGTGCCGGTTGCTGGACCGGGCTCGGTGCCGGTTGCTGGACCGGGCTCGGTGCCGGTTGCTGGACCGGGCTCGTGCATTCTGTCAAGATTTGACATGGCAAGAGAACCCAAGTGCAGGCAGACACAGACGGTATTGATGGTAACATATTTATTAAATAAATAATAAACACAAAACAAAGACCCACGATGTGGTAAAACAAGACAGGATAACAATCACAACAAAGGGTACCAAGTAACAAGACTAACTACAGATAAACTAACAAAGACTTAAAACAAACACTTGAGACAAACACTAAACTACACTTACTAGACTGGGAACAGGAACAATGTACAAAGACTGAGGAGAGCAGGAACACTGAACAGCACAGGAACACTGAACAGCACAGGAACACTGAACAGCACAGGAACACTGAACAGCACAGGAACACTGAACAGCACAGGAACACTGAACAGCACAGGAACACTGAACAGCACAGGAACAAGAACAGAGGTACACTGAGCAATGCACGAGCACTGGACAAAGAAACGTGAGGACTCTTTATAGGGGAAAACAGACAGAGGATCATAACGAGCAACAGGTGCTGGGGATTAGCACTAAGGAGAGGCTGACGAGGAACGAGATGTAGGGAACAATGACGAGACACGAGAAAGAACTATGTCTTTCCCACATAAAACCATAGGTTATGCCATGACTCCACTCAGATAACACAAATAAACATGACATGATAGTGGAATCATGACATATAAGTATTTAAAGTTATCTGGAATTTTTCAAACAGAGATAAAGACAACATTTGAAGATTGCAGGTTTTGATTATTAAAAAGATCTGTCCTGTCTTCGCTTTAACATACTTTAGAAAACGCTGGGATCGAGAAACTGTTCCATCCATCCATCTTCTTCCGCTTATCCGGGGCCGGGTCGCGGGGGCAGCAGTCTAAGCAGGGCTGCCCAGACTTCCCTCTCCCTAGACACTTCCTCCAGCTCTTCCGGGGGGACACCGAGGCGTTCCCAGGCCAGCCGGGAGACATAGTCCCTCCAGCGTGTCCTAGGTCTTCCCCGGGGTCTTCTCCCGGTGGGACATGCCCGGAACACCTTCCCGGGAAGGCGTCCAGGGGGCATCCGGAAAAGATGCCCGAGCCACCTCAGCTGGCCCCTCTCGATGTGGAGGAGCAGCGGATCTACTCTGAGCTCCTCCCGAGTGACCGAGCTTCTCACCCTATCTCTAAGGGATCGCCCGGCCACCCTGCGGAGAAAGCTCATTTCGGCCGCCTGTATCCGCGATCTTGTCCTTTCGGTCATGACCCACAGCTCATGACCATAGGTGAGAGTAGGAACGTAGATTGACCGGTAAATCGAGAGCTTCGCCTTGCGGCTCAGCTCCTTCTTCACCACGACAGACCGGTACAGCGACTGCATTACTACAGAAGCTGCCCTGATCCGTCTGTCAATCTCCCGTTCCATCCTTCCCTCACTCGTGAACAAGACCCCCAGATACTTGAACTCCTCCACTTGGGGCAGGAACTCTCCACCTACCTGAAGTGAGCAAGCCACCCTTTTCCGACTGAGAACCATGGCCTCAGATTTGGAGGTGCTGATTCTCATCCCAGCTGCTTCACACTCGGCTGCAAACCGTCCCAGTGCATGCTGGAGGTCCTGGTCTGATGGGGCCAGCACGATGACATCATCCGCAAAGAGCAGAGATGAAATCGTGTGGTCCCCAAACCCGACGCCCTCCGGCCCCTGGCTGCGCCTAGAAATTCTGTCCATAAAAATTATGAACAGAACCGGCGACAAAGGGCAGCCCTGCCGGAGTCCAACATGCACCGGGAACAAGTCTGACTTACTGCCGGCAATGCGAACCAAGCTCCTACTCCGGTCGTACAGGGACCGTATGGCCCTTAGCAAAGGGTCCCGAATCCCATACTCCCGGAGCACCCTCCACAAGATGCCGCGAGGGACACAGTCGAATGCCTTCTCCAAATCCACAAAACACATGTGGATTGGTTGGGCAAACTCCCATGAACCCTCCAGCACCCTGGAGAGGGTATAGAGCTGGTCCAGTGTTCCACGACCGGGACGGAAACCACACTGTTCCTCCTGAATCCGAGGTTCTACTATCGGCCGGATTCTCCTCTCCAGTACCCTGGCATAGACTTTCCCGGGGAGGCTGAGAAGTGTGATCCCCCGATAGTTGGAGCACACCCTCCGGTCCCCCTTCTTAAAAAGAGGGACCACCACCCCGGTCTGCCAGTCCAAGGGCACTGTCCCCGACCGCCACGCGATGCTGCAGAGGCGTGTCATCCAAGACAGCCCCACAACATCCAGAGACTTGAGGTACTCAGGGCGGATCTCATCCACCCCCGGTGCCTTGCCACCGAGGAGTTTCTTGACTGCCTCGGTGACTTCAGCCCGGGTGATGGGCGAGTCCGCCTCCGAGCCCTCTGCCTCTGCTTCCTCAGTGGAAGACGTGACGGCGGGATTGAGGAGATCCTCGAAGTATTCCTTCCACCGCCCGATGATATCCCCGGTCGAGGTCAACAGCTGCCCCCCTCCACTGTAAACAGCATTGGTAGGGCACTGTTTCCCCTTCCTGAGGCGCCGGACGGTTTGCCAGAATCTCTTCGAGGCTGACCGATAGTCTTTCTCCATGGCCTCACCGAACTCCTCCCAGGCCCGAGTTTTTGCCTCCCCAACCACCCGGGCTGCAGTCCGCTTGGCCTGTCGGTACCTGTCAGCTGCCTCGGGAGTCCCACAAGCCAACCAGGCCCGATAGGACTCCTTCTTCAGCTTGACGGCATCCCTTACTTCCGGTGTCCACCACCGGGTTCGGGGATTGCCGCCTCGACAGGCACCGGAGACCTTACGGCCACAGCTCCGAGTGGCTGCGTTGACAATGGAGGTGGAGAACATGGTCCACTCAGACTCAATATCTCCAGACTCCCTCGGGATCTGGTCGAAGCTCTGCCGGAGGTGGAAGTTGAAGATCTTTCTGACAGGCGATTCAGCCAAACGTTCCCAACAGACCCTCACAGTACGTTTGGGTCTGCCGCGTCTGTCCAGCTTCCTCCCCCGCCATCGGATCCAACTCACCACCAGGTGGTGATCGGTTGACAGCTCCGCCCCTCTCTTCACCCGAGTGTCCAAGACATACGGCCGTAGGTCAGGTCGAGAAACTGTTTATTTTACAATTCTACACTTTTTAAAATAAGTAACAAATAATACATTTATATTCATAGAACATGCCACATAGCTCTACGAAGAAATATAACACAATTACAATAGATCACAAATCATTACAACATCTGGGAGAGTAAAACTGGTCCTTGAAATAGAGAAAGATGCCAAAGTACATCCTGCTGAAACCTCTCTCGCTCTCTCCCTCTTCCTCTCAATAATAGAATATCCATCAGAGATGACTGGATCAATAATGGTGTTTTGGCCTTAGTCCCCGACCAGATGACATGTCATCAGTGACAGACAAATATCATAATAGGCAAACTGCACTGAGAGTCACAATTATATTGATCCCTTTCTGAGTTAAGGCTACATGAGAGTTAAGAGCCTGAGGTAAGTGCCTCCTTTTGTTTATTGTTTTAAAATATATTGAGAAAAGGAGAAATGCTCCATTAGCAAGTTTTCACGGTGGAAGACATGAGCATTTTTTGGAAAATAAGGCATGTCAAAATCCATCAATCTACCACAGAGCGGTTCAACTTCTGCATTAGGTTTGAGCAAACCATACGGCGCAGGGAGGGTCTCTGTTTTCCAGATCACGAGACCTCCGTCTATTTACGGCAGAATGAAAACATAAATGTTCTGTGGTATGATATTTTAAACACTGACATTACACTGATTGATTGTGTATATATACAAGTACTGCGGGTCTATTTGATTACCAGATAATTGCCTTTTAGATTTAAATGATAATGCCAATATGTTTGAGGTAAGTAGGAATGATGGAGCCGGCTGAAATCATTATCCCCAGGTGTGTTATTAGTGGGAGGTTAATGTCTTGTGGTCCATGTGTAGAACAATTTGTAACCATTTTGGCCCACATAACCAAAAAGCTGTATACAGACGCCATTCTTTATGTAGAGAGCGTATCACTCCTGGAAAATGTGTGTTAGTGATCGCTTTAATCTTTGATGGTTTTGCATACATTTCGAAAACACAAAAAAGCCTCAAGGCTCTTACAAGCAATCTTTTACTTCAAAGACTTAAACACGGTCCGAACTGGA
The DNA here is from genome assembly GCA_029783895.1 of Triplophysa bombifrons. Taxonomy (NCBI): domain Eukaryota; kingdom Metazoa; phylum Chordata; class Actinopteri; order Cypriniformes; family Nemacheilidae; genus Triplophysa; species Triplophysa bombifrons. Next base: position 12,676,842 of record CM056455.1, read on the forward strand.
TCGACCAGCGGACAAAAGTAAAACGGTATTGGTGGGTTCTGCGACGGCTGATAAAGAACAGGCCTCTGGGTTGCATAAGAGGATTGTTCACAAGCAATCCATGGGCATTCTCCAAACAAGCTGCCAGCTGGGCACCGGTTTTTACCACTCATCTGCGCTGCTGGCAGCGGTCCGCCTCTGAATAGGCGGCAAGGCTCGCAGGCCTGATTTCAGAGGTAGCCAATGTCACATTACTGCGGTGTACAAATGCACTCGTGGAAATTCTTGCATTACCAGAAACCTGACATATCTAGGATGTTTGTCTTACTGTAATTTAATTTGTACAATTCAAAGATTTGCTGCTTTGGTAACTGTAAAGGACAAAATAGAAAACAAGACATACAGTAAACTTATGTAGCATTGACTCTTGATAGAGTAAATCTGACTGACAGTTTATTTATCAAATAATATTTTTGAATTAAACATGTTTAGATGTGTTCATCTGAATTTGGGCGCAACTTATAATTTCCCGTAAAATTTTTGTTATTGTCATGATCATGACAGTTATATAGATGCAAATTAGACAAACTTTAGTTTTAAGTTTTAAAATAATTAAGACTTCAGTTTGGTTCGAAATGATTGGCAGCTTCATCTACTGAATTACTACCAATGAGAATAAAACAGTGTTGACAAAATAAATGTACACATGTAAATTATGTGACTAATGCTTCTTTTATTCTCCACCAGAGCATGTGTCACCTTATTGATTCACAGCAGGTGAAATATTTAAAACAAACCTTCAGTATAAGGATTAACATCTGATGGTGTTGAAAACAAAATGAAATTGTACACTTATGTTACAAACTCTCTATTGGTTTCTGATTACATCTTTTCTGATAAGTAAAGTTTTTTTAAATGAATACAGGCGATATTGTGGATCCAAGAATCAGTGGCGGTGCAAAGAACATCTAACTGAAATGAAGTATGTGTGACATCTTGGTGAGACACTGAGGGTATGTGTCTTAATGTTCTGGCAGGATGGTTTTTTATCATCGCTTGATCATCTCATCCATCCGAGAGGTTAAAATGTGCTGCCATGGCAACAGACAGGGTCAGCTGATAAAAAGATCAGCCACTCCTGATCCTCATTTTCATCCCATCTGAGCTCAGTCTGGAGTTATCTGGACCACCCCATCACAGCCACTCAGATAACACACCTTCAAACTCAATCCACCTACGGCAATGTAGAGTGCTGCTGCTGGTGCTCAGCGCCAGGGACTAGCAGCTAATGACAAAAAGTAACCTGCACACACATTAGACATTTGTCTAATATATAGCCAACTGTAGGAATGTTCTCTGCATTATACCAATATCTGTAAAAATACCTAATTATTTTCTTTATAAATTATCAACACTTTATTGGCATAGGAAGATATCTATGCTGTGACACTACATTAGATTTATTAGATCTACATTAGATTTAAAGGTGATGTGTATAATTCTTTAGTAAAAAAATCCCTGTCAGAGAAACCAACAGTGCGAATTTACAGCAATTATTAGTGGTCCAAATTATTGCATTAAATATCCCATGACACATTTCTGAGTGAAAAGGAATTTCAAAGTAAAAAATAAGTGGGCGTGGCGTGCGTTTTTCCCTGCAAATTGATTGAATGTGTAAAAACTGTTGTTGCATTTTGAAATGAAACTGGAAGCAGACTTACAGTTGAACAGGAGGTGTTAACGGATGCTGTGGCCAAACCGTCTAGTTAATATCACTTGAGATGGATGGTCATTTCAGGGTAGAAGTGCATTTTCAGATCTAAACTGAAGATTATAGGGTACATTAATTTTAAAAAGAAAATGACCCACATTGATAAGCTATTTGCTATAAATACTACAATATTTCTTGAAAAAATAAGTTTGTCATTTTAAATTTTACTGGGACTTAAATATATATATACTTTTTTCACAATTACATTTCAACTCGCACTTTCTCGGCTTAAGCACTTAAGTTTTTTAAATATATTCAGAACTTATTATTTTAAAAGGCACCATAACTTTTGAATACGTTTTAACAGATAATGTGGTTTATACATTACACAGGTTTGTTTATCGATGTCTTCCAATTTTCAAAATTGGCGTCTCCCATGTGACTGCTGCATCTTGCCTTGTTCACTTTATACCCGTGGCCTGCGCAAGCGAGCGTGACATGTGTCGCTGTCAGTGCCCATGGACAGCAGCCAAACGGCCAATCACCAGCTTTCACTTCAACTCTTAATAATGATCCCTACTGATAAAAACTGCTGACCATTAAATTATTCATGCCCACGTTATGAATAAATAAACTGACAGCTCCTCTTGCAACAAATCTGGGAAGTATTTGCTCATTTAATCATTGGATTCAAACAGAAGCTGCAACACGTTCCATAAGTGAAGCCTTCCCATTGGACCGTTCACACTTGACCACGGGCCAATCTGGCGACGAAGCTTCTTTCCAAACCCTTTTCTCTTTTATCTGATTTTCTCAAGCTTGTGTTGAGTGGTTGGTGCATTAAACCTTTATTTCTCCCCTGGTAGTTTGAAAGGATTAATTGTATGCAACACACATGCGCATCCATTTTTAATTAGCTCGGGCCCATGGAGCTATGCAGACCCTTTTTTCTATGCTGGTTAGTCATCTCGGCTAGTCGATACCTTGGGCCAGTTCATAGCAGGTTGTGAACCTTTAAACAGAATTTATTGTTTTTCTTAGACAAACTCGATGTGCAAATTGTCCTTCTCTAAACTCTTTCTAAAGATCAATGAATGTTTGCTCTGTGCATTTAGCATTGCATAGCCACAGTGCAGTCTAAAGCAGTCTACAAAGGTTTTGGCAGCAGCATTGTAAAATGTGTGTATGAAGGTGAGGATTATGAAATTGCATAGATTAATGAGACAGCAGGGAATGCATTTATTTCCTGCAAACACTGAATTGGAATAACTAACTTGCACTGACTGTAAAAAGAATAGAATTTTAGGTAATTTGTCATTTAATTGTCAATTTAATTCTCATCTGTTTTATGTACAGTTAATATTAACATTATTTTAAATATTATTAAATGTTAAAGTTATGATGTACTTTGATGGAACATATAGCATTGCTGTATTACAGAGATAGAGAATCATTTAATCAAAATGTTGTTCTTCACTTGAAAAAATAAAATAAAAATACATGTATATACGTAGATACAGTATATTAAATACCCCAAATTTATTTATTTCTCAATGTGATAAGCACTTAAGTTATTAATAGAAAAGAACCGCATCAGCAGTTGTTAAATAGGTGTCTGCAAGATGAAGATGAGGAAAAAAGTCTGTCTCTTATTCATTTCCTCTCTTTCTTCCTCCTTTCATGTTGATAATGTTCCTATTGCAGGACATCTCTCACCTTTTCTTGCATTCGACAATAACCGTATATTTTCTCACCACATCACTAATAAGGCTGAAAAGGTGAATCTTTTACAAGTAAAATGTTAAGTCATCTCCCTGCTAGGTTTGATGCACTTTCAAAAGTCGTTGAGGAAAAATAATCCGTTTTGAGTTTGAAGAGATTGCCACACTGTATTTCATTCCGATAAGCTCTGTGAACGCGACGCTTTGATTGATTGGTCCGTCTTCTACCAGCCATGCAACATTTTGAACGGGTCTGTGTTTACATGGCATTCTCCACTTCAAAGTTTGGTCTTTCCAATGGCACGCAACGCGTGCCAACACTTCTCTCTCTGTTGTGGCATTTTGTACGCTGTTTGCGTCTGCCACCCTAACATTTCATTGCGATAGGTTTTCTTTTAAGTCACCGAAACGCTCCCACTCTCCGGCTGACCTATTGAACCCGCCTCTCGGAACTCGCCATTCTCGAGCCACTTTAAATGTCACCTTACTTGTGCTCAAACATTGTTTATTTGCAGTCCCAGACATGCAACCCGATAACACCACAAAAGAGTTGGTGCGAGACCTGCGCCGATGGTTATATGTCAGTATTCTCATACCTTTTCAGACGTCCAAACTGTACAAAAGCGTCCTCGCTCGAAAACTGAACCAAGGTCAACGTGGATTAGCCACAAGTAACCCTATCAGGCCCCGCACAATGCTTACAAAGACCACTGACACTAGCTGTCAACAGACTCTTTCCAGGGAACTCTATCTTGTAGGCCCTCGGTTATTGGACTACGTGGAGGGGGGTGGTTGGTCTTGGGTAGCCATTTCAAATTGCACCTCTTTGTGGCTCCTTTTATTTCGCTTTGATTTGAGGTGATTCATTCGACTCATCAATCAAACTGTCTGGAGGACTGTGTGCTGGAGTCCAATGCGTAATTCCTATAATTTGCGGCAATTCTCTTCTCACATACTTCTTTTTGTGCTCAAACTTCCGAGAGGCAGATGAATGGGACAGAGGATTAATTCTACATGACATGGATTAGGTGTGTTCCCATTGGATCAGGCGTTAGAATAAACAGTGGGAATAAAAAGCCAGCAGCGTTCTCGTTTCCACATGTATTACGAGTCTTTTGCTTTTGTTTTAAGAAGTGTTGTTTTTTGGGCTTGGCTTTAATGGAATGCAAGAGAATTTGTCAGAGGTTCTAATGCCCTACTCGTAAAGGCCAGAACATCCAATCACAGTGGTTGACGGTGTGAATTCCGTGTTGTGCTTACAGAAACCTTAAATGACACGCTATAAAGCTTACAGCCAGGTAATAAATTGATAGTTATTGCTCAACCCATGACAAATCTGCATTTGTTCATGTAGAGATCTGTGCAGCTTGACGGCACCTGGTTCAGTCAATCAAAGTAACGGTCAGCAAATTGAATTAGGTGTGCATGAGCTGAGGGTAGAGTGATAAAATAAACTACCTTTATTCAATTATTCCCGGACTGCGATTTGCTCGCTGTTCTCAAACTCTGACAGCTTACTATCCAGAAGTTAGATATGTTGAAATGCATTGAAGTATGTGCATGTGTAATGTGTCACCGTGTATACAGAGGTCCTCTTCAAAAATTGATTTTTAGAATCAGTAATGGAAGAGGTATGTTTAAATCTTTGAAACGCAGTATTTCAGTAAACCGGCGAGTGTGCTCTTTCTCTGGTGAGGGAAATATCTGAAATGGATAACTCTTGATCTTTACTGTCTTTTGAAATCCTTGATCAGTGTTGCTGAGTATTCCAGACATTACAATTTGAAGTCACTCAGAGATTCAGGAGGACATGATGTGTACTGGGAGATGTAGTGCAACAGAACAGTTCACCCAAAAAACAGAACATTTTCCACATAATCTCAAGAATAATGTGGCTCTTGAATGTCTCTAAACTGTCATCACTAAGAACACTATAGGTCTTCAGATAGTTTTTAGACTCACACACTATACACTACACTCTTCACCATTAAAAAGATTGCAAAAATGATAATAACTAAGTGACATTTGCAGACAATTGCCCTTAAATCTTTTCTCAAACGTGGTGTTTTTATCTATTCACATAGGTTGCACTTTTTATAGTCCACTATAGATATCATAGTGACTATAAATAACTTTGTAACTACATGTCAACTAACCCACAATGATTTGCATCTACATGTCAACTGAATGTAGACTGTTAAGGTGTATGTTGGATTAGGAAAATAAGTAGACATTTAGCCGTAAAGATACTTATAGTCGAAAAGTAGAATGTTTATGAAGGACTATTAGGTGTTACTGTTGGTGTTAGCATACGTTACAGAGACAGTCTGCTAAATTAGGGATTAGGAATTTAATGCACCACGTAGAGGCGAAGAACACCAGAAAGTGAATTACATTAAATTAACAACATTTTAGGTGATGTTTCGGTGAGCACTGGCAGCGGAATCAATGTCTGAAGTGTTTATGATTACATTATGGGCAGCGCATTAATTTAGAATTGTGATCAAACTGACTGGAACTACCTGTGCATTAAACTGTTTTAATGCACACCTTCCAGCCAATCAGAATCGAGTACTCAAATAGACCATGGTATAATACTTTTAATACTGACTTTATTTTGATAATCCTCTGTAGATATTTTACAAACTATAATCAACTTTGCAATTTATTGTGAACTTAAAGTTTTACCATTTACAGTGTATCTTTTTTATATATTTTACAGTATAACTTTTTACATTCTTAAAAATAATATTTGCTATATTTATTTTATTTCATTCCACTTTACATATTTTAAGTGTGGCATGTATGTGTAAGGGTCGTTTCACATTTGGTTCAATGGGGTATATTCACACGGAGCGATGATGTATGTTCGCTAAAATCTCAGCCAGCTCTGTAACACCCGGAGCGTGTAGCGTCCATTGGATACAATGGTGTTTTTCACTCGGTCGCTTGAAGATGCACATAGGACAACGAGTCAAATTATCCAAACAGTACATCATACATCAACAACCAAAAGGAGAAGCGCTTCAGGCTGTCCGTTTCGAGCTACATTCACAAACAAGAGAAAAGGCTAAGTTAACTTTTGCACTTACTCGATGCATGATGACAAAGGCATATCCTGTAGCAATGTCCAGCCGTAATGTTGTAGGTTTGCTGAAATTTGAACGTTTTCATACTAAACACGTTATTATCAATTTATGAAAAAATACCTCAGCGAGATTTTAGCAAAAGTATTTTATCGCCCCGTATCCATATATAAAATTGTCCGAACCCTAGTTGAATTGCTCCCCCTTCCCCCGCTGGACTGCGTTCATATTATTTTATTTGTTTTTGATCCTTTAGTTTTGTTTCCAAAGCTCCAGTACATAACAGCACTTTCATTTGTCTAACGAATGTACTGCAAATGCTCTTAAGAACGCTGAAGGCGAACAGAAATGAGCTATACAGCTCTCTGCTTGGAGCGCATCAGTCACACTCGTCAGAAAAGTGAGTGAAACACACACAAACACACAAATTATGCAGCTATAATAGCGGTTCACTTCTGCATTGTGGTACGATTGCGTTCATATCAGCAGCGAACCTCACCCCATACCTCCCTTTTTAAGCGGACTCGGGTACGGTTCACGTGTGCGCACCCGGGTACAGAAGCTAGTGTCCACATCATCCAAACAAACTGAATTTTGACGTTATTCAAACCCAGGTGCACATCAAAAGTGTTAAAGCGAAACCGCTCTAAATGTACGATTGAGCAACTGTAGTCAGTTGTGTAGCCATGCAAGGAGTCTTAGAAGATTTAACTTGCAGATCCACCAGCTTTGTTCCTAAAAAAGTGAGGAGGAGAGAAAGTGAGAGTGATGGTGTAAGTAAAAATGCCCCTTGCTCAGTTGTGCATTTTTACCACTCAAAAACACCATCCGAAACATCCATTGCTTTCTGCAGCATGTTAAACAAATTGAGACTGTGTGTGGGGCTTCACGACTCTATTCAACAGTGAAACGCGGAGCGGTCGAGGGAGCGTACATCTGTGTTCCTCCATACACTTCATCATGGGCACAAACCCTGCTCGCCCAGAAGAACATGCTTACAAAGTGATGGGGCTCAGGGTTTTTTTTACCCGGGGCAAGGTACCGATTCGAAACCCCCTCCGCTGCCAAGCACATGGATAGCTACTGATTAGAGGTCTGGCGAGCTTGCTGATGCCAGTTGGGTGAGATGATGGCTGTCGCCACCCTACCTCACCCCGTAGGGCCCACTGGAGAAGACCAAAGACATTTTCCCCTGACAGAGTAGCACATAGCCCTAAACCACGAGGGTCAAAGCATTGAGAATGCAGTATCTCCTCACAACACCAGCACCTTAAAAAATATGTGAATTATCACACAGAAAAATTGCTTCTTTTTGTTAATTTTATCTGTGCTCTTGTTTGCTCTGGCTGAGCTCAAATTTGCTGGTTTTGCAAAATTCTGTGTCCCACTTTTATGTATTTCTTTAAAAGATGTCATTTGTTTACAGATCTGATGGAGAAACACAATGAAATAACAGCAAATCTAGTTTTGCCAAGGTGCCTACGGACAGGCAAACACACACAATCCTTCATGTTCTCCCTGAACGTTTTCTCACATTTGGGAGTTTAAAGGAATTCAGAGGAAAGTTCATAGTCAACATTTTCACGTTCAAAGAAAATGTAAGTTAATTCAATGGCTAGTTTCCATCTTACATTGCATTTCCAACCAATACAGCATATATATATCACCAGAGATATCATGAAAATATGTACTGGTTATTTTTTAAGCTACATTCATAGTACCATATCGGTTTCTCCTCTAAATTTCTATGATATCTAGTCTTATCACCTAATATTTAGGGGATGTCCCTTACATTACGTCAATTTAAGACAGTCTGTTTTGCTGTACCAACAGACATTTTCCAAGAGTTATGCTAACACAATACACACAAATGGAGTTTGCCAATGAGAATTGTGCTTCATAAAAAAATAACACCCTTCAAACCCTGTCGGCCACCTGGGTTTCACATTTCAGAGTTAAGAATATAAAATCAATAATCATTTAGTCATAAGGGTAAATGAAGTAACATGAGATCAAAGTATACCCTTTGGCCATTGAAGTTGCTGTGAGTAATTTATCTCATCAAAAGGCAGTAGTACTAATCCCTGTGCTACTCACTGGAGCTGCCATAGCCAAACTGTATAATCCTTGAGTAAACAAGTTTGCAGAAAAATATGAAAAATCAATAGTTGTTTCCTTCTATCCAAATCGATGGCATGCATCATAAATCCGGCTCTATAAGGAGCCCAATTGTGTGTGTGTGTGTGTGTGTGTGTGTGTGTGTGTGTGTGTGTGTGTGTGTATGTGTATGGTTTTGCTCCCAGTTAATCAGCTTTATTGAGCATAAGGACCTGTATAATTACAGATTTTGTCTGTAAAACTTGATCAATGGTCTAAAAGGCCAGTGAGTAAACGTACTATTGGGAAATCCTGCTGATTGTATTTACGGTTCTCGACTGCTAAACTCACTCACCGTAATGTTGTGCACTGTTGTGTTTGTGCATCACATAAGGGTAATGTGTTGAAAATAATAATAATAAAAATCCTTGTCATTCTATACTTCTTGTTCAAAAACAATAAATAATGATAACAGTAATAGTAACAATGATAATGGTAATTATAATGATAATGATAATGATAATGATAATGATAATGATAATAAATCTTAGATCTTCACATTGTATTATACTTGACAAACATAATACACTGTTTTGTAGAAAATAATAAGAGAAAATATGAAATTGTAAATTAATTATTTAATCTGCAGTTACATACATTTGAATACATTTCAAAATTACTAAATTGCTTTGGAATAGCTGTTTATTTTATTAAACAAACGAGCATTTCCCTGCTGTATACAATGCATGCTATATCACAAAGTCAATGTAATTTACTGTTTTATGCTTTTAGACAGTAAGTCACTAATACCATAAGAATCTATTGTAGGGTAATTTCATAATATCATGTTTAAAAGATTTGCCGCTTCTCTATAAATCGTATAAGAACATTTCACTAATACTTCTCGGAATCTCCTATAATTCCATCATGTTTACTGAGACCAAAATACCACAAGGGTTTCTAATAATGAAAGTTAACCTAGTTAACCTACTGCCCCCTGCTGTTTGGCGCGCGCCTGGCAGCGTCACCTGCGCAGCTCTCAGCCCTCGTGCTGTTTATTTCCTCTGTGTGCCACCATTGCCAAATTAATTTGTTGCGAGTCTTTACAAATTACTTTACGAACGAAAAAAAAAGAAATGCCTAAAGAGTGTATAAACTACTAAAAATTAGACGGACTATTTTGTCTGCGTAGAATGCCTGAAACAATAGCACAGATTTATGAGAGCTAATTCTTATATAGATATATTTAACTATGAAATTACTGGTATGATAACAAAACGATAGATTGTTGGGAAAAAGATGTGTTGTACAGACTATTGTTCACTACTTCTGCAATTGTTTAACATTTCTTGAGGATATGCTATGGTTAAACATTATTTGAAACAAACTTTAGGCTACTTAATTTATTTTATATTCGCGTGTAAAACTTAAAATAGAATAAACACATTACATTTATTTGTTTTCACTGGCATAGGTATAAGCGAAATATTTCGAAAAAAAAAAACTTCACTGTGCCGTGTAAACAAATTTCATTTGCAAATGTCTCTTTAATTTAATACAGTAAGTGATTTAACGCATATCTTCGATAGTTTGTATTCAAGAAAAAGTACATTCTTAGAAATCTGAATAAATAATAAAAACTGTCAATTGACTTGATATTTATATTAAAATTATTTCACGGATGCATTTAATCACCGGTTTTGTATTGAGCCATTAAATAAATGAAAGCTTATACAATTGTATCTGATTAAATAATGAAGCTCATATTTAAATAAACATGCGCTTAACAGTTCGATATATAAAGTACAGGCCTACATTATTTTCTTCTCTGTCTTTCTCACAAATAATTATTGTCCTTCAGATATTATTTTCCTGTTCGTGCAAAGACCTGATGTGAGTGTATGTAATCCTTCTAAATTATGTTTAAATAAATGTTACAAGTATGCTGGAACACTCAGAGACAACTCCTGCTGTCAAGACGGAAGACCTCCTGCGATTAGAGAAATAATAATATGGTCCACGTAGAAGAAAACGCACACCTCCCACCGGCCTGTGCGTGCACTGCTCCTCTTAAACAATTAATACAAGAGCAACAAACACTTAACAGCATGCCCTATATTCAATACATCGTGCAATTGTTCCAAGTTGTCCTTAATTCGAATCAAAAATAAAAGCTACATTGTAGTGTAAATCAATATTAAACATTTTATGTAAGTATATAAAATGCATTCATTAATTGTGGCTTTAAAAGTTGCACCACGCAAATCATTTGAATATAATTCAAATACAAGTACAATTATGAAAATACCCTTAAAGCTATTTATGCAATACAATGTGATCAATGCCTTAAATAAATACTGGATTTTTAGGTGAAGAAATGACATGTGACATCATGTTATCCATCAGCTACTAAATGAACGTTTAATAAAATATATAAAAAAGAAAGGGAAAATGCAATAGATAAACGGCGAAAAGGCGAAGACGACAACGCGCGCTCTGCTTTCTGTGCCGGTTTTGTTCCGGAATTACATTTCACAGCGCGAGAGAGGAGGCGGGGACAGAATATTCAGATGAGGAGTGATTGACAGCCCCAGTTTCTCCAACGCTCTCAGAAACTCGGCTGCTCCTTCCAGCAACTCTTCACTCTACACTCCCGAGCACTAAAAACAAACGGACGCTAGGGGATCTTCATGACGGCATACCGCTGATCTCTCCTCTTTTGGGCTTTTATATATTTTCTTTTATTAGTTTATCCCTCCAGTCGATTGTTAGATGCGCTGAATCCGTTGTTTAAAACCCGTCCTCCTGCTTTCCCTTTCTGGAGAGAACAGTCGAGTCTTTATATAATAATGTCCTATCCTCAGGGTTACCTCTACCAGCCCCCGGGCTCTCTTGCGCTTTACTCCTGTCCGCTGGCCGCCCCGAGGAGCGAGGAGCTGGCCCGGTCCTCCTCCGGTTCAGCGTTCAGCCCGTACCCCGGATCAGCTGCGTTCACAGCCTCCGCCAATGGATTCTCCAGTCCTCTGTCCTATTCAACAGATCCAGCCACGGGATTCCCGTCCTACATGGTAAACAGTTCTGTTATGGATTTAAAGCAATTGCTATTCAGAAGTCATTGTTCTTGATCGGAGTGCATGAATATTGCATGATATGATGGTTTTGCTGAAGGGATATAGTTATAGTTGGGGGTTAGGGAGTTCTGCATGTGTGTTTCAAAGGGAAAGCGTTTGCGGGTCATGAATACAAATGCCATGCACTTGGGCTTGGTGTTGCACTAGTGGAAACAGATACAGATACAATTTAGTCAATCTGAAAATGAATCAAATAAAACCCACGCAAAGTTTTTTTAACCTTAAAAAATACAAACAAGTAATTTAATTTGTAACATTTAAAATATCAAACGTGTTCTAATTTATACGAAACAATATTAAGATTAACAATGTCTGAGGCCCACTTTTTTCTAAGTTTACTTTTAAAATATTGGGCTATTTTTAACAACTATGGGCTATAAGCCTGTTCCGCTTTACCATAAATACACCATTGATGATGATTTACTTGTTAAAGTGCGCTTACAATCCTTGAGTTGGTGCGTAAAATATTATTTTGAGTTTTTATTCGGTTAAGATTCGGAAATGACGTGCAGTTAAATAGGCGTTATTTAATCGTGAACAGATGAATTGCAATGCTAATGACATGGCACATGAAAGCGCTTAAAATGGTCCATATCCAGTGATTTTCTAATAGGATTTGTAATGCTGTGGTTCACTGATATGCTTCTGACAAAACACACTTGCACTGAAAGAGCACTGGCGTAGGAAGGCTGGTGATTATGCAAAATGGCTGCAATTACCCATTATCTGTTATCCACCCCAGTCCCATGTAATTGTGCATTCTGATAATTGCATGAAGGATTAATCATTGTTTATTGGCTTATTTATTATAAGCTTTATATATTTCGCTACACCTTATAATAACTTTCATTAATAACATTAACATTGTATAGCCTAATGGTGAACAGATCATTCGTTAATTTGTATTTAAAAAAGTTATAATGACACGAACATGTAGGCCTATTGAGCTGTTTTAAATACAGAGTGTTTTATTTTTCAAAATAAAGGAATTATTATTTTGATAAGCATTATACAATGTTTGCTAGACGTAATGCAAAAAGTTATTTAAAAGTTTTTTTACAGTTCGTGACACTGTACAAAATGTTGTTTTTAAAGGGCTCTCCGTATGACGCGCACACAACAGGGATGGCAGGAGCGATAAGTTATCATCCTTACGGGAGTCCCGGCTACCCGTACCAGCTCAATGATCCCGCTTACCGGAAAAATGCCACGCGTGACGCGACAGCAACATTAAAAGCGTGGCTGCAGGAACACAGGAAAAATCCTTATCCTACGAAAGGAGAAAAAATCATGCTGGCCATTATTACCAAAATGACCCTCACACAAGTGTCGACTTGGTTCGCTAATGCCAGACGGAGACTAAAAAAAGAAAATAAAATGACATGGGCACCTCGGAATAAAAGTGAAGATGAGGATGAGGATGACGCGGAGGGAGAGAGAAAAGATGAACGCACGGATAAAAACATGGACAACAGCGAGGCGTCGGCCGATGATGAAGGTATTTAAATCGCAAGATAATTTACATGTCTAATATCTGCACGTTATATTTGTATGTTTTTTAGTGCTACACGGGCTTTTGTTAATTGCATAAAATGTTGTGTATTTGATGGTTGTTATCGTATTACTTATTAATTAAAACCTATCGCAGCAATATTAAATTATACATATTTATTACACCCACATTATAAACCCAAATTATATTTTTTTATTAGTATTTAATATAATTAGTTGGCCCCTGCAATTTTAGTTTTAGAGACAATTAATATGTTTTGCATATTTTCGCCACTGAAAACGATTTTTACAACTTAAACTCATTACGTGTTTTATTTTGTGACAGGCATCAGTTTGCACGTAGATGCCATGACAGATCACTCCTGTTCGGTGGAATCGGACGGAGAAAAGGTCACGTGTAGGAACCGGGATCTGGTTTGTGATTCTGGACCTGATACTAAGGACAAGTGCGATGTGAGTGATCTAGACACGAGCAACGAGGAGAGGCAAAGAGGTCCGTCACCTAAACCAGTGACATCCTCTCCCCTGACTGGAGTGGAGACCCCTCTGCTGACCCACCATCACCGGCAGGACGCAGGAAACAACAACAACAAAACTTGCCTGGACAGTCAAATCCAAACTGTTAAACCTAAACTATGGTCATTAGCCGAAATCGCCACTTCGGACCCAAAGCGGCAGCAGCAGCACTTGGGGCAGAACTGCTCCCCGGGCGTTGGCCTTTTGACCTCTACGGCGCCCACTGCATCCCCTGCGGGGGCAGTGTACCCTGCCACCTCCATTTTAGGAAGACCTCTATATTATACCTCTCCGTTTTATAGTAATTACACAAACTATGGCAACTTTAGTCCACTGCAGGGTCAAGGGATTCTGCGCTACAATTCAGCTGGTGAGAGACTTCTGCACAAACAAAGTGACGACCCCCTACTTAAGACTAACCCAAATCAGATTGAACAACATTTCAGGGCCTCCATTGCAGAATCCAAAAAAGGTGCGTAAATGGTGTAATCCTATTGATCTTAGTTTACTTAATTTAGAAAGCCTGCGAAACGCACTATTTAACGTGTAAGCTAAATAATGTCTTTTTTATTAAATATATTAAACACGTTTAATATTACAACATTGTTTTAAGGTTTTACAAAATACTCAATTCTTTATAAGATGATTTCTATTATACGTATATTTTTTGTCAAAACCTTTACAACCCCAAGATAAAAAAATACTTTTCAGTTTAATGTTTGAAAGGGATCGTTTTTTATTTGTCGTCATTTTTATTTATAATCGAAGGCAATATTCAAGTATAACTTATATCTGTCAAATCAATGTTGTTTATTCCATTTTTTTATTTCTTACAGACTCTCCTGAGGTGTTCACAGTAAGAACCCAGTCTTACCTCTCAAGTTAATTACGAGGAAGATTCTTCAAGTAAGTAATTCATTTTAGTACACAAGGTGTAGGTTAAGTGACATTTTGATAGATATTTTGATCATAAAAATGGAATGTTTCCAAATACAACTTCCTCATATGTTGTTGCCACTGTTGAGTGTAATATGAGGCCCTACTATGAAACTTACCGCACATGGCTACTAGTTGTTTAACAAATGGGCATTTCTAAATTCTATTCTATTGCTAGATTTGTTTGTGTGTTTGTGGAAAATCGACTGATTTTCCTAACTGATAAGGTTTTGTTTCCTTGGTTCACAGGTAGGTGTCACAATTGCTTTGAACAAAGCGAACAAGCCATCACCTCTCTCTCCCCAAGCTGTTTTAAACTTACATTTGCTCCTTTACGCGGATCCTTTTGTGTGCCACTGTACACCCACGGACTACAGAGCACCTGCCTAAAGACATTATAACCATTAAACTTAAGATTGTGGAAAAGACAAGAAACAATCAAAGGAGGCCGAAAATATTAAGGCAAAATGGCGAATTTTAAATGGATGAACTGTTCATTTATTGACAAAGTTCGTTTTTTCTCAACTTGTATGACTTTTCGATGAGGAA
This sequence comes from Triplophysa bombifrons, assembly GCA_029783895.1. NCBI lineage: Eukaryota > Metazoa > Chordata > Actinopteri > Cypriniformes > Nemacheilidae > Triplophysa > Triplophysa bombifrons. Next base: position 12,692,080 of record CM056455.1, read on the forward strand.
ACATATTTCTCAGGATCCATATAGTAGCTTCTTTGCCACAATTTGTGTACACGCGTGGAAAATTATAGCACTCCTACGAGACTTTATCTGCTATAGAGGTGTGAGGTGTAATGGAGAACTCGGGACTGGTATAAACTTGACTAAGAGTGGAATACATTTGATATTTATTTTTGTAATACCGGCGACAGCCTATAATTTATGCAAGTTGTATTGCAATGGTAACTGAACATTGTTTTGTAAATATATTATGATTGGTTTTTATTTAAAAAAGCCTAAGTTACACAATGTTGTTAACAAGGAGACTTTTACTAATTTATATCTCTGATCTGTAAATAAAATGCGCTAGTCTGCACTGGCACCATTTGAAGTGGCCTGTTTTTAGAAGTTTTATATGTTCTTTTTTTCTAATCAGCTACTAAATACATCATTACAGATAATGCCAATTTACTGGTATTTTATGTGATCAAAAAACATGGAGATCATAAAATGGCAGTTGGTAAATTTAGATTTCATGTTGATCAATTATGCAATTTAAATAGTTTTAGGCTAATGTTATTATTTTCTTTTTTACTTATTTTTTTTTAATCTAGTGTCTCTGAATATCAACTCTGAATGCTGAATGTGGTCTTGATAGCGGTGAATAATAGAGGCTGCTCATAATCCAGCCCTTCATCTATTTTTTAGCATGATGAATACAGGGCTGGAAAGGAAGCGTTATGAGCTCCCGGCGGGGTTTAAAGATGGTCAGTCGGGCTTCATTATAGACCGATATTGAACGATCCATAAAATCGTGTCTAAACATCTGCCAGCTCCAATGTTGCACGTGTGTGATGGGAATGACGTCTCTATACGCGCCACTCCGTTAAAATTTAAAGGCGTTAGTTAAACAGAGTATTACTCGCGGTGTGTTAACCTTGACAACCTTAAAATACAGAGGAAAAAAAAACATCAAAATAATAAGTTATAATACGGTGGGCCATATTCCAAAATAGAAGGCCTACACAACAATAATAAAAACATTTACATGATAATAGCAACAACAATAGCCTAATAATAATATAACAAAATAACATTATTATCATATAGCAAGTGGGCTAAACGTTTTTTTTGTTTGTAAATAGCTTTTATTTTACATGCTCCAAGTTACTGTTAAAGATAGGCTTCCTTTCGTATTTTAATAACCATTACAAACATCAGTGCTAGAAATTTTATTATCATTATTTTGTAATGTTTTACGTTTAGCCTATTTAACGCCATGAATTGTTTAATACTTTTTAATACTAATTTGAAAGTAGCCTACTATTATGAATTCGGCCACTTTTTACTGCAATATAACGTCTGTTTTTTGTGTGTTACGCTTGTGCTCATATCTGAGCGAAAGACTTCATTATTCGAGGTGAATTATTAAAATTCAGGCTTTAATCTCAGGTGGGATCCCAAGGGAATCGAGCACTGTTGTCAAAATGGCACCACAGGCGGTTTCCATTCATACTCCCTTCAAATGTCAACATTTGTTCTCAATAAAAAGAGTTATTGTTTCTGTAAAACAGCCTTTGAAAACATCAAAGAAGTTCAGCCACCTCCGTTTGATTGGGATCAGGTAAAGGTGAGGAAAAAGAGCGCGTGAATTATTAGACAGCAGCTCGAATTGATTTTGCCTCATAATTTGCGGCATTTTAGATTTGTTTATATTTATTTAGTGTATTCATTTAAAACAGTATTTAATACACAGTATTAAATATTAAATGTTTAATTTGTAGTCATTTGTTCGTAATATTAGTATTTCCTAAACCTGAGCCCACGCGGACGTATACAAATATATGAGTTTTGTTTAGTCACTGCGCACGTTTATTATAAGTTTTCGGAAAATAAATAAATAAACAAACAAAAAAGCAAATACGTTATTTTATAAAGACTGGCATCGCTATTTGGGAGCTGTTGTTTTTAGTTAATGTGTGTAAATGGTCTGTATGCCTTTTCCTCTCTCTCCATCTGTGCGAAAATGTGCCCGTGTGCAACACATATGCTGAACCCGCATAGTTCAGTGAATCCAAGTGGAGAGGGCAAGCACATTAAGACACTTCCAAAAAGCAGTCTCTAATGGCCTCCCTCTATTCTGCACCGTTTATCTTTACAACTTTAATCTACCATTAGAGTCAGGCAATAAATAACATTTCGGTTCAGTAAAGGAGAAAAAATGTATTATCAAATCGACTACATGTGGGTTTAATAAGATACATCAAAGTCTCAGAAGCTTTAAAAGCGAGTCTTGGGTCGGTTGGTCCATAAAGGTGTCATATAAGATGTCCTCCCATTAGACTGATCAAGGCGGGAGAGAGAGAGTTTGTCCACAAAAGATTCTTAATAACATCATTAGACCCCTCAGCTAAACATTAAGCCTCTAACTGACTATATAGTTCAAGACATGTCAAAAAAAGTATACAATCAATCGTAAGTTATAAACTATTTGTTGTTCAAGTAAGTTGCTTTAGTAACTGGTGTTTTCCTTAAGCACAGAGGTGTAGTATTAAATTCCTCTATCATTTGTTTCCTATTTCCTTAACTGTTAACACACAGAAGCAAATATTTTTGTGTTTGTCACTTTTCGCAGCTAATATTTATAAAGACTAAAACTAAAAGCTCTCTTTACAAAAAGTATTCCAATACTCTTTAAGGAACTTTTCTCCATGGAAATGTGTTAAACGTTTGTGTTGCTTGTGTATGAAAAGGTTTTTCATAAATGTTCGAGGGGGGCTGACTGGGCTGAAATAGTGGCAAAATGACAAGGAAAGCAGAGGGAGAAGAAAGAAAAATATTGGTGGAGTTTAATTAGGGTGTGGAGGGCTCAGTAATTCAGCAGATGAGGGCAGGCCTGGGGAATGCTATGTTTTAATATGTCTCTCTTTGCACTAATAAGAAATGTAACTGAATATGTTTAAACATTCTTGCTGGCTGTCTCTCACGTTCTTTTAATTAAAACACACAAATATAATTACAAGCATTAAAGACAAAGTGAAGCACAAATGAAATGGAAAAACTAAATTACTGTCACAGTTATTGTAAACCGAACATTTTGAATGTGCTGCTATTAGTTCCAAATGCAAATATGCTATAAACCTAAAATGCCTTTGTAATGCTATAATATAAAACAGCAAACAAATGAATAAATCAGACATTTAAATCAAAGCATTTTGTATTCTATAACCAACATAACTGAACAATATTACATTTTCTGCAAAAGAAATCAGTAACAAAGGCTAAACGTTGACCAATGATATTTTTCGTAGGCTATCCTTCCTGGTCGGTCTGTGGACATTAGCCTGGATTATGAGCATTTTCATCAGTCAACACAATCAATGTTTCTTTCATGCAAGCGTATCATATTTACCGCCGTCAGACTCTTTAACTTGATAGAATGAATCCTATCCCGTGATCTGATGTGATCTCATACGCCTGATCTCACCTGATCTCTCACATCACATGTTTCTCTCTGTTAACACTGAGATATAATTCAAGTAAGACGCCTGTGTTAATGAGCATGCTCTCATGAACTAACACAAACATTTTGTCGCCATTAGCACCAAATGGACTGGGGCTAAAGTTTAAAATAAGCTATCCTGTCCACGTACGCACTTGCCCTCCTAGCTTTTCTCTCGGTCCCTCTTTTACATCGCACATTACAATTCTGTTGTGTCTTGGAGACAAACATAATATCCCCAAAGAGCCTCGTGTGTACAAGAGAATGCTGCGGACAGCGGCCATTAGCCAAGCAAGAGCATTAAATGAAGCCCCACCAATATCAATGCTTATTAAAATTCTGTTTAGCAAGGCCTTGCTGGAATGCTAATGGGCTAGCTGCCCTTAACTCGTGGTTCGTCGGCTAAAGACTGTGACGGGGGCAGCCAGAGAGGTTTTTTGTTTTAGAGGGCCGTGTTCGGTTGATAGCATCTGCTCCAGCCGAGCTCAGGGTCAGACCACAGCTCGCCACTAAGTCATTAGCTCAAATTACTCTTGCTAGTTTTTCTCGAGTTGTGCGAGGCTAAGGCACTGGATCTCGCCCGGCTGCTGCCCGGCTGCTTGTGGCTCCCCTGGAAGCCAATACTCTCCTAGGGGATCAGGGCGGCATTAACCCTCTATCCCCTCTCTAGTAGAGTTCACCAATGCCTATGCTTCCCCCAGACAAATATAGCAGCCCTGAATGCAACAGGAAGATTAGGATCTATTGGGTAGCATCTCGCAAGCCAAATCCCCACAGGATTGTTGACCCTTTGAAGTTCTCGGTGAGTTTGCTTACACAGAAGTTTACACAGTTAAGTCGGGATTTGACAAGACTCGGGGATGTGGACTTTCGCAACCTGCCATTCTTTGAAAGCAGAACTACAATACCCAGAATACCCCTTTTTTAGTAGGATTCACCCAGATGTTATACTCAGGGTTACATTTTAAATACAGTTTTATCTCACCAGAGTTTTATCTACTTATCTCGACAAATAAAGTGCATAATTTTCAACTTCAGCCCTTGTGAAATTCCACTTGTTTAATATGTGTGTTTATGTTTTGAAAAGGATTGTGGCCTCAGATTCTTGTTTGAGAGCATTCAAGTTTTCCTGTAGCTCAGTGGTAAAAGCATTGCGTGAACAACACAAGGTTGTGGGTTCGATTCCAGGGAATTGCACAAACTTAGAAACAAATGTATAGGATAATGCAATGAAAGTTGCTTTGGATTAAAGTGTCTACCAAATGCATAAATGTAAATGTAAGTTGTACTAAAAGATACAATATTGTCTTAGATATTTTGATTCCAAAGATCATTGAGAAGCCCTTATAAATGATTGTTCTGTATTCTTAACATTTCATGAACTGCATCTTTTAGCAGAAGTTTGATTCATTTTCAAAATAACGTTGTAATGAAAGGGTCTGTAAATATTTAAGAAAAAGCCTAAACATTAAACACTCACACATACAGTTGTTCTGTGGTCTCAGCTGTGGCATCTGGACAGAGGCAGAGAGAGATCAGCAGGTGCATGAGCTGAAATGAAAAGCTACGCTTTCTCTTTCAATTGTGTTGTGCTGTATTTAAAACGAGCATGACATGAGTTTCATACCTTTTCCACCCGTGTCCTCCCTTGAGCTGGGTTTGCCAGATTTCCATGTTAAATGCTATCTGTCAGGTTTATCAGCTAATTTGCAGTGACTGCCATTAAAGCGCTTCTCTATCTTGGGAAAGCCAAGCCACAGAGCAAACTCTCAAAGCTCTTTTATGTGATACATCATTAGGGTTGTGAAACAAGAATATGCTCCGAAACACCTGAAAAAGCCAACACGTTTTTGATTGATGCTTGTTTAACATAAAGAAAAATCATGCAAGTTTCATTTTTTGCAATAATCCCCCCAAAAGCTATAAAAATATACTATAAAATTGATTCAACAACTTTGTGATGCAAAGTGTTTCCAGATTGCCGTGTGACATGACAACCACAGCCAATCAGAACTTTTTAAGTTTAATGTTCAGTTATTGAGTAAGATTTTGGGCGAATGATATTTCACATTGGCTAGGGCTATACAGTAAAGTAATGACACTTACCTGGTTGATATGTTTTGAGTTTGTCTCTGTCTGTTCATGTCAGAATTGTGCAGTTCACAAAAAACATTATTAGTTAGCCAGCTTTCCTGTAGCTCAGTGGTTAGAGCATGGCAGTAACCAAGCCAAGGTCATGGGTTCGATCAAAGGGGATTGCAGATACTTAGAAACAAAAATGTATAGGATAATGCGAAGTAAGTTGCTTTTTTCTGCCGAATGCTTAAATGTAAATGTTAGCCACATCATGCAAGACTAACAGTTGCCAGATAAAAACATGGGCAGGCTTCCTGACATTTCAGAACACAAAGAAAAACACAACAGACATTGATCTTCTGTCTCTGCGCTCTATTTATATTTTGGTTAAGGTCAATTTAAAGACAAATGGTATGTGGTGAGCTGTTATAAAGATTGACAAGTGGGGTGCCAACAACTGCGGCCAGCCGAGCCACTGCTTTGTGTGAATATGTGTAAATATGTGTAATTGGAAGGTTTAAAATAGTGTACAGCCAAAATACTTCCTCAAGAGGGACAGAGACTATATATTTTCTATCATTATTTAGCATATTTTAGAAGTGGAAATGTCAGGAGTTCAGCCACAGCTCTTTTCCTCAGAAACCCTCTAAAGCTGATATAATTCAAAGCAGAGACGCTTAAAACAGCTGAAATGTATGAACGTAGTGTTTACTTTGGTCTGTTGCATAGTTGGCAATGCAACCATGCTTACACATGCTAAATAAATCTGCACTCTCTTCATGCTTATTGTCTGAACGTCCTCGCAACAATTATTCTCAATTACTAGACGTGCCTGTGAAAAAAAGTATCAAGAGACTCTATTTAAGTGTGATATTAAGTTATCCAAAATGAATTGTGATTATAGAGTGCAACTCAAGTACGAGATACAAGGAGGCAAATGATTCTCTTGATAGGATTATACAAGTATGAACCACTTCTAAAGGTTAATCTGCATATCTCATTAAGGATACACTAGTTTTAAATCCACTAATAACAGAAATGTGCAGATTAATTCCCTGTGAAGCACATTTATTCTGAAAACACTATCTATTAGCCAAGGATCTTTTATATGGCTAAACAAATTATTTTTGTCTTATTTAAGTACATTTAAAGGCAGTTTTCAAGACTAATTATCAAAGATGGAAGGATGAAAGTTACTGCTATGTATTATTTGTAATGCATTATGGGAATGAAGAAAATGTAACCCCAGGGTTCTTTTTTCATTTTTAAATTTTCATATTGTTAAAATGAATCTGTGAATCAGTGCAGCTGTACAGTTGAAAGCTTTGATCTCTGCTATTCCTATGACATACAGTTCCACAATGCTTCTTATTTTGGCTAACAGCCACACATTTAAGACAGAAAGACCACAGGAACCATACTCTGACTTGTTTTCCAATGTCATTTAGAGGCAGGGTTATCTGAAATAGATTATTCCACAATAACAGACCAGTGCAGAAAAAGCAAACAACACAGAGAAATGTAAGCTTAAGGTGCAAGTTCTACCGGTAAAAATCAAATGTTACGTCATCATTCTACGTATGAGTATATACGTATTCTAGTATATAAGTACGGTACTGACCCTCTTCTCATTCCCAGACATCGAAGTAAGGGTTCATGTTTTTAGAATTTCAATCTTTTCAGAAACAATCAACACCTATTCAGAATGTATAGTTCTGTTCACGAAAGTACTCTGAACATATTTTATTTCGCTTCATGTCACCTCAAAAACTTAAAAACACTCATTGTATCATTATCTTAAATATGACTGTGTTAGTGGCGGAATGATAAATATATAAGATTGGAGCTGCCAGATTAATGCTTTTTCCATGTTAGACGGTCAGCAAGCATGTCGTCACAAATTGAAACCAACAGTAATTCGTCAATCAATAACTATGTGAAAAGGAAAGCAAACTTACCATTTGAGTGTCAATTACAAGTTGTCTGTGACACATATACATCATCGTGTACACACACATTCACATAAACATACATGCATATCAGTCCACACTAAAGCTCAGAGCATTAACCCTTTGCCAGCAAAACAGCAAAACACTGTCTGAAATGTGATGTGAGAAGGTTATTATTCACATCAAGATCAGAACACTGGAATCCCCCTTTGGGGTCAACGTTTCTGCTTCTTTCACCCCTTCATGCCCTGCCCAGCCCAGCCCATCAAATTAAAGGCAACCCTCTCGTGTTCAAACTCCCTCTTACCCTCCTTGTCTGCAAATACAGTAGCTTCCCAATCACAATCCAAGAGTGTAAGAGAGAGCGGCCTCCAATCTCAAAGTGCTTAATCGAGGCATCTCCCTGAGTGGAACATGCCTTTAAAGATGATCCCCACCCGGCCAAGTCACACAGAAATATTAGTCTTTTTTCATCTAATCAGTCTATCCTTATGCTCAAGATTTCAATTAGAACCTCTCTGCGATTCAAGCCAGCTGTTTCCTGCAACTTGGCTGAGAACAAGGTGGAGAAAGACAGGCAACCCAATCCACTGCAACACTCGACTGTGCTCAGCACAGCCCGGCCATAATTATACAGGCTGGCTAGCAGCTTAAAGCTTTCTATTAGTGCTGTAATGTTGGGGCTGCTGTGTACACTAATTCAATCAGGTCAATGAAGACCCACGCGTCTGCAAGACTCACACTTTTCACGTTCTGTCTGACATGGACGGGGCAGAAGAAAGGAGGGATGAGTCTGCTTTTTCTTTTCAAAATGATAAGTTGCAACGGCTGTCTGCGTGAGGAATGCACAGACACATTAAGCTGGATATCAGAGCAGGGAGATTATGAGATGTATTGTGTCTGATTTGGACAGAAGTGAAAGGGAGGAGGGGAACCACTTTAAGGCGATAGAGAGGCAACAATATATCTGCATGTGCTTGCTGAACGGGGCTGATAAAATATTGACTCTCCGGTTTTGCAGGCATAATATGGTGAGGTCCAAAATAAAGCTTGACTTGCTGATGGTGCTCCCAGGTTGAACAGTGTACCTGACAGCAAATTCTTTTTCTTCTTCTTCATCAAAAAAAGGAAAGGGCACATTAGAAAGAACTTTTTTATTTCGTCATGCGAGTGGACCTTTGTGTTGAAAGAGCAGGAAAGCTTCCCCCTCAAAAACCCCATCTCCATCGGCACATGACTATTTCTGTATTCTGGTGGTTGCCCGCCCCAGCATTTTTGTGCATTCATTTTTATGCAAGGTGTAAATGGTAGGATCAGATACAGAAGTAGCTTTGATACACCTTGCGGTTGAAAGCAAAGTATTCAAATTATGTAGGTCTGTGATGTTCACAAAACACACTGTGCTGATGTTTGATATGCACAATTTATGTTACTGCAGTAACATAACCGAGAAGTCTTTGACACTAAGACGGCCATGAGTGTTTATAAGGCTTTTTTCCAATTGTAAGGCAATAAATTGCACAAAAGTTAACATCTTATTGATTGATTATACTCCTAACATAGCTTGGGGAAAAAATAAGTATAATAATGGCAACAAATAAAAAGTCCATTTACCACGTTTTATGCTTTCTGATAATTTGCTTAATGTATTATTTTCTGAAAATATCTCTATACCATAGATCTGAAAGACTTTGTATGACACGGGTTATATGGAATACTTTCATCCTGCTTTACTATCAAAAGTATCTTCCATTTGTTTGCAGACCTGACAAGGAACAAATTGTCAATTTTTACACCAGCATACCAGTACAACCATCTCCATGTCTAACGTTTATCTTCTACTGCCCCCTCTGTGCTGAAGCCGAAAGTGAAGCCACGTATCCCTTCAAGCATGAAGTATGAATGAATTGCACAGCTGAAACGACAACACCGCACTTTGGTCACCGTGTAGTATTTCACTCCTGTTCTACGTTCTATATGCATTTCATGAAACGTTCTATTATAAAGCCACAACGGCTGCAACTGGGTAAACAAGCTGAAGATCAAAATGAAAACTCTTTTACATGCTTTCCTGCATTGTTTTGATTCTGTTCTGGCTAATGTTTGATTTGCAGCCTGGATTCTCCTTCATGTGTGTTTTTACATGTCTCTTTATGTGGGCTGGACTTGGTGCCCTTGGCCTTGATACACCACACCTGTTTTAGTAATAAAGTCCCCCCCAAAACACACACACTGTACTGGTGCCAGATCCAGACCGCCACGGGCCCAGGGGTAACCGCACACAGGGGCTGGCTGTTTTCTTCCACCCTGTGCCTTTAACAGCAGATGTGTTTAATTATTGCTATAAACACCACTTCATGCGTGCCCATTCTGCCTCACAGCACACTAAAGAAACTAAACAGATTGTATAACACAGTGTCCTATTGCTGTCTGCAAGGGATTTGGAAAATAAAACACTTCCTTTTTGACTTTGAATCGGTTGGCAAAGGCCACACAGAATGAGGAATGTACTCCCGGGGCGCGGGAGGGGAGGGGATTGTGGGAAAACTTTAATTAAAAGCTTGTCAGTACAATTTCACCTGGGTGAAATAACCCCTCCTGACTGCGCGCTTTGCTGGCACGCTGTCTGTAGAAGGACAGTTTGGGAAGGCAATTGAATCAGGGAAAGCTTTCCTGAAACCGAGTGATACAAGCAGGATTCTTCTGCAGAGATTGGGCTGTGTCGTTGCTAACTGATAGCCTATGCAGTTGCTGTGTCCATACACGGCTACTGTACAGAACATTATTTTTCTACTGTTCTCTGTGGGGAAGGACCAGCACGTAACCGAGTTCTGACCCCGTGGCGGCTCTCCAAACACATGTTTTCAATCCTCATTCATTTTTGAGTTTTGTCATCTGAATCTTTTGTGGGACTGAAATGTGAGTCTCAACAAGCTACAAAAGGTTCTGTCTTCATGGTGCATTCAGCCAAGCTGGCAAAAATCAGCGAATATGCAAAATATATTTTTGAGCGTGGAGTTGGACATTGCGTTGAACTCTAAATGGGACTTTCTCCATGTTGGTAAGAAATGTTGCCACACTGGAGGGCACATGGCACATGAGACGGACCATTCATTTAAAGGTGGAGTGACTGATTTGGAAAGGTACTTAATTTAGCCTGCTGGCACTGAAATTATAATCCCACCCTATATGCGATTCGCCGTCCAAAGCAACACCTCCTCCAAACACATGAATGTATTTCGTAATTCCTCGTAACGAATTACAAACTAAATCCATTAAATTATTCTAAAATCATGTACATACCTGTCCAAATGAAAGAGAGCAACCATGCTATCGTCTTTCAGATCCTTTGCCTGCTGGAGCTGTCTCCATCGTGTAAAAGCTGAACCGATGTCAATTCAAGTTTTTCCTCCTTCATGATCCAGACGCTTTTTCATCTCTGCTTTTACAAAAAATGATTTCCGTTTTGTAGATTTACTTGTTGTCGGTTCCGCAAGAAAGTTTGATTGTTGCTGATTTAAAGTGAAAGTGACCTATTTGTCAGGTGTGGTGACCCATACCGGAAATGTGACCTCTGCTTTTAACCCATCCAGTGGGTAGTGAACACACGCACAGCAAGGGGTGAACACACATATACCCGAGCAGTTAGGGGTAAGGTGCCTGGCTCAAGGGCCCCTTAATCATTACCCGCCGGCCCTGAGGATCGAACTGGCAACCTTCTGGTCACGGACATGACGTATGATGTCAGCGTGAACAGGGTGTGCAGTGGTATGAGAAATAGGTTGGCTGAAAATGTACATGTGACCTGTCACAGCGTTCCGCCAGAACGTTTTTATTGGTTAAACGTCTTTTTGTTCTATGCCTTTCACAGTCGATATATAACAATAAAATTATTATTTGACCAGTATACTTGATTGATATTAGGATGTAAAGAGATTTCCATCCATCATTACAAAAAACATTTCTGGACAGGATCACCTATTCTGCCTCTAAAATAAACAAATGAGAGAAATCACAGCAATCAATATTGCATCTAAAGACGGTTGGAAAGTCTGGAAGTCATCTTCCATTTCTAAAAGTTCATGCACATTACCTAGCGCAGAGACCCCAAACATATACTTAAGTGTTCCTGTACACAAACCAAGAACAAAGATTGGAAATTAGAAGTGCCCATGTCTTCGTGGTCAGGACCAATCCCACATATAGCAGCTGAGATCCATAAAGCAGTTGTATGCTAAGAGCATCTTAAGATAGCTTGTTATAGACACAGAGATGTTTCCTTAAACCATTGAAGCCTGTGACCAACAAGTTAAGTAAATAATACTTTGACAGAAATATCTGTTATCATATACTTAATCATTTTGTTATTTTAAACCAGCCTATCTTTTGCATAAACAAGGTGCACTTATTTTCTATTTAGGTTTTGAAAAAGTAAATTCAATCATGATCAAGAGGGATGACAAGAGCATTCTGAAACAAAGAAAAATTCAGATTGAAACATTTGTGACTGCTGATTGGTCAATAAAGCAATATTCATAATATTAAGTAAATAATGCCTCTTAATCTTTAAGCCGTTATGTCTAATTTACACATACCATACCATTTATGTGTTATATATACAGTACAGTGTGCTGTATGCATCTGTTTTAATCACATGCATGATGTGCATAATGGCAGATGTAACCCTTTAATATTTCAATAAATCCAGTGGGGCCCAGAGGGGAATCTTGGGAAGTTTTTAACGTTTATGAGATGTGAGAGTAGCTCTCTCAGGAATTAGCCTCATGCCCTCTCTGTCATCCGACCACAGCTATTGGAGGATGCATCTGTGCATGTCTTACTGGATCTGATTAGGTGCAAATGAAATCTTCATCTATTGTCGGAGCATATTAAAGGAATGAAAGGAAGGATGCCTTTGTTCAGAACTTGAGTACATTTACATTTAGTCATTTAGCAGACATTTTATCCAAAGCGACTTACAAATGAGGTAAACAATAGAAGCAATTGGAACAACATAAGGACAAGGAAAAGCATTAGTGCACTAAAAACTGGTCTCATGTGACCTACCACAGTATGCAAAGCAAAGGATTTTTTTTTAAGGATAAGAAAGAGTAGAAAATAAATGTAAGTCAGAGCTAATTGGTAAGGTGTTGACGAAGACAAAAACCATTAGGATATTAAGTAAAGATCATGTTCCATGAAGATAATTTGTAAATTCAAAATATAAATTTCAAAAATAAATATCGAACATTAAGTGGATGCAGCAAAATTGCTAACTAAACTTTTTCACCCACTCGTTTGGTATCTCCTTATGTAAAGTTTAGAAATTCAGATTTCAGGTTCATCTACTCTCCTCAACGTCATTCAGTGGTAAGCCCAAAGATACCATTTAAACAAACCTGTTTTGTGAGCAACGGCTTGCTACCACCTCTGATTTTTGCCAAATAATGTCCTATCCAGACAAACCCTACATCAATGGAAAGCTTGTTTATTTAGCTTTCAGATGATGTATAAATATCCTTAAAAATGTGTCGCATGAAACTGGTTTTGTTGTCCAGGTCATATAAATATATATGTATTTATATGACCTGGAACAAGCAATAACCAAATAATGTTACCACAATGACCAATTTGCTCATAATGATTTGTTTTACCTTAATATTTATTTTCCCTAATGTGGCTGTAAATGTTGGATGAGATCTGACCTTCCTTCAAATTTCTTCCTGTGTGTTCAGCAAAACAAATAAAGAAGAAGACGAATCTAAGGGTGAGTAAATGATGACAGAATTTTTATTTTGGGGTGAAGTATCCCTGAAGGGGAATAAATAATATGCAAAAATATATTTTTTTTCCAAACAAGTTTTGAACACTTTTGCTGACAAACGTTATATGTGCACTTTGGTCCTGCCCCAAACTCCAATTCACTCCAAATCTCCAATCTTGTCCCACCATTGATCTAGAAATGAAACCCCAAATTAATAATAATAATACAAATACCAGAAATTATCATAAATCAAATATATATCTATCAAACAATGGAAAATGTTATACATCTTATTAATACTTATTAAATGGGAAAACAATTATTATATTTGTGTGATAAACAAATACTTGTGGGATAAACAATTCCACTTTCACAGTTTTGCTCCTGATTTCAGATTTTGAGGCAGCCAGCAAGAAATGCACAAATATGACACAAAAAAACACAGTTGTGCCAGCCCATTCAGTGTTCCCTACTGTCAATTACTCCAAAACATATGTGTTTTGCATTGCAGATCCAGGCCTGCGACTGACAGCAGTAAATCCATTTCCTCCACTCCTAGGGTCTCTCTGCCCAGGCTGGGAATTAGTGTTTGGGGAGGGGGATCTACCGGCTTCTACTGATAACATGCTGGCTGAACTAACCAAAGACTGTCTGCAGGCATGCATTAAGCATCTCGATGGCACTTACCAAGCCCTTATTCTGCTTCAGACGTCTGCACGCGGAACGCACGGGCAGGGCTTTGATATGGAACTAGCAGAAAGCAGCTTTTGACTGATTGAGTGTTTTGGGGAGATACTGAACAGCGTGTGTATGTGTGCCTTCGTCTATTGTGAATGTTTGCGTGTGCAGTTTCAACGTGGAATTTGTGTATCTGCGCTTTTCTGAAAATGAACAAAGCAACGTTTGTGAAAAAGGGTGATAGCAAGAGAGAAGAATATGAGAGATACGTTGAACTGGACATTATAATTTCTTTAAATGTGGTTTGTTGTTGATTTTATACAAATCACAATCACACAAAGATGTTTTATGAAAACTGATTTGATTTTTTAAACTAACATTATACAAAAATATAGGCCCGGTTTCATAGACAAGCCTTAGCAATCCAGGACTATGCCCATCGTCAATTTAGGCTATTGAAGTCACTTTTATTAAAATGCCATAGAAAAAACATTTTTGATGTGCATCTTGAAACAAAACAATGACACAGACATATTTTTGGATATGTCAGGGGAAGTTATTTTCAGTTAAAACAGGTCAAAATACATTTTAGTCTGGGATTAGTCTTAAACCTTGTCTGTGAAATTAGGGCATAATGTAATAAAAACAAAATCATTTTTGTCCCTCTGTGTACTTATAATGTAAATTTATCTAATATATAAACGATAAAAAAAATATAAAAAGGCAAACATTTTATTATATTAAAATAGATTTTCATCAGTAGGAAAAGTAGTTGAAATTTGTCTGCTGCATTAAAGTGATAGCTCATCCCAAAATGTGAATTCTGTCATCATTCACTCAACCTCTTGACATTTTAAACCTGTATGACTTTCGTTCTTCCGCAGCACACGAAAGAAGATATTTTGATGGATGTTGTTAACTGGCCCCCACTTGCATTGGTTTTGTGTACATAGAATAGAAGTGAATGGGAGCCAGTGCTGCTCGCTTACCAACTTTCTACAAAATATCATTGTAGTGGAGTAGGCGGGGCGAGACCGTGGTTCGAGGCCGGTAAGTAATTGTTAATTAGCGCCAGTGGTGCGCACACCGGCCTCGCATCACGTAGGAGATTGGGAGCATATAAAGAAACAATGGCGACCGGACCGTCGAAGAGAGAGGAGCGGGCCCGAACTTGTGTTTGTATATGTATTTATGTTTTGTACTGTTTATGTTCTATTATTATTTTGATTAAATGTTTTCAATGCCTTCCGGTTCTCGCCTCCTTCCTTCCCTTTTATTGAGATTTGTTACAATCATCTTTCGTGTTCTGGGAACATTGACAAGAGGGTGAGTAAATCACAGAATTTTCATTTTTTCGTGAACTTAGTTCTACTATAGAGTGATCAGTCACTTGGCAATTAAATGGGGTCATCGGTCGGCTGCTGTGTTGTGGCATGTTTAAAAAATTCCATCACATTGTTTTATATGTGCGAACACAAATCAGCGGTGCCTTTCTGTGTCCGGCATCAGTGCTCGTCTACAACTCTTGTCCACTGTGTGACCCACTTTATGACTGAGGTGGTCGGCTTGGTGTCTTTGGAACTTTTAAAGATGGCTGCATCTAAGTTGTCTGTTCAGAGATCTGTGCACCAGCTAAGCAACTTCTATAGAGATGAATGATGCAGAGAGATGCATTCAGGTATTAGAAGGTTGTTGGTTGTAGGAGTACACAGCAAGTTAAGTATAGCTAAAGTTACTAAATACAGTAACTCAGAAAAAAAACGTACATGACATTGAGCAAATTCAAGATTCGATGTCAAGGTGAAAGATGTAAAGGTAAAAAAGAATGTGGAGAAAGAAAATACTGTAAGTGATACTAACACGATTCACCAGAAAGATTTTATCAGAAAATTGACAGCCAATCAATCAACAGAGATGAATATAGCAAAACATTTTTTGGTATTGTCAAGATAAAGTAAGTATACTGTATATTTGCTCGGTTTGGACCACATTAATGACTATCAAAACTGTAAATTTGATGGGCTATTGGCTGGAGAACAACACACACCTGTCACGGTATGTTTAACAACACGTTTTTCCTATCTGAATGATAAAATTTCACCAATGTGAATTTGGATTTACTTAAAAGTGATTCAATGCAAGAGAATACTGCAAAATGAGATGGGGCCTTCAGGATCGAGCTTGACTTGAAACTATCGTGTTACAAAGATGCCACACGATGCTTCAATCAATACAGATTCTCTCCATCAAAAATGACCTGTGGTTAAACACAATCCACACAATTCCCCCCAAGGCCGCTTCACCCGATGCTCTCACAATTCACAAAGTAACCGCGTCTTCAAAAGAAATCTTTAATCACCCAGGGCATCTCATTTAGCAATGTCAAAACAGAATTATACTCTCAGCAATAGGAGTAACCGAATAAAAACATCCAAGTCAGCTGGTGGGATGGATGCCATGACAGATAGGTTAATACCAACTGGGGTCAGTTGCAGAAACGTAGCCGCTAAGTTAAGACTGTGTCTTAACAGCTAGTCTCACTGACTAGCAATTTTTTAAGTCTTACTTTTCTGATTTCAATTAGACCAATCTTCCTTCTTATGTAACTGACTTTAAGAAGTTATGACCAGTCTTGATGATAAAAATTGAAAGGCTAACTTGTAAGACTAGTCTAAGTAGTTTGTGCAACCGGCCCCTTGAGTGAGAGAATTTGACAAATTAGAGCAGCACCTGGGCTGTGATTTATCAGGCTGCTCTGATGTGCCTGTCGGGGGATTCTGAACAGCAAAAGAGTTGTCTCAAAGAGAGAGAGAGAGAGAGAGAGAGAGAGCTGAAAGGCTTTCAAAGAGTAATTTTTTGTGAAAATTATTAATAGCATTCTTGACCACAATTCATTTTGACAAATCGGTACTCAGGGCATTAGGATAGTTTGACTGTGTCTAACATTGCCTCATACTCCCTGTTTGATAACCTCCCACCTGCAAGCTGCTGTAGGATATTTGATGAAGAGATAGCGCAGATGGCATTGCTGGGTGTCTCCAGGAATTCTCAAGGCAATAAGCATTAAAAGGGTGTGAGAGAGATGCATTTCTCCCTCGAATGTATCGTCTTGATTGTCAGTCAAAGGAAAGACTGCCTTTAGAAATGACAACGTGAGTTTCACTGTTTGGAAAAAGAAACACGTTATTAGTCAGTTGTCAGACAGGCCTTTCTGTACAGCGGAATCATAAATCAATTAAGTACTTCAGTTTAAAATCTCTGTCAATAATATTGCAACTATGATGTTTAACTCTAGCCATACGAAAATAAATGCTAAGGAGCAGTTAAAATATTAGCAAGTATATCAGATGATGTTGTCATTTTTTTACGTCTAAAAGTATAACATATATACTTTTTTATGCCCGTGAGCATTTTTGAGTGATGACAAGCAAATCATTAAATCATTACGCAGTGTGATACATCTGAGGCCCATTTAGCCTGCACAAAACAATCTAATTTGAGTCTTCGGAAGCTATACTGGTACAGTAGGTTTATATCATAGTCATAAGGGTACGCATCTTTCCAACTCCTGCCATTGTGTTTTACAGCAGATTAAACGGGACCAGAGGGGATGTATGGAAGGCAATCAGTGATTGATGGGTGAAAGGGCCAATCTGCTCTATGACCCTTCAAATGGGTGGTCTCTGTGGGGCAATACAGGGTTAACCATCGGGTCAGCCTAAAGAAACTCATAGTGCAGCTGCAAGTTAAACCTTGAACCTTGAACAGTATATCAGATCATCAGTCAGCACAAGAAAAAGTTAAAGGAGGATAAATGACAAGTTAATGTATACTTTAGTTGGTATGTTATAGTTCTCCACTCAATAATAATATGGTATTGATCCATTTCAATTCAGGCATATTTTCATCTTTTGATTGCCTGACACTATAGATGTCTTGAAGAATGTTGGTAACCGAACAACATTGCCCCCTATTGACTTACATACATTGACAAAGCCAGTGAGACATTTCCTAAAATATCTTCTTTTGTGTTCCACAAAACTGTAAATTAATCAGTTGTTAGGAGATTATGTTGTTTTGTTGGCAATTTTTTACCAAATGACACTACGTTGAGTAACCTTTTCCAACGTAAAATCTAGATTCTTTATCAAGACCAGTTTAGAATCATTGAGTATAATACTAAAAGTAAAGAATCATGGGATTCTTCACTCCTATTTGCGGGGATCTCTACATCTAACAGCCACGGCACGGTCAGCCGAGCACAGGAGAATATTGTAAGTGCACACACTCCAGTGAAGAGGACTTCAGGCAAGGTTACCTTCTCTTGTTTTGGCTCTCCTCGTGCATGCTTTCAATGGTTACTTCTCCCTCAGGCCCTTTGGAGAAGCAAACAATCCAGCCCCTCCTCGGGCAGTAACATCTGCTTATCCCTCAATGCCTGTAGCATGGCTCCAGGTTCCCTCTGGCTGGAGCACACAATGTCATTTTCTGTCATGAGCACAGAAATTTGTAGTGACAATGTTAAGGCTTTTAGAAGCTTTGGCCAGCTTAGGTTTGCTGCCAGTTTCGGCCTACACAGCACAGATGATACGGCCCCTTGTGTCACTCTTTCTTCTCTTCAATTTCAGTCGAGACTCAGAGCACAATGCCAGGTTTCACCGTTTCATTCCTTCATCATTTTGCTTTCATTTGGTTTTCCATTTGTTTACTTATATTTATTTTCCACAACCTATATTTGCTTCTGCTCCTATGTGATATCTTGTAAAAGCAATGTTTTCATATACTCAGAAAGTGCCACAAGGGATGTTCGGAGAGCATATATTTGCACCATGTTTTTATTCAATGACCCCTTAGGTTTGAGAAAACCATCAAAATATGGGGGGGTGTTACAAAATGAAGAAAACTAATTTTACCTGACAAAATTATGGAATATATACAGTATGCTTTTGTACGACTTACTTGTTAGGAACAGTATGTAAACATCATTCTCTAGGAAACAAAACAGCATGGTCTCAGGTAACCTTGGCAGAGCCTGACAGTCACGCTAATCTGGGCCATTTGCATAGCACATCAAGAGAAAGTGTCTAAAAAAGTCACCTGCTCATTGAAGCCGTGAATGCACCGCAGGAGGGAGGTCACCAGCGATACTGCTGGAAAAGCACATTATTTGTGGACACAGCGAGCTGAGCTCCTGGTCGCCCCCATGGAGGCGGCCTCAAGTCCCGTCCCACTGAGCTCATCCACCTCTACTTTTACAGGTGCGCCAGCGTTCCTCTGCTGACACAGACTGATGACATATTTATTAGCTTGTTAAAACGCAACCCTCCCCCATCCACCCCAACGCTCACCTAGCTAAACAAAACAATTGGCTTCTCCATTGGCTAATTGGGCCGGGCCCCTGTGGCGCCACTCGCCCAACTGCTTGATGAGGCATAAAACGATGATTAATTAATTTACTGCTCAGTTGATCATCAAACTGAGAGGTTTATGATTTGCACAGCGGTCAGCGCCTCTCTGCTGTTTAGGAACTCAGCAGCGGAGAGATCAGAGCGCGCCGCAGCCCGCCGCTGTCTTTGCTTTGACCTGTACAGCTGCAAACTTCACATCCAAAACCCAGATGAACGTCGCATGCATTAAAACCACAGCAATACAGACTGCTGTTACAGGCCCTTTCACAACCAGGGGTTGATTTTTAGTACTGATTTCTTATTTTCTTAGGTCATGTTATAACTGTTACAGATTTTTTTACAATGCATCCTTTGTGTATTTTACTGTCTATACACTGTATATATCTTATTGTTTTACTCTTGTCCCAGACTTTTGTACCATTTTAAAAGCCATGTTTTATTTTTAAAATTGTGATAATCTCAATATGTTGACTACATTGAATATTCACTTTATATAAATAAAATATATATATTCTTTTAGACATGTAATAACTGTCCTTTACAGCACACAACTTTTTCATGATACACAAATTTGCAAATATAAAGTCTTTTTTTCTTTCAAAATTTTGTGCATATTTGGTTACCAAACAATTTACAGTGTTACTTAAAAGAATGCTGATGATATGCAAACAATAATAATGCTAATAGAAAACATATAAATTTTACTTAAATTAAACTATTTAATATAATATTTTACATCAAGTAAACATTTCATAATATACACAATATAAATCAATCAGTTTGTATAAAAACACATCTGGAGCAATTTGCATTGACGTTTCACTGTGATTTAACAATGTGTAACGTACCTTTATGAATACTCTTTTGGATACAGAACATGTCCATGAATTATTAATACAAAAGGGCTGTTTGATGTCGAAGCATTAATATGCCTTTTATATTAATAATTAAATCCATCTCTATTATCAGCAGCGTTAACACAGGACTGACATTTCATATTACGCCTTAATTTACACATGTACAAAGTGTACCATTAAACAGCTTTAATATGTGGTGCTGCCTGTAGCCACAGCGAGTTTCCAGCAATCATAATTTAATTTGAATGGGTTTATGTCTTTGTCGTTAGGCATGAGCTGCAAGCGTTGCTAACTTAAAACTAAAGCAAATATAAACATACTGCAGAAGTTTAATTTGTCTCTGACTGTGACATGGTGACATGATATTCTCCAGCCTCCAGTGCTTTCAGGGATTTTACCAACTTAAACAGAAATGCAAATTATTCACACACAAGGAAGAGGTGAGGTTGAACCCGCCCTAAGGGCTATCTGCTTACTATCTTAACCATAAAAGTGCTGTTATTATGGTAAAATTTATTTAAAAAAAAAAGGATGCCCACTTCTAATGAAACGGGTAGACTACTTTCCGTGAACACAAATCTTAGTGCTTTGTGCATATATACAGTATATATTTATGTATACCTCAAAATATAACTCTTTTTCAAATGTTAATTGAACTTGATTTAGTGTGGACCTATATAAACCCTGAAAAAGTGTTGATTTTCACACAGCTGGTGTAAATTTAACACTCGGAAATTTCCTGTGAATGTATAGCAACTGTTTGAGCAAGTCCATTTTCTGTTCGAACTAGTATAGTATAAATTTTTTTAATCTAGATTAATTTTGGAATTAATCTAGATTAATCTAGATTAAAATGGCTCATTTGAATTCTGCGGAAGGCATTCAGAATATGTGTGCTACCCAAATAATGACTAAAAGTAAGTCTTTGAGAACGGGTTTCTCAAGACAGGTGGCGCATTAGATCAGGGGCTCATCTTCTGTTTCCAAAATGCATCACAAACTGCTTGAGAAAGCTGTTCTACTATGATAATTGGATATGAAAATAAAATTATGTTCAATAAAATGTAATTGTGTTTACTTCCGCATTAGCTAAGGGATGCTCTGCGTTTAGGTGGCACTTGAGACTGGAAGAGCTCCTACAGTACATTTACATTTAGTCATTTAGCAGACGCTTTTATCCAAAGTGACTTACAAAGAGTTAGGGAGCAACAAGCGATATGTCATACAGGAGCCATAATACATTAGGTGCCAATACAAATTTACTGGTTTCAACTAAAGCTAGACCTGTTGAGAGAATTTTTTTTTTTTTTTAAACCAATTCCGTACAGTAATCCAATTCCGCATTGCACAAGGTGCTAACAACCTTAGTCTTGTCGAGGTTTCCATTGGGAAGGCTCTTAAAAATAAATTTTCCCTGAAGCAAGCCCGGCGGCTTCATACCTGCGTCCATGTTAGCACGTCACGTTTGATGTGGTCATTTCACAGTAACGTTATGTTGTGTTCAGTCCAAACGCGAATGGCGCGTCAAGCGCGAGTGATTTACATGTTAAGTCAATGCAAAGACGCAATAGACCTACTTGCTGCGTCAATCGCGCGAATGAAGCCCTGGTTATGAGATGATGAGGCGGCGCGAATGACGCGAATGAAGCCCTGGTTATTAGATGATGAGGCGGCGCGAATGACGCGGATCACGTGAGTTGAAAACTCTGGTTCTCGCCCCCTACAGTGCAATTAAGATAGGTATACATCCGCGCTAAAATATCAAGGTGAAAGTCATCATAGCTTGCGTAGTATAGACCCAGCTCCCAACCCAACTTTGAGAATAGATTAACGGCGACATTTTTTTTATCGCGCGATAAGAGTCTCACTGCGTTAACGCCGTTAACGGCCCACCACTAGTTCGAACATAACAATACCCATTTGCACAAAGAAAGGTTTTTGAGAAATGAACGAGTTAGTCTACTGTGGAAAAACTTAAAGCCCAGACCTGAACCCAGCTGAACACCTTTGGTTTAACTTGCATGTTTAGAGCCAAACACTCATCACCAAACCTATCCATGACTTTTATCCAGGGGTACAATCATTTCAGAGCAAAAAATGGTCCTTCCAAAATTGTTACAACAAAGATGGAAACAATTTGTAATATGATATTGTATGGAATAGAAGTAATTTAAGTTTTGTAATTACTGGAATAGACAAACATGTCCAGGGAACGTCTCAATACTTCTGTCTGTATCTTGCAAGCGGTTTTGAATTTTGACATGCATTAGTAAAGATCCCTCTTGGGTTCAATACTGAGAGTTGACTCAAATACAAGGGTGATACGTTTTTCGTAAAATGATAAATGTCTACCAATCTTGCTCAAAAATCATTCATGCTACGAGCTACAAATGATTTCCGAATTTATTTAGGAAATAGTCAACTCATTTCCCATTTCATCCAAAAACTGTGATAATGAAATGTGACAGAAAGATAGAAATATGACAGGACAACAGTGAATTGAGGAGCAGTGCCTGGGGCTTCAAGATGCCCACAGAGAAAAGTCTCCAAATAAGAGCATTATAATTTTGCATCATTAAAGCAACATTCTTTGTGGACCTTGTATGGCTGACTGTATTGATTTTAGCCTACAGTGAAGAGGAGCAGGTCTCCTCCAGGGAGCAGCTTCCTTTAAGGCAAATCAGCAGTTTACGCTTGACGTCAGTTTTATTACGAATCACCCTAAATAAGGGATGGGCATTTCTGGTCCTGGAGAGTCACTGTCCTGCAGAGTTTACCTCCAACCACTTCCAACACACCTGCCAGGAAGTTTTCTGGTTGTTCTAAACGTCTTGATTACCTGCTTCAGTTTTAATGAATTATGGTTGAAGCTAAACTCTGCAGGACATTGGCCATTTCTAAATGTGCATTCTTTAGCAGACTTGTGTCAACGTGTTCTCACTCTACAACATCAATAACCGCCAACTGTTCTTGATATCAAGGACGCATTCGAACCCTCTTGAAGTCCAATAAGTCATTTCGCCGCAACCATCCAAGTTCGTTCTTCCATGGCTGCCTCGCAAGACTGGTTTCCACGAGAACACAAGTCTGTTCTTTGCATTTTTGGAATTGAGAAACAGCCATTGACTCTCCAGGACCAGAAATGCCCATCCCTGCCTTAAACTCTGTTTCCATAAAACAAAAATAAAAAATGAGGTCATGCTAAAAGTAAATGCTATATCCTAAACATGCTAAATGTCCATTTAAAAAAAAATACTGTTCAACTAAATAAACCAGCATGTTGGTTTAAATAAACAGCAGGGCAGTGTTGGCTTGCTCACCGGGAGACTGCATGTATTTATTTATTAATTAGATATTATTTATTAGAATGATCTTGCTTGTTCTATAAACACCATGCACTGTGCTGTGTTTTACCTTTTCTGTTTTTTTCTGTTTGCCCCCGTAAAGCTGCTTTGGAACAATGCACATTGTGAAATGTGCTATATAAATAAACTTGAATTGAAATGAATTGTTGCTAGAAAATATATTTTAAATCCAAAATGACATACAGAACACAATGCACTAAACTATGTCACCATCAGATTGAATAGTAATCACTCCACAGGAGATATTTGCTCAGGCAGTGTCTGATAACCCCACCTCACTTCTGTTACGTAACCAAAAATGCGTGAAGTGTTCTGAGTTCCACACTTTATATTGTCGGTTGGATGCATGCATCATCCAGGTATTTGAAGTGTACTTCATTTTTGAGATTATTCAATGTGACCACACACCTCTCAGACTTTTTTTTACTACAAAACAGTGTAGAAAAGTGCATAGGTGCGCAATTTGGAATGGACCTTATGTTTCCAGCTGATCCTCTCTGATCATTTTATCTCTAGGTCAGTTGAGAGTGTAAATGCCCTCTGCTGGTCTGAAGCATTTCTGAGCAGCTCAATTGGTGCAGTACCGGGTTGTGGCTAGAAGGGATTAAGCTAACCTTAAATCTATATTCTGCAAGATTTTGGCGTTAGCTGCACGAAGGACATTGGTTTCATCCCAAGAAAACAAAAGTATGGATAAAATATTTTCTTGAATGGACTGCAGAGTAACTTCGTTTGAATTGAAGTGTCTATCAAATGCATAAATCTGCCTGTAATGTAAATGTATAATATTTCATAGCCAAGCAGGACTATGATACCTGAACTATGAGCTATAAAAACCGTATAGGTATTCAGTTTAGATTTTTTGAGAAAGGTCCTGGGCACAGGGATTAGATAAAGGTTCATAAGAACATAAACAGTGCCAAGCCTCTCACCAGTGACTATCCCGAGATGTGACCTCAGTCTATTTCATGCTTTGAAGGGCCCTCCAAAAACCCGGACACTGGTAAAACACCTGCTTATAATATAATGGAAAATTGGAATATGTGTTGCTTGCCAAATATATAATGTCTGGATTTCTGCCAGCAAAATGTCATTACTGCATCTAGCAGCAGAGCTCTGTAAGGCCCCCTGACAACATTACAACGTGATTTTAAACCTTAAGTGCTAAAGCTTTCACATTAAGAAGAAGGAGAGTGAGAATTTAGTCGGTCACTGTGAACAAAAAAGGGGAAAAACAATAAGGCTTGATCTGCAGGCTTGATACACCTTCTCGGTCGACTCTAGGTGAGTCATGATTGCTTCAGGACTTCAAATCCACTTTTGATTTTAAAGCTTCCAACGAATAATTGGATTTTCAGCAAACATGCTGAGCTATGTTTCTTTCTATTCGGCCGTGTCCTCAGGGCTACTCACTTGCTGGTCTATATAAGAGCTCCAGATGGAGGTGATCTTGGGTTGAATAGTGTTGGCTGTACTGAATCATATTAGGATGTCCATCGGTTCTAATGCAATAACTAACTTTTTGTGCCAGCTTTAAAATGAAAACAAGCTTTAATTTCATGACTAGAGAAGTGTCAGGCCAAGAGACATGCTAGCCATTAGCATGCTTGCCAAGGTTTCAACATCTAAAGGAATTAGCCTACTGTACTTCCCAACTTGCAATATGTCAGGTGCTGTTTGACGCAGAGCACAGCAACACAAGAGGGTCTGTGACTTTAAGACAGTCACAAATGCACTGAGACAATATCTGAAAACACAGATCTGACAAAAGAAAAAACATCTTGAATCTTTATTCAATACTTGGCAAGTATAGGACAACATAATGTCAAAAGATAAGGGTCCCGAAAGAGAGAGCAAAAGATACAATTGCTGGCAATATCTCTGGTAAATGAGTACATTCAACATTTTTGTGAGGATCTTTTTTATGAAACAACATTTAAATCAGGGTATGAACATGGATTTGTTCAAACCTGACCCCCTAGTTTATGTACAACAAACATTAATGGATTATTGATTGCACTCTAAGGCCGTGTTACATGTATGCATAGCTTACATTTAAGCGTGGTAATTTTGACATGCTACAATACAGCGTATACACTGCCGATGGCCATTGCAAAAAAATAATGCTGCAAACCTGCGCAGGGACTGGTGGTGCGTTTTGACAATGAAAAGTTGTCAACATGCTTTTGACATTTGTTCCCGTTAGTACAAATTTACCTGCTGCATTCTGACAGCAACCCATTACTGCGTGACTGAATGGACCTTGTGTCCGAGCGGATGGCATTGTAGCAGGTGGTTGGTGTTCTGCTCCAGGCTATATGTCCTCAGGATACACTACAGCAACGCTCAGCAGAGAGCAGGTATTAAATATTCACACCGGAAATGCTTTCTTCAGCTAAGCCCACTTTCAACTCATGGGATGTATGCTAAACAGAAACAGTGATGTTGAACGATTAACCGCCATGACTCTGACAGGATAGTTTATTTGACCTTAAGACAAATAAAATAGCAAATCAGGACAATATGAAAAGTCTTGAGGCCAAAGTCCATCACAAATGGTCACACACGTTATACACAGAGTGAGTGCCACCTTTGCCTTTTACAATGTTTTCCTGAGGTTATGTTGTTCACAGTCAGAAGAACACCGTTCTAGCATACAATGTATATGATAATATAAAAAGCTAGTATGACAAAAAGTAAAAGAACTGAATTTGACACTTTAACATTTTAGAGATACATTAAAATTGTGATGGAAAATTTATGTTATCCAAATGACTTAGCCTATATAAAGTACAATATA
Source organism: Triplophysa bombifrons (assembly GCA_029783895.1). NCBI lineage: Eukaryota > Metazoa > Chordata > Actinopteri > Cypriniformes > Nemacheilidae > Triplophysa > Triplophysa bombifrons. Next base: position 12,718,455 of record CM056455.1, read on the forward strand.
GTTTGTGAGAGAAAACAATGAAAATTGTATGATTTTATGATATTTTATGTTGCATGTCAATGTAAACGAACCAATCAGCACATTAAGTTGAAATGTAGTGGCATGTTTTAACTTGAAATCTCATTGGTTATGGGATATGCTAGACAACATTTTCTATCATTTATAAATTTTGAACTGGGTTCATTTGGACTTTATGTGATTGTATCAAAATTTTGAATTCCATAAAAGATATGACAAATTTTTCATATTTGGGTATATACCGTTCCTTTTAGATATCAAAGGTGTAATTAAAACAAAATGAAACCCCGATTTCACTTAGAAATCCATGACAACTGTGTCTTGAGCATGTCTTAACCTCACACAACCAAAATCATATCGATCTTTGCAGAACTTGGTCTGCCTTTTTCTTTTAATAATGAATTTCTTCACAATGACCCAACAGAGCACAAAGTGAACCTTTTTTGAGAGCCACAATCCAAGTGCCATAATCCATAATTCATAGTGACTTCAGCACAGTTCAGATATTTATTCTCGCCCCATCCTCTTTGTCTATCAGTGCTAACATGTCATTCGATCACACAATCATCTCAAGCTGCAACAGTCATAACACTCCATGCATATTGCTAATCAGTCACGTATGGCTCCGGGCCTGAGCCGGGCTGCCAGGGCACAGCCGGTGATTGGGTTACACAGAGAGTGATGCTAAGATGCTAGTCACTGCAATGACCTCCACCTGGACATGCAATGGTAAGCAGAGCAGTTTGGCGGAAATAATTTATAAGGAGCGTCCCCCCTCCCCCCAATTTAGTTTCATCCCATAAGGCCCTAAAGCTCTACTTGACACAGCAACAATGGCTGGTGAACTTTTGATCCAATGAATAGTTAATGACAGATTTGATTACAAATAAGGTCCCTCATTAGATGATATCATTGTCTGGCTGCGAAGGGCAGCCGTAGCAAATAGCTGTGAACGTGAAAGTAGCACTCCTGTGATTAGCCATTTAACCGTTCTCACGATAATCCGTAACAAAACCCGTTCGCACTTAGATTCTCTATATATGGGTCGTGTTTGACGTTAATTTCTTAGCATTTACACTGCAATCGAATCAAAACAAACATCCTATTTTCAGGGACCACAACATGCCCAAAGCAAAGAGCTCAGTTTGACTCTGCCTTTAATGCAAGGCAATGCCACACTGGCGTAGCCCGCGTACTGTCAGTCAGCATTTTCTTTTATTTATCTCTCGTCTGCCGTCCATGATTAAACCATGGCCTTAGCAGTGGTACCAGCTGGCTCCAATAATTGCAGAGGGAACCACTTACCAGCAGTGAGCGAAATCATCAGTAGCTACATGTTCCTCTGTGCTTAGAAACACATCCAACAAGGCTACAGTTACAACATCCCAGCAGGTGACTGGATATTAAACATTCTCATTATGTTCTGTGCCCCTCTCCATCCAGCTTAACCCAGAGCCCTCTGCTGACTACACATTACACAATTAGTGTTTTAGCTCCTCAATATGCACACATTCGGCTGATGTGAAGAAAAAGAGAACTTTTTGTTGACCCTTAATTAAAATGAATTGACATAATTGTCATATCGCATGAAATATCTAAAGTTTTCTAAACCATGATTTGCGAATTGCTATGGCTAGTAAATGGCAAGTGGAATTTAATGCAAGATGAGTCATTAATATTTTTGGTATAAAAAAATAGTAAATGTTAATGTATATCTAGTATATATGTGTACATTTAGGTGAACACTATCAATAAACCTGAAACCATGGGAATTTACAAGTAAATAATTGAATAATAAAAAACGTTTTTTTGGTCAAATTACCATTTGTATAGCAGCAGCTATGTGTGTTTCAAATATCTAGTTAAAAACCTTTATAAATTTGATTATTTTGTGATTAATTCCCCGTCTAATCAAAAATCTCAATATCATCATAAAGCCCATGGAGGTAATGCTAGGCCCAGACTCCTCTATACTGTCATCTAGAACATTCTGCAGTGCTTTTTTGGGACACATCAAGTGTGAGGGGTGATCATATTGCCCTGTGTTCACCTTTCAATGAGTAAAATGACCTCTAAGGTCCTGTCGCTCTCTCTCTCTGCCTCACACACACAAACACACAGTTTTCTTCTTTCGTACTCTATTAATTGTTGGTAACAATGGATAATAAACATAAGTATATTAGGCAATTATAAAATAAAAGAGAATGAAGAATTCACATCCCGTTTTGAAGCAAATAAAAAAAAAAACTTTATGCACCTCACTTCACCGTGCATCTGCTGTTATTATTAAAAATATTTGCATCAGAGCAAGAATGTGACCTGTAATCATAACCTTGTCATTAAACAACCTCACACAAAGAGAGAAACATGCAAACGACTGTTGTTTATCTAATATGTTCCTTTGACTTTGACAAATGTTTAATTGCATTGTGCATGGGGGGAGAAAAGAAGAATGTTCCGAATCTGTCAGCGGTTTCTTCTACCCGACAGTAGAGCCAGGGCAGCTTTGTCCGACACCGAGCTCTAAATAATTTAGCAGGGAAAAAAGAAGAGGAGCCATCGAGTGTGACAGTTGCCCTTGTTGTTGTGGCTGCTGCCTAACGTGGCCTGTAGGACAACACTGGCAAGGTTATAGTTAATGTAAGCAATGAGAGAGGCCGAAGACACACACACACGCACACACACTGCGCCTTATTTAATAACATTTGCCTGCTTGCTTGAACACACACACACACAAAAGTATGTAATGTTTGTGTTTATCTATCTATCAATCACACATACGCGTTTGTTTGTGTGAGTTCATGATAACAATCTCAGTTGTATTTCATTTTTTAATTTAAAGAGACAGTAATTCACACCCAAAACTTATTTCCTGCAAAGAGGTGTGTGTAATCAAACACTTCACCTCAGGCAGGTAAAGCACTTCCTGCATGTTGAACACACAAGTGCTGCTCTAAGGTGTCACTGTTGGGGCTTTGCAATGAGGCGAAATGTGTTGTCCATGAGCGGAGCTGTTTTATCAGATGTATAAAAACGACTTGTAAATTAAATAACAGTGAGATCTTCCCTGGCACTGCCCCAAGAACCTTCATGATTGACAATGGGAACGACTAGCCATAATCCATGTGTTGCCAAGTAAACATATAAACTTGTTAACATGTCCAGCCACAACTTTCGCAGTGTATGACCATTATATCACGTAGCGCTTTTTCTTTTACACAGGCATATCATCTGGTTAGTCATAGTGTACATTTCTTTTATATGTTTTTTTTGTGATCAACATTTTTTATTGGTTCAAAATTAAACGAAAAACAATAATAATAAAAAAACATTATAAATAAATAAATAAGTACACATCCAGACAGAAAGAGGGGGCAACAGACCTGCTTCCTGCTTTTTGATGAAAGAAGAAAGAAAAAATAAGTTACTATAATTTATTCACATATTCTAGTATATCGGACCAAAAATTGTGCCAGGTAGCAATAGTAACAGGTTTAGCTTTATTAAGATGTGCTGTTGTATATTCAAAGGACACTATATTTATAAGATTTTGAATCCAATATGTTTTTTAACACATAGTTGGTGTGAGCCAATTCTGTATTATTGCTTTTTTAGCAAACGTGAAAACAGAAAACAGCATTTTCTTTTTTATCAAACCTACGTCAAGATCAGAATCATCATTAAGAAGACATAAACTTGGATTTGCATCATAGTCAATATGTAATAGAGGGGATAAAGTAGAATTAACATCCACATAGTAGAAACAATTGGGCATTCCCAAAACATATGGAGAAAGGTACTTGTATATGTTTTTTGTGTGAAAACACCACTCCCATTATTTATATGGCAAAATAACATAGAACACTTCAAATTGGGGCGCATTAGTTGAATTAGGAACTTAGAATTGTTATGAAAGACCCCATCCTCCACCATTCACTCTGAATTTTAACTCTAAGTGCCCCAGCCAAGCTACAGCAGGACACCCCTTTCCCTCTCCAGCCGTCCATCCCTTCCCATGACAATGATAGATCTGACAGAAGGAAAGTGTTAATGATGGCGGGCAGTGATGGCGGGGGCTACTTCAGCACCATTTGCATTTCCATTCATCTCTGCAGCATTTATCATTATGAGGTAGCTGCCAGATCTAATTAAAGTGCGAGCTAACAGGGGAAACATAGACGCCCAGCCACTCTCCTCCAAAACACAGGACTCACTCCAGCAGGAAGTACCCAAACCAATTACCTCCATTGCAAATGAAGTCATTCTAGGCCTCTTCATTAGAATTAGCCAACAAGGAAGTTGAGGATAAATAAAATTAAAAAAATTCCCAGTCATTCCCTCAAGCAAATTTTCGTATCCCTCTACAAATGTACTTGGGAAATCAGAGATTAATTCCTTATTTTATCAAACACACACTGACTGTAAATATTTACAAAAAAGGACAGGATCCTTGCAGGTTGTGAGCGATGGCTGTTTAAACAGCAGACAAGGGTAAATATAAGGAAGATAGAGAAATAAGATAATAAGTCTCTTTATTGTATCAAGCACACGCCAATATTTATTTTATATTTTTGCAGATTGTAAAAAGATTAATAAAACACACAGTTTCTTGTTGTTTGTCCTGTAGATTTTTTCAGTGCACCTGCTGTCATTAAAAACCTGGACGTGTTAGGGAATTGTGGTTTCATGGCCTGCCTTTTTACTGTCTTGTTTTGCTTTGGTGAAAGAAAAAATATCTAATTGGCTCAAAAAAATGTAAAATTGGTTCAAACGCTTGGTAAAATTATCCCAGCAATTTGTTGTTGTTATGAAATATTGGTAACTGGCTTACCGACACAAATCCAAGCAGCATGTTCAAATAAATGCTGGAAAGGTCATAAAAACTAATAGAAAATAAGTGGCCAAACTCTATTTTTTTTCTGGCATCTGCTATAAAACAGTCATTACAACAACACTGTGCATCTGTTTTTTGGACAACAAAAACTTTCCCTGGGACATTCTGCAGGTCTGGTTGTGAGAATGTTTCAGTGGCATCCTCGATTTATCAACAGCCCAGCGGGTCACTTGGGAGTGTGAAAGGTGCCATCCTTCACCAGGGATGGATGCCCACAGAGGCGTCCATATGTAAAGTTTTCCCAGCCAAAACCCCAGGCCACTGCGCACTGGTCACCCTCACCTCCAGACCGCATGTGAGACGGGCAGGCAGGCATCCATGCTACAAGTGCGCGTGAGATAAATCTGCCTCCACCAAACCGCTGAAATGAGTTATGTCACATTATCCAAAGACATTATGATGAAAAATGAGATCATGACTGATCGTGGAAATGAGCGATAACATAAATGTGAAATATTTTAACGCGCACTTATTGTGATTCACCTCATAAACGAAGCGGACGGCAGACAAATTACAAAGAAAAGTGTGTCTGGCAAAATGCGAATTGCTAGCAGGAAATGAAAAGCGCCTCATGTGATAACCATCGTGTCGGCTGACGCTACAAATTATGACTGGCTGTTGTAGCCACCGGAGTCACATAGTCATTAAGGATAACAAGCCGAGGAACAAAAGTCAGCTCTTAAAAAAAGAAAGAAGAGAAAAAAAGGAGAGAAAAACAACTTTAAACATCTTGTTTTCCCTTGGCTGCCTTTTGTGATAAGAGGAGAGCGTAACCTGAACGGCGGTGCCCTTCTACCATATGTTCCAGGAAGCACAGGCTCTTCAACACCAGAGAGGGGCCCTGAATTATTGATTAATGATTAGCAAATGCAATAGAAATGTTAGACTCGATGTTGCGCGAGAGAGTGTGTGCGCGCGAGCGGTGCGTGTTTGGCAAAAGGGACCGCGTGGAGTCAGGCGTGTGTAGACTAGAAAAGGGGGAACGGAATTTATTATTGATAAGAGAACAAAACAGCTAGTGTGGGAGGTGGAGAGCGGTAGGTGATTTCAGGCCTGTATTGATTACTGGAAACAGCAGGAGTTGAGTGTACTGTGACAGACGAACACAAGCTGACAGGAGACTGACTGACTGTCATAGGTCGTCCTCTAGCTGTGGGTACAGAAGCGAGGTAACCATTATGCGGGGCTCATTGTCCCAAAACCGAGATATTTAGAGGGATCTCATTTACCAATGATAAAGAGTGTGATTGGTAGCGGTGAATATTGAGCAGTGGTCATACGAGATCCTTTGAGACTGAGGTTGATGTTTGAATAGGTCACCTAGGATGAAAAACATGTAACGGTTCTTGTTGTGGTTTTCTTAATTTCTTGCGCAAATTGATCAGATGATTTTTAAAGGGACAGTCCACCCAAAAAAAGGATAAATGTCATCATTTACTCACCCTTAAGTTGTTTCAAACCTGTATACAATTATTTGTTCGGATGAACACATATGAAGATATTTGGAAGAATGTCAGTAAAATGTCAGCCAAACAGATATCGTCCCCCCTTGACTGCCATAGATGGTCCAATAAATACTATGGGAGTCAATTGGGGATGAGATCGGTTTGGTTAATGACATTTTTCCTAATATCTTCATTTGTGTTTGGCAGAACAAAGCAATGTTTATAGGTTTGGAACAACCTGAGAATGAGTAAATAATGAAAGAATGTTCATTTTTGGGTGAACTGTCCCTTTCAGTGGCTTTAAACCTGTCAGTCATTAATTCATGAGGTGATGTCGCTTCACACCCATGATCTTATTTTTACTAATGGATACAGAAGCGTTTGAGTGGATAAAGGAGAGTTTTACAAAAAAATGTTTTAATAATTTGTTTGTCATTATAATGCTTTCATAATGTCTCTATTGCTAAAACGAATATTTTGTGTGCTGCTAGTAATAAGTCTGATTTTTATGTTTCACTTCAAAATAACAGTATATGCATCTGGAACAGTAGGGGAGTGTGTGAAATAATTTTCATATTTCACTTAAGTATTTATACAGTGTCTCTGTTTCGTATGGTGTTGTGTAGAGTTCATTGATCTTTGCTTCACCTGAGTGAACTCATCCCATAATGATCCAGATCTACCGCCACAAATGCCTTCAACAGAAATACAGCCACACAATCATTATCCCTTTCATCTGATATATATGTAGATGCCACTGGCCATTTTTTAAGATGATATATTGGCCTGTAACAACACTTGATCGTCGCATTTGAGTCAAACTGAATTATGGGAAAGAGGATAGGGTTGACATATGTTTCAATATCTCCAAACGATACATTATTCTTAGGCTACAGTATCAAATTTAATTAAATAAAAATGTCCATTAATCCAAACAGTTCGTCCATGGGATGGGGTGGTGGTGGAGGGGGGATTGGTCTGCACGGCCAGCTGTTATCAGCAAATGAGATTGAATTTGTCAAGTTTATCAGCATAATTGGCAGAAAAAAAGATTTAAGATGCCATCACATTTGATTTGAGTTCAAAAGTCTATTCTGTTTGTTTACCAACACCTGCATTAAGAAATCAGAAAATAATGATGTTATATAATTAAGTAATGCACTTTATACAGTTACAATGCACTTTACGGGTCATTTATAAAAAACTATAATCATTATTTACTTCACAGTACCAATATGTACTCATATGACTCCTGTTTACATTATTTCAAGTGATAAAATCATGAGGTGACAAACCGTTTGACTTTCCCCATCACTAGAGTTTGCATTTGTTAAAACTTTTTTATTTGCACATTGACTCAGTGAGTTCTGCAAATAAAAGGCTAAACATAGGAAAATATGAACCCAATATAAATATTAGCTTGAAGTTGGAGGAAAATTATGTTCCCGTAACGTGATTAAAACAACATCAAAACCAGATCAACAAATTCCAATATAAGCCTATTTTCTAATATTTTAAGAATCATATTTTCCCCTGAGAGGTTTGTGTGTCTGCTGTTTACAGTACAATCAACTCTACTCTGCATTTTTGTTAAATATGATTAATAAAACATTATTGTAGCAATACCCATTTCTTGTGTAAATTTACAGTAGGTCCCACTGCTATTAATTTGGAAAGAAATAATTATTATAACCCTAAGATGATAGGGAATAAAATATATTTGATGCTGGTATTTGAAGTATTTTTTATAGACGAATACAGTATCTGATGCCTATACTTTTTGTTGTCTTTATTTTGCCTTAAAGGTGGGGTCCCACAGTGTTTCATGCATTCTGACTTCTTTACAATGTTAAACATCCAGGCTCCCAGAGTTTGCATAGGTTTCAGTTTTTCTTTTACATGAAAATCCGTTTTGTAACAACTTTTCTTAGTCCCTTAAGACGTCAACCCACTAGATGAAAGAAAGCGCCCACATCAATCACGGTGGGTGGTTGATATAACGCTAGATTTGGAGACCGTTTGAAACTGATAGATGGAGCGGTCCCAGCACTAAAAGATGCCGGACATGGACCGTACACGGTAAGTAAAACTGAGTCATATGTCTTTGTTTTGTTGGCAATGGTTTCGCACATGCTTTAGCTCCGCCAACCAAAAGCATTCACCACCCAGCACGCTTGTAGAAGGTCATATTTTTCCCAGAATTATCGTAAAGGTTAATCTGTCTTTTTTACATTTAATCAAACCGAAGACTCTTTGAATATATGTAGTATGCAATACTACTCAATAGGTACTCAAGATTTATATGAGATGTGTTACGCCCGCGTTAAACATTTAAATCTGTCTCCATTGCGGTAAACCTGGTTCAGAGACTGGTGAAGTTAACCGTGCACACATTCTGAATTCAGCTCCTCAGTGTGCCCAACCTGAGCATAATTTATAGACTGAAGACGAAGTCAATAGATCCTGAAGCACACTTAAACCCAGACAGCAGTGATTACAAGGTGTTCAGCGTGCACAACAAACACCCTTCTAGCCCGTATATATAGCTTGCGTCTATAATAAATGTTATCTCTTTATGAGAGGAGTTAGCTGTCAACTTGATTAAAGACGCAGATGAGCATCTGAGTAGCTGGCCAAAAACACAAAGATATGCAAAAATACAGTCTGTTGTGTTTGAGAGAAAGGAGCCAGTGTTAGAGTGTAATCGCTACTTGCTTTTCTGCATCACTGCTCATGGAGCGAGTTCAATTGCTGATGGCACAGTCGTCTCACTGAGTTTAGTTCTGGCAATTTTTAAACATTGTATATTCTGTCATGAATAGCCTACAATTATATACACCAGATTCATATTCACACTTTTATGCAAACCGAACAAGTATTATTTAGATCCACATGTGCAAAACATCATAGTAGAACATTAGCAAATAAGTCATAATAAGCCCCAACCTTAACCCGGCTCCTAAACCTAAACCTAACATCACTGGCGCTAAACCAAATTGTACTAAAATGTATGAATGACATCATACGGATTTACACGACCAGCCACATTGTTAAAAAGTTATGTTTTTGCCTTGAGATAGTGTTAGATAATACAAGATAACAAAGCATTAATCGCACGTTACGTAATCTTGATATGGTTTTATTTGTTGCTTCTGAAAGTCATACTATGCAAGCTTCTGGACTTATCAAAAGTAAAACAATGACCTAATCTTTCTGGGAAATGTAACTAATTTATGAAGTGGAATTTGCATGAAGTAAACCTGTCCCTAATCCCATTACTAAACACAAAATCACAAAATGTATGGAAACGTTTAAATTCATTGAAATTAACCACCTCATAAAATAGTTATGAATTTCACTACTGGTTAACAGCATGTTAATAACACATGTATGCCATCTTTGTGTCTGCACACTAAAAATACTGGGTTGTTTCAACCTTATGTTGTTTAAAATATGTCCAAAACCCTACCAATAGTTTAGATCAACATAGAAAATGTCCATATCTCACACAACTACGGGTTAAATAACCCAAATTTATTTTAGTGAGTAGCAGATAGTGCTTGTGTTGCAAGCATACTGAGTGTCAGGGAGAATAGTGGTGATTATAAAAATGTGTCAATTAAAATTCTTCAAAATATTTATTAAACTTTAGACATATTGACATACACATTAATGAGATGTTATATTTTGCTGTTTAGCTTTACTTTCAGTTGCAGAGTCGACAGTCACCACCTGAGTGTCCAATCCTCTTTTGTTCTTTTAAATGTTATAATTAGCTAGACAAGCGTGTGGCTTCCTCGCTCACCCTGTTATCTTGTCCACTATCTCCAAACGGGTGTTAAAAACAGGTGCAGTTGTTTGTAATGAATATGTCTGCTTTGCTGGGCCGTTTCGATTGCACTGTAAACATGACGCGGGTTAACATGAGACCATGTGGAACTTAATGCTCGCTGTGGGTGACTGCCTCTCGTCTCTGTTTGCATATCACAAGTTAAAAAGCCCAAATCACCTCTCCTGGTTAACTGCACTTTCAGTAACCCCGTCTAACCCCAGGCTGACATAGAGCCAATTAGCTAACCAGCCAACTCACCTAAAGTACAGAAAGGGTGACGTAACAGTTACAGTTGCTGTAATAAAACTGTTTGTTCAGTGAATATGTAAATCGTAGTTGAAACGTTGATAAAAAAGTCATATCATGTCAATCATCTTCTGCTCCATTAGCGCCACCAAACAGAAGTTTCAAAATAATAATTATTTTCAGACACACACAAAAAAACTGGTGGAACAAGAAAAAGCGGCACCGTAGGTTTTTCATAAGCAGCTTGTTGTGTTCTATGGTTATATTTAAAAGATAAAAAGCTGCCGTAGAAAAATTCCAAGATGGAAAATATGAAAAGAAAACTAGTAAGCACTGGATGTCATCATTTGTGAAAAATTTTGTTACCTTGAATTCCCCAAAATTGAATGAACTATCCCTTTAAATATTACATTGCCTTTTAAATAGACCTATGTAAAATCTTTTGCCATTGTGTCTACAACACATGTAAGACATTCATACGAAGTTAATGTCACAGAAACATACATAATTCATGTATGCTTTCTGTCTCCTATTAAAGCCTTGTGGTGAAATGAAAGGAAGTGTACTGTATCTGTTAGCAGTGTAGTTTTGTGTTCCTGTGTGAGTTAGGATTGACACCGGCCTCTGTAAAGTTAACCTGGGACACATGTGGCTCTCTTGAGCAGCTGTCCAAATCAATTTTGTGGCTGTAGTGTAACACACATGCCCAGGACGCAGTCCGTTCCAGACGGTGAGCCTCAGCCCACATCCCAGGGGCTCGCAGGGTGGGGTTTTAGCTCTCGACAGCTCCATAGTCCGACACAGACGCACATACATTCACATGCATCTGCCAACACACACTTAGATTTTACTTTTATTGCTGCGATGACATTTGAAGACATGTTTTGATGTATTCATAGGAAATATACAAGAATTATGTTACGCGTATGAAATGCTGAACATGCATACAATCGTTTTGAATATAAGTACTGTAGATCAGACAATCAGAACCAGCTGTTATTAAGCCTTACTGCCAGATTTTGTTAGTTACACTATTGTTCAAAAGTGTATAGCCACTTGATTGAAATGCTTTTTTTATGATACTAAAACATTTTATCAATTGTTTGAAATTAGTTACAGTGTGTGCAAAAACGGTTTGACAACATTTTTTGTCATTACAAAACAATTTTATTTAATGTTTTTTATATATAATAATTTATAAATGAAATTAATAATGATTATATAATTTATTTATTCTTGGAGCAATTATAAAGAAAAATCATCCAAAAAGAACCAAAAGTAGGTGGGAACCGTTTTAAAATCTCAGGGTGAGACTTCAAGAAACTTTGATGAAAAAATTATATTTTACAAATTCTAGGCAATATCTGAACAAGGTCAATATGTAGATTTAAGCATTAAAGTTGCAGTTCACCCCAAACTGAAAATTCTGACATTATTTTTCCTGCCCGAATGTCATGACGTCTGTCTTATGCATGACACGACAGAAGATATTTTGAAGAATATTGGTAACCAAACTATTGCGGTACCCATTCACTTCCATTGTATAAACACAAAACCAAAACAAGTCAATGGGTACCACTGTTGTTCAGTTATCAATGTTGCTCAGTTACCATTGTTCTTTGAAAATCTTCTTTTGTGTTGTGCAGAAAAAAATAAAATCATAAAAGTTTGTAATGACAGGAGGGCTAGTAAATGATGACAGAATGTGTAGAATGTGTATACACATGGGTAATGTGTATTACCCATGTGAATGGGTAAAGTATCTGTAATATACTTCAATAAAAGGGAAGGAAGGAGGCGAGAACCGGAAGACAATAAAATAAACATTTAATAAAGTAATTTAACAGCCGGCGGCCCCTCACGGACGACCGCCGGCGAACAACAAAACAGTAAAACATAAATACATATACAAACACAAGTTCGGGCCCGGTCCTCTCTCTTCGACGGTCCGGTCGCTCGTTCCTTTTATGCTCCCCATCTCCTACGAGATTCGAGCCCGGTGTGCGCACAGCTGGCGCTAATCCACAATTACTCACCGGACTCGAACCACGGTCTCGCCCCGCCTACTCTACTACATACCCCCATCACCCCTCACAGGCCGGGGGGTACCCCCGCGACTGCAAGCTCCCTCCCCCTCCCTCGGGGGGGGTGGGGTGGGGGGTATGCAGCAACGAGACGAGACAACGGAGACGGGAGCCCTCGGAGCGACCGGAAAGACAGAGGGGAGAGAGGAGAAAAAAAAAAAACGGGTTCACTGACATGCTGCCGCTCGTTCCTCAACCAGCCGAGTACTCTCCTTCGCGGTGCCTTGCGGTGGCCCTGGGGCTTCGGTGGACGGTTCGACCGTCCGCCCCCTGGCGGCCGGCGGTGGCTCCTCCTTTATCTGGGAGTCGGGCGAGTTCCCCGTCCCCTGCTCCTCCCCCTTGGGCGGACGGACGCAGGCTCCGGCCTCTGGCAGGCGGTGGCCATTCTTGGCACTCCCGCCCCCTGCTCCTCCCCCTCGGGCGGACGGACGCAGGCTCCGGCCTCTGGCGGACGGCGGTAACTCCCCCGCTCCCGCTTGGACGACAGCCACCCCACCTCGACCCAGGGGCGCGGCAGCAAAGGTCGCTGTCCCACCGAAGATTTGACGGTGGCCGCACTGTGCACTTCCGTTCCCCAGAGCCACCGCTTCGGGCAGCCACTGGCGGACGCCCTTCGTCCGCGCTGCCCGAACTCTCCGGCACCGCGAGGCCACTCGGCGGCGAGGACTCTCCGACAGCATGTCTCTCCTTCCTCCCGGGTTTCGGCACCAATGTAATATACTTCAATAAAAGGGAAGGAAGGAGGCGAGAACCGGAAGACAATAAAATAAACATTTAATAAAGTAATATAATGGCCGGCGGCCCCTCACGGACGACCGCCGGCAAACAACAAAACAGTAAAACATAAACACAAATACAAACACAAGTTCGGGCCCGGTCCTCTCTCTTCGACGGTCCGGTCGCTCGTTCCTTTTATGCTCCCCATCTCCTACGAGATTCGAGCCCGGTGTGCGCACAGCTGGCGCTAATCCACAATTACTCACCGGACTCGAACCACGGTCTCGCCCCGCCTACTCTACTACAGTATCCTTTTAAGATTCTGGGTATTTATCTTAATTTACTTTTCTATCCCACACTGCTTAAAACACAGCACTAAACAAAACCAAAATTCAAAAACAGATCCAATTCAGCTGGGTTTTTGGATTTGGAGGATCACATGCCCGGTTGCTTGTCCAGGGAGCATTACATGAGAGGCCAAGCCAAAACTCCCTCTCTCTGGATGCTGACAAGGAAATCGAGAGGTGACAGCAGCCTAGTGGCTCAGCAACCTCGTATTGTGCCTGTTTTCCCTTGCAAACACATGCAAACAGAAGCTCATCCCTTTACGCTCAGTCTTGCTGCGGTCTGCACGCGGCTATGGACCATCTTCATACACCGCTGTCGTCCAGTTTATCTAAGCATGTTTGGTGGCTGAACACCGTTACACGTCTCATCATGTATAGTAAATGGTGAGCATCTTTACCTGAATTTTGCACTCCGATTCAAATGTGCTTTGGGGTTTTTCTTGGTCAGTTCTGAGAGCATTGCTTTGCAAAAGCTACAAGTCATCATCTGAATGTGCATTGTGAATTTTCAGAAACACACCATTGACATTTACTTTGGGGAAAGTAAATGAACTGAATTAAATCAATATTGAAAATAATTTAATTTGAGTTCCTGTTAAATGGAGCATTGACTATTATACTGATCCCTATACGACAATGAGTCATTTCATTTTACATACAAAAGTTAATAACAGACTAACTCTAATATTCAAACAAATGTGCACAAAGCGAACTATTACCATCATTGCTGTGTACTATATGAACAGTAGACCTCAATGACAAACAAGCTCACGTTAAAAGCAAATGTCAACATTTCTATGATATAGAAAGATTAAACACAAACTCCAGAGCTCTAAGATGCTCTTGCAATGGTGAAGATTAAATCACTTGCAAACCAGATGTAAAGTATGTTAACTATTGAAAACATACATGTTACGAATAAACCTTGAATTCCACCCAAACTGTCTGCTTTCTAGCTGTTTTAGTGAAATTAAAACGTGTCTATTCATAACTTTTCCCCTACCTCAGCCCTACTCCTAGTAGGAAACATGGCTCGGTGACCTACTATTTCTCTCTCATTTGTTAAATGTAAATGTCAGGCGTCATTTATGGAAAATACGTTTATATATTGTGTTTGTATATTATGTTATGTCTCCCCAGACATTGGGTAAATCAAAGTTTATTAAACAGAAATTGTCCAGACACCACAGATAATCCTTTGTGTGCTGGGGATTACACATCCTCCGTAGAGATAGAGTCCAAGGCAAAGAGTCTTACAGCGACTGCAGGAGAGAGACAGTAGAGATCTGGGGAGTTTTCTCGACCTGAAACTCACAGCGTGAGAGATTCTTTCGATCGCTGTGAAGGGTGCAGTCCTGAGTCCGCAGGTACGGTGCCGGTGGATGAGGCGAGAGCAGTCCGGGACGCCAACGGGAACTAAAGAAGGGTTACAAGGAGAGGTGACAAAAACAGGGCAGCAAGAAAACAAGGCTAGGTAAGTGGTAATATCTCGAGACGTGGAGGCTGTGACAAGACAAGCATAAGGATGTTTAGGCTAGACTCACTAGACATAAGTCAGTCTGAACTGGTAATAAACATGCAACGGTCAGACACGGGACGAGGGAACTAGAGGGGTAATAAAGAGAAACCCACTGAGTGGGAATGGGCTGCAAGTGCAGGATAGTTAGGGGAATAAGCAAAACTAAAGGGGGAACGAGCTACAGGTGCGAGTGATGAATAGATGAATCACCGGTGAGGGGAAAGCCCTAACGGGGAAACATGAGGGCGGGGTGAATGACACAGACACTGACAACTAGACAAGACCGGGATCATGACAGTAACAGTCAAAAGCTTGGAAACACTTGACCTTTAATGTTTCTAATGATCCTAAAAAATTTTGAATATCAGGGTGTTTGTTTAAGTGTCTAAAATTACTTTTGTAGACAAAAATGTAATTTCAATAGAAAACAAAAAGTTTATAAAAAAAAATGAATGGAAAACACCTTCAATGCTCTTTAAAAAGCTTTCCAAGGTGAGAAGCTGACATATCTTTTTATCTATAAATCTTTGAACATGTTATTCACAGTTTTTATTTATTTTGGTTATTTATTTTTATGTATCATGACGTTTTCACACAGTAGATTATCAGCAATTTACTTTATATTGCTGTGTATCTATTCACCGCACAACATCTGAAGAGAAGTTAACACTTACTACTGGATCTTGTGGATTTAAATCTTGCACCATGTCCATGAGATGGATGTGATAAATCTTATTAGATGAGGACGTTTAATGGGTTTCTTTTTCAAACCTGTGAGCCGACAAGCCCAATTTGAAAATAATGATGCCTGACAAAGCTGAGACTGGTATAATAGAAGTCTCAAAGCAGCACAGAATGAATTCAAAGCAGTCAGATGGAAAAATGATTGAAAATTGTGCAGTAAATTCATTAAGTGGTGATCCATCTAACTTCACCTTATCTTGTAAATGTTATGTTAAACTATCATTAATTAACAAGTCATATTCCATGCAGATTTAGCATAGAAAATGGACTTAAGAAAGTTTAAAATAACACCTCCCTTAAAATGACACTGTAGCCTTGTCAAGAGCTAATAATGACATGCTCCATTAAGCGGAATACTTTTAACAATTAGTACTGTATTATTTATTTAAACCTTTCATTTGTAATATTATTATAAATCTTAATATTTTAGGGTGATCTCATACATGTTTATGGGTATTTTTAAACAGTAAAATCCAACTTTAAAATCTTCTTGCAATAGAGTAACCTAAACCTGCGTAATGCATTTGTTACTAACTATGCTGAATAAGATAAGTTCTTAGTATGTTGTTAAAAAATATTATTTTGACTTACCTAAATGTTTGTCAAGCTATGTTATGTTAAACAAGGGTGTGAAAGTTGTAAACATGTAAAATATGGTTTATTGTATTTAGAGTTATTTTATTGTGCCACTATGAATGACTTTTTTGTGTTACAGTAGGTATTGTGCAGTATAGTTTTGGTCCGTTATCTGTCTTAAGAAGAGTATGTATATAATAAAATAATATAACAAAGTTACATAAAAAAAGATTTTTAGGTGAATAAAAAAATAAGTGGGGTGGACTTTATATCATTAACATGAACTCAGAAATCTACTTGCATTAAGTTGCTTAAATATTTTAAGATGGTTCAACTTCAACAAGTCAAGTTAAATAACATGGTCCTCAAATTGCTCAAAATTTAGTAGATTTAAAATGTGCCGAGGTTTGTTCAAGTAAACAGTATTTTTTACAGTAAATGTAAAATGTACATTTTTATGTGCAGAGTTTAGTCGACTATAGTTACTATCAACATACTTACACTATCTTAAAAGTAATCAAACAGAACGGAAACCCTTTGTCACAGAACCACTAACAAACTGTCATGACTTGTAGGGAAAACAGAGGGTCGGAGACTCAAATGCAGGAAATATGTTTATTTTTGTACAGTTCACAAAAATGGTAGAGGAGAATAAAGATCAGAGTCTCTTCGTGAGTGTGTGGGGAGAAGCCTCTACCCACCGACACTCACGGTAAGAATTCGAGGGTAATCCGAATCGGATCTCTTGAGTCCTCCAGGGCGAACACTCAGCGGGGAGGAGCCTCGACCCGCCGGTAGAATCCAGATGCCCCTGATGTACTTTAATGAAGAGGTGCTGGTGGTGTGAAAAGCGGAGATCCGGAGCGCCAGAGAACACTAGGAGATATAGGTAGAAAATAATAACGAGACAAGAAAACACTGGAGCTGTGACGAATCCGAGAAGCGGAACAATAGAGAAACCTAGATAATACGACAAGACTTTAACAGTACTAGACACGCTAGACTGAGGCAGTCAGAACAGGCATATAACACGCAACGGTCTGACGCTGGACGAAAGCAATAGAGGGATTTAAATAGAGAGGAACAATTAGTGGACAATAATAATAAGACCGTAAATAATGAGGGACCAGGGGAGAGTACTAATGGGAACAAGCTACAGGAGTGTGGGTGATGAGGTGATGGAAACCCGGTGAGGGGAAAGCCCGAAGAGGAGACACGGGGGGCGGGGCCAGTGACGTAGACACTAAAACATGTGGAGGATGACAGAACTATTCTCCACAAATTGACAAAACACACACACAAGACCATGACAAAAACTGGGATCCTGACAGTACCCCCCCCCCACTGGCGCCCACTGGGCGTCTAGGGAGGGGACTCACCTTGCCTCCGGTGGAAATCCACGATCAGCGACCGATCCAGGATGTCACGAGACGGGACCCAACTCCTCTCTTCTGCACCATAGCCCTCCCAGTCCACTAAATACTGATATCCCCGACCACGACGGCGGATGGCCATCAATCTCTTGACAGTGTATGTGGGCGATCCGTCGACGAGGCGCGGGGGGGGAGGAGTGGGGCGTTTGCTAGCGGGGTTGAGAGGGGATGTGACAACAGGTTTAACCCTGGAAACATGAAAAACAGGGTGAATGCGACCAAGACTAGGATGAAGTTTGAGCCGGACGACCACTGGATTAACCACCTTGGTGATGCGGTATGGTCCAATGAACCTGGGAGCCAACTTGCGAGAGGGCACCCGGAGAGGCAGGTCCTTGGTGGATAACCACACCCGCTGACCACACACAAAGGCTGGAGGAGACAACCGGTGGCGATCGGCCACTGCCTTGGTCTTCTGGGAAGTTCGGGCCAGAACCTCTCTGGCCCTCGTCCAGGTGCGACGACAGCGCTGAACGAAGGCCAGAGCAGAAGGAACCGCAGCATCGAATTCCTGAGATGGAAACAAGGGAGGTTGGTAACCCATAGAACATTCAAACGGGGACATACCTGACGAGGATACCGGAAGGGAGTTGTGGGCATATTCTATCCAGGAGAGTTGTTGACTCCAGGAACCGGGAGATTGTGATGTTAGACAGCGGAGTCTGCGTTCGAGATCCTGGTTGGCTCGCTCGCACTGCCCATTGGTCTGAGGGTGGAAACCGGAAGACAGACTCGCTGAGGCCCCGATCTGTCTGCAGAATTCTTTCCAAAACCGGGAGGTGAACTGAGGACCCCTATCGGACACAACGTCAGTGGGCAACCCATGCAGGCGAAAGACGTGGTCCACCATCAGTTGGGATGTCTCCCGGGCGGAGGGAAGTTTGGGCAGGGGAACAAAATGAACCGCCTTGGAGAAACGGTCCACCACCGTAAGAATGACGGTGTTGCCGCCAGAGGGAGGTAAGCCAGTGACGAAATCTAAGGCAATATGTGACCATGGGCGGGAGGGAATGGGAAGTGGGCGGAGCAGACCAGTGGGAGGACGGTTAGAGGTCTTACATTGGGCGCAGACCAGGCAAGCCAACACAAACTGACTAACATCTGAGGCCATAGATGGCCACCAAAACCGCTGGCGGATGGAAGCCAGGGTTCCCCGGTTACCTGGATGGCCGACTAACCTGGAAGAATGGCCCCACTGCAGGATCTCGGGACGCAGTGCAGCAGAGACAAACAGTCTGCCCGCCGGACACTCCTTCGGCACTTGCACCCCTCGACCGGCCTGCTCCACTCGTCCCTCGAGATCCCAGACGGCAGCCCCGACCACCATCTCCTTGGGAAGGATGGGGCTGGTCGAGAACTCCCCCTCGGAGACCCCGAAGAGACGAGAGAGAGCGTCAGGTTTGACATTCTTGGAACCTGGCCGGTACGAGAGAGTGAAGTTAAATCGTCCGAAAAAGAGTGCCCAACGGGCCTGTCGTGAATTGAGTCTCTTGGCTGAACGGATGTATTCGAGATTCTTGTGATCCGTCCAGACCAAGAACGGCTGCACTGCTCCCTCCAACCAGTGACGCCACTCACCCAAAGCCAGACGAACCGCCAACAGCTCTCGGTTACCAATGTCATAATTCCGTTCAGCAGGGCTGAGGCGATGAGAATAGAAAGCGCAGGGGTGCACCTTCCCATCTTGACTAGAGCGCTGAGACAAAACTGCACCTATCCCAACATCGGATGCATCGACCTCGACAATAAACTGTCGTTCGGGTTCTGGAAAACAAAGCACAGGAGCAGAGACAAACCGGGACTTAAGATTATCAAAGGCTACCTGAGTTTGGGAATTCCACCTGAACGGGATCTTGGTGGAGGTTAATGCGGTGAGCGGTACGGCTATTTGGCCGAAACCCCGGATAAATCGCCGGTAGAAGTTGGCGAAACCCAGGAACCGCTGAAGGGCTTTACGGGTGTCGGGAATGGGCCATTCGGTGACAGCTCTGATCTTGGCGGGATCGGGGTTAATGCCTCTAGGAGAAATTATATGGCCAAGGAACGAAACTGTGACAGCATGGAATTCGCACTTCTCCGCCTTCACAAAAAGTTTGTTCTCTAATAGTCGCTGGAGAACCTCCCTGACGTGTCGGGTGTGTTCCTGGAGAGAGGGGGAGAAAATAAGGATATCATCTAGGTACACAAAGACAAATCGGTTAATCATGTCTCCCAACACGGCATTTATGAGGCCCTGGAAAACGGCAGGAGCATTGGTCAAACCAAACGGGAGTACCAAATACTCATAGTGCCCCGAAGGAGTGTTAAATGCCGTCTTCCACTCATCTCCCTCCCGGATGCGGACCAGGTGATAAGCATTGCGTAGGTCTAGTTTAGTGAAGACCTGGGCTCCCTGCAAAAGTTCAAAGGCGGTAGACATGAGAGGCAAGGGGAATTTATTCTTAATAGTAATCTCATTCAAACCTCGGTAATCAATACAGGGACGCAGGGAGCCGTCCTTCTTCTGAACGAAGAAGAACCCAGCACCGGCCGGGGAGGAGGAATGGCGAGTGAGCTTAGTCTGTAAACATTCATTAATATATGTGTCCATGGCCTCTCTTTCAGGAGCGGATAGAGAGTAAAGACGCCCCTTGGGCGGAGAAGTGCCTGGGAGGAGATCTATGGGGCAGTCGTAGGGACGATGCGGAGGAAGGGAGGCGGCTCGTGACTTGCTGAAAACGGCGCAAAGATCGTGGTATTCCTCCGGAACCCCAGACAAATCAATGGCCTTGACCTGCAACACAGGAGACACAGAGACAGGAGACAGAGCAGAACCAAGGCAAGACACGTGACAAGAAGGGCTCCAGGCCGATACAGAATTCTTAACCCAATCAATATGAGGATTGTGCTGCAACAACCAAGGATGCCCCAAAATATGGGGAACATTGGGTGAATCGAGGATGTACAGCTCAATACACTCATAATGATTTCCCGAAATAAAAAGTCTTACGTGAGGGGTGATGTGGGTTATGGTAGCGAAGCAAAGGCCTCCTAGTGTTTGGACACGGATGGGGTGAGCGAGAAGCTTAACAGGAATCCTCCACCGGGTTGCAGTGGCGGCATCAAGAAAACTTCCTTCAGCACCCGAGTCAAGAAGAGCCTGCCCAGAGTGACTACGTCCGTCGAACAGGATGCGAAACGGAACCACAGGACGGGAAACAGGAGAGGATACAGAAATGGCGCCCACCCGGACTCTCCGCTCTACGGGTGGGCGGGATCTTTTAACGGGCACTGAACGACTTGGTGACCGGACTTCCCGCAATAGAAACATAGCCCTCCTAGAAGACGTTGTTGCTTCTGAAGCGGCGAGAGACGTGAGCGACCCAGCAGCATAGGCTCCTCCTCTGCAGCTCCGGTGGCTCTAGTGGAAGCGCTGACATCTCGGGATCGCCAAGAGGTGGGTGAAGGCTGCCGGCGTCGGCGGTTATGCATACGGGTCTCAACGCGGAGACAAAGGTTGGTGAGAGCATTCAAATCATGTGGTGTCTCGAGGGTAGCAATCTCGTCAGCAATCGAAGAATTCACTCCGTCCAGGAAACGAGCACGCAATGCCTCCTCGTTCCATGAGCAAGCGGCCGCCAGAGTTTGGAACCTTATAGAATAGTCTGTGATTGAATTACGACCTTGAGTGAGACGTGAGAGTTGAGCGGCTGCCTGCTCCCCTTGAACAGTTCTGTCGAAAAGTCTCGTCATCTCAGCACGAAAAGTCGCAAAAGAGTAGCAACAGGGCGCTTGAGAGTCCCACACAGCTGTTCCCCATTCACGTGCACGACCTGTCAATAGGGTTAAAACAAACGCCACCCTAGCTTCCTCTGAGGCGTAACGGCGTGGTTGAAGGGAAAACACCAGTTCACACTGGGAAAGAAAAGGACGGCAGGCGTTAGGATTTCCATCATAAACCGGGGGGCTATTGACGTGAGGCTCTGCATGGACAGAATCTCCTCGGGCAGAGGCGTTGGAAGAAATCCGGCTCCCCGCGAGTTCCCTTCGAAGCTCGGTAACGAGATTGGTGAGGTCAGTAACCTGGGTAGCGAGGATTCCCACATCCTGGGCGGTGGTGTTGAGCCGAGTAACCTGCTGTCCAAGGGCGACTCCTTGCTGCTGTAAGGCATTTCGTAACGGGTCCATTTCCGCTGAGTCTCTAGTATGGTCAGACCGTTCTGTCATGACTTGTAGGGAAAACAGAGGGTCAGAGACTCAAATGCAGGAAATATGTTTATTTTTGTACAGTTCACAAAAATGGTAGAGGAGAATAAAGATCAGAGTCTCTTCGTGAGTGTGTGGGGAGAAGCCTCTACCCACCGACACTCACGGTAAGAATTCGAGGGTAATCCGAATCGGATCTCTTGAGTCCTCCAGGGCGAACACTCAGCGGGGAGGAGCCTCGACCCGCCGGTAGAATCCAGATGCCCCTGATGTACTTTAATGAAGAGGTGCTGGTGGTGTGAAAAGCGGAGATCCGGAGCGCCAGAGAACACTAGGAGATATAGGTAGAAAATAATAACGAGACAAAAAACACTGGAGCTGTGACGAATCCGAGAAGCGGAACAATAGAGAAACCTAGATAATATGACAAGACTTTAACAGTACTAGACACGCTAGACTGAGGCAGTCAGAACAGGCATATAACACGCAACGGTCTGACGCTGGACGAAAGCAATAGAGGGATTTAAATAGAGAGGAACAATTAGTGGACAATAATAATAAGACCGTAAATAATGAGGGACCAGGGGAGAGTACTAATGGGAACAAGCTACAGGAGTGTGGGTGATGAGGTGACGGAAACCCGGTGAGGGGAAAGCCCGAAGAGGAGACACGGGGGGCGGGGCCAGTGACATAGACACTAAAACATGTGGAGGATGACAGAACTATTCTCCACAAATAGACAAAACACACACACAAGACCATGACAAAAACTGGGATCCTGACACAAACACTGTGTCTACACCGGGCATGACGCGACGCGACATGACAAAAGACAATAGAAACGCATTAGAACCCATTAAAATTTCAAAGTTTGTCCAAACTGGATGCTGCACTACACAGCGCGACAAATCAATCAAGTCATGTCATGTTGCACCTTTCGTAGACACGGTGTAAGACTCCAAAAGGTAAGATCTTCAAATAGTTTATTGACAACCACACTAGGAGAACAACAGGTATGTAGAAAGTACATAAATGACTGATGAGAGGTATACTAATTAAAATGTTGTTATGTTGTTGGAGATCGTGGATGGCGGACTGGTAAACATTGAGGAGTGCAGTTGAGGATGGTGATGTGAGGCAGGCTTGATGAATATGGGAGACTTGGAAGACATGGATAGCTTTGAAGACGTGGAGATCACTGAAGACTTTGCTGGAGAACAGGCAAGTATAGCAGGTAGGTAATTCTTTGAGTATTCATGTGAGACCAGACAATGACTGAATGTGAACGTGAGTCTTTTGCACTGTGGTTGATGAGGGTGATGATGAGGAGCAGGCGGTGATTAAAACTCTGGCGAGAATGAGCAGGGTGTGGGGCGTGGTGTGAGAGCCTGGTGAATCTGTAACACACTTATTCTTTCATTTGATAAATGTGTCAACTGTGTTCATAAAACTTAACTACTATTATTTGACATCATTTTCAAATTCCAATACAAATTGCATGGACTATATATTACATGAACCTGTTTATGTGTAAGATGCTGTCAACATTATTCGTGTATGTTGTAAACTGTTTGTGTCTAGGTACTTTTCCACACATTTGTTAAAAATAATAATAATTGCATTGTACCTATACATCTGTGAACATATTGAACAAATCTCTATCCTGAAATGAAGGATTTCTTCACAGTTCTATTGTAACTGAACGCTGCTGGTTCAGTCCAGTATTAAGAGACCAAACACACTTATATTTGTCTGTCTTCAACCTTACAGTGAAGAACAGCAGAAATCTTTAAATAAAGCACCCTGGTCTTTACAGTTGGCATGCTGGCCCTACACACCCTGCGGCCACCTAACTAAAGGGGATTGTCTTCTTCGAAGCCTCAGGGTTCCTTGAAGGAGCCCCGGATGTACTGTTTTCCCAAGATAAACGAGCTTGTTTGGAGAAGTTTCTCCTTGAAAATGCTCCTAACTCAGAATTAAGAGTGAATGTGATCATTTTGTGGTTTTTACAGCAAAAAGGATTGTGACACAACCGCAGATCCATGAACATTCATGCAACAAGCACACAAGCGAATCAGGATTGAGCAACATTTTCCGATTCAGATTGGTGTTCAACAGTTCGTTATGCCAAAACATTTCACGTTGTACTGCTATTCAAATGTTAAAAACACTACTGGAAAGGCGGAACGGGTTGTTTTCTTGGAAGCTTATGTACGTTCCTTATGATGAAAGGGGTGATGTTGGTGGTTTTTGTAAGACTCACAGAAGCAGCTATTAGTCATCTGAGAGAGGCTTTGCAGTAGCTGAGCTTCACGTCTTTCTAAGATCATTCACCGCAAATGAATTCAGAGCAGAAATAATGAGCCCTGCATGTCAATTAACAAATGAAAAGGAGGAAAAACATGAATATTTACATAGTTAAAATAGCATGGCATGTTTGAGGGCCCTTCTCATTGTTTTTCTTTTTCCCAGATCAGATTTGGAAACACTGGTGCAGGTCCCCAAGGACAAACATCTCCTCTGCCCTCACTTTCTTCAATACCGGGAGATAACACAGATTCTTTGTTTGCGATCCATTCTAGGATCTTGATATATGCTTTTATCTAACATCAAATGCAATAAACATCAAAGTTATTTAATTAAGAGAAAGTTGTTGATGTATAGAACACAATACACAAGTCAAGTCAATATATTTTTTGGCAATGTACCTATCCATCCATCCATTTTCTACCGCTTATCCGAACTACCTCGGGTCACGGGGAGCCTGCGCCTATCTCAGGAGTCATCAGGCATCAAGGCAGGATACACCCTGGATGGAGTGCCAACCCATCGCAGGGCACACACTCATTCACTCACACACTCACACCCTACGGACAATTTTTCCAGAGATGCCAATCAACCTACCATGCATGTCCTTGGACAAGGGGGAGGAAACCGGAGTACCCGGAGGAAACCCCCGAGGCACGAGGAGAACATGCAAACTCCACACACACAGGTCAGAAGCGGGAATCGAACCCCCAACCCTGGAGGTGTGAGGCGAACGTGCTAACCACTAAGCCACCGTGCCCCGCAATGTACCTATTATAAATAAAAAGTTAGATAGTAAAATTTTACATAAACTTTATCTCCAGGCTCCTTAGTTGGAACAAAACTCAAGACATCATGAAAAATATGCAAACAACCACACGACGAGACAACGAAGACCTGGAGAATAAGAGTAACATTCTTAAAATAAAAAAACGGAACGGTGTTGTTGAGCCTATAAATGAATGTATTGCTCCTCAGATCAGATGGAGTCTTTCCTCAGAGTGTTTAGGAGCACAACTCCATGCCAAATCCAATTTACAGCTCCGGGAGGAGGAAGGGGGAGTACTGCACAAGGCTCAGAGAATACAAATATCACTCCGGGGGATGGCGGTATCTCCCACAGCACACCAGGTCTGCTCTCCTTCTCGCCGCTTCACAGCAACAAAGTCATCAGAAGCCTCTCGCTGTGGAGAGCACTCATGAAAAAGTTGCCAGGGTTTCCCGGCCTGCCGAGGCCTTTAAAATGCAAGTGTATCACATCAAATTGAATTAAGTTTGTGCTTCATTTGTATTTCAGATAGGAGATAGGATGAGACTCTAGAGATGGCTCCGGTGGCTAATCCTGGAGGCAATGTGCATTCCCATGAGCCTCCGTTTAAATTGGGCATTGGGGGTTCAGGTGCGCCTACTTGGACATTTGCAGCTTAGCTGGTGTTATACACATCTATAACATGCTTAAACATAGTCATAGCAAACCGTTTTTTGCACAGAGGGTGAAACCTTTAGGGTTCGATGCAAGTTTAGCATTTATTTATGACATAATGTCGATGAGCACAAAAAATATGTAAAATTTTTCACAGCAAAAACATGGTTTCCAAATAAGTCACTTACATTACAAGCACAGAGTAGTGCAATAAACATTGGTAAACATGTGTGACATAAGAAAAGTCACTTATGGACCTTGTTTGAAGCTAAATATTTTTTTTAAACTTCATTTTATTGTCCATGAACCACTTACTCAAATTAAATTAGGGAGGACTAGTTTGGCACTGTTTTTATTGAGCTTTTTTGATATGTTGTTAACAATGAATTACAAAATGAATGCATTACTAAAACTACCTGCATAATCATCATCCACCCAAAAAGTAGCTCCACCCCAAAATACATTTTACATACCTATGCAATTGGGTTTTATTGACAAATTCTAGATTTCCTCATGCTTTTTAACTAATTGTTTCCATTGTAAGTGCTATACTTTTTCCATGATTTTTGTATTTTGCTGATTTTTTTTCTGGTAATGCCCCAATTGTGTCACATTTTCATTGAATTTTCAAATCAATGTTTCCATGTAACCCTTCTCACAATGCATATTGTTACAAAGCAGCTTTGCAAAGAATAGTGTTCACACACCACCCAGTGAGCAAGCCAAAGGCGACAGTTATAGGATAAAATACTGAAAATGATAGTGAAGACAAAGAAACCTTGGGAAGATCTAAGATGCATTCACGGCTGCCCATCTATCCAGGCTTGCACATATTTAAACAAATTTATACAAACCATACACAATTATACAAATGATAGATTTTAATCTGTACTGAACCCGGAACACGTCTTTAAATAAAAAAAAACCTGCTGCATGGGTGATATACAGCTACTGTATATTTGGTGACTCTAATATGAATATATGAACACTGTGAATTTTTGGAGAAACGATTGTAAAGCATAAATAGTTTTGGGTTGAAATTCATCAAATGTCTCCTTTTTAGATCAACTATATTTAAACAAACAGCCCCAAAGCCTCTGCTCCTACCATAAGGAGTATCACACAGACACAGAGAAAATATGGACGTTAAATTTGATTTCCTTCATCTCACAAAGGAGTTCAAATTCTCTCTCTCTCACTTTCTCTCTCTCTTTACATTCACTTTGAACAACATTTTTAATATATGGTTTTCTTTTTACTCCACAGAGAGCCTCCTCTCCAGAAGAGATAACTATGAAGAAATTATAGCAAATAAATGAAAGCGTTGCGAGATAAACATGTATTTACTGCTGCTGTGCTTGAATGTAATCTCTCAAAGATGCTAATGCTATGATGTGCCACCAGACAAATCCACAGAAATCCTGCAAGAGTCTTAATAAAACTGTCTGAATCCGGCCAGATAAAGACTTCACTTTAGGGCTTCCAAGGCAGCGAGGAATTCACACCATAAATAAAGGCAGCAATTGCATTTTAAGGTGAAAAATATTACAGCGCCAAGTGGAACATATTTAAAATACACTCTGCACTTCCTGCGGAGAGATTAAGATCCTCTCAGTTTAAAGATAATCAATTGTTCTTGATACATCCGCGTGGGACCCGTGAGTGTAATGGAGTCTAATAAATACCAGAGACGTGGCATGTGCTGAAAGACATTAATCTACATGTTCTGGAAATGTAACGCATTGTCAAAACACGACTCACACATATTCCATCACACATCCAATTGGCTTTGCCTGGCTCTACAATTCATTTGCAGTGTAATGCACCAAATAAAAATGTATTCGGAGAGCTCCATTGATTGTGAAATGGCGTAATCTCCACCAAAGGAAAGAGATGAATATCCCCATTTTCTTCCAGGATAGAATTTTACCGCAACCTCAAATAAGTTATTGCAGCTTAGAAAAGCAGTTTATCCCCCCACAAATATCCTGTATTTCTTCTTGTGCTTTTATATATTGTCCTGAACCTTCCAAGATCATGTTTGGGACATTTTTATATAAATAACTTCAATATTATATAAATTAGATGAACATCAGTTCAGTACATATACATAAATATATACAATATGACACACAAAAGATATAATCACATACAGATATTTTAATATACATGGTTGTCTATTGATATAAAACCATATAGCCTAATAACCTGGTGTATGTTACAATAAAGAGTGCACAGTTAGCATCGCTGTCTCTCACCTGCAGATGTGTAGTCTGCAAGCAGAGGGGAATCATGGGATACGTTCATTGTGGTGTGCCGTATTCATTAGTGCTCAACTCCATTATCTGCAGCCATCTAGTGTCTGTTTTGTGCTCCAGAATTTCCAGGCTGATCTTAAAGTACAGTACAGACACCGAGTGTATGCAGGAATACAGAATTCTGCTTTGTTCAAAACCGTATAGTATGTTTTGCAACGCTACTGTAATTTAGCATCTACTGTACTAATTTGATTATTATAAATATAAATCAGTGAAAGTATATCTGTGAAATCTGGCCAAAGTGTGAAGTAAAAAATCTTATACCACTTCAAGCACAGTAATTTGTTTTAGATTTATCAATTTGATAACAGCTATAATGTGATATATTACAATAATATCCTGGCATTTGCTATATGGATATTCAGAGCATTTTATTACATCACATTAGAGATCTTTACATAATTTTTGTGTCCTCTGGGGTCATTACAACACCAGTAGATATAGTTCACAATTTTCTGCAGATTCTCGTTGAGAACTTACAAGTGAGTGAAGCCTCAAAACTAAACATTAACAAATGATTCTGTTTAAAGTATAATTTAAACAAAGGAAAGATTGTACTGTATTTTTTTTTCAGATAGATAAAAGTTTACAAAATTGCTTAGAAAATGACACAAAAATGTGGCTTTCTAAATGTTTTTCTTCGTGGGACAGACAATTTAGTTTCCAGCTGGAACGCATATTTTTTAGAACACAAACAGGAACCACAAATTGAGATACTAAACTGAGTCATGACACATATTTAGGCACAAATGAGATGGCTTTGTGTAAAAGGCAAGTGTTTTCTTGAGTCTGTAGAACTGAGGCACCCCAAACGCAGCTGCATCCCGCAGGCTACCAACCGCAGCCCCCGGCACCCTTCACCTGGGCTGGAGAACAACCTAACGCCCAGGAGAAACACAAGGTTTGGCCTGCTGTCAACCCCTGCGCTATTAATCATGAGGTTAATGCTGTCTGAGGCACACACATACACAGAGGGAACATGTACATTTCTCACACCCCAACACTCAAATTTTCACATTTCTCTGTGTTGAAAATGTTGTTGTTGCATTGAGACAGATATTCAGCATTATGTGTTCAATCCTAAGTAATGCATGTCACTGGGTTGGTGAATATGTGTGAGGTTGCTTCACGGTGTGGATGTGACTGACTGCCTTTGATGGATTATTTTCATTCTAAGTGGGAGGTACATCAGAACACACATTTAGCAACAGACCAAACAGCCTCACAAGTCACACTTATCTATATTGATTCAAGACAAGGGGAAGCGAATGAAAAACTAATTAAAAGAAAATATGTGCTAACCCGGGGAGCGTCTGGGGTTTTACTGTACACACACGGTCCTGACAGATATTTGTAACTTTATTCTGTTGTGTTTCAATTACCGGCACAGCCTCTCAGAGTCCACCGCCAGGTTAGACAAACATGACGTAGCGTGTACATATACGCTCAAGGTGTACGACAGTCCGATCTAACGCACTTAATTTTCTCTAAGCCGAGACTAAATCGTAGATGTGAAACTGATGTTGTTTATGGGCTGTGGTT
Organism: Triplophysa bombifrons; assembly: GCA_029783895.1. Lineage (NCBI taxonomy): Eukaryota > Metazoa > Chordata > Actinopteri > Cypriniformes > Nemacheilidae > Triplophysa > Triplophysa bombifrons. Next base: position 12,748,085 of record CM056455.1, read on the forward strand.
TCATTTGTGTTGCTTCCAAGGTCAAAGGTCCCTCGCAAACCACTTTCAAATTTGACCCGATCCCAGGGACTAACAAATATTTCAAACTGACATCTGGGACTTGTTAAGACTGCTCTTATTAACTACAGGAATATGGCTGGTTGGGGATAGTTATTATTTACAGAGTTGGGGAAAATACTTTGTAACAAATAACAGGTTTGATAAGAGGGGTCATAAAATATTCTTAAAATATTCTACAATTACAATTAATAACCTATGAAGATAATTTTGCCACAGTTAAAAGTGTGGGAACAACACTGCATAATGTTGTAACGTGTTCAACAAACACCTGTGTGAACTGAGGTAAACTGACATCATATATGTGCCTTCATATTCGGAACGTAGTCCGGAATAGTAGATTCCATTGGTTTCAAATGCAAAAAAATACAATTAATTTAATACATGTATATTTTAATATACAAAAATGTGTGACAAAAACGTGTAATTAAGGGCAGAATTGCTTCATTTAAAAACATACTTAGCTTAGTAGTGGCTTTACTCCACCACCCAGGTGTCTGGATGAATGTTTTCATAACCTTTGGCCAAGACAGGATATGAGAGAGACCACCATAATCCCGTTGTGGTGATATAAGAAGGACACGGGAAAATATGCCTGAGGCCATAGAAAATAATTCAAATATAATGTTTATTGCAATAATTGCAATTTTCACATTTGTTCACTAACATAGAATATAGTTGATATTCCAGAGTACTTCATACATATGTACTACATACCATTTTGATAAAAAATATCATAATACAAAAAATAAATACAATAAAAATATATTGACAAACTACATAGAGGGATTGGCCACATGGGTCAAAAATGTTGATGTAATAACCCTAAATAGTTCAAACATCTGACTTTTAGATAGACGTCAAATACTAAGCTCAAAAACACATATGTAAACAAAATGACTCCTTTTTTGTGCCTTCAATAATCTTCACGCTGTTATCTTATATCTTAACCACACACTTTTCTTTACATTGCTTGTCTCTACACAAAGAATTAGCATTTAACACTTAAAGGGAAGTGACTGACGTGTCTCCTTTTCTCTATCTGAGTTCTTCATTGCCACGGGCGTTCGAGAAGGCGTATGTATATTTTATGAGGAAAAGATTGTCTAACTGGTGGGTCAAGATTGACTGGAGTGATTGGCAGACACTGTTTAGCATATTGAGTTTTTGTTTTGCTAGCTGTAGCAATAAATAAAGCCCCGGTTAGCTGCTTGGGTGATGCTTTGCAGTCCTATCACAGCTCTCGGCCCTATTCAGAGGAGATAAATGTGATTTAAATTAATAGCCGGTCCTAAATAACTGCTCAGATGGTAAACGATGCATTTATCAGATACAGACAGCCAATGTCCCTTGATTCATGGGCCCCTTACAACATGAAGGGAGCCTACAAAAATTGTTATTACTTTTTAATAAAGTGTAGCAGCCGCTCGTCAGTCATTTATCAGAGGACGTTGCTCAGTCAAACGACAGTGTTTTCCCGCGCAGTGGAGGGGCAGACACATGAAATATGACTCTTGGCATTAAGACATCAGTGCTGAGGAAAGAGCTCGGCGATGCTGAGGGATAAAAATGTTTCGCCTTGCTTGGTTTAGGTTTGAAATTAAGTTTTAACATCAAATAATGATACAAAAGAGAAAAATCCAGGGAAATGTTCCAACACAATCTCATGGCAACTCAAAACTAGATTTTTGTGAATTGGTAGCTACGTCGTACGTCGGTGGTTGTGTTTAGAGCTGGATGATAATGCTTGTTTTTTTTTTAAGAAACTGTATATTTTTGTAAAATTCACCTGAATTCATGACAACAGTTATTTTTATTTGAGATCAGATTTAATATTCAGTTGTTACACTGAGGAGTATATGACTGTAATTTAAACGTAACATTTTTTGTTGACCAGACAGCAATGAGAAGTATGAACATTATGATGTGGGCCTGGGAAAATATTGATTAACAACAATAGTAATAGCTGGCTGTAGTTCACAAAACATAACATGTAATTGCGGAGCGTGTGATACGATAAGAAACAATACACATAACCACACAAACACTGATTCCACCTGACAGACTACCTCAGACGGAGAGCCTGCTTACATCCTGGCCACGTAGCGCAGGCCAAACGCCAACCGGAGAGAAAACAGACATCACTCACTTTGCCAGTGATTAAGCGCTCGTCTTGACCTTGTTCCTCTGATGGAAATAAACAGATCAACCCTCTAATTTCTCCAACAAATAAGTGTGAGCCCTTTAATTTTGTCGCTCGACAAACAAGCCATGCAAGGAGCTTTTCTCCCTTGTGTATTGGCGAGATGTTAAGCTTCTCGCACAGGTAACAGTCAATCCATTAACCTTTGCTTTTAGCTCAGGCTCCAGTTCGCTGCATCGCCCCCCACACCCCCCTTTGGAGCTTTTAATACATTTTTCTTAATAGTTGTTCGCCTGCGAATGAAAAGGGCAACTCACCTCCTCTTGACATTGACTCTGCCACCGTAATAATAAGGTTTCTCCTTTTCTTATATCATCAACAATAACCCATCACTAGGCAGCCCAATGTCTCTACCGCGCGAACACCCCTCAACCCCTCCCGCGGAGTCAATGGCTGTCCGCAGTTATTTCAGAGGAGTGAAATGAAAGGGCTTTTGAAGGCAGGGGTCATGTTAAATTGTAACGCAAATGTTATTCCTCAATTATCCAACTGGGGTAAATGTCAACCGCTTGAGGGGGAAGATCTCTCTCTTTCTCCTTTTCTTTCAATATGTGAGTGTGTGGTTTTTAATTGTGTGCAGACCGCCCTGTAACGCTCTAAGGGCCCTTTGAGTCAGGTGAGCGTGTGGGGTCAAGCAAAATTACTTTAAAGCTTACTCTTTTGGTTGCCTCGGTTTGACTGTATTTCTCGAAGCCACACTAGTGCTGATTGGACAATAAACCACAGCGACATTACAACAAACTTCCAAGACGTTAATAAAGCTGCTGTTCGGATTGCTCAGAAGGTTGAGCTTTAGAGAGAGAGAGGTTGAATGTGTTACACCAAATGCTGTTGATTTTAAGCACGGACACACATTCCTGTGATAGCGGGAACTCACTGCTGTAGCGAGTTTAATGAAAAAGCCCCAGGATGATTGGCAGCTGAATAGTTTAACTAACAAAAGGGGGCAGTTTGGATAGGAGGTCAGAAGTGAGGGGAGGCCGCTCTGGGATTTCTCCTAAGGCCATTGGATATTACCCGTCCGCCACATTTATATTTGCAATAACAAATTGACTTGAATTGGGCTAAGTGGAGATCAGGACCCTGTGTGGAGTGACCGAAAAACCAGGTCCATGAGATGAAAGGAGATGAGTGTGAACGTCAGATATATGCCTCGCAAACACGGCGTCTCTTACATAAGATTTATAATGATAGCAAACACGATGACAACAACGTTACCATTATAGTCAGCAAAGTGGCTTGCTTAGTTTGCATTCCAAGGTATTTACATTAAAGGTGTGAGATGCAAATCTCTTAAAAATGATACATAATAACAATACGGAGGTAATGTAATAATGCACCGGTTTCCTCTTTAAGCAAATGGGATTTTAACATTTGCATTTAGACTAAATAACCATTTTTGAAATGTAGTTCAATGTAATTTTGTTTTTATTTATATTGGAGCGGGATCAGGTTTCAATAATGGGGATCAGACCCCCCATCATTTTCAGTCTGGTAGTAAGTCAGCGTAGTGGGTTGATAAAAGGCTCGAGCATTTGAAAGAGACTCTGTCCTTTACAATATGGAGGTGTTTTATGACAGAGGTCAGACTCAAAGGGAGCAATCGGCTCTCACTCTCTGTATCACTTTCCTTCTCAACATGACAGATGGAGACTGGTGTCTATTGTGACGGTGTTTCTAATGAAACAGATCTAACAGAAAGAAAAACACAAAGAGTGTGATGCCTTTGCCAAATCTGAGCTCAATTATAAAATTGGAATTATCATTCATAGACAGGATACCGTTTTAAAGAAATGATAAATCAAAGGTGTCTGTAATTTTCCATCAGTATATCAAAACCAACCCAGAAAAACTTTAATTTATGTGGTATTAATATCGATACATTCTAGTAGATTTTGATGTCAATCATATTCACAACTTTGATGATTATATTTTGAAATTCATTACATTTAATGATAGAAACCAGTTATCAGCACAGCAACTGAATTGTTATTATTTTCATTAGCACACACAAAAAAAAAACACAATAGAATAGAATCTTTTTCAGTGGAGCAAATCTGTTATTATTCCACATAGCTCTTATCAGGCTATAGCGCTACAACCATTGTCACCGGCGTCCCCATGGATACCGCTGATGCTATCCCCTTATCACTGTAATAAAACTAAAGTGCTGGGCAGGAAATTGAAAATGTAGCTGGACAGGAAATAACTGTGCTCTGTCATAATCTACGGCCCAGAACATGTGTTCATCCGCGTGTTGTCACTCTATCTGATGCTGCCTGCTTTGCGGTCAGCCGTTTCTCTTCCTCCATGTGCTTTATCAGGCCGGTGTTGCAGCGAGAGCCCCTGCTGTCTGCTGGGTCAGCAGTGTCCACATATCTTTGGAGGTTATTTGGAGGTAGGAAGGCATCAAGGCAGGTCCGAATCCAACATTTGTATAACGCTCTGTCTGCTTTGATGCCTGCAGAACGCAGGAAAAAATGAATTCTGTGGACGATATCCTTTGGGTTTCATTTGGTGGTTAAAATGAACCAATTACAAAATATTTTTCGAAGTCTATTTTTTCCGCTTGATTCCTTGTACATGGAAATAAGTCATTTGATTAAAGTTCACCTGATTTCACTCATCAGATGTGAGGTTATGGTGCACCTGGGCTACCACATTCCCTTAGGAGATGCTTTCATTCAAAAAGCATATCTGTTAAGTCACTCAGTGAACAAGTTAAGCTGTCTTAGGTTTGGACACAGCCATGCTTACTGGAAGCAATATACCATTCTACGAGATGATTTGTATCCCCAATGTGTGGTGAAAGACAGTGTCAATATAAATCTGGTCAATAATGAGCTTCGATCTTAATATCGAAAGTTTGCATGTTGGATAGGCGGTTAATTCTCTGCAGGTGAGTGTAATAAAACTGTCACCAGCTCAACATGTTTAGATATCCTCCATTGAGCTGGCATCATATCTTTCACAGCTTATTTGCATATGAGGGGGAGGGGTTAAACTAGGCCTAGGTGACACAAGGCCGCCCTCTGTCTGAAATACCAGAAATCTCCTCACACATTGATGCTTTTAAAATCTATTTATACATTCAAAATGTGTTTATATACACCCAAATTGATCCCATTTCATGGCTACCACAGAAAGAAATACAGCATTTTTGCTGGTTATTGTTCTGTTAGATTTCCAGTAAAACTAAATACTATAGAATAATCAAATGACAAAAAATGCTGAATCTAAAGAAGAAATGTCACAGAAACGTAATTGAGCAAAATATTAAACAAAATGGTTTGATGTTGGATTTGATCTTATAAATAATTTCACAAATTTGCAATGTGTTATTTCCATAATTAGGCATACATTTATTTTCTCAGCAGACAGCTATTGATATACATTTAAAATATCCTTTCACAAATAGATGGTATCCTAATACATTTTTGCTTTTATTTTAAGTGTGTTATTGATGGTAAGAAATAAAAAACAGCATTTTTTTTTAAATGCACATTGTTTGATAATTTATATTCTGAAATTACATTCTTATGCTCTTTTTTTACTATGACATATGTCTTCAGATACTGTTTAGGTTAACACTGTGTTGCACCATCTTGTGTTGACTTGTATTTTGCACTGGCTTTTAAGGTCTACCACTGTATTTAACAAAAGCTTGTTATTAATTTAGCATGTAATGCATCATTCTATTTTAGTTTTCCTCTTATGACAACACTCTGCAGATATTTTATGTAAAACAAGTATAATTTCCTCTAAGGTCAGCAAGTATGATCTTTATCTGAATCACATGTGTGATGTCATATGGCGGGTTTGTTTCATTCATCTCATTTTCAATCCATCCAAACTTCACCCATTATTAGTATTTCCAAACGCATTTTCCTCTATGTCTGTCTTTCACCTTCTAGCTTGTAATTGGCTTTCAGTATCAGAGGAAATGTGAAAGAGAGAAAAGAAGAAGCAGGGAAAAAGAGAATGTCTCATTTGCATTAACTTCATTACCGTTCTCTTAGAGTTATATTTAAACAAGTCCCGGCCAGCGTGCACACGAGAGTCTCTGAGAGGTGGCCAGCAGCCCTGGGCTCCCCCCTTCTAATTGATGTAAATGAAAAAAACACACACTCTGAGCTCAGGAGCTTTGACCTTGTTATATGGGGTGACTAACCCCAATTAATCAAAGATTCTTTCTAGATACTCCAAGCTAATAAAAAGCAGGGTAAATCAGGAGGACTGTTGTTACCGGCTCCGAAATGATTATGCTTGTGGATGGGATTAAAGTGTGGAGAGGATGAGGAGACTCTGCTGATGAAATCTGCTTTTAAATAAGTAGTAAAGTCAAGAGGATGATTTAAAAAATAAATAAAAAATAAACATTAAATCGTCCTGATTGTTAGAACTATAACGAACTGTCAAGTAGTCATTGTAGTATTTATATTGTAAAAAAGTTCATTTGTTTAAAAACTTTATTTTTTTATTTCATAGTGTTATTCTTTTTATTATTTGTTTTATTGTTTTGGATTCAAAGGAACGTATTTACACACTTAAAAAAATGCAGGATTGACATTGCATTCAGAAACAAAAAATGTCCCATGTGTTACAGTTTTAAGGAGACAAAGATATCAGAGGTTTGATTCCTAAGAAATGCACATAATAAATGATATGCCTGTAATGCATTAGATCCCCATGCAACCAAAAAAGTCCTTAAATATGCATGCATTTTTAACTTCAAGTAAAAGATTCCTGAAAAACTCCTGAAATGTTTTGAAGGCATGTTTTCTTTGAAATAGATGCTATGTAATTTTGTTATCAAATGCAATTATAAATACATTTGGTCCCCACTGTGTGAATAGTGAAGACAAAATTTCTTATTCAACAATTGTAATGTGATTGCATTTTCAAGATTAAATTACCATTCTAATACATCAATGACGAAAAGGTAAACTCGTAGATATTTTGTTAATAACAGTCACACAACTGACAATTCTTTTAAAATTATTATTCTATTGTGACTATCCAGTTTTGGATATTTGTTTATATGAGTTGTTGTAATTTTTTATTAAAAGTGATTATGCTAATAATGTAACTTCTCAAATTATTCACATTCTAATTAAACTGGTGTTTTTCTACCCATGAACAAGCCATGGATGGTAGAGACAAACATAGTGGCAGGAAACCTACCGATCTACTGAACAAGAAGGACAAAACGTACATTCAAAAAGAAGTGAAACATTAGTAGCCCAGGTAGTGTGTAAAAAATGTATGACCCCACTCTATACAGTCTCCCCTTGTAATACACCACGATTAGCAGCACGTTTATTAGACCGTAGCTCAACAACGGCGGCGGCCAAGGTGAGTCAGCGTCCACCCTGCGAACCAGACGCTCACAGTCACTGGCCTCTAAGGTGTCACCTGAAAGTCATTGTGACGCCGGCTTAGTTTACACATGATCCAATTAGCCGGAGAGATGACGCTGACCCCACAGAGCACGTTTCTGTGTTTGGACAGAAGAGTCACTTGATTCCAGGTAATACAAGCCTCACCAAACGTTTATTCTGTTGTGTGAGGGTAAAAGAAAGCCAGAGGGAGGGGGTGGAAGAGATGCCAATGGGTGGGGAAAAGACAAAAACATGTCGAGAGAGAGAGAAAGAGGCAGTGAGAAAAATGAGGTAAACATACAAGCCAGGTACAAAACCGAAGACGCGGACTATCTGGCCTGGTAATGAAATGAATTTGTCACATCATTGTTGGTAACAATAGGCCTAATTGAAACGAACCTGTCCCTCGCATGCATCTGGCACATTAAGCATTCGCTAAGATATGCTGATTCTTTCCCATGCTGAATTATTTAGCTGCTGGTGTTCTTTTACAAACACGGACAAACAAAAGACAAGGAGCGCGCCTGGCTGTTTCGTTCACGTATCCATGTGCTGGAGATAAGCAGAGGAGACGAGGTATTTTCCAAACGATCGATCAACACTACTCAACGGCATGCAGATCAGACGAGCTCTGTTACTGCCAGCTCTGAAGAAATCATTACCATTGAGTGTTTGTAACCCCAAAGAGAATAATTCCATTATGAACATAGATAACTTGGATATTCTTCATTGTCTGTTTGTTTATATACTTTTAGAATAAAAAGGTCAACTTGAATAAATAGTACAAACCTATTTCGTAAACAGTTAAGATGTATGTAGTGCACAAGGAACACCTAACTGCTGTCATTATACATGTTGGCATCACATATGGCCGCCTAGCATCTTCTCATAGTAGAAAAGACACTCTTTTACCCTGCACAATATGGCTCCTGGCACGGGCACCCGAGAGGCGTCTCCGCTTGATGCATCTTGCTGAACTGATGAGCCGTGTGCTGACAGTTGACATTTACTTGGAGAATGGGCTTGGCATGGCCGTTCCGCAAGCCACTCGGCAACAATGGAGACTCCGGAACGCCTCATAAAAGGACACAACAATTCTCAGCACAGCATCCTTTGTTGCGATGGCCAGGTGCCATCATTTACCCCTTTCGGAAAACAATCTCATCAATGCTGCATTAGACAAAGCCCGTGTTAAGAATATGGTACAATTTAATGTCATTTTGGTTCATTGTATAATTTAGCATTAAAGGTGAAAATCAATTGTAATGAGAATCTTAAGGTATTGTTGATCAACTGTTATTAAACATAAATAACCTTGCATGAAAAATAAAACTTGCGATCCATTACATTAAATAATATAACCTGAATAACTTTTCATGAAAATTGAACATCATTTGGGGCCTGTAAATTGACTTTATCAGTTTGTACACAAATTGCATGTTACTATTTTAAATAAATAAATGTACAACAGTTCTATGTCACCATTTAAGAATAAGTGATATTTTCATTTCATTAAGGGGAAATATAAGTACATCATTATATATAATCCATCATTTCACTTATATTTTACATCCTTTCAATAATGATTTGTTAAGAAAAAAAAAGAAATGTTTTATTAATGAATAAAAATGTAAACAGATAAAAACATATGAATAAAAAGTGCCACAAGCAAAATAATATTTTCACTTCAGTTTAGATAATCTTCTTCATCTTGCGGATGCTAGTTCTTTTATCCAGATATAAATTCTCAGCGGTCCACCAGTGCAATCACAGACATCAGAGAAGGGTTAGTTTGAAGGCTTCCATGACAAACACAACCGGATATTGTTTCTGACATGTTGTGAAGTTGTCTCATTCCCGTGCACTGTTTGGGGAGTAATGGGTCCATCAGGGCTCCACTTGTGGGCCGCTGAAATTTTAATAGGCCCCGGCTCACAAATGCAGGGCAGCATGATGTTGTCACCTTGGCATATTTTATCACTAATCAAACATCAGTAGGCAGATGTTGTAAACTTGTAACTGTCTCATCAGCAGTGGTGGCGCAGCTCAGAGGCGTGGCTGCAAATCTCATGCCCAGATGCTTCGTACTGCATCTGCAATTTTGTCCCTGTATTTCCACATTTAAAAAACTTTTTTCCCAAGTCGTGGTTTTCCAACGCATGCTTCATGTCCTTGGGAATGAGATCTGGGCCAGCTATTGTGTAGCTTCTTCTTGATATTTGAAGCATACAAGTTAACTGCAATTTTTTTGGTGCATACGAATCATTAAAGGTCTTAATTTCGGGTTTTAGCCCCTCTACCTGATTTACTTTCATTATTTTATTTTAACAAAGAGGTAATTGACAGCATGCCACAAATGCAATGGTACCACTACGTCGAATACATTTTCAAATCAAAAACAAACAAACAAAAATAAAGTTTTCCTTAAAATACTCCAGTAATGGAACCATCAAGAATTCTATGTGAATTGCTTGCTGCCGTTCTGTATGCATTTAAGCACGAACCAAACATATTAAAATTGCATTTGCTCATTCATTATGCAAATAGACTGTGCTGCTGGCAGACTTAATTGCAGGCGACGTCATTGTCTTCATCAGGCCCCGTCTCAAAAGCTCAGACCTCTTAATAGCACGTGTTACTTTTGACTGTTTCCATGCTGGGTTTTTTTGTCATCTATTTTTTGACAAAGGCACGTGCTGGGTCCTGCTAGCCAAGTACCTTGTTGGCAATGATTGATTACCCAATATCTAATTAAACCTGATCCGATCGCTTATTATGCAGAAAGGGATAAACAAACTCAAGTCAACTGTCAGGCCAGCGTGATTGATGATGCTGTCAATCCAGCTATTGTTTGGCCTAATGTCTTGACGCTTGTAACAAATAGTACAGCAACATAAGACAATGAGCTCTGTCAGTCCACAGCTGATTTGTCTAGTACAGAAACAGATTTTTTTCTCTATGTATTTATTTATTTCTGGGCAGAGAAATATATTATGCTGGACATTGGGAGATTTGTCGGGTTGTTGGCCCTATTAAACCCAGGGTCCTATTACCTGCCTTCAGGGCAGGCCTGTTTGTATACAGATTGAAAAGGGGAATCACTTGGAATAACCATAATAATGGTTGACACAATTCTGTTGAACAAACAGTAAAGAACAGATGAGAATTTGACCTGATGAAAAATTCATATACACATACAGCTTCAGATGCTTCCATTACCAAACATTTGTGAACCCTGACAGAATGGAGGTTATTCAAAGCTACCATGTTCACAAGGTGTTGGAAATTGTTACTTTAATTTATCCTGAGATGATCAACATCTGTTCCCAGTGTCAATCGCCTGTAGGCTTTTTAAAGCATTTAAAAAAATATGGGGTGTATGTGTGTTTGTGTGATGTGTGAATGTCTGAAGGCTGGGGCGGGAGGGGGTCTGCTTGAAGCGTTTGACATATATCAAACAACCGAGAACAGAGACCGGACAGCATTAATCAAAACTTTTCTAATTTCCCCAAAAATTCATCATTAAATAATTAATTTTACAGCTACAGGCAGCTGTTGAAGGGGGTCTTGTGCCTTCCTGCTGTTCAAAATTTGTCCTTGTCTGAGGGCTAGATTGATATATTTATTATTTATCAGATTAATCATTGCTAGATACGGAGGGTTCCTGCTTGGGCTCATCCCACTTGATTCAGTGTTGTGTGTGCGCAGCTGCATATGGTATGGCCATCATAAGGATTGGTCAGCTGATTGTAAAGAATGGTCACAACTGAAAGAGGAAAACGTTGCCCCGAGCATCATTTTTTGCCATGGTTGTCTCTTGAAGGGGACCCAGTCACCCCGGTGGGGAGAAGTTGTCATTGATCTGATGCCTCTGAAGAGGTCAGTTAGGGTCCCGGGGTCATGTCTGTTTATAGAAAGGTCTTGAGAATACCCAAAGGATAATGGCAGAGAATGTCGACCTCTCAAGTGAGCATCATATGAAGGTACAATAATCTGTTTTTGTAGTCATTGCCCTTAAATTTGTCACATCCAAATACATTAAAATGTTTGCAAAATCAATACAATCTTTACATTTCAATTTTTAAAGATTTTTAAGGATTAATTTCGGAACAAATACAACTTTAATTGTCAGAATAAAATTAAAACAATATTATTATAATTACATAAAAAATATTTAAATACTAACTAATGTCCACTAATATATATATATTTAAAATATTAACTGTCAAAAAATATAATCATTCATGAATATATAAATATATAAATTGACATAATAGATAACACTTTAATTTACTGTGCCTATTGTGACGTTATATATTTTTCATCAAAGCTGTTAAAACAAGACTTTTAAGGTTAGATACTGGGTGGCATTAAAGTGATAGTACACCCAAAGATTAAAATTCTGTACTAATTTACCCACCCTCATGACATTTCAAATCATTATGACTTTCTTTCTCCAACAGAACACAAGAGAAGCTATTTTGAAGAAAGTTGGTAACCGGACATCATGGGCCCCCATTTACTTTTATTGTATGGACACAATGCAAGCGAATTGGGTCCAATTAAAATTTTGAAAAATGCTTTCGCGTTTTCTGCTAAAGAAAGAATGTCATACAGGTTTGAAATGAGTGTGAGTAAATGATGATAGAATGTTTATTTTAGGGTGAGCTATCACTTTAAAATAGAAACGTAGCCTACAGTATATAGGCCAATTTTTTTCCAGATTTGATGTTTCTTCGTTTTTGTTGTTCCTTTGGAAATTTTGCACCAAATGATAAATCAAATGTACTCAGATTGACCATTTTCTTCCTATGCGTCACCCAGAATCTCTTTTCGTGGTTTTCATCTGCCGGAAAAAGCAGTAAACACGTTGAGCAGGTAAAGCTGTAGCCTGTATTTAGAGGGAGACCTTTGAGTGAGTTTGCGCAGCCCCAGGAGGAAAAAGACAAAGAGGAAACATTAGCACAAGCAACTCTAACTCCAAAATCAATGCACAAAGTCATCAGAAGAGAGCAGAGGCTCTCAGCCTCTCAAAAGCTGACAGTCGATATGAATGTCTCGCGCTGATGGCTCAAAATCTCGATCACATTCTTCTGGATCATTAGAGGTTAAAATGGAAAAACGACTTTAGTTTCTCACTAGCTTGCTATCCAATTCAAAAGACTTCCACTCACCTTATTAGACCAAAATGCCATTGCGGGACACACACATTATAAAACAGAATGCCTCAAGCATATTACATGTAAATACAGTATATGTTGAATCTGCAAGTTAAATGAAGTCCTACATTTCAAGGTGGCAGCCCTATAAAGCGTGCGTCTCGTATCACAGCGCTGAGAACTGTAGAGCTGTGCGACCCACAGAGCAGCCGTACGCTGTGTTGCATGTTAATTGAAGCATTGCGAGTGAAATTGCCATCCAGCGTTCGCTGCCTTTGGTCCTGGTGTGTATCAGGCAAATAGATCTGGCTAACAATTGTGGGCATAATTGTACATCACACTCGATATTAAGATGAGAAAGCGCGAGGTCGCCCCATCACATCTGTGCGACGGCCAGGCAATCAAACTGGGTTCATGTCAGTGTGAAAAACCCATTTGTGTTCAGAAACAAAACATTTCCCCCTTCTCTCATAATGGGCTAAAGCGCTTGCTTATCTCCACCCATGCAAAGCCAGACCTCATCAAGGGCACGGTGCACGAGAGACTTCCCCGCGCTGGCATCCCAACCGGCAGGAAATCAAAAACGTGATCCCGCTTTTTCTTCAGAGCCGGTCTGGCCACCAATCTGTGGGGACTAACCCCTTGACATAAAGTCATATTGTGTTGGAGTTTTAGTGCCTAAATTTGTCCATCAATTATTAAGCGGGCACGCCGATTGTATAAATGTAGGAAATTACGAGGGCCCGCTTTTTCTCCCGGGGAGAAAGAATGTGATACATCGGCTACATCCCCACCTAATGTGCAGACCCAATGTCCGAGGGGCCAGAATTATTTATGCATTAGAAAACAGCATGGCCGGGCCAGAGAAGGCTAGACACATTATTTTAAACCGTTCATAACACGCATCAATATTTCATAAGAAATAAATAAAGAATGTCGGGCTTGTTTGGAGGACAGCTGTAGCTCTGCGCTTCAGCAGCTCGGGGGACTCCAGGGAGGCTACACATACCCCGCAGTAAAACCCTCCATTTCTTTTTAATCATCCACTTAGTGCATTGTGGGTAGAGGAGCTGTCAAGGTGAGCGAACAGCTTCTTCGATTGCGCCACTGAAAGGCTTTGTCTGAAGAATAGGGGGCCTTTGTTGCTCCGCACCTTCGAATTACATCTACGCTCATTCCACCCCCACCTTCAATTTCACTCTGACCCCTCCAACGTGGCCATCAGAGAGTCTGGAGCCTGCAGTCCACCAGTGCTCCGAGAAAAGCGGGTAACCAGTGGAAGCAGGTCGAAAACGCTTGATGGAGGGATGAAACGGTCCACAGGGACAACTTGGCTATTTTCAGGTAGTATACCGTCAAGATTGGAAAGGGTTAAGAGACTGTGCAATGCACGATCACTCTCATAAAAAATTAAAACTTGGTTCTTGATGTTTATTTATGGCTGATAAAATCTCCGTAACAGTTTACACCCATAGGAAACATCGAAGATGTTACACCTTGCTTCAAAAATTCATAAGAAGGCAAGTTTTGAAACTGCCACCCTTACATTGGGCAGTATTTAAACATATAATTTATCAGTTCATAGGCAACTAAAATCAAAGAACAGACAACAAAGATGTATTTCCAAAGAAATAGACAGTTTACATCTCTGTTTTTCTTCTGCCCTCCACACTCACAGTCCTCAGGGGGCCATTGGAGGTTAATCCCAGAGAAGTGAAGGAGGACCAAAATGCTCAAATTGCCATGAAGTGCATCTCATTCCTTTAATTGCTGCAGATGGAGTAGTCTAATCTGCCATTTCTCAGCACGGCGACTGGGGAATAACAGGTTAGGGACTGTGTAGCAGTGATGAGCAGCCATGAAGGTGATTGCACAACTGTGTCAGGCTAAAAAGAGCTCCGTACTTGAGTTTTAAAAGGAATTCTGATAAACACTGATGCGACTGTGAGAAAAAGTAGCAAAGTAAATGTGTCACGACCACTTTATTAACACATCTCATTTTGAAACCCAGAACGCTGTCTACCCAAGTAGTATTTTCAGTTTCCTTGGGTGTTCAGATATTATGCAGGAAACCACAGATTTTCAAGAAATGTTCCAATAACATGTAATCCAATAAAATCTAATCCAGTAATCTGAATCAAAACAAATATTAATGCTATACCATGTTACAAATAGGGGAGTTTTGTGAAGGATTTTATGCTCTCAACATTGTTGATACAGTTTGGAAACCAACTTTCTATCTTCCAAAATTCTATAGCCCTGTGAATGAGACACTATTTTCAGGTGATGAAAGTCTTGTTCTAAATTGGAATTTCAAGGTCATTCCATGGGTGGTCGGGTCTAAGGTTTGTGCAGGCCAGTAATTAAAATAAGTTTTTTTATGAATCTTGCCTTGTTGGCATTTGTAATTGTTACGTGCCTGATGTTAAAACGGGATGATACCGTAACATTTATGTGAGACAACCGTTACCGAGTGTGGTGCAGATCAAAAAGGACACCGAACAGAGGTATTTAAATGCAAAGGTCTTTAGTAGTTGCGTTGAAGAAGAAAAAAAACAAATATACATAACTATACATAATATACAAAACACATAATTACAGTAACAAATATACATATAATAGAACACGAAAAGAGTGCCGCACAAATTAAAGAAAGAAACAAAATAAAACAATCCTTATACTAACCTCTAAACTTGCTAACAAAAGAAATATAGAAATGAAACCGAAGTCTTCAGCGTATACGACGCCCCAAATAAACTAATATAATCTACAAAACAAAAGTACACGGGCGGCGTCACACTCTCAAACCTACATTAACAAAGGGTTAACTAACACGATGCACTGACATGCATCCTCAAAGAACTCGATGAAAATCCATTGTCAAACAATATATCTATAAATTGATCAAATCACATACCAACGCATGACTACGTCAAAAATCAAACAATGGGTGTCGACCACAAACAGCGAACCGCGTTGGAGCACACGGTACGATGGTATGGCGCACACACACACAATCACCTCGCGTCGATAAATACAGCTGGAACGCAAGCCGATTGGCAGGACCTCATGACCTCTGGATGATGATTGGCAATCGAGTCAGCCAATAGAAACCAACCTAGAACTGGAGCTAAAGAGACACAGAAAGACAGGAGAGCGAGAAACAATACTATGTACATAAAACACACACGGAACGTAACAGTAATATCAGTTTGAATTAGCCTTAACATGACAATGCACAAAGACTTACAAACTCCAACATCAAAATTACCAACAAACTCTAGCAATCTTAATTCTCATTTACATCGATCCAACAAACTGCAACGAAATCATTTGTTGAAGTTTGTTGGATCAGTACGAATTAGCCTTTAGAGTAGACAAGGGCTCTGCCCAACTTGCTGCTATAAATTGAAAGCATGCAATTGTCCAAAATATTATTTTAAGCTTTACAGTAGCATTAAAATCTGTGCTCACAAAAGACCCAGATGTGTTCTTTACAAGGTGTTGTTCACCTAATTTTGGACATATGGTGTATCCCAAAATGCATCGCAACACGCTGGTTATAGTGTAAAATGTTGATTATTAACTTTCAAATGTTTCATTCTGCACTAAAATGTAAAGAAATGTGGACAGAGTGGTTCTGTTTAATCAAAATGCACAACTGCATGCAATGTTTATGTCATATATATTAATGGCCATTTTTTCAATAACAGGGTCATTTGTCCTTCCACATATGGTAAAAACAACTGAATGAAAAAAAAATGAAAACAACTCTCTGTTTCACAGCCTGTGTAGCATCTTTACCTGTATTATTCACCTATTGTTTATTTTAACAGAAAAAACTCCAGGGCTAATCTGGTTTAAAAAGTTAATCATGAACAATTTATAACAGAATTATTTTATCTCAGACATAATGCTTTTATCCTAATTTAATGCAGAGATTGAAGGTGAAATTAAATTAAATTAATTTTAAAATAATAATAAAAACGTATTTAATATAAAAACAGTATAGTGTTTTAATTTTGAATAGAGAATAGTCAAAAGGAATAAAGTACCCAAATAAAAACTAGGTGTGATATAGGGGTATAGAGGTGCATCTTTTTTTTAGAGTCTGCCGTTAAAACAGCTCCATGGCATTTCTGAACAGGTTCTGATGTCTAGAATCCACTGGTGTTTTCTCCTATCCAGACATGTGTACGTAAAAGGTCAGATTCCAACAGGAAATGTTCACACCCGAGACCTTAAAGCTTTTTGTTGCCTTTTGCTGCTTGTGGTTTGGCCGTCATCAAACTGTAAACACCAAACATATGAAAGAAAGTAAGAAAAAAACAGACCAACGGATCGATCTAAAGTCAGTGAGTGAGTGTTATTCATCTAATTGTAACAGAACCCTAAAATCAGCACCAAACCCCAAACAAATGCATGAGGAAAGTAATTTCCTTTGAGTGAAACAGTGAGTGTGGGAAAAAGAAATCTCAGCAAATGCTGACAAATAAACACACATTCTCTTTGGACCGAGAAAGACAGAGGAACTGTTTGATTCTGCAATGGTTTTTTTTAAACCTTTTCACATCCTCCCACATTGCGTTCCTCTATCCAGCTCCCTGAAACATTCAATAGGCTGGAATCTTTCTGGTGTCTAAACAAAATGCCGCTTCAGATCTGTCTCCATACACAGTTATTGTTTTAGACCTTTTTCTTATAATCTCACAAATTCCTCCCTCAATGCCTGGGCAAATAAAGCTCTCTCGATTTGCCTTTATCTCCATGTTCCTACAAGTTGTTTTGAATAAAGAAGTCATTATCTTAAGGGTCACAATGGCTCCAGACAGCCAAACTCAAGATGTTCTGTACATGATATATTGATCAATCTGTAGTGACTAATGGGATGGTAATGAATGGAGTAACATTAAGCTAATGAATCTGCCTACGCAGTTTATGAATGAAGCTTCTTTCAGTGCAGTGAACTGCTATCTCTATTGACAAACTACACACTTTAAGTTGGCTCTTGGATGGCAGGCTGAATGAGGATTTTTTAATGAAGTGCCTGCATGCACAACAATCAAGATGGTTACATAAAAACACAAATGTGCAACTAAATGAGTCAACTCAAGTCATTTCCTTCTCATTCAATGGGAACTGAACCTATGAACTTAGTATTCTACAAAATGATATTCTTGTAAGGGTTCCTGTCTAGTGTTTCTTTGTTTTCACTCGTGCCAATGTTTTGTCTCTTGTTGAGCACATGGTTTGGTTTACAGCCTGCCATGTGCTTTCTTGTAATTGTGCTGCGACCCTGCCCCTCGTTACCCTGTTATTCCCCTCGTTATTGTTTTATTACTTTCACCTGCTCTTCTCTCTCCCCTCCTGTCTCTAGTTTGGGTTTTGATTTCCTTCCCTCTATATTCCCTTCTGTTCTACAGTCTGTAGTTCTTCTCAGCCCTGACTGCTCTCTTGGTCTTGGTCTTGGTCTTGGTCTTGGTCTTGGTCTTGGTCTTGGTCTTGGTCTTGGTCTTGGTCTTGGTCTTGGTCTTGGTCTTGGTCTTGGTCTTTCATTCTTATTACCCTGGTTACCTCTAGTTTATGATTTTGGTTTCTCAATCCATTGTCTCTCACAGTAGTTGTTGGGGGCGAGTCACGTGATCTCCCAGCTTCTATTCTTCCTTCGTGGTCTTCTCTTCTCGAAGGTTTCTGCGAGTCTCATCTCTGTGCTGACGATTTCTCCAGCGGCTTAAGCTTCTCCCTGCCGATAGTTGTGCCGCCAGTACCTGGCTGGAGACTTTTTGACATGATTTCCTTCTTCTTTCATCATCAATAAACTGTCTTTAACCCGAAACTGAATCTGTCTGCATTGAGAACAATGTATATTCTACCAGGAATTTATTTGTATTTCATTTAGCTTTACATATACACTCTTTAAAATAAAGGTTCTTCACAGCGATGCCATATAACAACCATTTTGTTTCAACAGAATCTCTCTCTTTAATAATCATAATACCCTTTTTAATCCAAGGTTCTTCAGATGTTAAATGTTTTTATTGAACCAAAAGGTTCTTCTATGCGTTATTATATAGATTATTTGCTCATACATACATTTCTGGAGAAGAGAAATATAAGATGTGGGTCATTTCGAAAGACAATTAAAAAAAGCAGGAGGCCATTGCACTGCATCTATAATCACATTTTAGTCTTGGAAATCAGATTTTTTAGTGACATTATTAGGACCATTGATTGCAAAAACAGCCAGTACAACAGTTTCATAAACAATCAAACAAAACTTAAAGTTAGATTTTGTTCCAGATGGCGTAACACATGTTCTCTTTTCAGTATATGACATCTTAACATTACAATAAAGAGTTTCAAGCAAAAATCATGATTTGGCATGTGTCACCTAAAATATAGAGGACTTATCTCATTCTGAAAAGCTGTTTCATACCTTTATATTCATACACGCATTGGGAAAAAGTGAGAAGACTACAACACACCAGCCCGAAGAACATTATTGTGCCCTAATTTATTTTGTTATATCAGCAGTGCATTGAGCCCACTGGAATATCTATTACTGACAGAACGGGCTGATAAAAGGCTGCATTAGCTCGTATGTAACTCGTCTGTCAGACACACATAGGCTTTCCCTGTAGAAAGCTTTAATCTTGGTCTGTTATGAATAATGCTAAGTATATTACTCTCTGACACCCCACAATTTCAATTTATGCATCTCAACTTGCCGTTCCAAGTACAATTTATAACTTTCAATATGCAAGGCATCAGCAATACATTAGAGAGATAGGATTTAGTGCGGCAATGGGAAAAGCAGCGCTGGGGATAGAGGCCTGGAAACTCAGACCAAAAGCTGAGAGAGTTTGGACAGAACGGTCTGTGTGTTGATAGCATACATTATCCCTTTATTTACATCATATATTTTTTTATAATATGATTAAAAATTAAGTATTATGTTCAGCATATTTGGAAAGAAACATAGGATCTCAAGCAAAAATGGCACATTGAGGGACCAAACTTTTGCCAGGCTCAATCTTTAACTACTATACCACCGCCATCACTGATATTCTGTAGAAGTTTGGGAGAAGCTACTTTGAAACAATAGCTTCACAAGCAAAGCTACTTAAAAAAAAGTAGTTACTGTAAAGTTCTCTAATAAGGTTAAAAAGGCATACTAAAAACATTTATATGCAGGTGTTCACTTGTCCTATCTTTTCCCCGTCCTGTTTTTCTCTGTGCTTTCCCCTTGGACTACACTAACCAATATCCAGCACTCTCCCTCACCTGTCCCGAGTTCATTGTCACCCTCACCTGACAGTCATCAGCATCATTATATGGACACTATACTCTCCCTGAGTTCCAATTTGCATTCACTCTCCGTAAAAGTAGGTACTGTTTCTGTGCTGGAATATAAGGTTATTTTGAGTGCATGGCAAAATAGAATGCACAAACTGGGACATACTAACAGGAAGCGGAAGAGGCCGTTGTTGCCCAGACAACATTGTGGCCACTAACTGTCACACACATCAAAATACAGCTCTTCTTTCCATTAATGTATTTATTCATTCATTATTTCCTATGTAATTTTTATTGTCCTAACATTTTGTAATTTAATGACTAAACTCTGCCTACTCATGGTGAGTTGTGGGTAATATAAGCCGCCAGGGTGCGCATCATTCTACACTTTGAATTTCTACCGGAAGTAGTAGGGAATCTTTGGAATACTCAACATTGGAATTTTCAACATACTACAATTTGGAACATACAAATTTTACTTTTTAGTACTATTAGGATGAATAGTTTGCGGATTGGAATGCAGGGTCTGCCTGTTCTTTGGCTGCATCCAAATACCCCCACTTGCGGTCTTTGCACTTGACCGCTTGACTACATTCATGATGTATTTCCTGTTTTTCGCCCAAGTGTTCTAGTGGGTGTGAAGATCCCAAGTGCGCATGTAATATTTCTAACCCGATGGGACACACTTAGCAAGTGCAAACATATAACGTTAATTAATGTGGTGTTTCTAATCATGTGATAAAAAGCAGTTTTACAAAATACATAACTCTGGAGTATATAGTCAGGTCAGATTTATTTATATAGTCCTTAAATTGTATTGTATCACAGCAGCTGCACCCAAAAAAGCAAAAACAACAGAAAATCACATGTTAGCCAAACATAGGCCACTGCACTCTGGCGTTTTTAAGACATTGGACAGACTTGAGATCTTACTTCCTGTCTTGTGCACGAGCTATCAAGTGGCCATGACCGCAAGCGGGATATTTGGACGTAGCTTGTGTCTTGTCTTGGCAGGAAGATTAGAGGGGGCATGTGTCTCAATAGTTTATAAAAGCATGTCGCATTTGTATTACATATCATATACTGTAAAAACAAGTAAAGTAAACAGGATTTACAGCGAAACTAATTGTAACAGTAGTACATATCTTTAGGTAAAGGGGAATGATATGCAAAGTTTGGGGAATAAAGAAAAAAGTAAGGAAAATAAAAAATATAAATTTATTAAGGAACTGCATGCCATATAAACCTTATTAAACCGCTCTTGAAATACTTGATTATAGTTTCAAAAGATCAAAATTGATTTTACACATTAAAACTCATCAAATAACTCATAATTACAATTAATTATATGTGACCAACAATTCTAAAATCAATCAAATAAAAGTAAAACCTCAAATGTCAAATTTACAGTTGACAAATAGTCTGAGTGCTTAATTCACTTGCACAACAAGCAGACACATCATTTCCTATTATTTCATGTTTGCTATAATAATAAAATAAGAACTCCGTACTTAATTAATATCCACAGTAGCTCATTTATTGGTACATTGTGATTATAAAAATGTAGTGTATGTTCACTCTATGATTGTAGTATACCATACTGCAGGTCATGCACACCACATTTTATTAAAAAAGTTACCGCTTAGTTTTAAAATACTTGCAGTATAAATATTTTCAGTTTCCAGACTTTATTACACAAACTTTGCATATTGTTCACCTTTACCCACAGATTTTTATTGTAGAAGTACATTATTGTCATAATTAGTTTGGCTGTAAATTCTGTTTAATTATGAGCTACATTTTGTGCCGTAATCTAAAGCGTGGCCAAAAACTATATTAAAAGTAAGATATCAGAGATCTAATGCTACTGATCTTGTGGGTATATCACTGACATAAGGACTATCTCATTGCTACTTTCTGTTTCTAAGAGGAGAGGAGGGGCATAGGGCAATACTTGGCATGTGATGTCAGTGTCACCTTTAAGAGCCGAGCGTTTTAGGCCAGACAGGAGAAACATCGACTATTGGGGCTCAACAATGGCAGCCGCCAAAGTGCCTTGCCTGGAGCTGATGTGTTGTGGGAGAGAAAGTGAGGAGTAGAGGGAGAAAAATGATGTTGTTTTCCGGGCCTTCGTGGCTCCTTGAATAGATTTGTTAAAACCCTACGGTTGATTTATGCTAAGCAAAGCCCATGCAGAAGGGAGTGAGCAAGCGGGCTCGCCTCGCCAGAACACTTTCTATGCCCCGACCCACACTTTGATGCGTCTTTTAGAGGTGCCCAATGAAAGAGCGGCACCCAGCTCCCCCACACTCCGCCTTTTCTTCAGTTCTGCCATGCAAAGATAATCAGGTTTATGTAAAGTATGTGTGCTCCTTTGACAGTCTACGCTAGCTCATTAATTCAATCACACCCGATGCCATTGTTCTGTCGGTGTTTGAAATGCGTACGGGGACGGGGGGTTTCCTTAATCCTGTCAATCACTGTTAACATTTTTCTTGCTGTTGCCATGGCCGGGGCCAGAGTTCATGAAAACAGCGAATATGAGCCAACAAAGGGAGAATAAAGAGTTATTTCAGCCACTTTTCTTTAAAAGGCCATCGACCATGCACAAAAACACAAGGAGTAAATGTAGACAAGTTTGAACACTACAGCCACGGCGAGGGAGGGGAGGGCATTTGTAAACCAAACAGGCCCTATAAAAACTTGACCCGGGAGGCTCTGGGAAAAACCTCCTGAATCGGCCCCCGGAAGAACAATGTCCTTTCTTGTGTGGCTTCTTCAGGGCCACAATGACCGGTACATTCTAAACACATGCCAGAGACGCTGAACACCACGGTAAGCCAGATCAGCGCTCTAGAATACTGAGTGCTGACCGCAACCAAGAAGTGGACAAAGGGGGCGGGAGAGTGTGACGGCGAGAGAGTAAGAGAGAGAGATGTTAGAAGAAAGGATTTGTAGGAACATTCCCAGAAACTCACAAATCAATATTCACACAATATTTCGCCTGCAATATTTAGTGACCATCACTAAGGTTATAACTTTAATTTGAAAGACTCTTAAAATGACCTTAGCAACATATCGCTTATTCTAAAAAGTACAAAAATAATGTGTTGGTATGTTTTGGCTATATCTATACAGTTCTAACATAAATAATGTACATTTGGACACAAATAAGTGAAATTAAGATTCCAACTGTAAAACCGCTCCAAATGAGTGATTTAATCCACCAATTTACAGTTTTATTTGTTAAATTTCAATTTCATTAAATGTACAGCAGCTTTAAACAATGTTATATTTAAAATGAGAAGCAGAAATATTTTTCGGATTCTTAAAAAAAATATGTATATACAACACCATTGCGTGCAACCAGCGTAGACACCGCAATAAACAGACATGTTCACAGAAACGTCCTTCTATGACTTTATGGCAGTCAGCTCAAATCAATCTAACATGCTTTAACTATGTGTAAACTCACAGCATGAAACGTTAGCAGTATTAGCAATATTAGCATGGTGGCCAAAATCAGTCCGTTTGCTTCATGCTGAGTTAATGAGGCCCAAATTAATAAACTTTGTGACCTACAACAAATTAGTTTAAAATATCATTACCCTTCTTGTTTCCATGGAAGCAAGGCCATACAAGCATCACTTGCTTTTGGTTTAACTAAAAAACTAGCTCTTTGTTTAAAAAAATGTTAACATGGGAAAATAATCACATATCCTGTATAGACTAAATAATGCCCCTGAAATTCTGCAGCATAATCTCTTGGCAAAAATAGCCAGAGAAAGGATGGATTTGATTCTGGTGGGAGGAACTAAGAAATAAGAACATGTAAGATCTTTCCCCATTTACCAGCAAATCTTGAATAAGATTTAAGAATGTAAAATACGAGAAGATTAAGCCATTCAGACGGTGGTAGAGCTCGCATCAGTGCTCGCATTCAAGCAATTTAGCTAGTGTTTGTTTATTAGCGCTTAGCTTATCGCCAGCGCACACAGAGAGGCCCCAGCATAGCAGTTCCGTTCAAAGAGTGATATGGGACTTCTCATTTGTTTCCTTGCCGGGTTGACCTTGTTTAAGTGTAGACCATGGGAGACAGGACTTATTGGACAACGATACTCATACAAGCTATGTAAACATGCTCTCCGGCTCAGTCCCCTACCCTCTGAGACTCGACAAAGGACTTCGGAGGTGCATGAGGAGATTTGGCTGGGCTAATCTGCTGTTTTCCATATATGCATGGGCTATCGCGAGACACAGCTCGGTTTGAGAAATACCTGCGCTTGCTATCTGATTTTCCCCATTATCTCTCCCCTCCTTCTTCACTTTGTCACCGAGCTGCATATCTGCATATTACTCTTACTTAGATGCTTATAGAAAGAAAGCAGGCTTCATATATCTGCTTTCCTATCATAGCGTCTTCTATCAGTAGAAATGCAAATGCGAAACAACAACGCGCAGCCCCATAAAACACACGGGCCATGTCTCATTGCACCGTCTAGTTACCTAGGTTGTGAATCAGTAAGTGTGAACTGTTTCAAGCGATTGGAAGGGCTTTGTTCAACAAATATTTGGATGCTGATGATTGAAAATTACGGGTAGTAAGACTTTCTGGTGTTTATCAAAGCCGCTGTGTAAGTGAGAAGGCATTATGAAATAAGCACTTGCTTGGCATTAAGCAAAATAATGCATGTACATTATTGAACATCAGTATTGGGGGAGTTATTAATCTTCTATAAGCATCTCTTTTAACAAGAGTTTATTACATCTTTTTATTTAAAGATTGGCAGGTTTCGTTTTAGTGTACTTAAGGAGTGTAACATACTAACAAACTAAATCTGTTTTCAAAGAGTCAAAAGACCTAAAACAATGTTGATATTTCTATTAAGTGAATATAATGAGCAGCTGATTCTCACTCATTTACACAGTGTAAATGTTTCAGATCTATAGTACTGTTTGACTTCAGGTGAACGTATTACTGAACTTAGGAACAGACTGCGAGATGTTCATGTGTGAACATATATTCTATTTCTCTAGACTTGATACCATACGTTTTAATTTCGAAATGAGAATATTTTTTCTACCATTGTTCATATTCATTTTTTAGATTATTAGGAAGTTCCTTTCCCATGGTTTTTCTCTATTCGTAGTTACCCCCCAAAAAAACTCACACAATATGTAAGCAGCTCTATTTCCCCAGACTTAAACCATTGCTGTCACTGTTGGAGTATACAGGGATTGAACAAAATAATATGAAAACTGCATGCATAGGTAATATCTATTTTTTTAATACGATACTGTACCTAATACCGATAGATCCACAAAACTTTATACAGTCTCCATACAGTGGACTGTTATTGTACCATTCGTCACCAGCACATCTTCTCGTTTTTCCTGCTTCTCACTCTTCTCACATTTGTGGAGACAATTGCTCCTGTTAAATGGGCTCCTAAGATTCGGAAGTCACTGATATAGACACTCCTCTGAAAACAACTTCGTTTTTATGAGCAAGCTAGAAAACTTTTAGTAAAAAAAAACTGAATTAAGCCAGCACAATTAATATTAACCTCTATAACAATGGGTCAAAAGACAACATATTATTTGCTCCAACCCCTCCTGTCCAATCCCTTCTGTTATAAAATTAACATAAAAAATGAAATGACAGACAACTTAAGTAAAAAAGGGCATACAGTACCTGTAATGAAACAAATTATTAACTGGGCGGTCATGGGTGAAGGCATATTTAGCAGAGTGATTGTGTTTAAATTGACCACTGAGAAGCAGCCTCGTGTGTTAAATAATATTGAAATTGCACAGATGAATTGTCCCATTAAAGATTAAGTGAGTCATATTGCACACAGCCACATGATTCCATCAGCTCTCTGGAGCAAGAATCCCTGAACACAAGCTTATAAGCCAGGCACCGGGAAGCTAGTTAATTAAATTAGCCCTGCATTTGTCTACTACATCCTCTTATCTGAGGTGAGCCTTGCAGGGGAGAGCGTCTGAGTTGTTCATAGTGTCCGTCGTTTGATTTAGTTTCTCTCCCTGCTCAGCTGTAACTATGGAGGTGGTAATGAGGAGACCATTAGGAGCAGTGGAGCGTGCAGGAGAGAGCGAGAGGCTTAGAAAAATAAGACAGCGAGAGGGCGAAAGAGAGAAAAAGTAAGGCCTTTGACAGAAAGGTCAATTCTAGCCATAGCCTGAGGTGGGACACTCATGAATCGCCCAAGGACTGTTCATATATTGTCTAGGGAGAAATTTTTTTTTTTTAGAATTCAACTTTTTTATTGGCACTCCATCCAGGGTGTATCCTGCCTTGATGCCCGATGACTCCTGAGATAGGCGCAGGCTCCCCGTGACCCGAGGTAGTTCGGATAAGCGGTAGAGAATGGAATGGAATGGAACTTTTTTATTGTTCAGCAGTCAAAACTTCGTATGTCACTACAGTATTCAATATTTTCCCACCCCACCACCTACTACCAGTCACCAATAATGTAACAAAACAAAAGCACATGGAAATTAAACAGTTGTTAAGAATTGCTGCTCATTACACCATTTTTATCCCATGTTTTTTTCATTACTCATCTAGGGAATCTCTTACAAGAAATGTGCAAAAGAAATTGAAAACCCACAGTTTTATATCATGGGATGCCATAGAATAACCACAGGACGAAATAAGAACTTGCGTCGATATATGTGTATATACATATACAAATATTTTGTGCTTCCGATGCCCCATTCATAGCTGAAATCCAGAGGGTTGAAGGTTCTTGTTGTTTCTGCCTGAAGATGAAGGCAGGTGTGGAGCCTGTACCCCAATGCATGGGCTGACCTGATGTAGGTGCAGATGATGGAAGTGAACGTCAGCATCAGTATCTGCGAACAAAAAAAAGTGAGTAGAGAACTTACATACTCCAAGTGTCAAGTCATGATTGGCTACATCAATATGTAATGACTGATGTAGTACAGTATTAAGTCTTTATGCTAGGACTTGTGCTAAGGCTTTTATTAACACCTATGTTATAACAAATAGCTTAGCCGTCCAGTTACCACCTTCCCTGCTGTCATCAACATGGGACCAATGAATTACAAATAAACACTGGTAGAATTGCAACAAATGTCAACTGTGAGTGACATAAAAGTCATGTGAACTGCACTGCCAAACATAAGACTATATATGGAATTGTCACAGATCAGAACACAGAAGATACCATGGTTTGTGCTGTTCACACACAGGTCTGAGTCACATTTAAAAAGAAAAATTGGGCAGCCTTGGACTGCGGTCTGAGTGGCCTTTGATGTTTCTACACCAGCAATGCTCCATAATCAATTAGCACCTGCAGGTGGTGCTTTGTTGGGCAAAATGCAAACGTTTATAACCTTTTTTAATCAAACGCAAATGCAAAAGTGATCATGTTCTTTTGTGTTCTTCTGGGTGGGACATATTATGTAAACACAGGGGCCTGTGGAACCCATTTGCATGGTTGAGCATTGGTTGAACAGCAGGGGCCCATGGCCCTCTAGGCACGCTTGGGAACACATGCAGCCGGCTGATTCTTTTATCGTACAGCACCTGTTTCAGCAGTTTCTGCCCTCAAACCTACACCCATTAACCTACAAGCTGACAGCACTGCACTTTGCGTAATTACAGCGGGGTTTAGGAAACACGAATTGGAAAAGTCGTTGTAAAGCATATGATTGATGACAGTCTTCATCTGACAATAGATTTCAGTCATTATTTCACTAAGCAAAGTCAAATGAACGTAGTTGTTGTCTCTGAGGCATACTTTTGGAGCTTGTACTTTTGCGCTCTGTCACTGCGGCAATGACAGATTTGATCAGGATTTGATTATGTAATCATATTCGAAGCATATAAAACTATCAGTAGAGCTTTGTTAGGCATGAATACTCTTTCATCTAATCCAAAATGCGTAGATTGCAAAACGAAAGAATAAAGTCTACGGCGAGACACAGAAAGTGAGAGATTATTATGTTAGCTCAAACGACGTGTGCTTTCTGTCACGACGGGAGAAAATCATTTTACCCGCTTAATAAAATCTACACAAGTCCCTACAGTGTCTCTCCACACAAATTCAGCCAAACGTGTCCGATTCCCAGCACCCAGGTTATTATCACCTCAGCCCCGCGCATGAATATCAAATTTTCAATTGCTTCCTCTGATTCAGTTTCATGCAAACAAAAGCCTGCTTCCCTTATTTTCATGTAAATGTCTCTATATAGCGAGAGACAAGTGTAATCAATCATTCCAGTGACAAGGTAGGAGGCCCGGATTATTGGTGCTTAGTAGTGGAGGCATCATAAAACAGGGAAATTGAAAGTGATATTTAATTGACACTGCCATTTCCAGTGTACAGGGCAGAACAGCACGCTGCCTCCCACGCGGAGAGAGAGAGCGAGGTGCCCGCAGGAGAGAGGAGTCCAAACAAATTTCCTCACAAACTGCGCTCTCTGCGAAAGTCTAAAGTGAGTTGTCAATCTCGGCCTCGAACGAAGAAAACAAGAAAGTTAAACTGGTGTGGAACAAACTTTAAATGCCAGCTGTTCGCTCAAGGATATATACCGTTTTCCCATGGCTGCTGGGACCAAACACAACCAAACTTTATAAAGTATGGGTTAATCATATTACAGAAAAACATGAAATTATTAAGAACATTTTATTAAGAACATTCATATTTTTTGCGAGGGACTTTATTTTTATGATAATTAAGCATATTTTTTGCTGGTTTCCCAGTAACATCTGAATTTTTTTGTTCTGTTTTCAGATGTTTTGTAATTCCTGAGCAATTACTCTTGCTTTATTGTCATACGATATGTTTATCTACTTTATTTCAGTATTTCTATTTTTTATTATTCAGCCTAAATTGAATTGCATTACATTAGAGAAATGAGAATGGGATGCTTGGATTACTACAAATAGAATTTTATACCATCGTATTTTAAATAATAATTCCTTATTATTTAATCTATGCACATTATTTTTGTTTTCTGATACATACATAAATCAGTGTCAGGTGCATTTGAATTAGAGCAGACAGAATTTGTGTTTGATTATGAGCCATAATGAGAAAAAATCTGCGCTGATGTTGAAGTCATTCTGGGTCACGCACCTGTCTCTTGAATACCTGCTAAAACCTAGGCCAACTGCCCCTGCAGGAGACACCCCTCAACAAGCCCCTCTGACAAGACATCTCAAATAACCACTACACAGCGACCTTTAAGGAGCTTGTCTACAGGCACAAATGGTGTTAAAGACAAGCGACGTGCATGATTTATAGCTGGGTGAGTTTGATTGGCCTTGGCTATAGAATCATCGCCTTAGCTACCTAAAGGCTCACCGCCACCATTTCCTGCGTTGAGGCGTGACAAGATGCTCTGATGTTTGAATGTCGTGGTCTGGGCATTTCAGCTGTGCCTCGGCCACTTAAAAAAGCATTAATCACCACCCAGTTTATAAATCAAGCTGGCCAAGAGGCTAGGAGAGATTATGAGGTCACAGCACCGCAGAAGTACTTAACCAATTCCCACCCTCGGAGCCGATCTGTCCTCCTTCCTCCAGCCCGCTCATTCATCATCATTCCTGCTTTCCGGAATAATGGAGCGGACAGCGGGAATGACTGAGCACTAAACAAGGTGTATGGATAAGAAGGAGAAATAGATGGAGAGAGATTGAGACGGATGAAAGAAGACAGAAGATTGAGAGAGACCCTGTCTAATTCCCTGGCCACATCCACTTTGGTGCCCTAATCTCACAACGGGCCTTTTTAGCCGCCAAGGGAGACGGCACAAATGATTCGTGACAAAACCTAGACAAATGTGTTAAAGATAGGTTTCCACCCCGCTGTATCATGGGATAGAGGGTGCCAAGGCTTCTTAAAACAGCTGTTTTTTTTTGTTCTGTGTTGATGTATTTTGACCTATTGAAGTTGTAAGTTGGAGCAGTTTTTAAGTAGCCAGAAGCCATTAGTTTGTGTCATAGCAATGAACCATAACTTCCTAATTCCCGCTATTGAGGCAGGTGGAATTTGGAGTTGAAAGACAAGACACGTTACATTGCGTGTGGCTTCCAATGGAGGATCGTTTTCAGAGGTTTAGTAAATTTTGGTTAACAAAATGTAATGTTGGTAATATTTTTTGTCAGTGGAATGAATAGATTTGTTAACTGACCAAGGTGCTAAGAGGACGCACATATGTTTAATCCAAGCAGTAAGCGTACGTGTAAACAAAGTCATGATATTACACTGTGCACAAGTCTGTTTTTTTATTGAACAAGAGGATAAGACACTAATGCTTTGCTGAAAAGAAAAAGGTGAAAAAAATTGATAGAATTACTTTTGAATCGCCCACAGTAATTTTATTGCTCATTTAATAATCCTAGTAGAACTACAGGCTCATGAGATTCATCCAGCTACAGTAAGCAGTTGGAGGTTTGAATTTTCACTTAGATTCAGCCCTTCTTAAAAATAACCGTAATCTATACAAAACTCACCAATCCTAGCCCCTGTTTCATGACAAAAAAATCCCTTTGATCTCCAGTTCCTCCCAAAAAAGAAAGCCTGTTGACGATCAGCACAACCATTCTCGAAGGACAGCGGTGTTGTTATGTGTTGTCACATTAGGCTTGTTTGGTTAGATAATCAGAATTTTCAAACACTGAACTGAGCTCTCTGTGAATGGCCTTATTTTCCTAGACTAACCTCACAGTCTAAACAAAGCCTTTATCTTTGACACATGTAATTTACGAGAAATAAAGCACCGGCTACCAACCATTAATACTTCATCACAAGCTCCAATAGAGCAGGGAATCAGCTTCTCTGACTGATTGTGGTATCATTTTTAGTGGACTGTTTTGCATAAATATTCCCAGGTTTTCTGGAAGAGTGTGAATGGCGCATGTCTCATACAAACGAATGCAGGAGCGTTTACTAAGAGAGCATTATTTAGCATTTCTTTAAAAATATATGTGACTAATAACTTTTTGTGATTATGTGGTTTTGAGAACTGGATGTGACAGTGGGTAATGACAGAATAGAATAGGAAATAAATGCAATTAAAGGACATAAATCCAGTGATGAATGAAAATTTTAATTAGAGGGATGTCTCACCTTGACATCAATTTCAATTGAAGGATTGAAGGGCTCGCCATAGTCCAGGCAAATTGCACTTTGCTTCTACGTTTTGGGGTAAAACAAAGCTTGAAAACGTTGAGAGATGGTATAGTGTTTTCGAACAATCCCACAGCCCTTTGTTTCTGGAGGCGGGGTTTATATGACTTGGGGTAAATAAAATGACGAGTTCTTTCCCACAGACCGGGTGGCGCTACATAGTATAATGTTTTTTGTTCGAGTGTTGATTTTAAATATCAGCGTTTCTCGGAAAATCACTTACCACACCTTTAATTAAAATTTCAGGTATGCTTTGGGAAAATACAATAAGACACTAAATAAACATCTTTTGACAGAGAAAAAAATGTAATTGAGTATCATTGATAAGAATATGATGAGAAATTTTAATTCACACTGAGATCTTTTGACTTTGATATGTTTCCTTGTATTTGGCATAAGATGCTGGAAAAGCTCCAGCAGTTCCTGTTACCCCTAGGATAATTTATATAAAAGTGAATGGACTTTGCCAAATCTGAGACAATATTGAGATACTGAGCAACTTGAAAAGCCATACTTGTGAGTCTCTCAAGAAGGAGACTTTATTAAAAGCAGTATTAAATAGATTGTTCCTTTCTCAATAGTGGAGACAATTTGGTTCTTGCACACAGTCACACAACCACACACAATTATAAGTTAGCAACATCTATTAATACATGACATTAAATGTTAGTTTGAACAGCCATACATTTAAGCAAGGTAAAAAAATCATTAACACACAGCATTCTCTAAAACTGACTGTGCAATTATGTAAAACACAAAATGCAATACGTGTGAAGAATTACGTATGCGAAAAATAAATAAATTGCACGGAAAAAAATTATTCAATGTCTCGGACGACAAGTAAAATGGGAACTGTTGTTATTTGTTACACAACAGCGAAATTAGAAAATGTCTTTCTCTTCCCCCCATTCTGCGCCCTGTGTTTCATATAGTTCGCTTGTTTGATCATAAATTGTTGAGTGCTATGGCTTGTCTCCTCCACTTTCCTCACTGGTCAGGGCAGATTAAAAAATCCACCTCACTTCCAAGCGGCCTCAGCATACTATTAGCATATATATGAGATTTGAGACATTTTCTAATATTCTCCAGCAGAACTCATCTGTCAACGTTTCTGATGAATTATAAAAGGCTTGTTTAGAAGGAGAAAAAAATCTCTTCCTCCTCAGCTCACCTTACAAGAGTAACCTTTACTGTTCTGGAGGAAGGTAAAACTACTTTCAGTCATATTAATGCAAGGGAGTTATGCATGTTATTATCTCATAATGCTGTGTGAAGTGGTTGCTGATGTATTTAATGGAAAAAATACATGACAAAAAGTTGATGGCTACAGGATTTAGCCGTGCTAACATGGTTCTACTGGTATTGAAACATTTATTGTGCGGTACCGTGGGGTTGATGGGCTTGCAGAATTATCTAATACTCCAGGAATATAAGCCTACTCACCATTTTTTCATAGGTATGATGCCACACACACATCCTTGGTAGCAGTTTATGAAATCTTTCGAATTTTTTTAATATTTTTGTTATGACTTTTATTTTGAAGTTTAATTTAGTTTAAAACTTTTGAGGAAGATTGATGTTTCAGAAATTCTATACATTGCCAAATGTTCAAATATCATTGAAAGTAACATAATGAGTATTAATGGGTCATATAGCCTTGTTGTCTATTGAATTGGTAACTCACCTATCTTCCCATTATTAGCAATGTTTTGCATTTTTTCCATTGTGTTTAGTTGATGTCATGGAATTATAAAACTGGTTACTGAAGCGAGAATACCAAATCTATCAGGCCAAATCCATTATTTGACGCAACACACAAAAAGCACATTCCATGTAATGCAGAAACAAAAACTTTTTATGCATTTGGCATACGTTTTTATCCCAAGCAATTTACATTGCATTATACTATATATATGCATTTGAGCAATCCTGAGGAACAAACCCATGGCCTTGGCCTTGTTATCACCATGAGCTATCCTGAGATCGAACCCATGAACTTTGCATTGCTAGCACCGTGCTTTAACCACTGAGCTGGATTTAGAATTTGTATTGTATGTTCAACTCTCTCAGCATTTAATCTCCTTTGGTTTGTTAGGAAAGAAGCTCTTCAGCCATGGCAGGGTGTTAGCAGCCTAAACACAAAATAAGTTTCAGCTCTGGATTTCATTACGGCTCCCGATACTTGTAATGCAACGTATCCTTTAATACTTCATGCACCAAGGTTCGGTATAACATATTGAAACGCGAGGGAGATGAGAGAGGGGTTCGCCATGCAGTGGTTTACAACCCATGATCGCAACCCTTCGCCAATATACATTACACGGCAGCCGCCCAAACCTGCATCTGAAGGGTGACAAAGGGTGTAAGCCTTTATACTTCCAGCCAAACGAAACCCACTTTAATTAAACGACTAAAAAGTGCAGCAGCCTGTGTCCTAAATTAATTGCTTTCTATTAGATTACACCGTTGTAGATACCCACATCGTATTATTAACATTGTTGTACATTCCCATACATTCAATTTCCTCCAGTATTATTGTTGAAAGACCCCCCCCACCACCACCACCTTAGATTTCTCTGGTGAGGATATTCTATATTCTGTCAAAGTGGATTTTGCTTTGTTAATTAAACAGGCTAAAAGTGCAGTGGTCTGAATCCCATTTCAATCTGATCCATAATTTAGAACATTTATAGCAACCTGTGACTATTACGGCCTTCTAAGAAATTTCAATCCGTTCGAAAATACGATTTACAGCGGTAATGGCGGTCGCTAACTCAAAAGCTAAAGGATGAATTTTATGCATTGGTTAATTAAATGAGGAAACAATCGGCAGGCTGTGTCTTTAATAATAACTCTGACTCGTAAAAAAAATAATAGACAATCTCGCGGCCGACGTTCGGTTTTGAATACAATTACACAGGGTAATGGAGTTTGGCTTGGGCAACTTCCGCACAGCTGTCAGAAGGGAAGAATGTCCCGCATTTATTTATTTTTTTCCTTCCACGTTTTTTATTAAATGACTAAAAGCAGCAGGCTGTGTCCTATCTGGCCTATCTCGGCTATTGCATCTATTGCATTGGATTATTTTACATTTTGATTGAAATGATGTCACGGGCAGATAAAGGCGGCCTGACCATTGTAATTGAATCAGCTTGAGTTGTTTATTCTGGTGATCTACAGCACTGATTCGCTTGTCCTAACACCCAATGCATAAAAGATCCACTCTTGTTTAACATCCTACTGATTAGATCGGTTTAAAATGGCAAAACAACGGCGTTCGTGTCCAGAAACAGACAGGCATAAAGATTATACATAAAATGCCGAGGGGAGGGGGAGGTGGATCCTCCTGTCACATCCCGTATGAGCGTGCGCGTCTGCGGATGCACCATCTGCTTAACTTTTCATGTGTGACCAAAACTCTCAATAAATAAATTTCACATGGCATGGATGCCAGATGCAGCCGGCAGTTTGACTGACAACATTTAAATAACAGTTAATGGGAAAAAGCAAAAGTAACAGCCTCTCATCCCTGGTCTCCATCCACTGACACCTTTAGGAATTTAAAACGGGCCTTTTGTGCTCACGGTTTGATCCTGAACATGCTTTTCTGCCTGAGCTCAGATGAAACTGATTACAAATATAATGCTACACTGGATTTTACATTATCGCATTATGAGATGCCACCAAATAATGCCGCGCTAGGTGTTTGAGAGAGATGCGTTCGAGATCAATTATGTAATAGGTGATAGAATCATTTATTAGAATGTCTTATAATAGGATAATATCACTTTGGTGTAGTGATTTATGGAAATACATGTGCTGTGTCAGATTTTGCAAAGAGACAGAAATGATCGATGTGAAAAAATCATAACATAAAACATGTAACATTTACTGGATATAAACCAATATTTCAGGAGATATGGGATGTTTTGTTTATAAGGGCTTACACACACTGAGTGTTTTCATGCCGTTGGATTAACATTTTCAAAAAAAAAGCAAATCGCATCTTTAATCTCTTGTGGCCTGCTCTCTCTTAGGTCAGCCTCCATCAATCACCTGCATTAACAGGCCTATCTCACGCTCCACATGGACTGACCCCAGACCAGTTGAGCAGAAATGTTATCACCTGCAGAATGCAGGTCTGTTCCTCACTTGACGATGATGCAAATGCTATAGCATTACTTCGTATACTAAGCAAAAGCCATATTTAACACCAACATTAGTTCTGTGTTTTGGGCATGTCTGTATTACACGTTCATCTGCAAAGTCAATCCCTGTTTTGATTTCCACTCAGAACCTTTGAGGAACTATTTGTATTGTCTCCTTTATTTAGTTGTAGGCTACCATAGGTATAACATCCAAGGGATAATCCACGCCTTGCAACACGGAGGCCAAGAACCACCCAATGCAAAGTTGAGGTTGCCTCCACGAAGTGCAATAAAATCCATTAATTATATAGAGGAACATTGACAGCCAATAAAAGTCAATTCAAATATTTATGCATCATGTATTTTAAGGGTTAAACTGAACCGCACGAGCTTAGAATAAACATAATGTTACAGTTTGTTGGTGAAGACGCTAATAAAGTTATTGTCAAAGTGTCAATCTTGTTAACTGTCCACATCGTCATTGACAAATTTTTCTCATAGAAACCTTCACAATGCCAGCAATTGTTCGCCAACACTTTAAATTAAGGTTGTATTTGTAAACATTAGTAAATGCAATTGCTAACAATGAACAATATTGTTTTCAACATTTATTAATCTCGTCAGCTAATGTCAATACAAATGTCGATGTTAGTTTATTGCGATTTAAAGGAACACTTTAAGGTTTTTCTACCTTAAAATAATCTCTCTAAATGATATCAGTGGTAGAACAACTTTTAACCGGACGAATTCTACTCACGCTGCCACAGTACATGAGCAGCCTCATAGCGGCTACAACCACACTCTGAAAGTTTTGTGTTCGAGTCGGTACCGACAGCCGTAAGAGTGACATATGGTTTCCAAACAATATGGTTTTCTGCATTCACCGGTTCCATCAGCTTAATAAACTCACACTTATAAATTTATAAATAAAATTCACGTGTATTCCTTATACAGCGCCATTATACAACAACATTATTTCCAACCCTGGAAACAGACAATTGCGGTTATCAAGCACATGGGGTAGCAATGAACAAAAATGATATGGTGTTGCTTTAATGTTAACAGTTACAACAAGATTAAAAAAATGTGTGAATGCTTAAATTAACATGAACTAAGATAAATAAATGCTGTACAAGTATTGTTCATTGTTCGTTTGTGTTAGCTAATGCATTAACTAATGTTAAAGAATAAAACCTGATAGTAAAGTGTTATCAATTAAATAGTGCTTTGGTATTTCTCACTACTGTCATCAAAATAATAACATACATAAAATATAAAAAAATAAAATTGCATTCCAATAAAATGTACAGTAATATCAAATGCCTACCAAAGTAAAACAACCATAAGTTCGCTATGATTTGTTTGGTAAAATTAGGAAACCTTCCCATCCTGTGACTCTCCCGTTGTTAGGATTAGACTTTAAATCTGTTCAACATTCTCAACACTCGTGACCTATTCTCAGCTTCGTTTAGGTCAACAATTAGGTAAAAACACACGCTAGCATTCACGGTAACATGCTAGCATTCACGCTAATCGCCATTAACCGCCCGGATTTCAAATTTTGATTTATGTTCCGCGCTGCTGTTAAATGAGACAGCAGCTTTTACAATATAGATTTCCTTTCCATTACGGTAATAGT
The DNA here is from genome assembly GCA_029783895.1 of Triplophysa bombifrons. Classification (NCBI taxonomy): domain Eukaryota; kingdom Metazoa; phylum Chordata; class Actinopteri; order Cypriniformes; family Nemacheilidae; genus Triplophysa; species Triplophysa bombifrons. The sequence continues at coordinate 12,785,154 of CM056455.1, forward strand.
TTTATTGTGGCACGGTTTTGAAAAAAAGCGATCGTCTATCTGGCAGGCCGTGCTATGTATTAGGGACTCTTAACAGTGCAAATGTAGCCACACACAAGTAACATGGGTCAATTGCAGACAGCGTCGTGGATAATGATTAAATCATTAAAATTTTGTCTATGCTTCACGGAGCATGGAGAAAATTAACTTCCACACCAACCTCATTTTTCTGCTGAACATGAAATAATGATTTTCTGCCAGTATAATTACAAAGCTAACATCTGATAGAGTCAGCATCCAGGGGGGATTATCACATGCATGAGTATTAGACCTCATTACCAGCTTGACTGCAAAATTATTACATCTTGTAATTGGATGGTGAGATTTATATACAGATTGGCCGGGTTCTCTGTAAGATTGTAATTACAGGCTTGGTTGCTTTGCTACTTATCACCGGGTGCAGGAGGAGAGGGGAAAACAAGCGGAGGGAGCGAGTGTTTCATTAAGCTGTTACCCTATCAATAGAGGAGGGCCTCCATTGGCCCCTCTGTATTTATTAGGCCAAACGGTGCTGTTTGTAGGGATGGGGGGTGCCATTTATTACCAGCTGACAAATGGGATTTCATTTATTTAACCTCTCTGATCTATTCTGGCGAAATGTATAAACAAGTCATCCGTTTTATGATTCCAGAGTCAACGCCTCAATTATCTAAAGGCTAACTGACTGTTAAAACACCCATCTGCTGGCAGGAACACATTGATTTAATTTGCCGTATGTTACCGAACGTCATCCACGCAGGAAAGGGGGCTAAATGCGCCGTGTGTGGATGCCGATGGTTCTCTCTGTACGTGTGCGCTTTTCCCAAGCCTTTGTTCTTCTTCTTTTTCATTCTCTGACAAAATATAGAAACTAAATCGATACTTGGCTGAAATTGTACCAGACAAGAAGTTCGGTTGTCCCGGCCGGCCAGGGAACACCTTTGTTCTCCTACAACAAGTAATCTCTCCAACAGAATGAATATTGACAAGCTGGCTCCTTTGCCGCTAATTTTGTAGCCACACACAGCAATCAGGTCGTGTGTGGTAATAGAGTTGTTATTTGAGTCCATTACAAAGGCCTGTGGATCAATGCGCCGAGAGCAGCTACTGGGTTCGGACTACAGCGGAATGCTTATGTGAGGGAAGCGAGCTGTCCTTGAACTCAGATGTCTCTTTCTATCCCCCCTTTTCCCCTCATAGAGTCGCTCTTTATATTTTCAGCCCGAGCAGCTTTTTCGTTCGGACGGTGAGGAGATGAGCTTTTACCTTCGCTTGCCTTTCTTTGAACAACTATCTTTTGCTGCAAAATTTTGATTCACCAACCATCCGTGATCTAGTTTAATCAGGTGCTATTTTTGCAGGCACAGCACTTTGGTGTGCGTCTTTCATTCCTTTACACAAAAAGATGCCTACTTTCTTGCAAATTAAATGTTCTTTAAAGGAAACATTTGTGTAGATTTTCAGTGAAATGATGGACAAGGTTGTTATAACCTCTCAATAGTCCAGATGCAGAATACAATGACCTCTTGGCATTTTAGACCGTTTCATATAGCTTTACCTGGATGGCAGTGGCGGAGTGATGGTGTTCAGTCCCGGTAATGTATCCACATCACAGCATCCTGCTGCCTCCTCCGCACCCGAGGACAAAGAGTCAGCCTGAAAAAGGGGATGTGATATGACTCATTCTTATGTGATTTTTAGAGTTTGCTAAGTGAATGGTTCTTAAAAAATGGAGAATGGACCAACACTGTGAATTTGTTCAGACAGATGCAGGGCATACTGGGACATTTGTGTCAATACGGCTATTAACAAGATCAGAACTAGAAATCTATTTCTGTTTCTGACCGACTTTTTAACACCCAATCTCTTTTTTCCTTCACAGTGCAGACCTCCCATGGTCCACCACTCACTGCTGTGTCATGTGATCCAGACGGCAGTATTCCCTGGTCTCAGCGCAGGTCAATAATTTGGTATTTAAGTGAAATGGCGCCCATTAACCCCGGCAAAGTCGGTGCTCTCCTCTAACCATTGATCAGATAACCAGAGGGGATATTTTATTACAACCCACTGACGTAAAGCAAGTAAACCTGCACTTCGCTTGCGTAAAGGGGATTAGAGCAGATGTTGTGTGAGTGTGTGTGTGTGTGTGTGTGTGTGAGAGAGAGAGAGAGAGAGAGAGAGAGGTAGAGAGAGAGAGGGAGAGAGAGAGAGAGAGAGTGAGAGAGAGAGAGAGAGAGAGAGAGAGAGAGAGAGAGAGAGAGGGTAGAGAGAGAGAGGGAGAGAGAGAGCTGTGCACTGAGAGCAGGTCCCTCAGGAACCATCAGTGGGATTTAGTCTGTGCTGCAAAGGCTCTATAAATGGTCCTTGAAAAGCGCATTTTTTCTTTTTTTTTATCTGGCCATCGAATCAAATTAAAACGCTTGTCAGCCTTTGACCTGCCATTAATCACAAGCAGAAGTTTCTTCCCCTGTGAATTTGTTAGCACAACCTTGTTTCTCATCAGCTATAAACTCCATTGTTACACATGGTCTCACTAAACTAGGAGTGTATTCGGGGAAATAGGATTTATATATTTGTATTTTTTTGGTCTTTTGTCTTATCTACGCAATATAAAAACAATAGTTTCTGAGATATTTTTTATCCAAAGAGTTGGTACTGTATGATTATTTAAGAAATTATATTTATCTCTCTCTCTCTCTCTCACTCTCTCTCTCTCTCTCTGTAAAATTACATTGGAGTTACAATTATTATTGTTGTGCATATTCTGTACTGATTTGAAAGGGATTTGGCATCACTGTAATTATTAATGAGATGGAGGTGTCTATTATCTGAAGTGGGTGTTACAGAAGGTCATGTGCTCTGGATGAGTGCATCACATGATTAAAAACGTCATAGTGTGTGAATATTTATATATAGATATATAATTAAGATTTTTTTTAACTAAAGTGATGTTTCTAAACAGATTTCTATGATCTCTCTGTTGACTTCATTTTCATTTCATGTTGGTGGTACTTCTGCTGTTTTTAAATAGACTAAAAAACTATAAAAGTATACTGCAAAAAATGAATAAAAGCTACTTACGGTATTTATCAAAGGTAAAAATTCTGTAAATGAGGCACATTTGCGATACAAATTCATTGTATGTCTTTTTTACTATATAAATACAAACAATGCCAGCAAAACCCCTTTAGGGAAAAAATCATGTCCGAACAGGGCTTTTGTGAGCGATCCCTTCCCTAATTTCTCCTCAAATCCTGTTGTGTCATGTGCTTGCAGTCAACACCTTTAAATAAGGATGCTATTTAATGTAGGCTATGTGATCTTTCAGAGGGTCAATTCACCTCCACACAGCTGCATGAAAAAGCAAAATAAAAGTGTGAGCCTAAGACCGATGTAGACTTTGTCCTAAACCAAGCCAGATCTCTCAACATGTCATATGAAAAAAACAATGTGTACTTTTGAATGAAAAACAGTTTGTGCCTGTTATTCTGTTCATCATTTTTGTGTATTTTAAAGAAATCATGCATTTAGAGTGTACAATTAGCTCCTTCCCTGTGCTTTGATGGATATGTTTAATGTCTTCGTTACCCCAGTTTTTAATATCAGCACAAATCTGGCTAGACCAAATGTCAAGACAAGATATCATGTTACAGAATCACTGCATCAGCCTAAAATAATAGAGGTGCAGCTTTTGAAATCTTCCTGTCTGACTTTAAAGGATAATTCACACAAAAATGAAAATTCTGTTATTATTTACTCGCAGCCCCAGTGTCTGTTTACTTTGAATGGAAAAGAGCAGATAGGAATTTTTTATTCATCCTTTTGTTTTTTCCGTGTTCCACTAAATGAACTAAAACGTATATTTAACCTCGAGGCTAAATGAGCTCAGAATGCTCACTCTTTTTTTATATGTAAACGTTTTATTCAACATAACATCCATAAGATTGTGAACTGAAAAAATATCCATGAATCCATATACAGTTGGTAAATACAGTTGTCAGCTGGTTTTAATTGAATGTTACTGTCTGAGTTTGAAAGCATTGACATTTGATTAAAGAGCATTTACGCCAGTCTGCCGCACTCAAGAGAGGCTGTCGGTAATTCTCATGCAGTCTGACACTTTGTGTGATAGATGTGATATTTTTTGTTTTTCAGTTGACTGGGTGGTCAAAAAATACAGATGATGAGCAAAAACTACTTCAAATTCATCGCCATCATTTCTAATATTGTTTTATCACATTCACCGAGCAATGGCTGTGAATACGAATCTGCAACACAATAAATCTTGAGTAATTTGTGTAATCTGTTAAATCAAGTCAACATGAAACGGCGCTGCGTTTTACCAACATTTTGTGATGTATTTGTAATTGAAACAGGACATTTAACAAAGGGAAATAATTTAATGTGGGACTTGAATTTATTGAACGGGAATTGACTGGCTCATGGAAAATGTTCATACTGTATATGACAGAAGGTTTAAGGGAGGAGCCATTTAAAAGATGGGATATCCTTTAAAAATGAAAGCCGTTTTAGAGATGGAGCTTAAGTTTTTTTAAAGTGTAATAAAAGATTATTATTATCATGTAGTTTTTTTAAAGCAACTTGATGAAGTCCAACTCTTATTTCAGGCATTTTTACCTAAACAATTGTTTTGTCTTTGTTAAAAATGTTATGGCTTGCAGCTTTAAAGGGACAGTTCACCCAATAATAAAAACTCTGTCATTATTTCCTCACCTTCGATTAAATTAAATTCTGTATAAATATCTTCATTCTGATAAAAACAGAGAAAGATATTTGGAAGAATGCTTATAACCAAACAGTTCCGGGACCCTATTTACTACCACAGGAAAAAAATGTTTATTTTTGTTTGTTTGTTTTGTTCAACACGACATAAGATATGTTGAAGCATGTAGGACAGCACCAGCTCTGGGGCACTTTTGACTGTCATTTTACTTTTTACTACTTTGTTAGTCAATGGGGTGCAAGAACTTTTTCAAACATTCGTCCAAATATATTTGTCTGTAATCAACCAAACAAAGAAAAACTTAAAGGTTTGGAACAACTAGAGAGTAAGTAATTCATGACAGAATTAAAATATTGGTGTAAACTATCCCTTTAACAACCTAAATGAGTTAACAGTGATGCTCTATGCCAGAAAGTGTGAAAACCAGCATATTCTTTATGCGTTTTGTAGTTGCTTAAACTGAACTGTCACCTCTGACCTCTCTGAGGCATTAATCAGCGCACAGATGAAGAAGTGAAGCTGTAAAGGTTGTGGCAGATCCCTCTTCAACAAGCTGTCTACAACTGTCCAAAGCACTTGAAGGTCATTAATGCTGAGGTGATCTATGGCCTGGCAAACACAGGTTGAAACATAAAGACAGGCTTGGGGATTGAAGACCTGCTGGTCAATCTGCTTGGGCGTCTGGAAACTACGGAGGAGGTCTGAAGTGTGTGTCTGTGTGTGTGTGTGTGTGTGAATTGACGAATTTCCATGGAGGTAAAAGAACAGGGCCAAATTACAGGAAAAACAGAAGAAAGCGTATGAGTTGAAAGATGAAGATAGAAGAGACACAGAGATCTGCTGGCATTGCGTCTGTGGTTTTGGAGGTGTAGAGTGGTCTTCGGGGAAGGAAGGGTCTACTCATTACATTATTGATTAGAAACTGGACTAGCAGCTGTGGGCCATACGGCTTTGCTTTGGCCCATGGCTGGTTAAAGCTGCTCATGCTCATTCTGTTCCTCTCACTGCCTGTTCTCATGAAGAGATCTATACAGTTCTCCCTGAGGTTTATTTGATCTCTGAGAGGAGGAAAAATCCATTTAAATCATCTCCCAGATTAAATGATGCCAATGAAAGGCATTATGGGAGGGGAGGATAAGTATTATAGCTCATATTGGTTTGGACAGTGCTGTCTACACACACCACATGTTTGGATCTTAAATGGTGTTGAATTCAGGCAAGACTGGTTTAGTCTGTGTGTGTGTATGCAAAAAAACTGACTCTCATACGTAAATTCAACAATTGTGCCATTGTTTGTATTTTCTTCTAAGGTAATGTTAAGACAAACATTTGAGATTAAAATAATGACATTTAAAAAAATGTAACCGAGGAATGCAGGAGCAATGGAAGTGCAACCTCAGAACAATAAACCCGTCCTGTGGGCATCTACATATCTGTGTAGGTATGTGTGTGTGTTTGCTCAACGCCCTTGGCCCTTTTCCCTGTACTCAGCAGACAGAGCTGAAAGATAATGCTCCTGGTGTCAGGAGGACATTTCCCTGCACCATCTCTGGCATCTGCTGCTGTACCGCTGTCATACAAGTCTCCCGGCCCAACCCCAGAGATCTGTGTACAAAAGCTCTGTTGGGTCACACACACATGCATGGGTACAACACATATGCATGCACACATACACGGAAAGAGACCCTCCCAAAAGTCTAAATGCACAAGGCCTTTAAAATCATGTGCCTTTCTGTGTGTATGTATGTGTGTGTGTGTGTGTGTGTGTGTGTGTGTGTGTGTGTGTGTGTGTGTGTGTGTGTGTGTGTGTGTGTGTGTGTGTGTGTGTGTGTGTGTGTGTGTGTGTGTGTGTGTGTGTGCGTCTAGGTGTGCGTCTAGGTGTGTGTGTGTGTGCGAATGTTCAGATCACTGAGGGTGTGAAGTGTGAAGTGTGTGTGTGTGGGTTTGTGCGCGTGTGTTCAGATCACTGAGTAATCCCTCTGTAAACGTGTTTAAAGAGGATTTCATAGTTGTACTGGACACTATTTGTTCTCTTAGTTCAACATTATACTTTACCTTTGGTATTTACACACATTTTATAATTCAGCAGCTAAACACATTTTCCGATTCTATTGTCCACATAAAAGCTATTTTTTTCCCTTGATCTTTTGATCTTTCTTTTCCAAACCCATTTTGTAGATAAACATTGTATATATATGTCAATGTAATGTTTTTTAAATGGACACTTATAATGATCTTTTATCACCCTTTTTTACATTCGTAGAGCACATTCATATTTTGCCAGGTGCATTTATTAAGTTTATGAGAGTATTTTTTTTTACTAGTTTAAGTTAGCAAATTGTAATAAAGAGGAGATCTTTGTATTTATCTTATAGATTTAAAAATGTTGTAATCTATTTTTTTTATTGCAATCACCTTTTGTGTAACATTCCTGTGGCCAACACACTGTTTTTCTGGCTGGTAAATGCAGCTTATTTATTTTCAGGAAAGCTGTCAACTTTCAGAATGTCCAGCAGGTGGAGACTGTTCTTCTTGTTCAGCAGCTCACTACTAAACACTTTTCCTCATGTCAGATTGTGTTTTACCAAGCACAAAGAATTATGCTTAAAATTTGAATTAAACTCAAAAACAAGCTTTTTGGAATATTTTTTAAATGTATGTGACATCTGCTTTAACTGAACTGTGTTAAACACTAAACATCAACTGACATGAAGCTTTAAAACATTGTTATATGTACAATGTATATATTATTTTTATTTATTTAATCTGACAATATCTACCCTTTTTATTTCTAATGATATTTACTTGCATTTATTACATATTTATAATTGATGTTTTTGCTTTGATGCTGCTACATTACAACAGAAGAAAAATCATCTTTATTCAGTCTCTGTTCCATTCACTCTGTTTTGAGATTGAATACTTTCATGTAACTAAGAAAATAAATAACCAAAAAGCTCAGCCATACGCGTAACCTTCCCAAGGGTATTTTGTATCCAGTCCTCTTATAAGAGGTCACGTTTCCCAGAATCCCGTTTACATTCCAGTGTCACAAAAGCAATGCACTGCAATTTCCCGACCCATAATCCCCCTCTGGTCAACTGGAATGGAATGACCTTTTCTGCCGATTGGCTTGCACCTTCATTATAAAAGATGACAATCAAAATCTCCAGTACTTTTTATAGACATTCAGTATATGCAGCTCTCTGAGTCCCAGAGTGACAGAGGAAGGGAGAAAGTCTTGACTCTTCTGAGGCAAACACTCTGAAAATGTGTCTGGCTGACTGTGGACTGGTCACAGTGGACGAAAATAAATTCGCTCAAGAACCCACTCTCCTCTTCAAGCTCTCTGTCTCTTTCTGGGGGTCTTTTCCAGACCACCTCTTCTCTCTGCTGCTAATGTAACAATGCTCTCTGTGATTTCACGAACTAGAGCCACAAACCACAAAGTGCAGGGTAAGTGTGTGCATGTGTGTGAGAGAGTGCTTTCTTTGCCTGACCTCATCTCTTGAGTTAAGTTTAGTTTGCACACTACTTTAGACTCATACATGCACAAATGCACAGTCAAACATTCAAAAAGCATGGTTGTCCATCTTAAAAAAATAACTGCGTAAAAAATAAAAGTAAAAACAAAGCATACATTTACAAACTTAACCATTTGCAGAACTGCTTCCTAAATCTTCAAATTATCATTTAAACTACACCCCATCAAGATCCCTGCGTTCAGCGAACCAGCAGCGTCTTGTATTGCCTTCCAATAATGGAACATTCATCCTAACTTGGCCCGGTCAACCACATCCCTCACAACATTCAAAAAATGACTTAAACTCATCTCTTCTGTGAATATGTGACAGACAAATGCATAAAAAAACTAACCCTCTCTCTTTCTCTCAACAGGTAGTGGTCTAGCTTTTGTTGAAACCGGTAACTTTGTGTTGGGACCTATTGCATTATTGCTCATGTATGACATATCGCTTATTGCTCCTTAAACTCTTTGTACGTTTTATTTTTTTAAAGCGGCTGCTAATTGACTAAATGTAAATGTAAACTAAAAAATTGTTAACAATACTGGTCGAACCCCAGTGCCTCATTACACATGTATGTAAGATTTGCTTCCAAGAAAGAGCCTTTATAGCTGTGACTAATGGTTTAAACTCTCTCGGTTTCTTTCTCTTTATGCCTGTTGAATTGAACATGTTTCAGCTAAACCACTGAAAGCTCTATTGATAGATTTCATGCTCATTCAATTGAATTGATCCCCGGAGTGCTGGGAGCTCACCATGTTTACACGCATGAAAAAAATAATGACAAGGACTTTCTCTATTTAAAAGCATTTATTTTCGGTCAAGAAATTGTCAAAACAAGCCTTGAAATATAATTGTTTAAACCAAGAAGTCTTTCTGAACCATAATACTTTGCAGATATGGATCACAACAACAATTATATAATCACAATAGACAAAGAAGTATTGTTGTGTATACCTTAAAGTAGAGAAAGTAGAGATGCTAATATGAAGTTGTGAATCAATTAAGAAATGCCTAGTATCACAATTTCTGCATGTATTCCAGTCTAGATAAATTGAAACAAAACAAACCTCAGGAATGATATAAATTCACCCGACAGCAATGTTTTTTTTGTAATTTTGACCTGTCTGTGCCTTTTCAATATTCTGCTAATAAATGCAAATCATTTATTATTTGGAATTTGGGAGATATGTTGTGACAAGTTTTTGTGACTCAAAATTATTTTTTTAAACACATGTAATAATTTGACAAAAACTGTTTTTTTTCTCAGCTTTACAAAGACAGTGTAAATAGATTGTAATTTGGAGATAAGTTTGATCTGTAATCGATTCAAGGACATTTATTGTTTATAAAGTTAAGACTTGAGTAACATTATGCATTAGCTATAACAAAAACTACAGTAACAATGAGCAATATATGTTTACAGGATGTAATCTTAGTTCATGTTAGTTAATGCAAAGACCGTTGTTCATTGATTATCCATGTTAGTTTATTTTGCATTAATTAATATTAATAGATTACTTTTGAATTTTAAATATGTATAAGTAAATGCTTAACATGAACTTAGATAATACATTCTGTAGAAGTATTAATTTGTCCTTATTAGTTCATGTCAGCCAATGTGGTTTAAAAAGAAAATATTAAATCTTTAGTATGAATTTTGAAATTCCCTGGAAGTAGAAGGATGATTTATGAAATGTACGTGTAGTTGTTTTGATTGACTTTACAAATTTGATATATGTAAGTTCATAAAGGTCACAAAAACAAGCATTCTTTTTTTTATATATATTTCTCTTACAGCTAGTCCAAGCAAAACTATGATGACTCATATTGCACAGATTTTCTCTAGACTGTTGGCTGTTTAAAAACAAGGCAAGCCATTCTATATATGTTGCTGAACATCTCAGAATGAATTATGTTAACCAACATGGTGTGGAACCCATCTCCCATCTCTTCACACATCCAGCACCTAATTACAGAGGCAGCGCAGTTGTTGGCATTTACATAAAAAAACTGTGTTAATTCTACAGGATATTGAAAAGGTGATGCTTCCGTCATTTATTGAGTTTTAATATAAGTTATTTTTTTTAAATTATGGCCCGGTTTCATATACGGCTTAGCTTAAGCCAGGACTCTGTCTTAGTTGAATTGAGATATTTATGTTAGAAGAATACATTACTGGTGTGCATCTTGAGGCAAAACAATGGCACTGATAAGTTTAAAATATTTCTGGGTAAGTTATATCCAGTAAGGAGAGGTCAAACATTAATTTTAGTCCGGGACTATCTTTAAACCTTGTCTCTGAAACCGGGCCTATGAGTTGTATGCCCTGTTAAGCTGTTCCTGTCACTCGTGATTGTGTTTTGTTGTGAACTTGTTGCTGCTTTCTTGGGCAGACAACTCATGTAAAAGAGATTTGAATCTCAATGAGTTTTTAACCTGATGAAATAACAAATGAATACAAGCTCCAGCTAGGCACATACAGCCACATAAAAAAATAAGAGACCATTTTGAATTTTCATTTCAAGTCAGATGTATTTTTTCCATTCCAGTACAGCGTTTGTCGAATTTCAACAAAATCAAACCTCAGGAATGACATAAAGTCACCCAACAGCGATATGAAGCTATCGCATATATTTAGTATATCTTTTGTATATATATATATATATTTTGACGTGTTTCTCTAGTCTTCATTTTCTGCAAATAAATGCAAATAGAAACTTTTTTTTTGAGAGAGAAATATTGTGGATAGTTCACAGAATGAAACAACAATGATAATTTTATCTAAAAACATACGCATAAATAGTAAATTTTAAAACAGGAAAGCGGTGTATGACATGATCTCTTATTTTTTCCAGCTGTACATATGAGCCATTGGCTAACTGTGACCCATGGACGAGTCCGACCTTGGTCATGTCCGGGTCCCACACCCAACAACTCATCATTGTTCTCCTGTCTTCTCTCCATTTTACATGTATGCATTTGGCAGGTGCTTTTATCCGACTAACATTGCATTATCCTATACATTTTTGTTTCTAAGTATGTGAACCCACATAGAACCCAACCTTGCATTGTTAAGGCAATGCTCTTACCACTGAGCTACAGGAAATCTATCCACTACTCTCTATTGTTAATATAAAAAACTACTGGCACGCACATACACAAGAACCAAATTATGTATATATATTAACACTTGAAGCATCACCAGAAGCATATAATAAGCATGCATGTAAACATATATAAGAATACAAATTAAAATATGGGCCTTTTGTACAACATGTATTCATTTATTGAATTATTGTCCTTTTTTTATTTTTCAAATATAACTAAAACAGGTCCTGTAACTAAGACAAACAGACACTACTGAATGGCAGATGAGATATAGTTTCATTTATGGAATTGTTTCATTTATAGTATTATGAACCAAAGCTCTATTTGATTAAATACGACAAATCTTCCTTAAGGGATTTTGATAGTTTTTATCAAAATACTGTGGGTTCACAACCTGTATATGCTCCCAATGAGCCAAATAATGAGAAAGAACAAAATTGCTTACCACAGCTATGCAGACGACACACAGATCTACTTAGCCCTATCGCCTAACGATTACAGCCCCATTGACTCCCTGTGCCAATGCATCGATGAAGTCAACAATTGGATGTGTCAAAACTTTCTTCAATTAAACAAAGACAAAACTGAAGTCATTGCATTTGGAAACAAAGATGAAGTTCTCAAGGTGAACGCATACCTTCACTCTAGGGGTCAAACAACTAAAAATCAAGTCAGGAATCTTGGTGTGACACTAGAGTCAGACCTTAGTTTCAGTAGTCATGTCAAAGCAATAACCAAATCAGCATACTACCATCTGAAAAATATTGCAAGAATTAGATGCTTTGTTTCCAGACAAGACTTAGAGAAACTTGTTCATGCTTTCATCACCAGCAGGGTGGATTACTGTAATGGACTCCTCACTGGCCTTCCCAAAAAGACCATTAGACAGTTGCAGCTCATACAGATCGCTGCCGCCAGGATTCTGAGCAGAACTAGAAAATATGAACATATCACACCAGTCCTCAGGTCTTTACACTGGCTCCCAGTTAAATTTAGGATTGATTTTAAAGTATTATTACTGGTATATAAATCATTCAATGGCCTAGGACCTCAATACATTGCAGAGATGCTCAATGAATATAAACCCAACAGATCACTCAGATCACTAGGATCATATCAGCTAGAAATACCAAGGGTTCACTCAAAGCATGGCGAATCTGCTTTTAGCTATTATGCCAGCCGCAGCTGGAACCAGCTTCCAGAGGAGATCAGATGTGCTCCTACAATAGTCACTTTCAAATCCAGACTCAAAACGCATCTGTTTAGCTATGCATTTAATGAATGAGCACTGTGCCAATGTTCGTCCGACTGTCTGTACTGTACTGTATTTTATTTTTATAAACTGTTTTAATTACTCTTATTTCTTTTTATTATTTTAATTTCTTCTATGTAAAGCACTTTGAATTGCCACTGTGTATGAAATGTGCTATATAAATAAAATTGCCTTAACTTGCCTTTAATTATTGTTTGTAATAATATCATAATGCCCTTAATACAGGTCCAACATTGATGGCAAACTTTGCCTCCGGCTGTTCCAGGTGCAGAGATACCATCAGAACCTGCAAAGACAAATATGGGGAATTCCACACTGTCACATCCATCCTGACGTGTAGATATCTGCCAGAAGTATAAGGGCTGCTACCCATCAAACACTGTAATAACATGCTGAACTCTGTGCAACAGATTTCCCACAACAATTCATTATTGTAGAAATAATGGGAATTTATAGCGTAAGATTCATTTTAAATCTTGATAATATTTGTTTCTCAAAATGACATCATAAACTGTTAATCATTTTGACTTTTAATATACCATCTGCTACACAAATATCTTGTATGTTTGAGAAATATTTATACAACAGCAGTAATTTATTAAAGACACAAAATAATTAACATTATGTCTTTAAATCTTTACGAAACGGAGCATCTTAGAAATTCTGCAAAGTACCTGTGTTTTACCACCTACTATTCTTTCATAAACTGAATGTGTACAGCTCATATTATATTTTTTTAACCTGGTCTCATCAATTGCATATAAATAACACGCTGTTGCATTATCTTGTAATATGTAAGCCAAAGTTCGATTTTGCGTGCATATGATACGCCAATGTTTGCATGCTCCTGGGTTGAGAGCAGCCATTTTTAAACGTTCATGAAGAGGAAAAACTGAAATAATTAAAATAATACTGTTAGGTTTAGGGGTTGGGTAAGAGGACAGGCTAATGAGACAAATTGCTGTTTAAAATGCCTACACGGTCAATTGGCGTATCATATGCACGCAAAAATAGGCCAATCGTATCCACGCAAAATCGAAATCCAGCGTACGTATTACACAATATTGTTCAGCGCGTGTTATTTATACGAATTTATTTCTTCTAGACTTTAGTGAACAAGGTAGTAAAGTTTGAGAAAAAAACTTTATGTTGGCTTGACAAAGACAGACCTAAAGAGTTAAAAATAATTTGAAAGATTCTATATTAAACAGGTTTCAACATAATGGACACAAAAATTATGCTAAAGTCTAAAGAAAACCGGTTTGAAAAAAGTTTGTTGTTAGCATGAATTAGCATGTAATTCGCATATATAATTATGATACTAACATGATTAAAATGTTGCAAAGATAATACGTATTAACAAGACCCCAATTTATTGAACGGGGATGGAATGCAATGCTCAATATGGCCGCTTCGGCGAACGAACTATCATCTTCCGTCATAAACAGCCAATCGGCAAACACTGACAATTCTCTGGGCGGGGTTATCTTGAGGCGCTTGTCAGCCCGTGCGCATGTGCAGTAATCGAAGGGGATTTTTTGCGTAATTTAAGTTTACGAAACAAATGTTATAGCACAGTTCATGTAAATTTTCAGTGCGGCTCCTAAATATGTTGTTTAATTAGGCTTTTAGCCGGCGAGTGTAGAAATATCAGTATTCCCCATTCACGAATTGCTTGTATTACGAAACAACTGTGCGGAGGCGCATTGCAAGCACGTCCGCTACGTGGCACGAGTTCCGTAAACTGAATTTGCTTGTTGTTATCATGATGCTCACATGATTATCATGTTTCCTAGCATGATGCTAACACGATATGGTGCATAAATCAGTGTAAATCATGAAAATATTTATTTCTCAAAATTACATCATAAACTGTTCATGATTTTGACAGATATTATAGCATCTGGCTGCTACACAAATATGTTTGCCATATGGGAAAGATTTCTTGTCTTATGAAAACAGCAATACAGGGGCCTGTACCATGATGGTAGTTGAACAAACTCTGGGTTACAGGATTGGTTTTGGGTTGTCAAAACCAAACCAACGTGATCAAGCTTTGTTGGTACCATGAAGCAGCTCCAGGAGTTTCTTTGTCAACTCAAGCTTTGATCCTGAAGCTAAGATTAGTTTGTGCGCGCGTGCACATGAACGATTGACGTCGGGATCGCTAAACCAATCGCGTTCAACATGGATAGAGGGAGTTCCGTAGGTTTCTTAGGAAATAATTATGCGCAAATGTTAGTAACACAAAAATGTATTTCAGCCACGGAGTAAAACTGTATCTGCTGTCTACGCAAGAGAGAACGGTTTCAGAAACACTGCTGATTGAGTTAATGCACAAGTTGAACGACTATATAGTACACACATTTACTGTAGTATACTGTAGTAAGGTAAATATTACAGTAATGTAATATGATGTGTATTATGTGTGTATGTGCCCCCACAGTGGATGAACATATCCTGCTAACATTAGTTATCATTTAGTTTACCTTTATTAATGAGGATGAAGCACATGATGAAGTGAAACGATCTGTGTGCTGACAAAGTTAAAGAGATAAATGTACTGTACTATTCATTATGGCACAAGTGTGAATGTGAGGATTTATATTTTATGTTACTGGTGTCTCTTTTATTGTAGGACATTTCACAACCTTCCCCAGAAACTGAAGTGTCTACCTCCAAAGGTTACAGAAGTAACACATGTATTTTTTGAACAAAATACACTAGAGAAGCTTACTCTTAATAAAGAAGGTTAAATAAAAAAAATACCAGTATGTGAACTTAGTTGTCAGTTGAAGTGTTCATTTAAAAATCCGATGGTCATCTCAATTCTGACTCTGGCTTGATTGAGGGCCATGTTGAAGTGGTTCTGCGGTCAGGATAGCAAAAACCTCGGGCATACACATGGACCCCCGTCTCCCACCAACAGGCTATTAAACAGCCCTGTTATACTTTACCTTCCTTGTTGTAGGCATTTAAAAATGTAGGCCTACTTTATGATACATTATTTAAGTTCATTGTAAGTGTAACTTGATAACAGAAAGATTAAAATAGCAGTGTTAAAAAATATGTGATGTCACCGGTCAATTTATGGTTTTGTCTGTATCTAACTGTAGCTGTATAATAGAAGGTTTCTTCAGTGGACAAAGAAGATAAATGTTTCACCCAACACAGTGAAACTGGAAGTGTTCCTAAATGTTCTGCCCCACAGACAAGAATGTAAAAAATGCAATGCAAAGAAATACATATTGTATGTAGTACAATAACAGTATAAATACATTTAATTTCATGTGTAAGGGAAAGCCAGCAAATGTCATCTCTAAAATCAGATTTTACCTATATAGTCACCATTTTTTGATTTTGTATTTGTAATATATATTTACTTAATAATAATATATTATTTATGATAGTATTTTTATTTTATTAAACATTATTAAAAATAACTAGCCATTGTAACACGCACTGTGAGTTAGTTGCCTCACTTGTAAGTAAATTTGCTCGCCGCTGATTGGTTTATTTTCGATGTGAGATCTCTAATCTAGATCATAGCCTGCTCCGGAGCAGGTTAGCCGTGCAGCCTAAGTTACCATGGCGATGAACACCGATTAAAGCTGAGTTACTTTCATGGTACCTAAAACCCAGGGTTGGCGCAAAGTAATCCTAAACTTACCTGGCTAGCCACCTAAACCGGCTTCATGGTACAGGCCCCAGGTAATTCATTAAAGACACACAAAATAATAAACATGTCATTGATTCTTTATAAATAGCAGAAGCTTAGAAATTCTGCAAAGCAAAGTTATTTTGTTTCACATCACTATTCCTTTATAAACTTAATGTGTACTGCTGATAACATCTTCTAGGGGTAAAAACACTTTGCAAGCCTTCATATTTTACAACAGGTACCACAAGATTTCCATCAGAAATAGTTGAGAACATATTCAAATATTCCAACACAAAGTTTATAAGAGTTTATAACCTCAGTAACTTAGTCTCACACTCAGCGATCATATTTAACAGGGCAGTTCAACTGAACCAATCTACATCACTCTGCATTGAACTGCTTGAGTACAGAAAGCTCTCTAGTGATATCAAACGTTTTAAATGGGTTAAAAAGCTTCAACCATTAAATGTTCCCCCAGGAGACAGAAGGAGGCGGCCAGACTAATGCATACTGGTTAAGAGTGTAATGAACTGAATGTGGTCAGGATGACTTGACTTTCAGGGAGGAAAAAAAATAATAGACGCATTAGCCTAAATTTAAGATGTAGCTACGTGTGAGCGTGTGTGCCCACTAAGGTTTTATTTGATATGTGCCCTATATGGTTAGATCTGATCTGAAGTCATTAAACCATACCATTTATACTTAAACACCTCTGAAGATTTTTTAGAAACTGTTTTACTTTACTTTGTCTAATTTAAGGATGTATGTAGTAGAGTAGGCGGGGCGGGACCGTGGTTCGAGACCGGTGAGTAATTGTTAAAGAGCGCCAGCTGTGCGCGCACCGGTCTCGAGACACGTAGGAAATCGGGAGCATATAAGAGAACGAGCGAGAGAGAGGACCGAGCCCGAACATGTTTTACGTTTGTATTTGTATTAGTATTTATATTTGTGTTTTATTCGCCGGCCGTCGACCGTGAGGGGCGGCCGGCTGTCCTCTTACTTTTTATTATGTTGGATTAAATGTTTAAATGTTTGCCGGTTCCCGCCTCCTTCCTTCCCTACTTTGAATCTTGCTACAATCTATTTTTATAAAAAGTATGCATTGGTCTTGCTGTCTGGTGCCCTTATAGGCTGCTAAAATAATCCCAGATAGCAAGCATAATTGATTTATTGCTGAATCAGTGTAAAATTGTTTATTGTAATGAATATCACAAGTGACTGATTTGGAACTTTCTATATAGAGACTTTGTTTGTCAAACAAATAGTGCTCCTTATAAAGAACTAGGGCTGTCAAACGATAAATCACAATTATTTGCATCCAGAATAAATGTTTTGGATTATAAAATGTATGTCTGTGTACTGTGGAAATTAATTTTGTATTAACCCCTTTAACTGTCACTGTTCCAATATTGCAACACCTAAATTTACTTAAAATTTCACAACTAAAATCTAATCCCATCATAAAAGTATATATTTATATAACTATATATCATTGGAATGTTCTAAGACTTCAGAATACGAATTTGAGCAGTGTTTTACAAAAAAATATATATTAATATTAATCAACATTTACATATGATTTAAATGATTGGCAAATACGAATAAATACATGTAAACATTTTCTAAATATATATATGTTTATGTTTGTTTTTATAGAAATAAAAAATTAATGTGCACAGTACACAGACATACATTATGTAGACACAGACTTTTATTCTGGATGCGATTAATCAAGATTTATTGTTTAAAAGCCCTAAAAAATATTATTTTGCTGCTGTGTTCTAATAATTATAACATTTTTAGACTGCACTTTTTATTTATTGTTTTCAGTATTGAATGAAATTTACTATTTTTAACAGTCAACGTTTTATTTTTGTGGTCAGTAATCCTGGATGGATTATCTTCACTGCGGTTATTATAGTGCATTCTGGGATTGTCTTTTGTTTCAGCCATCATAGGAGAGAAACAAATCTCATGGTCAAATTCACAACTTTTCCATACCTTTGGCATTTGTTTAGATAGTATTAATTCTTATTTGTTTGCTTTTATTGTATGTTTTTTTACTAATTAAATGCTTTCTATAATTCGCATAGTAAAAATAATTAAGTAAAATTGTTACAGAATGTAGCAGTTACATTAACAGGTCAGGTTGGAGTGAACCTATGGTGCTTAAAATTATGTAAAAATGTCAAATAACCTAAAATGAGCTTAATACGGTATCATTTGAAATACATTTCATTCCAACAACAGTTTTTGGAGTAGGAAGAATACATCGGGTAACTATTGCAATCCATCACAGGTTACAATGTACGAAGGTTTAAAGAGTGAGCTTGTCTGCATTATGAAATTGCAATCTCTAAAGGACCCTTGTAATGCTGCCTTAGAATTTGGCCAAAAGAAACTATTTAATGACATCAGAATGTTGCCACCTTAAAATACTGCTTTTGTAGACATCTCACTGGGTTTTGAAAGAGAAGCCATTTGTATTACATTAGACAAAGCTAATGCTCTGTGTATGCATCTGCAATAAGCAAAATACTGGTTTTGAGTGGTTTGGTTTTATGTTTCCTACCATTTGAATTTCTCCTCTGTGTCTCATTGCATCACAATGTTCATCTGTGATGCACTGTGGAATAGAGACATGAGAGTGTCCAGAAAGGGAGAATAGGGACTATTCCTTCATCTGTCTCTCTCTCTGTCTCTCTCTGTCTCTCTCTCTCTCTCTCTCACTTGACCTTCCTGTCTCACCTTCCCACATCCTGTCAGTCCTGCCGTGGCTCTGACGGTCCATCTGAGACAGCTGATCTGCATCAAACATACACACCTATTCACACATACATATATATGCAGATACACACACACATGTGGGGACCGTTGGTGAAATTGAACTCAGCTTGCTTTAGCTTGGCTTGATGTTGAATGTCGAGGACATCACACACGCACGCACACACATGCACACACACACCTTTTATTCAGAGTCCAGTGGTCTGTTAAAAAGAGACTAAAATATCAACATGGAAAGAGCAGCTAAAACTGGTTAAAAAAGCAATAAGCCAGACAGCCTGAGGATCTAAAATTAAAGTTGTGTATAATTCCTACAGCGCCACCCAACCGCATGCAAAAGTGAATAATATACAGAATAAGCTTAAAGGGATAGCTCGTCCAAAATTAAAAAAATATTTCATCATTTACTCACCCTTTACCGCAGAACACAAAAGGAGATATTTTGAAAAAAATGTTGTTAAGCTCCCATTCACTTGCATTGGTTTTGTGACCATACAATAGAAGTGAATGGGGTCCAGTTCTGTTTGGTTACCAACTTTCTTCAAAATATCTTCATTTGTTTTCTGCGGAAGGAAGGAAGTCATAAAGGTTTGAAATGTCAAGAGGGTGACTAAATGATGACAGAATTTGTATTTTTGGGTGAACCCTTTCAACATAAATTTACTTTATTAACGTTTGTTCATGATTTTATTGTGCATGAATAATGTGTGACTGTTACTCCAAATGCGAAGAAAGTTAAATGGATTACGTGCAAACTGATCTCATGATTTACATTGTCCATACAATGTAAATCATAAAATACACAATAATAAAAAATAAAAATAAAAATAAACCATCACTACAGCACAAACTATCATAATAAATATCTAAGATTGTATGAATTAATATGAATCAGCCACATTGTAAAATATCGATTTTTCATGTTGACTTTAAGGTGTGTAACAACTGTAGTGTTTTAAACTATTTTAAAAGTGTAACAGTTTTATATAAAAGATATAAAGAAATGTGATAATTACTCAATTTTTTTTGTAAAGCTCCATAACTGACATTTATTATCAACAATTGAAGGTGTTTATTTACTGTAGATATTTGTATATATTTATATTTACTCTCTAATTACTCAAAAGCAACACATTTAAGCCTGATCTTTATCTTTTTGGATAACAACAGCTCACTGGTTGCTGCAGCCCAATGTGTTGTATTGAACATATGGGCTTTCATGTGGTAAATTGAATGTTACTCATATGTGAGTGCACACTGTTTTTTGGGTTATTCTGCCCAAGTTGCCGGCTCTACCAGGGGACTGCTTTCCTTTTACTGAGAGCCGCTCGGAAGAAAATCTCAACAGGCCCTGGTACAATTACTGTGCCTTCCCTCTCCATCTCCTGTTCTCCCGGCCCCACAGTCAGCGGCCCAGGGGAATTCACCCCACTATTCTGCAGAAGATTTGGGCAGTCAGGCATCAAATGCAGGCCTCTTCTCACACTCTGGGCCTCGGTGGCGGTCACGTCAAGGGACCGGATTCTCTGTTTTCGCAGACTTTCCTCCCTGGGATCCGGAGCTCTGCTGTAGCAGGAAGGGCCAGGAAGAGGCATCAGCCTCCGGTCCATCTTTAGAAGCCAAACTGGGTTCAGCAGGGGTGGTGGGGGGATATATGGAAGGACGGATCTCTAATGTGCTTTGTCAAACTGGATCTTGATCAGGGGCATACTATTATTTCCTTTGCCTTTGTGCTCCTTTTCTTTATTTTTCTTGCTTTGTAAAGAGAAACGAAGAAGTCCTGTTCTAATTCAAAAAATAGAGAAGCAATTTTACAATAAAGGTCTGGGGCTAAGGGAGGTTGTGTGTTTGTGTGTGAGGTCTCTTTCATGGATATAGGGCATTTATGTGTAATGTCACTCTATGCTGAGAGGTGGAGGTAGGAAAGGTGTAAAGCCCATAGGAACGCAGGTCCATCAGCCGTGGCTGTCTCACCTCCGCTCCGTTCCATTAATCGGCCTACGGAAAGCAACCAGGCCAGCTATAACTCGTAAAGCACTTCCTGTGGTAACCTTTGTGTAGTGAAGGACATGCAAGACAGCTAGAATTTCAGTGCTTGTCTAGCAGATATGTTGTCCATCTTACATGTTTTATAAAACATCTTCTGTTTGTTAGGGTTGCAAAATTAATTTGTTGGGATGTGGAAATATTATGCAAATATAAAATTTGTTAAAAAGACAAGGAACTGTATTTAAATACGCTTATAAGGTTAGTGCTATTAAAATAACTTTTGTTGATACGTAATGTGCTTAAGTTAGCTATTAAATATATTTTTAAACCAGGTCACTTTTGGTCACGCTCTAAAAATGCTGGGTTATTTTCAATCCAGTGTTGAGTCAAAAATGTACAGAATAAACCCAACCATTGGGTTGTTTACTGTTTAGCATGTTGACAAAATGTTTATATGTTCTCCGACTTGTAAGTTGCATTGGATAAATGAAAAATGTAAATGTATATTAACCAATGCTTTTTTAACCCATTGTTGGGTCAAAAATGAACTTTTTCTGGGTTAATTTAACCCAGTGGTTCCCAAACTGGGGGCCGGGACCCTTAGAGGGAGTGCAAAAAGGCTTTAAGTTGGAGAGAATTCAAAAAATCTACACATAATATAATGATTCAGCAGGGAAAACTTGTTTGAAAAGTTATTTAATATCATCGGAAATAACCTTCCATATGTTTAAGTAAATAGTTTATTGATTATTTGACGGAATAAGACACTTGGGTGTCTCACACTGAGAATGGTGTGGAGCTTCTGGAGAAATGTACAGAAATATCCTGTGGACTGTGGAGAAGATGGCCAAACCTTTGATCTATGAGGATATTACAGCATGTCTCCACTCTAAACGCATTAACCTTGAAAAGAGAAGCACTAGCTCTCATGGTCCATTAAACAGCACCCATCAAGAGTTTCCAACCAGGGAAGAATGTCTCAAAGCACTCCTCAATACAGCATATAAACACTAGTTGCTTGTCTTTAAACAGGTCAAACTTCTTAGTTTGTTTTTCTAGATCAATTATATTAAAAACATATTCATTGTATTGGTTTTAGACTATGGACTTCTATATTTTTACCAATTTTCTAAATGGTTGCATTTTAGCACTGTTTATGCTGTATTTCCATCGTTTACGTCCCTAACTTTTTTTTTAAAAGCTTTATTTTTTATTCTGGAATTTATTGCATCACAATCACTAACTCAGCAGAAGGGCTGAAAAAACAGCTAAGAAACTGAACTTCAAACACTTTGAATTGTTAAAAAAGGGCTGACAGATTTAACAAGAACTTCACATCCAGTTTAATAAAAGGCAAAAGTGAAGCCCGATCCAATGACATATGGATTCACACCAAGGCGGGAAAGCAGAAGATAAAAATGCCCGGGCAGGACACACACATCTTAATAATGGCAATCAGAGGAGGTGGGAGTGTTTTTTTCAGCAGAGTTATGAATATTATTTGGAGCAGAACTGTGATAAAAAAGAGGGAAGTCGATGATGGCCAGTCGTCATTGTTGTGAGTGTGTAGGCAGCGTGACACAGTAATGCATGCTAATGTAAACATCAGCACTCCTCTCAAATCAATTCAAATGTGCTTATTCAGGTGGAAAATAAACAAGGCAGTGAGGGAGAGACACTGTCCTCAAAAATCCACCAAATAATGTAATTTCACCGGCCTCCTTTCAGCAGCCTCAAGTTTTTACTTTGAACTGACCTTTTGTGGTAATATAATTATTTATTGTTAATTGAACCTTCTTTTAATTATAAATGTTTATTTAACATGAATATGTTTCCCACTTGTAAAACAAACCACAGCAATAATCAATGCACACCCCATGGAAAGGGTATACAGTTTTTTACAGTAATTTTACTGTTATTGTTGATCACCCTTCAGACACATTGTGCATTTCTACATATTTTTATATCATGCAATTGGCTGTCAAGTGTCTTCAAAGAAAGCAAAGCATCTGTGTTGAACTGTTATATAAATGCGCTGTTGTTACTTTAAAGATCTATTTCTACTTGATCTGATCTCAAAAATGTAGTTTCATTCAGTATTGTTAAATAACCTGGTTTCACAGGAAACATGCAACTCTGTAAACGCTTTGCAGCGCCACAAAATACGTACCATCGGGTATATTGCAATTTACAAAACAGTAGTTAACAACATCATATTTTATTATATTGGGGTTTACTGATTTTATATTAAATCCGAATTGTATTTATTTTGGGTACGTTTATTATTATGTTTTTGAGCACACAACCTGACCTGACCCCTAAAACTAACCGTTTCTAAATTATACAATATAAAACACAACGCGTAACAGGAAGATACGGCTACATGTGCTGTTTGTTCAAAAAAGGTGCAATTATTCCAAGCGTTCTGAGGCCAAAGACCAGAGCCGAAAGCGATCCGCTTCTCCATCACCCATAAAATTCCGGCGTGCATAGTGACGGAAAAAAACGTGTGTTAACCGTTACGTCATAGCAACGACAGTAAGATGGCATGGCTCTCATGTGTCTTGTGACTGGTTACGTTATTACCCTAGCTTACGTTTTGAAACGGCAATGGCTGTCTCGCTCCCATTGCGTCACACGTTAGCCTTGAGCGTAAACACACTTTAATAAAACACGACTGGTTCATTCCTGTTCACACAACGATATCGTCCGGCTTTGTTTATGTGGTCTAGAAGTGGGAAGTGTTAGGTTTAGGGTATGAGTGGGGTCAGTTGCTTAAAAATATATATTTTAGGACAAATAATAAGTATTTATAAAATCATTTCAGAGGCAAATTGTAATACTGAATTGTAACAATTCTCTAGCGGACCATGCAGTTCTCTTTTGCGCCCCCAATGAAATGTGTCTCAAAACTGTTGCAATAGCCTACCTGAAGTTTTTTTATGCAAAATATTCTTACAATTAAACATGAGTGAGTGTCGTTTTTGTTTTAAAGGATCTACTGCACTGCAATGCAAATATTCTTTGCACATATCAATAATTTCCGGCAAAACAGTCAAAGGTCAATGAAAAATGACAAAGGTTTTGTCACAATTTACTCCTCCTGTGCTTAGAAACATGAATGACTTAAATTTTTCATGGAACATAAACAGGGTGATTTTTGTAAAGGGGCATTTAAGAAAATGTTCAAGTTGCTGTTTCTCACATAATTAAAGAGAAGGGTGACCATGGCTGTCAGAGAATGATCTTAGTGAATAACCACTTAAATTTATCTCATATAAATATCATTTAGCTTTAGAAATCAAACAGACAACGTTTATGGTATTAGTGGTGCTTGGCAGCTTGTGGTCCCCATTTACTTGAATGGAACAAAACAGCTGGAGTTTTGCTTGACTTATCCTTTGGCCTTTCAAATGGGGAAGGGATGTCATACATATTTTTAAGCCTCAAAAATGATTGGAATAATTCAGAAATGCTGATGATTAAAAACATGTAAGTCATTTTCAGAATGAATTGAATAAGCGATGATCTGAAAAAACACATATGTGCACTATCTTCCGAGAAAAGCTTCTTGTCAATCAAACCCATCTGTGTTCCTTTTTGTGTCCTACGGCCATGTGTCAGACAGGTGGAGTGACACTGATCACCCTCTGGGCTGCATATGTCCAGTCGACCAATCAGTCACAGGTCCAGGTCAGATCCCCGCCAAGCATGAAGCCACATTGAGCTGAGGTCACGCGGGAAACCCCAGAAACTTACATGCACCACCCAATACCTCCCTCATCTTAACTGAGAACATAAATAAATAATTAACAGAGAAAAATAAATCCATGGAAAGAGTATTGGTAGAAGGAAAGTAAAATACATTTTCAGAAAATAACCCAGAACATTTGCCATTTGTTCTTAACTTCCAGCTCTCCATCTTGGCCCACTTTTCCTTTGAGTAAATGAAAATGCACAAAACACTAAAAAGACATTATTCATGACTTTTACAACAGTCAGCCTCATATTTCGGTCTGCGCGGAACATTAGAGTGTGAGTCCATGATTATCTGAAGATGGAGCCTGGGCACTCAATTATTAATTCATCATACTGCTTGAGAACACAAATGCATTGTATTGTCTCATTCAGCATCTTATTTTACCCATAAACCCCATAAATCTGGGAAATGGGATGCGTTCTAATGACAGAGCCATGTTAATATCAGAGCGAATTGGCTCTTCGGAGCAGATGGGAGCACAATGTGGAAATTCAATCACAAGTCCTTTCAATCACAGAACGAGGAAACAGGGATGCATTTGAATATTTTTACCTTGAAGTATTAAAATGATACAATTTTAATAGCTATTTAACATGTAGTTGCTTTTTTAGCCACAAGCTTCGGCTGTTTGGTTAAAAAAAAGAGAGAAAAGCAGACAGGTAAAGTCGAAATTCTCTTGGCAGGTATGAGCAGGACAAGGTCTTTCCACTAGGGAACTTTCTCTCATCTATTCTGTTCTGTTCCTGCAGTAAACCCGAGTCACTGACTTGTAAATTTTTGCTTCCCTTTGTCTGGTTCTCTCTGCTCGGTGGTAAACAAGTGAATTCTTGAACTCAAAATGCCTAAGGGTTTTCACATTCTTTATTTAGCTGCTAAATATCAATTCAACCACTGTAAAACATGAAAATCCTTGAGTGGGAATAAAAAAAATTGGGGAGAAATTACTAATTTTGTGTAATAGGGAATTATGTCTAATAATAAGACATGGTTTGCACTATACACTATAATTCAAGAATAATATATTTTACAAAAATAATAAATTGACAGCATGTTCATGTGGTATGCAACAATATTTCGTACTGATTCACAACTACACAAAAGGCACTAAATATGAATGGCAGTCCAAAGAGAAAAAGCCTCACACTTAACCTGCATAGTCGTCATAAAATATGTTGGTATACGTTCTGAGCTGTAACATGTATACAACATGCAGCTTCTCAAACTATGTTAAACAGCATTTTGCATTTTTTTCAAATATCGTTTGCTGTTTTCATGACACCGTTGAGTGGCAACACGGAATATTTTTCATTTTAAAAAAGCGTTTTCCACACTGTAAAATTAACTAAAAAGGTGTAGTTTGATTTTAAAAGGCTAAAAACTTTATAAAGGTGACCGAAAAAATATGGCACCTTCCCTTTACATCACCCCTTAAATATTCACATAAGTTTTACCCCTTATCTTAAAAACAACTCAATAAAATTACAAAAAATGCAACTCTGTGAATCTGCATTATAGATGGTTTCATCAGACGCACACCCAAAATTTACTTCCAGTCAGTGTTTGTTTATTGGTCTTACTAGTGGCAAATAATACAACTATATATATTAATCATTTTATATTAATATTAATTTTAATTTATATTTATTTTATTGTATAATAATGTAAAACAATTAGTTGAATTTTATTATATATTCATTTTATTAAATAAAAATTTGTTAAATGGGACGTGTAACTTTGTCGCATTTAAGTGTATCCAAGAAAGAGTTATTCTACTGGTAAAACCAAAATAATACCGGCTGGCATAACTTGCTGGCTAATGTAATTTACTCGTTATGATTTGCTTGCTATTTCTTTTGCTTGATATCAGAAATAATCTAGGCTCTATAGTTTTTTGGGCCACAAAACTCAAAACGCAATCATGCTGTTGCTTTGAACAGTCTGCAGAATGCACAACACATAAAGGAACATATTGCAGTGCACTGTGAATCTATCACTACATTGGTTTGTTAAAACAAAATAAAGTCTAAGACAATGTAAACCATTCTTATAGCATGACCTAAGGTATAAGATTCCTTCACCAGATCAGCCGAGTGCTTGCATTCCCAGCCAGCTGTTTGAGAAACACCTGCTCGTACTTAACTAAGCGGAGAAAGAGCGCACTGACGCTTCTGATCAATAATGCATGGAGAGTGAACAGCAACATGCTAAACCTCTTAGCCACTGCAGCCAGGGAGAAAACGCATCTTCTGGCTCCTAATGCTTCATGTCTTTCTGATAGAGAGCATCAGAGGCTTTGATTGTCCAGATAGACATAATAACAGCTGAAACATTATTGACACTTTCTGTTGACCCATATTGCAAAGGCTAAAATACATCGCGTGTGACCAAGGACTGGATGTAGAACTTTGATATATGCTAGAAAAAAAAATTATTTTGTGGTATTATAAAGAATTTATTTTAGATGTGTAAAAAGGCAAGAAATTAATGTATTCTCTTTAATATTTCCAATATGCCATTTTACCTTTAACCCTGGCGCACCAAATGCCCCTCCGACCTTTAACCTACCCCAAAGCACTTTCATATATTAAACAAAGTGCATTCAATTAAATTTCTAATGGAACTTCACTGCAAATACTGAACCATGACATTGTGAAAAAAAAGCTTCAAAGGGGTAATTATGTGAACTCAATGAGTTTGTTACACACAAGTCACGTAGCAACCTTTATTCCACACTCCCATGAGTCTTTGCTGCATGTATATGTCATTGTGTATGGACATCATTGTTTTGCATTTGCAGATGTTTCCAAAATAAATGTAGTTCCGAAGCAACATTGTAAAAGTATAGTTGGGCTTTGTCGACTAAACTTTGTGTTTATGAGTAATGCTATTATCTGGAATTTTACTATTTTACATTGCCTCTAGTTAATAGATCAATAGTTTAGGCAAAATGCAATTCTGTAGTATTTAGTGTAATTTGCCAACCTTAGACAACTAAACAAATCTTTGGGTTTGTCAAAAAAAATGGGTTTTTGACTTTAAAAAGGCCCTAAGGAAATCAAAAGCATTTCTGGTTCCCAAAGAATGGATGTTTTTTGGATGTTTAAGGTTTTTATGCAACCATACAGCATGACAAAGAACCGTTTATTTTAAAGCATGTATTTTATTTTGAACAATTTCTAACCCAACATCCTATACTCTTCAGAGAAAAAGCACAGTTATACACTGTATAAATAACACAGTCCAGTGACTAGAACAAATGCATTTATTGTCAGTTAAATCATATATCAGTTAATGCATGCCTGCCTCTGGATGGGTCTTCCACACCTAGAACACAGAAAAGAAACAGGTTAAGCTAACCATGTAGAAGCTCATTCCCTGCACAGAAACTTTATCTGCAGACAGCCTGAGAGGTGCTCGCGGCGTGATGTCATTCCTGGATCATCAGCTGTACCTGTCTCATCCTAGACTGACTCCAACTTTGAAATGTTGTCTGAAAATCAACTATTATTTACGCTTGACCAAAATTGGACAGAAAACACAAAGCATGCAATTAAAAAGGGACTGAGGGGGATGTTGTAATTTCCGTGACACTGTTTATTTTTCATAACAAATTCATGAAAATAAAAAAGAGTTACAAAGTTTAACGGTATTAGCTTACTTGCATGAGAACTTTTAATGATTGAATGCCTGGATAGAATCATTCACGTTAACCAAAGCATTAGGAGTGTTTGGAGGTGACGTATATGTTAAGAACATAGTGTTTCAGTTTGCCTTACGCAGAAAAGACTCGAAAGTGTATGAACTTGTCAGGGCACTTACAGGAGAATGCGGAAATTGCTTCAACAGCACCCTAAGTCTGCAACTGAAATATCTTAATGCACCACTCAATTCAAGTTAAATCTATTTTTTTAAATATAAATAAAAAGTTATTACAATTCAAGCCTATATACGCTGGAAAATGGAGGAGATGTTGAAACATTCACTCCTCTGATTGATTTCTTGGAGACAACAAAAGGATGTCATGTTCTTTCAAGGTGTAATTCTTCCAGCTTATAATGCTGATTAGACCGTGACAGTTATCTTGCTGTTAGATATTTGGCAAACCTTTGTCTTATAGTTTGAACCTCTTCTTAAATCATGTTTGAATGTCGCAGGCTGCATCTTGTCAGGCACTGCATTGTTTTGAACGCATTTCCGTATAAAATACGCTCTGTCATATCTGATCCATCTGTCCAAAAGAGTCGGGATTCGTTTGAATCTTTAACGAAAAACAAGAAGCAGAAACTCTGCGCAGACTTCATTATCCTCTAAAAGCTTATACTAGTGCGTCTTAATATTTAATAGGGACCTAAATAACACCGGCAAAAGAAAAAAATCATAATGTAAATGTATAAGAAAAACGCTTATGCAGACTCGCCCATCAACTTTAAGGATGCCTTACCTCTTTTCACTACAGTCCGGTGTGAGGACGAATCAATCATAGAGTTGATGTTACTTGAGATAAAATGTCACGGGTTCTTTTCTGAGAAAAAGGCCATTTAACTCCGCGTAACGTTTTAAAATTGTTTGTGCGTGCGCTTGAGAATGTGTGAACTTCAATGATCATATGGGACCTATATAATGGTATACAAAATGTTATACATCGCAAATATATAATAAATGTCCCTCTCGAATTTAATGTAATCTTGATTTCGAAAGACTGATCTATTAATGGTTGTTATTTTTTGTTTTGTTTTATAGCTTTTTGCATGAGAAAAGAAACTTGAATGACTAAATGAAATGAAATGCTGCGCAAATGTAGGTCAGTCACTTGACCCCACGTCTATTAACACACGCACGCCGCGACATTTGCTCGACTATTGTCTGACTAATTTAATTTCACAGAACACTTATTTTCCAAACTCAAGAGCATGCCAAAGGAGAAGGAAAGCATGAAAAAAACTTGCCTGATAAAAGTCTAACTCAATTTGAGGACAAGTACCTTCATCTGTAAATGAAAGCAATTATGCGGCCCATATTATATTATGTTGGCCGGTCTCAAGATAGTCATCAATCACCCGCAATCGAGCTGTCACTGCGGGCAGATTCGTTTCTTGCAGGCGCTTTTCCAGCTGGGGAAAAGAGGAGTACATCATCATTAATTTGACTGTGACCCCGGGGCTTCTCACATGTCTGAACCCGGGCTTCTCTAAGCGAGTCAGCAACACACCATGGTGCACCTACACTTTCATCACTCTAAATAGAGAAATTAGATAGATAGATAGATAGATAGATAGATAGATAGATAGATAGATAGATAGATAGATAGATAGATAGATAGATATATACATATATACATAGATAGAGATAGATTTTGATAAAAGCATATTTTTATTACTCGCAAGGAATGTGCAATTATGCAGATAAGTAAATATTGCACATCTGAATATATTAATTTGCCTAATTTAGTTGTCACTATTAACAAAAAACCGGAGGGTAGATAATAAAACAACAGACATCCATGCTGAAAACAGCTGTACACTGTCAGTGCATTTCATTGTTCTAGATAGAATCTCTTGATAAGGGCAACTTCTGTTTTTTTCTCTGTCTTTTTGTTCTCTCTTTATTTTAATATGTATTCTCTAAATTTGTTAATGCTGGCTAACTATCCGATTATGGTGATAATGTCCTAATTGACCTTAGATAATATATCACTCCAGTGTATAGTCGCAAAATGTATTTTGTTGTTGTTGTAAGGACTTTTTAAAGCTAATAAAGCTTTTTTTGTCCCCACCCCTCTGTCACTCTTTGGGATTCTTATCCAGAGAAATGCATATTAAAGTTAGAGTCTGGTCATTTTGAGTGGGTTTCTTCTGACGTCAGAGCCACCCGCGTTTAAAACAACCCGCATCTGAGCTGACGTGTATAATACTAGTTTTTATATCGCAAAATATGTATTTCTGACATCAAAGGCGGCTATTCGAAAAATGTTTTACGATGCACTCGCTTGTGTTGTAGAAGTTTAATATACCGTTAGGAGAAAGCGGTTAAAGAAGAAAATCCTCAGGAAGGCGTTTAAGCAAATTAAACATGGAAGTGTTGCGCTTCGCCCTATAAGCGTCCGGCAGCTTTATGCTTTACCAATCAATTGTTACAGTGAAACACAGTAGACCTGCAGTCTCGCCTGCTTTCTCGGAAACTGGGATCACTCTACAATGTCCTATCCTCAGTTCGGATATCCTTACTCTTCAGCACCACAGGTAAGATCAGATTACGCGCTGATTTTCCGCGTTCCCTTCCGAATTGATTGTTGTATTTGAATTGAAAATTCAGATTGTTTTTAAATGGTGAACTTTAAAGTGGAATCATCAAGCGATGTGTTAAAGCATATCAGTGGGTCGGAGTCAGTGATATATCCACCTCCGATGTAATTCGGGGGTTCCCTCTGCGCTTATCATTTTACAAATCTACTAACACGGATTCGAGCCGCAGACACATGCAGAAGTGGGGACGGGGGAAGGAGGACAACAGTTGTTTTTTGGCAATGATCCATAGAATGAAATGTCCTGCGGGGGCTGTTTATGGCAATTGCCAAAGAAAAATGAACTTCATTAGGAACGTTAGGAATATTATTGGGAACATTAGATGCTCGTTATACGCCTTTTTCTGACCGCTTAATATTACAGAAACTTTTTTACGAGCGTGGCTTTGTTTTTATTTTTTCCCACACCATTGCAGTTCCTCATGACAACCAACTCTTTGACATCTTGCTGCGAGTCGAGCACCAGGTCCATCTCGGATTCCTCTGCGCAGACGCCCGTGTACTGTCCCGTGTATGAAAGCAGACTCCTGGCCACTGCCAGACACGAGCTGAGCTCCGCCGCAGCGCTGGGAGTCTATGGGAACCCCTACACAAGTAGTCAAGGCTATGGGAATTATGTTACCTATGGAGCAGACGCCTCTGCTTTCTACTCTTTGGTGAGTGAAAAATATAGGCTATATATCTGTATAATACCAATGACGTACAATTCTTTGTGACAAGATCGACAAAAGTCCGCATCAAATGTGTTTGAGTCTCTAAGAAACGAGAGTTTGTAAAAGATCGTTATCAACCGTATATAAATTGTTCGTGTGGTATTAAAAATATTGCAGATGCATTGGGCTGCCTGTGCAGAATATGTTTTAGTGGACACTTCATATTTTATATGTTATTTAACTAAGTCTAAACTTTGCATTTAAAATGAATTAATATCACATTTCACAAATGTTTTTTTGCACCTAAAAATAAATGCCGCTCAACACACATTCACAAAAATGTGAATGCGTGGGTTATAAACGTACAGTATATATGTAATTGGTTATTGACATCACATACTGACAAGTGTTGTATTTGATTGCAGGGAACGTTTGATGCCAAGGATGGGAGTGCGTCTGCGCATGCGGGAATAACCCAGGCTGCAGCGTATTACCCATATGATCCCACCCTGGGACAGTACCAGTATGACAGGTATTGAATACCGGCCCTCATTACGCGTCTCGATTAACAATTAACCAGTGTAGACCTTTAATACTGATCAATTTTATAAGCACTTTTCAGCGAATTTATGGAATAATTAGCTTTATGTTTGAATATATTTTCTAAATTTATATTTTCCCTCCTTTAGATGTTAAGAGCAATGGCCTTGCCTTTGATATATATTTTATGTTATATCATGCACTTCACGGTTTACCCTTCAGGGTTTTCCCTGAAATGCCTTAATGGACAGATAGACGGCCAGTGCATTCCGTGTGCACTCGATCAAGCAATTCGCACGCTCTATTATCCCACTGAAACATACATGTTCGGTGCAAGAGTGTGTGTAATTTTAGAGCGTAAAATATTAAGAACAAGCATAAAATATATAAATATTAGTTTTTTTTGCACAAACTGTATGCAACTTTAACAACAACAACATGTTTTTAACAACATAGATACGGATCTATGGAGGGAGGAACCAGAAGAAAAAACGCCACCCGTGAAACGACCAGTACGTTGAAAGCATGGCTTCAGGAGCACAGGAAAAACCCTTATCCTACCAAAGGCGAGAAGATAATGTTGGCCATCATCACCAAAATGACCCTCACACAAGTTTCCACGTGGTTCGCCAATGCTAGAAGGAGACTCAAGAAAGAGAACAAGATGACATGGCCACCGAGAAACAAGGGCTCAGATGATAAAAAATACGATGATGATGAGGATGGGTCACAAGAAGATCAAATCAAAAGTGAAACCAATGATGACGGTCAGCGCCATTGTATATTTACGAGTCAGTCATATCAATAAAGAAATTAGGCTGCCTATGCTTTAACTATAGGGCATAGTTGGCCATGTATTGTAAACTACAGGAACCACAAAGCCTTGTTTAGTAACCATAACATTTGTAATAAAACCATAATAAAAACGTTTTTAAATAAAAAAACATTAAATATGTTTTTACTATAAGTGTTACTACGCGATTACTAACTAGATACTTTGAAACCAAGAGCTGTTAACTTCTTTAAAATCTTTCTAAGCAGACCATCTGAGTTTGTATTATTTGTAGGCTATTAATGACCCATTAACAAACGTAACATTACCATAAAGATTGAGACTATTTTAATGTGCACGAACGATTGAGCTCATATGATGTATAAATTGTTTTTAGCTATACATTATTAAAATTAGCATAAAAATGTTGCGGCTTAAAATGATTCATGTTTTATATATCCTTGTCTCTCGCTTATACTCTGATTATCTTTTTTTAACAGAGGGCAAAAGTCGAGAGGACAAGGAGCTTCAGCTTAGTGACTTGGACGATTTTGACACCATCGAATCGGAGACCTCAGAGTGTGAACTTAAACATCGCTTCCACATGAACGCGCATATGGCGACCACCGATGATCAAATCAAAGAAACCTCTCCAAAACTATCTATTCCGGGTCTGCTTGAAGCTGACCACGATTTAACCAAAAGTTGCTTAAAAACGACCACTGAAGACTGCGAACACGATGTCGGTGACCTTCGGCACACCAAAACGTGTTTCCAACAGCAAGGCCATCCATTACTGGACAGCAAACCACGAATCTGGTCCCTGGCCCAGACCGCGACCTCGTTAAACGCAACAGAATACTCCTCATGTATGCTTAGATGTCAACCATCACCCTCAGCCTCCTCACCTGTAAACGTCCTGGAGAGACAGCAGGACTCACCGGTAACCACTCTCAGAAACTGGGTAGATGGAGTTTTTCACGACCCCCTGTTTAGACACAGCTCCTTAAACCAAGCACAAACGAACACTTCAGTTTCTTGGACGACCTCGACCAAAGGGTCTATCTTAGAGACAGGGGCCATTGGACGCTCAATAGTAAACAACAACGTGATAAAAACACAACAGATGGAGGCCAGTAAGGACAATATGACATTTGCAAAGGGGGTGAATAAAATATTCTGTTCCTAGCACCCTCATGTACTCTTAAAAACCCGAAGAGGACTGTTTGGAATAGCTGCTTGCAAATTTTTTATGTCACAGAAACAACATAAAATGTCAGACTGTGAATCAATGGGCCCAAAAGACGTTATACTTTTTTTCACGAAAAACAATTGCGCTTTCATGGGAAACTGTATGTATTTATTGTTGTATTGACATCTCACTGGTGAGGGTCCCCAAAAGGGATTGGTTTATATATTTATTGGTTCCGTTGAGTTTTTGTAACGCACGTTAAACTTGTGTAAATTAACAGATAGACGTTTGTGTTCTGAAAGACTGAAAACGTTTACAATCCAATTTTGTTTCGGATTTTAGTGTTTATTTGGCATGCATATGTTGCTAGTTTTCATTAAATATTGTTTTAGATGAACTCGGACATTGTTGCAATGACTCACAAATGTCACTGTTAAGAACGTATGCACAAATGCACAAATCCCATAAAAATTTTTGAATGTTCAGATCTGCTCACTAAAATAAACAGCTGATTTTTCGAAGACTGTCTGTGCGTCTATCACAGTCGCTGGCCATGGTGCTGAACGTATACGCGTTTCCAGCTATTTCGCACAGCGTTTCACTAAACGTTACATTTATCTGGTTTGTTCAAAGTTTGCAAGGGTATTTTTCTGTAACTTTAACTTTTGGAACAAATAATCTTTATTTGCCATTAAATATCTGACAGTCATAACGGTGGATTTTGTGTGACCGTGATTTCACATTATAAAACATGTAGTTCCTACATCCTTTCTAAGTCTAATAAGAAACAAAAATATTTATTATAATATGCTTTTAAACAAGAAAATAATGCAGATTTAAAATATGTCAACTTTAAAGGTCTATAGCAATCAAAATGAACGACTGTCGTCCAATGATTTCTCTTAATAATTCGTGTATGTATAGAGCAAAACAGCGAGTGCTGCTTGTTTACCGCGTTTGGTTTTGTAATAATCTCTCAATCACTGTTTATCATTTGCTCTCATACTCTGACGGAAGAGATGAGGCCCCGAGGAGCCATAAGACAGCGCTGGATGAGCCCCATTAACCCGCCATAACCAGGCTGTAATTGGGATGTTTTTTGTCATCATTCACTTCACTCTATCGATTTCCACTCTCGCTCAGATAATATTATCGAAGCACCAAATCCTTTACTTTGACCCAGCATTTGAGATGGCGTGAACTATCCAGACAGGCCGTTTATTGTAGAAGGCGAGATAATTTGAAATGTTTGGCGTGACACAGACCCCTCAATTTCTGAATGTTTTCTGTACTGAGAGGCTTTTTCACCGGGGCACGTCTCTAAGTGAAAAGGGCAGGAGAATTAGTCGGTCTAGATAAAAGGGCAAAAACACGCAGTCTGAGGTAAGAGTTGACAGTGATGGTGAAAGTGTGGCCACTGGAGGACTGGGGTCCGTTGAGAGGGCCTAAGTGATGAATTTTAATGTGAAAGCCAAACGATTGAGATCTTCTCTTGAGCGATCCCTTGGACAGAGACGTTTCAGAAAAATGTGTTTATATGTGCAACACAACTCACACAACAAATAACGACACAGTGAAATTGTGCACCATTTCTTTATTAAAAATAAGAAAAAATAGGAGTTTAATAAATAAAACCACATTATTACGACTGATTCAAATTTGTTTTATAATACAATTTTTTAAACATAATATAATATCATTGCTATTAAATTGGCACATAAACGTTATCACATATAGATACAATATATTCTTTAATATTAAAAGCAAAACAATACTATAAGCAAAGAATACAATAGAATATTGTATATCTTTTATTGACTGTTTCAGAAACTTTCGCAGCATTGTAAAACAGGATCGGAGGGAGAGAGAAAGAGAGATGTGAAGGGTTTGACTAACTCATTCAGCCGTGGTAAATTCACACACACAACGGAGGGATGATGCTGAATTAACGGCGCTTTTACATAGAAAGCAAATCAAACTGTAATCAGTGGCGCGTTACTTTTCATTAAGCGCCTTTGACAGCAGCATATTCAGACTCGACAGGGGACACGGGGGCCCCTGAAATAAACTGCTCTCAAAACAGAGGGCCATAAGATAATTCCTTAAGCTCCATTAACAACTCTTAGCCGCAGGAAATAGAAAACATCTCCAAATCTGAAAGCTTTATCGACCTGGGCAAACCGATGGCTTCGTTTTTTTTCTTTTCTTTATATATTTATGTTCCTTCAGCTTAAGGGACATGAACGTCCAGCGGCGGTAATGGACTTTAACACAACGCATTAACTGAGCAAGAAGGGAAAAATGGGCGAACAGATTTATATCTTCAGCTAACCAATTAGTGTGTTTTATTTTCTTCTCTGATTCCGTCGACCATCAGCTCTGCCATTAATGGCAAATGCTGCTGTTGATCTGAGAATATTAGGGTAATAGTTAAAGTTATGATTTAACATTTTTTTCCGTAAATATGCTATTTATGTGTCATTGAATCTATTTTCGTTTATAGCAAAAAATAGTTAACAATGAAAACAATAATAATTTATTAAATAAAGTATTTCTTCTTATTATTCTCCTTCTTCTTTTTTATTATTAATATGAGGTAATGATGAAAATAAATAATAAAATAATAATAGATCGTTTATTATTATCTTCTAATTGTTAGCCCTAAAATACACCTAAAAGCAAAATAACTTTAAAAAACTTTTAACGAGTTATAGAGCAATTGATCACGAGCTTATAGTAAAGTTAAATGTCAATTTAATTGTACAAAACAAGGCAGCGACTATTTTACATTTAAACAAACAATAAGCTTTTCAAATATAAGAAACAAAATATATATTATCCAGATATCACCATGTATCAAAAGGAGGGCGACATAAGATGACGCATAAAACACACAAGCCTACTTGAAGAACAAAAAGAAAGCATGTTGGACATCAGATTTCTCAGCTCTTAACAGAACAGGCCCTTGTTTATCAGACACATATGTCCACATTTCCCTAAGGACACGGACAACAGATCTTTAAATAAGAGTGACACACACACACCCACCAGAGCAAAGGGCATGGAAAATATATTTGCACATCATTAGTAGCTCTCTAACACTGTGCTGGGCCTGTGTGTTTTCTGCATTATCAGTGACTGGGTCTTAATTAATCTGGCAGAAAGCTAATTAATAAAAAGCAATTACTGTAGTTTTACTAGACTACAGAGGTCTGGAGAGTAAAATGCTGACAGAGAATGTAGCTGACAAGCTCAAAACACACACAGATCTTAACAGCATACAGTTGCATTGGCGTTTGTATAAGACACACAGCACAGCAGATCTTGCTTTGTACCACAATCCTCTTAAAATAACCCTGTCTGAATGAAAAAGTGAAAAAGTCTGGTACCCTAAAATAATACAACCCAATTACAAAATGGTTGGTGTAGATTCATTTTGACATCATAATTCTCATATAGGACAAGAACTATAAAAAACGTCGTAATGAAACTTGGTGGTCTGAACCAAGCACAAATACAATCATGTAGCATGTATTTTTGCAAAATGCGTCAAGTTATACAGTAAATGATCCTTCCATTGTTTATACCATCATCTTGTGAAGTGTAACCTGGCATAAATGCAAATAATAGATCTTTTTCATACCATTCATCTCCCCCTTTCAATCTTAGTGTTAAACTAAATGTTTTTAATCTTGCATTCAGCTGACACAACCATTGTATAAGTCAATATTAATCGTATAAAATAGCAGATGCAAAAACCATTTGTTTTTCCTGCTGTTCTAAAATTGCATTTAAATGCCATTAAAGTTCACTAGATCAACTAGTGTAATAGACACGCATGCGGTCACGCGCTTACTCGCTGAGGGTGAGAGAAGAGGTCTGGAGGGCAGATTTGGGGTGATCTGTGCGAGGAGTGTTTGTAAACTTCCCATCAGCCATTACAGAATATACATGTGTAATTTGCTGTTGTGGTGATATGTTTTCTCCTGTTGTGCGGTAAGGCATATTAAGAGAGATTGAAATGGGCAAACCTGAAGTGTGTAAGCATCTGTAGGTATATTATATAGTAATACAAATATACAGTATGGGTATTAGAGATCAGGGTATTGCTTGGTTGTCTGCTTGCCAAACTCCAGGTTCTGATTAGATTACGTCAAGGAAAATACAATTAAATCATCACAAGACTCTTTTTCTTATCTAGTGAGGAAGCAAATGCGATAATCATGGCAGCCGCAGCATAGCGTGGCCCAACAAGAGCAATTCAAACACCTTTTGATTTGTCAGATTAACTTTGTAAAATTTGCTTACATCGCAAAACATCAGTGTTCTTATTCCCCCATGTGCCGACCTCTTGTTTTTATCTTTTCTTTACAAAAACACACGGGCCTCTCTCATTTGTATGTACTGCTTGTCTTTTGCAACACAATTGGATATGGAGGCAAAGGTCAAGCCTAACTCTCTTATGCCTTTCTTTGTCGAATGAAAACAGCATATACTATTGATCCATCCGAAAATGATGTACACAAATCTGTAGGCTTTACACAATGCAGTTTGACCTTTGTGCAATTACCAAGGTGACAAAAAAGGCTAGAGCGATGTTAACAGAAGTTTTACAAGGGGCGTTTATTTATATGTGTAGTTTCCTCAGGAATGCTTGACTGTCAACAGATCAGACACAGAATGCAGCAAACTGATTCTTTAACAAGCAAAAATTTCCTTGATCAAACTGGAAAATAAATATTTAAGTCATACAATATAATATTCATTTAACCTCTGCAAGGCATCTGCAATGAGACTCTGATTGTTGAACTAGGACAACAACTTACACACTTATGTGCAAGAATGCCTAGCTGTGAACACTCACTGTTATATTTATTTTTATTTTGTGATAAATACAATATCTTGTTTAAACTCTCAGAAAATGTATTCATGAACAATTTACTGAATTGTCTCCAGACATCAAAAAATATCTGCCTATGCACTTTGTTTAAAAATGCAACACAAAAGCAATAATACACAACAAATGGAGAAGGGATGACTCTTCACAGATCACAAAATAGTTATTTTATTTTAACTTTCATGTGCCCATTCATGAGGAATATGAATTGTTATGGATGGCCGTGGAAAACTATGATTTAAAGGGACAGTTCACCCAAAAATAATAATTTACTCATCATCAAGTTGTTCCAAATCTGTATAAATGTCTTTGTTCTGATGAACAAAGAGAAAGATATTTGGAAGAATGTATGTAACCAAACCACCATTGACTACCATTTGAATAATTGCTTTATAAATGTCTTTGTTCTGTGGAACACAAAATAAGATATTATTAAGAGTGTAGGAAAGCAAACCGTTTCGGGGCACTTTTGACCACCATTGTAATTTGTCCTATTATGGTCTATGGTGGCCAAGAACTGTTTGGTCACAAGTATTCTTCCCAGTTCCGTCTTTTGGGCAGTGAAACCGAAGCGATCGCGGCCAGGCCCCTCCCACTAGTGGGCCCCACGGCAAGGGAAAATATAAAAAATAATAATAATAACAATTTAAAAATATATATTCATCTTGATACATTTTTATTGTTTTAGTTGATTTGGTTAAGTATGAGTTTTCTAAATAATTATCTGAGCTAGATATTGTTAATCACATGTTTGAAACTGCTTTGCACAGCGGAGTAGAATGAGTTCCCGTAATGTGTGGAGAGAGTGAGCATCAAATGTGTCTGGTCCTTCACAGAAACGAGTGAGATAATGCCTAATCTGAAACATCTGAAACAAAGATTTTTTTTTTTAGCGATGGTCTTTGATGCAGGATATTTTTACTCGCTATCACAAACAACGATGGCGAATGCTTGCGGGTTAGGGTTCTTTTTAATACATTTATGAGCAAAGCCTCTTAAATAAGCTTATTATACTGCTTTTATAATATATAACTTTGATTTGTGCTATGTTTATGCTCACTTTATTCGTTGTAAAGTTCTGATGGAAGACTTATGTAGGCTACCCGCCAGATCCTCTGCAAACGAACGGCGTCTTGTGGTGCCATACCAAAAAGGTAAAAAATCGCTCTGGCGTACCTTTTCTGGATTGGTTCAACATTTGTGGAATGATCTGCCCGCTGCTACAAGATCAGCAGATTGTTTAAGAATCGGCTGAAGACACATCTCTTAAGTCAGCACCTGACCGATCAGTTCTGACTTCCATCTCTTTTCTGCTCTTTCTACATAAACATAAATAAGTAAAACAAACTTAAGCTCTGTTTACTGTGGTAGACTATATGAGACCAGTTTTATGGCAAGTATTCTTATTGTTGTCCTTATGTTGTTTAAGTTGCTTCCATTGTTTACCTGTTTTGTAAGTCGCTTTGGATAAAAGCGTCCGCTAAATGACTGTAAAAGTTTTACAAAT
Organism: Triplophysa bombifrons; assembly: GCA_029783895.1. Classification (NCBI taxonomy): domain Eukaryota; kingdom Metazoa; phylum Chordata; class Actinopteri; order Cypriniformes; family Nemacheilidae; genus Triplophysa; species Triplophysa bombifrons. The sequence continues at coordinate 12,825,880 of CM056455.1, forward strand.
GTAAATGTAAGATGATTGATTTAGGAGAGACTGAGCATGATCCCTAAACAAAAATGCAATAGAGGTATAATAAAAGGAACTGGTGTTGTAAATTTGCTTTTAATTAATAATGCGGCATTTAAACAGGATGAGTCCCTCATAACATTTAAATATATATTACTATTGATTTTGCACAGTGAAATTCTATTTCCGTATTTGTTCAATGATTCACTGTACTGCACTACATCACTTTTACATTGATACATATGAAGCATTTGGTTCCAAAACGAGAGAACTCTGTTTAAAATAAATAAAAAATCAAGTTTATTTATTGTGCATTCCAACTGTTATCGTAAAGTATATATATAAACTGTGTATATATAATTGGATGCCAATAAGTTGCTGTTAAAGTGTTTACAGTATCATTACTGTAGGCTTAATGACTTTTCACAGTAATAATACTGTCTACTTTATATATATATACAGTAGACAGTATTATTACTGCATTTGGCAGAAACTCTCATCCAAACCTTATCCAAATGCATTACACTTTTAATTGCTACTTTTTGTGTTCCCATGACCTTAGCATGGCTCTGCCAACTGAGCAACAGGATCCATTAAACAGGACAATTAATTCCCTGAATGTATCAGAGCAACACCTTATCAATTTTATAGTTAATGATATAGACATAACTTAATGTAGCCTATAATTTGAGAAAAATGCTTTAGTAAATACAACATTTGGCCCTTCCCTCCCAAAAATGCCTTTTTTTATCAGACCTGATCATGTTTCCATAACGGTCAGCTTTAACTAGCTGGTTTTGTTTCACACTGCATGAACTCACAGAAGCAGATGCGTGTAGCAGACACACACTTCAGCTGAACCGTCCAAGCGAGCGGACCCTGCTTTACAAGGGGCCTGGTAGAGAAAAGGGGTCTGCTTAAGGATGTGGTAAAAGAATGGGGAATTGGTGAAGTCTGGTCATGGCTGCTTTTTATGCATGAGCCCGGACTGCAGGGGCAAGCGGCTGGCTGCCCAGCCCTCATTAAATCGCCCGCGCCTGGGCACTCAAGCCTCCTTTATGATGTCAAGTCTACTGATTTGTGTTATGGCTATCAGAGTGAGTTAACATTCACAATGGGTGGCATTTCACTGGTCTGAGGTGCCTGGGCCTGACAAACATGCCCAAAAGAGATCCAACACGAACACTATTTCTCATATCGCACAACAATTCTTTTCATCAAGACCCGTGCATTTCAAACACACACATACGTTTACACAAATTCCCCTTCTTCAGCACTCAACCTCTGAACAAGCAATCAGCACTTATGCGAAAGGTCACATTTGCAATGCAGGGGACTTTTACGCAGTGAATATGAAGGTAATTGGAGGCGGGGGCCTGTGATACCTTTGGCGGATTGTGGCGAGATAATGTGATGGATTTGGAACATTTTGGCGGGTAATTAAATATTTTGGAGGTCCTGATGTCTGATTTGAGAGGGGGAAAGGTGACAGTGTGCCACCCTATAATCTGATTTGCAAAAACCTGCATCAAATCAAAGTGTTTTTAATCAAAGTCATGTTTTTGTACTCTGCGAGAGTTGTATGAAAGAAAATGAAGGGCTAATTAAAGTGGGTCAGAATTGAGCTACAGACATAAGAAAACTCTTTAAACCCTTCACATTATTTACACACTCATCTCCCTCCATAATACATCTACTTTAAAGAAGAGCCCTTAGGAATCTATCACAAATGGAGACACATACAGAGGTTATATATCTTTAAATGAAGTCTTCAGAATTAATCTACAGTTGCGTTGTTATTTTTTTCCTCTTCATTCTCTTTTCCGTTTTGGCTTTTGTACATAGCTTTTCTTATACCGGTGTCTGTTGAATCTCAACGTAAACAAATTTTAGAAGTATTGTAAAGTCACCGAACAGCAATGTGAAATACTGAGAGTATGCAAAATGCAAGAAAGCAAAACTGGAGTTCTCTTGAGTGGTCTTATATCAAATGTGGTTTTCTTATATCAAAATCTGAAAACACAACAGCATTTCCATGTATCTGATTACAGCTTTCTTATATACCCTATCTAAACATTTGCCATAAAATGCTTGCCATTATAATAGGAGCAATTAGGTGACGCCACCATATGTCCTAAATCAGGAACACATTTGTTATTTAAACATCTGGTGACCATGGTGTTGCCAGGTCATTATATGGTGGTTGTTAGGTATTTACAACCAAGAAAATGAAAAATTATGCACAAGTATCTCCTACCATTTAAAGTTCACCCAAACTTAAAATTCTATCATCATTTACCCTCTTGTCATACCAGTATAACTGCCTGTCTTCTGCAGAACACAAAATAATAAATTTTGAAGAAAGATGGTAACTGAACAGCACTGGACCCCATTCACTTCCTTGGTATAGACACAAAACCAATGCAAGTGAATTGGTGTCGTTGCTGTTCGGTTAAAAATATTCTTCAAAAATCCAAACACTGCGGAGTAATTCATTTCATTATTTCATATTTACCCCTTACCTAAGTTTAGATGGAACTAGTCATATAGGGATGTTATTGAAGCCCCAATTCTAAAATATGTCCTGTTAATAAAAATGCTATACCATAAACAGCTAGGGTGTTTATCCACGAACATATCCAACATATCCAGTCTAAGTGTGCTCATGTGGAAACGGGCCCAAAGTCATAACCAAATTTAACAATTATTTAAAAACAATTACAACCAGGTTGATATCAAATGCTCAAAATACTTCAATTATAATAATAATTGATCAGTTCCATTTCACAGAGTTTCTACACTAGTTCTGAAATATTAAGTGAATGCATTTCTAAAAATCTGTTTTTAGAAATCTACCTCTGCTCTCCTCCTCTTTTCGCTTCAAAGCCCAGTCTTCCCCATTGTTCCACGCTGTTTCCATCCTTAAATAATAGAATAGGAGTGTGTTTTATGCATCCATTTTTGTCACGCTCAGTTTCACTGAAAAATGGAGCTGCAGACATTGTATACAGAGGACCCTGTGGCTGGCCCGCCTCACAGCCCACAGATATAACACAAACTAACATTTCCCTCTCCAACACAATTAGTTTCCATTGAATGCTATTGATCTTTTCCCCGTTCAATTATAATCCAACAGCGTTGAGCACATGAATGTTTGTAGTCATTAGAGTGGCTCTTTGTTGTGTCACCAACAGCAATTAAATCAAGCCGATGGGCCTTTTCCCAGAAACTTCCATGTGGAACCTCTGGAATCGGGACATGCACCGCTAGACATCTGGCGGGGCTGTCTCCCTGCCCGTACATCGCGTTGGTGCCTGTTATTGCCAAATCCACAGAGAATTTAATCTATAAAATAAAAATGATGTCGCAAAGATGTGGTCCCCAATCCCGCTCCGCAAGTAAACTGTTTAATAGGGGTTTGATTTTTTTAAACAGAGTGTTTTGATTATTTTCCTTTAAATTGTGGCCAACTATTTTTGGCATAAAATATGATCCTAATACTTTAGAAAATCTTGATATTTGGGCAGATTTTGGCATTGATTTTATTGAAATAAGATGGCAGATTAAGGTAACAGTACAGTACGGAATGTTGTAAAAAGAGGGCTGAATGCAACTGTAGATAATAAAATAACAGTTGTTTTACTGTGGATTATGTTTGCATGCTCGAGATAATAGACAGAGAGCTGTTTGATACGTTGAATCTATTTGCTGACTCTGAACACTGAAATAACATTTATATTGACTTGCCAGATTTGGACATTCACTCCCAATTCAAATTTACCCTTCCCTGCAGTCATTTACAGCAGCAGTTCAGCTTTTCTTTGTGCTGGCTGGACTTCAAACCCGGGATACAAGTTTGCAGCTGGAGAAAAAAAACTGATATTTAAATATAGATAAAATCGGTTTGAGCCTAGAGACCCTAAATACTATAAAGAATTACTCCTGGTCTCACAGTATAAAGTAAATATCTATCAGGTTTGTATGTAAAATTTGGCCTAATCTGTCCTAAAAGATGAGTGTCATTTAATATATGTAGCCCAACATATGGCATTAAACATCTTATTACAGTAGGATACCTGTTCCTGCATTCCACTACAACAAACTCATAACAAAGTGTACCCCTGATTGACCATTTGAAAAATTATTGTCCTAAGAACAGTTACATCTTTAAAATATGTAGTTTACCCTGTATGAAAGGAAAAATGTTAAAATTACAAAACAAAATATTATTGAAATTCAATTTACTTCCCATATGTCTTATGACTTAAACGTATACACTTGTAACACCGTCCTAAAAATAAATTTTTAGATCTGTGACTAGAAATCATTTTCTCGCAGTTAAATTTGACAACATTTACACAGTCTAATGTAACAAAATGCAATTTTATCCAAAAAATGTCTTTTAGAAACTATCTGCATAGGCTTCACATCAAAAACAAGACGTATCACTGCATCAGCTGTCAAACAACACAAACAAAATGAACTCAATAAAGAATCACCTAAGTGAAAAACAAAGAAAAAGTTAGTTCAATTTAACTTGTAGTCAGCAGTCAGTGTGAGTGTGCAGGTGTTGAAAGCGAATCAGAGAGAAAATAAAAGTGTCTGTCAAAGCGAAACAACTTCACACTCGCGTCCATAAAGCGAAGTTTTTTAGTAATTACACGCCAAACTGACTTAAAACCCACAGTGAGAGGTACACAGCACCAGCAGCCCTTAATGGCATGCCACTTCACCTCAAGCTCTACTCCTTCTCCTGTCCCGAACCCTCTAATTACATCCTCTCATAATCCTCCTGTTTTCACACCACTCAAACTTCAGTGTTCGACTATGAAAAGGGAGAATTCAGGTAAAAATGCCGTGATGGCAGATTGCCACCGCAGCCGAGCGTTTGTGCAGATGTGCAGAGGCAGCATTACATGTTCCCTGCCATTCACGGAAACACATAATTAACTGTAAAGGTGAAAAGTGCTTAGGGTGGGAATGGCCGTGTTCATCAGGTAATGAAAATGAGATTCTTGTGCCATTCTTCAGGAAACCTGTCTGTAAAGATGTGCCGAAATGAAAGGATATCAAACAGAACCAGTTTCAATGCTTTTGGTTTAAAATGTGTGATTATTAAGACCAGCACAACTAACCTCCCCAACACACGCATGCATACAAACAACTGGCGGATACTCTTGCATTCCTCGATTGCTTTGTGTAAACTCAAGCCTCTGGAACATATGGCTGAATCTTCCTATTTTGAACAACATGGAAGACTCAAATTTGGAGAGTGTGGAATACTGAGCTGTAAGAGTTAAGTGAGGGAAGGGTGAAACATTGAACAACACATTGGCACTCAATTATGACTTAAGTAAATCAACAGTGACCTCTTTCTTTCAGACCTGGAATAACAAGGCAGATTGGAATATTAAGTTGGTCTTAAAGCACAACAGCACATCATCTGACCACATTCTTATTCATAGTGAGGCACAAAAGACACAAAAGCTGCATTTATTTTACACAATGATGTTTTATTCTCTCAGCTTAGTTTTCATTTTTGATAGATAGCTTTTAATACTAATATCATCCGCGAATAACATTTCTTCAAATGCTTCAAATACATTCAACTATTTGTTGGACTTATGTCTTTTATTATATTGCTATAAAGAAATAGATCACAAGCAGCCCTGTGATTTTGGGGTGTGTTCTTCAATATTTATTGAAGGAACCAATAAGACTAAATTACTACACATGCGTGTATCTATTAAATATGCTAGTTAGTGCACACACATCATATCAATTACTCTGACTTCTCTTGACTCAACCACGCTCAAATGAACGGATGGCACATGTCAGTGACTCCCTAACTGCCAGGTGGTCAATTCTAAGTTCCCGGTGCCGTTGACTGTGACCGCGCTGGGTGAATGAGTGCGAGACCTCCGGCCGAATGTTACAAGACATGAGCTTGTCGGCTCTGGCGAGTGTGAGGGGTCTGTTCCATTGCCCTGGCACTCAAATTCAGGTGAGCAGATTAGAGTACCTGTGGGGCCCTTTAATAAGTGTGGAGTGGGACGGGGTAAGACCTGTCAGAGTTGATCAGTTTGGATCTTCGGTGAGGAGGTCTGGGCGAGCAGGAGCAGAATCAGGAGCAGAGGTTTCCCTCGATGCCCTCAGGCAAGAAGGGTGGGGGGATGGTTTCACACGAAAGCTTCTGACAGCATGTCACGAACTCAAGTTGCACAGCACTCCAATGTACTTCGGCGTGTTTATATTTGTTGTTGAGTTGTTGTGGGCTTTTTTCCCTCTGTTCCTATGAATGAAAACATCTTGCTGTCACGGACATCAGGGAAAAGTGTTGTGAGGCCAGTCGGGGGTCTGACATGCTTCAAACACCCGCGCAATCTGAGACAGGGTTAGAAAAACATCTACCTGAACTGTAGAGTCGCTTTCAGTTGAAGGGTACACTGGTTTAAACTGGTGTTTGGATATAAGTCCATGAAGGTGTGTTGGCCTTTTTGCCTATTTTATTTGAACGGAAAAGGGTGAACTGAAAATTATTAAAAGAAGAAGGTTAAAGATACTAACTTACAAGACATCAGATCAACAAAATGTCACTCTGGTAAAATTTTACCTTGGACTTTTAGAGGATTTACATTACGCTTTAAAGGGACGCTCAACCCAAAAATGGTTATCATTTAATAACCGTCAAGTTGTTCCTGACATTTCTGGGAGATTATTGACTACAATAGTAGGAATTGTTTCCTTAAAGGCAATTTTTTTTTGTTTCAAAAAGCAAACAGTTCTAGGGCACCTTTCACTACCATTTAGATTTGTCCTACTATGGTTAAACAGACCAAATACACGTATACAGGTTTGGAACATCTTGGGGGGAGTTACTCATGAGAGAATTTTCATTTTTGGAGTTAAAGTATTTTAAGATGCTATTGTGAACGATTTTTCAAATTTTTATATGCAGTAATGTTTGGATTGCATGTTTGTGTCCGTCATGCAGGTGTTGGAAATGTGACAGGATGATTAAATTGAATTGAATCTGAAGCGAATTGAACATTGAATGACACTTTAAATTCCTTTTAAAAAGTCGAAACAGATACGAGAAGCCACAGCTGGCAAAGGGATCTGAACAAAACCAAGGATTCCCAGAAATTCTTAGAAATGAGAAAGCTAACCTTTAACCTTTACTATTGTAGTTTTCTCTATGTTTTAAAATTAAAATTGCAAGATTTTCTGATGAAAATATGACCAAATTATTGCTTAAAAAAAGTAGTTTATAGATTAAAGGAAGCTTTCTTTAAGTTGGACAGCTTCTGTATTAAAATATAACCACATTTTCACATGCCTCTGTTAGGATGATAGTTCACCCAATTTTTTTGTCATAATTTACACACTCTCTTGTCATTTCAACCCTGATAGCTTTCTTTTTTCTACAGAAAAAAGAAAACTAAATCTTTAAGAATGTTGTCAATTGCCACCCATTCATTTGCATTGGTTTTGTGTCCATATAGTAGAAGGGAATGTGCTCCACTGCTTTCTTTCCAACTTTCTTCAAAATAGCTTCTTTTGTGTTTTGCGGAAAAAATTAAATCATACATTTTTTAAATGAGGGTGAGTAAATGATGACAAACCAAATATAACTAAAGTCTCGTTGTCTGAAGTGACAAAACACTTTGTGAGTCGTCTACAGTATAACTTTGAAGGACAAATCAATCGGTACTCCTGATAATACACCAAAATATGTTTAGTATTGGCAAATATATTGTGAATTGCTCTTATCTGGCTTTCTGGATGATGATGACATAACTACTCTCAGCATTCGTGGTTAGAGTTCATTATTGACACTCAAGTATACAAACAGATGTTAACAATGAACAGCATTGCTGCAGAATGCACGAGCCAAGCTCTCCGGGCAATTTATTCACAACATCCATGGCGGAACCGCATTGTGACACCAGATAAATGCTGCTCTGTTACTATTGTGGCTGAAACTGGCAAAGGCTGGATAGTTTCCTTACAGTCCTGGAGATTACTGATTATTGAGGTGAATGATATTCCACCACCTGATATGCCAGCGAGTTAATATAATCCTTTATGTGAGGATTTTCAACTCTAGAAAAACTAGACTTGGGACAAGGGAAGACCAATTGATGGGTTTACAATGGCGAGTGGCACATCCCACCACAGTCACCCAAAGCACCAACTGATTAGAACAGATCATATTTATTCCTCAAACCTATCCTGGCTTTTGTTCACGTAAAACGACAGCCCACAGAAAGAAGCCCCGTATTGTGTTTTCGGATTCCGTTAGTGGGACTTTGTGACGGCACGTATCCCAGGGTGCTTCGCTTCGGCACAGAGGCCCACTCTATCAGATCCCGGCCGTTAAGCTGTTTATGTTCCTCATTCAGCGGTTACACAGGCCAGCAAGTGTAAACACAGCAGTAGCATTTTTAATTGTGCTGTTGCTAGTGTCGCTTCTCTGTCAAATTAACACTCGCTCCCTGCCAGATTAGAATAGCCCGACGCCACACTGCTTGTCATTGGATCAGCTTAAACTTTGCACAGAGAGTGTGCAGGCGAGCGATAACATGGCCTGCTCTGTTTGCCATGATCAGGCTTTAGGAGTCTTTGCCCCTCGGTCCTCAGCTTTGGTTCTGAGAGTAAAAAAGAGATTGTTTGTTGTATAAAAATGAAGGGCCATCTTATCTGTCGCTGGCGACATCACAGCGTCGCACAAGGCACGGAAAAAGATGCTAATGAGATAAATGCCTCGGCCGGCAGATCTGAGAACAAGCAAAATAATTATTGTATGTACTTTATCTCTCATTGACATCACAGACACATCAAAGTTTAAGATCATTGACACAACCAAGTATTAAAAATGAAAATAAAGACTGAAACTGGATTTGTATATTTGCTGAAAGCAACATTGCTCATGGGGGGGTGGGTAGATACTACATGGTTGACAAGGTTCTAAATGTTGTATGACTTTTTCCTTTCTAGACAGCCAGATTCATACAGATTCAAACAATTTATTCATTTTGTAAAATCGATACAAATTCATGCATGATCAGGCTGTAAAAAAATACTGTCATACTGTATGGTTCTATTAAGAAGTTTTGAAGACTTGAAATGCACTGCTTTGTTTTATGTGTGAATTATGTGTGCGTCCCAATTCTCATATTGTCCGTATATTAAAATTTGTATGTACCAAAACATAGTATGTTGAAATGAGTGTTCACAAAGTCTACTTATTTCCACTAAAACAGGAATTTAGGGTGACACATATTGAGCTGCTCCTCCCCCTTTAAAAACAGCCAATAGACTATTTGGCAAGATATCAACAAAATGTCCTCTCCCCATACAACAACACATTCCAAAGTGTTATCAACAACACATCTAAACAAAATGTGTACATGAATCCTTGAAATTGAACAAATGGACGAACATGCACAGAGACTTACAGATAACAAACCCTTACGTCATACCATTTAAAATTGTTATGTGACTGTTAAAATAAAAATAAAAAATGGCCAATTTATTGGCATATGTCGTTCCTTTTCAGATCGCCGTCAGTCAATTACGTTCCACTTGAGGTAATTAATTCAACTCCATTCTGCTCAGTCAGAGTCCAAATAAATTACTGTCAATTCCGTTTGATACAGCAAGGTAAACCAATATACAAATAAAAGATTGTATATTATTATATTTAAAAATGTATTAAATGGATCCCAACTAATTGGGACAATGAAGACCTCCCTACAACCCCCAACCTCATCATGCACTTTATTATTAAACACCTGTTAACCATTTTTCAAATAGTTTCTTAAATTTCATGAAAATAAATTCCTCTATGATCTAACATGTGATGTGAAAATGTAGACGAGCAAGTTCAGCAAAAAGCGGAATCAAACCTGCATCTCGATAGTGTCAAAAGTTGTCACGCATCTTACCTACTACACCTCTGAAGCCGCTGGTGCAAGACTACTACTTTTTACACCATAATATACATGCTTCCGATGCCCATGCAGACAAACACACAAAACTTGAAAATATTTTGATTATTTTTAATGAGCATTACTATAAACACTTTGTTTCCACTGTTATGTCTGAAGAAATGGTATGGCAACAACCATATACTCTTCCATACGCAAATGCTACCCCTGTAAGAAAGCAACAGTTCTTATAAGAAACTTTGACTACAAGGTTTCTGTGGTAGCAAAGTACTTTTTAGCATCTTCATTTTTATGAGCGGACATACAAATATTTTGAGTTTTGGAATCAAACACATGCATCATTGGCCCAGTTGAAATGATAAACCAGATATTATGCCAACTGAGGTAATATGACACACAAAGCATATGTGAAGCAGCTGCCCTTGTGTTAGCCTTCATGTTAGTGGCACATGTTTGCTGTGTAAGAGAATGCAGTCTAAACCTCTTCCTGTCTGTACACAACCCTCTGGCATCAAGTTCAGCCATCGTGACACTTTCCAACATGCCAATCCACAAAGCCTCTTATTAATATGCAAATCAAATCCGTTTTTCCAGCCACAGGAAAAAGAATAATGGAAACAGAAATAAGTTTCTAACAAACACAATCCATATTTCATGCACCATGTGCTTTTGCAGTATGATCAACTGGAATTTAATTGGTTTGGACATTAACGGTTTAAATATTCAAAAGTGTTGGTGAGCGAGATGAGTTAAACACTTCCTCTTTCAACAATGGCTGTGATAACCATCACAGGATCACATGATCTTGACACACATGCACCAGCTCCGTGACCTTTCACATTCATATGACGGGTTCCACGTCAACAGGCAGAGACCAAGAGGAGCCCGTTTTTTTCTGACTGTCTCTTATGAATATTGTAATGACGTGCTCCGTGCCGCCCGCATCTCAATAGCCTACATGGCTGAGATTTAAGGGAGCGGGTGACATGACATAAGCATAAAGAAAATCCTATCACTGCCCGGATCTGCTGGAAAGAGGCCCGTGATCCCCGAGCCCACTCATTAACCCTTTTCAGTCTCAGCACATCAGCTCGCATGAAGGACAGAGACGATGCATTAATTGGTCGATGTGATATTTCGAGCGAGCCGCCTCGGGCTCTGATGGGTGTAGAACAGCTGCTGGCTGTGACATAATGAGGGTAGATCTGACTAAGAGGAGGTGAAGCTGATTATTAAATGAATGAGGATGACTTCTTGACTTATGAAAGGAGATGAGAGGGATGGGATGCTGAATAACTACATCATTTTCTGTGAGTGATGTTTGCCCCTAAAAAAACATTTTTTTATGCATTTAACTAGTAATTTTACTGGGAAAAAACTTTATTTTACAGTTTATTTTTTTTAAAAGTCTGCTATTTTAACAAGATTTTATTTTTTACAGTGTATTTTTTAAATACGGTCAAAAACTGTAAAATTTCAAGAAAAACGGGAAAATAGCTGACAGAAAAGGTTTTTTTCTACAGATTTTTCACAGTGCATGGGTAATAACAAAGGAGTTTTTTATTTTACAAAGTTTTTTTTTAATGAACTATATTAACCTTGCTCTGTGAGAAATGATATTGAGATCTTATTTAGTGACACTTTTTAATTTCTTCTTTTATGTAACATAGTTGTTGTTTGACATTTCCTCACGAGACATGACATATGAGTAAAGTTATCAAAGTGCATTATAATAAATTAAAGGGTAACATATACAAGGGTATAGCATTTTATAATTTTGTTAAGTTACAGTTAACTAATCAATAGCTTAATTTGAAAGCTAATGATTAGTTAACTGTTACTTAACAAAATTATAAAATAATACTCCATACTGATTAGTTAACACATCTTCCTTAGTGAATAGAGCAGATGTCAGTATTAAAGAGCAATTACCAATCAGTTCTGCAGTTATTCCTAGTTACACATTAAGTTAGAAACTGTATTCAAAAGTGTTACCAGTAAATGCTATATTAACTCAGAAATTCCATCTGCGTCCATATGTTTTGCAATTTTTCCATAATAAAAGGCTTTTGGGCACAAGAACGAGGCTTATTGCTTTACCTGTAATTCTTAAATCTATCTCGGGTTCAGATGTGAATAAATCAAATTAGTGCAAGTTTACAGCACAATAGCAGTCACAGACTGCCATTGAGGTGCATGCTGTTTTTCTTCTCTGTTTACACTCAATAAAGAGGCATTTGAGTTTGGAGACAGTTTTCTAAAGAAAAACCCTGCTTCATCGATCTGTAAAAGTAAACTCCAGCGATTTTCCCGGTTGCTGTGGTTTTCTCACCTGTGTCTCGGGTTATGACAATATAAAAGATACGCATTTGCCCAATATGGAATTCAGAAATGCGTTGAGAAATGAAATAGAGCGCAGACTGGGAAAGCTACCGCGAGGGGCCCGCTGATGAATCAGAATGCAAATGAAACAGGTGAGGTGAGGAAAGCACTGCACGAGGACGCTGTAAGAGCGTCTCCTTTCTCCACAATCTGCCTCTCTTCAAACTTCCAGAAACATCCATCTAGAACAGATAACACATTCCCCTCGTCAGCGAAGCAGTGACAAGCTACTGTCATAGTACAGCTGAGACAGAAAGAGAGAAAGAGGGAGAGAAGCAAATTAGAGACGCCCACTGAGAGATGGTAAACGGGGAATTGAGGGGAAAGTTTGAGCGCTCCTGATGTGAAAAATTCACGCAGACAGACACACAGGCATTACAGACAGAGGACAAATATTTGATAGCCATCCTGTCACAAGTTTTTAAGAGAGCAGATGAAATCAACTTGACAGCCACAGCACAGATGACGCACACACACACACACACGATGGAACAATGGACTGGCTCTCACACTTACAATTTTGGTAGCTTTTTTTGGTATAAAGGGAGTCAGACTTTGTGGTTTGAGTGACATCAGCACTAACCTCCCAGGTTACACTAACAGACATCAAGGCACCAATCAAGGCTGCCAAATAGGGCCTGTCTCCCAGAGTTTGGATGGGAGCTTTCCGCTCGGCCGTCTCACACTGACAAGCACCTTAAAGAGGCCTGTCAGTTCAACATGAATTGCGGTGACCCCCAGGGCCTCATCCAAGAAATTCAAAAATTAATGTAAATGTACTTGAGGGGTGAGCCATTCTTCTGTGAAGCATCGCCCAAAAATGAAATATTCAAAGGTGAGAGTTAATACCTAAAAAAACGGGCAGCAGTACATGGTGGACGCATCACCTCGCTTCCTTTTGGGATATTTTTTCCTGAATATATTTCAGCCTCGCCTGATTTGAGAGACAATTTCGAGGTGTTGAATTATTCAGATGGTGAGCATTTCAAAATGATATGGGCCTTTATCTGAGCAGGAGTGTAATAGGTCGTCATGTGGTGCTTTGGGACTGGTGCTATAATACTGATCCACTTGTTATGTGTGATACACGGCTTGTTTGGTTTAGCAGGATTTATTTACTTCAGTGAATGACAATTAAGATCCTTGATCACTCTTAACCAGTAGTGTTAGATCAGGACCCTGATAACAATGTACATAAAGTGGGTGACCCTAAAATCTGACATTGAAATCAGTTCCACTTTCCATTGTTACCCTGGACGACAAAACCTTATGGGTCATAAGAATAAAATATGAATAAATAAGCTTTCCATTTATGGGTGGTTTGTTAAGATAGAAGCATATTTGGTCGATATATTACTATTTAAAACTTTAGAATTTGAAAAAATCTAAATATTGAGAAAATTGTAATTGTATGAATTATAAGCGCTGTAGCAAGCCATTGCTAAGAAGAAACAGGTTTGTTTTTATGTTCTCTATGGGCTTACTGCTGAAATTCTATGTTTGATGGCGTGTTGCGGTCCATTTTTGTTTGAGAATTAAAAAAATATATATTCTTACGTTATAAAATTAAAAAAAATATCTTCATGGAACATAATCTTTACATCATACTCTAATGACTTCTGGTGTAAATGAAAAATAGATCATTTTTACAATGTTTTGTTGGCTATTGCCACAAAAATTCCCGTGCTACTTAAAGGAAAAGTTAATCTCAAAATCAAAACCGCGGCATCCGCCCAAACCGAATGCGCATCCGTCGAAGTGCTCTCGTGAACGTGCAGCATTGAGAGTCGTTATTTTGGTTTGCTTTTTCGCACTTGAAGTCTCGTCGTCGCTTCAAAAAAACTTAATTGAGCCACTATGAGCAGATGGACCAATTTAATTGTGTTTAGTACTTTTCTGGTCCTTGACAATAACTATAAACATGATGTCTATGAGAAGGCCTGGAAATCTTTCGGATGACACCTGAAATATCTTTATTTGTGTTGCGAAGACACCAGGGGGTCTTAAAACATGTTGAACGTCATGTGGGTGAGTAAAAATTAACACAATTTTGATTTTGAGACTTCCTTTAAGACTGTTTTGTCACAACTATGGTGGTACCCATTGACTTGAAGTTTTTGTTTGTCCATATATTACAAGTGAATGGATACCCCATTGTTGGTTACCAACATTCTTTAAAACATTTTATTTTGTGTATGCAGAAGAAAGTCATAAAGGTTAAAAATGACACGATGGTTAGTATAAATGATGACAGAATTATTGTTTTTCTTGTTGTATTAATAATTATTGTAATTATTGTTGGGTGATCTATTCCTTTAAAATGGCATTTACATTACATTGAAATGTAGGTTCAAATAATTTGCTGTGAAAACGACTTCATAAAGTAAGTTGCTCTCTAGGTTCTAGATAAGGTTAAAGTTAAGCACACATATTTATTTTCATTTCACATTGTTCACCAGCCCCTTTATTTAAATGTCCTCTACAGACTTCCCCAAACTTTCATACAAGAAGCGCTGTCTTTTAATCTTGTCAAACACTGCAGCTCATACACACGTCTCGTCTTCCAGGGTGGGCTGAAGCTGTCCCGCGGTTTTCGACATCTCAGCTCCACGTTGGGATGAATAAAACAAGATATTAATGAATTTTGGATGAAAGCTTCACAGAGGGGGCATGTGTGGCTCATTAGCAACTATATTATTGATCACAGGATTCCTCTGCGTTCGCGAACGTGCTCTTCAAAAATGCAAATAACCGGTAAATTGAGTAATGCCCCTCTAACTGAACATATTATAAACAAATCAGCATCAGCAGTCGACACTGAGATCCATGTGATTAATGCAGAGAGGATTGTCACGCTTGATTAATGTTCGACGGTGTTTCAGAATTACAGGTCATGCAAAATACAACAGCGACAGAGAAGGCGGGTTTGCTCTCCCGTGATGCTTTCTGTTGCTTTGAATTGGATCACGGGATGTCAACCGGAGTCTGTTTTAAAGTTTAAAGACATTGTTAATTATCAGAGCCAAACACTTTAAAAGGCACACTGATGACCTGGTGTAGAAATGTTTAATCCAATTCCGACAAATTCTATGAAGATATCTTTAGTGGAATACAAATATATTTTTGAAGCATATCCTGGACACTTTTGAAAGGGTCTATCAAATTCACAAATAGCAAAAGTGTACAATAAAAATATCTTTAAAGTAGCATGCACCATGTAAGGCCATATGATGATGTCGACAACACAAGATCAAAATTGATGCAAGCTGATGCTAGTTGTTACAAAATGTAAGTTGTATGAAATGACATTCCTACCATGTTGTGGTTACTGTAATTATAAGATGACAATTTTGATGTTCTTCACAGAGCAGTTCATGTCTTCTACTGGGAATTATCCATGACAGCATTGCAATGTTGTGGCAGTCAGGTACCACAAGGCTCTTAGAAATTCTCAGTTTACAAATTGTAATTTCAAGTTCTACAAGCACGTAAATGCTTTTTACCAGTTGGAATCTTTTAAGTATGGTAAGTCCGACATGGTGTTAAGACACCTAAAGACAACAAAGATGTTTGGTTACATGACACATAAAACCAAGGGCATGTGCCATGTTTGTATTCATATGACTTGTGGTCCATTTTAGTTTGCATTTGTCTTAAATTAACATGAAGGTGAGCAAACGATTATATAATTTTTCTTTATTTCCTTTAGGTAGCTAGATCCCACTGTAAGCTGAAACTCTGTCGAACTTGATTCATAATAAATAACAACTGAAACCACATGGCTGGTTGATCAATTCTGACCAAGATCTCCCTTCACATCCTGAAGATCAATTTATTTCTGAAGCATCATAGTTATGTCAGTATGTGAGTACACACTGGAATCCTCTTCATGGGATTGTGTCATGCGAGCGTATATCACCCACACAAAATGCCATCTCGAGTCGGTGATGAATACTGCATAAATGGGGGACTTACATTCACTATAAACACGAATCTCCTGAGAGATTTCTGCCCATCAATAAGCCCCTGTTCTCCGCCCCTTCTGATGAGTAAAAAGCACGTAGCCTCGGGCAAGGCAGGGAAATATCACCATAAGCCCTCAGACACAGAAAAACACATTTACTTTGTCATTTTTGGGGAGCTTGAGCATTCACGACACACAAAGCTTCTCTTGTGAGGGCAAACCAGCAAATCCATCATGTTTTTGCTATTGTGAATCAGTCTGATGTCTTTATTATGGAATGAATTGGGAGGGGAACAATAACAGTCATTTTAATTACAGCATATCTAATGGTTTTTTTTGTGAACATTATGGCGTCTAACAGGTTTTTATATAGTTATAGTTGTTATTTACTTACTGTTGATTTTTATTTTAAATGTCACAGTGCCCAAAATGACGATTATTCTATTAAGCTCATCAATAAAGTTGTCCGAATGACTCCAGTGGGTTAATATATGTGACATATGTGAAAACCCAGTAAAGCCTTTTCTTATGATTTACGCTACATACAATTGTCCACATAATGTAGGAATATTCTGTGGAAAAATATGTTAAAGATTGAAATTATAGTGAAATGAATAACTGAAATTAAACGTTGATGCTACTAATATCATAATTAGATTATATGACTTTAACTTTCACAGATGTCTTTTGAAGCAAAATGATGGGCTTGTGATTTTTAGCATATTGAGTAGTGAATACATTGTGTATCCATGGCAACGTACAGATCTATGAGGTAAATTAAAATATGACAGCATGTCGATAACAGCAAATCTTTTTTGTGTGTCTTCTGAATAGTTGTAATTTTCAGGTTTCATCATGTGACACATAGGAACCAATGAGATTCGATATTATCGACATTCCACCATATTAATCTTACCGCGCCGATCTGTATGTTGTTATAGATACAAGTATATGGATACATGCATATATTAACATGCATATATTAAATTTGATTAATTTATTAATGTGCTCTCCATCTTTGTAGTTGATTTGTACTGTATATGCAAAAAACAAGAGACCATTTCAAATTGTCATTTCAAATTCCAGTCCAGTGTCTATTGAATTTCTACAAAGTCAAACCTCAGGAGTGACACAAAGTCATCCAAAAGCAATGGGAAAGAAACATGTAAACTGTAATAAAAATCGAGGTTATAACATTTTTTTTTTACTTTTCCTAAATACATATTACATAAATATTGCTGTTGTATTGCTTAAAATAGAATATGAACTTCTTGTCTTTGCAGTATAATACATAGTATCTTTTCTGTTATTTTGAGCTGTTTCTCCAGTTTTCGATTCCTGCAAATCAATGCAAATAGATTTGTTTTGCTATTGCTCAGGAGTGATTCTGGCCCATTCTTCCACACAAATGGTCTTTAAATCTTGAAGATTTCTTGGGCCTCTTTTATGAACTTTGATCTTCAGTTCTCTCCATAGATTTTCTATGGGATTTAGGTCAGGTACATTCAAGCAGCTTGATTTTCTTTCTTTGAAACAACTTCATTGTGTCCTTGGCCTTGTGTTTGGGATCATTGTCTTGCTGAAATGTCCACCCTCTTTTCATTTTCAGCTTTCTGGTAGATGGCAGCACATTTTTATCCTGAATGTCTCGGTACATTTCTCCATTCATCCTGCCTTCAATAACATGAAGTCTGCCAGTACCCCTTGGTGAAAAGCAGCCCCAAACCATGATGCTTCCACCCCCAAACTTAACTGTTGGTCTGGTGTTCTTGGGGTGGTGGGCAGTGCCATTTCTTCTCCAAACATGGTGTGTAGAATGACTGCCAAAAAGTTACATTTTGCTTTCATCTGACCATACTATAGTCTCCCAATAATCCACAGGCTTCTCCAAATGCTCTTTCGCAAACTTTAACCGAGCCTCAACATGCTTTTTGTTCAGCAATGGAGTCTTGCGTGGTGAGCGTGCATGTATGCAATGGCAGTTCAGTGCATTGCTTATAGTTTTCTTTGAAACAACAGTACCTGCTGATGTAAAGTCTTCCTGAAGTCCTGCCCGAGTGGTTCTTGGCTCTTGGAGAACTCTCCTGATTATTCTATGGCCTCCTCGGACAGTGATCTTACGTGGAGCACCTGCTCGTGGCCGGTTTATGGTGAACTGATGCTCTTTCCATTTCCGGATAATGGCCCCCACAGTGCTCACAGGAACATTCAGCATTCTGGAAATGTGCCTATAACCATTCCCATCAAAATGCTTTTCAACGATAAGATTACGAAGATCTACAGAGAGTTCTTTGCTTTTACCCATCATGAAGTCTTTCCTGTGTGCCTCCTAGGTAATGAGAAGCCTTTACAGGCCATCAATTAGGACTAAAGCAGCTGATATCAATTAGTACTGATAGGGGGCAGGGTTTCTCTCTCAATACTGACAGATTTCAGGTGATCTCCTGGCTTTCTATGCCATTTTGCACCTTGTTACCTTCATGTGTTCAATACTTATTCCCTGTGTCATTTCACTTTATTTATTATGACTGAACTTGTATACTTAAATGTTCAGATTTTTTTGTATGAATTCAATATTTGGCTTGATGGCCACATCTGGTGGAAATTTTGTGTCAGTAGCCCACTTAGAAATCCCCTTAATGATAAAAATGCTGATGTGTCAGATACTTAATATCCCCGCTGTATATATACAGTAGGCCTATATATTTGTGGTCACTACACCTGGGATTGTGTGAGGGTGAGTAATTTAAGAGAACAAAATGTCCTCTTGGCGAAACATTAATTTAAATAAAAGCAATGTGCATTGTTCATACTGTATTAATTGCCTTAACTAATGTTAAAGGGGTGATATGACTTAAGGTATGACTATGATTTAAGGTAAAAAAATGCTGTATTTTCCACATACCGTCCATGTTTGTATCTCCTCTTTGCCCCGCTTCTCTGAAATGGGCAGATTTTTAACAAAGCTCATTGCTCCAGAAAGCGATGTGTGCTTTGATTGTCCAGTTAACCAGTGTGTAGTGATTGGTCGAATCCTGCAAGCGAGTGACGAAAATGTAATGCCTCTTACCATATTTGGAACATCAGGTTCCAAAGCAATTTTACTGGCAGATACACCCACCTTAATTGAGTATACCTTTGGGCGGTCTTTGACAACTCATACCACGAACTGACGTAGATGTTTGGGGGTGTGGTTACACAAGGCGTTTCATGCAGGTCGGGATGAGCATTCACTTCTAAATAGAATGCAGCTTTTGTTCCAACACTTTAATTTTTGCAATTTTACATGTCTAGTACATACATGTCTAGTACATACAACACACCAAAGACACATAAAAACATGTGTTCACGCCATATGACTCCTTTAACATAAATAACCTTGTTGTAAAATGCATCCTTCCATTTGTCTAATTGATATTCAGGAAAAAAGATGTAGGATATTTTTTTTAGATATGCCAATGTTATTGTGTAATATTTTCTAACAGAAATTTGTGCAAGATCTTTGTCATTGCTAAAGTGTGCCAGTTTTATATGAAAAGAAAAAACAGCACTATCAATAGTGTATCAGGACAATCCTCTTAGCTTGTATCATGTTTAAATGTCACACTATGCCCCTATAAGCAAGCTGAACTAGTTGTAGCATGTGTGTTTTGTTTTCAGTTTGTTTATTTTACTTCTTATCTTAGGTGGCTATTTTCTTTTTCTAGAGAACAGCTTGCCATAAAATATTTAGCGGATGCTAAGTGACAAATGCATTTTCTCAGTCTCGAATGAGAGTGATAAAAAATTAACAATGGAAATAATTGATTGTGATTGCTGCCTACAGAACTAAAAACTTGTGTTGTGCCGGATTACTTATTCATGCCAATGCAAATTCCACAGTCGCCGACACTCAAAATAACGTAACCGTGTGTTCTATAAATTTCTGAAGACTTTCAACTTACGTTCCTGCATGTAGTGATTACCACATGCTCCCATGCACACTGCGATGCTGAAAATTTAATTGTTTTATTTTCAATTCAGCTCAGACATTTAATATGCATATAACCAGAGGTAAACAAGCATTCCTAGCAGTGTTTCATTTTGTAACTATTAATGCTTATCTTATTTCTGCCATGTCTCAGTGACACACTAACATGCTTCTTTAGCTCTCCTCTGGCTGCCTGAGTTGGCGGCGTCACAGATAAACACTTTGCTTGATTGTTATTTTCTATAGCACCTGCTTCTTCTGTCACATGTCATGTGATGCCATTGATGTTTCAGAACCCACTGAACATTCATGAAATGCCTTTCAATGTACAGATATTAAATGTGACCACAAAATTATACAAACCAGCTTCAACACAGCAACAGAAAGTATCAAGTAAAATACATGCGTGTATACCTGTATCTGTATCTACAGTATATATCTATAAGTATATTATAAATATATAATTTATATAGGAATAGCTGAGCTGAACATCATGATCATATATCCCAGGCCAATGAGACTTTTCTCATCTCAGTCTCGACCTTACAGGCCCAATGCATCTTGACAACAAATGGATATAAGCAGGAGAATATGTTTCTCTTCACCCCACGCGTATTACTAATACATATTCTGTTGGTTGCATCGCATAAATACTTTAATAGACCTCCATTTGTAACTTGCAGCAAACATTTCGGCAGATATGAAATATATATTGTCGTTTGTAATGGTCCTTCGTGTTACGGTCTACGGGGATGGCATTGTTCAGCGCAAGACAGAGTAAATTGAAATGGTTTCTGCTGGGACTTGTCCGGGTACAAAGAAAATACATTTCATCTGACACTGTCACTGTAATTATCCTCTCCTATTATCTTTTATTCAACAGCAAATGAATGTGGACTGCTAGTAACGTGTCGCTATGCTAACTGAGGCAACCTCATCATTTGCACCAGGGATATGATCTTTCGAAATGCAGGTAAGGTGTTATGGGGTAAACAGGTGCGTTTTGTTAGCAGACTTCTAACTGATGGAAGGAAATGTTGAGTTTCCATGTAAAATGCCTCTTTCATCCAACAAGCCCCGAGGTAAGGAAACGGAATGCCACAGGATGTCTTGAAAGCAACAAATGGAATACAACTGTACCCCAAGCTAGGCAGTTTTAGTGAGCTTGTCCTACATCTCTTGTACAACTAGAAACTAGATTCCATGGCTGCTTGTTGTATGTGAAACATCTGCTTTGCTTGTCACAGCCTTCAGGAACACAGCAAATAGATTACAGATACACAGCGTCTGATGTGTTTGATCAGCGCGTCTGTATTTAAAGCTATTTCACATGGAGGACCCATCACAGGAGAAACAAGATGTTGCTATCCATCTTTATTTGTTTTAAATGCAACTTTTGTATTGAGCACCAAAGGTCCAGTACATAAACACAATGTGTTACTGCTGCACCACTAGGGTGACCATATGTGCCATTTTTTGTAGGACACGTCCTGTCCAGAATTCTGGTTACATCTTTCGGAGGTTGCATTTGTCCACCGCATACGTCATCGACGTTCTCACATTTCAGTAAAAAAAACATTATAAAATTAACATTTATTTATCTTAAGACGTAAAATCATTGTAGTTCTTTCTTACCTTGAAATATAACAGTTGGTTTTCTGAAATAAAACCTGGAAAAATAAACCTCTATGACGTATGCGGAGGACAGATGCGACCTCTTGAGGACACACCCGAAATCCGGGAAAAATGGCATGTATGGTCACGCCATGCAACACAGCTTTTCGTTCTTTTTTATGAGCAAGTTGTAATTCAAAGCCGATCATATATTTTGGCTGCTATAAACCTGCTAATATCTGGACATCATTCATTGGTGTTCACACTAAATCTTCCACTTGGAACAGACTGACCCTACCCAATCTCTCTCTTAACCCCTGTGGGCTGCTGACAGACTGACAGAGGGGCGGGGGGATGGTGTTTCTATGCCTGACCCCTATTTTGGAAAGGCCAAGTGATGTGTGTTCTGGGCACAGGCAATAGAACAGCGTCAGGAAAGGAAGGAGGTCAGTTCTGTCACTCAGCAAGTTTACCTTCCCCTGCTGTGGCCTCCAACCACATATACACCTTCATTCAGGCACACTTGGTCATTGGGACACACAGGAACACGCATGTGCACACAAACTCGCACAAACACACACGGGTTGCCTTGAGCCTCATTACCCCCACAGCTTAAACACACAGTGGCCTTGACCCCAGCAGTCAGGAATGAAAGCAGTTTGACACTGTGTCCGGCTATTATCAGCCTTTGCTACTCTTTTCCTGTCCTCATCCTTGGCTTTCTCTCCACTCTGAAGGAGCTGACAGTTAGATCCAGCGCCAGTCGTGCTTCTGAGTTCCCAGCACACATTCAAACTCAAATACAAATAAATGCAGAGACACAAGGGTCATTCAACAAAACAGGTGTCAAAGTACAAAATGTTGTCTAAAAATTATTTTAACAGAGATAGGTGATGCAACTTTTTTTTGTTAATAAATGTTTTCATGTAAAAAAACTAAAACGTAAAAATGACATTAAATACATTTATTTACAAATGATAAAGAAAATGCATCGTTTTAAAGACTGTAGTTTCCCTTAGTTATGTGTCAACCCTGTTCCCTATCACATATTCCTTATTAGGGTGGTTAACTATTCAATAAATAAACAAATCATTTCTACTTTATATTATAAACACTGTTATATAATATTATTAAGATTTGTTATGTTTGTCAAACAGGGATAATCTTTATATGTCAATCCTGTTATATTGCATCTTTAGTGATGAAATAGTGATGAACATACAAAACTGTTAAAGTCTGACCTGATGATCTTCAAATGTCAACTCTGTTACAATTGTTTTATCTGTAAACCGTTGATAACTAAATAATTGACATTTGTAGTAATATCAGCATAAATGATCTAAGAAGCATTATATAGTTTCATCACTGAGCACAAGGTTTGTATTGTCAAATGAGCCTCTGTTTTTTTCTTTCATCCGTTTCAAAAACTTTGTCACGGTTATTTCTGTTACCTTACATCCCAACATCACATGCTTGAGATGGCGTCATTTATTAAGAGTAATAAAATCCTTAAAAACCTTTCAAAAATGTTTTATTAGAAAAACGTGTTAAATCACCCTGCAATGGAAAACGCGTCTGCTTCATGGAATGCCTCAGAAACCTGTGCACAAGTGCACGCACACACTCTCCCTGTCAGGACCTCTTACAAGCTCTTTCATCATTTGACAAGAATCAGATTGAGCCGGGGCTGGAAAGTGTTGCTCTGATCGGACTGGGGCCACTAAGAGGTTATCTTGCACCCTGGCAAGCCCCGTCACACAATCTCCCTTCTCCTCTCTTCAGAACCTTTATCTAAAGCCTCTTTGATTGGAGGCCCAAACTCAGTTTATAGGGCCGACAGAACCAAACCGTCTTTCTGGACTCGACAGGAAGCCTGCCACTGATAAATGAGGCCGGTCGCCATAACTCTCGCGACTCGGAGAGTGATGTCTGTTCTGTCTTTTTCTCTGACACGAGACTTTTGCGTTCAGCCGGCTCACGTAGCTGTTGTCTTTTTACTTGTGGCCCAAAGACATTACCCAGCGCCTGCGGATCTGCCTTGACCTTGATGACAGGTCTGCAGCACCGGTACAGTATCCGATAAGAAGACGAGGGTCCTATCTAGTGTCCGAAGCTCTCCGAGATTAAGACGAGAGAGCATGGCAGGAAAGATAGAAGCGCCACCCTTCGATTCGGCCTGATAATCTCTTTATCCTGCTGTGATAAGTATATATTGGATCGGTCCGGTCTGACTGGAGGCTGCCTGGTGAAACACACAGGGGATGGATAACGTTACAGTTAAACACTTAGTGCCAGCTGCCGAGATGAATGCATCTCAAGGCACAGGGAGCCAGACACATGCGCGGTGATGGATATTCGGCTAATGGAGAGAAGAGGGGGAGGGTGGTGAGGGATGCTACTGGGCCGGTAGCTAAAGGTTAATACGTCTTCGAGGGAATATTGTATGGCAGGGACGGTGATCTCTTCATAACTATCCGGTCTATTTCCATTAGGCCATTTCACCCACTGGCAAAGGGAGGGAGAGAAAGCCGGAGACATCAGAGGACCTAATCGTTTTAAAAACCCTTTATGGCAGTCAGTTTCATCACACTCCATTGAATTTTAATTTTATTTGATGAGTTAATGGAGTGGTATAATGTTAACAGTGAAAAAGATGCAGCACTTTGGATATGAATGTATTAATAAAGAGCCTGAATACTCTGCCAATGGAAGGGTGTTCTATATTTGCTTTCACTGGTATACAGACAATTTTAGACCTAATGGGGTAAAATGATTTATTGTATTATTTATGTTTCATACTTTTTGGAAGAAATCAAAAAAATATTGGAAGTTGTGAATATAATATATAGTTAAAATATAGCTCAATCCAACAAAATCACTAATCCTTATGACCTTAACGATCAGTTAAAACCATTAATGTTGTAGAAACAAATTATCTAAATTATCTTAGTGCTTTACACTTACATTATCTGAATGATTTAGTCTTCACAGCAGATTCCATGTAAAGGACGACAGTCAACTCTCTGTATACTTGGTTTATTTACAGGCGCCGTAATGTAACCCGCTCAGCATGCAGTGCACGTGCCGTGTTCAATAAGTTTCCATGGGAGCGGCGCCCCGCTCCTACCCGAATGCAGAAACAGGCAAACATTACTGTCGCTGACAAATGAACCAACAGACAGTTCTCTTTATTTATTGGCTTGTTCCCTCTAATAAGAGATATTATTCACCGAAATGCAAATGCAGGCTCAATCAATTTGCAATGTGTCTCACATAATAAAAGCTATCCATTTCAGTGACTCCTTACGCGTATCTAACAAGGTCCTCACACTGAAACTACAGTCTTCGCGATCTGCTCGGGAGCCAGATAACACATGCAAAGGAGTGAATTAACCAATAGTCAAATTTAATTAATGACTTTCCCATATGCATCAGCTGGATAATTAAGTATTCACAGGTGAAAAGGAACGATAGTAGTGGCCCTCTCGGACAAATCAAATGAGTCGTGATACCATCAATTGCTCTCCCCGTTTTTTCCTCCTTTTTTTCTTGCCGGTGTCCTTTGGTTATCAAATTATCAACAAAATTTGTCCACCATCCTTCACCGAGAAGTGGAAAACTTTAATTATGGTCCTGTCCGATGGCAGGTCATTAATAAAAGCTAGTTATCTTCATTCCGAGGACGGGGAAGGCCTCTCTCCGATTCCCCCCTTATCGCGTAAAGAAATTTGGGATTTTCCGCGAGAATAATTCAAGATGGTATCCAGCCGGATATTAAAAATGTTATAACATGATAATCATTGTGTAATGGAAAACTTCCATGTGTGTGTTCTGTGGACAAATGTGTTGGAATTACATGGTCTGGCTTCATAAACATTGATGGATCTTACCATCCTGCGAATGCAGATAAGGACCAAATCATGACCAGGTTTAGTTCTGGCAAATTTATATTTAAGGGCCTATAGGTTACATATGCATTACTTATTTCTCAGCCACATACATCAACTCCGTGGCAGAGAAAAATGAATGGGTACTAATAATGTTTTACCGTGGCAAACACTCCCTGACCGTGCATATGTTACTCGTCTGGCTATCACACAGAAATGGTTGGTAATAGTGATTTCATTTCCTTGGCTCTAACCTCTATGGCCTGCGCGCTCCGCCTAACCAGAGATAGTCGTGGAAGCAGTGTTGTATATCAACCCTTAGAGCACAGAAACACTGTTTTACCTGGTCTCATCTATCTCTCGCTGCTATTGCATTATAAACTGACTGCTACTGCATGTTTCTTTTTTCTGTAAATATCAGATGTTTGAGGTCTGTAGGAAAAATGGCCTTAGAATAGAATAAACTCACGTTTTTCACATAATACTATTGTACAGTATCCTATAGACCTTAAATATTATTTATAATTATTGAAATTTTAGCATCGAAAGACTGACTTTCATCTTGCACATATCATGGCAGCTTTAAAAAGAAAAGTGAAAAGCAAGTATGGGCTACTTAACAATTTAACTTCATCTGAAAAAGCAAATATAACTGGTTATATAACACAAGTTAGGCCTATATATGGTTATATGATGTAAGGGCAGTCGTGGCCTAATGGTTAGAAGGTTGGACTTGTGACCAGAAGGTTGCCGGTTCCTCAGGTCCAGCGGGTAACGATTGAGGTGTCCTTGAGCAAGGCACCTAACCCCTACTTGCTCCCCGGGCGCTGCAGCGATAGCTGCCCACTGCTCTGGGTGTATGTGTGTTCACCACTTGCTGTGCGTGTGTTCACTACTCTCTGGATGGGTTAAAAGCAGAGATAAATTTCGGATAGGGGTCACCATATCTGACAAAAACAGGTCACTTTCACTTCACTTTCATATATATATATTTTTGTTTTGTTTTCTTGGTAAGCGAAATTTCTGGGTTGCTCTTTTGTATACAATAAAAGTGATGTACACCGTACACCGTATAGAAAAAAAACATCATGAAGGTATGAGTAATCTTTGCCTAAAATACTGGCATTTGCCATAACTCAATCAAAAGCCAATGATGTTTGATGTTACTGACCGTAAATCTGAGAAACAACTGTTTAAACAGTGTGTGGAACATCCCAGGCAAAAATAGCGCACATTCACAATGTACATAAAATGCACTATTTTCACGCACTAATTATGTACTTAATACACAAAAAATTATGCTTTAGTACTTCTTAAAATAATCTTCAAAACATCTAATGGCTGGAATAAAAGATTTTTCAAATCTGAACAGATTTTATTTTAAACTAGACATCATTCACTTGCAGACGTTTTGAAAGTTTCAGATAGAAACACTATAACTGATTAAATCTACAGACTGTCACAGACTTTCTGCAACAAGTCCAGATTGAAAATCTGTGCAAAATCTGAGTAAAAGTCTTATAGAGTATTTTAGCCTTAAGTGTACTCAACTGTACAATTTTGAGACACCATAAATTTGAACTAAATTGTGCTTTTAGCATACTATCTCTGTATTAAAAATAATATTTAGTTATCTATTGAAGTACACTTCAACTCATCTTCCATACACTAGTGTCTTCAAGTATACTTTACGTTGAAACTAAATATTATTTTTTAATACACATGTTGGTTCATATTCACGGTGTCTCAAAATTAGTGTATTAAGTACAAAAATTAGTGTGCAAGAATAGAGCACTTTAAGTGCATTATGGAAGCGGACTCTTTTTTCCCCTGGGATGTACGGAACAGTGGCTAGAATATTCTCCAAACACCTCCTGTCTTCCATGGGTACAAAATACAAATAAAATCATACAGTTCTGGAACGACAAAGGGTACCTGACAGAATTTCATTTTTGGCTGAACGATTTTTTTTATATATTGCATTATAACACCGGCTCATTCAGCTGTGTGTATAAAGTCTCCAGATTTAGTTTCTAATCAGCACTTTCAACAAAGTCTTTACGCTTTCGGCACAGTGCATGCATAAAAGTAAATTAGCCCCGTTGGAGTTATAAAGACTTGATTCCTGACACACTGTTTCAGGCCTCACTAACACTCAAAGTGGATTAAGCTTCAACTTCTTCAAGTGGAAAATATGTTGGCTGGCGAGAAGAGATTTTGGTTCCTTTTTTATTGTCTGGAGAGAGACTTATGTCATCTCTTTGCTAACAATGCTAACGAAATGCTCCAAAAGGGGTTTGTCTGGAATAGGTGGTAGTGAAAATGGATACATGTAGGGATGTTTTGCCTGATCACCAGTTCATTTTTGGGAGTAACTTAATTAAATAAATTGGATCACAGCTTGGCCCTTAGAACTGTCTCAATGAAACATTTTAGATGTTTTTAAAAGAGGTTGTCTATGGCTCTGCATCTTGTTCCATGTTTCCAAGTGGGTTAGCAATTTTGGGATCTTCAACCATAATAAGCCAAGAAAGTCTACAAAATAGTCACTACAGCAATGTCTATCATAGACCTCCAAAAAGTCATCCTAAGCTCGTCCTACACAAATTCAGAACATCAACACAGATGTTTTCATGGAACATTATGAGAATGTGATAATGCTAATCAACTTGACCCTTTTGCTTCCAGTTCTCTGGTCTCTGAATTATTCTCGGCATCAAAGGTACATCAAAGAAACAGTATCGAAGAACAAGGATGGGAGCCGCCTGTGACCAGAGCGAGGGGTCGATGCTGATTAAAGAATCAATAGCGAGTTCTGTTGAGTCATTGAAGAGCCCAGACGTGCATGTTGTTCAAACTTCCTGATCTTTAGCTGGTGTCACTTCTCACGGCTATTGAACGAGTAAGAGTTTATTGGAGCCGGTTTGAAGAGGGACCTGAATAAAGATCTCCAGTCTCACTGGGGCTAAAATAAAGTGTTCAAATAAAAACAAGAGTGCCCTTGAAAGTCGCCTGTTCTATGCATAAGCAAAATAGAAATCTCAGATTTCATGACCTCTCTGATTCATGCACCCACAAGAACGAGAGTGTTTGTGCCAATCTTTCTTTTCATTCCATATTCCAGGTTTTTACGAAACATAAATGACTGGAAAACTATGTGGGACATTGGCTGATGTCACCTTAAGAATGCACAGTCCTGAGCCAAGATAGACCAACACAATCTCAAGGCAAAAGCGTTACTATTTCACGAGGTGGCTAACTTTGGCTACTTCGTATGAATTCATATGATCTCATTCGTACATTTCATTACGATTTACTTTTACATCAGTGATGTTAGGTTTAGGGGGGATTTATAATAGCTTTTTATCTAGTATTATACATTTGTGTATAATTCACAACGTACAAATCATACAAATTTGCCACCTAGTAAAATAGTTACAAATTCCTGTGAGATCATGTTGGACAGGGTGGGGAAACTCAATTTCATACTTTTAAGACAGCAAGAGCCCTTCAACAAATTGGATACACTGAATCAACAGCAATAAACCTTAATCTAAATGTATTTGCATGTAATTTTATTTAATCAAAATACAAACTTTTAATAATCTTCAACACAGAAATTTGTTTTTTGGATCCATATGGTGTTGTTATAGCAGCTAAACAGGCCATGCTAACCAGCCAAACCTTGACCCCTTGTGTCCATCCCTAGCATATTAATTCCCTGTTAAAATGATGGATTGGATGATCTGTGGCTCAGGTTTTGTTAGACCAGTCTTTATCCCCATGTGGGACTGAAGTACTGGGGGCAAACATATTCAGGCCCTGATAAGGGATGTGACCATTCGATGTCATTCTAAACAAAGAATCAGAGCTGTCTTTGGAGAGGCCCTATCAGCTTTTAAACAGAGACATAGTATGCAAGTGAGATTGATGATTAGCATTTGTGGCCCTGGGAAAGCAGGCCCTGTGCCCGCGATAAACAGTAACACAAGAAGAAGATATTCACCAGCATTCAATTATTTTCTCTCCCCTCTTTGGCAAACACATACACGGAATAAGCTTGTATGCCATTGTCTTACAGTCTGTGTAATCTGTAAGAAATGGACAACAGGGAAATCCCTTGTGTCACAGCTTTAGACTTGTTAGAGCAAGCTGGTTACAAGCTAGTATGACATGTATCACAGAAAATATAAAGAATTAGCTGTTAAGTTCTACATGTAACAAATGAGACAAGCACATGTTTAATTATTTAGATTTATCAGCATCCTTAGTTGTTTTGATCAAAAAGAATATTTTATGTAGTGAAGAGTGTGACTACTACATGATTTGATGCATATGTATGTATATGAGAAGAAAACAAGTGATAAGAAATGCATAAAACAGGAAATGATGTCATAGAATGGACATCTACACCTCCTCAAGACTGTGTGTCATTTTGGAGGTATTTTAAAGTTATTTAACTTTGATGAGATTAGTCAAATATTAAATAGGTATGTGGAAGACAATAAACATTAATTTGTTTAAATAATAAGTAAAATAATATATATGTATTCAAACTTTGAATAATGAAGAAAAAAATAGGCAATAAGAGCAAGGAATTGATGGGACAATTTCCATACATTTGTGTTTCTACATAGTTCTTATGATCATTGTAAGTGTAAAATATATAAATAAGTGAGTAACTGATCTATGCAAAGAAAAATATGACATTCTTTTTTCATTTGACATATTTATAAATTGTTGCCCTGGAATATTCAACACAATTGAGTTATCAACATATTCTTATTCGGTGACAATTTATTTACATTATGTGATGATCAAGTCGAATGGAATATCAGTCTCAAAACTGCTCAGAATGCAAATAGAACCTTATAATTCCAAGACGTCATAATGTCTATTTGCTTTTTACAAATTATTTAATATTATTTTAATACAATTTTGGGCATCTTTTTGGGATTGACCCTTTGAAGAAAGAAATATGTATCTTTCTGCTCATGGGTAACTTCATGTAAATACAGAACATACGCAGTTACACTACAGTAACGTTTGCCATGTTGTTTCATTCCTCAATATAAAACAAGCAGCTTTACCAAATCAAATTAGATTTTTGTGATGAGTACTCTCTAATGAATGTCATTGGGTGTCAGACTGGGCCAAACTTCTGTCTCACTCAAGAGAAGAACATGTTTGACATGTCAAAAACTACATTTCTGATGTGCCACCATCTCAATGTTTGGCTTCCCTTCTCATCCACAAAATGAAAAAAAAAAACACATCACTAGAGCTCCTCCATCTGGTGTCTAGCAGCACTGCAGCTTCAAAGTAACCAGTTATTATAGCCACTTTAACTAAAAAAAAGTTTTAGTGATCTAAATAAATGTATGTTAAATACAATCAAACACTTCCAAGTAAGGAAAAATATTATATGCACCTCCAATAATGCATATCAATCCTGAAAGCTTCACTAGTCCTTTTGCTCATTTGTTTGTCAAGCACAAAGCTACAGTTAAAAGTTAAATTGACTTTAAATAGAGTACAATTCCACGTAAAACCTTCATGTGAATGACCCTTGTCTGTTTACCATTCAGGTATTATTGTCAAGCAAATTACAAGTGTGTTTCGGGTTCGGCCGGCGTTTGAAGGGCTTTTTGGTCAGTGATCTTTCTCCAAACATACTGAGTCTGAGTGGCCGAGAGAAGAAAGTGAGTCACTCGAGAGCCATATAAAAGAGGGTTTTTGTTTGAGACACTTGAGCCCGCAGGAGGAAACGCAGGAGGAATGTCATCACTTTGATACGGCACTCATCACCACAGATGCTTTCCGTACAGACCAAACAGCATGTGCCTCTCGGCAGCATTCTTTGTGTGAGATCGCTTAGCCGGAGTACACTGTTCCTCAGTTCCACCAGGGCACATTTGTCGCCATGTTGACGGACAGAGTGATGGTAAAGGGCACCTTCCTATGCTTCCTGGAAACATAAGAAGGAAGAAATGGGGCAGCCGGAATTGGCGTCCAATCAGAGGCGTCGTTTTGTTGTTGCCGCTGTCTTTTTGATCTGGCTTGTCGAGCAAGCATTTGTGCTTGTTCTGACTTTCTTCTGCCTTGTTTGACATTGGAGTGTCTATTGACAAACGCGGCGGCCGGCCTTTGATGCGTGGGTTTAATTACGTTAAAGCCACCAGCAATGACTGATTGAGCTACTTGTGGTGTTGTTAAGCACGTCTGCAGTTGCGGTGGCAGATTTGTAGATTTGAGCCCTGGTAAATCGCTGCCTGACGTTTAGATCAAATCGCCCAGCGGCGAGCAATTGAAACAATTAGGCAAACACCAAGTTAAGATGATAACAGCTTTGACCATAATTGTTTTATTTCAAGAGCTTTGTTTCCATGTCGTTCTAATCTTTGGAAGCTAATTAAACGCTATGAAGTCACTAAACTATCATAAGGAGATAAGCCGGCAAACAAAACAACCAAACCATGCAAGTGCTATTTTGACCATTTCCAATGAAGTGCTCAAGAGAAACATGCATTGGTGTTGTGAGTAGATACGGGATGTTGTAGATGAACGTGGAAGTCGTGGATGGTGAGAGAGGATGGAGGAGACATGTTGTAGTGCCCTGGCAAGGACTAAAACTCCAGATAACCTTAAAATAACAAACGATGCTCGGGTCAATTGCCTAGACGCTTATCTGGTTTAGGTAGAGGTGGAGATCTGTGCTTACTGTCAGCTAACACTCGGCCTTGTCGATACCTCTGGAGTGCAAAACATTTGCACGAGGTCATCCATTTGCATTCCAAGTCCTTCAGCCAATGCACTCAAATTAGAGCTGCTCCGACTGTCCTAAGGTAGCTCCTCATACCCGTTATAAAATATGACCACATAAACATTCCTGGGATGTGAATCAGGGGAGGTGAGAGGAGAAAGTGTCACGAGAACAAAAGAGGGCTGAATTTTATAGCGATTAAAATTGAAGTGTTTCATTTGGGATACTATAGTGTCACAAAATGAAATTGCAAAAAAATGTTCAAATGGATGTCGAGCTGTTTGGACTACTTGAAGAATGATCAATGTTTTGAGAGAGCCAAATGTTGAATTGCTTAAAGAGTATTCTGACACACAAGGTATTTCGAAAAGTACTGTTATTTTAGTATTCATTTATTTAGTTGAATTGTTTGTTTAATATAACTATTCTATGGAGTTTAAGCTATGATAACTATATTTTTGTTTTTTCAGGAGAAAATTTGGGTGTTCTGGCTTGTTGCCAGGGCATTGCTATGTGGACATTAATGCTGGATCCTAGAGTGTTGCTAAGGGGTTGTTAGGGTCTTTGGGTAGTTGCTTGTTGGTTATATTCAGGTCAAAAGTGTACACACGTTCTCTCTATTTGTGACTGTACATGTTGTTTACCCAAGGTTATTTTAGTTTAAAATAAAAACTTTAAAAATATTTCTGTTTATTGAAATTAAATACTCACCTAAAAAATATTCAGAACGCTTTTGGAAAAAAAAAGACATGTTGCCTCAGAAAATAAATAAGTCAGTAAGATTGAAATAACAAATCTTATATCTTATTGAATATTACAAAGCATCATAAAAAATAAACAAATAAATAGTAAAATGATTAAATCATATAAAAAATTTGATAAAAATGTTAATAAATAAGCATAATGGTGGTTGAGGAGATTCCCCTTTCATGTAAACAGCTTTGATAGAAAAGTGCTATATAAATATAATTAATTATTGTTAAAAAATATACATAAAAGCTACTTTAAAATATTAATACAACTACATACAACTAAAAACAAATAAATAACCATAAAACTATTACCTGAATAAAACTAATTTAAAACAAATAAAACAAATCTTGAAGAGGGAAAGTATTTCTGTGAATATTTAAGTAAATAGATATGATGTAAATGTCTGTATAGATATCCTTATAGCTTTCTTTACAAATTATGCAGATACAGGATTGTCCCTGTCAAAAAAATTGTAGGGCTGTCAAATTATAAATCGCGATTTATCGCCTCCAGAATACAAGCTTGTGTTTACATAATATATTTTTGTGTACTTGTGCATGTTACATTTTTAACTTTTTATAAACACACATACATGTTTACATATTCAGGAAATATGCATTTGTATTTATTTAAATTATAAATAAATGTTTATTCTTTTTTATATTTTCTTAAATATATGTATGAATATGTGTGTGTGTATATTAATACAATATGGATATGCGTAGTACACAGACATATACTATGTAAACACAAACTCTTTTATTCTAGATGATATTAATCACGATTAATCATTTGAAAGCCCTAGAAGATTGTACAAAACAAGCTTTTGTTTTAATGAATACAAATTTATATAGTCAGACAAATTTAAATAGAAAGAAAAATATCTAAAGTAAGTTAAATGACCACAATTATATCATATAAAACACAAGTATTAAAGTATATACATATAATATAAAACAAGACAACTTTTCCTATAAAAATATGCAGTGTTTATGTTATTTAATTTGTTAAAGCTACCGTATGTAGACTGAATTCACTCAGCTACCATGTTGAAATCGAAAACGAGGCAGAGGTGGGAAGAAAACCAGGACAGATAGACTACAATATTTTTGACTGCCATCGGATGTTTGTTACATGAAAAAACAAACAATACGTTTAAAAACAAGCAGCTGTGTGTGCACTAATATGTGATGGTATGGCTAAAGTGGTCAAATAAAACAGCTTGTGCATGTGACATGCATCCTATGTTTATAATTTCACATTTAAGGTCCTGAAATGTTTTAAAAACTCAGGTTGGTTGTCTGGCTCGCTTTCGATTTTCAACATGGCGGTCATGAAATCAGTCTATATAAAGCTTTCCATCAATGGTGTGACAAACAATGTTTTTATTTAAAAAAACATAATATATATATATATATATATTGCTTTTTAAATATATATTTCAAACTATGACAGTCTGATGCAGTAGAGTTCAAATATAATTTCCAAAATTTGGTGTAGTAGTTTTCTGTCAAAACATGTGTTTAAAGTAATTTCTAGATATAGCTGACCATTGCCCTATACCTGTCAGACCAAACCCCGGTTTTTCAAACGTTTTGTTTTGCAATATCCCCAGTTTCTGGAGTGTCAGAAGCAAGCGGTATAAAAAGTGACAACCACATCAAAAAGGAAACTACAGGGCTTCAAACACACATCACAACATCTTGACCTCAGACGAGTTTTCCTGATGAGATGTTCCTCTGTGACACCTGTGAAGACTAACAGAGAGACCTATTGGCCCTTTTATCTGTCCAACTGTTTTTGTCATTTCTAAGCAGTTTAAAATTACACAGCGCAGGTGTTATTGAGGCTGGATCGGGCAGACAGACAGGTATGTCAGAGAACAGCCAACCACTTGTGTTCACCACAAAGATCTCTCTTGTTTAACAACAACCTTGCCAGTGTAACATCATGGCTTTGGTTACTGAACTGCGCCTCAATCACACATATCAGAGCAACACAGGGTGAGTTTCAAAGCGTGCAGCTCCTTTTTTAGGGGTCCTGTTTAAAATGGAGAGCACCTGTCGCTGACAAGACCCAACGCTTGGATTTCTAGCCAACAGGCTTCAGTGTTTAAAGGACTGCTGATGATTGTTTAAAGAGTGTTATCTTCCGTGGAACATCGTTAGGTGGATTTTATGAAAATGAGAAGCAGATTGTGATATAAGATCTGAGCATTTATTCTTCGCAAAGGAGTAAAAAAACATTGCTAGCTAAAAGACAAATTTGCTGGTCGCAAACCTTTATATATTTGGACTTTTAGTGATTTTGAAACTTCATGACCTTGAGACCCCAAAGCTATTTTCAAAAGTATGATTGTGAAAATTCAGATCCAATCATAGCCAATTAAAATTTGACATTTCATGTATGGTTTTAGAAGGAGAGGGATTTTGATCCAATGGGATTTTGTAGAGGGCGGAGCTACAAAAAAAGAAACAAAGCAATCCTTAAAATGTCAGGTCAATTGATGTTTTATGTGTTGCATCTGTAAAGGACAAGATGTTATATTTTCAAGAAAATATATAAAACATAAACAAAGGTGGTGTACCCAGCAGTAAACATCTGTTAGCTGATTATATTGATATATTTAATATTTAATATTCATTGTTATTTCAGTCTATTTTGCTGGGGTAAAATTAACTTCAACAGAAAAATAATCATTGCATTGTAAATGAGTCTTCTGAAAAGTGCATGTGTACTTTTGAGTACAGAGGCTAAAATTAATACAACATGCCTCCTGGCTAGTTTCTTTGATCAATTAAATATACTAAAAGAAGTTGAAAATGACTATGACTATATTATATATTAATAATTATATAAAAAAATATATACTATATATTACATTGCTATATTATTTTATTTTATTACTATTATCTATTATCTCTTGAAGACTGTAAAGCCGCAACAGAACATTTAAAGTGATAGTTCATCCAAAATTAAAAAAATTAAACCTTTATGTCGCTATTTCTTCTGCAGAAAACAAAAGAAGATATTTCGAAGAAAATTGGTAACAGAACAGCACTTGCCCCATTAACTACTATTCCATGGACATAAAACCAATGCAAGTGAAAGTGAAGTGTGCCAGTTAACAACATTTTTCTAAATATCTTCTTTTGTGTTCTGCGGAAGAAAGAAAGTCATACAGGTTTAAATGACAAGAGGGTGAGTAAATTATTCATTTTGGGGTGAACTATCACTGTAATTTACTTATATTTAAATTTTTGGTTTTTAATATCCATTTTCCCCAAAATCAACATTTTTGTCTGAAAACACCACTAACACACATTGTGTATGAAACGATTGTACAAAAGAAAGAAAACGCATGCCATTCAAGCTAGCGCCCCAGAGGCTGCATTTCTTGCAGCTAATGCATGTTCATATTTGTGTTTGGAATGTTTGGAACATGGCCACATTTGATTGACACCCAGCTGTGGCTGGTAAAACACATTCGACTGGGAAACAACAACTGTCAGTCTGTCAGTAGACCTCCGCTGTGGCCTGAGGGTTCAGAATTATGCAGCTAAAGCAGGATCTGCAGCCCAGAAACGCTTTCAGAAATCCAGCATTTACTCTCAAACATCCTGATGGTTTCGCTTGAAAAAAACTGCTCCCATTTCTATATTTAGGGCATATTTATTGTAGCAGTAGATTTCAACAAATCAACAAGTTTTTAAAACAAATTGGGTTGTTTTGAATGCATGCCTTGCTTTGCTGACCAATGCACACATCACAGCAGACCACAAAATGTCGATCACTGAGATAATTCTTATTGTCATTTACAAGATATTGCAATTTTCTGATTATTTTGCAGTTTTGCAGAGTCTGACTTGAAAAACGAGAGTTTAAGACTTTCTCAAAGGGACACAAAAGTGCCGCAACATATAGAAAACTGTGCTTGGTTCTCTGAAATGTCATAAGGATTGATTCTGTTCCTGCATTACCATTCTAATCAGTGGTGTAGAACCACATGTAAGAAAAACACACTGAGCCCCGGGCTACGACGGAATTGGACAAGGCCAGGGAAATTGTGTTCGTGCTTGAAACAAGTGTTAGGTGATTGTTTACTTCATGTCTTTAAATTGCATTTCTTCCGTTTTAATTCCTACGGCGTCGGGAGGCGAAGCTTTTTTTCACAGCCGTCCCTTCAAAGCGTAACCGCGGCCTCTTCGATGCTTACCAAATGCAAATGTCAAAACCCAGTGCGATGGGCCCAGGGGCAGGTTCGCCTTCACTGTCTCCACAGACGTTCAAAGTTAAGGGACACCGGGTGGCAGGCGATCGCTTTTGACACCTGCAATTACAGACGTGGGAAGAGAACATGATGGCGGGCCTTCTAGAAAATGAGTTGTGTGCGTGTGGGCAACTACAGTTTGTTGTATGATTTTATAACTCAATATACCGTCATGTTTTCCAGTTCAGCAACAGAGAACACGGGTTTAGCAAGGCTGTCCGATACGCTTCTCATTTACAAGAGTAAAGAAAAATGTTTTTCGGAAATATTTCCATGGTTCAAAGACATGCCCATCACCACAGCCTCTGCGGCATGCTGCAAGTACACAAAAAACACCAACATATAAACTGTTGTAAATGTCTATGCAGGTAATGTATGAACTTATTGTAAAAGTTGTCTGAAGGATATGTCTTTGAGTAGTTATATAGTTGTTTTCTTGTTATTCCTCTTAAAATGCAAATAAAACGGTGAGAAAAACAACGGTTGGTCCAAGTCTTGTCGCATAACATTTCACAGCTGTGACATTGTTTGGAGCTCATGTTATACAAGTTTTGATATTAAAATGTATATAAGCATGGAAAATATAATGTGACATCCAACCTGGATAGTCTCTATAGTAATCTGATGCAGCCTTTCTTATATTAGTGGTATTTAACTTCATGTTGAAAGTGGCAGATAAAACATGGATATTGTCAATATGTCTCTTATTTTACAATCTTAGATAACTTAAGATAATTAATTTACTCAAATAAGAGCAAAATTCAAGATTTTTTACAACAAATGTAATACTTAACCACAATCTGGGCACATCACATTTTAGAACAATGTTGCGGAATCTCTCTGCACAAATGAAAAATAGAGCACTCGATATTGTATCTAATACAAGACATCAAACAGCGGACAAAATATCTGAGAAACACATCCAGGGGCATGAGTGGACAAACTGGTATATTCATAGTAAATACTTTTCATGATTTGAATATCATTACGAAATAACGAAAGCCAAAAATAGACTTTAGCGCCCTCTTGCGGCTAATCACATTTCTATATACTTTGCTATATGTAATATCCGTCACCCACCACAGGAGGGCCCCAAAGACCGTACAACATCACCTATATTTATCCAGAGACATTGTATTGCTCGGAGGTTGCTCTTAATAGTTTCGGAGGTTTAGAAGTGTTTTCGGCTGTTTCATCTGATGTCAACTCAGACTTAGATGTTTTTCGAAGGGAGATTTATGGGTATCAGGAGATCTGAGACAAACATAGCCAAAAGTTTACATTTTCTCTCCATTTAATCTCACTGATGTCTAGGATAAATAACTATAAAATAAATAATTGAGATATAATCAGTATGCCAATTTGATACAATTCATAACTACATAATACAGAGAATTTCGAAAAATACAAAGTGTACAATCTACTGTATAATAAAGTATGCTGTATAATTAAACCCACAAATGGTGTAATATCTCTTGGTGCAAAAGATCAACACTGGTGACCAACATTGTGATTCATAACCATAGCAGAATTTTTACCCAGCAACACCCCCACACATACAAAAAGAAAAGGCTGAGAGAGGACATGCAGTTGGCAGACCAGAGGTGCTTAAAGATCTTACCCTGTCTGAAAATAACACTTACAAAGCTCTCAACTAACTCCCACCCCCACAAGGCAAACTATGAGCTAGACTAAAAATAGAGCATGCCCATTCCTACAATCTCTAGGAGACCATACCGATGTGAAAGCACGCTATCTATCTATCTATCTATCTATCTATCTATCTATCTATCTATCTATCTATCTATCTATCTATGTATCTATGTATCTATCTGTCTGTCTGTCTGTCTGTCTGTCTGTCTGTCTATCTATCTATCTATCTATCTATCTATCTGTCTGTCTATAGATCTATCTGTCTGTCTGTCTATAGATCTATCTGTCTGTCTGTCTATCTGTCTATCTATAGATCTGTCTGTCTGTCTACGTTATCTGTCGACATGTTTGTTAGTAGACTAGATTTAGGCTACAAACTGATCGATTTCTTTAATATCGTGCACAGTTGTAATTTGAAATTCCACCCAATAATATTCTATCTATCTATCTATCTATCTATCTATCTATCTATCTATCTATCTATCTATCTATCTATCTATCTATCTATCTATCTATCTATCTATCTATCTATCTATCTATCTATCTATCTATCTATCTATCTGTCGACATGTTTGTTAGTAGACTAGCTTTAGGCTACAAACTGATCGCATTCAATTTGGCAGTGGCACCTGACTCTTTGGCGCTCCCTGTAGGTCCCCATTGAAATGAATTTGCTACCCGCGGAAAAACACCAGTAAACATAGGCAGAGCGGCTTTTAACCTGAAGAAGAGCTGAAGTGGGCGGGACTACGTGGCCCGATCTTTGACTGATTTATCTGGCGTAAACTATTCTTTCTAAAGTCAATCCCATTTTTTTATTTACACGGTGTATTTACAATTGATATTTTCAGATATTTTTCATATAGCATGTGTACCTTGTCAAGACTGACTTTGAAACAGCAAGAATGTGATGTTGTCGTGTGATACCTGTTACTTTTCTCCGCGTTGGTTAGAACGGCCCAAAGTCGCTCGTGATTAAAGTGAAATGTTCTGGGTCCGATTGACAGAACTTGGAATACATATAAATCAGCAATAAATATTCAGTCTCTTATAAGACAGATGCCTCTGATAAGTGCCGCTCAACAGATAGTGAGCTCTTCTGATAAAATGTTCTCTTTTTAGAAGCGGCTAGTTAAAAGTGGCTCATAGAGGGGTTTGCGCATGCGCCTTCACTAATGGCTTGAGTGCATGGAGGAGCGGGTTTTCACACATGCGCACTGCGGGAAGCATTCAGCCCCTCCATGACATCCAACAGGACTGACTGCTGCTGTTGCGCACACAGAAAGAGTAGCGATCGTCAAATACATGATCCGCCTAATCTCTCCAACCCCTCGGCCTGCCAAATAATATCGCGGTAAAGTGGAACCAACGGCCCTAAAGAAAAGGAACCGTGATTTCACCGTCATCTTTTGACTTTAATTGACTGGGATTTGTCGAGGATGAGGTTGATCCAGAGCCCGCACGCGGATGGAGAAGAGAAGCACGAGCTGGCTCCTCCATTCAGAAACCCGTTCGTGCATGACTTAAGATTCACAACATTTCAAAAGCTTCAGGTAGGAACTCCGATAATATCTTATGCGTGATGTGGATGGCTAATGTAGGCCACGGCCAGTGATACTGCCTGTAGGTTTCCCATCAGTTCCTCTCCGGCCTGGTCAAATGAGACTTTTCATCCGGTGCTACATGTTGCACACAATTTTAAGAGCCTCGGGAATGGTAATGCTAGCGATTGCACGTTTATTGCAGCAGAAGTGTTATCAACACATGAGTAGGCTAGTACATGTAATACTAAAATGTGACTTTTGTCTATATCTGCATTATAGATACCAGGTGGTGCATCTATCGGTCTCCCTCAAAAACCAAGGTTATGCATTTGGCAGACGCTTTTATCCAAAGTGGCTTGCAGTGCATCACATTAGACATGTGTGTGTGTGTGTGTTTGAAACATTTGGGGTTGACGCTGCTAACACTGTGCTACACTATGTGAGCTAAGAGCAAATGTATAAACGAAATGAAGTTTTATCAAAATGCTCATGTCTACCTACTTTCCCAAACCTCAATCACATGAACAGAAATGATTAATGAGATGAAGAGTTAGATGTGTCTGTTGTTGAATGAGTCACACTGCATGTGTCATATTCTCATGTTAATCTTTGACTTGGTTCGTCCCGTTATATTTCAGCGCATCAGCACATATAAAGGTGTGTGACCTGACCAGACTGCAAAGCAATTAACATAAACCTAATCGACCTCTCAGGGATCCTTTAGCATGTCAATGCTAAAAGCTTTGGGTCTCAAGTCTGTTCCTGTGAAATCCTTTAAATCTCTAATTAAAAGAGCTCTTGATTTGTCAGGTAATGGGCCATTGACAAAATGTGCTTGCTTGTCAGACACATTATGCATGATCACTTGTAAAACAGGGACTAAACATGACCCTGTTCATCATTCAGTTTGCCTTGTTTGCTGTCATGGCCTATAACCACAGCGTCACGTTTTAACACATTTACACATGAGAAACTGTTGTATAAAAACAAGTATTGCAGTGGTCAGACTAGATTTTGAGCATGCAAAATTCGTTCGGACGGTGCTGTGAAAATAGTCGGGAGTGTTGCCTCCATCTTTTACATTTCTGTACCGAGAGGTCACACTGTGAGGTTTTGATCTTCTGGTCTCTTTCGGGAATTCGCAGGACATAGTTCACCTTGAACTTTGCTTAGTAAGCAAAATATGATAACATCAAAAAGATGTCATAGTGTTTTGTTTACTGTTCAACTTGTTTACCCTCCAGCTACAACTAAACGCTGACCATAGTTGTATTAAATATGGGTAGAAAATGCGTTGGATATATCAACAGATTAAGTCCATTTTCATAGAGCCTTCTAGGCTATATGGGCATTGTTTAAAAACCCACATTATGTATAATGTATAAGTTTAATTATATGCCTGTGCATACACACAATAAGTAAAAAAAAAATAAGTAAAAAGCTTGATAGACTGATGTCCATTATATAAGAAGTGTTGGATTTGTATTATCAGAGCTTTCCGACTTTCATTCACGTGAATGAGGGTACATGTCTCAATCAACAGCTCTGTCAGCATTTAAGTGGCACCGAAATGGGTCAGGGAAATCTGCGCTTTGATTCGGTCCAGATATATACCGGATATATAGGTGGTTTCCGTACCCAACCTTATTGAACGGGCTTGCGTTTCCCGTCTATCACATCCGTATGTATATGAATGGAAGTCTAAGGAACGAAAAGTCAAGTGTAACCGCGGCTTAATCCTGTGGGTGTTCTGGTTTATGCCTCCACATTAGCCAAATGTATGCACCTCTTCTGCTTTATAGTTTGATAATGTTCAGTTCAGAGGGTGTGTTCACAGAAATTCTAGGGTTTATTATACCCTGAAAATACCCCGCAAAGCTTATTAAACATGGTCATCCGGGTACAGTGACTGAGTCATCTTGACTGGTGCAGTTTAATTTATTCAACATGAATAAGCCTAATTAATAACAAAATAAGATTATATCTATGATTAAACCAAAATGTATATTGTTTGAATTTATGTCTTTCCTTAAAACCAACCGACATGCTGACATGCTCATCAATCTTTCAAGCTAGGAGTTTAAAGTGATGTTTACATTAGCCCCGCTGTCATACAAAAACTTTTATTAAAAACAAAAACGATCCTTATTGATCTCCGAATATTATTTTTGCTTTAAATGCCCATCCCTAACATAAATGTCAAACAGACATGTGGGCAACCACGGCTGTGTCTGTTTTCCCAGAAATGTATCGAAAGCCAACAGTATCACAAATCGCGTGCTTTGGATCGCCATATTAATATTCAAACGCAGATTTCTTAACAGCGCCAGGCTTTAAATAAGCGCCGTCTGGTGCGAAATGAACGTCATATGCCGCCATGCGTTTAAGTAACGCTGTGCGCCGATCAACGTTAAGTTGACGTCAAACGTCACTCAAAATGCAAACGTATTAGCTAATATACATAGCACCTCCTCTTCTGGATTTGAGCTCTCTACGGCAAGTCGGATGCCGGTGTCATCTCAAATCCATATCCAGCTTAATCCTGGCGCCGTTAAGAAATTGGCATTTTAATATTAATACGGCGATCCAAAGCACGCGAATTGTGATACTGTTGGTTTTCGATACAAATGCAACCCCAGAGTTTTCTAACTAAAATGTGGTCTGCATTGTTTCCAAAAGTCTCCGTTTTAGAGAGTAGTGTTGTCACGATACTGGGATTTCTAACTTCGATTCAATACCTAAAAAAACTAAATCGATATTCGATAGCACGAGGAAAAAACTTCCAAGACTAGACAATGAGTTATATTTTTACATTATTTATACATTTTGAATCTTGTTAATTTTACATAAAAATTACTATATAAAATCAAGTTGTATTTGTCAGTATTAAGGGACCACGCCTTACATAAATATTTGTGTTTTTGAACATAATTTAAAATATGTTGGCTTCGTAACTCTGTCTCCTCTCCAACAATAAGCTGGTGTGTGGTGGGCAAAACAACGCGCAATATAGCGCAATATGGGTGACGTCGCAACATCCAGGTGGATGCTGCACATTGGTGGTGGTTGAGGAAATTCCCCCTTCCATGTAAAGTAGGGCTGTAAGGAAAATAGGAAGCTTTGTAAACCACTTAGGGACTAGGGTTGTCACGATACTGGAATTTCTAACTTCGATACGATACCTTGAAAAATATCGATATTCAATATAATTTTCGATACCACAGAGAAAAAAACTGCCACAACATTAAGGGGGTAATTTTTTTTTTTAGAAGTTGTTTGAAGCCAGGTTTCTCAACAGTATACACAGGAACCTGATCCATGCATATGTACACTGCTACAGCCCTGTTCAGCTTCTTAGCTTCATTTGAGTTTGCTTCATACATTCTTTGCTGTTCAAATACAGCTGGTAGTGTAGGTTGTGAGTGTGTTGTTTTTGTTGGAGGGCGAGCCTCATCTTCTTTCTGGTGCTACAAGAGAATGCCAAACTTTAATAAACATATTTTTTTTTACCACACTTTTAAAATGAACTGAACTATCTAACTAATCTTAGAACTTAAGTTAATGGTAATAGATATTTGTTAACATGAATAAACAATGAAAAATAATTCCAAAACATGTATTAATCTTAGTTAAAAGTTAATTTAAACTAACATTTACTAATACATGTATGTACTAATTAAAATCCAAAGTTCTATCTGTTAATATTTTTTTTCATTGGACCTGAGCAAACATGATCCGTTGTTTTTTTATTACATACTGTCATCAAAGATTAAAATATACTGTAGCAAATGCATTGCTAATCGTTCATAAATGCTGGTTAGTACATAACATT
Source organism: Triplophysa bombifrons (assembly GCA_029783895.1). NCBI lineage: Eukaryota > Metazoa > Chordata > Actinopteri > Cypriniformes > Nemacheilidae > Triplophysa > Triplophysa bombifrons. The sequence continues at coordinate 12,870,468 of CM056455.1, forward strand.
ATTTGATGAACAGATTTTAATGCTGGATTCACATATCACCGATCCACACGACAAATTACAGAATTTAAGTAATCATTTTTTGAATTAAGTTAATTAAGCACAAGTTAATTTACATTTGACCACAGTTAAAGTATTTAAAGATTCACAGTTAAAGATTCATCAGTCGGATTATATTAACTTTAAGAATTACGGTGAAAAAACGAGACAACACTCATATTAGCAACAATACTAGGCCATCTTGGTTAATGTTTCAGTAATGTTAAAATAACAACAATTACCAACCTCTCAAAATTCTTTATATAGATCCGGGTGTCTTGTCTTTCAGGTGCTTTGCTATATTAGAGTTGTTAGCGCCTTTTGTCAGCACGGCTCTGTAGCAACTCTTGCATTTTTGCTTGTTTGTTTCCTTCGGCTTTCCATGTTCATTTGCTTCATATCCAAAATATTTCCAGATAGCACTCCTGCTGTGTTCTTAATCAACCAAAGCCGGTTGCGGAGGTACGACGGCGTTTTAGTGCCACATTAAAAAAAAAAAAATCCGAGATTTTTTTTCTTCTGAATAAATTCAGTTTCCTACATGATCGCTGCAGTGTCCTTTTACTAATTATAACTCCGTGATGATGTGACAAAAGACAAACAATTTCCTTATTAAATCATAATCTAAAGTAGGATTTAACCAAATCCTCCACAGCCATTATTTCTAGCAATTCTGTTATTTTTCTCAAAATATTACGAGTTTATTCTACGAGTTTATTCTCGTAACATTTCGACTTTAATCTCGTAACATTTCGACTTTATTCTCGTAACATTTCGACTTTATTCTCGTAACATTTCAATTTTATTCTCGTAACATTTCGACTTTATTCTCGTAACATTTCGACTTTTTCCTCGAAATCTTGGATTTTTTTATTTTAAACGTGGCATTTAAACGGTGTCGTACGGAGGCGCCGCACACACCATATTTATATTCACTTCACTTTGCTATTTAACCAGAGCGAATGAGACCGGCATTGCGGTCACGTGTGGTGTTTGTCAACGCGCCTTTGGAGATAAGTGAAAGTGACAGCTCGGCTAGGATCGGTGTATCGATACTTCGGGAAATTAGTATTGGTACCAATCAGATATTTCAGTATCGATATTTATCGAAATATAGATATTTTTGACAAGACCATTAGGGACACAGTTTGTGTCTTGTGCTTCCATTTCTCCCAGAGACTTCTCTCTCTACCGCATATGTGAGTTAAGCACACGTGACCACAGGTGCAGAGTAGGTAGCATCTTGACCTTTAGCATCTTGACCTCTGAACGAATAGAATAAAACATATCCTAAAATATCCCCATCTCTTTACAATGCGCATCGCACAAACATTTTTGCATCGAGAAATATCGTTATCCTTAGTATCGTTACACCCCTAATGTAAAGCGCTTTGAGTGTCCAGAAAAGCGCTATACAAATGTAACAAATTATTATTAAAAGAGATTAATAAATGCTTGTTCAAATGTATTGCTCATTCTTTGTCCGTTAATGATAGTTAATAGCCTACATTCATATGATTGCCTTTTTTTTTGTGGATTTTATTTACATATAATAGTTGATCTGCGCACATATAGGAAGAGGAACGCAAACTTTAAACAGAAGAACTGTTGCAAATACACTGCATTTGCTATGTTTCTAACATTAACAACTTTTACCCGAATGAATGTGATGAGTGGATGAAATCATTCATCAGCGCACATGCATAGAGCACTATGGTAAACACGGAAGTGCAAACGTGTATAACAGACGAGAACTGTTGCGGAGTCTGTACCCGCAACAGCATAATTTCAAACATCAACTTAACCAGAGCGAATGAGACAAGTGTATGAAATCATTGATGAGCACACATAAAGACAGAAACGCATGCATTAAACATGAGAACTGTTGCGGAGACTCTGAACTGACATAAACAACATTTAACCAGGGCGAATAAAATGAGTGGATGAAATTATTGATCAGTGCACATACAGCGGAGAAAATAAGTATTTGACACATCAGCATTTTTATCAGTAAGGGGATTTCTAAGTGGGCTATTGCCACAAAATTTCCACCAGATGTAGCCATTAGGCCAAATATTGAATTCATACAAAGAAATCAGAACATTTAAGTGTACAAGTTCAGTCATAATAAATAAAGTGAAATGACGAAGGGAATAAGTATTGAACACACTTTATTTAATACTTTGTAGAAAAGCCTTTGTTGGTGAGTACAGCTTCTAGACGCCTCTTGTATGGAGAGACCAGTCATCTGCATTGCTCAGGAGTAATTCTGGTCTATTCTTCCACACAAATGGTCTTTAAATCTTGAAGGTTCCTTGGGCCTCTTTTATGAACTTTGATTTTCAGTTATCTCCATACATTTTCTATGGGATTTAGGTCAGGTGATTGACTGGGCCATTCAAGCAGCTTGATTTTATTTCTTTTTTAAACCACTTTGTTGTGTCCTTGGCCTTGTGTTGGGATCATTGTCTTGCTGAAATGTCCACCCTCTTTTCATTTTTAGCTTTCTAGTAGATAGCAGCAGATTTTTATCCAGAATGTCCCGGTACATTTCTCCATTCATCCTGCCTTCAATAATATGAAGTCTGCCAGTACCCCTTGCTGAAAAGCAGCCCCAAACCATGATGCTTCCACCCCCAAACTTAACAGGTTCAGGTCGCTTGTACACGCCCCAATCTCTTGTCTCCTCCCCCACGTCAAATCAGGGACACAAAGCGAGGCACAAAGAAAAGTGAAGGGCAAAGAGAAAACAGTGTCGCAAGAGAGCGATTGGCTGAAACGCGGATTTAAAGGAGCGATGCAAAGGAAAAGATGTGTTGCAAAATTATTACTGCTGAATTTTTACTTTGCTAAACTTGATTTTTTCTCTCTGTGCTTTACTTTTCTTTTGCAGATTCCTGAGTTTTACTTGCGAAGATGCAATTTTTGGCTTAATAGCCTATTTTTATTTGCAAAACTTATGTTTTGTATGCAAATTATTTATCTGTTGCAAATATATATGACCCTATTTTGGCTCCATACGCTAGTGTAATGCAGCCTTCCCGAATGCTATCGTTGTAATAGGACACACAGCGAGAATTATGGCGGAGTACAGACGAATGCGAACAAGTAAAGTGTGGGAAAGTTTTACCAAATTGAAAACAAAAAAATGCGGTTGTGTGCAATGCATGATAGGCGGAACTTGCCTTTCACGGCACCACAACCTGCATGCTGGGGCATTTTAAAACGGAAACATCCCGGAGCAGGAGAGAGGTGACTGTTTTCCATCTAGAGCTAACTAACTAACTTAGCGGTAAATCTCATTATGAGAGAATGCAATAATGATAGCAAAGATAATGACAACAATAATCATATAATTACAGTTATGTTATTATTTGTTTTGCAAAGTAAAAAGCTTTGATTGAGCTTAAAAGTCAAGCCTGTTTTGATTATTATAACACTATTAGGTATTACATGAGAGGAAAATGATTATAAGAGAGCGATGTTAAGTGATAGGAGTCTTATATCTTGACTTCATTTTTAAAATATTTTCTTCTGTTACTTGCTCTTTTTCATTAACTCTTTCACCGACATTGATGATGTATCTCGTCATTTTAAGAAAAACGGTTCCCTGCCAAACGAGTTATTACGTCAATCAGTGTGCAGGTGGCGCTGTTGCACACCTTTGTGAAAAAGTACAGAATACCAGAACCTAGAACGTACATTTCTTATCGGTTTTAAATGATTGTTCTGAGTGTAATCTGGGCGGAATCTTTGACAAAAAAACCTTATGATCTCAAAATGATCTTTTAATCAAAGTGATGCATTTTTGAATAAACCTACCCACATCTAAGGAGTAATAAAAAAAAAGAACAAATCAAGATTGAAGAATACGGTTTCCTTTATTTTAAAGCAGAGACTCTGTTCTTTCATTGGAGATATTGTTTGTCCATGTATTCTTTACAGAAAATGCAGTGTGAGCCATTAAAGTTTGGTTAAAATGTAAAAAAACGCTGGCGTAGGCTGGCAACTTTTAAAAAAAAAAGGCTGACAGGGAAAGAGTTAAAAAGAACTGTTGTCATAGAAATGCTGCTTAATGCTTCTGTCAAGAGATTTGTTTACATTTAAAAAAAAAATTGGACTGCAATGTACCTGATTTATTTATTTATTTTTATTTGTATTTAAAAGTTTGTAGAGGGTATTTGTGTGATTCGAGTTGGACAGAATCAGCAAACTTAAAGAGAGTAACCAGTTGGTTCAAGTTAACTAAAACAAATTTCAAAAGCTGAATTGATTTTATTCATTACGGAAATTATCTATAACTCAATGTTTTAATTAGTTTGCAAAAGCTGAATAATCATTAAAAACGTACTGATTTGTCATTGAAATAATAGCTGATTAGTCGATTAATCGGTCTAATAATCGTTAGATTAATCGACTATCAAAATAATTGTTTGCTGCAGCCCTAATGACGTTGTGAGTAGCAATTTCTGCGTAACCTTATTGTCTTACAAATGCAAACCCTGTTTCAATCCTCTCTAACTATTGTCGCACTTAGGACATACGAGAAAACGCTGAACTCGCAGAGAAAGACACTGCTATAACTTTCTTTCGTTGTAATGAACAAGCTTTACAGAAATTATGTTGGTTACAAGTCTTCCGAACAAGGCGGTCACAAGTCTTCTTTCCCGACCGGAAATACGGACCAGTGAGTGTCGGTTTGTCGATCCAAAAAAATATCTTCCCGAACGCTAAGTGATCATTGTCCATCCCGGGACTTTCGATCGTTATAACCTGGGTTTGTCGGAACGTTCTCCACTCGGCCTACTTTAATGTTCCATTTTACATCAAACAACAGCACACAAGTTGTTTCTTAGACATTTTGATCGCTGGCCAGTGGCTACATCTGCTCTTGCCTGAAAATGACTCGCAGCATGTCTCTGGCTGAAGGTGGACCCAAGTGCTCATAAAGCGGAGTCTGTGAGCGGTCATGGGCAGGCGTAAATCAATGTGACATCAGATTTTTAGGGGATCCCCAACAGCCTGTGTTGTGTCACTGTTGTGGCATAAAGGTGGTTAAAAAATAAGAATAGATGGATTTGTATAATTACAGGGTGTTTCTGCACACACGCTGGCGACTGGTAGATAAACATTTAAAAGTGCATTTTCTGAGATTACGGTCCTTCAAGGTACAAACTTGCATTTTAAAATGAAAGTGAAGAACGGTGTCATCACTATAGCAATCAATTCATATGTGTACTTTTTACAGTACACTTTTATCGTATTACTTATGTGATCGTTTAGGAGTCTGTAAGAAGAATATACACATACTGTGCTTAAAAGGAGCCTTTGAAAGTGTAATTCTTGTAAAATAGTGTATTGTAACTTGCGGAGTTTCATTATTATAAAATCTTTTAATATATCAATATTTTTTATGTGGATTCTTTTATGTGGTGGGTAGGTGGGTGTATTGGGGACACCTCTGTGGCTGTTCCCCAGGGGCACCATGAGGTCTAAATAAGCCTATGAGTAAGTGTTTATTGCAGAGTCTAATTCATAGTAATAATACATTGCTCAAAACTTTGAAGCACCTTCTCAAACTGTTCTGAAGCATGCTTTTTGTTTATGTTTGTTGGCAGACACTGCTATTATTCAAATGTTCATAATCTAAGTTTAAAAAAAAAATCATTCTTATTACACAGCCTGCAGCTCATAACTGCGTTTTTAATTATATTTAGCTTTTTCTAGCCTGACAAGAAAATAGACGTTCTTGTGGTCGAATGCATTTAAACAGCCACAACAGACCGCATAGGGACATAATGCGTAAACGAGGGAAAACAACAAGTCAGGATTTAAACTTTGGCTGAAGACTTTAAAGGTTGTTTTAATGACTGAAAACCAAACAAGCAGAATGTTTTCTCCATTTCAGATTTCTAACACACACCACAGTGTTCAGCGTGTCTCGCAACTGTCAGAGCAGAAAAAAATCTGCTTCCCTCTGTATGTTTATCTGCCCCGGTCGTGGTAATTTGTAAATTGTGTGCACATGTTTCGTCCTTTTAAAAGATCGACCAAAACGCATCTTAATTCCAAGTATAAACAGAGTCCGACCCATAGAGGCATTTAAGCAGGAAAGTTAACATGCACGTTTTAGCCAGAAGTTTCATCTTTTATTAAGGCATGGCTGCAGAGTTGCTTTGTCTCACACGCCAGAGGTAGAGAAATTCTCCCGAACAGAAACAGTATTGATAACGTCAGAGATAATCTAGCTATACAATGCAGACAACTGTTATAATTTAGCAGCAGGGCTCGTCACCAGGTTTTCATACCCGTGAAACTACCCCAGAACTACGCTTAGCTGCTCCCAGATGCACCTGCCTGTTAATCGGCCTAGTTTGCGGCACAATCTGCCAATGCTGATTAATTGAAAAAAACCCATCAATCGGTCGACCTCTACTCTTAAATGTTACTGGTTTAATCTTGAGCTTACCAATACAGTCTCCTGTCTCACAGGCAATGAGTCTTTTTATACTTTTCAAATGAGACCTGTTTATTTTCTACAGCGAGAAATTGTAAATAGAAACAATATGGTATGAGCATGTTTTGTGGGCATGGGACCCGTTTATACCTCTTTTTTATGTGCTTACATAAAGGTTAATACAAACAAAAATTAAACTACTATTTGTTATTCCATTTTTTTATTACTCATCAATACTCTACTACTATTGTTAACGACACAAATTACTTTTTAAAGTCGTAGGAAGTCATTGGGGGTTTTCAACAACAGTGTAAATAATGACAAAAAACATTTTTGCATCAAGTAACTTTTTAATTACCTCATGGGTATGGCAAATAAGTGTAGAACAGGTTTGTTGTTTGTACAGTTTCTTGCAATGAACCAGCATAATGATCCTTCTGGCCTTTGATTCATTCCTGTGCTCTTTCATGGATAGCAAAATATTTTTAGAAAAGCTCATCCCACGCCTCTGCTTACTGATATGGGATTTGGCCGCCTGTTGTTCTGTAATCAACTCAATGAAATTGACTCGATGAAAACTGTCAAGGCATTCTGAACCTCTTCCAAATCGCACAGTGCCAGTGATGTTAATTGGTCCCTTTAAAAGCTATCAGTGTGCAAATGCAGCCTAGTGCTGATAAGAACAATACAAATATTGACATAAGATATTCTCTGTGCCCAGTCTGCAGATAAGATATAGTTCTGTTTAATAAAAATGTGTGCATGCTGTTTCAAGATCCTAGTCTAAGGTTATTCAGTCTCCCATTTACTTGCATTTACTCTGTCTCTGGACGGGATTTTCTTTCTAGACTTTTTAATAAATGAACCAGTGATTGACCAGTGTATTGGCTGGAACTGTTAATCAGATATTTGGGTATTTTAAGGTTATTAGACAGCCCTGGGCAGTTAACAGTTTTGGCTTTTTTTGACAGTTTATAATGAAAAGAGATTTTCAATTCATTTAAGATTTTTTTAATTGAAAAATGTAATGTTATTGATAATGTTATTTGCATTATAGTCACAAGACCAAATGTTTTGGTGTGTTGAAGTCCCTCTGGGAAGTTTGTATTAACAAGTTCAAATCGTAATTATAATATAAGTTGTGTCAGTTTGGTCTGAGCAGGGTGACGGCGTATCTTATAACAAAAAGTGATTTCTCTCGGGCCCTATGAAAACTGAATTCAAAATCTGAATTCCCAAATTCCATATTTTCTGGATTCTTTGTTTTCAGTTTTTTTAACGATACAATAATAATATTTTTGGCCACACGAAAAATACAATTAAAAACTAGATTTACATTTATTCATTTGGCAGACGCTTTTTATCCAAAGCGACTTACAAGTAGGGTGCAGTGGGCAGCTATCACTGCAGGCAAACAGGGGTAAGGTGCCTTGCTCAAGGTTATTTCAGTCATTTCCTGGTGGCACTGATAATTGAACCAGTGACTTTCTGGCTACGAGTCGAACTCTCTAACCACTAGACCACAACTGACCCACTAAAAACTACTATATAAATACAATAAAAACTATAGAAGGAGACTGAGGTACTTGAGGTTTTTTTAACCTTACAGTTACCTTTCAGGAAACCGCTTATATCATTCGTACAGAGACATGCATTTCATAACATTTTATTACCGCATCACGTAAATCATATGACCCTATATGTCATATGTTCAAATGTCCACCTATTTCCTTTTCTGTAACTAACTTGTTGCGTATGTGAAACACAAAGTCATCGAAATTGGTACAAATAAACCCTGAATATCATCATATTGCTATTTAGAAATGTAATTTAAACCATTCAATCTTGTCGTATCTCTTTGCAGATTGGTTTGATGACTGTAACGCTGTTTCCCATCCGGCTCTTCGTTGCTGCGTTCATGATGCTGTTAGCCTGGCCGTTTGCCTTCATCGCCACCATGGGTCGCTCGGAGTCCGCGGTGGAGCCACAGTGCTTATGGAGAAAGTGAGATCTTCTCTTCCTCTATTTAAACATACACGAAGAGATAACATTCATTTATTCCTTGGGGGAAATTATTTAGCAGGAATCTGGGACATAAATGTAACCGAGTGCCAATAACCAAATAAAGCAAATCTAGTGCATTGAACAAATAGTTGGAAAACAGAATGAGGAATATTGGGTTACACTTTATTTTAAGGTCCAATTCTCTGTATTAATAGACAATTAACTATGACTTTTGCCTCAGTAAACTCCTAATTTGTTGCTTATTAATAGTAAGTAAGGTAGTTGTTGGGTTTATTGGGTAGGATTTATGAAGTAGAATATGGTCATGTAGAATGATATTGAGAATTGGTCCCTATACTTAAGTGTTACCGAATATTATATATGGTGTATTAAAGGGGTCATTTGACTCTGCTAAATTATATATTATTGTTTGCTCTAGATGTTATACAATGTGTATACACGATTTAAGCTTAAAAAGCGCTGTATTTTCCACATACCATACATGTTTGTATCTCCTCTTTGCTCCGCCTTTCTGCTGATATTTCACAAAGCTCATCACTCTGAAAAGCGATTTGTGCTATGATTGGCCAGGTCACTAGTGGATAGTGATTGGTCGAATAATGCACAGAAATTCAACGCCTCTTACCATATTCGGAACACCATGCTGCGCCGACGACGGTACAATGAGATTTACAAGACCGTCCACCTTAGTTGCGTATACATTTGTGCGGTCTTAGTCAAATCATTCCTCAAAGTGACGTACATGGGTGTGGGTGTGGTTACACGAGGCGTTTCAGGCAGGTCTGGGTTAGCATTCGCTTTTAGATAGAATGCATCTTTTTTTCCGACATTTAAATTTTTGCAATTTTACGTGTCTAATACATGCAACTTATCACACCAAAGACACAGAAAGAGACGTATTTCCGCCATATGACCCCTTTGAGAAATAAACAGTGAGAAGTGTCATGTTTCCAACCCATGTTTCCTAGTGAAAACGGTGTATAAACATATTTTATACTGCACTGTGGATTATCTAATGCCACAGTATGGCTAGGCGATATGGCACAAATGCAAATTCTATCGATTTTTCTATATTGATCGATAACAATATTTATTTAGATATTTAGACAAATTATTTTAAATACAGTTTATTAACAAAACAGTCTAACAAAAGTTAACTTCAAACTAGTAAAAATTAAATCAAACTAAGTCAGTGATGTTACCTAATAAGATATGCACTGTTGCAACAGAGAGGATATTATGCCATAAAACAACATGTACCAGTTCATTCAGTCTCGTTTTGACTCAGTTGACTTGTTAAGAGAGTGTTCATTCAGTACATTCAACCAATGAAAGGGCTTTCTTACTGCGTATATTCGAACCATATTGGCTCAGCACCTGTGCACATACATAACGCTGCAATAATGTTTTGTTTGAAAAGTGGGATTCATTCAATGCATTCAGTGAACCTTTCAAAAAGACATCTCACATTATCTGTAGAACATTTTTTAATCATGCCAGAATCTTCCATACAAGGTTCAATCTTTTATTGTGCAAACAAACTCACTTCATTACATCTCTAATCTGTACTGGGTTTGCTTCATATGCACCAGCTCATGTTAGCAGATATGTAAACAATGGATATAAAAACGTTTGTGCTTGAGCTTCGAAGTAACTCGCTTGCGATTTGTTTCGCAAGTTTGTTTTGTTTAACCGGCGATTGCGAAGGAAAATAAGACACTTGATAAACCGCGTGATGACAACTCGAGGTTAGTTTCACTTTTTGTTTCCGCTTCCTGTCATGTTTTCCTCCACATCTCGAGATTTCTTTGCCAAGTGCATTATGAAATTGACTTTGTACTTTGACGCGCATTTTAAAAGCTTCAAGCTGACTGTTGCTGCGTTTATTTCTGCTCTCTGTTAGACTGTTAAGATTATTCCATAACGGGTCAAAATGCCAATAGTTTATCATTGTTATCGACATAAATTCTATCGCGATTCGATTTGATATAGTTTATTGGCACAGCCCTATGCTACAGTGTTTATAGATTGTCTTTGCTGTGGTGATTTTGCTTTAAGATCCTCTAATTCATTCATGAAGAGGTTAATGACTTGAACAGATTTTCAATCCACGAGGGAAAGACTAGGAGTATTACACTTATAACATTGGGTTGGGTGTTGAAATGTTTTTTCATAAAAAAAAAAAGTAATTGGACTCATTACATGGACAAGTTTCAAAGTTCTATTGAATCTACAGCTTGAAACAAGTAACACAAGCAGGAAGTCTGGTTTCCAAACGAAAGAATCTTAAAGGTATACTTCACCCAAAAATGAAAATTCTGTCAACATTTACTCACTCTCACGTTGTTTCAAACCTGTATATATGTATTTCTTCTACTGAACACGAAAGATATCTGAAAGAATGTCAGTAACCAAACAGATCTGTTTGGTTGCTGACATTCTGATATTCTTTCAAATATCTAAAGCATACAGTGCCTTGAAAAAGTATTCCAGTATTTCATTTTATTCTAATTTGGTTATGCTGCTGCCTTATCTTAGCTACTTTAAATTATGATTATTTTACAGTAATCTACACTCCATGCTAGGGCTAACCAAAAATCTATATAACTGTGTTTTCAAGATTTATACCAGTTTCCCGGTACATGGCGGTATTTTTTAAACCACATTTTCTACTGACTGAGAGAGGAAATTGTTCTGTTGATTGACTTAAAATGACCTTTTATACAGTCATGGTGACAGTATCCCCCATCCTAACTGCAAAGTTTAGAATTATTTAACAAGTGAATAGCACACAAAGGTAACTTGTATAGATAATATTTAAGCAAATAAATAGAGACCAGGGCTGGAAATGAACATTTTTCCTTAGAAGGACTGATGCTCCCAACTTCAAGAGTTAGAAGCATCCACCGAAAAATTAATAGTTGAAAACAAAATAGTAACAATTGTACCATTTAAACATTCATGTGATGTCTGTTGTGTTTTACAGTCACAATGGATTTGTATTTTCCTGAAATAATATTTTTTATCATAAAACAAAGGCTTAAATTAGATGAAAATTAGAGCAAAGCGATCGGATCATGCTGTCAATCTTCCTTACTGACCCTTATTTCTCATCATAGCATATAGAGAAACAGTTCCAACTAAAAACAAATTTTGATATGCTTATATTGAGCAGATATGAGGGAAACACAATCCTTTTTTGAAAATGTTTGTTTGTGAGTATATTTAATATAATGCAAACGTGCAATTGCTTTACTTGTGCAGCTGTTCAGCCGCGAGGAAAGAAATATGTAACGTTACCAATCATGCACGAGACGCACGCAAACATCCAAACGCCTCGGTTAAGCGCATGTTTATATCGAAATATTATGATAAAATAGTGCTGCGGCATAGTAAGACGCATCCTGTGTGAATGGCCGGTCACAGTGCAACAGTGAAAAGGGACCCCACTGAAACAGTGTCGTGCTGCACTGCGTTCCGCGCATTTTTTAAGTGACATACACCGGTAATGCAGTATATAAAGTTCATATCATGATAAAAAACACACTGGTATTCGGTATGAACCGGTATATTGCCCAGCCCTACTCCATGCACAATAATGACTAAACAAAGAACAGATTTGTGACAGCTTTGCAAATTTATTTAAACTAAAAAACTTAAATAAGTAAATTGCATAAGTATTCATACCCTTGACCCAGAAGATGTTTAAAGCACCTTTAAGACTGAAATCTTTTTGGGTGTGATGCCACAAGCTTTAAATATCTGCATTTGGCAATTTTCTGCCATTCTTCTCCTCAGATCCTCTCAAACTCTGTCATGTTAGATGGAGATCAGCAGTAGACAGACATTTTCAGGTTTCTACAGAGATGTTCAGTTGGGTTCAAGCCCAAGCACTAGCTGGGCCACTCAAGGACATAGACAGAGTTGTACATAAGCCACTCGAATATTGTTTTAACTGTGTTTATCATTGTCATGTTGGAGTATGAACCTTCTGCCCTGTCCGAGGTTCTGAATGTTCTGGGCTAGGTTTTCATGATCATTATCTCTGTATTTTGTGCCGTTGAGCTTTTTCTTTTGACCTCATGTCTTGGCTTTTACTTTGATATGCATTTTCAGCTGTTGCACATTTTATTGAGAGGGATGTGCCGCTCCAAATCATACTTACTCAATTGCATTTGCCACAGGTTGACTCCACTCAAGGTGTAGAAACATCAACAAGCAAATCTAATGCTTCTGAGCTAAATTTGAAGTGTCCCAGAAAAGGATATTAATACTTATGCAATGTAATTAATTCAGTTTTTAATAAATTTGCAAAGTTATCACAAACATGTTTTTTTGTTTTTTCATTATTGTGCATGAAATGTAAATAAAATCAAAGGGGGGAACACTTTTGGAAGGCACTCTATTAGCTGTGATAAAACGTGTGTGGTCTATAAACAATTAGTCTTATGTGCATTGAGCCAGAGGTGAGATTAGTGATTTAGCAGTCTGTGCTTGATTGTCTAATGCTGAAACTGTGATATGACTCACACTGGAGAATAGACAGTCACATCGTTCTGATGACACTGAGTCTCAATGACAAACACGCATGTTGCTGCAGTCTTTCCAATGGCCTTTGCAAGATCCCCTTTGGGAAACATAAAGTATCTAAAGTCAGCCTTCCAATTAAACACTCTTTTATACAATGTTCAGTAATGTTAATAACTACTCATAACCTCACATGACCCCTAATAAAATAAGCAGTTGGCTATTTCGATTCGAGATTAAACTTGACTAAATTGTTCTCAAAAAGGATTTTTCTTTAGTTTAATGATTTGTTCTCACTTTGCAGGTTCGATCCGATTAAAGTGAACTCATGTGCTTGCTCTATTAGTGTTGTTCATTTGATTAAGTGTAAACACTGCAATTCAAACATTGGTGTGACTCAAGTATGTGGATCGAGACCCCTGAAAATTGGTTCTCCGTCCACTTTCAAAGAAACAATTGTGCGGTTCTTTCTTTCACACTAAACAAACAAACCTAATATAACAATTAATCCATTCTGAATCCAAAACCTGCAGCCTACATATTTCATGAGCTGATCTCTAACCCAGCCTTCTTCTGCAGGGTAGTGGACCTGGTGTTGAGGACCATCATGCGGGTCATGTGGTTTGCGGGTGGATTTCACTGGATCAGCATTAAAGGCAGACAGGCTCTGCCAGCAGAGGCTCCCATCCTCACCCTCGCCCCACACTCGTCATATTTCGACGCCATTCCCGTCACCATGACGATGGCGTCCATCGTGATGAAAGCTGAGAGCAAAGACATCCCTGTCTGGGGAAGTAAGTTTTTCTTTTCGTTTGTTTGCATTTTGTTCATTCATTCCTTTTTGCCGTCTCGCTTTTTCAAATAAATCTATTTAAAATATCCATACTTCATGGCAATTGGGTTTCGGATTTAATCATGAAATGCACTGCAGTACAGGTCATAAACTTTGTGTTTCCTCCTTATGACAATGCTTCCGTTTTGAAACCGCCGTTATAAAAAGACTATAAATAGTAACCTGTGCTCAGCTAACTTCAACAGTGAGATCGTCTTATCTGTGCAGATTGCAAATCAATAGTTAGTCAGCAGGCTGGTTCTCTAATGACATTAGCGGCCAGTGTTGATGGCCCTGTGGGACCCAGCAGACAAATAAAGAAAGAATTGAGCTGTCAATGATGGATTGCATGTGAGATGCACCAGTGCAAACTGCATAATCTCTGCTGCCTGGGTGTCTTTCTCTCTGAAAATGCATCCAATTATGCCACAAATACTTGCAAATGTACTCGCTCATTCGAGGTTCCCTGGGGATAAAGACATTTAGGAAAGCAGTTGTGGTTTTTCTGTGTTCTGCATTTCAACAGCAGGGCTATTAGGCTGTTGACAGGCAGTAGGACGTGTGCTTACCTGACAGCGCAGAACGTGAAGATCTAGAAATGTTGCGCTTGTAATTCTGGTCTGTAGTTGCTATATGCACTTGAAAAAAAGGTCTTGAGCATGTGCTGCCCGCCCCTCTTTTTTTTGACATACTGGCTGTCTAATGCACATAAAAACGGTAAGATCAATAATGACCTGGTGCAGTTTGATTGGCTGCCCTCTAGACAGCCTGCAGGGTTTAGGGCACATGGGTTATTATATTGTGTAAAATTAAGTTGTGCTCAAATTGTCATGTACACACTACAGCGTTTTGGACAGCAACCACAACTGTTTGAGTTTCACTTTACGAAACGTGCAATGGTTGTGGTGAAAATTCAAGTTCAATAAAATGCAGAACCAAGTGTTTGCTAATTTTAAGTCAAATAGTTGCCACAAAAACAACTGTCACAGATAACTCTCATAAACCCTCCTCCTATTCACACCCGTATGACTTTTCTATCTTTCTTTCTTTTCTATGACTTTCTTCTTTTGTAATTTTTCCTTTGAATGCAAGAAGATAATTTGATGAATGTCCAGTTTTATTCCGCTTTAAAGTGAGCCTATTTATTGAATTCACCCAATTGCATGTTCTTTAAATAGGTAAATGATAACTCAATAACTGAATTTCTAAGTTATCTAGTCCCTGATCAACCAGATAGGTGTTGAGCTGCACGCTAGAGTTCATTCCCCATATAGTGTCGAACAGTGTCCATCACTTCTCTCCTGCTCTGCTGTGATCTATAACCACATCGGGCTTCATCTAAATCATCAGCCCTACCCCCATACACCTCCAGAGCTCTGAAGGATGTGCTGAAGAATTGAACCCAAGGGATTGTGAACTCATTCCAGCCTCCAGCACATGCTCTCTTCCCTATAGCAGAATGATTGGATGTTCAGAATGACAAGGTTTGAAGGACATACAGATTTGAAGGGTCTAAAATCCATCAGTGTACCCAAACTCAGCAGCGAATGTAGAGAAGTGAAAGAGGAAGCATCGTCAGCTGAATGTCGTGATGAATCGGAATAAGTTAATAATAAAACAAACATTCTCTTGTCACCTATCCAATCAAATGGTGCTGGTGCTCTGCTATCGGTGAACTGTGTTGACTTGCAAACTTTAGCAGCTGGTGATAAGACATTTTATAGTATATTTAGATAGAAGTGAATGCGTACCGCCAATTTTTGGTTTATCAACGTTCGTCAAGATATCCTCTACTGTGTTCTGAAGAAGTTAGAAAGTCATACAGGTTTAAAATGACAAGAGGGTAGTGTTGTCATTCGATTAAAGAAATTAATCTGATTAATCACACATTTTTTTTCACACATCACACATTAATCTTGATTAATTTCATATAACATTAATGTTTTTGTCATACCTGCAAACTAGTCGCTTTTCGGCGAAATTCGCGCTTTGAATCGAAAACAGATAATTTATGTGAATCGTCTAAATCCAAAGAGGTTTTTTTTCTGTGGGAGGGGGGGTCTTGGGCATCTACTCTCGAGTGACTGAAATGTCTTTGGTCAAGTACCTAGATTCGTTTGGTCAACCAGAATCAAGATAACAGCTAACCGCCTCGTCTTTTTTTGGTCCTTGGGCCAACCAGAATCGCATTCTAAACGGCATGTTTGCCTCCGTGCTGAATGGTCGACTGCAAAGTGTCTGTCAAAGAGAAAAATGCGTTGATATTTATTATTCAGGTCACCCGTGTGATGGAAACGGCTACGTTATGAGAGACAGTTACTAACCTCCCTTTCGAATTTCCACTTCTAGAGCTCTGCCCTTCTAAGTAAGTGAGGCACTTGGGTGCAATTTATATCCGTCCGAAGTTTCAGTCGCAGAACTGTAGTTTACAGGTGATATTTAATAATTAGGAGCCGCGGGGATTACGTTTGTTTTGCTTGTATCTGCTTTTTTACCTTGCTTTTTTATGAAAGCTCTTATAACTCTCTTAACATCAGTCCGCACTTTATTTTCTCAAACTATCACTTTAAGTAAACAAACACCAAATAGGTGGTAAAATATCAAGTAAAAGTTATTAAAGGTTTCCTTTTTTGTATATTTAGTTTTCAGTAATTTTTATTGCTTACTTTACCCACCCCTTTCCTGAACAGGCATTCAAAAAAGCTTGCATTTGTTTCCTGTAATAGCTTTTCTTTTTATAATGTCCTCCATGTGACATTGAGTCAGCTCATGCAATCAAGAATCTCATTAAGTTCTTGAGACTAAAAATAACTCGACACCTACAAATCTTTTTTGTAAACCAACACGCACACACACAAGACAAATGCTTTTTAACAATATTGTGTGACCTTATGTCATGATAATCATGTTTATGTTCTCCAGCTCTAATCAAATACATCCGACCGGTATTTGTGTCCCGCTCGGATCAAGACTCCAGAAGAAAGACAGTGGAGGAGATTAAGAGAAGGGCTCAGTCCGGAGGAGAGTGGCCTCAGGTACCGTCACACCTTACAGATTGTAGCAGACATATTTTTTGGAGATCTGCATTATTTTCCATGCTTTCTTTGAGTCAGATCTCTTTGAAACAGTACAGCAAGCATTTCATTAAATAAAGAGTAGTTTCTCATTTTTTTCACATTACTTCCTACTGTTAATTCCCTTTACTGTGTTATCGTGTCAGTGCTCTTTGTAACATTATCATTTAAAGATTTTACACTCTGTGGTGTGGAGAAATAATTAGATATTGTGAACTGATTGAAAACTCATTAGCCTGATCATTCTCTGCTTTCTAGATAATGATATTCCCAGAGGGGACATGCACAAATAGATCCTGTCTGATCACTTTCAAACCAGGTTTGTATGTCTTCATCCACTTGCTGCTTAATGCACTAATCAACATATTTCAAAATCTACTAGTTAAGGAAGCCCCGAATAGTTATATTATATTTCATCAGTGCATACAGTTTTTTCTTTATCTATTATGAAATGGACATTGTATTCAAACTGATGTCCAGACCTACACACATGAGGAATGTGCCGGTTAGGTTTTTTTTCTTACAGATTAATTAACTTGTGACACCACTGGTGTTGGAGTTTAAAGGAGTAGTTCGCTTCAAAATTCGGCCCGTAGACTTTACATAGTTTGTATCAAAAATATGGAAAGTCAATGGGGGCTTATTTTGTTGTGAACCATTACTTTAAACCGAACATTTTGTTGTATATTTGTCAGTGACATTCAGCATCCGTAGCACTTATTTTGATCTTTAAAGTTATGTACCTACAGCTTTACTTTTCTTTGAACAAAAGGAACCAGGGATGTGATTTTTCATTATAAATACAGCTTTACCTATTTTTGGACCTCAAAGGGAACATCCCTTTAAACTGCATAAATTAGATTTTTTTTTATTTTGTACTTTGTGTATTCAGAGAGTCCGTAAAGAATAGACGCCAAACAGCTGTTTTGGTACTCAAAAAAGCGTGTGGTGTCATTTTTAAATAAGGGGGTGAACTGAACAGCGTTTTGTAACGTATACAGAAAATCCCAAGTCTGAAAGTTTAGACGTCTATATGATATGCTTTAGCATTATAACATTATCTTTACACAGAGACTAAGATGACAATTCTGCAATTGAATGGCTTGAAACTATACAAATGGCCGATCTAGTCACTATCTAATATAAATGCGTTGAAGTCTCAACTGAATGCATAGCCTACACTTAAATTTACTAAATTCATGCGGATGAACCTTGTATGGATAACGCAGATGCACCATCTAGTGGCTTTGTTTGGAAGTCTCTTGAGGCTACAGTATTTTTTTACTTTTTGTGTAAAATCTTTGTTTAATGAAGTATTGCTGATTAAAATAAAATCAAATATATAAACCATTCAAGGGGAACCATTTTTTAATGCCATCTTATCTGACATTAGCATAAGATATTTGCACAAAGCATCAACCTATTTTATAAAAAAAATGTAGGTGACTATTAAACTAATAAACATTTGAACTGATAATACCAAAATTGACAGTCAGAATTGGTAATTATTATAGTTAACTTTTGTGTTGTTAAGTGAAAAATATATATTTTTGGCACACAGTTGCCTTTAACATTAAATATATTTGGGGGGTGATTTGAGGTTGTCGAGGGTGCGTGCGTCCATTCTTCCTTCTTTTTTTTATCTTTGGCTGATCACATGCCTGAGGAATGCTTTTTATTCTTAATGTAAAATTCAACAACGACAACAAAACATATAAATGAACATAGAACCTTTAGACCGACGACACAATTTTTGTGTTAAGATCTTTAGATTTTAAGCACTCCAATAAAGTCCACCAATGGGAGCCTAAAATAATCACTTGTAGTCGCTGACATTGCTCTTGGCTGTTTTATCTGCTCCAAAGTAATAGTGTGTAATTTTTATGTTAAACTACATAAAAATATTGCTCTTATTGCCATCTAGTATCATTGACATAAATAAGATGTATATTGTCGATGTTCTTCTGGAAACTTGGATGTCCAAAAAATACTGTCTTGTCACAGTTAACATGCACTTTTTATATGTTTTATTGGTTATACAATGCTTAAATCAAGTCACAGATATAAAGGGTGACTAATCATTATGATTTATGGCAAAAAAAGAAAACAGCATTGCTATAAGGTGTTATCAGTTCTCAGCTGCATGAATCAGCACCTTGTCATGAAATGTAAAACTCATGGATGTAAGGATTAAACTTGTAACACATATGGACGGAGAACATAAGTGTGCAGTACAACATTTGTTGAATGACTTTAAATTATTTATTTGTCAATGTGTTGCAGGTGCGTTCATTCCAGCAGTACCAGTACAGCCTGTGGTGATCCGCTACCCCAACCAACTGGTAAGACATGACAGTTGATGTGTTTTTTTGTCTAATAGTTTTTTTTGTTGTTTTCATGTGTTTCTACACAAAAAATGTAGTTCCAAACCCATGTGATTTTATTTGTTCTGTAAAAACAAAACAAAATGTTATATGGGGTTAGAATGCTAAAGGTAATTTTGGGTGTACTGTTCCTTTCAAACAAACTTGTTTGTGTTTACATTACATTTTCAAATTTTCCAGACACTTTTATCCAAAGCGACTTACATTCAATTATATTATAAATATATTTCTGAGTATACGCAATCCCTGGGTCCGAACCCATGACCTGGATTTCATTTCTCTGGTTTTCATGTTGTTTAGTTTTTCTTAGCAATATCACACATTCGACTACCGAGATGTGTTGTATAAATTTCCATGGATTAATTTAGTGTTTTTTTGTTGCAGGACTCTATCACCTGGACATGGCAGGGGCCTGGCGCGTGAGTACTACATTATTCAGTTATATACAAAAATCTTTCTAAAGGCCGATCTTAAAGTAAACGGCTTGTTTCCCTTTATAATAAACTTTCACGATTCGAAAGCATTGTGGTTGTAAGCGCTTGCCTTGCATGCAATATTCATGAAAGATTCTCAATTACTTATTCATTTTTGATATCAGAAAGGGAAAGATGGACACATTTGAACACAAGGTGTAAATTTGTTCTTGCAGATTTAAGATCCTCTGGTTGACTCTGTGCCAATTTCACAATGACTTTGTGATTGAGGTGAGTCTCTCTCTCTACTCCCGCTCTCTTTTGCATGGGAAACACTTTAGAATTGTGCTAATAATAACCAAAAGATGAGCTTTCCTTAAACTTAAACTGTATTAGCATTTGTTCCAATAAATCTAACTAAGTAGAGATGGAGGATGTCATTAATAAGGCAATAACGCACAATTCTGATTCGTTAGTGATTGTTGCATCACGGCAGACAGATTGCTTTTGTGTTGCGTTTGGCGAGATCCCGGTGTAAACCTTAACTCCTGTCAGTTCTATTCTTTGCATTTTTGTTTTTAGTTTATGGTTATGCTTGTATTTTGGAAGGGTTTTCGTACAGATGGCTACAGCATTTTCACACCAACAAGCGAAAAGCGAGTCCTGCAAATTCTCCAGACACAATCGTTTCATTAAGAAGCCATTAACAGAGTTTAATTATGAGCGGTAAAGAGGGACGAGGTGCCGGGCATAAATCCTGCAATTCTCATTATTGAACTCGCAGCACATGGAACCGAACGCTCGGTGGAGCATCAGACCATGACCTCATTTACCCACTCGCTGAAGATCTTTGAGAGCTCCACTTGGCCTACACTGTGCTGTGAGTGTTGCGTGCAGAGACAGAAAAGAAATTGTAGAAGTGCTGCAGGTTTGTTTTGGCTGCATTTGGGAGTCTAGGAGCAGCTTGAAGTTGATTCACATAGACGTGGTATTAAAAGGCTCCGGTGTGATGGCTCGCTGAGGTCAAGAGAATGTAAAGAGAAGCACTGACTTGGTTTGTCTATTTCTCTCAGTATCTGCCCATCTACACGCCGTCAAAGGAGGAGAAGAAGAATCCTGCACTCTTCGCCCACAATGTGCGCTGCCTGATGGCAAAGTAAGTTCGGTTAGAAATTCAAGCAATGTTGTCTCTCAATGTTTTTATCTTTTTATATGTGTAAATAATACAAATATTGAATACTTGTATATTTAAGTATGATTTTCATGATTACAATTTTTAGCCCTGAGAATAAAAAAAATGTTCTGTGCTGCAATTTGTTTTTCATAGTATTTATTAATAAAATATTTGTATTGGTCTACTTCTATTGTAATGCATAATTTGAGATTCTCATTTCTCAAATGAGGAAACAATAAAAACAGTGTATATGTATACAGTAGTGTATTGAAATATCTGTAGAAAACAGTTTTACTTGTACATTAAAACTACTAATGCTTTTTGGTTTGTTTCCGCTATATACTGTCAGGTCCATAAATATTGGGACATCGACACAATTCTAACATTTTTGGCTCTATACACCACCACAATGGATTTCAAATGAAACGAACAGGATGTCCTTTAACTGCAGACTGTCAGCTTTAATTTTAGGGTATTTACATCCAAATCAGGTGAATGGTGTAGGAACTAAAACAGTTTGCCTATGTGCCTCCCACTTGTTAAGGGACCAAAAGTAATAGGAAAGAAAAATAATCATAAATCAAACTTTCACTTTTTAATACTTGGTTGCAAATCCTTTGCAGTCAATTACAGTCTGAAGTCTGGAACGCATAGACATCACCAGACGCTGGGTTTCATCCCTGGTGATGCTCTGCCAGGCCTCTACTGCAACCATCTTCAGTTCCTGCTTGTTCTTGGGTCATTTTCCCTTCAGTTTTGTCTTCAGCAAGTGAAACGCATGCTCAATCAGATTCAGGTCAGGTGATTGACTTGGCCATTGAAAAACAGTCCACTTCTTTCCGTTCAAAAACTCTTTGGTTGCTTTAGAAGTATGTTTTGGCTCATTGTACATCTGCACTGTGAAGTGCCGTCCAATGAGTTCTGAAGCATTTGGCTGAATATGAGCAGATAATATTGCCCGAAACACTTCAGAATTTTTCCGGCTGCTTTTGTCAGCAGTCACATCATCAATAAATACAAGAGGACCAGTTCCACTGGCAGCCATACATGCCCACGCCATGACACTACCATCACCATGCTTCACTGATGAGGTGGTATGCTTAGGATCATGAGCAGTTCCTTTCCTTCTCCATACTCTTCTCTTCCCATCACTCTGGTACAAGTTGATCTTGGTCTCATCTGTCCATAGGATCTTGTTCCAGTTCCAGAACTGTCAAGGCTTTTTTAGATGTCGTTTTGCTCTAATCTGGCCTTCCTGTTTCTGAGGCTCACCAAAGGTTTACATCTTGAAAGTGAAAGTGAGTGAAAGTGAAAGTGACCTGTTTTTGTCAGATATGGTGACCCATATCCGAAATACATCTCTGCTTTTAACCCATCCAGAGAGTAGTGAACACACGCACAGCAAGTGGTGAACACACATACACCCAGAGCAGTGGGCAGCTATCGCTGCAGCGCCCGGGGAGCAAGTAGGGGTTAGGTGCCTTGCTCAAGGACACCTCAATCGTTACCCGCTAGACCTGAGGATCGAACCGGCAACCTTCTGGTCACGGGTCCAACCCTCTAAACATTAGGCCACGACTGCCCCCTTGTGGTGAACCCTCTGTATTCACTCTGGTGAAGTCTTCTCTTCACACATACACCTACCTCCTGGAGAGTGTTCTTGATCTGGCCAACTGTTGTGAAGAGTGTTTTCTTCACCAGGGAAAGAATTCTTCGGTCATCCACCACAGTTGTTTTCCGTGGTCTTCCGGGTCTTTTGGTGTTGCTGACCTCACCGGTGCATTCCTTCTTTTTAAGAATGTTCCAAACAGTTGTTTTGGCCACGCCTAATGTTTTTGCTATCTCTCTGATGGGTTTGTTTTCAGCCTAATGATGGCTTGGTTCACTGATAGTGACGGCTCTTTGGATCTCATCTTGACAGTTGACAGCAACAGATTCCAAATGCAAATAGAACACTAAAAATGAACTTTGATGACCTTTTATCTGCTCATTGTAATTGGGAAAGTCAGGGAATAACACACACCTGGCCATGCAACAGCTGAGAAGCCAATTGTCCCATACTTTTGATCCCTTAACAAGTGGGAGGCACAAATGCAAACTGTTGTAATTCCTACACCGTTCACCTGATTTAGATGTTAATACCCTCAAATTAAAGTCTGCAGTTAAAGCACATCTTGTTCGTTTAATTTGAAATCCATTGTGGTGGTGTATAGAGCCAAAAATGTTAGAATTGTGTCTATGTCCCAATATTTATGGACCTTACTGTAATTGTCTATAGAAATGGTTTTACAGTCATTATTCTAATACAATTTAATTCTCATTTATCTTGAACATACAAATACATATTACACTATATACGATTAATAAAAATAATGCAGATAAATGCAGAAAAATAATGCAATAAATATAAACAAATTGGTTAAGAATTATACAATATCAAATGTATGTTTGCACAGTATTTCATCATCTCTCTCATAATATACGCACACAGGTTGCTTTTAAGAAACTCAGTCCCTAAGATCTATCAGTCTCAACAGGGAAATTCTAATAAGATTTACCATTATGTTGTTGTTTTACCTAATGCTGTTATGCATTATAGTTAAGAAACATTATGATAGAAACATTTCTTAATGTCCTAGCTGTATAATTGCAAAAAATGAGAGCGAGATTGAAGTGTCTTAATTTGATGGTCTGTTGTGTAAAGGGCCCTGCAGGTCCCTGTGACAGACTACTCATTTGAAGACTGTCAGTTGGCCATGGCCGAGGGTCAGATCAGGCTGCCGGTGGACACGTGTTTGCTGGAGTTTGCCAAACTGGTCCGGAGACTAGGGTGAGTCTCATTGCATAACACCACAGTCATTATCAGAATGTGAGATGTTCTGAAGCCTTTCTAATGCCTTATTCAGCAGACTCATAAAATCTCTCTGTAGATAACGGTGCAGGGTAAATATGTCCACTGTCAACAACAGGTTGCGTAAAGCTCACACCATCCACCATTGGATGGAAAATAGGAATGTGGCTGTAAATTTGGATTTGAGTAAGGCATGTTCATATTGACCTCTTAACCGTTAACCGATAGTAAAAATCAGATAAACGATTTAAAAGGTATGTTTCTTTTTTTTTTGTTAAATAATATGAATAATATTTTTTATAATAATTTAATAGTACTATTAAATCATACATGTACTTGTTTTTTATATGGTGAAAGAAAAATATTCGACACATTTTTAGTCACGGAGCGTGCAGATGCATGCCGCCAGGTGTAAATGCCTTGCAAAACGTTTTCGAGAAAGATTAAAGAGTACATAACTAGGGATTTTTGGTTCATGGAGTGTCCAACAACAAGTTGATGTACATAGAAGGTGTAAAAACACTATTATTTCGTTATAGTAGGCAGGTCTTCTTACCTAACGTCTTGACTGACTCTCAAATTATTCGTTCCCCGATTCATCTGTTTAATCCCCTCCTTTCCGCTAGCCAAGTCTGATATAGTCAGACGGTCTATTCTGCTGTTTTTGGTCTACCGCGAATGAGGCTCACAAGCTACAGTGTTTGGGGGATAAGAGGGAAGTTTTTGGGGACAGCCCTAGCAAAACGTAGGAGGGGACTATATGTAGTGACGTACATCTGGGCAGTTCATTAATCGGACTATGAATGACTCGTTTGCGTGATTCAGAATCAACTTTTTCGAAGCCAATAACCTTCATGGCAACATTAAACACTTCATGAAATGTAATTTTCATGATCTCAAACTATGTGACGAAACAGGACAAGTGAAGCAATCAATGTATCCTTTACGTAAAATTATATCATGGATGCTTAGCATCGGGCACCCCTGCGCTTTGGGATGAAGGAGAAAATGGCGCGACTCGTGGTTTCTCTGCCTTCTTTTAGACATGATATATAAAAATATGAATGCGTTATATGAATAAGTAATAAATAATTTTTGTATTTTGAATGGGTATAGCAGATCGGATTTATATCTACTAAGCTAGAACACATTTATGTCCTCATTGGATATTAATCCTGACTGGTGGAAAGCAAATGAAACGAGCTTCCCGAGGCAATATCTCTGCATTCCCGGGACATCTGTGCCATCTCAAAGGGTGTTTTTTTGCAGCGGGTCTATGTAACTGTCAACAGGCTTCAGAGTGTCCCTACGACATGTAAACGTGTTACTTTATTAAATAAAAATTAGCCAAGCTTTGGATTGAAGTAGGCCAGCAACTTTTATTTGATGAATATAAACTTTGCAGGTTCTTTTGTTTTTGTTTTGTCATACATTTTTAATTATTTAAGTTATTTTCTTGCCTGTTTATTTTATGCTTTGAATTCATATTACTTTAGTTTTTCTCCATTGTCCAAAATGCACAGGTTCATGAAAATACGATAATATGTGAATGCATGTGCTGTTGTTTATCTATTCGCTTTGCTGCTGTTTGCAATCTGTGAAAGAAATGTTTTTATTTTTAACGTGTCACAGACCCTCGTCAACCGTATTTGTGTCTCATTTCGAAAGGGTCCTCCAGATGTTGAATCCGGAGGACGCCTTCGAAATAAGACACAGCTACAATACAACATTTCTGTCACAGATTTATTTTAAAGGAGTCATATGATGCGGCTAAACTTGCATATCCATTTGGGCGGTCTTAGTCAACACCTATCACAAACTGATGTAGATTTGTGGCGTTGTGGTTACAAGAGGCAGGTCTGGGTGAGCATTCGCTTTTAGATAGAATGCATCTTTTGTTCTGACAGTTCCGTTTTATGTGTCTAATACATGCATGGCAACTTATATCATATATCAATGACACAGAAAAGCACGTATTCATGCCCAATTACCCCTTTAACATGCAAACAGCAACAGCGATTTTATTTAATTCCAGTTTAATATTAAAATCAGTTAACGGTTAATGTTTGGAATCGCATAACGAGTGTTTGTTCTCAGTTAGGGAAATTGACCGAAATTAGCATCCCTAGTTTCAGTTTAATATTATTTATTTAATGACATAATGTGTTTTTTCTCATTTGTGTTAATGTGTGTAAATCTCAGGTTCAAACGTGAGAAATCAGCGAAGCTCCTGCAGGAATATGGGACAAGAGCTTGTAAGCTCCAGGGGGAACGGTTGAGTCTAGAAGACTTTACCCAGTTCCTGGACCTTCCTGTGTCGGATGTTCTCAGAGACATGTTCGCTCTCTTCGATGAGGTGAATCTTGTTGTCACTCTCGGATTTTGAGATGACATCATTACATCATAATTTGCATGAAATATTAGATTCAGATTTTCCTTAATATGTATCAGATTTACTTGAGATGTGTATCCTACTACATACAGCAGGGAAAATAAGTATTTGACACATCAGCATTTTTATCAGTAAGGGGATTTCTAGGTGGGCTTTCACCAGATGTAGCCCTCAAGCCAAATATTAAATACAAAGAGCAGCAGTTACGCAACAAAGTAATGTTATGTCTGCTGATGCGCAAAGTCCTGCAGCAGCAAACTACTTGGTACCTAAAAGAACAAGCAACGCTTATGTTTGGAACTATTTTGGATTTCGACCTTCTGATGTTCTTCCAAAGCAAGTGCTTTGTAAAACATGCCGAAAGTCTGTGTCGACCTCGCGAGGCAACCCAACCAATCTCTATCAACACCTGCAGAGGTATCACACACTATTCTATGATGAATGCAAGGACAACCAATTTGGATGCCAGACGGGCGGAGCAAATAACGGCTTTAATTACTAAAATGATCGCTTAGGATTTGCTTCCGATCAGCTTTGTCGAAGGAGAGGGCTTTAAAAATTTGCACAGCCCGAGTTTACTGTTAGTCTAGAAAAACGATCACTGCCAGATTGGAGAAACTTTTTCATGACAATAGAAATGGAAGACTTTTGAGCTGTTAATTCATTAAATCGTTCCGGACTGTTAATAAATGCCTTTTATGTTTTAACACGTTTTAAGTCTGGTCTAAAATATTTATGCCTTTATTATATTTTCCTTGATCAATCACCCTGCTGTTTTTTAGTTGGTATTTATGTGCATGCTCATATTTTACAACGAAATGTCCTAGCATTATGAGCGGTTGATGCTGATCGACGTACTGTTAATAAGTGCCGTCATTCGGTTGTTAATATATTAATGTTTCAACGCGTTATCTTAATGTCTAGCTTGATGTAAGATTGCCTATTCCATAATAAATAAAGCAGTGTGTCATCATGGATTTAAAGTGGTCTCTCTCTCTCTCCATTAATGTGTGTGTAATTCTGTAAATGCGTCCATATAGGGGAGGGGTGCGAATTTTGAATAATCTTCGAATAGTTCTCATCGATCTTCGAATATTATTTTTGCCTTAAATGCCCATCCCTAGTTTATACTTGTTAATTTAACTATTTAAAATACCGTTGTTATTCTGTTAATTTGTCATGACATTTCTGCATGTCTTTCTTTGATGCATGCTGTTAAAACAAACACAACAAACCTAGCTCTTTTTTTAAATAGTAGTCAAATTGCATTTTAAATCGCAATTTTGTTCAGAAAAATCACAATTAGATTTTTTCTTCAAATCGTCCAGCCCTACTTTGTAGAAAAGCCTTTGTTGGTGAGTACGGCTTCTAGACGCCTCTTGTATGGAGAGACCAGTCGTCTGCATTGCTAAGGAGTGATTCTGGCCCATTCTTCCACACAAATGGTCTTTAAATCTTGAAGGTTCCTTTGGGCCTCTTTTATGAACTTTGATCTTCAGTTCTCTCCATAGATTTTCTATGGGATTTAGGTCAGGTGATTGACTGGGCCATTCAAGCAGCCTGATTTTCTTTCTTTGAAACCACTTCATTGTGTCCTTGGCTTTGTGTTTGGGATCATTGTCTTGCTGAAATGTCCACCCTCTTTTCATTTTCAGCTTTCTGGTAGATGGCAGGAGATTTTTATCCAGAATGTCCCGGTACATTTTTCCATTCATCCTGCCTTCAATAATATGAAGTCTGCCAGTACCCCTTGCTGAAAAGCAGCCCCAAACCATGATGCTTCCACCCCCAAACTTAACTGTTGGTCTGGTGTTCTTGGGGTGGTGGGCAGTGCCATTTCTTCTCCAAACATGGTGTGTAGAATGACTGCCAAAAAGTTAAATTTTGCTTTCATCTGACCATACTATAGTCTCCCAATAATCCACAGGCTTCTCCAAATGCTCTTTCGCAAACTTTAACCGAGCCTCAACATGCTTTTTGTTCAGCAATGGAGTCTTGCGTGGTGAGCGTGCATGGATGCCATGGCGGTTCAGTGCATTGCTTATATTTTTCTTTGAAACAACAGTACCTGCTGATGCAAGATCTTCCTGAAGTCCTGCCCGAGTGGTTCTTGGCTCTTGGAGAACTCTCCTGATTATTCTTTGGACTCCTCGGACAGGGATCTTACGTGGAGCACCTGATCGTGGCCGGTTTATGGTGAACTGATGCTCTTTCCATTTCCGGATAATGGCCCCCACAGTGCTCACAGGAACATTCAGCATTCTGGAAATGTGCCTATAACCATTCCCATCAAAATGCTTTTCAACAATAAGATTACGAAGATCTACAGAGAGTTCTTTGCTTTTACCCATCATGAAGTCTTTCCTGTGTGCCTCCTAGGTAATGAGAAGCCTTTATAGGCCATCAATTAGGACTAAAGCAGCTGATATCAATTAGTACTGATAGGGGGCAGGGTTTCTCTCTCAATATTGACAGATTTCAGGTGATCTGGCTTTCTATGCCATTTTGCACCTTGTTACCTTCATGTGTTCAATACTTATTCCCTGTGTCATTTCACTTTATTTATTATGACTGAACTTGTATACTTAAATGTTCTGATTTCTTTATATGAATTCAATATTTGGCTTGATGGCTACATCTGGTGGAAATTTTGTGCCAATAGCCCACTTAGAAATCCCCTTACTGATAAAAATGCTGATGTGTCAAATACTTATTTTCCCCGCTGTATCTTACAGATGTAAACATGTCTGTTCTTTATTTTAAATGTTTGTTGCTGAGCAGGATGAAGATGGCTCTATAGACATCAGAGAATTTGTGATCGCCTTCTCTGTGGTGTGCAGGCCAGCGAAAACAATGGAGACCATAAAGTTGGCTTTCAAGGTGTGTGAGATTTAGCCAAAATTAATCATGAGGGGTTTTCCCTTTCGTGTTAATAATAGATCGATCTACAAGACAAAAGACGATTTTCGAGCATTTATAAAATATATGTTCCAATCCTCCTGTTCCAAAACCAAAATACCTGTACAAAATACTCTTTCCTGTAGCTCAGTGGTAAGATCATTGCGTTGTGGTAAGGTTGTGGGTTCGATCCCAGGGGATTGCACATACCCATGTATAAATGGATAGGATAACGCAATATAAGTGGCTTTGGATAAAAGCGTCTGCCAAATGCGTAAATGTAAATGTTACTACTCAAAATGAGCACATTTCACATATTTCTATAATAAAACTGCTTTTAATGATCTTTGTCAGAGTTTGATGGTAAATAACAGGGTTTTGTTTAATCTTATTTGTTGGGTATTTGTTGCTTTCAGATGTTTGAGGCGGAGGAGGACGGGGCGATCACGGAGAACGAGCTGATCTGTATCTTGAGGACAGCTCTGGGGGTGGGAGACCTCAAAGTTGGCCGGCTGTTCAGAGCCATAGATGAAGAGGACTCTGGCAAAATCACCTTTGGTAAGAATAATTATATTTTGGTGTATTATACATTAGGGATGTGCACGAATGTTCG
Organism: Triplophysa bombifrons; assembly: GCA_029783895.1. Classification (NCBI taxonomy): domain Eukaryota; kingdom Metazoa; phylum Chordata; class Actinopteri; order Cypriniformes; family Nemacheilidae; genus Triplophysa; species Triplophysa bombifrons. The sequence goes on from CM056455.1 coordinate 12,900,144, forward strand.
AATATTCGATTCGCCATAACTATTCGAATATTGAAAATGCTATTTGAATATTCATATTTTTCATAATAATAAAACTGCGTCACCACAAGGTTAAGTTAACGCTACAGAAGACCTTAGAAGGTTTCACGTCTTATTTAAAGCTTTTTCTCTTGATCTATAATGATTTTATAATATACAGAAAGTATACAAAATCATTTGTGTGTTCCTAAATCTTTGTTCAGTCAGATCGCAAGCTAGTTCAAATATTTTACGTTTACACATGGATGATCAGATCCTGTGTTATGCCACAGAATTTGTTAAAATTACTTGCATTAGGTATAAAAATACCAACGTAATATGGTTATAAATAAATGATTGTTAATTATTTAATAACTTGTTGGGAGTGGTTGTTCTAAGTAAATTCATATTCGTTCATTAAAAATATATTAAGTTATACCTATTTCGACAACTTGAAACATTTCACTGCAACTATTGTTAACTAATTTAGACTTAACATAAGACTGGAACTTTTTTTAATACCTATAAGCCTGAATTTTCCTTCTAAAGTTCAAATAGGGTCATCGCCTTCAAGTTAAAGCCTGTCAATAAATCTGCACGGATGCTTTTTTTTTCTTTTTAAAACGTGCTGTGATTCCTAACCTTAGTTGAAATAAACAGGCCTACCTTATTTATTGATGCAAATGCAAAGCTAGGACAGTCACTGACCGTGAATGACAAAGAAAACAATATTTATATGCGGTGCTGATCATTAGGAAATATCTTCCTTAGATGACGGTCACGTAATAAAAAGGGAAACAAGCACTTTGGCTCCTTATTTGATCTTAACAGTCGGCATTGAGATATTAAGCCCATTTACTTTTATTATCATAATTATAAACAATAAAGCCTGATATTCTTGTAAGATCTGGGTTTTGTTACCAGGAGTCCGAGTACAGCCAGAGTAAAATAGACCTATATGCTTGATTTTCTTGTCAGGAACATGTAAAACAAAATAAGCAAGATAACCATATATCACAGACTGTCAAGATACGTTGCGATTTGTTTGTTCTGTTTAGTCTGTTCTTTTTGTATTATACCGTTCCGCGCAGGTTCAAATGTTTTTGTGTATTTTTCTTTTTTCTCAACATTAAAAAAAACCTATATATAGGATATAATATTAATGTGTTATGAATATTTAATGATCATTACAAGCTTGATTTGAAATTGTGATTTAATAAAAACTTAATAAATTATGTCATTATTAACTTAATTTAAATAAACAAATATTCGTTTTTATGAGCTCAAATATTCAAATATATTATTATTGGAAAATGCCCATCCCTATTGTATATGTAGAAGTATGTGCTGTAACTAACAGCTTGTTTTTTTTATTTTTACAAGAAAATAACCTCAATAATCAGTATTTGATTATCTTTAATAGTTGCATAGTCATGCATGTCTGTGTGAGGTGATTTCATCGGTTCGGTTCAAGCTCTGACTCTCACTGTTCCTCTGATGCCACCTTGTGGCAGAGAGCTTTAGGAACTTTGCAGAGCAATATCCGGACTTTGCCGAGGATTACCTCTACACTGACAATGCCGGATTCGGGGGCGGCTTCTCTTCCCACGCTTCCACTCCCGTGGCCAACGGTTTCTGTGCTGATTTCACCCCGAGCGACCACCACGCTCCTCAGAAGAAACTCGACTGAGCTCCATCCGCAACCTCCAGTCGCTCGCCAGAGGAAAGGAGGAGATGCAGTCAGAGTCACATTATTGCAAAGTTTACTTCCGGGTATCCGTAACATTTTTGTGGTTATTTTACTCTTCTCCTCAGCATTTCAGCTGTCTTTTTGGGATGGGGAATGTTTATTTTTTTAAAGAGCGAATTAAAGGGACTTTTTCAAACGTAAATACTTGAAGGCCAAGCACTTATTTAGTTTTGAATTGAGTGATACTGACTGTGCATGTTTTTGAAATATGGGGTGACAAATTCAAGAAAAGGAAATGTAATGGATAAGGAACTTAAACGATTGGTTTATTTTGCTGGTTCCCTATGTCCATCACTGCCCACAGTTTTTTCATGCTTTGTGACTGTAGATGCCTTTATAAAATATAAGTAATTGCATGGGCTTGATGCCAGACAACAGTATTACTCAGTATTTGACTAAATGATCATTAAGCACCGGTGACAAATATCTGATTCTGCTTGAATCTGCGTGCAGGATCAGATTTGAGGTGCTCAAGGGTCCAATGAAGTGCTGGTCTTAATTAAAATGAGCCAGTTCAATATCCTTAATGTGTTTTTTTGCATTTATATTTTGCGTCACATAGCTCAGGGGTAAGGGAAAGTGACTCATTTTGCTGTAGTTTCATTTTTGTTTTTATGAGAGGTTTACCATACCACAACCAATTAATTTCATGATCAGATGTCAGTCGACACTCCCTGTATTTCTTTCCTTTAGGTACTAAGATGAAGAGTTACTAATATCTTTTTATATGGACCAAATACACAACGACTGTGGTGGAGTTAGTTTTGAGATTCAGGAACAATGTTTTTCGCTTTAAGAAAAGGAGTTACAAAATAGAATGTTTACCTTTTTATAAATACCATTTTCCTGTATTTTTCTATTTTTTACTCACAATGGCCAACGCTAAACTCATCAAGTATAATCATTTGGCTTTGAAATAGAAACCTGTAAATTCTGTTGTGTGCTTAAACTGCTTCGTGGTTCAGTTTTTGAGATTCATTTACAGTTTCTCTCTTTTCCCCTGCATTTTGCAAAGTCTTCCTTCTTATGTTTTCTTCGAGGTTTGCGCCTTCATACGAACAAGAAAAGTCAGTTTTTGAACTAGCCTAAGGAATGTTGATTTTTATTAAATGAACAAAAATGTATTCTCTGCCTGCACAGAAAAGCTGCATGACTTATAAATAACTCATTGTGTAATTAAATCAGCCGTTCGATTAGAGTTTTGAAAAGCATTATTGATGGCTGTTTTTTTCAACCAAGTTGATTTTTTCCAGTGCTGTTATTTCAGTACATTTAATTTACCACTGCAGTTTTGAAAAACTTGTCAGGTTATTTAGCTAGAAGATACTGCTAGAATTTAAACCAACTTTTTTTTTTAAAGAATTGTCATTTATGGTAATTAGCCATCTGAAGTTAGGTTTAAATCATTGATACATTACATCAATACATCATATAATATCAGTTCACATTACATTCTCGGGCGTCAACATATGGGCTATCAAATATCTTTAGAGTGAAAGTGCTGATCTAAGCTCGGCCTGAATCTATAAGACTTTCTGTCAGTAGAATGTGAATTGCCTGATCTTAGATCTGCGCTTATTATCGGAGACGTTTGATACAAACTACTTTTCTATAGAGAAATTAATACCAGTCCCTTTAAAGGGTAATTAAGCTTCACTTTTCATTATGCACCTAAATTCCATTTTGTCTTCACATTTTCGGTAAAGCAATATTTTATCGATGTCGCCATCTTTGACTTAAAATAAATCTATATTTCTGATCTGTATTTTGAATGTTACAAATGCAGGGCATTTTGTGAATTTTGATATACATGAAAGAAATTTCTTTTCACTGCCATGAAAGATCTATGATCTAAAGTGTTATTTAAATATTATAATGGCTGAACTGATAAACTAGTATCTTTTGCTCCTCTTTGTACTTTTTTTTTTTTTTTTTGCTGCTTTTCATGATAATCATGTAATTGTTTTATTCCTCTCATTTTAGAAATGCTTCCGATTTCATTTTTTTTTCTTGGCATTAAATTCAAATGTCATTTTTATGAGGAAAGGAGAATGTATTGACAATCCATCACAATCAATAGTAAAAATTGATGTCATAACTGAAGTATCTATATACTTGACTATCTGCATTTATTAAAATGACAAACAGGAAGTTGTGAGGGACGCTTGAACCTGACGTACAGTCTGTACAGATGACGGTTCGGCCAACACGCCACACGATGTTTTAATCCAGTAGTCGTGGTTTTCCCCGTGTTATCCCAATTTGATGTCTGTTCACTTGTTCTGGCACTTTAGATTTGTGAGCTTTCTTTTTTTTCTGAATAATGTGAGACAGTATGCTGGTTTGCATGTTAAAATGTTGTCACTGTGGTTTGTATTGCCATTATCGTGGCTTTGTATCGATACTTACCATAGTGAGGTTTTATTGGATGGAAGAACAGCTGAAAGGGATTGTGGGTTTGCTCAGGGCTTTTTTAATCCCTGACTGATAGACTGATACACACCAAATGCTCTCTGCACATTGAGTGTAAATACTTGGCATGTAAATAGCATGCATTTTATTAGTTGCAGTGTAGTTCTTTTTCTAAACAGGTGCTTTTTGAGTATGTTACGAGCATTGAGGTAAATGTCAAAATGCCGTTTTTGCTGTGAAACGGTGACGTGAAATGTAGCAAGATGCATCTTTGTGTGGAAGGCCAGCATGTCATTCATATTTTAAATCTAGATTGAATTTGACCAGCAGATGTTTAATAAATGGAAACCTGAGCAGACCCAAGTCAACCTGCTTGAAACAGTGAGTTCAGATTTATTTTGATTTCGTTTTAATCTACAGTTTATAACTGTCCTTGTTTAATACCTTAATGAAATATATGTTCTACTCTGTTTTGGAAAGGGTTTCTAAACGGTGAAATCATATTTACTGTATTTGACTTTCATCTGCCTGTCACGGTGTTCCACACTGAGCTGAAGAAGAAAGACTGAGCTTCTTTTTTCCAAGTGATGTGTCTTTCTGATGGCTCATCGGTCACCCGTCCGGCTAATGTAGATGATTTAGGTTTGTTTTCTATATTACCCTGAGTTTTATTTTTTATTGTGTAAAAAGTCGTTTTTACAAGATACCTGGGCTTGTCTGTTATGCAAATGTCATTCTGACTCTTTAATTAAAAAAGGGACACTTGACTACATTTTTCTGTTTGTTTGTTTTTTCTTTCCTTTTATTTAACTCTGTCTCCCCCTAGAGGTTTAGGGGTTTAGTGTATGTACATCCACAACATGACTGGCAAGATATTCCTGATGCAAGTGCTTGTAGTTGCTTGAGAGCATTTCAGTGGTTCAGGTCAAATCAGTTAAATGAGATGATAAAAATAATTTTAGGACGAAGTTATTATTTTTTTAGCAATACAATACAGATGACTGGTCTGCCATGTCAAAAAACTTGAAATGACTACTTTAAAAAGTTAAACACAAGAATAGTAAATTATTTCAGATGTTATCACGTTTTAACATGGACATTTACATGTAGTTGCTTGCGGCTTTTTATAAGGAGTACTTTTAACTGAAAATGTTAAATGCATGATGTTTTTGATATGTTCAACACATTTTTAAATCATGCAGTTTTTTTTTGTATTTTATGTAGTATTTCATAATTTGGCTTGCATAATAATAACTGAATTTACAAAAAAAAACACTATCAATTCAAAAGTTTACATATGTATGTGATTCCTAATGTTGTTTGATTTTACCTGGATGATCAATGTTTTTTTCTTTGGTGATATAATAAGAGCAAGGTGCATGTAAACAGAATCAATTAACCAATGCAGTCAATTTCATAATTTTTTCGTAGCACGTGCAACAGATATGATGCTGTACAACCCTGTGCAAGATATATTTATCTGTTTGTGAATAACAGAACAAAATAGTGCATTAAAACAAAAAGCCTTATTTTTATTCAATTCTACCACACATATAATTGTAGACATAAAACAATAATAACGGATTGACCAACGTGATATAGAGCCTATTCATTAAATAGCGTTCAAATATCACATATTGTTTCATAAAAATATCTTCAAAACAGGCTAAGGTAATATTGGTCCCACTTGCATATCAGGAGTACACTTTGAAATTAAGCTCGCACAAAATGGGAATGAAGGGAGCCGTGATTTGCGTTTACTGCTATTCCTCCATTCCAGCAGTTCACCCTTGATTAATTCAACTCAACTAACTTCAATTGTCACATCACCACGTGTGGTGAGTGAAAGTCTTGGGTGCGTACTCCATACATAGTAGAATGCAGTTGGACAGACAACTTCATGACTTTACAGACTTAAGCGACAGTATGTAGTGCAGACGAAAAATATACATTATACACATTAGACGTTGAACATAAACATTAAATATGCAGGTGTACACATGAACGTGTTAACAGATATAGGTATTTAAGTTTGATAATGGATGGTTACTGCATTAGGTGCGATGCATAATGCATCATAGTCCATGAAACTGTAGTTTCTGTAAACAGATCTTTATTCAGTTAAGTCAGACCATCGATTCCTTCTGTTTCAGGGTTTCGAATCTGTGGCACGTTCAGCAGGTTGTGTTTATAAAGCATTATTAAAAGACAGAATATCTCTAAGCAACACAGAGAAAACTTTGCCGCCCAGGAACGACTGAGGTTGTGTGTTTGGTTTTAGGCTGGTCCTGTCAAAGTCTTCTATACTGGGATGGTTTGATTCCGTCACAGGTATAAGAGCGAGCTGTAAAATAAGGGCCGTTAGCCTAAACTGAGGGAGCAAAGATGACATTTATTGACATTTACATTTGACTAAATAAACAGAAGTAAAAGTTATGTTTGCTCACCGTCTAGCTGACATGCATTAAATGGTGAAAAATAATTGCTTCAGGGCCACTGTTACCACATTATTAGACCAGGATACACCTACATCATGCAGCCTGTGTGCTTGAATACCAAGATAAATTGACAATCAACAACAAATAGACCTCCCTTTTTTCTTGAATAGAACCATAAAGAAGATTGTTTGGTTAATCTGCGGCCCTCTCTGCTTCATATAATAGGAGTATATGGGTTCTGCCGTTCTAAGAGTTCCTAAAGGACATAATTCCAAAAAGCGGCTCCTGGCGACATGTGGACATTCGTGAAGTGACTCGCTCGATATTTTCATAAATTTGAACTTCATTTTTAATAAAATTGGGAAGTAATTATCACTTGTACCACTTAATATTCAAGAAAATGTACCCTTATTACTGGTATTGTAGTCCAGGGTCACATACTGTACATGCATGATTGACTGTACTGAATTGTAAAAGAATACACAGATTGAATACACAGATATTTTAACTCTGCATCCTTGTGTTCAGTCTCTAATCATCTCTAATCATAAATTAAATGCTCTATTTATTGGAGTCATTAAGGGGTCCAGCTTCATGGAGGATAGTTTAAAATCAGTGAGTCTTGCAATGACTGTATTTCTGTGGAATTTCCCCATTGTGTCCTTCTATGACAACATAAAGTCTACAAAAGACATCTGGGCTGTGACTGTTCTGTCCCGTGAACCTCACAATTGTTAAATTGGCCTGAAGAGTAGGGCTTTCTGCCAGGGTTTGAACTACAGTATACTTTGTTTTTTTGTTATTTTGAATTTTCTTCTTGACAACAACATAAGTAGCTTGTAGAATGGGGATCAGTTTGGTTTTAAATGTGAAATCTTACAAGCAAAACATTTCCATCAGAACTTCTAATTTGCTTTATTGTGCTGACGCTGGAAATGGAAATCCAATGGGTGTCAATTATTAAATTAGCCCAGATGGCCACTAACCATAATAATATTTGTACAAAGGGCACGTTGAGATCTGAATTACCAGGTGCATGCGTCGTTTACAACAGCACGTTGTAGATATATTATTATTGTTTCATTTTGTATATATATTTTCTTAATTGTGTTTGGCTGCCAAAATGTATTCCATTATAAGTATAAAGTAAAATATGGTTTTGCAAAAAATGAATCAAAAGGATTTGGGAGGATAATGCACATCTTATCATCATAAGCACTAGCTCAAGATTTCCTTTTTCTGTAACCATAATGGGTGGTGGATTTGTCAAATCTGTGAAAAGGGTAAGATGATAACCCTCTTTTTGATCTGTTATATGCTGTGCTTGAGCCAAACAGTTGTCTCAATTAACAGATGTCGACTTCAAATGATTAATTTCGAGCCTCAGGCCAAGATAAATCTTCTGAATTACCAAATCCCCACAATCAAGCAAAAAAAAAAACTCGAAAAGAATAAAGATTTTACAAAGCCTTTAAAATCTACTCAAAAAACAAAAAAAATATGATCATCTAAAACATTACAATGAAAGTGTCCAATAAATGTAACCATTGTCCTGTAAATTGTCCATAGTTTCTCCTGTTTTTAATTTAATTTCATTTATAATGTCCTGCATCACACTGATGTGATACAAGAAAATGTCTTATATGATCTGATTATGTCAAAAGAGGATAAGATAAAGATAAATGAAGGAATAGTGAGGCAAATGAGGAGGTGAGAGAGAGAAAGGGAGATGGGAGGAGATATGGGAAGGTACTTGTCTTTCAAATTTCTGGAAATCCCACAATCTCTAGACCCCCCTGTGGTCAGTGAAACTGTGTCTGCTTCTGCCCAGTGTAGGAGAAAGACCATCCACACACTCACAGCTGTCTCTCACCTCTTTACTGACTGTTTTTCTACAGTTTCATTTGACAGGCAAAAATTATCTCCCAAATTGACAAGAATCATCAATGCGTGGAGTGGTAAGAGGATTTTTTGCAGAGAAGTGTTTTTCACCACCTTGAAGGTAGGTTTTACTGTCATTTGTTTATTTTGATTTATTTTTACTGCATGATTGGCAGATATTTTAAATTTAAAAACGCATGTGATAGTTTATTCTTTCTGGTTGGGTTTTGCTACCTGGTATTGGGGTAAAAATATATTTTTTACAGTCCGAAAGGTCATTACATTACCTTTTGCAGAATTTGTCTCTGTCTTTTCATTTTATTTCAATATTCAATAATCTTGTTTACTACATTCTTGATATGCAATAGGATTAAAGCCGATTGGTTGATAAAGTTTTTAATCAGGTACACTGTAAAATTTTTAAATCTGCCCTTTTTGTACCTGAGCCTAAAAATTGAATTTATATGTGTAACCTAATGTAGTCAGGATGATATTCTTCATAGTATATATTCATAATATTCCAATTCAGACAAAATGTTTAACAATAAATTTTTTAAATGTGATATATACATTTTTGTACGGAGGGATAAACATAAATCAATTGTTGATCTAGTACCAAGATTTTCCAAGTTCCACGAACCCCAAATTTTAAAAAGCTTAATTTTATCTCTTTATAATAACTTTTTATTTCATTACTTACATAGACCTTTAGACCTTTTATAAAACTTAACTACAAATATACATTGAAAAATTTGATTAAATAAAAAAAAAGATCTGTCCATATTTTATATTTTTAAATCCTTATATCTGCATCTGTCGACAAACCCCCTTCGGGATGTTCACAGACTGGTTAAAAAATGGTATACTGGTATTGGATCAAGATATTTTTGTTAAGCATAGTGTCGACTGTCCGTTCCATGTCGATCGGGGTTTTTGACGTTCCGTTATCAACATGGCTGAATTGCTCCTCCCTCCATCTCCCTCTTCTCTGTCCATCAAACCTCCCTCATCCTGTCAGAGAGGCTTTTGTAACTACACCTGAAGGTCCTCTCTCCATCCTCTACCTTCCTCCGGCCCTGGCCGGTGACCCATGCTAAAAGACAGACTACCAGTCACACACATGTCATCAGCCATCGCCCCCGTCAAACCCTCCAGCACCACTGGTCCCAAGGAGGTGGAGCTGATCCTACTGAAGGAGCAGAATGGAGTACAGTTCACCACATCCAACCTGATCAGCCCGACGGGTCAAACCCAACCCTCGGGAGAGGAGAGGGAGACCTGGGGTAAAAAGATCGACTTCCTGCTTTCTGTGATTGGGTTCGCTGTGGATCTTGCCAACGTTTGGAGGTTTCCCTATCTGTGTTACAAAAATGGAGGAGGTGAGGGAACATATGTACTGTATGAAAACGTGTTGAACATGTTTAAATATTAGTTGATTTTCAGTTATATGCAAGTTTTTTATTGTTGGTTACTGTCTCTGAAAAAATAATTTAAAGTAAGATCAAAGATGAGATATTTTATTATTAGCTCTGTTATGAATGGATTAAAAAAATATTAAACCCAGATATTCAAGTATTTATATTTTTCTTTGAAAGCTGCCATTAACAGTGTAATTGGAGAGCCTGGTCATGTATGTGTGTATTAAATCAGGAGATAAATAGTAAAGCACAATGTTAGGCAGTCCATAAAGCCATAACAAACCAATGGTTTGAAGTCTTTATACAAAATGGTGTAAAATAACTGTCATTTTACAGTTTTTTACAGTTTTTTGACATGTGATGTAAAAACTGTACTAATACAGAAAAATAATGAACAAGAAAAACATTATTTTAGAGTATTTTTTTTTACAGTATTTTTGTGGATTTTTCAAGGAAGGCTATAATCACCAAATTTTGACACGTAAACATAAATGTATGTTTCTTATAATCTTCAAACCATTTAATCTTGATGTTTTCTGGTAAATCTTTTGAAGAATTTAAGTAGCTAAAACATAACATTTTCAGTCCTATACTGACGTGTATTTCTTAATTCCACAAAAGCATTGAATATAGCAATACAGAATAAAAAGGTGTGTAACACCAAATATCAAATTTGACCAGTATGTTGCATATTTGCTTCTGTAATGGTTTTGTTTGTCAGGCGCCTTTCTGGTCCCATATATCTTCTTCATGGTGATAGCTGGAATGCCGCTGTTCTATATGGAGTTAGCACTGGGTCAGTATAACCGTGAAGGAGCAGCGGGAGTCTGGAAGATCTGCCCTATCTTTAAAGGTAATAAAACTATTACTTCAAAAAAGTTATTTCATATATCTCGCATGTATTAGTTTTCAGCATGTTTGTTATGAAAAATATGTATATACACCTGCTCTTGAGGCAAAAGGCGTTTTTGTCCCCTGAAAGAGCTCATCCGGACAAACATTCAGTCTGACAATAGACAGGTATTGTTTATCTCTTGCTGAAATCATCTGCAGTCAAATGGAAGACAGTAAAATTGGCTTTTAGTATGAAATTTGTCTGGCAGAGCTCGGCTCATGGTGGCAAGCAAATTTTGCCACTTCACTGGTATCAAATCATGATGGTGGACTGATGCCAGCTCTCTGCTGTTTTTTATACATAGATTGTTTCTAAGTTACGTATTGGGACCACGCTTTTTTGCCTAATAGTGTGTGTTTCTAAATTAACACATTGTTGATCCTGAAACAAAAATGATGTCTTACAATACCCCAACTCAACCCTTAAAATAGGATAGAGGCTCAATAAAATTTCCAACTTTGTCATAAAACCCCAAATCATAAATGTACTCCTAAATTAACGCAAGCACTTCATTCTTAGGCCACTTGACCCAAAGCCTCACTCTAAATACACTCTTAAGCTCTGGTGCACAGACAAAGCCATCATCTGTTTCCCTCCATGTGGCAAAGATGCCTGTTTTTCGTGTCTGAAATGGGCTGTCAAGCACGTCGCAGAGGAAGAGAGAAGGAGACGGACATTTTAATCACAAGCTTGGCTCTCTGTAAGCCTGGCTCTCAGCGAGAGATTACTGTAATTATCACTGATCAACATGTTTGCTTCCTCAGGATCGATGCCCTGAGAGGGGCTGGGAATCACACATGTGCTGATGATATATGATAGGAAAATCCTGCTGTTTGCTTTGAAACAAATAACTCCGTTTCAAGAACCACAGGGGTCTGCAGGCACGTGTTGCTCTAAGCAAGGGAGAAAACTTCCTTTATCATCTTGAGTTCCTGTTCAGGGACCCTGAAGCACTTCTGTTGACTTTGTAATTGTGTTCAGTGATTATAAATGTTAAACTTTCCCAATCACTTTGTTTGGCTGATGTGGTACTATAGTTGCACTGTAATTTCATGTAAGTGAAACGGAGCTACACAGTCAAAATTACACTTCCGTGTGTCTACAGTCATCTCTCGCAAACAAAAGTGGTTTTCTCAAACATATACACACATAATTGTCCAAGATTTAATTGTGGTCTTTTTAAATAAGAATAATAATAGAAATTTCACCAGGACGAAAAGTTTGGAAAAAAATCTCTGACTCTACTATCATATAGTCTTAAAAAAATGCTGCACTAATTTCAAGCAAGCGTTGGATCGAAAAGCCGGTAAGTTGCCATGAAAACTTATGTTGTTGATTCAGGGTTGACCCATATCTGGGTCAAACATGAACCATGTTCTGGGTTAATTAAACTCAGCGGATAACCCCAAATTTCCTTGCAGCTCTTTTCATAAAGATCATGGTTGAGTATGTTTCACTTTTTTAAATGAGGACATTTTCCTGCTCCAAAAAAAACATTAAGTTATCTAATGCAATTTGATAGGCTTGTTTGAGGATCAGATAACATTTTTGGTGAGTTTTTAGCTAACACTTTCCTCTGCCGCTCTGAAATATTTTTTTCCTTATTCATATTCCCAATTTCCAGAATAGTGTGAGGTGTTTGCCTATGTGACATGATATAACAAAAGGTCCAATGGCATTTGGAGTCCATCAGACTCAAGCCTGAGTGAATTATTCCTTTAAGGATCTTATTAACTTTATTTTCAACACTAAACTTGTTCGACTTGCTGATTTTAAACTCTTTTCTCAGGCGTGGGCTTCACCGTCATCCTGATTTCGTTGTATGTGGGATTCTACTACAACGTCATCATCGCCTGGGCTCTGTTTTACCTCTTCTCCTCTTTCTCCGGTGAACTGCCCTGGATCCACTGTAACAACACCTGGAACAGTCCCAATTGCTCGGACCTCAATGACACCCTGCTCAACGACACGCACAAGGCCACGCCAGCACTGGAGTACTTTGAGTATGTCCAAATGATCCAAAATTCTGTCATAATTTTATTCGCGCTTGTCGTTTAGACGCTGTAGGATATTTTGAGAAATATCTTGGTGGTTTGTGTCCATATAATGAAAGTTTCAACTGCGTGTGTTTGGTTGGAGCCAAACTCTGCAGGAAAGTGATGCTCCAGATACGGAGTTGAAGAACCATATGATGTTGTGTATTGGGTTACATGAGTTGAATTACCATGATATAACATGCAATTCTTCCACTCTTAGGCGAGGGGTCTTGCACCTTCATGAAAGCACTGGGATAGATGACCTGGGTCGGCCCCGCTGGCAGCTCACTGCATGCCTGGCTGTGGTCATCGTGGTCCTTTACTTCAGTCTGTGGAAGGGAGTGAAAACATCAGGAAAGGTTTGACCTCTCTTAGAAATAACTCAATGTATGACGGAAGACTATTGTTAGTGATTGGTTATCAGTAGAGGATAATCACTTGAGAACGGTAAACTTCAGCATGGCGCTCATCTCTAATTGTTTGTGCGAAAGACCTACTTTCTTAATTAGCCACATAATTAAATTATGTGGCTAGTGAACACACAAAATTTTTCATCTAGTGGATGATAAACAGGGATGTATAAAATTCTTTACACTTGCAATCACATATACTGTAAATCTACTAAGAACAACCAACTTCGAAAACACTAAGATAACAGCATATCAGCAGGGACACAAAATGCCAGCCGATGATAGTGTTTTACTAGTGTTTTTTTTTTTTTTTAACAACATACAGTAGCATTTAAAGTAGAGATGCACCGATACTACCGATACCGAGGGCCAATTATTTAGAGTGCTCTCTGCCAATTCTGAAGATTAAATTAATATTCCTTAACTTTCTGTATGTAATTAATTCATATAATGATGATTTATGCCGAACATCAATCTGGTAATTTCCTAACATTTTCTATATACAGAGCCAATAGCGACCCATACCTATACCGATTATTGGCCGATATTCCGATGCATCGCTAATTTAAAGCTTCAGTCAGTTGTGTTTTGTTCATGCCTCATACATGCATGTGTGTGTGTGCGCAGGTTGTGTGGATCACAGCCACGATGCCCTATGTTGTGTTAACTGTTCTGCTCTTGCGTGGTGTGACTCTGCCTGGAGCCATCGATGGCATTAAAGCTTACCTGAGTGTGGACTTCCTCCGCCTGTATGATGCTCAGGTATACACACACATTTATCTGGTATCCCCGTACATATTGTTACTTTAAAATTAGTTTAACACTAAGCCAAATTGTTAAAATAAAATAAAATAATGACATATTATAGTTCTTCTTGTCACGGACATGAAAGGTTATTTCAAATTCATGACATATGGAGATCATTTACCCTCAGACACATGCTACACCAAACCTTCTCATTTTCTAAACACCCACACGCGCACCTGTTTACATCTGTATATACAGACACCTGGATGTTTCAGTTAAGCACACGTGGAAGAAAATTCAATTCGCTTTTTTGCACTGAAGAAAGGCAAACAGAAGTCTCAGCATTTGGTCATCAGATTAAATCCCGTTTCTCTGCCCTTGGAGAACCAGAGAGAAAAGCTACCATGTGTATATTTACCCATCGATCTCTTAAATAGATTATACGAATCACTCATCATCACAAATGCCAGGTTAAGTTACTAAGCCTTAAGTAAGTTTTTCTAGGATCTACGATCCATTCCCAGAGGGCCACTTGGCAAGGAGACCTCAAAGCAGCAATTTCAGAATTAGATTAGACACATGTGTGCAGCAGCAATTTGCAAAATTACCCTGTATTCACAAGTGTCTTTCATCTTTCTGTTGAATGAGTTTCCTGCAATTATCTCTAATGATAGCTGTTGTGCGGCCCCTTTTGTGCGGCTGGCCGGGGCTGTTTGTGTCGCAGGTCTGGATCGAGGCAGCCACACAGATCTGTTTTTCTCTGGGTGTGGGGTTTGGTGTGCTAATCGCTTTCTCCAGCTACAACAAATTCAGCAACAACTGTTATAGGTGAGCCAACCCGAACCATGAGGTTGGAGTCATATTGAAGTGATAACACAAACATACATGCCAGAATTTGGAGAGGGCGCACACACAAACATTTGGTCATACATTGTATTGCTAAATTAAAATTCCTTTGATGCTTCGCACAAAGGCTTTTTGCATTTTTATATAAACTGTCCCATCAGTTCAATATCAGATATAAGTTAAGGAAGTTGAGGGAGCAAATGAGAGTTCATGCTCAAATGTGTTCTTTTTTATAGAGATGCGATCATAACCAGCTCCATCAACTCTCTGACCAGCTTTTTTTCTGGATTTGTCATATTCTCCTTCTTGGGTTATATGTCACAAAAACACAATGTTGCCCTTGATAAAGTCGCCACTGATGGTGAGTGAGTGTCTCTCTTGTGTATCTGTTTCTCTGATTGCTGAATCCTATTCCAGGCTATCATCCAATATCTTATCTTGGTGGTACAAAAATTATCTTTTAATGAACTTTAAACTGAACTTTTTTGACAAACTCATATTTTAATGTCAACTATGCATATTTTGTAATGCAATGTTACTTGTTGCTGTGAAAGTTGCTAACAATTAAGTATAACAAATAAAGTTAAATGTTTCATCTTTGCAATTTAAATAATAATGCAAAATATGTTTCTCTTGCTTTTTATTTTGAGATTAATTATGTTCCAGAACAAACAAACCAAATTTACAACAATATCATATTGATTGAATATAAATATGGTGTTCATTGTGCAGTCATAATCACATAAACACAACTGTCTGGAGACAGAGAGTTATTTCTTGTCTTTCTGAGAGGAAAATCAATATGTGAGAGTTGCAGAATGTCAATTGAACCGAAACATACCGATTTATCTGATTATCAGCAACATCCATTCTATATTTCTGTTAGATTGTTGTTTACTTTCACTGCTTTAAAATATACATGTCATTTGCATAAAGAACTGGATTACATGGACTTCAATTACAAGCACTTCATCAAAAATATAAATAAATAACAATATGCTGAGTAAAGGACAGGATTATACATTTGGTCAACCAATGGAAGAAATCTATAAACCTCTTTATGGAATTGTGCATGTTTCGTTTACACTTGTGGCCTTTTGTACAGATTTTGCAGCTAGAATTAATTTGCGACTATTTTATTCAGCTTGTTTAGGTAAATTGTTGTATATGCCCTTAACAAATTATAACCTACTTCTCCTCAGGTCCTGGTCTGGTGTTCATAATTTACCCAGAAGCCATTGCTACACTCCCAGGCTCCTCAGTGTGGGCTGTTATCTTTTTCATCATGTTGCTCACGTTAGGAATCGACAGTGCTGTGAGTCCCTTTGACACCCTTGATAAACCAAACCAACCAGCTAATAAAGCCTTGTAATATATTTACATCCTATATAATGGTCTGTTATCCTCAACACTGTTTGGATGTATCACTTACATGAGAGACATTTTAGCTATTGGATTACGAGCTGATATGTTGAAATAGTTGTATTTGATTAGATAAAAGTCCAAATTGTGTACTGAAGAGGATGGTCCAATAGTGGCTTGGTTTGAGAACAACTGCTTCAGAATGTATTCTCATTCACTATAAAGCATTTTTTCTAAAGCTTTCAGATGCAGTTTTGAATTGTTTTAAATCACACTTGATGAATAGATTGCTTTTGGCTGCTTTGGAAAAACATTTTCCATAAACCTTGGCCATTTCTTGTGGTGTACAACAGGGTTCTGTTTTAGGACCTCTACTCTTTTAATTTCATATGTTACCTACAAAATCCATGGAATTAACTTTCTATTCTGTGCAAATGATACATTCCTGTTTAACTTAATTTAACCATTCTTTTGCTTGTTGGTTAGAAATGATTGATTTTTTTCCATATGGTAAATCCTAGCAACAAGAATGAAACACTGTTTTTCAGATGGGAGGGATGGAATCTGTCATCACAGGACTCTTAGATGAATTCAAGTTCCTGCACAAACATCGGGAGCTCTTCACACTCTTCGTTGTTGTTTCCACATTCCTTATCTCACTCATATGTGTGACAAACGTGAGAAAATCTCTCCGTTCAGCTTACCAAATTATCTTTTCTTTTCCTTCATGTTGATTTTTTTCTCTCTCTGTCGTTCGCTCTCACATCCCTCCCCCTTCAGGGTGGCATCTACGTGTTTACCTTGCTGGACCACTTTGCTGCAGGAACATCGATTCTCTTTGGAGTGTTGATTGAGGCCATTGGTATCGCCTGGTTCTATGGTGAGGGTGGTTCCTGTTCTTACATGTCCAGTGAAGCTGATGTGACATTAGAGTAGTGATGGGCTATCAGACAGAGTGCCGGCAGCTGTGCTCATGGCTGACCGTCTTTCATTAGAGTTCTGGTATACGGTCGAATTCTTGAGCTTGCGGATCCATATTCTGTAGAGCATTGAATAATTCACTCTTAAATTGTTGTTGCCATTTTATACAGTCTGCAGTAGTGAGCGAATAAATTCACAATTCACATCAGCGACGTAAGAAACATTTTTCTTTTCAAGAATTTATTTTGTTAGAGTTAGGATAGGAAAAAAAAGTACTTACAAAATTCACAAATCATCTTTAAGATATTTGTCTACACTAAAAATGACATAAAAATAATAATTTCTAAATGTTTCAATTAGCAAAATTGCTTATTTACACAAATTTAAAAAAACTGAAAAATGTGTTACCAGGCACTACAACATGTTGAGTTCAGGCCTCAAATTTGATAATAGAATTTGTGTTTCATGATACAAAAAAACATTTGACAAACCAAATTTTTTGAACACCCTCAAGTCTTTTAATCATTTCCAGATTGAGCTTGTCCTCAAAAATCTATTTCTCTGCCTTTTTCAAACCAGCCACTGGTCACAGGAATGTGAACTTTTCAAATGTGCCTGAGGCAATGAACGATTCTTGAGTTCAGTTGAAGACCTGAACTTCAGAGTGACTCCATAATCTCAAGACAGTCAGAGCAACCTGCTTACTGAGAGTTCATCACTGGGAGAGCAACGATCATAGCCCTGCTTCCAAAGAGAACTGGGTCGTAGGCTTCAGGCTCTCAGCCAGTGAAAGATAGCCTAACTTGAGGCTGCAGTGGCCTTTAGGAAAGCTCTATTAACTGACAACAGCTGCGCCTTTGGCCCTCATCTTGTGACACAGCTCTGCTCTCTCTGTTGAGCATTCACTCTGCATTTATACAGCAACTTTTGATCAAAGCCATGCAGGCAGGTAGACTCAGAGAGCACGATATTTTCTCTACACTGAACCCACTGATGATGTTTGCTTCCAATACACTATCATCATTTAAAGGGATGTTTTTGTCATTAAAGCGTGGCTGAATTTGAGGCTTGTCCTTCCTCTGAACAATGTCTTATGGGCAAATCTAAGAAACCGGATTTGATGTCACAATCTAGGATTTTTGTTTGTAATAAGCAATAATCCTTTACCATCTACTTCACTTCACAAATGCAACAGCTTTGAAGTTTGTTATCTTTGGGTCAAGGTAGAGGTTAATATCCTCTATTGCATAACATGTGTGCTAAACAAGATCAACAGACAAAATGTTTTATATTGCAAAATAATTGTAAAAAATATGTGTTGAAGTTTGTGTTGAAAAAAATATATGTGTTGAAGTTTACCATCCCGTATGTGTGTCAAGGTGTGGATCGCTTTAGTGATGATATCGAGGAGATGATTGGACAGAGACCCGGTCTGTACTGGAGACTGTGCTGGAAGTTTGTTAGCCCTTGTTTTCTTTTGGTACAATTGCAGTTACACTTCCTCTATCACAAACACAATGAATAACTACTTTTCCATGTATTCCTCATTGTTCTCATTAAAACGTGCTTCTTGTTTCTCTTTCTTTTCTCAGTTCATGGTTGTTGTCAGTTTTGCAACTTTCAACCCTCCAAAATACGGCTCTTATTATTTTCCCACATGGGCTAATATGATCGGCTGGTGTCTGTCCTTATCGTCCATGATCATGGTGCCTCTCTATGCCATCTACAAATTTTGCACTTTGCCTGGAAGCTGTTGTGAAGTAAGTATTCCTCAGTCATTTTCAACTTAATAAAAGACTGAACAGATGAATTACAAAGTTAATTTGTTTACAGTGTCTGGGAAGAAACATTTATCACTAGATGAAATTATGATGCAGAAGTAATTTGTTTTCGTGATGTACATCCATTAATTAAACAATGCAGAATTATACTTTCATTTGCATATAATTATTTCAAAACAAAGAAGTTCTGTGTAAATTATTAAAATGTGTGAATACCGTTCAAAGGATTGGGTCACTTAGGCATTATTTGTTTATTTTTCTTTTAAAGTTTACAAAAACATCAAACGAATCAATATGATTGAATAATACAAATGTAAGTTTGGAAAATATGTAACTTGGGACTAAAGACAACTCAAAATAAATCAAATATTGCAATATTTTAGGCATTTTTAAAAGTAATGACATCTCAAAATATAAATATACACCTCCAAATTCAAATCTGATTAAGACCATTAAAACATTTCAGTCAAGTGACCCTAAACTTTTGACCCAAATGTATAGTATAGCATGTATTAAATTATAGCTGTATATTATATATATATATATATATATATCTTTGTAGAAAGTGGCATATGCCATAACTCCAGAGACTGAACATCACTTGGTTGAGCGTGGAGAGGTTCGGCAGTTCACGGTAAGATGTTACCTCGCATAATCATTGATAGCAAAAAGCAAACAGTTGTTTCATGTGCACAGTCAGAACAGGCAGATTACATCAATTTTATGGGTGAACTTTTAATTATGCTAAACATGCCATTTAACTGCAGCGCTATCACAAATAAATGCAATTTTAGGACAGTGCGATCCTCAGATATGTTCTAGCATGACCGATTTCTCCCGATAAGGGCGGAACTTCATATGACCCTTCAGTGATATATTTGTGCAGTCTGTAAACATACTCGGCATGTTTGAAATGCACCAGCATAATTCTACTACAGCATTTACTGTTAATGCAAGCAACTGATTTCTTTCTGTTTACAGCTTCAACATTGGCTTGTGGTTTGAGCGGCCCTCTGTATTGAGACGGCAGGAGCCAAACTCGACTCCATAAGGGCGATGCGTGTCTGCGCCAAAAGAAAAGTATTACTAGTTGTTTCTTTCTCGCATAATTGGATGTATGGCTGTATCGTGACTTTGTTCACAATGTGGTTGACTTTTGTCGGTATCAGTTTAACTCTCAATATACGATGACTGTTATGATGGCCAATGTTGTCCGCACTGACTGTTAATTTGCTGTTAATTTAAACTTTTTCGTGATCAGAGTACAACTGAGCCTTATTAATACATGTGATTGAAGTGTCAAAACTGTACAAAGTCATTCTTTAGAAATACTTTAAAGTTTAGAAATGTGTAAAAAATAAATTTATTCTATTTGTGTCTGACAAAAGTGCAAATACTTTACAGTTGAACAGTTATAGTAGTCAAATGAGTTTTAGTTAACCATGTCATATACTGTATATCTGTTATATACAGTGTGCAAACTAAAAGACTCCCGTGACTTCAGACATGTTGACATCATGTAATGAGCTTCGTTCAATTTGCCTTTGGGGCAATTGCTCAATGCTTGCAGAACAAACATTGAGACCAGTCTGGTACTTTAGTAAGGTATTTATTTTAGCATTTAATCCATGCAATGGTTATCTTCCAAACTACATGCTAACGGATGAGATTTCTGTCACTAAATGTTGTCACACACAACTGATTCAATGGGATTTATCAGCTTTAATTTTATGAAAGTTTATTAAGAATCTTCTTATGGTATTTTAATGGAATCTCTGCGTTTATTGGAATGCCTGCTGGAATTTGTCAACTGCTGAAATATGTCAATAAAAATGTAAAAAATTTCTTGTTATATTTATTTATTTTTAATATTTTTATCCGTTCCTGAAAATGATGTGTGAGAAAACATCATTCGTTTTACTAGTTTATGTTAATTTCAGCATTTACTGATACATCAGTTCCAATTTTATGTTGTAACCGTTAACATAAATTAACACACCACAAACTAACATCAATGATTGCATTGACGATAACTAACATTAATGCTGATTAATCAACATAAATATCATAAATCCTAAAAACCTCTGTATGTTTAGTAATGTATTTACTAATGTTAACAAATACAGCATTGTGGTAAAGTGTAACCATGTATAAAATAAAAAAGTTTGTTGCAAATTGGTCCAAGCAGATAAAACCAAAGATTATCGATTATATAATCGTAGCAATGAATCAATCAGGAAATAACATGACAACATTTTTAAATCAGTCAGTCACCAATATCCATCCATCCATTCTCCAAAAATGCTTGTTCTCACAGGAGGGCTGGAGCATATCCCAGAAGGGCTTGATTTTCTTGATTAAATTTTCCTGTCTGTTTATAAATATAATCCATATACAGTGTCAATTTAGTTCATATAATAAGGATGTTGCAATAGGCCTATATTGTTTAAGATTATATTGTGTACTCAGAATAAGAGGTTGTTTTCACCTTGATTTAAGTGTCGAACATTATGGATAAAAAACTGGGTCAATAGTTATCCATTTAACCAGTGGGCTACTATAACAATTGCTGAACCCAACTTGTTCTCGATCCCGTTTAAAGCCTAGATAATAAACAGACATATTAATTAATAAAATGAGCATTTATTACGAAACATTCCAAGTGTTGTTTTTTTTACATTCCATAGTAAGAAAAATCATGCATGTTAATATTTCTTTGCATGTTAAAATAATCTTTTCAATTATTTTTTACAGAAACTACAGTATAAAGATCTCTTGTTATCAAGCAAGCACATTTTCTGAGACATTTTTGGCAGTCAATAAACCATCAGACTGAAATGTCAAATTATTACATAACAAATCGTCTAGCACTTAATGAAAGGTAAAACCAGAGGCCTCTGTGACCTTATAGGTAAATAATTGTTTTGGCCTTTTTCAAGATGACTGGTGTGTTCCTGAATCCTGCCTGTTCATTATGTGCAGCAGTTTCAATCTAAGAAGCGTTCTCGGCTGATGACGACCGGCATCAGACAGACACCTGAGCACAGATGCAACGTCTGATTGCTTAGGAGGTGTTGAACAGGCAACACTTTGTATTAGGCAAATAAATGAGCTGATTTAGACATGAAAATGACAAACTAATGGTCATTGATTGAAGATGATCAGCAGCTGCTGACGCTAATGGGACAAATTGGCACAAATGTGACCATCTGCAGCACATAAACAATTCAAACCAGTTACATCTGATGGAAAGGGAGGGGCTGGTCATAATACTTATGTCCAATTCCTATTATGCATACTTTAACAGGTCAAAACTTTTAACAAATCAGTGTGCTTGAGTGTAATTTCTATTTCTATAAAATGGATGATAGGACCATCAGAAATGTTCATGTCATGCACAGTCACAAATGTTTCATAGCTTGATTTTTAACTCACGGGCCTGAAACTTTACAGAATAGTTAGTAAGTTAGCCATTGCCCAATGAGGGACTGAGAGTAAATTGATGTCAAACTGAAGGTCTTTGAAATTGAGGAATTTAAATTTGATGTCATCGTACGCATAAAATGTTTCAGACCGTGACTGAAATATCACAAAACATCTATTGCTAAAATCTATCATTTACTAATGTTTGTGGTGTTGATTTTGCTACGACTGTCTTCTGTGAAACACAAATGTTAAACAGAATCTTCATAAAACCCCTGCAACCAGATTTGTGTTATTAAAAGTTGTTACTTAACATCCTTTATTCCTCAACTAAAGCATGGGTTTCATTTTAAGTAGGCCTAGGCTAAATTAAATGAAAAATGTATTGTGTTGTCAAATTTGTTCAGGTTACACTACAATTACTTGTGATGACCTAAAATAAACTAACTGAATCTGTACATTGCGTCATTACATTAGATACACAAACACTGGATGTGAAACATCTACAGTATGTTGGGTATCACAGTGGTAAGCAGGTTATCGAAGGGGTCACCTGCAGGCTAAACACGAATTTTGAGGTATTGAGATGAGCCTCCTAGTGTGTGTGCTGAATGTCCTCTTGGATAGTGTTGTCTCAGCGCTTGTGTTGTCAAATAGCTTCAATTATGAAGCACTTTGGGCAGCACAAGGACACGGTGTAAACGCAGCTATTACTACAACCAATAAACAACAGCAATTACGCATAATTTCATGTCATGCTGCAGTGGTTGAATCTAAAAGCATATTTGCAAAGGACAAAAACAAGAGCACCCCAAGCACCTCCACTCATAATACTCAAACAGATTTATATTAGGATCATTACTAGGCTGTTTGCCTATTAGTGGCAATATATGAAGAGGTTGTTTCCAAAATGAGATAACTCCGTTTAATATATATATATATATATATATATATATATATATATATATATATATATAAATATGCTTTTTTATCAATTACTGTCACTCAAACTGCAGTTGGTTTGTTTTGATTTAAGCCATACTACCTCAAAAAATACAGCTAACTTACACAATTAAACACAATAAAAACATGATAACATAAAAAACGATTTTTGAAGCATTTTATTAACGGAGTTATCTCATTTTGGAACCAAACTCTTCATTTGCAAATCCCTTTTCTCAGATTAAGAGCATTTAATGCACGTATTTGATCAAATGGTTTATACAGTTTTGATTTATGTATCACTGCATAGGTGTATTTGATAAAGCTTAACTTCATCAAGCCAATTGGACTGCAAGACACAACTCGATGAGCTCATTTTATTCTCTAATTGACATACTGCACCATCTTGTGGCCAGTGATCGTACATTCAGGTAAGCGTAACGTTTAAAGCATAAACACGTAAATAACACAAATTCAGTGTGTGTCAATAAAAGCAGCAAATAAAAGACGCACAATTTGTCACTGTCAACTGTCAAGTAACTGTGTGAATCACGTCGATGTATGGGATGTATACAGTTGCACATTCAGTACAGAACAGTAGATAGAAAAGGTATAAGGGTTTCACAGTGTGTTGTGTCCAGAGACCTCTGCTGGTTTGGATGTTTCCCCAAAAGATCTGCAAATCAGAACACTGTAAACTCTGCTGAGAAGAGATACTTCTATAGCATACAACAGGTAATATGGTCAGAAATATATTACAATTGCATTAATTAAATAATTTAAAGTCTACTTCTAATAAATGTTTTGGTGCATTTATCTTTTTTT
The DNA here is from genome assembly GCA_029783895.1 of Triplophysa bombifrons. Taxonomy (NCBI): domain Eukaryota; kingdom Metazoa; phylum Chordata; class Actinopteri; order Cypriniformes; family Nemacheilidae; genus Triplophysa; species Triplophysa bombifrons. Next base: position 12,924,228 of record CM056455.1, read on the forward strand.
CCTCTGAAAGTTAAAATGGAACGGTTTGAATTCTTTGGTAATAATTTGTTTGTTGTTTTGCGCCCTGATTCTTTTATCCCTCTAAATTCTTGAAACTGGTTTGCAGAAAATTAAACCAAAAACAAACGATATTTTTTTAATGTTCCTCACAGTGAAAGTGAATTGGGACCTGGGAACTGACAGCACAATAAAGCATCTTATATATTTCAATCTGAAGCCATTTGTGTAATAATTTGTGTAAACAATTATGGTACAGAGAGACATTTCAGTTTTGTTTAACATCTGGTATGTAATCAAGTCGCAGGTGGTCATATCATTGTACTTTGTGACATGTCTTTAGAGTTATAAGAGTAGGCTATTACAGTTTAGAAAAAAGTATTGTCTCTTGATTTTAGCAGTCATTTTTTAATTTATTACATAGCCTAGACAATATGGCTATTGAAAACATGACACTTTGATTTACTAATCCATATAATAGTTTAAATTTGGTTGCCATAACGCATTTTAGGCTTCTGTTCTAGAACCTCCTCTCATCCCTGCATATCACGGAACACATTATTCTCTCAAAGGCCACCTAGTTGACCCACTGAAGAACATCCATATACCATTTTTAATGTCTCAAATATCATTTATTAACTAAGGTCCATTTAAATGTATTTTAAATGAACATTTACAACATCAGTTTGATCAGCTTCATTTGAATTGCTGTCAATGGTGAAAGATGCTGTTTGGGACCAGGATTGACCACTACATCTACAGCAGGCATTATACTGTGCTGCTGATCAAATCAAGACTCACTGCTTTATGCTTTATATAGTATATATATAGACATATAGGTTTCTTGATTTACTTGCTACTTAAAGCAGAGGTTGGGCAAAATAGTGTAAAAATTAGGTGATGTGTTGGACTTTATTTGAAAAGTGTAGGTTTTGGTATTATTGCAAATTGTTCTGATATATTGTAATTTTAGGTCCCCATTCCTGATAACAATATTTAAAATAATAATATAACTAAGTTAAATATACTTTGATTGAATAATTGACAGCCTTTGATTATACTATAATTATGATGTATGTATAGCTGCTTTGCAACAAAGAAAATTGTGAAATGTGCAATATAAATAAATTGGAAATAGGTGCAATATTATTTAATTGTTTGTGAATGTTTTTAGCAATTGTTTGTGTAATATTTGCACCTATCTGACTGTCGTTTTAAAAAAAATTAAATGGTAGGTTCCAGAAACAACCTTTAATTGTTCTTTTGCAGCAGAGATATGTTGCTTATATGAAGAAACTCAAACCCAAGTATCTTTTTCAATGATGGAGATTAAACCAAAATGGATTGTGCGTCACACTCCCCTTTATGGGTTAAGACATTATTTAATTTGTCGCGGAAAAAACAGGTTGTTCCCACACCTGTTCAGAGAGAAGTCTTAATTAACCACATTTCCAATTCGATTTTCCCATGACACTTATCTTGTGAATGGTCAAAGCATTTAACACAGTTGTTATGCAACACACCAAACAAACATGTTTTTTGTTCCAAGATATATCTAGGTTAAGACAAACAGAGGACTTGTACATTAATTCCTTAGTGGCCAATTAGACCGAGTGCGCTTTTAAGACTCTTATACTGATACTGTATGGTAGCTATATAATTTCATACATTTAAGTCTGGATGTAAAGTAGGTTTAAACACAAAAAGGTATTTTTGAGGGCACACAATCCATATTTAATAGAAACACCGAGGCGCTACCAGCTTTAATGGCATCTGTTAAAGCGGCTTTAGTTAGATTGTAATGTCACTATAGAAACCATGCGAAGTAACACAAGAGTTCCCATGATACCCGCCGCGCGCTCAATGCGCGTACACGTTCATTGCGGGAGATACCCGAGCGCCCACTCCACGCGTTCTTAAAGACCGTTATTTAGCGTATGTTCTTCTGTATAGTAATATTTAATCTCATGATACACATCGCGTATATTCTTCAACCTTCTGGAGATCTTATTTTTTCACCATACATACTTTGTCTGTTTATTGTTTTGCAAAGGCATGTTAGTCAGTCTTTTAAAGAAGCTGAAATATGCATATGGGTTGCTGCGACCATGATGTTAACATGCACAGCATTGGACTGGAAATATAACTGGATTAAGTCGCCCCATTGCGCAACGTAACTTTTCTCTATCGGTAACTTTCACCTTGCGCGGCCATGAGTGCGGAAAAGCCAAACTTTCTGTCTCAACCCGAAGTGAAAAACATTTATTTCTATCGCAATGGAGATCCGTATTACGAGCCCAGGCGTTTAGTGGTCAACGCGAAACGGGTGTCGACCTTCGATACGCTACTGCGGGAGGTAACGGGTGGCGTGCGCGCTCCGTTTGGAGCGGTGCGGAACATCTACACGCCCAGAGCAGGACACAGAGTAGACTCACTGGAGCACCTGAGGAGCGGAGAGCAGTATGTGGCTGCTGGACGAGAGAAGTTCAAGAAAATTGAGTAAGACGTCTCTGAAGCATTACGGTTTTTAGTAATATTGCTTAAAGTTTTAAATCTATATCTATCTATCTATCCATCCATCCATCCATCCATCCATCCATCATCTATCGTTGACAATTAGGAATTTGACATTACACCAATTATGTTTGTGTCCTTGGATTCGAACCAACAACCTACAACTATCTACCATCTTAAAAACTTCACAGATATTATATAGATATTATTACAGTTTTTCTCAGTCGCTTTGGTGCATTTCTCACATCACTATTTACATTTGCACAACAGTTAATCCATTTCTCAAAACAATTAGTATAAACTGCAAAACCTAGTTGATAACCTGCAAAAGCATGTCACTTGCTCAAAATGGATATCTCATTCCTCATGAAAAGTCCTGACACCACTGTTTATGAACAAGATAGTCAAATGGCTTTGTCATGTTTGCATTATGACAGTTTACTCTGTAAAGGTTTTCCAATGCAAAAAAAGTCAGATTTTGGTGACACTTCCTGAAAATGCTCTTGACAGCACTAGATACTATTTGCACAGCCATTTGAAAACTACAGTAAAGCTAGACATTACTGTATTTAATGAGGTATCTGAGTACAAGACACTGAATATGTATGTTTCACATTTTTACTGCATATGCTCTTTGCAATTCTAATTTGTTTACAACATTGTGCAAAAGTATAAATACACCCTTATTCACAACAAACATAAACTCCCTTTGGGTAGAGCTGTGCACAACTGTAAACAATATTCCAGTACATATTGGAACTGAACATACAACATACATAGTACTGTAAATCATTCATGCACATCCAGACGTTCCCCTCTGTCTGGCCACATAGTTTCATCTACATCACAGCGAATATCATCTCTTGCAATGCAGCAAATAAAGTATCTCATCGAGTGGCGAATCCACCCTCTGCAGGACTCTGCTGTGATGTCATCACATGCTGCATCCATGGCCACTAGCAGGGCCATTTAGGTATGTGGATGCCGGTTATATACCTCCCACGTTCAGGAAGAGAAAAATTCCTCTATTGGATTTAGGAATGGTGAGTAGGCAGGGAGATATTCCACCAGCATCCTATCATGTGCTGCAAACCACTGTCTGACAACATCTGAGTGGTGAAAACGCACATTTTCACAAACAGCAACATGCTTATTCATATGGTCTCGAGTTAGACGCCTATCATTCTCAGGGATTATGTAGATTTTGAGAAGTAGTTCAAGCAATGAAATGAGGATTATTAGTTTTATATGGAATGACTATTCAGCATTCACAAGTTTAGTTAATTTTGACTGACATGACATAAGCAAATGATTATGTTATAAAACAGCAGAGAGTTGTATGAAAGCAAATGATGCATGTCCAAAGGCATTTACGATTTGTTGTAAGGAATGAGAAACTGCTACTATGATGTGCTCAAATGACTAAATGTTGTGGAGGTTGAACTAAATGTTGTGCAAATGTTAATAGCGATGTGAGAAATGCACCAAAGCGACTGAGAAAAAACGTAATAATAGATACGGTGATTTTTATTTTTCTTTCATTCAGTGAACCTTTCCTACTACTGTAAACTAACAATAATACTGCAATATTTACAATATACTGTTTAAAATTTTTGTGTAAAAAAATCCATGCATATTCCATAAAGAATATGCATGGATTTTTTTACACAAAAATTTTAAACAGTATATTGTAAATATTGCAGTATTATTGTTAGTTAGTATTATATATTTATATTTTAAATATTTTATTTATTAAAACATGTAATGATTCTGTTTGTTTTCTAGTTATTTACAGATAGGAACCAGGAAGAAAAGAACTCCTCAGTCAAATGGACTGGTAAGAAACACATTCATGTTTTTTTTACACATGAATCTGACAAAATATGACAAAATCTTTTAGATTTTGTAGTGAAGCTAATGCAAACTTAACATCCGTATTAGAAATGGTTCATCCTATTAAATTAAAAACAAGGTGAAGGTTTAACACAAACATTTAGTGTAACAGTCAATCACTGATCTACAGTTTTTATGACTTTGACAGGTTGGTTGCAAATGTACTCATGTATATATGGCAAGACAGTTCCCAGGGGACAAGGTACCATTGAAAGCTGAAGACACTGTTGGCAGATAGGCGACCCCAGAGAATAGACATTAGCAAAGAGTTTACGAGCGTATTTAAAACACATTTGTATCTATTCATACACATGCTTGGATCACTAGTGTGGCGATGGTCTCGCCTACTTTATTGTTCAAGAAAAACTACCTGAGCGAGGTGTAATATTTAGACAGGCAGTCTCCTTTGTCGTCCGGTAAAAAAACGTTTTGTTGTCGGCTCATTTAGCAATGAATTATTAACCTGTGAATCATTATCCACCTTCTTGGATGCATGTTTAAGACAATGGCTCAGTCCCAGTGTGCAAACAAAGCCCTTCAGAGACAGCCTCAGTGATATTTCATATTGTCAGAGAATAAAAGAAAGAGAAAACGAAAACGAAAACAAGCCAAGGGACTTTACGACAGTCTTAAAATTTTATGAATTCTCACACAAAGTTAGTATGGCCACACCAAGTCAGACCCTATTTCATCAATACCACATTTGTGTTAATCTAAAGGGCTTTTGCTGTGGTAAATGGTTAGACGGCGTTCTAAACATCATTAGACAATTTTATTTATGATGAGAGCCACACTTTGTCCGTACTAGCTTCTGATTGTTTCCGAGAGGCCTGGTAGTGACCCAAAGACACACTGTCCCTCTGTTTTTGTACAAGAGTCCTGCAGGGTTACCAGGGGATACGTCAGGGCCCAGAGAGACGCTGAAACAGTAGATGAGAGCGATTGTCTGCCTGTGTTTGGGTTGAACCGAGCACGGCCCTCACTTAAATACACCGACCAATCTAACTAACATTATGACCCTGATAGCAAGTGAGCTGCTCTCACTTTAACCCACTGGGCATTGTTGGGTTGTTTTGTTGGATGTAACATGCATGTTTTCTAGGTTTACCCCACAGTTTTTCAATATCTGATATACCATGATTTGAAACAACCCAGCATTTTTTTTGTGGCCATAATTGGGGAATATATGTGTTTTATCGAGATTACATTGAAAAAGAATGGTTGATGTAAAGTATGTGAAGTAAAGCCATAAGAAGAGGTGCATGAAGGTAAACATAAAAACGATTTTAACCATATAGCATGCATTTAATAATCACTTTTAGTTTTCGGCTGTTGTTTGTAAAGAACATACTCATGTTTCTCTTTTGTTTGTGTGCAGATGAAACCTATACCCCAGAGTCGCATGATAGTATCTGCCCGGTTCCTCAAACCCATCAAAGAGCCCTGTGCAATATTGTGAGCATTTCTTTTCTCAAAACTTTGAACTTGCTAGTTTAATAAAATGATAATGGCTATATTGGCCAGACTTTTTTCAATTGCACATTTACTGATTTCTTATAGACTAACTACATGTGTAATTTTTCCACATTATGGACATGTTGTTGGCCACATTGAAATCTGAACGTTTAAAATGTAAAAAAAGCTAGTTTTAAACTGTTGTAAAATAGAAAAGGTTTTACAAAATGTCAGAACCAAATATCAGAAATATCAAAGATTTTGGACAGTTAAAATAGCTTTTTCCTGAAGCACACATGCTTTAGATCATTCTCAAATCATGCTAAGATAAAAAGCATAACATAGCTTAACAAGTTGTTACCTTTTTGTAGTTCTTGTACTATACTGTGGTGTTAATTACTGTGGGAATATTTTTTTTCATGTAGCATCAATGTTTTATTGTATATCTAGCTCAAGTACATTTTGAGCTTATATCATCAATTACGATATATCAGTATTTTGCAAATAAACAAATATGTACACATTTCTACATTTAAAAAAAAAAATCCAATTGTGTCTGTTAAATGTCTGTAGCACAGGGAAGGTGGGATGAAGTGATGATGGGTGACTACGTCTGGAACTTACTTTGTGACTACTTTCAAAATTTTGGATGCCAAATTTTTAGTAACTGTTATGTTAAACGGTTGTTTTGATCTCAGTGTTATCAAAATTTAAGAGAAACCCAACACATTTTTTAGATTTTGTAATTATATACACAAACGAGTCCATACCATCTTGAGTGCAAAACATGTTTTTTGTATTTTTTTATGTACCGTACATCCAAAGTCATAAAAAAGATGTTTGTGTTGTTGGCGTGTGTGTGTCCTCAGTGTTGTTGCTAATGGAGACGTCCTGAATCCTGTGGTGAGGTTATTGATACCCAGTCGTGTGATTGGCCAGTTTGAACGTACTTTAGAGATGATCACAGAGAAAATAGGCCTGCGGATTGTGGGGGGTGTGAGGAGGTATGCACACTTAAGAAACGATGAATGATTCAATTGATTGGAGTACATTAGTAAAACTGCTTACATTTCTATTTAGTAAGTTTTATGCAGTATAGCTTCTGAGAATAAAAAAAAACATAATTTGTAAAAACTCATCAATACCTTTGCTTCAAGGAGTTTTACAATAAACTTTAGACTATTTTTCGAGCTTCATGCTTTCGGGCGCAATCTAGTCTGTTTACCCACTGGTAATTATTAATATTTATTTTTTTCTTTATTTTTGGGAGAAGTTACTGAGGATGCAACAATTCTAAGTATTTGCATAATTTAAGATTTACACAATTACTGTATCTACTTTCATTATAACAGCTCTTCAGGACATGTTCTTAAAATGTTCATAAAAAGCGATTTAAATGTTAAAGGATGCCTCCCTTATTTGGGCGAATGAATTATATGTGTATAAACGCCCTGGCAGTGTTTAACTTTATAAATCTTTTGTTGCAGTTTGTACACCTTTGAAGGAACTCTCATTACAGATGGGAAGGAGTTGGAAAATGGACAGTTTTATGTTGCTGTTGGCAGTGACAAATTTAAAAAGCTTCCATACAGTGACCTCCTGTTCAGTAAACCTATAGGCATGAAGAGAGTTAATGGGTAAGATTAAAAAATATGTTGTTTTAAAAGAAGATTAAGTTTACAAACCAAATGTAATTCTAATATAATTTTAGGTCAAAAGCAGCATCACTACCACCTATATACAAATACAGACGACAAAATGGAGATGTGAGTACAAAAAGAAAGATGTAGGCTGTGTGCATGAACCCGAATGGTTTTAATAGTAAATTGTAAAATGTTTGTGTTGGCAGGTGGGGAACCATGTCAGTAAGTCAGTGGTGGGTGGCAGTGAATATGGACAGGACAAAAGCAGCCATCCGTCGCACAGCTCTAAAGAACATCTGTCATCTCTTGTCAGAGAGATCTCTCAGGCCAAACTTATGAACATTCGAAAGAAGAGAAGTGGTCTCATGGCATCCCATGACATTCTAGATGACGGTAAGCCATTAAAACTCTAACTTGATCCTGTTGATCTAAGATATTTAAAAGATCAATATTTATCAATTTTTAAGTGAATTTGACAAACCAACACCATCTCAGGCTAATTGGTAACTGTGTTTTTATTTGAGTGAATGGGGTATATACACACAGGGTGAGACGTACTTCCATTCCATTGCGCTGAGGTCATTTTTCATCAAGCGATAAACATTCAAATTTCAGAGTACAAACAGCACTATGGCTGAGCATTGCTATGTTCCTCTGTGATCAAGCAATAAGTAAGTGCAAAAGTCAGCTTTTTTCATATTTGTAAATGTAGCTCGAAACGGATGGTCTGAAGCTCTTCTCCTTTTTGGTTGTCAATGTATGACTTAGTCTTTGGATAATTTGATTTACGTCGATAACCGTAATCGTATGTGCATCTTGAAGTGACATTGAAAATAGGGAATTTTTCCCTATGGACGCTACGTGCATGGGATGTAACAGAGCTGGTTAGCGATTTTAGCAAAAATATGTCATCGCTCCCTGTGCATATACCTCATTAGGGCTATACAGTCACGACTAATTGCAAGCAAAATAATCGTTTTTGTTTACATAATATATGTGTATGTACTGTGTATAATAATCTGCCAAAAGCATAGATGTAATAATTCTGTATATAAATACACACACGTACATGTTTATATATTATATTCACAAATAATGTATATTATATACAAATATATATTTTTCTTAAAAATATGCATGTGTGTGTACTTATATACACAAATTTATTATTCTAAGCACATAAAAACTTTAATTTTGGTTTCGATCAGTCTCAGTTTATAGTGATAAAACATTCTGATGAAATGCAAAGCTTGAACTTGAATAATAAGTTGCTTTGGATAAAATCCTGCCTAATGCCTGAATGTAAAATGTTGGGGAAGAAAATCTATTGTCTGAGTTCTTGGAAGTGGCAGAACTATAAAACACGACCTTGTTTCCTGGAGGTCTGGTGAAAGCATGTGCACCTGACTCTTGTGTTTGCACATAACCAATCAGATACGAACACAGGTCTTGCCAGATATGTGTGCAATATGCATCAGACATTCAGTGAAGGGACAGGATGGTGGGTGGTCTTGTTGTCTGAGGCTCAGAATAATACCTCATAGTTCCTTACAAAACCAGACATTAGGAAGATGCGGAGTTCATCAAAAAAGAAAATTCTATCATCATTTAATCAGTGTTATATCATTCAAATTTTATACATGACTCCTACATCTGTGAAACACAAAAGAAGGTATTTAGAAAAAATGTCTCAGTGGTTTTGTGTCCACACAAATGGAAGTCAATTGTAGTCAATGTATATCTTCGTTTGTTTACTGTAGAGAAAAGTAAGTCAAACAGGTATAAATTGACATGAAAGTGAGTAAATGATGAAAGAATTTGTGTTCTTGGGTGAACTGTTCTTAATATGTGGTGCTTTTGTCAAATATTACAACGTTAGCTCTAATTTATGGTCAATGTTAGTCATATTGTATTCCTAAGCACTATTTTCATATTTTTTATAATTTACGTTAAGCTTGAGTAAAACTGTGCCTGAGGTCTAATTCAGTAATAGATGAATAATATGCAGATTTGAACTCTAAAATGTAGTGGAAACTGTAGAAATTGTGACTATGTGACTGTGACTTTTATTTTTACTCCTCTTTTTTACTATATATTACTTTGTGTGCACCCACCTGTAATGAGTAACGTTTTCAGCACCCACCATTGTCTTGATAAAGGTGATGTAATTCACTGAATCTAACATAGTTTTCCCTTCTGACCAAGAGATGGCAGTGGTGGTCTGCTGGTGGGCCGTTGAGAGCCCAGCGTTTGTTTGCTTGCTGTGGCACCAGAAGGATTACATCATCCTCATCATCATGTTTCCTCAGATTGCAGCCTGAGGTGTGAGATGAGAGTCACGGCTGACTGCTTGCATCTTTTTCCAAAACATCTCATACTGACGTTTATGTGCAAAAAGAGTCCTTGCAAAGATCGCCTGTAAATGCCATTAGTTACAGTCCAGATTTCGAAATGTCTTCTGAATCTTTGATCATGCTTGAATTGATATAGATGTAGTAAAAATAAAGGTGTTTGATTGTGAATGAGTGTCACAAAATGAGAAGCGTTGGATCTTGAAAAGAGGAACGTTGTAAGACCTTGTCACTTATTACGCAGGGTTTGAGTGCGTGTGTGCATTTGTGTGTCTGTAGTTAGAGGTTAGAGTCTCTCCCTCATTAGCGCTCTAGGGGTTTTGCTGGTACCCAGGTGGCTGAAAGAAGCCGATTAAATCACCATGGTGATGAAGTAAACAAAAGCACATCCAATCTTTAGCTTTTACTGACGCCAAACTCTCAGATGCAGATTCAGGGCCATCGTGCGCATGTAAAATGAGCAAAGCAAATTTTGGCGTAAATTGTTCGTAAATAGATTTCTGTGGAAATTGTTTGCCATTCTTATGTAAATTGTTGTAGTTTTATGAAAAATTTGCGAACACATGCGACAATTTATGAAATCGGTTGCTTTTTTCTGAACGATTTCTGAATGAGCGCAATAACTTATGTAAGGATGATTTTCCAAACTATCCACGGACATTCGCTCTGCTGTTTTGAATAAGGACATTATGCTCCACTGTATGATTTTAATTGCTCTGAATGACATGAATCATAGGTTCTTTTAGGGAGGGATAGACAATTACTAAAAACAGTAGAAAAAGGTGTTTACATGCAGAGCAAAATTGGACCAGTTGGCCTAGATCTCGGTCTGAGAAATGCCAATTAGGCTTTACAAAATACATCAATAATTACCATGATTAAAAGAATACTGCATTCTGCATTACAAAACCTCACGAAATGTTTGCATAATACATTACTTTAGATCAACTGTAGATGTTCATTGTAAATGTATATGCACCCCATAATGAGAGTGAATCAGTTTATTCATGCATGCTGGGTTGACCTAGCATTGGGTCAAAAAGAAACAAACCCACTACTTGGGTTTTAAATGAGTTTTAAACCAATTTGTTGGGGAATCGCCCCTTTTTATCCCAACACTGGATTGACAATAACCCAGAATTTTTTAGTTTATCAAATTGTAAATGAATGAAGTTTTCAGTGCCGCTGATATATGTCCAAATGTGATTAGTGCATAAAGCGTACAGGATAACAGAGCAAGCGTGTTTAAATGCCTGTAGTCTCTCTGCTGTATCGTCTGTACTCTTAAATGTGTTTTAAAGAAGCAGTATTTCGCTGTACACTTATTCAATTGTGTGGGAGCAGCACTCTCCACATTTTGGCGGGTTGTGATTGAGTTTCAGGATGCCTTTGGGCCACTCCGTGTGTTCTTGTAATTTACTCACAGACAGTAGGAGCCAGGTGAGAAAGCAGGTTAAAGTCTTGAGTGAGTAATAAGTGTGATAGCATCGCACGTGTGCCTGGCTGTGGTGGCTTTTATTCATTATTTGTTATAAAAGCGATACAAATACAGAACTGTGACTAAATCTGTGTCTAAACGGCAAAGATGGGCATCACGTAGTGTGAAATGGTGTTCCAAGTGTTGACACCTAAAAATGGAGCAATCCGCTTGTCAGCTCTGGACTTTAGCATCATCACAAGATGGCTTTGGTGTGGTCTTGTTTTGTCCCGTTTTATGTCAGAAATATAATGCGTTGTGCATTGCATTTCATGTTTACTTTAAATAAATGATAAATACAATTCAGTGAACAGTTTTCTACATTGTTTTAACATTCATTTTTCATTTGGGGGAAAGCTCTGCCATTAAAAAAAAACTCTTTATGTAGGCATAACATTTGGCATCTCTCGTTCAGTATCCCTCTTTCATAAATAAACCACATATTGGAAGGCGTGAAACTAGTGTCAGAATATAACACTTTCAAAGCTATGTGCATACATTTGAATATCAATGATTTGCAGAGGAAATGACACCATTAACAAGGAAGTCTAACAGATGGCACAAGTGTTAAGTGAATGTAGGGCAAATCCTCCAATCACGTCGCATAATGAAGTCAGAGAGCTTCGAGAGGAGAACGAGAGGATGTGTGGATGTGCACAAGAGAGACAGGAGGGAAATTGCTGTGCCTCTGCCCCACTCCAGTAATAACAGGGAGAGATCATAGGAGCGTGGAGACATATGAGAGCCGCTGATGGCTTTCACACTTCAGTATCTCAGGGCTCCTGGTGACAATCCATCCACAATACTGTAATAATGCTGAAATAGGCCATTAAGGTGCTTCCCTTTCTGCCTCACTTCACTGATCAGAAGTCTCCCAGCGTGTGTGTGTGTGTGTGTGCGTGCATGTGTGTGTGTGTGTGAGGCTCTTTCAGCACCTCAGAACAGACTGAGATGTGACAAGTGCTAAAGTCTCGCTCGGTTCTAATTAGATCATGGCCTGCAGTGATGAGAGTAATGCAATATCTGAATCACAGGCAGAAGAAGAGAGAATAAAAGACGGTTTGAATGAGACAGAAAGATTTTTCTAAACGTATGAATGTAATTTTCTCGTCACACTTTCTTTTCGTCATTTTGTTTGTGCTTTCTGTGTTCTGTACCTACTGTATGTGAACTCATTAGATCCCTTATAGATATATACTGTAAATTGTAATTATACACATCTCGATGAGCATAGAGGAAAACTATTTTAATGTGTGGAAAGTTTAAAAACATAAACCTTTGTGGTATATTGTATACAACATTAAATTTGTTCAGTAAAGTTGCAGTTAATTCAGCTTTCAACAACAATACAAACTATACAAATATCTTTTAATCACCCTTGAGTTGTTTCAAATCTGTATATATTTCTTTGCTCTAATGAACACAACTACCATAGATGTGAATTTTCTTTGTAAGTTACTTTGTTCTGCACAAAATAAGATGTTTTGAAGAATGTAGGGAAGCAAACAGTTCGGGGCACTTTTGACCACTTATGGCAGTCAATGGTGTCTGTTCAAGAACTGTTTGGTTACAAGCATTCTTACAAATTTCTTTCACTGTGTATCATGTCACGGCATTTTCTGCTTCCCTGTGTTCTCCATTGCCTCTGTTTCCCCCGGACTACATTTCACATCATCCTCCAAGTTTTCTCATCTGTCTCATCGGTAATCACCCACACCTGCCAGCGATCTCCAGCATCATCTCCATAGCCATATATTCTCTTTCTTTTCTCCCTCATGTTGTCTGGTCGAGTCATTGGCATGGTTTATTGGTTCACAGGTTTATAGATGTGGTCTCCTGTTATGTAGTAAGAAGTCTTCTGTTTTATAAAATAATCCTGTTTATTGTACATCTCTATGTCTTTTGTCAGTGGCTTACACTACATTAGAACTAAGACATTTGTACAGATTTGGAACAACTTGAGGGTGATCAAACGAAGACAGAAATTCAAGAATTGGGACAGAACTGGGTGAACTGTTTCTTTAAAAGGATTTATTTCAATTTGTTTAAGTTAAAGACTTCACATTTTAGAGTTTTTTTAGTTAGAAAAGTAACTAATGTGAGTCACAGTACACTGTACTACGTTGTGTCATGCTCCCTGGAATAATTGATTCAGATTTGTTGTATAAATTAGCGTTATGGAACGTTGTCCCCTGCCACCAATTGTAATAATAATATCCCTCGTATCAAATCCCACTAAAAAAAGCAGATGAAGATATATTTCTACTTAATCAGACGTAGTAAAAGGTTAGCTTACTTACGTCATATTGTAATTTGAAAACATATTTTATATGAACAAAATCAGTTTCATTTATTATTTCATTATTACATCAAGCAATTTTTTGTTATATGGAAAACATATCATTCGATGTCCTGGTCTCACAGTTTTTTGTTTGTTTTTTTATACGACTGGCTGAGTAAGATGTGCTTGAATAGGACCAACTCTTTTTTTGTGCGTAAATTAAATTAATATGACATTTTTTGTCATTCAGTGTCCTCATTTTTATTTACTATTGCTAGAGATTTTTTTTGTGAAACAAATTAAACACAATACAGTATTCTTTCACTCCTCTGGGATCTCTACACATTAAACAATAGGTGTAGGGTCACTCCAGGTCTGTTTGTCTGTCCACCTGAGCCCTGAGACACATACATATATATGCACACCCCTAAGGAGGAGTCTTCCAGCTATGAGTTACGCCATCATTCTTCAATCTCTACTGACTGAAATATCCCACTGGCCCATGACAGAGGACGGTGGCATCTGTCTGAGGGATTGATGAGAATCTAAAAAAATTTGTCTTTGATGCATTAAATATTAATGCTTACAATTAAGCTTAGTGATGGAGTACTGTTTGGTTTGGATTAGTCCTCAGGTTGAATTTTTCTGAGATCCTGAAAAAAAAGAAAAATTAAGGCCAAAAAGATGCTGGCGTACGTGATTGGCTGAGATGGAAGGGCCATGTAACAGTTGCTGGGCGGAGCCTGGACAATTGCCTTTTTGGGTTTGCTGCTCGCTGGTAACAGGGCTCTTATAGGAGTTTCCTTTCTACCTTTGCCAAATCAACAGTAATGCAAGAAATCCCTCCAGCGAATGAAAAAGAGGACCGATGAACCTGCTTTTGATTTCTGCCCACACTTACTGTAGAAAAAGAGCAGGTGGTAATGAGTTTTCACCCAGCCCTCCCTACAAAAGAATGCTAGTTTATATTTGTCAAAGGCAGCAAATTGCTTCCCACCAAAACGGTGAAACGCACTCAAACTGTGGCTTAAAATATCTCCAATTAAGTCCCATCCCGGACTGATTCTTGCTGATAATGCAGTGTTGTGCTGGTAAAGCGAACCATTAAAGCCTTTAATGTCAAGACTATTAAAGACTCAAAATCCCAGCCCTGTCTTCTATTGTGAGACATCCACATTCACTTCACTATTATAGCATAATAAATTGCTTTTGAGAGTGCTGCATTCATCCATATGGGAATTATTTGTGGTATTTGCTAAGGCGTGCATCACCATTACTGTTGCTCATGCTTAAGGTGAGGGATTTCAACAAACCCAGAGCCCCCAAAAGTGAGGGAAGATAAACTGGATGAAAAGATCCAATATAGACTTACAGTAGGAGGGACGAAAACCATAACTAGAGAGCAGAATATCTTGTAAACGTTTTATTTTCAGACCCACATGCATGGCCTGAAGTTAACTTCCGGTCTGTTCTTGGTTATGATATCATTTATTTTATATTTAATTGATATTAATATATATTAATATTCTACTGTATATTAATTGAATTCAATTCAATTAAAACTACACAACAGTTGTTGATTTCCAGTGACCGTATAGGACGTCTGACTGAAAATAAAAGCATAATTTTTAAGGGTTTAAAAATGTAAAGTTAATGTCACCAAGTCTCCCAGAATTAAAAAATAGGACTCCTGAGCGACTGAGGGCTGAGACTCAGGTATAGACTGATTCTCATGACTTGCAAGGACCAGTTAATTTTTTTAGAAAATATCACAACTTTCGGAATTAAATGTTGTGTGAAGCTTAGGTCATTTCTGACATAGTTTTCTGTCACATTTCAAATATAGTCCAGATTTGTTTGAATGTGAAATCATGAAAATGTTTATTTGCATTTGTTTTATGATAATTGATGATCATTCAGACACATCATATTTTATATATTATTACACTGCAGAAAGACCTTAGGTTACAGGTTCCTTAATGGCAACAATGAAGCACAATACAAATGCATTAAGTATAAAAAACAAATGTCTTTGTTGCCATTTTCTTTTCATAGATTACTCCCCCACTTCTGTTTTCTCGGTTGTTTCATAGTTTAACCTTCTGGGCACTGTTAAAAATGTGAACACTTCTGCGGTCATCAAAAGGAGGCTGTGTTATGAAAAGCCCGTTATCTGCTAAATTTCCCAGGGTCTCACGTCCACAAGGTCAGTCGCAGCTATAGTCTCCCGTTCCGAGATTTAATTTGTTGTCCATGACAGCATTATAGCCCTCTGTCTTTATGAGTGGTCTGTGATTAAAAGCGCGCTTGTTAATCTGGCTATCAGCGTGCTAAAAGCCGTTTTATAAGCAAACAACAAGGTTTAATATTCCCCTCGGCTCTGTCAAAGAAAGGTGACGCTGCCAAAGCAAATTAGTCAATCTAAACGTCTCCTAAATGCTTTCCAGCAGTCTCCAAAAACAAATGCTGAAACTGTGCAGAAAACACATCTCAGCAGACAGGTCTGTCTGAAAGTGAGCCACATCTGAGCATTTTCACAGACAAACGTGTGATCTGGGTGTCACAAGTTGGTGTCTTCTGTCATTTTGTAGTGAATTGTTCTTCAAAAAACGACGTCCTTATCCTGCATGCCACACGTCCTGAAAACTACAGTTTTCATGATCCTTTGAAGGGGGCTTATTGGATTAGAAGAAAGAAATAATATTCGGTCGTTTTAGTCTATAGAGCCGAGTGGCACATTTAGTACAAAAAACTGTTTCTGTGTTGCACACAGATGCTTTTGAAAGGAAGTTTCTTGACTTAAGAGATGAAAGCTTTTGAAGGGTGGATGTATTTCCAAAATTTCTTTTATTTTATTATTTTATTTTCCTTTCATTTCTGTTACAATATGATAGACATAAATATGCATAGAAATTATTAATGCAGTCAGAAAAGATTAGATTAAACTACATTTTTGTTTTTTTGCATATAATGTAACAAAACAATTGCTGTGAATAAGTCACCATTGCAATGTTGTGGTTGTAAGTTGCTCTGGATACATTTTGTGTGTTGCTAGGTGGTTTCTTGAGTGTTTTAGGGTGTTTGATCCCTAATATCATTAATTTGACTGTATCTCTGTATTAATCTCTTTAGAAGGTAAACGTTGTCCATCTACTCGTTGCAGGTCTTCATATACTTTTATACAGTACAGTATATTACTATATCATTTCTGTGAACACTTATATGATACCTGCTCTCAACGATTATTAAAATAATTGTTAAGTACTTACTCGAAATATTGACGATGCCCTTATACTATGGCTTAACTAAATATATTTATTAGAAAATTGCAGTTTACCTGTTTAATATTTCATAAACACAGCAGTCAACACATTTAAGAAAAACTAATATTTCTTATCACCTGTGATTAAACTGCTGCTGTCAAACACATTTAGTACATCGTTGGTTGCCTGCGCTGGCTTTTATCCTCATTTGCATATCCAGAAAAAACATTTAAAGCTTCTGATGCCAGGTGCAGGCGTTCCAATCACACTTGCACATTTTATTATCATATTCTCATATTTCTCAATCACCACTGTTGGTGTAATTGATTTCCATCGGGTTTATTATGCATCGCATTATCAAAGAATGCAAGTTGAGCTCGTAAAAACAGTGCTGCACAGCAGAAGTCGAGGGAAAGCCGAAACCCATGACAGCACAGCATCACTGAGAAGAGATTACGTCTCGTGTGTGGTGTCGTTCGACGTGCAACATTATGTAGATGAGACTTGGAATACTTTATGGGGCCTTGGGAGATTTTTATTAAAATTATCCATAAACACCTCATCCAGTAGCATGTAAACAGCAGGACTTGTTCTTCTGCAGCCCGCGGGAGTTTAAAGGATCGGCCGAGCGCCTAGCAACCAATGACTCTCTTAACAGCTTCACATGTCTGCATACATCACCGCTGGGGTCCTTAAGACCTTTGTGCGGTGAGAAGTGATAAAGTCCTGACACAGGTCTTTCAAAAGCAGATCTCACTTTCTAAATGACTTCATCCAGGCATTGTTTGTTGGCATTTCCTTCAGCAAATGCAAATCTAGTTATATTTATCAACTCTTGTACGTATGTACAGTATGTGGAAAGACAAGTAATTTACACAGAAGTCAGCCTTTAAAGTCATGCTAAGCAGATACAATTTTGACAACAGTTGTTTTAGAAACGTAGGCTAATATACAGACGGTAAAACTCCAATCATTCCAGTCGGGCTTTATGACGTGCCCCCTCCCTGCCGGCGGGCTTTAATGCTGGCAGGTTTTAAAATGTTATATTTGATTTGATTTAGCATTTTTATGAGACAAGCTCTTCTCTCAATCACATTTAAATGTTTATTGTTACATTAGCTGTCCTGCTTACAGTCGGAGTTTTGGACTACAGTTAATAAATGTGTACGATTTCCATAAAATATTCAACGAAGCCCATTATTGCCACAGCGCCTCATCTCCTCTGCTAAACTTCAATCAGTTTTGCATTTGAAATGCATTAAATGCCTGTGTAAAACCCTATAATCTGCGCTGCAATATTTTTATAGCTGCTATTTGGGAAAACGTGAACTTATATGAGGCGCATTAATTCTGTTGTTTAATTATTTAGAGTGTATTGATATCTCACACATTGTTTGGATTTATTACTCATTAACTATTTAAAACACTCATGTAATTTTCTTGTTTACTAGAGAGTACAATGGTATGACTGTAAATCTTGCAGAAATAATTACACAGCACCGTTGCAATCTAATGGTCATTTTAATAGGTTCCCTTTAATTACTGCCATTATTATGCGAGTATTTAATGAGAGAAAACCTTCACTTTTTTAATAAGAGTGTGACGTATTTCTTTATGCGCTTGTTTTAGTCTTGTAGGAAATCTGCAATATCTGATATTTGGTTGCTTTGTTATTCATTAAGTGTGTTATGTTGTTTATAATAAACTCTTCACAGAAAATGTATTGTGATTCAGAAATCAGACGTTGTATTTAACTAAGAAATATTAAATACATTTAATCAACCTCTTGTAATTTTAAACCTGTATGACTTTCTTCTGCGGAACACAAAAGAAGAAATTTGGAAGAATGTTGGTAACTGAACAACGGTGGTACCCATTTACTGTGCTTTTGTAGACACAAAACCAATGCAAGTCAAAGGGTACCACCATTTTTCAGTTACTTAAATTCTATAAAATGTCTAATTTTATGTTCTGCAGAAGGAAAAAGTCATACAGGGGGGAAATGACAAAAGGGTGAGTAAATGATGACAGAATTTTTTTTGAGTGAACAGTGCTATAAAGATCAGCTATGATATGATATGATAAACTATACAGTTTAGTTAAAGTATACACATTATACACCTAACTATATAACACATCTATTCTGATTTGTATCTAAACAGAGCAAACACAATCCTAACAAACTGGAACCATGAATCCCTCTATAGTTTTAATTCTCACCATCGGGGGGCGCTGATGTTTCAAATTTCTTGTCTTATGTCTGTTCTCTGCAGATGATGGAGAGGACAAAAGTGCAGAGGATGACAAGTTTTCACCAGAGGTGGGTACAGCAGTCAAGCAGGTTAGGAGCACTAACCTGATCAATATTTCTAACACTCTTACAAGACTGCCATAAACTCAGTTTGCCGACACATAATTCATTTTATAACAAAGTTAATGAGAAATTACCCACGTGGTTTAAAGTGTTGCGGTATCAGCCTCTGCAAGAAAAGTTCAACTTTTCTTAGATTTATATAGTATAACTACACATAGCACAGATCAGCACTTTACAGGTTAAGGATACAGTAAGAACAAATATGGTCTCAGAGGTCCCTTAGTCTGTCGCCATTTGAGAACATTTTTTATATTCTTGGGAAAATATAAATTACTATCTTAAAAACTATATGCAGGAAACAATATAAAGAAAGGAGTATTTTGCTTAAATACCCATTGAAAAAATGGAATCAAAAGACATACTAGTGTGACAATACATATGTTATTTTGTTACCTGTATATGTGTCTATTTTGTTTATTTTATTAGGTAGAAGAAGTCAGTCCAGACCCTAATCAAGAGAAAAATTATCAAGAACAAGCTAATATAGACGACTCATCTAAAACAGAAGAACAGAACCAAACCACAGAAGCAAAGAACCAAACCACAGTAGAAAAGAACCAAACTACAGAAGAACAGGACCAAACCACAGAAAAACAGGACCAAACCACAGAAGAAAAGGAAGAACAGGACCAAACTACAGAAGAACAGAACCAAACCACAGAAGAACAGAACCAAACCACAGAAGAACAGAACCAAACCACAGAAGAACAGGACCAAACTACAGAAGAACAGAACCAAACCACAGAAGAACAGGACCAAACTACAGAAGAACAGGACCAAACTACAGAAGAACAGGACCAAACCACAGAAGAACAGAAGCAGACCACAGAAGAACATGACCAAACCACAGAAGAACAGAACCAAGCTACAGCAGAACAGAACCAAAGCACAGAAGAACAGAACCAAACTACACAAGAACAGAGGGAAACTACAGAAGAACAGGACCAAACCACAAAAGAACAGGACCAAGCCAGAGAAGAACAGGACCAAATCACAAAAGACCAGGACCAAGCCAGAGAAGAACAGGACCAAACCACATGTAATGGAGAAGAAGAGCAGAATCAAGAGGATGTGAATGCAGAAGATGAGAACAAAGAAATGGAAGATTCAGAGAAGTATGAGTTTGATGGAGAGATCAAAGAGGAGGAAGAGACATCACATCCAGAGGCAAAGGATGTCAATAAAGAGAAGTGCGAGGCAGATGAAGAAGAGAGGCAGAATGAAGAGCAGCAGCTGAAAGTAGAAGAGGAAACAAATGATGAAAAACCAGAGAACGAGAAAGAGCAGACAGAAGAAAGTCCAGATCAGAGTGAATCACAAACCAATGCTGAATGAAAGTACAAGAAAAAAACATAAAGGAGCAATTCACCCCGAAAGTACTGTTGTCATTATTTAGTTAGCATCATGGTGCTCTAAACCGATGTGACTGGCTTTCTTTGTGGTACACAAAATGATCCGAAGACTTTAAATATATTGCACACGTCAAGTGAACAACTTTTGAGTTTCATGTTTATCTAAATGTGCCTTGTCAGCCCTTAGTCACACTTAATGTCTCGTTGTGTGTTCCATGGCAGAAATAGTCATATCAGATAAAGTCATATCAAAACACCGTGTAGGATGAGTAATTGATAATATTATTTTCATTTTGATGTAAACTATTCCTCTAAAACTGCAGATTATTGGATTGATTACAATTTATTTAATTGAGATTATAATAACATGAACAAATGTAATACCATACCAAAATCTAACCTGGTGGGATTTATGGAACTATATATTCTCTATAGTCTATTTTATAAATGAATACAACAAACGTAGCTATAATGCTAATATATCTGCTTAAGCCATTAGAAGTATCTGATAAAGATGTTCATTGTAGATTATTTTGTCAGTTTAGGCAAAATGTATAGATTTATATATTTATCGCTAATGTCTACTCTACTATTATATGAAAGATTTAATTTTTTGTTTTTATTATACTTACATTTCAACAGATTTAACTGACTAATGACCTCAGTGGTGAATGATAAGCTATCTGTCCGTTTACCCAACACTGTTTCGAACTGTAATCTATTAATTCGTGTTCGTGACACGAATTTGCCCCTTTTTTGGTGTCAGTCAGCACAACCTTTTTTTCCCGTGTCACCATGCATGACTTTCAGTCTAACATATTGAATGTGGTTTCTCTCTATGTATAACTATATATCAACACAATCCAAACCTATTTTACAAGGTGGCTCATTCGGATCTCATTTGTATGGTTTGTAATGATTTGGCCCCTGTGATGTCATGTTCAGGGGATGAGTTAGGGAAGCCATTTTTCGTTGCTTTGCCACCTCGTGAAACCCACGTTATTAGCTAAATCAGCCTTTGAAGCTGTGATTTTAGGGTTTGGGGTGAGGTAAGTGTTGGTTTAAACACTTTAAACACCTAAAATATATACAACTTCTTTTGATTTCAAGGTATAAATATATAAATGTAAATACACATGCGTTCTGTGTAATACAAGTCGTGCTGAGGGACACCAAAATAAGTCATGCTGAGTGATACAACAAAATGTCGTGCCTATGCCACGAACTGCCTTGAGACGGGGTTGGTCCGTCTGCATACATATCTTATTTATTAAGTGTACTTCTGCAGACTTTGCGTGCAATTCTGAACACATTTTAGACATTTTAACATTTAAATAGTTTAAGTTAAGAGCTTTCAAAAGTTATGAAAGCATTAAATGAGCATTATTCATAATGTGATGTACAGAAACAGACACTTAAATTATTATATAATAAGTGCCATGCTTAAAGGCAAAAGTAAATAAATTTTTGTAATATACGCAACCTCATGACTTCAAACGCAGAAGTTTAGCGGAATGTTTCAGCTGCTCCTTCAGGGAAAGCACAGTAATGTTTCATGTTGGGTGTGAATGTTCAGAACGGCAAATTCTCAGCCAAAGTTGGTGTATGGATTTGGAATAAAGATTGAGCCATAAGTGGTGCTTATTGTCCTGTTTGAAGCTTAAAACTCTGGTATAACAAGTTGTATGACAAATAGATGTTACGGTTCTTTAAAAAATCTCCTTTTATGTGCTATATTCATATGGTAAATAAGACAGAATTTTCATAAAGCGAGATTTTCTCTTTAATATTACAAAGTATAAGAGTGATTTTCCTCAGACTTAATGTGCTTATGTACTCCTTAATGTCTGTATTTGTAATTTATTTGTATATTTGATTATAAATTAGAACAACCAGTCTCTTTTTCTTCCTGTGACCTTTAATGCAAGAGTAGCTTGTGAAAAAATGCTATTGATCTATTCTATTATAGACATTTATTTCAGTGTTAAACCACAATTGTAGTAGATAGTACAAAACAAATGACATTAAATTACAGTAGCTAGTATATCTTAAATGCACACTCTCACATAATACTGGCCAGAAATGTACTGTAGATAGTACTGTATTTATGCCGCTTTCTGGTGAGACGTCTCAGGTTAGCAGTGTGAATGAGTCATTCCCACCTGAGAGATGGCTACAGATCCCTAACCCATGACTCATTCATCTCAACATCTATTTTTAGCCCACCGACTCCCTCCCTGCATACTTGTGGGTGGGAGGGAAATGTAAAGAGACATAAGTCATTCTCAAATGTTTCATATGTGGGTTGTAATACATAAATCAGTTGTGCATGCTGGAAAGAGTGTCAGTTGTCTTACTTCTATCAGGTATTGAGATATAAAAGCAACATTTTATCTCGTAATCATAAGCTATAAGAAGGATGGCTGTAAAATGTACTCGATTTGCAATTCGGAGCAATCAAGCATTAAAATCCATAGACATTTGCGGTAACAAACATTTACATGTTTATTCTGGTTAAGAAACAACTCCATAGCCTTTTCAGATACAGTCTCTCTCCTTTTCAACAATAGTACATCACAAACCAAACGTTTTGATAGTTAAAGAGAATAACCAACAAAGTTCTGTGAAGTCACAATCAATGTAATATTCAATGATGTCATTTTATACAGAAAACGACCAAACTCCTGGCTCATGTACTGTATGACTGAAACACATTATTTTTTAACTCCTTTTGCTCTAATAGGGGTTTTCTAGCAATTAGATTATATTATTGAATAGTTTATACTGTACTGTGCTCTGTGTAAGAGATTCATGAAGTAAGCAAGCTTTGACATTTTTAAACATTTCAATGTACTGTTTAATATGCTCCATCATAATTCATTTTCATATCCAAAATAAATATCTACAGTTTTTCACCATCAGCACTGCATTTTTTAGAATTTCGATCATGCAACTTTTAAAATATGGCTAAAGCACTTAACAAAGTAAATAACATGGCTATCAAAAAGATAGCAAATACCTATACAGAATCATTTTTGTAATATGCTTCTAATTCAAATTAACAAACAAAATAAATAAATAAATGAGATGGAGAGTGACAGCAATGCTGCTGCCGTAAAGCGATACAAACAAAAAAACAGAAAGAAAGTGGCATTATCCCAGAACATTAGCTGAAGCATATTAAACTCTTAATGGGCTGCACTCCAATGAGTGTAATTACATACAGACAGCGACTTGCCCTAATGTCCTCTTGAGAAAAATGGAGACTGCAGCAAGAATGATGTGCTGCACTATAAGGGGGATATTACATAATCCCACAGGCATCTCTTGACGTTAATCTATTTTCGCCCTTGACGTTACGAGTGATGGTGTATTTGAGCAGAAAAGAGAGATGCGTGTTATTGAGAATGTGTTGAGTTGTGGCTTCGGCTCTCTGGAACACATTGCGTTCTGTCAAGTAACTATTGATTGACTGGAGCAAGAGACGGTGAAGCGTTTGTTTGGGAGAGAATTGAAAGAATATTTGTGCCTTAGGTGACAGTAATGAGCCGATGTGAAGGTTTTCGAACAAGTGCTGAAATATTGTTATAGATTCTGTTGACAGTGTTAGTAAGGCGGCAATGATGAATTAGCCAGAAATGCAGAGAGCTCTGATAGACTTTCATCTTGCTTGTTTATGAGGTTTACCGAATTACTTTTTATGTGTGATACGGCCGCATCTTATATATCAAGCTGAAAACTGTGATTGCGAATCTATTTACTGTTACCCATACGGGATAAAGTTGTGAACTTTTTTACGACTAAAAACTAAAGATCGTTCTGGTTCATTTCTGAAGTGTAAAGGAGATAACTAGTTTTGCGATTTCGATAACTCTTGTTTTATTACGCAAACTGAATATAAACCACATCCCCTGACGCCTCAAAAATATATCAGGAGTTGCTCTTGAGAACAGCTGCCTAAAATTGACCATAGATGTTTCCAAGCAGTTCTTATCGGAAATATGCGTAGCAAGTATGTTTGTGCTGTATATCTTTATTCAGGAGCACCAGTGTGGTGGCGTGATAATCTACAGGGTACAGTTACATTAATGCCTTATCACCATAAATACTCTTGGTACTCTTAGTCGATATAGACGAATGATATGCATCAGAGAAAGTGCAATTTTATCTATCTCTACTGTTCCTGTTGTTTTCTTTTGCACGAAACCATTTGAAACCCGGTTAGCTGACCTTTAACGGGGTCGTTTCGGTCGTAAAGATGGGGGCAGAGGTCAGGTCTCCGCCCCGGGTTGGACGTTCTGCACCTTCGAGAGAGTGACAGGAACCTTGCCCTCCCCGGGGGTCGGAGCTCGGGTGATCGGTTGAACGGAGGCCTGGATCTCGGCTAGACGCTCTTTGAAACGCTGTTGCAGTTGGAGCTCTTCTTTGGAGGTGCCCTGAGAGCAAGCAGCCAGCAGCAATCCGACCGCCATACCACTGCCACCCACACAAAACAGAACGGCTCCGGCCAGCTTACAGGCATCCAGTGCACGGTTGAAGCGTACAGCGCGGCCATCCACGAAGAGCAGCTCGTCTTCACCGAATGCTTCTAGCCGAGGAGGAGTGGCATAGCCCACCAGCAGCACTGACAGCCCGGCTACCAGAATGAGAGCTCCAAGCGCGAGACAGACCTATTAAATAAACCCAACACACAACAAATATCATGTTACACAATAAAAGAGTTTTGGGGCCTGTGCCAATACCATGAAAGTAGTTTGGCTTTTATCTGTTTCATCACTATGATCATTTAAATTGCATGTCTAATCTGCTCTGGGGCAGGTTATTTTAAATTGACTTATAAGTGACCTGTGTTGCAATGGCTTTTTCTTCCAATTTCTTAGTAGATTTCAGTGCAAATCCTTTTTAAATTAACAATAGTTTTATACACATAACTATACATAAATAATATTGCATCACTATTGTATTAATAGTACCATTGTATAGACCTTTTCATTGGACGCGCGCACGCCTGACCCCTAGTTAACTTCGGGTTTGTGTTTGGCTAGTGTCTTATAATATAAATATTTATATTATATTTACTTTGTGTTTATGTAAATTTGTTAAAATGAAATGTAAAATGTAAAAAAATGTAAAAATGAAATTTTGTTGTATGTTCATTTTATTAAATAAACAATTTTTTGAATGGGTCCTGTAGTTCGCATTTAAACAAACCGTATGGTACATTGACATCTAGCGGTTGAGCTTGGTATCGGAGTCTTAATTCAAAATATTGGAAAGACAAGTTAAGACAAGTAACAGATCTTCTCGGTATCTTTGGATTGTTATCAGAAATAATATACATGCACTCTTTTGTTTGTGAGTGTGTACCGGAAGTTCAGTTGGGGTCACAAAAGTGCGCATACACAGTATCGTTGTTTATGTTGTTAGGATGAAACCGTCTATAGCAAATGTGTACATGTTTGTTTAACTTGTGAATTAATGCAATAAGAAGTTGTTCTCAAAACAGTTCTCTCTTGCTGCAGATAATATTTGTGCATGGTTATTTCCTGAGAAATACATAACTCCATGTCTCCATGTAAAAACCAATTAGTTGTTCGGTTACAACAATGCTCTTTCTCCTGCATGTACACATCTTGGCAGAGGAAGTTGATAAGATAATTCATTAAAGCCTGATTGTATTGGTTTGCATTTTCTCAATTCAAAACAAATCAAGAGTTTTGTTCAATCACCTTTATACAAACTCCATAATCTGATTTTAGATATATCTGTACAACAACAACAATCAACACTTATTGCTTTGGGATGGGCAGAAAGTCTGATTATAAACGCAATTAACATTACTTCATTCGAAAGTAAAATTATGGCTACACAAGACTATACTTAGGAATATTTAGAAATAGCAATTAGTAGCATACATGTGTATAAGTAAACACTACAATATACAAT
Source organism: Triplophysa bombifrons (assembly GCA_029783895.1). Classification (NCBI taxonomy): domain Eukaryota; kingdom Metazoa; phylum Chordata; class Actinopteri; order Cypriniformes; family Nemacheilidae; genus Triplophysa; species Triplophysa bombifrons. Next base: position 12,950,774 of record CM056455.1, read on the forward strand.
AAAATGAAAAATCACCTTCCAGAGGACAGAGCTCCAACGACTAGGTGATCTCTGTGTCTGAAAATCTTCATCGCGCTCCCAGATGGAGGCAGTGCACTCCTCATAGAACTGGTGCAGGTAAGAACGCACCCCGTAACCTTGGTAACCACTGCTGAGCGCACCGTGGCCCTGCTCAGCATAATCCGACCCACAGATCTCTGAGCAAGAAGTCATGCTTCACATCTGGATACGAACATAGACACAGGCCCATAATATTTGCTTCTTTTATGCAACATGGAAACAGTTATACTCATGCCATTAGTCTACGCTTAACATCTAAACATTTACATATTTCATTGTATTATATAATAGAATGAATAAACAAAGAATCATTCCTGATGAGATACATTTATTTGCGATTATAAGCAGCATATTCAGAAATAGTGACTTTTTGTCAACTAGTAACCCAAGCACTGCAGTGCCCTGAACTCAAATTGAGTTGAGCTAATGTTGATATGTTGGATGTTTAACCAAACCGAATCATAGTGTACCTTAGAAAATAAACCTACAAATTCTTTACTTGTTACTGTCTCTTTTAAGCTGAGATACACGGAAAATGTCACAATTAACTTTTAAAAAGAAGACCTGTGATAATGCTCTTAAACACAGTGAACTTTACACTTGGACAGAGAAACTTTCTGTCTGCAGCAGAGCATCTAACCTGCTCCTGCGACACATCATTTATCAGCACAAAATGATACCAGCGACCTAAAAGATAAATCAGATCGTTCTTCCCTGATATCTCGCTGCCTCCACCTTTCTATAATCTTACTAATATCATTGTGAAACTGTTGGATGTGTTCAAATGCTACGCTAATGCCGTGAGTTATTGCTACTTCTGAGGTTCAGATATTAATATTTCTGAAAGACGGTTTGCATTATGCGAAGGCAGAGCTTAATCGAGGGAAAATGAGGTTGTTAGTTTCCTGCAGAACGCTGTAATTAAATCACGGCTCAGTGTGTACCTGCTGAAACTGATTAGGAAATGACTCAGCTTTCCCTCGGCATATGAATGAGCCTCAATCACAATCTCTCTCTTTCTCTTTCTCTCTGTATGTTTGTAGTTTCTGAGATTTCATTAAATATTTCTTATTAAAAATAAAAATCTTCAGCTTCATTTTATAATTACAATAATGTCAGAATATGGTCATATGTATACAGAAGGTTTTAAAAGTCTGAGAAATTGTAAACATTTGCTTTTTCTAATTGAATACACAATACTGGGATTTTGTTTTATATTGCCAACATTCACGCATTCCTTAAAATGCCAGAATTACAGTAATGAGTCAGCATAGAAGCCACAAAACCTGTTTAAAATCGGACAATATTTATTTTAGTATCATCCAAAAAGCTTCCTTGCTAGAAAGAAGTATGAAAGCTCTTTGTCCAAAGTAATTAACATTACCAACCGCCTTTAGTTAGTGACCTACAAACTAGTGCTGTTTTGTCGTGACCTTGGTTTATGTATATATATATATATATATATATATATATATATATATATATATATATATATATATATATATATATATATATATATATATATATATATATAAGCATAGGCTTTTAAATCAATTATAAGTGTGGTCTTAAACTTTTGATTGATGTGTAAATCACAAGGTGTTGAAGTAAAGTGCTGTATGTGAAGCGTTTGTAAGGATTCTTCCATGAGATAATGTTGCTGTCCTTGGTGCTGAATCCACTGCGCGCCGTGTCACGTCATAAATGACGCCACACCAACATGTCATCATCTGATGTGCTTCAATAACTGAGACATTATGTTCCCTAAAGACTAACGACTCAATAATCAAGTGTTCAGTCGTGTCATTACAGATTTCTAATTATGTGGTGAACGCTACTAATAGCTGTTGCTATCTTCTGTGTACCCGCATACAATTGTTGTTATACATACATGGTCGTTATTATGCGAAAACAGCAATCATATTCATTTTAATAACTTTAAAAGCGATTTGAAAATCGATATATTTAATATTATGTTTGCAAATTCATAGTGACTGTCCAGCCTTTCAAATGCTGTGTCCTTCACTACAATCACACGCAAACGAAATCTATGCCATCGATACAACAGCTATCGCAGTGGCTTGAAATGGCTTCGTTAAAACCGTGTTTAAGTATAAATGAATAAATATGAATACCTGTCATAACCAGTCGGGAGAGTGATCGCTGGCTGCTGTTCTTCACTCTGCTCTCATCACTCTGCGCTCTCCAGCAGTCGACGAGCCTGACTCAAAGCAACGCAATGCGCATGCGTCTGATCTAGAGCAAACCGAGAGGTTAGTATCCCTCCTCATAAAAAAGTTGGTTAAAAGAGGTAACGTTTGCGAGCCACCTGGAAAAGTCTGATACGGGGTGTGCTTGTGAGGCAGCATCAAACAAAAATATTTAACTGTTACCACAAATGGTGCAGAAGAAACCTTCTGACAATTCCAAATACTCAAAGGCTCGGTAGCGTACCTGCCAGTGGCGTGCACAGGGGAGGGGCCAGAGGGCCTCAAGGGGACCCTTTTGTCAAAATGTAAATGTACCCTTCGGGTCATACCTAAAAAAGTTGTATTAATTATAAAAGTGATACTTGATAGCAATATATTTCTATCATCGCAACGAAAAAATAAAATAAATACAAAATATTTGATATAATCAAATTTGCAAGGGGGAGGAGCAGTAGGCTGTTTTACTTCACCTCAACACCAGCAGCAGTTAACACAGAATAAATATATTTGCAATACTGTTGTATCTAATGTGGTAGCGTGCAGGTTATGGTCAATTGAGTCAAGGTAATTCAATGTCCCGGTGTGCTTTTTAAAGTATTAGTTATAGGCAAGATCGGAAATTAGGCAACAAATTAGATTAGATTAGATTCAACTTTATTGTCATTACACATATACGAGTACAGTGTAACGAAATGTAGTTTAGGTCTAACCAAAAGTGCAATTAGCAAGTGCAGGATATACAGTGTTTATAAATACAGAATACAATATTAGGAAAATACTATACGGTGGGCCTGTACTATGAAATAAATAAACTTTACAGAATGATAAATGTGAAAGAAAAACGCCCCCTGCTCTATTAAATGAAATATAATACTTAAATAGTACTGTTACTAACTGTCGCGACTGAAATTAAGAGCGAGAATTAACGAAAAAGTCGATTACATCATCACATGTAGATCTGCATGAACTGGCGCGTTTTTGCTGAGTTTAGCAATACGACCAGTGACAGGCGGATCTGTTGACATGAGGAATGTAATAGCCAATCAGAGGTATCTTAATGAGTCACATGTGCCGGAGAGTGTAAATTCACGATTGTAACCGAGTTCCTCATAAACAACAATGTAGTAATCAATTTCACTGATTATAATGGGATTTTTGCGAGATTAATCTAAAATCATTGAACGTTCTATTTACTATTCATGTAAACAGTTTAACCCAAGCGTTAAACAAATGCCATGCAGTTTCTGTAGTGTAAAAATGTTTTTTTTTGTTAACATCCCTGCTGAAAAAATAATAGAAACCATTACAGACATTTTAATGGTAACCATCAAAATATCACTATGAACCAGTTTTTCCATGGAGATCATTACAAAAGTCCTTTCTGTAGTGTGTTTTTGGACATAATTCAAACAGGATTAAATTAAATGTACAAGTTTATTCTCTACCATATAACGCATTAAATATCTTTGATTTCATGATAGCTTGCACTTCCATCTATATAATACAGCCATAAAATATCAACACAAATTCAACATGATTACCCTCTTGATTCTCATTGTTAGCAATATTTATTTTAAATTATATAGTATTTTTTATCTCCCTATTTTGGTTTGAATTTATATTTAATAAATCATTATGGCACCTATTTAGACTCTGTAAAAACATACTTGTTAATGTATATACATTGTGGAAATAGTACCTTATTTTTAAGAGACTTTTTATGGTTCTTCAGCCCCTGCCCTAGCAGAGCCCACGCCACTGCTACCTGCTGACACACTTTCAGGCTAGTGATTCCTGCTCACAGCAGTTTTATTTGGGAAATCTGTGTAGACAAACACTATTAACTAAAGTTAATTCCATCATACTTGCCATCCAAAAAGTAAACAAATAAAATCCTTTTTTAAACTACATCACACGGCTTGAATTCATGGCTTTATCAATGTTTATAACATTGCAAAGCACTGCACTGTTCTTTATGTGGTTATATATCAGGCACGGTTTCCCTGCGGCTGGAAAGTTCTCCCTGAAGCAAGTAAGATAACATTGAAAGGTACAATGAAGAATTATGACCTCATTAACTCTTTAGTTCCTGGTTCAGCCCTGTTCGGAGATAAAGATAAAACCTTAACATGAACTCCATATACTGATTGGCGTCTTCACTCCTTTTCCACTCCACCAATAAGCTGGTGTTTGGTGGGGGTTCTGGAGCAATATGGCTGCCGTCGCATCAGCCAGGTGGATGCTGCATATTGATGGTGGTTGAGGAGATTTCAACCTTCCATGTAAAGCGCTTTGAGTACCCAGAAAAGCACATGTAACAAATTATCAAGTGGATGAACATAATGAAAGAGGAATGATTAAGCAATAACATTTTCTGAATTCATACTGCTTGTGACAGTGTCAACATGTCAAACCATTATGTGTCAAAACACTCCACGATAATCATCACTGATCAGAGCATCCTGTAAGAAATAGAATTGGATCAACTAATAAAACAAAACATCCAGTTAGTTTAGATGTTTAACAGTAAGTGAGACTTAAAGTATGTGTTTAGTATATTTCCAAAAGCAGCTATCAATATTCTGTAATTAACAAGGAAGCAAGCGCTGCCTGTCTCATTTTACTTTACAACATCTTAAAAGACAGTTTTGACCCTCAGCATTGCTCACATGCTGGTTTTTACTCCACTTTCGATAAGCATTCATGTGGATTTCTTACATTCTGACTGCTGACCATTTATTGCAAGCTTTAGTCCAAGTTTCACCCAAAGTGCGATCTTTAAATGACTAATCAATACTCCACGTTTCAATCGGATCTTTCTACATGCCAAGTTTAACACTGTTCTCAGTCTCACATTGAGCTTGGCTGTAGTCTATTCTATGGCAGGCAGTTTGTCTTCTTTTGGCAAACGTGATACTTTCTTCACTTTTCTTTTCAGTACTGATTTCCTTAACATGAAAAATGTTGCATAAATGTGTAGCTTTCATTGTTTAAAGGATTGTTCACCCAAAACGAAAACGTTTTCATCATTACTTCATTTCAACCGTGTATATGACTTTCTTTTCCTCTGCAGAACACAAAAGTAGATATTTTGAAGAATGTTTGGAACCTAGCGGTATTGGCCTCCATTGAACTAAAACAACTGCTATATTTCTCAAATTATATTTTTGAATGTCACGAATGACCAATTTATGACATGAGGATAAATAAATGACTACCAAAATTTACACTTTTGGGTGAACCTTTTATAAAGCTCCTGTGATATGCATGCAATTCTTAGAAACGTTTTTAGATTGTCACATCACACCAAACATCATTAGAACTTTATTTTTAATCCTGTCCATAATTTGTGGAACAAAGATGCACATTAGTCTCTTGTAAAAGTCTGGTTAAACTGTTCCCACTGTAACATATTTTGCATTATTTGTTAAAAAGGCAAGGAGCGGAGCACCTGCTGAAAATTGCATTGTCTCCTGCTGCTTGCACAAAACACAGAGCGGGTCATGGGCTGGAACATCACAAATTTTTCACATATTTCATATGAACTGTTTTATAATCTTCACTTCATTTTACATCAATTAATTTAGCAGACACTTTTATGTCGTGAATCTCAGAGTGAGACATGAGAGACATGGCGTGGGAACCCAAGTGCAGGCAGACACAGACGGTAATGATGTAAAACAAAGATTTATTAAACAAATAACAAGACTAAACAGGTAAAACAAAAACCCACGTGGGGGAAAACAAGACAGGGATATATATACTTAAACAAGAAACACTCACTCACTAAACTACAAAACAAACACTGGTAACAACACTAAACTAACACTTACTTTGACACGACAACAAGAACATTCAGGGACAGCAATATAACAGGTACAGAGACTGGAACAAGTACAAGAACACGGTCATCGGACAAGGTATCACAAACAATGCACGAGCAACGAGACAAAGAAACGTGAGGACTCTTTATAGGGGAGACAACAGAGGATCATAACGAGCAACAGGTGCTGGGGATTAGCACTAAGGAGAGGCTGACGAGGAACGAGATGTAGGGAACAATGACGAGACACGAGAAAGAACTATTCAATCTCACACAAAACCATAGGTTATGCCATGATTCCACTTGAGACAGGAATAAAACATGACATGGTAGTGGAACCATGACATAAGCCCCCCCCTCAAATGAACACCTCCAGGTGTTCATCAAGGGGCAACTAACAAGACAAGACTGACTGGGAAACAGACAAAAACCAGACAGACAAGGTGAACATGACAAGAGGCATACACGACAAAATTACCCACGGGTTGGGGTGGGATAACAAAAACAACAAACATGGGAGGGGGGGTGGGGGCAAACAAGACAAGACTGGGGGAAGTCCAGAAGGGGCAGGGCTGGGCGCCGGTCGGAAGGCCGGCCGGACAGGGCTGGGCGCCGGTCGGAAGGCCGGCCGGACAGGGCTGGGCGCCGGTCGGAAGGCCGGCCGGACAGGGCTGGGCGCCGGTCGGAAGGCCGGCCGGACAGGGCTGGGCGCCGGTCGGAAGGCCGGCCGGACAGGGCTGGGCGCCGGTCGGAAGGCCGGCCGGACAGGGCTGGGCGCCGGTCGGAAGGCCGGCCGGACAGGGCTGGGCGCCGGTCGGAAGGCCGGCCGGACAGGGCTGGGCGCCGGTCGGAAGGCCGGCCGGACAGGGCTGGGCGCCGGTCGGAAGGCCGGCCGGACAGGGCTGGGCGCCGGTCGGAAGGCCGGCCGGACAGGCCTTGATGCCGGCTGGAATGCCGGACTTGACGGCGGCTGGGCAGCGCGTTCTGGTGGCTGGGCAGCGTTCTCAGGCGGCTGGGCAGCGTTCGGTGCCGGTTGATGGACTGGGTGGCAGGACAGCAACTTCGGCCTGGGACGACCTCCACGTGGCCTTCTCCCTCTACGGTCGGTCTGGACCACGGCTGACTCAGCCGGGCCAGTGGGGGACCGAGGGAGTACCGGGAAGGAGGTATCCCGCGACGTCGTCCTCGAGTCTCTAGCCACCCACTCATCTCGGACTCCACCAGAAGAACCGGCGACCGTGGAGCTCGAGCCAGAGGGTACTGAATCCCCCAGGGCAGCGGCAGCCAGGACGAGACCCTCCGCAGCGCTCGACCGTGGGGCGAAAGTCCCATGTGGAACCCCACCCCCGGGATCGCTCCGGTTGGCCACGTACCTGACCATGTCCGCAAACCCCAAGGGAGACAGCAGCCTCTTCTCTGACGGTGTGAGGCGCCGGGTGAGGCAGCAGTTGAAGATCGTCTTCAACTCCGCCTCACCAAACTCGGTCACCTCCGCCACCGCCGAGAATGCCCTGGCGAACTCCTGGTCACCGTAAGACCCCTGGCGGAATCCAAGCAGCAAGTGGGCCTGGCGAGACCGCAAGGACAACGTCGTACCGTCCATGCTGCCTACTGGGTTCGAGTTTGGCTCGTGCATTCTGTCGTGAATCTCAGAGTGAGACATGAGAGACATGGCGTGGGAACCCAAGTGCAGGCAGACACAGACGGTAATGATGTAAAACAAAGATTTATTAAACAAATAACAAGAGTAAACAGGTAAAACAAAAACCCACGTGGGGGAAAACAAGACAGGGATATATATACTTAAACAAGAAACACTCACTCACTAAACTACAAAACAAACACTGGTAACAACACTAAACTAACACTTACTTTGACACGACAACAAGAACATTCAGGGACAGCAATATAACAGGTACAGAGACTGGAACAAGTACAAGAACACGGTCATCGGACAAGGTATCACAAACAATGCACGAGCAACGAGACAAAGAAACGTGAGGACTCTTTATAGGGGAGACAACAGAGGATCATAACGAGCAACAGGTGCTGGGGATTAGCACTAAGGAGAGGCTGACGAGGAACGAGATGTAGGGAACAATGACGAGACACGAGAAAGAACTATTCAATCTCACACAAAACCATAGGTTATGCCATGATTCCACTTGAGACAGGAATAAAACATGACATGGTAGTGGAACCATGACACTTTTATCTATAATGTGATCTGAAAACATAGAATACCACAATACTCCGACATCTTACTATAGTCCAACTGTTAGTTACCCCAAATTCATCGTTTGATTTGCCGGGAAGACATGTACTGATAATCATGTATTGTGAGCTACATTGGATACAAAAAAGAAAATGCAAATATCATGGCATCTAGTTAATTTGGCCATCTGAAATGGTTTCATGCACCAAATATTTCCAATTTCATGGTATCTGTATCGTCATAGCATGTTTCTTCATCCCCTGCAGGGTCCTCGTTTTGACATGCGCATACAAGTCATTGACTCAGTACACAGAGACTTGATAGCTGCCTCTAATGTTTTTATCATGGGAGCCCTCTATAGCAACCACTTAATGTTCTGTTGCTCCAGTGAAGCTACTCCATTGTAAAGTGTACACAATGGATTCCTGGAATAAGAACCCTCCATCACCTTTTCAGTGCATTTTATAGCCGTTCTAGCTTTTATATAGCTGGTTATATTTGTTGGTTGGTTACAAGAGACAGAAAAAATATCCAGTTTATCAATGTAGAATATGTTTTATGAAATATGTTTTTATTAAGTACATGCTGATTGTTTTTAAGAATTAAAAGTATGGTTGAAAAACCGCTGCGTAATTTGAGTTTATAGTATATATTTTTGTCTTTACATTTCACACAACACTGCTATATAGTACTTTAGTGCAAAAGTGTTTTATAAAGGGTGCTAAATTTTGAATGGCCATCTGGCAAAGATATCTTATCACAGGATTTGTAGCTTTCTCAATGTGCAATTGAAGATGAACAGTATATGTGAAAGACTATTTAAGCTTACATGCATGTGCATATAGTTCTTCAATCAGATATTGTCTTTCTCCTCAATTTATACTCAATTTATGTTGTGTTTTCCCCTTTCTACACAGAGCACATTCTTCTCTCTCTTTGTGTGTCTCTATCCGTGTGTGGACAAGCTGTGCCTCTCTCATACCGTTTCTATGGTTACAATCACAGAAAGGTCACCTTCGGGAAGTTGCTTGCGAGCATGCGCCGCACGATGGCAATTCGATAATCACACTTGCAATAATGGCCGATAAAAGCAGACTTCATTAGTGTGTGTGTGTGTGTCTACGTGTCTGAATCACTCAGTTGTGTTACAAGAGTCACAGCACTTCATTTTGAAAGCATATCTGCTATACTCTCATACCCCATTTTATATTACCAATACATCATTTTAAAACAGATTGTAAAATCCATTTATCATGCTCTATAAAAGTGCAAATGTAAAATTGCTCATAGGTCATTGAGAGTAAAAAACAAACAATCTTTGAGGGTTGTTATTGCTGTAAATGTTTGTTTCATCCTTGTTTACATCAAATGTAAAATGAGTGATTTCTGCCACTGCTAAACCATGAATTTAGGCAATGCCAAAATGCTTCACTGTGACATGAATATGTGTAATAATAATAATGATTACATCATCATCAGCATAATAATAATAATAATTAAATAATGAATAACCCCACTATACTTACTCAACATTTCTCAAACAACATTAAATTTGCTAAAATTGATTTAACCAAATGTAAAGGCAACAATGTATCTTCTGCCACCTAGTGGTGAATAATAACATTCCAACAGATTTCAGGTTTCATCTTGCAGTGGTTTTTGATCTATGTATTTAAAAAACAAAACATCTTTCTCAAGCATCTATATATCAGCAAATGTTTTGGCAGTGAAGAAAACACGTGTTAATAAATGGTTCACACAGAGAAAGTGATTCTTCAAGGTTTCAGAAAATGTCATTCATCAAATAGACAAACAAAAGGATCGTTTATGTAAATGTAAACATAATATAACCAGATTTCTTTGTCTTATACTTACAGCCAAAGGCTTTCCCCCCACATACGACTAATGATAAGATGTTTCACCTGAGTTGTTGTAATGGTAGGGTAATCATTTAATAAGCAACCCCTGGATATTCACTAATCAGGTTAGCGCCCCAGACAACCTCATCTTAATTTCAAAATCTCTAATGATAGTTTTGATTGGTCATCTGTCACCTCTCCATGCTGATGTATGGAGTTTTGTTTCATCAGCCTTTGCCTCCCAGGGAGAGCATTACTTATGGGCTGACGATACAATTTATCATAACATGCTTCTCTTTTATGAGACTGCAATCTTGAAATCAAATGAGGATTATTTCTGAGCTGGAAGATACAGAGGTCACGGTTTAGCTATGTAAAGGGGTCAATCTAGGGAATATGTGATAGCACAGAAAAGGGATATTGAGACAAGAGTCAATGTCAAGCACAGATCAACAGATCTATGGTATAGTTTAAAAATGAACGTCGTCTCATGTAATCTTTGTTATTGAATTACATATGTGACCCTGGACAACAAACCGGTCTTAAGTAGTAGCACAGGAACATTTTTAGGTATGGGTAAAAATGACAGATTTTCCTTTTATGCAAAAAAATATTAGGATGTTAAGTAAAGATCATGTTCCATGAAGATATTTTATAAATTTCCTGCTGTAAATGTATTTTAACTTTATTTTGTCAGTGGATGGCCCTTTACAGTGCCTCAACTTCAAAGGCAATTTTCTCAATATTTATCTTTTTCTTTGCACCCTCAGATTCAGCTTTGTAAACAGCTGTTGTTCCGCCAGACAGTGTCCTATCCTAAGAAACCAAGTATTAATAGAAAGCTTATTTCTTCAGCTTTCAGATGATGTAAAAATCTTAATTTCGAAAAATTGACCCATAAGACTGGTTTTGTTGTCCAGGGTCACATACTGTATATCATTCCCAATACAACAATTGTATTGCATGACTCAAAATGTCAATGAACGTAACTATCAAGCAAAATGTAATAAAATATTTGTATAAACCTTAAAATACTGTTTTCCCTTAATCATTATTTTCAAGTTGAAATATATTTTTACATTTTTTTTATTTTACTAATCTACCAAGTATGTACTTAAGGCATTGCCATTAATAATTTAAAATATTTTAAATAACTTTCCAAACAAGTCTTGTCTTGAAGTGAACATGGTGAAATTGTGAATCGTTAATCTTTACGGTTCTTTATTCAGTTTTCAGACAATACAACAATGTAAACTCTCCGTACCCCTCTTTCACAGTGAATTTTATCTGTACTATTCCAGATCATATATCATTTATATATTACTTGCTCTATACTGCATTAAGTCACTCCAATATTTCCATAAACACATAATATTGCCATCTCAAGAAAGAAAATAATAAAAATCAGCACAGTCAGGTTCCTGTTCTAACCATATTTCAGAGCTTCAATAACCTGCTTACTGTTTGGGATAGTACATCATTTACCCACTCACTCTGTTCAAGGTTCTCTGTGCGATCATGCCATGTTCATTTCCCCTGGCATTATTAATATTAAAAATAAATGTATTGATGGAAGACGCAGCGGCAGCAGCGTTTGGTGGGAAATACAGTCTGAGTTATGCGGATCCAGAGGCCATGCACCTGCTTCTGATGGGGCTTTCTGCATGTACGACCACACCAGCACACCACCGCATCATTTATCATGCAAAACAGTTCCACTCCTCTATCAAAAGATCTCATAGATGGGCAGGTGGGGCCGGGTTTTTTCATTCTTTGTCTCATTATTTGTATTTTAGATAAATCTTATTTTTATGCTCTTTCTTTATTTCTCTGCTCCCCCTTTCAATGTACCCTGTGTATCTTCCTCTCCCTGTCAACAGATTTTCGTCCATTCCCTTTTTTCCTTGGCCACCTTTATTCCTTCTATAATTGCTCATTTGTTTGAAAAGGCCTCAGATTGGGGATTAAGGAACCCAGACTGCATCGTGATAAGAGAATGGGACAGGCGGTAGAGCTCGGGCTCCTTCACATAACAAAGGGACACTGGCGCAAGTCATTGCAGCGTTACCTAGACAGCGGGTGCTTGGCGACACATCCACTCGCGGTTTTGGCTGAGCTCTCTAATTATGCCTGCGGCTGTGGTTGCCAGGAGGCTGTGCGGAGATGAATAGAAGCAGCTATTTGCTGCTGGGCCTCTGTTTTCACAAAGCCGAAGCGTCTGCGGCCATGGACGAACGGTTCTGCACCTGCCTCCTCCTCCTTTTATTCAGCCTCTTTGGACGATCTGAGCCCCTTTTCTTGTATGTCTGATCTCTGCTCCACCTGTCTGTGGATTTCAAAGCAGGACAGGAGTTTTTCTTAAAAGTGAGAGGTTTGCCTTAGGTTGATGGAAAGAGTGTTTCAGAATTTTTTTATGAAAAATGCTTTAATGTTTCTTGGCTCTGAAAAATAAAATAAAAGGAACCGAATGATTCAGAATCATTTAATATACACTGTACTATATACTGTGAGTCCTACTATACTGTACTCTGCTATTGTAACATCGGAAAACAGGCAGTAAAAAGATACATGCGTAGTCAAAGTTTTTCAAAAAATGAACCTCACTCGTAAAAAGGGGTGCTACAAAAGGTTATTTGATGCCGTAGAAGAACCCTTTGGTTCCATAAAGAACCTTCCTCATCTGAAGAATCTTTCTGTTTCACAAAAGGTTCTTTGTGGTGAAAAATCCCCTTTAAAGAACCATATCTTTCTTACTTTTTTATAATCTCAAGAACCTTTTGTGAAACAGAAAGGTTGTTCAGATATCACAGGTTATTTCTGGAACCATTTAGACAAAAAAGGTTCTTCTAGGGCGTCATGTAGCACCTTTTTAAACGTGTGGTCAGACAAATAGATTTCAATTGAGACTGTTTGTGCCATATGTAGTAAGATTTTACCAAAGTTTTATGTCCTAAGGGTAGTTTTGCCCTTTTCCTTGATCATTACTGACTGGAAGACAAGGCATATATCCTAGACATGCATTATCTTGAACAACCCCTGCCCAGTGGCACAGTGCAGCATAAATTGCCAAAAAGCCTAAATGTTATGTGTGTGCGGGTTTACTGTATATTCTGTCTATCCAGTTAAGGAGAACATGATCAATACATTTATAAAAACACCATTCCGGAACATCCAGACCGCAAGACCGGTGCTACCAATGACCCCTTGGGTGATAAAAAGCCTCCTATCTTGTAGTTGCGATGAGGAGAGAGACACCTGCGAATACTTTTGCTTAGATCTATTGCGGAAATGAACAGATTCTTACTAATTAATTCTCCAATGTCTCTTTAATGCCTGAAAACCTGAAGGTTGACTTTTTTGGAGCAGCTTGGTCAAAAGCATAAATCCAATGGAGGTTTGAATCTTAAACGCAAAGATCCCAGTCACATTCCATCTTCTCAAACCACATGTTTTTTTATTTAATCATCTTCTCCTCTTTTCTCCTAAAAGATTCCCCCATGGTCACCAGTAGAGACAAAACAGTATGCATCACAATAATGGAATTTCTCCCACAGCAGGTTAGCAGGTCTGGTATGTGTTAGCTTCTTCCTCATTAGTTGGTCTACCCTCGTCTTGTTTTGAACCTGTATGGCAGAACTGTGTTCCACATCCTGTCAAACCTGAACCACCCCGAGAGTGAAAAGGCAGCTCCTGAATACGATTTCAGTTGATCATTTTCTCTGTGCAGCTGCTATGTTCAGCAAGAAGACTGATGTGTGTCCCTATTAACACAGTTGATGGGATGCTACAACAGTTCTGCCAAAGTCAAGGACAGTTCCTCAAACTAAGAGCCTTGTCAGATACAATCTTCTCAGCTTCATGTGGCTACATGGAAATGCACAGATTTTCACCTGAGTTGGAAGCATGTCCACATTTAAAGAAGTTTCCTATGCGGTCTATTAGTGAAGGCTGGTCATGTGCAGCAGTCAAAGAGCCTACAAGCTTATTCTAGATGATCTCTGAAAGAGACAAGTGGAACATGTTATGCAATTATTGTGCACCTGACTGGGAAACTTGTATTAGTGGTCAGTATTAACCTAGTGACTATAAAAAAGTGTCAACCCTACCCATTGTTTTTTCAGTTCAGGTGCAGAACTAGAGTTTTACACATGGATTTGCCAAGGCACTTAAGGGTGTGCCATGAGGGGGAATAAATGATGACGAAGATTTTATTTTTGGATGAGCTATACCTCCAAATGTTAAACTCTTCTTTATTTGTGAATGAACTGTTGCAATTTCTTTTTATCAGTAATCGTTGGTACTAGGAAATACTAACTAAACTTTCTGTGTGCTTTTTATGCCACTGTCCATGGTGCTGGAATGTTAAGGGCTAAGGAACTGGACAGATGATGGCATGTTAAATTTATTGAAAATGATCGGTCTGATTATGCGTAATTTCAGTTTGTTGACTATATTCTTTCATTTGAGCATTTCTCTCACATTTGATCTCTCTGTTTACATGATTTCATATGTTTCTCTCCAACTGCCCTGTCTATTGCTTCTGTTTTTCAAATCTACAAATCCCAGTAAGACAGATGAGAAACATTTTCAACGGACCCCTGCTCACCTCTGTTTGCAGCTCTACCAGTGACTGGAATAAGGGATAGGTGGAATTTAATAAAAGCGCATTGCTCTAATCTTTTGAAGATGCAGTTGAGCTGCCGGCCTTGCCTCAAATTGGAAATGGAGGGGTGTGTGGAGGAAGATTGGAGCGGCTGGGAAGGACGAGAGGGAGGAAATGGCAGGCAATGTTTCCAAGAACAGGGCACGATCAGGCCACACAGCTCTAGGCGTAGTGTGTTGGAGCCTACTAATAGATGTTTATTAATCCAGGGCAGCAAAGCTTGAAATAGCCTTTTAGAGCCCAATTTTAGAGCCCGCTATATGTAAAGAAATGTTATCGCTGCCCCTGAAACTTCAAAGGGCCTTGCTTAAGTTGCAGGTCACAGAAAATTTAAAGCAAGTGAGCTGAACCCCAAGAGATTGTTGATAACAAATGATCAGATGTTACTGAGCGATTTGGTTTGATCTTGGAAATGTTATAATGCAGAGAAACAGCAGGAGGACTGGCTGAACTACACAGTTATTGATCACTTGAGATTTTGCTCTGTATGTTACATGCACCAGGAGAATGTCTGATAAAGGTAATAAAGAAAGACCCTTGCAGTGCAACTAAATTAGCTAAATCCAACAATGCTCAAAGAACCAGCTTATATCCAGAGGACTGTTTGTGCTGGTTTAGTCTGGTTTGTGCTAATCAGTGCTGTTTTAGCTTGTGGCTCAGCATAGCCATGATATTAAAATTGACCAGCATGGACTTTCTGGTGAACCTGGAACCACATTTCTAATTTATTTTGTCTTGTTTATCAGTATAAATATATAAAAATATATAGAAACATTTAGAAGTAAAATAGCCTACGATGTTATAATTTTTCTTTTTTGAAATTGAGTGGATATATTTTTGTGCCAGTGGCATTAGAAAAATTATTAAAATTTTACTATACATTTTTTTATTCAACTTTATGTTTATTGCTTCATTTGCAGATCATTTTCTAGTTTTAACCAAGTTACTACTTGGTGTTTTTTGGCAATGTATCTTTTTAAGTAAATATAACACAAGAAAACCTTTGTGAACTAGTCAAGTGTAGCTACTTTTCATGATATCAGACATCTTTCTGTATAGTATACACATGTAACGAAGAAAAGGTGTGTTTTTTTTCTTCCGTTTTTCTAGTAATAAATGGTAACTTGACTTGATTTGTGACAGAGGAGGCAAAATACGGTTAAATAATATTAGGTAGCAGGTGTGTTAGGTATGCATAGTATATGCAGCTCTGTCATAAAGGAAAAAGTATTTTGAAAGAATATTTTCTTTGTAATAAATGGCAACTTGACTTAAAAATGACGGTGAAGTCTGTGCAATAAGGTTCTGAGACTCTCAGCCAATACCTCCACCATAATGATGAGATTAGAGAACTGTCAGTCTCTGCTGACAGATACATTAAGACCTGTGAGCACCTGATGGACAGAACAGATCACTTCATGGCTCTTTTACAGCTCTCTATATGAGAGCTTTGTCAATTTAGTGAGTTTCAAAATTCCTAAAATGCATTTGTCTGCCCGAGCTGAGGATGTAAGAAGACAGAATCAAGGAATAATGTTTTTTTATCATATTCTGAGTTATCTCAGTTTCTATGTGACACGACAGGCTTAAAAAAAAAAAGGCAGACTCCGCAACAGAAGTTCACTCATGTATCAGGGAAAATACCGCACACATATACGCCAGCAGACTTTGTAAGGTAAACAACCATTTCATCTATGCGGCCTCACAGTGCAGGTGCTTGACATAGTGATGAGGAATTGGCCTTAATAGCGTGGCGTCGCGATTGATACGTATTCACGCCCTAGAACAGTAGGTGGTCCAAATTAAATACAGTGACACGACCCCTGTAGCACAGCTCTGGTCACCCTCTCATTTAGCCCGGTGATAAATTCTCTCACACTTTCAGATAATAAGGAGCTCGCGGGCTTCATCTCCTCTGAATTCATCATACCATAGTCACATTACAGGCCTTTACCAAAGGAGCTGGGGGGAAGGAGGGGGTCTTCTTTAATTGTAAACCGACCCCCTCCAATGTTACAAATCACCCGTCCCTGGAAAGACTATTTCTCAGATTCACGAGAGACTTAGTCGGAAAGAGTAATACATAGCTGTTTTATTTTTTTATTTTTAAGAACACTGCTACACGGGGAAAGACGTGTCAAACCATCCACCATGGCGTCAGCGGACACACCAGGTAGCCAAGGTTGTCAGATAGAAATATACCCAGGTAGACCTAATGGTGTAATTTCGTTTTCAACAGAGCTGCTTAAATCAACCTGTGGGTGAGAAATGTGTTCGTATGTGACTGTTGGAAATTGTGCACACATTACACAAGATGGCAGTATTAGTCCAGAGCTTTCTGTCACTATGACTACTTTAGATGCCAGAGAGCCTAGTGATGTAATCCAGTAAAATGAAATGTAAATTGTTAGGAAAAAAACTGTTGTTTGTTTGTGTGAAAAAAGCAGACAGTACTGGCATCAAATGGAAAAGTATTACATAAGCTTCTGGCGATGTGTTTGAATGCTTTGTGTAAAAAATAAAACATCATGAGCTTTAAACAAATTGTTGGAATCACTACAGCAATACTAATGCTGTAGGTAAATGATGATGAAATTTATTTAGCAAATTTACAGCTTTTGCAGTCTCTAAACCATCAAATGAAGATTTTTGTAAGCGGTGAATACACCTTTTGTGTTCTTGTGTCCTTATGTATGAGAAACATATGCCTACACGACTCTGAATTATATTACAGACGTCGTTCAGTCAACATTCCTTGTTTCCCAAATATTTTTTCTGCTTTATAAATAAATGAAAAATAAAACATATGTACAATCCGGTGATTCATTGCCAAAAAGAAACATCTTTTCTGAATGTACTCACGTTGAGGTGGAGGCTAAATGGTTTGCAGAGGAACATTTTTCCCTCATTTGGAGACTTTCCATTTACTTCCTGCATGTTGGAATGTGGGGGACTACACAGCCAATTTACAGAGTAACATGTACAGGGACAAGAAAATCATTACCACAAGATTCATATCACTGGCTGTTCTTTTAATGCTCAGAGACCAAAGTTTAGCCTTAAAGTCCTGCAGCGAAAGACTCAAGGATAGATCAATGTCAACAAACTGGGAATGGCAGCTCGACTCTCGTGGAATGAGCAGAGCTCCGGGCAGTGAAAGTCATATCGTGATGTCTGGCTGGTATGGTTTCATTTCATGAATTCTTTAATGTGCTAAGTCCAAATGGTCCCAAACGTCCCCTATTGCTTGCCAGTCTAAAATAATTGAGGAGGTTTCCCTCAAAATTACACCCCCTCTTTCTGGACTCTCATGGCTTTCTGGCCAAAAGCTCTGGTCAGATGATGGAGCTGCGTATAGCCGTAATCTACAGATGTAGCGGAAAATGACCCCCCGGAGAACACCCCCGTCTGCTACATCATTTATCCTGCCATCCAATCACTGTGCTCATAGATCAATATTACAACCTAACAGAATGAGAAAGTGGAATAAGTGAACATATTAAATGGGTGGTAAAAGAAAGTGAACATTTTCTTTAGGTGGCGTGTTTGGAGACATACAAGTAACCGAAGGTTTGCAAATAGTGTTGGTTTTTGAACCTAAAATACTTTGTAAGGAAGCATCCGAACTTTAAAGGAACATCAGAAGAGGCTTCTTTAAAATACGTTACACAGGCAATCATCTCTCTGTGTTTTATAAGTGCTTCTCATATTCAGTACACGAGAAACTTGACTAACAGAGTTTATTATTTTTTTAAATAATGTTTATTAAAAGAATTGGGAGAAATATTATCACTCAAATGACATTTTTGCTGAGCTAGATGCAATGCATTACGGGACTGTTATTCCTTTAGGATATATGCAGTGATGCCTTGTTCTGTGGCCAATAATGGGTATCTTAGAACATAGATTAATTATTATATAGCACCAGAGTCTTTGGGGACCCTATGAACACTCAAAAAACTGTCTACTGTTGGAGCCAAAAGTGATATCCGGGGGCATATTTGTACAATATTTGCTATTAACCCTCCCTTAGGTTCGATTAAACCATCGAAATATGAGGTGTGTGGTACAACATGAACAAAACACTTAGCTTTCAAGACTGGACAAAGGTATTTGGCAAAAAAGCAAAACACAGCATATCAGGGAACATGGGGTTTCATTTGAACAAACAAAAAAACAAACAAAAATACTTTGAGTACATTTACGCAGAAACAATGAAGTTTTAACGTTTAGTTTTACGTGTACATGACGGCGTTGTGAAAATGATCTGCATTCACATTGATGCTTTTTAGCTGTATATTTGATGAAATATGTATATGAATTTAGAAATAGTGATATTCCATAATAATCACTATATAATAATAATCACATAATATTTCATAATAAAACGTCTCTTCCTTTTTTATAATATTGCTATGTTTGTGCCTATGGCAAATCTACAGCTGTTGCCGTCTCTAAAAAAGCAAATTAATCTGTACCAGGCACAATGTTATCAATATGATAGAATATTGACGTTAAAACACACACACAATTCAAAGTAATTTTAGACGCAGCTCATTAACCATTCTTCATCTGATTTGAGAAAAACAAATCACAGCTACAGTTACAATGTGTTATAAATAAATATGACAAAAACATTGTCAGACTTCTCATTATTGATGGACAAAAATGACTTGACTCTAAAGGAATCAAAGTGAACCCAAGTTGTGTGCATGTTAAAGGCTTCCCGGGCTCTCCTATGGAGTTATTCCTGGACTGTGTGTTGTGCGGCACAGGATGAATGGCCCAGACAGTCCCTATGCCCACAAGGGCTAAGAGAGATGGTGTTATTTTCAAGACGAATGGGCATCAAAGCTTTTAGGTACACAACAGAAATCCAATGAAAGGGAACATCGCATCATTTGATGAGGCATTCTGGGCGCCCCTGGGGAAATTGAGCCCTGTGGCTATATGACAAATGTATGTTAGCTGCAGTGATTTTAGAGTGGCCTGCGACACACATCGCCTGCAGTCCTGCACTCTTCGTCCTTGAAGATGTTTTTTCTCAAGTCCACTACTTGACTATTGCTCTGTTTTAGCTTCCGGTCAAGTTCAAGCTTTTGGTATGCGACATTTAGAAACATGGTCCCGTATGACAAGATATCATGTGTTCATTTTGTTTTTAACATTGCGATACCTGCCTTTTGTGATGCCACTTTACGTGATGCTTTGTGAAAGGACATGGTGAATGGCAACATTTCTTCTTCTTTCAATACGCTCTTAAAAATAGACGTCTTAAATGGCTCATTGTCAGGGTGTATGGTTTCGTAAGGAACCTGTGACAAGCATGAACTTTCTCATTGCACAAAAGTAGTAAAGAATGTTATAATGTCTATCACATATAATGTGCATTGTGTACTTGTGTGTTTTTGTCCTTGCTGTGTTGCTGCTAGAGGATTTGCAGAGATTAATATAAATGTGTAGTTTTACATACTTTACATATAACAATAAAATGTTCTTGAATATAAAAAAATATATTCTCCTAAACACTTCACTGAAAGGTTTTTGATGGCCAAAGCGTGGTTTGTTTATGGCATCGCTGCACAAATACTCTTTGCTGCTTTTAGGGGCGTATACAGTATATGAATAAAAATAAGCTAACAACAAGGCTATGGTTACCTCATAAAATCTCAGAATACTCCATTCACAGTAAGAAGTTCTTGGAGCCACAAACCTCCTGTCCTTGGTAAACCTCAACACTTTAAATTCTCACTCTCTTGACTTGTTTTGCAGTTTGGTCCAGTGGACTGCTGTAACTTACAGTGTCAGTCTATTTCATTTCCAAGCAGGTTTTCAACCATTTACGAGAGACTGACACCACATTCATTTTAAGTGACAGCCAGCAAATAGCCGTCCAGTCTCCATTTACTTCCACTGGGACTTCAGCTGAAAATAGCAGCAGTGCCTCCATGCTGGACTTTCTTATGGCTGAAGTTCATACAACTTGATAAATGGTCAATATGTACTTGTTAAAATTAGTTTTGTCTAAGCTTTCCTGTTTTTGCTTTATTCTTTGTAAACTTTGTGAGCTCAATCCATTGGATGATAAATTTCAGAATCTGATATGTCTGTATCTCCAATAGAATTTATTAAAGCATTGTCTTGTTTTGGTATAAAAATCAAATACAATTACTTTTTTATGAGACTGAGGATAGTAATATGCCCAAATGCGGGACTTTCTTGGTTCGTATCAAATTAATAGGCCTTAGAAGTCAGGCACAACAATATATTCATTGCTTGTCCTCAAGGACATGACTTATCTCCTTTCAGCCCGTTTTAAAAACATCATCTTCTGGCTGGTACCTGTAGCATGAAGCAATTTGGAACTAATGTACATGTATAATTTCATATTAACGTGTGTAATGTTAACGAATGGCCCAAAGATTCCAATATTCCCAAAACATATGCAGTACTCTTGATGACATTACCATTCCGGAGGCTTGTCAGGATTTACTAAGACTTCTATTATAAAGAGCATCTGCTGAAGTCTTTGCAGTCCCCTCGTGGCTCAGAAATCCAAATTTACAGTGAGCAGGTGTCAGAATTTTAAACAGATCTACTTTTTGTTCTCTTCTCTAATTCCAGGAAGATTATGTCACCTTGAACTATATCCTGGCCTTGATTTAAAATAAACAGTGGGAGAAACCAGATCTCGCATATATTTAACGTGTATCGCTGATTTAATTCTTAAAGGTACAGCGCACCGAAAACTTAAAATTTGAAATCATTTATTTACCTATTTGACTTTCTTTCTCCCGTGGAACATGAAAGAAAATGCTAAAAAAAAAAACGTTAAAAAAAATTGTCCATATACTCTAAATCTTCTGAAGTCATGCAGTACTGCAGCTTTTGAGTAAATGATGGATTTTTTGCTTGTTAGTGATCTTCCCCTTTAAGATGAATGTTATAAATCTTTAAGCCACATTACAAAAACAAACAAATAAATAATGCCAGTAAATTGCAGGTCAACTATTGCCATCCACTCATTATGAGGGTCTGATATGTCCCTTGTCCTAAGTACCTCAATCATTGTCAAATCAAACCCTAATGTAAGCACTCATTTCAGACACAAGCATATGAGAGCACAAGAAACATTTCTTACTTTAATGGCAATTTGATCAAATCTGGTGCATCGATACAGCTGAGTTCTCTGAGGGGGAAATTGGATCGGTCTGTGTGAGTTATGCCGTGTGGATGACGTGCCTGATTCCATTTGCACTTACAGCATCGGGAAATACTTCCATCTATCATCGCATAAAACAATAAAGCCTGCCAGAGCCGGCATGCTGGCTCATTGATCAAATCCTGACTGGCACCAATCCTGGCGGGCGTGTGTTCCAGTCTCAGCAGTCCTCCAAATATTTGCATTTCTACATAACTGCCAAATTTCAAAATAAATTTGTTGTAATTGTTCTTCAGAGTTGTATGTCTGCTCTACCTGCACAAAAAGACTGTAATATGCATGCATGATTTATAGGAGGCATTTGTGAAGCTGATATTTGGAATACCACAGGTTTTCCTGTACTTTCAGTTTATGGATATGTTATAGCAGGACCATAACACTATTGATGTCACAATTGTGGATCACGCTTTTCTCATATTGCACAGACTAGAAAAAGGTGGTTTCTCAAGATGTTCTAGTTAAGTCTAAAAGAGTGATGGAAGAATCTGTCAATTGCACAGCTGAGTGTCAAAGGCAGTTATTCAAGAAAGTGTTTTCCTAAAAATGAAAATTCTGTCATCATTTACTCCCCACCTTGTCATTCCAATCTTTTGCGGAAAACAAAAAGAGATGTTTGGAAGAACGCTTTAAACTTGCCAAGCTATGGAAAAACAAAAGTATTTCTAAATGTAGTCTTAATTTTTTTAATCCCAGTCTTGTATAGTGTTGTGTGGAGAACAAACCATGGTCATTTACAGAAAATACTGTTTTCCTCGACCAAAAGGCCATCAACTTTTGGAAGAATGTAAAAAATAAGCTCTCTGATTAGCAATAGTTTATGATTAAACTTTTTCTTTCAAGATATTTAAAAAAATTCTGTAAAAAGTTACAGATGAAGACCTTACTAGAATTAAGAGAGAATAATAATTAGATTTACTAGAAATAACAGGGAAAACTGTTATTTTACGGTTTATTTCTGGATCACTAGCTGCCGAAAAAAAATCATTTTTTTCTACAGCTTTTTTTACATTAAATTTTGGAAAATGAGGTAGAAAAAAAATTATTTCAAGAAAACGACCAAAATAAATACAAGAACAACTGGAAAAGCTTAATTTTACAGAAAAAAATACATGTTATTTTTTCGCGCCATAGTGGCCTGCGAGATGATATTTAACTTTGCCACAAAAGATTTTAGTCGCTTTTAGCAGTTCGTTTGTTAGTAATCATCATTTTTGAGATATGGTAAAGCTTCAAAAAATCACATGTGTGTAATTAATGGCGTGTTTTATGTGATATTATAAAATGTGAAATTATTTTGAGCTTTTGGTTGACCAGACTGAATTTCATGCATTTCCCCAAAAACCCATAAAAAAAACCTATGGGTGACTCTGGGGTGATTGAGCCATAAGTGCTAAAATGCTAGCTCGTTTCCGGGTATTTCATCCCTGCAGTACTATATAAACATCAGAGATCAAACATTAGAATTTAAAAAACCCCAAAGATGCATTACCCAGCAGTACTTCAGAATTTAGACTTTTAGCTGCTTTATTCACAAATGTTAACATTGCACATTTCCTTTATAATCCCATCTAAAGAAATTTTACATAATTAGGAAAACTGATAAAAATCAATACACATGAGTCATACTAAAATACTACATCTGAGGGGACATCACTAGATCCCATATAGTCTAAACTCTCTGCACAACATGTAAGTCTCCCACTAACTACAAACCCATCTGCTTCTCCTCCATGCTGGGTGGCTTCTCTCATAGTCTGCCCTGGAGCTATTAGCAGCCGGGCCCGGCATCTGGTGGTCCCACCTGCAGCGGTGATAGGCCTACGCTGCGTTCTCAGGATGTGGATTGCTGATGCCAATGGCAGAGGTCTGTCTCCACAGGACTCATCGCTCATGCTTCCATGGATGGGGTGACCTTCAATGGAAACCTCTCCAAAGGATGTGTGATTATTGTGACTCTGGGCATCATTAAAAGAGCAGTGAAGAAAAATAGACGTGTTAATGCACAATAAATCAAACCATTACAATATTTGTGAGTTAATGCATACATTGCTTTAATTATCCCTCCTGGGTTTGATGCTTGCATACTTAAACAGGAAGGAAATAAGGGCAACTTAAGTGGATGTCATTGATAACATCAATATGTGGTTTCTTCAGTAGAGTGGGAGATGCTTTATCAGACAACACAATTTTTAGGAACTGAAACTTATTTTTTATAATAGTGGTACATAAAATTGTGATGACACATAATTATGAAAAAGATATCAGGTGAAAAAGGTTTAGTAACATGTTTAAATGCTTTACACAAACAAAACCATAAACTGACAGGGACCACAACAAAAAACACTAACAGGGCGATCCAGTAAAGACTGTGACCTGCTCCACATGCAACACCACGTGACATCAGATTTACGTGTCTATATGATAAACATATTGTCATACAATTAAATCAAATTAAATCAAAGAAGATACAGGGAAAAATTGCATAAGTGGAAGACATGAAATGCTACGGGTCTGGAAATTTGTCAGGAAATGAAATGGACCGCTGTATGTGCCACCTCTTTGACAGAATCACATCTGACGTTCATTTTGCTCTCCTTCTGGAATGACGAATCAGAATTTAGGCTTTTGAGGTCCTCAGAGAGCCTAGAGCCAATCAAAATCAAATAACTAGAAATTGGATTATTTCAGTTCATTTATTGCATTGTATGGCTGTGCTGTTGTCTCCACAGAGATGAAGACTCTTCACCTCAGTTCCAAATTGTCTTGCTCTAAGACCATCATACATTTAAGGAACTGTATAGCTGTTAAGTTACATTTTCTAAGTTCTTCCAAACCCATAAGAACAAGATATAGAGAGCTATCTCACAGAAAGGCCTTTCTAGCCAATATTTAAATAAACAACCTCCTTACAAGATGCTTTGTCTTAAACCGAGACAAGGATCCCACAGAGCTTCCAACAGATCGGCATTTATCACGTTAACATTTGCAGACTATAATTTAATGAAATGCAGCACCTAAATGGAGCTCTTGAGATTCAGCACAGGCCGAAACAGAACGCAAAGGTGTATGACAGGAAGCGGAGAGGAGCCATCTTCAGAACAGCAGCTTAAGGTCATTAGTGTCCAGAGAACAACTCAAGGGAAATTTGATGGATTCAGGAGGGCATTTGCCCTTCAAATCTTGCTATTTGCTGCAGCCTTACAGCTGGTTAGCGTTTAATCTAATGCCAAATGTCTACGGCCCAGGAAAAATGAAAATATTGTTTATGAAAAATGAGCATTCGCCTTATCAGAAAAATGCCTACGTTTATTGGGTCTCGCAGGATCCCGTACTTACCCTCTCAGGAAAAGTAAATGGATCCAATTATGCCAGGGTGATTTAACAAAGCAGTATAGCATGTCTCTATTAGCGACTTGTTGGAACACACATTTGAAAATGTTTGTGTCAGGCTTAAAGGTTGAGGTAAAACAATACAATGTAGTGTTTAATGTCTAGAGCGACCACATATAATGATCTTCTTGCAAAGGCCCCAAATTAATTTAAGCCACTCTGTGTGTGTGTGAAGGACAGTAAACATAGTATTATTAAGACAGCACAGTCCTCCGAAATTAAATAGTTGGCTTTTTGGACAACAAAGCCAGAACAAATAATTTAATATGTAAAAATACGTGGAAGAAAAATATCAAATTGAAGTTGGGTTGTTTTGATTAAGTAATAATAACTCAATAAATAACTAAAATAATAGCTTATAATAGATCACAATAAAAACATGACACAAGCAGTTTTTTAAGGATATTGCAACCAAAGTTAAGAATGACATAACAAGTGCCACAAGAAGCCCTTAGAAAGATTCTCTTCTTTAAAATAGCCTATACATTGAAGTTAAGGAGACACATTTAAAGAGATAAAATGTTGTCATGAGTTGTTCACTCTAGCTGTACCCAACCTGTATAAATTTCATTGTCTGTTTGAAAATAGAGAAAGATATTTGGACGAATGCTTGTAACTGAACATTTCTTGGACCCCATTGACTACCATAGAAGAATAATGACAACGGTAGTCAAAAGTGCCATAGAATTGTTTGCTGTTCTACATTCTTCAAAATATCTTCAGGAAAAATAATATAAAGTATTCTTTCCTACTATGGTGGTCTATGGGTCCAAAAATTTTGGGTTATAAGCATTCCTTCGATTATCTTTCTCTGTGTTCATCAGAACGAAGAAGTTTACACAGATTTGGAACAACACGAATGTGAGAAAATGATGATATAATTTTTATTTGTGGTTGAACTATCCCTTCAAAACCTGCAAATTTAATGTCTATGAAGACTACGTGCAGATATTTACCTGTTGTTTATGTGCATTGAAAGATTTTATATTAGTCTAAGGCGTCTATGAACATTACTATAATAAAAGTAATTAGCCTGTGTATACTAACATCAGTTTCTGCTGCGACATTCGTCTGAGTTTCATAGATCTCTCCACTCCAGAACTACTGTGAGACACTTCTGTGTTGAGGTTTTGCTGAACATCCATCCATCCATCCATCTTCTTCCGCTTATCCGGGGCCGGGTCGCGGGGGCAGCAGTCTAAGCAGGGATGCCCAGACTTCCCTCTCCCTAGACACTTCCTCCAGCTCTTCCGGGGGGACACCGAGGCGTTCCCAGGCTAGCCGGGAGACATAGTCCCTCCAGCGTGTCCTAGGTCTTCCCCGGGGTCTCCTCCCGGTGGGACATGCCCGGAACACCTTCCCGGGAAGGCGTCCAGGGGGCATCCGGAAAAGATGCCCGAGCCACCTCAGCTGTCCCTTCTCGATGTGGAGGAGCAGCGGCTTTCCTCTGAGCTCCTCTCAAGTGTCCGAGCTTCTCACCCTATCTCTAAGGGATTGCCCAGCCACCCTGCGGAGAAAGCTCATTTCGGCCGCCTGTATCCGGGATCTTGTCCTTTCGGTCATGACCCACAGCTCATGACCATAGGTGAGAGTAGGAACGTAGATTGACCGGTAAATCGAGAGCTTCGCCTTGCGGCTCAGCTCCTTCTTCACCACGACAGACCGGTACAGCGACTGCATTACTGAAGAAGCTGCACCGATCCTTCTGTCAATCTCCCGTTCCATCCTTCCCTCACTCGTGAACAAGACCCCCAGATACTTGAACTCATCCACTTGAGGCAGGAACTCTCCACCTACCTGAAGTGTGCATGCCACCCTTTTCCGACTTAGGACCATGGCCTCAGATTTGGAGGTGCTGATTCTCATCCCAGCCACTTCACACTCGGCTGCAAACCGTCCCAGTGCATGCTGGAGGTCCTGGTCTGATGGGGCCAGCATGACAACATCATCCGCAAAGAGCAGAGATGAAATCATGTGGTCCCCAAACCCGACACCCTCCGGCCCCTGGCTGCACCTAGAAATTCTGCTAGGTTTTGCTGAACAGACATTTTTAAAGGTTACAGTGTGAATATCTGTGCATTAAACTTGACATCAGTGTAATGTGTGGTATTTTATCCTTTTGCATCCTAATTCATGGGCTTATCCCAGACATGAATGAATATTTTCACTAGTTCTTTCTATTCACATACCAAACACAGTTGCACTAATGCTGAGCACACGTACAGACAACTCCATCACAAACTTTCGTAACTCTGAAAGGTCTTGAATGTCTGAAGAACACAGATGTAAAAAGCAAATAACTCTTTCATTTCATCAATGTCCTTAAAAGCCCCTCATATCTAGCTTGTGATAAATAGTTTCTGGATATCATCTTATAGAACACATCAATATTCCTCTCACAAAGACCCTCACTGCTGTGTCTTGCCTGTAAAGTATGGAGGGTTTTACTCTAAAGGGAAGCAGCTGCTTTGTAAATTATGGGTCTTTCTGCACCATCCATTTTATATGCTCCATCTGGGAATGTTGCCAAAGGAGTAAAAGTGGGAAAGTACAGGGAGACTGTGTGTGAGAGAGTTGAAGATAGGTGTGAAACATAAACACAGTCAGTGAGCCATGTGGGTCACAGAGGTAGTTTTGTCTTAACTGTATGACCGTGATGAGGGGGGTACGATATAATTGGGCCTGATGATAGCGCCATTTATTTACACTCGCTTACTGTATTGTTTTAGCAGCCGATTCACTAAAGCAATTATGCAAATCTGTTAAGTGCGACATCCGTTAATTGCGAACGATATGAAACCTGCAATAGCCCATCTTTCAGCCCGGTTATGGAGGATTCAGACTTTAGGATCTGGCAACTTTACTCAAAACAAACACTTTTGTATAATTTTACCACTACCATCTAAACACCTGAACTATACAATACTCTTTAGTAATGCAACACGAAAATGTATAAATACATTTTTTGCAGTTAAAATATAGATCAAAGCTTATTCGTTTTGCTAATTAAACACATGTTAATCTGTCAGCTAGACCGGCACTGAACTAGTTTTTACGCTGGTCCAAGCAAGTCTTCCATTTCTTTTCATGCATCCATTCTTTCTCTCCTCCAGCCTTTCGCCTCCCCGCCGCACACAACAGATGCCACTCTCGTTCGTGTGCCGGGCTCCAGCCTCCTAATTCCTCCTCCTATCCATCTATTCCCACATCCCTCCATTACTCCATCCCTCGGCGGGATAAACCTGGCCAGGGCTAATTGCAGTCGCTGTCTAATGGTGACAGGCTTAATCAAAATGTGGCTTCACCTCTTTTGCTTTTATTGCTCTTCTTCCTCTTTGTCTCTCCCCCTCTCTCTCTCTCCATGGCTACTTGTGGTTCTCTAGCTGTTGTTGCAGGCTGTCCTGTCAGCTGCCAGATGAAGTGAGCGCTGCAGTCGCGTGTGTGGGCAGCACCGCGGCCCGCATATTGAGCGCAAATTGGGCGAGATGCCACAATGAATGAGTGGGACGGGATTCAACACAAAGCTTCCACTCATCTATTATACAGAAGAGGAAAGAGAGAAAATCTAACGCTCTCTGGGTTGAGGTAGAGAGCGGAGAGGATAGAGCAGGATATTGGATGTGCATGTTTATGAGGAAGGTCGTCCTCCTCTGGAGCTGTTGGTGGACGGCTGCCAGCCTCCAGAGAGACGTAATGAGAGCGTGGATGTAGTGTAGCAGTTAGACTGAAGTATTTCAATAGCAGCCTAGATTGGCTTTTTTCAGAAAATCACAGACAGTCCTTCTGCAGCACGTTTTCAACAACACAGACGGCATCCGGAGCCACTGGCCCGTGATACTGTAATGCTTTTGGAGAGCAACTTGTTAATGCCAAGCAGTACTTGAATTTTTTCTGGCACCTGCCTGAATATTGAGTCATTTAGCAATGTGGATCAGCAGTTTGAGACACGTTGCTTTGACCAGTATCTGACCATTTGAAATATTCTTTCATGAAGATGTGTCATTGTTGAGAAATTGTTGCACGAAAGTGTTAAAGGAGTAGTTCTGCCAAAAAATTCTAATTCTTTCATCATTTACTCACCTTCATGCCATTCCAAGGCTGTATGAAAAAAAGATATTTTGAATTATGCTGGTAACCAAATACCATTGGCCCCCATTGTATGATCAGGTTACCATTTCTAATTTCTCAAAATACTTTTTTTGAGTTCCACAGAAGAAAAGGTCATACACAGGTTTGAACAACATGAGATTGAATAAATGGTCACAGATCTTTTGGTTTGGGGTGATCTATCCCTTTTCATCAAACACTCTTTTTGGATTTGGTGTATGACACATTGCTCTCTTAAAGGCATGGTGGGTGATCCTGTCCAAAACATTTTTTGTCACGTTGGTTGTAAATCTCTTTACATCCTGATAGAAATCAATAAGTAAAGTCGTCAAATAATATTTTTATAATTATATTTCTTCTGTAAAAGGAGTAGAACCAAAAAACTTTATCCCAATCAAAACGTTCTGGCCGAACGCTGTGACGGGTCATGTGTACATTTTTAGCCAATTTATTTTTCATACCAATGCGCACCCTGTTCACGCAGACATCATATGTCATCAGCACCGTAGCACGCTCACGTCCACTGTGTCAATGTAGGGAAAATGGCTGACAATCAGCAACAATCAAACTTTCCTACGGAAATGACAACAATTTAATCTATACAACAAACTCCGTTCGAGGGAAAACTGGAATTAACATCGGTTTAGCTTTGACACGATGGAGACAGCTCTGACAGGCAAAGGGTATGAAATATGATACCGTGGTTGCTCTCTTTCCTTTTTTTTGTACAGGTATGTACATACTTCAAGAAGAATTTAATGGATTAAGTTTGTAATTTGTTACTTCGATTTACGAAATACATTCATGTGTTTGGAGGAGGCGTGGCTTTGGGCGGCAAATTGCCTAGAGGGAGGGATTATAATTTCAGTGCTAGCAGGCTAAAATGAGCACCTTTCCAAATCAAACACTCCCTCTTTAAGCAATTGGGGAATAAGGTTGGAGTTGTGGCCCAGGATTGTCACGATAGGTGAACGGAGAACCCAGGGTTAAATGGAACGAAAAAACACTTTATTTAAAATAACGAACAAAATACCCACGAGGGAGTAAAACGACAGAACAGGAGAAATACAATGACTCAAACTAACATTAATAAAAACATGTAACACTATACTAAAAAAACTACACTAGAAAACATTTGACAAATCAACAACACTGTCTTTTCTTACTGTGACCAGATTTCCATGAGATGAAAAGACGTTACGTATTCGAGGCATGAATACACCACGAACTGTAACAAGACAGGAAACACAAGGGCATCAAATAGGGAACTAAATCAGGAGGGAAAATGTGTGGGGCATGAACTTATAAAAAAACAATAATGAAGAGACTAAAGGGCGGGAACAGAGACGAGACCAGAGAGAGCATATGGAAGACCAGAAGGGTCAAAATGTCTCTCTCCACATAAAACAAGGGATCTTGCCATGATTCTGCCACAAGACCAAGAAAGACATGACATGATGAGGCAAAATCAGGACAAGGATGATGGTCTTAAATTGGTGTTGGGCAGCGGGAAATTAATGGAAAAAAGTTAAACTATTACCACAATTAGGTAAGTAGTTGGGATGCTAAAATAAACAGGCTCATGATGTTTAATAGGAAAACATTTTTCATGTTTTTCATTCTTGATGTGAAGACCATCTGTAGATCAAAGTCTGTGGTGTTTGGCACAAATGAATCTGTCACTTTGTACAGTACTTGGCAAATTACAAAGAAACCAAGAGACAGCTTGTCATTCTTGAAAAACATGAACAAAACTATGCAAAATGGATAAAAATAGAAGACATATGAATATTTGTAAAGTAAATAGTTTCTCAAATCACACTGTCCACAAAAAAATGCCTAAAAGTAAAAAATACAGAAACAGTTTATTTGGCAAGTATTCCATCCTGCTCTTTTTACTTAACATCTACTAGCAAAGAAAAAAGCCTTCTGTGAGTCAAACACTGCTTTTGGATTGTCGGCGAGTGTTAGAAAGGTGTTCTGTATCAATCCCCATTCATCTTTTCTTTGGTTAACATGAAGTCAATGAAGAACAGGTTTTAGCGGGAATAAAACACATGGCAGCTCATTGACCAGCCTGATGACTCATGCAGGTGAAGGCTCTTTCAAAAGAGAAGAGAGAGAATGCGCTTGATCGGTTTGTACTATATAACACAACCGTGAGTACAGTGAGCAAGACTCAAATGCTGAAGAGACACAAATGGCAGAGAAAGACGGCAAACCCTTTTCTTACTGTACAGATGGATGGTGCTGTTGTCACACCAAACTAGACAGGGAAACAAACAGATCTGTTACACCGCTAACATCAAAGTTTCTTTGATAGATTAGCATTATACAGTGAAAGGATAAAATAAGGACCATTGCTTCACAGCCTACTTATGGAAAAATGGGACATGTTTGTTTGCTTGGGGGACAGCAATTTCGCAGCTATTTTTGTGCCCATTTGTTTGAATGTTTTCATGCTGGGACGATTTAAAACTGATCAAAGACTGAATATGGACAAACAAAGCAGTACATAACAAGCTTAATTATGAAACTTTCAGGACAACCTTTCATTTTCAAATTAAAGGGATAGTTCAAACAACCATTTCAATTCTGTCATTTATTTACCATATGACTCTTTCTTCTGTATAAAAGAAGATATTTTGAGAAATGTTTTGAATTCTGAGTTATATTGAGTCCATAAAATGAAAGTCAATGGGGGAAATGTTGTTCGGATACAATTATTTTTCAAAATATCTTTGTTTATGTTCTTGTTATGGTGATCGAATTTGTATCTTTGGTTGTTGCTTCATAACTTCTATGAGCATCTCTTTGCTCAAATAACTGGATTTTCCTAAATGTAGGTTTGGTGTTGTGTTCTCTTTGAGAAACCAGCTCAACATTTCGACTTACAAAACATTTAATGCTGAAATCTTCCACTCAGAATGACTTAAACACAACGTTAATAATTAACCATGTGCCAAATTTCTTAAGAATCTTTTAGAATGATATGCTTAGAGGCGAATGTTGCACAACACGTTCTCCACACTAATTTTGTGGTTTAACATGTTTAATGTGTCTGACATTTGAATTCAAAGCTTTTCTGTACTAGAATTGAATTTGTGCTACACATTTTCAATAAATGCTGCTTTTGTATGTTTTTCGTAGTACATGGAACTGTAAAAAAAACAAGGACGTTCTTCAAACCAAGACCTTCAGAAGGGTGGCAACAGCCAAAGAAATTATTCTTTACACATTTGCTTCAAATAGGAGTGCATTGTCAGTGCGATCGAATTATACAATCTTGATCATACAGAAATCCTCAATTCATGAATGTGTGAAGGCTAAAGGGGGCCTTGTATGAGAGAACCCTGTTGAAACTATCAAGTAAGATATTTATAAGGTTTAGCTGTTCTGAATGCTATTAGAACTGTGACACACTCTTTTATTCAAGTGTGATAATATTTAATGTCAGTATTTCAGTAAATGGGCATTACCATCAAGACTACTAACAAAATTATGTATGATTGGTTTTTCACTATAGGACTGAACCTTGATGAGATGTTTTTCCTCTTTGAAATTAATTTTGTGCGGCTGATGTTCTTGAGTGAAGTCATGCACTCCTTGATTATCTGCAATACAGTATGGCAGCTGGAAAAGTCCTAAGAACTAAGGTTGTTTGTGATGCGAAGACACAAAAGAATCAAACCCCATTTGCTGCTAGATCCTGAGGAATGATATTCTGCCCTCCCCTCAGGGGTTGTTGATGCCCAGGAATTGAACCCCTTCTTCTTATCACACCTCTCCCCTTCATCTCTTCACGCCCTGATCACTGGGAAAATGGTTACGCTTTATACTGTGTATATCAATTATTGTCATAGTATGAAGTTTTGATCATCATGTTTGGTATTGTTTTAAAGGTCATGGTGCGATGGGTAAAAAGGTCTAGGTCTTTCAAATCTAACAGAGAGTATATTCAAACTTTTTAACTCTAATCCATAACCTGCACTCCTCAAAGAGGTGTGACTTTCACCGGGAATTCTGTTCACATGTAGATTGAGATCTCATTTGATGTTCTCTTCAGTGACGAGAAAACAAACAAATCAAGTTTCTCGCTGACCATTGGCTTTGTTACATCTGGCTATATAAAGTACATTGGCAAAAGACTCGGGGAGGCTTCTGTAACCAGAACTTCCCACATTGCAGCTGTGCATCTCGATTTGGAAGCATCTGTAACCAGAACTTCCCACACTGCAAATGTGTGTCTCAATTTTACCAGGTATGATAAACTTTGTGGTTTTATTTTGTTCTTATACTTTGTTAATAATCTTTGCATAGTAAATTAGGAATTTCCTTGTATATGCATTCTATGATTTTAATTAATGTTGTGCCTGCCTGGTATAATAAATTGTTATTGTTGATATTATCTGAATTCTTCAAAGTCTGTTATTACAAGTAGATTGAAAGGAACCTGTTCTGTTACCGTAAAATCGATGTGTCAGGATAGGTAGGGCTAGTTTATACTAGATTTTTATTATAAAAGAGCATTGCTGAAGCTCAAAAGATTTCCACCTATCATCTGGCGAGTATGGAGTATGGAGAATTATAGATAAGTTAACTTAGATCAATAGATACACTTGAAATGTCATACAAGTTATTTTATATTATATTGAAATTGGAGTCAGATCGGTCTTTACCACAGAGTCATTTAAATTGAACTAAATTGTAACAGTTCTTGAATAACTTCATGTAGAAATCGCTGAGGAGAAGCAGAACACGAGATCCCTTAAAACACGACATTGGATTCCGTCGTTGGGCCAATGGGTGGTCTTTTACACTTTCAAAAATCCGAACACATGGGCTATTCATATATAAACACTTTAATGATTCAATTATGAATATTCAGAATTTTTTGTTGAGCTGTGCCTTTTCAAAAACATGCATCTTTGCTTAGGAAGTCCGCCTTTGCTCTAGCTTTCATCTGTAGATTCTGTCTTCTTCGGTACACTCTCCTCTATCTCACCTCTCCCCCATGGTGAGATGTTGTCCTCGGCACTGAGAGGATGCAAGCACAGATCCACATGAACAAAAATAAACCTGTACTGAGAGCCCTGCAGGTGTTGGTGATTACCAGGACCAAGAAGTGAGAGAGATTAAACAAATCTCTTTGAGGTGATTTGCTGTAACACTTCTCCTGAGGAAGAGTTTACATTTACATACATTTTTTCTGTCTCGATTAGGGTTCAGATTAGACCAAAAAGCCTTAAATTATATACAAACTGAACAGATTTCTGAACACTGTGAACACAGTGAACAGAAACACTGGGCATTACAGTACATTACAATGACGAGTCATACAGTACAGCAGCCATCTACGGGGACTAAGTACCCCATGGATAAATAGTTGAAGCATCAAGTGTTCATTTTTGAGCCTGACCCACATTATAAGAACATGCATGTAGTATCATTTTCAATGTATGAACATGCATTGTTATGATTATTGCATTGCTAATCCTTTGAATTAAAAATATTTTATGAACACTCAGTATATTTAAAGGAGCAATGTGGAGATTTTAGCAGCATCTAGTGGTGAGACTGCGAATTGCAATAAACGGCTTACTCCACCCCTTCCTTTCAAAGCACTACAGGGTTTTTGCGTCTTTGAAGAAAGAGATAACATATTTACGAAACGTGCTCTGTAGAGCAGACTGTCCATTTTGGGCTACTGTAGAAACATGGTCAATTCCATGTAAGGGGTCTAGCGGTGTAGGTAGGTAGAAATAACCCATTCTAAGGTCATGAAAACATAACACTTCATTATGAAAGATCTTTATACACCTCTGAAAACACAGTTATTAATGTTATATAGCATTTCTGTCAATAGGTCCTCCAAAAAAATACACACTTGACCTTTAAATGTGAGAGGGATAATGAAACCTTTAACTTTTTCAATTTTGCTTTGGTGGAAGTTAGTGCAGATTTTCATGATTGCACAAAAAGATACCCTAATTGTTGCTGAACCCCCTAGACCCGAATATAAATGTTGAGCCGAATCATATCAAAAAGAGCATATCATATAGAATATCACCATTTCTAAGAATGAGATTATAGTGACAATCTCAATGACATCTCAAACCCTCCTCAACAAGTTTGTAATTTGGAAATTTAAATAAGTATCAACTTTGTTTCAGATGGTTTTCTATACTGTACAAACAATTGTTTACATATATAAAACATATTTTCATATAAGTAATATAGGTTTTATGCTGAAGCTAAATACATATATATATATATATATATATATATATATATATATATATATATTATTAATGTCTTTAATGGTAGTAAAGTCATGTTGAGATCTTGTAAGATCTTGAAATTTGATTGACAATCAAGAGATCAGTTTTTAGATCTGTCTTTATCATTATTGAAATATCTTTTGAAACTTGTGGAGACCCTTGCTGCATTTCCATTACCCTTCAAAATGCGCATATTGAAACGTCCAATTGAAAATACGCCCCATGGGAAACCATTCAATTTTGCATTTTGCAAAACATGTTTCAAAAACGCTCGCATGAGGTATTTTTCTTGCAAAACAATAAAGTCAAAATTGGTAACAATTTTTTTGTAACAATTATGCCTACCAGTCACGTGGTATACGAAAGAGTATACCATCTCAAATGATGGCCGAAATGCAGGAAAATAAATGAATGCAGTATGGAGATTTATTAGGAACAGCGAGGTAATGTAAAAATAGGGAAATATACACATTTCGCTTCATTCACGGCAGTAGATGAGATTTTCTTTTTCATCAGGAAAAATAATCTCACGGACATAAACAAAATTCATCATTAAAATCATTATATCACATTTGATTGGCTTCAGGAGATGCATCTCTGTGCCTAATGAAACACACCTGAATCAATAATCAAGGTTTTCAACTTGAAAATTACAGACAGGTGTGTTTGATTAGACTTAAAATAAACTGTGCAGGACATGGCATCTTAGGGTGTATTTATGACATTAGCACATAGCATAAAAGTATAAAAGTGTGATTTTAAGTGATGTCACGGTTTCACCAACTCACTTTTAGGTTAAATGTAGATTGTAATGGTATTGGTTTCAAATAATTGTGCTTTGAAACCAGTTTTAAAAGTTTGTAATATCAGGCTATCAAAACAAGGTTGCCATGTAAATGAACAGACAAAGCCGATAAGAATCAGAAAGAGATTTATTGCCAAGTATGTTTGCACATACAAGGAATTTGTTTTGGTGACAGGAGCATCCACACAGAGAGCAATGATGATAAAATCTTTAGCTGAACTTGCCCCAAAGCTCCACTGAGATATGAAAGATCAGTCCCAGAGCAACAGGGCTAGGACTTTTCTCTCTGGCTCTTGATGTGTCTTTAGCTGGCCAAGAGGGAAACCACCCACTGAGTGACCTGTGCTAAACAAATTAAGCTCCTTCATGACCCTCTGCTCTAATGTCCAGGCAGCAGGAGTTTTGAGTGATGCTAACTGGCTGACCTTTTATATTTGAACCAGACCAAAAAAGGGTGAGTGAGGTCAGTGTATCCTTGTCTGGATATATATAATGTCAAAACAGCAATCATTTCAGACAAA
Source organism: Triplophysa bombifrons (assembly GCA_029783895.1). NCBI lineage: Eukaryota > Metazoa > Chordata > Actinopteri > Cypriniformes > Nemacheilidae > Triplophysa > Triplophysa bombifrons. Next base: position 12,987,930 of record CM056455.1, read on the forward strand.
TAGCTAGAGTTGTAAAGAAAAGTAAATTCTGTTTTTAGTCTTACAAGGTCAGTGGAGGAAAAGGGGAAACCATAACAAAATCAACCACAGATGTTCGAAAAAATTTGAAAAACTACTTCACCTGTTAAGGGTTTTTGGTGAAAGTTCTCAAAGGGAAAGCCAGTGGAGTCTGCAGTATAAACAAGGGATGGGAGAAAAAAAGGATTCACAAATGATTCATTCAATCTTCAAGCGATTTTAATTCATTCTTAAAAGTCTTGAAATCTTTGAAATGTTAGTTAATATAATTATAATAACAATAGCATTTTTTTATTTTGTAATTGGATCAAAAATGCAGATATCATGTTTAACAGATATTATATTTCCTTTGCGCACACCTAAGCTTTACAGAAGTGGTTTGTACTTTTGTTTTAGTTCTTTCGTTAATTATTTTTATTACTGAGAACACTGTTTACACACATGCATATGTAGCACCAATGACTGGAAATGATGTAAGAGTGATCCACATTAGTGAAAGCTTTTTAGTTTGTATACAATCATAACACGTTTGACCTCTGATCACACACGTGTTATGAAATCACATAAATGCACCATTGGCATCCTTGGCAATGCAATATAATGTATATTAATATAGTCTCTCTGTAACTGTGACACAGATGGTAATTTCCTGTATGTGTTTATGATTTTGACAGATCAGAAACAGCTTGCACAGATAAAGAGCTCAATATCATTCTTTAGTTATTGACAGGCAGTGATAGTTCACTATCTTGATTTTGTCACTCTCATGTCAGTTTGGAGTATGTGGAAACGAGAATAAGATTGAAGATTCTGCCAAATATCTTCAGGGAAAGTATTAGAATTTGATTTGGTTCTCTATTCCTGTAATCTATATCACTATAGTTGTAGGTAGAATAGTATTACGGCTCCATTACAGTCATGGCAATGTTCTTTGTCATTGACTTTGTAAAAAGAGGTTTGAAGCAGTTAAACAAGGTTCTACTACTTGCCTGTACAACGTTTCTTTCTTCCTATTTTTTTTGTAAATGTTTGAGTTGGCATGCTATTTCAAACCATTGAAACACAAATGTTTGGCTAAACTTCGTTCAAAATGACACACCTGCTCATTTTTTTTAATTTAAAGTAGCCAGTTACAGGGCCATTAGCATTTATGCCTTTATATAAAAACTATGTAGAACTTCATATGTTTCTTAAAAAACAAACAAGCGCTATTATTGGACCCTGGACTTGACTGAATGACTGATGTATGATTAAATATAAAGAAGACATGTGATGATTTATTTTTATTTATTTTTTCTCAAAAAGAACAAATAATTTCTTTCCCTTTGGGGAACCGATAACTCAGATCTTGATCCATATATTCTGAGGCCAAGCTATTACCGCACCTGCCATAAAATAAACCAATTGCGATTTGGATATCTAAGCAAAAACAAGATGACTTATGCCTGTCCTGGTGATCATTGCAAAGCTTGCCTTTTTCCATCTACAGCAATCCTCAAAGCTGTGCAGGCATCAATCAAGGTCACTTATGTTGACAGCTCTGTCCATGACATCGAGGGTAAAACCTCCAAGCAGTGAGTCCCAGATCACTCACAACCTGAGCACTGACAGAATCCCACCTCACAGCGGCATCCATAAAACCCTCCAAATGACTGTTAGATGTCAGCTGGAAGGACATTTGATTGGAGGCATGCCATTTTTCTGACAAATGCTGCCATATCAGTTGGTAAGGAATGAAAGATGCAAGAAAGATGGATGACAAAAGTATGAAGAATAACTGCACAAATCGATGATAAACTCCTGGAGGTACAATATAGATCAAGCTGGTTGCCCAATTTAGATTTTCAAACAATTGTGTTGGAAATGTAATAGGCTTTCTTTAAGAGATAACCTGTTTACATGAACATTGATCTGTTGTTTAAGGAATAGTTCACACTAAATATTTTAACAAAATGGCCAAAATTTAAAGCAGGGTTGACAATCTTGGTCCTGGAAAACACTATCTAGCAGAGTTTACAGGAAAGTAGCCCTTTAGGACCAGGATTGCCCATTTCTTATTTAAAGAGTACATATTACGAGATCATGTAAATTACATTATGTTATGTTGCCATGTGTGAATCAAAGCAGTGTGCCAAGTTGTAAAGCCGAAGGTCAATGAGTAACAAAGTTATTGGCTTGGAAAAAAATGAAGTCGACTCTGAATCATGCAAACGAGACGTGCCCTAGTCCGATTCGTGATCCACTGCGGATTTACATCACTACATATAGTACCTGCATACGTTTTGCTTGGACTGCCCGTGAAAAACTTCACTCTTCTCCCCCAATCACTGTAGCTCATGAGCCTCATTCACGGTAGACGAATCACAGCAGACAAGACTATCTGACCAATCAGATCAGAGTAGGCAGCCGGTAAGGAGAGGATTAGACAGATGATTCGCGACTAATCATTTTGAGAGTCAGTCAAAAAGTAAGGTAAGAAAAACTGCCTATTATAACAAAATAATAGTGTTTTTACATCTTGTATGGACATAATCTTGTTGTTGGTCACTCCATAAACCAAAATAGGACCTTACAAATTAACAAATATTTACTCTTTAAAGGCTTCGGTGGAGTGGGGAAAATGGCAGTAAATAATTTGGCTCATTTGGTTTGAAAAGTCTTTGTAATGATTACTTTTCATTGAATTGTTGTCTTTTTGTTCATCAGAATTAACCCTTGTTGTAAGTAAAAGCGCAGATTCCAACTTTTTTTGTGATTGAGAGAAATGAAAAAAGAAGCGAAAGACGATGAATGGTTTTACTCAGCAAAATTTGGCTTCTAAAACTGATTCAGCTCTAACTCCAATTTCATTAGTAATCTTTTCAAAATAGCGGTAAGAGTGGGATATGGAAATTTACACGAGCCAGACTTGAACCTGCATAACCGTGAGCATCACAACTTTGCATCAAGTGTGTTAACCGCTAGGTCACAACACATGCATCACGACCAGTCATGTATGACTCCACACACAAAGAAAAAATGTATAGATTTTTTTCATCTCACTGGGGGACAAGACATGTCGCAGAAAGTCTTTAGCATTTCTGGCTTGTGAGTCGAGCTCTGAGAGTGAAATTGTCCTTCAAAGGAACCAAACCTATAAATCTAACACAACACAAGAGTTCAATGTATTCTGTCCATACAAGAAAACTCACACACGCACACACCGACATAGACCGCTTATCAGATCTAATCAATTTTACCAAGACTTCATTCCCAGGGAAAAACATTGACGTCTGAGTGTTTGATTTATGAGGTTTGGACGCTGGAAATTTCATTCTCGGATTCAGCCAATGCCATCCAGATAAAAGCAGGAAGGTTTTTTTCCTGAAATAGGTTATGGGCTTTGCTCAATTGCACACTCTGATTTTCTGCAGTCCTCAGCTCGCTGTCAATGGCGTTATACGTACGGCTCAGATTAGTGGCCTGAAGTGAGATAACCTTGCGGAGCCATCAAACGGGGCAGGAGAATGATTTACCGTCCGGTTTATAAAAAACAGTCTCTTCCTCTGAAACGCAACAATGCAAGCTTGTAAAGCCAGTTACGGACCCCTTTTGATTTAAAGGAAAAAAGAAGAATTCATCAGTTTGAAATATGGAGTTCAGACGACATAGGTAGAACATCTCCAGCAAAACAAACCCACCTAAGGCAATACAGTGACAGCCCACTTGCTTACATCATTTCGTTAGCATTTCTGCACAACCTACATTGTAAACCAACATTAACAATGTTTAAAGCTTTTTGTGTGTTATAATATTATAATTTATTCATGCAATTTGAGCGTATCATTTCAGTGCTACCACTGTCACCAAGCTGATTTACAAAAAAATATATATACATTTCCCACCCTTCCGTATGCTTTTTAATAAACATTTTCCCATTCCATTTTTGGTTCACCAAAGAGCTATTCAGAAATAAATTAATTTTATAAATCAAAAGAACAGAAATGGTTCTACCAGAAAGACTCAAGAGATGAGAATACTTGACAATTAACATTTATTAGACAACTGATCAGCGACAAGGTGCGAATATGGTCAAATTATATAGTTCTTTGGCGTAGGCCCCTTCCATAGATTGCATTCGGAGGGTCAAGAATTCCTGCACTTCCTGCCTGATGATGATGGCAGGGGCGTAGCCAAGATTGTAGAGGACTTGCCTCTGGAGCAGGGCATACCCCCAAAGATTTGAGGAAAGAAATGTTTACCCACCAGTTGAAGTTCCTTAAGGTTCCTGAATAACGGGATTAAGATAAAATTGTTAGCAAGACATCAATAGTAAAATCCGCCGAAACCTTGAGTGAAGCTTGTAATATTGTCGTACTCTATTGAACCTTCATTGTGTGGAGACGAGTCATTGAGGAAAGCCTTGACGAAGGACTCGACAGGCCAAAACATTGAGACGAAGGCCTCGACAGGCCACAACATTGAGACAGGCCTTGATAGGCCACAACATTGAGACGAGCCTAGATAGGCTACAACATAAAGACGAGGGCCTCGATAGACCGAAAGATTTCCAAAGCCTTGATAGTCCACGATGTGACGAGGGAAGCCTCGGTAGGCCATCATCTTGAAATGAGCCTCGATAGGCTACCACGTGGAGACGGGGGCCTCGATAGACCGTAATATTAACGAAGACTTGATAGTCCCTGATGTAGTGATGAAAGCCTCGATAGGCTACAACATTGAAACAAGCCTCGATAGGCCATGACATTTAGACAGAGGCCTCCATAGGCCATGACGTTGAGACACGGGCCTCGGTAGGCCATGATGTTGAGACACAGGCCTCGATAGACAGTCATTCTCTAATTTAGGGTACATTTCATGTCAGCAAAAAAGCGCAAGAGCACTGTCCTTTCTCAATGGAACATTAAGTGTCTTAATATAGTCTATTAATTCAGTGTTACATATCTGTTATCTGCAGAGCTTAAACATGAACTGTTTCTAATTTCTTTTTATTAAAAACATGTTTTTACTTCAGAGATTGTCAACTATGTTACGTACAAACAGGGTGTTATAAAACCATTCAATTCAGTCTTGCACTTGAAATTAAATGCAATTTAGAAGGCTATTGAGCATATTTCTGCCACACATACAATTGTTATTTAAAATTATTTTCATAATCAACCTTTTTTTAAAGATGAACATGCAATGCTTTTATAACTGTCCTTATGGACAAGGATGTTTTTCATCATAAATCTCCATTAAAGTTATTTTTGATCATTAAAAAAGATGTTATAGTAAACTCCAACCTATGCAAATAAGTAGAATGCTTAAAAATGTAAGCAACATCAATATTGGCTATTCTAACTTTAAAAATCTAAGTGTATCCTAGTTGACGATGAAAATCACACGGTTGACACTAGTAACCTAGTTGACTGGACATATTGTTAACCATGGACAATATTTTATTAATGAGACAGAATTTAATTAGCAAAGTTGCTTTCGGTGAAAACCTATTATTTTAAATGTAGGATTATTTAACAGTACAGAAATGCATATAATTCCACTGAGAATACATTGAAATGCACACTAACAAAACTTTCAATTCACAAAGACAATGACGTAAAATCATCCTTTATGCATTAAAAAATCTGAAATGATCAAACACTACACACATAAATTCATGGGAAATTGAATATAGAGTGAACAGGAAATAGCTTTAAAATGTCCCCACAAAGCCTACAATCAATATTCAATCAATAAATAAAACAAGCTAATTCTTATGGAATGAACTTAGAGAACTGAACTTCTCAATTATGCATTCAGAATGCAGTGACAAAAATACAAACATCTACATATAATTTCATGGAGAACCTCCAAGTCAACACTAACTAGTCAATATTTGACAGAATAGGGATTGCTCATAGTAATAGTAATTATATATTCCCAAACAAATCCTTTTGAAGTGTTTTTATGCATTCAGAATGCACTGATAAAATGCAACATACTCTTAGAAATTCATTTCTCAGCTCAATTCAAGTAATTTAACAATTTCAAAAAAACTCTAAAAGCTCTTCAACAGAACAGTATGCTGATGCAACAGAGCCTTTAAAAAACAATGCTAATCAAACTTATGACGTTGAGACACAGGACTCGATAGGCTATGACGTTGAGACACAGGCCTCGATAGGCTATGACGTTGAGACACAGGCCTCGATAGGCCATGACGTTGAGACACAGGCCTCGATAGGCCATGATGTTGAGACACAGGCCTCGATAGGCCATGACATTGAGACAGCGGCCTCGATAGGCCATGACATTGAGACAGCGGCATCGATATGCCATGACATTGAGGCAGCGCCATGACAGGCCACAACACTGAGACTGAGGCCTTGATAGGCCTCATCATTACATAGGGCCTCAATAGGCCGCAACATGAATACAGAGGCCACGATAGGCCATGAGATGGAGACATAAGCCTTGATAGGCCCTATTTGAGAACATGATCGAATGGTTATGGATGAGAATCAATACGCTACCACCAGTTTATGTATATACATGCATGAAATGAAAATACCTTGATAGAGACTGATAGAGCTTGCTACGCATCGAGGATGATTTTGGAGTCAGGTCTTATGTAGAATTCGATTGTTGAGGAACACCATCTGCCCATCAACGTGGTAGTTGCCGTTGAACCCTGTAGATGAATACTGTAGCCAATAGAGGACTGCTCAAATTATCCCATGAAGATTTTACTTACGACGGGCCACTACGTAGACCATGGCCTTGGTACGCCGTAGCAGTGGTGAAGGCCTTGATAGCCGTAGAGTGAAGAAAGCCTCAATAGCCTGCAATGTGGTGATGAAGGCCCTGGTAGGCCACACATGGAGACGAAAGCTTTGATAGGCCGCAACACCAGACCAAGCCTCGGATAGACCATGACAAGAAGATGGAGCCTCGATACCTGCATGTGAAAGACTGCAGGGACCAGCAGAAAATGATTGTAGAATAATGATGAGAAAACTAGATACGACTTGATAATCATGAAACCCTACCAAAACTCAAGTGCGTTTGACATATGTATGAAATGATTCTATCGTGATTTATGGCGAGGAGTCTCATTAAATCCACAGCTGAAGTCCAGTCATGAAGTATTTAGGCTTTAGGTTCAGAGTGTATAGATGCGCTAAGTTGTGCAAAAACGTCATAATGCTTGTATAGAATTTTAACCAGCAGCCTTAAATGTCTAGATGCCCTTTCGATGGTTCGTAATCCACTCTCGAAATCCTTCTACGGTAAGGGATCAAGGCCTGGTTTGGAATTTGTCTTGTTTGACAAATGATGATTGAATCGTGTCCACAAAAACTATGAAAATGTTTAGAACAAAACAGTACAAGACCATGTAGACTCCTATGAACGGCACTGATGAGAAAGCAAATGACTTCAAAATAAGGCAAATTAGGATGTAATCCTAATATCCCCATTTACACTAGTACCAGCTGCTGCCATCAGGAAGAGACTGAAAATGATATTTAAACAATTAGACTTCAAATAGAAAATGTCGTTCCTGCCTCTTTAAAATGTTGAGTTGATAAGGACGAAGGGGTGTGCGATCTGACGATCTTAAATCACAACCGTCTTGAAGGCGTCCTTAATCCATTTAATCCGGGATCGCAGGAATCATGATCTTGTCTATAGTCTAAACAAGAGGTGTGTCCGCATCGTTCACTAGATAGAGTGGTTTGTTTGTGTGAAGTGTGCTTGTTTATGTATGACGCGGATCGACGGCACGCTGCCCATTCACTTGGTTTAATCTATTTGCGATTGAAACTCGTTCCCGGCAGGATTGAATCCAGCATTGAATCCTGCCATAGTATTCCACCAATTACTCCGCACTGTTTAACTGCCATTCAGAGCACGCTTCGCTTTAAAGAGCCATGAGCTTTGAACGATCCATACGTTTCGGAGAGGAGGGGCATAGAGGAGATATGACATGCAATGTAGTGCAAACTACAGCGTTATTTAAATTAAGTCTTGCAACACAATGCGTTACATCAAAACAACCGATGACATTCGTTTAGGGTGTGTCATATGACGCCTTTACATCTTACATCTGCCGGTTCTAGTTAGTTTGATTCCCCCTCTAAAATTGATCGATCTTCGCGGCTGATGTGAACTTTTCTTCGATAAGAATATGTATGATTGCACACTCCGCGAACATGAATTCAAAGAAAACCGCAGAATTTATAGCACTGACCAGCCCAACCTTGTAACGTGAAGCGAGGCCTGACCGAGACTAAATGAAGTAAACAGTCCGTATCTTACTACAAATCTGCCGTCATATTTAAACTCTCCAGTTAAATGGCAGGGAAGTATGACCGATTTTCTCCGATCGAACAACATGACATGATGAGTGCTAAAACGCTATGACATTTCGGAAAAGAGTTCGTAGACTGGGATCAGTTGTCACGATCGTTACACTGACTATTGCTGAACATCCTTCGGGAAGGGAAAACAAAAAAAGCAAGAACCTTACTCTTTTCCGGTGTCTTAGTAGGTAAAAACACGCAAGGGACAGTTATGGAACGTGTTTACATTCCCTGCGTTGCCCAGCTGTTCCGATGTAACCATGCGTTATAGCCCCATCAAGACCAATGTTGATGGGGTCTTACGCGCTTAAATCAGTTCGAAATTGGTGGTAACTTTAAGGAACAAGCGCTGCATAGAAGTTGTTTATATTAAGGTACTTCAAACCTTTAACTTGAACGCATCTCGGAGTTTTCATGCTGGATGCAGCGTTTTTTTACTACCAGCACGGCTGTTGAACGAAATGCCTGAAATCACTGTATGAGAGTTGAGTGACGGAATGTATTTAACAACCCAGACGTTCTGGAAAGAAAGTCCTATATGAGCTGAAAAGGTCGCAGTCGAGTAATCCTGGCATGGTAAGCAAATAGCCGTGTAGTCATGATTATCCTCTGTACCGTCCTTGATCACGGCTGGTCGGAGCGTGTGAATATCGGCTTCGACAACTGCAAACGCAAAATAAGGGTAAGAGGCGATCTTATATACTCCAAGTGTTAGGTGATGATTGGTTATTGGTCTATACGTGTAAAGTGACGTCAGATTCTTCCCGGCAGAACTTGCGCAGAAGCTTACATTTCTTTGGGTGTTTCTAAGGTTCTTTAACATCATCTTTATGGAACCTAACACCCCTTTTTTGGCATGGTGTAGCACCATAATCATTATAATTCTTTTCACACAGTACAGAATAGTATCATATTAGAGAAAGAGTAAGTGATTTGGACTGGGGCAATTTATACTGGATTCAAAACTGAAACTGCATCTCTCTTATTATTGTATGTTAGACTACATTAGACTGTTTACTGCACATTTATGTGTTTCAGAGGAAAGAAAATGTGCATTCACTGCGAAATAGTCTCAGGACCTTGCTGGTGCTAGTGTCATGCTTATCTGGTTGACTTTAAAAGCAAGTTTTCTGTGGCTCATTGGATAAAGCATGCCATTATAAAGCCAAGGTCATGGGTTCGATCCCAGGGGATTGTAAAAAAATTTATGTTATACACTTCGAAATAAGCAGTCCTACTGTATATGTACTCAATGTTAATATTAGATTTTCAGAAACTCATCTTTAAAAGTTGTTCTAACACTGAAATCATTTTGAGACATTATTTTTGGAACGAATACGGAATACAAAATTTAACGAGGCGGCAAATTCATCAATACTAAAGCCCCATCCCTAACCCTTCCCCTAAACCTTACGTCACTGGCGCGAAAGCAAATAATACTACAATGTACAATGAGATTGTACGAATTCATGCATATTAGCCAGTTCGTAGAATAGTTACATTTTTGTTTTGAGTTTGTGTTGGCATTTTCCTTAAAGAACATATTGTAAGGTAGCTACCAAAAAAATTTGAAGATACTGTCTGTTTCTCACACAATTACACATGAATGGCAGCGGGTATTCAAATCTTTACTGTTTTAGTGAAGAAATCGACACCAGCTCAGTAAAGGTCTTAGTGGATCAAGAAGTCTGGTCAGTACAGCTGGAGACGGAGATAACCCACGTCATCACCACAGCAGACCAGCTTAACACCTTCAGAGTCACAGGGATTAAACTGAAGAAAAAAACGAAAAAAAAAAATTATTGACACTTCGCTTACAGACTCCCTGCTGATTCCAGGGGGGAGCTGGTCTGTGCCAGTTTGTGAAAGTTTAGAAATAAGGGACCTGCTCAGTTTAGCGATTGGATGGGATCTTACTCAAAAGCCATTGTCCATGCGGTTTAAAGAGTAAAGCTCAAGCAACTAATTCAATTTTGAGAGGCAATCATTATAGCTTTATATCAATGTAAGTGCTAACATCTTTCAACACAGGGTTTATGAGCTGACCAAACAAATTTGGGTTGATAAGCAGTGGGCACTAAACAAGCAGGGGACATCTGTGACCTTTAATATGAAATATGTACACAAGGTCTGACAGTTTACGGGTGGTCTTGTTAGTGTGGTTACACCTGGTGTCTTCTGTCCTGTAATGCTCACCTTTTGACACTAGAGACAAATCCCATTTCTCACAGAGCATTAACTGACCTCTGCTCAGGTGTAACATGAGCATAACTTCTGTCACATCAAACTCCCAGAATTTGTTAAGCTCAAGGAGTGTTTTGGCGACTTCCTGATGAGGTGATTTGTTGAGTTTGCTTGGTGAAGTTTAAAATGCAAAGTTCTTTCTCAGATGGTAATTCTTTATCTATGATGCTTTATGGTTTGTAATAGTATTATTTTAAATAGAACGACATTCATTTTATAGAAATATTCTATATCTGAAATTCTTGATTCTGCTAACTAATAACACATGAGTCATCAGAGTACTGAGGCTCATCTTGGCCGGTGCTGTTTAATATTCCTCATAAATATCAGGCTGAGGGCTCATTGATATAATGCTTTGCAAAGAGTCCTGGTCAAATAGTTTGTTCTGCGATTACAACTGACTGGCAGCTAATTATCCTATACATATAACTAATATTTAGGGTCTCATATGAATTTAACGTCTGTGTTATTACATAAAGTACAAAAAAACATTTGATCCATTGTACTTATTATGTACATATATGTTTAATAGGTTAAGGGTTAGTTTAGGGTAATTATATGCATATTCTTTAAATGTATAAGAAAGATTTTAAAAACACTTATGACCACCAGGATTAGTTCTAGGGTGACTGGACATCCGGGGCTGCCATGTTTGTGTCAGAAAACCCTCAGAATAAATGCCCCTCATCCACATTTAATATTATGAACTTGCGCACGCAAAATACACAAAATGTAAATGATCTCTAAGTTATTCGTACATTTGGGGCTTTATTGAAAACATTCGGGCCTTGAGTCCCGTTAGCCCAACACTAGGTCTTTCCCGTTCACATTTTTCATTTTGTTTAAGACAGCTCATGTAAACTGGGACCCTACACTGTAGAAAAGGACACAGACATTTACTTAAAAAAATGATGGTAACAATATATAAAAAATTGTCATTAATGTGGGGGGGGGGGGGGGTAGTGAGACACGGACAGAGAACCCAGGTGCAGACAGCGGTGAGGGGGTTAACAAGACTTTAATAAATTATAACAGAAAGACAAAACAAAAACCCACGATGGGGTAACATAACAGAACAGGGGACTATAATAACAGGACAGGACTTAGACTAAGTACACTTAAACAGGACTAAAGTTAGACATGACTTAACTATAACTAGACTAGACCAGACTAGACTACAGTCAACAGGAACTCACTCACAAATGACACACACAATGAACCACCACAGGACAGAAAACACAAGGACATTATAAAGGTAATTCCCACCACAAAATAATTAAATAAAGATCCTTAATACAAGTTTTAGTGGGTGGAACATGATAAAATGTTGAATTCACTCAATAATTGGAGCATTTAGAATTCCGAGATTTTTATCTTTAATTTTAACTTAAATTTTGGATAAAAACAATAACACACTTGTATCAAGTAATGTTTACTCAATTAATTTCATGAAATCTACTACACCGCAAAATAGTTTTTGCAGCACTGCATAATGTATACAAGAAACCACAAAAGATAAAGTAAACTTGCAACATGAAGCATCCCTACGATGAAATGTTTATGTCAACGATAAAGGTGTAATTCAGTTTGAAATATGATCCGCTTGATTTGTTCGTTTCCACATCACTAATTCAATTAATTCCTCAATTAGTTATCGTATTCCCCACAATAATTGAATGCTGATACAGTGTAAAGGGAAAACCAGAACTAAATCACTCTTTTATGGTCTTTACGCTTTAGCCTGTGAATATAGTGGTCGGGTCATTTAGATGTAATAATTAAGGTCTAATTAGAAGGACAATTGGTGAGGTTATAATTGACTTTCAGAAACGTCACTAAAATGTAATAATAAAGGCAGTTATCCATACCCCCAAAATCACTTGGATCAGTCGAAATTCGATAAAAGTCATCCAAATTGCCTTGAAAATTAGCCCGCATTTGGCATTCAAAAGTATTGCAAACAGGGGCATGAACACTAATAGCAAGGAGGGAAAACCAAGTGCCTGTTGAGGATTTTAAACATTTATCAAAAATAAGCTTATTTGCAGAATATCAGGGAGCAATGAAAATAAACCTAAAAGAAATGTAAGTTTATTACAGGAAGACCTGGTCAAACTGGCACCATTAATTAAGTTTGAATATTAAGAAAGCTGTGTGTGTGTGTGTGTGTGTGTGTGTGCGTGCGTGCGTGCGTGCGTGCATGCGTTTGCATGTAAATTGAATATAAACGTTTAAAGGAAGCTTAATTTTAGGCCCTTTAAGATTCTTTTGCACTCTGACATTATTTTTTGTTGTTTTGAATTTGATTGCATGCTGAAGTAATTCCTTCAATAAATAAGATAAAGATTTCCTTAATAAGATGTTTTATGTATTAGGACAATAGCTATTGCTCTGTGCTTTACTATCATGACAGCAGTGTCAGAGTGCAATACACTATTGATAATTATCTTCATCACAGATAGTTTATTTTCTTTTGCTTGTGGGGTGAAATAGGACCAGATTTTTTGTGTGATTCACTTATGTGCTTTCATCGTGTATATTATAAAGGAGAACGTATTTTAACAACAAAACATTTTCTTTTGACAGAAGTTTACGTTACGCACACAACACAAGTTCAGAGGTACTCTGTGCTTCTTTGGTGCAGCATCAATTTAATTTGTCCTGTGGTGCGACTCTCTTTATTTTCCCCCATGAGTCTATTTACTTATATGCAAAAAATAACATGTAAAAAAAAGCACAATGTGCTCAGTCAAGGGGAATTCCCCCCCTGGATTGTGTCAGTGTTTTAGATCAAAGCAACGTTGTATTACTCAGTGTGGATCTTTTTGAAGTGCAAATCTCGCTCTGGCAGATTTCCCAGATGTCATAAGCTAACTCAAGACAATAAACCCCACATGCAATCATGTTGACTCACATGGGCTGCTGCTCTGTCCGACGTAAAATCTTGAAGGTTTTCTGCAGGGGTAAAGGTTATTTCGCTATTTCTAATCGAAGCGTTTCTCAAAATCGACTTGTGAATGTATCATATTTATGACTGCTGTTTCACCTGTGCTATGAGAAACATGATTATTTCAAAATGCTCCTTTTGGCATTAAGTGATTTAATGTTTTTACTACGTATGGCAAAATGTAACCTAAGCACACAAGAAAACCTCATGTAAATCATTTCCAATGGAATAAACAGTCAGGGTGATAGTATTAATATAACCTAAAAAATAAAATAGTTTCATCTTTTACATACTATCAAGTTTTTTAAAGCTATGACTTTCTTTTCTCTACAACAAAAGAATACGTTTTTATATGAGTTTCTAGCAGAAGTCAAAGCCAATCTTTTCTAAACAAAGAAAGATGGGTGACCGTAGCAGCTTTAATGTAGTCTATACATTGATTTGCAGAGAGCAGCTCAGACATTTTGCTTTGCAGTTTCTTTAAATCACATTTGCTGGTGTAGTAATACATACTTCGCCTTTTGCATTTTCGTGTAGGTGAGCTCATCTACACATTTTAGCCGAGCTGCTTGACTTTCATGTGATGCATTGTGTCGTTGATGGAACTGCACATTCACTTATGGGTTACCAGAGAGAAGTCTTCCCCCGAGGACAGCAAAGGGACATGCTTGTTTTTAAGCAAATATGAACCAGAGCAATGAATAGGCTTGAATATTCCCCAGCTACTTTGCATTTTGTGCTTTATCAGGTCATTCATTTTCCCATGCAGAGCATCACTAGGCGGTAATAAGCCAGCGTAACCTCGGGGCAATAGCAAGATGAAAAATACCTGATGGTTAGGCGCTTGCTTTCGTTCTAAAATACAAATTTTTGGCAGGGCAATCATTCTAAACTCACCTCTGCTCCGCCAGCAGCTCTCTGAACAATGTTTGCTTAAGTGCCTCTAGATTCAGAAATATCATTTCGAAAACGGGGAATGTGAAGATATTTCCTTGAGGTATCCAGATGTGGGTTAGGAAATAAAATAAAAACTGACTTTTACACTAAAAGTCTCTGTCTCGTGTCAAAATGACTTGTAATAATTTACACAAGTTAGCAAAGTCATAAGATATTTTGTGTACGAATAAGCTTGTGCAAAACACAAGTTTTGTGTCATACATTTTTTGTATGTGTGTGTTTCAAGAAAGGAAGAAAAGCTCAAAAGATTTTTGTAATAGAAATTGTTTGGAAATAAGTAAATATCATCAAATATCCACTATTACTATCACCCTGATGTTGTACGGTTGCCCTATCTGTCTTTTGTATCACATAAATACATGACATACATCCATCTAATTTGATTTGTGTACACAGCAGTAAAGCGTTTATGATGTTATGCCAATTTGTATATCTAAGGATTTGTAATGAGGTTAACTCATACAAATAATTATGAGTTTGTCATTTTGGGACACTTGATGAACTTCAGCAGATGGGGCCATTAGCAAGACAGATGTGATAATGTGCTATAAAGAAGCAGCTAGGTTTTAATCCCAGACATTTATTTCACAACTAGATGCATCTGACAAACCATAGATGACTTCAGAACTGAATTTCTAAGCCGGCTGTTGTGGTCAATTCATGAATAAAAAACTCTTACTCGATATCCAAGATGTAGCTGTGTCTCACATTCAATGTATCCCAATAGTGCTTTCCCATTTAAAAATATAAATAAATAAAACTAGGTCAAAAAGCAATCTGTCCATCATAGCCAGTGCAGAATACGGAGAAAGTGTTGGTGTATAATGCTATCTGGCTCTCAATTCAATACAGAGGTGACACAGAAAACTGCAGATGAAGAATGCAGACAAGCGGTAATATGTTGGCTGGATTTGAAAGACACGCGCAACAGAGGCTTAGACAGCTGCGATATACACTCCGATATACATGTATATGGTCTAGAGGAGCACAATGGATTGAAAGCCCCTGTGAATTCCATTACGCATGATTCTGAAACAGTGTATAGGTGTTTTGCATTACAAAGTGAGCAGACGGATTTTCTGTGACGGACTCCATTTTCAAAGGTTTATGGGTTTCATACATTTAGTTGATCTTATCAAAGCATATCGGTTCAGCCTAAATAAACATATGGGGCAATACATTAAAATACATTACATCAAGCCAAGAATTATATAACATACATACAGTATGTTCAAGAACCTGTACATGTTGAAAATCAGCGATGCGTTGATTATTTACACAGTCAACCTTGCAAAAACCTCTCTAAATTATTTTAAAACAAAACTCCATTCATTATTTCATGGCTCTTTGGGTACGAGTACCAAGATTTTTCTTTGTCCTCTGCAAACATCTTAAAGAGTTCACAGCGTCCTGACTGTGACCGAGCATTAATGTATTTATTCCAGCTTTAAGGACCTCACATTGCAGAAAAATCACACATTGATCCTATATTGTTAAACAATAAGAGGATTAAGAATTTGAATAATCGAGTTAAAGCAACAGAGCTGTTATTTTGTCATGCGGCTCTTTTCTATTCGAAACAGTTCATAGACCATGTCTCTCAACCCGAATCATAAAAAAGTCAAATTCACCCTATGGGTCAATGATTTTGCCTAGAGATGGCTTTGATACCAATGAATTTTGTGGAAATTGCATTGGTTGATGTCATTTACATCCAACCTGATACGTAAATGAATGGATCAGTGGATAATCATTTCAATTTCATTTTGTCACACAAAGCAGTTATATTTATAATCTTTTATATTTATAATAATTGGTTTGACATGGTTGGAAAGCATGCCTCTAGATAAAAAAAACATGATCCATGAAGCAACTCAGATAAATGACAGATATGTTTTCAGTCCAATCAGAAATCTTTCAGTGACCTTTTCAAAATTTTCCAACATGATCTCACCAAAAGCATTACATAACCTCTCTCTGGCGTCACAGAACCGCAGTCCTCCTTTGTGTCCAATATAACATTTATCAACACTGGGTTTCTCCGAATCTCCATAGAACCAGAGCAGCATTCATTCTTAATAAAACGGATTACCACAAAATCTCCCGCTGATAAACAATGTCACCTATACACAAATAGCGGTGTTGTGCACAGGAGAGTGGTGTTCAGGATATTGTGAGCTCATGGCTGTGGATTATTTTGTGTTCTGTTTTAGTTTTGTGTTGTTTGTTCTGAGGTTGTCGGATTAGCTCTGTGAGCCCATATCCAATAGCCTTTAAGTGTATCTTCACTATAAGAGGATATCCTGTTTGAATGGGGCTTGAGGAACATAAAGATAGCAAAGAAACGTTCTCCAGCAGTTTTAAATCACTAAGCAGCTTATGGTGGATGTTGCCGTCTGATCCATTGGTCTGTTTGCAGTTGGTCGGGATGATATTGGCGAAGTGCAAACTTGTGTTAACAGCTTGTCATGTAGCATGCCGGTCTTTCAAAACAACTGTATTTCATGCACGTTAAAAAGCCCAATGCAATGCTACATTTTACACAATTCATTTGAAGTACCATAGAAATGATCATATGCAGGCATACACATAAACATTTCCTTTCGGATTGAGGAATGCAAAGAAACTTTGCCATCATTCACACTGCTTGTGTAACAGACAAAAGTGATCAGATCAGTGTTTCTCATCCGGAACCAATCCCATATACTGACATTATATCTGTATAACCATGAAGATGTGGGATGGTGTTTTTCAAATAAGAAGACTCTCAACAAAATCAAAACACCCCGCTATAGTGTAATGCCGGTAACAGTTGTTTTTTCATCACACAGACGCTTTTCAGGGTAATTGATTTATTTGTGTATTTTCAGGCATTGTCATTTACAAAGATATAACAAAAAAGAGATTTTCTGAAGTATTGGATAATCTTCCATCTTTCAAAAACATTGAAATATTGTGCAGATTAAACCAGCATACGAGAGTAAGGAGGGATATTAGCAGATGATTCATAGATCAGAGTCTTTGTGAAACTCTAATTATTCTGTCAGGTACTGGTTACAAGCGCACATAATTGTCCCCTATTAAAACCAGAACATTTCAAAAGTTTGTAATATCCCCCATTAGACCAAATGCCAAGAAATAACATTAGCGAAGTAATTAACTTTAAATTAAACACACCTCTCTCATGCTTTCCAGTGCCAAATGGTTGGATTAGAAGAGAAATAGATACCCAATTTATTAAAAATTGCCACATTGTTAATGGTTTTGAGACACATTAACATAATTTAATATCCAGATGCCATTAGTGGGCATTATTTTTATCCACTGCCTTCAAGCTCTTGGGTTTTGGCCAAAGATGAGGTAATAAATCTACAGCGGAAAATGACAATTTACTGGCCCTCAAACAATGAAAATCCTTCATTAGACTAAATCTCATGCAGTGGCTGGAAATGCATCCATACGATGGGGAGACATAGAAAAGAATGAGCACAGGACATCACCTGAGATAAATTTGTAAAGAGAGCTAAATGTTTTATTACAGCTGTTGCAGACTTGTAAATAGAAAATGTAAATAAATGATTCTGTTGAAGGGAAAAAAATGTCCACGAGCAACACAGCAAAGTGTTTAATACATATCTTTTTGTTCCTCCATGTATTACAGAAAATATTTCAAGTTTAGAATTCATGCACACAAACGAATGGAGACAGAATTGTTTTGCCTTCATATAAAGGCCAAACAGACAATATTTATTTAGTTTGCCATGTGTGCTCAACCCCGCGGACAAAGCTAGCCTCGCTCAAAAGGACTTGCTGATATCGACCTGCATTCATCCTTTAAGATGAATATGTCTGAGGAGGCATCCGAGCGCAAACAAAACAGGCCTGTTGTGATGTTCCTGCCTTTCCTTTCAGGTGGGCCTCTCCAGATCCAAACTTCATTGTGTAAGTCAAGGCTGCCGCATACGGCTTGCACAATACCTATTCAAGCTGCGGATCCAGCGGGAGAGGTGCCATTGAGCAAAGCAACTGCAGAGATTTGGACACGCATTTTCTTTTCGCTCATTTTCCAGGGCTTTTTTGTGTGTTGTTGATTGGACGGATGAACAGCACAGTACACTGTATCAAAGCATTATTCTTTAAAAAAGAAATCATTATAATTCATTGACAAATGAAGTCTGATTGATAACATGACGTTGACAAAACATATGTATGTTTTACTGAGAAACACTTGTTGAGGCATTGAGAGTATGAACAATCCAACACTAAAGGACATCTTTAAAAATCCCACCAAGTAATTATCTATGGGATTCCTTTTGTGCCAATAAATACGAACGCGAAATAAGAAAAACCAAACAAAAATAAACAACACGAAAGAAGAAATACACTTTGAAAACGAAAACAATGAACTCCAATTGCAAACTTTTAACATACTTTCAAACAAACTTCATTCATCATCAAATTTTTTCTAAATATCCTTTTCGAAAATCATTCTTTATGAATACGATGCCCGAGATTTCGTTTGCGCTTCATTATTTTTCGTTTACACTGCAAAAACTTACGTTCGGACTTCTGGCACAAACCTCTCAGGTGGGCGGGAGTTAACAGTGCTTTACTCTCATTGGCTAGTCAGATTTTGATCGACAGGTCCGTGACCTGGAAGTTGAAGAAGTCTCCGCGGCATCGCGCAACTTTAGAAAGCGATCTGGAGGTGGACGGTGAAGTTACTTGTCATTAGTTACCTTTGTTATTAAACGTTTTTTTTTTGCTACAGTTTGGATTGAAATGTACGGAGCCCGGCCTGTCACACGTCGGAGAAAAAAAAACAAGACCTGCTAATCCGTGGCCACAGTTTTGTAATTCGTTTCCAAGGTTTAAATATCCGTACGCACAGATTTTTAAACGGTTCCCACAGTTTGCAAATATGTGCTCTCGGATTGATAAACTGTACCCACGAGTATACAATCCGTCCCCTCCGTTTTTTAAATCTGTACCCACAAATTCATAATCTGTACCCACAAATTCATAATCTGTACCCACGCTTTCGCAATCCGGGCGCACGGTTTTGCAAACTGTACCCACGGATTTGTGGCCCCTCCCTCATTTTGGAAACCTGGCGCCTAAAGAAAGGAACAGAACACGCAACATTGTGTGTTTAACAATATTTTACAAAATTGAGAATTTCCTTAATTTTCTTATAAATGAGTTGGATGACGTGACTGTCAGCTTATCGAGGGGAGAAGGTAAACCCCAGTAAAATACGAGCAATGTACCAGGTTATGTCGTAAAACATTTACATTTATTCTCGATAAAAAGTAGAATCATGGATATATTAAAATGTTGCATGAAGCATACAGCCCTTAGGGCCTATTTCACTACTGTTTAGAACATGGTTACCGTAGTAAAATCCATGGGTTTGCCAATAATCAATACCCAAACACAGGTGATTACTTTTATTACAAAAAACTATAAGCTTCGCAAGGGAGCAGGTTACCAGTGAGGAAACATACAGAAAGATCATGTTTTTGTCTCGATACATAAGAGAATTCAAACGGAACATTTACATAATTTAAGTATTTTTGATGCTTTGAAAGCGACGGACATTGCATTATATTATACATATGTTTCTGACTTTGTGCAATATACTGGATCGAACCAATCGCCATGTTCTTACCACTGAGGCACAGGAAATCTTATTAAAGCATAAAAATACTTTTGTGCCAGACAATATGATTAACATGAAAATATCCCTAACGAAGGACAGCATGAATCGAAGTGAAATTATGTTGGTCCTAAAATAAAAAAAAACATGTAGATTGTTTCAAACTTATGTGACCTCCTTCTGCAGAACACAAATATATTTTGAAGAATGTTGATAACCAGAATACATTGCCCTTATTGTATAATAATAATAATAATTAGAATTATTAATATGATTATTATTAGTTTTAGTTGTAATAGTAGCCTTCAATGTAATGGACACCACACATTTCTCAAAATATATATATGTTGTTCAACAGAAATTAAATGACATGAGGGTCTGTATTCCTGTTATACAGAAAACGTTTCAGATTATTTTGGGACATATAAAACATCAGATGAATGACTTCTGTCATATATCCCTAAATTTGGAGACTGCTTTTGCCACAGATGAAGCTCCTCTTTCCAGCAAGTGGGTCAGCATCTCCACGTATCGCTGGATATCCCTAATTGTGCTGTTTTTGTGTTGTCAATAAATCCAAATAGTCCATTTCTACACAGGATTTTTTTTAGTGTCTTTAGACTAATAGTTATCCTGTGTTTGACACTTAAAATATAAAGGATCTCTTTATAATGTAGACTCAAGTCAAAGTAATATTGAATTAAATCAAATCAATCCATACCATATGTGACACTGGCCAACAAAACCAGTCGTAAGTCGCACGGGTATATTTCTGACAAAAGCCGAAAATACATTGTTAGGGTCAAAATGATCAATTTTTATTTTATGCCAAAAATCGTTAGTATATTAAGTAAAGATCATGTTCCATGAAGATATTTTGTAAATTTCCTACCGTAAATATATCAAAACTTTATTTATGTGAGTCGATCCCTTAATATCGCGAACAAAAAATGGTCAGAAACATGCCTACAAACTTAACTCGCTGCTGTCCGCTCTATGATAAATATCCATTCAAGTTTGGTATCTATGTAAAGTTAAGAGATTCCGCTTTCAAGTTAATCTACTCTCTTCTATGTCATTACAAGGGTAAGCCAATAGAGAGTGTTAAAACAAACCTGTTTCCTCTTAGCAACGGCCTGCTATAGCGTCTCACGTGCGCAGCGTACACAATCCGTCATGATCGCGCTTCAAAACATGGATTCTGATGGAAGCGCGTTTGCTCAATCTAAACGCTAATGACAGCAATAATTTAACGAACCTAGTAAATGATTGTTTCGCAAATCATTGGGAAGATAATACAGAATGTCCAGAGACCGGCTTGACATAAGAGGATGCCCCGGAAGACGACGAATTCAATTAATGTTTAGATCGATTCGACTCCGTGCCATGAAGGAATACAAAGTGTTCACTGCAGACTCAGAATTCGACCCGCTTGAGTGGGAAAATTCTTCAAAGTTCAGGTCAGTCAGTCACATACGTTCTTAAATGCCTTCTTTACAAAGTAGTGGTTTTCATGAGTTGTTTGTCAAAGTTATGCCAATTTTGCTCTGACAAAATGTAAACAAAACATCATCTTAGCATGTTGGTCTGCCTCTGTTATTGATGATTCGTTGCCAGCTCAAGTGTAAAATTCAGGTGTAAAATTTTATATGTTCCTGGAAAATTAATTTTATGAAATTTTGTGTGTATAAAGTTTAAGCTGTGGTTAATCAATGGTGTAAGTTTCATTTATTTCCCATCATTAGTAATATGCGTTGCTAAGGACTACTTCTGGAAAACTTTAAAGGCGATTTTCTCAATATTTAGATTTTTCCCACTCTCAGATTCCAGAATTTTAAATGGTTATATCTCGGCCAAATAGTGTCCTATCATAACAAACTATATATCAATAGAAAGTGTATTTAGTCAGCTTTCATGTGGTGTATAAATCTCAATTTTGAAAAATGTACCCATAAGACTGGTTTTGTCATCCAGGGTCACATATGATAAGGAATAAACAATCTGCACTCAAAAGTTTTAACACATGAGGGTAAACAGAGAGAGAGAAAGAGAGTTACTAGACAGTATTCTGTACAATGTATTTAAACACTGATTCCTTTAATCATTTACATAATTGACCGCATTTGGGGAAAATAACAGCAGTACTTGTTAAGAATGTAAATGAATAGTAGATGTTTCTAAAAATGTAAGGTTATGCAAAAAGACTAGCCGGGCTCCGTACATTTCAATCCAAACTGTAGCAAAAAAAACCGTTTAATAACAAAGGTAACTAATGACAAGTAACTTCACAGTCCACCTCCAGATCGCTTTCTAAAGTTGCGCGATGCCGCGGAGACTTCTTCCACTTCCGGGTCACGGACCTGTCGATCAAAATCTGACTAGCCAATGAGAGTAAAGCACTGTTAACTCCCGCCCACGCGAGAGGTTTGTGCCAGAAGTCCGAACGTAACTTTTTGCAGTGTAAACGAAAAATAATGAAGCGCAAACGAAATCTCGGGAATCGTATTCATAAACAATGATTTTCGAAAAGAATAATTAGAAAACATTTGATGATGAATGCAGTTTGTTTGAAAGTATGTTAAAAGTTTGCAATTGGAGTTCATTGTTTTCGTTTTCAAAGTGTACTTCTTCTTTCGTGTTGTTTATTTTTGTTTGGTTTTTCTTATTTCGCGTTCGTATTTATTGGCACAAAAGGAATCCCATAATTATCGCGCCTCGGCTTGGCTGTTTGGAAACTGGGTGTCGTTGTTATTTGGAACAAATTCAATGGAAGCTTGACATTCTGATCTGGATGCATTGAAATTCATGTCCATTTCATGCTTACATGACTTGTTGTCTGATGTAATGCATTTGAGATGCACTGCTATATGAAACTAAAAACAATGTGCGCCTTAGAAACATTCATGTTATAAATTTACAACAGCGTATTTGTACAAGCACAAATCTACATTTTAAATTATTGAAACAGAGAAGCCATGACGATATATTCCAAGTGTTCTCCTCCACCTCGATCTATCACCCTTCATCTCTTATGATCAATTGGCAGACCGCGGACTGACAGGGGAATAAATGAATAGTCTTGTATGGCTATAAAAGAGACTGAATTCATCCTCCCGCGTCTGTTTAAATGCCACTGGCTTTATCGCAGACAACATACAGATCTCAGAGCGGAGAGACATACACTACATGCTTTGCTGCAGAGAGATCAAAGATGTGGTGCAGTGTAAGTCATTTAGAGTTGATTTGTGATTAAAGTTAACACAAACTAATCCAGGATTTACATGATCTCAAACTCATCCGAGCTGCTGTCAGTCTGTATGCTGTGAATGGGTCACACAGGGGACACTCTTCAGTTTTAAAGAAACGTGTTCCTGTCGCTGTTAAACTCTGTATTGGCAAGACAAAGGTGTATGGGTTTTGACACCCATGGAACGCAAATACTAAAACCAATAGTATTTTACAGAAAAAAATCATTGTGTGATACTGATAAATGGGCTATTCCAGCGACATTTTGTGTTATAGGGGACATAAAAATGCTCGGAGAATGTATTTGTTACGAATATATTGAACCATCTTGTTTATTTCTGACTAAACCCTTTAGTCTAAAAAAGAAAAATGACAGTCTATGAACAAATTTTCTATTTAAAAAAAGGGAAATAAACGTGCGACAAAAAAATTACACGTTTTTTGGGAGACCACAAGTAAATTAAAATGTACAAACCTGAAACAACAATACCAATGAATGGAGAAGTGATGCCTCTCTATAAAGCATAAAAAAGTTAGGCCTGCTTTATTTTCTTTTTCATGTGCCCATTTATGAGGAATACACTGTATGTAGCCTACCGTTATGGATGTGACAATCATGAAAATGGCACTATACCTGACTATGAGAAATCATGCACTTGAAATAAAACAAATGCTTTAAAAATTGAAGAGAGACCTCACATGGGTATCTTATCCAACACATGTTGATATCTCTGCTTTTAGTATAGTGAAAAAAACGTTGGTAAAAGTTTTTTATGTTAAGGTTGATTTTTTACACTTCTTGTGTAAACTTGCTATTTTTGAACTGGTATCATTCATTTTTCTGAGAATTTACCAGAATAATTATTTCATGCATGAAGTGTTATTTAAGACAGGGGCTGGGCTGATTCTGTCATCTAAAATTTACGTGCCAAATTCATGCATTTTTTTCAAGTGTTCAGGTTCATTTCATCTCTTATACTGTAGGTGGCGCCTGTGTGCTTTGAAAAGAGCAGAGAAACTCTAATATCAGCACGTTTTTATGCTGAGCACTGGAATCTGATACAAAGCATCCAATGTTTCCTGAAAGTAATGGACTTATGTCTGTGTAATCCAGTCTGCAGATCTGAATCTTTTCACCCTCTCTATCACCTATAGTTATGAGCACATGCATCATACAGAATAAATTTATGTGTATCAGATAGCCACAGCGCATTTTTTATTTGAGTTTATTTGTTTTGTATCTAGAAATTGCTTTATTCTGTGTTTTATATATTGAATATACTGAAATGACAGCGACTGGTGGATTTTGTTTTTGCAGAATGTCCAAACGTGTATAGAGATATCACAGTATATTTAATTAAAAGTCAAGTCATCGACAAAGAGAAAATACACATTGTAGCAACAGCTTGATGTGCATTTGGCATTCCTAAACTGTTGTTATATGTTGTTTTATGCTACCATTTAAGACACAATTGTGGGCTTTAAAGCAAAAGGTAAAACTAAATATTTTGATATCCCTAAACAATTCACGAAACAAATTGAAAACAGATACATTCTAACTCAATGACATTACAGAATAGTAAAATACTATAATTCTAATGTAGAATCATAGAAAATAATAATAAATGTATGCGAAAACCAGCCGATTCTGACAATTAAAAACTTGTCAGTACAACAGTTGAACTTGGTCGGACATCTTTCTGTGGTGTAGAGCTTTAATCACATTTAAAGATTTAACAAAAATTAATTTTATTTATACATTTAATTTTACATTGTCTTTTAGAAACATTGGTAATTAAAAATTGTCATGCAAAAAGTTGCACGGAAGATTTCTCCTCTTGGAAAACATCTTTGGCCTGCATCTTTGGCCTGCTGGCCATGGGATATGACTGCATTCACAGAGTAAGTGAGGCACCACTGGCGCTACCAGCAGCCGGGTCACATCTGAGACGGGACTGAAATCTGGAGTGCAGGCGCATCCTGAAAGAGTCTTCTGGATGAGGAAGTGGTTTGAGGTGCAGAGTAAACTCACACTGAGACTCTATGAGATACAGATGCTGTTTTATTCATCAAGTCTGCTCTCTCTTCTTTACACTCACTCTATTTTCCTTTCATTCTCACTGTCTCTGTTCTCTCTCTCTAATTCTCTCTCTCATGCATTTATGGATGCTGGTGCAATGAGCTCTGGTACAACGCAAAGTAAATCAAAAGATAAGAATTGTGTTCTACAGGGGAGCAATGATACAAATTACAATCTTAGCTCAAAGTGTCTTATAAGTTTCTTTCTTTCTTTCTAAAAGGAATCTTCTGGCCGGGTTCAAAATCAGCTCATAATGATGTTTATATTTATGATAAATAATACTAAAATAATATAAACAGTTAAAGCAGCCCTGCAATGGTGTTTCATGAATTGTGAGTTCTTTACAATGTTAACGTGCTGTCTTCTCATGCTTCACATGGTCAACTCGTCAAAAAACAAGTTGGGCATATTACGTAGTATTTCTGAGCTTGATGCACTCCCCCAGCGATCACACAGGTTTCAGAAAGTTTTTTTCGAATATATAAAACTTATTGGACAAGAGAGCAGGAGAAGGAGAGCAGGAGAAGGAGCATGCGCAGACGTCACTTTTCTTTGTGTGGAGAAGAGAGAGAGAGAGCATACGTTCGCAATGTTCAGGTGTTTGTTTGTTCACTGCATTTGGGTGATGATTGTTATATAAATGGTGGATATAACGCTGGATTTGGAGATCGTTTGAAACTGATATATGGAGCCGTCCAAGCGCTTGAAGATGCCGGACATGAACCGCATGTGGTGAGTGAAACTGATGTCTGTTTTGTTGGCAATGTTTTCGCATGTGCTTTAGTTCAGCCTCCCCCCGCACGCGGCGTATGTTTTCAGAAACAATCATAAAGCTCTATCTATCTTTTATAAATGTGATCAAACCAAATACCCTTCGTATATACAAAGTATGCAATACTACACTACAGGCACTCAAGATTAATTTGAGTTTGTGTTACGCCAGTTTTAAAAAGATAAAAATTTGCAGATTGTAACTGTAGAAAGATTCAGAGTAGGGAAGGAAGGAGACGAGAACCGGAAGACATTTTAAACATTTTAATATAAATAATAACAGCCCGCGGCCCCTCACGGACGACCGCCGGCGAAATAACATAAACATAAATACAAATACAAACTTAAAACATGTTCGGGCCCGGTTCTCTCTCATCGACGGTCTGGTCGCTCGTTCCTTTTATATGCTCCCAATCTCCTACGTGATTCGAGCCCGGTGTGCGCACAGCTGGCGCTCATTCACAATTACTCACCGAACCACGGTCTCGCCCCGCCTACTATACTACAGTAACCTTGTCAAAAATGTATTCATCCATCATTTAAGACTACTGGACTAGGGTAATTTTATGCATTACCACGGTAACATCTCAAGGTAGAGCTTTCTCTGTGGATAGTCTATTTCTGATATCTTTTCCACAGTTACCTAATTTCCCATTTTTGTATAGTCATGACAAAAGCCCCATGACCATTGTAAGTGTGTTACTGTGTCTTGTTTGTTGTTGAGGAGATTTTGAACATCTTAACATTAAGTTAACCTCCAACATTTCTTTGAGAGGAGATTCAAGCTTATAAAAAACCTCAAAAACAACTGCATTTTCAATACTGACAAAGGTGACTTTTTTCAGAATAGCCCACTTAGAAATAATAAGGTGTGTTATGTGCAAAGTTGATTCAGACAATGTTATTCTTTAATTCATTACATAGTTTAATTCATTCAGGGTGTCCTAAAACAGCTGTCAGGCGACTACAACAGAATCCCAAGCTGTGACTGACAGTGCTAGTTTATCTTCTGGATGCATTCATGTCACACAGCCCCACTCATTCAGTGGAGGTCTGAATGAATGTAAATCTGCGTAACAAGCACTGAATGGACACGGCAGCACACAGCCCCTCACTTACGCCACCGACGCCTGAATCTGAAATTACTGACAGTTTATTTATTAGATCTTGAATGGAACAAATTAACTTAACAGGAATGAGATCATTCTTGTTAAGATTGATCGGTTCCTGTTGTTGAAGGCCAAAACAAATTGTGATATTTATATTCCACCTCTACCTGATAGTCCCAGAGAGGACAACAAAGCTGGAGGGAATTGTTCCTGGCCAGATGATGCAAACGTGAGCATAACACCACTTCTGTATCAGAACCCATGAAATGGGCAGTATATAAATAACTGAAATTGATTTAATGTGAACAATATTCACATCCATGTTCCACCCCTAACGCATTTTCACACATGCATATTCTGTCGAGCTTGATCGCTTCTTTTAAGACACAAGACATCATCTTAAATTAAATGTCTGTGGATAAATGAAGAATGAATGTTTCATTGGAACCCACACAATCAATAAAACATGACTTTCATGAGTTGGATTTCAGCAGGTCAGTCCAACACACTCCATATTTAACAGGAATCCCAACAGACAGAAGAAACCAGCAAACAGACACTCTTACATACATTCATCTCCATCCATTTCAGTGAACGCTTCAATAATACGTTAGGTTCCGCCCAGAGAAGCCCCACACATTATTGGCTTGGTGTATTTTAATTTAATACGATTTTCCATATGGATGTGCTGCTGTTATAGCTGTTATTTAAAAAAGTTGGAACAGTTAAATATGATCGCGTATACATGAACTTTGTTCATTATATAGCAACTGCAGAGCTGAAACCTCTTACTGGAGAGTATAAAGGTGTATTAATGTGTATTTGACCGTCTATTCTGTATGACAAAAGGCCATGTTATTTCTTAAAACTGCACCAAAACAATAGAAAATGGCTTCCCGGACACATGCTGTATCAAACAAATACACCAACTAACCAATAGGACCAGAAAACACTTTGTTTGAAGAATTCAGGAAGTCACCATTTCTTTGATTTCGTCATTGATAAACTTAGACTGTAGAAAATGGTGTAACATTAAAAAGAACAGATTAAGCCTTTAATTGCTACAAACCTCAATAAAAGTCCAGATTTTATGATGGCCTCTGTGTAAAGCCCTTGAAGGCTTGATTGTAAATGTTTGATTGGCAGTGATTACATATTTACTTAGCCAAGTGAGAATACGTTAAGCAAATTGAGACACGATTAGCCTTGAGCCCAGAAATATAGAGCAGCCAGGAGAGGAAGCTTTATTAATTCTGTCCTTGCTGTGGTCAGGATGGAGAGGCTTGGGGAAATGGACTGCGATGGGGCTGCTAGATAATTGCAGCCACACAATAATAAAATCTATATGTGTGAAATGTAATTATTCCATTGCCTTTCAGACATTGGTATGCAGTGTTTAGAACTTTGCTGCAGGGATTAGTTATTATTGTTGGAAAAACATTGTTTGATGTAAATGTAGAATAATTGTAATTGTAGAAAAGGAGTTCTGATTAACAGCAAATGCATACCAATTAAACAAGGAAACACTTTAATACTCTTTCCAAAACTAGTATTCTAAAGATGACAATAATTCAATGGTTTATCATATTTTAAGGAAAATGTGGAAGTTATTTGGCCGTGTAAAAATGTGAGCGTGTTGTCTATTTACTATCCCATGATGCCACAGCCAAAACAGTCTCACGGGAATTCCCGACATTGTCACGAACTGTAATCTATTAATTCATTCTTTTCGTTTCACCCAGCACAACTTTTAATCTAATGTGTTTTAATATGCTGTATGTTTCATATGTAAAATATATATAAACGCAATCTAATTCCTATGATCTCATTGGTAAATTTTGTTATGATTTGTCTTTTCCACTGTTATGTTATGTTTAGGGGCAGGGTTAGGGCAGACATTTATCATTTTTTTGCCACCTCTTGTAACTTGTTTTTTTAGCTAAATAAGCCTTTGCAGCTGTGATTTTAGGGCTTGGGGTGTTGGTTAGCCACATCCTAAAATACGTATGACTTCTTGCAACATTATTTTATAAATATATAAATGTAAATACACACACAGTCTGTGTATTGAAAGTCGTGCTGAGTGACACGAAAAGAAAGTGATGCTGAGTGACATTAAAAAAAGGTTGTGCTCACTGACATGGAATAAAGCACATATTCGTGCCCCTGAACACAAATTAATAGATTCCAAATTTGTGGCTATGCCATGAACTGACGTGAGACTGGGTTGCCACAGCAGCCGAGGAGCCGCCAAATTAAAAAAGTAAGTCAATTTAAATGAACAAAAACAACAGGCAAGTGGCTTTTTTAGTTTATATCACAAGAAATGTATTCCTGGCGCTTCAACTGTGCTTGTTTACAACACCTCTAAGTGCATTATTTTGATGGCCATTGTTAATACGTCATAGGTCAAAGTGCATATGGGGTGGATGGAATGTATAAAGGGATAAAATTGTAATAAAAATTTGTTAAAAACGTTTAACTGCCCCCGAGTTGTTCCAAATCTGTAGTTGGACTAATTGCTTTATAAATGTATTTGTTGCGTTGAACAAAAAAAAATATATATTTTGAAGAATGTAGGACAGCAAACAGTTCTTGGGCACTTTTGACTTCCATTGTAATTATTTCTAAATGGTAGTCAATGGAGTTCAAGAACTGTTTGATTACAAGCATTAGTCCAAATATTTTTCTCTGTGCCCAACCAAACAAATAAATGTATACAGATTAGGAACAACTAGGGAGTAAGTATTTTTAATTTTGGGTGACCTCCCCTTTAATACTGCTCCCACACATACTACAGTACATAGAAAACTAACAAACAAGTAACTATTTTATATAATTCAGTGCAAACTGTCACCGGAGGTGATTTTAGATGCAGAGCAACTGATTAAAAATATATTGATTGCTGAACCAAAGTGTGCCAAATTTATTTAGGGAAAAAAACAATCAACGTTAAAGTATTGAAAACACATTACCATTATCAAAAATCCTTTAGGAGTGTGTGAAGAGGTAACATTAAATATATAAATAAATGATTACTTAGTGCAATGTTTTATTATGTACAGGCATTCAGAAGGAAAATTGGAACAGTAAAAAAATATTTATAAAATATTTACAATGCCAAGTATTATGCACACACAAAAAAGGAACAGAACATCCGCAATTGTACATGAAGGAAATTTGGTATTCAAAGCGTATCGCGAGCCCACAGAAAAGTTGTGACAGAGACTGACCACACCATGCCATGAACCCTCTTCAGGGTTGCAGAACTGATGGTGTTTAAAGGCAGAGATTTATGACAAGGGAACAGGTTCTGTCTTGCCTCTGCTGTGAGTGATGTCCTCTGGGAAACATCCCATTAGTGAGCTCCTGCAAAGACCCTGCCATGTTTGTTCTTCACCGACTCTTTCCAAACACTTCTTTCTTGCTTCCTTCTCATCACCTAACCTGATAACAAAAGCCTCCATTGTTCAAACCATACGTTCTCTGTTTGTTTTGCTCAAATCCCATGAAACCTGACGACGAGCAGTTAATCTGCACGACAGGATCACTGTTCGCTTAAAACGCTTTTAACCAGCAGCGCTGGCTGCTTTTACTCCAAAACGCATACTCTGGGGTCTCGTGTTTCTTGGAGTGTGTTATAAGCTGAAGCCACTG
This sequence comes from Triplophysa bombifrons, assembly GCA_029783895.1. Classification (NCBI taxonomy): domain Eukaryota; kingdom Metazoa; phylum Chordata; class Actinopteri; order Cypriniformes; family Nemacheilidae; genus Triplophysa; species Triplophysa bombifrons. Next base: position 13,018,963 of record CM056455.1, read on the forward strand.
TCAGAGTCTGTCATGACAGCGAACAGTACCTTGGGATTCTGATTTCATAGCTTCTTGGAACCCTCTCTTTCTTGACCTGGCTAGGCCTCTGCCCATCACAGGAGATTTGGACCCTGAGCAGGAGCAATACAATTGAGAAGAGCTCACGCTTTAACAAGATAAAGCAGAAGACCTTTTCCTGGCTTGGTTTCTAGCTGTCGAATTTGGCAAGATGCAGCTTAGTCTAAAGGTCAACCTATACTTGCTGTCTGAACAGGCTTCTCTTAGTTCACCAAAAGAAAATGACTAAATTCACGTGCGTTTGGGATGTATGATATTTTTTTTCTGTTTGTGCGTATTTCTAATATTATTGATTGCAAGAAGAATGCAACTATTTCAAAGACATTGATGGTTAAAATGCATAAATCATTGATGTGGCCTTGATTTTGTTTAGTTACAACCACATGAACATAACTTTAAAATATTAAGCAGCAATCTTTATCCAAAGGAAATTACAAACATTCCCTGGGATCAAATCTCATCAAAATTATCGTTATAACAAACAAACAAAATGTGCCTCTAATAGACGGTTTCAAATCTTGTTTGTGGACTGCTTTTAACTACCCGTACACATTATCAAATAATAGTGTGTCTCTAGATTATTTATGATGACAGGCCAAAGAAACTGACAAAACCAGTTACTTGGCTAAACTTACCTCTTCAATATTTTGATATATATCAAGCTCAACCATTAGATGTCCCATACGGTTTATTTAAATGCGACCAAACTACAGGATCCATTAACAAAATATCAAAAATTAAAATAATACAAAATTCAACAAATTTATTTAATACAATTTTTTCAATAGATTAAAATATCAATTAATATGAACATAAATTAAATCAAATATAAATCGTTTAATAATTAGACACTAGCCAGACCGATAAACAAACACAGACAGGAAGTTAACTACAGTCCAGTTTACTACATACAAGATCAAATGAAATATCCAAAATGACCTTATCCCGCAAATCATGATCTGGATAAAACGGTTCCTCGAATGCACCTGTTGTGTACGATAAATATATCGGATTAAATTGTCTGGGATCATCAGCTGTGTCTCGTTTCGAAAGGCTTTATCCTTGTGTTCTCCAGAGGTACCATCCTCTAAAGGATGCGATATACAGAGGATTATGACAAGACGTTACACTCGCACACCTGTCTAATTAATTAAAATGATTTCTACATGATTTTGTAGAAAATGAAAAACAGGAAACACGTCATGAAAGAAGTCAAATGGTCAAGTGCAAAGACCGCAAGTGGGGGTATTTGGACGCATCCACAGCCCTTGTACGCTCACGGACTGTTTGGAAAGGCAGCATATATCGATAGAAGAACTAGTGATCAGCAGCGCTGTTTTCTGCTGATTGTTCTGCAAAAGACGTAGTTACTTCCATAGTTTCTTTAAGGCCTCTTGAAGATTATGAATTTTTAAAACCTTATTAAAATGTCAGGAACACTTCAAACGATGCACAGACAACTTTCAGAGATATTTATAAGATTTTAAAGCAGTTTTAAACTGAAGTTGTATATTTTGATGAATTAACTTTTAGGGTTAATTGCATTCTTAGTGGTTAATTGCAATGACATGCTTTTTCCCCCCACAAAATAAAGTGTTTTATATCCATAAGTGTTCATACTGAGAAAACTGTCTGTAGACTATGGTTGACCAAAGTGCTTCACAATGTCCAAAGGCAATCATACACAAGCAACACAAATACAATAAGTAATAGTAATAATATAAAAAAACATATATATATATATATATATATATATATACATGCACATATACATATGTAACGGAGGCAAGCTAGCAAAGTGCTGTGCAGTAAGTAAACCTCACTGCCTGGCCTCAAGGACGCTCTAGTGACAGACGCTAGAGACTGCGGTCTTTAGCCTCCTTGCTAGAGCGCTAAGATAAGAGAATGTTACGGGCTCAAACTGCTGAAAGACAGCTGAGCAACAGGAGAAACCAGAATAATCACTAATAACCGCGATGGGTGGAAAGCGAAGACCAGCAATTTTGTCCACAAAATAATTCAAAAAGTTTTCACATAATAATAAAGATGGCACAACACAATCTGAATCATAAGGGTTAACAAGAGACTAAAAAATATTAAAAAGTACCTGAGGCCGCTGGCTATTACTTTCTACAAAGTCAGAGAAAAACTTAGTTTTAGCCAATTTAACTGCTCTCTGGTACTTACAAAATGCATACTGCATCATTTCGAATGAAAAAGTTAATTTATCCTTTTTCCACTTTCTCTCTGCTATTCTGCAGGCATGTCTGAGAGAGCGGGTGGTATCATTCAACCAGGGTTCTGACAAAACTTTAGAACGTTTTTTCCTAAGTGGATCAACAGAGTCCAAAATCTCATTACAAATACAATCAAATAAAACCATGAATTCTTCTAAACCAACACCACAGTTATCAAGATTATTCAAAAATAAAACTTTAAAATTATTTGAAAACTGTGCAGCAGTGAAGGCATTAATATCCCGCACACTGCACACAGAAGCCCGGGTAGAAAACCCAGGATTGGGAACAATCACAGTAAATAAAACAGGCCGGTGATCTGAAATACATATGTCACATATTTCACTGATAGTAATACATAAACCATACGACAATACAAGGTCCAAGGTATGTCCTTTTTTGTGGGTCGGGCCAGTGACTGACTGTGTGAGATTAAACGACTCAATAAAACAGAGAAATTCTTTAACCAAAGGTTTAGATTCACAGCACACATGAATATTAAAATCACCAATAATTAAAAAACGGTCATATTTTTTATGGTTATAAAAGGGCCACCAATGGTCATAAATCCAGCAAACACATGGTTTCAACACTTTACTATTTACAAGAACCTTACTACTTACTGGTAAATTGCTGCTAAAACTGGTAAAGGGAATATAAAAAATAAAAAAATACTGCTAATTATTACATATAGGCCTAGGGGGCTAATGAGGATAATTAGGCAGTATGATCATACAGGATTATATCTAAACTAAACATATATATGCTAAACACAAGTTCTAGACATGATGAAAGTTAAAGTGACCTATTTGAATGATGATGCACACGAATGAGCGACTGTGTTTGGGGGAGGAGAGTGAAGTTGTCGCGGCAAATTCCAGCAAAACGTAGACGGGGACCATTTCTAGTGACATTGATAAGCGGCGGTTAGAGACTCAGACTGGCTCACGTCTCATCTTTTGCGTGATTCAGAGTTGACTCCCGTTTTTACAAGCCAATAACTTTGTAATTCGTTCACCTTCGGACTTAAAACTTGGCAGTCTCCTTACTTTCAAACACGGCAACATAGCAGACTGCTGAAATGTAATTTTCATGATCCAATGTTACTTACTAAGTGTAGTGGTTTAGAGATCATCATAAGGCTGCTTCTTCATTTCAGGTTTCCTCTCGTTTCTGATGATGTGTGAGATGTAGCAAATGCAACAGTGCAGGCCCTGTCAGGTTCATCCCTCAGACTTTTTATACACTGAAAGCCTTCATTCCTATCAGTTGCCCAAAGGTCATTTCATGATCCTGTCCTGACTTGAAGCGCAGTGTAACATGTTTGGATCAGGGAATGGGGTCTTCAAACCAATCCTATCATAAATGTGACTAAAGATGTTTGACCCATGCAGATTCAAGTCATTTTGCTTTAGTGCTAGTGATACTATAGGTAGGTGTCACATACCATCTAAGAGATTTCATCAGTCAGTTTCCAAATTTTTGATTTTTAGCACACTCAGATTTCAAGGTTTAAACGGCAGTATCTCAACCTGATATTGTCCTATCCTAACAGCCCATACATCAATAGAAAGCTGTATTATTCAGCTTTCGGGTGATGTGAAAATCTCCATTTCAAAAAATGTACCCATAATACTGTATTTTTTATCCAGGGTCACATATTATCATACATATTCAGAAAATAATCTGAGGCCTCAGAGGCCTATGAGGCAGTCTATGACATCAATCAAGACACATACTCATTGACATGATCATGACTGCAGAATCTTTAGTTCCCTCATATAATATTAATTAAGCTGGGGTCTTGAACTAAATACCACAAATTTGGAAATGGCAGGACAAACTGTATTTTTCATAAATTCTCTCAATGCACTGTCTGTGCTTTTATATACTGTATATTTAATAAAAAGGTCCAACATATTAATATGGCAAATATCTCCTTTACAAGGAAACACATGATATTTTTATTAACTTATTCATACAGTTATTTTGGTCCTCACTGAATATTTTTCATAGTAAATAATTGTTCTAAATACATTATATTAAATTATAATAAATATTGTTCTAAAAGCAAAACATAGTGTTAATTTCATGTTTAATTCACAAAGCTCTTTATATCAATCCTGTATCTTGCACAACAAGTTGCTTTTGTATGAATGAAGCCGACTTGACTGAATCATGGCCGCAATCTTATCCTGTTTACATGAAATAAGCCTGCTCACGAGCAGGTTTAAGATAATGGTCCTGTTCCTAAAACAGCAAGTTCAGGATGAGCGTCCATGAACCGAACAATCCAAGATCTTGCGAAATAGTCAACAATCAAATCCAATTAGCGAAGTAGGAAGTGGTGCCCTAGGATTTCAAGGTTTAAACGGCAGTATCTCAACCTGATATTGTCAATGAAACATCATGATTTTTTTTACCTTAGAATGAGCTATTTCTATCTACACACACCGAGGGTCCCTGTATGGAATTCACCATGTTGTTTTTACAGTAGCCCTAAACGGACTGCTGTACAGTGTGTGTTGAGGAAATATGTCATCTTCATTTGACAAAGAAGAAGAAATGTGACAACATCTTTGTCCTGTCAGCTGCTATAGTGCTTTCGAATGGGAGTTCACAACCAATAGAAAACTTCAAAATGGCACTAAAACCTCCACATTGTTCCTTTATCAAGAAAAAATACTAAATGATTTAATGCAATTAAGACCAAATAAAAATAGCCTTTTAAAATAGTAAAACTCCCTTATAGGAAAAAGAAAAAGAAAAAGCCATTCGTTAAATCCTTTGTTTTTGTTTGACATTAGAAACCTACATTAGCATTAGCCCACATTGCCACATTGACAGAAGGGATAACCAGCAGCATTCGCCACGGGCATTGTAATGATCATACCCAACGCAGCTGGATGTTTGATGGCTTGGGCCCATCCTTATAAATCATGAATGTAGCGGTGGCCATGCACGTCAGCAATTGGATGATCAGAAACCTTCCCTGCTTCATAAACCTCATCATAAACATAACTGAAAATGTATTACTGTATATGACCCCTAAATATCTTTTTTCCAGCATTGACCATGAGGACTAAAGCAATCTGGGGTCAAATTCTCTATGTCGTGTATCCATTTTTGTATTCATTTTTTCAAACAGACACAGTTGCTATGATTGCTATCATGGCTATCAATACATTTCTTCACTGCCTGTGACTTACAGATCAGCAGTGAGACTGAAGAGCATAACTCACGTTTGAAACAAGTCATCCTTGAAAGCAGCTAGTATGTATTGCATTGGAAAATGAGCAAAGCTAATTTCATTTAAACCCTATAGACCATAAGCTCCCTTTAAGGGACCACTGAGTCTTTGAACTCGGCTTTTAACTGTCTGGAAGACTGAGGAATTGTAGGATGTGGTGAAGGCACATCAAGGCGATGATAATGACCTTAACAGAGTTTCCATTCAGTGTCTGGAACAGCTGGAAGTAGGTGGTGAATACTCGTTGTGAAGCACTGCTACACACTACGGGTCGCACTAAAGGATGAGGTCAGCACTTAAGAGGCTGCAAGTTGCCACAGGTCACCCTGGTTACCCAGTTTAAAAGGAAAGCTGCGTAGTCGGAGTGAATTGGATAATGAGATCTATGAGTCTTGGTTAATAGCAGACTGATTTCAAGAAGAATCAGATCTCTGTTTGGTAATAAAATTTTGCATTGGTAATCTTGTAAAGAAGGTCAATATCACCTTGGTAAATGCTATTTGTTAGCATTTCCATTCATCACAATGGTCACCCGGCTAGCACTGAAAACAAATAAAAATAATTTTATCTCTGCAATCATAAAAAGTTGTTGTTCACAATGGAGCCAAAAGGGGAGGAGCTTATGTATCTTACTTGAGTTAATACATTAGCCTGCTATGTGCTGAAGATTCAGCCCTAATCCAATAATGCTTTGTCACCAGGAAAGGTTACAATTCTTGTAAATCTTTGAAGTAAATCTTCAAATGGGGCTTTCTGGTGATAAAATGAGTCCTGTTTGGATAGCTGGTGTCCTAGAACTTAATCAGCTCCTGCAGACATTACTTGGGACAGGGGCTTTAGTATGGAGAAAATGTTACATGTCATTATCTCTCTCAGCAATTCATGCAAATGGTTGGCTGCCCCCACCCTTCAACAATGCTATTTGGAATCCAAGACACAGATAGACTCTCAGTCTCCATTTTAATGAAACAGTTAAATTGTGTAATTTGAAACTGGAAAAAGCAAGTAAATGTTTTCTGTTCTTTTTGCATTTATGAATTTCAGTCACATTAACTGCACTGTATAAACATCACACTAAATATCACGGCTCCATTTGCTTTGTATGTTAATGAAGAACATGTTAAAGTTTCCATGCAAATATCAAAGCATTTTATTTAAAATCTGACACATTTGTTCGGCCAAGGCACTGGTTTACTAAAAAACAAACCCAACCATTGATGGAAAAAAACATGATGTTTCTTCTAAACTGATATTACATCATAGTAAAAAATGGACAGATGAATCAAGAGAACAAGACATTGTTCTTCTATTTTGCCCTCTTTTGACCTTGATGGTAAATGTTCTCCCCCAGCATGGGAAACAAACTAAAAAATGAAGCCCACAAAGCTTCAACCTAACGCTGTGTTCGGCCATTGTGTCTCAGGGGCCCTGAATACTATGTGGTTCTGTGGAAAAGTAATTCAACGCCACAGGGTCATGTTGTGTTCTGCTAGACCTACTTCACAATAATGAGCTTGAGATTTAACCAGCCCAAGTTGACATGTGAAACAGGCATTACTGGCAAGCCACAGACTTTTCTCGCAGAATGGCCTCATTATTAAAGCATATTGCCCAAAGCTGGAATAATCGAGAATAGAACATAAGAATCACGTTCCTCTTATTTTCTTTCTTGGACGGGTTGAAACGTAAGATTGAAGGCTGTGTAAAATCGAGATATTGTTTTTATTGTGATGAATGACGCTTCACTTGAACATAACAATTTTTATCTCAATTTACTTTTGTCACAGTGTTTACTGGACTCTCAATCAGAAAATGTATGCTTTTTTAAAGCTTGGATTAAAATCTGGTGACAATCATTTTTATCCCTATATAACATGTATAACCTGTTCCTAACCTGTATAAACGTCTTTGTATGGTTGAACACAGAGAACATATAGGTTACGGATGTAACGTCTTGGTTAAGAATGTAACGTCTTGGTTACGTATGTAACCTCAGTTCCCTGATGGGAGCCGACAGATGGGGTTCGCCCTTGAGAACCAATCAACTCTGACTACAATAGAAGAGGCCAATGAAATTTGGCTAATGAAATTTGTATGCCTGTCTCCACCCACGGATATCCGGTATAAAAGGAAGACGGCGTGCCTCTCACTACTATAGCAGAGGACGATATGTGTTGTGGCATAAGGGACACAACGTCTTGTTCCTTCCATCAGGGAACTGAGGTTACAGACGAAGCAGAGACGTTCCCTTTCTGTCGGTCTCTCGACGTTGTGTCAAGCTGACAGATGGGGTTCCTATGGAAAACGCCACAATGCTTTATCGTGTCACAATCTCTAGCGAAGCGACGGTAGCAGGCCTGGGCGTGTCAGGACGAGGCTTTCGCGAAACTGTAACCTTCCAGTGTGATTGTCTGGGGGTCCCAGTGCATTCTTGGAGAAAGATGGGTACAGCCCTGACCGGTAACCTTTCACGGATCGAGGCCTTAGCTCTCTACTGGTGAGAGGTCGTCCGGATAGGGTTAACACCGGGTGAGCACGATTTCCATAATTAGAGATGCGCTGCAGAGGCCACTTCCTACCCGGGGGGAGGAATACAGTGGATAAGATATGGTCTAGCCCTTAGGGGAGATCGCATGGTACGTGCGGACTGAGTAGTTAACCGCGAGGTGGAGGTCCACTTTGGGAAGCTCATGGGTTACCAGGAGTGGGAACCATCTCATGAGGATACATCAGACAGAACAGCCCACGGAGGGGGTGTTACAGACGTCCGGTAGCACTAGGTCTGGTTAGAGCTTTCTGTGATAGTTCATATGTTCTCCTGGCCTAAGGGGGAAGGCTGCTCTGCCCAGCCGACCCCCAGGGGGTGCTTGCTTAGTGATGGATGGAATGCCTGTTCTTAGCCATGTGATTGGGTAAGAAGGAAGGGAGCGCCTTCTCACGCCCCTTTAGGAAACCTGGTAAGCAGGTCGTGCTGCCCTAGAGGGTTTCCATCAACTGAGTTGTGACGAGTGGTGATAGTGACTTCATACACCTTCAGTGTGGAGGGGGAGATGTTAGTCTCCAGTCTTTCTTGTAGGAAGGACAACACGATCCCGATCGAGCACCTCCACAGCTCCAAAACGTGTCCTTCCCCTGAGAGAGCAGGTCCTCCATCAGGGGAATGGGCCAGGGGCAAGTCGTTGCCAAGAGCATCAGCTGCTGAGAAAGTGCGGTTGGGCCAAAGCGGCGCAACCAATAATACTTGGTGCTCCTCTTCCCTGACCATGCACAGTGTCTGAGCAATGAGGCTCATTGGGGGGAAGGCGTACTTCCGCTTGTCCCGCGGCCAGCTATGCGCAAGGGCATCCGTGCCGAGGTGGACCTCGGAAAGGGAGTACCAAGCGGGAAATGGGTGGTGTCACGTGAGGCGAACAGGTGTCCAGCATCCAAATGAGGCGCCACGAGGCGTGTACTGACGAGAAAGTGCGTCGGCTGTCTGGTTCAGGTTGCTTGGGATGTGAGTGGCCCGCAGGGAGCGGATCGCCTCTTGACTCCACCGGAGGAGGCGTCGGGCAAGTCTTGTTAGCTGCCATGAGCGTAAGCTTTTAGGGTGAAAAGAAAGAGGATGCTCTGCACTGGGGAGAGCATTCTCCTTTCTCGGTTGACCTGTAGTCCCAATCGATCTAGGTGCTGGAGCACCGTGCCCCTTTGCGTACACAACAGATCTCGCGAGTGTGCCAGTCATCAAGATAGTTTAGTTCCCGTACTTCCACGATCTTCGTGAAGACCCGTTGGGACAGGGACAGACCGAAAGGGAGGACTCTCAGCTGATACGCCCCCCCCGAAATCGAACCGTAGGAACAGTCGGTGTTTAGGCAGGATAGAGACATGAAAGTAAGCGTCCTTCAGGTCGATTTCCACAAACCAATCCTGACACCCGATGGATTTCAGGATGCGCCTCTGCGTGATAGTCCTGAACGGCAGCTTGTGAAGGTATAATAGGGCGCAACCCGCCGTCTCTCTTGGGAACGAAGAAGTACGGGATGTTAAACCCAATGAACATTATGGCTTGAGGGATGAACTCGATGCCTTTTTTGCCAGAAGAGTGGCGACCTCTGCCCGAAGTACGGTGGCTTCCCTGCCTCTGACAGAGGTGGAGAGGACGTCCCGAACTTGGGATGGTTTCTGCCGAACTGGATCGAGCAGCCAAGACGGACTGTCCTCACCAAGGGGACGGTCTGCTTCTCCATTCCCACGGGGGGTGGTTCATCAGCTGGCAACTTACCTGCCTGGCGAAACAGCTGCACGCACTGTCGGTTTGATAGTGGTGGCTGCTGTTGTGTGTGTTCAACCTCACACCTTGCGAAGACATGAGGTCGGATTTCCGAGCACAGTCCAGTGGAGTCAGGGATCAGCTGCAAAGTACATCCGGGGAGAAGGGAAAAACTCTCTTTGCGAGTAAGTGGGCGCCAGGCCCTGAAAAGGCACACCAGTGATGCCAAAGTCTTACATGCTTTGGACGGTAGGCGTAGCCGATTCCTCCAGGTTGCAGCCGTTTGCAGGCACAGGTGCACCGCAAACGCACGTTCCACCTGGGGGATATCGACGTTGCCTTTGTCGAGAACTGCTGCTCGACAGTATCACCAAACGGCCCCCCCCTCGAGAGATGGGTGCATCGAGGAGGCGGACCTTCTCAGCGTCACTAATCTATGCAAGGTTCGGGCAGAGTTGTCTCTCTTGGACCATAAGTGTGAACAACGTCCGACCCAGGGCCCGTGCGGTCACCTTGGTCACCCTTGAGCGAGGTCGGTGGCGGTGCGGAGTTCCTGCATAAGCGCTGGGTCAGTCTCACCCTCGTGGAGCTCTCTCAACACCTTGGCCTGGACCTGCAGTATAGCCATAGCATGGAGAAAGGGGGAAGCTTGGCCCTCAGCAGTGTAAGCTCGACACCAGAGATGCAGAAACCTACACACTTTGGACGGGAGTCTAGATCGAGCCCCCCAGGTGGCAGCCATTTTGGTGTACCGAGACGGCACATTCCACCTGGGGGACATAGATGTATCCTGTAGCTGCCCCACCGTCGAGGAAAGAAAGTGTGGCGGAACTAGTTTAACGTGCATGCGCCGAAAAAATGGGGCGTTTCCAGGTCTTTCTGAGGTCCTCTTGTACTTCCGGTAAACATGGCACAGGGGGCGGGCATGGCTTGGAGCCACGCTCAACCCCGAGGCACCATGTATACGGCCGCCAGAACTGGGAGAGGCAGTGCGGTGCACTGCAAACGAAAGCTCGCGGAGGCTCGGGAAAATATGGCTAACATTCCGACATCCCCTTTCTCCTGAGCTTGTGCCATTTTAAATAGTCTATAACTGTTAGATATACAAGTTTCGATTTAGGGATAATTTGATGTATTCATACGCAACGTCCCAGTGTTGTCAGCATTGTCCAGTATCCAGTCTTCGCTCTCCGACATGAACTCCAGAATTCAGGCTCTGGAATCAGGTTCGAAAACCCGCGATCTGGCAGATCCCCGTTTCCTCGTTCCGTCAACATCACAATTCACATCGGCTAGATTGCTGCAGCCCTTGGATCCTTAGCAGGATGATGACGCCATGCCAACAGCCGTCCCGCGGAGGCCCATGGGAAGTGCAGTTCCCGTGTCCACCGGCTCCCCATTCTTTTCGCCGGCTGCTGTTATCTCTCATCAGCTGAGAAGCCAAATCCTAGCAGGTAACGATGTCAACCTTATTAAAGTATTGGGCTCAAATACACACCAGCAGCAGACATATGGTTATCACATACCCTAACCCCTTGGTGTCCAATGACCTTTCTGTGGGCGAGGGTCCCCCTTGGGCAGGTTGCCAGGAGCGTTGTGGTGACGATAGACGCCTCCCTGCCGGGTCGGGGTGCTGTGTGCAACGGGCATGCAGTGTCGAGGCAATAGAAGGGTCCCCGCCTGCGTGGCATATCAACTCCTTAGAGTTGTTTACTGTGCTACTTCCACTGAAGAGGCTACAACCTCTCGTGCAGGACAAGCACACATCCCGGGTGACCTGAACCAGACAGCTGACGCGCTCTCTCATCAGTCGACACCTCGTGGAGAGTGGAGACTCCACCCCCGCGCAGTCCAGCTAATTTGGGTGCAGTCCGGGCAGACAGAGGCAGGCCTGATATCCTCCCTGGACACCACCCATTGCCCGCTATGGTACTCCCTGATCGAGGCCCCCCTCGGCACGGATGCCCTAGTGCACAGCTGGCCGCAGGACAAGCGTAAGTACGCCTTCCCCCAGTGAGCTTCATTGAACAGGTTCTGTGCAAGGTCAGGGAAGAGGAGCATCAAGTGTTACTAGTTGCGCCATACTGGCCTAACTGGACTTGTTTCTCGGAGCTAATTATCCTGACGACAACTCCCCCCTGGTAAATTCCCCTGACGAAGGACCTGCTTTCTCAGGGGAAGGACACTTTGTGGCATCCAAGACCAGACCTCTGTAAGCTCCATGTCTGGCTCCTGGACAGGACGGGGAGATCCTGAGTGGCCTACCCCCAGTGGTGGTTGAGACAATCACTGAGGCAAGGGCCCCTGCCACTAGGAGACTGTATGCCTTTAAGTGGCGCCTCTTTTCATCTTGGTGCTCTTCTCGAAGAGAAGACCTGCAGAGTTGCTCGATCGGGAATGTTCTTTCCTTCCTACAAGAGAGAGTTTCCGCCTCCCTTCTTCCCCCACTGGGTGAAGAATAAGCATTCCTTTCATTATTAAGCACTTCCTGCGAGCGGGCTGGGCAGAGCAGCCCTGCCTCATTAGGCCGAGTAACACCAGATTTATCTAGCGCATAGCTCTAACCGGACCTAGTGCTCCAGACGTAGTTACCCCCCAGCAGGCTGGTTCCGTCTTATGTATCTTCATGATTGGTTCTCACCTGGTAACCCATGACCTACTCTACATGGCACCTCACCTTGTGGGCACTTCTTTCAGTCTGCACATTCCTCACATGAGTTATCCCCTGACGGCAAGACCATGTTGGTGTCTCCACTAAACTCTCAGTGGAAAAATAGCGATTCCCCAGGGGCCCTTACGGTGCCCGGCGGTTTCTCGCTGTTAGAGAAACAAGGCCTCCGCCTGTGAAGGCCGGTGCCAGGGGCTTCCCAGCATTCCAAAGCTCTGGGACCCCCTACCCATCCACTGGACGGTTACAATTTCAGGTCTGATAAGCCCAGGCCAGTCAGCGTCACTTTTCTAGAGATTATGACACGGCACCGCGCCGTGGAGTTTTCCATAGGAACCCCACCTGTCGGTTCGATACAACGTCTCATTCCCTCCATCATGGAACAGAAGTTACACCCGTAACCAAGACGTTTTCAGTTAACACAGCTCGAGCATGCATTTAAGTCTGGGAGTAGTCTTATGCCTTCTCTCTGAAACCAGGCCTATGTTTTATATTATAATATGTTTATATGCATTGACTTTGTCATAGATGTCACAAATATTCTCCATTCAATTTAAATGATCTTTAAATTATATTCAGTTGTCCTTAAAATTGCAATATGCTAAATAATAACATAAACATTACATTTTTCATTTTTGTTCATACTATTCATTATTTTAAGACTTTTATTTTCTACTTTATACTGCATGTGTGTGTACAGCTACTGTGCTCACTGTGACAGCCTGCCACAGCCAGGGAGCCTTCAAGCCTGCTCCTTCCACTGAGCCTGCAGAGATCACTTCATGACCTGAGCCTCCAAAGCCTGTTTTATGCACAGAGACTCTTTGGGCCATAGCTGGATCAGCTCCAGTCAGGACTGCAACTACTTCAGCTCTGGCCTAATGTCTGGAGTCCACACTGCCTGCTTTACTTTAATTTACACTACACTCAACTTCACCATGGTCCACAGCCACACCAGTGCTCCCTTGGTCACCTGTTTGTCCGGGACTATTGGAACCTGCCTCATCATGTCCCTTTGACCTGCAATGTCATTTCTTTACAAAGGTGGAACATAATATTCTTGGTACCCAGCTGGTGCAAAACAAAACATGTTATGGAAACTCCAAAGCAGTTCTGATGTGGAGTATATTTATGCATACATGTATGCATAAATAAACCATGAATTACCCTTGACTATTTATTAAGCGTTTTCTTGATTTTACACTTTATACTGTATAGGCTTTAAATACAGACATACCATCAAATAATGCAAAACAAAGACTCTAAACTCTCTCCTGTCTTTCTTCAGTTTTATAGCATCGTCACTAAGATAAAATCCACATGATTGTCCTCTTCCGACAATCTGTAGTCTGTAAGGAAATAGAGCCTCTCAGTTTACGTTGTTGTTATTGGCAATTCACACACACCAGGCTGTTGCCAAAGCTGAACCCTTACAAGATTGTTGGATGCTCACCTCCATATTGTTGGTCTGCAACTCATCCTGAGTTGCCAGCGTGAAGGTATGTGTCTTAATGCGAAACATACTTAATTCACAGGGAAATACTCTGTTTTTCCAGAGGCTGAATGAAGGATTGGGTTAATACATTTGTTATGTAGGCCTACCACTACCAGCCCTGTATCTAAGGTGTAGAGAGAAGACATTTATTGACTTCTCAAAGATAAAATGTAAAATCAGTTTATTTCAAACGTAATGCTATTGATGTGGATATTATGCTCTGGCTGTGTCTTGCTTCAGGTAGGCTATTGCTTGCTGCTTGCTGTCATTTTGCAGCTGACAGATTTAGTAAATAACTAGATCAATACAAAAGACATCCAAACTGGGTTTATATAAATGCCTAAATAAATGCACATGACCAAATTAATGCTGTTGTTTTATCTTCCTTTTTCTTTAAAAACGTATTTACGTATAAAAGTGTAGCTGGGCGGACCACATGATTCCTGTGTGGTCAGCTGAATTCATTTGGTTTGATTGAGTTTGCGGGTATATTTGAGTAAACTCCGACCACTTGGATGTGCGTCATGGTTGGCACTGCCTTTTTCCGGTGATATCATCAGCCGTTGTCATCAGGTTGGAGCGCTGTTTATAGTCTGCCTCTATATATTAAGAATAGGTGTTAATTACATGAACTGCTAGCAATAACGGTTGCGCGTCCCGTGGCTGGGTTTAGTTTGCCTATTTCTTTAGGTATGTGGCGTATTTTGATTTAAGAAATCATTTAGTAGGGAGAGCGGGTAACTTGTCACGTGGGTAACTTGTCATACTGTTAATAACTCCAACACTAGAGGCTCTATCTCAAAAATCAAATAGCCACTTTGTGTGACTTCTTCTTCTATAGTCAACTTCCTGTTCACATGTGGTCAAGATCGCTCTAATCTGATATTAGCACAATTTTCTTATTTTTCTGATTAAAAAGTAAAAGATTGGCACTTTAAGTTTTATGTAATACAACTTTGTTAGATATGAATGTTAAAAAGTATTCTTTTGCACAAAATAGAGGAGACAATAACGTATCTTTTGATACTTTAGCTGACGTGCTATGTTGAGCTAACCTTGAGATTTAGCCAACATTAGCTCACATGTCAGTTTGGGGCAAGTTGTCTCAATGACTTTGGGCCAAGTCATCACATCTGACAACTTCCCCCAAAACAAATATATATATACATTATAGACATTTCCTGATCAATGGGCCACCAGGCAGCAAAGAAGGGGCAAATTCCTCTTGATGGATGAAAGACACATTCCTGAAACATTTCAGTGAACATACAAAGTGCTCAAAGGAGAAGCCCTGTTTACTCCTTTTGGACAATCCCGAGTCTCATCTGTCCATTGATGGACTCAATTATGCCAAAGGAAATGGCATAATCATGCTGTCATTCCCACCCCACTGCTCAGATTGGCCTCAACCATAAGACAGGTCTGTCTACGGGCTACTAAAGAGGCACATCAACAGCGCGTGTGATGCCTGGATAAGGAACAACCCCGGGAAGACAATGTCAATTTATGACATTCCTGTGATTGTGGCAATTGCCTATCCTCTGGCTGTAACCCCCTGAACATTCAGGCTGACTTTAGGGTGGCTAGGGTTCAACCTTACACCTAGGCCTACAGATAATCTAGTGTGACAACTTAACTGTCAATGGGGCAAATTTTCACAAGTGCACATTCTCTATTCAACAGTCTACAACTCCATACTGAGATAAGATATGAAAATGTAATGACAACAAATTATGTGCCCAAGACGTCCTTCTTTCATTTGGTATATCATTTATACCGTTGTGATTTATGGTGCTCAGTAAATGTTAGACAGTGTAAAAAGTGTGACAACATGCCCCACTCTCCCCCTACCTTACGTTTTGTTATTTATTTTTTATTCGGGGCTTTAATATCATGTTACTGTTTGAGGGCCGGTCAGGAATGGCGTGAGCTGCGGCGCTTGGTATGCACAATGATTTAAACTATAGTAATGTGTGGTTTTCTTGTTTTTGATTTTTTTATGCTTGTCAAGGTGTGACCACATAGAAGGGTTTTTATTGCCATGTGGAGCTAAACGCTTACCACGTGGCTACTCTGCTGTATTGCCTTTACTTGATCTTCTCCTACACTGTCTTTGTTACCAGTGACACGACAACTGTACTGTGTGGCTCACCTGCACTTTTTTAAGCGCCCAATACATGTTTCGGCTCGTTCTGCGCGAGTGAGCTTCTGTTCATTGTCTGCATGTGTTCACTGCTTTGGAGTTTTATTTATATTTGGTTGATTGTTTTTATTTTTTATAGGGATTCGTTTTTTGTTTTACCTTTAGCCTCGATTATGATTCGGGAGGAAGTCAGTAATCTCAACCCTCGTTGCACAAGCTAGAAGTTTTGTTTGTCTTTATTTATGTACATTTTGGTAATATAGTGACTGTTAAGTTTCTTTCATTTGTTTTTTTACAGGAGACAAGGGCCAGGGCAGGAAGCCAGTCAGTGTTAGCCGGTGTGGTGGGTTCCTAGTCACAGAGTGCTTTGCCTTGACAATTTCTTCCAGTGTGCGCGCAGTGAGACTTTTGCCCCTGGTGTTAGGTGTGTGCTACCTAAATTGGAGGCTTGTTGCTACCTACCCCTGATGACCTTGTTCTCCTTAGCGTGGGCATGTGTAAGCGTGGAGTTGGGAACTATTGGCTATTAATGTTACCCAGCCATCCTTTTAATTATTTATTTCCATATTGAATAAAATGTGTACATAGGACTTGTGTTCATATGTGTACATAAACATAGGAATTAACATTGCCCAGGTCTACTGTAGGCATATGCAGTATGAAGGCTATTTTTTATTTGGGTTTATTTAGGGACACAGAAATGTTAAATGAAATATTGTAAATACAGGTGCAAAGGTTTGGTACAGTAAAGGTATAGTGGAGTCAGGGGGACTTTGAATCTAAAAGCTACAACATTATGATTATCTCTTAAATAGTCTTATTTTGCCTTCGTTAAAAAGAACATTTAACATAATGTTTACATGTAATTTTCAGAGTGATAAACAAAACGTTAAACACATCACATGTGACCGGTTCAGTTAATAATATAGTGACGCTGCAATAAATCCTCTGTGCGCACCAGTTTTTGCATGGTGAGGTATATCAACTTAGTATCCTCAAATCCTCAACACCAATAAACTGTGTTGTGTCATTCAAATGCCGTTTGTTTTGCCCCGCCTATGTTGCGCTAGAATTTCTGCTGCGACATTTTCACAAAATGAAAGTGAAAGTGTGATTTGAACATATATTTGGCGTTGCGTAAGTATGAACAAAAGAAACGAATTATTTACTCGAATTGTTGATCTTACAATACTTTTTTGTCGTTATGTATCTAATTGACCAACAAATGTACATTTTTAAATGAAATAAAATGTAATCGTAAATGAAAGACTTCTTCCGATGGGTTGACGTGGCTACTTCGAGAACGATTTTTAGGTGGCTGCGTTTAACCAACTTAGAATACAGTTTAAACGGATCCATCGCTATAAATGCGGTAATATTTTTGTTTGACTGGTGCTGCGTGCATTCAAATAAGATCTTGTATGTTTACAGGAATCTTAGCTGAGTCTCAATGAGTACCTCTGGAGAGCGTGGAGGCGGGTATAGTCCGGAAGAGGACATTCAATCTGACCTGTAAGGACAACAACAAAATCACTTTTTTTATTTTTATTAAATTGACTGCTCAATTGAGTGTTTATAACAATACATTTGTACAAAACTTTACTTTTCAAGAGAGTTTAAAGTATGTTTCTAGTAATATGTTGTCCGTTCAAAGGAAGTAAAACAACTTTGTTACACCCCAGCTAACATTTTCTGGTTCCCAGAACGTTCCCCCAACGTTCATTTTCTGTTGTCTGTGATTTTTGAGGGATTACCATAATGGTGAAGGGTAAAGGTTTTACTTAGGTTGGGGGTTTTTAGTCTGCAAATGGTCACTTACATCACTGAAGCATTCAAATTGTATTGGTTTAAAACAAATTATTTACATTCAACTGAAATGAATTAAAATGAGTTGATAAACTTAAATTGGATGAATTGTAACTAAATCTTAGTTAAAAATAAATTAATCCAACAACAATTTTTGTTTAGTGTATACCATTTCTAATAAAACCAAAGGTGTACCTCAATTGAAATAACCATTGACTTCAACACAATATATAGGATTCAAATCTGATATTTATTGACAGAAGAATAAACATTTAATTATATGCAGGCTAACAATATTCTTTATAGTATAGTGCGGCTCCGTGTTAAGATATAACAATTAAAAGCCCTGAGCTTCAGTCCTTACAGCATGGTCTGTTGATTTAGATGTGTCAAATCAATCGAAAATCATGAAAATATAAGTTTACTCTCAAATCTATAAGTTTTTTAAATGAAATTTTAAATAAAAAACCTAATTAATGTGTTAATGAGTGGTGTTAAACAAAATTAAATTACATTTTTTAAATGACTGGAGTGCGCTGGCCGGCAGAGCGGAGATTGTGCGTGGTCGAGTGCACATACATACAATAAGAGACAATTAGCTTAACTAGTTTGTTATTTTCAGCCATAAAAGAACACATTTATTAATTTTGCACATGTCATTGACGTTTACCAGTTTTGATAAGTTTTATCTTTAAAAAATAGACATCAGGGAACATTATTTTCTGGTTGCAAAAAAATGTAACCTTAAAATAACTTCTTAGATAGTTATTTTTGGCAAAAAGTTCCAAAAACTAACGTTAGGGGACCGTTGTGTACTTTACAAGGTAGTAGATTCCAGTAGCAGCTCGTCGCGAAAAATGTAGGTGGGGTACATTCTGGGTTGTATTATAGGATATCAGTTTAAAGGACCCATCCTTTGGCGGTTTTCTAAGCTTTGATTATGTTGAGTTTGTTTGTTTAACAATGGATGTTCATGTTTCTAGTTATGAAAAATGATTTATATTTCACATATTTCAAGTCTACTTTTCACTGCTGTCCCTCTTCTCACAAAAAGATCAGATTTTTCCGGTTTCTAGAAAATTCCTCCTTCTGAAACTCTCTGGGATGCGTTTCTCAAAAGCATCGTTAGCCAACTATGGTTACAAGTTCCGTCATCCCAGCATAGTTTATCGATTTAAGTGTTTCCTGCAACCATCTTTCCAACAATCCATTGCAAACAGCATAGCAAAGTTGTGTGGTTGGAACTACAGGTCTACAGCTGTGGTTAGAAGCATAGTTGCTATTTATTATGACATGTAGACTTACATGCATCAAGCCTTTGAACAACCTAAGCAAGCAACATGCAGTGCATTCTATATCCATAATTCGAAATACAAACAATTTGTATATATATATTCTATCATTTAGTTAAAGAAAATACAAAAGCTGTTTTTGGAAAACTACGCATGCGCACGGAAATACGTGCACTAGGACCCTTGGGAATCCCTGATAACAAAATCAGCCCTTAAATGCAATGTATGTTATTTACAGCAAGAATTTAACATTAAATTGATCTGAACGTATTTATTAGTAGACGTCATTACTCCACCTGTATGGCGTCATCAACTAGATTGCGAACCAACTTGGTTCAAACGATTGATCTCCGACAGAGTTAATAAGATATCGGGAAACAGTCATAACTACATTGTTAATTTCCCAATAATCCATCGTACTATGGTGGTCAACTAGCGAGTTATGTCGTTGTTCGGGAAACGCAAACCCTAATTGGTAAAGCTGACCCAGTCTGTTGTAATTGGTTTTGCCCACTTAGTGCGTGTGTGGGAAGATGCCCCACCCACACCATATCCGCAAGCTTTTCAGGCGGTTGTGATTGGTCGGGGACCCTCTCAGTGCACGTGTATTCATAAGGGGTGGCTCTTGGCTATAAACAGTAACAATGGGGTCAACTTCACTTCATCCGTTAAAAACATGTGGATCGATCGAAGTGTAATGAAGGTCAGCTAGTGCATGTGCAAACGTCAATCTTTATTAGAGATCGCAATTTTCCATTTTTCCTTTTTGCGCAAAAGGAAATGCTTTCTCTCAACAGGTATTGGTCTTGCTTTTTTTGAAACTAGTAACTTTTTATTAGAACATATTATTGCTCCTATGTGACATATCGCTTTTTGCTCCCTGAGCTCTCTGTAAGTTGCTTTGGATAAAGACGGCTGGTAAATGACTAAATGTAAATGACACCGGACCGTTTGGAGTGTGTCCGGTTATATTGACACTAATATCAAAGCGTTACATTTGCTTTTTTATATGGGGCATGTGAATTGAATATAAATAAGGCTAATTAGTAACATACAGAGGTTGAAAGTAACAAATTACGTGAGATGTTTTTTGTGTACTTATACTTTATTGTAAATTGTGTGAGGTATTGTACTTCATTATATTTTAAATCACTTCTGTTAATGAGTAAAAAAATTATGAAAACATTGCAAGGAAAAAACGTGACCGGAAATTACTCTAGTGAATAATTGGCGCGAGTTTGAGTTTGCGCCAATATACCAGAAGACCGATGGAGATGGATAAGTTAAACTTCGGTATAGTTTACCTGTACTAAGTTGAAACCCTATCAAACTCTAACTGCTGAGGACAATGAAGTAAACCCCTGGCCATATTTAATCAACCATTTCAGCTTCAAGACAGGGTTATGGACGCAGTGCAAACTAGGATCTTATAAAAATCCTAATGTGCAATAATGTAGAGGTAAAATAAACAATTTTTTTTTCATAAAGCTTGTACCCTTGTTGCATTGGAAACTAATAAGAAGTTTGAACTTTATAGTAAAAGTCAAAACGACGTTGTTAAAATTGCCTCACTTAACCAGTCTTTGACCAAAAACTGCAGATACTTATCAAACGGAGTCAACACTTGGGATTCATGTTTCTTGTTAAAGAGTACCTAGCATGAGATCATGAAAATGACATTTCACGCAGTCTGTTATGTTGGCGTGTTTGAAAGTAAGCTGTCTGCCAAGTTGTAAGTCGGAAGGTGAATAAATAACAAAGTTATTTGCTTGTAAAAATGGGAGTCGACTCTGAATCACACAAACGAGACGTGGAATAGTTCACCCGCATATCTACGTCACTATACATAGTCCCCGAAAACGTTTTGCTGAGACTGCCGGGAAAACTTATTTCTCCTCCCCCAAACACTGTCGCTCATTCGTGATGCGTGTGTATCATGTCTAGAGCCTGTGTTCTAGGGTGTGACACTAACTCTTATTTCAACTACCAAAGGAAGAACGTCTGAGGGAAAAATGGTCACAATTCATTTTTCAAACGATATCAAAGGAGTTTAACCCCAGAGTTTATCTGTGTGCGCGACATTTCATCGAAGATTGGTTTAATAACCTTGGCGCGTTCACTGCAGTATATGTGAAACGACTATCCTTAAATAGGGGGCTGTTAGCTCCACCGAATCCAAACCTGTAAGTGTGACTTTTGATTTTTGTCTTAAATTCAAGCAATATTTTCATACCATATGTCTGTGTTTAGCTAATGCATATTACACTAACATTAGTATGTACCGTTATTTCTGGGGTGTTACAGTTTGATTATCTTACTATTAACTGTGCATTTTGACAAATTTGCCGGACGTGCACCTATATAGGTATATTTGGGTGAAACTACAATAATTTTTCATAACGTCGACTTTCTGAAATGCTTTGTGTACGATGACAACACACAGTAAAGACAAAACAATAGTATTACTAACGTATTAACAGTATTTTAAGAAAAATATATATTTTATTTAATTGATGAGCAAAAGCACAACATGCATGTTGTCACACTGGGAGTTTTTATGACAAGAGTTGTCACTTGCCACTGACAAACATCCTGCTCCAGTCGTGTTGGAGTTTGTTGTGAATTAGCGTCTTCTGATGCTTCTGATGCTGAAATTAAAAAGCTCAATATTTTTTTCACTCATTTCAGCAAGTGAAACCCACATATATAGATTCATTACAAAAAGAGTGAAATATTTCAAGTCTATATTTATTACATGCCAAGTCCTGCTGGAAAATGAAATCAGTATCTCCATAAAGCTTATCAGAATGAAGTGCTCTAAAATGTCCTGGTACATGGCTGGGTTGACTGTGGACTTCAGAAAACACAGTGGACAAAAGTCCTCTTTTCAGATGAAAGTAAATTTTGCATTTCATTGGAAATCAAGGTCCCAGAGTCTGGAGGAAGAGTGGTGAGGCACATAATCCATGTTGCTAACCAGTTTGAAGTTTCCACAGTCAGTGATGATTTTGGCTGCCATGTCATCTGCTGGTGTTGGTCCACTGTGTTTTCTGAAGTCCACAGTCAATGCAGCCATCTACCAGGAGCTTTTAGAGCACTTCAGGCTTCCTTCTGCTGACAAGCTTTATGGAGTTGCTCATTTCCAGCAGGACTTGGCACCTGCCCACACTGCCAAAGGTACCAAAAGCTGGTTCAATGACCATGGTGGTACTGTGCTTGATTGGCCAGCGAACCCACCTGACCTGAACCACAGAGAGAATCTATGATGAGAGACATCGGACCCAACAATGCAGATGACCTGAAGGCTGCTATCAAAGCAACCTGGGCTTCCATTACACCTGAGCAGTGCCACAGGCTGATTAGCTCCATGCCACGCCACATTTATGCAAATTATGCAAAAGGAGGCCCAACCAAATATTGAGTACAAAAAAATTAACATACTTTTCAGAAGCCAGACATTTCTGATTAAAATATCATTTTATTATTGATCTTATGTAATATTCTGAGACACTGAATTTTGGGTATCCATTATCTGTAAGTCATAATCATCAAAATTTCAAGAAATAATGGCTTAAAATATTTCACTCTGTGTAATGGATCTATATAATATATGGGTTTCAATTTCTGAAATGAATTACACAAAATATTGACATATTTCAGGATATTCTGATATTTTGAGATGTACCTGTATTTAAAATTAGGCACTATGACTAATGTTGATGTTGCACAAAACATAAGATTTCTCCCTCTCGCTTTTAAAGAGTAACTAAGTAACTTTTAATTGAGTAAATTTTAAACAAGCTACTTTTTACTTTTACTTGAGTAGATTTTGTGACTGGAAACTTTACTTGTACTCAAGTAGAATTTCATCAAAGTAGTAGTACTTGTACTTGAGTATAATATTATTTTACTTTTTCCACCTCTGGTAACATATATGAGATTATAAATGATTACATCAAATTGTATCTTTGTCTTGTGTTATGTTTTGGTAAAAAGAACTATAATGAACTCAATTTTCAAATCATAATTTCCAATAATTTGCTAAGGAGGTAATTACCGTGTGATCACCCAGTCAGGTTTTTTTCTGAGAACAACAAATGTATTATACTCTCACAGTCCCACTTTTGCATAGTTCACTGCTCCTTAACTGCAATAAGGTTATCTAAGTTTCTCCTATGCTGTAAACGCTTTGAAAAAGAGAAAATACTTTTTTTATATTTTTTTATAAAATATATATGCAAGATCACATACAATCTTTCTTTTCAAGAATATTAACCAATTAATTCCTAATCCAAGTGAAATATAGACAGGTTTGGAAATATAGAATATATAAGTTAGCCTGAAAAAGACAAACAGAAGAAAATAAACATGCTTGCAAATACTTTGCTTTTTTATCCTCAGAACTGAACAAGCGCGATCAGACTCGCCTACATCACAGTTGTCTCTGAAGAGTGGCCAATCACTTCCTCAACCAATCCATTTCAGCAATGAAACGTCGAGAACAACAGAAAGGTATACTTTCTAACTGCTAACAATAGAAGAAGTGCTGTAATGAGTTACACACAGGAAGACAATACCTGTGAAGACAGAAAAATGAGTTAGATTTTTTTACAGCAAAAGTTAGCATGTTCCTTTCAAGTGTTGCTGAAATTGATAAGTTTTAAGTTGTTTCTTGAAGGACATAACTAATCAGGTAGAATTGTAAAAATAGTTCCAGGCAGGGATAGCGAAGGGGAATGAGCGGGAGATTGATCTTGTGCCCTTCTGCACCATGGGACTTGACACATAGATTGAGCAGGGGAAGAACAGAGTAACCGCCTTAGACTGTCGTAGCACCTCAGTCACAGAAAGCAGAGCAGTCTCAGTAGAGTGTTTGCTTTTGAAGCCTGAAGAAGCAAAGATAAGTATTGAGATATTTGATATGAAATGAAATGTAGACCATAAAGTAAAATAAACATTCTTGTTTGCGAGAAGAAAACATTCTTTGTGTTTTTCTCCTTAGAACTAAAGAGAAAAGATCAGACTCACCTACATCACAATTATCTCTAGCGAGTGACCAGTCACTTCCTCAACCAATTCACTTCAGCAATAAAACACAGAGAACTATTGAAAGGTATAATTAAACATTCACTAGTTAAAATGAAAATGTATTTATATATATAATGTATATATAAATATAATTTACAAACAAGAAATTTTTGATGTTATATTTTCATCACAGTCACAATCATAAAGAAGATGAAAAGTCAAACAAGAGATCGGGCTCACATGCAGCACATCACATCACAAGAACCTTACCGGTAAATTCTGTATTACTGTTTAACTCTTGGAAACATGCAGAAGACAACAAACTCGACTGCACCATCAGAATTGTCTCTGAAGAGTGACCAGTCACTTCTTCAACCAATTCACTTCGGCAATGAGGGCACAAAGAGAAAGGTTTGATGTAAACAACCTTTTGCGAATGTTACCTGACCAAGTATCATGGAAGCAGACAGTGCCCAGACCTGATCCAGGAGTTTGTCAGTTGCACAACCTAGCTTTGGAGCTGTTCTGTAAGACTGACAAAATGCACATGTAGAATGTCTGTGCTGGACAAGATCAATTGTGAGAAACAACAGAAATTGTGGTTACCCACAATTTAATTAAAAACAATGTGATTATAACTTTATTATCATTTCACAAAGCAACTTCTTAATAATATGATGAATTGCAGATGTATTATTTCCAAAATATTTGGCCAAATATAGACAATGAAAAATCCTTTTATTTTAAGTCAGCATCTTGTCCATAGTTTGGGTCAGGCCAAAAATAACATTAGCATCACAGAACTCTGCATTTAAGATAATTTACATTCTTTAAAACGTATTTAAAACTGCGGTTGACTATGATGAAACGGTGGTAGTTCCCTTTTTGTTGGTCTCTCGACATTGTGTCAATCCAACAGATGGGGTTTACTTGAGAACCTATCATCTTCTGACTAGATTTGAAAATGCCCATGAAAGTGGCAAATGAAATTTGACTGTGGGACTCCGCCCCGGAAAAACCTGGATATCCGGGTATAAAAGGGAGACGGCGTGCTGCATTCATTCACCTTTTGTTCTTTGGAGCCTTCGATCTGATGATCTAAAAATGATCCACGCTGATCTTCTAAAATCTGCTAGATTCTTACGAAGTGGTACAGTGGAGTGTTCCTTCGTGCACCGACTTCCCCTGGGCGTCTCGGAGGTCTCCTCTGTTCTCGTGGGTGCAACACATTTAATCGAGGAGGGTGAGAGAGACGATGTCTGCCTCAAGTGCTTGGGTGTCCAGCACGTTGATGTAGCCTTCGTGGATACGTCCTGCCCGCACTGCGGGTGGATGGCAATCCAGACAGGTGGCTGTGTTTTTTATGGACCCAGCCATCACCTCGTCTTCTTCCTGTTCCTTGACAGCAGCAGCTACAGCCCTGCCGTCCGCTACGGCGAACGGCGAGGGTAATATGGGGATTATCGTGACTGTTAATTCTTCATCTACAGGCTTGCATCTCCCGTCTTGCTCGTCTGGCCATTCCCCAGATGCAGTCCCACCGCGTCTTTTTCCTCAGCCTCATATTAGGAAACAGTGCTTGATGATGATATGTCCCTTGCAGCATTGGACGGTGACTTACTGGCATCCGACCCTGACAAAGGGGTCAGAAGGTAAGTCAGCAGAGCCAATCAGCTCCCCGGGGCCCTCCCCACTGCGAAGGATCCACATTCCGACCATCAAACCATCCCCCGGGGGGTCGATGAAGCAGATAGAATCCCTAGTCCCTGGTCCCTGGCTAGAGCTTACCAAACCGTTATGGTGGCTAGGGAACCTCCTAGGCTATGGCTAGGGATCCTCCTAGGCTTTGCAATCCAATTCGCCAGACTTCCGCCCAAGTTTTAAGGCATCCTCTCCACCTCAGTCAGAGGCAGGGATGCTCTGATAGACAAATGCAGCGCTGTGGGTTGGGCTATGGCCATTGACTTTGCGAGGATTTTGCCTCCTGGCACATAAGGTTTCTTTCTAGATCGTCGGTATGCGTCCTCTCGTAGCCTTCGTATCCTCAGCCAAGCTCTCTCTCTCTCGATCCTCCCCTCGTACTGGCTTTTATGATCTACTCGCCAATCACTGTAATCACAGACAGGTGTTTACAATCAGCCTTTGACCTACTTATTTCCCACCCATTTCCTGTCTCTCTCTCCAGACTTCGCTCGACCACGCCCCCCTTGCCACACAAATCTAGTCAGAAAATGATATGTTCTCAAGTCAAACCCCATCTCTCGGTTCGACACAACGTCACGTTCCCTCCATCATAGAACAGAGGTAACATCTGTAACCAAGACGTTTTTCACACAGATAAAAAAAAATGATTATAGAAAGAAATGTTGACATTTTTGCTTAAAATACATAAAGAAACTGCCCATTGACTAGATATTGCTTCATATATTTTCACATGCAGGAATTTGTTAAACTGTTCATTTGCATCCAGCAATAATTGTGGTTTTACTGTAGTTCAGAGAAATATAAACTTTTAATCAAAGCTCTTAGATCTCTGGACTCCAGATATGGTTAATTTCCTTCTGTTGTTGAATAGTAACTTTATCATATGTGACCCTGGACAACAAAACGTCTTGGTTACGTATGTTACCTCAGTTCCCTGATGGAGGGAACGAGACGTTGAGAACCCATCATCTCTGACTACTATAGAAAATGCCAATGAAATTTGGCGTGTGAAAATTGCATGCTGGTCTCCGCCCCCGGATGTCCGGTATAAAAGGAAGCCGGCGTGCAGCATTCATTTACCTCATGTTCTGAAGAGCCTGAGAGCCTCTCACAACTGCAGCAGAATACGATAAGTGTTTGTGGCATAATGGACTCAACGTCTCGTTCCCTATATCAGGCAACTGAGGTTACATACTTAACCAAGACGTTCCTTTTCTGTCGGTCTCTCAACGTTATTTCGAGAACGACAGATGGGGTTACCTATGGAAAACGGCACAACGCTGTATCGCGTCACAATATCTAGCGAAGTGACGGTAACAGGCCTGGGAAGCTTTTGCGAAACTGTAACCTTCCAATGTGGTGGTCGGGGGGTTCCAGAGCTTTCTTGGAGAAAGATGGGTACAGCCCTGACCGGTAACCTTTCACGGACGGGGCCTAAGCTCTCTATTGGCGAGAGGCCGTCAGGCTCGGGTTTACACCAGGTAAGCGCAACTCTTAATCAGAGAAGCGCTGCAGAGGCCACCTCCTACCCGCGGGGAGGAATATGGTGGATATAGGTATGGTCTCGTCCTTGGAGGAGAACGCATGGAACGTGCGGACTGGGTAGTTAACCACGAGGTGGAGGTCCACTTGGGGAAGCTCATGGGTTACCGAGAGTGGGAACCGTTCTCATGAGGATATATCAGACGGAACAGCCCACGGGGGGTGTACCATCAGGTAGCACTAGGTCCGCTTAGAGCTATCTGTGATAGTTCGTATGGTGTCCCGGCCTAAGGGGGAAGGCTGCTCTGCCCAGCCAACCCCCAGGGGGTGCTTGCTTAGTGATGGATGGAATGCCTGTTCTCAACCAGTGGCTTAACCAAGAAGGAAGGTTGGTGAGGTACCAGTTTCTTAGCCATGTGTTTGGGTTAGAAAAAGGTAGATAGCACACTGACCCAACCTCAGATCATACGCCCTCCCGGATGCCAGTGCTAGATGCCGCCACGCAGGACGTGGGCTGACACCGGGTTTACGCGGAGGTTGTAAAACCTTGCGAAGGTGTTGGGCGTAGCCCAAGCCGCAGCTCTACAAATGTCTGCTAGAGACGCGCCTCTGGCCAGTGCACATGAGGTGGCCATACCCCGTGTGGAGTGAGCCGTACCCACCAATGGACATGGGAGATTCCGCGACCGGTATGCCGTCGTGACGGCATCCACAATCTAGTGCGCTAATCTCTGCTTGGAGACAGCCTTCCCCTTCTGCTGTTCTCCAAAACAGACAAAGAGCTGATCAGAGCTCCTGAAGCTGTGTGTGCGGTCCAAGTAGTGGCGCAGTGCGCGTACTGGACACAACACGGATCGGGTTGGGTCTTCCTCCCCGATGGGGAGCGCCTGCAAGTTCACCACTTGGTCCCGGAAGGGAGTAGTGGGAACTTTGGGCACGTATCTGGGCCTGGGTCTCAGGATAACGTGAGAGTTACCAGGGCCAAGTTCAAGGCAATTCGGGGACACAGAGAATGCTTGGAGGGCCCCTACCCTCTTGAAGGAAGCAAGCGCCACCAGAAGGGCCGTCTTACTCGCTAGGTGAGGAAGATCCCACTGGAGATGGTGGTCTAGTGGGTTAAACCACTGAACTGGTAAATCAAAAGGTTGCTGGTTCGATCCCAGCAGCCACCACCAGTGTGTCCTTGATACTTTACTCCATGTTGCTCCAGGGGGAATGTCCCTGTAATAAGTGCGCTGTAAGTCGCTTTGGATAAAAGCGTCTGCCAAATGACTAAATGTAAATGTAAATGTAAGCCAGTCCCCCCAGGACCACATTAAGGTCCCAAGAGGGTATGGAGCGGAGACGAGGTGGCTTAACGAGGCGGATTCCGCCTTCTCGCGCCCCTTAGGAACCTGATGACCAGGTCGTGCTGCCCTAGATATTTTCCATCCACTGAGTCATGATGAGAGGCAATTACGTGCTGTCCAGGCGGACCAGCACGTACTGGCCCTGCACTGGAGGCCGTAGCCTTCTCAGCGCAAGCAGGACAGCCCACAACTCTAGACAATTGATATGCCAGCGCAGACGGAGGCCCGTTCCGCGCCCCGCTACTGCGTGCCCGCTGCACACTGCGCCCCACCCCTTCAGCGAGGCGTCCGTCGTCACCACGACATGCCTCGTAACCTGCCCGAGGGGAACCCCCGCTCGAAGGAACGTCATGGAAGACCAAGGGGTTAGGGTGTGTCGGCAGCAGGGCGTCACCACCATTCGCCTGCTGCCAGTGTGCAACGCTGTCCTCGGAACTCGACTCTGTAGCCAGTGTTGAAGCGGTCTCATGTGCATCAATCCGAGAGGTATTACCCCCGTGGAGGACACCATGTGTCCCAGGAGCCTCTGAAATTGTTTCAGGGGGACCGCCGACTGCCTGAAGTGTTCCAGGTAGTTCAACAATGACTGGGAGCGTGCTGCGAACAGCTGCGCCGTCATGGTGACAGAGTTTAGTTCCATATCGAGAAAGAGGATGCTCTGCACTGGGGAGAGTTTGCTCTTTTCTTGGTTGACCTGAAATCCCAATCGATCTAGATGCCGGAGCACCAGGTCCCTCTGTGTACACAACAGATCTTGCGAGTGTGCCAAGATAAGCCAGTCGTCAATGTAGTTTAGTACCCGCACACCTTTTTCCTGAAGGGGAGAAAGGGCGGCTTCCATGATCGCAGTGCGGGCAAGATGTGTCAACGAATGCTGCTTCAGCGTGTTGGACGCCCGGACACCTAACGCAGCGATCGTGTCCGTCCCCCTCCTCGATGAGGGTGCCACACCCAAGAGAACAGCAGGACATGCCGCGCTGTAGAGTGCTCAGTTTGAAAAGGACTTTTTGCGAAAAAAGACTGACACCACTGGAACCGCTGAGACGCCCAGGGTAAGGTCGCTGCAGGTAGGGACGATCCGCTGCAACACGTCGTAGATCCGGCAGTGTGGTTGTAGAGGAATTCTTCGTATTCAGAGCGATGGCTCTGAAGAACAAAAGGTAAATGAATGCTGCACGCCGGCTTCCTTTTATACCGGACATCCGGGGGCGGAGACCGGGATGCAAATTTCATTCGCCAAATTTCATTTGACATTTCTATAGTAGTCAGAGTTGATTAGTTCTCAAGGGCGAACCCCATCTGTCGTTCTCGACACAACGTCGAAAGACCGACAGAAAGGGAACCAGTCTTTTGGGTAAATTTTTCGAAATTGAGATTTTTATATAATCTGAAAGCTGAATAAATAAGATTTATATTTCTATTGATATATGAGTGGTTAGAATATGACAATATTTGGCTGGTTTTTTTTTTAAAATTGCCCTTGATGTTGTTAATCAGGGGCACTGTTGTAGTCCATCCACTCACAAAAAAATAAAGTTTTCATATATTTCAGGTAGGAAATATACAAAATATCTTCATGGAACCTGATCTTTATTTTGTATCCTTATGATTTTTTGCATAAAAGAAAAATGAATAATTTTGACCCGTAAAATGTATTTTTGACTTTTACTTAAAATGTTTCTGTGCTATTTAAGACTGGTTTTGTGATCCTTTTTTTCCAGGTATCTAATGTACCAGACAGTCAATATCTGCTCCCTCGTTTTGTGGACAACATGAGGACAGATGTCTTCAAAGCCTTTAGAAGAGACCTATGTGAGCAATATCCAGAATGCTTCGGGAGTCATCCAGATGAGTTTACCATCTCTGATGTTACTGAGAAAATGGTGGAGAGCTTTGGAGGAGAAGGAGCATGGAGGATCACACATTACTTTTTAGAAAATTGTAATAAAACACACTGTTTATTTAGCTATATATTTAGCTTTGTTTGTTTGTTTTTTGACTGCAAAACCAATCACTCCATGCAATCCTTACTTCCATCTAGGTAATCCTATTGAAAAAATCATAGAAGCCAATAAAGTAAACATGAAGCAAAAATGTCTTCAGATAAATGAAGGAAATACATCTCGTGCTAAACAAAGTTTGTTAAGTGAGATCCATACAAATCTTTACATCACTGAAGGTGGAAGTGGACAGATAAATACTGAGCATGAGGTGTTAAGGAATGAGGTGATTTCACAAAGCAGAACTGCTCAAGAAACTCAGTTAACATGTAATGACATCTTCAAGACACTGCCAGGAGAAAATAAACTAGTCAGGACAGTTTTGACAATGGGGATTGTTGGAATTGGAAAGAATGTTTCAGTGAAGAAGTTTATTTTGGACTGGACAGATGGAAAAGCAAACCAAGACATTGAAATCATAATTAATCTACCATTTCAGGACCTTAACCGAAGAAAGGGCAACTGTAGTCTTCAACAACTCATACATCAATATGCTCCTGAATTAATCGAAGTGGATGTTCAAAAAATGAAAGTGGTGGTTATTCTGGATGGATTAGAGGTCTGTCAGTATCCTCTTGATTTCCAAAACAATGATCATTGCTCTGATATA
Source organism: Triplophysa bombifrons (assembly GCA_029783895.1). Lineage (NCBI taxonomy): Eukaryota > Metazoa > Chordata > Actinopteri > Cypriniformes > Nemacheilidae > Triplophysa > Triplophysa bombifrons. The sequence goes on from CM056455.1 coordinate 13,050,339, forward strand.
AATAATGAAACATCTGTTGATGTGCTGCTAACAAACCTGATCAAGGGGAATCTGCTTCCTTCTGCTCTTCTGTGGATAACCACAAGACCATCATCAGCCAATCGGATTCCTCCTGAGTGTGTCCATCGAGTTACAGAGATTTATGGGTTCAATGATCGTCAGAAAGAAGAATATTTCAGAAAGAAAATTAAAGACCAGAAACAGGCGAGTGAAATCATCACTCACATCAAATCATGTCGAAGTCTTTACATCATGTGCCACATGCCGATATTCTGCTGGATTTCCGCCACTGTGCTAGAAAACATATTGAGTAACGGAAACTCTGATAAAAAACCCAAAACCCTGACAGAGATGTTCACTCACTTCCTCCTCATTCAGATCAGTCTCAAGCATAAGAAGTTCAATGGAACCAACACAGAAAATCCAAAGAAACTCTCTGAATCAGACACAACGTTGATTCTGAAACTGGGAGAACTTGCTTTCCAACAGCTGCAGAAGGAGAGTAGTACATTCACTGAAGATGACCTGAAAAACTGTGGCATCGATGTCAGTAAAGTCTCTCAGTACTCAATGTGCACAGAGATTTTCAGAGAGCAGTTGGGCTTGTACACAGACAAGATCTACAGCTTTGTGCATCTGATCCTTCAGGAATATCTTGCAGCACTCTATGCTCACTTTGCATGTGTTAATGATGGTAAAAATGTTCTTGTCCAAAGTGAACTTGAGTCAAGTCTTTCAGCTGTTCATCAGAGCGCAGTGAACAATGCTTTAGGAAGTAAAAATGGACACCTGGATCTCTTTCTGCGCTTTCTTCTGGGTCTTTCAGTTGAACCCAACCAAAGTCTTCTGAAAGACTTCAGGAAAGGCAGTTTATTGGAATCCTGCACAAATAAAAACATGATAGACTTTATAAAAGAGAAGATCAAACAGGAAGCAGCACCAGAGAGAATCATCAATCTTTTTCATTGTTTAAGTGAACTGAATGACAACTCTCTTGTGAAATCCGTTCAGACTGCAATGAAATCAGGAACACTCTTAGGGAGTCAGCTGGACCCAGAGCAGTGGTCCGCACTGGCTTATGTCTTACTCACATCTGGAGAGGAGTTAGAGGAGTTTGACATGAAGAAGTTTCACACGTCAACAGCAAACCAGCTTAGACTGCTGCCAGTACTCAAGATCTGCAAAATAGCCAGGTAAGTTTATTTTTATTGTTTGCACATACATTAAATAACTCATAAAATGTGTAGTCTGGTATAGTGATTTATGTAAACATTTTTATCCTCTTGTTATGCCTTTGTTCTTTGAAGTTATAATTCATTATTGAACTGCATTGTTTGCATAAATTCTCACAAAAAGAGAAATGAGACAGGTCAAGCAAACACTTAAAAAATAAAGGAATATTTGTTTTAAAAAAAAGTTAAACCATGGCTTTTTGTTCCCTGCCAACAGTTTTCAATAAAAGTCAGTGGCAGCATTTTTTTTTTTTGTTGTACAAAAATGTGATGTTCTCCAGAATGTTTTCCTCTATATGAACATATATTACGTTTAAAAAACATGAAAACCTGGAAAAAAATGATGTTGGGGAGGCATAATGGGAGGGACATAGTAAAATGATAGATAAGGTTAGAATTTGTCAAAAATCTGTCTCTTCCATACAGGTTGGATTGCTGTAATCTCTCTGTTGACTCCTGTAAAACAATTGCCTCAGCTGTCCAGACAGTGAACTCACCTCTGAGAGAACTGATTCTAAACAACAATAAACTCAGCAAGTCCGGAGTGAACTTACTCTTGTCTGGACTCTGCAGTCCACACTGTCAACTAAAGAAGTTAGGGTAAGTAGTAACTATGTGTTTTAATTTATAAACATTATTATTTATATACAGTAGCCTTCATTATAATAGGACTGCATCGTTTATCAAAATCTGAATTCCATTCTGGATTCCATCTGGTTTTCTGTCATGAATAGAACTCTCAAGAACCAATCCAATACAGTCTGATTTATTTATTTAGAAAACGCAAAGACCGCCCTCAACAATTGACAATTTTAAGAAGAAGAAAAAAAGGCCGCAATGACTTATTTTCAGAAATTAACAGTTTACAAAAAGTTATTTAGGCAACTATTTCAATAGATGTTTGTAAATTGTAATACATTTTTTATTTCAGGCTGGCTGGCTGTGATTTCCCTTCAGAGTCTTGCAAAAATGTTGCCACAGTTCTCAAATCAACAAACTCATCTCTAACTGAACTGAATCTAAGCTACAACAGAATAAGTGATGATGGAGTGAATGATCTTTGTACTGGATTGATGAGTCCAAATTGTAGACTTAAAATACTAAAGTAAGAACTGTCTACTTGTGACTGTTTAGTTTTTTTTGCTAAATTGGTCTAACAGAGTTCTTTTAACAGATTAAAGCGGTGTGATCTCACAGAGTCTTGCTGTGAGAAGCTGGCATCAGTTTTGACACTGTCACACCTGATTGATTTACAACTGAAATGCAATGACCTGCAGGATTCAGGTGTGGAAAAGCTCTCAGTTGGACTGGCGAGTCCACAATGTAAAATCGAGAGACTTGGGTAAGTGAAATTACAATGATTTGATTATTTATACTTCAAATTAGTTAATATTTGCACTTTACAAACTGCATAAATTATTTGATATTACAATTTAAAGCAATTTTTGTAACCTTTTAAAATTGTCTTCAGATTGTCAGGTTGTATGATCACAGAAAAGGGCTGCAGTTCTCTGGCTTTGGCTCTGAACTCAAACCCTGATCATTTGAGAGATCTTGATCTGAGCTACAACCACCCTGGAGATTCAGAGATGAAACTGCGCACCGCTAAACAACAGGATCCAGACTTTAAACTGGAGTATGTGCTATTGGCTTGTTATAGTTGTGTTAAAAGGAAAATGTCCTATTACTTGCAGCATGTAGATGCCAAAATAGGCAAACCATAAGCATTGTGAATGAGACTTGTTAAATCGTGTGACTTTGTAACATGTTCCTGCAGACTGTCATTAATAGAGTCACATTACCTTTTCAAGAGATCCCAGAGTACTAAAACTTTCCAATTATAGAAAAAGATTTCCTGTTTATTCTGTATGCACGTCGTTTTGCAAATATTGATACTTGTACGGTAATGGGTGTTTTTATTTGTCACAGTCTTGAAAATGGAGAAGAGTGCCGGATGAAACCAGGTCTTAATAAATGTAAGTGTCTTTTTGTGCAAGATATTCTGCAGGTCATACTTAAGAAAAGAGTCCTTCAGTTTAAAACCCATAATCTAATGACACCAAGTTCCTTGTTTTTATTCAAGATGCCTGTTGGCCTACGGTGGATCCAGACCTAATACACAGACGCCTCTTACTGTCTGACGATAACCGGAGTGTGTCAGAAAGTAGAGTGGAACAACCATATCCTGACCATCCTAACAGATACCGACTCTATCCTCAGGCTTTGTGCAAAGAGTCTATAAGAGAGCGCTGTTACTTTGAGTTGAAGTGTAAGGGTGGAGTTGTGGTGGGTGTGGCCTATAAGAGCCCAGATCGAACACAAACAATAATGGGAGTTAATAACCAGTTCCCCAGTCTTCACTGTCTGAATGGTAATCTGAAACTGTGGCAAAATAATGAGAGAACATGTGAGTTCCCAAAAACTGCCATGTCCAGTAGAATAGCAGTTTATGTAGACTGGGTAGCCGGCAGTTTGACATATTACAGTATTTGTAATGATACACTCATTCACCTGCACACACACCACACCACATTCACAGATGAATTATATGCAGGGTTCTTTCTTATGCCTGATTCCTCTGTCACTCTGTGGAAGGGACCGTGAGTGAACAGTGTAACAGACTTTAGATGCTAGAAGCACAGGTTGATAGTTCCCACATACATATTATTGCCTTATTATAAGTCAAACGTAGCTTTAATTAGTTTTGAGTGGTTGTAATAAGATTGTATAAATGTGCCTTAGAAATAACATTACTGGGCTGAATCCTAAAACAACACAATGATATGCAAACCTATTTTAAAATGTCAGTGCACATGGTTGTCATTTGAGACAGGTCGAGTGTGCATTTAAATCTGGGAGTAGTCTAACACCTTGTCTGTGAAACCAGTCCTATATTTTACAATATAATACGTTTATATGCATTGACTGTGTCATAAATATGACAAATATTCTCCATTTAAATGATCTGTACCAACCTTCAATACATGTAGTCATAGATGTACACAGCATTAAGTGATTTGTAGAATTAAGTATAACGTATAATGGCAATATATATAATAATGAGCTGAATTTTTATGTATGAAAACTGTTCGAAAAATTCTAAACTGATTTGTATTGATCAGAATATAATGAGTGGTTCTAAAAATTGCAAAAAATAACCTACATTCAATTTTTTATGTTTTGTTAATTTTTTTTCATTGTACAATATTTTTGCACTTCTATTTTGTACTCTATACTACATGTGTACACTGTAAAAAAAAAAATGTTTACTCAACTTGTATTTTCTAGTTATCTTTTTGCACTTAATGATTTAAGTTGAATTTACTGAACATTTAATGTATTTTCAACTTAAAATGTGTAGTTGGCATAATTAAACAAGTTGGCCCAACAATTTATTTCAAGTTGCCTGAACTCGAAAAGTCTATTTGAAGCATGTTAACTTACATTTTCTAGTTATCTAAACTAAATTGAATGTTCTTTGAACTTATTCTGGCATATTATCTCAACTTGCATAAGCACATTCAACCAAATAAATAACAGATATTTTTCATTTAAATTATTTTATTGTCCCTTACATATAAATACTCCTTTAGGGCAAAACTCAAATAGTTGATTCCCATGACAAAAATTAAATATAACATTACGTGTCACATTTAAAGTGTCTCCTACACAAAATGACATCTCCGCTTCAATATATCTGTGAAAAACTCATGCATAAATACACATAGCCTTACAGAAAATACATATGTATATATGTGTGATCATATGTATACCACATGTGTTTAACATGTGCAAAAAAGATATGTCAAATGTGTGTTTTTTGAATATATGGGTGTGAATTCCAGAGTGAAACACATATGACAACATTTAAAAATCCATGGGATGAAATGTGAAACACAGGTTGTCATTTGAAGAACATGTGTTCACATGTGGAGACATATCGCACATATCACCCCATGGGTTTTTACATGTAATCATATGTGTTTCACATGGGAATTCACACCCAAATGTTCCAAAAACGTCTCGGGTTACTTGGCTGTAACCCTGTTCCCTGAAAAAGCGGGAACGAGATGCTGCGTTTCAAACGCTATGGGAGAACAGTCTTTGTTCGACCGGTTGTGAAGCACGTGTGTCAAACACGGCAAAAATTATTTTGGCTTTAAATAACCGAAGTGGTCCACTTCTGCTTCGTAAAATCTTTCCCAGATTTGTTTGACTATTTCGGGGTGGAGTTTCCATTCCCCGTTTGTCACAGCTTGTCTGGACAGCAAGTCTGCTCCCACATTCATATGCCCCGGGATGTGAATTGCTCTGAGGGACAGAAATTTGCCCTCTGCCCAGGGCAGAATCTGCTGGGCCAATTTGTTCAGGTGGCGCGACCGCAGTCCGCCCTGGTGATTTATGTACGAGACTACTGAAGTGTTGTCCACCCACACTAGGACATGGTAGCCTCGTAACTGCCGGAGAAAGTATTTCAGGGCCAGAAATACAGCCATCATTTCGAGGCAATTGATGTGCCAATCGAGAAGATGACCTCTCCAGATCCCTAGGGCTGGACGGCCATTTAAGACCGCACCCCAACCCGTGAGGGATGCGTCTGTCGTTAGCATTTTGCGACGACAACACGGACCGAGAGTGGGACCTAAAGTCAGAAACCGAGGTCTGAACCACATAGAAAGGGTGCGAAGCCCCTGGCGCGTCACCCTTATCTGCCTCTGGGGGTTGGCCCTTGGATGAAACCCCCTGGCTCTGAGCCACAACTGAAACGGTCTCATATGCAGGAGGCCCAGAGGTATTACTGTGGAAGCCGCCGCCATGAGACCTAGAACTCTCTGAAAGTAATGATTTGTCACTTTCTGGCCTAACCTGATGCTCCTCAGGGTGTTTTGTACGGACTCGACACGTGCCGGAGACAGTTGTGCCTGCATTTCGATCGAGTCCCATATGACCCCGAGATACGTTGTATTTTGCGTAGGGGAAAGAACGCTCTTTTTGGCGTTGAGTCTCAACCCTAGAGCTTTGAGATGAGCTAGGACGACATCCCGATGTCGAAGCGCTAGCTCTCGAGACTGAGCTAAAATCAGCCAGTCGTCTATGTAATTCAAAATGCGGATGCCCCGGAGTCGCAAAGGAGCCAGAGCTGCATCCATGCATTTTGTGTATGTGCGGGGTGACAAGGCTAGGCCGAATGGAAGAACCCGATACTGGTAAGCTTCGCCCCCGAAAGCGAACCTCAGGAATTTCTGTGTTGTGGTAAGATCTCTATGTGAAAGTATGCGTCTTTGAGATCGATCGTCACGAACCAGTCGTGACACTGAATTTGAGACACAATCATCTTGATTGTCAACATTTTGAACTTGAGTGTCTTTAGGTAGCAGTTCAATCCGCGAAGATCTAGAATTGGACGCAACCCCCCATCCTTCTTGGGGACTAGAAAATACCGGCTGTAATAGCCTGACTCTCTGTCTAATAGGGGAACATGTTCTATGGCCCCTTTGTCCAGCAGAGCTTGTAATTCTTGTGTCAACAGATGCACTCGCTCCGGTTTCACGGAAGTGGAGACCACGCCGTTGAAACGCGGAGGGCGATATGCAAATTGAATTCTGTAGCCTTTGGTTACAGTCCTTTCTACCCATGGAGAGATATCTGGCAGTAGTTTCCACGCTGCCAGATTCTCTGAAAGGGGTATCAATTTCAACACTTCGTCCTGTTGGGGGGATGCCAGACATGCAGTATGGCAGGAGACGACCGAGTATTTAGCATTTTTGAGCCCGCTAATCCCCGAAAGGCTTGTAGCTCCGGGGATTGCAAAGCGGCCCTGTGAGGGAACCGAAGAGGAGCCTCTAGTTTCTCTTGGAATTGTGGGCACCCCTCCCCGGGGGGGCAAACCCCCACAGTCCCGGCCACACATGTCTCAGGGTTTCTTCTTCTTTGAAGAAATAAAACGCCTCAGGTCCGGACCTCCCGATGCGGCCTGAGGGGCACGCTGGGCCGCTCCCCTTCCTCTGCGAGGGGGGGCGCGACTCGCCACACTTTCCCTGAGGACCTCACGTCTCAGGTAGACCGGACCCACCCGAGACTGTGAGCCTGGCCGGGACTGGGGAACTGATCCGGAGTGGGTGGCCGACACTCCAGATGCTTGTGCACGGCGGGGTAGGTATTTGACGAATGCCTCCTCATGTCGTCTCGCCTCCAGGAACCTGGTGACAACGGTATTAACCGAATCCCCAAAGAGTCCAGAAGGCGAGATCGGGGTATCAAGGAGGAAGGCTCTGTCCCTGTCCTTGATGCCCGTGAGGTTCAACCACAGGTGCCTCTCCGCAGTAACCAAAGCAGCCATGGAACGGCCGATGGCACGGGCCGTCTGCTTGGTTGCACGGAGAGACAAATCTGTGGCGCAGCGTAGGTCTGAAAACGCTGCTTCGTCAATAACCCCGCCGGTGCTGACATCATCCAGTAAGTCAGCCTGGTACGCCTGCAGAACCGCCATGGTGTGCAGAGCAGCACCAGCCTGACCTGCTGCCTGAAAAGCCTTTCCCACCAGCGCAGATGTGACTCTGCAAGGCTTGGTGGGAAGAGAGGGCTTTTTCAGGGATGACGATGTCGCAGGGGAGAGATAGCCAGCCAGCGTCTCTTCCACCCTTGGCATCGCCATGTATCCCCGTGTCTTTGCACCAACGATGGTCGAATAAATCGACGTCGATGGCACAAAAACACGGGAGGAGTGAGGTTTCTGCCATGATCGAGATAGCTCGCTGTGGAGATCCTCAAAGAAAGGTAGAGCCCTACTCTGGGGCTCCTCCCTCCGGCCACCTGACAGATATCTGTCGTCCAGCTTTGAACCCTTGGGGGCCTTTTGTTTCTGCGGCCAGTCGAGGTGGAGCCTGTCAACTGCCTTGGTAACCGCCCCGATTAGATCCTCAATCGCCTTAGTATCGCGAGAGGACCGCTCGGAGGCGGTGCTATCTAACCCCGCAGAAACAAGGGAAGCCTCGTCCTCCGCCGGTTCAGAAGAAGTGCCGAGGCACGCTCCAGAAGCGGACGTGAGGACGTCGCGGTTCGGCGAATGCACTGGAGAAGCGGACGGATCCGTCTCTCGTGCCTCAGCAAGCTCAAACCGCGAGCCCCAGGATGAGGAAGAGGTGGCTCGGTCTCGCTTAAAAAACGCGAGCCGAGCACGCAGAACTCTGAACTCAAAAACATCACAGAGTTCACACTCTCCCTCAAGTCCCTGGGCGGCATGGTCAGCCCCCAAGCATTCAAAGCAAAACTCATGCTTATCAAAATCGGAGAGGATCCTCTCACAGGGAGGAACACATCTCGGATCTGAGTCAGTCATGGTTTTGTTATATTTTTCCTAATTCTTATACTAGGCTAAGAAACTCAGAGAGTGCTTGGTCACTAGTCTAAGAATGTAGGTAATATGTTTGTTTAATTTTTCGTTTTCTTTCGAAAAAATAACAAAGAAGGAGACTTCTCCCTCACACACACGCACACACAAAGCGGTCCTTGAAGACAAAAGAACCTGATGACGCGTCCGCAATCACGCGTATTTATAACCGGCAGGTGCGGGTGTAATTAGCCACGTCACCTGCCGAGGTTATTTAAAGCCAAAATAATTTTTGGCGTGTTTGACACACGTGCTTCACAACCGGTCGAACAAAGACTGTTCTCCCATAGCGTTTGAAACGCAGCATCTCGTTCCCGCTTTTGATAGGGAACACACATTTCACACGTGTCTTTTCTGTAAGGGATATATATATATATATATATATATATTTATATACGGTATATATATATATATATATATATATATATATATATATATACATATATACAATATAGAAATACTGAAAAGTAAAAAAACAATGTGAACATACATGAAAAGTGTTAGTTCACAAAAACATGATTTTGGGTGAACTAACACTAAGATTTTACACATTTTTAAAACCACTTTAAATTCGAAGTAACTTAAAACAAATGAAAACTTAAACAATTTCGACAGTAAAATTTAAACAGATTCTTGGAATAAATTAATTCAACAATGCATTTTTAAGGGAGTGCACTCTTGAAGTACAAGTTTCAGCACTGATGTTCATCAGTAGCCTCTGAATCACCTCAAAGGTGTATCTGAGGTTTTTTGGGTAGTTTATGTTGAGAGCATACAACAATCTCATCATGTAGGCATTTGGTATGTCACCAAGTCCTCGCAGAACAACTGCTTCCTCAATTACAAGGACCACATCAAAAGAGCTGCACGGAAGGGGGTCTGTCACATCTTCCACCACTGTGAGGATTCCAAGAGTCATGCCTATCATCTCTTCTTCCGAATCTGTGTGCTGTATTTAAAAAATGACAAACTTCAAAATGTGTGTTTTCACATATACAGCACTAAACATCAAAGACTTAAATATAACATGAGTACACCAAATCTTATTTACCTTCAACAAATCAAACCTTATTTTAAAGCCAACATGTACTTTCATGACAAGTCCAGCTTGAATAATTACGCTGACTCATTGCTGCCTTGCATCGAATGCACCATCAGAATAGTTCCTTAATAACCAGTCCAACAAAAAAGGAATTTTCTTTAATACTGTTTAAAAAGGCTACAAAGTTGAGACCCGATGAAGCTAAATGATAAAAAGCCAAGTGCACTATTTGGCAAATTTTAGTCAAAGGGTGACTACTGTGAAGATGCTAAAATATAACATAAGTCATTTATTTTGAATGCTTTTAAGCCACAACATAAATCCCATAGTTACAACAGTGTTGTTCAAATTTCTAAATCTTTATTTCTTTTTTTTACTGTAAATTTGAGTAAATGATCAGAAGCTACATTTTCAGGTGCAACAAGTGACAGATTTGTTACTGAAACTGTCATGATTCCACCTCTTCTGGTTAGGTAATTCTAGATCTTGGGGTGGAATCATACAGGATCCTTTGTTTCTCTAGTCTACGTCATTTGTTCCTGCCCTCCTGTTTCTTAGTTTGTGTTGATTAGCTTTCCCTTGATTGTAATTCCCCGCACCTGTTCCCCCTTAAGTTCCCTCCCCTATAAAGATTCCTCATGTTTCTCTGTCTCGTTGCTGGTTCATTGTTTGTACACGTTTGATGTTCTCCAGTGTCTCCAGTGTCTCCAGTGTCTCCAGTGTCTCCAGTGTCTCCAGTGTCTCCAGTGTCTCCAGTGTCTCCAGTGTCTCCAGTGTCTCCAGTGTCTCCAGTGTCTCCAGTGTCTCCAGTTGTTGCTTGTTTCTAGTGTCCTCGTTTCTTGTTTCCAGTACCCCTGTTTCTAGTAAGTCTTAGTTTAGTGTTTGTTCCAAGTGTTTGTTTTATAGCTTAGTTAGTCAGTGTTTTCTGTTAAAGGTATCCTGTCCTGTTTTCCCCCTCGTGGGTTTTGTTTTGTCCTTTTTGTATATATTGTTTAATAAATATCTTGTTACCCCCTACCTCCTTGTCTCGTTCTGCCTGCACTTTGGTTCTCCTGCCTTCTCTCGTGTCTCTCAGTGAGAGAACCGTGACAGAATGAACCAGCCAAACAGAACCCAGCAGGCAGCAACCAACTCATGGTCATGCACCTCCAACCCTGTTTGGTGGGAGGCTATCGCCTCCCAGTCGCACGCTGGAGGTGGTCCGTTTCCGGCCCAGTGCCATAGGCCTCTGCTGGTCTATGCACGGGAGGTTGAGGCCAGGAGGGCATCTGTCCCCGAGGTGCTGGTGAATGCCTACCTCATGGCCGGGATGGACAACCCTCCATCTTTTCCTGAGCGGGAGGGGTTGGTTTATCAGCCGTTCCCACAGTTAGTGGAACGGCTGCAGCTTCGAGAGCAGCTCGATAAGGGCTCCTCTCTCAGCTGTCATCCGATCTCCTCTCGTTCTGGGTGGGTGTCCATTCCGGAGGACCGTGTGGTGGGTGCCCTCACCTTGGGGAGACCCACACCGTTCCCCTCCTCACCTCCTATAGCCACTGCACCATCTACCAGGTCCATGTGCAAGCGGGGGAGAAAGAAACTCCGGAGGGCGGCTCGAGCCCTGGTGATCCCGAGTCCGGTGGTCCCGAGTCCGGTGGTCCCGAGTCCGGTGGTCCCGAGTCCGGTGGTCCCGAGTCCTGTGGTCCCAGTCCCTAAATATTTTTTGGGGGGGCGCCGTGGGGAGGTGAAGGTCCGAGCGACCCACTCGGCCGTAGGATCCCCAGTGAAGCAGGCGTCCAGTCCGGTGATGCAGCAGGCGTCCAGTCCGGTGATGCAGCAGGCGTCCAGTCCGGTGATGCAGCAGGCGTCCAGTCCGGTGATGCAGCAGGCGTCCAGTCCGGTGATGCAGCAGGCGTCCAGTCCGGTGATGCAGCAGGCGTCCAGTCCGGTGATGCAGCAGGCGTCCAGTCCGGTGATGCAGCAGGCGTCCAGTCCGGTGATGCAGCAGGCGTCCAGTCCGGTCCCGTCCGGCATTCCCAGGCCTCTCCAGCCGGTCCCGTCCGGCATTCCCAGGCCTCTCCAGCCGGTCCCGTCCGGCATTCCCGAGCCTCTCCAGCCGGTCCCGTCCGGCATTCCCGAGCCACTCCAGCCGGTCCCGTCCGGCATTCCGGAGCCACTCCAGCCGGTCCCGTCCGGCATTCCCGGGCCTTTTCCGCCGGGTCCCAGCCCGCCAGTCCATCCGGGGGGAAGGACAGTTCCCGGCGCGCTCCCGCGGGCTAGGGTTTCCCCACCCAAACCCACCCATTCTGGACTTCCCGTTTTCTCTTGTTTGCCCCCACCCCCCCTCCCTTGTTTGTTGTTTTTGTTGTCACACCCTAGTCCTCTCGTTGTTATCTCTTGTCTGCCCCTTGTCTTGTCAACAATGTCTCTCTGGGTCCTGTCTTTGTCTCAGTCTCTCTTGTCCTGTTTGTGCCTTTGAGGAGCATCACGATGCTGCTCCTAAAGGCGGGGGTCCTGTCATGATTCCACCTCTTCTGGTTAGGTAATTCTAGATCTTGGGGTGGAATCATACAGGATCCTTTGTTTCTCTAGTCTACGTCATTTGTTCCTGCCCTCCTGTTTCTTAGTTTGTGTTGATTAGCTTTCCCTTGATTGTAATTCCCCGCACCTGTTCCCCCTTAAGTTCCCTCCCCTATAAAGATTCCTCATGTTTCTCTGTCTCGTTGCTGGTTCATTGTTTGTACACGTTTGATGTTCTCCAGTGTCTCCAGTGTCTCCAGTTGTTGCTTGTTTCTAGTGTCCTCGTTTCTTGTTTCCAGTACCCCTGTTTCTAGTAAGTCTTAGTTTAGTGTTTGTTCCAAGTGTTTGTTTTATAGCTTAGTTAGTCAGTGTTTTCTGTTAAAGGTATCCTGTCCTGTTTTCCCCCTCGTGGGTTTTGTTTTGTCCTTTTTGTATATATTGTTTATTAAATATCTTGTTACCCCCTACCTCCTTGTCTCGTTCTGCCTGCACTTGGGTTCTCCTGCCTTCTCTCGTGTCTCTCAGTGAGAGAACCGTGACAGAAACTCCGCACTGGACATATTTTTAACATAAAAACAATTTTAATGCTGCAAACGAGTCAAGTCTGTAAGAGGAGGCGGGACTCTGTTGTCACTGCACTCTCATGCAGCATGTCATCCTCGCTGTGGCAAAAAGTGAGTGAGTATAAATACATGTACTAACATTTTTATTTAGGCTGTCCATTATGGCCCTCATTTCTACAATTTCCATACAGCACTTTGAACGGTACAGACACAGCAGCTTTGGTAGATGGAGGTCTATACCCTCATAGAAAGACTTGCTCAGATCCAGCTTCACTAGGCTGTTGAATTCTGCACTGATCTAAAGTAATTGTATTAAATGACACAAACATAACAACAACATGTTTAAGAACATTGCAAGAAGTATAGCTACTAATTAGGTAGCATGTTACAAAATTGTATTAATGTCATTGTTCTGCTGAACACAAAAGAACATATTTGGAGGAATATCAGTGACTAAACAGATCTCATCCCAAATTTACTGCTGTAGTAGGGAAAATAAATAATATGGGACCGATTTGTTTACTGACATTTTTCCAAATATCTTCCTTTATGTTCATCAAAACAAAGAGATTAATACAGCTTCAGAACAATATTAGGGTGAGTAAATGATAACAGCATATTCATTTTTTAGTAAACTATTTATTTAAATAATAACAGAACCATACCTGTCTTTCACAAAAAAGAGCCGGCCATTTCTTCTCCCTATCAGACACTGGAGGCTCTTTATGAATGATATCCTGTCTTCGTAGAGCATATGTGTTACTAATGGCTCCATCCACAAAAATCATGTCTGGATTTGTCTTTTTCATCTCTTGGCAGATCAGTCCCCTTTCGTGGTCCAGTGTTTTCTCGTATTTTCCTGCAGGTAGATCTAGGAGAAAGTTTGTTTCAGATCTTTTTGGATTCTTCACTTTGTTTTGTTGTCCTTGGACTCCCTCTGTACCCCTCTTTGTAGACTTTACTCACTGTGCTTATAACAAAACAGCGCCTCCCTTGAGGCATAATGCCGCAACTGCAGTTAGAAAAAACAGTCCATTGAGTGCACCCAGTGTTTTTTGAGAAGACTTCCAACTTGGAGTTAGTTAAATTATGTATGATCTAAAATGTGAAAATACATGCAGATGTAGTATGTCAAATCACACGAGCAGTTTTGATTTACCTCTTTAGCAGTAACGTATGCGAAGAGCGTGTGTCACTCGCATACAAAGCTACTCTAACGGTTTTTGTTTATTCATGTCAAAGAAAACGAAATAATATAATAAGTATTATGATCAAAGTTTGTTAGCAATGGGAGCGATCACTTACATCTATGTTGTCTAAATAGGTCGGACTCCGTTCAGCTAACTTTTCAGTTCAAGTGAAGGAGCATACAGCTCGCACAGGCTTTGAAGCCTGCCATACGTTACCATTTAACGTTACAAAGCTTTACATGAATTACATAACATTTGTCCATCTCGCGTAAACGCTGATTTGCCTGTATAGTGATTCGTTTTGACGCAAATAACTTGAACAGGAAACTTAATAATGAAGGCGCGTTGTGTTTCGCACCATGTTTTTCCGTCCTTTTTGCCATTTATCCATATTTCTCTCTCACATAAAAATAATAGAATTCGGTGCAGATTACTCTACTTAATTAGACATTAATTGTAATATTGTGATAATATTTGAATAAGGGAGGGCATATATAATTTATCCATCCATCCATTCATTTTCTACCGCTTATCCGAACTACCTCGGGTCACGGGGAGTCTGCGCCTATCTCAGGAGTCATCGGGCATCAAGGCAGGATACACCCTGGATGGAGGGCCAACCCATCGCAGGGCACACACACTCACTCATTCACTCACACACTCACACCCTACGGACAATTTTTCCAGAGATGCCAATCAACCTACCATGCATGTCTTTGGACAAGGGGGAGGAAACCGGAGTAATATAATTTATCCTCCATGTAAAATTAGTCTAGCAGCAACCGCCTTTTAGCAACAAATAATGCACGTCTTTAATGAATTGTAGAAAAAGATGCGCTTGATTAAGTAACTAGTTTTGTTGATTTTTTTAGCTTTAATTTGCAGATGATCAACTAAAGTACTGTTAACTGGGTTATATGTGGGAACACCACATGGATCGCAACGGTCTAATCAGTCAGATCTAGAAATATTAATACTGTAAAAACACATTGACGATTTGCAAAAATACATGGATGATTAGTTCATACATGTCATTTTACAAGTTATTACACCTTAATGAACAAATATACTTACCAGATTAGATTATGATGACGAATTAAAAACACCTGCCGAAATAAACTCCATGTCATGGCCTACGAAGGTCTCCCGTCGCTTTGCTGCAGTAGATCTCGCGATATGCTAAACTAACTGGTTCAGCAAACATTTTTAAGTTGAGTCGACACTTACTTTAGTTCAGTCAATTTGAGACTAGTTAAGACAGTGAAAACTTAGCATGTTCAGTTATATCAACAAATCAAAAAACTGCAAGTTGATACAACTTGCAAAATTATGTTGAGAAAACTAAAATGCGGAATCATTTTTTACAATGTATGTACACTGTGTTCCCTGTCAGAGCTTGTCATGGCCAGTAAGCTGTCAAGCCTGCTCCTTCCCCTTAGCCTCCAAAGCACACTTTATTCACTGAGCCTCTTTGGGCCATAGCTGGATCAGCTCCAGTTATGAACACGACTACATCAGCTCTGCCCTGATGTCAGGAGTCCACACTGCCAGCTTTCTTTAATTTACACTACAGTCAACTTCACCATGGTCCACAGCCACACCAGTGCACCCTTGGTCACCTGTTTGTCCAGGACTATGGGCACCTGCCTCTATCATGTCCCTTTGACCTGGCTCACTCACCAACTCCGCCCCTGGACTAGAGTTATGGTGTTCTTTTTGTGTTTTTAAACCAGTATGTAGAAATACAGAGTAAATAAACAGATATCATACATTAAATGATTGTCATACTTACTCTGTTCCAAGTAAATTATAATTATTTAAAATGCTAATGGAACAAATTGATGCAGTGGCTTGTGAAAAAGTGTATTTACTGTATCACTTTTTGAATGTCCAGTCCAGGTGTCACAGTAAAAGGGAATCACAAGATGTTCAAACCAGCATCAAGACTCTAGTCTTTCGCCAGTCCTTTTTCCCACATTTTTAGAACCCCGACATTACATATGCCATGGCATAAACCCTTAAGGAAATTACACATTGGCACAATAAAAAAATCTAACCTTAATAATTGCCCTGTGTTTGGTGAAAGCACAATCATACAGTAGTGGGGGAAAACTGCTAAAACCAGCACAAGCTTGGCTGTTCATAGTTGGCTAAGGATGGAAGTAGCCGACAGTAGTACAGAACTAAAAACTGGTAAGATAATTTGTCTGACTTTTATCAGCACTGCAACCTTCATGATGGCATCATACTGCAAGCAAAAGTTTTGCTTGCGGCAAGGCTTAGGGCAATAACAACCTTGGCCCAGGCACTTAGTTGGCTTTACATTTATATTTGTGAATTTGGCAAATACTTTTATCCAAAGCAACTTAGAGAGCAATTAGTCTATACATGTCTTTAGTATGTGTGTTCCCTGCAACCGAACCAACAACCTTTGCGTTATTAGCGCACAGCTCAAACTGAGCTACACAGGAACAGCTTTAACCAGGGTCCTATTCTGAGCAATAGTAAACCTGCCAGCGGAGCGGAGATCTTAAATACTTCGACTGCAGCAATCTAGTTACTGTTTGCTTGTGTATTTGTTTGCTTTATTGTGCTTGACAAGGGTTATATAAATGAAATAGGCCTACATGAATACAGATAACTGATCGATAATATTTTAATAACAACCTTTCCACCATTGTCAATTAAATATGATAAACGATTTGATTACTAAATGTATACGAGGGCTGTGTAAAAAAAACTTGGCAATGTGTATGTGTGAATGACCAGTGGACCTGGAAAAACTACATTTGACATTTTACTATATATTCAAATTTCCTTATGTCGATTAATCAGCCTATTGAATGAACTATTGAATAGGACAAACCTTTTTAACTATTTTGCATCTTTGCTAAGGAGCTGTAAAGAAAAAACACCATGAAAGTCATATCCCATTCTATTATTGGACTATGATATATGTAGTCTCTTTTTTGACAGTTAACTAACGTACCAGACAGTCAATCTCAACTCCTTCATGCGTACAGGACTTCAAAACCTTTAAAACAGACCTAAGTGAGCACTACCCAAAATGTTTGCGTACTCATCCGGAGGAGCTTACTGTCACTGGTGTTGCAGAGAAATTAATGGAGAGCTTTGGAGGAGGATCACATTTTAACTTCTGCAAAACAGTTTGGCTGTTACTTTTATTTTTTCATTTATCTATTAATTCCACCCCATGGGGTTCAAAATTACTCACTCCATTTACACATCTACTTTTATTTAGTTAATCATCTTAAAAAAATCACAGAAGCCAATAAAGCAAACCTGAAGCAGAACTATAAGCAGATAAATGAAGGAAATTAATCTCATGCTAAGCAAAGTTTTTTAAATGAGATCTACACAGATCTTTACATTACTCAGAGTGCAAGTGGACTGAACAATGCTGAGCATGAGGTGTTAAGGAATGAGGTGATTTCACAAAGAAAAACTACACCAGAAACTCCACAGGTGTCTAAGTTTATGTTAGACTGGGCGGATTGAAGAGCAAACCAAGATATCAGAGTCATCATCCATCTACCATTTCGGAACCTAATCCAGAGATAGGCCAACCGTAGTCTTCAACAACTCATTCATCATTATGCCCCAGAACTGAAAATATAGAATCCTTTAGAACTAAAGGTGTTCTTTATTCTTGATGGATTAGATGTCTGTCAGTATTCAGACATCTAAATTTAATTTAAATTTATTCAATTCAATTCAAGTTTATTTATACAGCGCATTTCACAATGTGTATTGTTTCAAAGCAGCTTTACAGGTTCAAACAGGAAAAACAGAAAAGTTAAAACACAGCACAGTGCAAGGTATTATACAACGAGTAAGATCATTCTAATAAATAATATCTAGTTTATAAATAAATAAATGAATGAATGCAGTCTCCCGGTGAGCAGGCCAACACTGCCCTGCTGTGGCGAGGAACCCAAACTCCAATGATTGATTAATGGAGAATAAAAAACCTCGGGAGAAACCAGGCTCAACCGGGAGGGCCAGATCCCCTCTGACGTGTCATAGCTGCACTCAGACTGCTTACATGTCGTTTTGGTTTAGCATTTAATACCAAATATTGTAACTTCAGCAATAATAAGACAAATAGTCCATCTTTGCTCTTGGTTGGGGATGTAGTGGTCTGAGCTGGGATGGTCCGATGGTCATATTTCTCTTGGCTGGTGGTGGAATTGCCTTAGATGGAGCTGGGATGGTCAGTCAGTCTGCAGCTGTAGCTGGCGTAATCTCAAATTTGGGATGGGCATCTGTCGGTCTTCTGAACTTCTTCCTACCTCGGGATGGGCATCCCGAGGCAGAGGCGGAAAGGGAATAAAGAGAATAATTAGCGTAGCTGCTGTTCATTAACTATGCATTAAGTGAAAGCTTGGCTGAAAAGATGTGTCTTTAATCTAGATTTAAATTGGGAGAGTGTGTCTGACCCTCGAATAGTATCAGGAAGGCTATTCCAGAGTTTAGGTGCTACGTATGAGAAAGCTCGCCCCCCTTTGGTGGATTTTGTTATTCTAGGTGTTGTCAAAAGTCCTAAGTTTTGAGATCTTAGGGAGCGTGATGGGTTGTAACGTGATAAAAGCTTGGTTAAGTAAGTAGGAGCTAGACCGTTCAGGGCTTTGTAAGTAATTAAAAGAATTTTAAAATCAATACGATACTTAATGGGTAGCCAGTGAAGCGATGATAAAACTGGGGTTATGGCATCGTATTTTCTTGACCTATTAAGAACTCTAGCAGCAGCATTCTGAACTAACTGTAGTTTGTTTATCGATGATACAGGACAACCACTAAGTAGAGCATTACAATAGTCAAGCCGTGAGGTCACAAATGCATGAATAAGCTTTTCTGCGTCTGCAACACATAAACTACTTCGTAATTTGGCAACATTTCTAAGGTGGAAGAAGGCTGTGTTTGTGATATTTGAGATGTGTTTTATGTCCTCGATGCACTCTGCCAGTTTGGATAGTTTGAAGGAATCATCTGGTCTTTTTGAGTATCATCTGCATAACAGTGGAAGCTAATTCCATGTTTTCTAATAATGTTGCCGAGGGGCAGCATGTATATGGAGAAAAGCAAGGGTCCTAAAACCGATCCCTGAGGTAATCCAGGTGTTCACTGCGTGTATATAGTTACTTGTACTTGTATCTGTTTGCTTGTAGCTGTTCTTGTATCCTTTTACCTTGTTGATGACCTTGTCCTCCAAGTTCCTGTTTCCCTCGTGTTTAGTAAGTGTAGTTAAGAGTTTGTACTAGTGTTTTATTTTATAGTCTTAGTTTAGTCAGTCTGTGTCCTTGTATTTGCTTATATTTTACCCTGTCTTGTTTTCCCCAGTGTGGGTTTTGTTTTGCCTGTTTTGTTCCTGTTTACCCCTGTATAATAAATACCTTGTTTACCCCTACCATCTTGTCCCGTGCTGCCTGCAATTGGGTTCTCCTGCCTTGTCTCCCTGAGTGTGCATGACAGTAGTATTTTATGGTATCGAAAGCAGCACTAAGGTCAAGCAGGACTAAGAGTGAGATGTTACCTTTATCTGAAGCAATAAGGAGGTCATTTGTAATTCTAACGAGCGCAGTTTCAGTGATGCGGTCTAAAGCCAGACTGAAACTTTTCGTTCATGTCATTATTTTGTAGGAAGGTACACAGTTGAGTTGACACTACTTTTTCTAGTATTTTAGACAAGTACGGGAGATTTGAGATCGGTCTATAGCTTCCAAGTTCATTGGGGTCTAAGTTTGGTTTTTTGATAAGAGGCTTAATTACAGCCAGTTTAAAGGGAGCTGGGACATGTCCTAGATTAATTGACGAGTTGATTTTGTTACAAATGGGCTCAATTACAGCAGGTAGTAACTCTTTTAATAAAGTAGTTGGAATGGGGTCTAATAAGCATGTTGTCGGTTTGGATGTTGCAATAATTTTAATTAAATCTTCCCGATTTATAGGAGAAAAACACTCTAGCTTTTCTTTTTGGGTGACGGTTGAAACTAATTCTTCCGACACACTTGGAGGTTTGGTTTTAGCTATGTTGTCTCGTATTATTTCGATTTTCTCAGTAAAAAAACTTCATGAATTCATTGCTACCAAGGTGCGGCGGAATACCCAGGTCAGGTGGAGTCTGTTTGTTTGTTAGTTTAGCAATTGTATTAAATAAAAACCTTGGATTGTTTTTGTTATTTTCTATGAGTTTACGGAAGTGCTCGGCTTTTGCTGCTTTTAGTGCCTTTTTGTAACAGTTTGCACTCTCTTTCCATGCAATTTTAAAGACCTTTAATTGGGTTTGTTTCCATTTTCGCTCCAGTTTACGAGTTTCTCTTTTTAGGGCGCGAGTGGTGTTATTATACCATGGTGCTATGATCTTTCCATTAATCTTTTTTGACTTCATAGGTGCGACCGCTTTTAATGCATTAGAGAAAATGGTGCCCATGTTGCTGGTAATGTCATCGAGCGATTCTATATTAGTTGGAAAGGTTATTAGAGGAGTCAGATCTGGCAAGTTCTTTATGAAACTATCTTTAGTAGTTGAGGTGATTGTTCTACCCAGTCGATAACGAGATATACAACTGATTTCTGCAGTGCGCAGTGTACATGTTATAAGATGGTGATCAGAAACATCGTCGCTTTGAGGTATAATATCGATATCGATTAGATCGGCTCCGTGAGATATAATCAAGTCTAGGGTATGATTAAGGCGATGAGTAGGTCTATTGATGTATTGTGTTACACCACAAGAGTCTAGTAGTTCTTTAAACGCCACAGCTAATGGATCGTTAGCAATATCTACGTGGATATTAAAATCTCCAACAATCAGTACTTTATTGACGTTAACCAATAGATCCGATAAGAAGTCTGCGAACTCTATCAGAAAATTAGTGTAAGGCCCAGGGGGTCTGTACACAGTAACCAATGTAAGAGAGACCAATGATTTTTTACTTTTGTTTGGAACTGTTACGTTCAACGCAAGCATTTCAAATGATTTAAATGTATGCATTGTTCTCTGAGTAACGGTAAGAAAGTCTCTAAAGATTGTTGCGACACCACCACCTCGACCAACCGGATCTGGCTCATGAATATAACCGTAGCTTGGTGGAGTAGACTCATTTAGACCGAAGTAATCATTTGGCTTAAGCCAGGTTTCAGTAAGGCAAAGTATATCAAAACTGTTGTCTGTGATCATTTCATTTACAATAACTGCCTTTGGATTTAGTGATCTAATATTAAGTAGCCCAAACTTCAGGCATTGGTTTTGCTCATTAAATATATTGTCTTTTGGTTTAATCATGATAAGATTTTTTCTCTGACTTTTAAATAAATTATTATTTGGTTGTATTATTCGGGGGACAGACACAGTCTCTATGCATTTGAAAGCAGTAACATTCTTAACAGTTCGGTGAGAAGAACACAGACTATAGTTAAAATTTGTACTTACTAGTCAAATGGTGCGTAGTGTCTTTGAGATGTTGTCAGACAGAATTTCCGCTCCAATGCTGCTGGGGTGCAGCCCGTCGGGGCGGAAGAGCCTTGGTCGCTCCCAGAACAGATCAAAAGCAGCTTCTGTTCAATACACCATGACATTAACCAATTATTATTGTAACAACAGTATCCTCTTGATGTCCATAACAATGATCACTGCTCTGATATAAATGATGAAACATCTGTTGATGTGCTGCTTACAAACCTGATCAAGGGGAATACGCTTCCTTCTGCTCTTGTCTGGATAACCACAAGACCATCATCAGCCAATCAGATTCCTCCTGAGTGTGTCCATCGGGTTACAGAGATTCATGGGTTCAATGACCGTCAGAAAGAAGAATATTTCAGAAAGATTATTGTAATAAAGCTCAATAAAATGGAAGGAATAAGTTGGGAACCGGCAAACATTTGAACATTTAATAAAGTAATTTAACAGCCGGCGGCCCCTCACGGACGACCGCCGGCGAACCACGGTCTCGCCCCGCCTACTCTACTACATACCCCCATCACCCCTCACCGGCCGGGGGTACTCCCGCGACTGTGCAAGCTCCCTCCCCCTCCCTCGGGGGAGGTGGGGTGGGGGGTATGCTGCGACGAGACGAGACAACGGAGACGGGAGCCCTCGGAGCGACCGGAAAGAGAGAGGGGAGAGAGGAAAAAAATATATATATCCGGTTCCCCGACATGCTGCCGCTCGTTCCTCAACCAGCCGGAGTACTCTCCTTCGCGGTGCCTTGCGGTGGCCCTGGGGCTTCGGTGGACGGCTCGACCGTCCACCCCCTGGTGGCCGGTGGTGGCTCCTCCTTTATCTGGGAGTCGGGGGGGTTCCCCGTCTCCTGCTCCTCCCCCTTGGGCGGACGGACGCATGCTCCGGCCTCTGGCAGGAGGTGGCTCACCCGGCACCTCTGCCCCCTGCTCCTCCCCCTCGGGGGACGGACACAGGCTCTGGCCTCTGGCGGACGGCAGCAGCTCCCCCGCTCCCGCTTGGATGGAAGCCACCCCACCTCGACCCAGGGGCGCGGCAGCAAAGGTCGCCGTTCCACCAAAGTTTTGACGGTGGCCGCACTGTGCACTTCCGTTTCCCCAGAGCCACCGCTTCGGGCAGCCACTGGCGGACGCCCTTCGTCCACGCTGCCCGAACTCTCCGGCACCGCGAGGCCACTCGGTGGCGAGGACTCGCCGACAGCATGTCTCTCCTTCCTCCCGGGTTTCGGCACCAATGTGATAAAGCTCAATAAAATGGAAGGAAGAAGACTGGAACCGGCAAACATTTAAACATTTAATAAAGTAATTTAACAGCCGGCGGCCCCTCACGGACGACCGCCGGCGAACAACAACACAGTAAAACATAAATACATATACAAACACAAGTTCGGGCCCGGTCCTCTCTCTTCGACGGTCAGGTCGCTCGTTCCTTTAATGCTCCAAATCTCCTACGAGATTCGAGCCCGGTGTGCACACAGCTGGCGCTCATCCACAATTACTCACCGGCCTCGAACCACGGTCTCGCCCTGCCTACTCTACTACAATTATCAAAGACCAGAAACAGGCGAGTGAAATCATTACTCACATCAAATCATGTAGAAGTCTTTACATCATGTGCCACATGCCGATATTCTGCTGGATTACAGCCACTGTGCTAGAAAGCATGTTGAGTAATGGAAACTCTGATAAAAAACCCAAAAATCTGACAGAGATGTTCACCCACTTCCTCCTCATTCAGATCAGTCTCAAGCATAAGAAGTTCAATGGAACGAACACAGAAAATCCAAAGAAACTCTCTGAATCAGACACAACTTTGATTCTGAAACTGGGAGAACCGGCTTTCCAACAGCTGCAGAAGGAGAGTAGTACAGTCACTGAAGATGATCTGAAAAACTGTGGCATTGATGTCAGTAAGGTTTCACAGTACTCAATGTGAACAGAGATTTTCAGAGAGGAGTTGGGCTTGTATATAGGAAAGATCTACAGCTTTGTGCATCTGATCCTCCAGGAATATCTTGCAGCACTTTATGCTTACGTTGCATGTGTTGATGATGGTAAAAATGCCTACTTTTTGGGCTTAAACGGGGGGATCGCGGGATTAGAGAATTCGCCCGGGAATTTGTGGGTGCATCCGGGGAGACTAAGTTGAAGCACAGCTCAAGGTTATTTTCAACTGCTGCCTCTCCAAACCTCTCAAGCTGGGCGAGATGAAGATGTTGAGCTCCCTGTGGTTGGGCGACGTTATCAGGTACGTGATCAACCGGGATGATCCCTGGCCGTTAGTACCAGTCTGGGTATCCACTCCCTTGGCTACCGTCCCGGAGGACCGCGTCCTCTCCACCTCCCGCTAGCCTCGTGGGAAAACGGGGAAGGCACGAGTCGTGCGACTCTTCAAGTGTGGGGTCAGCCGAGGTCCCCACCGGTTCTCTGCAGCCAGCCACACCTCCCGTGAGCCGATCAAAGAGAAAAAAACTCCGGAGGGCGCCTCGAGTCATGGGGGCCTTCCCCACCTAGCCCTACCCCTTTTGGACATCCCCCCATGAACTTTCTTGTTCACCCACCCCCCCTCCCTTGTTTGTTATTTTTATTGTCACACCCCAACCCATTTGTCATCTTTGCTTATATGCCCCTTGACATGTTTACCTTGTCTGTCCGGATCTTGTCGTTGTCCCAGTCTGTCTTGTCTTGTTAGTCAACCTCTTGATGAATACTTGGAGATGTTCATTTAAGGGGGGGCTTATGTCATGATTCCGTTATCATGTCATGTTTATTCTGGTTCTTGCAGTCATGGCATAGCCTTAAGTTGTGTGGAGGGAGAGATAGTTTCCCTAGGGGTCTTCTATACTCTCTCTCCGAGTCTCATCTGTGTTTCCCGCCCTTTTCGTCTCGTTAGCTTTCCCTTAGTGTTTGATCTCTGTCACCTGGTCCTCATTAATTATCCTTTGTCTGTCTCCCTTTAAAACATCCTCGTGTTCATTGTCCTGGGCTCGTTCAATGTATGCTGTACGTCGCTTGTCTACATTGTACCGACGTGTCATGTTTAGATTGCCTTGTACCTGTTTCCCCGTGTCTAGTAAGTGTAAGTTTAGTGTTTGAATTAAGTGTTTGTTTTCTTAGTTTAGTCAGTCCTTGTCCTTGTTTTAGTTTATAGTTTTTCCTATCTTGTTTTCCCCCTCGTGGGTTTTGTTTTACCTTTTTGAATAATTAAAAGTCTTTGTTAAAACCCTTACCATCCCTGTGTCTGCCTGCAATTGGGTTCTGCTCTGTCAAAACCTTGACACATCCATGACATCTATAGGTTTAGGACATTTGACTAGATTTACTCTGACAAAAAACATGTATTTTAATTTTACATTTAACTACATAATATAAAGGAACTTTCATAATGTGATCTCAGATCTCTGACAGAATTTGAAACTCCTTGAACTCCAGAAATCCAGATGTTTCCTTATGGCGTCTTATTGCGTGCGTCTATAAAAGTGTACCAGTGTCTGTGCAAGGAGGCTCCTGGGGGGGGAAGGTGTGCTTCCGCCTGTCCCACTGTCAGCTGTGCGCCAGGGCATCCGTGCCGAGGGGGGCAATGGGTGGTGTCTCGGGAGGCAAAGAGGTCTATGTATGCCTGTCCGAACACAATCCAAATGAGCTGGACCGGGGGTGGAGTCGCCACTCTCTGCAAGGCGTATACTGACGAGAGGCTGTCTGGTTCAGTTCGCCTGGGATGTGTGTGGCCAGCAGGGAGCAGATCTCCTGCTAACACCACAGGATGTTAGCTGCCGTGAGCATACGCCACCCGGGCGATTGATGTACGCTACCTTGTCAGCGTAAGCAGCACAGCCCACAACTCTTGGCAATTTATATGCCAGCGCAGACGTGGGCCCGTCCAGCGCTCCGCTACTGCGTGCCCGTTGCACACTGCGCCCCATCCCTGCAGCGAGGCGTCCGTCATCACCACGTCGTGCCTCGTAATCTGCCCGAGGGGAACCCCTGCTCGGAGGAAGGTCATGGAAGACCAAGGGGTTAGGGTGCGTCGGCAGCACGTTGTCATCACCATGCGCCTCCTGCCGGTGAGCCACGCTGTCCTCGGAAATCGACTCTGTAGCCAATGTTGAAAGTCTCATGTGCATCAATCCGAGGGGTATTACCCACGCGGAGGACGCCATGCCCAGGAGCCTCTGAAATTGTTTCAGGGGGACCGTCGACTGCCTGAAGTGTTCCAGGCAGTTCAACACTGACTGGGCGCGTGCTGCGGACAGCTGCATGTCATGGTGACAGAGTTTAGTTCTGTACCGAGAAAGAGGATGATCTGCACTGGGGAGAGTTTGCTCTTTTCTCGTTTGACCTGAAATCCCAATCGATCTAGATGCCGGAGCACCAGGTCCCTCTGAGTACACAACAGATCTCGCGAGTGTGCCAAGATAAGCCAGTCGTCAAGATAGTTTAGTACCCGCACACCACTTTCCCGAAGGGGAGAAAGGGCGGCTTCCACCATCTTCGTGAAGACGTGTGGAGACAGGGATAGACCGAAAGGGAGGACTCTCTACTGATATGCCCACCCCTCGAACGCGAACCATTGGGACGGCCGTTGTCGAGGGGGGTCGAGACATGACAGTAAGCGTCCTTCAGGTTGATTGCCACAAACCAATCCTGACACCTGATAGATGTCAGGATCCGCCTCTGCGTGAGCATCCAGAACGGCAGCTTGTGAAGGTTCTTGTTCAGGGTACGCAGATCCAGAATGGGGCGCAACCCTCCGTCTTTTTTGGGAACAATGTAGTACGGGCTGTAAAACCCGCTGTACATCTTGGCTTGAGGGACGGACTCGATTACCTGTTTCGCCCACAGGGTGGAGACCTCTGCCAGAATTAGGGAGGTGTCCCTGCCTCTGAGGGAGAGATGATGCCCTGAAACTTGGGAGGGTTCCTGGCGAACTGGATCGAGTAGCCAAGACGGCCGTCCGCATCAGCCACCGAGACAGTGTGGGCAACTTTTGCAAAGCTCCCAGGGACTGTGACAGGGGGACCAAGGGGACGGCCTGCTTAACCATTCCCACGGTGGGTGGTTCATTGGCCGGGGGAGCCTACCGTATGTCGCGGGGGTTTCCCCGGAGAGATGGTTGGCTCCGCCTTTTTGCCTGCCTGGCGGGACAAGGGCACGCACTGTCGGTTTGAGAGTGGTGGCAGCTGTCGTGTGTGTACGACCCAACGCCTTGCCAGGGCGTGTGGTCGGGTTGCCATGCACAGTCCAGTGGAGTGTGCGATCGGCTGCAAGTACACGCGGGGAGAACGGAAAAACTCTGCGAGTAAGTGGGCGTCAGGCTCTAAAAAGGGCCCGGCTTTGGTGACGAGGCAGGAGCCGTCCCGTACCAACCGATCAGAGCCGTTGCTGTGAAGGTCGGGCCGATGTTGTTCTCCCTTGGGTTTTCCCGTCAGTCTCCCTTCTCGCGAGAAAGTTGTTAATGGGGTGGAGGTTTCCCCTCTCGACCTCTGCTGTGGGGGCACAGGAACCGGAGCCGTTGTCGAAGGGGTCCTGGGTTGCCGGGAAGCAGATGTCACGCAGGCTCTCGGAGGCCTCTAGGAGACCGAGTCGCGGCTTGAAAAATTTTTGGCTGATTGCCACTATCTGCTTCACTGTCAAAAACTGCTGAGCGCAGTCCGCGACGGTGTTACCAACAACCCACCCTGCGAGATGGGTGCATCAAGAAAGCGGACTTCCTTGTTGTCACTCTTCTGCGCAAGGTACAGCCGGGGGTATCTCTCCTGGACCACTACCGTGGACATCGTCCGACCCAGTGCCCGTGCCGCCGCCTTGGTCGCTGTAGAGCGCTTTCAGCGCCGGCACGGAGATCCTGCATTATACCCGGGTCGGCTCTCGTGGAGCTCTCTCAATGCCTTGGCCTGGCAGACCTGCAGGATGGACATGGTGTAGAGAGAGGAGGCAGCCTGGCCCGTGGCATCGCAAGCTTTCGACACCAGTGATGCCGAAGTCTTATGCACTTTGGACGGTAGGTGTGGCCGATTCCCCCGAGGTGGTGGCCATCCGCGGAACAGGTTCCCAGCAGGCGGACGTTCCACCCGGGGGATCTCGACGTAGTCCTCGGCTGCCCCACCATCGAGGGAAGTAAGGGAGCCAGACCTGGTTTCACTGGAACGGTCCATTAGTGGAGCGTTCCAATTTTTACAAAGCTCCTCATGCACCTCCGGGAAAAACATGGCACCCGGGGTGGGGTTTGCACCGCGCTCCGACCTCAGGAACCACGTATCCCCAGGTTAGCATGGATGACATCACTTCTGCTTCCTCCTGAACTCGACCGCTGGGGGTGGAGCTAGGATTCGTTAGAGTCGGATGCCAGTCTCCCTCCGATGCTGCAGTGCGGGCAAGATGTGTCACTGAATGCTGCTTCAGCGACACCTAATGCAGCGATCGTGTCCATCCCCCTCCTCGATGAGGGTGCCGCACCCAAGAGAACAGTGGGACATGCTGCGCTGGAGAATGCTCAGTCCTGAAAAATCTCTAACACCTCCGGTCCTCAGCTGGTTTAAGCTGGTCAAACCAGCATCAAAACATACCTAACTCACCATATCCTGTTTTTATCAACAGGGGCGTCCTATTCAAGTTGCCTTTCTCTGCTCCTTATCAGCTGCTTAATCGTGCCTGTATTAATCTGCATCATAAACTGTTCTGGTTCCCCAGGTGGGGGGACATGTTTTGCTGCACTCCCGGCGGAGAGTTTGCCTAGAACAGTTTCATTTCGCCAAACTAAATATTGCTATTGTTTAAAATGTTGACGACAGTGGTCCTGACAGGAATATTGCTTAGCTTTGATATCTGTCTTCTCATATTCAAGTTAATAGGATGTTAGTCGTGCATGACTAAAATAGCTGCCCAGCGGCATAGCTAACATGGCCACTGAGTGCTTCTACTTTCCCCAAAAGTATGAGGCTGCAGATCCAGTCCTGTCCCCCGTCCAGAAGCAAGACATCGAATCCTTGGTCAGTCAATTCAGAACGTGTTCTCGGAAAAACCTGGGCAGACTCGGATAATACTACACGAGATCCGCACCTCCCCTGGGGTTGTCGTGAGACAGCGGCCCTACCGGGTACCAGGGACTCGTCGACTGGCTATAGAGGAGATCAATCGGATAAAAATGCTTGGAGTGATAGAGCCCTCCCGCAGCCCATGGTCCAGCCCCATAGTGATGGTCCCCAAACCTGACGGCACTCTCCGCTTCTGCAATGACTTTCGTCGCGTCAACGAAGTGTCCGCCTTTGGCTATCCGATGCCCCGGGTGGATGAACTCCTGGACATGCTAGAAAAGGCACGGTTCATCACCACACTTGATCTTACGAAGGGATATTGGCAGGTGCCCCTTGCTCCTGACACCCGGGAGAAGACAGCGTTCAGCACACCATCCGTATATTTGCAGTACACAGTCCTGCCATTCGAACTACATGGGGCACCTGCCACGTTTCAAAGGATGATGGACATATTGCTGCGACCCCATCAAGCCTATGCCGCAGCATATATTGACGATTTAGTAATCCACTCCGGGAGTTGGGACACTCATCTCGACAGGTTGCGGAGAGTGCTGATGGACCTTAGGAAGGCAGGCTTAACAGTGAATCCTAAGAAGTGTCATCTCGGACTCGCCGAAGCCCAGTACCTGAAAAAGGTAGAGGCAGTTTCGGAACGCCCCCCGACCCAACAACAAGTCCTAGGTACGTGCCTTCCTGGGATTAGTGGGGTACTATCACTGTTTTATCCCCAACTTTTCATCCGTAGCCAGTCCCCTGACCGACCTGACCAGGAAGGGGCAACCAGAAAAGGTGAAGTGGGGCCCAGAAACGGAACAAGCAGACCTTGAAAGAAGCCTTGGCATCATCCCCGATCCTACATGCCCCAGATTTCTGTTGCCCCTTCGTCCTACAGACAGACGCATCGGACACTGGATTGGGAGCAGTATTATCCCACGTGAAGGAAGGAAAAGAACACCCGGTGATGTATATTAGCCGGAAGCTGACTACAGCAGAAACACGCTACGGTGGAGAGGGAGGCCCTGGCCATAAAGTGGGCGGTCCTGGAGCTGAGGTACTACCTCTTAGGACGGAGCTTCACACTGGTGACGGACCACGCACCCCTGCAGTGGATGAGTGAAGCTAAGGACACTAACGCCAGGATCACCAGATGGTTCTTAACGCTCCAGGACTACCACTTTACGGTGAAACATCGGGCCGGGTCCTCCCATGGAAACGCCGATGGTCTGTCAAGGATGTGGTTAGGAGGGACAACTTGGTCAGGTGACACCTCCCCTCCCACCCAACACGTTTCTCCGTCTCCTTACAGAAGTAGGTCGACACTTAGGGGGGGGGGTGTGACGAGTCACCCCTGGCGCTATCAGCGTCGTCATGGAGATGGAGACAATCAGAGCGGCACAGCTGCCGCTCATCACCACCTGATGCGGATTCTCAGCGGCCATATAAGCCGCTACCAAACCGCGGAAGGTGAGAAACGTCTCCAGTAGTATGAATGCCACTGAAGTTGTGTAACTGTTGATTCCACAGGTTCTGACGTGTAGAAGGAGGAAGGAAGACGGAAGAAGGAAATACGCGGACAACCTGGAATTAAAGTTAAAGACGGACGAAACCGGATACTTACCTCTTCGTGGAAGAAGTGAGGACGTACACTCCAAGATACCACGGAAGCAAGCATCTTGGCACAACCAGCACAGTGGCAACTCATACTACTTTCAATAAAAATACCCTCCGGGGTGATATATTGTTCTTTTGTGTACGTGTCGTTGCTTCACCCGTCACAAGCAGTTTATGTAGACTGGCCAGCTGGCAGTTTGACATATTACAGCATTCATAATGGCAGAGTCATTCACCTGCACACACACCACAATTCATTTACTCATGCTTTATACGTAGGGTTTGTTCTTCTTCCTAACTCCTCAGTAACTCTGTGTCCACGAACACAGATTTTTTGAAGCACATTAGTTTATAGATAACATTAAACACTACCATATATTCATATTAAAAGCTACATAATTAAAATTTTTATTTTATGATGAATTTAAATCCTATACTGATCCAAAATGCATTAAACATTAGCATTGTGTAAACAGGAATATGAACTTGGTTGTGCAGTGCTCAAGATATAAAAACATTGCAGCTCTTTATTATTTTCACCAGTTTGTCCTCTTTAAATTACCTGTAAATAAATAAAAATACTATTTTCATTTGGAATTTAAGAGAAATATTAGTTAGTCACTAGTTTACAGAATGCAAAAAAATCTAATTTTGCTTAAACATGTATCTATAAATAGTAATTAATTAATGAAAATAATTTTGCATTGTGCCTATATTTTCTGTGAGGGGTATGTTTAGGGGTTGATGAGAATATAGAGTTTGTAAAGTATAAAGCCCATCAGACATTGAGTCTGAAATTTGCCTCTGAAATTTACGCATGTTAAAAAATAAATACGACTTTACATTTACACACTACCTCGGATATTTTCGTTCGTCATAAAAAAATTTGGACCGTGTTTGATTTTCTTCCTTTTTACGATCTGTAGCAAGTAGTTTGAGTCGCATTTAATATCAATTTAAGACAACTTACAAAGCAGAGCCAAATACGAAAAAATGCATACGAAATTTTTTGACTGTACGTGCAGAGACCTTAGGATTCTCACCAGAACCAAAAAGTCTGAGCATATCACTCCAATCCTCAGGTCCTTACACTGGTTACCAGTTCATTTCATAATCAACTTCAAAGTAATTATTAATTGTCTATAAATCACTCAATGGTCTAGGACCTAAATAATTCTCAGATATGCTCATTGAATATAAAGCAAACATACTTCTCAGATCATCAGGATCAAGTCAGAGTTAATAAGGGTTCACTCAAATCAGGGCGAGTCAGCATCTAGCCATTACGCTACCCGTAGCTGGAATCTACTTCCAGAAGATATCAGACATTCACCAACAGCAGCTACTTTTAAATCCAGATTTAAAAACACACTTGTTTAGCTGGGCATTCACAACCTGAGCATTGTGCTGGTTTACATTGTAGCGATTTTAGCTGCATGTTAAAATAAGGATGAGTTTAACTCACCAAATGATTCTCCACCAGATCTATCAAGATCAAACATATATGAAATGAGTTATTTAAAACGTCAATTTCAGTCAAGGAATTAGTTTAGCTCAAAGGCAAATATGTATCATAATCGTCATTACACATACATATTTTACAATTCTGATTAGCAATATAGTGATACAAATCCCATATGTATTCGTCCAGCAAATACATCAATGATTTTATACACTAACGTTATCTCATGGGTATAAGTAACTTGACTTTACCAAACAGAATTAAGAGCAGAGGTAGCATAGATCGAAACACAGTTTAAGTGACCAAGTTTGTGAGCGTGAACAAAGAGAACCAATAACAAATGCCTTTATGGGTTTTTATTAAACTCTACTCTACATGGTAAACAAAATTACGACAAACAAATACATGAAACACAAGCGCGCTAGGATGCGCAGAGAGAGAGAGAGAGAGAGAGAGAGAGAGAGAGAGAGAGAGAGAGAGTGAGTGAGAGGGCATGGCCGCGAGGCAGGTAAAACATGTCTGAAAACCAATAAAACCATCTTTAACGAAGAGGTACGCTCTTAACGCAGCTAATCTATATTTAGAAACGGATACTTGCAATCTCGTTGTGGACCAGTATCCGTATGCGCGTGGATGGAAATCTTGAATGGTTTCAGAATGCAGTCCTGTTGAAACGCTGAGTTTGGGTTCTGAGTCCAAAGTTCCATGGCCTAAACGGACTCCCCAGAGGGGAGCCCCAAGTGGGGTTGTCCGTTGGAGTGTCCTTCTCGTCCTCTTTCTTTTCCCTTCCGATTCCAAAAGTCAACTACCAACTGGTTCGCTGATGGTGTTTTAAATGCATACCTGCCCTGCCCCCAGATGGTCTGCGGGCCAATGCCATGAAAGTGATAAGGGGGCCTAAGAAGGTTCCTTTGTTTCTCATGGCACCTCATTTGCATGGCTCTGACAGTATGGTCAGTTTGCATTTAATACCTAAACTTAGTTATGGACATAGTATGATGTGTGCTATGTTTTTATAACATAGCTCATCATATAGAGAATTCAAAGATGTGTAGTTACATATGAAACATGCAAGGCATTGAACTGTGAACGTATGAATACGTCAAATGAACCCTGAATCAAAACTTGCATATCTAACAGTTACAGAGTATATAAAATAGCACGAGCGGCAACACACAACCTAGACATTAAGATAGATTTACAGAAAGGATAGTTTAAATCACATAAGTTCCTATTTGTCAGAGAAGTTTCTCTGGTTAGCCTCAGATGTTAAGTTAGAGATGAGACACAGACTTAATCACTTATGCTTTTAAGCCTATGAGTCGTAAACCTCCTACAGGGAAACCAAATGCTTATCACACTATCTTAGAGAGTTTAAACCCTTAAACCAGACCCCATGGAGCTAGGTTTGCTAGGGTCTTTGAAGATGTTATCTTGAAACCAAGACAAAAGGGAGTGAGAGGTTGAATGGCTTGATCCAGACACTACAACATCAACTGCACTTCTATTTCTAATTTATTTTGATTTTGCTCTCATTCTTTTTTATACACTCACATTTTTAATACATTTTATTGCTATTTTATTGTTTCTTAAAATCTTAAAATGTATTTGTGATCTAAAATTATTTGCATTTTAAAGTTTTTTATTTGCATTTAAAATGTCTTTCAATCAATCCTTTTATTTAAAGGACTTTGAATTGCCCTTGTGTATGTAAAGTGCTATACAAATAAATTTGCCTTGACTTGCCTTTCCTTAAAAGTCATTGTGTCAACATTTCAGTGTTTAGTTTACATAAAACATGAAAACCCAGCTTGTGTACATGTGTGTATATGTAATTATGCTTTTTAAAGTGATTTATTTACCAAGGTTGCATTTAAATGATCAATGGTTATAATTGAAATTACAGTTTTACAATTATTCTGATACAAAAGAATATTCATATTTTAAATACATGCATGGTTTAAACTACTTGTTTATTTAAGGATTCTTAGTTTGCAATAATGAGAGCAACTACTTGCATTTTGAAAGTTAATAAAAATATCCAACTGAAGTTTCTCTGGTTCACTTTTCCACACCGGATGATTCGCATGAGAGTCCTGTGTTCTGTTTGTGCATGAGGTTTGGATCCTGACAGCCTTGTTCTAGCCTTGGTTCTTGTTCTTGGTGTCAGGAACTAAAACTTATGCTATGTGTTTTTTTTTTTAGTTTAATGTTGCGTGTGTCTGAAAGCACATGACCTCTGGTTGCTATCTCATGTTTCCTTATTAAACATCCATTATTAGTTTATGCCCTTCCATTCCGTTTCTTCATTACTTGATCATTACTATGGCTCGTGTTTGCTCTATTCTGTGGGTTTGTCACATAGATTTGTGAATCTCACCAAATTAGGATACCGTCTGTCTTTTGTTTTGAGTTTAGTCACTTGAATTCTATTCAGCTTTCTGTTTCACCCACTTGTGGGTATTTATGACAAAATCTGCTGCCTGCAACTGTGTTTAGTTTGGTTTAAACACATAATTAACGATAACATATTCATATGGATCTACAACTTTGATTTGGGCCCTGTCCACATTACAGTTATTGTCTATTGCTTAAACACATTTCTTGAAATTATGCATCATATTCTCAGAACAGTAACCACAAATCCATAACATCTCACCCAATTCCCCAAACCCTCCTATTTCCAGGTCAAAATTAAGCTCTCTTCTCAAAACCGTTCAACCTCACTGAAAAACCTAACTTTCCCCCAGATATGACTCAAGCCCTCAAAATCATCCACACTACAACATAGTCTTAGACACTGCTGAGATCAATTCAAAACACTGTCTCTAAAACCTCTTATTGGGATTCAAGAATAATTTGACAGCTTAGTGTTCACAGTTTTTTTCAATTGCTAACACACAATTTTTCAAACTAGTCTGGTTTTATCAAAACACTTAACACAATTCACAAAACCACACACCCAAACTGCAAAATACCTCATATATCCTGCAAAATGAAGCACTGCAACCAAAACTACACATAGCATTATCAAAATTAAACTTTTGCATGAAATGGCACACACTTCATTCATATTACCAGATTTTTGCCTAACCACCTACACACTGTTGGGCATAATGAAGCACCCCCATTTAGTGTGCTTTGCCATAATACTAAAATATGTATCAGATTGTTCACATGCACAGAAATATTTGCAGATACACACACATGCTGTTGCAACATTTTTATTTTTTTTCCTTCACTACTGTAAACAAGTCAGTGCAACATATGCACAGCAGATATATTTACATGGGACTGAACAAAAATATTCTTACAAAAAACACTAAACTGAAAAAGAAAATTTCTGGAAAAAATATATTACAGTAAAAAAAAGGCAAGAAAATAATTAGGCAGCATCTTGCCGCACAGCTGGGTCTGGCTACAACACCTCGTCAACATCACAGGCAATATCTTTGCCAGACATCGAGGGAAGAAGCGCCTATAGTTCCTTATCCATCCCTGAATTGCACCCACATCAATCTCATCACATGCCTCTTCCATGGCCTGCACAAGAGGCATGCGCACAAAGGGCTGCTGGTCGTATACCTTCCACCGCCATGCCGAAACGAATTCTTCTATAGGGTTCAGAAATGGTGAGTATGGTGGGAGGTATTGCACGAGAAATGTTGGGTGGTCAGCAAACCAGTTTTGGACTGGGGCTGGTTTTTGGACTGGGGCCCATACTACAACGTACCGGTTTCTTTGATGGTCTGCATCATTCATACGCTCTGGTGGAATGAGAATGTGTGAAGTCTGTCTAGAAATGTGAGAATATGGGCTGTGTTGTATGGTCCAAGGTAGGCATGACGGTGGAGGACACCATGCATACTGGAGATGGCAGCGCACATTGTGATGTTCCCACCACGTTGGCCAGGAACATCTATAATGGCTCTGTGGCCAATGAGGTTTCTCCCCCTTCTTCTGGTTTTTGCTAGGTTGAACTCAGCCTCATCTATAAAGATGAACTCATGTGGAATTGCATGAGCATCCATTTCCAGTACTCCCTGAAATCAAAGAACAAAAATCAGTCAATATGGTGTTATCCAGTACACTGGGAAACAATGTTGCGTGTAGTGTACTGCAGTCAATATAGTACTTACATCCACATATGCTCGTCTGAACTCTTTGTTTCTTTGAGAGTTTCTGTCAAACGGCACCTTATAAAGTTGTTTCATTCTGATTTGGTTTCGCTTGAGAATGCGAGCCAATGTGGACAGACTAACTCGTTGAATGTTGTTGAATAAGGTGTTGTCTTGGATGATGTGGCTTTGAATATCTCGTAATCTGATTTCATTATTTTCCAAAACCAAGTTTACAATGGCAGCTTGCTGTACCCTGCAAACATTTTGCCCCTTCCTCCACCATGGTGTCGTCTCTCAGTCCTTTAGAAAAAATTAAATAAAAATATGGGCTTGGACAATGCAGCCTAAATATTGCCCCCCAGAGCAGAGTACATTGTACAGGAAACTTGTACAGTTCATGAATGGCTGATGTCAAACACTAAGTAAACAGGTGTCACCCAACTGATACACTATGACATGGGGTATACTACATGTGAACTACATTAAATTTTGGTTACATACCTGTTCTCCAGTCTAAAGGTCCGGATGACAGAGGCAACAACGGCTCAAGTTTGGCTGCACTCTCTGTCAAGTCTCACGCATTGTCAGCCCATGGTTGATGACATGATCTTCTAAGGTCTTCCATTGTTGTTGTAAAAAAAAAGGTTCTCACCTTTGGTCTTTTCATAGTGCTTACATCCTGATTGAAGTGTTAACAACTAACCATTGAGGTGTTTGGCCAGGTGGCACATGTTATTGGCCAATTAGCTCATGTAGTGTCATTTTGAATGGCAGTGTTTTGAAATGGCAAACATGTGACTTTATGTCAGATTGTTGTGTCTTATCCAGAGAACTGTGTTCAGTGCATTTAAAAAGTGCCATTTTGAAATGCAAGATGTGTGTAAACCAGAAAAGGTGTTTAGACTTTTGGAGACTTGAGAAGAAGTTTTGCTCTCTGTGTGTCAGTTTAAGTAATTGTGCTGTGCATGTCATTTTAGTGTGTTAGCAATTGGAAAAGACTGTATTAGACTATTTACAGTTTTTGCCCATTGCTTACACACGTTTTGCAGAAATTGGCTCATTATGTCAAAGCTCTACACTCAATCAAATTATACATAGCACATCGAGATTAACAACTCACATCTATGCCAAAATATAATAGTGCAATCAAAACACTGCTTTCTAAAAATGATATTCTTGAATAAAAACCATAAGAACCATTTGAATTTTTCTATCATATCACCAGCAACACACTGATGGGCTTTATTTAAAACACTGCAGTCTTTGGGTTTTATTTAATTGTCATTTTCGGATGTTTTTACAAAAACCAAACATTCTTACGAAAAAAGAATCAAAAATCTAATTAAGTAACAAAACCAAAGTAAAAAACAAAATAAATTAATAAATTGCTATTGGGAAAAAGCAAATCATTTGTGTGTTTTGTGTTATGGATCCCCTCATCTGTCCGGCTCTGGCCACAAGACCTCATCCACATCACAGGCAATGTCCTCAGGTGCTAGGCATCGGGGAAAATATTGCATTGTGTGCTGAATCCACCCTTGTATTGATTCCACCTCAATGTCTCCGCATGCCTCTTTCATTGCTTGCAGAAGAGTCATGCGGGCGTGTGGTTGTCGATCATAAACTTTCCACCGCCATTCTGAAAAGAATTCCTCAATTGCATTTAGAAAGGGGCTGTAAGGGGGCAGGTATAAAAGTCTGAAATTATTATGGTTGTTGAACCACTCTTGGACCAGAGCAGCCCTGTGGAAACTTACATTGTCCCAGATGATAACAAACCTATGCTGCTGTGGTCTGTCATGCACAACTACATGTAGTGCATCTAGAAATGCAAGGATCTGTCCTGTATTGTAGGGACCTACAGTGGCATGATGATGCAAGACTCCTTGGACACTTATTGCTGCACACAAAGTGATATTTCCCCCACGCTGCCAAGGGACATTTACTAATGGCCCTTTGTCCAATTACGTTACGGTCCCGACGCCTGGTTTTGGCCAGATTGAAGCCTGCCTCATCCACGTAGATGAACTCATGTGGCAGTTCAGCGGCATCAAAATCCATAATTGTCTGTAACAGAAAAAGATTTAATAGTGTTACTGAAAACACAAACAGTAACTACAATGTCTATATTGTCACGGGCTGGGTATGTAGGGGCTGGGTTGGGTCAGTATAGATAACAACTACAAGCTATAGGCAGGTCAAGTGGCAACAAAAACACTTATTCCCACATCACAATATATAGTATGTAAAGTAAAGTACACCTGCACATAATCACGGCGCAGATCCTTGACCCTGTCACTGTTTCTCTCAAATAGAAATGCTGACCCTGTTGATATTGTTGAATACTTCTCTATTTGCAATTATGCGTTGTTGCAACTCACAAAGTCGTATTGCATTATTTTCTCGCACCATTTCAATGATTGCAAGCTCTTGTTGTTGAGTGAAGAGCCGTGCCCTTCCACCTTGAGGAGGTCGTCCAACCAGAAAATGCCACCACAAGATGTCATAGATAGGTTATTTTTCACAAAATGTACTTTCAAACTGTGAACACCACTGTAACATCACAAAAGTATTCCTTTATATATACTTCACATCAGTACCTATTTTTGAAAAGTACTGTAATCCTGTTATTCAAATCATCATGCTACACACACAGTAGGTGAAAACTTGAGGATATACCTGTTCTCCAGTCGGAATGGTCCACGTCCGACTATCCTCTGTCTTTGTCCTCCTCTTACTCGGAGTCTCATTGCCTCCATTATTACAACGATCTCAAAATGTCTTATCTGATGCCTATTTGTAGTGCTAAGGCTCAGACTGATTGGTGTTCTGTTTTCTGTTCAAGTGCTTTCGGCTGTGTATGTAAGTGCCTACGATTACTAGTGGAGTTGTGCATTTTTAACAGAGTGTTTTCCCAATGAAAACAGTTGATTTCGTTTTTGAACAAAGTGTCTAATCTAAGAAAACGTGTGAAGTGTTCCGCAGTAAGTGTGTTACAGAATTGCAAACAAAGTATAAAGTTGACAATGTGTTTAAGCAATGGTTAAAGTATATTTAAGTTATGCTACAAGAAGATAGGGTTTTGAGGCTTTAGGTGTAAGCATTTGGTTTTAGTGTGTAAGCAATGGGCAAAAATTGTAACATAAAAGAGTGC
This sequence comes from Triplophysa bombifrons, assembly GCA_029783895.1. NCBI lineage: Eukaryota > Metazoa > Chordata > Actinopteri > Cypriniformes > Nemacheilidae > Triplophysa > Triplophysa bombifrons. Next base: position 13,089,119 of record CM056455.1, read on the forward strand.
ACATAGCGCAAAGAACAAGAATGAGCTTTAGAAAAAAAAATCAATAAAACAATAAACTACTGTAAAGTAGAAGATGAAGATGACCTTACAAGACAAGAAAAGTTAAAAAACCAAAGAACTATATGAACACATGCAACACATTACAGTTTACAGGCGACTTACAGAGAAGATAAAGGAAAAAATACAGTGAATTGATTTGTCAATAGGAGGCAAAGTAAAAAATATGACATTCTCTGCATATTTGGACCAATTTCGCAAAATAATTCCATATTTTCTGCAAAAATACAGAACAGGTAAAAATGGGTTTACCCGTGCTACAGATACAGAATAGTGTATATCTCTGATATAAAGTGTGTACTGTAATTATACTGTATGTTTACAGTAAGTAGTAAAGCCCAGTAGATGATTCTAGGATAAATAATTACCGTTTCTCCTATTGATATTATCCTGAGATTCTGATTGGTGTGTCATAAGTTTTGCCACTGAATGTTTACTGATGGATAAATGTGTGCTATTTGAGTTTACATCTTTACACTTCAGTTCATTATATTGTGTGTTTGTGTTTTATGAATGAGAACATGGTTAAACCTTTGAAAAATGAGGCTGTTTTGTGTGGGGTTTTTACAAGTCGGTGTGTTGTTGTGAGAATGTGTTTATAGTTGTAAAAAATGGTGAATTGTTTCATGAATTGTGTGTTAGCAATCGAGAAAAACTGATATATGTTTCACTTTGATAATGCTGTTTTTTCAACAACATCAAAAGAAGGGAGAACGTATTAATGTGGACATGCTTTTAATGGGGACTTTGATGCTCACTTTAAATATTAGTCAGACATTCTTTGTAATGGCAATGGCATTTTATTTATGTAGATCTATTAATTTCAACCAATGTGCTTTAACATCAAAAGAGACAAAAATAGCATAACAAAAATAACAATTAACTATAAAAAGCCTTATCAAACAGAAATATGTTAAACCTAGAATTAAAGGAAGACACGGATGGAGCCTTTTTTTATTGAAATGGGCAGTGCATTATATGAGCATGTTTATGAGTCCCTGTAAAAAATCTAGCAGCTGCATTTTGGACCAGAAGTAGTCAGGACATAGAAGACTGACTAATCCCAAAAAATAGTGAATTACAATAGTCAAGTCTGGACGTGATGAATGCATGAATGACTTTCTCAAGATTTTTAAACGAGAGAAAAGTCTTAACACTTGACTGAGGTCTCTTGTAGAGCCTCAAAAGAAAACGGTTTATTGAGGGTTGTACATAGAACCTTTTCTTTTGAGAGTTGTGGCGCCTGAGACTGATCAGACATGCAATAACTAGTTACTGTTTATTTCTAAAATATAACAACAACACCCCTCTCCCAATTCACGAGTTCACCTACACAGATAATAGAGTAGTTTGAAGGTATGCGTATTTGGCATGCTGTCGGGGAGAGGGCTCCGAGCTCGTTCATTCTTCCGAGCTCAGAGCACTCCCCCCTGTCCGGGGTGAGGGCTCCGAATCCGGCATTAGCCTGAACCCGGAACACTCCCCCCCCCCTTTTTTGTCCTGCTGGAGACGAGGGGCTCCAGGTGAGGAGCCGGGGTGGTGGTGGGATGCTTGAGACTGAAGAGAGAGTGAAGGTAAGACGTCTTGACTATTTATAGAGACACTCTCTCTCTCTCTTTGAAGTGATAGGTTAATTGTTGTGATTGCTGACAGCCGACCAGCCGAGTTAATTATCTGCTCCTGCTCCTCCCGAACTTAGTTTAGTAAAACACCATTTCACGAGTTCACCTACACAGATAATAGAGTAGTTTGAAGGTATGCGTATTTGGCATGCTGTCGGGGAGAGGGCTCCGAGCTCGTTCATTCTTCCGAGCTCAGAGCACTCCCCCCTGTCCGGGGTGAGGGCTCCGAATCCGGCATTAGCCTGAACCCGGAACACTCCCCCCCAAGAGATGCAACTGGTGCAAGACAGCAGCCGCATACGCACACCCCCCCCCAAAAACGAGGCTGGTATTGGCTGCTGGTGACCCGGCCTTGGTATGAACGCTGATTTGTGGAGTCTTGAAGAGACTTCGGGTGTAACTGAAGCAGGGAATTTGAGGTTTCCTGGAGAAAGATGCCGGCTGATCGGAGGGATGAATGAAGCAAGGGATGTAGATTGAGGCATGGGCCCTTGGGGGGCGGTCTCTGCTGCGATGTAAGAGAGTGATGTCTGCTGCTACGGGACATTAATGGAGGCGCGGGCCTTGTGGGGAGGTCACTGCTGTGGTTTTGGCCTTTAAGGGAGTGGTCCGATGCTACGGAACGTCTAAGGAGGCACTGGCCCTTGTGGGCGCTGCTGCCGTACTGGCCTCTGAGGTCGTAATGTCTGCTCCTGCAAGAACCTGGAAATAGGCGCGGGCCCTTGAGGGGCGGTTGCTGCTGCGATGCTGGGCTCTAAGTGAAATATGTCTGCTGCTGCAGAAAATAGATGTATGCACGGGGCCTTGTGAGGTCGCTGCTGCGATGCTGGCCTCTCAGGGAGTGATGTCTCCTGCTGTAGGACGTAGCTGAAAGCACGGGCCCTTGTGGGCGGTCGCTGCTGCGATGCTGTCCTCTAAGTTAATGGTGATTGCTGCTGAATGGCGTAGATGAGGCACGGACCCTTGTGGGGCGGTCGCTGCTGCGATGCTGGCCTCTAGGGGAGTGATGTTTGCTGCTGCAGAACATGGATGGAGGCACGGGCCCTTGAGGGGCGGTCGTTGCTGCGATGCTGGCCTCTGAATGTAGGATGTCTGCTGCTGAGGAACGTAGATGGAGGCACGGGCCCTTGAGGGGCGGTCGCTGCTGCGACGCTGGCCTCTGAATGTAGGATGTCTGCTGCTGCAGAAAATAGATGGAGGCATGGGCCCTGGTGGGGCGATTGCTGCCGCGATGCGGGCCTCTGAGTGGATGATGTCTAATGCTGTAGACCATGGATGGAGGCACGGGCCCTTGAGGGGCGGTCGCTGCTGCGATGCTGGCCTCTGTATGTAAGATGTCCGCTGCTGCAAGACATTGATGAAGGCTCGGGCCCTTATGGGGCGGTCGCTTGCTGCGATGCTGGCCTCTGTGTGTAGGATGTCTGCTGCTGCGGAAACATGGATCGAGGCACGGGCCCTTGAGGGGCGGTCGCTTGCTGCGATGCTGGCCTCTATGTGTATGATGTATGCTGCTGCAGAAAAGAAGGATGGAGGCGCGGGCCCTTGAGGGGCGGTCGCTGCTGCGATGCTGGCCTCTGTGTGTAAGATGTCCGCTGCTGCAAGACATTGATGAAGGCTCGGGCCCTTATGGGGCGGTCGCTTGCTGCGATGCTGGCCTCTGTGTGTAGGATGTCTGCTGCGGAAACATGGATCGAGGCACGAGCCCTTGAGGGGCGGTCGCTTGCTGCGATGCTGGCCTCTATGTGTATGATGTATGGTGCTGCAGAAAAGATGGATGGAGGCGCGGGCCCTTGAGGGGCGGTCGCTGCTGCGATGCTGGCCTCTGTGTGTAAGATGTCCGCTGCTGCAAGACATTGATGAAGGCTCGGGCCCTTATGGGGCGGTCGCTTGCTGCGATGCTGGCCTCTATGTGAAGTTTGTAGGATGTCCGCTGCTGCAAGACATTGATGAAGGCACGGGCCCTTATGGGGCGGTCGCTTGCTGCGATGCTGGCCTCTATGTGAATGATGTATGCTGCTGCAGAAACATGGATGGAGGCGCGGGCCCTTGAGGGGCGGTCGCTGCTGCGATGCTGGCCTCTATGTGTATGATGTATGCTGCTGCAGAAAAGATGGATGGAGGCGCGGGCCCTTGAGGGGCGGTCGCTGCTGCGATGCTGGCCTCTGTGTGTAAGATGTCCGCTGCTGCAAGACATTGATGAAGGCTCGGGCCCTTATGGGGCGGTCGCTTGCTGCGATGCTGGCCTCTATGTGAAGTTTGTAGGATGTCCGCTGCTGCAAGACATTGATGAAGGCACGGGCCCTTATGGGGCGGTCGCTTGCTGCGATGCTGGCCTCTATGTGAAGTTTGTAGGATGTCCGCTGCTGCAAGACATTGATGAAGGCACGGGCCCTTATGGGGCGGTCGCTAGCTGCGATGCTGGCCTCTAAGGGAGTGAAGTCTGCTGCTGTAGAACATGGATGGAGATGAAGGCCGGTGTGGGGCGGTTGCTGCCGATATGCTGTGGTTGGCGTGGAGTGGTACCCTCTGCGGAGGGTAGAAATGCATTTGGTTAGTATATCCAAGGTTATGGGTTGTCTTTTGTCCGGGGAGGCGGGTTGAGATCTTTGAATTCCTTTGATGAGCATGGAGGTTTGAGGACTGGATATAGCTGTGCAGGTTGAGTTAAAAATAAGTTTGTGGAAGAATTGGATTCCGCTAAGGTACCCTTTAATTGAGGTGGCTTGCAGGTTTTTGTTGATATTTAGGAAGGATATGAAAGAGGTGATGGTTAGTAGAGAGACTCGGGAAAAGGCATGTTGTATGTTTGGTGGAATGACTTGAAACTCCTCCACGCGGTAAGGTAAGATTGAAGGGTCCTGAATGAGACGGCTTGGATGATGGAATTGAATGAAGAATCTAGAAGAGATCTTAGCGGGTGATTTACGGGAATATCAGTTCCGAATAGGGAGGTACTGGTGTTGGGAGGGGGTCCGCCTCTGGTGCTAGCCGCCTGAATTTCTGGAAGGCAAAACGGGAAAGAGCGTCGGCTATTTGGTTTGCAGAACCGGGAACATGCTTAGCCGAAACGATAAACTGATCGCTAGCCGATATCCATGTGAGACGTCTAAGGAAAGGCATCAGTGCGGAAGAATGTGAACGGCCTTTATTGATGCAGTGCACTGTCGCTTCGTTGTCGCAATGAACGGTAATGCTTAAGGCGGACCATTCCTTCCCCCATAAATATGCGGCAGCTACGAGAGGGTACAGCTCGAATAAAGCTGAGGACAATAGTGACTGAGGTAGTTCTAGGAGCTGCGGGGGCCAGGTGGAGGCGAACCAGCGTCCTTGGTAATATCCTCCGAAACCAACGGAGGGGGCGGCGTCGGTGAACAATTGGATGTCGACGGGGAGATCGCGCATGTCCTTGTAAAAGAAGGACAAGCCGTTCCATTGATTTAGGAATTTAATCCATAAACCGAGCTCGTCGAGGCATGCGCTGGTTAAGGTTATTGGGTCCTCTAGGGCGTGAGCTGAGGAAGCGAGAGAGAGGAGGTGCGAAACGAACGATCTTCCTTGGGGAATGATACGCATCGCGAAATTGAGGTGACCGAGAACGGATAATAATTCGCGTTTGGAACAATGGGGTTTGTTTAGGAGAGTGGAAGCGATCAGAATTGATCTGTCGATTTTTTCTTTGGGCAAGGAAGCCTGAAAATTCAGCGAGTCCAGATTAATGCCCAGGAATTCGATTGATGTGCTCGGACCCGAAGTTTTTTCTTGGGCTAGTGGGATGCCGAGCTTGGCGAAGACTATTTGGACTATTGAGAGATGCGCGGCTGGGATTGAGTCTGGACGTGAGATAACTAGAAAATCGTCGAGAAGGTGAATGAGGTATGGAATGGCGTAGTTGTTAGAGAGAATCCAACAGATTGCCTCTGACAGCATGTCGAAAATTTTTGGACTGCTTCTGCAACCGAAAGTGAGGCGAACGGAAAAATAGTATTGATTTCGCCAGTGAATGCCGAACAGATGCCAAAAGTCTGGGTTGATGGGCATTACTTTGAAAGCGGAGGTGATGTCGACTTTAGCGAGCCAGGCGCCGCGTCCGGCGGTTTTGATGAGTTTAATCGCTTGGTCGATGTCGTGGTATAGAAGGGAAAACTCTTCTAGCGGTATGAGGCTGTTAATGCTTGGGTACGGGGAATTGTGGGGGGACGACAGGTCGAAAATGAGTCGTTTTTTACCTGAGAATTTTCTTGTAGCTACGCCGATGGGGCTGATGCGGAAGGTTGTAAACGGGGGAGCGGCGAAGGGGCCGATCATGAAGTTTGAGTCGATTTCATTTTTGATTAGAAGATCGACCGTTTCGGGTTCGGCAAGCGCGGACTGCAGGTTGGGGCAGACTAGGCTTACGGACGGTAGACTCTCGATACCAGGGTTGAAGCCGTTTGAGAGACCGGACAGAACGTAATCAGTAAAGCTTGAGTCGGGGTGAAGAGATAGTTCAATGGACAAATTGGAAACATTCACTGGAGTCGATAAATACTGTTTACGGTTTTTATTTGAAGCTTTGTATACTTGGCACACGATGTAGGCGTGCGCACCACCGCAGAAGCTGCAAACGTGCAGGTAGCGGCACCGCTGGCGTGAGCAGGCGCCAGTGTTAAATTTTCTGCATGGTTCACCTCCTGAAGCCTGTCGCCGATCGGAATCGGGCAGAGGTGGATTGACAGGGTGTGATGGGAAGCGTGGGACGTAGCCTGTGGATTTGGTGCGAGGTGAGTCCGGGCATGGGGAAGATGAGTGAACCAACGGGCAAGAAGTGGTGTTGTGGGCGACGGATCTGCAGACCGCGCATGAAAAATTCTTGCACCCGAGAAAAACTCGGTTGTGCAGCTCAGTGTCCAGTGCCCCCCAGTAAGGACACTGGTTCCATTGAGCTACGCGGATGGCACATTTGGCAGAAAATAAACGATGGTAAGTATAAAAATGGGTTCCTCCGTAAGAAAGCGCGAGCTCCGCGACTATAGCGAGGTAGTCGGTGAGCTCGCGCCTCCTATGAGGGAATGCCGTGCTGATTATCTCTAAATAACGAGAAAAGGCTACAGTGAATTCTGGAAATGTTAAAGTGCGTGAACTGCTGTGTGTTGTGTTTTTAAGAGTGAGAGAGAGATCGCCGTAGGTGATTTGGCGATCTGTTGACGGAGGTGAGAGTGGAGATAGGAGAGTGTAGAGGTCTACGTCCGCACCTGCCAGAATCTGAGCTTTAATGTTTGCCGTCACTGGGGGCGGCTCCAGGGCCGGGGCGTTGGGCGGGACCGGCATCGGTGCTGCTGATGCCAGTGTGAAGGAGGGGCGAGTCTGAGGGAGAGCCATTAGCGAAGGGATGGCGTCCGCTGGGACTATTTGCGAGGCCGGTCTTGCGCTGTTCTCATTGACTGTGCCGGAGACCTGAGGGAAGGCGGAGAAGTCGTAAACCTGAGCCTGAGACGTCAGTGGAGGCAGCCTCGCACTGGAAAATGAAGGCGGGGCCGCAGGCCATTGGCTGGGAAAAGGATTGGAGGAGAGAGCGAGGATGTGTGGGTGAGCTGGGGCCACTTGCGGAGCCATGCTCGCGCTGCCGGGGCGGCTCGTTGTGTGGTGGGCTTGAATGTTGCCTGATGGTGCTGCGTGCTGGAGCTCTGCTGAGCGGAGAAGAGACTGCGGGTGGTCGGTTCTGGCGTCCGGGGCGCGGCCCAAGCTTGCAGAGGGAACGCTCCGGCGGTTTTCGGACCTGAGGCCCCACTTCGTTGGAGTCTGACCCGGCCGTAGATACGGGGAATCGCGGACTTGCCTCGGCTTTCCTGTTGCCCTCGTCTGGGTGACAGTTCGCGCATTCCGGGAATCCGGCTGGAGGGAGGAGTACATGCCGTATAGTTCGGCTTTGTTCAATCGGCGCGAAAAATGGACGTCTGCTTTGATTAGCGCTTGCCGTAATCCTACAACCGTCCACATCTCGATAGGCGGGAGGTCGGGGAGGATGGACGCGTAAGAGGAAGCTGGAGACGTCGATGCCTGCCTGGAAGGCGGTGGTGACTGTGTGCCACTGCGTCTCGGGGTAGAGGAGGAAGCGCGGGAAAGCCGACGGCCTCTTGGAGTAGCCGCGGGTTTTGACGTTTCCCGGCGTGCGCTGCTGGGCTGGCCGTCGTTTGTGGACGCCGAAGGACCCGGAACTTCGATGGAGTTATCCATTTGGGTTGTTTCGTTCTCTGACATTCTGTAATTGGAAATACCAATGCTTGAGACTGAAGAGAGAGTGAAGGTAAGACGTCTTGACTATTTATAGAGACACTCTCTCTCTCTCTTTGAAGTGATAGGTTAATTGTTGTGATTGCTGACAGCCGACCAGCCGAGTTAATTATCTGCTCCTGCTCCTCCCGAACTTAGTTTAGTAAAACACCATTTAGCAAGCTAGTCGCCAGGGAGTCTAACTCCAATCTGCAACTAACACCAAGGTGCAGGACCGGATATATGGTGACCATAGCAACCCACATCAAACCATCAAGATAAGAGTATTTTATGAGCGAATGGATTGTAGGGAGACAAACTCTATTCACGCACTTTGGAGCCAGACATACAATCCTAAATACATCTATGTTGAAATGTACATATATTCATTTAAAATATTTCCATGTATTGATGTTCTTGTTATTATGTCTGTCTTAAACATTAATCCTAAGTAATTTAAATGACCGTGTGTATAACAATTAACTCTCCCTCCAATGATGCCATCTCCTAAATGGATCAGTCACGTCTGTAGGATGTGACATCCTGACATCTTAAAAGAGACCACCGTCTCTTCCATTTTTGTGCAGTGCTTTCTCTCTTTTCTCTTCACCCGTGTGCCAGTCTGCGGCCTTGTCTTTCCATATACAGATCCTCTGCATCAAACTGGTTCTCTATGATCACATCCAGACAAGATCAACTGGAGCCAACAAGATCAACAAGATTCTTCTCTCTGCTTCAACCTCAACCTTCTTCCAATGCTAAACTGTATGTGTGTGCATGTTAGATTAGAATGTTTCCAGTCTAGGTAATAAAGTCCTGATTTATGTCACACGTGATGTTGTTTGTAGTTCATGCTCATAATCTGGAGTCCCTAAACATGCAGATTTTGGCTTCCTGCTCGTACTCCTAAGTGATTTCCCCAAATCATGAATTTGATCAAAATAAGTATAATTGATCATAATCAATTAAATTCCTCCCATTTTGGGCTGATATTTGTTTCCCTTGCCAGGGGTGGTGGAGAATATATTACTTCTAATTGTGATCAAAGCTAATGATAATTCTTACAAATTTGGTGAAGAATAGTGTTTAAATAACACTGTTACTCATTGAATCCCGACACAGTGTGTACAAATTGTTGGATGTCGACCAGAAAAAAATGGGCCAGACTAGCGGACCAGATTAATTTAAATGCAGCTGGCTAAAGAAAATTATGGAAACAGAGACGCTTTAAAGAGTAAGTAGCATTAGATCATGAAAATTACATTTCATCCAGTGTGTTATGTTGCCGTGTTTAATAGTAAAACAGTCTGCCAAGTTATAAGCCCGAAGGTGAATAAATATCAAAGTTAGTGGCCTGTAAAAAAGGGAGTTGACTCTGAATCCCGCAAACGAGACGTGAACGAGTACTGGTGCGTATCTACGTCACTATACATAATCCCCGCCTACGTTTTGCTGGGACTGCCGCGAAAACTTCACTCTCCTTCCCCAAAATACCGTTGCTCGATCCTGATGCGTGTGCCGTCCAAAACCCTTTGTTCTACGTTGTGAAACTTAGTGCGACAAACAAAATAAACCATCACATAAAATCTAGGTCTGGTCCTCTCTTGTTCTACATTACGGTCGCTCGTCCTTTAATGCTTCTGATCTCCACCAAAGAGATGCGATACCCGTGTAACACAGCTGACACTCATTATCATCACTCGCGTCATTCCCTCAGAGCTCTCGTCCCACCTTGCTCTTTACAAACGCGTTTGACCAATCACATGACACTATGCTAGCATAAAGGAGGGGATTTGATGGATGAATCGCGGAACTAATCATGAGAGTCAGTCAAAAAGTAAGGGAAGAATAATTACCTATTATTGTGACATAATAGTGTTTTTACACCTTCTATGTACATAAACTTGTTGTTGGACACTCCATAAACCAAAGTAGGACAATACAAATAATATGCTACTTAATCTTTAAGGTTTATTAGGTCCAAGATGTGGACCTCTCCACATAGGAGTGACAGCTTCACAAAGTCAATAATGTAAAAGACAGCACTACATTGTAGAAATTAAATTTTGAGCTTACTTTTTGAGAAAATTATTACACAATGAACATTCATTACATTAATAATGTAATAATGCTATGAATTAATGTTGTGTATTATCTTTAGATGAATCCTTGGAATATTTCTATGTTGGGTGACCCTTTTGTTACAGAAGCATCAGTCATTCATCTACTGTAGAATAATTTATTTAAAAATCTGATTTGCAGGCTTCAATATTGATTAAGTCATAAAATATTCTAATACTTTAAACCACACATCTCTATACAACAGAATACAATACTGCTAACAGGAGTTGTGATATGTTTTAAAAATATGACCTTTTGAATTTATTTATTTGTAAAAGTGTTTCAACAAAGACTAATGGAAACGAAAATAAATTACATTGAGCCACTTGATAAGTACACAGACAAATAACGGCTTCTAGAATCAAAAGAGTTTAGTCTACTGATGGGTTATGTCTCACCTCCCAATGTTTAGGGTCATTCCATCAAAGAGTGCTCCAACATGGATGGCCTGATAGCATTGTGTACCAGATAAATAGGGTTTTGTTTGTGACTCCACTGCCCTTTCCTTACCTCCATTTAGAGAAGGGGATCAGGGACCATCAGCACAAATGGACAGCCCGAAGAATAGAGCAATTCCTCCTGGGATGATAATGTCAAAAAATGGGAGGGTAAAGAAAAAAGGAATGACAGATAAACCAATACATTCATGATGGCCACTCAACTTCTCTTTTCCTATCGACAATGACATGTCCATCAAACCAGAAGTCTTTCTTATACATGTGTCCTATTGAAAGTAAACAGGGTTAAAATGTCCAGTAGTACTGAATGAGGTTAGTTTCAAGAAACAGCGTGTTTTTTTTAATTCCAGTAGCCTTTAAGTCTATCACAGACATGAACCTGATTTTCTTTTGTTGCACATGAGAAGAAGGTGGTACTTGTGGGTGGGACATTTCCATTACCTTGATTCTACTGGCCAATATAAAAAAGTGCAGCATGAGTCATCAACACAAATGGACAGTAAGTTTTAAATGTTTATGATGAGTTTAAAATGAAAGGCCATTAAATGCAAAACCATAAAACTGAGCCATTGTCCAAGATCTCCTTCTATCTGTTCTTAGGACTGGTATTTACATATTTACAACCAGATTCAATTCACCCATGTGCATCGCTCTACAGTACATCAGAAGTCAAAGTCTGTCCGTAATGCCCGCTGTAAACATGCGCTTTTAATGACAGGCTTTTAATCTTTAATCTTAGAAAGCTGCTGATATACTTCAGAGGTTCTGGCTTAGCCATCTAATTTCATTTTGCAATGGCATATTTTACATGTATGTATGTACGTGAGACCACATGTTCTTTCCCAAATGAGTGTGAAGCAGAGCCTGGCAAGTCCAATTCAAGCACTCATAGGCAGTAAATAACATATTATTTAACACATAGAATAATGGCTTTCCTCACAAGAATCACCCTGTCCCACACAGCTGTCAGAAAGAGGTAAAGCCACAAGGCCCATAAATTAAATATATAGTAGAGGAGAGACGTGAGCGATTATATCAAACCATGAAGACAATATAAGGGCTTGAGTACCTGATGTATGGCATGCATATTGAGCACATCTCTCTTGGATGTAGATGCAATGAATGATATTCATTAATAGGAATTTGTGTTAATTGAGGAAAATGAACAAAATGACTAAACATAAGGGCACATAATAATGTTTCTGCAGTATAATTCAGTGTAATTGATTCAAACATAGGACCATACACATTTTTGTGAATCCATTATAAATGTTTTAATTCATGGAAACGTTCACCCAAAAATAAAAATTCTGTCATTTACTAACCCTCAGGTTGTTTCCGAACCTGAATACATTTGAACCTTTGTTCTGATGAACGAAATGAGAAAGATATTTGGAAAAATACTTGTAACCAAACAGTTCTTGGTCACCATATTAGGAAAAATTACAATGAGGGCCAAAAGTGCTCCATAACTGTTTTCCTACATTCTTCAAAATATCTTCTTTTGTGATCAACAGAACAATAACATTTTCAAAGATTTTTTCCTACAATGGTATTCAGTGATGGCCAAGAACTGTTTGGTTACAAAGCATTCTTCCAAACAAAGAAAGTATACAGATTTGGAACCACATGAGTAAATGAAGACAGCATTTTCATTTTTGGGTGAGCTGTTCCTTTAATGCTTTCACATGTTTCGTGCAGATACCACATATACTTAATTTGACTATTTTGGGGGTTTCATCATATTCTGTGTGATGTTAAACTGTTGTGACTGACAGCACATAAAAAAATCATAAGAACACGGACAGTATTTCACAGTGTTTAATGATGATGAAACTGATGATGGTGGATGAAATTCTGCCATGCAAGGACAGCAAATGACTTTAATTAGCTCTATCTGGATTTCAATTCTTAATACATTTGCCTTTAACATTGTATTTTTATGACAAAGTGTGAGTGTCATTTGAATTCGAGTTCTTTTATAAGATCGGTCACCTGCCACATTCCCTTGTAAACATTCCATCAATTTCTGGTTTGACATTTGTTAAGAATTTTCAAGATTACATCTTCAAACATGACATGACAAGGTTCACGTGTAAGAAGCTCTTATATGTGTTATAGCCTCTATTCAAAAAGATACAGATCAATTCAAATAGAAAAATGAGATCACAAAAAAAATTGGACCTAAAGAGCAAAGAATATCTCAACAAATTTACAGTTAACAGTCTACATATGCCCACAAAAATCCTGGATGTGTCCTTTGTGTTCGGCCTCAGTGGACCACTGTCATATCAGGTTAATGTCACGCAAGAACATTATTTACACTGTTTGCTGATAAGATTTTGAACGATAGAGCTGTTGCCAAGGAATGGCAAACATATTCCCAGGCCTCCATGCTTTTCCAGCAGCACTCCAATGCATATATTTTTACCGTTGAGGTGAAAGGTCAGGCCAAGCAATGTATACATAAGCCAACAAGAACCGTTTAAGCACGTGGTAAATGTTTTCATATTTCGCAGAGACCTTGAACTCAGAAAGTGACTGGTTGTCACGTTGGTCTACCGTTTCATCCCCCAAAAAATCAGTAATTTTTTGTGTATTTTCACATCTAATGGAATTTCTTATGACACTATGTCTATAGGCGATAAACCTTCCAATCTTCTCTAACCTTGCTATTTAGATAAAATGTCAAACAAAACAAATTGTGTTTATTTTTAGTGTCAAGCAACAATGGATGTGTGTATCTTGTTAAAAGGTGCAGAGAAAAATAAATGAACAGAGTCCAAACAAATGTTTTGGTGTGTAACGTTTTAAAGGGGTCTTGCGTCAGAGGTGTGACCTCTCTCTCAACGAATCAAAGCCACCTTATGTCAGGCCAGGGAAATGAAAAATGGTTATCACCAGCCCAGGAGACCAACGCTCCTGTGACATGTGGCAGCCGGGCCTATTTCACAGAGGAAACACTAGGCAAATGAAAACTTAATATATATGTTAATGAAAGCAAGCATGGTTTCTTTACCAAATAAAACAGCATGTGAACTTACACAGAGGTCAACAGAATCTATCTTTCTATCTACCTACCTATCTATCCATCCATCAATCCATCTATCTATTCCATCCAATGATCTATCTATGTCTTATAATTTATTCGTCTGTGTGTTTCTTTTGCATTACGCCCTCAAGAAACATCATACATTTGATTATAGACATGCCATAGAAATGTAGGACAATGATTGACTTTGATTGATAGTCTTATCAACCTTTGACACAAGATATAAAAAGCAGAGGCATGACCTCTTTTATTGGTATGACAATGACACACAAAGACACGAAATACAAATCAAGATGTTTAACATTGATCCAATGTTATTTTCCTTCAGAGTTTAATTTATTGTATATACCCTCACAGTGTAACTTCCCCACAATTAGTTCTCAATTAGTAAATATTCTGTGTTATTCTCCCCCAGAGGACAAACCAAAAGTCAAAGCTGTGCTACTTTCAGGTGGAATTATCCCAATGTCATTGACTTCCAATTCAGAAAACACAAGACAGTGAAAGAGAGAATGTGTGTGTGTAAAAGAGTAACACCTCTGAGGTCTGCACATAACACACAGGTATGACCTCTACTGTTTGCTTGTGAATAATGGGGACTATTAGTCTGTTGGTAGAACACGTTCAGAGAAGCAGTCATTCTGGTCTCTGCATCCTGCTACAAAAGACACTGATGTGTTGCCATGTTTTGCATACTTCGCCCTCAAAGCGTGTGGTTAGTACGGAAGGTTAAGTTGGAAGGGTAGGAATTGCTCTATTCGTTACAGTAATGTCCCCGGCGGTAATATACATTCCCCACGTGATGTTCTTTGTGGGGAGGGCATCATTTATTCCTGCCTTTTATCCAAACACATGTATTTAGATTCCTTCTATTCATTTCCCATTACCCCACTGTTGCTATGATGTCAGAGCGAAACCTTTTCCATCCTGATTTAATCACATGAGGTCAGATAACTAGATCACACTTTTATTAGGTTGAATGAGTTTTCGTAGGTTTGCTCAAAGCTATTCACATGCAGGCATCATTTTGAAATTAAGAACATCTGTCATCTAATTTCTGGTCTGTTAATTGTTGTAGAAACACTAATCGCTAGAAAGGACATAAGAAGTGTATTCCTTTGGCATTGTAAGGTTTTATATAATAACGAGGTGGTATATTTTGTTAAACAAACATTATTATAGAATACGTTCAATAATATTTGAAAATGCTAGGTGAAAACCTAGCATTTGCATCTGTGGTGTGATGTTACAAACCTCATTCCTCAGTTAACAAAACAAAACAAACCAAAACTTCTTATACACATTGGAAAATATAAAGAACTGCAAGCATTTAACCCTCCTGGCCTCTTAGTTAAGGGGTCACACTTGGCTCCTTCGCGGTCAAAAGTGAGCGAAACCCTTAATTGTAACTTCTTCTTTTTTAGGAAAATTATTACAATGCATTTTTGTTCAGCATACTTTGCATTTTGAGAGAATTTTATGTTACTAATATTTCTGCAATAACTATTATCCATTTTATTCCCTTCCAAAACAATACAAATTCTAAAAATAATTAGTTACATCAGGTCAAAACAGATACCAGGTCGTTAAAATAATATTATTTTTAAAGCAGATTAGTGTCATCTGGTTGTAAAAGTAAAAATATATGTAATGGCATGGTATGTCTTCTAGGTTCCTGTCTCTGTGTGTATGTGAGCACGTGTGTTAGTGAGAGAGAGAACAAGTCTCTTTTGTATTTTTATTTCATTTATTGATTTTATTTGACATATTCTCAAAAAAATGTGTGTGCTCACATAGCTAATGCAACAAAAGTTACCAAGTGTCTTCTTATTCCAATGAGGCTATGAGAGACTCATTTATTCTATAAAGTTATTATGCAGTCTTTCAACTTGGCATTTAACATGTGAAGTCGCTTAACCTTTCACATGAAACACCGATGAATGCCAACAAGTACACCCAGAAATGAATGCGTAGCAGATAACCAAAACTTCACTTAAACACTCTTGAAGAGAATGATTTAAACATCCACACAGCTCAAATACCCAACATTTTATACAAAAAAAATTGATTTAGGCAAATTGCATGTGTTTTGGCAGATTTGTGCAAAAGGTTAGTTACAATTCTAAACAGTATACACAATAACTAAAAGCATATAGCTTGTTGATCGAAACTGATTAGCTGATTTTCAATGAAACTGTCAATCTCTTCAAAACTTCTGAACATTCTTTCATCGTGTTAACCATCACGTGCAAAATGATCCATTCAGTTATCAATATCTATAAGGCATGCATGTATATTCTGTGAATAACTATGACATGCAAAGTTTGCAATGTCCGCTAAATTGCTAATTGTCTGCATTGCTGCACAACACTAAATACGATCAACCAACCAATAAAGCAGATTTGTAAGCCTATATGTACATGGAGTTTTCCCACAGCACAATCACAGAGTTTATAACTGAAGGGATTTTTTTCTGCATGGAGGTGGAAAGATAGATATCTCTGTTAGATGGTATGAATGCTGCTTGTGAAAACAGATACAGTACTCACTGGAGGGGATCCTTACGCCACTCAAGGAGATATTCATTGATGTCATTGTGTAACATGTTGTTTACTGTAACATGTATAACAAATTTACACAAACAAATAAATGTTATAAATCTTTGTTCTGGGTACTTCAGTGCTGATTATGCCCAGTTAATCTTTACCTACTATAAATTTTATAACATTTTCTTGGATTACAGTAAAAAGTGTCATAAAGTAGAGTATAAATGAAATTTTTTATGCCATGTTGGCATTGTGAAAATGAATCTAAACACTTTCTATTTTTTTGGCACTGGCCAACTGTCTGACTGCAAAGCTAGCTTTTGAAGCAGTAAACTAAATGTTTTGAATCAAATACTACATTTTGCAGACATGCAATAGTGTTTTGATGTTTGTACCAACTGTGGGCTATATATATATATATATGCATCTATAAAGCATATTAGGATTCCAAAGGAGACCATAACAGTGACAGGGTGGGATCATCTTAAGTATAAACATGAAATGTTGATTTGAAAATAAGAGACCTAACATTGAAATAATAGATTTGAAATACCACAGCTTTGTAGGAAACAGGCAGTCGTAATACAAAAAAATCTTTGCTTAGAGAATGTCACTATTGTCCAATAAGAATAATGCATTCCTGAGACCTGTGTAATATTGTCTAAATAGAAAAGACTATTATAATGTCTAGCAGATTGTAATTTTGCTAAATGAGTGTCGACCATTATATGGTCATAACTGTTCTCAGACAAAGATGAATGAAAAATCAGATTTTATTCTTAATACCGAATACTTGCAAAGCGTGCACCTGATCTGTGTACGCCCTGCTAGATTAAAGACAGGATCTTTACTCATTGTACTTCTGAGTCGCCAAATGTTCACATCATCCGTGGTGTCCTCTTCTACCTGAATGGCAAGTTAATGTTGCTCCAAATTAAATCATATCTCCATTGCATTAAATCAAGCTCTATATTATTATGCTGACAGTATCATGCGTTGCTTTATAGCTTTCATGATGAGAGAGACAAGATGTTAAAGAGTAAAAAATGACGAAGGGAGGTGTCAAGCAAAGACAAAATTATTACGGGCCGATGAAGAGATTAAAAATCTGTAAGACCAATACGGTCTTTTACAGCATTTCGTGAGGTGCGTGTATAAAGAAGCAGGGAAAAATGAAGTCATAAGCCACACATGAATTTATCAAATAGTTCATATCAGCGTTTGACATTTTTTTAATTATTTTTTGAAAAGCACACATCAGCATAAAAAAATTGTTATCTGAATTATTATTAAAGCGGTCATTTGAAACGCGGCTAAAACGAATATTATTGTTTGCTTTAGACATCATACAATGTGTATACACGATTTAAGGTTAGAAAACGCTGTATTTTCCACATACCATGCATGTTTGTATCTCCGTCTCTCTGAAACGTGCTGATATTTTACAAAACGCATCGCTCTGAAAAGCGAGGTGTGCTATGATTGGCCAGTTCTCTAGTGTGTAGTGATTGGTCCAATACTGCACGTAAATGTAGCACCTCTTACCATATTTGGAACATCAGGTTCCAAAGCAATTGTACTGACAGGTACGCCCACCTTACTTACGTATACATTTGGGAAGTCTTAGTCAAATAATACCACGAACTGACGTAGATTCGCCGGGGTGTGGTTATGCACGTCGATTCAGGCAGGTCCGGGTGAGCATTCGCTTCTACATAAAATACATCTTTTGTTCCGACACTTACATATTTGCAATTTTACGTGTCTAATACATGCATGGAAAACTTATAACACACCAAAGTCAAAGAAATACTCGTATTTCCTGCGATCATCCCTTTAAATCAACTCTTGCATCACGTGATGATCTGTGTGAAATGCAATGAGAACGCATTAATGCATTCAGAGGGAACTTCACCCTCCATTCTTTGATTCATCGCCTAAAAGCAAAGTATTGATTTTTCAAATGGTTTTACAAATCTGTGAAACACCTAGTGGGGTAGTTAAAAGATTGTAGAGCTTTAATAAATCACGCAGAAAGGGCGAAGGTTATCACAATGTACTGGAGCAAACAGGGCCTGTCAAAATGTACAATTTGTCATTAGTCTTTTAAACAGTTGTTAACTTACTGTCTTTCGTTGTAAAGTTGTTAGAAACAGCAGCAATTGAGTGAAACATACAGCTGAAATAGAGAACATGGATGCTAAAGCACAGATTTATTTTAATTACAAACCGATATACATCGTTTTTAAAAAAATGCTCGCTTGCTGTGGTACTATAGCTATGCGCTAACGACTGAAATATCGCTGTAATATGTATACAATAAACCAGCAGGGAAACCCATATTAAACCTTGTTCAATTTACGATCTACAATTTACACATACTGTACACTTACATCTAACAGTTTAATTATTAAACACTCTCTAGCCAACTAGGAAGTTATTAAAGAAAAACATAGAGCAACTAAATTTAAGTGCGAAAAAATAATGAAGAAAGATGTGGGTTATGCAGTCATTATTCTGAAACACAGGAGGCGATACACAGAGCGTGAATCATGGGACGGGCTGTAATTACTTGGATATAGCCGGTGTGCTGCATACATTTG
Source organism: Triplophysa bombifrons (assembly GCA_029783895.1). Lineage (NCBI taxonomy): Eukaryota > Metazoa > Chordata > Actinopteri > Cypriniformes > Nemacheilidae > Triplophysa > Triplophysa bombifrons. The sequence continues at coordinate 13,107,827 of CM056455.1, forward strand.
CATGATCTCTATGACAAATGCCCCTTTTAGTACATGTCATAGGATTCTTGTGTCAGGAAACGCCGGTGTGCATATAAATCTAACAGCTCCATCTTCTAGACTACATAATTACATCAAATGGAGGAATTAGTGCTTTCCTACAAAGCGAAAGTCCCAGTGCCCCTAAATTTCTCAAACACGATGCTGTGGTGATCCCCACATGGACTCTGGTGAGGAACATTGGAAAGAATTGTGTTCCCGCTTGTGGTTCATAAATCTGCTTGGTGGTTGGCTTGTTAATCTTTTTAATTTTAAGGTCTCAGACTGTATTCAAATGCATAGATGATTATGAGAATTATTGTGATTGTGGTAATGTCGAGGATTATGTACATATGATGATGTGACAGCTATTGATTGTGATGGCGAGGTGAAAAATGACAATGATGGTAAGATGATGATGAGTGACAGTTTACCCAAAAATGAAAATTCTCTCATCATTTACTCAACCTCGTTCCAAATCTGTAAATATTTCTTTGTTCTGATGGAAACATAAAAAGATATTTTGACAAAGGCTTATAACCAAGCAGATCTTGGCCACCATTGACTACAATAACAGGAAAAATAACAATGGTAGTCAAAAGTGCCCCGGAACTATTTGCTTCCCTTTATATTCTTTAAAATATATTCTTTCTTTGTTATCAGATCAAAGAAATTTATAAAGCACATTTTCCAACTATGGTAGTCAATGGTGACCAAGAACTGTTTCGTTACAAGCATTCTTTCCAAATATCTTTCTCTGTGTTCACAAATAAATGGATACTGTTTTGGAACAACTTGAGGTGAGTAAATGAAGACAGAATTTTCATTTTGGGGTAAATTGTTCTTGTAAGTGTATGATGATGTGATGATGATAATTCTCATATGGTAATATAAATTAATGGTGATATAAAATAATAATGGTACAGATATAAAGATGAAGCAGATACGGTGATGATTTAGAATGTGATTATGACATGAAATTGTTGACGATGACAGATGTTGTAATGATGGTGATGATATTGAAACACATGCTAATGGTGATGATTTTGGTGATGTTTTTGTGATGATGCTGGAGGTGGCGGTAATGAGATGTACAGTATGAGGATCCTAAAGGCTTATGCCTCACACAAACAGCATGATGAATGGAAATCTCTGGTATGTGAATACAGCACACTGTGTATTGTGTGAAATGATATACTGTTGACTACATTAAGCATAATCACTGCATACATGTCACTTTGAAGATAATAAATTGTGAGTTATGTCTTATTAGTACCAGTTTGTCAAAGCTTCCTCTGCCTAGTTTGTATTCCCTGTCATATCTTTTCAGCTCCTAGCATCTAGATCTGGAAGCCTGGGAATCAGTGATGTATACATCTCGCATAATGCTTTAGTCAGGGCTTTTTTACTGAGATGTGATCGCACTTTACATGCTCACACTGTCACAGGAGCTTCAAACAAAGTGAACAAAGGTCCTTCATAATTTTGCTGTGTGTGACTTAAATTAATAAAGAAATGTTTGACAACAGTGTGCTTTTGATAGTTAATGTTTTATTTTGGAAACTGGAGCCAAAGTTCATGTTTCGTATTCAGTGATGATTGGCGGAAACTTTATAGTAGTGCACATTGGTGGCAATGCAATTCTAATTCAGCTGCGATAGAACACAAGACAACAATCTTAGCTGCAATTTTAGGCCACATTCACATACAAAGCCCACCGATTCTGTCCCAGCGCCAATTTCGCGCGGAGTACCTGAGTGCGGGCGACCTCTATTCCGCCGTGAAAACGAGCGTTCCGCCTGTTTCCTGAAACGGCACTTTGACAATATCTTATTTTCTAAGGACACTTGCCTGTCAAATGCAATGACTTCAGAAACGACTGACGTGCTCCGCTGAGGACAAGTGGCTATTGATTTTCCATGTCATCCAGACAAAGGATACTGTCTCCTCCGGCGCTGTGAAATACTGTCATCAATGATCATTCACAGTGTGCAGATGTAGAAAGACAACCCTGTTCTTCCTTGCAATCTCTCCATCTGTTCTAAAAAGACGTTTTGTACCTATTTCTTCTGGCATAACAGCTAGCAATTCCCCATAGGTTGGTGAGGTCTGGCAATGGCACGACTGTTGTACAATCTAGTGGCCGGTGACGTCAGGTTTTGCTAAGGCAATGTGGTAACATTCCCATAGATTTGCATAGATCAACTTCTTTGGAATAATATCAGATTTACTATTATACCCCAAGCGTATGTATGTCCCTAGAACTTGAGCAAACCTAGAAACTGTAAATTTAATTTGGGCAGCTGCATTCGCCTGGCTTATTTTCACTATTCAACACAGCTGTGATAAAACTGGAACACGCATCCATTCTCAGAGCTGCCTGTCAATTACAGGCGTGTTGAGGATGGAAAATCACGATCCTCAGCACTCTACACAGTGAATGATTCCTTAAATCAGATAGTTCAGCAAGAGTAGAATATATGGAGCTCTTCGATATGAAATGGTCTGAGATTCTGAATTTGTGTGCTCTTGGGAAATATGAGCGGAGACGAATAAGCCTTGAAGTAGCAAGAACAAGTAAATGGGCCCTGGTGTGCAGTTCTCGGATGGGAGCACTAAAAACTTCAGGAAACTGATATATGGTTTTTATTCAAATACGTAGCATCTTTCCGTTCCGTATGTGGCAAAATCAAAAAGCGAGAGGCTTCTGGATGTTGTGGTCATAAATCACTACTATTGTCCTACATTAAAGTTAGACAAGTCATCCTGACACATAATGAAAAAATTGTATTATCTTTGTTTCCAATGCTCAAATTAATGCACCTGCCGTACGTGTGGAGCATAATGATCATGCCTTTCAGTAAAACTGCATAATTAATGAAGTTATTATTAAAATCCAATTTTGCCTGTGCATGATTTATTTCGAAGACCTTGTTATGAGAACTTAATGTCGGGGCCGTAATAGAAGTTCAACCATGGCTCGTGACATTTCATAATCAACTCTCTACTGTCCTGTGAACATAGAAAAAAAACATAACAAAAAGATTTAAAAAATAATCTAAATATGTGACTAACAGTAAGCATTTTCACAATCCTGTTAACACTTTTCTTTTGGCCTTTTGGTATTTTGGTGTGAACTTTTAGGGCCATATCGTACACCAGGCGCAACGTGGAGCAAGGCGCAGCGCAAGTGTTTAGGCTAGTTTCAGCCCGATACAGTTCTCATTTTCTGGCGTTTTTTAAATAGCAAATGCATTTGCGCTCATTTGTACACCCATGGGCGTGTTGATTTAAAATAGAGTATCAGACGCATTGTTGGCGCTTTGCTTTTTTGAGTAAATGAAAATAGACTGCTCCATAGACCAACTCAAACCTGGTCAATGGCGCAATATATTTTTTTCTTTTCTTTTAAAGAGCGCGTTAGTAGAAAGTGCGCATCTGGGTGGATCCACGATGCGCTTTCACTTTACTTATTACACAGAGGGAAGGTCTGGAGAGCACAAACATGCCAAATATGACAAATAAATGGAGTAGAATGTAAAAATATTATTATTGTGTATGTAAAGATTAAAATCTGGCTTGTCCTGCAGATGGTCTACACGGACGCTTTAACCAAACGCACGAGCAGATGCGTTCCTATCTGGATAATGTCTGGTCTTTGCTTTTGCGCTCAAAAAACACTCATTACTCATTAAGAGAATCGGAAACAATCCATCTAGAGCATGCACCCGGGCGCACCGACCGTTTCCCTGTCCTAAAACTAGCAAAAGTGGATTCGGACATGCCCTGAGTGCACTTTAGACCGTGCGCTTAGATCGTTAAATAGGGCCTTTTGTTTGTAGTGTACTTCCTATTTCATGTTGTAGTCTTTTGTAGTTCTTTTGTTTATTGGTTCCATGTTAAATTTTTCCAATGTACGTAAGCCCTTGTGAATCTTGTGTTGCAAGTTTATCAGTTATTGCTTGGTTGTGTTTGGTTTTAGGTTCTCAGTTTGGTTTACCTGCTTCCCTGTTCATTTTGGGTCTTTGTTTTATTTAATAACAAGTTTTTAGCTGTATTTAGGTCTGCTGCCTTGCCTGCCTGGTTTTACTATAATGATAAGTGTAGTGCAATGCCTCTATGAAAATAAATAAGTCACAGCATAGCAATTTTTATTGTATTATATTGTACACGTTTTGTGCAATTCTGTAATAGAAACCTGGCTATAGTTGAGAAGACTTTTATTAATTTATTTGCTTTTTCCTTTTCTAAAGGTTTAAAATTTTACATGTAAATGCCTGAAACATATTTGCTTTAGGAAAACTAACCATGGTTTTTCCATAGTAAATGTGTGTAAACCATGTTTTTTAGTGGGTCATTTTACTACAAAATGCCATGGTCAGGCTATGGTTATTATATTAAGACAATGGTACATTTGTGGTTACTATAGTTTTACTACAAATAAAAAATACTATGATTCACTATAGATAATGGTTCACTTTGTAAGGGTCCTTATGACACATACTGTTACGTTTAAATGATTCAAATTACAAGTTATTCTCAAACTATAATACATTTTGAAAAAAAAAACATGATTTGAGTTTCAAAATAGTTAAAAATACCATAGTTTTGCACAGATCCAATAAGTGACGACTAATTTGTGTAACACCTGACAAAGTGAATTAAGACTAGAGGTTTTCTGTGATGCATGAGCATCTTACATTTGTAATTAACCTTCCTACTGCTCTAATTAATTAAATTCCAGCAAGGTCAAGCGCTATGAATTGAACAATTAAGCACTTACTCAGTATGAGATGTTTGCTGTGTTAACTTAGTTAAGTTCTACTTTCAGTTCAGCAGATATTGGTGGATGTAGGGGTTTTAAAGCCCTTCCAGCAGCCTGCCTGCCTGGCACATCTGCTGAAGATGCTGCGTGTATGTTAAGGGAGCGTTCACATGTGTTATTCTCAATCCATCTGCCCACCAGTCGTCATGTGAATGTCGACAGAGGGCAAGAAACTGAGAAGAAACCTGGCACAAGCACTTTCTAGTTTTATGGTCCTTAGTGCAACTTGAGCCTGCGATACCACCAGGGTAATGAAGCAGTTGGACACAACAGCTTGCTGATGTTCTGAAATGGCTCTAATAACTAGGTATCATTTACAATGCTAGTCCCCCCAAGATCTAACCCATTCCTGTCTAGCAGTGTGTAACCTGCCAAATGTGACTGCCAACTGTTCCTGTCCTCGGGACATCCTTCGATTTGGCGCCTATACAGTGTGCGGATGTGACAGCAGGCCCAACAAAGTCTTTGTGGGATTGTAAAGAACATTGTTGCTCATTCTCATCAACCTAAACTCAGATGAATAATACATAATGCTTCAATGTTTCTCTTGGCTTTTGTAAAGCAAAACCATTCTTTCAAAAGTGTAATAAAGAGATATCTTTTTTAATAATATGGTGTTAGTATAATAATAGTATAATATAACTTCTGTCAAATACAATTTTGATTTTATTGGCCTTTGATATCAACATATGGAAAGTTGATATGGTTCATTATTATATTTTTTTCGGTCAGTGTTATATGCTGGTCAACATTTGTAACTCACCTCAGTCGAAATAATGACATACAGGACATTTTTATTGAGGAAAAAGGGAAACAAATGACTGAAGTAATAAACCATGTAAAAAGTAGATATATCCAGTTTACTTCAATTTAGTATTTGGCTTTCTAATAAGAGCTGGCTCGGTGACACAGGGCTGAAATTGGAGGCAGGAGAAGAAATAGTTGTGACATAAAATCATGAAATGCTTGGTGCCATTCCATCTTTTCTTTGCCAAAGGTGACTTCCACATAACCATCACAGCCTAAATGAAAACTGAAAGGTTAACGGTCTTTGAAACTATTGCCAGTGGGTCCTGCACTCTTTACCTCAAGGTTTAAATGTTACCTCACTTAAATTCATATAGAGATTTATTGAAAACGGGCCCGTCCCAGAACAAAGCAGCCCCGCAAAACACATCTTTTACGAGCCCGGCATAAATCCACTCGGGTGTAGCACGGTTACAAAAACAAGGCCTTTAACATGCAATATACGCACATCGGGGGGAAGGGAAAAAAAGGGTGTCATTTTGGTCACATTGAGAAAGTGAATTTACAACAGATGGTTATTTATATATTTCTCCGAGTTGATGCAATTACGTGGGAGTTCTAAAGCACATTTTATTACGGCAAGTGCATCAGGACAAATGAACCCCCTGCTGAGGCACGGGTTAATTAGGCAATTACGTATTCATTTCATATCATCTTTGGCAGGAAGAGAGAGCTTTACCACCCCCACCTAAACTGCTTATTAAAGACCCAGTTAAAGGTGCGCTGAGAAGATGGATGCATAGGTCTGGCTCTTTGCATAAGAAGAAAGAAAAATCCCGGAAGAGAAATCTACAGATAATAGATATTATGGATGTTCTGTTTTCACATGAAACAATGAGTTATCCAATTACCAGCATGCTTAGGTAGCACTTGTGTAAAAAGATTAATAGGCCGCAGGTTTTTCCCTCATGCAATGTCTTTTTAAAGTGAATCCCAAGTACCTCATACGGGAATGCAAGGAAAACAAGTCCAGGGTATTGTATATTAATCAACGCGGGATAACAAATTACATTTGGCACCATGTAACATTAACTAAGTTTATGTGAAGGGGCATAGATGTAAATAATAAGAAAACTAGGGAGAGTTAATGTTGTTACGGACAGAATCTCTTTCATTGAGATTGAATTACAGGTACGATACGTCTTACAAACTCCGCAAATGGGGAAATCTGTTTTAAATGTGAAATAAGTCAAATTTGTATTTTCTGAAAAGTATAAACACTGGGGCTCAGGGGTGCTATCAAAACTTTTTCTGTTGGTTTGAGAATGCTGTTGACACCAATGAAATTATAAAGATAAAGTTATGTATATTTATTTATTTTAGAGAATAGCGGAGTCAACACCACAACTTTCATAATATCGATATAAAGGACCATCAAAATAATCAATCAACAATTTCTAAATGTAACGCTGCCAAGTGGGAGCTGACAATAATCTTTATTTTCCTCTTAATTGCCAAGTATGTGACAAAGAAGTTCTGGTTGTGTTTGTTGATTTAGTTTCTTGGTGAAAGCAAGTCTTCACACAATGAGGTGGTGTTTGGTAAAAACATTTGAAATACGTATAACTTTGCCAGAATATGCTCAATGTCACATATTTTTATGTAACATTATTAAAGGTACAGTATGTAGCTTTTAGCAGCATCTAGCAGTGAGGTTGCCAATTTCAACCAACAGCTCAATTCAATTCAATTCAATTCAATTCAAGTTTATTTATATAGCGCTTTTCACAATGTGTATTGTTTCAAAGCAGCTTTACAGGGGCAAACAGGAAAAACAGAAAAACACAGCACAGTGCATGGTATTCATACAACGAGTAAGATCATACTAATAAATAATAGCTAATTTCTAAATAAATAAATAAATGAATGAATGCAGTCTCCCGGTGAGCAGGCCAACACTGCCCTGCTGTGGCGAGGAACCCAAACTCCAATGATTAATTAATGGAGAAAAAAACCTCGGGAGAAACCAGGCTCAGCCGGGAGGGCCAGATCCCCTCTGACGTGTCATAGCTGCACTCAAACTGGTGACATGTGATTTAAGTTTAGCATTTAATACCAAATGTTGTAACTTCAGCATTAATAAGCCAAATAGTACGTCTTTGCTCTTGGTTGGGGATGTAGTGGTCTGAGCTGGGATGGTCCGATGGTCATATTTCTCTTGGCTGGTGGTGGAATTGCCTTAGATGGAGCTGGGATGGTCAGTCAGTCTGCAGCTGTAGCTGGCGTGATCTCAAATTGGGGATGGGCATCTGTCGGTCGTCTGGACATGGTGGAACTTCTTCCTACCTCGGGATGGGCATCCCGAGGCAGAGGCGGAAAGAGAATAAAGAGGATAATTTGCATAGCTGCTGTTCATTAACTATGCATTAAGTGAAAGCTTGGCTGAAAAGATGTGTCTTTAATCTAGATTTAAATTGGGAGAGTGTGTCTGACCCTCGAATAGTATCAGGAAGGCTATTCCAGAGTTTAGGTGCTACGTATGAGAAAGCTCGTCCCCCTTTGGTGGATTTTGTTATTCTAGGCGTTGTCAAAAGTCCTAAGTTTTGAGATCTTAGGGAGCATGATGGGTTGTAACGTGATAAAAGCTCGGTTAAGTAAGTAGGTGCTAAACCGTTCAGGGCTTTGTAAGTAATTAAAATAATTTTAAAATCAATACGATACTTAATGGGTAGCAGTGAAGCGATGTTAAAACTGGGGTTATGTGATCGTATTTTCTTGACCTAGTAAGAACTCTGGCAGCAGCATTCTGAACTAACTGTAGTTTGTTTATCGATGATACAGGACAACCACTAAGTAGGGCATTACAATAGTCAAGCCGTGAGGTCACAAATGCATGAATAAGCTTTTCTGCTTCTGCAACACATAAACTATTTCGTAATTTGGCAACATTTCTAAGGTGGAAGAAGGCTATTTTTGTGATATTTGAGATGTGATTTTTAAATGACAGGTTGCCGTCTAATATAACGCCTAGATCTTTAACAATATTTGTTGGAGTAACAGTGCAGCCTTCAATTTGCAGGCTGTAATCGGAGATATTCTGTTTACTTGATTTTGGTGCTATAAGTAATATTTCTGTTTTGCTAGAGTTTAAAAGGAGGAAATTACTAGTCATCCAATGTTTTATGTCCTCGATGCACTCTGCCAGTTTGGATAGCTTAAATGAATCATTTGGTCTTGATGAGATATATAGCTGAGTATCATCTGCATAACAGTGGAAGCTAATTCCATGTTTTCTAATAATGTTTCCGAGGGGCAGCATGTATATGGAGAAAAGCAGGGGTCCTAAAACCGATCCCTGAGGTAATCCATAATTTACTTGCGTAAGATTTGACGATTTCCCATTTAAATGGACGTATTGATATCTGTCTGTTAAGTAAGATCTGAACCATTGCAGTGCCTGTCCCTGAATACCGATATAATTGTGTAAACGATCTAGTAGTATTTTATGGTCTACAGTATCGAAAGCAGCACTAAGGTCAAGCAGGACTAAGAGTGAGATGTTACCTTTATCTGAAGCAATAAGGAGGTCATTTGTAATTCTAACGAGCGCAGTTTCAGTGCTGTGATGCGGTCTAAAGCCAGACTGAAACTTTTCGTGCATGTCATTATTTTGTAGGAAGGTACACAGTTAAGTTGACACTACTTTTTCTAGTATTTTAGACAAGTACGGGAGATTTGAAATCGGTCTATAGCTTCCAAGTTCATTGGGGTCCAAGTTTGGTTTTTTGATAAGAGGCTTAATTACAGCCAGCTTAAAGGGCCCTGGGACATGTCCTAGATTAATTGACGAGTTGATGATGTTACAAATGGGCTCAATTACAGCAGGTAGTAACTCTTTTAGTAGTCGGAATGGGGTCTAATAAGCATGTCGTCGGTTTGGATGTTGCAATAACTTTAATTAATTCTTCCTGATTTATAGGAGAAAAACACTCTAGCTTTTCTTTTTGGGTGACGGTTGAAACTAATTCTTCCGACACACTTGGAGGTTTGGTTTTAGCTATGTTGTCTCGTATTATTTCGATTTTATCGGTAAAAAACTTCATGAATTCATTGCTACCAAGGTGCGGCGGAATACCCAGGTCAGGTGGAGTCTGTTTGTTTGTTAGTTTAGCAATTGTACTAAATAAAAACCTTGGATTGTTTTTGTTATTTTCTATGAGGTTACGGAAATGCTCGGCTTTTGCTGCTTTTAGTGCCTTTTTGTAACAGCTTGCACTCTCTTTCCATGCAATTTTAAAGACCTCTAATTGGGTTTGTTTCCATTTTCGCTCCAGTTTACGAGTTTCTCTTTTTAGGGCTCGAGTGGTGTTATTATACCATGGTGCTATGATCTTTTCAATAATCCTTTTTGACTTCATAGGTGCGACCGCTTCTAATGCGTTAGAGAAAATAGTGCCCATGTTGCTGGTCATGCCATCGAGCGATTCTATATTAGTTGGAAAGGTTATTAGAGGAGTCAGATCTGGCAAGTTCTTTACGAAACTATCTTTAGTAGTTGAGGTGATTGTTCTACCCTGTCGATAACGAGATATACAACTGATTTCTGCAGTGCGAAGTGTACATGTTATAAGATGGTGATCGGAAACATCGTCGCTTTGAGGTATAATATCGATATCGGTTAGATCGGCTCCGTGAGATATAATCAAGTCTAGGGTATGATTAAGGCGATGAGTAGGTCTATTGATGTATTGTGTTACACCACAAGAGTCTAGTAGTTCCTTAAACGCCACAGCTAATGGATCGTTAGCACTATCTACGTGGATATTAAAATCTCCAACAATCAGTACTTTATCGACGTTAACCAATAGATCCGATAAGAAGTCTGCGAACTCTATCAGAAAATTAGTGTAAGGCCCAGGGGGTCTATACACAGTAACCAATGTAAGAGAGATCAATGATTTTTTACTTTTGTTTGGAACTGTTATGTTCAACGCAAGCATTTCAAATGATTTAAATGTATGCATTGTTCTCCGAGTAACGCTAAGAAAGTCTCTAAAGATTGTTGCGACACCACCACCTCGACCAACCGGACGTGGCTCATGAATATAACCGTAGCTTGGTGGAGTAGACTCATTTAGACCGAAGTAATCATTTGGCTTAAGCCAGGTTTCAGTAAGGCAAAGTATATCAAAACTGTTGTCTGTGATCATTTCATTTACAATAACTGCCTTTGGATTTAGTGATCTAATATTAAGTAGCCCAAACTTTAGGCGTTGGTTTTGCTCATTAAGAATATTGTCTTTTGGTTTAATCATGATAAGATTTTTTCGCTGACTTTTAAATAAATTATTATTTGGTTGTATTATTCGAGGGACAGACACAGTCTCTATGCATTTGAAAGCAGTAACATTTTTAACTGTAACATTCTTAACAGTTGGGTGAGAAGAACACAGATTATGGTTAAAATTTGTACTTACTAGTCAAATGGTGCGTAGTGTCTTTGAGATGTTGTCAGACAGAATTTCCGCTCCAATGCTGCTGGGGTGCAGCCCGTCGGGGCGGAAGAGCTCACTCCCCTGCTCACCCATACACCCTTCTGTTATACTGTACCCATTCTACTTTTGTAGAATATTGTTCAAATATTTTCAGAGACTACAGTTTGGCAAGCACAGATCTATTCTAGTAACGGAAGATTTTATCAGTGTCAGTCTGAGCATTCAGTGCATCCTAAAGGAGTATTTTTACTTCTGGGTCAACACGCCGGTTTTCGTTTATACTTGTTAGTTGTTGTCCGCGTCAATAGGCATCGGCCACTAAGTTGGGAACGACGTAGGGTATGCGTCTCTGCGTAGGCTACGGCGTAGGTCTGACACAGAAGTGAAAATGTGACTTATGATCATCAAGTTTGTTCTATTATATTTCCATCCATATAGACTGTCAAAGTGGTATCCCGTTTACAAAGACTCTGCAGATGCTGTTTATCCTTCACGCATAACACTGCCACTGAGATGCTGCTTCTTACTTTCACACTTAATTAAATGATGCAGGACCATTTGGGAAGCTAATCTATTTGACACATGTTATTGGCGTGTTTCAGATAAGAGCTGCAGAGTGAGTGAGAGACAGATGAACTGTTGTATGTCCTCAGGGAAGGTAAGACAGTTTTCTGGTGTACCGTACTAAATTCATTCAATTGTCATGGCACACTTTAGCACTACTGATGCTACGGGTGATAATATGTAAGATCTGAAAATAAACTTCCAACTAATGTTTTCTTCTTTTAGGTTAAACCTGACAGAAATAATGACTGCTTTCTCATTAGCAAGCAACATATAAACTTAAAGTATGCTTCTAAATTATTATATCTTGATAGTATGTTATGAACTCTATTGTAATACCTAAGTATTTACAATTCTGAATTGTACACTAACAATAGGATAATAAATGGCCCATTGGTTGCTCAATATAAAATCTCAGAGGACGTAGTTTGTTTGGTTATCATTTGCCTCCTGTTTTATAAATATCCGATTTGGATAAACAGTATTACTCATATAAAATACTGCTTTGTGCACACTTTGTGGAAGGGAGATACACGGCCAAACATTTAAAGCTAATATGATTACACTAAAAATGCTGGGTTATTTTCAACCCGGCATTAGGTCCAAAAGTGGACAAAACCATCTGCTGGGTCCAATTAACCCCCAAAATGATTTATATTTGACCCAACAATGTGTTACAACAACCCAACATAGGTCAATTTAGAACCCAAAATTGTGTTGTACACTTTTGGGTTGAAAAGAACCCATCAGTGTTTAGAATGGTGAGTTTGAGTGTGGAAGAAAAGATAACATGTCGTGAAAAACTGTTTATAATTTGCAATACATTTTCTTAGTAATTTTGGTTAGGCTCAAGGGCAAACGAACAGCAGGATACAAAAACATGATATTGGAAATTTTGCTATTAAAAATCAATTAGCCTGGAATCAAATGCTTTGTTTGCCATGTAATACAAACATAAATGCATTTCCTCCGTAAACGCCCTCAAGTCAAAATCAAGACAACACATAAAAGAAAGGTCATGAGTGTGATTATGCTCTGGCTATTAACTCAGTGAGAGACAGTTTTCAGGGCTTGAATTACATCAACAGTCTGACAATCTCTCAGTGTGAAGCCAATGAACATATCCACAGTAATGACTATTAGAAACAATAAGTGGAATATTGTCTTCACATTGAATTCTAACAGTGGAAACAGAAATAACAGCTTTAATACTCACACTGAGTACTTTTGATGGTTGCTTATGTCAGTTTGATAGCTTTCTGTCACACACGCTCTACTGGAGTCAAACTGTACTGACAAAAATGACATGTTGCAGTTCACTGAATCGTTCTGCTGTGAAATAAACCTCAGGTTTCCAGTTACACTTTTGTCCTAAAATGTTGTGATGTTGTGGGTGGTTGCCAGGCTGTTACTATGCAAAAGCATATGTTTTGGGATATTTTTGCCTGCTTCTAAAGTATAAGGTTGGTTGGACAAGCACTTGACAAGGGGTCGAACTGGAAATGTTTGTATAGGAAAGGATTAAAACTAACAATATATTTTATTGGAAATTTGAGTTATTTTTGTGCAAATATTGTGTAAAGCTGCTATTCCAGCCTGATCTCACTGGAAATGAGAAGAATTTTACAGGAAGCCCTGGCCACCACTAAACCATCACTAGAGTATGTTTTAATTGTATGAAAACATGCAAATGAGATTATGTGAATAGTCAACTCCTAAAATAGTTGCGAATTGCTGAGATTACCAGATTGCAAACCTTAAATTGATAAAATTTCAGATTGCTTTATGTACTAATCATTACATGGGTTGAAGTAAAATGATGTGACTTTAATTAAAGACTATGTAGTGCATATTAAATGTATTACTTTTGCCTTGTAACGCATCTTAAAATGCATTAATGTCTTATGATTAATTATAACTACTGTTAATACATAAAGGTCTGGTTTCACGGACAGGGATTAATACTAGACTAAAATTAATTTTAGAGCTGTCCAAACTACTTGCACAGACATATCTTAAAATACATCAGTGCCATTGTGTTGTCTCAAAATGCAAACAAGTAATGTTTTTAGTGTGACATGTTTGATAAAATCACTTAAATTTCATAATTACACTAAACTCTAGTCAAATCCCTGTACGGGAAACCACCACTATAATACTTATCGATTAATTGTTACACATTTTTAAAATGGTTATAATTCTTTACAACAACATTTAATGTATTTGAACACACATTATGAACAATTATAAGGCATCATACCCTTTAATAACACGTTATAATGCATTATACCTAAATGCCCTATGTAAAGTGGTGTGCAACTTCAAACAAAGCAATGGCACACTTTCACTTTAGTCTGGGACTAGTCTTAAACCTAGTCTATAAAACAAGCAATGTTTTACATATATTACAAATGTGTGTGTAATACTTATAAGTACCATCTTACAGCTGGAGAGATGGAAAGATCAATCAATAATATGTTCATTAAACAAGCTGTCCGTTTCCCTCAACGTACAAAGACTTGGTCTACAAGCTAAATGTCTGAGCCACAGATTAAGACACAGCACTGAAGGCTGGAGCAATTCAGAAATGTTGCTCCATCAACCCCCCAGATCCCACAGATGTGTCATTATCTGGTGCAGAGAACATCTCAGAGGAGCCCGGTGTGCGGTGAGGAGACCTGCCAGGCGGCTCAGTCGATTAAGAGACAAACTGACAAAAGGTGGATGGATGGACTTGTATCAACGACTTCACTCCATGTTTCCTCTGAGACGTTGGTAAAATATCTATTTTCCGCTCGTCGTATGAGGACCACATGGGCTATTATGTACTACTGGGACAGAACCTGGGACAAAAGCAATGGCTAATTTGCTGAACGCTGCATTTTACCCTCCATAAGAGGTCAGTCCACAGTAATAGTGTCTGTGTAAAATGAATAAATCAAAGTAATAAATGGAGATGAAGACTCCTGTGCTCTTTCTTCTGGTGCCAAATATGTATTGATTTTCCTGTATATTTAGTACTGTAGGCCTCTCACCACAGCTGTGTTTTTCAAGCCTTTGGGGGGTTTACATGAGAATGCACATCAAATAATTTAGAAAAAGCACATTGGTGCAATACAGATTTTCATTTTAACTTGGCAAAAATGAATAAATAAATGGTACAGGGTATTTTACTTTAGATGAACATCTTTGAATTACTGTTAAACATACTTCACAATATGACATACAGGCAAAACCGATATGTATATTCAATATACTAAGCAAACCAATAAATAAATGATTGTATTTATTTGTAAATATGGCAGAATTGTTTGAGAGACCGACCATATAAGGTAAATACAGAAGAACACTCTAAACCAGTGGTTCTCAGACGTTTTGTTGTTAGGCCCCCTTTGTGTAGAGTGCATCACTTCATGGCCCCCAAATAACGACTTATGATCTTAAACATAGTATTTTAATTAAACGAAAAAAATTAATTCCATTATAGAATGCTGGAACATCACTTCTTCTGTTTGGTGGTCTTATTTTTCTAATGTATAACTGCAAAAAATATATAATACATTTCTATATTACATAAAATGCCACAAAAACTGTTCCCCCTGGATCCATCTCGGGGCCACCAGTTTGAGAACAACCAACCTAAACTCTTCAAAACTGGACTAAACCTTAAGTGTATCAAAATCAATGTGTAAAGGTTTAAAAAAAAAACAAATTGTGATTTTCATGTCATTATCCTGAATATTACAGAACACAATAGAGATTCATTTGACTCCTTGTGGGTCACTGTTCTACTGAATATAGGAACATCGAAAATGGTTTTCCATCTTTTGTCATGTCTGGATGACCTTGTTCATTCAACCTAAGGGTTCATGGGCAGTGGTCCCCAGAGGGTCCCATCTCGGAATGTTGATCATGGTAGACAACCTCCAGGGTTGTGCTCTTAGTCTGGCCTAATTATTTAATGGACCACAAAGGTTGTTTAAATTATCCACTTCCACCTTGTCTCTTAGGAGAAGGGTTTAAGTGAGTGTCGATCAATTTCAGCACTCTTATCCTGCAGTTTACTTTAAAAGGTAACGTAATGTTTCCCATGGCTCCTCCATAGACAAGCACAAGGGTGGTTTAGGAACATAAGTGCCTCATGTGTACAGTTCGAAATCCCTGTAAGAGGGACCAATGCCTCATATAGCTCATGAATTTTACGTTAAACCTTAGATCTGGCTTTTCATACAGGCGTCAAGCACTTCAAATTATTTTTTAATCCAAGTTCTATCACACAAAGTGAACAAAAAGATATTTGTGAGCATATGAACAATATATGTTTTATTTTATAAAAAAAACATGATTTTAAAAACAGCAATCTTTAATTATGTCAGAAATTACTTTAGTACATTAATAATATTGTCTGGTATGTTGTCATAAAAAGTATAGCTGCACATACAATAACAATTTCTGTCCCATTTTACATTGCTAAAAGTAGGCTTTCATGGATAGTTCAGTTAATACTGCTTTGGGGTTATTATCGTCGGCTATTTTGTTAACTCAGGTGACAATGTGGTTGCAATGTATAAATCTATACACATTACCGTGGTTGAGTTGGACAGTGTCGTCCGAGAAAATAAATGCAAATGTATATGTCTGCTTCAGTCCCTTTTACCACCAATACGTTCATCATCAAAATATAAAAACTGTCAGACTTGCCACACCGCCTGCTGACTGAATGATTTATTAAAGTCACAAATTCCTGGTTGATTCGCTGTGAATAAAAGGTTTCCGCAGCAAGTTGTTATCTGACTTAGAAATCTCCGCTATCCCCCTCTCTCCGTTCGTACCGGGGGCCGCTGGAGAAGTGTCAGCCGACGGCTGCTGATTTATGGCGTGTCATATAAGACGGTAGAAATGCCCAAGGAATGAGGCTGAAGTGTAGATGTCTTTCAGCGGGGGGTATGGGAAGGATAAATTAAGAAGTCTCCATGAGTTATGATAGAAAGGTGGCCGTCATTATGAAACAACGGACGTCCTGGCGCTTGGTATGAAATCCTGATAATTCTGTCGAAAGCGCGTGAAGTTATGTTGCTAGCTAAGCATATTCAATGGGAGTTTTTTATGGATGCTGTGGTAGAGCAAGGTAGATAAACAAAATAACTTTTGCTTTGTTTGTAAGTTATTGCTGTGGCTTGAGTTATGGTGTTGTTGGAAATGAAACCCTGAATGGGGTTGCCAAATAATGGTGGTGTTTTATTGTGCACAGTGTGTCTATCTATAAGGGCTTATGAGAGAAAGTAAACAGCAATGAATCTGAGATCATCCATATCCAAGCCATATGTTTATCCTAAATTTATCTCAAATGTAGTACTTCCAAAGTTCAAACAAGCTTGTTTATATTTTGTTAGCACCTACATCAGAACCGAATGTTTTTTGGAGATATACAGTAAAAAGCTCTGGCAGTCACGTGACATATTCTGTTTACAGCGCCATTATGGTAGGCAAAGACAGCTGGTAAAAAATATGAATTGAATGGCGCCAGCAGGAGTTTCAAGGCAACAGAGTTCACTGTGCACTTTAATTGAAAAGAGAAAGACCGTCTTGTTACGTCTGTAACCTCAGTTCCCTGATGGAGGGAACGACACAACCTTGAGACCAACCTTGAAATCTTCTCGTCCTGTCTAGAGACCAGACATTGAGGTTCCAGAGGTCTGATCTGGGATGCCAGAACGTGTCCTCCTCGCATCAACTCTGTAGCCAAGTGCGGTTAGACCAGTGCGGTGTAACCAATAACACTTGGTGCTCCTTCTCCCTGACTTTGCACAGTGTCTGTGCAAGGAGGCTCCTGGGGGGAGCCTCCTTGCAGGTTTGTTTCCGCCCATCCCACGGTCCGCTGTGCGCAAGGGCATCCGTGCCAAGGGGGGCCTCGGACAGGGAGTACCAAAGCGGGTAATGGTGGTGTGCGGGAGGCGAACAGGTTTACCTGGGCCTGTCCGAACAGCATCCAAATGAGCTGGACTGTGGGGGTGGAGTCGGCACTTTCCATGAGGCGTATACTGACGAGAAAGCACTTTGGCTGTCTGGTTCAGTTTGCCCGGCATGTGTGTTGCCCGCAGGGAGCGGATCACCTGTTGACTCCACAGGAGGAGGCGTCGAGCAAGTCGTGTTAGCCGCCGTGAGCGTACGCCACCCTGACGATTGATGTACGCCACAGCTGTAGGGCTGTCCTTGGACCAGCATGTGCTTGTCCCGCACGAAAGGCTGCAGCCATCTCAGTGCAAGGAAGCACAACTGTTGGCAATTGATATGCCAGCGCAGGCGGGGGTTCGTCCAACGCCCTGCCACTGCGTGCCCGTTACACACTGCACCGTCCCCTGCAGGGAGGCGTCCGTCATCATCACGACGTGCCTCATAACCTGCCCAAGGGGGTCCCCCGCTCGGAATAAAGTCATGGAAGACCAAAGGGTTAGGGTGCGTCGGCAGAAGGGCGTCATCACCATGCACCTGCTGCCGGTGTGCACGTTGTCCTTGGAACTCGACTCTGTAGTCAGTGTTGAAGCGGTCTCATGTGTATCAACCCGAGGGGTATTACCCCTGCCGAGGACGCCATGTGTCCCAGGAGCCTCTGAAATTGTTTCAGGGGGACCGCTGGCTGCCTGAAGTGTTCCAGGCAGTTCAACACCGACTGGCCACGTGCTGCGGACAGTCGCGCCATCATGGTGACAGAGTTTAGGTCCATACCGAGAAAGAGGATGCTCTGCAAGCCGGATCTCGGAGGCCTCTAGGCGGCCGAGTCGCGGCACGGTAAAGTGTGGCTAATTGCCACTGTCTGCTTCTTCCTCCCCGTGAAAAACTGCTGAGCTAAGTCCTCGACGGTGTGACTATGTACAACCCACCCTGCGAGACGGATGCATCAAGAGGCGGACTTTCTCTGTGTCAATCTTCTGCACAAGGTACAGCCGGGGGTGTCTCTCCTGGACCACTACCGTGGACATCGCCCGACCCAGGGCCCGTGCCGCCACCTTGGTCGTCCGTAGAGCGCAGTCAGTGGCGGCACGGAGATCCTGCATTATACCCAGGTCGACCTTACCCTCGTGGAGCTCTCTCAATGCCTTGGCCTGGCGGACCTGCAGGATGGCCATGCCATAGAGAGAGGCAGCCTGGCCCGCAGCAGCGCAAGCCTTCGACACCAGTGATGCCGAAGTCCTACACGCTTTGGACGGTAGGCGTGGCCGATTCCCCCAGGTGGAAGCCGTCTGCGGCACAGGCAGCTGCACGTTCCACCCGGGGAATCTCGACGTAGCCTTTGGCTGCCCCACCATCGAGGGAAGTGAGGGTGCCGGTGCTGGTTTTACTGGAGCGGGCCGTGAGTGGAGCGCTCCAAGTTTTACACAGCTCCTCATGAACCTCCGGGAAAAAAATTGCACCGGGGGGGCGGAGACTGGCATGCAAATTTCATTCGCCAAATTTCATTGGCCTTTTCTATAGTAGTCAGAGCTGATTGGTTCTCAAGGGCGAACCCCATCTGTCGTTCTCGACACAACGTCGATAGACCGACAGAAAAGGAACTGTGGATAGCAAAACGTAATAGATTCAACGTTACAGATCCCTAATGCCCCTGGGGTACATTTAACGTACATCAATAAAAAAATACATTTCGTGACCTGTAGGATCCTAATATCTACAACTACCTCATCAACTTTTCATCGTCCTACTCCGGAGACTCTTTGAAAGCCTGAGTGGTAAAAATTTACGTGAATTTTTAATATTCAACTTTGGAGTCTTTGGAGCTTTAACCTGCTTTGCTGTCATTGAAAAGGTAAGTCAACTTTGTTGTTAGCTAACATAATCAACCGTAGCTGTCCTTGTTTGTAGGTAGCCAGCACAGGTATATCACTGATCTTGCAGGTTAAACATTCCCACAAATCGAAATTACCCTTTATTGAAGCCATGTAGTGGTCACTGTCAGACACGATGGGGTTGTGTTAGGAGACCATTGCGATTCCACAGTTGGACTAGGCGAGTGCTGCTCTCATGTGTCTTGTTTAGGATTTGACAGCATAACAACAGAGAGGAAGAGATAGCAATGGCGTGTTGGTTAACTCGTTTTATTGCAGTTAATCATTAAATCGTGTTTCGGGGATTCGGGATTCTTAGGAATATGATACAATTATTTACCCTTTGCTTTCCTCCGCCTGTTCTGGCACCCTGGTGCACAGCAGCTGTCCATCATGTTAAAATAGTATGATTTGTAAAGTCTTGCCTACCTCAAAACCTGCTGACCAACTTCTATCGTTCCGCCATAGAGAGCCTGCTAACTTACTGCTGCACGGTATGGTATCTGTATTTGTACAGAAGAGAACAGAAAGGACCCGCGGAGGGTAATGAGGGCAGCTGAGCGTGTGACTGGTAAGTCACTGCAGTGCCCATACTCCATGACATCTACACTGGCCAACTTCATAAGAAGGCAAACAGCATTTCAAAAGACCCTGCTCACCCTGGACATCATCTGTTCTCCCCCTTACCTTCTGGGAGAAGGTACAGACTGATAAAATCTAAAACCAACAAACTGAAAAACACGTTCTATCCCCAAACAGTTAGATGCTTAAATATATAATCACTTACACACTCCCAACCACACTAAAATGTGCAATAAAAACGCCGATAAAGGTGCAATAACATCTCAAATATACTTTATTGCAGTTTTTTTCTATTCTACACAGCCTGGTATTAAATTATTGTTTGACCATTGTCAATACCAATGCTAAAGCCGCTCTAGGGCTCTTCTGAATGCCTGCCAAAATGGGGGAGTTCAGATTTCGTGACATTTTTTCAAAGTTTGTACAACCATTTACACTGACAGCTCAAATTTTGTAGTATCGTTATTCATCAGATTCACGCACCTGGCCTGAAGTTCACTCACGGTCTGTGTTTGTTTGTTTAAAACCTAATGTTTATTTACATTTTATGTAAATATATATATATTTTTTATAACAATAGTATTAACTCAATAATTTGTTGAATTTTGTTGCATGTTAATTTTATTAAATACACAGTATGTTAAATGGGGTCTGTAGTTTTGTCACATTTAAAGAAAGCATGCCATTGACATCTAGTGGTTGAGTTTAGTATCGCAGTCTAAAATTCAAAATATTGTAGAGTCAAGTTTAGGCTAAACTTGCCTTGTATGAGAGTATAATTTTCATCCCTTATTAAATATTTCACTGTTATGGTTACATATTTTGGTAACACTTTCCTTGATGCTTGTATGTATAATGCATTCTAAAAGTAGTTTTAAAGCATTGTAATGCACCTTTTAATGCATTGTAATGTCTTTTATATAATTGTTATTACAGTTAATACATTAGAATACTTAGCAAATAATTGTTACACTACACATTTTAAATTGGCTATATTTCTTTACAACTACATATAATGTATTACAACACACATTATGAAGAATATCATGCATTTAACCCTTTAATAACTCTTTATAATGCATTATACATACATGCTTCAAGTATAGTGTTACCCATTTTTTTTTTCAGTCAAGTCATTCATACACACCAATCTGAGTGATCTACTGTACAGAGGCCTGCAGTGCCTACACTGCCCAATAAGTTGAGGTGGTTAACAGACTGTAAGGATAACTACTTCACCAGGACAAAGACTCTGGAGGTTTCTCATTATTGTTCATGTTGTAAATTATAGATGCCTTGAAATCATACACTGGACGGCTCAACTAAAGCTCTCTGCAGAATCAGATCTTGTTGGCGATTATAAGAAACACATTGGACACATGGGGCTGCTGGTGTACTAAAAGTCTACTTTACAAGAACAGATTAATTTTATTTTATTCTGTTCTGACTTAGATTTATTGTGTGAAAAGTGTGTGTGAATTTGTATTACAAATTACATTGTGAAGCATAAATTCCAAACTTAACACATGTAATTAGTTTCAGGACAATGAGTGCAAGATTTGTTTAAAGTTTCAAATAGTTTTCAAAGTATAAGACTGCAACATCTCACACAAAAATAATGTGTTTTATATTTTTATGTTGCTTTTTACATTTTATTTATTTAATCTTTTGTGACATGCCCCACTATTTTATTTATATTTGCAATAAATGTGAATATGTCGAATTGATATAGTCAGGACATTTCATCTGCAGAGTGAAACGTGTCATTTAGACCCAGTTTCGCCAAAATATTGTAAAAAGAATGTTCATCTGGTATAGGATTACAAACAAACCTGAATTTAAACATTTGAGGTCACCATGAATGGAATCTCACACTACATAAAATATTTTCTAACAGATCTGACAAGGTAAGTATGAGCAGATCTACTAAGTAAGTATAGGTGTATTTTAAGGTCAAACATTAACCGATTATTTTACTATATAACCCATCAAATTCTCATCATAAGCTATGTTCCTACGTCTCAGTCACTTTTAGAAAAGACAGCTTAGGGGAACAGGCAAGTTAAACATGAATATTTGTTCTGCCACCTGTTCGCCTAGTGGCATTTTGTCAGGAAGAAAATCTTTAGAGACAGCATCCCGAATGACCTGAAATTACACCAACGATCTGGCAGATACGTCAAAATGGAACAAATAATAATAAAATGACATTAAGCATATTACATTTGGGATGCATACTGATGATAGCAAATCTTGTTTCATTTAATTAAAGTTATTTTTAAGCATGTCTTCTTATACAGTTTAAAGCAGCATAAGTGATTTTTACAAATGCCTGCATGCCTAAAAAAGAAACAAAAAAATCCCTGTCAGTGTTATGATCATCAGGGAACAAACCTTAACTTTTCATGAATCTCAAGCAAAACTAAAGTGAATTTGGGCACTGACATTTCAGCTCAAAGCGACACCTTATTTGCAATTTGTATTACACTCCAGAGTGACTCTGTGTCAAATGAGATTCTCTGTTTGGTCATTAATCTACACTCTCCTCTGCTCATCTTATGGGAGAGAGGCCAAAAAAAACCTTGTGAAGTTTGGAAACGAATCTGAAAAGCAAATATGCTTTTAATAAGCCAGCGGGGAATATGCAGCATGTTTGTTGAAGCCCACCTGAAGCTCGCCTGCGAGTAGAGAAGCGTTTCATCATGTTTGCATGGAAAGGCAGAGGTCACTAACAAATTGGACAAAGCTTTAAAGAGGTGATGAGAGGTAAACAACCCTTCCCTGCCTCATTAAGAGTCAAGCACGTTCAAAATCCAGACATGAAATGGCCCACATGCATCTTGATGTCATGTGCAGTGGATTATCACATCTCTTGTGTACGATATCTAATTATTTTCAGTCCATTTTGTGCCTTTTATCTCCATTGGGTGTTTGTAAATGGAAAGGTCATTTTTTTTCTAATGGCACAGTATTGCTTTCTGGTGCTCATGAGGATTGGGTCTTCAAGATGATTGTGGACTGCTTAGATAAATCACAACGCAATATCATGGCAGTTAGCAACTATTTTTACATTTTTGCATAATTGTATGAATCTGTGTGATTTTTGTAATAACCATACATTTTTTAACAATTCATACAATATGAATTCACACCTCATACATTTTTTTTCACAACCTGTTCTAGAACCCATACAACAAGAAAAACAGTTTGTACCTCAAATACAATGCATTAGACAATTAATTGAATGCTTTACTCTACTGTAGCTCAGTCAGTGGTTTGAGCATGTCGCTATAATTCCAAGATCATGGGTTGGATTCCAGGTATTGCACATACTCAAACACAAATACTATATAGTCAGGGCTGGAATGGGAAGAAAAATGGGCCCTGGCTTTTTTGGCCCGAATAGGCCCTCCAGCATTTCTGTCAATTGGGGGGGTGGGGGGATGCATGCATGATAAAGTCTGTCGACAGGGGGGGCATACATGTGTGTCTTCTGCATTAGCGTTGCATGTATTCGCATTTATAATTCGTCCATCTGAGCAGCCCAAGCGTCAGTTCCGGCCCCATACGTTAACGGTCCATGGGGAAAACTCCCGGAACGACAGAGAGACAGTCCGCCCCTGGCTATAGTTAGTACAATCCAATGTTATTACCTTTGGAAAAAAGCATCTGTCAAATGCCATAAATGTATATTAGCGCCTCTACCGGCACTAGGGGCGTAAGGTAATGCCAAGGGAGACGCAACAGGGCATAGGTATTTTCAGCTGTGATTCCCAACATTATAAATTCAACTGTTTATTGGCATTTGTCAGATCAGTGACTTACACTCTTAAAGTGTAAGTTTTTTTGTGGGTGTGAGTTGGTGGGCATCGAAACATGTTTTCTACAAAAGAGGGGCTCGGCAAAAAAAAATCGGAACCACTGGGTTAAGCGATGCTCATTTTTAGGGTGGGGTTAGAGGCTCCAAAACATATTCAGAACCATAAATATCCATGAAATTGTTGATGCTAAAAAAACACAAAATAATCAATTCATAAAAAATGAACAATCTCAAGCAACGGAATACCCGGCAAGTCAATACAAGTAACCGTAGCACATAATAAGCTGCTGCCACTGGAGGGAGCTCCTCCTTAAGACGAAACTCTTGAACGAAAAAAAAGTAATTGTACAAGTCTCAGCCTCAGAAGTCACGCCCACAGACTAAGGCATACTTTTCTGGATACAATTCAGCATGTTTTAAGTCGTCATCTAATTGGTTGACTTTTACAATATTTCCAGGAGACAAGCATGTCACATTTTTTAACAGTCCGCCTGGAAACAACGTGAAGCTGCCTAATTGAAGTAAGCTGTCATGTTTTACATCAGTACATCAGTTTACATGGCATAAACTCATTAACATTGTTGCTGCTGTTAACTTTTGACTCGTTTTTTAAAATATACACTGGTATGTTACTGCTGGGACTTTCCACGCCTCTAAACATGACGCTGCAAACGGGATTGGTTGCTTTACCTGATCAGTCATCAGTCACTTGGGCGTGCCTCGGTCAATGAAAGCAGCCAAAGCGCCAAGTACGAGACTAGGGTTGGCATCATACCAGGTGTGATCCTCATTGCAGATTTCAGGAGTTTGGCGGAAGGGGATATTATCAGTTCAATTTGACTTTAAAGCTTCTACAAGTCTAAACAAAGCAGGAGATGAAGCACTATATTAACATGACATTCACTCACTCACTTATAGAATATAAAAATGTAGCTTCACAGAAAAAAGTACTAATGAAAAGTTTTAAAGAGTACCTAGCATATGTTTTTTTAGGTCCCACTTTGGTAAATGGAGTGTCCAGCAACAAGTTTATATACATACAATGTGTAAAAACACTATAATGTCGTAATAATAGGCAGTTATTCGTACCTTACTTCTTGACTGACTCTCAAATGATTCGTTCCACGATTCATCCGTCTAGGCCCCGCCTACCCGCTAACCTTGTGTCATGTGATTGGTCAGATGGTGTAGTCTGTTGTTATTGGTCAAACGCGTTAATCATTTGTCGCAAATGGAACCCCACTACCATCATTACAGGACTACTGTTTACATGTGGTTGGATGTCACGTATAATATATGTGTAGCTAGAGATGGCGGCGATTTTACCGTACCAATTTGAGCGCGAGTCTGACGAGGAAGAAGACGTTTATCTACAAACTCCACCATGACAAATAAATTGTCATACAAACTCCCAGTGTGACAACATGCATGTTGTGCTTTTGCTCATCAATGATATAAAATATTTTTTTTTCTATAAATACTGTTAAAATGTTAGTAATACTATTATTTCGTCTTTCGTTGTCATGGTACATAGAGCATTCAGAAAGTCGACGTTATGAAAAATGATATACATGAAACCCAAATATATAGGTGCACAGGCGGCAAATGTGTCAAAATGCAAAGTTAATAGCAAGATAAACAAACTGTAACACACCAGAAATAACGGTACATGCTAATGTTAGCGTTATATGCATTAGCTAAACACAGATATAAGGTACGAAAATACTTCTTGAAGTTAAGACAAAAATCAAAAGTCACACTTACAGTTTGTGATTCGGTGGAGCTAACAGGTCCAAATAGAGTTGGTATTGCCCCTCTTTCAAGTATCGTCGTTTCACATACACTGCAGTGAACGCACAAGATGATTAAACCAATGTTCGGTGAAATGACGCGCGCACGGTACAACCCTGGGGTTCCCTTTCAATACTTCACTCGTACTGCGTAGCAGGACGCTATGGGAAAACTCATTTTTCTCCGATGACTGAAGCTTTTCAATAACTCAGTGAATACTGCACGTCCATTGGTGCGTGCAAAGTAAAACTTTGCGCCAATGGAAGCGAAGCTGCACGGACCTATGGCGATGAAGCCCGCCAAAAGGGGCGGGGCTTATGGCTATATAAGCAGACACATCGCCGTAGTGTCTTCAGATCTCTTCTCCTTCAGCGACGACTTCTTCTTCGCTACCGGACTGATAGCTTCGCCGTCGGAAAAGCCTTGCAGCGGATTGGACCTCTCTGCTCAGCGAGTTCACTTGCCTTAGCAGCGCCGGTCTTTCTCCTGCCTCCATCCGGCAAAGCTCTAAAACAGCAAATTTCCAAGAGCAAATTTCCTGAGCAAATTTTCCTGCGGCGTTGTTGCAAATGCCGCGCCGTCCTTGTCACTCATGTGGGGTTTTCCTTCACGCTGCTGACGGTCACGGCGAGTGCGTCTCATGCTTGGGAATTTCCCACGCTCAAGACGCACTCAGAGAGACGGAATGCCGTCATTGCGAGAGTATGAGTCTCTCCTGTCTGCGCGCGCGGATAGCTTTCTTTTCAGAGAGCGATTCTGCGCCTCGATCCCTCCCAGTTCAATCCCCAGCGGAGACGAAGCAGCGGGGCAGAGGAACCAAGCCCTCGGGAAGAGCGAGCTCACGTCCGTTCTGCGTGCCTCGCTCTCTCCACGGAGAGATATTTCGCCGGTTTGCTTCACCCAGCCTGACCAGCGTCCATCTGCATCCGCCGGAGACACGGTCTCGTTCGGCGGAAGCGAATTCGAGGAAGACGACGCTATGTCGTTAGCGGCTTCAGAAGGGGAGGAGCTGTCGGGCTCGGCTTTCGACCCCGCCCCCCTGCCGTCTGTAGAGCACAGCGAGCCCGCGCCGGGTATGGACTGCGACCTTTTTCGGGTCCTCGCTAAGGCTGTGGAAGAGCTGGGCTTGGAGTGGTCCTCTCCGGAGGAGCCCACTCGCAGCCGCTTGGACGAATGGTTTCTGCCGGGGCGCCGCCCAGCCCCTCGTCAGCGGACTTCACAGTTCTTTCCAGAAGTTCACAACGAACTCACCAGGTCATGGCGCGCTCCCTACTCGGCCCGCCTACGACCCTCAACCTCCTCCGCTCTCACCTCGGTTGACGGCGCAGAGGAAAAAGGCTATGAGAAGCTGCCTCCCCTGGATGAGTCTGTGGCCGCACATCTGTGTCCGCCTTCGGTCATCGGTTGGAAGGCGAAAGCAGCTCGTCCCTCCAAGCCGTGCAGAAACACATCGGCCCTTGCTGGACGCGCTTTTTCGTCTGCCGGCCAAGCGGCTTCAGCACTGCATTCCATGGCAGTGCTCCAAGTATACCAGGCCAAACTTCTCCAAGGGATGGACGAGTCTGGCACTGACAGCGCGCCCTTCAAAGAACTGCGGAGCGCAACGGATCTTGCGCTACGCGCCACCAAGGTCACGGCCCAGGCGATAGGCAGATCCATGGCCAGCCTCGTGGTACTCGAGCGTCATCTATGGCTGACACTCACAGAGATCAAAGAGGCTGACAAGGTCCCCTTCCTTGATGCTCCGATTTCCGCCACCGGCCTCTTCGGACCAGCAGTGGAGGGTTTTGCGGATCGTTTCACGGCAGCGCAGAAGTCTTCGCAGGCCATGAAACATTTCCTGCCAAAGAGACCTGGATCCAGACCTGCACCAGCTTGCCCCAAAACAGCGCCGCCTCAGCAGCCTGTCAATGCTGCTCCCCCCGCTGCTCAGAAGGCTGCCGGAAGCGAGAATCGTCAACGCTCTCGCTCAGGGAGACGCTTCCCCCACCCTCAGCGACAGGGACCCCGGCCAAAGACCCCCAATAGGCGGCATACCTTCCCAATGCATTCAACCCCTTGCCCTACGGGTCGAGGCCTGGCAGGCCATCCCCGGGGTATCGGGTTGGGTTATGAGCATAATATCTCCGGGATATTCTCTCCAGTTCGCTCGCAGGCCCCCACGGTTCAGAGGAGTCATCTCCACCCGTGTACAGAGCGCATATGCACACATTCTGCGCATGGAGTTGCAGAACTTACTGGACAAAGGAGCCATAGAACCGGTTCCTCCGGATCAAACTGAGTCGGGCTTCTACAGCCGCTACTTCCTCGTACCCAAAAAGGATGGCGGTTTCCGCCCCATCCTCGATCTCAGACATCTGAACCTTGCTCTTATGAAACGGCGCTTCAGAATGATTACACTGAAACAGATTCTCTCGCAAATATGCCCAGGGGACTGGTTGTTCTCCCTGGATCAAAAAGATGCGTACTTTCACATCCAGATAGCCCCCCATCACAGACGATTCTTGAGATTCGCCTACGAAGGGGTTGCATATCAGTACATGGTCCTTCCATTCGGGCTGTCTCTAGCTCCTCGCATCTTCACGAAGTGCATGGACGCGGCTCTATCCCCTCTCAGGCAGATGGGAATCCGCATATTGAACTACCTCGACGACTGGCTGATTCTAGCACAGTCAGAGGAAGAACTACGGGCCCACAGGTCCATCCTCCTCAGCCATCTCGAATGCCTCGGACTCAGGATCAACCATGCCAAGAGCGCTCTGTCTCCCAGCCAACGGAATTCGTTCCTGGGGGCGGTTTTCGATTCGATCCGTGCCAGACCGTGCTCTGGCTATTCAGCAGCTCGCGGCCTCCTTAACACCAGGAGTGTCACGCCCCCTCAAAGTGTTTCAGAAAATGCTGGGTCTCATGGCTTCTGCGTCTCAAGTACTGCAGTTGGGCGTTCTTCGGATGCGTCCACTGCAGTACTGGCTAAAACCGAGAGTTCCGCCACACGCTTGGCGTCTCGGAGGCCTACGCATCTGGGTGGATCAGGTCTGTGTTTCTGCTCTATCACCATGGAAGGATCCCCTTTGGCTGGAACACGGTTTGCCCCTGGGCACCACATGCAGACGGAAGGTGATCACGACAGACGCCTCCAACACGGGTTGGGGGGCTCTGTGCGATGGCACACCGGCCTTCGGCCACTGGTCGATTCAGGAGAAGGTACTGCACATCAACTACCTGGAAATGCAGGCGGTATGGCTAGCCCTTCGCTAC
Source organism: Triplophysa bombifrons (assembly GCA_029783895.1). Classification (NCBI taxonomy): domain Eukaryota; kingdom Metazoa; phylum Chordata; class Actinopteri; order Cypriniformes; family Nemacheilidae; genus Triplophysa; species Triplophysa bombifrons. The sequence continues at coordinate 13,136,750 of CM056455.1, forward strand.
TCTCTGCCGGTCTTACGGGACCGCCATGTCTTAGTACGATCAGACAAAATGACAGTGGTGTCCTACATAAATCACCAGGGAGGCCTCTCCTCAAGACGCCTTTTTTCTCTGGTACTTCGCCTCTTGGAATGGGCCCAATCCAATCTGCGCTCACTGAGGGCATCTCACGTGCCGGGCATCCGGAACCAGGGAGCAGATATGCTGTCCCGGAGCAACGTCCCTTCAGAGGAATGGACGCTCCACCCCAGGTCGGTTCAGAAAATCTGGGAAGTCTTCGGCAAAGCGGAAGTCGACCTCTTTGCCTCGAAAGACAATACTCATTGCCCAACTTACTTTTCGAAGGACAGAGACGCATTGGCCCACAACTGGCCCAATTGTCTCCTTTATGCCTTCCCTCCGATCTCTCTCATACCACAAACGGTAAAGAGGATCACAGAACAAAAGCACAAGGTGCTGTTCATAGCCCCACTCTGGAAGAACCAGCCTTGGGTTGCAGAACTGTCTCAGCTGCTCGTAGCAGCCCTGTGGCCTTTCCCCCTGAGACGAGACCTCCTCTCTCAGGCAGGCAACATGATTTGGAACCCCCAGCCAGAACTGTGGGCTCTGCACCTTTGGCCTCTCGACGGGAGCCTACGGTCCTCCCCGAGAGCGTCATAAATACGATATCACAGGCTAGAGCTCCGTCTACAAGGCGACTCTATAACCTCAAGTGGTCTGTCTTCTCTGCCTGGTGCTCCATGCGCGGAGCAGACCCAGAATACTGTAACATATCACTAATTCTGTCCTTCCTGCAGGAGCTGATGGATAAGGGCCGTTCCCCTTCCACGCTCAAGGTTTATGTGGCAGCAATTGCAGCTTCTCATGCCCCCATAGAGGGCAGAGGAGTTGGGAAAAACAACTTAGTTGTTCAGTTTTTGAAGGGTTCCAGGCGGCTACGCCCTCCTCGCCCCCTCACAGTTCCCATATGGGATCTGCCCACAGTGTTGAGAGCTCTCAAGGGTCCTTCCTTCGAGCCTCTGCACTCAGTGGACCTTCGTACCCTAACACTTAAAACCGCTCTGCTTCTAGCATTGGCATCGGTAAAACGTGTGGGCAATCTGCAGGCGCTCTCTGTGAGCCCCTCCTGTCTTGAATTTGGGCCTAATGACTCTAAAGTAGTCCTCAAACCGAGACATAGTTACATGCCTAAAGTGCTCTCTACTCCCTTTAGAGCACAGGTAGTGACACTTTCTGCGCTCCTTTCCTCCGAGCAGGACCCGGAGCTCAATCTGCTCTGTCCTGTCAGAGCACTTAGGATTTACATTGAGCGTTCTGCCCCCTTTAGGAAATCGGAACAACTCTTTGTCTGCTTCGGTGACTGCTCCTTAGGGTCTCCCGTCTCGAAGCATAGACTATCTAAATGGATAGTTGAGGCTATATCGCTAGCATATTCTTCCTTGGGCCTTCAATGCCCTACGGGAGTCAGAGCCCATTCCACAAGAGGTGTCGCCTCTTCCTGTGCATGGTCTAGTGGAGTCTCCATAGCGGATATTTGTGCGGCGGCCTGCTGGGCTTCGCCTTCCACATTTACCAGATTCTACAGTCTGGACCTTCCGGCCTTACACGCCCGGGTCCTTTCTGCCTAAGACTAGAATGCTCGGCCGTGGTTGCCCTCAACCACATCGGCACCTAGCATTCCCTTGGGACGATTAACCGGATTAGGCAATCTATTAGCTTGGCTTTTCCGACTTTTTCCGATTTATATTGTTTTTCGTTCCACTTGTAGGATGGCGGGATTGTATTGGTTCCCCATAGCGTCCTGCTACGCAGTACGAGTGAAGTATCGAAAGGGAACGTACTCGGTTACTTACGTAACCTCGGTTCCCTGAGATACGGGAACGAGTACTGCGTTCCTTGCCGTGCTTACAAGCTGCATATGGTCGTCGCTTCAGTCGAATTAACCTGAAGACACTACGGCGATGTGTCTACTTATATAGCCATAAGCCCCGCCCCTTTTGGCGGGCTTCATCGCCATAGGTCCGTGCAGCTTCGCTTCCATTGGCGCAAAGTTTTACTTTGCACGCACCAATGGCCGTGCAGTATTCACTGCATTATTGAAAATCTTCAGTCATCGGAGAAAAAGGAGTTTTCCCATAGCGTCCTGCTACACAGTACTCGTTCCCGTATCTCAGGGAACCGAGGTTACGTAAGTAACCGAGTACGTTATACTCCTCTAGAATACAGGCTCTAGACATGATACACACGCATAACAAAATAGCGACAGTGTTTGGAGGAGGAGAGATAAGTTTTCGCGGCAGTCTCAGCAAAACGTAGGCGGGGACTATGTATAGTGACGTACATACACAGGTGAACTATTCCACGTCTCGTTTGTGTGATTCAGAGTCGACTCCCATATTTACAAGCAAATAACTTTGTTATTTATTCCCCTTCCAACTTACAACTTGGCAGACAGCTTACTTTCAAACACGGCAACAGAACAGACTGCATGAGATGTCATTTTCATGATCTCATGCTACGTATTCTTTAAACTAAATGCTGTATGTATTTTGGAACCTCTTTTGAAATCTTGAAAAAGTAAGTTTGTGAGTGAAATCCTATTCTATTTTAAAAATTGTATCCCTTTAAAATAGTGAAGTTAAATTTTCATATACATTTGGCCTTTCTGTTGAATTGCCGTGAAATGAGAATATACATTTTTGTGAAAAACAAATAATTTTAATAATTTAGAAAATCCTTAGAACAAGTGACGGGAAAACAAGTATTGCCCGGATTGCATTCACACACCAATTATATTCATAAGCTTGTGTTTCAGGAATATTCATTAGGTTTGTTAAGGTAACTGCTGTGGGGGTGCTATAAAGTAAATAACAGGCATTTTGTTTATTCATGCTGCTTTTGACTGCTCAAAAGAATTTGAGTTTGAATATTAACAGTGTTTAAATCAGTGTTGTTAAAAAAGGTAAAAGTAGATCATCTTTGAGATTAAGTAAATCATATTGTAGTGGAGTAGGCATTGCGAGACCGTGGTTCGGTGAGTAATTGTGAATGAGCGCCAGCTGTGTGCACACCGGGCTCGAATCACGTAGGAGATAGGGAGCATATAAGAGAATGAGCGACCGGACCGTCGAAGAGAGAGGGCCGGGCCCGACATGTTTTACGTTTGTAGTTATGTTCTTGTGTTTTACGTTTGTAGTTATGTTCTTGTGTTTTGTATTTATGTTTTGTTCGCCGGCGGTCGTCCGTGAGGGGCCGCCGGCTGTTATTATTTATGTTAAAACTTTGTTAAATGTTTGCCGGTTCCCGCCTCCTTCCTTCCATGTCTGAATCGTGTTACAAATATGCTTTTAATCTCTTTCTCCAGGTCAGAGGGGACCTGCACATTACAAGTTTGGATCCTGAATCAAGAAGAGATACAAAGTTATTATGGCACTAGATTTTATCCCCTCCGGTGTGCTGCTACCCCAAGCAGTCAAAGTAATTGCAAACACACTGGGCACTAGATCTCCGAGGTCAGACATTTTGTGTGTGGACTTGATTTTTATATATTAGTGGGGTCCTAAACCTGAATGCACAGCAACTCATGGGGGCCTGTGTCACAAAATTGAGGTCCTCACAGGCACAAAAGCTTATAAATTCTACAGAACGATAATTTTTGAAAGGATAAATGCAAAAAGTTTTCTTCGATCTTTAGGGGTTGGTTTAGAAGAAAAAATATACAGTTTCACAGTATAGAACTCATTAGGCCCATGGACTGTGTTTGTTTGTGTGTTTAGGGGGGGGGGAAGAGGATATTACACATGAGAGTCAAACACTGGGTTCACACCAAATGCGAATAAAGCACATACAAAGTCAATGCAAAGACATGTACAGACGCAAACTCGATACTATATTGATATATAAAGATGCCAACAATTTTAGAAAATAAATGAAACACCAAAAACTGCATGTGGTACCATTGCAAAGACAAACTGTTTGTTGATACATGAAATTATGGAGGGAACGCAGAATGTCGTCACTTATGGACATAATGACGAATGCCATTAATCAAACTTTGTAGTGTAACGTAAAACGGGAACACGAAAGGTATATTCTTAAAGCAACTCATATAAATACATTAATCGTAACATTAGCTGACTCAGAATAAGGCAAATAATGACATTACTCATGTCTTTTGATATCTTTTGTTTACTAGCATCAAGACTACCGTACTGGCCAAGGCCAAAACTACATCAGCAACTGGACAACTTAAATTTCACACTTTCATAATCACCCTTTATTTAAAAAAAACTGATAAAATGCTCTTTAAAGTGCGTTTAAAGGCGTCTGCCAAGTGCATAAATGTAAAAGTTAAAAAGTTGTGGAAACACACTAAAACACTCACGTAATTATGAAACACACCCGTATTGCTTAACTTAAACTTCGCAAGTCACAGATGGCAAGAAACAAGATAAACCAGTCAGCAGTAATCCACAATATGCACGCTCTCTAGAGATATCAGCTATCTGTAGCTAATTTTAAAAGCTGAATCTCTTTACAAGTGTAATCATGCATGACTAATGGATGTCATGCTAGCGCTGGTTTGATGCAAAAAAGGTAAGCACATGTATATTCAATAGGTTTGTGGATCACTAAAATCTGTTGACGCTAACATCATTTTTGTGCCATGTTTGAATGCACAAACTCCTAAGTCAATAAGTCACCTGTCTTGAGTGCTCCACCAGGGATTAAATTTGAATTAAGCATATCATTAAAAAATCAAACTTAATTGCAGTGCTGTACGATCGACAGAGCACAATCCCCAAAGTACCCAATACAAAGTCATGGATATGTTTTCAGCCTTCCCAGTGAATATATTAAGGAGCTTTTAGTCAGTATAAATCCTTTAACTTCAGTTATGTTTTATAATGCATTCGGGTACAGGAAAACAAAAAAGTTTTCACTTGAAGTTGTGGAACTATAAATGCTGGACTAGTGCTTCATTCTAAAACATTGGTTATTAAAAAGATTATTCAATCAAAAATAAAAACATTGTTATAATTTATTCATCCTCATGTCATTTAATAGTAAGCCTGTGACTCTTTCTTATTTGGAACACAAAAGATATTTTGATTTTTTGTACACATATAGTTTACGTGAATAGGGGCCAACGTTGTTTGTTTACCAACATTCTTCAAAGTAACTTCTGTGTTCCAAAGAAGTTAAAAAATCATACAGGTTTGAAGTGATATGAGGATTAGTGAATAAAAGAGTTCAAATTTTCGGGTAAATTGTACCTCAATGTAACCTTAAGTATATAGCCTGCAACATAGGTTATATTTTTTTACTTGTATCATTTTGTTTCTGGTTTTCAAGGGCAATTATACATTATACATTTTCATCATAATATCACTAATAATCACTAAATATCACTAAGTAGCCTATACAATGGTTTGATCACATCCAAATAGTCATTTATTTGTTTTAAGAGTATGCAAAATCAACATTGATTGGAATTTGGTATTATGGAATGTATTTTTATAATTTTCCTGATTTTTATAATGTTTATCTCATGTCTCTACTGTTTTAGTACTAAATGTATTCTCTAGGTGCTTTGCAACAGTGTAAATTATGAAAAGAGTTTAGGAAATTTAACTGAATTATGAATGATTAAGCTGTGTCTAAATGCAGTGTAGAGTGACACACAGATTAATTTATCATCAAACACATATGCATTTGTAGTTTTATTTAAATTTATGCATTTAGCAGGCACTATTTATCCAGTTTTTGCATTTTAATCAGTATGTGTGGAATCAAACCCACAACCTTTGCACAGATAACACATTGCTTTTCCAAGGGAGCTACAGGATTACTATTGAAATGCTATAATTTATTATTTGTGTTTAACAGTGTTTTAAGAATAACCATTATCACTGTTTAAATCATAACATAACAGTTTAGAATCACCTGAATAATGGACGATTGTTAAATCAGCAGGGGTCAGTAATCACAGGCACAGATGGCTGACCATTGGTATATGAGGGATAATAGTTGTTGGAGACATTATTGTAAAACGATTTTATTTTAGAAATGGTGAATTTTGAAATGCTCAAATTACCTCTTAATCCTTCCTTATCATTAAGAAGCATATTTTAATGAATAAAAAAAGCATGTGGGTAGGAATCAAATCTTTTACCTATGAAACATGTCTCATCGGAATTACAACTAGACTGTTTCATCGGACGTACAAGCATTGCCTGAAGTTTACTTCTGGTCTGTCTTTGTTGATCGGTCTGGGGTGCGTTTCCCAAAAGCATTGTTAGCCAACTATGTTTGCAAGTTCTGTCATTCCAGCATAGTTCAACAATATAAGTGTTTCCAAAAACCCTCATTCCAACAAACAATCACAAAGTTGCGTGGTTTGAACTACAGGTCTAGAGCTGTGGTTAGAAACATCGTTCCTCATTATTATGACAGGTAAACTTACATGCATCAAGCTTTTTAACAAAGTAAGCAAATAACACGGACTGCGTTCCATATCCATCATTCTAAATATATACAAATTCAATTTAACATCTTTTAATTTGTCCAAAAAATAGAGGCGCTATTTTTTTTAAAGTGGGCATGCGCATGACCTGCGTGTTCTATGACCCTGGGGAATCCCTGGGTGGAATGACGTAGGAGAACACTTATAAATGAATTAAATATGTGAAATAAAACAACAGATAAAACAAATAGAATAACAAAAGTAGTCCTTAAATGCAATGTATGTTATTTACAGCAATAATTTGATATTAATTGAATCTGAACGTATTGATTAGACGTCATTGCTCCACCACCTGTGTGGCATCATCAACTAGATTGCTGAACCAACATGGTTCAAACAATTTATCTCTGACCAGAGTTACTACGTTTTCGGGAAACAGTCATAACCACGTTGATAATTTCCACAACTATCGTATTATGGTGGTTAACCAGTCACTTATGTAGTTTCTTCAGGAAATGTACCCCTGGCTAGTGGCTAGTACTAGTACTATAACTTTTTAGATTTAATTTAATTATATTAATATTAATTTATAACATTATGTAATTGTATAATAATTGTATTAAATGAACAATTTGTTGAATTTTGTTGTATATACATTTTTTTAAATTAACAATTTGTACTTGTAACCCAAAATAATACTGGCTAGACATACTTTTAATGTCATTTACTTGTTATTTTTTTTTCCCTTGTTTTCAAAAATAATCTACAGGGTCTCTATTCTTTGCGGCTTGTTTATGTTGTTACTCTGAAACCGTCTACAGGCCACCAAACATTTGTGCAGGGTTCTATACTTGAAATCTTCCACTTCAAAACTTACAGCTTAGTATGGGGAACATTCTGATGGTTGAGAATGTTCCTGTCAGATATTGTTCCCCCTCTGCTTCATTGGATAGAGAGTTCAAATCTCTCCCTGGGTTTAATTCCACATTGAAAGTAATGCCAATTAAACGAAAATTTTTGATATCATGGATGATTTATTTACAGTATACCGTATTGCATGCTGGGAAACCGAGCTGAACACTACCACGGCTCACAGATGATAAACATAAAAACACTACCAGAGCTAATAAAGAGAAATTGAAAATATTTTTTCATGTTGAAATTTGACTGTTTGTTTTGTATCATTGTGCATTGCAAACCACCTTATTGTGCAGCATCCAATAGATAACACTGCAGTTTTCAATCTTCAGTCCACGATCTGGTTTTGACATGTTCAAAATAGAATGCAAATGATGTGTTTTCTAGTTGATTGTAGGACTTGTTTTGCCCAAAGAACTTCTAGTGCAGTAGTAGTAGAGGAGCACCTGCAGACGCTCAAACAGAATAAGAAACAGGTATGCAATACTGGAACCGTGTTCATCAGCGCTCAGCTGAGAGGTTGTCCATCAAACTGATTGCACATTGAATTAAAGGCCTCTTCTCACAGCGATAGTGTCGTCTGTCATCAGCAGGCCGTGAAAGATGAAGCTCTGCCTGTTTGGGTGATGTATGACCAAAACAACGCAGTCACATTAAAGCAGTCCAAAAGAAATGAGTAAAGAAAGCGAAAATGTTTCACTGATTGGTATTCGGCTCCTTTTTACATCAGATAGTGCCAGCCTTGTCAGCCTACCACTCCCCGCACCCTTAAACATTATATGAAACCTCGAAACTTCCTCAGGTCATATAAAACTGTATTATAGAACTGATGGATTTGAAGGTTGTTGATTGGTTGGTTTTGTTTAGCGTGACATGTCACTGATGCAAGCGGTAAGAACGGAGCCACAGAATGATGTGTTGGAAAACTGTCATCCACAAATGACTTCATCAAAGTAAATGATGCTAAGAGAATTGCTTCGTATATTGTACGATCATTGGAGGATTTAAAATATTAGCCTGCAAACACAGGATTGGTTTATATATTTGTGTGAAACCTTTTGCCACTTACATTTATAATATTTTTTAAAGACATCTAAATATACATTCCAAGGCCAAGTTTACATTAAAGAGCACATCCATTGAGACCAAATGCTTTTTAGCTTAATCAGGACAGTTTTCTGTACATGTAAAAATATACTTTATTTGTATTGAAATCCTCAAAACCACTTTTATTCTGGTAAAGTGCATACAAAAATGAATTAAATAAATAATTTCTAAAAATAGTTTTAAGCATTTTATGATATCCATGTTAAGACACATGACATCAAGCCGAATGCCATCAGACTACAGGGACAAATAAAAGCCAGCCAAATATACAACATACACGGTTTAGTGCCCCTTCAAATAAAAATGGATAGACTCAAGGTGTCCGCACATAACCTTTTAATTCATTGCATTGTCATTGCTTGCAGCTCCAATATGCATATACATACAAACAGAGTGAATATAACCATTGGAAATGATGAGTGATGTTCTGGAGTGCTGGTGTATCTCCCTGGGCTTTAACAGTGTTATTTGATTTCACAAAGGAGCAGAGCGCATTGGCTCGAGGAAGCTTTACCGCTCTCTGTAATACACTTGTGAGACATTTCAAGCTGTATTTGAGAGTATTGTCCGTGCAGTGCCTATAATTGCTTGTTCTACATTGTAGCACTTGACTGTGCTCTCTCTACTGAGCGAACGCCATTATAGTTGCATTAGGTAAATGCATCTTTGATATTACAAATTAAATTGCTTAAGTAGATTAGATTCATTAGGCTTTTATGGGTTTGGGGAAAACCTACCTTAATAATTTCGTATTTGTGATTATTTGTTATTGGAGATATTATTCCATAGGCTTTTTATTTGAAAACAGGGCCAAGTTCGAAGCCAAAACGTCATAATATGCACTCTTATGATCCCATAGTGTATTATTGTGCCAAGTGGCTAGATTGCTTGGCAGACCTTCACAAAGCTATTAAATGTATTACTTGGCAGAGCATTGTTGTTTTCAATTATTAATTTCCGTTATTTTCTAGAACATTGGTGCTATTTATCATATTGCTGTTGTCACTGTTTCAAAACTGCAACAACATGCTGTGGCTTTTGTCATACCTTAAAAAACTATGGTAAATCACTGTAACCCATGACCACAGGTGACTTGAAAGCAATTTATAAGTGGATTTTTTAAGACACATTTAAAGATGATAAGGCTATACTGTATATGTGCTTAGATTACGGCTCAATGGTTTTAAATGTGGAATAAATATGCCTTTAAAAAACTGGTAAATGTTAAAATTGGAAAGATTTGAATTGCAAGATGTTATTTCAAAATATATTCTTGTGTGTTCCTCCATCCTCAGGATGCTGTTCATCTTCGGCCATTCTTTTTCTCCTTTGCCGGATACGGTTTATGTTCTGTAGCTGTTACATAATTTATGTACTACCACCTGCAAAACCGAATGTAGCAAACATATCAAATACGGCCATGAAAATATAAAAAATACAGGAGAAATCCGGGAAATATTTAAACGGGATCACCTTGTATTTGTATATTTTTGTGTAAATGATCCCTCCTTGTGACAAACCCTAGCTGTTATAGCACCTTAGGCTCGATCTGCATGAACGTGTATGTGTTTACATTCTGTTCAAACATTTTAGCATCTTCTATCCACCACTGGCTTTCTTATTTCCATGGTAATGATTTCATCTCTACATGCATTTTATTCCTTGCATCTTTTATTTGTGTCGGCCTGTCTGGGAGGTGAGGAGACGAGAGCAAGTGCCGTACGGTCTGTTTGAAGTAGGTCAGCCCTGCATTTCTAATGATGGCACGGTCTGCTGACCTCATGGCCCGTCTGTCTGCCCCGCCCCATAATAACCTCAATTGCCTGGTGACACAATGACATACTACCCTGTTAGAGCTGCAGTCAAATCAGTCGCCGTTGCGTCGGCCTCCGGATCTCCTGACAGGCCTCCGGGGTTTCAGCACCTTGGCAGAGGGCCAACATCAATCAACCCAAGACAGAATCTTCTTCCTGCGGCCGCAGCGTTGCGTCACAGACCACACCGGCAGTGGGGTAACAAACATAAAATGTTTGTCTGATGTCCTGAACTTGGGGAACGTCTTGACGTGCAGGAAGATTGAATGCTCCTCAGGCTCTGAAAGGACAGATGGTTTTTCACAAGAACAGAAATGTGAAAGTAACAGTGTGACGGCACGTTTAAATCACAGAGCCACATGAATGTGATTGAAATTCAATATGAATGAAAGGATAATCGCTGTAATTTCCTGCAACATCTGTTGCCTTACGCGTGCACAGTGAAAGACGCATCAGCTCTTGCATCTCTGATCTGCATGCTTATTGTTGCGTGTTAAGGCCCATTTGATGCGACTAAAGCAACAATAGCATAAAATATTAATGAAGAGTATAATATTTTACAATTAATTTACTCATTTGTCATTTTCATCTATTTAAACACAGCCAACAGGGACTGGGAGAAGTTAGTTTCTCTACTGTTTATTTATAGATTGTCAAATTTATCTGTGAAATAAATCAGACTTATAATTAAACCTATCCTCCAACCCATGCAACTGTATACTGTAGATCATTGTCCTATCCAAAAGTACCCCTAGGAGAGTTTAATAAATGCTTATGCTGACACATTGCTAAAGAAATTGTATTATTTTGGGTTAAATGTGAATTATGGGTAATGTTTTTGCAATTGAGATTTCTACATCATCTAAAAGCTGAATAATTAAGCTTTCCATTGATGTACGAGTTGTTAAGGTTAGGACAATATATGGCAGAGATACAGACGTTTATAACTTTGGAATCTGAGAGTGCAAAAAAATCGAAACACTGAGAAAATCGCCTTTAAAGTTGTCCCTCAGAGGCACTGTAGCAGGCCATCCACTCACAAAAATAAAGTTTTGATATATTTAAGGTAGGAAATATACAAAATATCTTCATGGAACATGATCTTTACTTTATATCCTAATGATTTTTGAAATAAAAGAAAAATCTATAATTTTGACCCATAAAATATATTTTTGGCTTTTACTAAAAATGTTTCAATGCTACTTACTTATTAGAAGTTCCTGTTGGCTTAGCTGGAGCGTTAATAGTGCAAATGGAAAAACACATAACAATCAAATTTATACATTGAAAGTCGCTTCTTCAACACAACTGACGAATGCAAACATGCAACAGCAAGTTACGAATTTAAGATTTTGAAAACGGTAGTTAAGGGATTATGTACAAAGTTCACACATACACATAAACAAACAAGTACTATGATTGGTAGTGACGGTCGAATGAAATTTCATGAAATAGTGTGTAACATGAAACAGCTAAAGGGTGCTTAACTTTAATATGTAACTATACTGTAGTTTGCAATAAGCTGCTCTCAAAAATGACCTACGGGTCATCGTTTTAAATAGAACAGGCTCTTCTAATGCTGTATGACAGTGCTATCTATTTGATTCCTGTTTTTTAATACGTATTTTAATTGACTAATAAGTTCTTTCAAATTTCATATGACCATATTATCAAATTACATTTATAACATCATATTATGCTTTTTTGAAGAAAGAAAACATACGGTCATGCTACTGAGTTTTTTTATTGCTACTTTGATTTAGTTTCTACCTTACAATGTGTTGCTGAAGCTCAAGAGCACGGCTCTATCAACTTGAAGGTCATGAAATTAATTCCCAAGAAACACACAAATGAATAAAATGTACACATTGAAAGCAAATAATAAATGTAGGGAACATAACATGAATATAAATGTGATGATTAAAAATGACATCTGGATCAAACTGGTAGGGAACTGAAATATATTACATACAACATGTAGTAAGATGTGTGTACATAAAAGCATTGGATGGGAACATTTATAAAATTAGAAAACAATGAACAAATGAAAGGCCTGACTTCCAATTTGTTTTTAATCTGTGTGACATGCATGGCATTTGATCTCTTACATCATCTACAATTATGCTTTAGGAATATTATATTCCTTTTCTCATCTGTTTTGAGCAGAGATACAACTATTTCCCCTTCGGTCATAGACAAATAATTAGGTTAAAGACCCCCTTCCGCTGAGATGATGTAATTAGGCGAAAACCTCCAGCGTGCAGCTGACCGCCAGCATTTCTCAGCCATAATCATCTTGGCACAGTTGAATATCATGTGCTGTGACAGAAAGTACACACACAAGTACTATGGCTGCACAATCTTGGTTACAATAATTGTTTTGGATTATTTTACTCAAAATTATAATCACAATTGTTTTTTCATAAGACAGAATGTTCTGCATCTCAAATCAAAAGACCATTGTACTGTATAACTATATAAAATAAAGTGTCAAAGCTGTACAGGAAGCTTGATTTTCTCACTAAACTTCAACATCAATAAATAGTTTTTATATAGTGTAAAAAAAGCTGAGGACAAATTTCAACCGGCTACTTCATTATCTTAGAGCTGCACTCCATATATTTTGCCTCTATATCGCCATCTCTGTTTGAAACATGAAATTGCAGGTTATCTTAAATCCTTATTTTTACGTGAGTTAAAGTCAAATAAAATTTTCGGTTAAATTATATCCAACAACTCAAGTTGAAAAATATTATTATTAAGCTTAGATGGCAACACTCACCAATCGGCTATAATTTCAAGCAACAGCAAGAGGAAGGAAAATATACGAACAAAAGAAGATTTTGTTTTGACAAGCATTTTATCAAATAGAGTACCAAAACTAGTATAATTCCAGTTTACAAAGACATCTTTAGGTCGATAAACTCCTGGGAAGAAATTGGCTAAACTGTGAATAATAAAGCATTTTGTTGACAGCAGATGGATGGATATGTTTACACATTGCGTAGAACATGTGCATTTGTTTTCAAGTTCAACAGAAAAGGTTTTTGCATGAGAATGAGCAGAAAGCCAGTAAATGAATTGTTCCTGAGTCGAGCCCACAATGTAGGGGAAAGTGGTACTTTGTAAAAAAATTGTTTTTATTCTCAAACGTACATGCACATGCCCTCCGGATCACATGTGAAAAGTTACTCAAATCCTTTTACACTTAAACGTCTGCTTGGACGTGTCAAGTATACCAATTTAACCCAGCGGATTATTTTGCTTGCCACAGTCGCTTTCCAATGCAACTAATAGTTATGTTTATATAAGTGAAAGAGGAAATCTGAATTTTTGTTAAAGTGGGATTCATTGTAAAGTGCTATAGGATCCACAAACAAGCATATGATTACAATCACGCACTGTATTCACAGAATGCATCACTTTCTCAGTTGCTTGTCTTTTAATCTAAAAGCTCTTCCAGTATAAAAATAAAACTGACAGATTGACTGACGGTATTGAAGCCAATGAGTCAATTGTTTATGTAACCTATTGGTATCACAGACAACAATGATCCGCACATGTGGACATCTTTACATGATCATTTTGTCCAATAGAACATCCCTTTTGTCCTTGCGTTTACATGCACATATGGAAAAACGAACACACAATAATTCTCTGGCTTGACGATCGCCTTTCTGGGACCAGGAGTTTCTGTTCTGTTCCGTAGCCTTCAATGGCTGTTCCAAACAGTATAACCTCCGGTCGCAGATCTGGCCATTCATCCGTGGCTTCAGGGAGACGTCGTCCTCCCTAAAGCTGGTGAAGAGATTAAAAGAGTGCATTTACACCTCCTTTCCCCATTCTAGCCTCGCCTGGAACTTGACAGGGGGAATAGATCAGAATGGCAGCATGTTTATCCATTTCCTGTAAACTTCACTAGCTCAACAACAGCCCCATGTTTCACTTCAAAATTTTAATCCCAATGAAACGAACAAGGTGCCCGGTCCACATTTTTCTTTGTGTTTCTTTCACAGACTGTCGTCTAGCCCGAAACAGCAACGTCCCGAAGCAACCAAAACCACTTACGCACTCCATCACAGTTCCATTCTCTCTCTCTCTCTCTCCAAAAAGATGCAATCTTTTCCTCAGCATAATTGCGGACAAAAAAAGGATTGCATTGGGCTTCAGACGATCTCTTATGAGAAGAATCGCAGATAGTCGGTGCAGACTATGGCTAGACGATATCGCATGTATTGCATGCTCTCCAAAAGTACCCAGACTGCATCCACACCGTCAGCAGAGGGTTTCTATTGTTTCAGTCTGCACTATCAGACAGACCTCTCAGCCAGTAGCACGGAGTCGGCAAGCAGACCCAGTAAAATGCACAGACCACGCTGCTGCAGAATGAAGCAAATTGAATGCACAAGATCCAGAACGAGCAGCGCTGTTATGATGACTCTCTGTACAATCGTTTTTTATTTGGCGCAAGTAGAGGAGTCTTTTAATATATATTTATTTTAGTTCTGTGTATTTTGATTCTGTGGGATGCTTTATTATAGGCATTGTCTTTTTAAAATCTTTCGCTCTCTCTGTCTCTCTCTGTCTCTTTTTTCCATTCTTTGCTTTTTTGTCTCATACCTAACAGTAAGGTTGCAAACTGAAACATTTCTATAGTGAAAACGATGCCCTTGAGGTGAATGTAAGGTCCATTGTTGTCTCACTTAATAAATGCTGGAGTGATGCATTCAGGATGCTATTCCACATTCTCTAGCTTGATGGCAGCAGTATCCATCTGTAGGGAGATGGAAAAGTGCTGTCTAAAATCTTTCTCCGAGATGATCACAGACAAAAATATCACAGCAGGAAATTTGATGATGTATACTTCTACCATAATAAAACCCAATTAAATGTTTGTCTTATGATCTTAATAACATATATTTGTAAATGCTTGAATATTAGTTACATTTTAAAAAGATTTGGGTTTGTTTAGAATTTCTGCGTTATTAGTTGAACACATGATTTTCTTTTCAGTGTAAATAAAACAAAATTGATTTCTATAGAGTAATGGCAGCTTAAGACAAGGAAGATATGTTATGTTATAATCTCCTGCACATTCTAAAGCGCAAATCCTCCCCCTCAATGAGCTGCAAGACACCCGCAGTGTGTTGTGTCTGACTAGCATGTGATGATGTAAGCACGTGTCATTTAAGGCCACCACGGATAATCACATTCTGCTGCTGTAGCATCTCTGAGCACAGACACACATACTACCGGTTATACACTTGCACAAATCAATCTGATATCAGCTTCAGAAGATTTAAAGTGTCATATTTACAAGATAAACATACATACCATTCAAGAAATGATCCATGTCAAGGACATTTGCTAGTCAGCATTTCCGTTCATCTCAATAGCATATTCACGGTTTGCCCAGTCAAACTCTGACCCCTTGTGTCAAACATACACCTAGCATAGCTGTTCTAAGGTGTTTTTAAATGCTACATAAAAGTGCTGCATTTGCAGATAGAAAGTATTCAGTGCAGCTTTACCTTTGAAAAAGTATCAGTGTTTTGAAAGCTTTAAGGTGGATCATGTATGCACACCTGCAGGAAGTCTCACACTTCCAGCAGGGGCACAGGAAGTCAGACTTTCCACGGCTGAGGTGCTCAACAAACACAACCTCACCCAGAACACCCAGACAGGAGTGTCTCTATCACAGAGCGTACAGTGTGGTTGTTTCCAAGGGCGGGATTGGATTGGACCAAGGCGTTATCTCCAAACATTTCCCTGGGAAACAGTATCCACCATGTAAAGCAAATTACGGACAGGTCATAAATTTCAGATGACTTAAAACAGGGCAAACAAGCATTGTACTGTAGGTTAAAGAGAATATAAAATACTGTCTTGATTGGTTAGGGCCAGTTAGCCCCTGCTGGCTGATGGCATAGCTGGCTGATGGCATAACTACATTGTATGGTATGAAAAGCATATTTTTGATTATTGTTGGACATTTACAAATCACACATTATGACATATGACAAATACAAAAATCGTATAAGTAGTCCGCTTAAATTAAGTGATTAAAATTGATCTTGGGTATGCAGTATATGCGGTGCATAGTGGCGCCGCACAAGGGTACAATATTATTTAAGTTTTTTTAAATAAAACGTTATAAATTATACAACTAAAAGTCATTAGCTAAAATGTTTTAGTATCACGAGTTAAATAAATATGTAATTATTTATTATGTCAACCAATCACTCACACACAGTCAAATGACCAAATGTATCGAGCAAAGAAACTTCCCAAAGTGCAATAAAGAACATAAAGAAATTGACATGTAAAAACAATGTCCAAGTGGACAAATATCGATTATCAGTTCATCTCTGTACATCTTTCAGTTATTTAACGTCATGTCCGTGTTCTTCATTTAACGCGGTCAGATGCGTCTTCTGCAAATAGCGCACAGCACAGAACACCGGAGAGATTGCGCGTGGACAGTGAAACAGCGCAATGATTGATAGGAAGACAGAGACATGAGCGCCAAAAAACTTTGATAATAAAAGATCATTTCTGAGTTCAATGTTAATGAGTTTGTCTTTGTTTTATTTAATGATGTGTGTTCATAAAATGTGAACCACAAAAGTAAAAATGTTTTAAAGCAAGGGGAAAATCCAAAGATTTTTATTTATTTGTGTTATACTCTCTTTTATCCATCTTATTTTGTTTTTCAATAAAAGTTTAATTAAAGTTGCATTTAACGTATGTTTACCCTAGGTTGTTTTAGGGATGTTTAGTTTTTATTCAATATTAATGAACAACAAACTAAGCGTTCATTTTAACGTAGGCCTAAGTGGGAAAAAACAAAGACCGTTTGTTTATGTGCGTTATACAACGCGAGTGTGTCATCTGATAATAATAAATAATGTTAACAATCCGTTTTGTTGAAGGAAAGGGAATAATCTAAATGTCTAACATTGAATATCAAAACAAGCTTATTTCCTCAACAGCACATCTTTAATGGGCTTCAACTCAAAGAAATAAGAGTTGTGGAAAGCAGTCTTGTATGCTTTCAGATGTATATAAATGGCAAAGTCCTTATGCACTAAGATCTGGAATTCAATGTCACGTTGTCAAAGAATTTTGTCTTGAAAAGCGCTGAATTTTTTGTATTACTCCAAGAAAACCAGAGTAAATACAAAATGCAGTTTTTAAATGAGGGTTTTATTTATTAAGCGAAAAACAATCCAAACATTTCTGACCCTATGTGAAAAAGTAAGTGCCCCCCTTGGTAAATCATGAATTAACTTTGATGAATTGAATAAATGAGTTAAATTTCGCTGGCCACATGCAAGCCTAATTACTATCAGACCTGTTGAATCAAGAAATCACTTATGTAGAACCTGTCTGACAAACTGAAGTAGTGTAAAAGATCTCTAATAGCAACACATCATGCTGCGATCTAAAGAAATTCAAGAACAGATGAAAAGTTATTGAAATATATCAGTCTAGACAGGGTAACAAAACCATTTCTAAGGCTTTGGGACTCCACCGAACCACAGTGAGAGCCATTATCCACAAATGGAGAAAGCATGGAAAAGTGGTAAACCGTCCCAGGAGTGGCAGGCTCACCAAATTACTCCAAGAGCACAAAAACGACTCGTCCAGGATGACATAAAAGATCCCAGAACAACATCTAAAGAACAACAGGCCTCTCTTGCTTCAGTTAAGGTGAGTGTTCATGATTCTACAATAAGAAAAATACTGTGCAAAAATGGTATCCATGGGTGAATTTCAAGGCGAAAACCACTTCTGACCTAAAAGAACACAAAGGCTCGTCTCAAATTTGCTAAAAAACATCTTGATAATCCCCAAAATTTTTAGGCAAACATTCTGTGGACTGATGAGCCAAAGGTTCAACTTTTTGGATGGTGTGCTTGTGCTTCCCATTACATGTGGTGTAAAACTAACACAGTATTCATAAAACGAACATCATACCAACAGTAAAACATGGTGGAGGTAGTGTGATGGTCTTGGGCTGGTTTGCAGCTTCAGGACCTGGACAACTGAACCGTGAATTTTGCGGTCTTCCAGAAAATCCTAAAAGAGAATGTCCAGCCATCGTTTTGTGAACTCAAGCTTAAACGCACTTGGGTATGCAGCAGGACAATGATCCAGAACACGCCAGCAATTCCACCTCTGAATGGCTGAAGAAAATCAAAATAGAGGTTTTGGATTGGCCTAGTCAAAGCCCGGACTTACTTTTTCACATATGGTCAGAAATGTTAAGATTGTCATATCCCTTAATAAATAAAACCATAATTTAAAAACTGCATTTTGTATTTACTCAGGTTTTCTTTGTGTAATATTAAAATGTGTTTGATGATATGGATCATTTAAGCATGACAAATATGCAAAAAAACTAAAATTCATGAAGGGGAAGTACTTTTTTTTTCACACCACTGTACATGATCACATACTACTTTGATAAATTCACTTGAGCATAGTCTCAACAAAATCTTTTTGATTTTGTAAACAAGGTCCAACACTGAAAAAAATGTTATGTTGAATTTACTTAATTTTTTTACGTCAAGGGGTTGCACGAAATAAATTTATCTAAACCCAGATATATTTTTTAAGTTGAGTGTAATTATATTTTATTAGTGGATTGTAATTATATTTTATTAGTGGATTGTAATTATATTTTATACGTGGATTGTACTTATATTTTATACGTGGATTGTACTTATATTTTATACGTGGATTGTACTTATATTTTATACGTGGATTGTACTTATATTTTATACGTGGATTGTACTTATATTTTATACGTGGATTGTACTTATATTTTATACGTGGATTGTACTTATATTTTATACGTGGATTGTACTTATATTTTATACGTGGATTGTACTTATATTTTATACGTGGATTGTACTTATATTTTATACGTGGATTGTACTTATATTTTATACGTGGATTGTACTTATATTTTATACGTTGATTGTACTTATATTTTATACGTGGATTGTACTTATATTTTATACGTGGATTGTACTTATATTTTATACGTGGATTGTACTTATATTTTATACGTGGATTGTACTTATATTTTATACGTGGATTGTACTAATTTCGTTCAGTAATTTCAGATTAATTATATTCATAATTTCAGCTAAACTATTTTGAGTAGAATTTATTTGTTTTATGTTCCGTAGACTAAAATTGTGCAACAAGATCAATTTAATGGTTTAATTTCTACATACTAAAATCAAATTTAATCCAATAGTTTTTTAATCACTTATTGTATTTTAACTTTCATTAATATTCAGATACATAAATCAAACCCAATATTTTCAACTCCAACTTCATTTTTCTTATCTAAGAGAAAGATTTTTGCTCTCCCTAACAAGAGTGGCTGTATGAATATAAAGGAGAACTTTGGAGGATCCCATTTTATAACAAAATATACCAGTACTATACAGAACAAAAAATACTTTAGTACCAGAACCGTCCACAGCTGCAAACAGTGCACAATGAGGACCTGATGTTGAAATTACAAAAAACTGCAAACAGTTACATTCAAAAAATACTGTAATAGAAAAAAAAACATCGTAATATAACTAATGTTAGTTGGTGTATCAATATGATGACAGACTTACTGAATAAAATGAAATATGTGACTTAAATTTCCACTGAAGCTTAAGCTCCTCTGAGAATGATAAAAATAGTTGAAATTGAAAACACATCTGTGTCGAGCAATAAGAAGGCTTTAACATTACTACATAAAAACAATAAAGAAATGTCATAATTCCATGTTTTCCACATGGTGCTCCATCGTTTGAACTTTGACGGGAGCTCTCTTAATGACGTCATCTCATTGTGTCCTCTGCTTAGTCTAAACTTCTCATATATGGCGGTAGTGGATGGATTGCGATTTTTATTTCAGGTGAGTATTCCACAAAATCCAATGACAGCTTTAAATGGTCACACCAGTGGCTGTGTATTAAGGTCCACTACTCATTTTCTTTTCAGTTTGAAACATCTTCTAGGGCTGCATTTTACATCATACTAAATGTTTACTATCGACTTCCAAACCAGATTTAAAAACCAAGCTTAGCGGAGTTTACAAGAGCAGCTGAAGAAATCCTACAGTCCAGCAATGATTTTGTTCTTTAGTCCAAGGACTTTAGGGGAAAGCCTTTCTCCATCCATTTTCAACAGCACTTTTTGAATGAATTCATAGGAATATTTCAGCTCTTTGGGGTAAGCCATGTTCAGTACATAGATGACTCCCAGCATCATTGCACATGCTTGGGCTACAGATCTAATGTTGTCCAGAATGATTTCTCCTTCAACATAAATGCCAATGTCACCATGTGCTCCAATTTCTCCACCCTCCTTGTTGATGACATATATGCCCATGGTGGAATTCTGCAGGTCTCTCTGGATGTCATCTGCTTCAATGTCCTGTATATTTGTGGAATATAGGTGAAAAAAATATGTAATAGATTTTAATTACTTGAACATTCTAAATGTCTTTATATTTACAATATATAATTACAATGGTCAGTAAAACTTATGAAAAATAATTGTCAGTTAAATAAAGGTTCAAGTGAATTAACAAATCACAGATTTTTGTTCTTATGGCATTGTGGAAAATATCAAAAATGGAGCATAGACAAAGAATTCAGAATAGATTTAGAGATTTACATTTACGCATTTGGCAGACGCTTTTATCCAAAGCGACTTACATTGCTTTATCCTATACATTTTACATTGGCATTTGCAATCCCCTGGGATCGAACCCACAACGTTGTTAACGCAACACTCTTACCACTGAGCTACAGGAAAGAGATAGACTAACACAATGTTGGTTTTTTAATTGAACAATAAGAAAAAATAATGAATAAAAGCCTGCCTTATCATTTCAAGAATCAAACTTATGGTTTAAAATGTTTTAGCCAATTAATGAAAATCTCCAGACACAGACAAATTTCCATATCCTGTGACAACATCCATGTTGTTTTACTCTTAAGGATTTCATTTTCTCAACACAAAGTTTTTCTGAGTCTGTTCATTATAATTGGATGTCAGAGTTCTTGAATGCACCAATGTGTGTTTAGAAAATGGTACCTGCTTTGAAGATTGATAAAATGTATGATGCTTGAAATTTTTTCAAAAATTGATGCTTTGGAAAATTGTCAGCGGTACTGTAAATTTGTCATCAATGGGCTAAAGAACATAAAAACACCAGTATGATCCATACGATCCTATGTAGTGACATACTTTAATGGCTAGAGCATTTTTCAAGTTTTGCATTATTTTATTTAAATAAACAGCAGGCTTCCACACTATAATAAATCTAGACCCCAAAACAAGACATAGTGATAGCCATAGTTTTGGTGTCAACACACTGATTTTGTTATGCGTCGGGCTTGTTTTTGGTGAGTGCCCCTTTAAATCACATTGTGAAAGCCATTTTCTTCTAACTAGTGGGTAAGTGACATTAGGATGTTAAAACAGTTTCTATAATACAAGACAGTACATCTGACTGACCAATGCAATAAGAATGACTTGCCTTATACTCCCGAATGAGATGTCCATCATCCTCACCAAGGTAGACACTCTGAGGAGTGCTGCCCTTTTAAGATTGATGTCACTTGTATCCTATTAAAATACAATAAATAATAAAAAATGTCTTGAAACTGTAGAATAAAACCTGTGGTAACCTCAAAAATATATACACAATGACTTCATTATACATTGTGTAAATGGACTGCCCTCTTCAGCTAAAGAATGTTAGTGTATTGTGACTTAATATTCATAAATTATCAGGTCTGAATGTGTAGGGTGACAGTAACCTTGCCCCTTACAAATAATCAAGGCTGGCACTAAACAGGTACATTTCAGGATTCTCCACAGTGTATATGATATTTTCTACTACAATGTAAAAACATGTTTACCTCTTGCAAGATCGCCAGATATTTGGCTAGTTTTTGGCCAGAAACACCTCCCTTCTTGCTGAAAATAGATGTCATCTTGGGTAAATTGCTGTCCAACTGAGCCATGAAGGTTGATTCAAGTGGGACTGTTGTTATGCGCTGGAATTCAGCATTTAGCTATTACACAAAAAAAACAGAAGACAAAGAGCACTGTGATCAGCCATCGATGTAATGATATGTTGTAGCTACTTTATCATTAAAAGATAATATTCGAATTTTTGTATATTCCATATAGTTGGTGTACAGTGTGTTCTAGCCAGATATATTGCTATCATTTAAGGCTAATGGCAGGAAATCAAAACTGGACCAGCAGCCTGCATCCTTATTTAAACCTTGCTAATATTTTTTTATATTTACAATGGGTCAAAGTGCAATTTAAAAACCCAGGGAGGAAACATGTGCTTACCTCATCAATATGAAAAAGTGCAGGCCATCTGGCTTTAAACTCTCTGGCAGCTGGTTTTTCCTGCACTACCTCTTTTCTTCTGTAGGAGAATGTTTTTGACATCTTCTTTTTTACACACGATGAACTGTTTCTTTGTCTGACATCATTCAACAGTTCAAGTCTGACATTTTCTAAGCTTTCATCTGTTTCGCCAGCAGGGTGTGAAGGACAAAAGTTGACTTCAGCCTTTTTAGGCTTCTTTATATTTTTGGCTGGTAGGCAGTCATCACTATGTTTGTTTTTCAAAGCATTTACAGTCACTTCTGGAAAGCCAATGTTTCGCATCTTTGTCCTGTAATTAGCCATTTTATATTTCAGTTTAATCATCCAGCCATAGTAACCAGTGGCAGATGGTTCCTTCAAACAGGGAAATTTTTTGATGAGTGCCTCTGCTACAATATCTATTTGGTGATTTTTTGGATATGCTGTATACTGGAATATCTCCTCAGCTAGCTTCTCTAAAATGTCAGACTTCAACCCTGGAGTAATCTTCAGTTGAGTGCCAGTTTCTCTGAAGCTGTCATTTCCACGTTGAAGCTGCACCTCGACATTGTATGGAAAACGAGGAATGGGGAATTCACACGGCCATGGACGTGATCTCAAGTCCATGTCTGAATGTGGCAGAATGATGGTGTCATCAGAGTGTGTTGAGGAAATGGGAAATGTTTGGTTGCTCATTGGTACTTCAGATGATCCAGAAGTGCTGGGAGCATTCTGCATTAAAGAAGATGGACTCAAACTCACATCATTAAGGGGGGTTAGAGTTAGGGTTGCCATGTACACCAACTTGATTGTACTTCTGTCCTTTATGTCGTGTACTGATGTAACATTCATGAATTCATTGTTGAAGTCAGGATCCATGAATTGAATACGAAATTCTGTTTCAATTCCAAATGCTTCGCAAATTGTATTGTGTAACTCTGCCAAAGTTTCTGGCATTCCTGAATGAAGATCAAGTCTTCTATGGTCCTCATCGCCCACAATGACTCTCAACTTCAGATGCTGTGCCATTCTTCAATCTAATTGTTAAAGGCAAAAAAAAGTTAAATCAGCATTTCGTACTATTGTTACTTAAGAAAATGTATTGTTACTTGAACCAAATTAGAGCAAGAACATACTACCACACAATTCCAATCTGTAAAGTTATTTTGAACTTTGAAAACACAATTAACTTTTACCATTACTTTTTTTGCGTGGAATGAAGAACACTGAAATCTTTTTTTTCTGTTTGTGGTTGTGTGGTAGTTTTTCCTTTGAACATGATATATTTAAACTAACAGATTTGAACACTAATTTGTATTATTTTAGTCAGACATTTTCATATAAGGTGCTCTAAGCGATCTCATGCGTTTTTTAGGCCAAACATTTATTTTTTCACATACCGCAAACATCTCCTCACTAACCACTAGCTGCCTGTCCCCTGCACACACCCCAGACTC
Source organism: Triplophysa bombifrons (assembly GCA_029783895.1). NCBI lineage: Eukaryota > Metazoa > Chordata > Actinopteri > Cypriniformes > Nemacheilidae > Triplophysa > Triplophysa bombifrons. The sequence goes on from CM056455.1 coordinate 13,160,923, forward strand.
CAAAAAAGGCAACAAAACCAAACTGAGCGACAGACCGAGCGACCCACAGCACGAAATATAACAAACTGTTCCAGCCAAAAACCGACAAGAATGATGTGTGGTGGGGTTTGGGGGGTCATTGCTCAGATGAGGGAGGGTCTACCTAGCCTCCGTTTTGTTTGATAATAATTCAAACATCAACAAAAGGTTACGCCAACCGAGTTCGCTTAGAGCACCATCAACATGTACATTTCTATAATGGCAACATGAGGGTAATTTAGTACATAGAGATGTCAGAAGATTGGATTTCTCTAAGAAAATTATTTCTATCATTACTAAAAACTAAATTATTCATCCTGTAAGAAATGTTAGCCAGCCCTCTTGTTACCATATTTAGTGTTTTAGTGTATCAACTCATGCAGCGTATGAACACAACACAAACTACCATAATCCAACCTTGTATCTGTATGAATCTTTTAAGTGTCACCATTCGCCGGCCTCCAATCCTGTAATCTGCCAAGGGGTACTGGTCCAACAAGGCACAAAGTTGAATGAGGGAGACTTCTGAAGTGGGACATAACTCAAATGCCCTAAAATGCTCCCTATACCATGCATCAAACTTTTTAACAATAAAGCTCAAGCTTTTCTCAACTACAACCATTTGGACTACCTCTGCAAACTCTGGTAAGCCACCTATAGAGCCATGAACAACAACCATACCTTCTCGGTAGTTAACTCCATTAACGGACGCATTCTTTGTGAGCTGAATGTGAGTAATATCAAGGTATGCCAACTGCAGAACCTTCTGCACATCCTGATGCAAAATATCAACAGAGACAGTTGAGACAGCTGAGACAGTCAAGCTAGAAGTTTCAGTTGTGGTAGACCCCAAGTTAAATGCAATCATGAACTGATGCTTCACCGCCATGGACAAGAGTATGTTTTTAAAGCAACGTGTGTGACGGACCACCTGCTTAAAAAAACTGTGTTTCGCCTCAAACCTCATTGTCCACAACCCAACTAGTGGACCAAAAAATCTGATCATCTGTGGATAATGTTCCACAAAATGATGTTTCGGCAACAGCTTTAGACCAGGAAAAACCTCTTGTAACCTAGCTCTATGGTCACAAATCTTGGCTTCAAGGAAAGCAATGGATTTTGTTGTGTGCACTGGTGCAACAACTAGCTCAACGATATCTTTAAGGTCCAAAATGACCTGCCAGGCTGGTTCATCTGGGGGCACCAAATGTCCAATCAAAAGTGGAAGCAATCGCAAAAGACTCCAATTTTCATGAGCATTTCCTCCAATACTTTTCTTCAGCATGAATGTTCTTGAAATAGCATGAGGACGATTACTTTTGTCTGACCACTTGTAAGGAAACTTCTGAATGGACTCATTGAGTTTGTCAAGTGTGAAATACTTTTTTGAAATTAACAAATTGAGGCATTGTGCCAACTCAACTGGTAATATGCCTTCAAAGATGTCATGAGCAACATCTGGAGGGTAGCCTGTGCAGACATTGAAATGAGAAAGATATGAAGAGAAAACACACTTCCTTTTAACACCGTAACAAGGTTGTGCATTGTCCTGTGCTGATCTAACATGCATTTCATGCATCTCTTTGCTTCGAAGAGTAAATGTCCCTGAACTCACTTCGCTCTCCTGAATTTCCGACTTTTTTGCAACACAAAAGCGGCACATGTATTCACCTGCAAAACTTTCAATAAATCCAGCAATTCCATGTGCCCCCAAATTGTCTGCTATGACACACTGTATTGTGCCTTTAACAAAATCTCCAAGCTGAGCAATAAAAATACCTTGACTTTCCAAAATGGAAAGATCCCTCATCAAGGGCTCAAGAACCTTTTCATAGCCATATGTCCTCACATCATCAGACCTGCAGAGTAACGCCAAATAAATTGAAGACAACGAAGAATGACAACCTGGTGGTAAATTGCTGAGAGTCCAGTAAACGCCACAGATCTTGTGCTTTTTACGAGATGTGCCAAGTGGATTACAAATTTCAAAATCATCAACATATAAATTCAACAACACGCGCAGCTCACCTTCTGACAAAAAATGGTTATCCTTGAAAAGCTGACCATCTCGAAAAGACTCGTATTTCACTTCTTCTCCTCTGCCCTCTGATATGAGGTGACTATCTAATGCTTTGTTAAGAATGTGATCATTAGTAAAAAGCTGCTGTAAAAACTGTAATAGTGGAACATACTGCAGCGTTCTTTTATCTTTGTCATCCAATATATATTCTATGGGTTCCACCACTTGAAAATTGTCTCTGTAGTATTTTTTGCGCTTAAAGGATGTTGCCAAAGGACAACCTTTGCCAATTGACTTATAGACAGGATTAGATGTACACAGGGCAGATGCAAGTTCTTCAATGACTGACTGGTCAATTTGCAGGTTGTAACTATTCAGTGTGTCATGTATCACATTTCTTGTACTACACAAAGATGCTGTGCTCAACAAATATTGAAATTCTTCCAGCAATTCATCAATTGCAGCACTTGGCACATGAAGAATATTTTCCAGCTTTAATAACACTGCAGCAATTTTTTGTTCTATTATCTCTGGCTTTGACTTATCTAAATCAACGTCATATGACTGACTTTCAGTTTCATTACAGCATTCTTCACTGTCTAAAACATCAGGCTCTTCAGTTTCAGCTACACTAGTTCCCTGGACTACACCATGCTTAAAATCTCTCAATGTATGTAAGCTGTGCTTCCGACTTTTGTGCGACTTGAAGGTGCTGTATACATTGGATTTGTATTCACAGCCTTTAAACATACACGTGACTGTCTCATTGTTTTTCAGATGATGGCCTATGTGCAGAAAATAATCATGTTCTGTTCCAAGTTCACAAAAGCCACATAAATGACAGGAAAAGGATGTCAATATGTCAGAGTGCCTTAAGTTGTTTCTGTGATTCCTTGACAAATGAGACAAAAGTGAATTCCAAGTCGAAAATACGCATGGACAATTAGGGTATATACACTTAATATGATGGCCAAGCCCAAAATGACAATGTTGTAGTCTGTAATGTTTAAGAATTTCCGATCGCCTTGACACTTCCACACCACAGTCTTTACATTGCCACATAAACTAGAGAAAACACAAAGATGAAAAGGGGACAAAAATCAAACATTAGTGATGGTGTCGTAACAGTCACATCAGGGGCATGGTGATCTGCATCAACTTTGATTAAATAAAGCTATGCTCTGTAAAGATAACTAAATGTTTAGTTTAATGTGACTTATGGGCCACGGAATCTCATATTAAGCAAACAGAAGCTTTACTCAACAGATTAAGGGCGTACTCACACTGTGCGATCTGTACCGTGCCCAAACTCGAACCCCTTATGTCTAATTCGTTTGACCAGTGGAATCGCTCCGTGCCATGCCTGCATAAAGGTCTTTTCACACGGGAAGCGACAATCCATTTGCGCTTCTCATTTGAAGAGACAGAGAGACAAGCGGCAGGAGCTCTATGGATAGTAACGACAGCAATGGGTTCTGTGCGCTGTACAGCTGTAGCCTTTTTAACTTAAAGGATTAGTTCACCTCAAAATGAAAGTTTTGAGGAACACGCCCACTTTTTGCTCTGCCTGTCAGAATGCCGGCGCCTCCCTTCCTACATGCTTGCCTCTCATTGTAAATTAATTAGGAGGTGCGAAAATCGCTTCCTGTGTGAAAAGGCCTTAAAGAGGTGGGCACGGTTAAGCCAGAAAGACGCGCATCTAGTGTGATCGGTAACCATGCCTCACCCCGGAACTTGCACATAAAATCCACTGTGCGAGAGAGAGAGCTTTCTTCAAAAGAGTGCAGTGTTTCCCAGAGAAGGAAAGCACAACCATGGGGGGGCCATCGTGCTTGGGTACGGTACAAGGCAACCGGGCTTAGAGTGAGTACGACTTAAGAGTAACAGTGTCTACACATGATCAGTTGCAGAATTACTTTGCACTGCTGTTAGTCATTACTGTTATAGAAAGAACAAATACACACAAGCACGCCTAGCAGGAAGCTTGACATGAAGAAAATGTCTGTGTATACTGGTACTTTTATAGCAGCACTTCTCAGGATGACAAAGTACCATTGTTGAGATCCCCCCTTAAATAAAGAACTGAATGTTTACCACGCAGTAACAGAAATTTTTTATATTAAGTAGCACTGCTGTGATCAGTATAGCAGTTAAGATGAATGTTAAATGAACTGTGTCTACGATGTTGTTAAATGCACTTACCAAAACAATATGAGCTCCCCAAAGAATTAGCTTTTGGTCCACATCACACCAAGACAATCAGATATGAGAATAACCTGCAACTTAAATAAAAATGAGGAGGAATTAAAAAGATATATTGCAAGCATGTTGAGGAAAAATGTAATTGTCCAATAACCACAAACTTGTATAAGCACAAAACATGTTAAAGCGGCCGACTCAAATCAGATCACCTACAAACTAATTTGTGTCCAAGTCCACATTTTTTTAATACCTTATTACTTAAAAAAAAATATCCAACAAATTGCAGATTAACAGTGTGGAAGTGGACAGACAGACATAGACTTCATTTTCAGGAAAGATTATTTTAATTATCAATTTATTTATTCACAGCGGGACTATTTTCTTGCAAGTGTGATATTCCTCTTATAAATTACTTTAGAGTATTTAGAAATGACATTTGAAAATAATGCTTTCAAAGCTTTAGATGCTCTAAGCAGACAGACAAGAAATTATATGAAACAATAGGGGTATATTGACGTTAATGAAAATTGTGTGAATTAAGTACAAAACAGATTTGGTTTCTTAAATGAACTACCATTATTTGTACAGCAATGCATGAAATATAAACACCTGTACAATATTTTAGAATAAATAATTGTGCAAGGTTATTTACATTGTGTCAGATCATATGGCAATTTTTTATAAACGGTTTGTGTAATCAGAAACAGAAAAACCTCTTCATAATGCAGTCCACAAGCCTACAACAACTAAGTACATTGTGAGATAACTCACAAGTCAAGACCACTACCAACTCTTAGTTTTGCTAATTTAATTAATTTGTTAATTTAATTCAAATTAATTAATTAATTTGTCTGTCTTCATGGCTAACTCTATAAGTATTTGTATTTTTCATGTTCCACTTCTATACTAAAAGTATTAGTTTGAAATTGAGAGCAATAAATGCAGTGCCAACATAATCAGTATTTGTGTTTAGAGCAGAAACAAAGTTGAACAACATTAACCTGCTATCTAAACTCACATTCTTATCCCTGTCGTCTTCTGCCTACCACTACAGGTTAACTGGTCTTTCACTGGACGATTGGCTGACGTCGTACTAGCTGGTCCTCTCCTGTCATCTGCAAATCTCCTGCTATTTAGATATTCTAAAACATGTACTTTCAGCCCCACCTTTACGTTTTAAGCTTTGATAAGGCGAGATGGATACGTTCCACGAGGAATGCTACTCATGCTGCTACCACGAAGTGAAGAGAAGCTTGTTTTTTTATCCTACCCGCATTCCGCGAAAACCTGCCTCTGATTGGCTAGTGTCCGTTGGATTCGTTGCTAAGGTTTTCGCAAGTAGAGTGACAGGCTTTGAAAAATGCCACGATCGGCCAGAGCCAGTCAGCGGTAGAGTATGGGGCGAGGTTACGGGTGTGAAAAAAAATACAAACTTTTAAAGAAACGGCAAATTCAAGCACCTAACGTCACATAGGCCCCATTATGTAGAAGCATAAACTCTTGCCGTCAGTGAACATTAACAACCTTTTACCAACAGGATTTCATGGGTGTATTTTGTCCTAATGTTAACACATTGACAAGATTAAAAAAAAAAAAGCCAGTCAAGAATAACGTTAATCTAACGTTAAGCTTTTCCAGTCTAACGTAATTTCCAAGCCCCTAGACAGCAAGGAAGGTGAAGCTATTTGCGTTAACATTCGTAAAACTGTTTTGCTTTTATTCGACCTCCACAAACTAATAAATAAGTGTTACAAGACAGACAATGAATTCACCACGCAGTTACACTTAAGCTAAGTTAATTTACTAACCTTACACAACTCACGTTAAGATAGTCGCTGTAAGTGTAACCTTTGCTAATGTAATTTCTATAAAAAAACACAAATTTAGCATTAGCTAAACATGTTTTTTTTATCAAATGTTTTAAAGTGTAAATAGAACCCTGTTTAAGTAACAAATATAACACACAAGTGATTATAAATTACTAACCGAAAATGAAGAGCTGGATGCAGCATTCAAAAGAGTGCATCACGTCACGGTACCGTCTCCGTTATTGGCGCCTTCAGAACAAAATGTGTCTGCACATGCGCAGACCGGATAGTATATGGAAATTAAATTAAACATATTATTTTCTAATTACTTTTAATTGAACGAAATTAACTTGTCTTAAACAAGGCCAGCGAATTTGAAAATTAATAATAAAAATAAGGAGGATTAAATAACACATTAAAATCAGTGAAATTAACCAGATAAAAACATGTTACATTTACAAGGGGTCAGAATCATTTTTCGCATTCCGCGAAAACCTGCCTCTGATTGGCTAGTGTCCGTTGGATTCGTTGCTAAGGTTTTCGCAAGTAGAGTGACAGGCTTTGAAAAATGCCACGATCGGCCAGAGCCAGTCAGCGGTTGAGTATGGGGCGAGGTTACGGGTGTGAAAAAAAATACAAACTTTTAAAGAAACGGCAAATTCAAGCACCTAACGTCACATAGGCCCCATTATGTAGAAGCATAAACTCTTGCCGTCAGTGAACATTAACAACCTTTTACCAACAGGATTTCATGGGTGTATTTTGTCCTAATGTTAACACATTGACAAGATTAAAAAAAAAAAAGCCAGTCAAGAATAACGTTAATCTAAAGTTAAGCTTTTCCAGTCTAACGTAATTTCCAAGCCCCTAGACAGCAAGGAAGGTGAAGCTATTTGCGTTAACATTCGTAAAACTGTTTTGCTTTTATTCGACCTCCACAAACTAATAAATAAGTGTTACAAGACAGACAATGAATTCACCACGCAGTTACACTTAAGCTAAGTTAATTTACTAACCTTACACAACTCACGTTAAGATAGTCGCTGTAAGTGTAACCTTTGCTAATGTAATTTCTATAAAAAAACACAAATTTAGCATTAGATAAACATGTTTTTTTATCAAATGTTTTAAAGTGTAAATAGAACCCTGTTTAAGTAACAAATATAACACACAAGTGATTATAAATTACTAACCGAAAATGAAGAGCTGGATGCAGCATTCAAAAGAGTGCATCACGTCACGGTACCGTCTCCGTTATTGGCGCCTTCAGAACAAAATGTGTCTGCACATGCGCAGACCGGATAGTATATGGAAATTAAATTAAACATATTATTTTCTAATTACTTTTAATTGAACGAAATTAACTTGTCTTAAACAAGGCCAGCGAATTTGAAAATTAATAATAAAAATAAGGAGGATTAAATAACACATTAAAATCAGTGAAATTAACCAGATAAAAACATGTTACATTTACAAGGGGTCAGAATCATTTTTCGCATTCCGCGAAAACCTGCCTCTGATTGGCTAGTGTCCGTTGGATTCGTTGCTAAGGTTTTCGCAAGTAGAGTGACAGGCTTTGAAAAATGCCACGATCGGCCAGAGCCAGTCAGCGGTAGAGTATGGGGCGAGGTTACGGGTGTGAAAAAAAAATACAAACTTTTAAAGAAACGGCAAATTCAGGCACCTAACGTCACATAGGCCCCATTATGTAGAAGCATAAACTCTTGCCGTCAGTGAACATTAACAACCTTTTACCAACAGGATTTCATGGGTGTATTTTGTCCTAATGTTAACACATTGACAAGATAAAAAAAAAAAAAGCCAGTCAAGAATTACGTTAATCTAACGTTAAGCTTTTCCAGTCTAACGTAATTTCCAAGCCCCTAGACAGCAAGGAAGGTGAAGCTATTTGCGTTAACATTCGTAAAACTGTTTTGCTTTTATTCGACCTCCACAAACTAATAAATAAGTGTTACAAGACAGACAATGAATTCACCACGCAGTTACACTTAAGCTAAGTTAATTTACTAACCTTACACAACTCACGTTAAGATAGTCGCTGTAAGTGTAACCTTTGCTAATGTAATTTCTATAAAAAAACACAAATTTAGCATTAGCTAAACATGTTTTTTTTATCAAATGTTTTAAAGTGTAAATAGAACCCTGTTTAAGTAACAAATATAACACACAAGTGATTATAAATTACTAACCGAAAATGAAGAGCTGGATGCAGCATTCAAAAGAGTGCATCACGTCACGGTACCGTCTCCGTTATTGGCGCCTTCAGAACAAAATGTGTCTGCACATGCGCAGACCGGATAGTATATGGAAATTAAATTAAACATATTTTTTTCTAATTACTTTTAATTGAACGAAATTAACTTGTTTTAAGCAATTGCCGCGAATTTGAAAATTAATAATAAAAAATAAGTAGGATTAAATAACACATTAAAATCAGTAAAATTAACCAGATAAAAACATGTTACATTTACAAGGGGTCAGAATCATTTTTTTCAGTGAAGAAGCCTGTAATATAAGAGATATGTTTGATTTGCTTCTAAAAACAAGGCCTAACAAAAGACATCTAGCCTTGTTATGAAGTTGATCAATTCGTCAGATACAAAAGAAGATTGTGTAGAAAATTGTAAAGCACCAAAAGTCACGACCCTGAACCTTGAGCAAATAAAGCTGCCACGCTTAAGCCTTTCAGAATAATACTGGTGTAGCAGCAGTATGGGTTCCTGTAGCATGCAAAGATAGAGAAACACACAAATTACACATATTGTTTGTTGAAGTTAAAGTCCCATATAGTTCACTATAGGAACTATCAAAATATGAACAAGTGGTGCTGTTTTGGCATCTTTTAGAATGGTACTGGGGTGCAGAATGCGGTCATCAAAATTCTAGTTTTATTGCTGGAAAATTTCATTGGTGAGACACTTTAAAGGTCCAATGTGTATTTTTTGGGAGGATCTATTGACAGAAATGTAATATAATATGCATAACTATGTTTTCAGATGTGTAAAATAACTTAACATGATGAAGCATTATGTTTTTATCTTAGAATGATCTCTATATACACTGCAGGTCCCCTTGTCTGGAATTCGCCATGTTGTTTCTATACAGTAGCTCTAAATGGACTAACTGCTCTACAGAGTGCATTTCATAAATACGTGATCTCCTTCTGCAAAGAACAAAATCGAGATGACATCTTAGTTATGTATCAGCCACTGTAGTTTTTTGAAAGGGAGATGCCGCTAAATTGCATAGCCTTGACATTAATATTGTATTCTTGATGTGCATTGTTTTGAAGCACATCTTCCACACTAGACACTATTTTAATTTCACCATCAATAGTTACGTTTCAGAAAAAGATTAATGTTTGCAAGTGTAGCGATGTAGTATGGGAACACTAGCAAGATCTCAATGTACCAGACTACGCCACCTGTTACCAGAGAACTACAGTAAATGACCCACAAAGGGAGCACACAGGTTCACTAGAATAAGAAAGGTGGTCCAAAGCGTGGATATCAAAAATACAAAACTTTATTTGGTACAATTAATAAAGGCTGCATGGCATAAACCAGTAGCACAAATCAGACTCACTCACACACACATCTCATAAATTACTCAATCATTGCACTAGGTGCACAAGTCTCACCACACACACACACAGTGAAGTCAAGCATCAAAACAAAGCACTCAGTGACGGGAGACAACCACCACACGAGAAGACTGGCTAGCTGCCTGCCCCGGACCTCAACTAAATAAATTTACCAAATGATGACTTCAATTGTCAGACAAACTTACTTTGCACAATCAAAAGAGAGGTACATTCTATAGTAAAAGAGAGTTACATTTTGTAAAGGAGGGGAGAGTAGAAAAAATAAAAAAGATAACTGGCAGCCTTTTTAAATGATCTGAGGCTACATTCTAAACGAACAATCAAACAAAAAGAAAATAAAAGGATCGCCAAACTTAAATTAACACAACTGACACATGAAAAAAAGATCGTTCACAGTGCCAAAGAAACTAAAGAAATTAAAGAAACAAAACAACCAACAAAGAAATAAACCAACAACAATATCTATATATATATATATATATATAACGTATAATTAAAATACGTAACACAAACCAGCACATGACTAAAGAAGAATGCAGACAGTGCAAACTCCAGCACCAGCGGTGCGCAGATAGGCAGAATATCTAAGATAATACACACATTAGTAACTATGTAAGTTTCCTTATACATTTACTTACATTCCTCGCTGCACATTTACATTTAGGCATTTGGCCAACGCTTTTATCCAAAGCGACTTACATTGCTTTTATCCTATACATTTTACATAGGTATCTGCAATCCCCTGGGATCGAACCCACAACCTTGCGTTGTTAACGCAATGCTCATACCACTGAGCTACAGGAAAGCACATCTCATCATGTTTCTATTGTGATAATAAATCACACTCTTCAGACTTCCAACAGAATGTTAATGTTTAATGGTGAACCAAAGAAAAGATTGGTAGAGTTGTATATTTTAGAATAGAGAAATATATTTTGGGATTGTTTTTTGGAATGGCAAGGTCGGGTGTTACAGCATCAAACACTGACTATTTGAACTCTATTTTTTGACTGTCTTGTCAGTATGGGGATACTGAGTTTAGAATGTGTAAGCCTATAATCACTGTTGCCTATGTATGCACAGAGCTGCACCTAAAGGTAGAATTTCTAAGATTGTTATGAGAGAGATTGACAGCTGTGGCTCTTATTGTACTTGGAAGTAACTGTTGAAAGTCGATCTACCATGGATCTTGATTTAACGTTTTGAAGCAACTGTTATGCTTCAACGTCGAACAGATGTTCGCCTGCATTTACACCAACCCAACTCAGGACAGACATTTTAATAGTCTCTGAAACCACTATACATATCATCATGTTGGAACTGACTGCTTCTTGAGAAGACCTTTGGGAACTTTTAGGAGAGGCTTTGCATTGTAGTCACGCAACAGTCTACATCATGCTGGGCAGTTCCGGCATTATTAGGGAATGACAATTTGACTAAGAAACCTTTTATAGTGAGCCCGTGGACTAGATTCACTGTAAACAGGACTCTGTGGGACATATTTATTAAATAGGGCAAAATAGCATGAGAGAAAAGAGCAGATGGGAGTGGAAATGTAGGCGGGCTATTTACGAAAAATAAAGTGCACATTAAAGAAAACACAGGTGCAATATCTCATTCTCGAAATGACTAATGCAATCTACTAATCTACTTTTTTGGCTGTTAAATAAAGCTGCAGATACCAGTACAATGACGAGTGCAAACCTTAGTAAATCTTGTTGGGTGATTCATTTAAATCTTCTCCCATAAAAGTTTGCGTCTGAAGAAGAAACAAATGCATATGCCATAAGGTCAGTTGCAAAAACAACTGTGTCCAAATCGTTTCAGCGCAAATTTTACGTCGTGTTTTTAGTAAATAATGACATTATGCTTTTTCGGGCCAAAGTAGGCGTTTGCTACAAGCTTTGAATAAATCTATCAGCCTATGTGTGGTAAAGTCATGTCAATATCAACTGTGTCACAAGAATCTTTTTTTGAAAGAACAATAACATCATTTGACCAAATATAACTGCACATCTCTTTTGAATAGAGGTATTTTGGCATCAGTATTAAAACATTTACATTTAGTCATGTAGCAGATGCTTTTATCCTAAGCAACTTCAGGGAAATTTCGTATAAAGGCAAACAAAGTGCATCAATGAGCTGTCGATCACCCACAGTCGGCGTTTTCAGACGTGTTTAAATACTCGAGTGAAACATAAATGGAGCCTCAAAAAAAAGCATTACAGAGAAGGCTCATGGCATAATTTAACTAAGAATCGCTGTCAGAATCGCAAAGTAGACAGAAAGCCATCTGGTAAATTATGTTAGAGGTAGAGCCCACTATAATGCAACCTATGTAATGACAGGGTAAAACTACTTACTTTCGTTTAGTCTCTATTATTTTTAAGAATCCGTTGCATTCATTTCAACCATCGGATTACAGTTACAGGAAATAGCATTACAATCATAATATTTTAATCACACATTAGTTTTTGTCTGGGAATGGAATGTGTTGGTCAATAATAAAACAAAGAGTTTCAGGGGGGAAATTAATTGTTCTGAGGAGACGGGTAGGCCTTTAATATCACCCACATTTTCTTAGTAATGCGTTATATTACTGCTGTACAACAAAAACTAATATATAACTATAATATTGTTACTTTTGTTATGCGTTTGCCCCCAACACTGCAAATACTGTAATGGTCTGTCAATTTAAACACAGAAAAAAATGCAATCCAATGAAGTATTACTATTGTGTCCAACCAGATCATCTGATAGCCCCCCTCCAGTCCAGCCAGCCAGAAATAATTCTGAGCCTGGGCTGTCTTTTAGGCGAGAATCATTTTTTTTGTTGACTTAGAAATACACCATACTTACTTACATTTAAGGAACTTCTTTTAAGTCTAAATGTGGTTTGTTTTGTTTTGGTAACATTAGATGGGACAGATGGGACTTGGGTTTAAGGTGTACTTATTGGTAAACGAGAAAGATGAGGAAAAGTCTAGAAAGATGTTTTGGAAAGGAATATAGGATGGGTCGAAAAAGTGATTTACTTATATGTTGATGTGTAATTTTTCCCCAGTTTAATCTTTTTACTTTTTTAATTTTCATAGTTTAAATCAGATAACTGATTTATATTCATGCAGTTCAAAGCTAATTTTACTTTGGAAGCATTTTACCTCCTTTTTAGCTTTTAGTTGTGTTTTTTGCTCCACTCTTATTCAAAGTTAAAACTCTGTCCTGCCCATTCAAGCTCTGCTAATATCTCATACGCAGTAAAAATAAAGATGTTTATTTCTGTAGTCCACTGCTCAGACCAGCCCAAAATCTGTATTTTTATGCCAACTGCCAAAGATACACAGATTGGAGAGATGAACTATTATGCCTAAAAAGGCCAGCACCAAATACATTCTTAGGCTCTGGAAAATGGACTTGGGGTTTTAAATGTGCTTTATACATGAAAACCTTTCCACCGCAAAAACTCCCTGCACTCTGACTCTCGTGATCTTCCCCCATTTACAGCTTTTAAATTCTCAGACCTGTTTGATGTTTATAAAAACCTTAAAAATGAAATTTGACCAAAAGGGGAAAAAGCACGGACTGAGCTAGAGTAAATTGCTGTTGATGTACTAATGTACAATCCATTAGACCCATTTTAAGCTGGGTTTCCTGGCAAAAGTATTGACTGCCAAACCTCTTTTGAGCTTTTTAGTGGTACAGTATGTGGTAATTTTGTGGGGTTCGAGACAGTTTGAAGGTGTTAGATCAAAACCACAGGAAAATACAGACACAACATCTTCCCAATCGGACCTCGGGCAGAATTTGGAGCAGCAGTGCAAGAGCATTTACCACAGTGACACAAAGCTTTCAGAACAAACAAAATAAAACAAAACCCACAGCTGCAGTGACCTTTTCCAAAGTCCATGCACGGTCTGCTGCCCACGGCTCCTGAACCCTTCAGAAATCTAGAAGGTCTGAGTTCTGGGGCGCATGTATCGGAGAACATGTTCAGGGAAATAATTGGGTCTTAAAATGTTGTCTTCCTTCACCCGACTGTGTGCGGGTCACCTCATGAGTTTTCTCGTGCCCTGCGCTCCTGAGACCAGGTCCCGCCATGCAGCTGGAGCTCTCTGTATCTCAGTTTAATAAATGTGGATGATCTACTGTTTAGTTCTGGTTCACTATGTTACTGCTGGGCCAATAAAACAGCTGAGGCTTGTCAGATATTTGCTTTGTGCAAACAGACTGACAGATGTTACTCATGTCACGGTCAAATGGATACCGATGAGTCTGTGAGGTGAATTATGATTTATGTGAAGGCACGTTTCTCTTCATCCCTGGCAGTGATGTTATTAGTTTGGAATTAGTGGTATTAGTCATTTGTCATATCTCATCTCTCTGATTTTATTTTGTATTTTCAGTTGCTCTTGTGCACCTTGTATCAGCTTCCAATTAAAAGAAAGAAATACACCGAAGGTGAGAGACAGAAGGCAAAAAGTATAATATGAGAAATGGTAATGCCATATAAAAAAAAAATTGGGTTGCAGGTTTGCCAGGTTTCCGTGGCAACCCCTTCAGACTCAACAAAAGCCGGGTTGATATATTGAGCATTTGGGGGCTTTACAAAATATAGGGAACCAATCAGTGCCCAATTATCTATTAGTTTCCACTTCAGTAGTAACATCATTTAAATAATACAAGTCCTGGTACTCATTAATGTTTTATATTAACAAACATTCACATTCACTTTCTTTATTCAATAAGATTGTATAAATAGCATAGGAGTCCTAAATTCAAAATTCTACAGTAATCCATACTTTTTTGATGTGTGACCTTGACACGCTTCATGGTTCTGTTACTACAGTGCTGTTTCATTAAAACATTTTATCAGTAGTCTCAAATTCTCTGTTTCATTTCTTTCCCATCTCAAATACACCTTCTGTAAGTCATTGTAAGTCTACGCATTTTAAATAAAAAAGTATCCCAAATTTGTATAGATATACCGATTTTGAAAAATATAGACTTAAAGGTTTTGTAACACATGCTTAAAGCGGCCCTGACACACAGGGATTCTATTATTAATCTTGAGTACCTGTAGAGTAGTATTGCATACGTCGTATCTTCAAAGAGTATTTAGTTTGATCACATTTATAAAAGATATAGCTTTACGATTACTTCCGAAATCATGCAGTTCATGCAGGGGGAGGCTGAACTAAAGCACATTGTCAACAAAACACAGACATCTGTTTCACTTACCGCAGAAAAGTTGTTACAAAACAGTTTTATATGTTCGAAAAACACTTTATGAAACATGTACGATCGCTGGGGAAGTGTATTGACCACAGAAATACTAAGTAATACGCCCAACTCGTTTTTTGAAAAGTTGACCATGTTAAGCATGAGAAGACAGCACGTTTAACATTGTAAAGAAGTCAGAATGCATGAGACATCGTTGCAGCACCCCTTTAAGCAGCACATGCACTATAGTCCAACTGCAAAAGCAGAATTGCATTATTTCGTCTTTTTACAAAAAAAAACTGTGTATTTCCTTATAATAAAATCTATATACTATATTATTATATATTACATAATAATTATGTGGGCATTATTATGTCTGGCCAGATTAAATTATATTGTTATTAATGGTGGTGAAATTCATTAAATGCATGTGTATTGTGCAAAATAGGTCTTGCATGTGCCCAGCCTGGATATATATGTGGCCTGATTTATTTTAATCTAAAACCTGCGATTGTGCATTGAATGGAAGAGATAGCTCTTCTACCTGACCCCCGCATGCACCTGCGCTCTCATACGTCAGCAGCCCTGGCAATTTCAATGTAATTACAAGTTATGACAGCAGAATCTCCTAACAGGGGGTTCCCCACCGCATCCAAGCTGGACCTAATGTATCCTGACATCCGTTCAGAACAATGCAGAACAGGCCTCACCCTGGGAAACATATGCCAACACCTCTACAATCCAGTTATTATGAAATGCATGAGAAAATGGCCCAGTGTTAAGGCAGATACAAAATCAGCTAATGCTTTTTCCAGGCTTAATATCATGTGAGAAGAGCAGATTTCTTTGGTTCTCTATATAGGTCAATTCCGAGTGTCCCATAATCTCACTTCAGATGATCTTACACATTATTGGCTTGGGAGTGCTCGCTAATAAAAAGCGCTGAAATGGCAGAAGTTGTATTTCTGGAAGGCAATCTTTCCGAGCAGGCACGACGTCTAATATTCTAGATATGCTTTCATTAGCGATGAGATTTGCAGCAAAATTTACATTACCAATCAGCACTAGAATATTTTTAACCATCAAAAGCATTTTTTTTTAAGAACTCATTTAAAACTTCAAGCAGCAATTTTAAAAGCCTGAGAGTGGTTGGAAATGACTTTCCATGGAATATAACTGAGCAGTTAAAACCTTTCATGAGCCAAAACGCAAACACTTTCATATCAAGATAATTTTAAGAGGCAATTTGACATACTAAAGTCAAATAGAAAACGAGTTTGACCAAAGCTCCATAACAATGTTTTAATGGTTACTTCACTCATAGATGCTGATTGGTCCAAACACTCTGATAAGGTACTATGTGTATCATTGCATACAACAGCACCAACAAACCCTGTAACATTGTAACTTCTAAATAAAAATGTTTTAACTAGTCGATGATCTAATAACCTTTTTTAAAGTAATAATGTACAAAAGGCTGTTTATTATAAACCAGAAAATCGCTGTGATGTTTAGTCTTGAATACAGTAAGTATTATATCATGTTCTCTACTGCACTGTTACTTAAATATTGTAAATATTCTCAAATATTTTCTAATGTTTGTCTGGCTGTTGATTTAAGCCCAGTTCTTGTGCAAAAACTCCTTACCTTCATGGTGTCAATGCCCCATACAGCTTTCCACATGCTGTCTACTTGAAAGGCGAGGGCAGACAGGTGGGCATGAAAGACCTGGACGAGAGAGAGACCCCTGACACTAAGCCACAGCTCTCGCCGCTCATGTGGCAGATAGCTGTCCTCCTAACAAGTTCCTGGGGGACGAGAGGACCTTGCCATTGCTGCCTGGCCTTCCTGCCACGCTGCATTAACGGAGGGGGGGGCAAGAGAAACACTGACAGGTCACCCAGGTTTTAAAGGGCCGGTGAGCTGCCTGTCAGCTGGGCACAGGGTAGTGTCAGCCTAAGGAGGCTTATTTTGTGTGGGATTGCCAGGTTTATCTGCCAGTTTCTGCATTATTTTCTATATCTTTTTTGCTGAACTAAAACTAATGCCGACGTGGAACATGGTTATGTGATATATGCAAATTACCTTAAAGCTTACAATAAGTTATTTGTAATATTTTGTCTGTCATGATTTTTCTGACACAGCAATACTGAATTTCATTCATGATTGTAGCATGATATTAACATAACTTAGATATATGTAGAGAATATATATATATGTGTGTTTAAATCTGCAGATACATCAGCATT
Organism: Triplophysa bombifrons; assembly: GCA_029783895.1. NCBI lineage: Eukaryota > Metazoa > Chordata > Actinopteri > Cypriniformes > Nemacheilidae > Triplophysa > Triplophysa bombifrons. The sequence goes on from CM056455.1 coordinate 13,178,065, forward strand.
CACTGTAGCATAAGAGAAGATTTTTATTTTTACTGTGTGAGGTCTTTCATGAAACACTGGTGGTGTGGAAGATTCCAGAGGTGAGGTCTATTCCCCTGTGAACTGAGAGAATATCTCAAACTAACCTCTGAACCCTGTTCGGCTCTGCTGGGACCTCAGCTGAAGGCTGGCTGGCCGGCCCCCAATTACAATGGCTGTGTGGCGGCTTGGGGCAATGAGGAGAGGCCCGGGCGCCCTGAGGGTCACGATTTTCATCCTCTCTCAGTCCACCTCTGATGCTCTGCTCCACTTATAGCCCGACAGGGCCATCTCTGAGGTATAAGCGCCATCACTCAGACGTTTCCCCTGGGTCCCCAGAGGCGAGTGGACGCGTCAGCAGTACCGCAGGAGAGTTTGGTTATGTCTGAGTTTTCGCATTGGTCTGGGCAGGATAAAACCCCAGGGCTCATCTTGACCCGTATGTTTATGAGAGCGGTCGCCCACTGGAGAGCAACCGTCTCAGCATGTGAAAAATACATTGTCCCCAAACAAAGACATGTCAAAACCTCTCTCACTGTTTTCTATGATGAAGGTTTGTTGGGTGTTATACTCGTATGCAGTAAACTGTTTGTATATAGATATTGATTTCCCTTAAAACATGTAAACACAATTAAAACCCTACTGTTTGACCAAACTATAGCTGATTTTTTTTCACTTTTGTCCTGTTTGTTCGACCAAGAGTAGATGGCAGTGTTCAGTTCAAATGTTTGGATTACCATTTGGTGATGCAAGATTTTCCCTTGGATTATATAATATAATGTTACATGCTATATTATTTTTGTTGTATATTTTAATTATAAATTTGGTAATATATTGTTGCTTTGCTTCTGACACATTGTATGTACAAATTCACTGTCTTTCGGGAAATAATAAAAAGGTACTAAATTTGATTACATACGGAGTTGTTTGACTTTCTTTCTTACGCAAAACACAAAAGAATATATTGTTGTATAATAGCCCTTTTCCACCAAGGCAGTTTCGTTGCTGGTTTGGAGCCAGAGCCTAGGTCCAAATTGGATCTTTGTCTTTCCACACCCAAAGCACCAGCTCCGTACCAGAAAAAGTGGTTCTTATCTAGCACTGAAACGTTGCTGGTCCAGAAGTAAGAAATGTAGCTTCAGCGCTAGTTCTGCCAGGAAGACTCAATCCTGTATCACTCATTGCCAATCAACACCCAACCAATCACCTTCCAACATGAAACATAAAAGATCGCCACTTACCCCTTCCTATGTCCGCAGTCGGAGCAACGTGATTCGCACGCTCGTTCAGCAGTTACGCAGGATGTTACACACACGAATTTATGCGTACACGGCTATTGCTTATTCATGCTAAGCTACTCTGACGCGATTCTTCCAGCTCATACAGCAACTTGCTTTCAAAAGACGTTTGGGATTCAGTTAATTCTGGTTGTTTAACACACTCGTCGCTCAAACCTCTACTGTGCACGGTAGGCGTTTCATCAACAACCGGTCGAAGCTCTCCAAGGCATCTCTGGAATTATATACAAGCTTCAGCGATACGTAGTGTTTACATGAAACAACTATGCAGCATTTGTTCCTTAAGCTATCACCAATTTCCTTTGATTCGAAGCATGCATAAGACGCGATCATCATGTACGAGTTTGTTACGCATTTTAACGCGTGTGCTGGTATGTTTGCTTAAATACATCTTAGATGCGACGGCATCACAAATGTTCTGGCGTGTATAGCGCATGTTTACATCGGAACAGCTGAGCAGCAAGGAGACGTAAATCCTCACACGTGTTTTACCAACTAATACAGGAAACAGGTAAGGTATTCTTGCTTCCGTTGCTTACCCTTTCTGGCGGCCGTTCAGCTAATGGCCAGCATGGTGAACGTGACAGTCGATCAGTCCGCAACTTCTCTTCTAATGGCATTTTGTTTTGGCCTCGTCATCATGGCACGTTGAATAATGCTTCAATGCATTAAACTGTGGTGTTCAAATATGACTGCGGATTAATAGAAAGATACGGGAAAACTACGTTTACTTCAGCGGCCACAGGCCTACTTTCGCCATCAAAACTCCTTCACAACTATAGCTGGTTCAAAAAACTCTCCCGTACGAATCATCTGCCGGACTTCTACAGCTGAGCATATTACTTTCACTTTAAAACACTTGCACCGGGTCCGGAGAAATCTCAAATTTAATTTAAAGTCTCCTGTCTACAAAGCGTTAAACAGCCACGGCTCCTCCCTACTAAAACTCCATCAATCCCAACTTCCACTTGCACTCTCAGATCATCTTCTGCATCGAATCTTATTCTTCCTCGAACATGCACAGCTACGGATTCTCGAGCTCCAGTCACACAGCTCCCCACTTTTGGAACTCAATACCGCAGGATGCGAAGTAGAAACATTTTATATCTAGCTCGTATTATTGTTTGTATTTGATGACCGTTGTGACTATTTGTGTATGGTCTCAAGTGTCAGTAAGGCGCCTGTAAATAAATTTTTTTAGTAGTAGTAGTAGTATTTTCACGGTTCAAGTAGAGCGGTCAGTGATTAGATTCTGTGGTTGCCTTTTTCCAGAAAATCCATGTATGCGCAGCATGCATTTTCACGGTTAAACGAATATATTTACATTTGTCGTAGGAGCAAAGATTGGTTTTAGCAGTTGCGCATTTGCGTTCGCTGCTCCATCTGTTTTAGTCTCGTCACAATATTTGGTAATTCAGTAGTTTGCTTTTTTCAGTCGTTGCGAAGACAGAGATAAGTTTAAAGGGGCGACGTGACATAGCAGAACGAACTTATCGTTGTTCGACGTAATACAATCTGTATACATGATTCGATGTCAAGGTGCTGGAATTCCACATGCCATGTCGCCTAGGTAACCAAAACAGCTAGGCAAAAAGAAAATATAACTCTGCAGTTGCGGTAGCTAGACTCATGCCATATAGGAAGTTACCTGGCTCTAGACACAGGCTATATGAACTTCATGCAACCGGAATGAGTTCAATCACAATAGGAACCTAAGTGAACGAGTGGCGTGCTTAATCGGCATCATACACAAAGGAACAGAAAGACAAGCAAACTCTTCACAACAAGCTGCTTTGTCTAGTGATCTTGTAAAAACCGTATCGCACTCATGAGACCACGCAACACAACGAGAGGGATTCAACCTAATACGCTACGGGGCTGTCTGGTGCAAATGATATTAACACCTCTCGTTTTAGGTCAGTCAACAACAAGATCCTTGTCTCTGTCCAAAGCGGATCGAGGATGCCTTCAAGATCAATTATGATTCTCTTCCTGATGGCAGGAGTTGGTACTCGCTAAAAATGGGAAGTCCGGAATCTGTACCGACATGCTTCTCATTATAGCCTGCCACATAAAGCCCGTATGGTCTCACATTGTTTTATTCCATCGTTTTTCATGGTTTATTCACAGTCAAGAGTCAATCGTCTTTCGTTGGAAAGAAGTTCCAAACCAGGCCATGATCCAGTAACGATTAAGACTTTCAAGAGCGGAGTTCAAACCTTAAACATTAAGGGCATTCCATGCATGACGTCGTATACCAACAGCATTAATTCAAGAATCATGATGAACTTAAGTATATTTAACCCCATCTATACACTCGTAACCTAAAGCTAAGTACTCATGACAGGATTTCAGTGCGACATTCTCGTCGTTATTCCTTGATGGAATTAATTCACACATTCGGTTAAATACCCTCTGAGTTTTGGGAAAATGAAAGCATAAGTTAAACCCTGAAGGCTCAGCAACTCAAGTCACAATATACATTTTCAAGGATATACTGCTGGTGTTGTATATTTGCCACATATACACTGTAAAACACTCTTCTACTTAAGTATCACGGTAATATGAAGCTTCACCACGATCCGACAATACTTTGGGATCAGCGCAACTACGAAGCTGCAGAGTGAGGATTTCAACAAAGCTGGTGCGCAGCTGTTTGTCATCTGCATTTAAACCCTACATAAGACCCGACTCCAAAATCATCATGGAAGTCCAACAAGCTCTTTCAAGTCAAGATCAAGGATCGGAGCAGCCACAACCGGGCTGAACGCGGAATTCCAATGGAAAACCTCATAACAACTCAACAAGCCTCATCCGGTCAAGATCAAGGCGTCAGCTCGATGTGCACCCCTCCTGTATACCGACACTCCTTCAGGATCAGAGCAAGTACTACCGCAGTCGAACGCAGAAGTCCAATGGGAACCATTAAACGGACAGGTAGATGGTCATCCTCTGCTTATGAGTCTTAATAAGACCGGACTCCTCTACCATCACGGCAGCTCAACAACCCTATCCGTCTAATATCCAGGTAAATCTTGCAAATACTGGTGGTGGTGTCTCACGGCCTACCAAGGCCTGTTCAGTATCGTGGCCTACCAAGGCCTGTTCAGTGTTGTGGCCCAGCGGGCCTCGTCTCAGTGTTGTGCCCTACCAGGGCTGTGTTTCAATGTTGTGGCCTATCGGGGCCTTGTCAGTGTTGTGGCCTAGCAGGCCTTCTGTCACTGGGGCCTCTAGTCGGCCTGTCAGTGGTTGTGGCCCATTGGGGCCTTGTCAAAAAGAAGGGTCTGGATGGACCTCATAATGTCGTGGCCTTTCGGGGTCTTGTCAGTGTTGTGGCCCAGCGGGCCTCGTCTCAGTGTTGTGCCCTATTAGGGCTGCGTTTCTATGTCGTGGCCTTGTCAGTGTTGTGGCCTAGCAGGCCTTCTGTCACTGGGGACTCTAGTCGGCCTTGTCAGTGGTTGTGGCCCATCGGGGCCTTGTCAAAAAGAAGGGGCTGGATGGACCTCATAATGTCGTGGCCTTTCGGGGTCTTGTCAGTGTTGTGGCCCAGCGGGCCTCGTCTCAGTGTTGTGCCCTATTAGGGCTGCGTTTCTATGTTGTGGCCCATCGTGGCCTTGTCAGTGGTTGTGGCACATCGGGGCCTTGTCTCAAGTGTCGTGCCTTCCGGGCTATGTATCAGAGTTGTGGCCCATCAAATCCTCGTCAATGTTGAGGCCTATCGGGACCTCTGTCACTGTGGCCCCTCGTCAGCCTCGTCAGTGCTGTGGCCCATCGAGGCCTCGTGTATATGTCGTGGCCTATCGGGCCCCGTCTCAGTGTTACTCACGACCAGCGACCGGTAAATTGTTTTATAACTAACATTTGCAATTAATATCGTTCTGCTAGAGACTCCAACCAGCAGGTGAGTAGAAAACATTTCTTTTGGGGGGGTAGGCCCCGCTCCAGAGGTAAGCCCACGATCATTCTCTGGGGTTGGCTACGCCCCCGCCTTACCATCTCAAGGCGGGAAGTGGAGGACTTCTTGGCCCTCTGGATGCGAGCCACGGACAGGGCCTACTCCAAAGAACTGTTACCATCTTATTATGTCCATATATATTCTGTCTATCAGCTGTCAAATAAATGTTGTATACTCAACTTTGGCCTCCGAGTCTTTCTGGTAGAACTACTTGCGCCAGGTGCTGGCGGCGGGGTTACCGTGACCAGTGACAAACACTGACCGCCATTTTTGAAATTCAATTAAATTCACGATGGACACGAAACAAAAGCAACACTGGTCTGAGGAAGAAACAAACTGTTTTCTTGCACTCTGGTCCTCTGCAGAAGTACAGAGTAAATTAAATAGAGTAAATCAGCTACCGCGCTAACGTTGCTGGGAAAGATGTGACGTATGACTTCGCTCCCTTGTGGAGAAGCAAACCGGTTCTTAGCAAGTTCACCAGTGGAACCAGCTCTGAACCAGCAAAGCACCAGCTCTGAACCAGCACCCCGTTCATTCTGGTGGAAAAGGGGTATTGTTTACTGGACTCCATTCACTTGCATTGATTTTGTATCCATTCAAAAGAATTGAATGTGGTTCAGTGCTGTTCATTTACCAACTTTCTTATTTTGTGTTCTGCGGAAGAAAGAAAGTCATAACGGTTTGAAATGACAAAAGGGTAAGTAAATGATGACAGAATTTTTCACTTTAATGCTTTTATTGATTAGATATTTGCAAAACCCAGTGACAAACATTTAGGGTGACTAATAATAATGATTTATGACAAAACAATTAAAATCACAAAATATGAGGTTTCAGAAGGACAGCGGTGAAATTCAAATTTCCAGTACAGAAATAATATTTGAACTGTCCGGGAATCACTGGGTATGCTTCAGTTAGCCACCAACATGGTTAAGGTTGAATTTTTTTTTTTTTCACAAGTTCACCTGAGCAGATAATGAAGATAGCAGGGGAAGTAAAAGTATGCGAATTGGCGTGCTGTCCGGGGAGCAGGTTCCGAGCTCGCCGATTCCATCCGATCCCGGTACGCTCCCGCCCCCCAATAGGGGCGAGTGCGCCGAGCTCGGAAACGGCCGAACCCAGAACTCACCCCCCGGAGTTCTGCTATCGACAAGAGCTCAAGTAGGAGCCGGGGAGGTGGTGGGATGTGTAATCCTTGAGAGATGTCTTCAGGTAAGAATCTTTGTCTATTTATGTGCTGGTTCGCTTGAGCTGATAGGGTAGCGTCCATGATTGCTGATTGCGAACCAGCCGGTCTTAATTATATGCTCTGGCTTCTCCCAAACTTTGTTAATCTATAATTATCCATTAACATCATTCCTGTGCACAGTGCCAAACTTGAGGGTTAATGCCTTCAACATACAGGACCAATATACAAGGATGATGTTAAGGCCCTTTAAGCTTTAAGCCTCCACCCATAAGCAACATCATTACTGTGGTGGGCAACACTCTAGTGCCAACCTTCAAGATCGTCAAAGTGATTGGCACAATAGTAGATGATCCCAGAGATGAATACATCTCACTCTGTCCTGTGTCATCTTTTTTCCATCTTTCCCTTTTTGCCGTCTGCCTGCTTTTAGTCCTCTAAGCCTCAAGGAGATCAAATCCAGTCCAGCAGTGTGTGACTAACGTCGCAGCAGACAATACGCTGGTACGAAGCTTTGATCATAAATCCATTTAACAGCAAAGCTGGATATGGATCCTTCATGCCCCATCAGGTTGGAGTTAGATGTGTAATAGTATGTGCATGCCGAGCACGTACACAATTAAGGATTAGTTTCTTTCACCGAGCCTGAAGCAATGACAATTTTATTAGAAGTCGAATGTGTGATAATAGCAATTTTAACAATGTAACCAGTCAAATGCAAATGTGAAATTTGTATTGATGGTTTCTTGCTTAAAGGCTTTGCTTTATTTTAGGCATATTGTTGATGCTTCTACAAACACAAAATAGTAAAAGATTATTTTCAGACAGTATTAAACAGATACATTTGTGATTCACATGCATTTTCTTATTCCCATATGAATAAAAAACACCTGTGTTGTACCCATAACTGAAATACGAAAACTCTTCAAATTCTTCAAATATTAGATATGAATCTGGATGAAAATGTCTGCGATTGTGGATATTAGAGTGTTAAACCACAATTTCACCTCATTTTTGAATGCAGCAAGCCAGTTTTGCTAATCTTGTTGAGCTGCCTGGTGCCTTTGATGCATCTACAACCTTTGTGCCTCAAGTTTCCTGGCACGTAATGAAGAAAAAAGGTAATTATTAGTTAATTTAAAATTAACACCATCTAACCTTAAATAATGCATATACTTCTTACCTCTGTAACGCCCATCCAGAGAATTAACATATCTCTCTTAATAAAAACCAACATGTATGTGAACGACTAAGTTTAATATGTGTTGTTTAAAAAGTAAATGATGTAGCCTAGTCAGAGATATGCTCCTGTTCTCCAGATCATGCACTGCTTAGGAACTAAAATGCTGTCTACTTTAAATGCTGTTAATGAACACATTTATGTCTTTTATTTTAAAAATGATTAAAGTAGTTAATGGGTTCTAAAAAATTGTTAATTCATTTTATCCCAACTATCATCATCGTCAAAATATGGAAGAAGTTTCTTAAATGAAATAGTTGGTGTTAAAGCAGCACGTTTGTTACCTCTGGCAGTGTTTCTCAACTCCGGCCGACAAGATCCATTTCCTTGCCGATTTTGCCACTCGACCTGATTTTACCAGGTGGTTTATGTCCACAGGACAACATATTTTGTTGACCTTAGGACAACAATTTTATAAATAAAACCTAAACTAACACCAAACACCAACCATAACCATAACCATAACTTACCCCTAAATTCAGAGGGAAATGATACGTGAAAAACAACGGTCTAGAAGCACCTAATCCTAGTTGGAAGATTAAACTTGAAATAAACTGTAAAGTTATTTCTGAAATCTGATTGGATGATTTAAATGTTGTCCCAGGGTCAACATGATGTTGTCCTATGGATATCAACCACTTGGCAAAAACAAAAGAGGCGATTTTTGGCCCAATAAAACACCTGGAGAAGCTAATCAGCGACTTCAGGGACAGATGCGCTCAATTTAATGTGCAGGCCCTGCAGATTGTTTGGCATATCACATTATGTTACCGAGAGAGCGATTAAAATTTATACGGAGAAATCTGCGCTTGAATTGACTTAAATGTCTTATGCTGATAGATTTGAGCAGTGCTGCATTAAGTTGAAAGCATTTATTTCTAAAGACGCTGATTAGCTTGTTCACATGTTTTATATCAGAGTTTATATCGGCAGGAAAATGGATCTCGCGGGCCAGAGTTGAGAACCACTACTCTATGGTTATCTTTATCTTGTCTAAATAAAGCAGAAACAAAGTTTGAACCTCTTTCCATCATCTTGCAAATCAGTTGTTGCATATTCATTAGACAAATTTGAAAGTTAGTTGAATATACTTTTCTAGTAGTTAAACAAACCTTAAATATCCTTTTCATCATCAAAACAGTTCACAAGAGGTTAGCGCTTCTCCTAGCTGTCAGACTTTGACTGTCTCTCACCACAGGAGGTCTGCCACACATCCGAAGCACTGCTTTTGTCACTGTTAAACTGGCAAGGTGAGAAGATTCCCGTTTGATAATTTACACATGTTCAAGATAGAGTGTTAGACTAAGGTAAAGATGACTGAGAGTGAGAAAGAGGACACACACAAAAACAAATAGGGAAAAAAGCTTACCTCTGCGTCTTTTCTTTTTACCAGGAGTTGTCAGAAGGCTTCAGTCCAGCAGTCCCTTTGATTGAATCCTCTTTCTGCCTAGCATATATAAAACAAAGCAGTCACATTGAAATGATTGAAAAGTCTTTTAAGTGCTCTGAGCCCAAGAAGTTATCAGGCTTTGTGCATTTCTAGCCCCACGGGCCCATGCAGTAGCCATCAAATAAGAGAATATCACATGAAGGAGGACTTCACAGGGTAGTGAAGCATTTGACATTTAACTCTAATGTATTATGCAGAAGACAAAAAGAAAAAAAATATGCAGGTTTTAAAATGTATAGTAATGACAGAAAGCTGAAGTCGAAAGACCACATAAAATAAGAAAAAAAACATTAAATGACATTTTTTAATGTTAAATAGTTACACTATGGCCGGGTGTTCAATTAAATTATTATTGGTTGCAATTTAGTAACCACAGTAAATGTGGCCAGTGCTGGTTGTGTAGGTTTTGTTCTTTTCACAAAAATAGTATTCATTATAAAAAAATCTTAAACATTATAAAACTCTGCTCCATGTTGTCAAAACTTAACACTCTTATGACCCTGTTATATGTAAGCCAATATTTGTAGCTCAAAATTAATATAAATAGCCAAAATCGGACTACTTTTTCTACACAACTCCATCATTTGCTTTACGAGACTTTTTAACCCGTTGGAGTTAAAATTTATTTTATGATGGATGTTTGTGCTTTCTGGAGATTTAAAAAATTGGAGACCATCGAATGGCATCACAAAGAGAAGGAAGGGCAGCATATTATTTAAAATAACTAAATAGCAAGCTTATATTCAACTTTAAGAAAGAAAGTTATATAGGATGGCTTGAGGGTGAGTACGTTATGAGAGAATTTTCTTTTTCGGTGAAATATTCCTGCAAAGGCAACTATAATTAAGTCATATGTAAATGGATCACTCTGCATTTTTAACACTCTATAGTATTATAAAAACTCCAGCTCAACCAGCGACATGATTTTCAGTGTACGACAGTCCAACACAGGAGATTTGCAGTAAGAAAACTTATTTAAGCAAGTTTGGTTACACTAGTGGCACATAAAGACTTCATCATTTGATCATTTGGACCAGTGAGATTTCATTTTGGTTGGAGCTATCCCGCATGATGCTGGAAAATAGAAATCAGCTAAACAACCAACAAAATGTCCTGCTGCTTGTTGCAGATGGTTTGGACATAATCTCATATTTACATAGAAGAGGTTTCAAGGTAGACCTAAATCGAGAGTTATTTCATATTGAGCTGTAACCCAGACCTCCTCAATAAGTCAACCAATCACCTCAAACACAATGTTGCTAATATTTCTGACACAATTAAAGTCATGATTACAGTAATGATAATCTCCGGCTCTATTATGATGATCATTATGTAGTTAATGACTTGCATGCACTAGCAGTTTTGCTGACAGGTAAGCATTAATTAATATACAGGCGGGTCGTTTCATGGGCCTGTGGTCCACTGGACCAGATTCGCTCTGACAGCTCATGGTTAAACCTACAGTTAGGGCAGATGCTCTGCAGAGGGGACGTGGCATCACATGTTAAATAAAAGTGTGATACTTACAGTCGACTTTGAGAACGTTACAAATGTAGTTGTATCAGTGTTTTGACTGACTGTACAGTGCGGATGTTTATGTACATTTGCAGATATTGTACAATTGTTACATCTTTTCATTCCTTATTACATCAGATGCCAACACAAATAGCCGTTGATAAAATTAGCCTTGTTGCCATAGAGACTGAGAAATTCTAGCTTAGATCAAACTATTGGCATCTCAAACGGGAAAGAAGAGCATATGGGGACGAGTAACTCGGAACAGTGTGTCCATTTCATCTCAGCACGTCGGAAAAAAAGTTATTCAGCCCTATTTCGAAATGCTTGAAGATGTGATGTTCCATTTTCAAAGTTTTACAAACTTAAGGACAAACAGCAGAGTTCAAGATGCAAGCCATTTCACCCAGAGAGCTTGAAATGAAAGTATCATGTCTGTATTCTTGGACATTTGAGAATAGATGGCTGACAGAGTTAATGGCAGACTAAAAGTCAACCTTTTTCTTAAGAACCATGCAGTACTGTTTTCACAACAACCAAACAGTCTATTGTACCTATTATATCTATTTAATTCATATTTGTGTAAAAAAGTGCTTTTTAGTGGCCTCGAAAGGTTAACTTAAAATAACTAGCAGTATTGAATCCTTTTAAAATCACATTCATTTTTGCTCACACAGGAACATGTATTTCAGCACATTTGATGGATAACTCGATGCACTTATATGCAAATAAAACAAGATAGTGATTAAAACAGATTTTTTTATATTCTTTAGCTGTATGCAATGTACTGTACTGCAGAGAAAATGTCTTTGTAACATTTTGCCTTAAATTCAGGGGGGTTTCAAATATTTTTCATCATGTCAGAAAAATATTTTTTGCCATGTCACTTATGAACGACAAAGCAAGTCTGTGATTAACCACAAAAGTTTAACTTTAACTTGTGCTACTGCCTGTGAGAGTCCCCCGTCGCCTCATTTCAAGCTCAGTGGAGTCAAACAGTCACGGTCCAAGTAACAAATGTGCGCCCTAGAGGTTAAGACCCCTCATAATAACGCTAATCACAGGCTTTTTAAATCTAATTAATATTAAAATGCACCAGGCCTGATAAAACTCAGGGGTGAAGTTAATGTAAACACTAGGTCTTTCCGTCCTTTGAATAAAGAAAATCAACGTAGGTCAAAGAAATAGTTTGAGCCAGAGAGAGAAAAAGCGTTCAAGTACGTGCTGAGAGAAGATGCTAATGAGAGAAGGTGCTCTGTGGAGATCTTCATTTGAGCGAAAACAATCACAAGGGCTCGACCCCGTACCTCCCTCATGAAAGATTCATGGCGCTTTGCTGCAACTAAACGACAGGAAAAGTTTTGGACGAGCTCTGAAATTATGCTAATGAGTCTATGAAATACGTTAAATACCAACATAAAGTAAATAAATGGAAATAGCTGAAGCTCCTCTCCTGCAATACAAACATTGACTGGTCAATTATGAGAAATGGTTCGGAACGGATAAAGTGAATATGATGCATCCGTAACCTCATCTCAGGGAATGTGGCATTTAAATGCATCTAAATGGGGAAATGTGTTACTGTCTATGCATGTTAAAGAGAAGACAGTGTTCTTACATTAGCTAAAGGCCAAATGATTTCTTGATGTTCTAGCTGAAGTGATACTAGAAAGTGGCCCTAACCTTATTATGTTTAATGTACCAAAAAAGCCCCAACAATAAGATTCTAGACCCTTCTTTATCTACACCGGAGTGGAAATATAAAATATTCATTTATATTAAACTATAATACTGAATATCATGTAGCATTATCATTAATGGTTATGAAGATTTAAATAATTAAAGTCAGTTGAAAGCAAACAAAATACAATGGATATTCTGAAGGAGAACTGTTAGCTACCATTGTCATCCACACATATTATAAAACTGGCAAATGTTAGCAAACAGTGTTTCTATGAAGAATAGTTGGGAAATCATATGAATGTGAAGTAGATCTAGTTCAAATGCATGTACCTATATTCTAGCTTTATCAGAATTGTGACACTGTGGTTACATTAAGTTCTATGCTATATACTTTGATCCATAAATATAGCTTTGTTTTGTGTAATCAAAGTCCATTTAATGAATTTGTCTATTTACGTCATAGCAAGTCAACAGTCCATCTCTTTGGATGGTAGAAGGCAGATATTTCTTAAAACGCTGGCAAAAATCTGCATATTCCCGATCAATGATTAACCCTGATATGTACTGTACCATAACCTCTCTGTTGAAAATGTTGCATGTTTTGATGCTGGTTTGCTGTTATTTTCTGATTTAAGCTGGTCATGTACTGTTTTAAGCTGGCCATGTGCTGGTCCTTAGCTGGTCATGTTAAGCTGGTCAAACTAGCGCCAAAACATACCTAACACAGCATATGCTGTTTTTTTCAACAGGGTTTGGTTTGCTACGCTTAAATTGCATTAAAAAGCTGTGGGACTTAAGACACGAGACAACCAAGGTTGGTGTTGACAACAATCCCCGGAGGGTGGTTTATTTTGTAACACACGTGAAGATATAGGCCCGCAACACTACAAGTCCACCAGGGTGCCAGTGAGGAATAAACTCCCGTTCCGTGATGAAGTGCTCCAGTGTTCTGTTTCCGTGCTCGTGGGGTAGGTCCAAACTTGCTTCAGTCCGTCTGTCGATCGTCACGTGCTTGACTCTAGAAACAAAAGAGAAAGAGGAATCGTGTCAACCACATCAACCTTATGGAGATATAACTCACTCTTTCTCCTCTCTTCCTGGGTTTTATATCCTCCGGATATCCGCCTCAGATGCTGACGATCGACAGGTGTTGGCACTGATTTCCTTTGTAACCATGGCGACGCTGATTGGGTGCTGGCCAACTCATCACAAAAGCGTACAGGCTGACAAGTGCCTCACATAAGCCCCGCCCCAGAGAATCATCAGTATTTATAGATTGAACATTAGATCGTTCTACTGGAAGGCGGGGATCCTTCGCTACAGCGGCCATATTGAGCGTTGCAATCCGCTCCATTTAATGTAATGGCAGTGGTGAATGTTGTTGACATGAATTATCTTTGGTTTAACCTAATGCAACTAATTTAGTCATAATAATAATGTTTACACTGTAAACACATAAACACATTGGTAACTGGGCAAATGTAAAAAACTAGCTTCCAAAAAATATTGTCGAAAGAAACCTGATGGCGAGTTAAGAGTTCAGACTGTGTGTCTCTGAAACAGGAAATCTAACCGTTCGGAAAGAGATAATATAAATCATCCTTTGTTCCTGAAGTAAAAGTCGCCCATGTGCTTTGCTTTACAAGAGCAACACATGTGGGCTGCAGTGAAAGCCGCTACAGGAAATGGGTGAGGGAGTTTAGATGGGTCACCTGGGGTGAGAGCATTTGAGCAGAGAGAGAGAAAGAAAGCCACGGAAAATAACCAGAGACCAAGGGTGGAGCGAAACTTAAAGTCGAGTTTTACAATAATGGCCTTGATTGACTCTTTCTGTCTTTATGACCCAAGCAGCCAGGCAGATGAGGAGCCTGTTTGAAAGGGTGAAATCTTACTGGCCCTGGTGCTTGCCACCCTGACTCCACACACACGCACACGCACAGGACCTGGGCCCTCTCCAGATGGTAGTCTGTGATCATTTATTAATGAGGAAGTTCAGAGAGTCGCTGCCAGCTGCTGCCAGGCTGCTCCGAAGGCCACCCACTAACCCCCCCCCCCCCACACACACACACACGTGTGCTATCACATCCAAGTTAAAGTGGACAACATGGAGCTCTTTTGACTCTGGATGACATCATGTATGAGAGCCTAAACCTTGTGCTGAGAGATCTGTGAAGGATATCAAAACACCAGACGCCTGGATGTATAGTAACCGAGATGTGACCTACAGCTGTGAACATACACCCACATTGTCTTTTTGCAGGAGAGGGATAAGTATCACTTCATATTTCAAAATCCCGAACAGCATAGGAATTTAATATAAGAATAATGGAGGTTTTTAAAGTTTAAAGTTAACGGCTTGAGGTATTCGTTTAATTCCTGAGAACATAAATGACCCATCAATAAAATGATCATAGAATAGAACCATGCAAACCCTCAAGAACAAGATCAGTATGTTTCTTAAAAACATCAGGTCATTTTCCATTTGTTATATTGCATGGGAAGCTAAGGTTGTTAAATGTCAGATTACTGATATTTAAAAAACTCAAGCTATTTGATAATGTGCTTCACTTAGAAAAATATGTTTGATTAAAAACAAGCGGCTTGTGTTTAAGGGAAAATATGTTTGTACTTTTCATTTTATGATTAGGCCACAGCATTTGATGGTAGTGAAGTAATTAAATAAAAGTTTACAAAAGATAAAAGACACAAAGTCAACATGAATACAGACATCATACTTCTAGGAACTAAACTCATGTGTTTTAAACACATTTAAAAAATTTAATCCTTTTCATCATCTTGGACATCCGTGTTTGTCCAGCACAAGACATGACATCTTTTAATATCTTTCCAAGGCCTTCCAGAACACATACCAGCTTAGAAATGCCACATGAAAAGCTCACACACACGCATGCAGAAATGTGTTCTATGTTTTGCCAGATGTGGTGCAATGAAATATTCCCTTCTGGGAGAGGATTAATATACAGTTTCCTTGGCTGGTTCAGTAAGCCTCTGTGCTCTGTTTTCCTGCACTTTATGTAATACCCAGGTCGACCAACCCCTTGTGACCTTCGTAGGCATTGAAATTCAGCATAGTCATAACCTAACAACTGGTAGACAACCTAAAAGTTGTCTAACACACCGCATGTTTTATTTAACAACATATGGCTGAACATCAATAAGCTATTCGTTGATAAAGTTTCTTAAATTGTGGCTTGTATCTTTTAAAATGGAAATTATGGTTAAAGAGGAATTCAGGACAGCAAAAGCATCAAAAAGGCTCTTTATTCTATCTGAGCTTGAGCAAAGTAAAATAAACATGCCATAAGATTTTAACAAGCAATAGGCACAGGATACACCAATAAACACCTGAGGATGGGCCATTAATCTGAGTGCAGTCTAACTGAGGCACTTTAGATGCTCGGCTGTGTTTACTTCAGTGGGCGGAGCTAAATCTCATCATGTCTATCACAGCAACGAGGTGAACCGCATATAACTACAATGTTTGAAAATTCATTTGAAAACGTAGTTTGTAAAAAATAAGCTAATTGAAATAAACCACAGTGTAAAAAGTATGGTGTTGGGGTTAATTTGTTACAAGCAATCAGATGATTTACTTTGGGAAGCTCGTATTGCATACTTTATTATCACAATGGAAAGAACGAAAGCATAACAGCTTAAGAAATTAGGTCAAAGAACAACCTCTTTTTTACAAAAGCACATGCAACGCCCTGGAAAGAGTGAGCAAAAGCAAGGTGAGAAAAAGAAACAAAAGTATGTAAGTATGCAACACTGTTAGTGTCACGATCCAGTCTATGTTTGCCATTTGTATTATGGACTTTTATAATACTTCCTGTCCTGTGCCATGTTTTGTAGTCCTTTGTAGTTTTTCGTGGTAAATGGTGTTTCCCAGTTGTTGATGTTTCGTGTTGTTTATTTTCTTTGTGACCTGGGTTGTTTCTTCTGTATTTATTTTTGTCAGGTTTAATAAATGTTAAACTCCATGTGGATCCTTTTTGTGGAGCAATGCTATGTTGGAATGTTTTTTGAAAAGCACCTTCCAAAACACTATAGTACTTGGAAGGGTCTGGGAAAATAATTATTAATCTGGTACAGTCTTCTTCTGAATTCTTTATATTTAGGCTCCTTTTTAAAATTAAAATGTAATGCTTTAAATATAATGCAACATAAATACATTTTTAATTGGTAAAGAAAATATTAAGCAGAAAAGCAACTCAACAATTTTTAAAGCTAAAGATTATTATTCAATGTATTATTTGCTTTTACTTAGTTAAATAAATGATGAGGTTTAGGTGATGTTAGCCAACGATGAAGGTCATTGAAATGTAGAACTTCTGATGTTAAAGTGCACTGCTGAATCATCTAAACCAGACACATGTATCGGGCAGGTAAACAGGGTTGATTCTGATGCTTTAAATTTAAAATAAATATTCAGTTACATCCGATGAGACTACTGTAAACTGTAAACCCTAACAAGATCATCTACAACTGAGTTGTGTACAATGTGTCTACAGTATGTCTACAACTTACATATACATTTCGAGAACATCACAGTTAAAAAAAATCAATAGATCCTCTATTGTAGATAGTCAGATCTGAACCGCCCATGGATTAGCTCCGTACTGGCTATATGCCCATGCTCGTAACAGATGACTTAAAGGAGTAGTTCACTTTCAAAATAAATTTTCATGATAATTTACTCACCCCCATGTCATCCAAGATGTTTATGTATTCGTTTCTTTAGTCGAAAAGAAATGAAATTTTGTTGATGAAAACATTCCATGATTTTTCTCCATATAGTGGACTTCAATGGACTCCAAACGGTTGAAGGTCAAAATTACAGTTTCAGTGCAGCTTCAAAGGGTTTTAAACGATTCCAGACGATGAATAAAGGTCTTATCTAGTGAAACGATCAGTCATTTTCTAAAAATATATATACAAACTTTATAAACACAAATGCGTTCATGACTTCACGTAATACATAATTACGTTGAAAAGGTCACGCTTGACGTAGGCGGAAGTACCGAGTCAGTCTTTACAAGTTGAACGTACAAGTTTTCCACGTAAGCACGTATAATGCGAAGTCATGAATGCGAATCGCAGGACAGAGCAAAGCAAGCATTTGTGTTTACAAAGCATATACATTACATTTATTTTTAGAAAAAAAACAATCGTTTCGATAGATAAGAACCTTATTTATCGTCTGGCCCTTTAAAACCGGTGTCCATTGAAGTCCATCATATGGAGAAAAACCCTGGACTACTACTACTACTGAACTACTCCTTTAATAAAGCAGATATATTCCATTTCCTCAATGTTTGTAGAGGGAACCAAATCATGGCACACGTCTGTGGCCTCAGACGAACACATTGACCAGCTGAGACACAGGCTGGCAGACAGGCAGACTGACGCCTACAGCATCCATGGGGCTACAGCAATAAGGGCAGATGGTCTAGACTGCGGACTCATGGTGAGACGCAGGCGTCTGCAACACCTTATCGAGACACAGACGCGTGTGATCATGCACAGGTCCTTATAACTCGGTATAAGCGCCTTGTATTCTGTTATATAAGCAGTCCAACCGACAGGCAAATGACCCATTTATAACTTTTCCACCTCTGTCAGATAAAAATGCAAAGCTGTGCCAGCATGCACTTTTGATGTGATGCTGATGGTATCGGGATGTTTTTCTCCTTAGCACAGAGTGACTCTGAGAGAAAGAGAAATGAAGGTCTGTTTCTTCCTATTTCAATGCAGGTAGGGCCTAATGAAAAGCCTGAACTCAGCATGACTCAAACCAGATGTGTGGAGATCTTCACACACAAAAGAAAACCAGCAAAAACATGATATGCCTGTATTTTGTCTTGAGTTCATTTGCAGTACAAAATAAAATTGCACTAGTTTCCCCTTAAAAGAAAAACATCTAGAAAATTATTTGACACCACATCAAGCACATTAGAAGTGAATACTGGATCAGTTTAATTCAGTTTTAAAGTAGATTCGACAATATTGAACGTCCTACCAGAAAAAGATGATATATTGTTCCATTCATTGTATGTAATGTATACGTATACATATTTAAGCCTTCACAAAGGTACAACACAGTTGACAATTTTGCTTCGGTTGACAATACGCTCAATGTTGAGAAACTGTAGGGGCCATTATGTTCAACAGAATATTAATTGAAGCAGGAAAACAAGACAGGGCAACAAATAATGTTATAACATAAAGAATATGCATTTATTAAAAAAAGTATATTCATGAATGTGGTGGTGTATTGACTGTACATTTACATCAATAGTGGAGTTTTGGTTCCTTGCCACCGTTACTAACTGGGAGACTGCTGATTTAGTTTAATCCATAAATATATACAACTTGCATTTAACAACACACATGCACGTTAACATATTTTGACAAATATATTCTTTCTGCACATTTTGGTATTATTTCAAATTCTTCTGGTATATTGCAATTTTAGACTCCCAGTCCTGAGAACAGTATTTAAAATATTAATATACCTAAATTAAATATACTTTGATTTAATTAAATACAGTTTCTGACAATCCACTTACGTCAGCGTATATTGCATAAAGAAAAACTTGTATCTTAATACCATATATTCTCTTAAATTTTTCCCCTAGTATTATTTGTATTCTTTTTTTTAGTATGATGTATGTAAAGCTGCTTTGCAACAATAAAAATTGTGGAAAGCGCTTAATAAATACAATTGACTTGAATAAAGTTATATTTTGCACACGTATGAGGAACACTTAGGACATCCATTTTGTCCCAAGACACAACAAAAGCATGTGTTCAACATTCATTACAGTCAAGTAGTAGCAATTAAACAGGTAAATGTGACATTAACTTTGGCTTTAATTAAAAATAGGAAATATAAGTCCGCTACCACGCCTGCGTCTTTATGAGGTGATAAAACAGGTTGAGGGAACGAACAGAAACAGCCCAAGGTTCAAAGCGAGAGGTGCTAAAACATTTCTTCTCTGGAGTTTCCCTCTTGCGTGTTCATAAAACATCATTACAGTCGACCTCAATCACAGGAAAATGTTTCTTTGAAGCCCAGGCGAGCTCACTAACTCTGTTTCACATAAATGAACTCCAGACATGCACACTTGCACGGGCTTGAATGAAGCCTGCAGTACCTGTCTGTGTTCAAAGGGGGCGCTGCATTACATGAAATGAGACCGTCAAGAGAGCTGGTGAGAGAGAACATGTAAAGAATCAGTCATTCTCTCTTTTCTGTCTCTCCTCGACATGAACGAAAAAGAAAAATAGTGAACATGTGCGTCTGTTTCTTGTGAGGTTGTTATTTAAAAGGGGAATTACAAGCCAAGACAATTTAGCATGGAAATAAATGTATTTTGTGTAAACAGTAAACAGTTGTAAAAGGGTCTGAAACAGTTTTTTTAAAGATGATTACATTTCCATTTGAAAAAAAAGGAAAATACAGTCAGCACAGATCCAGCAAACAAATAAATCAAATCTCAGCTGGCATTTATTTTAGCTGGCGTAAATTAACCTTGATTCCAGTTTACAAGGTTGTCTTTCAAGGGTAAGGTAGATGCTTAACTGAAAGCAGTAAACATTCCCGAATGTTTGTAATGTTTATGCATAATTTCATTATAAACAGTTTCTGATCACGGCCTTTGAAGGCCATTTGCCCTGAAGGTAGGTCTGTACCGAAAGCCTCTTTTCCTTTGACGGTACTCCAATAGAATCAAGCCGAAGTTTACAGATTCTCCCAGCATTGTTAGGGAGCCCACAGAGGGCGGCAGATAGAGTCAATGCGGGTGTTGGTAAGCTAAGACTAGAGGGAGTACAAATCCCTTAAAGAACTTAAGGCTGGCTGTAGCCCTCTGCTAGGCAGTGGTGGGAACCAAATCAAAGGAAAAAGAGGCTGTGAGGCAGAACAGCCCGAAGCCCAAATTGATTTACACACAGTTATACACAGACAGAGTGAGAGAGAAAAAACAATTCAAGTATCATATGCAGTCAAATGGGAATGTACAGAATTAAATGCAAAACATTTTGTGCTGTTTATTTAAATGCTGATTGGAGGACGCAAGGTGCTTTCAGCCTTAACAGATCATGTTTATGTTTGGCCGAAGTGCTGTTTAAAATATGTTAACTCGATTCAGGTTCTCTAAACTTATGAGTTTCCAAAGATAGTCATGTTTCAGATTCCGGACCTTATCGTCAACATCTTAATCGATACAAGACCAAAACAAAGTAGACTTTGAGCAAACCATTTGAATAAACGATTGGGACGTCAAGACAGAACAAAAAAAACTTTAGCCAACATCTAAATCACTAGCTGTAGACTTTTGTTTTTGGCGTCTTAAGCCAAATTTCTTGACTTCCATCCTTGCAATGCGTTTGCTCTCTGCACATGCTGAGAAATCGCCTCAGACCATGTTCCACATCAAAAACAACAGCAGAGAAAGAGCGATTCACCTGCTCCCCTCTCTGCACGTCTAGATTCAGAGAGGATCGCTGAGCCACAATAGGGATCAAAGATCGCCTTTGAAAATAAGGCCAGGGGTCGGAGTTCACCATGGCTCAACACCCTGTGGCAACTGGAATGGTAATAGAGTTGCTGGGATTCAGCTCTGGCTGGTGTAAAGACTTCCTGTGTAGAGAGGCCTATTGTTCACGGGCCTCTAGGGCTGGACAGGAGCAGAGAGGAGATGAGAATCCTTCGGCTCCTCTTTGCTGATGCTGGAGTTCTTTGGCTCCTCTCGAGGAGTTCAGCATTCCTTTCGGCGTGAACTTTGGCCGTTTACAGTGTCTCGCTGTGTCCTGCCCACCAGTGATGGATGTTCTTACTGAGCCAGGCGCCAAAAAGCAGTTTCTGAGGGAAGAAAACATAGCGGATGATTGGTTAAATTCTGCGGCGTTCGCAGTATATCTTACAGAACCCTGTGGAAAATACACAACTGGGAGGAAAAACAAATATATATATATATATTGTACACACCGAAAAACAAATATATTTAAGGATGTACTGTAAGTAACCACCATAAAACAAATTGAGCGTTGACATTAGACCTCAAGCTATATTTGAAATACTATACTATCATGCTAATTCTGCAGAATAGATAAAGATTAAGTTCTTGATTTTTCATTTTCAGTGTGATGGGTAAATAAGAACAGTCAAGATGACTGCTGGATAAATATTTTATATCGTGATGTCATGTAGTATAAGAAAGGTACTTTTATGACGTAGTGACTGTAATTGTGAGATTCTGACTTGTAATAATTGTTCACATGCTAGTCAAAGTCCTAATTGCAATTTGTAAACTCTTGTAATGTTTGTAAGGTTTCAAACTTAATATTTTACTGTAATAATTCATATAGTTGCATTGTGGGAATTTAGAATGTTGATGTAAATGAATGTCAACATATACACAAAAAAACCCAAGAGTTTACACTACCAACAACATGGCGTGAACACATCACAATGTTTGAAATATTTAAAATGGAGTTTGTTTTATATACTATTATAAATACAGTAGGCAGTCTACAGTAACTACTAACCTCTTCTAGCTTACATTTTGCAAATCAGCTTAAAGTCCTTAAGCATAAACAACAACAGATTGGCTTTATGCACATTATGGTGCCATTACTTTGCGGTCCGGCGATCCTTTGTGAGATTGACACATGTATAAACTCAGAAAACCTATGTTTACGTCATCGCAATTAGCTGTAGGCTGCACTGGCCACAACAAGGGGGCATTTGAGTTTTTGTTCCATACAGTCACCATGTTCTCAGAGCGATCAGTGCCAAAATGTAATCTAAACCATCTCGTCGGGGAGCCACATATGTACACATTAAATTACAGCGCACTGTAGTAATTGGCCGAGTCGGCATGAGCAAAGGTGGATATATAGGCTCTCTCAGCGTGGGTGCACCCGGCAAAGACAGGCCAGATGACTCACTATGTAGTGCAGAGGGTCTGTATAGACTGAGAGGAGTCTGTGGTTGAACCACTGGGGGTGTGTTTGTGGTCCTCCACGGGATTTGGTAGGGCTGGACCATTAGATCTCATCATCAATCAGACCTCTGCAGTTCTCTGCACAGACGGTGCCATAGGGGAGGATCATCACGCACGCATAAATTGTCACTTCCCTGACAGGTGCGGGGCACTGAACATGGATATCCGATGCATGTTTGCTAGTCAGTGATATCTTTCATGTTAACAAGAGAAGACTGCTGATCTGATCATAAGCTGGAGACCTGAATACGTGAGGGAATCCATCACACAGGGGCATCTTCTACAACTAATGAACGTTGAGTTGTCAAATGTAGCATTTCCTAGATATCCTTGAAGTTCTTGGTCTTTCTGAGACTCATATTGGGAGAAATTCCATAAAAGAGTGAGTGATTGCCATTTGTGAGTAATATTATAAAATTAACTATAAATAAAAGATGTAATCCAAAATGTAGCCTTTATCATATTCAAAAGTCCTCATTAGGCATTCAAGCCAAGTCTCATTTCCTTTCCAAATGCAATTAAGTGTGAGCCTTTAAGGATACAGTAAGCTTGTTAATAAGTTCACAGAGTAATGAAAAACAGCCTTTTCTTTATTGCTGAAGTGAGAATATTGAATCTAATAACAAGCCCGTGACACACCAGCGGATCTGAGCTCTGCACCTGCCAACTTCTTGGGGTTAAAGATGGAGCTGTGTGTTTTTCTCATTACCCCATGCAAACTTCAACTCCGACATCTGGGGTCTCGATGCCAAATAAACAGATATGATTAAATATCATATCAGAACGTTATTGACTCGTAATGACGGTATAGTAAAAATTTATATAGTAAAATCAGTTTGTAGATCCAAACAAATCCACTTATTGTTGATGAAGTGTCATATAAAATGAATTGTATATGTTTTTAAGGAGTGTGACTAAGACAGCTATTAATTACAGTCTTTTGAAAGTTTGGTTTCAAGAGCAAAATCTTTCCACTTACCCCCTGGAAATGGCTTACTGTAAGTATATCCCTGGAGTACATGTATCGCTGGTTGGAAATCACTGCATCTGTTCGCCCCAATTTTGGCAATTGTGGTAATTTTCTCTCATTTTCCAATCTGTTGAAAACCACAATGGTTGTCGCTTGTAGCTACATTTTTTTAATCTAATGAGAAACAGCACTTCAAACCTGGCGTGACCCCATTGTTTCGAAAGTTCTTGAAAAGTTTGTGTTCCTTAATTACCTGTTATTTATTGAAACGAACCGATGAACTCAAAAAATCAGATGCTGCACAGGTGCTGTGTCTAAAACTAATGTTAATAAAGAATTACACTTGCAGTGTTCTTTTACGGCATGGGTGTGAGGACGAGCAACATGAAAATGGCCACGGAAACAATTTCCTCAGCCTTGCCTCAGGCCATAGATGAGAAAGTGTCAATTATAAATGATGTCAGTCTCACTTACCATGAGGAGCGTTTATGCATGAGGCTATTGGGGAGTTTGAGTGGACACCAATGGTTGATTTTAACATTGCCAGTCGTTGTTCTATGCCACTGTCCACCTCTGAACATGACCAGATGTGACAGGCAGCACATAATGAATCGCATTTGCCAACAACAACAACAGCCAGCACACACCTTATTGATATACCTTGCTGCGCACACAAAACCCATGCCAATGGGCAATGCAAAATCATTGTTGTTCTTCATCATTTTTAGGTTTGCGTTAAAACTTTCACGTTCAACTTCGACTTCAAGGACATTCGTTTAGTCCTGGATGGGAGCCACTTTTATCAAATCTGTATGCATAAGTGGCCTTATTTAGCAACCAACGTGTTGTTTAAATATCTGGCCCCCCTTGAATCCAGATGTCAGAAGAAAAGAATGCCTGCACCCTGCGAAGGTCTTCTTTCTCTGTCCCACAAAACCTGAGGAAGAAGTGGGTCCCCGCTGAGCAGGAGCATGGATCATGGTAATTGCCAACGGTACCTTGGGGGCAGAGCGATGAGCTCATTATTTTTCCCAAAACCCTTAAGTCTCGCAAAACAACAGCCGGTCGACTGTGGCTTTCGCTGGAGAGGTGGTAGCTGTGGGCGTGTGTTTGTTTGTGCGTCAGTGTTGTCTTACAGTCATCCACTCTTCTGAAGTGTCTGAGAGTTCTTATTGTTTTCATCATAACAAGTAAGTGAAATATAGCTTGTTACAAAATAAAACCCATTTTTCACACAGCCTCGCTTCTCAGACTTGAAAAGCAATGCATTCTCTTTGAAAAGCAAATATCAGCTGCACGCCTCTCTAGAACGATCTATCAATATGTCTGTCTGTCTGTCTGTCTATATTACAGATTTACTATCATTATTATTGTTGTAATAATGATAATAAAATAAATTCATTTAAAAAGGGGGGACATTTTGACCAAATTACCTTTTGGGTGTAATTGCGTCTACATGAGGTTTCCAGTCAAAGCAGGTTTTTATAAAGCCAATGTTGTTTGTGTGATTAAACATGCACCCGGAATCGATAAAGTGACAGTCAGTCTGTTCTGGAGTAATTATATCAGGTGTCAGAATGGCATAAATGCCCTTGAGGTTCCTGTACAGTACTGAGCCATCAGCTGGGATGGCTGTAAGATGGCATTGGTAACTTTTGCCATATTCACCTGCAGTAGACAATTGGTCACATTTTAAACTTAAAACCCGAAAGAGAGAACACACGTTAGGAAACTGGCTCAAAAATGTAAAAACAGTGTGATGCGTCATTTAAAAGTCACTACTCACTCTGGAGCCACAAGAAATAACATCATGACAACACATTGACTGGATGATGGCACAACAAGAATGCACAGTACCAAGTGTTAATCTCGCAGAAGAGGTCTATGTACCATTTAAGGTACCTACAAACTCTGTCTGTCTGACTTAAAACAAAACAAAAATCTTCTTGTTCATTCTCTCCTTTGCTTACTCCAGCTTTAATCCTCCTAGTAGCGTGGCCTTGTAAACTAACAGTACTGTTTAGACCGATGACAAAATTTTATAGTTTATATGCTCTCCTACTTGTAAGCCGCTTTGGACAACAGTGTCTGACAAATTAATAAATGTAATTGTACAAAGGATTTGGGCTACAAACATTTCCTTTAACATGTCATAACTTTGCCTTTTTACACTTTAATGTGAGACCCAGTCTGTGAAAACCTGTCCAAAGTCATTTTTTGTTTTAAACCCGTGTAAAGAACATTGTGTGGAAATGTAACCTTGATATTTTTAATATTGACTGAGTAATGACCATGTAAAATAGTATCATAGTGAAAATTACACAAAACAAAAATCACAATTAGATTTTGAGACCTGGTTTTTACAGACTGGTCATTTAGTCAAAACACACAACATCCTTTAATAGCCATTATAGAGATGTTTTTTCTTTAAGTAATGGTGAAATTACACAATCTACCAGCAGGGGCTATCTGAGCCAAAAGTTGATTCTGATTAGCGCAGACAAACAACAGAAATGCACTGATCCTAGTTCAGCATAAACGCAAGAGATACTGAGAAAGGTTCCCACACCCCTGCCTCTTTCGGATCCGAGGATCAGCGGCCTCCACGAACACCCGCAGTCCAGGGCCACAGCAGTCGGTGGCCCCCGGGCTTTCATGTACGAAGCAGGAAGCAGGCGGTGAGAATTAGGCCCTGGCTTCTGCTGCCTCCAGCTGATGATATATTCTTTTCATCCTCCACCCAAGCGCTGGCCGCTGTGTCATGCTGCTAAATTTCACCGTATGACATCCACTCACTCTCTCTCCACACCAAGAGCTTTAAATAGAGCTTTCCTGCCTTAAATTCCTTCAAAAATTAATTATAGCCAGTGTGCTGATCACATTTCATATCAATCACATATTAAAACAGAAAGCAATTACTATGGATTCCATTCGATAGCTTAAGACGTGATTCAACCTGCAATTCTTCATTTTGGGAATATTGAAAAGGGATAATTTGTTAGCAGCATTCTGGTTACGGCTCAGCATAGGTTTTCTTATTGAATAATGTGGATATGGCTTATAAACTCATCTGCTTGAGTAGATGCATGAACTTCACTTTGGCCCCTCTGTCAAGCATGTGTGGTTCAAATTGACCTTTTATAACTAAATGGCTATTTGTTTCAGATGTATGCAGGAGCTTATGTAGATCCCTGCCGAGCACTGCAAAGCTTAAGGGGGGTTTGATTGTGATATGATGGTAATTTATAAGAGAGCCAGTAAAACAGGTTGAGGTGGGTGGTCTATTGCCTTGAGATTTGCAGAGCTACAAATATTCCCAAAGCATTACCTAAACGTGGATATTTTCAGATGCTGTTGGTGTTACATCTACCACATCACCGCCAGCAGCAGTACATGCCAAAAGAGGAAGATTATTGCATTCTGGATACGTTATAGTAAATTCACCTTCAAAAACGGATTCCAGGTGGTTTTGTAAAGTTTGTATTGCTTTAACAGGTGGTCCTGCTCTTGGCAGTCTGTGTGGATTCATGCATTTTAAGGCTTCCTGCCAAGTACACTGACAGTCCTGCGGAGGAAAACTGTCCGTCAAAAGAAGGAAAATGAGTTCATTTATGTCCGATTGGGTAGCTGCATTTTAAAATAGCCCACCTGGGCAAACAAATAGAGAAGAGGGACATCCTGATTGGGCCAAAGTGGTGAATTTGAAAACATTCACCTAAGAACACACCCAAAAAACCCCTTTGAAACAGATGATATGATGTTGATTTAGTCATTTTAGTCTGCATATAACTCCCAAAGGGCCCATGAATATGAATATTGGGCATGTCAATAGGCCTCCATTTAATCACAACTGTTTATTTTAATCTAAATGCGTCTCTCTTGACATTCCTTGTAATCAGTAATTACCATTTTGTCATTGCTTAGAAATGAAATTTAATGCTCTCGTTATTTTGAGCTGTTGTTCATTCATCTTGCAGAAAGGAAAAGGAAAGACTAAACAGATGTACAGTTAATGGAATAAACAACTTAATGCCGCAACATTTTGAAATGTGGAAACTTCAAAATAAAAACTATGTATGTAATTATATATTATTTATATTTATTGTTGTGATTTACCACAGGCCAGTGTTGGTTAGGTTAACAAAGTAGTTTTTCTAGCACATTCCTCTAATTTGATATTCACAATATTTGATCAGTCTTGTAATTTCTCACTGAATATACTTTAATGCTCTGTGATCCCCAATACGTTATTTGCAGTGCATGAAGACAGGGATTTACTGTACATTTCACATAGTACTTGTTTGTTGTGACTTTCTACAGGACAGCACTGACTACTGTGACTTTGTACAGCACATCCTCTTTGATGTGATTTTCACAATATTTTGACCAGTATTGTAATTTCTCACTGAAACTACAGTAATGAACTAGTACCGTCGCGTGTCTACGTCACTAGACATAGTCCCCGCCTACGTTTTGCTGGAACTACTGCGAAAACTTCACTTTCCTCCCCTAAACACTGTCGCTCGTTCGTGATGCGAGTGTATCATGTCTAGAGCCTGTGTTCTACGTTGTGAAACTAAGTCCGTCTTATTTCAACAACCAAAGGAAGAACTTCTGAGGGAACAATGGTTACAATTCATTTTTCAAACGATACCAAAGGAGTATAACCCCAGGGTTTTACTGTGCACGCATCATTTCACCAAAGATTGCTTCAATAATCTTGGCGCGTTCACTGCATGGTATGTGAAACAACTATCCTTGAAAGAGGGGGAAATACCAAATTTATTTGGACCTGTTAGCTTCACCGAATCACAACCTGTAAGTGTGACTATTGACTTTTGTCTTAACTCTTTCCGCGCCAGCCTTTAAAAAAAAAGTTGCCAGCCTACGCCAGCGTTTTTATACATTCTCACCAAATTTTAACGGCTCACAGTACATTTTCTGTAAATAATGTATGTAATATGTATATAATATGTCCAATGAAAGAACAGAGTCTCTTAAACAAAATAAACCGTATTCTTCTATCTTCATTCATTCTTTTTTTTCACTCCTTAGATGTGGGTAGGTTTCTTCAAAAAATGCATCCCTTTGATTAAACAGCTGAGATAATTAACAGTACAGTGCCGTAATAACTCGTCTTTGGCGAGGAACCGTTTTTTTCAATTAAAGATAACTTGTCAATGGCGGTGAAAGAGTTAACTTCAAGAAATATTTGTGTTCCTTATGTCTGTGTTTAGCTAATGCATATAACGCTATCATTACCATGTAGCGTTATTTCTGGGGTGTTACAGTTTATCTTGCTATTAACTTGGCTAATTTAACTGTTAAATCTATTAACTCTCAAAGTATTTATTTCAAGAAATAAGTCGAGTTCTATCTGTATTGTAATAACATCTGAAAATACGAACACCGTACACAGTATGCCGTGTCAACTGGTCCATCTATAATACTGTTACATGAGAATAGTAAATAACATTTTTCTTACTGGCATCTGCAGAAGAATCAATTAATTTTCAAAATACTTTCAACGTTTATGAACGTTATAGAATGTTTTATGAAATTGATGAGCAAAAGCACAACATGCATATTGTCACACTGGGAGTTTTTATGAAAATAGTTGTCACTTGCCACTGAGAAACATCCTGCTCCAGTAGTGGTGGAGTTTGTTGTGGATTAGCGTCTTCGGATGCTTCTTTGTCAGACTCGGGCTCAAACTGCTAAGGTAAAATCGCCGTCATCTCTAGCTGCACATATAGTATATATGACATCCAACAACCTGTAAACCGTAATCCTGTAATGATGGTAGACATTCCATTTGCGACACATGATTAACGCGTTTGACCAATCACAACAGAGTACACCATCTGACCAATCACATGACACAAGGCTAGCGGATAGGAGGGGACTAGACGGATGAATCTCGGAACGAATCATTTGAGAGTCAGACAGAAGTATGGTAAGAATAACTGACATAATATTGTTTTTACACCTTGCATATACATAAACTTGTTGTTGGACACTCCATACACCAAAGTAGGACCTTAAAAATGCTGCTTACTCTTTAAAGCTTTCAAAAGTTTTCAGACAGATTTATAGTGGGATTCATATCATGTATCCATGTGATCTATTCCTGTTCTCTCCTACACACAGGAAAAACATTTCTGTTCTGAAATACTTGATCTGTTGAAGGGATCCAAACCAGCTGTGCTGGGGGAGGCAGGGCATGGGAAAGCAAAGGGAGGAAAACAGGGTGTGTGTATGATGGGGGTTTGAGGAAAGGGAAAATTAAAGGGTCTGTGGGGAAATATTGAACATAACTAAACATACAACTGAAAATAAACGATGCATCTAAAGCGACTCTGATCTGTGCCACGATTTCCTGCCCGGTTGTATATACCCACAAATCAGAATGATTTTAGGGCTGTTTGTTTGCCAAAGGCAAAGAAGCACCCACATTTCTGCTTCCCGAGAAGAGATGTACGAGCTGAGATATTCAGTGATCAAGATTTTTTTGGGAACATGCTCTCTTCCAACCAGGAAGGGCGTGCTGATGATTGAGCGGTCACATGATAAAACAGGAGCCAATGAGGTGAAGGGAATTCAGGTTTACTACAAAGTTCAGTGGGTCAAGCGCAGCTGTGGACAGAGACAGCCAATGAAACAGAGCTCAGCGCTGGCAGAAAATACCATCTGCGGCAGAGCTCCAGATAGTCGGTGTGTGCAGTGCCAGCAAGTCGCACACGGAGGAGGGATATGATATAAAACAGCATTGATAGTGGGTAAGAGATGCAGTTAGAGAAGTACGAAGAGAGGACAACTACAGGAATCAGGAAAGCACATAATAACAAAAATGACGTTTATGCCAAACACTTTAAATTCTTTTAAAAATTCTATTTCTTTTTTTTATCTATGTGTATCAGCTAATTCAGCACAGAGTCGACCGACACACTGACATTCACATTTGGAATATCCTTTAAAACAGTTCATGTGCATTTAACATTTCATATTCATTTCATCATTTAGTGCAATCTAAATGCAAACTAATAGGTTATATTCTGTCGTTGCCATGCTCTGTCATGAAATTTAACTATTCATTCTTTTTGTAATAAAATCAGTGATTCAGACGTTGAATGCATGTATAAAAACATTGAATCATAAAATTATCTGCTTGTACAATAGAGGAGTGATTTTGTTTCATTTTCAGAAATGAATGCAAATACTGATTTAAGCAACACTAGTGGTATATTAGAGCAGTACAGCAGGTGTCACAGTTCCCCTACAGATCTGTTTCCATACAAGAGCACAAGCAAAGAGCTTATACTACAATAAAATAGAACTGTTTTCAGCCAATGGCATATGTTCCTAAAGGGTTCCTAACACACAATAACAGATTGTAAAAAAAATAGTAAAATGCTAACACCTCCAATATATTTTTTATTAGATCTAATTATTCAAAATGACTACACTAGAGATACAATAGATGAAGTTTTATTAACTGAACTATTACACTATCATGTGCTAGGGAAGTATAACTTCACATGTGCTATGGAAGTATAACTTCAGACCATCATTTACTATTTTCAGTTTAAAGGCCATAGAACTTCATTGTTTCTATTCAAAATTGTACTTGCTATAATTTGCTTGGCATGAATAAAGGGATAGTCCACCCAAAATGGAGAATGGAGTTTTCACCCTCATCTCATTCCGAAAGAAGATATTTCGAAGAATGTTGGTAACCAAACTACATTGGCTAAACAAAACCACAGAGACATTTAGAATATCTTCTTTTGTGTTCCACAGAGTCATACAAGCATGGGAGAGAAAATGTGTTAACTCTATGTGGTGTATACAGGATGCAATTTTACACAATGCATCACTCTTTGAACTGTTATGCATGTACTGGTTAAAGAAATAAAAAGATATGTTAATAAGTGCACCGTTGCCCTTAAAATCACCCCACAGAGAGACATATAACCCCCTCGGGCCCAAGAAATGTCAGACACACCATGAATGTTTGAAATGAATATCTTTTGGTTGCTGCTTTTAAAACAAGAATGATCTCTGGAGATTTTTATGAGGACAGACATGTTTGGTACTTCTAGCCGCATTACCCTACGGTTCAGAGGAATACGGCACCAGGGGCTGTACACAGGAACACACCTTACTTGCCTTCAAATGTCAAAGTGGCTTCCTGCTGAGTGGCCAATCAATGCTGACCTGTGACCCTGCCACCATGCGGCAACATTTATGTTCAGTTGATCAGAGGTCAGACAGCACAAAATTAGCAAGAGGATGAGAGGCAGTCAAGGAAAGAAGGAAAACTCTGAGGCAGACACTATTTACAGACGAGGTAAAAACACACATTTTACAATGGGGAAAAACAGGGACTTTAAAGCCTGAATGCTTCTTTTGACTGTGCCTTTAATGGGATGAGTGT
Organism: Triplophysa bombifrons; assembly: GCA_029783895.1. Taxonomy (NCBI): domain Eukaryota; kingdom Metazoa; phylum Chordata; class Actinopteri; order Cypriniformes; family Nemacheilidae; genus Triplophysa; species Triplophysa bombifrons. The sequence goes on from CM056455.1 coordinate 13,209,851, forward strand.
TTATATTTAAAACTCTTTAACAGTTAAAAAATTTACTTTCAAGAGCAGTTCAGTCAAGCATGTTTTTATTCAAAATAAGGGACAACACAAGTAAAATAAACAAATATATGATCATAAAGGAGGCAACAATATCACCCATCCAATAGAACGCTGAATTTTAATAGTAAAGGGAAGTGAAAAGGCAAGAACAGGAATAGAGAAAAAGCTTGTGAAGCTAGGCAAGCAAAATGTTTTCTTTTCTGACCAAGCGTATTTACAAAGGTAGTCTTAAAAAAATACCTGGTGGGGACACCAACATACACTCTTCAAAAACGGTGCTACAGAAGGTTCATCAATGCCATAAAGGAACCATTTTGGTTCCCCAAAGAACCCTCTCCCTCTAACTTTTTTATAATCTAAAAATAAAGTTTTTCACAAGAAAATACCGTTTGTTAAACAGAAAGGTTTTTTGGATGCTAAAGGTTGGTTCAATGGTTCTTCTATGGCATTGTGATGCACCCTTTTTCAGAGTTTACCTGCATCTCTTTACTTATTAGGGGCTTTCGGACCGCAGGGACGATTTTGTAGTTCCAGAACGACTTGCCAGAAGTACCAGATTCTTGTTGTGTTCCCGGCACAGGAACTATCCGGAATTTAAGTTTGGGAGAACCTTCTGGGAGGAACAATTTAGCTCCTTTTTCGAGGCCTGGTCTAAACCAGCAGGATATGAACAACCTGTGACGTAAGCAAACACTGATTGGCTAAACTTGTGTTGTTTATCGTTGTTCAAAGGAGGCACTTAAATGACTTTGCTGTCGACCAGCTTAGGTCACTGAATACTTTCTTTTTCTTTTTTAGCAGTGATACTTTGCTGAAGACCAGCTTTCAAGTACATCTTGAACAGCAGTTATGCACAGAAAGTAAAAATATTCAGGATATAGAATGCCAAAAATGTTGTATCAATGCATATGCATATGTAACTGGAAAAAAGACACTAAATGGATTGTAATCTCGCTCTAATTCACACAGAGATGCCCAGATTAGAATAGCCGAGTATGAGTCATCAACCTCTGTTTAGGGTAGCGCTGACCACTACCAGTACATTGCGTAATGGTGTCCCTTGCTCGTAAATTCGGTCTGGACATCTGGGCGGCTCTGCAGGACTCCGAGGCTAAATCTAAACCCAGATCCAGTAATGTCCACAGGGGAGTCTTGTGTGGTGCAGTAGTCTTGCCTGAATGAACACATTCTGCATGGATGGATGCTGTAGCGCTTTCTGTGAATTGCGTCAGCTAGGGTGGTCTATTTTTGCTGTTTATTTGAAAGGTGTTCTTTTACTTACAAACATGTAGGAAGCTTTTAGGCGGGATATGTATGGGGAATGAGGGCATATTGATTTTTGTTGGCTTGGATTAGAAATGGATTAGAGATAAGCCGCGCACACACGTGTTTTTTAGCTGTTTGCGATTGTTGATTGTCAAACTGAATGATACAATAACAGCGTGATGTTAGGTCAACTAAAAAGTTTCAAATTTGACTTTTAAACATGTCACATCTGGCAGTTTTATGTGCAATGGTAAATGTACCTTATGATTAATCTAAAAGGCAATGAATCTGCAGTTATATAGTTATGAGAATTAGTTTGTGACGGACTTTGAATTTCATGAAGATCTTGGCTTAATTAAACAGTGAGTATGTGTTGTTGCTTTTTTGTTGCTAAGAATGTGTTGTTTTGGGTATACTTGTGCATGCCAATTGACTAAACATGTTATACACATGTTAATGCTAGCACAGTTTTTTTTTTCACAGATTACATGGGGACGATAATGGCACCATTTCTACACTTTTACACTATGAAACCCCTTTTCAAACGTTTGTACTTTCAGTCCCCTAAAATTATGTTGTTGTGTAAATGGAAAGCCAAAAGAAGCCTTTCCATCGTCTCTTTCCGTAACCCTCTACCTGTTACTGGCCCATTGGTCCTAATGATACAACCCTTTGAAGCGACATCCAGGATTTACTTTCCTTTGTGATGGTTGTTAATGAAATGCAAGCACTTCAAAAGGCAAATGTAAGTGGCACCTCACGGGAAGAGAAGCTAGCGCGCAGCGGAGGGTCGCACGGCCGTTGAACTGTCACGCCCTTAATGCGACACCCCGGATCGACACACTCCAGAGGCAAATTGTGCTTGTCATTGTCTTGTCTGGTGGTGACACGTCATAGACACAAATAAGACTGAGAACATTTATCAGTGACTAATAAACGCAGTCAGGTTAGAAGGTGATGCCAGGTAGTGTTAATCTTTCATCAGTTGCAGTAAGTTGGGTAAAGAATACCGTAAATGAAAGCTTGGTTTGTCTCCTTACAGATGCATAGACAGGCAGGAAATATTTTTAGTGACAACCCACTACTTCCTGTTTGAAACAAAAGAGTTTGTTTTCAAAGTGTGCTACCTCTCTTTATGCTATGGGACAGTGATTCAAGACTGAAATGTTAAGTATGTTTTTCAACAAAACACTTAAACTGATAAAGGCAGACATGACAACCCTACCCTTAAGCCAACTTTGTTTTGTTTTTGATATCGGTGTCTCCTCCAGGCTTCTCGAGTTGCTTAACCAGCAATATTATCATTTAACACAGCCATAGTGCTAGTTAGACAGTCTTACCTCCTAGGTTTTGCTGATTGTTAATTTGTTTTTTTACATTTATATCAAAGTAGTATTACCACTAAGCTCCACTAAATATGATCAAAATTGGAACAGGTCTCAGCTTCCAACTAAAACAGCTTAAACCTTTTTAAACCTGCTATGGCTGGTTATATGGCATGGAGACCAGCTGATCACCCAGTTAAAGCATCTATGCACCAAACTGGTTGTGAGGGAAAACCAGGGGCTAAAAACCTGCAGCACTTGAACAAGCGAAAGTGCATACGTCTGCTTAGACCCTTACGTGGTGCTAAGCACTTTTCCATGCCAAAGACGTTTTTTATAAATATGAACGTTGCCGTGGAATTTTGGACAATCAAATCTGTGCCTACACACATTTTATAAATGAGGCCCCAGTCATACCAGATTAACCCTTATGAACATTAACCATGTTTTTTTTTCTGTGGTAAAAGTGTAGTAACCATTTTTTTCGGTGCATTGACTACTGTTGGCAAAATAATGGTTTTACTATAATAACCACATTTTCAAAACCATGGTAATTTGTGGTAACCATGTTTTTACTACAGTAACCATGTTTTTTTGGTTTCAACTGTAGTAAAGCCACGTTTTGTTTTGTTTTTTAAACCATGGTTATGGGAATGAGGGAAGGACACACAAACACTAGAGCTCTCCTTGCTTTTAAGTTTGCAACCTTTCAAATAGATACAGTTCCCACACAAGGCCTACGCTGTTTCATTTCAGCAGCAGCGGTAGCAGATAGCTCGACCACAGCAGGCAGAGTAAACATCTTCATTTACTGCACGAACTCTTCTTCGTCCCACTGCAGGTGTCTAACAGACACTGCGTCTCTGACTGTAAACATCCTGTTTGACAAGGTCTTCGTGCCACCTAGTCAGAGCTCCCTCTTCCTGAGGAAGAGGAACTATTATCTGTCCCTGGGATCACGTCAGTTGTGGGTCTGAAGTCACTGTGAAGCCTTTTGGTATGGGTGTGCAAATAAGTATATATGCCTGTAAAGACAAGCCTTGGATCAGTGCTGGAAAGTTTGACAAAGAGCGTGGGTTGTGAGCTAAATGCCGTCAGATCACAAAACAACAGAAAACTTTTTTCTCTTGATTAGCCATATGTATCAAAACAAGAGCTCTGAAAGCAACTGTAACCACTGACCTGAGATGTTTCTTCTCTGAGAAAACATACTTCAGTATTCTAATAATAGAAAATGTGCTAAGACTAAGAGATTCTTTCATCTTTATTTTTGACAAGTTTCAGAAGTGCCATTATTAAATTAAGTTGTTTAATACATCTCAAATTTGAAAAAGTGTTTTTTGGCTCGTAATCATAGGGGAACCACTTTAGGTGCATATAGAACCATATTAGATTAGATAAGATTCAACTTTATTGTCATTACACATATACAAGTACAGTGTAACGAAATGTAGTTTAGGTCTAACCAGAAGTGCAATTAGCAAGTACAGGATATACAGTGTTAATAAATACAGAATACAATATTAGGAAAATATTATACAGTGGTCCTGTACTATAAAAAAAACTTTACAGAAGGAATGTTTTATGAAAATATGAAAGTCGGTATGTACTATGAACAATATATACAGAAGGCTATATACTGTGAACATTAATGTACATGTGGTTATGAACAGATAAGAATTAGACTATACAATAGTGCAAGTGACTTAATATCTTGGTGCTTCAGTGGTTCTTCAGAGGTTCTTCAGTGGTTCTTTGGCATAACCAAGGTTCTATATAGAACTGCTGAAGAACCATACACAATGCTTCCATATAAAGAACCTGTTAAGGCCCTGTATAGTCATTCAGCGGTTCTATATAGCACCCCAGTCATACCAAAAGAACCGCTGAAGAACCACTGAAGTACCAAGATATGGTTCTATACAGCACTTAAAGTGGTTCCCCTATGATTACGTGCCAAGAACCACTTTAAGTGCTATATAGCACTTTTTTTTAACTGTGGTGTGGGAAGTTATTTTGCTTTCCTGTTTGCCACCACAATATCATCAACATCCGATACATGTGATACTTGTGAACCAATCACAGGCAAGCTGAGCTACCAGGAGCATCCATCCAATTCCCATAGTATGTAACAAAGGAGGTTGCATGATGTTCTTAAATTGATGAAATTAACTACTGTAGATGCTTATAGTAAAATACGGTTTAGCAAAAGGTTCTGTGGTATCAAGTCACTTTCCATCACAAGCGGAGTGCATATTATTGTATATGAATGGGCATGCAGCCTAATTGTCTCTTCTGACCCAAAATACATTAAGTTATTCTGTTGATGTCTGGGCTCGGAGGTGCTGGCTAATGCATGTTTTAACCCAGAGTACAAACTCTGAGATAACATCCTCCCATGCAGCACATGACAAACAGCCTTGTTTGTTGGGAGCCCATTAGAGGTATAAGCAGAGAGGATGTTGATTCTTATTGAAGGTCAAGGGTCAGAGTTCTTTCTCATAGTCTCATCTTTCCTTATTTGAAGGAAACAGTGAAATACATTGACAAAACAAGAACATTAAACAAAAGTGAGTCAGTATCCCTTGGAATAATTCGGGAATTCTGCATGATAATTCATCTGAGACAGTAAATCGGATTACAATGACCTTTATTAAACAGGACAGATAAAATCACAAACGTGGCTGTTCTACAACCAATAAAAAAAACAAAAGCCCATTGTGTGTACTGGCCCACACTGTATTACATTGTGGTTAATGAACTATATCCTCTCATTGTCTAGGCAAACATGGACAGACAGAGGCTTGATGCTGAAATCCAACCAGATTTGGTAATAAGTAAGACCAGTGTCGGTCACTGGTGTTACACAGGCTTTGTGAAGAGGAAAGCGTCTCCATGCTGTTCCACTTCCTGTCCTGGCACAGCTTGGATATGTTCCGTGAGGTCACCCACACAAACTCACACAGACACACAAAGTCCCTGTCAACACCCGACATGCCACCCGACACACACCTCCTCACTCCTCGACCTTCACACACACCCCTGGAGTCTCCAAACGACTAAGAAACCCATTGACCTGACAGACTGGGCCTGCTGGCTATGTATTCACGCACATACAACAATAACACACACACACACAACAGCAAACATTCTCTGCCTCAGTGTCTGTCTCCCTCCGGCAGACTCTTGTTGACAGGCGCTTCCTAAGCATAAGTAAAACAGCCGGATAATGAGAGCATTCCAAAACACAAACACACACGAGGGAAACTCCGACTTTTAAACTGATGTTAGTCTGTGAGTTTCTGCAGACATGCCTTGCTTCTCTTTTCATATTTGAGTTGTTTAGGAATCTCGTTATTTTGCAAGAAGTCTGCAGGTGCATAAAGGAAGTTATCGAATGTCGGTGTCTGTGAGCTTTAAATGTGACGCTTGTCAAAAGAGACTATGCCCGTGGCTGTAGCCGTGCATGTGGAACTGGATCTGAATATTGCTCATGAATGATAATCACTCAACTGCATGATGTCATGTACCATCATTGTTCAGGCGGAATGAGACCTCTTTTTTCCAAAATATTAACTGAGACAATACCAAAACAAGTTAGAAAGCAAGTTATGATAACGTCGAGAAAATGGCCTGTCTAATGAGAATATTAGCATACTGTGAACTTAACAAGTTGTTTGTCTACTGTTATTTTACAAATAGACAGACACTAGGAACATTAGGAAAAAGTACATTGGCCTATATTTAAAATAGATTGGTTTGGTAGTACAGCAGTGTATATTTCAGCAAGTTTTGGGTTCAGTTTTTCCATCAGATGTGTTTCTTAGGTAGTGTTTATTTGGATTCCTTTGTCTGAAACAGCTTGATGGAGCACAACGTAAATGAACAGAATGCAGAAGTCTCAAGATATATTTATATTTCAAAGTGAATTTTTTTTACCTCAACAGGAAGTCTGAAAATTGCGACATTAAGCAAGACACAAAAAAACTGAGATGCAATGCAACAGAAGAGGGTCAAAGATTAAATTCTGTAGTTGTTTGTAGGAGCAGTTGTCAATAGGGGTGCATTTAAAGAAGACAGCAAAAAGCTTATGCACAGCACACTAGGTTTTTGGAAAGAACTAGTTGGACTACTAGTTGGATTCACTGGATTAGTTGACCTTTGTGACCCACCTCAAGTCAACAGTACACAATATACAACCTAAAATGAAAACAAGGAATAAGACAAACTACGGTTTTAATCATATATTATGACTAATAGAGACTTATCATTTGGGTGTAATTCTACCATGGACTTCCCGAATTATTTTCCTGCCCCTCATACCTTGGTAAGAAATGTTACCATGCTCATATTATTTATAAGTATATCATCACAGCACATGTTTGAGAACAAATATCCGGAAACCCTAACTTTGGACAGAAAAGACTATAATTTGCTAAGGGACTAGATGCTTACAGCTGCTTCTTTGGAGTTCAGTTTTTCTAAAAAAAAGTTAGTACACTGTACAATCAAAACCTACAGACATGCAATGGACAGGAAGTGAACAGGAATACTTACCCACCAAATCATCCTGTTCCTTTTCTCAACACTGCGGCAGGCTGTCCAATCTGAAAGGAAAATATTATGACACATTTAGCACTGCAGAAATTTTCACTTACTGTGAAAATACACACATCACAACCGACAAAATAAAATTTGCAAATGGGCCACTAGCAGGCCGTTTTTTAATTATTTTTTAGGTTATTTATTTTTTAGTATTTTGTATTTGCCCAGTTCCCAAATGTAATGTGAGAAGTTGTCAAAGCCGTTTATGATTGTCCCAAATAAATGTACATGCCAAGTATTTGAATCTGCAGAAAGGAAGCCTATACAAGATATCCAAGCTTTTAAACATATCATTGCCATTGTTTTTTCTCAAGATGCACACCCGTAATGTATTCTACTAAGGCATGTTTTTAAAAGCGAAATAAATATCTCAATTCAACCTAGGGATAGTTTGGTTTAAACTAAGCAGTGTCTGTGAAACCGGGCCATAATGTTTTAATATGTGCAGTGCAATTAATTTCTATATTTTATCAATTAATTTTAATTAATTTACCCATTGCTATACCAGTTGAGCTACCCTGCTGAAAAAACAGCCTGTGCTGGTTTGGGATGTTTTGATGATGGTTTGCTGGTTTGGGCTGGTTTGGGCTGGTTTAAGCTGGTCATGTGCTGCTCCTTAGCTGGTCATGCGCTGGTCCTTACCTAACCTAGGATATGCGGTTTTCTTTCAACAGGAACCTAATAGCCCCAACAGATAAAATGTTACCTTGTTTAATATCCTGTAGACTCAGAACTATGTCACACTACAACACGCTACAGACTTAAATAAGTGTATGTCTCTCATTGTTCTTTTAAATGAATCATGAGTTCATACTGTAAACACTAACAAAAGTGTGATTCAGTGGGGAGTTTTGGGAAACCCATTCTCCTCTGATTCCCATAAGCATCTGCCAGTGGGAAAAAGCATAATTAAACACATCTCATGGAGGTGGCCAACCACAGAAGAGCTCACATCTGCATTTGCATCATGCTAGTCTCCAAAAGCCTCTGTTGGGTTAGCATTAGCCTGGAACCAGCTAAGAGTGTTAATCAAACAAAGATCTTGTTTTCACAGACATGCACACTTGGCTGTGTTGTGGGTGCTCTCTGTTCCTGCCCACTTCTTCTGGGTTTTTTGGGGTTGGCCAGGGCATACGGTGTTTCCCTCTTACAGTCAACAGAAGTGGAACCATTTCAAATTAGTGGTTAGAAAGTTCTTTATCGAAAAAATGTTAGCCAGCTGTGGGCTAATCAAGCTAAATAGATGACTTTCAAACAATATTTCAAGTCTCCCTTCTCAGAAACTGCAATAAACACTCTGAGGCAAGCAGAGGTTTTTAAATTCAAAATATTGCATTGAGAATCATCCGAAAGGATATCTGCAAGAGTGAACATTCTCCATTACATGTGATTTCCCATCTGGATTGAGAGAGTATGGTATTCATTAGCTTTAGCATTAACGTTGTGGGGATATGCTGAATAATTATAGGAATAAAACTTTAAAGTGCTTTAAAGTGTAAAGCACTGGCAGCATTTAATGCGTTTCAGCTGATCTTTGGTTTGACATTTACCCATCAGCACTCACAAACAGTCATTGATGATGGTAATGCTTTGTAGTCTTCCCTGGAGATCTAACTTCAACACGTTGTGTGGGCCCCATCGGCTCTATCCTGAACTATTTCAGCCTGTGAGCTCCTGACTCAGCTGTGACGCAAGGTCAAACACAGGGAATGTCAATATTTCCAATAGCAGAGAAAAAGACATCATGACTATTTGTTCTTCGCCTTCTTTCCCAGGCCTCACTGCTGTCGACCATCTATGTCATTAGTCTAACACTTGCCATTTAAAAACATTTAACACACATTTTTGTTACTGGTTAATGCACTCACAAAATTTCAGATGACTCATTCCAATGAGGCACCACAAGCTGTCAGCAGTAACTAACAACAGACTGAGCACAAGACTGATGCTGTTCATGCAAGTTTCCTTTCATGTGATGTGTGCTGTCCACAATGCTTAATTACTTAAAACTAAAAAGCTGTCATTGTTAGAGCGAATGTTTTCAAAAACACAATTTGCCTTTGACGGGGTAACGTGAGGGCTGCGATTCTCAGACGTGACATCACAGAGATGGAATGCATGTTGATGTCTACCTCCAGGCACACGCTGACTCGCAGTGAGGTACAGTGGGTTATCTGTCGCATTTCCCCATTTAGATGTGTGTAAAACATATGTTAATAAAGAATAAAAAACGTTAGTATATCTTCCTTAGATGCTATGTTTAGATGTCATTTGTTTCTTTGGCCTGTCTTCTGTTTTCAAATTTCCATTTGTGTATTAACAAACCATATGCCATTTTTTAAGGGCATTATACCCATCACGTAGTAATGCACAAAGCAAAATAATATTACTTGAAAACATATTCTGTATAAAAAGAAAGTTTAACATCAAAATACTTTTTAGACTACCTTTGAACAGGACATGCATACGTGACCCATTTATCAGAATGACCCTAATACCTCATTCCCTCCTGCTAAGAAAATACTTGGACCGTGAAATCTCTTTAATTATGTAAATACTGTATGTGATGAGCAAAAGGAGAATAATCGACTGACTGGCTGAAGAACCTATGACCAACACTGGTAATGATGGAAGAAAAGAGGCAGGATCTGACTCACTGACTCAGAGACAGTCCAGACCCCCAGTGACAGCCTCTAAAGACTCGAGCTCTCACAAATGTATTGTGTTCAGGGGGATTACCATGATATTTGACCCATGCTCTAATTCAGGAAGTTCATTATAGCACATCCATCTCATGTGAAATGGGTCACTGTGTCTTGTAAAGACAGACAATGTAACTCCCAGTGCTTAAAATATTCCAGATAAGCTTCTTCCTAAAGAGGCATCATCGAGCAGGTATTATCAAGTGTGATGAGTTTCAAGAGTGCCCTGAATTAGTTTACTATTTAAGTACATTGGTGCGGCACTCAAATACATTTCCTTGTAAGTATCTCCTAACTCTTTAGCTTATAAATGGAGAAATGTGCACGTCAAGGAAAATTCTAAATTGCCTCCCGCAGTGGTGAAAATGCTGGGTTTTCTCAGCTCGCCTCTTGAGAACATTTTCCCAGCCCAATTTGCACAGGTGAAAGGATGTGAGTGGGGCATTAGCTGGGGAGATTTTGGTTGGGGCAGGCAAGAGTCGAACAAAACCACAGATTTGCGAAATAAGCACACCAGGGGGACTTGTTATAGGCTAATCCAGCTAGACAACCCTGTACTGAAAAGAGTTGTTTGGCCAGCAACATCTTAAACTTATTATCAACTTGTGTCCTGAAGAAGTGCTGGAGGTTTTTAAATGACTGACTTAAAAGTAAGCACTTTCTAAACTTGAATCATTTAGTGCAGGGATTGTCAACGAGAAAGGTTTATGGAAGCAATGCTTAAACCCATTTTCCAGGGCAGGTGGTCAAGGTTTGGCTTATTAAAGATGGGAGTCAGACCTAACTTGTAGAGGCTATTCAAAAGTAGTTTGTATTTTGTTGAAATTAAATTTATAGTACAACATGAATTATTACACATTGTCAGCACCAGTGGTCCAGTGGACTGTGCACTCACATGTTGCACCAAATGCACTGTGGGTGACCCGAGTTCAAATCCAGGCTTGGGGATACTTTCTTGACTCCTGTTCCCATCTCTCGTCATTTCCTGTCCCTCTACACTCTACTGTCAAGCAAAAACTATGAAAAAAAGACCAAAACAGAGACAAGGTAACTGCAAACATTGAGTGCCGGACCCAAAGAGTTATAAAGGGTCTGTGAGAACTGAAACTCATGGTTTGTATCTCTCTAACACTCGCTCATCCTGTCTCTCCCACCTCATCCTTCTTTTAAGCAGTGACAGTGGCCCGGTTTCCACCTCTGACCACAGACAGGCCTTGGGGTTCCTTGGGGTACTTGTCTCTTACATGAAAGGCTTTAGCCAGCAGGCCAGACACACATACACATTTCACACTCCAAGCTAAAGCATCGATAAACAACTGTGTAATATGGCTATAGTAGTGAGTGTGTCTGCATGTGGCGAATAGGACCCGAATCAGCTGTTCCACATGAATATGAGATTCATCATGAGATGAATACAAGATATATGCCGTTGTTTATCATGCAGCATCACATCCTGCACAGGAACTAGACCTGAACACGCAGTTCTGTGTTTGTAATACAAGCAAATTGGTCACTGATGGGAAGATTGGTCTGTTTTTTTCTCATCAATTGTAATGCAATAGGAGCAGTATTGTCAAATCTTTTCAGATTTTGCACCTGGTTTTATTTATGCCAACTGGCCTGGCTCCCACCTTTGAGTAGGGTCAGTCAATTCAGAGCTTAAGGTCTTGTTCCAAGCTACATTCCTATGGAAGCACATTTCAAGACTTTTCCCCTCTACTCGGTAATGACAAAAGGGAGGTGAATAACACAACAGGCTGACACTTTCATGCATATGCTAATACGAGCTGTCAAAACGTTTGTTAATACGTTGCCGGGAACTCGCTGAACAATGCTGAGTAGGACAAACAAAATACAAACAGTGAACCTATTACAAAAGTGGTGTATTAGTGGTGTTTGCTAAAGTAAGTGTCAGTTCTGCTTTTCTGAAACCTAGAATTAAGGGTTTGTTTAAATCCATTAACCTCAAGGTGTGAGATGTGGTATTTCATTTACATAAGTCTAATAGACTCATTGCAATAAAGTATGGACCTAAAGGGATATCTAGGGGCCAACAATGTGGGTCTGGGCTTTTTATATTTTACCCAAGACCCTAGTAATCACCTTACAACGCCCTGACAATCTCTCAGCCCTTATGCTCTGACATAATGAGTCCTTGCAAGTGCAAACAGTTCAAATCCAGTTTGAGCAACATTTCTCAATCCGGTTCCCTCTCCCTATTTTTCAACTGCCCTTACAAGAAAAGAACATTTCTTGACTGTCACAAGGCATTGTTGCCTGGCCACCTTCACCTGACAGCACCCTAACAAGGGTCCGGGGCCAACGAGTGCAGAATTGTGCCGGCCGAATGATGTGATCCCAAAAGAATGTGCCCTCTGACCCACATCCAGAAGCCTATATAAAGGGATGCCAAGTAGTCCGGAGAAGAAAGCCCTGTGTTTGGGACCCCTGCAGCCCGCCCCCCGCCCTTCAATCTCCAAGCTGCCCGCTCTTTTCGAACACAGTGCTGTTCTAATCCACCCCTGCGTTGTCCTGGTATACGTTAACACCCCCTCCAATTTGCACAGACGCTCTCTCTCTCTTTCTCTGCAGCTGCAGCGAGAAAGGCTAGCTTCCTTTATGTAATCACCTCGGAGACACAGTGCCACTGCGTGAGGCCTTTATTGTCTGACAGTGGAGAGGGCTGCTCCAAATAGTTGCCGTCCTTGGATGAGTGGTCTGCTGTTCAAGTAAGTGTGGATGGAAAACAGACAGTGGAGACCACACTTGAATACTGACGACAGATGAGCAGGTGCACCCACAAATACACACATACACTTATAGAAAGATGGGTCAGTGAGTACAAGAGGCAGCTAATATATTTCCAGAGAGAAACAATCCAGCACAGTCATTCATTGGATGCAGACTTTCTACTACGAGTGATTTTACCTACTGTTTAAAATGAACATTGAGTACTGTTTGGCTGTCAAAAGCTTAACAAATAATATGTATGACAAAAAAACATGCTTTTGGAATAATTATGATGTAGTGTAAAATGTGAAGGTCTTTTGTTGAGCAAAAAGCATTTATAAAAGTGAATGTTTCTAAAATGTGTAAAAATGTAATTCATGATGTTTTTTGGGGAGGGGGTTGCAGTGTAAGAACACAAGAAGCGTTGTGGGCAGCACTGGCATTACGAGTGACCAAAATTCTGGCTAACCATTTCCTAATCTGGTTCCTCTATTTTCACCTCTGTCTCTATTTAACTTTTCTGCTTAATAAAGAGAAAAAACTTACAAATTCAAACTAAAGACTGAAATACACAACAAGTCTTTTGCTCAGATATAACCCAGAATTTCAGTCTGGGCTTGTTGCATAAAATCTGCGCTAGTCTGCAGATTATATGGCGTTGTTTGTGATGTGATGCCCTGTTTTCACTGCAAACCATCAAAAAGTCTGCAACTGTTTGATTTCTAGTTTTTTTTTAATCTGTTCAGATTTTAAAAGTCGTGTAGTATATTCCCACTTTAAGAAAACAGATAGAGTAGATACTGACCACACAGCAGACCATTCACATCCCGTTCATCCCTTCATACTGGTGCTTTGGTTCATCCCAGGGCCTGTAGATTTTGATAGCGGTGTAACCTTTGTGCTGTAAGTTCCATACAGTGTCTCCACTGTTTGCAGCAGTATGAGGAAGAGGAGGAGAATAAGAGTCCAGAGCAGATCGGCGAGTGTCCCCGGGTCTGACCTGCACGTCTGAAAGGAAGGCTTTGTCTGGCATATGCCACACTGCTGAAACCGGACACCCATAGAGATTACAGCCTGAAGAATAACTTCATGAGAAGCCCCTTCACTGCACCAAATGTCACTGCTGGCCTGCAATACACAGTGAATGAAGATACGGTCACAGAATGTACCAAACATGGCAGGAGTCAACCATTTACCCTAGTGAGACGTCCATGAAGGTTATGTTTCAGTATTGGGTGACCTGATGCGTGAGGGATAAACTGGGGGGTTTCAACATTTAATATTTTATTTCAAATATTTTTTCTCTTTCAATCTGTATCACCGTTATATTAAAAATCGTAATTACACAATGTATGCATTGTGAAGGATTTGTGAAATACAGAGGAGGCTTATGCATCATAAGGATGTTCTGAAGAATCTGCCTTAAGCATTAATGGTAAAAATCACTGCAAAGCCAGCTACAACGGGTTTATTGATTATGTAAAATTGTGGCAATACATGTATGAATAATAACAATGAAGAATTCTTCCCACATGTAATACGTAATTCAATATCCTGTTCAGCTGCAAGCCAAGCAAAATATGACCCTGCTGCATTAATACAAAATTCAACTTATGTGTGTTAACTGGTGCGTTTAGAGGTTGTTTCACAACAGCTTCAAAAAGCAGCTCATAGAATAAAAATTGGAACAATTTGTTGTGTTTTAGCAATGAGGTACAGCAGAACATACAATACTGAGAATATGGTTGTGGCTAACAGGCACCACATTCACATTTCTGAGGTAGTACAGCCTTGAGTGCCTAATCGCTTTTTAATAAAACAATCACTTCATTAAAAATATTAGAGACACTAATTATCATTAAAATGATATTGTATTAAGCAAATTTATCTGCCATCCTCCCACTGGAGTATGAAGTCCCTGACTAATCACAATGTTGCTACGCAACAAGAATATCAGGTGTGAGTTCTGTGTGGTAGTGTGTTGAACAGGTGTTTTGCATCATTTCTGCTACTATATTGTGACTATTAGCACAACTGGAAAGGTGTTCGACTAATCAGTATCCGAGTTTGCTTTTTAATTGATCAGTTATCATTTTGAACTTTATTTAATTCACAATTTACAATTGATATATTTTTTGCAAGTGTGAATTTTTCTTTAATGCGAATTATACATTTTTTAAGCAACTTCTATTCATAAACTTGGATATTGTATCAAGCAATACAGCCATACTAACTAGGAAGTACTCTAAAATGTACTCAAGAAGTAGTAAAGTAACAAGAAATTATGCAACCTGCAAAGCACATGAGTGCATAGCGGAAATAGATAATAACTGGTTTTGTTTGCTTTGTATGGTTCCAGAAAGAACCTTAAGAATCTTCAGAACTTTAATGTTTAACAAAAGGGTTCTTTGTAGTGTAAAAATGATCTATAGACTATAAAAATGAAAGAAGGAAATATGGGAACCAAAAATTGATCTTCACTCTTAAAAATGACGGTGCTGAAAAGGTTCTTCACAGTAATGCCATAGAAGAACCATTTTTGGTTTCACAAAGATCATCCAGTCAAAGGTTCTTTAAAGAACCATCTATTTCTTAACTTTTTATAATCTAAAGAACCTTGAAACAGAATTGTTGGAACCATTTAGACATAAAAATGTCCTCTATGGCATTGTGAAGTGCCTTTATTTTTAAGAGTGTGCTTTTTTTGTGACAGTTGTAAAGAACCTTTTGTAGACCATTTACTTTAAAGAGAGTCTTTACACATAAAGTCTTAAAATATATAATATAATATAATATGTAAAGCATTTTAGAGGCAATAAAAGCAATGATGACACAACTGGCCAAGTATAAAATGTTTTTGTATTCGGTGCAGTGTTTAATGTTTAATATTTTAAAACATTACAGCAAAAACAATATCTAACAACCCTCAAAAAACTATCAATAAGCATCCCTCACTCACGTAATATTCATTAAAGGAAACGTATTTAACAAAAGTCAAATGAGCACTGAAGGTTCAGTCATCAAAGAGGTGGAGGAAACTGAAGTGGCATTTTAAAGCCGCAAATTGGGATGTCTTGCATAAGCTTCTAATTGCACGCCTGGTGTTGTCAAGGCATTGGAAGGTGACAGCAGGTGAAAGCCGAGTCGTGTTTTTTGAGGGTCTGGAATTTAAATGCGCCCTCCTCCTCTACTCGTTCACACACACACACACACACACCCGAGCGAGCGAGCGAGAGTGGCAATCAAGCGCCTCTCCGCATGAGCGCGGCCCTGCACTCACCCATTCTCTCTGGTCCTGTCAATCCCTGTCAGGGTGTCAGGTAGTTATTGTGCCAGGAGCGCTATGCCTGATTATTTATTTAAAAACTCATCCATTCCTCAACCCACCAAGGTCATTGTTTCTCCAAACCGGTTCAAGTGTGTTGGCATGCTGTTGAAAGTCACTTTAATATAGCTGGGGATATAGAAAGTCTTCTTTGAGGATCCGCACGCGTATGCATATGATCCATCAGTCGGACGTCTCATCGTACGGCCCCTCATTCTATTTTTATTGTTATTTTAAAGAGTTTCAAATCCAGATTCTATCAACTGAGTAGCACCGGCTTTCTCTCACTTTTTCAACTTGCTATAAAAAAGTAATTCTACTCCTTAACATCCTTGAAAATGTCTACCCAGCCTGATGGTTTGCGCCAGTCTTTTCTTCGGAATAATTGAAAGCGGAAAGTGCAGATGGAACAGTGCCATAATAATAAACATTTATATTGCTCATTTATATATGGAAAAATCCATACGCTGGTTCCCTACAATCACGCGGCGATAGAAATATATAACGTGGACATGCATGGCGGCATTGCTTTCATTGGAAATGGAACTGTGTATTCATCACTTGGTCGTTATATTAAAAGAGAGCAATAGCAGAGATTGTCGTGAATGGCAAAACCTTTTATCTTAATCTAGTTGATGTGGGTACGTACGTGCCCGGGTTTCGATGTGGCACCCTCTCTCTCTCTCTTTCAAAACATGAGGCGCTTTGAGCCTGGGTTGAAAAATACAAACGCTCCTGGGCTGCTGTGTGTGCAAAGCAGATATTTGTTCAGGAACAGAACAAGCAATATCTGTTTATATCAGACTATGCATTTATGTAATTCCCCAGAGAATTTAAAGAACAGAACATGTGCTACGGTACAAAATAAAGCCTCTGGTTTTTAACCTGATGACTAAACAAATCAATGCAAGGATGTTGTTTCTCTACAGCGATGGCAAGGGCCTGTCAATCCTTTAATTCAATTCAAAATCTATGTTCCGTTTTCCTAAATCCAATATTCCGTTTAATAAAGCATCATTCACATGAGAACTGTGCGTGCTATTGAAACCACTGTAAGAAGGTGTGGTACACACATCAGGAAGGTTTACCTTAAAACAAAGCAAATCAATCAATCACATGAAGGCGTTTTAAGGATTTCGCCAGTATGTTAACTACTCACCATCAAAAATGTTGCTGTAAGTCTCGCTCACCCCAAGCCTAAGCTCGCCCCACACATCCCACCGAACATGGGGCTGAATGCTAAAATTGGGCAGACACTTCTGATAAGCATATATATTGTACGTTGGTAACTTTTAAGCGTGTATTTAGATGTCTGTTCACATCAGTGGTTGCAATTATGTGAATAAGTCAGGTTTGCAATTCAAAATGTTAGAAGGAGAACGGTAACGGCAAAAGGAGGACCCCCACCACATTGCTGAAGGGGGACCACTCCCTGTCTCCAAATGGAAATTAATCCCCCAAAAAACATCCTCATCAGTATTCTGCTCACACAGCCTCCAAACGTACAGCAGGGAGGTGTGAGGGGGGTGTTGCTGTGCCAAGTCCTAACTGACTGTACAGGCTCCCAGTATCCAAAAAAATCTCTATTCTTCCTTCTTCCAAACTTCATCGACAGATATTCATGCTCGGTAGTCCTATTTAGCGATTGTTTCCTCTTTTGGAAAGTAGTTTTTACCTTGTGAGACAAACAGGGCTGGCAGGCGAGGCGGGGCCGCGTCTCTGTGTCTGTCTGTTAGATGTACGAGAATAAATTATGTGGACATTATCATAACACAGCAAAAGATCCATCCAATCCAGGATAAATTGCTTCTTGCTTTCAGCTGCTTCAAATTGTCCATCTGACGTGTTTTTTCTGCTTATTTTTAACTCTCTATGGATGTGAATATATTATTTCTGTCATACACCTTAATCTTAAATGGGTGTAGAAACATGGCTGTGTGTTACTGATACTGTACATGTCAACCAAACATGCTTTATACACGTGATTTTTGCTAGCACTTTTTTATGTAAATCTGGATTGTGGTGGGTGGACACATTAGGGAGTTGGGGGGTTGGGGACCCGGGGAATTTAATTGTGATTGGATGACGGTTTAGTTTTTTTCTTGCTTTCACGTTTTCATTCCTTTTATGGGTAAAATGTCAAATTGACCAATGAGACATGCTCGGGGGGGTTCTGATTTTAAAATGAGTTACTCCACAAATCAAAATAGCATAATTTCAGCTCTGTGCTCTGAAAAGATCAGCGTTTAAATCTTCTTCTGATTGGTCATATTGGCCACAAAAGAATTGCCTTGCCCACAATCACAGTCAAATGAAAAACTGTATCTCCCTCATCTAAAGCATAATTTTAATGAATTGCATCACAGTAAGTCTAAATTCACTTTAGCATAGACTCAAGTTTCTGTCGCAAACACAAGATCGAGTCCTTGAGCTTCAGAAACCATGTGTTTGAGTGTAAAAATAATCTGTCAATGGGGTGTTGCCCCGTATACCCAAAAACAGACTGTGTGTCAAAACATGAACAAAGTAAGTTTCATCTAATGCACCACATTCATACTGTAATCGAAGCTGTGACTGAACTTAAAGCTGTGGTCTCACTAATCTAAGAGATAACGTCTGAAAGATAACATACTTTTAGTGGTGCATGCCAAGCCAAGATGCATTATTATTATCATACTTAGGGTAAGGATTTGAACACAGCCCTAACAAAAAGCATATACTTTGAATAATACAACTGTTTGTGCTACTATCAATGATATTTTTAGAGAATTATTACTTTTTAATAAATTACAGCAAAGTTGTTACATTTGAAATTTGCATGAAAGCCTATCTATGGACTAGATACCATATCACCTCAGAAACTGCATGAATACACCTGAAACTGTATGAATGCACGCAAAACACATTAGCAACACATAGCGACGCCCTGGCAACCCCTCACAATGACCTCACATCAGCGACTTTCAAAAGATCAAAATATATAAAAATAAAGACATATCAGAAAATACTACTATTTCTACAAATAATAATAATAATATATAGCCCAATCTTATATTTGTTTTATTCTTTTCCTGTTCCACATATTCAGCACAAAATATTTGAACACATAAATGAATTTAGCAAAAGTTATCTGTAATTTTAAGTGCCTCTACAGACTGTGATTACAGTTTTTCTCTCTCTTACTTGCTCTCTTACATCACATGTAGACACTCCCTGTTCTGGAAGAGACTTTGAGGGAGTATGTGGCTCAATGGCCCAATGTCAAAGGGTGGAGAAGTCAACCACACAGTCTCTCTCTCTTAAACTCACTGCTCTTCCTGTCTCCACTTTTCTATTTTTTGTTGTCCTTTTCAAAAACCCCATTCGGTTTATATTGGAAGCAATATGCCAGATGCAACAGAGGAAAACAAAAAAGTAAAAGTGACACCTTAGTCAAAAAGAATCAACTCCTCACCCCTGAAGCTGCCTGCGCTTTCACAGCATTCCATTTTTTTTTCCCCTCTTTATAAATAATTTACAGTGATCATAACAGTGTGATACATCATCGCTAACCAACAATCTCTTACATCACACTTTAACTCCTTTTCTGTCATTTGTCAGCGGTCCAAGAGATTCCCGGTCACTAAAGTGCTGATATAGGAGTAACCGCGTGGCCGTTGACTAATGCGGTGCACATATGCTACTGTGCCGGCAAATGATTCCTTCTCAAGAATAAGGAACGAGGAACAGATCAAACAGCAAGTAAGAGAGAGAGAAAAACTGTAAACAGAATGTGCTGTTAGTGCCACTTTGCCATCATTGCGTCCCGTTTGAATGCTTAGCCAAGAATAACAATACATAATTCATGAGTTGCCGTCTAGTCCACAGACACAAGTCAACGAAGCATTTATTATTCATTGGCACACACCTCATGTGATGAATTCTCTAACAAATGGATTTGGGGCTCAGACCTTATTTTGTTGTTTTATTCTGTATATTTATTTATCTATTTTCTTTTTTTCCCTTGCTTTTTATAACATTTGAATAATAAATGAAAAGGGGTGTAAATCATTAATTGGCAGCAATTAACAGCGATTAACTAGTGTTAGCATGTATAAAGAAGAACCGAGGAGAATTCTCTGTAAATCATTTCAAATAGACCCCCCCAGAAAACCTTAAAAATTCAACCTGCATATAAATTCTGGAAATGTCATATGGGAATCATAAACCACACATAAACCAAAGCAAATAACATTGTATTAATCTAAACGGTTAAGGTCAAATGTCACGTCGAGAGAGGCCGCAACACGGTCACTTGTACAACTGTTTATAAAATTGCATAATCATTTATTCCAGACCTTTGCCTTTCTAATGTACAGTAATTTAAAAATTAGCTGTTTTTATTGTTTCTGTTGTGTGGAGGGATCCAGTGGCATATGTTTGTTTGGTTTTAATAAGATCTGAACAAAAATTGCATCTGATTTAGCTATTTATTCCTCTCAGCACTCCTTAAGATATGCACGTATTGGTGACCTACTTTTGTATGAGCTGATTCAGCACGAGGCGGCGGGGGTGCAGGGATTTGGGGTCCCTCATGTCAAACTATCTATTGTGTTCCAGTGTGTGTGTGTGTGTGTGTGTGTGACAGAGTTAATGAAATTGTTTATGAATATGTGTCGATATAAATGTGTGTACCCTGGGTTACAGACACACTGGGTAAAATCGGGACCCTTACAAAACTTTTCAGTACATTAAAAACAAAATATTTCTGTAAGTAAGCAAATAAATTATGTTCACAACCCATTTTGCTACAGCAGTGTGATGTTTTTCTGAGTTTTCAGTTTTTCAGCTTCAGGCTTTAATTTATGCATTGGAAATTGGTGACAGGTGATTGGAGTGGAGTGGAGTGGAGGGACTGCCCAATAGGAAAGACTGGTGCAGTGTGTAATATAGCCTACTTTATGTACATTAATATAATTTAATGTCAAGTTTCTGGTAAAAAAACACAGGTATGCCTACGTTTGAATGACTATACAGCACAATGGTGTAGTTACAGTCTCCACAAGCAGAGGCTCACCAGCCAAACCCTGATTCTTGGTTTGGTGACGTCTATAAGAAAAGCTAATGATGATTTTATGTTGACTTTAGCAAACCCAATGCTCTAGCATTCACCAGCACTTCACCGACAATGCGAACTGAAGAAGAAGCTTAGACAAACCCATCAGAGAAACCAAGTTCCCATAGGGGTGGTTGCATTTCCTCAGATGGATAGGAGTAAAGCATATAATATGGTCACTCAGGGACACTGTGGTCTGTACTCACTAATAGTGAATGTGGATGGTAAACACTGAGTGTATTTAAGGTGAGGTGTCCTTTTATAACACCCTACATACACAGTAACCGGTTCTATTGCTTTTATGGCTCCCATCAGATAAGATCAATGAAACCAATAAGAAAAATGACAACAGGCTTCTATCTCTCTCTAGTGCTCATGTGTTTTTATATTTAAAGAGAATGTGTGTATGTTAATGATCTTATGAGATTTAACTTCAAATAATAGTTTCTCAATCTGGCGAATGCAGAACCAAGCAGATTATATTTTGTTGAGACTTTGTGTCACAAAAGTAAACATGGATATTCCTCTTTCGATGGAGTAACATTGTTTCTGTTTGAGGGTCAAAATACACAGAACAATACAGTAAAGCAAATATAAACAGACAAATGTTTGGAGTGTACTTTTGCAGTGCTACACCAGTTTTAGCATGTGAAACTCACTGCATTTATTTATGTTTTTTTATCTTGGATCTCTGAGACCCCAAACAGATTTGTTATTTTTCACGGTGGACATGCTATCAAGTTGACATTTGGTTTAAAATCACTTCTCGGGAGATTAGAAAATGCCATGACATACCAACATTATGCTTCAATGTTAAATATGTTTTTTGAAATATTTAAAGGGCCTTCCGACCCCAAATAGAACACAAGGGTTAGACTGTGCGCTGTAATAACAGACTCATAGACACAATTCTCAGCCTAAACCATAATAATGCAAGAAACTATTACAGCAGTGTTTCTCAATTCCAGTCCTTGCACCCTCCCTCCCAGAAAGTTTTAGATAGTTTCTCTCTATATAAAACAATTGATTCAACTCATCAGCCCCCTCACAGAAAGGCTTGTTTAAATTCATGCAGTGGTGTCTAGACTGGGTCCAGATTTGAAAGCAAACCTACAGAGTCCTTGTATGACAGTAGATGTTGTCTACATTTTCTCGCCGTGCCTCTCTATTTTCTCCCTCTCTTTGGCCTCGCCTGATTCACCGCCTCATGTTTGCTGAGCATGAGAGAATCCAAGTTTGTCCAGACAGAGCTGTGTTTAATCTAGTTGTTTTAGGCCTTCATACCACTTTACTCTGTGATTATCATCAAATTAAGGGCACATTACATATAACACAATAATTGCAGACTTCATTTGTAATAAAGGCCCATATGAACTTTCTTGCTTTCTGGAATGCCCTATAAGCACGATATGCGTGTTGAAACGCGAGCGGAGGAAACTGTCACGGCTGATGAAAGACCCAGGACGAGCAATACACGCTAACTGCATAAAAGCACCCTAATGACTCAACCTCTAGCACACTTAGCCCTGCTCCGGATTCAATTAGAGAACTACAGGCCCTCTATATAATGACTCAGAGCATGCTAGCCGTAAACACCGTCCGCCTTGTCCTTTCCTGCTAGCTGCGGTAATGGATTAGCCACCTCTTGACCCCCTCAGCGATAGACCGGTTGGTCCCTCAAGTGGCAGGTCAGAGGTCTTCGAATAGGTCAGCGCAGCTCTTAAACCCCCATGCTATTATGCTAACCATCCAATTGTTTAACTCTTTCGTTCGTCAACCCCTGTGGTCACCAAGTGCGTTTCGTTAATGGCAACGAGGTTTATTTTATGAGGGCAGCAATGCAAACAATCACAGCGCATAGGCTGCTGTCTCCTAGGATTAGCAAATAGCTTGGTGACATAAATCAGAGTGACCAAAGGGTGTGCAGTCCTAGCCTCGCTGGAAATTGGCCATTACGCAACATAATGCGTGTGATCTATAATAATAAGTGTTCAGAACATAAGTGGGTCAAAATCTGCATGTTAGCACTTGAGAAAACAGGAGTGTGTTTGCCCACAGGAGATTATACAGATCGAAATAGTCATTCTGAGTCATCAGGGTAAACAGGTTTACCGCATTGTGAGCAGGTCAGAGAGAGCGAGAGTGAGAGTGAGAGTGAGGTAGGTTTCCACATAGCTACAGTACGTCCTCAGAGTGAACCATCTTTAGACCTTGATAACGGAGACATGACGTAGCATGTTATGTCTGACCTACTCGTTGTATCGAAGAAAAGACGAAATGGGATTTGTAATATACGCAGCAATTAATCATGCTGCAAAACATACAAATATTGGGGGGCTACCCATAAACCTTTTGTCATGAGACCGTTGAATTTCAGACCCCGATCCACAATACATTAATCTGATGACCTCCATTAATGAAACTGATGACTGTTAATGTACCATAACACCTTTACCTAACACACTTCCAAATTAATACTAACACACTCTGAAACGTTTTTTTTCTTATGTTGACCAATGCAACAACAGTGAATGTCAGCAAAGCATGCTGGGAAGAAAACCAATGCTGCACTAGTTTGAACTATGTCAGGGTGTTACTCTTGCACATAAATAAGACCAGACATCGCAACAGCAGAACACAAATAGCAGCGTCTGCATCAAATGGCTGTTTGTGTTTCTTTCTTCCACCTCTACTGGTTTCTTCTGCTCGCCTTTCTTCATGTCGCTTCTCATGCATGCATGCATCCACCCCGCACATATCTGTCTACTGTTAGAATCAAAAGACAACACCCAGCAATCTGCACTTCTTAACCAGAACTTAGGAACACCAATTTCAGCTATTAAACTCCATGGTTACACAACTTTCCCAAGGCTGGAGTCCAACCCAAGCCTGTGGAGCACTTTACCCTAGAGCTGTAGAACCAAGAGCTTTCAAAAGCGAGGTCAGACACAGAAGAGGATTATTACATGACAATTAGGCCCTGGCAAAACAGTAGGGAGTGGTTTCTGAGTTCATAGGCCTTTAAGTAATATGTGCCTGTTTGTTGATGTTATCACAAGGGGGTTGTGAGAGAGTTGGACAGTCCCTTGAGGTATTTCTTGCTTGTTTTTATCTTTCTAGAAAGCCCAACTCTCTTTGAAGACCTCATAAAAGCTCTTAGAAGAACAATAGATGGGAAAGACAAGTGGAATCAGCAGGTTTGGTTTTCTAATAAATCCACAAAAACCTAAAACATTGCTTGTGGCTTGCAACATTTCTTGGGGATTGCAGCAACAAAACATTGTTTACAGAATGATTAGTCTGACCTCCTCAAGATTAAAGCACAGGTAAAATTGTTCATTTGAGAAATTGGAGTCCTGAAACAAACCGTTGATTGTGTTAGCATTGTATACACAAAGGTCTGAACAAAACCACCTGGTCATGCAAACTGTCTGCCAACTGTCTGGATAATCTCAATAGTCTGTCTGGATAATCTGTCTGGATAGTCTGGATAATAGTTTCAAATAGGAAACAGAGCATGTAGCTGAGGGTATGTTTAGATGACAATGTCGTTGTAAAAATGAATGAATTTCACATGTTCAAAAACACAGAAATGTAAATTCACATGACATCTACTACTTTTATCTCATCACTATGCCTTTACTGTAAATGCGCATCTATCATGTTGCGAGACAAACAACATAAAGTGAAACGGGGAAGATTTGATAATAATATAAACCACATAGTTAAACAGTTTAAAGTGTTATTATTCATAGGAACACTTGCCACGTTTGAGTGTTTAGCTTAGTTGTTGGTTGGGGTCACAGACGATTGCACACAAGGAGTTCTCCTGTGAAACAGAAGAAGAAATATATTTTGGGCAACACACACATAAAAGCGTAGCGTTTTTGCAGCCCAACAAAGAAGTTTCTATCATGTGGACAAGCCTGGACATGAACTTCAACCATAAGGGGCTCAAACTTAAAGGCTTCATTTCTGTGACCTCTGTTTTATATTCTGTAATAATTACACACAAACAATATTCAGCTCGGATTTGCCAGACGTTTCATGGGGACCGACAAATATCGCTTTACACACTGCCTGTGATTTTACCTCAGTGAACACTGTGCACCATTTTTCTATGCCTGCCATTTCCGTGATATGTGGATGAGAAAACATATCTGAGTGTTTGTGTTTGTTTCCCAGTACAGTTCCTCCGAGCTGCAAAATCAGCCCTCCTGAGGGTACCACGGCAGACAAATTGGCCTTTTATTGCATTTGTTGACTGTGGAATGCACCTCACAAAGGCGACAGAGGTTTAGATCCAAGCCACAGCAAAGTCTGAACAAGCACAGTGGTTTCTAAACACCACAGTCGCTCGGATGAGAAAGCGAGAAGCCGCAAAACTCCTTAGCATACCATCATTTCTACCACCTTAATAACATTTGGTATCTGTCTTCCCCCCAACCCCGTCGATCAGGACGGGCTGTTTGTATTCTGAAAATAAAGATAAATGCTTTCTATAAAGAGGCTGGAAAAGTCTCCAAATACATTTGAATTCCTGCCTGGGTTTAGTTCTCTAATTTAACATTATCTCAAGGTTAATAGCCTTGACACACAAAAGCACTTAATAACCCAATAAAACAGCAATACTTCATTAAACCTCCCTCACACCACTCCTGCTGCCACTGAGCCGGGGACCACAGCATTGGCTTAACTGCCTGGGTCATAATAATCTCAGAGACACTAATGCACAGCTAGAGTTAGACGATAATTCACGAACCCATATGCTTGTGTTTTGGACAGACTCACAGAGTCGAGCTCAATTCAATCAGTGTCCACTCTCTGAATTGACTAATCTTTAGTTAATAGGCCATGACAAGATGAGAAACACATGCTCAACATTGGAGAAAAGGGGATGAAGGACACAGTCTGTGGGAATACATTAAATGGAAATGGGTCCTGGCCATGGAAAAGAAAAATCACAAATGGGATCTTTTAAATATCTATAAAGTTAATCCTGGATCCTCAATATAAAGAAAAGATCATATTTTGATATGCATCTGTTCAAAGTGTGCTAAAATTCCAAACTAATATTTTAAGTCTGCATTCAAACTGTGACGAACGACTCGGGGTCAGGTGCAGGGTACAGCAGAGTTTAATAACACTCCAAGAAAAACACTCAGTATGACAAAATGCAAAAAATACAAGGCAATCATGAACCGCTTATTCTGAGAAATATACACAATAGTCCACGGGGGAGAGGGGGCAGATGGCTCTAGTGCTCGGCCGTAGTGGCCAAGGGAGGGGAGCACTAAACGGACCCCCGGAGGGGAAAAGGTGACATTCTCGGAGCCTGGAGAGTGGAAGAAAAACAAGAAGGTGCTAGACCCGAGACGTGACACAAACGTAAGGAGATTTCAAAAAGAACAAAGTCTCACCAGTTATGCTTTGCCTTAACCGTATGAAAATCTAGTTTGTACCTCAATAAACAACTAGTCGGTTGCTGGACAACTAGTCGACTACAGCAAAGTTTGTTAACGTAAGTCATCCCACTAGATATTTGCCCACGCCTCTGGGCAAATATTTATGTTATAGCAAGTAAACAGTCCTATCTCCTTGAATCGTGGAAAGCAGACATTTGTAATATCGGTTAAATTAAAGAGCAAATTTCTGATCAATAACCTGATATGGACTGCACCATAACTTTGGATTTCTAAGCTTAAATTGCACAGAAATCACCATTTCAAAGTCGCTTCAGCTACTGCGGATGTGCACAGGCTGTGAAGTGCCTCACAAAAGTCCTGCCCTCTTTATCGACTGACGATTGGACCTTCTTACCGGAAGGCGGGCTTTCTTTGCTAGAGCCGCTGTATTGAAGATTGCATTCCTCCCTATTCATTGTTATGGCAGTGGTGCATCTTGTTAATATATACAGTATTAACTTTGACTACAGTGATCCAACCTAGTATTCTATTCACATTAACACTCGGTTA
The DNA here is from genome assembly GCA_029783895.1 of Triplophysa bombifrons. Classification (NCBI taxonomy): domain Eukaryota; kingdom Metazoa; phylum Chordata; class Actinopteri; order Cypriniformes; family Nemacheilidae; genus Triplophysa; species Triplophysa bombifrons. The sequence goes on from CM056455.1 coordinate 13,236,913, forward strand.
GTCAACAATTGTCTCATTTTTTCTATTTTCCTTTCCCTAAGGCATTCTAGAGAAACAGCCAGGACAAAGTTGATACTTAAATGAAACATTACAAAAAATGCCATTAAGTCTCCTGAGCTAGGAATACTTTTCCTTTGGGGTTTTTCTTCACTACTCTCTATATCTCTCTCGCAGCAATTACACCGATCCAGGGGAAGATAAATGATGAAAGTTTGCAAGAAATTGTGTCAATTTTATTTTTTGACATTAGGGGTTTGTTTGTTATTGTAAAACATAGTATAAATGAGTTGCCCGAAGCCCTGTTTATATTAGTTCTCTGTGTCTCAGCTTGAAACAAATATTACTTTATCGTAGGTTGTAATAAGCCCCTTTGGTAAAGAACATCTACACTGTAACATCTGTTTGTTTAATCTAATCAAAGTTAGCATCAAATGTTTGACCTCCCTATGTTAAGTATACAACCTGAGGTGAAATGTTACATAATATACTGTCAAAGCGATAAATATTACACAGCATATTAACAGTAAATAAAATATACATTCAGAACCTGCCGATACCATGGCCTGAACATCATGTCATGTCACGTCACAAACACCAGTTAAAGCTTGGCCCGCACCCCCACAGCTGGGTGTCAGAGGCCCCTGTCAGGGGTGTGAAGTTAGTTTGCTTGCTGGTTTTCTCTGCCCTAGTGCAGCTTTTCCTGTGAAGAGTAACAACAGGGTATGAAAGAGTGGAATGGAAAGTCCCTCCGAGCCCAGGCCATAAAAACAGCCTGTAATCTGTGAGGTGTAAGGCTTGGCACCAGAGCGAGGTTCAGACCAGGCCTTCTTACACTGCGTGACCTCAGTGTGTGTGTTTACTGTGGGAGGGAAGTAGATTTGCAGAGTGTATACACAGTTTACTCTGTGTTTGGGTTTCTAGGGAATTATATGTCTGTAATGGCTCCTTATGAGGGCAGATTACTGTATTAAAGTCTGGAGAGAGTTTGCATTGCACTGATTTATGCTAGGTTTGATCTGAAAGAGATTATTCCTTATTGCCTTTGTATGCTTTAGGGAAACAGGCAACATCTGCTCAAAATCCTGCTTTGTACGATATGACACCGAACAAGGATCCTTAAAGTAAACACACAGCAGGGGTCCTTCCGGGCCAACAAAGAGGAAGTATAGAAAGATAAGAAATGAATAATGGACAATAAATAAATGCTAAACTGCCAGATCCTGCAAAAGAAAACATCTTATCGTTATCGTTTATTTTCAAAACCTTGTATCTCACAGTGCATCTCTCGTTTCACTCCTCTCAAAGATGTTTTCTTACGGGGGATCGTTTCATTCTTTCATCACCTCGTTTCATTTATATACTGATGTTTATTGACCCATGGCTGAGATGGACCGTAACACAAATACTGTGGTAGTGTGACAAGGAGAGAAAACAGAACAAGTGGAGAAGTGAGGAAATTAGTGACGGCATGATTTTGAAGAGGCTGCACACTTGGACTTCACCACAGGACCACAGTTTGCAATTTCATCCATGGCCAAACCAGAAGACAAGCCCAGTTCAATTCTGTTCAGCACGGCATCTACACCTAAAACGCCAAAGCCTGAGACAGTACGCCTATGCAACGCCCACAGTCCGCTCACTTATGAAGTACAAGTCTGATTGGCAGATGGCCGGACCAATTGGAAATCATGTTTATACTGGGTTCTAGGTTGCTACAATGTGCAATTTAAAGAAATAGTTGGTGAAGTTTGCAAAGTAAGTGGCATTCAATAATCGGCCCATAAGACTGTACATATAACAAAACAAACTGTAGTTGGTTGACAAAACAGGGTTTAAAGTGTACCAGACTTCAATAAACATAATCCTAACCTAAATGCAGGCAACCACTTTTTACTAAAAAGCCTCTAGCTGACTAGACAGCCGATCGGTCTGGAACTAGAGCGTTACACACACTATGACAGCTTTTCCAGAATGAATGAGATATATAATTACACTCTTCTGAACTCAGCACTCATTAGATTGTACAGCTTTTAAATATATGCTATGATAAACGATGTACTTCAACAGTGAAGTTAGCCTACATTGCCGGCTATGTTAATTGATAGTAAGATAATTGCATACAGCCTGCCATGAGTTTGTTTATGTGTTAAAGCACATTTCTTTCCTGCTAAAGTGACTTATTGTTATAAAATGGATTAATTGTCACCGCTATACTATCAGATTTTGTGTGTTTACTCACCATATTATGCAAAAAAGGCGACTTTCCCAATCTGATTGGCCTCAAGTATTCAATATTCTTGTTTTATGAATACATTCTTTTCACTCGCAGATAATGTGCTTGCCATTTCCCCGGCTTGATCCCAAAGCGAGGGCACACACACTTTAATTACACCAGAAATAAAACTGTCCTCACCTTTTTGCTTATTTTTATCATGAGTACATTGGTCAAGCTGGTTAACTGCAATTACTTCAACTTTGTCTTTTCAGTAACGTTTGCCATTAAGTTCCCATGCGAAGAAAGCAGCAAGAAGCTCGTGTGAAACATATCTTGCCCAGACACAACTGCAATGCACACTGCCATCTTTCCTGATTGGATTTGGCTTGGCTTACAGTGTTTCCTGTCTTTGTCTAGTGACGGTTAATATTTTAGAGCTTTGACATACAGGCAGTGTTGCATTACAAGTCTTATATACTGTATCTGGACAAATGTACCGCATTGACTTTGACTATCAGCATCTCTAGACTGGGCTGGAGCCAGACGCTCCCCTCCCTCCCGGCTGTGGCCCAGTGTGGGCTGACCTCACCTGAACCGCTGCTGCTGAAACTTCAGCCCAGCGCTGCGGGAAATGGAGTTCATTAGAGCCCTGAAACAACCTTACACTGGAGTCGCCCCTAGCTTTTTTTATCATTCTCTGCTTACTCTGAAAAGAACCAAGTCACCCTGCAGCCTAACAGGACCTCTCGATAAACAGCAAAGAAAGCAGAGCGTCCGTGTTTTCTAGACTTCTTAAAGACACAGGGTGTCTGATGTCTGAGACGCGTCTGTGCTACAGACCCAGAGCCAAAGGAAAGAGAAGACGTGTTTATAGAGTAAAACTTGTTTTTCAACCAAACACAAAAGCTCAGGGACAAAGCAGGGAACATCGACAGGAAGTCAGGTAAAGGAGTTCTAGTAAACAAGGCTGTCCAGTTCGTGGATATCTGAAGCCTAAAAAGTGACCCGAATGGGAGCTGTTTAGAAAGCTGTCTCCACTTAATATGCTTCGACTTTGCGGTGTTCATGAAAAATAGATTAGATGTGGGATTACACAGATGGCGAAAATGGCATGGATACGCAGTGAAATAAAGAGATAAAAAATAATAAGGATGAAAAAGAATGAGCTAATCGCATCGTCGAATGGCGGATGTGCGAGGTTGATCCTTAATTACGGTTTTCTTGCGGCTAGAGAGACACTCTGCGACCGCTAGGAGGTTCTTATGCTCATCTTTTGACTACATATCCTCAGGGAAAACCTTCTGATGCGCCATACAGCCACAAGGGGGGCTGTTACCGGTCAAATGGCTTGTCAGCCTGGACCTCAAAACCAATAATGAACACCAGAGAATTGGCGGGAGAGAGAGAGGACCTCTGCCGAATACAATAACACATGTACAATTTCGGCTTCGTTATGATTTCCAGGACCATTGTAGATATATATTTTTTAACATGTATGAATTTCAAAGGCACCAGTGACTGGAAATCTAAATGAAGAGATACCTGGCATTCTTGTCAATGGCTGGAGCTTGCTTAACGCAGTTTAAAAATGCGAAAAATAACACTTTTTACACTGTTTCTGATTTATTAACACAGCTAAATATAATCCAATGATCAAAGAAAAAAGTGTAGATAGACTTAATCTGTGTTGTTTGTGAGCACTTTTGATCCCAGGGTCCCCAACCCAAAGTCATCTATTGGTTTAGCCAATGTTGCTTTGACAGACTGTTTAGGATAGTCCAACAAACTGCAATGCTTTGATAGTGTCACAGCTTATAACCTTCATATTACTTTTTTAATAGTTGCTCTGCCTATTAACAAACAATTGGGAAAAGTATTTTAAAGCTATGCAGTGAAGGAACATGGGTGTTTGTGTGGACAGTGAATGAATGCAAGCCTACGTATGTGTCTAAGCCGCCTGTCCAGAGCCTCCAGGCACGACATCTGCTGAACATTTCAGAAACTCTATCAGATAATGGCCTGTTTCTTGTGTGGGGGTGAAAATCACACCAGTGGCCTGTATCGCTTCCACTGCAGAATGGCCAGGCTCCAGAGAACGGCCGCTGAATGGCCTATGCGGGAGCAGGGGACGATTCAGACACATTGTTGGGACCCAGTTGGGGCTGCTTCCAAACCATTCCATTAAACCGGACACCAAGCCTCAAAGCCCAACACAACATCTGTCAGGCAAGGCAAGCCAAAGCAGTTTTACTTCTGTTACAGCCATGACAAGGAACGCTCGGGCGGGGCCCTGAATTCACTTTGTTGCCCTGACTCGTAGCTTAAGTTATCCCCATCTGGTAAAATGATTTAAGATGTTTTATATTTATTTGATATGAAGTAATGATAGTCTATTGCCGCAATTCCACTGCATGGTACCTTCAGGTTTAGTACGACTCGGCTAGGTACAGCTCATTTCACTTCGGCTCAGTTTGCTTTTCCACAGCAGTTCGGTACCGCTTCAAAGTGGGTGGGGATTATAAATTTATCATCAGGGTTGTGCCGCCGATACTGCCGTATCGTCATTGTGAACGCGACAAACACACACACAACACAGGAGTAATGGAGCATACCGATGGCAGATGACAGCAAAACAAAATATTGCTAAAATACTAGAGAGTTTGGGTAATCATACAGCAAAGAGCAAACAACGATCATTTGGTTTGCTCGACGGCGCACGAGGGTCAGCTAATGTAGCATTTAGCATTGCGTTGATGATCTCAATCTTCTTTTTACCATCAAAAAGCATATAACAAAATGCCAATATTACGTATTAAAATGCGTATTTATGTGTTGCAAATCCAATGACGATGGTAATGATTCTCTCTGCCCAGTCAGTGATCAGTGTGTAAACACGTCACATTTTGGTATCGGTACAGTACGCTTGAACCTTAACCGAGGTGGTAATAAAAAATGTATCAGGTACTAGGTACTGTACTCAGTGGAAAATCCACCAAAAGTGAGCTGTAACGCGCCATACCGTGCAGTACTATGCAGTGGTAGAGCACCATAATATCTGTGTATGATTCTTAACATTAAGCACCTAATGCTGTCGAAATCGAGTATCACCCTTTCATGTTTAAAATAATTGCCCAATATTTGTCTTGTTTTAGATCAGTATTGGCCAGTTACACTGTTAAAGGAACAGCATATTCTGGGTTAGGTATGTTTTGATGCTGGTTTGACCAGCTAAGGACCAGCACATGACCAGCTTAAACCAGCACAAACCAGCAAACTAGCATAAAAACATAACAAACCAGCAAATGCTGTTTTTTTCAACAAGGCTATCAACACTTAGTAAAAACATTCCTGTCTAACTTTCGTCTATTTTTTTTTTCGTGATCCAGATTTTCTTGTTCTTTGCAAAGAAGACTGCAACCCCTTTCTCTGTGTTGCTTCACTCTTAAAAATAAAGGTGCTTCGAAGGTTCTTCAAAGCGATGCATTAAGAACCATTTTTTGATTCCGCAAAGAACCATTCAGTCATAGCTTCTCTTGGTTTCCTCTTTGCATGTGTGAGAAATGATTGAACTACAGCTGAGAAAGAGACAATCTTCTAAATAATGCACCTGATCTAGCTGTGTAAAGTTCTATCATAACATCAACAACAAGACAGAAACACGACAAGCTGTTGTCAGGTAGTATACTTTGCATCACTGGTGGCTAAAATTATCTTCAAATTTTCCTAAATATTCCATTTACAAATATGGAATGGAGATTTTTCTTTTGTTATGTTGTGCTCATCTCATACACATAAAAAACAGGAATTTTGTAGGCCTTATGATAACAAATAAGTACAAAGCAAATCTAAAAACTCAGAATTTCAGATCTATGTCGAAGCAACACAAGATTTCTTTGTAAATCTAAAATTAGCATAACATACGTAGCGGTACGACTCAGATTTAGATAAATGCCTCCTATCTCTGCTAATTAAGACCTGTGCCTTCAGGAGGGAACAAAACACGTCTAATCTAAATGTCAAATCAGACCCAGAGGATATTCTTTTAACTTTATCAGAGAAGGCTCAAGTGACCACTTCCAGGTAGCTGTATCTATGTAAGGCTACTGTATGATCGCTCTGCAATAACTGGGTGTCGCACTCAGAGAGGCAGGCATGCGGAATTAAACACTCGGTTCATTTTAATTAAGCACTCAGAGAGAATAAAGGTCATTGGTGTAGACCTGGAGGTGAGTGCCTTTCTTTCTTTTGACTTTCAACGTCTCTCTCCTATCCCCTCGCTTGCTCGCCGTCCCCACCCTCCCTCTACGTCTCTTACTTATTGAAAAAGTGACTTAATGGTCTATCAAATGAGCCATGTAGGAATTTGAGGGCTTAATTAGACCCAATCCAGTGTATTTGTAGACATAGCTTGGCTCTACACAGAGAGGCCTAAGATTAGAGATGCTCTCAGGGGTAAAGGCAGTGGCCACACACAGGTTTTTTTTACAGACATTACCTTCACCCTGTGATGTGAGCTCAGGTTAGGTGGTCTTGTGTGAATATAATATGCCCTTTTAGGGAAAGTTTATATCTGGGTCGTGGTTCAAATAATTAAGGGCTTTAATTACACGGCTCGTTGGAATACTTGATTCTGATTGGCCAGTCGCGACATTTGCAGGTTCGTTATTCTCAGATAACAACCCCTCAAAACTAATAACACATGGTAACCCGGATGCAGCAAATCATTTTGACAGTTTTTTTTAAAAAAATTAAATATGGCTTTTAATAACATATATGACCAAATTGCCTGTTCGTGACATTGAACGTAATTTCCTTAAAACCGTAAGTAAAGGGAAAAAATTAGCTAATAAAATATTTCAAATTCACATATCATCTCCAGTTTTTCTTGTGTGACAAGTAGCCATGTAATAAAGTAAGATAATGTACAAGCAGCCGGGTGTTATCGTGAAATATGCCCCTCAAGATACCTGTTCTTTCTGCGATACCAACCGGCTGCCTGTACATTATCCCTTACATATTAATTAAAAGGATCATATTTTGGGCTTCTGAAATAGGAGATGTAAGGAAACATGAACAACATGGTTTACCCTGTCCACCCAGACTGTTTATGAACTGTATGCAAAAATGGCTGTTCAAAATCCTAAATGGCCATGATGCCATGACCTTTAGCAGATTAACATATACTGTAACTGTCCATGATTCAGAAGTTGGCGGGGATATAATCATTTTATACACAAAGATTCATTTTTTATCATAGCAGTGTAGTAATAAGGCATTTACATTCAGAAATCTTAAAGATACAGTAGATAAAACAGCTTGTGGTCAGAGAGACGGTGGAAAATGGTTGTGTAAAACTTAATTATAACTTTTGGGTGCAAGAAACCCTGACGAAGTGTAAAAATAAGCTGCTAAAAGAGCAGAATATGGCCTTTTTTAAGGAACCTTTAATGTGTTTCTCTACATTTTTCCAAGATTAAATTATGAACATCTGGACATCTGGTTTCCTGCTCTCAAAATGTGTCTCCTCTAGAATTTAAGACATTTACATTTATTCATATAGAAGATGCTTTTATCCAAAGAAGTAATCTTAACTGTCTCAAGCTGAGACTTGATTCCAAGAGTTGTGATCTTAGCTCCAAAAAACTAAGATTTCAGAGTCTGGAATCGAAAATCATACATTTCCATGATAAACTGAAATATTTCTCATCAAGTTCATACAATATGTGCAAATTATAAGACCTCACGAGAGTACAAAATCTTTAACAAGGTATGATTTTTCTATGATGTAAATCATACATTAAAAGAATAAGAAACAACATATTCCCACCTAATACTTACCCTCACTGACATGAAAGAAGATTGTAATTGACAAGAGACTGTGTCGGCTATACACACCCGTTCATGTTATATTTCTATTATTTCTATACTCTCTATACACTTAAAGTGTTTGTCAACAATAGAGTGGTTTATGCCTGTTTTATTTCTCCTAAGGGTTGTTTATCCGGTAATATATCTTATAGGAATACTTTGCTAAACCTCACTGAATTAATCAATTAGTAAACAGAACAATAAATAAACCAAGAAAGAATACCGCCCCCTGTGCAGGATGAATTGCATAGATTACACAAACAGTCAATGTTAAAAGTAATAAATAGCTTTCAAATTAGATTTACTGGGATCAGCTTTGGTATACGTCATGGTTTGCTCTTATCTTCATGGAACATCTTTCATTCCATCTTATTTCAAGGTCCATTTATGGTTCAGACAGCAGATCTGATCGAAAAATTAATTCTGTCCTCAGATGGGGACCATTAACTCATCAACCCCTCGCACGTCGTATGTAAATGAAATATGAGCGCTGTTTATGATTGAGTTAATTACTATACTATGAGAACTTGAGCGCAATATGTCCCATCAGGATCCTTTAATCTGTATTCAACCACAGGATCTGACCGCTGCCGTGCTTTTATGTTTCACAACGTCTGTGTGTGTGTGTGTGTTAAAGTGATTCTCCAGTCACACTATCACGCTGAGCGGCATGACTCGTATTGCTGTGCAGTGCGGGAAGGAGGAAGGCCATCTGAAAACTTGTTTACAGCATATCCCATCATTCAGCGTGCCACAGATATGCTCACAGAAAGCCAGTGAACGCTTCAAAGTTTAGGAGCGAAAGCAATCCTTTGCTGCTTCTCTGTGCAGGGGGCAACTTTCAAAGCAAGACACAAATCTCCCTCAGAAAGTGACAAGACGTTAACAGGAAGCAAAAAGCGAAGCAGTGTTTGTGACACGGGCGTACAGAGAAGCACAGTGCGAATACACAAATCTGTCTGACGAAAGTCTCGGGCTGGCAGGAACTTTTGAGTTTTTTTATTAAAAAGGCTTCAATAAAAGTGACAGACAGACGCTGTAACTTGGCTTCAAAGTTTTTGAATGTAGATTACATAGAACAGATACACCAGGGTGGGATCCCACAGTTAATGAAACCATGTTCAAATTCTCCGTACACAGACATTTTAAATGAAAATACTAGCCTGATCATGCAATTCTTACGAGAGATTTTGTCTGTCTTCAATAACTGCATGTTTGAAGACATCAGCCACGAGAGAGCAAGAAAGTGTCTTACATTGATCCACAAATCACAACAAAATTAATTTCCCCATTTCCAGATTGGCAAACAGATGATAATATCATGTATTTTCAGAGTATCTCTCATATAGTTTTCTACTAATATTTGAATTTTAAATAATTTATTGTCCCATGAGTCTTGTAAGTTAAAGTCATATGGTCCACTTTGGATCTTGTCAGCACTGCTTGAAAAGCAAGTGTGGAAATATTACAAAATCTATTTGATTCTAATTCATGAATGGCCTGCACTGTATAGTCTGTCCTAAACAAATGTATAGTCTGTTTCTAACAAATTCCCGCCAGATTCAACAATGTGGTCACAGTCTTTGGTTATATTTAAAGATTCACAGTAACATTCAGATATTATACATTCATGTTTAAATGTCATGTTTTGTGGAACAGGGAAGAAACAAAGAGAAAAATAAACATCCTGAAAGTGTAAGGAGATGCTAGGAGAAGTGTCGTTAAATCCTAAAACTGTCCTAAAACCGTTCCAGGACATTTGAAGCGAACAGCTATAAAGGTGAATTATTGTAATGGCCAAGTCTTTGAAGTCATGCGTTTCAGATCACAAAGAACCACAAAAACAGACCCCCCAGAAAATGACTGAAGTCTGAGCCAAAGCTGCAGTGCTGACTCATCTAAATGGGGACACAGATCTCCTCAAAAAATGGAAATTTCTTTTCAAATATGATATGAGATCTGCTCTTAACTGCTTTTACAGAAAACGTTTAGATTAGATGATACATAAATCAAATGGAAAATGTAGACAAGGCCATGCCACATTTATATCATTATAAGCTTTTTACATAATTGTTGAATTGGCTAAGTGAAACAACTACAAAGGGTTAATGGCCCTACCAGGTCACGCACAACTTGATATTATCTGTCAGTCATTTGGCCTCTAGGGAATTAGATGTGACCAGCTTTTTCTTTCTAACAAGCTTGTACATAAACATGCATCATATACAACAGCCCACAGATGAACAAATACAAATTGCGTCCAAATTCCCTCTATTATAAATGACTGTTTCTCTGTTTCTGAAGTCAGTCAAAGGGAACTGGATAGAAATATCACACAGATTCATTTACTTTGAGTAATCTTAATCTGAGACCTCTGACCTTCAACAAAAGAGGGAGTGACTTTAGTTAACCTTTATAGACCATTTCATCGGACATGCGCACCTGGATTGCAGTTAACTTCCTGTCTGTGTTTGTTTATCGGTCTTGCCTGTGTCTTACAATATAACTATTTATTTTTTATTATATATGTTATTAATTATAATAATTGTATTAAATAATCACTTTGTGGAATTTTGTTGTATGTTCATTTAATTTAATAAACAATTTGTTGAATGGGTCCTGTAGTTTAGTCGCATTAAAAAAAAAAAAAACTATTTGACATCTAGCGGTTGAGCTTCGGAATCGCAGTCTATATTCAAAATATTGGAGAGGCAGGTTTAGCCAAGTAATGGTTCTTAGTTGCTTTTGCTTGTTGTTCATCTACAATCAGCCATCCTTTACTCAACTTCCGGTTGTTGCAAATCTGTATAAATATCTTTGTTCTGATGAAAGATATTTGGAAGAATAGTCTTAACCAGAAAGATTTTGCCCCCCATTGACTCCCATAGTAGGAAAAAAAATTTGTTCTGTTGAACATTTAAAAAAAGACATTTTGAAGAATGTAGGGCAGCAAACAGTTCTCATTGTATTTTTTCCTACTATGGTAGTCAATGGGGGGCAAAATCTTTCTGGTTAAGAGCATTCTTGTCAGGAACTGGCTAGAGCGGGAATCGAACTCTGGTCTCGTGTCACGAGTTCCCAACTCTACCACTAGGCCACAGTTTTGGCACGAAAATCAATGTGGGAGAACCCAATTGCAGGCAGAGACAAGGCACGGATGGTAGGGGGAAAATAAGTATATTTATTATATTTAACAAACAGGACAAAAAGTCAAAACAAAACCCACTAGGGGGAAAACAAGACAAGATAATAAATTTAAACAAAACAAGAACAAGGACCAACTAAACTACAAAACAAACACTTGAAAAACACTCAACTAAAACTTACTAGATAAATCGAGGACACCAGGAACAAGGAACAAGGAATGAGCACAAAACAGAGGGACTGGAGAACATCCAACACGGGGTAAGACGTACAATGAACCAGCACAAGACAATGAACACGAGGACTTATTAAAGGGGAGCAAATCAAGAGGGAACAGGTGCAAGGGATTAACTAATAAACACAAACTAGGAGACAGGAGGGTAGGAACGATGATGCAGACTAGAGAAACAAAGGATCCTGTATGATTCCACCTCAAGACCAAGAATTATCTAACCAGAAGAGGTGGAACCATGACAATTCTTCCAAATATTTTTCTCAGTGTTCATCAGATCAAAGAAATTTATTAAGATTTGGAACAACTCAAAGGTGAGTAAATGATGACAGAAAGAATTTGTAAAGCTGCAAATTTCATGTTTCATGTTTCAAACAGTGATTGCGATAGAGAGCCAAATTACAGACCGGAGCTGTAGTGTTTATATAATCATAATACAGTTTTAAAATACATTTTGGTGTTTTAAATCTTACTCTGTCACACTGAAAGCTTAGTATGAAACTGCACATTTCTTGTTTGACACACCGTTATAATAACAAATTTTCCAAAAACACTGAAGTCATTGAACAAGAACAAGACACGAAAGGATAAGACTGTGAAATCTACTCATTGTGCAGTAATACGTTTCTTCATTGACAAAATGAGCAGGTACCTCTGGTAAAACCTCAATTTCTGCCACTGCTGCCTCTTAAATTACTCTTCCAAGCCCCTGCAGGAATTTAATAGCTACCTGTGGCTTAAATTCTAATCTCTACAGGGTGTCCTGACGGAGTGAGTATAACCTCAACTTGCTCCCCGGCACCAGGAACCCAACACATACATAAGCTCAGTCATTTCACCACAGCAGGGACGAGATAAAGACAAAAGAACTAGAGAAGGAAAGCACAAGAGAAGAAAGAGAGTGATATTCATTCATCTTTTTTCTCATGAAAGACAGTGATGGGACTTTGTTTGATTGACAGATGAGGCGTCACGTTTAATCTCCATCATTTTAATGGGGTGAAAGGAAGAGATAAGTGATGCAGATTAAAACAGATGGAATTTGGTATTTGTAAGTGAAAAAATGCCTCTATCAGACGTCTATCGTGCATGCACGTTTTCCCTTGCATCTAAATGACAGGCATCTGATGCTTACTTATTTTGTTAAAAGAAAGTAAATATAAGAACTGGAGACTAACCCTAAAAAGGAAACTAAAATAATAATAAATAAGCATATTTTGAGGACCATCTGGACTATTTTGCAGCAGCCTACATCCTCATCCCTATGTTTGTACAAGGTTATTGTATAACACAAAGAATTTCTAGCATAGCCCTTCTATATGTCCGTGCAAACGCAGGACCCAAAACTTTAAAATATTGTCGAAGGGCAAATAACAATCTACATAAAACCATGAACAAATAAATCCTCCCCCAGCTACCCTGGTAAAACAGCCCCAGGCAATCGCCGCAAGTCAGCGGGTGGTCCCATCTAGTCTAAAATAAAATGACATTGTTCGTACACACTGTGCACGTGCTTTGCATTCCCTGCCAGCATACATGCATCCTATTTACATGGGACTAGGCTCATGTATGTAGTCTCCATAAATCTAAGCATTCAGAGTGTTCGCCTACAGCGCTACACTCAGTCTAGCCGTGATAGTGAGTTAATCACTCATTACCATATTACAGAAAGACAGAGGGGAGGATAACAAGAGAGAAGCTCTATTAGAACCCTGCACAAGAGGGGTTTGTGTATGTGGTTTGTAGCTATTTTAGTTGCAATGAACCGTCTTTATATGGAAAAAAATCTTTTGGCAATTGTCTTGTTTCCCATTGAAAATAAACAGCAGTAATGGTTCCGTGATGGGCCTGATGGATACAGCAGCAGGGCCACTTGACCCTGCACAGGGTCTCTGGGATCGAGGCGGTGAGGGAGATAGCTACCGGGAGTTGCGTCATCCTGCCTCTCCCAGGGAGAATGCAAATCCATGTGGCGCTCTATAAACACAGCAATAAATCAGGAAAATCTTATCAAAGCTGTGCTGATGATCTGGGCCGGTTATACACACACAGTTACAGACCCAATTATTCTCATCAAACAAACGTCATCACTTTAAAGTCGCCATACAGCAGCTTTAATGAAAGATTAAGCAGAAGTTGCATTCCCTCTGAAGTTAACCATTGGTTTTATAACTATTACTTTGAACTTCAATGTTTTGCTGGGATATGGAAGGGAAGGGAATCAAAGCAGATCATCTTTTAGATTTATTTCATCCGGCCCACAGTATGTGAGCGAATCAATAATAGAACAGGGTGAAGGAGGTTACAGAGCACCTCGGGAAAGGTTAAATCAATTAAAAACATGAATCACCATATTAGGGCAAATCGTAAAACCCAAAGCATGTTTAATCTACACAAAGGCTGGTGCTGTTGCACGAATCAATATAGAATAAGGCCACTTGCTACTACGATACTCCTCAGTAGAGATGTGCATCCTTCAGTCAGGGGTGCAGGTATTAACCTGAGTAAGGCAATTTAGCTTTAAAAGATACCCAGCTGGCAGAATTGATAAAAAAATGTTGATTGAAGTTGAAATATAATGTCTTTATTTGTGTCCAGGTTGGCTTAAAAACTTCCCTTATAGAAATTCCTTACAATGAACTATACTAAACCATATATATACTGTCATCATCCATTCAAGAAGTTAACTCTTCAAAAACCAGTGAAATTAAAAATAAATAGTAAATAGCTTATCATTGTGGGTTGTTTTCTTTTTAAAATTCATGTACCCTACTAATCTTCAGTTAAAATCTGAAAAAGCACTTAAAAATGATTATCCATCTCAAATGACGCAAACTAGACGGCTTGGCCGGAGCATCCGTTAACTCCTCCCCTTCAGCAGTCAGTCTGCTGTTAGATTCATTTCAAAATGCAACAGCAGTTGTTCTACATCCAATTAATTATTGGTGAGCAAAGATGGTAGCATTTGGTCTTTTACATTTAGGGCTGAATGCGCTAGCTATGCAACTCATTAAGGTGAATGGGAAGTGAGCATTCTCTCTAGGTCTTATCAGGTGTTGTGCAGCTAATATAAAACAGACTACTGACCTTGACCACGGTACTCTAATGAATGCATTTGAAGGCCACATCACACACATGTACACACAGTAACACACAGCTGTCATGCCACCTCATTAATGTCCATTGAAATGGTGATATTGTGATGATGTGCAGTCATTGACATCATTCAGGTAATATAATAAACCTTGACTTTATTTTAGCAATATTCTTGAACGCCCCTACGCTGGTAATCACATAATTCATATTTGCCTTGCCTGTATGAAAAATATACATTTGAAACCATCAGACTTAAGTTTACGCCTATGGCTGAAGGGAAAATTAGCTTTGAGACAAAAATACCCTGACATAAATATTTGACATAAATATTTCGAAAGAGTAAATGAAAATCTTCTTTGACCACCCAGTCAGTGCATGCAACGCTGTGTTATTCATTTATAAGCATGTTTTTTCTGAAAAAAGTAGAGGGGGAAACTGACCAAAAACATGTCCTCTCAGCACAATTTCAAAACTTAAAGCCACACCACAAGTGGTCTATAGAGAAAGTACTTCAGAGTTTAAAGTCACCGTCGGCGAGTGGAACGGGGTCCTTAGATCTCCACTCTACACCAAAACCAGCCGCACATCTCTGGGGAGCAGCTCTGTAAATACGCCCTTCATTCAACATGACCAGAACTGACAGCAAAAAAAGTCTTTAAAAAACAGCTTTGACCTAAGAGTATTAAAACAAACATCAAACCCATCTGTTTGCCAACATGATGACATGTGCCCCGCTTTGACTTGTGACTGCAGCGTTACCCCGAACGAGCAACTTGATTAAAAAGTCCCTGTTAAATCAAGACTAAAAATTCCCAAAACGCTTTTCATTTGACCGGAAATCTACTAGCCCGCAGCTTGTATTTGAGGGGCGAGAGAGCTGTGTGTCTTCAGCCAGAACCCAAGAAAAACAGTTCTTGCTCTTTTACTCCCTAAACCTTCTCAGACTGACCGATTGGCCACCCAGGAAGATGGTGGAGGAACTGCCAGCGATGTTTATAAGCCAGGATTGGATTATGAGCTGTATGTGTGCGGGCCATGGGGTCTGTTCAGCTGTGTCTAATTAACATTTTTCCTCTCAATAAAAATGCAGACTTCCATCATAACCTCTCTTTAACAGGAGTTTATTATTATTGGTGCCGCAGGATAGCGGAGCTCAGGTGTGTCTTTTATAAACACTTCAGTATGCTAAACAATTAAAGTTCCCACTCAAAACAGCTTGGATAATCAGCACTTGAGTATACAAACCAAAGGCCATACACACAGGCTTGAGCTGAGGTAAACTTAAACTGTGGTCCATGAAGGATTCCAGAAGGCTCACAACCTTGATTAGTCGAAAAAAACTAAATAAGATGAATCTGTTATTTGTTAGGTTAAGTTTCAGCTTGTCTCTTGTTTTCTGAAATAGTGGATGAAATACAATGTACATTGTACAACCAAGATAATTTGGTTTGAGATAAATTTGATAAGACATGTTTGAGTTATTAAAATCATCAATTAAATTGACCTTTTATGTCAGACATGGCAAATCGGAGCACAGCTTGTGACATTGAGATCACTTCTGAAACTCTAGTCGAGACAAAAGTGAGATATCTTTGGACCACGACAAGCAATTAACATATTAAATATCTCATAAATAAATGAATTATAAGTGAGAACAAAATTTGTTTTCCAACATGCATCAATATGGTATTATTTCCAATATCAGTTGACTAATAATGCAACTCAATGAATCATGTCAATTTAACAACTTTTTTAAGAGTAATTAGTTAGAAAGACATTTCTTTAATAACAAAACAGAAATGAATAATAAGTATTCAAACTCATTCAGGTTCATCAGCTAAAAGCAACATTAAATAAAAACAAATAAGCAAATAATGTTATGGTAAATGTATGGCTAAAGACAAAAACAAAACATAATACACAGTATTTGTTTTAATGTAGTTTGACAAAAAGTTTTGACAGCAATCTAGAGCAAATAAAATTCTTCCCTTCTTCTAACCCCATAGAAACCCCACATTAACACATACACATATGCATCCTTCAAATGTGGCCTTTGATCGGCAGTTGGGCCAAATGATACAAAGACCTACTCAAAGTCTGCACTCTCAGCTCTCTCCTGCTGACCTGCCTTGAGCCGCAGCCAATCATAACGGCTGTCCAGAGCCAAGGTGTCCACCAGGGGTTTGGTCTAGGCCCGCAGCTGATTTCACATGCAAGGTGAACAGCACACACGCTTTGATCTTCATGAGCCATCTGGGGACGAACCCAGTGCTGAACTGAAAACTTCCTATCTGCGGTTAGCTTTGGTCACACCGTCAAACCTCTCATTCTCATCGGCCTCGCTCAAGTAGGAGAGAATGCTAACGAGAAGTGGGCCGGGTTTGCATGAGGAAGGAGCTCACTGCTGAGCTTTGCTGAGAATGTATCACCAAGTCTTGGCAGCAGTCCTCTGGCATTGCTGAAGTCAGAATGAATGACCTTCCAGAGCTCTCACCAGTGTGCCAGCCCTGATCTGTAAGGGGAAAAAAATTGGCTGGGGTGCCGTGTGAAGGCGTTCACATAGACACTGCTGCCATGACACTTTTAACATGAGCAGGACACAACCACAGTTATGCTGATACAGGCATGCAAACGGACACACACACAATTTTTTACTGCTTTAAAGCAACACTTTGTAGTTTTTTTACATTAAACTAATGTCTCAAAAATTATTTCAGTGGTAGAACAACTCTTAACTGGACGAATTGTACTCCCTGAGCAGCCTCATAGCAGCTACAACCACACTGTGTAAGTTTTGTGTTCGGGTCGGTAGGCTACAGACAGCTCCGCCCATCCCGGAAGAGAGTGAAATGGTTTCCAAGCAACGTTTCTGCATTCGCCGGTTTCATCAGCTTAGTAAATAAATTCACGTGTATTGCACTGCCCATTGGGAATTTATACAGGGACATTATTTACAACACTTATAAAGACAATTATGAACCACATGGGGGAGCTGCCAACAAAAGTTCTCAGGTGTAGCTTTAATATCTCAATAGTTTATTGTAGACAGCGAAAAGAAGTTAATGGAGACGTGGCCTTTTGCTTACACTTTTCCTCTCAAAATCAGGTAAGATGTCAGCTTTTTCACAGGTTCTGCTCAGATTTGATTCTAAACTATGCTAAAGAAACTAATCTACTCCCTAACTGCATGTAAATTATTTTACCTGTGCACGTATGAAACAAAAATTCACACAAATCTTGATACTTAACAGAAACATCACTGACAACTCCCGCCAGCTATGAAAGAGCCGGACGAGATATGGTGACAACAACAATTTCTTGCTTTCCTGAAGGCCTCAGTCACAAACTCAAAACCTCACATGTTCCTTTCAGTGACCTTTTCCTCCACGCGAGGTTAATAATCAAAAATGTAGAAGGCTCGTATAAAGATTATTTTGCTAGTGGCTACAGCAGCGTCTCCCGCTCTATTCTTTTCACACAAAGGGACTAAACATCAATTCGACATCACTTGATCCTGCAGGACGATCCATTTGTGGTCCGAAATGAAATACATTAAAAGCCTCATATGAAAGCTTCTGTTACCGAGATCTGTCAGCCACTCAGGTTCAGCTGCAGGTCACCCAGTTTTGCGGCCTGTTCGTCTCTGATTACCCAGTAGGAAAAGATGAATAGCAACAGCCTTAAGGACATCAAGCCCTGCCACGGTGCTGCATGCTTTCAACCAGCCAGCAGCATGGTACACTCAGTTCCTCATAATGGCCGAGTCTTTCACCGCTGTAGCTTTGGCAACCTCAAAGGAAACATGGGATAATTCTGTTTTTTATCATTACCACTGACAATCTGACAAAACGAAACAAATGTCTAAAATAAAACAGCCTCCTTGGCTTTGGTTATGGACACTGTTATTATTCTATTTTCTGCGTATGTCGCGGTCTCGTGTATTTCAACAATAAAAGCAATCGTGCAAATGGATATAAACATTTGCCGCACATATTTCTTTAAAACTATGATGCTGGATATCTTAATATAGACATATTCTGACATGATAATATTTTCCTGAGGGAAGGACATCGTATATGTCTTCAATTTCATAACTGTTATCAAGATTCAATATTTGCAGTTACTGACAGCAGGTCATCACATTGGAACAATAAAAGTATGTATAGAAGGAAGGCAATTGGAAATGAAGGGTGATTTAGGCGACTGGTGAGCGCGCCTTTGCTGTTATGATGTTTTCACATTGATGCCCAAAGCGACTGTACACCTTGAATTCTGCTATGCCGGACTGAACAGCATTTATAAAATTATTACTCAATAGATTTTGTGTAATCTCATAATAGAATATAAAGTAATACAGCAATAGACATTATGTGAAAACTGAACATGTGGTGATGGGCCAATTGTTAAAGGGATAGAGCAACCAAAATTTAAATTGTGTAATCCTGTATTCATCTTTATGTCTTTCGAAATCTGTATCTGACACTTTCTTCTGTTGCACCCAAAAGAAGATATTTCAATAACTGTCCCAGTGGTATTGAGTCCATACAATGCAATTCAATGCTGTCCAATGTTGTCTGGTTACCAACGTTCTTTAAAATATATATTTTATTGAGTATGCAGATCACCTTCCCCTTTACTGATCCAGATTTTTCTCTAAATCAAGCCATTAAGCACAGCTCTGCTCCAGAAGGACCATCCCCACAATTAGCACACTTTAAGTTGCTTTTAAGCATCTGTTATATGACAAGTAACCTAGCCACATGAGTTCATCAATCAAAGCAGGCAAGAAAGTTTAATGGCATTTGCTTCCCATAAATCATTTAAAGAAACTCAGTGTGCTTTTTACGTGTGCTGCTGGTATTGTCTACGTCTCATAAGTGTGTTATCCAAATGTACATTTAGTTCAACCCAACAAAGCGCAAAATGAATCTTTAACAAACCGAAACTGGGTTTGCATATTTTTCATTTATGTTGACATTAACGATACATTTTAAATCCTGATTATTTAAAGACCCAAACAGTTTTTAATAATTTTTGTCAATTATTATTACTGGCAAGAAAAATATGCAAATGTCATAGCTTCATTTGGGTAATGAAGAAATTGCTTTCCACAAACTATTTGCATAAATAATATGCAGTATTTAGATAGTTAGCTAAATGTGTAGTTAGCAAATGGAAATTAGCACTATTTGTAATAGCACAATCTTGTCTTTAATGGACCAACGTAATGTTTTTGGACATGACAACCTCCGGTCAACATTCCCTTTCATTTTATGAACAAAACGTACAAGCCATCTGCCTATTTGTGCCAAATATCTTGTGCTTGATTAGATGGCAGAAAGAAAATCAAGTAAGTTTGGAATGACATGAGAGTGAGTAAATCGAAACAGAATTGTTTGACTGAACTGCCCCTTAAAGGTCTTGTTCATCGTTCCAGCACAATATACTGTACATTCACATTACAGACCCTAGCATCATCTTAACCTCCTACATTAGAAGTCCAGTCAGGCTGGTTGCACTGACCATTTGTTTGATTGTGACGGTAAACAAGCCACTCTAGACTTTGTTGGTGCGGGGACCCTGAAACAAAGACGAGCCACACTGGAGGTCACTCCAAGCGACTGGACAAGGTTAATTTAACCCTGAAAACTCCCTGTAGGGTACACAATTAGATCTGACAGGTGGAGCCAACATAAGTTTGGATTACAGCTGCTGAGACACACGCATACCATCTCAAATGCCAAAGCAGTGTCCTTAAAGATTAAATACAACATTAGTCTTTGAATAACCACTGATCTTAAACTGAGGACAGAGAGGTTTCGAGGCTCTTTGTTATCAAGCAGCACACCGAGAGGTTGGCTACGCAAGCAAGAGATAATAATGTAAGTCTAGATAAAGAAACTGCTTATGTGAGATGTGACTGGGCTTAAAAACGGTAAGAAGCACTTTCACTGTAAAAAGAGTCACTAAGCTACAGTAAACTCCACAGGAGGTTATCGTGTCAAAATGCCACACCAACAAAGAATTTATTTTAATGATACAGTGATGTTGTTTGAATGTGGACAACTCATGCGTAAATGAAATGAACCTTAAATTTGCTGCGAACTGAATAAGTTCCTGTTTAAAGAGCAAAGAATGAGAGGAATTAACCTGCAAACAGAACAACCTCCCTCAAGAGATAGAGAGAAAGGAAGAGAGAGAGAAAGCACAGTCCTTAAGTCACCTGGTGAGAAAGTGGAAAAAATGTGAACTTTACAAGCTGTTTGTTTTTCAGCCTTGAACTGGCTCACATTACATGCGTATTTTCTCACAGCCCCTGTGTCCTCACATACTCTATCACTGCATGCAAATCTGTGACTAAAATGTGATATTCTAGACAAATAACCACCTAATCGCAGTGTTTACAGACAGATCTGGAGACACATCAGCAGTAGATGACCTGAGAATGCATGTTTGTGCAAACGCACAAAGACAGCTGAAACCGAATACGGAAAGATAAATGCACTGCCTGACGTCATGCGCAGTGTCATGTAAGCTAGTCATGTTCCAAAACACTCCAGGCACTAGATATATTATTTAAGGCAATAAAATATTTGCCCCGTCTTACCTTAGAAAAATATATTCTGATGGCACCATGTTACCGTACCAGTAATGTATCAGATTGTTCTATGTACAGTTGAAATAAATGATTTCAATTTTAACAGTGTTTACATGGTACTCCAACATTGAATGTACTGGTAGTACCATGGTACATCACCAAGGAGCATCGTACTGTCTTGGTACCGTGTCCACTGAAAACAATGATACCATGGTAGCCCCAAAACCTTGGATTCAAGTATTTGTGACAATTTGGAAGTAGATTTGGAATGACATCAGTCCCATAATGAACACGTTGCAGTTTTAATGCTGATCTGGGATGGCAAAGAACCTGGAGAGTTATTGAGATCACAATCTCGCTTTATCACCAGCATGCCCTTGAGCAATTTAAGCAACTCTGTTCTGCTCCGTGGAGGCTGTCCTTGCAATTAAAGTCAATTTGGATGAAAAGTCAGTTAAATTGTTCAGAATAGACATTGTGCATGTGCACAATTATCCCCAATATCGACACACTGGATTACCTGTTTCACTAGATCCATCCATCCATTTTCTACCGCTTATCCGAACTACCTCGGGTCACGGGGAGCCTGCGCCTATCTCAGGAGTCATCGGGCATCAAGGCATACCATGCATGTCTTTTGGACAAGGGGGAGGAAACCGGAGTACCCGGAGGAAACCCCCGAGGCACGGGGAGAACATGCAAACTCCACACACACAGGTCAGAAGCGGGAATCGAACCCCCAACCCTGGAGGTGTGAGGCGAACGTGCTAACCACTCAGCCACCGTGCCCCCCTCGTTTCACTAGATGATTTATGAAAATTTAACACGTAAACACTGACGTCCACACAACACAAGAAAGCGTAAACAAAATTACTTTGCGTGTTTTTAATGCAGTGAGCTCCCCCTAAACTTTAAGAGGGTGGCTTACACAAATGGTTTATTAAGCGAAATGTCTTCCTGTGTTTAAATTGCTTTAATTCATTCATTGCTCACCTTGCGCTGTTTATTTTGTGTTGCGAGTCAAGATTGCACAAACAAATTATTTGAAGCTGATTAAATGAGTGATCCTTCTCCATAAGCCTTGTGAGAGAAATCCACCAATCAGATATTAAAATGTCTTGTGTAAGCGGCATTCCGGTTTTCGCAAAAGGTACACTGCTTCTAGACAACTGCGTATTGTTATTTCACATATTAGCTTTCTGGGATGTAATCTGATAGAGAGTTAAAACAGTCAAGCGTGCTTACAGTTAAGACTGTTGACAAACTCAAATCTATATTTTACAGAGGAAACCGCTACTGGAGTTTCCTGCCATACTGGTTTCCCTACTTTGTCATTGGTTGTGAAATTCAGTGATAACTTGTGCTGTGTCCGTTAAGAAATTGCTGTGAGGTATATGCAAGCCTGATATTCCAGATGCGCACAAATGAATTCAAATTTCCAACACACGAAACTGGGTGCACAGCATTCTATTGATAAGTGTCAATAGAGCCAGTTGCCTCTTCAAATGTGTCTATTTATTTTTACAGTTGACAGTCACATGATAGTCATTGAAAATTATTTTGTTTATGTGATTTGCATGTATATATTCCCACAACTGAATCAAAAAGCAACAGTTTATATTGGTTGTACACATGCCTTTTTTTAAATCATGTGACCTTTCTTATGAATGTTGTTTACATGGACGATAAAATGGGTGGTCTTGTTTTTTTCGTTCTTGTTAGCCTGATTACATTTTCTGGCCCTGCAATTAAAATGCCAGGGTTATGAAACACAAGTCTACCTGAGTCGAGCTGTCAGTTCGCATTGGACAATAAACCAGAAGTATTTACATATAAGCCCATCTTGTAAACATTGTCTAAAATCACTGTATATTTTTCAGGCGAAATCACTTCCACATGGCACCACATAGGGAGACTGCACACCTTGCCCGTAACAAGCGGTCCGGGGCGGTCTCCCACACCGTGGAAGCAAATTGCTGGGAGCGAGTATGCTGGTGCTGCAAGGCATGCTGGGATGCACTGACCTTTTCGTCAGATCATTATTAATACATGCAGGGTATTAGGAAAGGTTAATGAGTGAGAGGAAGACCATTCTCTACGAATGCAAACAAGGGCCACAGAGTAACTGTGCATTGGCTGTTAAAAGTAACAGCTGACTCTGCTGTGTGAAAACGTAAAACATGCAAATGCAACATTGTCAGGTAAAGACCACAGTGGTATTACTGGAGATGTATGATGCTATAACAAAATCATATTTTATCTTAATAAGTTTTTAGAATTACTTTGATAAATAAAAAAATGTTATTTGGCATGAAATGGTCATTAGGAATATAATATTGTTCTAATAAAACAACAGCTACTTCACCTAAAGGGAAAAAAATGTATTTAATCTTATCTTCTCTTTCATACATATTCAAAAGTGAATTTTTTAGCTTGTCAGTGAATAGTTTTTGTATAAAAAATCTGTAGTGCCAGTCAACTTGCGGCCTGCGGGCCACATCCGGCCTTCCAATCATCTTTACCTTGCCCGCCTTTTCAAGTAAGTGGAGAGACTTTAAGAAACGTGTGCATTAAGAAATGCACGGCCTCCTGAGACGCCACATCCAAAGCGCTGCTACATTCAATACAAAAGTAATTTCCGCGGCTCATACCGATATATTGACGTCTTATCAAACGATTTGATTGGTCTGTCCAAGATAATGTTTTTTTACAATATTAGATTCGGCATTCCACAGCCACATGCAGGCAGTCGGTTACCGACTAAACAGTTCTAAAACGCGTCTTGTGCCCTTGAACATAACTGCAGGAAGGGAGATCTCAGAGATCAGGGAAAAATTTATGCAGTAATGTTTATTACTGCATTTATTAGGAATGATTTAAACAGCTATATTTACAAAAAAGTTGTTCATCTCCCTCCAGAACTCGTACTACAAAGGATCTGCCCTTCTAAGTGCGGGGGCACATGAATGCGTTTGGAATTACACAAAGATGCGATAATAGCGTTCAGTTTCTCACACAGACCAATTTATTCGCTTTATTAGATGCCAGTTTACCATCACACAGAGCAGGGATTACTTTTGAGCTGAATGTATTGCCGTTTTTTACTTTTGTTGTTTTGACTTTCATTAATTCAACCAAATATCTTCTTGAAAACAATGCCACCCACATCTTGGATGATCTGGGGGACTGGAAGGTGAGTAAATGAACAGCTATTTCATTTTGGGTTAACTAATAGATTAATGAATATAAAATACATCTCAAAGGAGAATATCCTTTTATATTAAATATCATGAAAAGGCACAAATACTGGATGCAATATTTGTGTGCATGTTTATATGACATATAAGTAACAGCATAAAAAAACTGTATAAAAGTAACAAAATGCAATAAATAACAAAAACACAAAATAACTTCGGATATGGTACAAAACTGGCCCGCATCCTATTTATACTTTTGGATTCTGGCCCTCAAAGAAAAGTAGTTGAAGACCCCTGCTGTGGTGCATAGATTCCTTCAAAACCTCTCTTTTTTTTTGAGTGAACTTTTTTTATGTGGCGTTCCTGTTCCTCGAGACTATAACTCCAAAGGTCATCCTCCTTTATTTACTTCCAACCAGATTCTTCTGATTATACCTCAGTGTCCTGAGTTCAATACGAATGAAATTGCTTCTTTCGCCCTGTTCGCAAAACAGTTACACACCTGCCTTGATATGAAATCTCAGCAGAGATAAACTTTAAAGACCCCTGGCGTTCCTTTTAACTCTCTTCCCAGGCCAACCAGGATCTTTGTTGATAAGGCAAGGAAGTCCATAAAGGTAGCCAGAGATTTCAAAAGTTTTCATCCGCTAGAAACCTGTGTGTACTCTCCATCCCCTACAGATTAGGATGGATGGCACACCACTCGATCCGCATGCAAATGTGACCACTTTTGACACACAGGGACCCCACTGATCTGATAGACCGCCGACTGTGGCGAAGCATGTCTCCACAGGCCAAGAAAGTGCACATTTGGCAAGCGCCGGCCGCCCACTACGCGCTTCGCATTTGCAGACGCGTTCGCCGCAACGTGCGGAAACAGCAGAAGTCCTGTCATCAGACACCCAAAGTCTGGGTGAAGCATGTGATGGCAGAGCAGCTCCTGCCGCGTGCAGGCTGGTACGGCGCACTTGGAAGGGAGTGAGAAGTCAATACTGGCTGGCATGCTCTCATTTGCATGCCAGGCAGGGTGCAAACCGCATCAGCATTTCTGAAACTGACACATATTCTGCCACCCGGCATAGTAGGAAAAACAGCAAGGGTGAGATAATAGGTGTGTGCATGTGTGTGAGAAATGCACGTGTGTGCGTGTCGAACGGTTCTATCCCCATAAAGACTCAGATGCACTGCGACTCAACAGGAAGTTGTAACACAGCAAGTTGACATGTTGCGGTTGTTTAGGTGCGAAACAGATGTCGAAGTTGTTGAATGGAAAAAGCATTAACCTATGATGGTTGAAAGCCCTGCCTCGCTGTGTTTTTGGCCGTAGTGTTTACTTCGTGTTGTGTAACTGTGACAAACGGTCTGTTGACACACGCCGACCACTCTGTAATTTTACCGGCCTTCGTCTCAACAGCCCCACAGCATATGGGAAAATATATTCATGCAACATTGCTGGCGCATGACCGCCATTCACCACCGGGGGCAGAGTGGGCTCACACATTCGCCTGCCTGGCTAGATAAGTAGCCTGGCTCTCAGAGGAAAGTTAAAACTCGTCAAGGGCCAGAGGGTACCATCTTCCCCTCGGTGGAGTGGACTGTAACTACCACCCTCCCTTGACATTCCTGCCCTCACCAGGGCTGTAAAAATGTCAGTGTAATCACTGCCCCCCCAAAGTGCTTCATCCTCATAACGAGAACCCCCTCCCATAACCTGTTAATGCCAATATCCTCTCAGCGCCGCATTCAGCCTCCCAACAGTCACCTCCCGCTCGCTCTCACATTACATGTCTGCCTCATGTCAGAAAGTCACATTTCAGCTTATCCTCAGGGTCACCTGAAACATTTAAAAATGGCGTAAGCCCTTGACGTTCTTGGCTCGCCTCACACTGGCCCTCATTGCAGCTGTCACTCAGTCCCACTCCTTCAGCATGTATAATTTATCGCATTTAATTATTGTACCATTGTCGACAGCGGCTGCTCTTGCTGCGTGAGGCGGCGCTGCCTTCCAGTGCCGGAGGAACAGCTCATTGGTTTTGTTGTCTGATGCATCATTGACTGTTTTTACCGAGAAGCAGACGAAGCGCTGGATTAGCCCTCCAGGCACGATGCACATACATTAGCCGCACTCCCGTCGGCTGCCGTGCCAGGCTGCGGAAAGCACAGGGGGAAGCAGGGGTCCCACTGAGATTGGGGAAGGGGGAATTTGGAACAACATGGGGCTCAGATCATTCGAGATAGTAATGGGATCATTTGTTACAGGCGCAGATCCATATCACAGATCCATAACATTTCCTGTCTTTTACGGCAGAGGTTCTGGAAGGCCATAAAAAGATATTTAGATAATATAAAAGACTTTGTTACCATGCTTTGGTACCATTTTTACAAATCAATAAATTTTTTAAATCCTTTGTACTAATCCTCAAACTGACTTTTTTTCAGTTTTTATACGTTACCCAGGTACCCCTGGAAATACTTTTTCTAAGCAATAGTCTTTCATAGTGTTATTCAGCACTTTTCATTTGTTTCTGTTCTTGTTCTTTTTAATATATATACAATAATAAATGCACTGATGTGTATACATATTGGTGAATGAATGTATCATACTGGAAGATATCTTTGCAGTCATGTATCACAAAAGAAGAACAAATGTTTAAAATTATAGTCATTTTCTCCTTTAAATATATCCAACTTGTGAAAACGTGCATATTTTTGAGCCAGAAATACAGGTTATGTGCTTTGTTTTTAAAAACACCTATTCAGTCAATAAATGACGCTGCATTTGCACTCGACAGATTGTCTCTGGCAAAGTATCAAGTATGTTAACACATTGTGTTGGCGTGGCTTGGGCTCCGAAGTCCGTTACTCATTTGGCCTAATAACAAACCTGCAGTCCTTGTGGCAGCTAAGGCCCAGCTGAAGATCTTGATTTAAGGTGTCAAGCATGACCTACAATCCCTCCAAAACGCTCAATTCCAATTCTGGTCTGAACCTTTAACAATAAAGCCTGGCAAAGTTGTCTAACCTTCATTAAAGTCTGGCAAGCTCTTGAGTCTTGAAGTATTTCTAGATTACGTACGGGGACTGGACCACATAATGTAAGTCGACAGAGTGAACATTACTATATGCATTTCATTCTTTCCATGCTTGGCTTCATGTTGTTACAGATCAACCTCATGTTTCCTCTGAGACTGTGAGCTAACTGGGCTAAATCTCATAACCTGGCCCTCTTCTTAGGAATTACAAGTGACCTTTGCAGGCCACAACAAAATTCTGATTCAACCGGCTTGGCAGCCTCCCACAGCAAGAGGCCAAAAGCTGACATAAGCACTTTAATTTCCCCTCTTACGTTATGGGCACACCTGGCAGGATAAAGTAGTGTCACAGTACTGACAAACATCATTACTGCCACACCGCTTGAAGGCACCTATGACAGGACTGACCCTAATTTGTCAAACGTGAGAACAGACAGACAGACTGGAAAAGAGTAACACATGTGTTTAATGCTCTGACGTCCCAGTAACCTCTGACCCGGGATGGCCGCAGGCTGAAATGTGCGTTATGACAGCGGCTTTACAGAGCTTGAGCACTGACTGAGTTAATTGTGCATGTGATGAGAGCATTTGGACTTTAAAAGACCCACACACGGGAATTGAGTTTTACTGTCCATGCAGTTCCTGCATTGCATCCCTCTCACTGGATGGCTTTTTCTTGGTATGCTTAACACAAGAATGGGTTAGACAGATAGAAAATATATTTAACAACTCTACTTAATCCTTGAGTACTGGCTTTTCAACTATGATTCAGCTTTCTGCAAAAAAGTCTTTAAACTGTAGAAATTAGTCATACTGTTATGTCAAATCGTCAAAATTCCCTTCACATGGTATGAAATCCAGATGTTCCGGCAGTCATTTATTGGGGGGGGGTGTCAATCACTTGAAAAAATGAAATTTTATAAATTGCATTGAAATTTTTGCTAAGAAAAAACATCACATAAGGAGAATTAAAAGACATGCGATTATTTGTGGGATAAATGCTGAAAATTGAAAAGAGGTTTTGAGAAGTCAATGTAATGTTTTGTTTCCATAATTCAACATTCCAAAGCACATCATTTCAGAATTAAGCATCTGTCTGTTGACCAGAAAGCCGTCTGCACAGAGATTCCTGCATTCTGTCTGTTATATTTTATACTTGTTGACTACATACACAAACAGACTGACTTCTTTGGCCACTGCATCACATCTTTCTGGTTTTCAGCATTTAAATTTGAGGGAAAATGGACTTAAATACACAACTGACTTTGCCTTACATTATGACACACATTTTTGTAGTTCATTAGATATAGATCTCATTTCAGTTCCAGCTGATTTATTCAAATATTCATGTATTCATGGAATAAAAATGCTTGTACGTTGTAATTAATGCACACGCATGACTGCGATGTTACGCATATCTCTAAATCAACACTTTAGTCTAATAGCTCTAGGTGAAGTTTAAATCACAGGTGGGTGTTGAATAATTATGACAGCTGGAAGTTAATTTATATACTATTCCATAGCAGTGCGAATGTCGCATTTTTATTATTAGTTTATTTCTTGCAGTTGCCATATCTACCCAGAACAGCGCAGCTATGCCATGCCAATGTACACACACCCTGAGCAGATTCCTTACACAGCTGTTACAACACAGTGGTGTTAGAAAGTATCCACAGCAAACAGCCAAGCACAGCTAAGTGGAGAACTTGAACTTCCCAGTAGAGGGATGTTAGTCTAACAGCTGACAGAGGGGCTGGTTTACTGACTTGCATACCACAGCACCCGAGTCATTCCTGGGGATTTGAAGCAAGGAAACTACAAAAAAGTGAGTGGATGGATTCTTTTTTTCTTCCTTTCAAAAACCCCCTGACCAATCCTACCATAGCAACTGCTGCTATCCGCATTAGCTACAGGGGTGAAAGGTGGTAATTATTCTAGGCAGACCATACATTTCAAAAGCTTAAAAGGGAACCTTCACCCAAAACTGAAAATCATGTCATCATTTACTCACCTTCGAGTTATTCCGAATCTATATACATTTCTTTGTCCTGATGAACACAGAGAATAATATTTGGAAGAATGCTTAAAAAATGACAGATTTGCCCCCCCATTGACTAAAATAGTAGGAAAAAATACAACGATAGTCAAAAGACATTAAGAAGAATGTAGTGCAGTCCCAGAATTATAGAAACAGTTTAAAAAAAAAAATCCTACTATGGTAGTCAGTGGGGGACTAAATCTGCCTGGTTATAAGCATTCTTCCAAATATCTTTCTCTGTGTTCCTCAGAACAAATAAATGTACAAAGATTCAGAATAACTCGAACGTGAGTAAATGATGACAGAATTTTCATTTTTGGGTGAACTATTCCTTTAATGTATGGAGCCACGAGTAAAACACATTCGGAGGGCTCAGAAATCTTTGCGGTCCTGTTTCTTCCACATTGCTAGACCCAGTTTTCTACGTCTATGGAAGTCCAGTGTGTTTTTTATTTAAAGTGATTATTTAAAACAGGCTAAAATGTTGCTTGGCGACTTTTAATAGTGACACAAGTTACCCAGAGAGGACATACATGGGATTTTTTGACTTTCTGACTTTTTTCACCTAAAGGGATAGTTCACCCCAACATGGATATTCTGTCATCATTTATTCACATTCGTGTGGTACAAAAGCTGGCTCTTACGCAGAAACACAAAAGAAGATATTTTGAGAAATGTCTCGGTGGTTTGGTGTTCAAACAAGGGTAGTCAATGATCGCCTGTGTCTTCTATCTTCTTTTGTGTTCAGCAGAAGAAAGTAAATCATAAAGGTTTGAAATGACATGACAATGACTAAATAATGAAAGAAATTTCAGTTTTGGGTGATCTATCACTATAATTAATTTTTATGATGAAGTTTAGTAAGTGAAACAGTTAATGAGATGGCCCAATAACAATTCAAAATATCGCTAAGGACTTCAAGGAAAATCTATACTTATAATGTTGACATCAATTCAAGTACAGATGCAGCAATCTGATAAGTATTCCTAATAAACCTTTAATAGAGCATATCTGAGAGAACAACACATAGCAAAGAGTCAATTAGATTATAAACATTGTTAACACCTGCTTTGAATGACATCATTGCACCAATGCATTTACAAAAGGTCAAGGATTCATTTTAATTCCGGTACTCTATTAGGTGTTATGTGTGTCTTTTTCACATGGACACATTTCATTCTTGTTTTAAGTAATAATGACTAATCTCAACTCTCTGAGGTGTGTCAGCCTATGGCCTATGGATTCCGGATTCATTACACATGCATTCAAGGATGAGTGACCTACCGGCGAATCGCTGGAAGAGCGAACAACATGCTTCCCACGCGTATGTCTTGATCTGTCTCTTTATCTCTCTCCACTTTCTGAGTAAAGAGCTGTGGTGTCCTCATGTTGCTCCTGAACTCTCAACATGGTTCAACCTGTGTGAATGAGTGGTCTCTTCTACTCTATGATAGGATAGCCATTTGCATCAGCAGATGATTGTGAACACGGCTAGATTCTGACACTTGACCCTGCAGAGGGGAGTGTGGCTGTAGAAAAAAACAGTTCAGAGAATTTCCCAGTTTCAAATTTTCTTTTATGTGTTCAAATGCCAAAAATAGCACACTAATAGCATTCGTCTTTTTATCTTGAATGCTGTTTTGCTGAATAGTTTGTACTAATTTGCATTACACCAGTGGATAGGTCTTTGTTAAGCATGAAGTATTTCAAAAGCCTTTGAACAAAAACTATTTGAGGCCCCAGCAGTTTTTTCATAATAACATAAAACTGCAAATGTATAACTGATAAATAATCACTCAAAAAATATCTTGGAGAAATAATGCATTCTTGTTGCTGGATACGATGTAGTGCTCAGACAAAACATTTTCACTTATCTGTAAACGGCAGGCGGTGAAAATAAAACTAAGCCAGATACTCCACTTTATTTTGCAGACTGACCACCACAGGCAGTGAGAAGGTAGACTGTCAGAACAATTAGTAATGCAAGTCTAAATGTGCTTTTCCAAAGCACATTGATATGCAGAAAGGGTGTGAATAGGGAACAATGCGAAAGAAAAAACACAGAAGCTGAGAGATCTTTTTACGCCTAGACTGTAAACTGTATAAACCCGAGCCACAGATGTGACATCAGACTCTGCTCTCTGTTGGTTATTCAATAGTGTCGATACAAATAAAGAAGAGTCACAATCTCATCATCCTGACCTAACGGCACCATCTGCTAGTATGGTACAAAGAATAACATCATCACCACTGCTGTGTGTTGACTGGAGAAGGAGAAAAGCAGTCCTCATAATGCTGCATTTCTGATCAATACTTGTTCAGCATGTAAAAAAAGAGATTGCTCTTAAATTTGAGTTTTCATTATAATGTTTACAGGCTTTTCTTTGTGTTTTAATTTAGACAAATTTGTATTGTTATGCACCTAATCCAACATTGGTTTTTAAAACGAACCATTACACATCAAGCACATGGCACTGAATTATTTTAAGAGAAATGTTCATGTCAATTGTGTCTGGTTTTCTCTTCATTACTTCATTTCAGAGCTACGACCTCCAACATGGACAAAACGTGCGGCCGCACGCTGCGGGGATGCGGTGGGTGGGGCCGTATCGCCCTCACTCTTGTTTCATTGGCTCGCACTATTCCCGCTTGCGTTTGATTGGCTGCTAATGACATCATACCAGAGACTAATGACATCATGGTGGAGAGACGCCGTGAGGCGAAATGCTTGGATGGATCCGACGCAGTCTGAGCTCACTCTATCCTAGACTTGTCGTAAAGAGTTAGGGGGAAATGATAGGATTACTCATCCCAAACTTTCATTTAATGAAAGAAATTGCTGCAATGCCGCTGTAAATGTTTTTTCCTGGTTGGTTTAGACTCGACTCCCGCAATCCCGCCAGTCTTAGAGACGCTGTCCAGCGCCACACTTGCTGAAAAAAACTGCTCCACGAGCCCCTTTTAACTGAATGAAAAGCCTCTAATGGCTGTTTATAAAAACAACAGTAATATTAATAACAACAACACGTGGTTTATATCGAAATATGACCACCCTCGTTTGAAATGCCTTTGTCGCCTTTATGTCAATGAACTGCGATTGACCGTCACAGACTCAAATCATCCCGCAAATAAATAAATGCTGAGTAAAAGTCCTCAGTTAAAGTTTAATTTTGGAAACAACGACAATGCCTAATGTACAAATAACCACTATTTATTATTGTGTATTACTATACTGAGATAACAAAGTGTGGTAACACGTTCATTAACAATAATAACAGACTTGACTGTATTAATTACTGTACATTCATATGTTGCTTATGCCTTATTATTTGAATCGTAATACAGGTTACCAAAAGCGTTTCACACTTACCTTTGGTTTATGTCGGGACGTCCATTCACATTACACACAGCCAAATAATCCCAAAGAAAAGTTATATTCCACTAAAGAGAAATAATAAAAGTTCGTTCAAGTATCCGTATGAGATTGTCCGTTGACAAAAGTTGCGATCCATTCTTCATAATCCCAAAACTGAATGTGGCCTATAACATAAATAATATGATTTGAAGAGCTTCACAGATTTAAAGCAGTTGAGTTCTCTCTTTAGTATTAGCCATAGAAAAAGTAGAAATGCTAAACTCAACCTTTGCAAGGTTTTAATAATTACATACAGTATATCGAATATTTAAGGCTTTGCAAATGGGCCCTCTTGTATTTTAACGTCTGTAAAAGCTTTATACTTTCACACATTATTGCATTAGCATTTGTCATTGTTTTATTTAAGTTATGGTTAAAACTGGTCTGCCATACATTGTGTATTATTCTCTTATGAATTAATCTTTATATAAGCGTAAAATATTTTGTAATTTAATAAAAAAGTTTGTGAACGGCGTGTCCAGAACTACTTAACATATACAGTCCTTCAAAGTCACATCAAGTGTAGCCTATAAATAGTGTTTATTATCCGTAATAAAGTGCATATTATGAGAAGAGGATGCAAAAACACTCAAATATAGGCTAGCCAGTTTATTAAAACCTGCACGTAGATGACGTCCTTCTTGGAAACTCTGGAAAAGTGCTCTAGTAACGGTGTATTTTAAAATTTTAAGGAGTATTTTTAATTAACAATATTAAAGCTGATCATTCATAAAAAAATAAATGACTCTATCAGAGGAGCAAAGTTTCTTGGCAGTAAGTTAGAGAAACATTGTCATATGGTGTTTTTTCGCAATATATTGTTAAATAAACTTTTGCAGGTCAACTGCAAAATTATTATTAAACATGGAGTGTTTAACTAACAAAATAATAATTTATTTTAACGTGCATCCATATTCTGTATTTGGCAGCAGCAGAACAAAGAAACTCCATCGTGTCTTTCTAAGTTAACAAAGGACTAAGATCGACTGCTCATTGTACCTGTTGCTCTTTAACGCAATCAAGACATTTAATGTTAAAGATGCATCAATCCTGCGATCAGAAGTCATTAAAAGTGGCACCAAAACGTCAAATGCATATATTATTGAACGATTTAATGCATAAGAAGATGTGAAAGTATGCGAAATTTTACAATAGATAGGCTATCCTTGGTCAGATAATTTAAGATATCCATCACGAGATTTCAGACTGCAATTATACACAATAACATATATAGTAAAACACAACAATGTATAGTGTTAGTTTGTTACGAAATCTGTCGCAAACAAAACGCAATACTTCTCCGTGCGTAATTTTCGCTCAACTTCCTTCGCCAATCAACTTTTGACAGCTTTGTCTTCCTGCGTCATCCTTACAGTCCCACATGACACAAAAGTGCAAAATAACTTTCAAGCTTTTTCAACGAAATAGATCCTTTCGGTTTTGGCCTCAAGTTTTTCGCTATTTCATCTTCTTATTTAATTTGTGCATGTAGAGTCGCCCTTCAAAGCGCCCCGCTGAACAAAGGAACGCTCCTCTTTGTGTTCAACTTTGCGAGCTGACGTACCAACTCTTGGAGAACTTTAAAATATCAACTTGAAAGACGAAATGTAGTTGAGCATGAAACCAGTATGATGAGCGAATGCAAGTCACTCACCTGAGCATTTTGCGAGGTCTTGGCGTAAAGTCGCGTCCACGGAAAAACTTTTAGAGTGCATATTTAGGTTGTGTTGATGGGTCCCTTTGTCTACACGTGTGAAGGGGGTTCTTGGCCGCGCCTTGTTCATTTCAGTTCGAGTCCCGCCCTCCACATATAACTAAATAACAACACAGAGAGCAAGTTACTAGACTTCTTGTAGTTCTCCGACAAATCAATAAATTAGTTATTTTTGTAGCCCTGAATGGTACAAACATTCGGTAAAGTCTTTTTAGGCTCAAACTGTAAACGTGCACATTTTGGGTCCAAATTGCAACCCAGTTCTATTCCTAAAGGATTTGCAGTACAAACGTGTTGTAACACAAAGTGAGCTATATTTTCGTTTTTTTGACAAATAACTCAGTCAGTTCAAGAGTCTGCAACATTGCATCGAGTTATATTTTAACGTATCACATCTTTTTCTGATGTTTTGTTAAACTTTTGGTACTGCACTTGTTTTAAGTAGCCTAATTCAAAGTATTTACAGTGAATAGTATAGGCCAAGGTTAAACCGTGAAAGAGTTGAATTAATTGTCGTATAATATTACCAGATCTGGATGTGCGCAAACATTAAATAAAAAATCAGCACACATTATTAGCAAACCTAAATCGCAATCGTTAAAACGCACCATTTCTGCTATGATGTCAGCCTGTGTGTCATAGCCACCACGTGTTACAGTAGCTCCTATGTATATGTCATGCCCACTTAATAAACTAAATAAAATCTCCTGGATTGGAATGAAAGGAATGAACAGGACCATGCACTAGTGGTCACACTTTAAAAAAATGTATAAGAACAATAGAAAACTGTGAAAGTTTCAATGTGCAACTTATAAAGGCTAGGTTTCAACGATTTAACTAAAATGTAAATC
The DNA here is from genome assembly GCA_029783895.1 of Triplophysa bombifrons. Lineage (NCBI taxonomy): Eukaryota > Metazoa > Chordata > Actinopteri > Cypriniformes > Nemacheilidae > Triplophysa > Triplophysa bombifrons. The sequence continues at coordinate 13,272,313 of CM056455.1, forward strand.
CTACATTTTCCAAAAGAGGAAAAAATGCTTACGCTTAAAATATGAACATAATTGTATTAAATTACAAAAATATCAAGAAAACAGATTCTTTGTATAAATACAGCTCAAAATCAATAAGAAATATAACAATTATGCTTTTTTTGCATGCTTGTAAATTTGACTCTCATAAACAAACTTGGTGCAACTTGTGCTGTTACAAATTCTCGGACCTATATTACTGTCATTATCACTAGTATCAGCACACTGTTTTATCATATTTAATATTAGAGATAAAGAGTTGCAGATAAATGTCCCTGACTGACACAAATATCACCATAGTTGCTTTAAAACATATAACCTAAAAACTCAACATAACTTAAGTGTCATGTTAAAGAACAATATGTGAATAGTAGTCAAATGTTTTTTATGCAGAAGGCCTGCTTTTTTATTTCCATGCTTGATGGCAGCAAGTCTAATGTATAATGCTAATGTATAATTTTTGATACATTGGGTACATTTTACTGCCATTTGTAAAATTTGAAGTTTGGGAAGTGAGCAATATATGGTTCTTAACATGTTACACAATGTACACAATCAGTGTTGGGTAAGTTACTCTGAAAAAGTAATTAATTACTAGTTACTCATTACATATTCAATAGTGTAATTAGATTACAGTCCAAATTACTCTGTCCAAAAAGTATTTAGTTACTCATTACTAATTACTTTCTATATCCTACATCAACCTTGATTAGTTAAGTGAATCAAGAATAAACATGAAACGGCTTATTTAATTCATTCAAATAATATTATTAACTGACCAAAGTATTACAAATGTGAGAATTATACATTAAAGCACAGATTTTGAAGTAAGACTTTGAATTTTGAAGTCAATTACGCTATTGCACACGCATATATTTCACAAAGTATTTAGTTTAATTACATCAAATGTAACTGTATTTAAATTACAGAAAACATATGAGTAATCACTTACTTTACTTTTCAAGGGAAAAAGTAATTAAATTACAGTAACTAATTACTTAGTAACTAGTTACACCCAACACTGTACACAATGAAGCTTTCTTGGCCTAGATACTTGTGTGTCTTTACATTTTACTCCTTTGAGAAAAAAAAACATTCCTGGAGTCACAATGTATACTTTTAATAAAAAGAATCAATAATAACGTAGTGTCAACAATTAAGGGTAAAACACAGTCAAGTAAAAACCTGTCTTATTGTTATCATTATTACCTTTTGTTAATGTCATTAGCATATTATTAAATGAATCTCATTTACATCACTGACATGATTTTTCTGCCACTCACAGTCCACAATATGGGTGATATTTTATAAATATCTTTTGAAATTCTGCTTTTTCACATCAGCTTCACTTGGTTGGATTAGGGCTAGATAATCTAGAACCAAATGTATTGTTACATTCTGTGGAATGTGGAACAGTTCTGGATGGAACAAACTGTGGTTGAAATTTTTCCAACCTTCATTTAAGATGCAAATGTCAACCGTATTTCAAAAGGGTTGGGGGGGTCCGCCAGTTAAGATTTAAACATTTCAATGTCACAGAGTCGCATGTTTCAATGAGTGCAATTTTGGATCACCATACAGCTGTATCTGCACCATTTGTAAAACAATTTTACTTTAGTTTAAGGCTACTTGTTTACATGCATACAACATAACAAACTACAAACATGAATAAATGCATTAAAAAAACAATTATCAGTGTTGGACCTACATTAAAAAATAAAAAAATACAGTTAAAGCCTCATAAAATGTTAAAATGAAAAGAAACGAGAGAACTTCACATATTTATTTTTATATTCCATATATTATGTAATTGGCCATTGTTTTATCATTGTCTTTCATAAGCCAGTTGTTGAAAGTGATACAAATACACATTATTTTTAAGATTGAAGACTGCATCCAAAGAATATCTCTCCCTACCTGCAAGTGACTTGAAAACAGAAGGAAACAAAAGCAGTAAAAAAGTGAACGATAATTCACTAACCAGTAACCAGTATTATAATTTCCATTAGCAGAAGCAAGAGAAAATCTTACATCTATTCTCACGTCTACACGAAACTGGTCAAAATGTTTTAAGGCCTATATTTGGTTATGCATCATCGAAGATACTGTAAACCTGTGAGATCCCTGCTGTCATTTTCCAAGGTTATAAAAATGAGAAAATGGTACCTGTCCCATTTTACACTCTAGCCGCTGCCAGGAAGTGTCTTATGAAAGATAAACCTTTTTCTTTTTATGGAGGACACACAAATACAATGTGCTGCCTAGAAGACAATGAATACGCCCACGCAAAAACTGCACAGGGTATACATGCTTTCTTTCCCTGCCTTCTTTTTCTTTGCTGCAATGCAAAACACAGGCAAGCAGGTTTCTCTCCTCTTCTTGTCTGACACCCCTCCCTCTCCAGAAGAGATCTGGCCGAAGCCCCCTGCCGAGTTGTTATTTGGGCACTGTGGTAACTCCCACAGTTCCAGCGAGAGAAATGTGCACAGACTGTACAATAAAAGATATTCTACTGGACTGGACAATCAGCAAAGCCCTAGCTGGTTTTGCAGGTGCATTCAGTTTTTAATCATTATTTGTTTAGTTCATAAGCATTTGTAACTCTGATCACATATAATGACATCACTCACCTGGGTCATGTTAAAAATGAACTCATAGAGTATAAAAAGAATTTAATAGAAGTCAAATTGATACTAGTTTGTCTTTGGTGCTGGAGGACCCTAGCAGCCCATCCCCCTCTTTAAGAGCCCAGACTGTGTCTGGGGTAGGGGGAGGTGCAGTCTACGAGACAGCCAGTCACTGAGTGCAGGAAGCCACATGTATCACCATGCAGTGGGTTTTGTAGAGATGTGTTGTTGTGTGCATTCAGATACAGGGTGTATCTGAAGCACAGGTTAAATAACTGTGACAGGCACAGACCTAGTAACACACGTTGGCCTATAGATATAGATATTTACATATTTGTTCATAAAATGAAAGGATGTTAGAGATCATACAGCTTAGGCTTTACGTGAGTGTAAAAATTCGTTGAGATATTTAATGTGTTTTGCAAGTCCAAACAGACAAGGCAGACGGTTTATCGGAGCACAGACCGGCACGCCCACTTATGCAAATGAGAAAGTGAGTCAACAGAGCAGTGTTTAGGGTTCAGTTCCAGCTGAGTTTATTTCCTTTATGAAAAAGTTCTGTACAAGAGCATATGAACAATCTGACAGGCAGTGACTTGACACGATAAGCTGGCATGAGATTTCCCCTCAAAATGTGTTGTGGCATGATTAGACAAAACAATTTTCTACACAGCATATTGCACAGAATGGATGAAAATAAAGTTAATATATTTCAAATGTATATATAAAAATCCTTAACAACCATCTCGAAATTAAGTAGGCTAAGCAAGGATGTATAAAGATTCTAGTGCCTGTCGAGATAAAGCGCAACAACATACATAAACACACAATCTTTTTGCTTATGATACAGCTGTACAAAGATGATTTTTCTTTTTTCTTACTTTTTTTAACACAACAGCTATAAACCTGAATCGGAAATACAAATCTATTTACCATGCCTTAAGATACTAAAACAATTACCTATACTTATCTGACAAGTAGAAAAGATTAAATATTCAAATACAATGAGGAACGCAGTACATAATCATCGCGAAACTCAAATCGACCATTTGAATATGTCCATCCAGTGGTTTCTCGATATATAAAACGTCAAGAAAATCGATCGTTTTAAAGCTACAATCTGTTTAATTCGGCACGATCAGAGGAGGAAATGTAGAAACGAAGCACATGTTGGCTTGAACTGGGTTTGGAGAGTGTGTGTGTGTGTGTGTGTGTGTGTCTTTAAGACGCCTGCAGATTGAGACTGTAAACATGAAACAGGGGGTCGATTCAGAGACCACCGACCCACCTGGCTCTTAAAATTAAGAAATCCGAACAGCGTTTTACACCGATCAACACCCTTCCCCCTTTTATATATATTTGTACAAAAATACACTGAGAAAATAATCAAACGTTTCCTCTCTTTAAGTGTCAAAAGTCTACATTTAAATATAAAAAAACAAAGATTAAAACTCTAGCCCTTCTTCGGAGAAGGAGACAGACTGATGCGGGAGAACATAAAAATAAGACAAACTGTTTGGCCGGTATATAAATACATCCATATAAAAATGGCATCTGAAGAACACCGAAAAGCAAACAACCATGACAACTTAACAGTATTTCTCAATACCTCCGGAAACAAACAACTTAAAGAGTTTTGGTCCTGAATTGTCGAGTATATAAAGTTCAGCACAGATTTGAGTTTGTGTTTGAATCCTGAAGTTAAGAATGAAAACAGCTGGTGATTTTTTTTCCTGTGAGTAGGATATCAAACATAGCGCCATCTATCCATTTAAATATCCTAACGCTAGTTTAACTGTTCGACAGTCTTACAGAAATCTCGATACAAGAGAGGACAAGTAACATGCGTTTCTTTTTTTTCTTTTTTCTTTTTGTAAAAATGCTTTGTCTTTCGAAAACCCACCTTGTTTATAAATCCGCCATGATGACAAACAGCCCAACACAGCCTATATGTCAGTACCTCTTAAGCAATGAAGTTCACAAGGCGCATCAATAAAGTTCTTAAACGTCTCTTTTTTAAGTACAAATGATTAAAACAGACGACTTCAGCCAGTCTTCATGTACGTGCAAATCAATCACAGTTTCCCAGTTCCAGTTCACTTTCCGTTTTATCGTTTCGAATTTTCTCAGTAGGACCCCAGTCACTCCTCGGCAATTTCTTCCTCTTGTCTCGTGCCAAACAAGGCAAAATGACTTCAGCCCTCTCGCGACAAAATGTTGCACTTTTCCGTCCTGTCAACGTTCAACGAAAGCGTTCTAGCTTTTGTTTATCAGCGCTTTGCCGCTGTCTTTCAGGCGGGACCCGTCACATGGTGGCTTATTTTACAAACACACTTGTCTGCTATCCCTTCATGTTTAAATTTCTTCCTCGGACGTATTTCCTGAACTTTTTCCTAGTTCAATACGTGAGCAGTGAACACCAAGTTTGAAATGGTCGACTCTAACCAGTCCCCCGAAATCATTTCGCTCACTTCAGGGGTGCAGTAGTCAGGGAACTCGAAATGAGAAGCCCCGGATTCAAAATGCATGTCAAAGTCTCTGTCCAGCACCGAGGAGCCGATGCTTCCCAGTGACATGCTGTCAAAACCTGGGCTCGGATTAATGTCCAGCATGTCGTCGTCGAGTTCCTCGTCTGAAGAAGAGGAGAACTGGGACGAGGCGGATGAGTGCGAAGCGGACGGAGTGGGTGAAGAAGCCCGCATGCTGGTGTACCTGTGGCGGTCCGATGTCGAGCTGCTGGGGGAATCGGCGCCCTCCTTCCCGCTAGTCGCGCCGTCCTCGTAGAGGCTGAGTGGATCGCTGGACTCGGCGGAGCTGCTCAATGTCGGACTGGCGGGCACAGCTGCCGAAGACTGACTTAAGCCGCTGCTGCCTCCGAAGATGTAAACCCGCTTCGTCTTCTTGTCAGGAATTTGCTTGGAAGCAGATACTGACTTGGATTTGTAAAGAGAGTGGTGATCCGCGGGTCCCTGCTCGGGAAACGCAGCCTTGGCGTTCGCCAGAACGATCTTGTGGGGTTTGCTTGTTGATTTGGGGCTTCCGCTCTTTCTCGAGGACGGTTTTGAACCGGCGCTTGCGCAGCTGCTCCCGCTGATCTTCTCTCCCTTCTCGCCCGGTTTGGACCCGCATGACTTCACCTTTTTTTTCGGCCGGTACTTGTAGTCGGGGTAGTCTGCCATGTGCTTGAGCCTGAGCCGCTCCGCCTCTCGGATGAAGGGAATCTTGTCGCTGTCTTTCAGCAGCTTCCAGCGCTTGCCGAGTCTCTTTGAGATCTCCGCGTTGTGCATGTCCGGCGACTGCTCCATAATTTTGCGCCTTTCGATTTGCGACCACACCATGAACGCGTTCATCGGTCTCTTGATGTGACCGCTGGGGGTTTTGCACCAGCCGGGGTCAAGCTTGTCACCCCCGGATGCCGTTGAACCGGGGGTCGGTGAAGAAGCCATGTCCAGCTCCAGTGCGCCGGAATCCGAGGACTCCCCAGCAAACAGCGCCTCTGGATTTTCCGTGCTGCTCGTTTTCTGCACCATTGCTACAACAGTCTGAGAGATAGCCCTCTCGAGTCCAACGTGTCGCTACAGAAAACTCTGTGTGATGTGCGACAGATAGTAGCCCTGAGGAGAGCCAAGACGGCTGGCTGAACCACGGAAAACCCGCTTTCAACCTTGTTCGGTGCTGTTGCTTTGCGTGAGTAAAGTTCTGGTTCGGGGCTTTTTCATGTAACTGAACGAGCTAATATAGTGTCCGATTTCCACAGTGTCCGTGCATCCAGTAATAAAATGTTGTAACAGTCGATGAGCAGTTGAAAGTTTTTACATGAGCGGAGCTGTGCGAGTACACAGAGTCAGTGTGTGCGCTGCGGTGCAGCAAAGCTCTGTTCAAGTTTCTGAAGATGTCTAACTCCGTTTGCATATCCTTCCCCTGTTCAAACCATGCGGGAAAACCAGGGTGTAATACTAGCAAAAAGGCTCCGTCGCTTAAACGCAGTCTGTAAGTTTCAACAGACTTCTATTCTGCTTCATGCAGCTTTATCCGTTTCCAAAGGTATAATAGCAACAGCTCACAGCCAATCAGCAACTGTCTCCAGCCTTCCCTGCGCCAAAACACGCCCACTCTCGGTTCATTGGTCAAAAAAGGAATCTAATAATAATCAGCGCGTGCAATGAGGAGCTTTGGCTCTGACCTCATTCCAGTATACGCGATAAACTTAGTTTTAAAGGTACACACGTATGTGTATATCTCATTTTCTGCTAGTCGAGCAGAGAGGTGCGATGTTGTGCTGTGTTTCCGATGCTTTGAAACAGAAACACGGACTGTTTTGAGGTCTGTTAGCGTGCTGCTAAATGTGTTCTGGCAGTTTATATTGTAATTGATTCATATAATAAAATTATAATGATTATTATTTTGTATATAAAATGATTTAAATATAAATATTGCACAACAACATTTATTTCATATAAATGTATCCATAGTTTTATATTGACGTTTTTGTTTATCACAGTGCACATTTATCTATGTGCTGTCCGTTAACTATTTCTTAAGCTCAAGGCTCAAGAAGTGAATCGCAGAGCTACCTGTGTAACTGAGTCCCTGTCTCGTGTCTATGCACATTAATGTTCTGTCTGAATCGGAGATAGGCGGAGCTGCTCATTTTACGGGCGGTCCTTTTGTCAGAGAGCGCACGCCTTAAACCCCTACAAAGAAAAAGCAAGAGCAGTAGTATTGACATTCAAAGCAAAGGCAAAGCAACAATCTACCTACCATATATATATAGGCTAAAATAAGATCTTGTTGAATGCACGGGAAGTTTGCATCCCCCTTACATGCATCACCAAATGCCTAATTATGTTGCGTGGAGATGGCAGGACGGCATGTTTTAAATTGGGCTAGAACCTAGGAGTCATAAACGAGCCTGTTAGAATGTTAACAAATTCGGTTTGCACAGTCGTTATTTAGCCCTACAAGACTCTGGGAAGTGGTCCAAATCTACTTTGAGCAAATGGGTGAATGAGGGTGACGCTAGATGGCAGAGTGGAGTCAAGGGACACGTTTTGTTTAAATGCAACAGACTGTATCTCTGTCAAATTACATAATGCCCATCCGATTATTTCTTAACGGGTTTGCCTTACATCCTTGATATTGTTTAGCCAAAATACTGGCTTAAGATCTGGTTTTAAAGAATAATGTGGCTGTCACATCACATTTACTTGTAAATCAGCCACAAAACATTAAATGGAGAAATTTTGGGTCCATGATGAGAATATCAACAGCTCAAACGATCTTATAAGTCATGTTTAGCAATAAAACACGGACAGGGTGTCTCTGTAATGGTTTACTTTTTAATGATATGACGTCGTACGACCATTGTTTTGATTTAAAGCCTTGTTGTTGTTTCCAAGCGGTTCCTGAAAGTATTTCTTTCGAGCTCACAGTGACATTTAAAAACAACATCGTGGTGAATAATGATAAAGCGCTCAACAAACGACTGTCTATATCTGTACTCCAGGGCAGGTGCGCGGAGAAGAGTCTCCTCGCGTTTTACTTTATGGCTCGTGTTGGCGCGTGGTGCAGCTGAACTCGTGCGTGTTAACTTGCGCAACACAGCAGGTGCTGTGGGTTTCTCTAAGACCGCACTGCCTATCCTATCCATTATTATAATAACCAAAACAAAAATAATACATTAATATAGTGCGGAATTCAGTGGAGGTGATTTTGTGTGGTAAATATAGTACTTTACTTTATTCATTATGTTGGTGGTAAAAAAAACAATAGAAATAAATATTAGGATAAAAAATAAAAACATTTATTTTATCGTATAATCCAGCAGTGGTTTTGCATGTTGGTTTCAAACATCTATAAATAACAATAAAAAAACATATCTAAACTGAGATTTATGTGTTTCATGTCAGTATACTGTCACTGCCTGTAATATCAACAACTAAAAAAAAGTTATTTCATCCAGCACTACATTGCTCAACCAGCACCTAAACTGAGTATTGATCACATTGATTGCACATGGTTGAATCATTACCGAAGTTCACTCTGAGACTGTGGTGAGTCGTCCATTGAGTGCAAGTGTGTGCAAGACGATCCATGTTTTCTGTGAATTGACTGTGCGGACATACACCATGTACATGGAGCACACACGTACATAAATCTGTGTCATGCACTGAGAAAGAACCTAACATCTGCTCTGCTATAATGAAGATATTGATCATCATATCATGTAAAGTATATTTGAACAGCTGTTTTAGATCCATCTTATCTTATCAACCGAGCAGCTGTCTGGTAATTCCCAGTTAATCATTTCTAGTCATGGCTCCCGACATGCCTATTGACAAGACTTTTGTTGTCAAACTTTGATTTTGGAAGTTAGCGGGGGAAGTGTAAACATCTGTTGGTGTCTGGGTTGGTTGGAGGTGTGAGAGACACAGATACCCACAGAAAGATTAGATTAAATGTTTGGTCTTTTTATGGGCCTATGCAGCTGTCACTGATATAGTTAATTTTCATCATGCCATTTTATACAGGGAGTTACCATGGAAGAGCTTGCATAAGAAAAGTTTTAATGGTTAAACAACAGTCCCTCTATTAAATGTCAATGGAGGGAAGCATGGTCTGACATTGTAGTCAGTCGGCTGAAATCCTCTGGGACATATGGTTTACAAACAAAACCCATACTGTCACAGTCCTAAACCTACTGGAGTGATGTTTATCTGCCTCCTGAAGGAGTCTACATTGAGTTCCCCTGTGTGTAATGCCCATACGTGTAAACTCGCTGTTCCTAGGGACTTTTAAAAGCGGATGACAAAAGAAGGTGGCAGGTTTCCTGGTTGAATCTCATGAATGTAGGTGCATACATGCATGGTGAGAGATGACAGTGTATGAAAGATGTGACAAGGGAACCTGCCACCAGGCAACATAGTGACACAGGTCAGATGACAACTAGAGATAAAATGCTCAAATTCCATGACCCTATGGCCACCACTGTACAGTATAAAGGAGTTTGAGAGCATCGTGTGGGGGATGTTTAGTATGAGGATGTATTTGTAACAATTATATTAGATTAACAGCTGATGCTCAAATGTTAAAAAGCACTCAATATTACCTGAGTGAGTGAAAAAACACCACAAAAACAAGAAAGTTCTGTCGGAAAAATGCACAATGAAAACTTATTTTATTCAATATTCCATCATGGATCAAAATTATACTTTGACTACACAAACAAAAATAGATGTTAATATTACAAGCAAAAATCAAACAAATATATCAATAGATTCTCGGAAGTGAAAAGAGATGACTTCACTTTACACATTTTTCAATTAATCGTTAAAGTGACACAACACCAATTACAAGCAAACGTTAAACTCTTCACACCTAGTGTGCAGAGAATGCCAAAATAGACATTAGAGATACGGGTCAAAGAAACGTCTGTATCTGTGTTTGCAGAACATAGTTTAATTTAGCCTGTGAATGTATGCGAAACACACAGCATTTTGTGGCCATCATGCTTTATTATCATGCTTAGAAATCAGAGGCAGATGCATTTACCATTCAGTCAATAGCAGAAATCAAATTCTGAAGTGGAATTATCATAGCTGATGTTTCATCTTTCTGGCCTTCCTCATGGCAGAAGTTTTATTTTTAGAAATGTATTGTTATGGACACCTATCTCGTCTCTTATGGGATGAAAACAACATAATCAGTGACATTGTAATCATTGTGACTTTATAGATAACAGGAAAGCATGCCATTAAGAGAGCTTTTGTGAAGCATGTCAACGTTTGGGGCTGCTGCTGTATGTACAGGCAGGGTGTGAGGTATTACTAACAGTCTTAAATATCCAGACTCCAGTGATGATATTATTATTGTTGTGCTGTTTGAGGCCTTGCTTTTTTTATAGCAATAATTGTTTTTTTCCCAATGTAAATTTGAGTAAATTGACTGTACAAGTCATTTCAACTTAATCAAATCTTACTTAAATCTCAACAAGTTATGAGTTGCTGTAACTTGATGAGTCGCTGTAAAAATAAAACATGAGGTAATGTAAAACATATGTTGCCATGAGTTGTAACATATTTGGTAACAGGTTGTCCCTTCTGTTAAATAGATCTGTGTCTATATGATTTTAACAATATTGCCGTTTATTTAATATTTTTGTACTGAAAATACATAGATTAATAAAACAGCCGTTTGAAATTAATCTTCAGAGTATGAAACGTAGTATGGTGCTGAGCAGGTGGTGTTGGCTAGACAAAGCATTTTTTTTGGTCAATTACAGAAACATATGGTGTATTAACACCTTCACCTGACCACAGTGCACAAGAGCTCCTTTGGAGTGACCTTAGATCGCAGAGCAATTACCAGAGCTGCATCTTTCCTCTATTCAACAAATCCAATGATCTCTCTAGCTGTCTTACAACGTTGGCGTTGACCTTACAAAGTGTTGGTTTAGGAAAATGTGGATGGCTTAAGGTGTAAATGCTTCCACACTGCCTTTCCTCATAGACACGAACAGATCAGAAAGTGGTGAAGGTGGTGTTGTCACTTAATAATTAATGACCAGTCAGTCTGCCAAACTTTACCTGTAAGATGGAAAACAAGACCATTTACAAAGGTATCCTATGTCAACGAGACCAGAAAGACTTCAAAAGAGCAAGGGGTCAATGTAGCTTTGACAGCTGAGGTAAAATAATTGTCGGCTAACTTAATTCAAGAGTTTTTTTTTAGTTCACCCATCTCATCTCTTAGAGAAAGTTTGAGGATTTGGAAGAAAGATGTTTGCGATGTAAGCAAACAAATGGTATTTTTTCCTTTTGTGGTATTGATGTTATTCTAACTAGACTAACATAATTGTAAGCAGACACAGCATTAGAATTAGAAGTAATATCTTTCTGTATAACTAACATTTACAGATCCAGAGATGCAAGGTTTCCTAGAATCGGTTCAATTCCTTAGCTTTAGATGTCCAGTCCTACTTGAGTTTACAGGTATCTGGATTGGACCTGGTGGTCAAAGGGAATTCCCTTTACTTTCAATCTTCCAGTCATTCCCTTTGTCTCTCTCCTTCCTCACCTCTAGGTTTGGAGTCTGGGGATTGCACAAAATGATGGCAGAGTCTGTGATCAGTCCCAGTTTGTCTTGGCAGAGCCGGACCGCTCGTGTTTCCCTCTTCTCTCCCCTCAGACGCACTGCGGCAGCCACGGCACACACACACACACTTCCAACCCTACACACACACCACTCACTTCTGTTTTTAGGAGGGAGGGAGTGGGACGGCTCTCTTGTCTTGTCTCAGCCAAACTCTTCTTTCTTCAAGTCTCTTCTCGCTTGGAAGGCTTTCTTCGGAACGTGCGATCGCTCCAGAGAAGTTTGGAAGCTAAATTTTGCGAAATCTTGGATCCGTACGCTGGGCGTCAATTGGGAATATGGCACTTGCGCGGGGTAAGCATACTCGCAGGGATCCCAAATATGCAGTATTTCCCGAAGAAAGGAGAGCATCTTGGCTCTGTGGAGGACTTGGGTCGCACTGGATTACTGGACACGGATGGCGCTTCTGCTTCATTTTTAAGGCTGTGACCACAGGCCTATCCCAGTTCTTCTCGGACACATATGACAGAACCATCCTGTAGCTGGATAAGAGAAACCTAGAGTCCTGCTTTCAGGGAAGATAGCTGCCCCAGACAAGCTGACCTAAATCGATCCCAGTACTGTCTGGAAGCCGCAAGTGAGAGAATGGGAGAGAGAGAGACACAGCTGCGTAGCTCTTAACTAGCAGAGCTGCTCTACACCGGCAGCCATCGTGTGGAGAATCGAAGGGATTGCAGACCCTTTCACTCGCTCTCTTTTTCAGAGCTGCTGGAGGGAAACTGGCACGCCTTGCCACATCTCTTGGGGTTCAGCTCTTTCCATCCGCTTCCTCCTTCTTTCCAGTTGTTTTCCAGCAGGTATCCATCCTTCAGGCTCCGGCTGCCTTTTTATGGTGAATTAGTCGACACTCTGAGACGCTCTTATCAGACGGCGCTGGGGGGAAAACATCTATCGGGGTTGGGACTCCACTGCTGCGACTACCTGCACACCCGTTTATCGGTGATGTGTGGGGAGCAAAACTACAGTGAGCCAAATGGACCATCACATAAGCTTTCGATGACATGTCTCGAGGATTACCGATAGAAAGTATCCTTTGCCTTATGCTCTCTTTCCTCTTCACCGCCTGTTTTTCCTGTGAGTGTAATATGCTTTGCTGTCTCTCTTACTCTCTCTCCTGTCTGACTAACATCTTTCTCTATCGCCCTCTCTCACTATTTGTATCGCTGCCTCTGTCTGTATTAGTAAAGCTGTTCTGTGAACAGTGTGTTGTGCGACTAATATATCCAAGAGACTGTTTTTGATATTTTGAATAGATTTAGCAAACCCAACCTGCAAGACTTCACCTGGGACGCAGGACGCTGGATTTATTGAGATGAGAATGTAATGGTGAAGAACAATGGCTTCAGGAAACAATGTGTTGCCACAGAGTGCCTCGAAATTACATTTAGTTATTTTCAGCAAAAGAAGACAAACATATACAGAAATCAGATATATGTGAAATAATGTAAAACAGATGTATAACGTATATGTTTATGTATGGATTTCACAGATATGTCACATACTTGCATGTAATGAATATATGATAAATTCTTAAATTCCATTTTCCAAAAGCATAGATACAAATATTAGCCATTATTATATTAGATTGAACCATATTCACGGTTTTATTTTGGCATATATATTTTATGATACGTCTCAAACTGTGGAATTAGACATACTGTACTATGTAAAAAGTCAGATTAGATTCTTAACCAAAAATAAATGTTTCTTTGAGAAGTTTATTACTATTTTTGCGTAATGGTATTAGTGGGACATTTTTTTATACCTTTATTATATTATATAGATTTTTATACATGACGATTAAATGTTATAATCAGCAAAGATTTGAGTATGAATAAGGAGTCTTATAACAGGGTATCTGGCCGACGCAAAGATCTCATCTCTCCATCCTCAAGTCAATCTGGGATTACGTCAAGAAACAAAAAAACCTGTTAAATCCAGGATCTAATATGCTTGGAAATTGAACTATTGGATCACAAATGAGCTTAGAATCAGAAGTTCAAAAAAGTTCTTTGAGTAGATCCGATACTGAATGAACATACATGATGATTGGCAACAAAAAACAGACAGATTACTTAGTTGACGGACCGCGTGTGGTTCAAGTCCGGCATCTTTAAGCTCTGAGACCGCGGCTTCTATCAGTTTCAAACAATCTCAAAATCCAGCGTTATATCCATCGTTTATATAACATTTATCACCCAAATGCAGGAAGCAAACAAACACACCTCAACTTCCGTCAGCCAAGTGAACCGCCATTGATGGGCGTGATGCGTGCGCTTTCTCTCACGATAGCGTGTGAGCGTGGTCTTTCGCTTGGTTAATGACGCGTGGGCATGCTTTTCCGGGAGAATGGCCAATAAAACAAATAGGATCCCTGTTACAAAACTGTGATCCAGACTTATAAAAAACTTTCCAAAACAAGTTGGTGTGCTGGAGAAACACTGCGTCATACGATCAACTCGTTTTTTAACAAGTTTACCATGTTAAGCATGAGAAGCCAGCACTTTTAACAGTGTAAAGAAGTGAAATAAGCATGAAATAGCATGTTACCCCATCTTTAAACTGTGCGTGAATTGTTTTTATGTGCATACCTGATTTCACACAAATGTTTGGATTACAATATATACTGTAACTCAAATAAATAAAACCAATTAAAAACAAACAAGGTCATGACATTTCATCTTGTTCAATCTTGTGTCTAAATCACAAAACAGAAAAAACAAAACACATTTGTTTAGGATTCAAACTTTGGCATTTCATCATACACTTCTTAAATTGTTCAAATAAGCTTTTCATCAAAAAGGCATTGAAGAACAATCCAAATGCCATCATGGTCTAATCACAGGATGTCCATCAATCTCTTTGTTCTTCACCTTTGAACTGCATCTATGTCACGTGTAAGAGACAAATCAGCTTGGTGTGGATAACAGAAGAGTATATTAGACATCATGATTACAGCCCGCTCTATCTGAATCACATACTAGTGTATCATAATACCACTGGCCTTTCGGTTGCCATGCACCATATTATACCTCTAGGAGCTGAAGCTAGACTGCCATATCAGATCATTTTTTGCTTCCGACTCTAAATCGCCCAATGGCAGGGCAATGGCTCAATAAATGCTGAAATGTCAGACAGAATTGTTTTCTTTTGTTTAGATGTTTTGCCGGGGAAGTCTTTGATTGTGCTAATATTAGCTAGGAACAATCTGATCTTGTTGTGAATAAAATCTCAAATCTTTTCAGTTAGCAATGACTGCTTTCTCAATTTTAGGTCATTTAAAGGAAAAGTTCACCAAAAAAGAAAATTATGTCTTTATGTATTCGCATTTTTGGAGACATTTGTGATACTCATTCTTAAATAAAACACAAAAGTGACTTAGCAGAATTTTCAGTGATTTTAACAGTCAAGTAAGATTTAACAATAATAGGCAAGAATAAAAACATGCATTTCATTCTGTCTCTCATATATCCTACATATCGCATTTATGATAATTTTATCAAACTTTGTTAAAGCTTGAAGTCTCCATCGTTTTGATTTTATTGAAAAGATTCTTTAAAGGACCTTTATTTTAATATATTCATAATGTCATACATTGGAGAACATGAGGGTGAATAAGTCATGACATAATTTTCATTTTAATCATCCATATCATAAATGTACAATTATGCATGATCTTTATAATCAATATTTCAACATCAATGTTCTAATAGCCTCAATATGTCTCTCTGTCTGGTTGCGTCAAATATCATGCACACCATGTGATAAAATACTGTATGTATCCAGTGGAAAATGTCATATGACTGCATGTTACTGTATGTACGTACCAGCACAATGACCGAAGTCTCCAAACCCCTGTTTTTAGATAAATATAAATTCTTTGACATTTCAGTAAAAATGTTCTTACATCATGTCAATACATAATAAACATCTATTACATTCAATACAATGAATGGTTTATGTAATTCTTTAAAAAAAGAAACACCTTAAAGAGGGAAAATGGTTTGTGTGACATTTAAAGAACACAAGCTTAATTTTTTTCTTGAATGCCATGTTTTTGGTCCGAGACGCAGGGTGGTAATGAATCAATATCTGACTGGCTAATAAACAAGCCTTTGATTTCATAACACTGAGCGTCTGTTCGCTCTGTTCTTCTAAACACATTGGGAAACAGCAGAAGGGTTGTTACGCTCTTGTGAAAGACATGACAGACAGCAGCATGATTTCAGACATGGTGATTAATCACATTTTCTTGTTTGCATGGCTCACGCTCACACGGCAAGACTCCTGTCCATCAGCTTTGAAGAACCTTGAATTAACATGGCTCTTGTCGACACTGTGCTCATTTATCATTCAAAAGTATCTGAAAAAGATGTTCTGTCAATCACGTGTAAGCTTCTTTTTCTTCAACTGAAAGCAGAGCTGTGACAGTTCAACAAACAGTAGCCTGCGCCGCCTTCAAAAGCACTAATATTAGGCTGTCTCGTATGACTGTGATAATGTTTATGTAGATTTCTTCTTATGTACAAAATGGGATTTTTTTGCCTGATCTTTAGTAGGTAAGGCCTACTTTACTATGTTTAAACTACAGTTGTTTCAAGTCACAAATTTAATCAACATTAATTCCAGGTCCTTGAAATATTTAAATGGTACAGTACGTCTCATCAGAGCCACATCTAGTCAAACATCTCTTACTGCTACTCATTTTGTAACTTGGAATAAATTAATTTGAAAGTTGAATTTTAATTTCAAGTCAAGACATTTAAAAGTACACATTCAATTATTTCCCAAGTCCCAATTCTTATCCTTAGAATTTAAGCCAGCATTTTTTTTTTTTTACTTTTTCCAGAAAGTGAGAACACTGTATTTGAGGTGTAGTTTGCACAGCCCAATACAGCAAGCTGAAGCAGCTAGACTGAATTTGGGGTTGGACAGCCTATTTGTTCAAATACTGAATAGAGAATGGATGACAGAAGGATGGACTGTAAGACCATCATCACGTTTGCAATTAAATTCAAGTCAAGTCAGTTTTATTTATAAACTTATAAAAGTCGATAGAAATGTCTGTTTTGTATTGATTTTGCAAATCGACTAGTTTTATTAACTAATTTCAGTTTTAGGAGGTTTTGAAAGAGTGTTGAGGTTTCACTTCTTTTTCTGTATTGCAAAATATTCATGAGTGATTCTTGACTCTTATATACATTCACATTGTATCTTTCTTGCATGCTGTTCTGAGACAGTTTTCCATAACTTTTCAGTCTACTGTCCGTCAAACAAATAAACAGATGTTGCATCAGCCTTCTCGTCATGCAAATGGATGCAAGAGTATTCACCTTTTGAAGTATCTTTTTTAGGATAAAACATAATCCCCTGTGAATTTTGCAGACTTGTCATTTCCTTGTGAAATGTATTTACTAACTGCAATGCATTTTGTAGTTTTCTACCATGTTTATTGGTCTGAACTGCAGCATATAAAAACAACTTCAGGTAGAACGTGAAATCATCTCCATGGGAGCTCGCTTTGGTGTCATATGTTTTCATCATCACCAGCAAACATTTCCACCCAGGTGGTCTGTCACAGGTCTCCCTAGCCCAGCATTGAATTCTGGGGGTTTCACCATCAACAATAAAGACAGTGGACTTGTTTGATATGCAGAGGCATCAATATCTCCCCATAGACGGCCGGGCTGGATCGTCTGCAGGCCTGGTCATAATTGGAATGGAAAGATCTGATCATGGGCAGACACACGCCTCCAAGTGGGTAAGCAGGAAGGAGAGGGTCCCAAGTGACCTCTTCAATGTACCTGAGATGTGGGAGAGGAGGGATGTCACAGAGGGAGAGATGTGTAGCTGCATGTGAGGTGGCCGAAAGCGTAAATTAGTGTAAATGGATTGAGACGGGCTCACCATGGTGAGCAGATGGGCTTATTATTGGAAATGATGGGGAATGTGGAGGCATTATTACCCATCAGACTGGTGTCCAATCAGAGATCACGCTTGCAAACAACCACACATTCACAGAAATATACAAATATCTGATCTCTTCATTATGTCACTGTGTCCATTTTCAATATATTAAATTGTCTGTAAAAACAACATTTGTCAGCATCATTTATTTATTTCTGCTCTATAATAAAGTAACCTATATAGGGCACTTTATAGACATTTAGGCAAGACACAAGTCATAAATGGCTATTGCCATTGCATTAGATGACAAAAAAATAATAAAAACATATATATTTCACAAACTTTGCAAACCAAACATCTCACTCATTTTTTTTAATTTAAACAACAAAATAAATTATTTTCGGTTGGTTCTTCCCTGATGGCATGTAATATCCAGACAGAAAACGATTTCGAAATATACATTTAAAGTAATTCCAAAAATGGCTTCTGAAAGCCTTGTAAGCGATTATTTGGGCTTAATGATTTCTAATGAAGGCAGATTTATTTGCAATAAATATAATTTGTAATAAATACGCAGACTCACATGCTCACCAATGCACACTGTGTTTAAAAGTATTTCTATCCCTTGAGTGATGCTATAGTCACCATAAATAAGATTCAAACTGTTTTAACTGTGGCTCAGTACACTTGCTTCAGGCAGCAGGTGTATATTCAGGGTGATGGGAGGTCTCAACAGCGAACCCTCTTCCTGTGAACTCCTGCTGACCTTTTATTCTTTTTCAAATGTGAGTTGAACTGGAGTGGATCCACTGCAGGGGTCCTGGTGGATTTAAGGAGTTTAAGCTCAAAGCTTACAGAAGAAGCAGAGGTTGAAAATGCCTGCTGGAAATTGGATTGTGGCCACCCGTGTCCCCCGTGCCCCTGACGATTAATTGGACGGCTGCTTTTTGTTCAGATATTAGCATCGGAAATGCGTCTCACTTTGGGCTCCATGACAACCTCTCTGACTTCTCAAGGTGACAGGGATAGAAAACTCTGTCATGGTTTTCGTCCTTGCAATTTCTCTCTCTTTTGGTTTTGGCTTTAAGGTACTTTACTAACATGAATATATTTACAAAATGCATACACACAAACACACACACAACGAGAAGGATTTAATTTCCAAATACAACAATATTACTAATAAAAGATTAAAAAACTCTCTCTCTCTCTCTCTCATTGGTCGTTGAGCGAGAAGCTTCTTTGGCTCTATCCTTGTGAAAGTCGAGTATACTGGGAGTAACAGAAAAACGCAACATCATGTGATCTGTCTTTCAACACCTTGAGCTTCGCTGCGATCCTCACGCTGTTTTAGTCTCATTAAACTCCCACTGCGAGTCCATGAAAGAGGCTCACAGTAGTTAAAAATGATGTCTTTCCCTACTGCTCACCTGGCAATGATTAATACTTCCTTATAAATACATTTTCATTACGACATGACAGTGTAGAAAGCAAATTTTTAATGAAAGGCCAGTTTCAACACTTTACATTTTTTAAACGTAAAAGCAAATATCACTTTCAAATCCCATCTGAATAAAAGGTTGAATAAAAATTCTTTGTCAGTTAAAGCTCTGAAAATTTGGAATATGGAGGACAAGAAATTACTTAATTATAAATACATAAATGAATATATTAATACACGCATTCATACATTAATAAATAAACACATGCATAAATTCAGGAATACATAATTAAATAAATGAATGCATAATTAAATAAATTGATAAATACATGCATAAATAATTCAGTCAATCAATCAATAAATAAAATTGCGTAAATAAATCTGTCAAATATCAACTTTGTAAGATTTTTTGTCATACTTTTACTTCTGTATTTCTACATTTATTTCTGCATTTCTACATTTATTTATTTCTGTTTTTCTGTGTCCATATTTTAATAAGGTAGGCGGTCCTATTCACCTCTCAAAACATGATTGGTCAGCTCTAGAAACGCTACAGCTACTACTAGCCCTGTTTAAGATGGCGGGTGTTTTAAGAACGATTGCTAATGATTAACGATCATTAGCAAATATCATTGATCTTCAACCTGGCGACTACCTACTGTTTCGTATGGAACAAATCACAGATGGTTTAGTTCAAGTGATGAAATGGATTTTGACATTGATCCACCCAGAGGTCCATTCCAATTATTTATACATTTATGCATGTATTAATATATTTATTTATGGGTGTATTTTTTTTATTAAATTATGTATTCCTGCATTTATACATGTGTTTATTTATTGATTTTTTAATTATGCATTTATGCGTGTATTAATATATACATTTATGTATTTATACTTAAGTCATTTCTAGTCCTACATATAGGGATGCCAAAGACCGTTTAACGAAAATCATGCCACTCGTAGGACTTTCGGACAGCGATTTACGTCACAGCAAGAGCGCCTCCAGGCAGCTATTTAGCAATTTCTTCCAATTCATTGCAACGTCAGTGGCGCACCTTGTTAAAGATTATCTTTGGCCTTTTCCATTGAGCGCTGGTGTCTATTAACGCCGAGTTATACTTGTGCGTAGGAACTATGCCGTAACCTGCGATGTAACCTACGCAGAGGTTCACAGGTCGTACATACCTTCGATGCCTTCTCTGGTTTCTAGCTTTTTGTTTAAGTAATTTAATAAAAAGTAACAGTTTTTCTACTTCGATCAGCTCCAAATCCATTAAGATGCAATCAGCTTCCATTGTCGTTTGCAAACACTAGCATACACACAAAACATCGGCAAAGAAGAGCAAACACGTGAAAACACAAAGAGCCAGCTAGTGTTTTGACAGTGTAAATGCAGTACGACACATACTCTCAACGCAGAACAATAAATGTTCACGACGGTGTCATCTACGTACGTAGGCTACACCGTAGGTTACGTCGTAGGTCAGTCGCAGAAATAAAAATCGCACTTTTACTTCCATTACAGCAGACGCAAGTTTTGCATTACATTATTTAAATACTCTGATGCACAAAACGTCTTCAAGAAGCTTATTTTACTGGCATGTTGATGAACAGTAAACCAAAAACTGCTGTGAGCTGCCAGTGTAAATCTTAACATTTATTCAATACACCAGGAATTTGTACAAGGAAAATAAAAATTATTTCAGTAAAATATGTTTTTTCTTCTTAACTTTTTACTGTTCCTGTCAAATAAGCATAAAACAAAGAAACTTTTAATGTGCCAAGCCATCAGACCTGAACCGAAAACCATAACCGCGGTTCTTATTGAACCATGGCTTAGCTATACTGTTGCATCCCTATTGAAAATATCACTTATGTTCTTCAAGAATATTTAAACAAGGGTTTGTTAACTCAGGTCTGTTCTATATTAAACAAAACATGACTTATGCAAATCCAAAACTGATATCTATTCAAAATCCATGACTTGCTAAGAACTTGAATGCTAAGTTGCATGCAGAGAATACAACAGAAATATTAACATTGGTTTTTGTCTGTGAAGAAGTGAATCTTCATTTCAAGTTCTAAGTGTAGCCCAAACTATGGAAACAAGCATTGAGTGAATAATACATATGTTTTGCATTTATTTATTTTATAAGTTTATATATTTTCTTCATTTCAAAAGAAACAGAAAGCACATAAAATGATAAAATGATATATGCAATTCCATTAATTCCTTAATGAATACACTTAATTTGATATAAAAAAGTAAATATTTGAATAACATAACACACATTTTTCCGTGGAATCAACATCAAATGGCCTCTACATAAAGAAATTGAAATCTCGCGTCAATATTATCTACGATTCCAGTTAATTTTATGATTTAACCTTGAGGCTGGAGTATTTAAGTTTGCTTAAACACGCACGTGCACACACACACACACACACACACACACACACACACAGTGATGTTCTGATCAATATTGGATGTTCAGCCTTTCCCTACATTACCTCATCAACTGCTGGTTTTATAGAGACGGGGCAATATGCCAACAATTGGATCAAGGTTCCCGTAAAACCTTTACAATATCCCTGATGCACTCACTCAGGCACACCGTTCATATAGGGTGCATACATTTACCGTGCCCAGGGGGAATGAGAGAAAAGGTGAGAGCAAGATATAATGAAGAGACTTGAAAACGAATAGAAAGAGTGATCCGAGTGAAAGAATCGTGCCTTAGACCATTTAAAAAGGTCCACGTTGAGTGTTTCCTCTGTTTTTCAATGTGATCTTCAAATAAATCCTGTTCAAGGTTGTTATTGAAGGTCTCTTTTGTGAAAGTGAAATTTGCTCGGGCCTAATAGCTTGTTTTCCATTTGAAGGTGGTAAAATGGAAATTTTCTTCGGACATCAATTCCCAGCTCTTATTGAGAGAGTTTCTAAGCGTTTGTGCAACTGTACAGGAGAGAATAGTGTGCAAAGATCAAACCAAATTGACAAGGGTTCAGGCTGCTACATGCATGCAAATTAAAGATGTACTTGCTACTTCAGATGTAATGATATTTATTAACATCTGTAGGACTTGAATAGCTTTATTATGAAAGAAATCTTTTAAAAAAATGCTTCGTGTCTGAGATTTCATAGAATAAGAAGGACATTCATGATTTTCATATATGGAAACCCAAACCTGCTCATGCTACATAAAACATAAAGGTATTCCTTTTTTCTAAATTAATTTTGCCTGCTAGTTAATAAAAATGGCAAAATAACTGTCATTTGGACACATTGCCGGACACAATGTGGAGAATATTTTGAGGATGTGCTCTTTTGACTAGACCAATAGCAAATAACACAATTCTATCACAAATGTAGTTATTATCTTTAATCACAGCCTAACATAGTTCCCTGGAAATTAATACTAAAAAGGCCATTCTGAGAGAAGCATACTTCACTCTATGTTTCCTGCATTGTACATTTGACGCGTTACAGAATTTGGTCATATTCTCTTTGTGTTGTATGCTTGTATATTATTTACTTTATCACATGCACTCATTCTTGTCAGGTTGAAAATGATAGTGTATCTCAGTGTGGAGCCTCGAGGATTATGATCACTAAACGTGATGTATTTAAACCATCAGTGACTTTATGGCTCACAGTAAGGGGACATCATTTCAATGTAAGGGTGACGTAAAGAAATAGATAAAAAGGAAGATTCATTTTTCCTCACATATATGAAACACACGCGCACAAACCACTATGTCCCATTCAATTTTAGATGTCATGAGAGCCTCCTGCTAGGCGGTATTATTAAGCTTGCACATTATTTATGCAGAGGAGATTGCTGTAGCCTGATTTCACTCATAAAATGTTAATGTATTCATGAGTAAATTGTACTCTTTTAATCTCAGGATGAGACACTTATCAGGGAGCACCACTTGATTCGGCGCTTTGCTTGTATTTTGGCCTCGAACCATAAAGCAGCATTTCAAATGCTAATTCTCATTATGTTGCAATGTTCTAGGCCCTTGCAACATGCGTGATGAAGCTGTATTTTTTCAAGTTTAACTGCCAGCTTCTGATCTGTCACACTTCTGAACAGCTTTTATTGTCTTTAAGAGAAAAAATATATGATCCCACAGGCCTGACTTATCAATAAGAAATCATAAATGTACGATATTCAGTGCTTAACTGAATTCAAAGCCTAGTTCAACTCATTTTCAAAGATTAAACTCTCAAAGGCCTTCTCTTTGAGATATTGTGGGATGTAGGCAGGCATTAAGCATTCCTTTAGCAGTTTTTCAAAGGGATAGACCATCAGCCGTGATTGAGCTGTTAAAAACAGGCGGTGGTCATAAACCCGCCGCCAGCAGGCCAGCCTGCACAGCCTCATATATAAATGTCATCTGAAGGGATGTTTTGACTTCATTTTTATCAGAAAGAAATCATTATTAGAAATCTAATCATAATAACTGTACACCTAATACATTCAGTGTTATTTTTCATATTCCGAAACACAGCCCTTCCCAGCAATCCAAAAAAACATGGTTCTGGGTGTATTAAACATAAAACAATCCCTCGGTAGGTGAAAATTACCTTTCTGAGGGTTGCCATGCAACCAGTGCGCCGTTATAAACCCTTGTCATTTGCACAGCCAAACCAATATCTTAAACTAAGCCAACACACATCAGACTGTGCCGTTACTGTGCCCCACGTGATTACATCTTCCCTCTGTGAGACAGAGATACCGCCCTCCAGTCATCCCGAATGCAGACGAGAGGTGGAACATTAACTGAGCCTTTCAACCAATCCCACTTTCACTCGCTTTCAGTAACAGCTCAACAGACAAAGATTCGGGAGCAGAAAGCAAATGAAACACATTCTGATAACAGGGAGCTTACAAACGTTATTGATTTTTTTCAATGTAAAGTAATTATTAGTTAGAAGTGTGATAAAGCAGAAAGGTGCACATAATTATTAAATGAAGGTTTCCAGAACACTGCTCTTGTTTGGCAATGGTTAAGCAAAAACAAACTTGTTCCACTGGTTAAGCCAATGTTACTATGTCGGCCTGGTTTTGGCTACTCAAACAAACAGAGAAATGTTTTGAAAACACCACAGGGAAAGTGCTTGGGAAATTTAGCCTAATAGCTTACTTATTGTTGTGTTTGCATGTAAAGCTGAGAGAAGAGATCAGTCTAAACTAAACCTTTTGAGATGTTTATGTAAATATGTTGCAAATAATTTACATTCATATTGATTTTAAGATGTGCATCCAAAATATATAAATATTAGCAAACACGAATGTAATAATAATAATAATAAAATTGTAATATTAATAATAATTATTATTATTTTAAGTAAAACCCCAGCCACAAAACCTTGGCAAAATGGCAAAAACAGATCCTACTTAAACATGAAATCGTAGTAATTCACAAGAAATAGTTAAATTGTATAATAGTTATTAATTGCTATTAAATAGTTTTATTTACAGTCACATATAATGTTTTGATGTTGTGTAGCTCAAATGACAAAGTTGTAATTTCATATAAACATTTGCTTCATAGGCAACTGGGTCTATATATCCATAAAAATGTTTTTGTTTGTTCATAATTTTTTTGTCAACGAGCATGCATTTCAACCAATAATACTGATATTAAATTGTTTGAGTGTTTGCCCGTAGTCCGCGCTCCAGCAAAGATGAATGTCAGAAGAACTTGACAATTGCACAGACAGATCATCATAGTATATTACAAACAGCAGTCATCCACCTCTTAAAGCTCTGAATCTTAGCAAACCTCTCCCAAGTCATTCAAGTCAGTCTTAAAAATGCATAATTCTTCAACCACATCAATAGAAAACATGTCAGGTGAATTCCCCTGGTACACCGCAGGCTGCGCTACACGCTTCATACCGAGGCTGGACTACATTAAAAAGAACGTGAAGATTTGTTTGGAAGCCGATAGCGTGTGACTGAGGCGAGAGAGTCTATCCTCAGAGTGATGCAAAGTGCTGCCGGTTCTGTGATAAAGCATTTAAGCCATCAACATGTGTAATGAACGGTAGAGCCGGAGGACCTGCTTAGAATATCTCACCAGCGTTTCAGGCTGATAAGATTGAGCAAAACACCTCTGGTGGACTTCAAAAGCTCCAATCAGCCTGACAGATTTGTGCACCCGTGATGCTAAATGCCTTCTGATCATGTTCTGAGCCCATTTCATTGCAGAACCAACTTCCTCTCGGAGGTGTTTATGAATTATTGGACATGGGATTGTTGGTTATACATTGCCC
The DNA here is from genome assembly GCA_029783895.1 of Triplophysa bombifrons. Lineage (NCBI taxonomy): Eukaryota > Metazoa > Chordata > Actinopteri > Cypriniformes > Nemacheilidae > Triplophysa > Triplophysa bombifrons. Next base: position 13,297,748 of record CM056455.1, read on the forward strand.
TATATCCCTATATCCGGAGGTGACCAAAGGGAACGGTGCTTTTGATGGAGGCACTTTCCATTTACGCTTCTGAATATGAGTTTTGATTGAACTGTGTTTGATTGATGTTGGAAAAAGTGGTGGCCCACAAAACCCCTAAAAACTACTCATTAGGGAGCTGGTGGTTAAAACGGGCAACTGTGATTGAAGTTAATTGAACTGCTCAGAATTTGCCATCAAGCCTCTTTTGTTGGTCATTGCCCAGAATCCCCTTCAACGTGAACCCTTAGTACTAATGGCCTATAAATGTCAATCGTCAACAGCATCATGTATACAGGCAAAGTAGCCGATTAAAAATGGATGTGACGTTTAAAAACACAATGCATTTAACAATCGAACTTGGTGGGAGACAAGAGGAAGGGGTGGACGGCATATGTAAAGATATGAATGCACATTTGTGAAACTACTGGCTTCCTGTAGCCCGTATTTATACACATGAGTGTTTTCAGTGAACAGCAGGCCCAGGAAGCAGACCTGAAGATACAAGAGTAGCTCTCAGTCCTGTCTGAGGTGATAATGTGATGAGGTACGATATGATTTTCAACCTCAGGATCTGTTAAGATTGGCTTTACTGTCTTTATGTTTTGGGCCAAAATTTCATTCAACGGAAACACAATGCAAAAGTAGAAATTAAGTTCCTATGAAGATACTCTCTGCAAAATATGCAGACCGTTGGGAACATCATAATTAATTTGAGCATTGCGAAGGCCGATCTTGTAAACAAACACAAACAAACACACTTCTCCCGCTACTACCTGACAACTGACGGAGCGTGTGGGTTCAGAGACTGCACTCCATGGGCTGTTTTTCTGCAGATAATGTGATGTATGTTTGTCTGTTTAGTAATGAATCACTCCTCTGGCGCGGCAGAAAAAGCAGTTGACTAGAACCTCGGTTACTGGAGAGACACAGGCAGAGAATAAGAGCCCATCCATCCCCCATTGTGTATCATCACGCTGGCATCACGCTGTAATTGATTTTCCTCTCCCCTTTGACGGGGGTGAATTGCCCTGCATAAATTGTCACTGTCAGGCAGCACCACACACACACACATACATCACTTGTCACTGATTGTAACGAACATGAGTTCACGGGTTCTATAGAGCGACACAGAACAGGGTGCAACCATCAGGGGCATCAGGATTTTGTTGTATGTACTGTATGGGATCACTGATCAACAAGACCCGCCCCAAACTTACGCTATTGGTTGAGCTAGTTTTGAAATGTTGAGCTGGTCTGGATGTTCAAACAAATGGTGAAAAGAATGAGGGAAAAAATATACTTTTATCCAAAGCGACCTACAATGCATTTACGTTGTGTTCCCTGGAAATTAAACTTTTGCTTTACCAGGTCGCATCTTCAAAATAAGCTGGGGTGGTTTACATACTACATGTTTATAAATAAGAAACAAGTAAAACAGAACGAATAAAGAAAAGCAAACAATACAATATGCATTATTTTTGAGTCACCTGAGAGGTTAAGCATTGGTGTTTTGTTGAGCATTCGCAGCATATAACATCGAGAAGTATAAATGTTTGTAATTGCATTTGCGAGCACTGTGTGAATTGTATAAAGCTAGAATGTGATTATTTAATCAGACGGATACACCGCGGTCAGAGGGGGGCACAGGTCTCTGCAGGGCACCGAACAAATTGGCTGGTGAGAAATGCTATTTTGGCAAGGTTTTTTTTCCTCAAAACCTGAACGTTCACCCCTGCAAATGAAGTTCTGTCTGTGTTAACACTGTAAATAAAGTATTCATGAATTCCATTTGCAAGTGGAGAGTGCTGCGGTTAATTATCTCGCAGAACAAAGTTAATACTGCCGCATTCCCATTTTGCATTACATGATAGCATGAAATCTTTCGTGTTTAATTTTTAAACATTTGCTCTGAATACTGCCATTTTAAAGCCGTTAGTACACTGTGGAATAAAAAAGTTCAGAGGCCATTACAAAAATTCAAACTGATTTTATTAATTGAGTAATTTTTGTGTGTAATGCAAAAAAAACTTTACATAAAATGATCCATGTAACCAGGCGATTTGTTAAAATGATAGAATCGATAAAGGAGTTTGACACTTTGCACAGGCACGGTTTGGACAGTTGTGAACCAACTTCTCTCAGCCGTACATCATTCTGCACATCTACAAAAATTTGAGGCCTTCATATTGCTGTTTGGTGGTATGACATCTACGATCTCTGCATATTTTCATAAATATATTTCACTTGCTTCTGATGAGAAATCACTTAAGAGCCAAAGTGAATTGGGATGTTTTACAGATCTAATAAAGCAGATGTATTTCTAACAAAATAAAATTAATAAAACTGTTTGAATGTCATAATTATTTTTTGCATTTAACTGTGTGGGGTTTATGTAAATGAGGGACTATACAGAATTCTGTTGAAATGTGTTTCCAGTGTGTAAGTGCAAACATCTGTCTCTTGGCAACTTAACACATAAAGAAATGACATGCGATGGTGATTATAGTTTAATGCACTTTACTATGTGAGAGGAGAGACCATGCAGTTAAGACTGTGGTTCTCAAACTATTGCGTTGTAGAACCCCTTGTGTAGAACGCATCGCTTTGCGGCCACTGAGAAATCACGGTATCAATGTACCAAACTCCTTTATTGATTCCTTATAAAAACTTAAATCTTACACTTTAAAGGAGGGATGAATTAAAATCACAATTTTAACCCAAGCTTTTTTTATATAAGAGGAAATCGTATTCACACGTACATCATGTAAGTGTTAGAACCTTGTTACTGAGATTATATCTGTTATTGACACCAGGCACAGCGAACGCCTGGTTCTGGAATGCACCTATCTATGACGACATTGATAGGTTGAACACCCCCTCCATAAAACAATATCAATGACTTCTTCTCTAGCCCCGTCCACTGGTCCGCGCATGACAATTCTGAAGTGGCGCGGAACTAGATAGAGCGAGCAAGCAATAAACAGACATTCCGTTAAAGATAGCTAAATATTGTGCCACCCCTGGTTGTGGAAGAATGCAGTCGCTGCATAACCTTCCTTCGGATTCCTACATTAATTTTGAAGACGTTCCAGCTCATGAGGGAAAAACATGGAGGATTCCTTCGTGAACAAGGCAGAGATCGACACTGGTTTTGTGGAATGACTCAAATTAAAAGTAGTGCTGTGTCGTGAATATTGAATCCGATAGGAATGGTGCAGCGATCTTATGTAAGTAAAACATTTTTGTACTATTTTTGTCACTATTGCTTTGCTAGAGATCGCTTGATGTGCCCTGACCACTATCGCACAAGATTAATATTACCTTGTGACCTCTAGTCATTTGAAATACTTGCAGAGGTTGTCTGTGATCTTAAGCCCATGCAAATCGCCATCTCTGTGATTTGGTGGGCTCATATGTAATTTTATCCTAGGCTGCTTTGAAGTGTTTTGGTATTTTTTCGGGTGCTGGGTGATATTCATAAGTTACCGAGAGTCTCCCGTTTATTTATTTATCATGGAAACTCTCGTAACTTTAGAGACCCGCAATCGCGGTGATCTTTTGTCTAGTTTGGGATCACTGGTCTCAAATGCTGACAGGTCATATACCATTAAACGCAATACAACTATAGGCTATACAAACTATACGCAAAGCATTGCCATCACATCCATGAAATAACTCAGTAAATTTGAGTAAAATCATCCCGTGCGAATGCGTCACATGAAATTCTGATGTGGGGACGTCATTTATAAATCACAGGAGGTCTACAGATCATACTGATGCTGTGCGAAAACTGGGAATGGTTCTAATGGGAAACCTAACGTACGTCTCTAACGATATTCAGAGAAGCCTCCAACTACCCAAACCGCTATCCAATCAAAGCAGTGGGCGTTTACTAATAAAGTCTTCAATGCGGCACACCCATTAAAACTGAGTGTTTGCAGAGCTGGCCTCAAAACCAGAGTAGAAAATTGTCTATTACTTACTGATTTTGATGTTTTTAATTGTAAAAACCACACAAACGCATGAGCAGACCTCATATAACAGTATAAAACAATAAACAAGCACACTTCATGAGACCTTTTATATTAATTAAACCAAAAACTATTCTGTTATACAAATCGAAAACATCAATATTTTTGGTTGGTTTTCTTATTTTCTGATGTTTGATAATGCCACCAGATCTAACCCCCTCCCCCCCCCCGGATTCATCTTGCCCCCCCATCTTTGAGAACCACTGAGTTAAGACACATAAAACAGTAAAATCAGAGTTACATAAGAAATTAGTACATCGGTCTACTTGACTGCCAAAAAACATATTCAGGTCTTTCATTGATGTGTTCCACAGAATCCCTGTGGAATTAAAACAACATGTAGCACCTTATTATGGCAATATGACATAGTAAAATGAAAAAAAGAACTAGCCAGAACATCTAGTTTTAACTGGTGGTTCAGCCAGATTATTATCAGTTGAACTGCTTGAGCTTCTGTACACAAAACACAAACATGTAATTATAATTGGCAAAATTATAGCCTATTTTCACTGGGTTAATACAATAATAAAAAACACAAATGCTTTATCAGATAATGCAAAACAAAAAGTTTACTTGACCAACATAGCATGAATTTTTAATCAGTCTTTCATTTGACTATTTTGCCAATTTTAATGACAAAAAAGGCAGCCAACCACAAATGATATGAACCAGATTTTATTGTTGAAAACTAAAAATTCTTCATGCCTTTCAGAGGTAATTCATTAGCATGCTTGTTGTATAAATAATTCAGTTTTTCACAGTGACTAATGTGAACCCACCAGCAAATCCAGTGTTTGGTGTTGGTAATTGTGGCCTCTAATTTTGGTTTGTGCCTTGCTTTTTTTGCACATGCTAATGACCTCTAAGAGCAAAAGCTTTAAAATTTTAAGATCCAGAACATCACACAAACCAGCGGTTTATGAGTCAAAATGCACCATTTCTTAAACAAGAATTAAGGCAAATTTGGGTCACCGTCTCTTGTGGAGTTAAATGTTTTAGTTTCAGACTCCGAGATAAAAGCCAACTGACGTCCAGACTTCTATCAGAGTCAAGATTGCCGCTCAAAGTCTTTCTCTATTTTAGACGCAGAGGTTGTCAGAAGCATTTGAGTCGAGATAATCCGAGAGCCGACTTTAATCACATCTTCCTGGCTCCTCATTTTTTAATTAAAGACATGTTTCACTCTGTTTCTCTGTGCATATTTATCAAAGCAGCAGGGCGCCTGTGCTGCCGGATCCATGGAGGTGGAACTGTTTTTCCGTTAGAATCAGAGAGGCATCGTCGCATGGAAAAACCTGTCAAAATAACTTGAGGAAAAGGTGCAGATCAAAAAACTGCCATAAGATTCATGACAATTCTTACTAGCACCTGGACTTACTTGTCAATTTAAACTCTAAATTTACTTTTTTGGTTAGTTTTTTTTAACAGGATTGAGTGCTATGGAATGATTAAGAATAAGTTGTAAGATCTGTGTGAAGTGATTGTAACAAAGTATATCATTAATGTGTCATCATGCTTTCACTGTGACTTATTTGCTACTACACATTATATCACAAAACAATCTGATTGTAAAGAGAACATAACATCTTTCCATATCTTTCAAGGTAATCCACAGCAAATCCAGTGTAAATTAGCATTTAGACTTCAATAAATTTTAATCTTACCCCATGGGCACAAATGCGATCCTATAAACTTGTATTTAAAGTGTGTAATTTCTGCCACACAGAATGCAAAGTTTTAAAGGAGTAGTTCACCCATAGTCATTTTTATTCCTACTATGGAGGAATCAAGTCAATAGGGACCATTTTTGAGGTGAACTACTAATTTAAACCTCGATTTTGTCATGATTATGTGCTGCGTAGCTAGATCAGAACAAAACCCTCCATATACTGTATGAATCTGAATTTTTTCCACATTTGTGCATGACAAGATTTTGTAAAATAAGGCCTATCCCATCACGCAACACTTGAGCAGTCACCCGCCACTTGTCGCTGTCTTCCCTGGACCATTTGCACAGATTATTACCCCGACAACCAGGCTTGTCATCACCCACGTCTCTCAGACTCGCACCGCAGTCAGTTCCAGGCTGAGCAGCCTGCTATCATTGTCCCTGAGCCTGCAAATTACATTTTTAGGGATGACTGTAAGTGTGAGCAGATACATATGGAGAGTCATTAGACCATCCTTTCCACTGTCACGCATGGACTCTATCCATCTTAGCAGCGAAGACCACAGTGAGCAATTTACATCTTGCATTACTATTAACGTTTTGCCATTGTAAGTGTTTACATACAGCAAACATGTTGCATTTAACTTATGTTTATTATATAAATAAACAAGAGGAAATATTGTGTTGCATTGATCAAACTAGCAACTTTGCTGTGATAGCCTGTGACCAGATGCTGCTGTGACATTAAAGAGGTTCAATTTGTGCTCTTTAGAGTTGAATCCCAGTTTATTAGCAGATTGAGGCTGCTGTTGTAAATTTTGACAAAAGGTTTCTTTTGAAGTAAACGTGTCTGTCTGTTAGGAGCAAAGCGTGATACCGGGCAGGCAGAAGCGTGCCGGGAAGACAGGAAGACCAAATTCTCTCATCTGACATTCAGATCAGAGTGATGGCGATGTCTGCTGTGTTTTGTGTCAGCTCTGATATTTCATTATTCCAGGGCAAGACAACATCTGAACCAACCGCCTGTCAGTTAATAAGAAAGGCATTTATTTCCCTTTTTGTCTATTCCCTTCTTCCTCTATCTCATGATGGTACGCCAGTAAAGTTCAACGGTGTCACATGCAGTGAGAATGCCACTCATCACTTCAACAATGCAAACTGCTGCGACCATTTCCTTCACTTCAATCTCACTCACGTATGTGTGAATAAAGACAAATAATGCTTGGTGATATTTAATAATTAGATTAGTACATAATGCATCATGAAGATATTGATGTGTTTTGTCTTGTGGCCTACTGTGTTTTTGTGTTTTAAAGTATTTTACCTTATTTTAGGTTTCTCATATAACAAGGTAAGTATTATAATCAATATAAGGATATAATGCATTAAGAATATTGTGAGAATATATTATATAAACACAAGATCACATACACTTTATTACATGCTATAGCATTACTGTATGGACTGCACTTCATTTTTTATGATTTGAAATGCAAATTACTATTCTATATTTTTTTTGTATTTTTATAGTATTTTTGTTGTTATTTAATTGTTTTAAGTTCTTGTCATTTTCTTACTTTTATATTATTTGTTCTTCTGTTTGTTCTTTCTTGACTTTACATGAAGAAGCTTTCCAGAATACAAACTGTAAAGGCCAATATAGAAATAACATTTGATTTAATATTAAGTGTCCAAATGTCTAACAGAATCATTCTGAATTTAAAAAAAAAAAAACTGAAAAAAAGAATATCAAAGAATATATAGTTTTACTCAGTATTTTTTATTTATTTGATTGTTTGTATTTTATTCGATTGTTTTTGTTGTTTGTTGTAATGGAAAGCATGGACATTTTCACCATTGGGCTTTAGGACCCCTATAGGCTTAAAAAATCACTTAAATCACTGTCATCCTTTATAAGAGGTCCAATGGTAATCAAACTCTCAGGGTCAGTGGAAGAATGGAATACATTGCCTGAATTACTCTATTATAGAGAAAGATAGATAGTCATACATCCAACATCAGAAATGTAAATGCTTTGTCAATCTGTCTTCAGCTTGTCTGCTTTGAAAGAGCTATTCAGGTCATGTGAAAGCGTCTCTGGAGGTGCACGTGCAGGTTCGCCAAGGGGTCAAGGGGGTAATGAGCTTTGTCTCCCCATGCATGGCAAATAAGTGGTGCATCAGAGAGCTGGCAAGCGGCTGCCCGTTCCCCTGGCGCCCGTGTACATGGAGAAGCGTGTTCCCGCTTATACAGGGGACATAGCATTGTTTTACCTCTTGGCGTCATGCCACAGCGTGTACTAGCCCGCCCCGACTGATCTTCATAGGGCATTAGCTCAACCACTACCGACTGACATAAATGAACAGCAAAGAACGACACAAAAGAGAAATTTGTACAATGCAATATTGTGATTTTTTTATATGAAAAATTTTAATGCAGCTACTTAACATGCAATAGATTTCGTGACTGAACTACAATTGGACTTGATTAAACTGTTATTTTAAGAGACTTGAAATGGATCAGTTTAACAGTGTAGCACAGTGTATTTACATCCACTCTCCCTAGAACACTTGTCTTCTCTGAGAGAGTAATTACCAGCCTTATTGAACAAAATTATATGAATTCATTACATATCATACTTTAGTATCTTGATTCCTGCAATAATCTAAAAAACTCAGTTTCTGGTGGTTACTGTAACATATGGTACATTACACCGAAGACCAGCATAAGGAGAATCAAGGTTTTCATACAAATTTTACACAAAACAACTGTCCATCTGTTTCATCTAAATAAGCATGTTTATTAAAGCACATAGAGCTGATGCCGGGCAAAAGAAAGTAAGGACACGCAACATAAGTGGCACTGAGAAAAAGATCTGCAATTATGGGGTGCTTTTCAAACTGTATATTTACTGTATACTGTATACACTATGCACTTGTTGGATACTTTTCCTTTACTATACCAACTAACAGAGGTTTTAACTGGAAGTGTAATAAATAATGTTTCAGCTCTAAAATATCTATGCAAAGATTGAAATATATGCTTGCAGCATTTAGAAATGTGAAGACCTGGCGATCTGTGGGTAAAGCTCACTGTAGATGGAACAATTAGACAATATCCTAAGAGGTCCAATACAGTGTCATTTGAAAGCCAATCTGATCTACATTGCATGGATGATCCATAAGATCTGATTCAGTATTTGACCTGTGATTTGACGGATCGGCCTTTGCATTTGGCTATTGTAAGCACTCACTCATGCATTGTGAATCTTCAAATCCCTATTCAAGGATTCAGCCAATTCAATTTCTGAAATGGCCATAGTATAGTGCATTAGATAATGCAGTATGCATAAAAAAAGAAAATGTCATTAGTCCCTTAGAAATGTATATAAAGTACATTGTGTACCTTTACCGGATTAAGTTCTTTAAATCTTTAAGTAAAATCAAACATAAATGCAAAGCTAAAAGTCATTAAAACTGGTCGCTTTGCTTAACTCTGTAATAAATGTTTAGTGTTATGAGTGTTGTGTGCTTGCCCATCATTTTTCTTTCCTTTTAGTGTTGCAGCATGCTACTGTAAAAATCTTCTTGTTTTTAATGAGATGACACCCTTCTGCACTTTTAAAACTTTTAAAAACTACTGTAATCAAATAAACATGTCATGTCGACCCTATTGAATTGAAAACTCGAATGGGGGACTTCATGCATAAGTATGAAAACACAAGTAAATGTTCTTGCATAAAAGTGCGCAATAGCAGAAAAGAGTTTCATCCCTACCCAACAAAAAAAACAGAGCACCAAAGCTTGATCAGGCGGGCATGTTCATTTCCAAGGTTTGATTGGAGAATGGCACACAAATACACATCAACACTGGGGATGAGAGGCAGAGGATCTGGGCTAATGGGAGATGATGAGATCTGTCATGTGTCGGAGGGATTGCTTCCTCCCCCGCTCTGGTGGCCATGGTGCCAACTGATCTGAAAGGTCTCGCACATAAACGGGATTAATGCAGAACCCCATTGGCAATCATTACACATTCTCTTTAAAGCACGCACCACAACTCCAAATAAGCATTTGGCCTGCCGGTTGTAAATAATTCAAAGCAGAAAATTGAAAGTAAAATCGCAAAGGGAGTGGATTTGGGGAAAAGAGGAAGGAGACAGGAGGGGAGGGAAGTTTGCGAGATAAATAGGAAAAAGAGAGGGAAAAAAGAGATTCATGAAGAAATTGTCTCAAAGCAGATGGGATAAATGTAATGAGTTTCATGTTAGTTTGTCTATGATTTTTTTGCACCCCCAAAAGAATAGGCTTTAATCCAGGCTTGTCAAATTGTAATAACTGTTTACCACACGCTGGGTTCAATTAGTCAGCTTTAGGCCGAATACATGCTATGGTTCACTTTTTTAGCTTAGCCCACTACCAGTGATAAACAAATTTCTACTGTTTTATTTACTATTTTTAATTGAATTAAATAAGTGATATGATTTTTTTCAATTTTAGGTACAGTTGCCTATGTGATTTCTGGGAAACGTTGTTGAAAAGGTAAACAAACACATACATTTTTTTATATTTCCTTGATGTCTGTCCTTCTGTGTGTGTTGAAAACATCTTATATGAATACATTCCTCACTTAAAGAGATAAAACAAAAAGGAATCACTGATTTAGGACCGCTTGTAATGTCATAACATTGAAGCCATGCTCGCCGTGTTTGCCATATTAACATTTACATTTACATTTAGGCATTTGGCAGACGCTTTTATCCAAAGCGACTTACATTGCTTTATCCTATACATTTGACATAGGTATTTGCAATCCCTTGGGATCGAACCCACAACCTTACGTTGTTAACGCAATGCTCATACCACTGAGCTACAGGAAAACATATTAAAGAGTACCTAGCATATGTTTTTTTAGGCCCTACTTTGGTTTATGGAGTGTCCAACAACAAGTTTATGTACATACAATGTGTTTAAAGACTATAATGTCGTAATAATAGGCAGTTATTTGTACCTTACTTCTTGACTGACTCTCAAATGATACGTTCCGCGATTCATCCGTCTAGGCCCCGCCTACCCACTAACCTTGTGTCATGTGATTGGTCAGACGGTGTAGTCTGTTGTTATTGGTCAATTGTCGCAAATGGAACCCCACTACCATCATTACAGGATAACGGTTTACATGTGGTTGGATGTCATGTATATTACAGTATATGTGTAGTTAGAGATGGCGGCGATTTTACCGTACCAATTTGAGCCCGAGTCTGACGAGGAAGAAGACGCTAATCCACAACAAACTCCATTACGACTGGAGCAGGATGTTTGTCAGTGGCAAGTGACAACTACTGTCATAAAAACTCCCAGTGTGACAACAGGCATGTTGTGCTTTTGCTCATCAATGAAATAAAATATATTTTTTTTCTTAAAATACTATTAATACGTTAGTAATACTATTATTTCGTCTTAACTGAGCACTGTCATGACATAGCATTTTAGAAAGCCGACGTTATGAAAAATGATTGTAGTATCACCCAAATATATCTATATAGGTGCACAGGCGGCAAATGTATCAAAATCCAAAGTTAATAGCAAGATAAGCAAACTTTAATACCCCTTAAATAACGGTACATGCTAATGTTAGCATTATATGCATTAGCTAAAAACAGACATACGGTACGAAAATATTTCTTGAAGTTAAGACAAAAGTCAATAGTCACACTTACAGGTTGTGATTCGGTGGAGCTAACAGGTCCAAATAGAGTTGGTATTGCCCCTCTTTAAGGATAGTCGTTTCACATACACTGCAGTGAACGCGCCAAGATTATTAAACCAATGTTCGGTGAAATGACGCGCGCACAGTTAAACTCTGGGGTTATACTCCTCTGGTATCGTTTGAAAAATGAATTGTAAGCAATTTTTCCCTCAGAAGTTCTTCCTTTGGTAGTTGAAATAAGAAGGAATTATTTTCACACCGTAGAACACAGGTTTTTAGACATGATACACACGCATCACAACGAGCGACAGTGTTTGGGGGAGGGGAGATACGTTTTCGTTGCAGTCTCTGCAAACGTAGGCGGGGACTATGTGTAGTGACGTAGATACACAGGTGAACTATTCCACGTCTCGTTTGTTTGATTTTGACTCCCATTTTTACAAGCAAATAACTTTGTTATTTATTCACCCTCGGACTTACAGCTTGGCAGACAGCTTACTTTCAAACACGCCAACATAACAGACTGCATGAAATATCATTTTCATGATCTCATGCTACCTACTCTTTAATAAGGAGTTATCGCATGAAAAAACGATATCTTACCACTGCCCATTTTGTCTCTAAATTCTCCCAGTAGATTCTAACAACACAACACAAATGTCTTAAAGAAAGTAAATGGCTATTTATTTAAAGTCGGGAATTTCCTTATTAAATAGTGAGTGAAAGTTAATCATCATTACAGTTCACAACATAATATGACAAATGTGCGCATTCTGAAATCTAAATACAGATATGTATTGTACGTTCATATTACAGTTTTTCACCATGTTGTGTTATAAAACATTGTTTTCTGTTTGTATAAACAATAAAAGGAATTTGTGAAAGGCATGTAGGATATTTTGAAGCAGTTAACATTACACCCTAGGTGGTGGTGAAACTGACATTTGATTCATAAACATGTAGCCTACAAATAACAGTCTTATGCAAGTTGACATGCCCGTGAATGCTATATAATTTGTGATGGAGTCTGAAGGGGATGTAGATCACTCAAAGGCATAGGCCTAAGTAAATACAGTTTATTCAGAGTAATAATACTGACTGTGTCTGTTCTTAATGCTGTGAAGCTTTATTACTAAACATTTACATCTGTGATTTTACAACAGTGTGCAATACATGTTCACCCGAAGTTAACTTTCATTCTGTGTTTGGTAATTGGTCTGGATAGTGGCTAATAATATAGCCTAACCATTTATAACTCTTTTTTATTTATTGATTCGTAATATTACTTATTTTATAATCATTTGTATTAAATAAATAGTTTGTTAAATTTTGTTGTATGATTTTATTATACAAACAATTTGGTAAATGGGTCGTGTAACTTTATGGGACATCTAGCGATTGAACTTGGTATTGCAATCTAAATTCAAAATATTGGTTAGGCAAGTTCAGCCAAAGCTTTCGGTTATTAGAAATAATCTGCGGGAAATATATTCTTTGCATATGTGTAGCGGAAGTTAAATTCGGGCCACAAAAGCATGCATCTTGGGTTGTTTTAACCCAGCTGATGGGTAAATATAGGACAGAACACATGGGGTTAATTAATTTTAACCCAGGGAATTAATTCATTGTTAATTAAAAAGAACGAAACCAAAATTAATAATATTTCAAAACTAGCTTAACTGCTTACGTTATAGATATCAGAACCAGCGGTGTATTTCAGAAGGACTGGCGAGGTGAGGTTGCATTATATACTCGTTATAGGCGTTATAATCGGGATACATGAGCTCATGACTCAGTGGTTCCCTGAAGCCCACGTCTCCAGAAACATCCAAGTTGTGCAAGTTTTTGCAGGATCTATTGATATAAATGCAATGTAAATTACACAACTGAGTCTTCAGAGATGTATAAAGAACTTACACAATAAAGCGTTAAGATTTTCTTATCTTAGAACGAGCTATTTCTATCTACATACACCGCGGGGGTCCCCTCGCAAATAATTCGCCATGTTCTGTCAGCCGTCGTAGTGTTTAGAACGGGAGGGGTGGAGTGAGTGAACTGAGCGGTTAGTTGCACTGTCGCAATAATGACATTGATTTCACTGTCTGGAACTTTAAACAGACGCTATCTTATTACCAACAATAGATTGGAACTTTAAACACATACATAATCGTCTAAATAACACTTAAAAAAAAAAAAATTGTGAGTTAATAAAGGAAATAGGCTATGCAGCTTTTCAGCCTATTGCCTTTGACTTCCACATCGAATTCAGTCAGCTCGAGCGGCGATGCACTGAGTTGTTTGACCCAATGAGCTTGGTTAATACGTCTGGGTGGGGGTGCATTAATTCAACTCTGAGCGAAAATGACCCAGACTAGATTATAACCTAGCGTTTGGGTTACACAGAACTACCAAAAACCACAGAGGACTGACAAAATAACACCCAAAAATGATGGTAGAAAAGCATTTGGGTAGGAAAAATAACCCAGGGTTTTTTAGAGTGTGCATGCGCAGTAACGTTTGTTTAAGTTGTTGCTTCGAAACTGTCAATTCTGCCCAAAATAAACATGGTACAAATAACATCTTTAACTTCCTTTACATGTAACTTAATTTTAGATCATTGTTTTGACTTTAAGTCAATGATAATGAGGCCGGTTTGGTAATGGCCATACCAACATGGCGGCTCGAACACTTCCTGTGGCTTCACCTTATGCTGTTTTTTTAATGTTAGTTCGCATCACTGTCATTTAAATATATCAGTGTTGGTCTACCTTTTACTTTTGGGTAATACCTGTGAAAAGAAAAGCAACGAGCAAAGACTTTCCAGCGATGCAGACCTGCAATAATATTTTTTCCAGCAGAGACACCAGAGATCAAGAAATCGTCGATCGTAACATTGGCTTTTGCTGTTTAACAGAACTAAGATAAGCTGTTGATGTTGTAATATTAGCTGTGACGATAGTAACGGGCCGTTTTGAGTGTCAATTGATCCATGGAGCTAGTCTGATGCTTTTGTATAACGTTACTCGTGTTGTCTTCGCTTGTTTTTCATTTGCATTAGGCCCTATTAATATTTTGCATGGTCTCAGTTATAAAGACATGTCCATTTCATAAACGTTCTTATTTCTATGGTGGAACAATGCAGAGAGCCGTATAGCTATCTTTTGCATACGATACTTATTCGTTTTATTGTTAGTTTGGTCGTCGATTTCAAATATCAAAAGCAGTTTTCAAAAGTAGCTACTGGCCACCTTTAAATGACTCGTAAATGTATTACACGTATGACAAATAATACTGTAGTTACCATTTTTAACATTCTCTAACTGCATTTATTATTTTGGCAACATTTTAGTATAGGGACCAATTCTCACTATTAACTAATTGCTTATTAGATGTTATTTTTAGCTTAGTGGCTTTTTATTAGTACTTATAAAGCACATATTCAACATGGACATATTCTACTTCCCTAATAATACCCAAACCTAACAACTACCTTACTAACTATTAAGAAGCAACACATTAGTAGTTTACTGAGGCAAAAGTCATAGTTAATGGCTTATTAATTCCGAGAATTGGACCTTAAAATAAAGTTTGACCAATATTTTAATTTTTACAAACTGTTTACAATCATTACAACCAGTAATTAAAACTTTTAAAGTAACTTTTTATGTTTTTGCTTTCAGAAGTTTATCTTTACATTAAGCGTAATATTTTCATTTAGGCTCATTTTGAGCACAGATGTACTGTCTGCAAAAGTATATTGTCAGTTTAAATGCTATTGCTTAGTTAAATATTTGTATCTATTTATATCGCTGCGTACTTTTACCAACAAAGGCTATCTGTGGGAATAACTATAGATCAGTGGTGGGCATTCTGTGTTGTGACGACGGAACTTAATGCTTATGTTTAAAATCTTGTGCAAAACAATTCAGCCCCTGGCCTGACCCTCTTATAACACATACAAACAGTTTTACTTTAGTTTAAGACGAGTAGTTAGTACCTTGAATCCGATAACTTTGACTTTTCCGGGGACAGCTCCAGTCCAGGACAGAACACCAAAAACCAGGACTGTCCCCAGAAAACAGGAACGTCTGGTCACCTTGTGTTACTGTGAAAGACGAATAAAGACACTGGCTGTTTAACGTCAAACTTAAAAGTAGCCAAATTGAATGCTGAAACATGGATCTCTAGTTTCGGGTTTTCTCAGTAGATGTGGTTTGTTGAGTAGCTTAACTCACTGTACAATTCATTATGAATTTGCTTAAGTGGTGCTTAAAGGTTTTCAGATAGTAAGAACATTTTGCATGCAGATCAGTAGAAACGATTAAATGAACCTAGCTGAAAGCCCTGTTTGCAGCGGCACTGTGGGTAATCAGTTTTTGGCTGTAACCTTAAAATGATATCAAGAGTTTCAGGTCCATTCTCAGACTCTAAACCACCTTCTATTAACAGAGCAATGAAAATAGGTGTTAAAACATGAGTATTGATAAGTTGTTAACCTGAGCATGTTAGACATGAAAGTGAATGAATTCTCACATCGTGGATAACCAATTCCCTCACATCAGACATCAGCATGACCTAACTTCAAAAACATGCCACAACACTAAACCAAAGCCAAATATTTAACAACAACAAATTGCAGAGATCATGTAATTGATTTAATACATTCTCCCTCAAAAGCCAATTCACTGTTTGAGACATATGGAGTAAATACATTCATTATTCCAATTTAAGATTTAATGTTCAAAAGGACTTTTTGAAGGAAAGGTAATATGATCATACACAGAGTTAGTAGAATCAATTACAAATTTGGAATCGGAGTCGAAAGGCTAGGAATCAGATCAGAAACAAAAGGAATAGGATATTTGAGAATAAAGTTTGAATTCCTCTTATCAATTCCTGTGTGCTTATTTTCAGAAAAGTATCAGTTGTGTGATCTGCTGCTATCTCAATAAAAGCCCTTATGAAAATGAAAGATATATTTACTATAGTAAGCATAGTTTAACTATGGTATTTGCATTAAAACGCACAGGAACCACAAGCTTACCATAGTTTCATTATAGTTACTACAGTTTAACCATGATGTAGCTCCGCTATGGTAAAACAAATTATAATAAATCAAAAAAGCATCTATGTGTATATAAAAGTCCATAAGCAGGCTAAATGAACAAACAGGTTGATATCTAAATGTTGTTTCAACTGTGGAATCGAAACTGAGAATCCATAAGAATAGAAATCGATATTGGAATTGGAATCGATCAAATTCAAATGGTTCCCAACCCTACTCTGAGTGCTGTTAACATGTCCTCTTTGATTGACTTTGAGACCAAAACAGATGTGATAGTCTTAATTTTTCTCCATTTAAGGTTTAGGCAGCAATTGTTCAGACGTCCAGCTTCCTTTATAGTGAAAAAGATTATGACTAGTATTTTCCATTATGACATCAAGAAGACGGGCAGCAGCCCGTTTTATACCTTCATCCAGTGAACAAAAGCTGCCCATGACAAGCTGGCTTTATAACAACGAGCTTTGATGAAATATAGTTGAAGTAGAGGGGCTGCGATTAAACCCACACCATGTCTTTGTCATTTATTAGTAATGGAACATAGGGAGCTTCATAAATAACCGAGCGTTCTGTCCATTCTTCAGCAGTGAAGTAGTACGCTCGCACTAAGTAATAAATGTTATTACACAGGTGAAAGCTGCGATAGAGATGTGTGGAATGGTGTATTATCATGGTTTCTCGGTTTATGGCAAAGCATGGCTCTTTGCGATTCAGTGCCTTGAGCAGAAACCAATCCTGCACATTATGACAAAAACAAAATAATATGCCTCCAGTAAATCTCTATCAGTAAGAAACAGGGATTTGTAAATGAGAAAACTGTCAATCTAAAGTATTAAAGAGAGGCCTTGCTGAGCAGTCAGCCATTCTGAGAGACTGCAACAAAACACATTGAAACTGTGCTACGTAGGCACAATGAAGCGCATTTGAAATCTGTTTAATCCTAAAAGTCCCTTTGAACTGCTTTGGTTTGTGCAGTTTCTTGACGTACTGATGTATAATAGGCTTATTTATGTAAAGGTCACTCTTAGGAACCAGGGCTGCTCAGTATATCAAAATGAACTAAATATTGCAATATGCATATCGCAATATGCATATACTAATGGAACTAGCAATATGCATACACATATACTAACAATATGTAACAATATTCGTAGGCAATAACTAAATAATGAAAAGAAAAGTTGTTTTCTCAAACGTTTCAAGGTGATGCAGCATAGCACAAATGTGCCTGATGTGTGGAATATAGCGGAAACAAAAAAATATAAATATATGATATATGTATGTTATTTGACCTATACAGGTTGATTGCCATATTGTGAATAGATTTTCATAAGGAAGAGGACGAGACTAACATCCAAAATAAATAATTTCTTAATTCACAAGTGGCATATTGAAAATGTCTTGACAGACATAGCCATTATGAACTGTGAAATGCAGATGCAGAATACTTAATTTTAGATTATATATCCCTTTAATATTACTCTCCTCTAGTCAAACAACTGCTGTTTGATACAAACATGAAACGCACTGCTAGCGTCCCCTGCTACTCTTTGCTTTTAAAATCAATACATTCATTAATCACTTAAACACACATTCATCTCACATAAGCCAAGATTATCCAGTCAGCAAACTCAAACAAATACGACAGCCTTGCCTATGTCCATGTTTTCGTGTGCACAATCCACTGCCACGGTCATCTGAGCCTATCTTAGCCAGACAAACAAGCTTATTTATAAAAGGACACAAATATAACTGCAGTATGTAAAGCATGCAAATGGACTTGAAATAATTAAGCAGTTTTAAGCACATGCAAATTCCTGGATGTGTGATGGGCTTCATTAGCAGAGGGGATTGTGAAGTTATGTGCCAAGCGGGAATAACTACAGCCTTAGCGAGAGAAATAAAGAGAGATAATATGAGAGCGGGCATATGATATGGCTTGAGAACAAAGAGAGAGGGGGGGAATGAAGAGAGAGTTATAAAAGACAAAATGGCCCTGACATTACAGCATTCTGCCTTTTTTCGCTCAGATTGCCTGGCATCCATCTTGGCGCTAATTCTCTGGACTAGCCCTGTCACAAACAGCCAAGATAAATTCAGCTCTGGAGCCGCTGTAAAGCAATTATATAACCTCCTCCAACAGCGAGCCTCTTGATCGGAGCTCATTAAACAATGATATGGCTTTGCCTGCGTCGAGTTCAGGCCACTGTCTAGTTAGAAAGACTTTTATAATTATGCAGACTGCCGCTGTTTTCCCACTGGCTCTGGCACAGTTGAAGGTTATGGCAATTAGCAACCTCACAGACTGCCTGACTTACAAGAAACGACAAAAGGAGATGTATGGTAAACTGATGTGTTTTTGGGTTGTTTTAATAAAATGACAAGAATTGAGTGGATCTGACTTGAGAACACAGACTAAAAGAAGATAATCAATAGACCTTAACAGTCTCCCATACAAACAATAGTTTTATATTTCAGGGCTCTTGACTAACATTTTAGAGAGTTGCCACTGTTTTCACCAAGTTATACTGGTGTTTTCACGTGGTCTCGGAAATTCTGTAATTCCTACTTCAAACCGGAAGTATATGGATTTAGTAATATTAAAAGTGATTAGTTACGTTAAAACAATACAAGTATCTACTAACATTAAAAGCACTCTTTGAAGTTGAAGTGAGAATTATCGAATTTCTGAGAGCACATGAAGGAAGGATTACAGTTATCCACCTGCGCATATTAGGTCTTTTAGGTGCGGGTGCATTGATAGAAAAGCGAATGGCTGAAGGAGGGGAGATGAAATAGAGTGACTGGATGCACAATTTAACATTTCTGTGCATTACATTTACAACGTGCAAAAATTATATATGGATGACCAGTAAACTGGCCGCACCGGCTGGAAAAATAGTCGGAAAATACGACCATTTGGTTGGAGTCTAGAGTCCTATACTTGAATGGATTGGTCTTCATATTCTGTTGTCATGTGCTTGTGTTTAATTATAGCTAAATTGCATGATTGACAGCAATCAATTTTTTCATAGCTCTGCAAATTTCATGTCTCTAGAATTAATCCTTATGATTAGGAAAAGTTTATTAGGATATTAGGTTCTTCACAGTTGCAAAGCTGCGAGGCAGCTTTTATACACAAAATGCAGTCATTAGTTGGTTTTTCATCCAAACTTGATGTGAATCTTTTCAAAGTTCGCAGTAACAGAAAAAAAAACTAATATGGAATAGGTGTGTTTCCATCAGGTTCCTCAAGTGAAACTTGACTGTGGTATTGGTAACCTAACCAATAGTAAATTAAAAAAGAACCAGAAACTGGCAAGACACCATCAGCAGAAACAGACGTTGGAGTAACGTGGGTTTAATGTATGCTATGTCAGAATTTACTCTGCAGTTGCGTTTCCATCTTCATCTACATTAACTGTTTTCCACACAAAAACTACATTCGACATTTTTGCGATTTAATAATGTTCTCCCCTCGAAATTTTGGGTTTCCATCTCTCATTTATTCTGCGAAACTTCAAAATACAGAAAGCATAGCGACTATGTGAATGAATCTGTATTTTGCAATGTTGCTACTCAAGCATGGATTGTCCTATTGTTTTGTGGTATTACCTGGTAGCTGAACATAAGATTTCTAGAACTACAGATGCTTAAATCATGTCAGAAGCTTGAAATATTGTCTTCCTCCATCCTCTCATGAGGTCATGAGCGGGTATTTCAGTTTTGTGCATTAACCTGACCCTGATCAACGTCATCAGCATAATCACGTTCAAGACATCAGGGGTCGAACCAACCAGCAATTTCAAACAGTGCAACTCAATTCAGTCTGAGCTGGGCAGAAGAACACGGTGTAACTTGATCAACATTACCAAACCATCACACGGCAGCACTTTAAGCTCAGCGTGATTTCAACAACGCTTACCAAATTTTCAAAAGGAAATAAAATAAAGATCCCTCAAGAGCATTCTTTGGGTTCTAGGAAAGAATATTCTTTCTCATCTGGTTGTGATCTAGAGCATTGATGATTGATGATGATTGGTGAACGAACTAAAAGGAGATTCGCTTGTTTTCCGCGATGAGACGCAAAGAGAGAAACTGTGATCATTAAAAGAATATATCAGGGCTGGAAATAGCTGAGGCAGAGGATTTTAAAGGAGAATATTTGAAGGGCATTTTTCAGGAAGGATTAAATCACTACAATAACAACAAAATACATATATTTGTGTAACCAGGGTTTTCAACTGGGGGTTTGCAGACCCTTGGGAGAGCCTCTTGGGCTTGTGAAGTAGAATAGAAAACAAAGGGGCATTTCTTTAATCCGTCGATACAAGACATTATAAAAAATATTGTGGTCAATGTAATTTACATCTATTTTATATGTATGTTCTTTTGGTTCAGTCGATATTTTCATACATTTGAACGTCATTTTTAATAATATTAGCCATACTGTACAGCCTCAACTCTCCCTTTCTGCAGGTGGCGCTAAACACACCTAGATGCCATCAAATATGCCATCCGGCTCCAAATAGTATAAGAAGAAGATTGCGATTGTGTGCAGAGGCTGCACAATATGGCTAATATTATTTAAAACAACGTTCAGTTTTATGAAAATATCAAACGATTCGCTTCACGAAACCTCAACATGTCGCCAGTAGCTGGAAGCAGTTTTTGGAATTATGTGCTTTAGGAACTTTTAGACAGTTGAACCCCATAGACTCCCATTATATGAAGCAGAGAGGGCTGCAGATTTACCAAACAATCTTCTTTATGGTTCTACTCAAGAAAAAATGTCACCTACATCTCGGATGGCCTGGTGGTCAGTAAATAAATGGCATATTTGAGTTTTTGGCTGAACTATCCCTTTAATGTTACTAAAGGTTGACAGCCCCTGATTAATGAGAAGATCGACAATAGAAAATGACCGTGTAAAGAACATTTTAGCATAAAGAGGGAGAAACGTGAGATGATGAGAAGACCAAATTTTGATTGGATATGTACCTTAAGATTTTAAGGCATGGCGTGGACGTCCAATAGGACTAAAAAGAATGAGAAACAGCAGGTGAGAGAGAGGAAGAAATGGGTAGTGGGGTAATACTAAATTGAGTGGTAAAAGGTTACTCTTAGGTCAACATCAGCATTATTGAAAATGTCACCAAAATGAGATGGACACTTTAGATTCACTGACACAGAGCAAACGCATGGGCCATACGTGGCCTTAAAGTCACATTTAATTGGAGAATTCCCCAAGTAAATAAAAAAGGTGACATTTGCCTCCTGTCCAGGTCCAGAATGCTAAACTGGCTCCTGGCCTGAAATGTCAAAATGGAATAATTTGAGTTTATATTCCAATTTTATAGTTTCCCCTTGCCGTGAGAAAACCACAAAGGTCAGGCTCGCGTTTGAGTCAATTTGTGTCAACACCTCACACAAAGCAAATCATGTATACAATGATCAAAGAGATACAGGAGGGAGATCTCAGTGCTTGAAAGAGAATTTGTATGTATACTTCTTACTTGTTAAGTCTTGTTATTGCTTCAGACTGAAGAGACCAGGAACAAAAAGAACAAATAACCCAATTGTTGTAAACAAGCACAGACTGAAGCAAAAATATCAACCAAGGACCTTTTCATTACTTTCATAGGTGGAGCTTTCCTTTCTACACAAACACAGAGAACATTGTGAGAAGCTCAAGGTGCAGTAAGGACCATTAAGAATCATTTTTGTTTTGTCAAGATGAAAGCTTAAGCACAGCATCACATCATCGTCATTATGGGTGGAAAACTTAGAAACCACTCCAATCCGTCCAAACTGCCATGTTTAGTTGTATTCATTATAAAGTTTACAGTCATGGCCAAAACTAGTGGCAGTGACATAAATGCGGTGTTTTGCAAAGTTTTTGCTTAAGCTTTTGTTGTGTTCCTTCACATTGTTTAAAGAATTTGTTTGTAGATAATCAGAGGTTTATTTAGTAACAGGAAGGCAGCTTAAAACAATAGCACAGTCAAGGACAAATTAGAATTCCTAAATAGATTATTATGAAGAGTGATCCGATGCATTTTAAATAATATAAAAAAGCAACTCCCCAGATATCAATCCCATAGAAAGAACCTGTGGTCAATCCTCAGAAAATGAGTGACAAGCAGTAGCCCCAACATTGTGATCATCTCAGAGCACTAATAAGGCAAGAAGGTTCCACATCAGTCTTACAATTAACTTTTCTACCCTTTGATCTTCATTCTGTTACCTTACTCTAAAAAACATTCTTTTACAGTTAAGCAATTCAAGTATAAAATCATTTGTATGTACATAATGTCTCAAATAATGTACATAATGTTATACATTTACACCAAGAAAACTTGAAGGCAGCAAATGTGTTGATCTTGTAAGATTCGTTGTGCCTTTTGTAGCATTTAACACCATTAAGTCCCTTAATGCAACTTTGCAAGAATGTGTAGCTTGCTTGGATAGAATAGAATAAAATAGAATAGCTGTATGACGCAAAACATAATTGTCATTGTTCTAATTTGAAATAAAAAAAAATACTTGGCTTAAGAAGTTTTAAAAACAGAATCTGAATGTAACTTTCTATATCACACACATTGACAATCCAATTATAACACATGAACACAACAAACAGTCAAAGAACCTCTAAACAAGAGATGCCGGTGGTCTATAAGCTTTATTCCAATTAACCAACATGCTTGATTAACACACACACATTTAATGTCTTTGATCGTGTAATGATCGCATGAATTAAGGATAATTAGCTCTAAGATTGCCTTCCTCATAGAAAACAGTTAGGACCGCACAACTTTTACTGACTTATCGAGCATAATTACTGACTAGGATAGATGAGCCTGTTCAATCCGAGTAAGACTGGTTCAGTCTTGTCATAAGGTCATCTAAAATCTCTATGAAGTACCGCTCTGGTACTTGATTGAATCATTGTATAGATGAGGAATCAAATGTATCATTCAAAGCTCTTGATTGTAAGGTTGTGAAGATCTAATAGATGGCGTATTGTAAATGAGTGAGCTTTAATGAGGTTTAAACAAGATAATTACTTCTTAATGAAATCTTTATTAAGTCTCCTACTAAAATAACTTGAGAAGGAGACCGTTTTACCTCATTGTGTGATATTCGTATTGGCTACAGAGATAACACGCATTCTTCTTAATAAATTGTTGTTTTTCCTGGAGAAAGGCTAGATTAATAATACTGTCAGAGTGTAAGTCTTATAAAAATTCATGGACTATACGATCCTCTTTCTTTATCGACTCTAAAAACAATTAAATCCATACGTAAGAATCTGTCTGCACCTCTGATGCTCTGAAACACAATAGAGACAATATATTCCAGAAGTTTCCATTCGGTGTGCTCTGTTGTTCTCTGAAAAAAAAACAGCAGTCCAAAGCAGTTATTCCTCAGCTGTCCAAATTCTCCCTTGAGGAAAGCTGTAATGTCCACGCAGGCATGGCAGATTTATCACTGCTATCTAAAAAATACCACAACAAATCTTTTGTTTGATTCCAATGGAAAACAACAGTCGGACCTTGTGGAAGTGGGGCTCACATTGGGATGCCTTTCTGCTCCAAACAGGCAAGAAATATGTTCGCTAAATACATGTTCACTTAATCTTGAATATGAATAATTCAGCATCTAAGATGATTTTAACCTCTAAAAAGATGAAACACAACATGGCATTTTGCAATGAACCACAGAATTAAACTTGACATATACATGAAAAAATGCATTACCATGAAGATGAATATGCATTTGTTAATACTTTTTCAGGGGTTGTCATATTTAACCGTTCAAGTACATACTGTTGTTCTTGTCTTAATCTTTTTCGGTTTAAAAATATCAAGTGTCTTATGGTCTTCTTGTCCGATGTAATCACTTGCTAATAATAAATGCCTGGTCTTTGATAGTACAGCGAAGCCAAATGCTCTGTGGGTGAGCAAATTATCAAACTTTCTTTGCAATTACCATGCATAAAAAAACAGGCATTAAGCTGCAGTCTCCGGTGGCTTCCAGTGAAATTGCTCCAATGTGGTTTAGTGTTAAACCAGTCCTTAATTACTCTTTAAAAATTGAATTTATGTTTTTAATTCAAACCGGACTGTTGTTATCCTATCGGAACACTGCAGTTTCTCTTTTCCTTGGTGTTGACATTTTTTTAACTTTAAAAATAGGAGCTGACTTCCACGAATACGCATTGTTACATATTGTTAAGCAAACTCGTCTAGGGTCAAAAGCAGATCAGACCAGTCTCTGGATAACATGTTCCTCCTGCCTTTTTTAATCTGAACATGTTCCTGTCAAGCATAAATTTAAATTCAAGCCGTTGCTGCCTACATGTGGTGTTTACAACAGTGGATTAAACTTTAGAACAGTGTATTCTTTGTGTTGGGGTATTACAATGAGGCAGCTGGTGGCATTGATGCCCCCTGGGATGCTGACCCAAAACCCTCAGAGATTACCATCGCCCGGCCACGTGTTTTCTCAAAGTACAATCTGTAATTACTTATCTCAATTGTAGTCAATGTGACAGCCTGCAAGTTTTACAAACGCTTAGTTCATAGAGTGGACGACCAACTTACACGAATAACACACCTCTCAGTTAGTGTTTCGATCAAAACAGCAGGTGCATAGCTGACATTTACTTAGAAAAATAAATTGGGAAGTGTTTTGTGTTTGTCTCTGTGTTGACATTAAGATATATATCAGCGCATTTTGGCAGTTCCAGGTACAGTACAGAGCTTCTGCTGTTAAATGCCGGTTGCCAAACAGTAGTTATGTCAGATATGATGAAGCCGTTGTATATAAAGCAAAAGATTAATTTACTTGTTAACTAGAAGATCGATCGCCATCTGTCTGTATGAGTGTAATAGAACATAAACCATCATGTGGATCAAATGCAGAATGTCATGCACAAATCGAATGAAGGGTAGATCATAAGAGGCTTTTCAATATAAATATTTGCATTATCGATTAGACACAGGTGCCTGTATTTACCAGATCTCTCTGTGGAAAGTCATACAGCATGATTACTATGGTAACGTGGTTTTGTACACGTGTGAGGATTTATGAGAAACAGAGTTTAAATGAAGAATAGCAGATGTTTGTGAGTGGGCGGGCAGAAGGTAGGTGTTGAGGGTCATCTGGCTCGAACTAGGAAACGCACACACAAACACACACTTAATAAACTCACTGCATCTGTCAGTGTCTCTCAGGTGTCTCTGGAGTTTCCTAAATACCTTTACAAAAATATTTATATATGTATTTAAAAATAAAGTGGAGGTAAAATGAATGCTTCTAATAGTATATTTTGGTCTGTTATTACCTGATAGGAGGAAAAAGCATCAGTAGATTTGACCTTTTTTGGTTGTTTCTCTAATGTAACATGCCAGTATTCAATTTATTTAAAGGGATAGTTCACCCAAAAATACATTTTTGTCATTATTCACTCATCCTCAGGTTGTTCCAAACCTGTATAAATGTCTTAGTTTTGAGAGACACAAAGGAAGATATTTGGAAGTTTGTCAGTGTCCAACCAGATCTCATCCCTATTGACTCATTAATATTTATTTTTCCTAACATTGGTGTAAATGGGGGATTAGATGGGTTTGGTTTATGACATATCTGCCCTTGTGTTCAGCAGAAGAAAGAAATTATACCGGTTTGAAACAACCTGAAGGTAAGTAAATGATGATTTTGAATTGATTTTTTGAATGAAAATGAAGATTTTCATTTTTAGGTGAACTGTCCCCTTAACTAATGCACAAAACGATTTTAATTCTGAAGATCTACTTTAATAACCGTGCCAGTCAAAAGCCTTAAAATTTAGGATGTCTGAATGCACTGAATCCTTTTTTTTTCAAATATAAAAAATAATTTATAAAATTTTATTTATGAAGTAAGGTTTTGCCTTTTAATGCCAAGTTCAGTATCACTAGCCAAAATGACTGGCACAGCTTACCCCTGAACATTGACGATTCTTGATGCAGTCAAATACATCCCCCTGGCCTTTACTTGACCAAGACTCTCGAGACCTCAATGGCTGTCATGACCTACACCACAACACACATCATCTATCCACAAGGCCTGTTAAAAAAATGGCCAGACCTAAAATCAATACATCAAAATCGAATTGGACCTGCCAATCATATCATTAACATGGGAGCAAGGTTCACAGTTAGGGACTGATTTGTCAATATCACATATCAGAGTCCAAGCAAACCTGGGTGTTGACATTCTTGGAAGAGCGGGCAGTTCGCACAATAGCTAACACATGTCACATTGATCTCTGGGGGGGTGGGGGACGTCGTCTGAGGAAGGTGTCAGCCTGTTATGTTCAGTGGGAAGCTTTCCCAATGCCACTTTTTACTGACTTCATATGATTTCGGATGCCCAAGTTCAGACTCATTGAACTGTATGGTTTTCTTGGAAGAAAAAAAACCTACGGGGGTCAAAATATTTACAGCTCCAGCTGCCAGCATACCTGTTCTAAAAACTAATTAAATTAATTAATTAAAAATAGAATAAAAGCAGTGACTTAAGTAGTAAAAAAACTTCATCTCTCCAACAGTGATTTCTTTTGGAAATAATTCATTAACAACATTTTTAACAGATACAGTTACAGAGATCGCGTTAACTGTAATTTTTTTTCCAGTGACGGAAAAATCTGAAGGCTGTCCATCATTTTGATGGATTAGAATGAGGGCAAATTGTAATTCACCTTTATGTCAAATTGGAAGCATCCAATCCTATCCTTTCATCAGAACTTCATCGTAAGTGACCGAAGGAAAGGACGCATGTTTCCCATTCATTACTCCTAAACGCCTCACCCATTCAGGAAGACCCACACAGGATCAGTGGAGACTTGTCGTGCGGAGCCAGGTGTGTGTATAAACAAGACATTAGATTATGACGGCCCACCACTGTCTAATTTGTTTCGTCCACAGTTTCAAAACATTGTGAAAATCGTTTTACACTTTTCATAATAACACAGCGATAACATTGTGTGATGTTGTTTCTGGATCTGATTCTGCAATGCTGCATTTGTCTCTTATTTAGACCCCGCGTCGCATGCTTGCACATACACATAGCGCGCACAGTGGTGCTGTGTTTACAGACTATTTTCCTTCAGAGATTAATAGCAAAGTCGATAGCGACTAGCGTCATTTTGGATTAACCTTAACTTCAAGTAAGTTCAATGAGGGGCAAAAGCAACACATTCATAACCAAACAGCTGCTTAAGTTACTTGTAAGTGAATGAATGAATGATTACAAAACAGTGTTTACAACCACCTGTCAGTAGCCAGGTTTCCATCCAAAGTTAAAAATTTAGCTCATGTGCAAATTTGGAATATTGCATAAAACATAAAACAAATAAGCACTGTTTCTATCCAACTAATCAACTGTCACGTCCAAATAAACTACTACTAAAATATCAATAAGAAAAGTAAGAGAAGCCACTGAATATAATAATTTTCATATATAATAATACTTGCGCAAGCAGACAATTACGAAACACAATAAATGAGGTGCTTTTGTGGATGCCTTTTGTTTAAGATACACAGACGTGACAGTCCTAAGAGGCAGTTACAGAAATACTTAACGACTTTGCTCAGGCATTAAAGAATGACCATAACAACATTTCTGATGGTGTGTAAAAAGATCAGTACTCCAGTTAGTCAGGTAACGCCGTCTCATAGTGCAGCTACGTGAATTTTTGGAGGAATTTTTTCTACTATAGAGTTTACATCCCCCATTATTCGCATGAACCATTTTTCACAAAAATGAAAAACCACCGAGTGTAAACACAATTGGGTTTTTAACTTGAAAATTGGCGTTTCCATCATTCGTTTCAGAGACTAAACTTCAAAATGTGAAAAAAACCATAGTGATGGAAGCCTGCTTAGTGTAAACGACTTCAGTTGTATTAAAACACAGTGGGTTAAGAGAGTAAACGCATCTACATAATGAAGATGTCACATATGCTAATTAGCATGTAACATCACCTTGCACCATAGTGACGGAAAAAAATATTATGACAGGTTTTTTTACGAGCCTGCCTGTCAAAATGACGGACAATGAAAAAGTCTAGTGCAACCTCTGCAGTCACTATCGCTGACATGAAGAGGCATTGAGTAAATCCAAACACCAAATCCGTAGCACTTCATGCACAAAATATGAATCAATCAGGCATTCTCTTTGGACATCATCTCCTGTTCTCCAACATAAAGAGGTTTTCATTCTTGGTGTTCAGTATAGATCAGAGATTTTCCCCACCGATACCTCCATGTGAACTGAAAATCACAGACTTCAAACTTTATATCCTTTGTAATCTCAAAGGCCAAGCTTCTCAGATTTTTGTGTGTCAAAATGTTACATGCCGTGTGGTGAGAAAAAAGCATCATGGGATGAAAATT
Organism: Triplophysa bombifrons; assembly: GCA_029783895.1. NCBI lineage: Eukaryota > Metazoa > Chordata > Actinopteri > Cypriniformes > Nemacheilidae > Triplophysa > Triplophysa bombifrons. Next base: position 13,326,680 of record CM056455.1, read on the forward strand.
GTAATGGGCTGTGCATCTTCCTTTCTATACTGCAAAACAACACAGTGAATCAGGTTTAATAAGCTTTAACCATTGACCGAAACTTGCAAAACTTCAACATCTTTCGACAAACTACTTTGTGTGACAGCGAAGACTTTAAACAGCTGGTGAAATGCAGTTACTGCAGTCTGTATTCTCATGGGGCTGTAATTCCTTGGGCTCTGAGCCCAATACTAGTGCAATAGGAAGAAATACAGAGTGGTACTGTTACAGTTAAAACAACAACAACAAAACAGAGCTCCAAACACCCACATCGTACTGATTACACCAACCCATCTTCTATCGAACACATAAAGTTAGGAAGAATCAAATTTACAACAATTCTCAAGGTACAATATTAGGGCAGCAAATGAGGACTGAAAGCATTACTTCTATCAATCTCTCCAATTAAGACTCGCTCCATGTATGCACCTATTATGTATCTAAGCTGACATTTCGTATTCGTCCCTCAACCAAAATGGCAGGAATGTGTTAGAAAGGAAGCTTTGAGCTCTCTGCACCTTCTATGATTCACTCTACCTTCTCTCCATTAATTAACATTATTTACTGACCCTGGCCTTTGAGCGGCCTGGGGAGAGATAGCAAGAGAAATCTAAAAGCGTCGATAAGACAGCCACTGGCAGAGGTGACGGCCAAAGAGGAGCGTTACATGATAATGTGACAGCGGAACAGGTTTGGAGAATGTCAGAGGCAAAAAGGCATTACCATCAGCTCTGACAGTCCGCAAAAAGCCATTAGCCTGTGTAAAACTGACAGCTCCCGATCTTGTTATTGCGAGCTGATGCAATGCGAATGCAACATCGGCGTTCTCGCTCTCGCTCTTTCCCTCCCACACGCTCTGTCTCTGATCCCCCTTCTCTGTCTCTCATTTCTGCTTGATCCATGGCTAATCAGCAATAGGTGGCCGCAGTGGGACAGTGAGCGCCCCTGCGGTTTCACAGCTTTACTCAGGAGCCCCCGTTTTTAATCAAAGAACAGCCGGCACAGGCCCCTGGCAACCGTCTGCCGCCCGTGCCCCTTTCTCTGCCCCCATGCCCTCCTGCGAGACACTAATACGAGGGCCGTTTTGCGATTTAATCCATCGGGTTATAGGGAGCAGTACGGATGAGCAACAGAGCGTATAAAATCAATCCAGAGAACAGCAGAGTACGTCTGTCATCATTCATGTTAACGTACGGCTGGAGCCCCATTTGCAAAAGAATGACAGTATAGAAGAATATGAAGTGGTATGATGTCATGTCTTGTGAGATGGGCTGACAGATGTAAAAGTACTCTAATTATAATAAAACAGTTTCACAATTTTGTTTCGCCCGACCTTTTTATAGTTCTTGTACAATTTTGTGGTGCTAATTATTGTGGAAATAACTATTTTCATGTAGCATCAATGTTTAGTGTATATTTCGCTCAAGAACATTTTGAGCTTATATCATTAATTGCAATCTAGGTATATTGCGAATAAACAAAAACTGTAGCACAGGGAAGGTGGGATGAAATACAACAACTCAACTCAACTAGCGCAAAATGATGTATATTCAAAATTTGGTTGATTTGACATGGAATGACCAACAATTATAGCTTTTGGTGTGGTAAGCTTTTCTGAATACTGCTCCAGGTTCGGTCGGCTGAGTTGGTTTCCCAGGTGAAAAAACTAAACTAAATTAGTCTTAAATGTATTTAAAGTGCTTTATTTTCATGCACTAATTTTGTACTTTTGTATCTTTTAAGAAAAACTTATGACCTAAGTGTACTCATGGTTTTATTTGTAGATAGCATGAATAGAAGTACTAAAGAAATAATTTGTATTTGTACATACTGTGTGAAAATAGAGCACTAAGTTCACTTATGGAATTGTTCTTCATGTAATTAATTAAAGCGTAAGTGTTTTTTTTAGCTATGCTTTCAGATGAGCACCATGTCAAGCATGGGTCAGCTTCTGCCTGCACCCAATGATGAATATGCACAGTAGCTTTTCATATTTCTCTAGTTTTTATTAGACACAAGCTTGTCCAGGCAAAACTAAAACAAAAAAGTTCCTCTGGAAACATCCCATAAAACCAACAGCTTCTCAATGCTAAGATGCTGACCTGATGATAAGGTCTTGTCTTCTTTCTGCAGAACCTCACCGTCAGCATCTTAAACCACAAACTCCTGCCTCTGAGAGCTCAAATGTAAGAGCTAGAAGCATGAGCAGATGTGACCTGTATCAACTCCTCTAACAGATTCCTGTGGGAGTCATTTTGTTTTCAGTGTAAATTCATCTGGAAAACAGGATGGAACTGCAACATTTCTATAATCAAGAAGGGCATGCAAAAATGTAACGTCAGCTCTTTGCGCTCAAGTGAGACCATGCAAATATTGAACCTTTCCAAAACAACTTCATGGGAACTGCACCCATGTGGTTAGATAAGCCTGGCAGGAAGAGTAGCCAATAGACTCTGCCATCTCAAGAGGGTTGAAGCAGTTTTGCACGGATGCATGGAAGATCCTCTACGGCACATATTTGACCTACAAACTCCCCGCTGGGATGTATCTACAGCACCTGTAAAATCAATATCTCTCTTCACTATATGGAAGCCATTGTTGACCATTGTTTCACCTGCCAGTGTTTCTTTCTTGGCACTGCTGCTGAGGACCTGGACGGTAGAGATACAGTATTTAGCCTGGATCCCTGCATAGTGTGCGAGAGGAAGTCTGTCTCTAGTGGGGAAAATATGTGCCGTCTCACGTAAAGTAGGAGCAAGGGAGGATTTTCAGCCTAAGTTTCACAGTGCACTTGGTCTCTTTGTCTGAAGAATGTTTGGGCCTGGACTCAAACGCTGAGTCCATGACCAACCAGATTGGCCAGAGGCTGAAGAACAGTACAGTAAAGAAGCACAGCAAAAGAGCAAAAAAGTAGAAAGACTTTAGCTGCCTAAAGTGTTTCCTAGTGATGCACACCTGCTTCAATTTCAGGAAGCAGAAGAACGAAGGATCAAGGGATGATGGGAAGGCAGTGTCTCAAATTAACCATTCCATTGATTCAACTCCGCACTGCCGTGCCCTGAGCAACAGAGGAGCAATTTAGAAACACTTTCCCCCTTAAACGACTTCAATGCTGTGCCACACACATATTAATATTGCAGAGGTGCAAGAATAAAAGTGCACGCAGGTCAGCAAATTCTGATGAGGGAGTGGGGGCCAGGGAATGGTTCTGTTGAATAAATTTTGCATTACTGGAGTCTGCAAGTTTGCTATGCAAAATGATGAAAGAATTATTTTAAAGTTAGCTGAAGAAAGTAAAATGACAAACAAGCCGACGATATCGATGCTGTTGAGTGGAAACCTAGTGTCTCCATAATTTTAGATTTTTATTTTTTTCATAAATTATTGCCGTTAGTCCCCCATTTCGTTAAAATTGGTAATTTTGAAGTACAAAAAGTACACATTTAGTATACTTCATACGATGAATTTAAAGGGGATGTAACACACACACTGTTTTTGCAAATCTCATATTAATCTTTAGTACCTAAATAGAGTAGTATGGCATACTTCATATCTTCAAAGTGTATTTAGTTTTATCACATTTATAAAAGACAGATACAGCTGTGTGATTATTTCCGAAAACAGTCAAAGTTCTGGAGGTGTGGAGTGGGCGGAATTCAATATGAAACTAGATTTCATGTTCAAAAAAACTTTACGAAATCTGTAAGATCCTTGGGGGAGTGAATTGAGCACAGTAATACTACGTCATACGTCCAACTCGTTTTTTGACAAATTGAACATGTTAAGCATAAGAAGCCAGCATGGTTAACCATGTGAAGAAGTCTGAAAGCCTGAAATAGCATGTTACCCCCCCCCCTTTCAACTATAAGTATATTTTGAAATTGACCTTATTAACTTATTTGTCGTTTTATATATACCTTCAAGTAATGTTTATGTTTAACAGTAGTATAATTTTTAAGCACACAACTACGTTTTTGATTGACAATGACATTATGGATGCAGGAAACACGGTCTAATGCTGGTATGAAAATCTAATTGCAGCATTGATGTTAAAGGTTACTACTACTTGTTTCAAAGAAATTTTGATTAGTTGCTTTTTAAACCAAGGGATCTTGTTGTTTCAGTGAGATGAAATTGTCAGGGCTCATTAGGAGAAGGTCTTTGGATTCCTGCAGCCACAATGTCTGTTTCCAGCTGTTAAATAAGTCAAAGGATCTGTAATGGTATGGGCAACAATCCCTTGGGAGTCATTTGGTGCAATGATTACTTGACATGGCCGTACTTCAGCATAGGAGTGCGAGCCCATTTCTAGAGCAGGTTGTACTCAGTGAAGCACTGCTCCTTATACACAGCGCTGAACACATTTAACAGAGCTTTTAATATTATCAGGAAGAGGTAAAAAACTTGCACATCATTTCTGATGACATTTAAATATTGGGCCTAAAATAAATTTGTACTACAAATGATGGATGAAATGTTTCGGTTGTTAATAATTTGACACATTTCTCATGTATCGCAGCACAATTTACAGCTAAAGCTTTACTAAGTCAATATCATAAGTGATGGCTTTTGATTTTTGATTTTCAGTCTGGATTGTAATACTTTACCAATGCTTTCTAGAAGAGTATAATTGGGAGTTATATTATTAATTTTTTTTTATTGAAAAATGCTTTTATTAATGACAGGGCTTTGTCAAACTACAAACTCCAGGAACAAAAAATGTGAACAAAGAAATACTTTCAGTATGAAACTCTTGCCCTCTGGAGACTATGTAATCCGGTAATATTTCCCATTATAGATGCGGTGTGACCTAGAAAAGTTTGTATAAAAAAAAGAGGATCGTTGCTGTTCATCTTTAGCCACATCATCACAATACGAGCCACTTTTACATTCTCGGAAAATTCAAATTCCTCTTTTTAAATACTGAGTGGGTGAAAAAATGACATCCTCTGTAAGAATCAGTTTTTGGTCTTTACACAGTGGGAGATAAACAGCTTGAAATCACTTTGACAGCGCATGTTACTCTATCACATACCACAGGGGATTTTAATTTCAACCTGTGAAATTGTAATTGCTTCTCTAGCCAGCACTAGAGGATTGTGGGTAACAGACATTGTAAAATTCTGTCAATGTTGCCCTATGTGATTTTCCCGTCTCTCTCTCTCTCTCTCTCTCTCTCTGTATCTGTCAGTCTCTTTGCTTGAACAGTTTGTGTATTCCCTTCCAAGTTCCCTACTCTCAGTTTCTGTGTGAGCGGGAGCTGTAGCTGACACTAAATTAATTGGAGCTGTCAGGGGACTGTTTCAGCACAGAAGCACAGAGCAAAATAAGATGAATATCTCTTTGGGGTATGTTTCAACTTCCTCTTCTTGTCTTTATTTGTCGTGTGGTTCTTTCTGTCTTACTCTTCCTCTTGCTGTGAGGAAGGTTCGTAGATGACTCTAATTGTGTTTTATATGTGGGACCCCCTGCGTTGAGATCTGTCAACAAACGTCCCACATACAGCAACAGGAGTAAAAAAACACAACGAAAATAAAAGAGTTGAAGAGTAGCTCATTAGCATGAGTGTCCCAGAGAGACTTTGCTGGAGATAAAGATAATGTTTACAGTGCTGCTGGCATAAGTTGTCCTCTGAGGAACCAAACTGAAATTCAGAGAAGCATCTATTACATCACCTGCTAAAACGATTTCAGTATTCCTTACAACAACTTTTTGTTAGAAACACACATGACCTTTAGCCTGACGGAGAACTTTTTTGTTTTCAAATACGCTGAAAACTGTTGTTAAAAATGACACAATGTGTCCCTAACTTAACACATCTTGTATTAATTTTAACTTAGCCTTGCAAAGTCCGTTTTATTACTTTAATACACAATCATCACAAAATGACTTAAAGTGTCGTAAAGCATAGGTATTGTAATGTTTTATTATCACCACCAAAATATTTCCATATCAATTATTTGAATTGTATTATATTTGATACATACTATTTACATAAATAATGTAAATTATTTAGTTTGAGTTCTTATACGTAAAAACCTGCACTGGTTACCTATAAAGCATTGCATTAACTTTAAAATCTTGCTTATTACCTATAAAGCCCTACGTGGTTTATCTCCTCAATACTTGAGTGAACTCCTCTTGTATTACAGTCCTTCACGTGCATTACGCTCTCAGGGATCCAGTCAGTTGGTGTGATGGCGGGATTTGGGCCACACAATTCTGATACCATTATCTTTGCATTGATTTATAAATAAAAGGACATTACTATATTGGTTTGGTTTAAGATCTTTTATTTTGTCATGGTACTGAGTCAGTGCACGGGCTTAGTTATGTGGCTTAAGATAAAAACATTAAAACCAGTTAAATTTTCTCTGTGGCTAGCATGTGATTTATAAAAACTTAGCTCAAATTGTTAAAGTTCATTTTATAGTTAAGATGACTTGAAATGTTAAATACCTGGTGTGTTGTTGGAATGGACCACCCTAGTGACAAAGAGATTCAAACAGGAAGTTGATCTGTTTTATGGGAATTCTAAGGAAATGAGACTGCACCAACTTTCAAGTATTATTTGGGGACATTGGACAATGTGATGTCTTGATCAATGGGAGTTTCTTTAATATAATTATTTTTGCATTGACTAAAGTTTATCCATGGCTCTAAGTTTAGTTAAATGTATTGTGAATACAATTTTTGCATCTTTTTCCTCTCTGATGAGGCTTGATCACCTTTTATCTTGCGTAAGCAGGATTTAATTAAAACTGTCAAACTTGAAGACAACTTTGCTCCCTGTTTTTGTGGCAATGGAATCAATATTTTGGTTGTGATTTGCTAAAGCATGGCAGATCCATCACAGTTGGTAATACATAGAATTTCAAAATCAAGTGCAGGTGGTAGATCCTATTCCCATCTAGCACCTTAACTTTGGAGTAGTCTTCCCTGCACTGTCCGGGAGGCAGACTGACTCTGTCAGTTTAAATCTAGACTAACGATGCATCTTTTTAATCTTGCATACGCTACACTTCCATAATATAAATCCTGTGAGGGTTTGGCTGCATTAGTTAGATCAACCGGAGCACGGAACACTTCCAACAATAACTGATGTACTTGTTGCATCAAAGAGTGCAGAACAGTACTCTATTCTCAGCAAGTCTTGTCTCTTTGTTCCGAGTTTCCCTCAGCCAGCAGGATGCAGTTCATGCCCAGACCTGATGGTAGAGCGGAGAATGTGAAGCAGCGACCTGACAAGAGCTGAGATGATAGAGCTGGATAAAGAAGGACGCAGTAACTTGACACGATTTCACTACAAAATGTATTATGCTATTAGATTATTAATGATAATCTTAAACCTATAATTTACCTTATTAGTAAGTTTATTTATTTTTATTTAGTCTTGTTGTGCAAGCACTGTGGAGCTTGTGCAAAGGCAGCAGCTTTTGCCAGAGGGGAACTGGAATCCCCTGGTTGGGCCTGGGTTCTACTGAGTATTTTTTTCTCTATTGGAGTTTTGGGTTCCTCGCCACCATTTGCATACTGTTTTGCACTATTTGCCTGGCTGCTTTAGAATTATAAAGTTTTACCTTATTAATATTGCATAAGGGAATTTATAGTCTGTTTAATATTTGACCTGTGTTTCTCTCTCCTTTATCTTAAATGTGTGCTTTCACTGTGCGTGCAGGTCTGTGTGCGTGCTTGTCTGTTTATGTGGGTAAGTCTGTTATCTGTTTTTTCACATTTCTTGTTTTTACATGTATAACTTTAATTGTTTTGCTTATAGTCAATATGTCTCATATACAGCTGCTTTGTAACAATGAAAATAAAAAAAAAGCGCTATATAAATAAAGTTTACAATATAATTCATGTTAGTAAATATTTTTTGCTTTACAAAATTTGCTCATTTTGGAGCTATAATATTTTTTTTTGCTCTTAGTATCCTTTTAAATCAAATTAATTTAAAATATGTATTAAACCAGTTCATAGTATTCAGCTAACATGCTGTAGGATTTCTAGATATGTTCATAATTTATCTTTACAAAACGAGTTAGAAATGAACTTTCTTAGTTGAACTTCCCCCTTATTATTTCTCAAATGCTTTTCTTTGTAAAATAAAAATATCTTTAATGTAAAACAACAAAACTAAACTGCAATTTTAAAACAAATTCCAAATCAAATTAAAAATGAATAAAACAAAAGTCTCTTTAATATAAACAAACAATGTCTTTTTCCTGTGCTTTTTTTGGATTTTTCACATTTAAGAAAGATCAGCATATCCACGTTTTACAAGTTTCCATGAAACGCAGCGGCCAATTCAAATAACATTTCAATCGGCTAGAATTGTCACATATTATAATTGATTTTCAACCGGCTTAAGGTAAATAGTTAAATCCCTACTGACTAAGAAAAAACATGATTTAAAAACAAAACAAGTGCTTAAAAAACAAAACATGGGTATTTGTACCCAGCAAATATTGGCATCTGACCTATCAGTAAACTGAACACCTTTGCCACCTAAGCTTAATGAGTGGTTATTTAGATTTCTATAGAAATTGTGTGCATTGCAATTTTCCATCAAAATGTTAGTGACATCAGTCTCCGAACATTACTGAATAAAGAGGTTTTTGCTGGATCTAATTCTACTTAAATTTCCAGGACAGTCTTTGGCTCAAGCATCGGGCTTTAGCCACTTCACAGGATACTGTCTTGATTACATCTTAAAGCTAATTGCACGTTCGAAACAGTTTGGTAAATGAAACAAAGGCTGTGCAGTGGAGGACAAAGGTAATTAGCTGAACTAGAGCCGAATAACCATCACTCACCAATCACATTCATTTCATTTTGTCCCCCATTATGCTTTAGTAACATCATTATGCCACTCCAAATAGTGTAACTTATCTTCAATTAGCCCAAGTTGTCGGTCATTAGGGCAGATGTGAATGTAGGGCTGAGAGCTGTGGGGCTGTATGTCACCGGTAATTAGACGGCTCACTCTCACAGTGGATAAACAGGCCTTTGGTCTCAGGCTTGGCTGATTAGACCTTGACATACTGTCCTGTATCGTGTGCCGTCTCTCTGGTACTTTGTAGGATCGTGTGCCGCCTCACCTGTGTGAGTGGATGACACAGCCAACAGCTTTTGAAATGTCTGCGGACAAGTCAGCTGCATTTCGTGTTTGACATGTAACGCTGCAGAGTGGTACTTTATATACTGTATTCAACACACTGACGTAGGCAAGAATATTGTTGTCGACCAATAGGGATTAAGGAGAAAGGTTCAAGATTTTTAAATCCTACTCACTTAGAATGGAGAATAAAAGGCATCAGTTCAGGTCATCATTTCTCTTTTTTTAGTGAACATTGAAGATAGGTTTCAGAGCTCTAAACATCACGGTATTTACAATTACCCATCTCTCTATTACTTGTGAACCTTTTTTTGTTTCTGTGATTATTTCCCTCAATCACCTTCTAAAGGCTTGTCCAAACCAGGACGATAACTGCACGTGTTTATCGTCAACGTTTAACTCATTGTGACTAAACAAAGGGCGCCAACGTGAGTGTGCACTAGCGGTGGGCGATCTGACGATCTTAAATATAAAGCGTCGTCAATCAACTTTTCAACTGTTATAGATGACAGATAAGATCACAATCCTTGTGTGTCCGTTGAAAAGTGGATTGACGACGCTTTATATTTAAGATATAAAGTGTTATTAACAAGAGGTGTGTTCGACAACATTCAGCACTGCACAGACACATTGGTGTATGACAATGAAACACCGCGAGAGCAGAGAGCTTTGCATGCGTTTCGGATCACTTTCACCGTGTTGCGAGGTCTCGTGCATGCGATACAGTTTTGCAAGTGCATTAGATGGAGTCTTGTTTGTGTGTGACGTTAGTCGATGGCGCGCAGGTAATTTACCGAAGGGCAAAACTAAAAATAATCTAAACCACATCGACAAAAAAAACAGGTGGAATGATTTTACAATGCAAAATACCCTGTCGGATTGTCCTACCATCTTATATAAACACATCGTAAATACCCTGAATACTACCAGCATAAAAGAAACATGTAGGATTCATTTACAGCGCAACACCCAATCAAAGTGTACTTTAGGTATTAAATAATAAGTAGAATGTTTAACAACGAAAAAACACTATGCCCGTAGCAGTATAAAACAAACGAGTAAAATGATTTTATAGCTAAAAAAATGACGTAACATTGACGTGCACATGCCTGGTAGGATAATCTGACGGGTAGGACGAAATTTTAGGACACCTGCAACATTTTTCTACTGCGTAAAAGCTGTGGTTTATCTAGGCGCTTTACCTGATTAAAGAACTCTCTGGAACACTGGTTTGTGCATGTGGTGTAACCAGATCGCTCCGCACCGCTCTCAGTGGGCCTCAAACCGTGTCGGTCCGGCATGGGAGTCGGGCGCTCTAGCGAAGAGGCGGAAGACTCTAGTCTCTAGCGTCTGTCGCTAGAGAGTCCTTGAGGCAGAGGAGTGAGGTTTACATACTGCACAGCTCTACACTAGCTTGCCTCCATTACAGTGGCACGCCATGTGTGTGTGGACGCGTCTGAAACGAATTCCCTCCCGGTCCTTATCTGCAGATTGGTCATCTGCGAAATGTGGAATGAATCATAAACACCTGATTTTATCCGATATCGCGATGATTTTAAAGTTGATTTACGATACGTTATTTTAACCCATCGCCCTAGCCCTAAAACACACTATATTATATTGGAATTTTACTCCAGTCTACAACAGGCCTAGTAAATACTATAGTATAGGCTACTACAGTATTTTCATGTGGACAAACATGAATGTCCTTTGTTGTTAACCAGTCTATTCATGTGATGATCTGTGCATTTGTGTGTTTTAAAGTTGATAACAGACATTTTATACTTGCTACCTGTACAAATATTTGGCTTGTGCTACAAAACTTCAAACCTCTGTAGCACCAGTGCTATGTGCAAAAAACGTAATGTACAACCCTGTATTTCAATTTAGATCATGGATTTTGATTCTCTGTTATGAAGAACGTGATAAGCTTTTTTGGGAAGATCGCCCAGCCCTAGAGCAAAACGCAAAAACGGCAGGCGTAAAAGCATAATTTAAAAAAGATGCCTCTGGCCCATTTTTTTCTTTGACGTGTCGCGTTAAAAATTGTCTGACAATGATATTGCCGCTTTCGTTCATGTGTCTGGAGCTGATGAAGTTACAGCAGTGCCGAAGATGAAGCAAGATGTATTCTTCTTCTGTGTGACAAGCGAGTGTCATAAGCGTAAAGTTGCACAGTGGCACCTTGTGTACCGAGAGGGGTCTAGCTGCAGCCGATGGGGCGAGTGGAGCTCAACTCGCGCACATGAATGGATGAATAAACCAGATGGATTTTTATATTTTTGGCGATCAATATTGATGTCTTACCGCTGTTAGCTGATATTGCATGATTTTTTTTTAAATACAGGTTTAGAAAATCTTTTTTTTTATAAAATCCACCCATTTACTGGAAACCCTGATGTTACACACCCCAGTACTGTAGTTGGCGATACATGCTGGTTGCGACCCGCCTTTAAAAAGAAAGAAGAAGAATGTTCGTTGATCGTTATTTACTGTTACTTGAAGTTAATGTGTTTTGTAAATATAGTTTATTTTTTATTTACTTTGTTATTCTTGATTTGTGGAAATTTTTCAATATTTTACTGTGTTTGTTTTGCATGTTATTTTGCTTTATATATAAAAGAACTAAATTATTTGTGTTCACAGTTTTCATTTTTATGAAAATTAATTTATTTGATGTTTAATTTAGTGTTCACTGCTATAATGTTTACTTTCTAAATACAAACCTGACAGCAATGTCTGGATTTAGTAACATTAAAGGTATTTAGAAACATTTAGACAATAATTTTGTAGCATTAAAAAAGTTTTTATTGATATTGAAATTTTCATATCGTTTCATAAATTACTTCCGGGTTGAGGTCAGAATAAGGTGCCTTATATCCGCTCGGGCTTTTAGTGGAGGTGACGTATTTCCACTTTTAAGTGGAGCTCCACTCGGCCCATCGACTACAGCCAGCCCCTATTGTGTGTACTGAGCTATTTCTGTTTTTCGTCAGGCGCCATCTTTGTCAGGGAGTGAATTTGCACGTTCACTTGGCATATCGCCGGTTAAGCAAATGCCGAAAAACGTCTTGAAAAACGCTGGCGATAAGCGCGTGCGATTATGTGTACAAGTATTAATGGTACATTTTCCTGCTGTGATGAGACTCTTTGATAAAACAGGCGAGTAGCGAGTGTAATTGTGTTGTTTGGAAGTGCTGGTGTCAAAGGTCCTGGTGCTCACAGGAAGTCCGAGTGATGGGAACAATTTTCTCACTGTCATCAATCAACGTGCAAACAGGGAGAGAAATGCAGTTCCATTATAAACACAAGAGATGCTTCAGGCCAGGAGACTGATTAAACTACATCACTACAACATCCACTCACAGGTCAGTGGACTCACTATGAGGAGAGGCCAAACATATTAACAGAGTTTATGCAAGGTTTCAATGGCAAACGTCTGAACTGAGCATGTGAAGGCATTCACTTGTATTGACAGATGCCCACTTACAGTCAAAATGTGCCTCTGTTAATTGATTCTTCTATCAAGATTAAAGGTTATTTTTGACATGGCACTTCAAAACATTGTTGTATATATAATTGACAATTATCCCCGATGTCATTAGGAGGTCAAAAGAGTATGACCTAGAAGCAGATGTAAAAATATTCTCTTGTGGACTCAAATATTTTCCTGTAGCAATGCTTTTTCTTTGTAGTCGGTTTCAAAAGGTTCTTAAATTTGAGCCGATTTGGTAAATCAAAAATTATTCAACGTATTTCACATTTTCTCTTTGAAGTCTTATATACGGTGATAGTTTTGAGCAAAACACAGAGATATATATAGATGTATATGTAGTATTTTTACTATTACTCAATTATATTATGAGACTGAGAATAGCGTCAGATATTACTTGGAGGAAAAAAATACAGATCATATATCATGCTCTAGTATTTCATAATCACATTTTTAAACGTTTTTACCTCTAATACAATACTTAAGTAGATTAAAATCACCATTTTCTTTTAAGTAAGTAGTTTTATTTAATTAAAAAATGATGTTTTTTATGTAATCAAGGATTGAAATGTTAAAACAACAACATTTATTTATGAAATGTAGTGGAGTCAGTATGGTATGATTTATAATGTAAGAAAAGACTAGACTTATTATGTATTAAAATGTTGCCTAAGGAATAATAAAGTAATCCAGAAAATCTTTATTAGATTCATCAAAAATAATGGTTAGATTACTTGACAAATCGAAAAATACCCATTATTTATATTATATTCTTATTTATTTAGTCAACAATAGTTAGTTGAAGCCCTAATTTTATTATAACTAATAACTTTTGATATATTTTATATAATATTAAAACATATATAGCATTCAGTTAAAGAAGGGCTGCTGTCCTGCGTGAACCTGCTTTCCTGATCCTTATCAAACACTCTAGCCTGTTTTTTTAATTTAATCTTAATGACTTTAAATAAGCTTGTTCAAGTGTGTTAGAGGAGTGTTGGAACTCAACTAAAAATACTGTTGTTTTTCTCATGTTTAGACCTTAGGTGTGTAATCATTCGGAGAGCGGTTATGAACAACCATGTTGACAGTGTAAATATTTATTTTGTCCCCTCCCCAATGTATTCAAATAGCCTTTGTGCTCAAAGTCAAAGCTGTAAGCTTCAACACAAGCAACTCTGGCAAGTGACCAAAGAACTCTAAGGCACTGGCTGTCTCACTTGCTCCTGGACTCCCAGGATCCATTGCAACAAGAGAAGAGCGTGTGCGGCTTAGATAAAGCGAGACTTTCAAACCCGAAACGCTGAGAGAGAGGATGAAAACACACTTTTTTCATCAAGTTGCTGAATACCACTGCCAAGTCATTTCCCCGGGTTTGGTCATACTGTGTTGAATAAACAATGCAACAGAAGCTGCGATGCCTCAGGGAAGAGCGGCGAATATAGTTTGGTGCATTCAGTAACAAAATTCTTGCACTTTTAATGTGATTTAACAAAAAATGCACTAAAGATCTTCTTCGTATTATGGCTTCCATTCCCAACATTGTTTGTCTTTGGTGAAAGACAAATGAAGTTTCTGTCTCACAGAACTTCATTTGGGGGTTAATATTGAGGCAGATAGAGAAAGCATTGTGTGGAAAAACAGAGACACGATTCAGGGTGGGAATAAAGCGTTCAGACCCTATTTACATGAAAGTCAAGTACGTAGCAAACCCACAAGACTCTCACTTCCTTATTAAGAGATAAAATCTCTTTCAGAAAAGCAATTGTGCTGCATTGACGTAGTTTGGTCAAAATATTGTGGTTTCGAAATATGCGGAAGTTGTTTTGAAATAGTGTGGATTAAAATGTCGTTTTTATTTCTTCACAACCCTTAGGCCTACTTCATATTTTGAAAATCAAAATGTCCCAGTTTAATACTGTGGATGACGAACATTCTATTAACACACTACAGTAAATTTGTAAACTAAACTTAAAAAACAAAATATTTAATAAGCACATGGTTGCACCGAACTTGTAATATTGTATTCAATAAAGCGTGTACAGAAAACGGCTTGCCGTTAGATGATTAAATAAATGTGAAAATCTTCAAAGAGTACAAATAGAAAAATATCATACATAAAACACAGCTGAAATGCACACGCCTCTGTTTATGAGCAAAATATCCCTGAGGCCAAACTGACAGCAGCTCTCTTCACAATGCTATTTCAGGGAATGAACTTTCAACACCTTCAATAAGCCAGTGAGTTGGCAGCGCACAGGATTGTGGGTCATCCCAGGAGCGGATCCTCTTTTCAAAGGCTCCCATTAATGGTTTATGCATATGCATGTGCGTCTTCACAGTGGAGGTGTAGCCAGAGTCGTCCTCTCTGTCGCCTCGTAGCTGAACAATTCCCCATTGGCTGTGTTTACTGTGAACAAATAGTGTTTTGATATTCACACACACGGCAGTATCGACCTGCCTTTTGGATGTCTTCGTCTTCTTTTATCTGTAAAAGAAATTAGATCATCTTTGAGAGTGACAGTCTCCTGCACAAACCAGGGACCTTCCATCCCACAAACCCAAGTCAAATTGCTTTTAATGAATTGACATGCACGGAGGTCTGAGATATGATGTGGCATCATTCATGAAGAAATCACGAGGGTGTTTGTAAAATCTGCCGTGTGACAGATCAAAACAGGAATATTTGGATAGTCTGTCATTAGTTCTACCCAATCCATTTGAACACCACCAAATAGATTCAAATTTGGGCAATTCATAGATTCCAAAGTAAACTGTGTTGTTTGCTAGCGTTACATTATATGATCATGCTCTTATACAATTTAAGCACGATTTGAAATGAATGCTATAACACGTCCAGCTGGGCAGCCTCGCTCTGTTGTATGGAGAGCATCAGCTGTTGGTGAATCTCTGTCAGACAGCGCACCATAATTAAGTTTTCTTTCGTGCTTGAATGAACAAAAACACATTATGTCAAGAAGCCCATTTTGTTGAGTTTCTTCGTAAGCACAAACTTTGAGTAAAATAATGTGGTAAAGGAAGGCATGAAGTTGTGAAAGGGGCCGCATCATTAAACATGCTGCTGTGACTTCGGTCACTAATGTTAATCAAAGAACAAATGAAAAGAATTCAATGTGTTTTGTAGATTTAATCTGAATTATTCTGTATTTAATGTCATTAGATTAGTGGTCAAGACTGTAAAGTAGAGGTGCACCGATTGACGGGCCAGAGACTGGAATCGGACAGTTTTCGGCTGGGCTGGTGGGCGGCAGGTCAGTCTCATGTTTTGCAGATTCCAAGTCGATCTTCTGTTGCCAGCAACCCAGGCCATAATGTCACGATACACTCAGAGCCGCAAGTATATGTGCGTGCACACAGCCTGTCTTTTATGATTCGTTTATACTCGCGTCTGGGTCCACCGTACGCGAGGCCTTATTGAAGTATGCTGTCTGAGAAACATTTAGCAGTGATAGCGGTTAGTAAACAGTCACATTTTCAGCTTGACTTGTTAAATAAAGATGAACACATCATTTTTTCAGATAATTCATTCGGAAATGCATATGAGTAAACCCAACACTATCGCAGATTTTTTTACCTGAAGGGAGTGGGTTCAAGCAGACCAATCACAGTGATTTTTTTTTTATAATGTTTTTTTAATGTGCATTCTAATTAATATCAATCAAACTGCGGTTGGTTGGTTTTGATATAAGCCATAATAACTAAAATAATACAGCTAACTTACACAATAAATCACAAAACACAACATACCTTTTTTTTAACGGTCATCTCATCTCATTTTTGGTACCAAACTCTTAATTTACTTATTTATAATTGTGTCTAAAAACCTGTTATGTGACTCTTTCTGTAGAACACAAAAGAAGATTTTTTGAGAAGTGGTTTTGCGTCCATACAGTGAATGTGAATGGAGGTCAAGGTTGATTATCATGTCATCTTGTTTGATGTTGGATTGTTAGGATTGTCTGGTTTGTTTAAAGGGCCATTGTGTAATTTTCTGCTGGATCTAGCGACTGCAGATCCGAATTGCAACCAACGGCTCACGCCACCACTCCCCCTCCCTTTCGAAACACTACAATGGCTGACACAGAACTAAGATGTCGTCACATATTAACGAAACGCAGTCTTTAGAGCAGTTCGTCTGTTTAGGGCTACTGTAGAAACAAAATTGTATGTTAGGTATTTATACACCTCTAAAGACAGTTGAAGTATGCATATTATATTGAATTTATGTCAATACACCCTCCAAAAAAATACACACTGGTCCTTTAAGTATCAGAGTGTACATCATCAGATTTCATAATCATAATGTGCTTTTCATTGATGTATGTGACATAGAAAACATTGCTGAGCGCAACTTTAACTAACAGGTACAATGTAGTTGTAGTTGCATTTGTTTCACGTCAATATAGTGTACAGATATTTAAGAACAAAGGGAAAAGCATGTGCTTTTTCACAATGAAGATCGCCTGTCTTTGATGCTTGTCTCTACACTACAGGAGACACATTGGGCTTCTTTTTCAGGGATGTTCCGCAGCCACTGCAGTCTCTTCTCATTTGGCTGGTTAGCTCTTTCCGAGCAGGCAGAACCTCCTCCAGGGATCGTTCAGAAAGCCCTGCTCCCATCATGCCAAACACACACCAGGAGTGTTGACTACATCCCTGTGGACTGGCGTCAGCTCGGCTAAAGCTTCAGCCTAGACTGAAAATGCGCCCAGGGATCCCCGCTTGCTTTAGGTTTCGCATGTCCCATTATTCCACACACTCATTTGGACAGAGCTGACTCCTCTCTCATAAAGGTAAAAAATCTCTCTCGCGCACCTTCTCCGGATCTGTTCCACCTATGTGGAATGATCTGCCTGCTGCTACAAGATCTGCAGACTCTGTAGCCATCTTTAAGAAACGCCTGAAAACACATCTCTTCCGCCAACATCTGACATCTGACTGATCTGTTCTGACTCAACTCTCTTCTCTACTCTTTTCTTCTCTTCTTTAAAAAAAAAAAAAAACACAAAAAACACAAAAAAAAAATGTATGAATGATTCTGTATACTGTGTTGGACTATATGAACCTTATTTTTGATTGCACTTATGCTTTTGTTGTACTTATGATGTCCTAATTGCTTCCATTACCTACCCCACTTGTAAGTCGCTTTGGATAAAAGCGTCTGCTAAATGACTAAATGTAAATGTAAATGTAAAGTGGCAGAACGGCATCAGAAAGGACACCAGGCCGAACACCATCATGATGCCGAAGGGCTTTAGCGCTAGAAACTGCATCAGCGAGGACTCAAGCTACAAGCTCATTTAAGATGTTTTGACAAAGTCTCTGTTTTATGATGTTTATGCTTTTCTCCGACACAGCAGTGTTTTATACAAAGACAGTCCTGTGGTGAAGAAAACTGTCAACATCATTATTTGTACACTGCACATTTGACCATAAAGGCATTTGTTTAGGCTCTGATGGCATTTGTTAAAGTTCCCAAATGGGGAGGAAAAAATAAATGGACATGGAGATGTTTAGAGTGGCTTTCCACACCATGGCATAATATTTACAGTCACTATACTGCATTCATGTGATATTTGGACAAAAGACTCCAATATCTATACCTTACTTTCAGTATATACTTCATCTTGTCAACAAGAATATTACATTTCCAATTAAACTGACATAAGAACATACACAGCCACGCTACTGATTATATGTGGTCATTGTGGGGTAATAAACACACTGTAGTTTTGCAAGCGGCTGACCCCCTCATGTCAAAATCCCAGAGAAAACATTCCAGAAATATTACCCCGGAGACAGTGCTGAGTGTGTGCAGACTCATTTATTAGAGCTCCTTTATGCTGTGAACAAAGACGGGAAGAGTCTGTTGCTCCGAGCGCAAACTAGACAGCGAGACACCTGTGTTTGAAAATGAATAACTGCTGGGATTGAAAATGAACAGAAATCCAAAATGATTACGAGCTGTCCTTGTACAGAAGCTTTTATTTGCAAAAACCGCTGGAATAAAAAGCATGTCTAAAACATTGCCCCGAGGCGAAAAATGTTTGATCTTATTAAATTAAACATTAAAACATGACGTCTTTAATCAGTAGTTTACAAAAGAAAATTGTCCTAACTTATCTGCTTCATTTACCTTTATCTGAGCTTGAAACACTAACGATAACATTCATGCTTTGCGGAGTCCTTGGGCCACTGCACACTCTTTAAGGCCTCGTCCGACGCATTCGCGTGAAATTTTGGTGTCAGTGGAACCTCTCATTCACTAAAAAAAATATTATGGCAGCCATAGCCATTCCAAATGAAAGCAGTTTGAGTCCATGACCCTCCAATCTCCACAACCATCCAGTAAGTATAGAGGAATCCTTTGAGACGTGAACACGATTCTGATGGGACACCTTCAGCTCCTGTAAAAAAAACAAAGAGAAGAAAAATAAACAAAAGATCTTACAGATGAAAACTAAATTAAAGCTGCAATATGTATTTTTTTCGGGTAAAAAGTAACAGAGATCAGTTTTAGTCTTTATAGTTGAAATCTTATTGTTTTACAATTTTTCTGTTTTTGTCATTCCACCACTTGGCTTTATTTTCGGCTAATATTTCCAAGTAACACCATTACTGATCTGTTCACAAAAGACATGCTAACTAACGGCAGGTGGAAAAGAGGCCTTGGCTTTATGTGTCATCTCCATGTGCATTATACAAGCAACCTTTGTGCGGACCGAATTGCTCAGGCTACCTGCTGAATTTTGCATTGGGATATTGTTAAAGCTTGTTAAAGCTTGTCAAAGCTCGTCTCTGGGCCTATGCTCATGCAAACATGACGATACAATAGCTTTATTCTCTTCTTACAGCTGTCTTTATTCTACCACTGAAAGCAAAGAAAAGCACCTGTGCATCAATCACAGGTGGAGCAACAGAAGTCAAGTCTGCAAATTTTAAATATGGTATAAGATCCTAGTATTCAAATCATGTTTAAAGGGACATTGACAATGTCCATTCAAATGAAAATTCTCATTTACTTTCCCATGCGTGAAAACATTTCTTGGGTGGAACAACAAAAGGGATTTTTGAATATCCTGGTGACATTTTTGCATGTACTGTCATAAAAAGAATTTGAAAATAGGACTGTTGAGATCCAAAAGTCTTATTTAAATACTGAGTAGTCACACAGTTCAACTTTGTGTTCTTGAAAGTAAGAAATACAAACAAATTTGATAGAACAAGAAAAATAATTTTGAATGCTAACATCCTTACCACCATCCTAGTAAAGCACAACGTACCACCACAGTGTCAAAATTCTGCCCAAACCAGCAGCAACTGACGCTTTTACACTTTATGGTTTTACGCATTAAAAGAAGCTGAATTGACACAATCACTAGACCACGAGATATCCAAGCTATCAATCTTAAAAAAACCAACAGTGCGTGAATGGAAACTGACCAACAGATAGTGTGTTTTGATACGAGCCAGTGTGCACAGTAGAGTCCAGATGTCATTTATCAACATCAAACTGACAGGGCAATGATAGAGGCCAGTTAGGCTCTAAAACGGCTCGAGATTTAAGACTGACTTGCACATCAAAGTCTCAAAGGGTAAAATGGTTGTAATTGGAAGTCCTGTCCTCTCTAATGTGTTGGAACATTAAAGGTTCATCTATAATGGACACTGTAATGGAGACACGTCTCCCTTCAGAACAGACCTGACAGCTGACCCAATAATATGTTCATTTCTGGAGAGGGGGTGATATATCCCTGCTATTAAATATAAAGCCTCAATCTGAATGGCTATTTCATGATTTCAATATTTCAGGGTGCTGTGGCGGTAATAGCCAGCTGGCTGTAATGCAGATATGCATTATGGGATTGGGATCCATTGCCATTCTGTGCTTTAGGAAGTAGGAGTGCTGGATGGAAACCTTTCGGGCGTGCAGGAAATTTAGAGTGATGTTCATCTTTAGTGTCAACAGTCCTCTCAAATAACCAGGAGGAAGTCTACCAACATAGGACAGGCTGCTGAGCCCATCCTTCATTATTTGACTTTATTTCACAGGAACTTTCAAGACGTGTCTAGTTTATCTCAATGATACACTCTTAACCACATCTGCTCTCTTATGGCAAATGTCTTTCTCCAACTCTATCCAAAGGGCCACCTGAGGCCTGTGGAATTTATATGGATTGCAGAGTTCCTGTTTTTTTATGGGTTAGCTCGTCCACACCCTTCCTAAAAGCTGGTGGAAACTGTCCGTGTGGGATCAACTGTCTTGATCAGTCATATCCCAAAGATCACCACAGCCTTACTGCAGACAGAATTCAGGGGTGGGACATAAGGGTCCCACTGACATATTGTCTTGTGTGGCCAACATTTCACAAGCATTGTTAGTCTGGTACACTTTGCAGCTCATACTGGGCAACTATCTCTCTATTAGACAGTAAGAGATTGTACAGTCGTCACCAAAAGTTTTGAGAATTACATAAATATTGGAAATTGGAAAAGTTGCTGCTTAAGTTTTTATAATAGCAATTTGCATATACTCCAGAATGTTATGAAGAGTGATCAGATGAATTGCATAGTCCTTCTTTGCCATGAAAATGAACTTAATCCCAAAAAAACCTTTCCACTGCATTTCATTGCTGTCATTAAAGGACCAGCTGAGATCATTTCAGTAATCATCTTGTTAACTCAGGTGAGAATGTTGACACTTTATCATTACTGATTGGGTTAGAATGGCAGACTTGAAATGTTAAAAGGAGGGTGATGCTTGAAATCATTGTTCTTCCATTGTTAACCATGGTGACCTGCAAAGAAACGCGTGCAGCCATCATTGCGTTGCATAAAAATGGCTTCACAGGCAAGGATATTGTGGCTACTAAGATTGCACCTAAATCAACAATTTATAGGTTCATCAAGAACTTCAAGGAAAGAGGTTCAATTGTTGTAAAGAAGGCTTCAGGGCGTCCAAGAAAGTCCAGCAAGCGCCAGGATCGTCTCCTAAAGAGGATTCAGCTGCGGGATCGGAGTGCCACCAGTGCAGAGTTTGCTCAGGAATGGCAGCAGGCAGGTGTGAGCGCATCTGCACGCACAGTGAGGTGAAGACTTTTGGAAGATGGCCTGGTGTCAAGAACGGCAGCAAAGAAGCCACTTCTCTCCAAAAAAAACATCAGGGACAGATTGATCTTCTGCAGAAAGTATAGTGAATGGACTGCTGAGGACTGGGGCAAAGTCATATTCTCCGATGACGCCCCTTTCCGATTGTTTGGGGCATCTGGAAAAAGGCTTGTCCGGAGAAGAAAAGGTGAGCGCTACCATCAGTCCTGTGTCATGCCAACAGTAAAGCATCCTAACACTATTCATGTGTGGGGTTGCTTCTCATCCAAGGGAGTGGGCTCACTCACAATTCTCCCCAAAAACACAGCCATGAATAAAGAATGGTACCAAAACACCCTCCAACAGCAACTTCTTCCAACAATCCAACAACAGTTTGGTGAAGAACAATGCATTTTACAGCACGATGGAGCACCGTGCCATAAGGCAAAAGTGATAACTAAGGGGCTCGGGGACCAGAATGTTGAAATTTTGGGTCCATGGCGTGGAAACTCCCCAGATCTTAATCCCATTGAGAATTTGTGGTCAATCCTCAAGAGGCGGGTGGACAAACAAAAACCCACTAATTCTGACAAACTCCAAGAAGTTATTATGAAAGAATGGGTTGCTATCAGTCAGGATTTGGCCCAGAAGTTGATTGAGAGCATGCCCAGTCGAATTGCATAGGTCCTGAAAAAGAAGGGCCAACACTGCAAATACTGACTCTTTGCATAAATGTCATGTAATTGTCGATAAAAGTCTTTGAAATGTATGAAGTGCTTGTTATTATATTTCAGTACATCACAGAAACAACTGAAACAAAGATCTAAAAGCAGTTTAGCAGCAAACTTTTGAAAACGAATATTTATGTAATTCTCAAAACTTTTGGCCACGACTGTACAATATTTTTTTTAAAGGATAATATCAGATAAAAAAACTGTGCAATAGGCATCAGGTGGACAGTGGGGACCTGCTGAAACTAGCGGTCACATATATCCACCAAAATGATACAAGAAAATGAAATGAAATGATAGTATAGTGATGTACATCTAGCTTAAAGCCCTATGGTTCACCTAATGATGACCTTTATAACATCATAGTCAAGGCTTCAATGAGCACACAGGAAACCTGAATATTTATCATGAGGGTAGGTGTAGGAGCGGCAGTTATCACAACCTTTTCAGTTAAATTTGTGTGTAGCAATGTGAATCAGGTCGCAGGTGTGATTTCCAGATGGTGTCTTCCTCTGTCGTGTATGTGTGCGTGTGTGTGTGTGTGTGTGTGAATGGAAAGTAACGTCATTGTGCTTCATAAGATTGGGATCGTGTTGCCGAAAATCCACCCACAGACGCCCTACATGACTCATTGTGCCCAATTCAAGCGTCACCTCACCTATGGGATCATATCCCACAATTCCTGATCGTAGGGATATCGTGGGAGCAGCCAGAGCCATTCAGTTCATTCTCCACTGACTCCTACACGACTGTAACATGCTTGGCTGTGTCTGAATCACGGCACTGTTTGTGGCTAACAGTAAAAGAGATAAGCTGCCCTGCTAACATGATATAGCGTCAGAAAGCTTTTTGAAACCACACAATCTACACTGAGAGATTCTGAAAACAACTGTCTGAGAAACCAGACTTGCTTTTCGAATGGTTACAAAAGCAAGCAGAGTAAAATTTCTGAGCTGAGCTAGGAACCTTACACAGATATAAGGACACATTTTTTTTTTGTAATGCATACCATGAAAAGAAAAGAAAGTGTTTTCTTGCAGCACTCATTTTGTGGTGGTTTAAGTCAAGCTCGCATTCAAACATAAGCGATCCTCTTACATTACCCTGGGGGTCTCCAGTGATGAATAATATCATCCTAGTGCCACTCTGCTCAAAAGAATGTCCGAAGTCGACATGAGGCTAGACTTCAGTAAAGTAAAACTCTTTCTACACACTGGGAGATGAACCGTATTAAAACTTTCAGCTGTGAGGGGAATTCCTTTGTACCTGCTTACTTCCCCGTGTGGATATTCAACGCAATTACTTCCCATCGGTATCCTCAGAAGCTTATGATGAATGTGGGTGGAAACTAGCTGGATAATATCTTCTGAGCAACTGAACTTAAGTTATCTGCTGATGCCAGGTTATGAAATTCACAAGCCATGTGGAGAAACACTTCAGTAAATCCTCACTCGTTTCCGCTTTTCATCAAAAAAATCTGCTCTAGGATAAGGGTGACATTTCAAGAGGGTGTATTTCAGTATGTAAAATACTCTGCAGCAGGGCTTGATGGGATTTATGGTCCTACCACCAGACAGACTGGTGCTTAAAACTAATGGTGACGACAGCGAGATAAGGCGGTACAATGAAACAAAATACAGGTTTAAAACACTATTTACATATATTTAAGTGAGCCAACCCAAAATGTGACGATTTAATGAAAGCTTCTAGTTGACATCTGTCTGAAATCCTCACGGGTCAAGCAATCAGAAAGCCAAATACCTGATATTTTTGTCCCCATGTTTCTAGTTTTGACTGTCACCTCATCCTGAATCCATTTGGATGTGCGCAAAAGCCCCTCACTTTTAAATCATATGTTGGTATGGCCACTGAATGCCAGACTGCTGTGTCTCCTCACCTCTGTGAACTCTATGAGACAAATCATTAACACAGACAGTCTTGCTTAAATGGATGGAGAGAGTTTAAAATACTATTTATTTTTTAACCATCTCTCACTTCTTATTTCTATCATCGCTCACACCATCTGCCACTGCCTTATCCTTTTTTCCTTGCTCTTTCTCCTCCTCTGATGAATGTCAGTTAGAGTGACCACTAGTGCGTGCTGTGTCCAGACACTGCATTGATCCGTGTCTGTGTCATTCTCTCACACACACACAGAAATCAAATCAGTGGCCGTCAATATACTGTGAGGGTTCAGACCGAGACACTGCTGGTGGAGGAGGTGAGAGGCTCAAGGACACAGACACCGGGCCTCCAGACGCCAGCATGGACTGTATGATCTCCCACCCGGCTGAGGTGATAATCCACAAACACACACTCAAGACGCTTCACCATGGGGGGGTTCATACACAGCTGAGCCCAAATAAATACGGTTGGCATCCAAAGAGTCATATATGTTGAAGTAAAAAAATACTGATTTTAGAGGTAAGATAGGAAAAGGAGAAGAAGAAGAGGCTTTTGTAACATTTGTAGTGTAGTTTTGTAAGAGACAGGGCAGGATGTGATGCGAGAAAGTAATGGGGTTGGACTGGTAAATAAAAAGATAACTGGACTCTCACATAAGCATCATGGCTTACTGTGTGAGAAAATGCATCAACCACAGGACCAAACTCAAAATCCTACAGACCTCTACGTAGGTTGTAAACAATGCAGATTCTGAAGAATGTCCTGTTTCCATTTTTAACACTTCACAAATGTTTGAACAAAATACAACCAATACAACATTTATGACCAATTTAATATGTTAAACAAGTTAAAAAAAAGATTACAAAAATACTGATAATATATATAAAAACTGAAACGGGAAGTTCTTCTGAACCAGTGCGTACATCTTCGAAAGTGGTCTTTAACTACAAACAATGCAAACTAATAAAAGCTTTTCCCTCTCTTTAGAACCATAGTTGTTCATCTAAATTGTATTTTCTATTTATTTTTTAATTCTAAACAGGTTTATTTTTTATTTCAGGTTTAGTTCATTTTATTTTAGTAATTTTATTTAGTTAATCATGCCTCAATTTAAACGTATTTCAGTTAATTGATAAAGCAACATTTCTTATAGGTTCAAGAAAATAATATTTATGCAGACTTTTCTATTTCAATTAATAATAATAAAAAAATCCCCCTAGACACTACAACAACCAACAGAAGTCGACACGATTGAATCTTTATTAGGTATGCATCTATAATCCAAATTCCAGTGCAAAACAAGTGTTCAACAGAGATGAAAATGTTGTACATTAGCCTAGAGCCTGACTGAAAAGAGCTTAGCATCAAAGAAGACAATACTTAAGGACAACAATTGGTAAAGAACTAAATATGCACACAAATAGGCATAGACACTAAAACTCAGCACATACTTGATTTAAAAAAGATAACCCCCTTTGGAACATTATCATCTTTCATCTTAATATGTGCAGAAAAAAGACCCAAGGCCACAGCAACAAGAGGGAGAGAGTGGAATACATTATCACTCCATTTAAATTGGACAACTGACTTCCAATGAGCTTCCCTCAGGGTAATTGATCTGCCCTATCATTGATCAAGTGACTGAAAATTTTACCTCTATCCTTCAATGTCCTGAATGACTGACAAATGAGAATAACAGGGTGCAGACCACTGATCTATATAAATGACTGGATTGCACCTAGAACGCTAAACCAATGGCAGGAGGTGAAGTCACCAGAAGCGATCGCGCCGCCATCTTGGAATGCCCAACTGACACAGAGCTCCATTGACTTACAGTCAAAATTACGATCTAAAGTAACCGGCTTATTAAGCGCGTGATAAGTTACAAAAGTTTTTTTTTCGAACATATAAAATTGTTTTTTAACAACTTCCTTTATTGGACTATTCTCCCAGAAAAGCATGCGGCACGCCTTCACGGCAGCATGGAGAGCAGGAGAAGGAGCATGCGCAGAGGTCACTTTCACTTGTGTGCAGGAATAAAATCATATGTTCCCGAAGTTTAGGTGTTTGTTTTTCACTGCATTTGGGTGATGAATGTTATATTAACTGTAGATATAACACTGGCTTTGGAGATCGTTTGAAACTGATATATGGAGCCGTCCCAGCGATAAAAGATGCCGGACATGAACCACAATGTGCTTTAGTTCAGCCTACCCCTCCCCCCCACAAAGAAAGTAATCGTACAGCTGTATCTGTCTTTTATAAATGTGATCAAACTAAATACTCTTCAAAGATACGACGTATGCAATACTACTCTACATGTACTCAAGGTTAATATGAGATTGGCAGAAACCGGGAGTGTTAGGGCCGCAGAACATATACAGTCCTTATTTATCTGTATTTAGATTTCAGAATAAGCACATTTGCAATATGTTAAGGTGTCGTGATAGACAACTGATTTGATATATACTCTGAGGAAAATGAAAGTAACTCAATATATATCTAATAAGACAGGAAAATTACAGACTTTAAATAATTAACCATTAACATGCTTAAGACATTTGCATTGTAAGAATGTACTTTGAGACTTTAGATATAAAAACGGGGACTGATAAGTTACTCTTTTATCATGAATATGTGATAACTACCTATAAATTTAATAGAATGTTTGGGCATACCAACTTGGAGGCACCGGTAGCTTCAGTGTAATGACATCATGAGCAATCCAGTCATTTATATATAGATCAGTGGTGCAGACGGTCTAGATTACTTTCCTCAATGTGAAAAGAGGCTTTGAATTCAGCAGTATTGTATTTAGTATAAACACTATCTATAAGAGCCAAGAAAAAAGTATATTGGCAGGCAAGGGCACACAGAAAAGGACTCACATAACATTCTACTCTCACGTAACTCACTGTTGCACACATGCTTATTTATCTTATAACCTGTTTACTGTTAATATAGTCAGTCAATCTCATATCAGGCTTAGGTTTGTGTTCACCAGAGAAGCTAGCTCATGCACGGTAACTCTTTGCTCAGCAGAGAGGGAAGTAACAAGCTCAACAAATGAATTTTGGTAACTCGATAATGCAACACAGGTAAAGTCTGTTGTAACATCATTTCAAATACTGTCGAAGTCACTGCATCTTGGGTGAACAAAAAGAAACTAAGGGAATTAGAAAAAAGAGACGATGTCAGCTGCTACAGTTCTCAAGTAAATTTATTCTTATTTATTCTTAATAGGATGCATGAAAAATTATAGGCCATATCGGTATCAATAAATGGCCATTTTTAACATTTTGAAAATTTTTCTGGGTTACTCTGGAAGAACTTCTATAATTTGTTTAGTAAATAAAAAATATACCAGTAAAGTTTGACGGTTAAAGTCAGTTTCACCATTAATATTCGAGAGCCTTTAAATTTAATTATGGACCACTTCGGATGGTGTAAACATCACTGGTTCAATGCTGTTCCATAGGACCTTCCTAATTTAGTTTTCCTGTTCTTGTTTAACACAATTTTTTTTTACAAAATACAACCAACAAAACATTTGAAACTTAATTAAAATGTTGAACTACTACTATATATTTAAGTTTGAATTATGTATGCAATATGAAAAATAAATGAAATTCCTCTGGACCAGTGTTTACATCTTGTGAAGTGGTCTATAAGTCCTTGATTCTGATCGCTCAGGAACAATATTTTTCTAGTGGAAGGAATGCTTTTAATGATTTTACAGTTCTTCATTTAAGTTGCATTAAAGGGATAATTCACTCAAAAATGACAATTCAACCATCATTCACTCACGATCATCTAATGTCATACCTGTATGAACACTGAGACAGATATTTGGAAGAATGTGAAACATGATTTACTACATTTAATACCATATTAGGAACAATTAATTGGTAGAACTGTTTGTATTTCTGATTATATTTCTGATATTATAATTCTTCAAAATATCAAATTTTGTGTTCAACAGAAGAAAAAATATACTACATATTTTTCAACTATGGTGGTGGATAATGTCCCTGAACTGAAAATTGCAAACATTTTTCCAAACATCTTTCTTTGTGTTCAACAGAACGAAGCTATTTATACAGGTTTGAAACAACCAGACGGTGAGTAAATGTTGATCGAATTTTCATTTTTGGTTGTACTTTCCCTTTAATGCGTATTTTTGGCTTTAATATTTACATTGTGTGTTAACCACACTTTGCTTTTTGACTAGCGATGCCCTTCAGCAATGACTTATTAGCGATATAGCATACCTTATTGCTAACATAAATTTTAATATGTTGTCAATGTTTTATCATTGTATAATGTAATTGCTCTGATAGTGACCCAAACAACATATTTCCTCTGTATTCTATTATTTGGTATTGACTCTGCTATTGTCCCATTTTTAGAATCAATTTAAAACTTCATTGTTTTTGTTCCTGGTGTGAATGGGCCTTTAGACTTCTGAAGTCAAGAAAAACTGTGTCTATCGTTTCGTTTAAATCCACGAGACCTCTCCATAACTCTGCCAAATAACTAAATTAAATGCTTTTTAATACAGTAATTAAATACAAGCACTTTAATTTCAATCTATATTTAGATGATAAAATAATTGCCACAGGGTGAAAAACAAAAAAGTAATAATCTTAATGAAAGCACTAAGTAAATAACGTGCTGATAAGGATCGTGGTGGTTTCTAAAACACGTTTGACACGGTGTTTTTTGACAGCACTGATCGACCTGTTCATCCAGCTTTTCACTAATAAACTTGGTGTTTCATTTGCATATCATCTAATAACAAAAGTTTCTAAAAATAAAGCAGTATGTTCTTGCGTGAACACATGTTTCGGCGGGCTTTTTTTAAACCCTGAGACTGTGAATAACATTACCTTAAAACAATGAGCTAAGAACGAACACATAATAAACCAATACAACGTTATTGTTTACCATGAGTTTAGCTGCAGGATGATGAATATCGCAATACTCGTGCACAAAGCGTGCGAAGCAGCGGTATAAAACAGAAGGTGTCCACATACATCAGAGAAACAGCCAGTCTCGGCAGGGAATACTTGGCCAGCGGCTCTCTAGATGATGTAAAGGGCCAGCAATCCCACAATGCCACAGCAAAAGAGCCATGGGACAAACACACACATACATAAACACAGTGGCAGAGATCAAACACACACACACACACTTAGAGAAGGACAGTTTGGTACTATTAAGCGTCGAGGTACTTTAATTCCCAGTTCCAGGTGTTCGGGGAAAGGTTTGTGAATTATGAAGGCATTATCAGCGCACAAATTAATGCAGGCCGAGGTAGCGGGGGGCGCACTGTGAGACACTCCTTAATGGCAACTTCATTTTTCAACTTGGCGTGTTGTTGACATACATAATTTACTGCGGTTATTGTGTTTCGGCTGCGTGAAAACGAGAGGAAAAAAGAAAAGAGATGGTAAGGAGGGCAGTCAAAGATGAGACCACAAGAGAGGTGATAAGATGATGAGATAAGACAGAATGGCAGAAGACCAGAAGAGACAAGAATAGATGATCAGAGGGCGAAAAGAGACAAAAAGTGAAGAGATGAGACAAGACGAGAATAGATGAGATCGAAAGATAACAAGACAAGACGTGAGAGGAGATAAGATGGATGAGCAGAAGAGAAGAGATGAGATTTGGGGTTGTAGATTGTGTGTGTTTAAGTGAACGCTGGAGTGTGTTTCTCTCCTCCCTCACTGTCTGAAGACTGTGGAATGGGCAGACGTTCACATTACAAGACAAATAAACTCAGTTATAGTGTATTGAGAAACTGCTCCGTTTTACTGTATATACAGCACTGTTCAAAAACCGCAGCCCAGAGATAGATTTAAGCAATAGTGTTTAAGTAATAGTATCATGACAATGTGTAATTATTTTCTTAAATACAGGCATAAAATCTGAAATGTATTGAGGAGCCATTCCCATATGAAAAATAAGCAAACAAAAAAAAATGGTTAAAGTTGTAAAACCATGGTTTGCCAATAGTAATCATTGCACACAAAACATGATAACTACACTTTTACCACAAGAAAATATAGTATTTTGTTGAGAATTATTTTTGTACTTTTGTGAATATATTTCCTGCATTCCTGTTTGACAAACATAAATATGGATGGCCATTAAAACATCATGCAAAAAACCCGCTAGTGGCCAAAGACTTTGCAAACTATTGTATAGACAAGTATATAAAAAGAAAAAGTCATGAAAACACCTTCAGACAAATGTTACTCCAGTTATTGTAACTAGTAAAACACACAATATCTGAAAAAAATCTAGATCATTTGACCAAATCGGTATATAAAATGACAGAAGTCCATCTGCCAGAACCATAAGGGTACCTAACAAACCAGTCACGAATATGACAGAAATGAATGTTGGTATATGTGCTCTCTACGGAGAAAACATCTGCAAGCTGGTAGTTGTATCTGGACAGGGTGAAGATAAAAACCACAGGCTCTGACACAGCAGCAGATATTAGTTTCTCTGCTCTCCATCTCCTGCGGTGGCTGTACATAACACACACACTTGTTTTACAAACCCCATTCTTCGAAAAAAATCCTGCCTCACTCAAGCACTCTGGGAAATCTTCAGGGAGTTTCAATTAGTCCTTCTTGACCTATCAATTAACATCAATTAACACCAGCATTTCTAATTAGCCTACAATAAACACAAACAAACACAGGTTCTATCATGGGATGAAACTGCTAAGATGCTCTTGCTCAAACAAGGAGCTGCAAAATCGAAACCCAGAACCGGAGCGTTCCACATCATTACCAAGGGCGGTACAGCGAGATGTTTCCCAGTATCATTACGTCATCACAGTAAAGTTTGTTTAGATGTTTGACAAACATACAGCCCCAATTTCCCTATTTACAAGGCAAACGCTCACATACACAGGGCCGTGGGAAATACAGTTACTTATTGACTAGTGCAGTGAAACCTAACGCTGTTTTGGTTTGAGAGATACAGTCGGCTGACAGGAGGGTGATATGGCAGTTTACATTTTTTTTATTAAATAAACAATAGAAATGCAGCATTTTGAGTGTGCGTTTGGGCCAAAAGAGCCCAATGTTTTGTGGATGCATACCACCGCCATCGCACATCTGACAGACAGAAAGGAAAATGATTGAATTGACCCAGCTATTTTTAGACCACATTGATCTCCTTAAGCCTTTAAAGGCTGTACCACAAACACAGATCATGGTTCAAGGTGATCAATCTTTCACATCCCTAGTGGTGCCAAAAGGATCTGCAAAAATAAAGCAATATGCCCCAAGAAGCTAGTTTAGATTGAATTTACACAGTTGAGAGACATTTTTATGCACTTAGCCAAAAACCGTGGCTTTACACGCCTTATTGCTTCCAAAATTATTTTTATAAAACTGGGAAAGGTTTATAGGTATTTTTGTTTTATTGTATTATTTTATAAGTATGTAGTATATAATGTAATATGATGCGAATATACGGTAGTTCTTCAGAAATAGTTGCTGAAAATCTAAAATGAATTGAAAAAAAAAATTCTTCCTACTATGGTAGTCAATGAGGTCCCAGAAGTGTCTGGTTACAAGCATTCTTCCAAATATCTTTCTCTGTGTTCATCAGAAGAACTAAGAAATCGATACAGATTTGATACAGACTTCATAATAAATTCTGACAGAATTTTTTTTTTTTGGATGAAATGTCTCTTTATAGTCGCATGAAATGGAATTTGTGGTCTTATTTTTTCATACGGAGTGAAAAAAACGGGGAGGGGCTTGATTTCATCCTTTGGGAATTGATTGAATCAACAGAAGCATGGAGGCCGGCCATTGGACAGTCAATCTAGTCCCACCCCCAGGTTGAGATATATGGGGAAGTTAATGTTTTTTGATGAAAGACTCTCAAAGTACACATGAACTCTGAAAATATAATGACCCACACGAATAAATCATTTATAATAACCACTGCAATATTCCATAAATACATTTTAATTTCATCTTGACTTAACTTTGATGAGTTCATGTGAAAAGTTAATGATCATATAATTATTTTAAAGTGCAGAGACACACAAACATTACTACATTGAGGAGCTGATGTGATTCTGCATTGGGGTTTTGGGTATTTAGAGATGTCACTCTGGAACATCTACTGAATGTGTTTTTGTTCATACACACGAGGTTAAAACTGCTAACAAGATGTATAAGTGGCTGATCACAGCGCTTTATGCACCAAACAACTGAGGCATAAACTCCCAGATGTTAAAACCTCAGGCAAGCAAGAGAACATATTCACTACAACATATCCACTGATGTCTAACATCATGCTTT
Organism: Triplophysa bombifrons; assembly: GCA_029783895.1. NCBI lineage: Eukaryota > Metazoa > Chordata > Actinopteri > Cypriniformes > Nemacheilidae > Triplophysa > Triplophysa bombifrons. The sequence goes on from CM056455.1 coordinate 13,359,398, forward strand.
AACATTAAATCTGCATTCCAGCTTATATTTCTCTTCCTCATCACAGACCTGAACTCCGCAAACCAACCTCTGCCCTTCAACTGTTACTGTCTTTCACCTGAACAGGTCTGAGATCAGCACTAGAGGTTATTGAGTGCAGTTTTAATACAGCACCACGAGACATCCTCACACCTGCAGCGTCAAACCGCTGTTCCTCCTCCTGTCAGACACATCCGTTTCACTGGATTCAAAACTCAATAAATCACATTAAAAGCTTTCTCCGTCTACCGCTCTTCCTCTCTGATGTGGCAGTGTCTGTAAATATGTGTGTCAGTGGGAGGCGTGCTACCCTTTTAAGGCGACGGGAGGTTTTGAAACACAGGACAAAACTGAATATAGATGAAATGACTGAGGGCAATGTAAAGAAAAGATGTCGCGATGCATTTATTGCAAACACTTCTGAGATCAACCTTGCGCAGTAATTTTCACAGAACTTGGAATGGTGGAATGACATGTTTGAAGTGATAGCACAAAATACGCTGGATCACAGTAAATAAAGCGAAAATGCTTCATAACACTGCATGACCACTTCCGTCCAAAAATGAACGAGTCGTCTGTGACTTAAAAGATTTAAAAGGACAGTTCACCCAAGAACCATCATGTCATTATGTGCTCACCCTCGAGTTGTTCCAATTCTGTATAAATGACTTTGTGCTGCTGAACACAGGGAAAGATATTTGGAAGAATGCTTTTGGAACATCTCGAGGATGTTTAAATGATAACAGAACTTTCATTCGTGGGGGGAGTATCCCTTTAGGTTGACATGAAGCCAAATTTGAGAAAATGTTATTTAATAACATCTAAAAAAAATTCGAGCTAAGGTGGAGGTAGTTTCACAAAGCCCGACCTTAAGACTGACAGCAGGTGGTCTGGACTTGATAGTAGCTTTCATTGGACAAGGACCGCCCAAGAAGCCGCCTGACATGTAAAGCAACCAATCACAGTTTAAGGGTGTAAAATAGATGTGCTTATAAATCATTGACATCCTGTAGATATCTCTTTTTGCAAACACTTGTTTTGAACAGGACTGTAAGTTTGCACATAAATATATATCATTTACATGAAATAATCGTTAATGGGAGCTATAGTGGTTTGTTTGTGTGTGTGTGTGTTGTGAGCATGCTCTCTCTGTGAACGATTGAGGAATTATACAGCTGGCGTAACTGTCTCTATTTGTCATTCTATGCTAATCTGTGACTGCTGTGTTATTTTTCGAGGGGGGAGAGAACATGCATCCACACAGAGGACATCAAATGATGCTTCAAAATGTGATACACATTTTAATTTCACACCCCATCAGATTTTACTGCCCGCCCTGGCAGGCCATAAAGTGAGAGAGAGAGAGAGAGAGAGAGAAACAGAAAAAAGCAAGCAGTGATTGTCACGTAAGAGAGATTGTTCTGAGGAAAGTGTAAAGATTGGCCTGTGAGTTTAAACAAGAAGTAGAACCATGAGGTAGTTTTCAAGAAAAGCTACACTTTTCCTGTGGCTCATCTGGTTGAGCTCTACACCAATGTCATGGGTTCGATCCCAAGGAATGCACACCTACATTTACATACAGGAATGTAAATGTACCTTTCTACCTTTAATCTCAGATGGGTTGGGGTGGAAAGGAACATGGATCTAACTCTTTTACTCTTCTGGATTTTAATTACTCTATAAGCCGGGGAGGACAGTGACGGGTAGGTGTTGTGAAACCCAGAGGCTGCGATATTTCGCATCTGGCAGCAGAGGAGGGCCGAGGGTCTGCACAGGTCTATAGTTTTATAGAGGGAGGTGTAATGGTGTGGAATGGACTCTCGACGCAGTGGCTATCTGCTATCTTTAGAGTGACTTCACTAGTTAAAACCACTTAAGAGCTTCAGGCAATGAAACGTGTTGAGAGCCAATTAGAGCAACAGAACATCTCACTTACATTATTCCGCTCTCATTCATGCATAGTTTCAAAGCTTCTGGTGTATATGAAAGAAAAGTGTTGAGCTTCATTATAGAGTTTCTGAGTGTTTTCACACCCATCATTTCACAATAAATTAACCAAGGAACTGTGTATTCAACCTACAGTACATAGAAAGATATGTTATGATATGATATATACACATGAACCTGGAGAGAGCCACAGGTGTAGTAGAGACTCGGAAAAATAAAAGAACGAAAGATAAAAAATAGATATATTACTAGCTCCTCATCCATACCATGAGTAAACCTCAAGACTCCAACCAAGAAACAGTGTGTCAATGATTTAAAAACAAAGAGCAGGATAGCAGGATTTTTATTTCAACTCATACCACCTTGTACCTCTACCAAGACCTGAAGATCAAGACTAAACATGTCAGTCAATTTTTTTTAGACTTTCAAACATGCTCCTTGTTCCTTGCCCCTTAAAAATAAAGCATTTATATGCTGTTATACTAAACAATTTCAATGCTTCTTGTCCAATCAGATTAAAGATTATACGTTCCATAAATAATGTTCAAATGAAATGCAGTATAACAGACATTCATAATTAGTCTTTCACCTCATTAAGCATATTGTATCAGTTCTTTTACAAATGCATGTGCGCTTTGGCAGGATGTAAAGTGTGCCCAGGTTACTTGAACTATAATAGTCCATTCTTATCCTTTAAGAGGCTTAATTTATAATGAGTAAAAAGTGAATATGCCAAAAGATTCACACTTCTTTTCCTTGTTTTACAGGCTGCAAATAGACTGTGAATTCAGGACTACCGGCCTGAGAATACGGCCACCGATCTGTCAACTACCTTTCTATAGAGTGAAAGAAAAGTTGAGGCGCAGTGCTCGGAAGTCTGTCTTCTAGACTGACCTATTGGTCGGTCCGTCCTTGACTAAAGGACCACTCGACCAACATTCTCTGCTTGTCACTGACTAACCCTATGAGTACCACAACGATTAATTTCCAATGCAGAAGTGTAGTCCAAGCCATGGAGGAGCATGTTGTGTATTAAATATTTCAATCCAAGAACAAGAATGCATTGGGAGGCTCATCCAACCAGTAGCTCATCAGAACCATTCTCCAGATTCCTCTAAATCAGGAGATCTTCATAAAGCTTACTGACCTGTGGGAGTCCAGACACCTGACCCTTCTGAAGAGGCTTAGCAATAGAAGGAGTGAAGACCTGGGCGTCCTCCACAGGATGGCCCTTCATGTAGTGCTTCCCAGCCTCATATATGTCCACCTCGATCATCTTCCCTTTGAATTCAGACTTCTTGGGCACCAGCACCTATAAAAGGATGAGGAAACATGGCATGAGAGGATCTAAACAAACTATACCCATTTTTATTATATTTTGTGACGCTGGACAAAAAAAACAATCACAAGGGTCAATTTTAATCTGAATAAATAAGCTTTTCGTTGATGTATGGTTTGTTAGGATAGGACATTATTTTGCCAAGATACAACAATTAGAAAATCTAGAATTTGAGGGTGCAAAAAAACTAAATATTGTAAAATCTAATGCCTTTAAAGTGATCTATGGCCGTTACCAGAAACATTGTTTTAACGCTCTCTATTGGCTTTCCGCTGTTATGACGTTGAGGAGAGTAGATGAACCTCAAAAGCTTAAATTCTGAGCTTTCAAAAAAGTAGAAATGAAATTTGAGTGGGTCATTCCCAAAGAGCGGGAATCAGCAAGCTTTTAGCCTAGACTCTGGCCATTTTTGTTCAAGATTTTGCTGTTTTGATATATTTACGGTAGGAAATGTACAAAATATCTTCTTGAAATATGATCTTTACTACTATCCTAATGATTTTTGGCACAAAAGAAAAGTAGATCATTTTGACCCATACATCACTACAAATATACCCGTAAGACTAATGACTGACTGTTGGTCCAGGGACACATTTATTTATTTCGCATATCTACTATATATATATATATTACACTAATTGTAAAATAATAATATGATAAATGGATTTTCAATAAACATCAGGCTAAAGATCAATGACCACATCCAAGAGGTTCAAATCACATTACAATTAATACATTTAATGTGAAAATAAACATACACTAAATCAAAACACAAGGCATGGAACATAAACCCTGAATAAACAGGTAATCAACAATCCAGTCTTGCCTTTATTATAGTGACGCCTGCCCTTCAGACAACACATCACATACATGACTTGTTTCACACGTGATGCGTCTGAATCCTGAAGCCCTAACCAAACACCATCGATCCTCATGCTACCGGTCGAATTTCAAATCAATAGCACTTGACAGATTCAGAGAGTTGTGTCGTTGCCTGTCGCTTTAAAGCGGCGTTTATGGCATCCGCTCACACGTATGCAAATTCCAAACACGGCTAGTAAACATTAAACTGCGCTTTAAAAATCCTCATAAACTCTGCGCGACCTGTCGTGCATTTCCATAAAAGCGGCACAATGATCTTGTTTTGAGTTTGTAAGTGCCATGTACCATCTTGAACAGTGTTATAAGGCCCAGCTTTTATCGCTTTTCTTGAGTGGTTAAATACGTAAACAAACAAGCACCTCATTTTATCCTGCATGTCGACACGTTCCCGAGACCAACCTGTCGTACGCGTTTATATCCCCCAGTGCATCAGAAACATTGCATTGAGACCCGGAGAGATTAAAGCCCCAGATCTGCATTAGGTCTAAAAGGACATGAATCAGTCCAGGCATGGGGGCTGAATTGGATTAAAAAGCTGTGCAGTCGGATCTATAGGGGTTTACATTGAAATTGCCTTCATTATGTTTGAGCGCCTGATAACTTCAGAGCGTAAAAACCACCTTCCCCAGACATGAAAGGCTTGCCAGAGAGCTTAAAGCGCATTATGATTCATCAAAACTCCGACATATCAGAGGATCTGTCGAATACGTTTTCAATTAGGCTGGGGAAATAAATGTGTTTTCCTTTTCCTCCGTCTACGCCGCGATGGACGTGTGCCATGAATTCTAATTCCTTTATTATGAGCGGAGTTTTTATTCCCACTTACTTTTTCATTCAATTACACAAATGCTGAAGGTCAAACAGTAACATTTTAAGGGGCAGATAAATGTATTTTGTCGAGACTCTATTGAGACAAAACTTTGCGCACCCGAAAACCATTAAGTCGCCGGAGTTTTGCTAGAAATTGCTAGCTGCATCCCATCCTGATTCTCATTGTAAAACAAATGGTATTTTAGAGCCTGTGGCAAAGGACAAGGCTACGTTTTTTTTAACCTCCCTAGTTTCTTTGAAATGGTTCATGTCAGGAAGCGCTTCGCTTTAGACCAAAGTGTGTCCTTGTAAAGGTTCGGTTTCTTCATATCTCTGCGAAGGGAACAGGATAGCCTTAAGCCTCTCCACATTTTTGTAGGCGGTTAATATAATCAGCACACCTTCTTGTTCACACACATGGTCAACAGAGTACAAAAAATCTATAAACTGCACCAGAAATGGCTCTGAAATGTGTAGTATACATCACATTTGACTTGAATCTGCGAGTCTGAGTAAGAAAAGTACGTTCAATCATGAACACGTGTGTGAATCGAGCATCTGCCAGCCGCTGCAAGTCTACGACAGGCCTTCGCAGCTCTGGCTTCAATTTTGTCTTTGACACCAGCGCTGGAAGCTTAAAGGTAGGCTGAGCTTAAGCTCCAAACAACCTGAGCTGAGCTCTTAATCGTTGCCATGTACATGGTGAGCCGTGGGGTATAGCTGGGGTCTCTCTGATGGATGGTCAGTCACGTCTCAAAGGCTCTGGAGAGCGAGACGGCTTTGAGTCTTCAGATCAAGAGGGAAAAGGAGAAGAACAAAAGCAGGAAAAGAAAACAGAGGGCTTGCATCCCAGATTAGACCTCCCATCCTTTAATGCATAGCCCCGTTCTCAATCAATGGCGGTGGAGATGGCTTTCTGTTGGCTATTATAATGGAAAGATCAATGGCGGCTGGCTGGATGGGTGACCTCGGTGACCCACGAGGAGCTGAGAGCCACAGCATTGCACTTGTCTGTGCTCAAAAACCATCGCTGTCGGAATACGAGATGTGGAACGTCTGAAAAACTGTTTGATGGTAACATCTGCCTCAGTTCAGATAGCAAGCTAGTTTTGTAAGACAGCGTACAGCTTCTATAACTGCTGTAAACTTGGTTAGTAAAAATATTTGTTCTAAGGGTGAACTTACCTATTAACTCAACATTGTCTTTTAATAGTATCATGGTAAGTTAGACTGAGGGTATTCTGGAGGTTCCATTGTTAATTGAAAGAAGTATTTCGCTTTCAAAGGAGAGCTGTGCCAATAGTAAAAGCCAGTAAGCAAGCGCGGGCCGGGAAGAGAGAAAGACCAGCTGAGACTGAATGGACGTCAATCATCACAGAGAACTGAGAGTGCTTTGAAAGCTTTGGCACACGAAGGAAAATGTTTCTACATTTGGAATGAATGTGGTGGTTATATTGAAGTCTCAGGGAGCTGGTATTTACTGCACTGCTTCTGAGGTGAGGTCTGGATTGACTCGAAGCCAACATTTATTTTAACATTTTTGTTCTGGTGTAAAGTGTTGTTCTACTCACAATCAAACTGTAGACTTTAGAGGAGCAATGAACAAAAGCTAACATTTCATTCCCGGCCTTGTTCTGTAGACTTGAGATCTGGAAAAGCCCCAACTGATTAAAAAGAACCTTGTACGTTCTTTCACAAAGAGAAATATACTCTGTATGACCAAACTACTGTATTAAATTCCCTTGGTTGAGCACCCAAGATATGAGTGACACTTATAGTAGTGAAACAAAACTCATGTCTGATGATCACCAAACACAACGCAAATTAAATATTTACACAACTGGTTTAAAGCCATCTACAGATAAATATTGTGAATTATAGCTGAAGCGTAGCTGTGTTTGCACTTTAAAAGTTGAATATCAACGTACAGTTAAGTAAACCAAAGATTATTAATGTATTGACACAAATTGGACACAAATGTAAATGCAAACCCAAACAGACATATGAGTTGATTCATTATTCTTTTCCATTTGAGAGCTTCTACATTACTGTGGATCGCTTGTTTAATTGATTTGAATTGAAAATTGAATTGTGTACAGTTAGAAATCAGTAGGACTTCAAATAAACCATGAATTTTTTTTAATTTAAGCATTTGGCAGATGCTTTGTTCAAAGCGACTTGCATTTCAATGTACTATACAGTTGTTTCTGACTATGTGCAATCTCCTGGGATCGAACCCATGACCTTGGTGTTGCTAGCACTATGTTCTAACCAGAGGGCCACAGGACATTTTTACCAGACTTAAGTCAGAAAGGTTGATGAAAACAAATTATTAAATGTTTGTGAAAGATCTGCTCATACCTGTTCATAGAACTTGTTGTGGGCAACATAATACAGGGTATCAAAAGACTCTTCAGTGACCAGCACATGCTGCCTTTCTCCAACCTGTGGAAACATGAGAGAAAGAGAGAGAGAGTCAGGCAGAAGACATTAACAGAACAAATAATACCTAAAATCAGACAGAGCGTTTCTGAAACACTTAAGAGTCATTCTACAGTGTCTTAGGGTACAGAAAAACCTATATATAGGAATATTCGGAATGTCATGAAAGCAAAAACAAACCAAAAACCTTGAATAAACCATATATCATTTATTACTACTAAAAACATTTGCCAAGACACGTCAAACATCAAATACTCGTTTTATAAGACATTTTTAGAAAGTACAAGTGATTAGGAATCATTTTAATCACGGAGGCAGCTACAACGATTTGTAGCATATGACAGAACAACGATGAAGATTGTTGATTGATGAAAATAAAGAACCACAGCAGTCCGACTGCATCACCGCTGTGACTGCAGATACGTTCATATCTTAGAATTGAAAAATGGTACTTATTTAAAGCAACTGTTGCACCGTTTACTACATTTTTTTAACAAGACTTCCTGAGGGTACCAGTGGTTCTTTGCTCAACACTCCGAGCTGAATGCATAGAGAGAGACATTTAGACAAACAACACGAATGCAGACATGTACGCGGTCACGCACACGCTAAAACACAATCAGATTTTAGAGAGGCAACAAATGTGTGTAAATTGTCCGTGAGGCCCGGTGTACAGCAGCCTTCAGAATGAAAGAGAAATGTTGTTTTTGAAAGATAGGCAGAGAGAGGGAGGGACGCTTTATGAAATCCAGATTGCCCTCATTCTATTTAGTGGGAGCATCTGGCCTTTTGAAACGACAACTAACTTAATGTGCTTTGCGGAGCCTCTTGCCCTGTGAAAGGCTTTCTCTTTGTTCAGGGGCCCTCAGCCTGTTCGGGATGAAAAGCTGACTCCAGAAACAAGAGACGGAGAGCTGCTTGTATCTGCGCTGCTGTTGCAGGCGGTCGGCTGCTTTGTGCCTCTTGTAAACCCCAGCGCTTATTAAAATGTGCCTGCCTACCCAACCCTACAAACACAACACAAAAGAAAAAATATGCGGTTGAGTTCTGAGCCGCTGTTGCTGGGATGGCGATCAAAAAATGAGAAATGCAATGACATTCATGCATTTTAAGCACGGCTGATGTTGTCCCAATACTTGTGGGGGTTCCTGTATATGTCCAGAATTCTATAGGATGCAATCATTAGATCACTGTGAAGCAGGACATTATTCTTTCTGAAAGTGCCAAAGACTGACCGCCTATTCACGGCGGGAATCAAGAACAAAATCAGCCCCCTCCCCGCATGAAAAGGATTCCCCTCGGAGGATATTTCACAATGTGACACAGTCCACTGAGAATCGTGGCTGGAGCCGTGGTGCGGTCAGCGATGAGGTCAAAGGTTAATAGAGAAAGGGAAAAGGTCGCCCTGTGCCGTTTGCGCTCCGCTCCGGCAGAACTAAGCCGCTTTGCAGGGCAAACGTCTGCTTTATCTTCAAGCTGTGGATTCTGAAGTTGAAATCCACATTGTTTTTCCTGCGAGACTTTCTGGAATTAAACCCATGTCTCAGCTGTTCGCCGGTGTGTGCGCGCAATGTCAGAACTCTTATAGCAACCGGGGCTCATTTAGTAAATTACTGAACATAACCTTTCATGGAGCTGACCTCCATATGGTCGGGAGTGACAAAAATGCTCACGCCTTTCAAACTCCCATTGAAGTCGGTACTTTAAGGAAATTTGGAGACCTTTAGAACGCAAAAGCTGCAGTTAAAGTCACAGCTTTCTTTCAACTCTTCTTTGAACAACCGATTCACACCACATTTGCAAAATTATGTTGAACATTTATTTCTTCGTGTGTTCCAAAATTGCCTTTTTCAAGATATATAACACGGGGTTTTGGAATATGAGTCACAATCTGATTCTTTCAATCCGGAAATGGACCAAATTCTTCAAAAACTGCCGCAGGTTTTGTCAGACTGTTTATATAAGCTACTTTACCAGTGCTACTTAAACATTTCACATCATGAAATATTGATTTGAGTTTAAATATTTTATTAGTTATTATTCCGTGTCCAATTTCCTACTCTGTCAAGCAGATCTATAATAAGTGGGATAATATCAGCCGGCCATTACCATAAAGAACAAACAGGGCTTTTATTAATAAAAATCAGTATATGAAATTCTGAATTAATTGAATTATATTAATAGAAAATGGTGATGAAAAAAATGCAAGATTCTTTCATAGAAAACGTATAGCAACATCCTCCAAACAATGTTTTGGCCCGAAACAAAGAGCTGGGAGCTCAGTGCAATAAACTGTTTTTTTTCCATAAATAATTGTGTGTTTATTCTATTCTCTCTGTAAATGCACAGAACTTGTGTTGCATGAAGTGGATTCAACAGTATTAACAGTGAACAGAACACAATCCCCCAGTACACAGGCAATCATTTATCTGAATGTAAAAACACTCTGAAGTGGATTGCTAAGTAACTGCTTGTTTGACAGTCACACCCGTGGAACACATTCTTGTATTTCTGGAAAACATGTGTGAAGAATTTTGAATCTGAGGGACACATGAAGGCAATGTGAAAACAACTAATCTTGTCGGCAGCGTAAAGAAGCTGATGATAGAAAAGAAACAGTCACTGTGTCTCAGGCTTAAGAACCCATCATGCATTTAGAAGTCTTGATACTGTATATAGAGCCTGACTTGATCATTTATTTAATTGTTTAATTGCGTAAAAATAAGACAAAGAAAAAAATTGAAATAAAGACAACAAAAGACTCCAAAAATAATAACTGAATGAGGTACATTCTGAGCTGCTGTCCGATAAGCACCCACAAACATTTCAGTTCAATTTTCTATCAACCTGCCATCTGGAAACAGACCACAGGGTCATCTAGTCCAGGGGTTCCCAAACTTTTCAGCCCACGACCGCCAAAATAACAGTGCCAGTGACTCCCCACTTTCCTTAGAGGTGGTAAAAGTATACAAACGCATACAACTGTGCACATGCACTTATAGGGTCTATCCAAATACACGCATAATGACATTTCAAAAGAACTCAGTCGAACATAATATCATTTTATAGTTATATACTCATTACTTAACTTATTGTTCTACATAAACCATAAACTATTACTAGATGGTCAAATTTCATCAAACAGATTCGAGTGTTGATGGATGTCCTCTTTATAAACGTCGGCCTCTTTCAGTACCTGAGGACGATAGCCTTTATGACTGCAGCGCTTCTCTGCCCTCCTCCGCTGGCCTCCCTGTGTTGTCTTTGGTTGATATGTTTCTGTGCTGTAAATTTACTTTCTGCACCTAACCTAATGCAGTTACCAATGCTGTTCCAAAATAAATTCCTGAGGTTGATAGCATTATATTTTCATGGTTTTATTTTTAACATAACTAATAATATATATATATTTTTGTTATACTTATTGATTAAATACACTATTTCTAATAATAATAAAAGGATTTCTGGAAACCATCTTGCGACCCCTAAAATCTAGTCAACTGTTTTACCTGGAAGAATTGTTTTGATTATTACCGGAAAGTTATTTAACACTGAAATCTTTGTGTGATATTGCTATTGATTTTGTTTAATGTATTAGTGAATTTACTCTCACTATGGTCAAATCCTTGTGTGGCATGTTGCTTTCAGAGACCCTCCATAGAAGACCGGACATTCACACGAGTAGCGAATCCAGGGGTTCTCAACCTTTTTGACTCCAAAGCCCCCCACTTTGTTCTACAATATTCAAACTAGGCCCCCTCCAGTTCACAAAACTCTTAATTTTACCAAATAAAACATTTTGGAGCTTGATATTAACTGGAAAAGTGTTTATTCGATATAAAATTGGACAAATAATAATAAACATCTTGGTTGTTCATTTTGTCTTATTGAATTTTTTTGTCATCCTGAGACCCCCTTGGAAGTCAGCTGGGACCCCCTTGTGGGCCACAACCGCTCTTAAGAACCACTGAGCTAATCAATATGTCCATTAACTTCTCACATTTTTAGCTCATAGTTTTTGTAACCATCTTAACCATGTCATTTCATAAGCACCTGAGGTGTGACAAACAAACAATTAAAATGAAGTATTTCAAATTATATTGAATATTCTTTTTATTCTCTTTTCATTGCAGTTGCAAGTATTACGAAAATAGTGAAATGATGTTTTAAGTAGTTTCAGATGTCAACTTCACAAAGTATTTCATTGCTTAAAAGAAAAAGTATCTAGACATCCTTCTGATTCCACCCCAAGTGGCTAGTGCCTATCAACCGCATGATGTGAACAGGATTTCCAAAAGCTCCTGCTCAAAGAGAATGTAGGAGATTCTCTGCCTTAACCCCGAGGCGGAGAGGAACATATCTTGTTAATTTTCAAAGCTGGCTGACAGGTGCACGAGCAATCAAAGACAAACCCCATCTTTGGGTTCCAGACATTGTTTTTCAAGCCACTAACAAAAGTGAAGACAAGCCTGATCATCACTACAAAAAAGATGCTTACCGTGTTATTCCGCGGGCAAATTACCTGCACGAGAACATGCTTTCTTTGCAAGTAGCTGTGATTTATATGTATGCATTCAAAGTGGTCAGCATGCCCACACAGGTGCGCTTCAGTGGCTTTTCGACTCTGAGAACGGCCTCTGTTAAACTATACTATAAGCTACTGAGAGGTCGAGCAGACTTTGATTTCAATCTTTATTAAGATTTTAATAGCGTGGTAGAGCCAATGCCCTAAGGTTGATACTGACTCAGGAATTCACTCAGCTGTGGTCAAATAAGGGCCAGCGAGAATCTCTTTGCCGTGCTGAAACATACATCAGAGAAGACTGCAGTACACTATGAAGCAGGAATGAGTTTGTTTTGGAAACCTCAGGTAAGAGCTTTGGCCACAGATGTGACGTTTCCTTTTAATTGTATGTTATCCAGCTCTTGGGACGACAACGTCAACAAATCAAATGAAGATCGAAAAACCGGGGGAATATGTTTCTCCACATCTGCCTCTGGATGAATTCAACTGTATAAAAGCACGAGATGAGAACAGGATTGCCAAGAAGGATCTCTGTAGTGGAATCTCCTCCTCAATGCTGTCATGAGCGAAAACAAAAAGGAGTCTGGATTTGAATCAAAAGGGTGTAATAATTACACACGTCCAGTACAAACAAGCCTGCTAATCTACAGGGCTTTACACATGAGATGGGAGTAGACACATCATACGCATACAAGCTTTTCTGGAGATAAAGTCTATACAAATCTCTGGTGTGCTTTTTCTCAACTTGAGTCTTCTTCAAACGTTCCAGGCTCCAGAGGTAAAGCGGTTTTATCAACAGAAAGCAGCGATTCCTTTGGGAATGACTGGGAACACATCCTCTTTCCATGGGGGATTTACGCTGTCAGGAAAGTTCCATTACATACTGCTAGACAAGAGTCGAGGTGGCCTATCAAGATTATGATAATGCTTTGATATATAAATAATCAATCAACACATCATCAGAACGAATCACATTAGGTCTTTGGAGGGCATGGGCCTTATTCTTTCAGTGTGATGAACTGTTTTCATCTGAGCTGCTCATGATTACTTCATGCACAACCTTTGTCAATCTATGCACATCCGGAAGATTTGTGCATGTGGATTCGTACAGTACACATTTTCATAGTCAACTGGTTGATGGGTTATCTACAGGACAAAAGTGGGCCTTGAAGGCATAAATAAACCAAAAATGTTACACCATGTTGTTCCAGTCACGTTTCAGTCCCGGTTGATCACTATTTACCTCTGTTATGTGATACACCATGTCTACGCTGGACGTAACGCAACACGAAATATCCATTAATATCAAGCAAATTTATGTGTTGCGTCGCGCAGGTCGCATCCAGTGTCGACACTGATAGACTGATTGTACTAGAAACGTGCTGTATAACCAAAGAAAACAAACAGCAATTGTATAGAAAAAATATGTGATGCAAGTAAATACTGTTTATGGCAAAAAGTCCTAATTTTGTCTGATATAATTTATTCAGGACTATCCTGGCCAAATCCCTACATCTGAGAAATCCTTCTAAAGTGTCTTCCCACTGGAATGGTTTCATCTTTTTCTTTTCTCCAGGGCTCTTTCCATCTGAGGCTTGTGTTGGATCTCTGGAGAGAGGCTAATCTTTACATTCAGACTCTGGCGCAATATACTGGATATGTGTTATTCAGGGCTGAGACCGGGCCAAACACACTCTCACAGAGAAAACATAAAAACTATAAGTTACACGATAAAAAAAAATGTACAGAGAAAGAAGCAGAATAAGTGGATAAAGTTTGTCTCACACGTTAAATACCACTTAGTGCCATACAAAGCAGCGTGCCTTTTGCTCCAAAAAATATATTTTTTAATGAAACCTCGCACACAAACTAAAGCGACATGCTTCAATAAATAATGAATGAAAACTTGCTGCTTGCACGTTCCCACATCAAATGACGATAACTCACTGTTAAAAACTGAATCATGAAACTGAACCCCACTCTTCAAGTCACATGATTCTACAAAATGTAATTAGCTTTCTTTGATTAAATGCCTGCTGTTACCGTGACAACCACCAAAGACTTAATGAAGACCATGATTTTAGGATTACACGGTGTGAAGTGAGAAAACAAGGACAATACCGTACATAAAAAGTAATTATGGAAGAGAAACTCATGTAAAACATCACAAACATGCAGGTACTATGTACCACTGGGGCTAAAAGAGAGAGAGAGAGAGAGAGAGAGAGAGGAGGGGGGAGTCAGAGAGATGGAAGTGTAATAGTACCTAAATTAACATAACATAAAAAGCAGAAATGATTTTGTGCATCTCCACTGACCATCTGATTTCATTCAGAACAACTAAATAACAATCAGACTGCAATCAGAGAAGAAGTGAGCAAGAGAGACCACACTTATTTCTATTATTATCGACATATTTTGACTCGCTTAACCTTTATTCATCTTAATGTCTTAATGAATATGACTTCTATGATTTATTGATTTTGAATAGAGGTGAGTCTTGTATTTTCTAACATCACCAATCCAAACCTTTGAATGAACGCTTCCCCTGTTTCATGTTGATAGAAAAGCAGTCAAACGTCTGGGAGTGGCACGATATTCAAATAGAACAAGCATTGACTTTTTTTTTTAAATCAAGCTTTTGTTTATTTTATTTTTATGAAATCAACCTAATAATAAATTTTACATATTTTATTACTAATGTAAGGAATTATCCATGGCTAACGGCGCATTAAAGAATTTTAATGCGCGATGTGGAGGCCAAAATCCACCCGACGCGAAGACGTGAATTATTCGATTTATAACATGGTAATTTGCCAGGTTAAAGCTGTAATCATACAAAACAGTGAAATTTCTTTGATCAGACAATCAGAAAATTTTCTTCAGTTAATTTCAAATGTTGTCCAAACTGACTGGAACTACCTGTTCATTAAACTTCCAGCACCTCTTCCAGCCAATCAGAATCGAGTATTCAAACAGACCATGGTATCATTTAAAATATTGTTATTTTCGATAATTAATTGTATTTAACCACAAGTTAAACTGGACATTTTTTGGTTGTAAAAAAACCCAATTTCTATCATGCGATGAGTGCACACTACACTGTATTTTATAAAAGTATAATGTAAAAAAAGTAAACGCAAAAACTGACATCATCAAGCACTCTTCCTCCCCAATCATTTGGCTCCCATCATGGTGTGTAAACCCCACTTTTCACAATCGAATTAACAACAAATACATAAAATCAAGTCCTGCACTGCAACTATCTCCTTGAATATTCTGTTTCGCACCGAAATGTCACAAATGGATTCTTAATGTTTTGTGTTTGAGTGTCAAACCTTTAGAGATAGCTCCACGAGCTTCCAATGTGCATTTCAACCTTCACCAGTACTTCACCTTCCGGCTACACACTATCTTGTGCCCCCCTCTCATATTTTTTTTGTGAAGAAACTCATTATATTCATTATTTACAATTACTTACTTTCTGGTCGAAATCACAGTCGATTTGATTCTGAATAATGTCTTTAACCAAAGCATCTACACCTGCCCTGAACAAACCCTTCACTATTGTCACTGTAAATTACCATTCAATTCAACATCACGGTGAAGGACGATTCACCAAAATTACAGCCCAATGGGTACATCTGTAAACCACAAAGATTTTCTGATCTTAAGTGACAGAGAGAAAGCAACAGCATTTTAAAATCAGATTGAGTTGACAATGTGGCTTTCAGAACACACTAAATGAATTATAAGGACTCGGCCCTCTATGTTTTGAGTGCTTCCTCATGACGGTATAGCAACATAAGCTGCCTATAAGAGGCATCATATTTATCATGAATGCTGTATGTCTTATTTGGGATTTACCAGGATGTACACAACAAAACAACAGAATCTCAAACAAGTGAGGTCAGTCTTATCCTGTATCCCTACTCTGGTTGAACAATCCGCTTGAATGATTTAGCAGTCAGTGATCTGATGTGAAGTTCATTGTGCATTAAACACATGTGTGTGTGATAACTTATGTTTGATTGTATTGCGTATCGTAGCTGTGTCATGTACTGATCGTCTCTTGTGTCTCAGAAGCGTGTTTCGGCCAGATCACACACGGCCAGCTGGCTTATTTCATGCTGCACGTCACATTACACATAATACACGACAGTACCGGCGGCATCCCTGCTGTACTTTCCCAAATATTTAACAAATGACATGCACAGGAAGCCGTAAAGTTAAACCCGTCTAATCACATCTGTCTGTTTCGTTTACATTGTGAATCTCCCTGCTTATGAGATGAAGTGTCTGAAAGGCTCTGTTTATTTGTGCATGTTCAAGCTGGCAGTAAATTTAGAGCAGTGGATCTCAAACTTTTTCGTTGTAAGGCGCCGCCTGTGTGGGTCGCATTGCTTTGTGGCCCCTCAAATAAAGACTTTATGACTGTATGTTCTTAAAGTTAGAATTGTAATTAAACCGAAGATATATTCAACTATACAATGCTGGAACATCTTGGGACCCCACAGCCCCCTATTTGCCAGCCACTGATTTAAAGTGTGTATATCTATGATCCTCCTTCAAGGTTTATCAGATTTGTCTTGTTATAGTTTTGAGAAAAAAGTGCTTTTCTAATTTCCTGTTCAGTATTAAGGTGCTGTTCTGATTATGTAAATTAATATAATTTCCAATTAGAAATATATATCATAATATTATAAAGACAACTCAAAATTCCATAACAGCAAACGCTGTTGGTTTATTTAGGGCCTTATGATTTCCGAGAATTATAAAATACGGACAGAATCGCAGAATCCAGGCATAAAAATGGAATTGGCTGTATAAAGGTACCAAATCTGGCAAATGTATTACTTCTTAACCAGAAAGTAGCACAGAACAGCTAACAAAATTGTGCTGTGAATAACTTCTTATTATCAAGATTGGGTTTAAATAATCTGCTTGTTTTGGATCTTTGTTTCGCGTTTTTGTGTATGTTTTAAAAGTGAATAGATTGCGTGTATAGCACACATAATGCTCGTGTAGAGCTTTCAACTGCATTGAAGTTACTGTAAAACAACCTTTGGTGCGACCCGTCAAAATAAAAATCTGATTAAGTTGAATAAATTATAACACCCACATTTTAACCACACCATCCCCTTTAAATTTTGTTATTATTCTACCACTTATATTAATTACTTAAGTAAATGGAAGTTAATGTGCTAGTAAAATTATAAAAATATTACTCATTTAAAAATATTACTTTATTAAAAATAGTCCTGAACACATAGGAAAAAAAGGAAATCTACTGGTTAGAGGGTTTATTAACATAGTTAAGAATATTATACCCTTTTATTGGATGCTTTTTCCCTGTATTGTTCAAAGTATCTTAGTTGATACTATAGTTCACTAAATAATTTTTTCATGTGGGCGGATATATACATTTTGTACAGTAAAAGACGGAAAACACATAATCCAGAACAATAAAAACGGAATTAGGGAAAAAAAAAAAAACAGGTTTCATAAGGCCCTTTTAATGTCTCTGATTTATTTGGAAGTAGTTTTGCTTGTGGTTTGGACAGATGAATATATATTTTTTTTACTGATCCATCGTACCCTTGACATAACAAACAAGAAAGTGGCTCAAGGTCAATGAAATTGCTTAGGGTGTGCAGGGCACCTCCACTGAGGCACAGTTTGCTCAACAGGGCACAGGGCAGATGTCCTCCTCTAAGGAAACAACACAAGAGCTTTTTTCGGCAGAACATGATGAACCCGATGCACAGAAGAAAGGAAGAAAACAGCAACACTAAGGTGCTGACACATCACTGTCATATTTGTGCTGACTGGAGAACTTGGCGGTCAGGTGTTGCTCACCCTCACCTGGGAGCAGCAGAGGAAACTTCTTTTTTTCACACTTCTATTACAGTACAGTACAGTTTGATTATGGTTTTTTGGAGTGTGAAACAGACATCACATACGATGCAGAAGTTATTCATGTGTTAGTTTTCTTTTGTCTCTTTACATTCCCAAAACTATTAAATCAAGGAAAAATAAAGCAATTAATAATTAAACTCTTGAGTTTCACTGACTTTGATATCTTGTCTGTCCTGCCACGTGTGACATAGAAGCTGTGATAGCACAGTGTGCATGAAAAAATGCATATCATCTTCTAGTGTCTTATGCACAATATATTCCCAAACAACACTTACTCCTGAACAGTCATCTACATAAGAAGAGATGTTGTCTACCCCCATTGCTGCCCATTTTTGGAGGCTGTGATAACTATATGTTTTGAGAAAAGAAATGCGTTTTATGAAAAAGAATGGCCTGCACTTTGATGCTCAAAAGAAAAAAACGTCAATCGATGGAACAACACTTGGGTGGATTAAAACAAACCCAGGTGCTCTGTTAGTGCAAGGTATTTGCATAAGTGCAAACTTTACCACACAAACATCAGTGTGCACCGAAAAAACAGGCTGAGACCGCTGAAAAGGTGGGTCTAGGTTTCCAAAACAAACTCTCGTGTGTTTCAAGTGACATCTAACAAACCAAAAAGTTCAATTGGAAACTATATGTTATAAAAGCGACCGATCAGGTTGTGACCTTTCCTTATGCCTTTAGATCTGGTATCTTTAGATTCAGTGTAAAAATTGTCAGTGTGAATGCTAAGCAAAGGAGGAACATTTATTTTTTGTTTTGCTCTGGACCAAAAGAATCAAGAGGACCACAAGTGTGAACACACCCTTAGAGGAACTAAAGCTAAGCTATTTTGTCCATTTCATGTAAAGCATTAATTTCTCTACTCAGTATTAGACAGGGGTTTTCACATCTCTCTCTCTTTCTCTCTCACTCTCACTCTTTGTGTGTGTGCCTGATTGTTAGTAAAGGATTGTCAGAGGGAGGTAATGTGTGATTGCTTCATCAGTGGGTCCAGGTGTTGATTGCGTCCAGGAGCTCATTTAAGCACATATATATGCTTTCATAATGACACAGAGGAGATGGAAATGATATCTCTAGAATATAATTACACAAAACGCTCTCTGTATCGGTTTTCATCACAAAACCTGCATACAATCAGCGTTAACCTTGAGCGAAGGACATTTCTGTCAGCCTTTTGCTATTTGTTATAAAAAAGCCAATTTCAGACGCGTATTATGGTTTTGTTATATTTTAGCAACTCCCGTTACTCAGTGAACCCATCCGAGCTCTGGGTGCTGTTTACACCTGCCATTAACATCCATCTTAGGTGATCCAATCACAAGTGGTTAGCTGAGGCCTGGTATTAACATGTCAAATATGTCCCTGGGTGATTGGATTTGGGGGTCTCAAATTGGAAAAAAAATACTAGAATCAAAAGTTGATTTTCTATTAGAGCCACACATATCTTACAAAGTTTGGAGCAATGATTGGTGCTATGAGGGTTTACGTTTTAAATGTGATGTGGTCGCATACGTTTTTCACTACAGCTTCTAATGTGGTTTGAGTTATGAGATCAAACAATGTTCTGCCGCCTCTTTACTGCCGTCAATTTTCGTGAGGATCACCAGAGATTGATTTTAATACCAGGTGTAAACAGGCCCTCAAGTCAGGGTGTCCCTCATTTCCTACCAAAGATATGCAAATAAATGTCCTAAAACAGGTTTTAATTTGAATACTCACCCGTCTCTGTTCGTGTGGATTGATTCAACCGGCTGCATAAATAATCTCCTAGTCACACAACAAAATCTCATCAGTTCCTGGTAGGGAAATGAGATGGGTGGGGCCATTGACACAGGGGTGGAGGGAGGATGGGCATCAGAAGCACTAAAACAGCAGCAGGGCGAGTTTCAGAGGCGTGAGCTAACAGATGCCAGGGCTGGAGGTGGCATATGGTTGAGTGACGAGAGGTTCATGATAGGCCTTCGCCGGGACCAATCGTAAGGCTTTATTAAAGGTGATTGATATTAGTTGGGCGGCGGAGAAGCGTTGAACACAACATCTATCGTGTGATATCCACAACACAGTCTTGACCCATATGATCTTGTTGTGTACAACCTTTGAAGCCTTTACATATATGTTACTGACATAAATAAATTTAAGACATTTACAGAATGGGGGTGGGCCATTTTCTGCTTAAAGTTTCATTCTTTCATAGTTTATTCACCTGGATAGGTCCATCCAAACCTGTAAGGCTTTCTTTCTTCTGCAGAACACAAAAAAATATGTTTGAAAAACATTGGTAACCTAACAACATTGGACCCCATTGACTTCCATTGTATGGACACAAAAGACGTTTCTCAAAATATCTTCTTTTGTGTTCCACAGAAAAAAAGAGGCATATATCCAATCCATCACAAGTATTAAGTGGCTAGTTTAGGCCTGGTGACCCTTTAAACCTTCTCATTCATCAGATAGCGTTCCAACTTGACCACATCTATAACGTATAAGATCAGCTTTCCTCACGTCAACGGTGTCGACCGAACTAAAATACGCCTCTCGCTCTGAGCTGAAATATTCGCCCCGGGTGTGCTCTTCTGTTTGAGCGTGACGTGAGCGTCGTGGGATCAGAGACGTGCACTGTTTGCTTTCTCTACATCACAGGACCAGATCTTCCTTCATCATGACAGGAATAGCGGACGGCTGTAGTGTTGCCGTCACCTCTTTGAAATGTTCCATTCGTCAGTCGAAAGTCAGAAACACTTCTGTGCATAAATAGGTCAAGAGCTGGAGGAGTGTGATTTCTAGAAACATCTAAAGCATCCAGAGGGAGATTCTAGTGTTGTGTGACCATACTTATGACTGTAGACATGAAGTCTGCCCCACATTGCAGTTTATCCTGGGACGACAGGCAGGCGAGATCTGACTGACATAAAGTAACTAGATGACACTTTTATTAAAAAATACAAAAGAAATGCATAGAAAAACAAAAGGCTCGGATGAAATAAAACAAACATTTTATGAGCTATTCAAACTTGTTGATCACATTGTGTAGTATTATTTTGTCATGCTCCTGCCTTTATAAATGTTGTATGTGTTGTGCTGTTGTACTATTGTACTCAAAAGTCTCCTTACATACTTCTCAACGCTGAGCATCACTTTATACTCAAAACACACTTGGAGATCACTTTTGGTCAATACTGTACATCTTTTATTCTTGAATTCTTATTTTTTACAATTTGATCCCAGGAACACTTTTGGTAATTTTGGTCATTTGTATTAAGATTTTTTTTACGTCTGAAAGGGCTTAAAATTCTGTTTTTGCATATGAATAAATCAAACACCAAATTGAGAACCAGACAGAGACACTGGCGTATTATAAATGTAATCCACAGCTGCATTTACACTGCAAACGCAGTACAGAATCTAAATTGGCATATATAGCATTAAATGGAGCACAGGCTTTGCATAGTGTCAAAGTTGATCATTGATTCTTGTGCACAGAAGATAGAAATCTAGACACGCGCTGATTAACATTAACAAAGTTTAAGGTGACTGATGATTTCATTGAATTTTATTTCATCAAACCCAAACGATTCCCTCATCTAAATGGCAGGTCGCTCTCAAGAAACATAATATGTAACAGGTATCACGGGCATATTATTAACCGATTCATTCACTTTATACATTTTGTCCTCGTGTACTGTTGCATTTGGCTTTGGTTGAATGCTATGAAGCACAAAGGTGACCCTGACCGGTTTCAAGAAAAGCTAGTTTTTCGGTTCACCTCTGAACGTGATGGTGCCTGGATGTCCGCACATAATCATCTCAACACATGCAAATGTAATTGCCGCTCATAGCAGCATCACACAACCGCTGACCTATGTACATAAATCTCTGTCACAGATCAGCTGTCCAGAACAGGGGCTTTTTTACTCATCTACTTATACCGGTTTGCTGGTGTTTTCATTGTGAGCGCAGATGTCCTAAATGTTCATGTCAGTTTGTGTGCAAGATATCATTTATCTTAAGGTAATAAAATGAATTGCAGTCATACAATAATAAACTCAGGTTTAACAAATAATCTGGTAAAGAAAGTGTAACGCTAACAACATTCTTTGAGATTCATTAAATCCGATGAAGTCAGGGTGATAGTTAGCATTAGCCGTTTTGGCTTATGGTTGCAGGATATCCATCTAGTGACTTTGAGTCAAGTCAGCCTCACCGACGTTTGTTTCACATTCTTAAACAATATGCCTGAAAACAACACAAAGCCATCTGATCAATAAAGAAAGCTGTCATGTTTATATTGGTGACAATAAACATTCAGCACGATCAACTAAACGCTGATTTCTTAAAGGTATGCTGGGTAGATGGCAAAAACTCATAAACATTGTTGTAAATTTGGTTCCTTGACCTGTAAGTCAAAAAATGTCTTCTTGGGTGAGCGTTAGCGACTCAAAGTGGCCAAGGTTACCATACCATCAGTCTGAATCTGCTGCATGCATTCTAATTACAGGAAATTAATAATAAAGAACCCTGCTTGTCAATTCAAGTAATTTTTAAAACCTTTTCCAAATATGCATAAAATGCAATTCAAAGACTTGTGTATAGCAAGATATTAAAATACACATTAGAGGACATGATTCATAAATAATAGAAAACTTGGTGTGCATGGCGTCTTGACATACTCGTCCTATACATTACAAACATTCATTTCAAAATTCCCCCCAGGTTCAAATACTCAAGATTTATTACAAAACTAGTACAGAATGTTGACTTAAGTCTCTTGCTTTATATAACCTCTTCATAGCTACAGACAAAGAATCAATGCCTTTAACTAAACAAGGAGGGAAGTGGAATTTGCTGGCTTGTGTCAGCCAGAGACCGTGAAAGAGATGAAGAGTCAAGCTGGACAGTCCGACTGTCTCGGCATGGACTGCAGGGAATGCTGGGTAAGATTAAACGTGTATTTGTGTGTCTGAGTTGAGAACACATGACACCTCTGTCTCACATCTCTACTGACCCCATCAGTACTCCACTAACAATGATCATCCCTGGATATGCATGGCCAGAACCAGTGAAACAGACGAGTACTCCGATGAAGAGACTCAGAGCTGTCAATCTGTGGCCAAAGAAAGCTTAAGCAAGTTAAGCTCTCATTTTCTTACCTAAAAATACAGGAAACTGTCTAGAAAGTATCAGTGTTCACTTTTTTGGGGAAGAGTCACCCAACGCATATTCTACACCATTTGTCTCTGCTCATTACACATATTTCATCATCCAAAAATGACACACATGCCCATAAAGAGACATTTTCATGATCTCCACGAATTTAACGAAGCTGATCTGAAAGAGAGTAATCACTTTCTGCCTCTCTCTCTCTCTCTCTCTCTCTCTCTCTCTCTCTCGTCCAACGCACCAGTCATCTGCTGTGACTCAAGTAAGGAGATTATGGCAGCAACAACAAGACCGGTGTCTAAACACGTTAATTTAATCTCCTAATCCTTCAATAATTGGTGAATCTGAAACTGACATTTCACTGCCCAGTGTACTTTCTATATTAAACACACTGCAGGGTCAGAATAAATTGGTTAAACAGCAGCAGTCCCGACACTCCTGTGGATAGACGCTCACAGCCCTGGCTGATATTAACAGAGCACTGATTCTGTGAGCTGTTTGAAGCACACTCAACCCATATGACCCTGCTGGAGCTGATCGGTCGAAACTCGCACCAGAAAGAGCAGGCTTCATTCTGATTGGTTGATTTGAGAGCTTCAGGATATGGAGTTTTCAAAGTAACTAATTAGTCATTTGATATCACTCCGTTCTTTTCCGACTTCTGCTGCAGCTTTGCAGGAAGTGCCTGCAGGCGAGGTGTGATTTCCAGTCTGGAAAACTATAATTTAATAGGATTACTACACCAGGCAGCATTATTAAAATATATTCATTTGACAGACTATCAGGGTACACCTGAGTTTCAGGATAATTGTGTTTATAATGAAATATAAAGATAAGCAAGACTTTGTATACAGGGAGAAAAGCGGAGTTGGACAAACTGAAAGTCCACACACATTTATCATCATTGCTGAAGACTGCTGTACGACTGTCACCTTGGTGAATGCTGGTCAATTGCAAAACCAGCAATTATCAAAAAAAAACAATAACGACAAAAACATCACCCACCGTATAACCCTTATTTATACGGTAATAAAACAAAAATCAGCCTCATTTGGATATCGCATCATGAAATCTTGTGTCGAAACAGTTATTTAAAATGTTTTAAATCTAATTTATCATTATATAGCTGCAGAAAAAATTAAGAGACCATTTCAGAGACCCCTTAGGTAAAATTATCAATTGTGTTTTATTCTGTGAACTACAAATGTTATGCTAAATAAAAACAGCTCAATCATAGCAAACCGGTCAATTACAGGTACTTAGAGCAAATATGGACTCACAAATATAAAATTCATCTCAATCATCATGTGGCAATGAATCACTACAAGTGTGTGGTGGTATGTGAGTATACAGAAACCACATTCTCTGCCTTTATTCTCTTTTTTTTTTTTAAAGAAAAGAATGTGTGTGAAGAGCGATGCAGAGTTGGCATGTGTTCTGTTGGACAGGGTTGTGGCAATGCTTCATTATTATTATCCTACTATTAGACAAAATGACTTTTAGAACATGACTTCCAGCTTAATTTTCTACAAACAAGCATTGATGTTTATAATGTCCATAACAAGTTGTAAGATCGACGAAGACTTTGAGATTGTAACTTTAAATGTGTTACGTTTGTGCATTAAAGGGACAGTTCACCCAAAAATGAAGATTCTGTCATCATTACTTAACCCTAAAGTTGTTCCAAATCTGCATATACCTCTTTGTTTCTGATAACCAGGAAGAATGCTTGTAACCAAACAGTTCTTGGCCACCATTAACCACCATAGTAGGAACAAATACAATGTAAGTCAACTGTGCCTCTTTCCTATAGATTCCTAAAAATATCTCATATTGTGTTGGACAAAACATTACAAAATATGTTTTTATCCTACTATGGTACTCAATGGTGGCCAAGAACTGTTCTTCCAAATATCTTTCCCTATCAGAAACAAAGAAATATATACAGATTTAAAACAACATGAGGGTGAGACAGAATTTTCATTTTTGGATGAACTGTTCCTTTAAGTATGTAGGGGGCGTGCATTTCTGGCAGTGCTCCACCCAAGAGGAGGAGCCAAGTTTGTATCTTGTGTATTTATGGCTTTATTTGATGTCTGAATATAGTCCGCTATATTCGGGCGATTTATTGTAATTAACTGACTCATTTGAAATATTGAACTGTATTTATTAAAGGTTAGAAAAAATCCCTTTATTCAAAAGTTCCATGACCCCCCAAGGTATGAGTTGTGAGCCACACAGAGACACAACAGAGGTAAGAAACTGCACACTTAAACAAAGCATCCCATTAAAGTTCTTGCCGATGTCTAATGTATCAGCCAGAACTCAGCTTAACCTGAAATCAAAACCCCAGACGCAGTATGAAAGTCCCTCTTCTGATCCAACTCGGATGAAAACCAGAATGACTTATAGCCTGCTGCTCACATGCCTCAGATGTCTTCCACTAATGTTGCTCCATTCACAGCCGTGCGATATCAGCGGGGGAACCTGCGGCGGCTAAAACAAGGCCCTGGCACCACGCCACGTCTGCACTGTCTCCACAAGCCCCCATCTCGCCCGCCTTTCCATTAATCTGCCTCTCGCACTCTTCCCTCCACCCTTTCTTCTATGAGAACCTTGCAGTGCCAAACAGCTCCGGCGTTTGTTCTCCTCCTTTTCATCTGCTCTTCCCTACCCTGCCAGGATTAGACGGGATGTTTCTTAAAAGAAACAAAGCTCTCAGTCTTCAGGCTTGTCATATTCTTCCATATTTCACGTCTGCCTTTCCATCCTCAGAGAAAGCAATGGATGAAGCAGATGTGTTTATGCTCGTCTTTGAAGGGCCGTGCTGCAAGAAAGATCAGAAGTTGCACGGGGAGAACAGGATGAAGCGTTCTTCTCTCTTTTGCTCTACTCATGTTTGCGGCTCCGGGCATCTCTGTGCGAGTGTGTCAGAGTTTGTGTCTGTCTGATGGCTTCTGACAGGGTAATGATATTAACATGGTCAGGGTGACAGCGATGAGACGTGGCCTTCAGCTCTGTGACAGACATCATCATCGTTCGACTGTGTCTCAGCATGTAAGTGTACAAACCATGTCAGGGAAATCTGGGCAGGCGGTGTAACCGTGTGACACGTAGCTGCGAAACATTTATCACGAGGTGTACTGTTGTTGTGCAATGTGATTTTAAAACGGACAGTTGTGATTCGACGATCTGATCGGGTGTACATGTTGCAAATGGATGATGGCACATTAGTTCAATTCTACAATACTGAGCCAAATGTTGCCTGGCAACCGTAAACATAGTAACTGCCTAATAAAGTTTAAAACTCTGTGGAAATATTGTTTATTGTGGTTATTACAATCACATTTAATTATTCATTGAACATTGATTTATATTATATGTTACTGTTTAATAAATAAAGTGAATGTATTTAGTTTACGATTATCTCTGAAGACATTAAATGGGGCAGGGGGGATGGTGGGGGTTGAGGGCGGAACTAAGGCATGTGAGCACCCATTGCCAACAAAACACAGACAAATGACATATCACTTATAGTATGCGGTTCATGTGCGGCATCTTTTAGCGCTGGGACCATCTATCAGTTTCAAACGGTCTCCAAATCCAGCGTTATATCCACCGATTATATAACATCCATCACTGAAATCCCGTGAACAAACAAACAAACCTCAACTTCTCTCTCTGTCGCAAGAGTAATGAGCTGCAGCTGCAGGCCCACAGCGCAGCCGATCATGATGCAGCGCAGCCAACCCTGATGGTAAGCAGGTCTTCCTATCGCTCGTTGGTTGACGCATGGGTGGCCTATCTATTCTATTCTATCGCATTTGGTGTGCTTTTCATGGAGAGTTGCCCAATAAGGGACTAAGAAAAGTTGTTACGAAAGTTTTTTTATGTTTTAAAAAAAAATCTGAAACCTATACGAATGCTGGGGGAGTGTATTGAGCACAGAAATACAACCTGATACGTCCAACCTGTTATTTTTTACAAGTTGACCATGTCAAGCATGAGAAGACAGCATGTTTAACGATGTAAAGAAGACAGAATGCATGAAACACCATTTCACATCCCCTTTAAGATATTTCTCGAAATATCTTCTTTTGTATTCCACAGAATTACAAAGTCATACACGGGTTTGAACAATATGAGGGTGAATAAATGATGAAATATTATATTTTTGGCTGAACAATCCTTTGAACAATAGTGAATTAGCTGCAGCAAACTGCCACACTTATTACTTTATTAGACAAAATAGTATATTTCTAGACCATTTTTATCCATAATGTCTGCTTAAAGATACTAAACACACACGCAAGAGGAACAGACTTTTAGTACCGTGTATAAATTAACCATTTATCTCAGAAAAAGACATATGAGAGAGAGCTGGGAGGCTTTTCTCCTCTTTGATTTTTTTAGCGCTACAATTAAGACTTCTTAAGCTAAATGATATATACTAGTATGAACTTGCAGAAAGAACACCTCTTAAAAATCAAAGGTCAATTTCATATAAATGTCATATACATCTTAAACCTGATCATTCCAGCTCCCAAATCTGAACCACACGAGAGCAACAACAAAAGCTATATATCAACTTCCAGAAGCACAGCGGTGTAACATGTCTAATAATGGCGATGTTGGATTGATGTGAAACCGTGCCCGATTCACTCTACAAGTTGTGAAACAAGCAAATAAAACAGATGCTGTACCCTATTCAACTATGTTTGCTCACTTTGAAGTTCAAGAAGTCTTACAACAACAAAGTCTATGATGTGACGAGTAAAAACGACTTTAGGACGATTTGTATGAAGACAATAAAAAAAGTAAGACTGTTGAAAGTGTGGGACAAGTAGCTCAGATTCTTCTGTCTAGACGCCTTTCATCCCACCGCTGAGGATTTAACGTTCCTCTAGGCATACAGCCATATTTGCTTCCAGAGCGATTACTGTTTGAAGAACACAGAAGGCTTGAATATAGACTTGGGTTTCCCCCCAATGGGCTGAAAACCAGAGGCTTTGCCTCTACACCAGATACTGTATGGGACCACATCTCCTCCTAGATGGGCTGAATCTAAGGCCCTGACCCCGGAGAAAGCACAATCCATTGAGAACAAAGAGCTAGAAGCTCTGCAGCACATGTGGGAGATGCTTCTGGCTCTCGGACAAACAAACCAAATCCCTCCTTTTGAATATATAGGGCGGCTTCCAGCCTAAGGGCAGCGCGGGGTTGCATTTAAGTATAATTTTGAGTTTTTAGGTTTCTTTGTGTTGGGTTTTATAACACGAAATTTGATTATCAAAGCACAGTCGCAACCCAAGAGCAATTACGAGCCAGAATTCAATTCAGAGGAGACACTGGCCACATATAAGCAGAATGTGCCCGACTGCAGATGTTCATTAGCAGTTGGTCTTGTCTTAAAAATGCACCTCAAAGCAAACGAAAACTACTCATCTGTATCTGCCTGTGAGGTCTGCGGCAACCCAAATCCTGCGCTGGCGGGCCAAATGCTGTTGGTATGGAACTCTGTATTGAAGCTTTGCTATTACACTATTTCAAGGCGAGACCCTCATTGCTACGTAATAAAATGGTTACGTCAAAGATATCATATTAAAAAGATGCATCACTGCCATTACAATGTATGCCGAGGAATGCAACACTCAATATGGCTGCTTTAGCAAATAAGCCCCACCTTCCAGTTAAACTAGCCAATTGCAATCAGTAAAGACTGATGATTCTCTGGGGCGGGGCCCTCGTGCAGACGCAGTAGATGAGGCAACCTCAAAAAAGGTGACTTTTGGCGCAATATAAGCTTAGCAAACCAAAGTTATGATTCAGTTCATGTCATGTTTAATTGTTGATCTGAAATATGCCGTTTAATTGTGATTTTTGCTATAGATTTGATAAATATCTGCTTTTCCGCGTTTAACTAGATAGCTGTCCATAGGCGTTACAAAGATGGCTGCCGAGTGGCACGCCTTCCGAAACTGACTTTGTTTACGTGCACCAAAAACTATTAAACACAAACTTTTTTGTTTCAAATCGTTAAATGTCATATAGGCCATGTAAACAGTCACCAAACGTAACATGCAAATAGATCTGCGACACAAAAATTAAATACAATGTGAGGTCACTGAAGAGGTCATTTCTGAGA
The DNA here is from genome assembly GCA_029783895.1 of Triplophysa bombifrons. Lineage (NCBI taxonomy): Eukaryota > Metazoa > Chordata > Actinopteri > Cypriniformes > Nemacheilidae > Triplophysa > Triplophysa bombifrons. The sequence continues at coordinate 13,388,588 of CM056455.1, forward strand.
TGTAATGTTAACGAACTGCGGATAATGACTATTTAAACAAAGAACCAATATTAGCTGTTATATAATAGTACATACATCGGACATGATAACTTTATGACTGTATGTAAAAGGGAACGTTCTACCCAACAAGAAACATCACCAAATTCTGTACTGTGAAATATTGTGTCTTAATTTCAAAATAACACAAGCCATCACTGTGCATAAATGATCTTCTAGTGTTGAATGCTGTCTCATGCCCATATCCTGAATACCTGTGCAGGACTGTAAAAGAATGCGATTGCGTGTACATGTGTGAGACTGATCTTGCGGAATTAACAGATAAAAACAGATGGTAAGAGAGATGGATTGATTTTATGAGTGGTCAGAAGAACTGGAGAAATGCATATTCTTGTCAGCTATTAAACCACACTGTCCTTTTTACCACATGGCTATTGACTCTTGATGATGTCATGCTCTTTAGCAGACATAGTAAGACAGCAGATGAAGACAAAACAGACATCTTTATGTCAAGGAATGGATCTAATGCTGTTATTCTAAGAAACAGACATTAATTTCACTCTTTACAATCTATGGAGGGACATCTGAACTTACATCGAGACATACAATATGCTTTTAACAATATAAAGAACAGCTCAGACGTTCCACAAAACATATTTTTTTGGTGACCAGTTGCTTGACCAAAATTGGAAAATAACACAACATATAGATCTTTAAATTTAGGTACATAAAAATGCAGAAGGAACAGCAACTACTCACAAAGTCTTTAGTGGCACATGATCAAGAGAACTGAATATGAATTCCAGAAAATTGCCTTTTAAGTCCTGACATGCTGTGAGATTTGACTAATAATGCTCTGTAATGCTTTTTATAATAGAAATCGCAGCTGGGACCCGAATCTGCTTTAATGATAATTGTTACGCAAGTCAATTCTTTGCTGTCAGCAAAACTGAACTGGTTTTGAACCCTGACTCAACTCATGTGTGATAACACAACATTAAATCCAGAATTTACAACATATTAGAAAACAGTGCACGTCAAAACTCAATATGAAAGGATAAAAACTTGTACAAACACACACGGGGCGGTTTTCTGTTCAGTGTGGGCTGCGCCGATAAGGTAAGTTGCTGAGGCCGCTGGGATAGCGAGCACTGGTGCTGCTTGTGATGCAGATAAGATGAGGTCAGAGGACAGGGCTCCTCTCAAATCCCTTCTTAAAAGCAAACAGGGGTGGGCGGCGCACACACACAGGGTTTGTGGAGGATTTGGGAAATTAAGTTTGGATACCTCAAAGGCAAATGCAAATACGTGTAAGCCTCTTCATACATAAAAAAAAACGCTTCTTAAGGAAACTGACTGATTTAAAACATTTGCTTAAATCGTTGCAGTCCTAAAGCAGAACTAACACTCCGTTACACTTTAAACACAGATACTCTGACCGACAGGTCAAAACAAGTTTTTTTTTTCTTTTTTAACTAGTCATTATAGAGATGGTGTTTCATCAAAAGAATTATTATGCTGAAAGTACACTGCAAACAATCCTCAAAGTAGCTGTCTGCAATTATTTTTGGTGCACTGTGCCTTTAAGAAGGTCATATACCTAACTCGTATAGTGTCACACAATTTCTCTAAAACCAAACAACAGACCCTCCAAGAATTACTATTATGAATGCATATCACATAGATTCAGTGCCACACACTGTTCGTGTAGTCCTCTAAAAGCATTGAGTATGGCAGCTCCTGTGGTCAGTAGCAGGGGATGATTGGTACAGTAAAAGTAGAGCATTAGATCTGGAAGCAGGTTCTTTGTGGATCCAGACGAGGCCGAGCGCATTCAGTTGTCAATCTGACGCTGCGTAGAGCTGGAAGACTGTGCACTGCCTCCTGCTATAAAAAGGAAGCAATCAACAAGCCATTACAGCGACAGATCTGGAGAAAGAGAGATGGAGGGAGGCTCACGTGACTGACAGAGCAAAGCTTTTGATTGCTGTGGGCTGTGGTTTGTAAGGAGAGAGGCGCAGGTCTGGTTATTAAGAAGGAGTTTCAATATAAAAAAACTAAAGCAATTTGAAGCCTTACCAAAGCACTAAAGAATCTCATTGGCACCATAAGATTTAGGGTGTCAGTGATGGTTCTCCTGTGTCTTGTGATCGATTGTCCACCACCTTAATGGCATGGGTTGAGTAAATGACACGTTTTTATTTTCGGGTAACCCAACGGCATCCTGTATTTAAATGACTGTCCATTTGATCAGTTGATTCTGCTTCCTTAAGATGAACAGGACCAAGGAAAGTCAAACAAGAAACCGGGTCACACAAGGAACCCAGTCTCTTTAATGTCTTGTTTCGTCTCTAAATAATTGCTTTAACATAGTGGTTCTCAATCTTTCATGTTTACGTTCCCCTGTAAACCCAGTACTGGCAGGGAAGGGGGCTCCCTCTGTCTATTCGCAATAGTGTATCTCCATTCATTGACAACCCCCTTTCACAGATGGAGACTGTCGCACCCCTGGTTGAGATCCGCTGCTTTAACACATCCTTTCGAGGTCCATGTCAGAGAAAGCATTTACTTCCTGTTTCAGTTCTTTTAAACTGTACACCATAATACTACAAACAGAACATTGAGAACTTAATCAATAAGATGACGGACATCTTTAAAATTTAACAATTTATGAAAAACAATTTAAAAAACCCTTGAAACTGAAATAGGAAGAGCTTCTCCACCAATACTGGAAATTACAGCGTTATGGATGTGGCATATAATAACTTAAAGAATCTATTTGTTACCAATATACTGAACCATCCGTTCAGAACATCAGAAAAATATCAGTCTATGCACAAGTTGTCTATTTTAAAACAGGGACATAAACATGCGCTATGGATGTGACAAAAAAAGGAAAGTTTTTGAGAGACGAAACTTTAAATTCAAATTAAGTTAAAATGAACAAACCAGAAGCAATTATACCGAACGATGGCTCTTCATAGAACATAAAACAATTATTTCATTAAAATTTTCATGTGTCCATTCATGAGGAATATGTACTGTTATGGATGTGACAATCATAAAAATGACTTTTTTTATGTCTATGAAAAAACACGCACTAAAAATAAGAAATTTCTTTACAAACTTTAAAGAGTAGGTAGCATGAGATCATGAAAATGACATCTCATGCAGTCTGTTCTGTTGCCGTGTCTGCCAAGTTGTAAGTCGGAAGGTGAATAAATAACACAGTTATTTGCTTGTAAAAATGGGAGTCGACTCTGAATCACACAAACGAGACGTGGAATAGTTCACCTGTGTATCTACGTCACTATACATAGTCCCCGCCTAAATTTTGCTGAGACTGACGAAAAAACTAATTTCTCCTCCCTCAAACACTGTCGCTCGTTCGTTATGCGTGTGTATCATGTCTAGAACCTGTGTTCTACGGTGTGAAACTAAGTCCGTCTTATTTCAACTACCAAAGGAAGAACGTCTGAGGGAAAAATGGTTACAATTCATGTAACCAGGAGTATAACCCCAGGGATTAACTGTGTGCGCGTCATTTCACCGAACATTGGTTTAATAATCTTGTGCGTTCACTGCAGTGTATGTGAAACGACTATCCTTAAAGAGGGGCAATACCAACTCTATTTGGACCTGTTAGCTCGAACGAATCACAACCTGTAAGTGTGTCTATTGATTTCTGTCTGAACTTCAAGAAATATTTTTGTACCTTATGTCTGTGATTAGCTAATGCATATAACGCTAACATTAGCATGTACCGTTATTTCTGGGGTGTTACAGTTTGTTTATCTTGCTATTAACTTTGCATTTTGACACATTTGCCGCACGTGCACCTATATAGATATATTTGGGTGATACTACAATCATTTTTCATAACGTCGACTTTCTGAAATGCACAACATGCATATTGTCACACTGGGAGTTTTTATGATAAGAGTTGTCACCTGCCACTGACAAACATCCTGCTACAGTCGTGGTGGAGTTTGTAAATAAGCGTCTTCTTCCTCGTCAGACTCGGGCTCAAATTGGTACGGTAAAATCGCCGTCATCTCTAGCTACACATATAATATACGTGACATCCAACCACATGTAAACCGTAATCCTGTAATGATGGTAGTGGGGTTCAATTTGCGACAAATGATGAACGCGTTTGACCAATAACAACAGACTACACCATCTGACCAATCACATGACACAAGGTTAGCGGGTAGGCGGGGCCTAGACAGATGAATCGCGGAACAAATCATTTGAGAGTCAGTTAAGAAGTAAGATACGAATAACTGCCTATTATTACGACATTATAGTGTTTTTACACATTGTATGTATATAAACTTGTTGTTGGACACTCCATAAACCAAAGTAGGGCCTAAAAAACCCTATGTTAGGTACTCTTTAAGAGATACCTCACATGGGTAGAAACACCAGATGTTGACATCTGTACAATCAGTTTAGTAAAAACCATTGGTAAAAACTTGCATGCAATTGCCCTGTTGGATACATTTTGCTAAATGGTCAAAAAAATATTTTGTCCGATGGATCATCTATTAATCTTTGTCAAGGGTATACAAACTTAAGGTATAAAGTTCTCTTACTTAAAGGGTTATTTTACACAAAGGCAAATGCAAGTTTAACACAAATTTAACACAAATGAGGAAGAATATTAGGAAGAATGTCAGTAATAAAACAAATATCATCCTCCATTGACTCCCGTTGTATTTATTTTCCCTACTATGGCACTGAATTGGGGATGAGATATGTGTGGTTACTGACATACTTCCAAATGTCTTCCATTGTGTTCAGCAGAACAAAGAAATGTCTACAGGTTTGGAACAACCTGAGGGCGAGAAAATAATGACAGAATTGTCATTTTTATGTGAACTTTCCCTTGAAGAGGCTTGTTGCTGAAATGTCAAACTCAATACATTTTTTAAGTTAGTGTCCGTTTTATTTTGCCTTTATATATTCTCCAAACAAAACAATGGCAGCATTCATGTGATAATTGCGTGAGGCGTTTTCTGGTGCCGTGTGGTAAATGAAGAGCTCTTAAGGTTCAACCTAGTAGTGTGAGATTTCGCCTGAACAGAGAAGCTGGACGGTGTGGCACATCAAAGCAATGTTTGTGCCAATCATTACTGTCTCTGGGGCTGGAAGCAAACTCACAAACTCATACTACAGAAGCACAGCCCGTCCCCAGGCCTCTGTGTTTTCTGCTAGACTGGGCATCATCAGGTGCTCCCCTGAAGCTCACATGATCGCATGTTGTGTGAGGAGTCCATCGATCGAGAGAAACCAGACAATCACTTTCTTTCATGTGCTGTCCACATGACCTGAGACTAGCAGGATGTTGAAAGGCACAAAGTACTGAAGAGTATTTTACAATTGCAAAGCCTTGGCATCATTAACTCAGTCTCTTAAACCACATTTGTACTTGATTCAAAATAGCAATTGTGTCAATACACATGTTAAATGTGTACACACAGGAATCTGATCTGACCTACACAGGAAAATATTTTCTATAAAAAAAGTGTTCATACTATTGTATACTGAGCTTCTAACACAAATCATGATCAATATATGGTAACAAGAATCACACAGACTATAATACTTGATATACATGTTATATTAAATGCAGAAATACAAAATAAACATCTTATGTTGTGTGTCCAATATCCCTCACACCCACACCCATTCGCAAATTCAGCTGAACATCCTCTTTTTGCATTTCGTGGTGAATGATATTTACATAATATATCACATGAGTAAAAGTTATATTTACATCTAAAAAACTGATGTAAAATGTTAAACTCCAGCCGTATGCCTTCACTGAAAAAAGCCCCGGAAATGTTCTGTAAGCTAGAGAAACAGAAAAATAACGTAAAATATTTTATCTTCCGTGTAAAACTAGAGGCTATGTATTCAAAATTTTCCAGTTTTTATTGTAAATTCATTGTCTTTTTCTAAAATTTGACAGTTTTTGACAGTTTTTTAAAAATAAACTGGAAAAAAAGAAGTCTTGTTTAAACCCCCCCCCTTTTTCTTGTAAATTTGTTTACAAAATTTATTTAAAAATTATATAAAAAATCTATTTATTATATAAAAAAATACGCTTAAAAAATCTGTGAAAACAACAGATAAATTATTTTTTACATTGTTGTGCATATACAGTGCTTCTGGCTTGTAGTGGTTATAATCATTCGTTATCCTGCAATTACACATTTTAAAGGAACTTTTCACAACACACTTGAAAAACACAGAGTGAAGGGCAAAATAACCACATTAACAGCCCCGGCGTCATATGCTTTTCTGTGAAATGTTTCAGCAAAGTTTCCATAGCATCATTAATGATAAGATTATGTCTGACACCATGACAGATGTTTAGTGGCAGGACAGTAAAAGAACAGTTCAAAACTCTTGGAGGCTGATATTCTGTTGAAGACGACCCATTTTCCGATAAAAAAGAAACCATTGTGTGACATACGTCTTTAGATCATGTCAATAGAAACATGCTTCAAAGAAACAAGAAATCCTATTTATCAAAGTATTTGCAAATCTGGTGTCCCTAAGAAATACACAATTAAGTCTTTAGAAAAGTCAAAGTTCAGTAGTCCGAGAACAAAAGCCATAATCCATTTCTGAAAGGCTTCTGAGGTAAGGTATTTGTGCATATGATTATATGCTTCTGCATACGTTTGAGCTAAAGTGTTTTCTTTAACATGAAAGGCTATACATCTTCATGCCCACACAGCAACAGAAGACGCAAAGCAGAAGACAAAGCAAAGGAGGAGATTTAGTGCCATTAGTCAAATAGAAATACAACATAAATACAACAAAAGCCACACCAAACAGCACAAAGTCTACACAGCTGCCTCACCTCTATTTCTGTATTGAGAACTTTTTCGTGGAGAATGTCTGGTTATGATTTTATGATAATTATTGACGCATTATAAACAAACAGGTGAAGATCAATGTATGCCCATTTGTAAAAAGTTTCATAATATTTATAGCATAATATATATATGATACTCTGCCTTATATAATATGAAAAAAGCTATAATTTACAAAAAAAGAAGCCGGCAACTTTCCACATTTTAAAACCACATATATCATGTTTGATGTCACCTTTCATCATGAATTATGCCAGGGACACTACTTCTGTGGCAAATGGACTTCCTGCCTACATTGAGCTCTCTAGATCAAGGCCAAGGCCACCAGCGACAACACATTATAAGTTTAATGAAGATAAAGTTAAGTGTGTTTTCGACGGGTGTAGTATATGCTTGGAGCATGTCTTTTAACTAACCACAACTTGTAGCTACATGTCTAATCATCAGACCACAGCAGTCTGGCTTTTGAAGACCCGTGTCAATGAGAAGATGAGTCATTTAAACCCGAGCAAACACAGATCAACAGCTGTTTAAGATGTTTCTCTATGTAACACCTGCTCCAGAGGCAAACTTAGAAAGAGTATGAGATGACTTGTCTCAGTGTAAACAATACCGACTACATCTAAAGACCTTCAGGTTCACTTGTTAGAAAGCAAATGACACAGCGGCAGTGAGTCATGTGCAGTCAATGTAACAGAGAAACCACAAGAATCTAAACAGGATTACAGTTGTTATTAATTCCTCAGCGATTGAAATGTTTGGTCACTTTTTACATTTATGTCAAAGTGAATTTAATGCGAGTCAAAAACACTAAAAGGAAATTTTGACATTCCAGTTTTTATATTAAATGTTGTTCACATTTTAAAAGATAATTACAAAATAAAATTGAACTGCACCATTAGTGTAATTGTTAAATGTATAGTTTTAAACAGATTTTACAAAAGTCCTCTTCCGGACAAGCTATTAAATCTATAATTGTGTCTGTTTATCCTTCTCTATTTGTCCGTTTCTAAGATCTATTGTATAATCCATAGCTTAGTAAGCTTATGCAAGTTTAGCTTGTCAAGATGCAGCACTGTTGTGTTAACAAACTGCGAAACTGTTACCTCCTAATGTTTTTTGTTGCATTTATATACATCATTGAAGTTTTGGTTCCTTGCCACTGTCTGCCGCTGTGTGCTTGCTCACTGGGAGCCTGCTGACATCAGGCTTAGGGCTCTTTACTCGAACATTGTTTTTAATGTATTAGTCAGACAAAGCGTAATGGCATATAACTGATATATATATAAACATATCTAAAGTATGCTCAGCTCATTGAAAAACTTGCTATAACACCATGTGTGTTTCTACGTGTTTTTTATGTCTGTGTATGTGTATGCATTTGATTTTTCAATTAGCTTCCCTATCTCACATATTTGTGTGTTCAACTAATGTTGTTTTTCTTTGTTTTGGTTTTCTTGCACAGCTGCTTTGATGCAATGCAAATTGTATAAAAATAAAACTGAATTGAAACAAAGTATAGCGGCCATGTTTGCAATGCCTCTGGATGGTTATTAACATCACAGCAAGTCAATAGTTCTATCTCTTTCAATGGTGGAAGGGAGATATTTCTTAAATCGCTGGCACAAATCACAATTAAATAGCATTTTCCCAATCAGTGATTAAACCGGATATGGACTGTAACATGACTTTGGTTTGCTATGCTTAAATTGTGTTAAAAATCTCCCATTTTAATTTCTCAGGCTTGCAAGCGCCTCACATAAGCCTCACAGAGAATTGTCAGTCTTTATCGATTTACTATTGACTCTATCCACTGAAAGGCGGGGCTTTCTTCGCTGGAGCGGCCATATTGTGTGTTGCATTCCTCCCCATTCATTGTAATGGCATGGGAAGTCAAGCAGCAGCACCTAAAAAGTATTTTACCTTTGGTTAAGCCAAATTTCAATATTTCAGATCGCAGTGCGGTTTGCAATTCTGAAAGTGACAGAATCAAATCAAAGCAATGTGTAGATTCATTTGTTCAAGTATTTTAACGAGGAAAGATAAATGTGACAATGTTTGTTTTTGCATTATAAAAACAGGCAAATAAACAAAATATTTAATCGTTATATTTAAGAGGGGAAGCCTGTAGCCCTGAGTGTGCTTAGATTTTTTGTTATCCTTTTGCGACCCGTATTATTTTATTGTATTTTTCAATCAAAGAAAACCATACAATTTTCTTATTTATTTTTTACAATAAACCTAACAACATACCTTTAATTTTTTTTCTGTGTGTGTGCGCGATTTTTTTTTAGCAATAATCAGCTACTTTTCTTTGTCAAACGAGACCAACCGTACGTCTGTATTCCCAAGAATTCATGGGTCACCAGCATTTCAGTTCCAACATGCGTCTTCATGTGTAGGCTCAAAAAGGGCTCTGACAGTTTAACAGGTGTAAAACAAAGCCAAGCATGGGTTCTGTACTTGACACTGGGTGTCTTTGATATTCAGTTGGCGCATCACTTCGAAAAAAAAATTCTATCAAGCCTTCAGATTAAAAAATTATTAATGTAAGTATTAAATATAAAGCAGAAGTCTCATAGAAACAAATGCAAACACACTTAAAATCCAAACTTATAAAAGCCAAAGGTATAAAATGACCTTCATTTAGTAAAGAATTATGTTTGTTTCATTCAAGTGTTCATCTGTTGCTTCCCTCTCATCTCCATGACAACCTGAAGCTCACTCACCTGCAACCACTGATCTATATAAATGACTGGAAATTCAAGCGGTTCGCCGTGTGGTCATGAGCCCAAAACCTTACGGTAACACCACAGACTGTGACCTCGTCTGTAATTACAAAACCTCGCTCACAGCCGACACATAAAAGGCTTCATGACAGGTGTAATTACCCTCATTCCAGCCCTGAAAAATCCAGTGAAAGAAATCTCTGCTTTTAATGTGATAATTGGTGTGAGATGGTGGGGGATAAGAACACGGGACATTATTTAAGACACCACTACCACCATTAAAAATCTTAATGAGAGGCCCAAATGAAGCAAATAATCACAGATAAGACGGCCCACCCGGCTGACCACCAGCTGTATAACAAGTCACATTCACATCAGGATGCTGGTGGAGTTCCATTTCGTGCATGTATTGATTGATTTATTTTTGATATGCCCATGGCTGGTTTAATAACATGGAGGATTTGGAGGATGTGACCGCCCGTGTAACCTCTGCAGCTCTCGGCGGTGGCGTCCCCCGAGGGGATGACGGAGGCTCTAATTGGTTTGCGTTTTCTCTGCCATCTCTGGCAGTAATGCATGCAGCCCGACTAACACCCCAGCAAGCCTGCACTTATTCACTCATCAACGGCCTGCTTATCCTGTTACGAGCTGCCATCGGCCGGGAGAGAGAGAGTGTGTGTGTTTGTGAGATTTGGAGTGGTAAGTGGTGTGTTGTGGCACTCATTTGGGGAAAGTAATAGGAGGTGGATTGTGTGTGTGTGTTGTTGAGGACAAAAAACGCTACAGATGACCCACAGCAGCTAATTTCAAACACAATACATGTTTTTTGTTGTTCATTCAATGTTATGACCAAAAGTCCATTGGCTGTACACATATTATGTTTATGATTCATTTTCATGAAAGATGATTTCGCTGTTATCTCTAGCAGATATAATTGCAGGCAAACAATAATGTCACTGTTACATAAGTTTCTAGAAGGACACGATGATTCATCCACACAAACTTTGGTTGGTCACATAACAACGATCATAGAACCGCAGTAAAAGTCTGTTTACACCAAAAACAGTAACTATAAAGATAACTGAAATGTAAAATACTGTGAAGTAGCATCCACACTGATGGGTGATAAAGTTCTGTTTCCTCTAAGATCACGAGCTGCCGTTTTATGTTTTAACTGTGCAACCTTTATTATATTGGAATGGATTTTGATTGGCTGTCAGCGATTCATTCAAATAAAATTGCTTTGACAGTGATCCACACGGAAATCCAGAGACACCACAGATTTTCCGAACACCCGTCATTCGCAAAAATTCCGACACGTCCCCCGCTCCTTGTGTGTCTGTTTAATAAATATTTTGAATAATCTGATTATGTTTTCAGTTATCAATAAGACTATTGTACTCCTGCTTCTGTTTAACATATTTCACTCTGATTAAATTCATTCTGCACATTTCCTCGCAAAATCATTCAGGAAAACAGTCCAAAGACTCCATCTGGGGCTGGTCATTGCCAAACCAAACAGCTGTAAAACAAAACATTTGTCATGGTCTATAACAGTGCAATGTTTTAATGGCTCTCCTGTCTCTCAAACGTACCAAATTCTTCAATGCATCTTATAAAGATATTTTCCCTGTTCTATTATCCGATAACAAGGGAGCTTCTCCACTCTTCCGAAGACAGTCACAGAAAGATGAATGTCCTAAAGACAAACAAAAGCGGCACTTCCGATATCCAATAACATCTTTGTTTTCCAATGGGTACAGTTACCTCAATATGCCCAAACCTTCACTTGTGGCCCAGTGCACATATTTCACTGTTACTGTAAAGTCAAACAGCATGATTCATGTTGTTAATCTACTGTAGAAAGTGAAAAGCCTTATCAGATCCATTTCATCTATTTTTCCTACTGAAAAGTGTTCATTAAAGGGGTCATATGACACACCTAAACCAAATATAATAGTTTGATTTAGATGTAATGCAATGTGTTTACACAATTTAAGGTTAAAAAAATACCACGCTCTTTTTTACAAAGCTCATCGTTCTGAACAGCGAGGTGTGCTATGATTGGCCAGTTAACCAGTGTGTAGTGATTGGTCGAATACTGCAAGCATGTGACTGAAATGTAGCGCCTCTTACCATATTTGGAACATCAGGTTCCAAAGCAATTGTACTGACAGGTATGTCACCACTTTATTTTCGTGTACAGTTGGGCGGTCTTAGTCAACTCATACCAGCAACTGACTTAGATTTGTGGGTGTCTGGGCGTTTCAGGCATGTCTGGGTGAGCATTTGCTTTAAGATAGAATGCATCTTTTGTCAACACTTGAATTTTTGCCATTTTACATGTCTAATACATGCATGGGCAACTTATAACACGCCAAAGACACAGAAAAACACGTAATCGCGCCATATGACCCTTTTTACACACAGATCATTTGCGGATGCAAGAAGAACATAACACAAGACAAACAAAACAACAAAATGATACAAATAAGAGTAAATAAAGTCAACATCAACTATTATTAACTTATTTATGTCTATATAATAGAAGTGAACGGGTGCCGGCGCTGTGCAGTTGCCAACTTTCTTCAAAATATCTTCTTTTGAGTTCTGCGTCATACAGGTTTGTAATGACACGATAGTGAATAAATGATGCCAGTTTTCATTTTTGAGTGAACTATGCATTTGAATTAAAACTTAAATGTTAAAAGAAATAAAAATGCAACATTTGTGATGAAGGTACAGTGGCGGCTCCAGACAATTTTGATTGGGGGGGCAATGGGGGGTCTTGGTCATTTCAAGGGGGGTCTCATGAAAACCAAAAAAAAATACAGTGGACACGGCTAATAAATGCATATTACTGTTACTAAACAAATAAAACCAGATCCATGCACACTGTGAAAAAAATGACGACAGGTAAAACAAAAAGCTGCGTCTTTTGACAGAATATTCCAGCCACTGGTACTGTTTGAACCAAGAGTAACTAAACCCCCTGGATGCTAGCTGCCCCTGCGATCCAAAAGAACGACACGGTTATGATTTTAATTTAGGCTGTCTTGGTTTCTCGGCTGGGCCATGGCTTAAATCCCCCGTTAAATCCATTCCATTTCAAATAACGTATGTGCAACATTAAGTTCAAAATGAAAATAAAAAATCAATTATATCAATTACATTTGTAATCATAAAACCCGTGTAGGAACTTCCAAATGTAATTGATATAATTGAATTTTTATTTTCATTTTGCACTTAATGTTGCACATACGTTATTTGAAATGGATATTTAGATACACCATTGCATTGTCAATTTACATACTGCATTGAATTGAATTTTGCAACACATATGCTTCCATATGCGAGTTGCTCCGGTCCCACCTCCACATCCTCCAATTCCTCGGTGTCCTCTATTTCTAATTCTAGGATCAAGCAGGGCTCGCCATCCACTGCAACGGGTATATTTTCAGTCCTATTTCCGTCTGCTGTCAATTTGTTTTTAGGTATGACGAAGCGATCCATTTTAAGCGTCAAGATATAAAGTGCGTTGGAGCACTTGCGGGCTCGCGGCAGCGCCTTGAACGCAATGACGCAAGGCGCAGCGGCAGCAACGTTCATGGGGCGTCGCAGTGATTCTTATGTTTATATTTTTTTATATTTCGAATAAATTATAAATTATTATTGTTCTGCGTAGTTTGAAGAGGACCATTGTTCAAACTTTATCCCGGATATATATATTTTTTAATCAGGGAGGGGGTGGGGGGTCAAATGGGGGGTCAAGGCGTTTTTTGGGGGGGTCTTGAGACCCCCCAAGACCCCCCCTGGCGCCGCCGGTGTGAAGGTAAATAGGTTTGTAATGTGTTCATGCATGTATAAGAGAGAGAGAGAGTGAGAGAGAGAGAGGGAGAGAGAGAGAGAGAGAGAGAGAGAGAGAGAGAGAGAGAGAGAGAGAGAGAGAGAGAGAGAGAGAGAGAGAGAGAGAGAGAGAGAGAGAGAGAGCATTTGGCATTTCAAGACAAATATGTTTGACTTTACACCTTCTTTGAGAATGGCAGGACAGTGTTTACATAAAGACTGTATTTCTGTAACATCTTTTCATGTAAATGTTCCTTTACCAAGTTTTTATCCAAAAAATGTGTACATTAGGACTGCTTATAACATTTGAGCAGGACATTTTTTATCTACTTATCTGAAATGACTTATCGTTCTTGAAAACATTTTAAATACACAATCTGTACAAATTCCCTGAACATAAACCTTGATTAATAAAGCCTTACACAATCACTCAGGCAAATCTAATAGGTCATTAATTAATTACCAAATGAATTAATTCAGCACTCATAAGTTCTGATGTGAAAAGACAGATTACAGATCCAATTAAAAACTCTTCAGAATAAAGCCAGCTGGTCCTGTGTGGCTTTAATTAAAATGCAAACCGAACACGCGGTGAGCCTAAATGAAGGTGCGTCTGTTAAACAGAGACGAGAGACTCTGTGGTACACATTTCTGATGGGTCTGTTAAAAACAGCAGGTGGCCGAATTCAGCTTACACTAATCAGAGAAGTGTAGAAAATCAAGCATCTCCTTCCAGTCGTCTGGTGGAGAATAAAAGCTAAACCAGGGGTCAAACATCATAGCTGGTACAATGTTTTAGTCGCAGATTACTAACAATGAGCCTTAGACATGAATTTTATGCATAATGTAATGGTAGAGCATCAAGCTGCAATAAAAACCGCTGACAATCCAAGTTAGTATTTGGTCATTTATAAAATAACTAGAACGTTAAGAAGAACCAAAATCTATTGAGAAAAAGCAAATAAGTAAAAAACAAACAGAAAAATGTATGAGCCGCAAAGGCAACTTTTAACCAGTGACAAAGATGTTTAATTCTGCTAAATTCATTTCTCTTTTTAAAGGGGGCATCTTAAATATTTAGAAAAGTAAAAACTGATTATTATCCATGAAATGAATAATAAAATATACATCGGCCATTAGAGAGACATTGCAGGTATTAATGAACATATTTCAAGCTGTTGTCTCTCGTATCTCTCTCTCAGAGGAGTGAGTGTGTGTGTGTGTGTGTGTGTGTGTGTGTGTGTGTGTGTGTGTGTGTGCTTGAAAGCAAGCAAGCAAAATGTGTGCCGTAACTCATGCTGTGCCACGCAAGTTGAGACAGAGAATTCAGTGACACCCGACATCTGTGTGTGCGCGCGCATCTGTGAGTGTGTGGTTAAGCATCAACAAGAACTGGCCTTTCCATGGCTTATCTTCACTTTATTGCGGTCAGCAGCGAAGTACAAAGACATAGTCACCCAACTTTATCCCGGCTCCAGACTCCGGCCCCAGCGAGGTGGAGCGTCCCGGGCCATGCTGAGCGCCCGTCTGCGGGGGGCCCGGGCAGACCCTCCGCCTTACACAAAGCATTGTAAGGGTTGCTCAATAGTCTTTTCACTTTGATTGATGGGCCTTGTTTGCTGCCATCTGGCCGCGGATAGATCACATAAATCATTGCCCCGAAACGCAGGGGCTGGAAGCGGTGGGCTTCTGCATTTATTATGCATCTGTACACAATATAAGCCCCCTTCAGTGCCCATTCACGGCACCGTGCACCCAGCGTGCCACAAGCCACAAACACAAACGCACAACGTGGCCGTGTTCACAACTGACTTCACACCCACAGGATAATCACACAGAGCACCCTCGCGGCCTCTTCAGACCCAGCAGAAGGTGAATTAGAGGGGATGATGTTTACCCAAGCTGTGCCACACACGCCCACCCCAAAACGAATTGTGAGGGTCTCACAAAGTCAAGATACCAGCTCGGGTGTCTCGAATATTAAACGTGGAATATTTATCGGAACACAAAATTAGAAAATAAGACCCCAGAAAAATCACACATACTCCTCTGATTGTTGAAATTGTGTATAAGTGAGATACACAAAGACAAGCAGCAATAACATTTCCACCAACAAAAGAGATGGGTCATTTCTGTCTCCCCAAACCCCTCCCCCTTCTCCTCTGAATGGCTGTAATTACGGCTTTTTGAGCGGAGCAAGGCTAGTGTTATTACTTTATTCAGACGCAGGATATAGGCATAGCTAAGAGAGCAATTTATTCAGCGTGGCAGAGGACACGTCTGTGCATCATTGTCGAGATGAGTTATCCACGCTGCTGCCAAACGCTGCTGGCCCGAGTCTCCGAGCACCATGGACCTACACCCTGCGATAAAGTGATAATTGCTCTCTCCATCCATCATGCCTTTCTTTTGACTTGTTGTGATTGGCTCAGCTAAGCCGCCCACCTGGACGGGTTTAATCGGGATCTCTTGTGATTCGTGAAGAAATGAGAATGCGTTGTACATTTGAGCAATTGAGATTGGTCCTTAGCCATTGTTAGAATAATCAAGGAAAATTTGCTAAAGCAGCTATTTTAATAAATCATAGCCATTCAGCTTCTTGGGAAGCTCAGCAAAAATAAGTGTTCAGAGGTGTATAAAGATCTTACATAATGAAGCCTTATGCTTTTATTACCTTAGTATGAGCTATTTCCATCTACATACACCGCGGGTCCCCTCACATGGGTAAGGAAATAGTTTTGAACACAAATGTTTTTTTGTACTCATTTTTGCTCATTATGAATATTAACATTTTAAAGTAGAGTATCACACTAATCTTAGCAACATGCTTCAACCATACTCTATTGGAATCAACTGTATGTTGACTCTCACTTGGGGAACACTTTTTATGTGGCATACATTGCAACATATGCTGAGTGTTTAAATAAGCCACTTGTGAAATTATTTTACAGTTATGATGGTGCTGATGTAGGCAGCAGACAGCATTGCCAAAGTTGGGACCTTTCCCCACAATACCCACACGCCACAGCCTTTCCACTGCAGAATGTGCAGCACCTACAGTAAAACATCGTCTCTGAAATCTGAATGAGAGGTGGGAAAAGATTCAGGGGGAGAAACAGGAATACAAAAACAACCTTGGCACAGTATGAAACATGTTGAATCAACAGAAGTGAAGGACCTCTGCTGCCAAGAAGAATAATCCTCACTTTAACACACATACACAGCGATATAAAAATGATTTACACTTAAGAAACAAATGAGCAAAACAAATAAAAAGAACTGGTTTATCCAATATAACGGTAACTAAAGTGTTAAGCTAAAAGGAAACTTTAAATCAACTCTCAAGCTAGGTTTAAACACAGCCTTGCTCTTTGTTACCCAAAGCTTAACCTAAAGGCTGACTTAGACGTGACTGGCTCGTCATAACAGCAACTCTGCATGTCATGCAAAGTGCTTGAAATTCTAGCCTTGACATTGATTTCAACATGTCTCTCGACTCCATTCACCATCCTCAATGAAATTTTCAATTTGTTGCAATGCAATCTGGGAATGACTCCTCCAAGAAATTGAATCATTTACTATATACATAAACTGCTTTAGGATTAAACCTCAAGTGGTTTTAATTACAACTGCACTAATCTGCTGTCAGTGGACAAATTTGGGCACTTTATTATTCCATTTATATTTTATATAGATATGAAATCTTTCATTAATTGCAACACAAAGAACTAACCCAAAATATGTCCCATTTTTTGTGACTTCTGATTTAATCAAAGTAGCAATTTCATGTCATTTCAATGGCAGTACACTTATTTTTGAGGCAACATTTCAAATGTTCCTTTAGTTAAGTGTTTCCAATAATTTTTAGATCAATATTTTATTTGATTTCAATGAACAGAGATGTTTTCAAAGTCAACTAAAATAACCTTGGTCTCCTCTTACAGTAAACCTCTTTGCCATTGTGCTGCTACAAAACCTAACTTTAGCAATGTTTTATCTGGAAAAATCATAAAATTGCTAAGTGTTCTGCAAAGTGGTTCATTGCTCAGTAATTGTCTTTACATTTTTTGTTTATGAATGTGCGAGTAGCTGTTTTAGTTTGACAAAATAATAAAAAATAGCTTTCAGTTCTTTGTTTGTGGATGTGTGTATGTTTGCGTGTGCGTGGTTGTGTGGTTATGCGTTTGTTGGTCCCATTGAGGTCATAAAGGCTCACTATTTCATTTCTGTGTATGAGCAATCTGCATTGTGTTATTGATGGTTATTGAAAAAAAAAAATGCTCTTAATTTTAGTAATTTCCCATTTATTTCCTATGGGTGCCCACAAATTGGCACTAAAAGCTCAGTAAGGAGTTTTTTATACTAAACATTGTTGAATGAAGTCCAATTTATTTCGGTATGCTGAGGTGGCAAACATAGGTAACGTGGCAGTGTTTTATACTATTCAGATTAAGAGAAAACGTTATTTAAGAAAATAAAATTATTTTGGCCACAATTGTCCCTAACATCACTTTGTCGTTAACAAATATAGGGTCTATGATAAAATCCTACCTCTACAAACATCTACCATGTTGGAAGCATGCCAATGGTTTCTTTAAATGCTGTCTTAGAAGGCAGCACACTAGTTTTTCAAGGCATGTTGATACCTACAATTGATCATCAAATCATGTTGATTTGCAAACGCAGAGCGAACTGCAGCAAGTGGTTTGCTTCTTTAAAACCACACAACACACTGCCATTTCAGAATGACAGACCGCAAGACTTATATCTACACATACACATAAATGCATTGCTGTGCGCTAGTGTTAGGTGTGGTGCCAAACGGGTCGTGCCAAAACCCGGTGGCTGGTTTTCACTTTGTGTCTGCGTGTGTGGCAGCTGAACGGGCCGAGCTGAATGGGGAGTTAAAAGGCCTGCCAAACAATCAAAGTGAAACACACACACACACTTGCAAGGGACACGTCTCCTTATTTAGACTCACTCCCTACTGACACATCACAAATAGGTAAATGGAGAATCCGCAGTGTTTTGGCACCGGAGCCACACACATAAGCACACACAGAGCCAGCTGGCAGTCAGAGGACAGGGCTTTAAGATCTTGAGTGAGTGCCCGCTAGTGTGGAACACTCTCAATGAATGTTGCCATGAAGAGGCAAAGTGCCAGCTAGAGATCGTACTAGAGCTAAAGTGTGTGGCCTGAAGCAGACGAGCGAGACATGCAATCGCGTCTTAAGTAAAATAACCACATCCAAACAACAATGTGAAGACTTGTACCAAAATCTGGTGAGCTTAAAGTCCCCGTAAACCGGAAGTTGCGATCGTTTTTACTTCCGTATTCTGACATGTGACAGAGCGAAAAGGAATTTTAATGGAGTATTCAAAGGATGCTGAGGCCAAGCCGTCTAATTTACATCATTTGAGACGGATAGTCATTTCAGGGCGGAAGTGCATTTTCAGATTGATCATTTCCGCAGTGTGCTTAAATATCCCTTTATTGCACACTTAAAGACAATGCTACAATCTAATTGACCTCTACAGCATTATATTTTAATACTTCATACAAAAACAACTTTTTAAATAAAAAAAGAACATCCATGTGTTCTCCTAAGGCTGATTTTGAGGCTCAACAAAACTACTTATTAATCATTTTTATATATCTCAGTCTAACTCTTAATAGACATACATGTTTGATATGTGAATTGTGTTTATCAGATGGTTTCCTCTAGGCATGCTTCAGGAAACATGTAGTCAATAATGACCACGGACAAATAGAAAAACATTCTGTGTAATTACTACGGCAACGGATGACCACAGGGAACCGGGGGGTGGAGTTACATTATGCAGACCAGTCCAATTGGCTTTATTACATGCAAAATTTCTATCAAAAGTAACACAGGCCTCAAATGCACACGCACTAAAATTCAGGAGGAATGGATGAAAAATACAAAGCGAACGCAAGCACTGATGGTCTATCTCCTGCCAATAACATCAAATTACACTAATTCTCATATTTACGAGTTGTCGGCTGGCAATGGGATTGAATTTGTTTATGTTTGAAATGGATTTTAAAAAGGGATGCACAATAAATAATCGGCCATATCGGTATCGGGCGATAAATGGTCATTTAAAATGTTATCGGTATCGGCCGATAATAAAATGTATGCCGATTATTAAAGCAGATAAACTTAAATAATTTCCTCTGGTAAATCTACCTCATTTGCGTGCTGCTCGTCTTTCTGCTGTGATCATTCACTTACTGCTGTTCGCAAAGCATTGCTGATGTAGCTACAGTATGTAGATAAAGTTTTTATGATGTGTAAATGTATAATTTCAATGTGAAATTATAGGAACAAAGCATATTGTTTGAATCAGACTGCTGTATGAATGGATTCTGTCTTAAGACCTGTTTGACATGTTGCTATTGAAAACATCTTTCAGGAAGAACATCTATAGTTTGTTTATAAAATATACCAGAAAAGTTTAAAGGTTACAGTTTAATAAGTGTAAAATAGGCCATGTACATGTCAAAAAATTGATCTAATGGTTACCTTGTTTTCTGAGGTGAATGTTTTCAAATAGAAGCAGTTGTCAACTTTTTGCCTTTTGTTTCAGTCTTAGGGAATTTAAAATTAATATTTATATACTGTATATCTGCCAATCTATCGGTTATCGGCTTCCAATGTTAAAGAATTATTGGTTATCGGCCAAAATTTACATATCGGTGCATCCCTAATGTTAACCACCTTTAATACTAATTTAAAAAAGGAGAAATATAATAAAATTTGTATGGTTTACTTGTCTTGTATTGTCAAGAACAGAAATACATTATAAACTGCATAATATATTACTAAAGTGATATAGATACACAGATTTGAAGTGCCCTGACATTGTCAAAAAAAAAATCACACACATTTAGATCAGGAAAGGAGATCAGATCATTAGGAGATAATATTGGTACTTTGTAACTGAGACAAGAATGATATCACTGCTCACAGATGACAAAAAAAAGGGAAATCAGGTTCAACATATTTTTTTAATGTGGATCTGCGTTTTCTGAATTAAGAGCTCTGTGAGAGAGCTAGACCTCTGACCTCTGTTCAGTGCAGCTGAGTAGCACTAACACAGTTTTCTGATGAATGTGATTGTGTGTGGGTGGGACTGGTGGAATCGTGATGTCCCTGCTTTTCTTTTAATTACACACTGTCAGAGAGGCGAGAGAGAAAGAAAAACACTTGCACTAGTAAATGTATCACATCTTGTTTGTGATTGAGTGAAGGGGGCAATTTTGGTTGATAAACACCTGTCCAAAAATTGCAACAAGTGCCCATGCAAAAGTGGAAGATGTGATATGCTGAGGACACCAACCTGTCTGCCACCTGTCCCATTAACTTACATCAACATTGGTTTCTTCCGTTTGTTGTTGCTATATCCAATTACATCCTTCTGCCTATACTTTCTTCCCCTACATGTATTGTTTATTCATTTCATTCATTAATTTTCTAAGGATAAGAAAATATAAACCATAAGCTCCGAGACACGATGTTAAAGTGGCAAAAGGAAAGGTCATCAGAAAAGGATTATACTTATTTACTTCTTTTTAGCCCCCAATCCCAAATCAAAATGACCACCATTAGAAGAATAAGATTAGCAAAATGAGCGTTTTGGGGTTTTGGATGGATATCATACTGACAGTATGAGATTCACAGGCTTTGGCTTTTCTTCACGGTTTCTTTTGATTGTCGTCAGAAATAATCTACAGGCCCTCTCTTGTTGTTGAATGTGTACCGGACGTTCTGTTCAGGGTCACAAAAGTGTGCATGTATAGTAACGTTTGTTTATGTTGTTAAGATGAAACCATCTACAGAGAGGCAAATTTTCTCTTACCTTATAACACTGACTGAGACGAGAAGTTCCTTATCTAGTGTCCCCATACATTCAAGCCCATAAGAAAACATACGAGCAATTGATTTTAAACATACTTCACACAGACAACTCAAGCAGCACAGGCAAGAGTCATCCACATGAATGAATAATCCATCCCCACACAATTCAGATTTATTTCATTATAAAGGGACAAAAGATTGAGGTCACACTTTATTTTAAGGTCCAATTCTCTGTATTAATAAACCATTAACTATGACTTTTGCCTCAGTAAACTTCTAATTTGTTGCTTATTAATGGTTAGTAAGTTAGTTGTTACGTTTGGGTATTACGTAGGATTAGGGACGTAGAATATGGCCATGTTGAATATGTGCTTTATAAGTACTAATAAACAGCCAATATGCTAAAAATGATAAACTAATAAGCAACTAATTAGTAGTGAGAATTGTTCCCTATAATATAGTGTTAAAAAAATGTATTAGCAATTTTAAGACAATTTTGTATACAATTAAATAAATGAATAAATAATACCATAACTGGTAAAACTGCTTTGGCCGTACTTTCTTTGTTGTTTTATTCATCACACTCATAACATTTTTTCCTAACACAAGCTACTGATCTCAGCGACATTTGTAGAATTCAAACTCATGAAATATTAAAGCCATAGCAATCTTTTCCTCTCTGTGATGTGCGGCAATATTCTTTGGTTAAGAGCAGCATTGGAATAAAGGGCCTCTTGGGCAGTTTTTACAGGCATGTGAATTGGCCTTGATTACAGTATAAAGCTCTGATTAGTTAATGCAGTGTCAGAAATGCGACTGGAGGATTCTGGGCCACTAACTGGAATGACTGAGCTTTTTATGTGGTGCTGTGATAAACCCATAAGAGCTTGGCTCTGCTGAATCTTTAATGATGTCATTAAAACACAGCTCGGGGGCTAGCAGTTTCCTGTTCCTCTAAAACATCACTCTTGGATATATCTCATACCCTTTCTGCAATTTAAATCTGATTTTTTATTATTTTTTTGGTTATAAGGAACACTAAATACGCCTGCAGCAATTCGGCACTATCTATAAATGACACAATGCCAAACATACACATTTAAGCATAGCTTTATCTTACCTTGTGGTCGTATGGGTTGTAGGACTGGAAAAGCGCGGACAGCTCTTTGGTTCTTTGCTTTTTCTGTGCAAGAGAAGAGGAAAAACAAAACATGTCTACATTAATACGATGGAACAACCACGTATCAAGGAGGAAGGTATAAAAAAAACATGAATATGGCATTGAACGTGTTCGGTATAGACATAAGACAGCAGCATGAAGAAAGCAAACACTTAAAGTGAAGAAAATGTGGATATTTGCCCTCACGACCTCTCAGTTTCTCCCAGAAGCGAGTCTGAAAGCTTAGACGTCCTTAATTTATAATTAAATGCAAACACAGAGCTGCAAAGAAATGTATAATGGCTTTTGATGCAGTCACGTAAAGTCTGCGAGACTTAGGCAAAGGCTAATTACAAGTGATTATGCAATGTCAAGCTGAAGAGGAATCACGGTTTTTCACAGCCGAGAGAAAAGAGAGTTTATGATCCGAGATTTATGGATGATTTCACACGACAGCCTTCAAGAAAATGTTTTCAACCTCCTTTAATGATGACAAACATTTTTTTACAGTAAGACCATATTAAATCACGACAAGAAAAATAGCAAACAACAATAAATCACTAATTCAAGACTAAATGTTTAACAGACTAAAAACATTAAATACAAGATGCAGTGAAATAACTTATAAAAGTTTCTGTAAATTAAATCCTTTCATTATTTATTTACTCATGTTATTTAATGTGTTTCGCTTCTGTCCATCTGAAACCCCATATCTCCAGATTTTTCCATATATTTTTTGCCAAAAATCGTCATAATAAGTCACCCTTTATGTTTCTCACTGGGTTTGCAAACATCTAACCTATAAAAAGTATTAAAAGTAGCTTGTTAGCTCGTAAAAGGTGTTTATTCATTTTAAAAAGCACAAGTTTTTTTTCCATTTCTTGAAAAACAGTGAATTTGGACATTCAAGGTTTTGGAAGGACAGGGACAATAATACTTTTCAATGAACATAAAGCTGCCATAGTGCAACATTCAAAACACACGCTCAAAAGATTAAATGCACTATATGAACACCTTTATTATTACTGCCATTAATTTAAAAAAAAAACACGTTCTTAAGAAAAATAGACTAAAACAAGTGGAAATGCAGTCTTAAAACATCAAACTTCAACAGTTAAAGCATTTTAAAATTTACTTTTAGAAACTTGAACAAAGTAGCTGTGTGTTATGGGTAACTGTTTTGGGTAAGTGACATTGCAATGATTACTTCTTACGAGCAATACATATACATTTTATAATGTTTTTTTAACTAAAATGAGCCAGTATCAAACCTCTGGTCGCTTGCGTACCTCCGCAAAGGGATGAGGCCTTTGTCTCTGTGCTATTATTCAGGCTCATGCGGTGTACACGGGACAGTAATCCAGCAGCAGAGATCAAATCACCAAGAGGGCTAAACGAGCGACGCTGAGCGTATTGAGCAAGCGGAGTGGAATTTTCAGAATGGCGCTCTCTGCTCCATGAGAAATATTAACGCTCCATGTGTTTTTTTTAAACTGATAATACATTTCTTCTATTTTCCTTTTTCTTAAGATGTAAACAACACTTGTCCATAAGCACTTCCTGATTGAACCGTAACAAAAAACAGCCAACAGAACATTTAGAAGTGAAACACAATGTTAAACAAACATCTCCAAGACTGGACCAGTGATATTTACGTTGGTCTATATTTTGTGAAATGCACAGATTTGTTTAACAGCACTGGCCTGTAATAAATATAAGCACTGCTCCTCTTGTAGATACTGTCAACAACAAAATAATGGGTTCAGCTCATATCAAAACCCTCATCGTGGATGTACTGAATGTACCATATAGAAATCCTTACGGTGTCGCTAATGTAACAGATAATGAATACAAATGTGAACAGATCATTAAAAATGAGCACAAACTCAACATACATCCCACTGCAGTTCCACTCAGTTCTGATGATGGCCACAGGCTCTCACATGGAACACACAAAGGATTTAAGAGAAAGAGAGTGAATTCATGCCCAGACCTGCCTAATGATTCCAGTCGGCCTCCTGTGATTCCATCTTTCTCTGTTTCTCCCTCTTTCTCATCACTGTCTCCACATCACCTCTGCTAATCAGACCAGGGGCCTCTTGACATGGAGAACCCACAACCTCAGGGTAACCGTTCCTGTACCCAGCCAATGAGCTCTCAACAGGATTTGCTCTATAACACCAGATTCTTACCACTCAGCCACCCCGACCCCGGGTGAGGGAGGAGGAGAGGCAAAAAACGACCTGCGAGCTAAGATGTCCTCATTCATCCGCTCAATCAATTGTGGAGTGGTCTGTTCTCTTCCAGCACACCTTCTGGAGGTTTTATTTGCACAACCGGACCGGGGAGAGAGAGGGGTTAGCAAGGTTGCCTGTCTGAGATAACCAAGCTAGCGGCTTTAAGAGAATACGCATAGCCTTTCTCCATTCACACATCTTCATTCAAGCAAAAATAAGAAACAGAAATTTGATCAAAAAAGATGAACCTTAGTCTGACCTTCAGAGACTCAATATTGCAGCCTATTAGGGCCAGGGTCCAGAGATTGAGTCAGCCCCAAAGCAGTGTGGTAGGATGAAAAATAATCTTGATAAGCCAAATAAGCAGTTTTTTTTTCTTTATTTGAAGTCATATCTCAGCCCCCAAAAGATGAGTCCGACAAAGGTCAATGCGGAGTTGTAGATGAGTTTACATTCTGTTCAAACGGGACTAAATGACCCAACCGGTCCATTTTCATACAACCCTCCACCTCATCGTCCTTATCGCTGGTGACCTTGCATGGGTTTAGGAATATTAGATTTGCAGCCAAAGTCAAAGACTTTGTAAAGTCTCAGTAGGAAGACCTGTGACTGGTGTAATCTGAATTCACGTATGGGTAATAGTGTAAACCTATTCCTCTAAAATAGCCAATATATTTAAATATTTAATAAATAAAGGGCAACAAATTCAAAGAGAATTTGATGATGATCTGATGGACATGCATGTGCAACATTTGGCTTTCCGTCAGGCAGATGGAGGTAATATAGAAGCATGTTGCTATTCATAAATCCTACACGAACATGCATCTGTCATCAAAACAACAATGAAAGATGGGGCCTCATATACTGTCCATCTGCTCTTCCCATTGCTCGAGTAAGAAAACAAACACATTGATGTGACATAACAAACACATCCGTGCATTGTGATGAGGTGCCGCTCACATTTATGCCAATTTTCTCTGTGCATGAAACACCCAGATGACATACCACATTTGCCAAAATATATAACAAGTCACGCAGCATGGGATATTGTGTCCCATAATGCAATGCACTTCCCTTTCCAGAGTCACACTTATGACTTTCAGTCATGTTTTTTCTCCATCATCTTCCTTCCTTGAAGGGCCAGAAAATGAAAATTCTGTCATCATTTACTCAATCTCAGGTTGTTCCAAACCTTTATAAATTACTCTGTTATGTTGAACACAAAGAAAAATATTTGGAAAAATGTTAGCAATTTTCAGTTCTTGAACATAACTGACAACCATAGTAGGAACAATTGATTTTGTTTTCCTATATTCTCAAAAATATCTTATTTTGTGTTTAACAGAACAAAAAAATATTTTTTTCTGCTATGGGAGTGGATGATGTCCCATTACTGAAAATGGACATTCTTCTAAACATCTTTGTGTTCAACAGAACAAATACATTTATACAGGTTTAAAACATTCTGAGGGTGAGTAAACAATGACATTTTTTTCTTTTTTTTTGCGGTGAACTATCACTTTGAAATAAACACCGTTAGAAGATAAAACTGAATTGAAACAGGAAAATCAAATTTTATTTTCCAATACGATGCCACTCAAAGAAAGCAACATATATGAAATGTACAGCTGTGGAAAAAAATAACAGATCACTCCAATATAATTTTCTGTTTTTTCTAAATGTCCTATTTATAGGTTTGTGTTTAAGTAAAATCATATGTTATATTATTATGTATAGTCACAACATTTCTCCGAAATTCCAAAGTAAAACAATTGTTTTTTTATGCACAGAAAGTTGAAACTTGACAAAATAACAAAAAGATGCAACGTTTGCAGATCTTAATTATTGTAAAGAAAACAAGTTCATATTTATGTTTAAACAACAATACTAATGTTTACACATGTATTAGATGGAATAAGACAGATTTTTCACTATTTTCATATGTTGGATTGTCTCCATCTTTCACATTGCTGTTGGTTGACTGTAATTTCTGAGGTTTATTTCTGTTGAAATTCAACGTATACTGGACTGGAATGAGCAAAATACATGCAAAAATGCTGCTTAAAAGCAGAACTGGATTGATCTCTTAATTTTTCCATCACTACATATTGCTCAGTGCACACATCCAAGTATGAATTGTTAATATAAGAACATGTATCTTAACCACAAAGCAAGAGGCAGACACCAATGTAAAGAGGATCTCTTTAAAGACTGTCCTTACTTCAGGAAATGCAGCAATGCCATCTTACGTATCCCACCATGCCTCCCCATTCACATTCAATCCTAAAGATAGCTTGAGACTTGCACACCTCCAGTCCTGCATCTTTACACGTCAATATGTCAGAGGTTTAGAAATTACAGCTTTTAAGAGCTCAAATCCTGGACGACATACAGAGAAGATAACAAGCAAGCTCTGGAGCTGCAGGGGACATATCCAGATGGAGACAGAAAATGGTTCTCAAATGGACTGAAGATGTGACGTCAATGAAATGCTGAGAGGCATCAGCTCAGTTCTAAAATGAGATATGTTCACCGAAGCCAATGTAGACTTAATTCATGTATTGTACTTTTCAGTTGGCACTGGTCACTCTATGGGTCTTTTCCATCTGTCTTCAATTTGAATTTGTTTTGAGAATTCTCTACTGATCCCTGTGCGAGAGCGTTCGGCAAAGCCGACAGAAGCTTTGGATCTAAATCTCCCTCAACTTTGACTCCAGGATGCCTTCTTAATTTCCCCTGGTTAAAGACAGTGCCGCCAAGGCAGGCGAGCTGTCAAGGTAAACACCTGTCCGGCTAGCAAGAGCAACATTTTAGGAGATCATTCCAATTTATCTCAGCTAACCCTTCCCTCATGCGGGAGTAATTATGCTGTTGTGGAAGCTCCCAGTTTTTCCAGCTCCGTCTGAGTGCCAGATCTCCGTGGCCTGACTGACCGTCAGGCGATAACACAAGGCAATCCATTACGCTCACCAACCCATTCATCATGTCCTGGCGGCAGGGCCCCAGCTATGAGATAGGGTAAACGTGCAGAGAAACCAAAGTGCCGAAACGGGCCAAGCAGCGGATCCGTCCCATCCGCACCCCCTGTGGACCGAGCCAGACTGTTTGGTCTCAGGGAGTCACAGACATCTGGAAGTGTTATTAATGTGCAACCCTTGGCGCACTCCCACCAGAGCTGACCGTCTTTGACGGGGCTGGTAGTGGGATGCTTTGCGTGGTTGTAGCAGGTGTTGCAGGTGGGTCTCGGAAGCCCCCTTGATAAAATCTGCACATTGCCCCGGTTAAGGCTGTAGGGGATAGTACACTTTTGTCTTACTCTTGACTTGCTGAAGAGATGGAAAGGAGGGGAAGACACAAAAGCAGTTTAAGAACGCTGCAAAAACGAATTACTTACATGAATCTCTTTTTTGTCTCGCTTTTAGATAAACATGTCTACAACCTCTTAAATCAAGAATCATTCACTTAAGAAGCATACGACTTGAGATCATCAAATTGTGAAGAAGACTTACATCAGTTTGCGTAGTTGGAGCCTTCCCTGAATATGGTTCGAGCATAATGTTAGGTTACACATTAGAACCATTCACAGTTTTCGCACGGCATCAGTATGATCTGTAGACCTCCTGTGATTTATAAATGACGTCCCCACATCAGTATTTCATGTGACACATTCGCACGGGATGATTTTACTCAAATTTACTGACTTATTTCATGGATGTGATGGCAATGCTTTGCGTATAGTTTGTATAGCCTATAGTTGTATTGCGTTTAATGATATATGACCTGTCAGCATTTGAGACCAGTGATCCCAAACCGGACAAAAGATCACTGCGATTGCGGGTCTCAACTGTTACGAGAGTTTCCATGATAAATAAAAAAACAGGAGACTCTCGGTAACTTATGAATATCACCCACCACCCGAAATAATACCAAAACACTTCAAAGCAGCTCCCATTATTCGCAAACGGTGAATAAAAGCTTGAAAAAATATAATTTGAGCCCACCAAATCACAGAGATGGCGATTCGCACAGGCTTAAGATCACAAACAACCTCTTCAAGTATTACAAATGACTAGAGGTCACAAGTTGATACTTATCTTGTGCGATAGCGCTCAGGGCACATCAAGCGACCTCTAACAAAGCAATAGTGATGCATAGTACAAAAATGTTTTATAAGATTGCTGCACCATTCCTATCGGATCCAATATTCACGACACAGCACTGCTTTAAAATTTTTGTCATTACACAAATCCAGTGTCGATCTCTGCCTTGTTCACAAAGGAGTCCTCGGAGAAATGAAATGAACAAACGCTTCATGTTTTTCCCTCATGAGCTGGAACGTCTATAAAATACAACTTTAACCCCGCATTACTAATGTCGTGCGTAATGTCAGCGACTGTATTTTTCCACAACCAGGGAATGCACAATATGTTGCTATCTTTATTGCTTGCTCGCTCTATCTAGTTCCGTGCCACTTCAGAATTGTCATGCGCGAAACAGTAGGCGACTACTAGAGAAGTAGTCATTGATATTTTTTTATGGAGGGGGTGTTTAACCTATCAATGTCGTCATAGATAGGTGGATTCCAGAACCTGGCGTTCGCTGGGCCTGGTGTCAATAACAGATATAATATCAGTAATAAGGGCATTTTCATTTCTGAGACTTACAATTCGCCCTTATATAACAAAAACTTCAGTTAAAATTGTTATTATAATTAATCACTCCTTTAAAACAAGAAGACCTGCCAATGAATTAACACAACTTAATTCATAATTTAACCTAATTCTATAAAAATATATAAATATGATTTTTCTTTCCACATTTGATATTTGTTTTTGCTCATTTTAAGCATGAGCTCACTTCAATCAGATTTATTTCATCATTTATTTCAGTTATGTTTGCTTCAGAAGTTAAGGAATTGAGGAACGGTTGAGGGATGTTTAGAGATTTGTGCTGAAAAACAAAAAACAAAAATGCTTTTTTTCTTTTTTCATCATAGAAAAATGAACGGTGAAAGGAGGGCCGATATTCTGCTATTATCATCATTTCTAAAATCTAAAAAATTTACAATGACTCTGTGTAAAACAATGATCTTTATAAAAAAGACATTTATCTAACATCTATCAAAATCTTATGCTGAATATAAATATGAAGAAATCTGACTCAAGTCATCAGGTTGGACCATTTTTGCAATTCAATCCTATGTAATTATCTGAACAATGAGGAGAAATAACGAAGCAATCTCATCGCTGCTGCCATCGATTATCTTTCGACAGTGCAAAATATCATAATAGTACAAGAAATGAATGATCAATGAATCCATTCTTATTAACAGACAATTACGTCTTTCTTTCTGCTAATAAGTATTCAGTTCCGTGAAATAGAATGTGGACCACTGATATTTCATCCTGCTGAAACGTCCTGTAACGGGTCCAAGCTGGTGGGTTGAGAGGGAGGGTTCTCCCTAGATCAGGAATTGATCCACGGTGGAGCACCGTGTGTGTGATCTCCTCAGAGGGAGAACCAACAAAAGGAATGCCATATGAAGAAGATGCCATAAAAGAAACATGCAGGACTGCGGATGAAAGATGATCTTGGAGGGCGAGAGCAAGAAGACTGTGATAACTAGACATCAACAAGTCAAACAAACCAGACTACGGTGAAAGTACTCTGGCTTTTGGAATAAGGTTTGGGGACAACATAGATCAGTACCACAGCTTAAATTATTAAAATTAAAGTTAGCGGTTGTTTAAAAAGGAATAGTTTACCACCAAAATAAAAATTCTTATTCCATAAGCATAGTTGTCTTATCTGCAAATTAATTTACATAGATTGTGTAGCTTGTGTAAACAACAATACTAATGTTTACACATGTATTAGATGGAATAACACAGATTTTTCAATATTTTCTTATGTTGGATTCTCTCCATCTTTCACATTGCTGTTATTTGACTGTAATTTCTGATGTTTGTTTCTGTTGAAACAGGTTTGTGTAAGAAAAATATGAAATATTAATATAACTTGAAACCATAAAAACTATAAAACAAAACTAAATATATTTATAAGAGATTCATATTCTGATTTAAGTATAACCTCTGACCTTATGAGAAAGTTTTTGGGTGAGCTATTCCTTTAAAAAAAGACATTTCTCAGCGTTTGACAGTAGTTTACGGCAACAAATCTATGAAGGCAGCTAAATTGTTAAAGTGCAGCAAGCAGAACCTGCACAAGCAGTAATTTACTGATTGTAAAGCCCAACGGCCACTCTTCTTCTAATAGTTTGAGCATCATTAGTCAGTTTAATTGTTTCAGTTGAGTCTAAGCGCTGTGATGCACCATAAGGCAATCACATCTGGGAGACGTCTGCCTACAGCTGCATTACATAATGAAGAGTAATCGACAGGAAGATTCAAATTTACCCATCATCTGGAACCATTTGGTAACAGGTAAGAGTGATTGACTACAGGCCTAGTACCTAGTGGTGTCTATATAGAACATATAAGAACAAGATGAACCAGAATCAAACTCCCCTATTAAAGGGATGTACAAATTAAAATTCTCTCAATGACAAGAGGGTGAGTAGTAAAATTGACTTAATTCTCATGAACAATCCCTTAAAGGTGGCCACAATTTTGCTTTTGGTCATGCTCCAGCAAAAGTTAACACTTAAAGAGCAGCTACTGAATGTCAGTACAGATCACCATCTCTTTATGTACCTCTTTAAGACGCTTGAACTAATATTTCGTAAATAAGACTGAACGGCGGGCAATGACTTGGGCAAGCACTACATTTTCCAGGATCAACCTACTAACGAAAATGTCAGGGATGCAAAAAGCCTTTTTATTAACATTTGAATGTTTAGAGTTTGGATTAAGATATTTATGAACCCTTCATAATGAATTAGAAAAAGTGTACAGATGGTAACGACCAGCTGTTAATATCTTTTTTTTAAAGATTAAAAACATTTGTCATTTGTCAGTCATTCGTCTAAGGTTGATAGATTCATTATACCATAAATATTTATCTAGCGCAGCCGGTAGCAAAATAATGAAAAAAAAGAAAAATATGCTATATATTTTACTCTAAATGTCTGTTTCAAGTTTGCGTTTCATTATTAGTATAATACAAGTTGCAGATTTCAAAGGAAAGAATAAATATCAATCAGAATGGTTAGCCACAGAAAGAGTACAGAGAGAGAAAGAGAGAGCGAGAGAGAGAGAGAGAGGTAAATAGAAATTGAGTGAAGGAAAGTAGCATGCTGAGAAAAAAATCTGTTAGATATTCTGGAAAAGAAGTGCACATTAGCCTGTTGGAAGGTACTTATACTTCAGAGAAGATTGAGGAAAAATGGTTTACATACCAGCCATTACTATACAAAAACAATTAATCGTTGAAAAAATGACTGTCAGGCCACATTAACAGCGTTTGTAATCCTGTCAGGGCAGGTCACTGAGATCTGTTTTGAACCTGTCTGAACATGACTGTGCAGTGTTTAGTGCTCAGAGACAACAACAACCTCGATGTTCTCTGTCACTCTGACCTCTGCACTCAGGTGTTATTATTACTCTCACGATTCACATTGAGTCACAGTCAAGGGACAGAGCATAAGCACAGAGCAAATGCTCAGTGATGAGACCCATCACTCAGCTCTACAATGGAGCCCGCATTTTGGGATTGTTTTTAGAGAGTGACACAGGGAAGTCATACAGCCATAGACATTACGGGTACTGTTTTACTGTTTAAATGCCACATATAGACTGTTTCTTTACTTAAAAGCTGCAATAAAAGTTATGGTGGATGTGGCCTAGTGGTTAGAGAGTGGGACTTGTAACCAAAAGGTCGCCGATTCGATTCTCAGGTAGCGACTTACATGACCCTTGACCAAGGCACCTAATACCTATTTGCTCCTCGGGCACTGCAGTGATAGCTGCCCACTGCTCCGGGTCTGTGTGTTCACTACTCACTGGATGGGTTGCATTTCGGTTATGGGTCACCATAACTGACAAATAGGTCACTTTTACTTTCACTTATAGTGTTCGCTGACATTTAAAGTGTGGCCAAATTTGTTGTATGAGCATTACATAAGCTAGCAGGAGTCACGTTTTGAGTCACTCACCACTTGTGCTGGAACCTGCTCAATCCTGGCAGCCGGTGTTCCAGGTCTTGGGTAAAACTGGTTTATGAAGAGGCTGGGAAACCGGTAATCCCTCACCAGTTCCATCGTCTGTTCAAAGTCCTCATCCGTTTCTCCTGGAAACCCGCAGATGATGTCAGTGGCAATGGTGATACCTGGAACCCTAAGAAAAAAGACAAAGAGAAACGTTTCTTTAACTTCTTTAAACAGTAACACGATAATAACAGAACAAACTGTACAGTGTTATATAAACACCGTTGTTTAGCAAGAAAGCAAGCACTAGCGTGGGAAGAATTGTTTAAGCCTTAACTCAATAAAACGTTGAAAGTCGTGTGTGCACCACACCAGACAAACGAAACCAATGCAGGAAGTGAATGTCGTTGTGTGCATCCGTATGTTCTCAAGAACCTTATTAGCGGCCTCAATAACCATCGACTATTGGCCTCCACTCGGATTAAATTAGGACCCCTGCAAAGGAATTGGCTAATTGATTTCTTTTGCTTTTCTTCTGCGATTATCGATTTTTAACCAACGGAAAAAGAAGTTGAAATATTGGTCTGGACTTGTACATATCATGTCAACTTTTAAAAGAGATAGATGACATAAATTAGCCATTTAAAATGCATCAAAGCTAACAGAATCATTCTGCCTATGGAATACGGGCCTCGGGTGAACTTTCAGAAAAGTGCTTAAAATCTTTATCTGAAGAAATGAAAGATCAGTCTTCAGCTTAAAAGCTTTAAAATGTGCAAAATGTCAGTCCTTACAAGGGATGTGAAATTTTCTCGCCTGAGGTTTTGGGGCTAGCTGGCCAGAACATGTGAAGCAAATGACTAAAATTGCCATCAATGAAAGACAATCATTCCATTTCCAGATATCCAGCAGCCCATTTTTTTCATGACTATTACATTACCCAGGCCCAGTGTTCTCATAACCGTTCTCTTCCCTCACCTCCACACATATTTATCTTCACTTATTGACCGAGTCTACCGTAATGTGCATTCTTAATCACGTTAGGTTTAGCCTTACGTTTCTGGCAGCTAACCCCTGACCTATTGATATATCTCTACCATTGGCCACCATTAATATTCAAGAGGGCCTGTAGGCAGTAATGCGTATGCTTGCCCTTTTAAAGCGAAAGAGTTACAGATGGGCACGGTGGAGAAGCTCCAGGTGTTAGCAGGGCAGGCTAATATGACTACTGTTTTCTTTCTTTTTACCTCAATTTTAAGCAGAATTCAAGTCTTAAAGGGGTCATATGGCAAAAATAGGTGTTTTTCTGTGTCTTTGGTGTGTTAAAAGTTGCCCATGCATGTATTAGACACGTACAATTGCAAAAATTTAAGTGATGGAAGAAAATATGCATTCTATCTAAAAGCAAATGCACACCCTGATCTGCCTGAAACGCCTCGTGCCTGAAACGCCTCGCGCCCTCAAATCTACGTCGGTTTGTGGAATGATTTGACTAGACCGCCCAAATGTAAACGCAAGTTAGGTGGGCGTACCTGTCAGTACAATTGCTTTGGAACCTGATGTTCCAAATATGGTAAGAAGCGTTACATTTCTGTCACACTCTTGCAGTATTCGACCAAACACTGGTTAACTGGCACTTCGCTTTTCAGAGCGATGAGCTTCGTAAAAAACCTGCACGTATAAAAGAAGGGGAGCAAAGAGGAGATACAAACATGCACGGTATGTGGAAAATACAGCGATTTTTAACCTTAAATTGTGTATACACATTTCATTACACCTAAATAAACAATAATATTTGTTTTAGGTGTGTCATATGAACCCTTTAAGTATCCAATGAAATTCCAAAGGAAGCCTAAAACAGGATGGAGTTTACTCTGTAGCCAAAGCTTGGCCAGAAATGAGCTACTCCTGTTCTTATGCAGTGTTCACACCAAAACCAAAGCGTCGCGTTCCTCACTCTTTATTTCTTTCCTCAATATTTCTTTATTTTCGGGCAAGTGACGTCAAAAACATTGCACGGTGGTTAGGGTCTTCACGCTTCCGGACGAATCAAACAGTCGGTGTCAAAGAGCTCTGTGCGTGAATTTCTAGCTAGAGTTAAACATGTTAAACTTGTGCGGCACGAGTATGTATGTAATTAACTTGTGCAAATCACTTACTTCGCATTTAGTGTAAACACAGCGCAGATTTGACTGCCATAACATTCCTAGACGGCATATGGTCAATATCTGATTGGAAGACAATCAAATTGAGAAAATATGCTTCAGATTCTTTAGGGAGTTAAGTATTGATAAAGCAAAAACAAAGAAAAACGTTTACAGCAAAATAATGTTAACATGTTAAATGAGACTAGTTAGGTTTTCAGACATCAACAGATGCTTTCTGCTAATGCTGGTTTCGTCCAATTCCATAGCTCAAGAAGTATACATGTGCAGGCAAATATATAAATGCTAATGTTAACATTTAGATAAGACGCCAAAACTGCATTAAAAGAGGTGGCCTTGGCACTGTATATGTACTGTACTTAATTTCTGGATATGAATCATCAGGTCCATTTGGTTCTGGATTCAACAAATAGAACAAATGGGCCTTGATGCACTAGGAAGTGCATGTCTCCCTCTTTAAAGAAATCAATCTGTGGCTTAAGACATAATTGCCCTAACGGATACACCTCAGGATGACACGGAAAGGCAAATTGATAGTGCATTAGAGGAGCCAGATGCAGCGCATCTCCTCATCTTTCACTCTCAAGTGAAGAAGGCTTGATAGCTCATCAGAACTCGAGAGTTTACATGCGATGGACTACTTCTTTTCAAATCCATTATGTTTCCTCTTCAGCCTCGCTGTCCTTTTGCGGAGAAGAACGGACTAAAGAAAGGAAGAAAGCAAATTACAGAATTGGATCCTTTCTAAAGCGAGCGGACCCTCGTTGGGTGTCTGCGATTCCACAATGGTTGCCTGTGGGTGCTGGCAGACGGCTCCTTTGATGCTTTGTTGGCTTGTCGGACACAACTGGAACTTCGTTTTGGGCTTATTAGAAAGCATCACTCCAAGGGTCATGGTTACATCTGATGAAAGCTCCTATTCCCTTGCGTGGGCTCTATACAGGGTTGTTAAAGCCTAGCATGTGCTCAGATCCGACAAAACACTGACAAAGGCCAAGGTCACGACTTGGAAGAAAACCAAATGTTGCAAGGTAGTTAATGACGTGCATTGTAAGAATACTTTAGCAACCCCCACAGGAACGACTTTGCACAAAAACTGTTATTGAAGCTTGAATAGTAGATGTGGGCAAACATGAGCTTGTTTGTTAACCATTCGCCCAATCAGAAACCCACACACAAACCGAGGGGACCATTGTTTTGGCATTTGATGTCAACTGAGGCACAAAGAGACCAGATATTTAATAGAAAACAAAAGCGCAAGTGACAAGTGGTTCATTGTTTGTGAGTATGTGAGCTTAAACAAGGCTCTAATGATCCAAAGGCCACACGAAAGAATTGAGAAGTGCACAAATAACAGCTTCAGCACACTTTGGGCCAGCACATGACAAAGAGAAAGATTACACCAGAACCCCGTTCCAGGAACCCAGTGTCAAAACGAGACCTCCTGGTTTTTAGTTTTTTTTTCTGGGAGTTCTGAAAAAGAAAGGACAGTAATGAGATCTTGGTGAAGCTTTGAGGGGTCCTAGAATGTGTTTTAGGGTCAAGGCTTGGTTGATAGGCCGACAGTTTATCCTGCATCTGTCAGCCTATCAATCTCTTGTGCCAGAACCTTTGGCCCTTGTTTATACGGTGGATCCAATTATGGTTTGGCGTGAAGCAGTTGAAGCCACAAACTGGATGGAGCGCCCAATAGTTCAATAACAGGTATAGCAAGACAAAAATCAAGTATAAACCATTGTCTCAACGGGGTCCTCCTCATTAGCACTGTAGCTTGTGTGGTGCACTATAAATAGACTGATGTCTTCACACCGGACATATCAGCAGTTGAAGCACATCCTTGTTTTGTTCATGTATCAAGGTGATGTGGTTGAGATGGATGGAATGGAGTGAAGATGGACCAATGGGAAGTAGAGAAGACTAGATGATAAAAACAAATTTTTTCATCATTTGATGATCTCTAGCTGGGTCAGCCATGAGTGTATTTTTTCCACATGAAGTTTTTAGTGATTTAGCAGGATTTAGACTTAGCAAAGGGTGAACTAGCGACATTACTCTTGACAGTGTTACATATCAAGTGGTTAGAGTTTTGCATTGGATTTCGTTCAAGATACAACATTAGAACACAATAAAGATCTGTTCAAGGGTGAACTGCAGGAATGGAGGAATTGCAATAAATCCAAATCAGGCTGTCTGTCAGCATGCTGCATGGATTATATGAAGTGATGCATTTTTCTCAACCATACAAATCCTAAATCCTTAGAGGGATATTTCTTATTATGCATAGGCCAAGATTTTTCAAACTTCTGGTTCCATGGGCACCTGATGTCGGATTAAGCCTGGACACTGAACTCGACTAGACCAGAAACCTGACTTACCTGTTGAAAGTCATTCTTTCCAGTGAACAAGGGAAGTCCTTAAACTGATTTTCATTTCTGTAATATGTGACGCAGCCAAGGCTTACTTAAAAGCAAACATTAAAACTCCACATTCAAACACACAGTGCCTTTATACTTTCCTTGTGTTTACACTTTATCCCTACCTGCACTTAAAACTGCTGCAGAACGTTTCCCAGCGGGGCTTAAATCCTCTTAATTAACATCTACTGGATATCGTCAAACTTTGAATTAGATTGGCAAGTGTGGGGTTAGAAGGGTTTATGAAAATAATTCCTTCTCAGCAGCGAGTGATTCTAATTTCTTTGTTTGTGAAGGCTTTGAACGCGTGAGAAGGAGTAATATCCGTCTCCAGTCGTGAAGTTGGTATTTGAGACGTGTATTTACACAACAGATGTAAATACAAAAAAAAAGTATGTGTGTGTGGGGATAAAATGAAGGCACAAACAACAGGACCACTCAACTAAAATAAAAGGAGCAAGAATAGGAGACGAGGCAATCTGTGAAGGTAAACATTCAAGCGCTCGTACCCATCTGTGGGCCTCCAGCTTCTGTGTCTCTGCCCAGCGCGAGCGGAGAGGGCGACACTGTGAAGTGGAAATGTGATGCTCATCGCTACTGCAGTGGGTGGCGGATAAAAATGTTAGTGGTAACTGCACGCCAAGTGTAACTGTGAGCCGTCTTGAAGTATAACCACCTCTTCAGCATTGAAAATAATGAGAATCTGTGATTTTCTATCCACAGAAATATTGGTCTCCTAGTAACTGAACGAACGAACGTGAGTGAGGTGCAGGAATTTCCATTTGTAAGAACGAAACTTTTAGAGGGCAAAAAGTCACTTGGAATGAGCTCAAAATAAACAGATACACAGATTGAGCTCTTAAACGAGTCACATATATTATTTAATGAGTCTTGCTAGCTGGTTTCTGAAAAATGCTTCAACATCGGCACAAATCAGACAAACGTGAACAAAATCACAGCATTCAGAAAGCAGTCTGCTGTTACTGTCCGTTTTGAGTTCAACAGTATGTTGTCCGAGTGTAATACTTGATATATACTATATAAGTATTCTGTGTAAACCTCCCATACAAATAACAAACCCCTGTATTATTCCACAAGAGTAAATCTTCCATATCTTCCCTTTGTGAGCTGCAAACGGCACTGATGAGATATCAATTACCATGGAGTGTCTGTTCCCAAGGCGTGAAGAAACCGGGCCAATATTATAATTTAGTCATCTATGGACCGTTCCCAGCCAGTAGATGGATCCAATCACTCCTCGAGTATGTGCAATTCATCGAACCGAGCGGAAGATGTATGAAAGAATGAGGACAGTGCCATTTGGATTTGTCTATAATTTCATATTAGCACATTGCACACAGATGTACTTCCTTAGTGGGCTGCTGTCACTTACTGAGATCCATCTATTTTACTTTTGAGTAACAAACACTGTCAAAAACAATCAGGTATATGAAAAAATCACTTGAGTATATTGTATACAGACACATTAGAAAAAAACCTTATGACTATATCTCTCTCTTTTCTTTATTTCTGGGGCACTGGTTTATACAATATGAACGTTGTGACTGAAACGTTGTATAATGGTACTTCTTGTGATTATTGCCTTTTTAGGATGAATCACTTGTTATATTCCTCAGCAGTAAGTCGCTTTGCATAAACAAATAAATGTAAATGTATATATTTAAAATCCTAGTTATTAAGACTAGTATCTGGTAGTCAGTGTGGTCGGGAGATATGCCTACTTAGAGAGAAATAAGGCCTGAGCAACATGTTAAAGGGGTGATTCGCTGGAAATACAGGTTTTTCTGTCTTTGGTGTGTTCTAAAGAGCCCATGCATGTATTAGACATGTAAAATTTCAAAAATGTAAGTGTCGGAAACAAAATATGTGTTTTATCTACATTTCCGTTCAATATTCGACCAATCACTACGCACTAGTAAACTGGCCAATCATAGCTCACCTGGCTTTTCAAAGCGATGAGCTTTGTAAAATATTAAATTAGATTAGATTCAACTTTATTGTCATTACACATATACAAGTACAGTGTAACGAAATGTAGTTTAGGTCTAACCAGAAGTGCAATTATCAAGTGCAGATATACAGTGTGAATAAATACAGAATACAATATTAGGAAATTACTATACAATGGGCATGTACTATGAAAATACTTTACAGAAGGAATGTTCTATGAAAATATGACAGTCGGTATGTACTATGACAATATATACAGAAGGCTATATACTGTGAACATTAATGTACAGGAGGTTATAAACAGATAACAATATAGACTATACAATAGTGCAAGTGACCTGAGTGTGCATTAGTTACAGACATTAGCTATTAAGGTTACAGTGCAGTAGATGAGTTAATGTGGTTATTAAAGGTACGGTGCAATACATGAGTAGATGCAGATATACAGTTACAGTGCAGTAGATGAGTTAGTGCAGTTATTTAAAGCTATAGTGCAATAAATGAGAAGATGCAGTTAGTTATGCGATAGATGCAATAATGCAATAGATGAGTTACAGTGCAGTAGGTGAGTTAGTGCAGTTATTGAAGTTACAGTGCAGTAGATGAGTTGATGCAGTTATGAAAGTAGTCCATTCGTGCTAATGAGAATTCAGTGTGATATTCCTGGTGTGCAAGTGAGCAGTATAGAGTGCAAATGATGCTGTGTGTGTGTAAACAGTCCGGTAGAGCAGATACATGAAGTACTGGTGTGTACAGTTCCGTCATGCATGGCAGCCCTGTAGTGCAATGTAAACATTGTAATAGCAGCATTAAGTTAAAGTTATGAGAGGTAGTGAAGTCAGTGGGGAGCAGAGTTCAACAATGAAACAGCTCTGGAAAAAAAGCTGTTTCCTAGTCTGCTGGTTCTTGTCCGGAGGCTCCTGAAGCGCCTACCGGAAGGCAGGAGAGTAAACAGTCTATGAGCGGGGTGAGAGGAGTCCTTGAGAACGCTGCGAGCTCGACGCAGACAGCGTTTCTTCTCGATGTCCTCAATGGAAGGGAGTGCAGTTCCTGTGATGCGCTGGGCTGTTTTCACCACCCGCTGCAGTGTCTTGCGCTCAGCAACAGAACAGTTCCCGTACCAGACTGTGACACAGTTGGTCAGGATGCTCTCTATCGTGCAGCGATAGAAGTTCAAATATCAGTGCGTTTCAGAGAGGCGGAGGAAAGAGGAGACACAAACATGCACCGTACGTGGAAAATACTGCGTTTTTGAACCTTAAATCGTGTATACACATTGTATTACATCTAAAAACAAAAATATTTGTTTTAGCCGCGTCAAATGACCCCTTTAAGAAGTCAAATAGTTGGTTTGTCTAGTTTTCATGTGCATGTAACAAGTAGATTATTCATTGACAGTCCGGCACAGAAAATAAGTCAATAAATGATGAAGTAATAAGAAAAAATAGCTGACTACTGCAGTAAGAAAAATTGCTTAATATTTTTTTGTTCTGTTGAATACAAAAGAAGATATTGTTAAGAATGTAGAAAAGCAAACAGTTCTGGGGCACTTTTGACTAACATTGTCATTTTTCCTACTCTGATAGTCAAAGGTGACCAAGAACTGCAACAAACATTCTTTCAAATAACATTCTCCATGTTCATCAGAACAAAGAAATGTATATAGATTTGAAACAACTTAAGAGAGAGTAAATGATGACAGAATTGTAATTTTTGGGTGGCCTGTCCCTTTACATTGTTTGTTAAACTCTGAAAATAAGGAAGCCTATACAACTTCGCTTAAGAATTTACATTTAAAACATTTCATCCTACACTTGTTGAGATGCTGTTACAGATGTTCAACAATCAAGTATCCAAAACAACTCCAACCTTTAATTCCACAAAACTATCATACAGATACAGACTTTCAAATCAAGCATGATAACAAACACATCTCTCAACGTAGCAGGGGATGAATAAAAAAATGCTGCTTTGATTGCTAAAGTGATAATGCTTTAAAAGGAAATCATTTAAAGATGTGACTGTTGCTTTTTGAAGTCACATTTATGACCATTTAATTAACAAGCCTTTATTGTCAATAATAAATAAATTAATATTTGAGGATAAATAGGAGTTGGAAACATGTGACTTCCACAGCAGCATTGCAGCTCAACCTGATCAAGACAACGACAAAAAAAAGAGCATAGGGCACTTATAAAAAACACTTAGCATTGGAAACCATCAACGTACAATCAAAACTTAATTATATTGCATATATATGATAGAAGACGCTGAGACACGCATTCATCCACACTGCTGTCAGCTCAATTCAAAGACCTCTATATTTAATAATGACTAGAATATGGGGAAAGTGGGTTAAATGGCATCACATGGGTTAGTCATCAGGAGAGCTGTGTTAAAAGAAGAAGAAAAAATGCTAAAAAGGAGAAAGTGACACTCAAAACGCCCTCAGCGCAAAAGCATTTGGCGGATACTTAAAGCGCAAAACAACGCAACATAAAGCACAGCAAATTCTCAACATCTTTCTCTCTCTATTTGGCTTTTAGAAACACCACACAATGTAAACGGTGGCCTTTAGACTAAACTGAGTACCTACTGTGTAAACAGCTTTTGTAGGTTAAAGAGACGAGCCAATATTGAAGTCAAGTTTACTCTGTCTTCTAAGGAAGCACCTTCATTTTAAATTCAATGTCACAAGCGACTGTTTAGATGTGTTCTACATAGTAACACAATACACAAACAGCACTACACTCACAAACAGGACTTGACATTGATTGGTTATTGAGATTTAAGCCCACAACCTTTGTTGCGTTGCTAACGCTATTCTCAACTGGATGAGCTACAGAAAAACTCAAATGTATGAAAATAACATCACCCGCCTTATTTGGTCTGAAATGCAAGTTGATAACTTCTTGCCTACAGAATTCCTGTATAAAGCTGTTTCTCATGTAATACTGCTCAATTACAAGAGGGAGCAACAAATCATTCACACGCACAGCACACCAGCCCACCAGGTGCTATGGGAAAGCAGGCACACAGAGAGATCATCAGAGAGATGCATAAACAATCTGTTCACCGCATGAAGAATCCAGATCGGAAAGTGGAACTTTCCCTGTCCGCCCTGGAAAAACACAGCGATACATATTTTTGTATCTGGTGATGCCGGCAAATCATACACTTAACTTTATATTTCACGTTCCTTCTCATCTGTTGTGCTTAAAGCTACTGTTTGTAATTATACCGCTGCTTACATTCCAGCAATTAAACAGATGAGCACAAACACGGTGCGCCGTGACCGGGAAAACAAGAGCTTCGCACTTACATTTCCATCTCCGCTCTAATAAAAACCATCTGCTGTGGACTTCAGGGATACAATACCTGTCAAACATTGGGCCCTATAGCGGCGGGGCGGGCGCGGCCTGATCTGAAATGCATATTTGAACAGATGTGTTTAAATTACATCTCTCCTTGTTTCTGCGCGCGTGCAGTCACCCCGTCGGCCGGCGTGTGCGGATTGCGAATGTGGTGAGGATGGAGAGATGAGGAGAGATGGATCAGGAGAGGAGGAGAAAAACATCACGAGGCTTTGGGGAGATTGGAGCCGGGTGCAAGAAAGGTCGGCTTTGAAATAAAGTTTACATCGATCTGTCAGCTGTGGGGAGGGGCAACATATATAAAACACACTCAGTGACCCCTCCTCAAAAACTCACTCCCTCGCTCTCTCTTGTCTTTTCCACTTTTCCACTTTTCCACTTTCTTTAGTATTTTTCCTTTGCTTCATATTATTTAGGTTTAAACTTTGATTTAGTTTTGACCTAAAGTGTCTTGTTTTTTGTAGCAAAATATTTAGTAAAACGTTCAAGAAACGCTATCGTAGGGGAATAGCTTCAAGCTAATTTAAATGTATGAAGAGTAGTGTAATTCATGCCGTAAAGTTTCGCAAGGGGGGCTCAATTTCCAGGGGGGCTCAAGTTGAATCACTTCATTAGTAGTGTTCTTCTCGATCGAGTTTCTAATACTATAGCTTCCCCAAAACTGTTCCCCTAAAATCTAGAGTAACATCTTTAAATCAAAGTCAAAATTTGCTTAACCTGGTTTTCATATGTATGAGATATAATATTTGTATTTATTTTCTAT
This sequence comes from Triplophysa bombifrons, assembly GCA_029783895.1. NCBI lineage: Eukaryota > Metazoa > Chordata > Actinopteri > Cypriniformes > Nemacheilidae > Triplophysa > Triplophysa bombifrons. The sequence continues at coordinate 13,432,120 of CM056455.1, forward strand.
CTGTAAACACATCCCAAATGGTCATTTTCTCAGACCAGTGCCTGTACTTCATGTTCCTAACTCTCTGACATGATAAATGCAGGCCTGTCAAAGGAAACATCTCATTTAAAGGCTTGCTTCGAAGCACAAAAGCATATGCCTGTGAAAGGTTTTTATTAGCCCTAAAATTCACAGCAGCTGGCTTAAAAACTGACACCCACAGCCAAAGCGGCAGAAGACTCCCTCGAATGAGACGCATCAAAGTGTGCGCAAGTTTCTGAGGTGAATTAGAGGAGGAAAATTGAGGTATCCGGGCAAGGCTGCAGTCATTAAAGAATAATAGAAGCCGCGCAGATGACAGGCAGCCCTGCAAAAAACGATACTCTTGACAAGTGCACTTTTCCATTTGGGCTTGGGCTCTTCAGGGCTATTAAAGGTTCCTCTAATTCACAGGTGCAGGCTCCCTCAATGGGCTTTTTGTTGGCTTCCTGCCTAATGCCGTCTTCCCTCAAGACCTGATGTCCTGTGACAGTGTGATGAGTGTCGGCCATTATAGACACGCAGAGAACGCGAGTACAGACCCGCGCAGCTTTTTCCGCAGCAATTCTGGAGTAACTGTGTGGAGTAAGCTCTGTATTTCAGCTTTCGAGGTCCAGAAGAACCAGTCATCTGAAATACTCATGGAATTCAAGTGCCATCCACATTTTAAGAAGCCCTTCAGTGCTGAGAGAGCAAATGACTGCAAGAGGGGGGGGTTTGTGGGGGGTCTGGGGATATAGTGATGTCGCAGGACACAGGCCTCTCATTCACACACTGATCACGACGAGAGTCTCTGTTAAACTGATACAGAGTGCAGATGCGTGAAGAGCAATACTTCTACAACATTGATGCACTTCAATTATTTTCTTTGATAAAAGTCTATATATACAGACCAGGTGATGTCATAAATAGCCACAAATAATGCCGCGATCCGACTAGACTTGAGAATGTCAAATTCGATAAGACGATGCTGCGAAATTCAGGCAGGAGTGATTCCTCCATCATTTAGATTACTATACCGAGTGGTCAGAACGTTCAGACGTTTTGATCTCCTGTTGGTCTCACGCGCTCATGTGACACGAATACGCAGGTCGGAGTTCAACAAACTTGAACTTTGCTAATGTCTAATGAAAGCCTTAAAGGGGCAGTTCACCCCAAAATTAAAATTCTATCATAGTTGGAAAAATTACAATGATAGCCACAAGTTCCTCAGACAGTTTGCTTTCATACATTCTTCAAAATAGATCTTATTTTGTGTTCAACAGATTGGATCAAATTTTCCTTCTATTGTAATCAATGGTGGCCAAGAACATTTTGGTTGGGACATTCTCCTAATGTAGAGATTGGTTCCAAAATGAGATAACTATGTTTTTAAAAAAATGCGAAAAACTTGTTTTTTTATGTTATCATGTTTTTATTGAGCTGTGTTGTGTAAGTTACCTGTATTATTTTAGTTATTATGGCTTAAATCAAAACAAACAGACTGAAGTTTGATTGATATTAACTGGAATGCACAATAATAAAAAAAAATCTCATTTTGGAACCCAACTCTTCAAATAATGAAGACTGAATTTTCACTTTAGAGTGAACTGTTCCTTTAAGAAAGTGGAAAACATAAATGGCTTGAAACTGGTTTTGTCTCTGTAGTGAGCATTGCATATTTTTTAGACTAATAAAATGGTTGGGCCAGTCTCTTCAAAAGGTCACTTTGATAAATAAACAATACAAAAATAATAACCTAACAATTTACTTAATGGGTATGATGATAACACTAGGGATTTCGAAAATGGAGTGTGACTATAAAAAAAAATCTTGCAGATTCAACTTGTTTAAAGTGGGGAAAAAAATCATTATTTTACTATATTCTTTCACATTTCAGACCTGTATGACTTTCTTTCTTCTGCTTAACACAAAAGAAGATATTTAGAAGAGTGTTGGTAACCAAACAACACTGGACCACACTGACTTTCATTGTATGGACACAAAACCACTGAGACATTTCTCAAAATGTGTTCCACAGAGGAAAAAAATCATACAAGAAAACACTAGAAACACAACTTGTTGCTTTCATTTCCAAATTGTAATATTTGCAAGATGATTTTCACAACAGAAACAATTTGTGTATCAGAGATGGAATGGTAAAAAAATATTCGTCCTTTGGTTCTGGTCTTCTATTGACATCCCATTTGACATGCCTTCATGATGTCTTTGTGTTCCCTCACACCACACCTGTTTGGCCCTGTGACATTCCCATCTGACCACAACCGTCTGGCTCGGTTTACCCATCACAGTCTGAAGAGAGATCATGTGTGTGCATGCATAAGGACACATGCTCGTATAATGTGTTTATGAGTGTGTGTGTTTGTGTGTACTTTTATATTTTCCGAAATGACAGGGTGTAGGTGGGAAGGACAGGTTTACGTTTGACAAAATTGATCCTGTGTGCACATGACAGTGAGAATAAAATACATTCCTCCAAGAACGACAAAAAAACTGGTTTATAACATTCTGGAGGTCACTGACTAAATGCAACAAGAGTGAAATACTATGTTTATTCTTCAAGGACATCTGACTGCTCTCCAAACAAAAATAAAATCTATCAAAAGCAGCAATCATCAAACTTGACAAATACATTCCTCCGTGGAAAAGCTCTTCATTTTGCCGAGGTGTATTTGTATCTTTGCATGCATGTGTTTTTCAGAGGGATTTTAAAGCCTATAGCTCTAATGTATTTTCAAAGGTCGAAGAAAGTAATTTGGATTGAAAGCGAGCTAAAGCTCTGAAAAACATCTCTCACAAGTCAGGCGCTCTGAGAATACGCTCCAAACATAGTCTCTTTGATGATCCGTTCGCGCAGTAATGTTTTCTCTTGATTTCCAGTGCAGAGGTCAGAATCAGACCACTAAATAATTAACCGCTAAAAGCAATCAGTAAAGTTTACCATTTCATGAAAACCCAGGAGCTCGGTCTCAATAGCGCAGCGCGTACGCTTCATTAGCCCAGCCGAGGGGAGGATAATGGGGGAGCTCCACTCTGGGCGGTGGTAGACGGCGCGATCGTAATATATACTTTCAATTAGCCGGGTCGCAGTGCCTTTGAGAGGGCCTGAGAGCCCTAGATCGCTGCGTTTAAACCGGACAGCTCATCACCCTTCACGATGTAGCAAATGAGAGGTGCCAGAGTCAGCCGTGTGGAAAATAGAGTCTGCTGGATCTCTTTATTTTAATTTCATATGAGCTCTGCCACTGTTTCACCAGTGTTGTGCTTGTCATTTTGCAGTTACGCGAGATGATATTGTCCATGAGGAGACAAAAAGGCAGGGAAGCACCTAGTGGCTCAGGATGGTGGTGAAGATGGTAAGAAGCCTGAAAGAAAGTTAACGCTGATTGAATAAATGAGGATGCAGGACAGTTTGGCGTTACCATAGAATAGCAACTCCTGAATATTACAGAAAGCCAAAGCAGATATTGAATTCTGAGTTGATAACTAAAAGTAAATAACTACAGTTGAATGAAGGAAGTGCCTGCCCATAAAAAACACCATGATGGGGTTGTTTAAAGTTCAAAAAGTCCACACACAAGTCACTTTGATTATGGTGATATTTTTTAAAGGCTGAACAGATTGAAAAAAAAACGTTTAAGGTTTGCAGAGAAAAAAAACGGTTATCACACACAACACGATAAAATATGCAGACTGGCACAGACTTTTTGAAAATCTGGGCAAAATGTAGTGTATTCCAGCCTTAACATAACATTTTAAACAATTTACTATTTTAATACCTAGAAAAAAACTGTGGACCGTTTGAATCTGAATCTGTTCTTTTTTAAAAGACCCATGTGGTGAAAATCGAGTTTGTAATGTTGTTTATATGTTTATGTGGTGTAATAGAGTAATATTTTGCAGATTCCATTCACACAACATCCGATTTCCCAACTCTGTGAGACTAGTTGAAGGCTGACATTTGGGATGCAGATCAACCTCCTTACAAGTATAAGCAACAACAAATAACTGTTTACAGAGTACTCATAAATGTCCACACTGTTTTTTAAATGTGGGTCTACTTAATGTTGTCCTAAAAATAGTTAAAATAATAATTATAAAACTGCCAGTTCTGGTCCTTGATTCTGATTGGCTGAGCGGAGTTCTAAGCCGTTATAAAATACCCCGATATATAACGGCTGACCGCACCACATAGCCTAAATACCATTTTATTTATTTTATTTAATGAAACCTTGCTAAGCATATGGAGTAACTGTTTTATAAAAGCAATAAGCCCCGCAAAGCCGTGGGTTACAGTGCATTTTATAACAGCTAACTCCGCTTCGCGTCGTGCCTAACAACGCCCCTTAGCTGTTATAAAATGCACTGTAACCCACGGCTTCTTGGGGCTTATTGCTTTAGTGAACCCATGGCAGGCACTTTTTGAGTTGACAACAAACAAGGAATGAAGTCCACCCAACTCGAGCACTTACACCTGAACACTGAACACACAAACGTCAACAATCAGTAAACATTGTTTATTAAAAAACAACAACAGATTTATGAGAATTAACAGTGCCAAAACAATAAATATACTGTAATACTTTAAACCAGCTATAAATTTAATAATCAATAACCACCAAACTGAACATGCTGCAATGCATCCAGTGAACTTTAAAACTCATGCAATATTGTTTGTTTAGATAACACTACTGAACAAACTTTTTGGAACATTTTTGGCAAACACTTGAGAATCAAAGTGCACTCACTTAATAATCTTTGTTATGTTCAGTAAATGCAAAACTATACATTTCCTCCATCTTTATAGTTAGAGTTACTTTATTACCTCTGTTTAGAAACCATTTTGCAGTTTTGATGGTTTACAGTGAAACATTCAGTGCACTGTTTTTAAAACATGGATCGTATTCCTCTAAGCTGCACTCCATCCAGTTGTTTTTAACACAACCGTGTAAATGGCTGTAACAGTAGTACTGCATGCACTAGCAAAAGACACTAACAACATACTTTAATGTTTGATGAACAATGAATCTCATAAGCAGCACTCAGGGACATTTTAGGTCGTACTGTATATAAAATGCACACTGTATGTCTGAAACAGCAAAAGTGCAACAATTAAAAGCAAGTCGACCTGCAACATTAAATAAGCGACTCTCATCTAAGACTCTCTTATGAATATTTTTACTCCTCACACTCCTCACTTTAGTACAACCATGAAAATCAATTAATAATCTATCATCGAAAATCCGTTCCCAAAGAAAGACCCCCACGCTTATCTTTTCTCGCTTCCTATGTATGAGGCATTTTGATTGTGTTTTAAATATGAGAACGCCGTCTCCGCCCGAGATGAGCTCTGAAAAGGAAAATCTCTATCCTCAATTAGAGTTGTGGGCAATGAGACTCTTTCTTTCTCTTAATCACGCCGCGGCTCTCGAACCCTCCCTCTCTCGCTCTCAGCACGGCACCACGGGTGACTTCCATCAACCTGATTGAAAAGCAATAAGCGGAGCATTTCTCAGATTAAACGAATGATCTATTTCTCATTACGTCTGACAAAAGATGTCCATTTCCACACAGGCTACGTTCAGAGGGCTGGGCGACTCAAAGGCCCTGATTAGAAAACCTGATTTCCAGCACGACCCGCGGGGTCTTCTCGCTGTCCAGGGTGCTCATTTGCACAACTTACACTCATTTGTCATAAATAACAGCAGAAACTCGAGATCCGATGCAAAACAGGCCACTGTAACATATCTAACAAACTAATCTGACAAACTTCCTTTCTGCACATCAGAGAAATCATCCGGTTCTATATTTGATACCAACATGTACAAAAAATAAAGATTGATGACAAGATGCTCATCACTGTTATTAAAATGTGGGTTGTAGAGTTTGTGATAGCTTCACGCATTGAAGTGTGATGAAACCATTGCATTGTCAAAGGCAACCGAAAACAGCTTAGAGAAAACTAATAAAAACTATTTTTGTATTTGATTTTTAACCTATTTTATAGAGAATCAAACAACTATTAACAACATACTGTATGTTATACTTATTTTATACCATAAACTATTTTGAATATTTGATTAATTCAACAAATCGCATACTATTTCATTTCACGGGGTCAAAATAAAATAGATCACAATGAATTGTGAACTTTCAACAGCTTTTCTCTCCTACTATTTTTTCTATTAATATCAGTCCTAATGAGTACAAAGGATCAGTTAAGGAAAACACACACCTGGTCAAAATGTGTTTCACTATGACCCATTTACTCTCACATACAGTATTAACAGACTAGTGGCATCTGCAGACAGTTAAAGTCCACAAGGAACAGGTCTCAGTGGCAGTTGCTACCCGGGAACAGAAGAACAATCGGCGGGAGAAATCCCCAGATCAGCTCCAATGAGTTTTTGCATATAAGTCCACGTGTGTAACACACCTGATGAACTTGATACGCTGTGGCTGTCATTTGATCTTCATTTTGTCGTTTTGCATTTTTTTCCTCTACCTATGTCATTTGAATCTGCTTTCTCTATCCACGTGAATGCAATGTCAGTTTAACTATGATTGTCCTCCCTCAATAACTTCTGCCTACCCTATCTTAAGTCTTACTCACTGTCTCAATACAAGTCATATTGCACATCATAGCAAATTGATATGAGATTTTCCATCTCGTTTTTTCCTACACAGCATGACGTTCTGTCTAGGCTCCTTTAAATAAAAACTTTAAAATAAACACTACAATACATCATACTGAGTATATGCTATTGTTGTTAACGTCTTAGCATTGATAGTGTGCTTAAGTATACGCAATGAAAAATATACTTAAAGTCCCAGTGAAAATAAAAATAAAATGTCCTATTTTTTCATGAAATATTGCAGCATTTATTGCAACTAGCTTTTCAAGATTGGTCATTCTCATTTTAAATTCATGTGCCCTCATAATCTTAAATTAAATTCTGAAAATGCACTTCCGCCCTCTAGTGACTACACGGCTTGGGCGGAAACATTTGTTAACTCCTCCCCTTCAAATGTCGGTCTGCTCCATGTTCCATTTCAAAATGCAACGGCTGTTTTTAAACATCCAATCAAACGCAGTGGAAAAACAAGCCACACCCACCATTTTTTCCTCATTCAAAATTCATAATACATCTGTAAACACAATCGCAACTACCAGTTCACTGGGATTTTAATGAAATTCTACATCTCTCTACACTATAAATGAATGTCAACCACCAACAGACTGTATACTACTTTCGAATAGCAGTGATTCTTGAATCTTATAACTGTAACCTCAGTCTGCTCAGAGATGACACACACTTTCATCTCTGTCACTCACTGAGATCAAAGTGTTAGGACATAATACACCGGAAGAAATGTAATGTGTGAACAAAATCATGTTTCAGGAAAAAAACTGCTACTTTCACTGCTGGGCAGCATCCCATTATACGTCTCAGTATGCAAACTTACACTGCACACTTTTCTGATTGGAAAATGCATAGGTTGGAGTATAAGAAATAGTATGAAAGTATGGCAAATTTAGAACAAAAAAATTCTGTCAAAAAAAATCATGTATTGTTAAAACGCTGTTTCACTTAAAGAAAACAAATCTCCCAAAATTTGCTCAGCTCATCCCAGATGTTCACGACTGCCTTCCTTTCTTACTTCGCTTATTCATCACTATTATATAGACATACACTCACGTAAAGGATTATTAGGAACACCTGTTTAATTTCTCATTAATGCAATTATGGTGGTGGTGTAATGGTGTGGGGGATGTTTTCTTGGCACACTTTAGGCCTTTAAAGTGCCAATTGGGCATCGTTTAAATGCCACGGCCTACCTGAGCATTGTTTCTGACCATGTCCATCCCTTTATGACCACCATGTACCCATACTCTGATGGCTACTTCCAGCAGGATAATGCACCATGTCACAAAGCTCGAATCATTTCAAATTGGTTTCTTGAACATGACAATGAGTTCACTGTACTAAAATGGCCCCCACAGTCACCAGATCTCAACCCAATAGAGCATCTTTGGGATGTGGTGGAACGGGAGCTTCGTGCATCCCACAAATCTCCATCAACTGCAAGATGCTATCCTATCCATATGGGCCAACATTTCTAAAGAATGGTTTCAGCACCTTGTTGAATCAATGCCACGTAGAATTAAGGCAGTTCTGAATGCGAAAGGGGGTCAAACACAGTATTAGTATGGTGTTCCTAATAATCCTTAAGGTCAGTGTATATCTCTTTGTAGTGGAGTAGGCGGGGCGAGACCGTGGTTCGAGACCGGTGAGTAATTGTGAATGCGCGCCAGCTGTGCGCACACCGGGCTCGAATCACGTAGGTGATTGGGAGCATATAAGAGAACGAGCGACCGGACCATCGAAGAGAGAGGACCGGGCCGGACACATGTTAAGTTTATATTTATGTTTGTGTTGCCGGCAGTCGTCCGTGAGGGGCTACTGGCTGTTTATTTACGTTGTTTTAATTGAATTAAAGTCTGTTTAAATGTTCCTTCCATATCTTGAATCTTGTTACATTGGTGCCGAAACCCGGGAGGAAGGAGAGACATGCTGTCGGAGAGTCCTCGCCGCCGAGTTGCCACGCGGTGCCGGATAGTTCGGTGTCAAAGCTTCAGTGGAACGGCGACCTTTGCTGCCGCGCCCCTGGGTCGAGGTGGGGTGTCTTTCGTCCAAGCGGGAGCGTGGAAGTTGCCGCCATCCGCCAGAGGCCGGAGCCTGCGTCCGTCCCCCGAGGGGGAGGAGTAGGGGACTGGAGTGCCGAGTGCGGCCACTGCCTGCCAGAGGCCGGAGCCTGCGTCCGTCCGCCCAAGGGGGAGGAGCAGGGGACGGGGAACCCGCCTCGACTCCCAGATAAAGGAGAAGCCACCGCCGGCCGCCAGGGGGCGGACAGTCGAGCCGTCCATCGAAGCCCCAGGGCCACCACAAGGCACCAGGAAGGAGACTACCCCGGCTGGTTGAGGACCGAGCAGCAGCATGTCGGGGAACCGTACTATCATTTTTTTTCCTCTCCCCCCTCTCTCTTTCGGGTCGCTCCGAGGGCTCCCGTCTCCGTTGTCTCGTCTCGTCGCTGCATACCATTGCAAGAGAATGAGGTCTTGTCACTTAAGCTTTTACAAAACCATTGTTATTTAAGTACCAAGTAATCCTTTAACTTGTATGTACATACAATGAAAAAAATATTAAAACATTTAATTTTTATATAATTTTTAAGCACAAAAGAAATGTTAGCTGCCTTCTAACACTGGAATGTTTCCTCCAGCGCAGCGCAGAGGAGATTAATGAGGGAATATTAAAAGAGAAGCTCTGACAGACAGAGCTTAGAATGAGCCGGGAATAGACTCAGCCTAATGAGACGGAGATGATGTATGGGTGCTTCACGCACATTCACAGAGAGAGATAGACACAGCTATAAACTCAACGTGTAAACGTTTTGAATATTAGCATTGTAATGATCTCTGACCTCTCTCTCTCTCTAAGAGACAAACATGTGTACACAATCCGTCATAGAGGGAAATAATATATCTGGATTAACATTGACATGTATGTTAAACATCAAATATGTTCTGATTGACATTAGATGCATCACATTGTGCAACATTTGCAATTTTCAAGTTAATGGACGTATTACTTGTCACGTGACTGATTTGTCTGTGCGTGAATTATTTGACTAAACATCCCTTTTCATTCGGAAACAGCTGTCTCCTTAAACTAAGAATCTTCAATACATTTTCATCCTCCTACATGCAACTCTGTTGTATTTCTTTGTACAACAAAGCTTTCATCTAATTCCTCTGGATCGATACAGGACACATTAATTCATACCACACACTCCTATTTGTTAAGAGCTTAAACATCAATACACAAGACCGTCAAGAATGCATCTTTGGAGTCCTTCTGTAATGTACACCACAAGGACTATGTGCAAAAACAGAGGAAGCAGCTAATAGCCAATCAAAAGACTTCGGCCCTGAGAGACACCAGGCAAGACACCAATCCCTATATCTGTTCGCTTTCAGAGATATGGGATTGGAAAAATGGGCAAAGTGTTCGAGCTGTGTGTGTGTACAGGGGTGATTTAATGATGCCAAAAAACAAATTTGCTTTCATTTAATAACATTGCGCTCTGCCAACAAACACCCACCGCACACACACAGACACACACACACACACAAACAGATCCTCTTGCATTTTGATTGCAATTACTGTCTGACTCTCATTGACCAGTCGGGCTGTCACGCGGGAGCTGAGAGATCGCACAAATAAAAGGAATCTTTAATGATGCTGTACCGACTCCCCATTTATCTGAATTCTAAATGATGTGCTCTCTGGTATATGAAATGAGCACAACGCTGATATTATGAGGGGAAGCCGAGAAGATTCGTTTAAAAGCACAGGCATTCTTGTATCGTTCATCAAGTGTGTTCAAATCCTCGTTCAGGCGTCGGTTTGACATGTCAACATTACATGAGACTGATGGATGTTTTGCTGAATCTATATTCAGATTATTAACAAGAAACATGATCAACAGTACATCAATGTTAGAGGCTACGCTGGAATTCAGAGAGACAATAAAACATGCAAGGTTATGGAGAAGGACACGGACCCTTCGATTATAATGAAACTTATTTATTTGTTGCCTTTTAAAAAGTCCCAGAACATTGAATGAGTGAATTTTTCCATTTATACAGTAAATACAAACATACAACTAGATTTTTTAAGCGAATGACACTTATCTACACAAAACTATGGTGTTGGGGATCTTTGTGCTTGATTTATCGCCCATTCCCTTAGAAAAATTCCCATGGTTTTACTAAACCCACTAAAAACCTGATAACAGTAGTTAAACTCATTAACATCAAATTAAACATGGTTAGTAAACAAATTGGTAAAAAAACTTTTTTTACGTTGAATTATTTTAAGTGTTTGGTTTAATTAAACCAGCCAATGTTTTATATTCGACTCAACAATGGGTTAAAACAACTCAGAATTTCGGAAACACATCATGGTTTCATTTATAAACCAACGGTTGGGTTTGGAAATAATTGACCAAACCCTGGGTTGAAATAACCCCACATTTTTTAGAGTGTACAACTATTTTACTTTAATAAAAATCAAAGCTAGCATCAACACAACTTATGCACTAAGCCACAGCTCCAACAAACCCGTGTGCCTTCAAAGCCAAGTCGCTAACAAGACCAGTCTGAATTCTAAACCAGTCCGTATTTAACATCAACAACTTTGGCAGTGGGGCCTCGCACAGGTGGATGTGATATTGGGCCTGTAGCCCTGATGTCAGATGAAGCCAGTCCATTACTGCAGACCACAGAGACTCTCTGGCTGAGAGATCGGACACGCTTCCGCAGTATTCCTGATCGCTACGCCAGCTGTCCGCTCACAGAGAGACTGATGGAGCCACAGAAAACATGTTAACTTTATCAAAACTGTGGCAGCGAGGAGTGTGTCAACTTCACCTCTGCAGCTCCGGTTTCCGCACCGAGGTACCATGTAACTGACACACACATGCCACCTGTTGCTTGGGGCCTTTCTGGCTCACTTGACACGTGAGAAAAAAATCATTGGTCCTCTTCACACATCCACACATGCACACGCCTATTGTCATGGTTTACACACCTGAACACACATGTACAACACACATGCAAGCAAACAGAGAGCAATCATCTATTTCTGTGTCAAACCTGAATAGTGAACCTTTTCTTCAAAAAAGACCTTTGAGAGCCTGTGTGTCACATGATTCTTCGCATTTGCTTGAGATCAAATTTTTGTCTTTGAATAGGCCATGTGCTCCCCTACCCTGCAGGTGCTTCACAGTGGATTCCTAGGTGACTTTATGAGCTCCCTGGGGCTTGTGAAAAGAGATCCAGGTTCAAATGGCTCATTCTCTTGAACTTCATGCTCCAATGTCAATGTTTTAAAATGGGGGAGAGATTTTAACACACAGCTCGAAGGCACAGGTTCTGTCTGATTAAGAGAAAGCTGCTTTTCACCGTAAGGCCGAGAAAGTTAGATGTTGCCACAGAAGTAGTGGAATGTTTAAGCTTAAAATAACTGAAAATGGCTTCAAATGTTTGCATAAGTGACTGTCTTCCCCTGCTGGGAAATAGCAAAACTTCTAGATGTGCTTTGTTGAATTCGGGAAAATTGCAATAAGTTCTTTTCTTACGATAAATGTACATAAACAATCCAAAGAGATAAAAAGTAATATCCGCCAATAATAAAGGCAGACTGATAAAGAATTTTACATTTATTCACACTAATTTTATTTAAAACTCAACACTTTCTTTTGTGAAACGCACTGGTAGATATGTTTAGAAATGTTTCAATGGTTTTGTGTTCATTCAGTGAAAGATCAGCGGGGGCCAGTGTTCTTTGTTTACCAACATTCTTCCAAATATCTTCTTTTGTGTTCTGCAGTACTGTCTTTTGTTTTACTTAGTACTGGGCCAATACTATGAGAACTTTTGACAAAGAACAGAGTTTTAGAGCATGGTGAAAACAGACCTTTAAAACATAACATTATTTTAAAAGATACTTAGTTACCAGTAAAGGAGCTATCCAGGACCACAACGAGATGCAAAAAATTCCAAGTCAAACTCATCAAAATACATAATAATGCACAAACCCGAGGCCTGATCCTTCAAATTTTGCAAAACCATTTCTGGCTGGTCATACTAGGCGAGCACAGGAGGCAGACGGGCCCAATGGCACCACCAGCCTCTATCGAGTCCAGTTTAGAACAGTTGGCCCAGCAGATGGCCCATCCACAATGGGCTTCGAGGGAGATGGGTCGGCCCACCCGCAGCTGAGCCATTGGTATGGAGAGCTGGAGGACAACGAGAGTGGAACCGTAATGGCGCAGGTGGAGAGGGAGAGTGTCCTTCCAGATTCTGTGTCTGGCATGCGCTCCACGTGCTATTTCATGCTGATTTAGAACCAGCCCGCTATGAATATATCAAGAGAAGATGATAGCACAAGACTGATCACTGATCAGAAGATAGGGATGACGTCCAGCAACACCTTGGCATGTTCAGTCTCGCAGGTGGCGAGTTGGTGAAGCAGGTAAGAGACAATTGGCATGGCCATTCCATCCCCTGGAAGAGTCTGGGCCCTTGGTAAGCCTTAGAAAAACAAACATAGCCAAATAAAAAGAATGTCTCACGGGTAATCGTTTCCCAAAATGCCTAGGGTGACGATACAGCTAGGATGAGCTGAGAAGCCATTATCGTGCTTTGTTGTAATTAAAGAAAAAAGTAGTAAAAGAAAGATTATTTAGAGAAAACAAAAGTTTTTTTTTAGAAACCGAGGACATAAGAATGCAGAGTTAAGGTCCCATTTCAGAAGGCAACACTCAATTTCAAACATTTATATCGCAGTGTACAGTATTCTGTAATGATTTATCCACAATCCTGGAAGACAGGAAGTAATTACACGGTCTATAGTGTGTTTACATAAAAAAAGGGAAAGTAGCGTGCGGGATGGATGGAAATTCACGTTGTCGAATAGCCGGGCCGGTCACTGTAGCTCTGCTCACAGTACACACATACATTGTTCAGTTATTAGTGTGTTCTGTACAGTAATGAAGACAGGTCCCACCACAACAAAATGCGACCATAGTGGGAAAAATGACAATGGTAGTCAATAGTGCCCTTGACCTGTTTGCTTTCCTACAATCTTCAAAATATCTTTTTTTGTGTTCAACAGAAGAAAAAAAAACGATGGTAGTCGATGGTGCGTCAGAACTGTTTGGTTACAAGCATTCTGCCAATTATTTTCATCAGTGTTCATCAGAACAAATGAAATTGTACAGATTTTAAACAACTAGATTGTGAGTAAACGGATGACAGAATTTTTATTTTGGGGTGAACTATCCCTTTAATTTCTGTCAGGAGTAAAATAAAAAATCCAAGCATTTATGATCCTCTAAGTCACTGTCATCCTGGGGTCTCAAAGGCACCACTCGCAAGACTACGCAACCACTGTCCTGGAACGGTCAAGGTTTCAAAATAAGTAGAGATATGGGAACTAAATAAAACAAACACAGACAGGATTACAGCAGCATCATGTGCCCTGTATGTGGTGAGTGCTTCAGGAATGAAGCGGTGACGCACTGCTGGGCAAAACTCAAGGTCAACGTGCCACGCTTGGCTCCTGAGCGCCTTCAGGAAATAAGCTTCAACGTTCACCGTCCCTCCACCCCAGCACACAGAGCAAAACCCTGTCTGTAATCATAACAGCTATAATGACACACTTTCCGGTCGACTAAAAGCACCCGAGTGATAACAGAGGGACCTGCCTGTTGAACCAAACATTGGCTGTTTGCTTTAAAGACTGAGAGAGCCAAAGCGTGAAATATAATCAAAACTCATTCTCAGTCTCTGGGCAATATTTACAACCTTTTCAATCATACAGAATCAACAGCAAGATTGACCCACGGACCAATAAAAAACTGAAATGCACGGAGGACAATTGTACCTTACTTATTCGTTCAGGCATAATGAAATAAAGGAAAAGAAGAATGGAGAAACGGCAAAGCCCGTCTGTAAATACGAAATCATTAAATTTGTCTTTGGAATACGCTCGCTTTCAATTATTGCAGGACTCTGGATATTTCCCTGGGGTTGGTGCTGTTGAATCTTCGGCGTGGAGCGTTTGATATTTCTCTTTGCCACCGCAGCACATTTCAACTCCATCCCTATTTGACGGAGAGCAAGAACATTTTTAAGGCACACGGGGGGGGGGGACTTCCTGCCCTCGGGAAGGCAGGCAGAGGATGCGTCCGTCCCTCGCAAAGGGCAGATCTTCCCACAGGACGTCATTAGCTCAGTCTCTCTTCTGCTTGTCCTTTCTAAACCCCGTCTCAGGCAGGGCTGGAGACAGTGGACCGTCAGCCTCCACCTGCCTGCTTTGTATGCAGAAGTGTAGGTGGCTGGGTCGTGCCTGGCCCCCGTAAGATGAATTAAATGCGGGAGATGTGCGCCTACGTGATCTTGCATTTCCTCCAGCGAGCGCCAAATGCGGGGCAGGTGGAGCGGATACGTGTCTCAGGGGAACCTGCGGCATGTCGGGGCCTAAAAGTATAAGATGTAAATGAAATGTCAATTTGGTTTATCATTGAACTTTACAGTAATTAGACCTCGAGTCCAAAGGCCAGAAGAACTTTTATACTGGAAAAGAAATGCAAGGAAACAGGGCGAGACCTTCATTAAATCAAGTAAAGATGACTTGGAGAGTTCAAGCGAGATGAGGCCTTTCGACGTGCCACTTTAAATATGCCGCTGACTTTGTTTTCTACATGGTAAATTGGGAGATGTCAATTCCAAAGGCCTTTGGAATCAGGGGAAAGAAATTATACAAGACATATTTTTACCATCAGTGTTTTAGACAGAAGGCTCTGATTTATGATTATGAGACACATGAGTGAGGAACGACAGACAAAAGCAAACGTTGATTTAAAAGTCACTGTACTACTGGTTGCTAGTCGGCGTTCATAATATCAAATAATAATAGGCCATAATAATATATAGATAATAAATAATGCTATCTCCCAAGTTCACTGATAGATTATAGGTTTAGGACGTTTTCACACATATGGGTTTGATTCGGAACCTGGTGCGTTTTCTCTCTTGGTTCGGTTTGTTTAGGCATATGTGAACACGGCAATCACGCCAGGATCCGCCCCAAAACAATCGCTTTGCAATCGAACTCTGGAGCGGTTCGCTAGACGTGTGAAAGCCATCTGACCCAACAGAACAACAAACCAGACTGTATCACAATGTATGATGGGGATCGTTTCTGAAGAACTACATTGCTTATTGCTTTCTTAACCATGAACATATCTGATAGCTCTTTGGTGACGGCGAATTCTGGTGAGCATGTCAATGCCATTTAAAATCAAAGTGCACCTTTTACTTCTGAAATGACTCCTAATTGCTTTTCTTCGAAAGAGGTACAAGGCAACAATGTTTTCCCGTTTTGATTCCTGCTCAAAATAATGAAGTAACATAACAGAAGTAACCATACAAGCCACAAAATGCCGCGTAAATGCTGTCTGTCCATCCTGACAGAAGACATCTTTGTGCAGAATCCCAGAAAATAAACAGATGCACTCTGACCAATCCAAGGAGAGTTTACTCGCACGTGACTTGTACTAACAAAGTTTGGTCTGTTTGGAAAAACTGCATTGTGAATGCGAAACCAAATGAAAATAAAAATAGCATTATTGTAGCGATTTAACGCCCGGTTTTGGAAAAAATCCATCGATCCACAGGTGTGAAAACCCCCTTAAATACAGTTAAACTGCTAAATTGGCATCAATTGTAAATTCTGTTAGAGTCACCTCAACCAACCTTTTGTTACAAATGTGAATATTCACACAACTTAAAAAAGCCCACCATCTAACAAGCCCCCATCCTGTTGAGTCTCACACAAGGATTGTTTAACTTAAACACGTTTTTGATGTTTGCAATCCATCTCTCCAACATGTGATATCCATTACATAAGGTTGAGCATTGCCAATGCTGAGTCAATACATCATCCCATATACAGAGTCTGCCTTTAAACGATCAAATGACAATACCATGAATAGAGCAAACCACTTATCCAAAGTAAAAGCACAGAGCACCACACCTGCGGCTGGAAGGGCTGTGTGTAGGATCACCTGCCAAACACAAATGTCTTTATTTCTCTGGAAACCGAGAGGCCGAAAGGAGGTCAGCCTGCGTGTTGGCCCTTTTGCATGTCGTTGTTTACTTGCGTGCACTTGTGGGGCATACGTGAAAGAGGGGGATGAGTTTCGCCGTTGTTCTGACATGTTTAAAGCTTGCAGCTCACAATAACAGCAATTAGACTCTCTCCCTCTCCTAACCAGATGTTTTCATTTGTTCCCGGCCACGACGGCAGAAGAACTCCGCCTGAACTTCAAGGGTTTGTGTTGACAGAGCTTCAGATCCCTCCCTAGCAGTGCCATACATTTCTCATGGTCTTCTGTATAAAGTTACAATTGAGAAAAACGCTTTATTCCAAAGCAAACTTGCGCAACAGACGGTGTACTTGATATTTTTAGGCTTAATTGGCTTCCAGGGAATTAAAAGTAAGACCACGTTTTTGTTAAATACACTGTCTGGTCTCACACACCGCATTAATCTCGTAGTTAACTATCAGTCCTGCCTGTGTTGTTTATGTTGCCACAATTTGTTACCCAGAAGTCCACAGTCCCACAGCACCTGCTGAACACGAGGGATTTATTGAACCGCACGCTCCCTGAAATGCACACACAAGTCTGCTTTTCTTATTACGATGCAAATATCATAGAAAACCAAATATGTTCCTCGCATTCATAGTTAAAGGGGTTATATGACACAGCTAAAACGAGTATTATCGATTGTTTTAGATGTAATACAATGTGTATACATGATTTAAGGTTCAACAACGCTGTATTTTCCACATAATGTGCATGTTTGTATCTCCTCTTTGCTCCGCCTCTCTGAAACACTCAGATTTTTTACAAAGCTCATCGCTCTGAAAAGGGAGTTGTGCTATGATTGGCCAGTTAACCAGTGTGTTGTGATTGGTCGAATACTGCAAGTATCTGAGAGAATTGTAAGGCCACTTAATTCAATTTGTATGCCCACCTCACTTGCATATACATTTGGGCGGTCTTAGTCAAATCATACCATGAACTGATGTAGATTTGTCGGGTTGTGGTTACACGAGGCGTTTCAGGGAGGTCTGGGTGAGCATTCACTTTTAGATAGAATCATTTAT
Organism: Triplophysa bombifrons; assembly: GCA_029783895.1. Classification (NCBI taxonomy): domain Eukaryota; kingdom Metazoa; phylum Chordata; class Actinopteri; order Cypriniformes; family Nemacheilidae; genus Triplophysa; species Triplophysa bombifrons. The sequence goes on from CM056455.1 coordinate 13,449,945, forward strand.
TCCGATACTTTAATTTGTCTGAAACATGCATGGGCAATTTATAACACCTCAATGACACAGAAAAAAACGTATTCACACCAAGACTGAATCGTTGGTGAACTTCCCCAAACAGCCTGTACTTCCAAAACCCAGTTCTGCTTTCATTTGAGATAAATAAACCTGCATGCATCCTCTGCTTTCATACAACTCACAAAGAACTCATTATAATGCAAATAAAACAAGATGCGATGCATGTGTTAACATAAACAGTGATTTGCTTTAAAAGGGTTTGTTAGTTCCTTCCATGTAATTTCATTCAACGGTTTAGACATTATTCACGCATGCAATGTTCTCAAAAAGTACCTGTCGTTTAAACAACAATAACTATGACAATATCTAATTGATTCATCGAGTTAAACTACGTGGAGGGTCGAAGAGAGAAATACACTAAAAGTGTGGTTAATAGCCCTGTGGTGAGGTCTGATGGTCATTCGACGGCAAACTGACACCAGACCTGCCACATTCTCTGGTGTCATTTCAGAAGGTTCTGTAGGTTTGGTTATTGTTATACTGTGACAACTAAAGAATTGATATGCAAGACAGCAGTGACCTTTATAAATGTCAATGTCTGGAATTAAGTTGTCGTCTCTGAGAATTAAAGCAGAGATGGAACCAAACTACTGTACTCAATGAGGCATATAGGTTCACAGGGCCTACATGATCTCTCTCTCTCTCAGGATACCCTGTCCTCATGACAAATGACACCGCAAAATTCACTCTACAGAATGACACTGTTCCCATATTTGTGTTGCATTCAGGCCAATATTTGCAGTTTACAGTGGAGCTGTACAGTTCAAAAGAAAAATGCTGTTGTATTGGAACAAATATTGCGCTTGAGGGTTCAACTGCATTGTTTTATATGTTGATTAAATCAAACTCCATTAACGTAAGTAATGGCCCTCGGCAGTTGTGTTTGAAATGCCACCGGGTATAGCAAAACCACAGTCCCCTCACTCCAGAATGGAGGTAAACAGATATTTCTAAATTCTATGGCAAAAATCCAAAAGCATATTTCCAACCAACAATTAGACTGCACATCAACCGTTAAATTACTTTTGTTTTCCAAGTTTAAATTGCACTATAGTTAAATCGCATTTTCGAGTTCCGGTTGGCCAAATCCTCCCCAGAGAATCGTCAGTCTTTATCGATTGATGATTGGCTCTTTTTATTGGGAGGTAGGACTTCCTTCCCTAAAGCGGCCGTATTGGGCGCTGCATTCCCTCCACATTAATAGTATTGGCAGTGGCCAATACTTGTGAATCTTGTGAATATATATAGAGATATAAACGTTGAAATATTCAATTAGATTTGACCACTTAACATCTGTTGACATCACTCTTTGCGATGATAATAATCGCAATAGAGATCCAGATTTCCCTGCGAGGAGAATCCTCAGCACACAGGAGCAAATACATTAAGAGTGATGTGTGTGTTGTGAGACAAATTCAGATCAAGATAAGCAGAGAATTAACCTTACTAATGAAATTAACTCAAACTGTTTAATGGCCGATCAAGCATACGACAGGCCAGAGATCAAGACTTTAAAAACACAGATTAAGTGTTGATGCAGAATTTGCAAGCTAGAGATTTGCATGTTTTCTTTCCTGACATTCACAACCACAACCGTTAAAATACTCTGATTTTTTTTAAATAGATTTTTTTGTGACAAACATAAGAATATTTTTGATTGATAGCCATTTAATATGTATAGAAAAACCCCCAAAAAACTTAATCTAATAAATCAGTTTGTTCAGTTTGTTTATGTAAATGATTAATTTAATGAAAAAAAGTGGTAATACAAAAGATTATTATAAAATTATAAGAGTTTGGATACTAAAATGAGATCACTAATTTTCATGTTGTTTGCTGTGCATTCCGATTACTATCCATCAAACTACAGTTGGTTTATTTTGATTCGAGCCACAATTACTCAAAAAATACAGCAACCTAACAGAATGAAACAAAATAAAAATATGATAACATAATAAAAACATGATCTTTTTTTCTATGAAGTTATCTCATTTTGGGTGGACGATAGTCCACCCAAACATGAAAATTCTGTCATAATTAACAGATTGTTCCAAACCTGTTAACATTTATTTGTTCTGCTGAATACAAAGGACAATATCTGGAAAAATGTCAGTAAGCAAACAGATCTCAACTCCCATTGACATCCATGGTATTTATTTCCCCTAATATGCCAGTAAATGGGGGATGAGATCTGTTTGGTTGCTGACATTCTTCCCAATATCTTCCTTTGTGTTTAGCAGAACAAAGAAATGTATACAGGTATGGAATAACCCGAAGGTGAGTAAATGATGACGAAATTTTCATTTTTGGGTGAACTGTCTCTTTAAGCAGTAAACATTGCAAATGCTGTTGAAGAAAATATGTGCATGTTTCACAACTCAACTGCAATTAAAGAACAAACTAAATAAACTGTAACATAATAGCCACTTATGTGCCTGTGTTGTTTCAGATAATAGATTTGCATGTATGATTGAATTCCAAACACAGACTTCTCATAGTAATGATTAGCAAATTGCTTTAGACCACAAACTAAAGCATTTCAATACGATATCATTGGTGCACACCTCAAAATAAAGGCAAGACAAAACATTTCTGTTCCTCTATAAAAATCTAAGGAAATAGCAATTTATCTGAAAAAAGCTGTCTGCACATTATATCTAGTAAAGATCGCAGCAGTCATTATCACTGTGCTTGTCCCTGACCTATAGGCCAGTTCCTCCCAGCCATCTCTTCTGTTCTAAACTGATCAATAAAAGAGAACTATTAGCTGGTGTTTTCAAAGAAAAGCTTCATTACGTTCAACGAAGCGAGTTAACAAGCCTCTCTTAATCTACTTCCTGTTTTGTCAGGCCTACATTTGCTGAACGAGACGCAGCAGGAGCAACTGGGTTGAACACTACTGTCTCACGTTTAAACATAACATGACATATCGTTTATCTTTCAGAACAACTGCTGAAGGCTGTGTACGACTCGTACTGCTCAAACAGAGATCTAATGAATTATTTGCACAAACTTAATATAGAAACATCATAGTGTCACATCTAACTGTTATACAAATTGACATCTGCAAAGAAATGCTACTAAACACCAACCTTCCTAAGAATTGACTTCATCACTTGATATTTGTCTAATGCAGTAGCATTCATTTCAAGTTGCAATCTGCAACTTATTTATTAAAATAATAAATAGAAATCAGTTATGGAGTATTTAAGAAATCAGCGTTAAAATAATAATGATATTTATTTGAATCTATGAGGTAAGAGTTTACATTTGGGTCTATAAATATATACAGTATATGAATGTGTACAGTATACATCTACAGTATATGTGTATATAAGTATATATGAACAGTTTGGTTCCAAAATGTGATAAAAAAATCATGTTTTTTATTATGTAATCATGTTTTTATTGTGTAAGTTAGCTGTATTTTTTAGTTATTATGGCTTAAATCAAAACAAACCAACTGCAGTTTGATTGATATTAATTGGAATGCACGATAAAAAAAATGATTTTGAACATTTTTTAGAATAAGTTAACTCATATTGGAACCAAACTCTTCATATATACATATATTATTTGTACGTTTTCATTCAATCTGTTTTTGGTCCAGTGACTGTTAAGGCACATACCTTTATGGTTCCTTTCTTCGTAACAATCACAATTTTTTGTGCAATTCACATCATACAAATGCATACAAAGTTTTCCTGAGATCATGTTGTTTACTTTCAGTTCATACACAAAGCGTATGCAGCAATTGTTTTTCTTTCCCATGTTGGTTATATAATAGAAATCGTCTGAAGGCACAGAAATGCATTATGTGAAGAACAGACCGGATCGAGTTATTACTCACATCAGGCCTCACAGCTAGCTTACATCATACGCTTTCTGTATGACAAGAGCAAAGTAACTGTTAATAACAAGATCCATATTCATAAATCTGATCTATATTGGTTTCACACAAAATGAGGAAGCAAACAAGAAATGTTCCTGTGGGAGGTTTATGTAATACTTTAAGACATATGCCACGTCTTGATAAGTGATGGATGACAGTGTAGCTGCTGGGCATGAACACAGAACTTCCTTGTTATGCAACAGATACTTCTGCATCTGAGACAGTTTTGAGACATGTTCTTCAAGTTTTACCTGTCATAACTGAAGGCTAAAAGCTTCAACTTAAACCCAATTCTTTGACTCGAGGTTATGTGAAAAAGCTTGGCCACTGAATAAGAGTCTCAGGTGGTTTAATATGTCATTTCTGCACCGCCATGGTCGACAAAAGGAAATGCAAAACCATTTTTTTTTCACTGAAAAGGCACATCTCACAACGGTTGAACAAAAACAGATAGTCCCTCCCCGCACCCTCGACCATTGGCTGAATTCACATTGCTCATGTCGGGATATTCGTACCGAAAGCATCCACAGGGGAATCGACCTGAATTGCCTTATATATGTCTATCAACATTAGTATAAGAAAAAAGAAATCAATGTTGCATCAGAAATATTACACACCTCCTCTACGAGAGACGGTTTTAATACCTGCTCAAGTTTCCTCCCTCAGGGGAAACAAACCCATCTTCATGCTCCCACACACAACACACCTAGAACTGGTTGCGCAAATGAGCGCGTTCGTTCAGGCGGCAAACACGAGCAGTTTGTGTCATAAGTGTCAACGTGAGACAGAAACCAGAGAGAGATAGACAGACAGAGAGAGAGAGTTTATGGGGCGGGGGTGTTTGCTACACAATATACATGTGCGTGACAGTGAATGTTATTAGATTACAGGCCAATTATTAACCAAATGTGACAACATGTGTGCGTGCGGTGTGAGTCAACGTGTGTCTTCAACTCGACGAAACCATGATGACTCACACCAAACAGAGATTGAGAGATGAGACGGTGACAGAGAAAATGGGACGTAAACAGTCGACTGAAGCGAGCGACTGTAATCTGCAGAGTAATCAGAGTGGAGGAGGAGGGCAGCGGCGGGAAGCAGCGCGGGAGGAACAACAAGTTTCAGGATGCAAACAGCATGACTCAGGGACGCATGTGAGCTCAGCGTGTGCCAGGCAGCGGGAAGTCCCGCCGGTTAGACGGGTGAGCGCGCCAAACCTCTCCTTTTCCCTCTCTTACTTTTCCCTCGAGGGAGCCTGCTCACTGGTTTCTCTCCGGTCTCTTGTACGAGTGAAACATTAACCTTCCCTCGGGCTCACTGAAGTCACACATGGTTTAAACAGACACCTGGCTCCCCTTGTGTTGGAAACAAGCAACAGATTTGAAACCTAAAAAAAAATGTGGGTCATGACCAGACTATGACCACGTTTGTTATAATGGATGTCAGAAAAATACCTATAATAAACAATACAATAATCTTAAAGGGTTAAAAAATGATCCACTCTCCAGCTGTCCCAAACCTGTATAAATGTCTTTGTTTGGTTAAACACAGTGAAAGATATTTGGATGCATGCTTGCAGTTCTTGGACCCCGTTGACTACCATAGTAGGAACAAGGTAGTCAAAAGTCCCCGAACTGTTTGCTTTCCTACATTCTTCAAAATATCTTCTTTTGTGTTCAACTGAGCAAAGAAAAATATTAAAGGAGTCATTTTCTGTGTTTAAGTGCTATAATCGCATCTACCAACTTTGAGCCCTTTGAACAATGTGTCCCACGGTAGTCAATGTGGTCAAGGAACTGTTTGGTTACAAACATTCTTCCAAATATCTTTTTCTGTGTTTATCAAAACAAAAGACAGCCCGTATCAGATTCAATTCAACCATACTTGCCTACAGGACAATCACTGGATCTGCATTGGCTTACTTTCACACCCTCCTACACCCATCAATATACCTGCATTCAGCAAACCAGCGGCATCTTGTATTGCCTTCCCATAAGGGCAGTTAATCGCTTTCCTGCTCATTCTCATTCGCAACTCCTTCATGGTAGAACATTCTTCCTAACTCAGTCCAGTCAACCACATCTCTCACAACATTAAAAAACTACTTAAAACCTATTTCTTCTGTGAATACTTGACAGACAAAAAAAAAAAAAACTAACTAACCTGTCTCTCAACAGGTATTGATCTGTTTTTTGTTGAAACCAGTGATTTTTTATTGGCACCTACTGTATTATTGCTCCTGTATGACATATCGCTTATTGCTCCATAAACTCTTTGTAAGTAGCTTTGGATAAAAGCGTCTGCTAAATGACCATATGTAAATGTAATAACTGTAGTGAAACAAATAAACTCAAACAATAAACATGGTTATACTTTTATAATAGTAAAACAATAGTTAATATTTTTGAGAGAACACCCATTCCTTCTAGCTATGATTTAATCAGCAATATAGTCAAAGCAATAATCAGTCATGCCTGAAAGGATTTATATTCAAGGTCGATCACCAAAGACGAAATGTATTTACACTCTTTTACCAAGTCCTATGGTATACAATTTATCTACCAAATCATATAAAATACTATTACCATCTATTACCATTACTGAACTTTCTCAGTCTTTATAAACATATGGTCTTCGAAAAGCAAACTTTTTTGCTAAATTGCTGCCGATGAATAATCGGTCCCTTAACCGAGTGGCTCAAAATTCCACTATGGAGCTCTTCAATCAAATCTGTTATTTCTCCTGAGAGAAACATCACATTATACATGAATTCTGTTTTCTTGCTTCACTGGACCACTCTGCACAATATAAAGCAGTTCATTTCCTCCATCAGCTACCAAAACAAAAAGAAAGATAACTGTGCGGGATCATAGAGTACGACAGAGTGCTATTACCAGAGATCAAAAGACTACATGATTTGACGGCGCTTGTGATAAGAGCACTGTTAAAGAAAGATTGATTATAACATCCGGAGACTAAATGTATTAAGTGAGCAAACAGAACGTCAGGCGTTAAACATCAACGGGAGCCCAAACGGTGAACAGGTAACCCGCTGACACTGTCCTCAGTGCCCTTAACCCAAGGACAGGTACGCTGGTGAGATCACAAAGTACTCCATGAATGTAATGACTAACTACAAATACATTATCGCCTGTTTGTCTAGTGAGTGCAACAGGCCGCAGAAGGGGAGACAGAGAGAGAGACGCTTTGTAAATATCAGACTGGGAGTCAAGGCGTATCTTTTTATCGTTGCATCTGCATACAGAGACTAACTTCAACACTTCTTTGCATAATGAAAGCGTGAGATGGTGCGTGCAACAGCCCGGCTGAGTGTTACCAAGAGCAGCTTGTTTGGCAGAGGGCCACATATAGTGTCATGGTTCCACTACCATGTCATGTTTTATTCCTGTCTCAAGTGGAATCATGGCATAACCTATGGTTTTGTGTGAGATTGAATAGTTCTTTCTCGTGTCTTGTCATTGTTCCCTGCATCTCGTTCCTTGTCAACCTCTCCTTAGTGCTAATCCCCAGCACCTGTTGCTCGTTATGATCCTCTGTTGTTTCCCCCATAAAGAGTCCTCACGTTCCTTTGTCTCGTTGCTCGTGCATTGTTTGTGATACCTTGTCCGATGACCGTGTTCTTGTACTTGTTCCAGTCTCTGTACCTGTTATATTGCTGTCCCTGAATGTTCTTGTTGTCGTGTCAAAGTAAGTGTTAGTTTAGTGTTGTTACCAGTGTTTGTTTTGTAGTTTAGTGAGTGAGTGTTTCTTGTTTAAGTATATATATCCCTGTCTTGTTTTCCCCCACGTGGGTTTTTGTTTTACCTGTTTAGTCTTGTTATTTGTTTAATAAATCTTTGTTTACCACCAATACCGTCTGTGTCTGCCTGCACTTGGGTTCCCACGCCATGTCTCACTGTGAGATTCATGACAGAATGCAAACTCGAACCCAGTAGGCAGCATGGACGGTACGACGTTGTCCTTGCGGTCTCGCCAGGCCCACTTGCTGCTTGGATTCCGCCAGGGGTCTTACGGTGACCAGGAGTTCGCCAGGGCATTCTCGGCGGTGGCGGAGGTGACCGAGTTTGGTGAGGCGGAGTTGAAGACGATCTTCAACTGCTGCCTCACCCGGCGCCTCACACCGTCAGAGAAGAGGCTGCTGTCTCCCTTGGGGTTTGCGGACATGGTCAGGTACGTGGCCAACCGGAGCGATCCCGGGGGTGAGGTTCCACATGGGACTTTCGCCCCACGGTCGAGCGCTGCGGAGGGTCTCGTCCTGGCTGCCGCTGCCCTGGGGGATTCAGTACCCTCTGGCTCGAGCTCCACGGTCGCCGGTTCTTCTGGTGGAGTCCGAGATGAGTGGGTGGCTAGAGACTCGAGGACGACGTCGCGGGATACCTCCTTCCCGGTACTCCCTCGGTCCCCCACTGGCCCGGCTGAGTCAGCCGTGGGCCAGACCGACCGTAGAGGGAGAAGGCCACGTGGAGGTCGTCCCAGGCCGAAGTTGCTGTCCTGCCACCCAGTGCAGCAACCGGCAACAGCTCCGGAGTTCTCGAGTCCGGAGATCCCGAGTCCTGTGGTCCCGAGTCCGGAGATCCCGAGTCCTGTGGTCCCGAGTCCGGAGATCCCGAGTCCTGTGGTCCCGAGTCCGGAGATCCCGAGTCCTGTGGTCCCGAGTCCGGAGATCCCGAGTCCTGTGGTCCCGAGTCCCAAGGTCTCAAGCCCGGTCCAGCAACCGGCACCAAGCCCGGTCCAGCAACCGGCACCAAGCCCGGTCCAGCAACCGGCACCAAGCCTGGTCCAGCAACCGGCACCAAGCCCGGTCCATCAACCGACACCAAGCCCGGTCCATCAACCGGCACCGAACGCTGCCCAGCCGCCAGAGAGCGCTGCCCAGCCGCCGTCAAGTCCGGCATTCCAGCCGGCACCAAGCCCGGTCCAGCAACCGGCACCAAGCCCGGTCCAGCAACCGGCACCGAACGCTGCCCAGCCGGCTGAGAACGCTGCCCAGCCGCCAGAGAGCGCTGCCCAGCCACCAGAACGCGCTGCCCAGCCGCCGTCAAGTCCGGCCTTCCGGCCGGCATCAAGCCCTGTCCTGCCGGCCTTCCGACCGGCGCCAAGCCCTGTCCTGCCGGCCTTCCGACCGGCGCCCAGCCCTGTCCAGCCGGCCTTCCGACCGGCGCCCAGCCCTGTCCAGCCGGCCTTCCGACCGGCGCCCAGCCCTGTCCAGCCGGCCTTCCGACCGGCGCCCAGCCCTGTCCAGCCGGCCTTCCGACCGGCGCCCAGCCCTGTCCAGCCGGCCTTCCGACCGGCGCCCAGCCCTGTCCAGCCGGCCTTCCGACCGGCGCCCAGCCCTGTCCAGCCGGCCTTCCGACCGGCGCCCAGCCCTGCCCCTTCTGGACTTCCCCCAGTCTTGTCTTGTTTGCCCCCACCCCCCCTCCCATGTTTGTTGTTTTTGTTATCCCACCCCAACCCGTGGGTAATTTTGTCGTGTATGCCTCTTGTCATGTTCACCTTGTCTGTCTGGTTTTTGTCTGTTTCCCAGTCAGTCTTGTCTTGTTAGTAGCCCCTTGATGAACACCTGGAGGTGTTCATTTGAGGGGGGGCTTATGTCATGGTTCCACTACCATGTCATGTTTTATTCCTGTCTCAAGTGGAATCATGGCATAACCTATGGTTTTGTGTGAGATTGAATAGTTCTTTCTCGTGTCTTGTCATTGTTCCCTGCATCTCGTTCCTTGTCAACCTCTCCTTAGTGCTAATCCCCAGCACCTGTTGCTCGTTATGATCCTCTGTTGTTTCCCCCATAAAGAGTCCTCACGTTCCTTTGTCTCGTTGCTCGTGCATTGTTTGTGATACCTTGTCCGATGACCGTGTTCTTGTACTTGTTCCAGTCTCTGTACCTGTTATATTGCTGTCCCTGAATGTTCTTGTTGTCGTGTCAAAGTAAGTGTTAGTTTAGTGTTGTTACCAGTGTTTGTTTTGTAGTTTAGTGAGTGAGTGTTTCTTGTTTAAGTATATATATCCCTGTCTTGTTTTCCCCCACGTGGGTTTTTGTTTTACCTGTTTAGTCTTGTTATTTGTTTAATAAATCTTTGTTTTACATCATTACCGTCTGTGTCTGCCTGCACTTGGGTTCCCACGCCATGTCTCAATTTGAGAACCATGACATATAGTTACCAGAGAATTGTCTTCACTTGACTCTATATACTCTCATGATCTGAAAAAATCAATCACAAATATTTACAAAAAGTTGATTCATAGATAGTCTTCTGTGAAGTCATTAACATGGGAATTTGAATCCTTTGAGGCGGTTTTAAACGGTACCTTGAACTGACACCTCACCTCTATTGTCCAAATGTAATGGCCAACACATATAAATGATGTATGGCATGCACAGCGCACAAATACTATTGGAAATTCAGTTTTCATGCTTTTGCTTCCTTACACCTCTTTATGACATATGCAGTACACAAGGTCAACTTTTTATATTGTCAAATGAAAGACATAAAAGATATCTAAGATTTCTCCCCTCAACATGATTGTGTTTTAAATGATCTTAAGATGAATAGGTTCTGCAAAGGATAAACATAGATCTCAGCTCTTAAAATTATGTTTTATTTAAGCATTTGAACATGTAGACTTTGTGCAGAGAAAAACGTTTGAACTCATTTTTTATAAATGCTTATTCACAAATTCTTAACAAATGATTAAGTAAACAAAAAACACATATATCATGGTTTATGTTAAGTTAAATGCTTGAATTATTAAATAATAATACGCAATTATTGCAGGTTTTATAATAGTTTATCACCTGCCCTTCACCGATATTCAATTGATGTCAAATAAAGCACCTGTTTAACAAGACTGAGCCAACCCAAAATCTGGCATTTCTAGTGTGCATCTGTTCCAAAAAAGTCACATTTACAATCACTTGTGATGAATTCTGCACATTATCCTAGCTTCTAATGGCTAATGTTCTTTCAAACTCAAACATTTATAGATGTTAAACAGGTTTTTTTCTTGCAAACTGTGGCCAATGATGTGAAGAGTGGACAAAGATTACACTGTGATTTTACATTGTTTATCTCTTTCTCCAACACACAAGTTGGGCTCAAGCTTTGAAACTTTCAGTGATGACCATGTTGATATTAAATATTATCACATGACTCATCTCCTTGTTGAGGTGGAAGGGAAACTTCAGCAAAGTCAATCTGATGGACTTTTTCTTTAACCAGTAGATCAAATGGTGAACCAAATTCCTTTGATACCACATTCAATTTAACTGTTTTATAAAGTGCTTTTTACAATGCTGCATTGTTTCAAAGCAGCTTTATAGGAATAAAAACAAAACATAAATCAAATAAAAACACAGAGAAAGGTAAAATACATGTTAATGGAGTTTACGGAATCTTAAGCAAATCTAACATCTGCAGTCTCCTGATTAGCAAGCCAACACGGCCCAGTGGTGAGGAACCCAAACACCAATGATAAAAATGGAGAAAAGAAACTCCAGGTCTCCTCTGACATGTTACAGCTGCACTCAGCGTAGACGACATTTCAATTTTTAAGCTTCTTAAAAACTAATGTAAGAGTTTGCATGCATTTACTTCAACTAACAGAAGTGTGAGATTGTTAGTGCCTGGTACAGAGTTATGATTTATCTCTTTTATGTAGCAGAACAAAGGCCTATGCAAGGTTTTGGCAAAGGTCAAAGAACAAACAGTCTTGTAGAGTGAACTATGTCTTGTGTTATTAAGAAGGGAAGATGTGCGTGGCCTTGGAGCTATTGATAAGAGTGAAACATAGTATGGGGTGATGTAAATGAGACTGATGAGTGATGGAGAAAGGAGAGGTAGGGGTACAAGAACGGAATGTTCCACTCTCTGCAGACTGAGGATTGTCGTTCTGTTTTGAGTTGATCCTTCTTTTAAGCCATACAATAGTTATAAAGATAAATCTTGGTCTCATCTCTCAGAAAGCTAATTTCTACAACACTCAGTAACTTTGAGTAAACGTTACCGAGTAAATGTTTTCGGCTCGTGAGGAGAGCATATTAGTAGCAGTTTATTAAATTACATTAGTTTGAAGCTATTCAAGTATAATTTTGTTGAGACTGTGTTTATTTTAGGTAGGGATAATAATAATCATGGAAAGAATATACTTAGTATAGTGAATACGGATTAGCATTACAGTAACAAGTGTTCATGCGCTCACATATGTTCATAAACGTATCCAAAACCGAGTGATCTGATCAGCCTGAGAGAAAATAACCTTTTTGGCCCTATGAGAAGCTCCTTTCATGGGCTGAATGAGTAGAGGCCCATGGGTAGACGTACAGTGTGTCCACCACCCCATTAATCTTTCAGCCCTATGGCGAAACTACATCTGCCAGTGTTGTCCAATGTACTCCACCACGACAATGACACATGAGTGACTTCAGCACTTCATGTGAACTAGAATGGAAGTGTTTTTCTGAGAGAATAGTACTCACATAAACAGTGCCGCTACTCATTGTTTCTGTCCTCGGGTCATCTACACAATTTGTTTTGAGATTGGAGTGTCAATGCAGTCTTATTCTATCGCGCCTCAAATCCACCAGGAATGGATTTCCATCAACTTGAGAAGATCTCAAAAGATTTCCTGGTCAGCAATGCTCGTTGCAGGCAGCTGTAAGATGGGTCTTTATGTTTGCACACGATCTGTAGACGATGATGATTTCTTGAGAATTGCTGGTGTAATAAGATTTGCGGAAATGAAATTGCGATGAGCACTTTCAACCAACATGATAATACCTGATCGAGAAAGTTAAATAATTAGCTATTATGATAAAATAAGTCATGAGTGGTATGGAATTATGGGTGCTGGTATATGTTGGTTATGGAGTTAATGAATGAAGACGTAGAAAATTGACTGATCGCTTAGCTCGGAAACACCTGTAATGAATTCTGGGCGTTATTACCGGCGAAGCAGACTCATCTCGAGCTCGTTCCACACCGTCCACTTATTCCACATTACGGCTGCATTCATCACGCACTAGTGTCATTAGCTCTCTTCTTCAGACCCGAGATCAAATCACTTTAATTTAGCGTGAAAGAAGGTGATTGTAATAACCCAGGCTTTTATGTGTCCTACTTGGTGAGGCTTAAACACCTCTCAGACAGAATGACAAGCCTGCCGGAGCTGATGACTTTAGATTGTGAAAATTGTATTATAATGACTCTTGGAAAGTTCAGGGGAAGCAGAAAAGAGTGGTTTGTTGGCAACCCGTGTGAGAAAAAAGCAAGGGAGAATTTCAAGGCATGTATGTGGCACATACATGAGAAACACATTTTCCTCACAAGAAACAAGCGAGTCGCGTCTCACACACTGTTGCGACAAGGCATGTAGGTCAGAATAATAAACTACCTCCGTTCACAAGCCTTCATCCCAGAAGAGCAACATTTTTTCTCTGCAAACTGCACGTTTGAACAACTGTGTCCTCCTCATCCCTCCCACGACTCTCTTTTTCACCACACGCAGACTGCGTCATATGGGAACGTTTGCCTTTACGCTCCCATATAGATGTCTGGATTAACCGCGGTTCTCCCGCGGGACCCGATACAGATTCTTGCGGCGCGGAATTAAATGTTTTGGATGAAAGACTGTAGCGATCGGTAACTCTGGTACTGTAGACGGGAGCGGGTCTTTGGACGGGTGCCTACCCCCGACGTCCTTATAACTGACCACATGTAGAGACTGATCTGAGGACTGTGTTATGCATGTGCAGCGCGTGTGGACCGGTTCTTAATCCTTTTTAACTTTAATTTGAACGCGTGACCCCCCAGAGAGTGCGGGCAGGTCGCAGAGTGCACCTCAGAGAAGAGAGAGAGAGCGTTCGTGTTTTTTAGAGGAGAGACTTTCATCAGGACATTTCTTGCATTGATTTTCAATAGTTTGTTTAAGAAAAGTGTTATTCATATTTTGCTTATGAGTGAAAGAAATTGTACTTAATGTATTTAATAAAAAAATTTCTGTGACATTTTGCCTACTGTATTGGCATTAAAATGTAAGAACAATGTTTTATATTCACAATAAAAAAACTGAAATATTTTTGTATAGCATATTTTATATTTGTTATGGAGAAATTTAAATGTGAGATCTGGAAACGGGCAGGATCTAACGGGTCGGGATGAAATCATTCTAAGCAGATAGCTGATGAACATGAGTGAATTTCCAGCGGGAGCGGAAAAAAAACAGTCCTGCTGAGACCTCTACTCCCACATCCACCACTACTGTCAAGCGAGACCGCCGGGTATCTCTCACACACTCGCATACACAGCAACTCCCCTTTTGTGAATTACCCATTTTGTTTTTAACCCTGCTCATCTCAAAGTTCTGCGGACAACAAAAGTGTAAAATTCTGTTCAGATCCCAATGTTGAACCGAGGGAGCGCTTATGTCGGGTTTGCTGAAGCCGTTCTGTGTCACTTGATAAGACGGAAGGCATGTGATCTCCTTGACCCCTGTAGCACTGGGGGTGTCACTATTGGTAAAGAGAGGTCTGTTTGTTTCGGGGTGGACGGGGTAGCCGGCAGTCTGTCTGAAAGATAAGACCCACGGCTGGGGCCTCTTCCTGTGCAGCCTACAGGCGGACGGCCCTGACCTCTCTTTAGGTCTTAGAAATGAGTGATGGGGGTCGGCACATATGAATGACCCGGCATGAAATCAACGCAGTGTCAGGATACAATGTTACATAAGGTTAAACCTTGTAATGCGATACTCAAAAACTTGGATTTTGTTTAATGCCGACCTTTGGAAGCGTAGTTGAGCGTTACTCGACAACGTGTGTGACATCATTACGTGGGATGGTGTAAGTCAAAACAAGATACGATTTCTTTGGCCGTTTAATATACACACTTGCTACAGGTTTCCTGCTACCTAGAAAGTTTGTGAACGTTTTTTTCCGTGTCACTTTGTGTTGTCTGTAATGCTTTTCACAATACAAACCCAATTCACCCCATTGAGTTCCAGACATATAAAAAGTCACATAAACGTTGAGACTCTGAACAGCTGGTCATCCTTTAACTCACATTGTGGAAGAGCTATGCAGGAGGCTATGCGAGTTAATCCCTCACTAGGAGAAGCGTGGCTCATTTATGAGCGACAAACACTGCTGGCAGGTGGTTCAAACCTCCCATTACAGTCTTTTATGAATACCTCTCTGCTGTGTGAATGCTATCAAAAGATACTGATATGACTAATCGCACGTCTTACCTGAATAAACAGAGATATTTGCACCTGTTAATCAGCATCTGTTGAAAAGTAGAAGAATGGAACAGGAGAATTACAGCCTGGGCCTTTAAAGTGAGCCATCGGTTTTCTTTTGGTGTGGTTGAGTATTTATTTTAGTTTGGTACACATACGTCTCTCTATCTAGTCTGTCGCTCATTCATTTTCCGTATAAGCTTCGTCTACTTTTACACCGACAGTGCAGCAACTCTCGTAAAAGGCCATTGCTGAAAAGAATCAATGGTGTTTTTGGTCCTCTAAAATGTCTCAGTGCAGATTTCAGGCATCGCTTCTTTTGTTCCCGAACACTCAGACTGCTATAATGGGTTTGAATTCCTTCTTTGGCTCGTCCAGGAGTTATCAGGCCGGTTAGAGCCAGCAAGCTTTGAAGCGTGGGTCAAAGAGAGGGCTGCTTTCTGTATGGTGCTGTGACTGCTGTAGAAACAGCCTGGCTAACCTCATGTGACTTACAACCTTGGCCTGAACCGAGTCCCTCTGTGAGGGATAAAGAAAACCCTGCTTTTAGACAGCTGTATTAGGAGAAATGCCAGCTACTAGAGTGGAAACAGAGAAATGAGACTTCTCTTGGTTGCAGAAAAACTGGCACGTTGTTCGCCACTGAATCACTATTTCAGAATTTTAGGGATATTTGGGTTATGGAAACATCCTCACATATTTTAATATAATTCATTAATTGTTGACATTATGAATATAGTAATAATAATAATAACATTGTTAATAATAATAACAACATCATTATTATCAATAATAATAGTAATAATACTAATTTCATTATTATTAAGTAATACTTATAATAACAACATAATAGTACTAAGGTCATTTTGATTACAAATAATAATAAAAATAATAATATTTTCATTCCGTTTGTGTGTTAATTCAATAAAAAACAAATCAAACCAACAATATAAATGTAGTTGAACACATTTTTTTTTACGTAAAGTCATCAGGGCCTTCTGAAGAGAAACGGGTGATAACTGCAAACTGGAAATAAAAAATGCATATAATTACCTATTATTGCGATAATAGGAATAACACAGACTATATCAATTTTAAGATGCAAAAGCCATTAAAAAAAAAATGTAACATATGTGAACTTTATTACTTCAGTTGTCACTAAGAGGTTTTCTGAGGTAAATATTCAAATGAATTATGTTCCTTTAAACAAAACAACAGATGGCAAGGAAGCATAAGACCAGAGAGCAGAGGTCAGACGACCAAACACTTACAAATAAAAAGAGTAATTAATGTGAAGTCTAAACGTCTGTCTTGTTCTCAGCTGAATGAAGGTGAGAAGATGGTGAGACGCTGAGGGGGATGTTCTTCATCAGATGCTGTTAGCAGGTGAGACTATATCCATGTCCACAGGTCCTGGTGAGGCTTTTACTGCTCTAATAGGTTTAGTCTCGTGGACTGTTGGCATGGAGAAAGAGCACAACCCCCTATCCCGAGGACAGCAATTTCTTGTGTCAAATCACACCTAGAAGGTGAGTGGATGAGTTACAGTCTGCACCTCTCAGCAAATGATGGGTATGTGTGCACGATCCATCGTAAAAGGTGACAGAGAAAGTATAACATTTCTCAGTAGCAGTAACAATAATTGCCAAAAAAGGACTTTCTATGCCTAATGACAATTCTCAAGAATTTCTGACCTACTGTAAATACTAAATATTGATTTGCACCGATTAACTTTGCGGTCCTATCAACTGTAAATTCAATATTAAATATGTCAGTGTCGCTATGGTTAAAATGCTTGTTTGAGATTTATAAGGAGAAAGAATAGAGGCTTGACTTCAGTTATCCATGTAAATACACATTATTCATGCCACTCTTGTCTGTACATTAAAATGACAATTCCAGTCTCAGAACTGCATACGGTTGCCAATCCCAAATATTGACTTTATTCTTGTGCACATATGAAGTGAACTCATAGGTGTTGACTTGCAATGAAAGTTGTCGTACGCATGCAGATCGTTTGTGAAACAGGGAAAACACCAGTCTGTTTATTCAAGAGACTGGGCAGACTAATCACTCTCCTGGATTATGAGAGATGGAGACTACATGAGAAACAGGGCCCAGGTGCTTCTGTTGACATGGATAATAAAGATTAACACACACACGGACTAATACAGGCTAATGGCAAACATGACCAAAGCAGAATTAAAAACTATCAACTGAAGATGAAACTCACAACAATTAGCTTGATGAAAAACACAATATTAAAGGGTACATACACATGCACATGATCATTCTCACTTGATTTCATTTTTGCACCACACCGTGAGACTAGGCAAAATGCCTGTTGAAATTTCATCTGTGATTTTAAAGGTCAGCAGCATTGTGGCAAGTTAAATCACCTTCCCTGTAGCGATTGTGTCACTTTATATTCAAACTTTCATTTTTGGCCTCAAGGTAAAAGGAAATACTTCATTATTTGTTCAGAGGAAGAGACATTCATCCTCAACAATTCAGAGAAATAATAATTGCGAGGGATACATTCAACCAACCGTTCTGTTAATTTCTTTCTTTCACTCAAATACTATAGATTTTTTCACAATACATGACTATGTCACATAAACGACACGTGAATTGAATACATACTATTCATGCATGCATCTGCTGATCTGTGTGTAAAAAGCCTTGACTCAAACACAGCTGTGTGATGCCCTTCAATTTCATAATCTTGTCAACCCGTCTGATCCAAAACTATTACAAACACATACCTAAACAGATCCACAAATAGGTCAGGGGGCAGATTATATATGATTGCAATGATACCACGTACTGTATTGTATTCAGTACATGTGATATTTTTTCTGTTTTCTGTAATTTGTTCCATACAAAGCTGCTTTGAAACAATGCAGAATTGCGACATAAAAAAACGTTTTAATTTAATTCATTTTGTACAGGTTTATGTCCTAATTCTGTAATGGATTCAAAGCTGCAATATCAGTTGAATTCAAAAACAGCTCATCTATAATGGTGCACATTCATTTTGGCACATTAAGGCTTACAGGCCATGTTTACACAGTTTACTCTTAAGCGTCTATGTGTCTGTTCCACCAATAAACATGGCCAACAGTTGTGAGTCACTGTTTTGCGACTGGATCTCTTTAATATCACATGATAATTCATATTCCACTGCTGGCTTAAATGGCAACTGTTGAGCAAGTCCAACCCACCACTCCCGAGCCAATAGGAAATCAGACACGATCAGACAAAGAGTTATCAAAACATCTTTAAACCCTTGTGTATGTCCCACTATACCAGGAACAGCAGATTTTTCTCAGACAAAGATTTCAAAGTGTGATTTTCTCCAATTCCAAATAGTTTAAAGAGAGCTAGTCAAAGACGACAAAGACGCCTGACATACAGTCCAAAACACATGTTTTGTTTATTTCTTTTTAGTAGTATGAAACATACAAGAATGGCACCTAAAATAAACTTATCATTTATGAAGAGTTTGGCTCCAAAATGAGATAAGTTGTTATCATGTATTAGTTTTATTCTGTTAGTTTTTATGGCTTAAATCAAAACCAACCAACTGCAACTTGATTGATATTAATTGGAATGATGGAACAATAAAAAAAACATGATTTTTTATTTTGGAACCAAACACCAGTCATATGTTGCATTATATACCATATACTTCATCAAAGTCATAGTCATTACACATGACTTTGGGCATCTAGTTCAGCCAGACATCCACATTCCTCCACCAGCGCACCTTGTTGCTGCCTGCTAAGTGTAATTGTGCGTTGAGACGGATAAGAGTCCTTGCTGCAGGTCACAGTTTTTCTCTTTCAGCCTCTTCTGCCATAAACACCTCATTACTTTTCACAAAGCATACACACTGCAGGCACACTTGTGACTTCATACTGCATCTTTAACCGTCTCAGACCAGCCCGGGTCTACTGTAGGTTAAACGTGTGACAATAAGCATGTTGAAGGTTGTGTTGAATGTTAGGCCTTGAATGGGCTCAATCCATTTATCAGACTTACAGAAAGGCATTGGAAGAAGCACGTCTCTCTATGTAAAGCACAAAGCCATAAATCTACACACATCAGCTCACAGAAAAGCATTCATCTATCAGAGCTGGAATTAAAGATCCTGAGCTTTCCTGTAGCTCAGTGGTAAGAGCATTGCGTTAACAACGCAAGGTTGTGGGTTCCATTCCAAAGGGATTGAAAATACCTATTTATAAATGTATAGGATAAAGCAATGTAAGGCGCTTTGGATAAAAGCGTCTGCCAAATGCATAAATGTAAATGTGACAGAGTTTGTCGAAACAGCACTTGCAATAGATGCTGCAGTAGGAAGGTGACTCAAATACACCCTCTTATTATTCCAATAACATAGGGAACAAAATATAACTTGCATTAGTTAAATATTGTCAGTACTGTACCCTAATAAACACCCAACAGACATCAGCAAGCGCATGTGTTTGCCAAAAAATCAATACATGGTCGACAGATTGCAGAAAATGTGTCTTCCAGACATCCATGCATTCATATGCCGGACCCATTGATTTGCTCTATCGCATACACTTAAGCACAATAATCATAAACATTAATGAAAGCTTATTCTATCTTACCAAATTCATGAGAACTGGCATTTGCAAAATGTCAAGATTTAATCCATATCATTTCTTCAGCATAGAAAAATGAAGTCAATCAACAAATCCTTTGGACAATCAATCCTGCTTCTCATGCCTAATAAAAAATAATGCCTCACGGTTAACCGATACAAACAAAAACTAATACACAAGTGCAAGATAACCAACTGTGTTCCTCTAGTGTGCGTGGAAGGCATGGAACTCAGATCCACTAAAAGATGCTTTTTAAGAAAGCTTCTGCCACGAAGGCAAATACTTTTCACTGGGTAATTCTGCAATTCATTGTTTTTATCAAAGCAGGTACTTACTTCTCCTTTAAGAAGTCTACGACACGTTTGAAGTCAGCACAGCAGTACTCTCTCCTCATGTCCATCAGAACGCTGTCAGATGCTGATTGGACGGGCACATGGAGGAAGGCGTAGACCCGTGGGTGGTTCAGGATTTTTGCCATTTCCTATTAGAGGGAGATTGAGAGTCAAACACTCAACACATCAAAAGACATTACTTAGGCTGCGTTTACACTGCATTCCTGTTGAACAGATACAACATGTATACACAATATTCTACCTGTCTGTGTGTGCGAAGCATGTCAGCAGACATTTATGGTGTATCTTTAGATTCAGAGATAATCAGCAGAGTAATTGATTACTGAAAAGTGTTGTCATTTGAAATCAACAATAAAACACACTACTATGCAAAAGAAACACAACCCTTCCTGCAATGCTCCGCCTTCAAACGGATGTGCAACAGAAATGAAATGCTTAACTTCATAAAAGCTTAGACCACGCAAATAATATTGCATATTAATAATATAAGTGTAGATGTCACGAATATATTATACAAGCAGAACACTAGTTCCATATAAACAATGACACTCAAAACTGCTCCGTTACACATTATTAGACGACCTTGCTCTCCAAAGTCTCTCTGCTGGAAAGCGTAATGTCTTTATTATAATAACAGGGGTCCTAGCTCCAGCCTGACTTTTATCCGTTTTTAAAATACTTCCAATCCACCGACTCTTTTCTTTTATGTAATAATTAAGACATGCTCTTTCTACAGTCTTTCTAATACGTGCTTGCTCTCTTCCCTCTGTCAACATGAGCGTCCACACCCCTTATCGCTGATTGGCAACAGGTTTGTCTTGTTACTCGACTTGACTCAGTGTTCTTAAGCATTTTTGAAAAAATACTAACTCTACCTATAACACTTCTTTCGTAAAAATCCTTTGCTAAGGGCTATCCGGTCCCTGTACGACCGGAGCAGGAGCTTGGTTCGCATTCCCGGGAGTAAGTCAGACTTGTTCCCGGTGAATGTTGGACTCCGGCAGGGCTGCCCTTTGTCGCCGGTTCTGTTCATAATTTTTATGGACAGAATTTCTAGGTGCAGCCAGGGGCCGGAGGGCGTCGGGTTTGGGGACCACATGATTTCATCTCTGCTCTTTGCGGATGATGTCGTCATGCTGGCCCCATCAGAACAGGACCTTCAGCATGCACTGGGATGGTTTGCAGCCGAGTGTGAAGCGGCTGGGATGAGAATCAGCACCTCCAAATCTGAGGCCATGGTTCTCAGTCGGAAAAGGGTGGCTTGCCCACTTCAGGTTGGTGGAGAGTTCCTGGCTCAAGTGGAGGAGTTCAAGTATCTGGGGGTTTTGTTCAAGAGTGAGGGAAGGATGGAACGGGAGATTCACAGACGGATCGGTGTAGCTTCTGCAGTAATGCGGTCGCTGTACTGGTCTGTCGTGGTGAAGAAGGAGCTGAGCCGCAAGGCGAAGCTCTTGATTTACCGGTCCATTCACGTTCCTACTCTCACCTATGGTCATGAGCTGTGGGTCATGACCGGAAGGACAAGATCCCTGATACAGGCGGCCGAAATGAGCTTTCTCCGCAGGGTGGCTGGGCGATCCCTTAGAGATAGGGTGAGAAGCTCGGACACTTGAGAGGAGCTCAGAGGAGAGCTGCTGCTCCTCCACATCGAGAAGGGACAGCTGAGGTGGCTCGGGCATCTTTTCCGGATGCCCCCTCGACGCCTTCCGGGGAAGGTGTTCCGGGCATGTCCCACCCGGAGAAGACCCGGCTGAAGGGAATATGTCTCCCGGCTGGCCTGGGAACGCCTCGGTGTCCCCCCAGAAGAGCTGGAGGAAGTGTCTAGGGAGAGGGAAGTCTGGGGATCTCTGCTTAGACTGCTGCCCCCGCGACCCGGCCTAGGATGAAGCGGAAGATGGATGGATGGATGGATGGATGGATGTTGAATATTTACGATCATAAATCCTGATGTGTGGGGAAACCCCGAGGAGACAAACGCACAAGAACTGTTGATTGTCAGGTGGAACAATACAATACCCTATTAGAAAGCCAGCTGACAGAAGTATAACAACCGTAGTATCACTTCAACAAACCTTTTTTTATTTTGTCAATTTTCTGTCAAAAGCATTACAAACACTATCATCCCAATTACAAATTATTTCAATAAAAAAAGTGGTTGGAGTCCGAGTGTGCGGATGGATTTAAGATAGAACAGAAAAATAGGTCCAGTGGAGCCGAGCCAGTAGACTCTTTCGGGTTATAATGTCAGCAGCTATTTTTTACAAAACTGTATTTATATTCTTTTTCAATTACTGTGAAGACTTAAATACAAACATATTTGAGTTGCAAAAAATATATATTTAGTGCTCTGCCACCATTAATGCTTTAAATGACGCTGCTGGAGCAATTTCTCAAATATAAATTATATTTTTTAAATGACAAAAAGGGTTAAAAGTACACATTTGTTTATATTGAACACATATATAATAAACAAAGCTTACAGTGAAATAATTCATAACTTATTCTGAAATCTCGAGAGAATTTGAGATATTTCCTTTGTTCACAATCAGGACTCTTTTAAAAAATCTGTTGGTGTGTGGTGTGCTTTCTTTGTCACATCTCGGCGCACCAAACATTACAGGAGGAAAATTATTAAATCTAGGATTTTTTCTCCTCATGTTTGTTGTCAGTTTAAAACTCTTATAAGGCTTAAACAAAAAAACCTTGTGCCCCAGCATTACACATTCAATCCTGCAACATGAGGTGAGGAACGTGTCTGCAAACATGTTATTTCATAAACACTGAGGATAAAGTTCTTACATTTTTTAGGGCGTGCCTGTGAAGTGAGAATGTAGTCCTTTCGTAAACCGTTCCATATAAAGACCTTAAGAGGTGAGGGGGAGCGATTTCACTTTTTCTTTAATTATCTGGATCCCCAGGGTCTGCTGGTAACCGGGAACATTCTCTCTAAACGTAGAATGTGACAATTGAGGGCCAAACACTCAGGGATGGTCGGGGAGATACTGCCATCTAAAAAATTACAGAAATAACCTAGAAAACTACATTTTATTTTCAGCTCTACTATATTTTTGTAATCAAGTGAACAATCAAAATAGAGACAGAATGCCGGCAGTCTTAATGCTGAAATGAATCTATTTCCTCATATTAACCAGATCCAGCTCAGAGAAAGAAAGCTGTTAGCATATTACAGCTCTCTGGTAGCCATAATCACCATTTAAAAACATCATTACGCCAAATTTCTTATCATTACTCACGGAACAAAAAAATCGGAGAAATTGTTGATTGCGGGTTATCGTCACAATTAAAATCCATTGTGTTAGCAGAGCCCGTCGAACGCTCACCCCACCCCTCCCCAGCTCGTCTCGTGCCTCACTGTATGGGGTTCCACATTACAGGATCAAAATTAAAAGAATTAATTAGTTTAAAGAATGGCGACTGATTGGTTAGTGGAGATAAATCAGGTCCACTTGCACTGGGACATGTAAAGGATCTCGCTGAATTAACACCGCACGTGTCACATCTCGCAGACGAGAGGGTCAGCACGAAATACAGAGACTGAGCCTGTCCAAATCACACATAAGAAACCAAGAGACACGTGTATAGTGTGTGTTAACAAGTCTTGAGGTAAGTAAAATGGAGATCAAGAATGTGTATAAAAATGGGTTTTTAATACAAAGCAAACCTTCAAAAATATAAACCAAGGCTGGATGATATTTTTTGCTTGTTTGTGTCATTGTGCCATGTGCTCTCCTGTCTTTCGTCTTAGCCCCGCCCCCTCGTTTCCTTATTCATTAACCCGTCAATAGTTCACACCCTACACCGGTCTCCCTCGTTACCCCTCCTTAGTTGCCTCCTTATTTAAAGCCCTTGTGTTTGGCGTCTTGTTCTGCACCGTTTTGTGATCCTACCGTTATGTCTCGTCTGCCCCGTGAGTTAATTTAGTTAAAGTTGAGTTTTGACTTTGTTTTTGGTTCTGTTTTCCCTTCTCGGGGGATTTTCAGTTTTCAAGTTGTTTGATTAAAGACTTTTTGGTTAAGAATCATGACAGATGTTTGTTGCTGACATTATAAAATTATTGTTTATTTCTCCCCTGACAAGTAGCACAAAACATAGTTTTTCATATTGTTATAAATTTCAATTTGTTAATTTACCTGATATGTAAGTAACTAGGTCTACATTGTTTTGTCTTTTTTTTGCAATAAACATTTTGAATGTGCTTTGAAACATTAAAACAATTAATGCAAAACAGCATATTTTATTATTTTAATTCTAGTGCAAATACAACAATGTTGATATGTCAATATCAATATATCAATTTGGTATATCAAGTCCTAAATTGTATTAAAACTTAAGAATTAAGTAATAACATTTTTTTTTAAATAAAACGACATTTGTATAAACTTCAGTTGCCTTAATGGCAAAGCATTTGAGAAACACCAGACGGTTGTAACCAGAAACTATCAGGTTTCTATACTTAAGTCAGTGGTGCAGTGTGAGAATTAGACTCTGTCTCCTGCAGCATGTATGTTTCAGATGAATGAACGTATGCTTTACAACACTTTTCTCCAGCATATGATTAACAGCAAACCTTCATCAAAATGTAACATTATCCAGAAAGTGTGTTTATCACCAGATCTCGCCCATCATATATACCGATAAATATGTAAAACAAATCAATGTAAAATCGGGACGAATGCTCAAAACATTTAAAGATTGTTACGGTTCATAAACACATAAAGCACAGATAACATCATGCAGTTTGCAAAAAGAACCAATAACATAAGCGAGCAGCCCATCTTAGTCCATCGTTCATGCTTAAATACATGCCTATCATTAAATCAAAAATCTCATTGGAATGCACTCAAATACATTCACTATAATTCACCCTCTCAAATGTGGAAGATGCGATTATGCAGATTGCTGGTTATGTCAACCAAAAGTGAGAGAGGGAGGAGAAAAACACACATCTGAAGTGTTGAATATTCAACGTAAAGATGCGGCTATTAGCTTAAAAGGATAGAAGCATAAACACGGCTCTAATTTCCGATTTTTTCCGAGAAATTTCTCTGGAATATTAGATCTGATCGGGCTGTGATAGCAGAGAAACGCAGACCTGTTAATTAAAAAAGAAAAAAGTAATTATTTGTCATGTTTCTCTTGTTTTCTGAATGCCTGCACCTTGTCGCCCAAAGCAATATCATTTGATATGAACATGTTATTTACTCAAGGTAAATATTCATTTATGTGGCCATGCTTATATAAGCTGGGACCTCATTAGAGACATACAATGCGGGGCATCCCATGATTCCCATCAACCAATCCCGCGTATATGCCACCGGTGAAGGGGAGGGATGCTGGCAGATGGCATTCGAGGTGAGTGACAAGCAAGCAGGGAATGAGGAGAGAGATTTCTACACTATCTTTTCTACACACTTCTTCCCTATGTAGCCTGTGAGTGTCATTTATCAGATGCCTGTTATAAGCCGCAGAGACCTCCTAATGACTGTATTTCCATATAGTGGTCAGGGCTAATCCCGGAGGCCAGGCCATAACACTGCGCTTAAAGACATTACGGCAGCGCTTCATCTTAAAATGACCAATAAATACAGCCAGACCTTCTCTGATCTCCGTAACTCTGAAATGTATGTGACTAACGGGTCTAAAAAGTCATAGACAGCAATAGACTATGTTCTTTCATTGTCGCTGAACTGAAAGCGTATAGCCTTGAACTTCTCATTTACTTTCTCAAGGGCCAGATTACCCAGACGAAAACTTGCGGGGCCGTACCTCAAGGCAGGAAATCCCCCCTGAACTGGACAATGGGGAAAACAAACTGATGCTGGGAGATCAGTAAAACTTAAATGCTGACAAAATGAACACTATTCCAATAAAATTCAAACATCATTTTCTTGAAAAATGACAAAGTCATTTTGAAATGGACTGGTTATCAAAAAACATATTAAAATATTTCATGTTTACCTTAAAGCTACAGTAAGTTTTACAGTTTTGTAGAGGCTAGAAATATCAAGCTAGTTTTGAACGCTTGATCTAAGAAGTAAACTGTCGTGTTTACAATGGTTGCAATAAGAATTCATCACTATCGACAAAATTATGTTTTATTAACCAAGTTCGGGAGGAGCACGTCCAGATAACGAACACGGCTTGTTTGTCATAATCAATCGCACCAAACAGATAATCAACCCGGCTGGCTTTCCATGACCAATCATACAATCAGATAACTAACCCAGCTGGTTCCCAAAACCAATCTCACCCATTACCCGCAAGCCAACCCTCACAAATAGACAAACCACCTTACCTTCACCATCTCTAGTGTTTTCAGCACCCCTCCTCCACCCCGTCTCCTCACCCACAGTTCAGCACCTTAAGGCCCGATTCACATTTCGCATCTAAAACTGAGCGGAAAACGCGAGCTGCACTACGTTCTCCTTTTTACCAAAGCACCTGCACTCTCCTGACGTCTGTCGTAGCTAAGCAATGATGGCCACGATAGCCGTTGAGACGAAGAGGTAAAAACTAAGGATATATGGATTATATGCACTGAAAATACATTGCAATAACTCTGCTACTAGATTTAGTTATGCTGTGATCATCTTTGTCTCCATTTTCATTGAGCTTGTCTATATTGGCTAGTTGGTTCTTGTCACATGACCTGTGGTGACCTGGCGCCATTCTGAAAAATTGAGTTTTTTTTCATCTCGATGCGGCGCCGACGCTCAAGAACAATAGAGCACATCACATCGGCCCATATTTACGCACGGCTGCCGCGCGTCTACATTTAAAATAACGCAAATGGCACAGAAAAGACGAGGCTCCCCTATGACCAGTCATTATTGTATGCAAGGCGAACTTGTGAAACGCTTAATTCTGAAAAGTATGCGAGGTTCACGGCATAAACGTAAAATCATTGTTGTTGCTGTTACTTTTGACATGTTCATGAATGTACACCGGTCTGTTACTGCGGGGACATTTCCACGCCTCTAAACATGCCGCGGCACAAAACGAAACTTGTTGCTTTACCTGTAAGCCATATGACCTCTTGGGCGGCTTGGCCAAAGAAAGCAGCAAAAGATTCTAGACCTTCAGTACCAATGTCTCACTACGCGAGACTACAAATAATACAACATCAGCAGCCATTAATATATGTAATACTGACTTTACATTTATTAATTGGGCAGATTCTTTTATCCAAAGCAACTTACAATTGAGAGAGAATTTAAGATTTTTTCAATAAGCTAAATAATAATTATGTTAACAAGCCATGCCTTTGGGGTAGTCACCAAAGAAAAGAAAATGATGTCTTCAATTTTATCTATTATCATTTTACTTAATCAATTTCAATATGATACCAAACCCGCTTTGTGTTTGTTCGTGAAAAGAGTCCTCATGAAAAGCCAGCTATAGAATAATCCTCTGGACAGCTAGAAGTGATTGTGAAACAGCAAACTGTGTCATGTTTTGGGAATGTGACTCCAGATGGATCAGCCGTAGATGAAATGAATCTGCCAATGGTGTGGCAGGGCAGATTCAAGAGGTCAGCAAGACGACACCTTATCCAGACCGACTGTGACGTAACGGCAGCATCCTGCTGTGTTTCAGCACGAGCGCCTGTGCATGAGGGACACAGAAAAAGAGCCGTGCTTTCATCTTCCACCGATCAAATAAAGCAAAAGCAGCCTGGCACGGAAAACACGCGGAGCCAATCGGCCTGATTGTTAACAGATGCGCCAGATAACACTAGAAAAAGATAGATGTATTAAAACATACAATGCCTCAAAGACGGCGCATATTACGGCTTGTGAAGTGAGATAGCGTGGTTTAGGATGCTATCACCCACAGTCGATGTGTGGAGGATAATTGCGAGTTTTATCTTTCAATAACTCTAATAAAATTCTCTTATTTTTCTAAAGCCGGCCGATGAATCTGTGGGGATAATTGCTGTTTTCTTTGGACGGTGCACATATGCTTTGGCACATGGAGCATGAAAAGCGTGAGAACATTGAGATGATGAAAGGCATCTCAATATCGATATTTAAATGGAGAAGTGTCAACGGATCCAAACACTTTGAAATTGAACAGGAGAATGGGGTGACCAGGGTTAGGCAAAATGCCATATGTGTCCATGAGAGCAGATGTCTGGTCAGGAGGGCGATAGTGTTAAAATAACACAATATCCCCAATAATATTTAATAAAATGCTAAAAATAAGGAATTTTAAACAACAGCAAATCAAAGCAGTACATGAAACAAACTTCTACTCATAAAAAAAACTTCATAAAAGAAAGATGACAAGGAGCTACATTTCTTTAATAACATAGATTACTATCACTATTAATTATTCAATTTTTCTCCAATATTCAGCCACCTGACCTGAATAATGTGCCCCAGTTTAGCCATGTTGACATTATCCATATGTTTCCTTTTGATGGTTTAGATTCATTAAATGTGTTTTGTAAATGTAAATGTGATTTAACTATTCAATGAGATGGCATTTTTAACACATGCATGTAAGATATGATCTGAACATTACTTTCAAAGTCTTTATATTGTCCTAAAACGGCATAAAAATCCCCAAAGTATAAATCAAGCAACCAAATAATCAATGCCACAAACATTACATGGTTACCCTCTCATTTAGCCATCAAGCGCCAGTGGCTGTCTCGGTTTGGCTTGGCACAAAAATATAACGTGGAATATCACACCCTATTGGTCTGAGGGTTGGTGGTGACTCGGTACTTCTGGTCGATACTCATTCTTCATCGTTCAGTTCAAGACCTTTGGCCCACTGGTAGAATTAATGAGAACTTGATTGTGCCAAAAGACTTTTGTCTCCTATCTCTCACCATTCAGGGATTGAAACGTAGTATCATCGTCTTGCACGTGCACACCGGTCATTGCTTCGGGCTTCATTTCCAATCAGATTAGAGGCGAGCCGTTGAACAGATAACTCACTTTCCAAAATCTACTCTCACTTTGCATTGCTGAAGATAATTAATCCATTAAAATGTCATTCATTCAGTGAGCAAATGAATGTCCTGGAGGTGCTACAGGACTCGATTTAGCGCAAGTAGCGTTAAGCAGTCAATGATTGACACTCGCTGGGCACTCCCGCTTTCCATTCACAGGGGTACAAATTTTTCTATAAATGAAAACCTTTATCTGTCTCAACCGTTTTGGATTTTTGCATATGTCATGGAGGAGAGCTGAAGGGCAGTCGATGTGTAAAGATCACATCACTGGTCTACATTTAGAAGTAAAGTTACTTCACAGATGAATAGATACATCATATCATTATAATGTTTCTTTATTTATTGTCAATAGATCTGGGAGGATAGTAATAGTTGTTTTCCTAAAAAAAATCACCAAAAGCATTAAAAGCTTTACAGATTACTTAATATCAGGCAGGCAGGAAGTGCTTCAGAGAGAGAGAAAGAGAGAGAGAGAGAGCAGCTAAGGATTTACAACCAACAGAGCATGTATAACTAAACCAAATGGTAAAGGAAATGTTTGCGATCAAACTACATATCGCCGCTGTCCTTCCAAAACCTCAAACCTCAAAATTTTCCCCTCTAAAATGTCAAATTAAAACGCTTGAATACTGTGTTGTACTTTTTATTGGTTAGAAAAGTTCAAAACCCAGTGAGAAACATAAAGGGTGACTACTAATAATAAAAATGTAGGGCAAAAAAATACATAAAACAAAATATGCAGATACCCTAGGATTCAGAATGAAATATGTTTTTCTATAAAGCACAGAAAATAATTTAACTGGGTGCAGAACATTTTATTTTACAGAAACTGTAATACATAAATGACACTATTAATTTGTCCCTAAATTTCCCCTCTGTTTATGTGAAGCGGGTGGTAGTGGGGAAACAGGAGAAAGGCAGATCTAATTCCAACAATAAATGGCTCAAAACGTGACTGTTCCAATAACAAGTTGTGAAAGCTGACAAGTCGAGGACGGCCAGGAGACGAGACCCCGCAGGATTAGAGAAGAGAGCTCTGACAGGTGGTATGTGAGAGTGAAACCCAATTACTAGAGAAAGCTCTCTCACATAAACCCGCACACACACACACACAAGTGCAAACAGGCGGTGTGGGTTATGGAAAGAGTCCCCAGGTGATTAAGGCTCAGTATCTCTCGGGAAATGTGTCGCTTTGCCCTAAAAGCTTCTCTTCACACCTGTAGAACAATCAAAATCTCCCGATAAAGTCAAACCAAACTGCTAAAATAAGGATCAGGAGATGAATCAAAAGAACAATAGATGTCAAGAAGACAGAACTACAGGGATGTGCAAAAAATACCTGGAAACATCTTCACGAGGAGTGCCTGAATCTAGACTGAATATCTACATATTATCAAATTATAAAAAAAGAATAACAATAAAACTTTAAATCTGGCGCCAATCCGGTGTGATAAACTCCCTGTGCATATTATCTGTACCCATCACCTCCAACTTATTATGGTTTTCAGTATGAAAACAGAAATACATTTTTTTCACCATACATTCTTTAATTTCATTGCCAATCTCCATTTGCCTGACATTTCAATGGATCTGAAATGAAACAGCTTCAACCTAAAAGTCCTTCATTCACAAACAGATTGAATAGATTTTCAATGCATCCGTCCTGTCTACTGTCCCCACAATGGTACATTAAGCCTCTAATGGACAAAGAGTCTCGGAAGATTCATTAATATGAAAATGGCTGGTGTTTGGGATGAAATTAGCGGCCGCTCCAAATACAAATTGCGGCAGACTCCCGAGAGCCTGGACTATAATTGACTGAACTGTGAATCTTCACACATCTCTCCCACCAGATTAAAGGCCAGAGAAAGAGAAGATGACACATAAGGTGTCGCGAGACACAGAGAGAATGTTGTGTTAAATTTGCTGATTGCTACTTTCTCTGCAATTTTATTTCTTTATTTGCTTTACGAGTGCATTACGGCTGTAAGATTGAAATAAGGTAGAAAGACAAAAAAATAGATACATTTATCAAAAAATGTGATAAAGAATAGAAGCAAGCATGCTTTTCCAAACTCATCCGGATCCAGTGGTCATATCTTGAATCGAATCATTTTAACAGTCTCAGATAAAATCCGGTGGCAGCTGTTAAAGATAAGCACAGGTGGAGGCGTTTCATTTTTGGGGTGCTATGAAAGGTAAGATGTGCTGACTCAGAACCGTATATCATTGTCTGTTGCACTTTTCATACAAGTGAAGTGAATGATAACCAGGGAATGACTCCAACATAAACATACATCATAAAATTGGTGAAGAAAATTCCAATCGATGTGTGGGTTTGATCCCAGGGGATTGCACATACTTATAAACAAATGTATAAGATAATGCAATGTAAGTCGCTTTGGATAAAAGCGTAGGCCAAATGCATACATGTAAATGTAAATAAAGGAACTGAAAATAATGACATTGACTGATAGCATCCTTTACTTATTTAAGTTTAAAAGGTATAGTGATGATGATGATTATACTGTAATTGTTTTTAATATCTAAAAATGTGCCGATATATCGGACAATAATCCGTATCGGTTGATAAAAGCAATTTTGGCTGATAGTTTAAAACAGCAGTTTATCAGGGTCGATATATCCTGTCAATCAAAAGAAGATGTTCTTTATTTAGAAAATGTTAAGAAACATCACTAGTTTAGTATCAACCGTCATTATATGAATTAATAACATTCAGAAAGTTGAGAAATATTAATTTAATCTTTAGAATCGGTATCGGCAGATATGACTTTGGATAATCACCTATCAGTATCGGTGAATCTCTATTAATAATCATTTTGGCCAAAACCATTGTGAAGTGGAAACCTGATATTGTGATAGCCCTCTTTCCATTTTGGAATTCTCCGAAAAAAAATGGGATAACCTTTTGTCTAGTTGTTGTGTGTTTAATAAATGTTTGAGTTTATACAATTGCAAATTATACAGACATAACTGTCGGTTCCAAACACTCAGTCAAATTGTTCAATGGCCATCTTGGCAGGGATGCCAGATCTGCGTTACAAAATTCAATGACCAATTAAAAGTAGCCATATGTCCCTATTCCAAACAGTTGTCTCTGTATTAATTTCACTCTAAGGAGGTCAATGTTTTGACTCCTCTGTATAGTAAAAGGTTTCAATTATTGAAAAAGCAGAATAATCAAGAACTATTAGCTTACTAACAATAAAAGAAATCTCGAAAAGCAAATGACTGGGAAACACTAAGAAGGTCTCAGTTAAAACACAGGGTCAGGTGGTCTTCCATCTCACTAGCCTACATTCGGCAAGGCTTTAGTTAACAATAACTTTCATGATGAAAAGCACCGGCCAGATCAAGACACCTGAGCATTTGCACAGCATTTCATTAGCTAGTCTTCCTGGAGGTTGCGGCCTGACCTCTATGTCAAGCTATCGAGGAGTCCTGCGTTGTAATCAGCACCCATCCTCGGCGTACGCCATCAGCAGAGGGTGCTTCACCTGAGAGGTGATCAGTGAAAAGGGCACTACAGAAAAACGTTCACTCAGATCACAGATAAGAGCACTCATTTTGCTCTTCGAAAGGCTTGCCGTAATGAGGTGACTTCCCTGTGACCTCATGCAACATTGATGAATTACAAGAGATGCCGGCCAACAATTAAACGGCTCTTCAAAGAAAGAACAACGAGAAGGCTAATGTACTCATAATGTTTTCAACAAAGTGGACACTTGCTTGCTGTGTCTGAGCGCAAAAATGTTCCAAGCATGCCACAAATGGACGCTATTGGTCTGGAGGTCAAGGCTCGCATGGTGCTCGGGTATATGAACGGAGCGTGTGCGCCGAGAGTTTGTGTCTAGTGTTGAACAGATATAATTTC
The DNA here is from genome assembly GCA_029783895.1 of Triplophysa bombifrons. Classification (NCBI taxonomy): domain Eukaryota; kingdom Metazoa; phylum Chordata; class Actinopteri; order Cypriniformes; family Nemacheilidae; genus Triplophysa; species Triplophysa bombifrons. Next base: position 13,483,018 of record CM056455.1, read on the forward strand.
ACAGCTCCGTCCTTGGATTTCACCAGCCAAGAGCTCTTATAGTATTCATGTATGATGCACCACGCGCTGGAGCAGGTTAACCGGCAGGTCAGACTTCATGACTGTGTAATGAAGGCAATATGTTCAGGCTTTGCGAAAAGTAAACTTTCAGCCAACCACGTTTTTTCTTCCTGAAATAAGATGACATTAAAGTGAGATGTGTGTAATCGGCAGCGCATTAAAGGGAAAAGTTTAACCTCCAGCCAGAAGTCTGAAATACATAGAGACTCTGCATTTAAATTGGGGTTCTGCCACTAACCCACTCTTTTTATCAGTCTAAATGAAACAGTGAGACCTATGAGAATGTTCAAAATCTCCTTAGCGAGAGAAATCTGACACATAGGAAATTATCATTACTTAACAGCCGGCATGCATGGAATTATAATGAGAAGGTCCACAGTTTATCATATCCTATGTCTTCTGTAGGTTTTTCCATTAAGAGGTGATGTGAAAACAAACATCACGATTACTGTTGTCCATACAAGATGATTTGAACAACACCTATGACACGTGTGCTGCCAATATTTAAAGCGATCACGTTTTCATTTGACAAATGATGAAATGATCAAAAAAGGCTGAAAATCCCCCTACACTGGAGAAAAGACCCAAGCCAAATTTTTTTTTTCATAACAATGTGATGGATTCTATTGGTGGGATATTATCTGGCGGATTAATCCAATTGGAATAATGGCCAAACACACAACAAAAATGAATTTTGCTACGGTTTAAATGGAAAAAGATAACGGTTTATCATTATGGTATCTAAATGGAAACCATTAGAATTTCTGTGATGGTTTCTGTTGGGTTACAGTTGATTTATCAAGTGTGTTATACATTGAATGCGCTCTATACAATGCATATATGTAGATACCTACAGTACAGCACTGCAGCATCACAGTGACGGTTCTGCCTAGACCAACACCACTTAAATTATCTAAAGAAAACGTAAAGATCTTGTTTTGCAAGTTGTATGCAAGGCCCTTCACGTTCTCACATAATCAGTGCTCTCCAATCTGACAGGTGCTTTTGCCATTTCAAAGATGGTGGGGCAGAGGGTCTATAAATCACACATCTGTTCCGCTAAGCACATCTAATACCCCTAAATGACTCCTCAGGAAGAGTGTAAGACATCACTCAGGATCCAACCTTAACCTCCCAAATCACACAGTCATTTGCCACCCCTGCAAAACCTCTCCAGCACCACAAAAAAAACAGTTAAGAGGCAGTAAATTGGGGAGGCAGGACACTAGACGGGTACAAGAGATATATGGCTGTAAAGTCAGGGGGGGGTGATGTGGTTGGTAATGGAGGAGTGGATAAAGTTACTCGGGGAACTGTGGAAAGAATGCTCCGGGTTTAACATGAGTTAAGATCATTTGACAGCAGGAGTGGCATCATTTTGATTAATAGAAATGAACTTACTGATCCCCTTATTTACTACTACTAATGATAATTATATTATTATTACTATCATTATTATTGCGGTTGTTATCTTAAACAAGTACTTTAACAAAAACCCCTAACAATGTTGGCACGTATGGTACAATAATCAACCTCTGTAAACAAATACATGAATAAATAAACAAAAATCTTTTCATTAAATGAATCATTATCTTTATTATATAACACAAGAGAAGCTGTTGACTTAGCTTGACTAAGTATTGAACCCAGAATGTTTCTTTAACATTTCTCAAATCACATAGAAAACAGCAATAGCAGTGTGATGTATTTAGACAATGGTGGCACAAGTCTGTGAAAGGTACAGCGTGTGGAAGAGGGAGTTGGCTCACAGAAAACGTGTCACTTCATCCATCTGTCTGTATTTAAGGGGAAGGTGGATGGTGGTCTTTTGAGACCGCACTTGGCATTTTCATCACCAATGAAAGACATTTTGCCTGGGAGTGGTGACGCAATACACAGGGCCTGGAGAGCAAGACTATTCTTACCTCCCATTTAAAAGCATCACGCTCAATTGTGAAAAACTATTTCACAGTCTAACCTGTTCATGTAAAGGAAATCAACGGAGTTTGTCAATCTTCCAGGAAAGAAAGAAACGACGACCTAGTACAGTGCCCCGCTGCTTTCTGCGAGACAAATAGACGCATCAAAGCGGCGACACGCAATTAAAAATACTTGCTGAGCATGTGGATATAAAAAGGACAAACAGTCAAATTGTTCAAATCAAATTAGAACATAAAAAGATATAACTGTTCTCATGTGCGTACACAAGCGCCTACATTTCTAATTAGCATTTAATTGTTATTTCCTTTCATTTAAGGAAAAAAATCATCACTTTTTAATTTGAATGTAACAGAGCATAAACGTAACCTATACATATGGGGACAAAATTACAACCTCAATTAACCCTCTGCAAATTAAAAGTGCTTCTCGCAGCACTTCTGTCTGCCGTCTTTGGGATTAACAGTGTCCTCCGCTTCTGGGGCTCAGAGGGGGAACACACAGCATTACCGCAGTGTAAATTTAGAAGGCCCTCAATGAGGGGGTCGTACTCTTAGTCCTGTTATCTATTGACAAAATACAGCCGAGGAAAAAAATAAGATACCATTCCAAATTTTCATTTATAATCAGCGTTCCTAGATGTATTGTGGCTGTTCGTGTCTAGTATCTTGTTGAATTTCAACAAAATCAAACCTCACGGAGTGTCAAAGTCATCCAAGAGCAGTTTGAAAGGTTCACAGCATGACAAGATGCATAATAACTGTGATAAAAATCAAGGTTATTAGATAAAAAAAGTAACTTTTCCTAAATACATGTATAAATATTACTTTTGCATTATTTTATACATATATTGAAAGTAACACATTTTTTAAATCAGTCTCAGAATTGGTCTCTTAATTTCTTGTCCGCGGCTGTATATGATCTCAACTATTTACACTTTGACAGCACAGTTGGTTGAAATAATTATATTCACATTGGTCAGTCACAACATTTTTTAATAACAATTAATAACTTAACCGGATAATGAATGGCTCAGCCGGTAATGTATTACATTTATCAGTAACCCTTCAATTAGTTTGTATTTATTGACATTTGTAAATTAAATGGCTATCGTGTATGAGCAATATACTTTTTGGTCAAGTGTTACCTACTTTTCCAGCATTTATTAATCTTTGTAAATGTAGTTAACTAATGTCAACTTTTGATTTTAAAATGTATTAGTAAATGCGTATATTAACATGAACTAAGATGAATAAATGCTGTAATAGTAGCTACTGTATTGTTCATTGTCAGTTCATATTAACTAATGCATTAACAACTGTTAACTAATACAACTTTATTGTAATGTGTTACAAACTTATGTGGTTAGCCACCATGTAATATTGTTATGTACAATGTACTTCCATGTACATCAACCTGTGGATAGATGCACCGGCTGGATGTACATCATCTTTTACTCATTAGCTTAGTTTCTTTCCACTTTCATGATCGGTCTAACAATCAGAAGTCCAAACAACTTACCTCTAGATGTTCCAGGATATATGGTGGGTTGGTCATGCCCAGGCGAAGCATTGCGCCCTCTGGAATTTCCTTCACCAGTTCCCAGAGCAGCGACGGCAGGTCGGTGCCAATATCTCTGCCGTATGCTCCGGTGTCTTCACTGGTCAACCAGATCTCACAAACACCCTCTGCAAGACAAGAAGATCAATGCTTACTGCTTTATACAGAGCGAGCCAAGCAAGGATACTTAATTGGGCCAAAAGAGATAAAGTGAAATCTTTTCTTGGCACAAACACACAAGTAAAAACATCTAATGACACAAATTATTGATAAAACGTGTTACACCTAAACACTTTAAATGAATGACTTCAACGTGTTAACTTGAAATTGCATGAATAAAAATGAATTTATCCAAGGGGAATACAGTATATCTGTCAACATGCTGAAACCAAATCAACAGTTTAAATGAAGTGTTGATGCTGTCTTAGATAGCAGCTGTCTTGGTAGGCCATGAACAGCAAGGGTATATAACAGAGCTTCTTAGACTTTAAATTCCTACAGAGAATTACAACTGACAAGTGTCATTTGGTCCATAAATTGAAACGGCGATGGAGGCGCTGCCCCAGTAAGCACGCTCTTGGAATTCAATTCTCCACTAGCACCTCTTACGAAAGCGGCGGACACATTTCAACCTCCATGTATCATTTCTTGCTTTCCAGAGCAAACGTCGGCACCAGTGAATGAAGACAGCGGACAGTCGCCCCTCTGAGTGATAAATCTTCTGAGCTTTCTTAAACAGATTGCGGGAGAATTAATAAGTGGCCTTTGACTGGGCATCATCATCCGGCCGGAAAACGGCTGACGTTTGGCGCATCATTTCGTGTCCACACATCAAACCCGAGAAGCTCCGTTGGACTTGACTTAATACATAGTGATGTCATTAGAGACGGCAAAGCCATTATGACACATTGGTCACAGCGAGCCCTCTAAGCGAATGGGAGCACGTGAGCGTGCTCATAATTGAAAGGAAGTCAGCGTTAAGTTTAGATCTGTTCAGATGGAGATCATTAGTGGCGCCGCTGATGGGTGGCCTTCTGTCTGCATTATTAATCCACCGTCACTGAATGGGAAGTGAAGGTTAGTGCTTACTGCACATCACCTGATCATTATAATGCCATTGTCTTTATCCTCTGAAACGTTCAGACTGCTAATGGATGTTTCAGAGCTGCTTCATTGACTTGAAGGGTCAAAGTGAATCTATAGTCTGGATCATGAGGAAATTAGTATTTATGCGTGTCACAGGATAAGGACTGTGCTGCTGGTAAAATAGCTGAAGGTTTGAGATACTGGAAACTTCCTTAGAAGGTCTAAGTAGGCAGTGGGCGACAAGACAGCCAACCAGGTTTCGGAACCGTGTTCGAGAGAAACAGACAGGGACGAGGTGCTACGACACCATTTTAACTCAAATCCCTGGTGGAATCATTACAGGAGTCAGAAATGTCCATTTCCAACACTTCTATTCTGTGCTCCATACTTTTATCTTTAATGGGGAGGGGTTGAGGTGCTCTGCGGATCCAGGGTGAGCCCGCAGTTCATGTTAAGCACAGGTGAGGTGATAATGAGAGAGATATGCCGTGTCCAGCCTCACAGGACCCACAGTGTAACGTCAATATTCCTACAAACATTGCTCCTCTCACCGGCACTTGCATGTGTAACGAGACTCGACTGCATACGTGTGACTAAACAAGGGACTGTTCACACTAATTATCAATAAAACACCTTTCTGTTCCATCTTCTATAATTCACTCCACTGCTTACACTGGGACTAAACGTGTCATTGTCTTATGAAGAACATTGAATAAAACTAGAAAAAGGCTGAAAACATCGGCACGTTGTGCTTGGTTATGCAACTGCAATTTTCAAGAGAGTAACAAGGGTGACAAGACTCTGATTTATTACACACTAAAATAGGAAAAGGTGTTGAATTTGGTGTTAAATAAATAAATGGGGCAACAGACACAAGTTAAACGTAACACAGATTGTGTTGTTTTTAACACCATCAATTATAGTGTGTAGAAAACCCCACATTGGGTTCAAAATGTCATTTTTAGAACGAAACTATGAAATGAATTTGCAATTTATTTATTTAACAGATTTGTTTATTTACATATTTATTAAGTTATAAAAGCTGAGGTCGTAAGTCTACGCACAACTTGCAAAACCTGTAAAATGTTGAAAATGTATCCAAAATGTATTCCAAGAGAAATCCTAAAATGTTTTTATCGAGTACGACCCTGAAAAAGTTTTTTTCACATAACTGATGTTTGTAAATAGGCCACTAACAGATTAACTAAAGAATTTACAAAAATAACACACAAAAAAATAATTAATACAAATAATACATACAAATAAATAAAAAAACAATAGATAGACCTAATTTGCATTTGCAAAAACAGATAATTCAGTTTAAAACAAACATGTTTTTATTGTGAATTCCAAGTCCTATCAAACTGCAGTTGGGTTGTTTTGATTAAGCAATTTTAACTCAAAAATTCATAAGGTAATAAAAACATGACTTTTGAAAACTGACTTCTGTTTTTGCAAATAAACTCTTCAGATAGTTTAAATAGGTGGATAATTGAGATAGTTAAAAAAAAAATTCATAGCTGGAAAAAGCATCGATATGCTACATTGTTTAAATTTCCAGCATCTTCTGTATATTTGATACATGATTCAATGATGTGAAGATCCTCATTTTTACACAGATGACAATTGGTACATTCATACTCAACATTTGGAAAAAGTGCACACCATCCGCGAAAATGACACATTTGTGTAATTTTTTGTTATGTCCTTATATACACAATTTTTTTGTTTTCCAGAAAAAAATATACAATTTAAACCGACCATCCTGTTTAATCTTGATTAAAACCAAAATGGCCAAAACCATGTTTAATCTCATTTACTTTACAGGCTTAATATCTACACAAAATAAAGTGTTCAGGCTTATTACACGGCTCATTAGATTGCTTGATCTGATTGGCCATTCATGACTTTTGCAGGTTCGTTATTCCCATGTAACAACCGCTCAAAATTTATAACACATGGTAAGCCGGATACAGCAAATAATTTTGACAGGTTTTTTGACAAATTAAATATAAATATGTCTTTTAATAACAAATGACGTTATATGATTAAGCCAAATCGCTTTTTCGTGACATTCGAACATAGTTTCTTACTCAAATTTTTCAAATTTACATTTCATGTCCAGATTTTTCTCATGTGGCAAGTACCGTGTAATAAGCGGGATAATGTACAAGCAGCCGGCTGTTATAGTTAAATAAGCCCCTTCAGTGCGGATCCAGATCAAACTGTCGGGGGTTATTTCTGCGATAACAACCGGCTGCATGTACATTGTCCCCTAACATGGAACGCACCTTGTTTCACATCGCAAAATCACCGTCTGTGCCGACAGTTGCACACGGGCTGGGTCACGACACCACGGGTGCAATGTAATCACACGTAACCTCACAGAACAGAGTCAATTAACCCTGGTGACGCAGCGGGTGGCTTTTCGTAAGAATGCACTGAAAACAGGATGCACACGCGTTGCCCCGTCGCATTTCCATTACCTGAATCCTCATTAAACATACCCGATGTTGTTCTGCCACACCAAAGTGCAGTTTCCAGCATGAGCATGTGTCACGTATTGATGTCATCCTTGCATAGGGCAATTCCCTTTTCCATCAAAAGAGAAACAGTGGAGGGGAAAGAGTAAGTGGTATGGAAACAGGAGTGGTGTGGAAAGTGTCCCTGGCTCACGGGGAGTGGCACGCGGCAGCGGTTTGAATGCGTGGAAGTGTGCCGTGTCAGGAAACAGCTGGATTTAGACTTCATCTGCCTTTCCTGTGCAAAAACTAGCTACTCTGTGCTTTCAGCTCTGAAACTGGCTCTGCAGGGTCAGTGGGTTTGTGTACAGCAGACGGTGTATGATTTCAGGGCCGCACGCGTCCTAGCAGCCTGCAGCTTTACGGGAGCCCGTTTCCACGCTACGCCTCAAATCCCCGCTCTGCGTGGCATGTGTTATCTAAACCTGGTTGTGTAAGGCGCATTACAGTGTCCCGGATCTCTTGCACATGCTCGGAGTGCTGAGAGGAAACTGCTTTTTGAAGCTCACGCTTTGAAGAACATGTCAGAACCAATCAGCTTCTCTCAACGGGAGGTTTAGTAAACTGCATTGTGGAGGTTGGAATCGTGTTAAAGCGATACAGTCGGCACTTGAAATGATTCAAGCGACAAGTGAAAAATAAAGCTAAATTGTTAATTGGCTTTTAAAACACTCATGTGAAGCTGTAAAATAGTGCTTCATCTGCGAGTCCCAAGCGTGTGAATAATTAATATCACTTAATGCTTTTAAAGCTGTGTTGTGCAAACACTGTAAAGTGCTCGCACGGGTTTAGAGAGCACGGCTGAAGTGGAGCTCCGGCCCGGTGTTAGATGTGGATGGGCATCGGGGACGGTCAAGTCCTCATCACATCACAATCATCACTATGCCTCAAGTCACAAAGTGATGTCATCGCTTTATTGCTGCTCTTACGTGTACACAGATATTAACACTGCATCCAATGTGGCACATGATATGCACTGGACAATTTCTTTGAAAAAACAGCGCAGCACATTTAAAAATATAAAAACGTTTTTTGGTTCGTTCTGAATTTGGGGATGGTTTGTAAAGAAAATAAGGATTAAAGACCCCCTTAATATCACCACTAGGTGGGTTTACATCAGGACCGCTCAGGCACACTTACTGTCGACCTGCCCCCGTCTCCATTTGTGTACAAAGGTCTTCCCTCCTCTAGCTATGATTAGTATTCTAGAAAAAAACTGAGGACTGTGGCATGAAGGGAAAGGGGTTGTCTGCATATTTATAGCAATTATCAGCCCTGCTCCATCCTCCACTCCATAATTCTCCAAAACGCCGCTGCTGTTTTCACATAATCCTCCACAGTGTTATTTTGCTCAATCTGCATGATAAATATTCTCTAACCGTGGGCGATACTGCCTCTATAGATCTTTATTCACGCTCAGATTAGTTTTGTCTCCAGGCATTTTCCCCTTCCAACGGTCTTCCGCTTTATACCGCACAGGGAACTGTAGAGCTGTAATCCAAAAATGCATACACAAACACACGCATGCCAGCTTAAGGGGATTTTTTTACCTAAAAATGAAATTTTGGTAAATATGAACTCCAAGTCCACACAGAGATGTTGTGGAGTGGATCAATCAATTCAAAACAAAATCGCTGCTGTTCACAAGTTGTTCATAGATCATCGTGTCTCTCATAAACCTTAGTTAACAGAGAACTAAATTGTAAACCATGCATTTCTAAATAACAATTTTTGTTGTGCAAAAAGCAATCATATGTGCAATTCCAGCGTTATGGGTGTGACATTTTCAGTCAAAACTATAGAAATATGAATTTGTAATATTGTATGTATTATGTATTAGCTTTCCTGTAACACTTTGGTAAGAGCATGGTGTTATCAACACCAAGGTCATGGGTTCGATCCCAGGGGATTCCACATATTTAGAAACAAATGTATAGGATAATGCACTGTAAGTCGCTTTGGATAAAAGTGTGTGCCAAATGAATAAATGTAAATGCATTGTATGTATTACCAATTTACTGAAACATCTCTTTATATTTGACTAAACCCCAGATGATAGATTACAGACATCAGACAAATATCATTCTATGAACAAGTTTCTATTTTAAAAGAGGACAAATTGAATGCGTTGAGGACGTAACAAAACAGGACGCACGTTTTGCTGACAAAATCTGCTATAGGATTTTTGTGAATTGAAATGCACATATCAGAAGCAATATACCCAATGAAAAGTGATGTCTCTTCATCAAAAATAAAAGTTAATTGACTGACAGTCCACTTAACTGTCTCTATAAAACAATGATTTATAAAATAAAACTAAGGCTAAAAAACAGACTTCAAATGGTGATTTAAACCACCATATATTGACATCTGCCCTGCCTGTATGGTCAAAACCCTGATTTTTTTTTTGTCAATTTCAGGTTGACATTTGCTTGAATTGCACATGTGGTTATAGTCGTCTCCCTCTGTCACCTCCTCATGACTCTATGCATGTGTAGAAAAGCCATTTGCTTGATGCTGTAAATTTATACACAGGGTGACAAGCATTACTAATGGTTCAAATGCCACAATTTCCCATTCAGTCACAATCCCGAGCATCTCTAAACACAGATTGCGTTGAATGCAGACGCATGAATTAACCAGTCTTTGATGTTTCAATGAAAAGCTTCATTCTGATTAAATGAGGACTGTAATTATCAGTAATGATGTACTTCCACGGGCATTATACACAAAAAAGGATGTCAAAAACTTTATGAAGAACATGTTGAGAGAGACAAAAGCAGATTGTAAAATCAACCACTAGGAATTTGAAAAAGAATTTGGTTAAAAATAAACAAAAATCTTTTTTTATCAAGTACGTACAAAAATATAACATCATCTCTGTTAAAGACTTTCTAGGGCCCAATGAAATCCATCATATTTTCCCAAATTTCGTTTTCTTTTTTTTTTTATTTTTCTGGATTCTTTTACTGTACTATAGTAGTAATATATTTGCCCACATAAGAAATACTTCAGTAAACTATGGTATTCCCTTATAAACTATATAATTGTTTAAGTTTAAAAAGTATATATTTTGTAGTTTTCCTGGAAAATTACTAATCATTTCGCTAGACAACACCGTAGAGTCATTTCAGGCTGCGATAACACTGAAATTTGGACCTTAACCTACAGCCCCCCGTTGAAGTCCATTATATGGAGAAGAACCCTGGAAAGATTTCCTGATAAGTTTTAATCTGTTTTTAGACAGAATATATAAAGACACGGATGGCTTAGATGACATGAGGGTGAGTGAACTATCATGGAATTTTAAACTACTCCTTTAATGCACCATGACTTTGCCACATGAGAAAAAACATGTGGACATGAAATGGGAATTTGAAATATTTGATTAGCTCATTTTTACAGATTGCAGACCTTCCACGAGGAAGTCGTTTACATTCGGTTTTATGGTAAGAAACGACGTTCAAATGCCACGAACATGCAAAATTTGGTTTCATAATTTGTAAATATAATGTCTGTTTTTTAAGGATATATTTAAATTCAATTCCTCAAAAAACTTGTCAAAATGATTTGCTGCCTCCGGGTTACCGTGTGTTATTAGATTTCAGAAGATTTTGTCTGGGAATAAAAAAACTTGCAAATAAGCAACTGGCCAATCAGAATGATGAAATTCCAACAAGGCGTGTAATAACAAGGAATAATAAATACAGAAAAACAAAATTGTTCATTGTAAGGTAATGTTAGCTGATGCATTTACCTCTGTTAACAATCAGCACCTTATTGTAGAGTGTTGCTACTTTTATTACATCAGTTTTCCACAGCAGAGTTCAGTCAATCTTTTAACAGATACTGATATGCTTAATCACAGTCAACCACGATGCACAAACACCTAAAAAAAGGGACTATTTTTAGATGTCTCCATTAGCTAAGATCAGTGCTGGGGTGCAGGAAACAACTGAAAACCTCATCATTACAACATCTGCTCTGTGTAAATGACCATTAACGTCTTCGAAAACAAATCAGATCAGAGGACTGAACAAAACAACAGTCTTGCCATTACTGTATCTGCCCAAGCGTTTTATCTCCTGAGCTGAAGAATCTGTCACAACAAAGCTTTCAGTGTCTCTGAAGATGCAGCGCTGCCTGATATGTTTCTATTTACTCAGTTCCGAGGCAATTAACCAGCTAAGAAACACACGGTGGCTCTACAATTTGCATAAAATTTAGCTGTGATAATTTGCACAGACTTAAAAAAAAAGTAAGAACGATTATGTATGCGTGATGTTACTCTTTGTTTACAAGTAAATCAACATGTCCTTTAGCGTGTTTATATTCCTTACTTTTAGATGAAATCTTTTTCCAAAAGTGCAGCTACCATGCAAGCAAATGTGATCATTTTATGATTAAATGTAACTTAATAAACCTTTGTGGATGTAAGCGTTAGTTAGGTATTTATTTGTATAATCAGTTTTTTTATGTGAAAGAAAAACTAATTAGATATCTTCCAATAATATAAAACAGAAAATAGCCAAATTCCTTAAAATAATCTGTACTCTCATTAATAAGTCATTAAATATTACATAACACCTGTTGATTGAAGTACATTCAAACATGAACATTTACTGTACAAGAAAATGTGTGAAAGTTTGATGATATATACACTCACCTAAAGGATCATTAGGAACAGCTGTTCAATTTCTCATTAATGCAATTATGGTGGTGGTGTAATGGTGTGGGGGATGCTTTCTTGGCACACTTTAGGCCCCTTAGTGCCAATTGGGCATCGTTTAAATGCCACGGCGTACCTGAGCATTGTTTCTGACCACGTCCATTTCCGACCACACTGCTTCAATAGCCATTCATTCAGCTTGTTTTCTCACAGGTATTTGATTTATTTACCAAAATCAAAAGTAGCATATGTTAGACTGTTTATATCTTCCATGCTACCTTTATTTAAATCTAGACTTTAACAGATGTGTGATCACAGGTGTGTTTGTGTATAGGCAAATTAACAATGATGTCCAACACAGCCCATGCGATCAGAAATTCAAAGTCAGAACTACTGCTTCATGAGCATTACATGAAAATTTCAAGACCAGATGTCAAGAAATAAAAAAAAATCAGCAATACATGCCTAGTCTTAGCAATCTTCAAAAATATTAGGTAACATGATCTAAGGCCAGATAAGTTTGCCTGAAAGGATGTGATTTATGATTCTACATACAAATCCACTTATGAAATGTGTTTCCTAAGAAACTGTGCTGACAGGCCTCAGAAATGAGCTCTGAGCTGTCAATTCATCCTCCGGCCTATTCAACTCACTGACATCCTTTCTTACAGCCGGTAACACTGCATGCCGGCCAGAAATTCTCTCGGATCAATACAGTCCAGAAGCAGTTCCCAAAACGGCCATGAGAAAGACAGAAGGTCCAACGATACAGTCGGATACCGATTTGACAAAAATACAAACAAAATATTTACATACAGCTCAATAATCAACTAACATGAAGTGAAGCTCCACAAACGCTCTTTGATTGAAGGGCTAAATGACATGGTCAGTGTTGTTATGTGCGTGTCACACAGCACAGAATTCTGGGACATTTAATTCCCTCTATTTCCTCTGTAATTTGCCATCACACAGTAGCGCAGGAAATTGAATTGTAAATCACTCTTGCAATAGCCTGCGTTTCATTCGTCACCACTGTCTAAAGCAAAGTGGGAGGACAGATGAATGAAAATTCAAACCTGTCGGACAGATTTGACGGAAATAAAAATAAAACAAGTATAGACATTACACAAAACCATAGCCTCGTTCAGTGTCAAAATGATGATCAGAGGCACAAACATAATGGCTGCCCTCAGTTAGATCATTATTATTTATTCTTCGAGAACACTTTCAAAAATCTGATATGCAAAGTTTTGTGGCTTTTAGTTCATGTCCGTTGGCTTTGAGGTTATCCATATGCCTGTGTACTACTGAAACCTGACAAAACTGATCTCACATCCTGATAAACTCATTGAAATGCATTCTTTTTATATTCTTAAAATGCAAAATAGAAAAAAATTGTGCAATAACATTCTAAAATGTCTACTTTCCCGTACCACATGCTATCGTCTAGTAATAGCAAATGGTTTTACAGTTATGCTTTACAATAAGGTGCTATTAGTTAACATTAGTAAATGCATAAGCTAGCATTAGCTAACAAAGAACAATAACATTTTTCAGCATTTATTAAACCTTGTCAATGTTAGTTTATGTCAATCAGTGTTGGGTGTAACTAGCTAACTAATAATCTACTGTAATTGAATTACTTTCAACTGTAAAAAGTAAAGTAAGTTATTAGTTTTTAAGTATTTGTTCTGTTATTTAACTACAGTTACTTCTGATGTTCCAACATATGTGTGTGCGACATTGGAATTGGCATCGAAATTTAAAGTCTGACCCTTAAATCCGTGCTTTAATGTATAAATCTCACATTTGTAATACTTTGGTCAGTTAATGAAACTACTTTATGTAGTTTAATGTTATTAATTGGAATGAATTAAAAGAGTCTTTTCATGTCTATCCATGAATTACTTAACTTATCAAGGTTGATATAGGATATAGAAAGTAATTAGTAATAAGTAATTAAATAATTTTAGGAGAGACTCATTTGTACAGTAATCTAATTACACTATTGATTATGTAATTAGTAACAAATAATGTGGCACGGCGCCTGTTGCGTCCGGTGTAGACACGTGTTAGTTCATGGTGCAGTAAACTGATATTAACAGGGACAATGTTTGATTTTAATAATGTATTAGTAAATGCTGAAATTAACATGAATTAATATTCATAAATGCTGTAGATTATTGATCAATGTTAGTTCATGTTATTTAATGCATTAACTAATCGTTAACAGATATAACCTTATTGTAAAGACCAGCTACTGCACATACATATACTGTATACAATAATCATATACTCATCTATTTGCTTTAGGTAGAGGGAAATATAGAAACTCTATAGATTTACACCCAAGATCATCCACATTCAAGTGGATAATTCCTGGCAGCTGTCCCGACTTCCTGAAAATATGAAGATCTAGACTGGTGGAGGCTGATGGGATCATGCAAGCATCTCACATGCATACAGTGTAGACATGAGCAGCATTCACCAGTTCACAAACTCCTCTGATCTTACAAGGGAGGCACTTTTAAAAAACATATGCAATGTCACGCCGAAACTGACCACCACTCCTGTGTGAGTAACAGTGATGACTACTGTTACAACAGAGGTAAACATAAAGACCACATACCGCATATGAGCCTTCAAAGATCAACTTGACAGTTAAAGTGATAGTTCACACAAAAATGAGAATTCTGTCATCATTTACTCACCCTCTTGACATTTCAAATCTGTACAACTTTCTTCTGAAGAACACGAAGATATTTTGAAGAAAGTTGGTAACCGAACAGCACTGGACCCCATTCACTTCTATTGTATGGACACAATACCAATGCAAGTGAATGGGGACCAGTTAACAACATTTTTCAAAATATCTTTTTTGTGTTCTGGGTAGAATAAAGTTATACAGGTCTGAAATAAAATTAGGGTGAATAAATGATAACAGAATTTTTATTTGTGGGTGAACTATCACTTTAAAACATCTTTACCCCATTTAAAAAATGCTTTTAATACATGTACAGCTTCTGGTGTCATTGCGGTCAAGTCATACAGATGATTTGTAAGATATTCTTATGGTTCTTTACATGCCTTTTTTACAGTCCAAAAATTCGCTTCCATGATGGATTCACAAATATCCAGCCTGTCTGTTTTGTCTTCCTCTTCTCAACAGAGGTGAGAACAAAAAATAACTAATAGGATTTCTTTCTATCTAGCTTTGACAGAATGATGGGGGATGAGGAGTGAACCGAGAGAGAGATAATAGCGGAGCTTCCTTCTTCAGTGTCTTCACGCAAAGCATTGTGGGAAGCTGGATTTCCTTCTCCTTATGTGTTATGGAACGAGCGCAGCGGCTGAGGGAGGGGTCTGGGGTAAATTATCCGTACCCTTGACTATTTACTACCTGGAGCAAGTTCTTTAGTCGGCACTAAGCAGCGCGGAGGATGAAGGCACAAAGCAGCAGCTGCCGAGTGCTGAGCTGGACAATGGGACCTATTAGTGGGTTTTAAACGGGGGAGATGTGCCCCCTCTACAAATCCTTCTGCAGGCTACAGAAAGAAAGGAGGTTTGGCAAAGAGGTGTGTGTGTACGGAGACAGGGGTGGGGGATATTCTGTGAGATGTGGAAAGAAGTCCTTGAGCTGAAATTTTCACTGCAAAAGCAAATCAAAGCGCTTTCAGGAGCCATTGCAAGAAAACATTTCCATGTTAATATATGGATACAAAAAGTCAAATTATTACAAAAAAATGAAGGAAAATTTAACTTTACCTAAGCAAACCAACATCAACATAATAAATGTACACTTCATTTTTTTACATTTTGGTGGAGATTGCATTGCTATACGGTTGCTAAGGTGTTTGAAGTTTTCTTTTCTTTTTAGCCTAGTTGCTGGGACGTTCTAAATGTTAAATTCATCCTCATTTTTTATTTTAATTATATTATAAACAAATTGGTCTGCTGAATTAATAAATGTAAATCAAGTTAGGTGTTTGCTAAATATCCCAGATCACAAGTGCCAACCCGTGATAATCTGGCGCTTAAGAGTCTTTTCTTTATTTTTCTGCATGTGTAATTTATACTTTTGGCCAATAGCACATGACACAGTTTCGTGTGCATAACACTGAGGTGTGTGAACAACTACAGAAAACATACTGTAAAAGCAACAGTTATAGTGATGCTTAAATCCCAGCATTTCTATATCATCATCAAATAAAATAAAAAATGCAATGGCTCTAGACAATTCCATTAAATTAACTGTACGGGTCCTTTATCTAACAGACTCCATTAAAAACACATTACCATAATCAGAGTAAAACCCGAAGTGATATCTAGAGTCACCACGGCCCCTTCATCACCGCCGGCCCCTCTGCGTTATTCTGAGACACGAATATCTAATGACTAAGAACAAATTAAACAAAGTCTCCCGGGGATTTTTTTGAACATGTTTGTCAAACTCACGGACACAGTTCGCTCTGAAGAAAAATAAAACATCCATAATTATTCAGACTTCTGGCTAGGACGCTCGGGCTAAGTCTGACCTTCCGAGAGACTCTCGTCCCCTCTGGCCCCCGTTTCTCTCCCTCTCGTTTTTCTACCCACAGATGGAGAAAGAAAGCGTTTGAGGGCAAATGTCAACAGCACCGGTGGAGAGACGCTCGGATGGGAGAAAGGGAAAATGTGAAGGGGGTTTCGAGGGACAGCAGCGGGCAGGATGAATAAACAGAGAGAATGAAGCGATTGCCGTGATTATCCGGAACATGCTCTGGGAGAAAAGCTCTCCGTGAAGGAGCCCCGCTGTGTTGCGCTTAAGGACATGCCATTCTCATTCAAGAGCATCTCCCATCATTCCAATTACTTAAAAAGACGTTTCTCCCAGACAATTAATGCTCATTCTGATTGGGCATGTGTGCTGAGAAAACCACAATCTGCTCCAGAAAGACTTTTTTTTAGCAATTTTATGTCCCCTTTGTTTTTCGTATAAACCAAGGAGGTTTGTAAGGGTCAGTTAATATAGTTAGCAATCGAAATACAGCTGTTCTACTGGGACAGCACGTATGCTACACTGGACCTTTAAAGTTGTTAATCAGAGGCGCTGTAGCAGGCTGTGGCTAAGAAGCAACAGGTTTGTTTGCACGCTCTCTATTGGCTTAACGCTGTAATAATGTGTTGGAGAGGAGATGAACCCGAAAACTGAAATCCTAAGATTTACATAGATGCCATAGTTGAGTGGGTCATTCCCAAAGAGCGTCCAGCAGCGAGCGAAGCTTGTAGATGTGTTTTTGGCCATTTTTGTTGGCGATTTTGCTGCATCCACTCACAGAAATAAAGTTTTGATTAATTTAAGGGTACGTTTACAAATTATCTCCATGGAACACAATCTTTGCTTAATATCCTAATGACTTTTGGCATAAAAGAAAAAACGATAGTTTTGACCCATATAATATATTGTTGGCTATTGCCACAAATATAACCCTGCGACTTATGACTGGTTTTGTGGTCGCGGTCACATTTTGGATGTACACAGTCTGAAATGTGATTCTTTGCTCACTTGAGAAGCGATTGTCAGGCAAATAACTGACCTAGACGCATCATTTTGATTGGATGACGCCTCCTCAAGAATGCACACAGACCAAACCCCATCACTAGCAACTAGAAATGATGCACACTAGAAGATAATAAGAGAAAAGTCAGCATGAAACTGAAGAAGCGATTGTCTTCTGTCTGTATCGTGACATATGTTTGCCTGAAACGGTGCATATACCAAGAAATATTGTCTATTTTCGTTTTACAGTGACTTTAAATATTTGCAATTTATATGTTATCCATTTACACTGGTACTTTTTCAACAGCATAGAAAACAACAAGCAAAAACATCCTCCAGGACCAAGTTCCTCCAGGACCATGCTGACAACCCAAACACTAATCCCTTGTCTACAAAGTAAAAAAATGCAACAAAGCTCTAAATATATGAATCACATAGATGGAAAACTTCACAACCTAGCTGCGGGGAACACTAGACGAAGCTATTTATAGAACAGATGGATATGGGGTAAAAGCAGGGTATCTCAAATAAAGAACTCCGTTGTTCATGCTTAAGAAAATCTTATCTCCTTTACGCTTCATGTGGACTGATAGGCTCTAATTTACCTTAACTAATATCCCTGCACTTGCATTGGGATGGCTTTGAGCTTTAAGCAATTTCACAAATGTTTGGCAAACACTTACGAAGGCTAATTGTTTGGTTTGTCTGAAGCCCCCGTGACTAATGAAAAGTGTGCCGTGATTACAGCCCACTGATTAGTCTCCGTTTCAAGCTAATTTAATTACCTGTCACTTTTTCGCTGCAATTTATCTCTCCACATCGATATATTAATGCTTGGAGCTGATGACCGTAGTTTGGCTGGTGTCTCCTGACTGGGAAAACTTTTCTCTCTCACACATGACACGCATTATATATGCTTCCTTCCAAAAATTTAAATTAAATAATATAAAAGCCAAATACGCCAATGATTGCGTTTGCATTGACTCCAGGGAACAGATTTTCTTAGAGTTCAACTAATCTCAACTCCACAGCTGTAAATGACTTCAAAGTAATTACCACAAGAGTTTAATTGCTGTAATTAAAAAAGCTAATTCTGAACAACAACTGTTGTGTCCATGCTCAGAAAATCCTGTGAAACAGATTACCGTGGTTCTTTTAATAATCTAGGATCAAAATTTAGTGTAAGTTGACCCAAAAATTAAGTCACCCTCTTGTCAATCAATCCTTAATGAAGAATGTTGTGAAACCAAACATGAAGGTACCCATTGACTTGCATTGGTTTTGTTTCCGTACAATAGCCTCAGCACCATATGCATGTGGCACATGCAGTTGTTAAATCGCAATTGGTGACTGACACGGAAGTAGAAACTTTTTGAATAAATTAGTTTTTTTCAAACAAAAAGCATTCTTGTCGCTTCATAAAATGAAGTTTGAACTACTGGAGTCGCATGGACCATTTAAGAGATGACTTTACTAACATTCTGCGCTTTGAGTGACATTGCCTTGCTGTCTGTTTACATGAAACAGTTTCCTTTGTCATCTAGACATGAAACTCTTCAGACACGCAATACAAAAAACGGTCTTCATTCACACAGATCTGTGAAAGCAAATGCTGTGTGCATTCCTTTGGCTGTTGCAGTTGGCAATGGCACTTTGTAAAGAAATGCAGTGCAGTGGGTTTTGAATGAGTAGTATATTAGTCACATTTAACTTATCATATCACAATAAATATTTCTTGTAAAACAAACAGTTATATTTACATCTAAATACACATAAACTCGTGCCAATAAAGTGGCTGACAGGTTGGTCCAGCAGAGTCTGTGTAAACCTTCCATGGTTAACTTGTAAATAAAGCTTGTTTTGGTTCGACAACATAGATCCAACGATATTTAACCGGTGCAGGGGCCATTTGCAATGACGTTAGCATTATTTACATCAATTAAACAGAAAATCAGTGTCTCCAGAGGAGCAGGGGATGCAATTAGGCCAGCGGCTGAGATTCTTAGACATCGTCTTAATCGAATTGTTCATTAGCATGATTTATGAGCTTAGGCCTTGAGCAGGAAGACTTTAAAAAGATCGGAGAGGATGAACGATGGATGTCTGTAAGAATTCCTCCATCTACCTTTTCTTTACTATCCTTAGTCCCAATGCAAGCCAATGATGGAGGCCAAAGGGACCTGAGCGGGTGTAGGCGGTCTGCTCATTTCTGAGGGGTAGGCGCTTGTTAGTGTGAATGGATCCTTTGACGATAAGACGAGGCTGCGTATGCAAATAAGATGTGATTAAAATCATTGATGTGTTAATGTTTAATATCAGCTCTCTAAGAACTCGCAGACGTCCCCGCTTGCTCTCTGCACCCAGAAGCCTCCACACCGAATTGCCCATCTCCTAATGAGAGATAAAGGCTTGTTTTTAAAAGCACTGACCTAATTTCTTGCGGTGGACATCTCCTCATCCTCGGTTGCATTTCCACCATCTGAAGGAAAGACTCCGTAAAGCGAGGTTTGTTTATTCACTACAAAGCTATTATCTTTAATATCTTTATCTCAATGAGATTTATACACATTGGCATGTGTTTGGCTCTCTCTTTCTAGGCCTCATGCACAGAACGTGTAAACGAAATACATTTCATGAACAATACTTCAGAAGACGTGTTCATATCATCATCGTCATTGTTATTCTGATCTCAATGAACACCCCACCGAGTCTAAACTTTGCCTTGTCACTATATGGCTGTTCACAAAGGCATCAAAACGCCAGGGGAGCACTTCAAAATGTGAAAAATATGTCGCTCCGCTAAATTATTGATCGGAGGGCGCTGCATGTGACCTCTCCTCACGCACGCACATTGGAGATGCTTTCTCTTCAGTGTACTCGCAAATAGGCTTAAATGGAAGGTGTTGGACCATGAAGACGGCAGACAGGTCGGCGGAACCTTGCCGAGGAGAGATTGGCTGAAGTCGAGGCCTCCCCGTGGCCGCGGTGCCCTTGCAACACCCACTAAAAGCCTGCAGGACCCCTGCGGCGTCAATCAGCCCGTGTCGTCTGGACCGCTCCTCTACCTGTCAATATCAACTATCCGTGGCTGTCTCGTTCTATTTCGCTCTCTTCCCAGCCCTAGATCCTGCAGGCCATAAATATTGCATGTTGCGAATGGGGAGTTTAAACAGGATGAATAGCCGGTACAATTAAAGTTGGCAAATGGATTAATGGCAGAATGGGGGTTTCGATTCAAGTCAAGAGCTTGGTGGGCATTCTGACGGATCACACGTCATGTAACTGTCAGTCAGTGAAATATTAACAACCTGTGTGTGGCAGAGACGGAGCAGATGTAGGATTGCAAAGTCATAAAGAACAAACAAAGGCAGCGCACACATTAACTAACACACTGCCTTGTACAGGAAAGACGTATGGGATGGAAACTGTCAAAGCTTCAGACTAAACTAATGTAATCGTGTGTCCCGAGACCCGACTTGTGCAGAATAAAGAGAGTTACTTCTACTATTCCTTTATGATCTACATTTTGAAGCAAGCATCGTGGTCCACATCGAAGATTATCAACGTCCTACTGAACTGAATTCAAAACATCTGCCGACACACGAGTGCCACCTCAGGCCAACAATGGCAGTTGTACCTGTGTGACGCACATCACACTTGACCAGAAGCTCACGGTTAACCTACGCCATCTGGAACAAAGCAAAAGCTTTCAAGATCTCTTCACGCATCATTCTCACTTTCTTCCAATGAGCCTGCGGGCATCTGCCCTAACGTCCTACTGACCGGGGGTTCTTAACACATGCAGTGCACCGATGACCACAGAAGAAGTCCATGTGCAAGACAGAGACGGAGAGAGACAGGGACACATATCAGGAGAACATTAGAGCGACATGAAGGAGGGATGTCTCCAACGTTTCAGGCCACATTAACAGAACAGGCAGCGGTGCAGGGGTCCAGCGCCCGAGCGCGGCCTCTTCTCCCAATCAAAGCCGGGCGGTCTCAGCAACCTGACATATGTGGTGAGAGGGGACCCAGTCAAGCGAACATCTTTCCACAGACTTGAAGTGACATTTACCGCAGCTGGAGAGAAGATGTAATGTCAGACAGCTCTCTCTTATGTAGCGTTACCAGCCCAAACATTCCCTGAAGTCGATGTGGCAATGCCTGGCCAATGAGGACGTGCCTTGTCCTCCCTCTCAGGACGGTTTCAGAAACCAGATCGCATTTGTAGCGCCTAAATCCACTGCGCTCTCAGCAACGGTGCCTCGTCGGCCCTCTCAGATCCTCTAACACAGAAGATTCAACAGTGCTAAAAAAAACAGAAATCCTGATTGACTGACATGTTGTGTTATGTTATGTTAAAGAGATAATTTAACCAAAAGTATTGATTCTGGCATCATTTCTTCACCCTCATGTGTTTCAAAACCTGTCTCTTCACAAATATTTTTTGTGTTCTGCAGAAGAAAGAAAAGTCATACAGGTTTGAAATGATTTGAGGGTCATGAGATAATGCGCACAATGTCCTATAAATATAAAAAACATCCCACCACCGCCTCGTTTCTTGAGGTAACTGTGAAATTCAACATCTTTGACCATCCGAACACTTTACAACCTCATAACATAAAAAAAGATGCAGACTGGATTGAAATCATCAGTGATTTTTTTCTGTCTGGAGGAGTGAGAGCATCGATTTGTTTCCACTTAATGGATCCAAACCCAAACACTGATTTGCTTGGCATTTCCATCAGAGAGAGATTCAGCATCTCTGAGTGACCTCCGCTTTTGTGTGGCTGCATTTACCAACTGTCGGCCTGAGTAAACAAACACTCAGCGATATGCTCCTCGGCAGGAGTGAATCGTGTGCTTTTGTCTACCCCAAGGCCACGTTCACCTTGTCTCTCATTCCAGAGTCGTAAGATGTGTTTTTCTCGTTACATTTTAGCAAATCTGATTAAATGTTCTTGTAGCAGATGTGCTTCTTAAAGTGTGTTTTACATTTTAAGTCTCTCTCTCCTTTTCTATATTTTCCTTTTTGTCCACTCGTGTCTTTCAGGTTGGGTATTCATCGCATGTTGATCCGTGCACGACTCTAGCAGGCTTCTGTTTAAGGAGGAAGGATGTTTGGAGGTCCGGGAGGCAAAGAAAAATGTCCCCTGGGATAAACAGCAGCGGGGTAAATTAGATTTCCCCCGCATCGACACCTTCACCTACCTCTCGCAATCCAGCCCTCCTTTTCACCGGCAGATCAGATGGGTGTGAGGGATGAATTGTGCTCTTTATGTCCCTCTTATTCTTTCACTCTTTCTTTTTTTCAGCATCATTTTTCATTTTTCTTAAGGTGCCTGTCATTGTCATGGTAACGGTTGATAAACTGCTGAAAGACAGATCTAAATATAGGTCACCGGTCTGAGGTACATGGGGTCAGCCTGAAACTACTGCCAGAGAGATAATTTACCCAATTTTGACGGTTTTCACTTTAAATGGATACTTCAGCCTAAAAAAAATTCTGTCATCATTTACTCACCTACCAGTTGTTCCAAATGTTTATCATTTCTTTGTTCTGATGAAAAAAGAAAAATATATTCGGAAGAATGCTTATAATATGTTGACTCCCATTGTAAGAGGAAATACTTTAGTTTTTTGTTCTGTTGAACACAAAAGAAGACATTTGGAAGAATGGCAAACAGTTCAGGGGCACTTTTGACTTACATTGTATTTTTTCCTACTGTGGTAGTCAATGGGAATTCATCAGAAAAAAATAAATGTATACAGATCTGGAACAGCATGAAGGTGAGTAAATGATGACAGAATTTTCAATCTGGGGGTGAATAATTACCCCATGAGATTTTTAATCGACTGCATGGAAAGATTTACCCTTAAAAGAAATGGCCTAAATGCAATAAAACCAAATGCAGATGTCGTGCAGCACCATTTATTTACAGACAGAAGTATTAAAGAGACTACACACAATGGCATGAATGGCCAAGCTTTTTCTTACCGCAGCAAGAATCCAACACCAATGTCAGAGGACCATATCTCAATAGTGAAAGAGAGGTATTTAAAATAAAAGAAAGGTGGCTTTTGTAAAAATGTTGTCTTTTGCTTTTCTTATGTGAATTTGTCCCCACAAAAAAGTGCAAGGAAAAAAAATTTTGTCAATTGAAAATATTAAGTTTGAACACATTTTTTTGTGCGTCTCTACTCAAAAAGCTACACTGAAAAGGCTGAAATGCCATTCATATCCAGGATTGAGGATAGTAAGAGTGATCGTACCCAAGCAAATGTCAACACAATGAACCTTTTTTCACAAGCCAGTGATGATGCATTCAACTGTCATCAGCATTGTAAATAGATATATAAATAAAGTTGTTTATATTTTCATTTAAAAATGTGTACTTTGTATTATATTACCTTTGATTCAAATTACAAAAAAGGTTATATGTTTCTTATACATAGTCTATGACAAGTCACAAGTCACAAATTTGACTGCCGTTATCAAACTATCTTGTTTGTTGAAAGGAGTGAAAACACTATTGTTGAGTTTTCTCTTGCTACGTGAGCAACTGATAATTCAAAAAGTAGATCTGTGATAGTCTCAAGTTCACTGCTTTAGAAGTTTACCTGACTATGATGAGTTTCGCTGCTGAAAATCGTGAAAATGTGGTCTATTCTTTAAAACCACGAACACGGGCCAAATCTCCTCGTAATAATTTGCTGGCATACAAACTGTTATCGTTGTTTCTTGCAAGATTAAAAACAAGCAAACATGCATTCATGTTCAGTGAAGGTCACAAGGGTCTCGTGGGGGTCTACACAACCCTGATAATTCTAGCGTGAGGATCCTCGTCTTCATCAGCGTTTATCGTCTCCGACCACGAACACGGATATCAGTAAACATTCTTTATGGGAAGAAAACAAGTCTGTCAGAACGCAATGCCATTTATAACCCAAAGCACAAATAGGAAGAGGAATTGTTCACAGGAGGAGTTTTCAGACTGAGCGTTCATGAAAAGCAGAACGGTTTCAGGCGGTGGGTCTTCGGGGTTGCTTACACGAGCCCCATGTGTGGCTGAGCTGAATTTTTCCCTGAAAGTAGTTTTCACACAGCCTGAAGGAAAGTCCTCTCACATTCCACAGAGAGACTTCAGGCACGGCCCGAGTTTCTGGGCCAAATCAAAGCCTCCGCACGAGCCCCTGGTGCTACCGACAACCGGACTGGAGCTAAAGAGATCACACACACCTCTGTGTGGTTAGACGTGAGAGTGTATGTGTGTATTTGAGCTACTGAGAGTTGAGTTAGAGCGAGAGGATCTATCAGTGTGTGCGCTCCTGTGTAATTCCAATATCATCACATAAACACGGCTTTGTTTGGTGGTTAATACAAAAATATCTGCATTGCAAACATAATTAACAGTCTCAATAGAGCATTCAGAGGCAAATTGACTTCTATAAAACATAATTGGTTCAGTTTGGAGTCATTTTTCTTGGCTGATGAATATTTTGCTGATTCAGCCTCGGTTCAGGATTAATTATTCACTACGAATGAAAAAGCTTGTTTAGAATGAAACAATGTTATCTCAATGGCAGGGGTTTGTGTGTGATTATGAGTACATTAGGCTGTGTGTGTGGGTCATAACCACTAACCATTCGTCAGCCATCTGCGCAGAAAACACAATCTACACCGCATCTATATAAAAAAAAATACTTAAGATAGCAGTTGTTTAATGTAAAAGATGAAACGGTCATTTTAAAGGGTTCAAATGACATGGCTTAAACAAATAAAATTGTTTGTTTTAGGTTCAAAACGCTGTATTTTCCACATTCCGTGCATGTTTGTCTCTTCTCTTTGCCCGACTCTATGAAACTGGATTTTTTACAAAGCTCATCGCTCTGAAAAGTGAGGTGTGCTATGATAGGCCAGTTAACCAGCGCGTAGTGATTGGTCAAATACTGCAAGCGTGTGACAGAAATGTAATGCCTCTTACCATATTTGGAACATCAGGTTCCAAAGCAATTGTATGGACAGGTACGCCCACCTTACTTGCATAAACATTTGGCCGGTCTTAGTCAAATCATACCA
Source organism: Triplophysa bombifrons (assembly GCA_029783895.1). NCBI lineage: Eukaryota > Metazoa > Chordata > Actinopteri > Cypriniformes > Nemacheilidae > Triplophysa > Triplophysa bombifrons. The sequence continues at coordinate 13,508,472 of CM056455.1, forward strand.
CGAACTGATGTAGATTTGTCGGGTGTGTTACATGATGTGTTTCAGGCAGACCAGGGTGAGCATTCGCTTTTAGATATTGTAGTGGAGTAGGCGGGGTGAGACCGTGGTTCGAGACCGGTGAGTAATTGTTAATGAGCGCTAGCTGTGTGCGCACCGGTCTCGAATCACGCAGGAGATCGGGAGCATATAAGAGAACGAGCGACCGGACCGTCGAAGAGAGAGGACCGAGCCCGACCATGTTTTACGTTTGTATTTGTATTTGTATTTATGATTTATTTGCCGGCCGTCGACCGTGAGGGGCGGCCGGCTGTCATTTTACTTCCGTGTTTTTGTTTGTGATTTGTTTTGTTCGTTTGCTTTGTTCTGTTATTATTTATATTAAACCTTTATATAAATGTCTGCCGGTTCCCGTCTCCTTCCTTCCTTTTAATGAACCTCTCTACAGATATGTATCTTTTGTTCCAACACTTTCCTTTTTGCTATTTTACGTGTCTAATACATGCATGGGCTCCTTATAACACACCAGAGACACATAAAAACACATATTCGGGTTGTTTGTTTAAGTATACAGTCACTAAAATACAAACTTTAGTAATGGGAGTGTTCTGTGAATCCATCCAATGTTCGCATTTTGTTTTAGGTTTATTTTAAGCAAAAAAAATCTATTTTAATCTGAAAAGTGACGCAAAGAAGACTAGTACAGTTTATACATAAAGACGTTTGTTGAGTCGTGTCGGGGTCAAAACAGATTTTTATTTGTGTTGCATTTGAAACAAAAAGATCCCGTATGTTTCTTGCTTACACTACCTTAGACAACAAAAACACTTCATTGTTACTTATTTGTCTGCGAACCAAAAGTTGCCTGTTTTTGCTCTATTATATTTAAGCATTAAAAGGTCTGTGTGAAACGTGCAATGCATGTGTGGTATCACATTTTCAGACCAAACAAGAGGAAGAGTAAAGGTCAATTGAGGGGAGATGCAAAAAATATAAAAAAATAGCACACGCGCACGCATAATGTGTGTGTTTGTGTATGTGTGTGTAAGCGAGGGAGAGCAAGATAGAGAGAGAGTAGTAGAATGTGGAAAAACTAAATATGGAAACACATAGTCACCTTTTCTGTTATCAAACTGAGAGGTCTGCTTTGATCTCTACTGACCTACAACGCTTTCTCACACACATCTATCTTTATTTCCACCACACGCAAAAGTGTGATAACTTGTACACTCCTGCAGTTTTCATGCAACAGCAGGTGCATACAGATCACATAACTGTTGACACAGCGTGCATTCTACCTCATACGTTCAGCCAGTAATTTAAAACTAACCCTTTTGTTTCAATCTCAATCTCTTTTTTTTTTATTGATATAGTCTACTAATACCACATACCTCATGATACTGTTGACCTGTCTACTTTTTCACACAGCAAGACAACTGCAGTACAGGTAAAGTGTGTGTGTGTGTGTGTGTGTGTGTGCATGCACAGCATGTTAGGTCTGTACTAGCTGTGCTGTTCACCCACGGGGGTCCAGCTGGGACCCGTGAGGCCCCTATTGGAAATAAACACTCTAGAGAGAAAGATTAAAGGAAACACACTGGGGAGAGCTACCATGTGCACTCCACTACACTACACACACACACAAAATAATATGAATTCTCGATACACTTTCATTTCCTCTCTTTACATGGAGACTCCACACCTCTCCTGTTCATCTTTCACACCCGTTCTGTCTGTCTGTCTGTCTCTCACATCGCAGTGCAATAACAGCTGTGGATTAAAGAGTGGTCTATGATTCGCATGTGTCAACCAATAGGGTGCATGTTCTCATCCAACAGAAGCTCTGAACACAAGCCTCACAGACGGGACACAAAATCATCACATCTCATCCTGTCAAAGTGTGAAAGACACAATTGGGATCAAACTCTGCTCTTTTAGGCTGTCGGAGTAAACAGGCGTGTGCTTATATAGGCGAAGAGACAAATTTGGCATTACACACCAATTTATGAATCAATGTTTTTCTTCTGTTGAACAGGAGAAAAAGAATTTGGCGAATAATCTCAAATGATAAATTCGCAGCTAAAGCTGTGTGAAATACCGGGAAAGTGTGTGCGGCGATCTCTCTTTCCGCCACATGCCAGCCTCACACTTCAAAGCCGACGGGCGGCTCTGAACCGCTGCCCTGTCAACATTTCATTAACTGTGGATCTCATTAACACGCATTTGCATAAAAAATGCGTCTGGGCGCGCTTACAGTACGTTTAATTTTCCGTCTACAAAACAAAGACCTCATATATACCTCTGTCACGTCTGCACGGGCCACTCCATCACCATTTTAATGAAGTGACAAAAAAAGCTCCAACTAACAAGCTAATCCATTAACAAATTTCCCAGAATGCTAATCGCTTGACGAGGAACCGTTTTCTCTGACTGCGGCCCAAGACGCAACTCGGGGATGAGAAAAACACCCACACGGCTGAGAGGCATGCAAGAACCTGTTCATCTTCAAAATCACGTTCGCAAAAATATTTAATGAGATTAATTATGAGAGGAATAAGGATTACATTCATTTTGCAATAGCGATGAACTGGCCGTACAATATCTCCCTAAACAAAGGGCCATGACATTTAAATTTGAGCTGAAATAAATGTTTTAATTATGTGAGGAAAATGAAATCAAAGAGTGAAACGAGACACGGTTGCCTAGCACGGTGGTCAATTACAGAGTGTAGCGGTCATTAAAAAAAATTGACCTATGAGGAATCACTTCAGAAAGCCATATACAGTAATGGGATATAATTAAGCAATATCTTCTGTTGAAGCTTGATATGTGATAATTTATTCAATCATGTCCGGTCTGTGTTTGGTTATAATATCACAATTGATTTAATATTTAATTAATATCAATAGATAAGTGTGGGCCACATAACGTTGATGTATATTGTTGCCACTGAATCAGTCTATCCTACTGGATTGTTCGAGTGTGTGCGAAGTTCCTCAGTAATTGTCAAAAGGCCGTTAAAACCTTGAACATCGACACCAAACAGGTATCTGCCAGTCTAAATTGAGTAAAGAAGAGCTGTCAGTCAAAGCAGATGTTCCTGTCGATCTTCTCAGGCTGTGCTTTGATTTAAACTTGAGCAGCTGGAAACGGAAAGGCATCATGGGTAATTTATTATAGTCAGGTTTGCTCACATAATACACATCTCCACCTTATTTACCCGAGCAGAAAGTGTGTGCCCGGACAAATCTTTCTTCCCGTATTTTATGTGTTATATTAGTTTTATCTCTGTAACATAACATCCTAATACAATGTTACTCTTGCTCTGTATCTGTTCATGACCACTGCGGTCACAGCCGCTGATCACACCGTTTTGATTTATCCAGTGAGAGCAGAGAGCTGACACTCATAAAGTGATGTGTGTGTGTCAGCACGAGCGTGTACCCCCCCCACGCTGAAGATTCACACGTGTATGATGGGCGGCGTTAAAACCCACGCTGACATCATCCCCTTCGAATCCCCATGCGGCAGTCGCAAAGGCGCGTGAACCGGGGCTTTCTCATGTAGAGACCGAAAGAGAGAGAGACAGTCGCACAAACAGCCCAAATGTAAACAAACACTTGTTGGGTAAATAAACACGCTGAGTGAACGGTATTCCCTCTAGCAAGCAAATTCTGCACACATGCTTAGCGGTTTATCTCCACAAACAATCGCACATTAACGCACATACACACCTGCACAAAGCAATTCAGGCTTCGTAAAATTCGACACACCTGATGTGCTGATTTCTTTGTTTGATGCCAAAACACAGAGGGACCATAACAGTGTTTTCTCTTTTAAAGTACTGTGGTCGCTGTTATAACGTTTTTGATCACTGCTTCTTGAATTTTTTACTGTTTGTTATTATGTTGGTGTTTGTTTGTCAATCTAAATTATTGTCCTAGAAAACATTTTTTAGAGAAATTTGATTTACTGCAAGAAGTTTCCTTTTAGTATACAATTCATGATTCTAGGTCTGGAAATCATAATGCTTTTTCAGCTCCTGCTCATGGATGTGTCCAGTTTGTCCATAATCGTGGGATCCCTGCATCTCAGATGTCAACACCATGTGCCTTATGAGGGCTTTACCATACCAACAGTTCAGACTTTTATAACATCCAAAATACCCAATCCAAAAGTCTGATGTTATAAACATATCCATCGTTGTGATTTTTGTGTTCTACATTTTAGGGCTGTCAAGATTATAAAATGTGGTTGATGATTATTTGTCTATTAAATAATTGCGATTATAGCAATGCATTGTCAGTTTAAAGGCTTTGACAATTACAACGATTAATTACATTTCTAAAATGAAAATTAAATAAAATATAGATACATTAAGAAATGTGAAAATTCTCTAAATAACTAGAAAATTCCCTATAAAGTGACCTTAACAAAAAAAAGATGTGAGGATGATGTCGTCTTGTGTAGAGGCAGCTAATCTGGAATTACTTTAATAAAACTCAACACAGAAAATACAAATCTGATACAACTCGAATGATGAAGAAATGTCATTCGACATAACAGTCAGTGCAGATCAAGGATGGTAGATGTCAAATGCCTCAGATCAAACTTGTAAGGATTTACAATAATTGCGGTTCTCTGAAATAACTGCAATTATGTCAAATATTTGTAATGATTTGAATTTTTATGAACTGTAACAGCCCTACTGCATTTCCAAATAATTTGACTCATTTTATATTATTATTTTTATCAAACAGTTATTTACACTAACATTTTTTATTTATATATTTCCAGTATGACTTTAATCGCAATCTTTTAATTGCAATCCATAGCAGTAAAAAGACCAGTATTTGTAGACATAAATGAAACAAAAACTAGCACGGGACATTACACAGAGAAAAAATTGCAATGAGTCGACACACGAACGTGTTAAATGACACGGAGCCAGAAGAAAAGATACAGCAGACTAAGTTGGGCTGATGTGTGACGCTGTCATGTGTCATACGTGTCAGGTCAGCGGTGAGGTCATGCTCTGCCCCGAACACCTTGAGATTTTAGAGAACGTACTGAGCACAAAGTATGCCAGAGGAGTCCAAAAAGCCCTAAACAACCCAAAAGATAAAGCAGAGAGAGACTGAAAGAGAGGGAGCTCAGTCCTGCATGTGGGACGATGAACGTAAAGCACTGCTGACCCCTACTGGTGAAGACAAGAAAAGTTTCCCATCCCCCACCACAACTCCAGTCTCTAAGCTGAGAAGTATAAAAACAGTAATTACTCACCGCACGCTCACTCGTGCTTCAAAAACCATCTACACAATATGTTAAAGACATGCTTGGAAGTTGTTTATCTTTCAAGAATGAAATAAACATACGGATCTCCAAACACTGTAATGTGTTTTTACTGTATATACAGAACACATTGGGTTGCATACTGACAACATCTGAACCTGAACACCTAATGCAACGTTTTGTTTGTCTTTCCATTCTGTGTCATATCTCTATGAAGTCATTCACAATAGTTTGGCATATTTATTTTTTATTCATATTTCACAGACCTCACAAACACAGTCAGCACAAGACCGGCCCCTGACAAACTATACAAGCCCCTCAGGTTACCTGTCTCCTTTCACAAGTTGACGTCTGACCCCGCGCACACATAATTAAACCCTCTGTACCACCTACAAACAAGAACCAATAGAGCTAAAACTCTGACCACACAGAGGACCCACAGGCCCACCTGACATCACGACCCCTGTGAGCACCTGAACTCTGACATCCCAGTTTCTGGAGAAAACAGCAGAGCTCACGTTTCTGATGAAGACTTCGAGGTGAGAAGGTCAGGAGCAGTTTATTATTGTTCTTACATTGTTTCTGAATTACAACATTTACAGGTCCATGAATATAATAGTTGGGAAAACTAAGAGACGGGGCAAACAAAAAGTGAACAAGAGAGAACGAGCGATTCAAAGGCAAGCAGCGGACATACAGAAGGCAGGACGAAAAGATCAAATGTGTTTGGAGAGGCTACGGAGAGGACAGAGCAGGTGGCACATGGGCACCGCCCGTGCCTTCCACCCTCACCTGCGAGGATCTGTAACAGACCCTCAGGGGCCACCTGGCAGAGATAAAATGACCACAACTTCTCTGTAATAATCCTCCCATCCAGCAGCCACTCTGACCGACCGTGTGCCAAGTGACCCATTCAACCCGAAACCAGGAGCAGAAAGAAAGGAAAAAAAGTCCTTTCTCCAATTGTTTTGCTTTTGAAAGGGACAGAAGGCAGACACACTCTTCGTGTGTCCAAGAACTGGTGTTCATTGGATACGAGGGGCGGCGACGTCAGCTGACTGGCCAATGGGAGGAGCTTGTGCGATCAGGGTCTGAGTTGGGCCGAGTGTAAGCGCAGGTGCACGGTCTGTGTTGAGGAAGAGCCTGTCTGTGTGTGTTTGATAAATCTGCTTACCAAAGCACAATGACTCGCTTTCACATTCATAGCCAGTTCACCAAAAGCCCAATGGCACTTTCACACTGCTCAAGGGAGAAGGGATGGAGAAAAAAAATGAACAAAACATACTAAACAAACCCAAAATGTGCAACGTCGATTGAGAAACACAGAGTTGTGTCCACTAATGCACTTCTGCAAGGAAACGTCAAAGGCCCTGATGAGAGAAATGACTTTAAGGGAAAGTTCAACTTTATGTACGTAGACCTTAAAGACAATAAATAACCCAACAAAAACTCAAACTGTCTTTTCTAAACCCGTCTGATGTTTTTCTACTTAGAAAATGCACTCAAAACACATGAAGGATACTGCATGACATTCTATTAGTGCTAGATATGTATTCTGTGCATGTTTTGATGGATCTCAAGTCACATATAAAATGTTTTAAGGATAGTCCCCCAAAATTGAACTCACTCTCTTGTTGTTTCAAATCTGTTCAAATTTATTTGTTTGGTTGAAGATTGAAAAAGTTGAAACGCAGAGAACCAAACATTTTGTGGACCCCATTGACTACCCAAGTAACAATGGAAGTCAATGGTGCCCGAAAACTGTTTGCTGTCCTACATTCTTCAAAATACCTTCTTTTGTGTTCAACCCAACAAAAACAATTATTAAGTATTTTTCCTTCTATAGTAATCAATGGGGACCAACAACTTTTGGGTTATAAGCGTTCTTCCAAATATCTTTCTCTGTGTTCATCGAACAAAGACATTTGTACAGATTTGGAACTCGACTGTGAGTAAACGATAACAGAAGTTTTATTTTGGGTGGCCTGTCCCTTCCATCAATTGACGTCTCGCTTGAGTCCTGACTGTTCACTCAGAAGGCCAAGACCAATTAATGATGAAAAACTGTTTCTAAAAACTTTCCTGCAATATACGTATACACTAAGAGATCTCACAATTTCATAAACCCAGATGACTGATTCCACATTCACAGCATGCTTTGCTTCCACAACAAATACTAGTGATAAAGAAGATAAATGTACCCTGAAACAAGGAGTGAAATGATTGTACACTTTCATTTTCTTTATCACTTTAGCCAGTCTAAGCTGTGTTGCAACACCAAAAAAGATTTCTCATTCTTGGGTTATTTATCTACACGAGCAGGACACCCAACCGTTAATTCAATATGCAGCCTGGAGTCCAAGACTCAATTGATCTCTACTGATCTACAAAGACAGACTCCGAAAGTCAATCACGTATCGAACTCTAATATTGCAGACTGGCCCACTTTTAGCAATTTCTGACAACAAGGGAGCAAGTGATTCATCACTATCTACTCAGCAAATAGAGTGTATGAAAACAAATCTATTTCCTCAGATGTTTAGTTAAATTCCACAAATCTGAGTCACTGCATGAACAGATGAACTGTAGTTTGTTCAAGCCTCCACAAACAAGTGTTATGATGCAACAACATCCAATGTTATATGGCATGACAGTCAGCAAACAGCCACAGATAATATAACAATTCACAAAACTCAAACTTTTTCCAGTGAATCTGGAAGAAAGCATCTGTTTGTTGTCCTTTACCGCAAATGACTGCACATGTTCCTCTGCTCGTCTATCAGAACGGGCCATTGAAAGGATTCCTGTGGCCGCTGGTTGCAGAAGATCCAGCGCGCTCTTCCAAACAGAACCGCTCCGGATCCAAAGCACGGAAAGGTAATGTGAACTGTGTGATTGCTTGTCAGCACATTTTCTGTGCCACTGCCTAGCGCCGCACCATGGGAATGCCTGCACCCGGACATAGTGCCTCTGAGTATTGATGAAAGCGTGTGCTACTCCGTGGTCACTATGTTGGCGTGTAATTGAAATTGGAGGTCTGCTTTTTCACCCGTGTTTTGTCCTGTGCTATAAGGGGTAAAGGTCCATCTAACAGGTTCAACTGTCATGGGACGGCAAGCCCACCGGACCGAGATACAGTCACACCTGCCCTCGCCACATAAATAGTGCTGACCACTGAGATAGATCCATGGATGTAGTACAGCCTGAGGGGGTTTACACACTATAGAAACTTTAACAAAGGGTTGGATAGAGAGAGAAAATGTTAGATGGCACATTTTTTGAATATTTCGCTTTAAATAAATTGTAAAATAATTATGAATTCCTTGTAATAAAGCAAATTTGAGCTTAAGGTAATAGTTCACCAAAAAAATGTAAATGTCCAGAAATGTCTTATGCTGGGTTCTCTCCAAACCTGAACAATCGTGTTGTACGCACCTTATATCTCGCTGGAAAAGTTTGTTATTCACATGACGGGAAGCGTCATCACGCGTCCAGATCCTATAAACAGTATGTGTCAATGAGCTCTTTGTGCAAATTTCTCGCTAGAGTTGAAATCGTTCAACTTGTCATTCGCATTGTCCGCCTCAAGTTTGCATCTATTCGCGTCTTTGGATTGACTTTGTATGTAATTTACTTGCCCAAATCGCTTCATTCGCATCTGGTGTGAATACAGCATTATGGTTGATTAAGCATGTTAGTTGGTAAAGAAGGATGTAGTTAATCATCTAAAAAACAACACCTTTTCCAACTGTGTCACACAACAGAACATCATATTCACAAACCCTTGCATTTTTATGACCTTCCAGCAATGCAACATTGAAATCGATTGATTTGCAGCAACGCAGCATAAAACTCTATTGTGTAGGTGCCCTAAAAAGACAGATATAACCTTATTGAGAATGCTGTGACCCTCCTTCTCATTTGCTGTTTAGTGGCATGTCAGTGCTGCTATGGAAAGGCAGGGCCATACATCAACTTTATGTGTGTGGGAGGCGGAGAGGCACAGCTGCCTGCTGAGGTGGGCCGAGGGCTCAAGGCGAGGGACTTGGTAAATATTTGAGAGGAGAATTCATTAATGCTTGCCCTCATGTATGCAGCTCAACAGCTCGGCTTGCAAACTTCAACCTGGGATTGTTTAACCTTGTCGAGCGCAAGACACACGCGCACCCACATTCACAGGTAGTTTCTAAAACTCTAAATAGCAGATAGACTCTTGAAAAAACACAGGTGCTTCCTGCATCCACAATAACACACATATTACACACGGAAATCCAGAGAGACAAAGAAAAAGATCAAAACCACACATACGCTTTGATAATTTGATAATATAAAATGGTTATAATAATGTATTGATATTGCTCATATTTGATGTTAGAGATTTTAAAGCTGCAGGTAATGAGTTTAAATTTTTGGTATAAAAAACAGCAGTTATATGATAATACACTAAAACAAGTGTTTAAAATGGTCTTCTTACCTTACCTCAATTTTCAGCTGTAAAATGTATATAATAATGTGTTTATATATTTTATAATAAGTTGCCATGTACATTTTCACAGGAAATGGGGTCAATAGGGTCAACGGGGGACACTGTTGTTTGGTTACCAACATTTCTCAACATATATTTTTTGTCTTCTGAGGATGAAAGCAATTCATACAGGTTTGTAATGACATGAGGGTGAATATATGATGATGACTTTTTTGAGGGGGTGAACTGTCCCTTCAACATCAGGCATGTAAAGAAACATACAGCAGCCTTTGATAGAGATGGTAATAGGGTGATTCAGACTGCACCTTTAAACAAAGCTAGCACACAAACACACGCACACATAGCAGCTGTACAGTTATTTAACATGAGACTGCCTGCAAACACAGAGTTGTGCTTCCGGGTTCTCAGTCAGAATGCCGGCGTCTCCCCCCAATGACTGAGTATTGTGCTCGACTGGAAGTGCTCGACTGGAATCTCTCGGATGTCTCTATTTGTGTTCCGAATACACCGGGGGTCTTAAAACATGTTGTACGTCATATGGGCGAGTAATAAAATGACACAATTTTGATTTTGAGATGATCTTTTCCTTAAACACCACCTCTATGGCAACAGTTTCAAAACTAGTGACATGTAAAAATAATATAATATAGAGATTGAAATGGAATAACCATCTGGTAACCACCAACAACACCTATGAGTGTGGCTGTGAATTTTGCGCTGCTAAGCACAGAACTCTAGTTTCACACAACTTCCTCTTGTATTAGAGGCCCATGTGGCTGCTGTTTAGCTCCTGGACTATTAAAAGGGCTGCAACTCACACCACCATGTGCCTCAGAGGATGTGACAAACACATGCGCACACACCCAAACACAAAAACGCACTGCAACGGCCTCTCTCGCAGATGCATGCAAGCTTTACTGGCTGGTCTATTGTGTTTTAAAACTGCGTGCCAAGTTCGAAAGAGTGAATAATTAACATCAAATTTCAGATGTACAATGTAGCAATGAGTTATGGGCTCTCTCAAGCCAAGATGAGACGCCTTTGTGTATATTAACAAGCTACTAAATTTCAACACGCTGTCATTAAGACACTCTGCAGATCTACTGCAGCATAGAACGGTCAGCAGCACTCGTTGGTTTAATAAATAAAGAGAGCTTTTAAAGGAGACGGATCAGAAAGACAAAAATAGAAAGAGAAACACAAATATAAAGGCAGATGTATACTGTCAATTCAAGGCTAATGTGCTCCTGCAGTTGAATTGGTTGAGCATTGTGTTGGAAGTTCAAAGGTCATGGGTTTGATTCTCCTTCAAATCATATGAACAATGTATACATTGAGAGCAATGTAAGTAGCTTTGGATATGGCATCTAGCAAATGCAGTTATGTAGACGACCATATAATATCCATAAAAAAAGAGTTCAATTGATATGAAACACTAAGCTGATCATTTCATGGGTGTGCAACATCTTTGGCTTACTTGTGTATAGTGAGATACATATTTTGGGAAAGGCATTTAGCTTCCTTCACTATTTAAGAAGATGCTTAAATCGGCATAGACAGGCAGACACAGAGAAAAAAAGTATAATATATATTTTTTAAATATCTAATAAAACAAATCAAAACCACAAAAAAACTTGCATACGAAAACAACAAATGTTCAAGATAACACATATATATATAGTGGTATCTGGAATGACATGCATAGATTTAATCATATGTTTCTACATATTTCTATATTTCCAAACTATTTGGGTTGATTGTAACTCTTATGTTCAGTGCTGGAGAGGACCAGCACATCTGGAGGTGTTTGCAGTTTGTGCAACGTAGGTTTTTGGAATGGGGGTCTTGGGCCTGGCCCGTCATTTCCCATGTGTGTCTCATTTACTGCTAAGCACCCGGACCAACCAGAAATGCAGAAATGAGTAAACAAAGCCGAGCAGAGAGCGAGCGAGATGTAGAGAGATAAAAACGAGGCGTTCACCCTATCTGAACCTGACTGGACTCACAATCGGTTCACGTTGGAAGTGGAGCTCTTGGACAGGACCCAGACTCAACTCTCAGTGGACTCCGCTCGCACAGGAGTCGGCTAACACCACATCTCATTAGTCTCACGTCAGCAGACAAGCTCTAAAGCATTATGACAGCACTTTACCCCTTGTCCACTTACTCTCAGTGGAGCATATAGTGAACCTATAGACTGAATATCTCAAAGCTCTTATAGAAGCCAACAACACTAATGCCGAGGGCTGTGTAACTCACGTAGTTTTGTGTGTACATAGCAAACCACCAATACCAGGAAGTTCTCTTTGTTAACGTTACCAAGAATGCTCTTTAAATGACCAAAACATGGACATGCACAAGAAAGATGATGACCCTACATATTTTGTTGCATACACTATTTGATTCGCTATAAGGAAAGTAATCGGATTGAAACCGTGACATGTATGCTGCTAAACGAGCAGATTTTTTTATTTAGCTGAAATAGATCAATCAGGAGTTACTATTTGCACAAACTTGTGTGACATGCTATGATTGATATGATATCTTCCGTGACCACATCAAAACATGCACGAACAGATACGTTATTACCTCAAGTTGTTTTTGAAGAACAGAAAGTCCATGCTGTTCTCTGCGCTTCAACCAAATACTTTGACATGCCCTTTTTTCTTTATTTTGCAAGCCTTTCCACAAAGAAAGCAATCTCTTATTCTGACTCCATGAATTTGATGCGGAACTTCTTGCGATTGCTTGGGAAATCGGCAGGTCCTACAATCGTGTCATGTATCACTGCCTCTGTACACTTCTCAGATTTAACTCAGTCGTGACGTTTGCGCGGTCATATGGTTTTCCGGCCATCAGAATTCGCACAGTGTATGCCCGGCTTAAGACACATCCACTCAGAGTCTGATTCAGTCTAAACACTTCAGATATCTCCAGGCTTAAGGTGTTTGAACATACACTCCATATACCATTTTTATATTTGTTATCCTAAAAAATGTGTTACGGACAGAAACCATGCACACTGTTTTCCGTCACTGCCTTTCAAAAACTGCCTTTCGTTTCGTAGATTTACTTGTTGTCGGTTCCGCTGGATAGTTTGATTGTCGTTGATTATCCGCCATTCTCCCTACATGGACAGAGGGGACGTGAGCACGTATGATGTCTGCGTGAACAGGGTGCACAGTGGAATGCAAAATACGTTGGCTGAAAATGTACACATGACCAGTCACAGCGTTCGGCCAGAACATTTTGATTGAGCGAACTTTTTTTGGTCTTACGCCTTTCAAACACTATTATTCGACAACTATATTTTTTTATTTCTATCTGGTTGTAAAGAGATTTACAACCAACATGACAAAAAAATTCTGGACAGGATCACCCCCCTGCCTTTAACTGTCTGTAAGATCTCTCTAGCTCCAAATGTGGTTTTTGTTTTAATCAGTTGTGTTTACTACTCCGTATTTCAAAAGAAAAGCGACAAAACTACCAATCCCACTTCATATATCGCGTGATAAGTCGATAAATTGACTGTTGACAGGCCTAATAGGCAACCTGTTTTTCACAACCATCTGCAGCCATCCATCTGTTTGGTTAGATCTCCCATGAATCAGTATTTCAGTTTAGCAAACGGACTAACTGAGACCACGAACAGACCTGCGGGTCTCCTGGATTTTGGTAATGTTGCCGAAATTATATTCTGTTTTTGTTATCCACACTTTGAGCGCTTTTCCATCATCGCGCCGTTAAAGTTATGTTTCCCTGTGAGACTTTCGGCAGGGTTGTATAACCATGCTGAATCGTGCAAATGAATTTGCGCAGAGGCGTTATATCTCAGTCTCTTGTGCTACCAAGACAGCGCAGGATTCTTTTGTGTTTAAATAAAAAAAAACAAGAAAGCAACGAGAAGGATTCGGCGCGATGGTGAAAAGCGTTCTTGTTTCTCATACAGTACTTTGTGCTGTGATACGAAGTGCACTGAGACTCCATCATGGATTTTTCCGCACGTTTGTAAAGGGTCCCTGAATTGTCCAAACACCTCTCAAAATGCTTGCTATGAATGCGAAAAAAGCAGAAAATCAAACCCAGTCCGAATATTTTAATGACAGAGGAAAATACCAGAGGCAGTGTATAAATGTAACTGACACAACATAAGGTTGTATTCATTTTTTAACGTGCGAAAATGTCGGACTCTATGTGCAATTACTATTCCACTGATGCAAGTGATTTGTGAGGTAATTAAAAAAACCGTGTGCGAGTGTTTTCCTGAAAGCTAGTAAGATCGAACCAAATCTTAATGAGGCCTTCTTGGTGTCCGACTGGCTTAGAAATCATGAATAAATAAGTAGTAAAAGAGCAGAATAAATGATATGTTCTTAAAGTGCCATATGAGTGGACGAGCTTGTTTCACATGCTGTCAATAAATTCGTCTTGGTCTGCGCTTACCGCACTGATCAATATACTTCCAACACAACCTTGAAAGTGAAGACAAGCGCAAACACCATTAAGACTGCGAGGCCCAAAGCGAAACCTAATCTTAATGTTTACGATTTCACCATATGTAATTGCATTTTTTTCATCAATCTAGTTTTGCTGGAGGACAAATGAGAAGAAAAACCAGAGGACTTAAAACCATCATAAAGCATATGTTAAGTGCACTAGGGTCATACAAACATTTCCCACATATTTGCAAAGGATTGGTTTAAAAAATCCACTTTTGGAGAGGCTACAAAGCTTGTGAGGAGTGATGAAGGAAAAAACGTGTCCGTTCAGACCTCACGGTGATGAAAGGAAAGCTGACGGCTAACGGTGTAAATCAGGAGGTGCTCTACATATGGACACCTCTTGATACGGTACAGTAATGTACACCCCCTACTGCTGGGTAATTAATGTGAGGCTTTATTTCCATTTCACAGCTAAACAGATGGCCAAAGCCAGCAGGGGTAAGACACAAATCGGACTCGATCAGAACAAGCCCCGTGTGTGTGTATTTAATCATTCTGTGGCCAATCAGCTAATGATCGTCGAGAACATGATGTTAGAATACAGCACCTGGACTGTGATGGGTATCTCAGAGCTGGGTGTATAATTTACATTGTATGTCAAGGAAAGCAAAAGAATACATGGTTTAATCGAATTATCCAGGTTTTATGAAAAGACCCTGTTATGTAAAGATTTTGCATCGTATGGGAGTTTCGTCCACACGGATCCGGCGTTTTGGGAGCCTGAAACATGTTTTTAAAACGGGTCTCAGAGTGGATAAATATGAAACGCCACTCTTGCGTTTTCGTGTTTAGAGCCAATTTGAATATTTTATCAAACTATGATGTCATCACCCCAGCATACAACGTTTATACGAATGCTTCAAATAGTCTTCTTCGATTTTAGTGTATCCCTGTGGCAGTATTACAGTGCCATATGCTGATTTGGGGTGTATACTACATCGTTTGAGTCAATTTAATGGTTTAGTGTATGCAGATATTTCTTAAGACGACGCCCGAGAAAAGGAAATAAAAAGATTGGATAGGGAAAGCTCTGGCTTCGTGTGGATATGGCCTCAGGGTCCATTTAGAAACAGAGGAGGTCATGTTTTGGAGGACCCCAAGAACTGGGATGTGTTGACCTGCTGTGAGAGTCACTCCAGGAGATCATTGATTCTGCTGATTTGTGCGATTCTTTCTCAATAATCAAGACAACATTTGGAGCATACATGCTGAATATTTGCTCCAGGTTCAAAATGTAGGACGGGTCTTTATTTTGCCCTTAACATTTTGATTGGTGAGTTGTAAGTTGGGCCTGGAGGGGAGGGCTAAAAACGCCTGGCCATTGGACCATCATGTGGTGAAGCATTGTTGTTGAGAGGGGGAGTGGAGCTGTTTTTGATTAAAGATTACAAGTGCAAATTAATAAAAAAAAAAAACATGGTGTGCACGGATGAATCCTTTATTATAATCACTGCAACGCTGTGTAAAACTGTTCGATTTCCCCGTGACTTTAAGCAACACACAGCAACAAGAAATCATGTAAACATGACATATTTGTCTAGCACTCATTCATTAAACACTTTTTGAACTCTACTGATCCACATTTAGCAAACTCAACTTTCACATTAACAGCTCAGGCGAATAAATGGATGAATAAAGTGTACACATACTGCTACAGTGAATGCATCCAATGACCCTGAAGAGTGACAGTGATGGAGTGCGTGAAGTCTCGCTTTGGCTGAATAAAGCGAGTGCAGAAGAATCAATGGATCTATTCCTGATGATTAAACTCTTAATGAAGACGCTGAAGTCCAGAGTTTATTAAACACACTGTACTGCACCACCAGAAGGAAAAATGTCTGCTGCTTGTGTGTGCTTTAAACACCCAACACGATATGACACTCAGTAATAAACAGTAAGTTGTGTCAAAGGCACAGCAGAGAAGTGACAAGACTGAATTATCTTGAGAAAGATTAAAAAACATCTGAATTAAAAAATGCATTTATATATAGTAGTAAAAACTTGGTCAAACAAAAAAAAACAGGTTGTGGATGGAAAAAGGTCAAACTACAAACATTTTTTTTAATTAATGTTCATTTTATATCTTGACTACATGTGACTTCCTGTGAAGGGCAGAGAGAAGGTCTTAAGAAACCACAGCAACTTACACTTTTGGCCTCACGCTTATTTCGGTACAGTGACTTTTTTCAGAAAATGACACGCATGCATCCAGTTTGAAATGGCAGAAGGTCTTTGCCACATCAGGTAAAAATGAAACAAATCTACAGAAAACCTGTTCTCAGTTCAGCGCAAATGAAATAAACCTTCACTTTAGTTACACTCATGCACCAGGTTAGGATCCATTATGGATTTTGAGGAAGGAGAGGAACACGTTTATGCAAATATAGCAGCAGGTCCCTCAAGTCCCCTTACGAAACAGAGAAAGAAGTACAATCGTAAAATGTTTTTGCCTTTGAGGCAGGAGATACATTATTCACAACATTATTTATGAAAGCCTTGTTTATTTTGCTGGTACCGCTGCGGTGTGAACTGCGAGGCCTCCAGCTGGCATTTCAGACTCATTTTCTGTTTAACGGGCATCTCTTAACCTCCATCATCTCATGTTAGAGGAAAACAGCCTGGCAGTATAAATATCTAATGTACACAGGTGTTGCTCTTAATTTCCACATTCAGATTTCAACGAGCATGTTATGAACCGAGATGATTTACATTTACTGGCCATGCAGGTGTGTAATGTATGCTGCACGTATTGCATTAAAGGCACTGGCGAGTGTGATGTATAGCAAACCATGAGTTTTATTTTATTAGCTAATAGGTGCTTTAGAATGCAAGGCATTTCTCTCACAGGTGTTAGGAACAGCATTTTTTTTCTTCTCTCAGCCACATTATATTTGCCTATACTCATAATAGAATATTGCAATTATATAAGAATAGAATATTGCAAAAATAAAATCCAATGGTTGTGGCAAGTGTATGGCCAAAATAACTAGCCCAATGTCTAGCACACTTTTCATACAATATCTATATTTATTTTTATATCTTCAAACGAATTTTCATTCGATCATATTTTAGATATTGTTTTACATTTCCCAAAAGCGATAGAAAATACATCTGGTTGGTTAACAGAATAAAGTTCCAGTAAAAATGTTCTACAATTTGAATACAATTTTGTGATCAAGACAAACCCACTAAAACGCATGTCTTTAAAAGTATCATGTTGACCTTAAATATATTCTTATTTAAAATACATATACCGAGAGCCCTCAAACAAGAACGAGAAAACACAGAAAAACACTCGAAGATCACAAAACCACCCGTAAAGTGTGTAACCTATAATAGGTGTCCTCAAATACAGATGCACAATTCCACAAACACATGCAAAAGTTGCTCAATGCAGTTCAAAAGTGACAATCTGACAATCAACCACCTCAAACTTCCTCTTTTCACAGGCTTCTATTCTCTCACTATAGACGACCACCAACGGCCTGTTGCCCCATACTTCCACATCTCTAACTGCTGATGAGCCACGACTCACAAACACATAAACACACACACACAACTATTTTCAAAAACGATTATCAAAACATTTCAGTAAAGTAACACTTAACTTTTAGACAATACATCGGTTACAAATTATATCTTAATGGGTAAAAACCTGCAATTCTCACTGTATAGCCTGATTGTATACCGGCAGTATAATTAACAAATACATCATCATTATTTGATATGTTGGTCAATCCTGTATGGAACTCACAAAAGCATCCTGCAATTCTGCCAAAACAAACGCCAAATCACATTTCGGCCCTCCCATTCAAACATTGCACAACTCAAAGCAATAACCACAGTAAGGCCGAGTGTGATTTTCTCAGTGACCAAACAGTACAGAAAGACAATCGGGTCTGGGCTCACGTCTAATGTATGCGGCTCTTCATAATAAAAGCTCCGATTAAGCGAAACAGCTCTCCTCCAAAGTAGTCCACAATCCATCAATCCAATCCATTCAAATCCCATCCAGGAGAGAAAGGATCAGGACCGATGTGTGTGTAAACATGGCCCGCAGCCCAAAGCAGATCCATTGGCACATCTGTTGATGGGCATTATCTCCAATACCAAAAAACATAAGCATATGCTTGAGAAAAAAATAAAGCTGCCTGCATTTGGTCCCAATCGATACACTGTACAGCTCAGACAAAGTAAGTGATTTCCCCAGCTTTAGCAACGAGAGTTTAAAAACACATCAGTCTTTTAATCTGATGGTCATATAGAGAATTACTTTACAAAACCCAAACACAACAAACATTACAAGCAAAATAGCACTCCCAAAATGGGCCAAAGGAAGCCATCTTCTGAATGGTTGAGTGTTTGTGAACGACAATGAAAGGGATTTAAAGTTTATCTGCCTGGTGACGAACGCTATGAGTAGTGCACCTGGTGTAATGGTACTTCACAGAAGTATTTAAGAATTATTTTTGTAGAATTTGTACTTGAGCGCTATCAAAACAGCATACTTGACCTCTCAATTGCAAATCCAAAGTGAAAATAAAATACATAATTACAACAACCTTACATTTTATATTTTTATAGACCTTTGCAGTATTTATTTTAAAGACTACCGTGACTAAAGGCCCAGTGTATGAAATGTAGCGGCATCTAGTGGCGAGGTTGAGAAATGCAACCAACAGCTCACTCCACACCTCCCTTTCGAAGAACTACGGTGGCTGACACAGAACTAACATCACGTTTCCGCTTCTTTCCCAAAGGAGATAATGTATTTATGAAACGTGCTTTCAAAGAGCAGTTTGTCATAGCAAGTCAACAGTCTTTTTTACTTGAATGGGGGAAGGCATATATTTATAAAAATGGATGGCAAAAATCATGATTAAACAACATATTTCCAATCAAATTGTGCTAAAAATCATATTATTTTAGCCTCACGAGATCTTTACAGATAGACGGTTGGCTTGTTTTACAGTAAGGTGTGACTTCCTTCGTTAGAGCGAATAGATTTAATATATTTGGTTAAACATAAGAAAAAGCCAGTGCTTGGACTCTGAACTTACCCTGGAAGGACTGCCTGGCTCTCTCAACAAGCTCTTCTATGGGGTAACTTGCCAATTCGCCTCTGGCGTGCTTGGTTTTGCAGTATGTGCAAGCATTTAAACAGCTGTGGAAGAGAGGGAGAGGGTAGACTTGATCAACTTTAGATTATAAACATTGTAAAGCATTTTGAGAACATGAGATACACAGAACTAAGTATAACAGATATCACGGTTCCTTTTAAACAATACATGTTTATGCTCTGCGAAAACTGCCAAGACGTGTCTATTTGATCCCCAAAAGACTAAACATTGGCGTTTATTACATTGTTAGCGACAAGAAATGATGTGTACATAACAACCATGAAAAGAAATGCATTTGTCATCAAAGTGACATCGGTTTTGTGTGCAAGAGTTTGATGCATTGATAACAGTGTAGTTCTTCTCCAAGTACTTCTACGGAATGTTCAGTAACAAGTTGGCAGTCTGTGTGGAAGAGGTTTCTGCACTGTTTGTTTGTGTGTGTGTGAGCTTTGCTGAATTAGCTCCGTTGAGAGCCGAACAGAACTGGTGCTCTGAGCTTTGAGCTCTGTCCGGTCTTTCATCACTACTGTCGATGAAGCTCCGTCCAGCTGCTTTCAAACGGCAACTGAGACACTGGCTCTGCCGCAGGCCAAATCTCTGACAGGGCGTCAAGACAGCATCCAAGAGCTCAGAGAGAGAGTTCAAAATCCTCGATTTCCACGAGGAGTATCATTAGCCTCCAGAAAGCCCAGCATCCAGCGTTGCCTTCCCTCCAGCGACAATGCTGAGAAAAAGTGCTGAGGTAAAGTACGAACAAGATTTGTGGAGCTCACCTGCACTGCGCCTTAAGACACGTTACAATGGAGGGAATATAATTGATGTGGTTTAAGCTGGAGCTCGTTTCTGAAAAAAGGTTTCACAATGTAACCACAACTTCAAGAAATTCAAAAACCCAACCAAATGAAATAGCCGATTCACACCAATGACAATAACAAAAAAAAGATGATAAAACAGCCACTCTTAATCTGTTCAAATATCAAGGGCACACACATGTTCAAGCTTAGAACAAAACATTTTCATCTTTTAGTGTGAATGCTAAAACTGTTGTCTTTTCTATCTCCCGAAATCGTTCTTTAAAAAGACGAACAGCTGAATAAAGAGATTCTTGTAAATGCTACCGGCGTCTCCCTTTGACATAACATGATCTTTAGCAGCCAACATCTATCTCCCAGCACTTTGCCAAATTAAACCAGCCATTAAAAGAGAAGGATAGGTCACATGACTCAAGCTCAAAGAAAACAAGCGCAGATGGGTCCCTTACATACACTCATTCGCACGAGAGAATGTTCTGGGTGCGATTGAAACCCCCTCGACTGGGAACGGGGCCGCACCAGGGGCCCTCTTTAATGTGATATGGCCCAGCAAAATGGATCAACCTCATTGTAATCCCAACGGGCATGAAGTCACCACGCAATGTTTTTACATCCATCCAATCCGTGTCTACCCCTGCTCTGCTCTATATGGTCCCTGACAGGAGGTCAGGTCACAGCTGGCTATTTCTAGAATTTAGATTGTGGTCCCTCATGGCGAGGGCTGACATTAATGTAGGGCAGGCTACATTTTGGGTAATCTATTTACTTAAAGTCCTGCCTTAGACAATCACAGGAAACCGGTGGCTCGGTAATAACAGAGTGCAAGAGAGAAAGACAAAAGAACACGCCTGACACAAGATGCTTGAAGCTTTTGATGGGTATTAAAGACAAGTCTGAAGTGTTTGAAATCAAAGATATAAATCAGTGGGCTACTTTCGATATTCCAGCGTGAGGTCCTTTCATCCAGAGATACCCGTAGCTGCATCCACTGTTACGTCCATCAAAACATTTGAAGTGATCTGAAACATTCAAGAAGTCTCATTGCTTATTAATGCAGGTTGCTGCGTGATTTTATTATTGATAGATGCACATGTGCGGGTTGAATCGTGGCTCTTTTAGAGGTGGGTCATCGCCTGCGGTTCTTAATCTGTTCATGTCAAGAGGCTTGTATCTCATGACGCGTCACAAGACCTGCCATCTTGTGTTTCTCAAGGATGGTCAGCTTTAAATGAACATCTAAAGCTCCTTACGGCACCAGTGGTTTCACTTTAGTAACAGATTTGACATCATACGAGTATTAAGTCTGATTTATTGGCGCAAAATAATCTTGACGTGGTCAATATCATCAAAAACAAGTCGATGAGGCCAATTATTTTGTCGTCCTATTTTAGTGCACTGCATTATTTGCATTCACAATGGTTTTATTCCCTGTCGTCTGTGAGCATCAGAAAAGACCGGCGACCCAGCATACTGGTTTACGCATACTAATAAAAATGCGTTCTCTGTTGTCATCTGCACGTACGGCCCAAAATATCACGTTCTGAAAAGACACCAGCAGTAAATAATTTCTTAATTACTTTTGCCCAAAGCCACTCGCTGCGCCTGCGTCTGCCGCCATTAATTACAGCCAGACATACATACGGACAATATACTTCATCACGGCTTCAAGACTAAGCGGCCCCCAGTGAGACCTAACCCGCTTTACTCTTTGTTACCTATTCAACAGTACTGTGACAGGAAGACAATGTCGAAAGCTCCCCGGACACTAGATGGTCCCTCAATTTATTAATATGAGCCCATGTGAGTGAGGCAGAGCTAAATTGTGCTGACCCCCGCCGGCAGAGGGGGCGCCCAAGAGGACCGTTCCAGACACAAGGTTCTCCATATGGAAAGAGGAAGGAAGAGCTAAGCTGTCGATAAGCGACTAAACTTGCGATATTAATTGTCGATGGGCATGTGCGGGTAGGTAATTAAAAAAGAAGTTTACGTGGAGTTAAATTTGGCTGTCTTCTATTGTGCTTGAAGGATGATGGGAAGTTGTCTGGGGTTTAAAGAGCATGAAATACTGAAAACAGATTAAAAAACTTCACCAAACAAAAGCATGTAGTTTCAAGGTCAGAAAGACTGTGCAGTAAAGAATAATCACATGTTCGCTAAAGAATCAACAACCAGTGTAGGAAATCGGTTCAAATTATTACATTATTATATAAAATATTATCTACTTTTCATAGATTGTGTATAGATAGTATTATTATTACTACTATTATTTGTATAAAATAGTATACATTTTAATAGATGGCTGATATATATTATTATTACTACCATTATTTACATAAAAATAGTATCTATTTTCTATAGATTTTTAATAGATATAATACAAAACAGCCAAGGCCTCAATTATGGCCTTACCAGGAACGTCACACAAAACAAAAGGTGCACTGGTTCAGAGAGAGAGAGGGTATGACTCAATACTAAAGCCTGAGGGAAGACAAGAGCTGTGTCCTGCAGTGTGAGCTCACAGGCCAGAGGGGATTATGGGAGCTCAGATGAGTCCTCATCTCTCAGGCACATCAAGGGCCGTATGAACATGAACATGATCGATATATGAACATCAGTCTGAAAGAATCCATTGAGTTTTGCCAGGAGCTGTGATGTCAGCTACAGATGAACTCATGTACTGGCTCTGTCTTAATGTTTGTAGTGAATGTGAAAATGTACTTTTTAAAGTGAACCCATTTTCAAATTTTAAATATTTATCCAACAGGGGCTCTGTTAGGAGAAAACAAATGACATTTTAATAAAATTAAAAGTCAAGCACATGGAAATAACATTTAATCAGACAAATTTAAGGAAATGTGATTCCAAATTACAGCTGAACTTTTAAAATATTTTAATCTGAAAACATATGTTTATGTCTAGAATTTTTTTTTTTTAAATGGACAACTGGAAGGAAAACTCATTGAGTAGAGTTTAAGCAACTCGGGGTGAGACATCAAGAAACTGCTTGATATAAAAGCCCAAGAGTACATTTCTGCCATTTTAATACGAGAGAATACACAATAAATATTTATTTTAGTTAAATAAATATTCACTATCTAGCATTAATCATGAATGTGCTCTCAGAAAGGATGTGTTGAATAACAACACTTTTTAACATCGAGTCATTTGAGTCATTCTGTATTGACTTAAAAGGGACAACATACGGTTGAGTTAAAATGTGTTAATGTTAACTAGACACAGAGATGTGTTTTAGAGTGAAGTAATGAAAATTGTTAATTATTGTACAACATTGTACATTGTCATTGATCTAAAATAAAAAAAATACATGAAGTATATTTGCTGATTAAGTAGATTGAAGACAACATCTTACATAAGTCTGTTTCCTTAGATAAAAGGTATTCTGAAAAATACCCAAGGAAACCTCGTAATGGAAACAGATGACAAAATTTTCCCACCAGACCCTCAGTCTGTGACCCCATCCAGGCCTCCAGACGCAAACACAAAAATGTGTTAAAGGGAAAGTTCAGCCAAAAACTCCAATTTGCCGTTTATTTACTCACCATCAGAGATGTAGGTGACATTTTTTCTTGAGTAGAACCATAAAGAAGATTGTTTGGTAAATCCACAGCCCTCTCTGCTTCATATAATGGGATGACTCAAGATACTCAAGAAAAAATTTCACCTACATCTCAAATGGCCTGAGGGTGAGTAAAAAAAACGCAAATTGGTGTTTTTGACTGAATTATCCCTTTAAAGGATAAGTACTACCGGCATTTTCGGAGCACAAATATAGATCTTTAGGTGACATCCAAGAGATTTCGAGGCCTCCTCATTGACATCATGGTTTAAGTTGTTGTCAAGGTCCAGCAAAGTACTAAAGACATGGCTAAATTGGTCCATCCACCCATAGTGGCTCAATTGAATATATTTGAAGCGACGAGAATGCTTTGTGTGAAAAACAAACCAAAATGACAACTTTAATCAATATATTCTCCTCTGTCATGTCAGTCTATGCTAGGTGTTCAAGAGAGCACTTCGATGCATGCACATCGGTTGGGCAAAGAAGCGCAAGTCTTCCTCAATATCGAAATCATCAGACATTTTGCAAAGATCTGCGTATATAGAGCGTGCGTCTGCTTGTAAACACAGAGTTATCCTTCCGGGTTGTTAGTCAGAAGGCCGGCATCTGCTCCCATCGAATGCGCACCATTGACTAATACAAATTTAATGAAGACTTTACTACTTTTCTGGACCTTGACAACAACTATAACAATGATGTCTATGGGGAGGCCTGGAAATCATTCGGATTTCAGCTAAAATATATTTATTAGTGTTCCGAAGACGCCGGGAGGTCCTAAACCATGTTGAACCTCATGTGGGTGAGTAAAAAATAACACAATTTAGATTTTGAAGTGAACTTTTCCTTTGAGCTGTAAGAAAATAACGGCATGTATGAATCTGGGAGGCTTCAAGGCATCTTTCATGGAGGCAAACTCACTGCATCTGAGCCGATAAACATCAAAGAAATCCACAGAACGGTGTTGCAAAGACCCGTGATCTGAGATGATGGTTCCACTGCAGAACCATTAAAACCTGCTCTTTCACTTTATCTCACATGCTTACAGTATCATGCTGTTTCTTTTTCTTTTTCCTCTGTGCTGAAAATTCTCATTAGTTAACTCCCTAGTCTCGTGTACCCAGACACGCAGGTCTTCCGGTAAAATTCAACCAATCAGATGACGACTTTGACCATGCTTAAGTGTTTCCTGAAAAGTGAGCCTTGTGCATCAGACGTTAAGCCAACTGTCCGTGGGCGTGACGTCCAAGACTGAGACTACAAACTCCCCAACGCCTCATTAAACGATAATCGAGTGCATCAGATGGGCTCTCCAACAGACCAGGAGGATCTAACTGTACTTTGAGGCTTCGTTTGCTGACAGATTTGTGTCGCTGCCTTGTTTGACAATGATATGATCTCAGGTGAATGCCGTTTGCCATAATGCCATGTTTACCATCACCTCAACTTCCCTCCTCCTCCTGGTCCACGGTTTAGTGCCGCTTTCCTGCCGTAATCTGGTAATTAAACTGTAATCTGCTGGCGATCTGCACCGCAGCGGTTTACGCTGGGCCAGAAAAACACTAAGTTGGCTTTTAATTAAAAGCAAATCTACAGCCGGCTGTAATCCACAACAGTTCGCTTATAAAGCCGAAGCTCACAGACGCCAACAATTCTACACATCCTCCAGCGCGCAGATGCGAGGCTGGAGCGCACGCCAAGACCTGAAACATAGGCTGGCTGTTATTAGGGGTTTAATCACCCCCCCAAATGTCCCTGAGGTTCCCAAACATCACCCCTGCAGTAATATATGACGTTCTGAAGTTAAAACAAAGTCACGATTGACTATAAACGCAGAAGCGTGTTCCAGGGAACTATACGTTATGTGCACCCGCCACGCTAATGATGGCAGCAACAAAGAGTAATTGAGCCGTCCGTTGTGTACGTCATCTCTCCTGATCATTATGACGATAAATAGCGTGCGTAATTCTGAAAAGACATCACTGCCACATGCGATAAAAGAAAAATCAAGACAAAGCGGCAGTCTGTGAACGAACCTTTGTGCGAATGTGCGAGCCAGATTGAATAATCTGCTCGGACCAGTGGAGCTGAAAACCACTCCATACATTAGTTTGATAAACACAGCGGGATTGTGTTACAGCTCTGTAGAATTGTACAACAATATATTGATCTGGAGTCCAGGTGCACTGTGGCCCCATGTCTGAGACTCTCAAAACGCCAGGTGACCCGAAAACTGCAGAACAAACTCATCTCAACCGCCAAAATCACTTCTCAGTAAAACGCTTTCAAATCGCTTTCAAACGATGATGCCCTTGGCATTATATTAGAAAATATTCAAGCCTCTTGTTTTGAAGATAACTCTTGAAGATGAATATACTTAATTATCAGAAGCAATTATTATTTAGCCTAAAATGTGCTTTAATCAATTCAGGTTGCTTCCCTTGAAATTGACTGCGGGGTAGAGTCGATCATTAGCCGTCTCGGCTGATGGCCTTGTGCTAATTCTGTCTAGTACCATACAGGCTTGCAAGTACTCTGAAGCCCACATTATCCCACGCTGTAATTGCCAGGGAAAATCAAAATTACCAAGTACACACAGGCCTATTTAAATTTGCTTTCAACTCGACTAATGATTTCTGTCTTAACATATTTCCTTTTTCTATAGAACTTTCATGCACATCAACTTTTCTGGCTACTTTTTTGTAATATGTAGTGTTCCACCTTTCATTCACGTAATGCTGGTGCCCCCGGCAATTTTGAGGGAAGATCGGGTGACTTCAAAATGAATGTATCACTATGCACAATGCATGCCAGCCAAAAAAGGCACGAACATTTAATTGGGTTTCATGCTACGATTTATCCATGATAAGGTTGCTTCTGATGAAATTAAGGTATCACCATTTCCATGTCCCAAAGGAGAACGTTCCATCCTCTTCCTGTAATGAGACAGTGGCTAAAAGTGAAGGAGTTGCAGAAATATTTGCGGCATTGATGAAAGGACGCGCGAGAAACACGAAAGCTGTGATTTATGGCCCATGAGCAACGTGCTTAAATGTTCTTGAGTGAATATGGGATAATAACAGAGTGATGAATGAGGATGCCTGTACTTTACATAGTGTCATAGCATCTGAATGTGTCCTGGTGAACAGGTCATGAAAGATCGGAAAATGTAAATGATGTTCAAACAGTCTGATTCAATTAAACGCTTCACTCTGTAAACACGTGGTCCAGCAGATTGAGTGATTTGAACAAAAAAAAGTTGCACTTTCTGCTAAGCAACAAACATAAAACACTTGTTTTATTTGTTAATTGTTAATGGTTTGTAAAAAGGATGTCCAGACGTTACCTCCTGATCAGGACTCAAATATATATGTATATATATTCGCATACTTTTTTAACACATCTGTAGTTATGCGGTGGTACAGAGTTAGACCTCTTGACTCCACACGGAAACAGCAACGCGTGCGGCATGACATCACTTTGTTGCAGAGACGCTATTGGTTAAATGCGGCAAAGTAGAACACGGAAGCAGCTTGAAGCGTAAAGCGCGAGTATGTCTGTGGTCTAGAGGTATTATAAAGCTGATGACAACAACATTGCCATAGCAAACTG
The DNA here is from genome assembly GCA_029783895.1 of Triplophysa bombifrons. Lineage (NCBI taxonomy): Eukaryota > Metazoa > Chordata > Actinopteri > Cypriniformes > Nemacheilidae > Triplophysa > Triplophysa bombifrons. Next base: position 13,535,870 of record CM056455.1, read on the forward strand.
TGAGATATGTAAACTTGGGATTGCAAGAGGTGGAAAGGAAAAGGCTACATTTAACACAACAAACCTAACACGGCACCTCAAAAACAAACATCCGACACAATACAGTGAGTTTACCCAGACAACCCAGCCGAAGATGAGTCGGCTCACGCTGCAGGAGAGTTTGAAGAGGAGAGAGAACAGCGCGAAGGTGCAGGACATCACAGCCAAGATAGCACAAATGATCGCAATGAGTGATGACAGTAAGAGTTAGGAGTGCAGTTCCTAAAAGCACATTACTGGCTTTGCAAACACTGTGGCACTTTTATTTTTTTATTTGTTTACATGTCTGCAGGGTATTTTAAGTTGAGGTGCTATTTGATTTTATATTGGACTTTTTTTATATTTACTGTTCCACTAAAGCCCAAAAGTGTAGAATTTATGTTATTTATTACTTGATACCTCACAGAAGCGCTCTGCTTGTTAACAGAGTTGTTGAATGTTAAAATTAGGTGAATTAAATAAAAAATAAGGAAAATCCTTGAACTGTTTCTTTGCTCTTCTTTATTCTTTTTTTATGTATTATAGAAGTATCGGATCGGGACTCGGTATCGGTAGATACTCAAAATCAAATGACTCGGACCCGAGGGCAAAAAAACCTGATCGGGACATCCCTAGTTTGTAATAATGGACACTTGAATAGGTTAAACATTGCAGCTGTAACTATACTTTAAAAACATTGAAAATCACTAACTAAAGTGCACTCATTCCACACAGAGTTGTTTCACAATTCTTCTTCTTCTAAGGAGGAGCATCTTCCACATTTCTGTGAATGCAGAAGCCAGATCCTATTTCACATTTGACTCTTCACATAACTAATACAAACACAACCTCATTCCTAAGATCCCCCGTCTCCTTTTGGCCTTCGGCTTGCAACAGAGAGACACCAAAGCTTTCAGGACCCCTCCCAGGACACAGAACAAACATCTCACTTTACTGCAATACATCATCACTCATAAAGTCATGCATGTATTATTCAGCTGAGCCTTCCATTACTTGCACCACAGAAAAATCAATACCCACAATTGAATCCATTTCATAAGTGCCTGTCTTAAAGCTTCATCACATTTTATGTATTAACAGTGACCAAAAAAGGAGAACGAAAAAAACAGATAGTTGTATCTTGCATTCTCAAAAAAAGATAGCTGATCATAAACAGCTGCACAAACTATATCACACTGGCTATATTAAAGTGTGAAGCGAAAACACTAAGATAGGCCAAAAATGCTCCATCACTCAGCTGTGAGTCGCTCCTGACAAAAATATTGTGATGTTCTGCTCTTGAAATCACATTAAGGGGTAACTCCTGAGCAAGATCCTTTAAGGAAGGTCGGTTCAACAGGGACAACTTGACAATGCTTTCAGAGAGCTGTTTTTTTTGTCATGCAACTACAGTTCAAATACAAAATAAATGTAGAAAAGTCTGCATATCAGAAGCATATCCCAATAACCAATAAAAGCAATAACCATTAAATGATGATGATTATATGATTATGTCATTGCATGCTTCGGTGGAAGTATCAAGTGATGATTCTTTTGAGTAAATTATCAGGTTCAATGATAATTTGTATTTGTATCACATGTGACCCTGGGCCACAAAACCTAAAATAGCACACGAACTACAAAATTCGTATAGCCAAAAATAAATTGTATCAGTAAAAATTGTCGATTTTTCTTTTATTCCAAAAATCATTAGGATATCAAGTAAAGGTAATGTCCCGTTAAGATATTTTTTTTAATTTCCCACCGTAAAAATATCAAAACTTTATTTTTGTGAGTGGATGCAGCAATATCGATAACACAAATGGCCGGAAGCCCGCCCATCAGCGCTTTTTTTAAATTGTGCACTCAAGCTATTTTTCTAGCCCTGAGACTCATTCATCTGAACATTTCATTATCATCTCCAGTTTTGTATAAATGTTTGGTTTAAAAAATCTGAATGTGTTAAAAAATGGTTAAAGAAAGGCCAAGCTCTATTTCTACATTACTGGGCCAAGACAAGTAAGAAAAATATGTAAGGAAGAGACAGAATTCTACCACGTTTCCCAAAGGCATTACTGGTAAGCATATCATAAAATTGTCTATTCTTCACACTACAGAGCAAGGCGATGCAAAATACAGAATGGATCACTCGTGCTGACCAAATGTATAACCACAGATCATCTAAATGGCCTTACATATATTGTGCCTTTCAGCTAATGGAGCGCTTCTCCTGCACTAATAAACAGTCGACTGTCCTCGGCAGATAATCCCGCTCTGGGTTTACGGCTCCACAGCTGGGTAGGATGAAGCAGTGGCCATCGTCAAAAAGTGACTGGCAAATCTTTCATCCACCACTAGGCTCTGCTGAGCTCATGACCCAACCTTCAAGAGCAAGCACAACACAACACAATAAAGCCTACAACATTCATAAAGCGAGGCAGACCGCTGGACCTCCTGACCCTGGCTCCTCTCCTCACATGAGGAGGAAAGGGACCTGAGAATAACAGGCTCATATTTTAAGGTCAGCTGCGAGTCTGATAAGAGCCATTGTTTGTTGTCGTCCAGCATTACCTCAGGGAACGGACCTGTCGGACAGCCAAACCATTCAGGATGCAGGCGACCCTCCTGGGGGCTTGACGGCCGAGTCAGCAGGGGCACGGGAGGAGAAGGAAGAGGGGGACAATCATGCTGTAATGTTTACGGCACCTCCAATGCACAGGCGGGAAAAAGGCCGGCTCCTATTTCACCACCCAAACAGCATATCCTAATCCACACCATGGTAAACAGAGATGTTCTTTAGAGACAGCAAAAGGGAGGAAACGGTGGCCTAGATCTCCTCCAACACGAGGGAAACCGGATCCAAACAATACAAGCTAAAGTTTTTGGCCCTGGTAACAACGCATATAAATAATCCAGTAAGCGGTATTGGGGAGATAATCCCTGAAAAATGGAGAGGGTGATGAATAGGAGACGCGAGTCCCAAATGGTCTGGGATTCATTTTGCTGCCCCTAGCAACACAGGGAAGGCTAGATAATATAATTAATCTCACAATGCAGCATATCCTAAATAAACATTTCAGTCATGTATAACGCTGGATCAGATTAGAATGAATAGCCGGCAGATCCGGCACAGCAGAGGTTTAAACAGATTGCTAATAACTGTACACTGCTTGTTTACCAGAACATCTTCTGGATTTGGTCCATGTTGTTATTCTTTTAATGCTGCAATTCACAGCGTTTGTTATATAAAAAAAGTAAAACAGACAAACAAAGCTGAGCAAGTACATGAAAAAAGTAGTCTTCACAATAATGATTTATAGATTGAAAAAAGCGCAGAATGTCAGTTGCGTTCTGTCTATGGGTGGGAGTCAGAATGCTCCCGTACCTCATCACAACAATATTATTGTGCGTTGTGAAGAAGAACGAAGGTGAGATATTCAAAGCAGAATTTTTTTTCTGCATGGTTCCCCTTTAAGTATCCTGCAACTATATAGTTTATACAGAGGGGGCGATATAGAGGCAAATATTATCAAGTGCACCTTTAAGCGCCAATTTTGTTTTTAAAACAGGATAATTGGGAAACTTCTGTTAGGAAAGAGTGGCATTCATGAAACCTTTTTTTATTCCACAATGACATCGTTGCACAAACGAGACAAATTAACAACCTCAAAGTCCCAGTTAAATAAAAAATACAATTCTTATTTTTTCATACAATATTGCAGTGTTTATAGTAATTATTATGAGCTCATCAACGTGTGTCACTTTCTTTTAAAAATGATTGCATCATCATAATCTTCAATTAAAATCTGTAAAATGCACAACTGCCCTGAAATGACGATCCATCTCAAATGACACATATTAGACAGCTTGGGCGGAGCATCCGTTAACTCCTCCCCTTCAACTGTCAGTTGCATTTCAAAAAGCAACAGCTGTTTTTCTACATTCACAGTAAAAAACGCAAGCCACGTCAACTCATTTTCTCCTTTGAAATTCCTTTTCATTCGGAAATGTGTTGTAAAAAACGATTGTAACTTCCGGTTCACTGGAACTTTAAAACTGGTATAGAGTAGATGTTGCAAGCTTGGTTTTCCTCTATATGGTGACATATCTGATTACAATGGCTTCTGGAAAGGGAAAAATGTAGGAGGGGCTTTATTTCTTACTTGTCTGTTGATGGAAGCCTGGCCATTGGACAGTTTATAAAGTCCCACCCTTGGGCAGAGACCAACATCATACAGATTTGAGTTTTGGTTTAAATAGGGGATTATAAGGGCATATATGCACTGATTTTTTAAATAATTTTACACTGCAATATTCCATAAAAATAAGAATTTACATTTTTGATTTCGTGGTGACCAAGGAAGAGAATCCACAGGGATTGTTTGATGCCCATTAGATAGACATTGGCCAGTCAAGCTTGCAAAACGCTGATAAATCTCTCCACGTGTCATTTTTACACCCTCATAGCCTCCAATAACACGAGATGGCTGAAGTGAAAGTAAACCACTATAACAGACACACAAACAAACCTCTTATAATTCCTCTTGAGGCCAATGATCAGCCCTCCTTTCACGGGCCATGACGCTAACGACTGCGTCTGCAAAACGGCTGTAAATGGAGTGGGCTTGTTTACGGATGTGAGGGCACATCGCCTCAGTTCACAATGGGCATTTCACATCTCCCATAAGCAACTCGCTGTCACCAACAACAGGCTGAAACAGAAGCCGAGACGAAACCGATACATGTGACGCTGCTATAATGAGAAGCACATTTAAAACACAAAAGCTGTTTTCAAGAAAATGTGGGGATTAGCCTGAGGGGTTGCTGCACGAGGCGGCCTCTCCCATGGCTGACCTTCAGAGAATCAGAGGACAGAGAGAAAAACTTGATATAAAATAGGGAACATATGATTAGTTCAACATTATTAACTTCAATGGAGGGCTTAACCGAGTTAGGATGATCATCATCGTGGCTGTCCAATCTGCTGCCATCAATTTCTATTAGGCCATGAGACGTGATTGAAGTCTTATTAGCGTAAAGAGACTCCGAGAGGCCCAAACTGGTTTTCTGCTAGCGCAACTCAACTATTATTGGCAGCAATTTTGTCAGGCTTCAGGATTGTCCTACTGTTTCATTTAACCAAGGCCTGTGATGGGATTTCAGACTACCGTACAAACTAATTTGTCCGATTCACCGTAATGGCCGACCGGTGCACTTCAATCATTTGGGATCTGAGTAGCCATGAACCAGCTGTCCCGTATCCATATGTTTCCACGTCACAAAGACAGATTGATGTGTCCATTCGTCCCCTTCATGATAGGGCAGAACACAGGCTGGGCTGCCTCCGATAGCTAAACTAGGTTAGTGGCCCTTGCAGGTGTACATACAGATGAAGAGCTGGCTACGGGGGTCACCATTAGGAGGGTCATCCTCCGCCTACGGCCTGACAGACCTCTACATCATAATACCCCCTTCTAGTCCCATTCCTGGCACGTTCAAAAGTCCAGCTGTACCATCGATAGTCAGGCGTTAGAAAAGACCCAAATGATTTTGAAAAGATGAGGGGGTAGAGGTTTAATGACCACTAAATTCCTCTTCAAGAATGAACAAAAGGCAATCGATAATGAGCAAATTAGACTAAAACTCTACAAACATCAATATGCAATAGAGTTAAATGCATTGCATGCTAATAGAATCATTACAATGCACATGAATGGTCATTTAAAATCTGTTTATTGTTAATGAATTGCATTTGTAGACCTGAAAGATGATATTTTTTTCTATTGGCAGAGAAAATGCTCCTATTCATATTTTTATGTATTTGTTGATAACTTTGATTGAGGCTGAAAAATGAAAATAATGAACTAAAATAATGAATACTTTCAAAGAATTAAATAAAGTTTGAATAAAATATAATAAAAAATACATTATAAATTAAAATAAATACATACACAAATACATGATGTTTGATTTGTACAATTACATTTTTTTTTTCAATTGAATACATTAATGTTCACACAAAATGATTTTAAAAACAGGACGGCCTTATCATATTTTTTGTACTTTCAGACCCAACTGTAAAATACTTAGAAGAGAATTGAAGCACAAGATCAGATCAAGTCAAAAAGCTCAAAGCATCTTTTACCAAATGCAGGTTATTTATACATTCATTATTTATGGCCCACAAATATCACAAAAATGTGATGGGAACAGATTTCCACAAGGATACATTTGTGTGAATACTGAAAGAAAAAAAAACATTCCATGAACTATTTACATTTTAATAGATTTCCTCGTAGCTTCCCAGGAGACTGACAAACCAAACTGATTCAGGGAGATATTGCATTAAATTGAGAACAAATATAAATCAAATATATTTAGCTGTATGTTATAAACAGCAATTATTAAACACATTGTCATTTTATACACACAATCTCGTCGCCTATCTGCCAAATGATGTCTGTGGATGAGCCTTCGGTCCAAAACTGTTTAGTGTGGAAAAAGGCTGGCGTCTCATTCTCTCACCCTTCCAAAAACTGTTAAAGCAGTCAATGTAGCAGCAGAGCAGGATTTACTGACTACACAGCTGGCTCTGGACTGGAACAAGGCCAATGGGAACTTACAAAATTCGCCAGAGCCATAAGCTAATGTTTTTCACGTTTCACATTATGGTGGAGGATTGGGCCAAGATGAGGCAGAAACCGCTTCGTTCAGCATCAGCCAAAAGCTTGAGAGGAGGGGGTCTTACAGCGTTTGCTTATGACCCTTGCCCCCACCCCGCTGTCTTAATATAAAGGACATTTATCAAAAGCAAATATTCACTAGGGATGTTCAATTTGGTCATTTTGATTGCTTGAGAACATGCCAGATAAATCACCCGAGAAGATTCATGATCAATCACTTATAAGAGTTCTCCAATACTAATGCACATATCTAACATTCACAGTTCTAAAGACGTTTACAAGGTCCAAACAATGTCAAAAAGAATGAGGGCTTTTTAACTCCAGCTTTATTTTTATGGCCAGCATATGGAACAAATTTAGCTCAAAAGTTGAGATCTACCAGAACCTGTCGGGCCTGTCCTAGTAAACAGCCTCTATAAACAGGTCTTGCTCAGAACAGACAGTCATGCTGAAGGGCAGAAAAGCGGTCATGTGCAGGTTTTTATTTTATTTTAAAGGAGAGAAAAGCTCATGAGCAAGGTTTTTCGAAAAATAATTCACGCTGCTAGTAAAAAATCTGCCTGCAATCGAATGTAACTCCCTGATGCTGTCGTAAAATAAAACAGTTATCTGTGATCTGGGAATAACGAACCCAGGAGAGGAAAAATAGTGAACAGGGTTGTTGGAATGAACAAAAGTATATGACTGAAATCTATACAGCTGCAAGAAAAGGTTTTAATTCACACAGAATTGAAGAAAATGCTGAGATACTGGAAAACCCCTGACTCTTAAATATTGCATCCCATTCTATAATTTGATGTAGTTCTGATTGAAGGGGTATTCAATGATGCAACCATAACCTAGATGAACTACTAGGTAATAATGCCTGATTTTATTATCATCGTTATTTAAAATGCAATTAACTTGAGTTCAATTAACTTTAATCTTTAAAATAATCTATTCATCTCCCTGAATTACAACACAAATCTATAGTCTTTAAGGTCCAAACTAAACCCAATGAATCCACATAGGCTGGTCAAGATGTTACTGGAGAACCTTACTGGTTTAAACAGTCTATATTTAAATAAGGGCTTTCAATATAATCTTGATTAAACACATCCAGAATAAAAGTACATATGAGTACTGTGCATATTACCATGTTTTATTTATAAAAACATACACATGCGTGCACATGCATGTTATAAAAATAACATATAAAATAAATAAACATTTTAAATAGTTTTAACTTATTTGTAATTATTAATAAAAAAACATGTATGTATGTGTTTATAACACATTTATCATAGTTTTTTTTATATTTAAATTTAGCAATTTTGGTATATGCTTTTGTCATTTTATAATATTTTCTTATTTTGGTATAAAAGTTTAATAAATATGTATTTTAGTTTAATTGTATGATATTTGTTTATTATTATAATTTTAGTGCTGTAAACTTATTTCCGTTTATTTTTGAGTTAATATTTCAATTTTCCCTTTGCTTTAATTTTTCTAATAATTTTAAGGTCAATATTTTATTTGATTTCAAAGAATATAAACATTTTCCAAGATATAATTTTAGTAAACTGAAATAACTGTGGTTTTTAAACACAAAATTAATATGAACAGCACACAGACACATACTATGTAAACACAAACTTTATTATGGATGTGATTAATTCCGATGAATCATTTTACAGCCCTAACTCTAATAGACATTTTAACATTTTCAGCATGGCCAACAAACAAAGTAAAGCTAAGTAGCTGGATGTGCAGGAAGAAAAACATGTTGTTCCCTTGGAAAAAGTCCCTCGATGAAAGTCAAAATTAGGTAAATTTAACATTTTCGTCGACTGTAAAAAATCTACTGTATTTCATTGAGGTAGTCATGCTTTAAGACTAAGGGGCAGTCAAATCAGATGACCACACACAACAAAGCATTTTTCCATCTACAGTCTATCAAGCCAACACTGTGTCCATGCCAAGAGTGAATATACGTCATGGGCATCAACCAGAGGGGAGCTGCGTAACGCCTTCATCACTCGACAAGTAAATAGGGGGCGAGAGATGTGAGGTCTGAGGTCTGATAAGAGGAGGCGAATGACGGATGGTGCGTCCAGCAGTGAGAGAAACCTCAGTAAGAGTTTCACTGGCAGACAAAGAGCTCTCTATCTCCACGGCCTTAAAATGTCAGGCCTGATGTCAGAAGTACCTCAAAAGCGAATTAAAAGCCGGAGTGGACCGGACTGACAAGCCGCCTGACGGGGGTTTCAGGCATGAGGTCTTTCTTGTGTTGTTTGAGCTGATAATGGTCAGGCCTGATTTGAATGCAAATGAAAGGCAACATCTGAACTCTGAAAACAAGGCCACTTTGAGGAATGTGTGCGCAGCCGTGTGCAATGCGCATTCGGCCCATTTAAAATTGTCTGATAGCACTTCACATAATTTACAGGCAGCCTGTAAATACGAGGAAGCAGGCTGACTGATAGCCATATGCGAATGCAAATGATTATGATAGCTTTGAGCTATTATAAAGTTTTTTTTAAATCATTAAAAAAGAAAATGAACAATCAAAGTTGCTTTACACAACTGTTTCTGCATGGCTTGTGACGTGTAATGTTTCTGGTGAGCTTGATTTTGACAGGATGGATGAGTGGATTAAAAACCCTTTGTTGACCCAGGAATCATTCCCTCAACTGAAAACCTGTACATATAATATGAGCATGTTCCAACACCAGGATGTTGAATCCAGGAAGATGTCCTGTTTGGCATATTCACAATAGTCACAGCAGTGTTGTTTTGTGCTTTTATTACAGAACTGTTCCTTTAGGCCATATTGGTGAAAAAAAGACGTTACTGTATGATGCCACACCTCTCTCTAACTAATACGACAGCATCAGCACAAAACAAAATTGAGATCAAATATGTGCTTTAATAGCTTCCAAAAACAGATTTTGACATAAACATATATAAGAGAAGCACCACAAAAGAAACCAAAACGGTGTCATACAACAGCATCATTCAATGGTGCATGCTTAATCGAATGAGCTCTGCATTCTGATTGGATACTGTAGTAGTACACATCCCGATAATTTGACAGTCATTCATGTATAACAGTGTCATTCAATGTTATTTAGCAATTTTACACCTGCCTACCCTGAGCCCAGGTATCGGAATCGGTATCAGAACATCTCTAATTAGAACTGTTTTCTTAGCAGTGACAGATAAATGTGAAGGCCGGAGTGGGACCGGACAAAGCAACTCTTTTGAACAGATTTGTTTTACTGTGCAATTCATTGTCTCTATGCAGTTAATTAATAAACTGATGGTGTTAAATTAATTCAGTATCGGTCGAATAACATCGGTGGCCGATACATCGGTGCATCCCTACTTTTTTTTCATTTTTAACCAAAAAAGCTGTAATAAAAGACACAATAAGCCCACGGTCCTTTCATGGATCAGTCCATGCACACTACACCACAATAGCTCCACCCTGTTGTTCCGGTTCACAGAGCAAGATGACTCGTTGGGTATCTAGAACGGGGTCGGGCAGAGTGTCACAGGAAGTGTGGTAGAGAAAAAGATCAGTAACTCTCACACGCCAAACCAAACATATCTGAATCAGGAAGTTCGCACACAGACTGCTCGCACGGCTTAACAAAATCAACACGCTAGTTTGCAAAACAACATGACTCACTCATGTGACCTTTAAAAACCAGACAGACCATCCCAAGTCTTAAAAACCACATACATGAGATGAACTAACAACAATTATCCATTATATGAATAGATTGAAACAGTTTCTTGTTCTAACAGGTGAATGCACAACACAAGAACTGACAACATGCTGAATCACTGATAAACAGCTGAGCGGAAATAAGACTCGGACCTGTCGACAATGACTTTGGGAAGCATAAAAACACACTTGCAACAAGTCGAATCTAGTCACTGCTCAAACTTTTCACATTCTAACAAAAACAACGGTCGTCATTAAGGATTAAAAGATACGCTAAACAATAGGTGTTGATGGGATACATCCGACACATGCGTGTTTTCTGAGCAAGACATCCAATCCTGCTCATTTTGAACTCCAGTTCGGCTTCTTGTATTTACATATACAGTGAAACGGCTATCACATATATAGCTCAGCATGAGGCAACACGTGTCGACTGTCACGGGAGATGTTTTAATAAGGTTTCACTTCCAACTGCCAACCTCAGGAACTTGAAAAGAAGTCTAAACATTAGGAGGCTAGAACAAGCTTCCCACAAACTTTGATTTATAAAATTGTAGGTGCATATAGTTCCCATCAAAATGTAACTCTGTCTTCATTTATTCACCCTGATGTTGTTCCAATCCTGTTTGACTTTCATTCTTCTGTGAAGCACAAAAGATTTTAGGCAGAAAGTTCATGCTGCTCATGCACCAAAAGTAGTGAACAATAAAAAGCAGAGGTACAACTTTCTATGTCTTCTTAAGCTTGGAAACTGTGGATCCATTAAAGGATGAGCTACAACAAACAGCATTTGGTTTCACTGACGCAATTTGAAAGGCCGTTCAAATATACTGTAGGCTTTACAAACATGAATGAGATTCAAGAGCTGGGAGATTTCCATCATTTTTTTTTTATAATTACAGACTACTCCTTAAAAAATCATATGACTTTAGCAGACTTGGACTTAAAATATATTGATTATTTTTATGGCACTTTAATAGTGCATTTCTTTGCATTTGACATTTTTGGATTTTGATAATGCTGCTTCCTATACACTTTCACTGTTTAGGGAAGTGTATGCCACATACTCTAGATATCATCCCACATTTTTCTCCTAAGAGAACAAAATCGTTCCATTAGTTACTATATATAAATTAATTCAGATCTATGGATATAAACATTGTTCATTTATGAGTAAACCAACTATTTAATTTTTTTTGATGAAGTTCAATAACAAATACATATTTAATCTACCTCCAAGCACACATTCATCCTTACAGACATGTCTTGACTGAAAAACTTCTTCATTTTGCACTGCTACTATGGCAAGCCATATTGTCATTTAACATTTGAGGTTTACTAGTATCTATTTTTAGGCTACTAGTTCTTATTGTTTAGTTACTAGTAACTATTCCATTAGATACTAGTACCTAAATATTAGATACAAGTGCTTATTTATTAGATACAAGTACTTATTCATTAGATACTAGTACTTAATCATTAGATACTAGTACCTAAAATTAGATACTAGTGCTTATTTATTAGATACTAGTACCTAAAATTAGATACTAGTGCTTATTTATTAGATACTAGTACCTAAAATTAGATACTAGTGCTTATTTATTAGATACTAGTACTTATTCAATAGATACTAGTACTTATTCAATAGATACTAGTAATTAATCATTAGATACTAGTACTTATTCATTACATACTAGTAACTTTTTAGATCAAAGATATCCTGAACATAATAGATACTAGTTTAAGCTTATACTCAGTATGCAAATTATATGTTGAATATTAATAAGACAACGTGACTGGGGGGAGATTGGGCCGGAGAGTAAGAAAGAAGATGCAAATTAGAGGTTCTCGAGCAAATACAGAGAAAATGCAGCTTTTATTGAAAGAAAATTAATTTGTGTTTAGTGAACTTAAGAAGAATCGAAGGCATGCTGGGTTGCAAAAAGATGAATGTTCATGCACAAATAGATAAGAGCGGCATCAGCTTGCGGTAATGAGGCGACCCAAAGCCGATGTAACGGAGAGCTGGTTAGAGCTCTAACTGACTAAATTATCCGCCTATGCCTGGCCGATATTTATTCGATGTGTTTGGTAGGGGGCCCAACGTCCTGCTTTCTAGGCCGACGTCGGCCAAACTTTCGTGTGCTATCTGGGTTTCGTCGCCGCTCTCCTCCATGAATAGGGCTAAATCCACTAGGCTGAATCCAGCTTCTTATTCGCAGTTTCTTATTGACGCTATCTGTTCCACCTTAAAAACGGGAAGCATCCGCTTTTCCAGTTTCTTATTCACGCTTAGCTTAGGTTCCATCTCGCCTTTCTCTTCTTTTACGTTTTCTTTTACTTTTTGTGTGTGTGTTTGTGGGCGTGTCTGTGTGTGCGTGTGTGTGAGTGTGTGTGTGTGCCTGTGAGTGTGTGTGTGTGCCTGTGTGTGTGTGTGTGTGCGTGTGTGTGTGTGTGTGTGTGCGTGTGTGTGTGTGTGAGAGAGAGCACCGAGGATGGTCTGCTGCTTGCTGTTTGAGTCAAAACATGCTGAATGCCCCTTGAGATGACCGTGAACTTCACGTGGAACCTCCATCACCCACTCCCCTTACCATCCTCAATATCACTTTGATAGAACAGTTTTTAGGCAGCCTATCTCCACCATGAATATTAATCACATCCAACAGTACCTTCATGTTTGAAAGTGAAATATTCTAGTGCAGAGCATGCAATACTGTTGCATAATTATGTCAATTACGATTATATTTGTAAAAAGCATAGTATACACAGTTTTGTCATACTTTGCATATCTATTATTAACTGTCTCTCTTACCTCTTATGTAAATTAATTATTTTCATCATTGATATATTTTATTTTTATTCTATATATATTATTTTTTTCCAATTTTTTTCAAAAAATGTTCTGATCCATTGCTCTTATACAATTTATTATACACCTGTTGGTCTTAGCCAGTGTGACACACATTATATTTCTACTATGTAGTTACATGTATATAGATTTATGTAAACTTTGTCACTTGTTGTATGTACAGTACTAGTATCTAATGGAATAGTTACTAGTGACTAAACAATAAGTACTAGTAGCCTAAAAATAGATACTAGTAAACCTCAAGGGTTAAATGACAAAATGTCTTGCCATACTGCTACAAATATCACATCCAGTCAACGGTCTTAGCATAGTAAGCAAAGCAGTGTAGCTATCCTCTCATCGACTCAATAACTTGAGAAGTTTTACATGGTGAGGAGAGACAGCGCATGTCCACACACTGAGAAAATGAATAGACATAATCTCATATGAAAACCTGATTTAGGAAAACTGAATCGTGACTCAATCCTTCACTCAGACTAAGACTGATATATACAACTGCATCACGGTCACATTGTCTTAAAGGGGGCGCTCACGAGCACCACTGAGAATCATTAAATGACAACTAGGACACCGTTTGTAAAATGGTACAAAGAAAAACCACACCGACAATCATGTGTGTGTTCTATTGGTAAACCGAGATGTACGGAGTCGGACCACTGTAGGAAACAATCATTACCACATTACGAAGGGAGTTTTTTTTTTTTAATCCCCTACGCCTGATAAGGCGACAACGTGTGTAAAGCCTATTGCAGAATTTAATCATCAATATAGCAAAGGTTGCTTACTACACTTAGCCCTTAGTGTGAACTCATAATGTGCATTAAAAAGGTTACAACCCTCTGAAAAGGCATTAAGAATGCTTTTGGAAGAACCAGGAATCATTACATTAGGCCCGTTCTGAATTACCATCAGGCTAATGGAGAAAGACCAAAGACCTGACCCTAATGACACACACCCTGTAGTGCGCTTTAAGACCAACATTAGCACACAGATAATTACTTTCCTTCCATAAACATTCTCACAAGCACACGTCTACAAGCTATGCGTTACGCAAACACCATTTGCTTGAAAAACAAAATTCCTCTAGAGAGCGATCTGATATGCAAACTTTACGGGGCAAGAAGGAATCTCTGGGAAAATAACACAGAAATTCACAAAGTCCCCAAACAGCATGTTTGCTACCCCGGAAGGTGCTCCTGTGAATCTCAAGGTGTTTCCATTTGCATCTCATTTGTTTCTAAGTGGCACTAAGAGACGGTTTCTAATTAAGCCGCCGGTGTGCTGGGGAATTTGTCGAACAAACGGGCAGATTAGAGGCGGCAGATGAGAGCGAGAGATAGCAGGCCTCAGGTCCGTCGAGGTCCCTCAGGGCCTCTGCAAACTGTCAGACACGGAAGAGGAGGGACTGTCAACACGCTCCAGGTAACTCGCTGGAGCATTTGCCGTGAGATTACCTTGCGATGTGTGTGCGCGGGCTGCAGCTGTGTGTGCCAAAGAGGCAACCATATACATGATATTGGGCAAATGTAAAGTCTTGCAAAGCACAAACAGCTTTGTTTTTTTTAATGAACATATGTATTTTTCACACCCTTAAAGGGAGAGTTCACGAAAAAATATACATTTAAAACAAAGTCTGTACACATTCCCTTGCATTGATTTGTCTCCATACAATAGAAAGTGAATAGGTACCGCTGTTGTTCGGTTACCAACATTCTTCAAACTATCATCTTCTGAACGGCATACAGGTTTGAAGTGACAAGAGGTCAAGAAACAGGCAAAATGTTCATTTTCGGGTGAACTATCACTTTAAATTAAGACGTAAACAGAAAATACTGAAAATAGGCGCTGTCTCCAAGAGGGCACATTAAAAGCAACAGGAAGACGGCACAAATAAACAATGTTTTAATGAAACCTGCCCCCCTGTCAATCAAAATATTGATGTAAAATGGAAACCGGCTGTGGTGTGCAGCGGGTTTGTTCTTTCTGAACCCCAGAGACGTCACCCCTCCGGTCTTGAGGGCCAAAATGGGAGGCCAATCTCTGAGCAGCAGAGTGATAAATTGGGTGCCATAGCTCACTGACCACTTTATACATCCAGCATCACATCAGCAACACCGCCTGCTGCGATCACGAGCCGTTACGGCATACACGGATAAGACACACATGCTCATCAAAAACAGAATGCATATCATACTCAGGACCAGTCAAGTGAAAGTGTTTTAAAGACAGGGGTATGCCGCAGATGCAAATATTTGGAGAGATATTCCGGGGTCTTGTGAAAAATTAATAACAGAGAAGAATAAAGGAGAGAGATGAATCATACACTGAGAGGTAAAGGAATTCTGCCAGACTGAATACATGGCAGGCTACCTAAACAAAAAAGCTTCAAATTATTTTAATAAAGTTTTGGGCCCTGTTGCATAAAGCACCTTAAGTGTAATTTTCCATCAAGTGTGCCCTTAAATATACCTTAAGTTTTACTTAAGTTATTCTCCTATAGTCTTTGGTTAAGGGAAATCACTCCTTAAGGGTCATAAACTTGAGGTGCTTTATGCAACCGGGTACTGAATGGATTTGCAAGGGCATGCTGGACAAGGTCTTCTAAGGGGTACATACTGTAGCTGACAGAATACAGGGGATCCTGGTCTGTGTCCCACATTCTCACCTCAGTTTATTTGTATTCTCACCATTTAATAAAAAAAAAGCTTTCCATTTCAACGGTGTCATCTTTGTCGTTAAACGGAGGATAACAGAAGAATTGGCACATCTTACCCAACTCACCCATACCTGTATTTAGCCAGATTTGGCATTTCTGAGTGCACATAGTTCAATTCTTCTGTCAGTTTAACTCGTGCTCTAAGAGCCATTTAAATGCCATTTGGTGAACTTAAGGCAGACTGCCATATGCCTTTTAGCAGTGCCTTCTGATTGGCCACTCAACCGTAGAGATCTCATTGATGGATTGTTGTTGAGATGTTTGTCCTTCAGGCACGTTCTCCCAACTATATACAGCCACTCTGAAACTCTGTTAGAGGAGCCGATGGTTACGAGGTCATATCTCCTTGACAGAGCTTTTGCCCTCTAGGCTGCATTCCAAACTTCATTTGTTTCAATATAAAGTAGGCTAATGGTTGACTCCCGAACCTTCACGTGTTGACCTTTGTTTTGCGGATATGTATTAAGCATCACTATATGCTGAAAATCGGAAGCCTCGGTTATACATATAAAGCTCTGGAGTGGTTTGGAATTCACTCTCTTTACATTCAGATGTGTCTATAGTACAATATATTGGGTTTAAAGGGATATTTCACCTTAAAATGAAAATTCTATCACAAATTACACACACCCTCTCATTGTTCCAAGTTCTTTCTTTGGTTGAACACAAAAAGCGATATTTTAAAAACTGTCAGGAACTGAAAGTTCTGGGGCATCTGCTTTCCTAAATTACTCAAAATATCTTCTATTGTATTCAACAGATCAAAAAAATCCTACTATGGTGCCCCAGAAAATTCAGTTGCTAACATTCATCCAAATATCTTTCCTTGAGTATAACCGGACAAAGTCTTTATACAGTTTTTGAACAACTAATGGGGGAGTCATTCATGACAGAATTTTTATTTTGGTGTGAGCTGTCCCTTTAAGACTGTAACTGTGAAAGGCTTTTTAAAGTCATTCATCCACAACAATGGAACACAACTCTTACTTCTACTAGACATCCTCCTACAAAGAGAGAGAATAATCAAGGACCCTTCACACAGACAATGTTCCCACCTAAGGCCAGGACACCCCATCCTGTAAATAACAATCCATAAAGCACATATATATTTAAAACGTACACAATTAAACACCACACACACACAAAGTCATAAAATATGCAGAAGCTCATCAGTGTTTGGATCATTGAGGGGGAACCAAGATGGCTGCCACATCCCAGTGTGTCAATAGAAGCGGTCAGCCAGAAACTGAATTCTCTAGTGACGCTGGTGAATATTTTATGAGCGTGTTTGTATTGCAAACAGCTTACCCAGTATTGATGGAAATGATTTCAATCAGCGGGTTCTTCCTAATCTTTGGCAAATCCAGGCGCGCTCCTCCCAAACGCTTCCCCTTCTCCTTCTTCTGACCCAGCAGACGCACGGAGTGACCTTCAAAGCAAACACAAACACACCTGTCATTACACTTCACGCAGCAGAGCGCAGAAGCCCGAGGAGCCGCGCAGAATTATCACACAGAACGGACGGCCGAATGGATGAATAAAAATTGGTGCCAAAAAGAAGACAGAATAAAGGATTTCGTTCCGTTCCAACATAATCACATGTTAGCTTCGGGCCACGGGAGATTGGCCATGTGGTGTCATTTCCCAGAATGCCGAGCATCACCATTCAGCTATGAGCGTGTGCGGCGTCTGCTGCATGCTGATTGGACGCTGAGCATATGGAGAGAGAACGCGGAACGGGCAGAGTAGATATTGAGATGCGGCCGTGAATGCATCAAGATTCATTCGTATTTTAAACGCGAACAACAAGAAACCATGACCTGAACCCTCCAGATGTTCGCAATGCATACAGACCGCGATTTAAAAACCCAACACAATTCCACTCAAATAACCTCAGAGATTCCTCGAGATGCCTCAGGTGGCGAAGGCAACAATGAGGAAACAACAGAGAGAGATAATGAAAACTCAGGAGTCTCACACAAACGGCATCCACAAGCACGTACCGCAGCATTAATGTAGCAAATCCTAGTCCAACCTCATTATTCATACAACAATGCTTATGCTTTCTCCTGTGTTAGGCTGATGCTCATTATGAGATCAGATAATAACGGAATAATACAATCCCTGACATGTAGCCAACGCTATTAAGCCTGAGGAGAATTCACTGCACACAGGCATTGTGGGAAAGATATTGATCAGCGGTTAGCACAGCATTTCTTTAAGGACTTGAGGAAACAAAAACTGGACTGGAGCTCTCCAGAGCGTTTTTGCTGATATTTTCTTAAAGCAAAAGGAAGAACTCAAACTATCAAGGGTCTTTATAGAGAGCTGGTGGTACGCTCATTAAAATCTCAAGAATTCAGCTCTGAATCTCTACACAACACAATGAGAAGTGAAGATATCAGATAAATGGTAGGTTTGAAATCTAGAATAAAATATTTATCTGGCATCATACAGTAGATATTCCAAGTTCCAAGTTTGAGATCTGGGTAATTTCATGCGAACGTCAATAATAACGAAGTTTTTAAAACAGCATTTTTTTTTAATTATTTTCTTTTAATGTATTTGTATTAATCATTTAACAATGTTTTGTCATGGTCAGGCAAGTGACTTTCATAAGGGCCAATATACCTAAATAGGCACATGAAAAAATAAAATATAACAACTACTTTTATAAAAAACAATAACTATACTAGTTTTAACTTTAGGAATGTCAGTATGATAAATGATAACTGTACGTTTTCTTCTTTTATTAGTTTTATAGTGCCTTCCCTTCCTTATTTGTTGTGTATTATTGCTTTTGAATTGTGTATTTCAATTTACAGCCATCCTAAAAAGTATGTTGCATCTCAAAATCGTTGCCCTTTTTTGTCACATCCGTAACACGTACTTGAATTCCCTATTCACACTCTCAAAAACAAAGCAGCTAAAATGGTTTTGTAGTTACAGGCATTGAAGTATCCGTAAAAGGATCAAAATAAGTATTATCAGTACAAGCTTTGTCTAGTTGCTGAAGTCATTTTGTAAAGAAACACTGCACACCTGTCCATTTTCTCACAGAGCGGTCAATTTAAACAACCTACAGTAAAAAGCAGGCGACGGCACCCTAAGGCCATTATTGGCACGTGAAGGGAAATCAAAGGCACATGAAGTTAGATGTTACATGACCTTAGATGTTAGGTGGAAGCAGATTACATATACAGGACAATTATATTGAGATATCATTGAACATAATTTTAAAGAAAGCCTAATGATATGGCACAGTGATTACAAAGATTTTTTTACGTCACGTCGTTTCAAAAAGGTTGCCGACCCCGGGTACAAAAATATGGGACAAATATGTAAAAATACCAATATTGTTTGGTTAATCTATAGACAGCTATAACACATAATAGGGCTGTGTAAAAATATCGATACATGAAACTAACCCAATACTTTTTTTTCGATAGTGTATCGATAGTGATACCTCTACTATACATATTTTTTTTAAATACTGTCATATACAGACAACCAAAAGTAACTGGAAGCGAGCATAGTGAAAGTTATAAGACCGCTTCGAGCTCTCAGAGCTGATGTGTGGGTGTCCTTTGGTTTTGAAAATAAGTTGTGGAGTAGTGTTTATTTTGTCAGCTATATTTTATTTAAGTTTTAGTTTTGTTTTTAAAAATTCGTTTTAATATTTCATTGTAATTATCTATTTTACCAATTAGCACAAATCAATAGATTGTCAAATCATGTGCATAGTTTATTCAACTTCATAGCTTCAAGTATTTCCACAGAAGTCGGATAAGTGCAAAGGCCTATTCATAGACATCCAACTTCATGATGTCTGCATCAGGTTGTGGGTAAGTTTTTATTTTTATTGCTACATTTTAGTCTCATTATTTTTCGCCAACAATATTGCGAGCTGATAAAGTTTTGGTTGTCGTTTCATGGCCTTACATTCGTCTCGTCTTTGTCCTGGGAAAATAGTAGTTTTGAAATGTGTCATTATTTTCGTTAACAAAGTTACACTCTGTGTTAAGTAAAAAATGTATACCATAAAGGCAAAGATATTTATTGTGCTTTCATGGATGTGACACCAGCGCATTTACAGCACGAATGAACCAGAGGTTTTATACTGCCCATGTTCATTGTTTTAACTATAATGCACCACAACAGCCAAGTGACCCACCTTATTCCCCTGTGCCACCCGCTTGAGGGTAGCAATCCACAGTTTGGGAACCCAAACCTCTGATCTAAAGGTCCTTGCATCGCACATCATGGCCACTCTGCAGAGGTAAGGGATGTTTTTACACTTATCCCTACAGAAAACCCCAGGTGGTGCACAGCATGTTGTATTTCTAGATCTAATTTTTACATATTCTATTTAAAGTATTGCAATATATCGCAAATGTGTATCGTATCGAAATAAATAGCAATATAATGTATATTGACCCATCTATCGTGACGTGTATCGTATCGGGAGGCATTTGCCAATACACAGCCCAAACACATAACATGCTATTTGTACTGGTTTCTAAGAATGCCTCCATAAACATGTTTACTGGAACTGACCCGAGACCATTTTTTTATTACCATTTGGAGACAGAGACTGATAGCACTGCAGTGACTGTCCTCTTTTAGCCTTATAAATTTAACAAGACGTAAACCAATTTAATCCATAACAGCCTATTAGAAGTGCACAACATTAGACCCAGAACAAATCAAGAAAAGTGGGAAAAGAACATTGAGAGAAAAAGAGAGATAACGTTGACGGAGGGACCTTCAGAGATCTCCAATAAACTGACTTCTGCAGCCTGGCTTTTTAATAAAGAAGCCGAGGAGATGAATCTGATAAGCCGGCTAATGCCTCTCGTCGTGTCAAAGGTTGACGCGGCTATCCGATTCACCCACCCACATCATGGGCCCGATTTAATTACATCACTTCCATCCAGACTTGTGTGTGTCAAGTAATCAAATCCACTAAATAATTCATGCAACCGTCTACATGCAAATAATTGCTTGCAAAAAAAAAAGAGAAAAGATCCAAGCCAGAGGTGTAACATGTAATTTTCTGAATCATTGGATCTGTGGAAAGTCATAGACCGAGAGCTTTCTCTCGGAAACTTAACGGGACAACCATGACATCATGTATAGAGGTGACATCCTTATGCAGGAGTCAAAATGAATGTTCGGTTACGCTTTAGAAAACAAGACAAGAGAAAACAAAATTGCAAAAGGTTAGTCATATTGAGATATACATATTATGATATACAATTGTAGAATTATTTCACACATTGTAATAGTCTGGCAAATTCTATTTGAAATAACAAACTTTTTCTATTCTGGGTTTGAAGAAATCATTTAAACACTGATGTCTTAGGATTTGGAGAGTAAAACCATGAATAAGTAACAATCCTTTGGCTTTGGCAGTAAAGACTGCATGGATGATAAAACGGTGTGATTCAGCTCATTTAAAAGGCTATATTTTCTCACTGACTGTTCATTCTGTGATGTCTCTCCAGCGGCTGTCAGTCAAACAGTCAGCATGACACTGATGATGTCTGCGAGAGTGTGATTTATATCCCGCCCACCCTGAACGCTTCCATTTCTCTTCCTCTGATATCAGCCCTGTCAATCTCGTCTCTAGCTGAGCGTCTGTCCCTCAGAAATCAATAGAGAAGCAATTCGACTTGTGCGGATGAAAATATAATGCAACGCGTGCATGAGACACCAAACAAGTCTTGACGTTATGATTTACCGAACACATTAACATAAATCTTAGACAGCACATCAACATTGAATTTAATGATAATTTCCTGGAATTATATGAGAGATGCGGTGAATTAAAGTCACAATCTCTCACACCTACTACATCCTGTTATAAGACAACATAATATTGAAAACATATGATACGTTAGCCAGATGGGATTCAATATTTAGTGGTTCTGACAAACTGTGAAAATATTTATGAGGGAACAATTAAATAGCTCTTAAATTCTGTTTCTTCAATCAAGTGAACAAAGGGTGGTTTCCAAACATCAATCATGCCGTCAATCATGCCGTCCCCTTAAAGGGGACGTCATTTGTAGTGGCATTCCAAACAAAAGTGTACACGTGAATCCAGTCGCGAAGGAACCTTTTTGAAGTCCGATAGGGAAGGGTATATGCCATGGTCACTTCAAGGAAGTGAGTCCCGTTTGTGATCACGTGATCAAAGATAGTTTAGTTTTAAACTATTTTTGTCAGTGATAAATATGAAAAAGATGGTTAAAATATAGTATAAGATCATTTAGTTGATAGGAAATATGTTTATACTTTATTTATACTACTATAGATTTCCTTTATCACATATTTCGTTTTTAAATACGTAGTGAAGTAAAATTAACCAGGTGAAATAAGACATAATTAGACAATACCCAACAAGAAATATTACAAATATTATTTATTTTTAACAACCGAACGCTTGATTGAGTGTATGTGTGGCGTTGTCAAGGTAACATTAGGTCAGTCATACAAGCATACACGAGATACAGTAATGCCCTACACCCTTCAAAGAGTTCACTTTAAGACCTCTTCACTTCCATTTGGAAAAACGCCCATAAAGCATTTAAATGTAGAATAAACCTTGCAATGCTCAGTCAACTTGGATATTGCAAAAGTTTTCTATTGGACACTTTAATGAAAAGCAGGTGCTTTTGAAAACTGTCTGAAAAAGTTTAGTATTTTTAATACTAAATTAATTTTTCTTGATGACAGGTATTGGCTAGAAAAGTGTCTGTTTACTTGAAACCAACATTTGTTTATCAATATGCTTTAGCATTAATGTTAAAATGATTTATTCGTTCCAGCAGACTGCAAACTGCCTATGCAAGTGGTTTTCACAATTTCAAAGACAAAACACAGTTGAAACACAGTAAGACAATGCATCCAAATTATGTTTGTACTGTACGTGTTCCACACAATGTCGCACATCACACTGACTGCACAATTCAAGAAATCCCACCAATCCAGAATTGAAGGTTGCAGAGTTGAATCTTCCCGCTGGCAAATATATTGTATCGGTTCGATTTGATGAGCTGCGTGTTAAAAAATGTAAGACGATGTCTGAAGGGGGTCCCACAGCGGATAAGAAGTGCACCACTACACAGCATCATGTCTAAAAGAATGCACAGGTATCACACACCAGATAGATAGAAGGGATTACAAATCCAAAGACTACTCCTGATGCAAGATGGGTAAATTGTAACTTTAACAGTCCGAGTCTCTCTTAAAACTATAATTGACATATGTAAATATTATAAATGACTTCTTGTTTTGTAAATTACATACAAAACCATACAAAACTAGCTTCCAAACATTTAAAAAGAAAACTTTAAAAAAAGATTTATTTCAGAATCTAGGTCTTAGGAGAAGCTTAACTGTGTGAGCAGCTACATATTAAAGCACTTTAAAACAAGTCTACCATTACAACTACCTCTACCTTCTTTGACAAGAGCTCGAGGCGACATGCACCTTTACATCAAAAGCAGACATGTGCAGTGAATGATCCGAGACCAAAACAACTCTGGCAATCCCTCAGCAGCTAATTTGACTGCTGAAGGGTCCTGATGTGAATCCGCTCTCTCTTTAAAACACCCTTTCCTCATTTCCACAGCCACTCTTGTATTATTCTATCCAGCAGCCACGGGCTTTCACCGTGGGGGGTGGGTGTTTTTTTTCCTGTTCCATGGTGCTGTGGTCTGATCCAGCGAGTGATCAGAGGTACCAGTCAGCCTCCGGCCAGAAGAGCAGCTCTCTGTCTGCGTTTAATCTTAATGCACACAGCGGGAGGTGGAGAAGTTATCACTATCAGTTTTTTGACTATCACTAGATAAAAGGCACCCAGAAATATGTGAAACTTCGAGTAACAAGGTTATTTTTAAAAAGTCTTTTGTTTTACCTTCAATGTAGTTGTGTGGCGTAATTAGTCAAAGGAACAAAGAGCTGTCCGAGTGTGTGGCAGGGTGCTTGCCAAGGTAAAATCATGTCGTAATTTGAACGAAAGCTGCCGTAACTGGTAACAACCTGCATGTACGGCTACAAACATAAATCAAGAGAAGTCTCTTAAAAGACGAATTATGTTCCCCTCAACTGCTATTATACAATTATAATAATTCTGAGAAATGAGTCGCAGCTAAACCAGAACAGGGAGTGAAAAGTGTTCGCTGACTGTACGGACAAGGCCGTCTCATGCCATTCTCTTGGTGTGGATCCCTGTTGTCCGATGCAGTCTTGGAGAGAACGTTCAAGGTCAGCGCTGTTACACAAACACAGTGGGCTCAGATGACTGTTAATCTTGGCCGCGCTGCTGAAGAGCTCCGGGTCTGGTCCTGCGGTGACGATTTGGCAGATTTTGTCTCTTAACCCTTCAGCCCCTCTGCAGGCGGGTCTGGTATCATCTGGATATGTGATCCACAGATCTATGGCTACCGGTTATTGTGTCGGCCTGTGTGCGGGAGCCATAACTGACCTCTATAACTTCAGCAGCTGTGGGCCTTGTTTACATAAACACACGCACACACTTACTGGAGTGTCATTATATTCTGACGATGGTCAAATTTACTCTTTCTTGTTGTGTGCATACAAATCCAAATCCAAAAGGCACAATATGTAAGATTTTGGGATCCAAACATGTCTAGCACAGTGTTCTGTGATTTATTCAACTGTGTGCTTGTATTATCCAAAATGGCTTTAAAAATGTGTATACCCAAAGAAATTTAAACGGTGTATTGTCATTATTCATGGCATCACCCATCTACGCCATTGTGTTCGCATTACACCACATCTACACCGTACACGGTGCAGCACATGACAATAGAACCCATTAGAACCCGTTATAATTGTAAATGTTGTCCATAATGGATGTGGCGCGATGCGACATGACAGGACAAACCCCTTAAAGGCCCGGTCAGACTATACTATCAGTGTGCAAACATTTCTACGCAAAGCCCTGCGTGTATGAGCAGCAACCATAGCAACCAGAAAACATGTAATTTATTTCAAATATTATGGATTAGCTTTTTTTTAAACAATGTATTTGCATTATTTTTTAAAGCTGTTTAATACAAAAATTGGATTTTGTAATATTAGCATTTCCCCCAACTTAAAGGTCAACTTAAAGGGTTGTGGCGTGACCATCTACTATTTTTCCTGCGCCATCACGTGATGCGAATTCCCAGGTCAGAGATCACCAAACTTGAACTTTGGAAACGTTTTCAGGCGAGCTTGTGTTTCCCGTCTGCTCCATTGACATGTCTATGAATGGAAGTAAATGGGGCAAAAAGAATAGTATGACCGCGTCTTAACTCATTCCCCGAACTCAAGCATTTTTTTTTTAAGTTGCCAGCCTACGCCAGCGTTTTTTAACATTTTCACCCAAATTTAATGGCTCACAGTAAATTTTCCATAAAGAATATATGGACAAACAATATGTCAAAGCTGAGATAATTAACTTTTTTTGTCAAAGATTCCGCCCAGATTCCACTCAGAACAATCATTAAAAACCGCTAAAACATATACGTTCTAGGTTCTGGGATTCTGTACTTTTTCCTAAAGGTGTGTGACAGCGCCACCTGCTGTATAACAGTACAAACACTGATTGCCGTAAAAACTTGTCTTTGGTGGGGAACCGTTTTTTTTTTAATGATGAGATAAATTGTCAATGGTGGTGAAAAGTTGTGCCCAGTGTAGACAATAGGGATGGGTATTTTAACGGTATTACTTCGCTTATCGGTCTGGTACTTTATTGGTATTCTCATCTGTACTTTTTGGTAGAAAAAGAAAAAATTAGGAACAAATTTAACATTGCTTTCTTTGAATTAACATAATTAACAATTAATTCAAAATAAATAAACAATTTACAATTACAATTTTTTTTATATTTTTTCATAAATTCTTCCTTTATCCTTTCGGCATCAAGAGATGAACTAGATTGGGTTAAGCAGTCAAAAACACTGCATCTCTCTTGGTACATGATGCACTTTTGACATTACTTGTGTTTCCACCCTTACAAGCAAAGGTTTTGTTGAACTTGGGGCAATGAGCATGGTCACTGTCAGCATCAACATCGGTAAAGTGTAACCACACTTTTGAACGTTTAGTTCTCTCCGCCATAATAGCGAATTAAGAGCGTCTTTCTTCTGTGCAGCTGTTCGTGTGTGTGCGTACTGGGTTGACACAAACTCGCGTTGCGCGATCTGCTGAGTATAACAAATATGCATGCCCCAAAGACTAAATTATTGATGTTATTGAAAATTGGAAACTATTGTTGAAAATTTTTTTTTCCTGGGAACTGAAAGTAGAAGCGATAAAGGCGGATCTTATCGATGCTCCGATCTTCCATAATTTTACCCCGGGGCCCGTTTAATACTGGGTTCGGTACCCATCCCTAGAAGACACTATCCTCCGTTTCTGCCCTTACTGCCTTTATGTAAGAGCCACTAGAATATTGTTTTACATTTCAAGTGATGTTCAAGTTTGAAGTCTTAACCAATAAAGATTTGGAACTTTAAGAAAGTTTTACACATGGAGGCTCATAAGTCCTTGCATGATATTTTGGATAAAGTAAAATTGTGTTTTAGACATGATGCATGGCAACCTTGGCCATGTTCATTGAAGTACCTTAAAGCACAACCGTCCTTGAATTTTTTAGACCTGTGGTGTATATCTGTGATGCCGTGACTGTATAATAACGTCATCACTGAAGCGCTAGCTTAACGCGGCTCACGGTTCACAGTGTATTTTAATACCTTACGGTGTCATGTGGAATTATTAATGACTTCTAGTGGATATAATATTATATCTGCATGTATTACATCTAGGCTGTGTTCGTCATATTCATGTTACAGTAGGGTATGGTTTTGTGCGATGTGTATATATGTTTTGAAGAGTCATTTAGTGTTTGTTTCACATTCTCCCATATACAAACATTCAAAGTCATACTATCTGACCATATCAAAGTGCTTTTTTATAAGGACTATGAAATCATGTCTTTGTGCACTTTTCAGAATGAGAGTAAAACACAGCTTTATACCTGCTCCGTCTAGAAAAGGAAAAGAAGAAAGCGAAATGAAATAATCTTCAGAGACTGAGAGCCTGAGGGCAGTGAAAGGATAAGAGCTGTAGCCAGACAGCAAAGCACAGCAATTATGATTTCTGCCTTTTTATTTATTTATTTTTCGGGCCTGTAAGCCACAAACCACTAGAGAGATGACAAAAGAATGAGATACATTGAGCGGTGATGAATGTCTGCCAGGCAGCCAGAGATTTTCAAACAAACAATTATTCGAGTTCCCGGAGCCTCTTATCTCTCAAGGCTGCACCTGCTTTCAGCCTGAACTCTGTGACTGTTGACAGGTTACTGTGGGCCGCGGGTGCGTATAGAAATGTGAATATGTGAGCATCTGAAATTAAACATTGAGCCGAGCATTAAGCTGTGGAAAAATGGTCGTTGTGGCCATTTCGCTACGATTAGATGTGCTGTTAAGCACAGTTGGTATAAAATAGGAGCAATCTGAGGCATGTGAATAAAAGACTGTTAAAATAAAATCTGTTGTGAAAAAAATGTAGAAATGGCAGAAATATGCCATTACATGTAGAGATCAACTTTTTGATCAAGCAATTTTATGCATTCCACGATATTCCAACTGTAAGTGGTCTAAACCTAGCTTAATATTTTGATATAAAAGCTTGTGAGCATAAATGTGAAATGAAAATCATTTAACAGTTTAACATTTTCTCTTCATCCGGGTGAAATGTCTTGCCCCATAGACTTTAAAGAGTAACTATAACAATGTCCTTAAAATTAGATTTCAGTGTGTAATGTTGCTGTGTGTGACTGTAAGCAGTCTGCAAAGTTGCCAAGCCCAAGGTGAACGAATAACAAAGTTATTGGCTTAGAAAAAAAGGAGTCGACTCTGAATCAAAGCAGACTAGACCATCTGACCAATCAGATCAGAGTGGACCGACAGAAAGGAGGGGATAAGACAGATGAATCGCCGAACGCGCGAAATACCTGAGAGTCAGTCAAGAAGTAAGGTAATAAAAACTGCCTATTAGTAGAAAATTAAAGTGTTCTACACTGTGCATGTACGTAAACTTGTTGTTGAACACTCCATAAACCACAGTAGGACCTTAAAAATCACAAAATATGTACTTTAAATTGTAAAATCGAATGCATTTAAGAAATTCAATTCTTACAATACAGGGGTGTTCAACACCGGTTATCGCTAAAGATGAAAATGTGTTGAGGAAAAGGTGACCTCCAGAAAGAAAGACAAAACAAGTGTATGACTCACCTTTGACAGTCTCATCCACCACCTCCACGACTCTATCAATCTGTTGGACCTACAGAGAGAAAGTGAGAAGGATCATGAGAACACCAGACACTGCACCAGACTTAAGGATAATTGTTGATTTTTCAAACACCTTGATTTTGATTTTAAGAGTACTTTAAACATAACTTTAATGATGAAGCGGACAAATCAGAACCTTCACGGACATATCAACACACAAAACCGGGCATGAGTAGGAGCAAATCCACCGCCCACTATTAACACAAAGTAAAAAAAAATGTTTGCTTGGCGTCTCCGGTTGAGAAATTTAACCCAAACACACATTGGTTTTATAGCCGTCCATATGAGCTGTCAGTTAAAAGACCAGAGAAGCTTTTGAGAGCTCAGTCCTTGCGTTAACCGTGACTGACAGCTGATCCGAATCAAATTCCCCAGTGTGATGAACGTGTAATCTTTAATATCTGAATGTCACATATTCATAAACAGCGGGGAATTAGAAAGAGCTTTAAATCATATTCACAACCCTTGTTATGAAGATTGTGAGTTAATTAAGTAGCTCTCTGACATAGAGGAAAGCCATTAGACGTGTAATTGGCTCTTTCCGGGGAAGAAGCGGCAAAATGTGACAAATGTTTGACAGATATTTGCAGCGGCCTGACAGTGACAAAAGTGATGAGACTGTCAAACAGACAAGACACTCTGACACTGACTTACTTTATTCTACACCAGAAAGATACAGCTAGGACAAAATATCTCAATCTTTTTATTTTGAAACTGAGACAAAAAAAGATTTTTGGTGCTTGTAGCTTGTCCAATTTACTTAATTCAAACAAGTTAAATGTTCACCACATGATTTCTTCATGTTCAGTTATGTTACTTAATATTTATGTTGGCACTATATGAATGATATGTGTTGTGTTAACATATAATTGTTACAACTAGGCAGAGGATTTAAATTTCCCAGCATGCATTGCGAAAGACTGCATTTTGAGAGTTATTTTCTAATAAAAGAGTTAAATTAAGTGTTGTTTTATGTTTTTTTTGGTTATATTTTAGAGTTATGTGGTTTATTTTATGTAATCGATGTGCAATAAAGTGCACTTTAAACTTTTCTACAGTCGTGGCCAAAAGTTTTGAGAATTACATAAATATTGGAAATTGGAAAAGTTGCTGCTTAAGTTTTTATAATAGCAATTTGCATATACTCCAGAATGTTATGAAGAGTGATCAGATGAATTGCATAGTCCTTCTTTGCCATGAAAATTAACTTAATCCCAAAAAAACCTTTCCACTGCATTTCATTGCTGTCATTAAAGGACCTGCTGATATCATTTCAGTAATCATCTTGTTAACTCAGGTGAGAATGTTGACAAGCACAAGGCTGGAGATCATTATGTCAGGCTGATTGGGTTAGAATGGCAGACTTGACATGTTAAAAAGAGAGTGATGCTTTAAATCATTGTTCTTCCATTGTTAACCATGGTGACCTGCAAAGAAACGCAAGCAGCCATCATTGCGTTGCATAAAAATGGCTTCACAGGCAAGGATATTGTGGCTACTAAGATTGCACCTAAATCAACAATTTATAGGTTCATCAAGAACTTCAAGGAAAGAGGTTCAATTCTTGTAAAGAAGGCTTACGGGCCGTCCAAGAAAGTCCAGCAAGCGCCAGGATCGTCTCCTAAAGAGGATTCAGCTGCGGGATCGGAGTGCCACCAGTGCAGAGCTTGCTCAGGAATGGCAGCAGGCAGGTGTGAGCGCATCTGCACGCACAGTGAGGCGAAGACTTTTGGAAGATGGCCTGGTGTCAAGAAGGGCAGCAAAGAAGCCACTTCTCTACACAAAAAACATCAGGGACAGATTGATCTTCTGCAGAAAGTATAGTGGATGGACTGCTGAGGACTGGGGCAAAGTGATATTCTCCGATGAAGCCCCTTCCCGATTGTTTGGGGCATCTGGAAAAAGGCTTGTCCGGAGAAGAAAAGGTGAGCGCTACCATCAGTCCTGTGTCATGCCAACAGTAAAGCATCCTAACACTATTCATGTGTGGGGTTGCTTCTCATCCAAGGGAGTGGGCTCACTCACAATTCTGCCCAAAAACACAACCATTAATAAAGAATGGTACCAAAACACCCTCCAACAGCAACTTCTTCCAACAATCCTACAACAGTTTGGTGAAGAAAAACGCATTTTCCAGCACGATGGAGCACCGTGCCATAAGGCAAAAGTGATAACTAAGTGGCTCGGGGACCAGAATGTTGAAATTTTGGGTCCATGGCCTGGAAACTCCCCAGATCTTAATCCCATTGAGAACTTGTGGTCAATCCTCAAGAGGCGGGTGGACAAACAAAAACCCACTAATTCTGACAAACTCCAAGAAGTTATTTTGAAAGAATGGGTTGCTATCAGTCAGGATTTGGCCCAGAAGTTGATTGAAAGCATGCCCAGTCAAATTGCAGAGGTCCTGAAAAAGAAGGGCGAACACTGCAAATACTGACTCTTTGCATAAATGTCATGTAATTGTCGATAAAAGCCTTTGAAACGTATGAAGTGCTTGTAATTATATTTCAGTACATCACAGAAACAACTGAAACAAAGATCTAAAAGCAGTTTAGCAGCAAACTTTTTGAAAACGAATATTTATGTAATTCTCAAAACTTTGGCCACAACTGTAGTTTGCAAAAAAAATTGTTTATCATTTATATTTATGCATTTGGCAGAGGCTTTAATCTAAAGCGATTTACATTGCATTATTCTATACACTTGTTTCTTAGTATGTGCAATCCCCTGGGATCAAACCCACAACCTTGCATTGTTCACGCAATGCTCTTACCACTGAGCTACAGGAAAGTTTATCATTTACTAACTGTGAAATTCCAAACCTTTATGACTTTTTTCTGCGAAAGAAATTATATTTTAAAGAACTTTGCTAACCAAACAACATTGACTCCCATTGACTTCCACTGTATGGACACAAAACCACTGACACAAAACATTTATTTTGTGTTCCACAGAACAGAAGAAAGTGTCAAATAGAGGTTTTGATTGACATGAGGGTGAATATATAAGGACCTTTTTTACTTTGGATTGAGGAATTCCTTCAATACCCCCACTGACCACAACAAAAATCTATGAGGGAACACGTTTGTGTGACACGAGAAAGCAAACGTGATAATATGAGAGAAATAAATAAGCAATGATAAAAAACATTGTTTGCTAGAAAAACTGTTAATGACAGTTAAATGGACAGTTTACCCAATAATTAAAATTTTGTGCTCATTTACTTACCCCTCAGATTGTTCCAAACCTGCATACATGTGTTTGTTCTGCTGAACACACAGAAAGATATTTGGAAGAATGTCAGTAACCTAACACATCTCATCCCCCAGTCTACTACTATCATCATTATCACTGCCATAGTAGGGAAAATAAAAATTATGTGATTCAATGGGGGTGAAATCTGTTTGGTAGATGGACATTCTTCCTAATATCTACGATGTGTGTTCAACAGAAAAAAGACATTTAAAAAGGTCTGTAACAACCTGAGGGTGAATAAATTATGTCAGATTATTTTTGTGAACTATTAAAGTGGAAATCACTAAAATTATTGCAAAGAGACATATAATTCAAAAGACAGACAGGTTTCAATCTAAGTTCTTTTATTACAATTGTATAATTTTATTATCATTTTGTATTATAATCACCAATATATCACCAAGCTTTTTAGTGTATTACTAAACTGTTTAACACGTTATACCATTTCTAAATCCATTCTACAAACTTCTATAGATTTTTCGCCCAAATCAGTGCAAGACGTGAAAGTTCGCAGATTGTGTGTGGACCGACGAAACAGATAACATATCTCCATTCTGCAGGTTGTCCTACCCCATGATTATTCAAATCATACTACATATTAAATGCCCTGGAAAACAGACAATCCCTTCCTCCCCGATAAAGAAAAAAAATATTATACACAACTCTAATAAAAGACAAAATGTAGTCTTATCTCCAGCGATGCTCTGGGAATAAAGCATCCTAAACAACACACCTACAAACCATTTCTAACATTCCAATCTCTCACACGCAGAACCGGAGAATGCCAAATGGGGCGAGGAAACAAGAGAAGGTACGGGACTGCTGGGGTTGGTAATCTTTCACAGCTTTTCTACTCTACTCTACCCTCCCTCCGCTCTAATCATTTCTACATGGAGACCGCGAGATTGTAGAAAGCGATCTATTAAAGGGAATTTGTATCCATTGTGCGCTGCATCCTGCGGTTAAATGGCTGACCGGAGGCCCGCTCCGCGCCATTCTCCAGCCGCTGGGGCTATTAATTCGATGGTAGCGTAGGTCGGGAGACGGACCGCAGACCTCGGGCCTCTGCCGGCTGCAGTTACATGCGTGAAAAACGACGAAAAAGAAATCAATTTCGCTCTAATGGAAGTACAATCTCTGCTCCACTCTGCTGGGCCGGCCCGCTCGAGTTCCGCTGGGCGAACGCACTTTAGGCCCTGGATCACCGCTGTGAAGACTCCGAGAAACAGTGAAGGTTTGGCTCTGAAAGGAGCTCGATCTCAAGGACCATGTCAAAGCGAGAGAAAAAAGGTAATTTTATTGAGTGGACTCTTTCATGTGCTGAGGGAGATGTTTGGGGAACGGCAGGAGGTCGGACTGTTTAGCATTACTGACGTGTTCCTGGGCCAACGGCTCCCTCGGCTGCACTCTCGCGCTTTAAATCCGGCCCGGGTCAGAAGTACTTCAAAATGATATTTGTTTTTCCCCACAGCTATTGTTTTTCAAGCAAACTACTTGAAAGCAACAAGGGACGAATCGCTTTCAACGTTGAAGTCTGTTGTCTAGACTAAACAAAGATGTGCTGAAGCAACTTTATCAAATGCTTTGAGACCTCAAGACAAATCTGGACTCCTTTTTAGAACCTTATATAAGAAAAAAAAACTTCCAACACCAGTTTTTGAAGTAGAGGTCTCGATGCATTGTAAATGTAAACGCTGTGGTCCTCGTAGCTTTCGAGTGCAGGTACTTCTCCAAACAAAAGCTGCACGGGGGTCCAAATGTCTTCGCCCATGATAGTAAAGTGTTATTGGGCCCGGCTCTATGCCAGCGTGGCGCCTCCTGCCATTTGGACCCTCCTGTTCTCCTGTGGCAGCCCCGCTGGGCAAGGAGATGAACGGGCTGAGCCGTTCTCTATCATTCCTCTATCCCGATCAATACGGCCTTTCAGAAAGACTCGACTTGCCCCCGCGCAGACCTCCTTTTTAACCGCAGTGGAAAAAGCAAGCACGGGATGCCTCCTGTGGCTGAAGGCTTTTGTATGGAGCCCAAACAAGCCTAAAGCTAAAGCGCACCATCGGCCCTCTGACATTTCAACTCGAATTATCAACTGTGGTCAGAGGCACATTAACTTGCCAGGGCAATATTTTTGGCCTTGTCTTTTGGGGGGCAGGAGGGCAGCAGTGGCAGTCCTGGTGCTCAAGGAAAGATGATATGACACAAGAAAAAGAATAAAACAAACAAACACACTTTAGTTCTTTATATAGACTATGATGAACTTATCTGAGGTAGAGAGAAATAAAACTGGACAGGGGGACTTGAAGGTTGAGGCCAAAAACTGAATATGACCAAATTTACCAAGTTGATTTTTTGTAAGATGAAATCAAAATTCATCAAGTTGATTGGGTCATTCCTCGGTTTATGGGCATGTCACCTGTAGCCGACGGTATATTATGGTCAAGATAAATAGCTCCCAAAGATTTTTTTCCATTTTCTTTTTTCCATTTATTGTGAGTCAAGTTTGATTGAAGCCACCGGAAGCGTTCGGCATATTTTACGGATATAAACAGATCCGCAGAAGCATCAGGCGGTCAATGCCTTTGGAAAAGCATCTCTGTGGGACGGCAATCTCAGTCTCATCATTGCAGCCGCGGTTGGTAAACAGTGAGACGGACAGAGCTTAACGTGTGCATTACTGAGACCTCACGTTTGCGTCTAACAGCAGAGAGATTGACACTTTTCAGTGCAAAAAAAGAAAACTCATTTCAGACTATGCCACAAAAAAGCTTCCCATTGTAGGTGGTTGAAAAATTAAAAATCAACAATAGTTAAGTTTCCATTATAGATTTGCACAAAACTTTAGCGGTATTTTTAAAATGTTGATTAAAAATATTGCGAAAATGGTGTTTCCACTAAGTGAAGTTATGCAACTAAAGTGTAATTGTTCTTCTCGCGATTAGTCACTCGGGCCATACAAAGAGTGAATATATTTTATATTAACTCTCTGTTCCTAATAAATCTTTATACTGCACTCAATAGTTGTCCTGCATTTGGGACATCCTATAAGATATTACTCAATGTGAGTTCCTTACATCCCATCTATACATGTGTTGTGCCCAAACATACAGCAATCTTTCTCATACATGTAAACATGACAAAAAGTGTTACCATTCCAGTTTTGCATGATATGCATTTATCGTATTGGCTGAAAAAAACACCATGCAATGTAAACATTGTTTTGCGATATAAAGGAGTTTTTGTAAAATTGTTTCCATTTCATTTTGCACATTTAAAGGGTAATGGAAGCGCAGCTAATAAATATCACAAAGAAACTCACAAACTCACACACAAATTTGCTTTGTAGTATTCTGTTTCTTACCCGTCTTTAAACCATAAATAATAAATGTTTGTTTATTTATCATTTTTATATTAAAATTGCAGTTATTAAAATATGATGTATGTTGCCCAGGCCATTCATTATTGAACTTGTCTCCTTAATAAACATGAATCTCATAGTAATCTCCCACGCTATGTTGAACAGCACACCATAAATAATGTAATTAAATTCAATAAACACGCCTGTTGGTTTAAGACAGAGGCTTAGTGCTAACAGCTGGCGAGTTAACGGCCACAAGCTCCTAGCTCTATTCTCTAGATTATATAAAGCACAGATTTGTTTTCCACTCGTACATCCTGCCTATATCCTCTGAGATTCAGCCATCAAGGCAAAATATGCAAAACTGCTGGTCAATTTGCATAAGGTGATTTTTCCAACGGTAAAAGGGGCGGAGCCACACCAAACCAACATTACTCACATGTTTACTTTCTAACATTGACTTGTCGACTGACTCCTGGTTAACTCATGCAAATAAAGGCTGAAAAAGCTATAGATCACTCAAGAAGAAAATGAGAAGCTTCCTTAACACCTCTTAACCACACCGAATAGCTCGCCCATAAACAAAGGGTCTTATTATTATTTTAGTCAACCCTCGCATTCTCAATCAGACCACAGAAGTGTCACCTATTGAGGGATGTATGTACAGATGCTTGTATACACTAGCATTTGCTCCATGATAAAGTTCCAAAGAAACAAAAAGGTGTTGATTTTCACCGGTATGAACATGGGATTATAGGGCCTTGAGCGGAAGGAAAGATTAGAAGTAAACAACCTAAATTTCAGTCCGCTATGTACAAAAAGGCTTGAGATACAAGTGCTTGTAGCTCAGTGTACAGTGGCTCATCTTACCCCGATGATACTCAGGCCTTTGAGGTAGTCCATCCTGGGCTGAGCCTGTGGCACACATCCTGCTAAAACCACCTTCTTATCCTGCTCCTGTGCTTTCCTGAGACAAACAGAAACGAGACAAAGAGAGATTAGTGGCAATAATGACAGTAATAACCGCTTTATACAGCAGTGTTTATTGAGAGACCAATGCATTAGGAGCAACTTTCAACTTTCATAAAATTGTATAATGCATATTTTGTTTTCAAATACCTTTAGTGTAAATTTTCAAGTAAATATTTCATACATTTCAAGTTTGTGCCAACATTCTCACAACAATAGCATCTTATTTTGAGATATAAGAGATACTAATGCATTTTTATTTATTTCTCAATTTTAAATATAACTTTAAATCTGCTAGTATTTTCTTTCCATGTTTTTTTAAATTCTAAAATAATGGGTCCATCCATTCATCAAAATTTTTAAATAATAAAAAGGATGATATAAACCTTCAGAAATAAGTATATCTACATTTTCAAAAAATCTCAGACTCTGTTTTTAGATAAAGCAGCCTGTTATTGTAGAGTAGATTTGAACTACCATGAACTGCATCCAAAAAAAGATGTAGAAAATGGTTAGTGCATTCTGAAAAAAACAACTTCATATAAGCCACAACCTACGAAACAAACATCACTTACAGTAAAGACAACAGGTACTGTTAAAGAATGTACCGATATGTAAATTTTTGGGTGATAGCGATAACCGATAATTATTTGACATTGGAAGCCAATAACCGATATATACTGTGGCCAATACAGAGTATCTAAATATAAATATAAAATTCCCTAAGACTGAAACAAAAGGCAAAATATGGACAGCTGCTTTAATTTGAAAACATTGACTGGAGAAAACAAGCTAACCATTAGTTATCTTTTTCCCCCCTGAAAATCATGTACCAAGCCTACTTTACACTGGGTAATGATTCTTTAACCTTCAAACTTTTCTGGTATATTTAATAAACAAACTATAGA
This sequence comes from Triplophysa bombifrons, assembly GCA_029783895.1. Taxonomy (NCBI): domain Eukaryota; kingdom Metazoa; phylum Chordata; class Actinopteri; order Cypriniformes; family Nemacheilidae; genus Triplophysa; species Triplophysa bombifrons. Next base: position 13,572,729 of record CM056455.1, read on the forward strand.
AGTTCTTCCAGAGCAACCCTGAAAATGTTTCTTTTTAGCCACATGTCTAACAGATCTCAAACAGAAAGCATTCAGACAAAGTTTGATTAAAAACATCAGCTTTTGTTCCTATACTTCACACATTTATAAATACTTGATCTACATATTATTCCTTCATCAAAAATGTTTGCTAATAGCATTAAGTGAATGATCACGCCAGAAATATACTGTACTGTACTGTATTTTAACTGTGAGGAGCCTACAGCTGAAGAAGTTTAACCAGAGGAAATGTTTCATGATTTATTGGCTATAATATATCGGCCTCAATTTATTATCGGCTGATACCAATAACATTAAAATGACCATTTATCGGCCGATAATTTATCGTGCCTCCTTACGTACTGTACTATATAAATGTGATGGCTACAGTGAGTACAGCAAGCTGTACTGTACATCCATCAAACCTAAGAGTGAAAGTGTGTCTCAACTGATCACACACTTTAGAGACAGTGAGCGGCAGTGAGCTCATGGGAAGTGACATCGATGATATGCCTCCGAGGACTGCCATAAGTCTGACAAGAAGCTCAGCTGGAGAGAGATGGCAAGAGGGAGAGAGAGGAAGGCAGAGATGGAAAGTCAGAGAGACTCTCCATTTTAACACTGAATAATCAGACAAATAAACGCTTGAGGCAAAAGTTGAAGAAAAACTGAAATAAAACCAACATAATGAGGTTGAAAAAGATGTGTGTAACGTCAAAACCAGAAAGAATTGACTTGGCACAAAACAATTTTCTTATTCTTTTACTTGTTTCCTTACACACCCGCATTGCTTAAACCCATCTCACTACCTGCTGAGATATTGAAGACTCTTAATATTTCATGAAAAAACACAAAACGCCGGACAAGTTTAAGACCAAGAACAAGAATTCTCCTTTATATTCCTTAATCAGCTACTGAATGTACCTATAGAACTGAAACCTCGACATGAACCCTTGTTTGAAAACATGTCGTTACTGTAATGAATAATGCATTTCTGGTTAAAACGGGATAATTAACAAAACAAATACAATGATTCTATCAATTAGGATATTATATTGACGGTATAAATAAAATGAGCATTTTCAAACCAGACTCGAGTGTTTAACCCATGCAGTACATACTGAACCGGCCTGGAATAACACACATCAGCACACCATTAACATTAAGACCAGAAACAATTCTCTTTCCTGAACTAATGTAGAAGGACAGGAGGGCAGAAAACTGAAATATCCAGGGACTGGAAAATGAGCCATCTTTTAACAAACACAACCCCTCATTTTCATGAGGTGAACAAACACCGACTAAGATCTTTCATTCCTGTTGTGGCTGCTGGAGAAGTCAAGATGAAGACATACAGCATTTGTGTCTTCAATCCACTGCGAAGTTTTAATAGAAATACTGCAATTGCCCATTGACCTCAACCTTTAAGAGATGTCACGTACAGGTCAAGATCCTGCAGTACTAATGCTGATTACTATGCAAATGAGATGACCACAGCTGGTTACAACATGTGTCCCCGTGTTCCTTCAACAATCTAATTCTGTTGTGTGGATTTGTGTTAGCGATCTGAACACTACACATTTCAAAGCGTTTAAACGGCAAGGAGAAACATAAAAAAACCACATCTGGCACCCATCAAAGCTGCATTTATACATCGTGGTCTCATGACAACCACAGTAGATGCACTGAAATTAAAAACTTTGTGTAAAATGTATGAATGCACAACTGGGAAGTCAATAGCATATATATTAAAGGGATACTTCGTCCAAAAATGAAAAATCTGTCATAATTTACTCTCAGATCGTTCCAAACCTGTATACAATTAATTGTGCTGCTGAACACAAAGGAAGATATCTGGAAGAATGCCATCATTTACTACCATAGAAAAAAAAATACCATGGAAATCAATGGGGGGTGAGATTTGACACTCTTCAAGATATCTTCTTGCGTGTTCTGTGTTCATTTTTGGGTGAAGTATCCCTTTAAATGTAAATGTGAAATCCAAGCTGAGGTCTTATAATCCAATTATGAAATAAAGAGCACGAACGTTTGATTTCAATCGTTGGCATGGCCTTACTTGTCATTATTAAATACACCAATGTTTTATTTCCACAGCATTTTCTTTGAATTATGTAAAGTAAGCATGAATTTCACATACAGGGTCACATTTCCATTTGTCGGCAAATACTTTGCCGATCCTTATTGCTCTGCCAGTTTGTCATCATTTTACCAAACCCATATAAAACGGTCAGCGATAAGTCATATCATTATATATTTTTCGTAAATAAAACTCTGGCACAGATCATAAAAATCTAGGAATATCCAAAAGAGCAGCACTTGCTGTCTATTCCAAGAAACACTTGTTCCTAAGTGGAATGTTTTTACATAAAGCGGCATGTTTCAGTTTTCTTATGGGATTGATATTGAACTAAAGATGAACTACATCCTGATAATAGCATTAAAAATGGGTCAGAGAAGCTAAAAAAATAGAAACTTTTATACAGCAAATGATACCACAAATCTGAAGAAATGCCAACGTCAGCCAGAGGGGAGCAACATCTACTCAATTCAATTCAACTGTATTTATATAAAGATGACATATTATTATTATAATTAAAAATAATTCATATATGTGTATATCATTAATTAAAAAGTATAAATATAATATATGCATGTGTATTGAATATACATGTTGTTATAAGCACAGTTGGCCTATATCAGTATACTACTAGTGCAGTATAGCACAGTAATAAAGGATTTTTACTGGGCACAGCCTGTGCAACAAAAAAATGTGTTCTGACAACTTCAGCCTAGATCTTATTAAAAGAACACAAAGGCCTCTCAAGAATGTATGGAAATGTTATGTAAGACGTATAGGAGAAGTCTCTCCTGGCCATAGCATTGAGCTACGCCTTATTCATGAAGACAAATTGTCTGGATGAGTGATTTCCGAAACAGTGAGTTGCCCAGATGCACTCGTGCCACGACCACATACATCAACGCTCCGTACCCCCGCAACCGAACCGCCACAGCCACTGCGATTAACCCACATGAGAGCAGTGTCCCCAGGCTGTGCGCGCATGTGACTGTTTGCAGGATTATCTGCGATACAAGCGACAGACACTCTTATGCACACGCATGGTGAGGACCCCAGCGCACATACATGTCAGCTTCTCTCACGTGCGGATCTACAGTGATGTGCCAAGCACCGGAGCCCCCCAGAACTGAATGAGGTTCAGTAGATCTCCACCTGATCTCTGTAGACATCTGCTCCAGTCCGGGTCACTGGACTGCGCTTACGCTCGCAGTAAATCTGAAGCTCGGTTATGCAGCAAAGGTCTGAACCACGGGTACCCCCACCGCTTATTCCGGCTGGCCATGGCAGGCCCCGTCCCCTGAGGTGTCACGGTGAGAGCTCGATTGCCGTCAGTTGATTCGCCGTGTCACGGCAGCCAAAGCCAAAGCACATTAGGTCTCTGTGTGTCAAGGCTGTTCTTGCACTAGAGCAGTTTTATGGAAAGGGGTGTCAGTGATGTCCGTTGGGGCTTTATGAAAAGGCTTCTTCACTTGAAAGTATCTGCTGTATATAAAAAAAGAAAGTTTGCTGTCCAGGCCTGCTCATGGTGAGGAAGCACCGTGAGGTATTAATTATGCAGATTGTAAACCTGTTCTGTTCCATTAAAATCTCAGTGAACCTTGAGACAAAGCAGAAGAGTCTAGATAGACACAACAGCTGCACTGAATCCCAAAAATCTCACATTTTTCACTTTGCTTTTCAACGTAGGATTAAAAAACGGTATGACAGTTTTAGCAAACACGAATCCAGTAACGCTGGATTTTCAATGGAAATAAAAAGTAGGACAGAAAATAATTCCATTGGGAATTAATTGGATGGTGAAAAGCGACAGTCGAGAAACATTTCTGACACCCTTTATTTCAAACTTAAGTAGCCTTGACATTGGCTTAGCACAAATATTGCTTTGTAGAACGAGCATGTAAACACATCTCGTAGTAAAAAAAAAAAACATTTGGAATAAAGTGCAATATGCTATTTAGAAATTAAGCATAAACGATAAGAAAACAGATAATGCTTTATTATAATCTACTAAGAATGCAACCTTGTAAAATTTAAGTAGAGTTTGTTTGGCTCGAGTCCAAAAAAAGCAAAAAGCAATAAAGTGTTGGTGTGTGTTTATGCAGACAATGGGTCTCATTCACTAAGCATGCATACGCACAAATTTGTGCGTGAAACCTGCGTTTGAATGCTTACACGAACAAATCATGATTCACAAAACTTTCGAACAGAAATTTATTCTAAATATAAGAGAAAAGATAGGAACAGTTGAAAGCACAGATACGCAAAAATCCCCAGTCTCTTTGTTTTCCCTCCCTACCTCTCTCTTTCTCTAGATAAAATGACAAAATGCATGTTTCATCTCAGGAAAAGAAGTTGTATATTTTAAATAATACATATATATATAATTATGCATAGATGTATATTTAATTTTATTTCATAATATACAGTGAAAGAATAAGAAATTAGCTTTTACAGCCGGCTAACGAGAACTGCAAACTGCATGTCTGTATAAAAGGTGTTTTATTGTGTATGAACTGATTTGAGGACTGCGCACTTGGAATTACTTTCGAGAGCGCATCTGTAGACAGCGTCACATGGGGTTGTCTGGAGTAACTTAAGTGGCGACAGGTGGAAAAGTTTGGCGGAAAGCCCTTATATGGGGATGGACTGGGTGTGTTTTATTCAAATGACTAAACTCGTGCATGTGGCCATTCATTTAGAATACTCCAAATTCAGTAACATCAGGACGAGGTTAAAAACAAATTCATGTGCGTATGCATGTGTCGTGAATTAGGCGGAAAGTTTTCGTGAGAAGTTCAAATTTGCGTATAAATACGAAAAATCTAAACAACTATTAGTGAATGAGACCCAATGTTCTTTCTTGGGGATAGAAGGTCTGTATAACACTCTGTAATGCAAATGATTTATGCAAGAGAGACAGTTGCTAAAAAACAGCTCTATGGTATTTCTCTACTATAAAACAAAAGCATTGACATGAAGTCTGTGCTATTTTAAACCGTGCTGGGGACTACTTGTGCCATAAGGAAACATTCTGGGTGTTACTGGACAGTCAAGGTCACACATCTGGGCCTTGAGTCATGAGCACTTCACTCAACACCTCATGTCCGAGATGGTGAAACAACTCAATCCTCTTAAAAGTGTTTACAGTACATTCTAAACCACTACTGGGACTATTACTTTAGACCAAAAGGCGGTTTGTTTAAATAAACAGAACAAACCCTACTGGCAAAATACACACATAAATTGTTGCTTTCATTCTTAACAAGAACAAACTGAAAAGTCTGTCAGCATTACTGGTCATAAACACAGCTCGCAATCTTATCAAGCAGATCTTGAACAAACCAGCACAAAAGCACAGAGGGTGTGAAAGCCACCTCTGGGTTCCTGTATTGTATGTAAACAGAAAATTATCTTCACACTGTGGGGAAAATATACAAAAACACAGCGGGTAAGCTGTACAGGCTCAATGCATTTACCATGCAGAGGTTCCTATAAACTTGACTGATGCTTCTCTGGCTTAACATGTAATGATCTCTATGGGACCCAACAGTTGAAACTATGATGAATGTTTTCCTGGATCGGAATGAAGGAAGACAATGTCCAAAAGGAATGTGTTATCTATGGAGGTTAGAGAAGCTTCGGACTAGAGTCACAGTTCCTTCAACACAGAATGTTTTGGGTACAGACCAACACCATTGGCAGGGATAAATCGAACCTTACTGGTAATGCAAGTCTTGCAGCGTATGTCAGTTGAAACCTGTGGAAGACTCAAAGGGTGATCATTTCTGTTTGTCATCAAGTCTACAGCGTGTAATAGTGATAAACTTTTTGCAGTTGTTGGGCTGATCTTTCAACTCAGCTTTGATTTCAAGCCAAAGCCGAAGAAGTTTTTGAGCAGTTGCAGTTCATTCCCTCATGAGGCCCCATAACTCAGATCAACAAACAGAACAGGCTTTGATTTTACTCTGAAGTCTACCTTCGAGCAATGATCCTTCTTCGGTCCATCCTGGCCTTTGTTCAAGTTGCTATGAAGGAAAGATAGCAGAGCCGCCCAATAATCCGGAGGCTTGTTAAAACCCAAGTCCTCTAACAAACGGTGGCTTTCATTCTGCAAGCGGTAATAAGGAAAAACTGAGCACCAGGCAGCCTTGTAAAACATCAACCGGACAGGAACAGCTGCCTTTGCAGCATGACAAATCTCAGGCTTTGAGCCTTAGTGGCCACAATAAGCTGCCTCGAGAACAGCTTCCGCGACAAGAGGAGTCGAGATTAGACGCCGTCAGAGGCACATCTTCATCTCTAGGTCTGAAGACAAAGCGATTGAAAGACCTGTGTGTGGGTGAGATTGCTGAAACTTCACAAGTAAATCTGCACACATCTAAAAGGATCATATTTCTGACCAGATCAAAAAGAAAAACTATTGAAAGGGAGAAAAGTTTGCAGGTTCTTCCTGGCGGATTGCTTTGCCGCGGCTGGGATCAGATAGCTTTGCCCGGCGTGTTTGAAGAGAAGCTATTTCCTTCACGTACTAATGGTTTCTGTCTGCGTTGTCTCGAGCAGATACAACTCATTGTCTTGTCGACACCGCCTGTGGGAACGGAGTGGCTCTCTCGGAGCAGAAATCAAATCTCTGCTGCCGACTTCCATTACTTACCAGTTCATTGTGTTCTGCGCTGGCCAAATCCTTTAGTCGGGGAGATTTACGATGCCGTTTCAATCTGTGAGAAATGAATCTTGGCTGAACTAGCATGGTTTACCTAGAACAAATGATCAAGGTTGCATATTCTTTTGCCCATCAATTTTCAGAAAGGCTTTTGTTTCGTGTAGCAAATCGCAGCAATGCACAACTGGCTCGCCAGACTTGGAAAAATAAATTGTGTAAATAATGTGGGATCTCTTGACTCTGTATATTCACCAGGGTGAACACATGCTCTTTGTAGCAGAAATAAAACTGGATATAACGTTGGATCTTATTCTACATGATGCATATTCTGATCTCTTTAGCACAGTTTGCCTCCAGGCCTCCTGCAGTAGAGTGTCAGGAAAGCTTACACCGTCGAACTCTCTCCGGTCAGCTGGAACACAATACTACATGATATCAGGGTAATGATGCATACCAAAATGCCTGGTAATACAATAGCCTTGACACTGCCAAGCAAATCCATAAATATCCAGCCTTCAAACAAATGGGCACCCAATTTCCATACTACTCAGGTCAAATATCTTGACTGTTCAGCTTGTTTGTATGAATTCAGGAACAGGAAGTAGATTCTTTTTTCCGCAGTATCCAATGTCAAATGAAAAAGAAACGTTAAAAGAGACGTATTGACTTTAAAAATCGAATAGTTCCACAGTCACTTTTTAGTGTGTCAATTTCTATAGTGCAATGAAAACACGTGTAAATGATTCAGTTTGATGCTCAAAGACGCAACCTTGTGTTAGCAATGCCGACATACATGTAATATACAAAAGCAGGTTACAGGCTTCTCTTGAAACAACATTTGTCGGAGGTTAAGGCTGCCATACGTTCAACAAAAAAATCATAAATGTTATTACCGCGACGGCAGAGTAGTCATGCATGACTGCATAAATTCTCCAACAAAATCTCTAAAGGGCTCTAATCCTTATAAAAGCTGCTGACAACCCACTGACAATGTCACTGGCTTCAAAAATCAGCTCTTCATATTTAAACTAACCCGGTGTAGGTTTTATATGGCAAATCAATACAAAAATACAGAGAAAACTTACTCTATTAAAGTGAAGGAACTCACAAACAGTGGTTAAGCCCTTTTAATATTTTTTTCTACACAAAAATGTAAAATAAAATTGTCTTTAGATCACAACATATATTCAGTAAAGTGACTCAGAATTTTTTGACATTAGTGTGCGGTTATATACATATACAACCTATAGTGAAATGTTAATTTGATCTCTATATATTGTGCAAACAATGCAAAATAAAAATATATATTTAAAGTATATCTTGAAAAAATGCAGCAAAGGTCTGTCTTTGCACAGGGTAAAAAAAATGAATTATACTTTCAAAATCTGTGGAAACCAGAAGTTCAGACTTTATCCGATTCACTTTGAGTGAAAGTGAAACAAAGCATTGAAAAATAAAATAAAATCCAACTCTGAACTGGTTGAGTATAGGAAAGCAGGCGATTTACTCAGCAACAGTGCTGGCAGCTGACTGACAGTTAACAGATGTTCTGCGGAGAGAGTGTTAGCAGCTTGCTTATATATGTTTTTAGGATTTGGATTGCCTTGCAGGGATGAATTGCTTATAGCAAAACTAATAATGAGTATTAAACGTAAAAAGCTCAATTTTGACATCATATGGACTGTAATACGTTCTTGTTTTCTCTCAACTCCAAAGAAAAACTTTGATCATGACACATCTTGACCTTTGGATGTCCGAGTACTTGAGTCACACGTGGTCATTTTTCTGCCTGGGTGAGCGCCGGTGATGTGCTGCTGTTTGCACATCCAGCAGGAACAGTTGTCTAATGACATCTCCAGCCCTAAAGAAGAGTCACGACTGGAGCGCCTGTAATGACCAATCACAATGCATCTGCAACATCATGCCTCTAAATTTCCTTTGGAAAAACAAGGCTGATGGGAAGAAAATAATAAGGTTAGACTACTGCAGTACCAGATAATTGTAAATTACGGCATGATTTTGCCTTTTCTGAGAGAACTGAATGTTCAAACTATGCCGAGCAATCGCTTTCTGGAACTGGTCCCTGCAAAATGACTGCCATTTAAAAAACAATAAAGCCCTGATAAATCTCCCAAAATTAATGTAAAATGCCGCCCTGATGCACTTGCTGAATCCCAATCCGCATGCTTGTAAGAAACAAATGCTGTGTAATGTGTTGGCGCTGGTAATGTATGTATATTAAGTATGGAGTAAGCCAGTGTGAAAATATTAGGGGGACAGTACACAGCCACACCACCTGTTCACCACTGATAACGCATCAGAGAACAGTCATAAAAAACACAAAGGGATATTTCCCCAAATCCCTGGAATTGATATACCATTCCTGTCAGCCACGTAAGATTGGAAACGAACTCGTTTTAATTTGGCATGTATGAGATGGAAAGCAAACGGGATTCAGCCAGTGCTATTAAAATCTCTGCGAGCAGCATGAGGGTTATCACTTCTGAGAGTTTGCCACATTTCTTAAGCTTCAGTAAACCGCATTAGAATTCAGCTTTACGCCGGTAGCCTGTTTATGAGGGCCGGTGCGCGCAAACCTGCCCTCTGCTGCAGTGGCACGGCGAGGCAGATTGCATCCCAAGACGCATTACTGCCAGTGCAAACAGCCCTTCATCACACTGAGAGCCAGAGACACCTGGCAGTCCCGACCCTGCTGTTCGGATGGGATGTTACGTGCGGGCTGATTGGGCTGGAGATAACCGCTCTGATATGGTGTGTTCAACCTTGTGTTAGTTATCGGTGAAGCCCAGGGGCCTGTGGCTCATGACCCGGTATCTGAGCTCGAGTGATGGGATGCGCTGAGTTCACCAACCTTACCATCTGATCACTGGGGGTTTAGAGTGTGTTACTTTGAGACAAACACTGGTGATGTGTTGATGTGCGAGGACAATTCTATATAGCGAGTGATTGGAGAAATGAGATGTTTATTTTGTTGGATGTAAAAGAGCACTTTCCCATCAGGTCTATGATTTGTCCATTATGCAGATGCTAATCTAGCTTGTCAAAACAAAATATTTATGAAAGGGTTACGAAATGACCTAATATGTATTGGTATGCCTTTTAACTCAAGAGATACACAGTGCTTCCGTCTCAAAACTCCCTTTATGCACGTATCGAAATAGTTGTGCACACAGTAGTTTGTGTCTGTTGTCTTATCGTATTTCAATGGCTGGTAAACAATGTAAGATGCGCAAAAGACCATTAAAACAACCAAAATGATCATTCACCCTTTTTCAACTGGTTTGAGCCAATTTTGAACAATGTATCAAACATTCAGCCGTAGTTTCTGCTTTCATTTACTTTTCCTATACGAAATCTATCAATACCTGAAACAGCTACTGTACAAGATTTGTAGCCTTGCTTCCACATACATCAAGCGCAGACACCATTCAAGAATCCCCACACGCTGTGTAATAAATCCCACTACAAAAGACCCAACAAATCATGACTCATCACAAAATAGCCTGTATAACACAAATGCAAGAATAAAGATCCACTTCATAACTATTAACAATAACTGCATTTTTTGTTTAAAATGAGCCAGTGGACCAGTTGTTCGGTACATTTGATCTATTGTGAAGAGGCATTAGGAAAAAAGTAGTTGAAACGATTGATGAGATTGATAAAAAGAACTAGTGTTGTCAAAAATATTGAAAATTTGATACTGAAAAATCTGATGTCCCACAGTATCGCTCGCTCTCTTTTTTCTGCGAGTTGACACACACACACTGCAATTAAGCGCAGTGACAACAGAGTACCACCTCCTCTCACAGAGTAAACTTGTTTGCTGCAGTTAAATAGTGTTCATGTTAAATATGCCCAGTGCACAATCTCAGTAACACATCTGTCACGTGATGCAAGCAGGAGATGGTGGTCTAGTGGGTTAAACCTCTGAACTGGTAAAACAAAGGTTGCTGGTTCGTATCCTTGAGCAAGACACTTTACTCCATGTTGCTCCAGGGGGATTGTCCCTCTAATAAGTGCACTGTAAGTCGCTTTGGATAAAAGCGTCTGCCAAATGACTAAATGTAATGTAAATGTAAGCAGCACGCTAGTTTATGCTTCCCATGTTTACCATAGCGCTCTATGTATGTTAGTGATCAATGATTTCATCCACTTGTTTCATTCACTCTGGTTAAATGTTATTAATGTTAAAAAGATGGCCCGCAACAGTTCTCATGTTTAAGTTTGCGTTTCTGTCTCTATGTGTGCTGATCAATGATTATACTGTATGTGGCTAAAAGTCAAATGAAAATTTCTTTATCATATAAATGTATTAACTGACATTAACAAACAATGAATGAGAAATACATTTGTTCAAGTATGTATTAAACTTTTTTATTGTTATTTATTTAGCTTTCCTTTAGCTCAGTTGTAAGAGCATTGCGTTAACACCTATACATTTTACATAGGTATTTGCAATCCCCTGGGATCGAACCCACAACCTTGCTTGGAGCTTGGATAAAAGCGTCTGTCAAATGCCTAAATATTGTTAGATTAAAATACAAATAAGCTCTGGTCCATTAATATTTACAAATATTTTTATTTATTTTAAATAGTAAATTAGAATTATATATTAAATAGTTAAAATAGTATAAGGAAAATTAACATTAGATTAAGAATGATTAAATCATTAAAAAAATTAACTTTTTTTCTAGTCTTGTTCAAGTTAACTTTTAATAATAAAAAATAAAAATTAGGGCCTTAATGTTATGGCAGTTTTGTTGCCGTTGCATCGAAAATGTCATTTCAAACATGCAGGACTTTCTTTCTTCTAGAGAACAAAATAGAAGATATTTTGAAGAATGTTAGGAACCATATCCATTTGTCCCTATCGACTTCCATTGTATAATTAAAACCACTGAGCCTTTCTCACGATGTCTTCCACTGAAGAAAGAGTCAAACAGGTTTTGACTGACATGAGATGGAATAAATGATGTTAGAGTTTTGATTCAGTTTTATATCATTTTGACACACAGCATTCTAGTTAAACAGTTCTGTAAGACAGCAAATAAAGTAGAATTTAAGGCTTATGCTGAGCTAGTTTCATGTCCCCAGTATCACTTAGAAATTTTTAATAATTTACAAATCCATATTTCATGATTATTTTATTTATTTATTCAGCAAGTAGCCAATGCAAGACAATGTGCAGTCAGCTGGTCATTATCACAAAATAAATCGCTTTAGCATACAAGACTGTCGCCAAATCAGCCTGCAGGGTGTTTCTGTGTCTGGATGACTGCACATTATCCCTCACATATTTTACTGTATATATTACACTGAACACGAGTGATACAGTTGCAGTCGGACGATACATTATAATGTCTACAATGAAGAAAGCGAAAGGAGATTTGCGAGCAAGAATTCCACTGCAGCTGTTGCTCACAAATCCACATGAAACCTCTTGCATCTGAAATCTTTATGTAAATCTACCATCAGCGCCATAGGAAGGTCACGTTATGCTCGGTCACACATACATCACCACGGCCCGGAGCCGTACGTCAGGCAGGCTGCATTTCTCATCTGTCGCAGTCACAGCAGAGTTGCCCAAGCGGATGCGGTTAGATGCAGGACTGAGGTGCGGGCATATGTGTTACAGACATGGCTCGAACCCCGTTTACGTTGGCTGACTGAGATTAGGGTCGGCACCTCTGGTAGCAGCGTGGTGTCCGTGGAGAAAGCGGAGAGCACGCGTGGCCGCCTGTGATTGATGATCTGAACTGCACAGGAGCTGTTCTGTGTGCACGGACTGTGAGGAAACGGAAAGCGTGCTATCACAGGGAGATTGTTGATCTACAATCCACGCTCGGTGGGGAATAAGGATATTGAAATCACAATGCGCTCACATACAAACAATGATTCAAGAACTGCTTTAAGATAAAGTGTACATGGGTAATAAAGTAACAAGGGATTTTATTCAGGGCCGGACCGATTACGTAGGGCGCATAATGACTGGAGGGGCGCAAAAAGACACATGTGAACAGCTTCTTGCATTATGATGTGATAATAATAGACGCGATCATTATGCATGTGTTACGCAGTCAAGTTAGTGTAACGCATGCAGATAAACATCACTACCCGACTTTAGAGGTGCTCTAGCACTATAGTGTCTGTGGTCTCCTTGTAAGAGCGCTCGCTTCCCATGCCGAACTGATCGCTGGTTTGAATCCCACTCAGAGCAGGTTCAGATAAAACCGGTTGTAACACATCAACACAGTTTGTGCATGTATTTGTTTTGCCAAACACAAAACATTTATACAAACCATTTACAAAAAACATCACCTGTGAAAAGTAGGAAACATACGCTATTAATGTAATATCGCTCGAGTGGGAGGGTATGTAGTGTTCTTGGATCTTCATGACTGTTATTACGCCAGAGGCACAAGGCTTCAGGCCTCAGTTCCTTGATTCTCCTGGTGGAATATCTCATGGCAATCAGCCAATCAGATTCGAGAACTGATGTATAAAGCAATATAGAGGTACGAGGTTCATGTCAGCCATTTATGTTTACATATACTGTATTAAAATAGCTTATTAAGAAACACTTTACTGGTAATGCCGAAGCCGCGTGCTGTTTTTTACTGGTTTTAAATTGGGTTTACTGGCGATGTGACTAGCCCAAGCCACTTATTTAAGAAAATCCAAAACAATTTTTAACAGTTTTTATCTGTGTGTTTAAATCATTTGCGCAGAAGGTGACAACATATTTAAAATAACATTCCCATTAACATCTAGCCTTTTATCTAAATAATAATAATAACAATAATTTGTTTATGGGCTCTAATATTCAAATACACTATTATTGAGAAAACAATCCGTTTTAAGAAATAGTTCAAAACAAACTTCATTATTTTCAAACAATAAAGGTGATTAGAAAATCATCCTAAATCATGTAATATTAAAATAAAATATACATTTCAGATATTTTTATTTATTCATGTATTTATATTTTTCTTTTTTTCTTGTTTTTACAGGTATATGCCTTTAGTTGTTTTACTTGTAATCTATTGTGTCTCATGTACAGCTGCTTTGTAACAATGAAAATTGTAAATAGCGCTATATAAATAAAGTTGAGTTGAGTATTGTTTTGGAGGAGCACAAATCAAAATCATGCCTAGTGCCCCAGCAGAAGCTGGGCCGGTCCTGATTTTACTGTTTATTACTTTCTGCTGATGTCTTCTTAGTCATCAAAGCGATTGTTTGAACATCATTAGAAATAAATGTTTGACAATAAACAACAATATAAAGAGACTCTACATGGCACCGTTGCCATAAAATGTCATTTATCCACACAGGATCTGATCAAAGACGATGTGGAAACAGATCTGATGATTCATCAGGACGTGAGGCTTGCAGTTGAGGTACTTAACAGAGTCAGCAAAAGCACAAACCACCCAATGTCTGCAAATTGTTTACACTAGGTGTGGGAATCAGATCTAATCGTCTATCAAAACACACACGCACGTTTAGCAAAGAAGCAGGATTTGGCTGGCAGCGGTTCTTGCCAAAAGCAAAGGAGGTTTGACTTGTTGGAGACTCAACAAACAGTGGAAAAACAGTTCATTAAGTCAGTATAGTGTGGTGGGAAGGCAAAACATGATGCTCACAGGGCAGTGTAATATCTCCCGGCCTCTAACAAAGACAATGTTTTAGGACAAATAAAAGTAAGGAGATTTGCACAAAACAGTTTATGACAACATAAATGAATCAACAAGAGACAACAAAAAGCTAGAGAGACAACCACGCAGAGAGAGAGAGAGAGAGAGAGAGAGAAAGAGAATAACTAGAAGCTCATCAGGGGCAAAAAAAGAACTTAATTTCCCTGGCTGCAATTTCAGAATAATGTGGCACGAGCTCCTGTATTGATACGCTTTAAAAGCCTCTCATTTTGTGTATCATTATTTATTCTAAACAGTATTCTTCTCAGAAAAAACACGCGGGCAAGGCTGCACAATACCAGCTGCCTAATTAAATTGCTATTCGGTCGCTCTCCCTGAAAATTAATTTATAGAATGAAAAACTGTATTTTTCCTCGGCAAATGTGGAGAGCAGGCAATTAAAATCAGGTTCAAGGCAAGGTTCATTACATTAAAAAGGAGTAAGAAAAGCGACACGCGAGAGAGGGGGGAAAGTGCGAGATGATTTTAATAAAGATAGATTCAAGAAGCAACACTTGCTACGAGTCATGAATATTTCTCTGGCGGGATGACAACTCTCCCTCTGCTTCTCATATGCACAAATCTGCGTTTGGTACGTTTGACTTTTGATGATTTCTTTCATTAAATATTAAAGTGTGCTGTAAATGTAAATGTTGTGCAACCCGATCATAACATCTCAAAAGTGTGGATGGTGACTCGAGCACTTGTTAATGAGCATCCCGGCCGGTGTTCAGGCCTAAAACGCTCCTCTCTAACATAGCACAAAACAAGAAACGCCTACAATCTACAGTCACGTTAAAGTTCCCGTGAACCGGAAATTGCGATTGTTTTTACATCCATATTTTGAAGCATTTCGAGTGAAATGGAATTTTGAATTAGAAAAAGGTGGGCGTGGCTTTGTCGTTCTCTGCGATTAGATTGGATGTATAAAAAGATCTGTTGCATTTTGAAATGTAACTGCTAGCAGACTGACAGTTGAAGGGGAGGAGTTAACAGATGCTCCACCCAAGCTGTCTAACTTCATTTAAGTTTGATAGTCATTACAGCAGGGCCGGCCCAAGCCTTAAGGGGGCCCTGAGCAGAATTCTATTCGGGGGCCCCTCTGTGCCACCAATATAACTAATTATTGTCAATCCTTGATTATTTGCACACTATTAATCTAAAACACCCATTATTAATTTTATTTGTTGCAGCTGTGTTAGTTGGCTTACATCATACCAATTTTAATTTTAACAGTTTCAAACCCACAGGAGTGGTCAGGTATTAATTTGCACTTTAACATTCAAAGTCTTGCAGTACCAATTGGCATACTTAATGTGGTGTTGTGAAAATTAGTTAAATAAACTAGTAGACAATACATTTACTGTTAATGTGTTAACCACTTTAATTTCTTTTGGATAGAAAATCAACGTGCAAAAAGTGCAATGTAATCAACTAGAAATAAAATTCCTTGAGATAAACGGTATCTTTTTATATAAAAAATTAATTTAAATGTATTTAAATGGCCAATATTAAACTAAATAATAATAAAATTACAGATCGGATGCATATGTTACAAGGTGGTTCAAAAATAAATATAAAGCTGAACCAATCAATTTCAAATAAAATCAAATATAAACAAGATCTTCTTATATGAAAAATAAATACAATTGTAATGAAAAAATTGTATTAATACTAATAAGTGCAAAAGTCAAGTCAGTCTTTCTTGAGCCATGGAAGATCTCAAACGGTTTTTCATCAGATTGAGTTTGAAAAAGCTCTGTTTATGAATGAACAGAATTTTATTTTAACGTTAAAAAAGCTATTTCAACAACAACAAACAGCAGATATTTTAACGTCCAACTATACAACACAGAACCGCAGCAAGCCATCTGTACACCTAAAACATTGAGGCAAAATGATACTGGAATATAATAGCAAAGACCCTAAAGGTAGGCTAATGTAAGTAATGTTAAACTGTTATCAGTACCAAAGTTAATACAGAAGCTTATTATTTATTATCATTACCAAGTTTATTAAACAGAAGCTTATTTTTATTACAGATATATAATCCAGGAAAGTTATTTGAAAACCATTTAAGTAATATGTTGTGTATTATAATATATTAAGATCGCAAAGCTATTTGCGGATGTTTAACTAAACATCATTTCATGGTTATTTAATTAACTAGCCAGCTAACTTTAGGTTGCAATATAATTGACTAGGCTAACTAGACTAAGCCAATTAGGTTTATATTCATTTTCTAAATGTTTCTCTTACTCTGTTTTCTACCTTCATTTCATTTCTCTCCACCATGAAGGATATGTCCTTTTCTCAACCTTGAAATTCTTCAATCAACTTCAATTACGTCAATCAGTAATACTCTAGATGTGCATGTGCTCTAGCAGCCCGTTAACATAATATTGCGTTGTGTTTTTTATTTTCATTGAATAATGCATTTTCTATCATTACCCATTGAAATATTATATATATAAAAAAAGGATGTCAAGAAATGGCCTAAGACTACATGAAATGACATAGTTTTTTAATATAATATTTTAATGAATATGGGCAAGGGTGTAACCTTGATTTGAGAAGTAGGGGGACACAAATGGGGGGACATTTTTTTAATTGAATCCTATCACAAATTAAAAATACCTATGGTTTGTGTTGTTTTTTATTGTTTAAATTGATTAGTATTGACTGAGAAACGGAGGAAAAAATTTGTAATCCTTAATTTGCGGTTGGAAGGAGACGAGCCAGATGACTTTCTAAAATGCTTACAAAGCTTTAGCGTACAACGACTAGGGAAGCCCGCATTTCTGTCAAGCTTTGTAATAAACACTAACTGCTGTTAAAAGAACGAGTCCTCATTAAACGAAAATAGTAATAAAACACGCGTTACGCGTTTCTTTCCCATATAAGTACATTATAAGGAAACAGCTTAACATAGCCTACCGAAACACTGATCACGTTAAAACATCTCAAATAAACTCCTAAAATCTATATTAAATTAAAATCAAAGCTTTCCTGTAGCTCTGTGGTAAGAGCACTGTGTTAACAATGCAAGGTCATGGTTTCGTTCCAGGGGATTGCACATACTTAGAAACAAAATGTGTAGGATAATGCAATGTAAGTCGCTTTGGATAAAAGCGTCTGCCAAATGCGTAAATGTAAAACCACGTGATTGAAAACAATCATTCAGTAATCTATTTTTTGAGTGTTCGCGCGACGTGCTTCGACACAGGCAGATTCTGTGTCCTGCTCTGTGGCGATAACGGCTTGTGGATAATTTTTTAATAACAAACTCATTTGAAAGTGAGGGGGACAAGAACAGGATTTTTAAAAGTGAGGGGGAAGTGTCCCCCTATCACCAGTGGAAATTGGGCCCCTGGATATGGGAATTATAAAAAAATCTTGGGGGCCCCCGAGTGGCCACGGGGGCTCTAAGCAGCTGCTTAGTTCGCTTATGCCTTGGGACCGTTCTGCATTACAGGACGGAAATGCTTTTTTAAATTTTAACTAAAGATTATGAGGGCAGACAAATTTTTTAAAAGATGATGACCCACATTGATGAACTATTTACAATAAACGCTGCAATATGTCATGAAAAAATAGGCATTGTAATTTTTATTTTACCGGGACTTTAAGTCCAGCCATTTTTTTTCTATTGTTCCCCTCAAGTGCATGATTACACTCCAATATATAGATGTGCCCAAATGTAATGTACAGCTTTGGACAACTGATGCCTTCATTTAAATATATTATTTAAGATGCATTAAAAATGTAAGCATAGTTGCATCGGTGTGCTTGGAGTGTGAATACTTGATTCTGATTGGCCAGTATCTACATTCCATGGTCAATTATTTCCAGGAAATAACCGCTCAATCCGGGTCATCTGGGTATGGCGAATCATCTTCACCGTACGTTGAATATTACACACAAATAAATATAAATATGCCGTTTTAATAACATCTATGTGATTATATTTACAGTACAAATGATTAGATATGATACATTGAGCTAGAAAATCTGTCAATGATTTAATACACAGCAAAGTTGTTCATTTAAAAAAACATACATTTGTACTCCACCGAAGTCATACAAGGACAGATGAATTATTCCTGTATACTGTATGCAGGTGAAACAAGGACAACACTGCTGCATTACTCCTGCAGGGTTGGGTAAAATGATCTGTCTGGGATCTCTGAAACATCAATAGTGAGAGAGCTTCTAATGCGGTGCAGCAAACTACACTAAAGGCCTCCGGTCACAATCGACCACAGTCACACTTCAAACAGACAGAAGCAGGATAAATGATGACTTCAGCGTCTTAGGAGTCTGCTACAGGAATAGAACATGAGATATGTAAAACGGTGCAGAGTCATGTACACCCTTAAAAAGCTACAAAAAAAGACCTTAACTGGAATCAAACTGGAAGCACCACAACAAGTGAAATGCTTTTTAGTTTAATCTGGTAGTGTAGTAGCTAAATTGTGAATGAAAACAGTTGTCTATATACTATAGTCAATAAACCAACAAAATAAATGTATTCAGAGTGAATTTGATTCATGTGGTTATTCTCTAGATGACACTGAAAAACAAATTGTAATGCAGACACACATGAGTGAAGACATATACTGCTGGTTTTCCATGAATCTACAGCGCAGTTCTCGATGGGATGGGAATGGAGCAGATGAGGGTCAGAGGTCAGCCCAGTCAATTCTGCACTAGAGCACGAGTGCAAGGACATATTACCCGGATAATTCAATGGCCACCTTCCACAGCTACAGATTTCAGGACTGGGGGTGTGTGCAGCAGGGGTTGATGGGATGTGACTCATAGCAATCGCACTGCAAAGACTTCTCCAGTCAAATGCAACAAAAAATCCCCTGCTAATTCATTTTAGATTGTGTGTTTCTGTGGCTGGGAAAATAAAATAACAAACCAAGTAGCTACAACACAAGCTGTATAAAACAGATAAAATGCAGTTGGCTTCACAAAATATACACTGCCAGTGAAGGAACCTTGTATCATCATATCATATTTCATGGCTTAAATATATCTTAATGACCTTAGTGACTTTTTTTGGTCAACCAACAAATCTAGCGAATGTTTGGACAAACATTCAGATTTGAGTTAACTTCCGGTCTGTCTTTCTTGATGGTTCTGGCTAGTGGCTAATAATATAACTATATATTGTTTTTATATTCATATTTTATTTTATATTCATTTATGTATAAATTAAACTAGTTGTTGAATGCTACTGTATATTAATTAAATTAGATAAACACTGTTGAACAGGTCATTTAACCAGCGCATATAAGTTTAGCCAAGTAAAGGTTCTTCTACTGGTATTCCAAAACAAAACCAGCTAGACATAATTTTAACTTGCTAGTTACTGTCATTTACTTGTTATTACTTTGCTTGTTATAAGAAATAATCTACCGGGACTCTGTTCTTTGCAGATGAGTACCGGAAGTTAAGTTAAGGCCACAAAAGCGTGCATGTGCAGTAACTTTGGTTTATGTTGTT
This sequence comes from Triplophysa bombifrons, assembly GCA_029783895.1. Lineage (NCBI taxonomy): Eukaryota > Metazoa > Chordata > Actinopteri > Cypriniformes > Nemacheilidae > Triplophysa > Triplophysa bombifrons. The sequence goes on from CM056455.1 coordinate 13,592,740, forward strand.
GCTTTCAAACCATCTACATAATAAACATTATACAAATATGCAAATTTTCTTGACACTTTCAAGATGGCTTCAGCTACTTTCAATTTAAAATTGATTGCATGGCACAACGCGCAATTACACAATTTACTTGTTTTTTTCTTGGCATTGCACAATATCCAATGAATGGATTAATTATGTATAGTCTAGGTAAAATAGCAAATAAAAATTCCAAAAAGGCATTATGAAAGGAAAATTATGTCATAATTTACTCAAACCTAATTTATTCAAACCTGTATAAAATTCTTTATGTATAAAACAGAGAAAGATATTTGGAAGAATGTTAGCAATTATCAGTTCTGGGACGACATCTATATACCATGGTAGACATTTTAATTTTTTTCTGTTGAACAAAAGATATCAACATTTTGAAGAATTTAGGAAAGCAAACAGTTCTGGGGCATCTTTGACCACCGTTTATTTTTCCAACTATGGTAGTCAATGATGTACCCAAAGTGAAATTTTATTAAATTCGTCCAAATATCTTTTATATGATTTAAACAGGTATGAAATTAAATGAGGGTGAGAAAATGATGACTGAATTTCATTTTTTTAATGATCTATCCCTTTAAGTCATCTAACAATGGCAAGGTCGTTGACATTACATAATATAACATTATATTTTAACATTATCCTTAACATACAATTAAACTTGTTTATGACAAGACATTATGCCTGCAGGAATGCATTAAAAATACAGGCTTCATAGATAGTGTTGCCTTTTTACATTTTAATAATATAGATAATAATATGAACTAAAGTACTGTATTTGAAATCAATGTCCTATATGTGTTTTTATTTTATTTTATGATAACTAAAAGAATACAACAACCACATATTTGGGAGCAAAGACATTAGAAACACAGTTTGCAATCAATGACTTTAAAAGTCCTAATCTGTTGCCATTTATTTCCAAGGGAGTTCCCCTCATTCACTGTCCCCTGCAGGCAGGCATACATGGAGGCAGCTGTAAGCCGCAGACGGCTGAATGAGAGGACCCCACCCGCGGGCTTAATTGATTCCAGAGGTGGCTGATTCCACTAGAGTCTACTGCTCCGTCAGATAGCCGCCCCCTTCATTAGCCGGGGAAAATTTCCAATTCCAATTCCTTCCTGCACACGGGTTCCTTGTCTCTACCTAAATGCTTCAAGCAACTTCGCATTAAGGCCCCGCTGCAATATTTGCTGAAATACACCCCAGTCGCTTTTACTCACTTTTAATTGAGCCAGGGTGGGTTTTTATCCCCACACCTTACTTCTCGGTGCAAAAATACTCCAGTTTTTTATAAAGCTGGCATTAACTTGACCTTGTACAAGCCTTTGATCACCCACTGAGGTACAAATGAGATGCAGATCCAGACCACCTGAGCCTTTAACGCCGTTCCTCCTCCTGTGAGGCGCACAATAGCGCAAAGCTGCTTTCCTACATGCCCTGGAGGACCTTAACAGAGGCTCCTACCCTGAAAACAACGCTCGAGAGCATTAGACTCATAATGAGTCCCGGTACGCGCACCACCACTTCAGAGATGTGGCCCTGAAGAGAGGAGAAACTGAGTCGATGAACCACAAAAAAACAGCAGCATTGGAAGACTGTCAATCTATCTTCAACAAACTTTAATCTCAGAGCAGAAGAAAGAAGACAGGAAAAAGGCAGCAGGAAAGATTCACACGTATACAGCGCATAGACGCAGGGACACCTCTGCACCGCAGGGCAAAAGAAGAGTGAGATGAGAAAAGATGGCAGGTGACTGGGAACATTGGCACATTACTGAACAGGTTGTGGCTTTTGCCTGACACAGCACAAGCAAGACACGATGTCTATTCATATCCTGTAAACTATAACTACCGTCATCTTTAACACCATCATGAGAATGACTGCAAGCTGGCTGTGATCTCTCGTTCATCATCTGCCATGTTTTCTGAGCATCGTCTTCTATAAACCCAACAGCAGGTGTGCGGCATCCAGACACTGCTGAACGGCACTTCTCGTCTGAGCGTGTAAAAGTCACTGCGTGTACTGTAAATACGTTTTTTTGTTGTGACATGTAAAAAAAAACGACATAAAAATCGTTGTGCGTGTCATTACTAAAGGCCCCGAAAGCTGTTTTGTGTCAAAGCAAGTGAGAATGTGCCGGTGTCACACTTCAGTAGAAGTGCCGCCATGCACCTGCATTCAAATCCAAACAGGATACGCTCGGTGTGACGCTGACACCCAACCGTCCGTGTGTTTGATACACACAGAGCCGCTAACTGTTGCTGAAGTGTGAATCAGAGAAGTCAAACGGCGCCGTCACGGTGTAAATACTGCATTACATGTTGACTGGTTTGTTATTATCCTGAACAATATTTTTTTTAAATAACAGACACAGTTGCCTTTATTGAAAAAAATGGTTTAATGTAAAAAACATTCTATTTCATTTCATCAAATTCTTGGGAAAAACAACAGTATAAGAGCTCGTTTACTCACCCTTACAACGTCATGACTTTCTTTCTTCAGCAGAACAGAAAATCAGATATTTTGAAGAATATTGGACCCCATTGACTTCCATTGTAATAACACAAAAGCACATGTTTCAAAGTATCTTCTTTTGTGTTTAACAGATTTTGAAAAACATAACACTGAATAAATGATTACACAATTTTTGTTTTGGGGTAAATCAAAAAATATAAATATATCAAATATAATACAGTAACTGCATATCACCCATGTTCTTCAATAAGTAGGGCTCAAAATTGTGACCATGCTCCCGAAATTTTACCTGTGCGACCTCAAAATATATTTGCGAGCATTTGTGCGATTGTCCTTTTTGTTGTAGTGCGACCCGTTTTGATTAATGTAAAGAGCGTTCGCATTACTGCACACAGTATGTGCGTGCTGTGAGCTACAGTGACCGACCATTCCCACAGAATGCGTTTTCCTACTCTGTGGTGCTACTTTAAAATCATTTTTCGATAAACATAAACTAGACAGCTGATTCTAATACAGGTATAGCAGTTGCAACTTTGCAATACATATATATAAAATAACTATAGCGACAAAGGGTTCTCGAGAGCGGCTAGCCCGGTCTCATATCTTCAAAAGAGTGGCCTTCTTTCACTGTTATTTTTTTATTTAGAGCGACCAAGCAACAAAGGAGGAACATAGTCATTTCCTTTGGATCCTAGAGGTAGAAGTTTTTTTTTAAAACGTTCCAGCTCACGTGGGTAAAACATTGAGCGTTTGTTGACTTAATTTCACCGTGGATTGCTTTGTAAACAAGGCACAGGCAATGCTGGATTTGCAGAGAGGCTGAGATTAAAAAGCAATGCTCTGCCGTCCATATTGAATCCGACCGGAGTCATATGCGAGTAAAAGTATATGCACGACGCGTCACTATTGCTTTGTTAGAGATCGCTTTACATGTCCTGATTATGTGAACCAACATTTGTAACAAAGTTTACAGAAGGCTCCAACTAAGCAAGTAGCTGTAAAACAGACAAAATATATAAATATAATCACATGGCACACTGCTGTCTTTTGGAACTGTTATCCTATCATAGCAATGGCCGTTTACTTCAAAGTCTTCATTGGAGCCCGCCCATAAAAACCGAGCTTTTCTTGAGGCGGTCTAAAATCCAGGGTAGAAAATAGCCTATTACTTATTGATTTTGATGTTCTTGAATGTAGAAACCACACAAACGTCATAAATAGACCTTAGAAAACAGTATAAAATAATAAAAATAGTTCATGACCCCTTTAATAACATGTAATTATATAACAACTATTAATATTATTAGTTTTTTTGTTAATATATTACTAGTGATTTTGGTAACTGACCCACAGCAGACAGAGTATTTATTTTTTGTCATTTTTTGACACACTGTTGGTGTCTAAGTTAGTGTGTCTCATAAACCCCAGCTGCTGCCTTTGTGTGAATTGTTAAATGCCATCCAATAAAGCACAGCAATGAGGGAATAAATACATTCCTTCAGTACATCACAAATAAGGTTGCAGACTTCTTGCCCTAATAGGTGCACTTCGCATGCATGTAAGTGGACCGGAGGAGATCAAACTGTCTTCTATAAAATACATTTACACTTCATTAAAGCAAACATTAAGTCGCAGGGAGAATGGTGTGGTTTAGGCAGGGGACTTCAGCAAAAGGGGTTTATAAAGGGGAACCATGGTCTAATTGCCAGTCTAATTAGGCTCAGGTTTTGATCATGGCATTCAGAGCATGTCTCAAACTTCACACGGACCGTGTAGCTGGTACTCTGGTGGGCACGCTGTGCAGCGAGAGCGCCGATGTGTAATTAAAGGCATAAAGCCAACCTTAAATGAACTGCAGTCAAATAAAGACAATACATGTCAAGTATTAAAAGAACTCTGCATTCACTCTAATGCACTTCATGTTCAGACGAAAACTGCCACTTCAGCATAAATCAGTAATAAATCTACAGCATTCAATTATAAATAAGTGCAAAATGTGATTCTAAATCAGCGTTTGAAAGAAAATGGTCCACAATTGCATTTATTATTGCCAGTCTTTCTTAAAAAAAAAACGAGATAAAGACCAATTAAAGCCTTAATTGGTAGTTTATTCATTTTTTAACATTGTATTAAAAACATTTTCAGTAATTAAATAGACTTTCATTTTCCCAGGGCAGCCTTTCTAAAGACATTCAAGCTATCAAAGCAATTTCGAATCCTGCTGAAAGTCTAACTCTGACATTCACGGGGGAAGTGGATTAATGAGAATGGTAAACTTAACTGCTGCATCTTTTCACTTTTCAGTGCACGCGGCAATAATGTATGATCAGCAAAACCATAGGAAAACGGAGACAATTAAAGACCCGGGGCTCTCGTTTTATTAATAATGAGATTTTGAATGAACGCATAGAACCCATAACAGAGAGTGTTCAAATGAGACATTGCAACCAAAGAGAAATTCAATTATTGAAATGAATTCACCACCCATTGAGGGGTTTAAACGCTAAAATCAAATCAGTGCAACTTAAAACTCACACTTAGTCACAAAGCTGAGAATAGAAACGACGAACCGATGTTATGGAATGATTGTGTTCTGGAAATACCTCATTATAGGAGCTCGATTTATCTGATTGGTCACATGAGCAGCATCAAAGGTAAATTAATTAACCGCCTATAATACAATAAAAAGATAGTGGGGTCAAATGATGATCCCGATTCCCTAAATCACAAAAGAGGAAAACAGATTTTGTGTAATTACCCGTGCATGTCTCATGAGACTAGTGAGGTCAGCAGTCGCGTGAGCTTTGTCTATCGATGTATGAGCTTATTCCCCATTCTCCATCGTGGGACTGTGTCTTATTTGCTCATCCACCACATGGGACATGGAATTCAGTGAGGGAGCGTCACGTGGCACACCTTTTCAACATAATTAAGTGTGGACTAGAGGTTCTTCGAAGATTGTAGGAGTCTCGAAGCAGTTAGTCAGCATTGGGCTATTCTGATCAGTAATGCAGAACATTGAATTCCTAGATTACAAATTACACACACATATTTTTTTTTATAAAATTATTAAACGGCTCACTGGAATACTTCTGATTATACTAGTATTTCCCTGTAACAACATTTAACGGTGTACTGTGAGTCATCTTGGCCGTTGCAGTTTAATGTTTGTAACAGTAATGTAATACTGTAACACAGTGTCTACACCGGACGCGACGCAACATGATCATGTCGCACCTGTCGTGTCCGGTATGGACACAATGTAAATGTAACGCAAATGTGCCTTATTAATAACATCTCTTACAAAAGCATTCTTGCAGTTTGAACTTTGCGTCTTTGTTTAAAACAGCTAGGGTTTGCAAGTTACAAATGAGCTGATAAAAATGTTATATCGAACAATTTGGGTCCAATTATTTACTTGTCGCAAGTACATTAAGCAAATAATGTAAACTTAGCCAGTTGTTATTGGAAAATACACATTCAGAGTTTGTCCATATTAATTATAAGAAATAACAACTGGCTAGATAAAGAAATACTTGCGACTCCATCACTAATGACTTTTCAGACCCATAACGACAATCCTAGCGTCTCTGTGGATAAACCTTAGCTTTTATTCAGTGGAAAAATGTGATAAGTACTGCATCCATACAGTAAATATGCACATTGTTACCCAAATGCTATGTGAAATATGGCCTAAATCTCTGCTCAATAATATGTAAATTATGATTTTGTCTGACAATGTGGCGGCTTTGAATCATGACATATATAAACAGAAATTACAGTAATTGGGAGGATTTTTTTCAGGGCAATAAGCTGTATTAAAATACAGTATGTTCAGTGAGAAGAAGTTAAATGGGTCTGAAGTTGCACCTCATAACTATGCGATGACAACAAGAATATGTTAATTAGCATGTGATGTCATCCAGTGCCACAGTTCCACAAAATCCATCAGAAACACTGTGAAACAGAAAGGTTCCAAAATTTTTAATTGAAATTTTCTATTTGTAGTGCCAATGGGTAATTCATCAACTGTCTATAAGATGATTTACTCGTGAGAGTTTAAGACAAGATATAGCGTTCCTGTAGCTCAGTTTGTAGCTTATTGTGTTAGCAGCACAAAGGTCATTGGTTCAACCCTAGAGAACACATACTACACACATACACGTAAAATGTCTACCTAGAATGCACTTTAAGGTACTTTGGATAAAAGCATATGCCAAATGCATAAATATAAATATACAGTAAAAGGAAATTATCTTTTTTACACACAAAAAAGTAACAACAGGCAGAATCTCATGAATACATTCACATAAAACTACCCTACATATCTGAACAGTGGCCCATTTACAACGCAAATCTATACGTGTTCCTTGTAAGTTAACAAGACCCTGGGGCTCATGCCATGAATTTGTTTACGCATGACTTGAAGATGTTTATTATGAGACAGTAATGTGCTGTAAAAGCAGAGAAGAGACAAGACAGGCGGGTGGTTGCGGCTGAACAGGTCAGAGAGAAGCGACACCAGCCGTCGGCCAAACCTGCCAGGCGTTTGGAGTAGTAAACATACCAGCTATTGAAATAACAGGGGTCAGTTTTTCTATACTTGGCCTCGTTTGGTAACAAGCTTGCTTGAAAACCCACTGAAGTGGTTGACGGCTCGTCTTCATCTATAGACGTCATGCTCGTACCACAGTGCATGGTGAGTGTGAAAGTGGAACTGTCCCTCAGGTGCTCTGCAGAAAATAAAGGTCATGCATCTCTGGCTGTCACGCTGAGTGAGTTGCTTGTATCGGCAAACTTTATGCTATAGAGCAAAGGGGGGATTTGGGACTTCCTTGTGCGGTTAGCAGGGAAAAGCTCATCTTCAAGAATTCGCACACTTCTCCATCTTCCCTGACAGCCTGCAAGATGTTATTTAAACTTACACGCGGCTCTGGGGAGCAAAAGCATTTGGTAAAACACAGAAAGGTGTCTTTATTAGAGACAAAAAAAATCAAACCACAGACAAAAACAAATGACAGCAATAAGCCACACAAGGGTGTTGTCAGACACAGAGAAATGGACCGTGTGGCTTACAGTTATTATTACGAGTGGTCTATTGCAACAATATTAAGATAAAGGACAGCAATGTTCAAAAGTAATCGCCAATAACCTGTGCGTGGTTACCAGGTCTTTGTATGTACAGTAGAAGGTGATTGGGTCTAAAAGCTTTAAGAATGTCACGCGGTTGCTAGGGTGTTCTGGGTGGTTGCTGTATATTGCTAGGTTATTATTATAGGGATACTTCACCCAAAACTAATTCTGTCTCCATTTACTCGCCCTCAAGTTGTTCCAAACCTGTAAAAATGTCTTTCTTCTGCTGAACAAAAATATATTTGGAAGAATGTTAGCAACTGAAATTTGTGGGACCACCATAGTAGGAGAAAATATTGTATATTTTTGTTCCGTTGAACACAAAATATGATATTTTGAAGAACGTAGGAAAGCAAACAGTTCTAGGGCACCTATGACTAGCATTTCATTTTTCCTCCTATGGGAGTCAATGATGTATACAGAAATGTCAGTAGCAGCAAACATTCTTCCAAATATCTTTCAGTTCAGCAGAACAAAGAAATGTATATAGATTTGAGACAACTTGGTGGGAGTTTATAACATAATTTTAATAATTGGGTTAAGTAGTGGGTATTTGTCTGGGTTATACTAATACCAAGGTCTTTATGATAATCTCATTTTTAAATATATAGGTGGGAGTCTCTCATTTAATGTAAATCTCAGTCTCTGTTGGCTGATCAACATGTACTTACCAACGTAAATGCATGTTGAAACCCTTATACAAATAAAGCTTACATAAATGTTATAGTTTCTTAAATGCATATTTTTATTTTATTATAATTTACTATGAAAAAATGAGATATAGTTGCCAAAGAAGAAACAAATCATTTTTTATAAATTGGTCATAACTATTACATTCAGAGCCTCAGAGCACCCTATGTGCATATTTCAAAGAAATCCATATGCCTATTCTGAAGAACAAAGGCGACATTTAAAGACAGTAAACGATATAAGGCCTCTTCTTCTGATGGTGGATTCCTACAGGCACCGGTCATGTCAATAAAAGATTGAGGAAGCTGCTTAATGTTAATAACAAAATAATGTAACACTGTTCCCTTCTTGTGGTCTACACCTGGTTTATTTAGTTGTTTTCTTAATAATAATTTTGGACCAGAAGCCTAACAGTTTACACCATTGTATAATTCTTAAAAACTATAAACTGCTGAGCTGGGAAAATGTAATCAAATATAAAAATATTTGTCTGGTTCACAAAATTTTACATAATACCGCTCCGCCTCCTTTCAATTCATTCATAATCCAACGTAATAACAGTAGTCATAATACCAGAAGCACCACAAGTGGCGACCTAGTAATCCCACTCAGAAAAAGTACATTTGGTCAATTATCATTTTCATTTACTGCAATACATAACTGGAATTCATTGCCCATTACAATTAAAAACATACATATGTATTTGACTTTTATTGCACACCTTAAAAATTGGCTAATCGACAATTACACCTGCACACATTAATATGCTAGATGTGATGTGCACACTAGATGTAAAATGATCATGTTTCTGCCACTTGACGTGTCAATTTTCTCTAGTTTATTGCTTGACCTGCTTTTATGTCTTTGCAATTTGTGCTTGCTTGTCTGTTTCAATTCTGTGCCACCTTGTTTGTTTGTCTAAGCTCTTGCTTAAGCCTTGTTTTAATTGTAATGTATTTATTGATGTATGCCAATTAACAACTGGCTGGGGACTACAGCTGGAAATTAGCCGTAGAGGCTAAAGCTGCTCTTTTCATTAAAAAGAGGTTGTCCACATTATTATAAACCAATAAACTAAACTAAACTAAACTAAATATTTACATTTATGCATTTGGCAGACGCTTTTATCCAAAGCGACTTTTATTTCATTATACTATACATTTGTATTTGAGTTTGTGTAATCCCTGGGATCGAACCCATGACTTTGGCGTTGCAAGCGTCATGCTCTAACCACTGAGCTACGTGAAAGCATATAAAGGACAGTTAAGCCAAATATGAAATGATTTCGTCATGTATTTACCCTCATGCCATTTAAAACTTCTATAATACTAGTCCTTCTGTGGAACACCTCACAACATTCGATGGCGTTCGATGAACGCCTCACAACATTCAACACAGGAACTTAACACTTCTACTTCTCAACTGATCCCATTACACTTCAAACTTCGAAGTCTGTGAATACAAGCTTTCAACGAGCAGAGATCCATGCAACTGCAGTTACAAAGCACACAACTCAAAACCTAATCCCACCCCAAAAGTAAACAGAGCCAAGATTAAGACCTCGGGGACGGCGAGAGTGCTCCAACCTGTTCTAACCACCTTATCATGACAGCCAGTTGAGAGAACAGAAGTTCAGCACGAACAAAGAGAGTGGAAAAAAGTAAACAGCAGCCTGAAGCATATAAAAAGGCATCTGGCTAGCAGCTATGACACATCTGCAGGTAAACAGCACGAGCTGACAGCGATTAACCCTCAATGTTATCTGTCAGACCATCAATCCATGCTGAAGAAGGAAGCCATACAAACATTTGCATTTGTAGAGCGATTGTAGGTTTTTTGTGCAGTGCAGACGGCCTGGCAGGGTGAGGGAATGGGGTCGGTGTGGACTCGAAAAGTCAACCCCCGCAGAGGATCATGGGGGCACCTGTCTAGTCGGCACACGCTCGGCCAGAGAGATCAAATGCTTTTTTTCCATGGTAAAAACACTGATCCTTGCATCACGTTCTTGCCTTGAGGAGGTCCTGTTGCGATAAAGCCAGTATTTAGATTCATCCTTGTGTCTCTTTGGAAAACTGATCCTGTACGGCAGGAACAAAGGAGTGTTTTATTTGTTGAACTCTCTCAGTCGACAAAATTGTAAGCCAGATTTGTTTAGCTTTGACGGTTCAGTTAAACAGGTGAGGGAGAGTCTCTATTTTCCGAGTCACAGGTAAATAAGTAGTTTAGATTGCATAAGGTAGGATCCGATTGGACGCCATGTTACCATTTTTTACTCACCAAACAAAGGCCTGAAGAATGAAAATCAATCCACGCTCAATGTAGTGCCAGGCAAATAAACAATTGCTAAACACTTTGTTCTTGAAGACAACACGCAAATCATAACTTAATGGGTGACAAAGAATTATCACAAATTTAGTGACTTACATATCAAATTATTAAATGCAAAAGGTTTAACCTAACTCAAAGGATCATAAAACCTGTGGCACTTCCAAAGCTTGCTCTTCCACCACATTTCCTGACATTGATTTGTTGGGCCTAGCAGTGACTGAGACAAGAAAGCATTTAGGAATGAGTATCCAGCAAAAGCAGCCACTAAAAGAGAAGGCACAATGATTTATCCTTCCTTTATCCTCTGCGACACTCTGCAATCTCCTCATTCACATGTGTGAGGTCACGCAAAAGAAAGAGCGACCTTGAGAACCCATTAACAGAATCTGTTTTTCAGTCTCAACAAGGATGCATTCAAAGAGACATTACAGCCCCACATGAAATTCCAGCTCTGTCTTCTGAATAATCTTTTTGCCTCTGGGACCGTGGCACGTGTGTTTGTATTCACACCATTGTATCTTTCTTTACTTACCAAAACAATTTTAAAAGCTGGAGCAGAGAACGTTGTCAACTGCATTGGGACAAAACCACGACAAATTTAATCAAGTCATCTGAAATAAAGGGAGGCTAGAAAAACTCAACACGAATGGCCATTAGGGTCGCTTTGGCAAGACCCAAACGTATGCATTTGGGTTATGCAATTAAAAAAATAGCAAACAAAGCCTCCTTCCTTTTAACATGTTTCCAGAACAAGAGATCTGATTAAAAGGCAGCTGTTCATTTTTGATTTAATAAACAGAATAAATGAGAAAGCATCTAAAACAAATGAAGGCATCTTTTGCAGAGCAGCCAGAGCCAATTTGCAAAATTCAGTTTAGAGCTGAAAAAAATTTAAGATGTGAAAACAAAGTCCATATACAGAGCACCAAAATAACTGGAGTAAAGCCAAAAGCCGCGTTGGGTTGCGAAGAAATTTAGTTCATTTGTATTTGTATTGAGGTCATCCAACATCGCATGTGAACTTGGAAGTTGCAATTTGTTACAGTGTAGAGCTGTTCAACACAACTTGGTTTGTTTCAGAAATCTTTATATCTTGCACATTGATTGAGTGCGAATCAATATTTCAAGGTGATCTGGACCATAAGCCAACAGATGAGAACCGACGCCACATTTAACCGAAAGTCCGGGATGTTCCCAAAGCATGCCAAGACTTTCAGTTGGATTCGATCAGGAGGCTGAATGTGAATGCAGTGTTTATAAAGAGCAAGCCCGAGCGAGCCAAAGAAAAATCACAGATGATTGGGGTTTGGCCCAGCTCAAGGTACACGTCCTTACCAATAACTCAGGGCAGAGAAAGGTGAGAGTGGGTAAAACTGGCAGTGCAAACGGATGACTTCCCAAGCCAACAAGTGTGATGGGAAAGACTGACAGATTGTGACCAAAAACAGGAACTAAAGCCCTTATAGGCTTACAAATAAAGTTTAAATATGTAATGTAGTTTATCCCTAATGGAAAAACAACACGGGCAGCATCTGTGTAAAGGTCATCTTGAATAGTTTATATCATGCTTGAATGAAAACAAACATTTCTGACTTTAGTAAACATAAGGTCATTTTCCATGGAGACAAATTAGATTGTGCCGTTCACGGGTTGGGAATACTAGAAATCGAATACATAGTCTTTTGCGAGCTTCATGTTTGAACAAAAATGAACATTTGAAAAGCTGAAAATGATTGGTCCAGCTAAAGTCAAGTGCGGCAGTATGTCCAACAAAATCCCAATTCCACTAACTTATCTCTGTTTTTACATTTTTAATGTAAGTGCATAATTTACATTTAAGCACGACTGAAGCCATTCCAGCGTTTCAATTATTTATTTATGTGTGTGTGTTATCAATTAACTTCAATGTAATCAGACAGGCTTATGAATACTAACGTAATAATGCCCGAGTTTGATTTACATACGCCGCAATATCAAATATCCAAACATAAGAACCAAACTCGGGCTGGTTATTATTGTTAAACACGCATTCCCCTGATCATTTAAATTTTAATTGCGGTGCGGCGGAAGTAGATGGATGTGTTCAACGAGGTTTCGTTTAATTACGTGCATATTTCTAAAGCTTTCGCATCCTGTATGTATAACGTTACATGCAAATAGACGTGAGCATGCTGTCATCACGCTCTGCTACCGAACCGAAGACATTTGAACCCGCTGGGGCCGTGAGAGATGTCTACGAGGCTCCAAGCCTTTGTGGATTTGCATTCACCCTCTATTTCTCATCGAGGAGACGAATAAAACGACGGCTCCGCACGAGGAGAGTTTTTGGACGGCCTCCAGGTTCACAGCACGAGCTATAACATATTAGCTTACAAACTAACAAATCTCGACCACTGCATATGAATTTCTTTGCAATTAGAGCTTGTTCACTGCAGCTTTGACACTTGGGTATAAATGACATGCAAATCCTGTTGATCTATTTATACTATTGGTATATTTTAAAACTCATGTGTTCGGAAAAAGATGACTGGTGACGGTCTTTTTAACTTCAATTGTTTCATCAACTGGAGTGCTTAATAGTGCACTGTAAGCATTGTAACCTTAACAAAGCAAATCTTCTGGTATAACGGAGTGCTCGCTATGTCCGGTGGGCTTCTGGTGAGAATTGGAGGCAATGATCTACAGGCTCAGTTCACTCTGCCCGAAGGCTTGAGACCTCCTGACAACTCCACAAACAAACAAACTCACACACAACTCCATCGCAGATGCTCTCAACACAGCACCTAACATCCGTAAACAACAGCCCCGAAGGCCCTCAAGGTAAGCACGCCTGATAGGTGCAGAATGAAGTAGCTGGTCACCATCCAAGTGGAACGATAAAAGGCATAAAGATCAAGCTGTTATGAAGGCGCTGTGGTGATTGACAGCAGGTACTTAAGAATAAGTATGGGGTGGCAGGCTCGAAAACTTGTCTTTTCCCTTCATTTCCGCTGTGAACAGACCCATAGAGGGACAACAGCCCTTCTCGTGCCAAACCAGACAAGATCTTCCAGAACGTCAGATATCTCAGAGAACGCCAGACCTGTCAAGCCCCCGCCAGTTTAGTGGGCTGTGCGCAGCCTCCTGAGTCTATCTGTCCCAGATGTTTGCTTACTTATCAGAACATACTTTTAATAGATTTGTAAAATGTACCTGAGTTTTTCCAACAAATAAAGTTACATCGTCATCTTATTCAACATAAACATGCCTTCCTATAATGTATAATGTTCCTATAGTGTCTCCACATCGGTTACATAGTGATGATTCATCAGCATAATTTCAGGAGACATGTCAGGGCCGTTTACATGATGTGTTCAACTAAAAAGGGTCACTAACACAACGTTACTCAGTCGGTATTAAACATATCAACATTATATTTTCACAGATTTATTTAAGATCAAGGTTATGTAAGATGATTTCATGGAGACGACAATAAAAATGACTTCAGCTGGGTCACATTTTAGCGGAGTTTAAAGCGCTGTAAAATGATAACTTTTGCGCCTTAAAGTGCAAGTTTTAGAAAGCTGTGGTGCTATCATTTAAGTGAAATCACAAACAATCACATTAACATCGCCAACTACTGGCCTGGCATGTATAGTACAGTATAATGCAGAATTTCCTTGGATTTGTGTGAACTTGGATTGTTTTGCACTGTTTTATTGGTCGTACATCAGTGTCGATTGATGTAAATGCACAGTAAAGATGTGAACTAGTATCACATCTCGCCATACTGAGGATCAAAAAAGATGCTAAACAACACCTTACTGTGTTTACACACTCATTCATATACTGTGTCTAAACCCATCTTCTCTTTCTCAGTAAATGTCACACAGTATAGAAAATAACACAAAAACAAAACAGAGAATATTGATTTCAGTTCTAATTGTAGTTCACTGACAATGAAAGGCCCTTTAACAAGTGGAGACATGCTTTTGCTCCATTTTCCACAAACACTAACACTGGTATTCCTGCTCTGTCCCGTCCTGCCATGCTGGAGTGTTACAAGTTAATTAGTGCTGGTTAGAAAACAGGACAAAAATCGTTTGCTCTGAGGGCGCAACTCATTATCAACTGTTGACTTCCAGAGGCGGGTGAACTTGCAGGCCTCCACTACAATCAATCTTCTCTACACATCAGACAGGAGACAAACAGCAGGCCATGTGGAGGACGGGGGACAGCCGCGGTTTTAGGTAGGAAGGCAACAGGAAAATAATTAGAGGGCGAGGCGTACTCACCACATAACAGACGGAGAGTGATGATCACATGATTAAACACAGGCCTCTTCTCTTGTAAGAGCAACATGGGGAATTAGGATGGGATGCCATGCCGATAACACGCCCATTTTTCATCTCCTCCTTAGACAATGAAATATTTCCCAGTCCAACAAATTCCTGATCTTTCATATCATCTCTCTTCAATTATTTATAACCTCTTCTCGATTCATCTCTCCGTCTAAAAGCAGGAGGCGGCACCATTGGCTGTCGCAGTGACCTGGTCATGGGGCGGCCCAGCCCTGACATCCTTATTCTGGAGCAAATAACGCACGCCTGCCACTGCACTGCTGATGTACTGGAAACCAGAGAGAGATGCAGGATAAACTATCCACAATTGAGTTCGGAAACGGTGACATCAATTATGACGGATCCCAACTGTAATTATCTTATTTTATAAACCAGCGTAATTTAAATGATAACGCCGAATAACTTGAATCGTAAAATCAAGTTCATATGGCAAGCTGAAATATCACCATTACAGATTTTAATTAACACGCCGCACTAAAGGCGTCATTGTTTATCACTTTCTCCTATTTACTGGTCTGAAATTTAACACTTTTTAAACCCTGGCTGGAGTCAAAAGTATTTTGTCTTGAAATGACTTGGATTTAATCCTTAGCTTTACATTTTGCAATTTGCGATTTTGCAAAGGTGTCACAAGGTCATTGAAAAATGTTATCTAAATATCAAAAGGAACGGAAAAATATTCTTTTAACAAACATGCCTGAACTAAAAGTGGTTTAACATCCACACTTTGACAGACAATCTCTCAAACCAAAGTTTGATGGACAGAATCTATAAATACAAAATGAAAGGACCTTTGGGTATTGTGCAGACACTCTGGTGTGGAAAAGCAGATGTTGCATTTTGTAATCTGACAAGAATTTAAACGTTTGTCATTTCCAAGTCATCTATTATATGTGGTTATTTGCTCCGACTCTTAGAGCTCAAGGAACACTGGTCTTGTCATCCATGAGAAGGGTAAATAAAACAACCCTTATCCTGAGAAAAACTTCTCATTTCAAGCCCGATTTAAATGACTCGTTCACCCAAATATGACAAATCTGTCTTTTCTCAACCCTCACGTTGTTCTCTTGTGGTTTTTTGGCAGCATGTAAAAACTGCTCTTCCATACACATTGAAAGCAAAACATGAATGGAGATGTCAATATGTGAAACAAACAAACATACATGAATAAATTCATTCAATAATTAAGTCATTATCGGCTGTAAATCAACCCCGACCGGCCTCCACTTTTACAAGTGTAAATGCAATTTGAGGACCAATTCAAACATGGCTTTCAAAGGTCGAAGATGGCAGGTTTGACATTACTAAAAAGTCAAACGTCATCAGTTTTCATGTAACTTGTGAATGGACATTTGAATGTTTTGAGAGTGGAAAGGAAGAATTTCAGCAACGTAAAGCTTCAGAAGAATTGGGATATAGATAAATAAATATATAAAAATATATATCTACATTTAGTCATTTGTGAGTGAACTTTCACTTTACAAACTCACTGTATTAAACCGTATTTGACATTTTAACAGGTGTTGACGGGAGTTCAACTTGAAGGGTAGGTTACTGAAAATCTTCAATAGCAAGGTGAAAACCCCAGACCTCAGGGAACCTCATAAGGACAAATAAAAGTTAAAAGGGACACTAAGGAAAACAAAACAGCTCAACAAGCCCCCTCATTAATAGCAGTGAGCTTCATTATGAGCTTCCATAACCTGCAAATTAAATTACAGCTAATCCATCGTTGTGCTCGTAAAAACCTGCAGGAAGCTCCTACCACCGCCTGCTCACACCTGAAATTAAGCTACACCTTATTAAGAACTCTCTCTCTCTCTCTCCCTATCTGCTGCAATAGATATGGTTGTTGCCTCAGGGCTGCAATTCTCCGAAAGCAATATACGTTTTTCTCCTTTTTTAAACACGGGTAATAAAAACACAAACCCCACAGTACATTTCAAAACCCTTGAACTCCTTTAGTTTGTGGTGGTGGTCAAATTTTTGCCATGTTATTGCTATTTCGGAGTCCCTCGGCAACACAAAGGGCCCAACACTGCAGTCTGACACATCATATAATATACTGAAGCGTGGTTGTGTAATTCTTAACTCTTTGGTTTCACACTCACAAATAAACACACAAACGTTCCATATTTCACAGTTACAGCAGCCAAAACAGTTTAAACTGTTATCAGTCACAGCATATACAGCATGTAGTACATTTTCAGCAAAATATATGACCCCAGACCATTTTTATGGGTCAATTTCTCTAAATTTTGATTTTATCGTCATATGAAACAAGCTTTTTATTGATGTATTGTTTGTTAGGATAGGACAATATTTGGCCGAGATGTCACTTTTTTAAAACTCTAGAATCTGAGGGTGCAAAAAAATATTAATCTTAAAGTTGTTAATCAGAGCAGGCCGTTGATAAGAAGAAAGAAGTTGGTTTTAATGCACTCTATTGGCTTAGTGCTGTAATGACTTTGTAGGGAGTAGATGGACCCAAAGGCTAAAATTGTAAGCTTTACATAGATATCATACTTGAGTGGGTCATTCCCAAAAAGCAGGCAGCAGTGAGCGAAGTTTGTAGACGTGTTTTTGGCCATTTTTGTTGGTGATTTTGCTGCATCCACTCACAAAAACGGAAGAAAGTCTACAAAATATCTCCATGGAACATGATTTTTACTTAATATCCTTTTGATTTGGCATAAACAACTCTTATTTTGACCCATATAATGTATTGTTGGCCATTACCACAAATATACCCATGCAACTTATGAATAGTTTTGTGGTCGAGGGTCACATATGAGTGTTTCATGCTAGACACGAATATCATCACTTCTCCTGCTCTGTTACTGTTTGTGTGCATGTGTGTGTGTTTACCCATCATGCTCTCTGTGAGCCAGTGGTCACAGGTATTCAACAGGGAAGAATGTACTAACTGAGTGTAACAATGACCCGGGACTGTACAGCTGCTTCCTCAAACACATACACAGACACACACACGCGTGCACACACACACAGAGACGTTAAATAAACACACTGCAGGCAATATTCAATATCGAATATATGTAATCAAGAGCTTATACGCTCATCCTATTTCGCCCAGCCCATGGCTGAAACATTCAACTCTAAATCCTGAGATTTAATTGGTTAATAATAAGTTTTAATTAGGGTTGTGGCGAGAGAGTCAGGTCTGTTGCTGAGCTGCTGTGTGAAGCTGTATTCATGATGTTTATCTGCTGTCTGACACACTGAACTCACACGAGGCTCTTATCCAATAACACGTACAGGATTGTTGTCAATGTGAGGACACTGCCCCCTAAAGGCCAGACGAGCATATGACCTTCACACACGTCTATTTGTGTACTGCACGGCTCGGTATATTATCAGTGTGAATCTGCATGTATGAAGTTCCTTAAAAAATTGCAAATTAAAACCACAGGTTACAGGAGGTTCCACTTTCACTAAACCTTAGGTGTCAGCAAAAACTACTTTATTTTGCTGCTCTCAAACCCAGTGCGTCAAGTTTGTGTTAATAAGTCTGCCCGTGTTCATCTGGGAAAGGTTTTAGGGGGAAAGTGGCTCTAAAACCAGTGTTTAAAAGTCATGCTGTAGGGCGAGTTAAACCCACGACAATGAACAGAGACGGACCTAATCCTCTGGCAACAGAGATATACAGCACATAAAGTTGCATGTGCTGTGTCAACAGGGGGGTCTTTACAATAAAGAAAGAAGAGGTAGACGGGAAGAAAAATACAAACGTTACCGAAGAAAATGTGTCACTATGATTGTTGCTCAGTTAAATGCAAGTCTATTGGGTTTTAACTGTTTTTTTTTTCCACTTGCAACAGAAAAATACTGTAATGGTTCCATGCATCCAACATACCAATCCTCGTGTAGGGACCACCTTTTTGTAGACTTTAAATGTAAAACTATTTTAGTTAAAAACAATATAACAAACAAACTCAATTTCCACAAAAAATTGGTCTGAAAGACACTAATGAAAGCAACATATCCCAGACAAGTTTCAATCTTTTCCACTAGTGAGCATATGCTGATCAGGCTTAGAAATCTAATGAGCTATAAAGGTGCTCTGGGTCTGAACAAACCCTCTTTTGTGCCTCTTGCATGGCCTCTGTCTCTCTTTCACCTCAACAGCTGCCGTGATGTCTTTTCATTTGCGTCCGTCATCTTTGAACCTCTTTGTTTCTCTCTTGCGCTTGTGTGCACAATGGCCGGGCTCTCCTCTGCTGTACCAGGGGAAGAGGGGGAACACAGCAAGCGTGTGACCCACCACAAGGAGGGGTGGCTGGGTGTGCACCAGCCGTGTGCCAGGCGGTGCGCCCTCCAGGAAACCTTTGTGAGGGCTGTCACCAGCACACTGCTGCCACCCACCAACTGTAGTCATGTGACACCGAAGAACGAACAAAGTGAGCAGTTTGTGTTTATGTAACCTGGTTGTGTGAACATAGCTCTTAAAAAATGTATATTAAAGAAACAGTTCAGCCATAAATAAAGAAAACTTGCTTCATTTACTCACCCTGAAAATGTTCCAAATCTGTATACATTTCTTTGTTCTAATGAACACAGAGAAAGATATTTGGAAAAATGCTTGTAACCAAACAGTTCTTGGCAACCATTAGTAGGAAAATATTCTTTATACATTTCTTAGTTCTGTTGAACACAAAAGAAGAAATTTTGAAGAATGTAGGAAACCCAACAGTTCTGGGGAACTTTTGACTACCATTATAATTGTTCCTACTATGGTGGTCAATGGAAAAACTGTTTGGTTACAAGCATTCGTACAAATATCTTTCTCTGTGTTCATAATAACAAAGAAATGTATACAGGTTTGAGGGTGAGTAAATGATGACAGAATTTGTATCCCTTTAATACATTTATGCTGTCGACTTTAACAATGTACCTTGTCTTTCTGTGCACATCTAAAATGTCATTTTTGTTAAAAATATTTCACCAGTTTATAAGTCTAAAACAGTTACAATGCACCTCTTCGTTGCACACAAATATTCTGCTGTTCTGTGATAAGTTACATCAAAGAATAAAATGCATTGTGAGTGTCTATAAGTGACAATAACACAAGATGTTTGAATGTTCAAACCTTCAATTCAGAATTGAATTAAGAAAAGATTAAAGAAATAAAGACAATGTGAATAATGTCTGACAGGTTGCCAGGTCATTGTTATGCAGATTTTAAAGAGTTTAAGAGCAAGAAAACATTAAATACAATTTGACTTAAACCGAGTGACACATTAGAAAATAATCAATTCTTTAATTTAAATAAACAAATTAATGAATATAACTGGATTGAATAATTGAATATAATTGAAGTCAATTGAACTGAACTGGCTTGTTCTCTAAGGTGTCACGTGATTTCTAGAGTAAGGAGAACCCACTACCTCTGTGTGACACAGCTCACATCTCTTCTTTAAAGTCAGCTTGAAATTTTTCACCTATAGTACATCACACCAATAATAATATTTGGGGTGCAGTTGAATCCCTAAACCACATTGTATAGAAACAATATTGGTGATATGCGCCTTAGAAAGTATGACTGACAACAGTGGCTTACACACATGGATTGACCAAATTAACGTGTGTGTGTTTATGAGACAGAATGAAACAGAAAACAGCAGACAGAGATATAAAGACAGACAGAGAGTGAATATCCACAATAATGTTTATTTACACATTGTAAAGAAAATTCATAATTTAAGGCTGCATGCACGTGTGTATGTGAGCACAATATGAACGTCTGTTCTTTTGTGTGCATGTTTACATTTGACTAGCACGGCCATTTCTTTCATAGCATTCGCTGAGGTTCTTCTCTTGTTTGGTCTTTGTAAACGATTCATGTTTGCCCTGCAGATTACGCTCTCATTTGCCTCCAAGCCTACAGATGCCACAGCGAACCGCATGTGCATCTCTCAGCGCGAGTGTGTGTGGAGTTCACGTACTGGCAAGACGCTGCACTAATTCAATATGTAAATCAACTGTAACAACCCAGCAACCGCTGCGCTCGGAGCCACAATAGCAGGCGCGAGGCAATCCAGCGCCGGAGTCAGCCGTGCAACTGAATGGAGCTGTAATTGCATTTGCATTACAGCAATGGCTCTTTAAATCTCTCTTTCACTACGTCTACGTCGCTCTCTCTCGTGGAAATCCTCTTTTCGTTTCTTGGTACGGAACAGCGTGGTTTTGAAAAGACCTCTCTCTCTCCTGACTAATTTCAATAATATTTGCATATTCATTACGATTAAGAAGACTGTGAGGTTTGGGTTTTTAAGTTAATTTGTATTACTCGAGAGACAGCATAGACAATGAATAAAATTACGTGGAAATGATGATTACTGCTGCGCCTTCCTCAAAAATGAACCCTGTAAATGAGAAAATGTTTGGTTTTCGGAATTTGATAGCTACTTCCTGATTAGTTTTCCCCTTTAATAGCCAAAATTTACTCTTTTATTTTCAAGGGTTTTCAGCTGCATCCAAGTAGAGGCCATGTGGACACTTGCAGACATTTTGTAAATGGAAATCACAAACCTACAAAAGAATTTAACGTCACATTCAAAGCGACAGCTCTCGTCTCTTATTAATCAGACGTACTGCCAGCAAATTCGCTGTGTGATGTGACAATATATCGGATCAGGGATCACAGGGTAAAACCGGCAGCTGTATGAAATTCAGAGACGTGCGTGACAGAGAAACGTGTACCGTGTGAGCCCACAGGATTGGTTTCGTGTGGTTTGTCCTCTTTTGCTGGTTTGGATGGAAGCGGCCAGCAGCTGTAACAACACAAATGTTCGTACGATGACGTCCGTGGAGACCGTTTTGGTTAGCTAAGGAATAATTGATCCAAGTACCACATTCTGACAACCTCAAACCACCATCTGACATGACACCAACTTGACTGTTTAGCAGGAAAACAAAACAAGTCATTCACCGCTATGAATAAATGTAGTTCTAAGAATGATGTTGGATAAATGATCAATCTCAAGTAATCTCTCAAATTTTACTGCGACATGTTCTTGACTGACTTTGCGAGATACTTGCGATTCAACTCAAGATGAATGTTACTAATCAAATGTTCATGGTAGCACGTGTGAGATGGCGTCGACTCTAATGCAGGGTTAAAGCTCTTGTCAGAGGCATAAATCAGAGTGAGGTCTAACAGCATGAGAGCAAACCTTTCTTCAATCCCAGAATTTCCTGCCATGCATTTTCAGCCTCCCAACTACTTGCCTTCCGCGTGCCCTACGCGCAGTTGCCCTCAAACCAACCAATACCCACGGGGTGGGAACTCATCTAAATGCATACATCACTCTGCTTTAATCTGACAGTTTTTATGTAAATTAACAGGCGTTCAAAAGGTCTGCGTCTCTCAGGGGCGGACGCTGCCAACCAAACGATTTCTCTTGAATTTAAACAGGAATCGGTGCAGTGCGGGCTGGGATAAGAGAGGAAAGATAATCAAAGTTTAATCAAATAACCCTGAGGTGTATTAAAGGTGTGATGGAGATGGGAGACAGCTGTCGTAGGACGTGTACGTGTGAAGTGAGACCAACAGAGACGCAGCTCCGTGTGTGTCCGGAATGAAGCCGCAGCGGGCTGATCTGATGGAGTGAAGGACATTATCTCACACATGCAGACAACATTCACATCACGGATACTGAGAGGTTTGGTTTATAACCCAGCGAGCCCACACAGACATGACCTCCGTACAGCCCACACATTACACCAGATGTGTAATAGTAAAATTACCCTTAGAATTTATGCCTTTTGATGGACGTTTTTAATCAAGCTTCATTCAAGGTATACAGTATATTCAGATAGTGACACACTGAGCTTATAGACCCCATGGGGTGATTGTCAAGTTGTAATGTTGTTTACATGTATGTGCAATGTTTTTTTAATTTGTTATAGGCTAAGGGTTGGTGTCCATACAATAGTAGTGAATGGTGTCCAGTGCTGTTCGGTTCCCAACTTCCTTCTTCAAAATATCTTCATTAACAACCTCCTTTAATAATCTGTTTTTATGCGTTTATGCCCGCAAGTTGCTTATTTCCCAGACTTCAGATGTAAAGCTTGTTTATAAACAGTTACGTGCCTCCCCTTAACTTCCTCTGTGTTAAAGCAGAATAAACTGTAGGCCTGCAGACCACCAGCATGACATGAGGAGTAATTACATTTACGGGACATCCGCAAGGGCAAATGTTCCCTGCAATAATGAATGATAAATTAACCACCACTGATACTTTCTTTAAACACGAGAGCTGCCAGACTGCGTGATTGTACGCGAGATGTCTGCTATCGCAATTTATATTGACCCGGTCTGTGCCGTCTCCCTGTCCCCAGCTCCCTTATCGTCTGCTTCAACAATAAGTTCAACATGCCAAACGGCACATTAAGGCAGCCCATAAAGAACTCAGTAAAGAGACAGGCAAGTGCAGGGCCCCTTGTCCTGATGACAAACAGGGCTAATGTTGATGTTAACGCTTGGGGCTCTGGGTAATGTAAGATGCCTGCTCACACTGTGAGGAGCAAGATGTTGCCATGAAGAATTCTTCAATTCTATTTTAAGATATTAAGAAGGGACTATGAGAAAAAGGACATAAAACACATTTTTAAAAATGAAAAATTTAGCAACTGATTTAAACCACTCCATCACACAACCTTCAAAATACATCATAGAAAACCCAAGCAAAATCAAAGGAGTAAAATGTCTGTAAAAATGTACAGACCAACTGGGCTGTCACTGAGACCAAGAGATCTTAGGACATTTTAGAAAAATCATTGGTACAATTTTTGCAGCATCGTAACGACACCACTATATAGCGAAAATGTGGGTGGGGTGTGGCCTATAGGTTAAACATCTGATGGTAACTGAACTTGTGTTAAAAGATGGCAAAGACTGATCAAGTATCCATTCTGAATTGAGCAAGCATTTTATCTATGTGCTGGTATATGATGTATAGCCTAAAGCCCAATTCATATTTTGCGTCTTTTGCACGTGCAAGTTCGTTAATTTAATTTGCGCACTTAAAAAGTGAGTGATGCGGTCGCGATGCGCATGCGGTGCGATGCTTCCGTTTTTCTTTGCACTGCGACACTGCATCAAGATGAATATAGTTCAAATTTTCAGAATGATTCAGCCAGGAGAGCCAGTTCTCCTCTGCTATGTTTAAACAGCACTGCTTCAAAGAATCTTTTATGAAAACTTACTTGATGGAGTTCCTAAAGTGATCTTCTGCAGGGTTTTTCACTGTACAGCTGTTCAGCAACCACAGATCAGCATCAGATGAATCCTCTGAAGAAAGAGAGGAAGAAAAAGAGAGATTGTGAGAAAGAACCAAATACCAAAAGAAAACATTCTTCCACCGTGATCTTTCAAACCTAACCAAAAAAACGAATACTGAAACATTACAGTAACAACTACAAACTAAGGTACACTTTTCCACAAGATACTTCACTCATAAGAACGGCTTGCGTCAAGCATTCACTGACCTGCAGAAACACCACAGAGAAGCTCTTACACACACATAATGAGATATGGAGGACGCCTGGGAAGCGAGAGGCCCTGAGCCCACAGATATGAGGCAATCGAGGCCTGCAAGCTGAGAGACGTACACATGTAGGAATGTGTCCTATTATACCAACTGCACTGGAGCCAGTGATACACTCTGGTGGCTATTTATTAGGTGTGGCCACAAGCTCAAAAAATAAATGCCAAGTAGCAGTAAACCCGCTTTGCACAAACTTGAAAAAACAATACTAAATGAACTGCAGAAACAGCAACTGACCGCTTCTTGCAGCTGAAAATGCAAAAATGAGATCGAAATTTTCTGAAAAAATAAAGTCTCAGCGCTAGTGATTTACATGTTAAGTCCATGCAAAGACGCGATAGACCTTCTTGCTGCGCGAATGACAGGATTCGCGCAAATGAGGCGCAACTTTGGCGCAGTAATTAATGAAAAAAAAAAAATGTAGGTGAACCATCGCTGTAATGTTTCTTTATGTTGTTGCCGCCGAATCCATCTGTAATAATACGTTTGGTAATGAAGGAAAAGAGCAAAGCATTAATAAAAAAAGTCTTAATTTGATATTTAAGCAGATACAGGGTATAACAAATTAACCAACGTCATATAGAACCTTTTCGTTAAATATTCAATAAATGTTTTGAAAGATTTTCCATGTAGACCAACTATTGTTTCATTTAAAAATAACAAAGTAAGTTAAAATAAGTCTTACTAGTATAAGGAGTAGACTTTGAACTTGAGCTCGCACATAAAGAATGCACCGGCCTGTTGTGCGATATATTAAGAGGCCATTCAGACTGAACTTTCCCATTGTTTTCTATGTAAACACGCGTTTGATGGATGTGGATGACCATTACGCTCGCGTCTCGCGTCTTTTGAAGTGCCTCGCACACGAGCACCGTGTTTTTAAGACACCTTGTCAAGTTAAAAAAAAGCTACTTTTACATGCAGCGCTGGTCGTCAATGTCAATTCCAAAAGTAGTGAACCAATCAGAAACATTCGGAGGCGGGGCAAGCATTGCAAGTGGCATGACAACCGTTTTATTTTACATCATTTGAAAACCCCACTTTTGTGTTTATGTGCTATAATTGGGTCCCGGGTGCATCTAGCAGCCCAGAATACGTGAAAAATTAGAACCCAGTAAGTTTGTTTTAGTGTGCCTTTCCTGCAAGTATGTGAGAAATCGAGCCGTTCAGATTTCCCTCCGGTTGTGATGTCCAAAGCGGATTTTATTATAATGTTACCGCCATATCTAAAACATATCTGCCTCTGCGTCTCGCGTCCCTGAGGCAGCAATCTGTAATTTTTTACATAAAAATCTATTTTATAAACACAAGTTTATAATAAATAAACCAATTCATAAAGATATGTTTATAATAATGATTCATGATTTGAGCTTCACAGCAAATCTCATTCTGGCATCAACTCATGTAAATTATGCCAGGCAATCTGCAATTCACATTTCAAACATAGATGCAATAAGAGACAAAAGTTTTCGCATCTTAAAATCCGAGTCTGAGTATAATTAACAGTATACACAATAATCTACAAAGTATATTACAGTAATAAATTAAGCAGAACTTACTATCATTCCTGTTTTTATACACGCGTATGTTTATTAGATGGACAAACACAATATACTCATGATGATGGCGCCAGGAAATTGGATCAAAACCAGAGACACACCGGAACGAATTACAAAAACGATGGAGAAAGGTTCTCAAAGCATCCATAAGACCTCTTAAACACACATTCAAGCAAAATAAGCAAGCCATTCTAGTAAAGCAGAGTCTGTGAGTAAAGTAAAGAGTGTTTATGTGAGTCATTGTAGTACAGTAAAAATAAAAAATCCCTAAAGAGAGACAAAACAACCCAAATTGGCCACATAAAAACTGCTCTCCTCCCTCAGTGACACGACAGCACACTTCCACTAAGTGACCTCTCCAGCTGCCCTCTTCATGCATCAGTGTGAGATTTGTGTCCGAAATGCTTTTGCTTATTGCTGTTAGTCAGCATTTGAGCGTCTCTAGCTGATTATAAAAGAGAACACCGAGTGCTCGTCTGCGGTCGCTGGGAACCTCAACGGCAAAGTCAAACCAAAATCTGTGCTTTAATTTTCCTCTCCGACTGCTCGATCTGGCATCCAGCGTTTCTGGAATCGCAGATATTAACTCTCACCTAAAACCATGCAAATAAATGACAAATCCATGTGCTGTAAGCTTAAACTTACTGAGATGGTTGAATTTTGATGCATTATGGGTAAGTCAAAAGGGTTCGCTCTAAATTAGCCTTGTTAAATTCACATCCCAAAACTAATTTTCACAATCTCCTCTCGGGTGGATTAGTGGTATAATTTTGGTTCAGGGCATTCTGGCATGGGACACATGTTCCTTGATGTATTAAAACAGGGCTTCCTTCTTTGGACCAATGAATTTCCATGGCTTCCATCATTTAAGATTAAATGTATATTTTCGTTTTCCTTGACTTTTCCAGGAAAGAAGGAGTAAATAAGGATTGTGGGAAGCTTGTTATAGGTGTCAGATCCGCTGGTGGTTAGCGGTTACCCCACGTGCTCAGACACATCCACTACCGGTAACTGAAAGCAGCCAATAAACATGAAATCCTACCAAGTCATCGCTGTTACCATCAGTTAAACATTATCACGTTTCTTTTCCCAGCACTGAAGCTTCTACCACCACTTAAGCCCTCAGCTGGGACGGAGAAAAGCAAGCTGAACAGAAAAGAAAACTGGATGACTTCTCTCTCGGGCCGCATGACAACACCCCTGAGCTTCTTAGGGTTGGCGTGGAGGCTTGTTTTCTGCTTGTAAAAGCATTCTCGCTCCAGCTCCTGGACCGAAGCTGTTTTGCTGTGCTGGTTTGTATAGCTTTATCTTCCAAAGGCAATCCCACAAGGATCAGATGTACCTTGAGTAATCACCACAGGGTTCAGAGAGGAAAGCGTGGTGCCCGGGTAAAGGTCAACAGACAGTGAGGGACTCGTAATAGAGGTCAGGTCGAAATTACACCCTCAATGATTTTGTTTAGACGTTACACTGTTTTAGTGATGCATCACGCTCTGGTGCCCAAATTAAGGATTTCTGCATTCTCAGAAAAACAAGGGTTTCATTTTATTGGTACTACAAAAATTGGACATTTTGCAGCTTGAAGGTTGGACGATCACGTTTTGTTTAACTTTTGAGGAGTCAAGACTTGTGTTACTGCAAATCCATAACACTTAGGTTGAACACACAAGGAAATATTTCAGGGTACTTTTCCAAACAATATATTTTAAAAGAAAATGGAGAAAAAATTAAAAGTATCATAAGTATCATAAGACTGTTTATTTTAAGAAATAAATGGAATAAATAAATGCAATAAATACGGGCACACGAAGGACAGCACGGGGGTTTACTGAGGCCGAGACCGTGCATTAAAGACAGGCTCAAAACAAGTCTGAGCAGGCTAAGGGTAACTTCAGTGGGCTTTGGATAAACAGGATGTCCAAGACGCTGAGAAGAAACAGAAAGAAACTCTCGGCTTAAGGGTTCGTAAAAGGTATTACGACGCTCTGCCAGCAGTGAGGCCATGCATAAAAGCACAATCTTTCAGAAAGATGAACTACCTCTCTAAAACTCTGGCAAGGCGGCATAAAAATCCTTCCACTAAGCAGAAAAAGGTAAATAAGACCTCAAGGGCTGTTTCTTGGTGTTCTTGTCATCTGTCTTTATTCTAGAAGTTATTTTAACAGCCTGACCTCAGGGATAAATCGCTGCTTTATAAACACTGAGAAATGCGGGCCTGTTTTCTCAGGAAAACAAAATGATTGTGTTACATAATCTCAACGGACACTTAAAAGAAATTTGCATAGTAAATTGTAAAGTGTCTCCAAGGTATAAAACTGTTCATGATTAACCAGGTTTACAGAGTGACAAGCTTCAAAGTAAATTTCCCAGCAGTCACCACTGCGTAGCCGACACGCAAGTTAGGCATTGCATAATTTGAGGGTCTTTCGTGAGATATTATTTGTGCCTGAGGTAGGATCAGTTGGTTTGCGACACACGAAAACATGCGCACAAACAGCTGTTCATTGGTAAATCCACAGAAGTCATTTGCATGAATTTGACTGCGGGGCAGAGTTCAAACAATTGTTTTGTGTAAAACCCATCTTCGTTTGGATGGCCTCAATGCAACCGTCCTTATCTGATTCACAAAAGATGTTCCACCGCCAACTGCCAAAACATCACCAGACAGAATGCTGTGTCAGCTCCACACATACTACCAAAAAACGTTCTCAACAACACTGAAATGGCATGTGAGGTTCTAGGCCACTACTGATTCTGATCCTGTGAGATTCAACAGTGTAAATATAGTGGTCAAAATTATATATCCACCTTGATGATTATGGGAAAAAAAAAAGAGAAAAAATAAAAGGACTATTGACCAGTTTATTAAAATTAGGTTAGTTTTAAAAATTAAGAACTGAACAAGTAATTCCACACAACATCCAAAATATTCACGCAGCACAGAATAATAAGCACATTTATAGAAATATAGCAGTTCAAAAGCTCACATACACTTAATGTGTATCCTGAATCAGTTTTTATGTTCTGTCATAATTTAAGAGTTTATTGTTTGATCTGGGTCATTAACCTTTCCACTGGATAAAAAAAAAATCCTCCAAATCCTTAACAATAAAATATAAATATTTATTTAATATAAATATTCATCATGGTTATAGATATTAGTCATTATTATTGATATATTAATACTACACATTTGATAATGTCGCAAAAAAGTTGCAATACAAAGTAAAAACATCTTTCAATAGATATCATAATATGAAAAGTTTGGTTCCAAAATGACAGACCTTCTGTTTTAGTTTTTCAAAATTCATGTTTTTTATTGTGCATTCAAATGAATAACAATCAAACTTCAGTTGGTTTGTTTTGATTTAAGCCATAATACAAAATATACAGCTAACTAAAAACATGATTTTTGAAAAAAATTAAAACAGAGTTTTCTCATTTCTGGAACCAAACTCTTCATATAGTTATTAATGATATTTTAGGTCTTGGGGAGGATAATCGTGTAGTGAATATCGGTGACAGCCTGGATAAAATATATAAACACAGAACTTATTTTATAACTAGATTTCTATTTCTTCAACCTGGTGTGATGTGTATCTCACACAGAAGAAAACGGGATGAAACCAGACAAAATAGGGTAGTAAGAATCAAAATGCCCTGCCTACTGAAACCTAGAGGTGTTTCATCAGTACAGAGGAACCGTCAGGAACACCACCACTCTCTTGGTTTCCACCGGGAGCTCCAAAAACAGACTGCCATCAATAATTCATCTGCCAAAATAAGGAACTTTCCCAAATGTCTCTCATTATTACGTTCAGGAGCATGATGGTGTCACAAATCATTTGTGCAGAAGAGGGCTGTTTGACACAGGAGCCAGCGGCCTGAAAATAAGAGCTCCTCCCATAACTCACCCGAGACAAACAAAACCAAACATACATTAACACACACACACAAATGCAGATAAAACTCAAGTTGGGGAACAACAACACATAGCCTCAGAGGCCAAACAAAATCCTATTTATCTGTGACCAGGTGTCCCCGGAGCTGCCCTCTGGCTATGCATCAAAGTGTGATCCTGAGCATTAAGCCAAAGCCGTGTCACACCTGTGGATGACGGTATACAGAACAAACAAGGTGCCATCAAACTCTAAATTACTACTTTCTGGTCCACTTGATTTCTTCAAATTAGCCAATGGCAATAGCACAAGACATCTCCAGACAAGTCATATGACCTCCCTGGGCTCCACTGGCAATGTTAGAGTAAAGGGTAAGCGTGACACAAAAGCAATGTGTACATCTAAAGCCACTCTCAACTTTAGACTCATTACCGTGAGTCAGAATAATAAGAGACATATACAGACACACCGGGCTGTTAAGCTATGTTGACCTATTTAGGAGAGGCGCTTTGTGACACGGCAGGATGTCATTTTAGAGAGATGGCATAAACAAATATTACATAAAGCGTAAGGCTTAAGACACAGCCTCTCTGTAAACAGATCTCGGCAGAAATCAGGTCAGTGATGATGGCATCACCGCCTATGCTCTGTGACAACAATTAGCGGTCGACCTGAATCAGAGCCCAGCGCTTGTTTGTGAAGGCCACACATCTGTAATTGCTTTGTCCTTTAGCTGAAAGAGAAATATATTTGAATAAAAGAGGCAAGGAGAGAAAAGGTAAAAATTTCTGGCAGGTGAACATCTGTTTACCTTCTAAAAATAAAATGATTGTTGCCTATTTCTCATGGTTTTGCAGATTTGTATCTAATTAAAAGTATTTAAAAAGTGCTTGTCAACTTGGAAGACACAGTATTGACAACAAACACACTTTTTTATATCCATGCAGTCCTCTGAAACCTTGTATCCCCATATTTTGTGATCATTTTTGCCACAAACCACTAGAAGTTTCCCTCATTTGCTAAATAAGGTAGTCGGGAGGAGATATATTGCCATCAACTGCAGGTTACTTTACGCAGTTCTCTTAACATACGTTGAAGTCAAATAATTGAATTATACAGACATTTCCTGCAAAACTGTCTCCAACATCTCAGCCTATAAACCATGATTACAAGCTTACCATTGTGAGTCTGGTACTAAGTCACATTTGAAAAACAGACGTTTTATGTGCTTGCTCTGTAACTGATTTTTGTTCATGTTTAACCCAAAAAGTTTTGGATTGGACCTTAAAAAACCTTGAACAAAATATCAAAACAGTTCTCATTAACGCCAAAAAACGTCAATGTGTCTGAATTGAAAAGCTTGATAGCACTCTAATGAAACTAATTCAATCTTAACTCACTGAAGAGGGTCCTAATCAGAAAGAAACACTTTCTCGAGAGAAATGATCCACTGCCAAACATAGATGGTGTGTCTTTTGGACTGGGGGGTTTTGGATTTGCCGTTTCCTCCTCCACTTGAGTCTCAAGCCAAGCACATGCACATTTCGGCTCTTTAAAAATGGCGAGGAGAAAATTCAGTTCAGGACTGGAGAGCCAGCCTGGCTCAGCAGTACGGCTGAGCGCACAAGCCCGCCCGTGCATTGGATGCATGGATGGAGCAGGCGGCGCACATGGCTGTTTCCAGCACAGACAGCTGAATTAGTGCTAATTCAGGGCCGTTTGGCCTGAGGGCAAGTATGCGTTCCTCGTACCGTCTGGCTGCTTTGACCCTAAACATATCATGTCAGCTGTCGGTGCACACTACTCCCTCAGGAGCTTCTCGGACTACAAACACACAGCTCTTTCACACACGGACAAAAGAGAGTTGTGCTTAAGAATGAGCCTTAAATATCAGAGTAAAAGTGTGACGATTACGTAAACATAAAGCAGCGAGCGAGTCCTAATGGGCCAAAAAGTGCCAAGATTCAAGAAATCAATGAACGCCTACAGGCCCTGAAGAAAATCACGATCATGTGATTATTTACGACGTCTACATATTATACTGCTACGCATTTAGAAGGCTGTGAATACAAGAAATTGAACATAAAAGAAGGGTCGTGTACAGTAGAAGGGCCATGACCGATGGACAAAACAGTAAGTCTGTTGTCACAGCTGCCTCGTGTCTCGCTAATAACAGCCACATGACAGTGGCTTAAAAAAATGAATATAGTTATGAAAATTGTTGAGCGACCCAAACAAAACGAATTTAGCACTGTGTAATACATCACAAGCTTCGCACTACATATGCATATTTCTAACATTTTAAACCTTTTTGGAGGACTTTTTAGCATTGCCAAGATGTTGCTTTCAGCAAACATATCTTAATAGTTAATTCCTAAGCTCTAGCGAGGATAAAACACTCCCAGAGCCGTTATGAGAAAGAGTTACGTCAACTCTTTTTAGTTATGGAACTTTTTTTCAAGCAATGGTGGTTCATGGAGCCTCTCAAAGTTCCCGGGAGTTACTAGCAACAGATGGAGCTGCAGAAAAACAGAACGATTGAGGCCGTGTAAAGACTTGACTTCTATTTTTAAGCTGCAAGTGTCCCTTTTCAATTTTTTATCCTATTGAGTAAACGGTGTTTTCAAAAAACGTCCAGAGCGCTTTTTAAAACGCTCAGTTGGAGCATACTTTTGTATAAATGTTTTTGCAACTTTTTTTGTATAAAAGATTAATTATCCCTTTGAATAACTTCTTGTTGCATTTTCTAGCCATAATTAATATTAGAGTTTTTAAATATGTGATTAATTATTGCTTTTGGCAGCTATTTGTAACCAAACGCTGTCAGCATTTTGTTTTACTAAAAAAGCGTCTTTATCATCTTTTTCTTATCAAAAAAGAAGTCAAGTCTGAACACGGCCTGAGAGGTGATTAAAGACGTAAGGCGTTTAATGAATAAAGTTATTCAGGAACTTGAGAACTCTGAAGGCTCCATGAATCATGTGACGCTCAAAAATGTTAATCTTCCGTTATCCCGACTCTCTCAATGGCTCTGAACACTCCAGACCAAAGACGTCAAACAGTCTGCAGAACAAAAAGCATGCAGAGGCCTCTTTTATGTTTCTCATAGACCAAACAAATGTGCTCCTCAACCGGTACAACATGTTATTCTCCACTTGCCTTCGAGCAGACATTAAATCATCAAGGTCATCTACATTAAGTAGCCTCAGAAGCCACGACAGCCATTGTCATTACTGGAATGGAGAGCGTGAATGTGGCAAAAACAGGCAAGCTTCTGAAGATCGAAGTGCTGTTTGCATTAAAAAGCCTAATAGACCCTAATGAGTAAATGCATGTTTGTTAGCGATCTTATCTCTGTAATAGCAGCTTAAAGCAAACATTGACTATTTCCAGTTCCGGCTAGAAATGTGGAGAAGCAAATAAAAACACACATTTCTGCTAAAGCCACTTAAAAGTCACATTACACGTTCGACGGATCTTACTTTCCCTTTAAACCATTAGCACTTACAAAGCACTGATGAGCTTTTAAAATTTATTTTGAGGCATAAGCCCTTTATATACGAAGCAAGTTAATTAATTTTGATAAGTCTCAACTTGTATTCCTTTTTTTAAACTACAACATCCAACGGCCAAAACATTCTGATGTCCTGTGTAGACAAGCGTACATCTTTAAAAGAGTAGTTTTACTTTTAAATAAAAATGTGTGTATTTTCTGGTATTTATAGCCATGTATTAATGTTTAAAAAGTAAATTTTTAAATCATTCTCTTGGAAAATGACTAATCATTTCGCTTTACAACATCCTTATTCATTGGCTGGTGTCGTGTAGAGTCTTTTAAAGCTGCGATGAAACTAAAATTTGGACCTTAACCAACAGACCCCCGTTCAAGTCCATTATATAGAGAAGAACCCTGGAAAGATTTCCTCATAAGCCTCAATTTGTATTGGACAGAATATATAAACACACGGACGTTTGTATGACATGTGGGTGAGTGAACTATCATAACATTTTAATTTTAAAGTGAAATACACCATCGTACAGCTTTCATTTCTTTCGCTTAGTCAGATGTGACAAAATCAAGATTCCTTTTATTCTCCCAGGAGTGATGACAATTGTGGCGAACAAGACTGATATTAAAACAATATCCAAGGGATCGTCTCCCGTCACATTTGTTCACTCTTTAGTTCAAAAAGCATGGAGAAGTGAAAAAATATTCCGGGTGAAGTCACCTGTCAGAGAAATGATGAGAGTCTGTCACCCTCGATGGTGGAGGGAGGAGATTGCTTCCATGCCAAACTCAATTCTGCCATTACCCTTTACCTGCTACTGGTATCATTATTGGCAAACGGTCACAGAGGAATTTTACACTTCAGTACGAGTTCCATTAGGGCCCCCGTGTGCCCTCGGCGGTGCCAGGGCTCACCGCCAAGAAAACACGGCTGAACCCGAAGCCTAATTACCATCGTAGCCCGAGGAGAAGAGGAAATATATGAGTGAAAATACAATCGGCCATGGGTCACACACCAATGGTGCCCTCCTGCTGGATGTCATGCTCGTCTCCTACTTTGTTCAGATGGACCTGGCTCCAGACAGTGGAGACTGAGGTAATTGTACCCATTTAAATTCATCTGTCGGGGAAGAGGAGCTTGTCTGTTGACAGCTGAGAGGACGGAGAGTGCATTTTTTATGATGGGCCTGCATTCTCTCAGCTCACTTCATGTAGGGCTGGACTCTAATTTCGATAACAATATCTATCATGATAGAATTCATTTTGAAAAAGGTGATGTGATTTTCAGATTCGGACTACATATTCATTGATAAATGATTAAGAGTCACACGATTTTAACGCAAACAGAATACAAATAAAGTTAAATGTGGCCCTTCCTATGTCGGGCGTAAACTTGGAACCTGATTGAGCATGCACAAGAATATGTACGCATCCGACGCGAATTGTAGTCGTGACGCGGCGCTGTGCTTCTCGTCCGGTGGCCCCTGCCGCTTTGAAGTCTCCATTCATATTAAGGTGTTTTTGGAGAAAGCCTTGACTTCAAATTCAAGGATTAAATGTCGTTTTGTTTCATGGTGTGTGCGACAGCCATGATGCACAAGTTAAAACGGATCATCTCATTTCGTCTTAAATACACGTTTGGTTGGAAAATAAACACGAACAAGTTTAAACAGTACAGACTCTTATGACAATTTCGAGGACAGTCTTTCTATAACTAAGAAACTGAAGCATACTGTATGAAAGACACTGAAACTTATTTAAATGGTTCTTAATGTCAACTTGAGGGAGAGCATGGCAAATCTTGTATAAAGTTTTGAAAAAAAAACTGGAAATACAGTCATACATAAAATTCTGTGGATGCTTATAAATGAAGATTATCTATTTAGATGAATAAATCAAAAGAAAAAAAAAGTCAAGAAATGAGAGGCCAGCGCCCCTGTAGATCTTAGATTTGCCCATGCTTTAATGCACATTTTAAGTTATGGAATTATGCTATGAAGCACATTTAGAGAAGTTATTCTCTCTTTTATTGGCGACATGATTTTAATATTTATACTTACACAAGGTAAGGGCACAGGCCTATACAAAAATATTTTATTCTTATATGTGAATTTGCACATTGCTGGCATCTAGAGTGATTTTGATCAGCATTTTATTTTTTCATATCAGAGTTCTCTCTCAACTCATACCTTACATTTTGCTTTTTGTAAAATTGTTCATATCGCATCGCCCGAAATGAGGAAATATATTTCATATCGTCCAGCCCTAACAAAAGCATTCAGACAATCAATCACAGGGGTGAAAGAGTACGTCAACCGCTGACATATTTAGATACAGAAGTGGCCAAAAATTATGTTCGTCGGGACATATTTGTGTAATATTTGAACGCCTCATGTTAGATTTAATCATCAAAATACGAGGAGTATGTTACAAAATGAACAAGAAACAAAATGTTCAAGGTATTTATTGGACAAAATGATTTGTTCAAAATTTGTAAACTACAGCATGTCACGGAATGGGTCCAAATTTGCTGTTCTTCACATAAATAGACAAAACAATGTACTTTTTAAATTACTGAATAATGTGAAAATTGGCAACTTGGCACAAGTTTTTTATACACTTTATTGTTTAGATATGAAACATAAAGGGTGACTAATATTACTGATTTATGGCAAGAAAATTAAAATCACAAAATATGGAGATTGGTTTCAGAAGGACAGCAGCGATATGCATATAAAAAGCTCACTGGAATAAATGCATTTAATCTTTTCCAGTATTAATATTTGTTGATCTTCTCGTAAAATGTGTGTACATTTTTGTAACCGTTCTTCTAACAATGTCTTTATAAACTTTGCACGTATGTGGTGTCATTTTTTTGCCCAGCCTCCCTATCTCCCATTTTCTCAAGACTAAGCTATAGTATACACTCCAAGTACAACTACGCAACATTAATACAAAGTTTTAATACTTATCTTTAAAAAAG
The DNA here is from genome assembly GCA_029783895.1 of Triplophysa bombifrons. Taxonomy (NCBI): domain Eukaryota; kingdom Metazoa; phylum Chordata; class Actinopteri; order Cypriniformes; family Nemacheilidae; genus Triplophysa; species Triplophysa bombifrons. The sequence goes on from CM056455.1 coordinate 13,629,254, forward strand.
TAATGAAATAAAAAGCAAAGATGGCACATTTGACCGCAGCTGTATATCTAGTCACCACTGTTTGGAGAAAGATTTGAATAATGTTGAACTATATCTGTAGATTTGTGAAATTAAATTCACCTCATTCTTTTATTACACCAAGGCCTGTGTCTATCCAAAACAGGTCACAGGTACTCTGAATCTACATACATCACATCCATCTTTTGCTTTGTAGCACCTATCAGAAACTGCACTGATGTCAAACCCTGAGGGCAAGCTTTCTTCCAGGAGGTCACAACTATCAATCACTCCTACAATGAAAGACTTTGGCAAGGACAAACTCGACCTGTAACCGGGTTAGCTTTATATCCCGAGCAGGGCCACAGAAAAGCAGGAGAACGGAGAGAAAAACAAGGTTAGAAAGACAAAACATCACTCCCAACTAGAGTGAGAGAATGAAAAACACAGAGAATGTAATGTGGATATTAATAAATATCCTTCCCTACCCATTGAGAAGACCATGGGCTGCTGGTGGAAGGACGTAGCTAGCTTTTATGGCCTGCTCTCTTCCAGGAATCCCATGGTGGCGGTAGAAGCAGTCTGTCACAGCTTGGAGGTGAAAGGGAGTCAGGAAGCGGAGCGTGGGCTTCTACTATACTGTACCATTACACACTCCAAGGAGAGCCATAAACCAGCCAGACTCATATTCAGGAAGGTTAATTATGGGCAGTGAGCCGCATACAAAAAAACACTAAATTCTTTTGTCTAACGCCTCTGGAGAGAACACGGGGCTCATTTGAAATGACCCAAACCTTTTCAGAAGAGCACCGGGGTCTCTATGACGAGCTTGATAATGACCTTGAATGCAAAAGGTGTAAGTGTAAAGAAACCACGACTGTACCATATCCCAAAACAAGTAGGTTACTGACACGAGTCGGTCTGACGCCCCAATGCATGTTTTATTGGTGTGTGCATATGTATTCACAGCAGCACGCATGAGACTGTGCATAGGTGCAGGAAAGAGTGAATGGCTTAACAAAACTCGCCTGTGTGGCATCACTTTGAAGGGCCCTCTCTACCTCCCCCTAGCTTTGGCATCCAGGGACTCAGTTTGCCGAAGATGATTGCTGTTTATATCACCCCCATCTCAATGACAAAAAGACAGCCTTTCTCCCGCATACACATATAAAACAGTTACACAATAACAGAAGCAGCTGCTACATGTGGGCACAAGGAGATAAACACTGGCCAACTGGGACTGAGTGCAGCGATAGCCGTCTGAAAGAGGAATGTCCGTTAATTAGGCACAATCGGCCCGGTTTCCATGTGTAAATGTGTAATGAATTCATGGATGGTACATGTTAAGGAGGCAAACGCCAATAGCCCGGGAAAGAGCTTAATCCTCTGTGTGCCACCTAGTGTTGCTCTGAATAAGAAACTGCTGTTAAAGTGATAGTTCACCTAAAATTGTTCAATCTGTTATGATTTGTTCACCCTCATGTCATTTTAATCCTGTATGACTTTCTTTTTACCGCAAAACACAAAAGAACACATTTTGAATTTGGTAACTGAATGGCACCAACACTTCTATTGTATAGACACAAAACTAATGTAAGCGAATGGGTCCCAGTCGACAACATTCTTGAAAATATATAATTGTGTGTTTTGCTCAAGAGATAAAGGTTTGAAATTACAAGAGTTAATGTTGACAGAATTTGTTATTTTGGGTGAACTAGCACTTGAAGCCAAAAAAGCCAAAGACATCACGGGGCATTCACAAAGGGCATCAGCGTCAACACTTCGCATTTATTTGAATGGGTGACGTCATGCATTGCCGAACTGAATTGTGGGTCTGTCAGCATCGCATCACGGGCGTTGCTTGTGGCAGACGTTGAAAATGTTTACATTTTTCAAGCATCAACGCAGTTGTCAGCCAGTCAGTTCGCCTTAAACAAATATCATAGTGTAGGCGATAGTAATTTTGTTGATGCAAGACCTGTAGAACAATGTGATTGGCTGTTGTCACTATGCTGATCGCGTCAGCAACACATCAGACACGCCTCCGCCAACCGTTGATCGTGACGCCCCATGTGAATTCAGGGTAAGGGGTGTTTGGGGGGACCAAAACACTATACTAATGAAAATGAAGATAGAGATGCCACAGTGTGCTTAAAAACACGATGACCTACAGCGCCATTATTACAAACAGATGTTACTCATTTCCCAGAACTGTTTATGCCTTGCTCCATCAGGATAAAATGTAAAACAAAAAGTGCACATTTCCCCACCCTTTGGCATTTGCCCACCATCTGAAAATGAAAAAGATCTCACCTAGCAAGAAAACATTTGCGTGAAATGTGTGATTTCTTCAGCTATGATTAAACATGAGCCACAAAACCATGAAATGGGTCACTGGTGCCAAAATGAAATCAATGTTGAAAATTTTACATGAACAAAGTCAAAGTTCACAGTAACTTGAGAGCTACGCAACAGCTGCAGTTTTTAGACCACAACCCTGGCAGTTCACAGTGGCAAGCAAAAAGTAACTGGGCAAAGAAAAAACATAAGACAGACACAGAGAAGCATGCGCAAATACCATAAATTGCAAACACAAGAAACCGAAACGGATTGGTGTTGATAAGCAAGTAGTGCCGCTGTGGTTGACATTGTAACAGTGTGGATACAAGTGACCTTCATGGCCCTCATCTCCACAATCCGCCAAGCGTTACATTTAACTAGAGTCAAATGCAAGTTTACCGGAGCTTTCCAAGCTGAACAAGAACAGCTCCCAGCATGTTATTGCCACAGGTGCTGAAACACATGGGAATGTTTAATACCCCATTCGAGGAACACAATAGGTGTCCTTCAAGAACTCTGACACGGACCATTACAATCTGGCAGAAAAGCAGAATGAAATGACTTCAGCAGTAAGCAGGTAAAGCAAACAGCACACAAATATGACTGTGCAGCTGGCATAGAGAAGGTTTTTTTTCAGATCATCCAAGAGAAAAGTGCTGCAAGTAGAAACGGTAACTCCTGGGGAGTTCTACTAATCCTTTCAGAAAAGCGGGAAACCAATAGGTGGTCATGAAGAATAAGGTCTTTCCGTGTGACCCAAACACTTCTGAATCCTGAGGTCACCCAGGAGAGAGACAAAGCTGAGATGAGAGCGCCTCTCTGCAAAAATGACACTGGTCCTCCCTTGCGGCCCTTTTAAAATTCATGAATTCCAGAAGTTGGCAACGGTAGCCATCGGCCATAAATTTACAGCAAATCATAAAAACGGATTAAAGTTCTACTTTATGAATGCTCTTTGTCCCTCGTTTGATTTGCAAGTCCGCGCTCTCTATTGCTCCCCTGGTGTCTCTTCGCCCGTGCCTAGGCTCGACTCAATTGGTACCCAATTTCAATTTGTTTATGTGATATACCACTGTGGGTGTCCTGAAAGACCTCTTGCGTAAATCAGTCAAGCGGGGCGGGATGTATACATACAAGGTGTTGATCCCAGATGGCTTTGCCTATAAACCTGTATCGCTGCTCTCCTCGATATATTGAGCGAAGGTGGACAGGCACAAGCCTGATGAAAAGGATTGGTTGGGGAAAATTTCATCTAGGCCGTGATATTACCTTGTGCTGAATTTGCTATGCCAGGAGCCCTTTGGCCCAACTTAGCAGGGATAATTCAACGCTCAAAACAGAAAGCTGCTTTTTCGTACAATAAATAGTGATGTAGACAGAGAATTTAACCAAATTGGTCGAGAGCACATTTATTGCATCGTCGATCAAGAATACACCTTTCTTTCAAATCTCATGAGCCACAGAAGTATATCAGACTAGTGCTAGTGTTTGAACCCACTGTATTATAGTCCCACTATAATGACTTTGTGCTACAATAGCAAAACAATATATTGTATTTTTATTAAACAAATGCCTTTGACCTCACTGTAACATCTTAAGATGATAGCAAAGATAAAGTGTAGACATCCAAAGGAGCACTCAGGACTAGATACCAAGGCTGCAACAACCTGCATTTTTGAAAAGTCCAGGAAACTGATACCAGTGGATGTTACTCTAAAGCTTCGAAAAGGACTAACTATCAGGAAATTACCATGAAAAGTTGTCATGCACTGTATTCGATGTCATGTATTTCGATAGCTTTATGCGAGGAATAAACCAATATAGCATAATTAAAAAACTCAGACCTCCGCTGGTGAGTTCACCTGTCAATCTCCATCCAGCATGTGTCCGGGAACAGTCAGGACGTTACTCAATCCAAAGTTTTCAATATTCTTCATAATCACTAGATAATAGACTGTGGTTTTGTTTAAAATGCATTTTGCCGGAAACTTTACTCGCTGAGTGTAACGTTATTAGATTCAAGCACTGGAAGCGGTCTATGTTATGTGTCATTCATACACAATAACTCTTTTTTTTTTTACTTCAGGATGGATGCAATGTACTATGATTTAAACACATAAGATATCTCTTCTCTTTGTGTTATTATAATAACTGTTTTGAACAGTTTTATCCGGGATGCTCGTGAGTGAAGCGGGTGGATTAAGCGCGTCATTATTGGTCCAATGAGCATGACTTTAAATAACGTAGAAGCGAATGTATTAAGCGCATCATTTTGTGTCCAGGATGTGCATGAGCGAGTTTGGAGACTTTTACACTGTGGTAGTTTTGTGTAATAAACAGAGATATATTTTTTAAACATTTTGTAAGTATCTGTGCTTTATGAGACCACATTTCTGCTTTGAATGTTTTTTTAAGTTTAATAAAGCACTAAATTACATTTAAAAAAATCATACTTTTAAAAATAAAAATACTTAAGTAAAGGAAAGTGGTAGATTTTGATGTACTAATGGATAAAAAGTTTAAAAACAACATTTATTTATGGACTGTAGTGGAGTAAGTATGATGTGCTTTATATTGTAGGGAAGTATTTTTTGTCCAACGTACTCTGATAAAGAACAGATATTTAAAAATGTACTTGAAAGTAAACATGCTTAAGAACTACCCACCTCTGGCAATAAAAGTTAAAATATGCAACTCTACTTTGATCAAGAAAAACAGTGCTGTTATGGGATCGGATCAGGATCGGCCGATATGCAGAATTCAGGTATCGGATCGGCAAGGAAAAAGTAGTATCGGTGCATCCCTAATCTTAGCAACTTAAAATATGTTTCGGTAAGACCTGTGGTGCAGGTGATCCTCAACACGCGACATGCTTACTGTGAATGCATAATTTGCTTTAATGTAAATGCAGCTGACTTTAGGCAATGCACTATAGGCTTAGACACATTTTTAAGGAAACATAATTTTTCTGTGTTTCACAGCCTAAAGCATTTTAGTATTTTTCTACTGGCAAGATTAAACTGAAATTGGTGCAGCTCACTGGGTAGCATTGTTATCTAACAGCAAGAAGGTTCCTGGTTTGAATTCCAGCTGGGCCAGAGAGTTTTTTGAGTGGGGTTCGCAAGTTCTCTGTGTACTTGCTGGTTAGGTGAACTTGAGATGCTAAAAATGAGGATGAAACTGTCTACTATGGTCATTACTACCGTCATTACTTAATACTGGTTCTCATCATGAATATAGCCATAGAAGCTGTAATGGCATTAAAAAGGATGACATGTTTACAGTAAATCCCTAGGAACAATATTTGGACTGTAAATCGGACTGTGATGTTGTGTTGGCAAAACAAGTCCTGTAAATCAGCATAAACCACTGCAACTTTAGATTACACCAGTACATACAAACCATCTACAGCATTTGGGTGAAGACGACATATCCTCAATCATTTCACCAAGCAAGCAGCAATTATACCTCACAGCTTCAAAGATCAACTGGAAATGTCTTAAAGGTTGTAATGTTTAAATGAAATATCAGTTTGCCAGGAAGCCTCCGATATAGCTAGATGGAAAATAATTTCTGTTTCTTTATGCCATCAATGTTCCTTATTATGCAGGCAGTGCAAATCATGTTTTACTCCTGCACACTCATAAACAATTATACATATTTCTTTCATGTTCCTTCCAAGTCACTGGGCTGTTGCTCATGATATACATAACCCTAGTTCAGATCAACACTTTAAAACAGACCTACGTTCCACTTTCCATTTTTCACTAAGCTAGGCCAATTATAGAAACCAAACCGAAGATATCCACTACATTAAAGGGTAACTAAGTACAACCTGTGAAAGGACTGGGTTCCTCTGGAGACGCACTGTGCCCAATCTTCATATCTGCCATGTCTTCATTTTTCAACCAGCTTGAACAAAGTGTTGCTGTCTAAACACTCAGCCAAAAGGCCCGGGTTGCTTGTGCAGGTCTCCAATTCATCAGAGAGATCATGACCCACTTTCCCCCTACCCCAACCCCCTGTGCTCCCTCCACCATTTCTCATCCAGCTCCCAGAATCGTCCCTGACCTTGGGAAAGTCAGAGCTGAGGAGGGAGGGGGAGTGGGGTGTGTTTCAGACGCACTTGACTGCACTAACTCCGCCATCTAGGCAGCACCACTGAAAACAGCTCGCGGATGTCCCGGCCCATAACGCACGGCATTAAAACTAATCAAGCTTTTTTCTTTATTTAAGCCGCTTGCCAGGGCATATGGGATTAAGTGCCGAAAAAACGCTAGGTCAGGCAGTCAGAAGATCTCCAGCCCATAAACAGTAATAAGCCGTAATTACCATTTTTAAACAGCTCAATGATGCCTAAAACTAGATCATTAAAGAGTTTTAAGTCATTAAACCAATAAATGTTGACTCTTGACAGTATCTCCCTCCATTCGTCGATTGCCTAGATACACCACTCATAGTATTTTATTTTACACTTTTCATAGCTACGAGCTGTGCAGTGTAGTCCTCAGATCCTGCTATCTGTTAATGGAGTCTCCTATAATTTACACATGGACTCTACCATCATTCATTCTAATATTACAGACTGTGCAACACTGCACTGTTTCCAGTCACACTCAATATGCAATAATTAAATATGGCTGCCTCATCTATCTAACTGCAGGGGATATGATGGCACATATTCTTATACTGTGGCCGGATCTTTTTTATTAACACATCCATATTCCGTAAAGTGGGAAACTTCAAGTAAAGTGCTGGGTGAAATCTCGGTATCCTGTCAGCCACACTGTCATCAATACTTTGTTTGTTTTCTGTTTATATTGATATGTACATATAAATACTTTTTAATTTATTTTTTACCTTAATCTGTATATGTGCAGAATGTTTTCATTTAATTTATATTTAAATATTTAAAAGCTTCATTGAATCTTAAGAGTGAGAGAGAGAGAGAGAGAGAGAGAGAGTGAGAATGCCATTAAAATTTAAATGAATAAAAGATGGAACACAACCCAATTTAGAACACAACTATTATGGTTAGGTAATTTGTTGTCAGTTAAGTGAATGTTTTGTGTGGGGAAATGAGAGAGAATTTTACTTGCTCGACAAGACAAGTAACTTGAAAAAAAAACAACAACAGTGCAACACATATGTAGAAAAATAAGAATATGTGGCATATGTGTGTGACAATAATCAATAGAGCACCGCACTGAGTCCATCATTAACTAGATGCGGACGGGGAATCCTGTTATTTAAATACGTCATCTGGCTGTTCTGCGTGTCTGAGTGAATTATGTGCACAGTTTAACATACAACACACGAGTGATGGTTGAGGAGTTATCTGCGTCTGCACTGTATGAGGATATGAACAAATGAACTTCATCTCCAGAGTTGCTCCGAGAGTTTATTTTACGAGTGTTCTACTGTTTGAGTTAAGATTTCGGCAAACACACAAAAACTCAAGCCTCTTCCCGAAGACCCTTCAAAATAAAAGTCCTGTTAAATTGAACCCTCAGACCAAAAATACAGTGGTGTACTATATATTTGCTATTGAAAATTGTAGTGCCCTTGAAGTATATTGAAAAACACTGTATACTATAGTAAAGTTCAAAAACACTCTAGTATTTAATAATTTGACTGCAGTTTACTATAGTAAATACGATACTGTTATTTATGTTGACAAATATACCACTATTGTATAGTAAAAAAAGAAAAACACAGAACTCTAGGTAATCAAAAAATGATATGGCCCTAATTTATCCATCTGTATGTAACATTAACGTCTTTTGTCAGTTACCTGCCAATTCATGATGAACTGCATTATTGTTTTTTAATGATGACAACAGATGATTTATGTTTGTGCTCCTACTGTTAACCTCTGTAGCACCAGTGCTATGTGCAAAAAAAGTTAAATTATAGTCTTAAAATCTAATAATAATTACTGCTTGCCTTCGTTTTAAAGCAGTCACGGAGAATATGCCTATAACCAAATTATGGCACCCAAAGCAGACTCTAGTTAAAATGCTTAGAAGCAAACTTGACCAAATCAAAAACAATTGTATTGATTATATTATAATTCAAATTAAATATTTTTTTTATCTTTGGACAAGGGATTTTTGTACGCGGAAAAGTGAATGATAAATTTAATTGTCCGAAGGAAAACCACATAACAATGCTAAATGTCAAGCCCTGCTTGTTAGATGTATATAACCTGAAGAGACTATATCAATTTAAATGTATTTGTACTATAGCAACTTTCGTGTTGAGAGCGAAAAAAGCAACTATAGCTAGAAAAGGCTCACTAGGTACAAATATTCAGAATTTTGGAAACTATGCATGCATCAAAAAACACTAACAATAATAATGTTCAGATCTAGGGACCCTGTAACATCCTGGAGCTTCCCTGGGGGTCCCCAAAGCCTAGTTTAAATACCACTGAACTAGGCTGGTTGAGAGCATTGGACAACACAAAATTAACTAAACAATTAAAGGCAGCATTTTTTTACTGTGTGCTATTGCTGTGAAATTTTAAGGATAGACAAGTCAATTTAACTTATTATTTCAATTGACCATATATGCTGCACCATATATAAATTGAAATTACTTATTTGGATGAATTGCAGTAATGTAAAAGCATAAAAATGTAAAATTATTGTAGGCAATTTGATTGTACGCACAGCATTTTTACAGCTAAAATATAACCTTCAGATGCATATCATGCTTCACACAACAGAAAGCATAAGAAAAGTAGTAACATTTTAAGAAAGTAACATTAAATGGAGGTGGTTTGGAGTCCTATGTGCTTGGAGTGGACGTAAAGGATACACTGGAGCTGCTCTCTAATGACCCTTGATTGTGTTTGCACCTCTGGCTGAACTGCTGGCCCACTTACAGGAACAGGCAGTGACAGCTGCAGGCCTGAGCTCCTGGGGCTGGCCTGGGCCACTGATGTAGCAGGGCTGCTGTGAAGGAGACGAGCTCACCTCTGACGGCTTTACGCCTCACTGAAACACACCATAACTAAAGCCCTATCCAGCCCATTAACATCCAGCAATCCGCCCCTCCTCACGGCTGCCCACACCATATCAACAGCTGTCAGGCACCATGGGGCTGCCATAGTGCACATATGCATCAATTGATGCTCTTAGAGTGAGGGCACTTTCAAACGCACACAAAAAACACTGGAAATATTTAATCACACGAAAGACTAGTGACCCCATTTAATGTCAAATGCCATAATTTTTTTTGCACTAAAAAGTAATACATTTTGTCCAGCTCTGAACTTCCATTTTATTCTGCTGAATAATAGAACTGTTGAATAAAATCCCAAAGCCTTGAAATAAAATGTGTGAGAACTGTAAATTCCTTCAGTTCAGATATAAAATAAACTCCCACCATTACAGTCTCAACAGTCTATTAAATGCATTCACCAACAGCAGTAACAATTGCTTAAGAAACTGCAGATGTCTTGAGTCTAGGCCTACAAAGAGCCCTTTATTAATCTGGCAAGACTAACCCTAACCCAACAGATCAGGTTTCTGCTCTAAAAGTGAACTGTTACGGCAGCTAAGGTGGGTTTCATATTTCGAGTCTATCGCGCTCGCAAGTTTGCTATTTTAAATGTAGACATGCGGCAGGCGCGCGAAAATAGTGAGCGACGCGGTAGCGTCATGGATACAGTGCGACAGGAACATTTTTCTATCTGCGTCACAATGGAAATAGTTGAACCTTACTGAGTTCTGCGTACGCACCCGCAGGTTATTTGACTAGAGAAAGTGGCACGGCTCGCATATTCCACACGGTTTTAGACGCGAAATGTGAATCACCCCTAAGGGGCTGTATCCACCGAGGTGCTTTTACGCGGCTGAAAACGCCAGGAGCTCGGCTGAAAACGGCCACTGCAGGCGCACAGTCTGTCCAAAAATGAGCTTTTTCAACTCTGGGCGCGCGGTCGAACACCAGCGCTGAGCATGGGAAAAAGCAGAGTGCCATCGCTGAGCGTGGGAAAAACACAGAGAGTCGGCAATGAGTACAGAAAAAAACAGCCAGCAGCTCGCATTTTAAAAAAACGCGGCGTTTTCATTGGAAACAATTGAAAAAACTTGCCTTGGTGGACACAGCCCCTAACTATGGTTTCTATAACAGGTCACAAAACTGGAGAAGTGATAGAAGGAAAAACACTGCCAGACACCAGATGCTGAAGTTAACTATTAAAGCTCAGGGCTGAACTCTGCTGCTCTGGATTTTTCCAGCGATTTGAAATATGACCAAATGGAATCCACACACTTTTCAACACGTTCTGCACAAATTGTCTATGTCCCTGAATCTGTGCAATGAACTATATGAGCCAATTGTACTACAATTATTGCTTAAATCTTATTGATCGCTAAGTGCATAAGTAAAATAGGAAAAATAATATATAATCTTGATATTTTCAACTTTGAGTAATGCGAAATTGAGAACCGTGGAATATTATTGGTATTGGTCACTGAAATTTTGGTACTGTGCAACACTAGTCTAAACTGGTTGTAAATAGGGATGCACAATAAATTATCGGTCATAGCGGTATCGGCGGCTAAATGGTATTTTTTTATGTTATTCTAATTATAGTAGTCAATGGTGTCCCAGAACTGTTTGGTTACAAACATTCAGCCACATTTCTTTATTTGTGTTCAGCAGAAAACCAAAAGTCATACAGGTTTGAAATGACAAGAGGGTGAGTAAATTATGACACAATTTTCATTTTGGGGTGAACTATCCGTTTGACTTTCAAAATAACTACACTAGATTGTCGTAAATTTGATAAAACATTACTAAACCTCAGAGCTAAACATAGCAGAAAGTGGGAACCTATGCTAATCGTTCATCATTAGCCTTGAAAACAGAGTGATGAGCCAACTTCAGGAGCTAGCTGCCAACCATCAGCAGGGTGAGGATAAGATGGATAAGAGATTATTAGTGTGAAGGGCAAATAGTCAAGGACATTTCCATCCTCTTATTTCATCCTTGATTTAAGTGACTCTGTTTGCAAGGATGGAGCGTAACGCACCCATGCTAGCTTGCCATCATTACACCTCCTCATTGGATAGCCATTACAAAACCCACTGGGCCACGGACAGCGTTCGCTGAGCTAATGAAGACCGCTCTCTCACATACGTGATTAAGACAACGGCTCGACAGTAATACACTTGCTTCAGAGACAGAAGAGAGGAACTACAGACAAATGAGCTACTTTGAGAGAACGGCATTTCTGCTAACAGCTAAAAACATATTAGTCAATTAACGGATTACATCAGGATCTAAAGACATCAGGTCACCCATTATTGTTTATATTTCACAACAAAAAGGATAAAATTGTAAAGATAACTATTGCAATAACAATATTCGAGTCGACACCAAGGCCCAGCGTTGTTCTAAAATAATTTTGGCTATCAATGTTTTATTCATCAGCTCAAAAATATTGTTCTGAATGTAATCCCGACAGTATGGTCCTTTTGTGTCAAAGCTGTGGCGTGTATGCTATTCTCTCAATTTAAGAATGATTTTGAAAGCTTTTTTTATAGTTTAGACTGCAAAAGTACACTTAATATTAGCAGAGTTTTAGTTGTCATGCTCTAAAAATCACTCATTAATAAGTAATAGTCTGTAAACCATATATAAAAAATATATAAACATATTTTTTGCCATGGGTCAAAAAATTGTTATTAATGATTTTGTGCACTGAGCAAAAGCACTCATGTGGATTTACAGTACTTGAGTTTATCTCTCAAAAGCGACTGCCGAGCTCCAGTGTGCTTTTGATATTGTGGCAACCCTGACATTGAAGGCAGGCAACAATAACAGGCAGGGCAAATATTTACATGCGATTTCAAAGCCATTACGTATATGATTATGTATTTGTTTGCAAAGCGCTGACAGGCTGTATTCAGACACGGGGAGAGATTTGAATAAAAGGTACACCTGTCAGTTTGCTGGGTAAACAGAGTGAGCATTAAATAAAGACGCCAGCTGTTGTCCAATCTAACCGACGTTGGGACTGCCAGGGGTAGGGCCATTAGCATATGTCAGGACTCCCTGGATTTGCACACAATCCCTCAATGACTTCCTCATCTCAGTAGTGGCATGGAAGTCATCTGTTCATAGTGACTTCAATTATTAGAGTTAACCTTTCCATTTTGGATCCTGTCCATAACAAATAATAGTGTTGCGTGATTCAAATAGACTGGTCGATTGCGTTTGTGATATGAGCCAATGAATTCAATATTCAATATTGTGAATTCGGACACCACTAAAAATGGATGTCCCCTAAAATAGTGCACTATATTAGGGTATAGGGGCTAATTCGGACACAGCCTACGTGTGCGGTTTTACTTCTTCTGCTGCACTTATGTGGAGTTTCTGCGTGAGAGCTCCCTCTGGTTTTCAGATGCAGCAGCATTTAACTGTACTTCACTGAAGTACTGCAAAAACAACCATAGTAAATCACAAAATTGCTAGCAGTTTATTAACGATTTATCGTGCAGGCCTAGCCCATTATTCTCTTGGTTTGTTAGAACCTTTTTGACATTCATATCATGATAGATATACTATAAACGACATACCAGACAAGTATTTCAGAGTCTCAAAAGAAACACTGTCCTGCAGTCTTGGTCAACATCTTGGACAAAAGTAGAGCTTCTCTTATGCAGAATATGCACACAGCATCAGAGTTAACTGAGAAGATGCTCACATTAGGCCTGTCACGATAACAAATTTTGCTGGACGATAAATTGTCCAAGAAATTATCGCGATAAACGATAATATTGTCGATCTGAGACCATTTTCATCTAGAATAATGATAATGTCATAACGATACTAAAGTGCAGCATGTCTTTAGCAATCAAGCGAACTACACTGTCGGTGAGTGCACACCATTTTGCACTGTCCTGTTTGTACTTTGTTTGTCGACTAAATGCCCCAGTTATGGTGCACTGTCAGGAAGACGAAGACGGCCCGTCTGTTGTAGCTTTTTTTTCTTATCTGGGAAAACTGCCACGGATGATTGTGTTTTAGGTGCATGTGCCCTTTAAAAATATCCCACGTGCACGTAAATGGACGAGAAACATGTTTTCTCTTCGTAAGAAATGCAGAAACTTGCTTAAGAAATACACATGGATACATTTATTGCATAAAGTAAAATGTGTACAAGCACGTCAATGATTTAGTTGTTATAGACTACATATAGCGCTGATCAAACGTGATATTTGTCAGCCGGGAGAATCAAGTGTTGTACACTCATCATGAGTGATTTCTTTCATTGTGCAACGTGACATTCACCTGATGAAATATTGGTTAAAACATAATTCGGATGTACTGTGTCTAATACCACCGGTAACTTCCTCTTTGGTTGAGCTGATCTCGCGTTCCTCCCTGTACTGTAGCCTGTCTGTCAGACTCGTTCCCCACACTTTTAAGACCGGGCCGGTCCTTGAGTTGCCAGGTATTCATTCGGAGTGTGAATATACATTAAGAAACTCATCAATTAACATTTATCCTTAGAATATAAATAAACATTTTGGCGGCCGCGGAACATTATGAAAGTAGCCCAAAAATCCGCAACCCGCGGCTCCATAATTTTTCCCGCAATTGCATTCTCAAAATAGCCCAATTGTGCGGGAAAACCGCGTACCTGGCAACACTGGTCTCGTCTTTTCTCTCTTCTCAGCTGTCGCCTCAAACACTCCCGCCTTCCCACACAAAGTCAATGCAACTGACAAGAGGGTTCACTTCTCCTATGCTTAGGAAACGAGAGTTGTCATTCAGTCACGGATATCAAACAAGTATGCAAATGAAATTATCGCGGCCGGAAAAATTATCGAGGTCATTTTTTTTATCGTGCGATTAATCGATTTATCGAAAATCGCGACAGGCCTAGCTCACATGTGCTGTAAATTCGTAGAACTCTCTGTTCCCAGCATGCTCTCTGATGTCCATCTCAAATTCTGCCTTTGACAAAGTGGAAGGGATCCTGTACCCAATGTGTTATAATATTACCAACAGGTGCAAGATGGGCTCACCTTTCATAGCAAGGGGACAAAAATGTTCATCTGATAGCAAGTGTTGCATTAAACACTAGGTTACAAGGCACACGGTGGCTTTCCAAAACTGGGTCAATGTAAAGTTTAAATCATAACGTGTCAATGATTTTTTTTTTTTAGATCAAACAGTTGGAAAATTTAAAAATATTGTTGTGGAGTACGCAGTCATGTTACTTTTCTACAGTACCATCATCAGGGTTTGACTGATAAGCCTTTCAAGACCGTTCTTGTCAGTTGTCAAGAGGTTGGAAACACGTGCATCAAAACGTCAACAAAAAAGCAGCACATAAAGGGTACAGACTTCAGAATTCATGTGCTAGAAGGCATCTGCGAGAGCCCGCTTTCATCTCGAGCGCATCATGAACCGCACAGGATCCGCGTGTGAAGGCTGGCTGCCGACAATAAAAGAAGGTAAATATTTGAGTCTTCTTTCTCGTCACGTCCCCCTGGGCTGAAGCAGGTGACAGGGACTCGGTAATGTGTCATTCGCCGTGTGTGACATCAAAGTGATCTTTTCGCAGTGACTGCGGTTTAAACTTACACCACTCCCACAGCGAAGACCTTCGGCCGACCCTCCCTCCAGCCACCTGCTCGCCACTTTCACCTGCTGCAGGTACAAAAGAAGATGTGGGCGGACCGTTTTTGAAGTCCCCCCCAACTGCGCATATCTCTGGAGGAAAAGAAAGAGAGAGACTATAAAAAGAAAAGAGAAAGGAGCGCACGCTTCTAGACTGTCGAGAAAGTTGAACCATTTGATACAAACCAGAGACTGTCCCATTACAGACTCAGTTTTTCTGCAGGCCTGTACAGGGGGGAGCGCATGGGCCACGCTGGCAGGAAAATACCCCTCTGCCTCTGAAGCCTTGACAGATGTATTTACAGCATCTTTTAGCAATGTACAGATGAAAGCGTGGAGGTTCAGCAACGGTGCTTGTGCGATGGAAAACTACGACGCCACAAGACAAAGCTTCTCGGCAAAGCCGGCCAAAGGTCCTTAACCAGCCCCTGTGCCGCTGTCAATGCGCGTCTGGCAAGTCAAAGAGGATTTTATGGTCCTATTGTACAATTGCACCCTGCTTGTTTTGCCAAGCACATTCTCTGGCAGGGAATTAGTGTCCCGAGTGCTCTTTGGCACAGTTTTGGCTATGGCCAAAATGATCCCCATTCATATTTCATGACTTAAACAAGGAACAACAAAAACCCCTAATAAATCAAATAAAGCACATAGAAGGGAGGGTAATCTCACTCGTAGATGTGCTCAGAGTAGTTTCAGCACGTTTTCTTACTATGAGACATGAATAACCTATCATTACAGTGTGGCTTTCCTGCTGTAATGTGACTACAGGAAAAATAAAATATATATCTGCACATGTATATAGTTATGTACCGGGCCCATCTGTTCCTTTAAAATCCTTATGTATATTTACGGCTGCCGTTAAGTGGCCTAATTTAATTAATAATAATCCAGAGGTTGCTTTTCCAGTTTTCAAGAATTAAAACAAATTAGGTCATCTAACCCCCAATTCCCAGTCACGCCGAGCCCATGCAAATGAGATGCAAATGGCAAAGAACTTAAAACTAGTTAAGGTCTGCGTAATAAATACAGAATTTAGCCTCTTGGCATTCCAAACAGCCTGCAGGGGCTTTATGCAAATTGTATGCAAATATGAGCGCTGCATTTATTTCCAGATAAAGGGAAGCCCAAACACCAAAAGAAAATCAATGCTTACATGAGCACGAGGGCTGTTTGTACAGAACTGTGAGGAAAAAAGCACTATTATGAAAGGGGGTGAAAAAAGCTATGCAAGATGAACAGAGGAGAAAGGAGAAAAGAGGCACAGACGTAGTTGTCGCTAGAGCAAGACAGTCTGCTCGGTTTCTTTTCTCAAATAGTATACTTCTATCAGTACAGGATGTGAATCTATAATCTAAGCATGTATTTACAGCACGCCTGCTGGCCTTCTCCTAGCTGACCCCTCGCTGAGCAGATGTTCTTTCCTTCTGCAAAAACAATAGAGTGCAAACCAAAAAGCGGCAGTGTTTAAACAACAACTGATATGAGTGGAGGCACATCGAGAACTAATGTCATGGTCACACTAGGCGTATTGTTCCGTTGACTTTCATTCATATGCAGGCGAATGCTGGTGACAAAAATGTTCATGTGAAGAAGCTTTGCAATTTTGGGCGTTCCAAAGTTTGCCAACTCTGACTTGTGAATTTAAATCAGGTGAAGAAGACCAACAGAGAATCCATGCATCACAGTGTGATTTTGCATTTTCTATCAGACAATGTTCCCCCCATAGGGACATTAGGGTAGTCTGAACTGGAAAGGTCACAAAATTCACATATTACAAAAGACATTTCTAGCAAGCCTTAATCCCATTCCGAAGCAAACACTGTTCTTTTCTCACTAACCCACTATTACAGCACACGAGACGTTAGCCAGAGCCAGCAGAAGAGTAAACAGAATAATGTGAAAGGTGTATATCAACTTTGTATACACAGCAATGATAATAATAATCCCCTTACAGACCTTGGGCCAGATGCCATGTTTAATGTTTACAACTGAAATTTGAAAGCACCTGGAGAAAAAAACGGCTTGTTCGATATTAATCTAATTCAATTATTTTCACACAAACAAAAAACTAAGGCACATAGTTTATTTTACATTTGCTCTTTGATAAAGAGACATTTTCTTTTACTGTATAACCTGATGCCCATGACACACAAAGTGGGATTTACAAAACTCCAGCAGAATCTCACAACCACAAGTCTTTAACAAAAGTGAAATCAAATCTCACAGTAATCACTGAGCAATTACAGATAACTACTAGTGTCAAACATCCTGCTTTTTTTGCCAAATGAGCTGTTGAAATCTTATATAAGCCAGGTCTTTACTCAAAGCAAAAGTGTACTTTGACTAGATAGCTTTTACCAAGAAACAGCACCATTAAGGACCTGCCAAGGCAGGCATGTGGTTTTAGCACTTTACATCTGACCCATGAAGCGAAAGTTATTACAAAACCTACACTGTGAGTAAAGGTATTAACGGATGAAGGCAACTAAAGAGTGCAATTTAAAATAGGCCATGAGCAAAGAGCACCTTCATGATAAATTGCTTGTAAGCAACTTGTGGGGTGTAGAAACAACTGATTTAAAAATGAGGGAAAAGCAATTAGCAGACCAAAATCTTCAGGGAAAATAGAAAGGAAATAAGGGGGAAAGAAGGATGAAACAGACTGTTTTATTGCTTTAAAGCTTGGGTATGTGCCTTTTACTATTGACCCACTTATATTTAACTCATTTGAGTTATTGATGGGTGGACTGTACAGCTCACGGTCTTAAATTTATTAAAAATGTCAATTTTTCTGGAGAACGACTACACCAGAACACAGATTTTGTTAATATAATATGGTGCTAAGTCATTTTCTAGTATGCACTGTGGCATGAATAAATAAAATGTATAAATGAAACATAGCTGATATAGTCTTTAATCTCTTAAAGTCTGAATTTGAATCTGAAACCCCTCACAGGTTTACGGACCACCTTGCGCAGTTGGTCTGCCTGTCCACATAACATGCCTCCTGAGCAGACTGCCAATCCCTGGCTGCACTTTAGCACCTTTATGAGAAAACAAACGCTAATGCTCTTACGATCCCGGCCGACTCTTCTGCATGCGAGCCATCCCGATCTGAGCATTTCAGACCTGAGCCCCGCTGAGAGCGATGCGTCTCTGGCATCTGTTTCCTGGCTGACTGTCTGCTAAAGAAGAAACTAATGACACTTCAAAGGGAGTACATTTCTGAAGTACATACTAAAACGCTTTACAAAGACTCTTCATTACCCCCCTTTTAAGATACAGCAGTGCTAAAAGAGAACAGGTAAGGAATAAATGAATATTAAAATTAAGTATGACTGGTATGTGGGGAACTGTATACAGTATGGCTCATAAAAAATGAAAAGCATCAGAGCTGTTGGCTCGGAGCAGCACCTGTACCTTCTATTCGCACTTGAAGGGGACAATATATCAAATAAAAACATCTCACATTAGTAAGTCGCTAATATTTCACAACCCAGTCTGTCAAAGTGACACAAAATTATTCTTGGAGGAACTTTGGCTATAAACAGATTGGAACCAAGATGCACTTTAGGGGACGTAGGTTAAAGCCCAGCCTCACATCATAACTTCAAGATAAATCCAAATCCTAATCCTCCAAATAAAAAGCATATAAATATATAAAAAGTATATATTTCTCGCTTTGATAGGGAATCCACCAACACTTAAATGCTAAATCTACCGGTGGACTTAAGCGTTTTCTATGAACGGAAACAGAGGCAGTACCCAGACAATATAGAAAAACACCTATTTTTTACTTTTAAACGTTATAGGAAACATTATATTTTCTGTTTCCGATTTGAATGGTTTTTAATCATGCAATCGAGTTCATTACTGACTCTACATAACACACATGATTTGCTGTAGCAACAACAGTCAACTAAATTATTTTAGGGCGATCGCTTCGTATTAGAGCCCTGAATACAGCTTGTGCTGGATCTAGGTAGAAAAAGGCCCGATAAACATCTCGATATCATGATGAGCAGCCTTGGAGACAAGCATCCTTAATATGCTCAGACGACGGGGGCACTTGGGATCTGTTCTTCTAATGCCAAACCCAGGAGAGTCCCGATGTCGGCCAAAGTGGGCTTTTACGAAACCAGACATTTGGGTTACGTGTGCACCATTGGGGTATATTCTCACTGTGTACATTTGTGTACAATTAAAATCTAATCAAGAATTTAAATTAACTAGGGTCTCAAGTGAGGACACTTCTTAATGGTCATTTTTAGAAAACCAAATGAAAATAACCTAACAAATCCCCAAAGTGTTTTCTAGTTTCGCATTAGAGAACAATTTGTCTGGTTGGTTTGTTTGTTTCTAGCTAAACCTGTCGGGTTGACAGCATATTAAAACGTACTAATCGTCTGGATGGCAGATTAAAGCAGAGGCTGTCGATATTCCGGCCATCTGTGTGCAGTGTGAAATCCACTGATGATCAATACGCTTCAGATGATCAGCGCGCTGGTCTGCGCTCTCCTGCTGACCGTACTAATTCCAGCAGAATCAACAACACTGAGAGAAAATAGTCTGAAAAAATACAGGTCAAGCTTTGAGAGATGTGCTTTTATAGTTTCCGTGTGTCCTTTGACACACTAACATCTTTGCATTTCAAAAAATATAATTTAACCCTACAGCATGCTCTCTTTACCACAAATAAACTAAACTATAGGGCTGTGCAACATATCAAAATTGGGCAAATCTGCAAATCACAATATTAAGCAATAACTCAATTATTTTACAAATTCAAAGTTTCAAATATACCACTTTGGATATCGTAAACAATGCTGATCTGAAGCTGCTCCAGAAGTACTTTAAGACAACACAATGGTTGAACAAAATGCAACTAACAGAAAATGTTTAACGGAATCAAAATGTTAAATGAATATCTTAAAGTTTCAAAATTATTCAAACAATTATACACTATGTGAGATCAAAAAATATATAATAAAAAACTGAAACCAGAAGTGATTCTGGACCAGTCTTTACAACTTGAGAAGTGGTCTAGAGTCTAAGTTTTAGGTTGATGCAGATAGCAGAGAGAATTGTGTGGGAAATGATCAATATTCAGAAATAATGTAAAATATGTATGTTGGTTGTATCATTATTTTATTCAATATTTTTTACACAATTTAAACATGTTTTAAAAAAAAAAAGGAATTATCGTATTGCATTTTGCATTATTTAGCATCCCATCACATATTGAATTTTTCTTTAATGTCGCTTAGCCCTAGTAAACCGATTCTTACAGGTGTGATATACTGTATAAAATGAATATTTATCAAATTTACTAATTTAAATAATTATTCTTATGTGGAACACAAATAGAGAAACTTTGCTATATTAGTCGACCACTAGTGTGGACAAGGCCTTGGGTGAATGATTCCTTCTATAATAGATCTTCAAAGCAACCTATAAAAAACATTTCTGACTTTGCAAGTACATTTACCGTCATCCATGCCAATGCAAATGTCTTGTCCTGAGCCAGTTTGGTAATGGCAGTCTTAATGGCTGCAAGCGTACAAGCAGATTGACTGGCGACGATGCTTCATTCCCAGTAGGAGGTCTTTCTGCCCTCCATCCAACAGACTTCCACTCTTCATTCCCAGTGTACTAAGCCAGTCCACCATCAGCCGGCGATCGAACGCCAGCCTGATCGCAGACTCGCTGAACACTCACCCCGTAACACCCAAGAGCCAACAGACGGCCATCAATGACCTCATCTATGTTTACTCGTCCTTAAATTTCCATCACTCCTTGTTCTTCACCGGTCCCATCACCCCCCGCGGTTCTCTCTCTGTAGCAGATGGCTCACGAGTGACATCACTCTCGGCACGCACCGATCCGCAGAAACAAGAAAGCTCCTGCACATTTCACTGATCTGGTCAAAAGCTCGCGAGACCAGCCTGGAGCTCACACTTGGTGTCGGGGTTACCTGAGGTTAGTGGGGACAGTTGCGACTGCGACGCATGACAGACGGCCATATACTATAAAGTCGGTGGTCCTGAATCTGGGTTGGTTGAGACGTGATATCTCTCCCCACACATGGCTGGACAGGGAAAACACATTTACCTTCATAATCACATGGTGGACGAATTTCACACATAGCTGCGCAGAGAAAACCCTGGGTATTCTGCTGACAGGGAGATGTTGTGAAAGCTGCGGTACAGAGACAAACCCCAGCGCTTCATCCGATCGAAATAAATGTTTTTCATTAATTTAAATGAATTAAGCTGGTTATCAAAAATTCATGTTGTTATTTTCCTTTCAAAGCAATGTTCATGAATGTTCAATGTTCAGGTTGTATTCATGTTTTGAAAGCAGTAAACGTCCCGGCAGTCAAATATATAAACTTAAACCACTTAACATGTGCACACGCATCTGTGCATGTACATGCAATTGTCTGTATGTATGCAAGTGTAGCACCAAAAGGTTTCTTAGTTGTCTGGAGTTGAATGCTTCTACACATGTACAATTTTCTCCCCTACTCAGGCCAAAACTTTTTAGGACTGAAACTGAAAGAAACCACAGAATTCACTCAGCTATGTGCTTCTCCGATCAATTACATGGTTAATGCAGAACGTTTATCATTTGTCCAAGAGATTGACGGATCTAGACACAAAACTCTTTGATAAGTTGTAAAAAGGGCTCGGGAGGCCACGTAATTCCAAACTCACAAGCCACTGATATTTGCTGCAGCCATCAAGGTTAAACACTTGGATACCGTCGCTCTATAAATGTAAGAAGCAAATCTATAAATGCCTTTATATAGAGACCTATTAGAGTGATGCAAAAAAAAATCCACTGCATTGAAAAACAATCCCAAATAAGATTGAAAAGCATGCTGGATGAAACTTGGTCTTTCATCCAACTGAACACTGGAAAATCTCTCTGTATTCACTTTCAATCCTACCAAAGATAATATAGACAAAAGCGCTAGAGCACTATATAGGGATGATATTTAATATCCCTCATGTGCATATCAGACAGCTGTACAATTACTGAATGATTTTAATCAAGTATTAAATAAAAGATGTCTGTAACAAGCAAGGCGGGACAAGAGCCGTGAGGGAACGGAGGAGATCGGAAACATAATGTCCAGGCATGGTCCTCTTTAGTCGTACACTCCAGTCGCTCCTCCTTTTTTGCTTCCGATCTCCTCCATGAGAGATGCGGGACCGGTGCAATGCGCATCTTACACTCATTATCACTCGCGTCACTGGCGTCGTTCCCTCACGGCTCTTGTCCCGCCATGCTCGTTACATTGTCAATGTTTAGCATTGAAAGCATTCAAGTATCCTATATCATATTATTTTGCATAGTATTATTACGTAGCAAAAACAGGCCACTTTTTAAATAAATGCAGTAAAAGCATTTTGTGAAGAGAACAGATACAACTTTCATGTAAAGTCACACACTTGGTGGTTTCAGTCAAGAAAAAAATGTTGCATTTTCTGGGGCATGACAGTCCAGCATTACGCAACCAGCAGGGCCGCTATAGAGAGAGAGACAGAGGGATAAGCCTCCGAGATCGAATTATTGAAAGGCCGCTACTTTTCCACAAATTTCCCATGTTCTATTATTTACCCGTGCCTTGGCTGAAAAGCGTGAGAAATGTGGAGTGACGGTGCAGAACCGGGCGGCGTGCAGCAACTGTCACTTGGACGGCCACACTGCTGGGATGGTCCTGACGGTGATTGATGTGCTGGTGACCCTAAGAATATTAAATCTCCCCGTGGCGTCTCGCACAAGGAGAAATTCATCTAAACAATTAAGCAAAGCTAGCATCCAGTATACAGACACCTTCAATCAACCTCTAATTAACAAAATCGACCAGACGTTCCTCTGGGAGTTTCTGAGGTCTGGGCGACATTTGGACGCGACACTTTTCCTTCCCAGAAAGGACATGCCTGAGAACACGAGGAGGAACACGTTTCCCGTCGATTGGCCCTGACAGTTTATCAGAGCAAGACAGGCGACGGCCCTCGATCCCAGAGCATCATTGACAGGGGACTGGTCAACTGTCATGGTGGTAAACCCAGATCCCACTGATATAAACTGCATGGGATATTAATGCAGTCACTGGGAACTGTTATAAATAGCCTCAAGCTCAAGGACACTATGGAAAACAACTGCTCAGAATCGAAAACATGCCAAGGCGGTTAATGCCCAATCGATTCAGTACTATAGATTTCTTCAAAATCAAAATACTATAATTTACTTACTTAACTTTTGCCAAAATCCATAAGGCACTGGAACCCGATTCGACAAGGAGGAAAAGTGTTAGCCGGGCAAAATGGAGAAAACATCCTTATGACAATTAAAAAAAAGTTGAAATGAACAAAAGGACATTTAAACTCCAGCAATCTGGCCAGATCTCTCCCAATATGCCCATGCAGGTCTTGTATAAGCAATTATTCACCATTTCGAAAACACTGGAAGGTCAGTGCCTTTTCATTCCCTGAGATGGACCTTTTGCTTTGCCGCATCAAACGGTCCACGCTGTAGGCAAATTGCTATTGCGTCTTTGAGTCTATGGAGGCTTTCAAAAGCATTTCACTCTTTAATTTGTATTTATCCGGCATGGCTGCACCAGGTAGCAGAGGGTCCAGACATGCAGAATTAATCCATATCAAGTCCTGTCCTCTCGGGTCACCCATCCACACTCTTCTCCTTCAGCAGGTGGTCAGGGTAATGCATTCGTTAAAATTGATGTCTGAGAGAAACAACCTGTACAGTGGGTTATGTTGCCGGTAAGTAAAAGCGTGAAAGTAGCTTTTAAAAGCTGCCTTGAAAACCCTAATTCTTGGCTGTCTTCCTCGCCTGCAGCTCTAAACAAACTCGTCTTTGGTTTCTGCCCCACATCCCTGTCACTTTAATTACTTATACTTCTGTTAAGAAAATTACGTCTTTCCCTTCACATCCATTCATGAATGAGAAAACATTTTGCAGTTGTTTTGTTACCAAGGAACTTTGACAACCAGAGTTGGTCTGCGACAGCAATTTTGCCACATTGACTGTTTTGCTTCGCTCTGAAAAACAAAAGTTATTTCTCCTAAAGCAAGTAAAATACGCAAACGTCTCATTCAGTTGCGGTTTTGACAAGGTCTTTAATAGAAGACAAAAGTTGTCATTTTGATGGTCTTTTCACATGAGTTCTTCCATTTCCAAGCCCAACAACAAACCACTGCAGATGTGTGATGATCAGAAGGACAATATAACAGCATTGTGTAAGGACGCTGTTTGTGACATGAGATTAGAGGTCGACCGATTTTGTGGACTCCTTAATTAATCGGCATCGACCGACTGTGCTGCAAACTAGCGGACTTACAGGCAGGCACATCTGTGAGCAGCTAAGCGTTGTTGTGGAATACGCGATGCTGCCTCTTGAGTCACAACACTGTGATATCCCTGTGCCTGCAAACTTTTTAACTATCTGCTAACCTCACAAGAAAACAGTAAAACTTAATTTCTTTTAATACTTCGTTCTTAATTTAGCTTTGTTTATACAATTGATTAAATATGATGCTACTTGAAAATGCAAGTTACTTTTTAGAACTCTGTTGTTGAGGAGCCTTCAACCACATAGTTGTACGAAAACCTGGTGACGAGCCCAGCGGAATAATTATTACAGTGGTCTGCATTGTATGGCTAGATAAACTCTGACGTTATCAATACTGTTTCTGTAACGGAGAATTTCTCTCCCTCTGAGGCTGCGTGTGAGACGGAACAACTCTGCAGCCATTTCTTGTTAAAAGACGAAACTTCTGGCAAAAACGTGCACGTTAACTTTCCTGCTCAAATGTTTCTATGGGTTTCTATACTCTGTTTATACTTGGTATAAGGATGCGTTTTGTTGATCTATTGGACAAAAAAAGTGCCCACAATTTACAAATAAATAAACATACAGAGAGAAGCGGGTTAATTTCTGCTCTGACAGCCGCGTGACATGTGAACACTGTAAGTGCGTGTTAGAAATCTGAAATGGAGAGAAAACATTCTGCTTGTTTGGTTTTTCATCATTAAACCAAACTTTTAAGTCTTCAGTCTTCGTTTACGCATTATGTCTGTCTGCAGTCTTTCGCGGCTGTTTAAAAGCTCAATCTTTCTCAATCAAATGCACTGATTTGAAAAGACATTTCTTCAATAAATGTTTAATTTAATATTCTGTATAACTTCTTACTACTTCATTAGATTTAATGAGATGAAGGTGGAAAAAAGAAAATTGGCAAAAACATATCGGCCATCGGCTGGCCTGATTTAAAACAATCCTTATCGGACAGAAAAAAACCCATATCGGTCAACCTCTGCATGAGATATTCAGTATATATGACGGTCTCCGAGCCGAGGCAAGAGGAAAAAGGATAAAACCCTACCTATCTTCTCATACATCAATGCAGGTAATAGTAAACTTGGGCAGGTCCTATAACCTCACTCACACATAACATGTGGAAATAAATTGATCCGAGCCACTGGCCCGCGCTCCAAACCAGAGATTCGGGAGTTATTAGATGGAGGTGAAAGGTCCGATGTCAAACAGCCGCATGGCCGCAAGTCCGCGATAGGCTGAACACCACCATGCACTGATTGCTACCAGCGACGGATGGCACCATCTACCATTTTGTATCAATCTAGAATTTTCTATTTCTCTTGATGTAATGGCTGCAAAGATAATTTCATCCCACTGTGACTGATGGTGGAGGGGGAGGACTCTGATACGAGCTCGGCCTGAGCTGTGTTTATGGGATTCGGGGTGGAGGGGAAAAGGTTGTGGAATGAGGAATGAGGCTTGTCGGATGAAAACATCATTGACCGACATGAAGCCCAGAAGACTGTAGATTGCAGTCAGAGAAATCCATCTGACCGACAGCCACTTCAAAGATTCACAGTCAGATCCTCGCATAAGTAATCATGAAAGACACTAGAGCTCAGGTGATGAAAATAAACACCTCCCAAACTCAACCTTGAAGATTTTAGGACAGCAGGATAGAAGGTCAGATTATGTAAGATTCTTTGATCTTCAATCGGTTAAAGGTATAGTTCTCCAAAAAATAACAATTGTGACCCTGGACAACGAAACCATTCGTAAGTCGCACAGGTATATTTCTGGCAAAAGACGAAAATACATTGTTTGGGTCAAAATGATCACTTTTTATTTTATGCCAAAAATCATTAGTATATTAAGTAAATATACTCATGAAAATTGGACAGATAGGTCACTGCCATTACAAATTTCTAAATCATCATCTCTTGCTTGCTAAGATTTCAAACAGTTTAGTCAGTTTTCTAACGGTTCCTTCATTAACAAGCAAAATGTCAGGAATATAGAATAGAACAGAACAGAATAGATTTATCGTCACTGGCCAGCTCATTTCAAAGTTGCTGTTTAATTTTAGGGGATCAAATGCTTATCCTCCTGGGCAAGATTTTGTGTTCAATTAACAACTCTGAGACCACAAACTCATCAAAAAGGAAGGAACAAACCTTCCTGTCAGCGACAACGCACCTTCTACTGGCTGGAAGGAAAGCAGTTATGCCGAGATACATTCAAATTCCTGCACATGTAGGAAAACTAGAGATGACCCACCACTAACCGCTTTGTGACAAATTATATATGTTCCTGGTAAATTATTTTTATGAAATTTTGTGTGTATAAAGTTTAAGTTTTGGTAAATCAATGGTGTAAGTTTCATTTATTTCCCATCATTAGTAATATGCGTTGCTAAGGACTACTTCTGGAAAACTTTAAAGGCGATTTTCTCAATATTTAGATTTTTCCCACCCTCAGATCTCAGAATTTTAAATGGTTATATCTCGGCCAAATATTGTCCTATCATAACAAACCATATATCAATAGAAAGTGTATTATAAGCTTGTATGAGGTGTATAAATCTGCATTTTGAAAAATTTACCCATAAGACTGGTTTTGTGGTCCAGGGTCACAATTATGTCATCACTTATGTTGTTCAAAACCTGTATATGACTATTTCTTCTGTGGAACACAGAATGTTTTTAGGTTATCAACGTTCTTCTAAATATCTTTTGGTGTTAGTAACACAGTTTTAAATGACATGAGGATGACCCTGAGCAACCCAGCACAGCTCACAAGAGGTCTGTCGCTTCCCAGCAGTTACTCCAAATAAAAGATTTAAGTCAACACAACATCTATTTAATGCAAGTCAAGTTCTCCCTTCACATAATAAGCACAGGTCAAAGCGATCAAACTAGCTAATACAATGGTTGGTGGGGGTCAGAAGGCTTAGAGAAGATTTGAGTATGTTCTGGTTTATCACCAAGACAACACGCCCAGTGAAATGAAACATAAAGCCATATTCATAAATCAAACATTTGACTCGAATGCTTATCACTTAATACAGGAATCAGAAAATACAGTTCAAAAGCCCACAAGATTAGACTTTGGTCAATTTATCTTACAGTATTACTGGTGTAACGTATATCTAATGTAGTGAGTAGTGATGTAGTTTTTAAGCTTACTCCTAGAAACTCAGTGTCCTGAATATACATTAATTATAGACATTCAACAGTATAATTGAGAGCTATAATGTCTAACAGGTAAAAAATATAAAGAAATTGAATGAATTTCTCAAGAACTTTACAGTCTTCAATGCTAAATTATAAATTAAATACAGAAGAATTCTCATTAAAGCTACAAAATACACACATTGAATTCCTCTTTTCTTTTGCTCTTTGATTAACATTAGCAGGTTTAAGAATGCGGTCCCTTTAAGAGCTGCCGCTCTACACAGATCTGACACCTTTCACATTTTCTTTGCATTCATTTAAAATGTTATTGAACACGTTGAAGTCTGTGCTAACAAAAATGCTAGACAAAACGAGCTTTCTGACATAATCTTGTGTATTTTGTGGTTGTATTCATTCAATTTTGTGTTTTTGTTCATTCAAGCTGTCTGACAGAGATGCACTGCCGCAGCCTTTAGCCGGTGACTGTATACACCAGATTGGGCCGCTGTCGCGTTGCGTTTTGCCACGTCCCAGAGTGAAAAAAAGAATTAAAGAGCGTGTTTATATAAAATAATGCTAGACAAAGGACAACAAGCGTGTGCGATTATCGTCCCGGTGTGGACAGGCCTTTGTCACGACTTCCGTTCTTCTGCAGAACATAAAAGGAATTTTGAAGAACATTGGTAAACAAACAACATTGACTCCCATTGACCTCCATTGTGTTGAACCACGGATATATGTCTCAAAATATCTTTTGTTTCCACAGAAGAAAGAGTAATTTACAGGTTTGACTGACAAGAGGGTGACTAAATGTTTATTTTTGGGAGAAGCATGCCTTTTGATTTTTGATTTGTTTTTTTTCCTTCAACACATGTATAGAAAAAGTAATCAGAGTAGCAAAAGTGGCAAAAGTTGCAGCTTTAAGCATTAACCCAGAGATAAATGATGACACAATGCACAGAAATATATTGTGGTTAACTTAACATCTCTCTCTTGCCAATTCTACAGAGACATATTCTGGTAACCTTTAGATTTTTTAATTAATAAACTACTGCATGTCTATGTGAATCAATAAATCAACCTTTGATTGGAGTATACACCGTATCTCACGGTTGCAATTCCTGCCTTAATGTCCATGTATACATGTTTGATTTTGAAATATATTGAAATATAAGCATAACATAATAAGTTCAGAATGCTATGATGGGGCAGTGAGTCAATGTGTCATGTACGGCATCACTGTCTTTGGACAGCAGGACCGGTAGATGACGACATTCATTAGATGAGTCATCTAGGATATTTGCGGTATGTATGATCGATTCGACTTGCAAAACAGTAAACTGAAATCACACTACGGAGAAGCTCTGAGGTACAAAGTGTCTGTGACGCGTGGAATAAACCTTGCCGGATGAAAATCACCAAACAATAAAATGTAGAATAAGCTTGACAATTACACAGTCCAAATAACTCTTAATAATTCTTAAAATTAAAAACGCAAATCACAAGGAGCGCGACGGTCTTCTAAAGTCCCCTAAAGCAAAAGTCCAGTGTGACGCTGAAGTTCTTTCCATCTCTTCATCCTGTAAATCGATCCTGTGCTTGTGTCTGCAGAATCATCAAAGAAGCACAGCTCGAGCCTGATTGAGAGCCGCTATGGATGCACCAGCACCTCCACTCTCCGGCTTCAGAGCTTTCCACATCCACCTCTCTGACCGTCTCCCCTGCAGGTTTCGGGAAGAGAAACCCTGTCATAATACGGTAAACTGCTCCCGGAGCAAAGTGTTGAAGAGTTGGAGAAACTGTGGTAGCTGCACACACGAGCAGCGAGCTGCTCTGTACCCGGCGAGCGGAGGAGGCTGGGGCATCGGCAGCAGATGAACGCTCATTGGCCGACTCTGATAGACACGTAGCGCTGCGTAGATCGCGTTCAGCCAATCATAAAACTACGGGCAAAGGGTACTTTATGAATGAACAGCAACACGTGCAAGGTGTGCGCATTTCTATGCACCAAAAAACACTGAATAAAGGGCATATATAATACCTTGAAGAAAGGTATAACACTCAGAAGTCTAAAAACCTTGTCTGTATGCTCCATTTCAGATTATATGCAATAATGTGAGTTAAATATATTTTTTCCAAATATATTATAAATAAAACAGAACATGTAAATGAAAATGAGAAGGAAAAAAGTGAGGATGGAAAGGAGATATTATATGATGTTTTTACCGTAGAACAAAGGTGTTTAATGTTTGATGGCAGCATCATCTGTTATGTAAATCATTGAGGTCTGTCATTGTTGACTTTTGGTGAACCCAATGTTTCACCAGAAAAATATGAAAATTTGAGAATAGGAGTTTGTATCTCTGGTCAATAGCACCCCCTACAGATGAACATTATTTAGTTGCTAAAAACATTCATTCCTAAACATGTTATGTTTCATTGACATTTTAATATTATAAGTGATTGACAGTTCAAGGAAATAATCTACACCTTTAAAAAGTTTTGCAAGCCATTTTTATAAAACAAACCTTCAAGCCCATCTGTTTTTGCCACAACAGCATTGTGACATCTCAATCTTGTGCTTTCAGAGAACATTCAAAACAAACTGTTGCGGTATAAACTGACCTTGTGATTCCAGCGCGGTTGCATTTCTGTGTACAGCAGCATCCACGTGTGTTCACACTTAAAACATAACACGTGCATGTAGTCCGAGTAAAGAATGTATCTGCACATTAGACAAAAGACCCATAAAAAACGTTACATTCAGTTTAAGACATGCTTACACCAAACAAAGCATGACATCATGCATTCCCTGAGAAGTCCACATTCATCTCAGCAATGTTTTCAACAGAGCGGTATGATGGTACAAGAACAGTGTCAGGTCTGTGGGTGAACACTGCCACCTGCAGGCCAACAAAACTGCTGTACACAGCTTTATAAACAACTTCCCACCCTGGGGAAGGACAAGCAAAAACGAATCTCTTTGTTACGTGTCTCTTTCAATATTATCTTAAAATCACTTGAACACGGAAGCTTCTGACAAAGCTGTGAATACATAATTCAACACTCAGAAACACACTGCATATGTTTCTGAAACCATATTAAGAAGTAACAAGCCTGCAATACTAGAATGTAAAGTCCTGTACCCAAAAAATTCTGTGGTGCGAATCTTAAGTCTGGATGTCAAGTCAAGTCTCTAGCCGATCCAGACAATATTCCAGTGACTGTCATTTTAATGTCTTGAGTTAAAACGCATAATTTTAATTTTGGGATGAACTATCCCTTTAAATGTAGAATGAAGGACAAAATATATATCAATCTCAGAGAAGCCAAACAACACAACAAGTTCCGCATCTTTAACAGAATGAGAGCAGGTGTGTGCGGACACACGAGTAGTGTATCGGGTTAGACTGAACACTGATGATAAAACCCTGTTCCAACCACAGAGAAGGCATAAGGTTACACCATATGTCAGACGGCATCCGCTCAATGTCTGCTCACACTCAGGTCTCCCCATTGTCTATCATAGTATTTATTTCCCCTACTATGGCAGTAAAGTGGGATCTGCTCGTTTACTGACATTCTTCCAGATATAATCCTTGAACCAAAAAATGTATACAGGTTTGGAACAATCTGAGGGTGAGTAACTGATGACAGAATTTTCATTTTTGGGTGAACTGTCCCTTTAAAGGGCCCTTCATCTTTACAAGGAAGGCATGAACAGGCATTACATATCAGGCTTCCATGGAAGGATAATGACACGCATTAAAATGAAAGGAAAACACATTTTCACTGATTATAGTGTTGTTCCAAGGGTTTGCCATGCTTAATGTCCAAACCAACCATTTTAACACCCTGCTCCCTAGCCCTAACTTGAAAGACTTGTCCCAACTTTTGGTAGGAACATGTTTGCATATTTTTTTAGTGTGATAACAAAAACAGATTCTAAACGTTCTAAAATACACTACAGTCAAGAGGTGTGGAGGAAAATACAATTAGGTTTTGCTTGAATTAGACATTTTAGCAAAAACATAGCTTTGTTATCTTAGTGTTTTACTATAGTTTTCGTCTTAACGTTTTCTGTAAATCTAGCTGTTTGCTTGAAATAATGCTTCCTTCATCTAGTAAGTGCATAGTAAAAGCATGTAACATGTTTTTGGCTAAATCTTCCACTCGATAAAAAAATGTTATCCCTGCGCAACTGAAATAACCAATCAAAAACGACTAAACTACCACTTCTAAAGTCCACATCAAACTGAATTTCCTGAAGTACGATTGCAGTAATTTCCCTTCAATTGAAAGGAAACAAACAAACAAAAGTGGCACAATTAGTCGACAAACTGCACACATCCTGTGTGACATCAAACACATGCAACCACCATGCTGCGCTAGAAAGAGATGGAAACAGAAATTATAGAGGGATCAGAGATAAAAACAGCAGACAGCAAGGTACCAGTGTTTACCTCATTCCCAGATTGAAAATTACAGAAAGATAACACATTTAAAGGTCCACTGAGTAATTCTTTTGGAAGATCTATTGACAGAAATGCAATTTAATATGTATAACTATGTGTTCAGAGGTGTATAAAGAGTCCACGTGATGAAGCGTTATCTTTTTTATTAGAATGTGCTATTTCAATCTACATTTAGGGCAGGTCTGCTTGCATTAAAAGTTGCTATATCAAACTTTTTGTTTAACCCAAAATGGACAAGCTGCTCTACAGAAAGCATTTCAGAAATAAGTAATCTCCTTCGGCAAAGAAGCAAAAACGTGTCGACATCTAATGCTGTGCAGTCAGACTAGACTTTGAGCATGCGAAATTCGTTCGAACGGTGCTGCAAATATGGGTGGGAATGATTCCTCCATCTCTAACATTTCAGTACCGAGAGGTCACATTTTGACGTTTTGATATTCTATCGGCCTCACGCATTCACACAACGTGAATTCCCAGGTCAGAGTTCAGCAACCAAAATTTTGCCACGCAACAAATTGGAAAATATTTGCTTGGGTTTGGGGTCTGGCTCATTCGCATGCGTATGAATTGAAGTCAATGGAGCAAAAAGGCAAGTGTGACAAAAAAAGGCAAGCGTGAATAATGTCCCAGAGCAGCTTAAGAGGAAGTCTCTCACCTCTAGAGGTTTGCATCACACACTCTCACCTGTCAAGATTTCTTAGAAACCAGCTCAACAGCACAACTGGTAAACATTAAAAATGCCATGCAAAAAACATAAGCAGGAATCGTTTCAGTCTGCCATTCTGCAGATCCGTTCGCTCGCATTCAGACCTTCAGGCAAGGAGGATGCTACAAGCTCCTCCATTAGCGTTTCAGATGCCTGGTGCTTTTAATGGACTCTCAGCAGAAGGGTCTGTGGTTTCACATGATTTGCAATAGCATGATTGTCAAGTACACGGTCAGGACAAGCTGGTGCCCATTACAGTGCAGCAGTCTCACACAGAAGGCTATAAGATGGGGATCGTTGCCAGCATAGTTATGCCCACATATGCTCATATAAGTGCAAACTGAGCCAGGCCAGGCTTTCGATTTTTTCTAGGACCAGTGTGTCATTTTTTGGAGGATCTATTGACAGAAATACAATATAATATATATAACCACCTATGTCTTCAGAGGTGTATAAAGATCTTACATAATAAAGCGATATGTGTTTATTACCTTAGAATGAGCTATTTCTATCTACATACACCGCGGTCCCCTTGCATGAAATTGGCCATGTTGTTTCTACAGTAGCCCTAAATGAACAAACTGCTCTATAGAATGCGTTTTGTAAATATGTTATCTCCTTCTGCAAAGAAACGAAAGCGTGATGACATCTTAGTCCTATGTCAGCTACCATAGTGTTTGAAAGGGAGGGGAAAGCGGGAGCGAGCCATTGGTTGCAATTTACAACCTCACCACTAATTGCCGCTAAATTTCATCCACTGGACCTTCAAGTATTAAACTTGTGGCTTGTTGACTTTAAACATCAGATAATAAAATGGACGCAAACCCCATACATGTGCATTGAAGGAGGTGCCTGTTTGCGCGTGGATCTTAGTTCTTCCATATTTTAGCTTCTTCTGTCCATCCCAACATCCAAAAACAGCAGTACACAGGGAACTGTTCTTCAGAGAGATCAAATAGCATTTTACTTGCTTTGGTTTTTTCTTTGGAGTTTTATACTATTTCACACTATTGAACCGAATGAATGTCCAAGAGAATGTTATTTCACAGCCTTGAGAGGTTAGCTTGCTTTCAATTATATGAGAACTTTAAATAAATGCCATGTGGAAAACTCACAAAGCAAGAGAAAGATTTGTAAGCCCCTCTCATTTGTATGAGTCCTGTATAATTCATGGCAGCTGTGAACTGCTCCCTTAGTCAAGTTTAAATATCTCTGGCTAATTACTGTTGTCTGGAAAAGATCACTAGTGCCCTTACTGGTACAGCCGAATAGCACTTTTGTGAGCAAAAACCTGCTGCATACAATTCAGACAAATCTTAACCATTCTTAATGGTGGATTTAAATATCCTCAGTCATTTTTATGAAGCGAAAACCACTAACTAATTTAACAAAACCCAAATAGTTACTGAAATCAACACTTTTTCATATAATACTTTGTATAAGTTCTGCATGTCTAACTCCCTCCACCAAATGACCCCACAGTTCCAACATCTCTTCAACGAGAGGATTCATTTCAGACAGACATGCTGATAACTACCAGATGGCCATGCTGAGTGGCCAGGCAGAGCACTCGGTAACACAAGAGAGCCCTTGTTTCTTAATCAGAGGACAGGAGCGGGCAAAAATATACATACTGGCCCCGGTCATTAACCCCTGCTGATAACACTGCCCCAGCCCTCTAGAAAGTTCCATGATGTCTTCTGTTTATTAAAAAGCCAGAAGACCTCTTTGAAACTTTAGCACGCCCTAGTATCACCAATTGATTTTTTTGTCTAAAATGAGATGCTGAATATACAAATGTGGTGACCGTCTCAATAAGATAACAAAGAGGTGCAAGAGATGATAGTTACAGTGCAGTGATGAAAACAAACAAAAATGTAAGAAAAAATAAAACAGATACACTGCAGCAAACATCCATCTCTGTATTACAAAAGCAGATCATTTTGTTTGTAGCTGACTAAAAACAGTGCTTGTTTGGTTTGGTTTGACCGCCATCTTGTGGTGGTTTCACTGAACTAAAACAAACAATACCATTATTCTGCTTATTCGGTTTTAAATGGATCTTTCAAATTTTGTATTTCTGATCTTTATATTTATAATGCATTGTGACCTTCTCTCATATCAAAGGCTCCTGTTATATAGTCCCACCACTGCTACAGTAACACTGCATAAAAAAACTGAACGCATTTAAAAGTGTAGGTTTGTCTAAAGAGCAAAATAAAATGTTTTTTACACCGACTGTTGTCTGTCTAAAACATTTATAGGAGAAAACAGACAGTCTTTCTCCAACACATTCTCTGGGAGCTCCCCTTACATTCTTGACATTTTTGGAGTGTCTAAATGTCATGAAAATAAGGGAAACAAATTCTAAAAATCCTCTTATATTTAAAATATTTTTTTTATTACATTGTTTCAGAGTGATACAAGTATATAAAAACAGTTCAGATGAAAAACCCTCTTAATCCATCAGACAAATTTTCGTTTAAATTAGATTTTTTTATCAAGCTTCTACATTTACTTTTAGCAATACCAGATATAAAAGACCGGTCAGAGTGTAGTATTTAGTGGGTTTTGAGTATGTGTGGAGAATTCAAACATCGTACTCTCATTTTTGATGGAGGTGGCTTTCAGGTTTCTTTGCATCAACTCTTCATTTAAACAAAGCCGTTTTTGGACAGTCACCCTCCCTCATATTAAAACACTGTGACCTACACATTGTAAATTTTAACAGCACAATGAAAGTTTGGTAAATCCAGTTCTGTAAACACACAGTTCACTAATCAACAGGAGTGACCGCATTCTACTGCCGAATTAACTCTCGAACAATGGATGTAGTGTAAGCCACATTTACAAAATATCTATGCAGTGTGCATGGAACCAAACTTAACAACAAGTTGTTAATAACATATTTAAATGCACATCACAGATGTGTCTTTGTCTGTTTTTAGAGGTGCAAGAAATACAATTTTGACAGATGTAGAGACCCTGCGCTAAAGTGACAGTGTTGCCAGATCTTGATAGAAAAAAATCTGCAAAGAAAATGTTCAGTAATCGTTTAGTTAAAAATGACGTACAAAACAAGTCTTCAGCCAAAAAATTGCAGATCCAGATGAAATTAAATTCTTATTCTCAACTAGAAGACGCCAAAACGCTGCTTTGGGTATGGTGTCAATCATCACAAATGAGGGATCCTTGTTCAATACACACATGGAACGATCATTAAAGGGGTTTCCTAACGCATTAAATTGCGTGGCCACTGTGCACAGAATCTGCCACAATAAAAGCTTTGCACCTACAGGATAAACATCAGTAAGAGTTCAAACACAGCAGACAGACTGTTTGGTTTACACAGGTACCTGTTATTTTATAGCCACTGGCAGCCAACTGTCCAGCCATGTATTCTCCATCAGAGTTGTTGTGAGAGCAACCCCACGTCCTCACCCAGACCTTCTGTGTGCCTGGAATTACACTGTCAGAGAAAGAAAGGTAAAAATAAGATGTTGATGTTGATGTATAATACGTGAACAGCTTCAAAGTATAAAAAAACAATGATATAAAATCTGGATTTAAATCTGTGTACATGTCATACGTGTCTCTGCCCCTGTAAACTGAACTGGTCTAAAATAAAGGCAATTTCTAAGCTTTTCCCACTAGATGACAACAATGAATCAATATGTGTGCAGCAGTGAAAAAATACAAATTTGAAAAGAATTTAGATTAGTGGTCCTCCACAGGGGGGGTCGTGGCCCACACTTCCAAGGAGGCATCCAGCTCACTTCCAAGGGGGCCTCAAGACGACTAGTATTTTAAATGAACATAGACAGATAAAAGAAAAAGGTTTGGTTGAAGTCAGGACTATGACTACGATTGTTGTGCTTCCGGCAGCTGTATTTTTGATTAGGTATCGTTTTGTTCCATGTGACAATCAAAAGAGTTCTTGTGTATTTGTCATCACGGTGTTTCGACCACACATTTCAGAATGCCGCACGCACCGGAGGTCATGTGACAAGAACCAACCAGCCAAACCGATAGAGAAAAGCTCAGTGAAGACGGTGACACACCATAAACACATTTAGTAGCAGAGCTATTGCAAGGTATTTTCAGTGCATATTTACAGTTAGTCATTAAGCAGATGCTTTTATCCAAAGCGACTTACAGGTGGGGTAAGCAATGGAAGCAATTGGGACAGCATAAGTACAACAAAAGCATAAGTGCAATCACAAAAAGAAGACTGTTTTCATATGACCCAACACAGTATAAAGAGCTACGTTAGAGTTTTTTTTATAAAGAATAGAAAAGAAATAGAAGTCAGAACTGATCAGTAGGGTGTTGACGGAAGAGATGTGTTTCCAGACGTTTTTTAAAGATGGCTAAAGAATCTGCAGATCTTGTAGCAGCGGGCAGATCATTCCACATAGGTGGAACCGATCCGGAGAAGGTACGTGAGAGAGATGTTTTACCTTTTTGGGATGGCATCACAAGACGTTGTTCGTTTGCAGAGCGTAGAGATCTGGCGGGTACATATGTCTGCATTAGTGAGTGAAGATAAGGGGGTGCCGAACCAGTGGTGGTCTTGTAGGCCAGGAGCAGAGTCTTGAATTTGATGCGAGCGACTATAGGGTCCCAATCTAGCTTAATGAATAGAGGAGTGACGTGTGCTCTCTTCAGTTCATTAAAGATAACTCTTGCCGCGGCATTCTGGATCATCTGTAGAGGTTTGGTTGTGCAAGCTGGAAGTCCACCCAGTAGCGCATTGCAGTAGTCCAGTCTGGACAGGACAAGAGCCTGTTCTAGGACTTGTGTAGCATGTTCTGATAGGAAGGGTCTAATTTTCCTAATATTGTAGAGGATAAATCTACAGGACCGGGCAGTGCTGGCAACTTGAACTTGGCTGATCATCGTTCACCACTCCCAGGTTTCTCGCCTTTCTGGAAGATGTGATGGTTGGTGAGCCCAGTTGAATGGAGAGGTCGTGATGAGTCTTTGTGTCGGCCGGGATTACAAGCAGTTCTGTTATTGTAAGGTTCAGCTGCAGGTGATGGCCATTCATCCATAGCGAGATGTCGGCTAGGCAAGCAGAGATGCATGCAGAAACAGTCGGATCGTCAGGCCGAAAAGACAGGTAGAGTTGTGTATCATCCGCATAGCAGTGATAAGAAAAGCCATATATCCGAATGACAGAGCCTAGGGATGTCATGTATTCAGAGAATAGCAACGGACCAAGCACTGACCCCTGAGCCATACCTGTGTCGAGATGTTGGGACTCCGACACCTCACCTTTCCAGGATACTCTAAATGACCTACCTAAGAGGTAAGACCTGAACCATTGTAGCACCATTCTGGAGACCCCATTGCCTTGAGGGTGGACAGGAGGATGTGATGGTTAACGTTGTCAAAGACAGCAGATAGATCCAGTAGGATGGGAACAGATGAATTGGAGGAAGCTCTTCCAGTCGCAGGGCTTCAATGACAGAGACCAGCACAGTCTCAGTGGAATGACCGCTCTTGAAACCAGACTGGTGGCTGTCTAGAAGGTTGTTTTTGGTGAGAAAGGATGAGAGCTGGTTACATACAACATGTCTTAGAGTTTCGCAAAAGGGGAGGAGGGATACTGGTCTGTAGTTTTCTAGCAGTGCAGGATTGAGAGTAGGGTTGTTAAGTAGTGTGGTAATACGGGCCTCTTTGAAGAGGGTAGGAAATGTACCAGTGGTGAGAGACGAGTTGATAATGTGGGTCAGAGAGGGAACAACCGATGGAGAGATGGCCTGGAGGAGATGAGTGGGGATGGTATCTAGGGGGCAGGTAGTCAGGTGGTAAGAAGAAATGACCTTGGAAACGTCCTCTTCAGATAGGAGAGAGAACGAGGGGAGCAAGCATGTGTCTGGGGATTGGGAATGGTGAAGAGACGCTGGCGCAGAGAATTGATTGCTGATGGTGGTCGTTTTCTTTATAAAGAATGACGCAAAAAGTCCAATTGAGGTGAGGGGGTAGGCGCGCAAAGAAGAGCAGAAAAAGTTTTAAAGAGAGTACGAGGGTCAGGAGAGTTGTTGATTTTAGCGTGGTAGTACTGGGTTTTCTCAGAGGAGACATCCGCAGAGATTGAAGAGAGAATAGACTGATAGGGAGAGAGGTCAGTAGGTTCTTTTGATTTGCGCCACTTTCTCTCAGCAGACCCGAGAGTGGCGCTATGCTCACGGAGAACATCAGATAACCAGGGGGCAAAAGGAGATCCACGAGATGGCCTAGATATAAGAGGGCATCTTACGCATAAGGATATGCATATAATCCATATCCTTTGTTTATACCTCCTCGTCTCAACGGCTAGCGTGGCCCATGGTTGCATAGCAACGACAGATGCCAGGAGAACGTAAACTCACAGGCACTTTCGGGAAAATAGGAGAGAGCAATGCGTCTTGCATTTTCCGTGCGTTTTTTAGTCACAAAATGAGAATCGCCCCTAAAGCAGCTAATCAAGGTGTTGAGGGTTGCTTGATAATTACAAATAGGTGTGTTGTTACAGGGTTGGCACTGTAATCTGCAGGACAGTAGCTCTCCAGGAGCAGGGTTGGGGATCAGAATAAGTGATTTTTCCGATTTTTCCGATTAATTTGAATTTACGTTTTAACACAATTTAATTTTCGTTAAATCAAGACATCGAGATTAAAAAAAAAAAGTTTATCATGCACATGCAATTAGATACATTGGAAATACTTGTCTATACCACTTGATGGCGCGCCTGATCCACCTGATCGCGTCTCAACCGCTCACTCCGAAATCAGTAACGTAGAAGTTAACGGCTAACATCATGGAGACGCCACTGAAGATGTTACTTCAGTGATTTGGAAATGGTTTGGTCAGACATCAAACAAACTTTGGTCAAATGCAAGATATGTCGAAAGTCAGTTGCAACCGGCAGTGGCAGCACAACTAATTTGTTTCAGCATTTGCGACAGAGACATCAGGCTGAATGGCTCGAATCCACAAAATTAAGAGATGAAAACAACACAGTCAGCCATCCGAAGACGACAGATTCACCTCGAAATGCACAACGCCAGGTTTCATTAGCGGCATCATTTTCCAACGCCATTCCATATGATAAACAGTCATACCGATGGCAAGAAATAACAAATGCTGTGGCATTTCATATCGCAAAGGACATGGTTCCCATGCACACCGTGGAAAAGCAAAGGTTCGTAAAGATGCTACACGCCGTTGATCCAAGATACAAGTTACCAAGCCGCAAACATTTTACAGAAGCCGCAATTCCCCGAATGTACACTGAAACACGAGAAAAAGTGTTGGAACAGCTTTATAACGCATCATTCTTATCCACGACAACTGACCTGTGGAGTAGTCGTACTCTTCAGT
Organism: Triplophysa bombifrons; assembly: GCA_029783895.1. Classification (NCBI taxonomy): domain Eukaryota; kingdom Metazoa; phylum Chordata; class Actinopteri; order Cypriniformes; family Nemacheilidae; genus Triplophysa; species Triplophysa bombifrons. Next base: position 13,669,313 of record CM056455.1, read on the forward strand.
CATACATGAGCCTCCCAGTTCATTACGTTGATGCAGAATGGAAACTTAAAAGTTTTTGCCTTCAGACATGTTATTTTCCAGACGATCATAAAGGGGAAATAATTGGTCATAGACTTAAAGATGCACTGGCCTCCTGGAAACTTGCAGAGGAACGACATGTGTGCGTGACCACTGATAGTGGAACAAACATGATCAAAGCAATGAAGATAAACCAGTGGACCCATCTTCAATGCTTCGGACATCGGCTTCACAATGCAAATTGTTAAGCATGATTAAAAATACAAACAATTAAAAACATTCAATGTTTTCCTGAATAATTAAAAAATTGATTATTTTCTTGAATTACTACTTAAAGCTTGCCTTCACCGTTCAAATCACAACCATGTGTGTGTGTTTGTAGAAAAATGCCCTCTTTTAGAAAAAATATACTTTTTATTGCTGGCAACAGTATCCCAATTTTTATCTTACCACCTAATATTTCTTAATCTATTATTTTTTTAAATATTATATCTTTTTTTTATCAATTGCTGTTTCTGTTAAAAACATTTGAGTGTTGCAAAGCATGTTTTTCATAGATTCATTATCTAAAATTATGTAGGAGCATTTTCTTCAACATGTAGAAATTCTTGGTAACTACAAAAGTGAACTGTTATATTAAATGTGTTTTCTTGCTCTGAAAGACCACAGAGTTGACCGTGCAATTGGAGTGTGCAGGAAGGTTGTTAGTGCATTTCCTTCAGTTGGAAAAAGAGAAAGGATCTTGCATCTACACAGGCTGAGCTCGGCCTGCCCTCTCATCAACTCATTACAGAAACCCCCACCAGGTGGAATTCAAGACAAAACATGATTGAGAGGATTTTAGAGCAGGAGAAAGCCATAGCTCTGGTCCTTTGCTCTGACAAAAAAACTTGCCACTTTGTTCGTACGTGGCAAGATATTGAAGTCATGGAGTCCATAAATAAAGCTGTGGGTCCCCTGCAGGAGTTCAGGGATGCATTGTCGGGTGAAGCATACGTGAGTGTCTCATACCTCAAACCAGTTCTTCATCTGTTTAACAGTAGCATTCTACAAGCACCAGATGATGACACAGATTTAACGAAACACATCAAAAGCACAATACTGCAATACCTCAACAGCAAATACAGCGACCCTGACACAGATGAACTCCTAAGCAAAGCTTCTCTGATGGATCCTAGGTTCCGTACCACTTACATAGAACCTGACAAGTTGGAGTGGATCAAAGAAAGAGTTGTTGAAGAGATGACATCTTTGTTGCCAGACAGAAAACTTGAGACAACAGTTCAGATGACTCAGGATGTGGAGCAGGAAGAACTAAGACCAGAAGCTGGGTCCAAGAGGAAGAGATCCTTAGCAAGCTTTTTTAAGGAAACGGCTCCACAACCACAACTTGCCATTCAATCAGAAGAAGACAAAGTCAAAGCTGAACTGACAGCTATTTTGATGTCTCCTGATGTAGATCCAGATGCAGACCCACTTCAATGGTGGAAGGAGCCTGAGGCAAACTACCCCAAGCTCAGCAAACTTGCTAAAAAATACCTCTGTATTCCCGCAACAAGTGCGCCTTCTGAGCGGGTCTTCAGTGCCAGTGGGAACGTTTGAAGCCTGAAATGGTTGACAAACTGGTCTTCCGGTCAAGAAATCTGTAGTAAATCATGTTTTCAGTTTTCATGATGATGCAAAAAGTGCTGGTCTTTGTTAATCTTGTTGTTTGATTCACAAACTACTTCGTTCCTTTTACAAAAAAATGTATTTGCTCGTCTTTAACAGAATGTCTGTATTTGTTAAGATGTGACATTTTCTCACCTTGTATGTTCAAAATTGGTTTTATTGAAATTAAACTATATTTGCTTTTATTATTCAATCATATACTTTGCAAAGTTGTACTTCTACACCTTCTTGACCAATGTAAAGTACACTGAAAAAACAACTAGCCACAATGCAGGAATGTTTTAAAATACAAAAACTTTCCTTGTTTATGTTTTTTTTCTTAACTACTAATAAAGAGAATGTTATTTCAGTACTTTATTTTTGTAGTTATGTTTTAAGTTGACTAGTTAAGCAAAAAAAATCGAAATAGAAATCGTGAATCGGTCAAATGTTCTGGAAAAAATCTAGATTTGATTTTTTGGCTAAGTCGCCCAGCCCTATTAGTAAGTATAAATAAGTAAAACTAGAAGTAATACTACTACTAGGGCTGCAACAAACGATTATTTTGATAGTCGATTAATCTAACAATTATTAGACCGATTAATCGACTAATCGTCTTTCGTTTCGTTCTTTCGAACCACTGTAAAGGAAGGGGGTGCACAGTGGATTTACACCACAAGAAAAGAGAGGATCCTTGCAAAATGGAACGTTGCACAATAATCGTTTCACCTCAATTATTTTGTTTTTGTAATTGTTGAAGGCCAAAATTGACAATTTCGAAAAAGTGCACAGCCCTAGAAGTGGAGGATAATGATAATTTATCATTATCATCAATAAATGACAGGAAAAATAAACCGGTAGTAGGCTGTTTAAGCTGGAGATTGAGGCATTGAGGAAGATGTTCTGATCGACAGAGATCCCTGCTCTATTGAACAGTGCTACCCACTGCTTTGTATCAGCGCAGCGACTGGACTCACTCTGTACAAGATATGGCTGGGTATACCAATTTTGCATAAGTTGGTGGCTTCAAATGTCCGATCAGATTCCAGCTCAGGTGGCCTAAGCTAAATTGGGGATTGCACAGTGAACTGCTTATCGACTTATGTGGTGCATGGCTTTGAGGCTAGCTCTGCTTCGCTGCTTTCACGGCGTGATTTTATACTATTCCTCCTAGTCACGTTTTCATCATTATGTTAAGAGAACGCTCTTGATTGGGGACACCCAAGGTTACTATCATAACCTTGGTTCCCTGAAAGACAGGAACGAGACACTGCTTAAGCTTACATGTCCCTTTGTCAGATCACCCGTAATGTACTGTTCAGTATGATTCTGAGGTTATGCCACCCAGGGGGCATGCTATACTGTAGAGTGGCAATATCTCCAACCCTGAAGTGCCGTCTGGATCGTGCTTTTTCTGTCGCTGACCTTTAACTATAGAATACATCAGAACTGCCCCCACATTGTCTATTTTTAAATCTACACTTAAGATTTATTTTCTTTGGCCTTAATATTCATTGATCTATTGTTTTATGATTTAACTTTTTAGGAACTTTCGTCTATGTTACAGCTTGTGTCGTTTTGTGTTTTATTGATTGTAATTTTGTGTTGTGTGTTTAAAAAAGAATTGAATTCTGGGTTGAACTATCACTTTAAATGCACATTCATATTTTTATTCATATTAATTGACAGGGGGGATGCTCTGTTGTATTTTAAAGTGCATTTATTTGTTGGGTTTTATCTCTAATGTTTTTTTAGATGTTTTTCTTTCTCTCCGGTTATGATGCTTTGATGACGACCTTAAGTATGGGGCATTCGTGGCCTAATTGTTAGAGACTCGGACTCAAACCCAAACGTTGCTGGTTCGTGCCTCAGTACCAGCAGGGATTGTAGGTGAGGGAAGTGAATGCTCAGCGCTCTCCTCCACCTGTAATATCACAGCGGAGGTATTTATTTGTTGGATTTTATCTCTAATGTTTTTTAAATGTTTTGTGAGACCCTTGAGCAAGGCATTGTTCACCCCAACTGCTCCCCAGGCACCGCAGCAATGTCCAGTGTGTGTGTTATGCACTGCTGTGTGTGTGCACTCGGATGGGTTAAATGCAGAGCACAAATTCCGAGTAAGGAACAGCATACTTGGGCTCACATCATCAAATCTGTTTTCGTACCCCTGACAATAAAGTTTGAATATTTTTGACATGTGTATGTCAATGCACGTCTCACCTGTCTGCCTGAAGTTCTTCACCTGCAGATTGTTGCTTGTGCTTCCGTGCACGGGGCACAATGTTCATCCGGGCAAACTGCCGCTCATGAGGAGTGGGCTCATGAGAAGTCACCATATCCTCAATATCATCAACAAGAGAATCACAAGCAGACGGCATCATCTAATGCAAAAAAGAACAAATCATTATACATTAACACTGTAACTTCACACCCCAACATAACTCCAAAGCTTTATTAGTTTATTTTCAATTTAACAATTTCAGAAAACTATATCACATAGTATATTAAGTTATGGTATGGTTTATGAATTCAATATAGTTCGAGAATATTAAACAATATTAGAGTATGCAAATAAGAGTATTCTCCAATTTAATAGAGCGTACTACAGTAAGAACTAAAGCATCCTAACAGTAGCATGAAGTATTGTGGGATCACAGCAAAACAAACAAACGAGCAAGACACATAATGCCCATAGTGTACCGCCTTTTTTAGAAGGATTTCAATTATAAATAGACATACCAGGAGCACCAGGACTGACGTTTTTAATTTATTACAAGTAACGTTAACTTAAGGAGAAAAGCAACGCATTTCAACACACGCATTGCACTGGTGCGTGAAATAACCAGCGCGAGACTCCACGTGTTCGACTTAAACTATAAACTTTGTCTAAACTATCAGGAATGTAACACTTACCGAAGGTACGTATAAATGTGTATTACTGGGAAATGTTGACCAACTAGAGGATGTTGGGAACAAAACGCAAGTTGTTCTTCTCTTTATTCCTGTATGTTTGTGTTGTTTTGCTGTCAGGGCGCCATGCTGGTGTCTTGAATACTGACGCGCTACGGCAAGCGCGAGAGGACAACCTTCGAATGACTCAGAGTTACAACTTAAAAATACCACAAGAAAATACTTAATCAATTTGACAAAATAATTTGAGTCAAATAAATAAACGTATGTTTTCCTCACAACATTTCTTTGATTTAGTGACCGTTTGTCCCTCCGGAAATCATATGTAGCGAATAAACATGACAAGAGAAAAAATATAAATGTATAGGAACGGTAAAGGAATGTCTAGCTGTTTTCTTAAAAATTGTTCGTGTGTATATTTTAAAACGTTTTGAAAGCATTTTTGGATTCGAGTTTTTACAGTCACAATGTTAATGCAGTACAAAAACAGCTTCAATAGATGGCGCTGCAGCTTGCAGTATGGTTAATTTCTGCCCTGCCATGTAGTAGTGAGACATTTGTAGGCTTATAAATAAATCTATGTATAATTTGATATATATATTATTTTTATATTATATTCATATTACATATAAATAAGTCTATGAAAGACAAAAAACGGAATACCACAATAATATAGACCTTAAAAAATAAAGAAAACAATTAAAATACAATGCAGACTGGGCAGAAAACCAGAAAAATAGTTCAAGTCCAAGGATAGTTTTTACACATGACAACAGTGTTTTTTATGTAAGCTATACATTTTAAACCCATTGAAGAAGACTAGAAACAAAGACCTGACATCACCATACCAAATCTACATCTAAGGATTAATTGTCTTGCCATATTTAGCAAGCTGTTACACATTCCCTTTTTTCATCTCAGTGATTTAATATCACTGTTTTTCAACTTGTATTTCACACTGTATTTCAATTAAATAAAGATTCTAATTCAGATATTAAGTTTTGAAATGATTCCAAAAGGATACCAAGAACTCATGTAATTACAAAGAAAAACGAGTTCTTCAATGTTTTAATATCAAAAACACAAAATCTGCAAATGTTAATATAAATGTTTAATCTTTGTCTCGAAAACTCATTATAAGAGGAAACACCGCTAAAATCTAGTGGCCTATCTCTATATTTTGTGAATTTTTTTGTTGCCATAAATCATTATTAGTCACCTGTTATGGTTTGCAAATATCTAACCAATAAAAGTATTTAAAAAGTGCTTGTTAACTTTGACAACACAGTATTTTATCATTTAAAAGTACAGTGTTTTCTCAATTTCCTGAAAAACAGTGATTTCGGACATCTAAGATTTTGGTAGGACAACAATACTGCAATTTAGCATTTGAATGGCTATAATTCATAAATGCCTTGAAAAACGAACCTAAATTTGGTGAAATTTGGTGAAAAAACAACTGCTGTGTAATTGCAGACCCAAAAATAACTAATAGGATTAGTAAGTTATTTTAGACCAATAACATCATTATATTCTGTATTGTACTGGTCAAAGTCTAGGGGCTCGGACCTTTTCCGTGAAGGAAAAGATCATAATTTAAATGTGAAACGAAGAAAGGAATGGGCAGGTCTTTAACCCATGCACAATTTGAACAATGTTTGTGCTTGATGAGGGCTATAACTAAACTCTGTTCACTGTTAAAAAAAGTTAATATTCCAGAAGTTGGGGCATCAGATTTTTTTTTTTAATAATGTAACAATTATTTCTGTATTAATTTGACATTTATTACCACTTTTAAAAAATAATTATTCCTCAACATCCACATTACGTCCCAACTTAGGCGTGTACGTTTTACACTTGAAACATAAGATTAATTAACTAATAAATCATTCATCAACAATACTTAACTTGACTTGGCATCAAAGATTACATCAATGCATCAATGCATCAGTAAACATGACTGATTTAACCTTGAAAACAGACAATGATTTCCAGAAAAATCAAGCATTTTGTATTGTCAATCATTACCAAAATTATAACTCAATAAATATGGGGTAGACTTGGCCCCATCTGAGCAGTTTCAACATGGTAAGACTCCATTTAAGTCTCCAGGTAAGATTACTTTAATGTTATTTAATTTGCTTTGTATTTTTGAAACTTTACTTTACTTCTAGGACTAACTATCAAAGTACAATCAAAGTGTCTTTATAAGTAATTTCAACTTAATATTTTTAATTTTGGCAAACAGTTGAGTTATTATTACAATAAGTTTTAATGTAAAGACATTGACAAGTTGATTGTACTGAAAAAACTAAGGCAGGAAAACAAATGTTTTACAGTGCACATTTAGAATATTAACTAATATTGTAAAACACACGTAATTATTTCAATAGAACATAAAAATTCCTAAAACATGATGGATGAGGATGCAGATGCAGTTGGTGTTGTTGGCATTGGATGCCATTTCCCTGGAGGTACTGTAAACGTAACAATGTACAGAAATGTACTGTTTTTGTGATATCCTTTAATAAAGTAGTATAACAGTGTTGCTTGTTTTAGGTGAGGGACTTGAAAACTTTTGGAGGGTCCTTTTTCATGGAAAGAACTGTGCCAAAAAAATACCAAATGACAGATTTGACCTCACTCAATGGTACGATTCAGATGACACTAAGCCAGGAAAGACATACACAGCAAAAGCAGCACTTATTGATGGGTAAGACTTCGATTCTTATTCACTTACACAAATAAATGAATACTCTATAAAACTATTGTGTGTATAACAATTAGCAATCAATGCCACTTCTTCCACTTGTATGAGAGCCTTCAATTACATAAACATTATGAGAATAAAATTGTAAGGGTAGCTATTGAAATCAAATCACAAAAGTATAACAATTTTAAGCACGTTTGAGTCCACACATTACAAAGAGCAAGCTATTTGGGAAGTTTGTCTGGCATGTTTGAATCTTTGATTTAATACTGTATTTGGGCAAATCAATAACAGTTATTTCGAGACAGTGGAAAGTAAACAAGTGATCCTCAAAAACATATTGATTTGTTTGTAGAGTTATCCCTTGGATAATAGGCTTATATCAGTAGCGAACAATCAGACTCCTCTGTGATGACCTAAACTATCGTAAAAAATATATATTTTTAAACTTTAAAATATTATTTTTAATAAAATTAGACCGATTTTCTCTATTAGATTTGATATTTGAGATCCTGGATCAATGCGGACTCTATCCACGATCTCATTTGCAAGTCATGATCACAGAGCAGTCGCAGTTCTGCAGTGTCTTACGCTGTCTGAGCAGCCTGCACATGCTGCAAGAAGTCGAACGTATACTCACACGGGGTCAGGGTGACAGTACAGTAAATCAATGGAAAAATCAATTTTGAGTGACATTAAAACTGACCAATTCTATAATAAAAATAAAATAAAAATCTAAATAGCCGCACTTCACGATCTGAGGAGTTGTTCACCAACAGCCTCGTAAAGCTGAAGAAGCACTTGAAGTTGGTTCGTCAACCACCAAAAAAACTGCAAAAGAAATGCGGAAACCGTCATTCAAAACAGCATGTGGATGAACTTGTTTTCAAGTCTTGGTAAAAAAAGAGAAAATCTGATAAACATTGTTCAGAACAAAAGGAGAAAGACTATGTTATCAAGTAATTTGAAATTCAAATTGTAATTTATTTTATGAATTATAAGGCCGCCCTGCCTCAATTCATTCCGGTTGCTGATGTGCACATTTGTTGCTTAACATTAGCTTTGTTTGAGAGTGATTTTGACTGTGTTCGGAGCTAAATTGTAAAATATTGTGCATATTTGCCATTATTCTGCATAACAGTGAGATTTTATCAGATAAATGGTAAATTTACTACAGTCAGTTCCATACGTTTAGTTCACTTTAACATTACCAGTTTAATATAAATATTTATTATAATCATAGTTTATTCGCTGGTGAATCTCTGTTTACTGTCTGTTAGTGTAGCACCGATTCCGTAGCTGAGAGCACTCTCATGAGGTGTCGATTTTTAAACTGCCATTGTGTACGTTCGTCTGTGTTGGTTTTAGGATCAGACTGGGAGGCAGTGTCTTTCATGTGGGTAATTATTCCGTTGAAGAGCACATACACGCGACTTACTAATAATGATTTGTATTTCTATTGTGTGCTATTTTGGTGATAACTGTCTTGCTGTGTTCGGCTTGTTCTGTTTCAAGTCTGGAGTAGCATTGTAAATGTATTATATGGTAAGTGTAATGGTATAATGATGTAGTCCGACTTCTATAGGAAAGCACAGTACTGTGGTAAGCGGGTGTGTGTTGGGGGGGAGGGTCGCGCATGAGCAGATGGCCAAGGCTCAAACATCACGGTTCGCTACTGCCCTATATAATTTCTGAGTATGCAATATCTTCAAAGAAAATAAGCCCAATTGAATATTTTCTTTTTATCTTGTCTAGGATAAATGAGTTTGACCACAAGTTCTTTGGCATCACTGAAGCTGAAACAGCCAATATGGACCCTCAGCACAAACTTTTGCTGCAGTGCACCTACAGAGCCTTAGAGGATGCTGGGATACCAATGGAAAAGGCCAGTGGAACAAGAACAGGAGTGTTTTTGGGTAAGTAATATATGCTTAATTGATCTGTTCATGTTTTGATTCACATCAATTGACAGGTAAACCTCAAGTTTCATCAAAAATGGAACACGACTCCAAGAATAAGCATCCACTGTGCATTGCTTTATATGGATCATTTGTTTCAGTTTAAAAGCTTGCAATCATACAATCACAGTCATAGGTCAAACATATGTGTAAGGTCTTTAAGTAAGGGCTGATGTCTGGGAGGTTGTTCCAAATTACACCAAATAAAAAACAATTGCTTTTCTTTGATACTGAGAGGGATATTTACCACTGTTTTAGACAGCCTGTTTATTATGCATTTTCTCTTCTTTAGGTTTGATGAACAGAGAATTTGAGTTGGCCTCAGTGAGAATTAACCCAAAACACATAGATCACTACTCTAGTACTGGTACAGCTATGAGCATAGCTGCCAACCGCATCTCCTACATATTTAACTTTACTGGTCCTTCACTGTCCATTGACTGTGCCTGCTCCTACTTACTTGTTGCCCTTCATTTTGCGTGTCAGGCCATGAAACAAGGTAAACTTAAATACATGTCATTTTTAACATATGAGAGATCATTTCAGAGTCATGTTCAGTATCTTTGGTAAATTAGTTTGTCTGGGTTATGTCATACTTAACCTGATGTCATACATAACTTAATTGGGTACTACCTGTTTCAAGAAAATCTTTTGCTTGTTAAAACCAAATCATTAGGTTACTGCCATATGGTGGCCATAGGTTGCCAGAGGTGGCAGATTGTAAAGCTTGGTTGAGAAAATTTGTAACAAAAGTGGCCAAATGCGGTTGGCAGCTATGCTTTGAGATTTTTGAGACTGTGTGCTTGTTTTTGTTCCACTCAATAGGTGACTGTGAAATGGCTGTGTGTGGAGGTGTGAGTTGCATGTTGGAGCCAACAGTGTTTGTGGCTCTCTCCAAGGCAAAGATAATATCCCCTGAAGGCACCAGTAAACCTTTCAGTAGAAAAGCAGATGGATATGGGAGAGGAGAAGGCTGTGGGGTTGTTGTTCTAAAGCCTCTGAAAAAGGTAAACAAACATCAGCTTGTTTACATAAGTATGACAAAAATGTAGCTAATGAACCACTGAAAGCAACAACCCCATGTGTTATCTATTTTGACAGGCTCTTCAAGACCATGATCATATCTGGGGCATCATTAGCAAAACAGCAGTAAATCAAGATGGCCACACTGTTAGCCCTATAACCAAACCATCCATGATACAGCAAGAGGAGCTACTTAGAAAAATCTACTCAACAGACACTGAACTGACTAGTGTCCAGTACATTGAGGCTCATGGGACAGGGACTCCAGTTGGAGATGCAGTTGAGGCAGGTAGTATTTTGAAAGTCATTGCCAAAGCAAGACCTCATGAATCTGGACCACTCATCATTGGTTCTGTTAAGAGCAACATTGGACACACAGAATCTGCAGCAGGTGTGGCCGGACTTATAAAGATTCTCTTGATGATGAAGCATGAAACATTTGTGCCCTCAGTGTTCTACTCAGAAGATAACTCCAGCATAGACACTAAATCTCTCAATTTAAAAATTCCCACCACAGCAGAGAAATGGCTCACTGATAATGCTGTGAGAACGGCTGGAGTCAATAATTTTGGGTTTGGTGGAACAAACGCACATGCAGTAGTCAGACAGTATGTGCAGTCAAAGAGAACAATAAATCAGATCATTAAATCACATCAGTTCTTTGTGCTTTCTGCAGCCTCTGAAAAATCACTCAAAATGATGATGGAAGATACTGCAGAACAGATTAGTGTTGGGACTATAACAGATCTACAATCTTTACTGTTCACATCTGCCTGTAGAAGAAGTCATCTGAAACACAAATACAGGAAAGTTTTTCAGACATCGTCCTTGACAGACCTGAAAGAGACACTTACTGCTGCCGTACAGAAAAAGCTTGTCCCTTCAAAGACAGACTCCAAGTTAGTCTTTGTGTTTTGTGGGAATGGAGTAACTTATCCTGGTATGTGCAAGCAGCTCCTAAAACAAGAACCTGTTTTTAGAGAAGTTGTGGAGAAGATCGAAACCCTGATGCAAAGCTACACAAGTTTGAACCTGATGGAGAAGTTAGAAAGTAAATCTGATGACTTCACTGACCCAAAAGTTGTCCAGCCTCTCCTGTTTGCTATTCAGGTTGCTATTACCAGCCTTCTCAAGCACTGGGGCATCCATCCTGATACTGTTCTGGGGCACTCTATTAGAGAGGTCGCTGCAGCTCATTGTTCTGGTTTGTTGTCACTCCAGGATGCAGTTAAAGTCATCCACTATCGCAGCTCCTTGCAAAGCACTGTAACAGGAGGGAAGATGCTGGTTGTCAGTAATATGGCTGTTTCTGAAATCATGAAACTTCTTCCATCTTATTCAGGAAAGGTTTATTTGGCTGCTTACAACAGCCCACAGTCGTGTACCCTCTCAGGAGATGCAGATGATATTGACAGATTTCATAAAAATTTAAGCAACTCAGCAAAAGAAAAAGATCTGTTCCTTCACGTTCTTGATGTCCCTGCTGCCTTTCACAGCCACATGATGGATCCCATTGTATCTAGAGTGAAAGAGAATATAGCCTCATTACAGGGACACAATCTGGTGACAGAATTGTTCTCAACAGTAACAGGTAAAAGTCTGTGCTCCTCAGATTTTATTACCGGTGAATACTGGGCAAGAAATATCAGGGAGCCAGTTGCATTTGAACAAGCTGTAAGGTCAGCAGCTAAAAACAAGAGTAATGTGATCTTTGTTGAGATTGGCCCTAGAAGATCTTTGCAGAGGTACATCACAGAGACTCTGGGAAATGACGTTACTGTGCTTCTCTCTGTACAGCCAGATAAGGATCACGATACAATGCTTGCTAATGCATCCAAATTGTTTGAGCTCGGAGTCAATGTGGACTGGGAAATGTTTTACAAGGATTTAAAGACTGAACCAATTCCTTACCCACGCTATCAGTTTGACAATGTGAAGAAAGATGTCTTCTCCTCTAATGTCCAGTTGGCTACTTCTACCAGCAACCATCCAGTTATTACACCACTGAGTTCAGACAGATCAGTGTTCAGCTGTGATTTATTATCTGATTCAGTGGCCATCCTTCAGGACCACAAACATAAAGGTGTTGCCATCCTCCCTGGAGCATTTCATGCTGAATTGGGCCTAGCAGCTTTCATGATGTATGCAAAACCGAAGGTCCCAGAAATTTGCTGTGGGGAGGAATTCAGAGAGTGTTTGTCTGTTTTGAAGATCCCAAAAACATTATTGTCCCAGCTACATGACTATTACCTTCACCCTGTTGTCTTGGATTACTTGATGCAACTTACTACTGGAACTATTATACAAAGGTTTTCACCAAGACCTCAGTTTCCTGCAAAAATAGGTAGCTTGACTGTATTTGAACCATTGCAAGAGGAGATGGTTATATATTTGAGGGAAACATATAGAGGGGATGATGATTTCGACGTTTGTGGCTGCTTAACCAACAAACAAGGCAAGGTTTTGGTGGAGCTCAGCCATGTGCAGATCAAAATGTTGGGAAGTCGTTCTTATGTAGTTGATGAATACTTCTACCACAACAGCATCAGCATCACGGCTGAAGATTCCACATTGAATACATCAATCAAGGCACTGGTCTTTTCTGATGAAATAGGAATTTCTAAAGGTTTGCAACAGTACCTACACCCAGCATCTAAATATATAAGTTCCTCAAATAGCAATACAATGTTGGAATGTGGACCTGAATTACTTTGGTCAAAGCTGAAAATTTCAAATGTGAAGAAAAACTTCCAAGAAATTTTGTTCATGTGGGTTGATGCAGACCTAACATCTCTCAAATCAGAGAATGTATTGGACAACATGGCAGGTTGTTGTGAAATTTTCAGAAAGATTGTTGGATATCTCAAGGCTATTAATTTCCCCGGTGCCATCAGAGTTATAACCTATAGGTCCTCTGAGAGTTTAGTGGATTACATCAGTCCTGGGTTTGTACTGTTGGGTATGACAAGAGCATGTGCAGCTGAGTTGTCAGAACTCTCATTTCAGCTGATTGACTTGGGATCTGTTTCCTCTGAAGATATCAAAGCATTGGCTCAGGTCCTCAGATCATACCCCTGCAGCAAATATCCAGAGCTGATAGTGAAAGAGGGCACAATTCTCAAACCTGAAATCATCCACACACCATTGCCAATCATGAAGAACACACCAAAAAGTGTCCACATGTTGCATGATGAAGTCTTCACCTTGCAAACATCTGATCCATATGAAATAATAAATATATCAGCTACACAAGTGGACAACTCAGTTGAACCAATTCAGCGACAAAACATTGAGATTCAACTCAGTAAAATTTGTGTGCATTCATCAGACTACTTTCCTGTCAGCACCTCTGAATACACTTATGGTCAGACAATATATTGGAGCAAGCACACAACTCAAAACCACAAACTTTTAGCCCTTGATTTCAGTGGGATTGTCACAGCTGTGGGTAAGGATGTTGAGAAAATAAAAGTTGGGGACCATATTGTGTGTTGTTATCCTGTGGCTGCCACCTCCAAAGTCATTCTCCCAGCATCTGTTTGCTACAAAACAAAAAGACTTTCATTCATGAAGGACAACCCTTGTGTCTCCTTTTTGGTCCTGGCCTGGGAGATTCTGCATGAAATTTTACCAAACGCCAAACATCAGAGGAAATTAGGCATTTTCTCGAGTGTTCTTGACTCATCTTTGATGAAGGTTTTAACTACCTCTGCAAACAAATCAGGTTGGATCATCAGAGTGAGCACACGGGAGGATCGATCAGATTGCTTGCGATTTTAGCGAGGTTGAAGGAGCTGTTCTTCTTCCTCCATATAATGAAAGGATAATTGAAACAGTTACCAAACATACAGTCATCAAAGATGTTGTTCTTGTCTGTGACAACCAGCCGGACTTTCCTGTAGATCCAAAAACATTCAGATGTACCAAGGATGAAGTTCACATCCATTTCCTCTTCATGTCTCAAATAATGGAGAAATGGTCTCTGCATATAAATATGCCAAAAGTCTACTGCTGGCTGAAATCCATGCATTTGGACAGAAAGTCTTTGGCTTTCAACACAACAACCTTTCAAAGAGGGAATTCTCAAGACATTGATCCCCTCCCAGGCAGTGCTGCCCTCTGGGTCGTCAGACGGGTAGTGTTCAAAGACAGGGAGAATAAAAGGAATTTTAACAGTCTTTTCAGAGGCAGTCCTGTGCTTTACATAGGCCTTATGGGCTAGATCCCGCAGCTGTTGAGTGGTCATGGTGCGGGGGCATGCAGTGACTCCTAAGTGATGGCTCACGCTAGGATGCAGGTTGCGCAGGAAAAGAGTTCTAAAGTTAAAATCCTCCTCCATCTCTGGCTCATTTCTGGCACCAAAGTAGGTTCGTCTCAGCCTGTTATAATAGGCCTGTGGGGTTTCGAGATGGCCCTGTTTAAGGTCCATGGCAGCAACAAGTCCCTGTTCAAACTCTGGGTCTGAAAACTCCTTTATTAGAGCCTGCTGCAGTTGCTTGTAATCCCCTTTGACAGTGTCTGACTGCCGGTCCAGGAAGCTGCGCACCTCGCGGCTGGAGGTAATCCTGAGCAAGTACGGAGTGTCTCTGGTGGAAACATTTGCCATGTTTTAAAGATGAAAGTTAATATCCTGCAGGTAGGAGTGTATGTCTTGTCCTCCTGCAGGGTTTGGGGTAAACGTGGGGATGTTCCTGGCCAGTTTGTCAAGGTCCTTTGGAGCCATGCAGTGGGTTGTTGTAGGGATTTGCTGAAGATGCTCCCATCCCACAGTGGCGGTTAAGGGCTCTTGGATACTGGCAGGTGATGTCTTTAACCGCAGGCTATCAGCTTCCTCTTTCCCGGATGATGCTTGGCTGGGAAGTCTGGTCCTGCTTATCAGGGGAAGTTCAGCGGTGGCTCTTCCCCCCCTTGGTTCAGCTTGAAATTGATAGGCGTACTTTAGTTCTCTTTGCACGGTATCAATTTCCGTCTGGAGTTGGTTGTGCTGATGGGCCAAGGCTTGGGCTTCTGCTCGGGCTGCTTGAAAGTGTTTTTCAGAGGCTTTGAATTTTGCCTCCCTCTCTTTCAGTTCGGTTTCAGCCCGTCGTAATAGAGTCTCTGCTTTCTGGAGCTTGCATTCCAGGTCCTTGTGGGCCTGCTTCTCCAACCGTTCTCTGTGCTCGATGTCTGTACGGAGGTCGGTTACGGTATCTTGGAGCCTTTGCACCTCCTCCTTTAGCTCTGGGTGCCGCTCACTCCGTTGCCAGCTCCTGGGCCTCCGGGGTCAGTTGATCTAGGCGGTTCTGGGTGTCTGCCTGGTTCCTGCGAGCTTCTTCAGCATGAAGCTTTAGTGCTGCTGTCTCTTGCTCCAGGAGGGTGACTTTCCATCGCTCAGCTTCAACTGGACGATGAGGTTGTGGGCGAGGGCACCGCTGATCCTAGCCAGCTCCTTGTGGGTGTAGCTCTGTGTTGGATCGGGGGCCATCAGGCGGTTCAAGTCGTCATCCAGCTGCTCACGGCTCAGGTCCTGTAGATCCCTGGTCGCCTCGGGCAGAAGGGCCTCCGTCATTGCGGTCAGCCAGACCTCTCGCTGGTCCCAGTGGGTGGCAGGGCTGGATACTCTGGACATGCTGGCACACTGGGTCGAGAGAGAAGAGCACAAAAGGCCAATGCAAGTCCCTACAAGTTCAGTGATCTCTATAACGCTTCTATGCTATGTGTTGTGCAGCTAACTGGGTGAACAGTCAGTGGCGTAACTCAAACGCCTATTTAACCTAGCGGTGAATTGGCAGGGTGGATAGAAGGTGTGAGTGAGTGTGTGTGGGCCCAGGGAAATTGATGGAGTAAATGTTTCGATGGGTCTAAACTTACGGTGTCATTCTAATGACCGGGGAGTTTACTTCATCAACAAATTACTGAGAATTCCCTGATAGCTCATGCAGATTCAGTCTTCCAGAAAACAACAAGTAAAACCAAATTAAATCAATAACAAAACAAAATAAAGAGATAGAAAAGGGGCAAGAGAGGGTTGCTTAACTTGGCTCCGCTGGTTGGGAACCCTAGGGTTATGACGGGGCTTGCAGGTAGGGGGCGCTATGGTGTCATATAGCCTAGGGTGGCACCTAAGCTCAAAAACAACAGGGAAAGACTAAACAGTTTAAACTCGGGGGAAGGGAGCGTTCCTACTTCCCTTTCTGCCTGTAGAAAATCTGTAGGGGCTGTACCTTATTTGCATAGACCTGGCGTGAAGTGAGGGCTTCCAGATGGGTCCCAGGTAAACAAATCCAACTCTCCAGCCTTTCCGGACACACAGCGGCAAACAACCCAGACCCCTCGCCCTATGCGCCACTCAGGTGCGACCACTCAAACAGTTACAACTCTCAGCACAACGTGGCCGTACCGAGTAGGTGACCGGTTGGCGGGCACAGAGAAAAATTGGGGTTTTACCCGGGGGTGCCACTCGCAACAGACAAAGCCCGTAGGCTTTTCTTCCCGCTAAATGGCACTTCCCGGCGTTTAATACCCCAAAATTTGCTGCAGTGCACCAGCCAACGCTGTTGATCCCCCACTAAACATAGGAGTGCCAGTGGCTGAAAGTCTCCCTGCGTGCGGTCACCTAGAGTCGGGGACAGAGGTATCTGAGCAATCCACCACCAGTGCCAGGCACGCCAAGAGAGCCGGATCCACTCACAAGGTACCCCTGAGGAGAGCCGTCACTCCGCTACCCAGGTGTGCTAAGGGAAATGCTACCTATAAGGAAACACAAAGGCTGAACAGGGGTAGAATTAATGGCATTTAATCCTTTAATCAAATCAAATTATTGATGTTCCTAGGTAGGGGGCTGTATAGAGAGTAATAAGGAAATGAAAACAAATAAACCTACAATGTTTAAAACTGAAAACAAAATAAAAACAAGTAACCTGAAAACTAATTATTATTATTATAATAATTAATTAAACTGAAACTCAAAATCAAATAAATAAAAATAAACTGAGAAGTCAAAACAACAAAATGGAAATGAGAGAAGGTAAGGAAGGAAGAGACTGACTGAGAGGACCCACAAGGTGGGCGTGTCGAGCCACGCCAAAAGGAAGTCAGGGAGGAAGGGGTGGAGCTAGGAAAGTGTTTGTCACCTACAACACACTACACTGCCCTCTGGTGTTAGTAAGTTGTAACACCATATCCTCCGACTTCAACGTGATATACGTCTCGCGTTGACACAAAGACTTTAACAATCACTTTAATTTGAACATTCAAGCGGCGATTGCTGTAGAAAAGAATTTACATCTAAAAATAAACGTCAAAACACAAATCAACCAATTACTTTCCGAACTGGGTCTACAAGACAGTGATGTTATAGAATTTGACGTCAGATTTATATAACTTCAAATCAAATTGCCCGCTTTGGGGGGCGTCACAGATGGTGACGTTCGATCTCGGCGGATCTAAGCTACGCGTCAGTTCACTACCTGAACGCGTGCGGCAGGATCTCTTCGCTGCCCAAACACTGAGTTTAAAACACACAGTCATACAAAACAAACACACAACGGGATTTCTTCGCCGTCGTACAATTAACTTGATCAAGATTTTAAAACACTTCCCTTTTAACGTTCGTCATCTATTGTTTAATTCCACAGCATCCAGTAAAGTAAAGTACAAAAACAATATCCTTACGCCTTGTTTACGAGGAAACAAAAAGCACGCATTAGCTAGCTGGCTAATGGTTCAACTTCGGGAAGCGGTGTATATTTAGCTGAACCCTCATTGGAAAATGCATCAATGGCTTTACATCAGTCTAAAATACACAAAATTCGGCCGTATACATGAAACAGGCAGGAAATCCGCTCCGCAGTTTCCTTCGCGCTAACAGAGGATTTCTTCGCTCAAATTAGGGCGGACAACAATATCTCGTGACTCGCTATAAAAGGTTTCCTCGTGATATAGGGTCAAATTTGAAATAGCAGTTAGCTCGCTCATCATCAACAGTGACTGGAATTTCCTGAATTGAAACTCAGAGTGTGTTTCGGCGCAGTAATTTAACTATTCAAATTCATTCATACAAATAGCGAGTTTTACGTTTCGCTCAGCGCGCATTACCGTTACACACAAATGCAGACACAAAATGAAACTGAAACTGGCTTTCCTCACAAACAACGTTTAAAACTGCCCGCGCATTCTCCACCAATTATGTAGTGTATTTCGGGGAAAACTATGAGTTTGATCACAGTAAAATACGGATAATTAATGATGATTAATTATACCTATCTTATACACCTCGTCCAGCGAGTGATCAGCAGATCGTATATCAAATCTAAGAAATATTACTTTCCTGGCCTTGGAAACATAACAATCTTACTGTAGTACAGTACCGCTCCAGATATTATAACGAAATCAAGCAATTTAAGTGACGTTAACATGTGATAAAATTACACAGCAACAGTTTAATTGTGGATAACAAATGCAGGTTTATTTACTACACTAAAGGGGAAACAAACGACTGACTAACAAAATAACAAATGCTAACAAACAAAACATGAAACATAAATGCAGTAAAGAAAGGTAAGAAATAGACAAAGAGTTGCAGTTTTACAAACAGCTATTCACATTTGCATGAACCATCGAGGATAATCTCCTTTTGTAAAAAGGGGTTAAAGCTTAAATGCAGCTTTTCAGGATATAGTTGATACTTGCATTGGTTCCCTGAGTGTGCTGGGACAAGTTCTGTGCGCGTTGAAAAGGTTCTATTAGTCCTGATGGTTTCAAAGCAAGCGGGTGAGTCCGTCTACTTCTTTCTTGGAGCCGGATTGGCTGACGAAGGTAGGACGAAGTTAGCCGATGTAAACTGCCGGATGAACTGTCTCCAAGGGAGAGACAGGTCTCGGTGACGTGCCGGGCAGGAGCGCGAGGACACGAGATGAGCCGAGCATCGATAGCTCAGTTTACGGCTGTTTTAAGCTTGACGGGTTCACGCCCTTCAAAGTGAGTTATCCAATCTGATGAGCTGATTTTGGAGCGAAACAAAGTTTCTTTGTTTTGCTTAGTAGCTCATTTGCATTCAGGATCACTTAGAGGTTTGGTGCTGTAAAACTCTTAGAATGACATAAAATCGATAGGATCGAAAACACGTTATTGTGCTATACATCATCTTTCCAGTAATGAAGAGAGAAACATTTAGATATAAAACATGCCAGGGTTATAAGTACATTGACCTGAAGTTTGTACAAGAATGAAAATATAAGAAGAATACAACTAAACACACATGCTTTTGAGGTTATAGGTGAGGCCGAATAACATGGGAACAAACATACAATGTGGAGATATAGAGGAATATCCATTTAGAACATTCCTTTGTGGATAAGGAGAAAAGACTTCCAGATTTCCAGAGGAGGTTAAAACCTAGGCCACATTCCTTTTAGAGCAAATGGTCCATCGTTGGAGAAGCACCCCATCCTCCCGTTGGGACTTTGAAGTCCAAGGGAGGTGTTAGAAACTATCCTGAGCAAATGGAATATGCTTAAGAGAGAGCAGTTGGATCAGACTTGCTGGCACCGGTTAGGCTTGCTACTGAGAGGTGTTAACGACCCCAAATGGTCACCTTTGATCTGCCCAAGATCCTACACGGGGAACCAATCAGAGTATTTCGGTAGGAGGCACTTTATTTGGACCAGAAGAAATTCAGTTGTTTTGTTAGAAGAAGGACAGCAGTGAACAACAGACTTGAATTATGTGAAATATAAAGCTTTTTTTATTAGAAACATGAACATCCATTGTTAAACACAGAAAAAACATAATCAAATCCTCTAAAACCGCAAAAGACTGGGTCCTCTAAATAATCATTCAAAACGTTCGTTAAATTAAAGTATGCAATAGCAAAATGGTCCCTGTCATTGTTTTAATATTATACTATTATGTTGTTCATAAAGATTATTGGTGCATTATTGTGTATCTAAGGTTGATTAATTTAATATACAGTTTGGCTGTTTTAATCTTCATAAATAAATCATATCCTCTAAAACCAGTGGTGGTAAGTAACGAAGTAAAAATACTTCGTTACTTTACTTAAGTATTTTTTTCGAGGATCTGTACTTTACTTGAGTAATTTTTATTTGCATCTACTTCCACTCTTACTCCACTACAATATTAAAGACAAAGTTTACTTTTTACTCCGATACATTTCGACATGCCCGCTCCAAGTATTTTATTACACTGGCTTTCCAAACCAATGAAAAACTGGTTTATCTTTTGAAAAAAAAAAAGACACGCAAGCTTTTTGATATTGCCAGCATACGCTAAGCAGTCAGTTCGCCACTGCGAAGTGGAAGATGATGATCGCAGCAGTAACCGGTGAAGTGCGCGTGAATCAAATTTCAGCATTCAAAACTTCACCTTCAAATCTGAGAAAACACATTGAGGTGAGTTGACGTTAATGTTGTCACTATTTTTAGCCAAGTGATTTCACATTGAAACGTGCGTTGTAAACGGCTAGCTAACGTTAGTCAAGTTAGCTAACGGCAACGCATATTGATAGCTAACGGTGGCAGACTTGGGGTTGTGTGGGATTAAACTGAATACAGGAGAGAAACAAGCTAGTAAACTCAACCGGTTCTCCCTGCATGCTGCCGATCGGTCATGATTGCTCCAGTCGGGTGTAGACTTGAATCTGACTAGTCAGGCTAGTCACACTAACGTTAGCTCAGTGTTTCCCAAACTTTTTTCTTTCGCAGCACACTAATGTTATGGAACACGTCTATCGCAAGTTCAACCCCTATACTGCGTTAGGTGCTTCATTGTCTTTATGATTGCAATTCTAACAAATTCTTAATTGCAGTATCTAATCTTATCATTTGTTCAATAAAAACATTGCATATCACTCCGAAAACAATTGATCTGCTTAATTATTTCAATACAGTTAATTGTAATATTTACTTTTTACTTTCGGTACTTAAGTACTTTTTAAATCGGATACTTTTGTACTTTTACTCAAGTGATGTTTGAATGGAGGACTTTCTACTTTTACTGGAGTCATTTTTTATTTAGGGATATATACTTTTACTCGAGTATAACTTTTGAGTACTTTTACCACCCCTGTCTAAAACAAAAAGTTTCAAAAAGTCAGAAATATCTCTGATGTGTACCGCTCCTGTTCGCTTCATGGACATACAGTTGTGTTCAAAATTATTCAACCCCCAATGCTGTAAATGGTTTTAGGGAATTTAGTGTACATTTGTAATTGTATTCAGAATGAAATCCTACAAGGACTTCTTAAAGAACCATATGCAACTAAAATGACATCAATTAGTTTTGAAATACAGTAGTAAATGTTTCTTTTGTGAATTCTTCATTGACATAATTATTCAACCCCTTAAAGACTACCACTCTGAAGAACAGAGGTTCAATGAAGTGTTTTCAATCAGGTATTGAAAACACCTGTGGATATCAGGGAGCAGCAATAAAGCCTAATAAGCACCAATTAGGCAGCTTTAAAATGACTGTGATACTCAGCTCCTTCTAGACATTTACTGGTGTGGTTACAAACATGGTGAGGTCAAGAGAATGGTCCAGGAAGACAAGAGAACAGGTGATTACTCTTCACAGGAAGGGCAATGGCTATAAGAAGATTGCAAAGATGTTAAACATACCAAGAGACACCATAGGAAGCATCATTCGCAAATTCAAGGCAAAGGGCACTGTTGAAACGCTACCTGGTCGTGGCAGAAAGAAGATGCTGACTTCGACTGCTGTGCGCTACCTGAAGCGTAGAGTGGAGAAAAGTCCCCGTGTGACTGCTGAGGAACTGAGAAAAGATTTGTCAGATGTGGGTACTGAAGTTTCTGCTCAGACAATACGGCGCACCCTGCGTAATGAAGGCCTCCATGCCAGAACTCCCAGGCGCACCCCCTTGCTGTCCCCAAAGAATAAGAAGAGTCGACTGCAGTATGCCAAAAGTCATGTGGACAAACCACAGAAGTTTTGGGATAGTGTTCTGTGGACTGATGAAACAAAATTAGAACTGTTTGGGCCCATGGATCAACACTATGTTTGGAGGAGGAAGAACAAGGCCTATGAAGAAAAGAACACCTTGCCTACTGTGAAGCATGGCGGGGGATCAATCATTCTTTGGGGCTGTTTTACTTCTGCAGGTACTGGGAAGCTTCAGCGTGTGCAAGGTACCATGAATTCTCTTCAGTACCAGGAGATATTGGATGACAATGTGATGCAGTCCGTCACAAACCTGAGGCTTGGAAGACATTGGACCTTTCAACAGGACAATGATCCCAAGCATACCTCCAAGTCCACTAGAGCATGGTTGCAGATTAACGGCTGGAACATTTTGAAGTGGCCATCGCAGTCACCAGACTTAAATCCGATTGAGAACCTCTGGTGGGACTTAAAGAAAGCAGTTGCAGTGCGCAAGCCTAAGAATGTGACTGAACTGGAGGCTTTTGCCCATGATGAATGGGCGAAGATACCCGTAGATCGCTGCAAGACACTTGTGTCAAGCTATGCTTCACGTTTAAAAGCTGTTATAACTGTAAAAGGATGTTGTACTAAGTACTAAGATTGAATGTCACTTGGGGGTTGAATAAAACTGATAATGATGTGAGCTCAGAAAAGATATTTGTGGTTATTTCATTATAAATGTTATGTTATATTTGTCTTACCTACACGTGCCTCTTTGATTTAATTGTAAGCAGGATGACTGAATGATCATGATCATAATCAATGTCAAACCGACCAAAACAATCAATTTCAGTGGGGGTTGAATAATTTTGAACACAACTGTATAAGGCTGTGTCCTTTAAAGACCGAATCCAGGTTTTGAAGTTTGCGACATCATAAGGTTGAGGCAAATTGAGACACAGCTTAAGTCATGTATACTTACATATACAATTAGTCATTTAGCAGACGCTTTAATCCAAAGCGATTGACAGATGAGGGAAACAATGGAATCAATCGGAGTAAGTCCAATAAAAAACTAGTCTAGTTTTTTTTTTGAAAGTAGAAAAGAGATAGAATTCAGAACTGATCGGTCAGGTGTTGACGGAAGAGATGTGTTTTCGGAAGATTCTTAAAGATTTCAACAAAATCTGCTGGTCTTGCAGCAGCGGGCAGATCATTTCATAAATGTGGAACCAATCCAGAGAAGGTACGTTAGACAGATTTTTTAGCCTTGGGATCGCACAACAAGACGTCGTTCGTTTGCAGAGGGTAGGGATTTGGCGGGTACATAAGCCTGCATTAGTGAGTGAAGATAAGGGTGTGCCAAATCAGTGGTGGTCTTGTACATTTACATTTAGTCATTTAGCAGACGCTTTTATCCAATGCGACTTACACAGAGTTTCGGGAGCAATAAGCGATATGTCATACAGGAGCAATAATACAGTAGGTGCCAATGCAAAGTTGCTGGTTTCAACAAAAGCTAGACCACAACGTGTTGAGAGAAAGGATTTTTATTTTATTTTGTCATTTGTCATTTTATATTTGTCAACATTGACATTTGTCTGTCAAGTATTTACAGAAGAAATGGGTTTTAAGTCGTTTTTTTAATGTTGTGAGAGATGTGGTTGACCGGCCCTGTTAGGAAGACTGTTCCACCATGAAGGAGTTGTGAATGAGAATGCGCAGGAACGTGATTTACTGCCGTTATGGGAAGGCAATACAAGACGCAACTGGTTTGCTGAATGCAGGGATCTTGATGGGGTGTGGGGCGCAGGAGGGTGTGACAGTAAGCTGATGCAGATCAAGTGATAGTCCTGTTGGCAAGCATTAGTGACTTGAATCTGATACAGGCTTCGACCGGTAGCCAATGGAGAGATGAAAAGGGGTGTCACATGAGCCCTTTTAGGCTGCTGGAAGATGAGGTGTGCTGCTGTGTTCTGAACCAGCTGGAGTGGTTTGATAGCCTTTGCAGGAAGAACAGCAAGAAGAGCATTGCAGTAGTCCAACCTTGAGATCACCAGGGCATGGAAAAGGAGTTGTGCCACATGCTTAGTGAGATAGGGTCTAACCTTTCTAATGTTGAATAAGGCATATGAGTATGACCTTGTTGTCTTTGCAATGTGATCATTGAAGGACAGCTGTTCATCAAATATGACTACGAGGTTCCTGGCTGTTTTGGAAGGATTGGTTGTGGTATTGCCATGGTGGATGGTGAGATTGTGTTGCACCATGGCTTGTGCCGGAAACAAGAGTAGTTGTGTCTTTGCAGGGTTCAGCTGGAGGTGATGCGCTTTCATCCAAGCTGAGATGTCCTCGAGGCATGCTGTGATGCGAGCTGCTACAGTGGTATCGTCTGGGTGAAATGAGATGTAGATCTGAATACAGAAAATAGAAACGGACCAAGCAATGAGCCTTGAGGAATCCCTGTGTCGAGATGTTGGGACTCAGAGACCTCACCTTTACAAGATACTCTAAAAGACCTACCTGTGAGGTAAGACCTGAACCATTGTAGCATCATTCCAGAGACAACCAGGAGGGGAAAAATGAGCAGAGAAGGTTTTCAAGAGAGTACGAGTTGTTAATTTTAGCATGGTAATATTGGGTTTTGCAGTGGAGACATCAACAGAGAAGGGAGGAGAGACTGATAGAGACTGAGGGCAGAAGGTTCTTTAGATTTGGGCAACTTTCTTTCAGCAGACCTGAACGTGGCACGATGCTCACGGAGAACATCAGTTAACCAGGGGGCAGTAGAGGATGTACAAGATGGCATAGATGTCAGAAGCCATAAGCTGTCTAAGCAGGAGGTTAGTTTGGACGAAAGAGTGTCGGTGGCACTGTCAGCATCCAAGTGAGAGCTGTACAGAGGGAGGGAGCGTGGCGGAGACCACAGAGGATAAGCCGGAGGGAGAGAGTGTTCGTTGGTTATGCATGAATGCGACCAGTGGGGAAGCATGTGTAATGTCTGGAGAAGTTGGGTCGAGATCAAGAGTGATGAGGAAAGGATCCGATTTTCCAGTCGTTGGGGATAAGTAGACCGGTTCCTCCACCCGATATGCATGGGAGAAAGTGTAGTTTATTTTGTGAGAGCAGCCGGTGTGGCAGTGTTCTCTGTCTTGATCCAGGTTTCAGTAAGTGCTAAAAGAGAAAGACCTGAATGTTTATTGTTATGTCCCCTTGACATATTAACTGTAACTTTATTTATATTTTATATTTGTAATCAAATTGTGTTTTGCATGTTGATATTTTCTTTGCACTTTCTTTGCAACTTTTCTTTTAAGTTTTTGTGCTGGTTTTCCTTTCTGTGTACTTTTGCTCGTCCTACTTCTCTGCGCAGGTTACAATAGCTCTGATGAAATTTGCTTTGTGCACAGCAGATTGGCAGTTCCATAAACCAATGGGAAATGTAATTGAGGTAGTTGTAGATGGTGAAATTGTGCGCAGATTATTAGCATTGTGTGGCATTCTACGTGATACGGGAGATTTACGAGTTGTAGTGACAGTAGGGATTTGAAAACACATATAAGCAATATATTGTGGAGTATAATAAATAAGGAGACAAGAGATGATGATGTGTCGAGACAGCTTTAAATTCCACTTTAATAAATCACACTCTGAACAGCAAGTGAGGACAAATACAACCACGCACATCAACCAGTGAGATGGTGGTCTAGTGGGTTAAACCACTGAACTGGTAAGCAGAAGGTTGCTGGTTCGATCCCAGCAGCCACCACCAGTGTGTCCTTGAGCAAGACACTTTACTCCATGATGCTCCAGGGGGATTGTCCCTGTAATAAGTGCACTGTAAGTCGCTTTGGATAAAAGCGTCTGCCAAATGACTAAATGTAAATCTAAATGTAACCACCGGAACACACCACTCAAACTAACTCCTCCCTCCCTTAAAGGTACAGTACCTTGGTGAATGTCTTCTCTTCTTGGGCATGTTTTATATATGCATGTAGGACTGGGGAAGGCCATGGTGAGATGTGGGAATAGGAACAAAAGCATCAGCAACGTCCCGGGACACAGCACGATGAGAGGCCACCGATCACTCGGCCGTGGCATCTGGAAGAAACTCCCCCGGAACACGCAAAGGTTGGCCATATACCAGCTCGGTCGATGAGGCTTGAAGATCTTCTTTAGAGGCGGAGCGAAGGCCAAGCATCACCCATGGGAGGCGGTCAGCCCAGTCGCAGCTCGTTCACATGATCAAAACGTCTCTCTGGTACTTTGAAGGTTGCCAAAGGAGCCTTAGTATGACGGGTCACCTTTGCGTGCTGGCATGCCACACAGGCAGCAGCCCAGGCCCTGATGTCCCTCCGCAGGCCTGGCCAGACGAATTTGGCCCCCACCAGCTTGGTAAAGGCCTTCACCCCTGGGTGGGAAAGGCCGTAGATGGCATCAAAAACTCTACGCCTCCAGCCAGCAGGTACCAGAGGGCGCGGTTGGCCAGTGGAGACATCGCAGAGGAGTGTAGTGTTGGCCGTGTCAAAAACCACATCCTCCATGATCAGCGCCGTAGGGGCTGTCCTGTAGGCTTGCATCTCAGCATCCACGGTCTGATCCACAGCCATAGTAGCATAGTCGAGGCCCTAAGTAGACGGACCCAGCAAGAGCCCGGGAGAGGCAGTCGGCAACGAAATTGTCTTTACCGGCCACGTGCTGAATGTCAGTTTTGAACTCGGAGATGGCAGAGAGCTGATGCTGCTGTCAACCAGACCATGGTTCTGAAGACTTCTTCATTGCAAACGTCAGCGGTTTGTGGTCAACGAAAGCCTTGAAACGCCAGCCCTCTAACAAGAAACAGAAATGACGGGTGGCGAGGAAAAGACCCAAGAGCTCCCTGAGGTTTTCTACAAAGCCGTTTTATTTCCTCTCGTTGTCACGGAGCTTCCTGCTAAAAAAGGCCAGCGGCTTCCAGGCTCCACCCACTGTTCACACAGAGCCCCCATGGCGTTATCAGAAGCGTCCGAAGTAAGAGCAATGGGGGGGGTCGGAGATGGGTGCGCCAGCAGAGCAGCGTTGGCCAACGCGGTTTTGGCAGTATCAAAGGCATCAGTCATCTCTGGGGAGCAATCCAACACATCCGCCAGCCTCCCACCTCTCAAGGCGTCTTATGAGGGTTGCATGAGTTGGGCCGCATGGGGAAGGAAACGGTTGTAGAAGTTCATCATACCCAAAAACTCCTGCAAGGACTTCAAAGTCCGTGGACATGGGAAACTGGCGATGGTGTCCACCTTTGCAGGGAGGGGAACGGCCCCTTGTGGGGTGATGTGGTGGCCGAGGAAAGTAATGGACGACTGGCCAAACTCACACTAAGCCGGGTTGAGGATGAGACCATGCTCATTGACTGGGGGGCCAACCGTGGTGATGTAGTGCTCCATGCCATGCTTAGCCACCTCCGATGAAAACGTGGGCGTGGTGATGTCAGGGAACTCAGCAAGCAGGCGTTGATACTAGTCCCCGGTGGCAAGTGTGTTCGACAGACAAAGCGCCCCCCACCCCTCCAAGCGTGCAGGGGTACGAAGCAAAAGACATGCCGTCGATAAGGCGGTAGTTTGTAACATCCGTCAACAGTCTGTAAGCGCAGAGGAAAGCGCCCCTAGGAGCGACGTAGATACAGCGGCCATTACGAAATCCCAGCCGAAACGCCGCCTGCCGAAAAACTTCCACATACCTCGTGCCATAGTGTCTACAGGCGTCGCGGGCAGGATGCTGCGTTGAGCCCAAGAATCGACCAGCAGCCGCCAGCCGGACAAGGTGTCAGTGATGAATAATAGCTTGCAGTCACGTCCAGCACCGATAGCTGTTAATGAGCCCCGGTCCTGGCTTTTCCCAGGAATCTAAAACTGCAAGGCTGGCGACACTGCGTGGCCTTGGCCCCAAACCTGGAATGGTAATAACACCACCCGTCCTCGTGCTGTCGGCGGGCCCTCACGGCAGCTGCAGTGTCCAGGTCGTCCTCCGGGGAGCCAAGCGGGGCAGACATGTTCTGAGGAGGTAACAGTGCATGGACAAACTGCTATCAGTTGGCGAGGAAAATCCTGTCTGCCTCCACTGCCAGCACACGGTAGTCTCTGGAGGAAGGGAGGGTTGAACAGGCCAGCGCGGTGCGCACGGGTACCGGAAGCTGCCGCAGAAAAATGTGCGCGAAAAGGAACGAGGGATCTGCTGCGCCCAGAACATCTAACGTCCTCTCAATTAACTCGGACGGCTTGCTGTCGTCAAGGCCGTTCAGAAACAGCAGGCGGTCTGCTTTCTCCAGCTCCGCTAGTTCAAAAAGTTTCAACAAGAACGTTTTGAGTGCGTTGTATTTGCCGTCAACTGGAGGAGCCTCTAACAGCGCCATAGCCCTGGCTGTCGTCGAGGCATCCAAGGCTGCTACTACCTGGAAATATTTTGTAACGTCCTGTGTTATTCCTCTCAGCTGGAACTGGGCCTCGATGTGTTGAAACCACGGCCGTGGGTTGTGCTGCCAAAAGTCTGGTAATTTGACGGTGGCGGTGCAGGTAGCATCGACATTAGCCGCACCGCTAGCAGCAGCATTTTCACTACCGTTGTGGTGTGACATAATTCAGCCGTATCCTACTCGCGTCGGGGTAACCAATTATGGAGTATAATAAATAAGGGGAAAAGAGACGAAGATGCGTCGAGACAGCATTAGCAAGTGAGGACAAATACAACCACGCACATCAACCACCGGAACACAACACTCAAACTAACTCCTCCCTCCCTTAAAGGTACAGTACCTTGGTGAATGTCTCTTCAGTAAACTTGTGGTTCGCCACATATTATATTAATATTAATAATAATAAGCAATGACAAATAACAAGAAGAGAATAACTAAAAGTGCAAAAGTTACTACTGAAGTGCAATACTCAAGTGCCTTGTCACTGTCCTTGCTCAGTGGAGTCGCACAGGTAGAGTCGATGGTCTTTATGCTCTTCAGTTTTCAAGCGATCAGGCATGCACGTGATTAGGTTGCCGCGGTGTCAATTCACGTATATACAATTTAATTCAGCAGGACACGCCTTCCAATATTTCCCAATAACACTTAATTTGCTTCCTTTGATTTATAAATTGTGTGAGCTAATTAGTTAATCATGGAAACAAATTAGTAAATCATGTGCTCAATTTAGTTAACTCAGGGGAATTTTTTTTAAATTTTGTGCATAATTTACTTTTCTCCATGTCTTGGGCAGGACATTTACACTATAATGAAAGCATGCACTAATTATCCATGGTCTGTTCCGAAAGCATTCGGAAATTAAATGTATCTCCAGCCTTTGTTGAGATGAATCCTTGAACCTCTAAATTTTATAGAACCTTTTTGTTATTACATCAACCCATACTTACTACTTACCTCATTGTTTGGTTTTATCTATTCCTCTCAACAGGCGACTGTGAAATGCCTGTGTGTGGGTTCAGACTTGCATACTGGAGCAAAGAACCTTTGTGGCTTCCCTCAGTACTGCTAGATAAAAAATAATGAGACAGTGCTTGCTGTTGTATCCAAATTGTTTGAGCTCGGAGTCAAAGTGGTCTGGGAAAAGTTTTACAAAGGTTTTGAGACTGAACCAATTCATTTCCCACGCTATCAGTCTGATAATGTCTTCTCCTCTAAATTCCAGTTGCCTAGTTCTACCAGTAACCACCCATTAGTTGCACAAATTAGTTAAGTTTGTGGCTGCTTAACCAACCAACAGGGTAAGGTTTTGGTTGAACTCAAGCATGTTCAGATCAAAATGCTTGGAAGTCATTCTTATGTAGTTGATGAAAACTTCTTCCACAACAGCTTCATCGTTACAGCTGAAGATGCCACATTGAATACATCAATGAAGGCAGTGGCCTTTTCTGATGAAACAGGAATTTCTTAAGGTTTGCAGCACAACCTGGACCCAGCATCTAAATGTATAAATTCCTTACACAGTGATAAATTGTTGGAATGTGGACTTTTACCTGTTTTGTCATAACTGAAAATTTCAAGTGGAAAGGAAAATGTCCAGGACATTTTGTTTGTGTCGGGTGATGGAAATCTAACCTCTCCAATCATAGAATGTCTTAAACAGCATGGCAGGTTGTTGTGAGATTTTCTGAAGGATTGTTGGATATCTCAAGGGTATTCATTTGCCTGGTGCTATCACAGTAATAACCTATACAAAGAGGGATATAATTATTGATCCCCTGCTGATTTTGTAATTTTGCCTGCTTACAAAGAAATGAAGGGTCTATAATTTTTATGGTAGGTTTATTTTAACAGATAGAAACCAAATATCAACCAAAAAATGCTTACCGTAAGCAGGCAAACTTACAAAATCAGTAGGGGAACAAATAATTATTTCCCTCACTTAAGGTCCTCTGAAAGGTTTGTGCTGTTAAATTCAGTTTATACTCGTGCGTAGGGCCTATACTGTAGCCTACGTAGAGCCGCGTATCCTATGCTTTACTCTGACGTGCAACTCTCCAAACATGTAACAACTTGTCAACTCAACGTTGACCCTACGGGAACCACAAGCGCCGTGATTGGTCTGATTGAACCCCTCCATCAGGTCAAAAAACTCTGCGATAGAGTCATGTTTACACAAATGCATTTCTGAATGAATTATCTAAGTAAATTATTTGTTATTCTGTATTTAACATCTCAAGCTGCAACAAAAGTGACTCTTTACTTGCTGCTATCAGTGCTAATACTTCTCAAACGAGCTGCTTCTTCTTCGGCTCTTGTCTTGGTTATACAAGCAACACGTGCGTGGACACTGATGCCTAGGGGTCATTGCCTGTTGACACAGACAACGACACATTAGTATAAATGAAAACCGACACGTAGCGGCTACAGCGTAGGTCCAACTCATGAGTATAAACTCAGCTTTAGGCATGACAAGAGAGTGTGCAGCTGAGTTTTCAGAACTCTCCTTTCAGCTGATTGACATAGGCTCTGTTTACTCAGATCACACCCGTGTAGCAAATATCCAGAGCTGATAGTGAAAGAGGGCATAATTCTCAAACTCGAAATCATCCACACACCATTGGGAAACATGAAGAGTATATCAAAAAGTGTCCACCTGTTGCATGATAAAGTCTTCACTTTGCAAACATCTGATCCATATGAAATAGCAAATCTATCAGCTACACAAGTGGACAATTTAGTTGAACCAATTCAAGGACAGAACATAGAGGTTCTACTTAGGGGAATTTGTGTGCATTCATCAGACTACTTTCCTGTCAGCCACTCTGAATTCAATTATGGCCAGACAATGTATTGGAACAAGCACACATCTCAAAACCATAAACTTCTACCCCTTGATTTCAGTGGGATTGTCAGCGATGTGGGTAAAAATGCAGAGACACTGAAAGTTGGGGACCAGATTGCGTGTTTTCTCCCCCAAAGTTGTTCTTCCAGCATCTGTTTGCTACAAAACAAAGGATTCCTGAAAGACAAGCCCTTTGTCTCCTATATGGTACTGGCATGGGTGATTCTACATGAGATTTGACCCAAAGCGACCATCCCAGGAGATTGGAAATTTTCTCAACTGTCCCGTTCTCCTCTTTAATGAGGGTCTTTATTACTACTGCAATCAGATCGGGTTGGATAATCTAAGTGAGCACACAGGCAGATCAGCTAACTTGTGATTTGAGAGAGGTTGGAGGGGGCTCTTCTCCTCCCTCCATATAATAAAAAGATAATTAAAACAGTTAACAAAATAACAGTCATCCAAGATTTTGATCTTGTCTGTGTCAACCAACCACACTTTCAGAAGTACAAATGATGAATACATCATCCATATGCTCTACATGTCTCAAATAACGCAGAAATGGTCTCTGGGTATTAATATGCCAAAAGTCTACCACTGGCTGAAATCCATGTATTTGGAGAGAAAGTGATTGGCTTTCAACACAACAACTTTTCAAGGAGAGAAATCTCAAGACATTGATCCCCTTTCTGTGAAAGAATCGGATTCATATTTCACACAACAGATTCTACCCATCCTAATCCTGAATAGTAATTACAAGATACAGCTGTTTAGACATTCCAGTGATGGCCAAACACAGACTTTTCCAGAAAAACTTTGGGATCCCGATCCCGAGCGTCGGGTCCCGATCACACTGTCGGGGCTTATTTTTGCGATAACAACCAACTGCCTGTACATTATACCTAACATGTAATTAGTCTTCAGAATTAACACATTAACCAGCTGATGAGATGATTCAGGTGTTTCAGGGGTTCAGACTGTAAAAAAGATGGACATTGTAACGCTGCTTCCTTCCATTGTAATGAATTGAGCGTAAAGCGTCCGACGATGGGCGCTGTCATGTTGCGCAAAAACGTCAGATTGGAGCCAGGGTATGCGTAGAAGGAATCGTCAGTGAACCAGACTGAGCACAAAGTGGAAAGTAAGAAGGTCCTGCCCATCATCCCGGATTACTCAATCATAAAGAAGAAATCATGTTACCAGACCCCTTTTAATACCATTTTATAACTTACAAAAACCAATCTTATAAAAAATGCTTGGAAATACATCAACATTTTAAAAACTGGTTAAAATAACAGAAGACATATTTGGAACAAAAATATTTGTAGCGTAATTGGATTTTATAGCCTTGCTCCCATCCTATTTGTTTACATGGTGAGGGAGGGGTTATCTCCTGTCCTGCAGCCAGCCACCAGAATATGATCAAAGAGCCCACAGCACCCCTTTTTCAGGACATGTGAGGCATCCCTGTCTGAAACATTCTGGGAGGACGGCCGAGGACTGGAGTTGAGAAACACTGTGCAACAGACATTTCAAGAATTTTCTGAAGGCAACAATCGGAAAACAATATATCGTAATTAATGATATAAGCTCATAATTTATTTGAGCTAAATAAACTCAAAAAATGGATGCTACATAAACATAAATATTAGTCACATTAATAAGAACCACAGACTTGTACAATAACTATAAAAATGTTAGGCAAAATATTATTCATCATACTGATCTTAACGCAAAAACAGGACAGTAAATAAAAAATTCTGTAGTCTGCCATGAATGTTGTTGTTTCAGTGTGCTACAGGAAGCTCTAGTACAATTCAGTTTGAATAAGCCTAGGGACTTAAAATCAGCCGCAACTTTTTTCCATGTTACCTATACCTTATAACTCTATACATTTAAGATGCTAGCCAAAAACGCAGTAGTTTGTAGTGTCTACCATGCCACTATTGTTGTCTGTCATTTTGACCGAAAAAGAACATGAATGTTCAGTTTTGACATGCAGGTTAAATGGACATTTGACTAGTAAGTACACACTTTAACCATAGTCTGTGTTCCTCTCACTCAACTGTTAAAAAAGGTTACTGCTTCCAAATGCATAGAGATTGTGTCTGTCCCCCGAATAATACAACTAAATAATAATTTACATTAAAATCAGAGAAAAAACCTTATCGTGATTAAACCTAAAGACAATATAATTAATGAGCAAAACCAACTCCGGCTTGGTTGAACCAAGTTCGAGATACTTAATATTAGATCACTAAATTCAAAGGCAGTTATTGTAAATGAAATGATCACAGACAATAGTTTTGATATACTCTGCCTTAAAGCAAATTTATTTCGGTCTAAATGAGTCTACTCCATCAAGCTACAGTTATATGCATGAGCCTCGTCCGGTTGGTCGAGGTGGTGGCGTCGCAACAATCTTTAGAGACTTTCTTACTGTAACTCGGAGAACAGTGCATAAATTTAAATCATTCAAAGTGCTTGCATTGGCTACTGTGTATAGGCATCCTGGGCCCTACACTAATTTTCTGAAAGAGTTCGTGGAATTCTTATCAGACCTATTGGTTAACGTTGATAAAGTATTGATTGTCGGAGATTTTAATATCCACGTAGATAGTGCTAACGATACATTAGCAGTGTCTTTTAAAGAGCTACAACACTGTTTTGGTGCTTTTTTTGTGCTCACCACAATCCAACTGTTCAACCTTTAGTTAGTGTGTAATGTTGCTGCAAGAGCATAAACAATACCTCCAAAAATGATAAAGCTCAAAGTTCAGTGCCAGGCAAGATATTGTCTTTAACAGAAAACGTTTTTCAAGGACTATAGAGAACAGCTGGAATCAGACTACAGCCCTCTACTTCCCGTGTACATGATGTCAATATTCCGAGCGCTTTCCATTACCTACGCACAAAGGAATACGCCAAAAAAGAGCGATGCCTTCCTTAAAGAGGAAGAGCCGCTGGAGTAGTGTTTGGTTATCAGAGATTTTCTAAACATTTGACTGAGCTACATGCTAAACTACTTTCACTTTCCTCACAGTCCTACAGTTGGTAATAAGAATTCCGCTACAGACATTCTAAGATAACCAATGGTCAAATAACAGCTTCTATAACTTCATCGGCTGTGAAAGCTGTTCTGTGTAATACACTGATATTGTGTGTGCGTGTGCGCATAGCTTATCTCTAAAACACTTCTATGAAATGTCCTTTGAAGTCCTGCTTGCATATGACTCTTGGGCAATCTGCTTGTTTTGCTATCTAACTCTGGTCGAGAATAAAATGGCAAAACTAAAACTCCTCTTTTTAGTGTTAATTAATATTACATTTCCCTCGGCATAGTAGGAAAAAAACGCAATCTAACAAAGATTGACGTTTGCACATGCACTGGCAGAGCTCCGTTACAATTTGATCGATCCGCATGTACTGATAATGTGAAGCTGAGGCCATTGATACAGTTTATTGCATAAAGTGGATGGATACACATGCACCGAGACAACAGCCTGAGAAGCAGAAACTAGCTGATATGCTATGGGTGGGACATCTTCACACACACACACACACACACTAAGCGGGAAACCAATCATGACCGACCTGGTCGGAGTTACCAATCAGAGCGTTTCAGAAGGAGGGACATCGGTAAACAGTAGACTTGAAATATGTGAAATACAAAGCGTTGAACATCTATTGTTAAGCACCCAAAAAGCAATCAAAGCCTCAAAAAGTTGGATAAATGAACAGCGGCACCCATTCACTTCTATTGTACAGACACAAAACCAATGCAAGTGAATGGGTACCGAAATTCTTCAAAATATATTTTGTTTTGTGTGAAAGAAAGAGTTTCATGACAGAATTTTCATTATAGGGAGAACAAACACTTTAAGAAGTCTACATTCTACTACAATATATGACAAAAAACAAATAGCTCTGTCGGGTAATGATCACCATGTCAATAACAAAACAGAGAGCTGCATTGTCATGATATTGCTTTAATTTTACAATGTTCTTCAACATTTCCAAGCCATCAGATTTAGGGACAAATTACCACCAAGAGTTTTCCATTAAAAGGCTCCCGTTTACACATTCATGTACAATTTATATCAAAGCAATAAACAAACTTTCATATACAAAGCTAACTCTACCAAATACAAGATAGAAAGAAAAAACATAATGTACACTTTCCACACCGCAATTACATTCATGCTTGTATAGAAAACAGATGGAGAACAGAATGGTGATCCTTATTTTTAACAGAGTGAAGCATAAACAATTGTCTCATCCCTTATTATAAGAAGAGCAATAACAAACATGAGATATCAGAACATGCCATAAAAGATTTGAAAAGGGGAAAACACAGCACAACATGTAAAGAAACTGCACTTGGTATCAAAACAGAGTACAGCTTAAATTTGAGTAAATTAAATACGTAAAATCAATGTTAAATTTACTTGTTAAATAAATATTGAAAAGCTGAACCATCACTTCTGGATATTTACAATTATATATTTTTTAAATTCTGGAGTTTGTGCAAGACAGAAGGATAAATTACCTTTATATTGGTGGGGCAAGTTAAACTCATGGGACTGACTTAAGTCAAATGTATCTCATACTGGAGTTTCTACAACTGTTTCAAAGAAACCTTAACATTTGATTTTCAAATGCATAAGAGCAGGTGCAAAACCCAGCACATACAGCTGCAAGTAACACCGGCTGCTCAACTGGATAACAAATCAAGAACAATGTCAAAGTAGCACAGTGAAATGAACAAAACACAGTAAACTAGAAGTCCATTTAAAACAATTAATTTTAGGACACCAAAGGGACCCAAGCATTTGCTAAAGAAGAGGAATTCCAACAATGTGCATGACAAGGGACACATTTAGTGTGTCCACTAGGTGGGTTAAAAGGACTCAGGGGAGGCTAATGAATAAAACATTTCAATCATAAAACATCACTGTAAATGATATATCTTAAAAAGGTTAAGAGGTAGATAGTACCTAGTGACTTACCTTATCAAATTATATTGAATTTAACAAGTGTACCGCACATCATTTACAAATGGCTTCTTACAAAAGGCACCTGTCTTGAAAAAACAACCGTGTTCCAAAACTTTTGTGACGAAACAAGACAGCTAGGTGTATAGTAACATACCCACTGATGTGAAAATAATCTGCAGGTTTTCGAGGTGGGCAGTTGTTTACAGGTCACTAACCAAATGTCAACTTTATTCCCTTCACTAAAGACAGAAATGTAAATCTGTTCTTACGGAGTCATCATGCTGAGAATTGTGGGGAAATCGGTAATACGGATCCTTCCTGCTCTCATCACTGAACACATTGACAGAAACTGATCAGCATGATATGAACCATCAATGACCTTCGGCATGTGAACCTCACAAGCACTTCCAACGGTGATCCATATTCTGCCTCAAAAGGTCAAGAAAAACATTTGCATGCAGAGAGTCTATAAAAAAAGGGACAGTTCACCCAAAAATTGTAATTTTGTTCTTAATTACTCTCTAGTTGTTCCAAACCTGTATAAACTTTGTATGATTCAACACAGCAAAGATATTTGGACAGTTCTTGGCAACCATTGACTACCATAGTAGGACAAAAATACAAAAGCTGTCCTGCATTCCTCTAAATATCTTCTACTGAAGAAAACCTAAAAGTCATTTTTCCTACAATTGTAGTCAACTGGGTACAAGAACTGTTTTGTTACAAACATTCTTCCAAATATCTTTCTCTGTGTTCATCAAAACAAAGAAGTTTATAAAGATTTGGAACAACTAGAAGGCAAGTAAATGACAGAATATTTATTTTTGGACCTTCAGGCACATTTTGAACGAGAATATTAATACTCCCATAACTGCAACACAAAAACATCTTAAATTAAAGAATATTTGTAAACAATTTGTATATGTAATGGTTGTATTTTATGTACTGAATTTAATTTTATACAAAATTAGTTTTTTACCTTTTTCAGACAGAATGATTTTCATTGCAGTATGATGTTTTTTTTACATTGTAGTAATAAGAATATTCGGGCAGGGTGAACAAATCATTACGCTGAAAACTTAATTTATAACCAATTATTTCCTTTCATATG
The DNA here is from genome assembly GCA_029783895.1 of Triplophysa bombifrons. Lineage (NCBI taxonomy): Eukaryota > Metazoa > Chordata > Actinopteri > Cypriniformes > Nemacheilidae > Triplophysa > Triplophysa bombifrons. The sequence goes on from CM056455.1 coordinate 13,706,857, forward strand.
CAAAACAAAAATATAGTATTTTACGATTACTGGCGAAACATTTGCGAGTCTCACAAGGGTTACTTTTTTTAATAAATCTTCCTACATTAAGTGTCTTCTGTACCTATTCCAGTACATAACTTTGAGGCCATTGTCAAAGTTTCAACTTCAAGCAGATAAATGTCAATCTCCACAGGAACCATGGAGACTCTGGATTATAAACTTAATAGCTTTGTTCCATTTACCTTAACCATGGTAAATATTTATGAACACTACCACATTCCGAACACTCCAAAGATCGCAGTAAATGATCATATTCCATGAAGTCCATGAGGCCTCTGATAATCAGAGGTGGGAAGAGGGAGTGTTCATTTGATTTGAGGCTCTGTGATGCATATCTCAAGTGAACAGACTTAAGGAGAGAAATCCAGATCCAAGAACTGTCTTGCCCTGCTCACACTGTAAGCCATCCAAAGAGTCAAAGCCACAAAGATACTTAATAATAGCTAGAGTTTTCCAGCATCAGCGGACGTTGTTAACGCAACAAAGTGAAGAGCAGCAAAGCGGTGTGGTGACGAACAACTGGAGTGCAGATAGCAGGTCACTATCTGCTTACGGTCAGATACCACGAAGAGAAAACCACTGGCTGAAACCAACAGCTCCGGAGACCAGAGATCTCCTGCTGCTGCTGACAACTTGGATCAACTGAACGAAAGAGATGTTAGATCTGGTCAGACCTGAGTCCAGATTGACGAACACAGTAAGGAACATCCTTGAAGAGATCATCACAAGAGATCATCTATATTAGGAAGCCTGTCCAGGTCGTCGAAGAGGTCTGTGATTCCCTCTTCTTCCTCAAGGCTCATCAGATAATCGTCACTGAATGGAGGTGAGCCCAGAGTGATGAAGGGCGCTTCATTGCTGGGGATCTGATCCTCTGTTTGCTGAAGGAGACTAGTGTACGGGGATGTAATGGGGGACAGATTGGTAACAGTAACGGCTGGACCAGAACGACTGGAAGAAGCATCTAGAGATGGAGAAAGAGCATGAGAGAGAGAAACAGAAGAAGAAAAAACATTTTAAGTCGAGGATTTGAACAAATGCATGTATTGGAGCATGTATTGGAGCATGGAATGCATGAGTTCTCGGTCCCTTATGTTTAAATGGATTTCAATGGAGGGAAAACTGCTCTCCACACTACTTTCACCTCACCGTCTAATACTTTCATGAAAGGTGATGTGTCCCCCTTGACAACAGAGTTGCCGTTTTTCACAGGGCTGTCAGTTGGATTCTCATCTGGACACAGGAAAACTTCTATAGGAGCCTTAGTGCTGGTCAGGTGCACCTGTAGACCCTGCACAGAATAAAGCAACAATATATTTCATTACACTTACTGCCTAAAGCAGATAGGAGTTCAAAGATAGTTTTCAATAACTGCTCCCAGTATCTAAAAAGTAGGGCTGATACAAAAACTATAAACAAAGCAAATAAAATGCAACCTATTTTTTTTTTAAATGCACAACTATTTACTTAAAATAAAGCCATCAATCAAGTAACTGCGTGACAGTTTGTCAGATTCATTTGAACTCAATTCTCCATTTTGAGTATATTCAACTTGATGAAAAGTCTGAATTTTATACTGTGTATCTAGTGTTGGTATGTTGCTCAAGGATTTACAGATTCAAATCAGAATTGTCACGTCTTGCCTATACTCCACTGATAGTCGAATAGCATGCGCTTGTGTGTGTGTACGCTAGCGATGGCTGATATTATATAGTTTGCGATATACCCGTAAAAAATCCTGCCATATAAACTGTGAATTCTAGTTGATGACGTATTTCGTGAGACCCATTCACTTCTCATATGTGAAGCGAAAACGGGTATAGCGGAGGAAGGACGTGAAGCTGAGAAAGAGTTTGCATTAACAGCTGTAAATCTCGTTTAGGTTGGTACTGTAGATGCATCAGAGTTAATGTTTAGTTTCACTTTTGTTTTATTTAATTTTTTATGTATTCGTTGATCGTCATATTACGTTACACCACAACATTTAGTTTGGCTAAAATTTTTAGCCTCTTTACATACAGTACACAATGCGAATTTGTATTACGTTATTTTAAATACGTTTATGAGCGTATGAAAGCGTGGAATATTTAATTAGATTTCTTTTATTTGCATTTTTCTGTTCTCTTTTTGTAGCGAGAGTCATAGACAGATTCAGTAGGCCTATATGTTGCTGTGAGAAGAGAAGGTTCACACAGTTCAAGAGTGAGTGATTGACAGCGTGATGCGATTGTTTCCACCCAACAATAGGCAAGTTTTTCTGCCAGGCTCTCAAGAGAGCACCTGGAGATTCGGTTTGGTGCACACAGTGCACATCGTGTGACAAATTATATTTACCTATTAAAAAAAGTTACTTTTATGAACATTAAACAAAATAATACAGTGTGATGATTAAAACTGTATTTTAAGTTTCATTTAAAATAATATAAATATAATGAAAATTTATTACATTACATTAGTTAATATTAATATTCAACACCAATTTTGAAACTTAAAATGACAACTTTTTAGATTTTTTGACAGGTTGAGAAGTTTGCGAGCATTTGTGCGAGCACATGGAAACTTGCGGAGCTAGGATCGAGTGTAACATTGATAAACACGAGCTGCATGCAAGTGTGAAGTTTAAACAGCTTGTCCATTTACAAAGTATAAGAGAAGCGGCGTTTATTTCGACGTGCAGAGCAGTGCACATCCAGACATTCACAGAGGCTGCGCGTGCCGCGTGCTTCTCTAGGAACAAAAGTTACAAATACTCCGGTTTGTCATCATTTAGACCCAGGGTCCGTTTACCACCTGGAACAAACCACATAAGCTTTAGCAGCATTCAGTTCAAACGTAAATCTTATCCAGTAATACATTTAGGCCGTCTAAAACAGTGATCTTACTTGTGCATATAAAGCTTTCAACCATGTCAGTTCGCAAATGAGCGGTCTAAACTTATTTACCGAGTGCATTTTATTTTGGGTGCGCATGCGCACCACTTATTTGCATCCCTGTGCTAGTTTAGGTATGACATGATGTGTTTATTGAGCTTTAGCTTATTTAATTTTTCTGTAGTACAAACTTTTAAAGTCGAATGTCACAAATATATTTTAAATCGGAGCTGTTTGATTAATACTTGTTTTTCTGAGGGTCTAGAATACATGCAGCTACTATCACTTGATGCAAAAAAACAGCTGGGGATGGTGTTATAGATGTAATTTTTATTGTTATCGCAACAAATACCAGGAATCATCGTGATAGAGTTTTAGGCCATATCCCCCATTCCTAGTGTACGCGTGCATGTGAGGAAGACACCAGGTGGTTAACAAGGGTACAGCGCAAAGTGCAGCACAGCATTGATGCACTAAAACAACCAAACATTAATTTTCAGGATTTGTTTAGAACAGGATATACCTTTATATTAAATTAAAAAACGAAATAAGCCAGAATCAAGTCACAATGTCCTAAATAAATGTGTTCAGGCAAAATGTCAAAAAAATGCAGGGGAAAATATTCAAAACAAGCCACAAATAGTCAAATGAATGGACAGTTTTCTTAAACATCACAAAATAATGCTTTGCCACTTACTAGACCAGATCTCGCTTCAAAAATATTTTCAAAACTACTCAACATTAATTATTTTTTACAGACAGGAATACACACATTCATTTTCCAATGAAGTTCCTTTATTTACCGCATGTAGACATGTGCACAATTAATCGTGGTTACCACTAAATCCTGCTGAAATCGCGCTGGCTGCGATACGTTTTGTCAAAGTAAGCGAAGAAAAGAGAGAGAGTGATCGGACACTAGCCCAATCACAAATCAATATCGGATGCGCTTACACTTGGTGGCACGAGCTGAAAGACGCAACGGGTTGCAAAACTGATGGAGACCTAGCAGTCCTGCTCCTGGATTTTATCTCCTTGTTAGTGTCATGTGTACATTTTTCTTACCCACTGTACTTTTGAGCTTATTGTTATTAGGATGTGTTTATGTTGTTCATTGGTGCACCATCGGTTCACAATTTTATAACCTTAAGGTAGCTGAGAGATAATATTTTGTTGCCCGTGTCTCGATAGGTAGCCTGTTGTTTCTCCACACGAATCTGTGTTATCCATGTAAATGAAGACTACCAAACGACAATCAACGCTTTGTGGTACAAATGCACAGATTCCATAGTTCAGACCAGTTAAGTGCGTAATTGTTGAACAGTTCAGTCTTTGAGTAGGCTAATGTTATCGTAATGTATAATAACACCAAAACGGCTCGTTTTTGCTTTAACGTTCTTGCGTGCCCTCCCACCACTGTAGACTGTTCCATTTGACAAACAGATCTAACTTCTCACCTCTTGAGGATCCGGCACCTCCAATTTGGTTTCTGACGGTGCTTTGACCACAATAACCGTTTGATCTCTCAGTTTGCGGTCCCTGCGCAGGTCTTGATACGTCACATATGCAAACGTGAGGGTGGTCAAGGAAGAGAACATGGATCACATTCACCACAGAAGATAAGAGTAGACCACAGCAACAACAGACAAACTAACTGGCCTTTGTTTCTGCACTGAGTAAGGATATTTTTGATTGTGCGACGACTCAGTCATCCGCTTGACTTCCTGGGTGCAGCTCTGGATCAACTCGTCGAGTTTGCGCTCCTCCTCGACAAGCTGCGTTATCTCACTGCTCAGGGTCTGTCTCTCACATAAAACACCACCCACCTCAGACAGACTGCAGCCCCTGCGAAGAAAAAAACATATGGTAGTGTCAGCCATTTTATCATCTTAGAGATGAGATGCAGAAATTATTTATTAATACAAAAAACGTAATGCTTGCTTTGTATACCAAAATACAGTATAAGCACTTTTGTCATTTTCTTATATATATATTTCTCAGTTTTAGAAAATTTTAACATTATTAATGTATCCTAATCTACTAGTAACTAACTAACATTCAAGTAACACTTGAATGTAAAGTTGCCATTGAATTGTCCATTGGCTTGATTGGATCAAGTCGGACTATATTATTGGTGCTTTTCCAACCAAGGACAAATCTCACTTGAACCAACTTTTTTCTAAATTAACTATTTACATGTATGAGTTTTTATTATTTTAGGGTTTTTCCTGCAAATTAAAAAGAATCTGGATGTCTTTTAAAAAACAGTGCATGCATTCAATAGACCAGTGACTGTCAACTGGAGGCCCGCGGACCAAATGCGGCCCGCCAATCATCTTTACATTTCCGGCCTTAACATATCAAATAAGTGGATAGAACTGTGTGCTGTAAGAAATGCACGTGTTCAGACTCCACATCTTTGATGGTCCAAAATTCTGCTATAAAATATATACAGGTGCATGCCAAACGATTGCATGCTGCTCACAACCTTGTCAAAATATTTGATTTGTCGGACATCAAGCAGCGCTGCTCAGACCGATAGGCATGTACAGCTCTCGTTTTACTTTGATATAAACTGATAGGTCTGCGCAACGTGCGCATAAAGTTGAAAACATAGTAAATAACAAACTCAACATTACTTTGTTGTGCTAAGAGAGTAATGTTTGCATGCTCTGGTTCAGATAGTAAAGTGAAACTGGGGGAATGGGTTAATGGCACTGTGAAAAAGACCTAATGCCCGGCCCTTGTTTTCAATGACTTGAGCTTAAATTTGTCTGGGCCTGTCGGGCTGGGGCTGAAATGCAGGACTCTACGTCAAGCATCAAAAAAAATTTTGTTTTCAGGACACAAATATACTCATTTCAGATACATTTTGGGAATACACATTTGGGGTTTCTAGCAAAAATGTACAACTCATTTATGTATTTGTGAAAAGTTCAAAGTTGTCATGCTGTCAGTCTTTAACATCGCTGATGGATGACTTTGTCACTCCTGAGGTTTGATTTAGTTGAAATTCAACAGACAATGACCTGGAACTGCCACAATACATATAGAAATACTAATAAAATATTTTACTGCGGCTGTAGCCAACTTGGTAAGCAATTCATGTGTGTTCATGTTACCAAAACAAAGACCGAGTACTTTTGACTTTAATGAGATAGGACAGTAGAAAGCTGACAGGAAAGCCCAAAAGAACAGAGTTGTGTCGCCGTGAACGCACTTGCGCTTAATGTCAGCACACTTACCACAGGCCTATCGACGCAAACCAAAAATTCAACAATGAGAAAAATAGATGTTAAATAGAGATGGATTTTAAGTTTGTAGAATCTGTCATGTTTAAATTTTTGGTTTGTCATAAAAGTCAAGCTATTGTGAGACGTGTTTACGCCTTTTCTAAAGCAACTTCACATTGAAAAAAACTAACCACTGTCTGCAGTGCTGTGTTATTAATGTCAGCCTGTCACCACCATAGGCGTGCACACACCCGGAGACCTCTGCAAAGTGAAACCGTGTTGCGCACAACCACCTAAAAGACAACTTCCTGTATGCTTTGGCTGCAGAATTAAGCCCAGCGTTATCAAAATGCTAACAAAAGTACCACAGTATTTAAAACCACAGTTGTGTTCATTAAGCATCAAAGTAATATTCTGCACAAGGAGCCAGCAAAGTGAGGTGGTACATACATCCATTGAATGTTGTTTTTCGATTTCTTTTTAATAAGGTGAATCCCCTCGAGAACATTGGTGATGTCATAGAGGCGCCTCTTCTGGACTTTGAGGACCTCGGAGGCCTGGTTTAGGTCCACCACGCCGTCCGATGACTGTGCCAGAAGCTGCACAAACTTCTTTGTCAATAAACCCAATGAGGTATCGTACCGCGTCTTCTCTGATGGGGACTTCGGAGCTACAAATCAACACGATGGGAAAAGAGGGCTTAGACACACTTCAAAGTAAAAACCTCAAGCAGGCAACGAGGAAATTGACGCATGACAATGCTCTGGAATTTAGTTGTGGGGTTTAGCATGTAATAATTAATGGCAAAAACATATTATTGACTTATTTACAGACTAACCATTCGACAAGCTTACAATTAGAATATGTGGGTCTCCTTACTTTTATTTCCCTTTATAATACAGAGTGGAATTCCTGTTTGGGTCTTTGGCGTTTTGGCTCCTTCTGATATGTAAAGGTGATCCGTGTCATCTAGTGCCAAACGCCTTTTTGCCTGGAAAGGAGGAATTCCATCAATTACAGATGTGAAAAACAGGCAAAATATACACCACTAAATACACATGGGTCAATTCACACATCTTCATGATCATATTACAGAAAAGACAAGCTGGCATGTAAAACAGTTATGGTGTGTCATTTCCATTTTCCCCTGGACAAAGTTACATTATATCAATTATATTTGACCAACGTGCTAGTATTATATCATTTTGCATTAACTAAATTCTATTCTCTTCATGGTAAAAGTGTGCTAGTTGTTGACACAGTAAGCACATTTGTGAGAAAGAGCACTAGAATAAAGTGTGTGTGGATGTCTGGTAACACATAGGTGGTTACAAAACAGGTACGTAGTGGCTTATTCAGTTTTTGAGGAGCTAGTTTTGACTGCCCATTTGGCTAGACAGATCTGGCAAGCCTGGATTTGTTTCTGGAAGTAGGTGCTCATCCTTCAAATCACCGTCACACACACATCAAGAACCCAACAGGTTCAGTGCTTATGTCTATACATGACAATAATGTTGGCTTTACAAGAAGCAGTGGGAACAAGAGGGTGCATGGTGAACCATCATTGTTGCAAGGCATGCACCGATGTGTTGGCAACCGATATTAATCAATCGATATTAGATTAATTTAACACCACCGGCTAATTCGGCAATAGCATGAAAAAGGTTTATTAATTAACTGCATGGAGGCAATGAGTTGCATGTCTGAATAATCCAACGTTTACTTCAGAGCAAAATAATTAAATAGCAACAGCACAGACTTTAAGTTTGTTAAAGAAATCTTCAATGTCAAGACAAATATGAGTTAATATTGTTAATAAAAGAAATATTGGATGGCAGAAATCACCTTTGAAGATTGTCATGTTGTCTTATTGTATTTTTTTATCTTAACTTGTGCCTCTCTTAAAATGTTAAATGAATCCAATTCATGTTCAGTAGAGTTAATTTATTGCAGAATTAACAAGCTAGTATTGTAAAGTACTATGCAATTGCCCAATATCAGAATCGGACGATAAGTGTTGATAAAATCTGTAAAGCCCCCCAAAAATGCTATCTGTGCATCCCTAACTGATTGCCAATCTTAGCCAGTAGTCCAAAAAGATTAAAGATTTTTTTATTTAAAAAATTGTGAGGGGCTATCCACAATGCTTTCAATAAGGCAAACAATTGTAATGTTCGTCAAAATTTACAATGACGTGATGGGCTACCTTTCATCAGAGCTTTCTCGCTTGACAGACATCATTTAGCAATACAATTAACAAGGTTTATGAGGGGGGGGAAAGAGCGAAATAAGGGATGCCTGGTCCCCCCAATCTACTCATATGTTTACCCCTCTGACATCATTAATGACCACGTTGAATTGGTTTCATACCAATCAACAGTTATTTCAATTTTTCCATGCATGCTCAAGCTTCACATGTAAAACTGTAGAGACCTTTTATTTATATATAACAAATCTCTATATTTGCCAATTTAAACCAAGTTATAAATTCTGATTTAACAACAGGTCAAACGCATGCCTGCCCGCATTCCATGTCCTTTTCCTTGATGGTAGTAAGTGGACTGACTGAACAGCCATTTTGTGGCAGAAATTCTGTTGCCTTTAATGGGGCAAAACAGGACAGAGACATTCAAACTAGTCCCTCATTGGCTCAACCAAAAACACAAATTCATTTCACAGAGGCTAAAAACGGTTCAGTTGGGAGGGACATTAACACAGTTATGGAGAAAGATCTTGTTTATATATTGAAAATGCATTATGTATTAGTCTACATGCATTCGAGAGAAGCAACTTAAATAACAATGAAACGACAGTAAAATTAATGTCATGTGCTTTCAGAAAAATACTATTCCACCCCCATAAAATACCATTTGGTGGTGTGATAATGCAGGCCACACTTAAGGCGAAGCAAACAGAGAGACATGCATCTGAAGTCAGACAAATTAAACTTAACACTTTAACTAATATCATGAAAAGAAACTCGATGCAGAGCAGAACGTTTGCAAATGTTTATTCTCACCAGATAAAATAGGACTAAAAAGATTGTAACTCATACATGCTACCAAAACTTAACCAGCAGCCCACAGTGGATTAACCATTTACTGACATTATGATATAAATTGATTTCCTGTCGTTAGATTATTATACACTTGAATCAACTGCAATTGTAAACATTGTGCAGAAATTTAGGGCACTTTGTGCACTTTATCCTCAAAGTTTTTCAAATTACCATAATACTTCTAGAACTTGTGCATACCACTGTACATTTTGACTTGGATGTATGCGTTTTCTACAAGCACTTGTGCGATTTTAATAAAATGTAAGTTAGCCTAAAGGCTGGGGAAAAAGATGTTAAGGCGATTACGTTTAGCAACCCCAGGAAAAAAACTCCGCAACCCTTCCCCCTCCATTCACTCACTTCAAAAACACGAGCACAGGCCTCGACAGAACACCTTCCATACACGACACTATAATCGTTTTAACAACACACAATGTGGGAATATACGCCACACATCAAAATGATCACAAACTTGGATCTACTGCAGAAGTCACGCTGACCTTCTCCTTGCATGCACACATCACATGTATGGGCCACCAAATATGGTCACAACCCAAATCACGTTAATGTTATACATCAGTTAATGTGCTTTAACAATCGCGTAAAAGACCACGAGCGAAAAATGCACAGCAAACACCCTCGAGCACAGTGCAGAAGTGCTTGGAAACTGAGCTGTAGTCATTTTGTTCGTTAGCAAGCTGCTTCAGCTAAGCTACAGTAAAGGAAGCAGCTCGACGCCGCTCACTATTCGCGGTTAAAGCCATTTATTCTCAAATAGTGTGCGTGATATTACCGGTGGTCGTCCTAACGTGGGTCGCTGTCCGGTTCCATGTATCCCGTTTGGAGTGCTGTATAAACTGGCCGTTGGAGGGTCGGACAGGCAGACATTGGTGGTCTGTGAAATGCACGGCGGCGGAGTTATAATCTGAATATATGTGGCAGTGGACAGAGTAGATGTAAAGCGCTCGGACAGTGCTGTTAAAACTGCATTTTTTTCCAGCGAGGAGCCACCAAGCCCTGCTATTATGACTTTTTCTGGGGCTGATGGGACGCCTCTTCTCATCGTTGTGGACTCGGGTGTCCTTTGTCCCTCCTTCTGTTTAAGTTCGTTTTTCTGGTAATCCGCCAAATTTATTTCACAAATATGCACGGCGAGCGTGAGATCAAAGTCTCAGCTGTCCATCTGACCGGGATTTAGGTTATATTGGTGGCGGGCGGACGGTAGATGCTTTGGATTTTGAGGAAGACGCGAAGCGCTCTGCCACCAAACTGAAAAATGGCTCCAGGAAGCTGACAATGAATGAGGGGATGCAGTTTACGCGCGAAGGGCCCTCCCGCGAAACTCAGATTTCCCGGGGAATTTTTAAACGATATTTGCATGGGACACGCGATTGGATGCGTAAACCACCGCTCACGCCCTTTTTTAACCGTTTCTTTGTACTGGTTACACCAATGACACAACGCCAACGTAGATCCGAAGTGTCTATTGGTCAATGACAGCACGTGTACTTAAACGTCAAAATGAAACTGACGTGAGGAGAGCAACATATTCATATGAATTAAATGTACTGTTTGTATCCAAATGCTTTATTAAAGCATTGAATACACACCAAGAATCGGATCTGGGAGTGCGTCATTTATTGATTTATGTTTTTTCCTTTCATTTATCTTTCTTATGTTACATATTTTCACTATGTATTTACTTTGATTAGGGTATGCTTGGTTTACATGTGTATTGTGCATTCTTAAATAATTTATTCTGTCAAACACTGCATTGCAAGAGATTCTGAGAGAGACAACGAAGAGTCGATCAAGATATTTCGGCAAGAATACTGGCAATTTTTGCACTGCCATCTGTTAAACTAAAACAGCATTCACAGTATGGGTTTCTATTAAAGCTATAAAAGTCACTGTGGGATTTTTTTCTTTTGTTTCATTCATATCCAAGGGCGTAGATTTGGTTTGAACATTGGGGGGGTTGAACGTCCCAGATAGCACACGAACATCACGGAGACGTATATTTTAGAGTGTTTGCTCATCTGCAATACGTCTATAGGACGTTTCCTGTTAGAAGATGTCTTTAAGATGTAATGATTTAGAATGTTTGTTAAACTGACATCTTATAGATGTCTATCAGATGTTAGTAAACAGCAGATGCTTTCCAGATGAAGTGATCTTTAACAGACATCTTGCAGACTTACGTGTGCTATGTATCTGGGGTTGTATGCTGCCTGTTATTTTATTTTTTAATGCGTATTGTTATTGGAAAATTTGACTTTTCTACCCTGCTGCTATATTTACCTCAAATCTGTTAAAACATAATAGTTAAGAGATTATACACCACATAACGTTATGAAATTCGTGTATAAGCCTCATTCATAAAATTCTAACATAGAAGAGATTATAAAAAGAAAGAAATTAAGTATTGAAAGCGCCAGTTGGCGGCAGCGATTCACTGTTTTAATGAGTGAGCCACTTCAATTATTAATTCATCCAATTCGTTCAAAAGTCAGATTATTTTAGGAAGAAAACAAACATCAATGTGAATACTTTTGTCATTGATAACTACAGACACTATTGAAAAATGAATTAGCAAAACAGATGGCTGCTTTGGTAACTTGTTGTACTGATAGTTATAGCTAAATACATTGCAATGGATTAGCTAGCTAACATATATGGTGTGTACTTAGCTATTTTACACAATATTTTCATACCTCATTCTCAGTAAATGCTTAATTTTTTCTGCATCCCTCTCTGACCAGCAGTTAAAAATAGTCCGCTGTGCAGCGCTTCTTTTCATTTTTGGTGTACGTTAAGTTACCCGTGTGCTCTCCCATTGAAACACCACTCGCGTTGTTTTGGTGAAAGTGCGACTCATTGGTTGGGCGGTACCAATCGGTTCAATGGAGGGAGAGTATTTTTGGTCTAATTCATTATGAAGAACTCTTATTTGATTAGGAACAAAATTATCGTCACAAAATAAAGTAATTCTACATATTTTTCGTTTGATCTACTGTGATTTTCATGTTGAAATATTGGAGGGGTTGTAACTGATGGATTTGAATATTGGGGGGGTTACCTCCCCCCCATCCCCCCCACAAACTACGCCCCTGTTCATATCAACCGAAGAGCAGCAGAGGACATTTGGCTGCTGTCACTTTAAGAAGTAAATGTGAATTTGATCTGTATTGATATTGTTCAGTCTTGAGTATTGCAAAGGGGTAATAAAATGAACAAATAAGTTCACATTTGAACACCGAAGAATAAAACGAAGGGAACAAATAAAAAAGAAACACAAAAAATCGAAAGAAAAGAAAATCAACCAACTTACCAGCAGTATACATACTCAGTTGGAGGGATAAATATGTTGTAATGCTTTAAATTGATACACTTGAAAGTGTTACTTTATACAACATTAGTCTCTAGATATCAATCTTAGTTTCTATATGAATTTCGATGTAGGCTAACGTTGATGTTGAGAAGAAATAAAAAGACAGTCGCTGCGTCCCAGTTCACATACTATCTGTCCTAAATAGTTGTCGCAAATCATAGAAGGCCTATGCTGAGAGAAGAGCATTCTCAAAGTACCCGGATGGTCTACTGTTTCCTTAAAAATGTAAAAATTCGAAGTGTGAATACATGGACACTCAAACAGATGATATCACCCACAACTCACCGCAAGAGGGCAGAATTTAATGACACTTCACTGCATTAATAAAATTAAATAAAAGTTGCTTGGCTAAATTAATAAATGTAATTATACAATGAACATTACATACCAAATTATGAATGAATTATAACTTGCGTGCAAAGAAGATATGTATTTTGATGTTTGTGAAAGTCAATGATCACAGGGTCGTAAGCAGCCACTTCTGTTTCCTGTTAGTATGATACGTTTTGGTACGCACTAAAATATATATACTTTTCCATAACAAACAGTACATACTTTTAATGCATAGTATAAGTAGGCTTATTGGGACGCATCAAGTGTTTCCTGTCATGCATTTTTGTTTTACCCCATGTAGTGTATTTCAGCATTTCCCAGAATCAACTCATTAGTTGCATTGACTGGTATAAGCAATGGTCACCGAAGGTAAAATGAAGTGGAGAAGTGAAGAAGAAAAAGTTCCCACCTTCTCTACACCTGCTGCATTCCAATTGATGCATGCGGGGTTAACGCTGTATTTACCATAATATAAGAAAAAGCAACGAAGGTACTCTATACGCTTATTTGAGTTACTCTTCAATAACTTATAAAACAATTATTAAGAAATGGTAAAATCAAATGTTTAATAACATAATATTTGAAACACCCAGTAACAGCTCCTAAAAACGTGATCTTATAATAAAAAATTTGAAATTTGCAAAATTGATGTTGAAACGGTGAAACATTGTTTTTTTCTCAGTGGAATTGTATGTAGGCCTGTTACTTCTGGACAGATGCATTTGAATGGATGCAGCATTAAATGCCTGTAAGATTAACCTTATCATGGGAAAATCTCAAATTTTGTTTAATAATTGAAAACAAATATACATTTGTGAATAATATACTTACTATACATTTATTGAAATTCTATATTCATAAATGTAGACTTTTTTAATGGACCAGTGTGTAAGAATAAGAAGGATATAATGAAATATAACCTACTTCATCAAAGATGTTTAAAGATCTTACAGAATGAAGTGCTATGCTTTTATTACTTTAGAATGAGTTATTTCTGTCCCCTTGCATGAAATTCGGCATATTATTTCTATGGTAGCCCTAAACAGACCACTTGCTCTACAGAGTGTGTTTCGTAATTACAATATTTCGTTTGGCAAAGAGGCAAAAAAGTCATAGTCCTGTGTCAGTCACTGTAGTGCTGTGGGAAGGTGGAGGGGGAGCGGTGGAGTGAGACATTGGTTAGAAATTCGCAACCTTACTGTCAGATGCGGCTTCATTTACTGACTGACAGATTGATTGTTTTCAAAGAAGAGTTTGGGTTAATTGTTTAAAAGAGGTAAATCATGCAAAAGCCAAATATTTACATTCTTAATTGGTTTCACAATTATGTGATCTTTACAGCGTTTTTATTTCTTTATTTGTGCTATGTATGTTTTGTTATAATAATTTAATAAATGTTTGGGAAAAAAGGGAAAGAAACAGCATAGCAAAATGTCATGTTTTCAGGTTATTTGACTGTTTATATGTGAGGATTAATCGTGGGGCTTTGTTAATGATTTGTATCTATATTTATAGCCATTTAAAGCCATCTGTAAATCTGATACAAATGAAGAATTTTAGTTGCAAAAGGCCAAATTTTCAAAAAAGAGACATCTAAAGACAGCCCACTGTATGAAGTTGTTTTAATGTAGCAACATTTACCATGTCACTGTAATGCATTATAACAAAATACATAATAAATTATTAATAACATTTGCACTAAAAACCCTTATGGTAATTAACCTATGATTTTGTAGTAAAACGATAGACGATTTTGCTAAGAGAAGACCTGAATCCGGAAATTTTGTTTTCAAAATAGACAGACTCATCTAACCTTAACAATTTTTTCAAGGAACCTCTCAGACATGTCAATCTTCATATGACATCATTTTACTGTGGCACTTTTTTTGTAGGAAGGGTAAACACAAGCGCATGGTACAAGAAACAATGAAAAGATGGCTGTAGGAAACAGCTAAACAGACAACCCTGCTGATAGGATATACATGTATTTTTTTCTGTGTAATCTATGCAATACTTATCCACATGTGGGCCGGTTTCTAGGCCTTAAAATCTGTATATTTAAGTCGTTTTTAAAAACATACTTTACAAAAAAAAACATAAGGCTACTGTGTGCACCTTGAGACAAAACTGCACGGATGTATTTTAAGATATGTCATACTCTTACATTATATGCTTAAACCCTATAAAGGAAACCGGCCCTTAACATTTATCACTGTTCAGTGTTTCTGTGATGGTCTGAATGCATTAAAACGAACATTCAGTAGGTGGCGATCTATCCTTACAAAGAGGCATAAATTGCTTGCAAGGCAGCACAGTGATAATTTAAGATGTCTCAAAAAGTGGGTGGGGTAAATCTGTCTTCCTTTAAATATAATGTATAAACTAAGCCAATGAGACTTTTTGGTATTGTTGTCAAAGTGATGTTTCTATTATCATTATTATTATTTTATGACAGACACAATGACCCAGTAGGGTCTTTGGCGATGCTGGCTTTGAGCTAAGTATTTAAACCTAAATCACAACTGGCTAAAGAAACATTTTAAGGGCAATTAGACTTTTTAGACATTCTTAAACTTTCCAGTTACTGTATGCTTAAAGATAATATAATAAACTTTAAAAAAATCTTTAACATTACCACTGTTCCATAGAAAGCACTGAATAAATGAATAGTTAAATAATACATATAACAGGTATTATTAATAAATATTAATAAACTAAGATAAATATATAATGTACTATATATATAACAGAGGCGATTTCCTTGATCTGGTCTTAATTCTTATGTTTTAAGCACTCAGACTGTGCATGTTAGACTCTTGGTCTGATCTCATCTGATATGTGGGTGGTTGGCATTTCAACAAACTCCAATGAGGTCAATCTACACGCCCATCTGACAGCTTCACCAGCCCCGCCTTGACGATCTGCTTCAAATTCCATCTCCAAGTTTTTCACAGGGAACGGAAGAATTAGTTTCTGTCTTCGACTCAAAACCTCCCTCGAGATGCTGAACTCCTGATAGACAGCGCGAGCGCCCGGACCCGACGCTTCACCTTTAATGTTTGGCGATACGAGCAGTGCGACGCCTTGATCTCGAAACTTGTAGTCACACTCATCTACATCATGCAGAATGGACGAGAACACAGACATCGAGTTTAAAACCACTGGATCATCGCTGTTAAATCCGCTGAGTGATCTGGTGGGAGTTCCTCTGGATCAGGTCAGTGATTTATTATGTCTGTCATGATGCGTCTGTCCTGGAAAACTTCATCTTTTAAGTTCCCTTATGTTATGGTGTAACTCTTCCCTACTTTAAAGACATTCCCCCAAAAGTATCATACTGACATGTAACAAAGGCTATAAGATGTTGGGTTGGACAGATCCAGACAGAACTTTCTTTAAGAAGACAGTGTGTAACCTCTTTGGTGTCATTGGAGCTTATAAATGAAATTCGTAACTGTTGGTTCTGATCATGTTCTTGTCACATGTTATGATTATTATGTATTTTAGGATATATTTAGCATGTTAAGCTCCCCTCTCTTGTACAGGTGAACTTCATTGTGTGTCAGGTGTTTGGACTAGCAGCTGCAGTCTGGTTTCGTCTGTATCTCACTCCTCAGTTCACCACACCTGAGGTCAGACATGCCGTCGCTGCTCTCCTCGGAGCTTCATTCATCACGTTCTGCTTTGGCTGGTAAGACCTGTCCAGCAGTCCCTTAATGTTTCCAAACTAGTTTATGTAAATGAATACACTGACATATGTTTCAATTCACACAACATAATATATCAAGGTATGTGATGGTATCATTTTATGAATAATTTATACGACACGCATGTTTATTTGTTTGTTTAGATGCAAACATAAACATATAATAGTTGAAAACAATTATATATTAATATTTATAAACATTCCCATTCACACTAGTCACAGTCTTTCCCTCCACGACCTGTTGATCTTAATTCAGTAGTGTTAATATTATTTTACATTTCGTAATGAAGAGGAAGTGAAATCCACCTCATCCAACCTATTACATTAATTATATTGTTGTGCATAGGCGCAGGCTCCCCGTGACCCGAGGTAGTTCGGATAAGCGGTAGAAAATGGATGGATGGATGGATATTGTTGTGCATTGAATGCTTATTAAAGGATGCCACAAACTCGATAAGAGAGAAGCCAATTAGGTTTGAGGCTAAGGTTTATTTTATCCCATCGCAAGGATATCCCAGCATGTTTAGCTTGATATTTTTAATGATACCTTGGCCAGAAAACTAAGATCGTAATTATGTTGCAATCCTAAATAATTTCTAGTGGATGTTCCTGCTTTGACAGGTATGCCGTGCACGTCTTCATTTTGGTGTTGGCCTGCTATGGGATTATACTCAAAGCCAGTATCCATAATGTTCACAGGCAAGTAATTCCTCGTTGCTTTGTGCAACAATTATCACCCAAAGCATTCTGAACTTTGAAACCTGTATTTTGGGGTGGGGGGTTGCTGTACAGGACAGGGTGGGTGTCTTTTTTTAGGTTGTGCTTAGTGATGGTATCAAACAGGAAACAAGTCCTGTAGGACCTGTCTTGCACTGTTTTACAGCATTTTCCAATTGTTGTGACAGAGTTGGTGGTGGCCTTTTGTTTTTGACCTGTCCACTAAAGAAAGAATTTCAAAACTGGTATACCAACAGAAAGCAGATTTACATAACTACAGTGGCGAGAACAACCGGACTGATTTTGTATGTGTAGGCCTACTAAGGCATTAAATAGATGACATCAGCTCCTTTTCATACTGTATATAATAAGATGTTTTTTTATGTTTTGCCACCATAAAATGAATCATTACGTTTGCATTAGAGTTTTGTGCTCTTAAAGTCTATGAAAAGGCTTTGATCATCCAGTGCAAACGGTGTCAATTTTGTTTATCCATTAACTAGAAACTCAGCATGCTTCTGTGAAACCCCAAAAAACTTTATGCTCTTATTCCAGATACACAATGGTTGTATCGATTGGATACCTCACAATTTGCCAAGTGAGCAGAGTCATCATATTCAACTATGGAATACTGTCCACAGACTTCTCAGGGTGAGGAATTTATCTGGTAGTCTGCTGTCCTTTTGTATTTATTAATTTTAATTCTTAGGTATGTGTTTGAACAGGTGCAAGTGCCATCGTTGGCCGTGGTTTAAAAAAGCATGGGGTTTCAGTCAAATGCGATGTAATTTTGTGTGGGTCACCCCTTCAAAATTGTATCTAAAAGCTGTAGGGCGTTTAATGGTTGAGTAATGGTTTGACCAACCGAAGAGATTTATGAGTAGTGGGAAGGCAAGTTTTGAAGAATTGGGGTCAGTTGAACAGTCAGCGCTGAAAATAGACCAGAAACCACAGTCTAATCTGTGACTGAACTATGCTCTTAAACAAGTCTCTTTACTCTAAGTTGTGTCCGATAAGATTTGAAACAAAGAAATTCATTCTTCAATATCTTAAGCTAGGCACAGCCCATGAAGGGAGATAAAGGAATATATTTTTGTAAAATGTTTTACTGCGGCGAGATTAAACCGCATTTATCAATCACGTATCTCATATGCCAAGTTACAAACTCTGTCTCCCACACAAAAAAATTGCCTGCCTACATCTACGCCACTCCTCAAGGCTTGGTTTGGTTTCTTATCTGTGAGTTTTGTCCGTTTTCATCTGCTGGGGTTTTACACACCCTTGGATAAATAAGATTGAGAGATAACAGTTACCTGCGCAGGCTGTTGACGTCGTCCAGTCGCGGCCCCCAGACGGGCGTTTGTCCCGCAGGGAGGCACGAGTCAGATCAGCTGAATCCTATTAGGAAGTTCTCTGCCTGTTTATTTGTTGATCTTTCCCTCCATCAGCAGCCTCTTGTTCTATTTCTCGTGGTTACTGCCGTTCTCTGCATTCCAGACGTGCAGCCGTCGAGTGCTGACAGGGTTTTTTCCGTTCAATGAGAAAGTGATTTGGAAAGCGTGTTTTAACAGCATCATCCATATAACTATATTTAGAGATGTTTAGGTTGACTTAGGGTAGTTTCCTGATGGAAATCCTGGAAAAAAGTTGCCAACATAGAGAAAACTTTGGCTGTGATGTTTCACTGGCACGTTCTTTTCCTGTGGCACCCGACCTGCCAATTCTGGCCTGTGCCAAACACGACCAACGTCACGTGACCTCTGTTGCACAAAGTCAGCAGTATGCCGGCAGGACAGAGAGCATACTATTTGCCCGTCTATTACTGCAAATCAACCCACGATAGTGTGATAGGTCACAAATGGGTCACAGCAGGGCCAAGTTTGCTCTTTGTGTCATCAACAAAAAAAGGCTCATCCATGCTTTCAGTTTTAATCTTTTTAGAAAAATGAACTATGTTTTAATATGGAAATGTTGTCACATAAAACATTTCAGAAATAAGGAATCATTTATAATAATGATGAAATGTGTGTAGGGATTCAACATGTCATGTAATGGGGTGTGGTTTAGTTTTAGCGAAAACAATTCCCAGTTACCATAGCCACCCATTTACAATTGGGAAAACAAAGAGAAGATTTTTTTGAGCAGTAGTTATATAACAGTATAACAGTAAACTACGCATTTTCAAAGTGTATTAAAGGAAAAATGATCATCTAATTCAAATAAAACCTAAAATATTTCTTCCATAAAAAACATTTATATATGTGACCCTGCATCACAAAACCAATCTTAGGTAGCATGGGAACATTTGTATTTATAGCCAAAAATACATGTTTGGGTCAAAATTAAGATTTTCTTTTATGCAAAATATCATTAGGATATTAAGTAAAGATCATGTTCCATAAAGATATTTTGTACATTTTCAACGGTAAATATATCAAAACTTACTCACATAAGTAAACTTTGACTTATAATTATAATTTAAGACTTGAAATTGGGACAGACATGGACTTTTTATCAAAGACTTGTGAATATGTTTGGTGTGTGTTTTTTGCAATTTAATTTAAACCATCCTCAAAAGCTATAGCTTTAGTCTACAAATGTGGCTGAAACCACATTTAAAGTAATGTTTCATGTTGTTGTAATGTAAAAGAAAGCACTATATGTTGTAAATGTATCTCACATGTCTCCTCTAAATTCCAGGCCTTTAATGATCATTACACAAAAGATCACCTTACTGGCTTTTCAGGTCCATGATGGTGAGATAATTTCTCCTGTCTCATCTGAAATACTATCCCATAAATGTCTTGTGTACTGCACATGTTAAAAATGAGTTCTGTATTTCAGTGTGGGAAACACTTGTTGTTTTTCAATGTTTCAGGGATGTGTCAAAAGCAGGAGAAACTTACAGAAGATCAAAGGCGGCTGGCAGTACAGTATGAATATTTAAGGCTCTTATTTTAACAGTATGGCAAATAATTGTTTGCATATAAGCTGATCAAATTCCTCATATCACTGCTGTCTTCAATACATTTTTTACATATTTATTTAGGCTATAAATCCTTAATTTTACCCTTCATTTTTCGTCACTGGGCACTACAAATATCTAATCAATAAAAGAATCAACAAGTTGTCAACTTTGACATTTAAAGAGTACAGTGTTTTTTCATCTCCTTAAAAACAATTAGGACATCCAAGATTTCGGTAGGACAATGACGATATGATAATTTTGGTTAAAGTTTTATATTGCTGTCTGTTTGGTAATAATCTGTTGAATCTCAGATTTTTTACCAGATTTTAGTTGATTAATATTTAGGATTTTATTATTGAATTTATACATCGAGATTTTCGTCAAAGAATTTTCATAGAAATATAAATGTAAAATAATATTAGTATGCATATTGCTTAAACAGAAGAAGAGTCAATAAACAGAAAAAAAAAAAAAAAAAAAAACTTTGACCTAAGAACTCAAATACTGTGTCCGTCAACTTCTTCTCAATGTTTAGGATTAAAACATATTTTAGTTAATGTAGAAACAGCAGCTTATTTTGTAAAACAGCTTAACACAGAAGTCTAAATGAAACATTCTCATATGACTGAGTACAATTTACCCACATTCGTATGCAATGCTCTACGAGATGAAGATGTTTCTCGATGGACATCAGTAAATGTTTCCATTCAGTGTTATGTAAGAACAAGTAAAACTCTTCGCTGCCTCATTCTTCATTGTGAATCTACTATCTCCCTTTACAGCTCGAAGCCATCGCTGTTGAAGTACCTCAGCTACAATATAAATTTCCTGAGCATCCTAGTTGGGCCTTGCAGTAACTATAAGGACTACCTGGAGTTTATAGAGGGCCATCATGTTCAGAGCAGACTGAGAAGTGTTAAAGACGCCAGCTCGCAGCAGAATGGCTGGGACAAAATGCCTGAACCGTCGCCTGTGGTGAGACACAAAGACAGATTCATTCAACCAATTCCTTAAGAAAGAAAGATCCACCACACTGGCTCACAAAAAAACTTAAGATTGAACAGTTCAGGAGTATAGAATGTTTAAGGCTGGTCTATGTGGTTAGGCTATTCAATTTTAAGGAAATGTAAAGATATAGAACACCAAAAAGAAAACCTTGCCTTTAAATTTTAGTTTTTTTTTGTTTGTTTGTATGTTGTTGTTATATTGGACTAATAGTTGTCATGATCAAACCCTCAATTGCTTTGAACTGTCGAGGCTTCTGTGGTTTTGTGAATTAACCGCGTTGTCATGCATATTTCCCAGAGTGCTTCTGGTTTCAACGTTCATTTCCTTCATTAAGATATATGACTACTGCTCTTTCACAGAAGACTGTGATTAATAAGCTTCTGGTGTGCGTTTGCTGTCTGCTGTGGTTCTTCATCATCACCAAAGCATTCCCCATAGCCTACAACGTGGACCCGCAATTCATCAGCGAGGCCTCTTTCATTACCAGACTGGGCTACGCCTTCATTTCCATCCAGGCAGCCAGACCCAAGTTCTACTTTGCGTGGACCCTCGGTAAGCAGACGGGAGAACTGGATTGTTACCAGATACGGAGACAGTGTGATGGGCTGAAAGTGTGTCAAAGATCATAGACATACTGGCTGAACTGTTTACCTTTTATTTTGTGCTATTCAGTATAGGCAGAAACACAAGAACAACACGTAAGAGTATGCGATAATTCTACAACCAATTTTTAAATTTCAGGGTTTTAATGATCATGGGGGAAAAAAATTGGGAAATGTGTAAAATCTTTAACAAAAATGAACTGGTACGCTACTGGTTTAATAAACATCCACGTATGGTCTGATTTACAGCGGAAGCCATTCATAATGCAGCGGGGTATGGAATCAGCGGCATGGATGAGAATGGAAAAGTGTCTTGGGACCTCCTCTCCAACGTTTACATATGGAAGATAGAGGTTTGTTCACTACTGTAGTTTTTTGTTGTATTGTGGATCTTCAATATCAACATTTTGTCAAATATATTGTTTATTCAGTAAAAAGTAAGTTTTTTCCCCCCCAGACTGCGACAAGTTTAAAATCATTTATTGACAGCTGGAATATACAGACTGCTTTGTGGCTGAAAAGGTGCATTTTATTCTTACTGTACATGTATGTATATTGGTGCATCTGTAGTTTCCATTTTCTCTGCTATTTATTACCGCTATTAACAGTCTGCTCTGTTATGTCACATGTTTTCCTGTGCTGTGCCTCAGGGTGTGTTACGATCGTGCTCCGTATTACGGCTTGCCCCTCACATTTGTGCTGTCGGCCATCTGGCACGGAGTTTACCCAGGATACTACTTTACTTTCATCTCAGCTGTACCCATCACCTTTGCAGCTCGCGCTGTGAGTCTCGCACATACACATTTGCTTTTGTATCGTGTGTCTTTTCCTCCTTTTCTATAAACGTATTAATTAAAACATCGTTTATATTGTGGAGACCACTGATTCCTTTTGTTTTCATATACAGCCTATAGCTTTAGCATTTTTAGAATGTAAAAGAAAGATAATTTTTTTATTAACATGTCCCCAAAATAAAGTTCAGTCTGATTTAGCTCAATTCACTTTAGGCTCCTGCTGTATCATTCCTTGCATCTGTGCCGTTGGACTGGTCGCACTGCATTTTCTGTCAGTCACAACATTCATCCTTAACACTCTCATTCTTTTCAGTATCTGTTTCCGTTTCCTCTCACAGCATACATGCAAGTGTTACACACTGACTCATATGAATCCATGTCAGATGATTCATTTATCAGTATTTATTCTCAGCCACACCTGGAAACCACTCGCTCATAACTCCCCTTTCTTTTGCTTCGATGTATCAGGTGCGCAGAAACTTCCGCCAGTATTTCTTGTCCTCCCGGCAGCTCAAGTTGTGTTACGATGTGGTGACCTG
Source organism: Triplophysa bombifrons (assembly GCA_029783895.1). Taxonomy (NCBI): domain Eukaryota; kingdom Metazoa; phylum Chordata; class Actinopteri; order Cypriniformes; family Nemacheilidae; genus Triplophysa; species Triplophysa bombifrons. The sequence continues at coordinate 13,730,118 of CM056455.1, forward strand.
GGCTGCCACTCAGCTGACTATCTGCTACATTGTTATGCCTTTCCTTCTGCTGGCAGTGGAGCCCACAGTGATGTATTACAGGTACCATGTCTGTTTGCCTAGTATTGCGTAGGCAAACGATTGATTATTATTTTAGGATTAATGCCGGACAGCAGAAACAGACAGCAGGTCTAATGGTATGCTGTTCGTGTCTTTTGTATGTGCTTTTTATCTAATTGGCTTTAAACGAGCTTTCAAAATAAGCGCATTCAATGATCACAAAAGCAGAATGATATCTAAAAGTGTTTTTTTCCAATTTTTACTAACATTCGAATATCAAAAATATAAATTCTCTCATCGTTTAGTCATTTAGCAGACGCTTTTATCTAAAGCGACTTACGAATGAGGTGAACAACAGAAGAAATTAGAACAATACAAGGACAGCAATGCACAAGTGCAAAACTGGTCTCAGTAAGCCTATCGCAGTGTACGAAGCTAAGTACCAATTTTTTGGAACACCTTTGAGTTGTTCTAAATCTGTATAAATGTCTTAGTTCTGATGTTGTACACCTAGAAAGATGTCTGGTAGAATGCTTCTAACCTGGCCTTTCTTGGCCACCGTTGTCTCCCATAGTAGGAAAAAATACTTTATTAGTTTTTATGTTCTGTTAAACACAAAAGAAGATATTTTGAAGAATGTAGGTTCTGGTGCACCGTTGAATACCATTGTCAATTTTCCTACTATGGTAGTCAATGGGGTCCAAGAACAGTTTGGTTACAAGCGTTAATCTAAATATCTTTCTCTGTGTTCAACCAAACAAAAACATTTATTTTGGTTTAGAACAACTAGAGACTGAGTAATTCATGACAGAATTATCATTTTTGTGTGAAGTATCCCTTGAAAGTAGAATAAAACTGCCTTAAAAAAATACATATATAGCTGTTCATACTTTCTTTTGAGATCAGTTTTGCAGTTAAGGTAACAAAAAGGTCATAGACAACAGCAAAAAATAAAAAAATAAATGCAGATAATTCTAGAGGTGTAACTCTTGAACATGAAAGCAATAAACTAAGAATTTTTTGCCACGAGCAAATGGATCTTAGGCCTGACATGGACAATTTAGGAGGAGAAATTTGTGTTGTTTTGGTGAAAGTAATGTCACAATGCCAAATGCCTTAAGAAATACTTTATTTTTTTTGAAGAAAATCTTTAATAATTAAACCTAAAATTTATATTTTAGTAATGCAGTCAGAAAAAAATGCTGCTTTACGATTGTGCTGTTAATCTGATGTCGGCGTGTCCTTTCCGTTCCTCAGGTCGATGTACTTTCATGTGCATATCATCAGCATTCTGGCCATGATCCTCTTGCCCAGCAAACCCTGGGACTCCAAGACTCTAAGCCATGCCCAGCTCTCCAACAATAACCTGAAGGTGGACTAAATGCCTCGAATGTGTGTGCGTGGATGGAGAGAGCAGAGGCATGGGCAGACAAAGGCCACTTTGTGTGATGCACATACAAAGAGCTGGGCCTTGGCTCGCTAGCAGAGCAGCACTGCGTGCACATACACACAAACACACACATAGGGTAACTTGCCATTCAAACATACACATAATTGCTGGAGCAACGGTTCACAGGCACAGATCAGGTTCTGAACAGGCTGGGTTTCAGTGAGGCCGTACTGTTCCTTCCATCACACGGTGCGAATGGAAGCCAGTTTGTGTCACTGTTACTTAATAAATGAATGCAGCCCTTGATTCAGGGTCTCACAGTGCTAGAGCCGTGAAAGTGTCCCTAATTATAATCCCACCTAATTTATTCCGGGTATAACTGTCTGAGGACTTTATACAGACGTTGAAGAATGTTTTGATATGTTTGTTGTTTCATTTTTAATATCTCAGTTTTGTATTGTTGAGATGTGCATCTTGAGGATGTGAAACGACAACGCGGTACTGAAATGCTATGAATGCAAATATTGCAAATGTCAACTGAATGACTAATCAAACAAGTAGGCTTCAGTTATTAGTATTACAAGTGTTTGAATGTGATGCCTAAATAAATTCATTTTTTGAATGAATTCTTGGTGATTGAACATGTCCACTACGTAATTTACTAGTTTTCATTGGGAACAAAATATCATGTGTGTACTTCGTACTTGGGCTTATAGGAAACCACCTAGCAACGCCCTAACAAGTCTTTTGCAAAACTCATCTGCCAGAGTTGGGTTCAGGCTATTGCTATATATTCGTAGTGTTTTTACTGTAATATTGCATGGTTAGTAATTAGTTAGTTAAAGCATTTAAAATCCCCAATAAAACGGAGTTTCTTTTGCTTTTAGTATCAATATGTTAGCCGTAAGGATATCTAAAAACAAGCTGTCCCTGGGGCCAGGGTCGTCACTAGGCTGGCTTGACTGGGGGGCAATCACATATTCTGGTTGGGCGACATTTCTCTAGTCATACATTAAGGGAAATAATTATTTGACCCCCTGCTGATTTTGTAAATTTCAATGCTAACAAAGAAATTAAGATTTTTTTTTGGATGTCAGGGACAAGATTGTAGACCTGCACAAACCTTGAATAGGTGTAGTGTATTTCGGGGAAAACTATGAGTTTGATCACAGTAAAATACGGATAATTAATGATGATTAATTATACCTATCTTATACACCTTTTCTTTTTCGGATTCAGCAGACCTAATAATAGCGACAAAACTAGATTCACTCGTCCAGCGAGTGATCAGCAGATCGTATATCAAATCTAAGAAATATTACTTTCCTGGCCTTGGAAACATAACAATCTTACTGTAGTACAGTACCGCTCCAGATATTATAACGAAATCAAAGTAGTTTAAGTGACGTTAACATGTGATAAAATTACACAGCAACCGTTTAATTGTAGATAACAAATGCGGGTTTATTGACTACACAAAAAGGGAAAACAAAACCGATTGACTAACATAATAACAAATGCTAACAAACAAACATGAAATATAAATGCAGTAAAGAAAAGTAAGAAATAGACAAAGTAAAAAATGGCAGTATTACAAAACGGCTAATCACATCTGCATGAACCATCAGACAAATCTCCTTAAAAAGGGGTTACGCTTAAACGCAGCTGTATAGAATAATTTCTAATACTTGCATTGATCTCCTTCGAATGTGCCTGGACAAGGTTTTGTTCCGTGGAAGGTGGTTTTCAAAGTCTTGATGGTTTCGATCCTTCGGCTTCTCTCGGGTATCCGGATTGGCGGATGAAGTCAGAAACGAACTTTGCCGAAGTAATTCTGCCGAAAAAAATCTGTCTCCGAAAAGAGGCAGGACTCAGGAGGTGGTTCGAACAGGGGCGCGCGAACACGGAAGAAACTGAGCATCGATCAGGGTTGCCAGGTCCAAGAAATATTTCCAGCCCAATAACCCCTCAAAACCCGCCGAAAAGGAATAAAAACTAGCCCAATTTTTTCCCCTCTGTCGAATCAAAGTTTACAACTGCCTAAAGACGTTTCTATGGCCATATTTTTTTTATCTGAATGGTTTCCTATGTATTGTATATCTTGTTTTGTTCTGTTGAACACAAAATAAGTTTTGGGATATTTAGGAAAGCAAACACTTCTGGGTCACGTTTGATTACCATTTACTTTTTTCTGCTATTATAGTCAATGATGCCAAAGAATTTGCAGCAGCTAACATTCTAGCATTTATACAGATTTAGAAACAACTCGTTTCATAACAGAATTTCATTTTTGGGTGGAGTGTCCCTTTAAAAATAGCACACGTGCACTTTTATGACCGGGCCGGTCCTTGAGTTGGCAGGTATTCATTCGGAGTGTGAATATACATTAAGGAACTCATCAAATAACATTTATCCTTAGATTATAAATAAACATTTTGGCGGCCGCGGAACATTATGAAAGTAGCCCAAAAATCCGCAACCCGCGGCTCCATAATTTTTCCCGCAATTGCATTCTCAAAATAGCCCAATTGTGCGGGAAACCCGCGTACCTGGCAACACTGGCATCGATAGCTCAGTTTACGGCTGTTTTAAGCTTGACGGGTTCACGCCCTTCAAAGTGAGTTATCCAATCTGATGAGCTGATTTTGGAGGGAAACAAAGTTTCTTTGTTTCTTTTAGTAGCTCATTTGCATTCAGGATCACTTAGAGGTTTGGTGCTGTAAAACTCTTAGAATGACATAAAATCGATAGGATCGAAAATACGTTATTGTGCTATACATCATCTTTCCAGTAATGAAGAGAGAAACATTTAGATATAAAACATGCCATGGTTATAAGTACATTGACCTGAAGTTTGTACAAGAATGACAATATAAAGAGAATACACACATGCTTTTGAGATTATAGGCGAGGCCGATTAACATGGGGACAAAGATACAATGTGAAGATGTAGGTTTAAACCCGTTTTAAACTATTCTTGTGTGGTTAAAAAGAGGGAACATTCAAACTAGTCTGACCATTTGCCCTCATTCCTGTTTAACACATCTGGTCTCCATCTATAGTGACACGACACCCCATCCTCCCTGTTGGAGGTTAATGAAATCCACGAGTGTTGGTTGGGGCTTCCCCTGGTTAATTGATGGATGCGTTACAAAAGGACAGTTGGATCAGACTTGCTGGCGCCGATTAGGGTCTCACAGAGAGTTCATGGTTATTAACGACTCTCAATGGTCCTCTTTATTTCAACAAAACCTAAATCTGTTGATTTCGTTTGACCCCTTACTGTGAGCTCAGCGGTTTTACGACGTCCCAAAAGGGTTTTCTCTGTTTCGACACCCGGATCTGTAATCACTGGTGCGACCCCTACTGAGGTCAGGATGTGTTACGATGTCCAAATGGTGACCTCTGAATATGCAAGATCCTACATATTCCCCCCTTCGGCCGACGGGGTTCGCATAGAAGCTTAGGCGGGCGACGTTTGGTGGGATCTTAATAGTCCAGGTGACAGATGGGTCTTATTCGTCCTCAGTGCTGTGATGCACTGACAGTGGGTCGATCTCGATCAGATTAGGTTCGGGTTCAGCTTGCGTGTCCCTCTTCTCGCGGCTCCGCTTGAAGGTCCGAGGAAACACAGCGGTACACTTGTTTACTGACTCCTGCATTCCGTTGACCCTTTTATAAAGGACAAAAGATAGGCCAAGGGTAAGGGCATATCCTAACGTGGTGGTTAAACATAGTGCGGTATCCGCAGCGGTCCAGGATCGGACCACAGGGGAGTTGGTAAGAGCAGACATCCGATCAAGAGTCAGTAAGGCCTGGTCGATGGGGGTGATATCGATCAACTGGAGCCCTCCCTCTGCAATCCTCATCTCTAGTTCAGGACCGAGGGTGAAATTAAAGTCCTTGAAAAAGGTAGAGATCTCCAGCTCGGTGTGGTATTCTTCGCTGGGTAAATGATAGAGTGCCAAATCATCAATGTGCAGGATTGCGTCCTTCGGGACTTGAATCCACATAGTCTGATCAAGTAAGCTGATGCGAGTAGCGGTATCATGCTGGTCATAGGTTAGAGTTGCTACCCGAGCTGGGGTGTTGACTAACCAGCGGTCTCCCACAATTTCGGCCTGGGTGTAGGTGACTTGGACACGAGGTTTAGCCTCCGCTGGGCAGCGGGTGTCGCTTCTCATGGGGTGCATACCACAGATTCCTTCTGTGTTGTCCCGGAGGAATGGCTTACTCGGGCAAAGGTAATGGATGTCCTTGGTCAGAGTACACATGCGTTGGTTCGGGGCTAGGTACAGCTGGTCATTGCTGTCGTGGTAGGCCACCACGTCGGGGGTGTGAATCCGGATGTGGGTGTTACCTTGCCAAAACCCGACATTTACCATGTCCTTGAGTCTGTAAATGTTGTTAGACTCAATAATGTGTAAGTTCAACAGAAATGCTATCTCGCCCTGCTCAGGGGCTATGTATAGAGGAATGGCACTACCCAGAGAGTATGCAAGATGTGCTTGAAGGGGGTTGGTTGGTCCTGAGGTGGCAGAGTTCAACACAGTCTGTACAAGGCTCAGCGGTACCAGGTATGGTGGAATTCTGCCCATGGCGAGACTGTCCACAGACGAGCTCACTTCTCGCAGCATGTCTGACATCAGCGCTGTCACAGGTTGAGCATGTGCATAATCCTTCTGAATCACCGAAAAGAGCTGCTTCATGGAATTTACAGTCTGGTTAAGGACGACACTGTGGGTGTTGAGGACCACTACAGTGCCCTTTAATGACTTGCCTATGGTCTGCAGGGTTTCGCTTTGAGTTGTCAGTTGTGCTCTTAGCTGGGGAATCTCAGTTTGGATCTCCTTCACATGTTGCCTGACAGTGGCTAGGCTCACGGCGTTGACACTGGTGATTCCGAGGTTGAACAGAGTTCCGACTGCGGCGGCGGCCCCCAGTAAAGCTCCCAGGAAACGTTTGCTGCGCCGGTTTTGCCCACTCAGGTCGGCTTGAGTGACGGTCATCTTCTGAAGTTGGGCGAGCATGTGGCTGATGTCGGCCTCCGCGTGGTCCAGTGCAGTTTGTGTCCATCGCCCTCCAGCCCATCCAAGCTGTGGTGCTACGACGGGGTAGTGTGCTCTATAGACGTCACGGGAGTTGAGTCGGACGTAGACCTTTTGAGTGTGTGTCCGGCAGTTGGTTACCAGAAGGCCAGGTTGCTCCCTTAAAACGATGCCCGATGTAGGGCCTAGCGACACGACGTCCGGCTGGGGCAGTCCTCCAGTTAGGCAAAGAATCAGGGTAGCAAGCCCCAGCAGCATCCTGGTGACAAAGAAAAGAAAGAAAGCAGTGGATAAGTGGTGACATTCTTTAGCTGATCAGCCTTGTTCGTAGCTTTCTCTAATGGTGGGTTCTCTGGCATTGATTCGTTGAGGAGGGAGTAAAATTTAGTTAGTGTTGGCCCCCCTTTCTTGCTCTCGCCCAGAAGCTGAGTGTTTTTTAATCTGGTTGCGATGGACCCATTTGAGGATTGGTTCTGTCTGTCCCCGACTAATCCTTATCCTGTAGGCAACAGGGGAGAGTTTGTCAACAATCTCGTAGGGTCCAGCCCAGTGTGGCAAAAACTTTTTGGATAGCCGATGTGAGGCTGTCTGCAATGGTCTGGCGAAACGGTAATACCAGATCCTATCACCCACATCCAGTTCCTCTCGTGATGCTTTCTGATCGTAGTATGCTTTCCGGCCTTCCGCACTCTTCTGGAGTTGCTGTTGAGCGAATGCAAACCCCGTTCTCAAATGCCTGTGCAGCTCCTCGAGGTACTGGTGAGTGGTGTACGCTGTGACCAGGTTGGAATCTCCGGGCTGGTATAACAGGTGTAACGGCAGAGTCATCTGTCGTCCAGTCATCAGCTCGAAGGGAGGCACACTGGTTGACCGATTCGGGGTTGCTCTAATAGCCATAAGCACAAGTGGAAGTTTCACATCCCAGTCCTTCTGGTTCACTGCCACAAACTTTTTCAACATGCCGACCACCGTCCGGTTGGTTCGCTCCACTTGGCCGGATGAGATTGGATGATGACTGATATGGAGCTGGGCTCGCACGCCCAATAGTTTCCACATCTCTTGCATAATCTCAGCCGTGAAGTGTGTTCCTCTGTCCGAGTTAACCCTTAATGGCAATCCAAACCTGGAGAAGACGTGGTTCATCAAAAGGTATGCTGTTGTTTGGGCTGTGTCGTTGGGTGCTGGAAGGCACTCTACCCACTTGGTAAATTGACACACAACCGTCAAGAAGTATTTGTTGCCCCTCGTTGACCTAGGTAAGGGTCCGACCCAGTCGATCTGTAAGTCTGACCATGGGAATGTTATTCCTCTGCGTTGCAGTGGGGCTCTGTGATTTGGGTTTGCCGGCTGGAACTGGCAGCAAACCAGACATCCCCTGACATACTCTGTAACATCCTGCTGCATGCCGGGCCAGTATGCTACCTGTTTTAGTGTCTAATAGGTGGCTCTGATACCGTGGTGTCCGGCACACGGTGTGTCGTGGGCATACATTAGCATGACCCCCCTTTGGCACTGGGGAACCACGAGCTTAGGTGTTGTGAGTTCATCAGGGACGTACCAGAGGATGTTGTCTGTCACGCGCAACGTGTGCTTTATGTCACTCAATCGTTTGAGGCCTGGTAGCTTAGCGAGGTCAGCAGACATGATTGGGTAGGTGGAGGGGTCAGCAAGGTGGTTTAACATAGCTTGTATGGTGTCATCAGAGGCTTGGAGAGAAGCTATGTCGTCTTTAGAAATTTGGGGAGTTAGTGAAAGAGTTTGTGATGCTGGTAAAACAGCGTCACCGAGACGTTGGCTGCGTGTAACAGCTGCCACAGAAGGGGTGGGTGGGGGGGTTGGAGGCGACCACAGGTCGCCATGGAGTGCACCTGCTTTCGCAAGGGCATCTGTCTGATCATTCAAGTCTTTGTCTTGACCAGGCTGTTTCGAGTGCCCTTTAACCTTCTTCCAGTAGACAAGCATATCATGTTCATTGGTGATGGCGTTGCATGATTGGAACAGGTGTTGATGCTTGACTGGCTTGTTGTTAGCAGTTCTGAACCCATTCTGTGTCCAGCCAGGGAGATGGCATGTGAAGCTCAGTCTGGCGTAGTTCGAGTCTGTGCAGATAAGGAGTTCTTTGATGCCGTTAGCCGATGCAATCTGGAGGGTGATCAGAATGGCTGCCACTTCTGCCCATTGTGATGACTGTGGGCCCAGGTTGAAGTGTTTGGGTGGACAAGGTTTGTTGTTCACCCACAAGACTCCTGCTCCAGCCTTTAGGGTACCCTGGTGGTTGTATGAGCAACCATCGACGTAGGCCGTTGGCATGCCTTGGCACACATTTTCTTCAAAGTACCTATGACTGGTTGATTGTTGCAGCTGGGTTTCCATTGGCTCCAACGTTGCGTTTGGTATGTCATCAGAGCAACTTTGACATGCGGCAAGTCCATTGCCAAGTGCAGATCTGTGATTTTGAGCATACCGTGCTTCAATGTTACGTCCTTGGAGGGCCATCAACCACATAGCTATGCGTGCGTTTGTCACGATGCCATCTCTGATACGTTGACTATTGAGGAACATGACAGGCTGGTGGCAGGTCTCAATGATCACCTTTTGTGCTCCAATGTAATTGGAGCATCGCTGAATTGCCCAGACAGTACAGAGCAGGGCTTTTTCACAGTCTGAATGTTTAAGCTCGGGTGGGAGCAGAGTTTTGCTGGCATAAGCGACCACTCTTTTGTCCTGATCGTGTCGTTGGTACAGACCAGCGCTGAGGCAGTGGTTGGAGAATCCAGCCTCGAGGTAGAACTCCTTATGAGGATCCGGGTAGGCAAGACATGGAGCTGAGCAAAGATGTCGTTTGAGCTCAGTTACAGCCGTGTCCTGGGCTGCAGTCCACAGAAATGGGCAGTCTTTTTTAAGAAGGAAAGTTAGAGGTCGTGCAATGTCAGAGTAATTTTCAATGAATTGTCGTGAGTAATTGCACACTCCTAAGAAACTTCGCAGTTCTGTGATGTTTGCAGGAGTTTTAATGTTCTGTATGGCCTGTATTCGACTAGATTGGGGTTCAATACCATGTTGTCCTATGAGTAGTCCGACGTAGTTCACCTTGGTTCTACCCCATTGTCCCTTATGAAGAGCAATCTTAGCACCTGCTGTGGTTAATTGGTCCAGGACTTGGTCTATTTCTTTTAGGTGGTCGGCTACAGTCTTACTTTTCATTAGGACGTCATCTACGTAGATGAGATTGCCTCTTACTCTGGCATCCAGGCACGCTTTGTTGAGGAAGATGTTGAATTCAGCTGGTGAGTTGGCATAACCAAAGGGGCACCGTGTGAAGGTGTACTGTCGGTTTCCAAAGGTGAACGCCAGCTTGTGTTGATCTTCCGGGTGCACCGGTATAGTCCAGAATCCTGAGGCTACATCAAGTGTAGAGAAGATGGTAGCCCCCCTTATGCTGGGGATCTCTTGATCCAGCTGAGTCATCGGCCATCGTGACAAAGGTACTTGTTGATTTAGTTTCCTGTAATCGATTGTTGGTCTCCACTTGCCATTTGGCTTAAGGACAGGCCAGATGGGTGCTGAGTAGGTGCTGTTGCAGGGCCGGATGACACCCTTTTCCAGCATAGAGTTGATGATCTCTTGTACTGGCTCAGGTCTCTTGTACAGGTGTTGATGCTTGACTGGCTTGTTGTTAGCAGTTCTGAACCCATTCTGTGTCCAGCCAGGGAGATGGCATGTGAAGCTCAGTCTGGCGTAGTTCGAGTCTGTGCAGATAAGGAGTTCTTTGATGCCGTTAGCCGATGCAATCTGGAGGGTGATCAGAATGGCTGCCACTTCTGCCCATTGTGATGACTGTGGGCCCAGGTTGAAGTGTTTGGGTGGACAAGGTTTGTTGTTCACCCACAAGACTCCTGCTCCAGCCTTTAGGGTACCCTGGTGGTTGTATGAGCAACCATCGACGTAGGCCGTTGGCATGCCTTGGCACACATTTTCTTCAAAGTACCTATGACTGGTTGATTGTTGCAGCTGGGTTTCCATTGGCTCCAACGTTGCGTTTGGTATGTCATCAGAGCAACTTTGACATGCGGCAAGTCCATTGCCAAGTGCAGATCTGTGATTTTGAGCATACCGTGCTTCAATGTTACGTCCTTGGAGGGCCATCAACCACATAGCTATGCGTGCGTTTGTCACGATGCCATCTCTGATACGTTGACTATTGAGGAACATGACAGGCTGGTGGCAGGTCTCAATGATCACCTTTTGTGCTCCAATGTAATTGGAGCATCGCTGAATTGCCCAGACAGTACAGAGCAGGGCTTTTTCACAGTCTGAATGTTTAAGCTCGGGTGGGAGCAGAGTTTTGCTGGCATAAGCGACCACTCTTTTGTCCTGATCGTGTCGTTGGTACAGACCAGCGCTGAGGCAGTGGTTGGAGAATCCAGCCTCGAGGTAGAACTCCTTATGAGGATCCGGGTAGGCAAGACATGGAGCTGAGCAAAGATGTCGTTTGAGCTCAGTTACAGCCGTGTCCTGGGCTGCAGTCCACAGAAATGGGCAGTCTTTTTTAAGAAGGAAAGTTAGAGGTCGTGCAATGTCAGAGTAATTTTCAATGAATTGTCGTGAGTAATTGCACACTCCTAAGAAACTTCGCAGTTCTGTGATGTTTGCAGGAGTTTTAATGTTCTGTATGGCCTGTATTCGACTAGATTGGGGTTCAATACCATGTTGTCCTATGAGTAGTCCGACGTAGTTCACCTTGGTTCTACCCCATTGTCCCTTATGAAGAGCAATCTTAGCACCTGCTGTGGTTAATTGGTCCAGGACTTGGTCTATTTCTTTTAGGTGGTCGGCTACAGTCTTACTTTTCATTAGGACGTCATCTATGTAGATGAGATTGCCTCTTACTCTGGCATCCAGGCACGCTTTGTTGAGGAAGATGTTGAATTCAGCTGGTGAGTTGGCATAACCAAAGGGGCACCGTGTGAAGGTGTACTGTCGGTTTCCAAAGGTGAACGCCAGCTTGTGTTGATCTTCCGGGTGCACCGGTATAGTCCAGAATCCTGAGGCTACATCAAGTGTAGAGAAGATGGTAGCCCCCCTTATGCTGGGGATCTCTTGATCCAGCTGAGTCATCGGCCATCGTGACAAAGGTACTTGTTGATTTAGTTTCCTGTAATCGATTGTTGGTCTCCACTTGCCATTTGGCTTAAGGACAGGCCAGATGGGTGCTGAGTAGGTGCTGTTGCAGGGCCGGATGACACCCTTTTCCAGCATAGAGTTGATGATCTCTTGTACTGGCTCATATGAAGCAATGGGGATTTTGTACTGTCTGACGAACGTGGGGGGAGCATTTGGGTGCGAGGGAATGCGTACCATATGAAGGTTGGTGAGGCCGCAGTCCAAAGAGTCTTTGGCAAATGATGCTTTGTACTTGTACAGGACCTGTCGAAGTTCTTGGAGGTCTTCCATGTCCTGTATGGCATCTGCATCCTTCAGGATTTGTTGAACTTGTGCCTCAAATCCCGGATAGGGCTCCTCCATCGTTGCGTCATCCGTCTTGTTGACAGTTACAGGAGCGTTGACTTCATTGCCTTCACAGATGGGTTGGCTACAGACAGTGTATACTGAAAGATAGTCTTTAGTCATCTCGGTCCTACACACCTGTTCTTTGGCGATTGGCATGACAGAGGCAAGTGAGATCATCTGGAAGGGGGCTGTGTAAACTGTGTTATCTAAGCTTCCTTCTGGAATCAGTGGTGGTGGGATGGGGCCTAAGACTGGTACGGTGAGTTCAAAGTCATGGAAATTTTGGCTCATTAACCATCCTACACGGTAGCCTTTGGGAAGTTTAATAGGTGTAGCCGTGCAGTTATTGAACAGGATGTACACTGCACGGGATGTAACTTCAGTGAGGGGTGTGGCTTCCAGGGTGAGGCCAAGCTCCGTGCACTCCATTGATGGCTGGAAATAGGCCAGTGTGTGGTTGAGAGTTTGGCCACACCGCATGTTGAGCCGAACAGTGACCCCTTTGGTGTAGGCCGGTACTGCAGTTTCAAGTTCATTTACCAGGGTACAGACTTCTGGGATGGTCTGACCTGATGCAAGGTGTCTATGATCAATGGGGCCCCCTGGGGGTTGTGAGATCAATGGGGCCCACACCACATCATTAATAGTGTCTATGTGAGCTTGGAGGCGGACTAGGATATCTGCCCCAAGGTAGACATCGTGTGGTGAATCATGAAGAACAAGGAAGTAATGGGTTAAAGACCGGCCATTCCAGTTCAAGTTCAAAGCGCAGACTCCTTTAGCAGTTACCATGGTTGACAGGTGAGAGTCCAATGGGAATCGCGTGCTTTTAACTACAAAAGGAATGTCCGGTGTGTGTAGAGTGAGTGCTTTAAACAGCGTGGGGCTGATGGCTGAATTGTCTGCCCATAATGCCAAAACAGTGTCTGTTATTGCCATGTCGTTCAGGTAGATTGCTTCCTTGACCAGAGGAAAGTAGCTGTCTGGGTCCTCGGCTGGTTTTAGGGAGCAGAGTGGAGTTCCTGAACTTGGGGTTGACCTTGAGTCGGTGTTCTCGCGACCGGCTGGGTTTTGGCCATTGACCTCTGTGACCTGGCAATGTACTTTGACTGAGTTGATTGCGGGAAAAGGCAGCGGTTCTCGCACTTGAGCCCAGATTTTTAGCTGTTTAAAATCCATCAGTGGCTCGAAGCGATCTAGCAGGTCTTTGCCAATGAGGAGAGGATAAGTGTCCATTGGTGAGATGTACACCGGGTGTACCAGGCTCATGGGACCGATGGTCAAGTGTATGGGAGCTATTTGTTCCAGTCGGACCTCATTTTGGCTGTATGATTGAACATTCAATGCGCACCTCTGCGGCTGGAGAGTCCGATTCTGTTTCTTAGCTTCTCCCATGAGTCTGTGAAACAACTGTGATGACATTAGCGTGAGGTCAGCTCCAGTGTCAACAAGGGCCTCTAACCTCACCTCATCTTCCAGCGTGATGGCTAGATATAGTTTCCTGGCCACTCCCTTTTCAATCAGATTTCCCAAAAGCCTTGGTACAGGGGCCTGCGTGGTGACTGACAGGCAGTTAGGGGTGGTATCTGGTTGTTCGGAATGACGACAGATAACTAACACAGCACTCTCGGGTATTTGGGGATCTTGATTGATGGCTGACTGAAATGTTCTGTTTGAATCTGGATGTTCGGCCGTCGGTTGAAGTGTTGTTTCTGAGTTGGTGGGGGTGTTTGCAGAGATCTGTGAATTGTCTTTAGGAGGAGAGCCTTCTGAAGGGTCGTTGATTTTCGCCACTCGTAGTCACAAGGAATCTGGCTTATCCTTCTTGTTTTGCTTGATAGGCCCTTTGTGCATCAAATCCCTTAGTATCTTCAGGATCTCTGCTGACTCTGAGGTTTCTGTGCCGTTCTGCTCTGGAGAACAATGAGGTTTGGACCGATCACAGGGGTGTTGAGGTGCATTCCTCTGGTGACGGTTTGGGCTGGTTGCCCTTGCTACTGCCGATCGGTGATTCCTAGGTCGACGATTACCTTCCCATGCAGCACCGCCCCTTGGATCGTCCCACGAACGTGTCCTGCTCCAGGGCCTCTCGGGATATCCTGTCTGACGCTTAGGTCGAGCACCAGCGTGGTCACGCCGTTCTTGGGTGCCAATAAAATCCCTTGCCTCTCTGTGGACAGGCCTAGCATCGTGACGTGGTTGGGAGCCCTCCAAAGTGAGCTCGGGGTATTGCTCAGAGACAGGAAGAATGACAGGATTTTTCATAGTCTTTTCAGAGGCAGTCTTTACCTTGACATAGGCCTTATGGGCTAAGTCCCGCAGCTGTTGAGTTGTCATGGTGCGGGGGCATGCCGTGACTCCTAAGTGGTGGCTCACGCTAGGATGCAGGTTACGCAGGAAAAGAGTTCTGAAGTTAAAATCCTCCTCCATCTCTGGCTCATTTCTGGCACCAAAGTATGTTCGTCTCAGTCTGTTGTAATAGGCCTGTGGGGTTTCGAGGCGGCCCTGTTTAAGGTCCATGGCAGCAACCAATCCCTGTTCAGATTCTGGGTCTGAAAACTCCTTAATTAGAGCCTGCTGCAGTTGCTTGTAATCCCCTTTTACAGTTTCGGACTGCCGGTCTAGGAAACTGCGCACCTCTCTGTCATGACTCCACTATCATGTCATGTTTATTCGTGTTATTTGAGTGGAGTCATGGCATAGCCTATGGTTTTCTGTGGGAGAGAGATGATTTATTCTCTCTCTGGTCTCGTCATCATTCCTACCCTCCTGTTTCCTAGTTTGTGTTAATTAGCTTTCCCTGATTGTTTATCCCTTGCACCTGCCCCATCTTGTTATCTCTCCCTACATATACTCCTCATGTTTCTTTGTCTTGTGCCGGTTCATTGTTGTTTGTATGCTCCTGAATCCTGCACATTTACCTCGCCTGTCTAGTTCCTGTTTCACCCCAGTCTTAGTAAGTGTTTAAGTTTAGTTTTTATTAAGTGTTGTTTAGTCTAGTGTCAGTCAGTTCTGGTTTTTGTTGTTTGTTTTACAGTCTTGTTTTACCCCATCGTGGGTCTTTGTTTTGTATTAATTTGTTTAATAAATCTGTTCAACCCCTGTAACACCGTGCCTGCCTGCACTTGGGTTCTCCTGCCTTGTGTCTGTCTCTCTTCCGAGACTTTCATGACAGAATGAACCGGCCTAACCGAACCCAGCAGGCAGTCGAGGTGAACTGCTTGCGGTCCCGCCAGGCACGCCACCTCTGCGGTATTCGTCAAGGTAATGACGACCTGGGGACCTACGTCGATAGGTTCCTCGATGCCGCAGAGGAGGTGGTCTTTGGGGAGGAGGAGTTGGCGGTGTTGTTCAGCCGCGGCCTCAGGGATCCTCTGTCGCCAGCGGAGATGAGGATGCTGAGACCACTGGACTTCGATGTCGTGTGGCGGTATGCCACGAACAGGTCGGAGTCCAGGGTCCCAGTTCAGTCCTGTTTTTCATCTCCGCTGGTCGCTATTCCGGAGGGTCGTACCCTGCAGGTCGGGGTTATGGGCATCACCGCTCCCTTCGCCTCATCCGCAGCAGTTTCACCTCAAGCATCCACCAGCCTCACTGGCAAGCGAGGAAGACGGGAATCCTGGGGGTCTTCGTCTGAGGCCTCCAACCCCGAGCCAGCTGAACCCTTCACCTCTTTCCTTCAGCCGACCACCAGGCGGGTGGCTCGGCTTAAGAAAAAGAGGCAACGGAGGGCGGCTCGGAGTCCGGTGGATCCAGTTCCGGCGGTCCCGAGTCCGGTGGATCCAGTTCCGGCGGTCCCGAGTCCGGTGGATCCAGTTCCGGCGGTCCCGAGTCCGGTGGTCCCTGTTCCGGCGGTCCCGAGTCCTGTGGTCCCTGTTCCGGCGGTCCCGAGTCCTGTGGTCCCTGTTCCGGCGGTCCCGAGTCCTGTGGTCCCTGTTCCGGCGGTCCCGAGTCCTGTGGTCCCTGTTCCGGCGGTCCAGAGTCCTGTGGTCCCTGTTCCGGCGGTCCCGAGTCCTGTGGTCCCTGTTCCGGCGGTCCCGAGTCCTGTGGTCCCTGTTCCGGCGGTCCCGAGTCCTGTGGTCCCTGTTCCGGCGGTCCCGAGTCCTGTGGTCCCTGTCCCGGCAGTCTCGAGTCCAGACATCCTGTGTCCCCTGTGTCCCCGATGTCACAACCCGCTCCAGCAGCCGCCGTCAAGTCCGGCTGCCCAGCCGCCGTCAAGTCCGGCTGCCCAGCCGCCGTCAAGTCCGGCTGCCCAGCCGCCGTCAAGTCCGGCTGCCCAGCCGCCGTCAAGTCCGGCTGCCCAGCCGCCGTCAAGTCCGGCTGCCCAGCCGCCGTCAAGTCCGGCTGCCCAGCCGCCGTCAAGTCCGGCAGCCCAGCCGCCGTCAAGTCCGGCTGCCCAGCCGCCGTCAAGTCCGGCTGCCCAGCCGCCGTCAAGTCCGGCTGCCCAGCCGCCGTCAAGTCCGGCTGCCCAGCCGCCGTCAAGTCCGGCTGCCCAGCCGCCGTCAAGTCCGGCTCCTGAATCCTGCACATTTACCTCGCCTGTCTAGTTCCTGTTTCACCCCAGTCTTAGTAAGTGTTTAAGTTTAGTTTTTATTAAGTGTTGTTTAGTCTAGTGTCAGTCAGTTCTGGTTTTTGTTGTTTGTTTTACAGTCTTGTTTTACCCCATCGTGGGTCTTTGTTTTGTATTAATTTGTTTAATAAATCTGTTCAACCCCTGTAACACCGTGCCTGCCTGCACTTGGGTTCTCCTGCCTTGTGTCTGTCTCTCTTCCGAGACTTTCATGACACCTCTCGACTGGATGTTATCCTGAGCAGATACAGTCTGTCTCTTGTGGGAACATTTGGCATGGTTTGCAGATGAAAGTTAATATCTTGCAGGTAGGCGTGTATGTCATGTCCTCCTGCAGGGTTTGGTGTAAACGTGGGGATTTCTGGCTAGCTTGTCCAGGTCCTTGGGAGCCATGCTGCCGTTTGTAGGGATTCTCTGCTGATGCTCCCATCCCTCATTGGCAGTCACAGGCTCTCGCATGCTGGCAGGTGATGTTTTAAACCGCAGGCTATCAGCTTCCTCTTTCCCGGAGGGTGCTTGGCTGGGAAGTCTGATCCTGCTTGCCGGGGGGAGGTCGGTATTGTAACCCTCCCCCTTTCGTTCAGCTTGAAATATGTATGCGTACTTTAATTCTCTTTGCACTGTATCAAATTCAGACTGAAGTTGGTCGTGTTGCTGAGCCAAGTTTTGGGCTTCAGCTCGGGCTGATTGAAAGTGTCTCTCAGAGGCTTTGATTTTTGCATCCCTCTCTTTCAGTTTGGTTTCAGCCCGTCGTAATAGAGTCTCTGCTTCATGAAGCTTGCATTCTAGGTCATTGCGGGCCTGCTTTTCCAACCGTTCTCGGGCTTCTATGTCTGCACGGAGGTCGGTCAAGGCGTCCTGAAGCTTTTCCCTCTCTTCCTTTAGCTCGGAGTCGCACTCCTCTTTTGCCAGCTCCTTGGTCTCTAGGGTTAGTTGATCTAGGCTTTTCTGGGCATCTGCCTGGTTCCTGCGGGCCTCCTCAGCCTGAAGCTTAAATGCCGTTGTCTCCTGCTCCAGGAGGGTGACGTTTCCGTCGCTCAGCTTCAACTGGGCGATCAGGTTGTGGGCGAGGCTACCCATGGCCTTGGCCAGCTCCTTGTGGGCGTAGCTTTGTGTTGGATCTTGGGCCATCAGCTGGTCCAAGTTGTCATCCAGCTGCTCACGGTTCAGACCCTGTATGTCTTTAGTCGCCTCGGGTAGGAGCGCATCCGTCATTGCGCTCAACCAGGTCTCTCTCTTTTCCTATAGAAAATCCGTAGGGGCTGTACCTTACTTGCATAGACCTGGCGTGAAATGAGGGCTTCCAGATGGGTCCCAGGTAAACAAATCCAACTCTCCAGCATCTCCGGACACACAGCAGCAATCGCCCAGACCCCTCGCCCTACACGCCACTCAGGTGCGACCACTCAAACAGTCACAACTCTCAGCCCAACCTGACCGTACCGAGTGGGTTACCGACTGGTGGGCACAGAGAAACCTGGGATTTTACCCGGGGGTGCCACTCGCAACAGATATAGCCCGTAGGCTTTTCTTCCCGCTAAGTGGCACTTCCCGGGGTTATATATCCAAGAATTTACTGCAGTGCACCACCCATCGGCCCCCACTAAACATAGGAGTGCCAGTGGCTGAAAGTCTCCCTGCGTGCCGTCACCTAGAGCCGGGGACAAAGGTATCTGAGAAATCCACCACCAGTGCCAGACACGCCAAGAGAGCCGGATCCGCTCACCAGGTCCACTGAGGAGAGCCGTCACTTCACTACCCAGGCAGCTCTAAGGGAAGAATTAATGATATAGCTAGAACTACACAGAGATGAGCAAACCAAATTGTTAAAGGGCGAAAGACTCTTTAAATCAAATTTTAATCAAATTAAAAACAAATTGTGAATTAATTTGAAATCAAATTGTCAAATATTCAATCTATAAATTAAAACATTTGATACTTTAATCAAATTAAATTAATGATGTTCCTAGGTGGGGCTTTATAAGGAGTAATGAGGAATGAAAAACAAATAAACCTACAATGTTGAAAACTGAAAACAAAAATAAAAACAAGTAACCTGAAAACGAATTATTATTATTATAATAATTAATTGAACCGAAATTCAAAATCAAATAAGTAAATAAATTAAAATAAACTGAGAAGTCAAAACAAGAAAAATGGAAATAAGAGAAGTTAAGAAAGGAAGAGACTGACTGAGAGGACCCACAAGATGGGCGTGGTCGAGCCACGCCAAAAAGGAAGTCAGGGAGGAAGGGGTGGAGCTAGGAAAGTGTTAGTCACCTACACACGCTACACTGCCCTCTGGTGTTAGTAACTCGTAACACCATATCCTCCGACTTCAACGTGATATACGTCTCGCGTTGACAAAAAAAACTTTAACAATCACTTTAATTTGAACATTCAAGCGGCAATTGCTGTAGAAAAGAATTTACATCTAAAAATAAACGTCAAAACACAAATCAACCAATTACTTACCTAACTGGGTCTACAAGACAATTATGTTATAGAATTTGACGTCAGATTCATATAACTTCAAATCAAATCGCCCGCTTTGGGGGGCGTCACAGATGGTGACGTTCGATCTCGGCGGATCTAAGCTACGCGTCAGTTCACTACCTGAACGCGTGCGGCAGGATCTCTTCGCTGCCCAAACACTGAGTTTAAAACACACAGTCATACAAAACAAACACACCACGGGATTTCTTCGCCGTCGTACAATTAACTTGATCAAGATTCTAAAACACTTCCCTTTTAACGTTCGTCATCTATTGTTTAACTCCACAACATTCAGTAAAGTAAAGTACAAAAACAACATCCTTACGCCTTGTCTACGAGGAAACAAAAAGCACGCATTAGCTACCTAGGCTAATGGTTCAACTTCGGGAAGCGGTGTATATTTAGCTGAACCCTCATTGGAAAATGCCTCAATGGCTTTACATCAGTCTAACATACACAAATTTGGCCGTATACATGAAACAGGGAGGAGATCCGCTCCGCAATTTCCTTCGCGCTAAAAGAGGATTTCTTCGCTCAAATTAGGGCGGACAACAATATTTCGTGACTCGCTATAAAAGGTTTCCTCGTGATATAGGGTCAAATTTGAAATAGCAGTTAGCTCGCTCATCATCAACAGTGACTGGAATTTCCTGAATTGAAACTCAGAGTGTGTTTCGGCGCAGTAATTTAACTATTCAAATTAATTCATACAAAGAGCGAGTTTTACGTTTCGATCAGCGCGCATTACAATTACACACAAATGCAAGACACAAATGAAACTGAAACTGGCTTTCCTCACAAACAACGTTTAAAACTGCCCGCATTCTCCACCAATTATGTAGTGTATTTCGGGGAAAACTATGAGTTTGATCACAGTAAAATACGGATAATTAATGATGATTAATTATACCTATCTTATACACCTTTTCTTTTTCGGATTCAGCAGACCTAATAATAGCGACAAAACTAGATTCACTCGTCCAGCGAGTGATCAGCAGATCGTATATCAAATCTAAGAAATATTACTTTCCTGGCCTTGGAAACATAACAATCTTACTGTAGTACAGTACCGCTCCAGATATTATAACGAAATCAAAGCAGTTTAAGTGCTGTAACATGTGATAAAATTACACAGCAACAGTTTAATTGTAGATAACAAATGCGGGTTTATTGACTACACAAAAAGGGAAAACAAAACCGACTGACTAACATAATAACAAATGCTAACAAACAAACATGAAATATAAATGCAGTAAAGAAAAGTAAGAAATAGACAAAGTAAAAAATGGCAGTATTACAAAACGGCTAATCACATCTGCATGAACCATCAGACAAATCTCCTTAAAAAGGGGTTACGCTTAAACGCAGCTGTATAGAATAATTTCTAATACTTGCATTGATCTCCTTCGAATGTGCCTGGACAAGGTTTTGTGCCGTGGAAGGTGGTTTTCAAAGTCTTGATGGTTTCGATCCTTCAGCTTCTCTCGGGTAGCCGGATTGGCGGATGAAGTCAGAAGCGAACTTTGCCGAAGTAATTCTGCCGAAGAAAATCTGTCTCCGAAAAGAGGCAGGACTCAGGAGGTGGTTCGAACAGGAGCGCGCGAACACGGAAGAAACTGAGCATCGATAGCTCAGTTTACGGCTGTTTTAAGCTTGACGGGTTCACGCCCTTCAAAGTGAGTTATCCAATCTGATGAGCTGATTTTGGAGGGAAACAAAGTTTCTTTGTTTCTTTTAGTAGCTCATTTGCATTCAGGATCACTTAGAGGTTTGGTGCTGTAAAACTCTTAGAATGACATAAAATCGATAGGATCGAAAACACGTTATTGTGCTATACATCATCTTTCCAGTAATGAAGAGAGAAACATTTAGATATAAAACATGCCATGGTTATAAGTACATTGACCTGAAGTTTGTACAAGAATGACAATATAAAGAGAATACACTTAAACACACATGCTTTTGAGATTATAGGCGAGGCCGATTAACATGGGGACAAAGATACAATGTGAAGATGTAGGTTTAAACCCGTTTTAAACTATTCTTGTGTGGTTAAAAAGAGGGAACATTCAAACTAGTCTGACCATTTGCCCTCATTCCTGTTTAACACATCTGGTCTCCATCTATAGTGACACGAAACCCCATCCTCCCTGTTGGAGGTTAATGAAATCCACGAGTGTTGGTTGGGGCTTCCCCTGGTTAATTGATGGATGCGTTACAAAAGGACAGTTGGATCAGACTTGCTGGCGCCGATTAGGGTCTCACAGAGAGTTCATGGTTATTAACGACTCTCAATGGTCCTCTTTATTTCAACAAAACCTAAATCTGTTGATTTCGTTTGACCCCTTACTGTGAGCTCAGCGGTTTTACGACGTCCCAAAAGGGTTTTCTCTGTTTCGACACCCGGATCTGTAATCACTGGTGCGACCCCTACTGAGGTCAGGATGTGTTACGATGTCCAAATGGTGACCTTTGAATATGCAAGATCCTACATAGGCTACAGACAGAAGCTTGGTGAGAAGGATAAATCTGTTGGTGTGATTATTTGGATAAAGAAGAAATACAAAATAACTTTTAGCAAATGCCCTGGTTCTGGATCTCACAGCAAGACTTTCCCCAATGGAGTAAATATGATCATGAGGAAGGTTTAAGATCATCCCAGAACTACATGGAAGAAACTTGTTAATTGTAACAAAATTAAGATACGGAAGGAAGGAGGCGAGAACCGGAAGTCAATAAATTAAAGTTTTAATAAATAATAACAGCCGACGGCCCCTCACGGACGACCGCCGGTGAACAAAACATAAATACAAATATATAAAACAAACTTAACACATGTTCGGGCCCGTACCTCTCTCTTCGACGGTCCGGTCGCTTGTTCCTTTTATGCTCCCCGTCTCCTACGAGATTCGAGCCCGGTGTGCGCACAGCTGGCGCTAATCCACAATTACTCACCGGACTCGAACCACGGTCTCGCCCCGCCTACTCTACTACATACCCCCATCACCCCTCACAGGCCGGGGGGCACCCCCGCGACTGTGCAAGCTCCCTCCCCCTCCCTCGGGGGGGGTGGGGTGGGGGGTATGCAGTGACGAGACGAGACAACGGAGATGGGAGCCCTCGGATCGACCGGAAAGAGAGAGGGGAGAGAGGAAAAAAAATAAAAAATCCGGTCCCCCGACATGCTGCCGCTCGTTCCTCAACCAGCCGGAGTACTCTCCTTCGCGGTGCCTTGCGATGGCCCTGGGGCTTCGGTGGACGGCTCGACCGTCCGCCCCCTGGCGGCCGGCGGTGGCTCCTCCTTTATCTGGGAGTCGGGGCGGGTTCCCCGTCCCCTGTTCCTCCCCCTCGGGGGACGGACACAGGCTCCAGCCTTTGGCGGACGGCGGCAACTCCCCCGCTCCCACTTGGACGAAAGCCACCCCACCTCGACCCAGGGGCGCGGCAGCAAAGGTCGCCGTTCCACCGAAGTTTTGACGGTGGCCGCACTATGCACTTCCGTTTCCCCAGAGCCACCGCTTCGGGCAGCCACTGGCGGACGCCCTTCGTCCGCGCTGCCCGAACTCTCCGGCACCGCGAGGCCACTTGGCGGCGAGGACTCTCCGACAGCATGTCTCTCCTTCCTCCCGGGTTTCGGCACCAATGTAACAAAATTCAAGATACGTAAGGAAGGAGGCGAGAACCGGAAGTCAATAAATTAAAGTTTTAATAAATAATAACAGCCGACGGCCCCTCACGGACGACCGCCGGCGAACAAAACATAAATACAAATATATAAAACAAACTTAACACATTATCGGGCCCGTACCTCTCTCTTCGACGGTCCGGTCGCTCGTTCCTTTTATGCTCCCCATCTCCTACGAGATTCGAGCCCGGTGTGCGCACAGCTGGCGCTAATCCACAATTACTCACCGGACTCGAACCACGGTCTCGCCCCGCCTACTCTACTACATTAATCATTTCAAGATAGTTGGGACCGCAGTTAGCAAGCAAACCATTGGTAACACACTACGCCACAATAGATTGAAATCCTGAAGCAACCGCAAGGTCCTCCTGCACAAGAAGGCCTGTCTGGCTCATCTGAAGTTTGACAATGATATCCTAGCCAGTCTCTAGACCTGAGTCCTATAGAAAATCTGTGAAGGAGGCTAAAACTCCAATTTTCTGACCGACAGCCAAGAAACCTTAAAGATTTACAGAGGAGTGAACTAAACGTTCAAGCAAACCATTGGTAACACACTACGCCACAATAGATTGAAATCCTGAAGCACCCGCAAGGTCCTCCTGCACAAGAAGGCCTGTCTGGCTCATCTGAAGTTTGACAATGATATCCTAGCCAGTCTCTAGACCTGAGTCCTATAGAAAATCTGTGAAGGAGGCTAAAACTCCAATTTTCTGAGCGACAGCCAAGAAACCTTAAAGATTTACAGAGGAGTGAACTAAACGTATCCTGACACATGTGCAAACCTGGTGACCAGCTATTAGAAATGTCTGGCCTCTGTGCTTGCCAACAAGGGTTTCTCCACCAAGTACAATGTTATGTTTTGCTCGGGGATCAAATATCTATTTCACTGACTGAAATGCAAATCAATTTATAACCTTTATATAAATTAAAAAGATTCCCTGATTTTTTTGTGTGTATTCTGTCTCCATAAATTAAAATAAACCCACCATAAAAATAATAGACCCTTCATTTCTTTTCAAGCAGGCAAACTTACAAAAGCAGCAGGGGATCAATAATTATTTCCATCACTGTAAACTCAATAGTTCATTGTAAATGTGATTATATATCAAACGAAAATTGCTGTACATTTTGTCTGTCACTGTCAGATTTTTAATTGTATTTGTATCCTCTAAGAGTTTAAGAGGGTTCACAAACTTCACTCTTAGAGTTGATGAGAGTTCAACAACTTCACTAAGTGCGCACCAATAAATAGAGCTATGTTAATAGGGAAAACATTTAGGAATAAGGTTTATGTTACTCCTTACTTGTCGATGCAATAAGAAAGCTGTACAATTTAAGCGCATATGGCACATTATTTATTGCTAGAAAATAAATAGTAATGTACAGTATCATTTGCTGTTATCAATAAGAAAAACCGGATAAGTAACCATGGAGCATTCTTTGCTGAATGGCCAACCCGGTATGGTTGGAATGGCACTTTAAACGATTTATGACTCAATCCCCAACTAATTGATTATTTTGACAAACTCTGTAAACAAATTTTAGAGGTGATAAATCTAAGGAAAAAAGTCTGAGCAAAGTGTGAGATGTTATGGAGATCTCTTATGAAACTTTGAGGAGATATAATTGTGAGAATGTTAGAGTCTTAAGCTAAGGAAAAAAATAATCCAAGTAAAGTTTGAGATGTTATGGAGATCTCTTCTGAATTTCGCCATTTCTTGTCTCAGGAGAAACATGTGAGAAGCAGGAGACTTAATCTTATATCTTAATTTGATGTTCATTTGATCTAATTTCTGTTTCGGAGAAAGATTTGAGATGATAATGAGATGTCATGTTTGATTTCCTTTCCTCAGGGCCTTGCACCTAATAAATGCATATTAATACCTCAGAGATACATATTCGTAAACATTTCTGTACCTTTATTAAAGGATACAGCCTTGACCCTTTTTCAGGGTTTGTCAATGCATCGAACACAGCTGCAGATTTATTCACACTTCATTGGGTCTTTAAGACATGAAAAACAATGGGCAGTGGTGTTAAATGACGAATAACAAATACTCAAATTACTGTAATAGAGTAGTTTTTTAAGAAAATGTACATTTTTAAGTAGTTTAAAAACAGTGTATTTTTACTTGAGTACATTTTGGTGCTGTATCGGTAATTTTACTGCTCTATGTTTCCTCACATTAGCTGTGTCTCGTTCCGTAAGGCTGGGTCCTTGTGGCCTCCTTAGGTATCATCCTCTAAATCAGGGGTTCTCAACCTTTTGCAAGCTGGGCCCCCCAAAGCTGGTTCATTGCAGTTGGGGCCCCATTGCCCCCCCACACCACGCACACCACCTTGCATAGATAGATAGATAGATAGATAGATAGATAGATAGATAGATAGATAGATAGATAGATAGATAGACAGACAGACAGATAGACAGACAGACAGACAGACAGACAGACAGACAGACAGATAGATAGCCCTAGGCTATTATTTTTAGGCCCACATTGTTATTATTATTATTATTATTATCATCAGTAGCGGTAGGTAGGCCTATTATCATTACTAGGCTATTGTTATAATTGGCAGTAGCACCAGACTTCTAATGTGAGCTTGCAGACATTATTATTATTATTATTATTATGAGTGCTAGTATGCCTATCATCATTACTAGGCTATAGCTATATAATTATATGAGGTTACATGCTTTATTGTTGTTGTTGTTGTTGTTATTATTATCATCAGTATAAGCCTATTATCATTACTAGGCTATTGCTATAATTGGGAATTGGGAATTGGAGTTCAGGATATTCCTGCATCAACGCTGCCATGAATGACGAAAGAGGGCAGGAGCTAAAGTGTTCCTTCAGTCTACTGTCACTCTTCAGCTCAATAAGCTGTTCCTGCATATCAATTGATAGCTTGTTTGCTGTGCACACAAACGGATCTCGAACCCACGCAAAAGAGCGATAATCCTCTTTAAAGTACGTCGCAAATTGTTTTCTCATTGCTGACAGGTGCTCAGACGCTGATTGAAATAGGGAGGAGAAATCTTGTGACGTGCCTACATCAGTGATAAAGTCTGCAAGGCTGGGGAACATGTCGCAGTTCCCTCGACTGATGCGGCAATGCCAGAGGTCTAGTTTTTGTGTGAAGGTGTGCACTTTGTCTGCAAGGAGCAAAATATGAGTTCCGCGGCCTTGCAAAGACAGGTTGAGACCGTTCAAGCGGTCAAATATATCGACCAAATAGGACGCAAGCCACACAGTGTCATCCAGATGCTTTGCCAGATCTGATTTGATTTCTGTCAAAAACCACTTCACCTCCTCTCACAGCTCATACAACCGCTGTAACACCCGCCCCCTGGAGAGCCAGCAAACTTCGGTGTGCAGAAGCAGCTGTTCATGCCCTGACCCCATCTCCTGGCAGAGGACCCCAAACAAGCGAGAGTTTAGCGGCCATGATTTGATGAGATTAATCATTTTCACGGATTGGTTCAGCACGGAGTCAAAAAGAACCGCCCTGGGCCAGCTGAAGATGTTCACCAATATCCACATGAGCAGCCTTGAGACGGTCTATCGCCACCCGCTCAGGCCTGCTGCCCATATCCACAATGAAGTTCTTAGACCCCCCACCAGGGCGCGGAAGGGTACATCGTAGGGGGGCCGCAGCGGGGTCTATCGTGGCGGATGAAAACATACTTGGCCGACGGTAAATCCTTGGGCACGTAGGACTGGGGAAGGCCATGGTGAGATTTGGGAATAGGAACAAAGCATCAGTTTATGATGAGAGGCCACCGACCACTGGGCCGTGGCATCTGGAAGAAACTCCCCCGGAACGCGCAAAGGCTGGCCATAAACCAGCTCGGCCGATGAGGTTTGAAGATCTTCATTAGGGGCAGAGCGAAGGCCATGGGAGGCGGACTGGGCTGGGCTCGTATGCGACTGGGCTCGTATGGCCCTTAGCGCGGCATTCATATCACGATGAAACCTTTCGCAAAGTCCATTGCTCTTTGGGTTATAGGCTGTGGTACGGTGGACCTTAACCCCCAGGACCTCGGCGACTGCAGTCCAAAGCTATGATGTGAACTGCGGACCTCGGTCCGAGGAGAGGTCGGACGGTGTATCGAAACGGGCCACACAAGCCATAATGAACGCTCGGGCCACTTCCGCTGATGTAGTCGAGGACAGGGGAACCACTTCTGGCCACCTGGGGGTCCTGTCCAAAATAGTGAGGAGGTAGGTGTAACCACGGGAGGGAGGAAGTGGGTGCGCCAGCAGAGCAGCGTTGGCCAGCGCGGTTTTGGCAGCATCAAAGGCATCAGTCATATCTGGGGACCTATCCAACACGTCCGCCGGCCTCCCGCCCCGCAAGGCATCGTATAAGGGTCGCATGAGTTGGGCCACAAGGGGAAGGAAACGGTTGTAGAAGTTCACCATGCCCAGAAACTCCTGCAAGGACTTCACAGTTCGTGGGCATGGGAAACTGGCGATGGTGTCCACCTTGGCAGGGAGGGGAACGGCCCCTGCGGGGTGACGTGGTGGCCGAGGAAAGTAATGGACGACAGGCAAAACTCACACTTAGCCGTGTTGAGGATGAGACCATGCTCATTGAGCCGGCCGAATAGCTGCCTGAGATGCGTCAGGTGGGCGTCTGCGGACGCGCTGGCCACGAGAATGTCGTCCAAGTAAACAAATAGGAATGGCATGTCCCTCAGCACAGAGTCCATAAGGCGCTGAAATGTCTGCGCTGCACCCTTGAGGCCGAAAGGCATCAGCAGGAATACGAAAAAGGCCAAAGGGTGTGATGACTGCTGTCCACGCCATGCTTAGCCACCGCCAATCAAAATGTGGGCATGGTGATGTCAGGGAACTCAGCAAGCAGGCGTTGATACAAGTCCCCGGTGGCAAGTGTGTTCGACAGACAAAGCGCCCCCACCCCTCCAAGCGTGCAGGCGTACGAAGCAAAGACAGGGCGTCAAAAAGGTGGCAGTTTGTAACATCCACCAACAGTCTGTAAGCACAGAGGAAATCTGCGTCCAGGAGGGACGTAGATACAGCGGCCATTACGAAATCCCATCCAAAACGTCGCCCGCCGAAACACACTTCCACATACCTCGTGCCCTAGGTACGAATGGGGGTGCCATTGGCGGCGTCCATCGGGGGGCCATGTCCGCCAGCCATAGTGTCTACAGGCGTCGCGGGCAGGATGCTGCGTTGAGGTCCAGAATCAACCAGCAGCCGCCGGGCGGACAAGGTGTCAGTGATGAATAACAGCTTGGAGTCACGGCCAGCGCCCATAGCTGTTAATGAGCACCGGCCCTGGCTTTTCCCAAAGCTCTAAAACTGCAAGGCTGGCGACACTGCTTGGCCTTTGCCCCAAACCTGAAATGGTAATAACACCACCCGTCCTCACGCTGTCGGCGGGGAGGCACGGCAGGTGCTGTGTCCAGGCCGACCTCCGGGGAGCAAAGCGGGGCAGACATGTGCTGGGGAGGCAACAGTATGGACAAACTGCTGTCGGTTGGCGTGGAAAATCCTGTCTGCCTCCACAGCCAGCGCCCGGTAGTCTTTGGAGGAAGGGAGGGTTGAACTGGTCAGCGCGGTGAGCACGGGTACCTAAGCTGCCGCAGAAAAATGTGCGCAAAGAGGAACGAGGGATCAGCTAACATACTCTCCATTAACTCGGACGGCTTGCTGTCGTCAAGGCCGTTCAGAGACAGCAGGCGGTCTGCTTTCTCCAGCTCCGACAGTTCAAAAAGTTTCAACAAGAACGTTTTGAGTGCATTGTATTTGCCGTCAACCGGAGGAGCCTATAACAGCGCCATAGCCCTGGCTGTCGTCGAGGCATCCAAGGCTGCTACTACGTGGAAATATTTTGTAACGTCCTGTGTTATTCCTGTCAGCTGGAACTGGGTCTCGATGTGTTGAAACCACAGCCGTGGGTTGTGCGGACAAAAGTCCGGTAATTTGACGGTGGCGGCGCAGGTAGCACCGACATTAGCTGCGCCGCTAGCAGCAGCATTTTCACTATTGTCGTGGTGTGACATAATTCAGCCGTATCCTACTCGCGTCGGGGTCACCAATTGTGGAGTATAATAAATAAGGAGACAAGAGACGAAGATGCGTCGAGACAGCTATATGCTCCACTTTAATAAATCACACTCTGAACAGCAAGTGAGGACAAAAACAACCACGCACTTAAACCAGCGGAACACAACACTAAAACTAACTCCTCCCTCCCTTAAAGGTACCGTACCTTGGTGAATGTCTCTTCAGTAAACTTGTGGTTCGCCACACAGTTCAATTTCAAAATGTGGTGTTTTTATATTTATAACTTTTGAATACAGTTCAGCAACATGCATTACACGACCTGACGACCAAGAGAGCTGACAATTGACCATCACTTAATTTACCATCACCTCACGATTTAAAATGTGACACTGATTTCATATGACAGTTCAACAAACAAGTTAACAATATTAAGTCACTTACATTTTAGATGAAATAATGACTGTTTTGGTCTATTTTAGCAGCGAAAATAGATCCGATGAATCCAAACAAAGATCACAGCTTAGCGCATCTCACAGCAACACTCAATTGTGTTTTGAATGATTCAGTGTTTTGAACGAATCGATTGAGTCAAAGATTCAATGACCCTTGCACAAACATCTGTCTCATTCTTGATGAATCGGCCGGCGAGAGTGGGGGGGGCGCGCCCCACCGGTTGAGAACCACTGCTCTAAATGATGTGGTATACGGAGGATTCTCAATTTAGAATTAAACAAGACATCCTTCGTAGGACATACTGGCAGAAAAGGAAACAGGAAGTACCACGTTGCTATGACAACACGTTGAACTCGCACAACTGTCAAATTAATTAAAATGATTTCTACATGATTTAAGGGGTAAAAAGTTGGTTACTTTCTTACCCTAAACAATGCCAAAAGAGTTAAACAAATATAAATAGTTTGCCTTACTGTTTCAAAACGTTCAAAAATCACTAAACACTTGAAAACCTATTTACTACATATGCCTGCTAAGATTATAAAAACGTGACACAAATTGTTAACGCTTAACATTTCAACACCACATATATTTGATTGAATGTGCAGCTGTTGCCGTTTATTCAAATAACAGACGTTGGCTGACGCAAAGATTTGTGGGTTATCTCTTACAACGACTACTTGAAGGATACAGCTCATGACATGTATCCTCCGAATTCAAGCCAAAGAAGGTAGCATTTGAAGGGTGCCTCCTGAGAGTCCCACCTAATTTTATGAAACGAGACAGCCTCGATGACGTAGCATCCTTCGAATGAGACCTCCGGAGGAAGCATCCTAACGAAACGAGACACAGCCATTGTCGTCTCTACTTAATATGTTTAATTTCCATGTGATTGGCTAAGGAGAATAATCTGTCCAGTCACGTGACCACGTCCACTCAAATCGCGCAAAGAAAACTTGCGTCACACAGATTTCAAGACATCTGCCGCCAATGTAGTTTAATCATGGAGGAGGATGAATGTGTGCGGCAGGCTGCGAATCAAATGGCGGGTTTTCACACTTGAAAGTCACTGCCGGAAAGGGAGTGGAGAGGCTCGTCCAGTTCCTGTATCACTCCGTTCGCCAAGTTTCATCCCAACGGCGATATCATGAGATAAACATGTCCATTAACCTGGGTACTTGAATTTTTTGGAAAACCATGGACCACAACTACAGGTAAAAAACGTTATTGTTCTACCTAAGAAACAATGTCAAATACATCTTGGATGGCTTAAGGTTGAGTAATTGACCAGCCAGCTCCTGTAAAGATATGACTGTTAATGCTAATCCAATACAATTAAGTTACAAATGTTTTGCATTTGTTGCATGCAGTATTTGGCACTCTTACTCATTTATTCATTGTGGGGCCTAGAACACTCGATTGAACAGGAAGCGCATAAATGGTTTTAACTGAAAAACTGAGCTCATAATAGACCGACTGAACAACACATTGAATGGTTATTTTGTCTGAGTTGTATCCAGTTATATGCTTTATCAGTAAAGTAAAGATGTGTTTTGTTATGAGTAGCTATTTTCTGTATAAATATCCAAATGTGATTATTAATAATTATTCTTAAGTTATTAGATGACACCGCCTAAAATGTAACTAGTAGTTTTTGTGAGGAGTAATTTTTACTTTTACTCAATTACTTTTTTAACACCAGTACTTTTACTTGTAATTGAGTACAATTTCAGCAATGGAACAGTACTTGTACTTAAGTAGAGTACGAAATTCCAGTACTCTAACCACTACTGACAATAGGTTTGATTTTGTAAATATTAACACACTATAGCCACTGTTGTGTGATGCTATAATTTGACAACAAATCAGTCATATTTAAATTACTTTAACCACTTGGTCTCAATGTGATGTTAAGTGGTTGTGTGAAGTTCATACAAGAGTAACCACAGGAGTAATTCCTATCATTAAACTGACATTTCCACTAATGTTTGACAACCTGAAATCATTCCGAAGAAAACCTTTTCTATTAAATTTGAACATAAACATGCCTTCAAAAAAAAAAAACATTGGTGTGCATATTGAGACAAATATATCAGTGCCTTTTTTTAAGAAATGTAAATTTCTGGTTAAGATAGCTCTAACATGCATCTTAGTCTGGGACTAACTTCAGCTCTCTATGGAAACCACTCGATCTATTGTTTTTATTGCTAAACCTCACAAATTTCTATTTTGCTATATCATGCATTCAAGCACTGGCACTGTAAGTTATTACTTGGTATCCACATTCTTTGTGTGGGCAGCATATTATGCAAGCAAACACTGTGTGCTATTTTGTTCTAAACCTACAAGCTATTGGTTATTAGACCAGGTAGACTAACACTACTACGTCACCCAAACTTTAACGACAGGTTGTTATGAAAACCTGAGTATAGGTGGGGTTTGTATTTATTAAACACACTGAACAGAAACTCACTCTGCGAGTTCAGCAAGGCTTTGAGTGGAGTAAATGACAACATGCATGTGACTCCGCCCACAATCGGACTACAACTCTCATCTCTTAATGGAAAATAAATTAATACACAGACCCCATTGTGATATCTATGTGCAATTCTTTCTCCTGACAACCAATCGTTCTCATGTTTCTGTGTATTCACATCACTGGTCGCATAAATGAATGTTAAGCTCTCACAAAGGTCTTACCTTGCATGTCATTAGCCGCAAACCAGTTCTGGGCTGTTTTGTCACTCTGGAATTCTGATTCTAGATCAGTTTTCACTCACCCCAGTTCCTCTGTGGAGTTAAAGGATGAATCAGAGCTTGAGTAAATGGGAGTAATTTCAAAAGAATGTATTGTATTGAGTCTTAGTGTGTGAATGAAAGTCATGTATTGGATAATTATCCATCAAAGCAAACCTGAATGAAACTTTTAATGCTTTGGCCCTTTTATTTTTATAATATTTATTTATTTTACTTATTTTTTTATACAGTACTGTATATTCATAGCCTATATATAAAATATATATTTGTAAAACCTATTTTTAATAAAAATAAATATTGTATTTATTTTATAAATATGATTCAATATTTATAATAATTATATTTATAATAAATATAACAATATAAAGAAAATATTTAGTGATAGTTTTAGAGAAATTTTTAATTCTTTCATCATTCTTCCTTCCGCAGAACACAAAAGAAGATATTGAAAGTTGGTAACCGAACGGCAGTTGAAGTGAATGTGGTCCAGCTAACATTTTTCAAAATATCTTCTTTTGTGTTCTGCAGAAGAAAGAAAGTCATGCTAAAATGATAAGAGGTTGAGTAAATGATGACAGAATATTTTTTTCGGATGAAATATCCCTTTAAATGGGTGAAACAATCAGTATTTAGACACCAGAGGGAGCTCTACAAATAAGAAATAGCAGAGCAGCATTCAGTATTCTCTCTCTTTAAGATAGAGATCACACATGTGATCATAAATTTATGTATATATTGAATGCACTGTAGTTAAATGCATCTGTTAAATTCATAAACCTGTAATTTACATGATGAAGTGGGCCTCACACACTAGTGACATCAGCAGGATTGCAATTAAGATAGAAGACTGAAATTTTAAGACCATTTATGCTTTCCCAACTTGATCAAAGACTAGAATTTGTTACATTAAAAAAATGTAATTAAACCAGAATAATGTATGCCGTATACCTGTATGTTCCAATAATTTAACCCTGGGCTACTGAAATGTTAAGTCAAATAAAAATTGGTAAATGAGTTGAGATTATAAATCAAGTATTTTATTATTTATTTACGATATTTATAAATAGCAATTGTTATGTATTGCGGAGGCATTTTCAAGCCCATTAAATGTTGTTTTTTTACTTAAAATAAGACAATTTTAAGAAATATCTATTAGTCAAGTGTTTTTTTTCTTTCTTGTGTGACGTCATTCTAGCATCTGTCTATATTCAAGGTGAGAACTCCACACACACACAAGTTGGTTGGAAGGTAATTTAGCATCTACACTTAACTTGTTGTAAAATCATTGTATTGCTTTTGTAACATACTAAGATTTTAAGGTTCTGTAGGTAGGACATTTTTTTAAAAGTAGTCTGCAAAGTATACAGGTCATTTTAGACAGCTCTAATTATAGGTAGTTTGTAGTTGCTAGGCAACAAAAAGAAGCCGCATTAATAGGTTCATTGTCATTTTTCAATGACTTCCAATTTGGCTCATCTAATCAGAATTTTGGGTCAAACTCTGTTTTATGTTACAATCCATAACCACGACAGGTGTTGGTCTGCACTGGTATAAAGAGAGAGCGGGTAAAGAATGAAAAGTGACAAGGTCTAGAAAATTACACCAAAGATTTGCAGAGTTTTGCACAATTTTTGCCTGAACAATACTTTTGAGGGATGGTGTTCTTAGTACTTCAGACCATCGGTTATGAACTCCAGATCAACTCGAATTGCAGGAAGTTAAAATTGCACCAAATTGCTTATTTCTTTGGATATAGGAAAACTTAGGGGATAATATGACGTCCTGAATTTGAAGTTAACAGTACACTAAAGAGGTCCAGGATAAAGGAAGGTGATCTGTCAGCTACTAATGTTAATGCATGCACAAGGATGTCAAGACATTATGCATCTCAGCCTTTGATTCTAGCATATACTTGTAGCTATAAGTCATAACAAACCATATAGAAGGTGACTCACAGAAATCTGCAGCACAAGTGTCAAGACACAGATGCTACAGTCTGCCTCCATCCATACGTTATTAAGCTAAAGCAGAACACGACCCTCAGTTACTTCCTCCGGTCTCACATCAAACAAACTTAATTCACCTCTGAAGGGAACTTGTGTGTAGCAGTGATGACATTTATATGGTGAATTGGATAGATCCTGTTTGTTTGTTTGTGGCTGGAGATGAGAGTTCAGAGGTCGCATCTCACAGACTCTAGAAGCTCCATTAACCCCCCTGACATGATGCAGAGATCTCTTGACTGTACCCAGAAGTGGTCATTATTTGATCACAGCACACACAAGGCTCAAACCCATTAAGAAAAGTTGACTTTAGAAACTCTCGTTGACCTTGTACTTCACTTTATTAATAAGCTTGCAAAAGAAAAGAAAACACGACTGTCTAATAATTTAAATGCAAACGGGCACGTTCTTCAAACCTTCTTAAAGTCACAAAAACATCATTGCCATATTGCCAGATTGCTCGATTTTCCCATAAAAGACGACATCACCGACAAATCACACTACAGCCTGTGAAGTACGTCTAATGTGCAACCTGTGCAATGCTTTCACTGCACCACTGATTTGGCAACGAATCACTTTTGAGTTAATAATACATTTGTAAATACATTTATCTTGAACTGGATTGTCAACATTTCAAGTCTCTGGATACACACCACGCCCATCTGAGGTTAAATTCCATTAATATTGAGATTTTTTTTAAGGGATGGCTTATTTGATGGAACATGACTGCAGGGATTTGCTTTCATTCAGACACAAGAGCATCACTATGGTCTGGCATTGACATTGTGTGATGGCTTGCAGACAGTGTTTCAATTTATCCTATATGTGCTCAAGAGGGTTCATTTTCTGTGC
Organism: Triplophysa bombifrons; assembly: GCA_029783895.1. NCBI lineage: Eukaryota > Metazoa > Chordata > Actinopteri > Cypriniformes > Nemacheilidae > Triplophysa > Triplophysa bombifrons. Next base: position 13,764,963 of record CM056455.1, read on the forward strand.
TGACCGATTAAGTTCTTCAGGAAAAAATTGGTTTTAGACATCGCTTAGTGCACAAGGAGCAGAACATGGCCCTCTCTCAACTGCTTCTACATGTTGTAAGCAATGGATTCTCTTTAATGTCATTGTGATTTCTGAAATGTATTCTTAGTGGATAAACACTATGATAGTATGAGCATTTACATATATACATTTTTGTTGAGGAGATGAATCCATATAGCTAATTTCACTTCTATTAAAACATGAATATCAATTGTAAACAAATCGTCATTTGAATGCAAATATTCTAAAGTTTCTAACTGTACTGCAAATATTGCATGCATCAATTTTACTAACCTGTCTCATTATCTCATTGAATGTTGCTTTTTTTAAGTTTGTTTTAAAAAATCACTTTCATACAGCATAAACAACTTTCGTTATAACTGAGCTGGCGTGTCTTGCAACATTGTAGCAGATACATAAACGTCAATCACTCAAATTAATCAGCAACGATTTACAGTGATTTTTCATCTTTTTATGGACATGATGCTGATTTATTCAGTGCAACATAAAGTTCCCATAACAACATGCAAATAAGATTGAACAATAGACAAATTTTATCTAACAAAAATCCAAACAATGATTGATATATGACTACTTATAATATAATTATAACATATAAATAAATCATTTTAGATGCATGCAGGTTTAAAACGTCTCCTTCCATTCATCTCGATGCATAGTTTCAAATGAACATCACTGTTATATCATTACAGGACAAAGCTGACTGTGTGATTTGAACCACATATTATACATTAAATATTCCAGTACTTGCCAAAATCTCTATTATGTGGTTAGATATAATCTCATTGATCTTTGATTTGACAAATGAGAACGACACACATGCACAACAGTTTGTCATGCTAGCTTTAGTTCGTTTGAGAGCAAAAAGTGTTTGTGCTTCCTTTATCTCCAACCCTTAAATTATTTAAAAATAAGGTTATTTTTAGACCAGCCTGGTGCTACCACCGAGCTCAGTAGTGTGGCTCTCCAATGAAGAGACGGACAGTTGCCATGGTTACTGTGTTGCGCAATCTTACAAAAGATTCAGTCAGCTGTGCTCATAGAGGCTGTGAAGTATCAGAATGCTCGGTTAAGACATTCATCTTTCTTAAGTCATAATAGACAACAATGCAGAATTAAAAGGGAACTCTTAAAAACTTAATTTAATAAAAAGACTAAATCTTTGTTCTGGACATTCTTCAAATCAACGTGAAATCAAAATCAATTCTTTTGGCTGTATTGAAAACATCGTCTTACTGTGAATAACTCAACAGTCCACAATGTTATTATTTATAAAATCTTTACCGTATTCTTTGATCAAATTCCTTTATATTCTTAGAAGTCGGCAAGCTTTTTTTGTTTTTTAAACCCAAACTCAAACCACCGGTCATAAAAAACCCTTCTCACAATCCCACTACTTCCTGCTAAATAAAATCCCACCTTCATCTCATTCTGTATGTTGCTTTCCAAATTACAAAAGTTAAATGAGTTTTAAATGCTCTTTCATGACGAAGTGTTAATTTTGCAGACTTGACAAAGTATTTAAAACAAACAAAATAAACAACACGGACAACACACTAAACATATATGTATACATAGCATGACAAAATGTCTGTGCAAGAATTGTTGCAAAAATGGTTATGGATTCGAGATGTTGACGTTGGTGATTTCAAAGCAGCTGTTATATCCTGTGTTTAGGTTAATAGGTTAGAATGTGAGTTATGGGTCAGATACATCAGAGTAACCTCAAGCCAATCATTAAGCATTAGTTTACAAATAAAAGCATTCAGATTTCCAAATGCACGTATGGCAACAATTGACTGCACATCCATTAAGGCACATAACAATACAGCAAACAAATGAATTTTGAATAAAAATCCTGTCTGAACATTAAAACATTAAACTTTTTTTCCCACATATACCCCAGTGGTAATTCTACAACATGACTCAATACCGCCAACTGGTGGCGGGAAGAGGAATCATCGTTTCTAATTTCCAAGCTAAGTGTAATGTTGTGGGGGTTGAGTTGATTAAAGACAATAACAGCAGCCACACCAACACTCAAATAAAATAACTTCTAGACAAGAACTTGATCCGTTTTTTTTGTTTGCTTGCTCTGAAATATAATATTGTGCGTGTATGCGGTTACTTTAATTTGACTTCGGTTCCGTGTAGCATACTGGAACAATGACAACAAACTTAATTTTAAAATCAGTGTAGTGTTATATAAAGAACTTCTGTAGAAATACCTTAGTATTCATTCCCACTCATTTAGGATTTTTAGGAAAATCATGGCGTAGCTTAAAATTAAACAAACAAACAAACAAACGGCTGTGCACCCAAAGCAGCCTTCATAAGTCCATGACGTTTCTTCAGCTTTACTCAGGCGTCAGTGGCCTGATGATCTCTGCATCAATGGGACATCAATGGAGGGTCAAGAATATATTTATACTATTGATACAGGGGTCTCCTAACACCACACTTCTAATAAGACTGAAATAAAACTATACATCACAATAAAAAACAACAAAGCCACTAGAAAGCAGGTAGATACTCCGGTTTCATATGTGCATCGCTGCGGGGGGTTCAACAATTAAAAGATTAAAAACTCATGCACTTGCTGTCAGATGGTTAGTTTAATCTTCTGCAGCCGCTGGCACGAGAGTCTAAATGCGATCGGTTCTTTCTTCAGTTTAGTCCGTCTTTACGTGAGATTTCCGACACAGAGGCTCATCACGCGCTTTTGGTGTCCTTGGAAGCCGTCTGACCTTTTTTTCCTTCTTTCTTTTTCTCGTCGTCATCTTTGAAGAAGAGTAAAGGAAACATGCCTAGTACACAGCCGATGAACACACCGATGGCTTTACCCTGAGAAAGCAAGAGAAGAGAACAAATGAAATGCATAGGAAACCCAAAGCATTGTGGTGTTCTAGCAATGGTGTGACGTATAACAAATTTCTCTTTGATTCTTTAATAGGGATGTAACAATATTATCGACATTGTGTTATCACAATAGCTAAATTGTTTCAATATTACCGCGGTGTCACATGACTGTATAAAACAATAGGTCTTCCAGGCCTAACATAGAGAATGTCCAAAAAAATTATGTTACCTTTGTCAAGGTCCATCTGGTGCAATTATTTTATTGTTTAAAAGGGATGTTTAGGGCATTTGACCCATCTCATGCTATAACTCCTATCTCTAAGCAACAGTAACGGGATAAAGAAAAGAGGATGCTTATGGCATGTTTCCGAATCATCATTTGGCATTTGAAATATTGCAATTAACATCGCACCGAGGGCTTTATACCGAGGTATTATCATACAGTGAGATTTTGATATTGATACCCCTAGTAAAATAACAATTCATTTAAATAGCATTTATTTCATGCTAAGTATAGTTTAAATGTATTTACATATTAACTGACATGACTTACTGATATAAAATTATAATTAAACGTTATTTGGAGAACTATTTAAACACAATTCACATTTCTTCATATTAAGCCTATCTTTAAATAAAAATGTGTTCTAATGTCACTTTTGATAAGGATTTTATGATTTGTTTTTAAATAAAATCAATCTTTCAATGGAAGATATTTAAACTGTACCTGAAGCATACTTGCAATAGTTCCACTGTAGCACAATCAAATACACTTGAATGTGTCTTTAGTTGGACTTAACCACTATTTCTGCACAATAAAGTGTATTTAGAACAAAATGAGTTATGAGCAATTTAGCAGTTTAAGTATACCAATTTAGTATACCACAAATACAATCGCAGTGTATTTTCGTTAAGTACATAAGATGTAAATGGATTTGCAGTATTCTGAGCATGAAATAAATGTATTTGAAATACATTTTTGTATATTTATTTTTCACTAGGGACATCCCTGTTCTTTAGATGTTAAAGGTTCTTTAAGGAGCCATTCAACCATAAATGGTTCTTGTATGGCATCACTGTGTAGCACCGTTTTTTTAAGGGTGAAGACTGTAAAAGTTATTTTTCAGTCCAGCTGAGCTCAATAAGATATTTCACACAAACAGACTTGACGACACCAAATCTGACAGCAGTTTGTTCTGTTAAGCGTTACGACTGTTGCAATCCTAGCAACTCAAGGCTATACAGCTTATAGATGCTTTGAAGTTACAATGCTTTTAGTCCTTTTAGGTCATCTATATGCTTGTGCACTCCTAGACCTTCACAAATTCTCAGCAGATATACTGCACACTTTTAAGGTTTAGTCTTTCTAACTCAAGTACAATAAACAGATCTTTATATCAATGACTCGTCTTGTTTGCTTGCTCAAAAAAACAAGAATGCCCCCTAGACAATATCACCTGCCCTAGCAATAGCAAGCCAATACACTAAAGGACAGGCCCTTTGTTATCTTGCGCCAACTTGCCCTTATAGTAAACACCACAACAAAGGAAAGAGATACCTGAAAATCCAACCAGCAACTTAAATTTGATTAAAAGGGTTTAATGTGTTCAAGTGGCAAATGATTGTCTTTTTATTGAACAAACATCCTATTGTGTTGTGCGGTGTCATGGCCAAAGGTGGAGAAGTGATGAATTCATTCCAGTGGGAATCGCCGTGTCAAATGTAGTTTAGCCTCATGTCTAAACCTGACCTTTTCTAGCAACCTCAGAGATCTAATTAGAATTTTACACTTCAGCGGGTTTGTCGTGTTAACCTGTTACACAGCAAATGTGATTAAATGTGGAGAAATTTTTCAATGAGAGTGCTTGCACATCAGAGTGCCAAATAACATTACTCCCAGCAAAACTACTATAAATCATATTCTGTATTTAGAAGAACAATTCTCAAAAAACTTATATAGGGATACTTCAACCAAAAATGAAAATTCTGTCATCTTTTACTGGCCTTCAAATTGTTCCAGATCTGTATAAATGTATTTGTAGGTTCTGTTGAAGACAAAAGAAGATATGTAGAACAGCAAAACAGTTCAGGGGCACTTTTTGGGTGAAGTATCCCTTAAAAATAAAAACCTGATAACAAATGAAAAATAAAATTTACTGCAATTAATTGTGCCATCTAACTTGTTGTGTACTTTTTGTTTATATTTACTTTTCTATAATTTTATTTTCTGAAATAAGGAACCTCTGCAGAAGGTTAATCTTATTCAGAATAAAAACCAAAACAAAGGGCATTCAGTCTTTGAAAACAAGTCGGAGTAAAGAAGCGCTTGTCTAACCGCACATGCCACCCAATGGCACGAGTTTCTATGATCTGAGATATTGTTGAACATTGACAGAGAGGCCTGAAGAAAGAATAACATTTCCTTGTCCTCTGCAGTACTCCTTAAATTGATTTAAACAGTTACTTGATAGATAAGGGCAGTTTTCTTTTTATGTCTATGATACAGCACCATTCGCCTAAAGGAAAGTGTGAAATAACCACTTACGCTGTGAGAACTGACTCTGGTCTGCCACATGTCCGCCTGTTTGGGACTCAGATCAGGAATCTGCATACCCAGCCTACAGGCCAGCGCTTCCACGTAACCTGCAAGACTGATTCACACACAGACATATACTGTCAAAACATAGCCTGTCTGATATAATGTGAATGAACAAGGGTTATCACTGTGTACTGAATAATATTTCTTTAAAAACATTTTCATAAACTGAAATAGCACAATAAAAATAAAACCAAAGCAAAACTCAAATAAAGACATGGTGTAAGTATCTCACTCGGATCCAACAGTTATTGCCAGTCTTAAGGCGTCTCAAAAACAAAGACAATATACAGTAGTTTTATTTTCTGCGGCTTTGCCGGTTTCTTGGCAATGTGCCTCTTGTTTTGTATTGACTGCAAGAGACACAACAAGTGGCAGATACAGTGGTGTGAAAAAGTATTTTCCTCTTCCTGATTTTTTATTCCTTTCGTATTTGTCATGCGCTTAAATGATTCAGATCATCAAACAAATTTTTGTAATACTCAAAGAAAACCAGAATAAATAGAAAATGCAGTTTTTAAATTATGATTTTATTTACTAAGTGAAATTACAATACAAACATTTTTGACCCTATGTGAAAAGGTAATGGCCCCCTAAACTTAATAACTAGTTGTGCCTCCCTTGGCGGCAACAACTGCAATCACGCGTTTGCGAAAGTCTTTCACATTGCTGTGGATGAATTTTAGCCCACTCTTCTTTGCCACATTGGAGGGTCTTCGAGCATGAACAGCTTTTTTAAGGTCATGCCACAGCATTTCAATCGGATTTTAGTCCGGACTTTGACTAGGCCACACCAAAACCTTCATTTTTATTTTTTTAGCCATTCGTAGGTGGAATTGCTGGTGTTTTGGATTATTGTTCTGCTGCATAACCCAAGTGCGTTTATACTTGAGGTCACAAACCAATGGCCGGACATTCTCTTTTAGGATTTTATGGTAGAGCGCAGAATTCATGGTTCCATCAATTATGGCCAGTCGTCCAGGTCCTGAAGCTGCAAACCAGCCCCAGACCATCACACTACCTACTGTTGGTATAATGTTCTTTTTCTGAATACTGTGTTAGTTTTACGCCAGATGTAACGGGACGCACACCTTCCAAAAAGTTCAACCTTTGTCTCATCAGTCCACAGAATTTTTGCCCAAAGTTTTGGGGATCATCAAGATGTTTTTTAGCTAATGCGAGACAAGCCTTTGTTTTCGGTCAGCAGTGGTTATCGCCTTGGAACTCACCCATGGATGCCATTTTTGCTCGGTCTATTTCTTATCGTAGAATCATGAACACTGGCCTTAACTGAAGCAAGAGAGACCTTCAGTGCTTTAGGTGTTGTTTTGGGAACTTTTATGACCTCCTGGAGAGTCGCCGTTGTGCTCTTGGAGTAATTTTGGTAGGCCTGCCACTCCTGGGACGGTTTACCACTTTTCCATGCTTTCTCCATTTGTGGATAATGGCTCTCACTGTGGTTTGCTGGAGTCCCAAAGCCTTAGAAATGGTTTTGTAACCCTGTCTAGACTGATATATTTCAATAACTTTGTTTTTCATCTGTTTTTGAATTTCTATAGATCGCAGCATGATGTGTCACTATTTGAGATCTTTTAGACTACTTCAGTTTGTCAGACAGGTTCTACATAAGTGATTTCTTGATTTATCAGGTCTGGGAGTAAACCGACTTGAGTGTGGCCAGTGAAATTTAACTAAGTTATTCAATTCATCAAAGTTAATTCATGATTTACCAAGGGGGGCAATTACTTTTTCACATAGGGTTAGATGTTTTGGAATTTTGGAATGTTTGGAATTTTATTTCCCTTAAGAAATAAAACCATTATTTAAAAACTGCATTTTGTATTTCCTTGGTTTTCTATGAGTAATATGACATTTTTTGAATGATCTGAACCATTTAAGCATGAAAAAACAAAAAACAAAAAATCTGCAAATACTTTTTCACACCACTGTACATTGGGCTCTTAAATTCTTTGTCTGTGATTCCAGTCAATGGTGTACATGTTATTATATTTTAAAATCTGCACATTAAGTCACTCCTGTGCCTTAATTGCAGTGTAAAGAATTATCGATATTTTTTTTAAATACATCGCCCAGCCCTACTGGCTAGTGTCTAATATAATATTGTCTTATGTTATTTACGTTCATATTAATTTATATTCATTATATTATTTTATTGTATGATAATTGTGTTAAATAAACGATTTGTTGAATTTTGTTTTATGTTCATTTGATTAAATAAACAATAAGTTGAATGTGTCCTGTAGTTCGGTCGCATTTAAAAAAACAGTATGGTACATTGACATCTAGAGGTTGAGCTTAGTACCGGAGTCTTAATTCAAAATATTGGAGAAACAGGTTACAGTTCTTATCTTTTTATTTTGCTTATTATCAGAAATAATCTACAGGCACTCTCTTCTTAGCGAATGTATACCGGAAGTTAAGTGCAGTCCACGAATGCGCGCATGCGCAGAAACGTTTGACGTATGGTGTTGCTTTGTAACTGTATATATTGTATGTTATTCAGTAATTAAGTAATGAATTGCTGTACCATGTCATAAATGTTTCTATTAAATATTGCAAATGATTAGCACAAAATAAATAGTGTCTAATAAATGACAACTAACAAAGCCAAAGTAACTAACCAAAACTAAAGTAAATCATTTAAAATAATATGGTAACAAAAGTAAAATGCAAATCTATAATAACCCTGAAATGATCAGACAGAAAGCATTTAAATTGCTAATCAAAGCAATTTATCTGTAAAACGATGTTTGTGAAACAGATAAACAATAAAATCACTGTTGCAAAAAATCATGCTGGATAAAATACATATCTTCAGTTCATCAGCAAGTCTCATAAAAACAAATTCATCTATGAGTCAATGTGTGATGTATGAGAGCTATACAAAGCCAGAACACACATCATTGCCTTATTACAGCTACTTCACATTTCATTCTTCGGACTATCAGCTCAATCCCAGAGAGGCTCTGCTCAAACCCTCATTCATCATGCCAATGTAGAGGAATATTCCACCTGGAGCAGTTGTGACTGAAAACAAACAAGTGCTGCAGTAAACAGCAGATTGAGGAGGTGAAAGACTCCCTGTGCAACAGTATTTCACAGGCATGAGTCTTGTGTACTGTGGCCAGATTACTGGCTGCTTCTTTCAATACAACACGTAATGAGCTGAGCCCAGATACTGAACCAATGTGCTCAGTGATCTAGATAAATAGGGATTTTTATGTCGAATAGATTCTTTTAACTTCAAGCAATCACACACCTGGTCTGAGCACAGAGATGCTCAGAAATAAGTCTGAATTTCACATTTAGACTCAACAGCAAACCTCCTGCCCATGAGTTACTATATTAATTATCTTAAAGCGGCCATGCAACGGTGTTTCATGCATTCTGTCTTCTTTACAATGCTAAACGTGCTGTCTTCTCATGCTTAAGATGGTCAACTTGTTAAAAAACGAATTGGGCGTATTACGTAGTATTTCTTTACTTTTCTTAGACCCTTATTGGACAATTCTCCCGGAACAATACGCGGCACGGCCACAGGAGAGAAGGAGCATGCGCACACTTGTTAGCAGGAGAGAGAGCATACGTTTGCGAAGTTCAGGTGTTTGTTTGTTCATTGCATTTGGGTGATGAATCTTATATAAACTGTCGGTATAAGGCTGGATTTTGAGGTAGCTTGAAACAGATATATGGAGCCGTCCCAGCGCTAAAAGATGCCGGACATGGGCCGAGTGAAACTGATGTCTGTTTTTTGTTGACACGGGTGCTCTTGTGCTTTGGTTCAGCCTACCCCTCCCCCTGCACCTGCCGTATGTTTCCGGAAACAAATGTAAAGCTTTATCTATCTTTATAAAAGTGATCCATCTAAATACTCTTCGAAGAAACGAAGTATGCAATACTTCTCTATAGGTACTCAAGATTCATATGAGATTGGCAGAAACCCCGTGTGTTAGGGCCGCTTTAAAGAGTACATGTTATGAGATCATGTAAATTACATTTCATGCAGTGTGAATGTAAGTAGTCTGCCAAGTTAACCCGACCATGTTCTTAGCTTGAAAAAAAGGGAGTTGACCCAGTATCACTCAAACGAGTCGTGCCCTAGTCTGATTCGCGGCCCGCCATGGATTTATAGTTCCTCCATATAGTCCCCGCCTACGAGCTCATACAAACACAAGTATTTTTTAAAGCATGACTTTTATACAATGTATGAGAATAAGGCAGTGATTTCAGTCATTGAGAGGATGCGACGTCTGTCGTTATGACGTTTTGAGGTCTGTCAAAACTCACTAAAACATCGTAAATTGTGAAGCTTTGAAACTGTGTTCAGATTATAGGTTGTGGTTAACGTATTAAAATGATTTGCGAAGTGCATTATTTAACTAATTATGAATTAAAATCGCGAAGTGCATTATTTAACAATAATACATTTTAAAAGAGAAACTCTTTTTCATTATTCGTCTGTTCTTTATTCCTTTAGTTTTCTCTTTTTGAGAAGATCTTCAAGGTGTTCAACATTATAACTCTACGTCTGATCTGAGCTCAAAATTTAAAGAGACAGTGAACCTTAAATTGAAATCGCCATTAAAATATTTTATGTTATATAACATTTGATATATGCCTTAATTATGTTGTGGTTGAAATGGACTAAATAACAAATTATATTTATAACCTAAAATATTATATAAAAATGTTATCATTCCGTCATTATATTACAGTTTCGTGCTACCTATCAATGGTGTCCCACACAAACGGATTACTTGTCCAACATTTGGTTTGTTGGGTGTTGGTCACCCTATCACTGAAGCAGATAACATATTTATAAAAAACAAAATGGCGAATTTCATGCGAGGGGACCAACGGTGTATATAGAAAGTAATGGCTTATTCTAAGGTAATAAAAGCATTTTCGCTTCAATATGTAAAGTCTTCATGCACATGAACAAGGACAGAAAACACAATGTATGATACATTTGGTATGTGATATTGCTAAAGACGTGTTTCTCACATGGAGACGCTTGAATGATCGTACCAGCACGGCAAATATATAATGAGGGCAGTATGGAGAGAAGGTCAAACAAATAACAGCACAGTAAACCACAGGAGAGGGAGAGATGCACACTTTCAGTAATTGGCTCGGATATGGTCTAGAGCTCTCGAGAGGCCGATTTAAGATGCGCCAGGAAGTTTTCTCCACTCTTTGATTATTATTGTGTAATAGGTGAAATCATTAGGGCAGCTGCTCCTGACAGCTCAAACACCTCCAGATTCTTACAGGAGCACCTCTAATACAGTACAGAGAGAAATCTATCATTACACTCACAAATTCAGCATTCACCTTTCTCCTCTGTCTGCAACATTTCATGTTCAATGACAGACAAGAGTATTGCAACCAATAGACAGATATCATCCATGGTCCATGTTTTGTGTACAGGCTAATAATGTTGTGTGTTGATTTGTAAATATCAAATAATGTACAGTCAGGTGGTGATCATTGCCTCACATCAGGGTCGGGTTTATTTTAAGAAAATTACTATATTATCCTTCACATATTCCTCCATACTGAGCACAGGTGTCTGAACATCAGCTCAGCTGCCAGAACGCTGAGTGAAAATGAATATTTAAATGTCCTTCTGCTGAGAAAAGCGGCTAGATGTTGTGTCTGGATCTGTATATCAACTCAATACAAGAAATCGGAAAGGCTTGTTACATTCCTTATAAAGCATGTACAAATAAACATATCGCTGCTCTCCGTATTTTGTGATTTGTTTTGGTCAGAAATCATTATTATCATGAAGTCATCCTTCATGTTTGTCGCTGGAATTTGCTAACCAATAAAAAGGATTACAAAGTGCTTGTCAACTTTGTCAACACAGCATTTAATCATTTAAAAAGTGATACTGATTTGATATTAGGGCTGGGTATCGATTCTGATGTTCAAATTCAATTCGATTCTGATTCACAAGCTCTCGATTTGATTCAATTCGAGTCGATGATTATAGACTAAATACAAATCCTATAGTTATTTCTACACAAGATCACATTGCAATGGTGAATTAAAAAAATGAAATGAAGAGCCACAAACCTGTATATTGAAACAGAACCGGTTACATTTGAGATACAGTATGTCAAAAACAATCACAAAATGAGCTGTAAGGGGGGGCTGCAATCATATGAACCGCTGCCTTTTCTGTTAATGTGATGTTAAATTCGACGACATACCCCCATCCACCATGTCAATTAAGCAATGAATGAATGAATGATATGTTCCCTGTTGTAACATCCACCAGTATTAATAAGAAAGGTGACATCTAGTGTATAGTAGTAGCAATAACATACACGTTAATGAATGTTCATAGCTCGCAGAAATTTGAAAGAAAAAAATTGATTCACAGCTTTTGAGAATCGATATTGAATCGACCGCATTTAGAAAAAAATAGTAATCAATTTTTCGATATTTTTGCCCAGCCCTATATGATATACACTTACTCGTGAAATATTTCACAGGAGAAACTTCTATCAGCCCACTGTGTTTCCAGGTTTTTCTCTGTTAGCACTTTTTCAGGCATCCTGTTGACTCATTCATTCTCATCACTTGCTACCAATTAACTATAGGTCACATTTTTCCTGCACGATAGTTTGCTGTGACACCAACAAAGTTTACAGCAGCTGAATGTCTCCGCTTGAGTTTGAGGCAATTTCTAGAATGATCAGACTTGAGCTCTTACCCGAGTCCAGCCAAGTCCGAGACCAGGTTTCCAAGGGCAGCAGCTGCAAAAAAAGGACAAAGATATGTTGATAAAATACATATTTTTATATTCCTTAGGTAGAACAAGCAAAGTACATAAATCAATATACATTTGTCACTGAGTGCCAACAACCAGTCTGAAATCATCCCAGTTCATTGTGTCAAATGTACTTTATCACAAACAAGATGGCTAACATGTCCTCACAATGTTAACAGGGCATGTTGTGATTGACATCTGTGAGGACCGTCAGGTTGAATCACAGCCCCACAGTGTGTTCTTCTTGGATGTAGGAATGGTTTATCCGATCAATAGTTTTAGATGTCAAGTGCCATTAGAGCTCGGAGGAGTCTGTCAGACACAGCAGCTGCTGAATAAACCTTTCCCAAACAAAATGTTTAAAGTGAGTGTGACAAATAAGGGAATGTAAGCTGTCTTGTCCTTTTTACAATGCTGTCATTATTTCTAACAGCAGGCTGAAAACGGGCCCCTTTGATATGAGGTGAAAAATTGCCTGAATATTCGATTTTAAAAGAATGAAATGTGAATGATACGTGCCTGTGTAAACGCATAGGCTGATGATAAGGTGCTATTGGCGGTCATCAGGGTATTACTATGCAGTTGCTAGGGTATTCTGACCTAGCAATGTAGTTGCTATGGCCCTTAAGTACCAAATCTCTAGAAGAGCTCTTCTCCAAATCTCTCATTTTCGATTCTCAAAACGTGGCTCAGGTCCCTCCTTCAGCCTATAGGATTTTGGCACAGTTTTATTTAAAAGTCAATAAATTAAAAAAATCCTCAAAAGAAAACCGCACATCTCTTTGCAAAGGATTAGTTTACCCCAAAATAACAATTCTGTCTTTATTTTTTTACCACCATGTTGATTCAAAACATGGAACACAAAAGAAAATATTTTGAGAAAGGTCTCAGTGGTTTTATGTTCATAGAATGGAGGTCAATGGGTTCCAGTGTTGTTTGTTACAAACGTTCTTCAAATATTTTCTTTTGTGTTGTGTAGAAGAAAGAAAGTCACATAGGTTTGACAGAATTTTTCTTTTTGGTTGACCAATCCACACAAATGATGTCAGGTTACACTCATGGTTAGAGGCTTGTTTGAGTCCCTAACCCCCACACATGTATTTATAGTAAAAGTGATGCTTGCCTTAGTAAGGCCCATTGCTAGTTAAAATCACATTTATCAGATAGATGGCCATCTGCTATCAGAACTTATATTTGGCAAAGAATCATATTTAAATAAATGCTTTCCAAATAAAACATTGCACCGCAGCTAAAGATATATTTGCAGTCGACATCAGTTACGTCACTGCCAGCTGCGCGCGCATACTGGTTGCAGAAAAACAGTGGAAACAAATCAGCAATGAGTGAAACGAAGGAGACGATACCTTCAAAAACGTGTTTTAGTGTTGTTGAATGTCAGAATAGGAATGGAATACAGTCGTTGAATATGCCATTTTAATCTAAGCAAGTCATTAAACGAACAGGCTGGACGGACGAAATCATCCGGATCTGTATTTATTTTATTTCAGGGAAGGTTTTCTATAATCTTTGGAAGTTGAACTATTTTGTATAGCGTATCCGTGTTATTCTCTAGTTGTTATAAAGGCTATCTCATCCGGGTTTTACTGCAACCAAGATGCCCGCACATCCCAAATGTTTACAAACGTATAGTTCTAATAAGCCTATAGTGTCCCCAAGAGGCATTAGGACACTTATGCCACAAATGCATGCTAGGTATATTTCAAAGAGCACAAGCATGACCAGTAAAATGACTTAATCTGAAGATCTCACTTCAGTATCACTTCTATGAGATAACAAGAAAAGTGCAAAACAATGTTTTAGTGCACATAACAGTCGACTGTTTTATCAAAATGTGATAAACTCAAATGCAGAACTGTGATATAGATTTACGGAATGTCCAGTGTCAATGTCCGCCATTTTGCGGTATCCAAACACATCAAAACAAAGTACATCACATAAAAACCTTAAAGGATTGAGAAGGAATTTCAAACAGAATTTAGTCTGCTCTCGTAAACCCTGAGTTCCTGAAGGTGTGAGCTGTAAAATCTCTTTTGCAAGAGATTCACCACACCTGTTCTGAGTGCATCAATTTGTGTTCCACTAGCACACAGAGAGAGAATGAAGATAGGGAGACACAGCATCGATTGGTCTCTATAAGCTCAAACAATATCTTCTAGTCTAACAGATCTGAAATATCTCTGCAGCCAGCGGAGTATAGAGTGAATCATGTCTCAAACACACCGGCACAGATGCAAAAAACAAATGAACCGTGCTTTAATAAAGAAGTGCATACCACAAATACTGTGCTTTATCCTATACTATATTACTGTAATATTTACAAAACATGTATGCTCTTAAAGCCACTGTCTTAAAAACAAAAGTATTAAAGTATTACGAAGGAGATCCTGTGTGAATTTATTTTAGTGAAGTAAATGCTGCATGACGCATTGAATATGTAGATTCAATTTAATAAAAAAAATTGTTACACGGTGAATATTGCCAGTAATTTTTGTTATTATCTAGTAATAAAGTTATAATAGGAAGAATACATTTGAATATTTTCATTCATTTTTACCAAGTATAATCTAGAGTAAACTATACTGCATACAGTTGAAAGAAAAAGTATGTGAACCCTTTGGGCTTACTTGGATGTCTTCATAAATTGGTCATAAAATGTGTTCTGATCTTCATCTAAGTCACAACAATAGAGAAACACAGTCTGCTTAAACTAATACCGCACAAACATTATATGTTTTCATCTTTTTATTGAACACAACATGTAAACATTCATAGTGCAGGGTGGAAAAAGTATGTGAACCTTTGGGTTTAATAACTGGTTGACCCTCCTTTGGCAGCAATGACCTCAACCAAATGCTTCCTATAGTTGCAGATCAGACTTGCACAACGGTCAGGAGAAATTTTGGACCATTCCTCTTTACAAAAGTGTTTCAGTTCAGCAATATTCTTGGGATGTCTGGTGTGAATCGCTCTCTTGAGGTCATGCCACAGCATCTCAATCGGGTTGAGGTCAGGACTCTGACTGGGCCACTCCAGAAGGCGTATTTTCTTCTGTTGAAGCCATTCTGTTGTTGATTTACTTCTATGTTTTGGGTCGTTGTCCTGTTGCATCGTCCATCCTCTGTTAAGCTTCAGTTGGCGGACAGATGGTCTTAAGTTTTCCTGCAAAATGTCTTGATAAACTTTGGAATTCATTTTTCCATCGATGACAGTAATCCGTCCAGGGCCTGAGGCAGCAAAGCAGCCCCAAACCATGATGTCCCCTCCACCATATTTCACAGTTGGGATGAGGTTTTGATGTTGGTGTGCTGTGCCTTTTGTTCTCCACACATAGCGTTGTGTGTTCTTTCCAAACAACTCAATTTTGGTTTCATCTGTCCACAGAATGTTTTGCCAGTAGTGCTGTGGAACATCCAGGTGCTCTTTTGCAAACTTCAAACGTGCTGCAATGTTTTTTTTGGACAGCAGTGGCTTCCTCCGTGGTGTCCTCCCATGAAGTCCATTCTTGTTTAATGTTTTCCTTATTGTTGATTTGTCAACAAAATGTTAGCATGTGCCAGAGATTTCTGTAAGTGTTTAGCTGACACTCTAGGATTCTTCACCTCATTGAGCATTCTGCGCTGTGCTCTTGCAGTCATCTTTACAGGACGACCACGCCTAGGGAGTGTAGCAACAGTGCTGAACTTTCTCCATTTGTAGACAATCTGACTTACCGTGGACACATGGACATCAAGGCTTTTAGATATATTTTTGTAGCCCTTTCCAGCTTTATGCAAGTCAACAATTCTTGATCGTAGGTCTTCTGAGAGCTCTTTTATGCGAGGCTAGTTCACATCAGACAACACTTCTTCAGAACAGCAAACTCAAAACTGGTGTGTGTTTTTTATTGGACAGGCCAGCTTTAATCAACACATCCAATCTCATCACATTGATTGGACCGGGTTGGCTGACTCCTGGCTCCAATTAGCTCTTGGAGAAGTCATTAGCCTAGGGTTTCACATACTTTTCCACCCTGCACTATTAATGTTTACATGTTGTGTTCAATAAAAACATGAAAACATATAATGTTTGTGCGGTATTAGTTTAAGCAGACTGTGTTTCTCTATTGTTGTGACTTAGATGAAGATCAGAACACATTTTATGACCAATTTATGAAGAAATCCAAGTAAGCCCAAAGGGTTCACATACTTTTTCTTTCAACTGTATGTACCATTTAACATTACAATGACAATACAATTGCTATGAAATTGTATTTTTTCGTGATCATGTTTCTTAGTCATCATTAGATTGAAGATAATAAAGCAATAAGCCACCAAAAGCAGTGGGGTACAGTGCATTTTAACAGCTAAGGGCAGCTAAGGTCCATATGCGTAGCAAGGTTTCATAACATAAAGTAAATAAAGTGATATTTAAGCTATGTCTTGCAGTTATCAGTCGGGGTATTTTATAACGGCTTATAACTCTGCACAACCAATCAGAATCAAGGACCAGAACTGACAGTTTTATAATTCAATTTCTGTTGTTCAGTATCCTAATGGATGCCAAAGATAAAAGAGAAAACTGAAGCAAAGCAGGTCACTGATGGCTGGACTGACTGTGGTTACAGTGTTATCAATGGTGGTTTTAGTGCTTTGCATAGAATCATAGGAGCTCTTATAACAAAGGCTTAAGCTGATCTCACAAACACAAGTGAAGGGTTGCATTCACAGCAAACAGCCAAATAAGAAAATCAATGGCCTTGCTTTCCTCTCAGCCTGAAACCGAATAGGAATTTGATCATATATCATTCCTCTGCTGCCCAGGAAAGCTTTGCATCTCACCTCCTTTGGTTTAATTTACTTTGAATGGGGTATGTGCACACGGGACAATGACGTACTTCCGCTAAAATCTCAACCAGCTAGGTCACTTCTGCTATCCTGTCACTGAGGGGATTTTTCACCAAGTGATAACGATATGTTTAGTAAGAAAACGTTCAAATTTCGGCAAACAAACAGCACTACAGGTGAGCATTGTAAAGTGGTTCTGTGATCATGAGGCTTTTTTTTTATTTGTTGATGTACCTTTAAACGGACAGCCTGAAGTGCATCTCCTTTTTGCTTGTCGACATATGGCGAAGTGTTTGAATAATAAGACTCACGTTGTTGATCGTAATCCCATGTGCATCCTGAGGCAAAGCGCTATTGTTCCCGACGGCGCCGAATGTAACAGCCAGGCTGAGATTTTATTGGAAGTATATCGTTGACCTGCATGCCTATACCCCCATTGCAGTTCAATTTGTTTTGTTTCAAATAAACTCACTGGTGGTGGACCATTTATTAAAATACAAAGTCATGATTAAGCACGCCAATTCTTCAATTCTAAATGATGCCCAGCCCTGTTGTATAGGGGTCCTGTATATACTGTATTTATTTCAAATATTTAAATTCTACTTTTTATGAGGAAATATTTGATTTCTATTGTTTTAAAATCAAGTGAGCCTTTGAAAAAAATATGAGAAGCTACAGACACGGCAGGAGCAGGAAGGATTTTTTATATCAACATTCATTACGTCCTTCTCTCTTTCTGTTCCTCTCATAATTGGCTGCCTGCCACATTCACTATGAACCTGCAGCTGGTTGATCCTGATGAGCTTTACAATATCCAGATTTACTAAAACTGTGAAATCATGTGGAAAAAGTCATGTCATACAATCACTTACCGGCCATCGTCGAGATCCCCAGTATGACTCCTATAGATAATTCAATCTGGGTGCCCTGCAGAGAAAACCATTAAACATTTAGTGTCCATTCTAGCCAGACATCTGACAGCCAGAACAACTTTGTGAGCACTATTTTTAGGTTT
The DNA here is from genome assembly GCA_029783895.1 of Triplophysa bombifrons. Classification (NCBI taxonomy): domain Eukaryota; kingdom Metazoa; phylum Chordata; class Actinopteri; order Cypriniformes; family Nemacheilidae; genus Triplophysa; species Triplophysa bombifrons. The sequence goes on from CM056455.1 coordinate 13,783,139, forward strand.
CTAACATACACAACAAATGTGTGGTTACAGCTTTATTATTCAGTTCAGGAATCTAACTGGGTATTGCAAAAATCTAAAATGGTTGATTTGTCTTATTTTTTTATTTATTTAATAGTGCTGTGATCAGAACATTTTTCTCATTGGTTTTCCCCTTTGTGAGCTGCGAGACACATCTCTTTGACCTTAAAAAAATGTTTCAAAGCAAGTGTTATTTTATATTTTCTGACAGTCCCATAATCAAAACGATAAAAGTTAGAATGTGTAAAAGATTAAAGAGCTGTTAAAAACACAAACACAAAATATGATTAAAGGTCAGAATAATGTTTGGTAAGAGAACTTACTGCGACTATCATGATGGCATTATCCAGGAAGCCAAACCCAACAAATGGAATGGCATTATGGAGCAAAACTGAAATAGCAAAACAGAGGCGACTGTTAGAAGGAACATTATTAGACACAGACACCAATAGCCGTCTGCTATTTATTATGTTCAGCATAGTAACTGTAATTCTGGGTTGTAAAATATTGATAAAGTAATAAATCAATGTTGTACAGTGATTTTAGCAAAGCATGTAATTAGGAAAAATACACGTGCTAGCAAGGTAATAAAATAAGTTACACTAAACAAAATGAACTTCTGCCAAGTTAAATAGTTCATTAGTCTGTTTATAGTTGCAAGCTATAAACCTTAGCAACTTTCTGCATAAATACAGAGTGTGGGGGTGTAATGTACAGTCGCGGAAAAAAAATCTTCTTTGATCAGCATTTCTAGATGGATTGTGACCGTCCCAGTCAATTGTCTGGTGAATTTCAACAAAAGAAAACCTGACAGCTGTGTTAAAAAAACAAGGTTATCACATAAATAATAACTTTTTGTAAATACATCTACAAATATTACCATAAAAGTGAATATGAACTTGTTTTCTTTGCAGGATTTGAGCATTTATTCTGGTTGTTTTGAACTGTTTTCATTTTCTGCAAATAAATGCAAATAGAAACAATATTTAAACACGTACCTATAAATAGTAAAAAATAAAAAATATGTTATGGTCTCTTATTTTCTTTCTGCGACTGTATATATGTTTTGGTTTGTTGTTGTCTTTTATCTTAACTGTTGTATTATGCTATGTTGTCATTTCCTGTTGTTGTCATGTTCTTTTGTTGTTCTTTCACTGTGCCCACCCCCAATTGTGTGGATGTATTTTGTTGACCCTGATTACTTTATGTATATATTTATTTACAGTGTACCTTGTGAGTTATTGTTTGTTTGTATATGTGCTGTTCACCGTCTAGCTCGTTTTACGCATTATTGTTCATAATTACTTGTATATAGTATGTGTCTGTATGTGTCCTGTAGCTCAGTGGTAAGAGCATTGCGTTAACAATGCAAGGTTGTGGGTTCGATCCCAGGGGATTGCACATACCTATGTATAAGTGTATAGGATAATGCAATGTAAGTCGCTTTGGATAAAAGCGTCTGCCAAATGCATAAATGTAAATGTGTCGTGTTTCGTTGTTTTATGGATTGATCTGTTGGTCTGCACACAAATCACAATTTTTTCACCACGATTGCAGACATCAAGTCAAGTAGAGCGGGTAATTGCTCCAATAGAAAATGTCTTTTACATCATGAACATGCGAGTCCGAGGGCATGATATATTACCTTACATTATTTTAGAATTAATCACACTAAATTAAGAGCTTGAATTGACAGCCCTATTTAGAAGCATTGCACTTACACATTGCGTCTTCAAATACTGTAAAATCTGATCTAATAATAGTCTGTGAAGTTTTTTCCTCTACTGTGACAGGGAAGAAAACAAGAGACTGTTGATTTAATAATAAAAAATGCTCAACGCAATGACTTCTCCCCTCATGATGTACAGGAAGTCGAAACCACATAAATATCGACCACATCTCTCACCAACAGACTCCAGATCTGTGGTTCAGTTTAGTGTGCACTGGATTAAAGGAAACAACAATTTTTAAAGTCCTGTAATTAGGGCTGGGCGATTTTTCCGATAAATTAGAATTTACGTTTTAACACGATTTAATTTTTGTTAAATCGAGACATCCAGATTTAAAAAAAAGATTATCATGCACATCCAATTAGATACGTTGGAAATACTTGTCAATAACACTTTATGGCGAGCCTGATCCACCTGTCTCAACTGCTCACTCCGAAATCAGCAACGTAGAAGTTAACGGCTAACATCATGGAGACGCCTGGCTCTTCGCATCAGGATGAGCTTGTATCAAAGAAAGGTAGTAATGTTACTTCAGTGATTTGGAAATGGTTTGGATTTGACAGGTCAGACGTCAAACAAACTTTGGTCAAATGCAAGATATGTCGAAAGTCAGTTGCAACCGGCAGTGGCAGCACAACTAATTTGTTTCAGCATTTGCGACAGAGACATCAGGCTGAATGGCTCGAATGCACAAAATTAAGAGATGAAAACAACACAGTCAGCCATCCGAAGACGACAGATCCACCTCGAAATGCACAACGTCAGGTTTCATTAGCGGCATCATTTTCCAACGCCATTCCATGTGATAAAAAGTCAAATCCGATGGCAAGAAATAACAAATGCTGTGGCATTTCATATCGCAAAGGACGTGGTTCCCATGCACACCGTGGAGAAGCAAAGGTTCATAAAGATGCTACACGCCGTTGATCCAAGATACAAGTTACCAAGCCGCAAACATTTTACAGAAGCCGCAATTTCCCGAATGTACACTGAAACACGCGAAAAAGTGTCGGAACAGCTTTATAACGCATCTTTCTTTTGCAAAGTTGTACTTCTACACCTTCTTGACCACTATAAAGTACACTGAAAAAACAACTAGCCACAATACAGAAATGTTTTAAAATACAAAAACTTTCCTTATTTATGTTTTTTTCTAAATTACAAATAAAGAGAATGTTATTTCAGTAATTTATTGTTGTAGTTATGTTTTAAGTTGACTAGTTAAGCAAATACGAAAAAATCGAAATAGAAATCTTGAATCGGTCAAATGTTCTGAAAAAATCTAGATTCGATTTTTTGCTAAATAACCCAGCCCTACCTGTAATATTTTTAAGTGCAAAATATGCATGCAGGTTATCTTAACTCAAAACAGAGTTTGTGCAAAGTCCAATGCAGATAAACACGATTATCACAACACAACATTCTTTCCCTTCATTTGTAGAGCATTGTGTTAGCACCACAAGAGTCACAGGTTCAATTCCCATGAAACAAACACATTAAGAAAATTGAAATTTTGAATGAACGAAAGAACGTTCCAGTTTTGTCTGTAATATTATTCCCTTGGTCCTTGTTGTTGTACCCCCTTGTGGGTTCTCGACAACATCACACATTTTTTATTGTCAAAAATCATCCCAATCGCCTCTTCTGTTATGTTTCTCCTCTTTGCCATTTTTTTGTTTGCTAATTTTATTAGAGCGTTCCACGAAAACAGCAGCTCCGTAACTACCTGTTCGTATTCCCCCACTGCCGCTCTCCATAAAAACAGCAGCGATTGGTTGACAGATCAAAATACATCATAGATACCATATATTTTCAAAAAGCACAGTTTGTCTACTTTTAGGAGCAGTTAAAAAAATTTGATCGCACAAATGGTTGCAGAGTGAAGGTAAAATGAAAACCACTTCGTAGAATGTGTCAGCGCGACACTTCCGGTTTAAAAGGGTAAATAGATTGGCTATCAAAGGCTTGTTCTATGTGCAGAGCCCCTTATCAACATCACACGATGGTGCTGAGGTGAAGGGTGAGGCTGTCTCTAAGAAACAGCTGAGTAACTACGACAACAGATCCACGTTCTTTCCATCAGAGATCGTCAACCACTGCATCCTGATGTGATTATGTGTGCAGGAAAATATGCAGGGTTTTGATGTGTCAAGTGATGAGTAGATATTTAAGTAGTTCTGCTCTTTTAACTAGTGCACTCAGATCTTTTCAAGCTTTACCCTCTTGAGAAAAGGGGAAATCATCCTGATTGAAGCTCCGTCGGTGAGCAGCAATTTAGGAAAAGGTGTCTTTGTGATGCACACACCTGGATTTGCCCGCACCCATACATTAACTTACCGTATCTCAGCTGTGCAGTCGTCGGGGGTGCCATCTCAAATTGCTCTGTAAGAGAAGATAAAGTCTGTTTCAGCAATAAAACACAAAAGGAAGTCATTTTTCTTAAAGAGAAGGAAGACTCCACACACAGTCATTCTTGTGCATGACAGCGGGGAATATGAATTGGACTATGCTATGACGTCAGAAAGGTCTGCATAGTGTCACGCAGCACACTGAGACATCCACAGGAATCCAAACAAGCCACAGCTCAGCTCATAAGAAATACTGCCTATGTACGAGGGACGGTCTTGAACCATCAGTCAATGTCACAAAGTTTTAAAACCCGTTTAAGGAATAGAGAATCCAAACAATGTTTTACCCTCATGACTTCGTTTCTTTGGAGAAACCCAAAAGAGAGTGTCCAAGCTGTTCTTCACGAACACTTTAAGCTTGAAATCTTTGCAAAAGTTTTATACATGCAAACACATCAGGTAAATGCTGCTCACATAAGCTTCCTGTATGTTTATGTCTTGTAAGAGCTTAAAACACTGTTCTATGCGTTGAGTCAGTCAACACGCTTGCGCTGCTGGTAGTTTCTTTATTTCTGGTTTAGAAACTAATTTCATCCCTCTAAAAAGCATTTCTGATCTAAAATTCTTCCTGGTTCCTGCGAAACTATAACATTATTCTCGTAGTGCGAAATCCCTATTGGTTTGCTGAAGTTCTATACATTGAAAAGGTCACTGATTATGCTTTTGTTATTGAAGAATCAAAACTGACCGAGTCAACAATAGACAATTTTTCAGGGTTGCAAGTGTGCTTGTGATAAAAACTGCCAACCGTGCACTTAAAATCTATTTCACAACACTTTATCCTGAGGGAAATATATAACTTTTGATTTGATATGATGTAGCCCAGGAATATGTTGAAAGTGCTAAATTAAGAAACATTTCTGAGATGTCAGTGGAATAAAAGGCAACAGCCAATACACCAACTCACTCACCGCCTCTAATCATATTTCTCTTATTTTGTTGATCAGATTCAGGAGTTAAGACCAAAATACCAAAGGATATCTTTTAAACATTCTTATTGCTTCGTCTGGACAGAAATTGATAAATATACCCTTCAGAAAACCCCAGCAAATTCCACTCTCCCTTTGCTCATCATTGCCAAGAAGATAACAATATTTCCTAAAAACTTTCAAAACCAAATTATCTCATAGAATTTACGAATTTATGACACCTTAGTCAGAATTTTCTTGGAATGTAAAACAAGCCTTGATTTAAAAAAATATTGAAATATATATTTTCATATGTCTTATGTGTTCAGTATTGTTTTTGTCTGAAGATGTACTCTGTGTAGTGACCTCCGTGTGTTGAAAAGATTTAGAAGAAAGCTTTCATTTATTTAAGAGATGAATATCAAGTTTTCATTTAAACTTGAAGACAAAGCTGAGAAGCAATTTAGTCTGCGTGAACCGGAAGATGAGCAATTCAGAGTGAAAGGGAATTTCTAATGAGAAAAATAGTGGGAGTGGCTTTCGTCTGTCTCTGCGATTAGATTGGATGTATAAAAACTTGCATTTTGAAATCGAACTGGCAGAAGACTGACCGTTGCAGGGGAGGAGTTAACAGATGCTCTGCCCAGGCCGTCTAGCACACTTAATTTAAGATGGAAAGTCCATACAGGAAGGAAGTGCATTTTCAGATTTTAACTTATGATAATGAGCGCACACAAATTAAAAAAAGAGAATGACCCACATTGCTAAACTTTATTTACAATAAACACTCCAATTTTTCATGACAAAAATAGGCATTGTAATTTTTTATTTCACTGGGAACTGTTTATTGTTACTACGTCTGACCCATGAACTTCTGAGAAATAAAAACATTTCTGTGGATAAGGCCATGTGGCCTGGATTGGAAGTTCATTTTACTCACTTTTCACAATCCAACTTTACAATAAAAAAATAAATTACTTTCTAAATATTGAAACACACATCACTCATACAGTATTGTTCAAAATAATAGCAGTACAATGTGACTAACCAGAATAATCAAGGTTTTTAGTATATTTTTTATTGCTACGTGGCAAACAAGTTACCAGTAGGTTCAGTAGATTCTCAGAAAACAAATGAGACCCAGCATTCATGATATGCACGCTCTTAAGGCTGTGCAATTGGGCAATTAGTTGAATTAGTTGAAAGGGGTGTGTTCAAAAAAATAGCAGTGTGGCATTCAATCACTGAGGTCATCAATTTTGTGAAGAAACAGGTGTGAATCAGGTGGCCCCTATTTAAGGATGAAGCCAACACTTGTTGAACATGCATTTGAAAGCTGAGGAAAATGGGTCGTTCAAGACATTGTTCAGAAGAACAGCGTACTTTGATTAAAAAGTTGATTGGAGATGGGAAAACCTATAAAGAGGTGCAAAAAATGATAGGCTGTTCAGCTAAAATGATCTCCAATGCCTTAAAATGGAGAGCAAAACCAGAGAGACGTGGAAGAAAACGGAAGACAACCATCAAAATGGATAGAAGAATAACCAGAATGGCAAAGGCTCAGCCAATGATCACCTCCAGGATGATCAAAGACAGTCTGGAGTTCCCTGTAAGTACTGTGACAGTTAGAAGACGTCTGTGTGAAGCTAATTTATTTTCAAGAATCCCCCGCAAAGTCCCTCTGTTAAAAAAAAGGCATGTGCAGAAGAGGTTACAATTTGCCAAAGAACACATCAACTGGCCTAAAGAGAAATGGAGGAACATTTTGTGGACTGATGAGAGTAAAATTGTTCTTTTTGGGTCCAAGGGCCACAGGCAGTTTGTGAGACGACCCCCAAACTCTGAATTCAAGCCACAGTACACAGTGAAGACAGTGAAGCATGGAGGTGCAAGCATCATGATATGGGCATGTTTCTCCTACTATGGTGTTGGGCCTATTTATCACATACCAGGGATCATGGATCAGTTTGCATATGTTAAAATACTTGAAGAGGTCATGTTGCCCTATGCTGAAGAGGACATGCCCTTGAAATGGTTGTTTCAACAAGACAATGACCCAAAACACACTAGTAAACGGGCAAAGTCTTGGTTCCAAACCAACAAAATTAATGTTATGGAGTGGCCAGCCCAATCTCCAGACCTTAATCCAATTGAGAACTTGTGGGGTGATATCAAAAATGCTGTTTCTGAAGCAAAACCAAGAAATGTGAATGAATTGTGGAATGTTGTTAAAGAATCATGGAGTGGAATAACAGCTGAGAGGTGCCACAAGTTGGTTGACTCCATGCCACACAGATGTCAAGCAGTTTTAAAAAACTGTGGTCATACAACTAAATATTAGTTAAGTGATTCACAGGATTGCTAAATCCCAGAAGAAAAAAAATGTTTGTACAAAATAGTTTTGAGTTTGTACAGTCAAAGGTAGACACTGCTATTTTTTTTAACACACCCCTTTCAACTAATTGCCCAATTGCACAGCCTTAAGAGCGTGCATATCATGAATGCTGGGTCTTGTTTGTTTTCTGAGAATCTACTGAACCTACTGGTAACTTGTTTGCCACGTAGCAATAAAAAATATACTAAAAACCTTGATTATTCTGGTTAGTCACATTGTACTGCTATTATTTTGAACAATACTGTATTGCAGTTTGCTGTATCGAAAATGTGTTTTTCAGTTTTGTTTCCAACACGCGTTAGATGTCTTTCCAAGGCGGAGACAATACAAACAAAAAAATTGGTAATAATTTATTTAAATGTAAAAGGTGTATATTTTAAATACTGTAAAATCCTTTTGGGCTTTCCCTATCATTTTTGTTACAGTAGAGCTGCTGTTTGAATGACATTTAAAATGACATTCTGTCTCCCAATTAAAATAACCTCATTATATCTGCATGTCTAAGCTACACAAAAAAACGTTTAAGTTATATAATTATAATTTAAATATCTTCAAAAATTAAAGCAGGTCACACTCTGTGAAATATCAAGCACCCGACTGCAGATCTTAAATGACCGCTCACACAGGACACCCTGTCACCGTCTCTTCCCCTGCATGTGTGTTATCTCACAGCTGTGTTCCCACCCAGCCACAATTAAATGTCTAATGCAGAAGAGTCCTACGCATTGTAATTGCAGGCAATTTTAATGTCCTCTCTGCCACATGAATATTAGATCTATACTATGTTCAGTCTGGGTAGTGAGATCATTCTGAAGGTTTCTGAGCTTCACACCGGTGATGGCATCAGCGCTGTGTCATGCGGCTATTTTAGAGTAATTGTGTCAGAAGTACTGGCAGCGCTTTGAAAGGCTCCGGCTCTCCTGCAGTGTGCTAACAGCAACTGAGAGGCTCCTGTGTTTGTACTATCGGGTAAAAACTGACACATTTAATGTGACTTAAGTCTTCCAAGAGTGCTCTGCACAGAAGATACAGTGCCTGATAAAAGACAAATGATGTATATCTGTTGGATGTATTGCTTACTATAGCCAACAGCAAATCATGATGCAAAATTAAGCAGTCTTTATGTATTTGTGCAAGGACACCCAAGCTATCATCCTGAACACTTTTCCAGCGCAACATGTCCTCAAACCATCTGACGATAGGTTGTTTGTCACTTATCTCAAATAGGACCCACAGGAAATGTCCCAAAATAAGCGCCCCTTATTTTGCTATTTTTTGGCTTTAAATTTTCAGCAAAATGCATCAATGTAAATTTAGCATATCCGGTAAGGGACTATGTAAAAAGTAACATTACATTTAAAGGTGGTCGAAGTGGCCACAACACTGTTGTTATTTATACGCCAGCTAGAGGTCTTAAGAAGCAGTGTGGTGATTTTAGCGGCATCTAATGATGAGGTTGCGAATTGAAAATAACGGATCACCCCACCCTTCCCGCCTACCTTTCAAAGCAATACAGTGGCTGACACAGCACTAATATGTTGTCACGTTTCTGTTTCTTCCCCAAATGAGGTAACATATTTAGGAAACACGCTCTGTAAGGCAGTTTGTCCGTGTAAGGCTACAACATGGTAAATTCTATGCATGGGGACCCGCAGTGTACGTAGATGGAAAGAGCTCATTCTAAGGTAATAAAAACATAATGCTTCATTAGGTAAGGTCATGTATATTATATTGCATTTCGGTCAATAGATCCTCCAAAAAATTATACACTGGACCTTTAACATTAAAACGTCATTTAAGTTTACAGTATATGACCTACACTCACATATTTTGGGGACGTTTTTGAAAGAATGCATCTGGCAACCACATGGGATTGGTTAAAGAACAAGCAACCACCTTCGCATTGTCCTGGCAAGTTCTGCATGAGGAAGCTCAACTTTTCTGGAAGAAAAAGTAAAAATCCAGTTTTGTACTGGTCTGCGCTCATTACAGATGACTGATCGAGGCGGGTCGAAAAGCATCAATAAGTAATTTAGGCTCACGCTCAAATGTAAAATTTGGACGGATATCTCACTAGCCCTCTATAGGTTGATACTGAAATAATTGGTCTAAAAATTACGCTACACCTGTAATGCACTGTGAAGAATAAATGCACTTCCCAAATTTGAGAGAATGCCTCAACTAGCAAAAGCGACAGGAGGTGAAAAAGATCCCATACCAAATGATCATAGAGCCAGTGAGATGGCTGAAAATGAGACACCTCATTCCCATGAGTCATCAGAGCGTGAGAAAGCTATTTCATCTCTCCAGTCACATGACTCATGACTGGCTGTGTGTAGAAAATCATCTGAGTGTCATCAACAAAGCAGCTGGAGGCTTCAGCTTTTAAAATACAGGAGGACAAAATTATCACCGTAAACTGACGATAAAACTACGTGATAAGATTATGATGATAAAATAACACTGTCTCTATTAGGGTCGGGAATCGCAGGGTACCTCCCGATACGCGATACAGGCCTCACGATAACGAAAATATCACAATGTGCCGATGCTGCAATAATCGATATATCGCTTGATAATTCTATAACAACACATTACGACATCTGGAAGGTTAAAAAGGATCTATCAGATGAGCATTTTTAGTATGTTGGGACTCTCTGTCTTTAGGTTTGTTTATTCATGCATTTGTCTTTTGACTGTGAGTTTCTGGTGACTCCACACGCAACTCCCAAAAAGGGGGTTTGCGGAACGTCACGTCAAAGCGCTCGCGCTATTAGCACCATCGTGCATTTAAACACAAGTTTCGTCACGGCTCTCCTAAAGTTGAACTTTATTAAAATTATTAAACCATAACAAATCAATCTGACTTCTGAAATACGTGAGAATGACCTTTTTTAATATGCACACGCATATACCTGCACGAGCACTGCGAGAGAGAGAAAGCGCCGGATTGGAGTGAATCATGAAACTAGAGACTGAAAGAATGTCAAAAGAGTATTCCCAACTTGTAGAGCTCAGACTTAACCACGTCTACTTATTTACATTCACTATGAAATCCAAAGTGCGCCCAAACCTTTAATTTAAAAGAGGCTGGCGCATCTCTAATTTGATGTTGGTCCGCCATTATGCTCTTCTTTCTTCTCCGCTGTGAATTACAATTTCCGGTCATCTGACCATCCGTTATCTGGGAGCGTCACCACAAGAAATATGTGGGTTCTGGTAAGCACAGTGTAGGTGATTTAGATCTTTTGTATTTGAAAAAAATCAATACTTTGTGCCAGAGTATCGATAACGCCTTGTGGGTTGAAATGTGATAAATCGCCATATCAATTTTTTTCCCACCCCTAGTGTCTATACATGGCTTGTTCCAGTGGGATTGTCGCGTCATATCCAGTGTAGACAATATAAAAAAATATGATGGGTTCTAATGCATTCTATTGTCGCGTTACATCGCACCTTGTCCGGTGTAGACACGGTGTAACTCTTAGAGTTCTGTCAAAATCATAGAAAGACGTTTTGGATAACAGCTCAGGATGCATAATGTGTGATTTATTCCTGTAGGTATATATAAACTATTTTGTTAATTTAAACTGATATCTAATAACTCAATCAAATTGACAGCTCTCTCGAGTGAGGAATAAGATGTACCAGAATACAGCACTATATACCTGTTTACATTAAAGGGGTCATATGGAAAGAGTGTGTGTTTTTCTGTGTCTTTGGTGAAGTTTCCCATGCATGTATTAGACATGTAAAATAGCAAAAAAATTAAAGTGTCTGAACAAAATATACATTCTATCTAAAAGCGAATGCTCACCCAGACCTGCCTGAAACGCCTCGTGTAACCACACCCCCACAAATCTACATCAGTTCCTGAAATGATTTGACTAAGACCGCCCAGATGTATACACATTGCCTTACATCTAAAACAACTAATAATATTTGATTTAGTGGTGTCATTTGACCCCTTTAAATTGTATATTCATTCAATTAAGTTAAAAGGATAGTTAACACAGGAATAAACATCCTGCCATAATTTACTTACCCAGAAGTTTCAAACCTACATGCATGCAGATTTTCTTGTTGTGCTGAACACAAAGAAACCTATTTGGCAGAATGTTTGTAACCAAACAATTCTGGGGCACTTTTGAAGAACTAGTTTCCCACACTCTTCAAAATATCTTGTGTTCAACACAAGAACCCAAATTATCAAAGGAAAAGACAGTATTGTGCTCTATATACAGCATCCTCTCCCTGTAGTTATTCTGCTGGTGGGAAATTAAAGCTTTCCTGTGCAGATGCTAACTGACGGATGTTTAGTTTTCTAGTGTACTGTGTAAAAAAAACTACAAATGTGACTCAAACCAGCCTCTATTGTGCTGCACTACACTTAATAGAGGACTTGTTGTTTCAGCCTATGCCAATGTCAGTCTTCAGAAAAGATTGCAGTAAGCAGACAATCCAGTCATACACCCACAATACAGACCTACATTTCATTCAAAACTTTAATTCAACATCACTTCATAAAATACAAATCATCACTAGATGTGCATTCCAATCATTTGACTCACTTACAAAATAAAACAAAAATATGTCATATCTTAAAAAATCCAATAACTTGAATAATTGCAAAGCAACACTATTAACTGAATTGCTTTCAAAATGATTAAATGCCTTCCACAGCGGCAGCTCAGAGTGGTCTTTGCCGAACAAATTGAAGAATATATGGTTGCCAGATTTGAAATAAAACAACAGGACATACTCGATGTTAAAATGTTGAATTGTTCTCCAGGGACCATGTTTAAGTTCTTTTCATAAAATCAAATGACACATCACACTGTTTAGAATGCATGTGATTCACATGTAAAATCTCTGATGCATTCAGAATTTGCCATACACACACCGGTAAATTTTATCCACAAATCAGATTCCCATTTCACCCCTTCATGGAATAATATTACTATACTTACAAAGCCACAGACTCAAGTAAGACCTGTATATGATGGACATTAAATGAGTCTGTGTTTGCTGACATACATGTAGTAATGTAGGAAATTCCATACAGTGAGACCAACGATGGGGAAAATCAATAAAGGCTTATAACCAGCCGAGCACATGAATCAAACAATGACAGGCTTACTACGAGCCAGCTGTCAGCCAATCCACTGAACAACAGTACACAAGAAATATGTACAGTCAGAATGAGCAGAGATAAAGGACCTGATTGGTAAACATGTGCCCACATCTTATATAGACCAGTTCTGCTCTAATGTCTTTTACACTGACTAGCTTACAAATGTAACTGCAACACATTTAACAAGTACTGCTAATATATTGTTTTAATATTTGATCATTCCGATCCAATCCTCTAATCTGCAAATACTATATGCATATAAAAAGTGAAACAGATTCTCTGCATGTACTATGCCTAAGGAAGTGCTGCTAAGGATTGTGGACCTTAAGTTTTCTTTATTTAAAGAGCTTTATTTGGTTTAAATTCTCTTCACCCGTGCTGAGTTTGCATGTGAGTTGTACAAGCACATCCGGGACAGAGAAACCAGATTTTCCTCTGGAGCAGCAGTTAGTTATCTGATGTTACTGGTGCCCCATAACCTCACCAGCTCAATTACTTGTTTCCATAAGGGTATGGAAAAGATCTCTTGCTTTACCACCTGACTGACATGTAACAGCTTCAGTGATTTTGTCTTCCTTAGACCAAATATAGCCAATCAAAAAAGAGGCCATTTACACTTACAGTTGTGTTCAAAATTTTTCAACCCCCAATGCTGTTAATGGTTTTAGGGAATTTAGTGTACATTTGTAATTGTATTCAGAATGAAATCCTACAAGGACTTCTTAAAGAACCATATACAACTAAAATGACATCAATTAGTTTTGTAATACAGTAGTAAATGTTTCTTTTTTGAATTCTTCATTGACATAATTATTCAACCCCTTAAAGACTACCACTCTGAAGAACAGAGGTTCAATGAAGTGTTTTCAATCAGGTATTGAAAACACCTGTGGATATCAGGGAGCAGCAATAAAGCCTAATAAGCACCAATTAGGCAGCTTTAAAATGACTGTGATACTCAGCTCCTTCTAGACATTTACTGGTGTGGTTACAAACATGGTGAGGTCAAGAGAATGGTCCAGGAAGACAAGAGAACAGGTGATTACTCTTCACAGGAAGGGCAATGGCTATAAGAAGATTGCAAAGATGTTAAACATACCAAGAGACACCATAGGAAGCATCATTCGCAAATTCAAGGCAAAGGGCAATGTTGAAACGCTACCTGGTTGTGGCAGAAAGAAGATGCTGACTTCGACTGCTGTGCGCTACCTGAAGCGTAGAGTGGAGAAAAGTCCCCGTGTGACTGCTGAGGAACTGAGAAAAGATTTGTCAGATGTGGGTACTGAAGTTTCTGCTCAGACAATACGGCGCACCCTGCGTAATGAAGGCCTCCATGCCAGAACTCCCAGGCGCACCCCCTTGCTGTCCCCAAAGAATAAGAAGAGTCGACTGCAGTATGCCAAAAGTCATGTGGACAAACCACAGAAGTTTTGGGATAGTGTTCTGTGGACTGATGAAACAAAATTAGACCCATGGATCAACGCTATGTTTGGAGGAGGAAGAACAAGGCCTATGAAGAAAAGAACACCTTGCCTACTGTGAAGCATGGCAGGGGGTCAATCATGCTTTGGGGCTGTTTTGCTTCTGCAGGTACTTGGAAGCTTCAGCGTGTGCAAGATACCATGAATTCTCTTCAGTACCAGTAGATATTGGATGACAATGTGATGCAGTCCGTCTCAAACCTGAGGCTTGGAAGACGTTGGACCTTTCAACAGGACAATGATCCCAAGCATACCTCCAAGTCCAATAGAGGATGGTTGCAGATTAAAGGCTGGAACATTTTGAAGAGGCCATCGCAGTCACCAGACTTAAATCCGATTGAGAACCTCTGGTGGGGCTTAAAGAAAGCAGTTGCAGTGCGCAAGCCTAAGAATGTGACTGAACTGGAGGCTTTTGCCCATGATGAATGGGCGAAGATACCCGTAGATCGCTGCAAGACACTTGTGTCAAGCTATGCTTCACGTTTAAAAGCTGTTTTTACTGTAAAAGGATGTTGTACTAAGTACTAAGATTGAATGTCACTTGGGGGTTGAATATAACTGATAATGATGTGAGCTCAGAAATGACATTTGTGGTTATTTCATTATAAATGTTATGTTATATTTGTCTGACCTACACGTGCCTCTTTGATTTAATTGTAAGCAGGATGACTGAATGATCATAATCAATGTCAAACCGACCAAAACAATCAATTTCAGTGGGGGTTGAATAATTTTGAACACAACTGTAGTCTTAAAGATACCCGTGCTTTATAATAAAGCAATAAGCCCCAAGAAGCAGTGGGTTAACGGTGTATTTTATAAATCAAAGTGATTCCAGGATGAGAGAGAGTGCTGAAACCTGAGAGATAAAGCATGAGAGCTGCAGAGAGATGCACACACACACACACACATGCTGACACACGCTTGAAGGGTCAAAAAAGAAGGAAAAGTCTGTAACACACGCTGTGCCAATTTTGCGATGTTAGGTGTTACTGAGATGAAATAGCGCCTTTGAAAACTCATTAAATTATGTAATTCTGTTGCTTCTCCGAAACACCTCACTCAAAAATGGCCCGCAAGATGGGAAACTGCACCAAATGGGCTCCTATAGTGAATCTGCCACTGCAACCCAAAAAAGAAATGCTGCTTTCAGGGCTATATAGCAGCATATAGTGAATTTCCCCTCTGTCAATCTGTTTGTCTCCCAGAGGGTCTGAGAGAGAAACACATTATCATCTGTTGTATCTGGGCTTCATCTAGCTCTGTGCACAATACTGAGAGCAAAACTAACAAGTATTGTAGGAAAGTCAATGAGCATTTGCATGGTACAAATCACAGCTGGATATCATTAAACCATGTCCCTTCCCTTCCACAAACTCCTCCTATTGTCATGTATCTAGTCCTCATAAATGGGCACATGAATATAAAATATAAAAGAAATATGATAACTATTTTATGTTATATAAAGACCCATTCCTACTCCATTTGTTTGCTATTATACTTTCTGGTTTGCACATTTTAATTCACAGAAATCTTACAATGATGTTGTCTCATCCAAATGTGTTTAAATGGAATTTAAATATTGTAAAAAAATTGGAATGACGAGTTAGATAGGATAATAAAATAAAAGTAGCCACAAAGTGTCCAGCAAACATGTGAATGAAAATTGGATTTTTATATTCTAAAAGTATTGTTTTACCACATTCTCATATACACAAAGGCTATGCTGAATAACTAATTCTTCAAACATGAATCCTATTTTTTTAACATTCACCTTGCTCTGACATACCCTTGCACAATACATACAGTGTTGTGTTTTAACATTTAACACGGTTTATGTCAGGAATGTGTTTGTGTCATATTTAAATGCTATAGGAGGTTGCAAGAAATTACTGGAAATACTGTGGACATAAAAAAACAAGTGTGCAGGAGTGCAATTAAAGTCTAATTAACAAAAGCACTGATAATTGAGTCAAACGCTTCTTTTAGCTTACCATGGTATTTCTGTTGCCGAGTTAAACTTAAATAATACAAGTTTGTATCATTACTAATTACTAATTCAGCACTATGGTATTACCATCTGATGACCTCACTGTACTATAGTACTGCCACAATACTTTTCATTAGGAGGAAAGTATTCAAATATGCTGTGATTTTCCATGGAGAGGTTGTCTCTGTACAGCACACATCAGCATTTATGACACAGAACAGATCAGGCAAGGCTTCAGTGATAAGCTGAAGGACAACATGACCTCCTTCATCATCAACAGGGACGTGGCCATAATAAGCAGGAGTCCTGTGAAAGCACCGATCACGAGTGTGGTAAGAGGAGCTTGAGAGTGAACTTGTGTGAAGGTGACATTAACAAACATAAAGAATCAGCATGACAGACACGCTGATTCAGCATCTTCACCCATACATGAAGTGTTCATATGGAAAACTGAACCAGGAGTTTTAAACCGAATCTCAGTTTGTTCTCATGATCTCACTCAAAGATCTTAGCATTATTGCAAAGCGCACTGGCATTATGCATACTGCCCTACAAAGGCCAAGTGCAGTAACTACACATTTGTACAAAATTAAGATAAGATTTGAAATGGGCTTTGTAACATCTGTTCTGTCTTTTGACCAGTCTCCTGGTTCAATTGTGTCCCGTTTCAGAGAAACAAGAGTGTCAAAATTGCAGTAACGGACTGCAATGACTGGCTGGTGTGAAAACTTTGAAGGCATTTTTCCGGTTTCATTGTCTGGGCTGCACTTTGGCTTTGTAGGGCAGCATACAGCATTAACCATACAGTATTATTCCAAACTAAAGCAACGCAGATGAAACACAATAAGCACGGCTTGTGTGAAAGGGAGTTTAAGGCCGGCTGCTGAAACTGTCACTTCCCCTATCAGACCACAGTCACGCTGTCATTACTGAATTTGTAAATGTATTTATAAGCCTTGCAAACTTAAATCTTTTTTTTCTCCTGTGAAACTTGTGAATTTGTCACACACATCATAAGACACAGTGTTGCTTAGAAACAAAATGCTGTCATTCTCACAATTGTGACAAAATCTTTGTTTGTTAGCCAGTTAGATTAAAAGTTAAATCAAAGAGATTTAAGCAAATGAGCGTTTATGACTACTGCTGCTATGCTATAAATTTATTGTTGTTTTTTCATCTTATGCAATTAACAATATCAGAAGACTGCCTGAAATGTTTTGTTTGCATGCAGTGTGAACAAAACCAAAACAATTAACAGTTTCAGCATGTACAAAAAATCTATCAAAGTAGTGTTGGGAGGGGGAGCAAGTAAAAATCTGAAAATCTAGACCATTATGTAAACATTGGCAGCAGATACAATCCAAAAAAGCTTTTCAGTGTCTTGAAAATGACTTTAGGAAAACTACACGATTGGCTGTTGTTGTTCTGCATATCTGAAATGTGAAGGCTATTTAGTTACATAACACATGGCTTTATGAGATGTGTAATTAAGTCTAAGCTTCTAAGACTCATATCAGACAGCACAATTTAAGAGCTGATGTGCTTCAGCATTTACACATTGTCCCCGTTATACACAAGCTTGGTATAAACAACACACCCTGCTCAATAAACCTGATGTAGTCAAACAATAATAAGGGTTCAAAATGAAACGCTGTTGCTGTATCGATGTGCATGTGTGGAGCTTCTGTTCTGAAAAACTGACGTGTAACCATCTCTCACATGAACAAAATGTGAATTAGTTACCATAAAACTTTAACTTAATACCTTAAAAATATTGCTAAATAAAACACAAAAGGTTTGTTGTTAAAATGCTAGCATTTCTGCTATTTTAATTTAAATACATTACTATAGATGTTATAGGGTGTGTATTTTCGAAAAAATTAAGATGTTATGGAAAGCTGGTGAATTGTACAGTCATGCTGTATCAAGGGAAAACTTCCTCTTTGGCCTATCTTACAGTTAACCACTAAAACTGTAATAACATGCATACACAGGATTACATTGATGCTAGTCCTGTAAATACAGCCACAGCAAAAATGAAGAGACCACTCCAAAATAATAATCAGATTTCTTGGCCGTTTCAAGTTTAGAAACCGTTTCTATTTCTGCTGTCACAGCTGACAGCTCCGCCCACAAAACGATCTCATTCGATGTAAATTCTGCACCTCATGAATATTAATCTGCAAACATGGATGAGGACAGGCTATATACATTTGATTACATATGTTAAGATTCTGAAATTATAGCATAGCGTCCGGTGAGGCATCACTGGAGACATGAAAACATGACGCCTCTCTCTCTTTACCACCAGTGCTGGTGCCAGAGCCCTAATGTGAACCGGGCCAAGCTTTTCCTACTCCAAAAATTCCTGGGCCGGTGCCAAGATCCTGGTTTCGAACTGGCCCCGAAACTATGCTTGGTCTCGAACTAAGAAACCGAAGTCGTCAGTAGGTGAAGCTTTCTCTGGTTGCGGCAGTTTGAAAGGCGCCATTGCGCAGCAACGGCAATAGAGCAAGAAAGTTGTACAATGTTCATAATATTAGTGTTACTTTCTTACTAAATGTATATTTAAGAATTATTTAGGCAAGAATGTATGTGTTTAAAGTCCAAAACTGTGGTGGGTTAAAGCTGCAGTATGTAACCTTGGTATTTGACCACAAGAGGGCGCGTTTCCAACAATAACAAAGGCGAAGCTTGATGAGGCTATGAAGCAGGTGACGATGGGAGATGTCGTTTTAAAGGAGTTTTAACCATAGCGATGTATCTAAATTGGATAAACGAATCATTATCACGGATGAGGTAATTTATTCGTTTTTGTATTACCTGTCTATCAATACACTCGCGAGAGCAGAGTCTCTGTCAAGTCCAAGATTGTCGGGCAGCTCTCTCCATCTCGAAAATGCCTGGCCGATATTTATCCTGGTTTTAGTCCTCCGTTTGTCACACAGTCTGCGTGTATCCAAATATGGACGCTTACGTTTTACTGGCACTTCAATACTCGCCAAAGAGTAATCGTGATCCATAACAACGACAACCAAACAATTCGCACGGGCGCGGCAATAACATAACAACCACTTCCACATTTGACCATGTGATATTCCGGTCTACACCGGAACAAAGTATAGAGCGGACATTGCAACACTGAGAGGCGACATTTCTTTTCCGGGACGGCCAGTTATTTAAAATCGGAATATCTCTGAAATAAAAAATCTTTGGAGACTTTTGAAATATTGTAAGTACACAACTGGAGGAAATATATCACACTGTGCAAGTTATTTTCGGAAATTTTATTACAAAATTATTACATATTGGAGCTTTAATAAAGATGGTGTCTGTTTTAAAGTAGCTCGGATGTTTTCAGAGATGTGAGCTCTACACAACCAGAGAGTGCTTGGCACTCATGTATTCCGCTGATCGCAGCCTCATCTCCACAAATCCTTCTGAAAGGGAATTTTGTTTTATATCATATTTAATTTGAATAAAAAATAGTTAGAATAATCAGAGTAGGCAAATGTTGCCTAAATCACGTATGACTATTTTAAAAAAAGGAAATGAGTGGAAGGACGGTTGTGTTATATATCATTCCATTTCATGAATATAAATTTACATGGAAATAAATATGAACTGGGATTAGCAGAGGGTTCTGCTGCCCGGTCAGTGGAAACGCGAGCCGGTTCTAAATGGTGCCATCCTCGGCTCCAGCTCTAGTACCAGCACCAGCTCCAGCCCCGGTGGAAAAGCGGTATATGTGCACTCTTCAGCTGCAGCGAACAGAGAAAAACTGTTCTGATTAGCTGTGTTTTGTGATGGATTGTTGCGTCCCGCCCCCTTTTCACGTTCGGTGAAAGGGAGTTAATGGTGAGAAATGCCCCGTATAATGAAGTGTTACCCAAAAACCTTTAGGTAGGGCTTTATGATTATGACCTAAAAAGGTCAACCTTACTATACATATTTAACACATTAACTCAACAAAACTATGGATTAACTCCTAGGTAACTACAGGAATTAATTGTGAAAAACATTTAATCTTAGTAATCAAAACAGTAGTGTCAAACGCATGCTTCATCCGCTAAAGCATGAACTAATGAACAAGTGTCATTGTTAGCCATTGTAATAAACTTTTTCCCAAAAACAAAAGTAACGCACCCACAGTTTGGCAACATCTGATTTGCAGTATGCTGTTTATTCTTATCAAGATAGTCCCTCAGAACCGCCTGTGTTTGTGTCTATTGATCGTGGGGAAAGAAGCAGTAAAACACCTTGTTTGAACTCACAACATTTGGTGCTAACCCAGATCTTGAACCACTAACCCACACTACTGCAGGCTGAACTCAGTTGTACATTCAGTTTGAATACCACACACCACTGAGACATTAAATCAGTCCAGACAATATTAACTATCTTGACAAAAACGACCTTATAAAGACTAATAGGGTTTCTAAGATGAGAGATGTGAACAGCACAGTGGGTGTGCTGCTGTTACTATAATTTAATGACTTTCTTTGCGGGAACCAAATTCTGATAAAACAGGACTAGGTGAAAATAGAGGTTCTTTTGTATTCTGACATGTGTTAAATAGTTAATGAAAATACACTTTAAATGGATAATTCACAAAAAAAAAAGAATTTATCTATTTATCTAGCCTCATGTCATTCTAAACCTCTATGATTTTCTTCCGTGAAACACAAAAGAAGTAATGCAGCGGCACAATGTTAGGAAATGACAGCTTCAAAATTGCTTCTCTTGTGTTCCACAGAAGAATAAAAGTCATGTGTTTGGAACAACATGAGGGTGAGTAACAGAATTTTCATGTTTGGGAGAACTATTAATTTATGCCCTTTATAACACTTCGGGCTTAATGAAAAAATATATTTATTAAAGCCACAATATGGAATATTTGGACAGCTAGATGGTGCACTTTCGAAACATCAACAAAAAGCGAAGCTAAATAACGTTGTGTAGGAGAGTGGAATTATGGGACATGTCGTTTTTACCATCCAGAGGCGTATGGAGACTGACATAGAATAGAAGTCATCGTAATGAACTAGCTTGCAAGAAATTTGGAATGTAATGCTACGTTAGCCTGCGAATGATATTGGACTTTGTCAATTGATTTGGTACCGTATTGCTACACAGTTTTACGTGTTTAAAACAGTCATACAATCGTTGTTTAAAAAGTTATACTATATTTCATAGGGTAACTGCAATAATCTGTAATCCGTTTATGAGTATTTCGTGTACAACCCAAAAAAATTGCTTACCTGTCTATTAAAACACATGCGAGAGTCTCTGTCGAGTCCAAGTTGGCCGGGAAGCTCATTCCATTTAGAAAACACCACGCCAATATAATTTTTTTATATAACTTGCCTAATTTGGTCAACGTTTACGCTTTTTTGTATTCCTTTACTCACCAAAGAGTATTCGTGATCCATGATAACAGAACAACAGATGCTATATCTCAGATGCTGTATAACCACTTCCGCATTTGCGTGTTGCCATATTTTCTACAACTGAAAAACTGAGGGTTGTGTGGAGCAGCGGATATAAAGTCACTGATATGCGACAAATACAAGGGAGACAAGGGCGGGCCATTATTTTAAATAGGAATTTCTCTAGATTTGCACATTCTTGGGAACATTTGGGATAATGTAAGTACACAACTGCATGAAATATATCACACTGTGCAAGTGATTTTGGGATATTTCATAACAAAATTATTCCATATTGTGGCTTTAATGCAGAAGCGATTTATAGTTCATAACAAATTTTTACTGGTTCTGCTCTTTGCACACTAAAAGAGGGACTACATTGATCCAAGGAATCTAAACCAATATAAAAGGAGACAAAAACATTCTGCCTCACTCATACTCTTACATCGAATTAGATTTAACTGTACATGCAGCTTTGTGGTTCTGAGGTTAGTAATGGGTTGAAGCTGCCCAAAGTCATTTTAATACAAAGTCCTGCATGTGATCACACAATTAAAATGAATATTCAGGCATTTCATCCAGTTATTCATCATCAGCATTCAAATCAGTCTTACGTCTCTGATATAAGAACATTTGTGTTAGTGTTACAATGCACAGCCAACTTTAAAACGCACACATTTTTTACTGTCCATGCCTTCTCATAAAGACACCTGAACCGGCAGGCAGCAAACATCAGCCACACAGACCTTCATCTTCCGGTGACCTTTGTGTAGGGGGTGATCGGACTGTGGAGAGGAAATGTTCTTTACCCAAACATTGACGCTTTGGAATGTAACACTAATTTATGTGCTGTGTGAAGCTGTGGTAAAATCTGGAACGTTTCTTAGATTTGAAGCATGTTAATTACGCCTCTAAATATACCCAAACGAAAGCTGACCTATAAGAACGAGATTGTTTAATACCGGCTCATATCTTTCTCATGTGATTCTCAAGACAAGACTGATCACAGGGTACCTGAACTGGAATCACAGGATTTGTGATAAAGGTTATAATCATCTTTTTGAACAGCACCAGCAGCATAACAATTACTTGCTTTCCCAAATGAAAAATGGAATGCAAATATACATTTCGACCCGTTTCACATTATTCTATTATGTTTCACTTTATCCTATTCCTCCTTGTTATATTGCAATGTATTGTTTTCTGTTGCTTTATCTTGCCCTTATTTTCATATTCTTCTTCATTGTTTTTACATTGTGTCAATTGTTCTGTGTATTCTGTTCCACTTTATTCTCTTCTATTGTGTTATCTTAAGTTGTCCCTACATGTATCTTTACTCTATTTATGTCACTTATTTTTATTCTGTTCTGTTCTACTCTAATCCACTTAATTCTATTCTATTTTATGAATTTATATTCTACAATCTACATTATATTCTATTCGTATGTTTATCCTCATGCTGTAAGCATGTCCTTTAAGCATGGACTATGTATGATATAAAAATGTGTATCTTTACCTTGAGCTATGGCCATAGACTCAAACCTGTGCAGTTCTCGCAGCAGGCATGTGCGTTCAGTGGGATGCAGGCTGTAGATGAATTCCCTAGCGCCTTGCGGAGAGTTCAGCGGCTCCATCGGATCCTTGTGCGGGTGTGTGCCCAGACCGCAGCCGTGCACCCGCGGGACCGAGCCACTGACGCGCCGTAGCAGCGCGACGCTCGGCCGCAGGGCGCTTCGCAAGTAGGGTAGCATTTGTGTGAAGTGGGCTGACGGATGTCGGTCAACCTTATTGGAAAGTTAGGGATGACAGCGCTTATATAAGGGGCAGCATAGTGTCCGTAAACGTCGCAAGTAGATGATAAGTTGTAAGTTACGTACACTACAATAAAAGTGAAGCTCGCTTACCTCAACGAGATTGTTGGTGTGTCCCGTCAAAAGAAACGAGTGTTAAATATTTTTCAGCATTAAATTAAAAGCGAAAGCACGGTTTGGGGTAGTGTAGGTTTTCATACGTCCATTATTCGTATATTCCGCCCGGGTCAAGATAAAAATGAAACGAACCGTAACATTTCTCTTGTCATGTACACTGGGTGTAAACTGACTTCTGTCTGCCGCTCTGCCCTCGAGATGTCCGCCCTCAATGTCCACGCCAGCTATTACTTTCCGCTGGAATACAAGCCACAGCCTGTGCGTAACGTTAGTGATGACGATCTTTTTCTGCTTCTCACAGCACAGCAGTTTGATGATTCATGTGCATTCTCCTCACAAACTCAGCGCTGCCCTTAACGTACTATTTTTATAGATATAAAAAACAACCAAACCACGCCCCTTGATGCAACGTCTCGTCGGGAGCTGTAGTCCTTTTCCCAGCGCGGTCGCTGGAGGGGCGGAGTCACTTGAGCCCACAGAACTACATTTCCCAAATATCATTTTACGTCATTATAAGCGACCGGTTATTTTACGTAGGTAGCTTTTGCCGAGTTTACGAGTTTACGCTGTAATGAGATTTTAATGCAATTTTCAATTTGTAATATGTCAATTACACCTGCATGCGTAATCTAATGGCAAGGCCTCATCAAATGGAAGATATAAAATAATTTAAAACAGAGCCACCTTGTGTTCATCCTCTAATCTGTCATCGGCTCTGATGTTAACATTTTTTAAATAAAGTCTTCGAATTTGGTGTACACCAAGACTAAAATATTTGTCACTACGGTAGATTTTTATGGGTGTTACCCACATGAGAATCAAAGATGAATTAATAAATTCCTTACACAGTAACTTTATAATAAAAATTATATATTAATTACACTATTTTAGAATATGTAGAATACTGAAACGGAGAGTAATACACAACATAAACCTGTAATTATGTGTAGTAGGCTACATATTTTCACGACAGGTTATATTAGAAACGTACGTCGGATTATTGACTTTAAAATGGCCAGAGAAGGCTCGAATGAATGGACAGCCACACCCCTGCAAATACGACACACCTGTCACCCCACCGTTAATACATGTTGGCACCGTCTATTACACTAGACTAGAGCATTATTGTTGCACGTTTTTGTTACATAACAGAGCCAAAACAGCCACAGACGTAAACCTTTATCTGCCATCTAATGTACACAGACTTAAAATTATTAAAAGATATTTGTTCATTTGGGGTTCCATGTAGCATACAATTCACGCAGACTCCGAAGGTCAGAGTGTCTGCCGTTGCGTCTCCAGGCCTACAGGTGGCAGCGCTGACTCAAGCTCTCCCGCGCTCATCTGTGAGATTCCTGTGAAGGTGACACAGTGGGAAAGATGGCGACGGCCTTCCTCACCCACCAGCAAAAAGTCCTTCGACTTTACAAGAAATCGCTTAGACATCTAGAATCATGGTGTATTTTCAGGTAAGACCTCGACACAAACTGAATCGTTCAGAGGCAGACGTCTTCGCTATATCAACGTTTAAAGGCGGATCAGAACAAATAAACAGAAGTGTTTTAGAGGACTGCAGAGATCGTGCTAACGTTAACTCCGCTAACGTTATTGTTGTTTGAGAGGTTTGATTTGAATAACACTTTTCAGTGTTACTGTTATCTACATCCAAGTCACTTGGTTTAAAGTTTTACTGGAGATGATGCGTTTATTTAGTTTTGTTTGATTTGCTTATATACATTCATGTTCCCTTCATTCATTGTTACTTTGCTAAGAAAACTGGGATTATTTGGGTTTGCTTGTTTTTGTAGGAATGACAACAGCGCCTCATATTTGCATTTGCTAAAAGAAAAGCATCGCCCTTTCCAAGGCAGTTTGAAATACTCATTTTACTGTTGCTTAAACCGTATAAATATAATCTATATTAAAAACGTGTTTGAGGTCAGGGCAAAAGTCAGGCGTTTGATGCATCATATTTCAAACTTGAATCCTAGTTTTCAGCTAACGTTGATTTGTTATTGTCCTTATTTATTGTTTGACCAGTGATTTTCATCTGACCTGTTTCAAAGCAAGTAGACTAGTGTCATAGATAGTAGGAGATGTACAGAAAGTAAATTTGCAGTATTAAGAAAGGGTTTAATAAAACGCTAAAATGGCCTGTTTGAGTTGATCAAAAGCCAACTATATAAAAGAAAATGTAATAAATATTAAAATAAATAAATTTACGTAAAATAATCATGTGTTCATAAAATTGAATACACTATACATGGATTTATTTGTTTGTTGAGATGAGGTATTAAATATTGCTTGGTTTTCCTAACTAAAAGTAAGGGTTTGCAATTTTTCATATTCACAATTAGGATTAAATATAAAAGATAATTTTTTTGTAAACCATTAGAATTTCTGACATTTATCATTTTATTTATACTTTTACTACTGTAACACTGGGTAACATATTTATACATATTGTAGATTAATACTAAAATTAAATAAACATTACGACTATGACAATTGTAGTTCATGTATGAGTATAGAGCAGTCATCTTCAATAGACGGACTGCGGTCCGGATCCAGCCCTTTGCCTTGTTCCATCCGGACTGCGAGACAGACTAATAAACCATTTAAAACTTTTTGACTATTTTTGGTTGTTTAAATTGAGCCGCTCGTCTTCACAACAGAGAATCACATCACATGTACAATTAAGAGGGCATTCCCCTAAAGCCACAGATCCTATACATACATATATCAAAATATAAAATAAATTGCATGATAAAAGATCATATCTTTTATACAGTATATCCAACTGGGCTAAATTGATTAAATATTTATTTATTTTCAAAAAACATATTGTCTGGACCTCTGTTTGGAAGAAAAAGCACCTTTTTCGGTTGCATAAAGCACCTTAAGTGTAATCTTCCCTTAAGTGAGCCCTTAAATATACCTTTTAGTTTTACTTCACTTATTCTCTCATTGTCTTTGGTAAAGGGAAATGACCTCTTATGTGTCATACTTAAAGGAAAAACTTAAGGTGCTTTATGCAACCAGACCTGGACCTCTTGGAACTTTAATTGAATACACCTGGTAAACAGACTTAGTTTTTTAATTAGAAACCAAAGTGTGTTAAATGCGAAATGACTCGTTTCGAACCAGTATCAGGTTCTCCGTCTTGTCTTTCAGGGATAAATATCGTTTCTATGCGTGTTTGCTGCGAGCACGCTTTGATGAAAACAAACCTGAGGTAGACATGATCAAGGCCACCCTGATGCTTAAGGCAGGTGAGGAAGAGTTCTGGGCCAATCAGCACCCACAGCCCTACCTGTTCCCAGACTCACCTGGTGGAACATCCTACGAGCGATATGAGTGCTTCAAAGTAAGTGGGAAATTCTGTATATTATGTACAGTATGTGACTCTGTTTCTGTCATTTCATGTCATTCAAACGTAAATTATGTCCTTCGATAGAATCTCATATCTAGTATTTGCATCTCTAGGTCCCTGAATGGTGTCTGGATCACTGGCACCCATCAGAGAAAGCCATGTACCCTGATTACTTTGCTAAGAGAGAGCAATGGAAGAAGCTGAGAGCTCAGAGCTGGGATAGAGAGGTATGTGTGCTCCTTACACAGTCACACTGCATGTTTCCATTCCAAGCTTGAGCTTCTAACTTTGAAACATACTTGATGCGCAAAATATTTTCTGACTGTGGTAATAATTAAGGGTGCACAAATCCTAAATCAATATTGAAATGTTTGCCTCGCCTGCAAGTTATTAGGAGAACACGATATTCAGACAGGACTGCATTTAACTTGCCATTCTCACTTTTCGAAAACACTCACAACATTCAGCAAGATATGAAGAGTAATTTTAGTCAGTAAAGTGCAGTAGATCAGGGTAATTGGGTTGGTATCCCAGTGAATAGATATAAAACGATCATATGACTCTATTTTGTTCTGTAGGTCCAGCAACTGCAGGCTGAAACGCCTGCTGATGGTCCTAAATCCGAGGCCCTGCCTCCTGCCCGCAAGGACGGTGATCTCCCACCCCTGTGGTGGCAGTTTGTCACCCGCCCCAGAGAGCGGCCCATGTAAGGCCTCGTGTGTCAGAATTTACTTCCGAGATGTTTGGCACCTGTACACTTGAGTTCTATGAGTTCACCACTTATAAATATATTAAAATATTATGTGAGATACAGAATATTTGTGTGGATTTTCTTGTATCTTATAGGTAACTATGTGAATTAAATGAATATTAAGGAAGTTTTCATCTATTAATGCTCTATGTAGATTTTTCAAGGTATCATAGACTCACTAGAACTCATCCGTTTAATTTTCATCAAGTTATTATAAAAGCAGGATATAGTCTTGACACCAATATAAAAAACAAAGACCCCAGATCATTCAAGAACTATATTTTATATATGCAGCAGTAAGGATACAGGAAAACATACAGAAAGTGATTTAACTTCAAATGCACGTAGTCGAAATCAACTCTCAGTACAAACTACTCAAACTATGATTTTGTGAACAAAAACAAAGCTAACTTGTACTAGATATCAGCCTTTAGAAAAAGAACTATTTTGTTAGCACAAAATCAACATAGACACAATTTGGTAGCTTTAGAAATATCTCCAAATGCTCTGAAATCATAATCTGAAATACAGGCTGTTTAGAACCGAAGATTTTTACAAACATTTTAGTAGAGAGCGAGAGTACATACAAGATTATAGCATCATATGCAAGGAAGCATCCGCTAATTTGTAAAGAAATTCACAAAATATTTTACACGTTTGTACCGAGACAACATTACTAGGCTGGTCCACTGAGAAGAAATAAATTCGATCACTGACTTGTCACATAACTGTAAATTTGAATTTAACGGTATCACACGGTATGACTACATGGTACATTGCGATTGGATACTGTACACTGTGAGAAATTGTGCTTCCCCTAAACATGTGTCTACAGACCAAACGTGAGTGCTTGTCGTCGCCCTCAGTAGACCTGCTGGCCTCAAATGGGTTTGAATGAATGAAAAATAAATTTGTAAAAAAACAATACAAACAGGATCAATGCAACTGAGGATGTGATCTTTACAAAAATGACACACACGCACGATTAACACAGTTTTATTCCATTTAAAGCTGCGGAAGAAAAAACTAACGGAGAAAAGAAAGGTGATGGATGTGTGAACTACACACTGGTCGGAAGAAAACTAAATACACAGCACGTGCGCCAAACAGTGGAAACATGAAATGATTTGGGACTCAGTCACACCCCTTACAAAATCCATCTGTCCTCTCTGATGTGTTTTTGCTGACGGTTTATTTGTGCTCAGTTTGACCGTTAAAAGCATCATACTTGTTGGATATAGATGGTACAATAAGACATGCTTCATAACACCATGTCCTGGTATTCAGGACATGTTAATGACAAGGTCAACTGTATATTACATTTCCTCAGATTTACCCTTTGTAAATCCTAGTTTGCCATTTTAAGCACATATACAAATATACTGTGCCAGGCTTAAACTATTAGGGCACCGCTCCACCACTGTCAACTAAGTATTGATAGTATAGCGCTTTCTATTCTATGTACTGCTTACATCTGCATTCAGCTGCACTAAGAACTTCAGAGAAGAAAAGCTGTCCTAAAACCGTCTGAGAAGTGTAGGAAAGTGTGTGTGTGTGTGTGTATGTGTGTTTGTGTGTGTGTGCTTGTACTGACTAATTAACCTTGTTCTGTATTAACACAATATACAAAATAATCTTGGAAAGTTTATCTGGTAAAGGATTAAAGCAGAGAGTGCTGATAAATAAATAAAATATGTGGGTTCCTTCTTACCTCTGTCAATATTTACATTTTCATACAAAGAGATAAAAGTACTTTTGTCCGCTAATGCGTAAAGTACATTCGAGCAGGGAATCAATAACTGAAAGTATAATAACATGCCATTTGTGTCGTAACTAAGATCTAAACATTTAGTTTTTGTAGGTTAAGTTTATATCGAGTTGATCTTAATCAACTCAAGTTACAGAAGTACAGCTTCATGCTTGTGTTATGTATTTAAAGAATATACATGTTTAAATTACTGCGAACTTAGAAGCCCCAGGAGGCAAATAGAATCGAACGTTAAACTCTTTTAACAGTCTTGGGACATTAGGCCACATCGAGATGTGCTGAGATGTCCCACGGCGTGTTGTCTTCTCTGCTTTTCTGCAGCTTGTAACTGTTGCTACACATGATTTCCCTCTATTAAGGCTTATTAACAGTCTTTGTACATTATTAATTCACGTTACTTAACACTCTATCATGCAATTTTTGGCGCAGAGCGATCGTTGGTCATGGTCTTCTTTAGCTTGACTCCTCTACGGATTGCCAAAAGCATGGTGTCGCTCTGCGGGTCTTCTAAGTCCATGTCTTCTGGGTCTTCTTCAAGTCCAACCGAACCTCCGGGTGAACCATGTGGTCCAGATGGCAGGGGAGGGTTCGTGGACGCCTGCCCACTCCAGGACGCCACAGGCAGGATCCCCACCCGCTCCCTGTCTTCTCCCAGGTTTGGCGAGTCAGGGCTGGCTGGCTCCTCTCCCTCTTCACTGCTGCATCCTAGTTGGATGGGGAACCCACCTGGAAAATCCGGCACAGTTGGCGTCTTCACTGGGATGACTGGGGTTTTGATGGGTATTGGGCCGGTGCCCATGGTTGCTCTACGGACGGAGGGTTTGGTAGAGGGTGTACGACGGATTGTGGCTACACCGGGCGTGACAATGACAGGGCCGTGTGTGGAAGGAAGACCGGCCGTGGAAGCTGGACGCTTGGCCTGAAACATCTTGCGGTAGGACTGGCTGATGTCGCTGTTACGTGGGATAGTCGACGATTTGTCAAAATCCTGCTGATCCACCTCTGGTTCTCCACTTACCGAAAAATAGTCGTAGTCGGAAACTGAAACAGAAGGGCATAACAAATAAGGATGGGTAAGGAATTCATGACCTCATAAAACTACAATACCATTTGAAAGTTTCGAATCAATTGGCAGAAATGTAATTTATATCGTTTGATCTAAAGGCATTTGCTTATACTGTACATTTGAAATCATTTTTGTAGACAAAAATATAATTGTAAACACAAAATAAATCTAGCGATTTAATTTTTTTTTTAATAAGAAGTCCCAGTGAAATAAAAAATTACAATGCCTATTTTTTCAAGAAATATTGCAGCATTTATTGTTAATAGTTTATCAATGCGTGTAATTCTCTATTTAAAATTCAGATGGGAATTGGGAACTACTTCAATACTCTTTAAAAAGCATCTCAGGTTGAGACCTTAAGAAACCAACCGATAAAATGCAAATTCAAGGCTAATGGTAGCTACTTGAAAGACAACTAAAATACAACATATTTTTTATTTGTTTTAAATTTCTTTTTTCACAACATAATTCTTATCACATTCTTATTTTATTTAATAATCATTTTTCATTATTCTACTACTATTACTTTCGGCTCCTCCTTTCAAGTGTCGCCACAGCAAATCATCTGCTTCCATCTGTCCTTGTCCCTTGCATCTTCTTCTCTCACCCCTACTAACAGCATGTACTCCTTCACCACATCCATAAATCTCCTCTTTGGTCTTCCTCTTTTTCCATCATCAACCTATCACCAATATATCACTATCCCTCCTCTGCACATGTCCAGACCATCTCAATACGTGTTTTTCAATGTCTTTGATGTGTTTGCCCATGGACTTATTAGAAACATAAAACTGCAGAAATGTAAGTGTCAGAACAAAAGATCCATTCTATCTAAAAGTGAATGCTCACCCAGACCAGCCTGAAACGTCTCGTGTAACCACACCCCCACAAATCTACGTCAGTTTGTGAAATGATTTGACTAAGACCGCCCGAATAAGGTGGGCGCACCTGCAAGTACAATTTCTTTGGAACCTTATGTTCCAAATATGGCAAGAGGCGTTACATTTCCATCACACGCTTGCAGTATTCGACCAATCAATACGCACTGGTTAACTGGCCAATCATAGAACACCTCGCATTTCAGAGCGATGAGCTTTGTAAAAAATCTGTGCATTTCAGAGAGCGATAATACTGGTATGACCCCTTGAAAATCTGAAACCTTTGTCATCTCTACTCCATGCAACCTCACGGATTCACATCCCTCCCTTTCATTCACATACATGTGTTTGGTCTTGCTGCAGCTGACTCCCTGCTCTCACTACACATCACAATGTCATCCGCAAACGTCACTGTCCATTGAGATTCCTCCCTTACCTCTTCTGTCAGCCTGTCCATCATTTTTATCATTCTAAAACCTCAAAATATTAATATGGAATGAATGTGATTTGTTTATGAGGTCAAGATATCAATAGCATTTCACGTTTGGATCCCAATATCCTGTCTTTTCTAAATGAAACCTTTTTGCATCAAAACTTCTCGAGTTGACAATTAACACCTTGTGAGGGAATGGTGTCCTCGGAGCAGCAGGGTGTTGTTGTCTGAGTGCTGTAGCCACTGGAACACTGCAGGGAGTCTCGACTGGAGCGCTGAGTGTCCAGCTGAAGGCCGCGGGTCAGAGCCAGGGTCAGCTCCTGGTGAACCTCCATTTCATCCACCTACACAATCACCAAAAAAAGACAAACTCAACACAAATGATGGTTCAAATGTGGAGCTTGTAACCAAAACGGTTTAAAGCCCAGTAAGTCTCAAACACTTAAAAATCACCATTAATGGACATCTGATGTGAACTTGCAACTTTACACACTTGCACGCATCAATGTAATGTAATTCTTGTAATATCTGAAATGTTATCTGATCTAAACTAAACTAAAAGTAAATATTTAAAGCTTCGGACAAGTTAAATGTATGTGAGCATCTGTGTGAGTGACTGACCTTTGGCACGGCATTCATGCTCCTGGCACCCTGAGCGTCCCCAGGAGGAGAAAAGCTTGTGATTGGTTGAGAGGAGGGGATTGTGCCGTTTGAACTGCCATTTTTGTCCACTGCTTCCTTTGGTTCTTTTTTTCTCCTCAATGTGTTGACCATGGGCTGATCATAAGGTCCAGGTTTAGCCCAGTCCTGAAACAACAACAAGTTTTATCACTGGGCGGTGAGGCACATGTTATTTAAACACTGGCCACTTGGTGGAGGTGGTGGATAAACTTCACTATATACCTGACCAAATACACTGATCTGTAGGATCTCTAGTCTTCTCTTCAAAGACATTTAACCTTTTTTTTATAATAAATATATTTTTACTGGTAAACAAAGAAGCAAACAAATGTTAACTCTTGGAAAATAACATTTTTTTCATCCTCATGTTATTTTAAACCTGAATGACTTCTTCCAAGAAACAAAACAAGAAATTCGGCAGAATGTTTAGGTGGTCAATATTATGAAATTAAATTTCATTTTAACATAGATTCATAAGATTCAATGCCATTCGGCATCATCATGCCAAAACCTGTCATGTCACATCTTGACGCATCATATTTGAATATATTGTCGCTGTCCTTCCAAAACCTTGTATGTAAAAAGATTTACTGTTTTTCATTGAATAAATACTGTGTTGTCAAAGTTGAAACGCACATTTTTTATTGGTTAGATATTTGCAAAACCCAGAGACACATAAAGGGTGACAAAAAAATTATGTATGACAAAACAAAATCCAAAATATTGAGATACAAGGTTTTAGACAACAGCTATATGCAAACACGAATGAGCGACTTTCTGTTGCACCGAAGACATCGAGCAGCGCTTTAATTATGGACTCATTTTATGCCATTTAAATGGTACTTTTTGTCTTGACCGCTCCAGTCCCTAAAACTTTAATTGTATAGAATAAAGTATCCAAACACTCTGCTGAAATCTCTTTGTTTAGAAAAACATGTAATGACATTAGGGCAAGAAGATCGTTCAACTATTTTAGCTTTATGTCTAGCCCTTAAAACAACCAACAAAAAATGTAACACTAAACTCGTAACCATCCGAGGGATAAACTGAAGAATAAAAATGGATTTGACAGTGAAGGTGTGAATGGACAAACCTTCCAGCCGGGAACTTTGGAGGAAGGGATCATGCCTGGGCCCAGGGTGCAATAGTGAGGAAAATCGGACATGAGGGCTGAGCCCGGACGTGACCATGAACGCAGCGTGGAGGAAGAGGAGGATGAGGAAGAGGATATAGAGGAGGCGGGGGGAAAGTAAGGGAACGGCCCTCCCATACCCCCTCCGCTCAGGTACGACGACTCTCCCAGGCCGTAATGATCATAGCCGTTTGATAACTGAGCACATGCAGGAAGTGAATGGGACATGGAAATAAAAACACATAAAATGGATGAAACTCATGAAGAAACGCAGGATAAAGAAACATCAGTGGATTGTGGCTTGGAAACTTAAATCAACAAAATAAATGGCAGATGCATGAAAAACAATCAGAAAATAAATCAGTGACACATGAGCAATGGGTAATTGCCTGGCATAACACAAGTATATGCAAATTCCTGAACCCGGGATACTGAAATACAGCGGCAGGTACGCGGTACAGTGGTGTTTTGGGGGACATGAGGGCCATTTCACCTTTTCAGAACAGGCGGCGGCTCCACCTGAGCCAATGGAAGTGGGAGAACTGCACTCGCTGATTGATTGACAGGTCTCAGAGGCATCCGAGGAGGCAGAGCTGGAGGTAGTCTGAGACGTGCAAGACAAATGGAGGACAGAGACAACGACACCACAAACAAGTTCAGAAACCAGACATGGAAGAGAACAAAAACACAAAACAGAGCGGCACACACAAAAGAGTACGAACAGCAAAAGGAGGTACACGGTCAACACGTTTGGACACACAAAGAGAGAGAGATGCAAATAAAGCAGGAGGTTAGAGGCTGTAAAATAAATCAAAACAACACCGAAACCACAGAGAAAGTTTCAGCAGAGTTGGGGTGCCAAATCTACAGCGCAAAAAAAACAGCGACACCAGTTTCATTCAGCGAGAGTCAAACTGAGCCGCAAGCTTTGACTAATTCATGTTTGTCAGATTCTTGGATGGGTGAAAACTGACAAAACAACAGACAGCTGGACAGTTAGAGCGTGTGAAAGACGGGCAGCTGCCTAACCGCCAAAGCTCTTTCCAATCGAGCGGGGCAGCCACGGATGTTGGAAGCTCTGAGACCATGCTGGGACCTACTTGAGGGGGGGCCAGTCGATGACATCACTAGTAAAGCATGGCAAACCTCAAATCCCTTCGACAGCTTTGCCAAGCGGAGTTGCGGTTAGTGCATTAAATGTTTCAGTTAGGGTGAACATAAAGTCTTCCACGCTGTTTGAAAACCATCGTTTCTTTGGGGAGTCCTGTCATGTTTCCTAAGGCACCGTAAAGACTGCGGCGATTGCCAAGAAAGTGGCAACATTTTCCACGCTTTTAAGTGAATTTGAAGGCTTTGTTTCTACATAAGGGCCATTTCATTTTATTTTATTCTTGCATAATAAACTAGTCTAGGATCTGTGAGGCAGCGGTCACGGTCAAGTCAAGTGTGTAGAGATAGAGTTCCTGAACTCTTATATTCCTAAATTCTCTTCTATACAATGAGTATAGACAGTTTCAGCGGCAACATAAAGAAACGTTATGTATTACTTCCTTCAGATCTATGCAAAGAATCAAGAACTGTTGAGTAGTTTTACTCTAATACAGCTAATATACCATAAAATATTAATACAATATGTGTGTCCAAAGAAACCGTATATATTGAGTAGGTTTGAAAAGAGTGTGTGCTTTTCATTTCTGCACCTCTAGTTACAGCTAACAGAATGGCCGGCCGTCGGATTTGTTTGTTTGAGGCCCACATTGTAATTTAACAGGTTTTCCTTTCAATTGACAAGTCCATTTGGTTTTTCGACTGATTTCGCTTGCATGATTAAAGATGGAAGTGATGATCAAACCAAATTACATTTTGATAATTTCTTGCAAAGGAATTATGAGCTTTGGCTACTGAGAGTGAGTGAACCTGTTGTTAATGTAGCCTGGATTGTATTTTTTAAACTGAGCAGTTTTGCTTGGTTTTCGACAGGTTTAGATGATGACAAAACAATGACAAATCTGTGCCAATATATAATAGATTTGGATCTCCGATTTAGTCGCATAATAGCACATTAGTATATTTTCTAGCCCATTTGAATGTGAGAGTAACGAGTATGCGCATCGCTCCCTATTTGAGCGCGCCTGACGTGTGTTTACATTTAAAATAACTAACTTGAGCGCACAAAAGACACAAAATGTGTATCGCCCCTTAGAATTTCTTTCTTCTGTAGAACACGAAAGAAGATATTTTGAAGAGCGTTTGTAACCACACAACATTGGCCTCAATTGACTTCCATTGTATGCACACAAAACCACTGAGAGACATTTCTCAAAATATCTTGTGTGCTCCATATGGAGGTTTTAAAATGACATAAGGTAAATCAATTATTACAGAATTTCATTCTAACTGATATCCCCAACATTACTACACCACTTTCTCCATAGGGGATTCATTTAGCAAACTTGGCTTATGTTCTTGTAGTGGCAAATGGTCTAAAGGCACCTGTTCAGCTTGTTCTTGAATGATTGTAATTGGTTACTGACTGACATGGGAATGAACCGCAGAGTTGAGCAGCGTTCCCTGCTGTGGGTATAGTTGACCCATATAACAGAGACGTAAGCCTTAGTTGACAATCGCCACAGGGCATCCTTATAGATAGCGTGCAGCCTTAAGCAATGAAACACAACACCTTCAGCCTCTTAAACGTCAAGACGATGACACTTT
This sequence comes from Triplophysa bombifrons, assembly GCA_029783895.1. Classification (NCBI taxonomy): domain Eukaryota; kingdom Metazoa; phylum Chordata; class Actinopteri; order Cypriniformes; family Nemacheilidae; genus Triplophysa; species Triplophysa bombifrons. Next base: position 13,819,357 of record CM056455.1, read on the forward strand.
GACTGATTTTTCACATCGAGGGAAAAGTCAACAGGTGGGTTGAGAGGGCTACTTTATTATCAGTCCTAAAGTTTCCTTCATCTGGATTGATGTTTACAAACAGTGCATTTGGAAATGAGAACATTGCAAAACATTGTAGGCACATTGCCTCACTTCGGGCTCTTACCTGGGGGGCAGATTCGGAGGGCATCGGGGAAGGAGACTTGGACTGGAAGGCATCTTGCGAGATGAAGCCCGAGTCGTGGGAGGAAATGCTGGAGAGGCGCGCCGGGGCCTGCTGGGGCAGTGTCGAGCTGCGATAGCGATAGTGTGGGGAAGGGGAGTGAGAGTGCGACCCACTGGATCTGGAGTCACTACTGTTCACACTGTTCAGACTGCTGTTAGAGACAGAACCGAAGTGGAGAGGGTGGGGCACAGGCAGGGGGAGGGGACAAACAGAGAAGGGGAGGAGACCAGGAACTATTAACACTCCACACAAACCCAATGCAGCAGGCAGACAAACATAAACAAAACGCAACAAAACTCTAAGCCAAAACCAACTTAGAGGTGTGAAAAGATCAAAATCATAGTAAACAGAATGGATCCTTCCCTTTAGGACAATCTAAGTTAGTAAACTAGATGTTTAAGAATATGTGAGTGGTGATGTGCAGAAATGTTAAGCTGCATTTTTACGGTGTTTTGGGTGGTTACAGGCCATTGATATATATATATATTTTAGTGGTTCAGAGTGATTTTTGGTGCACTGCAATATGGTTGCTAGGGTGTTCTGAGTGGTTAAAATAAAAAATCGTCCATAATTTACTCATCCTCATTCCAAATCTGTACGACTTTCTTTTTTCTGCAGAACCCAACAGAAGATATTTTGAAGAATGTTGGTCACCACACAACATTGGCCGCTATTGACTTTTATTGTATGGACACAAAACCACTAAGACATTTCTCAAAATATATTTTGTGATAGAGAATAAAGATTCATATACAGATTTTTTATGACGTAAGGCAGAAAAAAATACTTTAGATTTTTAGACATTATTTTTGAGTGCATTATATTTTGAAATGTTCATCTGACATGTTTTGTCTGTCTTATCCATCAGAACACAAATGTGCATGATTAAATATTAATAAATGAGTAGTGATAATAATAACGATATAATTCTGGGCATAAACAAATGCACAACCACTACAGCAGGTCAGTAAGAGGTTATGCTATTTCAATGTGCGTGATGCTTAAATAGCTTCTTAAGAAGAGCAGTAGTTTATGACCAGAGGGCTTGAAGTAAGAAAAGCTGTAGATCCAGAGCAGTCCAATGATGTGATAGAAGATAATTACAACCTGCCCTGATTGATATTTTTAGCTACTTGCTCTAAAATTAGCACCCTCGGCCAATGCTTCTCTTAAACTGTGTGAGTATCCAGCAGGTGGGGGCTTGTTGCCAAAGAGAAGGGTACAATGGTGGAATACATAAATATGAGAGGTGACAAAGGGGCAGAAGCCGTGCCAGCAAGCGTATTTCTCATGCTCAGAGCTCCTGCAGGCTGCACTACGGCCATTTAAGATGCATTCATTTGTCACGTAAAGCTGTGAATTCTGAGCGCTTGCCCGTTATATTGTGTGATCCGACAACTGTTGCAGAGTGAAACTTCAACACTGGGTCAGATACAACAATGCAGAATATAATGATTGTTCCACGCAGCTGGACAGATTATGGAATTGTTGGAAATCTTGCGGAAAGGTCATATTCATAACTCAAAAATTAGAGGCACTGATTCCAGATCAGTTTTCAAAGTTACTGAGATTTGTATAAAAAGAAGTGATTTCATCCTACGTCACTTCCTTCGGAGGCTCTAGGTCAAATTTATTTGTTTCATAGAAAATCAACACAACAAATGTTGTACTTGAATGTTTCATACTTTTTGTATGCTCTATGTGAATGGATGCATATTTTTATACCTCTATCATTGTATTTATATCTTATTTTATATCTCATATTTGTACTTTCTGCTATAATTTAATTTTAGTATTGTTAAGCAGAAAAAGCAAATAAACTTCAAAAGCTAGAGGTTGGCCAATATCAGTTTGGAATAAAAATAGAATATAAATATTTGAGCTAAATAAATATAGTAAAATATAGCTCAGAATAATTCAGAGGTTATGTGCGTAATTTTCTGCATCGACACAAATTATGAAAACATGAGGAGGGTTCAGCTTCCATTAGTTTGAACAACATGTCCTATCGTCTGAATCTACCAATGAACAGCTTACTGACAGCTGTCTCTGTCTGAACATTATGATTTATCATCTAAATAGGTCTTTATAAATCAATTTAATGTGTTACAGAGATAACTCTGCATTATCCACTAATAAGACTGGCATTAGACTTTGGAATCGATGGGTTTATTGGGCCTTTACTTATAGATACAAGACAACATTTTTATTGAGTTTTATAACGTTCCCCCACAGTGAACTCCCTAGCAACCCATGCTCATCGACATCATTATCAGAAAACATCATTCAGTATGTTTACAGCAAACTGGAACAGACTCTTTGACACCTAATAATAAACAAATCTTCACACGTCATGCAGGTTGTAGCATTCCAACACACAGACACACATTAGTGTAAGAAAACATCTCAAGTGCAGTGACCTCCAACCCTCAACTCTGAACCCTTACAATCAACCCGTTATAATGGGTAATTCAACAGTCATCACAATAAAATATTTATACACTGCGTTTAAATGTCTAAGAGTGTAGAGGTACCACTAGAGGGCGCTACCTTTTTACTGTAGTTATAGTTATGAGGTTTAATCAGCTACGATTAGTGCTTCTGTCATCGATACATCAGGTTACCTGCACATGCTAGACTTCCTGGACATAGTGGTACTGGGAGAAGATGGAGGGGTCTGATACGACCAGCTGTAGTCTGAGCCTTTCAGATCATGAATGACCTATAGGATACACACATACAAACATGAAGCAGTTTATATTTCAATGCATTATCAAAAGTTGTCCAATAGCAGTCAAGCTTGTCACACGTAGATAATTACATTTTTTGGAAAACATCCTCGGGACAAAAAAAATATGAGAAACTGCTTCTAATGTACTGCGTTTCAGCAACATATGTCAATCTAAGAGCTCGAATGCCTCTGGGCTTTCAGTATGCACTGGGAACGCGATGCAAATAACCTGTCTCTCTTCCAACTATAATACAAAGAGGGGACTGCTCATAAAATCACCTTTTTTTCTGACACATGAGATGTTGGGTGGCAATGAAGTGTATTCAACCATGCTTAAGAAGACAGCATTAGTAAATCATTGCAGAATATAGGCCAAATACAATAAACAGTTGTCTAATGGTTGATCTGATATAACTGGAACGTTTCACTGAACTAGGGTTGCCAAGTCCATGGTGTTCCTGCAAAACTTGGGTACCTTTAAACTGTTTTTTATTCATCAAGTTAAAGAAAGGTCTCATTATACATTCAACACGTATAATATAATTATATCTTTAAGTACTGAGTAATAATAATTAAATACATGTACTTACAATAGGGTTAGGATTGGGGTGTGGTTTACGATTTGATATATGTAATCGTGCATAATTCAAAGTAAACACCACAGTAAATATGTGAAACATGTCTAACAAAGGGAACGTTCAAATAAAGTGTAAGTAAGGATTTTACTCATCAGCTGTCATTCTTACGGTTTATTTATGAAAACACTGTTTATGATGACTACTATACTGTGATACTGTGTCAATTTCAGGAAATTCTGTGTATAATGCAAACAGCAATTGTAATATATATATATTTTGGAGTGACATGTTTAACTTTTTGGTATTTGGGCTAGGGACTGTAGGCTAGCTTTGACAGAGCTGGTTTTGTTACTCAGACCTGACAACCCAGCACTATATACAGTAAATTTGACCATATCTCACCCGTCCTCCAGTCCCTACACTGGCTCCCAGTGCACTTCCGCACTGATTTTAAAATTCTTTTATTTGTTTTTAAATGTCTGCATGGCCTGGCCCCCCAGTATCTGTCAGATCTGCTCGTGCCTTACACCCCCCTTCGTTCGCTCCGGTCAGCTGGCCAGGCACTGCTGGTCGTCCCCAAGACTAAACGAAAATCCAGAGGTGACCGTGCGTTTGCCGTGGCAGCTCCGAGACTCTGGAATGAGCTGCCTTTGCACATCAGATTGATTGAGTCTCTTCCTGTTTTTAAATCCCATTTTAAGACTTATTTATTTTCTTTGGCCTTTACCTCAGTTTGAGGGTTGACTTTCTAGTTTTGTATTACTGTTGTATTTATTGTTTTGTTTAATTATTGTTTTATTATTTTTGTTGTGTTTCTGCTGTATGTTATTGTTTATTTATAGACTGTGTTCAGCACTTTGGTCAACACTGTTGTTTTTAAAGTGCTTTATAAATAAAGGTGGATAGGATTGGATATATATTTTTTAATCTACTTCCAGATTCCTGAAACTAAAACAGTCTAACTATAATCAACCGACTAGGCTCGATTTTACTTATTTTTTGTGACTTTTATTGCAAAGACGTCAGTAAATGATGATGGGAAATCCTGGGGTTAAGTGCCCTGCCCAAGGCCACAAAGCTGATGACTCGTGACCTGCTCCTTGTCTTAAAGAGCATGTTCACCCAAAAATGAAAATTCTGTCATCATTTACTCACCCTCTTGTCATTTCAAATATGATTACTATCTCTCTTCCTCCGAAAGCAAAAGAAGATATTTTTCGAAGAAAAAAAAAAAGGTGGTAACCGAACAGCGCCGGCACCCATTCACATGTATAGACACAAAACCAATTCAAGTGAATTAGTGCCAGTCAACAACATTCTTCAAAGTATCAACTTTTGAGTTCTGTTGAAGAAAGATAGTAATGCTGGTTTGAAATGACTAGAGTGTGAGTAAATGATGACAGAAATGTCATTTTTGGGTGAACTATCACATTAACCACTAACAGGCTCAGTAAAATGTTTTTCATTTGAGTTATTTCACACATACTTCAGCTCTGTAGATAACATGTTTAATTATGATAAAATGCTACATGTATTTGGCTCAGAGTTGGGCCAAACGTCCACAGACCTGCTCACTGGCAGGTGGCAGTTTGTGGGGGTCCATGGTCAAAGCCTTCAGATCATCAGCAATGGTCTGCAGGTGAATGATCTCTCCCAGCATAGACATTTCTTCATCCTGACCGATGAAAAGATATAAAACGTATTTCAAAACATGTAAGCAGTAGTCATTTGTAATTTAATCATGTTAACTAAACAAAAGAAATGCCAAACTTGCTTATCACAAATAAATTTCAGGCATGAAAACAGCTTTAAATGAGAATTTCATTTTACTTATGTCAGTTATGTTGTACAGGAAAAAAGCCGCTCACCACCACAGGTTTAAGCATAGATACGAAGGCACAGAATCGTCCCCTCTCCTCGATCAGCACCTTCCTGACCGCCTGCTTCTCCGTCTCCTCCAGCAAGATGTATTTATCACTCACGTCCTGCATGGCGCTGTCCAGCTGAGGCTGAATATCTCCTCTCCCTGCGACACAGAGCAGAATAAATCACCAAACACGTCTGGATTATGTCAGAGTATTTCGGCCCTATCACCCCATTTCAAATCTGATGTCAACAATTAGCCTAGCAAGGGTTTTGCACATCACTGAAACGCACACAATATTTACAGAACAGTATTGTGCATATCCGTGTCTATATCCTCCTATATGCCAAATGTGTCCTGTCTCTTCTCACAGTCCAAAATTCTTCAATAAAGCTCCACCCAGCGTGCAAAGCCGGCAGACACGTTGGCAGCAGCCCATGTGCCCAGTGCGTCCTGAGGACACGACCTGGGAGTGTCAGCTGTCCTGGACCCACAGCACCCCATGACCTTCAACACACCCCCATCAGGATCTAAGATAAGAGTATTTAGGCGGAGGAGCTGGATAACGTGCACCTTGAGTTCACCCATCGTATTTAAGGTTAGTTTTCTGAGCTACAGGTAATAAGGTCTCTTAGATGTTCTGGTCAGTTGAATACGAAATGAAAACAACTTGACTTCCTGAGTGATCCACTTTATAGAGATGCAATTTATTTTTAGATACACAGCTGAAGTGACAGATATATACTGTAAAATAATAGTTTTTTTCCTGTAAAATTACAGGTTATAAGTATTTATATATATATAATCAACAGTTTTCCCCCGTTTTCTTGTAAACTTGCGGTCTTTTTCTGCAATTTTACAGTTGTGATCGTGTTTAAAGAATAAACTCTAAAAAATAAAATCTTGTTAAAAACACAGAAATTTTCTGGCAGCTGGGGAGCCAGAAATAAACGTTTTCCCCCAGTTAAATTACATGTTTTCACATTTTCTTGTCAATTTGAGTTTTTTATCTGTAATTTTACATTTTTGACTGTATTTCAAAAATACATAAAAATCTGTAAAAAACAGAAAAATCTTAGGGTTTCTACATTTTACGTTGAAAATATTTTTTTACAGTGTAGCAAATGTTGATTTACGCTCGGTTTGGCTTTATGACTACAGTTCCTGAACGTTGAGAATGACGGGGCTGGAAGCTAAAACTGTCATTTAAAGAAATGTATAATCCATTTGTACATAATAACCCTTAGTAATCCTTAATGTGCAATTAAAGTAAATCCGGTGAGCACATTTTGGTTTTCCACCGCTTATAAATCAGAGCAGTAGGAACCTCTTTTCCTATATACATTTTGGATTTCTTAAAGCTGTATTTTATCTGGAGAAAACTGTTCAGCTACAAAACTGTAAACGAGTAATTTCCTCTACATTTTGCAATACTTTAACACCCTAAAGCAGAGACGACAAGCAAAACTAGATTTGTGAGTTGTGGCCACCAATGCAAAACTTGCCACAATGTCAGGGGCGTTGTGGCTGCTCGCCAGGCCTTAGTATGCCATCGCTGGGTGGTTGCTATGACATTCCCAAGGAGTTTTAGGTGGTTCCTAGGTGGTAATTTATAGACTTAGGACAAAAAGGACCGACGCTATGATATTCAGTTTTTCTCTAGTCAGTTGAGTTTACGTCTAATGGTTTATTAACAGCACACCTTGCAACAATTGTTGCATAATTCATGTCTGTAGAACAAATATCGGTCACATATAAAAACCTTGTGGTTAAGAGTTTAATCCCAAGCATGAGCAACACTTATAATCATACTAGTAATATAGCAAGATGGAATAACGTTTCCTTACGGGTAAAACACAAGACAAGAAAACATGACACTACGCACATAATGTCCAAAAACAACCACCTCAGACGTGCTGTTTATGTGACAGAGGCACAGATCGGCACATCCCCGTGCATGTGCTGATAACATCTAATCAGGTTTAGATACAGATGCAAGAGATGCTAGATCCACATGCATGTGCGGACCAGAGCAAAGCTAAAAACAAAGAGTCTGTCCTGAAAACAACAGCACATGCACACAGAAGAGACAACAGGCCCAATACAAGACCAGCAATTACCGGCTAGTGCACATTTGCTTACATGGAGACATATGGAAAACACTGGACACGGGTTTGAAACAAACAAGACTGAGGAGGAGGTGAGATGAAAGAGAGGGCAGGGGAAGGGTTAACCAAGGGTAGTTATAACTCGACTGAAAAAACCCATTACACAGGAGTGTATGATGGATCAATAGACATCTCTCTCTCTCTCTCTCTCTCTCTCTCTCTCTCTCTCTCTCTCTCTCTCTCTCTCTCTCTCTCTCTCTCTCTCTCTCTCTCTCTCTCTCTCTCTCTCTCTCTCTCTCTCTCTCTCTCTCTCTCTCTCTCTCTCTCTCTCTCTCTCTCTCTCTCTCTCTCTCTCGCTCTCTCTCTCTCTTTGGGAATGTGATGTCGCCGTGCTGTCAGTATTTCTGCTGTTCATTCACTTGTTTGGCATTTCAGTGGAAGCAGACTGTGTTTACATGGCTTTCCAATGTGGGTCAGACAACACAGATTGGATTTCCACTATAGTCCTGTCTACTGATTCTGATTCCTAATTTAGCGCAATGAAAAAATAGAAACAAACTTGACATTACAGAGATGAATTCATTTTTTTAGGTACTTTATCCTTTTTTTCTAATGTTTGGAGCTACATGATGCTTTATACCCAATTAAAAGGGAATCTTTCCTGTATCTTATTTAACAGCCCCATGTCTTAATTTACAACACAGCAAATGCTTAATATAAAATTTTCATCTACCCCTGAAACGAAAAGTCATCAATACTATTGGCCCACTTTTCTAGGAAGCTAAAAACTTCAGATCTGCTAAAAGTGCATTTCTTTTTATACGAGTTCAATACAATAGCCAACATGAACTGACAATGAGCAATACAGTTTTTCAACATTTATGAATCTTTGTTAATGTTAGTTAATGTCAATACAACCGTTCACTTTAGTTCAGTCTGCATTAACTAATGTAACAGTTACTTACAGCTTTTGATTGAAAAAATGCATTAGTAAATGCAGAAATTAATATGAACTAAGATGAATAAATGCTGTAGAATGATTGTTCAGTGTTAGTTCATGTCATCAAATGCATTAACTCATGTTTACAAATACAACCTTATTGTAAAGTGTTACCCATTTAACATACAGATGACTTCAAAGCTATTACATACGCACTTAAACCCAAAAAAGTCAAATTCTGATTTAAAAGGCTTTTCAAAGAAGAGGATCAGCCGTAGACATTCTCAGGATGAATGTGCACGTGTCCCACAATCGCAGTCTTCAGTCAACCTGACCCCAGGTCATACAAACACATTCACGCCATTTAACAAGACTTTCAAGTTCTTTCAGTCAAACAGAGAATCTGGCATGAACAAATCATGACTTTAGAGAAAGACAGCTTTGTGCTAAACTGACATTTGACCCCTGAACATATTCACGCATTGCGCACAACACCCATCTTGCTCTCCGACAGGACGACACTGAAATTAAAGGAAACCCTCTCAAAACCCTCAGCGGAGATTAAAAATGTAGTTTACTAACAATGTATTTAGCCCCGAAAGTTTACCCCTTTTCATTACACAGCGGTTACCAATTAGAGGAAACTGCACTACATCCATATTCATTAGTGTAAACACACACAGAGCTCTTGTAATTGGGCTCCTCTGGGGTATAGAGTGGGAAATCGTCACTTTGTCTCCTTTTGAAATGGCTGTTTTTGTGGTTCGGTAAAGCCAAGGAACAGGAAAACAGAACTCTGCCTTTTAGGGCTAAAGGGTACCACACCGGACCACACACACGGGGGAATGTGGAAACTGACCAGTCACTGAGCATAAGAGGCAAAATAAGACATTGGCATACGAGCTGGGTCTTAGTTCAGACACACACAAACACAGGTCAGTGAGGACACACATACTTACCCAGAGCATCAGCTGCTTACAACAGGTGCAAAAGATGGCATAGAAAAGAAAAAGGGGTATAGGTGCACAAAGGAAATGTTTTTGTCAGTCTCGTGACAATAATCACATGGCCTTACAGAAATTCTACCCGTCTTTCTCATGAACAAACCGAGCCAAAGAGCATGAAGAATGTGAGCTGAGACAATAGAGAACTCCTGTGAAATTCTAACACTGATCCGTTTCATGTACATACTGTACACGCTGGTAAAGAGTCATATTACTGTCTTTGATGTGACCCAACACTCATTCTAAAGGACACGAAGAGGTTTTGTCACAGGTTGGAAGTTGAAAATATAACGTGATGTCCCAGAAAAACAGTCTGTATTTCATATGCCCCTGAGCCCAGAGTCGAGAGCGCCTTCCTGTTCAGGGTGAGGTTTGAGACGAACGCTTTGTTGCGTACACAGTGCGCATTGTAGTCTGGAAAAACTGGATTTCTGTTTGACGTCGGGTTTGCTTTAATTATGTGTTGCGTGAGAAAGCAACTTTCTCTAATTGGAGGACGCGAGTTCAGAAATGCGATTCCACAAACCGAGAGCAAAACAACGTCTTTCGACGACACTGAAATTTCCGTATACGATTACAGAAACGTCTGTAATTTTTGCGGTACACCATAAAATGTTTGTACAGGTAACAATATAAACTCAGAAACTAGAAGGCCTGTATCCTGTAACCAAATGATACAACATTCTTTCTTAGGACCACATGACCAATCATCAGAAAACAAAAGCGGATTTTATTTACCCCAAACTTTAAAGAATATAAAGGCTGTGTTATAAGCATTTTTAGGGCCGTTGGATCTTGTCCTAAGTTTGACCTCATATGATGCACATTTCTCATTGGAGCAAAATTGTTACAGAAATCTGGTTTACCAAGATATATTTAAGCTATTATTAGGATCATTAAAGGGAAACTCCACCCAAAAGTGAAAATTCTGTCATGAATTACTCACCCTGTAGTTGTTCCAAACCAGTATAAATATATTTGTATTTCATTTGGAAGAATTTCAGTAACCAAACAGATCTTATTCCACATTTACTGCCATAGTAGAGAAAATAAATACCATGGGAGTCAATAGGGGATGGGATCTGTTTATTAACAGACATTCTTCCAAATATCTTTCTATGTGTCTATCAGAACAAAGACATTTATTCAGATTTGGAATAACTACAGGGTGAGTAATTCATGACAGAATTTTCACTTTTGGGTGGAGTTTAATAAAGTCTATAAAAGTATTTTTTTGCTAGTGTCATTTGCAGAAATATGCTGTAGGGTTTCCAATCATCACTGTTGATTTGCACCTGTTGCTGTGACCTTATGACAGATAAGAACTGTCTGGCGGATTTAACTGGACTCATTACGTAACGTTCTGTGTGCAGCGTCCAGATAAGCTTATCCCACAAGAAGTGATGTCATTAGAGATATGCTTACCTTTCTTTGCTTTCTTCTGGAGTTTGAGGGTATCTGAAGATTTCTTTTTAATCTCCTGTCGAGCTCGCTTGTATTCTGTGAAGATAAAGATACAACTGAGACCTTTTTCGTAGGGGGCAAACCCCAATGAGAAGCACATCAATATGTGCTGTATCAATTATATAACAGTTTTGCACTGGTTTGACTGATCCGACCAGAAACTAATTATTTCGTAGAGAAAGAGATACATTATAAGTAAGATAAAGATGGTGTGAATGATTCTCTTACCTTTAGCATGATCTTTATCCAGCGTGTTTGCCCCTCGCTTCCATTCCTCCATCTGCTCCTGGAGTGGGTTTATCAGACATTCAATAAATGCCCTGCAGAACAATAAGGAAGAAATGGGTGGAACAGAAATGCACATTTATTTCATAGTCCTATAACTAAATAAAAGCAACATAAAAAATCTGATGTTTGCTTAGGCGTATTATAAAATCTCATTTAAAAGTGCACCACACTTGTGGTCGATAAAAGTGTTTTTTCATTTCAAAGTTGTACATTTCTATAGGAACTGCTACATTCTCATTTTCTTTTTTATGTATTTAAGACCACCACAAAAGCGTCAGTCCTGAGATGAGAATGCCGCTTTCCAGCAATCTTTATTTGTTTGCCTACTGTATGCTTCGGTTAATCATTGGCAACTTGTCACTATTTCTCATGGCATGCTGGGAGCTGGAAGGTAGGGGAGGAACTTGAAAACTCCAGCAATCCCTGTTTTTGGGGCCGTTGTCAGGAATCTAACAGCCTGACCACAAATGTCTGATTTATAGCATAGCCATGGAGACGCATAAAGAATTTCTCCCAAATTAGAGCTCGGACTTTGTATACCAGATGGAATTCTGGCAGAGTTGACCTGGGGTTCCCTGCGACTTTACCACCACAATAACAACCATCCTCGTTCCCTATGAATAAAACTAACACAAAATGCCAGTAAGACTGCTGGTTTATGGTAATCCTTATTATGGAAGATCATAAATCTTGACTTGATGATCTATTAATCTGCCTGCGGGCGTAACATCAAATGTCTAGGCTCTGTAATGATGATTTTGCTAAATAGTTGCACAATTTCTGTGTTTTAGAACAAAACTACATATTCACTAAATCGTAGTTTAATGGGATATTTGTGTAAATTTATAGTGATCACTACAGATGTCCTTCATAAAACGTGCTCCATTGGCAACTTGAGATATAAGTGGATATTTACATTGAGAAGTGCCGTAGTTTGGCTTCAATGCTTCTGTGTCTCATGCACATCCTGGTGAGCGCTGAACCGATGTCTCTGGTGCCACCTGAAACACAGAAACACAACAACATATCAGAAAAGAGCCACACAATGAGTAGCAGAGGTCATAAGCTTACAAAGATGTTAGGAAGAGACAGAGAGAGCAGATCCTTCACATTCTGACCCTAACATTGACAAAAGGGTCACACTGAGGTAACAGGAGTGACCCACAAGCTTAACACCTCATTGCATGACCTCATCCCTTCAACAAAAGCCTTTGCCTTTTGTTATGAGTTCTTTTTAAATGTTCTTGACAAATTCTCCTGAAAGTAGACACCCCAAAAGGACCTGGGTCTCTTGAGAGTGGACAAAAATGACCATACTGAGCAGCTGGGTGACCCTCAAGCACACAGACGGAGACATTGTCCCTATGACAGGGTCTCCCTCCTGTGGCTTTGTCCACATGTTTCATTGACTAATAAATAGGCAGCAAACAACCTTCATACATATCAGAAAACTATATTACAGTAGAGTTATGTTTATAAACATTATAAATGCTGGGTCATTTTCAACCCAGTGTTGGGTCAGGGGACGAAGAAATCGTTGAGTTATAAAATTAACCTATGCTTTTGTAACCCATTGTTGGGTCAAGTATAAGCCATTCATAAACCAGTTATTTTGACCTAGTGGCTGGGTTTGTCCCTTTTTGCACCAACACTTTGTTAAAATATATCCAAACATTTTTGTAAAGGGATGGTCTGATGGAATTTCACTTCTTTAAATTTAGTTAAGGAGTAGAATAGCTGTTTGAGCATAAACAACATCGGCAAAGTCGCAACGCCTCAAGTTCTCAGAAAAGGAATATATTTTCTTTAACAGAAATCACTTTCATAGACCACAATAAACTGCTCATTGGGACTACAACAAACTTTTTCCTGGGTTACTGACATCATGAACGTTGTTTGGAAACCATATCGAACTATTCTGTAGGCAGGGGATGGGCGGGGCTTACAGAGTGTGGGGTTGTAGCTGCAATGAGGCTGCTCAGGTGGCAGCGGCAGTAAAAGTCTTCCAGTTAAGAGTTGTTCTACCACTGAAATAATTTTAGAGAAATAATTTGAAGATAATAAAACTACAAAGTGTTGCTTCAAGAGTGACTGGATGGTTCACTTAAAGGGGTCATATGGCCAAAATACGTGTTTTTCTGTGTCGTTGGTGTGTTATAAGTTGCCCATGTATGAATTAGACATGTAAATTTGCCAGAACAAAAGATACATTCTATCTAAAAGCGATTGCTCAGCCAGACCTGCCTGAAACGCCTTGTGTAACCACACCGCCACAAATCGTCAGTTCGTGGTATGATTTGACTAAGACCGCCTAAATGCTTACGCAAGTAAGGTTGGCGTAGTACATTTGTTTTGGAACCTGATGTACCAAATATGGTAAGAGGCGTTACATTTCTGTTACACGCTTATAGTATTCGACCAATCACTACGCACTGGTTAACTGGCCAATCATAGCACACCTTGTTTTTCAGAGCAATGAGCCTTGTTAGAAAAAGAGGTGATACAAACATGCACGGTATGTGAAAAATACAGTGTTTTTGAACCTTAAATCGTGTATACATTGCATTACATCTAAAACAAACGATAGTATTAATTTTAGCCATATGACACCTTTGATACAAAAATACTGTCATCATTTACTCATACTCATGCCATGCCAAACCAGTATAGAAGTACAGAAGGTTGACACTGCTATTTTTCAATCAAACGAAAATATATATTTATAAATAGTAAAAAGTAACCATCAATATCCACAATATCCTACCTGTCCTCCAACTGCCACAATAGTGTGTGATCAACAGTTCTGCCCTATGGCTACTGGGTTCTTATATCGAAGCTCTTGAATACAAGTCCTCATCATTAACAACCTTCTTAAAATCCCTTAAATCCTCCTAAACACACACACACACACCAAGAGTGACCACACAAAACAAAAAACGTTTGCTCTCTAAACCACTTTCACCAGTGTCAAGTAATTTCCAATGTACCGAGATTAGAATGATTCCACAGGAGATTATTGTGAAACACAGAGCCTCTTTTATTCGTGACTTCCTGAATTTGGAGGGTCTTTAAAAGAGCGGAATCTCACTCTGAGGGTTTGACAGCAGGGGATGAGGATCGAGCAGGTGTAATGAGGAAGTGCGAGTGATTCCTGTCACCCGGTTACCAGAGAGAGAGAGACAGTGTGAGAGAGACTGACCAGCCATGCCCCAGACGGGGAGGCCAATGCCAGGTTGTTGTGCTCGAGAAGGGCCCCTCATGAGAAAAGCATTGGGCATTGTGAAGTGCTGCTTTTGTTTGGCCCTATAGAGAGCCAATTGGCTCTGAGCGGCCCAAAGCACCAGTCACCAGAGAATAAATGAGCAGCCCTGTTGGAAGTGACTTTTAATCTTGCTCAGAAATGACAAACTGCCTTTGTGCGTTCGCTTGTCAGGGAGCAAAAAAAAAGATGGAGAGGTTCATTTGGACCTAGACACCCTTCCCCCAACGTCAAAACCTATGAGCGTTCTGTAGGAATTGTGCTTTAACTTCACCTCAGCCTGCCCAGGGGTGACCTGCGCTCTGCTCTTGGCCCCTGGAAACAATACGTGCTTCCTTCAATGGTGCATGCGAGTGTGTGTGTGTGTGTGTGTGTGTGTGTGTAAGAGACACAGTTCAGACGTCTTGAAGGGTCCAGTCATCTCGTAAACAAAATCAGCTGGTTTAACCACAAGCCGCAGCGGTTGTCACACCAAACCCCTTATTACAAACCCGCAACGTGAAATATTGCGGTTAGGTGAAGAAATGTGCTCCGAAAGGCCAGAGTTTCAATAAAATGATCTAACTTGGACCGTCAAGCGAGGAATAAATCAACTACGGTGCATGAATTAGCTTGAATAGGGGCCAAATTGAAGGAAAAGAATGCACTGCTCTTCTTTATACATACTGAAAGAATATTTCGACTACAAAATAAGTAAGTTTGAACTGAAAATGCTCTCGATAAACCACAGACACAGAATCATTTTGACTTGACTTGAGACTCGTTGACCTACAGTGATACACTTACAATACAAGTTGAAGTTAAAGGTCCACTGTGTAATTTTTTAGAGGATCTATTAACAGAAATGCAATATAATATACATAACTATGCAACATACATGTTCAGAGGTGTGTAAAAATCTCACATAATGAAGTGTTATATTTTTAATACCTTAGAATGAGCTATTTCTATCTACATACACCGTGGGTCCCTTTACATGGAATCCGCCATGTTGTTTCTCCAGTAGCCCTAAACGGTCAAACTGCTCTACAGAGAGTGTTTCATGAATGTTATCTCCTTCGGTAAAGAAGCGAGAACGTGATGACATGTTTGTCATGTGTCAGTTGCCATGGTGCTTTGAAAGGGAGGGGTGAGCCGCTGTTGCAATTCGCAACTTCACTGCTAGATGCCATTAAAATCTCCACATTGCTCCTTTACGTTTATTAAAGTACCTTATACCTCTTTATCGCCATCTCGGTTTTAAACATAAAAGTGCAGGTTATTTTACATTCTTATCTTTATGAGCATTGCAGTCAAATGGCGTTTAACTGACAATTCCCACAAAAACGTATCTTGCACATTTTGAGAACGTCACTGGGTTGAAATGGAAAAGTACAATAAATTTAGCTTTGCACAGACAAGGTTAGAAAGCCATTTTAGTTGCATGGGCTATAGTTTTTAAACATCGTTTACTTTAAGATTTATCCCACTTATGTCTTGGCCTATAGACTTCTTATCTACGTGTATTCATGTAAACATGCGTTTTGTTTAACAGAACTGAAGGATAAAACTATTGCCTGTGGTAATAAAGTAAATGAAACAGCACACATGCCAATAGAGCTTAACTTCCTTTGAATCTGGAACATTCCTTTACTAGAGTCTGAAACCAGAATAGAGATGTGAGTGGTAACATGAAGCACCAGCACCATTCATTTATTTACATTCACTTCACAGTTCCTGCAAATCTGAAAAGAGTCCAGTGATCCCTGTAAGAAAACATGGCTTTAATAGGACTTATGAATCGAATTTGTTCTCTATTCACATCTCTATTCCCATAGCCTGACACTCTTGAAGCAACAGCGCACGCTCCACGCTGTCAAGAACAGTCCACTGCTTATGTCCCAGTTAAATAAACTAATTCATCCGGATTTCATCCTACCCACTACATAAAGCCCTATTTTAAACTTAAAAATCAGCTCTCTGTCTCTGTAAAAAGTGAGACGTTTTGGTTATAGCTTTGGTTTTGATTTGTCGTTTTTGTATACGGAATATGAGACTCAGAAAAGGCCAAGAAAGGGGCACATGCGGAGATAGCACAAGCCTCCTTTCATATTACCCAGAGACAAATGACAATGCAGTCAGTTATATTTCCACCCTGACCCCTCCTTAGAGGTAGTCTCTCGCTGAAAGCCAGCTAGAAAAATTAAGCTTTCCACTATCGAATGGATTCTGAAGCACGAAAGCATCATTGTATTTAATTCACTCCATTCATCAAAAGCAAAGGTTTTCTAAAGGATGATGGTTTGTCCAAATTACCAAAAAATGAAAGTTATTTGATTACCTTGCTCACCCTTATGTCATTTTAAACCTGTCTGACTTTCTTTAATCAGCAGAACACAAAATAAGATATTTTGAAGAGTGTTGGTAACCGTGCAACACTGGCCCCCATTGACTTCCATTGTATGGAATCGCTGAGAAACGTTTCACAAATTTCAACTGTTTTTTTGGTTCACCGGACCATCATCAGATGTTTTATAAGAAGTGTTTGCATGCATTTAAAAACAGCTAGTTAGTGCACATGGAAACAAGACTGAAGAATCGGCTGAAAACAGATCTCTTACGTCAACATGTGAACGATTAGATCTGACTTCAGTTTCTTTTCTACTCTTTTTATCCTTAAAGAAAGAAAGAAAAAATATAATAATTTGCTTTGCATATCTTGCTAGGCTATATCAGACGATTTTTTACATCACATGTGCTTTTTGTTGTCCTTATGTTGTTCCAATTACTTCTACTGTTTATCTCATTTCCAAGTTGGTGTGGATAAAAGCGTCTGCTAAATGTAAAGTAAATAAATTCAGGGGTCTTGGATTTTAAGACGTACAGCTATAGTGATGTATTAATACACAAATTATATAATTCTACATAAAATACACACAATAAAAAAATGTAGATAAATGGACCTAACAAACCAAAAAGATTATTTGATGACAGTTGTGCCCCTTCTTCAGATAGATGTAGGTGTTACAGGTTTGAAATCATTTCCAAAGAAACTCCAGGGAAAACGAACAAGTTCAGACACAGCTTGAAACATAACTGCTAACAAATCACTTATCAGCCTGAAATTAGATTACAAGTGCTGTTGAAGGCCATGCATTTACATAAGACCCAAGAAAAGACCCAATGTGAGGTAGTTTGTTTCTTGTCTCTGCTGTAAATGACACAAATCAGATTCCCTAAGTTCTGCTGACGTATTGCAGACAAAGTTTTAGAGTTTAAGTAACAAAATCATCGGTTTGAGGTTCAATGCGGATCAACTTCACTGAGGGACGACCTCACATAAGTCACTTGTCAGTTTGTCAGGCCCCTCATTTCCCGCTCGGCCACAACACATCAAGAAATCTCATATATCAACAAGATCTGAGGCTGTACTGAAGCCTCCTGTCTGTAACAACAATAAAACGGAGAGGAAAATGAGGAAAAAATGCAACCCCTGTTGCTCTGGAAAATCTAGGATATTAGTGGCTGTAGTTGACAGAAAAATATGTTTTCAATAGCCTCTTTAGTGTCTCCTGAATGTGGTCGTCATGGTTGCGATGGCGGCGGGAGGGCGTCACTGTCCTCCATCATTACTAGTGTCTGTGGAGATGGGCATCACCCGTATTCCCATCATCGCTGCAGCGTTTGGCCCAAACATACAAACACGTATGGACATCAGAAACCCACATAATAGTCGACCACTAGCTACTACTTGGCTGTAAAAAGGTGATAATTACAAAGACGTGATAGGGTCTGCACTTAGCACAGGGCTGGGTAATGATGCGTCTCTCTCTTTGACATGAAAGACTACTTAAAAAACGCTGGAGAGCAAAAACGCGACGCGGAGAGTTGTTCTCTTTCCTATTCAACCTGCTCAGCCCCGGTCACAGTGGGAATGGTATTTAAAAGCTGCTTTCTAGAGTGATTCAGATCCTGTGACCTCTGAGTGTATTTTTAGCACAGCTGCAGAACAGTTTCATCTCCTCCCAGGATGCCTGATGTGTAGATTGGCGGCCATTATAAATAGCCTTGACATGACTGGCCTGTATGACTGGTGTATCGCAGTCCCGCCCATCTGTGTCTCTCCTTCTTGTCCTACTCTAGTCACATTTTGATGTTATGATAAACAGATATAGTTTACAAGTGTTTACTCTCTGTGGGCCTGTTATTTAGTAATAGCAGATATTTTATCTGTTTGCGTCCCTTGATGTCATCTAATAACCATACAATGTAAAGTAAATCAGAGAAATATTATATTATGAAGGAATTTTCCGTATTTTTTTAGGGTAGCTAAACGATTAATCGTGATTAATCGCATCCAAAATAAAAGTTTGTGTTTACATAATATTTGTTTGTGTACTATGCATATTCATTTAGTATTTACCATACAAAAAAAACATACACAAACATGCATTTATTTAAGAGACATATAAAAATAATAAACATTAAAGTTATTTGTCACTTTACATTATTGGTAAATATAAACATCTAAATATTTCTCTAATGTATACATTTATAGAATCTAAAAAATGTTTTATAGTAAAAAAATCTATAATGTCAAAAAATGACCAGTACATTACCTTTTTTATATAGTGTACCAAATGTTGTTGGACTAATTGCTACAATACTGGTTGAATTTAGGGCTGCACAATGTATCAACATGATCAAAAATGGTTTTGATATGGTTCATCATGGTTTGCGATGTCAGATTTGTTTTTGTGTACTGCGACAGTAAAACACGGCTGTTCCCTTTCAGAAGTTGCAGTGTTGTTTTCTTTTCCCGGTAGAAGGAATGTAAAACATGTGTTGCAAATATATGTAGGTCGTACGATTTTTCTTTTTCTTTAAGTATATTATAAAATCATTTAGAAATGATTTAATTGATTTCACAAAGCATTATCGTAATGCATATTTATTATTTAATAAGTTATCGCATATCACATTTTTCTTCTATATCATGCAGGTTTCCATAACTTAAAAAACAAAGCCACATGTGAATTTGCAAAGCAACTTTAAATCACCATTTCCTTGACATCATGTTTACCAAGAACAAGGAGGGTTAGCAATAATTTTTGCACTTTCACACTGATCTGGGACAAGTTCCCCACCCCAGAGCCAAAATCCAGGCTGCATTAGAAAGGCAGCAGATCTAAGATCTGTGTAAAATGGCAGCCCCTTCAAAGACGGTTCACCACAGGGGCATTCAAGAGTGAGGTGATGATACACAGACTGTCCTTTACTCCAGATTCCATCTGAAAGACAGCGAGAGGAGTCGGTATGTGGCACTTCCCTGCCAACACAAGCGTAAAGGACACCGGGGGTGGAGGAGGAGCCCTTAAGGGGCAGAGTCCTCAGACGACGCTGCCTCAGCGACAGCTGTGGAGAAACGCTGTCAAAGAGCTTACAGAAAAAGCTTTACGGTCATAAGCATTTACAGCAACCCCAAAAAGTATTTGGATACACTTAAGCCACACCTGACCTATAAATATTGTTGAATAGGATAAACAATGTTAAACTATGTGGCATCTGCAAATCATGAATGCTTCACCTTTTTTCTGAAACAACTTTATTAAATCTAAGTCTATGTTTGCTTTTAATTAAATGCATTAAAGGCACTGGGCTTTCCTGTGGCTCAATGGTTAGAGCAGGGCGCCTTGGCAATGGTCTTTGCTCGAACCAAGGTTGCACATAGTCCGAAATGTATAGTACAGGATAAAAGCATCTCTCAAATGCATTAATGTAAAGTAATGTAAATGGTCAAAATATTATTTTTGTCAGGATTTTTACCAGTTTATCTATTGCTTTATAATTTAAAACCCAACAAAAATGTTGTTGTTGTTTTGCCGAAAGTGTGTTTGTGCTTTAAATCTGAATTGGATTCAAATTTGAGTATTGGTTAACTGATAAGTGTAGTTTAAGAGATAATTCACCCACAAATACACATTCTGTTATCATGTAGGAACCCTCGTGTCATTATATTATGAGTCTTTCTTCTCTAAGACAGAAAAGAAGTTATTTCGAGAAATGTGGTTTTGTGTTCATACAATAGAAGTCAATGGGGTCCGATGTGGTTACCAACGTTCTTCAAAATACTGTCTCTTCTTTCGTGTTTTGCAGAAGAAAGTCATACACGTTTGTAACGACATACATTTTTTAACAAAACATTTGAGCAGCATCTCAACAGTAAGCATTACCATACAATTATATGCAGTACACTGCCAGTTCATGTCTGAAAGGCCATCACCCGATTCTGGAAAATCTCAGAGGTCACACTCAATACATCTGCTCTTCCCAAATCTGATTGTATTCTGGCGGACTGAAACCCCCTTATA
Organism: Triplophysa bombifrons; assembly: GCA_029783895.1. Lineage (NCBI taxonomy): Eukaryota > Metazoa > Chordata > Actinopteri > Cypriniformes > Nemacheilidae > Triplophysa > Triplophysa bombifrons. The sequence goes on from CM056455.1 coordinate 13,840,169, forward strand.
TCTGAGCTTCTACAACAGATGCATTTGCATAATGTCTATCTGACTGCAGCCCCCCTGTTCACAGCTGGACAGAATGTTCTGGAAGAAAGAGGCATAAAGTATAAAGATCCGCTTCAAGAACTGTACTTGTTTTTGATGTTTTCATTTTCTGAAGAAACCTTGCTGTAAGAAATCTCAAAATTGTGTTTAAATCTTAGGGACAATTGGCCCCACCCATTCCCAATACAAGATCAAGGACCAGCTTTCAAACTGGACAAAGGTATTAGATATTCCAAGACTTCAATTTTACATGCCTTCTGCAATTGCATTACAGCTGGTATGTGACTCATCTACAATAGTGAGTCTCTCAGGGAAAAGGGAAGTCCTTTCATACCATTGGATGTCCTCTCTGACAGATGCTTTCTCATTCTTTGTGGGCATTATATAACACTTGGTAGCTCGTATGGAGGGAAGGGTCAGTAAATGGTACCCCAGCGAGATTTAAGAAGGTGCTATGAAAGGAATGCACTAGAGATTTAGAAATAAACTGGCCAACCGATACAGGGTGTGTCTAGGGATGTACAAATAATGTCATATGAACGCATTTAAATAAACTGTGTCCCGTGACTCAGCATACTATAACAACATGACCAGTGTGCCTTGGTTATAAGAGAATATTCTCTAATCGTGTGGTAATGATGTTTCTATCATTAAAACAGGTTAGATGCCTTGAGGAAATCTGTGATGTTGCGTGTTAACACCGGCTGTAAAGCATACGGGTGACGTCAACAGATGAAAGCGACAGTATTGTCATTTGTCACAGGTAACATTTGGCCATCAGGCAGAAAGAGAAATGTCACATGACCTCACGAAAGCAAACGTAAGCAGGTCATGTCTCAATTGTGTGCTTCAATTAGCTTCACAGTTCATTCTCGCTGTACAGTACATCTCAGTCTAGTGTTATTTGTTGTGGTTTCTGTGTGAAAATCCAATCATACTCGCTAAGGATTAACCATCTCATCTGAGACACGGGAAAAGATGGCAGATTTCACTCATTACACATCACACAAGCATTGAATTACACAAGCTTTCTCTGATACTGAGGGAAACGAAATTAGTGAAGAAGAAATAGAAACGCAAACATTGGCAAATGTAATTGGGCTGAATTACAGCAACAAAAAAAATTGCTTTTTGTCCCCGAGGGTGCAGGTACGGTTCAGAGAATGTTCTGAACAGAGTTTCAAGTTTCCCTTAAAGAGAAAGTTTATATAATGAGGGATAAAAGCAATTGTTTTATGTCAGTTCAGGACCCACTTATCCTGGGAGCATTGTTTAAAAGTATCAACATGTACAAATAAGTATCCGCAATTTGTGCCAGCGGTCCTAAACAAGATTAAGCTAATTTTATGCAAAATATATCATGCGTAATGTTGTCTAACTGGTCCTACCCAGCATTTCTTACAGCTTCTTTTTTAATATGTTTTCTGAGTAAAATGTGGGTGGTTGCCAGGGCCCAGAGCCATTAAAAGAGAGAGAGAGTCGTGACAACGGAATAGAGATGTAACGGTACGACGACTAAAGTGAACAAAATGATCACTGTTAGCAGTATTATCTTAATTTTTTTACGATGTGATGGAAAACCAAAAAAGTACTGAAGTTTTAAATTGATGTGACTTGCTAAAATCACTTTTTGTTGTCTTAAACACCAAATAGATAACATTAATATTAATTCTGGCACAATGGGGTCATTAGGTAAAAGTTTCTCTTGTTGAACACAACCTGAAGTAGGTAAATCAGACATTCATTTAAACGCAACACAAATCAGAAAATCATCAGTAATCGGGTGTAGTTTAGGACCCAGGAGACACCTGCAGTCATAAGAGCGAACGCCAAAGAAAAAGATAGCTTCAAAATTCTCAGTCCGTCAAAAAACTTTCTAAATTTTCGTGTGTCACGTGATTCATGGACCCTTCACATAGTTCCAGGAAGTTATGTTTATAAATGCTTTATTTCATTCATTTTTATGAATCATTTAATGACTTACGTCTTTAAATGGGTTAAAAGTTTGTCACAACCGCAGTTCCATGCGTTACTAGTAACTTCCGGGTACTATTGAGAGGCTCGAACAACTGCCTTTGCTGTTAAAAAACTGTTCCACCTCTCTCTCACAATGGCACTTCTAGGGCCTTGCTACAGGTTTGCTCTGAGTGTTCCGATTGGTTTTAGAACGTTTCTGTGATGTTGTTGGGGTGTTTTGATTGGTTGCTGCATAGTTGCTTCTTGACCCAATTTTTCTCCAACTGCTTACTTGTGCACCAGTTAAAAAATAATACAACCTCTATCCTCAACATGCCGCATGATTAGAAGTCTCATTTATGTTTATGCAGACCTGGCATTACGTGACAAATGTAACAAAGCTCTTACCCCACGGATGAGTAAAAGTGTCTCAGCAAGCAGCAATAATGATAACATGCAGTATGAGGAGAAATCCGCATCCTGAGAAAATGGATAAAGGCCTAATTACCAACAGATTGACACCACTCACTGTTTCTTGTTATGTAACTTTAGGGAGCTTATTAGTGAAACATTAAAGATTATTTGCCATCCAGATGTTCTCGTTTCCCACCGGCCAGACGCATGAGATAAGAACCAACAAGTGGCTTGTTGGTGGCTAATTAGAGGCAGTGAGGAAGGAGATCCCGGACCGGCCCCTGACTGATCGTGATGATTGCTGCTTTGCTACAACTGGGAACGAAACCGCTCCAGAGGGTTCGGCTAACCATGGAGACCAAAGGCATGGCATTTCCGAAATGCCGGCCTTTGAAAAGCCACCAGCATGAAGCTCCTATTTATGTTATCCAAGAATGCACCACAGTGCCGAAGGTGCACAGTCCTTTAAACAAATGTTGTTCTCAAAGGTAAAAAAAATCGAAGCTTAATATGAAGCACGGCTTCATTAAAACAAACAAAACTGTCCATAATTTTGATTTTAGGTGTTCTTAAACTGTACCTCAGAGGTTTTAACCAAAGCTGCTGGAGATTTGCCATTCATATTGTTTTCGGAGACCCTGACAGTGGGGATATGATCGCTCTGACAGCCGTGACAAATTCGATTACATTTACCCTACAGGCAGCCACTTTCATTGACTTCTGTCGAAGCCACACTGAGACCCCTGACATCCCCCACTTCTCACTAAACCCACGGTCTGCTTTAAAGGGATACTCCTCCCAAAAATCTTAAATTACTCCCTCCCTCCTCCAAGTTGTTCCAATACATTTCTTTGTTCTGCTGAACATAGAGAAAGATATTTGGAAACGGACATTTCTGGGACACCATTGACTACCATAGTAGGAAAATTTAAATGGCAGTCAAAGGTGCCCTAGAACTTTACAATATCTTATTTTGTGTTAACATAACGAAAAAACGAACATTTCCCCAAATATCTTTCTGTGTGTTTATCAGAACAAAGAAATGTACACAGGTTTAGAGCAACTAGAGGGTGTGTAAATGATGACAGAACTTTCATTCAAGAGTAAGAGAGTATATAAGAGAAATATCTGTTTACTAGTAGCAAAAGTATGGATAATGTGAAATTAATAAGAGGCAGAAAGTAGCTTCAGATAACCGAACATAACCGTCTTCAGTTCATCTTGTCAGTATGGAAAGAAATCTTCGAAACATTAATTTTGTACATTTTTAGAGCACACTAGCATATAAATACCACTAAAGCAAAAAGATGTAACTCTTAAATGTATTGTTTTTTATTTTACGTCTTTCTAAAAACTAAGCCATCATTATAAGACTTATAAGGCATTTTCTAGTCCTTCACAATCAATCACCTTCAAATGGTTCTTTGCTACAATAAGCATGAATGCCATGAAGAGCCCAAAACTTTACCAAACGAACAGATATACATCACGCGTAGGGGTGCACGATTAATCATGATTTCACAAAAATATAGGGGTAAATCGACCCATCCATTGCGTTTGGGATATCGCCACGATTACAGTCATGTGTTTTTGTGTACTTGCGCAGCTTGACCGTGAAGCACTACTCTTTGATCAGTAGTTAGTGCTACCTTGTCTGAAATCAAGACGAGTTTTAGGTGCTTATAACGTGCAAATGAAAAAGCAACACCTGTCAATCATCATTATAAATATAAGCATTTTCTGGAACTACATGGTGTTGTACGGAGTACCCTCCGTCTATCAGATGCATCAGCATTAAACAGCATTTCAATGAAGAACTGCACAAAAACAATTGCCTAATCGCATGCGGTTAATTAAAGATTTATCGTGCAGCCCTAATCACGCATGATATAAACGTGTACTAACAAAACACCTGAGAATAAGATTATCAGATTTCCCTCCGATACTGACTGTGATAACATGTGGCTTAATGCAGGATCCTCTAATCGAGGCTTGGAGGCAAAATCATGCTACAACATGTAGGGCGGACGCAGCTTTCACGGAAAACACAAGCAGCCAAAGGAGTGGCAGCCGCACGCTCCCAACGGCCTCCTTACCGTGAGCTTGAGCAAAAAGCAGCGTGAGGTTAACAGAGGGTGTTGTTCGCAGAGGTGGCCTACATATGTGCCTTTAAATTAGCCACCATCCGAACCACACCACTGCATCTATCAGCAACAGCTGATGGACTACATGACTACGCCCACCCAGAGCAGGATGGACAGGTGGTGAGTGAGCGCCGCATAGGCCTGTGGGAGGAGAAGGGATGGGTGATGTGTGCATTAGGAAAACCGCAAGACTCGGCTGGTACGTCGATACACGCACGCATGCAGACTTGCTGAGCCTACCGACTGGTCTCACGGAGGCACACTTGACAGCTGCCGGCATACCAGAAGTATTCGGGGAAACAGGAGGTTTGGGGGAAAAAGTGCTGTGGACAAAAGATACAAACAAATGTTTATCAGTTGGTTACTTTGTTTCTATGGTCTGGCAAACGGGGTTATGTGACTAATGGAAAATAGGATACGTGGTATAATACATTATGTATACATATGCTAGTCAAAATCTGTAGATTGGCTTCAGTTCAGGACAGGGCCCGCAGCGCATCTGGCACGAGTCCACATTAAAGCCTCACTATATATTTTGAAACCTACTTGGCTGCTATATTCCTGTCTCTCCTATTCACGGTCAGACCACCACACGTTTCCTTTGCATTTATACTATATAATTTCCCTTTCATAGAACATAAAGAAAAAAGTTCCAACGCGCACAACCTCCCTAAAAGGCCTTTTTTAAATTCCTGTCATGTAAATGAAGGCATTTGGTCATATCTAGACAATCTATTGATTAATGTGCAAAAATGTGATTGGGGAAATCAAAAATAGGTTTTAGATAATCTGTCTGAAAATCACACATGAAGCTGTTGTAATGTGACAAATGGCGAGTTGCTAAAATCCACAGGTATCCACAGCCTACAGTTATTGCTATATTGCGTGTTGCTTTCAGATGATGCATTATATTACTGGGTCAAGCTGAACTGTACCTAACTTACGTAAATAGACTTTTGACTTTCAACATAGAGTCCACATTTGAGCGGTCAACCAATCAGATTGGAACTTGCCATTTTATGAAAAATCTTGCTGGATGAACAATTAAGGGGTTTTCTGCATGCATGCAAGTCACAAACCAACTTTAAATGACACAAATAAGTCTTGGGTCAAATGTTGCTGAAAAGAAGACTTTGTGTGTGTGTGTGTGTGTGTGTGTCATGTGAAACTATGCCAAGCAACAGAAATAGCCACAGATGCTAGCATAGATTCCATATAGGCCAGATCTAAATTTAGGTGATGTGCTTTAAAAACTATTATTCCAGAGAGAACATGACTTTAAGGCAATTAGAAATACAGACACAACCACGATCGATTAACCAGATAAAATGAAACTGATCAATATATTGTGCGTTATTTATGGTTAAAAGGGGTGCCACTTTATATCTATGTGTTGCATTTTATGGTATAAAAAGCGATTAAGATATGTGAACATTGCCCTGCGTCAACTTATGTTGAATGCTTAATTTTTTACTTCAACTAGTTTAAGAGGTTAACTCTGGGTTTAGGTTTCTTAAAGGACCATTGTGTATTTTTTAGCAGCATTAAGCTGTGAGATGGCGAATTGCAACCAACGGCTCACTCCATCCCCCCTTCTAGTCAAAGCACACGGTGGCTGACAAAGGACTAAAATGTCATTTTTTTCCCCGGATGAGATAACGTACTTACGAAGCGTGCTCTGTAGAGCAGTTTGTCTGTTTAGTAGGGGTGTGACGAGACCATAATCCCACGAGACTGAGTTCACGAGAACGTCTTGTACTTTATGAAACAAATCAAACATCCATTTCAATTGAATTATATTGTGCAGTAATAAACATTATATAAATACTGCAAAATGGTTTGTCACAGACTCAACTGACAGGAAGTAATTGCACAAAAATGATGCTAGGTTTTCTTAACAGGTGCAGCTGTGGTTGTTTTCTCTATATTAGTTTGCATAGTGCTCATGTTAACAAAGCTGGCAATCATATGACACTATCAATCCTCCTTCCTCCACTGACTGTACCCTCATAGCCTTAAGAGAAACAGTTAAAACTACTTCAAGGAGTAGTTAACTTTCAAAATACATTTTAATGATCATTAACTCACCCCCATGTCTTCCAAGATGTTTATGTATTGGTTTCTTTAGTCGAAAAGAAAATTAACGTTTTTGATGAAAACATTCCAGGATTTTTCTCCATATAGTGGACTTCAATGATCTCCAAATGGTTGAAGGTCAAAATTACAGTTTCAGTGCAGCTTCAAAGGCCTTTAAACGATACCAGACGATGAAAAAGGGTCTTATCTAGCGAAATTATCTATCAATTTCGCAAATGCTAAATTGACAAATGCTTGCCATGCTCTGTTCTGCGATGTGCATTAATGACTTCACGTAATACATACTAGCTTTCCTGTAGCTCAGTGGTAAGAGCATTGCACTAACAACGTAAGACTCTGGGTTGCAAATACCTATGTAAAATGTATAGGATAAAGCAATGTAAGTCGCTTTGGATAAAAGCGTCTGCCAAATGCCTAAATGTAAATGTAACATATTGAAATTATGTTAAAAAAAGGTTGCACTTGACGTAGGCAGAAGTACCGAGTCGCTGTTTACAAGTTGAACGTGCATGTTTTCAACATAATTACGTAAAGTCATGAACACACACAGCACCTTTTATTATTTTCTTAATTTTAAGTTTGTTGTAAAATTCAGCTTTATTTTTAGTGGGAGATCTATAGAATTTTTTAATTTACATCCAAAACGTTCTTTATACCTTGAATGTTGTCAATTCTTTAAAAAAAAATCTTTCAGTTGAATTTCAGTTTCTTTTTTTACTTTTGTATCGAGAATCCGGTATGCAGTAATTGCAGATAATGTCATTTGCAGCATTGATCAATTTGTTTTCTTATGAATTCTACTTCTCAAGTATTTTGTAGTCATTCATAATGTTGCAAAGATTGAGCAATATATTGTGTAGAAGCGAAACCACCCACGTGAGCAGATATATATTCTGTTCTGCTTATCTACACATTCCAACAGTTCCACTGAGGATATCCACACGTATTTAAGACCTGAAGTATGCGTGGGTTTCACCTGTGATAACAACTCACTGTAAGAAGATACCTGGAGAGGAGCACGATGGGAAAGGAGAAGAGATGACTACATTCCCCTGGTCTGCATTTCCCTCTCAGGCCAAGCTACTGGATTTGAAGGGTTTGAATTTCAGTTCTCAAGTGTCCCGTGAGCAAGCCCGTGTCTTGTTCTCCGCTAAAGCCCAGAGGTCTATTCTCCATGCTGCGGTGTTAGTTTATCATGCAATCCACTACCATCAATCAATCCAACAGCTCTGTAAACCCCTCAATGCTTCCAAAGCCCTCTTCTTTCTGGGCGAAAGCAGGCATCTAACTCTAATCTAGCAACGCCCGACACACATTCCTGTGACAGGATTATTTGGGTCGCGTATCAATCTGTCAGAGTTGAATCCCATAGCGGGCACGCATCACGGCTCATCTGGAAACAGAGAGCAAGTGATGATCACAAATATTGAATGGGGAATTGTGGGTTAAAGAAAAGAGACACTCACAGCAGAACATTTGCATTTTTATTTCCTGAAAAGTATCTAGTCGCAACTACAAATGAACTTCTGATGGATCCTTCAGGGGGAAAAAATAGGAATGTTCATTTAAACTGTCAGGTGGGTGAGCCCACACTACCAAGACATGCAGATCATGACTTGTATAATTTACCCAAAAAATCTCCACTATTATGAGGATCAGTCTGTGGCTTCTCGAAATACAACTGCAACATACAGTAGGTGTAACTGCTGAAAAATAAATACTTTGGAAAAATGTGATGGTCTTATCCTCAAGCTGGCTTGTCGACAGCTTACGTTAGTCCTAATGCACTGGTGAAAAGACTGAACCAAATAGAACGATAACGGTTGGCCAGTTTCAGCAAAACCGGAGCAACTTGTACAGATAAAAACCATCTACTGACTGCCGTGACTGAAAGCACGTTGGCAAATCGGATCAGGACAGATAACGGGACAAAGTCAAGCCTCCTGTAAAACATGACAGGTATTTAGTTCATTGCCTCATCTGTCTAACTCTAAAGGAACAGCACAAGAGGAAATTACAATGTGTTGATCTCGTAAGCCTCACTTACAGATTACACAGTGAGAAAATTAAACCATAAACCCACTGTATTTCCTGAATGTGAGATTATATTATTTTTGTGCCACAATGCTTATTCTGGAAAAGATGAATTTATTATCCGTACACTCTGAGGTGACTGACAGATTCATCAGAAATATGATGTTGGTGACATGAATCATGACTGCTACTACCATGGCAACAATCACAAACTATCACTCTACAGCACTACAGAGCTGTCTTCATATGGTTAAATTCAACATGCAAAGTAATGGAAGCGAATGGGGCTTCAAAAATCACTGCACCTTGCTAATAAATCCCTATAGCCTTATGTATTCTTAAAAAAATTCACTTGCATACAAAGATGAGTATGCACCATGTCTTTTTTAGTTTCTCAGTTAGTATAGATGAGCTAAACTAACAATATATTATGAGGGTCTGTAGTAGAAATAACAAGCTGTGCTGGTGACAGAATGAGATCTTGTTTTCATTATATTAGCCATTTGTCTGTTTCTGGCCAAACTATAAATCAAGTACCAATGGCTTGTGAACTACAAGCCAATGTTTTGATGTTTGAGTTTATAGGTCTCAATACTATTTACATGGCAAAGGACTCAAATGTGAAATGTTCAACTTTGCACTCAGTTCCCTTGCTTTAACTTTGCCATTGGGAAAAACATGCTGGCATTTGAAAAACGACCCACTTCGGCAGGGGGAAGGATGCTTAAATCACGAAATACTAGATAGCATGCATAGGTAATGTTATCAGACTGTATGCAAAAGTGCCCCAGGGTTTTGTTCTAGGACCAGTCTTAATGCCAACTTAACATACGGAGTTGCTTTGAATGAACTGTAAAACTGTTCCCAGATCAGTCTATTGAAGGGCATCCTCATCCAAAAAGCCACTGAACGGCCTGTTCCCATGGCAGATGGTCGACCCAGGTAGGAAATAGACAGATGAGCCTCCCCCTGTTTTGCAGAAAGCAGAAATCTGTTCCTGTCCTCAACGCTTCCGACACAATATACTTTTGTATATTTGTAGTACATTGTGTCCTTGAAACAACCCGTCCAAAACATATCCAAACTGAAGAAAAGGAAAACAGAACATGGACATTACCCTCACTTATAAAAACACTGAGTTCAGACAGCCACAACTTATGAAGAAAACAGACTTGCACCCTGGAGGATGTTTTACGATAAAACATGTTGCCAGGGAAAAACAACCCCTCATACACTTTCACAATTTATTTACTTGTTCAAAGTTGATATGCGAGTGCACTACATTCGTAGCTATAAGTTATGTTTTGTCACATTTTAATGAACATCATATTTAGAGTTATTTTTCATCACTTCAGCCATCGATGCTAAATTCCAGGAAAACCTACAAAGAATATATTCAAAGACCCACAGAATTTAAATACTGAACGGTCTAATGATGATAGATGTTCAATGTTTTGATGAGCTCATATTAGCATTTAGTTGGCTATAAAAAGCCACTGCCTTAGGCGCAAGACCACAGTGGTAAACACTAAAGGGCAAATTGACCAAACAGTTGTTGACAGTTACTCATTGCAGTGTCCAAACTGAATTCAGCACTGAATTCTTGGACGTCTTTCTGCCCTTACTTTATTTGCATAATGCCTTTTGTAAATTGGTTGCTAAAACAACAGTAATGTGTGAAAATAAACAATGCTGTCAGCATGTGCGTTTCCATCCAAAATGTACAGTCCAAACAGAGAAGGTGGTTTTAGCAATTCAAGTCAAGCATGATGCCAGATGAAGTTCCACCGACCTGAAGCAAATCCCAAACCTGCTTTCTTGAGTTGTGGATTTAAAAATCATGCAGGACAAAAGCTATACATGCATAAATGTAAAGCAAAAATGCACAGATTCAGGCCACATCGTAAATCAGGGCTGGGACATCTCTTTGTGCTCTGGACTATTAAATGCTTAATTGCTTGTCCCAGCAGTCCACACCTTCACACAATGAACACATCGAACCGACTGGCAAATCTATTCAACTTATGGAGAAATGGGATTCTCAATGGGCTATGTGGGGGGTTCTTTAGATTCATAGCGGAGACTGCATGTGGACCCATAGAAGATGTTGCAAAAAAGCCTCTTCACTGATCACTTAAAGGAACAATACAGGGTTTTTAGTTGAGATGAGTCACGAATTTCGAATCTTCGATTAGTTTATTTAATTATAGAATTTCGAATAGTCTGTGCGATCTTAAAAAAAATCGCCATGTTTTCACGCGTAAAGGCCTGTTTATACACGAGCCTGGCTCCGCTTTGCGAGCCTCCGCTGACCGCGGACTCCCCAAACGGACGAGACATTTATACTTGACACGTTCGGCGTTGAGATATTCTTTGAAACGACAGGGGGCGCCCAAGCGAAATCGTCCTGTAAATCCGCAGGAAGTAGAATAAAAGTAGGAATTTTACCTGAATTACGTCAGATCATTCAGAATGGCGTCTTTCGAGCAGCTGCTCGACAAGGAAACGTAGGAGATGTTGTGTTGTTGCTACTATAAAAAAAAAGGACGAAAAAGGAGATGGAATGTTCGCCCACTGCATGCCACAAAACGTGGAGATGTAGAATAAATCGCTCTTGTGAAGCAGATGCGTGTGATGGACGGGGAAATGCATTTTGAACTATTGTTTGTTGATTTAATACATTTTTACATCAAAATTTTTGTTCACTCTTTCATTTCTGTGCATAATGCAAACACATTTCTACATATTGTTGGTTAGGGACTGCTAAATGTACATTGCCATAGATTAACCCATTGGATAGTTATTATATCATGAAATCGCTCCGAACTGTTAATAAATGCCGCCATTCGGTTAATATGGAGATGGTGGTCTACTGGGTTAAACCACTGAACTGGTAAATCAAAGGTTGCTGGTTCAATCCCAGCAGCCACCACCAGTGTGTCCTTGAGCAAGACACTTTACTCCATGTTGCTCCAGGGGGATTGTCCCTGTAATAAGTGCACTGTAAGTCGCTTTGGATAAAAGCGTCTGCCAAATGACTAAATGTCTAAATGTAAATGTAATATGTTTTAACGCGTTTTAAGGCTGGTCTAAAATCTTTATGGCTTTAATATATTTTCTTTGATCAATCACACAGTTCTTTTAGTTGGTATAAATGTGCATGCTCATATTTTACAAGGAAATGTCCTAGCATTATGAGCGGTTGATGCTGCTCGACGTACTGTTAATAAGTGCCGTCATTGGGTTGCTAATATATAAATGTTTCAGCACGGTATTTTAATGTATGGCTTGATGTAAGATTGTCTATTTCATAATACATAAAGCAGTGTGCCGTCATACGGATTTAAAGCGTAAATGTTCTCTCTCTCTCTCCGTTTGTGTGTGTGTGATACTGTAAATGCGTCCATGTGGGGGAGGGGTGCGAATTTCGAATAATTTTCGAATAGTTCTCATCGATCTACGAATATTATTTTTGCTTTAAATGCCCATCCCTAGGATCTATTGACAGAAATGCAATATAATATACAAAACTATTTATTCAGAGGTGTATAAATATCAGACATAATGAACATTTATGTTTCTAATACATTAGAATAAGCTGTTCATATCTACATACAGAGCGGCCCTACATACATTGAATTTGCCGCCATGTTTTGTACAGCAGCCCTAAACAGACAAACAACTGTAGAATGCATGTTTCTTCCCCCTTTACCCTGCGTAACAACATATCTTGGTTCTAACAAACGGTAAAAACAATGTTACTCACACACTTATCTTAATCAAAGCAACCTCATCGGGGGTGATTTTAAGACAATCTTTCTCTTCAATGACCATCTAGTGGAAAGTATCGTCTAGACATCTAGGAGTAACTAGTTATATCTGCTAAAAGCCTTAGTAACACGGGTCCTAGAAAAACTTTATACAATTAAAGCAGGTCCTAGCTCCTGCATGACTTTTATACTTCCCAAAAAATCCAAAGATCTTTTATTTTATGTAATAAATAAGACATCGCTCTTTCTAAGGTCTTTCTAATGCCTGCATGATCTCTTCCCTGCGTCAACATGAGAACAACATCTTTTTGTACCATGGTGGCCACTGTGTTTGGCCCATGCGATTTGTTGCAAATCCTTAATACAACAAAAACTGTGCCTTTAAAAAAACAATTTAATAAAGATATGCATTCCTATAAATACATGACATATTTAATGTAACAATATAAGCATATACAGTGTAGCGAGCCAAGCAAGAAAAACACATACATTCGTAAATACACATTTATACATACATTCATTCATCCGTATACACATGCATACATGTACATATATACAGTATATGTATATTTTGTATATGAACTCACACACACACACACACAACACAACACAACACAACACAACACAACACAACACAACACAACATTTACATTTAGTCATTTAGCAGACGCTTTTATCCAAAGCGACTTACAAGTGGGGTAGGTAATGGAAGCAATTAGGACATCATAAGTACAACAAAAGCATAAGTGCAATCAAAAATAAGGTTCATATAGTCCAACACAGTATACAGAATCATTCATACATTTTTTTTTTTTTTTTAAAGAAGAGAAGAAAAGAGTAGAGAAGAGAGTTGAGTCAGAACAGATCAGTCAGATGTCAGATGTTGGCGGAAGAGATGTGTTTTCAGGCGTTTCTTAAAGATGGCTACAGAGTCTGCAGATCTTGTAGCAGCAGGCAGATCATTCCACATAGGTGGAACAGATCCGGAGAAGGTGCGCGAGAGAGATTTTTTACTTTTATGGGATGGCACCACAAGACGCCGTTCGTTTGCAGATCGTAGGGATCTGGCGGGTACATATGTCTGCATTAGTGAGTGAAGATAAGGTGGTGCCAAACCAGTCGTGGTCTTGTAAGCCAGGAGCAGAGTCTTGAATTTAATGCGAGCGACTATAGGGAGCCAATGTAGCTTAATGAGTAGAGGAGTGACGTGTGCCCTCTTCGGTTCATTAAAGATAACTCTTGCCGCAGCATTCTGGATCATCTGTAGAGGTTTGGTTGTGCAAGCTGGAAGTCCTCCCAGTAGTGCATTGCAGTAGTCCAGTCTGGACAGGACTAGCGCCTGTACTAGGATTTGCGTAGCATGCTCCGATAGGAAGGGTCTAATTTTCCTGATATTGTAGAGGATGAATCTACAGGACCGGGCGGTGCTGGCAACTTGATCTGTGAAGTTGAGCTGATCATCGATCACCACTCCCAGGTTTCTTGCCTTTCTGGAAGGTGTGATGGTTGATGAGCCCAGTTGAATGGAAAGGTTGTGATAAGTCTTTATATCAGCCGGGATTACAAGCAGTTCTGTTTTTGAAAGGTTCAGCTGTAGGTGATGGCCGTTCATCCAGAGTGAGATGTCGGCTAGGCAAGCTGAGATGCGTGCAGAGACAGTCGGATCGTCAGGGCGAAAAGACAGGTAGAGTTGTGTATCATCCGCATAGCAGTGATAGGAAAAGCCATGTTTCCTAATGACAGAGCCTAGGGATGTCATGTAAACAGAGAATAGCAACGGACAAAGCACTGAGCCCTGAGGAACACCTGTGTCAAGATGTTGGGACTCAGACACCTCACCTCTCCAAGATACACTAAATGACCTACCTGAGAGGTAAGACCTGAACCATTGTAGCACCATTCCGGAGACCCCCATAGCCTTGAGAGTGGACAGGAGGATGTGATGGTTAACAGTGTCGAAGGCGGCAGATAGATCCAGTAGGATGAGAACAGATGAGTTGGAGGAAGCTCTTTCCAGTCTCAGGGCTTCAATGACAGAGAGCAGCGCAGTCTCAGTGGAGTGACCGCTCTTGAACCCAGACTGGTTGCTGTCCAGGAGGTTGTTCTGGACGAGGAAGGATGAGAGCTGGTTACATACAACACGTTCTAGAGTTTTCGCAGCGAAGGGGAGTAGGGATACCGGTCTGTAGTTTTCTAACAATGCAGGATTAAGAGTAGGCTTCTTTAGTAGTGGGGTAATACGGGCCTCTTTGAAGAGTGTAGGAAATGTGCCATCACAACACAACACACTTTCTGTTTCAGTATCTAATTTTAAGTTTTCCATTTGTGTTACGAAAACTGAAAAGGAAGTTCTTCTGGACCAGTGTTGTTTGCGTCTTGCAAAATCGTCTGGTTTCAGGTGCCACTTTAGGTCGCTAAAATGGATAAGCCATTCAGCTAAATTGAGTTCACAGTTAACTCATGTACACAAAAGTACTTGAACTTTATATCCTCCATAATGCACTAGAATACATCTGCAATTACCTTTTATACTATAGTAAATTGGAAAATGATGCATGTATGGCTCACTAATGGTCCATTGTTCACTAGAGAGAACATTTATTGACATGCTTATTAAAGCTTTCAGATTTATCTAAACGTTCAAAGTCTGTAGTGCTACTGAGCACCTTCAACACCACCCCCCCCCACCACCCCCACCACAACCACCACCAACTGAACCTTAACCTCACAAATGAAATCGGAGCATTTCTGGCCACGGTTCATTTGGCTTCGTTCTAAACACACAACAATGATTTACAAGTTCATTTCTAAATCATATTCTGACGCAGGAACTGCGGGACAATCGCCACGTGCTGAAAAACGGTCGCTGTTGGACACAGGTCAGAGTCTGAAGGGGGTTATACGGAGGACGCCGTATGTAATTGGTTCAGTCTAACTACAAACACATGCACGATGTTACGGATTATAAAGTCAATAAAAATGGCAATGTATGTCTAGCCAGCAACATTAAAACATGGTCATTACCTTCACACCCAACCAGCTACTGTTAACAATCCTGCAAGACCAACACAGGGGTCAGTAACGGGCCGCTAACCGCCTCATTACCAGATTAAGAATGCTTTGCCAGCCATGTGTATTGTTAAATGACTGCAAATGGTTTTCAATTAGAGGTACTCTTAGAGGGGATGAAGACCCGTGTCACATCTGCCCTCTTTCCAGCTAACACCACATAGCTTTAAGGCTATTCCCTAGTTTTCCCATTTCCTGCAAACGAAGGTCAAAGTAAAGATAAAGGTTTATAGTCACTTTCCCAATCTATTCGTTGAACATACTTCCCTTATATCATTCATGTTGGTATCAAGATACTAAACAAATTATTTAGGGATTCCATTTGACCATGATTAGAACATTTATACATTACATTACATTTAACAAATATAGCCATCCATTCACATATCCCAAATATCTAAAACTTTGTGCATTATTTTCTTTCCCTCAGAGGTATGCTGTTTTAACATTTCATGGAGACAGCTGAGAGCCTCGCCTGTCACTGAGGGGCCTCTCTAGACTTCTGCTATGTCTGACTATGACTCAGGAATGCAAGAAACCCTGAAAATGAACCCACACACTTTTACCACAGCCTTAGGTTTGAGCTAACACTCCCATCTGACCCTCTCTGCTGCCTCAGGACCGTCCTCGTGGGATATTCCCGTGAGGATTCTTCTGGAGTTGCCATTAGACTTTCATAGTAACATTGTTTTAGGGGTAGTAACGTTGTCCTCCTGGGTTTTGCAATGGAGGGTGAATTTCAGTGATGGCTCTGTGACTTCAAATAATAAAGGATTTGAATTGGGAACAGGATAAGAGAGATTCAAAAATAAAGGCAGAGACTTCAACCACAACAAGAGGTTTGGTTTCAGTCATTTCTTGCCAATGAGTCACTATGTCAAACCATTTTTGAAAAACCGGCTGGGTGGAAATAATCTGGGTTCCAAGGAAAACATTTGCATTTATGCATTTGGCAAACATTTTAACCAACCAGCATTCCAGCCAGCTTTACCCATACATGCATTCCCTGGGAATCGAACCCGTGGTCTTTGGTTTGGTAGCATAAGCGTTTGGTAGAGAAGGACGGCGGTAAAATGAGGCAGGAGATGGTTTTTGGGACAGCGCCCATCAAATCAGGAGAGAATCTTGGATAATGTGCTCATTCAAATAAAGCATTAACATAAACTCTGGATGGGATGATCCTTCATTTTACACGCAACCACATCCATCAGTGCTGGGCATTCTGGGTATTTATTTAATCTCATCTGACTTGATTATGATGAAACTGCGTTGAGATGGCATACTTCAACACTGGCCTCTTCATCAGCAAAATCTTGTTTACGGTAAGCATGTTATCACTCGCGGCATTTCATATGAAGTCAATTATGACGAGGGATTAGATAGCTACAGGCATGCGGTCTGCCGCGTGTTCCTTAAAACTATTCTAAAACACACTGCCATGGCTCAAGCAGCATTTCACCTTTGTTCATCGACCACGACAAAAGCAAACAATACTGATTTAGAAACACAGCGAGAATGCTTTTTATCTGTACTGGAAAAACACAATGAGAAGATTTCCTGATCTAAATCACAAAGCTAAAAAAACAGTGTTGTTTTTCACAGTACACCATCATGTTTTTGCGGCACGTACATCTAAAGAACAATGCAACTTGTTCAAACTGCACATCAGATGTTGAGGAAACAAACCAAATACATAATTAAAGCCACAATTCAGAAAAAAACAACACTGAAAAGTCTCCAAGAACACATAGAGGTATCACACACCACATAGATGAATCGCTTTTCAAAGACTTTTAAAGATACAGAGAGGAACAGGTTTTCCTTGAAATGTGATCGTCTTGGATGAGTTTGAGCTCATCGTAGGTGCTGAAAGAAGTGCAGCGGGCTGCGCGAACAACAACACACACTCTTTTGGCTGAATTTGTTTACCCTGGTTCTTGTGAAGCTATTTATATGCACAATGACTTAACTGTGAAGACCATGTGAATAGAGATGTGTAACTTTTGGGATGTTTGGGACAAGTGGCAAGCCAAAACAAAAACCTGGTAACCATTTTTAATTTAGGTAACCAAACAATCGCGGTACAATAGAGGTGAATGGGAAAATTGTTAAGGATTTGTCAAGTGTAAATGGAAAATTGCCTTTAGTTGTTTCTTGTTATTGCGTTATCTTACTCTACAGTATATGCTTGCTTATTTCTGTTAATCAAAAAGGTAAAAAAGAAAGGTTGCTTTCATTTTGCTTTCAGCTTGGAAAATGATAAATAAATAAAAAAAATCATAATAAAACAAATTCAAGTGCTTGTTACATTTATTCTGGGACAAAGCGACTCGAAATGGAGAGGGTCACAAATATTATGCCGTAATAACACACAAAAAGTATTATAATAGGAAAAATATAATTCTGTAACACTTGCTAACATTTGGCAAAGCAATCACAAATCCCGTTTAACATCACATGCTACTATTTATCAAAGTAAGTAAGTATATACATAGGATTGCTAGGTGCTTGATACACAAATAAAGTTTATTTAACAGGAAGGAAGGCACGCAGCCAATGGTGTTTCACAACATAAGCGAACGTAATGACGCAACCAGTTATAAGACACAAAAAGCCAAAACCATTTCACAATCGAAGCTGACGTTCCGGCAGCAATTTTTTCAAACTGTGCGCTGTGCACGTACACAAAATACCATGTACACCCAGTACAGGTCATGAATGATAAAAACATGAGAAAGTTGTCCCGTTCTGCTAACATTACTCCACCTTCATACATTTGTGTCATTGTCACGTCTAGAGGAATCAAATCGTGACACTGACATGCTTTTTCGTGAGGACCGGCATGTAACACGCTTTGGCGTGATACTGGCTTGCATTTTATTCTTACGAAAAAATCAAGATGAAAATATTTGAGAACTTTTTAAGAAATGTTTGACAATCGCATACAGGAACATACTTACGAACTTTCTATAATGTATCTCAAGAACAGTCTTATATTTGGTCTAAAAAACAGTTTTGTGAATCCGGCCCCAGAATAGCAAAGCATCATTCGGATCTTAAAACATAGTTATACTAAATTATTCTACTACATGTCAAACCGATTTAGACATTATTACATTTGTGGCTAGATAACAATGTGAGTGCAGCAAAGAAGCGATCACTCACTACTGTGATGACAGCTCTCAGGTCAGAGGTTAAGCCCCATGATAATATCATCTTCCGGCGCTACAGCAGTCAATATATGAGGGACTGTATTCTGGGTCTGTATTGCAATAGGCAGTGACTATAAATTTCATAAACCTAGTTGGCTGTACAACGGAGCTGCACATATTACGATTTGCTTACAGCCGCCCATTCCATCCTGTGAAATGGGGTACATGTGAAACTTAACTTGGGATGGAGACAATTGCAGATAAGCCCCAATTAACTACGGGCAAAAACCAGGCCTCACTTTGGATCACATTTATCTCAAAGCCATGACTTCATGCCCATTTGTTCCAACCTCTATCATTTGGCATAAGCAGGGGTGAAGACTCAACCCCACAAAGCTCACAATGGACCCACTGTTGGGCCGTACAGTAGCCTGAATGGGCGGCCCAGTTCGAGCCTCCGTCTTCACAATGGAACAGAATAAAGTTGAAGCATTAACACAGACCCGAACGCACACAAGGCCACTTCAATCTGCCCACGGGGAGCATTTAGACATTCAGAGGAAAATGATCTGAGGGTAATCAGTATAGATGGAAAAATGAATGGGCTTCAGTGTTCACGCAAATAGTGAGCAGACGGGCGGCTTTGAATTTTACTTATGATCTGCTGAGTGTTAAAGTGTCTGCCATTGTGATTTTCGAGTTTAAGGTTCACTATAAAAACCTCAAGGTAGATATTGTACTTGAAGGAGAGGTCACTGGTTACATGTTTTGACAGTAAGACTTTGCCCGGCTTGAGACGGATGATTTTATCTCTATGCCTCCGTTTAATTATTTAATCAAATCTGTGAAAATTGAGTTTAATAATTAATGGCCTTGTGGTAAACAAGTCATGACGCATTAAGAGAAGGGGAGAGAAAATCTGGACATCTTTTCCAGGTTATGAATACATCAAGCATGATGACGCCGTTGAGAAACGTTTCAGGACGTTAAATCTGATAAAAGAGCGAAAAACTTGAACAAAGAAAATGATTCCATAACAATGAGAGGATTGTTTTTTTCACAAAGAATTCTTCACAGGATTCCTTAAAAATACCAAAATAACAACATCACGCACTTCAAACTTTAAATCACCGCTTGGACAGCAAAGATAAGAATAAGTTGATACTGTTAATCTCCACAAATCCTTCGTTTCAAAAACATACTCATTCGATGACAAGCAAAGCCTTGATAGGTGCCAAAGAAAACACGTCAATGTTGAAACTCTCTCTTGAGCATGTCAGCACATAACGAACACGCTTCACGTGTGACAGATTTTAAATCTCAGGGTTGTGCACAGGCATGCAGGCTCTTAACACGTAAGAAAGTGCACTATTTCTTTCAAGAGATGACAGTTTAACATCTCTGTAGATCAGGCTGTAAGTAACATGTGAAACATGAATTATTCATGTGACCTATAAATAAAGAATGTATAGAATA
Organism: Triplophysa bombifrons; assembly: GCA_029783895.1. NCBI lineage: Eukaryota > Metazoa > Chordata > Actinopteri > Cypriniformes > Nemacheilidae > Triplophysa > Triplophysa bombifrons. Next base: position 13,860,320 of record CM056455.1, read on the forward strand.
TAAGATATTTATATGACCCAAATTAGCCAGCCCAAGCTGTATATCCATTTTCAAATATATATGCGCATATAGAACAAGCTACATAAACTACACAGTCGCAGAAAAAATTAAGAGAGCCTTTCAAAATTATTTTATGTGTAAATTAAAATGAACATTTTTGTTTAATTATGTGAAATACCAACAATATTTCTTCCAAATTTCTATTTGGATTTATTTGCAGAAAATAACTATTTTTTCATACCTTAAATAATGCAAAAAAAACCACATTCATATTGAACACAAGAACATGTATTTAGTAAAAGTTCAAAACATTTTTTTTCATGTAATAACCATTTAAAGTTTGTTTTGTTTCTTTTCATGCTGTCTTTCACATTGCTGTTGGATGATTTTGTCACTCCCGAGGTTTGATTTTGTTAATATTAAACAGACACTGCTTGTTATGGCCACGACACATCTAGAAATGCTTATTAAATAAAAAAATTGGAAAGGTCTCACTAAGACGCATGATTCTGTAATTAAGTTAATCAGTAACCATATCTAATAAACCAGTCTATTGATCATGTCACATCAAAATCATGTTTATATTCCCTAATATTTCCCTTTTTATGCGTCACAACAAAAGCACCGACAACACTGCACCGGGACACTTATTTATAACCTGAAAGTGAAACAGGAGTGTAATGCTGCTCGAGCACGTACATCTCAAACTCCAGAGGTCAGATTCCACTTCCAGCATTTCTAACTGACATGAAACATGTATATAAACAGACTAGTGGATTATGGGTAAACATACACACAAATACATTTGACAGTCTTAAAGTCTGTGCAGTGGAAAAACAAAAAGGTGTAAAAAAACTGCTTTTACAGGTAATAACTGCTGAACATAGATCAGACGCCACTCAAGGTGTCATTACCACACATTCCCACAATCCACTGCTGTGTGGCTTAATATAATCCTGCTTTAATAACCCCAGCGGGATGACATTTTGATATATCTTTTAACACCGTATCATCAGATTGAAATGAGATGGCATGTCATTTTCTGTAATTATTCACCAAATATTAATGATGTGATGTTTAACGCAAATGGGCAAAGTGTATGAAATAAGTAAAGCTGATGAAATAAAGAGGCCTCATCCCCTAATCCCAAACCCCCACCATCCCATTTCCAAACCTCTTAAAAATCCAAATATGTTGTCATGGTGACAGCCTCAAACCCCCAATCTGTTTTTTCAAGTGCCGAATATAAAAGCAAGCTCAGATATTTGAAAGACAAAAGTGGCAGCCATGATTGAGGCACTGTCAACTCCACCCATGCTCATTCAGACAAATCAGTACCGGCGACAATATCCCCTGAATTTCCTTTCAGACGATCATGAGAATTGTGTGAAATGGGTTCATGCAATGACATGTATGTACGATACATATCTGTGCATCTGTCACTCCCACAGGCTTAGCAAAACCAACAGTCATTAACCCATCGAAAGAAAAACGCCAGTGGGGGGTGCATGTGTGTGGTGAATAAATCATCAAGCTCTCTTCCCTCCAAACAGATCCTAGATGTGAGCTGATAACAGGCATAAAGGCTTGAAGATTTAATTAAACATGTACGTTCTACATTCAGCGGAAATTAGCAATTCGGCAGCGCAATTGTTAGGCAGATGTGACATCAGTGAGGCAACAGCTGAGTTATGAAAGTGAATCGAACAGGGAGTGATCCTGGCCGCACAAACACACACACAATTTCCATTCGGTTGCTATGGAGACTGCTGCATGCCTCTGAGATTCGATGCCGCGAGGAGGTCACACCACCTTGTTGCTTTACCTTGCAGAAAATCGAGACGGTGTTTATGAATGCGTAACACATTCAATGAAGAATACGAAAAGAGTAGAATAAAGACAAAGGAAAAAGGTAAGTGTTATGTGCCCAATGACCTGTATCTAGAGACAACATGTGGTCTAACCTGAGACTCCTAGTTTTTGTTTGCTATGGGTAAACACCCAGTAATTCAATAAAACCGACATATACTGTATAGTTGAGCGTGGCCCTTGGAGAGCATCACTGCTATTGTGGCTCTTTTTAGTCAGTTTTGGCATCTCCACATTTTCCACTGCACCAACCTGGAAGCTGTTAAATGAATGTTTTATTTCAATGTCTGTGTTTAATGTTTAAGTCATTGGCATTTACATTTTGTCTTGCTCAATTCCTATGGTGCAAAACTGAAATACATTCTTACGTGTCATCAAGTCTAACTTGCGACAATGAAGAATGACATGGATGGCAGCCAACGATACTGTCAATGTGGAGAAGACCATCTGAGTTTACACTGCAGACCTGTTTCACCAGGTTACATCAGTCAGTGAAGAGGCAATATGACGAGAGACAGAGAAAGGGAGAGAGATGACAGGGAGCTCCAGAGCTCTGAAGGCCAGTGATGAATGAAAGTGCTTTATAGGTGACTATTAATAGGATTGTGTGGAGATCTGGGTGTGGAGATCAAGACTGAGGCTACTTCAGACACTGGCCTTTTACCGTAGGAGGTACCCTTCTCCTTTTACAATTCTTTTTTATATTCTGTGGCATTGAATTTCATATTTGACATCAACATATGTGCAAAATATACAGTCAGCCGATCATTATCTCAAAAAAAGTACTTAGTAACTAGAAGTTACTTTTCAAAAACATAATGCACGACCTGAATACACTATAAAGCAATATACCTTTCAGCCTAATTCTATTCTTCCTGCATATTCCATCATCCATCAAACGTCATTGTCACTCGCCTCACGACTCACGAGACAGTCTCACAAAACAAAATCACGGTTAAGTAACGCAGCCTGCTTGCGGGGAAAGTAACAGTAATCTAATTACTGTTTTTGCAATTGTAATCTCTTACTTTACTCGTTACTTGAAAAAAGTAATCGGATTACAGTAACTTTACTTCTAACGCATTGCTGCCAATCAGTGAACATGACACAGCTATGTAGGAAATGTTGCCCAGAAGAGTAATACAGATTAGCGGATATCAAGCAAAAATCAAGGAACTTTTGATCAAATAAAATCAAGTTGTCAAAAGATCCACTAAAACCAGTGACTAACAAAAGACATTCTTGAAGGGACCGTTGACTCAAATATACAAATTCTGTCATTATTTATTCACCCTCATGTTGTTTAAAACCTGTATATATGAAACACAGAAGGAAGTCCTCGGTGGTTTTCAGGGATGTAACGATTCACAGTGAACCAGTTGAAAATCGATTATAATATGTGATGATTCAAGCTGGTTGAGATGTTATTTGAATCGCAAAACATGTTTTGAACAGTAGGGGCCGATGTGTTTACTGCAAACTTGGAAAACATAAGTAAGGTGATATTTCTTAAATGCAAAAAATCCAAGAAAAGCCCAGTCTTAGTTAGTTTGTTTATATTAAAGAGACTTTTGCATGTATGGGTTTCTTCGTCTGTAGAAGAGAGAAACCCATACAGGTTTGGAATGACATGAGGGTGAATAAATGATGAAAGATGTTTTGTATGAACTACATCTTTAAGAGGAGACTCAAAAATCATCATCTTCCATTCCTCGAAATCTCAACCTCACTAGGACATGCATGTTGCTACGTTTTATACTACATATACCGATAAGATGCATTTGCACACAGACTGTGAAGGAAATAGACTTTAAAAGCCACTAAAAAGCACATCACTCCTAGCAAAGGGCCCAATAAAGCTGTATTTCCGTTATCTTATTTTAGCTCCTCCCTCTCTCCCTCAAGCATCTCTGCATCTCCTCCATCTGCTCACCTCGTGTGCTGGTGGCAAGGTCAGCCACTTTCTGAAAAGCGTCCAGGAACGCTGCCACTGCAACCACAGTTGTCCTGAAAAAGAAAAAAAAAATCACACACACCTGGTCAACATTTCTCCCTTATCTAAGACATTCAAATTCATGTGTACCGGGGCACCTGGTTGTTAACTTCACTCGTATGATGGTATCAAAGGTTATTTCATTGTTGGAGTTGAACGGATGTTGATGGGGGTTAATGGCTTCATAAAGAGACATTCCCTCAAGTGCTGGTTGCTAGACTTCTGTGTTCGTCTGCCAGCTGCGTACAGACTCAAAGACCCATATCATGTGCTGATAATGCACGAACCTCAAACGTAACATGACCGGGAATGCTGCACCCTTCCAGAGGCTGAATGGAAAACGAGACGGAGTGAAAATGGAAAGTCAACGCTTGCCTCGGTACTACAAGAATTCCTCCACCGCGGGTGGAGCGCCTGACATGAGCAGACAACTGTGAAATCTGATCGCGCGTTTCCACGGCAGCATGCAAAAGTTTGACTGGGAGGTCATGTGACAGACCTCATGAACGGCCGTACAACCGTGTGGGTTCAGATCTTGTTTTAGAATGCGTGACGCAAATGGCAAAACACATACTAGGCGGAGAGTGCCGCAGGCAGTCTACACTACTCAATGGCCTACGCAACATGATGTTTTGATAATTTAGAATAAACCAATGGGGCGATCAAAAAGAAACGTGTGACAGGGAGTGGTTTGATGATATAACCTGAATCGTTTAGCACTGTTACAGTTACTAAACAGTGAATTAGCTTTATAGGCAATGGTATACAAATCTACAAAGATCATAAGTACTGAAATATTGCAGATCTGCTTATCGCAATAATTTACAATAGTTGAATGATTTTAATATTTAAAGGAGTAGTTCACCTCTTGTCATTTAGAACATGTTTGACTTTCTTTTTTCTTCAGATATTTTAAACAATGTTGGTATGGTAACAGAACAGCACAGACTGTTATTAACATTCTTCAAAATATCTTCTTTTCTGTTCTGCAGAAGAAAGACAGTCATAGAGGTTTGAAATGACAAGAGGTTTTACAAGGAGTAAATGATGACAGAATTTTCATTTTTGGTAAACTATCCCTTTAAGTAAGCTTGAGTTGAGTTTGTTATCGTTTCATTTAACTTTCACCTGTAAACAATTCCAATCTTCTCCGGCATTCAGAGGAGTTGCTGAGAGATGCTGTTTCGTTTTACAAGAGAATCACAACCCTCGTGAATTCCCACACCAATAAAAACAACATCCCTCACATGACGACCAGAAGAAGCAATAAGCCAACACACTCCTTAATAATGCTAGACAGAAGTGAAGACTTAACTTATTCAATTACATCAAGGTTTGAGTGTAACAACGCAAGTACCAGAAGCAATTAAACATTAGCCGGATAACACGGGTTAATATCTTATAGGCTGGAACGTAAACAGACCCACATAAACCGCTGGAGGGCATCGGGTTCGCAAGTGAATGTGTCAAAAGCTATAAAAGCTGGAAGAAATATGGAGAAAGAAGCAGCTGCTTTACGAATCAGAGCGGGAATGGGGAAAATGGCACGTCTCGGATCATGTGCATGCTGGATTTTCAGAACCGTCGCTGCGGTCAGATCAGACAGGAAAAGAGATGCGATATTTAGCCACAAACTAAAAGGACGACCCAGTAAACAAAACTGTAATTTTGGAGCGCAGCGTCTTTAGCCTGTATTAAAGAGATGTGATTATAGAGCATGTGAGACTTGGATTTCATTAGCTACTTCCCAACAAACAACAGTACCCTAGCATTACAAAGACTGATCACAGAACAGCATCTGATGCCTGAGATGAACTTTAACCATCAACTCTTAAAGGAGAAGTACAGTTTTTCCAAAATTTAAAAGAAGGGTACCTGGGAGTATCCTACATGCGGAGACTTTAAATACAGGTCTTTACTTGAAAGCAACATTCTCTCAAGCTAACCACTAACCAAAATGTGAATATGCTCTACCCCAAACCCAAAATAAATGGTCTTTTAAAAATTAAGGGCATCAAATTTTAAAACTCTTTCTCTTTCTGCACGATCAAACCACATATTGAAAGACTTGGAGTTTAAAGATAACCAAGGTTAGTTATACGTTCAGGTTTGAGCCATTGAACATGCTGTCGGTCTGAACATGCGTAATTTCGCTCTTGACCTTTCTATTGCCTGGCCTGACCAAACAGACATGTTGTTTGCAGATGAAATTTCCCCATATTTACAACTGCCTGTGTAAACAGAGTCGCTGAGTACTGAATAGGTATGACTCACCAACAAATGAGGACGCACAGTTAAACGGGTGCCTCATGTATCTGCCATTAAAGATCTTCAAAAGCACATCTGGAGGAGCTCTTTAATGCCTAATATTGAATATCACGTTTAAATTTTAGCATGTTGGCAATATCACAGAGAATAAAGACTGCTTAAAGTTGATATTTAGCCAAGACACATCAGAGGTTCTCAGTGTGTTTGTTATAGTTGAAATTAAAGATATTTCATGGCTTGATGGAAACTCTCCATTCACAAACACACATGAAGTAAACCAATGCTGGCGATCTGCATGACTCTCTCAGTGGTGCTTAAACCGCAGCAACCTTTCAATTCCAGGGAACTAATGTAGCTATATTAACCCTTATGTGTAGCTATATTAACCCTTATGTGTAGCTATATTAACCCTTATGTGGACTTTAAAGCAAAGCTGTGAACATATGATGAAGAGTTAAAAAATTTAAAAACATGATTTTTGACAATTTAAAAACATGATTTTTGAAAACTCTTATGTTTAAAATATACAATAGTAGGTTAGCTTGCAACTAATACTTATTTGACAAATGACAACAATTTTGCAACATTTAAAGGACCAATGTGTAATTTTTATGCGGATCTATCGACAGAATTGCAATATAATATACATTACTATGTCTTAAGTGTATAAAGACCTTACATAATGAAGTGTTATATTTTTATTACCTACATACATACACGTGGGTCCCCTAACATGGAATTCGCCATGTTGTTTCTACAGTAGCCCTTAAACAGACAAACTGAGTCTACAGAGCACATATCGTAAATAAGTTATCTCCTTCAGCAAAGAAGCGAAAATGTGACGACATCTTAGTCCTGTGTCAGCCACGGTAGTGCTTCAAAAGGGATGGGTGTAGTCAGCCGTTGGTTGAAATTCGCAACCTCATCACTAGATGCCGCTACATTTCACACACAATGCAACTTATTCGCCAGTTCAAATTATAAATCATTATTAGAACTCATAATAATTTGAACTGTCAGGTGTAATTAAATTTATAACAATATAATAATACAAATTTTAAACGATTTATTAGGAGATCATTTAAAAGTTTACCTTCCCCACCAAAAATGTATTGTTTAAAGTTCAATGCAATTTGTGCAGGTGCAGAAACGACTACATCTTGCAAACATGGCTCTCATGTCTGCATTAAACTGAGGAGGGTCATGCATTCTTCACAGCTTAAGTAGAAACACAAGATCGGGCTTTAATGACAACTGCAGATCTTCACAGGCTACATATTATAGCCACAAGCTCTAAGGGTGGGCCGCATGTTTCCCCTTAACACTCCATAGGTGAACGCCACCATTTGATAAAGATCTATTAATGGTCTGCTGTATTCAGGGCTTCACTCCGTTAAAATATATTTAAAAAAAAGACAAATAACCCCAAACAGCATCACTCCTTTTCACTACAAGAGCATTGGTGATGGTAAACATGCAGGACGAAATGAAACTTACCTGAGCTGAGACTGCAGCTTCACAGCTTTGCTGATGAAGTCCTCCCAGATGGGATAACTGCTCTGTAGATGTAAAAGACAAATAATAGATTAATAAATTACCACTGCATTGTTAATGACCACAAAGAAAAACATGTCTCTTTGATGGTAACACAACGGCTTCAAAGGCCAAAAGGACAGGCTTTGTTTTCTTCATCACAAGAAAGAATTATGTAATACTAGTAAGTAAATACAGTAACCAGTTCCACAGCCCGTTACAAAAAGAAAATACTGTGATGCGACTATGGTACAGAAGTGGTATCAAGTGGCACTTTCTTACTGGGCTCTCATGTTACTGGACTACAACCACATTCATATAGCAAGATATTTACATAATACTGTTGTTGTACTTTAAATACTATTATTGTTGTTGAAAAATTTACTTAAAAAAATATAAGAAGAACAAATCTTTCAAAACATCGCTACACTATAGGAAAAGGTGGGTCAGCTTGCATTCTCAGTGGGTTTCTGAATGCACAATTATGGAACTTAATCCACATAAGGGGATACAGATAAATAGCATAGCCTTTTTTTAAAGAATTGGTCCATAATCTGATGTGCACCTGAGACCAATTAAATTATACTGATTTTCGATTATTCTGGTCTATACTACCAAATATATGGAAACCAATTCTTGAGCGTATTCAAAACTCGGAAAGGAAATACCTGTGGCACATTTGAATGTTTCGCTTCATGAGCAGACAACACAGATGTTCTTGAGGTCAAGAGCAAACCTTTTCTATAGAGCAACGAAAGAATCACCTGATCGGATTTTATTGAGCACAATGGGCAGAAAAAGATGAAATGTATAAACCAGCTCAAGTTATAACACAGACAATGCAATTGATTGCTGGCAAAGTTCTCAAATCACCAGATAAATATTTCAGAGACCTGGAAACTGACCCCTTCACCAAGTAACAACAAAGCAGTACATACAATAGACTCCGTCCTATACTGCTATACAAATGGGTTGCCAGGGTGAGATACTTTGCGTCATTTTTCAATCCACGTCTTTGTTGATTATAGATTTAAGCCTGAAATAAATTACCTGTTACAGTGGACTACAGAAACTACAAACAAAGCTGGACACTGGACAGAGATACAGATGAATCAAATGTAATGTTTTTCTTGTGAGATGAGCTTACTCATGCTTGTCTCCATATAAACAAAGTCATCTCAAACACCCCTTACTGCACTGAATGGAATCATAGACAAAATATTTCAAAAGCGTGCATAGAAAATGTGATGATGCATCGTTCAATGAGACCGGCTTCTTGATTTCCTTATAATGACATGGACCTCAGACGCCAGCTGTCATTCCTCCACATTTAGCTCTTCCCACCTGAGACCTTTGAGGTCAACAGAAATCCAACATTCCTTGGACTAGGAACAGGTGTGCTACACAACCATTAAACATGTGCCAATATACCCTAGCTTTACCTCTAAAACATAATCCCAGACTTCAGATATGATTTGTACATTATTAATGAACGAACTGATGGAAATCCAAAGTGCATTAAGGCGGACACAACGGAGTGAAGCCATTCAACCCATATTCACTGAAAAATAGGTCAGTATGACCAATGCATCTCAAGCATGCATGTATTCAATTGCATCCGTGACCCACAAATGCAGCGTCACACGGCTGCAATGAAAAGATGCAATGCATTTATGAAATGTGATTGCAAAGACATACTGCATCAGGGTGACGCATGACTTCTGTAGAAAGCAACTGGTTTTCCAGCTCAGCTGACTTTGTTGACACAACCTACATAGTACACATGCAACATTGTTTAGGAGAAAACAAACCAAAATTGTTTACCTTCATGTCTGTGATGATGGTCTGAAAGAGTCCGCCAAGAGCACTGCACTCTTTTTCTATCACAGCCTCCATCATCTGAATTTACACAGTAATCTACTTACTGTTGTTTTTTATTAGTCTCAGTTCCCTTTAAATGTAAATGAGATCAGCTTGAAATCCAGAGTAATAAAACAGGTTTGAAATCAGATCCAGTCTCGGTATAGGCATGTGGTGAGGATCAATCGATGCAGTGGGGCAAAGACAGATTTAATACCCCCTTTCTACCCCACCATAACACACACTCCATGACTCTGAGCTCAAACACATAGTAATGCGAGTCCAACTAGAGAACAAACGCGCAGAAAAACTAACAAGAAAGACCATCCAATATCGACACAAACTCTGAAAACGCAACAAATACCGACGCGACTATTTGAAGCTTAACCGCAACGCAGTCACTTCGTAGCTGCAGCTGACTGACTGTGTACATACACATAAGCGCGCCCTCGTGTCGCCCAGCCTCTTCCCTGCACCTTCAGGCGCGCCCTCGTGTCGGCCCGCCTCTTCTTCCCTGTACCTCCAGGCGCGCCCTCGCATCGCAACGCCCATAGATTAAGCAACACCTCTTAAATATCGGTGATTGTTTAATTTTGAACGGTTGTTGTTGTCAAAACCTCATATCTATGGTCAAACAACATTATATATTAATAACGTAGACATGTTCGTCGCAATAAATTATGAGGCGTATTATGACGTAATCATTATTATTATTTGCTTTCTTTTTACGCTAAATTATGTCGGAAAAAAATGTCTAGCGTTCATTCGAGGGCTCCAAATATCGTTGTTTTGCTTTTTAAGGCTTTACTTTTTTACTTCTGGACTCAATGTGTTATAAAGAACCTCTCTCGCCATCTAGTGACAGTAGACCGAAACTACTTGAAAGAATTATACTGATAACATAAAAGATCGCAACCTCTTGACCTGGCAATACCTTATGTTGTAAAGTGAATGAAGCATTAGTAGTAAACAGAAAAAAGATTTAAAAAAAAAGGAAAACTATGAAATATTGTGACACTGTGTAAAAAGCCTTTGCTGATATGTAACAATGGCCACTGTGTTTTGTACCTGGCTTTACTTTCCATTGTAAAAATAAATAAGTAGGCTAAAACAACTATAAAAGATTTTTGTAGTTATAGTTCTCGTGATAGAGTAAATAATGTTTTAATGTTAAGATTTCTACATTTTTGCTCCAAGTGATGCATTTATTTCACAAATGCATCTAGTGGTAAAAGCTCAGCTTCTTTGAAAAAGTAAGGGGTAGTCGAGGACTCATAACTCACTAATGAAATACAATACAAGACTTTGCAAATCTGAACAGATTTTTTTTAACTAGATATCATAAACTTGCATGCTTTTTGAAAGTTTCAGATAGAAACACTAACTGACCAAATCTGCAGACTGGCACAGACTTTCTGCAACAAGACTGAACATCTGGGCAAAATCTGAGCAAAAGTCTTGTAGTGTATTTTAGACTTAAAACCAAATCACAACAGATTGATCGTAACATAACTCAGAATGTTGACTATGTTTAATGTGTAAAACATCTGTTCACAATTAGTTATGAAATTTCAATATGCATTTACAGCAAAAGAGGAGTGAGTGAATTGCAAATAAGTTAAGAACACTTCTCACACACAGATACGGCCAATTCAAGGCGTTGACTTGACTATAATAATGGCACAGACTAGATAACATTAAATGGTTATCATTTATTAAAACATTTTAGAAATTATACTTTTTTTAAAATAATGTAATTTGTCCCTAATGTTTTTATTTATTTCTATAATTTAATTTCTTGATCTTAAAATGTTGGCCTTAGCACACGTCTATTTAAGAGTTCAGAATCGATTACCATTCTTACCAGCAGAGGTCGTCAGAGAATAAACATTGCGAAATAAATTCTTAAAAATTGACAATTTGTTTTTGTGATAATTCTCACATTTATGAAATAAAGTGAAATAAAGGCTGCATCATAAAAATGCTTTACATCACTTCGCATGGCATTAAAGCTCAAATTAAATGTTGAACCCACATCTATCTTCTCCTAGAGAAGTGTAACTGGATATAAAACACTGTGATCACAACTGGGCAGGCCTCTCTGGACAGAAGCATTATTTTATAATCACCTCCTCATTGAGGGAAGCACATGCTGAAAAGCAATGTGTTTATTAACTGCAGTGGACACTCATTTATTAACACACATGGGACGTTGTGACAAGGCAACAGGATTTCTAATGTCCTTCAATTTATTATCAGTCCAGTTATATGGATGGACTGGGCTCCATACATACTCCTGAATTTAGATTATCCATGACTAACATTTTGAAAATGTCTTTTTTTCTTAATATAATGCATGCATTCAACACATTCAACAATTAATGTTTAAATACAACAATTTACATTTTAGCATGGTATTACTGTTTACCTTTAGCTTACAACACAACAAACTGAAAGACATGTAAATGAGTGTTAAATTCATGGCACACAGCATAAACACACTATGAATTAGTAGTGCAACTTTTACTAGTTTATCACTGTTTAATGAATAATCTTGACACCTGTTGTGCTAGATAAGTACACATCCTCCCCCCAATATTCATTACGATAACACACGCACGCACGCACGCACGCGCGCGCGCACGCACACACACACACACACACCTATAGGCCTATATGATGAAGCCTCATTTATTACATTTCAATAAAATGAGTAAAATATCTGGATTATAGATAATTTTCAGATTTGTTTTCTTTGATCTTTTATTTAGAGATGAATTGCTCATGAATTGCTCCCGTTTTCATGAGCGTCACCCAGGTGCACACTGCAGCTCATTTAAAATGTAAACGTGTTTATGTACTTTCACTGTGCATCAAACACCTGTTTACTCCACGTTTCATTGAATACCATCTCCCAAAGTCATTTTAACCTTTATTGCTCCGTCCGATAGATACAGGAAACATCTCACAATTTATTTGTTTTGCACCTCAGGTAACTGCATCACTGCCTGGTTCACCTGCTGCCCACTTCAATTAGACTGTAAATCCATCCACCCTGATGGCTGTGGGTTTCTATGGAGACGAGCTCTGACAAAAATTCAAGCTTCTCACACAGTGTCTCGAAAATTTCCGTTCTTCTGTACCCCTGCGGGTCACTGGCCATTGTGTCACATAAGTGGGTTTTAAATGTATTATTAGTCAGCTTCTATTCATCAAGTAGTGAATGATGTCTATCAAATAAAAGTACTGTTTTTGTATTAGGTCGTATGTTAAAATTTTTATGGATTTAATGGCATAACATAAATGTAAACAACTACTACTGTGTGGTAAACAATTTCCAAACAAAACAACTAAACACACGAGCTCAGCATCTGTTTGCCAAAGGCAGGACTGTAACAGAATAGCAGCAATGAATAGAACCAGCGTCACAAGGACACACTGTAAACCTCTGACACACTGACAGCTGCTGAACATTCTTTTTATAAAAACAAGTTGGAATAACAATTTGCTGTTTCCTTCAAATAAATGTGTAAATCATCTGAAGACAAAAGGGTTTATTACAAACGATTCCAATACAACAACTCCATTTGAATTACTGTATGTCTGAGGAAAATTCATGACAAGTACGCAAGCAGAAGTTTGTTTCTATGCTTTAATTCTTAACATAAAACAAGTTTAAATTCCTTTTACGTGCAGATAATTCTAAAGTATTACATCACCTTAAATAACTGTTTTCACAACAACATAATGGAAACAGACACAGTAATCTTGCTTACAGTTTTGAAAATGTAGTCATTTGTAGTAAAAGTCATGGGAGAGGTTTAGTGTGCCCTATGTAGACTATTGTTTCAGCTGCATCTTCAGCCCCAGACACAAGGCCAGCTCACTCTTCTGGATCTTTCCATCTTGATTAACATCACAGTGACGCAGCAGGACTTCACGAAATTTGTCCAGATCTACTCCACTGATGCTGGGCTAAGATATTGAAAGACAGAAACTGATTTATAGCTACATTGCTTTAAAGTGTTTTACGTTTTTCTGAAGAAAAGGTGAGTGGTACTGTACATGCCCAAACCAAACTGTTAAATGGTTGCTAGGACGTTGCATTTGCCCCAATGTTCGGTTGAAAATAACCCAGTATTTTTTACAATGCAGGCTATTATAATACTGTAGAATGCTACGTGTGATAATGATCAGGTAAAAAATATAACTTGTTAAATTACATTCTAACTCTTGATGTGTTCACTCACCTTGACAAGTTCCATCATGTCTTTGACAAAGCCATCTACCTCTGGTCCTTCAAGAGCTCCAGTCTTACTCTAGAACACAAGATTAAAATTCATTTGCATTCTTTTAACTCATCTTTATTCGATTTCTTTGTTGTTACTGATAAATATAAGATTATGCTGCACTCATTAACAATGGCACAACCTCACAAAATGTGTGACTTATTCACTAAATCTAACAACAGAAAGAGCTCTTACAACATCATAGTGGGAAAAGATCTTCTCAAAGTCTCTCTTTCTCTCCCCTTGACTGCTGGCCTGAGGGAGGAGAGGAAATAGACTTAGTCTGCAATATATGCACTGGTCTGAAGATGATAATTGCGTTTAGGAGTAACAAACAAGGAAACAAAAAAGATTAAACACTTACGTCCATTTTGAACTGCAACATGAAGTTCTCCTGAAGGGCCAAGATCCTGAAGAGGAGATCAACAAACTGTTCAGAAATTACTGCATTTTAAATGTAAAGACCCTCTGTGGTGAAATTCACTTTACGACAAACCAAGTGCAAATTTATCATTTTAAATCATTGCTGAGTATTTTTTCCATAAAACCACAATTTACCAAAGACTGTTGAAAAAACGCGGTATGGAATTGCTCCGGTTAAAGACGTCTGTGGTGAGGAAGGCGGGACGAGAGCCGTGGGGCGGGCCCGGTGGTGTGAGTGATAGTTGGAATCAGCTGTGTGCACACCGGTCCCGTATATCTCACAGAGGAAATCGGGAGCATAAGAGGATGAGCGACGGGACTGCTGACGAGAGAGGACCGGGCCCGGACATATGTTTCAAGTTTGAATTTATGTTCTTGTGGCGGGCAGTCGACCATGAGGTGGCTGCCGGCATTTAACATCCGTGTTATTGTTCGTTTATTTTGATTAAACTTTGTTTAAATGTTCGCAGGTTCCCGCCTACTTCCTTCCTTTTATTGAACCTTATTACAACGTCATAAACCTGTAACCAATCACATCAACTCATTTGACCCCTGTGGATCACCAGTTTGAGGCTTAAATATGAAAAGATTTCATTTTGGTGCGAACTATCGATTTAAAGGCTTATTTTCGCGAACAAAATAAATACAGTGTCTAAGTGATTCGTAGAGGGCATAGTAATAATACATTCAGGCCTTACTTAATTCCAGGCCCGCTTACCCACCCTTAGCACCGCACCTGGCTACAACTACAACTGTACCTTAGAAAAGCACAAATTATTATGTGCTCCTTCAGCAAACTATGACAGAATTGCTGCTCAATGAACAAATGTTTGGTCAAATACCTTAAATTAAAATCTAAACCAAAAACTGTGATTGTGACTAAAGTAAGAAAAATAATATAGTTATGATTTTAATCTGGCAAAGTATCCCACCTCTTATTGATGAAGGCCACTATAAAATCTTTTAAAAGATTGCTGTGTCAGCTCTCAGTTTCAGTTTTAACAGCGTCAGGAACTGTCAAGTCTGATTTAGTGGAGGCTTATTTGCATATTCATGTATCTGCGTATACTTAAGTTGAGGTGTGCGTTACATTCAAGCTTTATTAAGGCAGGGAAGTGTATTTTCGCAGGAAAATACATTGAAATAAGGTAGGCCGATGTCATTTTAATGGTCAAAGATTAGCTTTCATGGAAAAAATTATTGACCACAGGGGGACTTGTGAATTTCTTTCTGAAGATTCACAGTTAAAACCAAGTACTGCCATGTGTTTGTCGTAATTCAAGATGTTAACACTGTACCACTGTTTTAATTTCTTATAAAAAATAAAAAAATAAAATACCAAACCCTCTTAGCAGGTCCACATGCACAAAACAAGTGTTCTCAATAAAATCAGACATCACCTTGCCAGGTCATTCAGATCCAATCTGCCATCTTTGTTTTTGTCAAAAATGTTCATCTTCAAAAGAGAAAACAATCAATTAAAATATGTTTAACTTTTGAATGTGTCAAGCCTGAAGTATTTAAAGTCAATAATAACATACACTCCCTTATGAATTCTACTCTGTCTCAAGAAACATCCCTACAGTATGAATAAGCATGGATACTAATAAGTCATGTTAAAGTGATAGTTCACCGAAAAATAGAATTCTGTCATCATTTACTCACTCACGTCATTTTAAACCTGTGTGACCTTCTTTCTTCTGCAGAACACAAAGACATTTTGAAGAATGTTTGAAACCAAACAACAGCGGTATCCATTTTGAGTCCATTATAAAAGTGAATGGCGACCACTGCTGTTTTCTTTAAAATATCTTCTTTTTGTGTTCTGCAGAAGAAAGAAAGTCTGACAGGTTTGAAATGACAGGAGCATAGGTAAACGATAATTTTCTATTTTGGGTAAACTATTCCTCATTTTCTGCACAGTTGTCACTCTCTGAAATAATAAAAAGACCTGGCCTGTTGAGATAAGACACAGGCAGTGTTTTTCCTCTCAATCTCCTGATTCACTGTCTGGCATGCATGAGCTATAACAAAGATGTAATTTACTAAATAGGTAACCAATACAGTATTTCACAGATCTCCGAAAGGATAAACACAAAGGATCATGTACTGTTGTAGTACAATAACACGTATTTCTATTGAGCTGTTTAGATTTGAGTGATTGGGGATGACATAGAAAGAGAAATGTGGTACAAACACTGTAAATTATTGTTCTTTAGTACATATTTACTGTAGGGTTGCGAGACATTCCCAACGCATTGATCATGTACTCGATTTGCATCACTGCAGTAAAAACTAAAGGCACGGAATGTGTCAAGCTGTATGTATGAAATGTTAATGGACTGCAATCAATATGCATAAATGTCACTCAACAAACGCCCCATGCTGAGAACCCTTGCGGTATCACAAATCATGCGGTATCATTAATAACCGCATTAACTCATCTATTGCACTGCAATAGCTAATGTCTATAATTAATGCACACTTAAGTCACTTGCACTATTGTATAGTCTAAATTGTTATCTGTTCATAACCACCTGTACATTAATGTTCACAGTATATAGGCTTCTGTATATATTGTTCATAGTACATACCGACTGTCATATTTTCATAGAACATTCCTTCTGTAAAGTATTTTCATAGTACATGCCCATTGTATAGTATTTTCCTAATATTGTATTCTGTATTTATTCACACTGTATATCCTGCACTTGCTAATTGCACTTCTGGTTAGACCTAAACTACATTTCTATATTTTACACTGTACTTGTATATGTGTAATGACAATAAAGTTGAATCTAATCTAATCTAAAAATGGCTGTGTTGACAGCAAGCGTAATGAACTATAGTTGTAGAAACAAGTGATCATATATTCTGACAATAGGAACCATGAACAATTTGGAACACAACATAAAGAAGTACACATGTACTGTAGTACATCTTCAACGATCATGAACGGGACTGAGCAACAATAGGCATGAAGGAAATGTCAGTTGTGCCAGCTGGAGAAGATCATTCTGGTGTACTTCATTTTGAGAGGATTTATTTAAAAATCTAAAATAACTAAGCGAACAAGATAAAAGATAGTTACCATAGTATCTGTGTATTCATCCAGCTTGCTGGAGGGAATATTCTTTTTGTGCTGAAAAAACAGGTCCTTCAAGAAACCCTGGTATAGAAATAAAAGCGTTTTACATTTTGATTTCTATTTAAATGCCACAATAAGACAAAAAAGGTATTTCATTTCTAATTATTAAAAATAAAACTGGGCTCTGCGATATTCTCAGATGTGTATGAATATACAGGTGTAAATGTGTTTGCCCCTCTAACAAATTGCTG
Source organism: Triplophysa bombifrons (assembly GCA_029783895.1). Lineage (NCBI taxonomy): Eukaryota > Metazoa > Chordata > Actinopteri > Cypriniformes > Nemacheilidae > Triplophysa > Triplophysa bombifrons. The sequence continues at coordinate 13,877,894 of CM056455.1, forward strand.
TTAGTGATCTGTGCTAAATGGATGGTTCGTATCTCCCAGGGCTGTGTGTAAGTGTATTGACACAGTAATGAAGGTCATTGGAAGCAGTCAGCCGCCTCTGTGCTTTCCATTGAAACCTTGGAAAGGAGCATGAGCCGGCATAACATTATCAACTTCAAGTGAGCTCAGTTAAACACACTTTCAGATTTTGTTAGATTAATGATTGTTTAAGTCAAAACACTGTTCATCTACCCATGAATCGTGTTTGCATTAACCTTTAGCTCCACAGCTGATATGTAACCACTGCTGTCAGCGTCATATTTCCTCCAGATCTATCATGAGAATAAAATTATTAATAAATAACTTGTCATAATAATCTAGACATCTAGTTTATTAACCTAGAGATAATGTATTTCTTTTCAATATTATGTACAAAATTTGGACAATACACAGATCGTTTTCATTTTAGTGTGCAGATGTAATGATGATATACTGTATTAACAGTAATATTAAAGGAACAGTTCACCCAAAAATGAAATTTACCCCATAGTTTACTCAACCTCATGCCATCCTACTGTAGGTGTTTATGTCTTCCTTTCTACATCCGATAACAACTGGAGTAACATAAAATAAAATCCTGGCTGTTGAATTTGACGTTATGAAATGTGGAGCTGGCATGCCGCCATTGCAGATTTAGTTTTCCTATCCCCATGTTCAAATTCTAATGTAACCTATCTTGGCTAGATAAGCTCAAAATATCAATAGTTTTTATGCTCAAATGTAGTGTTTTGTGATGTAGCGTTATTTTATTTAAAAAAAGGTTATGATATATTCAAAATGTATGACTTCATTGCTATATTCCCTTGTTATTATTACTACGGTAACATTCTCTTTTTCTTGCAACAACATGTTTAATGGTTTATGTTTCCAGGTGAACTTTCCCTTTAAATATTAGTTTATGTATTTTGTGTTACATCGAAAGAATTTGAAAAGTAAAACAACAGTGTGTCAAGGTAAAGTGAAAGTTTACCTTCATAAAATCCACACTGTTATCTAGCGGCGCCTCTCTTCGGAAAATAAGGAGGAAGTTCTCATCCTCCGGCAGGATCATATTGGCTAGCTAAAAAACACACAAAGACCGACACACACCATGACATGTTGTTATACAGGAATGGGTTCTGTCTCAACTCATAAAAGTAAATTGCTTCCTTAATGCAATGTGGTTTTCCTAATGTTTTTGATGACCCATGTGATGCATATTGATAGGGTTCAAAATGCTTTTATCTGCTTTTATCTCCTTTAAGGATCAAATCATACGAACCAAATTGTACAATGAACACAGAATGATGTCATGCAAACAAATTCTAATGTCAGTAGAGTGGAAATTATGGCTTGGAGAGAAGAGAAGTACGTTTTTAAATGCCAGCTACAATGCTAGTGTCATTTGGGTTGCTGTGGTTGAAAGGGCATTGCTATCTTGTTTCTAAAGAGTTTAAAGTGATTTTAGTTTGTTCTTTTATATGGCTGGAGCATTCTGAGTGGTTGCTTACTAGCATGACAAAAACATCCAATGCCATATTCTGGTTAATAGTTGAGGCACACCCTACGAATGTCCTATTTTTTCTTTTCCAAGTCCTTCAGTTTGCTTGGTATTCCAATGCATGAGGCTCTTTTCTAACATGAGAAATGGCTATCTCATCTTCCTTCTGTCAAGGTTAATGTATAAGTTAAGAATTGCCTGGCATCTTGGCAGCTGAATCAAGAGCAAAGTCACAACCCAAACATACACAGAATAATAAGTGCCTGTCTATCCAAGTGTAGTGTCCTTATTTCTTAATTGTGTTTGCTGTTCAGCTCATTTCTCTAATGTACAGCATTGCAGCATGTTTCAACACAGGGGCAACCCAAGCACGCCATAACTCACAGCTGGAGCTAAAAAACATCACTGGTCTATGAACACTGGATTGCTATCCACATTAACAAAAAATGTATTCATGATTCATAAGAATGAGCTATTATGCATTACACATTTAGTAGATTAATATGATGAGCGTTGGGTTGATCATATATAATGTGTCTATAATTTGTCCATATTTTATTCAATTAGGACATTTCTCATATGTCTTTCTTTCTTCTGAACAGTGTTTCATTTTTTGATCCCTATTAACTTTATTGTATGGAGGGAAAAAAAATGAAGCTTTGAATTAACCTGTAGGGCCGATTATGCATGTGCTTACATTAAAGGGATAGTATATCCAAAATGGAAAATTCTGTCATCCGTTACTCACCCTCTTGTCATTTCAAACCTGTACGACATATTATTTTGTTTGACCTGTATGACCAATATTTTTAAGAATGTTGGTGACTGAACAATGGCGGCACCCATTCACTTCTATTGTGTAGACACAAAACCAATGAAAAAGAAATTGGTACCACTGTCGGTTACAAACATTCGTTTTGCAGTCACACAGGTTTAAAATGACAAAAAGGTGAGTAAATGATGACAGAATTTTTGTGTGAACTATCACTTTAAAGGCTTATTTTCGCACACAAAATATACACAGCCCCTAAGTGATTCGTACAGGGCGTAGTAATAAAACTTTCAGGCCTTACTTATTTCGGGCCCCCTTACCCGCCCCTTGCACTGCACCTGGCTATAACTACAACTATAACTGTACTTTAGAAAAAGCACAAATTATTATATGCTACTTTAGCAAACTATGACAGAATTGCTGCACAATAAACAAATGTTCAGTCAAATACCTCCAATTAAAATCTAAACCAAAAACTGTGATTGTGACTAAAGTTTAAAAAAAATCAAATAGTTATGATTGTAACATGGCCCACCAGTATCCCACCTCTTATCGATGAAGGCCACTATAAAACATTAGAAAATTAATGATCAACATATCTAGACTAAAAAGCACTTAGATGTGCACCTATTGATATACTGTATATAACTGCAACTCATCTGCAATCTGGCTTTCTCAAGTCAACGCCATTCAGTCTGCTATTGGCAAAGCATTTTGATAAAAGGTGAATGGCTCACAATGTCCATGTTGTTGTTCTAACTCAGTTAACATATGTGTAATCAGCTTTCAGATGCATGAATAGAGTTCTCGTCACAGAATGGGATCAGGTCATGAGGTTACCGCACTGATAATGTGTGCATAGCCTGGAGGCCTGAACGCAAAACAGGTTAAAAGCTTGATCAATATTAAGTCAATGCTAATTTCCTCTAAAATGTGATTTGGGAATGAGAAATCAACACTGAAATTAAATCTAAAAAACATGTTACGCAGGAAACCCACCTAATACACCACTCAAGTGCATTTAGTTATTCAAACCTATGGGGTGTTAAAAATGGGTGCTCAGTTCTTTAAAAGTTGTAAAATGGCAGAAGCCCCACAAAGAGCTTTTGCACAGTGTATAAAAAAACACACATGCAGGAAATGTAATACTTCTATTCCCTAGCTGAGGTTCACAGTGAACAGAATGCAGACCATCATACAGTAAAATATGCTTTCAGTCCTGCTTATGTAAAGGGACGATCTAAGCACATGGTCTAAAAGGGCGTTCCATACTCTCTAAAAGAATCATGGGTGTGATTCACACTGCGGAATTTGCAGATTTTTATCTTTTTGTACACAATGATAATATTTTACCTTGTTGTCCATTTATTTAAAATATGTGGCATGTTTGTGTGCTGCTGCGCATCCCTCTATGTGTCATTCAATTGGTCAGTGGCGCAGTCTTATAGGCTCAAAAGAGCAACGCGCCAACAATGCGCCTGAACACACCCCGTTTTCAGAAAAATGTTCGCAAATGCATTTGCCGTTTAAACAACGTGGCACACACAAAATGTGTTCACACAATGGAAGTCGATGGGGTCAAATGTTGTTTGGTTATTAACATTCTTCAAAATATCTTCTTTTGTGTTCTGTAGTAGAAAGCATGTCACAAAGGTTTGAAATGACATGAGGGCGAGTAAATGTTGACAGATTGATTATGTTTGAATAAAATCTGCCTTTTTATTCTAGCGTTAAATTTTCCCCATTGGGTCTCCATGCTGTGACTCAGACTAAGTTGTGGACTTGGAGAAACAAGAAGTAGGACCAGAACATATGATCTCAGCCTTTAGTTTCTAGAATGCATGCATGCAAAATCATAATTTTCTGCTCTTGCTAGTAATCAGCAGCGTTATTGAGTGGACGTCATCAATCTCGAGATAATTTTCTTCAGATCAATATGTTTTCTCTGCAAAAAAGGTTTTTGAGGTTAGGGAAGTCAAAGAACCCTTTTAACATGAGAAGTCAAATAGCACTTCCTTTAACATCTTAAAAGTGGTTGATGTATCTGATGCAGCAGTGCAGTCAGAAGGAAACCACACAGCCACTTCTATTTCACACAGAATTAGTAAAAGTCAAGAGAATAGCTTGCAGTAATAGTAAGGTCGGAGTATTGAAAAAGCACCACAAAATGACTATAGCATTAACAAAATTTGGGGGCATGTACTATATAACACCATTTCATTTTTTTGAGTTTACCTGATTAAAGTTGTAGCTTGTATTATAAATGCCAAAGGATTGCATTGTGAAGAATTTTATTCTACAATGATCCTTCTAAAAGTATACAACATGTACCTCCTGGATCTGCAAGCGTCCATCAGCTGTTAGGTCATATGCGGACATAAAGCTCTTCTTTATCTCCTGCACCCTCTCCTCTGTTATTTTATCCTGAGGAGAGAAAACAAACCTGTAACCATGACCACCCTTCCATCATTTACCTCTCATTAAACAACCCATCATCAATCAGCAAAGCCATTGGACCGGGAACACCTGTGCATCATAGAGCATCTGGCACCATCTTTATTCATACTGTATAAACCTGCTCAATGCTCATCCACATTAAACATGCAATAACAATTCTGAGCAACCTATTTGGATTATAAACACCACTGTTTAGGTCTGAACTGCAGATTTGGTTTTATGATCAGTAATGCAAAGAACACGACTAACCACAGTTTCCTGAAAATCAAGTGTCAACTAAGCAGTTGCATGGGTTTCTAGTTTCTGAGTTTGTGATCAAAACATATGAGACACTTGTGACAAATATTTATCATAGCAAGCTGTTTCTGCAACAACAAAAAACGGTGCAGTTTCTGTTTCAACCAAACTGTGGTAACTTTGTATTTAATGACAGAACATAAAGAAGAACATACATTCTGTGTGAACATTCACATTCAGTGATACAAAAACTATCACTGTGTACTCTATAGGTCGACTTACAAATGTACTTTACATTTTAACACATCACAGTTATTTAAAAGCAATAAGCATTACAGTATGCTACTTTGTGGGAAGGGGCAAATAATGGACTGGCAATAATGGACATTTTTATACTTTGCTAGACAAGCGAACTGACCATCGTTGTACCGTGAACAGCAAACACACCTTTTCACGTACTGTACATTCAAACTAAATCAGAACACAACAGAAGGTATTGACTGTCGCTTTTAAACAAATAGCAATGAAGATTAAAAAATCTATAACAAAAGGCTTCCTTTTATTCCAATTCATAAGGTTGTTTTCCTTTTTGTTTCAATAAGCGTAAATGTCACTAAACTAAAGTGTTATACGTGAAATGATGGTTCAAGGCTAAGCAAAGATCGATAATGTCTAAACACTACTGCAGATTTAATTGAAATCAAGCATGTGTTACTTAGAAGCACATATATTAGGACTTTTTAAATGAATTTCTTGTTGTCTGAGATTTACCAGAGCTCTGTAACTGTAGTCATCTAAACCAGTTACCCACGGTGGTTAAAACAAACAGATGTTAAACAGTCTTCATGTGTATTACGTGAAACTGGTTCTCAGGTGTAGAGAGGGGACAGAGCCCAGTGTGTAAACAGTCTGAAAGCACCGACCACTTCCTCTCACTTTACAGTACAACAAATACATGTATGACGGACCTTGGTTTTATCAGTCATAACACCTACATTTGCAATTGCTTAAGTCATGACAAAGTGATATAAGACTTTATTATAATTAAATGTTGTGATAATTAAAATCATTAAATGTTACTAAGTTACAAAGTATTAGTTTAAGCTTCATAATGACTCATTGATGACATCTGTATGTCTCACAATTATTATGAATGTCTGACAAACATATGGATTTAACTGATAAAGCCTACACAATCTGTTGTTTGTACATAATATCTGTTTTCTACTTTGTTAAACCATAGTTTTAACTTTACACTGTTTAAATAAGACACAAAAGTTTAACTTTTTATTTTTCTTCACATACCTCTGGCCCAAATTTTTTCAGCATGTGCCGGAAGAAGTCATCCAGCTCTTTCCCTTCAATGTAGCCATTATCTGTCGAAAAGTGTTTCTTAAGTTCATAAACGGGTATATACTGAATGCATTGTTAAACCAATATTGAAATCTATACATATGTAGCAAAACTGTAAATAACTGTAAACAGAATGGAAATATTTTGTTCTCACCGTCAGCATCAAAGTGTTGCCAGATCTGTAGAAAACCAGCTGCATCTAGATTGTCAAAAGCGCAGTTCATTTTGGAAAATAAAAGAAGGTACAGTGATACAGAGAGAGGACAACTGATACAACTGCTGCACCTGCTCAGAGAGAGAGACAGAGAGAGACTGCAGATGTGTCCTCTTTCCTCTGACTCAATATTGGAGAAACTCCTCCTCTTTCACATCTCTAATGTCAGTGATGTGCTCAAACTAGGTAAATGTTGTGATGCAAACCTATATATTCAAATAACGTTTAAATGGTGTGCTTTTTTAATCTATAACTTTACATTCATTCATAAAAAGAAAGAAAGAAACACACAAACAATCACATAACTATATTAAAGTACTATAACCTTTGTTTCAGGACACATTAGACCCAACTGCAGCACTTAAAAGTTTAGTTAGGGGTTAAAAGTACACAATAGATATCCAGTATACATAAGGTTATATAGGCTATTTATATATGACCGCTTGTGCAACCCCAGGACTGGCCTTAGCGCCATCTGCTGGCATGATAATGTTGTTTCACTGATGTTCTCGCAACTATTACCTTGATTTAAATTCATATTTTGGTACTTATTCCTGTCTAACATTGTAGTGGAGAGAATAGACATTGGTAAGTTGTTTGTTAGTCTACTATTCGTAATGCAATCGTTATGTTATAAAAACATTAGAATTTGATTCTGTTTTGCTCTTTTGAAAGAAAATAGCGCCGACTGGTGGTAAAACGGCAGTGTACATATTCAACTATAGATTTTTGTATGCAGTTCATCACGTTTTAATAATAAAAGAACATACAATTCATTCTCCTGTTGAGTCCTTGTATCTTTTATAGTTAGACAGCAGAGATTCAACAAAGAATTATGTTTTGAAACAAATATTATTTTATATGCAAATGCAATAATACAACTTTGAGAAGAGTTGACAGGAAAATAATAAGATTAACTCTTGTAAGATGCATTAAATGTAGTATTTTGCTGGTCTGGTAGATATGCCCTCCCCAAAGGATTCTTTCCATGGTGATGTTGTAAATTTAGCCATTAAATGTGATGTGTCCCATGGATTTTTCATAATGTAGTTTTATTAAAATGTGCTTTTATTATGATATTTTTAGTCTTATGTTAGTTTAAGTTCATTCTATTTTATTTAGGAATGTGCTTCTGCCATGTTCTTATTTATGTAATTATTTTTTATATCGCTATATAGCTCCATTTTATTGCATGTTCCACATTTACAGTTCATTTTAGTGCCTCAAATTAATTTCAGTCTACGGCTTAGACAGTATTAAAGTTTTTTTTTTAAATTAATTTTTAGTTATAATAACCCTGATGGGTACCAGTCCACAAAATATAAAATAATGGTCAAGAATTAACTTTGCTGTACGTGTTAGGTCGGTGCAAGGTTTAAAAGCAGACCAGTTAAAATTCTAAAGAATTGTAAAGAATTCAGTATATTAAGTGATCACAGTATGTAACATAATATACTCATTACTAAATAAATCCAAACAGGCAAGTAAAATGTAGTAAAATCAGTTTTAATTGAACTGACATAAATAGACACAATAATAAAATGTCCACGACCAGTAGAACATGTAAGTGAAAAACATTAAAGAGTTCACCCTCATGGTTAATCCCCCAAAACCAGCTAATCAAAATACTGCATGACGAACAAAGAAAGAGTCGAAGACTGCTGCCCAGGGGAAGACACACTATTAAAGAAATACAGGATTTAATCGTTTCAACACTGATTACTTACATTTATCTTTTGATCACAGTTGCCCATTCGCATAAAGAAAATATGAATTCAAAGTGCCCAGCAGTGTGCATTAACAAAATGATTTAGGAACAAACTGCCAAGCATCATACTGTATCAACAAAATTTACATTCCAATTTAGGAGGAAGAGCCAGTTGTGTCCATTAAAAAGCGGCACCAATCGTCGGTCGTAATTATAATAAAATGACAGCTACTTATTCAGCAGTGTGATTAGTACCGTATCGATAGACTGTGTAACCCGTGTACACATACTGTATGTGTGTGCATACACATATATAGAAATATATTAATTGCTAGCATTTCAAAATCAAATACTTTATAACTCATCTGATTTTTGTTGTGAAACAGATTAGGTTTAGTCCTAGACTAAACAGATTTCTTTGAAAAATTATTATTAACAGTGCAGTTTAGTTTAGACAAGGTTTTCTCTGTCCTTGAAACCAACATATTGGAGTATAATGTACATAAATACACACACGCAAGCACGTGTAGAAAAGCATATCTATCATAAACACATGCTTTCTTACACATACAGACACACACACAGACGCTTCTCAACATGCACATCAGACATGTGACACAAAGAAAAAAGGCCTTCTTGCACAATTAATAAAATCTGATTGGTTACAAAATAAAAACAGAAGGAAGTTGCGCCAGTGTATATTGACAGACCAGTCAAAGAAATATAAGACGAGCACTTAAATCACGTATAACCGGAACAAACTTGGATAACAGATAACATCCTTTCCTTAACAAAGACAGAAAAGTAACCAGATTTAGGAATGTTGACTGAACCTGAAGCAGAGATTCCTGACACTCACTCTTAACACAGAATATTTGTTGCGTCTCCACAGTTTTGCTTTCAAACCCCAGAAAACGAAATGCGCTCGGTGTCCTACTTTAACTTGTTACAGTACAGCGTGACTAAGGCATAAGGGTTTAACGGACAGAAAGAATCACATCAGAGTTTCCCCTGCCGCTTTAAGAGAGAGTAAAGGGTATTCTAACACAGTGAGAGCGCATGCGCGCGTAGTCTAACAGTGCTTGAGCCCTGGTGCTAACTTATTACTCAACGTATTATAATGCAACAAAGTCTCCTCCAAAGCAACACACGTCATATAGCACTTGCATCTTTCTTTTAAAGGGAGAGAGAGATAGAGAGAGAAATAAGCATGCAAGCATGCACACGTGAAGACTTTTAAGTCGTATTAAGACTCCCGACCCGTACAAGCTTCCTGGTATGCTACAGTTAAGAAAGGTGGCGAAATATTGAGCGTTTGCATTTGAAGATGAGATGAGGTCTTTAATTCTCATTTAAAATAAAGTCTTTGTCGGCCTCTTCCCCAGATTCGGCAGATTTGCCGCTCTGACTGGAGTCCTTGCTGCTGTTGGCTGGCGTGTCTTTGCTCTTACAGCCGGTTTCTTCGGAGTTCAACCGGCTGGATTTCTGGGAGGAGTCGGTCGCTGTGGACGTCCTGACTGAAGAGTGGAGATACGTAGAATCATAATGAGTAAAATACTATTCCTGGATTAAGAAAGACCAAATCATATTCTGGTAACACTTTACTTTAAGGTACCCTTTATAAAGCATTTATAAATGTGTTCATTAATGATTAATAAGTCATAAACAAATGCATTATGAAGCAGTTATAACTGCATGAATAAAAGAGGGATTCTAAGGAAATGGTGGGCCATTTTGAACTCGCTTGTTATAAATGCTTAATAAATGTCTTTATTCATTATTTATTTGACTCGAAAGCAGATTCATTATTATTTTGATGTTGTTTGCAAAATAGGCTGTCAGACTGGACACTGAAGGGTGTTATGTTGGTTTTCTTATACCTGCTCACTATGTGGCAGGTATTTCGTTAGAATGCCCCTTTTATTCATGCAGTTGTAACTGCTTCATAATGCATTTTTAAATTATTTATCAATCATTAATGAACACATTTATAAATGCTTCTGAAAGGGTACATAAATGTAAAGTGTTACCAAAATTCTTTACATCTCATATATAATTCATTCATACATCTTCAAATAGAAGCATTTATTAAAGACAAAAGATTTTGGTTAAAATTGATAAGGGAAGTACAGTATATGGGTCACTACTACTGGACAGTCATGTTTTAAAGTGATTTGTGAGCTGCAAACTTGTGTTAGGAATCATGAATCTGATATGAGTGCATTTTTCCTAATGGATGAACCAATGGGAACGCTGAGACACAAAGATGAACACAAATAGTGGCACCAGGAATAGTTCACCCAACAATGAGAATGGCAACCTATAAAATTGAACTTGAATTTTCATAACCAAACCTCTCAAATGTCATTTGTATGATTCTCTATCATTAATTTGCCTAGTGGATGAACTATTCCTTTTAAAAATAAGACACTGAAACAAAGTAGCCTTTTTTTCTAATGACACCAGAATTTCTCATCATCCCAGGTTACATCCCTCTGACTCTTACAACTCTAGAGTCATATTTGTCATCCAAAAAATGCATAAGATTCACAGTATGCGACATGCACCAAAATAAAGACATGTGATGAGGTGAAATGTCTGACCGGGTCTGGCGAGAGGTGTGCTGTGCTCCTTGTGACTCTCGTCCTCTGAACGCTGCTGTGCCAATCGAGCTCTGGAGGCTGATATGCTTTTGTCCAGCTCAGAGTCGGTTTCAAACACACTTATTTCTGTGGGGGGTCAGAGATGGGCGGACCGTCTTTAGCAATGAATGTGAGCAATGGACATTACAGACAGCTCTTGGTGAACTATTAAAGGGATACACCACCCAAAAATGATCATGAATTACCCGCAAGTTGTTCCAAACCTGATGGTGGTCAGAGGTGCTCACACTCTCCCAAATATCTTTCTTTGTGTTCAACAGAACAAAAAATGTGTGCAGGTTTGGAACAACTTGCGGGTGAATAAATGATGACAGAATTTTCATTTTTGGGTGAAATGTCCTCAAAGGACTGAATTTGCTCAGAGGCCTTGAGATCTTGACCAGCGAGCTTAAATATGAAGATCCCCTCCAATTTATCAATGAGCAAATGCTGAAAATCATAATGTCAGGACACAATGTGCGAACAAAATGAAATCAGCGATGGCTGTAGGACAAAGACAGGTGGATAGTGACTAATGCAAAGCGCAGAGACATATGAGGGAGATATGACAAACATTTACCCCAAGCAGACATTTGAAATTGGTTTCATGAACTCGGTGAATATAACCAAAGAAATTAATATTAACAAGATGCACCACTGCCGTTACAATGCATGGGAAGGAATGCAATGCTCAATATGGCCTCTCTAGCGAAGGAAGTCCCGCCATCAAGATAAACAAGCCAAGCGTCAATCAGTAAAGACTGACGACTCTCTGGGGCAGGGGTCTACGGAGGCGTTTGCCAGCAGTAGTTGAGGCGACTTCGAAAAATGACATTTTTAGTGCAATTTAAGCTTAGAAAATCAAAGTTATGATACATTTCATGTCATGTTTAATTACTGATCGTAAATGTACTGTTTAATTGTGATTTTTGCCAGCGATTTTAGAAATATAGAGTATGCCTTCCCCCATTCAAGTAGATGGGACTGTGGACTTGCTATGGTGTAATTATATGCCATGATTTACGCAAGGATTTTGACTGACATTAAGATTTAAGAATATGATGAAATAGTAAATGTACAAACTAACTTTTCTGTAGAACTTATTAAGTTTTTTTTTTCAGAGAATAACGTTGGTTCACAAATTTAGCTGTTTGTGCAAGTTTTGTCAATTGAAATACTGTGAGAGAATAGAAATGTAAGTTGATTTGCACATATTGTGGTATAAGATCTACCTTCCTGAGCAGAGTTTTTGCTGGTTCCCTCTTTGTCTGAGGGCATCCTCCTCAGTCCTGGGCCTTTAGGGCCACCAGTAGGAGAATCAAAGCTTTCATCTGTGAAACAGACAGAAAAGATGACAATATACAACAGCACAGAATGATTCAAAAACTGTATATTATTACAAGTTCTACAGAAATATATTGCAAAATATAACTCAAATATATTTTCTGGTTTCGTACCTATGCTTCTGACACTGCTGGTTCGTGGTTTCAGGGGAATGGCAGGTCTTGCGGCTAGAGCTGGTTTGGTGCCTTGCGGCAGCGGTTTTGGGCTTGTGGGGGTTGTGGTGGATGTAGAAGTCCTGGGTCTCTGTGCTGCCTCAGGCTTGCCTTCCCCAGAACAACGAGAGATGCTCCCCTCAGTTTTGGTTATTGCTGAAGAGCGGCTTTCAGGACTATGTCCCTTTCCTGATACAGACACAGAGTTAAAGAGAAAGGTTAGAGCGTGTCAGGATGTACTGTAATGTACTGTAACAAACCTCACCGCAACTTAATACAAGGCATAACACAATGCCCTGTAATATGAATGTAACCTTGCAATGCAAATGCATTATTTGCATTAATAAAAAAATATGATTTTGAATTAATCACATTAATCACATGCGGTAATGTTGATAGCCCTTAAATAAATACATATACACGAACATGTATCTAGAACCTGTACTTGTAAATGTATAATGTATTGCACTTTGGATGTATAAAGCAATTAGATCCTAATATAGAACTTAAAAACATACAACTCAATCTTTGTATAACTACAGTACATGTATTCATGAAAAAATAGTACAACTCATAATTTAACTCCCAAATACCACTGTGTTGGGACATCTAGACTGATGTTGCATCTCAATTCGCCTACTTATGCTATGCACTAAAGGTATGTACTGTTATGAAAAATATGTGCATTTTAGTGTGTAGCAAAACATTATGCAAGAACTGGGACATACTAACAGGAAACGGAAGTGGCCGCTGTTGCCTAGACAACATTGTCGCCAGCTGTCACACACATCAAAATACAGCTCTTCTCGTCTATTTTTTTATCCATTGTTTCATATGTAATGTTAACTATGTCGTTAAATTGATTAATTTAGTGTTGGATCAGTTATTTAAATTGATTAATGCAGTGAAGCATCACTAAACTCCGCGTTGAGTTGTGGGTATAGTGTGCATCATTCTGCATTCTACCGGAAGCAGTAGAACATCCGGGACTCTTGAGAATACTATTTTCAACATACTATGATTTGGGGCATACTTATTCTATTTTCGAACACTATTTAGGACGGATGGTGTGCGAATTGGGACGCAGCATGAGTATTTGACTAGATCACTTAGATTTGAGGATCTGGAAACTTAATTTACCCGAGGAGGGTCCATCTGTCTTGTCTGAGCTAGATGATGACTCTGACACCTGGGAAAACACCAAAATTGATCAATTTATAAAAAATAAACAACTATGAAAACAAACAAAAAACAAACAGGCCTTCAATATCACTAACACTCCAAAATCTGCAAACTTAAAAGACAATTTATATAATTTGAATCTTTACAAAGAAAAAACAATTAAGACTCTAACCCATAAACGAGTGTTGCAAGTTTCAGGTCTTTTGGACCTTATCATGTTATATTGAATAGGTACAGGACAGCCACATTCAGGGTCTGATAAAATGGACAATCTGTCATTAGAAATCCCTTTCAAAGGGGCATTTTGTCAGATTAAGCTCACTTTGAAGCGCAGATAAGCATGTCACACGGTTCAAATTCATTATATAAATGCTGGCTTAGTAAGTGCAGTGTGTGCAGTTAAAAGTGTGGCTAATATCATCGCTGGCATTTATCCTTGAAATATTTAGCTGAGAGTTGATTTTTCCAAGGGGGGATTTTGTAATCATTATGAATGAGATTTGAGATCATGCATTTATGAGCATTTCACTCTTGCTTGTTCAGTGAATCTGTTTAAATGTTTTAGCAAGGGTTAGTGAAGCATAAAAATCTACTGTGCATCTAGTGTGCCAGAGGACCACAAGCCTTTAATGACCACTTGGTGGTGCTGTTTTAACATCCATGAATGGCAACAAAGACTTTGCAACATGAAACAGAATGTACAACCTTTTAAATTCAGTAATGTGATATATATTTTGAGTAAAACCAAGCATAGTGAATTCACGATTTATTTTGAATATAAATCCAACATAATTCATATAAATAATCATTTTAATTTGTGTCTCTTCATTGTACAAAGTGACTGTACTGCTTGTAACACTCAGGTCATACAGTTTGTATTTGTTTTATAGTAACTTTGTCTCCATTTTGAGTTGGAAGAAACAGATTTTTGGTAAAAATGTTGTTCTCCAAAGAATGAAGGGCCTCTTGAGAGAGTTATCCTTTAAGCAAAAGATAATTCTCACCCAGACTGAGATCAAAGTATTCACAGGTACTCAAAAGGATTTACACAAGCGGTACACACACCTTATGGGAGCTGAAGGGGCTTCTTTTCTCCTGTTTGGCCTTCATTTCTGCCAGCAGTCCGCTACCCATAACCTGCACGCCGTATCTGCGGCTGCCCTGAGGACTTCCCTCTGACAGCTCAGAGTCCACGGAGTCCGGTGTTTTCGGCTCCTCAGAACGCTCCGAGCCGCTGCTGTGGTTTGTGGGTGGGGTAAGGGATTTGGCTTTAGTGTCGGGCGGTGGGCTCCGGACAGGGCCCTTGGGAGACGAGGGCTCCTCCGCGGCTACAGGAGCCGTCTGACTCGGGGCTGGAGATGCAGCGGAGGCCTGGTTCTTCTCTTTGTCTTTTTCTTTTTCTTTATCCTTGTCTTTATCTTTACTAGAACGGGACTTGATAAGGTTGAGAAAGCCACCCTTGCGCGATTCTCGTTTCTTGTCACCGTCTTGAGACTCAGAACTCTTTAGGGATGACCGTCTAAGGGGAAACAAACACAGTCTCAGCTGAGAGAACCTTTCAATTATTGAAATCGAATCAACTCAACAATGTCAAACAAACTAATAAATGGACATCAGCACATGTGAGCAAGTAATATGTATTATGTACAAACTGAACTACGTATGTATTGTTGGACGCAGTTATTTGTTATTCTAGAACTCACTTGTGATCGTTTACTTTGGTGACTTTTTTAGAGAAAAACTCATCGATTCCTTCATCCACTCTTCCCATGAGGCCATTCTGCTCTCCCTCCTGAGGTGGAGTGCTGCCGACTGACTGCAAGATTAGAAACCAAAAGACCATTAATGAAAATAACGATTCTAATAAACTTCTGAAATTTAAGGTTGATTAAAAGAAAAGCCCTGATGAGTAAAAATGAAATTAATGGCAGACTGCAATCTTTCCTAAAGACTTAACAGAACATACATACCCTACATATTTGAATAAAATGATTTAGCGTACGATGACAAAATATTTTCAAGAAATTCTGGTAACACTAACACTGTACCATAAGGTTCTATTTAAAAAACAAATCAATACAGTTTTCAGCATTTCATAGTCTTTGTTAAAAGCAAGTTAATGTCAATACAATTATCTGTTGTTGTGCATTAATGTTTAATGTAAACAGTTAAAACACTTTTGATTTTAAAAATGTGTTTGGAAATACTAACATTAAAATGAACCAGATAAATAAATGCTGAAGAGTTTGGTTCTAAAATTAGATAACATTTTCAAAAATCATGTATTTTTATTGTGCATTTCAATTAATATCAATCAAACTGCAGTTGGTATTGATTGAAGGCATAATAACTCAACAAATACATCTAACTAACATAATTAAACACAATAAAAACATTCTAACATAATAAAAAACATCAAATGAGTTATCTCATTTTGGAACTCTTCAATATTGTTCATTGTTAGTTTATGTTAATGCCTTAACTGCTGTTAACAAATACAACTCTATTATAAAGTGGTACCGTGATAAATGTTTAAAATGATAATATTTCAAAAAACACTTACAAAAATAAAAGAGGTGCCAATTTAAACAAACCAACCTTGTCACTGAATGTTTTAACTATGACTGCAACACTAAAGGAATAAAGAATTAAGGCTATTAACAGGCGAAGACTGCTTTTGTAGTTATTGCATGTTTTTGCAGGACTGCATTAAGTTGTCCACATCTATGGTTTCTAGGGCAGTTAAAGCAAAACCAAAAATAACCTGGAAATGACGTGATGAGGGGGGACGTTACACTGGTTAAAAATAAGAATTTGGAAATGGAAACATTTGGGATAGTCGGAGTGCACAGCTGAACAAAATATATAACACTATGCTAGTGGTTTTGGGATATTTTAATAAAATGGTACAGACTGCATTTAAACTTTTTCATAACAAGATTACAAGTTTATTTTAAGGAGGTTAGATTCCAGGAAAGCAGTCGCCTCACTAGTTTTCCTGTGAGTTTGTGTTGTTTCTACACAACTCAATCACTGGAGTGGCATAACCACATTATCAAGTAATGTCACGTAAGAACCTTTAAAACACAACTAAAGACCAAAGCTGAAATACATCTTTTATTATTAAGATAATTTCGATAAATGTCAATCCACTATAGCTCTATAGAGAGACTACTACACTTCCTTATAACAACATCTATACATTTATACTGTACGTTAATGGTTTTTATACAAGTACTTACAAAAGCTTGGCATTCGAAAAAACCTGAGTGAAATATAAAATGAATTGCGTTGAATAAGACTTACAGGAATTTTACTGGAATTGGTCTTTTTATTTCTCTTTGGCCGCAGTTTGGTGTAGTGTTGTAGTTTCTTGCATTCCTCAGATGGGAGTTCTGCAATAGTAGTAGATGACTTTTTCTCCAGCTTGGGAGGTGGGGAGGGGTCTTCTATGTGTATGGGCACATGTTCAAGAGCCTTGTCCAAGTCAAACTCCATCTCTGAAGAACAAGAAGACACAGAGCAATGTAGACAGGCCCAACCCACTTATCATTTTAAGTCACATTTTATTTTTTAATGGTCAACAACAGTCAACAAATAAAGGGAATAGCAGCAGAAAGCAATCATTAATTACTTAAAATTTTTTAATTTTTTAGTCACATAACATAAACAGATCATTCTGTACCATTGTCAAAAGTAAAACTTAAACATTCAATATAAGAAATATAAGGTTTATGAATGTAGTAGAAGAAGTTCTCCAAAGTATCCTTCTTATTTACATAGTATTATTTAGTTATGTGCATTATACAGATCTCTTTTGTATTCTTAACCTAGAGGGTTCTAGTACATTCTCTATATTAAATATTGACAAAACAAATGGCAAGTACATATAGAATGGAAAGTAAAAGATAAACAAAAAATAACAATACATTTGATATGATGAGTGTGAGCACCATCTAAGGGGGGATTCACATTTTGCGTCTTTTGCGCACGCAAGTTCGTTATTTTAAATCTAGACATGCGGCAGGTTCACACAAAAAGGGTCGCGATGCAGTCGAGATGAAAATAGTTCAACTTTTCCGTGCAGTTTTCGACCCGAAATGTGAATCGCCCCTAATGAAGTCACAAATTTTAATAGAAAAGTGCATCATGCATGAAAAAAGCATCTACAGTCATACCCGAAGTAAAAAATTACATTATTCTACTACTGAGACACAATGCAACTCACCAAACGCTCTGGAGACCGGC
The DNA here is from genome assembly GCA_029783895.1 of Triplophysa bombifrons. Classification (NCBI taxonomy): domain Eukaryota; kingdom Metazoa; phylum Chordata; class Actinopteri; order Cypriniformes; family Nemacheilidae; genus Triplophysa; species Triplophysa bombifrons. Next base: position 13,895,722 of record CM056455.1, read on the forward strand.
CTAAGCATTCGACTGTGAATGCTCTTCCTCTTGGACTTGGGTGTCATCTGTAACACACAGATAAAAGCATTGAGATACAGCCCATACTTTGCCAAACAGTGCAGTCCTAACAGTTCTGACAGGCTGCACGACGGGAAATAACTAAAATGTGTTCGAATACGAACGAGACTCATACAATTACTGCTATTACAGGAAAGGAAGGTGTTATCAGCGTTTTCAGTTGCCGGACACAAACCTCAAGGATTTACCACATAGTAGCTTTGGAGCGCTGAGTTTCATACTGTGTATAAAATGTTCAAATGATTCCAACTATTTTAATCCGAAAGAGAACAAATTTGAACGACCACCAGATTCAAACTTTTTATTTAACTTTTTTTTAAGTTGCCAGCCAGCGTTTTTTAACATTTTCACTAAATTTTGATGGCTCACAGAACATGTTCTGTAATGCTTATATGGACAAACAATAAAATCAAATGAAAGAACAGAGTCTCTGCAAACAAAAGAAACAGTTTTCTTCTATCTTTATTTCTTCTTTTTTTCTTCTTCTGTGTGCAGGTTTCTACAAAAACGCAACACTTTAATTAAACAGCTGAGATAATAAGCATTTTTTTGGCCAAATTTACAAGATTTACCCAAAAAACGAATAAAATATATAAGTTCTAGGTTCAAAGATTCCGTACTTTTTCCAAAAGTGTGTAACAGTGCCACCTGCTGTACAACAGTACAAACACCTATTGCCGTAACAACCTGTCTTTGGCAGAGAGAACCGATGATTTTGAAGATAACTCGTGGGGAAAGTGGGGAAAGAGTTAATCATTTATTAACTTATTTTGTTCTTGTTCTGCAAGGAAATGTTTTCTTATCAGTTATTAAAGTCATGAAAGCCATGAAATCAAACAGGAAAATTCTAAGTGTTTAAAGCAGTGTTGCAGTGACTATTATA